>CANTUV010000012.1:19632500-29632500 GCA_947685225.1 Garcia nutans | reverse complement strand
TTTATTAAAATTTAGACCGTGCTCAAGGAGAGCTGCCTACATATCTCGAATTAGTTTGCGAGAATCAGGTCTAATGTAGTTCATTATGGAATGCATGATCATACATAATATTTCTTTAGTTGATCCAGATTGCATGGGTTTGTGAACTCCAGACCATCCAAATCAGACAAGATGACGGCTCCGCCGGAAAGTATTTTCTTCAAAATGTAGGGTCCCGCCCAATGAGGACGAAACTTCCCACGAGGATCTGTAACAGGTGTTCTGATCTCCTTCAAAACCAAACAACCTTCTTCCAACTTTTGATTTTTGACCTTTTTGTTGAAATGTCTGGCCATTCGCCTTTGATACCCTTGAATCTGATGTAGAGCTTGAAGTCTTTTTTCATCCAAACTCAACAACTGATGATGATAATTGCTGATCCATTCAGCTTCATTTATCTGACTTTCTTGAATTATCCTCGCCGATTGAACTTCCAGTTTAATGGGGAGTACTGCTTCCATTCCGTATACCAGTGAATACGGGGTTGCCCCAGTAGGAGTTCTAACTGATGTTCTGTATCCCCACAAGGCCAATGGCAACTTCTCATGCCAACGCCTATGTTCCTTGATCATTTTTTGTATGATCACCTTTATAGACTTATTCGCTGCTTCTACAGCTCCATTTGTTTGAGGTCTATAAGGAGAGGACTTATGATGCTGGACATTCTTATCCTTCAAGAGCTTAGCAAATTCTGCTTGGAAATGAGTTCCATTATCAGTGATAATTTCAAACGGCGTTCCGTACCGACAAAGGATGTTGGTTCGGACAAACTGTGCTGCCTTTTTGGCGTCTAATTCTGCATAGGAAGCTGCTTCAACCCACTTTGTGAAGTAATCCACCGCTACCAAGATAAACCGATGTCCATTCGAGGCTTTTGGATGTATTTTGCCAATTATATCGATTCCCCAAGTAGCGAAGGGCCATGGAGAAGTGATTGGATTCAGGGCAACAGGAGGTTGCTTCTGCATCTTGGCAAATATCTGACACTGATGACATCCTTGCACAAATGCCACACAGTCTGTGTTCATGGTAGACCAATAGTATCCTAGATTGGCAATTTTTTGAGCCAAGGCGATTCCATACATGTGTGGCCCTGATTCGCCACCATGTACCATTTCCATGATCTGCTTAGCTTCTGCCTCATTCACACACCTTAGCTGCATTCCATTCCAACTCCTCTTGTAGAGGATATCCCCATTAAGAATGTAACCTGTGGCTAGCTGCCTTATTGCCCTCTGATCAACCTTTGATGATCCCTCCGGATAACTTCCATCCTTGAGATAGGTCTTGATATCCCAAAACCATGGTTTACCATCGGCCAAGTGCATTACATGGGCGGGTTGCTTTTGAAGCTGAACTTTCAATGGACGAATGACTTTCCCCTCCCTGATATTGATCATGGAAGCTAAAGTAGCCAAGGCATCAGCAAATTGATTCTTTGCTCTTGGGAGATATTCGAAGGACAGATCATTGAACTGTTGCGCCAAATGATCAAGGCGTTGTAGGTAAGGAACCAAACGCTCTTCTCTTATCTTCCATTTCCTTAAAGCTTGTGATACTATTAAAATAGAATCACCATAGACCTTTAGGTCCTTAATCCCCAATTTCAGGGCGGCTTCAAGCCCATCAATACAAGCTTCATATTCTGCTTCGTTGTTTGTGCAGCTAAAGTCAAGTTTAACTGCGAATGGAATGTATTCTCCACAAGGAGTTTTGAACACAATTCCAATTCCGTTTCCATGATAATTGGATGCTCCATCAAAATACATCTCCCAAACACTTCCTTCCACATTCAAGAGGTCTTCGTCAGGGAAACCCATTTCTCGCATCTCGTCTTTTATAGGTAATTTTGCTAATTGGTCAGCTATTGCCCCGCCTTTCACAGCTTTCCTTTGAACAAATTTCAAGTCAAAGGCTGCCAATGTTGACACCCACTTAGCCATTTTGCTGTCCAAAACAGGCCTCTCCATAAGGAATTTCAAGGGACTCTGTTCTGCAATGACATAAGTAGTGTAAGAAGACAAGTAGTGTTGTAACTTCATGCAAGCCCAATACAATGCTAAACACAACTTCTCAATCCTGTTATACTTTAACTCATAGTCCAGCATCCTTTTGCTGAGGTAGTAAATTGCATTTTCCACCTTTGTATCTTCAGCCTCTTGAGCTAGCATTGCCCCCATGGCTTCATCTGTTACAGACAAATACAAGAGCAGAGGTTTTCCCATTCTGGGAGGTTGTAGAATTGGCGGACTTAACAAGTATTCTTTGATCTTGTCGAAGGCCTTCTGACAGTCTTCATTCCATTCTTGTGAAGCACCTTTCCTTAGTAGCTTAAAGATAGGACCACAAGTCTCAGCCAACTGTGATATGAATCGACTGATATACTGTAATCTACCTAGCAAGCCTCGAATCTCTTTCTCTGTTCTTGGTGGAGGCATTTTTAGAATGGCCTTTGACTTTGTTGGATCAACTTCTATTCCTTTTTTGCTGACCAGATATCCCAAAAATAAGCCCGATGTCACACCAAAGAGGCATTTTGCAGGATTAAGCTTCAAATTGTACTTGCAAAGTCTAAGGAAGAACTTCTCAAGTGCTTCAACGTGTTCTTCTGGAGATTTTGACTTAACAATCATATCATCAACATACACTTCTACTTCTTTGTGAATCATGTCATGAAAGACTGTTGTCGCCATCCTTTGATAGGTAGCCCCTGCATTTATCAACCCAAAAGGCATAACCTTGTAGCAGAAAGTGCCCCATTCTGTAATGAAAGCTGTCTTCTCTTTGTCTAGTGGGTGAACTAGGATCTGATTGTACCCTACCGCGAGGTCAGTCATGGAAACCATCACATGCCCAGCCATCCTGTCTATCAACAAATCGATGTGTGGTAGTGGAAAATCGTCCTTGGGACAAGCCTTATTCAGATCTCTATAATCAACACACATCCTGACCTTTCCGTCTTTCTTCGGGACCGGTACGATGTTTGCTAACCATGAAGGGTAGGCAATTGATTCTATGAACTTATTGTCCAGTTGCTTGGCAACCTCCTCTTTAATTTTCAAAGACCATTCTGGCTTCATTCTTCTCAACTTCTGCTTAACCGGCTTCGCATCGGGGTATAGCGGAATCTTGTGAACTGCTATGGCTGGGTCTATTCCCGTGACATCACTTGCCTTCCACATGAAGCAGTCGACATACTTCTTGATGCAATCGACAACCTGTTCTTTATTCACACAATCAAATGCAATGTATGTATGTTCATTTTCTTTGCCAATTATTATCTTTTCATTTATTTCTTTTATTTCATTTATTTCATTTTTGCTAGATAATACTTGGAAAGCAAAAGACAAAGGGTAACCAAGAATCCGAGCAATTTCATTGATAATGGTGGAGTCATTCTCCAAGATTACATCAGATTTGACATTAGGGTTCTCTAAATCTGAAACTACAGCAGACTCAGAATTAGACTCTGACTTGGTTTTTGACTCAGAATTAGTACAAGGCTCGGTACAAGACTCAAGTTCAGGGTGTGACACAGGACTAGGTTTAACCTCAGCAGCTTGTCCCTCCTCGACGTACCAGTTTCTCAGCGGTCCATCCGTTGTCTTGATCAGCTTTGTGAAGTCCCTTTTGCCTTCGACATTGGTTATCATAGCAACCTCATCAAAGAGACTAGGCCGCATGAAATCTTCCATTTGGGGGTCAGTTTCAGGTTCTGGCTCTTCTTCTTTTATGGCCACAACATCAGCAAACATTTCAAAACCCGGTAGCTTCTTTTCGGTCATAGGAGAATAGAATGGTTCCTGAAAACCCCGGTGATGAACTGCCTTTCCAGGTTTGCAAAAGTGACCATTCAGAGTTCTAAAGTAAGGGCGCATTTTGAGGCTTCTTGCCCCCCAATTTCCCTTTTTCTTCCTTCCACGCTCAAACTCTTCTATTTCCTCGTCTGTAGGTTTGTACCCCAAGCCAAAAGTTCCCTTATTCTCTGGTTCTTCCCATGGCCGTACTACAGGTGTCTTTCTCCCAGACTTGATCATTTCCATTCCGGGCAATAGACCTACCCTCAGCATCATTCCCACTAGGCAGTTGATTTGGACCTCCCCAAAGTCATATGAGACAAATGGCCCTTTAGGTTTTTCACCTTCTATGCATTGAACTGTGTCGTAATGAAACCCAGTCAAGGTCATGGCGGTTTCACCAGGAACAACCTCAAGGAGAGACTGATCCATGGTTTTCTTGTTGATTTCACAGGTATCCCCTTTGATAGTGATTACTTTTCCTTCAAAAGGGAATTTAAGTTTTTGGTGTAATGAAGAAGGTACAGCATTAATTTGATGAATCCACGGCCTTCCAAGGAGGAGATTAAAGCTCGCGGGTACATCAATGACCTGAAAGGGCACTTTCATTTTCACCGGCCCAATAGCAATTTCTAGAGTGGCAACACCCAAAATTTCTCTTCGAGTGTTATCATATGCTCTCACAATCTGATCAGAAGGTGTAAGATCTGTAGCCTCCAACCCCAGACAGCTTGCTACTTTCAATGGACATACATTTAAGGCTGACCCATTATCAATGAGAACCATGGGCACAGTCCTTCCCCCAGTCTGTATGGTGATGTATAGAGCGTCATTGTGTTTACTGCCATCTTCTGGTAGGTCTGTATCAGAAAATCGGATGCTCAATGCCTTGGTTGATTGGGTCAAAGTGGCCACCAAAGTTTCTGGACTTGTGTCCACTGGTGTATCAAGTTGACTCAAAGCTTCGCTGAGAGCTTGGCGGTGTGGGAATGAGGAAGCAAGGAGTTCCCAAATTGACACCTTAGCTTGAGTTTGTTTAAGCTGAGTGAGGACAGGGTCTTCTTTTGGCTCTGGCATTTTCTTATGGGGGGGATTTGAGGTTGTAGGGGTTTTTCCCAAGTCAAGTGGCTGATATTGTCTTCCACTTCTTGTCAGAGCACTGACCTCTTCAGCGAGGTCGTTCAAATCTAACACACACACTTCATTCATTTCCAAGAGAAGTTTGAAAGGATCAAACAGCTCTTCTTCCACAGTAATGGCGTGGATGGAATGATTGGGCAGAGGATTAGTGTTAATGTTTGGTTGCCTCCTGAGAGGAATGATGTCACCACTATCCACCAGATCCTGGATGCGGTTTTTGAGTGTCCAGCAAGCATCTGTTTTATGCCCATTCCCTTGATGGTATTCATAGTATTCATTGACTTTATAACTGGAAGGTATTGGGTTTAGAGGAGGTCTTGGGTCCAAAGGCTTCAAATATTTCCCTTCCACAGCCTTTTTAAACACCAAATGAAGGGGTACCCCAAGGTCAGTATATTGCCTTCTTGGCTGATTTCTCGGCCCAAGATTGCCCACACGTAAAGGATTCGCAGGGGCAATATTGGCCACTTGATTGACCTTGCTTGAGGAAGGAGTTTGGCTTTGTTTCTTATATTTCGATGCATCCCCCTCATCCACTATTTTACCCAACTGTATCAAATCTTCTACCTTGGTTGCAGTCGCAATGAGCGATTTGAAAGTAGGTAGATATTGGGTTTGTAGTTGAGCCTGATATGTAGGTCTTAAATTCCTGATTATAATATCAATCTGCTCTTGTTCTGAAGGGCGATTGATCATCTGGGCGGCTTTTGCCCTCCACCTCGTAAGGAACGAGGAGAAGGGTTCATTGTTGTTTTGTTTGGTGGTCTCAAGTTCCCTTCTGGTGACATCTACCTCAATATTGTAGTGGTACTGAGAGTTAAATGCATTGCAGATGTCTTCCCATGTCATAATCTTGGAACGGTCTAGACTCACAAACCATTTAAGAGCAGCCCCAGTCAGGGATTGTTGGAAGAGTTGAGCAAAGAGCTCATCATTTAAACCCCAAGGACTCAAGGCTCCCACATACATTTTCAGGTGGGTTTTAGGGCAAGTGGTCCCATCAAATCTGTCCATCCCCGGCATCTTGAATTTTGGAGGTAATCTGGCTTGGGGAAACAAGGATAAGGAATCCATGTCTACCACCTCTTTGTGAGTTTTCATGGCAGTGATTGACCTCTCAAGTAATTCAAGTTTCCTTTTCAGTTCATCTGTCTCGTTCTTGGAGGGTGGATCCTCCAAATTGATAACAGGGGTATTAATCTAAGCAGTCACGGGGGTACTTGTTTGCCCCACAATGGGTTCCTTCCCCAAATTTCCAGGAGTAGAGGCTATCTTTGGTGCTCCTTCTAATTCAGCCAGAATGGCTACCCTTTGGGCGGCTAAGGCTTCATCAATTTTTTCTTGCATTCTAGCTTCAATTTCCTTAACCTGACCATCCAGCAAAGCCTTAATCTGTTCAATCGTGGCCATTTCAGTAATTGGAGTAGTTTGTGAAGTTGGGGTAGTAGAACTTGTAGGGGATAGCACAATTGGTGTTGATGTGTCTGGTGTAGGTGAAGGCACACGGACAGAGGGTACCTGAAAAGGTCAAGGGTAAAAAAATCAGGGTGGTGTGTAGGGTAGGAAAACTCTTGGTCCACTTATGTACATCAAAATTTTTCCCCAAAAACAATGTTGTTATGTTGCATGAATGCACCTCATCACATCACAATTCATTTTAATGGAATGCGGCACTATCATTGGGTACATACGACCTAAGGGAAGGTTCTATTGTTATGTAAAAATAGAGAATCGGCTTATAATAGGGACCCTTGAGTCTTGAGTAAGATATACCTAACCACATGTGAAACAAGGAGTTTCGCGTGGGTCCAACAGTACGATTACTCATAGGCCACTCCAAAAGGATTGGAATGGTTTGCGACAACAGGGAGGACGCTTTGGCTGTCCGCCGGCATAATCAAGGAGACCTGCCGGTCAGCGCTACTTGCTATCCAGACTCATAACTTTGAACAGAAAGAGAAGAAATTCATTTGAAAATAATTTTTTATGCAATGGAGGAAAAGGATTCCCCCATATATGCAAGAGAAAAAGATTCTCTGAATGACAAAACAAATGCACATTTAGCCAAACAAGAGATCCATCCAAGGAAAAAGATTCCTTTTGCCAATCTTCATTCCAATATCCTTAAGGAGAGGATATATATTGTTAGGGTACCCTGCAAAATGAATAAAAACACCCTAAAGAAGGGCAAATTAGTCAAATAAGCAATAGTAGCCTATTAGGATCCCGTAAATTATTTTTATGGTCTCCCGTGGCAAGTTAATCAAATAATCAATAGTAGTCCACTAGGATCCCATAAATGGTTTTTATGTTCCCCAGTGGAGTCGCCAGATTGTGAACCTCGGTTTTTCTCCCGAAAAGGATCCGGGCGAAAGTTCACTCGTTGTCGGGAGTCGCCACTCAGTTTATTTTGTTCGAAGGAAAAAACTAAGAAAACCCTTGTTTGACTCCAATAATGCATCCAATGTAAAGGCTTCTAGTCTGCGAACCCAAGGAGGATTCGGGGACTATGTCATGCTTTTGATTAACTTGCAAAAATGGATCAAATTTAAAGACAAAAAGATTGTTGGTAGTTTGTGGACTTGCTATTTGGGGTGAATCCCAAACATGCCTACATACTCCCGTTTGAATAGGAGATCAAAGCCCATGTAGTTCGGAAAAGCCTATTTAAAGGCGATGAAAATTATGCTTCATGCATGTGTGTGTGTATGCTTCGTGCATTGTCGGGCTTCATGCCAAAGATGTGAGATTTAGGTACTTTGTACCAAAAGAGTGGAATTTAGGCTCCATGCCAAAGGTTGATTTTAATTGAGTCGGGCTTCATGCCAGAGTTGTGAAATTTAGCACTTAGTGCTAAATGGTGCAATTTTAGGTACTTTGTACCAAAAGAGTGCAATTTAGGCCTTTGGCCAAGTGTTGTCGGGCTTCATGCCAAAGATGTGAGATTTAGCACTTAGTGCTAAATTCTCCAATTTTAGGTACTTTGTACCAAAAGAGTGCAAATTTTGGGCCTTTGGCCAAGTGTGGTTGGGCTCCATGCCAAAAATGTGAATTTCAGCACTTAGTGCTAAATTGTGAAATTTTAGGTACTTCGTACCAAAATGGTGTAATTTAGGCTCCGTGCCAACAGATTGATTTTAATTGTGAAATGTAGGTACTTTATACCAAAAAGATGTAATTTAAGTCTTTGTGCCAAAGAGGCTGATTGATTAGTCCATTAGGCCTTAGACCTAAAAGGATTAGGTCTTTGACTGAGAAGAAATTGAGAAGAAGATAGAATGCTTATGATATGCTTAAATTGACAAATGATGGATTAGAATATTACCTTGCTTAGGATTTTCCCGCTTCGAAGTTCCAGATCTCGTTTTCCTGAACCGGGGATTATGATTCTTGATTACAGATTGTTTCCTGCAGCACACGGTTAGATTTATGCAAATAAAAGTTCTTAATCGTTTTTAAGCGTGAAAAGAATTCGACAGCATGAGGCCCACCCGGAAAAGTCCAACCCTCTTTCTGAAAATCTGAACTGCTATTTATAGGCAAAATCGGACTGTACGGCGGCCGGGCCGCGTGTCACGGTGGCCGGGCCGCGGGTCACGACGGCCGAGCCGCCGTCCATGGCGGCCGAACCGCCGGTCACGGCGGCCGAGCCGCCGACTTTGGCGGCTGAGCCGCCGATTTTGGCCGGTTTTCGCTCACACTGATTTTTCGGGAGCTAGAGACCTCCAAAAATTATTCCGGGATCATATCTGTGATCCTCACATCGTCCCGGACATTTCAAGTACCATATCGATATACTTCCGGTGAATTTTACCGGGGACTTCCGGTCCGGCCCGGTTTTTAGTAGTCTGAGAAAATTGGCTTTCCGAGCCTCAAAATTCGAGTGTTCACAACAGATGAGAAAATTTAAAAGATTGTTTCAGATTTCCAGAATGGAAAGAGTCAAGATTTTATTATGAGAAGTGATGGGAGTCTTTGGTTTAAGAACAGATTGTGTGTACCTGATGATGCTAATTTGAGAAAGATTATTTTAGAAGAAGCACACCAGTCAGTTTTTGCTATGCATCCAGGCAATACGAAGATGTACCATGATTTGAAGCAGCATTACTGGTGGTCAGGTATGAAGAGAGACATAGCTGAGTTTGTGTCCAAATGTCTCACGTGTCAGAGGGTAAAAGTTGAGCATCAAGTTCCAACAGGGTTGCTTCAACCTTTATCGGTGCCTGAATGGAAATGGGAAAGAGTAACAATGGACTTTGTATCTGGTTTACCATTGACGCTAAGGAAACATGATGCTATTTAGGTGATTGTTGATAGGTTCACAAAGACAGCTCATTTTCTTCCGGTTCGGATGGATTATTCTCTTGAGAAGTTGGCTGAGCTGTATATCCATGAAATTGTGAAATTGCATGGAGTCCCAATTTCTTTAGTGTCAGATCGAGATCCCCGGTTTACTTCGAGGTTCTGGAAGAGTTTACATGGTGCTTTAGGTTCTCGATTGCTCTTTAGCACTGCTTTTCATCCACAGATAGATGGGCAGTCCGAGAGGGTGATACAGATTATCGAGGATATGTTGAGAAGCTGTGTCATTGATTTTTCTGGAAGTTGGGATAGATTTTTACCACTTGTGGAATTTGCTTACGACAACAGTCATCAATCCAGTATTGGAATGGCACCATTTGAGGCATTGTATGGGAGAAGATGTAGAATGCCTTTATGTTGGAATGAAATTGGAGAGGACAAGATAATTGGTCCTGATTTGATTAAAGAAACTGAAGAAAAAGTGAAGATGATTCGGGATCGGTTAAAAGCAGCTTCAGATCGGCAGAAATCTTATTCGGATCTAAAGAGTAGAGACATAGAGTATAATGTGGGAGATAAAGTATTTCTCAAAGTGTCTCCTTGGAAAAAGATATTGAGATTTGGTCGAAAAGGGAAGCTGAGTCCTCGTTTCATTGGACCATACGAAGTTTTAGAAAGAGTTGGACCAGTTGCTTATCGTCTTGCTTTGCCGCCTCAGTTGGATAGAATCCATAATGTCTTCCATGTTTCTATGTTGAGAAGGTACATATCAGATCCATCTCATGTTCTTTCAGTTGAATCTATTGAGGTGAGTCCGGATCTGACTTTTGAAGAAGAACCAGTTGCTATTTTAGCATATGGGATGAAAGAGTTGAGACATAAGGAAGTGCCAATTGTGAAGGTTCTTTGGAAGAATCATGGTAGAGAAGAATCAACTTGGGAGAGTGAACAAGCAATGCGAGATCAGTATCCTCAGCTGTTTCTGACTTGATATCAGGTAATTTCGAGGACAAAATTTCTTTTTAAAGGGGGAGAATTGTAATATCCCAAAGTGTGCCCTAGAAGTTTTGATATAATTGTTGTTTTATTTGGATTATGTGTATATGTTAATTTGTAAAGAAAAGAGAAAAGAAGTGAAGAGAGTGTATGTGTTGTGTATATGAAAATATATACAACATATACACAAGTCAATGAGAAAGTCAAAGGAAGAGATTAATTATTATTAATTGTGTTTAAAGAATTAATTAATATTAAGTGGGATTAGAGTTAGTGGAAGTGGAAGATGATATTTTGATTATTTTATATTAAATGCTTGGATGAGAGGGTTTTAAGGAAAAAGAGTTGACTTTGCTTTCTTTGGTTTTCTTTCTTTTCTTCTTCCTTCGTGGATTTCTTTCATTTCTTTTCCTTCTCTTTTCCTTTCCTTTTGTTGTCCGGCCATCAAAGAAGCAAGAGAGCAAGAGAGAGATTTTATCTTCCAAGTTCAAGATTGAAGGAAGTTTTCAAGAGATCAAGTTGGATATTTAAGAGTTTCTTCATCCTTGGTAAGTCCTTCCACTTGATTCTTTGATTTCTTTGGGTTTGTGAGTTGAAGTTGTGATGGATAGGTGTTTGGTTTGATTGTGTTGTGTTTAAGAGTATTTGGTTTAATTGATTTTGGATTTTGAGGTTGGATTAAAGGAAAGAGTAAGTTTGTTGGTGAAGATAGTGTTGTAGTGGTGTTTAGGGTTTGTGATGATATTGATGATGTGTGGTTAATGTATATTTTGTCTTGTTTTGGTGTTTTTGCATGTTTGAGATGGTTTTTGGATGTGTGTAGTTAAGTTTGTTTGAAGTGGATGTTGGTGGAAGAAGTGATTTGTTGGGTGTTCTGTTGTTTTGGCCGGAATCTGGGTTTTTGGCCTGACACGCCCACGAGCACGTCCAGGTCTTTAGGCGTGTCAATGGTTCTATGTGGCAGTGGCATTGACATGGCCAGTAACACACCCGTGTTATTGAACGTGTCATAGCCACTGTGTTATTGGGGAATTGACACGGCCATGAGCACGCTCATGTTGTTGGACGTGTCAATGTTTCAGAGAGGCAGAATATAATACACGCCAAGTGACACGCCCGTGGTTCTGAGCGTGTAAAATCTTATGTATTGTGGAGATTGGGGTACGGTCAGGGACACGCCCGTGTTGTTGAGCGTGTCATGTTTAGAGGTTGCCCTAGTTGATTTTTAGCCTTATGATCTCATGTGGGTTGCATCATTCTTTCGGAATAGGTTGTGAAGAAGGTGAATTGCCCTAATTCAAGAGGTGAAAGATTCTTGGAAGAAGAAGTGTTTAGAGTTGTGTGGGTTGCTTTTGATGTAAGTACAAACCTTGCATTTTTGCATACATTCATGTGATTTTGAAACTTACACATTTGGATATGAATGTGCTAAGAAGTCTTATTGCATTGTTTATATATATATATATATGAATAATGTTAACCTTGTGAAATGTAATGTGTTATATGCATATTGATGATGATATATGAAATGTGAGTCGAGATATAATGAAGCCATTATTGTTGGCTATGGTTATGCAAAATGAAATTATTAAGGCATGATTGCCTATGTGTTTATGAGATATGAATTGAGAAAGAGAATGGTAAAGAAGTGAATGAATTGATTGTATGTTTAATATGTTATTCAATTTCAGAGTTCTGGATTTGGCGGCATGCCTATAAAATGTAAAAAGGTAACAGTCTTGCCGGGTTGAGGATCTCTTCAATTTGAGTTGAATTGAGGTCCAAGAGACTGGGTCTGTTACACTATATGAATTATGAATATGAAATATATGATAAGTAACAGTCTTGCCAGGTTGAGGATCTCCTCGATTTCAGTCGGGTTGATGGTCTAAGAGACTGGGTCTGTTACAGGTAATAGTCTTGCCGGGTTGAGGATCTCCTCAAGTTTATTGGGTTGATGGTCCAAGAGACTGGGTCTGTTACACTATCCATGGATAGAGATGTATATATATTGCCTACGGGCTTGATCATTGTGATTATAGACCAATGCAGTAAATCTGAACTTTGAATATCATATTAAATACTTGTTGGGCCCATGTGTGTCTATGTTGAATGTGTGTGATGGATGATGATACAATTATTGAAATAATGAAATGTAACATTTATGAGTATGATCTCTATTGTTTGAATGTATGACATTGACAAGGCATCGAAGCATATCATTGTTATGGTTTGTACCACTAAGCCGTGGGCTTAGCACGATTGTGTTTCATCGCGCAGGTGATAGGTTTGAGCCGGAGAATTCTGCTAGACCTAGTTGAGTTGAGGTTTTGAAGGGTTGGTTTAGAGCTTAAAGATCAGAGAGTCAAGCTGCCAATCATGTATATATTTCATGTTTTGTAAATTTTGATCTTAATGTATATGTACTTGAAAATATTTGTTATATTTTCCACTGCGTTTTGAATAAATATTTTTATTTATATTGTTTTATAAATTCCCTTAAACGTTTTAAATTTATTCATAATTCATCCGAGGTATGATTTGTGTGTTTTGTTAAACGTGGCATTTCTATATTCAGCATACTTATATTACGATCATATAAGCATGTTGTGTACATATACGGGGTATAGGGGTGTTACATTCTAAGTTTATTTTCACCACTTTTAACACTAAATATCATGCTTCTTCCATACTCCAAAAATTGAAGAGATTTTAAGGATTCAAGTGAAGTTTCAGAAGTTTCTTCATCAACTGGTAGAAATGGTACTCGTTCAGCTCATGGTTTCCTCTTAAGGGAGGAGGCCACGGGTTTGAATGAGGAAGGCGACCTCATTTAAGGCCAAATAAACAAATTCCTGCTCGGGAACCGTGAGGTGAACGGGTACTATGGCAGCCTGCTGGGTTGATTGCTGGGACTACGGTCCACCTACGGGAAAAAAGGCCCAATAGACCAGTTGTCGCAAGACTATGCTAGTGGGGTCGTTGCAGTTAAAAAGGTGCCTTTTTAACTGTAACGACCCCACTGGCATAGTCTTACGACAGCTGGTCTATTGAGCCTTTTCTCCCGTAGGTGGACCGTAGTCCCAGCCCTCAACCCAGCAGGCCGCCACAATACCCGTTCACCTCACAGTTCCTGAGCAGGAATTTGTTTTTGAATTATTTTATTAATTTTGAATTTATAAGATTTGATTACCAAAATACCCTTTTCTTCTAAAAAAGTGTTGACTTTTATATATGTTATGTATATTTTGCATATATATGACATATATATTCTACTTTTTCATTTAAAATCCCTTCATTTTTCTTTTAAAACCATTAATTTCATTTATCCTTTTAAATTATAATTTATTTTATCAAATTTTTCAAAAATTAGAAACTTTCAAAAAATTTTGGATGTTACAGGAACCAACTACGCAGGTTTGATCTTTAATCATAAACTACTCATAGCTTTATTTCTTTGATTCATAATAATATACATGCAAAACTTTGATCTTTGAATATGTAATAACTTGATCTTCATTTCAAAAACCCTAAATGATTTCTTCGGTTTCCAAATACCTTAAAAATCCTAATTCATTTCTTTTGTTTCCAAAAACCTTAAATCGTTTCTTCTATTTCCAAAAACCCTAAAAATTACTTTTCTGTTTCTTCTAAAATTTAAGAACCCTAATTTATTTCTTCTAAAACTTAAGAACCCTAATTTGTTTCTTCTAAACCTTAAAACCTAAATTTTTCCTTCTATTTCCAAAAACCCTAAAAAAATACTTTTCTGTTTCCAAAAGCCTTAAATCATTTTGTCTATTTCCAAAAACTTTAATGAATCCCCAACCCCCTAATGGGTTCGGAAAGTTGGGGGGGAAGGTGAGAAATGGCCCAGCACCCCCACGACGCCCGGTTCATTGGAACCGGCCTCCTTTACAGGTCTTAATATTATAAAATTCTTAAGTATAATAACATTATCCATACTACACACAATAGAAAGAAAGCATCATTATATTAAAATCAAAGCAATGTCAAAACAAAACAAAATAAATAAATGGTCACCCATCCGAGGATGGAAACATGTCCTTACATCACATGCCTAAGTAGGACACCCACCAAAAGGTAGAAACATGCCCTTTACATAAGTTCTAAAATAGAAGAGAAAATTAAATTACATGATGTTTAACTAATGAGGTACTCACCAAGTGGAAACATACCTCTTACAACTTTTGGAAGTCTAAATTATTTAATAAAGGTAAATAATCATCCATAATATATAAATCATTCAAACATCCATCCATGATAAATTAAATAAATCAAGTATTTAAATTAAATAAATTAAAGCATAATAAATAAATCAAAGCATAAATAAATATGGAATTGAATAAAACAAATAAAAGTTCAAGTATAGCTACTATTTCTATTTAGGATTCTTTATCTCATGTGTTAAGGCTTTGAAAATTCTAAAGTTTAAGCTATGTGACTTTTTAGGTAATTAAAATAGATTAGGTTTTATGTTTTTTTAAGGTTAGCAAGAAACTTTGAATAAACAAATTAAGATTTGAATGATGAAATAATAAAACTTGAGTTTTAGACACTTTTGAAATATTTTTTAATTCGTGTTTTTAAAATAGTAAATTGAGCTACTGTAGCTTTTTTGAGTTTTTTATGTTTTTATGTTTTTTATGTTTTTAAAGGGTTTAATGTAATATCTCTAATTATGCCCTAGTAGTTTTGATGTTATTGTTGTTGTTGCACGTGAACTACGTTTATATGGTAAGTTGATAAATTGGAAAAGAATGTGTATGTGTTGTTAGAAAGAAAAATTTGTGTAGAGAAAGATGTATATGTTATGTATATGGCTATATATATAGCATATAAATTAGTCAAAGGAAAAGTCAAGGTGTTGGAGTTAGTGGAAGAAGATATTTCTTTTGTTAGTGTGAATTACATAATTGGGCATATAAGAGACAAAAGGTTAGTTTTATTGTTAAGGGTGTTTTGGTAAATTGTCTTGTAAAATTGAATGGTGGAAATTAAAAGAAGAAATGTAAGGTTGACTTGGCATTTTCTTCTCTTTTCTATCTTGTGTGGCCGGCTCACCTAAGGGACAAGGGAACAAGAGAATAATTCAAGGTTTTGATGATTTCTAGCTCAAGGTGAAGGAAGTTTTCAAATTTACAAGTTGGAATTTCATTATTTGGTAAGTTTTCTCTTAGTTTCTCTTGTTATTTTTGAAGTTTTGCTTGTGTTGAATTGTGTTTTGATGATGGTATGATTAAGGTTGTTTTTGGTGTGAAGTTAAGTTTTGAGATTTGCTTGTTAGATGAAGAGTTAAGTTGGTGTGAGGTTGGATGTGGTTATGTTGAGTTTGTGTTAGGATTTTGAATTGGTAAGTGTTGTTTATGTTGTGTTTGATTGATTATTCTTGTTGATCTTTGAGTTGAGTGTGTTTGTTGGTTTTAGAAGTGAAAATACATGTGTTTGGAAAAAGGGGGCAGTAGTGTTTTTGATCCCACGCCCGTGGCCTCTTGTTTGCTTTGGCCGTGGGGTTTGGTGCTTTGGGAGGCAGTTTCGGTTGCAAAGCCACGACCGTGGGGATATTGGTGGGCACGGTCGTGGGCTTTGCTTAGTGTTGTTGAATCTTAGTTAGTATTCTAAAGTTCTAAGATAAGGTTAATGAGTGATAAATGTTATAGAAATTGATGTGTTGCATCATTGTTTTGGGTTAGGTTTTGGAAGAGGTGAATTGCCCTATTTGTGAAGTGTAGAATCTTTGGAAAGAGGAGTGCTTAGAGTTGTGTGAGTGTTTATAAGGTAAGTACAACTACTTCATTGCATACAATTATAAGATGTGAAAGCATAACACTCATGCATTTGTTAAAGTATGGAGAACACTAATGCATTGTGAAAGCATAATTATAATGTTATGTGAATATTGTGATGAGTATGTGTAATGTATGGGAAAGTTATTGATTGTGCATACATGTGTGATAGAGGATGGAACCAATATGATTAATTGCTTATGATGTAAGTGAAATGATTAAAGCATGTTTGCCTATATGCTAATGCAACGTGATGAATTGCTTTAATATGATTTGAGAATTGATGCAAAACCAATGTGAATAGTTATGATGAATTAAATGATATGTGAGGCCATTGTGATGGGGCCAAGTTGATGTAAAAGAATTGGTTGAGGCATGATTGCCTAATGACTTATGAAATGTGGGATATGAAATGAATTGAGAAAGAATTAACTGAAATGTTGTGTGCTTAATATGTTGATTCAACTTTCAGAGCTCTGTATTTGGCGCCATGCCTATACTTTGCCTACGGGGCTAGACACTTGGTGTCATTTGATTGATATATTGCCTACGGGGCTAGACACTTGGTGTCATTTGATTGATATATTTGCCTACGGGGCTAGACACTTGGTGTCATTTGATTAATATTGCCTACGGGGCTAGACACATGGTGTCACTATTGACCAAAACAGTAACTCTGAACTTTGAATCACATATTAGGGTGTCCTGGGCCTAGGTCTGTCTTGGTTTTAATGTAATATATGAAATGTGAATTGGATGAGAAACTATGATGAATAAAGTGAGAATAGAAATGCATTAGTTTATTGTATTGTGCACAAAACTTGATTGTATGACATGGACATTGCATCAAAGCATTTTGATATTGTAGTTTGTATTACTGAGCTTGTGGCTCAGCACGATTGTGATTTATCGCGCAGGTAACAGAGAGGATCCTGAGAGTTCCACTAGACCGGGTGAGTCTAGACATTGAAGATCAGAGAAGAGCTGCCAATAATGTATATATTTTGTATTTGGTGTATTTTGATTTTGGTATATAAATATTTGTAAATATTTGATCTACTTTCCGCTGTGTTTTAAATAAACTTTGTATCTATTTTGTTTGATGAATTACTTTAAAAGTTTTAAATTTATTCATAGTTTTGAGAATGAAGGTTTTGAATATTTTATTAATAGTGACAACCTATACTCAGTATACGTATATTACGATCGTATTAGCATGCTATGTACGTATACGGAATATAGGGGTGTTACAATTATTTTGGTATCAGAGCCTAGGTTTGAGATTCTCAACCTAGGGAAATTGTAAGAAAAAGATATTTTGATTTAAAAGTTGGTTTTTGAATAAAATATATACTTAGTATTGGCAGTCTCTGATCTTTAATAAGAAATATTCTGCTGTGTTTGCAGATATAGGTTGTAATGGATCCCCAATCACGACAGTCTGTTGAGGGAAGTGCAGAGAGTATAGCTCCTGTTGAGAGTAGGGAGGGAGCAAGAGTTGAGGTAGCTAGTGAGGTACCTGCTTCAGTGTCTGGGAGACCAGTAGGTGATGAGGTTCCACCAGCCTGGTTTAGACACATGATGGAAGTTATGAGGCAAGCACCAGTGCAGCCACCACCACCTCAGCCTCAGATACCAGTGAGACAATATGATAAACTGAGGAAGTTTGGGGCAGAGGATTTTTTTGGTACGACAGATCCAGCGGTGGCGGAACAGTGGCTTGATAAGGTTCAGAGGATTTTTATTCAGTTGCAAGCCACGTCAGAGGAAAAGTTTGATTATGCTAGGTCATTATTGCAGAAAGACGCATATGACTGGTGGAAGACTGTACCACATGCCATGGACGATCCACCCACATTGACCTATGCTGATTTTCTTAGGGAATTTGAATTGAAGTATACTCCTAGGGAGTATAAGGATGCGAAGAAAATGGAGTTCTTGAGTTTGAAACAAGATCATCGGACAGTTACTGAATATGAAGTGGAGTTTATTCGATTAAGTCATTATGCGGGAGGCATTATATCCGATGATATTGACAGATGTAGGAGATTCGAAGAGGGGTTGAGGCCTTCTCTTGTATGTCATGTGGCTGGATCCAGATATACTGATTTCTCTCAGCTTGTGGCAGCCGCACGGAGTGTGGAAAGAGTTCAAAGCATTGCAGCTGCATCTGAAGAAGAGACTAGAGTGAGAAGACCTCAGTTTGAGACAGGGTCTTCATCAGTAAAGAGGGGCAGAGGGAGCTTTGTTCCTAGAGTGGGAAGGAGTCAGAGACCGATAAGTAGGTCAGGACAGTATTAGAGACAGAGACCGCGATCTATAGTTTCTGTGGCAAGTGCTCCGACTCCGGTGACTCAGAGACCCACCCCACCTATTTGTGAGTATTGTACTAAGGCCCATTGGGGTAATTGTCGGAGGATTGGTGGTTCGGGGGTGTGTTTTCGATGTGGATCGCCTGACCATTTTATTAGAGAGTGTCCTGAGATGCAGGACCAGAGGTCAGTGGAATCTACAGCTTCTCGGCAGAGTTTTGGCAGAGGAGGTCGAGGAAGCAGGGGTGTCAGCCGAGGGGGTAGATCTGGGTTTAGTCAGAGAGGAGGATCTACACTCAGGGATGGCAGATTAGATGAGGCTGGGCCTTCTCAGCGGGTTTATGTGATGCAAAGACAGCCTGATGCTTCTGCAGTTATAGCGGGTACTTTTTCTTTATTTGGCATTTCTGTACTTGCTTTGATTGACCCTGGATCCACCCATTCATACATTAGTGCATCTGTATTGCCTGTGTCTGAAATGCATGCTGAGTCCCTAGGATTTGATGTGTTGGTGACAAATCCTTTAGGGCATAGCGTGATTGTTAGTAAAGTGCATAGAGATTGTGCAGTGGTGGTACAGGGTGAGAAGTTTTGTGGTGATTTGATTGAGATGCCATTTAAAGAATTTGATTAGATTCTTGGCATGGATTGGCTGTCTAGGCATGGAGCTGTGGTAGATTGTAAGAAGAAGCGTGTTACTTTGAGAACCAGTGATGATAGAGTAGTGTTGGTATCTAGTGAGCAGAGACAGCTTGCATCTTTGTTTGTTTCAGCTGTTGCAGCTAGGAAGATGATAAGAAAAGGGTGTGAAGCTTATCTTGCTCATGTGTTGGATACCAGAGTGGTAGGTTCTCAATTGGATAGTATTCCCACAGTTTCAGAATTTCCAGATGTTTTTCCAGAGGAGTTGCCAGGATTGCCTCCTGAGAGAGAGGTGGAGTTTGGTATTGAGTTGTTACCAGGTACCACTCCTATCTCTAATACTCCTTATAGAATGGCACCTGTCGAATTGAGAGAATTGAAGGTGCAGTTGCAGGAGTTGCTGGATAAGGGTTTTATTCGCCCTAGTGTGTCGCCATGGGGAGCTCCTGTTTTGTTTGTTAAGAAGAAGGATGGTACTATGAGACTGTGTATCGATTATAGGCAATTGAACAAGATAACTATTAAGAATAAATATCCTTTGCCTCGAATCGATGATCTCTTCGATCAATTGAAGGGAGCAGCTGTGTTTTCTAAAATTGATTTGAGATCGGGATACCATCAATTGCGGGTTAGAACTGAGGATGTGTCAAAGACAGCTTTTTGAACCAGATATGGGCATTATGAGTTTTTGGTAATGCCATTTGGTTTGACCAATGCACCTGCCGCCTTTATGGATCTGATGAATAGGGTGTTTAGGCCCTATTTGGATCAGTTTGTGGTAGTGTTCATAGATGATATCTTGGTGTATTCGCGGAATGAAGAGGAGCATAGTGAGCATCTTCGGATTGTGTTGCAAATTTTGAGAGAGAAGCAATTGTTTGCTAAGTTATCAAAGTGTGAATTCTGGCTTGACCAAGTAGCTTTTCTCGGTCATATTGTGTCAGCTGATGGCATTAGGGTTGACCCGAGTAAAGTTGAAGCTATTTTGAATTGGAGTCCACCGAAGACTGTGACTGAAGTTAGAAGTTTTCTGGGATTGGCCGATTATTACCGACGTTTTGTGAAAGGTTTTTCTTTAATAGCTACTCCACTTACCAGACTACTTCGGAAGGGAGTGAGATTTGTGTGGACTGATCAGTGCCAGACTAGTTTTGAGCAGTTGAAAGAAATGTTGACTCAAGCACCTGTTCTCACGTTACCTATGGAAGATAAGCCGTATGTGATCTACAGTGATGCTTCACATAATGGTTTGGGTTGTGTATTGATGCAAGAGGGTAAAGTGATAGCTTATGCTTCTCGACAGTTGAAACCGCATGAGCTCAATTATCCGACGCATGACTTGGAGTTAGCAGCCATTGTGTTTGCTTTGAAGATTTGGCGACATTATCTTTTTGGAGAGAAATGTTTCATCTATACTGATCACAAAAGTTTGAAGTATTTGGGTGTTCAAAAGGAGCTAAATCTTCGGCAGAGGAGATGGTTGGAATTGATTAAAGACTACGACTGCTTGATTGATTACCATCCAGGTAAAGCAAATGTTGTTGCTGATGCCTTGAGTCGGAAGTCTTTAGCAGGTTTGACTGCTTATTCGCTCTTGTTGCTTGTTGAGTTAAGAGCGTTGCATGCTAGTTTTGTAGTTTGTGATGATGGTGCATTGTTGGCACAATTGCAATTGAGGCCAGTGCTGTTAGATCAGATTAAGGAGGCTCAGTTGACTGATGAGAAAATTCAGAAGATTGTGTCAGTTTGTCAACAGGGAGAGAGTCGAGATTTTGTTGTGAGAGATGATGGAAGCTTATGGTTCAAGAGTAGATTGTGTGTACCCGATGATGCTAATCTAAAAAGGATCATTTTGGAAGAAGCACATCAGTCAATGTTTGCTATGCATCCGGGCAGTACCAAGATGTACCATGATTTGAGACAGTATTATTGGTGGTCCGGTATGAAGAGAGACATTACGGAGTTTGTGTCTAAATGTCTCACTTGTCAGAGGGTGAAAGCTGAGCATCAAGTTACAACTGGGTTGCTTCAACCTTTGTCAGTACCAGAATGGAAATGGGATAGAGTAACCATGGATTTTGTATCTGGTCTACCATTGACACAAAAGAAGCATGATGCCATATGGGTGATTGTGGATAGATTGACTAAGACAGCTCATTTCCTTCCGGTGCGGATGGATTACTCTTTGGAGAGGTTGGCTGAACTGTATGTCCATGAGATTGTGAAACTGCATGGTGTTCCAACTTCTTTAGTGTCTGATCGAGATCCCAGGTTTACTTCAAGATTTTGGAAGAGTTTGCATAGTGCTTTGGGTTCTCGATTGCACTTCAGTACTGCTTTTCATCCACAGACGGATGGACAGTCAGAGAGGGTGATACAGATCATCGAGGATATGTTGAGAAGCTGTGTCATTGATTTCTCTGGAAGTTGGGACGGATTTTTGCCACTGGTGGAATTTGCCTACAACAATAGTCATCAATCCAGTATTGGTATGGCACCATTCGAAGCACTGTATGGTAGACGGTGTAGGACACCACTATGTTGGAATGGACTTGGTGAGGGCAAGCTCATTGGTCCTGATCTGATTAAAGAAACTGAGGAAAAAGTAAAGTTGATTCGAGGTAGATTGAAAGCAGCTTCAGACCGACAGAAGTCATATGCAGATCTGAAAAGGAGAGACATAGAGTTTGCTGTTGGAGATAAAGTATTTTTGAAAGTATCTCCTTGGAAGAAGATCTTGAGGTTCGGTCGGAAAGGGAAATTGAGTCCTCGGTTCATTGGACCGTATGAAGTATTAGAAAGAGTTGGGCCAGTGGCGTATCGACTTGCTTTGCCACCTGAGTTGGATCGTATTCATAATGTGTTTCATGTTTCTATGTTGAGGAGATATAGGTCAGATCCATCTCATGTGTTGCCAATTGAATCTATTGAAGTGAGCCCAGATTTGACTTTTGAAGAGGAACCAGTTGCTATCTTGGCACGAGAAGTGAAAGAGTTGAGGAACAAGAGTGTGCCATTGGTGAAAGTTTTATGGAAGAATCATGGAAAAGAAGAAGCAACTTGGGAAAGTGAACAATCCATGCAAGAACAGTATCCTCAGTTATTTTAGAGTTAATTTCAGGTAATTTCGAGGGCGAAATTTCTTTTTAGAGGGGGAGAATTGTAATATCTCTAATTATGCCCTAGTAGTTTTGATGTTATTGTTGTTGTTGCACGTGAACTACGTTTATATGGTAAGTTGATAAATTGGAAAAGAATGTGTATGTGTTGTTAGAAAGAAAAATTTGTGTAGAGAAAGATGTATATGTTATGTATATGGCTATATATATAGCATATAAATTAGTCAAAGGAAAAGTCAAGGTGTTGGAGTTAGTGGAAGAAGATATTTCTTTTGTTAGTGTGAATTACATAATTGGGCATATAAGAGACAAAAGGTTAGTTTTATTGTTAAGGGTGTTTTGGTAAATTGTCTTGTAAAATTGAATGGTGGAAATTAAAAGAAGAAATGTAAGGTTGACTTGGCATTTTCTTCTCTTTTCTATCTTGTGTGGCCGGCTCACCTAAGGGACAAGGGAACAAGAGAATAATTCAAGGTTTTGATGATTTCTAGCTCAAGGTGAAGGAAGTTTTCAAATTTACAAGTTGGAATTTCATTATTTGGTAAGTTTTCTCTTAGTTTCTCTTGTTATTTTTGAAGTTTTGCTTGTGTTGAATTGTGTTTTGATGATGGTATGATTAAGGTTGTTTTTGGTGTGAAGTTAAGTTTTGAGATTTGCTTGTTAGAATAAGAGTTAAGTTGGTGTGAGGTTGGATGTGGTTATGTTGAGTTTGTGTTAGGATTTTGAATTGGTAAGTGTTGTTTATGTTGTGTTTGATTGATTATTCTTGTTGATCTTTGAGTTGAGTGTGTTTGTTGGTTTTAGAAGTGAAAATACATGTGTTTGGAAAAAGGGGGCAGTAGTGTTTTTGATCCCACGCCCGTGGCCTCTTGTTTGCTTTGGCCGTGGGGTTTGGTGCTTTGGGAGGCAGTTTCGGTTGCAAAGCCACGACCGTGGGGATATTGGTGGGCACGGCCGTGGGCTTTGCTTAGTGTTGTTGAATCTTAGTTAGTGTTCTAAAGTTCTAAGATAAGGTTAATGAGTGATAAATGTTATAGAAATTGATGTGTTGCATCATTGTTTTGGGTTAGGTTTTGGAAGAGGTGAATTGCCCTAATTGTGAAGTGTAGAATCTTTGGAAAGAGGAGTGCTTAGAGTTGTGTGAGTGTTTATAAGGTAAGTACAACTACTTCATTGCATACAATTATAAGATGTGAAAGCATAACACTCATGCATTTGTTAAAGTATGGAGAACACTAATGCATTGTGAAAGCATAATTATAATGTTATGTGAATATTGTGATGAGTATGTGTAATGTATGGGAAAGTTATTGATTGTGCATACATGTGTGATAGAGGATGGAACCAATATGATTAATTGCTTATGATGTAAGTGAAATGATTAAAGCATGTTTGCCTATATGCTAATGCAACGTGATGAATTGCTTTAATATGATTTGAGAATTGATGCAAAACCAATGTGAATAGTTATGATGAATTAAATGATATGTGAGGCCATTGTGATGGGGCCAAGTTGATGTAAAAGAATTGGTTGAGGCATGATTGCCTAATGACTTATGAAATGTGGGATACGAAATGAATTGAGAAAGAATTAACTGAAATGTTGTGTGCTTAATATGTTGATTCAACTTTCAGAGCTCTGTATTTGGCGGCATGCCTATACTTTGCCTACGGGGCTAGACACTTGGTGTCATTTGATTGATATATTGCCTACGGGGCTAGACACTTGGTGTCATTTGATTGATATATTTGCCTACGGGGCTAGACACTTGGTGTCATTTGATTAATATTGCCTACGAGGCTAGACACATGGTGTCACTATTGACCAAAACAGTAACTCTGAACTTTGAATCACATATTAGGGTGTCCTGGGCCTAGGTCTGTCTTGGTTTTAATGTAATATATGAAATGTGAATTGGATGAGAAACTATGATGAATAAAGTGAGAATAGAAATGCATTAGTTTATTGTATTGTGCACAAAACTTGATTGTATGACATGGACATTGCATCAAAGCATTTTGATATTGTAGTTTGTATTACTGAGCTTGTGGCTCAGCGCGATTGTGATTTATCGCGCAGGTAACAGAGAGGATCCTGAGAATTCCACTAGACCGGGTGAGTCTAGACATTGAAGATCAGAGAAGAGCTGCCAATAATGTATATATTTTGTATTTGGTGTATTTTGATTTTGGTATATAAATATTTGTAAATATTTGATCTACTTTCCGCTGTGTTTTAAATAAACTTTGTATCTATTTTGTTTGATGAATTACTTTAAAAGTTTTAAATTTATTCATAGTTTTGAGAATGAAGGTTTTGAATATTTTATTAATAGTGACAACCTATACTCAGTATACGTATATTACGATCGTATTAGCATGCTATGTACGTATACGGAATATAGGGGTGTTACATTTAAAGTTCATAAAAATTAGGGTTTAAGGTTTTAAAAGGGTTAGGGTTTATTACTTTAGGTTTAAAAGATGATTTTTTGATTTTAAGTTTTGAAATTTAGGATTCTCGGCCATAAATTATTTTTAGGGTTTTAAATAGCAATTTGATATTTTATGAGATTTTATGAATTTAAACACATGAATTGAAGTTTTTATAAGTAGAAAAGATGTTTTTTAAGGTTTTTTGAGTGAAAAAGAGCCTACTTTAAAATCTTAAATGAAACAGAATTTTATTTTGGTTTTGTAGAAAAATATGTTCAATGGGTGTTTTAAGGTTTTTTAAGAAGAAAAAATAACAATTTTAAATCTTTTTAGAAAAGAGAGTCACGATTTAATGTTCTAAACTTGGAAAAATTAAATTAAAACTCTAAGATTTTTTATTTAAAAAACTTAAATTTTATAGATTTGGCTATTGTAAAACATAAATCAAAAGAATTAAAACATACCTTCTTTTGTTGATTCTCCAAAAAATAACTTTTTTTGGATGAACTAGCTCCAAAGACAAGCTTTGATTGCCTCTTTTCTTCTCCCCTTTTTCGTGCTACTGCTGCTATAAATATCAATTGAATTGAGTTTTCCCTTTCCTTCCTTGATTTGGTTTCAAAACCTAAAGCTATCATGAAAAGTTTTTCCTCCCTTGATTTGGTTTAATTGGTCCTTATTTATAGTGGTTTTTAGGTTGTTTATTCCTAATTAATTAAGGTAAGTAATAATAATAAAAAAAGAAATTAAAACCTAATTTGATTAGAATTCTAAAAATTGAAGCTGAAAAATTTGCGCTGGCAAAAATTCTGGCGACGGGCCCGTGGGCGTGCCAGCCCGCAGGAGCCTGCGGGCGAGCCACTGTTGGCCCGACGGGCCCGCGCGACCACTTTTCGCTGCCGATTTTTTTTTCGACTCCGATTTTTTATTTTTATTTTTATTTTAAATTTTTATTTGTTTATTTTCATTTTTTACTACTAAAAATTAGATACTAAGGTAAAAATTATTTAATTAAAATTATTTTGGACCAATTAAACAACAAAAATCATTTTGAACTAAATAAAGCATGTTGGATCGGATTGGGTCAAAAATTAAGGGTCTACAGTTTGCCCCCTACTTGAATGATCTGAAACCTTAGTGAAAGAGAGTGAAAAGCAATAAGACTTAATTTTTGAGGTTTTGGGTTCTGGACCCGAGAGATTGGTTTAACTCATCTGACCTTTTATCAGTTGAGAATTCTGGCATAACTGGTTGTTCCATTTTTACGAATTGTAGGTCTTTACCCACCAAAAATAGATCTTTATCTATTAGAAACTATGTCTTTTATCTAGAACATGGATCTTTATCCATTAGAGATTGGGTCTTTACCCGTAAAAATGGATCTTTATCCATTGGAGGTCGGGTCTTTACCCTTGAAATATGGATCTTTATCCATTTGAAATCGGGTCTTTACCCTTGAAACAAGGATCTTTATCCTTTGAACTTTGGGTCTTTACCCTTTGAAACATGGATCTTTATCCATTAAAAATCGGGTCTTTACCCTTGAAACATGGATCTTTATCCATTGGAAATCGAGTCTTTACCCTTGGAACATGGATCTTTATCCATTGAGATCGGGTCTTTACCCTTGAAAATGGATCTTCATCCTTTGAGATCGGGTCTTTACCCTTAAAAATGGATCTTCATCCTTGAGATCGGGTCTTTACCCTTAAAAATGGATCTTCATCCTTGAGATCGGGTCTTTACCCTTGAAAGTGGATTTTCATCTTTGAGATCGGGTCTTCACCCTTGAAAATGGATCTTCATCCTTGAGATCGGGTCTTTACCCTTAAAAATGGATCTTCATCCTTTGAGATCCGGTCTTCACCCTTGAAAATGGATCTTCATCCTTTGAGATCGGGTCGTTACCCTTAAAAATGGATCTTCATCCTTTGAGAACGGGTCTTCACCCTGTCTTTAGCTCTTTTAGCTGGATTGGTCTTTTGTCTTTTGCATCTTTATTCTTTTGAGAGTTCTAATTGTTCCATTCTTTTGTTCTTTCTTTTTGCAAAGATTTAGTTATTTTTAATTGGACCTTATATCCTTTCCTTGCCCCCCTACGTGGCAAAATATTTGTAAGTGAGTTTAAAAATATTTGGTATATAAACCCAAAAAATTGAAAAGGAAAAACCTTGCCCCCTGTGTAGGCTCAAACCAAAGATTTTTTCCATGCAAGCTTTGATTGATATTTTTGCCGTCTTGTTCTTCGCATAAGCACTCATTTCTTCTCTTTGCAAGATTACTGGAGGTTTCTCAAGCAATGGGCTTTCTATGCCCCCCTGATTTGATATCTTCTTTTGATTGCTTGCTGTTCATTTTGACAAGGAATACACAACACAAGACAAGAAAGTGTGATATGACATGCTCATGTATGCATGATATGCATGAATAATACTTACAGTCATTCCATCGACTCACAGACTGAGGTGATCAGCAGAAGTGTTGTCATTGGTTCCGTTTTGATGCTTGTTCAAGTCTTGCATTGGAATGATCGAAAGCTTTGCATTTGTGGCTTTTATCTTCAAGATGTTGAAAACATGAGTGGTGGAGATCCCAAGTTGCAGAGTCAGGGATTCATCTATTTCAAGCTATATTTCAGCATGTCAATTGGTAGTTTCTTCATAACTTTGCCAATAATAATTTTCTTTGCTCAATGTGTCCTTTGGAGGTTCAACATACTTCCCTTAACTTGAAGGCTTTGTTATGACAAAACATTTTTTTTTTTGAAATTTTTGAATTTTTCATTTTGAAATCAAATGTTGGCTTTGCCAAATTAATGTCGATACCTCAGGACTTGATTTTCCAAACTAACATATCTATAACATGACAACCCTAGTTACTGTACTAAAGTTGGGAATCATTTCTATTTAAGCAAGAATTGTTGCACTTCAAATAGGCATATACACATTACTTGGCCAAAGGTCTCATTGAGTTTAAATACTGTCTATCTCATATGCATGCTTATCCAAACTATCTCCACTAATAGACTCTACCTACCAAGAGAGATCAACAGGTCTTTGATAGGCTTGAAATGGGGTCTATAAGGGACACGGGTTTAAGTGAAGGCCATTTTGAGATTGGAGCTGGTGTGACACAATGGACAAACCTTCACACTACAAATTTCTTTTTGGAATTTTAGGCAGCTTGGAGGCAACCTTGCTAGACTCCAAATTTCTTCTATCTTCTTAGCATTAAACTGGATATTGACTAGGATAGTTTTTTTTCCCTTGCATAAAGTTTAAGACCCAAATTTGTTTCTTTTCTTCTTCTCCCTTTTCTTTCTTTTTATTTTTCTTACTCTTCCCTTTCTTTGTCTTTTTGTCCTTCTTTCTTGTTGGACCACAGAACTTTCAAGAACTGTGTGGTCTTCCTCCTTTTCTCCAATTTTAATTGAATCTTTGGTTGGGTTGGACAAACTCAAAAAAGGTCTTTATGAACCAAATAGAAGCCTTTTGCTGCTTTAGGTAAAAGATAACTCAGTTGGCTTTATGAACCGCCTTTTTAGGTTTTATCTCTTTTTTTTCTTCTTCTTTTTTTTCTATTCTTTTTTCTTTCTTTTCTTTTTCTATTCTCTCTTTTTTTTCCTTCTCTTTTTTCTTTCTTTTTTTCTTTCTTTTTTTTTTTGGTTCTAGCGCAAACATAGTTGTCTTGTTTGTACCAACTTGGGCTTCCAATAATGGATGAATGGAGTAACATAAATCTTCTTTAATAGGGATAAATCATTTATTACTCCAATGTTGATGTTGTCTTGGAGATATTAAGGGAACTTCAACTACCCTTAGGGTCATGAAAACGTCCCCTATCTTTATGGGCTTGAGAACTTCAACTATCTTTATGGTCTTGAGAACTTCAACTATCTTCATAGTCTTGAGAACTTCAATTATCTTCATGATCTTGACTAATCATTGCTTTTTTTTTTGTCTTATTTCCTCTTCATCTTAGTGATCATAAGACTTTGCCAAAAGTATCATAACAGCTCAGGGTAGGTTATTATGGTTATATGCCAATGAAAAGAAAGCTAAAATTTTATGAAGGCTCAAAGGGACAACTAGGGATTAATAATTAATTGGGTGGATACTAGTTGTTGGCTAATCAAACAATGCCTAGATCATTTCTCCCTTAAATAAGCAGAGTTCAATTTCGCCTCGAAAATTTGTCAAAGCATGTTCTAAGACTGACTAAGACCTAGACAAAGATAATTATGCAGGAGCCCTCTCTAAGTAAGCATACACAACTCAATGCTATAGAGCAATTCCTTCATCTAGTAAAGTCATTCGAGTCATGATGCCTAGACACATTAATTTATAAACATCAAGCTAAATTCCTCATTGGTTGTTTAACACCCCCTTCCCAACCTACATGTGTAAGCCAAGTAGAGGTGCCACACTATCCTAACGTTGCTACCAATTTACTTAGTCAAATTTTAGTTCTGATTTTTACAGAAATTTTGCCATAGTTTCGCCTAGAAATTTGGATCCCAAGTGTCGACAAAACTTGTTTTTCTGATTTTTGAAAAAATTTTACACAGACCAATGTGAATACCATCAAATTTAATGCACTCCCAATGAATCGACCTTATAACCTCAACTACAAACCTGCAAGAAGAATTCACACTTCTAATACAAATTAAAGTAGAGGTTTCTTATTATTACATACTACTAACATATGGTATAACATGGAAATTCTCAATCTTATATTTTCATATACATGCCACAACTAGCCAACTCATAATATAGGAAATGAAAGGCTACTCTAAGGTGCTGCGCTGTGTTGTGCTGCTCGATGCTAATCACCGAAATCTACTGCTACGAACCTACGAGTCAAGAAAACTCAACTCGCTGAGCAATGACGCTCAGTGGGTACTTTACCGATGAAATATAAGTAAAAACAAGAAAGCCTTTGAAACAAAATGAAATAATTAAATCATAAATCAACCAACCTTAAACCAATGGAAGTTTCTGTACATTCAGTGTAAATATGCTTCCAACAAATGTAAAAACCATAATTCAAACTCATTTTTCATTACGTGGTTTAAAAGAAACAAGACTTTGGCTCAGGCTCTACTAGTATATAGGGAACCATAGCGATAAGGCAGTGGGCCTCCCCACTATAACATAGGTGGCCCTCACCACCGATATCAAATCACAGGAATGGGCCTCCCCATCCTGGTTATAACCAATTCCGCTCTACGGCCTATACCCATAGGTAACCGCCGGAGCATTCCAATCACAATTTCACAACATCTCCGCTCTACAGCCTATACCCGAAGGTAACCGCCGGGGCGTATCAAACACAATAAGTGGCAGTACTGCATACGTTAGTATAGTGCACCATACCCTTATCTACCACTCCCACTATCCAGTAGAGCATAAAGATTAAAATGATTCAATTTAAGTCTCAAACTTCATTTTAGAATGATTCGAGAAATCATTTTAATTCCCATCGCGCTTTGCCATTTATGCCGCGCACCACATTCTTTGGTCAAACCGTTATTCTTTTTCACATATTTAACATCCACAATAAACATATAAAACATTTCGAAGCATTCCTCAAAAGATCACAAATTGACCAAATGAATAGTGTTGCAGCGAGAAAAATCGGCAACGGAAAATGGCATGACCAAATGAATAGTAAAATCTGGGTTTTCGTCAAAATTTCAGTCCACTTCAGTCATGCATTTGACCAAGTAAATGATTTTATTTTTGGCTGAAATTTTACAGAAAACTTATTTCATATGTTGACTAATTACATGTAAAATTTCGTTGAAAAATTCATTCATTAGCTACCTCAAACAATTGCCACAAAAAGATCCAGAAAGCTGTCTTTTTGGGACCATTTCGGCCCAAACATATGAAATACATAGGATAGTTTATTTTTCTTTTGCAAATCAATATGAAGGCTTCTTTAATAGTAAAGTGAAGATTCAAACACTTCCCTTTGATAACTTTTGCATGTTTAACTCAAATCAAACTAATTAAAGTCCAAAACAACTTACCAAATCAACTTGCCAAATTTTCTCAAAACATGTGGTTTCAATTAAATTTAAACAACCCAAAATTAATTATTCAAAGGTAAAGTACCAAACCTTATTTCTTTAATTCCTCTTAGCTTTTCCTTCTTCTCCTTAATTCTTTATTTCTCCTTCAATAAATTCAAGATACAACATAAACCTTAGAAATTTGAAATAATAAGTTATCCTCCATTACTTTTCAACCAAAACCCTAATCCAACCTTATTAAACTTTATACATCTTGATTCTTCCATTTAATCAATTAATCTCATTACTTACTTAAAATTTTTCCAATTCCACATAAAGACTCTAATCTCCAATCTTCCAATAAATATATAAATACCTAAAATTGATACTAAAATTAAAGTCTACATACTTGAAAACCTTAAAACTTACCTTGAAAATCAAACTTGGAAAAACTTGGAAGTCCTTTGGTATTTTCCTATGGTGGCCGAAATTTGTAAGTGGAAAAGAGAGAATTTGTTCTTCATTTCATGATATATATATATATAAGGGAAATAATGATCACCTTATGTGTTGGATAAATCCTTTAAGACCACTTGTCCACCTTTCTCTTTCTTCATTTAATACTCATGCTAAATGGTTATTTTTGATTGGCCAACATTAGATTTTTATAGTTTTCTTTTCCTTTACTTCTTTCCACTTGTCCCTCTTCCCATAGGATATCCTAAAGTTGTCTCGGGTTACCCATACGGTCCCGACACGAAATCGGGCCCACATTACGTTCCGGCAATTAATCGATCATATCTTTTAAACCGTACAGTTCCACGAGTCATACTACATATAGTTTTGATCCTCTTGACCTCTACTTTCTATTTATAAGGTCTATTTTAGGTTTCCAAGTCATTTTGAAAAAATTACCAATAAGCCCTCAACTTTTTACAAAATTCCCTTTAGGTCCTTTCCTTGCTCGGGTTTTCTTCCGGCTCCGTTTCTACTGACGATCGTTTCATATATCACCCATCGTCATCCTCTACGTACTCATTTTTTTATTTCCTACTTTAAATTCATGTATAACTTTAATTGATAATGACCAAAATGCCCCTAGTCAAAATGTCTTCGTTTTTCTTTAACGGGACATTTCCTAGAAAAATTGTTACATGTCGTTGCGACCCGATTAATCTCTAGAATATTCTTCCGGGGTTGGATATGGGCACTATTAAGAACTTTCTACTCTTAATTTTTAAGTTTACATAGTTACCCCTAACTTTTGAGAAATTTTCACTTAGATCCTTTTGATATCCCTTCCTGACCTTGCTGTCTTTCTTTAATAATATCTTTTTATTCACAACTCCAAATTAAGTAATTCTTATTCCCACTTAAACTAGACATCCGGGGCTACATTGTGTCAAAATTTCAGGTCGATCCGAGTTATATCTGATTTTTGACGGTCCTTCGAAGTCAAGCCTACTATGCTGTCCTGAGGCAGCTTGCACATTGTCTACTAAATCCATCATATCTTATTCTGTACAACTCCAAATTGAGTAATTTCAAGTTATACATCTAGCTAAGATACAAATAAACAATTAAGTATTATTTGAGACTCTCTAATTTTGTCATTAACTTGGATGAAATTCGAGCTCAAGTTATAGGTTATGTCTATTTCTTACCAATCTGGGATTTGGGATATTACAGGTTGAGCACCAAAATGAACAAAGACCAACAAAAATTTTGATGAAAGTAATTTATTCAAACAACTTTAAATTTAAAAAACATGATTGTTCCAATTTAAATATTAAAGAAAGTAAAATTGAAAAGCAACATTCAAGCTAAGGAAAGTTTGTTGAATTGGAGTCAAAGATACTCCATTTATTTAGACATCTCAAGGGCACGGATTTTTTCCATCATCAAGGATCATTGCTTCATCATCAACAGTTAGTCCAAGCTTGCTTAGTACATCATCTTTAGCAGCTTCTCTATCCATATCATGACAAGGTGACAAGATAAAAATCTTCATGAAGGTTGTAAGTGATGACGCCCTTCCAATTTTAGGCTGAGGATTATTATTAGTGTTGGGCTTATCAGGTTCAAGCAGCTTTCCACTGTCAATTAAATCTTGGATTTCATGCCTTAATCGAACACATTTATCTGTCTCATGCCCTTGCATTTGATGGAATTGACAGAAGACCTTGGCATCTAAATTTGGCGGTAGAGGCTTATATAGAGGCCGAGGTGCCAATGGTTGTAGCAAATCCATTTTCATTAGATTTTCTAGCATCTTTGACAAAGGCTCCCTTAAATCTGAAAATTTATGCTTCTTTGTTGGCTTAGTTGTTGCATCTTTCTCAACACCTCCTCTTTCCCTTTGACTTTTCCCACTAGGGTGGTAGCCGCTCTTATTGCTCCACTTAGATAGCACATGGTTCGGTTGGTCTTGTAGAATAGGGATTGATCTCTCATTTTTCATTCGATCTCTATCAGTAGACATGTTCCTTGTTAATGCTGTCTTTTCCTTCTTTCTTATGTCAATGGGAGATGCCTCATTAGTATTGTTGATAATCTCTAGAATTTGAATCAACTGGGTCTTCATAATTTTAACCAATTGATCTTGTAGCTCGGCCATCCTAGCTTTGACAACTTCATCGATTATATCCCTTAGCTGGTTTGCATCCATCCTTCAAATGAAGCACTTGAATCAATGTTGTAGGTGATATCGTTGTATGCTCTTGAATTGCTGTACCTCAACTTTATGAGCCAGAAAAGATCAATGATATGAGATGTAAATGTATGCATGTATGCATAAACAATAAACAAACAAGAACAAATTAGGACGTTCCTTCCAACCTTATAACATCCACACATGAATGGCGAGTCTCTTTTCCTAGGTATATGGTTAACAAAATACCAACATGGGGTACCTTGCTTTTGAATAATTCCCTCGGACGTTTCAACCAATAGTTATATTTTCAAAAATGGAAATCAATCCATGATAATTCCCATTAATTAGGTTTTAATCCATTCAACCAACTAAAGTAGCTTTTATGCTATGTTGGATTAAAACGAAATTAAGAGGTTTATTATAAATAGATTTCTCACTTGAAAAAGTAACTAATGATTCATGCCAAAAACAAGCCCATGGTAAATTTGTTCTTAGTGTAAACTAGGCCCACAATTGATTTTTGGTATTTCATAATTGACCTAAATATTTTTGCAAGCTCTTTGTAAAAAATGGTTGGGTGAAAATGGTTTTGTTTCTAAGCCAATTGTAAAAGATTTTAGAAAAATGGATTTTGGGCTTAGTATTTGGGCCATGAGCCGAAGAATTTTTTATTTGTTTTTAGAAAAATTTTATGTCCAAAGACCATCATAAAAAGTTTTGAAAATAGTTTTGGTCTTTTGGATTTTAAGAAAAATTTATTTTGAGCTTGCAAATGTACTTAGGTCATATTAGAAAAAGAACAAACCAAATAAGCCATGATTTAGACTAAGATAAACTAACCATAGTCAAACAACATGCATTTGGGGTAAAACCTAATTAAAGTAACTAGGCCAATTACATGAGCTTTAGTCTTTGGGTTAAAAGGCTTAGGTTCCCATAGCAAGTATTTACCAAACGGTACAAGGCTATGAGTGGTTATGCCATGATCGATCTCCATACCTTGAGTGAAAGTATGGTATCCCTTACATAACATAACACGGGTAACACGGGCGTCCTAACTCACGTACACGATGCAAACTATTATGATGCAATGGATAATATCATTATAAGAAAGAATAGAATAATATAAAGACCAACGAAATCAACTTCTCTTATCCCCAGTGGAGTCGCCACCGTGAGCGGGGATTTTCGCCCCCACTCCCGGTGGAATGGTTCTTGCGACTTCGGCACTGTTTAGGCTCGGGGCCTTAGAGAACACGAACCTAAGTCCTAAGAAAATGGAGTCGCCACCCGGACGGGCCGGGAAAAAAAAAGGGGGTGGATGACTCGATTCCTAAGGAATCCCCAACCCCCTAATGGGTTCGGAAAGTTGGGTACGTGTGCGGAAGGTGAGAAATGGCCCAGCACCCCCCACGACACCCGGTTCATTGGAACCGGCCTCCTTTACAGGTCTTAATATTATAAAATTCTTAAGTATAATAACATTATCCATACTACACACAATAAAAAGAAAGCATCATTATATTAAAATTAAAGCAATGTCCAAACAAAACAAAACAAATAAATGGACACCCATCCGAGGACGGAAACATGTCCTTACATCACATGCCTAAGTAGGACACCCACCAAAAGGTAGAAACATGCCCTTTACATAAGTTCTAAAATAGAAGAGAAAATTAAATTACATGATGTTTAACTAATGAGGTACTCACCAAGTGGAAACATACCTCTTACAACTTTTGGAAGTCTAAATTAATTAATAAAGGTAAATAATCATCCATAATATATAAATCATTCAAACATCCATCCATGATAAATTAAATAAATCAAGTATTAAAATTAAATAAATTAAAGCATAATAAATAAATCAAAGCATAAATAAATATGGAATTGAATAAAACAAATAAAAGTTCAAGTATAACTACTATTTCTATTTAGGATTCTTTATCTCATGTGTTAAGGCTTTGGAAATTCTAAAGTTTAAGCTATGTGACTTTTTAGGTAATTAAAATAGATTAGGTTTTATGTTTTTTTAAGGTTAGCAAGACACTTTGATTCAACAAATTAAGATTTGAATGATGAAATAATAAAACTTGAGTTTTAGACACTTTTGAAATATTTTTTAATTCATGTTTTTAAAATAGTAAATTGAGCTACTGTAGCTTTTTTGAGTTTTTTATGTGTTTATGTTTTTTATGTTTTAAAGGGTTTAAAGTTCATAAAAATTAGGGTTTAAGGTTTTAAAAGGGTTAGGGTTTATTACTTTAGGTTTAAAAGATGATTTTTGGATTTTAGGCTTTGAAATTTAGGATTCTCGGCCATAAATTATTTTTAGGGTTTTAAATAGCAATTTGATATTTTATGAGATTTTATGAATTTAAACACATGAATTGAAGTTTTTATAAGTAGAAAAAGATGTTTTTTAAGGTTTTTTTTAGTGAAAAAGAGCCTACTTTAAAATCTTAAATGAAACAGAATTTTATTTTGGTTTTGTAGAAAAATATGTTCAATGGGTGTTTTAAGGTTTTTTAAGAAGAAAAAAAAAATAATTTTAAATCTTTTTAGAAAAGAGAGTCACGATTTAATGTTCTAAACTTGGAAAAATTAAATTAAAACTCTAAGATTTTTTATTTAAAAAACTTAAATTTTATAGATTTGGCTATTGTAAAACATAAATCAAAAGAATTAAAACATACCTTCTTTTGTTGATTCTCCAAAAAATAACTCTTCTTGGATGAACTAGCTCCAAAGACAAGCTTTGATTGCCTCTTTTCTTCTCCCCTTTTTCGTGCTACTGCTGCTATAAATATCAATTGAATTGAGTTTTCCCTTTCCTTCCTTGATTTGGTTTCAAAACCTAAAGCTATCATGAAAAGTTTTTCCCCCCTTGATTTGGTTTAATTGGTCCTTATTTATAGTGGTTTTTAGGTTGTTTATTCCTAATTAATTAAGGTAAGTAATAATAATAAAAAAAAAGAAATTAAAACCTAATTTGATTAGAATTCTAAAAATTGCAGCTGAAAAATTTTCACTGGCAAAAATTCTGGCGACGGGCCCGTGGGCGTGCCAGCCCACAGGAAATTCCTGCGGGCGGCGTGCCAGCTCGCAGGAGCCTGCGGGAGAGCCACTGTTGGCCCGACGGGCACGCGCGACCACTTTTTGCTGCTGATTTTTTTCCGACTCCGACTCCGATTTTTATTTTTATTTTTATTTTTATTTTCATTTTTTACTACTGAAAATTAGATACAAAGGTAAAAATTATTTAATTAAAATTATTTTGGACCAATTAAACAACAAAAATCATTTTGGACTAAATAAAGCATGTTGGATCAGATTGGGTCAAAAATTAAGGGTCTACACATTCCAATTTTCCAAAACCTTTACAGTAGGTTAAACAAATAATAATAATAATACTAAAATCTCAAAACCCTAAATATTAATTAAAGAACTTTAAATAGAAACAGTAAACCCTAATTTGTATCTTTTCTTATTTTTAGATTTGATTATGTAGTTTATTATATGCTTTGATTTATTTGCAATGCTTGATTTATTTAATTTATCATGGATGAATGTTTATTATATATTTTGATTGATGCTTAATATCTTTGATGAATGATTTATTTATGATGAATGGTTATTTACTTTTATCGATTTATTTTGATTTCCAAATGTTGTAAGAGGTATGTTTCCACTTTGTGGGTACCTCATTAATTAAATATCATGTAATTTAAATTGCTTTTATATTTTAGACCAATGTAAAGGACATGTTTCTACCTTTTGGTGGGTGTCCTATTAGTTTAGACATGGATAATGTAAGGACATGTTTCCATCCTCGGATGGGTGTCCATTTATTTGTTTTGCTTGAACATTGCTTTGATTTTTAATATAACGATGATTTATTTCAATTGTTACATGTAATATGGCTGATATTGTTATACTTAAGAATTTTATAATGTTAAGACCTGTAAAGGAGGCTGGTTCCAATGAACCAGGCATTGTGGGGGGTGCTGGGCCATTTCTCACCTTCCCCACATGTACCCAACTTTTCGAACACATTAGGGGGTTGGGGATTCCTTAGAAATTGAGTCATCCACCCCTTTCTTTTTCCCGACCTATCCGGGTGGTGACTCTATTTTCTTTGGACTTAGGTTCATGTTCTCTGAGGCCCCAAGCCTAAACAGTGCTGAAGTCGCAAGAACCATTCCACTGGAAGTGGGGACAAAAATCCCCGCTCACAGTGATGACTCCGCTGGCGATAAGAGAAGTTGATTCCATTGGTCTTTATATTATTCTATTCTTTCTTATAATGATATTATCCATTGCATCATGTTAGATTGCATCGTGTGCGTGAGTTAGGACGCCCGTGTTACCTGTGTTGTGTTATGTAAGGGATACCATACTTTCACTCAAGGTATGGAGATCGAGTATGGCATAACCACTCATAGCCTCGTACCATTTGGTATATACTTGCTATGGGAAACTAAGCCTTTTAACCTAAAGACTAAAGCTCATGTAATTGGCCTAGTTACTTTCCTTAGGTTTTACCCCAAATGCATGTTGTTTGACTATGGTTAATTTATCTTGGCTTAAATCATGGCTTATTTGGTTTGTTCTTTTTCTAATATGACTTAAGTACATTGTAAGCTCTAAATAAAATTTTCTTTAAAGTCCAAAAGACAAGACTTTTCAAAATGGTTTTGGACATAAAACTTTTCTAAAAAAAGAAATCAAAAACTCCTTTTGCTCATAACCAAAATACTAAGCCCAAAATCTATTTTTTCTAAAATCTTTTTACAATAGGCTTAGAAATAAAATTATTTTCATACAACCTTTTTACAAAGAGCTTGCAAATTATTTAGGTCAATTACGAAATGCCAAAAATCAATTGTGAGCCTAGTTTATACTAAGAATAAATTAACCATGGGCTTGTTTTTAGCATGAATCATTAGTTACTTTTTCAAGTGAGAAATCTATCTATAATAAACCTCTTAATTTAGTTTTAATCCAATATAGCATAAAAGCTACTATAGTTAATTGAATGGATTAAAACTTAATTAATGAGAATTATTATGAACTAATTTCCATTTTCGAAAATATAACTATTGGTTGAATCATCTGAGGGAAATATTTGAAAACAAGATATCCCATGTTGGTATTTTGTTAACCATATACCTAGGAAAAGAGGCTTGCCATTCGTGTGTGGATGTTATAAGGTTGGAAGGGACGTTCTACTTATCTTTTTTCATTGTTTGTGCTTACATGCATACATACATTTGCATCTCATATCATTGGTCCTTTCTGGCTCACAGCCCTGGATTATGATAGTTCAAAAGCTTATGACAATCTGACCTACGCCGGAAGCGAAAATCTAGCAATGACTCAATCACTTGGTCACCAAAAGCAATAGAGTCTGAACAAATTCAAAGAATGGTGGATGAAGCTCTCAATGCCAAGATGGAAGAAATAAAAGAGGCCATGGCCGAGACTGTGAAGAACCAATTGGCTGCAATTTTAGGAAATAATGCCGAAGCGTCTGCTAGTTCCAAGAAGCCAAAGGACAAAGGGAAGGCTAAAGTTGGTGAAGTAGCTTTTGATGATAATAAGGTTATCATTGATGATGATGATTGGCTCAATACTACCAAGATCCACAAGACAAAAAGGAGCCGAAGGCTGTTTAGAAGGTAACTATTGAAAAGACCAAGACATCTGATGTTGAGAAGATGATTGTTGATTTAGAAAACAAATTTGAGAAGAAGTTGAAAACCGAAGAGATGTCTGAGATTGACAAACTATTTGAACAAGATGAGGAGGTCCCTTATAAGTTTAAGATGCCTTCCTTCACTAGGTACAGTGGTACTGGACCCCCATCTCCATGTGAAACAGTATATCACTGCCATGCAGTCTGCCCGAGCTACTAAGGCTCAAACTCTAAGGTACTTTATGCTCTCATTGGATCCTGTTATCAAAAACTAGTTCAACACCTTAGAGGAAAGTACTGAGAAAGATTGGGACATGTTATACAAGGCTTTCATTCAGCAATATGGGTATAATGTAATATCCTCATATATGCCCTAGAAGTTTTGATTATGTTGTTGATGTTGTTGTTATTGTTGTTGTTGGTATACATTGGAAAGTGAATGTTTGTGAATATATGTGTTTTGGGGAAAGAAATAGGGTTTAGAGACAAATGTATATGTTGTGTATATGATGATATATATAACATATAAATTGGTCAAATATAGAGTCAATGCAAGAAGATATTTTTGTGGAATGTGCAATTACATATAAGGGCTTGGATGAGACAAAAGGTTAGTTATATGATTGAGGGCATTTTGGTAATTGCTTGGATAAAATCTCTTGGTGGAGATTTAAAGTGGAGTTGACTTTATTTCCTCCATGTATTTTCTTCTTCTTTTCCATTTTTGCTGATTTCTCGTAGACAAAGGGAAAGCAAAGAGACAAAGAGAAGACTTTGAAGAGTAAGCTCCAATTGTAGGAAGATTGAAGTGATCAAGTGTTGATTCAAGAGGTGTTATAATTTAAGGTAAGAAATCTCTTGTTTTTCCTTTGTAAATTTTGAAGTTGGGTCTAAAAGAAATTGTGATTTGTTGATATGATGATTTGATGTGGTTGTAATGTGTTGAATTTGATTATAAGCCAAAGAGTTAATTATTAATGATTTTGGATTGAAGATGGTAAGTAGGTGGAGATTGATTTTGAGAAAATGGGAGTGATGTTGTATTTTTAGGGTTTTGGTTTGGTATGAATTTAATGTATGGTTATTGTGATTACTAGGGTGAATATGTAAGATATGTGTTTATAACATGAATTGTATCCATTTGAATGAGATGATTGTTGTGTAAAAAGGGTGTAAATGCTTTTAGAAGGGTGTTGGCCATTTTTAGGGTTGTGTATTTGAGTGACACGGCCAAAACAAAGGAGAGACACGGCCAAGCCAAGTGATTTTGGGCGTGTTGGATTTGCTTTGGGAGAGACACGGCCGTGTCTAGTGCCCGTGTTCACTACTGGATTTTGGTGTTGGGAGACACGGCCACTAGCTTGGCCGTGTCCTATGCCGTGTCTGTTACTGTGATTTGTTGGTTGAGAGACACGGCCACAAGCTTGGCCGTGTCCCTTGCCCGTGTTGCCTACTGTCAATTTAGGTTGAGAGACACGGCCACAAGCTTGGCCATGTCCCTCAAGTGGCTGCCCGTGTTCCTCAAATGTGTGGGTTAGGGTTTTTATACTTTGTTCTATTTGCATTGTTTTGGTCCTTTTAAGGTAAGTTGGTACCTAAACCTAAACCTAAACACATTTAAACAATGATTGACCTAAACAAATGCATATGGAAGATCTTAAAGCTATGAATGATATAAATTATTCTTTGCCCTAATTGCATTGTTGAGATTGAACAATGTTATGTTATGCATTGTGAATGGTTATGTGTTTCATGAATAATGTATATTGAAATGTTATATCAAAGATGCTATGATGATTCAAATAAGAGGTGAAATGTGATGTAAAGCCATTGTGATTGGCTATGATGATGATATTGAAAGAAAGAAGGCACGTTTGCCTAAATGTGATGAGAATTTGAGAATGGAAATGGTAACTATATAATAAATGAATTGTTTGTTTAATATGTTATTCAGTTTCAGAGTTCTGGATTTGGGTGGCATGCCTAAGAAATGATGAAAGGTAACAGTCTTGCCGGGTTGAGGATCTCCTCATATGTGTTGAGTTGATGGTCCAAGAGACTGGGTCTGTTACACTATGAGAATTGTGAATATGAGATATATGATTTGTAACAGTCTTGCCGGGTTGAGGATCTCCTCATATGTGTTGAGTTGATGGTCCAAGAGACTGGGTCTGTTACACTATCCATGGATAGAGATACAAGTATATATATTGCCTACGGGCGTGATTATTGTGATTATGAACCAAAGCAGTAACTCTGAACTCTGAATATCGTATTAAATACTTGTTGGGCCCATAGGTGTCAAGGTTATATGAATGTCCTAAATAATGTTATGAGTTAATGAAATGAGATGTTGTATATTGAGTATGATTGATTAATGATGAATGTGGAAAGATGTTGAAATGTGGTATGCTCATATGACTATGATTTGTGAAATGCATAATTATGTGGTTAACTTTATATTTATGATGTTAATCTTATCAATAACATATGTGGCATTGCATTACATTAAAGCATACCATTAGCATGTTTTATCTTACTAAGCCCTTGGCTTAGCGCGATAGTGTTTAATCGCGCAGGTGATAGAGTTGATAGAGTTGAACCTGAGGGTTCTTCGAGACCGAGTGAGAGTAGATGTTGAAGTGTTGATTTGGAACTTAAAGATCAGAAGAGACTTGCCAATCATGTATATTTCTTTTATATATTTTGCAAAGTATTGGTTTTAATGTAAATATATGTATAACTATAAACATGGATTTGAAAGAGTTTATACATGTAAATATTTTATAAAATTCCGCTGCGTATTAACTAAATGTAAATATATCTATTTGGTTTTGTATTACAACTTGATTACTTATTTTTCTATAATGTATACAACTGAAAGATTATGGTATTGTTTAAAATGTTTTGGATGTAAAGAAAATCCGTAGCATCCCTATGTTTAGTGCATGTATACTACATTGTGGTGTTTGTAGTGTGCATATATTGAATGTGGGGGTGTTACATATAATGTCGAGCTGAAAGTTACCTTAATGAAAGTTGAGTCCATTAGACAAAGGCCAAATGAGAATTTTATGGACTATGTGAAAAGATGGAGAAATAAGGCCGCTTTGCTCAAGATAAGGCCTGATGAATCTGATCAAATAAGGATGATTGTTAGAGGCGTCCTGCCCAATCTCCATGAAAAGATGTCTCATACACTCATCTGTGATTTCAAAGATCTTCTCCAAGTTGGTCTACAAATTGAAGAGTGGAAAAGGGAGAAAAATCGCTTTTCAATAAGAAGGAATGAGAAAGGGAATTATTAGCCTAGCAATTAAAGCACACAAAAAGAAGTTGATGTTAATGCGACTGGTCAAGGAAATAAAAGACAATTCTCAGAATTGGGGAAACCTCTATCTTGGGTTTTTAGCAAGCTGTAAAAGAAAGGGTTGTTGCAACCATTAGCTATTTAACCACTATATAATCCACTGCCACCAAACTTCAATGCCGAGGCCTTCTGTCAATTTCATCAAATGCAAGGGCATAAAATAGATAAATGTGCTCGTCTAAGGCATGAGATCCAATATTTTATTGATAGTGGTAAGCTACCCGGGCTGGATAAGCCCAATACCAAGAACAACCCTTTGCCTAAATTTGGAAGAGTGCCACCACCAGCAACCTTCATAGTGGAAAAAGGATTGGAAGAAGATTTTGTTTTATCCTCTTTTCAAGATGGGAATGTTGAAGATGTGAAAGGAGAAGAAGCTTAACTCAACAAACTTTCCTTAGCTTGAATGTTGCTTTTCAATTTTACTTTCTTTAATATTTAATTTGAACAATTATGTTTTTCAAATTTAAATTTGTTTGAATAAATTACTTTTATCAAAAATTTGTTGGTCTTTGTTCATTTTGGTGCTCAACCAATGAGGAATCTAGCTTGACGTTTATAAATTAGCATATCTAGGCATCCTGATTCGAATGACTTTACTAGATAAGGGAATTGTTCTATAGCATTGAGTTGTGTATGCTTACTTAGAGAGGGCTCCTGCATAATTACCTTTGTCTAGGTCCTAGTCAGTCTTATGCTTTAACAAACTTTTGAGGCAAAATTGAACTCTGCTTATTTAAGGGAGAGATGATCTAGGCATTGTTTGGTTAACTAACAACTTGTATCCACCCTATTAAATATCAATCCCTAGTTGTCCCTTTGAGCTTTCATAAAATTTTAGCTTTCTTTTCATTGGCATATAACCCCAACAACCTATCCTGAGCTGTTGTGATACTTTTGACAAGTCTTATGATCACTAAAGTGAAGAGGCAAGAAGATCAAAGAAAGAAATGCATAGTCAAGATCATAAGGATAGTTGATGTCATCAAGACCACAAGCATAGTTGAAGTTCACCTAGTATCTCCAATCTATCAAGACAACATCAAAGTAACAAATGATTTATCCCTGTTAAAGAAGATTTATATCACTCCACTCATCCATTATTAGAAACCCAAGTTGGTACAAACAAGACAACTCTTTTATAACTAGAACCCAAAAAAAAGGAAAAGGAAAAGAAAAGAAGAAGAAAGAAAAGAAGAAAAAGAAAGAAAAAAGAAAAAAGAAAAAAGAAGATGAAAAAAGAAGAAAAAAGAAAAGAAAAAAGAGGAAAAAAGAAAAATAAAACCTAAAAAGGCGGTTCAGAAAGCCAACTGAGTTCTCTTTTACCTAAAGCAGCAAAAGGCTTCCATTTGGTTTATAAGGACAGTTTGACTTAAATTGGTCCAACCCAACCAAAGATTCAATCAAAATCAGAGAAAAGGGAAAGGCCATTCAATTCTTGAAAGTTCTGTACTTGACAGTCCTACGAGGAAGAAGGACAAAAATAATAGAATGCTCAAATAAAGGAAGAAGGACAAAATAATAAAAAGAAAGAAAAGGGAGAAGAACAAAAGAAGCGAATTTGGGTACCAAAAATTTTGCAAAGGCAAAGACTGTCCCAATCAAGATTCAGGTTAACGCCAAAAAGAAAGAAGAATGTTCAAAGCTCTGTCTTTTCATGCTCCCAAAAGTTTTAACAAGTAGTTTGTAGTGTGAAGGTTTATCCATTGTGTCACATCACCTCTTATCTCAAAATGGCCTTCATTTTAACCCATGTCCCTTATAGATCTCATTTCAAGCCTATCAAAGACATGTTCATCTCTCTTGGTAGGTAATATTTAAACTCAATGAGACCTTTGGCCAAGTAATGTGTATGTGCCTATCTAAAGTGCAACGGTTCTTGCTTAATTAGAAATGATTCCCAAGTTTAGTACAGTAACTAGGGTTGTCATGTTATAGATATGTTAATTTGGAAAAATTAAGTCCTGGGGTACATTGACATCGATTTGGCAAAGCCAACATTTGATTTCAAAATCAAAATTCAAAAAATAAAAAATGTTTTTTTTCACACGAAACCTTCAAGTTAAGGGAAATATGTTGAATAGTCGAACCTCAAAGGACACATTGGGCAATTGGCAAGGTCATGAAGAAACTACCAACTAACATGCCGAAACATAGTTTGAAATGGATGTATCTCCGCTACTTGGGTCTCATCTCTCATGCTTTCAACATCTTGAAGATAAAAGCCATAAATGCAAAGCTTTCTATCATTCCAATGCAATACTTGAACGAACGTCAAAAAGGAGTCAATGAGAATACTTCTGCTGATCACCTCGGTCTGTGAGTCGATGGAACGACTGTAAGTATTATTCATGCATATCATGCATACATGAGCATATCACATCGCATTTTCTTGTATTGTATTGTCTATTCTTTATCAAAGTGAACAACAAACACCCTGTGAAGTAAACAATCAAAAGAATATATCAAATCAAGCGGGCATGGAAAGCCCATTGCTTGAGAAAGTTCCAGTAGTCTTGCAAAAAGAAGAAATACGTGCTTGTGCGAAGAATTAGACAACAAAAACATCAATCAAAGCTTGCATGCAAAAAATCTTTGGTTTGAGCCTACACAGGGGGCAAAGTTTCTCCTTTCCAATTTTTTGAGTTTATATACCAAACATTTTCAAACTCACTTGCAAATATTTTGCCATGCATGGGGCAAGGAGAAGATATGAGGGCTAACTAAAAATAGCTAAATTTTTACAAAAGGAAGAATAAAAAAATGGAACAACAAGTTAAGCCAGAATCCTCAACTAGTAAAAGGTCAGTTAAATCCAATTCAATCTCGGGTCCAAGTACCCAGTCACGGGTCTAAGTACCCAAATCCAAGTCCAGTTAGGATCAAGTATTCAAATCCAATTTAGGATTGAGTATACAAATCCAATTAGGATCGAGTATCCAAATCCAGTTTAGGATTGAGTATCCAAATCTAATAAGGATCGAGTATCCAAATCCAACTTGGATCGAGTATCCAAATCCAGTTTAGGATCGAGTATCCAAATCCATTTAGGATCGTGTAATATCCCAAAATATACCCTAGAAGTTTGGTGTAATAATTGTTGTAATTGAAGTAAGTGTATTTGTGTTTAATTGGAAAAGAGGAAAATAAGTGAAGAGAGAGTTTATATGTTGTATATATGTAAATATATATAACATATACACAAGTCAATGGGTAAGTCAAAGGAAGAGATTAATTATTGATTAATTGTGTTTAAGGGATTATTTAATTATAAGTGGGATTAGAGTTAGTGGAGTGGAAGAAGATATTTGTATTATTTTATATTATTTTGCTTGGAGGAGAGGGTTTTGAGGAGATGATTTGACTTTTGCTTTCTATCTTTTCTTCTTTCTTTCTTCCTTTGCCGTGGACCATTTTCTTTCCTTCTCTTCTCTTTGCTTTTCTGTGTTGTTCGGCCATCAAGAAGAAAGAGAGCAAGATAGAGATTTGTTCTTCCAAGTTCAAGATTGAAGAGAGTTTTCAAGAGATCAAGTTGGAGGTTTAAGAGTTCTCCATCTTTGGTAAGTTCTCTCTTGATTTCTTATGTTGTTTTTGAAGTTATGTGGATTTGTGAGTTGAAGTTGTGTTTGAGAATGTGTTTGGTTTTATTGTGTGGTGTTTAAGAGTATTTGGTTTAAGTGGTTTTGGATTTTGGGGTTGGATTGAAGAAAAGAGTAAGTTGGTTGGTATTGATTAATTTGTGGTTGTGTTTAGGGTTTTTGATGATGTTTGTGAATTGTGCTTGATATGTGTTTTGGCTTGTTTTGGTGTTGTTGCAAGTTTGAGGTAGTTTTTGGGTATGTTTTGTTAAGTTTGGTGGAAGTGGATGTTGGTGGATAGAAGTGATTTGTTAGTTGTGGTGTTGTTTTGGCCGGAATCTGGGTTTTTGGCCTGACACGCCCATAAGCACGTCCAGGGTCCCTAGGCGTGTCAATTGTTCTGTGTGGCAGTAGGTTTGACATGGCTAGTAACACGCCCGTGTTATTGAGCGTGTCATAGCTACTGTGAGAATGGAGAATTGACATGACCAGGAGCACGTTCAGGTTGTTGGACGTGTTGATGTTTTTGTGTGAGGCAGTATGTATTACACGCCCAGTGACACGCCCATGGTCATGAGCGTGTAATAGCTTCTGTGTTGTGGAGTTAGGGCACGGTCAGGAACACGCCCGTGTGGTTGAGCGTGTCATGTGTATAGTTTGCCCTAGTTAACTCTTAACTTGATTACCTCTTGTGTATCCCTAAGCAAGTGTATGTTATTATTCTTGGATTAGGTCTTGAAGAAGGTGATTTGTCATTGATTTAAGAAGCATAAGAACCTTGGGAAAGGGAGTGTTTTGAGTTGTGTGATTTGCTTTTGAGGTAAGTACACATCTTGCATTATTGCATTGTTGATTCTTGTGAAGAATGTACTTTGCTATGCTTATATCAATGATGATATATATATGTATTATATGAATGATATGATGATGCAAATGATTATACATTTGAAAGATGAATTGCTAAGATGGGTATTGAGAGGTGATGGAATGTAAAGCCATTGTGGTTGGCTATAATGACTTTAATGAGGCATGTTTGCCAAATTGATGATGAAAATTGAGAATGGAATTGATAATGAAATAATGAATGAATTGTGTGTTTAATGTGTTATTCCATTTTCAGAGTTTTGTTGTTGGTGGCATGCCTATTAGTAACAATCTCTTGAAGTTAGGTTGGATTTGATCCTTGAAGCCAAGTTGGGTTGAAGTTAAACATGTTTTACTCCCCTTTGAAGCCTAATTGAGATGTTACAACCCTTGAAGCTAGGTTGGGTTTTGTTCTTGAAGCCAAGTTGGGTTGATACTTAGCATGCTTTGTTCCCTTTGAAGCTTGGTTGAACCTAATCCTTGAAGCCTAGTTGGGATAATGATATTGATAAATATGAAAATTGAACCAAGGCATTAACTCTGAAAATTGAATGGCATATTAGTGTCTTTTGGGCCCATGCTTGTCTTTGTGTAATTGTGATTCAATAATGATTGAATAATGAAATCTATGGAAAGTCATTGAAATGTGTGACATTGCATTGCATTAAAGCATATTGTTAGTATCGTTTGTACTACTGAGCAGTTGGCTCAGCGCAATTGTGGTTCATCGCGCAGGTGACAGAGTTGAACCCGAGAGTTCCTCGAGACCGAGTGAGTCTAGGCATTGAAGAATTTATTTTGGGACTTAAAGATCAGAGAAAAGCTGCCAATCATGTATAATTTCTTCACGTTTTGTAAAGTATTGACTTTAATGTAAATTTAAGTAAAACTGTAAACATGGACTTGAATGTATTCACATATGTAAATATATTTAAAATTTCCGCTGCGTATTGAGTAAAAGTTTATATCTACTTTGTTTTATATTACAAGTAAACTACTTTATTTTCTATATTGCATAATGAGAAAGAATGCCTTATGTTTTAAAATGATTCAAGTGTTAAAGGAAACCGTAGCATCTCTATGTTCGGTGTGCGTATACTACACTATGGTGCTATGTAGTGTGCGTGTACGGGATGTAGGGGTGTTACAGATCGAGTATCCAAATCCAGTTAGGATCGAGTATTCAAATCCAATTTAGGATCGAGTATCCAAATCCAATTAGGATCGAGTATCCAAATCTAGTTCAGGATCAAGTATCCAAATCCAGTTTAGGATTGAGTATCCAAGTTCAGTTTAGGATCGAGTATCCAAATCTAGTTAGGATTGAGTATCCAAATCCAGTTAGGATTGAGTATCCAAATCCAGTTAGGATCGAGTATCCAAGTCCACTTTAGGATCGAGTATCCAAATCTAGCTTGGGTCTAGAACCCAAATTATCCTTAGGTTCAGAACCTAAAATCTCTTTTAAGTCCAAAACTTAGCTCAGGTCCAGAACCCAAATTACCATTAGGTCCAAAACATAAAATCTCTTCTAAGTCCAGAACTTAGCTCGGGTCCAGAACCCAAAATTACCCTTAGGTCCAAAACCTAAAATTATCCTTGAGTCCCGAACTCGAACCGGGTCTAGAACCCAAAACCTCAACCATCTAAAAAAAAATTAAGTCTTATTACTTTTCACTCTCTTTCACTAAAGTCTCAGATTGTTCAAGCAGGGGGCAAACTGTAGACCCTTAATTTTTGACCCAGTCCGGTCCAACATATTTAATATTATCCAAAATAATTTTTGTGTTATTTTAATTAAATAATATTTATTTTAGTATTTATTTTTTATAATTTTTAAATAATAAAAATAAATAAATAAAAATAAAAATCGGCGACGGAAAAATCGACGATGAAAAAATTCGTCGCCGAAAATAATTGGCCAAGGCCAATTTCGCCCACAGGAACTTCCTGCGATGAAATGGCCAAAGCCATTTTGCCATAGGAAATTCCTGGGACGAAATTGGCTCGCCGCATGCCTATTTGCAATTTTTCATAGATTTCCTCACAGCCCGCGGCAGTTTTTTTGCAACCAAAATTTTCCAACGCAATTTTTTTTTCAAAACCAAACTCTATTTGGTTTCTGTTTCTTTTCCTAATTAATTTAAGTTTCCTTAAATAATTAGAACTAGGCATATAAATTTTCTTATAAATAACACTTTAAAGGATGGAAAAAAAAAAGAGGAAAAACAAGAGGACTTTGGACGAGGGACTGGAATTTGGGACTTCAGATTGGAGAGGAGCAACAAGCAAGCAATCAATAATTTATCAAAGGTAGCTACACTGCCTTTGTCTCTATTCATCCAGAAGTTAATTTTGGTGGAACAAACTACACCGGTTTGATCCTTAATCATAAACTACTCATAGCTTTGTTTCTTTGATTCATAATAATATACATACAAAACTTTGATCTTTAAATATGTAATAACTTGATCTTCGTTTCAAAAACCTTAAATGATTTCTTCTGTTTCCAAATACCTTAAAAATCCTAATTCGTTTCTTTTGTTTCCAAGAACCTTAAATCGTTTCTTCTATTTCCAAAAACCCTAAAAATTACTTTTCTGTTTCTTCTAAAATTTAAGAACCCTAATTTATTTCTTCTAAAACTTAAGAACCCTAATTTATTTCTTCTAAACCTCAAAACCCTAAATTTTTCCTTCTATTTCCAAAAACCCTAAAAAAATACTTTTCTGTTTCCAAAAACCTTAAATCGTTTTGTCTATTTCTAAAAACTTTAAAAAATCCTAAACTGTTTTCCTCTAACTCTTTTCCAAAATTTCCAAATATTTTCTTAAATCTCCAAACTCTAACTTACCTTACAATTTCTAAAAATCACAATTACTTTATAAAACTCTACACTATTTTCTTCAACTCCAAAACCAAAATAGTAAATCCCCAAACAAGTTAATCTAAACCCTAAGTTTTCCTAAACCCTAATTCCCTCAAAACCAAAATCATAAACCCTAGTTTTCCTAAACCCTAATCCTTAAAACCTTAAAACCTTATAAGCCTAAACATTCAAACTCAATACAGTAAATCCAAAACAACAATCCAGTAAGCAAGAATTATAAACATAATGTTTTAATATCCTAAAAACTCTAATTTCATAATGTTACCCCCAAACCCTAATTTGATTCATGAAACCCGAATCCATTCCAATTTTCCAAAACCTTTACAGTAGGTTAAACAAATAATAATACTAAAATCTCAAAACCCTAAATATTAATTAAAGAACTTTAAATAGAAACAATAAACCCTAATTTGTATCTTTACTTATTTTTAGATTTGATTATGTAGTTCATTATATGCTTTGATTTATTTGCAATGCTTGATTTATTTAATTTATCATGGATGAATGTTTATTATATATTTTGATTGATGCTTAATATCTTTGATGAATGATTTATTTATGATGAATGGTTATTTACTTTTATCGATTTATTTTGATTTTCAAATGTTGTAAGAGGTATGTTTCCACTTTGTGGGTACCTCATTAATTAAATATCATGTAATTTAAATTGCTTTTATATTTTAGACCAATGTAAAGGACATGTTTCTACCTTTTGGTGGGTGTCCTATTAGTTTAGACATGGATAATGTAAGGACATGTTTCCATCCTCGGATGGGTGTCCATTTATTTGTTTTGCTTGAACATTACTTTGATTTTTAATATTACGATGCTTTATTTCAATTGTTGCATGTAATATGGATGACATTGTTATACTTAAGAATTTTATAATATTAAGACCTGTAAAGGAGGCCGGTACCAATGAACTGGGCATTGTGGAGGTGCTGGGCCATTTCTCACCTTCCCCACATGTACCCAACTTTTCGAATCCATTAGGGGGTTGGGGATTCCTTAGGAATCGAGTCATCCACCCCTTTCTTTTTTCTGGCCTGTCTGGGTGGCGACTCCATTTTCTCTAGACTTAGGTCCGTGTTCTCTAAGGCTCCGAGCCTAAACAGTGCCAAAGTCGCAAGAACCATTCGACCGGGAGTGGGGGCCAAAATTCCCGCTCACAGTGAGTCCATATCTGACTTATGAGGAAGAACCAGTGGCTATTTTGGCACGTGAAGTGGAGGAGTTGAGAAATAAGAAAGTTCCACTTATGAAGGTTCTTTGGAAGAATAATGCTAGGGAAGAAGCAACATGGGAGAGTGAGCAGTTGATGCAAAATCAGTATCCCCAGTTATTCCAGACATGAGAACAGGTAATTTCAAGGTTGAAATTATTTGTAGAGGGGGAGAATTGTAATATCCCATATTATACCCTAAATTTTTGGAAATATTAATTATTGTTAATTAATTAAAGGATTTATAAGTGTATATATATTTAATTAAGTGAAAAGAAAGGAAAAAGGAAGATGTGTATATGTTATGTATATGAAGATATATACAATATATACAAGTTAATATCTTGATAAGGTTAAGAGACATTTTAATTATTTATATATTAATTAAAGATAGTGAAAGATGACATAGTGGAGATTAAGTAATATTATATTAATTAGTTGCTTTGTGGAGAGTGAATTAGGGACATGTGTTTGGTTAAAAGAGAAGTGTTTGGTTTGAGTTGTTGTTGACTATCATCTTCATCTTCTTCTTTCTTCTTTGGGCTGGCCACCACCATCTTCATCAAAGGAAAGAGATTTTGTTCTTCCTAACTCAAGCAATTGAATGATTTCAAGTGATTAAGTTGGAGTATTAAGGATTTTTCTTCATATTTGGTAAGTTTCCAACTTATTTCTTTGATTTCCTTTGAGAGTGTGTTTATGCATTTATTGGATGTTAACATAGTTGTGTTTATGGTTGGTTTTGGGTATGTTTGAAGTTCTTGTGTCTAAATAACTTTGTATTTGGGGTTGGATTGAAGAAAAAGTTTAAGTTGGTGAAGAGAATAAGAGCTGTGGATTATGTGAGTTTTGAGTTGTGAAAAATGGTTATGATTGTGTATTGTTGATTGTAATTGAGTTGTTTTGATGTTTATGCAAGTATTATGTTGTATATTGATGGATTTGGTTTAGTTTGTGTGGAGTTGATAAGATTATTGAAAGATGATAGTTGGATGTGGCATTTTTGTGTCGGTATTAGGTTTTTGGCCTGACACGCCCAATAGCACGGCCTTACCTTTAGGCCTATCGATGGTTCTATTTTTAGTGTTGGTGACAAGACCAGTGACACGCCAATGTCACTGAGCATGTCACAGCTTTTGTGTTGTTGTAGTATTGACACGTGCAGTGACACGCCCATGTCACTGAGCGTGTCACAGCTTCTGTGTTATTGTAGTATTAACACGTGCAGTGACACGCCCATGTCACTGAGCGTGTCATAGCTACTGTGTTGTTGAAGAATTGACGCGTGTAAAGACATGCCCATGTCACTGAGCATGTCAAAGCTTCTGTGTTGCGAGTTTAGGGTACGGTCATGAACACGCCCGTGTTGTTGAGCGTGTCAAGTGTAGAGTTTCCCCTAGATAGTTCTCTTTCTTATTTCCTAATGTGAATCACTAAGTGAGTAATTTTAATTACCTTTCGATTAGGCTTTGAAAAGAATTGAGTTATGAATCCAAGTGTTGAGAGATATCTTGGAAGAGGAGGTTGAAGTGGTGTTGTTGCTTTTAGAGGTAAGTATAAACGTTGAATGACTGCATACATTTACATGACATTGGGACTCAACACATTTGGTTGGAAAAAAATGTGTTAAGTTAATATATTGTTGATGAATGAGAAATATGTTATGATATGCATAATGTGAATTATGTTGACGTATCAAAGTAATGTGTTGTAATTGAAAAGAAATGTGGAATAATGTGATGAGTTATGTGAAAACATAATGTAATAAATTGATATTGATATGAAAGAGAAAAATGAGAAAAGTGGAAAAAATGATATAATAAGGCAATATGCCTAATTTGATCATGAGAAAATGAGAAAAGAATTTGAGAATGGATTATGAAAGAATTTGATAATAAGAAATATTAATAAATTATGTGCCTAGTATGTTATTCAATTTTCAGAGTTCTAGGTTTGGTAGCATGCCTATGAATTGCTAGGCAAGTGAAAAGACCGGGTCGTAAGTCGAGCCCAGCTAATAAATGTGATGCTTTTGGGGTGAAAAGACCGGGTCGTAAGCCTCAAAAACAAATCCTTGAAGCTAGACTGAGTGAAAAGACCAGGTCGTAAGCTCAGATCTAGTTGGATTATCCATGGATATATATATTGCCTACGGGGCTAGACACAAGGTGTCATTATGGACCAAAGCAGCAACTCTGAAATTTGAATGGCATATTAGATCCTTTTTGGGCCCATGCTTGTCTTTACTTTAATATGAATTATGAATTGAGATACAATTGATTAATATAATGTTATGAGTTGTGATATATATATATATATATATGTGTGTGTTGTGCATTGACATTTCATTTGGGCTATATTGTTATCAAAGTTTGTACCACTAAGCTTTTGGCTTAGCGCGATTGTGGTTCATCGCGCAGGTGATAGGGTAGATCCGATTGTGCAGGAGAGCTCGTCTAGACCGAGTCGAGTCTATGGTTGAGACTTTGAGATCAGAGTTGTTTGTGGAACATCAAGATCATAGACAAACTGCCAGCATGTATAAATCTTATATTCTATACATATTGATTTTGATGTACATATAGATGAATATTCCGCTGCATATTTCGCTGCTTATTAAAAATGTTTTGGATAAACTTTTGGGTAATGAAAGAAGATACATATGTGTTTTAATAAGAAATGTTTCCTCTATTATTTATATAATTTATGTTAAATGTTTTAAGTTTATATAGATTTTTCAAATGACGATTTGATTGTTTCTAAATGGTTGTGACATTCTTGTATCCTCTATACGTACATTACATATATGCGGGGTATATGTAGTGTATGTATATTGGGTATAAGGGTGTTTTCACACTTGGTATAAGAGTTGAGTAGGCTATTGTACTCATAACCTAGTAGTGAAGGGCATTAGAAGGTTTTGAAGTGGAGTGGAGTTTTTGACTCCCATTTGTGCTTGAAAGAGGTTAGTACGTACTCTGGCATTGAATTTAATTGATTTCATTAATTATTTAGCATAACACATTGGATATGATGAATGTGTTATGTTACTTTATTTTTAATGATTATTTGTGTGAAGCATTATTTGAAGTAGCAATGCTTGATTTGTATTGATTATGACATGATAAGCCATTTGAAAATGGATAATTATAATGTGTTGTTTAAAGTGTGACATTCATTGCTTGACATTTATTTTATAAAGTATGTATACCATTTCATATTAAATGTCATTTATTTTTACCAAAGTACATACCACTAGATGATATGCTTAGCGTGATTGAATTTCATCGCATAGGTGATAGGGCAGGTCTAGAGGATCCGGAGTGTGCTGCTAAACCACACTAGGTCTAGTTTGTAGTTGGTAGGTTTTAAAGATTGTTGAGCTGTAACAGACTAGCACCACCTGCATTGCATGTAAATATTTTAAACTTTTTTGAAAGTTACCTAAATATGTACATTATATTTATAAGCATCTATGTGGTGTAAATTATAAAGATTTTCTTTGGATTAAATGTTGAAAATTTGAAAGAAAGAGACATATGTATTGTTTTATATTAATGGATGTATATTTTGTGAAATGTTAGTGGATTTGAGCCATTAGGCTTTTTTGGAGAAATGGATGTATTGAATGAATATTTGGGAGTGTATTTCAAATGCAGGTTGAGTGTGTTGAAATTTGAGATTATCCAAAATACAGACAAAATTCTGGAGAATTTTTTTTAGAGATTTTTAATTAAATTATATATTTTGTACTTTAAAATATTAATAAATATTTTTTATTTGTCTTTTAAATTACATTTTAAGCTTGAATTATTTTCTTAGACATATAAAAAATTTTGGAAGACTGGAAATCATGGCATCCTTATATTGTATGTATATATTTTACACATACCGGATGTATGCATCATATGTATATGGAGTATAAGGGTGTTACATGTCTTCAAGGATATTGGGTAATCCTCTTGTTAAATTGTTAGGATATTTTCTATATATAGTCTTAAATGTGTAACTTCTCCTATTGTTGGTCACATTCCTATCTTGGTTGGTAGGACAAATTTCAGCCAATAAACCATAAAATAAGGAGTTACTTATGTCGGAACCTTCTGGTGCTCGTGTAGTGATTGCCAACTTTTTTTTAGCTCTGACTACTTTCATTGTTTTACTGCTGATGGATCTTTTGCTTCTTCAACAAAGGGATCAAGTTTGACATATTTTCAATAATGATGCAACTTTCATTATCTCCTATTTTTTTTTATTATTTTCTTTCCTTTTTTATTTTGATTTATTTTGAAATGATCTAAAGTGGGGTGTCAAATGATACTTTCTTGGAAAAAATTGGATAATCTCTTTTTATGAGCGAGGATTTTTATTCCCACTCCCGGTTGAAAAGTTATTGTGATTCAGCACTATTAGACTCTAGGCATTAGAAAACACCGGCCTAAACTCTGAGAATACAAATCACTACCCGAATGGGCCAAGAAGATGATAGAAGGGGTGAATGACTCGATTCCTAAAGAATCTCTAACCACTACTGGGTTCAGAATTTTGGGTATATATGGGGAAGGTGAGAAATGGCGCAGCACCCCCATAACGTTCAGTTCATTAGAACCAGCCTCCTTTTCAGGTCTAAATATTATTAAATTTGTATGTTATTATGATATTATTCATATACAAGAAATATTAAAATAAAATCCATCATATTATAAATTAATCAATCAAAATACAAATCATAAAGTGGGTACCCATGCAAGATGGAAATATACCCTTACAACTTCTTAAAAATAAAATAAAGAAACAAATGCAACAAATAAGGCAACCATAAGTGGAAACATGCCTTTTACATTAATTTCCCATGAATAGATAAAACAATGAATTAACAACTTAAGATAATAACTGAAAGTGACAAATAAATTCAACAATGCAATATTATAACAAATAAGGCAATAGTAACTAAAAATACTAATGGAAAAATCCATCAATATTAATAATAATCACAATAAGTAAAATGAGCTCTAAAATATTAAGGTCTAAAAACAATATGAATCCTAATAACCTAAATCATGGGGCTTTCCAAAAAAACGAAGCATATACACAATAAATATAAAATTCAAGTAATTCCTAGCTATCTTCAAACCACAGTAAGCAGGTAAGAACAATTTTATTATTTAAATACATTTAAAAAGCCTAGGTGAAAGTATGAATTAAAACACAATTTGAAAATAATTTAGAAAGATTAAATCAAACTAATTTTATTTCAAGAATATGGCTCTTTATTAAATTTCATAAATATTTGTTAAGTAAAGATAGTAGGTATTACATGAATATAGTGATTAAATAATTTTTAGAAAAAAGCATTAAATACAATGATTTTAAGAGATATATTTGCATTGTTAGTTTAGGCTCAATTGAAAACCAATACATTTCCTTTGCAAAACTATCCATAAGTTTGCCTCAAGATTGTTTTCTGAGTTTGAATTCTTTGCTTCTGTGAATATTTTTACTTTTTGTGCTCTCTTTTAGTCTTTTATTCCTTGCTTGGTTGCTGCCCTCCCTTTTTGCTACTAATTAATTACCTTTATATATGAGATATTAGGGTTAATTAGGCTATAAAGTCATGATTTAGCTGGGAAACACTGTAATTATCCAAAATCCCCGAGTTTAATATGGTTTAAAAGATTAGATGATGGGAAACTCATGAAGAATTGGCATAGCCAATTAGTCCTGAGTCATGGCCAATTTGTAACACCCCTATATCCCGTATACGTATCAAGCATGCTTAAACGATTGTAATATACGTATACTGAATATAGAAAATGTCACAGTTTTAAACTAATACACAACAAATATCTTTGTAAATAAGTGAAACCAATTTCAAACATTTTAAAAGAAATCCAAAAGACACCATATATAAAAACATTTATTAATTCACAGCAGAAGTTATTACAAATAGGTTATAAATCAAATATTACAAAACATAGAATATATATACATGATTGGCAGCTCTTCTCTGATCTTTAAGTCCCAAAAGAAAATCCTCAATGTCTAGTCTCACTTGGTCTGGAGGAGCTCTCAGGTTCAACTCTGTCACCTGCGCGATCAAACACTATCGCGCTAAGCCAACGGCTTAGTAGTACAAAGTATACTAACATGCTGCTTTAATATGAAATAATGTCACAATTAATCTCATACATCATTTAAAAGAATATCACATTTCCACATCATACTTTGTTCAATGTCATAACAACATTCATATTACATCTTCATAGTTCCATTAATTTTACCATTCAAGCATCACATTAAATACAAAGACAAGCATGGGCCCAAAACACACTAATATGCCATCCAATTTTCAGAGTTAATGCTTTGGTTTTGTTATCACATTTATCATTATCATAAACCCAACTAGGCTTCAAGGATTAGGTTCAACCAAGCTTCAAGGGGAACAAAGCATGCTAAGTATCAACCCAACTTGGCTTCAAGAACCAACCCAACCTAGCTTCAAGGGTTGTAACATCTCAATTAGGCTTCAAGGATCAAATCCAACCTAACTTCAAGAGATTGTTACCATTAGGCATGCCACCAACAACAAAACTCTGAAAATGAATAACACGTTAGACACACAATTCATTTATTATTTCATTCTCAATTCTCATCATCAATTAGGCAAACATGCCTTATGTCTTTCAATTGAATCATCATAGCCAATCACAATGGCTTCACATCATATTTGAGTTATCATAGCCAATCACAATGGCCTCATATCATATCATATCTCAATTCATATTACACATATAGCATCATTGATATAACATTTCAAAGTACATTATTCATATAACACATTATCATTCACAAGATGCACAATGCATAAAACATAACATTGTTCATATAGTATCATATGCATCCTCAAATGTATGTTCAATCTCAACAAAATAAGAAGAGCAAAGGACAATCACAGTAGCCAACACACTCAAGGGACACGGCCAAGCTTGTGGCCATCTCTCTCAACTCAAGCTCCAACACGGCCAAGACTCCCCTAGCTTGGCCGTGTCTCCCTTAAATCCAAAGAAACCAAAATGAAAGAAATCAGGCAGTAGCAAACACAGTCAAGGGACACGGCCAAGCCAGTGGCCGTGTCTCTCCAAAATTGATCCAACATGGCCAAATTTCCTTAAACTTGGCCGTGTCTCCCAAAAATCTTTAGTCTTGCCCGTGTCTCTTCTTTAGTTTGGCCGTGTCTCTCAAGAATTAAAACCTAAACATGGCAAAATCTCTTTTGATTGAATTAAAACACATTAAACACAACATAACCTTATTCAAATGGGTATAATCAATGTCATTAACACTTATTCTACATATACATCACAATATTCACATTAACAATACATCAACAATACATTTAATCACTTACCACTTCAAAACCCTAAAACTAACATCATTCTTATTCTTTCAATATCAACATCCACTTAACTTACCATCTTCAAACCAAAACCAACACCAATTTAACTTTGTAACTTACAATCAATTTCAACACTTATAAACACATCTCAAACACACCTAATCATAATATTAACAAATCACAACTCACTTCAAACATAACAAAAGAAAACAAGAGAGTACTTACTTAAAATTAAGGCAATTTCACAAATCTCCAACTTAATCCTTTGATTCTCCCTTCAATTTGATTTTAGAAATCAACAAAAATCACTCTTGTTCTTTGGCTTTGGAGGGCCGGCCATCACAAGAGAAAGAGAAGAAGAAGAAAAGAAAATGAAGACAAGTCAACTTCTCTTCTTTTTTAAATCTCCACCAAGCAATTCTAACAAAGCAAAATTACTTAAATGCCCTTTTCTATTTGTTCTCACTTCCTTTAAAACTCTTGCCCTCTTTAGTAATTCCACTCATCCCAAATTAAAATATCTTCTTCCCTTGACTCTCCATTTAACCAACATATATGTTATATTTATTAACATATATACAACATATACATTCCATTAACACAATCATTTCCTTTGCAAAAACATATATACATTTAATTCAAATCAAACAACAATTGTATTAAAACTTCTAGGGCATACATTGGGATATTACAATTCTCCCCCTCTAAAAAGAAATTTCGCCCTCGAAATTACCTGATATCAAGTCTGAAATAGTTGAGGATATTGATCTCGCATTGATTGCTCACTCTCCCAAGTTGCCTCTTCCTTTGCATGATTCTTCCACAAAATCTTCACAAGTGGCACTTTCTTATTTCTTAATTCTTTCACTTCACGTGCCAAAATAGCAACTGGTTCTTCTTCAAATGTCATATCTGAACTTACTTCGATAGATTCCATTGGCAAAACATGAGATGGATCCGACCTGTATCTCCTCAACATAGACACATGGAACACATTATGGATCCTGTCCAACTCAGGTGACAAAGCAAGCCGATAAGCAACTGGCCCAACTCTTTCAAAAACTTCATATGGTCCAATGAAACGAGGACTCAATTTCCCTTTCCGACCAAACCTTAAGATCTTCTTCCAAGGAGACACTTTCAAAAATACCTTATCTCCCACATTATACTCAATGTCTCTCCTCTTAAAATCTGAATAAGATTTCTGTTGATCTGAAGCTGCTTTCAACCTATCTCGAATCATTTTCACTTTCTCTTCAGTTTCTTTAACCAAATCAGGACCAATTAACTTACCTTTACCAAGTTCATTCCAACATAGAGGTGTCCTACACCATCTACCATATAATGCCTCGAATGGTGCCATACCAATGCGGGATTGATGACTGTTGTTGTAAGCAAATTCCACAAGTGGTAAGAATCCATCCCAACTTCCAGAGAAATCAATGACACAACTTCTCAACATGTCCTCGATAATCTGTATCACCCTCTCAGACTGCCCATCTGTCTGCGGATGAAAAGCAGTGCTGAAATGCAATCGAGAACCCAATGCACCATGTAAACTCTTCCAAAACCTGGAAGTAAATCGGGGATCTCGATCAGACACTATAGAAATTGGGACACCATGCAACTTCACAATCTCATGGATATACAACTCAGCTAACCTCTCCGAAGAGTAATCCATCCGAACCGGAAGAAAATGAGCTGTCTTAGTCAACCTATCAATAATTACCCAAATAGCATCATGCTTCCTTTGTGTCAATGGTAAACCAGACACAAAATCCATTGTCACTCTTTCCCATTTCCATTCAGGCACTGACAAAGGTTGAAGTAACCCTGTTGGAACTTGATGCTCAGCTTTTACCCTCTGACATGTGAGACATTTGGATACAAACTCTGCTATGTCTCTCTTCATAGTAGACCACCAGTAATACTGCTTCAAATCATGATACATCTTTGTATTTCCCGGATGCATAGCAAACACTGACTGATGTGCTTCTTCTAAAATGATCTTTCTCAAATTAGCATCATCAGGTACACACAATCTGTTCTTAAACCAAAGACTCCCATCATTTCTCACAATAAAATCTCGACTCTTTCCATTCTGGCAATCTGAAACAATCTTTTTGAGTCTTCTCATCAGCCACTTGAGCTTCTTTAATCTGATCCAACAACACTGGTTTCAATTGCAACTGTGCCAACAATGCACCATCATCACAAGATACAAATCTAGCATGCAACGCTCTCAACTCAACAAGCAACAAGAGCGAATAAACAGTCAAACCTGCTAAAGACTTCCGACTCAAGGCATCAGCAACAACATTTGCTCTACCAGGATGATAATCGATCAAACAGTCGTAGTCTTTAATCAACTCTAACCATCTCCTCTGTCGAAGATTGAGCTCTCTTTGGACACCCAAATATTTTAAACTCTTATGATCAGTATAGATAAAACACTTCTCCCCATACAAATAGTGTCGCCAAATCTTCAATGCAAACACAATGGCTGCTAACTCTAAATCATGGGTCGGATAATTGAGCTCATGCGGTTTCAACTATCGAGAAGCATAAGCTATAACTTTACCTTCTTGCATCAGAACACAACCCAAACCATGATGTGAAGCATCACTGTAGATCACATATGGTTTATCTTCCACAGGTAAGGTAAGAATAGGCGCTTGAGTCAACATTTCTCTCAACTGATCAAAGCTAGCCTGACACTGATCTGTCCACACAAATCTAACTCCCTTTCGAAGCAATCTGGTAAGTGGAGTAGCTATCAAAGAAAATCCTTTCACAAACCGTCGGTAATAGCCTGCCAAACCTAGAAAACTTCTAACTTCAGTCACAGATTTTGGTGGACTCCAATTCAAAATAGCTTCAATTTTACTCGGATCAACTCTAATGCCTTCTGCTGAAACTATATGACCGAGAAAAGTTACTTGATCAAGCCAAAACTCACACTTCGACAGTTTAGCAAACAATTGCTTCTCTCTCAAAATTTGCAACACAATCCGCAGATGCATGTCATGCTCCTCCTCATTACGCGAATACACCAAAATGTCATCAATAAAGACCACTACAAACTGATCCAGATAGGGCCTAAACACCCTATTCATCAAATCCATAAAAGATGCAGGTGCATTCGTCAAACCAAAAGGCATAACTAGAAACTCATAATGCCCATACCTTGTACGAAAGGCTGTCTTAGGAACGTCTTCAGCTCTGACCCTCAACTGATGGTACCCGGATCTCAAATGAATTTTGGAAAACACTGCTGCACCCTTTAATTGATCAAAGAGATCATCAATTCAAGGCAAAGGATATTTATTTTTAATAGTCACCTTGTTCAATTGCCTATAATCGATACACAATCTCATAGTACCATCTTTCTTCTTCACAAACAAAACAGGAGCTCCCCACGGTGAAATACTAGGGCGAACAAACCCTTTATCCAACAACTCCTGCAATTGCACCTTCAATTCTCTCAATTCAGCAGGTGCCATTCTATAAGGAGTAATAGAGATAGGAGTGGTACCAGGCAATAATTCAATACCAAACTCCACCTCTCTCTCAGGAGGCAACCTGGCAACTCCTCTGGAAACACATCTGGAAATTCTGCAACTGTAGGTATGCTATCAATTTGAGAACCCCTTACTCTTGTATCCACAATATGAGCAAGGTAAGCATTACACCCTTTTCTAATCAATCTTCTAGCTGCAACAGCTGAAACAAACAAGGATGCTAGCTGTCCCTGTTCACTAGATACTAACACCTCTCTACCATCGCTGGTTCTCAAAGTAACAACTTTCTTTTTACAGTCTACCACAGCTCCATGTCTAGATAGCCAATCCATGCCTAGGATCACATCATATTCCTTAAAAGGCATCTCAATCAAATCTCCAAGGAACTCCTCACCTTGAACCACCACTGCACTATCTCGGTGCACTTTGCTAACAATCACACTATGCCCTAAAGGATTTGTCACCAATACATCAAATCCTAGGGATTCAGCATGCAATTCAGACACAGGCAGAACAGATGCACTAATATATGAATGCGTGGATCGGGGATCAATCAAATCAAGTACTGAAGTATCAAATAAAGAAAAAGTACCAGCAATGACTGCAGAAGCATCTGGTTATCTCTGCATCACATAAATCCTCTGAGAAGATCCAGCCTCCTCTGGTCTACTCTCCCTGGATGTAGAACCTCCTCTAGAGCTGAACCCAGATCTACCTCCTCTGCTGAAACCTCTGCCTCCTCGACCTCCCCTCACACTAGATCGAGAAGCTGCAGAATCTACTGACACCTGTTCCTGCCTCTCAGGACAATCTCTAACAAAATGATCAGGTGATCCACATCTAAAACATACCCCTGCTACACCAGTCTTCCAACAAATACCACCATGTGGCCTACCACAATGAATGCATATGGGTAAAGTGGATCTCTGCATCACTAAGGTCGGAGCACTCGCCACTGAAACTGTAGGTCTAGATCTCTGCCTCTGAAACTGTACTGACCTACCAGTTGGCCTCTGACTCCTACTAACGCGAGGAACAAAACTTCTTTACCTCTTTTCCCAGATGAAGACCCTGCCTCAAACTGGGGCCTTCTAACCCTTATCTCTTCCTCTGAAGCAGCGGCAATAACCTGAGCTCTCTCCACACTCCGAGCTGCTGCCACAAGCTAGGAAAAATCATGATATCTAGATCCAGCCACAAGACACAAGATAGAGGGCCTCAATCCCTCCTCAAATCTCCTGCATCTATCTATCTCATCAGCTATAATACCCCCAGCATACTGGCTCAACCGGATAAACTCTAACTCATATTCCGTCACAGTCCGGTGATCTTGCTTCAAGCTTAGAAACTCCATTTTCTTCACATCCTTATACTCCCTCAGAGTATACTTCAATTCAAACTCTCTTAGAAAATCAGCATAGGAAAAGGTAGGTGGATCATCCATAGCATGAGGCACTGTCTTCCACCAGTTATATGCATCCTTCTGCAACAAGGATCTTGCATAATCAAATTTTTCTTCTGGAGTGGCTTGTAACTGAACAAATATTCTCTGTACTTTATCTAGCCACTGCTCAGCTACAGCTGGATCAATAGTACCCAAGAAATCTTCTGCTCCGTACTTCCTTAATTTATCATACTGTCTCACTGATACCAAAGGCTGTGGGGGTGGCGGTGGTTGCACTGGTGCTTGCCTCATAATCTCTACCACATGCCTAAGCCAAACTGGTGGAACATCCTCACCAACTGGTCCCCCCAACACAGAAGCAGGTGCCTCTCCAGCACTATCCACTCTAGCTCCATCATCAGGAGCAACACTCTCCGCACTACCCTCAACTGACTGACGCAAATGAGGATCCATCACAACCTATATCTGCAAACACAGCAGAATACTTCTAATTAAAAATCAGAGACTGCCAATACCAACATGTATGTTATTCAAAAATCCACTTTTTAAAATCAAAACATTATTTTTCTTACACTTGACCTAGGTTGAGAATCTCAAACCTAGGCTCTGATACCAAAACAATTGTAACACCCCTATATCCTGTATACATACCAAGCATGCTTAAACGATCATAATATACGTATACTGAATATAGAAAATGTCACAGTTTTAAACTAATACACAACAAATATCTTTGTAAATAAGTGAAACCAATTTCAAACATTTTAAAAGAAATCCAAAAGACACCATATATAAAAACATTTATTAATTCACAGCGGAAGTTATTACAAATAGGTTATAAATCAAAGATTACAAAACATAGAATATATATACATGATTGGCAGCTCTTCTCTGATCTTTAAGTCCCAAAAGAAAATCCTCAATGTCTAGTCTCACTTGGTCTCGAGGAGCTCTCAGGTTCAACTCTGTCACCTGCGCGATCAAACACTATCGCGCTAAGCCAACGGCTTAGTAGTACAAAGTATACTAACATGTGCTTTAATATGAAATAATGTCACAATTAATCTCATACATCATTTAAAAGAATATCACATTTCCACATCATACTTTGTTCAATGTCATAACAACATTCATATTACATCTTCATAGTTCCATTAATTTTACCATTCAAGAATCACATTAAATACAAAGACAAGCATGGGCCCAAAACACACTAATATGCCATTCAATTTTCAGAGTTAATGCTTTGGTTTTGTTATCACATTTATCATTATCATAAACCCAACTAGGCTTCAAGGATTAGGTTCAACCAAGCTTCAAGGGGAACAAAGCATGCTAAGTATCAACCCAACTTGGCTTCAAGAACCAACCCAACCTAGCTTCAAGGGTTGTAACATCTCAATTAGGCTTCAAGGATCAAATCCAACCTAACTTCAAGAGATTGTTACCATTAGGCATACCACAAACAACAAAACTCTGAAAATGAATAACACGTTAGACACACAATTCATTTATTATTTCATTCTCAATTCTCATCATCAATTAGGCAAACATGCCTTATGTATTTCAATTGAATCATCATAGCCAATCACAATGGCTTCACATCATATTTGAGTTATCATAGCCAATCACAATGGCCTCATATCATATCATATCTCAATTCATATTACACATATAGCATCATTGATATAACATTTCAAAGTACATTATTCATATAACACATTATCATTCACAACATGCATAATGCATAAAACATAACATTGTTCATATAGTATCATATGCATCCTCAAATGTATGTTCAATCTCAACAAAACAAGAAGAGCAAAGGACAATCACAGTAGCCAACACACTCAAGGGAAACGGCCAAGCTTGTGGCCATGTCTCTCAACTCAAGCTCCAACACGGCCAAGATTCCCCTAGCTTGGCCGTGTCTCCCTTAAATCCAAAGAAACCAAAATGAAAGAAATCAGGCAGTAGCAAACACAATCAAGGGACACGGCCAAGCCAGTGGCCGTGTCTCTCCAAAATTGATCCAACACGGCTAAATTTTCTTAAACTTGGCCGTGTCTCCCAAAAATCTTTAGTCTTGCCCGTGTCTCTTCTTTAGTTTGGCCGTGTCTCTCAAGAATTAAAACCTAAACATGGCCAAATCTCTTTTGATTGAATTAAAACACATTAAACACAACATAACCTTATTCAAATGGGTATAATCAATGTCATTAACACTTATTTTACATATACATCACAATATTCACATTAACAATACATCAACAATACATCAACAATACATTTAATCACTTACCACTTCAAAACCCTAAAACTAACATCATTCTTATTCTTTCAATATCAACATCCACTTAACTTACCATCTTCAAACCAAAACCAACACCAATTTAACTTTGTAACTTACAATCAATTTCAACACTTATAAACACATCTCAAACACACCTAAGCATAATATTAACAAATCACAACTCACTTCAAACATAACAAAAGAAAACAAGAGAGTACTTACTTAAAATTGAGGCAATTTCACAAATCTCCAACTTAATCCTTTGATTCTCCCTTCAATTTGATTTTAGAAATCAACAAAAATCACTCTTGTTCTTTGGCTTTGGAGGGCCGGCCACCACAAGAGAAAGAGAAGAAGAAGAAAAGAAAATGAAGACAAGTCAACTTCTCTTCTTTTTTAAATCTCCACCAAGCAATTCTAACAAAGCAAAATTACTTAAATGCCCTTTTCTATTTGTTCTCACTTCCTTCAAAACTCTTGCCCTCTTTAGTAATTCCACTCATCCCAAATTAAAATATCTTCTTCCCTTGACTCTCCATTTGACCAACATATATGTTATATATATTAACATATATACAACATATACATTCCATTAACACAATCATTTCCTTTGCAAAAACATATATACATTTATTTCAAATCAAACAACAATTGTATTAAAACTTCTTGGGCATACATTGGGATATTACACAATTACCAATGAGCTATGAGAATGGTTGACTACCTAATTTTTAGTTTTTTGGGCTTTTTTTAATTAAGTACAAATTTATTTAAAACCATATTTAGGGGTTCACAGTTTCACCCCCTCTTAGATGCTTTAACAAAATTGTGCTTATCTAAGTGCTTCAAATAAACTCAAGACCATAAAGTGGATGCTTCAATAAATTTGAATTGGTTTAAGTGCTTCAAATAAACTCAGGACCTTAAAGTGGATGCTTCAATAAATTTAGTTGGTTCGAGTATTTCAAATAAAATTTGGACCTTCTAATCGATGTTTTAATAAATCCTGGCTAATTGGGTGCTTCAAACAAACCCGAACTTTTTGAGTGAATTCTTCAATAAATATGTAAGATTGTGCCATCAGAACATTTCAACAAATCCAATTTAGGCTAGAGGTTTAGATACCTCAACAAATCCAAAGAGTTCATCAAAATCTGAGCAGACTTGATAATGGATGCTTTAACAAATCCACTGAGGTTTTATATGGATAGAAACTTGATTTTGAATATTCGACAAATCCAAAAAAAAACTTTTGTATTTGTAGAGTGGATCTTTGTCTTGATTCTTTATTCTTGGGAATGGGCCTTTGTCCTGCATCAACTTCAGTTTTTGTAGCATGATTGATCTTCTATTCATTAAAGAGTTCTAGCTTTCATTCTAGCCACTTATTCCATTCTTTTAGTTCTTCTTTACAAAGAATTCAGTTGTTTTTTAGCCCTTATATCCTCTCTTTTCCTCTTGCATGGAAAAACATTCAAAGAGAGTTTGGAAATGTTTTGTATACATATGTGAATGGGAATTTTTGCCCTCACTCCCGATGAAATGATTCTTGCCACTTCAGCACTATTAGGCTCTAGGTCTTAGAGAATATGGCCTAAACTCAGAGAATAGGAGTCACCACCTAGACGGTTCGAGAAGATGGAAAGGGGTGGATGACTCGATCCCTAAGGAATCCCCAACCCCTATTGGGTTCAAAAATTTGGGTACCCATGGGGAAGGTGAGAAATGATCCAACACCCCCATAATACCTGGTTCATTAGAATTGGCCTCCTTTTCATATATAAATATTATTAAATTCTTAATCATTATAATATTATCCATATTATATGTGATCAAAATAAATAAGCATTCATCATATTATAAATCAAATAACCAAACAAAATGGGCACCCATACAAAGATGAAAACATGCCCTTACAATATCCTAATGTCCATACAAATAAATAAAATAGGACACCCACCAATTGGTGAAAACATGTCCCTTACAATAGTCTTAAAATCCTTAAAATTAAAAACAAATAATTAAAATAGATAAGATACCCACAAAGTGAAAACATGCCTTTTACAAGTACTTGAGTGAATATGAATTAATTATCTATGATAAATAAATATTCTAAACCCATAATTAAACATTAATAAACTTAAAATTAGGATTTTAATTAAATTAGGGTTTAACACATAAAATTAGGGTTTATTATAAACCAGGGTTAATGTATGTAAATCTAAGGTTTGTTATGCAAACTAGGACTAAAACACATAAAATTAGGGTTTTGGTATAAAATTGGGCTTTTAAACCTGAACTAGGATTTTAGAAGGCCAAATTAGGGTTTTGGGATGAAATTCTTGAACTAGGGCTTTAACATATAAAATTAAAGTTTTAAGGCTAAAGCCAAAATTAAGGTATGCAGTTTAGGGTTTGATCTTAGAAACTAAGGTTTAAACAATATGATTTTGGGTTTTGAATCTAAAATTAAGGTTTTGAATTAATGTCTCAAAGTGCAACAATAAATTTACAAAGCTAGACCATGAGGATGATCAATTGAATTGGTCTCAGGTTGCAATTTAAGAGGAATAAAAAAACTAAACAATAAGGATGATTAATTTAAAGTAGCTAATAAACCAAACTTGCCTTATTAGTTCCACCAAGGTGTCTGTTAAACCAAGCTCATTATTTCTCCTTGTTTAAACTTACTGCCTCTCTTTTGGTTTTGTAATATTGGCTGTTTAATTGATAATCATAGTTGTTGTTCAAATAATCCGAAGATTGTTTGTTAAGTCTCACAATATTGGCTATTACTTTCTTTGTCCCTCTATTTATTTTTGTGGCTACTGTGTTCCAATCCTCCAGCTAAAGATAGTTCTTGATTAATTTTATAATATTTTAATTAGAGTTTTATAAAGTCTAAACTTGGTTAGAAGTCCTAATCCCACTAGAAAATCCCTTGTTTATCCGAATATATTTGAGTTTAAATACAACTAAAACTGAATCAAGATAAAATTAGACACTCATCACGAATTGGCCAAGCCAATTCTCCATGAACTTGGATTTTTAACCCTGGATCAACTTGCTTTAGTTTTTTAAAATCATACCAGACTTAACTTTGGCTTTTTTCAAATTGGATTGGATTTAATTCATGCTTTTAAAATTGGACCAGACTAAATTCAAGCTTTTAAAATTAGATTGGATATGACTTGGCCCCTTTTAATTTGGACTGAACTTATTCAGGGCTAAAATTAAGGGTCTATTGTCTTGCCTCTTGCTTAAACTAGTTCAGTTGCTATAAATAAACCCGAACTTATTTGAAAGATTTAGATTCTTAAATCCAAGTTGGTTTGGGTGCTTTAAACAAGCCCAAGCTGAATTGAAAAATTTGGATACTTTAATAAATCTGAGCTGATTTGAAAAATCTAGATACTTTAATAAATCCAAGCTGGTTTGAAAAATTTAGATACTTTAATTAATCAGAGCTGATTTAAAATTTTGGGTTCATTAATAAATCTAAGTTGGTTTTGAAAAATATGGATACTTCAATAAGTCCAAGTTTGTTTGAAATGGTCCCTATACCTCAAATAAACTCCAGTGTCTACAAAAATTAATTTCAAATATTAGTAAGCAAATTGGTTATTTTTTAGTTATTTGTTATATTGGGTACCTCTTTATTTACCCTTGCCTCCGGCATGGAAAAAATATTTTTATTAATAAAAAATATTTTTATACATGCATAAGCATTGTATTATCGTAACTAATTATCTGAAACAATTCAAATGAATTATTTTATGCAATTGTGCTTTGCAATCAATAATAGGCAAAGTTATCCATTTCTTTAATATGATCATATCCTTTTCCTTTTCTTTGCTTTACTTTATTATTTTGTCATGTCCTTTTCTTTTTTTTCCCTTCACCTTTTTAAAAAAATAGGATTATTTTTCTTATTTAAATGGCAATGGTTTAGCCATTTTACCTTTACAATTTTCATTCAAAACCTAAACTGCTCGCTTCATTTCTTTATTTGTTCACCTTATAGTTTCAAAACATTCAATTTATTTCTTGCAAATGGAGGGTAGTTAGCACACTTCTAGAACTAGAGTGTATTCATAACGGGTCTCAAATGTCATGGTATCCCAGTCACTTTGAGTGATAATATTTTAACACACGATGAGATTTAGCAACTAATTAGCAAGAGACCTTTGTTTAAGAGGCCACTTAAAATCAAATATGAGTTGATCCATGAGTACTAGATGAATTACACTCTACTAATACACAGTGAATGAGCTAAAAGTAGACCCTAAGGTTCTTGCTATATCTACTGGGGTTGACCATCCTATGCATCACTGAGTCTGCCATCCACCTGTTCGTGTTGCGAGCCCTTGTTGATTTTGATCTTGTGTCACTTTATGGCTAGGGGGAGGTTGACCTTGCCTGCCTTTATCATGGTTGTGACAAAAATTTATAGGAATTAAATATCTTTCATGTAACACCCCTATACCCAATATACGTACATCACTTACACCCACATCTGTAATATACGTATACAACATACAAGAATGTCACATGCTATTTTAAATAAACATTTCTTATGAGAAAACTTAAAAAAGTTAACTTATATTATAGAACATAATAGCTAAAATATTTGTTTATTATGCAGCAGAATATACATATGTATACATCAAAATCAATATTTACAAAAATATAGAGTTTATACATGCTTGGAAGTTTGTCTCTGCAACAATCAACACTTCACAAGGATCACAAGCCTAGACTCAATTCGGTCTAGCCAAACTCTCCAGTTCAACCGGATCTACCCTGTCACCTGCGCGATGAACCACAATAGGGCTAAGCCACAGGCTTAATGGTACAAACCACAATACAAATATACTTCAATGTAATGCCAATGTCATACTTTCAAGAATTAGAAACAATACACAAGAATATCATATTTTATAACATTACATTTCATTATATTATTCAATTATTTCATCATTCATGATTCACATTTAAGCAAAGACAAGCATGGGCCCAAAAGAAACTAATATGTCTTTCAAATTCCAAAGTTACTGTCTTGGTCCAATAATCACATTTATCAAGCCTGTAGGCAAATCATTATCACAATGAGAAACATCTCATATGTAACATCCCAACTAAGCTTCAAGGACTAGGCCCAACCAAGCTTCAAGGGGAGCTAAGAATCAACCTAACATGGCTTCAAGGACCAAGCCCAACCCAGCTTCAAGGGATTGTTACTTTTAGGCATGCCACCAACAACAAAACTCTGAAAATTGAATAACATATTAGGCACACAATTCTTTTATTATTTCATTATCAATTCTATTCTCATTTTCTCATAATCATCTAGGCAACCATGCCCCAATTATTTCATTTGCATCATTATAGCCAACAACAATGGCTTCTCATTTCATCATTTGAGTGCACATCACAACTTACATTGTTCATATATTTTGAATCCTCAACATATAATTCATATAATGCACATAATACAAATCATTGCACCATTCTTATAAATTAACAATATAATAGGTAACCTAACACATTTTCCAACCAAATGTGCTATGTCCCAAAGTCATGTAAATGTATGTAATAATGTAGGGTTTGTACATACCTCAAGAGCAACTCACACCAATCTAACCACTTTATCTTCCAAGAATCCTCAACACTTGGATTAGGGCAACTCAATCTCTTCAAAACCTAATACAAAGGTGATGATACACACTCTCTTAGTGATACTTAAGAAAATAAGGATAAGAACCAACTAGGGCAACCTTTACACATGACATGCTCAACAACACGGTTGTGTCCCTGACCGTGCCCTAAACCCACAACATAGAAGCTTTGACATGCTCAGTGACATGGGCGTGTCACTGGCCGTGTCAATCCTCCCTCAACACAGTAGCTATGACACGCTCAGTCAATCCTCCCTCAACACAGTAGCTATGACACGCTCAGTGACATGGACATGTCACTGGCCGTGTCAATGCTACTACAACACAGAAGCTGTGACACGCTCAGTGACATGGGCGTGTCACTGGTCGTGTCACCCAACTAGAAAACAGAACCATTGACACGCCCAAAGACTTGGCCGTGCTCATTGGCATGTCAGGCCAAAAATCCTGATTCCGACACCAACAACACCACATCCAATGAACATCATACTTTACCCTTTTTCACTCCAAACAATCTTACCCAAAACCATCAATAAATCATACTAAACTTGCATAAACACCAAAACAACTCAATACATACATCAAAACACAATCACAACCATCATCACAACTCAACACATAAACAATCCATAACTCTTGCTTTCCTTCACCAAACTTAACCTTTCCTCTAAACCAACCCCAAAATCAAAATCAAATAGACAACACATTCTCAAACACATCAAAATTAATCATACACATATCAGCAACAACCATTCACCAAACTCAATTCATAAACTCAAAAGAAAACCAAAGAATCAAGTTGGAAACTTACCAAAAGTGATGAAAACTCTTCAAACTCCAACTTGATCTCTTGAAACACCTTCAAATCTTGAGTTAGAAAGCAATAAAAATCCCTTTACTTCTAGCTATGGTGATACCCGGCCAAAGGAAAGAAAGAAGAAGAAGAAAATGCAAGTCAAACTACACACTTGTCTCTTAACCACAAAATTTCCATCTTTCAATATCAACCAAGCAATTTAATATAATATAATTAACCAAAATATCATCTTCCACTTATTTAATTCCATTATAAAATAATCAATAAATCTCATTTGACCATCTCATTAGTTGACTTGTATATGTTGTATATATCTCTATATATACAACATATACACACTCCTCTTAAGCATTATTACACACTTCTCTTTCTTCTTAATCCTTTATACACACTTTAAAATCATTTAATTCAATTCCAACACTTAACATTTCCAAAACTTTTAGGGTATAATTTGGGATATTACAATTATCCCCCTCTATAAATAAATTTCGTCCTCAAAATTACCTGATCTAAAGTCTGAAACAATTGAGGATACTGATCTCGCATCACTTGCTCACTCTCCCAAGTTGCCTCTTCCTTAGCATGATTCTTCCAATTCATAAGCGGCACTTTCTTATTTCTCAACTCGTTCACTTCATGTGCCAAAATAGCCACTGGTTCTTCTTCAAAAGTCATATCCGGACTCACTTCAATAGATTCAACTAACAAGATATGAGATGGGTCTGATCTGTACCTCCGTAGCATAGAGACATGGAAGACATTGTGAATTCTATCCAACTCAGGCAACAAAGTGAGTCGATAAGCAACTGGTCTAACTCTTTCCAGTACCTCATAAGGTCCAATGAAATGTGGACTCAACTTCCCTTTGCAGCCAAATCTCAAAATTTTCTTCCAAGGAGACACTTTCAAAAATACTTTATCTCCTACACTGAACTCTATGTCTCTCCTCTTCAAATCTAAATAAGATTTTTGTCGGTCTGAGGCTGCTTTCAACCGATCCCAAATTATCTTCACTTTCTCTTTTGTTTCTTTAATCAACTTGGGACCAACTACTTGCCTTCTCCAACTTCATCCCAACATAAAGGCGTCTACATCTTCTTCCTTACAATACCTCATAAGGTGCCATTCTAATTCTAGACTGATGACTATTGTTATAAGCAAATTCTATCAATGGCAAAAATCTATCCCAACTTCTAGAGAAATCAATGACACAACTTCTCAACATATCCTCTAAAATCTGTATCACTCTCTCTGACTGCCCATCTATCTGCGAATACAAAGCAGTGCTAAAATGCAACTAAGAACCCAAAGCACCATTCAAACTCTTCCAAAATCTTGAAGTGAACCAGGGATCTCGATCAGATACCAAAGAAATTGGGACTCCATGCAACCTTAAAATCTCACGGATGTACAACTCATCCAATTTCTCCAGAGAATAGTCTATCCGAACTGGAAGAAAATGAGTTGTCTTCATTAACCGATCAATAATCACCCAGATGGCATCATGCTTCTTCTGAGTCAATGGCAAACCAGTCACAAAATCCATCGTTACATGCTCCCATTTCCATTTAGGCACTGATAAAGGTTGGAGCAACCCTGATGGAACTTGGTGCTCATCCTTCACTCTTTGACAAGTGAGACATTTAGATACAAACTCCTCTATGTCCCTCTTCATACCTGACCACCAATAATGTTGCTTCAAATCATGGTACATCTTAGTACTCCCAGGATGCATAGCAAAAGCCGACTGATGTGCTTCCTCCAAAATAGTCTTTTTCAATCTTGTATCATCAGAAACACACAATCTATCCTTGTACCAAAGGCTACCATCCCTCCTCACATGGAAATCTCTACTCTCTCCTTTTTGGCAATTCAAAACAACTTTCTAAATTCTCTCATCTGCTAACTAAGCTTCTCTAATCTAATCCAACAACATCGGTCTCAATTGCAACTGAGCTAACAAAGCACCATCATTACAAGGCTCAAAACTAGCATGCAGCACTCCCAACTCAACAAGCAACGAGAGCGAATAAGCAGCCAAACCTGCTAAAGACTTCTGACTCAAGGCATGTGCTACAACATTTGCCTTGCCAGGATGATAATCAATCAAACAGTCATAGTCTTTAATCAACTCCAACCACCATCTTTGTCGAAGATTCAACTCTCTCTGAACGCCCAAATATTTCAAACTCTTGTGATCCGTATAGATGAAACACTTCTCCCTATAAAGATAATGTCGCCAAATCTTCAAAGAAAAAACTATGGCTGCCAACTCCAAATCATGCGTCTGATAATTAAGCTCATGCGGCTTCAACTGCCGAGAAGCATAAGCTATGACTCTCCCTTCTTGCATCAAAACACAACCTAAACCACTATGTGAAGCATCACTGTAAATCACATATGGTTTATCTTCCACAGGCAAGATAAGAATAGGAACTTGAGTCAACATCTCCTTCAACTGTTCAAAACTTACTTGACACTGATCTGTCCATACAAATCTAACTCCTTTCCAAAGTAATCTGGTGAGTGGAGTAGCTATCAAAGAAAAACCTTTCACAAACCGTCGATAATAGCCTGCCAAACCTATAAAACTTATAACTTCAGTCACAGTCTTCGGTGGACTCCAATTCAAAATGGCCTCGGCTTTACTCAGATCAACTCTTATACAATCTGTTGAAACCACATGACTGGGAAAAGTCACTTGATCAAGCCAAAACTCACACTTAGATAGCTTAGCATATAACTGCTTCTCCCTCAAAGTCTACAATAAAATCCGCAAATGCTCGTCATGCTCCTCCTTATTATGCGAATACACCAAAATATCATCGATAAAGACCACCACAAACCGATCTAAATAGGGTCTAAACACCCTATTCATCAAATCCATGAAAGCTACTGGTGCATTCATTAATCCAAAAGGCATCACCAAAAACTCATAATGCCCATACCTTGTGCGAAAAGCTGTCTTAGATACATCTTCAGCTTTGACTCTCAACTGATGGTACCCTGATCTCAGATCAATCTTAGAAAATACTACTGCTCCCTTCAGCTGATCAAAGAGATCATCTATCCTAGGCAAATGATACTTATTCTTGATAGTCACCTTATTCAACTGCCTATAATCGATGCACAATCTCAAAGTACCATCCTTCTTCTTTACAAACAAAACAGGTGCTCTCCATAGAGACACACTGGGGTGAACAAACCCTTTATTTAACAACTCCTGCAACTGAACCTTCAACTCTCTCAACTCAGCAGGTGCCATTCGATAGGGAGTAATAGAGATGGGAGTGGTACCAGGCAACAAATCAATACCAAACTCAACCTCTCTCTTAGGGGGCAACCCTGGCAACTCCTCAGGAAAAATATCTGGAAATTCCGCAACTGTGGGTATACTATTAAGCTGAGAATCCACTACTCTGGTATCCACCACATGAGCAAGGTAAGCATCACATCCTTTCCGAATCAACCTCCTAGCAGCAACAGCTGAAACAAACATGGATGCAAGTTGTTTCTGCTCACTAGATACCCTCACACTTCTACCATCATTGGTTCTAAGGGTAACACACTTCTTTTGATAGTCTACCATAGCCTTATGCTTGACAACCAATCCATGCCTAGGATCAGATCATACTGCTTAAAAGGCATTTCAATCAAATCACCCAAAAACTTCTCATCTTGTACCACAACTAAACTATCACGATGCACCCTGCTAACTACCACACTATGCCCTAAAGGATTTGTCACTAAGACATCAAATCCTAGGGACTCAGAATGCAATTCAGACATAGGCAATATAGATTCACTTGTGTATGAATGATTATATCCAGTATCAATTAGAGCAAGAATTGAAATGCCAAATAAAGAAAATATACCCTCAATGACTACTAAGCATCCGGCTACCTCTGCATCACATACACTCGCTGTGATGGCCCAGCCTCATCTGGCCTACTGCCTCCGGATGTAGAACCTCCTCTCTGACTAATCCCTAGTCGATCACCTCTACTAAAACCTCTGCCCCCTCGACCTCCTCTGTTGACAATAGGTCGAGAAGCTACAATAACAATATGTCTATCTTCTAGTAGCTCAGGACAATCTTTGATAAAATGAGCTGGTGGCCCACATTAAAAAAATACTCCTGGTCCACCCGTCTTCCAGTAAGCACCCCCATGTGCCCTACCACAATGAACACATGTAGGTGGAATAGACCTATGAACCACTAGAGTCGAAGCACTAGCTACATAAATTATAGGTCTCGATCTCTGCCTCTGATACTATACTGACCTACCAGACTGCCTTTGGCTCCTACTGACTCTCAGAACAAAACTTCCTCTACCTCTTTTCATAGATGAAGACCCTGCCTCAAACTGGGGTCTCCTAACTCTAATCTCTTCCTCAGTAGCAGCTGCTGTAATACCCTGTGCTCTTTCAACACTCCTGGCTACTGCAACCAACTGAGAAAAATCTTGGTACCGAGAACCAGAAACAATACACATAATAAAGGGTCTCAACCCCTCCTCAAATCTCCTACACTGGTCAATCTCATCTGAAATAATCCCACCGGCATAATGACTCAACCGGATGAACTCTATCTCATACTCTATCACTGTTCTGTTATCCTATCTCAAATTCAGAAATTCCATCTTCTTGGCATCTTTATACTCCCTCGAAGTATATTTCTGCTCAAACTCTCTCAGAAAATCACCATAAGACAAGGTCGATGGATCATCCATGGCATCTGGAATTGTCTTCCACCAATCATAAGCTTCTCTCTGCAGAAGGGATCTAGCATAATCAAAAATCTCTTCAGGAGTAACCTGTAGCTGAATAAATACCCTCTACACTCTATCCAACCACTGCTCAACTACTGAAAAATTTGTAGTACCAATGAAATCCTCAGCCCCATACTTCCTCAATTTATCATAATGCCTCACTGGTACTTGCAGTTGTGGTTGCGGTGGCAGCTGCTGCACTGGTGTAACACCCCTATACCCCGTATACGTACACAGCATGCTAATACGATCATAATATACGTATACTGAATATAGAAATGCTATGGTATACTTAACAAATGAATCATCCCTTTACAAAAACATGATAAAATTTTAAATCATTTAAAAGAAGTTATAAAAGACTAAAGATAAAATGTTTATTTAAAAGCAGCGGAAAATATAACAATTATTTATAAATACTTATACATTAAAACTCAAGATTTACAAAACATAAAGTATATACATGTTTGGCAGTATATCTTAGATCTTTAAGCTTCACTATCACCACCTCAAGATCTAGCCTCTATATGGCCTAGAGGAACTCTCCGGTTCTTCCCTGTTACCTGCACGATAAATCATAATCGCGCTAAGCCAATGGCTTAGTGGTACAAACTACGATAATACTATGTTTTGATGCAATGCCAATGTCACAATCAATTTCATAATCCATTCAAAAGAACATTTCATTTCAACATTTTATTTTGTTCAATGTCATATCAAGCATTCATATTGTATCTTCATAGTTTCATTAGTTTCACTATTCAAGATTCACATTGAAAACAAAGACAAGCATGGGCCCAAAAGACACTAATATGCCATTCAACTTTCAGAGTTAATGTTTTGGTTTAATTATCACATTTATCATTATCCCAACTAGGCTTCAAGGATTTAGGTTCAACCAAGCTTCAAGGGGAACAAAGCATGCTAAGTATCAACCCAACTTGGCTTCAAGAATCAAATCCAACCTAGATTCAAGGGTTGTAACATCTCAATTAGGCTTCAAGGACTAGATCCAACCAAGCTTCAAGGGGAGTAAAACATGTTAAACTTCAACCTAACTTGGCTTCAAGGATCAAGCCCAACCTAACTTCAAGAGATTGTTACTATAGGCATGCCACCAACAACAAACTCTGAAAATGGAATAACACATTAGCCACACAATTCATTTATTATTTCATTAACAATTTCATTCTCAATTCTCATCATCATCTAGGCAAACATGCCCCACTTATCTCAATTGAATCATCATAGCCAATCACAATGGCTTCACATCTCATTTGAATCATCATAGCAAATCACAATGACCTCATATCTTATCATGTCTCAATTCTCATTATAATACTTCATTATTCCAGTATACATAATCAATTACATTGTACATCATCATATAGGCATACATGCCTCAATTATCTCAATTCACATTATGCAAAACATAACATTATTATTATGTATCAACAATGCAATAGATTACTTATCACATTTATAATCATATGTGTTAAGTCTCAAAATCATATAAAAGTATGAATTAATTTAGGGTTTGTACTTACCTTAGGAACAACTCACACCAATTTACAACTTTACTCTTCCAAAACTTCTTCACCACTTAGGTTAAGGCAAATCAACCTCTTCACACCCTAAACCAAAAGAAATAGTACACATGAGATGCAAAACTCTACACATGACATGCTCAACAACACGAGCGTGTCCCTGACCGTGCCCTAAACTCACAACACAGAAGCTTTGACACGCTCAGAACCACGAGCGTGTCACTGGACGTGTAATACATTCTATATCATAGAAACATTGACACGTCCAACAACATGGGCGTGTTCATGGCCGTATCAATTCCTCACCAACACAGTAGCTATGACACGCTCGGTGACATGGGCGTGTCACTGCTCGTGCCACCCATCCAAAAACACAGAACTATTGACACACCTAAAACCTGGTCGTGCTCATGGGCGTGTCAGGCCAAAAATACAGATTCCGGCCACAACAACACTTAATCCAACAAATCACTTCCTTTCACCAAAATCCACTTCAAATAAACTTAGCTCAACATACCCAAGAACCATAACAAACTTGCAAAAACACCAAAACAACTAAAAACATACATCCAACACAAATCAAAATCATCACCACAAACCCAAAACACACCTACAACACTACCTCTTCCAACAAACTTACTCTTTTCTTCAATCCAAACTCAAAAATCCAAAAATCAAATGAATCAAACACTCTTAAACACAACACAATCAAAACACACTCCTATCATCAACAATAATCCTTCAAACTCAAACATAACTCCAAAATAAACAAGAGAAATCAAGAGAGAACTTACCAAACTTGATGATAGTTCACAAATTTCATCTTATTCCCTTGAATCTTCCTTCAATTTGAGCTTGGATCACAAAACTCACTCTCTCTCTCTCTTGCTTTAGATGGCCGGCCAACAAAAGGAAAAGGAAAGAAATGAAAAAGAAAAATGAATAAACCAAAGTCAAATACTCCTCTCTTTAAACCTCCTCCAAGCAATTATAATATTAAATAATTAAAATTAATCTCTTCCATTCATTTAAATTTCCCATTTTCCACTAATTAACTTAATTAATTAAAATAACTAAATATCTTCTTCCTTTGACCATCACAATTGACTTGTATATATGTTGTATATATTTCCATATACACAACATATACCCTTTCCTTTAAATTTCTCTTCTCTATAAAATTTAACATATACATTCAATACAATTACAACAATAATATCAAAACTTCTAGGGCATACTTTGGGATATTACAATTCTCCCCCTCTAAAAAGAATTTTCGTCCTCGAAATTTCCTGATATCAAGTCTGAAACAGTTGAGGATATTGATCTTGCATTGCTTGCTCGCTCTCCCAAGTTGTCTCTTCTTTACTATGATTCTTCCAAGGAACCTTCACGATTGGCACCTTCTTATTCCTCAATTCTTTCACTTCATGTGCCAAAATAGCAACTGGTTCTTCTTCAAATGTCAGATCCGAACTCACCTCAATAGATTCAACTGGCAAGATATGAGATGGATCTGATCTATACCTCTGCAACATAGAAACATGAAATACATTATGGATTCTATCCAACTCAGGTGGCAAAGCAAGACGATAAGCAACTGGCCCAACTCTTTCCAAAATTTCATATGGTCCAATGAAACGAGGACTCAGCTTCCCTTTCTGACCAAATCTCAAAATCTTCTTCCAAGGAGACACTTTCAAAAATACTTTATCTCCAATATCAAATTCTATGTCTCTTCTTTTTAAGTCTGAATAAGATTTCTGTCGATCTGAAGCTGCTTTCAACCGATCCCGAATTATCTTTGCTTTCTCTTCAGTTTCTTTAATCAAAACAGGACCAATTAACTTGCCCTCTCCAATTTCATTCCAACATAAAGGCGTTCTGCATCTTCTACCATACAATGCCTCAAATGGTGCCATACCAATACTGGATTGGTGACTATTGTTGTAAGCAAATTCCACAAGTGGCAAAAATCTGTCCCAACTTCCAGAGAAATCAATGACACAGCTTCTCAACATATCCTCAATAATATGTATCACTCTCTCTGACTGCCCATCTGTTTGCGGATGAAAAGTAGTACTAAAGTGTAATCGAGAACCCAAAGCACCATGTAAACTCTTCCAAAACCTCGAAGTAAACCGGGGATCTCGATCAGACACTAAAGAAATTGGGACTCCATGCAATTTCACTATCTCACTAATATACAGCTCAGCCAACCTTTCAAGAGAATAGTCCATTCTAACATGAAGGAAATGAGCTGTCTTTGTTAACCAATCAACAATCACCCAAATAGCATCATGCTTCTTCTGAGTCAACGGCAATCCAGACACAAAATCCATTGTTACTCTCTCCCATTTCCATTCAGGCACCGTTAAAGGTTGAAGCAACCCAGTTGGAACTTGATGCTCAGCTTTCACCCTCTGACAAGTGAGACATTTGGATACAAATTCCGCTATGTCTCTCTTCATACCAGACCACCAGTAGTGCTGTTTCAAATCATGGTACATCTTTGTACTACCCGGATGCATAGCAAAACCCGATTGGTGTGCTTCCTCTAAAATAATTTTCCTCAAACTATCATCATCAGGTACACACAACCTATCCTTGAACCAAAGACTACCATCACTCTTCACATAGAAATCTCGGATCTCCCCATTTTGGCAATCTGACAAAATCTTCTGAATTTTCTCACCAACCAATTGAGCCTTTTTAATCTGATCTAACAATACTGGTCTTAACTGCAGTTGAGCCAATAATGCACCATCATCACATACTTCAAAACTAGCATGCAACGCTCTCAATTCAACAAGCAACAAGAGCGAATACATAGCGAAACCTGCTAAAGACTTCCGACTCAAGGCATCAGCAACCACATTCGCCTTACCAGGATGATAATCAATCAGACAGTCGTAGTCTTTAATCAGTTCTAACCATCGCCTTTGTCGAAGATTCAGCTCCTTCTGAACACCCAAATATTTCAAACTTTTATGATCCGTACAGATAAAACATTTCTCCCCATATAAGTGGTGTCGCCAAATCTTCAAAGCAAATACTATAGCTGCTAATTCCAAATCATGTGTCGGATAATTGAGCTCATGCGGCTTTAGCTGCCGAGAAGCATAGGCTACCACTTTACCCTCTTGCATTAAAACACATCCTAAACTAATATGTGAAGCATCACTATAAATCACATATGGTTTATCTTCCATGGGTAAAGTAAGAACAGGCGCTTGAGTCAACATCTCTTTTAACTGTTCAAAACTAGCTTGACACTGATCCATCCACACAAATCTAACTCCCTTCCGAAGCAATCTGGTGAGTGGAGTAGCTATTAAAGAAAAACCTTTCACAAATCGACGATAATAGCCTGCCAAACCCGGAAAACTTCTAACTTCGGTCACAGACTTTGGTGGACTCCAATTTAAAATAGCTTCAACTTTACTTGGATTGACTCTTATACCATCCGTTGAAACTATATGACCTAGAAAAGTTACTTGATCAAGCCAAAACTCACACTTTGACAGTTTAGCATACAACTTCTTCTCTCTCAAGATCTGTAATACCATTCGCAGATGCTTGTCATGCTCCTCCTCATTACGTGAATACACCAAAATATCATCGATTAAAACAACCACAAACTGATCCAGATAGGGCCTAAACACCCTATTCATCAAATCCATGAGAGCTGCAGGTGCATTCGTTAACCCAAAAGGCATTACTAAAAACTCATAATGCCCATACCTGGTGCAGAAAGTTGTCTTAGAAACATCTTCAGCTCTAACCCTCAACTGATGGTACCCTGATCTCAAATCAATCTTGGAAAACACTGCTGCTCCCTTCAGTTGATCAAAGAGATCATCAATCCTAGGCAAAGGATATTTATTCTTAATAGTCACTTTGTTCAATTGCCTATAATCAATGCATAACCTCATAGTACCATCCTTCTTCTTCACAAACAACACAGGAGCCCCCCAAGGAGAAACACTGGGGCGAATAAAACCTTTATCCAACAACTCCTGTAACTGCACCTTCAACTCTCTCAATTCAGCAGGTGCCATTCGATAAGGGGTGATAGAGATGGGAGTGGTACCAGGCAACAGATCGATACCAAACTCAACCTCCCTCTCAGGGGGTAACCCTGACAACTTCTCAGGAAACACATCCGAAAAATCTGCAACTGTGGCGATATTACCAAGTTGAGAACCCATGACTCTAGTATCTACCACATGAGCAAGATAAGCATCACACCCTTTTCTAATCAACTTCCTAGCTGTTACAGCTGATACAAACAAGGATGAAAGTGGTCTCTGCTCACTAGATACTATCACATCCCTACCATCACTGGTTTTCAAGGTGACACACTTCTTTTGACAATCCACCACAGCTCCATGTTTAGACAGCCAATCCATGCCTAAGATCAAATCATATTCTTTAAAAGGCATTTCAATCAGATCACCAAGAAACTCCTCACCTTGCACCACAACTGCACTATCACGGTGCACCTTACTAACAACCACACTATGTCCTAAAGGATTTGTCACCAAAACATCAAATCCTAAGGATTATGAATGCAATTCAGACACAGGCAATATGGATGCACTTATGTATGAATGAGTAGATCCTGGATCAATCAAAGCAAGTACTGAAATGCCAAATAAAGAAAATGTACCCGCTATAACTGCTGAAGCATTTGGCTGCCTCTGCATCACATATACCCTTTGAGAAGATCCGGCCTCCTCTGGCCTACTGCCTCTAGATGAAGATCCTCCTCTCTGACTAGACCCGGGTCTACCACCTCTGCTAAAACCTCTGCCTCCTCGACCACCTCTGCTGACACTGGGTCGAGAAACTGCAGTATCAGTCTGCCTATATCTTGCATATCAGGGCAATCTTTAATAAAATGATATGGTGACCCACATCTATAACATACTCCGGATACACCAGTCCTCTAACAAACACCTCCATGGGGCCTGCCACAGTGAACATATACAGGTGGAGTAGACCTTTGCATCACGGGAGTCAGGGCACTAGCTACAGAGACTGTCGGTCTCGGCCTCTGCCTCTGATACTGCTCTGATCTGCCTGACTGCCTCTAACTCCTACTAATCCTCGGAGCAAAACTTCCACTACCCCTCTTCATAGATGAAGACCCTACCTCAAACTAGGGTCTCCTTACCCTAGTCTCCTCCTCAGTAACAGCTGCGGCTATACTCTGGGCTCTCTCCACACTCCTAGCTGCTGCAACAAGCTGAGAGAAATCCTGATACTGAGAACCAGCCACCAGGCACATGATAGAGGGCCTCAATCCCTCCTCAAATCTTCTGCACCGATCTATTTCATCATAAATAATTCCCCCAGCATAACGACTCAACCGGATGTACTCAATCTCGTATTCTGTCACCGTCCGGTTGTCTTGCCTCAAATTCAAAAATTCCATCTTCTTAATATCTTTATACTCCCTCAGATTATATTTCTGCTCGAATTCCCTCAAGAAATCACCATATGATAGTGTAGGTGGATCATCCATAGCATGAGGGACCGTCTTCCACCAGTCATAGGCATCTTTCTGCAGGAGGGATCTGGCATAGTCAAATTTCTCATCCGAAGTGGCTTGCAACTGAATGAATATCCTCTGTACCTTATCCAACTACTACTCAGCCACTGCAGGATCGGTAGTGCCTAAGAAATCTTCAGCCCCATATTTTCTCAACTTGTCATAATGTCTTACCGGTACCTGAGGCTGTGGTAGTGGTGGTGACTGCACTGGAGCTTGTCTAAATAATTCCACCATATGCCTTAACCAACCTGGCGGAGCCTCATCTGCAGCTGATCTCTCTGGCAAAGAAACAGGTGCCTCACTAACTCTCTTAACTCTAGCTCCCTCTCTACTCTCTCCTGGAGCTACACTCTCGGCACTTTCTTCTACAGTCTGACGTGAATGGGACTCCATTACTACCTATATCTGCAAACACAGCAGAATATACCACATTAAAGATCAAAGACTGCCATACCAAAACATGTATTTTACTCAAAAATCAACTTTTAAAATCAAAATATTCTTTTTCTTACAATTCACCTAGGTTGAGAATCTCAAACCTAGGCTCTGATACCAAAATAATTATAACACCCCTATACCCCGTATACGTACACAACATGCTAATACGATCGTAATATACGTATACTGAATATAGAAATGCTATGGTATACTTAACAAATGAATCATCCCTTCACAAAAACATGAACAAATTTTAAATCATTTAAAAGAAGTTATAAAAGACTAAAGATAAAATGTTTATTTAAAAGCAGCGGAAAATATAACAATTATTTACAAATACTTATACATTAAAACTCAAGATTTACAAAACATAAAGTATATACATGTTTGGCAGTATATCTTCGATCTTTAAGCTTCACTATCACCACCTCAAGATCTAGCCTCTATATGGCCTAGAGGAACTCTCCGGTTCCTCCCTGTTACCTGCGCGAAAAATCATAATCGCGCTAAGCCAACGGCTTAGTGGTACAAACTACAATAATACTATGTTTCGATGCAATACCAATGTCACAATCAATTTCATACACCATTCAAAAGAACATTTCATTTCAACATTTTATTTTGTTCAATGTCATATCAAGCATTCATATTGTATCTTCATAGTTTCATTAGTTTCACTATTCAAGATTCACATTGAAAACAAAGACAAACATGGGCCCAAAGGACACTAATATGCCATTCAACTTTCAGAGTTAATGTTTTGGTTTAATTATCACATTTATCATTATCCCAACTAGGTTTCAAGGATTTAGGTTCAACCAAGCTTCAAGGGGAATAAAGCATGCTAAGTATCAACCCAACTTGGCTTCAAGAATCAAATCCAACCTAGCTTCAAGGGTTGTAACATCTCAATTAGGCTTCAAGGACTAGATCCAACCAAGCTTCAAGGGGAGTAAAACATGTTAAACTTCAACCCAACTTGGCTTCAAGGATCAAGCCCAACCTAACTTCAAGAGATTGTTACTATAGGCATGCCACCAACAACAAACTCTGAAAATGGAATAACACATTAGCCACACAATTCATTTATTATTTCATTAACAATTTCATTCTCAATTCTCATCATCATCTAGACAAACATGCCCCACTTATCTCAATTGAATCATCATAGCCAATCACAATGGCTTCACATCTCATTTGAATCATCATAGCAAATCACAATGACCTCATATCTTATCATGTCTCAATTCTCATTATAATACTTCATTATTCAAGTATACATAATCAATTACATTGAACATCATCATATAGGCATACATGCCTCAATTATCTCAATTCACATTATGCAAAACATAACATTATTATTATGCATCAACAATGCAATAGATTACTTATCACATTTATAATCATATGTGTTAAGTCTCAAAATCATATAAAAGTATGCATTAATTTAGGGTTTGTACTTACCTTAGGAACAACTCACACCAATTTACAACTTTACTCTTCCAAAACTTCTTCACCACTTAGGTTAAGGCAAATCAACCTCTTCACACCCTAAACCAAAAGAAATAGTACACATGAGATGCAAAACTCTACACATGACATGCTCAACAACACGAGCGTGTCCCTGACCGTGCCCTAAACTCACAACATAGAAGCTTTGACACTCTCAGAACCACGGGTGTGTCACTGGATGTGTAATACATTTTGTCTCACAGAAACATTGACACGTCCAACAACATGGGCGTGTTCATGGCCGTGTCAATTCCTCACCAACACAGTAGCTATGACACGCTAAGTGACATGGGCGTGTCACTGCTCGTGCCACCCATCCAAAAACACAGAACTATTGACACGCCTAAAACCTGGTCGTGCTCATGGGCGTGTCAGGCCAAAAATACAGATTCCGGCCACAACAACACTTAATCCAACAAATCACTTCCTTTCACAAAAATCCACTTCAAACAAACTTAGCTCAACATACCCAAGAACCATAACAAACTTGCAAAAACACCAAAACAACTAAAAACATACATCCAACACAAATCAAAATCATCACCACAAACCCAAAACACACCTACAACACTACCTCTTACAACAAACTTACTCTTTTCTTCAATCCAAACTCAAAAACCCAAAAATCAAATGAATCAAACACTCTTAAACACAACACAATCAAAACACACTCCTATCATCAACAATAATCCTTCAAACTCAAACATAACTCCAAAATAAACAAGAGAAATCAAGAGAGAACTTACCAAACTTGATGATAGTTCACAAATTTCAACTTATTCCCTTGAATCTTCCTTCAATTTGAGCTTGGATCACAAAACTCACTCTCTCTCTCTCTTGCTTTAGATGGCCGGCCAACAAAAGGAAAAGGAAAGAAATGAAAAAGAAAAATGAATAAACCAAAGTCAAATACTCCTCTCTTTAAACCTCCTCCAAGAAATTATAATATTAAATAATCCAAATTAATTTCTTCCATTCATTTAAATTTCCCATTTTCCACTAATTAACTTAATTAATTAAAATAACTAAATATCTTCTTCCTTTGACCATCACAATTGACTAAATATCTTCTTCCTTTGCATCCATATATGTTGTATATATTTCCATATACACAACATATACACTTTCCTTTAAATTTCCCTTCTCTATAAAATTTAACATATACATTCAATACAATTACAACAATAATATCAAAACATCTAGGGCATACTTTGGGATATTACAACTGGAGCCTGCCTCAATAATTCTACCATATGTCGTAACTAAACCGGTGGAATCTCATCAGCAGCTGGTCTCTCTTGCACAGGGGCAGGTGCCTCTCTAGCTATCTCCACCCTAGCTCCATCTCTACCCTCCTAAGGAGCTACACTCTCAGCACTACCTTCTATGGCTGACGTGACTATGACGCTATCACTACCTATATCTGCAAACACAACAGAATATGTCTCATCAAAGATCAAAAACTGCAAGTGCCAAAGCATGTATCTTATTCAAAAACCATATTTTAAAATCAAAATTTTCTTTTTCTTACAATTCACCTAGGTTGAGAATCTCAAACCTAGGCTCTGATACCAAAATAATTGTAACAACCCTATACCCAATATACGTACATCACTTACACCCACATCTGTAATATACGTATACCGGATACAAGAATGTCACAGGCTATTTTAAACAAACATTTCTTATGAGAAAACTTAAAATAGTTAACTTATATTATATAACATAATAGATAAAATATTTGTTTATTATGCAGCGGAATATACATATGTATACATCAAAATCAATATTTACAAAAATATAGAGTTTATACATGCTTGGCAGTTCGTCTCTGATCTTGAAGTCCACAATCAACACTTCACAAGGATCACAAGCCTAGACTAGACTCCGTCTAGCCGAACTCTCTGGTTCAACCGGATCTACCCTGTCACTTGCGCGATGAACCACAATCACGCTAAGCCATATGCTTAGTAGTACAAACCACAAAAACAATATGCTTCAATGTAATGCCAATGTCATACTTTCAAGAATTAGAAACAATACACAAGAATATCATATTTCATAACATTACATTTCATTATATTATTCAATTATTTCATCATTCATGATTCACATTTAAGCAAAGGCAAGCATGGGCCCAAAAGAAACTAATATGTCTTTCAAATTCTAGAGTTATTGTTTTGGTCCAATAATCACATTTATCAAGCCCGTAGGCGAATCATTATCACAATGAGAAACATCTCATATGTAACATCCCAACTAGGCTTCAAGGACTAGGCCCAACCAAGCTTCAAGGGGAGCTAAGCATCAACCCAACATGGCTTCAAGGACCAAGCCCAACCCAGCTTCAAGGGATTGTTACTTTTAGGCATGCCACCAACAACAAAACTCTGAAAATTGAATAACATATTAGGCACACAATTCTTTTATTATTTCATTATCAATTCTATTCTCATTTTCTCATAATCATCTAGGCAACCATGCCCCAATTATTTCATTTGCATCATTAAAGCCAACAACAATGGCTTCTCATTTCATCATTTGAGTGCACATCACAACTTACATTGTTCATATATTTTGAATCCTCAACATAAAATTCATATAATGCACATAATACAAATCATTGCACTATTCTCATAAATTAACAATATAATAGGTAACCTAACACATTTTCCAACCAAATGTGTTATGTCCCAAAGTCATGTAAATGTATGCAATAATGTAGCGTTTGTACATACCTCAAGAGCAACTCACACTAATCTAACCACTACCTCTTCCAAGAATCCTCAACTCTTGGATTAGGGCAACTCAATCTCTTCAAAACCTAATCCAAAGGTGATGATACACACTCTCTTAGTGATACTTAAGAAAATAAGGATAAGAACTAACTAGGGCAACCTTTACACATGATACGCTCAACAACACGGGCGTGTCCCTGACCGTGCCCTAAACCCACAACATAGAAGCTTTGACATGCTCAGTGACATGGGCGTGTCACTGGCCGTGTCAATCCTCCCTCAACACAGTAGCTATGACACGCTCAATGACATGGGCATGTCACTGGCCGTGTCAATGCTACTACAACACAGAAGCTGTGACACGCTCAGTGACATGGGCGTGTCACTGGTCATGTCACCCAATAAGAAAACAGAACAATTGACACACCCAAATACTTGGGCGTGCTCATGGGCTTGTCGGGCCAAAAATCCTAATTCTGACACCAACAACACCACATCCAACAAACATTATGCTTTACCCTTTTCCACTCCAAACAATCTTACCCAAAACCATCAATAAATCATACTAAACTTGCATAAAAACCAAAACAACTCAATATATACATCAAAACACAATCACAACCATCATCACAACTCAACACATACACAATCCACAACTCTTGATTTCCTTCACCAAACTTAACCTTTCCTCTAAACCAACCCCAAAATCAAAATCAAATAGACAACACAATCTCAATTACATCAAAATTAACCATACACATATCAATAACAACCATTCACCAAACTCAATTCATAAACTCAAAAGAAACCCAAAGAATCAAGTTGGAAACTTACGAAAAGTGATGAAAACCCTTCAAACTCCAACTTGATCTCTTGAAACACCTTCAAATCTTGAATTAGAAAGCAACAAAAATCCCTTTCATTCTAGCTATGGTGATAGCTGGCCAAAGAAAAGAAAGATGAAGAAGAAAATGAAAGTCAAAATACACACTTGTCTCTTAACCACAAAATTTCTATCTTTCAATATCAACCAAGAAATTTAATATTATATAATTAACCAAAATATCATCTTCCACTTATTTAATTCCATTATAAAATAATCAATAAATCTCATTTGACCATCTCATTAGTTGACTTGTATATGTTGTATATATCTCTATATATATAACATATACACACTCCTGTTAAGCATTATTACACACTTCTCTTTCCTCTTAATCCTTTATACACACTTTAAAATCATTTAATCCAATTCCAACACTTAACATTTCCAAAACTTTTAGGGTATAATTTGGGATATTACATTTCATTGGTTTCATGGTTATTGTCTAGGTATTCCCACAACCGCTGATTCAAATAATGTGTATGCATGAACTTGACCTTTATTGTTTTTTTTTTTTTGCAGGTTTTGGCATATGAGCACAACCTTGTAAGGGTATCCAGTATTATCAGATAGCGGGTAGGGTACCCAAGGCCAAGCATTTGGTTTTTGAGTCATACAGTAATGCCTGGCACTCACCAAGTGCATACCTATCGCTATCATTTGAGCCACCAAACCTGGGACCATGTAAAAAGAAAATTAGTAACATGATGAAAATTAATGAGAAAGACAACTTACCTTCTTTTGTAACTCTGCAGGTGAATGTTTCTTAGTGGAGGGCTGGCAAGAGGGCCAGCTAGACTCCGTTCTTGAATGCAGCACTGCCCCTATAGAACTCTCATTGAATCATTACTGGACTAGTTACCAGAGGTTGGTTTGTTAGCGAATAGGGATGTACAACAAGCTCCTCAGTCCCGACCAGTGGAGGGTGCCAATAGATATTCCTGCATATACAATAAACAACTTATCCATGCTAGGGAACTCTTAGAGACATGCTCCCAATTGAATTCAACATAGACACTTTCCTGCTTTCATCGGGTATGTCATATGTCCAGTTCATTCGGGAGTAGCTTTTGAATTTCTAAGATTCTTCTGTTGGTGTTAAGGTATTGAAGAATAAGAAGAAAAGGATGAAGAATATGAAGAAGAAGATGATGAGGAAGATGAGAAAGAGGAAGAGGAAAAGGAAGAGGAAGAAGGAGAAGAAGGAGAAGAGGAAGAGGAAGAGGAAGATGAAGATGAGGAAGATCGAGGAGGGTCTTCTTCCAATGCTCTTAGTGACACCAGGGTTGCCTTTTCTCAGGTTGATCAAATACGTGCATTTGTTGTACATGAGTACTTTTTCTCTTTACTTGTTTAAACTTTATGAACATTATAGGTGATTGGATAGTTAGGTAGTTCTTTTCATGACAAAGCTGACCTTCTCATGCTCTCCAGCTTAGCTGCATGCTCCTTTAATGTCATCACACCTCTTGTAGATCCCACCTTTGGTCCTCAAAGCCTTGATATAAATTACCTGGTTTGTAACCCTATTTTATGTTGATTTATGTTATATGTATGCATGAAATGCATGTACTTACTTTTTCTTTGTCTGGCTCATAGCAAATGCTTAAGAAACAAAATAGGAAGCTACAGGAAGAGCTAGCTACCAACTCTCAAGAATTAAGTGCTAGTCGTCAGCATGTCACTCATTTCGAAGGACTATACCATCAATCAGAATAAAACTTCCTAGACTTTCAATTCAAGGGCTTCAAGGATCCTGGCGCTTCTTTGTCAAGAGGACCCCGAGCTGATGACTGTGACCATGATATGCCTCCTTCTCCTTCAGGCTATGACTTCTTGAAGGCTGACTTCCAAGGTTACAGAGATCCTAATGCTTCTTCATCAAGGGGACCTTGGGCTGATGACATGCCTCCTCCCCCATTCAAGCGATGACTTCTTTAGAGCTTTATTTGATTATGGTCCTTCTCCTCCTTCTCAGTGATTGACTTGTATTATATTTATTAATGTACATGTAATGACATTGAATTTAATAATATTAACTTTTGATCTTTTTTAAAAAAAATTTGACTTCTTTTTTTTTTTACTTTTCATTTTTTTTAAAGGATTTCCTTTTTGACTTTTTTTAAACATATACATATCCATATAATGTCCATGATGAATTCATCTAAATTTGGACTTTGCAGTGTACTGGTTCATTTCAAAGTTGTATGTTATCCATACTTATCGGTATCATCTAAGTCGTTTATCCTGGGACTAGGTAAAAAAGATGAAATTAGTATTTTTATTAAAATTTATGAGAAAGACAACTTACCTTCATTTATAATTTTATAGGTGGATGTTGCTTGGTGGAGGGCCAACGAGAGGGCTAACTGGACTCCTTTTATGAACGATGTATTGCCTTTACAGAATTCCCATCAGATTATTACTGGGCCATTTTCCAATGGCTAGTTCCTTAGCGAGCAAGTGTGTAACGGGTACCTTGGTCCTGACCAGAGGAGGGTGCCAGCAAACATTCCAGCATTTACACTGAACATGTCTATATTAGAGAATTCCTAGATGTGTGGTCAAAATGGATTCGACTTCAGTACTTTGTTGCTTTCACCAGATGTGTCATATGTCCAGTTTATTCGAGATCGGCTTCTAAATTTCCACGTTTCTTCTAGTGGAGTTGAGGATATTAAAGAACAAGGGGAGAAACATGAAGAAGAAGAAGAAGAAGAAGGAGAGGATGAGGAAGAATAAGATGATGATCAAGAAGATGATGATGAGGATGAAGAGGAGGAAAATGGATAGGGGTCTTTTTCCCATACTCATGGTGACACTAGGGTCATCTCTTCTTAGGTTGATTGAATAGGTACATTTATGGTTCAGTCCCTTTTCTCTATTCTTGTTTAACTTTCATAGACATTGCAGGTGAATGGACAATCAACCGATTCCATTCATGATGATCTGGGCCTTCTCATGCAGCTCTAAAATAGCCGTATGCTCCTTATATGTTGCCTTATGCTAATCCGTCTTTTAGTTCCTAAGGATTTAATATGAATTACCTGGTTTGTAACCCTATTTCATGTTGATGTATGTTGCACGTATGCATGAAAATGTATGTACTTATTTTTTCTTGTTTGGCTCATAACGAATGCTTGAGAAACAAAATAGGAAGCTACAAGAAGAACTAGCTACTAGCCATCAGTATGTCACTCATTTTGAAGGTTTATAACATTAGTCGGAATAGAACTTATGGGATTTCTCATTCCAGGGCTTCAAGGATCCTAGTGCTTCTTCATCTACGGAATCCCAGGCTGATGACCATGACCATGAAGTACCTCCTCCCCCTTCATGCAATGACTACTTCAGGGCTGACTTCCAAGGCAGAGATCGTAGCGCTTCTTCATTGAGGGGATCTTGGGTGGATGATATGCCTCCTCCTCTATTAGGTGATGACTTCTTTAGAGATTTATTTGATTATGGCTCGCCTCCCCCTTCGTAGTGATTAACTTGTATTATATTTAATATGTAATGACATTAAGTTTAATGATATTAACTTTTTCTAATTTTGACTTTTTCTTCTTTTTTAAACAACATTTCTTTTTTTTAATGAACCATCTTTTTATCTTTTTTTTTAATATACACACACATATATATAGTATTCATGTCGAATCCATTTAAAATGGATTCATAATGGATTGGATTTTCATAAACCGTGAAGAATTAGGCAACACGGATTTGACATGGATTACTTTTTCCTTGTGTAGCTCAGTCTTCAACCCGTTGCCTATTTAAACCATCAATTCATCCTTTCCTTCTTCCAAACTTGAGTCATGGTCGTTCGAAGAATTCTCATATCAAGGCAAGCAACTTCAATCTTCATAATTCCAATCTTCTGGTCTTTTTCCTTCTCACTAATTGTAGACCCTTAATTTTTGACCCAGTCCGGTCCATTATTTTTTATAGTCCAAAATAATTTTTGTGGTATTTTAATTAAATAATATTTATTTTAGTATTTATTTTTTATAAGTTTTAATAAAATAAAAATATTAATAAATATTAATAATAAAAAATAAACCAAAATAAAAATAAAAATCGACGACGAAAAAATCAGCGATTAAAAAATTCATCGCCGAAAGTAATAGGCTGGCTGCGCCAATTCTCGCTCGCAGCTCGCAATTTCCTCGCAGCCCGTCGTAGTTTTCGCCAGCGAGATTTTTCCAACGCAATTTTTTTCGAAACCAAATTCTATTTGGTTTTTGTTTCTTTTCCTAATTAATCTTAGATTCCTTAAACAATCAGAATTAATCTTATAAATTTTCCTATAAATAACACTTTGAAAACACAGAAAAAAGAGGGGGGAGAACTTTGGACTTGGATTGGATAGTGGGACTTTGATTAGGTGATCAAAACTTGGTTTGCAGAAAACCCTAGCCAGAGAAGATTAGCAACAAGCAAAGCCATCAACAATTCATCAAAGGCAGCAACCATGTCTTTGTCATTGTTCATCCATAAAGCAACTTTTGGTGAAATCAACGAATGGATGTTTGAATCTCTATTTTCTCTTTTTACAGTAGCTTCAATCACTGAAAATTAACAAATTATTTCTTCTGTTTCTTCTAAGCCTTAAAACTCTAAAATGTTTTTTTCCAAAAACTTCAAAAACCCTAAATCATTTTATTAATTCCCAAAACCCTAATCTCTATTCCAAAAAGTAAGTAGCCTTATTTTTTTAAAGCATCAAAAGCTTTAACCCTAATTAATCCTTCTTTCCAAAATCACACTGTAAGCATTATTCTTTTAAAAATAACACTAGTTTCTTTCAATTTCAAAGCCCTATTTTCTAAATCTTAAACCTTAAAATCTTAATTCTCAACACCGAAACCTACAATCCTAAAAGCCAGTTTTCAAAATCTTCAGGGTCCAGGCCCCGACCCCATAAGGGGCGCTGCCCCTTGACCCCACCTGCAAACCGGCTAGCGGGATCGCCGTGTGGGCTCAGGTCAATATTTATTTATGTATTATAAATCTTTATGTTTAACTTCCTTTATTATGATTATTCAAAATACAGTAGCTTTATTCAAAATACAAACCTAAACCCTAATTTGATTCATGAAATCCTAATCCATTCCAATTTTCCCAAAACATTTACAGTAGGTTAAACAAATAACAAGAATAATACTAAAATCCCAAAGCCCTAAATATTAATTAAAAAACTTTAAATAGAAACAGTAAACCCTAATTTGTATCTTTACTTGCTTTATTTTTATATTTGATTTTGCAATTCATTATATGCTTTGATTTATTTTCAGTGCTTGATTTATTTAATTTATCATGAATGAATGTTTATTATATATTTTGATTGATGTTTAATATCTTTGATGAATGATTTATTTATGATGAATGGTTATTTACTTTTATCAATTTATTTTGATTTCCAAATGTTGTAAGCGGTATGTTTCCACTTCATGGGTACCTCATTAGTTAAATATCATGTAATTTAAATTGCTTTTATATTTTATACCAATGTAAAGGACATGTTTCTACCTTTTGGTGGGTGTCCTATTAGTTTAGGCATGTATGATGTAAGGACATGTTTCCATCCTCGGATGGGTGTCCATTTATTTATTTTGCTTGGACATTGCTTTAATTTTAATATAATGATGCTTTATTTTAATTGTTGCATGTAATATGGATAATATTGTTATATTTAAGAATTTTATAATATTAAGACTTGTAAAGGAGGCTGGTTCCAATGAACCAGGCGTTGTGGTGCTGCTGGGCAATTTCTCACCTTCCCCACATGTACCCAACTTTCCGAACCCATTAGGGGGTTGGGGATTCCTTTGGAATCGAGTTATCCACCCCTTTCTTTTTTTCGACCCGTTCAGGTGGCGACTACATTTTCTCCAAACTTAGGTCTGTGTTCTCTAAGAACCCGAGCCTAAACAGTGCTGAAGTCACAAGAACCATTCCATCGGGAGTGGGGACAAAAATCCCCACTCACACTAATTCAACCGTAGCTTTCTGAAAACAAATAAATCTCATTAAAACAAGTTGTTTCAACTCTCACAGTTTTAACCATGACCGAAGCCAATTTAAAGAAGATGAAAGATTTATTCAAGAACCTTGAAGCTACACATTGGGAACAAGTATCTTGGTCTCAAATTTATACTTTGAAGTGCTTTCAAAATATCTAGTTGAATCAATCCTTCTTACATACTATGGCTTCTTTTGGGGACATAGAATCTAAAACTTTCAAGATAAATAACTTTGAGTTGTGTCCTATGGTTAAAGAATTCGAAGCCATCCTTGGATACCCCACCAATCATCAAATAGCATTGCCCATATTAATCTCAAAATATCATCAAAAAATGCAAATGTTATTCCATCTTTTAATTAACCAGAGGTAAGAAAACCTTACTTGGCCCTTTGATTGATTTTTGTGCATCTCATTTAGCTCCTACCAAAGCATGGGTGTACATGTTTTATTTGTGCTTGCTTGGTCAATTTCTGCTTGCTTCTTCCATGGTGATATTGATCCATGAGTATTGGATATTTTGGATCAAATGGAGGGAGAATTTTCACCAATACCTTTGATCTTAGTTGAAACCCTGATTGGATTAGATCAATTCAAGACTAGTTCTTTAAGAAGATTGGCTAGAAGTCTCTTGCTACTTTAGGTGATCACTTAAACTACCCTTTTAGGTTTTCAATTTGGTCATCATTCATTATGCTCTAATTTTTTCCTAGCCCACTCTTATGGGTTTTTAAAACTAGCAAGCTGCTCTAATTTTTGCCTAGGCTGCCCTTGCTTCTTTCCAGATCTAGCTACAGGAGCACTTCTTCTTGCTGGACACTTCAACTATGGATCATACTAGATATTTTCCATGACACAATTCTATGAGGAGACTACTTCATCTAACTTCTTCATATGCCGAGTGGGTTAATTGGATCTATGCATGAACTATAATCAACATCCATTGGTTGGTACCATGGTAGAAGATTACCCATGTCACCATTCAAATGTATCTGATGTATGTTCCTCTTGTAGCTCTATGCCGAGGCACTTGTTATGATCCTCATTGACTTGACCTCAAATATGGAGTCGAGCCTCAAAGTTTTGAGTTCACTCCTGATTTGGACATGCCTTCTTGGATTAACTAAGGCAGAGCTGGCCTGCATGTTATACTTACCGACTTTCACGAATTCTGCATCTATCATTTCTTTTAATAAAATGATGTTATGATGAATAATAAAAGATGTTTTCCTTTATTTTCTAATTTGTCATCACTTTTGCTATTTTGCGATTTGTTTTACCCTGTTGGTCAGATATTCAAAATAGTGCATATAGAATAGTTTTATTATTACCTTTGTCTCATTAAATTGGGAACAACCATAAACATAAAGCCAGCATACACAAGATTATTCATGTTGCCAACCAGCCCTTTTAGGTTTTTTAATTGACAATTTTCTCTCATTTTAGCCCTAATCATTGCCTAGCCTGCCCTTTCAAATTTTCAAAACTTATGAGCTGCTCTAACTTTTGCCTAGGCCGCCCTTTTGGGTTTTCAACCTAGCGAGCTAATTTATTTTTTAATATATTTCAAACATAAAACTTCTTTAGCTTGTTGATTGTAGACCCTTAATTTTGGCCCTAGGCCAGTCCGATCCCAATTAATTCAACTAAGTCAAATTTAGTCCGCTCTTAATGGCTTAAACCAAGTTTAAAGCTTTAAATTAGATCGGTCCAATTTTATAAGATCCAAGCTGGTTCAATTTTTAAAATTTGAGTTAGGTCCTATTCAAAGTTAGAATAACTTCAGTTTGGTTTAATCAATATAGGCATAGCCCATATCGAATTGGACAAGCTCCAATTTGATATGAATATATTCATATCAAATTAGAGTTTGTCCAATTCGATATGAACATTGATCATATCGAATTAGACAAGCTCCAATTTGATACAAGTAGAAAAAAAAGGGTTTTTTGTGTACTGGGTTCGACATATACAAATATCTACTTTGTTTTGATAGGTCTTATACATCATAATTGATGCCAACCAGTCCAGTAGAAGATACTTTTCCTCAATTTCCTCAATTGAATATTCTGGGGAATAATGTAATATCCTAGTTTTTTTTTTTAAATTCCTAATTTTTGAAAATTTAATAAAATAAATTATAATTTAATTGGATACCAAATTCCTAATTTTTGAAATTTTAATAAAATAAATTATAATTTAATTGGATACCAAAATAAATATAGTACCCTTATACCCTATATGCGTATAATACATACACCCAGTATATATAAAATGCGCATATACGGTACAAAAATGTCAAAATGCGATTTAATAAAAAAATTTCACTTTTCTAATTTAAAATCTTAAATACTTTAAAATGTGTACTTAAATAACAAATAAAATATTTATTATTAACTATATGTTCCAAAATAGTATTTTTCATAAAATCTCTGAAAACAATTTACCAAAGTTTTGTCTGTAATTTAGACATTCCCAAATTTAACAAAACCACAACCTATACACAAAAGCACTCCCAATAAATTAATTCATATATTTTCCAAATACTCCTCGATTTCTCCAAGTTTCACAAAATATTTTACATATATATATATATATATATTCCAAAAGCACATATAAAATCCATAATATAAAATTTGTCCAAAACATCCTTTGTAATTTACAATAAATACACCAAAAACATAATATAATATATGAAATATCAAAATGTAATAAAAACATATACATGCTGGCAATCAGCACTGATCTTGAAGAAGCAGCAAAATCAACTCAAGCAATCTCAAAGCTAGACCTGACCTGGTCTAGACGAACTCTCCGGCTCAACCGAATCTCCCCTGTCACCTGCGCAATGAATTACAATCGTGCTAAGCCAAAAGTATAGTGGTACAAATTTTGATAATGATAAAACTTATATGCAATGCCAATGCACAATGCTTATATATACCATGTCACCATGTGACATACCATTTCATTTTAAACATATTTTTCAATTATTTTACAATTCACATAATAACAAACACAAGCATAGGCCCAAAGGATCTAATATGCTATTCAAATTTTAGAGTTACTGTTTTGGTCCAAATTGACACCATTTGTCTAGCCCCGAAGGCAAATCATAATAATTACTTAAAAGCTAACCCCAAAGGAAGATCATAATAATTGCTCAAAAGCTAGCCCCAAAGGCAAATTAAATAATTGCTCAAAAGCTTGCCCCAAAGGCAAATAATGAGGATAACCTCATAGGCATGCCTCCAAACACAGAACTTTGAAAATTGAACAACATACTAGGCACACAATTATTTCATATTTTCCATCTTCAATTTCTTTCTCATTTTCCCATAATCAAGCTAGACACATTGCCTCAGTTCACATTATCAATTAGACACATTGCCTCTTTTCTCATTTTTCTCATTTATATCAATATTATTTCATTTTAATTTATCACATTTCATCATTAAAGCACATTATCCAAATATATTTGGGTATTTTCACATAATTCACATATAAATCACATATAAATCACATTTTATGCAATCTAGCCATTACCAAAGGCTTTTCACAATGTCTTTAATGCATACACAAATTGGGTTATTTTCACAGATTGCATATATTTCACTTTTTACTCAATTTAGCCATTCTCAATGGCTTTTCACAATGCATATAATGCATTCTTAACAAATCACATAACATAGCACAATGTTCACGCATATTCAATGCATCAAGTAACTTAACACATGTTCCAACTAAAATGTGTTAAGCCCAAATGTCATGCAAACATACGCAATTTATTTAAAGTTTGTAGTTACCTCAAAAAGCAACCAAAAGCAAGCTTAAACACCACCTCCAACCTTCTCTTCCAACTTTCCCTTCAACACTTAGATTGGGCAAATCAATTCTCCTCAATGAATAAATCAAATGTGATCATAAATAATCATATAGTATCACATTTAAAGGCATTTCCAATCTTAAACCATAATTAAACATCATCCAAACAAAAATTTCAAAGTTAAGGCTAACCCCACTTTAACGTTGGAATACCATACTATGCCATTTAATTTGGTGTTTTAAGTTTATTTATATTATTAAAAAAATATATTTTAACATGTTTAAACCAATTACATTATATAAACATACACTTATGTCCAAAACTCTAAAATGGCATATCCTTGACCATTGAAGGTTTTCCATTCCAACTCAATCCAATTATCATTTCAAGATTATATTCATCACTTCCATCACTAAAGAACATGTTAAACCAATAAAAACAAATAATTCAACAACTTTGAAAAATCACTTTTCCAAAACCCTAAATCAACACTTCCATTCTCAAACTCCATCCAAACATAACCAAATCCAACATTTGACTTTAAAATACTTGTTTATACATAAAAAAAAACTCATTTGGAATCAAATTACATAATTAAAACCCAAAAATTCAAAAGTCCAAAAGTTACATAACCCTAAACTCTCTCTCTTCACCAATCTTTACCCAAACTCAACCATTTCTTCAATCCAACCTTAAAATCATTGTTAACTACTTAAAATAATTTCATTCATACCACAATATATAATTAAATCATGCTACTTTAACAACCCAAAATACACATATTCACAATTTCCATGAAATCCAAAGAAAGAAAACTTACTAAAGTTGGTGGAAATCACCAAAAATCCACTTGAAACTCTTAAAATCCTTCAATTTGTGGAGTATGGAAGAAGAAAAACCTTGAGATCACCATCCATGGAGGTTCGGCCTTATGATGAATAAGAAGAAAATGAAGAACAAATAAATTCTCTTTCATTCCACTTTCATTTATATCCATATATATATCATTTAATTAAATTAATATTTATTTATTTATTTATTTAAAAATCCAAAAATACATCTTCCATTAAAAAATAAATTATTTTTGAATAATTTAAATAATTTTAAATTTTTTAAAGTTTATTTACAAAAATACCATTGGATTTTGACTTTTGACTTTTTAAAATTTAACTTTTATTGACTTTGTATATGTTATGTATATTTTGCATATATATCACATATATATTTTACTTTTTCATTTAAAATCCTTCCATTTTTCTTTTCAAACCATTTATTTAATTTATCCAATTAAATTATAATTTATTTTATTAAATTTTTAAAAATTAGAAATTTTCAAAAAAAACTAGGATATTACAAATAACCTTTTTTCTTCTGCCTGTCATGGCTTCTCCTTATGTTTGGTTGAGTAAGTTAGATTATCTGCACATGAAAATCTAACACATAATGGAGAGGTCTTAGATACATGGGGAGTTTACCTCTCTACATTTGAAAGTCAATTTGCCTTCTACCTAAATGAACACTCATGTCTGTAGCTCATATCAAATTGGAGCTTGCCCAATTCGATATGAGCTTCAGTTCATGTTGAAATTGACACATTTTAATTTGATATGAGCTTTTGTTTTAAGACTTAATCCTGGCCTAATACAGATTGAGTTTGGTTTAAATTCTAATTAAGCTCGGATAAGTTAGGGTGAGGGACTGGCTAAAACTAATTATTCCTATAAATACAGGTTTAAAGAGAAGAATATACAACAATTAGGCAAGAGTGAAGTGGCAGTAGCAATAAGCAGTGAGCATTAATATCGAACACAATTAACTCGACATTAGAGATAGAAATTAAAACACAGCAATCAAGAGCATTGATCTTTGGATTGCTTTGCTCAACCAAAAATCAAATTGATCCAAGTAATGGCATAAGACAAAAAGCTTAGTTCAAATTTCAACTTTGGAGGAGCCAACAAAAGAAGGTTTGTTTTCTTTTATTTAACTTGTTTAAGTTTACAGTAGCAATCTCAATTCCTTAAGATAGTACCACCACAAGCAGTAGCTCATTTAAATCGATATTCAATGGCCATGAATTGATAAATTTAATTGCATAAACTAAACTTTATACATTAAACCCTAATCTTGGTCATGATTTTACACAAACCCTAATAACAAGATTGAAAAATCCTAGATCAACCTATTTTGATTTTAAACCCTAATCATTTAGATTTAGCCCTAAGTTGTATGTTCTAACCCTAATTCATATGCATAAACCCTAGACTTTGTTTCTAAAAGCCTAATCTTTTTTTTCTTTCACCTTAAAACCCTAGTTTTGTTTTCAAAACCCTATTGGACATTATTGTAAATGTAATATTTAAAATTGTAAATAGTGAACTTTTAACTAATATTGATAATTGACAGTGTATAATGATAAAGATGACTTGGATAAATGCTATAAGTAGAAAATAGTGAATAGTAGATCTTAAAATTTGCTGAAGAAATTATTTTTACAGTTTTACAGAACTAAAACTCGATTTAGAATCAACGGTTAAGAGTGAGGGTGCACCATAATTATTATAAGTATGCCCTCACTTGATTAAACTATATATATATATGTGTACATGTGTGTGTGTGTGGAAAATTCTCATTTCTTCTCCATCGTCCACGCCATCTACTATCATCACCATCAAACTTCTTTCTTTTTCTTTCTTTCATCAAATTTAAGTAAGAATAAAGGGAAAATCCATCTTTATTATAATTTTTTAAGGGAATTAGTTAGAATAAGTGAGATTATCAATAAGAAATCAAAGAAAAGAGAGATAAAGAAGGATTTTTCAAGAGGTACATGCTTGTGTATTTTAATTTGCAAATATTCATTTTTCTTTGAGATTTAAGGTTTAAATTAGTTGATTGAGTCATCTAAAATGAGATATTTCTTAAATATTGGATAAATGATTGGTTGTGTAATATATGTAGGAATTAAAGTTGTTGATATTATTTTTTTTCTTAATTTTAAATGATGATTATGAAAGTTTTGATTAGATCAATTGTTAAAGACTTGATTAATTAAAGTTTTAGTAAAGTATTAGATATTAATTCGTGCATATGTGTTAAAGTATGGAAAAGAGTGATAAACTTTGGATATGTGAGTATTGTCTTGATGAAAATAGAGTGAAATAGTATTTTTGCGATGTCATGGGCGTACCTAGAGATTTAGCCTGACACGCCCAATGACACACCCATGTCTCTGGGCATGTCGTAGCTACTGTAACGTAGGACTAAAGACACGGGCAGTGACATGCCCTTGTCTCTGGGCATGTCATAGCTACTGTAAGGCAGGATTAATGACACGTACAGTGACACAACCATGTAACTGGGCGTGTCAAAGCTTCTATGAGGCAGAACTAATGACACGTACAGTGACACGCCCATGTCGCTGGACATGTCAAAGCTTTTGTAAAGTGGATAAATGATATGGTCATTGACACGCCCATGTCGTTGGGTGTGTCAATTGAAGAATTTGACCAAAATAAAACTCTTTCTTATTTTTCATCTGTGATTCCGGCCTAAATGATTATAAGGCCATAAAGTGTAAAAATATTATCAATTATATTCTTATCGAATGCTAAATGTTGAGCAAAGTATAATTCCATTGAAGTGATAAACACAATTCAGTGTTAACTACAAACTAATGAATTGCCCTAATCATACTAATTTTAGATCTAGCTTGGGATTGAATGGCTAGCCAAAGGGTGGATATCCATAGTGATAGAGGGCACATTATGCCATTTATAGACACATTGTGTCTCCAGTAACCGTGGGCATATTTGCCATTATTGGGCCTTTGGCCATATCATTGAGATTGGGCATTAAATTGCCAAAGTGACCCATTATCCAAACCTATGATCTAAGTTCAGTATGCATGGGCAAAATTAAAAAGATTATATATATTGATAATAACATGTTATGTGATTATTATTGAACTTGTCAAATTTTAGATCTAATAATGTTCAGTGTTTTATGCTCTAATAATTTTATCAATTTCTTATGTAATGTTCTAAAGTGATAATTTCTATTATTTCTGAATTTGTTGTGTAAAGTTCTTTTTCTTTAAATTCCTTACATATTATAAATACATAAGCACAACTAAGCTTTGCTTAGCATGTTAGAATTATTTTTTGATGCGCAGATCAAACCAAAAGAGTTGAGACTGCAGAGTGAGAGATATACATTCTTGATCAACTGCATCACAATGACAGTTGTATAAGAGTTGAGGGTAGTAGGAAAGTTATATTAATGTATACAATGTAAATTGATAATATGAATTTTGCAGATTAAACAAATATATGTATGTATTACAGGTATGGAAAATAATAATATCATATGAATGTATTTTGGAATCTATTATATAAATTATCTTTATAAATTAGTTATATGTTCATGTGACATCTCCTATGTAGTTAAATTTGTGGTAGGGGATGTTACATTTAGTGGTATCAGAGCCTGGTTTAGGCGGTTCTAAGTTTGTGGGTTATAAGAAAAGAGAAATACAACTGTCACTTGCTAGCGAACTATATAATTGAATAAATGTTTGATTCAGTTGATCGTTTATTGATTATTGGTATAAGATAGCCTCCAAGGTGAGGAGGAACTACCTGTGTCCTCACATGGCTAGGCTAGAGCGAGTAATCAGCAATCATCGAGACATTCTGTAGAATAAATTCCCTTAGACCCCCTCAATTTGTGAGAAATATAGGGGAAGTGCTTAGGTAGATCATAGGAGTTGCACCTCTGGTACAACCACTGCCACCACCAGTACCTCATAGAGATCCAATAAAGAGAATTAGAAAGATTGGAGCAAAAGATTTTAGAGCTCGTGATACAGATGACTCTTCAGTGGCAGTGTAATATCCCAAAATATACCCTAAAAGTTTTAGAATATTTATTGTTGTATTTGGATTAAATGTATATGTTTAAGTGGAAAGAGAAAAGTGGTAAAGAGAAGAGTTTATATGTTGTATATAAAGAGATATATACAACATATACAAGTCAAAGAAATGGAAGGTCAAAAGAAGATTTATTTTTTTTAATTAATTGAAATAGAAATTAAGTGGAAGTGGATGGGGATATTTATGAATATTTTATTATTTAATTTGCTTGGTTGAGATTTAAAGAGATGATTGAGTGGTTAAGAGAGAGTTTACTTGTGTTCTATTCATCTTCTTCTTCTTTTCTTTTCTCCTTGGCCGGCTAACTCCATAGCAAGAGAGAAAGTGAGATTTTGTCTTTCCAAACTCAAGATTTGAAGGATGTTTCACGTGATCAAGTTGGAATTCTAAGGGTTTTCATCACTTTTGGTAAGTTTTCCACTTGATTCCCTTGTTTTCTTTTAAGTTTGTGTTTTGAGTTTGGTGGCTGATTGTTGATGGTATGTGTATATTTGGTTGTGGTATATTTGAGAGTGTTTGGTTTAATTGATTTTGATTTTGGAGTTTGATTGAAGAGATAGAGTTAAATTTGGTGTTAGAAGAGCAAGTGTTGTGTTTAAGTTGTGTGTATGTGATGGTTGTGAATTAGTGTTTGATGTATGTTATGAATTGTTTTGGTGTTTTTGCAAGTTATTATAGTTTATGGGTGTGTTTAGTTAAGTTAGTTTGAAGTGAAAAATGGTGGAAGTATGAGGTTTGTTGGATGTGATGTTGTTGTTGCCGGAATCAGGATTTTTGGCCTGACACACCCATGAGCACGGCCAGGTTTTTAGGTGTGTCAATGGTTCTGTTTTCTGGATGGGTGACACGAGTAGTGACACGCCCATGTCACTGAGCGTGTCACAGCTTCTGTGTTGCAGTAGCATTGACACGGCCAGTGACACGCCCATGTCACTGAGCGTGTAATAGCTACTGTGTTGAGGAAGAATTGACACAGCCATGAATACGCCTATGTTGTTGGACGTTTCAATATTTCTATGAGACAGAATGAATGACACATCCAGTGACACGCCCGTGTTGCTGAGCGTGTCAAAGCTTCTGTGTTGCGAGTTTAGGGCACGGTCAGGGACACGCTCGTGTTGTTGAGTGTGCCATGTGTAGATTTTGCCCTAGTTGGTTCTTAGCCTTATTATCTCATGTGTATCTTTAAGTGAGTGTGTATTATCCCTTTTGGATTAGGTTTTGAAGAGATTGAGTTGCCCTAATCCAAGTGTTGAAGGATTCTTGGAAGAGGAGTTTGGTGTCGTGTGAGTTGCTCTTAAGGTAAGTACAAACCCTACCTTATTGCATACATTTAAATGACATTGGGATTTAACACATTTGGTTGTAAATGTGTTAAGTAATCTATTACATTGTTGATGCATTTGATTAATATTATGATTTGCATAATGTGAAAGATATGATGATCATTCAAATTGTATGTCCAATGCAATTGGTTATGTATACTCTAATGATGAGATGTGAAGCCATTGTTGTTGGCTATAATGATGCAAATGAAATAATTGGGGCATGGTTGCCTAGATGATTATGAAGAAATGAGAATGGAATTAATAATGAAATAATAAAAGAATTGTGTGCCTAATGAGTTATTCACTTTTCAGAGTTTTGTTGTTGGTGGCATGACTAATAGTAACAATCTCTTGAAGCTGGGTTGGGCTTGATCCTTGAGGCCAGGTTGGGTTGAAGTTTAGCATGCTTTACTCCCCTTGAAGCTTGGTTGGGTCTAGTCCTTGAAGCCTAGTTGAGATGTTACAAACCCTTGAAGCTAGGTTGGGTTTGGCCCTTGAAGCCAAGTTGGGTTGATGCTTAGCATGCTTTGCTCCCCTTGAAGCTTGGTTGGGCCTAATCTTTGAAGCCTAGTTGGGATGATAAATGTGATAATTGAACCAAAACATTAACTCTGAAAGTTGAATGGCATATTAGTTTCTTTTGGGCCCATGCTTGTCTTTGCTTCAATGTGAATTATGAATAGTGAAACAAATGAATAATAAGACTTAATGTAAGGTTTTGTAATATGATATTCTTATGTATTGTTTATAATATTTGAATGCATGACATTGGCATTACATTGAAGCATATTGTTATCATGGTTTGTACCACTAAGACATTAGCTTAGCACGATTGTGGTTCATCGTGCAGGTGATAGGGTAAATCTTGTTGAACCGGAGAGTTCAGCTAGACCGAGTCGAGTCTAGGCTTGTGAAGTGTTGATTGTGGACTTCAAGATTAGAGATGAACTATCAAACATGTATAAACTCTATATATTTTGTAAATGTTGATTTTGATGTAAATATATATGTAAATACCGCTACATTTTCCGCTGCATAATGAATAAATGTTTTACCTGTTATGTTCCATAATATATATATAAATATATATGAAATGTTTTAAGTTTTCTCATATTAATGCAGAAGAGAAAGATTGGGTCGTTTAATATAAACTGTGACACTCCTATATCTGATATACATATATTACAGATGTGGTTGTATGTAGTGTGCGTATATGGGGTACGGGGGTGTTACAGGTAAAGTATTGGTTTGAAAGAATAGTGAGAGTTTTTAATCTTTTGCACTGTACTGACGAAGAAAGGTTGGAGTGTGTAGTTTCCTTACTACATGAGCAAGCTTATAATTGGTGGGAAACAAAGAAGAATGGAAATCCTGTAGGTGGACTCACATGGGCATTTTTTCGAAAAGAGTTTAAAAAGGAATACATCAGTGAAATTTACATAGAAGAGAAGCGTAGGGAGTTTTTATACTTGAGATAAAGGCAATCATTTGTGTCTAAATATGTGAGGCAGTTTGTTTTCCTTAGTAAGTATTTTTAGAGTTAGTTTCATCAGAGGAAGAGAAATGTAAGTGGTTTGAACAGGGTTTGAACAGTCAGATTCAGGTATGTTTGGTGGTTATGAGGATTAAAGAGTTTTTCACTCTTGTTAATGCTGCAGTTGCCATAGAAAATGATATTAAACAAGAGCAAGGAAGAAGACAATAGTTAAAGAAAGGATTTTCTAATGAACAACAATAGGGTGGTCAGAAAAAACAGAGAGGTACGCAAGCCCAAACTCAAGGGTCTAGTAGAGGAAGTGGAGCAAGTTTTCAGAGGTCTAGAGGTGGTAGATTTGGAGTTATTACAGGCTCATCTTCTAGAGCAGTTACTACACCTTGACAATATTATGGCAAGGATCATGCAAGTGAAGATTGTCGATATCAAAAAGGGGCTTGTTTGAAGTGTGGTTCCCTAGAGCATAAAATTAGAGATTGTCCCATGATGAAAGAATATGAAGTTACAGAAGGGGAAAGTTATATGTAGAGGTCTTAGCTAGGTCGTAGGTCAAGTAGAGGTGGTCAACCTATTGTTAGCCAGCAGAGAGGATCTAAAATAGTGGATAGACCTCATACTCGAGGCAGCGCTCCAGCTAGAGTTTATGCCATGGGAGTAGTGAAGGACCAGGATGCTCCTAATGTTGTAGTTGGTAAGTTCTCTTTACTTGGTCTTGATGTGTATGCATTGTTAGATCTTGGTTCTACACATTCTTATATATGTACAATTATAGCTTCAAGGAAGAAAATGTGTGCTGATAAGCTTGATTTTGATATAGAAGTGACTAACCCCTTAGGCTATAGTATGAGGGTAAATAAAATATATAAAAATTGTCCAACTAGAGTTCATGATATAAAACTTCCTGCTAATTTGATTGAACTTCCATTCCATAATTTTGATATGATCTTGGGAATGGATCGATTGTCTCGATAGCAAGCAGTTATGGATTGTTGTAATAAGGTTGTGACTTTTAAAATTTTAAATCATGGTGAAATTGTGGTTCGAGGAGAAAAACAATTTTAACCTTTTAGTTTGATTTCTGCAACTAAAGCTAGAAAATTGATTAGGAAGAAGTGTGAAGCTTACCTTGCTTATGTTATTGATACACGATATTCAAGCAAGGCTTTGGGAGACATACCTACAGTGTGTGAGTTTCTGGATGTTTTTCTAGAAGAATTATCGAGAGTATCACCAGAGAGGGAGGTAGAATTTATTATTGATGTAGTTTTAGATACAACACCAATTTCTATTCCACCTTATAGAATGGCACCTCCAGAGTTAAAAAGTTAAAAGTGCAACTTCAAGAATTACTTGATAAGGGTTTTATTAGACCTAGTGTATCACCTTGGGGTGCACCAATTTTATTTATGAAGAAGAAGGATGGTACGCTAAGATTGTTTATAGATTATCAAAAGTTGAATAAGGTGACTATTAAGAATAAATACCCATTACCTAGGATTGATGACTTATTTGATCAAATAAAGGGAGCGGGTGTTTTCTCTAAAATTGACCTTAAATCGAGTTATTATAAGATGAAAGTTAAAGAAGTAGATATTCCAAAGACAACTTTCAAAACTCGATATGGGCATTATGAATTCCTGGTTATGACCTTTGGATTGACTAATGCTCTAGCAGCTTTTATGGATTTGATGAATCGAGTCTTCAAACCTTATTTAGACCAGTTTGTAGTTGTTTTCATTGATTATATATTAGTTTATTCTAAAAATAAGAAAGAGCATGATAAGCATTTGAGAATTGTACTATAGACGCTGAGGGAGAATCAGTTGTATGCTAAATTATCAAAATATGAATTTTGGTTGACAAAAGTGGCATTTCTAGGTCATGTGGTATCAGCTGATGGTATTCACGTAGATCTTAGCAGAGCTGAAACCATTTTGAATTGGTATCCACCAAAGAATATAACAGAAGTTCAAAGTTTCCTTGGGTAAGCTAGTTACTATAGAAGATTTATGCAAGGATTTTCGAAGATAGCACTTCCTTTAACTAAGCTCCTTAGGAAAGAAACTAAATTTGAGTAGGATGATCAATGTCAAGCTAGTTTTGAACAATTGAAAGCTAGGCTGATTGCAGCACCTATATTGATACAACCAACCTCGGGTAAAAATTATGTGATTTATAGTGATGCTTCTCATCAGGGACTCAGTTATGTGTTGATGCAAGAAGGTAAGGTAATTTCTTATGCCTCTAGGCAATTAAAATATCATGAATTGAATTATCCCACCCATAATTTAGAGTTAGCTGCTATTGTCTTTGCTCTTAAGATATGGCGACATTATTTATATGGTGAAAGGTGTTATATTTTTACTAATCATAAAAGTTTGAAATACTTGCCAATGTAAAAAGAACTCAACTTAAGGCAGAGGAGATGGATGAAATTGGTTAAAGATTATGATTGTATCATTAACTATCATCCTAGAAAGGCTAACGTGGTAGCTGATACTTTAAGTCAAAAGACTTTAGCAAATATGTTATGTATAAATTATTATATAAAGGTATACATATACATATTTTTTAGTTAAATAAATTAAATTATATAATATGTTATGTTAGCAGAGTTGAGGGTTGAACCAATCATAAAGCAAAAAGTGATAGAAGCTAAAAAAATCAAAAGTTATTAGAAGTATTAGAATAAGTGCATAAAGATGTGATGGCGAATCTGTGCTATCATAGTGTTACCGCAAGTGCACGGGTCGCACAAGTAATAAAGTAGTGAGTCAATATCATTTCACTGGGGACAAGATCAAGTACTAGTGCAAATTTCACCTGTTGTTTAGCGAATCAATAGTTTTTGTGATGATTAAAATAAAGTATGAATTACTTAATAAATTAAAGTAAAGAAAAATTGAATATTGCACAACAAGAGTTGATGATGAAAATACTATCCATATATTGAATCCCCTAGCTATAAAAATATTTATGAATATCAATTCAATTAAATAAAATAATAGAGCTGAATTGACATTTCTCTAAATTAGATTAAAACCTCTCTCAAGTGAATTAATCCTTAATCACTAAGTAGAATGCTAGGAATCTCTTCTCAAGCATAATTAAATAGATCTTGCAATAAGAACAAGGAACTTTGAACCAAAGAGTCTTGTAAGTCTATCTCCGGCACTCCAATCAACCCTATATCCTAATGAAAATTATGTTCATATCAAGCTTTCTCAAGTCAATAATATGAAAATTACAACCAATTAATAAGCATGCTATTATCAATTGGAAATAAGAAATTAAGAATCAAAAGGATAAAATAACTCAATCAAATGATTTAATTTAATAAGAACTATTCAATCTATACAACAAGGTTAGGGTTCATCAATATCTAGATAGAAATAATTTAGCTCATATTCGTAACCAAAAAAGCAAAACAAAAGAAATAAGTAAAAGAATTCAAACAATCCATAATGAACGATTTTTGTTTCTTCACTTTAATCCTTGAATCTTGAATTAAATCTCGCATGAATTAGATCTTCACATTCACTCTTAGTTGCCAAAAACTCTCTTTTTCTCAGGAAGTCAGCTCTAATCAAAGTTGGATCCCTAATTTGCACTTTAGCTCAGATTTTATAGCCCAAAAATTTTTGCCTTACATGCTCATTGACACGGGCATGTTTGTGGGCATGTTAACAGTGTTGTTTCAAACTTTAATGACATGGGCAGGGACACACCCATGTCCTTGGGCATGTCATTAATACTGTAACGCTGAGTTAGGGATATGCATGTGTCAGTGGGAGTGTTATAACTTCTATAAGGTAGGACCAATGGCACGTTTAGTGACATGCCCCTGCCCCCGGGCATGTCGAAGCTTCTAGTAGACCCTTATTTTTTGACGCAGTCCAATCCAATATTTTTAAACAGTAAAAAATAATTGTTGTAGTGTTTTAATTAAATAATATTTATTTTAATAATATTTATTACTTATAATATTTATTTTTAATAAAAATAAAAAAAAGTAATAATAAAAAAGAATAAAAATAAATAAATAAAAATCGACGACGAAAATTTTTCTTTGCTGGCGATGAATTGGCTTGGGCCAATTCGCCGCAGATTTTTCCTACGACGAAATGGCCACAAGCCAATTTAATGCAGGATTTTCCTCCGGCGAATAGGTTGGCCCGCTCCCAGCGCTCGCAAAACTTCTTCTCCAAGGCACTTTCGCATGCTCGGCCCGCGCCCAATTTTGCCAAAACCCTATTCTACTTGGTTTTTAATTTTATTTCCTAAAAAGTTTTTATTTCCTTAGTCAATTAGTATTAGGTTTTTTATTTTTTCTATCAATATCAGATTAAAGACACGGAATGAAGGATCTAAAATTTTTAATCGGACTTTGGACTTTTGGATTTTATCGGCCAAAAAAGAGAACCTTGAAGGAGCAAGAGGCAGTGAGCAAGCAACAACAATCCATCAAAGACAACCTACACTATCTTTATTATTGTTCAACCAAAATTCAAAGATTATGGTGGAACCAACAACGGAAGTTTAAATCTCCATTTCTTTGGTTGTGTATACAGTAGCTTCATCATACAATTTGATAAATTGTTTAAACATGCATGTTTTTATTATTTGATTAATTTTTCTACTTACTATCCAAATTTTATTTAAAACCCTACAAAGCAATTTTCCAAAACCCTAATGCCTTAATACCCGTAAAATATATTTTTGAAAACTAAAATCCTAATTATACTTTTCTAAACCACAAAACACAAATATAATTTCTTAAACCCTAAGTTATTCAAACCCTAAATCTTAATTAATTTTGTTTTAAAATCTTCACAGTAGCTTGTTCCATTAAATCACCATAGCATTAGATTATTCAAATAATGTTTTAAACGTCAGTCATATTACATATAAGTATTTATAAAAAAAAATCCATGTTAAAGTGGTCTTAAAGTTTTTATAATAATCATGTTTTGATAAAACCCTAACTCCAGTAAACTCTAAGACCTAAATCCTAATTTGTCTTGTAATTCCTAAAATCCCAAATAGTTTTGTAACTATCAAAACCCTAAATTATTTTCTAAAATTCTAAGATTCAAAATTGCTTTAATCCTAATATATTTTCCAATATCCAGTAACCCCAAAAATTAACTTTCAAACCTTAGATCCCAAATTCTTAAGCTCTTCTTCCAGAACCATAAATTATTCTTCAAACAAACCCTAAAGTGCTTTATTTTTCAAATAACCCTAAATCATTTTTCCCGGACCCTAAATTCTTTAAAACACTGATTCTAAATGCCAAAACCTTAATTCCTCAAAGCCAAAATTTAGAAATCATAATTTATTAAACCAACACCCAGTACTCACAGTAGCCTAAAACTATAACCAAAACCCTATTTCCTCAAACTTTAAATCCCAAAACCCCAATTTCTTAAATCTTAAATCTTAAACCTTAACCTTATTTATTTAATGGATTGAATTCTAATTTTATTTATTTATTTGATTATGTGATTTGTTGTATGTTAATGATGAATGGTTTATTTTATTTTATGAATGGTTTACTTTTATTTATAATTAGATGATTGAATATTCTTTTATTTGTCTTAGTTTTAAAATTGTAAGAGGTATGTTTCCACTTTGTGGGTACCTCATTAGTTAAACATCATGTAATTTATTTTATTTCAAAGTTTTTTGGACTAATGTAAAGGACACATTTTCACCTTTCGGTGGGTGTCCTATTTAGTTTTAGACATGGACTATGTAAGGACATGTTTTCATCCTCAGATGGGTGTCCATTTATTTATTTTATTTGGATATTGCTTTGATTTTAATATAATGATGCTTTATTTTAATTGTCACATGTAATATGGATAATATTGTTATATTTAAAAATTTTATAACATTAAGACCTGCAAAGGAGGCCGGTTCCAATGAACTGAGCGTTGTGGGGGTGCTGAGCTATTTCTCACCTTCCCCACACATACCCAACTTTCCAAACCCATTAGGGGGTTGGGGATTCCTTAAGAATTGAGTCATCCACCCCTTTCTTTTTCCCAGCCCGTCCAGGTGGCGACTCCATTTTCTCCGGGCTTAGGCCTGTGTTCTCTAAGACCTTGAGCCTAAACAATGCCGAAGTCGCAAGAACCATTCCACTGGGAGTGGGGGCAAAAATCCCCGCTCACAGTGGCGACTCCACTGGGGATAAGGGAAGTTGATTCCATTAATCTTTTATTATTCTATTCTTTCTTATCATGGTATTATCCATTGCAATATTTAGTTTGCATCGTGTGCATGAATTAGGACGCCCGTGTTACCCGTGTTGTGTTATGTAAGGGATACCATACTTTCACTCAAGGTATGGAGATTGAGCATGGCATAACCACTCATAGCCTTGTACCATTTCGTATATACTAGCTATGGAAACTTAAGCCTTTTAACCCAAAGACTAAAGCTCATGTAATTGGCCTAGTTACTTTCCTTAGGTTTTTACCCCAAATGCTTGTTGTTTGACTATGGTTAGTTTATCTTGGTTTAAATCATGGCTTATTTGGTTTGTTCTTTTTCTAATATGACCTAAGTACATTATAAGCTTAAAATAAATTTTCTTTAAAGTCCAAAAGACCAAAGTTATTTTCAAAACTTTTCATGATGGTCTTTGGACATAAAACTTTTCTAAAAACAAATCAAAAAATTCTTTTCTCATGACTCAAAAACAAAGTCAAAAGTCCATTTTTTTATCTAAAATCTTTTTACAAAACCGTTTCATCCAACCTTTAAAAGAGCTTACAAATTATTTTGGTCAATTATGAAAATACCAAAAATCAATTATGAGCCTAATTTATAATAAGAATTATTAACCATGGGCTTGTTTTTAGTATGAATCATTAGTTACTTTTTCAAGTGAGAAATCTATTTATAATAAACCTCTTAATTTAGTTTTAATCCATATGGCATGAAAGATACTTTAGTTGGTTGAATGGAATAAAACCTAATTAATGGGAATTATCATGAACTGATTTCCATTTTTGAAAATATAACTATTGGTTGCAACGTCCGAGGGAATTATTCGAAAACAAGAGACCACATGTTGGTATTTTATTATCCATATTACCTAGGAAAAGAGACTCGCCATTCGTGTGTGGATGTTATAAGGTTGGAAGGAACGTCCGATTTATCCTTATTTGTTTGTTATTTGTGCATACATGTATACATGCATTTACATCTCATATCATTAATCCTTTCTTGCTCACAACCCTGGATTATGACAGTTCAAAAGCTTATGACAATCCAACCTACGCTGGAGATGAAGAATCTAGCAGTGACTTAATCATTTTTTCACCAAAAGCAATGGAGCCCGAACAAATTTAAAGAATAGTGAGTGACGCCCTCAATGCTAAAATGGAAGAACTAAAGGAGGCCCTGGCTGAGACCATGAAGAATCAATTGGCTGCAATTTTAGGGAATAATTTTGAGGCATCCACTAGCACCAAGAAGTTAAAGGACAAAGGGAATGCTAAGGTTGGTGAAGTGGCTTTTAATGATGACAAGGTAATGATTGATGATGATGACTGGAATAATACTTCCAAGATCCTCAAAATAAGAAGAAGGAGCCAAGGGTTGTGGAAAGAGCAACTATGGAAAAGACTGAAACTTTTGATGTTGAGAAACTGATTGCTGATTTAGAAAAGAAATTCGAGAATAAGTTAAAAACCAAAGAGATGTCCAAGATTGATAAACTATTTGAACAAGATAAGGAGGTCCCTTATAAATTCAAAATGCCTTCTTTCGCTAGGTATAATGGTACTGGATACCCTCATCTCTATGTGAAGCAGTACATCACTGCTATGCAGTCTGTCCGAGCCACTAAGTCTCAAACTCTAAGATCTTTCATGCTCTGTCCAAAACTGGTTCAACACCTTAGAAGAAAATACTTAAAAAGATTGGGACATGTTGTACAAGGCTTTCATTCAGCAGTATGGGTACAATGTCGAATTGGAAGTTACCTTGATGGAGGTGGAAACCATTAGGCAACAACCAAATGAGAATTTCATGGACTATGTGAAAAGGTGGAGGAATAAGGCTGCATTGCTCAGAAAGAGGCCCGATGAATCTAATCAAATAAGAATGATTAAGAGAGGGGTGTTGCCTAGTCTTCATGAAAGGATGTCTCATACACTCATTCAGGATTTCAAAGATCTTCTCCAAGCTGGTATGCTAATTGAAGAATGGAAAAGGGAGAAGAATCATTTTTTAGTAAGAAGGAATGAGAAAGGGAACTGTCAGTCAGGAAATCAAAGCACGCAAAAAGAAGTTGATGTTAATGTGACTGGTCAAGCAAATAAAAGGCAATGTTCATATCTAGGGAAGCCTTTATCTTGGGTCTTCAACAAGCTACAAAAGAAGGGACTATTACAGCCATTGGCCCCTCGACCTTTGCCGAATCCTTTACCCCTAAAATTTGATACTAAAGCCTTTTGTGAATTTCATCAGACACAAGGACATGAGACAGACAAATGCTTGCGACTAAAATATGAGATCCAAAATTTAATTGACAGTGGTAAGCTGCATGAGCCTGATAAGCCCAACACAAAAGACAATCCTTTGCCAAAGTTCAATAGAGTGTCACCACCAATAACCTTCATGGTAGGAAAAGGATTGGAAGAAGATTTTGTTTTATCTTCTTTTCAGGATGAGAATATTGAAGATGTGGAATGATGAGAAATTTTGTTCAACAAACTTCCATTAGCTTGGAGTGTTGCTTTATTTATTTTGCTTTCTTTAATATTTAATTAGAACAATTATGTTTTTTAAATTAAGATTGTTTGAATAAATTATTTTTATCAAATTTTTCATGGTCTTTATTCATTTTGGTGCTCAACCAATAACGAATTTAACTTGATATTTATAAATTAGCATATCTAGGCATCATGATTCAAATGACTTTACTAGGTGAGGGAATTGCTTTATAGCATTGAGTTGTGTATGCTTACTTAGAAAGGGCTCCTGCATAAAGACTTTTGTCTAGGTCCTAGTCAGTCTTAGAACATACTTTGACAAACTTTCGAGGCAAAATTGAACTCTGCTTGTTTAAGGGAGAGATGATCTAGGCATTGTTTGACGAGCCAACAACTAGTATCCACCCAATTAAATATCAATCCCTAGTTGTCCCTTTGAGCCTTCATAGAATTTTAGCTTTCTTTTCATTGACTTATAAGCCCAATGACCTGCCCTGAGCTGTTGTTACACTTTTAACAAGTCTTATGATCACTAAGGTGAAGAGGCAAGAAGATCAAAAAGAAAGGAATGCACAGTCAAGACCGTAAGGATAGTTGACGTTCTCAAGATCATAAGGGTAGTTGAAGTTCACCTAATATTTCCAATCTATCAAGATGACATCAGAGTAACAAATGATTTATCCTTGTTAAAGAAGATTTATGTCACTCCACTCATCCATTATTAGAAACCCAAGTTGGTACAAACAGGACAACTCTTTTAGAGCTAGAAATAAAATAAAAGGAAAGGAAAGGAAAGGAAAAAAAAGGAAAAGAAAAAAGAAAAAAAATAAAACCCAAAATGGTTCAGAAAGACAGCCGAGTTCTCTTTTACCTAAAGCATCAAAAGACATACATTTGGTTTATAAGGACAGCTTGACTTGAATTAGTCCAACCCAACCAAAGATTTAATCAAAATCGGAGAAAAAGGAGAAAATTCATCCAGTTCTTAAAAGTCCTGTACTTGATAGTCCTATAGGGGAGAAGGATAAAATGATAAAATGCTCAAAGAAAAGGAGTAAGAAAAGAAAGAGAAAGAAAAGGCAAAAGAAGAAAGTAAAGGAATGTGGGTATCAACATTTTATAAAGGAAAAGACAATCCTAATCAAGATCCAAATTCATGTCAAAAAGAAAGAAGAATGTTCAAAGCTCAATCTTATTCCTGCTCCCAACTACCTAAAGTTTAAACAAGAAATTTGTAGTGTGAGGGCTTGTCCATTATGTCACATAAGCTCTAATCTCAAAATGGCTTTCATTTAATCTGTGTCCCTTATAAACCTCATTTCAATCCTATTAAAAACCTATTGATCTCTTTTGGTAGGTAGATCTATTAGTGGAGATAGTTTGGATAAGCATGCATATGAGATAGACAATATTCAAACTCAAATGAGACCTTTGACCAAGTAATGTGTATGTGCCTATCTGAAGTGCAACAATTCTTGCTTAAATAGAAGTGATTCCCGAGTTTAGTACGGTAACTAGAGTTGTGATGTTATAGATATGTTAAATCTAAAAATCGAGTCCTAAGGTACAATGACGTTGATTTGACAAAGACAACATTTGATTTTAAAAAAAATATTTTCATGTTATAAAAACCTTTAAGTTAAGGGAAATATGTTGAACAGTCGAACCTCGAAGGACACATTGGGCAAAGTAAATAATTATTTGCAAGGTTGTGAAGAAGCTACCAATTGACATGCTAAATCATAGTTCGAAATGGATGAATCCCTGACTATCTACTTAGGCCTTACCACTCATGTTTTCAACATCTTTAAGATAAAAGCCATAAAAGCAAAGCCTTCTAGGAATCCTAAATGAGCATTTAGAAGGAGTCAATGAGAACACTTCAGCTGAGCACCTCAGTTTATGAGTCGATGGAACCACTGTAAGTATTATTCATGCATTTCATGCATACATGAGCATATCAAACTCCATTTTTCTTTGTCAAAAATAAACAGTAATATTCCATGAAGCAATCATAAAGCGAATATTGAATCAGGGGGCATAGAAAGCCCTTGTATGAGGAAGCTGCACTAATTTTGCAAAAGAAAGAAGAAATGCATGCTTGTTCAATGAGTTAGACAATATACAAACATCAACCAAAGCCGCATAGAAAAAATCATGGGTTTGAGCCTACACAGGGGCAAAGTTTCTCCTTTCAATATTTTTTGAATTTATGTATGTATAAAATATTTTGAAACTCACTTCCAATATTTTGCCACGCAGGGGGTAAGGAGAAGATATGAAGGCTAGCTAAAAAAAAGGGCTGAATTTTTTGCACAAGTGCAAAGTAAGAACAAAAAAGAATGGAAAAAGAAGAAAATTAGAACTCTCAAAATAATGAAGATGCAAGAAGCAAAAAATCAGTCCAGCTAAAAGAGTTGAATCCAGGGTAAAGACCCGATCTCCAATGGATAAAGATCCATGTTTCAAGGGTAAAGACCTGAGGTACAATGATATTTATTTGACAAAGTCAACATTTGATTTAAAAAAATTTATTTTCTTGTTATAAAAAGCTTTAAGTTAAGGGAAATATGTTGAACAGTCGAACCTTGAAGGACACATTGGACAAAGTAAAGAATTATTTGCAAGGTTATGAAGAAGCTACCAACTGACATGCTGAATCATAGTTCGAAATGGATGAATCCCTGACTATGCTACTTGGGCCTCATCACTCATGTTTTCAACATCTTTAAGATAAAAGCCATAAAAGAAAAGCCTTCAGTGAGTCCTAAATGAGCATTTAGAAGGAGTCAATGAGAACACTTGTTTAGATCATTTTTGTACTTGTTTTTAGTATGATTTTTATCTATTTTTAGTTAATGTTTTGATTGATTCATGTTTAAAGTCTATTTGAAGTGTTTGTTTTAGGTTTAAGTACAAAAACTCCCATGGAAGATCAAAATAATGAAGAAAGAGCATGAATCAAGCAAGACATGGCTAAGCCAAATCAAGCTTGAGCATGTCACCTCAAAGAAAATGACGGCAGAGCTTGACACGGCCAGGAGACACGGCCAAGCTACTATCCGTGTCTCATCTAAGGAGCAAAAAAAAGAAACCAAAGCAAAGAAAGAGTAAAAATGAAGAACTAGAACTTGACACACTCAAGTGACACGGCCAAGCCACTGGCCGTTTGTGCTCGAATTAAGTACTACTACAAGCGGCACTCGCAAGTATACGAGGTAATTGTAGCAAAGGTGATCGCCCCAAGGTCATCTCACAAGGAAGGTGTAGTTCGTAATAGCTTGATTAAAGCAATTAATATAAAAATGAGAGTTTGTTGTTTGGGATGGTGCAGGAGTTATTTAAACCTAAGGGTAATGAGTGTAAAGGTTAATGTGTGTGATGGTTGTACAAGATCAAATCGATTCTTGGGAAGGTGCCTAGGATTATAGGTCCATTCAATCAAAGCTCAAATCTCATATTATCCATTAACTTAACCTTGTAATTAATTTGTTTCTTAAGTTTAATTAGTCAATTACCAATTCATTAGTTTTCACATTCATGAATCAACAACAACCAATTATTTTACATTTGAAAATTAATAAACCCTAGAACTTAAATTTCTCATTCATTCTTAGGGTAGTTGATTACATAATTCCGATATCAAATTTCACCTCTCGGTCCTTCATTCAATATCTAGAGATCAATAGGTAGCTAATCTATCAACCTAGCATACAATCCAATGCAATCAACCAACAACAAGGTACATCAATGGAAATATCAAATCAAAGCATTCAATCAAATATACTACAAACCCTAGGCATGGGTATTTAGCTCAACATCATTAATTTAAAACATTCATTCAAATCAATATAAATCAAATACAAATTGTTCATTGAAATATCAATTCTCTTAATACAACAATAACAATATTGAAATGAATTAAAAGAGAGAATAGAAAAACCCCTTGTAGATGCTAATAGTAGGATTACTAATCTTCCTCCTAGCTCCACTTTGATGTATGATGAAGAACTCAAGCCCTCTTCAATGGATGATTCTCCTGTGCAATGTGGAATGGAGCTTTCTCAAGTCACCAATCCTTCAATTGATTATGCCTTTGAGAGATGGAATGGAGCTTTCTCAAGTCACCAATCCTTCAATGAAGCTTCTTCAACCTTTAAGTGCTTGTTAACCCACTTTATCCCAAAGAATCTCAAAGCTCTTATCAATGGAAGATGGAGAAGATGGAGAGGATAGAAATGGAGGATGAAGATGAAGGGACAAGGAGAGTGTCACTCTCTCCTCTCCCCAAATCGTGTCTCCCCCCTATTTTCTTTATTTTTCTTCTTTTTCTCTTTCCTTTTTTGCCCAAAAACCCTAGGCCTTCTCCCCCCGACTTCTCCTCCCCCTTCTTTTTTTTATTTCGCGCAAACGAATTCAAATATATTAAGGGTGACACGGCCAAGCTGGATTTGGCTTGGCCGTGTCTCTCATTTTTCTTTGGGACACGGCCAAGCTTGCTGGCCTTGTCCATCACTGCTTCTTTCTTTCTTTCCTTTGGTCTCAAGGGGTGACACGGCCAAGCTCCTGACCGTGTCACATGGGTGTGTCCTCCTATGTTTCTTTTCTTTGGTCCTTACTTGCTTTGAGCTTGGGATGGGACACGGCCAAGCTCCTGGTCGTGTCATGTGACACGGCCAGTGGCTTGGCCATGTCACTTTAGTGTGTCAAGTTCTGCTTCTTCATTTTTGCTCTTTCTTTGCTTTGGTTTGTTTGTTTTGCTCCTTGGATTAGACATGGCCAGTGGCTTGGCCGTGTCTCCTGGCCGTGTCAAGCTCTGCCTTCATTTTCTTTGAGGTGACACGCCCAAGCTTGATTTGGCTTGGCCATGTCTTGCTTGATTCATGCTCTTTCTTCATTATTTTGATCTTCCAAGGGAGTTTTTGCACTTAAACCTAAAACAAACACTTCAAACAGAATTTAAACAGGAATCAATCAAAATATTAACTAAAAACACATAAAAATCATACTAAAAACAAGTACAAAAATGATCTAAACAACTACCCCACACTTAATTCATTGCTTGTCCCCAAGCAAGGCTAAAATCAAAACACTCAAGAAGATAAATTTTGTTAAGTTCAAGAGTTATAAAGATGCATCAAGACTTCCTTATCCCTAAATCTGTAATCAATATCGAATCAAACAAAATTGACACCCATGCAATTAAGTGGTTTTCCATGCATAACCTATGTTGTCGCTCTCTCACCAACTCTTACTAGTGTTTGATCATGGTGGTGTTTACACTCATAATAATCAATGAAAGATTATTGCCATAGGCTTGCTTATCAATCAAATCTCCACCACAAAATTACAATCAAGCATCAATCAAAAGGTCTTTTATTGGGTTGTAATGGGGCTAAAGTAAAGGCATGATATTTAGAAAATGTGAGCTTAATCATTAAGTTCAAGAGCACTTCAAGAATGAAGTAACCGATCATATGTATAACTAACAATCCCCAAACACCTTCCTCTCACCTACCCCTTGACATTAAAGACCTTTTCAAGGGAACTCACTTATTACATCTTGCAAAGATTATTCCCAACTTATTCCAACCCTTCCAACAAAAATAACAATTATTCTTATTATTATATTTTTATTTTTCTCTTTTTCTTCTTTTTTTTTATCTATTTTCTTTATTTTCTATTTTTTTAGGGTTTGCAACTAAATAACATAATAGTTTGCAATCTTAAACCTACTAAATTTAACCCCACACTTAATTCAACACAACACCCAGCCATAAACACTCTTAAAATGCTCTTGACCTAATGAAAGGGTAAGAGACAAAATAGCATAATTCAAATTTAGTAGTGTTGTGAAAAAGAAAAGAAGAGGGAAAATGAAATAGGCTCAAAATTGGCTAACTAAGGTTAAAAATAGGGTTGGTCTGTTTAAGCCAAAGTGGGTTCACCTAATTGCCTTAATCATCTTGATGCCTAATTGAAATTTTTATATAGTCTTAAAAAGCATGTCCAAGCAAGTTCTAGCAATTCATCAATCAAAGATGTTCACACACAAAATGAATAATAAGTTGACGGCTCAATTTCTCACTAGTTTACTGGCAATGCAAGAAAAAACCAACAAAATTGACAAAAAGCACCAATTCTACTCTATTCTCAAATTCATGCTTCAAAAATTCAAAGGTCATTTATCAACAATTTTATAATAATTGAACTTTCAAAAATTCATTTATTCAAAGAAAAACAAGAAAAACATTAACTAAAACTTAAACAAAAATAACTTAAAAGTAAAAACACAAAATGCACGCCACACTTAAAGATTCACATTGTCCTCAATGTGAGCATGCATAAACTAAGAGAGAGTTTAGATGAAACCTGATTTCCTTCGTTCCCATATGTGATGTACAATGCTCCTTCCACCCATAATGCAATTATCGCTCATGTCTGCAGGGATGGATAGTATACAACTCCGTAGGATACCCGATGTATTGCTACGCCTAAGTAGCGTTATTTGAAAACATGTGAAGGTCATCTTAGGGTAATCCTCCAGTGCAATAGGAACTTTGTAAAACCCTTTTTCATTGTGCAACATGGTTCTATCCGTTGTATGCTCTTCTTCACCACCAAGAGTAGAAGAGATGATTTTTGGGGACTCTTTAAATTCAACAAAGTTTTTTTGAATCACTTCTTCATCCACTCTAACAATGTCAAGTCCCATCTCAACAATCTCAGCATCTAAAATTAGGTTACACTCCTCAATTGCTAAATTGGGCATTTAATGCTCTTCTTCTAAGGTCATAGTCATCCCGATCTTATTTTCACTATCTCCTTGGGAGTGCATATTATAGATGTCAGAAAGTTGCTTACCTTGCTCCTCATCCTTCAAGCTACATGGAAATGGATTCGGTGGCCTATCATGATTTGAAGATTCATACAACTTTGGTGAGGTTGATGCCTCCAAATTCTCCTCCTCCGTTGATTGGCTTGGCCCCTCTATATTGGTTTGTATCTCCTCGCCATTATTTTCTTGATTAGTGCCTGCATCCAAAGAATCATAAAATTTATTATATATCACCTGTTCACTCCTTAAATTTGTAATTACCTCGGTTTTCTCTAATTGGTTAGGAAATTCCTCTTCTTGGTGTGCTTGGAGTTGATGTGCCAATTGATCAACTTGAGTTTCCACCTTCTTCAATGATTCCTCTAAAGAATCAAACCTCTTATTGCACCCTTCCTGATTTTGTGTGCTAATTTGAAGGTAAGCATTCAAATCATCTTCCACTGTGGATTTCACGAATTGATCATGGTTCTGTGCGCTAATTTGAATGAAGGCATTCAAACTATCTTCCAAAGTGGGTTCCTTAAGTTTATCTTGATTTTGTGCGCTAGTTTGAATGAAGGCATTCAAACTATCCTCCAATGTGGGTGTCTTAAGGTAATCTTGGTTTGAAAATTGTCCTTGAAAGTAAGGACCTCCTTGGTTAGGTTGAAAAAAATTCTGCGGTGGAATGTGTTGCTGATTTTCCCATGAAAAATTTGGTTGGCTTCCCCAGCTTAGGTTATAGGTGGCATGGAAAGCCCATTGCATGAGGAAGCTCCAGTAATTTTGTAAAAGAAAGAAGAAATGCATGCTTGTTCAATGAGCTAGACAATATACAAACATCAACCAAAGTCGCATAAAAAAAATCATGGGTTTGAGTCTACACAGGGGACAAAGTTTCTCCTTTCAATATTTTTTGAATTTATGTATGTATAAAATATTTTGAAACTCACTTCTAATATTTTACCACGCAGGGGGAAGGAGAAGATATAAAGGCTAGCTAAAAAAAGGCTAAATGTTTTACAAAGTGTAAAGGAAGGACAAAAAAGAATGGAAAAAGAAGAAAATTAGAACTCTCAAAAGAATGAAGATGCAAGAAACAAAAGATCAGACCAGCTAAAAAAGTTGAATCCAGGGTAAAGACCCGATCTCCAATGGATAAAGATCCATGTTTCAAGGGTAAAGACTCGACCTCCAACGAATAAAGATCCATGTTTCAAGGGTAAAGACCCGACCTCCAACGAATAAAGATCCATGTTTCAAGGGTAAAGACCCGACCTCCAATGGATAAAGATCCATGTTTCAAGGGTAAAGACCCGATTTTCAATGGATAAAGATCCATATTTCAAGGGTAAAGACCCGATCTCCAACGGATAAAGATCCATGTTTCACGGGTAAAGACCCGATCTCTAATGGATAAAGATCCATGATTCAAGGGTAAAGACCTTATCTCCAATGGATAAAGATCCATGTTTCAAGAGTAAAGACACGATCTCCAATGGATAAAGATCTATGTTTTAAGGGTAAAGACCCGATCTCCAATGGATAAAGATCCATGTTTCAAGGGTAAAGACCCAATTTTCCAATGGATGAAGATTCATATTTCAAGGGTAAAGACCCAATCTCCAATGGATGAAGATCCATTTTTGGTGGGGTAAAGACCCACAATCCATTAAAGAATGGAATAACCAATTAAGCCAAAATTCTCAACTGATAAAAGGTCAGTCTTAGGTCCAAAACCCAAATCATTTTTTAGTTCAGAACTCATTCTGGGTCCAAAACCCAAATCATTTTCGAGTCTAGAACTCGCCTTAGATCCAGAATCTGAATCATTCCGGGTCTAGAACCCAAATTATTTTTAAGTCTAGAAGTTCAGAACCCAAATTATTTTTAAGTCCAAAACTTACCTCGGGTCCAGAACCCAAATTATTTTTAAGTCCAGAACTTACCTTGGGTCCAGAACCCAAATCCTAAATTCACCTTGGGTCGAGAACCCAAATTATTTTTTAGCCCAGAACTCAAACCAACCTTGGGTACGGAGTCCAGTATGGCTCTAAATCCAATCAAAAATCACATTGCTTTTCGCTCTCTTTTGTTGTAGTCTCAGATCGCTCAAGCAAAGGGCAAACAAAGAAGGTATAGGCATGGAAAAATAGCTAAATGTTTTACAAATTTCTTTAGTATCTTACTAACTACAATCATTTTTTGTAGATAACTAAATTACTTTTAAGTCCAGAACTTATCTTGGGTCTAGAACCCAAATTACTTTTTAAGTCCAGAACTTACCTTGGGTCCAGAACCCAAATCCTAAATTCACCTTGGGTCCAGAACCCAAATCCTAAATTCACCTCGAGCCCAGAACCTAAATTATTTTTAAGTCTAGAACTTACCTCAGGTCTAGAACCCAAATTCTAAATTCAGGTTGGGTCTAGAACCCAAATTATTTTTTAGTTCAGAACTCAAATCAACCTTGAGTACGGAGTCCAGTATGGCTCTAAATCCAGTCAAAAATCACATTGCTTTTAGCTCTCTTTTGTTGTACACTCAGATCGCTCAAACAGGGGGCAAACTGTAGACCCTTAATTTTTGATCCACTCTAATCCAATATTTTTAAACAGTCTAAAATAATTATTATGGTATTTTAATTAAATAATATTTATTTTAATAATATTTATTACTTATAATATTTATTTTTAATAAAAATAAAAAAAAAGTAATAATAAAAAAGGATAAAAATAAATAAATAAAAATCGGTGATGGAAGAATCGGTGTCGAAAATTTTTCGTCGCTAGAGACGAATTAGCTTGGGCCAATTCGCCGCAGATTTTTCCTACAGCGAATTGGCTGGCACTCGCCCAGCGCCCGCTGAACTTCTTCACCAACACACTTTTGCACACCGGCCCATGCGCGGTTGTGCCAAAACCCTATTCCACTTGGTTTTTAATTTTATTTCCTAAAAAGTTTTTATTTCCTTAGCCAATTAGTATTAGGTTTTTTATTTTTTCTTATAAATATCTCATTAAAGACAATGAATGAAGGATCTAAAATTTTTTTATCGAACTTTGGACTTTTGGATTTTTTCAGCCAAAAAAGAACCTTGAAGGAGCAAGAAGCAGTGAGCAAGCAACAACAATCCATCAAAGGCAGCCTACACTGTCTTTATTATTGTTCAACCAAAATTCAAAGATTGTGGTGGAACCAACAATGGAGGTTTGAATCTCTATTTATTTGCTTATGTTTACAATAGCTTCATCATACAATTTTATAAATTGTTTAAACATGCATGTTTTTGTTATTTGATCAATTGTTCTACTTACTATCCAAATTTTATTTAAAACCCTAAAAAGCATTTTTCCAAAACCTTAATGCCTTAATACCCATAAAATATATTTTTAAAAACTAAAACCCTAATTACACTTTTCTAAAACCACAAAACACAAATCTAATTTCTTAAACCCTAAGTTATTCAAACCCTAAATCTTAATTAATTTTGTTTTCAAATCTTCACAGTAGCTTGTTCCATTAAATCACCATGCATTAGATTATTCAAATAATGTTTTAAACATCCAGTAGTCATAGTACATATAAGTATTTATATAAAAAAATCCATGTTAAAGTAGTCTTAAAGTTTTTATAATAATCATATTTTGATAGAACCCTAACTCCAGTAAACTCTAAGACCCAAACCCTAATTTGCCTTGTAATTCCTAAAACCCCAAAATAGTTTTGCAATTATCAAAACCCTAAATTATTTTATAAAATTCTAAGATTCAAAATTGCTTTCTTAAATCCTAATATGTTTTTCAAATATCCAGTAACCCCAAAAATTAACTTTCAAACCGTAGATCCCAAATTCTTAAGCTCTTCTTCCAGAACCATAAATTATTCTTCAAATAAACCCTAAAGTGCTTTATTTTTCAAAAAACCCTAAATCATTTTTCCTAAACCCTAAATTCTTTAAAACCCTAATTCTAAATTCCAAAACCTTAATTCCTCAAAGCCAAAATTTAGAAATCATAATTTATTAAACCAACACCCAGTACTCCCAGTAGCCTAAAGCCATAACCAAAACCCTATTTCCTCAAACTTTAAATCCCAGAACCCTAATTTCTTAAATCCTAAATCTTAAACCTTAACCTTGTTTATTTAATGGATTAAATTCTAATTTTATTTATTTATTTGATTATGTGCTTTATTATATGTTAATGATGAATTGTTTATTTTATTTATGAATGGTTTACTTTTATTTATAATTAGATGATTGAATATTCTTTTATTTGTCTTAGTTTTAAAATTGTAAGAGGAATGATTTCACTTTGTGGGTACCTTATTAGTTAAACCTCATATAATTTATTTTATTTTAAAGCTTTTTGGACCAATGTAAAGGACATGTTTCCACCTTTCGATGGGTGTCCTATTTAGTTTTAGACATGGACTATGTAAGGACATGTTTCCATCCTCGGATGGGTGTCCATTTATTTGTTTTGTTTGGATATTGATTTGATTTTAATATAATGATTCTTTATTTTAATTGTCGCATATAATATGGATAATATTGTTATATTTAAGAATTTTATAATATTATGACCTGCAAAGGAGGCAGGTTCCAAAGAACCGGGCATTGTGGGGGTGCTGGGTTGTTTCTCACCTTCCCCACACGTACCCAACTTTCTGAACCCATTAGGGGATTTTATATTCCTTAAGAATCGAGTCATCTACCCCTTTCTTTTTTTCAGCCCGTTTGGGTGGCGACTCCATTTTCTCTGGGCTTAGGCATGTAACACCCCTTCCCAACCTACATATGTAAGCTGAGTAGAGGCGCCACACTAACCTAATGTTGCTACCAATTTTACTTAGTCAAATTTTAGTTCCGATTTTTACAAAATTTTTGCCATAGTTTCGCCTAAAAATTGAGTCCCAAGTGTCGACAAAACCGGTTTTTTTCTTATTTTCAAAAACATTTTACACAAACCAATGCAAACAAAATCATTCTCAGTACACTCCCAATAAATCCCCCTTGTAACCTCAACTACAACCTGCAAAAAGGATTTACACTTCTAGTACAACATAAAATAAAGGTTTTGTGACAACCCCCATATTTAAATATTACACAGCGGAAGTTATAAAATATTTACATATTTACAAATTCATATACATCAAAACTCAAGTTTTACAACACATAAAATTTATACATGATTGGCAAGTCTGCTCTGATCTTTAAGCTCCCAAAATGGATTCTTCAAGGTCTACTCTCACTAGGTCTTGATGAACTCTCGGGTTCAACTCTATCCACTCTACTACCTGCGCGATTAAACACTATCGCGCTAAGCCAACGGCTTAGTAAGATAAAACATGCTAACGGTATGCTTTAATGAAATGCAATGCCACATATGTTATTGATAAATTCAACATCATAAATATAAAGTTAACCACACAATTATGCATTTCACAAATCATAGTTATATGAGCATACCACATTTCAACATCTTTTCACATTCAACATTAATCAATCATACTCCATAACCAACATCTCATTTCATTAAACTCATAACATTATTTAGGACATTCATATAACCTTGACACCTATGGGTCCAACAAGTATTTAATACGATATTCAGAGTTCAGAGTTACTGCTTTGGTTCATAGTCACAATAATCACGCCCGTAGGCAAAGTATATACATGTATCTCTATCCATGGATAGTGTAACAGACCCAGTCTCTTGGATCATCAACTCAACACATATGAGGAGATCCTCAACCCGGCAAGACTGTTACAAATCATGTATCTCATAGTGTAACAGACCCAGTCTCTTGGACCATCAACTCAACACCTATGAGGAGGTCCTCAACCCGGCAAGACTGTTACCTTTCATCATTTCTTAGGCATGCCACCCAAATCCAGAACTCTGAAACTGAATAACATATTAAACAAACAATTCATTTCCATTCTCAATTCTCATCACATTTAGGCAAACATGCCTTCTTTCTTTCAATTACATCATCTTAGCCAATAACAATGGCTTCACATTTCATTTCACAATATAACATCTCATTATTCAAGTATATATATATATATATCTCATCCATGATCACATTATATTTCACATAGCATCATTCATAAATATCAACATTTCATTCCACATTACTCATGAAACACATTACCATTCACAATGCACAACATAACATTGTTCAATCTCAACAATGCAATTAGGGCAAAGAACAATTGATTATAACATTCATTGATTCAAGTGTGTTTAGGGTTAGGTTTAAGGACCAACCTACCTTTGGAGAACCAAAGCAATGCAAGAAGAACAAAGAATTAAAACCCTAACCATAAATAGTACATTCTGGTTTTTAAACTCCATTTTATCCTTATTTTGAAAAATTGTATAAAATAATCTACTTGACTAAAAATTCTAAAATTTTTACAGAATTTAGTTTTGTATCTTAAAATCATCCCTTTAAAATTTCAGATCAAACTGAACACAAAATCTTGGTCAAATAGTTCACCTAACCAGACTGCCCCAATTGCCCTGCATCCTGGCAGCAGTTCTGAACTTTGTGAATTCCATAAATCAAATTCAATCAACGTGATTCCAAATTATTTTTCTCAAATACTAAACTCACTAAGAAACAACATATCCAAAATTCGATTGGATATGATTTTTCTACATTTTATTAAAAATCACGAAATATAGCTGTCCCAGTTAAGGTACCTGCTGGAACAGGTCTAATGAAAATAATCTTTCTAAACTCATAACCATTCCAAAATCGAATCAACATATTTTTCAGTCATTCTAGACTCATAGAGGCACAACATATCAAAAATTCACTTCAAGAACATTTTTCTAAAATTAATTAAAAATCATACAAGTCACAGCCTTTACTAATCCTAAAACAGAAACAATTTCACTAAACACCAATCCTACTCTTCCATCACCAACACCAACCCAACTTCTCATCTATCAAGCAAAATCAATACTTACAATCATACCATAAGCAACTTAATCATACCACTTCAAAAGAATTGAAGAAATTAGAGAAAAGATCTTACCTTAGTTAAAAACTTCTTAAATCAACACTTGAACACTTAATCTTTCTTCAATTTAAGCTTGAAATCATCAAAACCATCACTTGTCTCTTTCTTTCTCTTTGGCTATGGAGGGCCGGCCATCAACAAGAAGAAGAAGAAGAAATGATGAAGAAAACACAAGTCAAGCCTTCTTTAAATATCCACCATGTGATTTTATCCAAACAATTACCAAAGTGCCCTTATTCACATAATTATCTTTTTGTCTTATATGTGCCCAATTAAGTAATTTACCAATCTCAAATAAATATCTTCTCTTGCATTGACCAAGCCTTTTGACCACTTTATATGTCATATATATTAACATATACACAACATATAAATTTGTCTCTAAACCCTATTTCTTCCCAAAATACATATACATATACTTTCTCTTCTCAATTTCTTTTCTCTTACAATTTAACACATATATTCAATCCAATATATAACAATAACAACAACAACAATATGCAAAACTTCTAGGGCATAAATGAGGATATTACAAGGCATGTGTTCTTTAAGGCCTTAAGCCTAAAGAGTGCCGAAGTAGTAAGAACCATTCCACCGGGAGTGGGGGCAAAAATTCCCGCTCACACTTCTGTAAAGTAGTTGAATGACACGGCCATTGACATGCCCATGTCACTGGCATGTCAATTGAAGAATTTTCCCCAAATAGCTCCTTTCCTTGTCTTTCATCCATGATTTCGACCTAAATAACCTTAAGGTCCCAACTTGTCAAAGGTTCCTAGAATCAACCCTAATAAACACTTGAACAAATAAACTAAACTCAATTTGACAATAAATATTAAGAAATAGGGGCAAGAATATCATCAATTATACACTTATCAAATTTCCTCACACTTACGTTTTTGCTTGTCCTCAAGCAAACCAAATCACTATAATAGGTAGAAATGAAGGACCACTCTATATCCAAAGAAAATAAAAGTTTTACAATACTTGAATTAGAAAACCCAACATTCTCAACCAAAAACTAAATCTCAAACATGATAGTTGAATTAAGAAGTTTTAAAACAAAAATCTAATAGATCTAAAATTTAAAAATTCAGAGTTAAAAAATTGAGCATAAAATTCCATGAACTCAAAAGTCATGAACGAAGTAAGAAAGTGAAAATTTTCTCTTAAGTCCTTTGACCACTTTATAAAATGCATTGCGTGAAACATTTTTTTTCAAAAGGAGCCCAACTTGTTTGAACTAAAACTAACTTTTTTACGTGAAGATAAACATTTGTGATGCCGACCCTTGATTACTCAGTTAGAATCACTATTCAAATGGCTACTAGCACTATTTATGATTCCAACTCATTCATTTCAATTCATGAGTTATAATCAGCGGAACAGGAATAAATTTTCAAAGCTCTTGAAAATTTTTTTTAATTTATTATATTTATGTATTTTTTTTTTATTTTTTATTCAAGTAAAGTGGTAAGGAACTTAAAATAATAAAGATGTTATACTAAGTTCGACTCAAGTATCTAAGAAATTGGGACATGCTAAAAAATGTAACTAAGGTTTTAAAAATGGCCTACCAAGGATAAGCAAAACATCTGCATCCACATCTACATCAATGATAACAAAATCATTGTGGAAAATGAAATTCCTTACTTTTACCAACACATCTTTTATAATACCATGGTGGTGAATTACTGACTTATCAGCAAGTTAAATGGCCATGAGTGTTGGTTTAGGTTCTCCGACACCTAACTCTTTAAACATCTTGTATGGCATAACACTTATGCTAGCCCCTAAATCAGCCAATGCACTTTGAACTTCGAGATTACCTATCAAATATGGAATAGTAAACTACCAGGATCTTTTAATTTCTTAGGCAACCTCTTCTGCAAAATTGCTAAACTCTTTTTCGACAATTGCACCAAAGATACTTCCTCAAGTTTCCTTTTGTTAGAAAGGATATCTTTCAAAAATTTAGCATATTTAGGCATCTGCGATAAAGCTTCAGCAAATGGAATATTAATGTACAGTTGTTTAAAGAGTTCAAGAAACTTATCGAACTGAGCATCTATCTTATCCTTGTTTAACATTGCTGGATATGGAACTCGAGGTCAGTATTCCTTCACTATTGGACTAGGTTCTTATGGTTGATTCCCTTTCTCATTTTCCACTGTAACCTTCTCACCCAAAGAGACAGTAGGGTTATCTTTTTCTTTTTGTGTCTCAACCTCTTTTGCTTGTCACTCAGCCTCTTTTTTAACCATACCACCCTTAATTTCCTTTCCACTCCTTAGAGTAATTCAACTGCTCCTTTCGAGTTTGCCTCAATATTGCTAGGTAAGCTCCCTTGTGGTCATTCACTTAGTAACTTGGCAATTTCCCCACCTGGTTTTTCAAATTGTGAATGGAGGCTTACTGATTTCTAAGGGAGATTTCTGTTGATTGAAATCTGGTTTCTAAAGCTGTTATAAACTTCTCCATCATGTCCTCTAAATTGCTCTTTCTTGGAGTGGCAGCTTGTCGATGTTGAGGTTGTTCAAATCCAAGGGGAGACCTTGGATTATTCTGATTACTCTAGGAGAAATTAGGATGATTTCTCCGCCTCGAATTATGTGTTGCTGTAAGCGTTGTTCTGCTGTTGCCTAGGCATGTTTCCAACATAATCCACCTGCTCCTGTCTAGCAAACATATTGCTACTTTGGCAAACTAAACTTTGATGTCCACCCCTGTAACACCCCCATATCCAATGCACACACACTACAACCACAACAATGTAGCATAAGTGCACCAAACATATGGATGCTACGGTTTTCTTAACATTCAAAACACTTTAAACTTGATTCAATACCCTTATCATTATACATTATAGAAAAGTAGATCATTTACTTATAAAACAAAACATATTAGTTATATATATATATACATTTAAATATTACACAGCGGAAGTTATAAAATATGTACATATTTACATATTAAACATTTCTTTACAAAATATAAAGAAGTATACATGATTGGCAAGTCTGCTATGATCTTTAAGCTCCCAAAATGGATTCTTCAAGGTCTATTCTCACTTGGTCTTGATGAACTCTCGGGTTCAACTCTAACAACTCTATTACCTGCGCGATTAAACACTATCGCGCTAAGCCAACGACTTAGTAAGATAATCATGCAAATGATATGACTTAGTGCAATGCAATGTCATTTCTCAATCCATATTATACATGTAACATCATATGTGCAAAACTAACAACATACTTTCATATCACATATCACATTTCAATATCTTTTCATATATCTCATTAATATTCATTTAACCATTCATAATCAACACTAAACAAAGACAAGCATGGGCCCAAGACACACTAATATGCCATTCAATTTTCAGAGTTAATGCTTTGGTTTTGTTATCACATTTATCAATATCATATACCCAACTAGGCTTCAAGGATTAAGTTCAACCAAGCTTCAAGGGGAGCAAAGCATGCTAAGCTTCTACCCAACTTGGCTTCAAGAACTAACCCAACCTAGCTTCAAGGGTGGTAACATCTCAATTAGGCTTCAAGGATTCAATCCAACCTAACTTCAAGAGATTGTTACACTTATTAGGCATGCCACCAACAACAAACTCTGAAAATGGAATAACACATTAGCCACACAAATCATTTATTATTTAATTATCATTTCCATTCTCAACTCTCAACAACATTTAGGCAAACATGCCTTATTTCTTTCAAATGCATCATCATAGCCAAACACAATGGCATTATCTCATATCATGTCTTATTTGAATTATCATTTCATCTTTGATATACATTTCAATTTCAATGTATATTACTCATGAAACACATTACCATTCACAATACATAACATAACATTGTTCAATCTCAACAATGCAATTAGGGCAAAGAAATAAAACCCTAACCAACACATTGGAGGGACACGGGCAGCACCTTTGAGGGACACGGCCAAGCTTGTGGCCGTGTCTCTCAACCTCACTTGACAGTAGCAAACACGGGCATAGGACACGGCCAAGCTTGTGGTCGTGTCTCCCAACACCAACATCCAGTAGTGAACACGGCTAAGGGACACGGCCGTGTCTCTCAAAAACCAATCCAACACTCCCAAATTTTCATGACTTGGCCGTGTCACCCAACACCAAAACCCTAAAATGCACAACTCTCCTCTAATTGCACTTCAACTCATCATACACAATATAGCATGGTTCAAATGAATGAAATCAATGTTCTAAACACAAATTCAACACAAGAATCACTTCACAAAACATTCATAATACATTTAAACACAAACCATTCCAAAACCCTAACTCCAACTTCACTCTTGACTCTCCACTAACATCCTCCACAAATCTTACCATATTCACAACCAAACCAACACCAATTCCATCTTTTAACTTAAAATCAATTCTAACACTTGCAAACACATATCAAACACACCAAATCACAAAATCAACCAAACCCTAATTTACTTCCAACACCACTTCAAAATAACCAAAGAAAACAAGAGATTTCTTACCTTAAATGAAGAAATTCCACAATTCCTCAACTTGATTTCTTGAAATCTCCTTCAACTTTTGAGCTACAAACATCAAAACCTTGCTTGGTTCTCTTGTCTTCCTTTGTCTATGGTGAGCCGGCCAACACAAGAAGAAAAAGAAGAAATGATGATGAAGAAAACACAAAGTCAACCTTCATTAAATACCCATCCAAAAGAAAATTACTATAACACCCTCATACACATTTTAATTCCCTTAATTATCTCTTGCCCACTTTGGTAATTTCACACTTAACAATATAAATATCTTCTTCCCTTGACCAAGCCCTTTGACCAACTTATATGTTATATATATCACCATATACACAACATATAAACTTGTCTCTAAACCCTAAATTTCTCCCAAAACACATATACATATACTTTTCTTTTCTCAATTTAAACCCACAACAACAACAACAACAACAACAACAACAACCACATACAAAACTTCTAGGGCAAGCATAGGGATATTACAACCCCCACACCATTCACAAGACATCACTTGCATTGATTTCCCCGAAGATAAAGTTAAAGAATCAATCTTTTTATTCAATGCTTCCAATTGTGCTGTCAAAGCCACCATAGGATCCAATTGATGTGAACCAGCGTGCGAGTGGGGATTTTTGCCCCTACTCCCGGTGGAATGGTTCTTGACACTTTGGCACTGTTTAGGCTCGGGGCCTTAGAGAACACAGGCCTAAGCTCGGAGAAAATAGAGTCGCCACCTGGACAGGCAGGAAAAAAAAGGGGTGGATGAGTCGATTCCTAAGGAATCCCCAACCCCCTAATGGGTTCAAAAAGTTGGGTATGTGTGGGGAAGGTAAGAAATGGCCCAACACCCCCCACAATGCCCAGTTCATTGGAACTGGCCTCCTTTGCAAGTCTTAAATATTATAAAATTCTTAAATATAATTATATTATCCATACTACATGCAACAATTAAAATAAAGCATTGTTATATTAAAATCAAAGCAATGTTCAAACAAAATAAATAAATGGGCACCCATCCGAGGATGAAAACATGTCCTTACATCGACCATGTCTAAAACTAAATAGGACACCCACCGAAATATGGAAACGTGTCCTTTACATTAATTCCAAAAGATGAAGATAATTTAAATTACATGAAAATTAATTAATGAGGTACCCAAAAATTGAAACGTATCTCTTACAATGTTTTGAAATCAAAACAAATCAATAAAAGTAAACATCCATTCATCATAAATAAATCATTCATCAAACACATTAAACATCAATCAAAATATATAATAAACATTCATCCATTTTAAATAAAACAGTAAGTATATAACTTTAGGGTTCATGTATCAATTAAGGTTTCTTGGATTTTATGTTTAACAATTAGGGTTTAAGTAAATAAGATTGAAGCTTATGAAAATAAAATAAAATCTTAAGATATTTAAAAGGAACAAGCTACTGTGATGATTTGGAAAATAGAATTAATTAAGATTTATGGTTTGAATAAATTAGGGTTAGGTTTGTATTTTGAATAAAGCTACTGTATATTGAATAATCATAATAAAGGAAGTTAAACATAAAGACTTGCAATACACAAATAAATATTGACCCCATCGATGAGCCTATACGGCAGTCCTGCTAATCTGTTTACCATATTCACTAATCAGTTTTCTTAAAACCCTAACAATTAGGTTTTGGTGTTGAAAATTAAGATTTTAGGGTTTGAGATTTAGAAAATACGATTTTGAAATTGGAAGAAACAAGCTACTGTAAATCTTAGAAAAATAGATTTGGTTAGGGTTTTAAGAAAACAGATTATTATTTTGTGGTTTTAGAAAAGTGTAATTAGGGTTTTAAATTTCAAAAGTTAGTTTTATGGGTATTAAGGTTTTAAGGTTTTGAAAAAAATACTTTTTAGGGTTTTAAATAAAGTTTAGACGGTAAACAGAATAATTGATCAAATAACAAAAACATGCATGTTTAAATAATTGATCGAATTGTATGATGAAGCTACTGTAAACATAAACAAAGAAATAGAGATTCAAACCTCCGTTGTTGGTTCCACCACAATCTTGAATCCTGGTTGAATAATAACAAAGACAGTGTGGGCTGCCTTTAATGGGTTGTATATTGTTTGCTGCCTCTTGATTCTTCAAGCTTGAGATTATGAATAGACTGCCAAAAATAATTTTGAGCTCCAAAGGTCTAGATCCTCTTTTTAAGATCAAAAGTCCTTTTTTGTGTGTTTTAATATGGTATTTATAGGAAAAAATAAAATCCTAAAACTAATTGGCTAAAGAAATAAAAACCTTTTAGGAAATAAAATTAAAAACCAAGTAGAATAAGGTTTTGGCAAAATCGCGCGTAGGCCGAGCGTGCGAAAGTGCACTAGAGAAGAAAATCTGTGGGCGCTGGGCTTGGGTGCTACTGGATCGGGCGCGAGGCAAGCCAATTCAAATCCTACGGCGAATTGGCCTGTGGCCATTTCGCCGCAGGTTTTTATTTATTTATTATTTTTTATCCTTTTTATTATTACTTCTCTTTTTTTCATTTTCATTAAAAATAAATATCATAAATAATTATCAAAATAAATATTATTTAATTAAAACACCACAAAAATTATTTTAAACTATTTAAAAATATCGGATTGGACTGGATCGGTCAATTTTCCTTGTTCCCTTATAGTTTGCCACTAATAATTGGTAAGGTCATATCTTCAATCAAATTCCTTGCTTGTTTAGGTGTCTTATTATTTATGGTACCCCCACCAGCTGCATTGATGGACTTGCATAATTCAATCCATTATAGAAAGTTTGAATCTAGAGCCATAATGGAATGGATCGGTCAATTTTCCTTGTTCCCTTATAGTTTGCCACTGATAATTGGTAAGGTCATATCTTCAATCAAATTCCTTGCTTGTTTAGGTGTCTTATTATTTATGGTACCCCCACCAGCTGCATTGATGGACTTGCATAATTCAATCCATTATAGAAAGTTTGAATCTAGAGCCATAGTGGAAGCCCATGATGAGGACACCTTCTCAATAAATCTTTAAACCTTTCCCAAGCATCATAAAGAGTCTCACCATCTAGCTGGAGAAAAGATTAAATATCATTCCTCAACTTGATAGTCTTAGACGGTGGGAAATATTTTTCTAAGAACTTTGTTGCCAATTGACCCATGTGGTGAAAGTGTTTGGGAGGAAAGATTTCAGCCATTTCTTCGATCGATCTCTAAGTGCGAATGGGAACAACCTCAGCCTAATTGCATCTTTGGAGATATTTTGTATCTTGAATGTGCCACATATTTCCAGAAAAGTCTCAATATGTGCATTAGGATCTTCATCTGGGAACCCATCAAACTGGCAAGTCTGCTACACCATTTGAATTACATTTGTCTTTATCTCAAATTTGTTTGCAGCAACTGCCGGTCTCTGTATGCTCGAATCAGCCCCATTAAGAGTGGGCTTAGCAAATTCCTGCATTGTCCTTGGCTCATTTCCTACCATCACTTCAAGTTCTTCTTCTAAGATGAGAACTCCAAAGTTTGGTTCCATTTCTGCTAGAACTGCTTCCCTTTCTTCCTTTCGCTTTATCCTCAATGTTCTCTCTAGCTCTAGATCTAATTCAAGTAATTAGGAAGAGCTAGCTCAGGTCATAAATGGGAAGAAGTACCTAAAATGACAATCAACAAGCAAGAACTAAAGTTAAAACAAGTAAAAATAGAAACTAAATCAACAGTCTTGATTATATTACTAATATTGAAAATCATTGTCCCCGGTAACGGCGCCAAAAACTTGATGGTGAATTTGTGCTATCGCAGTATTACCACAAGTACACAGTTCGCGCAAGTAATAAAGTAGTGAGTAAGATATCATTCCACTAGGGACAAGGTCAAGTACTAGTGCAAATTTTAACTGTTGTTTAGCGAATCAATAGTTTTTGTGATGATTAAAATAAAGGACGAATTACTTAATAAATTACAGTAAAGAAAAATTAAATATTGTGCAACAAGAATTGATTATGAAAATACTATCCAGATATTGAATCCCCCTAGCCATAAAAATATTTATGAATATCAATTCAATTGAATCAAATAATAGATTTGAATTGGCATTCCTCTAAATTAGATTAAAACCTCTCTCGAGTGAATTAATCCCTAATCAATAAGTAGAATGCTAGGAATCTCTTCTCAAGCATAATTAAATAGATCTTGCAGTATGAACAAGAAACTTTAAACCAAAGGGTCTTGTAAGTCTATCTCCAGCACTCCAATCAACCCTCAATCCTAATGAAAACTATGTTCATATCAAGCTTTCTCAAGTCAATAATATGAAAATTGCAACCAATCAATAAGCATACTATTATCAATTGAAAATAACAAATTAAGAATTAAAAGGATTAAACAACTCAATCAAATGATTTAATTTAATAAAAAAATATTCAGTCCATACAACAAGGCTAGAGTTCATCAATATCTAGATAGAAATAATTTAGCTTGTGTTCATAACCAGAAAACCAAAGAAAAAGAAATAAGTAAAAGAATTCAAACAATCCATAATGAACGATTTGTGTTTCTTCACTTCAATCCTTGAATCTTGAATTAAATCTCACATGAATTAGATCTTCACCTTCACTCTTAGCTGCCAAAAACTCTCTTTTTCTTAGGAAGTTGGCTCTAATCAAAATTGGATCCCTAATTCACACTTTAGCTTAGATTTTATAGCCAAAAAAGTTTTACCTGATAAGCCCATTAACACAGGCATGTCTGTGGGCGTGTCAACTATGCTGTTTCAAACTTTAATGACATGGGCAGGGACATGCCCATGCCTTTGGGCATGTCATTGCTACTGCAATGCTGAGTTAGAGACACAGTCAGGGACACGCCCGAGTCAGTGGGCACGTCACAACTTCTGTAAGGCAGGATCAATGGCACGTTCAGTGACACGCCCATGTCTTCGAGCCTATCGAAGCTTCTGTAAAGTAGTTCAATGGCACAACCATTGACATGCCCATGTCACTGGGCATGTCAATTGAAGAATTTTCCCAAAATAGCTCATTTTCTTGTCTTTCATCCGTGATTCCAGCCTAAATAACTTTAAGGTCCCAACGTGTCAAAGGTTCCTGGAATCAACCCTAATAAACACTTAAACAAACAAATTAAACTCAATTTGACAAAAATATCATCAATTATATGTAACACCCCTTCCCGACCTACATGTGTAAGCTGAGTAGAGGCACCACACTAACCTAATGTTGCTACCAATTTTACTTAGTCAAATTTTAGTTCCAATTTTAATAGAAATTTTGCCATAGTTTCGCCTCAAAATTGAGTCCCAAGTGTCGACAAAACTAGTTTTTTTTTTAAAACATTTTACACAAACCAATGCAAACAAAATCATTCTCAGTACACTTCCAATAAATCCCCCTTATACCCTCAACTACAACCTGCAAAAAGGATTTGTAACACCCCCATATCCAATGCCCACACACTACAACCACAACAATGTAGCATAAGTGCATCAAACATAGGGATGCTACGGTTTTCTTAACATTCAAAACACTTTAAACTTGATACAATACCCTTATTATTATACATTATAGAAAAGTAGGTCATTTACTTATAAAACAAAACATATTAGTTATATATATATAGATATATACATTTAAATATTACACAGCGGAAGTTATAAAATATGTACATATTTACAAACACTTGAGTACATATTTAAAAATATCCATATTTTTACATTATAACCATTACTTTACAAAATATAAAGAAGTATACATGATTGGCAATTCTCTTCTGATCTTTAAGTTCCCAAAATCAACTCTTCAAGGTCTACTCTCACTTGGTCTTGATGAACTCTCGGGTTCGACTCTATCAGCTCTATTACCTACGCGATTAAACACTATCGCGCTAAGCCGAGGGCTTAGTAAGATAATTCATGCTAAAATGCAATGTCACAAATTAATTACATATATCAATCAAAAGCATATTATTTATTCAATATGTTGCTTTGTTCAATGTCACATCAATATTCATATAATAGCACCATTCATTATACTCATTTAAATTTATCATTATAGCCAACAACTATGACTTTATATACGTACCCTTTCCCAACCAGATCGGTTGCCCTCCAATCCCAAGGGTCCGCAGGAGGCAAATAGGCACGTATAACATTATCAGTAACATACCTTTCCCCATCCAGGTCGGTTGTCCAAGTTCGGTTGCCCATTCCAATGGGTCCGCATGGTTCCGCAGGAGGCAAATAGGTACGTATAATACTGACTATATCGAACCTTCCTCCTACCAGATCGGTAGTCCAAGATCGGTTGCCCAACCCACTGGGTCCGCATGGTTCCGCAGGAGACGGATAGGTCCGTTCATTAAACTTATCAATACTTTTTCAATTCATTTCTTTTTCACAAGCAAGTTAAGCAATCATGCCTCAACATCTCACATTACAACAAAACCATTTTCTCATAACATCATATCATTCCCACTTCATTTCATCATTATATACAATATTCATTACATTATCTAAACACTCACATTATTATTCAATCCTATCATCAATGCATGCTTCAATCATATTTCATTTGAATCACTATAACATCTTTGGTATAACATTTCAATGTGCATTACTCATGAAACACATTACCATTCACAATGCATAACATAACATTATTCAATCTCAACAATGCAATTAGGGCAATTCAACCTCTTCACAACCTAATCCAAAAGGAATATTAGCAAAATGACCATATGAATAGTACATTCTGGTTTTAGACTCCATTTTATCCCTATTTTGAAAAATTGTATAAAATAATCTACTTGACTAAAAATTCTAAACTTTTTACAGAATTTAGTTTTGTATCTTAAAATCATTCCTTTAAAATTTCAGATCAAACTGAACACAAAATCTTGGTCAAATAGTTCACCTAACCAGACTGCCCCAATTGCCCTGCATCCTGGCAGCAGTTCTGAACTTTGTGAATTTCATAAATCAAATTCAATCAACGTGGTTCCAAATTATTTTTCTCAAATACTAGACTCACAAAGCAACATCATATCAAAAATTCAATTGAATATGATTTTTCTACATTTTATTAAAAATCCCGAAATAGAGCTGTCTCAGTTAAGGTACCTGCTGGAACAGGTCTAATAAAAATAATCTTTCTAAACTCATAACCTATCCAAAATCGAATCAACATATTTTTCAGTCATTCTAGACTCATAGAGGCACAACATATCAAAAATTCACTTCAAGAACATTTTTCTATAATTAATTAAAAATCATACAAATCACAGCCTTTACTAATTATAAAACAGAAACAATTTCACTAAACACAACTCTTACTCTTCCATCACCAACACCAACCCAACTTCTCATCTATCAAGCAAAATCAATACTTAAAATCACACCATAAGCAACTTAATCATACCATCATCAAATCACAACTCAACTCAAGCATAACTTCAAAAATAACAAGAGTAAACAAGAGCAAACTTACCAAATAATGAAATTCCTTGAAACTCCAACTTGTAACTTTGAAAACTTCCTTCACTTTGAACTTGAAATCATCAAAACCATCACTTGTTCTCTTGCTCTCTTCTCTCTTTGATGAGCCGGCCACACAACAACAAGAAGAAGAAGAAATGATGAAGAAACACAAAGTCAATAGGCATTAAATACCCATCCAAAAGAAAATTACTATAATACCCTCATCCATTTAACTAAGCTTTTGTCATATCTATACCCATTTAAGTAATTTCACAACCAACACAAAAATATCCTCTTTCCTTGACTTTCCATTTTGACCACTTTATATGTTATATATATCACCATATAAGCAACATATACAATTATCTCTAAACCCTCTTTTCTTTCCCAACCACTATACAAAAACATTCTCTTCCCATTTCTCAATTCAAACCAACAACAACAACAACAAAACTTCTAGGGCATGCATAGGGATATTACAATTCTCCCCCTCTAAAAAGAAAATTTCGTCCTCGAAATTACCTGATATCAAAGCTGAAACAACTGCGGATATTGCTCTCGCATGGATTGTTCACTCTCCCAAGTCGCTTCTTCTTTTGCATGATTCTTCCAAAAAATCTTCACCAATGGCACTTGCTTGTTTCTCAATTCTTTCACATCATGTGCCAAGATAGCAACTGGTTCCTCTTCAAATGTCAAATCTGGGCTCACTTCGATAGACTCAAATGGCAACACATGAGATGGATCCGATCTATATCTCCTCAACATAGAAACATGGAATACATTATGAATACGATCCAACTCAGGTGGCAAAGCAAGTCGATACGCCACTGGCCCAACTCTTTCTAATACTTCATACGGCCCAATGAAACAAGGACTCAATTTTTCTTTCCGACCGAACCTCAAAATCTTCTTCCAAGGAGACACTTTCAGAAATACCTTATCCCCAACATTAAACTCTATATCTCTCCTTTTCAGATCTGCATAAGATTTCTGTCGGTCTGAAGCTGCTTTTAACCTGCCTCGAATCAACTTTACTTTTTCTTCAGTTTCTTGAATCAAATCAGGACCAATCAACTTATTATCTCCAAGCTCATTCCAACAAAGAGGTGTCCTACACCGTCTGCCATACAATGCTTCAAACGGTGCCATACCAATGCTGGATTGGTGACTGTTGTTGTATGCAAACTCCACAAGAGGTAAAAATCTATCCCAACTTCCAGTGAAATCAATGACACAGCTTCTCAACATGTCTTCAAGAATCTGTATCACCCTCTCTGACTGTCCATCCGTCTGTGGATGAAAAGCAGTGCTGAAGTGCAGTCGAGAACCTAAAGCACTATGCAAACTCTTCCAAAATCTAGAAGTAAACCTGGGATCTCGATCAGACACTAAAGAAGTTGGAACACCATGCAGTTTCACAATCTCATGGATATACAGCTCAGCCAATCTCTCCAAAGAGTAATCCATTCGAACCGGAAGGAAATGAGCTGTCTTAGTCAATCTATCCACAATCACCCATATAGCATCATGCTTCTTTTGTGTCAATGGCAAACCAGACACAAAATCCATTGTCACTCTTTCCCACTTCCATTCTGGCACTGACAATGGTTGAAGCAACCCGGTTGGAACTTGATGCTCTGCTTTAACCTTCTGACAAGTGAGAAATTTCGACACAAAATCTGCAATGTCTCTCTTCAAACCAATCCACCAATAATGCTGTCTCAAATCATGATACATCTTCGTATTACCCGGATGCATAGCAAACACTGACTGATGTGCTTCTTCTAAAATGACTCTTTTCAATTCAGCATCATCGGGTACACACAATCGGTTTTTAAACCAGAGACTCCCATCGTCTTTCACAACAAAATCTCTTGTCTTCCCATTCTTACAATCTGAAATAATCTTCTGAATCTTCTTATCGGCGAACTGAGCTTCTTTGATCTGATCTAACAAAATCGGCTTCAATTGCAACTGTGCCAATAATGCACCATCAACACAAGGTACAAAACTGGCATGCAATGCTCTCAACTCAACAAGCAACGAGAGCGAGTAAACTGTTAAACCAGCTAAAGACTTCCGACTCAAGGCATCAGCAACAACATTTGCTTTACCTGGATGATAGTCAATCAATCAGTCGTAGTCTTTAATCAATTCTAACCATCTCCTCTGACGAAGATTGAGTTCTTTCTGGACACCCAAATACTTCAAACTCTTGTGATCAGTGTAGATGAAACATTTCTCCCCAAACAGATAGTGGCGCCAAATCTTCAATGCAAACACAATGGCAGCCAATTCCAAATCATGGGTCGGATAGTTAAGCTCATGCGGTTTTAACTGTCGAGATGCATAAGCTATAACTTTCCCTTCCTGCATCAATACACACCCCAAACCTCTATGTGAAGCATCACTGTAGATCACATATGGTTTGCCTTCAATAGGTAAAGTAAGAACAGGCGCTTGAGTCAACAACTCTCTCAACTGCTCAAAACTAGCCTGACACTGATCTGTCCACACAAATCTCACTCCCTTTATAAAGTAATCTGGTGAGTGGAGTAGCTATCAAAGAAAACCCTTTCACAAACCGTCGGTAATAGCCTGCCAAACCTAGAAAACTTCTAATCTCTGTCACAGACTTGGGTGGACTCCAATTCAAAATAGCTTCAACTTTACTTGGATCAACTCTAATGCCTTCCGCTGAAATAATATGTCCGAGAAAAGCAACTTGATCCAACCAGAACTCACACTTCGACAATTTGGCAAATAACTGCTTCTCTCTCAAAATCTGCAACACAATCTGCAGATGCATATCATGTTCCTCTTCATTCCGCGAATACACTAGTATATCATCAATGAAGACCACTACAAACTGATCCAAATAGGGCCTAAACACCCTATTCATCAAATCCATAAAAGCTGCAGGTGCATTCGTTAGACCAAAAGGCATAACTAGAAATTCATAATGCCCATACCTGGTCCGAAAGGCGGTCTTCGGAACATCCTCAGCTCTGACTCTCAGCTGATGGTACCCAGATCTCAAATCAATTTTAGAAAACACAGCTGCACCTTTCAATTGATCAAAGAGATCATCGATTCTAGGCAAAGGATATTTATTTTTAATAGTCACCTTGTTCAATTGCCTATAATCGATACACAACCTCATAGTACCATCTTTCTTCTTCACAAATAGCACAGGAGCTCCCCAAGGAGAAACACTGGGGCGAATAAATCCTTTGTCCAACAACTCCTGTAATTGCACTTTCAACTCCCTCAATTCTGCCGGTGCCATTCTGTAAGGAGTAATAGAGATAGGAGTGGTACCAGGCAACAATTCAATACCAAACTCCACCTCTCTCTCAGGAGGCAATCCTGGGAACTCCTCTGGAAAAACATCAGGGAACTCTGCAACTGTGGCAATACTATCAATGGAAGAACCCTTCACTCTAGTATCTACCACATGAGCAAGATAGGCTTCACACCCCTTTCTAATCAACCTCCTGGCTATAACAGCTGAAACAAATAAGGAGGCTAGCTGTTCCTGCTCATTAGATACTATCACCTCTCTACCATCACTCGTTCTCAAAGAAACAATTTTCTTTTTACAATCCACCACAGCTCCATGTCGAGATAGCCAATCCATACCTAAGATCACGTCATATTCCTTAAATGGCATCTCAATCAAATCCCCAAGGAACTCCTCACCCTGCACCACTACTGCACTATCTCTATGCACCTTACTCACAACCACACTATGCCCTAACGGATTTGTCACCAACACATCAAATCCTAGGGACTCAGCATGCACATCAAATACAGGCAAAACAGATGCACTAATATATGAATGCGTGGAACCCGGATCAATCAAAGCAAGTACTGGAGTATTAAATAAAAAAAAGTACCAGCTATGACTGCCGATGTATCTGGCTGCCTCTGCATAACATACATCCTCTGGGAAGATCCAACCTCCTCTGGTCTACCCTCCCTGGATGTAGCACCTCCTCTAGCACTGAATCCTGGTCTACCTCCCCGGCTGGCACCTCTGCCTCCTCTGCCTCCCCTCACACTAGCTCGAGAAGCAGCAGAATCAACTGGCATCTGCTCCTGCCTCTCAGGACAGTCTCTCACAAAGTGGTCAGGTGATCCACACCTGAAGCATACAGCTGGTCCACCACTCTTCCAACAAATACCTCTATGATAAACCCCACACTGAGCACATCTAGGTGGAGCGGATCTCTGAGTCATAGGGATCGGAGCACTTGCCACTGAAGCTGCAGGTCTAAATCTCTGTCTCTGGAACTGCACAGACCTACCAGCTGGTCTCTGGCTCCTACTACTCCGAGGAACAAAACTTCCTCTACCCCTCTTCGCAGAGGAAGACCCTGCCTCGAACTGGGGCCTTCTAACCCTAACCTCTTCTTCTGAAGCAGCTGCAATAACTTGAGCTCGCTCTACACTTCGAGCTGCTGTCACAAGCTGTGAGAAATCCTGATATCTGGATCCAGCCACTAAGCACATGATCGAGGGCCTCAATCCCTCCTCAAACCTCCTGCATCTATCAATCTCATCAGCAATGATACCCCCAGCATACTGACTCAGTCGAATAAACTCAACTTCATACTCAGTTACGGTCCGATGATCTTGCTTCAAATCTAGAAACTCTCTTTTCTTCCCATCTTTATACTCCCTAGGAGTATACTTCAACTCAAATTCCCTCAGAAAATCAGTGTAAGACAGTGTTGGAGGATCATCCATAGAATGGGGCACCGTCTTCCACCAATCGTAGGCGTCCTTCTGTAGCAAAGATCTTGCATAGTCAAATTTTTCCTCAGGGGTGGCTTGTAACTGAATAAAGATCCTCTGTACTTTGTCAAGCCACTGTTCTGCTACAGCTGGATCAGTAGTACCAAGGAAATCCTCCGCTCCATACTTCCTTAGTTTATCATAGTGCCTCACAGATACCAAAGGCTGAGGGGGTGGTGGCACTGGTTGCACTGGTGCTTGCCTCATAACTTCCATCATATGTCTAAACCAGGCTGGCGGAACCTCCTCTCCAGCTGGTCTACCCAACACCGAAGCAGGTGCCTCCTCAACACTATCAACTCTAGCTCCCTCAGCAGGAGCGATACTCTCGGCACTACCCTCAATCGACTGACGTGAGTGAGAATCCATCACAACCTAAGTCTGCAAACACAACATACTACATCTTATTAAAGATCAAAGGTTGCCAATCCCAAACATGTATATTATTTCAAAACCAACTTTTTAAGTAAAATATTCTTTTTATTACATTTTACCTAGACTGAGAATCTCAAACCTAGGCTCTGATACCAAAACAATTGTAACACCCCTTCCCGACCTACATGTGTAAGCTGAGTAGAGGCGCCACACTAACCTAATGTTGCTACCAATTTTACTTAGTCAAATTTTAGTTCCAATTTTAATAGAAATTTTGCCATAGTTTCGCCTAAAAATTGAGTCCCAAGTGTCAACAAAACTAGTTTTTTTTTTAAAACATTTTACACAAACCAATGCAAACAAAATCATTCTCAGTACACTTCCAATAAATCCCCCTTATACCCTCAACTACAACCTGCAAAAAGGATTTGTAACACCCCCATATCCAATGCCCACACACTACAACCACAACAATGTAGCATAAGTGCATCAAACATAGGGATGCTACGGTTTTCTTAACATTCAAAACACTTTAAACTTGATACAATACCCTTATTATTATACATTATAGAAAAGTAGGTCATTTACTTATAAAACAAAACATATTAGTTATATATATATAGATATATACATTTAAATATTACACAGCGGAAGTTATAAAATATGTACATATTTACAAACACTTGAGTACATATTTAAAAATATCCATATTTTTACATTATAACCATTACTTTACAAAATATAAAGAAGTATACATGATTGGCAATTCTCTTCTGATCTTTAAGTTCCCAAAATCAACTCTTCAAGGTCTACTCTCACTTGGTCTTGATGAACTCTCGGGTTCGACTCTATCAGCTCTATTACCTACGCGATTAAACACTATCGCGCTAAGCCGAGGGCTTAGTAAGATAATTCATGCTAAAATGCAATGTCACAAATTAATTACATATATCAATCAAAAGCATATTATTTATTCAATATGTTGCTTTGTTCAATGTCACATCAATATTCATATAATAGCACCATTCATTATACTCATTTAAATTTATCATTATAGCCAACAACTATGACTTTATATACGTACCCTTTCCCAACCAGATCGGTTGCCCTCCAATCCCAAGGGTCCGCAGGAGGCAAATAGGCACGTATAACATTATCAGTAACATACCTTTCCCCATCCAGGTCGGTTGTCCAAGTTCGGTTGCCCATTCCAATGGGTCCGCATGGTTCCGCAGGAGGCAAATAGGTACGTATAATACTGACTATATCGAACCTTCCTCCTACCAGATCGGTAGTCCAAGATCGGTTGCCCAACCCACTGGGTCCGCATGGTTCCGCAGGAGACGGATAGGTCCGTTCATTAAACTTATCAATACTTTTTCAATTCATTTCTTTTTCACAAGCAAGTTAAGCAATCATGCCTCAACATCTCACATTACAACAAAACCATTTTCTCATAACATCATATCATTCCCACTTCATTTCATCATTATATACAATATTCATTACATTATCTAAACACTCACATTATTATTCAATCCTATCATCAATGCATGCTTCAATCATATTTCATTTGAATCACTATAACATCTTTGGTATAACATTTCAATGTGCATTACTCATGAAACACATTACCATTCACAATGCATAACATAACATTATTCAATCTCAACAATGCAATTAGGGCAATTCAACCTCTTCACAACCTAATCCAAAAGGAATATTAGCAAAATGACCATATGAATAGTACATTCTGGTTTTAGACTCCATTTTATCCTTATTTTGAAAAATTGTATAAAATAATCTACTTGACTAAAAATTCTAAACTTTTTACAGAATTTAGTTTTGTATCTTAAAATCATTCCTTTAAAATTTCAGATCAAACTGAACACAAAATCTTGGTCAAATAGTTCACCTAACCAGACTGCCCCAATTGCCCTGCATCCTGGCAGCAGTTCTGAACTTTGTGAATTTCATAAATCAAATTCAATCAACGTGGTTCCAAATTATTTTTCTCAAATACTAGACTCACTAAGAAACAACATATCAAAAATTCAATTGAATATGATTTTTCTACATTTTATTAAAAATCCCGAAATATAGCTGTCTCAGTTAAGGTACCTGCTGGAACAGGTCTAATAAAAATAATCTTTCTAAACTCATAACCTATCCAAAATCGAATCAACATATTTTTCAGTCATTCTAGACTCATAGAGGCACAACATATCAAAAATTCACTTCAAGAAAATTTTTCTATAATTAATTAAAAATCATACAAATCACAGCCTTTACTAATTGTAAAACAGAAACAATTTCACTAAACACAACTCTTACTCTTCCATCACCAACACCAACCCAACTTCTCATCTATCAAGCAAAATCAATACTTAAAATCACACCATAAGCAACTTAATCATACCATCATCAAATCACAACTCAACTCAAGCATAACTTCAAAAATAACAAGAGTAAACAAGAGCAAACTTACCAAATAATGAAATTCCTTGAAACTCCAACTTGTAACTTTGAAAGCTTCCTTCACTTTGAACTTGAAATTATCAAAACCATCACTTGTTCTCTTGCTCTCTTCTCTCTTTGATGAGCCGGCCACACAACAACAAGAAGAAGAAGAAATGATGAAGAAACACAAAGTCAATAGGCATTAAATACCCATCCAAAAGAAAATTACTATAATACCCTCATCCATTTAACTAAGCTTTTGTCATATCTATACCCATTTAAGTAATTTCACAACCAACACAAAAATATCCTCTTTCCTTGACTTTCCATTTTGACCACTTTATGTGTTATATATATCACCATATAAGCAACATATACAATTATCTCTAAACCCTCTTTTCTTTCCCAACCACCATACAAAAACATTCTCTTCCCATTTCTCAATTCAAACCAACAACAACAACAACAAAACTTCTAGGGCATGCATAGGGATATTACATTATATACTTATCATGAAAAGTCAAATTATGTTATTTTAAAAGATGGTGGATTATATTATAAAGGCCAATTATGTGTACATAATACTATATATACAGTACATCCTGGAAGCAATAAGATGTATCAAAATTTGAAATCTCATTTTTTGTGGCCTGGTATGAAGAGAGATATTACAAAATATGTGACTCGATGTTTGGTGTGTGAACAAGTTAAAACATAACATCAAGTTCCATTGGGTCTTTTACAACCAATCTCAATACCAGAATGAAAGTGGGATAGAAGCACCATGGATTTTGTGATTGGCCTTCCAAATACACAAAAGAAGCATGATAAAATTTGGGTGATTATTGATTGGCTAACCAAATTAGCTCATTTTCTTCGAATTCGGATTGATTACTCATTAGATAGAGTTGATGAATTGTATATTAATGATATAGGCTTCATGGAGTACTGATGTCCATTATTTCAGATCAAGATTCACATTTTACTTTAAGATTTTAGGAGAGTTTTCAAAAAGTATTAGGTACTCGACTTCATTTTAATACGGCATTTCACCCACAGACTGATGGTAAATTAGAAAGGGTGATATAAGTACTTGAGGATATGCTTAGAAGTTTTGTAATTGAGTTTGAAGGTAGTTGGGATAAATATTTACCTTTAGTAGAATTTGCTTATAACAATAGTTATCAGACGAGTATTGGAATGGTTGTAACACCCCCGTACCCATATACGCACACTGCATACACCCACATAACACACGATATACGTATACAGGATAAAGGGGTGCCACGGTTCATTTTAAACAAACCAAACTTTAATCTTTAACATATAAGCATCATAAGTCAGTCCGAATAAACTTAAAACATTTAACCTATATTATAAATAGTAATATAGAAAATATTTCTTCATTAAAATACATATATATATATAACATTAGTACCCAAAAGCTTATCTAAAACATTCTGTTCAAAATATTTGTTAATTAAGCAGCGGAAAATACGTATGTTTACTTCAAAATCAATAAGTACAAAAATATGAAGTTTATACATGCTGGCAGTTCATCTCTGATCTTGATGTCCACAACTCAACACTGCTCTCACAAACTCAAGCCTAGACTCGACTTGGCCTAGATGAGCTCTCTGGCACAACCGGATCTACCCTGTCACCTGCGCGATGAACCACAATCGCGCTAAGCAGAAAGCTTAGTGGTACAAACTTTGATTTAATAAAGATCAATGCGATGCTCATTCACAATATATATATGAATATATTAACTCATAGCATTATATCTCAACATATTAATCACTTGCATCACATTTCATAATTCACATTAAAGCAAGGACAAGCATGGGACCAAAAAGGATCTAATGTGCTATTCAAAGTTTAGAGTTACTGCTTTGGTCCATAATCACTTTCATCAAGCCCGTAGGTGATATATATATATATATATATCCATGGATAATGTAACAGACCCAGTCTCTTGGACCTCAACCCGGCTAGACCCTAGGGCCCTAGTATCTTGGTCCTCAACCCGGCTAGACTGTTACTGTTTTTGAGGCTTACGACCTGGTCTTTTCACCTGCCCAGCGATTCATAAGCATGCCGCCAAACCCAAAACTCTAAAAATTGAATAACATACTAGGCACACAATTTATTCATTTATCTCATTATCAATCTCTTTCACAATTCATTTCTCATTTCATTTCTCATAATCAAACTAGGCTCATTGCCCTAATATATCATCTTTTCTCAATTTTTCTCATTCTTCTATTTCATCTCGTATCACATATTTCCACATTTCTTTTCATATACAATACTTTACTCAATTGCATTTATACATCAACATAATTCACATTATGCATATTGTAACATATAACTCATTCATCAACAATATATCAAATAACTTAACACATTTCTCAGCTAAATGTGTTAAGTCCCAATGTCATATAAATGTATGCATTCATTCAAAGTTTGTACATACCTCTAAGAGCAACAACATCCCTCTAACAACTTCCTCTTCCAAGATAACTCTCAACACTTGAATTTACGTAGCTCAAATCTCTTCAAAACCTAATTCAAATGTGATCATACACACTCACGTAGAGATACACAAGGAGAAAATAAGAAAGAGAACTATCTAGGGCAAACTCTACACTTGACAAGCTCAACAACACGGGTGTGTCCTTGACCGTGCCCTAAACTCACAACACAGAAGCTTTGACACGCTTAGTGACATGGGCATGTCACTGGCCATGTCAATCCTCCAACAACATAGTAGCTATGACACACTCAGTGACATGGGCGTGTCACTGGCCGTGTCAATGCTACTACAACACAGAAGTTGTGACACGCTCAGTGACATTGGAGTGTCACTGCTCGTGTCACCAACCCAAAAAATAGAACCAACGACAAGCCCAAAGACATGGCCGTGCTCCCGGGCATGTCAAGCCAAAAACCCTAAAATCGACACCAACAAAGCCACAACTGTTGCGCTCTAATAAACATTACTAGAACTACACTCGCAAGTATACGAGGCTGCTGTAGTATTTTGGTGAATAGATAATTATTTATCAAATCGTAAATAACAAATTATCAATAAAATTAAATTGCTAAACAACTAATGAAAACAGAACGAGTTGAATTTAAAACAATGAAAGTAAACTGAATAGATATGTTGATTCACTTAATAGAAAGGTCTAGGGTTTGCACTTCTCTACTAACTTATATGTATGAATGGCTATTCCTCTCAACCAACTTAATTTCAAAGATCATATTTCAAGCAACTTAATTAATCGAATCAAGGAAATAAGCTCTCGCATTCAAACCTCTTTCAAATAATCTTGTTACAATTGAAATGATCTTTTTCTTAGGTTTATATTTCTAATTCACCTAAGTACCTAATTGAATTTTTCCAGCATTAGACTTCATTTCTCAATCCTTCATCTAATACCTCAAACACATAATTGGTGGCCAATCAATTATATATTAACATTAATCCATTTAATTAAGGTTAAAAGAAATAATTCGGTTAAGAGCAATAACCATTTCATACAATCATAGTAGTGTGAACACTCGAATTTTGAGGCTCGGAAAGCCGATTTTCTTAGACCCCAAGTGACCGAGCCGGACCAAAGGTCCGCGGTAAAGTTCACCGGAAATATATCGATATGGTACTTGAAATGTCCAGGGCGACGCGAGGATCACGGATATGGTCCCGGAATATTTTTTGGAGGTCTGTAGCTCCCAGAAAAATCAGTTTGAACGAAAATCGGGAGATTTTTTGAGGGATGAACCGCCAAGCTTAGCGGTCCGACCGCCGGAGTCGGCGGTCCGACCGCCGGAGTCGGCGGTCCGACCGCCAACCGCGGTGGTCCGACCGCCGGCGTTGATTTTTTTTTTTCAGTTTTCCGGCTGACAGCGCGGTCCGACCGCCGTTCAGTCCAAAATTTTGCCTATAAAAAGGCTTTCGATTCTCAGAAAAAGGGGTTGGCTTTTGGCATCCCGGGACCTGGTGTTACAGAAAGCAAAGGATCATATTCTAAGAAATCAAGATCTGGAACTTCGAAGTGGAAAAACTCTAAGCAAGGTAATATCTTAATTCATCTTTTGTTAATTCAAGCATGTCATAAGCATTCCATCTTCTTCTTAAATTCTTCTTGGTCAAAGACCTAATCCTTTTAGGTCTAAGGCCTAATTAACTAAATAATCGATCTTTCGGCATTAAGCCATGAATCAACCAACCTTTTTTTTTTTCCCAAGGCCTAAAATTTGCATCCTTTTGGTACAAGGTACCTAAATTTCACAATTTTGCACTAAGTGCTAATTAAATCTCACAATGCACGAAGCATACGCACACACATGCATAATTGCATAATTGCCTTTAAATAGGCTTTTCCGAACTACATGGGCTTTGATCTCTCATAAAAATGAGAGTATGTAGGCATATTTGGGATTCACCCCAAATAGTAAGTCCGCAATTTACTAACAATCTGTTTGTTTTCTTTCCTTCACCCCTTTCAAGGTTTATTTCTTTTATTAGCAAGTTAATCGAATGCATGACATAGTCCCCGAATCCTCCTTGGGTTCGCAGAGCGGAAACCTTTACATTGGATGTGTTATTGGAGTCAAACAAGGGTTTTTTTTAGTTTTTCCCTTCGAACAAAAATAAACTGAGTGGCGACTCCCGACAACAAGTGAACGTTCACCCGAATCTTTTTCGGGTGAAATCCGAGGTTCATAGATTGGCGACTCCACTGGGGACCATAAAAATGATTTATGGGATTCTAGTGGACTACTATTTCTTATTTGATTAATTTGACACTAGGGACCATGAAAATGATTTATGGGATCCTAGTGGACTATTATTATTCATTTAACTGATTTGCCCTTCTTTAGGGTACTTTTATTCATTTTGCAGGGTACCTTAGCAATATATATCCCCTCCTTGGGGATATTGGATTGAAAATTGACAAAAGGAATCTTTTTCCTTTAATGGACCCCTTGTTTGATTAATTGTGCATTTATTTTGTCATTCAGAGAATCTTTTTCTCTTGCATTATATGGGGGAATCCTTTTCTTCCATTGCATAAAAAAATTTGTTTTCAAATGAATTTCTTCTCTTTCTATTCAAAATTCTAAGTCTGGATAGCAAGTAGCACTGACCGGCAGGTCTCCTTGATTATGCCGGCGGACAGCCAAAGCGTCCTCCCTATTGTCGCAAACCATTCCAATCCTTTTGGAGTGGCCCATGAGTAATCGTACTGTTGGACCCACGCGAAACTCCTTGTTTCACATGTGGTTAGGTATATCTTACTCAAGACTCAAGGGTCCTTATTATGAGCCAATTCTCTATCTTTCATGAACAATAGAACCTTCCTTTAGGTTGTATGTACCCAATGATAGTGCCACATTCCATTAAAATGAATTATGATGTGATGAGGTGCATTCATGCAACATGACAACATTATTTTGGGGGAAAATCTTTTGGGAAAAAACTTTTGATGTATATAAGTGGACCAAGAGTCTTCCTACCCTACACACTACCCTGATCCTTTACCCTTAACCTTTGCAGGTATCCACTATCCGTGTGCCTTCACCCACACAAGCTACTCCAACTGTGCAATCACCAACAGGTCCTGCTACCCCAATTTCACCAACTGCTCCAATTACTGAAATGGCTACTATTGAACAGATTAAGGCCTTGCTAGATGGACAGGTTAAGGAAATTGAAGCTAGGATGCAAGAGAGAATTGATGAAGCTTTGGTTGCCCAAAGGGTAGCCATCCTAGCTGAATTGGGAGGGGCACCAAAGACGGCCTCTACTTCTGAACATTTAGGGAAAGAACCAATTGTGGGGCAAACTAGTACCCCCATGACTGTTAGTGTATGTGCCCTAGGCCATTTATTTGGATCTTTATGTTATACATTCATTATTAATAAATGAGGTTTTATTATCATTATTGTTTGTTTGCATGTTACACAATTTTGATATTTGTCCCTGGTTTATTATTGTTATAGAGATAAAAAAAAATAATAATTCTTAACCAGTATGAACATTGATTTGATAATCATTAGATGGTTATGTGTATAGTGATACAAATCAATTTCATAGATACTTGTTAGAGAACAATGTATTGGATAGACCCATCATGAGATTACTACATGGGTTAGTGTCATAAGTAAATCTCATGATAGTTATGTATTAATTCTTTGACTTGAGATTGTCATAGTTTCCAATATAAGGACTATTATATTTTGACATGATCAAACATTATCCGTAACTGGATAGTAATAAAGGTTATGTTCATATATGATAGAAATTATGTAGAGGATAATGAACAATCAAGATAGAATTTGTCCCTCTCTTTGAGAGAGATATCTTTTGGGCCCCTCGATAAGTGAGACTGTGAAATGCATGGCCGTGCTCAAATGAATTGATAGTGTGATCAATTTCATTTGTTTTTATCAGTCTACTTGGAGATCGAGTAATCATAAGTTTGGACAATATAAGTATGACGTTGACCATGACTTATGTTCAAGCTAGATATCGTGTGACAAAGGGATTAATGCATATACTATTATTAGGCAAATTGGACATTCCTTATATTAATTGGGTAGTTGTAACGCCTTGCTAGAGGCCAATTATGACTTGTTGATTTAATAGAGATTAAATTGACTGCCAATTAATATGGGCCTATCGGGTCACACACAAGAATGTGTTTTGGGCTGGATATAATATTAATAATATTAATATTAGATATTAATATTTATTATTATTATTATTATTTTCGTTTATATATATATATATTATTAGATAATATATTCAGAATCCTAATTAGATTTGGATTCTGAATTTGACTTACCTTATCCAATTATATATATTATTAGATAATGTATTCAGAATCCTAATTAGACTTGGATTCTGAATTTGACTTTCCGTATCCAATTTTGAATTGGATTCTGGAGTGATTATATTCACTCCAGACGTTAAGTCTTCTCTAAGGTAACAATAAAACAAAGAGGAACGAAAAAGGTAACCCTAATACGTTTTTTAGAGAAAACGTTTTTCCAGCCTTCGCCGTTGCAGAGAGCTAGCACTCCAAACGGTAGCATTCGTGTGGATACGCGATAGAGGGTGTTTCGCGATCGAGGCATCTCTTCCAAACTGTGATTTCGAATCATCAACAGGTTAGTTCTTTGAACACTTTTGTCGAATTAAATGAACAGCATGGATCCTGGTGGGAAATCAGAGATCAAATATTTTTCCACTGCGTGTTTTTCATCAACAGTGATCTCTATGATTTCCTAACAGTGGTATCAGAGCCACTTGTTGTTTTCATTTAAGTCGAAAATGCCATGTTGATATGATTATGGTGATATATATTGTTTACGTATGGCATGTTAACTATAAAACTCTAATTCATTTTTCATATGATGAGAAAGGATTGGTTTTTGGTTTCGTTTCTGTAAAACCCTAATTCGTTTTTCATATGATGAGAAAGGATTGGTGTTTTTAATTTTGTTTTCATGAGATGATCACGTATATATGATTGGTTGATTAAAATGATTTTCATATGATGAAAACGATTAAGTTTATATGTGATATAAACATTTGGTAATGATTCTGTAATGGGTTGTACATATTCGAAATAAAACAGTAAGAAGGTTAATGAGATTAATGGTTCTGTTTTAGGGTTTCGCCAAAGAAAAATGTTAATGAGATTAACGTTTCTGTTTGGCTTCGAGGGGCGCTGCCCCTCGACCCCGCCCAGGGGCGCTGCCCCTTCGGAACCCCGCCCGCTGACCGGCCAGCGGGAGCCCCGCCTGCTAACCGGCTAGCGGGACCGCCGTATGTTCGCGCCCTATAGTTCGTTACCGCGACATTAAGAATGTCAATATATTTGTTTCTATTTAACATGTTGGTGATGAATATGTTATGTTTGTTTGATGTCTTGGCATGGTGCATAGCATGGCCTTATGACCTATGTGATTGGTTTATTCATATCTTTATTTTGGGTATATACGGCCTGCGTGTCGTTTATTTTGTTGTAATTTATTTTACTAGTAGTTAGATTTTCTTTTATTGTAATATATGAAGATTCAAGCTACAATGTTTGTGATGGAGATTCATACCAAGGAGAAGATGATTCCATGGTGATGGAAGCACAAGCTCAAGTTTTGAAGATATGTAATATTGCAAGTGTTGTAATAGATAGGTTTTTCACCTAGGGTTGCCTTTATGATCTTCATTTGGTCTCTTGAAGATCATATTTAGTTTGGCCATGCTATGTCACGTTTACATATTTTGTCATTTGGTATATGATGCTTATGTGATAAATTATATATATGCATATAGGATGCTAAAATATAATGATATGTAATGCAAGACATGATAATAATTTAGTTGAACCCTCATTAATAATTTAAGTCTAAATGCCATCCACGTTTTGAACACCTATCAAAACTAAGATTGTATTAAAGTAGGTATTGCCAAAGCAATATGCTTTAAACATTCCTAGCTAAGTAGGATGAGTAATAGTGCTACTCATATGTTTTAAAATTGGTTAGACTTAATTAGGCTATCAAAATGGTTTTGGGCCTAAGGCATTAGATGGAATTCAACATGCTATGACATATGATGTCAATATTCCATAATTACTAAGAGTTACATGAGATGTAATTGGTAAAGATGTTACCTACCTAAATAACTTGATTTTAAGCGTCACGCCAAAGCTGAGTTTAGAATTAAGTGAAATACGGATCTTAGCCTACTAAAATATTTCTTTAGAGGGTTATATTTTTTAGTAGGAGTTTAAATAATTTTAACCTCATTATTAATTAAAATTTGACTTTGCATATTTATCAACAGATGGCTGCTAATAACAATTCCACCTTATCACTGCGATCTATCCTTGAGAAGGAAAAACTGAAAGAATGTGGGACTAATTTTGTTGACTGGTTTAGGAACCTGAGAATTGTTCTCAAACAAGAGAAAAAGTCCTACGTGCTTGATGAAGCTATCCCTGACCCACCTCCTGCCGATGCTTCTAATGCTGCTAAGAGTAAGCATAAGAAGCATGTGGATGATTCCAATGACATAGGATGTCTTATGTTGGCTACTATGTGTCCAGGACTTCAGAAGGATCTGGAACACTTAGAGGCTTATGAGATGAGTGTGCATCTCAAACAAGCTTTCCAACAATAGGCTAGGCAAGATAGGTTTAACACCGCTGTTGCATTATTTGACTGCAAAATGTCTGAAGGTGAATCTGTTAGTGCTCATGTTTTGAAGATGAAAGGCTATCTAGATCACCTTGCTAGACTTGGATATCCCCTGAGTTTAGAACTCTCCACGGATTTGATCCTACATTCATTGCCTAGCAGTTTCTCACAGTTTGTCATGAACTATAACATGAATGACATGGAGAAATCCATTCCTGAGCTACATGGTATGCTCAAAACTGCTGAGGGGAATATCAAAAAGCCTACCCAAATATTGAATGTCAATATTAAACAAATGAAAAAGAAAGCCAAAGATACTAAAGGCAAGGGTAAGGCAAAAGGTGCTAAAGGGTCCAAGGGACAAGCTAAACCAAAACCTGTACCTAAGGCTAAAGTTCCTAAGGAAGGGACTTGTTTCCATTGCAACAAACCTGGGCATTGGAAGAGAAATTGTCAACTCTATTTGCATGAATTAAAGAAGTTGAAGGGTAGTGCGACTACATCTTCAGGTATTTATGTTATAGAAATTAATTTATCTATTCCTTCTTCCTGGGTATTAGATACCGGATGTGGATCTCATATTTGTACAAATATGCAGGGACTCAAAAGGAGTAGGATGCTGAAGAAGGGCGAAGTGGACCTACGTGTTGGCAATAGAGCAAGAGTTGCTGCTATAGCTGTAGGAACTTATGAGCTTGTTATGCCCAATGGGTTTTTGTTAATTTTGAACAATTGCTTTTATGTTCCTACTATGAGTAGGAATCTTATTTCAGTATCTGTTTTGGATGATGAAGGTTATTCATTTTTGATTAAGAATAAGAAATGTTCTATTTTTGATAAAAATGATCTGCTTTATGGTATTGCAAATTCTTATAATGGCCTTTATATCCTTAATCTTGATGATTCTAATGGTAATTATATCTATAACATAACTTCTAAGAGAACTAAGCCAAATGAGTTAAACCCTACTTATTTATGGCATTGTCGCCTTAGCCATATAAATGAGAAACGCATTTCTAAGCTCCATCAAGATGGATTATTAGATTCATTTGATTTTGAATCATTTGAAACATGTGAGTCTTGTTTGCTTGGTAAGATGACAAAGGATCCTTTTACTGGTCATAGTGAAAGGGCTAATGATTTATTGGGCTTGATACATACAGATGTATGTGGTCCTTTTAGCATTAGTGCTAGAGGAGGATTTTGATACTTCATTACTTTTACTGATGATTTCAGTAGGTATGGCTATGTCTACCTAATGAAACATAAGCATGAGTCTTTTGAAATGTTTAGAACTTTTCAAAATGAAGTACAAAATCAACTTGGTAAAACAATTAAACTACTTCGATCAGATCGAGGTGGTGAATATTTGAGCCAAGAGTTTGATGATCATCTAAGGGATTGTGGAATTGTTTCACAACTGACTCCTCCAGGAACTCCACAGTGGAATGGAGTTTCTGAAAGGAGAAATCGAACTCTATTAGATATGGTTCGATCAATGATGAGTCAAGCGGATCTTCCTTTATCTTTTTGGGGTTATGCCTTAGAGACAGCTGCATTCATTCTGAACCGTGTACCATCTAAGGCGGTTGAAAAGACACCATATGAGATATGGACAGGTAAGACACCTAGTTTGTCTTTTCTTAAGATTTGGGGTTGTGAAGCTTATGTGAAAAGACCAGTTTCAGATAAGTTAGCTCCAAAGTCTATCAAATGTAATTTTGTGGGGTATCCTAAGGAAACTAAAGGATACTATTTCTATACTCCTTCAGAGAACAAAGTGTTTGTTGCTCGAAATGGGATCTTTTTGGAAAGGGAATTTCTTTCTAAGAGAACTAGTGGGAGTATAGTAGAACTTGAGGAAACTCAAGTACCACAAGAAATCATTGAGCCGTCTATAGAGCCTATTTCAGAACCACAAATAGTTGTGGAGTCTGAAGATGTAACACAAATCCCTCGCAGGTCTGATAGGACACGTCGTCATCCAGAGAGATATGGATTTCTTGTGACTGATGATAGTGAAGTAATGCTCATAGATCAAGATGAGCCTACTACCTATCAAGAAGCTGTGTCAGGTCCAGATTCAAACAAATGGCTTGGAGCCATGAAATCTGAGATGTAATCTATGTTTGACGACCAAGTTTGGTCTTTAATTGATCCTCTAGAGGGTATTAAGACTATTGGTTGCAAATGGGTTTTCAAGAAGAAAATTGACATGGATGGGAATGTGCAGACCTATAAAGCAAGGCTTGTTGCAAAAGGTTTCAAGCAAACTCATGGTATAGACTATGATGAAACCTTTTCACCAGTTGCTATGCTTAAGTCTGTTAGAATTCTCATTGCCATTGCAGCATACTATGATTATGAGATATGGCAAATGGATGTCAAAACCGCTTTCCTTAATGGAAACTTGCTTGAGGATGTGTATATGACACAACCTGAGGGTTTTGTAAATCCTGAGAATTCTACAAAGGTTTGCAAGCTTCAAAAATCCATTTATGGATTGAAGCAAGCATCTCGAAGCTGGAATCTTTGTTTTGATGAAACAGTTAAGAACTTTGGTTTCATCAAGAATGAAGATGAACCTTGTGTCTACAAGATGGTTAGTGGGAGTGCAGTAGTGTTTTTAGTCTTATATGTGGATGACATATTACTCATTGGGAATGATATCCCTACCTTGCAAAAGGTTAAGACTTGGTTAGGGAATTCTTTCTCAATGAAAGACTTAGGTGAGGCTGCCTATATCCTTGGTATAAAGATCTATAGAGATAGATCTAGAAGGATAATTGGCCTGAGTCAAAGTACATACATAGATAAAGTGTTGAAGAGGTTCAACATGCAAGATTCCAAAAAGGGATTCTTGCCTATGTCTCATGGCATTCATCTCAGCAAGAGTCAATGTCCTATGACATCTGATGAGCGAGATCGAATGAATAAGATTCCTTATCCTTCTGCTATAGGATCTATTATGTATGCCATGCTATGTACTAGACCAGATGTCTCATATCCATTAAGCGCAACTAGTAGATTTCAAGCTGATCCTGGTGAAGGTCACTGGACAGCTGTCAAGAATATTCTTAAGTACCTTCGAAGGACTAAAGATGTATTCTTGGTTTATGGAGGTTTGGAAGATGAGCTAGTTGTAAATGGTTACACAGATGCTAGTTTCCAAACTGACATAGATGATTTTAGATCGCAGTCAGGTTTTACATTCACATTGAATGGTGGAGCTGTTAGTTGGAAGAGCTCAAAACAAAGCACTGTGGCTGATTCTACAACAGAAGCTGAGTATATAGCAGCATCAGATGCAGCTAAGGAAGCAGTCTGGTTGAAGAAATTCATCACTGAGCTAGGAGTGGTGCCTAGCATTGCAAATCCTGTGGACATTTATTGTGACAACAATGGTGCCATAGCACAGGCAAAAGAGCCTAGATCTCATCAAAGGTCTAAGCATATACTCAGGCGTTTTCACCTCATTCGAGACATTATCGATAGAGGAGATATCAAGATATGCAAAGTTGACACAAATGATAACATAGCAGATCCATTAACAAAGCCTCTCTCACGGGTCAAGCATGATCAGCACACTAGATCTATGGGTCTTAGAAATTTGTAGGCCTAGTGCAAGTGGGAGATTGTTAGTGTATGTGCCCTAGGCCATTTATTTGGATCTTTATGTTATACATTCATTATTAATAAATGAGGTTTTATTATCATTATTGTTTGTTTGCATGTTACACAATTTTGATATTTGTCCCTGGTTTATTATTGTTATAGAGATAAAAAAAATAATTCTTAACCAGTATGAACATTGATTTGATAATCATTAGATGGTTATGTGTATAGTGATACAAATCAATTTCATAGATACTTGTTAGAGAACAATGTATTGGATAGACCCATCATGAGATTACTACATGGGTTAGTGTCATAAGTAAATCTCATGATAGTTATGTATTAATTCTTTGACTTGAGATTGTCATAGTTTCCAATATAAGGACTATTATATTTTGACATGATCAAACATTATCCGTAACTGGATAGTAATAAAGGTTATGTTCATATATGATAGAAATTATGTAGAGGATAATGAACAATCAAGATAGAATTTGTCCCTCTCTTGGAGAGAGATATCTTTTGGGCCCCTCGATAAGTGAGACTGTGAAATGCATGGCCGTGCTCAAATGAATTGATAGTGTGATCAATTTCATTTGTTTTTATCAGTCTACTTGGAGATCGAGTAATCATAAGTTTGGACAATATAAGTATGACGTTGACCATGACTTATGTTCAAGCTAGATATCGTGTGACAAAGGGATTAATGCATATACTATTATTAGGCAAATTGGACATTCCTTATATTAATTGGGTAGTTGTAACGCCTTGCTAGAGGCCAATTATGACTTGTTGATTTAATAGAGATTAAATTGACTGCCAATTAATATGGGCCTATCGGGTCACACACAAGAATGTGTTTTGGGCTGGATATAATATTAATAATATTAGATATTAGATATTAATATTTATTATTATTATTATTTTCGTTTTTATATATATATTATTAGATAATATATTTAGAATCCTAATTAGATTTGGATTCTGAATTTGACTTACCTTATCCAATTATATATATTATTAGATAATGTATTCAGAATCCTAATTAGACTTGGATTCTGAATTTGACTTTCCGTATCCAATTTTGAATTGGATTCTGGAGTGATTATATTCACTCCAGACGTTAAGTCTTCTCAGAGGTAACAATAAAAACAAAGAGGAACGAAAAAGGTAACCCTAATACGTTTTTAGAGAAAACGTTTTTCCAGCCTTCGCCGTTGCAGAGAGCTAGCACTCCAAACGGTAGCATTCGTGTGGATACGCGATAGAGGGTGTTTCGCGATCGAGGCATCTCTTCCAAACTGTGATTTCGAATCATCAACAGGTTAGTTCTTTGAACACTTTTGTCGAATTAAACGAACAGCATGGATCCTGGTGGGAAATCAGAGATCAAATATTTTTCCGCTGCGTGTTTTTATTTGCAGTGATCTCTATGATTTCCTAACAATGACTGCTCAGAATAATACCCCTGTCATCAATTTGGAGGATCCACCCTCTAAGAATGAAACTGATGAACTGAAAAAGAAACTTGAATTGCTTGAAAGGTCAATCACTGCCATGAAAACTCTTAAAGAGGTGGTAGACATGGATTCCTTATCCTTGTTTCCTCAAGCTAGATTGCCTCCAAAATTCAAGATGCCTGGGATGGACAGATTTGATGGGACCACTTGCCCTAAAACCCATTTGAAGATGTATGTGGGGGCCTTGAGCCCTTGGGGTCTAAATGATGAGCTCTTTGCTCAACTCTTTCAACAATCCTTGATTGGGGCTGCCTTAAAATGGTTTGTAAGCCTGGATCGTGCTAAGATTAAGACTTGGGAAGACATCTGCAATGCGTTTAACACTCAATACCACTACAATATTGAGGTAGATGTCACTAGAAGGGAGCTTGAGACTACCAAGCAAAACAACAATGAACCTTTCTCCTCGTTCCTTACGAGGTGGAGGGCGAAGGCTGCCCAAATGATCAATCGTCCTTCAGAACAGGAGCAGATTGATATTATAATCAGAAATTTAAGACCTACATATCAAGCTCAACTGCAAACCCAATACCTACCTACTTTCAAATCGCTCATTGCGACTGCAACTAAGGTAGAAGACTTAATACAATTGGGTAAAATAGTAGATGAGGGAGCTACTTCGAAGTATAGGAAACAAGGCCAAGCTACTTCCTCAAACAAGGTCAATGAAGTGGCCAATATTGCCCCTGCGAATCCTCTACGTGTGGGCAATCTTGGGCAGAGGAATCAGCCAAGAAGGCAATATACCGACCTTGGGGTGCCCCTTCATCTAGTGTTTAAAAAGGCTGTGGAAGGGAAGTATTTGAAGCCTTTGGACCCAAGGCCACCTCCAAACCCATTACCCGCCAGTTATAAGGCCAATGAGTATTGTGAATACCACCAAGGAAAAGGGCATAGAACAGATGCTTGCTGGACTCTGAAAAACCGCATCCAGGATTTGGTGGATAGGGGTGACATCATTCCTCTCAGGAGTCAACCGAACATTAATACTAACCCTTTGCCTAATCATTCCATCCACGCCATCACTGTGGAAGAAGAGTTGTTTGATCCTTTCAAACTTCTCTTAGAAATGAATGAAGTGTGTGTGTTGGATTTGAATGACCTTGCTGAAGAGGTCGATGCTTTGACAAGAAGCGGAAGGCAATATCAGCCACTCGATTTGGGAAAAGCCCCTACAGCCTCAAATCACTTCCATAAGAAGACACCAGAGCCAAAAGAAGACCTTGTCCTCTCTCAGCTTAAGCAAACTCAAGCTAGAGTATCAATTTGGGAGCTCCTTGCTTCCTCATTCCCACACCGTCAGGCTCTCAGCGAAGCTTTAAGTCAACTTGATACATCAGTGGACACAAGCCCAGAAGCTTTGGTGGCCACTTTGACTCAATCAACCAAAACATTGAGTATCCGATTTTCTGATACAGACCTGCCAGAAGATGGCAGTAAACACAATGATGCCCTATACATCACCATACAAACTGGGGGAAAGATTGTTCCCATGGTTCTCATTGATAATGGGTTAGCCTTAAATGTATGTCCTTTGAAGGTAGCAAGCTGTCTGGGGTTGGAGGCTACAGATCTTACACCTTCTGATCAGATTGTTAGAGCATATGATAACACTCGAAGGGAAATTTTGGGTGTTGCCACTCTGGAAATTGCTATTGGGCCGGTGAAAATGGGAGTGCCCTTCCAAGTCATTGATGTACCCGCGAGCTTTAATCTCCTCCTTGGAAGGCCGTGGATTCATCAGATTAATGTTGTACCATCTTCATTACACCAAAAACTTAAGTTCCCTTTTGAAGGAAAAATTATCACTATCAAAGGGGATACCTGTGAAATCAACAAGAGAACCATGGATCAGTCTCTCTTTGAGGTTGTTCCTGGCGAAACCGCCATGTCCTTGACTGGTTTCCATTATGATACAGTCTAATGCATTGAAGGAGAAAAACCCAAAGGACCATTTATCTTATATGATTTTGGAGAGGTCCAAATCAATTGCCTGGTGGGAATGATGCTAAGGGTAGGTCTGCTGCCCGGAATGGAAATGATAAAATCTGGGAGGAAAACACCCGTAGTGGGGCCATGGGAAGAACCTGAGAATAGGGGAACTTTTGGCCTGGGGTACAAACCCACAGATGAGGAGATTGAAGAGTTTGAGCATGGAAGGAAGAAAAAGAAGAATTGGGGGGCAAGAAGCCTCAAAATGCGCCCTTACTTTAGAACTCTGAATGGTCACTTCTGCAAACCTGGAAAAGCAGTTCCTTACTGTGGTTTTCAGGAACCATTCTATTCTCCTATGACTGGAAAGAAGCTACCAGGTTTTGAGATGTTCGATGATGTTTTAGCCATAAAAGAAGAAGAGCCAGAACCTATAGCTGACCCACAAATTGAAGATTTTATGCGGCCTAGTCTCTTTGATGAGGTTGCTATGATAACCAATTTTGAAGACAAAAAGAACTTCATAAAGCTGATCAAGACCACAGATGGACCACTGATGAACTGGTATGCCGAGGAGGGATAATCTGTTGTAGTCAAATCTAGTCCTGTGTCACACCCCGAGCCTGAGTCTTGTACTGAGTCAAAACTCAAGTCAAACACCGAGTCAGAGTCCAGTTTTGAGTCTTCCTTAGCTTCAGGAATAGAAAAACATAATGTCGAATCTAATGTAACTCTGGAGGATGACTCTGCCATTATTAATGAAAATGTTCGAATTTCTGGTTACCCTGTGTCTTTTGCTTTCCAAGTATTATCTAGCAAAAATGAAATAAATGAAATAAATGAAATAAATGAAAAAATAATGATTGGCAAAGAAAATGAACATACATACATTGCATATGATTGTGTGAATAAGGAACAGGTTGTTGAGTGCATCAGAAGATATGTCGACTGCTTCATGTGGAAGGCAAGTGATGTCACGGGAATAGACCCAGCCATAGCAGTTCATAAGATTCCACTATACCCAGATGCAAAGCCGGTTAAGCAGAAATTGAGAAGAATGAAGCCAGAATGGTCTTTGAAAATTAAAGAGGAGGTTGCCAAGCAACTGGACAATAAGTTCATAGAACCAATTGCCTATCCTTCCTGGTTAGCAAACATCGTGCCAGTCCCGAAGAAAGATGGAAAGGTCAGGATGTGTGTTGACTATAGAGATTTGAATAAGGCCTGTCCCAAGGATGATTTTCCACTGCCACACATCGATTTGCTGATAGACAGGATGGCTGGACATATGATGGTTTCCATGACTGACCTCGCGGTTGGGTACAATCAGATCCTAGTGCACCCACCAGACAAAGAGAAGACAGCTTTCATTACAGAATGGGGCACTTTCTGCTACAGGGTTATGCCTTTTGGGTTGATAAATGCAGGGGCTACCTACCAAAGGATGGCGACAACAGTCTTTCATGACATGATTCACGAAGAAGTAGAAGTGTATGTTGATGATATGATTGTTAAGTCAAAATCTCCAGAAGGACACGTTGAAGCACTTGAGAAGTTCTTCCTTAGACTTCGCAAGTACAATTTGAAACTTAATCCTGCAAAGTGCCTGTTTGGAGCAACATCAGGCTTATTTTTGGGGTATTTGGTCAGCAAGAGAGGAATAGAGGTTGATCCAGCAAAGTCAAAGGCTATTCTGAAAATGCCTCCGCCAAGAACAGAAAAAGAGATTCGAGGCTTGCTAGGTAGATTACAGTATGTCAGTCGATTCATATCACAATTGGCAGAGACTTGTGGTCCAATCTTTAAGCTACTAAGGAAAGGTGCTTCACAAGAATGGAATGAAGACTGCCAAAAGGCCTTCGACAAGATCAAAGAATACTTGTTAAATCCGCCAATTCTACAACCTCCCAGAATGGGAAAGCCTCTGCTCTTGTATTTGTCTGTAACAGATGAAGCCATGGGTGCAATGTTAGCTCAAGAAGCCGAAAGTACAAAGGTGGAAAATGCAATTTACTACCTCAGCAAAAGGATGCTAGACTATGAGTTAAAGTATAACAAGATTGAGAAGTTGTGTTTAGCATTGTATTGGGCTTGCACAAAGTTACAACACTACTTATCTTCTTACACTACTTGTGTCGTCGCAGAACAGAGTCCCTTGAAATTCCTTATGGAGAGGCCTGTTTTGGACAGTAAAATGGCAAAGTGGGTGTCAACATTGGCAGCCTTTGACTTAAAATTTATTCAAAGGAAAGCTGTGAAAGGTGGCGCCATAGCTGACCAATTAGCAGAATTGCCCGTAAAAGACGGGATGCGAGGAATGGGTTTCCCTGACGAAGACCTCCTGAATGTGGAAAGAAGTGTTTGGGAGATGTATTTTGATGGGGCATCCAATTATCATGGAAATGGAATTGGGATTGTGTTCAAAACTCCTTGTGGAGAATACATTCCATTTTCAGTTAAACTTGACTTTAGCTGCACAAACAATGAAGCAGAATATGAAGCTTGTATCAATGGGCTTGAAACCGCCCTGGAATTAGGGATTAAGAACCTAAAGGTCTACGGTGATTCTATTTTAATAGTATCACAAGCTTTAAGAAAATGGAAGATAAGAGAAGAGCGTTTGGTTCCTTACCTACAACGCCTTGATCATTTGGCAGAACAATTCGATGATCTGTCCTTCGAATATCTCCCAAGAGCAAAGAATCAGTTTGCTGATGCCTTGGCTACTTTAGCTTCCATGATCAATATCAAGGAGGGGAAAGTCGTTCGTCCATTAAAAGTTCAACTTCAGAAACAGCCCGCCCATATAATGCATTTGGCCGATGGTAAACCATGGTTTTGGGATATCAAGAATTATCTCAAGGATGGAAGTTATCCGGAGGGATCATCAAGGGTTGATCAGAGAGAAATAAGGCAGCTAGCCACAGGTTACATTATTAATGGAGATATCCTCTACAAGAGGAGTTGGAATGGAATGCACCTAAGGTGTGTGAATGAAGCAGAGGCTAAGCAGATAATGGAAATGGTACATGGTGGCGAATCAGGACCACACATGTATGGGATCGCCTTGGCTCGAAAAATTGCCAATCTAGGATATTATTGGTCCACCATGAATGCAGACTGCATGACATTTGTGCAAGAATGCCATCAGTGTCAGATATTTGCTAAGATGCAGAAGCAACCTTCCGTTGCCCTGAATCCGATCACTTCTCCATGGCCCTTCGCTACTTGGGGAATAGATATAATTGGCAAAATACATCCAAAAGCCTCGAATGGACATCAGTTTATCTTGGTAGCGGTGGATTACTTCACAAAGTGGGTTGAAGCAGCTTCCTATGCAGAATTAGACGCCAAAAAGGCAACACAGTTTGTCCGAACCAACATCCTTTGTCGGTACGGAACGCCATTTGAGATTATCACTGATAATGGAACTCATTTCCAAGCAGAATTTGCTAAGCTCTTGAAGGATAAGAATGTCCAGCACCGTAAGTCCTCTCCTTATAGACCTCAAACAAATGGAGCTGTAGAAGCAGCGAACAAGTCTATAAAGGTGATCATACAAAAAATGATCAAGGAACATAGGCGTTGGCATGAGAAGTTACCACTGGCTTTGTGGGGATATAGAACATCAATTAGAACTCCTACTGGGGCAACCCCATATTCACTAGTGTACGGAATGGAAGCAGTACTCCCCATTGAACTGGAAGTTCAATCGGCGAGGATAATTCAAGAAAGTCAGGTAAATGAAGCTGAATGGATTGGAAATTATCACCATCAATTGTTGGGTTTGGATGAAAAAAGACTTCAAGCTCTACATCAGATTCAAGGGTATCAGAGGCGAATGGCCAGACATTTCAACAAAAAGGTCAAAGATCGAAAGTTGGAAGAAGGTTGTTTGGTTCTGAAAGAGATCAGAACACCCGTTACAGATCCTCGTGGGAAGTTTCGTCCTCATTGGGCGGGACCCTACATTTTAAAGAAAATACTTTCCGGCGGAGCCGTCATCTTGTCTGATTTGGATGGTCTGGAGTTCACAAACCCATGCAATCTGGATCAGCTAAAGAAATATTATGTATAATCATGCATTGTAAGGAACTACATTAGACCTGATTCTCGCAAACTAATTCGAGATATGTAGGCAGCTCTCCTTGAGCACGGTCTAAATTTTAATAAGAATCATTGACTCATTTTTCTTTTGCCAACATAAAAAAATAATAAATAAATAAATGAATAAATAAATAAATAAAAAGAAAAAATCCCGCTAAGTCGAAAACCCACAAAGGGCGGCTTAGGCAATAGTGGGGCCCGCTAAGTCGAAAACCCACAAAGGGCGGCTTAGGCAAGAATGGGTAAGAGCTCACTAAGTTGAAAATCCGAAAGGACGACTTAGGCAAAAATTAGAGCAAATAAATAAAGTAGATAATGCTTGGAAAGCAAACAAAAAGTTATTCATTAAGAATCATTCATCATTTGTTACAAAAAGTGTCATTCAGTAAGAGTCATTCATCCCATGAAATATCCAACCAATCAAAAGTCAAGTCATAACCCCAAAATAAAAAATAAAATAAAAAGGCAACCCAAAAAAAAAAACAGACAATAGAGTCAACCCTAGAGCCTAAATCCTACGCCTCCTACGTGGGGCAGAGTCTTCGGTATCTTCCTTAGTTCCGGAGCTCTCTACGACATCTGTCTTCTCCTCGCTAAGTGGAACCACCTCCTCTCCCTCTAACTCCTGCAGTAAGGCATACCTCCTGGGTTTTTCAATGGGCCAAACTTCAGCTATAAACCAGGTCCTGTACTCCGGAGTAGGCTGGACAAGGGAAGGCTCAGCAAAAGGCCTGATCATCTGATGGTTTCTGACCCAAGTTTGTAGAACAGCTCGAGTAACTCCGGGGGTAATAGGGGAAGCAATGGTAAGCCCAACAGGAAGGGGAACCCTCTGATCAATCCCCATCTGTCTAAGGACCCGAGAAGCACTATACCATGTGCTATGAGTGAAACCAAGGAGATAGACATGGTTGTGCATTGCATTCGCCTCCATGAAGCGAAGAATTCTATACCAAGGGACGAACCATAGCAATTCTTCTGGTCCAAGCTCAAGCAACCAGATAGTCCACTTGGCCATGGAGGGAAAAGAAATCTGGATTCTCCTGGTGCGGTACTGTGAAGGATTATAAGTCAAGGCGTTGGGAGCAGCAACCACTCGGAGATGGTCTCTCAGCCAAACTTGAAAAGATAGATCCTTTCTATTTGCAAACAAAAAAGAGAGACAATGAAATTAGAAGAAGCAAAAGGTATAACAAAATTACCTGAAGAATGATCGGGGTGACAGTCCAGCTCTCAAACCCGAGCACAGCTCTGTCAAGACTCTGAATAGTCTCAGCCAGAATCATACCACCAATGCAATTAAGTTCTTCCATCTGCCTGACCATGGGGCAAAGCTTCAAATCTCCAAAGCCGGGATCACGATTGAAAAGAAACCCAGCTAACAGGCAGAAAATAAAAGCTCGCATCCTATGCTTCAGTTGAATCTCATCTTCAAAATTAGCAGTCAGGAATGCATCAATCAAAGGAAGCAGCATCGCCTTATACAAGCATCAATCAAATGAATCTGATACAAGCATGCAAGAAATCCCAATCTACAGCTACGCCTCTAAGAGTAGCAACAGCTTTCAATCCATATCTTCCCATATTGATCCTTTCAACCTTTTGAAGACTCTTGGTCCAGTTGTGCATGCAATGGTTGTAAAGAAGCAAATAAATACATTTATGAAAATAAAAGGGGACATCATGCATACATATGTACTGTTTGTGCTAAACAAAAATGCAGGTACAGAAAAGTCAGAATACAATCAGAGAAAAATCAGAAGTGTTACAAGCAATCCAGAAATGCCAAAACGCGGGTCTTTTTACACCTCGCTCAAAATTCTCATTTCTAACGACCACTGTGCTCCATAAATCATTTTTATGGACCCAGTGGGGGGCAATTGTGAACACTCAAATTTTGAGGCTCGGAAAGCCGATTTTCTTAGACCGCAAGTGACCGAGCCGGACCGAAGGTTTGCGGTAAAGTTCACCGGAAATATATCGATATGGTACTTGAAATGTCCGGGGCAATGCGAGGATCACGAATATGGTCCCGGAATATTTTTTGGAGGTTTGTAGCTCCCAGAAAATCAGTTTGAACGAAAATCGAGAGATTTTTTGAGGGATGAACCGCCAAGCTTAGCAGTCCGACCGCGGCGGTTTGGCCGCCGGCGTTGATTTTTTTTTCAGTTTTCCGGCTGACAGCGCGGTCCGACAGCCGTTCAGTCCAAAATTTTGCCTATAAAAAGGCTTTCGATTCTCAGAAAAAGGGGTTGGCTTTTGGCATCCCTGGACCTGGTGTTACAGAAAGCAAAGGATCATATTCTAAGAAATCAAGATCTGGAACTTCGAAGTGGAAAAACTCTAAGCAAGGTAATATCTTAATTCATCTTTTGTTAATTCAAGCATGTCATAAGCATTCCATCTTCTTCTTAAATTCTTCTTGGTCAAAGACCTAATCCTTTTAGGTCTAAGGCCTAATTAACTAAATAATCGATCTTTCGGCATTAAGCCATGAATCAACCAACCTTTTTTTTTTTGCCTAAGGCCTAAAATTTGCATCCTTTTGGTACAAGGTACCTAAATTTCACAATTTTGCACTAAGTGCTAATTAAATCTCACAATGCACGAAGCATACACACACATGCATAAATGCATAATTGCCTTTAAATAGGCTTTTCCGAACTACATGGGCTTTGATCTCTCATAAAAATGAGAGTATGTAGGCATATTTGGGATTCACCCCAAATAGCAAGTCCGCAATTTACTAACAATCTGTTTGTTTTCTTTCCTTCACCCCTTTCAAGGTTTATTTCTTTTATTAGCAAGTTACTCGAATGCATGACATAGTCCCCGAATCCTCCTTGGGTTCGCAGAGCGAAAACCTTTACATTGGACGTGTTATTGGAGTCAAACAAGGGTTTTTCTTAGTTTTTCCCTTCGAACAAAAATAAACTGAGTGGCGACTCCCGACAACAAGTGAACGTTCACCCGAATCTTTTTCGGGTAAAATCCGAGGTTCACAAGTAGATCAATACAAACCCTAGACTAGATCAAAATTAGTTCATAATGATGCTATCAAACAAATTCATCTCATTAAAATTCAAAGAAATTAATTTAGACATTAGAGAATTCATGAATACAATTCCAATGAAACTTAAGAGATAGAGTTTGAGAACAAAACCAAATTACAAACTTCCTTTGGCTTCTGAAGAATCTCTTGCTCAGATCTTTGCTAAAAGAATAATGCAATGGCTAAAACTAATTTAATCTAGAGTGTCTGCATGAAAGTGTAATCAAAATTCCAAAAGAAAATGAAGAATAGCTCAAAAGTTTATGTTGGACGGCTGGAAAATTGTGTAACCCTTTCAAATACCCTAATCTTCCTATTTATACAAAAACCTCACTCAAAATCCGCGTTTCCTTTCTTTCCTTAGCCCCATGGAATGACACGGCCAAGCTTGTGGCCTTGTCATTTGACACAGCCAATGGCTTGGCCGTGTCACCTGGGTGTGTCAGCTTTTGTGTAATCTTTCTTCTTTGCTTCTGTGCAATTGAGTGTGACATGGCCAAGCTCCTGGCCATGTCATGAGACACGGCCAGTGGCTTGGCCGTGTCACCTGGGTGTGTCTGCTTCTGTGTAATCTTCCTTCTTTGCTCTTCTTTCTTGTCTAAATATGGGACACGGCCAAGCTTGTGGCCGTGTCACCTAACAGTGTCAACTTCTGCTAGATTTTCCTTTCTTTCTTGGTTCCCTTGGTTTTGCCCTCTAGGTGAGACACGGCCAGTGGTTTGGCCGTGTGTCCTGCCTGTGTCATGATCTGCCAAAAATTTGCTTGAGGTGACATGGCCAAGCTTGATTTGGCTTGGCCATGTCTTGCTGCTTCATGCTATTCTTTCTTTGTTTTGGTCTTCCAAGGGAGTTTTTTGCATATTAACCTAAAACAAACACTTGAAACAAACTTTAAACAAGAATCAAATCAAACATTAACCAAAAATACATAAAACCACACTAAAAACTAGTACAAAAATGACATAAACACTGGAATAAATTAAAACTACCAAAATTGATGAAACCACTAAATAAACAGATTAAAACTTCCAAAATGCATGAAGAAAACAATAATCATCATAATAAATAAGATACAATTCTATGACAAAAACTAATAAAACAACTACCCCACACTTAAAACTTTGCTTGTCCTCAAGCAAATTCACATGGCATAAATTAAAAACTCAAATAACCTTAACTATAATTCAAGTATATAAGATGAAATCCTTTAAGACTCAGCCATAAATAAATCCAATTTACTTCAATCAAGATTTTCTTAACTCATTCATTAATCCAGACATAACAAATCTCATCTCTCATCTAAGTGTTTCACTCAATTTCAAAGGTTAATTCACTCAAACCACTCATGACTGCATATGCCATAAACTTGCTTAATTATCCAATCTCTCTCACTGATTTTCTCAAGAAATAATCCGAAGGTCTTTTTGTTTGGATGTAATGGGGCTAAGGTGAAGGTGTGAGAAAAGACATTTAAGTTGGAACATCAAGAAATAGAGTATCTAAATTAGACAATACTCTTGCTTAGAAACTCATAACTCCCTCAAATGACATATTTACCAACCCTTGATAATCTCACATTCTTGCATACTTAAAGAAAAGTACATGAGTCTAAATTCCTCTTTGATGACTAATGCTAGAAAATATATGAATTTTGTATATATATATATATCTTCTCTTTTATTTTTTATTTTATTTTATATATATATATACAAAATATAAAATTGCATGGAACATCTAGCTCAAAATGCAGAGGAAAAGAACAATCGACTCTTAGTCAAATACAATGTGCAAAGTATGCATTTCAGCTCCAAATCTTACTAAAGCAATACTATTTTTTTTATTTTTTTTTATTGCTTACCCCACACTTATGAATTAAACCACCCTATTGTCATATCATAAGAAACTCCATTCCTTAATGAAGTTATGATGATAATAAGAAAATGTTGAGTTGTGAATTGTGTTGACAAAATCAAGAAAAAGTCAAAGGCTCAACTTGGCTCACTAAGGAATTCATAATTAAGGGAGGTCTTTTTAAGCTAAAGGGGATAATCCTAATTTGCCTTCATCATTTTAAAACTTGAGATGAAATCATAATGTGAGTTCAATTAGTATGCAAAAGCAAGCTCTAGAGATGCAAAATCATAAAGGTGCACATTTAAGAAAAGAAAAACAATTGACAATAATATTCAATCTATGAGGCTTAAAACTCACAAAGGGTGGGTTCTCAAAGATTTATATGTCATGAATTGCAGAATGTGAAAATTGATCCTGAATGAATTCAAATGCTAATCCCTATGCTAATACTAAAGGCTCAAATATAATGCTAGAATTACAGAAAAGTCAATAAGTTTCCAACAATTATGCCATGAACAACGCACAATTTAACACACAAAGACAAATAAAACAAAAATTAAAGGAAAGCTTAAAGATTACCCCACACTTATAAATTACATTGTCCTCAATGGAAACAAGGATAATAAAGAAAAAGAGTTAAGGTACAACCTATTTTCCATCATTCCCTTGTGAGGCAAACGCTACCTTTTCACCCATAAACATCAATTGTTCAAAAACAAAATACAATATATAAAATAACCAAAATATAAAGTGTTAACATTAAAAACTAAAACGAAAAATAACAACAAAAATATGCTATAACTAAACACAAGAAAGTAAGGAATTTTATCAAAAGATTAGAGCCAATTTGATCTACGGTGAAGGAGGATGTAACACCCCCATATCCAATGCACACACACTACAACCACAACAATGTAGCATAAGTGCACCAAACAAGGGATGCTACGGTTCTTTTAACATTCAAAACACTTTAAACTTGATACAATACCCTTATCATTATACATTATAGAAAAGTAGATCATTTACTTATAAAACAAAACATATTAGTTATATATATACATTTAAATATTACACAGCGGAAGTTATAAAATATTTACATATTTACATATTAAACATTTCTTTACAAAATATAAAGAAGTATACATGATTGGCAAGTTTGCTCTGATCTTTAAGCTCCCAAAATGGATTCTTCAAGGTCTACTCTCACTTGGTCTTGATGAACTCTCGGGTTCAACTCTACCAACTCTATTACCTGCGCGATTAAACACTATCGCGCTAAGCCAACGGCTTAGTAAGATAATCATGCAAATGATATGACTTAGTGCAATGCAATGTCATTTCTCAATCCATATTATACATGTAACATCATATATGCAAAACTAACAACATACTTTCACATTACATATCACATTTCAATATCTTTTCATATACCACATTAGTATTCATTTAACCATTCATAATCAACACTAAACAAAGACAAGCATGGGCCCAAGACACACTAATATGCCATTCAATTTTCAGAGTTAATGCTTTGGTTTTGTTATCACATTTATCAATATCATATACCCAACTAGGCTTCAAGGATTAAGTTCAACCAAGCTTCAAGGGGAGCAAAGCATGCTAAGCTTCTACCCAACTTGGCTTCAAGAACTAACCCAACCTAGCTTCAAGGGTGGTAACATCTCAATTAGGCTTCAAGGATTCAATCCAACCTAACTTCAAGAGATTGTTACACTTATTAGGCATGCCACCAACAACCAACTCTGAAAATGGAATAACACATTAGCCACACAATTCATTTATTATTCAATTATCATTTTCATTCTCAATTCTCAACAACATTTAGGCAAACATGCCTTATTTCTTTCAATTGCATCATCATAGCCAAACACAATGGCATTGTCTCATATCATGTCTTATTTGAATTATTATTGCATCTTTGATATACATTTCAATGTATATTACTTATGAAACACATTACCATTCACAATGCATAACATAACATTGTTCAATCTCAACAATGCAATTAGGGCAAAGAACAATTGATATGATTCATAGCTTTAGGACCTTACACATGCATTTGATTATATCATTCATTGATTCAAGTGTGTTTAAAGTGTTTAGGGTTAGGTTTAAGGACCAACCTACCTTTGGAGAACCAAAGCAATGCAAGAAGAACAAAGAATTAAAACCCTAACCCACACAATTGAGGGACACGGGCAGCCACTTGAGGGACACGGCCAAGCTTGTGGCCGTGTCACTCAACCCAATTGGACAGTAAGCAACACGGGCAAGGGACACGGCCAAGCTTGTGGCCGTGTCTCTTAAACCAAAACTCACAGTAGCTAACACGGCTTGGGAACACGGCCGTGTCACCCAAAAACTAATCCAACACGCCCAAAATCCCTTGGCTTGGCCGTGTCTCCCAAAACACAAACCCTAATATGCACAACTCTCCTCCAATTGCACTCAAACTCATCAAACACCATATAACATGTTTCAAATGAATGGAATCAATGTTCTAAACACAAATTCTACATGTTTAACGCAATATTCCTTATTAAAACACATCAACCAAAACATTTAAACACATACCATCTCAAACCCTAAAACCAACTTTACACTTGAACTTCCACTATCAAAATCCATTTAAACTTACAACCTTCACAACCAAACCAACCTCAATTCAATCTTTTAACTAACAATCAACTTTAACACTTGTAAGCACATATCAAACACACCAAATCATCAACTCAACAATTCACAATACACCTTAGCCACAACTTCAAAATTAATAAAAGAAAACAAGAAATTACTTACCTTAAATGAAGAATTTCCACAAATCTCTAACCAAACTCTTTGATTGCCTCTTCAATTTACTTCTAGCCTCAAGAACACCTCCCTTTCTCTTTGCTATTTGGAGAGCCGGCCACTTCAAGAAAGAAAGAAGAAAAATGCACAAGTCAAACACCTTTTCTTCTTTTAATCTCCACCATGCATTTCATTTCAAGCAATTACTCATATACCCCTCATCACTTAACTTAGCTTTTGTCTCTTATAAACCCAATTAAGTAATCTCACATGCCAAATAAAAATCTCCTCTTGCATTGACTCTCTCTCTTTGACCATTTTATATGTTATATATATCACCATATACACAACATATAAACTTGTATCTAAACCCTAAATTTTTCCCAAAACACATATACATATACTTTTCTTTTCTCAATTTAAACCAACAACAACAACAACAACAATAACAACATACAAAACTTCTAGGGCATACATAGGGATATTACAATTCTCCCCCTCTAAAAAGAAATTTCGTCCTCGAAATTACCTGATATCAACTCTGAAACAACTGAGGATATTGCTCTCGCATGGTTTGTTCGCTTTCCCAAGTTGCTTCTTCTTTTCCATGATTCTTCCACAAAATCTTCACCAATGGCACTCTCTTGTTTCTCAGCTCTTTCACATCATGTGCCAAGATAGCAACTGGTTCCTCTTCAAAAGTCAAATCTGGGCTCACTTCGATAGATTCAATTGGAAACACATGAGATGGATCTGATCTGTACCTCCTCAACATAGAAACATGAAATACATTATGAATACGATCCAACTCAGGTGGCAAAGCAAGTCGATACGCAACTGGCCCAATTCTTTCCAAAACTTCATACGGCCCAATGAAACGAGGACTCAATTTTCCTTTCCGACCGAACCTCAAAATCTTCTTCCAAGGAGATACTTTCAAAAATACCTTATCTCCAACATCAAACTCTATGTCTCTCCTTTTCAGATCTGCATAAGACTTCTGTCGGTCTGAAGCTGCTTTCAACCTGCCTCGAATCACTTTTACTTTTTCTTCAGTTTCTTGAATCAAATCAGGACCAACCAACTTATTATCTCCAAGCTCATTCCAACAAAGAGGTGTCCTACACCGTCTACCATACAATGCTTCAAACGGTGCCATACCAATGCTAGATTGGTGACTGTTGTTGTATGCAAACTCCACAAGAGGTAAAAACCTATCCCAACTTCCAGAGAAATCGATGACACAGCTTCTCAACATGTCCTCAATAATCTGTATCACCCTCTCTGACTGTCCATCCGTCTGTGGATGAAAAGCAGTACTGAAGTGTAATCGAGAACCCAAAGCACTATGCAAACTCTTCCAAAATCTTGAAGTAAACCTGGGATCTTGATCAGATACTAAAGAAGTTGGAACACCATGCAACTTCACAATCTCATGGATATACAGCTCAGCTAACCTTTCTAAAGAGTAATCCATCCGAACCGGAAGGAAATGAGCTGTCTTAGTCAATCTATCCACAATCACCCATATAGCATCATGCTTCTTTTGTGTCAATGGCAAACCAGACACAAAATCCATCGTCACTCTATCCCACTTCCATTCTGGCACTGACAACGGTTGAAGCAACCCGGTTGGAACTTGATGCTCTGCTTTAACCTTCTGACAAGTGAGACATTTCGATACAAACTCAGCAATGTCTCTCTTCAACCCAATCCACCAATAATGCTGTCTCAAATCATGATACTGTAACACCCCCATATCCAATGCACACACACTACAACCACAACAATGTAGCATAAGTGCACCAAACATAGGGATGCTACGGTTCTCTTAACATTCAAAACACTTTAAAACTTGATACAATACCCTTATCATTATACATTATAGAAAAGTAGATCATTTACTTATAAAACAAAACATATTATTTATATATATACATTTAAATATTACACAGCGGAAGTTATAAAATATTTACATATTTACATATTAAACATTTCTTTACAAAATATAAAGAAGTATACATGATTGGCAAGTTGCTCTGATCTTTAAGCTCCCAAAATGGATTCTTCAAGGTCTACTCTCACTTGGTCTTGATGAACTCTCGGGTTCAACTCTATCAACTCTATTACCTGCGCGATTAAACACTATCGCGCTAAGCCAAGGGCTTAGTAAGATAAAACATGCTATTGATATGCTTTAATACAATACAATGTTAATTCTCAATCCATATTATACATGTAACCACTTAGATGCAAAGCTAACATCATACCTTTACATTTCATAATTCAACATATATATATATATGCATATCACATTTCAACATCTTTTCTTATACTTCATTAGCTAATCATTAAACAATCCATAAACAACACTAAACAAAGACAAGCATGGGCCCAAGACATACTAATATGCAATTCAATTTTCAGAGTTAATGCTTTGGTTTGTTATCACATTTATCAATATCATATACCCAACTAGGCTTCAAGGATTAAGTTCAACCAAGCTTCAAGGGGAGCAAAGCATGCTAAGCTTCAACCCAACTTGGCTTCAAGAACTAACCCAACCTAGCTTCAAGGGTGGTAACATCTCAATTAGGCTTCAAGGATTCAATCCAACCTAACTTCAAGAGATTGTTACTCTTATTAGGCATGCCACCAACAACAAACTCTGAAAATGGAATAACACATTAGCCACACAATTCATTTAGTTTTCATTCTCAATTCTCATTATCATTTAGGCAAACATGCCTCATTTATCTCCATTGAATCACCTTAGCCAATAACAATGGCTTCACATTTCATTTCACAATATAACACTTCATTATTCAAGTGTATATTTATCTCATCCATGATCACATTATATCTCACATAACATCATTCTTAAATATCAACATTTCATTCCACATTACTCATGAAACACATTACCATTCACAATGCATAACATAACATTGTTCAATCTCAACAATGCAAGAACAATTTATATTATTCATAGCTTTAGGATCATCCACAAGTGTTTGATTAAGTCATTCCTTGGTTTAAGTATGTTTAAAGTGTTTATGTTTAGGTTTAGAGACCAAACTACCTTTGAAGAACCCAAACCATGCAAAAAGAACAAAGAAATAAAACAATATCCAACTCATTTGAGGGACACGCCCAGCCCACTTGAGGGACACGGCCGTGTCTCTAAAAATAAAAGAGGCAGTAGCCAACACAAATAAATGACACGGCCGTGTCTCTTCATGGCTTCTGGCCGTGTCACCCATGCATATAACCTTAACCAACTCCAACACTTTTTCAATTGAACCCAAACACAATACACTCCATATAATATATTTCAAATGAATACAATCAATGTTCTAAACATATATTCATCACAAGAATCACTTTACAACCCATTAATATTACATTTAAACACAACCCATCTCAAAACACTAAAATCACCATCCTTCTCCACTTTTCAAAATCAACATTTACCACTTCCAACAACAACACCTATTTAAACTATTAACTTAGAACCAATTTAACACTTGAGAACAAATCATAAACACATCTCATCATCAAATCATCAAACCCTAATTAACTTCCCATACCACTTCAAAAGAAAGAAAGAAATCAAAGGAAAGATCTTACCTTAGTTAAAAACTTCTTGAATCAACACTTGAACACTTAATCTTCCTTCAATTTTGAACTCAACTCATCAAGAACCTCTCTTCACCTCTTGCTTCCCTTTGTCTATGGAGGAGCCGGCCACTTCATGAAAGAAAGAAGAAAAAATGATGAAGAAACAAAGTCAAATTTTGCTTTTAATCTCCACCAAGTGATCTTACCCAAGCAATTACCAAAATGCCCTCAATCATATAACTAACTTTTTGTCTCATATAAGCCCTTATATGTAATTACACACTTAACACAAAAATATCTCTCTTCCTTTGACTCTTCCTTTGACCCATTTATATGTTATATATATCATCATATACACAACATATACCATTCTCTCTAAACCCTAATTCTTTCCCAATACACATATACACAAGCATTCTCCTCCCAATTTCTTTTCTTATCCCATCATATACATTCAATCCAATTTATAACAATAACAACAACAACAATATGCAAAACTTCTAGGGCATAAATGAGGATATTACAGATACATCTTCGTATTACCCGGATGCATAGCAAACATCGACTGATGAGCTTCTTCCAAAATGACCCTTTTCAAATCAGCATCATCGGGTACACACAATCTGCTCTTGAACCAGAGACTCCCATCACTCTTCACAATAAAATCTCTACCCTTTCCACTCTGACAATCCGAAACAATCTTTTGTATCTTCTTATCAGCTTCTTTGATCTGATCTAACAAAACCGGCTTCAATTGCAACTGTGCCAATAATGCACCATCAACACAAGGTAGAAAACTGGCATGCAATGCTCTCAACTCAACAAGCAACGAGAGCGAGTAAACTGTTAAACCAGCTAAAGACTTCCGACTCAAGGCATCAGCAACAACATTTGCTTTACCTGGATGATAATCAATCAAACAGTCATAGTCTTTAATCAATTCCAACCATCTCCTCTGACGAAGATTGAGTTCTTTCTGGACACCCAAATACTTCAAACTCTTGTGATCAGTGTAGATGAAACATTTCTCCCCAAACAGATAGTGGCGCCAAATCTTCAATGCAAACACAATGGCAGCCAATTCCAAATCATGGGTCAGATAGTTAAGCTCATGCGGTTTCAACTGTCGAGATGCATAAGCTATAACTTTCCCTTCCTGCATCAATACACACCCCAAACCTCTATGTGAAGCATCACTGTAGATCACATATGGTTTGCCTTCAACAGGTAAAGTAAGAACAGGCGCTTGAGTCAACATATCTCTCAACTGCTCAAAGCTCGCCTGACACTGATCTGTCCACAAAAACCTCACTCCCTTACGAAGCAATCTGGTGAGTGGAGTAGCTATCAAAGAAAACCCTTTCACAAACCGCCGGTAATAGCCTGCCAAACCCAGAAAACTTCTAACCTCTGTCACCGACTTGGGTGGACTCCAATTCAAAATTGCTTCAACTTTGCCCGGATCAACTCTGATGCCTTCTGCAGAAACAATATGTCCGAGAAAAGCTACTTGATCCAACCAGAACTCACACTTCGACAATTTGGCAAATAACTGCTTTTCTCTCAAAATCTGCAACACAATCCGCAGATGCATATCATGTTCCTCTTCATTCCTCGAATACACCAGAATGTCATCGATGAAGACTACTACAAACTGATCCAGATAGGGCCTAAACACCCTATTCATCAAATCCATGAAAGCTGCAGGTGCATTCGTCAGACCAAAAGGCACAAGTAAAAATTCATAATGCCCATACCTGGTCCGAAAGGCGGTCTTGGAAATGTCTTCAGCTTTGACTCTCAGCTGATGGTACCCTGATCTCAGATCAATTTTAGAAAACACAGCTGCTCCTTTCAATTGATCAAAGAGATCATCGATTCTAGGCAAAGGATATTTATTCTTAATGGTCACCTTATTCAATTGCCTATAATCGATACACAATCTCATTGTACCATCCTTCTTCCTCACAAATAATACAGGAGCTCCCCAAGGAGAAACACTGGGGCGAATAAATCCCTTATCCAACAACTCCTGTAATTGTACTTTCAACTCCCTCAATTCTGCTGGTGCCATTCTGTAAGGAGTAATCGAGATAGGAGTGGTACCAGGCAACAATTCGATACCAAACTCCACTTCTCTCTCAGGAGGCAACCCTGGCAACTCCTCTGGAAACACATCAGGGAACTCAGCAACTGTGGCAATGCTATCAATGGGAGAACCCTTTACTCTAGTATCTACCACATGAGCAAGATAGGCTTCACATCCCTTTTTAATCAACCTCCTGGCTGCAACAGCTGAAACAAATAAGGAGGCTAGTTGTTCCTGCTCATTAGATACTATCACCTCTCTACCATCACCCGTTCTCAAAGAAACAATTTTCTTTTTACAATCCACCACAGCTCCATGTCGAGATAGCCAATCCATACCTAAGATCACATCATATTCCTTAAATGGCATCTCAATCAAATCTCCAAGGAACTCCTCACCCTGCACCCTCACTGCACTATCCCGGTGCACTTTACTAACAATCACACTATGCCCTAACGGATTTGTCACCAACACATCAAATCCTAGGGACTCAGCATGCACATCAAATACAGGCAAAACAGATGCACTAATATATGAATGCGTGGAACCCGGATCAATCAAAGCAAGTACTGAAGTATCAAATAAAGAAAAAGTACCAGCTATGACTGCCGATGTATCTGGCTGCCTCTGCATAACATACATCCTCTGGGAAGATCCAACCTCCTCTGGCCTACTCTCCCTAGATGTAGCACCTCCTCTAGCACTGAACCCAGATCTTCCTCCTCGGCTGAAACCCCTGCCTCCTCGACCTCCCCTCACACTAGGTCGAGAAGCTGCAGTATCAACTGACATCTGCTCTTGCCTCTCAGGACAATCTCTCACAAAGTGATCAGGTGACCCACACCTGAAACATACCCCTGCAACACCAGCCTTCCAACAAGGACCACCATGCGGCCTACCACAATGGATGCAGATGGGTAAGGTGGATCTCTGAACCATAGGGGTCGGAGCACTCGCCACTGAAGCTGCAGGTCTAAATCTCTGCCTCTGTAACTGCACTGACCTACCCGCTGGTCTCTGGCTCCTACTACTCCGAGGAACAAAACTTCCTCTACCCCTCTTCGCAGAAGAAGACCCTGCCTCGAACTGGGGCCTTCTAACCCTAACCTCTTCTTCTGAAGCAACCGCAATACCCTGAGCTCGCTCTACACTTCGAGCTGCTGCCACAAGCTGTGAGAAATCCTGATATCTGGATCCAGCCACTAAGCACATGATCGAGGGCCTCAATCCCTCCTCAAATCGCCGACATCTATCAATCTCATCAGCAATGATACCCCCAGCATACTGACTCAGTCGAATAAACTCAACTTCATACTCAGTAACAGTCTTGCTGTCTTGCTTCAAGCTCAAGAACTCCATCTTCTTCATGTCCTTATACTCCCTAGGAGTATACTTCAACTCAAATTCCCTCAGAAAATCGGCATATGACAAGGTTGGTGGATCTTCCATAGAATGTGGCACTGTCTTCCACCAGTCGTAGGCGTCCTTCTGTAGCAAAGATCTTGCATAGTCAAACTTTTCCTCAGGGGTGGCTTGCAACTGAATAAAGATCCTCTGTACTTTGTCAAGCCACTGCTCCGCTACAGCTGGGTCAGTAGTACCAAAGAAATCCTCCGCTCCATACTTCCTCAGTTTGTCATAATATCTCACTGGTACCACAGGCTGAGGGGGTGGTGGCACTGGTTGCACTGGTGCTTGCCTCATAACTTCCATCATATGTCTAAACCAGGCTAGCGGAACCTCCTCTCCAGCTGGTCTACCCGACATCGAAGCAGGTGCCTCCTCAACACTATCAACCCTAGCTCCCTCATCAGGAGCAACGCTCTCCTCACTACCCTCAACCGACTGTCTCAAATGAGGATTCATCAACACCTAACACTGCAAACACAAAAGGACACACCTTATTAAAGATCAGAGATTGCCAATCCCAAACATGTATTTTTATTCAAAACCAACTTTTTAAGTAAAATATTCTTTTTGTTACATTTTACCTAGGTTGAGAATCTCAAACCTAGGCTCTGATACCAAAACAATTGTAACACTCCCATATCCAATGCACACACACTACAACCACAACAATGTAGCATAAGTGCACCAAACATAGGGATGCTACGGTTCTTTTAACATTCAAAACACTTTAAACTTGATACAATACCCTTATCATTATACATTATAGAAAAGTAGATCATTTACTTATAAAACAAAACATATTAGTTATATATATATATATACATTTAAATATTACACAGCGGAAGTTATAAAATATTTACATATTTACATATTAAACATTTCTTTACAAAATATAAAGAAGTATACATGATTGGCAAGTTTGCTCTGATCTTTAAGCTCCCAAAATGGATTCTTCAAGGTCTACTCTCACTTGGTCTTGATGAACTCTCGGGTTCAACTCTATCAACTCTATTACCTGCACGATTAAACACTATCGCGCTAAGCCAACGGCTTAGTAAGATAATCATGCAAATGATATGACTTAGTGCAATGCAATGTCATTTCTCAATCTATATTATACATGTAACATCTATTAGTAAATCGAGAAGAATCTGCAACCCTTGCCGCAGCGGAAAACAAAAATTTCTTTCGATTTACTCAAAGGATCCATGTGATCCATTCAGTTCGATAAAAGAGATTCGAAACTAACCTTTTTGCGTAGCTTCAAAATGATTAACAGATGCTGCCTTCTGAAGACGAACACCCTCTAACGAAGTCCACACAAACGTACGCCGTTCTGAGTGCTAGCTCACCAACGGCAGTGGCTGAACTTTTTTTGCAAAAACGAAACTAGGGTTTTTAGGTTTTTCCTCTTCTTCCGTTTTCTTTCAAAACGAAATATATATATATTATCATCAAGGCCTCTAGTCCTTTTAAAACCGTTTTAAAAGACCTTTCCTTGTCAAAACCCTAACTGTCCATATCCTATATGGACCCACGTTTTTAATAATTATTATCTAATAATAATTATTATAACAATATTATTATTAATATCTAATAATAATAATAATACTAACAACAATAATAAAAATATAATTATTATTGTTTAAGTACAGCCTACGTTCTATGTGTGTGACCCGATAGGCTCATATTAACTGGTAGTGTATTTCAATCTCTATTGAAATGCACAAATCATAATTGGTCTCTAGCAAGACATTATGACTACCCAATTAATCATGAGAATCATTATAAATGAAAACCTGAAATAGTACATGCATTAATCCCTTTGTCACACGATATCTAGTTTGAACATAAGTCATAGTAAATGTCATACTTATATTGTCCAAACTTATGATTACTCGATCTCCAAGTTAACTGATAAACAAATAAGATTGATCTTATATCAACTTATTTGAGCACGGCCATGCATTTCTCAGTTACACTTATCGAGGGGCCCAGAAGATATCTCTCTCATAGAGAGGGACAAATTCCATCTTGATTGTTCATTTTCCTCTACATAATTTATACCATGTTCAAGCATAACCTTTATAATTATCTAGTTACAGATAACGTTTGATCATGTCAAAACATAATATTCCTTATGTTGGAAACTATGACAATCTCAAGTCAAAGGATTAAATGAAAACTATTATGAGATACACTTATGACATTAAACCATGAAGTGATATCTATGTGGGTCTATCCAATACACTGTTCTCTAACATGTATCCATAATATTGATTTGTATCTTCATACCTATAATCATCTTATGACTATCAAATCAATATTACACTAGTTATATTTATTATTATCTCCATAACAATAATAAACCAGGGATATAATCATTATTATATATAACATGCAAACATAACAATGATAATAAAAACTTCTTTATTAATAACAAAATGAATAACATTAAGGTCCAAATCAATGGCCTAGGGCATATACACTAACAGTCTCCCACTTGCACTAGGCCTAGACTAACAAATATCTCATGCCCATAGACCTAGTGTGCTGATCATGCTTGACCCGCGAGAGAGGTTTTGTCAATGGATCTGCTATGTTGTCATTTGTGTCAACTTTGCATATCTTGATATCACCTCTATCAATGATGTCTCGAATGAGGTGAAATCGCCTGAGTATATGCTTAGATTTCTGATAGGACCTTGGCTCTTTTGCTTGCGCTATGGCACCATTGTTGTCACAATAGATAGCCATAGGATTAGCAATGCTAGGCACCACTCCAAGCTCAGTGATGAATTTCTTCAGCCAAACTGCTTCCTTAGCTGCATCTGATGCTGCTATATACTCAGCTTCTGTTGTAGAATCTGCTACTGTACTCTGCTTGGAACTTTTCCAAGTAATGGCTCCACCATTCAATGTGAATACAAAACCTGACTGCGATTTGTAATCATCTATATCAGTTTGGAAACTAGCATCTGTGTAACCATTTACAACGAGCTCATCTTCCAAACCTCCATAAACCAAGAAAGCATCCTTAGTTCTTCTTAGATACTTAAGAATGTTCTTAACAGCTGTCCAGTGACCCTCACCAGGATCAGCTTGATATCTACTTGTTGTGCTCAAAGAATATGAGACATCAGGTCTAGTACATAGCATGGCATACAAAATAGATCCAATAGCAGAAGCATAAGGGATCTTATTCATTCTATCTCGCTCATCAGATGTCTTAGGACATTGATTCTTGCTAAGATGAATACCATGTGACATAGGCAAAAATCCCTTCTTGGAATCTTGCATGCTGAATCTCTTCAACACTTTGTCAATGTATGTACTTTGACTTAAGCCAATTATCCTTCTAAATCTATCTCTATAGATCCTTATACCAAGGATATATGCAGCCTCACCCAAGTCCTTCATTGAAAAAGTATTCCCTAACCAATCTTTAACCTTTTGTAAAGTGGGGACATCATTTCCAATGATCAATATGTCATCTACATATAGGACTAAGAACACGATAGCACTCCCACTAACCATCTTGTAAACACATGGTTCATCTTCATTTTGAATGAAACCAAAGTTCTTAACTGTTTCATCAAAACAAAGATTCCAGCTTCGAGATGCTTGCTTCAATCCATAAATGGACCTTTGAAGCTTGCAAACCTTCCCAGAATTCTCAGGATTTACAAAACCCTCAGGTTGTGTCATGTACACATCCTCGAGTAAATTTCCATTAAGGAAAGCAGTTTTGACATCCATTTGCCATATCACATAATCATAGTATGCAGCAATGGCAAGGAGAATCCTAATAGATTTAATCATAGCAACTGGAGAAAAGGTTTCATCATAGTCTATACCATGAGTTTGTTTGAAACCTTTAGCAACCAACCTTGCTTTATAGGTTTGCACATTTCCATCCATGTCAATTTTCTTCTTGAAAACCCATTTGCAACCAATAGTCTTAATACCTTCGGGAGGATCAATTAAGGCCCAAACTTGGTTGTCAAACATGGACTGCATCTCAGAGTTCATGGCTCCAAGCCATTTCTCTGAATCTGGACCTGACACAGCTTCAAGATAGGTAGTTGGCTCATCTTGATCTATGAGCAAAACTTCACGACTTTTAGTCATGAGAAATCCATATCTCTCAGGCTGATGACGTGGTCTATCAGATCTGCGCAGAACTTGTGTAACATTTTCAGTTTCCACAATGGCTTGTGGTTCTGAAACTGTTTCTACAAGCGGTTCAATATCTTCTTGTGGTTCTATAAATTCATCTAATTGAACTGTACTCCCACTAGTTCTTTTAGAAATGAATTCTTTTTCCAAAAAGGTTCCATTTCGAGCAACAAACACTTTGTTCTCAGATGGAATATAGAAATAATATCCTTTAGTTTCCTTAGGATATCCCACAAAGATACATTTAGCAGATTTTGGAGCTAACTTATCTGAAACTGGTCTTTTCACATAAGCTTCACAACCCCAAATCTTAAGAAAAGACAAACTAGGTGTTTTGCCAGTCCATATCTCATATGGCATCTTTTCAACCGCTTTAGATGGTACACGGTTTAAAACAAAAGCAGCTGTCTCCAAGGCATAACCCCAAAACGATAATGGAAGATCTGCTTGACTCATCATAGATCGAACCATATCTAATAAAGTTTGATTTCTTCTTTCAGAAACACCATTCCACTGTGGAGTTCCTGGAGGAGTTAATTGTGAAACAATTCCATAATTTCTTAGATGTTCGTCAAACTCTTGGCTCAAAAATTCACCACCTCGATCAGATCGAAGTGCCTTAATAGTTTTACCAAGTTGATTTTGTACTTCATTTTGAAAAGTTTTGAACATTTCAAAAGCCTCATGCTTATGTTTCATTAGGTAGACATAGCCATACCTACTGAAATTATCAGTAAAAGTAATGAAGTAATTATATCCTCCTCTGGCACTAATGCTTAACGGGCCACATACATCTGTATGTACTAGTCCAAGCAAGTCATTAGCCCTTTCACCTTGTCCGATGAAAGGATTCCTTGTCATTTTGCCAAGTAAACAAGATTCACATTTATCAAATGATTCAAAATCAAATGAATCTAATAATCCATCTTGATGGAGTTTAGAAATGCGTTTCTCATTTATATGGCTAAGACGACAATGCCATAAAAATGTAGGGTTTAGGTCATTTGGCTTAATTCTTTTAGAGTTTATGTTATAAATATGATTCTCCCTAGAATCATCTAAGTCAAGGACATAAAGGCCATTAAAAGATCTTGCAATACCATAAAGCAAATCATCTTTATCAAAAATAGAACAGGTCTTATTTTTAATTAAAAATGAAAAACCTTCATCATCCAAAACTGAAACTGAAATAAGATTCCTACTTAGAGTAGGAACATAATAGCAATTGTTCAAATTTAACAAAAAGCCATTAGGCATATGAAGTTCATAAGATCCTACATCTAGTGCAGCAACTCTTGCTTTATTCCCAACTCGTAGGTCAACTTCGCCCCTTTTCAGTGATCTACTCCTTTTGAGTCCCTGCACATTTGTACAAATGTGAGAACCACATGCAGTATCCAATACCCATGAAGTAGAAGCAGATAAGTTAATTTCTATAACATATATACCTGAAGATGTAGTCGCACTACCCTTCGATTTCTTCAATTCAGCCAAATAAAGTGGGCAATTTCTTTTCCAATGCCCAGGCTCCTTGCAATGGAAACAAGTTCCTTCCTTAGGAACAGGTGCCTTGGGTTCTTTTGGCTTGGGCTGTCCCTTAGGCTTTGTAGCAACTGTTGCTTTACCCTTTGCCTTGCCTTTCTTCTTCATAGGCTTACCCTTATTGACATTCAATACATGGGTAGCCTTAGTGGGCTTTTTGATATTCCCTTCAGCAGTTTTGAGCATACCATGTAGCTCAGGAATGGACTTTTCCATGTTGTTCATATTATAGTTCATAACAAAATGTGAAAAACTGTTGGGCAAAGAATGAAGGATCAAATCCGTGGAGAGTTCTAAACTCAAGGGATATCCAAGTCGGGCAAGGTGATCTATGTAGCCCTTCATTTTCAAAACATGAGCGCTAACCGATTCGCCCTCTGACATCTTGCAGTCAAATAATGCAACAGCAGTGTCGAATCTATCCTGCCTAGCTTGCTGTTGGAAAGCTTGTTTGAGATGGACACTCATCTCATAAGCCTCCAAGTGTTCCAGATCCTTCTAAAGTTCTGGACACATAGTAGCAAGCATAAGACATCCAATGTCATTGGAATCATCCATATGCTTCTTATGCTTGTTCTTATCAGCATTAGAAGCATTAGCAGGAGGTGGCTCAGGGATAGCTTCATCAAGCACATAGGACTTCTTTTCTTGTTTGAGAACAATTCTCAGGTTCCTAAACCAATCAACAAAATTAGTCCCATTCTCTTTCAGTTTTTCCTTCTCAAGGATGGATCGCAGTGATAAAGTGGAGTTATTGTTGGTAGCCATTTCAATCTACAAAATATGCAAATTTTAATTAATAAAAGGTGATAAGTAATTAAAATCCCACTAAAATATAACCCTCAATCATCACAATGACATTTTAGTGGGCTAAGATCCAATTTTTACTTAATATTAAGTCAGCTTTGGCATGACACTTAAAATCAAGTTATTATGGTAGGTAACCCCTTACCAATTACATCACATGTAACTCTTAGATAATATGGGATCATGACATCATATGTCATAGCATGTTATACCCCATCTAATGCCGTAGGCCCAAAACCATTTTGATAGCCTAATTAACTCTAACCAATTTTAAACGCATGAGCAGCACCATTACTCATCATATCTTACTAGGATAACCTAAAGTACTTTGCTTTGGCAAAATCTACATTTAGGTGATCTTAGCCTTGATAAGTGTTTAAGATATGGATGGCATTAAAACTTAGATTAATAGTGAGGGTTCATTCCATTTAATTTTGAAAACATGTTAAAATTAACATTTATATATCATATCCCATATGCATACATAAACTATCAAACATGGCATCTCATACATATTCGATAAAAATAAACGTGACATAGTATGGCCAAACTAGATATGATCTTCATGAGACCAAATGAAGATCATATAGGCAACCCTAGGTGAAAAGAAAACCTATCTATTACAACATTTGCAATAGTACATTTCTTCATATCTTGAAAGGCAACTTCATCTCCATGGAATTTTCATCTTCTTCTCCAAGCTTGAGTCTTCATTATTACATTAATAATAAAACTAACTACTAAACTAGTAATAATAAAGTTACAAAAATAAACGACACGCAGGCCGTATATACAATCCAAAGATATGAATAAACAAACACATAGGTCATAAAGCCATACTATGCACCATGCCAAGACATCAAATAATCATAGCATATTCATCACCAACATGTTAAATAGAAACAAATATATTGACATTCTTAATGTCACGTGCCCCTCGAAGCTAAACAGAATCATTAATCCAATTAATTATTTTCTGTCAAAACCCTTATTCTGTCAATCATATTAAACAGAATATAATAGCAATCTATTAATCATATTAACAGAGAACTATTACAAGAAACCTTAGAAAACGATTTACTCAATAATCATATTAATCAAAATCGAAATCTATGTATACATTCAATATGAATAAACGAATTGAATTAATCATATTAACCCTAATTCGAAACCATAACAGATTGTATACCAACCCTAGTTCGACTTCATAGAATTGTATCTTATACAATTGGTCATCTTTGACATCATATATCAACAACGATTTAGGTTATATCTCATATAACAGATTCGAATCATCATCAAATGATAAAATGAATCCAATCATGCCATTCGAAAAACAATAGATCACATCAACACATCAACATGGCATATTTCAAATTAAATGTAATCAACAAGAGGCTCTGATACCACTGTTAGTAAATCGAGAAGAATCTGCAACCCTTGCCGCAGCGGAAAACAAAAATTTCTTTCGATTTACTCACAGGATCCATGTGATCCATTCAGTTCGATAAAAGAGATTCGAAACTAACCTTTTTGCGTAGCTTCAAAATGATTAACAGATGCTGCCTTCTGAAGACGAACACCCTCTAACGAAGTCCACACAAACGTACGCCGTTCTGAGTGCTAGCTCACCAACGGCAGTGGCTGAACTTTTTTTGCAAAAACGAAACTAGGGTTTTTAGGTTTTTCCTCTTCTTCCGTTTTCTTTCAAAACGAAATATATATATATATTATCATCAAGGCCTCTAGTCCTTTTAAAACCGTTTTAAAAGACCTTTCCTTGTCAAAACCCTAACTGTCCATATCCTATATGGACCCACATTTTTAATAATTATTATCTAATAATAATTATTATAACAATATTATTATTAATATCTAATAATAATAATAATACTAACAACAATAATAAAAATATAATTATTATTGTTTAAGTACAGCCTACGTTCTATGTGTGTGACCCGATAGGCTCATATTAACTGGTAGTGTATTTCAATCTCTATTGAAATGCACAAATCATAATTGGTCTCTAGCAAGACATTATGACTACCCAATTAATCATGAGAATCATTATAAATGAAAACCTGAAATAGTACATGCATTAATCCCTTTGTCACACGATATCTAGTTTGAACATAAGTCATAGTAAATGTCATACTTATATTGTCCAAACTTATGATTACTCGATCTCCAAGTTAACTGATAAACAAATAAGATTGATCTTATATCAACTTATTTGAGCACGTCCATGCATTTCTCAGTTACACTTATCGAGGGGCCCAGAAGATATCTCTCTCATAGAGAGGGACAAATTCCATCTTGATTGTTCATTTTCCTCTACATAATTTATACCATGTTCAAGCATAACCTTTATAATTATCTAGTTACAGATAACGTTTGATCATGTCAAAACATAATATTCCTTATGTTGGAAACTATGACAATCTCAAGTCAAAGGATTAAATGAAAACTATTATGAGATACACTTATGACATTAAACCATGAAGTGATATCTATGTGGGTCTATCCAATACACTGTTCTCTAACATGTATCCATAATATTGATTTGTATCTTCATACCTATAATCATCTTATGACTATCAAATCAATATTACACTAGTTATATTTATTATTATCTCCATAACAATAATAAACCAGGGATATAATCATTATTATATATAACATGCAAACATAACAATGATAATAAAAACTTCTTTATTAATAACAAAATGAATAACATTAAGGTCCAAATCAATGGCCTAGGGCATATACACTAACAACATCATATATGCAAAACTAACAACATACTTTCACATTCCATATCACATTTCAATATCTTTTCATATACCACATTAGTATTCATTTAACCATTCATAATCAACACTAAACAAAGACAAGCATGGGCCCAAGACACACTAATATGCCATTCAATTTTCAGAGTTAATGCTTTGGTTTTGTTATCACATTTATCAATATCATATACCCAACTAGGCTTCAAGGATTAAGTTCAACCAAGCTTCAAGGGGAGCAAAGCATGCTAAGCTTCTACCCAACTTGGCTTCAAGAACTAACCCAACCTAGCTTCAAGGGTGGTAACATCTCAATTAGGCTTCAAGGATTCAATCCAACCTAACTTCAAGAGATTGTTACACTTATTAGGCATGCCACCAACAACCAACTCTGAAAATGGAATAACACATTAGCCACACAATTCATTTATTATTCAATTATCATTTTCATTCTCAATTCTCAACAACATTTAGGCAAACATGCCTTATTTCTTTCAATTGCATCATCATAGCCAAACACAATGGCATTGTCTCATATCATGTCTTATTTGAATTATTATTGCATCTTTGATATACATTTCAATGTATATTACTTATGAAACACATTACCATTCACAATGCATAACATAACATTGTTCAATCTCAACAATGCAATTAGGGCAAAGAACAATTGATATGATTCATAGCTTTAGGACCTTACACATGCATTTGATTATATCATTCATTGATTCAAGTGTGTTTAAAGTGTTTAGGGTTAGGTTTAAGGACCAACCTACCTTTGGAGAACCAAAGCAATGCAAGAAGAACAAAGAATTAAAACCCTAACCCACACAATTGAGGGACACGGGCAGCCACTTGAGGGACACGGCCAAGCTTGTGGCCGTGTCACTCAACCCAATTGGACAGTAAGCAACACGGGCAAGGGACACGGCCAAGCTTGTGGCCGTGTCTCTTAAACCAAAACTCACAGTAGCTAACACGGCTTGGGAACACGGCCGTGTCACCCAAAAACTAATCCAACACGCCCAAAATCCCTTGGCTTGGCCGTGTCTCCCAAAACACAAACCCTAATATGCACAACTCTCCTCCAATTGCACTCAAACTCATCAAACACCATATAACATGTTTCAAATAAATGGAATCAATGTTCTAAACACAAATTCTACATGTTTAATGCAATATTCCTTATTAAAACACATCAACCAAAACATTTAAACACATACCATCTCAAACCCTAAAACCAACTTTACACTTGAACTTCCACTATCAAAATCCATTTAAACTTACAACCTTCACAACCAAACCAACCTCAATTCAATCTTTTAACTAACAATCAACTTTAACACTTGTAAGCACATATCAAACACACCAAATCATCAACTCAACAATTCACAATACACCTTAGCCACAACTTCAAAATTAATAAAAGAAAACAAGAAATTACTTACCTTAAATGAAGAATTTCCACAAATCTCTAACCAAACTCTTTGATTGCCTCTTCAATTTACTTCTAGCCTCAAGAACACCTCCCTTTCTCTTTGCTATTTGGAGAGCCGGCCACTTCAAGAAAGAAAGAAGAAAAATGCACAAGTCAAACACCTTTTCTTCTTTTAATCTCCACCATGCATTTCATTTCAAGCAATTACTCATATACCCCTCATCACTTAACTTAGCTTTTGTCTCTTATAAACCCAATTAAGTAATCTCACATGCCAAATAAAAATCTCCTCTTGCATTGACTCTCTCTCTTTGACCATTTTATATGTTATATATATCACCATATACACAACATATAAACTTGTCTCTAAACCCTAAATTTTTCCCAAAACACATATACATATACTTTTCTTTTCTCAATTTAAACCAACAACAACAACAACAACAACAACATACAAAACTTCTAGGGCATACATAGGGATATTACAGAGGATGTGATGATGATGTAGCTAAAGGATGGAGGCTTAGAATCTTAGCAAGGTTCCTATTGATTTGGTCCAACTATTGCAAGATCGCAGCATGGTTACGATCGACCTTGCTTTCCAGTGCCTCTATCCTATTAAGTATCTCCTGATTGTCCAGGACCGGAGCATCTTCATCCAAATAAAGAGAATCTGAGTCGGACTCCTCATGGACTCATGTTCTCTTTTGTCGGCCCCCCGGTGCTTCTGGCTCAGCTGAAGCCATCACATAGGCCCCTCCCCTGTTCACAACCATATGCATCTTCTCAAGTGTGGCCAAATCTAAAGAATCATTACCCGAAATTTTAGTCATACGACAGTTACTCGGGTCAAAATCATCAAGAAGGGCTGTCGCTAAAGTAGTAACCAATCCTCCAATACAAATAGCACCCTTCTTTTTGTTCGCCACACTGTCAAAAACATCAGCCAACCAATAACCGGCACTAACGGGTATGGCATTACAAGCACAGTCTAAGAAAAAGAGCTCACTAATTTCCACTACACCTGGGCTTTCCTTCCATGCAAAGAACCCACAAGACATAAAGCGATGTAAATACCTTAGAGTGGGATTACTCAATTTTGTTGCTTTGGCCGATTTGGCCACATATGTTCCCAAGCCCAGTGCTCCCCATGCAAATTGCTGTTTAAAACCCTAAGGTACAGATTTTTCACCTTGTTGATGGAAACCAAATATAGCATTCAATTGCTCAATACTAGCTACACATGATTTCCCAAGTAATTTAAAATTCAACCTAGAGCAAATTTTCTATTCATCACTTTCAACCTTAAGAGATGTTAAAAATTCCAAAGTAAGCTCTTGAAATTGCAAAGGTCGAAGGGAGACTAATTTCTCTCACCTAAGGTTTTGAACATAGCTATAAAAATTTTCCCTAATATGAAGAGCATTAAGGGATTCATCGCTTACATACCTCGTTGGAAAGAAACCCCTAGCCAAAAGAGTTGCTCTCTTTGAAGATGAAGAAGATGAAGATGGAACTGCAGTTGGAGGTTACCTCCTCTTGTGGTGGGACACCATCTTTGTTCTAGGCATATTGATAGATTTGGAAAATTTTGAAGCTTTAACAGATTTAATTGATTTTTTATGAGAGAAGAAGAAGATTGAACGGGTTGATTCTGGTTTTGGTGAAGAAAAATGGAGAATTAATGGGATTTTGGAAGCTTTGAGAAAACAAAAATGGAGGTTTTGGAGAGAAAGAGTCGAGAGAGAGAGAAAGGAAAAAGGAAAACTAGGGATTTAAATGAAAGAAAAGGGCTAAAACCGTATTTTTAAACTTGGAAATTGAGGTGACACGGCCAAGCTTGGTTTAGCTTGGCCGTGTTTGATGGGTTTGGAGGGACACGGCCAGTGACTTGGCCATGTCCCCTAACCGTGTTTGATACTGTAAAACAAAAGATTGCAAGACAAGGAAAGGGTCATGGGTATAAGCTTGGGACACGGCCAAGCCTTTTGGCCGTGTCAGGTACTGTGTATTTTTGGGTTTGCTTGACACGGCCAGTGGCTTGGCCGTGTCAAGTGGCAGTGTCCTTCACTACCATTTTGGCTCCTCTTTTTTTATCCCTTTTTTTTTCTTTTCTTTTTGTGTCACCAAATCTAAAAGAAATGCAATCATCTTCCTTGATTAACCCTAAAACACATTAAAAAATAAAAACCGATCAAAGCACCTATTCCATTTATTTAAACCAAACATGAAATCAAAATTTCTAAATATAAAATTGTAACTATGAAAAGAAATGCAAACCGATGGGTTGCCTCCCATTTAGCGCTTCTTTAATGTCGTGTAGCTGGACATTACTGCAAGACTTAAGGATCGTAGATCAAAGTGCTATCGATGATCCTTACTTCTTGGAACCCTTCATTATATGGTTTAACTCTCTGTCCATTTAATTTAAAATTTTCATTCATTCGAGAGTTAAGCAATTCTATAGCACCGAAAGGATATACCTGAGTTATCTCGAAAGGACCACTCCATCGAGACTTGAGTTTTCCTAGAAACAGACGGAGACGAGAATTAAAAAGCAAAACTTTCATACCTGGCCTCAATGTCTTTCGCACTAAAATTCTATCATGAAGTGCTTTAGTGCGGTCCTTATAAATCCTATAACTCTCATATGCCTCGTTCCTTAGTTCATTTAACTCTGAAATTTGCAGAAAACGTTCTCTCTTTGCCTTGTCCAAGTCTAAGTTCAGAGTCTTAATTACCCAATATGCCTTGTGCTCCAACTCCACTGGTAAATGACAAGACTTACCGAAAATCAATCGGTATGGACTCATACCCAAAGGAGTCTTGAAAGTAGTTCGATATGCCCACAATGCATCATGCAATCTACTTGCCCAATCCTTCCTTGATAAGTTGACTATTTTTTCCAGAATTCCTTTGATTTGCTTATTGGATGTCTCAACTTGTCCTGAAGTCTGTGGATGGTATGGGGTCGCCACCTTGTGTTTCACACCCGATTTGTGCATTAATTTCTCAAAAAGTTTGTTACAGAAATGACTTCCCCCATCACTGACTATCACTCTTGGCATTCCAAATCTACTAAGAATGTATTCCTTCACAAATTTAACAACCACATTAGCATCATTAGTACGGGTGGGGATTGCCTCCACCCATTTTGAAACATAATCAACAGTAACTAAAATGTACTCACAACCAAAAGACTTGGGAAAAGGACCCATGAAGTCTATTCCTCAAACATCAAACAGTTCAACCACAATATAAGATTGAAGGGGCATTTCATTCCTCCTTCCAATGTTACCTACTCTTTGACAGCGGTCACAATGCTTACAATATTCTTGAGCATCTTTGAATAGAGTAGGCCAGTAAAATCCACTTTGAAGCACTTTCTTTGCAGTCTTTCTCCCTCCAAAATGACCACCACAGTGAAGGTCATGACAAAATTGAAGAACACTCAGTTGTTCTTCCTCAGATACACACCTGCAAACTATCTCATTTTTGCATATCCAGAATAGGTAAGGTTAATCCCAAAAATAGAATTTACTCATGTGCAAAAACCTTTTCTTTTCCTGAAATGACATGTCAGAATGCAAAATACCACAAGCAAGATAGTTAGCAATATCTGCAGACCAAGGTGAATTCATTACCGCAAACAACTGCTCATCAAGAAATGCTTCTAGATTTTTATGAATGCTATCAGATGCAAGATTTTCACCAAAGAAAGGAAATCTAGATAAATGATCAGCTACAATATTTTCACTTCCCTTAGTATCTTTGATTTGAAAATCAAATTCTTGCAATAATAACACCCATCTAATTAAATGAGGTTTAGCATGTTGTTTTGTCAATAGATATTTAAGTGTTGCATGATCTGAATGCATAATAATTTTAGACCCAATCAAATATGCTTTAAACTTATCTAAGGCAAAAACAACAGCTAGCATTTCTTTTTCAGTTGTTGTGTAATTCACTTGAGCACTATTTGGGGTCAAGCTAGCATAATAAATCACTCTCAAAAATTTCTCAACCCTTTGCCCAAGGACAGCTCCTACTGCATGATTAGAGGCATCACACATAATTTCAAAAGGTAAAGACCAAACAAGAGCTACAATTACCGGTGCACTGGTCAATTTTTCCTTAAGGGAATTAAAGGCTTGCATGCATTATGCAGTAAATTCAAATGTTACATCTTTCCCAAGCAAATGACACAATGGTTGGCTTATTTTAGAAAAATCTTTAATAAACCTCCGGTAAAAACCTGCATGCCCTAGAAAGCTTCTTATTCCCTTAACAGAGGAAGGTGGGGGTAACTTAGCAATCAACTTTACTTTAGCTTTATCCACCTCAATCCCTTTACTAGACACAACATGGCCTAATACAATGCCCTGAGTAACCATGAAATGACTCTTTTCCCAACTCAAAGTGAGGTTACATTCAATGCATCTCTCAAGCACAAGAACGAGTTTACTAAGGCAATTATCAAAAGAGTCACCGAAAATAGAAAAATTGTCCATAAATACCTCAATAAAATCATCTATCATGTCTGTGAAAATAGACATCATGCATCTCTGAAAAGTTGCAGGCGCATTGCACAAGCCAAAGGGCATACGCCAAAATGCATAAGTCCCAAAAGGGCAAGTAAAAGTAGTCTTGGATTGATCCTCTGGTGATATCGGCACCTGATAATAACCTGAAAGTCCATCCAAAAAACAATAATGTGAGTGTCCATAAAGTTTATCTAGCATCTGATCAATAAAAGGAAGAGGGAAATGATCTTTCTTTGTGGCATTGTTCAACTTCCTATAATCGATACACATTCTCCACCCAGTGGTAGTCCTAGTAGGAACCAATTCATTCTTTTCATTTTTCACCACAATGATTCCTGATTTCTTAGGCACTACATGTACTGGGCTAACCCACTCACTATTAGCTATTGGATATATCACTCCTTCATCAAGCAATTTAAGCACTTCCTTCTTAACCACTTCACTCATGTTTGGGTTAAGGCGCCTTTGGGTCTCCCTCACAGGTTTAGCTCCCTCTTCTAAAATAATTCTATGCATGCACATTGAAGGGCTAATACCTTTGATATCACTCAATCCCCATCCTATTGCTCTTTTCAATCTTTTTAGTTCACTCACCAACCTCATCTCCTCCCTTTCACTAAGTTCACTAGATATTATCACAGGTACGATGTTGTGATCTCTTAAAAATACATATTTTAGATTTTTAGGCAACTCTTTCAGCTCTAACTCAAGTGAAGGATTATTCTCTTCCTTTTGGATGGAGGGAAGTTCAAATGCTGGGTCCTCCTTAAGTTCCTCTATTTCAGTACTCTCTAATATCTCAAGGCAACTGGCTATTTTTGAGTCAAAAATATCCAAGCCACGATCTAAGGTCAGTGCCAGCTCCAATTTATCCGAAGAACCTGTTTGCAAGAAAACATCTGAAACAACTGCGTCAATACAATCAATTAAAGAGAAATCCTCATATAATGTAGTTGTAGGAATGGGAAAAGTGTTAAAAATAGAAAATTCAATCGTTTGTCCCAAGACGGTCATTGACAATTTACCATTTTTAACATCTATCAAGGTGTTGGTCGTAGCCATAAAAGGCCTACCCAGTAGAATAGTGTGTGCGGATGGTGTGGGGTTACTTCCTTCCATGTCCAGAACTATAAAATCCACAGGCACTATCAACCCACCAACCTTAACTAACACATCTTCTATAACTCCTTTCGGGAATCTAAGAGATCTGTCAGCTAATTGCAAGACCATTTTGGTAGGTTTAAGTTCCCCAAGTTCTAATTTGAGATACACAGAATAAGGCATCAAATTAATACTGGCTCCTAAATCACACATGCCATCAGTCTCCTTCCCATTACCCATAGTAATTTGAATTATGAAACTACCAGGATCCTTTAGCTTTGGAAGTAGTTTATGTTGCAGAACAGCACTAGCTACCTCTGACACTATCACCTTTTCATTTGGCTCATACCTCTTTTTCTTGGTGTTCAATTCCTTGAAGAATTTGGCATAAGCCGGCATGTTCTTTATTACTTCAAGTAAAGGTAAGTTAATACTTACCTTAGATAGCATATTGAAGATGTCTGAAAATTGCTTATCTTGTTTATCATTCTTCAACCTGCTGGAGAATAGTATAGGTGGCTGGTAAGGATTACTTACCCTGTGTAAATCTGCTGAAGGAGATTTCTCCATTGATTTTTCTACAGCACCCTTATCCTCTGGTTCTCCTTCCTTTTTGTTCTCTTGATCACCTGCATTCACAGAATTATTTTCAACATTATTATTTATTACCTTGCCACTTCTAAGAACAGTCACTGCTTGTGCCTGCTTAGGTTGACTAGAAAATTTTCCTTTTTGTTGAATCTGCATCTGTTGTGCAAGTTGTCCCACTTGGGTCTCCACTTTCTTAAAAGATGCTTCCAATGAATCCAACCTTTTGTTATTCATCTCTTGATTCTTTATAATGACTTGGATAAAAGCATGTAAACTATCCTCCAAACTCTCTCTCTCTTAGGTTGCCCTTGATTTGAAGATTGACCCTGCGGTTGATTTTGTCTTTGGAGCAAATGGAAAGGTTGTTGAGAATTATTTGTTGCCCAGGAAAAGTTTGGATGATTCCGCCAACCAGGATTGTAAGTGTTTGAGTAAGGATCATTCCGGGCCCTTGGTTGATATCCCCCCATAGCATTAACTTGCTCAGCCTCATTTCCATACGATTCGTATGCAGAGGGGCATATATTTGCTCCATGCCCGAAGGTTCCACAAATTCCACACACTTCTTGATTGGATGAAGAAGTATTGTTCTTCATGTTCAGCATCTGCACTTGCCTTGTCAATTCAGCTATCTGATTGACCATCTCACTGTTGGCTTCCAATTGATTCACCCCTTTACTTCTTCCTCTTACACTTTTCTGTTGAGAATTAGCTCCCAACATTTCAAAGATTTCATAAGTTTCATCTGTTGTCTTTTCTCCCATAGCTCCCCCAGCTGCATTATCAACAGTATTCTAAAATTGCTGGGTTAGACCATCATAGAAAAACTGATTCAGAAGTTGAAGTGGGTAGTGATGGTGTGGACACCGGATTAATAACATCTTAAACCTGTCCCAAGCCTCATGAAATGGCTCTCCTTCAAATTGAGAAAATGTAGCTATTTTTCCTCTCAATTCAGCTTTCTTCTGATGCGAGTAAAATTTACCCATAAACTTGTTATTGACTTGCTCCCAAGTTGTCAAAGAATTTTCAAGCAACATCATAAGCTAGCTCTTTGCCCTATCCTTCAATGTGTACGGGAAACATCTCATCCTCAACTGGTCTTCTATTAGTCCTCCCAATGGAAATGTGTTGAGGGTGGAGTAGAAATCCCGGATAAAATTCAAAGGATCTTCATTCGGAACTCCATAGAAAGATGGCAGCATGTTGTAATGGATATTCTTCAACTCATAATTTCTTGCTGCATCTGTCAATCTTATACATGAGGTGGAAGTTCCAATGACAGGTCTGGCAAAATCCCTCATAGTTCTTTGCCTTTCGTCTCCCATATTGGTAGATTGTGCAGTATCCGACTCAAAATCAGAAGTTTCCTCCTCTGTATCAAACCCGGTATACAGTTCAAACTCTTCTCTGCTCCTTTTCACTCTCTGAATTTCTAGAATAATTGGGCAAAGCTCCCCTTCGAGTGATCTCCTGCCTTGCATAAACAAAATTTCTGGAAAAAAGGAATTATTAAAAGCAAAAGACAAATAAAATAAAATGTAAACAATGAAAAATAATTTAAAATATTTATGCCTAATAAACAATTACGCCAATTATCTTCCCCGGCAACGGCACCAAAAACTTGTTGCGCTCTAATAAACACTACTAGAACTACACTCGCAAGTATACGAGGCTGCTGTAGTATTTTGGTGAATACCTCAAGGTCGTCTCACAAGGAAGCTAGAATAGCTAATTATTTATCAAATAGTAAATAACAAATTATCAATAAAATTAAATTGCTAAACAACTAATGAAAACAGAACGAGTTGATTTAAAACAATGAAAGTAAACTGAACAGATATGTTGATTCACTTAATAGAAAGGTCTAGGGTTTGCACTTCTCTACTAACTTATATGTATGAATGGCTATTCCTCTCAACCAATTTAATTTTAAAGATCAGATTTCAAGCAACTTAATTAATCGAATTAAGGAAATAAGCTCTCGCATTCAAACCTCTTTCAAATAATCTTGTTACAATTGAAATGATCTTTTTCTTAGGTTTACATTTCTAATTCACCTAAGTCCCTAATTGAATTGTTCCAGCATTAGACTTCATTTCTCAATCCTTCATCTAATACCTCAAACACATAATTGGTGGCCAATCAATTATATATTAACATTAATCCATTCAATTAAGGTTAAAAGAAATAATTCAGTTAAGAGCAATAACCATTTCATACAATCATAGTAGATCCATACAAACCCTAGACTAGATCAAAATTAGTTCATAATGATGCTATCAAACAAATTTATCTCATTAATATTCAAAGAAATTAATTTAGACATTAGAGAATTCATGAATACAATTCCAATGAAACTTAAGAGATAGAGTTTGAGAACAAAACCAAATTACAAACTTCCTTTGGCTTCTGAAGAATCTCTTGCTCAGATCTTTGCTAAAAGAATAATGCAATGGCTAAAACTAATTTAATCTAGAGTGTTTGCATGAAAGTGTAATCAAAATTCCAAAAGAAAATGAAGAATAGCTCAAAAGTTTATGTTGGACGGCTGGAAAATTGTGTAACCCTTTCAAATACCTTAATCTTCTTATTTATACAAAACCCTCGCTCAAAATCCGCGTTTCCTTTCTTTTCTTAGCCCCATGGAGTGACACAGCCAAGCTTGTGGCCATGTCATGTGACACGGCCAGTGGCTTGGCCGTGTCACCTGGGTGTGTCAGCTTCTGTGTAATCTTTCTTCTTTGCTTCTGTGGAATTGAGTGTGACACAGCCAAGCTCCTAGCCATGTCATGTGACACGGCCAGTGGCTTGGCCGTGTCACCTGGGTGTGTTCGCTTCTGTGTAATCTTCCTTATTTGCTCTTCTTTCTTGGCTAAATATGGGACACGGCCAAGCTTGTGGCCGTGTCATGTGACACGGCCAGTGGCTTGGTCGTGTCACTTAACAATGTCAACTTCTGCCAGATTTTCCTTTCTTTCTTGGTTGCCTTGGTTTTTCCCTCTAGGTGAGACACGGCCAGTGGCTTGGCCATGTCTCCTGCCTGTGTCATGATCTGCCAAAATTTTGCTTGAGGTGACACGGCCAAGCTTGATTTGGCTTGGCCATGTCTTGCTGCTTCATGCTATTCTTTCTTTGTTTTGGTCTTCCAAGGGAGTTTTTTGCATATTAACCTAAAACAAACACTTGAAACAAACTTTAAACAAGAATCAAATCAAACATTAACCAAAAATACATAAACACCACACTAAAAACTAGTACAAAAATGACATAAACACTGGAATAAATTAAAACTACCAAAATTGATGAAATCACTAAATAAACAGATTAAAACTACCAAAATGCATGAAGAAAACAATAATCATCATAATAAATAAGATACAATTCTATGACAAAAACTAATAAAATAACTACCAACAATCATCTTTCAATAGCCATATAAACAACACATAACTCAACCAAAACCATCAACAACTCAAAAATACTTGAGTAAACCTTAAAACAACTCAATTACAAACATCAAACACAAACTCCACCATATTCACAACTCAAAAATCACACAATCCACACACTTGCCTCTTTCACCAAACTCATCCCTTTTCTCTCTTCAATCCAACCCCAAAATCAAAGTTAACAAAACAACACAACACTCAAATATACCAAAACAACCATCCAACAAACCCAAGAACACAAACTCAAGAGAAAACCAAGAAACAAGTTGGAAACTTACCAAAAGTGAAGAAAATCCTTAAAACTCCAACTTGATCTCTTGAAAACCTTCAATCTTTTGAGCTTGGAAGCAACAAAACCTCTTTTCCTTTGGTTGCTAAGGGTGGCCAGCCAAAGAGAAGAAAAGATGAAGATGAAGATGAACGAAGAAAAAGAAAGAAAGGAATAAAGAAAGAAAGTCAACCACTACAACTACTCTCTCCTCAAAACACTCTCAACCAAGCAATAAAACAATATAATATTAAATCTACTACATTATCTTCCACTAACATTAAACAAATCCATTTAATTAATCAAAATATCTCTTTTGACTTATAAGACCCATTGACTTGTATATATTGTTTTTATCTCCATATACATAACATATACACTTTAAATTATTTAATCCAATACAATAATTAACACTTCAAAATTTTAGGGTATAGTTTGGGATATTACAATTCTCCCCTTCTACAAAATAATTTCGTCCTCAAAATTACCTGTTCTCAAGTCTGGAATAATTGAGGATACTGATCTCGCATCGCTTGCTCACTCTCCCAAGTTGCCTCTTCTCTACCATGATTCTTCCAAAGAACCTTCACAATTGGCACTTTCTTATGTCTCAACTCTTTCACTCCATGTGCTAAAATGACCACTGGTTCTTCTTCAAATGTCATATTCGGACTCACCTCAATGGATTCCATTGACAAAACATGAGATGGGTCTGACCTGTACCTTTGTAGCATAGATACATGGAAGACATTGTGAATTTTATCCAACTCAGGAGGCAAAGCTAGTCGATAAGCCACTGGTCTAACTCTCTCCAGTACCTCATAAGGTCCAATCAAATGAGGACTTAACTTCCCTTTGCGGCCAAATCTCAAAATCTTCTTCCAAGGAGACACTTTTAAAAAATACGTTATCTCCAACATCAAACTCTATGTCTCTCCTCTTCAAATCTGAATAGGACTTCTGCTGATCTGAGGCTGCTTTCAACCGATCCCGAATTATTTTCACTTTCTCTTCTGTCTCATTAATCAAATCGAGACCAACCAATTTGCCTTCTCCAACTTCATCCCAACATAGAGGCGTCCTGCATCTTCTACCATATAATGCCTCATAAGGTGCCATTCTAATACTAGATTGATGACTATTGTTGTAAGTAGATTCCATCAATGGTAAGAATTTGTTCCAACTTCCAGAGAAATCAATGATGCAGCTTCTCAACATGTCCTCTAAAATCTATATCACTCTCTCTGACTGCCCATCTGTCTGCGGATGAAAAGCAGTGCTAAAGTGCAATCGATAACCCAAAGCAGCATGCAAACTCTTCCAAAACCTTGAAGTAAACCGAGGATCTCGATTAGACACTAAAGAAATTGGGACTCCATGCAATCTCACTGATATACAGCTCAGCCAACTTCTCAAGATAATAGTCCATCCAAACTGGAAGGAAATGAGCTGCCTTCGTCAACCGATCAACAATCACCCAAATTGCATCATGCTTCTTCTGAGTCAACAGCAAACCAGTCACAAAATCCATTGTTACACGCTCCCACTTCTATTCAGGCACTGATAAAGGTTGAAGCAACCCTATTGGAACTTGGTGATCGGCCTTCACTCTCTAACAAGTGAGACACTTGGATACAAACTCCGCTATATCCCTCTTCATACCTGACCACCAATAATGTTGCTTTGAATCATGATACATCTTGGTACTCCCAGGGTGCATAGCAAAAGCCGACTGATGTGCTTCCTCTAAAATAATCTTTCTCAATCTTGCATCATTAGGAACACACAATTTATCTTTAAACCAAAGGCTGCCATCATCTCTCACAAGAAAATCTCGGCTCTCTCCTTTTTGGCATTCTGACACAACTTTCTGAATTTTCTCATCAGCCAATTGAGCCTCTCTAATCTGATCCAACAACACCGGTCTCAACTGCAACTGAGCCAACAAGACTTCATCATCACATGATTCAAAATTAGCATGCAACGCTCTCAACTCAACAAGCAACGAGAGTGAATAAACAGTCAAACCTGCTAAAGACTTCTGACTCAAGGCATCAGCAATAACATTCGCCTTACCAGGATGATAATCAATCAAACAGTCATAGTCTTTAATCAATTCTAACCATCGTCTCTGTCGAAGATTCAGCTCTCTTTGAACACCCAAGTATTTCAAACTTTTATGATTCGTATAGATAAAACACTTCTCCCCATACAAGTAGTGTCGCCAAATCTTCAAAGCAAAAACTATAGCTACTAACTACAAATCATGCGTCGGGTAATTCAACTCATGCAGCTTCAACTGCCGAGAAGCATAAGCTATGACTCTACCCTTTTGCATCAAAACACATCCTAAACCATTATGTGAAGCATCACTGTAAATCACATATGGTTTATCTTCCACAGGCAAGGTAAGAATAGGAGCTTGAGTCAACATCTCCTTCAACTGCTCAAAACTAGCTTGACACTGATCTGTCCATACAAATCTAACTCCCTTTCAAAGTAATATGGTGAGTGGAGTAGCTATCAAAGAAAAACCCTTCACAAACCGTCGATAATAGCCTGCCAAACCCAGAAAACTTCTAACTTCAGTCACAGACTTCGGTGGACTCCAATTCAAAATGGCCTCAACTTTACTCGGGATCAACTCTTATACCATCTGCTGAAACTATATGACCGAGAAAAGTCACTTGATCAAGCCAAAACTCACACTTTGATAGCTTAGCATATAATTGCTTCTCTCTCAAGGTCTGCAACACAATCCTTAAATACTTGTCATGCTCCTCCTTATTATGCGAATATACCAAAATATCATCAATAAAGACCACCATAAACTGATCCAGATAGGGTCTAAACACCCTATTCATCAAATCCATAAAAGCTGCAGGTGCATTCGTCAATCCAAAAGGCATTACCAAAAACTTATAATGCCCATACCTTGTGCGAAAAGCTGTCTTAGGAACATCTTCCTCTTTGATTCTCAACTGATGGTACCCTGATCTCAAAGCAATTTTGGAAAACACTGCTGCTCCCTTTAACTGATCAAAGAGATCATCGATCCGAGGCAAAGGATACTTATTCTTAATGGTCACCTTATTCAATTGCCTATAATCGATACACAACCTCAAAGTACCATCCTTCTTCTTTACAAATAAAACAGGAGCTGGTGCGTGCGAGCTACGCTATAGCAATACCGCAAGTGCACGGGTCGACCAAGTAATAAAGTAATGAGTGAGTTATCATTCCACTGAGGACAAGGTCAAGTACTAGTGCAAATCTTAACTGTTGTTTAGCAAATCAATAGGTTTGTGATGTGGAGTAATTAAAAACAATTAATCTAATGACTGAAAGTAAAGGGAAATTAAATGTTGAGCAAAAAGGATTAATGGTAATAAAACTATCTAGATATTGAATCCCCCTAGCCTCAATGATATTTATGAACATCAATTCAGTTAAATCATTTAATATAGTTGAGTTGGCATTCCTCTAACTTAGACTAAAACCTCTCTCGAATGAATTAATCCCTAATCACTAAGTAGAGTGCCGGAATCTCTTCTCAAACACAATTAATTAGATCTTGCATTAAGAACAAGGAACTATAAACCAAAGGATCTTGTAAGTCTGTCTCTAGTACTCCAATCAATCCTCAACCCTTATGAGTATTCAATTCATATCAAGCTTTCTCAAGTCAATAATATGAAAATTGCAACCAATCATTGAGCATGCTATTATCAATTGGAAATAGATCATTAAGTATCATAAGAATAAAACAACTCAATCAAATAATTCAACTAAATATAATTATTCAATCCATACAAATAAGCTAGGGTTCATCAATATCTAGATAGAGAATGAATTTGTTCATATTCAAAACCAGAAAAATAGAGCAAGAGAATTGAATAAAAGAAACCAAACAATCCATGGCAAATAATTTGTATTTCTTCACTTCAATCCTTGATTCTTGATTTAGATCTTGTTTAGAGTATGTCTTCACCCTCAATCTCAACTCCAAAACTCTCCTCTTTGCTTTAGAAGTTGGCTCTAGGTTATAAGATATGAAATTCGGATCCTTAATTTATGCTTCAGCGCAGCTTTTATAGTGTAGATAATTTCGCCTTACATGCCTATTGACACGCCCATGTCACTGGGCTTGTCATAGCTACTGAGATTTTGAACTTAAGGCACGTCCAGTGACACGCCCATGTCACTGGGCATGTCACAGCTACTATGAAACATTGCAAAAGGCACGCTTGGTGACACGCCCATGTCCCTAGGCGTGTCAATGCTTCTGTATGCAGCATCAAGGGCACGTCCATTGACACACCCATGACCATGGGCGTGTCCATTGATGAATTTTGCTCTTTTCTTCTACTTTCATCCGTAATTCCTCCGAAATGTCCATAAGCCTAAAAATATAGAGAATTTCTGAAATTAACCCTAAAATATACTTTGAACAAACAAATTAAACTCAATTGGATAATAATCATATTAAGAAATAGGAATAGAATATCATCAATTGAGCACTTATCAAATTCCCCCAAACTTGAGTTTTTGCTTGTCCTCAAGCAAACTAAATCACTGTAATAAGCAGAAATGACGGAACCCCCTATATTCAAAAAGAAAAGTAAAGTTTTGACAATACTCGAATCAGAAAACCTCGCTTTCTCAACCAAAAACTAGTTCACAATCATAACAGCTGAATCAAGAAGTTTCAAAACAAAAATTTCACAAACCTAAAACCTAAAAATCCAGAGTTAAAAGATTGAGCATAAAATTCCAAAAAATCAGAAAGCCATGAGCAAAGTACAAAAATGTAAATTTTCTCTTAAGTTCCCTAACCCTCAAATTTTTATTTTTTATTTTTTTCAAATGCATATAGTATATATATTTTAAGGAGCCCAACTTGTTTGAACTGATATTAACCTTTTGACGTGAAGGTAAATATTTGTGATGCTGACCCCCGATTACTCAGCCAGAATCACCGTTCAAATGGCTACTAGCACTATTTATGATTCCAACTCATTTGTTTTAATTCAAGAGTAAAAATTAGTGGAACAGGGATAAATTTTCAAAGCTCCTTTAATTAGAATTATTTATTTATTATTATTATATATATTTATTTTGAACAACTCAAGGGTCAGAAACTTAAGGGTCATACTAAGTCTGACTCAAGAATCTAAGGAATTATAACATGCTCAAAAATGTAACTAAGGTTTTAAACTTTAGATGTGTCCAATTTCCATCAATCCACAACCCAACTATAGCTATTACGATCGATCTTAGCAATTGATCAAGATCACTAAGTTAACCTCAACAAGAAATTATCATTTATGAAATCTCAAATTAGTTCAACATATAAAGGGAAACCACATCAATTCACACTTATTACAACAATCTAGCTTACTTAAATCCAAAAAGAAAAACAATTTGCAAAAATTATTTGAGACAAATGAATCAAATTGAAAGAATGAAATAATAAAAATTCAATCAAGAAAGTAAACCTCTCCACCACACTTAAGACGCACATTGTCCCCAATGTGTGTGCAAAATAAGAAATAATGAAGAGAGAGAAAAACTGCCCTTTTCATGTCCATGAATGGAAAAATATGAGTACGGTGCCAAGAGTATGGTGAAGGAGGATTTGCCTCAAAACAAAAATATAAAATGCAAAAAGAAGAAAAAATAAGGTTAAGACATAAATAAATAAAATAACAAATAAAAGAAACAATTCTTAAAGAAAATAACAATTGTCCAAAAGCAATGAAAAAGAAAGAAAACTAAAAAGAATATTAAACAAGCAAAGAAATGAAAATAAAATAAAATAAAAATGTGGGCTAGTCAAAAATCGGTGCATCGCCGGAATCGTCACTGCCAGTCTCATCATCAGAAACATCAACTAGAGGTGCAGGTGCAGGTTCAGGGGCAGGTGGCTGGTATGGTGGAGGTGGAGGTTGAGAAGGGAGAAACCCTTGATACCGCCAGAACTCCAACATGGATTGCTCCAGCCATTGCTGTCTCAAGATCTCGTGATCCAGCTGGGCTTGGAAAGAAGTAGACTGGTCAAGTATAAAATGCTGCAGCTGGTCCTGCTGGGTTAAGATCTTATTTTGATTCAGCTCAATATTCCCTATCTTCCCTTCAATCCTACAAATCTGAAGCTCTAAATCCATGGGTTTCCTGTCATCATCCCACTCAACATTAACTGACTGATGCCAATCCCGGAATGCAGGAGTCTGGACAAAAGAAGGTCCAGCAGAAGAAGAAGGTGCAGCAGTAGCGATCGAAGGCCCAGCGGCGGTGGATGAACCAGGAAAATCTGACGGTGGAGGTGGTGGTATATCCAAAGAAGGAGCAGAAGGAGTTGCCTCTGGTATATCTGAATACATAGGAGTTGCCTGTAGCCCAGCTACCTTCTCTCGGTTCAATCTCTTTAATGTGTCCATACCCAACAACTTGGGCATACCATCCACCGTCATAGGTAAGCAGCCATCTAACACACCCAGACAACGAGCGAGTCTTGTGACATACATGCCACCATGTAAAGTACATGATGCTCCTTTCTTAGACTGCTCATAGAAAAAATGTGTGATGGCATGTGCGACATTGCACCGGGTCTTCTGTACCATGCAGTGCAGGAAAACAGATCTCGCAAGCTTACCACCCCTGTGCTACTCAGCCGAGCTGTAAGAGTGTGAACTAATAGGTTGTGCACCACTCGGCAGGGGAAAGACTCGAAGTTGGATGCCTTAGAAACCTTGGGTTGATACTTATCGGTAGTGGGTGCAAAGATCCGCCAAACCCTAGGAGGAGCAACCTCATACTCAATGAAATCTACCTCGAAGTTTAGATAATCAAAGGTCTGTACCTCCTCTTCAGTATATAACTCGAGATGCACCCCAAGGTCATTAATGCTCATGTTGAATCTCTGCCCTCCCAGTCTGAATTTAATCGTTGGCTCAGTAATAGAAATCTTGGTCTTCTAGAACTGGAAGGTGCAGTAAAATTTCAATGTCAGCTCTCGATAGGAAGGCTCATTAATGGAGAATAGTTGGTCTCACCCTGGTTGATTAATTAATTCCCGAATATCTGCTGCAATATTAGCCAGTTCCATAGCATCCCAATCTAGAACACGAGGTGGGGACCATTCTTTGTTGCCGAAAAGTTCGAATCACCTTCTTTCCTCGGCATTCAAAAATCTAAGGCATTTGTGGGTGGCCATGAATTTAGAAGTTGGACGGTAGCGGGTTGGCTGGAACTGCCTTCTCCTCGTGCACGCTTAGTGGGAAGCTGGGAAGATGATTGTTTGCGAGGCCCCATTGTCTGTTAGTCTGCAAAATAAACCAAAAAGATTCCTCAATAACAACACAAGGATAGCATGACACAAGGTTACCGAAATTCTGGCATTATAACAATAAATCATACCCAAACGTAATCCACCTATAGCAATACACGCTTAATCAACCAAAAGCAACAAACCAATCCAAATGATAGCAATAAACATAATCGACCAAAAGCAAAAAATTAATCTGAACGACAGCAATAAACATACCACAATAAAGGCAATTCCCACAATAACAAGACATTTTCCAAAAATGACGATTAATAGAATCCAACAAATGAAGCAATCAATATACAACTCAAACTACAAACCAATACAAAAATAAACAAACGCCGAATCAAAATGGAATTCATAAATAACAAAAATCAAAATTAATCAAATGCCGCAAAAATTAAGAGAAATAAAAAGACATCAAAATAAAGCAAACACATCATGAAACTTCCAACTTCAAGGCAAAGACAAAAAAATACAAGGAATGTATACGAAAAATGAAAGAAAAAAGAAAGAAAACAAACAAAAATAGCAAAAATTGAGATTTCGTACCTGAAAAGCGAAAATCGCGTGGAACGAGTAAATTCAACGGAAAAAATGAGCAAATGCACGCAACTAATGCAAGCCGGGAGTGAGAATCTCTCCTAAAGTTAATGGGTGTGTGAATGCGCCGGTGGGAGTGCAAGAAAGTTGAGAGAAAATGAGAAAGAAAAATGAAAAGTGCGTGAAAATCACTTCGGTTCTCTATATAAAGACATTGACACGCCCATTGACACGCCCGTGTCACTGGGCGTGCTCTATAGTATAAAAGACAGTGTACACAACACGCTCACAGACACGACCGTGTCAATGGGCGTGTCATAGGTACTGGATGAAATGATAATTGACACGTCCACACACACGGGCGTGTCCATGGGCGTGTCACAGGTACTGTGACAACAAGCAAACGACACATCCACTAATTTGGGCGTGTTCTGAGGGCGTGCTGGATAATTTTTCGTCATTTTTCATTTTTTTTAGAGACATGTCCATGGACACGGGCGTGTCACTGGGCGTGTTATAGCTACTTTTCTCATGGAAAACGACATGCTCATAGACACGACCGTGTCACTGGACGTGTTGTAGCTACTGCCTGAAAAGAATAATGACATGCCTAATGACACGGGCGTGTCCTTTAATATGCTCAATTTTGTAACACCCCTTCCCGACCTACGTGTGTAAGCTGAGTAGAGGCGCCACCCTATCCTAATGTTGCTACCACTTTTACTTAGTCAAATTTTTGTTCCGATTTTTATAGAAATTTTGCCATAGTTTTGCCTAAAAATTCAATCCCAAGTGTCGACAAAACTGGTTTTTTTTTCTAATTTTTGAAAACATTTTTACACAAACCAATGCAAACAAAATCATTCTCAGTACACTTCCAATAAATCCCCCTTATAACCTCAACTACAACCTGCAAAAAGGATTTACACTTCTAGTACAAAATAAAGTAAAGGTTTATTATGAAATACAGCAGATAAAATCTTTGTTCACTATGCAACGGAAAGTAACAATATTTACAAATTCATATACATCAAAACTCAAGTTTTACAACACATAAAATTTATACATGTTTGGCAGTCAGTCTTCGATCTTAAAGCCCACTATTCAATCTTCAAAATCTAGGCTCGACTCGGCCTAGAGGAACTCTCTGGTTCTTCCTTGTCACCTGCGCGAAGAATCACATTCGCGCTAAGCCAACGGCTTAGTAAGATAAAACATGCTAATGGTATGCTTTAATGTAATGCAATGCCACATATGTTATTGATAAGATCAATATCATAAATATAAAGTTAACCACATAATTATGCATTTCACAAATCATAGTCATATGAGCATACCACATTTCAACATCTTTCCACATTCAACATTAATCAATCATACTCAATAACCAACATCTCATTTCATTAACTCATAACATTATTTAGGACATTCATATAACCCTGACACCTATGGGCCCAACAAGTATTTAATACGATATTCAGAGTTCAGAGTTACTGCTTTGGTTCATAGTCACAATAATCACGCCCGTAGGCAAGTGTAACAGACCCAGTCTCTTGGATCATCAACTCAACACATATGAGGAGATCCTCAACCCGGCAAGACTGTTACAAATCATATATCTCATAGTGTAACAGACCCAGTCTCTTGGACCATCAACTCAACACCTATGAGGAGGTCCTCAACCCGGCAAGACTGTTACCTGTCATCATTTCTTAGGCATGCCACCCAAATCCAGAACTCTGAAACTGAATAACATATTAAACAAACAATTCATTTCCATTCTCAATTCTCATCACATTTAGGCAAACATGCCTTCTTTCTTTCAATTACATCATCTTAGCCAATAACAATGGCTTCACATTTCATTTCACAATATAACATCTCATTATTCAAGTATATATATATATATATATCTCATCCATGATCACATTATATCTCACATAGCATCATTCATAAATATCAACATTTCATACCACATTACTCATGAAACACATTACCATTCACAATGCACAACATAACATTGTTCAATCTCAACAATGCAATTAGGGCAAAGAACAATTGATTATAACATTCATTGATTCAAGTGTGTTTAAAGTGTTTAGGGTTAGGTTTAAGGACCAACCTACCTTTGGAAAACCAAAGCAATGCAAAAAGAACAAAGAATTAAAACCCTAACCATAAATAGTACATTCTGGTTTTAAACTCCATTTTATCCTTATTTTGAAAAATTGTATAAAATAATCTACTTGACTAAAAATTCTAAAATTTTTACAGAATTTAGTTTTGTATCTTAAAATCATCCCTTTAAAATTTCAGATCAAACTGAACACAAAATCTTGGTCAAATAGTTCACCTAACCAGACTGCCCCAATTGCCCTGCATCCTGGCAGCAGTTCTGAACTTTGTGAATTCCATAAATCAAATTCAATCAACGTGGTTCCAAATTATTTTTCTCAAATACTAGACTCACTAAGCAACAACATATCCAAAATTCGATTGGATATGATTTTTCTACATTTTATTAAAAATCACGAAATATAGCTGTCCCAGTTAAGGTACCTGCTGGAACAGGTCTAATGAAAATAATCTTTCTAAACTCATAACCATTCCAAAATCGAATCAACATATTTTTCAGTCATTCTACACTCATAGAGGCACAACATATCAAAAATTCACTTCAAGAACATTTTTCTATAATTAATTAAAAATCATACAAATCACAGCCTTTACTAATTGTAAAACAGAAACAATTTCACTAAACACAACTCTTACTCAACACAATCACTTCCAACACCTTCACCAACTCAACTTCTCATCATCAAACCAACAAACCCTAATTCCTTTCTCACACCACTTCAAAAGAATTGAAGAAATTAAAGAAAAGATCTTACCTCAAATGAAGAAATCTACAAATCTTTAACCAAAACCCTTGTTTCTTTCTTCAAAATGCTTCAAACCTCAAGATCACCTCTCTTTCTCTCTTTGTCTATGGAGAATCCGGCCACTTCAAGAAAGAAAGAAGAAAATGCACAAGTCAAACACCTTTTCTTCTTTTAATCTCCACCATGCATCTTACAAGGAAAATTACCAAAACACCCTTAACCATATAACTAACTCTTTGTCTCATATAAGCCCTTTATAGTAATTTCATTAACAACCAAAAATATCTTCTTCCACTTAACCATCACCTTGACTCTTCATTTGACCAATGTATATGTTAATTATATCATCATATAAACAACATATACATTTGTCTCTAAACCCTAAATTTCTTCTCCAAAACACATATACATATACATTCTCTTCCCATTTCTTTTCTCTTACAATTTAACACATATATGCACAAACATTCACTTCCCAATATATATATCAACAACCACAATAACAACAACATACTCAAAACTTCTAGGGCATAAATGAGGATATTACAATTCTCCCCCTCTAAAAAGAAAATTTCGTCCTCGAAATTACCTGATATCAAAGCTGAAACAATTGCGGATACTGCTCTCGCATGGTATGCTCACTTTCCCAAGTCGCTTCTTCTTTTGCATGATTCTTCCAAAGAATCTTCACCAATGGCACTCTCTTGTTCCTTAACTCTTTCACTTCTCGTGCCAAGATAGCAACTGGTTCCTCTTCAAATGTCAAATCTGGGCTCACTTCAATAGACTCAAATGGCAACACATGAGATGGATCCGACCTATATCTCCTCAACATAGAAACATGGAATACATTATGAATACGATCCAACTCAGGTGGCAAAGCAAGTCGATACGCCACTGGCCCAACTCTTTCTAACACTTCATACGGCCCAATGAAACGAGGACTCAATTTTCCTTTCCGACCGAACCTCAAAATTTTCTTCCAAGGAGACACTTTCAGAAATACCTTATCTCCAACATCAAACTCTATATCTCTCCTTTTTAGATCTGCATAAGACTTATGTCGGTCTGAAGCTGCTTTTAACCTGCCTCGAATCAACTTTACTTTATCTTCAGTTTCTTGAATCAAATCAGGACCAACCAACTTATTATCTCCAAGCTCATTCCAACAAAGAGGTGTCCTACACCGTCTGCCATACAATGCTTCAAACGGTGCCATACCAATGCTGGATTGGTGACTGTTGTTGTAAGCAAACTCCACAAGAGGTAAAAACCTATCCCAACTTCCAGAGAAATCGATGACACAGCTTCTCAACATGTCCTCAATAATCTGTATCACCCTCTCTGACTGTCCATCCGTCTGTGGATGAAAAGCAATGCTGAAGTGCAGTCGAGAACCTAAAGCACTATGCAAACTCTTCCAAAATCTGGAAGTAAACCTGGGATCTCGATCAGACACTAAAGAAGTTGGAACACCATGCAGTTTCACAATCTCATGGATATACAGCTCAGCCAATCTCTCCAAAGAGTAATCCATTCGAACCGGAAGGAAATGAGCTGTCTTAGTCAATCTATCCACAATCACCCATATAGCATCATGCTTCTTTTGTGTCAATGGCAAACCAGACACAAAATCCATTGTCACTCTTTCCCACTTCCATTCTGGCACTGACAATGGTTGAAGCAACCCGGTTGGAACTTGATGCTCTGCTTTAACCTTCTGACAAGTGAGACATTTCGATACAAACTCAGCAATGTCTCTCTTCAAACCAATCCACCAATAATGCTGTCTCAAATCATGATACATCTTCGTATTACCCGGATGCATAGCAAACATTGACTGATGAGCTTCTTCTAAAATGACTCTTTTCAAATCAGCATCATCGGGTACACACAATCGGTTCTTAAACCAGAGACTCCCATCATCTTTCACAACAAAATCTCTAGTCTTCCCATTCTTGCAATCTGAAAAAATCTTCTGAATCTTCTTATCAGCCAACTGAGCTTCTTTGATCTGATCTAACAAAATCGGCTTTAATTGCAACTGTGCCAATAATGCACCATCAACACAAGGTACAAAACTGGCATGCAATGCTCTCAACTCAACAAGCAACGAGAGCGAGTAAACAGTTAAACCAGCTAAAGACTTCCGACTCAAGGCATCAGCAACAACATTTGCTTTACCTGGATGATAGTCAATCAAGCAGTCGTAGTCTTTAATCAATTCTAACCATCTCCTCTGACGAAGATTGAGTTCTTTCTGGACACCCAAATACTTCAAACTCTTGTGATCAGTGTAGATGAAACATTTCTCCCCAAACAGATAGTGGCGCCAAATCTTTAATGCAAACACAATGGCAGCCAATTCTAAATCATGGGTCGGATAGTTAAGCTCATGCGGTTTCAACTGTCGAGATGCATAAGCTATAACTTTCCCTTCCTGCATCAATACACACCCCAAACCTCTATGTGAAGCATCACTGTAGATCACATATGGTTTGCCTTCAACAGGTAAAGTAAGAACAGGCGCTTGAGTCAACAACTCTCTCAACTGCTCAAAACTAGCCTGACACTGATCTGTCCACACAAATCTCACTCCCTTTCGAAGTAATCTGGTGAGTGGAGTAGCTATCAAAGAAAACCCTTTCACAAACCGTCGGTAATAGCCTGCCAAACCCAGAAAACTTCTAATCTCTGTCACAGACTTGGGTGGACTCCAATTTAAAATGGCTTCAACTTTGCTCGGATCAACTCTGATGCCTTCTGCAGAAACAATATGTCCGAGAAAAGCAACTTGATCCAACCAGAACTCACACTTCGACAATTTGGCAAATAACTGATTCTCTCTCAAAATCTGCAACACAATCCGCAGATGCATATCATGCTCCTCTTCATTCCGCGAATACACCAGTATATCATCAATGAAGACCACTACAAACTGATCCAAATAGGGCCTAAACACCCTATTCATCAAATCCATAAAAGCTGCAGGTGCATTCGTTAGACCAAAAGGCATAACTAAAAACTCATAATGCCCATACCTGGTCCGAAAAGCAGTCTTAGGAACATCTTCACTTCTTACCCTCAGCTGATGGTACCCAGATCTCAAATCAATTTTGGAGAACACTGACGCTCCCTTCAACTGATCAAAGAGATCATCGATTCTAGGCAAAGGATATTTATTTTTAATAGTCACCTTGTTCAATTGCCTATAATCGATACACAACCTCATAGTACCATCTTTCTTCTTCACAAATAGCACAGGAGCTCCCCAAGGAGAAACACTGGGGCGAATGAATCCTTTGTCCAACAACTCCTGTAATTGCACTTTCAACTCCCTCAATTCTGCTGGTGCCATTCTATAAGGAGTAATAGAGATAGGAGTGGTACCAGGCAACAATTCAATACCGAACTCCACCTCTCTCTCAGGAGGCAACCCTGGCAACTCCTCTGGAAACACATCCGGGAACTCAGCAACTGTGGCAATGCTATCAATAGGGGAACCCTTCACTCTAGTATCCACCACATGAGCAAGATAGGCTTCACACCCCTTTCTAATCAACCTCCTGGCTGCAACAGCTGAAACAAATAAGGAGGCTAGCTGTTCCTGCTCATTAGATACTATCACCTCTCTACCATCACCCGTTCTCAAAGAAACAATTTTCTTTTTACAATCCACCACAGCTTCATGTCGAGATAGCCAATCCATACCTAAGATCACGTCATATTCCTTAAATGGCATCTCAATCAAATCCCCAAGGAACTCCTCACCCTGCACCACTACTGCACTATCTCTATGCACCTTACTCACAACCACACTATGCCCTAACGGATTTGTTACCAACACATCAAATCCTAGGGACTCAGCATGCAAATCAGATACAGGCAAAACAGATGCACTAATATATGAATGTGTGGAACCCGGATCAATCAAAGCAAGTACTGGAGTATTAAATAAAGAAAAAGTACCAGCTATGACTGCCGATGTATCTGGCTGTCTCTGCATAACATACATCCTCTGGGAAGATCCAACCTCCTCTGGTCTACCCTCCCTGGATGTAGTACCTCTTCTAGAACTGAATCCTGGTCTACCTCCCCGGCTGGCACCTCTGCCTCCTCTGCCTCCCCTCACACTAGCTCGAGAAGCAGCAGAATCAACTGGCATCTGATCCTGCCTCTCAGGACAGTCTCTCACAAAGTGGTCAGGTGATCCACACCTGAAGCATACCCCTGATCTACTATGCCTCCAACAAACGCCCCCATGTCTTCCACCACACTGGTTACACACAGGTAAGGTGGATCTCTGAACTCCAGGAGTAGGAGCACTCGCTACTGAAGCTGCAGGTCTAAATCTCTGCCTCTGGAACTACACTGACCTACCCACTGGTCTCTGGCTCCTACTACTCCGAGGAACAAAACTTCCTCTACCCCTCTTCGCAGAAGAAGACCCTGCCTCGAACTGGGGCCTTCTAACCCTAACCTCTTCCTCTGAAGCAGCTGCAATAACTTGAGCTCGCTCTACACTTCGAGCTGCTGCCACAAGCTGTGAGAAATCCTGATATCTGGATCCAGCCACTAAGCACATGATCGAGGGCCTCAATCCCTCCTCAAATCGCCGACATCTATCAATCTCATCAGTAATGATACCCCCAGCATACTGACTCAGTCGAATAAACTCAACTTCATACTCAGTTACGGTCCGATGATCTTGCTTCAAATCTAGAAACTCTCTTTTCTTCCCATCTTTATACTCCCTAGGAGTATACTTCAACTCAAATTCTCTCAGAAAATCCGCATAAGACAAGGTTGGTGGATCATCCATAGAATGGGGCACTGTCTTCCACCAGTCGTAGGCATCCTTCTGTAGCAAAGATCTTGCATAGTCAAACTTCTCCTCTGAAGTGGCTTGCAACTGCACAAATACCCTCTGAACTCTATCAAGCCACTGTTCTGCTACAGCCGGATCAACTGTACCAAAGAAATCCTCTGCTCCATATTTCCTTAGCTTATCATAGTGCCTTACTGGTACTGAAGGCTGAGGGGGTGGTGGCGGTGGCTGTGGTTGCACAGGTGCTTGTCTCATAGCTTCCAACATAGGCCTAAACCAGGCTGGCGGAACCTCCTCCCCAGCTGGTCTACCCGACACCGAAGCAGGTGCCTCCTCAACACTATCAACCCTAGCTCCCTCAGCAGGAGCAATACTCTCGGCACTACCCTCAACAGATTGTCGTGAATGAGATGCCATCTCTACCTATATCTGCAAACACAGCAGAATATTCCTCATTAAAGATCAAAGACTGCCATACCAAAACATGTATTTTACTCAAAAACCCACTTTAAAAATCAAAATATTCTTTTTCTTACAATTGATCTAGGTTGAGAATCTCAAACCTAGGCTCTGATACCAAAAATTGTAACACCCCTTCCCGACCTACGTGTGTAAGCTGAGTAGAGGCGCCACCCTATCCTAATGTTGCTACCACTTTTACTTAGTCAAATTTTTGTTCCGATTTTTATAGAAATTTTGCCATAGTTTTGCCTAAAAATTCAATCCCAAGTGTCGACAAAACTGGTTTTTTTTCTAATTTTTGAAAACATTTTTACACAAACCAATGCAAACAAAATCATTCTCAGTACACTTCCAATAAATCCCCCTTATAACCTCAACTACAACCTGCAAAAAGGATTTACACTTCTAGTACAAAATAAAGTAAAGGTTTATTATGAAATACAGCAGATAAAATCTTTGTTCACTATGCAACGGAAAGTAACAATATTTACAAATTCATATACATCAAAACTCAAGTTTTACAACACATAAAATTTATACATGTTTGGCAGTCAGTCTTCGATCTTAAAGCCCACTATTCAATCTTCAAAATCTAGGCTCGACTCGGCCTAGAGGAACTCTCTGGTTCTTCCTTGTCACCTGCGCGAAGAATCACATTCGCGCTAAGCCAACGGCTTAGTAAGATAAAACATGCTAATGGTATGCTTTAATGTAATGCAATGCCACATATGTTATTGATAAGATCAATATCATAAATATAAAGTTAACCACATAATTATGCATTTCACAAATCATAGTCATATGAGCATACCACATTTCAACATCTTTCCACATTCAACATTAATCAATCATACTCAATAACCAACATCTCATTTCATTAACTCATAACATTATTTAGGACATTCATATAACCCTGACACCTATGGGCCCAACAAGTATTTAATACGATATTCAGAGTTCAGAGTTACTGCTTTGGTTCATAGTCACAATAATCACGCCCGTAGGCAAGTGTAACAGACCCAGTCTCTTGGATCATCAACTCAACACATATGAGGAGATCCTCAACCCGGCAAGACTGTTACAAATCATATATCTCATAGTGTAACAGACCCAGTCTCTTGGACCATCAACTCAACACCTATGAGGAGGTCCTCAACCCGGCAAGACTGTTACCTGTCATCATTTCTTAGGCATGCCACCCAAATCCAGAACTCTGAAACTGAATAACATATTAAACAAACAATTCATTTCCATTCTCAATTCTCATCACATTTAGGCAAACATGCCTTCTTTCTTTCAATTACATCATCTTAGCCAATAACAATGGCTTCACATTTCATTTCACAATATAACATCTCATTATTCAAGTATATATATATATATATATATCTCATCCATGATCACATTATATCTCACATAGCATCATTCATAAATATCAACATTTCATACCACATTACTCATGAAACACATTACCATTCACAATGCACAACATAACATTGTTCAATCTCAACAATGCAATTAGGGCAAAGAACAATTGATTATAACATTCATTGATTCAAGTGTGTTTAAAGTGTTTAGGGTTAGGTTTAAGGACCAACCTACCTTTGGAAAACCAAAGCAATGCAAAAAGAACAAAGAATTAAAACCCTAACCATAAATAGTACATTCTGGTTTTAAACTCCATTTTATCCTTATTTTGAAAAATTGTATAAAATAATCTACTTGACTAAAAATTCTAAAATTTTTACAGAATTTAGTTTTGTATCTTAAAATCATCCCTTTAAAATTTCAGATCAAACTGAACACAAAATCTTGGTCAAATAGTTCACCTAACCAGACTGCCCCAATTGCCCTGCATCCTGGCAGCAGTTCTGAACTTTGTGAATTCCATAAATCAAATTCAATCAACGTGGTTCCAAATTATTTTTCTCAAATACTAGACTCACTAAGCAACAACATATCCAAAATTCGATTGGATATGATTTTTCTACATTTTATTAAAAATCACGAAATATAGCTGTCCCAGTTAAGGTACCTGCTGGAACAGGTCTAATGAAAATAATCTTTCTAAACTCATAACCATTCCAAAATCGAATCAACATATTTTTCAGTCATTCTACACTCATAGAGGCACAACATATCAAAAATTCACTTCAAGAACATTTTTCTATAATTAATTAAAAATCATACAAATCACAGCCTTTACTAATTGTAAAACAGAAACAATTTCACTAAACACAACTCTTACTCAACACAATCACTTCCAACACCTTCACCAACTCAACTTCTCATCATCAAACCAACAAACCCTAATTCCTTTCTCACACCACTTCAAAAGAATTGAAGAAATTAAAGAAAAGATCTTACCTCAAATGAAGAAATCTACAAATCTTTAACCAAAACCCTTGTTTCTTTCTTCAAAATGCTTCAAACCTCAAGATCACCTCTCTTTCTCTCTTTGTCTATGGAGAATCCGGCCACTTCAAGAAAGAAAGAAGAAAATGCACAAGTCAAACACCTTTTCTTCTTTTAATCTCCACCATGCATCTTACAAGGAAAATTACCAAAACACCCTTAACCATATAACTAACTCTTTGTCTCATATAAGCCCTTTATAGTAATTTCATTAACAACCAAAAATATCTTCTTCCACTTAACCATCACCTTGACTCTTCATTTGACCAATGTATATGTTAATTATATCATCATATAAACAACATATACATTTGTCTCTAAACCCTAAATTTCTTCTCCAAAACACATATACATATACATTCTCTTCCCATTTCTTTTCTCTTACAATTTAACACATATATGCACAAACATTCACTTCCCAATATATATATCAACAACCACAATAACAACAACATACTCAAAACTTCTAGGGCATAAATGAGGATATTACAATTCTCCCCCTCTAAAAAGAAAATTTCGTCCTCGAAATTACCTGATATCAAAGCTGAAACAATTGCGGATACTGCTCTCGCATGGTATGCTCACTTTCCCAAGTCGCTTCTTCTTTTGCATGATTCTTCCAAAGAATCTTCACCAATGGCACTCTCTTGTTCCTTAACTCTTTCACTTCTCGTGCCAAGATAGCAACTGGTTCCTCTTCAAATGTCAAATCTGGGCTCACTTCAATAGACTCAAATGGCAACACATGAGATGGATCCGACCTATATCTCCTCAACATAGAAACATGGAATACATTATGAATACGATCCAACTCAGGTGGCAAAGCAAGTCGATACGCCACTGGCCCAACTCTTTCTAACACTTCATACGGCCCAATGAAACGAGGACTCAATTTTCCTTTCCGACCGAACCTCAAAATTTTCTTCCAAGGAGACACTTTCAGAAATACCTTATCTCCAACATCAAACTCTATATCTCTCCTTTTTAGATCTGCATAAGACTTATGTCGGTCTGAAGCTGCTTTTAACCTGCCTCGAATCAACTTTACTTTATCTTCAGTTTCTTGAATCAAATCAGGACCAACCAACTTATTATCTCCAAGCTCATTCCAACAAAGAGGTGTCCTACACCGTCTGCCATACAATGCTTCAAACGGTGCCATACCAATGCTGGATTGGTGACTGTTGTTGTAAGCAAACTCCACAAGAGGTAAAAACCTATCCCAACTTCCAGAGAAATCGATGACACAGCTTCTCAACATGTCCTCAATAATCTGTATCACCCTCTCTGACTGTCCATCCGTCTGTGGATGAAAAGCAATGCTGAAGTGCAGTCGAGAACCTAAAGCACTATGCAAACTCTTCCAAAATCTGGAAGTAAACCTGGGATCTCGATCAGACACTAAAGAAGTTGGAACACCATGCAGTTTCACAATCTCATGGATATACAGCTCAGCCAATCTCTCCAAAGAGTAATCCATTCGAACCGGAAGGAAATGAGCTGTCTTAGTCAATCTATCCACAATCACCCATATAGCATCATGCTTCTTTTGTGTCAATGGCAAACCAGACACAAAATCCATTGTCACTCTTTCCCACTTCCATTCTGGCACTGACAATGGTTGAAGCAACCCGGTTGGAACTTGATGCTCTGCTTTAACCTTCTGACAAGTGAGACATTTCGATACAAACTCAGCAATGTCTCTCTTCAAACCAATCCACCAATAATGCTGTCTCAAATCATGATACATCTTCGTATTACCCGGATGCATAGCAAACATTGACTGATGAGCTTCTTCTAAAATGACTCTTTTCAAATCAGCATCATCGGGTACACACAATCGGTTCTTAAACCAGAGACTCCCATCATCTTTCACAACAAAATCTCTAGTCTTCCCATTCTTGCAATCTGAAAAAATCTTCTGAATCTTCTTATCAGCCAACTGAGCTTCTTTGATCTGATCTAACAAAATCGGCTTTAATTGCAACTGTGCCAATAATGCACCATCAACACAAGGTACAAAACTGGCATGCAATGCTCTCAACTCAACAAGCAACGAGAGCGAGTAAACAGTTAAACCAGCTAAAGACTTCCGACTCAAGGCATCAGCAACAACATTTGCTTTACCTGGATGATAGTCAATCAAGCAGTCGTAGTCTTTAATCAATTCTAACCATCTCCTCTGACGAAGATTGAGTTCTTTCTGGACACCCAAATACTTCAAACTCTTGTGATCAGTGTAGATGAAACATTTCTCCCCAAACAGATAGTGGCGCCAAATCTTTAATGCAAACACAATGGCAGCCAATTCTAAATCATGGGTCGGATAGTTAAGCTCATGCGGTTTCAACTGTCGAGATGCATAAGCTATAACTTTCCCTTCCTGCATCAATACACACCCCAAACCTCTATGTGAAGCATCACTGTAGATCACATATGGTTTGCCTTCAACAGGTAAAGTAAGAACAGGCGCTTGAGTCAACAACTCTCTCAACTGCTCAAAACTAGCCTGACACTGATCTGTCCACACAAATCTCACTCCCTTTCGAAGTAATCTGGTGAGTGGAGTAGCTATCAAAGAAAACCCTTTCACAAACCGTCGGTAATAGCCTGCCAAACCCAGAAAACTTCTAATCTCTGTCACAGACTTGGGTGGACTCCAATTTAAAATGGCTTCAACTTTGCTCGGATCAACTCTGATGCCTTCTGCAGAAACAATATGTCCGAGAAAAGCAACTTGATCCAACCAGAACTCACACTTCGACAATTTGGCAAATAACTGATTCTCTCTCAAAATCTGCAACACAATCCGCAGATGCATATCATGCTCCTCTTCATTCCGCGAATACACCAGTATATCATCAATGAAGACCACTACAAACTGATCCAAATAGGGCCTAAACACCCTATTCATCAAATCCATAAAAGCTGCAGGTGCATTCGTTAGACCAAAAGGCATAACTAAAAACTCATAATGCCCATACCTGGTCCGAAAAGCAGTCTTAGGAACATCTTCACTTCTTACCCTCAGCTGATGGTACCCAGATCTCAAATCAATTTTGGAGAACACTGACGCTCCCTTCAACTGATCAAAGAGATCATCGATTCTAGGCAAAGGATATTTATTTTTAATAGTCACCTTGTTCAATTGCCTATAATCGATACACAACCTCATAGTACCATCTTTCTTCTTCACAAATAGCACAGGAGCTCCCCAAGGAGAAACACTGGGGCGAATGAATCCTTTGTCCAACAACTCCTGTAATTGCACTTTCAACTCCCTCAATTCTGCTGGTGCCATTCTATAAGGAGTAATAGAGATAGGAGTGGTACCAGGCAACAATTCAATACCGAACTCCACCTCTCTCTCAGGAGGCAACCCTGGCAACTCCTCTGGAAACACATCCGGGAACTCAGCAACTGTGGCAATGCTATCAATAGGGGAACCCTTCACTCTAGTATCCACCACATGAGCAAGATAGGCTTCACACCCCTTTCTAATCAACCTCCTGGCTGCAACAGCTGAAACAAATAAGGAGGCTAGCTGTTCCTGCTCATTAGATACTATCACCTCTCTACCATCACCCGTTCTCAAAGAAACAATTTTCTTTTTACAATCCACCACAGCTTCATGTCGAGATAGCCAATCCATACCTAAGATCACGTCATATTCCTTAAATGGCATCTCAATCAAATCCCCAAGGAACTCCTCACCCTGCACCACTACTGCACTATCTCTATGCACCTTACTCACAACCACACTATGCCCTAACGGATTTGTTACCAACACATCAAATCCTAGGGACTCAGCATGCAAATCAGATACAGGCAAAACAGATGCACTAATATATGAATGTGTGGAACCCGGATCAATCAAAGCAAGTACTGGAGTATTAAATAAAGAAAAAGTACCAGCTATGACTGCCGATGTATCTGGCTGTCTCTGCATAACATACATCCTCTGGGAAGATCCAACCTCCTCTGGTCTACCCTCCCTGGATGTAGTACCTCTTCTAGAACTGAATCCTGGTCTACCTCCCCGGCTGGCACCTCTGCCTCCTCTGCCTCCCCTCACACTAGCTCGAGAAGCAGCAGAATCAACTGGCATCTGATCCTGCCTCTCAGGACAGTCTCTCACAAAGTGGTCAGGTGATCCACACCTGAAGCATACCCCTGATCTACTATGCCTCCAACAAACGCCCCCATGTCTTCCACCACACTGGTTACACACAGGTAAGGTGGATCTCTGAACTCCAGGAGTAGGAGCACTCGCTACTGAAGCTGCAGGTCTAAATCTCTGCCTCTGGAACTACACTGACCTACCCACTGGTCTCTGGCTCCTACTACTCCGAGGAACAAAACTTCCTCTACCCCTCTTCGCAGAAGAAGACCCTGCCTCGAACTGGGGCCTTCTAACCCTAACCTCTTCCTCTGAAGCAGCTGCAATAACTTGAGCTCGCTCTACACTTCGAGCTGCTGCCACAAGCTGTGAGAAATCCTGATATCTGGATCCAGCCACTAAGCACATGATCGAGGGCCTCAATCCCTCCTCAAATCGCCGACATCTATCAATCTCATCAGTAATGATACCCCCAGCATACTGACTCAGTCGAATAAACTCAACTTCATACTCAGTTACGGTCCGATGATCTTGCTTCAAATCTAGAAACTCTCTTTTCTTCCCATCTTTATACTCCCTAGGAGTATACTTCAACTCAAATTCTCTCAGAAAATCCGCATAAGACAAGGTTGGTGGATCATCCATAGAATGGGGCACTGTCTTCCACCAGTCGTAGGCATCCTTCTGTAGCAAAGATCTTGCATAGTCAAACTTCTCCTCTGAAGTGGCTTGCAACTGCACAAATACCCTCTGAACTCTATCAAGCCACTGTTCTGCTACAGCCGGATCAACTGTACCAAAGAAATCCTCTGCTCCATATTTCCTTAGCTTATCATAGTGCCTTACTGGTACTGAAGGCTGAGGGGGTGGTGGCGGTGGCTGTGGTTGCACAGGTGCTTGTCTCATAGCTTCCAACATAGGCCTAAACCAGGCTGGCGGAACCTCCTCCCCAGCTGGTCTACCCGACACCGAAGCAGGTGCCTCCTCAACACTATCAACCCTAGCTCCCTCAGCAGGAGCAATACTCTCGGCACTACCCTCAACAGATTGTCGTGAATGAGATGCCATCTCTACCTATATCTGCAAACACAGCAGAATATTCCTCATTAAAGATCAAAGACTGCCATACCAAAACATGTATTTTACTCAAAAACCCACTTTAAAAATCAAAATATTCTTTTTCTTACAATTGATCTAGGTTGAGAATCTCAAACCTAGGCTCTGATACCAAAAATTGTAACACCCCTTCCCGACCTACGTGTGTAAGCTGAGTAGAGGCGCCACCCTATCCTAATGTTGCTACCACTTTTACTTAGTCAAATTTTTGTTCCGATTTTTATAGAAATTTTGCCATAGTTTTGCCTAAAAATTCAATCCCAAGTGTCGACAAAAATGGTTTTTTTTTCTAATTTTTGAAAACATTTTTACACAAACCAATGCAAACAAAATCATTCTCAGTACACTTCCAATAAATCCCCCTTATAACCTCAACTACAACCTGCAAAAAGGATTTACACTTCTAGTACAAAATAAAGTAAAGGTTTATTATGAAATACAGCAGATAAAATCTTTGTTCACTATGCAACGGAAAGTAACAATATTTACAAATTCATATACATCAAAACTCAAGTTTTACAACACATAAAATTTATACATGTTTGGCAGTCAGTCTTCGATCTTAAAGCCCACTATTCAATCTTCAAAATCTAGGCTCGACTCGGCCTAGAGGAACTCTCTGGTTCTTCCTTGTCACCTGCGCGAAGAATCACATTCGCGCTAAGCCAACGGCTTAGTAAGATAAAACATGCTAATGGTATGCTTTAATGTAATGCAATGCCACATATGTTATTGATAAGATCAATATCATAAATATAAAGTTAACCACATAATTATGCATTTCACAAATCATAGTCATATGAGCATACCACATTTCAACATCTTTCCACATTCAACATTAATCAATCATACTCAATAACCAACATCTCATTTCATTAACTCATAACATTATTTAGGACATTCATATAACCCTGACACCTATGGGCCCAACAAGTATTTAATACGATATTCAGAGTTCAGAGTTACTGCTTTGGTTCATAGTCACAATAATCACGCCCGTAGGCAAGTGTAACAGACCCAGTCTCTTGGATCATCAACTCAACACATATGAGGAGATCCTCAACCCGGCAAGACTGTTACAAATCATATATCTCATAGTGTAACAGACCCAGTCTCTTGGACCATCAACTCAACACCTATGAGGAGGTCCTCAACCCGGCAAGACTGTTACCTGTCATCATTTCTTAGGCATGCCACCCAAATCCAGAACTCTGAAACTGAATAACATATTAAACAAACAATTCATTTCCATTCTCAATTCTCATCACATTTAGGCAAACATGCCTTCTTTCTTTCAATTACATCATCTTAGCCAATAACAATGGCTTCACATTTCATTTCACAATATAACATCTCATTATTCAAGTATATATATATATATATATATCTCATCCATGATCACATTATATCTCACATAGCATCATTCATAAATATCAACATTTCATACCACATTACTCATGAAACACATTACCATTCACAATGCACAACATAACATTGTTCAATCTCAACAATGCAATTAGGGCAAAGAACAATTGATTATAACATTCATTGATTCAAGTGTGTTTAAAGTGTTTAGGGTTAGGTTTAAGGACCAACCTACCTTTGGAAAACCAAAGCAATGCAAAAAGAACAAAGAATTAAAACCCTAACCATAAATAGTACATTCTGGTTTTAAACTCCATTTTATCCTTATTTTGAAAAATTGTATAAAATAATCTACTTGACTAAAAATTCTAAAATTTTTACAGAATTTAGTTTTGTATCTTAAAATCATCCCTTTAAAATTTCAGATCAAACTGAACACAAAATCTTGGTCAAATAGTTCACCTAACCAGACTGCCCCAATTGCCCTGCATCCTGGCAGCAGTTCTGAACTTTGTGAATTCCATAAATCAAATTCAATCAACGTGGTTCCAAATTATTTTTCTCAAATACTAGACTCACTAAGCAACAACATATCCAAAATTCGATTGGATATGATTTTTCTACATTTTATTAAAAATCACGAAATATAGCTGTCCCAGTTAAGGTACCTGCTGGAACAGGTCTAATGAAAATAATCTTTCTAAACTCATAACCATTCCAAAATCGAATCAACATATTTTTCAGTCATTCTACACTCATAGAGGCACAACATATCAAAAATTCACTTCAAGAACATTTTTCTATAATTAATTAAAAATCATACAAATCACAGCCTTTACTAATTGTAAAACAGAAACAATTTCACTAAACACAACTCTTACTCAACACAATCACTTCCAACACCTTCACCAACTCAACTTCTCATCATCAAACCAACAAACCCTAATTCCTTTCTCACACCACTTCAAAAGAATTGAAGAAATTAAAGAAAAGATCTTACCTCAAATGAAGAAATCTACAAATCTTTAACCAAAACCCTTGTTTCTTTCTTCAAAATGCTTCAAACCTCAAGATCACCTCTCTTTCTCTCTTTGTCTATGGAGAATCCGGCCACTTCAAGAAAGAAAGAAGAAAATGCACAAGTCAAACACCTTTTCTTCTTTTAATCTCCACCATGCATCTTACAAGGAAAATTACCAAAACACCCTTAACCATATAACTAACTCTTTGTCTCATATAAGCCCTTTATAGTAATTTCAGTAACAACCAAAAATATCTTCTTCCACTTAACCATCACCTTGACTCTTCATTTGACCAATGTATATGTTAATTATATCATCATATAAACAACATATACATTTGTCTCTAAACCCTAAATTTCTTCTCCAAAACACATATACATATACATTCTCTTCCCATTTCTTTTCTCTTACAATTTAACACATATATGCACAAACATTCACTTCCCAATATATATATCAACAACCACAATAACAACAACATACTCAAAACTTCTAGGGCATAAATGAGGATATTACAAATTTACTCCTCAAAATCAAATTTCCTCTATAAATTCAAATGAATGCAAAACAAACAAACAACCACCCAATAAAAGAATGATAAAACGAAAACAAAATGATGACACAAACCAAAAACATAAAACAGTGGGTTGTCTCCCACCCAGCACTTCTTCAACGTTGTATTAGTTGGACGGTAGGGTAAACTACCCTAGTCTTGGAAGTGTAAAACCTCCTTCAAATCTTGTATTTCCCCTCCGAGGTATAATTTGAGCTTGTGCCCATTAACTTTAAAATCTCCTTTTTTCGAGTGAGTTATTTCAACCACTCCGTAGAGGAAAACTTCCTAGACAGTAAAACGACCAGACCATCGAGACTTTAACTTACCCGGAAAGAGTCGAAGCCTTGAATTGTACAATAATACCTGATCTCCCGCTTGAAACACTTTCTTGTCCTTAATGCGAGCATCATGCCATTTCTTGGTATGCTCCTTATACATTCTGGCATTGTCATAAGCTTGCAACCTCCACTCATCCAACTCGTTTACCTGCAACTTTCTTTGTTCACATGCACGAGCTAGATCAAGGTTAATCTGTTTAATAGCCCAATATGCATTATGTTCAATTTCGACAGGTAAATGACAAGCTTTTCCATATACTAGTCTAAACGGTGTAGTGCCCAAAGGAGTTTTAAATGCAGTCCTAAAAGCCCATAGAGCATTGTCCAATTTTATCGGACCAATCCTTTCGGGATCGCTCTACAGTTTTTTCCAGAATTCGTTTAATCTCCCTATTCGTGTTCTCAACTTGGCCACTAGTTTGGGGATGATAGGGAGTAGCAAATCTATGTGTAACTCCTAGTCTTTTGAAAACTTTCTCAAGCTGATAGTTACAAAAGTGAGTACCCCTATCACTTATAATTGCTTTTGGTGTACCAAATCGAGAAAACAATTTCTTCAAAAACTTCATCACAACCCTAGCATCATTGGTTGTCAAGGCTTGGGCTTCCGGCCATTTAGAGACATAATCTATAGCTACAAGAATATATTTGTTACCAAAAGAATTTGGAAACGGTCCCATAAAATCGATCCCCCATACATCAAAGACTTCACACACTAAAATTCCATTTTGGGGCATCTCATCATGAGATGAAATGTTTCCAATCCTTTGGCAACGATCACATCTGTTTACAAATTTGTAGCTATCCCTAAACAAAGTGGGCCAATAAAATCCTGATTCTAGTACCTTTTGAGCAGTCCTATTGGCTCCCATATGACCACTAGTTGGTCCAGCATGGCATTGATTAAGAATGTTCATTGTTTCGGGCCATGCCACACATCGTCGGATCATGTGATCCTTACATAATCTAAACAAAAATGGATCCTCCCAAAAATAATACTTCATGTCAGAAAAGAATTTCTTCTTTGCTTGATAAGTTAAGTCCTTAGGAAGTTCCCTAGCAGCTAAATAGTTAGCAAAATCTGCAAACCAAGGCGTTCCAAAATTTAAAATTATTTACCTCACTTACCATAGCATATAGCTTCTCATCGAGGAAGTGATCATCAATGTTCCCTTCTTCAAACCACTCCAAAGTTGGATTTTCCAAGCGAGAAAGATGATCTGCTGCCAGATTTTCAGCTCCCTTCTTATCTTGAATCGTCAAGTCAAATTCCTGCAACAACAAAACCCAACGGATTAGCCTAGGCTTAGCATCAATCTTTGCAAATAAGTACCTCAAAGCCAAATGATCCTTATAAACAATCACTTTTGACAAGATTAGATATGATCTAAACTTGTCAAAAGCAAAAACCACAGCTAGTAACTCTTTCTCTATAGTTGTGTAATTAGCTTGAGCTGTGTTCAAGGTCTTGCTTGCATAGTAGATAAGCTGAAAGTATTTCTCCTTGCGTTGACCCAAGACTGCTCCCACTGCAATGTCACTTGCATCGCACATTAGTTCAAGTGGTAGATTCCAATTGGGAACTACCATGATTGGAGCATGGGTCAATTTCTCCTTAAGGGTTGTGAATGCTTTCAGACATTCATCATCAAAAACAAAATCCACATCCTTCTCAAGGAGTCTTGTCAATGGATGGGCTATCTTAGAAAAATCTCTAATGAACCTCTGATAAAAACCCGCATGTCCTAGAAAACTTCTGATGGCCTTCACGGATGTGGGTGGTGGTAACTTCTCAATGGTGTCTACCTTAGCCCGATCCACCTCAATGTCCTTGTTTGAAATTTTGTGTCCTAACACAATTCCCTCTTGAACCACGAAATGACACTTTTCCCAATTAAGTACTAAATTGGTTTCCTCACATCTCATCAGGACTCTTTCAAGGTTTTCCAAACATCTTTCAAATGAGCTGCAATAGACCGAGAAATCATCCATAAACACCTCCATAATATTCAAGCCTAGAACTTTTAAATCAATTCTATTCTTATATAATTTTATTCTTAGTCTTTACAAACACAAAGCTAAGGTGTTTCTCAAGAATAACATATTCTTTCTTCACATTTTTGCTATATCAGAAGTTAACACATTGCAACTCTGTTTCAAACCAATTTACACTCGATTATATGATCTTTATCAACTTAATTCAGGTTTCAACAATATTACTATATATATATTCAATCACATGCAGTTCCCATACAATTTCTATTCGTCACTTCATTTCTAATCCATTGACAATCTCTTATAATATATATTTACATAGAACTTTTCATATATGAATACTTTGGAATTCTAAATACCACATGATTATCAAGTTCAATGTTCACTATAATAATTTCCACTGTCCAATATTATTCAAGTCCATTTCATACTCACTTCCATAACATAATTCATTTAGCTTTACACAGTTCAAGACTTAATCTCTCTTAGGTCTACTAATACATACAACATCATTTTCATATCTCTAATTCCATAATAATACCACATACTTTTTCATGGGTCACCCTCATAATGTGATTCACACATTTGTATATATATATATCATAATTTCATTCATATTGAAAACTCAGTTCACATATCATATACATGTATACACCTAATTATATGCTCTTATTTATCATACATTCAATACAAATTTTCCCTTATAACTGTAACAACCGTCCCAGTCCACCCGCTGAGCCATTCCTATCCGGAGAAACCCTCAGGGCCTCTGGGCTGGGCTGCTACAGTACTAAACTGCCCTCACGGCTTTCCAACAGAATTCACTTATTTGACTTACATCCAAGACTCATGAGTGCAAGTCGCCTCTCTGGATCGAACACCTGACCTCCCCCTTAAGAGAGTCAGCAAAAATCATCCAGTACCATTTCTTCCAATATGATGCAAAGTATTTATTCACACAACACACATATATATACTGACTATAATAGTACTTTACATCCATCTTAGCCACATTCCCAATGTAACATCTCTTTCACTTTCATCTTTAAAATCATTTAATATGTTTCCATATCCACTTCCCTTTTTACTTCAAGACAAATTCTCATATTATCAATCACATTACTCAATTCATAATACTTTCATATGCAATATTAATCATTTCATCTAGCTCATGTATTGCATACACACTAAACCATCAATATCCAAATAATCTTTATCAAATGTCACTAAAACTTTAACTTCTCAACTTACTACTTCACTTAACTTCAATTTGCCAAACTCATCTTTTCTTAATATCCATTTTAAAAACATTTTATATATTTATATATCACAAAGCAATATCAAAACATATACTTTTCTCAATTATCAAGCTTACTTCAACAATTCAAATATCACATATTACCACTATTACATTGAGTTTTCACAATATCCAAACATCTCACATTTATAACATTGAATTCACCATGTTTGCATTAAAATAACAATACCAATTTATATTCTTACTTAACCCATATCATCTCTTTTTCCTTCTTAACAAAACCTTAACTTTACATATCCATTTGTTTATCATTCAACATATATATATATATATCACTCACATATATATACATATGTACATTACATCCAATCATATACACATTGAGCCCAATAACCTCTATACACTTTCCAAGTCTAGTTATCACAAATCTCAGTTTCTTAAACCAACGTTGCTCAATCCAGTTCTCACTATCAATCTTATCACATGACCTAGCTTTGCACAAGTTTATCAATGCAAGCGTAATCATTCTCAACATTAATAGACAAGTAATTATATAGGTTACAAACATGCAATACTATACGTACATTACATTTTCAAGTGATCAAATCAATCTTTAATCACTAACATATTACATCACATTATTACATATCACATTAAATTCACAATGTTTGCATTAAAACAACAATGCAAACAACACCATTATATTCCTTACATTAACCAATATATATATATATATATCTATATATTTTTAGTTTTCATATCATTTCTTTCTCTAGTTTTTACTTTCAAGTAAAAACCTCATTCAGACATTATCATCCCTCTCATATAATTAAATTTTATCCCACATCATATAATGCCACATCCGAGACCAACCTAGGTGTTAATGCATAAGCATGTATTACCAATTTCATTTCAAAACTTTTCTTTTTAATTCCCTTTTAGTTTTTTCAAAACTTTCTCTTTTTAATTTCACTTAGGCCGAGAATCTCAAACCTAAGCTCTGATACCAAAATAATTGTAACACCCCGATACCCTATATAAGTGTTGTACATATACCTAGTATACATACAGTAAGTATATAAAGTATAAGGATGCCACTTGTTGTTACCTTTTAAAAACCTGCAACAGAGTTCAAATCATATTACATTAATTTAAATATCATTTACAAAATCATTGTCTTAATTAAAACTTTATTTATACATATAAATACTCTCTCGTCAGGAATACATCATAATTCAAAATTAAACATGTATGCATTACCCTCTAGTTGGTCTCGACAAACCTTTTACTCTTCTCGTGGCATAACGAAAGACTTCATACCTACCACCAAGCTACCTGCGCTATTACACATCCGCGCTAAGCTCGAGAGCTTAGTAGTACAAATATAATATATAAACATACATTATAAAAACACTAACATATCATAATATATCAATTCTATGCACCATTAGTTTCTTATCATGTTTTCCTTTTAAATTGCATCTTTCATATATCTTAACTAATTTCATGTTTTATATATACATATCATTATCACCAATCATCGATCCAACATTAATACTCACAATCAATATTTCAATATACATATTACATATCATTTCATGTCATTATTTTATTCCCAATTCATCAATCATGAACCCCATTTCCAACCAATACAGTCATAGATCTCATTACTCATTTATTACAACATTTATATATCACTTTGACAACAACGACAGACTCGGGCCCAAACGACACTAATAAGCTATTCTATTTTCAGAGTAATGCTTTGGTTCAATCATCACATTTATCATTATCATAGACCCAACTAGGCTTCAAGGATTAGGTTCAACCAAGCTTGAAGGGGAGCAAAGCATGCTAAGCATCAACCCAACTTGGCTTCAAGAACCAATCCAACCTAGCTTCAAGGGTTGTAACATCTCAATTAGGCTTCAAGGACTTAGCCAACCTAACTTCAAGAGATTGTTACTCATATTAGGCATGCCACCAACAACAAACTCTGAAAATGGAATAACACATTAGTTACACAATTCACTTATTAATTTCATTCTCAATTCTCATCATTAATTAGGCAAACATGCCTTAAGTCTTTCAATTGAATCATCATAGCCAATCACAATGGCTTCACATCACATTTGAGTTATCATAGCCAATCACAATGGCTTCACAACTCATTTAAACCATCATTATATATATATACAACATCAATTACCTTAGCTAAACAAACAGATCATTAGTTTCACATCTCTTTATGTCTCAATTCCCATTATACACTTCATTATTTGAGCATACATAATAAATTTCATTGCACATGTATCTTAAGTTCATCATCATATAAACAACATGTTCCTTTATAACATTTCAATCATTATTATCAACCATAATGATATCACATTTCATCCTTTCTCAAAACACATTGACACCATTCATTATTAAAACATTTATCATAATAAATTGCATTGCACATACCTTTTTGGATGATCCTCATCTCTTCCACACTATGCAAGTCATAACATTAGTCACATTATTCATATAACATACTACCATTCACATGGTTCACAATGCATAACATAACATTGTTCATACATAATCATATGCATCATCATTATCATCAAATGTGTGCTAACATCTCAACATCATATAAATGTATGTTCCACATACATTTGTTTAGATCATTCTTTATTTTCAAAGTGTTTTAGAATGTTTATGTTTAGGTTTAGGAACAATAAAACCCTTGAAGAATCAAACCATGCAAAAAGAACAAAAATAAAAACAGTAGCCAACACATTTGAGGGACACGGCCAAGCTTGTGGCCGTGTCTCTCATCACAATTTTGGCAGTAGCAAACACATGCATAGGACACGGCCGTGTCTCTTCAAAATCAATCCAACACGGCTTAATTTTCCTTGGCTTGGCCGTGTCTCTCATGAATTGGTCGTGTCTCTCCTTGTTTTTGGCCGTGTCACTCATGAATTGAAACCCTTTTCATGTCCAAGTCTCCTTTGGTTGCACTAAATTACATTATACACAATATAACTTATTTTAAATGAATGTAATCAATGTTCTAAACACATATTCATCACAATTTACACATTAACAACACATCAACAATACCTTTAATTATCTACCATTTCAAAACCCTAACTCAAATATCATTCTTAACTTATCATCTTCCAACTAAAACCAACATCACTTTATCCTACCATCTTCAACCAAAACCAAACCAACACTAAATTAACTCACAATCAATTTCAACATTTAGAAACTCATCTCAAACATACCAAATCATAATATTATCAAATCCCAACACACTTCAAACATATCTTCAAAATACCAAAGGAAAACAAGAGAGTACTTACCTCAATTGAAGAAATTTCATAAATCTCTAACTTAATTCTTTGCTTCCTCCTTCAATTTGATGTTAGGATTGAAAACACTTCTCTTGCTCTCCCTTTCCTTATGGTAGCCGGCCACACCAACAAAGAAGAGAAAACAATGAACAAATTCAACTTCTCTTCTTCTTTAAATATCCACCAAGCAATTTTAACTAGACAATTACCTAATTGCCCTCAATCATTTAACTTAACCTTTGTCTCTTATATGCCCATTTAGGTAATTTCTCTTATCACAATTAAAATATCCTCTTACCTTGACTTCCCATTTGACCAACTTATATGTTATATATATTACAATATACACAACATATACATTTTCTTAACACACTCATTTCATTTGCACATAAATATATACATTTAATTCAAATCAAAACAACAATTGTATCCAACTTCTAGAGCACACATTGGGATATTACATCTCCAACATCTGATCAATGAAGGGTAAAGAAAAATGGTCCTTCCTAGTTGCATCATTCAATTTCCTGTAATCTATGCACACCCTCCAACCGGTAAATGTTCTTGTTGGAATCAACTCATCATTTTCATTAGGGACCACCATCATCCCTCCTTTCTTTGGTACTACCTGGATTGGGCTCACCCAAGAACTATCCGAGATTGGATATATAATCCCTGCGTCAAGTAGTTTTATCACTTCAGCCTTCACTACATCTTTCATCTTCGAGTTTAGTCTCCGTTGTGGTTGCACTACCGGCTTGAATTCGTCCTCCATCAATATCTTGTGAGTGCAATAGGATGGACTGATACCCTTGATATCTGCTATCTTCCAAGCTATTACTTTCTTATGTTTTTGCAACAACTGAATAAGCTTTTCTTTTTGCTCAGAAGATAGGTGGGAACTCAGAATTATTGGTAATTTCTTCTTTTCTGCCAGAAATCCATACTCAAGGTGATTTGGAAGGGGTTTTAGTTCTAAGTTGGGTGGATCAATCACTAATGGTTTTGGCTTCTCTTCCTTTGGCATCTCAACATTCTCATACGCCCTGCATTTGAACGATTTGTTTGCTTCAAGAAAAGCAAGATGCTCCATTGCTTCTTGATCCTCAACATTTTCCTGCAATAAACACAACTCAAGGGGATCCTTGGAAACAATGTTAGTTACACAATTCACGGTCTCATGCTCAATAACATCATTGCATGATTCTGCCTCATCAAGTGAAAGTGAATGTTTCATAGCATCATATATCCTAAAAATAACTTTATCATCACCCACTCTCAAAGTTAATGTGCCATCATGAACATCAATAAGGGCACGGGCTATATTTAAAAATGGCCTACCAAGAATAAGTGAAACATCTGCATCCTCATCAATATCAATGACAACAAAATCATTGGGGAAAATGAAATCCCCAACTTTTACCAACACATCTTCTATAATGCCACAAGGGTGGACTACTGACTTATCAGCAAGTTGGATGGTCATAAGTGTTGGTTTAGGTTTACCAATGCCTAACTCTTTGAAAATTTTATAGGGCATAACACTTATGCTAGCCCCCAAATCAGCTAATGCACTTTTGACCTCAAGGTTACCTATTAAACATGGAATGGTAAAACTACCTGGATCTTTTAACTTCTTAGGTAACCTCCTTTGCAAAATTGTTGAACTCTTTTCAGACAACTGCACTAAAGATACTTCTTCAAGTTTCCTTTTGTTAGAAAGGATGTCTTTCAAAAATTTAGCATATTTAGGCATCTGAGACAAAGCTTCAGCAAATGGAATATTAATGTGCAATTGTTTAAAAAGTTCAAGAAACTTACCGAACTGAGCATCAATCTTGTCCTTGTTCAACCTTGCCGGATAGGGTACTCTAGGTCGGTATTCCTTCAATATGGGGCTGCTTTCTTGCGACTGATGCTTCTCTTTCTCACTTTCCAATGTAGTTTTCTCTCCCAAAGCGACAAGAGGATAGACTTCTTTTTCTTTTTCTTGTATTTTAGCCCTTTTCTCTGCCACTTCTCCACTTTTCACATCCACATTACCTTTGATTTCTTTTCCACTCCTTAGTGTAATTGCCTTGAGCTGCTCTTTAGGATTTGCCTCAGTGTTGCTAGGCAGACTTCCTTGTGGTCTCTCACTGAGTAACTTGGCAATTTGCCTCACCTGATTCTCCAAATTATGAATGGAGGCTTGCTGATTTCTTATGGTGGTTTCAGTTGATTGGAGCCTAGCTTGTTGATGTTGGGGCAGCTGGAATCCAGGGGGAGGTCTTGGATTATTTTGATTAGTCCATGAGAAATTTGGATTATTTCTCCACCCCAGATTGTATGTGTTGTTGTAGGGGTTATTCTTTTGCTGCCTTGGCATATTCCCCACATAATCCACTTGCTCTTGCCTAGCAAACATGTTGCCATTTTGGCACTCTTGACTTGATGTCCACCCCCACACCATTCACAAGACATCAATTGCATTACTTTCCCATAAGAAAAGGTCAAAGAATCAAATTTTTTATTCAATGCTTCTAATTGGGCTGTCAAAGCCAGCACAGGATCTAATTGGTGTGAACCCATGACTTTCATCTTTCCTTGCTCCCTTGGGGTTTGCCACTGATAATTGGTGATAGCCATGTCTTTAATTAAATCCCTTGCTTTTTCAGGTGTCTTATTGTTTATGGTACCACCAGCTGCTGCATTAATGGATTGCTTACTTACATAATTCAACCCATTGTAAAATGTTTGAATTTGAAGCCATAGTGGAAGTCCATGATGAGGACATCTTCTCAACAAATCTTTAAATCTTTCCCAGGCATCATAAAGGGTCTCACCATCTTGCTGCAGAAAGGATGAAATATCATTCCTCAACTTAGCAGTTTTTGACGGTGGGAAGTATTTTTCTAAGAATTTCTCTGCTAACTGACCCCATGTGGTGAAGGTTCCTGGAGGAAAAGATTTCAGCCACTTCTTTGGTCTATCTCTAAGGGAAAATGGGAATAACCTCGGCCTAATTGCATCCTCTGAGACATTATTTATCTTGAATGTATCACATATCTCCAGAAAATTCTCAATATGTGCATTAGGATCTTCATCAGGAAACCCATCGAACTGACAAGTCTGCTGCACCATTTGAATTACATTTGCTTTTATTTTGAAGTTGTTTGCAGCAACTGTTAGCCTCCGGATACTACATTCAGCTCCGTTGAGATTAGGCTTAGCAAACTCCTACATTGTTCTTGGCTTAGCTCCTTCCATCACTTCAAACTCCTCTTCTTCTTCTGCTATTTCAAGATTTATTTCTGTTTCTGCGTCTTCCAAAACTGCCTCCTCTTCTTACTTTCACTTTCTCCTTAATGTTCTTTCTAACTCTGGATCTAATTCAAATAGTTGGGATGAGTTACCTCTGGTCATAAACGGGAGGAAATACCTAAAAATAAGCACAAACCAATGTTAAAAACAAATAAAAATAAAACTAAATCAACAGTCTTAATTATATTACTAATATTGAAACCGTTCCCCGGCAACGGCGCCAAAAACTTGGTGCGCGTGAGCTACGCTATAGCAATACCGCAATTGCACGGGTCGACCAAGTAATAAAGTAGTGAGTGAGTTATCATTCCACTGAGGACAAGGTCAAGTACTAGTGCAAATCTTAACTGTTGTTGAGCAAATCAATAGGTTTGTGATGTGGAGTAATTAAAAACAATTAATCTAATTACTGAAAGTAAAGGGAAATTAAATGTTGAGCAAAAAGGATTAATGGTAATAAAACTATCCAGATATTGAATCCCCCTAGACTCAATGATATTTATGAACATCAATTCAGTTAAATCATTCAATATAGTTGAGTTGGCATTCCTCTAACTTAGACTAAAACCTCTCTCGAGTGAATTAATCCCTAATCACTAAGTAGAGTGCCGAAATCTCTTCTCAAACACAATTAATTAGATCTTGCATTAAGAACAAGGAACTATAAACCAAAGGATCTTGTAAGTCTATCTCTAGTACTCCAATCAATCCTCAACCCTTATGAGTATTCAATTCATATCAAGCTTTCTCAAGTCAATAATATGAAAATTGCAATCAATCAATAAGCATGCTATTATCAATTGGAAATAGATCATTAAGTATCATAAGAATAAAACAACTCAATCAAATAATTCAACTAAATATAATTATTCAATCCATACAAATAAGCTAGGGTTCATCAATATCTAGATAGAGAATGAATTAGTTCATATTCAAAACCAGAAAAACAGAGCAAGAGAATTGAATAAAAGAAACCAAACAATCCATGGCGAATAATTTGTATTTCTTCACTTCAATCCTTGATTCTTGATTTAGATCTTGTTTAGAGTATGTCTTCACCCTCAATCTCAGCTCCAAAACTCTCCTCTTTGCTTTAGAAGTTGGCTCTAGGTTATAAGATATGAAATTCAGATCCTTAATTTGTGCTTCAGCGCAGCTTTTATAGTGTAGATAATTTCGCCTTACACGCCCATTGACACGCCCATGTCACTGGCCGTGTCATTGCTACTGAGATTTTGAACTTAAGGCACGTCCAGTGACACGCCTATGTCACTGGGCATGTCACAGCTACTGTGAAACATTGCAAAAGGCACGCTTGGTGACACGCCCATGTCCCTAGGCTTGTCAATGCTTCTGTATGCAGCATCAAGGGCACGTCCATTGACACGCCCATGACCATGGGCGTGTCCATTGATGAATTTTGCTCTTTTCTTCTACTTTCATCCGTAATTCCTCCGAAATGTCCATAAGCCTCAAAATACAGAGAATTCCTAAAATTAACCCTAAAATACTCTTTGAACAAACAAATTAAACTCAATTGGATAATAATCATATTAAAAAATAGGAATAGAATATCATCAATTGTGCACTTATCAGGAGCTCCCCACGGAGAAACACTAGGGTGAACAAACCCTTTATCCAACAACTCGTGCAACTGCACCTTCAACTCTCTCAACTCAGTAGGTACCATTTGATATGGAGTAATAGAGATGGGAGTGGTACCAGGTAACAAATCGATACCAAACTCAACCTCTCTCTCAGGGGGTAACCCTGGAAACTTCTCAGAAAATACATCGGGAAATTCAGCAACTGTGGGTATACTTTCAAGTTGAGAACCCACTACTCTGGTATCCATAATATGAGCAAGATAAGCATTACACCCTTTTCTAATCAACTTCCTAGCTGCAACAGCTGAAACAAACAAGGATGCAAGTTGTCTCTGCTCACTAGATACCATCACACTTCTACCATCACCGGTTCTCAAGGTAACACACTTCTTTTGACAGTCTACCACAGCTCTATGCTTAGACAACCAATCCATGCCTAAGATCAAATCATACTCCTTAAAAGGCATTTCAATCAAATCACCAAGAAACTCCTCATCCGGAACAACAACTGGACTATCTCGGTGCACCTTACTCACCACAACACTATGCCCTAAAGGATATGTCACCAAGACACCAAATCCTAGGGACTCAGAATGCAATTCAGAAACAGGCAAGATGGATGCACTTATATATGAATGAGTAGATCCTGGATCAATCAAAGCAAGAACTGAAATGCCAAATAAAGAAAATGTACCCGCAATGACGGCTGAAGCAACCGGCTGCCTCTGCATCACATACACTCACTAAGATGGCCCAGCCTCATCTGGCCTACTACCTCCAGATGTAGAGCCTCCTTTTTTACTGAACCCAGGTCTACCACCTCTACTAAAATCTCTACCACTTCGACCTCCTCTCACACTAGGTCGAGAAACTGCAGAATCTGCCTGCCTATCCTCCTGTAGCTCAGGACAATCTCTGATGAAATGGCTAGACGACCCGCATCTAAAACACACAGCTGGTCCACCAATTTTCCAACAAACACCGCCATGTATCCTACCGCAATGGACACATGTAGGTGGAGTAGACCTCTGAGCCACTGGGGTTGGTGCACTAGCCACAGAAACTGTTGGTCTCAATCTTTGCCTCGGATGTGGTACTGACCTAACAGGCTACCTCTGGCCCCTACTGAACCTCTGAAAATGACCTCCTCAGCCTCTCATTGTAAATGAAGACCCTGCCTCAAACTGGGGTCTCCTAACTCTTGTCTCTTCCTCAGTAGCAGCTGCTACAATAGCCTGTGCTCTCTCAACACTCCGAGCAGCTGCAACAAGCTGGGAAAGATCCTGATATTGGGAACCAGTAATAATACACATAATAGAGGGCCTCAACCCCTCCTCAAATCTCCTGCACTGATCAATCTCATCTGAAATAATTCCACCTGCATAATGACTCAATCGGATGAACTCTATCTCATACTCAGTCACCGTCCGATTATCCTGCCTCAGATTCAGAAACTCCATCTTCTTACCATCCTTATACTCCCTCGGAGTATAATTCTGTTCAAACTCCCACAGAAAATCACCATAAGACAAAGTCGGTGGATCATCCATGGCATGGGGAACCGTCTTCCACCAATCATACACATCTCTCTGCATAAGAGATCTAGCATAATCAAACTTCTCTTCAGGAGTGGCTTGCAAATGGATAAATACCCTCTGAACTACCACTGCTCAGCTACAGTAGGATATATAGTACCAAAGAAGTCCTCAGCTCCGAATTTCCTTAATTTATCATACTGCCTCACCGGTAATTGCTGCTGTGGTGGCAGTGGAGGCTGCTGCACTGGAGCCTGCCTCAATAAATCTACCATATGCAGTAACCAAACCGGCAGAATGTCATCAGCAGCGGGTCTCTCTGGCACAAGAGCAGGTGCCTCACCAGTTAATGTTGTGCTCTAATTAACACTACTAGAACTACACTCGCAAGTATACAAGGCTACTGTAGTATCTTGGTGAACACCTCAAGGTCGTCTCACAAGGAAGCTAGATAAGCTAATTGATTATCAGATTGCAAATAACAAATTATCAATAAAAGTGGAATTTAAAACAATGAAAGTAAACTGAGCTAATATATTGATTCGCTTAATAGAAAGGTCTAGGGTTTGCACTTCTCTACTAATTTATATGTATGAATGGCTATTCCTCTCAACCAATTTAATTTCAAAGATAGATTTCAAGCAACTTAATTAATTGAATCAAGGAAATAAGCTCTCGCATTCAAACCTCTCTCAAATAATCTTATTACAATTGAAATGATCCTTTTCTTAGGTTATATTTCTAATTCACCTAAGTCCCTAATTGAATTGTTCCAGCATTAGACTTCATTTCTCAATCCTTCATCTAATACCTAAAACACATAATTGGTGGCCAATCAATTATATATTAACAGTAATCCATTCAATTAAGGTTAGAGAAATAATTCAATTAAGAGCAATAACCAATTCATACAATCATAGTAGATCCATACAAACCCTAGACTAGATCAAATTAGTTCATAATAATGCTATCAAACAGATTCATCTCATTAAAATTCAAAGAAATCAATTTAGACATAATAGAATTCATGAATACAATTCCAATGAAACTTAAGAGATAAAGTTTGAGAACAAAACCAAATTACAAACTTTCTTAGCTTCTGAAGAATCTCTTTTTCAGATCTTTGCATGAAGAATGTTGCAGTGGCTAAAACAAATTTAATCTAGACTGTTTGCATCAAAGTGTAATCAAAATTCTCCAAGAAAACAAATGGAAACTCAAAAGTTTATGTTTGATGGCTAAAAAAAAAAACTCTCTCCCTCTTCAAAAACCCTAATCCTCTTATTTATACGAAACCTCGCTTAAAAATCCACGTTTTCTTTCTTCCTTTAGTCTATGGAGTGACACGGCCAAGCTGGTGACCGTGTCATGTGACACAGCCAGTGGCTTGGCCGTGTCACCTGGATGTGTCCGCTTCTGTGTAATCCTTCATCTCTCTTCTTCATCTCAATTAATTTTGGGCTGAAACTTTAATTGAGATTTGTATAGTGTAAGAACCTTGGTAGCATCTCTTAATAATTCATTTATAGGATTATTAAGAGGTGTTATAATCAAAGTGTCTAATCTCTTAAAAAGTGTTACAGGATGGTTTATATAGAGTTTACAATTATAAGGGTGTTTGGCTAGAAGAATACCTCCACCCTCATACTACTAATCCAATTATAGATGACGTAATAAAAGACTAAGAACTTAGGCTTAAAACAACATGGCCTAATTAATAATAATAAGAATATAAATAATAATCAAAAATATTAAATAGCATCCAAATAACACAAGGTCTCATGAATAAACTAAAATAATATAATTTAAATATCTAATTGGGCTAAATAGGCATGTAAAGCCTAACTAGCCTTCAATATCCAACTCAAGTTCCAAAGCCTTGAATGAGATGGTCAACTTCTCTTTGTCTCTACTTGGTTCACAAGGCTCCATATGTGCATTCATGAATCTTTGGATATAAGCTTGTAAGGCTTCCTTTATCTTCTTAGTTCTTTGTCTTGTAATTAGCTCACTAGGAATCTTTAAACTTTGAGTTTCATTATCTTCTTTCAAGATTCCCATAGCCATGTTCATGTCATCTTGGTTTAGCTGAAGTTATTGGCTTTCGAGAACCTTTTAAGCTAGCCTAAATCAGAGCATTTGCAAATGAGATCTTTTACATAAATGCTTTGGTTTTGGTTCAATAGACACAAGTGTCTCAAGGAAACCTAGGATATTTTGAACAAGTGTTGGAAGATTTCAAGGCTTTGATTAATGAGTTAATTAGTTGTAGTTTTATTCATGTTACGAGATTAGTGAATCAGTATGCTCATGCTCTAGCATGCATGGCTGGTTCTTTGTCTAGCCATAGAGAGTGGGGCAGTTCTATCCCCTCCTCTATTTTTAGATCTTGTCATTTGTGATGCATTTGAATAGATGAAGTTGATTTATTTCTCAAAAAAAAAAAAAGATAATGAATGTAAGAAAAAGAATGAAATTTAAATGTTAATTATAGAGAGAATGAAAATTAGTGATTATAAATAGAAATCTATTGCCAATTGATCTACAAACTATTTTTTGATATCAAAAATAGTACTTATACATTACATATAAAAAATTTTATTTAGTATAGAAAATAATGTTTTTTTATTTGTCATTTTACTTTTTGATTGCAATTTTAATAATTGAATTATTAAATACCATATAATAAATTATTAGAATCAATTTTAAAATTTTATTTGAGATAATATAAAAATGTAAAGACAAAATAATAAAAAGTAGAAAAGACAATAAATTTATGTGATTCAGCATAAATATACATCTACGAGTGAATGAAAATAAAATTCACTAATCAAATTAGAGATATATAAAACTTATAAAAAGAAAATGGGACTTAAATCTTTGAATTTAAATTCATCTAATATGCTCATTATTCTCAAAAATAAAATTGAAATTATAATATTTTTAATTGAACTCTCTTTAACAGTAAAGTTAATTGCATATTTAACCGAAAGTCAAAGGACTACCAATGTGGAAATACATTATGACTGAACAATTTAAATTGCATGTCTTCTTTTAGAGAATAAGATCATAATATCAAGCCATCAACTAAACGATATTTGGCTCTAATATTATAACACCCTCACAACATTCCCACACACAGTACACATTCTCTCAAATATATAGTATGCACAGATAGGATGTAAAAGCATTACTAAAATGTTACTATTAAACCTTATCTCCTTTACAAATTTAGTTGATAATACATGATATTGTATAAATAATAAATTATTTATAAAAGTAATAAACGAATTTATAAAAATTTCGCTAGAGTTCTGTTTAAAATACTGATAATCCCAGGTTTTAAATAATTCAACCTGTGAATAATTAATATGTGTTTAAATATTATCATTACTACTCTCATCCCAAAATCTTATGGATATACATAAATAAATATAGTGGCAAGCATGATGGCACTTATTTACAAACCATTCTTACTATATAATACAATTAGTACATTCATCCAAAAGAGTATTTACATGATATGCTAGGCTTGATCTTATGGCAACCGACGGTTCTAGTGTCCGACCACTATCTAGACCTGACCTTGTCTAGAAGGACTCCCAACTTCTATTCCATCACTTGTGTCATAAATAACTCATGCTGAGCTACAAGTTCAGTGGTATATACTTTGACCAAAGAATATCAATATAGCAATATAGTATAGAAATACATCAAACTCTTATCCCACATACAGTTATTTTATATAAAAATAAACATATAACAATCAACATAAAATGGGCCCACATATCCTTATACCATAAACTAGTTTCAGAACCATTATTTTGGACTATCTCATCACAATGACACCAATGTGTCTCACTAGTGGACATGGCAATATTTATGAAACCCAATGTCATATCCACAACTATGTTATCAATAATGACATTAATGTATCTCACTTAGGGGCGTAGCAATATCTGTAACACCCAGTGTCTCAAGCCATCATATATGACATGCCAACTACCAAACACAATCTTCTGACAACTAGTTAAAATATAAGGTTACACACAATTCACAATCATTGATTTAACTTTTGTTCCATTTCACATTTTGATCTTTCTTTTCACATATCACCATCATTTGTATCAAATTCTCAAGAATATCAACAATATAAACATTTTTCTAAGCATAACCAAATGCCACGCCGTACCTATCTATAGGCTATGCCCGTGCACTCCAAAATGTCAAGGCCACAAAAATCAAGGCCACGAGCGTGGCTCACAAGTGCCACACCCGTGGCTTTAAAAATGCCATTGCCATTTTATTAAATCAATGCCACGATCGTGGCTATCAAGTGCCACTCCCGTGGCTTTATAAATGCCACTGCCATTTTATTAAATCAATGCCACGGTCGTGGCTATCAAGTGCCACACCCGTGGCTTTGAAAATGCCACTGCCATCTGAAGATATGATGCCCATGGCTGCGGCTATTCAATGCCACGCCCGTGGCATCCAATCTGACACTGCCACTTCATGAAACTTTGCACCAAATCTCATTCAATAAACTCAAAATAACACCAAAATAATAATAAAAAAAACATAATCAAAGTATATACTAACCTTTTTGAAGCCAAATTGGAAGGATAAACTCCTTACCAACACCAACTTCACCGAATCTCTCACTTCAACTATAATCTTTTCTCTTATGGATTCCACCAACTAATTAATTAACACCTATACAAATTATAGGCTCATAGATAACATTAGAAACTCATTTATATACCTTTAAACCTATTAAACCAATCCCAAACTCAAAATTTGTCAAAACCCTTATAAAATCCTATTTTTCATCTTTACCGCTCCAAACCCTAACCAAATATATTCAATCACTCACTCAAGTTTAAATTCATCACTTCAATATTGATTAACTTCATTTTAATCATTTAAATAATCATCCAATTTATTAGAAATTCTACTCAAAAGAAAATTCGTCAAGAGTTAAAGAAACTTACTTATTACTCCACTTAGCACCAAAAATATCACCAACTCTTGAAAATTTTTAGTAAAACTTGATGATTAAAGAAATTAAAATCATCTCTCTCTCTTGTCTATGAAATCGGCCAAAAGGAAAAGAAAAGAAGAAGAGGAAGTAATTTCTAGAAATTTTTTACTTTTCCCATAAGTTTCCGCTACTATATATAATAATTAATTTAGATATTTATATAAAATATTATTATGATATATATTATTATATTTTCTACTTTTAACTTTTTAATTTTTTTACCTTTTACATTTAACTTTTATATGTTATAAATATATCATTTATATTTTCAACATTCTCACATCTAAATCTCCCTTAATCCCTCACCAATTAATATACAAATAACTTTAATAAAAATTGGGGTGTTATAATTATTATAAGGGTGTTTGATGTAGCTTATAAGTTGGTCAAACCATGATATGTCCAAGGGTTTGAGAGTTGTGGATAAGGTTCAATTAAATAGCACAAAAAGTCAAAAGAGACTGGTGAGCCTGTATTTGATCCAAATAAAAGAAAAGGACACACTTTTACTAACAGCTTAAACTTTTGATAGAAATAGTTAGCATTTTTTCGGTTAACCATGCTGGTATAGAGAAAGTACGAGAGCATGTGATCTCCTGGGAAGGACTTAGCTCAATCGCATTATTTGGTATCATAGCTTATTTGCTGAGTCTGGTCTCATTGCTCCAGATTTGAAGATAAACTTCCTTAAAAAGAGAGAATAAATGATATGTCCTAGGGTCTGAAGGTTGTAGATCAATTTGGATTAGCTGGCATACAAAGTCAAAGGAGGCTGGTGAAATCGTTTTTGATACAGAGAAAGGAAATAGACGTGCCTCTACTGACAACTTAAATTTTTATTAGAAATGGTTAGCTTTCTTTCTTATTAAGCGTGCTAGCGTAGGGAAAATACTAGGATGGATGAACTTTTAGGAAGAACTTAGCCTAGTCGCATCAAAATAGCTTGTAAACTTTAAATTTAAGCTGACATATTTATTTAGAAAATTTTATGAGCTTGTAAACCTATTTTATAAGATAAACAAATAAGTTCAGGAAGACTAACTTATTATTTTATTGCTTATAAGTATTTGACTTATAAATTAATTTGACTAAATAATTTACAATATTATTGCTATTTATTTCAAAAAAAAAATGCTATTGATAATATAATTTTATATTATTTTTAGTTATTTTAATAGTAAAAGTACTTATAAATAATTTTCGTTAAACATATTAGGTATTTATCAGTCATTTATAAGCACTCAAAATAAATACATAACTACTTAAAATTTTGAATATTTATAAGTTCATATTAGTTTATTATATTAAATATTTATTAGTCATTTATAAACACTTAAAAAATATATATATAACTATTTAAAATTTTAAATATTTATAATTTTATATTAGTGTATTATAAAACTTTGGTGCTCATAAGTATTTTTTTTTTTAATTCATGCCAACCACACTCTAAATAATGAGGATTACCAGTTTAAATCCATTTCAAAAAGTTAGTTAATAAGATAATGATTAAATACGATAATGATTATCCTAGTCTTTATAAATTTGAGATTTACTCCCCGATAATATGAGATACTCATGTGGAGAATAAGAAAATGACATTTATAAAACTACTTGAAAAATAAATTTTATTTTAAAAATACTATAAGAATATACAATATTTATATTTTTATAAAAAGTTAGAGTAAATTTTTGAAAATGCCTCACTCTTTGATAAAATAATTTTTTTTAAATATCTATTCTCTCACCATAATCAATATTTTATTTCAATTTTTATTTTTTTTCAAATTTTATTATTAAATAAAATATTCTAATAAAATAATAAAAATTAATATTTTAATTTATTTTTTATCATATAAAATTAATTTTATTAAAAAATTTAATTTTAATTACAAAAAATAAATAATACTCAAAAAATAAAAATACGAAATATATAAAAAATATATTAATAAAAATATTAAATTTATTTTTAAATAAATGATATATATACACATAAAAAATAAAAAAAATTAATTTCATTATGTAGATATCATGTAGATATTTGATAGATATTTTATATATTTAGTAAATTTTTGATAAATATAGATATTGTGTGTATATTATATATTTATTTGTATATATTATATGTATTATATATATATTTATATGGATGTTATGTGTATGTTATATGAATATAAAATTTAAAAAATAAAGTTAAAAAAATATTAAAAATATTTTATAGATATTTAGTTGATGTTTATTAAATAGTTGGTAGATATTTAGTATAAATTGTATTTATATTATTATTAGCTATATGTATATTATATATATATATATTGTATATATTATATATGTATATATTTTTGTTAGATTATTTTAATAATCTATAATGTGGCCCATGTAATTATGTGACGGATTTAATTAAAGACGACCGATTCTAATTAAAGTTGACCCGAGATGATGGTTATTGGGTTTAAAGGTTAAGAACCGGTTTGGGTTTAAATATTCTTCCCTCTAATTATTAAATAGGTAGAGAAATAAAATAAAAGGATTACAGTTTAATAAAACACATACGGTTATTTTATTTCTTGAAGGACATTCTCTGACCATCGTGAGAAAACCAAAAGAAAACATATTAGAGGGAAACAAAACAATTGAACGCAGAACGCAGTTTTTCTATGGAACAGGATCAAAGTCATGGATCAAGGTACGCTTCCTATTATTTTCTTTTATCAAACATTGACTAGAACTAAAGATCCATTATAGTTTTATTCTAACAATTGGTATCAGAGCATAGGGTTTTGTTCTAGTTTTGTTTGATTAAATTTGTTTTGCGTAAATTAATCGCAAATCTTTCTAAAACGGAATATTGCGATTATATGAATGATATTGATATTTGTTGATTTGTTCTGTCTTATCTGGTGACGAATTGTTTAGAAAGTTGTCGATTATTGAATTGCCGTCGTTGTTTCGAAAGTTTGAAACAATAATGGTGAGGAATTTTTGAAAGGCGCCGATTATTAAAGTTTAACCTAATCGCGTTAACGATTCCAATTGACAGTTTATTTTTTTTTATTTTTGGCTTTGAAACAATAATGTTTAATATTACTGCATGTGTTGTGGCTTGAATTGAATGCCACGTGATTGACATTTTCTGTTTATTTAATGTTTGCATTGACTCAATTGGTATTAAAGTGGGTGTAATCATTAGAAAGTAGTTTTTGTTTTGTATGGTGGGCATTACGGTGAAATTTTGAAACAAATAAAGAAGGTTTGTTTTGTCTTATATGCCTATTAAAAGTAAAGTGGCAGAAGCAAAACAATGGAAAGGTGTCAATTTGTTTTTTATTTTTCATGATGAAAGTGGTAGTAATAATCAAAGTGTTAAGTCATATTTTGTCATATATGACTATTACAGTAGCAGAAGCAATTATATGGTGAGTTTTGCTTCTGACTTTAGCTATTTACATTCATAAAGGTTGATGATTAATTATAGTTAATTTATTCAGTGATGTAAATGGCTAGCATTATGTTTACTGCCATGCCATGCCATATTTATGTTTTAGTAAGGTAAATGGCAATTATGTTACTGCCATTGTATAGTGTCTATATTTGATGGTTTTTGACACATGCACAGAGATGAATATGCAATTGGTAAATATCAAATTTTAATTGTCTAATTGCATTATTAAAGATTGTACAATTTAAATGTTTATTGTATGGAAAGCTTGTTAGTCACCAAAGTGGTCTTGCTTGGAATTTATTTAAACATTTGAGTGTGTACTTCAATTGTTCATATATTTTTTTGATGCCGTTAAATGACATGAAAGGTAAAATTGAACAATTGAGATCATTAATTATAATGTTGTGAGGTTACCCAAAGGTAGACCATTACTTATCGTTAATGACATCAAAGAGACTTGAGATTATGCTTGGTAAATATGAGTGTATATCCAAAGATAACATGCATATTGTCTATGGTATAATTGAAAGTCTATTACAGTATTCTTATTCTTGGCATCATTATATGTTTGAATATTTGTATTTAAGTATTACCCAAAGGTAAACTTAAATACATAATTAAAGTTGATATTTGTCTGAATCTATTATGTTATCTCAAAGCATTAACGTGTGAGTATATATTGCAGCTTATTCTAAGATGTTTGCTATGGGTACTAGGTTGATTAAGTTCAACGGTTTGAACTATGATGACTGGTCTGAACAAATCCATTACCAGTTAGGAGTTTTGGACCTAGATTTGGTGTTAGTTTCTGAAAAGCCAGCAGCCATTGCAGAGACCAGTTGTAATATCCTCATTGATGCCCTAGAAGTTTTGCTTGTTGTTGTTGTTGTTGTTGTTGTTGTTGTTGTATTGTTGGTCTAAATTGAGAAAAGAAAAGTATAAGTATTTTGGGAAAGAATTTAGGGTTTAGAGCCAAGTTTATATGTTGTGTATATTGTGATATATATAACATATAAAATGGTCAAAGGGAGAGTCAAAGTGTTGGTTAGTGGAAGAAGATATTTTATTGTTGAGTGTGTAATTACATATATGGGCTTATATAAGACAAAAGGTTAGTTATATGTTTGAGGGCATTTTGGTAATTGTTTGGATGAAATGCATGGTGGAGATTAAGAAGGAAAGAGAGGTTGACTTGTGCATTTTCTTTTCTTCTCATGTTGGTGCCGGCCATTGAAGAAGACAAAGGGAAAGAGAAGTGTTCTTGATGCTATACTCAAATTGATGAAGGAATTGAGAGATTTGGTGAAAGATTGGTGGAATTTCTTCATATAAGGTAAGATCTTCTCTTTAATGTCTTCAATTCTTTTGAAGTGGTGTGAGAAAGGAATTAGGTTTTGTTGGTGTGATGATGAGATGAGTTTGTGTTATGTTTTTAAGTGCTAAAATTGATTGTAAGTTAAAAAAATGGAATTAGTGTTGGGTTGATTGTAAAGATTGTATGTTTAAATGGATGTTGTTTTTGAAAGATGAAAAAGGATGGTGATTAATTAGGGTTTTGAGATGGTGTTTGTTTAATTGTGATATTAATGTGTTTTAAAGTGATTATTGTAATGAATATGTGTTTAGAACATTGATTATGTTCATTTGAAGCATGTGGTATGATGTATATTGAGTTTAAATGCATTTGGAAGAGAGTTGGTTAGAATTAGGGTTTTGGTTTTGAAAGACACGGCCAAAGGCCATGTGAGACACGGCCAAGTCATATGATTTTGGACGTGTTGGATTAATTTTTGGGTGACACAGCCGTGTTCCCAAGCCGTGTGAGCTGCTGTGAGTTTTGGTTGAAGAGACACAGCCGTGTCCCTAAGCCGTGTTTGCTACTGCCAAAGTTGAATTGAGAGACACGGCCACAAGCTTGGCCGTGTCCCTCATGTGTGCTGCCCGTGTCCATCAAATGAGTTGGTTAGGGTTTTGTTTCTTTGTTCTAATTGCATTGTTTTGGTTCTTCAAAGGTGGGTTGGTTCTTAAACCTAACCCTAAAACACTTTACACACACTTGAATCAATGAATGAACTAATCAAATGCATATGGAAGATCCTAAAGCTATGAATCATATAAGTTGTTCTTTGCCCTAATTGCATTGTTGAGATTTAAACAAGGTTATGTTATGCATTGTGAAAGGTATTGTATTTTATGAGTAATGTACCTTGAAATGTTGTATCAAAGATGAAATGATAATTCAAATAAGATATGATGAATGATGCTATATGAGATATAATGTGATCATGGATGAGATAAGTATATATTTGATTAATGAAGTGTTATATTGTGAAATGAAAGGTGAGGCCATTGTTATTGGCTATGATGATATTATTGAGAGAATGAAGGCATGTTTGCCTAAATGTTGATGAGAATTGAGAATGGAAATGATAATTGATATGAAAATGAATTGTGTGGCTAATGTGTTATTCCATTTTCAGAGTATGTTATTGGTGGCATGCCTAATGATAGTAACAATCTCTTGAAGTTAGGTTGGATTGAATCCTTGAAGCCTAATTGAGATGTTACCACCCTTGAAGCTAGGTTGGGTTAGTTCTTGAAGCCAAGTTGGGTAGAAGCTTAGCATGCTTTGCTCCCCTTGAAGCTTGGTTGAACTTAATCCTTGAAGCCTAGTTGGGTCTATGATATTGATATTGATAAATGTGATGATAGAACCAAAACATTAACTCTGAAAATTGAATGGCATATTAGTGTGTTTTGGGCCCATGCTTGTCTATGGTTAATGTGAGTCATGAATGATGTTTGTTTTGCTTTGTATTGATGATTAAATGAATACTAATGAGGTATATGAAAAGATAATAAAATGTGATGTGTAATGTGAAAGTATATTGTTAATTTTGCATATATGATGTTATATATATATTATGGTTTGAGAAATGACATTGCATTGCACGAAGTCATATCATTAGCATGATTATCTTACTAAGCCCTTGGCTTAGCGCGATAGTGTTTAATCGCGCAGGTGATAGAACTGTTAGAATCGAACCCGAGAGCTCTTCGAGACCGAGTGAGGGTAGACATTGAAGAGTTGATTTTGGAGACTTAAAGATCAAAGGAGATTTGCCAATCATGTATAACTCTTTTTATATTTTGTAAAGTATTGATTAAATGTACATATTTGTATATTTGTAAATATGGAATTAAGTGTTTTCAAATATGTAAATATTTTATGACTTCCGCTGTGAAATAACTATATGTATGTATATATATATCTAATGTGTTTTATTTTAAAAGTAAATGATCTACTTTTCTATATTATATAATGATAATAGTATTGTATCTATTTAAATGTTTTGAATGTTGAAGAAAACCGTAGCATCCCTATGTTTGGTGCACTTATGCTACATGGTTGTAGTTGTAGTGTGTGTGCATTGGATGTGGGGGTGTTACACCAGTACTGAAGAGGACAAGTCTCACTATGAGACTTGGGAGCGGTCTAACAGGCTGAGCTTGAACTTAATGAGGATGACGATGGCTGAAAATGTCAAGCTATCAATGCCTAAGACGGATGACGCCAGAGAGTACATGTTGAAAATTAAGGAGTACTTCCAGTCAGACATTGCTGACAAGTCTATAGTAGGCTCCTTGATGAGTGAGCTCACGACCAAGAAGTTCAATTGGTCACAATCCATTCATGATCATGTGACTGGCATGCAGAATTTTGCAGCAAAATTGAAATCGATGGGAATGGATGTGAGTGAAACTTTCCTTGTTCAGTTTATTATTAACTCACTTCCTGTTGAGTTTGGTCAGTTCCAGGTGAATTACAACACCCTTAAGGAAAAGTGGAACATTCAGGAAATCAAGGCCATGTTAATTCAAGAGGAAGGGAGATTAAAGAAGGTAAAGGAACACTCTGCCAATCTCACTTTTCATGATGGAGCTAGAAGCAGCAAAAACAGATCAGGGAAGAAAGGCAAGAAAAAGGACAAAGCCCCAATGAAAGTCAATGAGGGCCAAATCCATAAGGAATTGAAGTGCTATTTCTGTAAGAAGACTGGTCACTTCAAGAAGGATTGTCCTAAAAGAAAGATGTGGTTCGAAAAGAAAGGTATTTTTTATGTTTCAGTATGTTTCGAATCAAATCTTATTGAGGTGCCTTATAATACCTGGTGGATAGATTCTGGTGCAACTACTCATGTGTCTCACATTGTACAGGGATTCCTTTCGATCCAAACCATAAAAGAAACTGAACAGTTTCTATATATGGGAAACAGAATGAAGGCACGAATAGAAGGAATTGGGACTTACAGATTGATCTTGGACACTGGTTGTCATTTAGATCTTGAAAGGTGTCTTTATGTTCCTGATTGTGCCAGGAATTTAGTTTCTGTTGGAATGTTGGATAATAATGGTTTTAGTATTAAGTTTGGTAATGGTACATTTTCTTTGTATAAACATAAGTACTTTTATGGTTCTGGTACTTTAATTGATGGTTTATATCGTTTTAATCTTGATACTAAATTTGTGGAATCTCTGTTTAATGTTGAGCATAATATAGGTAATAAACATAGTGCACATGGTGAATGTTCTGCTTTCTTATGGCATCAAAGATTAGGACACATTTCCAAAGAAAGGATTTTGAGGTTAGTGAAAGGTGGAATCTTACCTCAATTGGATTTTACTGATTGGGATGTGTGTATAGATTGCATTAAAGGCAAACAAACTAAACACACATTAAAGAACCCAGCCATAAGAAGCAGTGAACTTCTTGATCTTATACACACTGATATTTGTGGTCCTTTTGACGTTCCTTCTTGGGGCGGTGAAAAGTATTTTATCACTTTTATTGATGATTTCTCACGGTATGGTTATGTATATTTACTGCATGAAAAGTCTCAATCAGTGGATATTCTAGAGATATTCATTAATGAGGTGGAAAGGCAGCTAAATAGAAAAGTTAAAATTGTGAGGTCTGATAAAGGTGGTGAATATTATGGTAAATTTAATGAAATTTGACAATGTCCAGGTCCATTTGCAAAATTCCTTGAAAAGCGAGGCATTTGTGCACAGTATACAATGCCTGGTACGCCTCAGCAGAATGGTGTAGCTGATAGGCGAAATCGTACTCTGATTGAAATGGTTAGGAGTATGTTAAATAATTATTTTGTACCTTTATCATTATGGGTGCATGCATTAAAGACTGCTGCATATTTGCTTAACAAGGTTCCTAGTAAAACAGTTCCTAAGACCCCTTATGAACTGTCGACAGGAAGGAAACCTAGTTTGAGGCATCTTCATATTTGGGGTTGCCCAGCTGAAATTAGGATATATAATCCACATGAAAAGAAGCTTGATGCTAGAGCAGTTAGTGGATTTTTTATTGGATATCCTGAAAAGTCAAAAGGGTACAGATTTTATTGTCCTAACCATAGTACAAGAATCGTTGAGTCTGGAAATACTCGTTTCATTGAGAATGGTCAATCTAGTGGGAGTAGTGAACAACATAAAGTGGATTTGCAAGAGATTCAGGTTGAGGATCCAATTCAGACGGATTCTCCTAATGTCTCTTCTTCTATTGTTGTTCCTTTTGTTGTATCACGGGCTAATAAAGCAATTGAACAACAAAATAACATTCCAATCCCACAAAATGATCATATAAATGATGAGCCTGAAAATAATGAACAAGTCACAAATGAGCAAGTGGTTTCACAAGAAATAGCATTACGGAGGTCAGAAAGACAAAAAAGGCCAGCTATTTCAAGTGATTATGTGGTATACTCTCTTGAGCATGAATGTGATTTGAGCATTGATAAGGATCCAGTCTCTTTTCAGGAAGCCATGGAATGTAGTAATTCTGAAAAGTGGTTTAATGCCATGGAAGAAGAGTTAAAGTCAATGAGTGATAATAAAGTTTGGGACTTAGTAGTGTTGCCTAAAGGTTCTAAACGAGTCGGTTGTAAATGGGTCTTTAACACTAAACGAGACTCAAAAGGCAACATTGAAAGGTTTAAGGCCAGACTTGTTGCTAAAGGTTATACTCAGAAAGATGGCATTGACTATAAAGAGACCTTTTCTCCTGTTTCTAAAAAGGACTCTTTAAGAATTATTTTGGCTTTGGTAGCTCATTATGATTTAGAGCTTCACCAAATGGATGTAAAAACCACTTTTCTTAATGGTGAATTAGAGGAGGAAGTATATATGGACCAACCGGAAGGTTTTGTGACCACAGGAAAGGAAAATTTAGTGTGTAAATTAAAAAAGTCAATATATGGACTAAAACAAGCTTCTCTTCAATGGTACCTTAAGTTTAACAGTACAATTACTTCATATGGTTTTATAGAAAACACTGTTGATCGGTGTATCTATATGAAGATTAGTGGGAGCAAGTTCATTGTTTTAGTCTTATATGTTGATGATATTCTTCGTGCTGCAATGATATTGGCATGTTACATGATGTAAAGAAATTTCTCTCTAAGAACTTTGAAATGAAAGATATGGGTGAGGCATCTTATGTGATAGGAATAGAAATATTCCATAACAGATCACAAGGATTGTTAGGATTGTCTCAAAGAGCTTACATTAACAAAGTATTAGAGAGATTTAGGATGGAAAAGTGCTCCACAGGGATAGTTCCAATTCAGAAAGGAGACAAATTTAGCGAAATGCAATGTCCTAAAAATGATTTGGAACGAAAAGAAATGGAGTCTATTCCTTATGCCTCAGTAGTTGGGAGCTTAATATATGTTCAGACATGTACTCGACCGGATATCAGTTTTGCGGTCGGAATGTTGGGTCGATATCAAAGTAATCCCGGAATGGATCATTGGAGAGATGCAAAGAAAGTACTTAGATATCTACAAGGCACTAAGGATCATATACTCACATACCGAAAATCCAACCATCTAGAAGTGGTAGGATACTCGGATTCAGACTATGACGGTTGTGTAGATTCGAGAAAATCTACATTTGGCTATATGTTTCTCTTGGCTGGAGGAGCAATTTCATGGAAAAGTGGAAAGCAGTCTGTCATTGCTACTTCCACTATGGAAGCCGAATTTGTGGCATGCTTTGAGGCCACTGTTCAAGCATTGTGGTTGCGGAACTTTGTCTCAGGTCTAAGTATTGTCGACAGTATAGCTAGACCGTTGAGAATTTATTGTGATAATTCTGCAGCTGTCTTCTTTTCTAAGAATGATAGGTATTCTAAAGGTGCTAAACATATGGATTTAAAATACCTATCTGTGAAAGAAGAAGTGTAAAATCTCAAAGTGTCAATTGAGCATATTGGTACTGACTTGATGATAGCGGATCCGTTAACTAAAGGCTTACCGCCCAAAACCTTTATTGGCCATGTAGAGAGGATGGGCATTATAGATAAGTGCTTGTTAGCATGATGTTCATATGTACATATGGTTATTTTGCTCATTATGTTGTGACACTGTGAACCTCGGTTTTCCGCCCGAAAAGGATCCGGGCCAAAGTTCACTCGTTGTCGGGAGTCACCACTCAGTTTATTTTGTTCGAAGGGAAAAACTAAGAAAACCCTTGTTTGACTCCAATAATGCATCCAATGTAAAGGCTTCTAGTCTGCGAACCCAAGGAGGATTCGGGGACTATGTCATGCATTTGACTAACTTGCGAAAAGAACAAATCTAAAAGGAATGAAGAAAAGAAGAGACAGATTGTTAGTAAATTGTGGACTTGCTATTTGGGGTGAATCCCAAATATGCCTACATACTCCCGTTTGAATGGGAGATCAAAGCCCATGTAGTTCGGAAAAGCCTATTTAAAGGCGATGAAATTTATGCTTCATGCATGTGTGTGTGTGTGTATGCTTCGTGCATTTTTCAGGCATTTTGCCAAATTTGTGAGATTTAGCACTTAGTGCTAAATGGTGAGATTTGGGTACTTTGTACCAAAGGAATGCAATTTTTAGGCCTTTGGCCTGTGTTGTCGGGCTTTTTGCCAAATTTGTGAGATTTAGCACTTAGTGCAAAAATTGTATAATTTCGGGTACTTAGTACCAAAAAAGTTCGATTTAGGTTTCATGCCAAAAGTTCATTTTAATGGTGCCGTTTAGGTACTTAGTACCAAAGAAATACAATTTAGGCTCCGTGCCAAAAAGGAGTTAATTTTATTTATGGCTTAATGCCGAAAGGGTGATTTTAATTGTGAAATTTAGGTACTTTGTACCAAAAGGATTCAATTTAGGCTTCGTGCCAAAGAGGCTGATTGATTAGTCCATTAGGCCTTAGACCTAAAAGGATTAGGTCTTTGACCGAGAAGAAATTAAGAAGAAGATTGAATGCTTATGAGATGCTTAAATTGACAAATGATGGATTAGAATATTACCTTGCTTAGGATTTTCCCGCTTCGAAGTTCCAGATCTCGTTTTCTTGGACTTTGGATTATGATTCTTGATTACGGATTAAATTCGGCAGCATGAGGCCCGGAGTCTCCAAAAGCCCACCTCTTTTTCTGAACACTTGAAGGCTATTTATAGGCAAAATCGGACTGGACGGCGGCCGGGCCGGGCCGCCGGCCATAGCGGTCGGACCGCCGTCCACGGCGGCTGAGCCGCCGGTCATGGCGGCCGGGCCGCCGGAATCACGGCGGCTGGGCCGCCGGTTTCGTCCGGTTTTCGCTCAAATTGATTTTTCGGGAGCTAGAGACCTCCAAAAATTATTCCGGGACCATATCCGTGATCCTCACGTCGTCCCGGACATTTCAAGTACCATATTGATGTATTTTCGGTGAACTTTACCGTGGACCTCCGGTCCGGCTCGGTTGTCTGCAGTCCGCCTTCCGAGCCTCAAAATTCGAGTGTTCACAATTGCCCCCCACTGGGGTCCATAAAAATGATTTATGGGGCCCAGTGGCCTTCTGAAGAGCGAATTTTGAGCGAGGGGTACAAGATCCGTATTTTGGCATTTCCGATTGCTTGCAATATTTCTGATTTTTCTGTACCTGCACTTTTGTTAAGCACACACAGTACATATGTATGCATGATGTCCCCTTTTATTTTCAAAAAGGTTTTTTTTTTACAACCGTTGTATGCACAGCTGGACCAAGAGTCTCCATAAGGCTGAAAGGATCAATATGGAAAGATATGGATTGAAAGTTGTTGCTACTCTTACAGAGATATTGGTGGATTGGGATTCCTTGCACGCTTGTACCAAATTTCAGGTTCCGCAAGCTCACGTCTTCAGGTTTGGTGCCCGGATGGACGAGATGTGTCCTCTTTTTAAGGAATTCTGCTCAATCATTGGATGTGACTCAAATGCCGCCCTTGTAAGGCGTGAGGTTCAAATTGGCTATGTGGGGCTTTTCAGAGGCTTTTCAACTTTACAAGGCCTCAAGCTCAATCTATCAGTAATTATTTCTAGTAAAGAACTTAGAAATAATCCTCTAGGAAGTTTAACTCCACTGGGGAAGGAACTTGAATTTTTCTGAAGTTGCCTCCAAATTATGCCCAGAGTCACTCGAGCTGTTCTTCAAACTTGGGTTAGGAACCATCAGATGATCATGCCTTTTGCGGAGCCTTCCCTCGTCCAGCCTACTTCCAGAGTATAGAACTTGGTTCATAGTTGAAGTTTAGCCAATTGAAAAGCCGAGGAGGCTTGCATTGCTGCAGGAGCTAGAGGGAAAGGAGGTGGTTCCTCTTAACGAGGAGAAGACAGACGCTGCAGACTCTGCCCCGCGTAGGAGGCGTAGGATTTAGATCCCAGGGTGACTCCATTGTCTCTTTTTTTTTTTACTGTTTTTTTCCCTTTTTGGTTCATTTTGATGTTTATGACTTGTGGTTTGACTCTTTTTGATTGGTTTTTGGTATTTTATGGAATGAATGACTCTTTCTTGGAATGAATGACTCCCTTGGGAATGAATGACTCTTCTTGGCATGACTCTTTCCTTTGCTTTCCAAGCATTATCTACTTTATTTACTTGCTCTAATTTTTGCCTAAGTCGTCCTTTCGGATTTTCAACTTAGCGAGCTCTTACCCATTCTTGCCTAAGCCGCCCTTTGCGGGTTTTCGACTTAGCGGGCCCCACTATTGCCTAAGCCGCCCTTTGTGGGTTTTCGGCTTAGCGGGATTTTTCTGTTTGTTTTGTTTTTTTGTTTTTTTTTTATGTTGGCAAAAGAAAGATGAATGAATGATTTTTATTAAAATTTAGACCGTGCTCAAGGAGAGCTGCCTACATATCTCGAATTAGTTTGCGAGAATCAGGTCTAATGTAGTTCATTTTAATGCATAATCACACATAATATTTCTTTAATTGGTCCAAATTGCATGGATTTGTGAATTCTAACCCATCCAAATCAGACAAGATGACGGCTCCGCCGGAAAGTATTTTCTTTAAAATGTAGGGTCCAGCCCAATGAGGACGGAACTTCCCACGAGGATCTGTAACGGGTGTTTTGATCTCTTTCAGAACCAAACAACCTTCTTCCAACTTTCGATCTTTGATCTTTTTGTTGAAATGTCTGGTCATTCGCCTATGATACCCTTGAATCTGATGTAGAGCTTGAAGTCTTTTTTTCGTCCAAACCCAACAACTGATGATGATAATTGTTGATCCATTCAGCTTCATTTATCTGATTTTCTTGAATTATCCTCGCCGATTGAACTTCCAGTTCAATGGGGAGTACTGCTTCCATTCCGTACACCAGGGAGTACGGGGTTGCCCCAGTAGGAGTTCTAACTGATGTTCTGTATCCCCACAAAGCTAGTGGTAACTTCTCATGCCAACGCCTATGTTCCTTGATCATTTTTTGTATGATCACCTTTATAGACTTGTTCGCTGCTTCTACAGCTCCATTTGTTTGGGGTCTATAAGGAGAGGACCTATGATGCTGGACATTCTTATCCTTCAAGAGCTTAGCAAATTCTGCTTGGAAATGAGTTCCATTATCAGTGATAATTTCAAACGGCGTTCCGTACCGACAAAGGATGTTGGTTCGGACAAACTGTGCTGCCTTTTTGGCGTTTAATTCTGCATAGGAAGCTGCTTCAACCCACTTTGTGAAGTCATCCACTGCTACCGAGATAAACCGATGTCTATTCGAGGCTTGTGGATGCATTTTGCCAATTATATCTATTCCCCAAGTAGCGAAGGGCCATGGAGAAGTGATTGGATTCAGGGCAACGGGAGGTTGCTTCTGCAGCTTAGCAAATATCTGACACTGATGACATCCTTGCACAAATGCCGCACAGTCTGTGTTCAGGGTGGACCAATAATGTCCCAAATTGGCCTGATGTTACACCAAAGAGTCACTTTGCAGGATTTAAGCTTCAAATTGTACTTGCAAAGTCTAAGGAAGAACTTCTCAAGTGCTTAGACGTGCTCTTCTGGAGATTTTGACTTGACAATCATATCATCAACATACACTTTTACTTCTTTGTAAATCATGTCATGAAAGATTGTCGTTGCCATCCCGTCTATTAGCAAATCGATGTGTGGTGGTGGGAAATCGTCCTTGGGACAAGCTTTATTTAGATCTCTGTAGTCAACACACATCCTGACCTTTCCGTCTTTCTTCGGGACCGGTACAATGTTTGCTAACCAGGAAGGGTAGGCAATTGGTTCCATGAACTTGTTGTCCAGTTGTTTGGCAACCTCCTTTTTAATCTTCAAAGACCATTTTGGCTTCATTCTGCTCAATTTTTGCTTAACCAGCTTTGCATCGGGATATAGCGGAATCTTGTGAACTGCTATGGCTGGGTCCATTCCCGTGACATCACTTGTCTTCCACATGAAGCAGTCGGCATACTTTCTGATGCATTCAAGAACCTACTCCTTATTCACACAATCACATGCATTGTATGTATGTTCATTTTCTTTGCCAATTATTATCTTTTGATTTATTTCTTTTATTTCATTTATTTCATTTTTGCTAGATAATACTTGGAAAGCAAAAGACACAGGGTAACCAAGAATTTGAAGAGTTTCATTGATAATGGTGGAGTCATTCTCCAAGATTACATTAGACTTGACATTAGGGTTTTCTAAATCTGAACTTACAGAAGACTCAGAACTAGACTCTGACTCGGTGTTTGACTCAAGATTTGACTCGGTAAGAGACTCAGGTTCAGGATGTGACACTGGACTAGGTTTGACTAGAGCAGCTTGTCTCTCCTCGGCATACCAGTTCATTAGTGGCCTGTCTGTGGTCTTGATCAGCTTGGTGAGGTCCCTTTTGCCTTTATCATAGCAACCTCATCAAAGAGATTAGGCTGCATGAAATCTTCCACAGTGATGGCATTGATGGAATGATTGGGCAAGGGGTTAGTGTTAATGTTTGGTTGCCTCCTGAGCGGAATGATGTCACCACTATCCACCAAATCCTGGATGCGGTTTTTCAAAGTCCAGCAAGCATCTGTTCTGTGCCCATTTCCTTGGTGGTACTCACAGTACTCATTGGCCCTGTAATTGGAGGGTAATGGGTTTGGAGGAGGCCTTGGGTCTAAAGGCTTCAAATATTTCCCTTCCACGGCCTTTTTAAACACTAGATGAAGGGCATTCCAATGTCGGTATATTGCCTTCTTGACTGATTTCTTTGCCCAAGATTGCCCACACGTAAAGGATTCGCAGGGGCAATATTGGCCACTTCATTAGCAGCTTGGCCTTGTTTTTTATACTTCAAGATAGCTTCTTCATCTACTATCTTACCCAATTGTATCAGATCTTCTACCTTGGTTGCAGTCGCAATGAGCGATTTGAAAGTAGGTAGGTATTGGGTTTGCAGTTGGGCTTGATATGTAGGCCTTAAATTTCTGATTATGATATCAATCTGCTCTTGTTCTGAAGGGCGATTGATCATTTGGGCGTCCTTTGCCCTCCACCTCGTAAGGAACGAGGAGAAGGGTTCATTGTTGTTCTGCTTGGTAGTCTCAAGTTCCCTTCTGGTGACATCCACCTCAATATTATAGTGGTATTGAGAGTTAAATGCATTGCAAATGTCTTCCCAGGTCTTAATCTTGGCATGGTCCAGGCTTACAAACCACTTGAGGGCAGCACCAGTCAAAGATTGTTGGAATAATTGAGCAAAGAGGTCATCATTTAAACCCCAAGGGCTTAATGCCCCCACATACATCTTGAGGTGAGTTTTAGGGCAAGTAGTCCCATCAAATCTGTCCATCCCAGGCATCTTGAATTTTGGAGGTAATCTAGCTTGGGGAAACAAGGATAAAGAATCCATGTCTACCACCTCTTTATGAGTTTTCATGGCAGTGATTAACCTTTCCAGCAATTCAAGTTTTCTTTTCAGTTCATCAGTTTCAGTGACATTCTTAGAGGGTGGATCCTCCAAATTGATGACAGTGATATTCTGAGCAGTCATGGGGGTACTAGTTTGTCCCACAATAGGTTCCTTCCCTAAATTTTCAGGAGTAGGGACTGTCTTTGGTGCTCCTCCTAATTCAGCCAGGATGGCTACCCTTTGGGCGGCTAAAGCTTCATCAATTCTTTCTTGCATTCTAGCTCCAATTTCCTTAGCCTGTCCATCTAGCAAAGCCTTAATTTGTTCAATAGTAGCCATTTCAGGAGTTGGAGTGGTTGGTGAAGTTGGAGTGGTAGAGCTTGTGGGTGATTGCCCAGTTGGAGTTGGTGTAGTTTGTGTAGGTGACGGCACACGGATGGTGGATACCTGAAAAGGTCAAGGGTAAAGGATCAGGGTAGTGTGTAGGGTAGGAAAACTCTTGGTCCACTTGCACATATCAAAAGATTTTCCCCAAAACCGTGTTGTTATGTTGCATGAATGCACCTCATCACATCGCAATTCATTTTAATGGTATGTGGCACTATCATTGGGTACATACAACCTAAGGGAAGGTTCTATTGGCACATGAAAAAATAGAGAATCGGCTTATAATAGGGACCCTTGAGTCTTGAGTAAGATATACCTAACCACGTGTGAAACAAGGAGTTTCGCGTGGGTCCAACAGTACGATTACTCATGGGCCACTCCAAAAGGATTGGAATGGTTTGCGACAACAGGGAGGACGCTTTGGCTGTCCGCCGGCATAATCAAGGAGACCTGCCGGTCAGCGCTACTTGCTATCCAGACTCAGAATTTTGAACAGAAAGAGAAGAAATTCATTTGAAAACAATTTTTTATGCCATGGAGGAAAATGATTCCCCCATATATGCAAGAGAAAAAGATTCTCTGAATGACAAAACAAATGCACATTTAGCCAAACAAGAGATCCATCCAAGGAAAAAGATTCCTTTTGCCTATCTTCATTCCAATATCCTTAAGGAGAGGATATATATTGCTAGGGTACCCTGCAAAATGAATAAAAACACCCTAAAGAAGGGCAAATTAGTCAAATAAGCAATAGTAGCCTATTAGGATCCCATAAATTATTTTTATGGTCTCCCGTGGCAAGTTAATCAAATAATCAATAGTAGTCCACTAGGATCCCATAAATGGTTTTTATGGTCCCCAGTGGAGTCGCCAGATTGTGAACCTCGGTTTTTCGCCCGAAAAGGATCCGGGCGAAAGTTCACTCGTTGTCGGGAGTCGCCACTCAGTTTATTTTGTTCGAAGGGAAAAACTAAGAAAACCCTTGTTTGACTCCAATAATGCATCCAATGTAAAGGCTTCTAGTCTGCGAACCCAAGGAGGATTCGGGGACTATGTCATGCATTTGACTAACTTGCGAAAAGAACAAATCTAAAAGGAATGAAGAAAAGAAGAGACAGATTGTTAGTAAATTGTGGACTTGCTATTTGGGGTGAATCCCAAATATGCCTACATACTCCCGTTTGAATGGGAGATCAAAGCCCATGTAGTTCGGAAAAGCCTATTTAAAGGCGATGAAATTTATGCTTCATGCATGTGTGTGTGTATGCTTCGTGCATTTTTCAGGCATTTTGCCAAATTTGTGAGATTTAGCACTTAGTGCTAAATGGTGAGATTTGGGTACTTTGTACCAAAGGAATGCAATTTTTAGGCCTTTGGCCTGTGTTGTCGGGCTTTTTGCCAAATTTGTGAGATTTAGCACTTAGTGCAAAAATTGTATAATTTCGGGTACTTAGTACCAAAAAAGTTCGATTTAGGTTTCATGCCAAAAGTTCATTTTAATGGTGCCGTTTAGGTACTTAGTACCAAAGAAATACAATTTAGGCTCCGTGCCAAAAAGGAGTTAATTTTATTTATGGCTTAATGCCGAAAGGGTGATTTTAATTGTGAAATTTAGGTACTTTGTACCAAAAGGATTCAATTTAGGCTTCGTGCCAAGGAGGCTGATTGATTAGTCCATTAGGCCTTAGACCTAAAAGGATTAGGTCTTTGACCGAGAAGAAATTAAGAAGAAGATTGAATGCTTATGAGATGCTTAAATTGACAAATGATGGATTAGAATATTACCTTGCTTAGGATTTTCCCGCTTCGAAGTTCCAGATCTCGTTTTCTTGGACATTGGATTATGATTCTTGATTACGGATAAAATTCGGCAGCATGAGGCCCGGAGTATCCAAAAGCCCACCTCTTTTTCTGAACACTTGAAGGCTATTTATAGGCAAAATCGGACTGGACGGCGGCCGGGCCGGGCCGCCGGCCATAGCGGTCGGACCGCCGTCCACGGCGGCTGAGCCGCCGGTCATGGCGGCCGGGCCGCCGGAATCACGGCGGCTGGGCCGCCGGTTTCGTCCGGTTTTCGCTCAAATTGATTTTTCGGGAGCTAGAGACCTCCAAAAATTATTCCGGGACCATATCCGTGATCCTCACGTCGTCCCGGACATTTCAAGTACCATATTGATGTATTTTCGGTGAACTTTACCGTGGACCTCCGGTCCGGCTCGGTTGTCTGCAGTCCGCCTTCCGAGCCTCAAAATTCGAGTGTTCACAGACACTTAAGAATTCAATTAAAGATGGATTTTGCTTTATTTAATTGTTGTCCACATTATAGTTGTATACATTTATTGGTTGAGTGAGATAACAATGATGTTGAAAGCAACGATGTATTGTTTGTTGTATTTTCTCAATTAAACTAGTTTTGTGAATTGAGGTGGTTTGTGATATATGGAAGGGATCATGTCGACTAAATGACTTGTAACCGCCATAATCCAATCATTTTAATTCCAAATAAAAGTTAATGGATATTAAAGTATGCGCATGGGCCAAGTGGGAGATTGTTAGATTATTTTAATAATCTATAATGTGGCCCATGTAATTATGTGACGGATTTAATTAAAGACGACCGATTCTAATTAAAGTTGACCCGAGATGATGATTATTGGGTTTAAAGGTTAAGAACCGTTTTGGGTTTAAATACCCTTCCCTCTAATTATTAAATAGGTAGAGAAATAAAATAAAAGGATTACAGTTTAATAAAACACGTATGATTATTTTATTACTTGAAGGACATTCTCTGACCATCATGAGAAAACCAAAAGAAAACAGATTAGAGGGAAACAAAACAATTGAACGCAGAACGCAGTTTTTCTACGGAACAGGATCAAAGCCATGTATCAAGATACGCTTCCGATTATTTTCTTTTATCAAACATTGACTAGAACTAAAGATCCATTATAGTTTTATTCTAACAATTTTTTTATACATATATTGAATATATAATCTTAAAAATAATTTATGAATAAATAAAAATAAAACCGTAAAAAAATTGAAATTCATCAATTAAAAAATTTAAAAGTGAAAAAGAAAGTGCCACATCCATCCATGAGAAAAAAAAGCCTTCGTATCCGTAATTTTTTTTTTTGAAAAGAAGAGTATTATTAAAAATAATAATCAAGCATCAAAGCTTACAAACCAGCAAAGCAATCAGCAATACATTAAACAACTCTGGGACATAGGTCCCATTCATGTCACTAGCCAAATAAAGGCCAATATCCGTAGGAGGGTTCTGAAATGTATGCATCCCATTAGGCAATGTGTGTCCATAATTGGCTAACCGGTCAGCAACCTGATTTGCTTCCCTATAAACATGGCTAATATGAACTTCCCATTGTCTTTGAATTAAAGCTCGAGCACGACGAATCAGACAAGATAATCTTGAAGGATGAGAGACAGTTTGCTGTAATAATGAAACAGCAGTGGAGTTGTCCATTTCAACAAGCAGCAACTGGGTCCCAATGTCCCAAGCAATAGTCAAGCCATATATAAGCCCCCATAACTCGGCTTCCAAGCTGGAACATGTGCCCAGCTTTTGCAGCAAACCCCGTGATCCAACCACCATAATTATTTCTTATAACTCCACCTGCCGAAGATGTTCCAGAAGGCAAAATCATAGAACCATCAGTGTTCAATTTATGCCAATTCAAAGGTGGCGGGACCCACTTAATGAAGATGAGGCTTCTACTCCTACACTGCTCCTTCACCTTAAGATTATCACAATAATAGTTCACAGTTAAATTAACAAGATACCCACTACAATCAACCGGACGAACAAATGAAGGATCAAATATCCTTTTATTCCGCCAAAACCACAAATTCCAACAAGTGATTGCAAATAAAGAGTGTCATTCCACACCGTTAAGCATCACAGTAGACAATAAATTGGTTTGTAGCCAAACTTGCAAATTTGCTTCACTAAAAAACACAGCAATGGGAACATTCTGAATCCAAGTGGCCCAAACTGTTCTTGCTGAAATACAGTCTCTAAGCACATGTAGCACTGATTCAGTTTCCATACCACATACAGGACAACTTGAGTCTTGAGAGATGTGTCGCCTGAACCGCTCACCATTAGTTAGCAAACAATCATGTCCAGCCAGCCAAAGGAAGCTTCTAACTCTTTGAGGCCCGTTCCAACTCCAAATCAGTTTCCACAGTAAGCTAGAGGAATGCTCACCAATACCTGCTAACATAATGTAAGCGGATTTCACCGTAAAACTACAGCTAGGAGACAATTTCCATCAAATTCAGAGTTAATCGGGATAACAAAAGAGTCAATCTTAGAGAGAACCCAATTTGGGAGAAGATGATCAAAGAGAGCCCATCTTCGTATTCGTAATTTTGAAAGAGTGAAAGTATAATAACTTGTGCAGTATTATTTTCCCAATAAGAAAATAAAATTATTAATGGTGAATATGTATTTTTTGATGAATAAGGTTGATTATTTTTAACAAAGCAACGATAATAAAGGTTTTTATCCCAGGGAGATCATCACAACAATTATACTACTGCGCCCTAAATTTAAAGTCACCTAATTTCTTAAAAGGAAAAATACGTAAAATAGTAAATATTAAATTTGGTGGCACTTGCGTAATTGTGTCACACGTCTGTGGCTTTCTTACAATGTCAGTGATATTTACGCAAAAGGGTGACGTGTCAAACATGGCGAAACAAGTCACGGCTCAGCTATTCTCTCGTCTCTCTCTCACATCCCTGCATTTCTGCCTACATCGTTCTCGAAAACAAACACACCAACCTCCAATCTTCACTGTCTATTTCTTCCACGTCATCGATCTCGATCCAACTTAATCCAACAGTCTAAATTCCTCCAATAATAATATTGCCCTCCTTAACCCGCACCGCCCCTAACCCTAAGCCTAGCCCAATCCCACGAACCACTAACAACGAGTCTTTCAGTCCCTCACCTCTAGACGTTTATCCTCGAGTTTGCTCTGAGCCAAAAGAAACGCAGAATATAAAACAAAGGGGTGAGAAAGTCTAGTTTCTTTGAAAAAAATTGCGACTCACTCTGAGAGAGAGGGAGAGAGAACGTACATCTGAAAAGGAATTAGGGTTTTAAGTGTTTTAAACAGATAGATAGCAATTGATTCTGATTTCGATCCTTAAATTTAAGTTTTGGCCGATTTGTTTCTTCCCCCTCTTCTTTTTAATCACTTTAGCCATGAAATGAAATGAAATTGTTTCTCCGTGTATGTATATAGTTAAATAGAGTCTAGATTAATTTCTGTTTATTTTGCTTTGAATCTAATTATTTATTGGGAAAAGAAAAAAAAAGAAAATAATTTATAAGAATTAGGAAAATATTTAATTGGCTTCCAAGAGAGAGGTGTTTGCTATTTGATGGATGAGATATGGGAGCGGGCAGTGGAGACAGCTTTAGACGGGCAAACGGACCACCCAGCTGTTCGAACCCTAACTTTAGACGGGGCGGTGAAGTGCTTTCAGGGTCGGCTGCCTCCACCCAGCCTTTTAGAGAAGTTCGAGAATCTTCAGCACCTCTCTATCGCTAATATTGGTGTCTCATCGCTCGAGCAGTTCCCTCGTCTAAAAAACCTTCAGAAGCTCATATTATCTGACAATCGTATCGCTGGCGGACTTGAGTTTCTTGTTGAGGCTGGTCTTGACTCGCTTCGGGACCTCGACTTCTCTAACAATCGCATCCAATTTATTGAAGATCTCGCTCCTCTTGCTCAGTTAAAGCTCATTTCTCTCGATCTTTATGAGTGTCCTGTTACCAGAGTGAAGGATTATCGATCTAGGGTTTTCGGATTGATAAAATCTTTGAAGTATTTGGATAAAATGGATGCAGAGGAGAATGAGAGACCAGAATCTGATGACGAGGAGGATGACGAAGATGATCCTGGGAATGGTGAAATTGATGGTGAGGAGAGGCCTTATAGGTTGAATAATGGGCATAGTGAAGGGATTGTGGATGTGGATGAAGATGAAGAGAGTGATGCAGATGAGGAGGAAACAGAGACTGGTAGACGTATTAATGGTACAAACCAGAATGGGTTTAGAGTAGCTGCTGTGCAGGGGACAGGGGTTGGGGATGATTATGAGGACGGTGGTGATGGTGGGGAAAATGAATCTGGAGAGGAGATTGATGGTGAGGGCGGTGGAGACGACGACGATGTGGTTGAGGTTCATGAAATTGACGATAGTGATGATGAGGAGGATGGGTTTGATGATGACGATGATGACGACGACGAGAAAGAAGAGGTGGACAATGATGAGGCGGATTTTGCCGGACCCGAGAGTACAGGAAGGCTAACGAATACAGAAGGTGAGATTGATGGCCATGAGCAAGGAGAGGATGATGGAGGAGAGGATGATAATGGTGAGACTGGAGACGAGGAACAGGGTGTTGATGATGATGGAGAGTTTGAAGATGAAGAGGGTGAGGAAGAGGTGAGATACTCAAGATTTTATTTGGTGTTTCAATTTTTGTTGTTTCTATATGCCTTGTTTAGCTGGATGGTTGTTTGGTTTCTTAAATGGTGCATACTTCATTAGATTTACTTATTACAGACTGATTTCTTGCATGTTTATTTTAATTTATACTGATGGGTTGATATTGTTCTCTTGAAGAGTTTGCATGTGGATTTGTTGAGAAACCACTGTTATCATGTTTTTTTTTATTTTTGTTTAGCAAATATGAAGCATGGCTACCCATGATCTAATCTATTTAGTAAATGGTCTCTGGAATATATAACTGCTAACTGCAGTTCTTCATGTGAATGCTTCATCTTGCATGTGTAGGATGATATTTGCCAGAAATTTTTGTATCCTAAAAAGTTAGCGGATATCTTCATTTTTTTTGGTCCGTTGATTTTAAATTTTTTATACCAAGTGCTGCTCACGAGAAATATGTGAAAAACAAAACTGAAACAGAAGACTTTTACAAGTGTAAGTTGCTGCACTATCACTATTAATGGTACTGTTGCTCTTTTGTTGTAGGCTGTAGTATATTGACCATAAAAAGTTACTATATTTCTGTATGGTGGCAATTTTTATGTAAGATTTGCAATTTTTCCCTTCTAATGCATGTTTACTTTTGGGTTGATTGCTATGGCAAATTCATTATAGTTTTGGTTTTAATGGTGACTGTAAGCTCATTCTTACACTACTGATATCTATCTTAGTTTTGCATCCCCTGGGTTTGTGGAATTGCTTTTTTCTTCTCTCTTAAAAAACAGAGGGTGATGCTGCGTAGAGTGAATTTTTCATTTTTTTCCCTCGTAAATTGCTGCTTTGACAAAATTGCTGTGTTGAAATGCAGTTTTTGTGTGATATTTGTAGAGCAGAACACTTACTTTTTCAGTTATTAATAATGTAATCGAAGTATTGTACTGCTATGTTTTTCTCTCTTGTTTGAGGAACATGACTAACTATATATTACTACTGGAGCATTCGTAGCTCATCATTTTTTGCTATATGCCAAATTTTATTGCTTTATTCTATAATCTTGGACGTAATAATATTTTTATAAATTTCACTAATTTTCTGTGGTTGGATGTTATATTTGTGTTTGTGGAATTCCTTTCTTGTTGTTTAACTGATCAAGGATTTTGGCCCGTGCTGGCAGAATGAAGACTCTGGTGCAGGGTTCTTGGTTCAACCAGTGGGGCAGGCTGAAGTTCATGATGCTGGTGGTAGTGACATGGAGCTAGGAAATGAAGATGATATTGAAGGGGAGGAAGAAGTTGAAGATGATGAAGTTCAGGTGTTACCGTCATCCCCATCTCACCATAAAAGGAAGAGGGAGGAGGAGGATGAAGAAGATGAAGATGATGAGTAGTAAGATGATGATGTTGAATATACAAAGACATCGAAGAAGCATCATTAGTTCCTTCAAATCTCTGCTGAGCCAGAGTGTTTTGTTAATGCACTTTGAAGCTTTTGGAAATAGAGAAAACTTGTTAGATAGATTGTTTGGTAGACTGGTATTGATTATGGGAAATCTTGTTGGACAATGTTGAGGGACATAAAAAAAAGGGATTGTATCTTTGGGTGGCATGTTAGTCCAAAAAGTTGTTAGTATATTTTTGTCCCGCTAGCCTTTCTTTTTATAGCCGTTAGTGATGGTTAAATTCAAAAGACAGTTAAGAAGGGAGGGGAGGGGAGAAAGAGTTCAATACCCGCCCATTTTGTGCTCTCCTTGGGGAAGGGGAGTCTCTTTCTAAAGGTCTAGTAATTGAAGTGGCGAGGGAAAAAATAAAAAATAAGAACTCTGTTTTTCTTCGATTTGGCTAAGCAGTTTTAAAATTGGCCGGGAAAAAGGGCTTTTTTTATTGGTACTTGTAGATTGATTACTCTCCTCCTGTGTTCCTCTGAATCATCTAAGTGGGCTTTGATGATGTGGCCCGACGGATGCCTTCTTTTTGCTTTTTTCTTCTATTATTATATGTTAGTACTGGCTTTGTGACGCTCGAAATGTTAATGGTCAAGCCAGGTGTCTTTTTCCCCTTAGTATTTGACGATAAAAAAAAAAGTGGGTTATTTTCGGTTTTTGCCGGGACATTAGAGAATTTTTGCAAACCCATAGTAGGAAAACTTCTTCGCGATTCAATTTGAGCTTGTCTAAAGTGGTTATAATTTTCTTTCTTAATTCTTGAATTATCAGTGAAATACTGAAATGGTTAATATCTAGTAATATTAATTTTTTAAAAAAATTTAATAAATGACAGATTGAGGTTTATATTAGATTTTTTTTTCTCATATTTTAATACTTAATTTAATACTTAAAAAATTAATAAAAAAAATAATTGTTTCACTTGAAATTTTAAAAACAATTTAAATGCTTCTATAAAAATCGAGCAAATCATTGAGAATTTCTGCCAGTAACTATTTATTAAAAAAGATAAGTGGTTTTATTCGATCAACTTGCGACAATGGCAGCTTAGACAACGTACGTTAAAAAAAAAATCGTGATGAATCTTTTTTCGTACTTTTGATAGGGAGTATTTTACTCGTCCCAAGTGAATTTAAATTAATTTGCAACTTCTAATATATTGGATAGTTAAAAAAAAAAAACACTATTATAAATAAAAGGAATCTATTCATATATTTTCAATTAATAAAATTAAGCATTTTAACTTAAATAAATTGTTTTCTTCATCAAACAAATTTTACAATTAAATTTATAACAGAATTTCTAACGATGCCATGTCGTATACATGTGCTACAACAAAATTAATGTGAAAATAATATTTTATTTTATCACATAATATTTATTTGACAATATTTTTTTTAGATCATGAATTCTGTATTATAACTTTCTCCCTTAAAAACGCACAATTTTATTTAGTTCAAATATTAAATTTTAAGTTATTCAAAAAGATTGTTACATTCTACACCCAATAATTTTTGTAATTTTAATAATGAAAAATCAATTAATTGATATGAAAAATCATTTGAAGTTCAATAATACTTTCAGCTAGTTATTTGGACATATTAAGACTTATTTAATTTGCCTTCTACTAAATTCAACTAAAATTAAGTTTTTAATCAATAAATTAATTCTTATTATTTGGAGGGGACAACATATCATTTTTAAATACATAGACAACTAATAAGATCATTAATAAATTCTTAAAATTTTCATTAGACAAATTTTCATGAAATGTTACATGACACTTTATTTAATATTTTCTTGTAGTTTTAACTTTGATTGGATAATTTAATATAAATGATACATGAAGTTTAATGTATATATGATTTTTAATCCTAATGTTAATTATTTTATTTTATTTTATCATTGAAGAGTTTTTTCCCCCTTATTTAAGCATATTTAGGGTATTTTTCATATTTGAAAAAGAAAAACTTGAGGTTTAAAGTGTTACCTAACTTGAGGAGTTCTCCACTTAAAAATTAAGATAAGCAAGATTTTATATTTTTGAGTAGGAGTTCTCCACTTAAAAATTAATATAAGCGAGTTTTTATATTTTTGAGTAAGGATTACAAGATGGTTGTGTAATAATTTTGTGAGAATCTAGAATATGCATGAAACTCTAAAATGGACTTTTTTGTGATAGAAGATGTAACTATGCAAAAGAAACCATGATAGGGTGGTGATTGATAGGATGTATTGGGTGAATTTTGATCATGATAGATAGGATGGATGATTGATAGCATACTGTAGATATCCTTATTGTTCCCTCGGTCCAAAATAAGGAAGAAAGGACAGGCTAAGTGTGAGCGGGGATTGTCGCCCTCACTTTCGGTGGAATGGTTCTTGCGATTTCGGCACTGTTTAGGCTCGGGGCCTTAGAGAATACGGACCTAAGTCCGGAGAAAATGGAGTCGCCACCCAGACGGGCCGAAAAAAAGAAAGGGGTGGATGACTCGATTTCTAAGGAATCCCCAACCCCCTAATGGGTTCGGAAAGTTGGGTACGTGTGAGGAAGGTGAGAAATGGCCTAGCACCCCCACAACGCCTGGTTCATTGGAACCGACCTCCTTTACAGGTCTTAATATTATAAAATTCTTAAATATAACAACATTATCCATACTACACAATAAAAAGAAAGCATCATTATATTAAAATCAAAGCAATGTCCAAACAAAACAAAACAAATAAATGGACACCTATCCGAAGATGGAAACATGTCCTTACATCACATGCCTAGATAGGACACCCACCAAAAGGTAGAAACATGCCTTTTACATAGGTTCTAAAATAGAAAAACAAATTAAATTACATGATGTTTAACTAATGAGGTACCCACCAAGTAGAAACATACCTCTTACAACTTTTAAAAATCTAAATTAATTGATAAAAGAAAATAATCATTCATCATTAATAAATTATTCATCAAAGCTATTAATCAAAATATAAAATAAACATCCATCCATGATAAATTAAATAAATCAAGTATTGAAATTAAATAAATTAAAGCATAAGAGATAAATCAAAGCATAATCAAGTATAGAATTAAATAAAGCAAATAAAAGTCCAATTATAGCTACTGTGACTTTTTATGGAATTAAAATAGATTAGGATTTTATGTTTTAAAAGGTTGGTAAGACTCTTTGATTAACTAAATTAATATTTGAATGGTGAAATCATGAAACTAGGGTTTTAGATACTTTGAAATACTTTTGATTCATGGTTTTAAATGATGATTTCAACTGTGTAAAATTTTAAAGTATTTATGTTTTTATGGTTTTTAATGTTTTAAAGGATTAGGACTTAGAAAAAAATTAAGGTTTAAGGTTTTAAAGGAGTTAGAGTTTATTATTTTAGGTTTGGAAATTGAATTAGGGTTTTAGCATTTTAGAATTAGGGTCTCGAGTGATTTGTTGAATTAGGGTTTTGAAAGACAATTTGGTGATTTCATGAGGTTTTATGAATTTAAACAAACGGATTGAAGTTTTTATAAATAGAAAAGATGTTTTTTATGGTTTTTTGGAAGAAACAGAACCTAGTTTAAACTTTTGAAGAAATAGAATCAAATATTGGTTTTGATGAAAAATATGTTTAATTTGGGTTTTAAGATTTTAAAGAAGAAAAAATAACAATTTAAGTCTTTTTGGAAAATAAAGTAACGTATTAGTGCTTTAACTTTGGAAAAACTAAATTAAAGTTCTAAGGTTTTTTGATTTAAAAAATAAAATTTCATAATTGATGCTATTGTGAACAAATAAAACAAAAAGAATTTAACATACCTCATTTTGTTGATTCTCCAAAAATAATTCTTCTTGGATGAACAAGAACAAAGACAATTGCTGCCTTTGAATTGCTTAAATCTTGTCCCTGCTATTCCAGAAAAAAAAGAAATTGAATTGCTCATTTTCCTTCACTGATTTGGTTTCAAATTTTCAAGTCTCTGTTTAATTTTCGGTCCCCCCAATTTAATTGCATTTGGTCCTTATTTATAGTGGTTTGATGTGGTTTATTCCTAATTAGTCACGACAAGTAATATTAATAAAAAAAAGAAACTAAAACCTAATTGAATTAGGTTTCAAAAAAATTTACGTCGGAAAAATTGTGTTGCAAAAAAAAAACTGCCGTAGGAAAAAATACGCTGGCGAAAAAAACTGCCGCAGAAAATTGCGGCAGTGGGCGGGCTGGGGCATCGCCCGCAGGATTTTCCTGCGGGCAAAATAGCGTGAGCTATTTCGCTCACAGGAAAATCCTGCGAGCGAAATAGAAAAGCTATTTCGCCTCCAGATTTTTTCTGCGGGCGAAATGCCCATGGGCCCGCGCTATGATTTTTTTGCCGCCGATTTTTATTTTTATTTTTTGACTTTTATTTGTTTTTTTTATTTTTTTATTAATAAAAATTAGATACTAAAGTAAAAAATTATTTAACAAAAATTATTTTGGACCAATTAGACAACAAAAATCATTTTGGGCTTAAATAAAACATATTGGACCGGATTGAGTAAAAAATTAAGGGTCTACAGTTTGCCCCCTGCTTGAAAAATCTGAAACTTTAGTTGTAACACCCCTTCCCGACCTACATGTGTAAGCTGAGTAGAGGCGCCACACTAACCTAATGTTGCTACCAATTTTACTTAGTCAAATTTTAGTTCCAATTTTAATAGAAATTTTGCCATAGTTTCACCTAAAAATTGAGTCCCAAGTGTCGACAAAACTAGTTTTTTTTTAAAAACATTTTACACAAACCAATGCAAACAAAATCATTCTCAGTACACTTCCAATAAATCCCCCCTTATACCCTCAACTACAACCTGCAAAAAGGATTTGTAACACTCCCATATCCAATGCCCACACACTACAACCACAACAATGTAGCACAAGTGCATCAAACATAGGGATGCTACGGTTTTCTTAACATTCAAAACACTTTAAACATGATACAATACCCTTATCATTATACATTATAGAAAAGTAGGTCATTTACTTATAAAACAAAACATATTAGTTATATATATATATACATTTAAATATTACACAGCGGAAGTTATAAAATATGTACATATTTACAAACACTTGAGTACATATTTAAAAATATCCATATTTTTACATTATAATCATTACTTTACAAAATATAAAGAAGTATACATGATTGGCAATTCTCTTCTGATCTTTAAGTTCCTAAAATCAACTCTTCAAGGTCTACTCTCACTTGGTCTTGATGAACTCTCGGGTTCGACTCTATCAACTCTATTACCTGCGCGATTAAACACTATCGCGCTAAGCCAAGGGCTTAGTAAGATAATTCATGCTAAAATGCAATGTCACAAATTAATTACATATATCAATCAAAAGCATATTATTTATTCAATATGTTGCTTTGTTCAATGTCACATCAATATTCATATAATAGCACCATTCATTATACTCATTTAAATTTATCATTATAGCCAACAACTATGACTTTATATACGTACCCTTTCCCAACCAGGTCGGTTGCCCTCCAATCCCAAGGGTCCGCAGGAGGCAAATAGGCACGTATAACATTATCAGTAACATACCTTTCCCCATCTAGGTCGGTTGTCCAAGTTCGGTTGCCCATTCCAATGGGTCCGCATGGTTCCGCAGGAGGCAAATAGGTACGTATAATACTGACTATATCGAACCTTCCTCCTACCAGATCGGTAGTCCAAGATCGGTTGCCCAACCCACTGGGTCCGCATGGTTCCGCAGGAGACGGATAGGTCCGTTCATTAAACTTATCAATACTTTTTCAATTCATTTCTTTTTCACAAGCAAGTTAAGCAATCATGCCTCAACATCTCACATTACAACAAAACCATTTTCTCATAACATCATATCATTCCCACTTCATTTCATCATTATATACAATATTCATTACATTATCTAAACACTCACATTATTATTCAATCCTATCATCAATGCATGCTTCAATCATATTTCATTTGAATCACTATAACATCTTTGGTATAACATTTCAATGTGCATTACTCATGAAACACATTACCATTCACAATGCATAACATAACATTATTCAATCTCAACAATGCAATTAGGATAATTCAACCTCTTCACAACCTAATCCAAAAGGAATATTAGCAAAATGACCATATGAATAGTACATTCTGGTTTTAGACTCCATTTTATCCTTATTTTGAAAAATTGTATAAAATAATCTACTTGACTAAAAATTCTAAAATTTTTACAGAATTTATTTTTGTATCTTAAAATCATTCCTTTAAAATTTCAGATCAAACTGAACACAAAATCTTGGTCAAATAGTTCACCTAACCAGACTGCCCCAATTGCCCTGCATCCTGGCAGCAGTTCTGAACTTTGTGAATTTCATAAATCAAATTCAATCAACGTGGTTCCAAATTATTTTTCTCAAATACTAGACTCACTAAGCAACAACATATCCAAAATTCAATTGAATATGATTTTTCTACATTTTATTAAAAATCCCGAAATAGAGCTGTCTCAGTTAAGGTACCTGCTGGAACAGGTCTAATAAAAATAATCTTTCTAAACTCATAACCTATCCAAAATCGAATCAACATATTTTTCAGTCATTCTAGACTCATAGAGGCACAACATATCAAAAATTCACTTCAAGAACATTTTTCTATAATTAATTAAAAATCATACAAATCACAGCCTTTACTAATTGTAAAACAGAAACAATTTCACTAAACACAACTCTTACTCTTCCATCACCAACACCAACCCAACTTCTCATCTATCAAGCAAAATCAATACTTAAAATCACACCATAAGCAACTTAATCATACCATCATCAAATCACAACTCAACTCAAGCATAACTTCAAAAATAACAAGAGTAAACAAGAGCAAACTTACCAAATAATGAAATTCCTTGAAACTCCAACTTGTAACTTTGAAAACTTCCTTCACTTTGAACTTGAAATCATCAAAACCATCACTTGTTCTCTTGCTCTCTTCTCTCTTTGATGAGCTGGCCACACAACAACAAGAAGAAGAAGAAATGATGAAGAAACACAAAGTCAATAGGCATTAAATACCCATCCAAAAGAAAATTACTATAATACCCTCATCCATTTAACTAAGCTTTTGTCATATCTATACCCATTTAAGTAATTCACAACCAACACAAAAATATCCTCTTTCCTTGACTTTCCATTTTGACCACTTTATATGTTATATATATCACCATATAAGCAACATATACAATTATCTCTAAACCCTCTTTTCTTTCCCAACCACCATACAAAAACATTCTCTTCCCATTTCTCAATTCAAACCAACAACAACAACAACAAAACTTCTAGGGCATGCATAGGGATATTACAATTCTCCCCCTCTAAAAAGAAAATTTCGTCCTCAAAATTACCTGATATCAAAGCTGAAACAACTGCGGATATTGCTCTCGCATGGATTGTTCACTCTCCCAAGTCGCTTCTTCTTTTGCATGATTCTTCCAAAGAATCTTCACCAATGGCACTTGCTTGTTTCTCAATTCTTTCACATCATGTGCCAAGATAGCAACCGGTTCCTCTTCAAATGTCAAATCTGGGCTCACTTCGATAGACTCAAATGGCAACACATGAGATGGATCCGATCTATATCTCCTCAACATAGAAACATGGAATACATTATGAATACGATCCAACTCAGGTGGCAAAGCAAGTCGATACGCCACTGGCCCAACTCTTTCTAACACTTCATACGGCCCAATGAAACGAGGACTCAATTTTCCTTTCTGACCGAACCTCAAAATCTTCTTCCAAGGAGACACTTTCAGAAATACCTTATCTCCAACATTAAACTCTATATCTCTCCTTTTCAGATCTGCATAAGATTTCTGTCGGTCTGAAGCTGCTTTTAACCTGCCTCGAATCAACTTTACTTTTTCTTCAGTTTCTTGAGTCAAATCAGGACCAATCAACTTATTATCTCCAAGCTCATTCCAACAAAGAGGTGTCCTACACCGTCTGCCATACAATGCTTCAAACGGTGCCATACCAATGCTGGATTGGTGACTGTTGTTGTATGCAAACTCCACAAGAGGTAAAAATCTATCCCAACTTCCAGTGAAATCAATGACACAGCTTCTCAACATGTCTTCAAGAATCTGTATCACCCTCTCTGACTGTCCATCCGTCTGTGGATGAAAAGCAGTGCTGAAGTGCAGTCGAGAACCTAAAGCACTATGCAAACTCTTCCAAAATATGGAAGTAAACCTGGGATCTCATCAGACACTAAAGAAGTTGGAACACCATGCAGTTTCACAATCTCATGGATATACAGCTCAGCCAATCTCTCCAAAGAGTAATCCATTCGAACCGGAAGGAAATGAGCTGTCTTAGTTAATCTATCCACAATCACCCATATAGCATCATGCTTCTTTTGTGTCAATGGCAAACCAGACACAAAATCCATTGTCACTCTTTCCCACTTCCATTCTGGCACTGACAATGGTTGAAGCAACCCGGTTGGAACTTGATGCTCTGCTTTAACCTTCTGACAAGTGAGACATTTCGACACAAAATCTGCAATGTCTCTCTTCAAACCAATCCACCAATAATGCTGTCTCAAATCATGATACATCTTCGTATTACCCGGATGCATAGCAAACACTGACTGATGTGCTTCTTCTAAAATGACTCTTTTCAATTCAGCATCATCGGGTACACACAATCGGTTTTTAAACCAGAGACTCCCATCGTCTTTCACAACAAAATCTCTTGTCTTCCCATTCTTACAATCTGAAATAATCTTCTGAATCTTCTTATCGGCCAACTGAGCTTCTTTGATCTGATCTAACAAAATCGGCTTCAATTGCAACTGTGCCAATAATGCACCATCAACACAAGGTACAAAACTGGCATGCAATGCTCTCAACTCAACAAGCAACGAGAGCGAGTAAACTGTTAAACCAGCTAAAGACTTCCGACTCAAGGCATCAGCAACAACATTTGCTTTACCTGGATGATAGTCAATCAAGCAGTCGTAGTCTTTAATCAATTCTAACCATCTCCTCTGACGAAGATTGAGTTCTTTTTGGACACCCAAATACTTCAAACTCTTGTGATCAGTGTAGATGAAACATTTCTCCCCAAATAGATAGTGGCGCCAAATCTTCAATGCAAACACAATGGCAGCCAATTCCAAATCATGGGTCGGATAGTTAAGCTCATGCGGTTTCAACTGTCGAGATGCATAAGCTATAACTTTCCCTTCCTGCATCAATACACACCCCAAACCTCTATGTGAAGCATCACTGTAGATCACATATGGTTTGCCTTCAACAGGTAAAGTAAGAACAGGCGCTTGAGTCAACAACTCTCTCAACTGCTCAAAACTAGCCTGACACTGATCTGTCCACACAAATCTCACTCCCTTTCGAAGTAATCTGGTGAGTGGAGTAGCTATCAAAGAAAACCCTTTCACAAACCGTCGGTAATAGCCTGCCAAACCCAGAAAACTTCTAATCTCTGTCACAGACTTGGGTGGACTCCAATTCAGAATAGCTTCAACTTTACTTGGATCAACTCTAATGCCTTCCGCTGAAACAATATGTCCGAGAAAAGCAACATGATCCAACCAGAACTCACACTTCGACAATTTGGCAAATAACTGCTTCTCTCTCAAAATCTGCAACACAATCCGCAGATGCATATCATGTTCCTCTTCATTCCGCGAATACACTAGTATATCATCAATGAAGACCACTACAAACTGATCCAAATAGGGCCTAAACACCCTATTCATCAAATCCATAAAAGCTGCAGGTGCATTCGTTAGACCAAAAGGCATAACTAGAAATTCATAATGCCCATACCTGGTCCGAAAGGCGGTCTTCGGAACATCCTCAGCTCTGACTCTCAGCTGATGGTACCCAGATCTCAAATCAATTTTAGAAAACACAGCTGCACCTTTCAATTGATCAAAGAGATCATCGATTCTAGGCAAAGGATATTTATTATTAATAGTCACCTTGTTCAATTGCCTATAATCGATACACAACCTCATAGTACCATCTTTCTTCTTCACAAATAGCACAAGAGCTCCCCAAGGAGAAACACTGGGGCGAATAAATCCTTTGTCCAACAACTCCTGTAATTGCACTTTCAACTCCCTCAATTCTGCTGGTGCCATTCTGTAAGGAGTAATAGAGATAGGAGTGGTACCAGGCAACAATTCAATACCAAACTCCACCTCTCTCTCAGGAGGCAATCCTGGCAACTCCTCTGGAAAAACATCAGGGAACTCTGCAACTGTGGCAATACTATCAATGGAAGAACCCTTCACTCTAGTATCCACCACATGAGCAAGATAGGCTTCACACCCCTTTCTAATCAACCTCCTGGCTGTAACAGCTGAAACAAATAAGGAGGCTAGCTGTTCCTGCTCATTAGATACTATCACCTCTCTACCATCACCCGTTCTCAAAGAAACAATTTTCTTTTTACAATCCACCACAGCTCCATGTCGAGATAGCCAATCCATACCTAAGATCACGTCATATTCCTTAAATGGCATCTCAATCAAATCCCCAAGGAACTCCTCACCCTGCACCACTACTGCACTATCTCTATGCACCTTACTCACAACCACACTATGCCCTAACGGATTTGTCACCAACACATCAAATCCTAGGGACTCATCATGCACATCAAATACAGGCAAAACAGATGCACTAATATATGAATGCGTGGAACCCGGATCAATCAAAGCAAGTACTGGAGTATTAAATAAAGAAAAAGTACCAGCTATGACTGCCGATGTATCTGGCTGCCTCTGCATAACATACATCCTCTGGAAAGATCCAACCTCCTCTGGTCTACCCTCCCTGGATGTAGCACCTCCTCTAGCACTGAATCCTGGTCTACCTCCCCGGCTGGCACCTCTGCCTCCTCTGCCTCCCCTCACACTAGCTCGAGAAGCAGCAGAATCAACTGGCATCTGCTCCTGCCTCTCAGGACAGTCTCTCACAAAGTGGTCAGGTGATCCACACCTGAAGCATACGGCTGGTCCACCCCTCTTCCAATAAACACCTCTATGATAACCCCCACACTGAGCACATCTAGGTGGAGCGGATCTCTGAGTCATAGGGATCAGAGCACTTGCCACTGAAGCTGCAGGTCTAAATCTCTGTCTCTGGAACTGCACAGACCTACCAGCTGGTCTCTGGCTCCTACTACTCCGAGGAACAAAACTTCCTCTACCCCTCTTCGCAGAGGAAGACCCTGCCTCGAACTGGGGCCTTCTAACCCTAACCTCTTCTTCTGAAGCAGCTGCAATAACTTGAGCTCGCTCTACACTTCGAGCTGCTGTCACAAGCTGTGAGAAATCCTGATATCTGGATCCATCCACTAAGCACATGATCGAGGGCCTCAATCCCTCCTCAAACCTCCTGCATCTATCAATCTCATCAGCAATGATACCCCCAGCATACTGACTCAGTCGAATAAACTCAACTTCATACTCAGTTACGGTCCGATGATCTTGCTTCAAATCTAGAAACTCTCTTTTCTTCCCATCTTTATACTCCCTAGGAGTATACTTCAACTCAAATTCCCTCAGAAAATCAGTGTAAGACAGTGTTGGAGGATCATCCATAGAATGGGGCACCGTCTTCCACCAATCGTAGGCGTCCTTCTGTAGCAAAGATCTTGCATAGTCAAATTTTTCCTCAGGGGTGGCTTGTAACTGAATAAAGATCCTCTGTACTTTGTCAAGCCACTGTTCTGCTACAGCTGGATCAGTAGTACCAAGGAAATCCTCCACTCCATACTTCCTTAGTTTATCATAGTGCCTCACAGATACCAAAGGCTGAGGGGGTGGTGGCACTGGTTGCACTAGTGCTTGCCTCATAACTTCCATCATATGTCTAAACCAGGCTGGCGGAACCTCCTCTCCAGCTGGTCTACCCGACATCGAAGCAGGTGCCTCCTCAACACTATCAACTCTAGCTCCCTCAGCAGGAGCGATACTCTCGGCACTACCCTCAATCGACTGACGTGAGTGAGAATCCATCATAACCTAAGTCTGCAAACACAACATACTACATCTTATTAAAGATCAGAGGTTGCCAATCCCAAACATGTATATTATTTCAAAACCAACTTTTTAAGTAAAATATTCTTTTTATTACATTTTACCTAGGCTGAGAATCTCAAACCTAGGCTCTGATACCAAAACAATTGTAACACCCCTTCCCGACCTACATGTGTAAGCTGAGTAGAGGCGCCACACTAACCTAATGTTGCTACCAATTTTACTTAGTCAAATTTTAGTTCCAATTTTAATAGAAATTTTGCCATAGTTTCACCTAAAAATTGAGTCCCAAGTGTCGACAAAACTAGTTTTTTTTTTTAAAACATTTTACACAAACCAATGCAAACAAAATCATTCTCAGTACACTTCCAATAAACCCCCCCTTATACCCTCAACTACAACCTGCAAAAAGGATTTGTAACACTCCCATATCCAATGCCCACACACTACAACCACAGCAATGTAGCATAAGTGCATCAAACATAGGGATGCTACGGTTTTCTTAACATTCAAAACACTTTAAACATGATACAATACCCTTATCATTATACATTATAGAAAAGTAGGTCATTTACTTATAAAACAAAACATATTAGTTATATATATATACATTTAAATATTACACAGCGGAAGTTATAAAATATGTACATATTTACAAACACTTGAGTACATATTTAAAAATATCCATATTTTTACATTATAATCATTACTTTACAAAATATAAAGAAGTATACATGATTGGCAATTCTCTTCTGATATTTAAGTTCCCAAAATCAACTCTTCAAGGTCTACTCTCACTTGGTCTTGATGAACTCTCGGGTTCGACTCTATCAGCTCTATTACCTGCGCGATTAAACACTATCGCGCTAAGCCAAGGGCTTAGTAAGATAATTCATGCTAAAATGCAATGTCACAAATTAATTACATATATCAATCAAAAGCATATTATTTATTCAATATGTTGCTTTGTTCAATGTCACATCAATATTCATATAATAGCACCATTCATTATACTCATTTAAATTTATCATTATAGCCAACAACTATGACTTTATATACGTACCCTTTCCCAACCAGGTCGGTTGCCCTCCAATCCCAAGGGTCCGCAGGAGGCAAATAGGCACATATAACATTATAAGTAACATACCTTTCCCCATCCAGGTCGGTTGTCCAAGTTCGGTTGCCCATTCCAATGGGTCCGCATGGTTCCGCAGGAGGCAAATAGGTACGTATAATACTGACTATAACGAACCTTCCTCCTACCAGATCGGTAGTCCAAGATCGGTTGCCCAACCCACTGGGTCCGCATGGTTCCGCAGGAGACGGATAGGTCCGTTCATTAAACTTATCAATACTTTTTCAATTCATTTCTTTTTCACAAGCAAGTTAAGCAATCATGCCTCAACATCTCACATTACAACAAAACCATTTTCTCATAACATCATATCATTCCCACTTCATTTCATCATTATATACAATATTCATTACATTATCTAAACACTCACATTATTATTCAATCCTATCATCAATGCATGCTTCAATCATATTTCATTTGAATCACTATAACATCTTTGGTATAACATTTCAATGTGCATTACTCATGAAACACATTACCATTCACAATGCATAACATAACATTATTCAATCTCAACAATGCAATTAGGACAATTCAACCTCTTCACAACCTAATCCAAAAGGAATATTAGCAAAATGACCATATGAATAGTACATTCTGGTTTTAGACTCCATTTTATCCTTATTTTGAAAAATTGTATAAAATAATCTACTTGACTAAAAATTCTAAAATTTTTACAGAATTTAGTTTTGTATCTTAAAATCATTCCTTTAAAATTTCAGATCAAACTGAACACAAAATCTTGGTCAAATAGTTCACCTAACCAGACTGCCCCAATTGCCCTGCATCCTGGCAGCAGTTCTGAACTTTGTGAATTTCATAAATCAAATTCAATCAACGTGGTTCCAAATTATTTTTATCAAATACTAGACTCACTAAGAAACAACATATCCAAAATTCAATTGAATATGAGTTTTCTACATTTTATTAAAAATCCCGAAATAGAGCTGTCTCAGTTAAGGTACCTGCTGGAACAGGTCTAATAAAAATAATCTTTCTAAACTCATAACCTATCCAAAATCGAATCAACATATTTTTCAGTCATTCTAGACTCATAGAGGCACAACATATCAAAAATTCACTTCAAGAACATTTTTCTATAATTAATTAAAAATCATACAAATCACAACCTTTACTAATTGTAAAACAGAAACAATTTCACTAAACACAACTCTTACTCTTCCATCACCAACACCAACCCAACTTCTCATCTATCAAGCAAAATCAATACTTAAAATCACACCATAAGCAACTTAATCATACCATCATCAAATCACAACTCGACTCAAGCATAACTTCAAAAATAACAAGAGTAAACAAGAGCAAACTTACCAAATAATGAAATTTCTTGAAACTCCAACTTGTAACTTTGAAAACTTCCTTCACTTTGAACTTGAAATCATCAAAACCATCACTTGTTCTCTTGCTCTCTTCTCTCTTTGATGAGCCGGCCACACAACAACAAGAAGAAGAAGAAATGATGAAGAAACACAAAGTCAATAGGCATTAAATACCCATCCAAAAGAAAATTACTATAATACCCTCATCCATTTAACTAAGCTTTTGTCATATCTATACCCATTTAAGTAATTCACAACCAACACAAAAATATCCTCTTTCCTTGACTTTCCATTTTGACCACTTTATATGTTATATATATCACCATATAAGCAACATATACAATTATCTCTAAACCCTCTTTTCTTTCCCAACCACCATACAAAAACATTCTCTTCCCATTTCTCAATTCAAACCAACAACAACAACAACAAAACTTCTAGGGCATGCATAGGGATATTACATTAGTGAAAGAGAGTGAAAAGTAATAAGACTTAATTTTTGAGATGGCTGAGGTTTTGGGTTCTGGACCTAAAGAAAAATTTAGGTTTTGGACCCGGTTCGAGTTATGGACTCAAGGATAATTCTAGGTTCTGGACCTAAAGAAAAATTTGGGTTCTGGACCCGGTTTGAGTTCTGGACTCAAGAATGATTCTAAGTTCTGGACCTAAAGAAAAATTTGGGTTCTGGACCCGGTTCGAGTTCTGGGTTCTCGACCTAAGAAAAATTTGGGTTCTGAACCCGGTTCGAGTTTTGTACTCAAGGATAATTCTAGGTTTTGGACCTAAGGAAGATTTGGGTTCTGGACCCGAAAGGTTTGGATACTCGATCCTAAACTGGATTGGGATACTCGATCCTAACTGGATTTGGATACTCGATCCTAAATTGTATTGGGATACTTGATCCTAACTGGACTCGGATACTCGATCCTAAATTGGGTTGGAATACTCGATCATAAACTGGATTTGGATACTCGATCCTAACTTGATTAGAATACTCGACCCTAAATTGATTTGATTTGGGTACTTGGACCCGAGCTTGAATTGATTTGGGTACTTGGACTTGAGATTGGGTGCTTGGACCCGAGATTGATTTGATTTGGGTACTTGGACCCGAAAATGGGTGCTTGGACCTGAGATTGGGTTCTTGGACCTGAGCTTAAATTGATTTGGGCACTTGGACCCGAGAATGGGTGCTTGGACCTGAGATTGAGTTTGACTGACCTTTTATCATTTGAGAAATCTAACTGCTCCGATTATTATATGCATTGTGGTTTTTCACCCTCAAAATGGATCTTCATCCTTGAAAATGAATCTTCATCTTTTGACATCGGGTCTTTACCCTTAAAAAATGGATCTTCATCCTTTGACATCCGGTCTTTACCCTTACGAATGGATCTTCATCCTTTGAGATCGGGTCTTCATCCTTGCAAATGGATCTTCATCCTTGCAAATGGATCTTCATCCTTTGAGATTGGGTCTTTACCCTTGAAACATGGGTCTTTATCCATTGGAGGTCGGGTCTTTACCCTAGCTTCAGCTCTTTTAGCTGGATTGGTCTTTTGTCTTTTGCATCTTCATTCATTTGAGAGTTCTAATGTTCCGTTCTTTTGTTCTTCCTTTTTGCAAAGATTTAGCTATAATTGGACCTTATATCCTCTCCTTGCCCCCCAAAGATTTTATCCACGCAAGCTTTGATTGATGCTTTTGCTGTCTAGTTCTTCGCACAAGCACGTATTTCTTCTCTTTGCAAAATTACTGGAGCTTTCTCAAGCAATGGGCTTTCCAAGCCCCCCTGATTTGACATCTTCTTTTGATTCTTCACTTCACAGAGTGTTTGCTATAAAGAATAGACAATACAAGATAAGAAAGTGCGATGTGATATGCTCATGTATGCATGATATGCATGAATAATACTTACAGTTGTTCCATCGACTCACAGACCGAGGCGATCAGCAGAAGTGTTCTTATTGGTTTCTTTTTGACACTCGTTCAAGTCTTGCTTTGGAATGATCAAAAGCTTTTGCATTTGTGGCTTTTATCTTTAAGATGATGAAAACATGAGTAATGGAGACCCTAAGCAGCAGAGTCAAGGATGCATCCATTTCCAACTATGTTTCAGCATGTCAGTTGATAGCTTCTCTCTTTGCCCAATATGTCCTTTGGAGGTTCAACATACTTCCCTTAACTTGAAGGCTTTGTACAACAAAACATTTTTTTTGGAATTTTGGAATTTTCATTTTGAAATCAAATGTTGGCTTTGCCAAATCAATGTCAATGTACCTCAGGACTTGATTTTTCCAAATTAACATATCTATAACATGACAATCCTAGTTACCGTACTAAACTCGGGAATCATTCCTATTTAAGCAAGAATTGTTGCACTTCAGATAGGCACATACACATTACTTGGCCAAAGGTCTCATTTGAGTTTAAATATTGTCTATCTCATATGCATACTTATCCAAACTATCTCCACTAATAAACTCTGCCTACCAAGAGAGATCAACAGGTCTTGATAGGCTTGAAATGGGGTCTATAAGGGACACAGGTTTAAGTGAAGGCTATTTTGAGATTGGAGCTGGTGTGACACAATGGACAAACCCTCACACTACAAATTTCTTGTTGAAACTTTAGACAGTTGGGAGGCAATCTTGCTAGACTCCAAATTCTATCTTTTTGGCATTAATCTGGATCTTGATTAGGACAGTCTTTGCCCTTGCAAAAAGTTTAAGACCCAAATTCATTTCTTTTCTTCTTCTCTCTTTTCTTTCTTTTTATTTTTCTTACTCCTCCCTTTCTTTGAGCATTTTATAATTTTATCCTTCTTCCTTGTAGGACTGTCAAGTACAGAACTTTCAAGAACTGAATGATCTTCCTCTTTTTCTCCAATTTTGATTGAATCTTTGGTTGGGTTGGACCAATTCAAGTCAAACCGTTCTTATAAACCAAATGGAAACCTTTTGTTGTCTTAGGTCAAAGAGAACTCAGTTGGCTTTTTGAACCATTTTGGGTTTTCTCTTTTTTTTTCTTTTCTTCTTATTTTTTGTTGGTTTTTTTTGTTTGGTTCTAGCTCTAAAAGAATCATCTTATTTGTACTAACTTGGGCTTCCAATAATGGATGAGTGGAGTAACATAAATCTTCTTTAACAGGGATAAATCATTTGTTACTCTGATGTTGTCTTGATATATTGGAGATTTTAGGAAAACTTCAACTACCCTTATGGTCTTGAAAGCATCAACTACCCTTATGGTCTTGAAAACATCAACTATCTTCATGGTCTTGAGAACTTCAACTATCCTCAAGATCTTGACTAATCATTGCTTTCTTTGATCTTCTTGCCTCTTCATCTTAGTGATCATAAGACTTGCCAAAAGTATCACAACAGCTCAGGGCAGGTTGTTGGGGTTATATGCCAATGAAAAGAAAGCTAAAATTTTATGAAGGCTCAAAAGGACAGCTAGGGATTGATATTTAATTGGGTGGATACTAGTTGTTAGCTAACCAAACAATGCCTAGATCATTTCTCTCTTAAATAAGTAGAGTTCAATTTTGCCTCAAAAGCTTGTCAAAGCATGTTCTAAGATTGACTAGGACCTAGACAAAGGTAATTATGCAGGAGCCCTCTCTAAGTAAGCATACACAACTCAATGCTATAGAGCAATTCCCTCACCTAGTAAAGTCATTCAAGTCATGATGCCTAGATATATTAATTCATAAATTATCAAGCTAGATTCCTCATTGGTTGAGCACCAAAATGAACAAAGACCAACAAAATTTTTGATAAAAATAATTTATTCAAGCAACTTTAAATTTGAAAAACATAATAGTTCCAAAATATTAAAGAAAGTAAAATTGAAAAGCAACATTCAAGCTAAGAAAAGTTTATTGAGTTTAAGCTTCTTTTCCTTTTATATCTTCAATATCCCCATCTTGAAAGGATGATAAAACAAAATCCTCTTCTAATACTTTTCCTACCATGAATGTTGCTGGTGGTGGCACCCTATTGAACCTTGGAAATGGGTTCCCTTTGGTATTGGGCTTGTCCGGCTCAGGCAACTTGCCATTATCAATTAAATTCTGGATCTCATGCCTCAACTTCATGCAATTGTCCATTTTGTGTCCAGGCCTTTGATGGAATTGGCAAAATGCATTAGTATCAAAGTTAGGTGGAAGAGGATTAGGTAAAGGACGAGGAGTCAAGGGTTGTAACAATCCCTTCTTTTGTAGCTTATTGAGAACCCAAGACAGTGGCTTCCCTAATTCTGAAAACTGTCTCATTCCTCCTTGACTAGTGACACTAACATTAGCTTCCTTTTGTGTGATTTGATTGCCCGACTGGTAGTTCCCTTTCTCATTCCTTTTTATTGAAAAGCGATTCTTCTCTCTTTCCCACTCTTCAATTTGTAGACCAGCTTGGAGAAGATCTTTGAAGTCCCTTATAAGGGTGTGAGACAGCCTTTCACGGAGGTTGGGCTGGACACCTCTCACGATCATCCTTATTTAATCAGATTCATCGGGCCTTTTCTTGAGCAAAGCAGACTTATTTCTCCATCATTTCACATAGTCCACAAAATTCTCATTTGGCCGTTGCCTAATGGACTCAACTTCCATTAAGGTAACTTCCAACTCGACATTATACCCATATTGCTGGATGAAGGCCTTGTACAGCAAATCCAAATTCTTTTGTATTCCATCATCTAAGGTATTGAACCAATTTTGGACAACAGGGTCTAATGAGAGCATAAAGTACCTTAGAGTTTGAGCCTTGGCAGCTCGGGCAGACTGTATAGCAGTGATATACTGCTTCACATGGAGATGAGGATTTCCAGTACCATCAAACTTCGCAAAAGATGGCATCTTGAACTTGTACGGAACTTCTTCATCTAGCTCAAATAATTTGTCAATCTCGGACATCTCTTCGGTTTTTAGTTTCTTCTCAAATTTCTTTTTTAAATCAGCAATCATCTTTTCAACATCGAATGTCTCGGTCTTCTTCATAGTTGATCTTTCAACAATCTTTGGTTCTTTTTTATTTTGAAGATCTTGGTAATATTGAGCCCAATCATCATCATCAATTATTACCTTATCATCATCAAAAGCTACTTCATCAACTTTAACCTTTCCCTTGACTTTCTTGGTGCTAGCAGATGCTTCGGCATTGTTTCCTAAAATTGCAGCTAGTTGATTCTGGAGTGATTATATTCACTCCAGACGTTAAGTCTTCTCAGAGGTAACAATAAAACAAAGAGGAACGAAAAAGGTAACCCTAATACGTTTTTTAGAGAAAACGTTTTTCCAGCCTTCGCCGTTGCAGAGAGCTAGCACTCCAAACGGTAGCATTCGTGTGGATACGCGATAGAGGGTGTTTCGCGATCGAGGCATCTCTTCCAAACTGTGATTTCGAATCATCAACAGGTTAGTTCTTTGAACACTTTTGTCGAATTAAATGAACAACATGGATCCTGGTGGGAAATCAGAGATCAAATATTTTTCCGCTGCGTGTTTTTCATCAACAGTGATCTCTATATGATTTCCTAACAGTGGTATCAGAGCCACTTGTTGTTTTCGTTTAAGTCGAAAATGCCATGTTGATATGATTATGGTGATATATATTGTTTACGTATGGCATGTTAACTATAAAACTCTAATTCGTTTTTCATATGATGAGAAAGGATTGGTTTTTGGTTTCGTTTCTGTAAAACCCTAATTCGTTTTTCATATGATGAGAAAGGATTGGTGTTTTTAATTTCGTTTTCATGAGATGATCACGTATATATGATTGGTTGATTAAAATGATTTTCATATGATGAAAACGATTAAGTTTATATGTGATATAAACATTTGGTAATGATTCTGTAATGGGTTGTACATATTCGAAATAAAACAGTAAGAAGGTTAATGAGATTAACGGTTCTGTTTTAGGGTTTCGCCAAAGAAAAATGGTAATGATTATGTTCGCGCCCTATAGTTCGTTACCGCGACATTAAGAATGTCAATATATTTGTTTCTATTTAACATGTTGGTGATGAATATGTTATGTTTGTTTGATGTCTTGGCATGGTGCATAGCATGGCCTTATGACCTATGTGATTGGTTTATTCATATCTTTATTTTGGGTATATACGGCCTGCGTGTCGTTTATTTTGTTGTAATTTATTTTACTAGTAGTTAGATTTTCTTTTATTGTAATATATGAAGATTCAAGCTACAATGTTTGTGATGGAGATTCATACCAAGGAGAAGATGGTTCCATGGTGATGGAAGCACAAGCTCAAGTTTTGAAGATATGTAATATTGCAAGTGTTGTAATAGATAGGTTTTTCACCTAGGGTTGCCTTTATGATCTTTATTTGGTCTCTTGAAGATCATATTTAGTTTGGTCATGCTATGTCACGTTTACATATTTTGTCATTTGGTATATGATGCTTATGTGATAAATTATATATATGCATATAGGATGCTAAAATATAATGATATGTAATGCAAGACATGATAATAATTTAGTTGAACCCTCATTAATAATTTAAGTCTAAATGCCATCCACGTTTTGAACACCTATCAAAACTAAGATTGTATTAAAGTAGGTATTGCCAAAGCAATATGCTTTAAACATTCCTAGCTAAGTAGGATGAGTAATAGTGCTACTCATATGTTTTAAAATTGGTTAGACTTAATTAGGCTATCAAAATGGTTTTGGGCCTAAGGCATTAGATGGAATTCAACATGCTATGACATATGATGTCAATATTCCATAATTACTAAGAGTTACATGAGATGTAATTGGTAAAGATGTTACCTACCTAAATAACTTGATTTTAAGCGTCACGCCAAAGCTGAGTTTAGAATTAAGTGAAATACGGATCTTAGCCTACTAAAATATTTCTTTAGAGGGTTATATTTTTTAGTAGGAGTTTAAATAATTTTAACCTCATTATTAATTAAAATTTGACTTTGCATATTTATCAACAGATGGCTGCTAATAACAATTCCACCTTATCACTGCGATCTATCCTTGAGAAGGAAAAACTGAAAGAATGTGGGACTAATTTTGTTGACTGGTTTAGGAACCTGAGAATTGTTCTCAAACAAGAGAAAAAGTCCTACGTGCTTGATGAAGCTATCCCTGACCCACCTCCTGCCGATGCTTCTAATGCTGCTAAGAGTAAGCATAAGAAGCATGTAGATGATTCCAATGACATAGGATGTCTTATGTTGGCTACTATGTGTCCAGGACTTCAGAAGGATCTGGAACACTTAGAGGCTTATGAGATGAGTGTGCATCTCAAACAAGCTTTCCAACAACAGGCTAGGCAAGATAGGTTTAACACCGCTGTTGCATTATTTGACTGCAAAATGTCTGAAGGTGAATCTGTTAGTGCTCATGTTTTGAAGATGAAAGGCTATCTAGATCACCTTGCTAGACTTGGATATCCTCTGAGTTTAGAACTCTCCACGGATTTGATCCTACATTCATTGCCTAGCAGTTTCTCACAGTTTGTCATGAACTATAACATGAATGACATGGAGAAATCCATTCCTGAGCTACATGGTATGCTCAAAACTGCTGAGGGGAATATCAAAAAGCCTACCCAAATATTGAATGTCAATATTAAACAAATGAAAAAGAAAGCCAAAGATACTAAAGGCAAGGGTAAGGCAAAAGGTGCTAAAGGGTCCAAGGGACAAGCTAAACCAAAACCTGTACCTAAGGCTAAAGTTCCTAAGGAAGGGACTTGTTTCCATTGCAACAAGCCTAGGCATTGGAAGAGAAATTGTCAACTCTATTTGGATGAGTTAAAGAAGTTGAAGGGTAGTGCGACTACATCTTCAGGTATTTATGTTATAGAAATTAATTTATCTATTCCTTCTTCCTGGGTATTAGATACCGGATGTGGATCTCATATTTGTACAAATATGCAGGGACTCAAAAGGAGTAGGATGCTGAAGAAGGGCGAAGTGGACCTACGTGTTGGCAATAGAGCAAGAGTTGCTGCTATAGCTGTAGGAACTTATGAGCTTGTTATGCCCAATGGGTTTTTGTTAATTTTGAACAATTGCTTTTATGTTCCTACTATGAGTAGGAATCTTATTTCAGTATCTGTTTTGGATGATGAAGGTTATTCATTTTTGATTAAGAATAAGAAATGTTCTATTTTTGATAAAAATGATCTGCTTTATGGTATTGCAAATTCTTATAATGGCCTTTATATCCTTAATCTTGATGATTCTAATGGTAATTATATCTATAACATAACTTCTAAGAGAACTAAGCCAAATGAGTTAAACCCTACTTATTTATGGCATTGTCGCCTTAGCCATATAAATGAGAAACGCATTTCTAAGCTCCATCAAGATGGATTATTAGATTCATTTGATTTTGAATCATTTGAAACATGTGAGTCTTGTTTGCTTGGTAAGATGACAAAGGATCCTTTTACTGGTCATAGTGAAAGGGCTAATGATTTATTGGGCTTGATACATACAGATGTATGTGGTCCTTTTAGCATTAGTGTCACGACCAAATTTGTACATATGTACAATACATCCATGTACCGTACATCCGCGTACAGTAACAGGAGCCGTCCCGAGTAATCACCAAAGAACACGAAGTGAAAGGAAGCTCTATAGGACAAAAAGGACCTAACTGAAAAGATTGTAAAAGTTTTGGGGAGGTGACTGTAATTTCAAAAAGTTTAGGGGAGGTTCTGGCAAAATTTTTTTAAAATCTGCACTTAAAACTGGCTAAGTAAAATGTTAAGACACAACCACCATGAAATAACAGTCCATCTTGGTCTATAAACGTAGCCTAAGATGGGGTGTTACATTTAGTGGTATCAGAGCACTTTCCCACATATTTACCACACAAAATAACATTATTTCAAAACCATTTCAAAAGTCCCATAATGCAAAATATGTGAATTAATTGAAAAGGGCAATGATTTAAGTACCAAACCTTGTTTATTTGCTTTGTTCCTTGCTTGTCCTATTCTTTCTTCCCTTATTCTTCTTTATCCCTTTGATTTCCTATAATTTTCATAACTTTTCTTTCATTGATAACTTGAAAACTATCAATCAAATGAATAAACTAAAGCTAGAATTGGAATCCTTACCTTAAAATTAAGCTTTTCCTTCCAAAAATCCACTTGAACACTTGAAAAATTCCTTCCCTTTTTTGATGGAGAGAATTTCGGCCATACCTCTCAAAAATGGAGAGAAAAATGTGTCCTTTGTTCTTTAATCATCCTTCTCTCCCTTTTTATATTTTTCCATTTTCCATTTATTTAATTAATTTCATTTTGGAGGGTTAAGATGTAACCACCACAAAAGTATCTTTAACTAGGATGGTGCCATATGGAGGGTTAAGATTAATCCAACCCAAAAGTGTCTTTAAACAAGATTTTGCCATGTGTCCTTTTCTAGAAAATTACTATGCCATGTGTCCCTTTTCTAGAAAATGGGTGGAAGTGAAAAGACCAAAATACCCTTCAATGGAAGGTTTTGCCTTTTCTTCGTACCCGGGTGGTTTTACGACGCGTAAAATGTACCGTTCTCCTCCTTTCAACCTCTCGTTTCCATTTTCGACATTCATTCTTGATTTTGAACTAATTTATAAAAATTACGCTCATGCCCTTGACTTTTGTAAAAATTCCCTTTAGGTCCTTACGTGATTCGGGTCTCCACTTAGGTTCGTTCTTCAACATCGATCACTGTGGAGTCCTTCCGTTTACTTCGGATACCTTTACGTGTCTTGTTTTCCAGTGTATACATTATTATCACAAGAATGACAAAAATACCCTTGGTCAAGAATCCACTGTATCTCTCAAACTATTCGTTTTCAGGAAAAACTGTGGTGTTCCATTTCGACCCAATTTTTCTCTACTTTCCATTTATGGAGTCTGTTATATGCATTATTAAGAACCTCCAGTACAACTTTTGGAAATTATAGTTACCTCCCCAAAACTTTTACAATCTTTTCAGTTAGGTCCTTTTTGTCCTATAGAGCTTCCTTTCACTTCGTGTTCTTTGGTGATTACTCGGGACGGCTCCTGTTACTGTACGCGGATGTACGGTACATGGATGTATTGTACATATGTACAAATTGGGTCGTGACATTTCTTCCCCTCTAAAATTTAGGCTTCGTCCCGAAGCCGATCGGGTGTAAAATTTAGGCTTCCATCCTCATTATTCCTTCTTTTTCCCAAAATATCTCTTCCATTCTATGGTTCCTTCGCCGCACTTTAACTGGAGGAAATCTCTTATTTCTTAATCCTTTGACTTTTCATGCTAAAATTTCTATTGGTTCTTCTTCATAATTTAGGTCAGATTGGACTCTGATGTTTTGTGTCTTTATATCGTGTGTGAAGTTCAACGATATTGCCTTATCATTGAAACGTGAAAAACATTATGTATTTTGTTCAGTTCTGGTAATAGAGTTAACCGATAGGCTATTGATCTATGCGTTCGATGATCTCGTATAATCCAATAAGCCTAAGGCTTAACTTACTTTTCTCTTAGGTGATAATCCGGGTAGCTTGTCTAAAGAAACATCGAGAAAATCACGCATTGTTGATACCTCTTGAACCATTTGTAATCAATTGATTGTGAAAAGAATGAAAACAAAACAAACTAGCTAAACTTTGCTCAATTATCCATAAACTTTGATGAACTTTTAATCACTCCTTTGGTTTGATTTTTGGAAGAGGGACCCTTAGTCCTTCAATGGTATCACAAAAGGATTCTAAAAATCAATTTTGCAAGAAAAAAATGAATTTCCCTCAAGTTTGGAAAATTGGGCCGAATGGTCCCTTTTGGGCACCATTCTACAGCTTTCATTTTGGGCAGTCCGTTGAAGGGGCAAACGAAAGAATTTTTCGACGAAATTTTACATGCATTTAGTTAACTTATGAAAGTGTTTTCCTGCAAAAATTCATCCAAAAATAAGTTTGTTTACTTGGTCAAAACCGTTGCCAAAGTTGACTGATTTTCAGCAGTAAAAACAGATTTTACCATTTAGTTGTCGCGCGCTATTGCGTTGCCGATTTTACGCGCCGCGCTACTATTCCTTTGGTCATTTTTCTAAATGTGTTAAAACTTGAATATTATGATATGGATTGATGTTAAATCATATAAAATGACATGAAGGAGAATTGGAAATGATCAGAAAGGCATCATGACAAGCTATTCCGACAATACATGCATTATGGACAAATCATGACCCGCTTTTGGCCGAGGCCTAAGCAGGGGAAAGGAAAGTGATTCAAATTTTCAAAGAGCACAATCAGAGACCATTGACTAGCTCAATTCAAGTACACCAGCCAGAGACTACGTGATGAAAACTTAGAAGAATTATCAGTAGGATATGTTAAGTTTGAAACATTAGTTATAAATCCGATAAGAGACGAGGTAGTTACACACAAGTGATTAAAGAATGTTCTATAGAGTTACATGAAAATGCATTTCCAGAAAATTTAATAGAGTTACCATTCTGAGAATTTGACGTAATGTTGGTATTGGATTGGCTAACAAGGCATAAAACAGTGGTAGATTATAAGAAGAAAGAGAGTAACACTTCATACTCCCCATAAGGAGGAAGTGACGGTAGTAGGAAAGAGAGCCGATTACCTAAACAACATAACAGCAGCAGTTACAACAAGGCTTATATACTTCTTTATAGGGCGTTACCGTATGCTGAATTAATAGTCATTGTTATAGGGTAACGCCCAGAGTGTTGGATGGAATTAAGTAGAGACAAGATAAAATCATATGCGGGTAGGTAGGAGCAAAAGCATATGAGGACTCGAAACGAAGGGACATAGAACTCTAAGTGGAAGACAAGGTTTTTCTTAAGACTTTCCTATGAAAGAAGGTATTAAGATTTAAGCAGAAAAGTAAGTTAAGCCTTAGGCTTATTGGATTATACGAGATCATCGAACGCATAGATCAATAGCCTATCGGTTAACTCTATTACCAGAACTGAACAAAATACATAATGTTTTTCACGTTTCAATGATAAGGCAATATCGTTGAACTTCACACACGATATAAAGACACAAAACATCAGAGTCCAATCTGACCTAAATTATGAAGAAGAACCAATAGAAATTTTAGCATGAAAAGTCAAAGGATTAAGAAATAAGAGATTTCCTCCAGTTAAAGTGCGGCGAAGGAACCATAGAATGGAAGAGATATTTTGGGAAAAAGAAGGAATAATGAGGATGAAAGCCTAAATTTTACACCCGATCGGCTTCGGGACGAAGCCTAAATTTTAGAGGGGAAGAAATGTCACGACCCAATTTGTACATATGTACAATACATCCATGTACCGTACATCCGCGTACAGTAACAGGAGCCGTCCCGAGTAATCACCAAAGAACACGAAGTGAAAGGAAGCTCTATAGGACAAAAAGGACCTAACTGAAAAGATTGTAAAAGTTTTGGGGAGATGACTGTAATTTCAAAAAGTTTAGGGGAGGTTCTGGCAAAATTTTTTTAAAATCTGCACTTAAAACTGGCTAAGTAAAATGTTAAGACACAACCACCATGAAATAACAGTCCATCTTGGTCTATAAACGTAGCCTAAGATGGGGTGTTACAATTAGTGCCAGAGGAGGATTTCGATACTTCATTACTTTTACTGATGATTTCAGTAGGTATGGCTATGTCTACCTAATGAAACATAAGCATGAGTCTTTTGAAATGTTTAGAACTTTTCAAAATGAAGTACAAAATCAACTTGGTAAAACAATTAAACTACTTCGATCAGATCGAGGTGGTGAATATTTGAGCCAAGAGTTTGATGATCATCTAAGGGATTGTGGAATTGTTTCACAACTGACTCCTCCAGGAACTCCACAGTGGAATGGAGTTTCTGAAAGGAGAAATCGAACTCTATTAGATATGGTTCGATCAATGATGAGTCAAGCGGATCTTCCTTTATCTTTTTGGGGTTATGCCTTAGAGACAGCTGCATTCATTCTGAACCGTGTACCATCTAAGGCGGTTGAAAAGACACCATATGAGATATGGACAGGTAAGACACCTAGTTTGTCTTTTCTTAAGATTTGGGGTTGTGAAGCTTATGTGAAAAGACCAGTTTCAGATAAGTTAGCTCCAAAGTCTATCAAATGTAATTTTGTGGGGTATCCTAAGGAAACTAAAGGATACTATTTCTATACTCCTTTAGAGAACAAAGTGTTTGTTGCTCGAAATGGGATCTTTTTGGAAAGGGAATTTCTTTCTAAGAGAACTAGTGGGAGTATAGTAGAACTTGAGGAAACTCAAGTACCACAAGAAATCATTGAGCCGTCTATAGAGCCTATTTCAGAACCACAAATAGTTGTGGAGTCTGAAGATGTAACACAAATCCCTCGCAGGTCTGATAGGACACGTCGTCATCCAGAGAGATATGGATTTCTTGTGACTGATGATAGTGAAGTAATGCTCATAGATCAAGATGAGCCTACTACCTATCAAGAAGCTGTGTCAGGTCCAGATTCAGACAAATGGCTTGGAGCCATGAAATCTGAGATGCAATCTATGTTTGACAACCAAGTTTGGTCTTTAATTGATCCTACAGAGGGTATTAAGACTATTGGTTGCAAATGGGTTTTCAAGAAGAAAACTGACATGGATGGGAATGTGCAGACCTATAAAGCAAGGCTTGTTGCAAAAGGTTTCAAGCAAACTCATGGTATAGACTATGATGAAACCTTTTCACCAGTTGCTATGCTTAAGTCTGTTAGAATTCTCATTGCCATTGCAGCATACTATGATTATGAGATATGGCAAATGGATGTCAAAACCACTTTCCTTAATGGAAACTTGCTTGAGGATGTGTATATGACACAACCTGAGGGTTTTGTAAATCCTGAGAATTCTACAAAGGTTTGCAAGCTTCAAAAATCCATTTATGGATTGAAGCAAGCATCTCGAAGCTGGAATCTTCGTTTTGATGAAACAGTTAAGAACTTTGGTTTCATCAAGAATGAAGATGAACCTTGTGTCTACAAGATGGTTAGTGGGAGTGCAGTAGTGTTTTTAGTCTTATATGTGGATGACATATTACTCATTGGGAATGATATCCCTACCTTGCAAAAAGGTTAAGACTTGGTTAGGGAATTCTTTCTCAATGAAAGACTTAGGTGAGGCTGCCTATATCCTTGGTATAAAGATCTATAGAGATAGATCTAGAAGGATAATTGGCCTGAGTCAAAGTACATACATAGATAAAGTGTTGAAGAGGTTCAACATGCAAGATTCCAAAAAGGGATTCTTGCCTATGTCTCATGGCATTCATCTCAGCAAGAGTCAATGTCCTATGACATCTGATGAGCGAGATCGAATGAATAAGATTCCTTATGCTTCTGCTATAGGATCTATTATGTATGCCATGCTATGTACTAGACCAGATGTCTCATATCCATTAAGCGCAACTAGTAGATTTCAAGCTGATCCTGGTGAAGGTCACTGGACAGCTGTCAAGAATATTCTTAAGTACCTTCGAAGGACTAAAGATGTATTCTTGGTTTATGGAGGTTTGGAAGATGAGCTAGTTGTAAATGGTTACACAGATGCTAGTTTCCAAACTGACATAGATGATTTTAGATCGCAGTCAGGTTTTACATTCACATTGAATGGTGGAGCTGTTAGTTGGAAGAGCTCAAAACAAAGCACTGTGGCTGATTCTACAACAGAGGCTGAGTATATAGCAGCATCAGATGCAGCTAAGGAAGCAGTCTGGTTGAAGAAATTCATCACTGAGCTAGGAGTGGTGCCTAGCATTGCAAATCCTGTGGACATTTATTGTGACAACAATGGTGCCATAGCACAGGCAAAAGAGCCTAGATCTCATCAAAGGTCTAAGCATATACTCAGGCGTTTTCACCTCATTCGAGACATTATCGATAGAGGAGATATCAAGATATGCAAAGTTGACACAAATGATAACATAGCAGATCCATTAACAAAGCCTCTCTCACGGGTCAAGCATGATCAGCACACTAGATCTATGGGTCTTAGAAATTTGTAGGCCTAGTGCAAGTGGGAGATTGTTAGTGTATGTGCCCTAGGCCATTTATTTGGATCTTTATGTTATACATTCATGATTAATAAATGAGGTTTTATTATCATTATTGTTTGTTTGCATGTTACACAATTTTGATATTTGTCCCTGGTTTATTATTGTTATAGAGATAAAAAAAAATAATTCTTAACCAGTATGAACATTGATTTGATAATCATTAGATGGTTATGTGTATAGTGATACAAATCAATTTCATAGATACTTGTTAGAGAACAATGTATTGGATAGACCCATCATGAGATTACTACATGGGTTAGTGTCATAAGTAAATCTCATGATAGTTATGTATTAATTCTTTGACTTGAGATTATCATAGTTTCCAATATAAGGACTATTATATTTTGACATGATCAAACATTATCCGTAACTGGATAGTAATAAAGGTTATGTTCATATATGATAGAAATTATGTAGAGGATAATGAACAATCAAGATAGAATTTGTCCCTCTCTTTGAGAGAGATATCTTTTGGGCCCCTCGATAAGTGAGACTGTGAAATGCATGGCCGTGCTCAAATGAATTGATAGTGTGATCAATTTCATTTGTTTTTATCAGTCTACTTGGAGATCGAGTAATCATAAGTTTGGACAATATAAGTATGACGTTGACCATGACTTATGTTCAAGCTAGATATCGTGTGACAAAGGGATTAATGCATATACTATTATTAGGCAAATTGGACATTCCTTATATTAATTGGGTAGTTGTAACGCCTTGCTAGAGGCCAATTATGACTTGTTGATTTAATAGAGATTAAATTGACTGCCAATTAATATGGGCCTATCGGGTCACACACAAGAATGCGTTTTGGGCTGGATATAATATTAATAATATTAATATTAGATATTAATATTTATTATTATTATTATTTTCGTTTATATATATATATTATTAGATAATATATTCAGAATCCTAATTAGATTTGGATTCTGAATTTGACTTACCTTATCCAATTATATATATTATTAGATAATGTATTCAGAATCCTAATTAGACTTGGATTCTGAATTTGACTTTCCGTATCCAATTTTTAATTGGATTCTGGAGTGATTATATTCACTCCAGACGTTAAGTCTTCTCAGAGGTAACAATAAAACAAAGAGGAACGAAAAAGGTAACCCTAATACGTTTTTTAGAGAAAACGTTTTTCCAGCCTTCGCCGTTGCAGAGAGCTAGCACTCCAAACGGTAGCATTCGTGTGGATACACGATAGAGGGTGTTTCGCGATCGAGGCATCTCTTCCAAACTGTGATTTCGAATCATCAACAGGTTAGTTCTTTGAACACTTTTGTCGAATTAAACGAACAGCATGGATCCTGGTGGGAAATCAGAGATCAAATATTTTTCCGCTGCGTGTTTTTCATCAACAGTGATCTCTATGATTTCCTAACAGTCACACCAACTTGGCAGTGTCTCACTTGGTTCCAAAGGAAAAAAAAATTGCAAATCTCACAGAAGTAAACACAAGCAAGGGACACGGCCAAGTCACTGGCCGTGTCCCTCCAAAAGGGTCCAACAAGGCCAAGTCAACCTCCAACTGGCCGTGTCACTCAACCAAAGAAGAAAAGAAGAAGGAATTCTCATAGTAGGTGACACATGCAAGGGACACGGCCAAGTCACTGGCCGTGTCCCTCCAAAGAGCACCCACATGGCCAAGTCACATCCAACTTGGCCGTGTCTCTCATGAACCAAAACCGTAGCGAATTTTAAAGCGGACGTTTCATATATAAAGGAAAAAGAAGCTAGGGTTTCGGAGAGTTGAGGATTTGGAGATTGAATTGAGCCGTCAGAGAGTGAAGTTAGGGTTTTAACTTTGTTTTCTTTGATTTTGATTACACTTTGGATTAATCTAGCTGAGATTAGATTGTTCTAGCCATTGATACATCCTTCTTGCAAGATTTGAATAAGAGATTCTTCAGAAGCTTCAAGGAGTTTGTAACTTGGTTTTGTTCTCGAACTTATTCTCTTTATTTTCATTGAAATTGTATTAACGGATATTATCATGTCTAATTTGATTTCTTTGAACATTAATGAGATGAGTATGTTTGATAGCATGATGAACTAATTTGATCTAGTCTAGGGTTTGTATGGATCTGCTATGATTGTATGAATTGGTTATTCTCTTAGCTAATAATTTCTTTAACCTTGATTGAATGAAATATTGTTAATATATAATTGATTGGCCACCAATTATGTGTTTTAGGTATTAGATGATGGATTGAGAGATGAAGTCTAATACTGGAACAATTCAATTAAGGACTTAGGTGAATTAGAGATATAACCTATTAAAAAGATTATTTCAATTATAACAAGATTAGTTGAAAAAGGTTTGAATGCGAGAGCTTATTTCCTTGACTCGATTAATTAAGTTGTTTGAGATTTAATCTTTGAAATTAAATTAGTTAAGAGGAATAACCGTTCATACATATAAGTAGTAGAGAAGTGCAAACCCTAGACCTTTCTATCAAGTGAATCAAAACATCAGCTTAATTTACTTTTATTCGTTTTAAACTTCAATCAATCTTTTTCATTAGTTGTTAGTAATTTCAATTTTCTTCATTACTTGTTATTCATAATCTGATAATCAATTAGCCACTTTAGCTTCCTTGTGAGACGACCTTGGGGCTATCACCTTTGCTACAGCTACCTCGTATACTTGCGAGTGACGCTTTGTGGTAGAGTTAATTCGGGCGCAATAAGTTTTTGGCGCCATTGCCGGGGAGGCTAATTAGCGTAATTGTTTATTAGTAAAAAATATTCTAGATTATTTTTCACTGTTTTCATTTTATTTTATTTGTCTTTTGCTTTTAATAATTTCTTTTTCTAGAAAAATTTTGTTTATGCAAGGCAGGAGATCACTCGAAGGAGAGCTACATCCATTTATTCCAGAAATTCAGAGAGTGAAAAGGAGCAGAGAAGAGTTTGAACTGTACACATGATTTGATACTACAGAGGAGGACACTTCTGATTTTGTATCGGAATCTGTACAATCTGTTAAAATGGCTGAAGAAAGGCAAAGAACGATGTGAGACTTTGCTAGACCTGTCATTGGAACTTCCACCTCTTGCATAAGACTGACAGATGCAACAAGAAATTATGAGTTAAAGAACATTCACTACAATATGCTGCCATCATTCTATGGAGTTCCAAATGAAGATCCTTTGAACTTTATTCGGGATTTCTACTCCACCCTCAACACTTTCCCATTGGGAGGATTAACAGAGGATCAGTTGAGGATGAGATGTTTCCCTTATACTTTGAAGGATAGGGCAAAGAGCTGGCTTATGATGTTGCCCGAAAACTCACTGACAACTTGGGAGCAAGTTTATAATAAATTCATGGCCAAGTTTTATTCACATCAAAAAACAGCTGAGTTGAGAGGGAAGATTGCTACATTCTCTCAATTTGAAGGAGAGCCATTTCATGAGGTTTGGGATAGATTTAAGATGCTATTGATCTAGTGTCCACATCATCACTACCCACTTCAACTTCTAAACCAGTTTTTCTATGATGGTTTAACCCAGCAATTTCAGAACACTGTTGACAATGCAGCTGGGGGAGCCATGGGAGAAAAGACAGCTGATGAAACCTATGAGATATTTGAGATGTTGGGAGCTAATTCTCAACAGAAGAGTGTAAGAGGAAGAAGTAAAGGGGTGAACCAATTGGAGGCCAATAGTGAGAAAATCAGATAGCTGAGTTGACAAGGCAAGTGCAGATGCTGAACATGAAGAACAATATTTCTTCATCTACTCAAGAAGCGTGTGGAATCTGTGGAACTTTTGGGCATGGAGCAAATATTTGCCCCTTTGCATATGAGTCTTATGGGAATGAAGCTGAGCAAGTCAATGCCATGGGGGGATTTCAACCAAGGGCCCGGAACGATCCTTACTCCAATTCTTATAACCCTGGTTGGAGGAATCACCCAAATTTTTCTTGGGCAACAAATAATTCTCAACAGCCTTTCCATTTGCTCCAGAGACAGAACCAACAGCAGGGTCAATTCTCAAATCAAGGGCAGTCTAAGATAGAGAGCGTGGAGGAAAGTTTACAAGCTTTCATCAAAGTCAGTGCTCAAAATCAAGAGATGACTAATAAGAGGCTGGATTCATTAGAAGCATCTTTTAAGAAAGTGGAGACTCAAGTAGGGCAACTTGCACACCAGATGCAGATTCAACAAAAGGGGAAATTCCCGAGTCAACCTGAGCAGGCACAATCAGTGACTGTTCTTATAAGTGGTAAGGTAATTAACACTAATGTTGAAAATGACTCTGTGAATGCAGGTGACCAAGGGAACAAGAAGGAAGGAGATCCAGAGAACAAAGGTGCTGGAGATAAATCAATGGAGAAGTCCCCTTCAGCAGATTTACACAAGGCAAGCAATCCATACCGACCTCCTATACCATTCCCCAGCAGGTTGAAGGATGATGATAAAAAGATAAGCAATTTTCTAATATCTTCAACATGCTGTCTAAGGTAAGTATTAACTTACCCTTACTTGAAGCAGTAAAGAATATGCCGGCTTATGCCAAATTTTTCAAAGAGCTGATCATCAAGAAAAAGAGGTATGAGCCGAATGAAAAGGTGATAGTTTTCGAGGTAGCTAGTGCTGTTCTGCAGCATAAACTACCTCCCAAACTAAAGGATCCTGGAAGCTTTATAATTCAAATTACTGTCGGGAATGGAAAGGGGACTGATGGTATGTGTGATCTAGGAGCCAGTGTAAATTTGATGCCTTACTTTGTGTATAAAGAATTAGAACTAGGGGAACTTCAACCGACCAAAATGGTGTTGCAATTAGCTGATAGATCTTTTAGATTCCCGAAAGGGGTTATAGAAGATGTGTTAGTTAAGGTTGGAGGGTTAATAGTACCTGTGGATTTCATAGTTCTTGACATGGAAGGGAGTAACCCTGCACCATCAGCACACACTATATTGCTGGGTAGGCCTTTCATGGCTACTACCAACACCTTAATAGATGTTAAAAATGGTAAGTTGTCAATGACTGTCTTAGGGAAAACTGTTGAATTTTCTATTTTTAACACTTATCCTATTCCTACAACTGCTTTATATGAGGAATGTTCTTTAATTAATAGTGTTGAAGCAGTTGTTTCAGATGTTGTGTTGCAGACAGACTCCCTAGATAAATTGGAGTTGACACTGACTTTAGAAGAGGGGGCTAAATCAGTGAGGGAGACCCAAAGGTGCTTTAACCCAAAAGCATATGAGAGCTCGAGAGTTTACAATAATCGCACTAAGGCAATTCATGACAGATTTATTGTGCGACAGACATTGAGTCCAGGTATGAAAGTTTTACTTTTTAATTCTCAATTCAGTCTGTTTCAAGGTAAACTCAAATCTCGATGGAGTGGTCCTTTTGAGGTAACTAAGGTATGTCCTTCTGGTGCCATTGAATTGCTTAACTCTAGAACTAATAAGATTTTTAAAGCAAATAGACATAGAGTTAAACTATACAATGAAGGATTTCAGGAAATGAGGATCATTGACAGCACTTTGATCCATGATCCATAAGTCTTGCATGATGTCCAGCTTTATGACATTAAAGAAGCGCTTAATGGGAGGCAACCCATCGGTTTGCATTTCTTTTTCATAGTTATAATTTTATATTTAGCAATTTTGATTTTATGTTTAGTTTAAATAAATGGAAACCCTAAGCTCTCTTGTATTTTGTTTTTGAACATTTGTGTCTGTGATGAAAAGTTAGTGTTTTGCCTCACCAGGGTACGATGGAAGACAGGTTGTACTTAACTCTTTCTCTTTATTATTCTTGTTTTCCATTGAGGACAATGTAAATTCTAAAGTGTGGGGTAATCTTTTAGCTTTCTTTTTGTTTTGTTTGCCTTGGTGTGTTTTATTGTGTGTTGTGCATGGCATAATTGTTGAAAATTTATTGATCTTTTATGTGATTCTAGCATTATAGTTGAGACTTTAGTATCAGCATAGAGATGAGCATTTGAATTCATTCAGGATCAATTTTCACATTCTGCAATTCATGACATATAAATCTTTGAGAACCCACCTGTTGAGTTTTGAGCCTCATAATTTGATATTATTATCAGTTGATTTTCTTTTCTTAAGTGTGCACCTTCATGATTTTGCATCTCTAGAGTTTGCTTTTTGTATACTAATTGAACTCACATTATGATTTAATCTCGAGTTTTAAAATGACGAAGGCAAATTAGGTTAGCCCTTTAGCTTAAAAAGACCTCCCTTAATATTGATTTCCTTAGTAAGCCAAGTTGAGCTTTTGACCTTTTCTTGTTTGATCAACACAATTCTCAACTTAACATGTTCTTATTTTCATCATACCTGCATTAAGGAATGGAGTTTTATGATATGACAATAGGGTGGTTTATTTCAAAGTGTGGGGTAAGCAAGTAAAAAAAAAAATATGGTATTGCTATTTGGGGTGAAATGCATACTTTGCACTTTGTATTTGATTAAGAGTTGACTATTCTTTTCCTCTACATGTTATGCTAGATGATCTATGAAATGTTATATTTTGTATAAATATATTAAAAAAATTATATATAATAAAAGAAAAAGAAAAAGAGAAAATAAAAAAGAGATATATATATACAAAAGTCAAATATGTTCTAACATTGGTTATCAAAAGAGGAATGTCGACTCATGTATTTTTCTTTGAGTATGCCAGTATGTGAGGTATCAAGGGTTTGTGAGTATGCTATTTGAAGGAGTTATGAGTTTCTTAGCAAGAGTAGTGTCTAATTTAGATACTCCATTTCTTGATGCTCCAGCCTAAATATCTTTTCTCACACCTTTACCTTAGCCCCATTACATCCAAATGAAAGACCTTCAGATTATTTCTTGAGAAAATCAGTGAGAGAGATTGGATAATTAAGCAAGTTTATGGTCGTATGCAGTCATGAGTGGTTTGAGTGATTAACCTTTGAAATCGAGTGAAACACTTAGATGAGAGATGAGATTTGTATGTTTGGATTAATGAATGAGTTAAGAAAATCCTGGATTGAAGTAAAGTGCAATTATTTATGTTGTGCTTAAAGGATTTCATCTTATATGCTGGAATTATAGTTAAGGTTGTTTGAGTTTTTAATTTATGTCATGTGAATTTGCTTGAGGACAAGTAAAGTTTTAAGTGTGGGGTAGTTGTTTTATTAGTTTTTGTTATAGATTTGTGTCTTGTTTATTATGATAATTATTGTTTTATTTAGATATTTTGTTAGTTTTTATCGGTTTGTTTAGTGTTTTCATTAATTTTGGTAGTTTTAGTTTATTTCAGTGTTTATGTCATTTTTGATTTAGTTTTTGGTATGGTGTTTATGTTTTGTTGGTTATTGTTTATTTACTTCTTATTTACAGTTTGTTTGAGTTTTGTTTTAGGTTAAAAAAGGCAAGGAAGCAAATTGAAGGAAAAGAGGGACAGTAGCTGACACAGGCAGAGGACACGGCCAAGTCACTGGCCGTGTCCCATACCAAGTTAAAAAGGAAGTCAAGACACAGTAGCTGACACACTCAAGGGACACGGCCAAGTCAGTGGCCGTGTCCCTCCAAAGATGCTCCAACACGGCCAAGTCACACCAACTTGGCCGTGTCTCACTTGGTTCAAAAGGAAAAGAAAATTGCAAATCTCACAGAAGCAAACACAAGCAAGAGACACGGCCAAGTCACTGGCCGTGTCCCTCCAAAAGGGTCCAACACGGCCAATTCAACCTCCAACTGGCCGTGTCACTCAACCAAAGAAGAAAAGAAGAAGGAATTCTCACAGTAGGTGACACATGCAAGGGACACGGCCAAGTCACTGGCCGTGTCCCTCCAAAGAGTACCCACACGGCCAAGTCACATCCAACTTGGCCGTGTCTCTCATGAACCAAAGCCGTAGCGGATTTTAAAGCGGACGTTTCATATATAAAGGAAAAAGAAGCTAGGGTTTCGGAGAGTTGAGGATTTGGAGATTGAATTGAGCCGTCAGAGAGTGAAGTTAGGGTTTAACTTTGTTTTCTTTGATTTTGATTACACTTTGGATTAATCTAGCTTAGATTAGATTGTTCTAGCCATTGATACATCCTTCTTGCAAGATTTGAATAAGAGATTCTTCAGAAGCTTCAAGGAGTTTGTAACTTGGTTTTGTTCTCGAACTTATTCTCTTTATTTTCATTGAAATTGTATTAACGGATATTATCATGTCTAATTTGATTTCTTTGAACATTAATGAGATGAGTATGTTTGATAGCATGATGAACTAATTTGATCTAGTCTAGGGTTTGTATGGATCTGCTATGATTGTATGAATTGGTTATTCTCTTAGCTAATAATTTCTTTAACCTTGATTGAATGAAATATTGTTAATATATAATTGATTGGCCACCAATTTTTTGTTTTAGGTATTAGATGATGGATTGAGAGATGAAGTCTAATACTGGAACAATTCAATTAAGGACTTAGGTGAATTAGAGATATAACCTATTAAAAAGATTATTTCAATTATAACAAGATTAGTTGAAAAAGGTTTGAATGCGAGAGCTTATTTCCTTGACTCGATTAATTAAGTTGTTTGAGATTTAATCTTTGAAATTAAATTAGTTAAGAGGAATAACCGTTCATACATATAAGTAGTAGAGAAGTGCAAACCCTAGACCTTTCTATCAAGTGAATCAAAACATCAGCTTAATTTACTTTTATTCGCTTTAAAATTCAATCAATCTTTTTCATTAGTTGTTAGTAATTTCAATTTTCTTCATTACTTGTTATTCATAATCTGATAATCAATTAGCCACTTTAGCTTCCTTGTAGACGACCTTGGGGCGATCACCTTTGCTACAGCTACCTCGTATACTTGCGAGTGACGCTTTGTGGTAGAGTTAATTCGAGCGCAACACAAACAACATGCATTTGGGGTAAAACCTAAGGAAAGTAACTAGGCCAATTACATGAGCTTTAGTCTTTGGGTAAAAAGGCTTAGGTTCCCATAGCAAGTATATACCAAACGGTACGAGGCTATGAGTGGTTATGCCATGCTCGATCTCTATACCTTGAGTGAAAGTATGGTATCCGTTACATAACATAACACGGGTAACACGGGCATCCTAACTCACGCACACGATGCAATATGAGATGATACAATGGATAATATCATTATAAGAAAGAATAGAATAATATAAAGACCAACGGAATCAACTTCTCTTATCCCCAGTGGAGTCGCCACTGTGAGCAGGGATTTTCGCCCCCACTCCTGGTGGAATGGTTCTTGCGACTTCGGCACTGTTTAGGCTTGGGGCCTTAGAGAACACGAACCTAAGTCCGAAGAAAATGGAGTCGCCACCCGGACAGGCCGGGAAAAAGAAAGGGGTGGATGACTCGATTCCTAAGGAATCCTCAACCCCCTAATGGGTTCGGAAAGTTGGGTACGTGTGGGGAAGGTGAGAAATGGCCCAGCACCCCCACAACGCTTGGTTCATTGGAACCGTCCTCATTTACAGGTCTTAATATTATAAAATTCTTAAATATAACAACATTATCCATACTACACACAATAAAAAGAAAGCATCATTATATTAAAATCAAGTAATGTCCAAACAAAACAAAACAAATAAATGGACACCCATCCGAAGATGGAAACATGTCCTTACATCACATGCCTAGATAGGACACCCACCAAAAGGTAGAAACATGCCCTTTACATAAGTTCTAAAATAGAAAAGCAAATTAAATTACATGATGTTTAACTAATGAGGTACCCACCAAGTGGAAACATACCTCTTACAACTTTTGGAAATCTAAATTAATTGATAAAAGTAAATAATCATTCATCATAAATAAATCATTCATCAAAGCTATTAATCAAAATATAAAATAAACATCCATCCATGATAAATTAAATAAATCAAGTATTGAAATTAAATAAATTAAAGCATAAGAGATAAATCAAAGCATAATCAAGTATAGAATTAAATAAAGCAAATAAAAGTCCAATTATAGCTACTGTGACTTTTTATGGAATTAAAATAGATTAGGGTTTTATGTTTTAAAAGGTTGGTAAGACTCTTTGATTAACTAAATTAATATTTGAATGGTAAAATCATGAAACTAGGGTTTTAGACACTTTGAAATACTTTTGATTCATTGTTTTAAATGATGATTTCAAGCTACTGTGTAAAATTTTAAAGTATTTATGTTTTTATGGTTTTTAATGTTTAAAAGGATTAGGGCTTAGAAAAAATTAAGGTTTAAGGTTTTAAAGGAGTTAGAGTTTATTATTTTAGGTTTGGAAATTGAATTAGGGTTTTAGCATTTTAGAATTAGGGTCTCGGGTGATTTGTTGAATTAGGGTTTTGAAAGACAATTTGGTGATTTCATGAGGTTTTATGAATTTAAACAAATGGATTGAAGTTTTTATAAATAGAAAAGATGTTTTTTTATGGTTTTTTGGAAGAAACAGAACCTAGTTTAAACTTTTGAAGAAATAGAATCAAATATTGGTTTTGTTGAAAAATATATTTAATTTGGGTTTTAAGATTTTAAAGAAGAAAAAAAATAATAATTTTAAGTCTTTTTGGAAAATAAAGTAATGTATTAGTGCTTTAACTTTGGAAAAACTAAATTAAAGTTCTACGGTTTTTTTATTTAAAAAATAAAATTTCATAGTTGATGCTACTGTGAAAAAATAAAGCAAAAAGAATTTAACATACGTCCTTTTGTTGATTCTCCAAAAAAAATTCTTCTTGGATGATCAAGAACAAAGACAATTGCTGCCTTTGAATTGCTTAAATCGTGTACCTGCTATTCCAGAAAAAAAAAGAAATTGAATTGCTCCTTTTCCTTCACTGATTTGGTTTCAAAATTTCAAGTCTCTGTTTGATTTTCGGCCCCCCCAATTTAATTGCCTTTAGTCCTTATTTATAGTGGTTTGATGTGGTTTATTCCTAATTAGTCACGGAAAGTAATATTAATAAAAAAAAGAGACCAAAACCTAATTGAATTAGGTTTCGAAAAATTTGAGTCGGAAAAATTGCACTGCCGAAAAAAACTGCCGAGGAAAAAAAGCAATGGGGAAAAATATTGCCGCAGAAAATTGTGGTAGTGGGTAGGCTGGGCTGTCAACCGCAGGAAAATCCTATGGGCGAAATAGAAAAGCTATTTCGCCTGCAGATTTTTTCTGCGGGCAAAATGCCCACAGGCCCGCGCGACGATTTTTTCGTCGCAGATTTTTTCGACTCCGATTTTTATTTTTTGACTTTTATTTGTTTATTTTTATTTTTTATTAATAAAACTTAGATACTAAAGTAAAAAATTATTTAACAAAAATTATTTTGGACCAATTAGACAACAAAAATCATTTTGGGCTAAATAAAACATATTGGATCGGATTGGGTCAAAAATTAAGGATCTACACTAAGGAAGTGAAAACCTATGGGGGAAAAGATTGACCCTCCACACTTAGGCTGAAAAGGAGTTGGACCACATGTAGACGTGACAAAACTCAAAACACCAAGCCCATGGTCTACCCTGTCACTCACAATCAAGTGCATGCCATTAGCTATGGCATGCCCGTGGTTTCCTTCATATGAATTTGGTGTGTACGTCGTTCACTTAAAAGGAGAAGGTACATGCCAATAATCATGAAGCAATGGTTGGATTGTTAAACCTTTCATCTAACCAATGCCTCCTATCTACTGAAGGAGGTTAGAACATGTGTAAGTGGCAATACCACTACGTTTTGATACTACATTTCAATCTTGCATCATTAGGATCACACACTCTATCTTTGTACCATAGACTGCCATCACTTCTCACAAGAAAATCTCGGCTCTCCCCCTTTTGACAATCCAAAATAATCTTCTGAATTTTCTCATCTGCCAACTGAGTTTCTCTAATCTGATCCAACAACACCGATCTCAATTGCAACTGAGCCAACAAAGCACCATCATCACATGATTCAAAACTAGCATGCAAAGCTCTAAACTCAACAAGCAACGAGAGCAAATAAGCAGTCAAACCTGCCAAAGACTTACGACTTAAGGCATCAGCAATAACATTTGCCTTGCCAGGATAATAGTCAATCAAACAGTCGTAGTCTTTAATCAACTCCAACCACCATCTTTGTCGAAGATTCAACTCCCTCTGAACACCCAAGTATTTCAAACTCTTGCGATCCGTATAAATAAAACACTTCTCCCCATAAAGGTAATGTCGCCAAATCTTCAAAGCAAAAACTATGGCTGCCAACTCCAAATCATGCATTGGATAATTCAACTCATGCAGCTTCAACTGCCGAGAAGCATAAGCTATGACTCTATCCTCCTGTATCAAAACACAACCTAAACCACTATGTGAAGCATCACTGTATCACATATGGTTTACCTTCCACAGGCAAAGTAAGCACAGGAGCTTAAGTCAACATCTCCTTCAACTACTCAAAGCTTGCTTGACACTGATCTGTCCACACAAATCTAATTCCCTTCCGAAGCAATCTGATGAGTGGAGTAGCTATCAAAGAAAAACCTTCACAAACCGTCGATAATAGCCTGCCAAACCCAGAAAACTTCTAACCTCAGTCATTGTCTTTGGTGGACTCCAATTCAAAATAGCTTCAACTTTACTCAGATCAACTCTTATACCCTCTGCTGAAACTAGATGACCGAGAAAAGTCACTTGATGAAGCCAAAACTCACATTTAGACAGCTTAGCATACAACTGCTTCTCTCTCAAGGTCTGTAATACAATTCATAAGTGCTTGTCATGATCCTCCTTATTATGCGAATACACCAAAATATCATCAATAAAGACCACCATAAACTGATATAGATAAGGTCTAAACACCCTGTTCATCAAATCTATGAAAGATGCTGGTGCATTCGTCAACCCAAAAGGCATCACCAAGAATTCATAATGCCCATAACTTGTACGAAAAGCTGTCTTGGGTACATCTTCCTCTCTGATTCTCAACTGATGGTACCCTGATCTCAAATCATTCTTAGAGAAAACTGCAGCTCCTTTCAACTGATCAAAAAGATCATCTATCCTAGGCAAAGGATATTTATTCTTGATGGTCACCTTATTCAACTGCCGATAATAAATGTACAATCTTAAGTTACCATCCATCTTCTTCACGAACAAAACAGGTGCTCCCCACGAAGACACTCTAGGGTGAATGAACCCTTTATCCAACAACTCCTGCAACTGTACCTTCAACTCTCTCAATTTAGCAGGTGCCATTCGATAGGGAGTAATAGAGATAGGAGTGGTACCAGGCAACAAATCAATACCAAACTCCACTTCTCTCTCAGGGGGTATCCCTGGCAACTCCTCAGAAAAAACATCTAGGAAATCAACAACTGTGGATATACTATCAACCTGAGAACCCACACCTTTGGTATCTACAACATGAGCAAGATAAGCATCACACCCTTTCCGAATCATCCTCCTAGCTACAACAGCTGAAACAAACATGGATGCAAATTATCTTTGCTCACTAGATACCATCACACTCCTACCATCACTGATTCTAGGGGTAACACACTTATTCTGACAATCTACTATAGCCCTATGCTTAAATAACTAATACATGCCTAAGATCAAATCATACTCCTTGAAAGACATCACAATTAAATCACCAAGAAACTCTTCATCCTGAACAACAACTGGACTATCTCGGTGCACCTTACACATCACAACACTGTGCCCTAAAGGATTTGTCACCAAGACATCAAATCCTAAGGACTCATAATACAATTTAGACACAGGCAAGATGAATGCACTAATGTATGAACGCGTAGATTCAGGATCTATCAGAGCAAAAACTGAAATGCCAAATAAAGAAAATTTACCCGTAATGATGGCTGAAGCATCCGGCTGCCTCTGCATTGCATACACTCGCTGTGATGGCCCAGCCTTATCTAGCCTACTGCCTCCAGATGTAGACCCTCCTCTCTGACTAAACCCAGGTCGACCACCTCTACTAAAACCTTTGCCACTATGACCTCCTCTGACACTAGGTCTAGAAACTGCAAAAATCTGCCTGTCTATCCTCTGGTGGCTCCGGACAATCTCTGACAAAATGATTTGGTGACCCACATCTGAAAATACTCCTGAAGTACTTCTCCACCAGTAATCACCTCCGTGTGCTCTACCACAATGAACACATGTAAGTGGAGTAGACCTCTGAGCGACTAGGGTCTGTGCACTAGTCATAGAAACTGTAGGTCTTAATCTTTGCCTCTAGTGTGTTACTGACCTACCAGGCTACCTCTGGCCCCTACTAAACCTTTGAAAATGACCTCTCCAGCCTCTCTTTGCAGATGAAGACCCTACCTCAAACTGGGGTCTCCTAACTATGGTCTCCTCCTCAGTAGCAGCTGTTGCAATACCCTGTGCTCTCTCAACACTCCTGGCAGCTGCAACTAGCTGCGAAAGATCTTGATACCAGGAGCCTGCCACAATACAAATGATAGAGGGTCTCAACACCTCCTCAAACCTCCTACACCGGTCTATCTCATCTGAAACCAACCGGCATAAAGACTCAACCGGATAAACTCAATCTCATACTCTGTCACTGTCCGGTTATCCTATCTCAGACTCAGAAACTCCATCTTCTTTGCATCTTTATACTCCCTCGGAGTATACTTCTGCTCAAACTCACATAGAAAATCACCATAAGTCAGGGTTGGTGGATCATCCATTGCATGTGGAATTGTCTTCCACCAATCATAAGCATCTCTCTGCAGAAGGGATCTAGAATAATCAAACTTCTCTTCAGGAGTAGCTCGCAGCTGAATGAATATCCTCTAAACTCTATCTAACAACTGCTCAGCTACTGCAGGATCTATAGTACCAATAAAGTCCTTAGCTTTGAACTTCCTCAATTTATCATACTACCTCACTGGTACTTGTAGCTGTGGTTGCAGTGGCGGCTACTGCACTGGAGTCTGCCTCAACAAATCTACCATATGTCGTAACCAAACTGGCAAAATCTCATCAGCAGCTGATCTCTCTGGCATAGGAGCTACTGCCTCGTCAGCTATCTCAACCCTAGCTCCATCTCTACCCTCAATAGGAGCTACACTCTCCGCACTACCTTCTACAGATTGACGTGACTGAGATACCATCACTACCTATATCTACAAACACAGCAGAATATACCTCATCAAAGATTAGAAATTGCCAGTGCCAATGCATGTACCTTATTTAAAAACCATATTTTAAAATCCAAAATTTTCTTTTTCCTACAATTCACCTAGGTTGAGAACCTCGAACCTAGGCTCTGATACCAAAACAAGTGTAACACCCCTATACCCAATATATGTACACCACATAAACCCATGTATGTAATATATGTACACCGGATACAAGAGTGTCATAGTCCATTTTAAACAAACAAATCTTCAAAAGTTTACTTCAAATCATCATTTCGACAATATGAGTAAACTTAATACCTTTAACTTAATTTATAGAAAGTAATAGATGAAACATCCCTTGTTAAAATATATACATATATATATATATATTCATTACCCAAAAGTTTATCCAAAACTTTTGTTTAATAAGCAGCAGGAAATGTAGCGAAATTTACATATGTTTACATCAAAATCAATAAGTACAAAAATATGAAATTTATACATGCTGGCATTTTGTCTCTGATCTTGATGTCCACTAACAATTCTGATCTCAAAGTCTCAAGCCTAGACTCGACTCAGTTTAGACGAGCTCTCCGGCATAATCGGATCTACCCTGTCACCTGCACGATGAACCACAATCACGCTAAGTAAAAAGCTTAGTGGTACAAACTTTGATTCAATATAGATCAATGCGATGCTAATGCACAACACATTTGAATATAACAACTCATTACATTATATCTCAATATATTAATCATTTGCATCACATTTCAAAATTCACATTAAAACAAAGACAAACATGGGCCCAAAAAGGATCTAATATGCTATTCAAAGTTTAGAGTTACTGCTTTGGTCCATATTGACACCTTATGTCTAGCCCCGTAGGCAATACATATATCCATGGATTAATCCAACTAGATTTGAGCTTACGACCCGGTCTTTTCACTCAGTTTAGCTTCAAGGATTTATTTTTGAGGCTTACGACATGGTCTTTTCACCCCAAAAACATCACATTTATCAGCTGGGCCTGGCTTATGATCCGGTCTTTTCACCTGCCCAGCAATTCATAGGCATGCTGCCAAACCTAGAACTCTAAAAATTAAATAACATACTAGGCAAAAAATTTATTCATTTATCTCATTATCAAATATTTTCATATTTAATTTCTCATAATCGAACTAGGCACATTGCCCTTTTATATCATCCTTTTTCTCATTTTTCTCTTTTGTATCAATATCAATTTGTTACATTATGATTTCACATATCTTATCACATTATTCCACATTTCTTTTCATATACAACACATTACTCAGTTGCTTTGATACATCATCATTTTTTACATTATGCATATCATAACATATAACTCATTCATCAACAATATATCAAGTAACTTAACACATTTCTCAACTAAATGTGTTAAGTCCCAATGTCATGTAAATGTATGTAATCATTCAAAGTTTATACTTACCTCTAAAAGCAACAACACCACTCTATCAACTTCCTCTTCCAAGATATCCCTCAAACCTTGGCTTGGGTAACTCAATTCTCTTCAAAACCTAATCCAAAGGTGATTATACATTCTCACTTAGTATTACACACAAGAAAATAAGAATAAGAACTATCTAGGGTAAACTATATACTTGACATGCTCTATAATACGGGCGTGTCCCTGAACGTGCCCTAAACCCACAACACAGAAGCTTTGACACGCTCAGTGACATGGGCGTGTCACTGCACGTGTCAATTATCCTCCAACACAAAAGCTATGACACGCTCAATGACATGGACGTGTCACTGGACGTGTCAATCCTCCAACAACATAGAAGCTGTGACATGGGCATGTCATAGAGCGTGTCAAGGGCATGTCACTGGACGTGTCACCAACCCAGAAAACTAAAACAATGACACGCCCAAAGACATGGCCGTGCTACTGGGCGTGTCAGGCCAAAAACCCTGAAATTGACACAAAAATGCCACAACCAACAATCATCTTTCTTTAACCTTATCAACACCACACAAACTCAACCAAATCCATCAACATACCATATAATACTTGAGTAAACATCAAAATAGCTCAATTACAAACATCAAAACACAATCACAACCAAAATCCACAACTCAAACTTACACAATCCACAACTCTTATCTCTTTCACCAAACTTAACCCTTTCTCTTTAATCCAACTCCAAATATCAAAGTTAACAAAACAAAACAACCTCAAACATACCAAAATCATCCATGAATACATCTACAACAACCATTCACCAAACTCACAAACACAAACACAAACTCAAAAGAAAATAAAGAAACAAGTTGGAAACTTACCAAAAGTGAAGAAAATCCTTAGAACTCCAACTTGATCACTTGAAACCCTTCAATTCCTTGAGTTAGGAAGCAACAAAATTTCTTTTCCTTTGGTTGACAATGGTGGCCGGCCCTCTTAGAGAAGAAAGAAGAAGATGAAGATGCAAAGTCAACAATAACACTCAACACTTTGTCTTTCAACCAAACAACTTTCCCCAAATCACTCTCCACCAAGTATTTAATAATATAATAATAAACCTAATTATGTCATCTTCCACTATCCTTAATTAAATCTATTTAAAAAAAATATCTCTTGACCATAATAAGATATTAATTTGTATATATATTGTATATATCTCTATATATACAACATATATACACTCCTTCCTCTTATCTTTGACTTAATTAAATATACACTTAAAATTATTTAATTCAATTTCAACAATTAATATTTCCAAAAATTTTAGCGTATCATTTGTGATATTACAATACCTCTCTCACAATCATCCTTATTTGATTAGATTCATCGGGCCTCTTCTTGAGCAAAGGAGCATTGTTCCTCCATCTCTTCACATAGTCCACAAAAATCTCATTTGGCCTTTGTCTAATGGACTCCACATCCTTTAAGGTAACTTCCATCTCAATATTGTATCCATATTGTTGGATGAAGGCCTTGTATAGCAGATCCCAACTCTTTTGCGTGCCGTCATCTAAGGTATTGAACCAATTTTGGATAATAGGATCCAATAAGAGCATAAAGTACCTTAGAGTTTGAGCCTTAGTAGCTCGGGCAGACTGCATAGCAGTGATATACTGCTTCACATGGAGGTGAGGATTTTTGGTTCCATCAAACTTTGCAAAAGATGGCATCTTGAATTTGTACGGGACTTCTTCGTCTAGCTCAAATAATTTGTCATCTTTGGACATTTCTTAGGTTTTAAGTTTCTTCTCAAATTTCTTTTCCAAATCCGCAATCATCTTTTCAACATTAGACATTTTGGTTTTCTTCATAACTGATCTTTCAATAATCTTCGGTTCTTTCTTCTTGCCTTGAAGATCTTGGAAATAGTGAGCCCAATCATCATCATCATCAATGATCACCTTATCATCATCAAAAACCACTTCACCAACTTTAGCCTTCCCCTTGTCCTTTGGCTTCTTAGTACTAGCAGATGCTTCGACATTGTTTCCTAAAATTGTAGCTAATTGGTTCTTCATGGTCTCAGCCAGGGCCTCTTTTATTTCTTCCATCTTGGCATTGCGGGTGTCGTCCACCATTCTTTGAATTTGTTTAGGCTCCATTGTTTTTGGTGAGCAAGTGATTGAGTTGCTACTAGATTCTTCTTCTCCGGCGTAGGTCGGATTATCGTAAGCTTTTGAACTATCGTAATCCAGGGCTGTGAGCCAGAGAGGATCAATGATATGAGATGCAAATGTATGTATGTTTGCATGTATGCACAAAAAAACAAGGATAAATAGGACGTTCCTTCCAACCTTATAACTTCTACACACGAATGGCGAGTCTCTTTTCCTAGGTAATATGGTTAACAAAATACCAACATGGGGTATCTTATTTTTTGAATAATTTCCTTGGATGTTTCAAACAATAGTTATATTTTCAAAAATGGAAATCAATTCATGATAATTCCCATTAATTAGGTTTTAATCCATTTAACCAACTAAAGTAGCTTTTATGCTATATTGGATTAAAACTAAATTAAGAGGTTTATTATAAATAGATTTCTCATTTAAAAAAGTAACTAATTATAAAAACAAGCCCTTGATCAATAATTCTTAGTATAAACTAGGCTCACAATTAATTTTTGGTATTTTCATAATTGACATAAATAGCTTGTAAGCTCTTTCAAGAGGTTATAAAAATAATTTTGTTTCTAAGCCCATTGTGAAAAGATCTTAGAAAAACTTTTTTTAGGCTTTGTATTTGGATCATAAGAAAAGAATTTTTGATTTGTCTTTTAGAAAAGTTTTATGTCCAAAGACCATTTTAAAAGGTTTTGAAAATAGCTTTGGTCTTTTGGACTTTTAAAAAAAATATTTTGAGCTTACAATATACGTAGGTCATATTAGAAAAAGAACAAACCAAATAAGCCATGATTTAAGCTAAGATAAATTAACCATAGTCAAACATCAAGCATTTGGGGTAAAATCCTAAGGAAAGTAACTAGGCCAATTACATGAGCTTTAGTCTTTGGGTTGAAAGGCTTAGGTTCCCATAGCAAGTATATATCAAAAGGTACAAGGCTATGAGTAGTTTTATCATGCTCGATCTCCATACCTTGAGTGAAAGTATGGTATCCCTTACATAACAAAATGCGGGTAACACGGGCATCCTAACTCACGCGCATGATGCAATCTAATATGATGCAATGGATAATATCATGATAAGAAAGAATAGAATAATAAAAAGACCAATGGAATCAACTTCTCTTATCCCCAGTGGAGTCGCCACTGTGAGTGGGGATTTTCGCCCCCACTCCCGGTAGAATGTTCTTATGACTTCATCACTGTTTAGACTCAGGACCTTAGAGAACATGGGCCTAAGCCCAGAGAAAATGGAGTCGCCACCTGGACGGGCTGAAAAAAAGAAAGGGGTGGATGACTTGATTCCTAAGGAATCCCTAACCCCCTAATGGGTTCAAAAAGTTGGGTACGTGTGGTGAAGGGGAGAAATGGCCCAGCACCCCCACAATGCTCGGTTCATTGGAACCGGCCTCCTTTGCAGGTCTTAATATTATAAAATTCTTAAATATAACAATATTATCCATATTACATGCAACAATTAAAATAAAGCATCATTATATTAAAATCAAAGCAATGTCCAAACAAAGCAAATAAATGGACACCCATCCGAGGATGGAAACATGTCCTTACATCGTCCATGTCTAAAACTAAATAGGACACCCACCGAAAGGTGGAAACATGTCCTTTACATTGGTCCAAAATATAAAAGCAATTTTAAATTACATAAAATTTAACTAATGAGGTACCCACCAAGTGGAAACATACCTCTTACAATTTTAATACCAAAACAAACAAATAATAATCATAATAATAAAGAGAATATCCATCCATGATAAATTAAACAAATCAAGCATTGAAATTAAATAAATCAAAACATATAATAAACTACGTAATCAAATCTAAAATTAAATAAAGCAAATAAAGATGCAAATTTAGGTTTATGTCTCAATTTAGAGTTCTTTAATTAACATTTAGGGTTTTGGGATTTTGAAATTATTATTATTATTATTATTTAGGCTACTGTGAGGGTTTTTGGAAAAATGGAATGATTAGGATTTTATAATTTTAAGAAAGTAGTAAGGTTTTTGGTTAATCAAATTAGGGTTTAGGGCTAACATCATGAAATTAGGGTTTTGGAATCTTAAGACATTAGGGTTTATAATTTTAAAAGATTAGATTTTAGGTTCACTGGATTATGGTTACTGAGTTAGGAATTAGGATTTAGATTTACTAGATTGGGTTTTAAGTTCACTGGATTAGGGCTTTAGGTCTTGATGAACTTGTCATAAAGTTTTGATGTTTTAAGAATTAGGGTTTAGGAAAACTAGGGTTTACTGGATTGGGTTTTGAGAATTAAAAAGATTGTTTAGGGTTTTTGATATTTTGGAAAACATATTCGATCTTAGGATTTAAGAAAACAGTTTAGAGTTTTATAGAAACAATTATGATTAAAGTTTTTAGAAACTGTAAAGAAGATTAGGGTTTGGAGAATTAAGAAGACATTTTGAAGTTTCAGACAAAAAATTTAGGGTTTAGATGATTAAGAAAATAGTTCGGGGAAAAATAATTTAGGGTTTTAAAGTTTTGGAAACAGAAGGACAGTTTAGGGTTTTAAAGTTTTGGAAATAGAAGAACAATTTAGGGTTTTTAAAGTTTTAGAAACAAAAGAATAATTTAGGGTTTTTGAAGTTTTGGAAAAAGAAGAATAATTTAGGGTTTTTGATAATTTAATCAATGACTTAGGCTACTGGACGGTTTTAAGTTTTTAATTTTTATAAAACATGCAAGTGGAGTTTTGAAAACCAACTGATTAATGTATTAACTAAGGTAAACAATTAAGGTTATTAAAATAACGATAAAGTTACTGCATATTCTTATTAATCAAAGAAAACAAAATTACTGTGAACATATAATTTATGATTAAAGATCAAACCTGCGTAGTTGGATCCACAAAAAAAATTGATTTTTGGATGAACAATAATAAAGGCAATGTTGCTGCCTTTGATGGATTGATGATTGATGAATGCTTACTTGCTGCTAATTCCTTTTTGCTGTCTCTTCTCCTAGGGTTTTTTGTCTACTTTTTTCTATCTCCTTTTGAAGTGTTTTAATGTGGTATTTATAGGAAAAAAATCCAAACCTAATTCTGATTGTCCAAGGAAATTAAAATTATTTAGGAAAAGAAATCAAAACCAAATAGAATTAGGTTTCAAAAAACTGCGCCGGAAAAAATTACGCTGGCAAAAAAAAAAAATGTTGCTGGCCAAAAATTACGAGCTAGGGCAGGCCAGCCAATTCGCAGCACAAGCCAATTCACCGCAGGAATTTCCTGCGGCGAATTGGCCCAAGTCAATTCACTTTCTCATCGCCGATTTTTATTTATTTATTATTTTTTTAACTTTACTAATATTACCTTTTTTTATTTTTATTAAAAATTATAAATAATGAATACTAAAATAAATATTATTTAAAAAACCATAAAAATTATTTTGGACCATATAAAAAATATTGGACTCGATTGAGTAAAAAATTAAGGGTCTACAATACCTATATACTCTTGCCCCTACGTGAAAAAAATATTTTAAAGGCCTAAAATATTTTTAGAGACACAAATATTTACTGTATGAATGTGATGAAATCATTGAAATGAAATATTGATAATTAAAATAAACTATTCATGCACGTTATTTTTATTTTCTTTATAACAATAATTAACTATTGATGCACGTCACTTTCCTTTGATTTACTTTTTCCTTTATTTTGCGCTTGATTAATTACTACAAAAAGCAACACTCGCAAGTATACGAGATAATTGTAGCAATGGTAATCGCCCCAAGGTCATCTCACAAGGAATGAATTATTTTACAATAGTTTGATTTAAACAAAATAACTAAAATTGAGTGTGTGTTGTTGAATTGGTGAATCGTAATTAAAATTTGAAAGTAAAAATGAGTAATATTTGTGTAAGATTAATTCAATTCTAGGAATGGTGCCTAGAGTTGTAGGTCAATTTAATCAAAGCTTAATTCTCAAATTATCCATTAATATAATCTTGTATTTTAATTTGTTCCTTGAGTTTAATTAGTATTAGTTTTCACATTCATGAATTAACAACAACCAATTATTTTGAAATTGCAAATTAATAAAACCCTAGAACTTATATTTCTAATTCATTCTTAGGGTGGTCAATTACATAGTTTTGATATCCGATTTCACCTCTCAGTCCATCGTTCAATATTAAGTGATTAATAGGTGGCCAATATATCAATCTAACTTTAAGTCCATTGCAATCAACCAATAACAAGGTATACTAATGGAATTATAAAATCAAGTCATTTAATCAAATCTACTACAACCCAAGGCATGAGTAAATTAGCTCATCATCAATTTAAAACAAATATCCATCTCAATATTCATCAAATCAAAATTATACATTGTAATATTAATGTTCATAATGAAACAATAACAATCCAGAGATAAATTAAAAGAGAAAATATAAAAAACCCTTGTAGACGCCAAGAGTTGAACTACTTATCTTCCTCCTAGCTTTCAACTTGATGTTTGATGAACAAATTCCAAGCCCTCTTCAATTAATGGCTCTCCTCTTGAAAGATGGAATGGTAACTCTCTCAAGCTTATAACTTCAATCAAGCTTTCTTCGAACCCTAATATTTTAAAGAGCTTGTTCACCCAATTTAATCCCCAAAGTTGATTAAGTCTTATCTATGGAAGAAATGAAAGATGAATGAAATGAAGATGAAGAGAGAATGATGTCTTCTCTCCCAAAAACAAGAACAAAAACTAAGAACTTAATAGCTCTCAAACAAGCCCAACGTGCATGTATGTTCCATCCCCTTCCCCTTCCAATTCTTTTTAATTTTTTTAAGACACCAAGCATGTGTTTCCAACTCACACACTCCTCTTTGTCTCCCTCTTTTTTCTTATTTAATATTTCATTCCATAAAACCATCCCTCTTTTAATCCTCTTTATCATTTCTTTTTAAAAGATATTGTATTTTATTTCCCACTTCTCCCTCAACCAATAGTGAAAATAATTTAAGAAATCAAACATGACACGGCCAAGTCATGAGTGACTTGGCCGTGTCACTTAAACTTTCACTGGACACGGCTAAGCCATTAGGCCATGTCCATGGCTGCATTCTTTCACTTCTTTTCTTTTCCAAGTGTGACATGGCCAAGACCCTGGCCTTGTCATGTAACAATGCCAGTGGCTTGGCTGTGTCTTCTGCTTGTGTTCACCTCCGCCATTTGTTTTGCTTTCTTATTCTTTGGTTTTATCAAGTTGCACACTGCTAAGGCCTTGGCCGTGTCATGTGATGTGGCCATTGGCTTGGCCGTGCCTCTTGCCAGTGTCTACCTCTGCCCAATTTTCCTGAAGGACACAGCTAAGCCAAGTTTCCTCAGCCCGTGTCCTGCTTCTTCCTTGCCCTTGATGAGTGACACGACCAAGCTAAGTGGTGTCTTGGTCGTGTCTCTTGCTTTCCATTAATTTTGATCCATCATTCTATTATTTTTCACTTCACACAATCTTTAAACACAAACAAAAAAAAATTAACTAAAAACAAATAAAATTACCCTAAAAATATAAACATAAATGATTGAAACAAATACCTCACACTTAATTCTTTGCTTGTCCCCAAGCAAAATTAAAATTAAAACAAACTAAACAAAGAAAATTTAGTCAAGTTCAAGAGTTATAAGATTGTATCAAGACTTCCAATTTCTTAAATCCGCAATTAATATCAAATCAAACAAAACTAATACTCATGTAATTTAGTGGTTCTCCATAAATAACCAATGTTGTCACTCCCTTACCAACTCTTTGAAGTGTTTAATAAGGTAGTATTTACACTCATAACATCAATGAAAGATTATCACCATAAGCTTGCTTATCAATCAAACTTCCACCACTAAATTCCAATCAATCATCAATCATAAGGTCTTTTATTTGGTTGTAATGTGGCTAAGGTAAGGGCATAACATTTAGGAGTGTGAGTTAATCCACTAAGCTCAAGAGCACTTCAAGAGTGAAGTAAGCAACATAGTACGACCGACAATCCCAACGTATCTCCCAATCACTTAGCACTAGACATTAAAGAACGTTTTTTAGGAACTCCACTTATTAAATTTGCAATGCTCATTCCCAACACATTTCAACCATTCTAACAAGAACAACAATTTGTTTTACTATTTTTTATTATTTTTTACTTTTATTATTATTATTATTTTTAGTAAATTATGGTTTGCAACTAAAGAATACAATAGTTTGCAATCTTAAACCCACTAAATTTATCCCCACACTTATTTAACACAACACTCAATCATTAATGCTCTTAAAATGCTATTGACTTAATGAAAGGGTAAGAGACAAAATAGCATGGTTCAAGGCTATTAGTGTTGTGAAAAAAAAAAAAGAAAAGGAGAAATGAAATAGGCTCAAAATTGGCTAACTAAGGTTGAATATAAGGTTGGTATTTTTAAGCTAAAATGGGTTCACCTAATTGCCTTAATCATATTGATGTCTAATTGAAATTTTTAAGTAGTCTCAAAATGCATGTCAAAACAAGTTCTAGCAATTCGTCAATCAAAGATGCTCGCACATAAAAAAGAATATTAAGTTGGCTAAGAAATTAATAGGCTCAATTTCTCACAAGTTTAAAAGGAAACACAAGGAATATCCACCAAATTGACAATAAGCACCAATTTTATCCAATTCTCCAATTCATGCTTCAAAAATTAAAAGGTCATCTACCAATAAACTTATAACAATTGAAGTTAAAAATAGACTTCAAAACAATATGTAAAGTAGGGCAAAACACTTAACAAAATGACTAAAACAACGACTAAAACAAAGACTTAAAAATAACAGCTAAATTACGAAAAATAAATGCTTTGCATTTATTAACAAAAACTTTGCACCCCACACTTTAAGATTGACATTGTCCGCAATGGAAACTAGGATAATTTAAAAGAGTAAGAGGTAAGGTACAACCTGATTTCCATCATTTTCTTTGTGAGGCAAGTGGTACCTTTCATCCATAAAACATTAATTGTTCAATATTAAAAAGCAATAAATATAAAATAACCAAAAAAATAAAGTTTTAATAACAAATAGTGGTAACAAAAAATAGTAACTAAAATATTCAACAACTGAAAGTAGGAAAAATAAGAAGTGTTCTCAAAAGGTAGAAGTTGATATGATTTATAGTGATGGAGGATGTGACGATGATGCTGCTGAAGGGTGGAGGCTAAGGATCTTGGCAAGGTTGCTATTGATTTGTTCTAACACAAAACATTAATTGTTTAAGAAGAAAAAGCAATAAATATAAAATAACGAAAAACATAGAGTTTTAATAACAAAAAGCGGTAAATAAAAATAGCAACTAAAATATTCAACAACTGAAAATAAGAAAATAAGAAGTGTTCTCAAAAGGCAGATGCTGATATGATCTATAGTGATGGAGGATGTGACAATGATGCTGCTGAAGGGTGGAGGCTAAGAATCTTGGCAAGGTTGCTATTGATTTGTTTCAACTGGAGAAGGACTTCAGCATGATTATGATCTACCTTGCTTTTCAATGCTTCAATCCTACTAATAATCTCCTAATTTTTTAGAACCGGAGCATCTTCATCCAAACTAAGTGAATCCGAGTCAGAGTCCTCATCAACACGTGGTCTCTTTTGCCAGTTCCCTGATGCAACTTGCTCATCTAAAGCCATCACACAAGCCCCTCCTGTAACACCCTTATAACCTATATACATACAATACATATTTTCAGCATATGTAAAATACGCATATATGGTATGAAAATATCACAGACCGGTTTTATAAAAATTTTTCACATTTCCAACTTAAAATTTTAAATTCTAAATACATAAAAATTAAATAGAATATAAATATTCTTTACTTATTATAAGAACCCAAAAAAAATAATATATGTAAAAATCTCTGGGAAAAATTCGCCAGAGTTTTGTCTGTATTTTGGACATCCCAAAATTTATCAAAACACAACCTGTAAAAAAGAAAACACTCCCAAATAATTTCCAGTCACCATCTCAACCATACTTCTCAATTTCACCAAGTTTCTCAAACATTTATACATATAGATATATAAAATTTAAAACATACTTACTCTCCCATTTCAAATACATTGACCCAAACATTCTTTATAATATACAATACGTAAAATTTAAAATATAATATATTATACATAAAACTCAAAATGTACAATAACATAAAAATATATACATGCTGCAGGCAGTGTTTCTGATCTCGATAGCAACTCTACAAACTCAACTACAAGTCTAGACCCGACCCGGTCTAGAAGAACTCTCTGGCTCAACTGGGTCTACCCTGTCACCTATGCGATGGAAACAATCACGCTAAGCAGAAGCTTAGTGGTACAAACTTTGATAATAACAATATAACTCAATGTATATAGATGTCACATCAATCCACTTTCTTATATTTTTCAAATATTTCATAAGCACAACCCATAACATTATATTACACAATTGTATCATAATTCATAATTCACAGTAAAACAAAGACACACATGGGCCCAAAAAGAATCTAATATGCTATTCAAATTTCAGAGTTACTGCTTTGGCCCATAATGACACCATGTGTCTAGCCCCGTAGGCAATATATCCATGGATAATGTAACAATCCCAGTCTCTTGGACCTCAATTCGGCTAGACCCTTAGGCCCCAATATCTTGGTCCTCAACCCGACTAGACTGCTACAGTTTTTGAGGATTACGACCCAGTCTTTTCACCCCAAAAACATCATATTTATCAACTGGCATGGCTTACGACCCAGTCTTTTCACCATTCCAGCATATAGCCTGTAGGCATTTAACACATATATGACATTACAAATGTCATAGCACATTATTCATACACAATCAATGAACCAAGTAGCTTAACACATTTTTCAACCAAAATGTGTTAAGCCCAAATGTCATGCAAATATAAACAATATATTCAAAGTTTGTACATACCTCTACTAGCAACACTAAGCAAGCTAAAAACAACCTTCAATCCAATCTTTCCAACTTGCCCTTCACCACTTGGATGAAGCAAATCAACCACCCTCAATGCCTAAACAAAATTTGATAACAAATAATCATTTAGTATCACATTTAATAGTATTTCCAACATTAAACCATAATTACACATCACTCCTACAAATTTCCAAAAATTTAGCCTTTCCTTCCTTCAACATTAGAATTCCATTCTACTACAATTAAATTAGTGTTTTAAGTTTATTTATATTATTAAAAACATATTTTAATACATTAAAATCATTTACATTATAAAAAGACACTATTATACATAAAATCTCAAAAATGGCATAACCTTCCCCCATTGAAGGTTTTCCATTCTAACACAATCCATTACTCATTCTAAGCTTATATTCATCACTTTTAACACTAAACAATATGCTTAAACAAATAATATCTCCACTTCCATTCTCAAACTCCAACCCAACACCACCAAATCCAATATTTGACTTTAAAATACTTGTTTATGAATCAAAACAACCATTTGGAATCAATTTGCACAATTAAAGTTCATGTTTTCAAAACCCCAAAAATCCATAACCCTAAATTCTCTCTCTTCACTATTCTTTAACCAAACTCCATCATCTCTTCAGTCTAACCTTAGAATCATTGTTAACTACACAAAATAACATCATATACACCAATTCCAACAATTATAACATACTACATCAAAATCTCTGAACTCACATAGTCTCATCTTCCATGGAATTCAAAGAAAAGAGATGGAAACTTACTAATTTTGGTGGAAATCACCAAAAATCCACTTGAAACTTGTTAATTCCTTCAATTTATGGAGTATGGAAGAAGCAAAATCTTTGGTCTTCAAACTCCCATGGAAGCCACATCCTTGAAGAAGAAGAAGAGGACTTTTATATTCTTTTCCTTTTCATCTTTATTTTTAAACCGCATGTATATATATATTAAAATAATTTAATATTTAATTATTTAATTATTTTTTTAATAAATTAAAAGTCCTAATTTCCCTCTTCTATTCAAAAATAATTTATTTTTCAATTATTTTATTAATTTTGAATTTATAAAATTTAATTACCAAAATACCCTTTTCTTTTAAAAAGTGTTGACTTTTATATATGTTATGTATATTTTGCATATATATCACATATATATTCCACTTTTTCATTTAAAATCCCTTCATTTTTCATTTAAAACTATTAATTTAATTTATCCTTTTAAATTATAATTTATTTTGTCAAATTTTCCAAAAATTAGAAATTTTTAAAAATTTTAGGATGTTACAATTCTCTCCCCCTAAAGCAAATTTCGTCCCCGAAATTACTTGTCCTCAAGTTTGGAACAATTGGGGAAACTAACTCTACATCACTTGCTCACTTTACCATGTTGCCTCTTCAGTGGCATGATTCATCCAAAGGACTTTCATAAGTGGCACCTTCTTATTCCTCAATTCTTTAACCTCTCGTGCCAAAATCGCCACTGGTTCTTCCTCGTAAGTCAGATCTGGACTCGCCTCAATGGACTCCACTGACAAGATATGAGATGGGTCAGACCTATATCTCTGAAGCATCGAGACATGGAAAACATTATGTATTTGATCCAACTCAGGCGACAAAGCTAGTCTATAAGCCACTGGACCAACTCTCTCCAACACCTCATATGGTCCTGTGGAACGAGGACTCCCAGGGTGCATAGCAAAAAGTGACTGATGTGCTTCCTCTAATATCATTCTTTTTTATTCTGCATCATCAGGAATACACAATCTATCTCTGTACCATAGACTGCCATCATTCCTCACATAAAAGTCTCGACTCTCCCCCTTCTGACAAAAAAACACAATTTTCTGAATTCTCTCATCTGCTAATTGAGCCTCGCTAATATGATCCAACAAGACTAGCCTCAATTGCAACTAAGCCATTAGAGCACCATTGTAACACCCCCACATCCATTACATTCACGCTATTACATGCACACTACAACACCACAATGTAGCATACATGCAATAAACATAGGGATGCTACAGATTTTCTTAACATTCAAAACATTTTATATAATACCATCATCTTTCTCAATATACATTATAAGTAATAAGTAATCAACTTGTAATATAAAACAATTTAGATATATATAAATACATTTAGTTAATACGCAGCGGAATTTATAAAATAGATTTACATATATAAAAACTTTTAAATCCATATTTACAAATTTACATATATTTACATTATAAACAAAACTTTACAAAATATAAAGAAGTAGTACATGATTGGCAAATCTCTTCTGATCTTTAAGTTCCCAAAATCAACTCTTCAAGGTCTACTCTCACTCGGTCTCGATGAACTCTCGGGTTCAACTCTATTACCTGCGCGATTAACACTATCGCGCTAAGCCAACGGCTTAGTAAGACGAATCATGCTAAAGATATGCTTCAATGCAATACAATGCCATACATATTATTAATAAACACACAACATAAATGAGAAGCTAACATCTTTGAATTTCACCAATCATAATCATATAAGCATATCACATTTCAACATCCTTCCATATTCCTCATTTATCAATCATGTTATCATTCATGAATCTCATTAAACAAAGACAAGCATGGGCCCAAAACACACTAATATGTCATTCAATTTTCAGAGTTAATGCTTTGGTTTTGTTATCACATTTATCAATATCATATACCCAACTAGGATTCAAGGATTAGGTTCAACCAAGCTTCAAGGGGAGCAAAGCATGCTAAGCATCAACCCAACTTGGCTTCAAGAACCAACCCAACCTAGCTTCAAGGGTGGTAACATCTCAATTAGGCTTCAAGGATTCAATCCAACCTAACTTCAAGAGATTGTTACACTTATTAGGCATGCCACTAACAACAAACTCTGAAAATGGAATAACACATTAGCCACACAAATCATTTATTATTTAATTATCATTTCCATTCTCAACTCTCATCATAGCCAATAACAATGGCCTCATATCACATATAAGTTACCATAGCCAATCACAATGGCATTATATTCCATCACATTATACATATAGCATTATTGATATAAACATAACAAAACACATTACTCATCACATGAGTCACAATACATGAAATATCACATTGTTCACATAGTATCATATACATTACCATTATCATCATATTTATGATCAATCTCAACATCATATGCAACAATGCAATAATACAAGATTTGTACTTACATCAATCACACTTCACACAACTCTAAACACCTTCCTTCTTCCAAAGTTCTTCACTTCCCAAATTAGGGCAAATCACCTTCTATCAAACCCTAATCCAAAGAATGATACAATCCACCAATTCCAATACCATTTAATCACTTAACAACCTTATCTAAGACCTTTAGATCGAAATTAACAATCCCATAACACACATTATAGCCCACGGCCGTGGCCAACTCAACCTCCACGGGCGTGGGATACAAAACACTTCTGCCCAAAAATGTTCACTTCCTCCCACGGCCATGGCACCAAAAGCCTACCAATGACCACGGCCATGGCCAATCAAGGCCACGGGCGTGGCATCCAGAAGGCTACTGCCCTCGGCTAAATTCCCATTTCCAAGCCCAAAATTCCAACAAACACCAACCACAAGCAACTCTATGAAAATAATGAAGTAAACTCAAGTAAAACATCAATAATCACTTCAAAACCCTAAAACAACATCCACTCCAACACTTCCAACAACAACACCAATCTAACCCCTTCACTTAAAATCAAAAATAACATTTGAAAACACATCACAAACACATTTAATCATCATCTCAACAAACCAAAGTTCATTTCAAACTCCACTTCAAAAGAATAAAGGAAATCAAGAAAAAGAGCTTACCAAAATTGTAGAATTCCACAAATCTTCCACTTAATTCCTTGAATCTCCTTTCAATTTGAGTTTAGAACTTCAAGCACCTCTCTAGCTCTTTCTCTTCTTCAATGGCCGGCCTCTTCAAGAAAAGAAAGAAAATAACAAGTCAACCACTTCTTCTTCTTTAAATCTCCACCTAGAGATTTTATCCAAGCAATTACTAAAATGCCCTCAACCAATTAATTAACCTTTTGTCTCATATGTGCCCATTATAGTCATTACACATGTCACACAAAAATATCCTCTTGCATTGACTCCCCCTTTGACTTATGTATATGTTAATTATACAACCATATAAACAACATATACACTTCTCTCTACACCCTCTTTTCTTTCCCAAAACACATATACATAACCATTCTCTTCTCAATTTCTTTCTCTTGCAATTTGACACATATATATTCAATCCAATTTATAACAACAACAACAATAACAACAACATCAATAACATAATCAAGACTTCTAGGGCATATATGAGGATATTACAATTCTCCCCCTCTAAAAAGAAATTTCGTCCTCGAAATTACCTGGTATTAACTCTGAAACAACTGAGGATATTGCTCTCGCATCGTTTGTTCACTTTCCCAAGTTGCTTCTTCTTTCCCATGATTCTTCCATAGAACCTTCACCAATAGCACTTTCTTGTTTCTCAACTCTTTCACTTCCCGTGCCAAGATAGCAACTGGTTCCTCTTCATATGACATATCTGGACTCACTTCAATTGATTCAATTGACAACACATGAGATGGATCCGATCTGTACTTCCTTAACATAGAAACATGGAATACATTATGAATATGATCCAACTCAGGTGGTAAAGCAAGTCGATACGCAACTTGTCCAACTCTTTCCAACACTTCATACGGTCCAATGAAACGAGGACTCAATTTCCCTTTCCGACCGAACCTCAATATCTTCTTCCAAGGAGATACCTTCAAGAATACCTTATCTCCAACATCAAACTCTATGTCTCTCCTTTTCAAATCTGCATAAGACTTCTGTCGGTCTGAAGCTGCTTTCAACCTGCCTCGAATCAACTTCACTTTCTCTTCAGTTTCTTGAATCACATCAGGACCAATCATCTTATTTTCACCAAGTTCAATCCAACAAAGAGGTGTCCTACACCGTCTGCCATACAATGCTTCAAATGGTGCCATACCAAATGCTAGATTGGTGACTGTTGTTGTAAGCAAACTCCACAAGAGGTAGAAATCTGTCCCAACTTCCAGAGAAATCGATGACACAGCTTCTCAACATGTCCTCCATAATCTGTATCACCCTCTCTGACTGTCCATCCGATTGTGGATGAAAAGCAGTGCTGAAGTGTAATCGAGAACCCAAAGCACTATGCAAACTCTTCCAAAATCTTGAAGTAAACCGGGGATCTCGATCAGACACTATAGAAGTTGGAACACCATGCAACTTCACAATCTCATGGATATACAGTTCAGCCAACCTCTCCAAAGAGTAATCCATCCGAATTGGAAGGAAATGGGCTGTCTTAGTCAATCTATCCACAATTACCCAAATAGCATCATGTTTCCTTTGTGTCATTGGCAAACCAGACACAAAATCCATTGTTACTTTTTCCCACTTCCATTCTGGCACTGACAAAGGTTGAAGCAACCCGGTTGGAACTTGATGCTCAGCTTTTACCTTCTGACATGTGAGACATTTTGATACAAACTCAGCAATGTCTCTCTTCAAACCAAACCACCAGTAATGCTGTCTCAAATCATGATACCTCTTTGTATTGCCCGGATGCATAGCAAACACTGACTGATGTGCTTCTTCCAAAATGGTCCTTTTCAAATCAGCATCATCGGGTACACACAATCTGTTCTTAAACCAGAGGCTCCCATCACTTTTCACAACAAAATCTCTACTCTTTCCATTCTGACAATCTGAAATAATCTTCTGAATCTTCTTATCAGCCAACTGAGCCTCTTTAATCTGATCCAACAAAACTGGTTTCACATGCAACTGTGCTAACAATGCACCATCATCACAAGATACAAAACTAGCACACAATGCTCTCAACTCAACAAGCAACGAGAGCGAGTAAAAAGTTAAACTAGCTAAAGACTTCCGACTCAAGGCATCAGCAACAACATTTGCTTTACCTGGATGATAATCAATCAAGCAGTCGTAGTCTTTAATCAATTCCAACCATCTCCTCTGTCGAAGATTGAGCTCCTTCTGAATCCCTAAATACTTCAAACTCTTGTGATCATTGTAAATGAAACATTTCTCCCCAAACAGATAGTGGCGCCAAATCTTCAATGCAAACACATCGGCTACTAATTCCAAATCATGGGTTGGATAGTTAAGCTCATGCGGTTTCAACTGTCTAGATGCATAAGCTATAACTTTACCTTCCTGCATCAACACACAACCCAAACCATTATGTGAAGCATCACTGAAAATCACATATGGTTTGCCTTCCACAGGTAAAGTAAGAACAGGCGCTTGAGTCAGCATATCTCTCAACTGCTCAAAGCTAGCCTGACACTGATCCGTCCACACAAATCTCACTCCCTTACGAAGTAATCTGGTGAGTGGAGTAGCTATCAAAGAAAATCTTTTCATAAACCGTCGGTAATAGCCTACCAAACTCAGAAAACTTCTAACCTCTGTCACAGACTTAGGTGGACTCCAATTCAAAATAGCTTCAACTTTACTCGGATCAACTCTAATGCCTTCTACTGAAACTATATGACCGAGAAAAGCGACTTGATCCAACCAGAACTCACACTTCGACAATTTGGCAAACAACTGCTTCTCTCTCAAAATCTGCAACACAATCCGCAGATGCATGTCATGTTCCTTCTCATTCCGCGAATACACCAATATATCATCAATGAAGACCACTACAAACTGATCCAGATAGGGCCTAAACACCCTATTCATCAAGTCCATAAAAGCTGCAGGTGCATTCGTCAGACCAAAAGGCATAACTAGAAATTCATAATGCCCATACCTGGTCCGAAAAGCTGTCTTAGGAACATCATCAGCTCTGACCCTCAACTGATGGTACCCTGATCTCAGATCAATTTTAGAAAATATTGACGCTCCCTTCAATTGATCAAAGAGATCATCAATTCTAGGCAAAGGATATTTATTTTTAATGGTCACCTTGTTCAATTGCCTATAATCGATGCACAATCTCATAGTACCATCTTTCTTCTTCACAAATAGCACAGGAGCTCCCCACGGAGAAACACTGGGGCGAATAAATCCTTTATCCAACAACTCCTGTAATTGCACTTTTAACTCCCTCAACTCTACTGGTTCCATTCTATACGGAGTAATAGAGATAGGAGTGGTACCAGGCAACAATTCAATACCAAACTCCACTTCTCTCTCAGGAGGCAATCCTGGCAACTCCTCTGGGAATACATCTGGGAACTCTGCAACTGTGGCAATGCTATCAATAGGAGAACCTCTTACTCTAGTATCTACCACATGAGCAAGATAGGCTTCACACCCCTTTCTAATCAACCTCCTAGCTGCAACAGCTGAAATAAATAAGGAGGCTAGCTGTCCTTGCTCATTAGATACTATCACCTCTCTACCATCACCAGTTCTCAAAGAAACAATTTTCTTTTTACAATCCACCACAGCTCCATGTCGAGATAGCCAGTCCATGCCCAAAATCACATCATATTCCTTAAAAGGCATCTCAATTAAATCCCCAAGGAACTCCTCACCCTGCACCACTACTGCACTATCTTTGTGCACTTTACTAACAATCACACTATGCCCTAACGGATTTGTCACCAACACATCAAACCCTAGGGACTCAGCATGCGCATCAGATACAGGTAAAACAGATGCACTAATATATGAATGTGTGGATCCGGGATCAATCAAAGCAAGTACTGGAGTATCAAATAAAGAAAAAGTACCAGCTATGATTGCCGAAGCATCTGGCTGCCTCTGCATAACATACATCCTCTGGGAAGATCCAACCTCCTCTGGTCTACTCTCCCTGGATGTAGCACCTCCTCTAGAACTGAACCCCGGTCTATCTCCTCTGCTAACACCTCGGCCTCCTCGGCCTCCCCTCACATTAGATCGAGAAGCTGCAGTATCAACTGACATCTGCTCTTGCCTCTCAGGACAATCTCTCACAAAGTGATCAGGTGATTCACATCTGAAACAAACCCCGGCTACACCAGCCTTCCAACAAGGACCACCATGTGGCCTACCACAATGGATGCAGATGGGTAAGGTGGATCTCTGAATCATAGGGGTCGGAGCGCTTGCCACTAAAGCTGCAGGTCTAAATCTCTGCCTCTGTAACTGCACTGACCTACCAGCTGTTCTTTGACTCCTACTGACCCGAGGAGCAAAACTTCCCTTACCTCTTTTAGCAGAAGAAGACCCTGTCTCAAACTGGGGCCTCCTCATCCTAACCTCTTCCTCTGAAGCAGCTGCAATAACTTGAGCCCTTTCTACACTTCGAGCTACTGCCACAAGCTGAGAAAAATCTTGATATCTAGATCCAGCCACTAAGCACATGATAGAGGGCCTCAATCCCTCCTCAAATCTCCTGCATCTATCTATCTCATCTGATATTATGCCCCCAGCATACTGACTTAATCGAATAAACTCAATCTCATATTCAGTTACGGTCCGGTGATTTTGCTTCAAATCTAGAAACTCTCTTTTCTTCCCATCTTTATACTCCCTTGGAGTATACTTCGATTCAAACTCTCTCAGAAAATCTGTATAGGATAAGGTAGGTGGATCATCCATAGAATGGGGCACTGTCTTCCACCAACTATATGCATCCTTCTGCAACAAGGATCTTGCATAATCAAACTTTTCCTCTGGAGTGGCTTGCAACTGAACAAATATTCTCTGTACTTTGTCTAACCACTGCTCAGCCACTGCTGGATCAGTAGTACCTATAAAATCTCCAGCTTCATACTTCCTCAGTTTGTCATAGTGCCTTACAGATACCAAAGGCTGAGGGGGTGGTGGCTGTGGTTGCACTGGTGCTTGCCTCAAAGCTTCTACCACATGCCTAAGCCAAGCTGGCGGAACCTCCTCCCCAGCTGGTCTACCCGACACCGAAGCAGGTGCCTCTCCAACACTATCAACTCTAGCTCCATCCTCAGGAGCAACACTCTCCGCACTTCCCTCAACTGACTGACGCGAATGAGGATCCATCACAACCTAAGTCTGCAAACACAGCAGATTACATCTTATTAAAGATCAGAGATTGCCAATCCCAAACATATATGTTATTCAAAAACTCACTTTTTAAGTAAAAATATTCTTTTTCTTACATTTGACCTAGGTTGAGAATCTCAAACCTAGGCTCTGATACCAAAACAATTGTAACACCCCCACATCCATTACATGCACACTACAACACCACAATGTAGCATACATGCAATAAACATAGGGATGCTACAGATTTTCTTAACATTCAAAACATTTTATATAATACCATCATCTTTCTCAATATACATTATAAGTAATAAGTAATCAACTTGTAATATAAAACAATTTAGATATATATAAATACATTTAGTTAATACGCAGCGGAATTTATAAAATAGATTTACATATATAAAAACTTTTAAATCCATATTTACAAATTTACATATATTTACATTATAAACAAAACTTTACAAAATATAAAGAAGTAGTACATGATTGGCAAATCTCTTCTGATCTTTAAGTTCCCAAAATCAACTCTTCAAGGTCTACTCTCACTCGGTCTCGATGAACTCTCGGGTTCAACTCTATTACCTGCGCGATTAACACTATCGCGCTAAGCCAACGGCTTAGTAAGATGAATCATGCTAAAGATATGCTTCAATGCAATACAATGCCATACATATTATTAATAAACACACAACATAAATGAGAAGCTAAAATCTTTGAATTTCACCAATCATAATCATATAAGCATATCACATTTCAACATCCTTCCATATTCCTCATTTATCAATCATGTTATCATTCATGAATCTCATTAAACAAAGACAAGCATGGGCCCAAAACACACTAATATGTCATTCAATTTTCAGAGTTAATGCTTTGGTTTTGTTATCACATTTATCAATATCATATACCCAACTAGGATTCAAGGATTAGGTTCAACCAAACTTCAAGGGGAGCAAAGCATGCTAAGCATCAACCCAACTTGGCTTCAAGAACCAACCCAACCTAGCTTCAAGGGTGGTAACATCTCAATTAGGCTTCAAAGATTCAATCCAACCTAACTTCAAGAGATTGTTACACTTATTAGGCATGCCACCAACAACAAACTCTGAAAATGGAATAACACATTAGCCACACAAATCATTTATTATTTAATTATCATTTCCATTCTCAACTCTCATCATAGCCAATAACAATGGCCTCATATCACATATAAGTTACCATAGCCAATCACAATGGCATTATATTCCATCACATTATACATATAGCATTATTGATATAAACATAACAAAACACATTACTCATCACATGAGTCACAATACATGAAATATCACATTGTTCAAATAGTATCATATACATTACCATTATCATCATATTTATGATCAATCTCAACATCATATGCAACAATGCAATAATACAAGATTTGTACTTACATCAATCACACTTCACACAACTCTAAACACCTTCCTTCTTCCAAAGTTCTTCACTTCCCAAATTAGGGCAAATCACCTTCTATCAAACCCTAATCCAAAGAATGATACAATCCACCAATTCCAATACCATTTAATCACTTAACAACCTTATCTAAGACCTTTAGATCGAAATTAACAATCCCATAACACACATTATAGCCCACGGCCATGGCCAACTCAACCCCCACGGGCGTGGGGTACAAAACACTTCTGCCCAAAAATGTTCACTTCCTCCCACGGCCATGGCACCAAAAGCCTACCAATGACCACGGCCATGGCCAATCAAGGCCACGGGCGTGGCATCCAGAAGGCTACTGCCCTCAGCCAAATTCCCATTTCCAAGCCCAAAATTCAAACAAACACCAACCACAAGCAACTCTATGAAAATAATGAAGTAAACTCAAGTAAAACATCAATAATCACTTCAAAACCCTAAAACAACATCCACTCCAACACTTCCAACAACAACACCAATCTAACCCCTTCACTTAAAATCAAAAATAACATTTGAAAACACATCACAAACACATTTAATCATCATCTCAACAAACCAAAGTTCATTTCAAACTCCACTTCAAAAGAATAAAGGAAATCAAGAAAAAGAGCTTACCAAAATTGTCGAATTCCACAAATCTTCCACTTAATTCCTTGAATCTCCTTTCAATTTGAGTTTAGAACTTCAAGCACCTCTCTAGCTCTTTCTCTTCTTCAATGGCCGGCCTCTTCAAGAAAAGAAAGAAAATAACAAGTCAACCACTTCTTCTTCTTTAAATCTCCACCTAGAGATTTTATCCAAGCAATTACTAAAATGCCCTCAACCAATTAATTAACCTTTTGTCTCATATGTGCCCATTATAGTCATTACACATGTCACACAAAAATATCCTCTTGCATTGACTCCCCCTTTGACTTATGTATATGTTAATTATACAACCATATAAACAACATATACACTTCTCTCTACACCCTCTTTTCTTTCCCAAAACACATATACATAACCATTCTCTTCTCAATTTCTTTCTCTTGCAATTTGACACATATATATTCAATCCAATTTATAACAACAACAACAATAACAACAACATCAATAACATAATCAAGACTTCTAGGGCATATATTAGGATATTACAACCATCATCAGAAGATTCAAATCTAGCATGCAACGCTCTTAACTTAACAAGCAACGAGAGCGAATAAGCAGTCAAACCTGCCAAAGACTTTTGACTCAAGGCATCAGCAACAACATTTGCCTTACCAGGATGATAATCAATCAAACAATCGTAGTCTTTAATCAACTCTAACCACCGTCTCTGCCGAAGATTCAGCTCTCTTTGAACACTCAGGTATTTCAAACTCTTGTGATCTGTATAAATGAAACACTTCTCCCCATAAAGATAATGTCGCCAAATCTTTAAAGCAAAAACTATGGCTGCCAACTCCAAATCATGTGTCGGATAATTAAGCTCATGCAGTTTCAACTGTCGAGAGGCATAAGCAATGACTCTACCCTTCTGCATCAGAACACAACCTAAACCACTGTGTGAAGCATCACTGTATAACACATATGGTTTACCTTCCACAGGCAGGGTAAGGACAGGAGCTTGAGTCAACATCTCCCTCAGCTGCTCAAAACTCGCCTGACACCGATCAGTCCACACAAATTTAACTCCTTTCTGAAGTAATATGGTGAGTGGTGTAGCTATTATAGAAAAACCTTTTACAAATCGATGATAATAGCCTACCAATCCCAGAAAACTTCTAACCTCTGTCACAGTCTTTGGTGGACTCCAATTCAAGATAGCCTCAACTTTACTCGGATCAACTCTAATATCCTCTGCTGAAATCACATGACCAAGAAAAACTACCTGATCGAGCCAGAACTCACACTTAGATAGTTTAGCATACAACTGCTTCTCTCTCAGAGTTTATAATACGATCCCCAAATGTCTATCATGATCCTCCTCATTACGCGAATACACCAAAATGTCATCAATGAAGACTACCACAAACTGATCTAAATATGGTACAAATACCCTGTTCATCAAATCCATAAAACCTGCTGGTGCATTCGTCAATCCAAAGGGCATCACCAAAAACTCATACTGCCCATACCTTGTACGAAAAGCTGTCTTGGGTACATCCACATCTCTGAGTCTCAACTGATGGTACCCTAATCTCAGATCAATCTTAGAGAATACTGCTGCTCCCTTCAACTGATCAAAGAGATCATCTATCCGAGGCAAAGGATACTTGTTCATGATGGTCACCTTATTCAACTGCCTATAATCAATACACAATCTCATGGTGCCATCCTTCTTCTTCACAAACAACACAGGCGCTCCCCACGGGGATACACTAGGGCGGATAAACCCTTTATCCAATAACTCCTGCAACTGCACCTTCAACTCTCTCAACTCAGCAGGTGCCATCTGATAAGGGGTAATAGAGATAGGAGTGGTACCAGGCAACAAATCGATACCAAACTCTACTTCTTTCTCAGGATGTACCCCTGGCAACTCATTAGGGAAAAATCTGGAAACTCGGCAACTGTGGATATACTTTCAAGTAGGGATCCCACTACTCTAGTATCTACAACATGAGCAAGATAAGCCTCACATCCCTTTTGAATCATCCTCCCAGCTGAAACAGCTAAAACAAACATAGATGAAAGATACCTTTGCTCATTAGATACTATAACATCCCTACCATCTCGTGTTCTCAAAGTAACACATTTCTTCTGACAGTCTACCACAGCCCCATGCTTGGATAACCAATCCATGCCCAAAATTAGATCATATTCGCTGAAAGGCATCTCAATCAGGTCACCGAGAAGCTCCTCATCCTGAACAACAACTAGACTATCTCGGTGCTCCCTTCTCACCACAACACTATGCCCTAAAGGATTTGTCACCAAGACATCAAATCCTAGGGACTCAGAATGCAATTCAGTCACAGGCAAGATGGATGCACTTATGTATGAATGCGTAGATCCAGGATCTAATAGAGCAAGGACTGGAATATGAAATAAAGAAAATGTACCCGCAATGACGGCTGAAGCATCCGGCTGCCTCTGCATCACATAAACCCACTGAGATGGCCTAGCCTCATTTAGTCTACTGCCTCTGGATGTAGAACCTCCTCTCTGACTAAACTCATATCGACCACCTCTACTAAAACCTCTGCCACCATGACCACCTCTGACACTGGGTCGAGAAGCTGTAGTATCTGCCTGCCTAACCTCTGGTGGCTCGAGACAATCTTTGATAAAATGGTCTGATGACCCACATCTAAAATACACTCCCGAAGCACCTCTCCACCAGCAGACACCTCCATGTACTCTACCATAATGAACGCAAGTAGGTGGAGTAGGTCTCTGATCCACTGGAGTTGGAGCACTAGCCATTGAAATTGCAGGTCTCTGTCTCTGTCTCTGCTGCTGTAATGACCTGCCAAACTACCCCTGACTCCTACTAAACCTCTGAAAATGTTCCCCTCGGCCTCTCTTCACTGATGAAGACCCTGTCTCACTCTGGGGTCTCCTAACTCTAGTCTCCTCAATCCTGTCAGCTGCTGCAAGACTCTGTGACCTCTCAACACTCCTGGCAGTTACAACTAACTGGGAAAAATCTTGATACTGAGAGCCTATAATGATGCACATGATAGAGGGTCTCAGTCCCTCCTCAAACCTCGTGCACCTATCAAACTCGTCAGAAATGATCCCACCAGCATAGTGACTCAACCGGATAAACTCGATCTCATACTCAGCCACTGTCCTGGTATCCTGTCTCAGACTCAGGAACTCCATCTTCTTTGCATCTTTATACTCTCTCGGATTATACTTCTGCTCAAATTCCTGCAGAAAATTATCATAGGTCAGGACTGGTGGATCATCCAGAGCATGTGGAACCGTCTTCCACCAATCATTTGCATCTCTCTGCAGAAGAGATCTGGCATAATCAAACTTCTCTTCTGGACTAGCCTGTAACTGAATAAATATCCTCTGAACCTGGTATAGCCACTGCTCTGCTACAGCAGGATCTGTAGTACCAACAAAGTCCTAGCCCCATACTTTCTCAGTTTATCATACTGCCTCACTGGCAACTGCGGCTGTGGCGGCTGTGAAACTAGAGCCTGCCTCAACAACTCTACCATATGCCATACCTAGCCAGGCGGAACCCCATCAACTGCTGGTCTCACAGGCACAGAAACAAACGCCTCACCAAGATACAACTCTAGCTCCATCTCTACCCTCATTTGGAGCCACACTCTCTGCACTACCCTCAGCAACCTGATGCAGCCGAGATGCCATAACTACCTATATCTGCAAATAAAGCAGAAAATACTATATCAGAGATAAAAAACTACCAGTGCCAATGCATGTATTACAATTAAAAACTATTTTTCAAATCTCCCATTTTCTCTCTCTATCATCCCACCTAGGTCGAGAACCTCAAACCTAGGCTCTGATGCCAAAACAAATGTAACACCCTTATACCCTATATACGCACAATACATATTTCTAGCCTATGTAAAATACGCATATACGGTATAAAAATGTCACAGACCGATTTTATAAAATTTTTTCACATTTCCAATTTAAAATTTTAAATTCTAAATACATAAAAATTAAATAGAATATAAATATTCTTTACTTATTATAATAGCCCAAAATAAATAATATATGTAAAAATCTCTGGGAAAAATTCGCCAGAGTTATTCTGTATTTTGGATATTCCAAAATTTATCAAAACTCAACCTGCAAAAAAGAAAACACTCCCAAATAATTTCCAATCACCATCTCAACCATACTTCTCAATTTCTCCAAGTTTCTCAAACATTTATACATATAGATATATATAATTTAAAACACACTTACACTCCCATTTTAAATACATTGACCCAAACATTCTTTATAATATACAATACGTAAAATTCAAAACATAATATATTACGCATAAAACTCAAAATGTACATTAACAAAAAAATATATACATGCTGCAGGAAGTGTTTCTGATCTCGATAGCAACTCTACAAGCTCAACTACAAGTCTAGACCCAACCTAGTCTAGAAAAACTCTCTGGCTCAACTGGGTCTACCCTGTCACCTGTGCGATGGAAATAATCACGCTAAGCCGAAGCCTAGTGGTATGTTTTATTAGTTTTTGTTATAGATTTGTGTACTGTTTATTATAATAATTATTGTTTTATTTAGGTGTTTTGTTTGTTTAAATCGGTTTATTTAGTGTTTTTGTTAATTTTGTAGTTTTAGTTTATTTCAGTGTTTATGTCGTTTTTGATCTAGTTTTTAGTATGGTGTTTATGTTTTGTTGGTTATTGTTTATTTACTTTTTGTTTAAAGTTAGTTTGAGTTTTGTTTTAGGTTAAAAAAAGCCAAGGAACCAAGACTGAAGGAAAAATGGACAGTAGCTGACACAGGCAGAGGACACGGCCAAGTCACTGGCCATGTCCCATATCAAGCTGAAAAAGAAGCCACAAGACACAGTGATGGACACAGGCAAGGGACACGGCCAAGTCAGTGGCCGTGTCCCTCCAAAGATGCTCCAACACGGCCAAGTCAGTCCAACTTGGCCGTGTCTCACCCAGTTCCAAAGGAAAAGAAGAAGAAATCATCACAGTAGGCGACACATGCAAGCGACATGGCCAAGTCACTGGCCATGTCCCTCCAAAATGATCCAACACGGCCAAGTCACCTCAAAAATGGCCATGTCCCTCCAATTATGCTCAAACACGGCCAAGTCACCATCAACTTGGCCGTGTCTCACCTAGTTCCAAAGGAAAAGAAGAAGAAATCATCACAGTAGGCGACACATGCAAGCGATATGGCCAAGTCACTGGCCATGTCCCTCCAAAATGATCCAACACGGCCAAGTCACCTCAAACATGGCCATGTCCCTCCAATTATGCTCAAACACGGCCAAGTCACCATCAACTTGGCCGTGTCTCACCTAAATCCAAAGCAAAGAAGAGCAATTCTCACAGTAGGTGACACATGCAAGCGACATGGCCAAGTCACTGGCCATGTCCCTCCAAAATGGTCCAACTTGGCCGTGTCACCATCAACTTGGCCGTGTCTCTCCCTCAAATTCACCTCCAACACGGCCAAGTTCACTCTAACTTGGCCGTGTCACTCAAGGATCAATAAAGACGCGCGGAGGTTTCGTATAAATATTAAAGTTAGGGTTTTTCTTTACACTGTTGAGTTTTTGAGACAGGTTTCAGCCGTCAAGAGTGAAGTTAGGGTTTTAACATTTGTTTTCTTTGATTTTGATTTCACTTTGGATTACACTAGCTTAGATTAGATTGTTCTAGCCATTGATACATCCTTCTTGCAAGATTTGAACAAGAGATTCTTCAGAAGCTTCAAGGAGTTTGTAATTTGGTTTTGTTCTTGAACTTTATTCTCTTTATTTTCATTGAAATTGTATTTATGAACATTATCATGTCTAAGTTGATTTCTTTGAATATTAATGAGATGAGTATGTTTGAAATCATGATGAACTAATTTGATCTAGTCTAGGGTTTGTATGGATCTGCTATGATTGTATGAATTGATTATTCTCTTAGCTAATAATTTCTTTAGCCTTGATTGAATGGAATATTGTTAATATATAATTGATTGGCCACCAATTATGTGTTTTAGGTATTAGATGATGGATTGAGAGATGAAGTCTAATGCTGGAACAATTCAATTAAGGACTTAGGTGAATTAGAGATATAACCTATTAAAAAGATTAATTCAATTATAACAAGATTAGTTGAATGAGGTTTGAATGCGAGAGCTTATTTCATTGACTCGATTAATTGAGTTGTTTGAGATTTAATCTTTGAAATTAAATTAGTTAAGAGGAATAATCGTTCATACATAAAAGTAGTAGAGAAGTGCAAACCTTAGACTTTTCTATCAAGTGAATCAAAACAATCAGCTTAATTTACTTTTATTCGTTTTAAACTTCAATCAATCTTCTTCATTAGTTAGCAATTTAAATTTTATTCATTACTTGTTACTTTTAATATGATAATCAATTAGCCGCTTTAGCTTCCTTGTGAGACGACCTTGGGGCGATCACCTTTGCTACAGCTACCTCGTATACTTGCGAGTGATGCTTTGTGGTAGAGTTAATTCGAGCGCAACAAGTTTTTGACGCCGCTGCCGGGGAGGCTAATTGGCGAAATTGTTTATTAGCAAAAAATATTTTAAATTATTTTACATTGTTTATTTTTTATTTTATTTTGTCTTTTGCTTTTAATAATTTCTTTTTCTAGAAATTTTGTTTATGCAAGGCAGGAGATCACTCGAAGGAGAGCTACATCCATTCATTCCAGAAATTCAGAGAGTGAAAAGGAGCAGAGAAGAGTTTGAGCTCTATACCAGATTTGATACAGAGGAGGACATTTCTGAATTTGAGTCAGATTCTGCACAATCAGTTAAAATGGCTGAAGAAAGGCAAAGAACGATGAGAGACTTTGCTAGACCTGTCATTGGAACTTCCACCTCTTGCGTAAGACTGACAGATGCAGCAAGAAATTATGAGTTGAAGAACATTCACTACAACATGCTGCTATCATTCTATGGAGTTCCAAATGAAGATCCTTTGAACTTTATTAGGGATTTCTACTCCACCCTCAACACTTTTCCATTGGGAGGATTAACAGAGGATCAGTTGAGGATGTGGTGTTTTCCATATACTTTGAAGGATAGGGCAAAGAGCTGGCTTATGATGTTGCCCGAGAACTCACTGACAACTTGGGAGCAAGTTTACAATAAATTCATGGGCAAGTTCTACTCACATCAAAAGATAGCTGAATTGAGAGGGAAGATTGCTACATTCTCTCAATTTGAAGGAGAGCCATTTCATGAGGCTTGGGACAGATTCAAGATGCTATTGATCCAGTGTCCACATCATCACTACCCACTTCAACTCCTTAATCAGTTTTTCTATGATGGTCTAACCAAGCAATTTCAGAACACTGTTGACAATGCAGCTGGGGGAGCCATGGGAGAAAAGACAGCTGATGAGACTTATGAGATTTTTTAGATGTTGGGAGCTAATTCTCAACAAAAGAGTGTAAGGGGAAGAAGTAAAGGGGTGAATCAATTAGAAGCCAATAGTGAGATGGTCAATCAGATAGCTGAGTTGACAAAGCAAGTGCAGATGCTGAATATGAAGAACAATATTTCTTCTTCTACTCAAGAAGCGTGTGGAATCTGTGGGACTTTCGGGCATGGAGTAAATATATGCCCCTCTGCATATGAGACTTATGGGAATGAAGTTGAGCAGGTCAATGTTATGGGAGGATTCCAACCAAGGGCCCGAAATGATCCTTACTCCAACACTTACAACCCTGGTTGGAGGAATCACCCAAATTTTTCTTGGGCAACAAATAATTCTCAGCAGCCTTTCCATTTGTTTCAAAGACAGAACCAAGAGCAGGGCCAATCCTCAAGTCAAGGGCAGTCTAAGATAGAGAGTTTGGAGGAAAGTTTGCAAGCTTTCATCCAAGTCAGTGCAAAAAATCAAGAGATGACCAACAAGAGGCTGGATTCCTTAGAAGCATCTTTTAAGAAAGTAGAGACACAAGTTGGACAACTTGCACAACAGATGAAGATTCAACAAAAGGGGAAATTCCCAAGTCAACCTGAACAGGCACATTCAGTGACTGTTCTTAGGAGTGGTAAGGAAATTAACAATAATGTTGAAAATGATTTTGTGAATGCAGGTGATCAAGAGAACAAGGAGGAAGGAGAACCAGAGAACAAAGGTGATGGAGTTATATCAGTGGAGAAATCACCTTCAGCAGATTTACATAAGGCAAGCAATCCGTACCAGCCTCCTATACCATTCCCTAGCAGGTTGAAAGATGATAAAAAAGATAAGCAATTTTCTAATATCTTCAACATGCTGTCTAAGGTAAGTATTAACTTACCCTTACTTAAAGCAGTAAAGAATATGCCGGCTTATGCCAAGTTCTTCAAAGACCTAATCACCAAGAAAAAGAGGTATGAGTCAAACGAAAAGGTGATAGTTTCCGAGGTAGCTAGTGCTGTTCTGTAGCATAACTACCTCCCAAACTAAAGGATCCTGGTAGCTTTATAATTCAACTTTCTATGGGGAATGGAAAGGGGACTGAGGGCATGTGTGATCTAGGAGCTAGTGTGAATTTGATGCCTTTTTCTGTGTATAAAGAATTAGAACTAGGGGAACTCAAATCAACCAAAATGATGTTGCAATTAGCTGATAGATCTTTTAGATTCCCGAAAGGGGTTATAGAAGATGTGTTAGTTAAGGTTGGTGGGTTAATAGTACCTGTAGATTTCATAGTTCTTGACATGGAAGGGAGTAATTCTGCACCATCAACACACATTATTTTATTGGGTAGGCCTTTCATAGCTACTACCAACACCTTAATAGATGTTAAAAATGGTAAGTTGTCAATGACTGTCTTAGGACAAACTATAGAATTTTCATTTTTTAACACTTCTCTCATTCCTACAACTGCTTTATATGAGAATTGTTCTTTAATTAATTGTGTTGATGTAGTTGTTTCAGATGATTTCTTGCATACAGGTTCCTCAGATAAAGTGGGACTGACACTGACCTTAGAAGAGGAGGTTAAACCAGTGGGGGAGTCCCAAAAGTGCCTTAACCCAAAGGCATATGAGAGCTCGAGGAATTATAAGGATCACACTAAAACACTTCATGACAGATTTATTGGGCGACAGACATTGAGTCCAGGTATGAAAGTTTTACTTTTTAATTCTCGACTCCGTCTGTTTTCAGGTAAACACAAATCTCGATGGAGTGGTCCTTTTGAGGTAACTAAGGTATGTCCTTCTGGTGCCATTGAATTGCTTAACTCTAGAACTAATAAGATTTTTAAAGCAAATAGACATAGAGTTAAACCATATAAAGAAGGATTTCATGAAGTGAGGATCATTGACAGTACTTTGATCCACGATTCCTAGTCTTGCATGATGTCCAGCTTTATGACATTAAAGAAGCGCTTAATGGGAGGCAACCCATCGGTTTGCATTTCTTTTTCTTAGTTATAATTTTATATTTAGCAATTTTGATTTTATGTTTAGTTCAAATAAATAGAAACCCTAAAGCTCTCTTGCATCTTGTTTTTGAGCATTTGTGTTTGTGATAAAAAGGTCAAGTTTTGCCTCACCAGGGGACGATGGAAGATAGATTGTACTTAATTCTTTCTCTTTATTATTCTTGTTTTCCATTGAGGACAATGTAAATTCTAAAGTGTGGGGTAATCTTTTAGCTTTTCTTTAATTTTTGATTTGGTTGCCTTGGTGTGTTTTATTGTGTTGTGCATGGTATAATTGTTGAAAATTTATTGATCTTTTTTGTGATTCTAGCATTATAGTTGAGACTTTAGTATCAGCATAGGAATGAACATTTGAATTCATTCAGGATCAATTTTCACATTCTGCGGTTCATGACATATAAATCTTTGAGAACCCACCTTTGTGAGTTTTGAGCCTCATAATTAAATGATTGATTTTCTTTTCTTAAGTGTGCACCTTCATGATTTTGCATCTCTAGAGTTTGCTTTTGCATACTAATTGAACTCACATTATGATTTAATCTCAAGTTTTAAAATGATGAAGACAAATTAGGTTAGCCCCTTTAGCTTAAAAAGACCTCCCTTAATATTGATTTCCTTAGTGAGCCAAGTTGAGCCTTTGACCTTTTCTTGTTTGATCAACACAATTCTCAACTTAACATGTTCTTATTATCATCATACCTGCATTAAGGAATGGAGTTTTATGATATGACAATAGGGTGGTTTATTTCAAAGTGTGGGGTAAGCAAGTATATAAAAAAAAATGGTATTGCTATTTGGGGTTGAAATGCACACTTTGCACATTGTGTTGGATTAAGAGTTGATTATTCTTTTCCTCTACATTTTAAGCTAGATGTTCTATGCAAGTTTATATTTTGTATATATATTAAAAAAAATGAATGATGATAAAATAAAAGGAAAAAAATAAGAAAAAAGAAAAAAAAATATAAAAAGATATATATATATATACAAAATTCATATATTTTCTAGCCTTAGAGGAATATTGACTCATGTACTTTTCTTTTAGTGTGCAAGTATGTGAGGTATCAAGGATTGGTGAGTATGCTATTTGAAGGAGTTATGAGTTTCTTAGCAAGAGTAGTGTCTAATTTAGATACTCCATTTCTTGATGCTCCACCCTAAATGTTTTTTCTCACACCTTTACCTTAGCCCCATTACATCCAAATGAAAGACCTTCAGATTATTTCTTGAGAAAGTCAGTGAGGGAGATTGGATAATTAAGCAAGTTTATGGTATTATGCAGTCATGAGTGGTTTGAGTGATTAACCTTTGAAATCGAGTGAAACACTTGGATGAGAGATGAGATTTGTATGTCTGGATTAATGAATGAGTTAAGAAAATCCTGGATTGAAGTAAAGTGCAATTATTTATGTTGTGTCTTTAAGGATTTCATCTTATATGTAGGAATTATAGTGAAGGTTGTTTGAGTTTTTAATTTATGCCATGTGAATTTGCTTGAGGACAAGCAAAGTTTTCAGTGTGGGGTAGTTGTTTTGTTAGTTTTTGTTATAGATTTGTGTCTTGTTTATTATAATAATTATTGTTTTATTTAGGTATTTTGTTAGTTTAAATCGGTTTATTTAGTGTTTTTGTTAATTTTGTAGTTTTAGTTTATTTCAGTGTTTATGTCGTTTTTGATCTAGTTTTTAGTATGGTGTTTATGTTTTGTTGGTTATTGTTTATTTACTTTTTGTTTAAAGTTTGTTTGAGTTTTGTTTTAGGTTAAAAAAAGCCAAGGAACCAAGACTGAAGGAAAAATTGACAGTAGCTGACACAGGCAGAGGACACGGCCAAGTCACTGGCCATGTCCCATATCAAGACGAAAAGAAGCCACAAGACACAGTGATGGACACAGGCAAGGGACACGGCCAAGTCAGTGGCCTTGTCCCTCCAAAGATGCTCCAATAAGGCCAGGTCACTCCAACTTGGCTGTGTCTCACCCAGTTCCAAAGGAAAAGAAGAAGAAATCATCACAGTAGGTGACACATGCAAGCGACATGGCCAAGTCACTGGCCATGTCCCTCCAAAATGATCCAACACGGCCAAGTCACCTCAAACATGGCCATGTCCCTCCAATTATGCTCAAACACGGCCAAGTCACCATCAACTTGGCCGTGTCTCACCTAGTTCCAAAGGAAAAGAAGAAGAAATCATCACAGTAGGCGACACATGCAAGTGACATGGCCAAGTCACTGGCCATGTCCCTCCAAAATGATCCAACACAGCCAAGTCACCTCAAACATGGCCATGTCCCTCCAATTATGCTCAAACACGGCCAAGTCACCATCAACTTGGTCGTGTCTCACCTAAATCCAAAGCAAAGAAGAGCAATTCTCACAGTAGGTGACACATGCAAGCGACATGGCCAAGTCACTGGCCATGTCCCTCCAAAATGGTCCAACTTGGCCGTGTCACCATCAACTTGGCCGTGTCTCTCCCTCAAATTCACCTCCAACACGGCCAAGTTCACTCTAACTTGGCCGTGTCACTCAAGGATCAATAAAGACGCGCGAAGGTTTCGTATAAATATTAAAGTTAGGGTTTTTCTTTACACTGTTGAGTTTTTGAGACAGGTTTCAGCCGTCAAGAGTGAAGTTAGGGTTTTAACATTTGTTTTCTTTGATTTTGATTTCACTTTGGATTAAACTAGCTTAGATTAGATTGTTCTAGCCATTGATACATCCTTCTTGCAAGATTTGAACAAGAGATTCTTCAGAAGCTTCAAGGAGTTTGTAATTTGGTTTTGTTCTTGAACTTTATTCTCTTTATTTTCATTGAAATTGTATTTATGAACATTATCATGTCTAAGTTGATTTCTTTGAATATTAATGAGATGAGTATGTTTGAAATCATGATGAACTAATTTGATCTAGTCTAGGGTTTGTATGGATCTGCTATGATTGTCTGAATTGATTATTCTCTTAGCTAATAATTTCTTTAGCCTTGATTGAATGGAATATTGTTAATATATAATTGATTGGCCACCAATTATGTGTTTTAGGTATTAGATGATGGATTGAGAGATGAAGTCTAATGCTGGAACAATTCAATTAAGGACTTAGGTGAATTAGAGATATAACCTATTAAAAAGATTAATTCAATTATAACAAGATTAGTTGAATGAGGTTTGAATGCGAGAGCTTATTTCCTTGACTCGATTAATTGAGTTGTTTGAGATTTAATTTTTGAAATTAAATTAGTTAAGAGGAATAATCGTTCATACATAAAAGTAGTAGAGAAGTGCAAACCTTAGACTTTTCTATCAAGTGAATCAAAACAATCAGCTTAATTTACTTTTATTCATTTTAAACTTCAATCAATCTTCTTCATTAGTTAGTAATTTAAATTTGATTCATTACTTGTTATTTATAAACTGATAATCAATTAGCCACTTTAGCTTCCTTGTGAGACGACCTTGGGGCGATCACCTTTGCTACAACTACCTCGTATACTTGCGAGTGACGCTTTGTGGTAGAGTTAATTCGGGCGCAACATGGTACAAACTTTGATAATAACAATATAACTCAATGCATATAGATGTCACATCAATTCACTTTCTTATATTTTTGAAATTTTTCATAAGCACAACCCATAACATTATATTACTCAATTGTATCATAATTCATAATTCACAGTAAAACAAAGACACGCATGGGCCCAAAAAGAATCTAATATGCTATTCAAATTTCAGAGTTAGTGCTTTGGTCCATAATGACACCATGTGTCTAGCCCCATAGGCAATATATCCATGGATAATGTAACAACCCCAGTCTCTTGGACCTCAACCCGGCTAGACCCTTAGGCCCTAGTATTTTGGTCCTCAACCCGGCTAGACCCTTAGGCCTTAGTATTTTGGTCCTCAACCCGGCTAGATTGCTACAGTTTTTTAGGCTTATGACCCAGTCTTTTCACCCCAAAAACATCATATTTATCAGCTGGCCTGGCTTATGACCCAGTCTTTTCACCATTCCAGCGTATAGCCCGTAGGCAATCATACGCATGCCGCCAAACCTAAAACTCTAAAAATTGAATAAAATACTAGGCACACAATTTATTCATATTTCTCATTATTAATCTCTTTCTCATTTTCACATATTCAATCTAGGCACATTGCCTTATTTCCACATTTTTTTCTCACTTTTCTCAATTTTCACATCTTTCACATTTTTCTCACTTTTCTCATTTTTATCAGTATCAATTCATTTCATTATTACACATATCTCATTTTTGCATTCACAACACATTACCCAATTACTTTGGGTATTTTCACATAATATGCATATTTCACATATTACACAAATTAGACATTATCAATGGCTTTTCACAATGCATTTAACACATTTATGACATTACAAATGTCATAGCACATTATTCATACACAATCAATGAACCAAATAGCTTAACACATTTTTCAATCAAAATGTGTTAAGCCCAAATGTCATGCAAATATAAACAATATATTCAAAATTTGTACATACCTCTACTAGCAACCCAAAGCAAGATAAAAACAACCTTGAATCCAATATTTCCAACTTGCCCTTCACCACTTGGATGAAGCAAATCAACCTCCCTCAATGCCTAAACCAAATTTGATAACAAATAATCATTTAGTATCTCATTTAATAGCATTTCCAACATTAAACAATAATTACATATCACTCCTACAAATTTTCAAAAATTTAGCCTTTCCTTGCTTCAACATTAGAATTCCATTCTACTACAATTAAATTAGTGTTTTAAGTTTATTTATATTATTAAAAACATATTTTAATACATTAAAATCATTTACATTATAAAAAGACACTATTATACATAAAATCTCAAAAATGGCATAACCTTCCCCCATTGAAGGTTTTCCATTCTAACACAATCCATTACTCATTCTAAGCTTATATTCATCACTTTTAACACTAAACAACATGCTTAAACAAATAATATCTCCACTTCCATTCTCAAACTCCAACCCAACACCACCAAATCCAATAGTTGACTTTAAAATACTTATTTATGAATCAAAACAACTCATTTGGAATCAATTTGCACAATTAAAGTTCATGTTTTCAAAATCCCAAAAATCCATAACCCTAAATTCTCTCTCTTCACCATTCTTTAACCAAACTCCATCATCTCTTCAATCTAACCTTAGAATCATTGTTAACTACCCAAAATAACATCATACACACCAATTCCAACGATTATAACATACTACATCAAAATCTCTAAACTCACATAATCTCATCTTCCATGGAATTCAAAGAAAAGAGATGGAAACTTACTAATTTTGGTGGAAATCACCAAAAATCTACTTGAAACTTGTTAATTCCTTCAATTTATGGAGTATGGAAGAAGAAAAATCCTTGGTCTTCAAACTCCCATGGAAGCCACGTCCTTAAAGAAGAAGAAGAAGACTTTTATATTCTTTTCCTTTTCATCTTTATTTTTAAACCACATGTATATATATTAAAATAATTTAATATTTAATTATTTTTTAATAAATTAAAAGTTCTAATTTCCCTCTTCCTTTCAAAAATAATTTGTTTTTCAATTATTTTATTAATTTTGAATTTATAAAATTTAATTACCAAAATACCCTTTTCTTTTAAAAAGTGTTGACTTTTATATATGTTATGTATATTTTGCATATATATCACATATATATTCCACTTTTTCATTTAAAATCCCTTCATTTTTCATTTAAAACCATTAATTTAATTTATCCTTTTAAATTATAATTTATTTTGTCCAATTTTCCAAAAATTAGAAATTTTCAAAAATTTTAGGATGTTACACCTCCCCTTTTTGTAACCATGTGCATCTTCTTAAGAGTAGCAAGGTCTAATGAACCACTTTTAGAAATTCTAGTCATATGGCAACTTCGTAGGTCAAAACCATCGACAAGTGCCACAGCTAAGGTGGTCACCAATCCACCTATACAAATTGAGGCCTCTTTTTCTATTTTCTACACTATCAAAAACATCGGCTAACCAATAGCCGGTACTCACGGTTATAAAATTGCTAGAACAATCTAAGAAAAAAGAGCTCACTTAGTTCCACCACACCCATACCTTCTTTCCATGCAAAGAACCCACAAGACATAAATCTATGTAAATACCTCAAGGCAGGATTTATCAATTTCGTTGCCTTGGCTGATTTGGCCACATACATTCCACCCGAGCCTATTGCTCCTCATGCAAATTATGGTCCAAAACCTTTAGGCACACATTTTTTCCCTTCTTGATGGAAACCAAAAATAGCATTCAATTATTCAATATCAAGAACACATGGTTTTCCAAGCAAAAAGCAAAACCTAGTGCAAGTATTCTTTTCATCTCTTTCAACCTTAAGAGAGGTGAGAAATTCCATGGTAAGTTCTTTGAATTGCAAAGGTTTAAGGGAAATTAATTTCTCCCATCCAAGATTTTGAACATATCTAGTAAACTTTTCTCTAATTTAGAGAGTATCAAGAGATTCTTCACTAACATACCTTGTTGGAAAGAAGCCCCTTGCTAGAAGAGCCAATCTCTTTGAAGATGATGAAGATGATGATTAAGGTTGCCTCCTCTTGTGATGGGACAACATTTTTGTTCTAGGCATCTTGATTCTTTGGTGAAAATTGAAGCTTTGATGGATTTTATTAATTTTTTATTATAAAATTGGAAGATTTAATGGGTTTACTTGAGTTTTTGGTTAAGAATAATGGAAGATTTGGTGGAATTTTGAGGTTTTTAGGGATGACAATGGAGGTTTGAGAGAGAGAGATGAGAGAAAGAAGAAAGAAAAATAGAGGTTAGGTTTAGGGAATGGAGACCAGATCGAGTAAAATTGGATTTTAAAAAGGGGTGACACAACCAAGCTAGGAATGGCTTGGCCGTGTTTGATTCTTTAGGAGGGACATGACCAGTGGCTTGGCCATGTCCCTTAGGTGTGTCCACCACTGTGTGATTTGCTGCAGGGGAAAGAAATGGGGACATGAGTTGGGCAGTTGTAGACCCTTAATTTTTGACCCAATCCAATCCGATAGTCCAAAAATTTTTTTGTGGTATAATATTTATCTTTATGATATTTAATAGTTGTTTTAAATAATAAAAATAAAAATAAAAAAATAAAAATAAATAAAAAATCGGATGGATCGGCGAGTACCGCACGGCATGGCAATTTCGCTGCAGCAATTGTTTGCGGCGAATTGGGAACTGCCCAGTTCATTGCACATAATCAACTGGGTGCGCAGTTCGCCAGCACAACCCGCAGGCCCAGCAGACCCCGAGCGCTGCCGATTTTTTGACCAAACCTTGTTTTATCCGGTTTTGTAATTTTTCCTAAACAGTTGGTATTTTCTTATTAAAATAGGATTAGTTTATTTTTCCTTTTCCTATAAATGCTAGCATTGAACACACGAATTGGGGTGGAAATTATTGGAAAAAACTTTGGACTTTTAATTTTTTCAAGAGAGTTTGAGGGAGATTTTTTGGGATTTTGAGAATGGCAACAAAAGAAAAGGGAGACAGAAAAACCTAGCAACAGATGAGAATTTTTGAAGCTTAGACTCAGAAAGCTTAAACTTTTAAACCTTTGAACAATCAAACAAAAATCTAGCAACTCAAAGTAAATCAAAGACTGTCCAATTCAAGGCAGCAAGGTTCGGCCAGAAAATAAGCACTGAAGCAGGCAGCAGCTTGGTTCAATCTCTTCAATTTGGTGGAGCCTTCAAACATTGGTAAATTGCTCTAAATTCAGTTTATTAAATCATTCATCATCTTCATCTTTCAAACCATTATCACACTGCCTAAGTTATTAAATTCTTCCTTTAATTTAGTTTACACAATATGTAATATCCCAAGTAGTACCGTAAAATGTTTTGGAAATATTATTTGTTAAGAATTAATTATATGATTTTAAGTGTATTTTTTATTAAGTGAGAAGATGTGTATATGCTTTGTATATGGAGATATATACATTATATACAAGTCAATGGGTTTAATAGGTCAAAAGATATTTTAGTATTTAAATGGACTTATTTAAGTTAGAGGAAGATGATGTAATTGGATTATTATTATATTAATTAATACTTGGTGGAGAGTGTTTTGGGGAAAGTTGTTTGGTTAAAGAAAAGAGTGAGGTTTGACTTTGCATTTTCTTCTTCTTTGGCCGGTTATCACCACCATCTTCAAGAGGGAGAGATTTTGTTGCTTCCAAACTCAAGGAATTGAAGGATTTCAAGAGATCAAGTTGGAGTTTTAAGGATTTTCTTCACTTTTGGTAAGTTTCCAACTTGTTTCTTTGTTTTCTTTTGAGTTTGTGGTTTTGGGTTTGTTGGATTGGTTATTGTAGATGTGTTTTTGGTTGATTTGGTATGTTTGAAGTGTTTGGTCTTATTAACTTTGATTGTGGGGTTGGATTGAAGAGAAAAGGGTTAAGTTTGGTGAAAGAGACAAGAGTTGTGGGTGTTGTGATATATGGTTGTGATTGTGTTGTGATGTTTGTAATTGAGTTGTTTTGATATTTATTCAAGTTCTTATGGTATATTGTTGGTTTTGGTTAAGTTTGTTTAGAGTGAAAAAGGGTAAAAGAAAGATGCTTGTTGGATGTGGCGTTTTGGTGTCAATTTTAGGGTTTTTGGCTTGACACGCCAATTAACACGGCCATGTCTTTAGGAGTGTCATTGGTTCTATTTTCTGGGTTAGTGACACGCCCATGTCATTGAACATGTCACAACTACTGTGTTGTTGGAAGATTGACATGTCCAGTGACATGCCCATGTCATTGAGCATGTCATAGCTTTTGTGTTGTTGGAGGATTGACACATCCAGTGACACGCCCTTGTCACTGAGCATATCATAGCTACTGTGTTGGAGTAGAATTGACATGTGCAGTGACACGCCCATGTCATTGAGCGTGTCAAAGATTCTGTGTTGTGGGTTTAGGGCATGGTCAGGGACACGCCCATGTTGTTGAGCATGTCAAGTGTAGAGTTTGCCCTAGATAGTTCTTATCCTGATTTTCTTATGTGTAACACTATGTGAGTTTGTATAATCACATTTGGATTAGGTTTAAAAGAGAATTTAGTTTCCCTAATCCAATTTTTGGAGGATTCTTGGAAAAGAAAGTTGTTAGATTGGTGTTTGTTGCTCTTAGAGGTAAGTACAAACTTTGAATGATTGCATACATTTACATGACATTGGGACTTAACACGTTTAGTTGAGAAATGTGTTAAGTTAATTGATACATTGTTGATGAATGAGTTATATGTTAAGACATGCATGATGTGAATTATGTTGATGTATCAATGCAATTGAGTAATGTAGTGTATATGAAAAGAAATATGGAATAATGTGGTAAGACATGTGAAATTATAATGTAACAAATTTATATTAATACAAAAGAGAAGAATAAAAAAGGTGAGAAAAATGATGATATAATAAGGCAATGAGCCTAGTTTGATTATGAGAAATGAATTATGAAAGTATTCGATAATGAGATAAATGAATAAGTTATGTGCCTAGTATATTATTCAATTTTTAGATTTCTAGGTTTGGCGACATGCCTATGAATTACTGGGCAGGTGAAAAGACCGAGTCGTAAGCCGAGCCCAGCTGATAAATGTGATGTTTTTGGGGTGAAAAGACTGGGTCATAAGCCTAAAAAACTATAGCAGTCTAGCCGGCTTGAGGACCAAGATACTGGGGCCTAAGGGTCTAGTCGGGTTGAGGTCCAAGAGACTGGGGCTATTACATTATCCGTGGATATATATATTGCCTACGGGGCTAGACATAAGGTGTCATAATGGACCAAAGTAGTAACTCTAAACTTTGAATAGCATATTAGATCCTTTTGGGCCCATGTTTGTATTTGCTTAAATGTGAATTATGAAATGTGATGCAAATGATTAATATGTTGAGTTATAATGTAATGAGTTGATATATTCATATGTATTGTGTATTAGCATCACATCGATCCATATTGAATCAAACTTTGTACCACTAAGCTTTCTGCTTAGCGTGATTGTGGTTCATCGTGCAGGTGACATGGTAGATCCGGTTGTGCCGGAGAGCTCATCTAGACCGAGTCGAGTCTAGGCTTGAGTTTATGAGAGCAGTGTTGAGTTGTGGACATCAAAATCAGAGATAAACTGCCAGCATGCATAAATTTCATATTTTGTAAACATTGATTTTACTATATACATATGTATTTTCCGCTGTTTATTAAACTAATGTTTTGGATAAACTTTTGGGGTAATGAAGATATATGAATACGTATTTTAGTAAGGATTGTTTTATCTATTATTTTCTATAATATACGATTAAATATTTTAAGTTTACTTAGATTGATTTACAATGATTTGATGATAAAGTTTTAAAGATTGGTTTGTTTAAAATGGATTGTGACGCTCTTGTATCCGGTATACGTATATTACATTTGGGGGTGTATGTGGTGTACGTATATTGGGTGTAGGGGTGTTACACAGTAGCATAAATTAATTCATACAATACCTAGGGTTTTAATTAAAGTAAATAATATAATTATTCAAAACACAAATCTAATTTCTTAAACCCTAAATTATTCAAACCCTAAATCTTAATTAATTCTATTTTCAAATCTTCACAGTAGCTTTTTTTTTATATATAATTTTATTCACCAAGTTATTTTAATCTTTCAATAATTAATTTGGATTTCTATGTTTTTTTCACCTAAAAATACTTGAGTAGTTATTATAGTTAATATTAAAACCACACTTAACTTTGATTATGGTAAAGCACCAAATCCTAAATTTAAAATCATAATCTGCAAAATCAAGGTTTCAAACCATAAAACCCTAATATCTTAATATTCAGTGTGCTAAGTTTTGAAATCCAAAAGTTAAAAGCCCTAGTCTTATTTTTCAAAAACCCTAAAAAACCCTAATTTGGTTATATAAATTCCAAAACCCTAAATGTTATCTAAGAAACCATAAGTTGATACACTTGAATTTGCATCTTTATTTGTTTCGTTATTAAGTGAATATTTATTATATAGTTTGATTAATGATTTATTTATATTCAATTTATGTCTTCAATGAATGATTTATTTATGATGAATGAATGGATGTTTACTTTTATTGATTTGTTTTGATTTTAAAACATTGTAAGAGGTATGTTTCCATATGTTGGGTACCTCATGTATTAAGCATCATGTAATTTAAATTGCTTTTATATTTTGGACCAATGTAAAGGACACGTTTCCACCTTTCGGTGAGTGTCCTATTTAGTTTTTGACATGTAAGGATATTTTTTTTATCCTCGGATGGGTGTCCATTTATTTGTTTTATTTAGACATTGCTTTGATTTTAATATAATGATGCTTTATTTTAATTGTTACATGTAGTATGGATAATATTGTTATATTTAAGAATTTTATAATATTAAGACCTGCAAAGGATGCCGGTTCCAATGAACTGGGCATTGTGGGGATGCTGGGCCATTTCTCACCTTCCCCACACGTACCTAACTTTCCGAACCCATTAAGGGGTTGGAGATTCCTTAGAAATTGAGTCATCCACCCCTTTCTTTTTCCCGGCCCATCCAGGTGGCGACTCTATTTTTTCTGGGCTTAGGCCCGTTTTCTCTACGGCCCAAGCCTAAACAGTGCTGAAGTTGCAAGAACCATTCCACTGGGAGTGGGGACAAAAATCCCTGCTCATAGTAGCTTGGTCATGTCTGGGTGACACGACCAAGGACACAGTCAAACCTTCTGGCTGTGTCCATGCCTGGATTTCCTAGGCTATTTGACACGACCAGTGGCTTGACCGTGTTAAGTGGCAGTGTCCTTTACTGCCATTCTTACTTTTTAATTTTTTTTTCATTGTGTCACCTAAGTCTATACATGCAATTTTTCTTCTTGGCTTCACCCTGAAACTCCATCAAAAACAAAAACCGATCAAAGCACCCATTCTATTCTCTTAAAACCAAAAATGAAATTTAAATTACAAAACACGAAAATTTAACTATGAAAAGAAATTCAAGCCGATGGGTTGCCTCCCATTGAGCACTTCTTTAATGTCGTTGTGAGCGGGGATTTTTGCCCCCACTCCCGGTGGAATGGTTCTTGTGACTTCGGCACTGTTTAGGTTCAGGGCCTTAGAAAACATGAACCTAAGTCCGGAGAAAATGGAGTGGCCACCTGGACGGGCCGGGAAAAAGAAATGGGTGGATGCTCGATTCCTAAGGAATCCCCAACCCCTTAATGGGTTCGGAAAGTTGGGTACGTGTGGGGAAGGTTAGAAATGGCCAGCACCCCCACAACTCCCGTTTCATTGGAACCGGCCTCCTTTACAAGTCTTAATATTATAAAATTCTTAAATATAACAATATTATCCATATTACACATAATAATTAAAATAAAGCATCGATATATTGAAAATTAAAACAATGTCCAAGCAAAACAAATAAATGGACACCCATCCGAAGATGGAAACATGCCCTTACATAACATGCCTAAATAGGACACCTACCGAAAGGTAGAAACATGTCCTTTACATTGGTTCTAAAATAGAAAAGCAATTTAAATTACATGATATTTAACTAATGAGGTACCCACCAAGTGGAAACATACCTCTTACAACATTTGGAAATCTAAATAAATCGATAAAAGTAAATAACCATTCATCATAAATAAATCATTCATTAAAGAAATTAAACATCAATAGAATGTAAACATCCATCCATCATAAACTAAATAAACCAAGCATTGAACTTAAATAAATCAATAAAGCATTGAAAATAAATTAAAGCACAAAATCAAATATAAAATTGAATAAAGCAAACAAAGATTCAAATTAAGGCTACTGTTTCTATTTAGGATTCTTTGTTTCATGTGTTTAGGGTTTTGGAATTCATGGGTTTAAGCTACTGTGATTTTTAAAAGAATTGAAATGGAGCAAAGTTTTAGAATTTAAGAGGTTGATAAAGTTCTTTGATTAACCAAATTAGTGTTCGAGAAGTGAAATCATGAAACTAGGGTTTGGGCACTTTAAAACATTAAGTTTTGACTATTAGCTACTTACTGTGTTGAATTTTAGGTTTATGAGATTTTAAGGTTTAAAGGATTAAAGTTTAGAAAAATTAGGGTTTAAGGTTTTAAGGGAGTTAGGGTTTACTGTTTTGGGTTTTGGAGTTCAATTAGGGTTTAGTGTTCTAGAATTAGGGTTTCGGAGAATGCATTAGGTTTTTATAATTTGAAAATCAATTGATAATTTTATGAAACTTTATGAAAATAAACAAAGCGATTTAAAGTTTATAGAAACAGAAAAGATTTTTTTAGGGTTTTTGGAAAGAAACATATTTAATTTATGATTTTGAAAATTTGGAAAGCAAATTAGGGTTTTGAGATTTTGAAGAAACAAAAATAACAATTTTAAGCTTTTTTGAAAACAAAGCAACGAATTAAGGTTTTTAAACTTTAGAAAAGGTGAATTAAGGTTCTTAGGTTTTTTTTTTATTTTGAAGAAACAGAAACAATTTTTAATATTTTTTAATGATGAAGCTACTGTGAATTAATGAAACAAATAAAAAATTTCATTCCTTCGTTTGTTGGTTCCACCAAAAATAACTTTTTAGATGAACAAGAACAAAGGCAATCTTTGCTGCCTTTGATGAATTAAATTGCTTGTTTGCTTCTCTCAATAAGTTTCATTGATTCACTGCCAGAAGGAATTCTTAAAATTAAAAGTTTTCCTCCTCAATTTCGGTCTCAATTTCTCCTCCCAATTTTCGATCCCTTTTTGTGTTGTTTTTGGTCTTATTTGTAGAAGATTTTTTGATTAATTCTAGTTATTCATGAAATCTAACATTAATTAAGAAAAGGAAACCGAAACCTAATTGTATTAGGTTTCGAAAAAATTTTGTGTCGAAAAAATTTCGCTGGCAAAAAAAATTGCTGTGGAAAAAATGCGCTGGCAAAAAAAACTGCAGCAGCTGGCTATGGAAGGGGCGAGAATTGGCCTGCGGGCCTGCAGGAAACTCCTACGGGCAAAATGGCCCATGGCCATTCATCCCGCGCTGATTTTCGGCGATGATTTTTTCATCGCCGATTTTTCCGTCGCCGATTTTTATATTTATTTTTTGTTTATTATTATTTTTTATTAATAAAAATTAGATACTAAAGTAAATATTATTTAATTAAGATAACAAAAATTATTTTGGACTAATTAAAATATGTTGGACAATACAAAAATTATTTTGGACTAATTAAAATATATTGGACCGGATTGGGTCAAAAATTAAGGGTCTACAGTCGTGTAGCTGGATATTGTTGCATCATTTGTCGATAAACACCAAACTTTCAATAGTTTTTGCAGCCTTAATTTCTTTAAAGTAGGGCTTCTTTGTCCATTTACCTTAAATGTCTCATTGGTTTTCAAATCGAGTAACTCAACAAACCCATATGGGAATGTTTAAATTACTTGAAATGGTCTGCTCCAATGGGACTTCAATTTCCCAGGAAACAATCGCATTCTAGAATTGAACAGGAGGACTTTCATCTCCAGTTTGAAAGTCCTTCGAAGGATCATCCTATCATGCATAGCTTTTATCTTTTCCTTATATATCCTTGAACTCTCACAAGATTCATTCCTAAGCTCATCAAGCTAAAAAAATTGTAACATTCTTTGCTTCCTTGCTCCTTCTAAGTCCATAGTTGTGGTCTTTATTGTCTAATAAGCCTTGTGCTCCAATTTCACCAGTAGGTGGCAAGCCTTGCCAAAGACCAACCTATATGGACTCATTCCCAATGGTGTTTTGAAAGTAGTCCTATAAGGCCATAATGCTTCCGGGAGTCGGATTGACCAATCCTTTCTCGTTGTGCTCACCGTCTGTTCCAAGATCCCTTTAATATGCTTGTTGGAGATCTTGGCTTGTCTAGATGTTTGGGGGTGGTATGGAGTTGCCACTTTGTGTCGGATGCCCATCTTGGGCATCAACTTCTCGAACCATTTGTTGCAAAAATGGCTTCCTCCATCACTCACTATTGCCTTTGGGGTTCCGAACCTGCTCAAAATATTCTCCTTCAAAAATTTCAAAACAACATTAGCATCATTAGTCCTAGTGGGGATAGCCTCTACTCACTTAGACACATAATCCACTCTAAGAAGGATATATTCAAAACTAAAAGACTTGGAAAATGTCCCCATGAAGTCTATTCCTCATACATCAAAAATTTCAACCACAATAAAAATATTAAGAGGCATTTCATTCTTTTTGCTAATGTTTCCTACTCTTTGGCATTTATCACATCTTGTACAAAAATTATAAGCATCCTTAAAAACGGTAGGCCAATACAAAATGCTTTGAAGAACTTTTTTGACGGTCTTTTTTCCTCCAAAATGCCCTTGTAGACCCTTAATTTTTGACCCAGTCTGGTCCAATATATTTCAATTAGTCCAAAATAATTTTTGTGTTATCTTAATTAAATAATATTTATTTTAGTATTTATTTTTTTTATCATAAATAATAATAATAATAATAAATAAATAAATAAAAATAAATCGGCAACGGAAAAATCGGTGATGAAAAAATTCATCGCCGAAAACCAGTGGACGAACTGGCCTTGGGCCATTTTGCCTACAGGAGCTTCCTGGGGGCGAAATGGCTCGCAGCCCGCCCCTCCCAATTTTTCGATGCGGTTCCTCGCAGCAGCTAGTAGCAGTTTTTTTGCCAGCGAAATTTTTTTGATGTAATTTTTTTCGAAATCAAATTCTATTTGGTTTTGATTTCCTTTTCCTAATTAATGATAAATTCCTTAAACAATTCGCATTAAGCTTCCAAAATTTCCTATAAATAACACTAAAAAGACACAGAAAAAGGGGAGGACAAAAAAAAACTAAAAGAAAAACTTTGGATCGGATAGTGGGACTTTGATAATTCTAGCAATAAGCAGGCAAATCAACGATTCGTCAAAGGCAGCAACTTTGCCTTTGTCCTTGTTCAGCCAAGAAGCAATTTTTGGTGGGACCAACAAATGAAGGTTTGAATCTCTAATTTTTTTTTATTTTCTTACAGTAGCTTTGTTTCTTTGATTTATAAGATTATATATACAAAAATTTGGTCTTTGAATATGTAATAACTTGATCTTTGTTTCAAAAAATCTAAAATCATTCCTTCTGTTTCTCCTAAAAATCAAGAACCCTAATTCGTTTCTTTGTTTTCCAAAAATCTTAAATCGTTCCTTCTGTTTCTTTTAAAAACTCTAGAACCCTAATTTTGTTTCTTCTAAAATTTAAACACCCTAATTCTATCTTTTCTAAACCTTAAGAATCCTAAAAAAAAAATACTCTTTTGTTTACAAAATCCTTAAAACATTTTTCCTATTTCAAAAAGCTTTTAAAAAACCCTAAACTGTTTTCCTCTCACTTTTTTAAAATTTCCAAATGTTTTGTTAAATATCCAAAGTCTAAATTTACCTTACAGTTTCTAAAAATCACATAAAGCTTTATAAAACTATAAACTATTTTCTTAAATTCTAAAATCAAATATATTTTTTGAAACACTAAAAAACCCTAATTCACTTCAAAAACAAAAACAGTAAACCCCAAACTAGTAAACCTAAACCCTAAGTTTTCTTAAACCCTAATTCCCCTAAAACCATAAACCCTAATTTTTCTAAACCCTAATCCTTAAAATCTTAAAATGTTATAAACCTAAACATTCAAACTCAACACAGTAAGCCTAAAAACAACAATCCAGTAACCAAGAATTATAAACCTAATGTTTTAATATTCTAAAACCCTAATTTCGTAATGTTACCCATAAACCCTAATTTGATTCATGAAACCCTCATCCATTCCAATTTTCCAAAACTTTTACAATAGGCTAAACAAATAACAAATGTAATACTAAAATCCCAAAACCCAAAATATTAATTAAAAAATTTTAAATAGAAACAGTAACCCTAATTTGTATCTTTACTTGCTTTATTTTTAGATTTAATTATATAGTTCATTATATGCTTTAATCTATTTGCAATGCTTGATTTAATTTATCATGGATGAATGTTTATTATATATTTGGATTGATGCTTAATATCTTTGATGAATGATTTATTTATGATGAATGGTTATTTACTTTTATCAATTTATTTTAATTTCCAAATGTTGTAAGAGGTATGTTTCCACTTTATGGGTACCTCATTAGTTAAATATCATGTAATTTAAATTGCTTTTATATTTTGGACCTATGTAAAGGGCATGTTTCTACCTTTTAGTGGGTGTCCTATTTAGTTTAGACATGGATGATGTAAGGACATGTTTCCATCTTCAGATGGGTGTCCATTTATTTTCTTTGTTTGGACATTGCTTTGATTTTAATATAATGATGATTTATTTCAATTTTTGCGTGTAATATGGATAATATTATTATATTTAAGAATTTTATAATATTAAGACCTGTAAAGGAGGCTGGTTCCAATGAACCGGGCATTATGGGGGTGCTAGGCCATTTCTCACCTTCCCCACACGTACCCATCTTTTCGGGGATTCCTTAAGAATCGAGTCATCTAGACCTTTCTTTTTCCCTGCCCGTCTAGGTGGTGACTAGATTTTCTCTAGACTTAGGTCTGTGTTCTCTAAGGCCCCGAGCCTAAACAGTGCCGAAGTCGCAAGAACCATTCCACCGGGAGTGGGGGCAAAAATCACCGCTCACAGTGGCGACTCCACTGGGGATAAGAGAAGTTGATTCTGTTGGTCTTTATATTATTCTATTCTTTCTTATAATGATATTATCCATTGCATCATATTAGATTGCATCGTGTGCGTGAGTTAGGATGCCCGTGTTACCCGTGTTGTGTTATGTAAGGGATACCATACTTTCACTCAAGGTATGGAGATCGAGCACGGCATAACCACTCATAGCCTCATACCGTTTGGTATATACTTTATAATATCCCAAAGTGTGCCCTAGAAGTTTTGATATAATTGTTGTTTTATTTGGATTATGTGTATATGTTAATTTGTAAAGAAAAGAGAAAAGAAGGGAAGAGAGTGTATATGTTGTGTATATGAAAATATATACAGCATATACACAAGTCAATGAGAAAGTCAAAGGAAGAGATTAATTATTATTAATTGTGTTTAAAGAATTAATTAATATTAAGTGGGATTAGAGTTAGTGGAAGTGGAAGATGATATTTTGATTATTTTATATTAAATGCTTGGATGAGAGGGTTTTAAGGAAAAAGAGTTGACTTTGCTTTCTTTGGTTTTCTTTCTTTTCTTCTTCCTTCATGGCTTTCTTTCATTTCTTTTCCTTCTCTTTTCCTTTACTTTTGTTGTCCGGCCATCAAAGAAACAAGAGAGTAAGAGAGAGATTTGATCTTCCAAGTTCAAGATTGAAGGAAGTTTTCAAGAGATCAAGTTGGAGATTTAAGAGTTTCTTCATCCTTGGTAAGTCCTTCCACTTGATTCTTTGATTTCTTTGGGTTTGTGAGTTGAAGTTGTGATGGAAAGGTGTTTGGTTTGATTGTGTTGTGTTTAAGAGAATTTGGTTTAATTGATTTTGGATTTTTGAGGTTGGATTGAAGGAAAGAGCAAGTTTGTTGGTGAAGATAGTGTTGTGGTGGTGTTTAAGGTTTTTGATGATATTGATAATTTGTGGTTAATGTATATTTTGTCTTGTTTTGGTGTTTTTGCAAGTTTGAGATGGTTTTTGGATGTGTGTAGTTAAGTTTGTTTGAAGTGGATGTTGGTGGAAGAAGTGATTTGTTGGGTGTTCTGTTGTTTTGGCCGGAATCTGGGTTTTTGGACTGACACGCCCACGAACACGTCCAGGTCTTTAGGCGTGTCAATGGTTCTGTGTGGCAGTAGGATTGACACGGCCAGTAACATGCCCGTGTTATTGAACGTGTCATAGCCACTGTGTTATTGGGGAATTGACACGGCCATGAGCACGCTCATGTTGTTGGACGTGTCAATGTTTCAGAGAGGCAGAATATATTACACGCCCAGTGACACGCCCGTGGTTCTGAGCGTGTAAAAGCTTCTGTGTTGTGGAGTTAGGGCACGGTCAGGGACACACCCGTGTTGTTGAGCGTGTCATGTTTAGAGGTTGCCCTAGTTGATTTTTAGCCTTATGATCTCATGTGGGTTGCATCATTATTTTGGAATAGGTTGTGAAGAAGGTGAATTGCCCTAATTCAAGAGGTGAAAGATTCTTGAAAGAGGAAGTGTTTAGAGTTGTGTGGGTTGCTTTTGATGTAAGTACAAACCTTGCATTTTTGCATACATTCATGTGATTTTGAAACTTACACATTTGGATATGAATGTACTAAGAAATCTTATTGCATTGTTGATATATATATATATATATGAATAATGTTAACCTTGTGAAATGTAATGTGTTATATGTATATTGATGATGATATATGAAATGTGAGTTGAGATATAATGAAGCCATTGTTGTTGGCTATGGTTATGCAAAATGAAATTATTAAGGCATGATTGCCTATGTGTTTATGAGATATGAATTGAGAAAGACAATGGTAAAGAAGTGAATGAATTGATTGTATGTTTAATATGTTATTCAATTTCAGAGTTCTGGATTTGGCGGCATGCCTATAAAATGTAAAAAGGTAACAGTCTTGCAGGGTTGAGGATCTCTTCAATTTGAGTTGAATTGAGGTCCAAGAGACTGGGTCTGTTACGCTATATGAATTATGAATATGAAATATATGATAAGTAATAGTCTTGCCGGGTTGAGGATCTCCTCGATTTCAATCGGGTTGATGGTCCAAGTGACTGGGTCTGTTACAGGTAACAGTCTTGCCGGGTTGAGGATCTCCTCAAGTTTATTGGGTTGATGGTCCAAGAGACTGGGTCTGTTACACTATCCATGGATAGAGATGTATATATATTGCCTACGGGCTTGATCATTGTGATTATGGACCAAAGCAGTAACTCTGAACTTTGAATATCATATTAAATACTTGTTGGGCCCATGTGTGTCTATGTTGAATGTGTGTGATGGATGATGATACAATTATTGAAATAATGAAATGTAACATTTATGAGTATGATCTCTATTGTCTGAATGTATGACATTGACAAGGCATCGAAGCATATCATTGTTATGGTTTGTACCACTAAGCCGTGGGCTTAGTGCGATTGTGTTTCATCGCGCAGGTGATAGGTGTGAGCCGGAGAATTCTGCTAGACCTAGTTGAGTTGAGGTTTTGAAGAGTTGGTTTAGAGCTTAAAGATCAGAGAGTCAAGCTGCCAATCATGTATATGTTTCATGTTTTGTAAATTTTGATCTTAATGTATATGTACTTGAAAATATTTGTTATATTTTCCGCTGCGTTTTGAATAAATATTTTTATTTATTGTGTTTTATAAATTCCCTTAAACGTTTTAAATTTATTCATAATTCATCCGAGGGATGATTTGTGTGTTTTGTTAACCGTGGCATTCCTATATTCAGTATACGTATATTACGATCGTATAAGCATGCTGTGTACGTATACGGGGTATAGGGGTGTTACATACTTGCTATGGGAACCTAAGCCTTTTAACCCAAAGACTAAAGCTCATATAATTGGCCTAGTTACTTTCCTTAGGTTTTACCCCAAATGCATGTTGTTTGACTATAGTTAATTTGTCTTGGCTTAAATCATGGCTTATTTGGTTTGTTCTTTTTCTAATATGACCTAAGTACATTGTAAGCTCAAAATAATTTTTTCTTTAAAGTCCAAAAGACCAAAGCTATTTTCAAAACTTTTCAAGATGGTCTTTGGACATAAGACTTTTATAAAAACAAAACAAAAATTCTTTTGCTCATGGCCCAAATACTAAGCCCAAAATCTATTTTTTCAAAAATCTTTTTACAATGGGCTTAGAAACAAAATTGTTTTTATCAAACCTTTTCATACAAAGAGCTTGCAAATTATTTAGGTCAATTACGAAATACCAAAAATCAATTGTGAGCCTAGTTTATACTAAGAATAATTAATCATGAGCTTGTTTTTAGCATGAATCATTAGTTGCCTTTTCAAGTGAGAAATCTATTTATAATAAACCTCTTAATTTAGTTTTAATCCAATATAGCATAAAAGCTACTTTAGTTAGTTGGATGGATTAAAACCTAATTAATGGGAATTATCATAAATTGATTTCCATTTTTAAAAATATAACTATTGATTAAAACGTCCAAGGGAATTATTCGAAAACAAGATGCCCCATGTTGGTATTTTGTTAACCATGTTACCTAGGAAAAGAGATGGGCCATTCGTGTGTGGATGTTATAAGGTTGGAAGGAACGTCCTAATTATCTTTCTTTATTGATTGTTTACGCATACATGCATACATGCATTGGCATCTCATATCATTAATCCTTTCTGGCTCACAGCCCTGGATTATGATAGTTCAAAAGCTTACGACAATCCGACCTACGTTGGTAGCAAAGAATCTAGCAATGACTCAATCACTTGCTCACCAAAAGCAATGGAGCCCGAGAAAATTCAAAGAATGGTGGATGAAGCCCTCAATGCCAAAATGGAAGAAATAAGAGAGGCCCTAGCTGAGACCATGAAGAACCAATTGACTGCAATTTTAGAAAATCATGCCAAATCATCTGCTAGCACTAAGAAGCCAAAGGACAAAGGGAAGACTAAAGTTGGTAAAGTGGTTTTTGATGATGAAAAGGTGGTCATTGATGATGATGATGATTGGGCTCAATACTACCAAGATCCTCAAGCCAAAAATGAGCCGAAGGTTGTTGAGAAGGCAACTATTGAAAAGACTGAGACATCTGATGTTGAGAAGATGATTGCTGATTTAGAAAAGAAATTTGAGAAGAAACTGAAAATCGAAGAAATGTCCGAAGTCGACAAACTATTTGAGCTAGATGAAGAAGTTTCGTACAAGTTCAAGATACCATCTTTTGCGAAGTTTGATGGAACCAGAAATCCTCACCTCCATGTGAAGCAGTATATCACTGCTATGCAGTCTACCCGAGCTACTAAGGCTCAAACTCTAAGGTACTTTATGCTCTCATTAGACCCTATTGTCCAAAATTGGTTCAATACCTTAGATGATGGAACACAAAAGAATTGGGATTTGCTATACAAGGCCTTCATCCAACAATATGGGTATAATGTCGAGTTGGAAGTTACCTTAATGAAAATTGAGTCCATTAGACAAAGGGCAAATGAGAATTTTGTGGACTATGTGAAAAGATGGAGAAATAAGGCTGCTTTGCTCAAGAAAAGGCCCGATGAATATGATCAAATAAGGATGATCGTGAGAGGCATCCTAACCAATGTCCGTGAAAGGATGTCTCACACCCTTATAATGGATTTCAAAGATCTTCTCCAAGCTGGTCTACAAATTGAAGAGTGGGAAAGGGAGAAAAATCGCTTTTCAATAAGAAGGAATGAGAAAGGGAATTATGAGCCTAGCAATCAAAGCACGCAAAAAGAAGTTGAAGTTAATTCGACTGGTCAAGGAAATAAAAGACAATTATAAAAATTGGGGAAACCTTTATCTTGGGTTTTTAGCAAGCTACAAAAGAAAGGGTTGTTGCAACCGTTAGCTCCTCGACAACTACATAATCTACTGCCACCAAACTTCAATGCCGAGGCCTTCTGTCAATTTCATCAAATGCAAGGGCATGAAATAGATAAATGTGCTCGTCTAAGGCATGAGATCCAAGATTTGATTGATAGTGGTAAGCTACCCGAGCCGGATAAGCTCAATACCAAGAACAACCCTTTGCCTAAATTTGGAAGAGTGCCACCATCAGCAACCTTCATGGTGGGAAAAGGATTAGAAGAAGATTTTGTTTTATCATCGTTTCAAGATGAAGATATTGAAGATGTGAAAGGAAAAGAAGCTTAACTCACCAAACTTTCCTTAGCTTGAATGTTGCTTTTCAATTTTACTTTCTTTTGAACAATTATGTTTTTCAAGTTTAAATTTGTTTGAATAAATTACTTTCATCAAAATTTTTGTTGGTCTTTGTTCATTTTGGTGCTCAACCAATGAGGAATCTAGCTTGATGTTTATAAATTAATGTGTCTGGGCATCATGACTTGATTGACTTTACTAGATGAGGGAATTGATATATAGTATTGAATAGTGTATGCTTACTTAGAGAGGGCTTCTGTATAATGACCTTTGTCTAGGTCCTAGTCAGTCTTAGAACATGCTTTGACAAACTTTCGAGGCAAAATTTAACTCTACTTATTTAAGAGAGAAATGATCCAGGCATTATTTGGTTAGCCAACAACTTGTATCCACCCTATTAAATTTCAATCCCTAGTTGTTCCTTTGAGCCTTCATGAAATTTTAGCTTTCTTTTCATTGGCATATAACCCCAACAACCTACCCTGAGTTGTTGTGATACTTTTGACAAGTCTTATGATCACTAAGGTGAAGAGGCAAGAAGATCAAAGAAAGCAATGATTAGTCAAGATCATGAGGGTAGTTGAAGTTCTCAAGACCATGAAGATAATTGAAGTTCTCAAGACCATGATGATAGTTGAAGTTCTCAAGACCATGAAGATAATTGAAGTTCTCAAGACCATGATGATAGTTGAAATTCTCAAGACCATGAAGATAGTTAATGTTTTCAAGACCATAAGGGTAGTTGAAGTTTTATAATATCTCCAATATATCAAGACAACATCAGAGTAACAAATGATTTATCCCTGTTAAAGAAGATTTATGTCACTCCACTCATCCATTATTGGAAACCAAATTGGCACAAAGAAGACAACTCTTTTAGAGCTAGACCCAAAAAAAAATAAAAAAACAAAAGGAAAAAAAGGAAAAAAGAAAAAAAAAGAAAAAAAGGACAAAAGAAAAAGGGAAAAGAGAAAAGAAAAAAAAAGAAACATAAAACCTAAAAAGGCGGTTCAGAAAGCCAACTGAGTTCTCTTTTACCTAAAGCAACAAAAGGCTTCCATTTGGTTCATAAGGACATTTTGACCTGAATTGGTCCAACCCAACCAAAGATTCGATCAAAATCAAAGAAAAGGGAAAAAAGACCATCCAGTTCTTGAAAGTTCTGTACTTGACAGTCCTACAGGAAAGAAGGACAAAATGATAAAATGCTTAAAGAAAGGAAAGAGTAAGAGAAATAAAAAGAAAGAAAAGGGAGAAGAAGAAAAGAAACGAATTTGGGTACCAAACTTTATGCAAGGGCAAAGAGTGTTCCAATCGAGATCTAGATTAATGCCAAGAAGATAGAAGGAATTTGGAGTATAGCAAGATTGCCTCCAAGCTACCTAAAGTTCAAATAAGAAGTTTGTAGTGTGAAGATTTGTCCATTGTGTCACATCAGCTCCAACTTACAAATGGCCTTCACTTTAACCCATGTCCCTTATAGACCCCATTTCAAGCCTATCAAAGACCTGTTGATCTCTCTTGGTAGGTAGAGTCTATTAGTGGAGATAGTTTGAATAAGCATACATATGAGAAAGACAATATTTAAACTCAATAAGACCTTTGGCTAAGCAGTGTGTATCTGCCTATCTGAAGTGCAACAGTTCTTGCTTAAATAGAAATAATTCCTGAGTTTAGTACGGTAACTAGGGTTGTCATGTTATAGATATGTTAATTTGGAAAATCAAGCCCTGAGGTACATTGACATTAATTTGGCAAAGCCAACATCTGATTTCAAAATCAAAATTCAAAAAATAAAAAAATATTTTTATCACTCAAAACCTTCAAGTTAAGGGGAGTATGTTGAACTGTCAAACCTCGAAGGACATATTGGGAAAAGTAAATAAAGAAGCTACCAACTAACATGCTGAAACATAGTCTGAAATGGATGTATCCCTGACACTACTGCTTGGGGTCTCCACCAATCAAGTTCTCAACATCTTGAAGATAAAAGCCACAAATGCAAAGCTTTCTGTCATTCCAAGTGCAAGAACTGAACGGGCATCTCAAAGGAGTCAATGAGAACACTTCTGCTGATCACCTCAGTCTGTGGGTCGATGGAACCATTGTAAGTATTATTCATGCATATCATGCATACATGAGCATATCACATCGCACTCTCTTATCTTGTATTGTCTATTCTTTATTAAAGTAAACAGTAAACACCCTGTAAAGTAAACAATCAAAAGAAGATATCAAATCAGGGGGGCATGGAAAGCCCATTGCTTGAGAAAGTTCTAGTAATTTTGAAAAGAGAAGAATTGCATGCTTTTGCGAAGAACTAGACAACAAGAACATCAATCAGAGCCCACATAGAAAAATCAAGGGTTTGAGCCTATACAGGGGGCAAAGTTTCTCCTTTTCAATTTTTTGAGTTTATAGATAAAATATTTTCAAACTCACTTGCAAATATCTCGCCACGCAGGGGGGCAAGGAGAGGATATGAAGGCTAGCTAAAAAGGGCTGAATTTTTTGCAAAAGTGCAAAAAAAGAACAAAAAAGAATGGAATAAAAAAGAAAATTAGAATTCTCAAAAGAATGAAGATGCAAAAGACAAAAAATCAGTCCAGCTAAAAGAGCTGAAGCCAGGGTAAAGACCCGACCTCCAATAGATAAAGATCTACGTTTCAAGGGTAAAGACCCGATCTCCAAAGGATGAAGATCCATTTTCAAGGGTAAAGACCTGATCTCAAAGGATGAAGATCCACATACAAGGGTGTGAAAACCCGATCTCCAAGGATGAAGATCCATTTTCAAAGGTGAAGATCTGATGCTAAGGATGAAGATCCAAGGTCCAACGATGAAGATCCATTTTGAGGGTGAAGAACCACAATGCATAGAATAGCCAGAGCAGTCAGAATCCTCAACTGATAAAAGGTCAGTCAAATCCAAATCAATCTCGGGTTCAAATACCCAGTCACGAGTCCAAGTACCTAAATTAAATCCAGTTTAGGATCGAGTATCCCAATCTAATTTATGATCGAGTATCCAAGTCTAGTTTAGGATCAAGTATCCAAATCTAGTTAGGATCAAGCATCCAAATCCTGTTAGGATCGAGTATCCAAATCAAGTTTAGGATCGAGTATCCAAATCATATTTAGGATCGAGTATCCAAATCCAGTTAGGATCGAGTATCCGAATCCAGTTTAGGATCGAGTATCCATGTCTAGTTTAGGATCGAGTATCCAAATCTCTCGGGTCCAGAACCCAAATTACCTTTAGGTCCAGAACCTAAACTCTCTTCTATGTCCAGAACTTAGCTTGGGTCCAGAACCCAAATTACCTTTAGGTCCAGAACCTAGAATCTCTTCTAAGTCCAGAACTTAGCTCGGGTCCAAAACCCAAATTATCCTTAGGTCCAAAACCTAAAATTTCTTCTAAGTCCAGAACTTAGCTCGGGTCCAGAACCCAAATTATCCTTTGGTCCAGAACCTAAAATTTCTTATAAGTCCAGAACTTAGCTCGGGTCCCGAACCCAAATTATCCTTAGGACCAGAACCTAAAATCTCTTCTAAGTCCAGAACTTAGCTTGGGTCCAGAACCCAAATTATCCTTAGGTCCAGAACCTAAAATTTCTTCGAAGTCCAGAACTTAGCTCGGGTCTAGAACCCAAATTATCCTTAGGTCCATAACCTTGAAATTTCTTCAAAGTCCATAACTTAACTCGGGTCCATAACCCAAATTATCCTTAGGTCCAGAACCTAAAATCTCTCTTAAGTCTAGAACTTAGCTCAAGTCCAGAACCCAAATTATCATTAGGTCCAGAACCTAAAATCCATTTTAAGTCCAGAACTTAGGTCGGGTCCAGAACCCAAATTATCCTTAGGTCTAGAACCAAAAATCTCTTTTAAGTCCAGAACTTAGCTCGGGTCTAGAACCCAAATTACCATTAGGTCCAGAACCTAAAATTCCTTTTAAATCCAAAACTTAGCTCGGGTCTCAAACCCGAATTACCTATAGGTCTAGAACCTAAAATATCTTTTAAATCCATAACTTAGTTCGGGTCCAACCCAAAATTACCCTTAGGTCCAGAACCTAAAATTATCCTTGAATCCAGAATTCAAACCGGATCCAGAACCGAAAGCCTCAACCATCTCAGGGAAATTAAGTCTTATTGCTTTTCACTCTCTTTTACTAAAGTATCAGATCGTTCAAGAAGGGGGCAAACTGTAGACCCTTAATTTTTGACCTAGTTCGGTCCAATATATTTCAATTAGTCCAAAATAATTTTTGTCTTATCTTAATTAAATAATATTTGTTTTAGTATTTATTTTTTATAAAAAAAAAATAAATAAATAAAAATAAAAATAAATCGGCTACCAAAAAATTCATCGCCAAAAACCAGTGGACGAAATAGCCTTGGGCCTCCTGCGGGCGAAATGGCCTGCAGCTTGCCCCTTGCAATTTTTTGACGCGGTTCCTCACAGCAGCCCGCAGTAGTTATTTCTCCAGTAAAATTTTTTCGATGCAATTTTTTCCGAAACCAAATTCAATTTGGTTTCGGTTTCCTTTTCCTAATTAATAATAAATTCCTTAAACAATTGGAATTAAGCTTCCAAAATTTCCTATAAATAACACTAAAAAGACACAGAAAAGGGGGAGGACAATCATAAAAAAAAACTAAAAGAAAAACTTTGGATCAGATAGTGGGACTTTGAAAATTCTTGTAATATCCTCATTTATGCCCTAGAAGTTTTGTTGTTGTTGTTGTTGTTGTTGTTGTATTGTTGGTTTAAATTGAGAAAGAAAAGTATATGTGTTTTGGAAATTTAGGGTTTAGAGACAAGTTTATATGTTGTGTATATGATGATATATATAACATATAAATGGGTCAAAGGTTGAGTAAAAGGAAGAGAGATATTTTTGTGTTAAGTGTGTAAGTACATATATGGGCTCATATAAGACAAAAGGGTAGTTATATGGTTAAGGGTATTGAGGTAATTTGCTTTTGGAAATTTTGTGGTGGAGATTTAAAGGAAGATTGACTTTGTTTATTCATTATTCTTCTCTTCTTCTTCATGTTCTTGGCCGGCTCACGAAAGGGAAAGGAAGACAAGAAATTTAAGGAAGGTTTTGGGTGTTCTAAACTCTTATTGAAGGGAGAATTGAAGAATCAAGTTGAAGATTTGTGGAATTTCTTCACTTTAGGTAAGTTCTCTTTTGGATTTTTGTTTGTGTTAAATGATATGTGAAATTGATAGATGATCTAAGAGTGTGTTGCTTGATTTTGTTAATCAAGTATGTTTGATTAGCTTAATCTTGAATTTTGAGGATGAATTGATGAAAGAAGTAAGTTGATTTTTGATAGATGGAGTAGAATGTTGGTTTTAGGGTTTTGAGGGGATATGTGCTACATATGGTGCCAATGTTTTGGTTGATGTGTTTTAATTAAGAATATTGTGATAAACATGTAGAATTTGTGTTTAGAACCTTGATTCCATTCATTTGAAAAACATGATATGGTGTTAGATGAGTTTGAGTGAAATTGGAGGAGAGTTGTGCATATTAGGGTTTTGTTTTTAAGTGACACGGCTAAAAGTTTTTAGAGACACGGCCAAGACTTTAAATTCTTGAGAGACACGGCCAAGTTCATGGAATCTTGCCCGTGTTGGATTGGTTTTTGGGTGACACGGCCGTGTCTCCAAGCCATGTTTGCTACTGCCAAAGTTTGATTGAGAGACACGGCCACAAGCTTGGCCGTGTCCCTTGCCCGTGTTGCCTACTGTCCAATTGGGTTGAGTGACACGGCCACAAGCTTGGCCGTGTCCCTCATGTGTGCTGCCCGTGTCCCTCATATGGGTTAGGTAAGTTTTGTTTTCCTTGACCTAGTTGCAATGTTTTGGTTCTTCATAGGTAGGTTGGTTCCTCAACCTAAACTTAAACACTTTAAACTATGAATGAGCTAATCAAATGCATATGAAAGATCCTAAAGCTATGAATTATATAAATTGTTCTTTGCCCTAATTGCATTGTTGAGATTTAAACAAGGTTATGTTATGCATTGTGAAAGGTAATGTGTTTCATGAGTAATGTATATTGAAATGTTGTATCAAAGATGAAATGATAATTCAAATAAGACATGACATGAGACAATGCCATTGTGTTTGGCTATGATGAATAATGAAGTGTTATATTGTGAAATGAAATGTGAAGCCATTGTTATTGGCTAATGTGATTCAATGGAAATAAATGAGGCATGTTTGCCTAAATGATAATGAGAATTGAGAATGAAATCTAAATGAATTGTGTGGCTAATGTGTTATTCCATTTTCAGAGTTTGTTGTTGGTGGCATGCCTAATAAGAGTAACAATCTCTTGAAGTTAGGTTGGATTGAATCCTTGAAGCCTAATTGAGATGTTACCACCTTTGAAGCTAGGTTGGGTTTTGTTCTTGAAGCCAAGTTGGGTTGAAGCTTAGCATGCTTTGCTCCCCTTGAAGCTTGGTTGAACCTAATCCTTGAAGCCTAGTTGGGTATATGATATTGATAAATGTGATGATAAAACCAAAACAGTAACTCTGAAAATTGAATGGCATATTAGTGGATTTTGGGCCCATGCATGTGTTTGCTTAGATGTAAATGTTGAATGGTGAAATGTTTGAATAATGAGATTATGTTTGTCTTTGTTTAGTGTTGACTATGAATGGTTAAATGATCAATAATAAGGTATATGACAAGATATTGAAATGTGACATGCAATGTGAAAGTATGTTGTTAGTTTTGCATATATGATGATACATGCATGATATGGTTTGAGAAAGAACATTGCATTGCACTAAGTCATATCATTTGCATGATTATCTTACTAAGCCCTTGGCTTAGCGCGATAGTGTTTAATCGCGCAGGTGATAGAACTGATAGGATCGAACCCGAGAGCTCTTCGAGACCGAGTGAGAGTAGACATTGAAGAGTTGATTTTGGGAGCTTAAAGATCAGAGCTGACTTGCCAATCATGTATATTTCTTTTATATTTTGTAAAGTAATGTTTATAATGTAAATTTGTAAATATTTTATAACTTCCGCTGTGTAATATTTAAATGTATATGTATATCTAATATGTTTTGTTTTATAAGTAAATGACCTAATTTTTTTTTTCTATAATGTATATAATTGAAAGGTTATGGTTTTGTTTAAAATGTTTTGAATGTTAAGGAAACCGTAGCATCCCTATGTTTGGTGCACTTATGCTACATTGTTGTGGTTGTAGTGTGTGTGCATTGGATATGGGGGTGTTACAATTCTAGCAATAAGCAAACAAATCAACGATTCATCAAAGGCAGCAACTTTGCCTTTGTCCTTGTTCATCCAAGAAGCAATTTTCGGTGGGACCAACAAACGAAGGTTTGAATCTCTAATTTCTTTTTATTTTCTTACAGTAGCTTTGTTTCTTTGATTTATAAGATTATACATACAAAACTTTGGCCTTTGAATATGTAATAACTTGATCTTTGTTTCAAAAAATCTTAAATCGTTCCTTCTGTTTCTCCTAAAAATCAAAAATCCTAATTTGTTTCTTTGTTTTTCAAAAACCCTAAACTGTTTTCCTCTCACTTTTTTAAAATTCCCAAATGTTTTGTTAAATATCCAAACTCTAAATTTACCTTACAGTTTCTAAAAATCACATAAAGCTTTATAAAACTATAAACTGTTTTCTCAAATTCTAAAATCAAATATATTTTATGAAACACTAAAAAACCCTAATTCAACTTCAAAACCAAAAATAGTAAACACCAAACTAGTAAACCTAAACCCTATTTCTCCTAAAACCATAAACCCTAATTTTTCTAAACCCTAATCCTTAAAACCTTAAAATCTTATAAACCTAAACATTCAAACTCAACACAGTAAGCATAAAAACAACAATCCAGTAACCAAGAATTATAAACCTAATGTTTTAATATTCTAAAACCCTAATTACATAATGTTACCCATAAACCCTAATTTAATTCATGAAACCCTAATCCATTCCAATTTTCCAAAACCTTTATAGTAGGCTAAACAAATAACAAATGTAATACTAAAATCCCAAAACCCAAAATATTAATTAAAGAATTTTAAATAGAAACAGTAACCTTAATTTGTATCTTTACTTGCTTTATTTTTAGATTTAATTATGAAGTTCATTATATGCTTTGATTTATTTGAAATGCTTGATTTAATTTATCATGGATGAATGTTTATTATATATTTGGATTGATGCTTAATATCTTTGATGAATGATTTATTTATGATGAATTGTTATTTACTTTTATCGATTTATTTTAATTTCCAAATGTTGTAAGAGGTATGTTTCTACTTTGTGGGTACCTCATTAGTTAAATATCATGTAATTTAAATTGCTTTTATATTTTGGACCTATGTAATGGGCATGTTTCTACCTTTTGGTGGGTGTCCTATTTAGTTTAGACATGGATGATGTAAGGACATGTTTCCATCTTCAGATGGGTATCCATTTATTTGCTTTGTTTGGACATTGCTTTGATTTTAATATAATGATGCTTTATTTCAATTGTTGCATGTAATATGGATAATATTATTATATTTAAGAATTTTATAATATTAAGACCTGTAAAGGAGGCCGGTTCTAATGAACCGGGCATTGTAGGGATGCTGGGCCATTTCTCATCTTCCCCACACGTACCCAACTTTCCGAACCCATTAGGGGGTTGGGGATTCCTTAGGAATGGAGTCATCCACCACTTTCTTTTTCCCGGCCCGTCCGAGTGGTGACTCTATTTTCTCTGGACCTAGGTTCGTGTTCTCTAAGGCCCCGAGCCTAAATAGTGCCTAAGTCGCAAGAACCATTTCACCGGAAGTGGGGGCAAAAATCCCTCTCACAGCCCTCCAGTATACATGTTGTGGCAAAATTTCAGTACTTATTTTTGTTCTTCTTCGGGCACACATCTTCTTATAATTTCATCCCTGCAAATTCTAAACAAATATGGCTCATCCCAAAAATAGTACATACATGTATGTAAGAACCTCTTCTTTGCCTGAAAATTCAAATCCCTTCTCACAACACCATAAGAAAGATAGTTAACAATATCTGCATACTAAGGTGCTTGAGTTAAAGCAAACAAATGTTCATCCAGAAATTTTTCAAAAGCATTTTCACAAGCAATTTTTGTGTCATTATCATGAGAGTTTAATCTAGAAAGATGGTCGGCTACTACATTCTCACTTCCTTTCCAATCTTTGATTTTAACATTGAATTCTTGGAACATTAACACCCACCTAATGAGCCTAGGTTTAGCTTGTGGTTTGGCCAATAGGTATTTCAAGGCAGTATGGTCCAAAAATACTATGACTTTAGAACCTATCAAGTAAGATCTAAATTTGTCCAGTGCAAATACCACAGCTAACATTTCCCTTTTAGTGGTTGTGTAATTCACCTATGCATCATTCAAAGATAAACTTGCATAATAAATTACACACATCAATTTGTTCACTCTTTGTCCCAAAACAACTCCAATAGCATAATTCGATGCATCACACATGATTTCAAATGACAAATCCCAATTTGGGGCAACAATTATAGGGGTAAAAGTTAATTTTTCTTTCAAAATTTCAAAAAGCTTCTAAGCACTTTTCATAAAAAACAAATGGAACATCTTTTCCTAGCAAATGACACAAAGGACGTGAAATTTTTGAAAAATCTTTTATAAACCTCCTATAAAATCCCGCATGTCCCAAAAAACTTCTAATCCCCTTAACAGATGTGGGTGGAGGTAGATTCATGATTAATTTAAACTTAGCCTTGTCTACCTCAATCTCCTTGTGGGAAACAACATGACCCAAAATAATCCCATGATCAACCATAAAGTGACTCTTTTCCCAACTCAAGGTAAGATTACATTCAATACATCTTTCAAGCATGAGAGTCAACTTTTGTAAATAATCATCAAAAGAATTACCAAAAATAGAGAAGTCATCCATAAATACCTCAATGCATTTGTCCAACATATCAAAAAAATTGAAAGCATACATCTTTGAAATGTGCCCGGTGCATTGCAAAGTCCAAATGACATCCTTCAAAAGGTAAATGTCCTAAAGGGACAAGTAAATTTTATCTTTGGTTGATCTTCTGGTGCTATTGCGACTTGGTAGTAACCTGAAAGACCATAAAGAAAATAGTAAAAAGTGTGTCTAGATAACCTATCAAACATTTGACCAATAAATGGTAAAGAAAAGTGATCTTTCTTGGTGACATTATTTAATTTTCTATAATCTATACACATTTGCCACTCGTTTTGTGTTTGTATAGGCACCAACTCTCCTTTCTCATTCTGGACCACAGTCAAACATGCTTTCTTTAGCACAATGTGTACTAGACTAACCCATTCACTATCAGCAATGGGGTAGATTACCCCTTCATTAAGCAATTTTAGAACCTCATTTTTCACTACTTCACTCATATTAGGGTTAAGCATCCTTTGAGGCTCTCTCACTGGTTTAGCCCCATCCTCTAAAACTATCTTGTGCATGCACATAGAGGGACTAATACCGTTGATATCACTCAACCCCCAACCAATATCTCTCTTGAATCTTTTTAACATTCTCGCAAGTTTATCTTCCTCCTTACTACTAAGAGTAGCAAAAATTATCATTGGTTGTGAGTTATTCTCCCCGAGAAAAACATGCTTTAAGTGCTTTGGAAGTTCTTTAAGTTCAACCCCCTTTGGTTGAATCTCCTCATTTGAACCCTCAACTTCTTCCTCCAAATTTAGAGCTTTCTCTAACTTGTCTTCACCACTCTCATGCAAGAAAACTTCTTCGACAATATTATCAATAAAATCAATGAAAGAGCAGTCCTTATGCAAAGTAGCAATGGGAATAGAGAAAGTGTTAAAATTTAAAAATTTTACAGTTTAACCTAAAACAGTCATGGTCAATTTCCCATTTTTAACATCAATTAATGTGTTAGTTGTAGCCATAAAAGGTCTCCCTAAAAAAATTATATGTTCAAAATCTCTAGGAATTTCCTCCCCCATATCTAAGACAATGAAATCAATGGGTAAAATCAAACCACCTACCTTAACTAGAACATCTTCTACGATTCCCTTAGGGTATATAAGAGTTCTATCCGTAAGTTGCAAAACCATTTTACTTGTTTGAGTTCCCCTAGCTCTAATATCATGTAAATAGAGTATGGCATCAAATTAATACTTGCTCCTAAATTACACATACCAATAGTTTCTTTCTCATTCCCATAGAGATGCTAACTATAAAGCTTCCAGGATTCTTTAGTTTTGGAGGTAAATTGCCTTGTAAAACAACACTTGTTATTTCTAAGACTATCACTTTATGAGCAGGGATTTTCACCCCCACTCCCGGTGGAATGATTCTTGTGACTTCAACACTGTTAGGCTCAGGGCTTTAGAGAACACAGGCCTAAACCTGAAGAAAATGGAGTCGCCACCCGGATGGGCCGGGAAAAAAGTAAGGAGTGGATGACTTATTTCCTAAAGAATCCCCAACACTCTATTGGGTTCAGAAAGTTGGGTATGAGTGGGGAAGGTGAGAAATGGCCCAACACCTCCACAGCGCCCGGTTCATTGGAATCGGCCTTCTTTTCAGGTCTTAATATTATAAAATTCTTAAATATAATGATATTATCCATATTAAATGCAATCATAAGAATAAACAAATACTTTATTAATAATCATAGCAATGTTCAAACAAAAAAAATAATGGACACCCATCCGAGGATGGAAACATATCCTTACATTAATCCCAAAATATGAAAATAAATTAAGTTACATGGAGATTAATTAATGAGGTACCCAATCATGGAAACATACCTCTTACAATTTTAATAAACAAATAATAATAATAAAGAAAATATTCATCCATGATAAATTAAATAAATCAAACATTGAAATCAAGTAAATCAATCATCAAAATATACAATAAACTAAATAATCAAATCTAAAACTAAATAAAGCAGTAAATATATAAGTTTAGGGTTTACATCTTAAATTAAGGTTTTTAGAATTTTAATAACTAAATTACGATTTAAAATAAAGGAAGTTAAACACAAAGACTTATAGCACATAAATAAATATTGACCCCTTCGATAAGCCCATACGGAAGTCCCACTGGGTGAGGATAGTACTGAGAGTTTTAAATTTAGAAAATAGAATTTGATTTATAGAACTAACAAAAAATATTTAAGTTACTATGTAAGTTGAGAAAAAAGAATTAATTAGGGTTTGATTTTTAGAATTGGGGTTTTAATTTAAAAAACTAACATTATCATTATTTTTAAAAGATTTAAGCTACTGTGATAATTAAGTAAAAAGGAATAAGCTAGGGTTTTAATGAATTAGTTGCTACTGAATGAAGATGATTTTTGACAAACAAGATTAAATAAGCATACCTATGTTTGAAGGCTCCACCAAAATTTGTTGATGAGATTCTAGATGAGCTTGATCAAGAAAACACAGCCTTGTTGCCTTATTCTTTTTGTTTTTGATTGCTTAAGGTTGCTTTCACTTTTTCAAAACTCAAACGTTCGAGAGTAATTGCCAAGAGTCCTTTCTGAATCGATTGCCAAAAGTCCCCTCTGAATCAATTGCCAAAAGTCCTTAAATAATTGTTGAATAATTGTGCCATCCCAATCGTCTCAGCAAAAAAACAAAAGTCCTGCTGTGAGCGGGGATTTTCGGCCCCACTCCCAGTGGAATGGTTCTTGCAACTTCTGCACTGTTTAGGCTCGGGGCCTTAGAGAACACGGACCTAAGTTCGAAGAAAATGGAGTCGCCACCCGGACGGGCCGGGAAAAAGAAAGGGGTGGATGACTCGATTCCTAAGGAATCCCCAACCCCCTAATGGGTTCAAAAAGTTGGGTATGTGTGGGGATGGTGAGAAATGGCCCAACACCCCCACAATGCCCTGTTCATTAGAACCGGCCTCCTTTACAGGTCTTAATATTATAAAATTCTTAAATATAACAATATTATCCATATTACACGCAATAATTGAAATAAAGCATCGATATATTAAAAATCAAAATAATGTCCGAGTAAAACAAATAACTGGACACCCATCCGAAGAAGGAAACATGTCCTTACATAATCCATGCCTGAATAGGACACCCACCGAAAGGTAGAAGCTTGTCCTTTACATTGGTTCTAAAATAGAAAAGCAATTTAAATTACATGATATTTAACTAATGAGGTGCCCACCAAGTGGAAACATACCTCTTACAACATTTGAAATCTAAATGAATCGATAAAAGTAAATAACCATTCATAATAAATAAATCATTCATCAAAGATATCAAACATCAATAGAATGTAAACATCCACCCATGATAAACTAAATAAACAAAGCATTGAACTTAAATAAATCAACAAAGCATTGAAAATAAAATAAAGCATATAATAGACTACATAATCAAATATAAAATTAAATAAAGCAAATAAAGATTCAAATTAGGCTACTGTTTCTATTTAAGATTCTTTATTTAATATGTTTAGGGTTTTGGAATTCATGGGTTTAAGCTACTGTAAATTTTAAAAGAATTGACACGGAGCAAAGTTTTACAATTTAAGAGGTTGATAAAGTTCTTTAATTAACCAAATTAGTGTTTGAGAAGTGAAATCATGAAACTAGGGTTTGGACATTTTAAAATATTTAGATTTATGATTTAAGGTTGCTGAATTATGATTTTTTGGCTTACTATGTTTGAATTTTAATATTTATGTTTATAAGGTTTTAATGTTTAAAGGATTAGGGTTTAGAAAAATTAGGGTTTAAGGTTTCAAGGGATTTAGGGTTTACTGTTTTGGGTTTTGGAGTTGAATTAGGATTTTAGAATTTTAGAATTAGGATTTCAGAGAATGCATTAGATTTTAGAATTTGGAAAAACAATCGATAATTTTATGAAACTTCATGAAAACTAACAAAATGATTCAAAGTTTATAGACACAAAAGATGTTTTTTTTTTTTGGGTTTTTTGGAAAGAAACAGATTTAATTTATGGTTTTGAAGAATTGGAAGGCAAATTAGGGTTTTAAGATTTTGAAGAAACAAAAAAAAACTATTTTAAGATTTTTGAAAAACAAAGAGATGAATTAAGGTTTTTAAACTTTAGAAAAGATGAATTGAGGTTCTAGGTTTTTTTGATTTTGAAGAAACATAAACAATAATTTTAAGATTTTTAAATGATGAAGCTACTGTGAATTAATGAAACAAATAAAGAAATTCATACCTTCGTTTGTTGGTTCCACCAAAAATCACTTCTTGGATGAACAAGAACAAAGACAAGCTTTGCTACCTTTGATGGATTGAATTATTTGTTTTCTCTCTCAAAAAATCCGATTGATTCAAAGTTTTCCTCCTCAATTTTGGTCTCAATTTCTCCTCCCAAAATCCCATCCCTTTTGTGTTATTTTAGTCCTTATTTATAGAAGATTTTTGTGATTTAATTCTAGTTATTCATGGAATCTAATATTAATTAAGAAAAGGAAACTGAAACCTAATTGTATTTGGTTTCGAAAAAATTTGCGTCGGAAAAATTTTGCTGGCGAAAAAAAAACTGCTGCGGAAAAATTGCGCAGGCGAAAAAAACTGCTGCAGAAAAAATGCACTGGCCTGCAGGCCATTTCGCCCGTAGGAAGCTCCTGCGGGCAAAATGGTCCAAGGCCATTTTGTCCACGCTGATTTTCGGCGATGATTTTTTTGTCGCAGATTTTTCCTTTGCCTATTTTTATTTTTATTTTTGTCTATTATTATTTTTTACTTTTTATTAATAAAAATTAAATATTAAAGCAAATATTATTTAATTAAGATAACAAAAATTGTTTTGGACTAATTAAAATATATTGGACAACACAAAAATTATTTTGGACTAATTAAAATATATTGGACCGGACTAGGTCAAAAATTAAGGGTCTACAGTTTGCCCCCTGCTTGAATGATCTGAGACTTTAGTGAAAGAGAGTGAAAAGTAATAAGACTTAATTTTTGAGATGGTTGAGGTTTTGGGTTCTGGACCTGGTTCGAGTTCTGGACTCAAGAATAATTTTAAGTTCTGAACCTACGTGTAATTTTAGGTTCTGGACCTAAGAAAAATTTTAGATTCTGGACCTAAGAAAAATTTGGATTCTGGACCCGAGCTAAGTTCTAGACTTAGAAAAGATTCTAGGTTCTGGACCTAAGGATAATTTGGATTTTGGACCCGATACTGAATTTAATTTGGGTGCTTGGACCCGAGACTGAGTTTGACTGACCTTTTATCATTTGAGAAGTCTGACTGCTCCGGTTATTCTATGCATTGTAGTTTTTTACCCTCAAAATGGATCTTCCTTCTTTGAGATCGGGTCTTCATCCTTGAAAATGATCTTCATCCTTTGAGATTGGGTCTTCACCCTTGAAAATGGATCTTTATCCTCTGAGATCGGGTCTTCACCTTTAAAAATGGATCTTCATCCTTTGAGATTGGGTCTTCACCCTTGCAAATGAATCTTCATCCTTGGAGATCGAGTCTTCACCCTTGAAATTGGATCTTCATCCTTGTAGATCGAGTCTTTACCCTTGAAAATGGATCTTCATCCTTTAGATTGGGTCTTCGCCCTTGAAAAGGATCTTCATCCTTTAAGATCGGGTCTTCACCCTTGAAAACGGATCTTCATTCTTTGAGATCGGGTCTTCACCCTTGAAAATAGATCTTCATCCTTGGAAATTGGGTCTTCACTCTTGAAAGTGGATCTTCAACCTTAAGACTTTGGGTCTTTACTTTTTGAAATTGGATCTTCACCCTTATAATCAGGTCTTCACCTTTGAAAATGGATCTTCATCCTTTGAGATCGGGTCTTCACCCTTGAAAATGGATCTTCATCCTTTGAGATCGGGTCTTCACCCTTGAAAATGGATCTTCATCCTTTGAGATCGGGTCTTCACCCTTGAAAATGGATCTTCATCCTTTGAGATCGGGTCTTCACCCTTAAAAATGGATCTTTATCCTTTGAGATCGGGTCTTTACCCTTGAAAGTGGATCTTCATCCTTTAGACTTTGGGTCTTCACCCTTTGAAATTTGATCTTCATCCTTAGAATCAGGTCTTCACTTTTGAAAATGGATCTTCATCCTTTGGAGGTCGGGTCTTTACCCTTGAAACATGGATCTTTATCCATTGGAGGTCAGGTCTTTACCCTGGCTTCAGTTCTTTTAGCTGGACTAATCTTTCATCTTTGCATCTTCATTCTTTTGATTGTTCTAATGTTCCATTCTTTTGTTCTTCATTTTTACAAAAATTCAGCTATTTTTAGTTGGCTCTCATATCTTCTCCTGCCCCCTGTGTGGTGAAATATTTGCAAGTGAGTTTGAAAATGTTTGGTATATAAACTTAAAAAATTGAAAAGGAGAAACTTTGCCCCCTGTGTAGGCTTAAACCAAAGATTTTTTCCATGCAAGCTTTGATTGATATTTTTGTTGTCTAGTTCTTTGCACAAGCATGTATTTCTTCTTTTTACAAGATTACTGGAGCTTACACAAGCAAATATGCTTTTCGTGCCCTCTTGATTCAATATCTTCTTTTGATTCTTTACTTCGTAGGGTGTTTGCTGTTCATTTTGACAAGGAATAGACAACACATGATAAGAAAGTGCAATGTGATATGCTCATGTATGCATGATATGCATGAATGATACTTACAGTCATTCCATCGACTCACAGACCGAGGTGTTCAGCATAAGTGTTCTCATTGGTTCCTTTCATATACTCGTTTAGGTCTTGCACTAGAATTACAGGATGCTTCACATTTATGAATTTTATCTTTGAGATATTGAAAACATGAGTAATGAAGGCCCCAAACAGTAGAGATACATCCATTATGATTAAGCATGTCAGTTGGTAGCTACTTCATGACTTTGCCAATAATCATTCCCTTTTCCCAATGTATCCTTTGGAGGTTCAACATACTTCCCTTAACTTGAAGGCTTCGTATGACAAAACACTTTTTTTTTTAATTTTAATTTTGAAATCAAATGTTGGCTTTGCCAAATTAATGTCAATGTACCTCAGGACTTGATTTTTCCAAATTAACATATCTATAACATGACAACCCTAGTTACCGTACAAAACTAGGGAATCATTTCTATTTAAGCAAGAATTGTTGCACTTCAGATAGGCACATACACATTACTTGGCCAACTATCTCATTTGAGTTTAAATATTGTCTATCTCATATGCATGCTTATCCAAACTATCTCCACTAATAGACTCTACCTACCAAGAGAGATCAACAAGTCTTTGATAGGCTTGAAATGGGGTCTATGCGGGACATGGGTTAAATGAAGGCCATTTTAAGATAGGAGCTGATGTGACACAACGGGCAAGCCCTCACACTATAAATTTCTTGTTTGAATTTTAGGCTACTTGGAGGCAATCTTGCTAGACTCCAAATTCTTTCTGTCTTCTTAGCATTAATCTGGATCTTGATTAGGACAGTCTTTGCCCTTGTAAAAAGTTTAAGACCCAAATTTGTTTCTTTTCTTCTTCTCCCTTTTCTTTCTTTTTATTTTTCTTACTCTTCCCTTTCTTTGAGCATTTTATCATTTTGTCCTTCTTCCTTGTAGGACTGTCAAGTACAGAACTTTTAAGAACTGGATGGTCTTCCTCCTTTTTCTCCAATTTTGATTGAATCTTTGGTTGGGTTGGACCAATTCAAGTAAAAATGTCTTTATGAACCAAATGGAAGCCTTTTGCTGCTTTAGGTAAAAGAGAACTCAGTTGGCTTTCTGAACCGCCTTTTTAGGTTTTATTTTTTCCTCCTCTTTTTACTTCTTTTCTTTTTTTTTTCTTCTTCTTTTTTCTTTTCTTTTCTTCTTTTCTTCTTTTTCTTCTTTTTTCATTTGTTTTGTTTTGTTTTTTTTGTTTGGTTCTAGCTCTAAAAGAGTTGTCTTGTTTGTATCAAATTGGGCTTCCAATAATGGATGAGTCGAGTAACATAAATCTTCTTTAATAGGGATAAATCATTTGTTACTCTGATGTTGTTGTTGTCTTGATATATTGGACTTCAACTACCCTTATGGTTTTGAGAACATCACCTATCCTTATGGTCTTGAAAACATCAACCATCTTCATGGTCTTAAGAACTTCAACTGTCCTCATGATCTTAACTAATCATTTGTTTCTTTGATCCTCTTGCCTCTTCATCTTAGTGATCATAAGATTTGTCAAAAGTATCACAATAGCTCAGGGTAGGTTATTGGGGTTTGTAATCCAATGAAAAGAAAGCTAAAATTTTATGAAGGCTCAAAGGGGCAACTAGGGATTGATATTTAATTGGGTGGATACTAGTTGTTGGCTAACCAAACAATGCCTAGATCATCTCTCCCTTAAATAGGCAGAGTTCAATTTCACCTCGAAAGTTTGTCTAAGGATGTTCTAAGACTGACTAGGACCTAGACAAAGGTAATTATGTAGGAGCCCTCTCTAAGTAAGCATACACAACTCAATGCTATAGAGCAATTCCCTCACCTAGTAAAGTCATTCGAGTCGTGATACATAAATATATTAATTCATGAGTTATCAAGCTAAATTCCTCATTGGTTGAGCACCAAAATGAACAAAGACCAACAAAAATTTTGATGAAAGTAATTTATTTCAAGCAACCTTAAATTTGAAAAACAAGATTATTCCAATTTAAATATTAAAGAAAGTAAAATTACAAAGCAACATTCAAGCTAAGGAAAGTTCATTGAGTTTAAGCTTCTTTTCCCTTCACATCTTCAATACCCCCATCTTGAAAAGTGGATAAAACAAAATCTTCTTCCAATCCTTTTCCCACCATGAAGGTTGCCCGTGAAGGTACTCTTCCAAACATAGGCAAAGGACTGTTCTTGGTATTGGGCTTGTCCGGCGGCTCCGGTAGCTTACCACTATCGATTAGATCTTGGTTCTCATGCTTCAATCGGGTACATCTATCAGTCTCATGCCCTTGAGTCTGATGAAATTAGACAAAAATCCTTAGTATCAAATTTTGGGGGTAATGGACTAGGCAGAGGTCGAGGGGCCAATGGCTATAATAGTCCCTTCTTTTGTAGGTTGTTGAAGACCTAAGACAAAGGCTTCCCTAGATTTGAAAACTGCCTTCTATTTGCTTAACCGGTTGTATTGACATTAACTTCTTTTTGCATGCTTTGATTTTCAGATTGGTAATTCCCTTTCTCATTCCTTCTTATTGAAAAGCAATTTTTCTCCCTTTTCCACTCTTCAATTTGTAGACCAGCTTGGAGAAGATCTTTAAAATGCCTTATAAGGGTGTGAGACATCCTTTCAAGGAGATTAGGCAAGATGCCTCTCACAATCATCCTTATTTGATCAGATTCATCGAGCCTTTTCTTGAGCAATGCGGCCTTATTTCTCCATCTCTTCACATAGTCCACAAAATTCTCATTTGGCCTTTGTCTAATAGACTCTACTTCCATTAAGGTAACTTCCAACTCGACATTATACCCGTATTGCTGGATGAAGGCCTTGTATAGCAAATCCCAACTCTTTTGTGTTCCTTCATCTAAGGTATTGAACCAATTTTGGATAACAGGGTCCAATGAAAGCATAAAGTACCTTAGAGTTTGAGCCTTAGTAGCTCGGGCAGACTGCATAGCAGTGATATACTGCTTCACATGGAGATGAGGATTTCCGATTCCATCAAACTTTGCAAAAGATGGCATCTTAAACTTGTACGAAACTTCTTCATCTAGCTCAAATAATTTGTCAACTTCGGACATCTCTTCGATTTTTAGTTTCTTTTCAAATTTCTTTTCTAAATCAGTAATCATCTTTTCAATATCAGATGTCTCGGTCTTTTCAATAGTTACCTTCTCAACAATCTTCGGTTCTTTTTTCTTCTCTTGAGCATCTTGGTAGTATTGAGCCCAATAATCACCATCATCAATAATCACCTTTTCATCATCAAAAACCACTTCACCAACTTTAGTCTTCCCTTTGTCCTTTGGCTTCTTACTGCTAGCAGATGCTTCGACATGATTTTCTAAAATTGCAGTCAATTGGTTCTTCATGGTCTCAACTAGGGCCTCTTTTATTTCTTCCATTTTGGCATTAAGGGCTTCATCCACCATTCTTTGAATTTGTTCGAGCTCCATTGCTTTTGGTGAGCAAGTGATTGAGTCATTGCTAGATACTTCATCTCCGGCGTAGGTCAGATTGTCGTAAGCTTTTGAACTTTCATAATCCAGGGCTGTGAGCCAGCAAATGTATGCATGTATGCATGTATGCACAAACAATCAACGAAGGAAGATAATTAGGACGTTCCTTCCAACCTTATAACATCCACACTCGAATGGTGAGTCTCTTTTCCTAGGTATATGGTTAACAAAATACCAACATAGGGTATCTTGTTTTTGAACAATTCCCTTTGATGTTTCAATCAATAGTTATATTTTCAATAATGGAAATCAACTTATGATAATTCCCATTAATTAGGTTTTAATCCATTTAACCAACTAATGTAGCTTTTATGCTATATTGGATTAAAATGAAATTAAGAGGTTTATTATAAATAGATTTCTCACTTGAAAAAGGTAACTAATGATTCATGCCAAAAACAAGCCCATGATTAATTATTTCTTAGTATAAACTAGGCTCACAATTGATTTTTGGTATTTCGTAACTGACTTAAATAATTTGCAAGCTCTTTGTAAGAAAAAGGTTGGATAATTTTATTTCTATGCCCATTGTAAAAATATTTTAGAAAAAATGGATTTTGGGCTTAATATTTGGGTTATGAGCAAAAGAATTTTTGATTTGTTTTTGGAAAAGTTTTATGTCCAAAGACCATCTTGAAAAGTTTTGAAAATAGCTTTGGTCTTTTGGACTTTAAAGAAAATTTATTTAGAGCTTACAATATACTTAGGTCATATTAGAAAAAGAATAAACCAAATAAGCCATGATTTAAGCCAAGGTAAATTAACCACAGTCAAACAACATGCATTTGGGGTAAAACCTAAGGAAAGTAACTAGGTCAATTACATGAGCTTTAGTCTTTGGGTAGAAAGGCTTAGGTTTCCATAGCAAGTGTATACCAAATGGTACGAGGTTATGAGTGGTTATGCCATGCTCGATCTCCATACATTGAGTGAAAGTATGGTATCCCTTACATAACACAACACGGGTAACACGGGCGTCCTAACTCACGCACACGATGCAAACTAATATGATGCAATGGATAACATCATTATAAGAAAGAATAGAATAATATAAAGACCAATGAAATCAACTTTTCTTATCCCTAGTGGAGTCACCACTATGAGCGGGGATTCTTGCCCCCACTCCCGGTGGAATGGTTCTTGCAACTTCGGCACTGTTTAGGCTCGGGGCATTAGAGAACACGGACCTAAGTCCGGAGAAAATGGAGTCACCACCCGGATGGGCCGGGAAAAAGAAAGGGGTGGATGACTCGATTCCTAAGGAATTTCCAACCCCCTAATGGGTTCGAAAAGTTGGGTATCTGTGGGGAAGGTGAGAAAAGGCCCTGCACCCCCACAACACCCGGTTCATTGGAACCGACATCCTTTATAGGTCTTAATATTATAAAATTCTTAAATATAACAATATTATCCATATTACACGCAACAATTGAAATAAAGCATCGATATATTAAAAATCAAAACAATGTCCAAGCAAAACAAATAAATGGACACCCATCCGAAGATGGAAACATGCCCTTACATAATCCATGCCTAAATAGGACACCCACCGAAAGGTAGAAACATGTCCTTTACATTGGTTCTAAAATAGAAAAGCAATTTAAATTACATGATATTTAACTAATAAGGTACCCACTAAGTGGAAACATACCTCTTACAACATTTGGAAATCTAAATAAATTGATAAAAGTAAATAACCATTCATAACAAATAAATCATTCATCAAAGATATCAAACATCAATAGAATGTAAACATCCACCCATGATAAACTAAATAAACCAAGCATTGAACTTAAATAAATCAACAAAGTATTAAAAATAAATTAAAGCATATAATAGACTACATAATCAAATATAAAATTAAATAAAGCAAATAAAGATTCAAATTAGGGCTACTGTTTCTATTTAAGATTCTTTATTTAATGTGTTTAGGGTTTTGGAATTCATGGGTTTAAGCTGCTGTAAATTTTAAAAGAATTGACATGGAGCAAAGTTTTACAATTTAAGAGGTTGATAAAGTTCTTTAATTAACCAAATTAGTGTTTGAGAAGTGAAATCATGAAACTAGGGTTTGGACATTTTAAAACATTTAGATTAATGATTTACGGTTGCTGAATTATGGTTTTTTGGCTTACTGTGTTTGAATTTTAATATTTATGTTTATAAGGTTTTAGTGTTTAAAGGATTAGGGTTTAGAAAAATTAGGGTTTAAGGTTTTAAGGGAGTTAGGGTTTACCGTTTTGGGTTTTGGAGTTGAATTAGGATTTTAGAATTTTAAAATTAGGGTTTCGGAGAATACATTAGATTTTAGAATTTGGAAAAACCATCGATAATTTTATGAAACTTTATGGAAACAAACAAAATGATTTAAAGTTTATAGACACAGAAAAGATGTTTTTTTTTTAGTATTTTTTTGGAAAGAAACATATTTAATTTATGGTTTCGAAGAATTGGAAGGCAAATTAGGGTTTTAAGATTTTGAGGAAACAAAAACAACTATTTTAAGATTTTTGAAAAACAAAGAGATGAATTAAGGTTTTTAAGCTTTAGAAAAGGTGAATTGAGGTTCTAGGTTTTTTTTTTATTTTGAAGAAACAGAAACAATAATTTTAAGATTTTTGAATGATGAAGCTACTGTGAATTAATGAAACAAATAAAGAAATTCATACCTTTGTTTGTTGGTTCCACCAAAAATCACTTCTTGGATGAACAAGAACAAAGACAAGCTTTGCTTCCTTTGATGGATTGAATTGTTTGTTTGCTCTCTCAAAAAATCCGATTGATTCAAAGTTTTCCTCCTCAATTTCAGTCTCAATTTCTCCTCCCAAAATCTCATCCCTTTTGTGTTGTTTTAGTCCTTATTTATAGAAGATTTTTGTGATTTAATTCTAGTTATTCACAGAATCTAATATTAATTAAGAAAAGGAAACCGAAACCTAATTGTATTTGGTTTCGAAAAAATTTACGTTGGAAAAATTGCGCTGGCGAAAAAAAACTGCTGCGGAAAAAATACGATGGCAAAAAAGCTGCGGCAGCGGTCGAGAATTGGCCTGCGGGCGAAATGGCCCCCGGCTATTTCGTCCACGTTAATTTTCGTCGTTGATTTTTATTTTTATTTTTATTTTTTTGTCTATTATTATTTTTATTTTTTATTAATAAAAATTAAATATTAAAGTATATATTATTTAATTAAGATGACAAAAATTATTTTGGACTAATTAAAATATATTGGACAACACAAAATTTATTTCAGACTAATTAAAATATATTGGACCGGACTAGGTAAAAAATTAAGGGTTTGCACCTGCCTCTAAATAAAATCCAAAAGTCTAGCTGAAAGCCAAAAGTCCTTTGAAAAGAAAACCATCCTAAAGTCCCCTATAATTGTTGTAAAGTTTTATTTATAGGAAAATCAAAAAAACCTAATGCTATTTTGTTAAGGAAATACAAACTGTTTAGGAAAAATAAAAATTGTTAAGGAAATAAATTAAACCGAGGTTGATAAGGTTTTTGGTAAAATCGACAACGCGCATGGGCTACCACAGGCTGCTGGCCAATTGCTGCGAGGAATTGGGCTACTGGCATGAGAGCTGGGCTGGGCAAGCACGAGCCAGCTGCTACGTCTGCTGGTGAGAATTGCTGTTGGGTGAGGAAAGCGTTGCATCTGCAAGCGAGTCGAGGAGAGATTTGCTGCAAGCTTGGCCTATGGTGAATTGGCCTAAAGAAATTCACCGCAGGGCTTGGCCTACGGCAAAATTGGCCCAAGGCCTACGGTGAATTGGCTTGATTCACCGTTGTCGCTGCCACGCGTCGTCCGCTGATTCGTCCGATTTTTATTTTTTATTTTATTTTTAAAAATAAATATTTAAACAATAAATATTATATTATTATTAAAATAAATAATAAATATTATAAAAAAAATTTTGACTTGTTTTAAAATATTGGACTGGACTTGGTAAAAAATTAAGGGTCCTCATTCAACTCATACTTTTTCTTTTTTGTGTTAAGCTCCTTAAAGAATTTGGCATAAGATGACATGTTTTTAATCACCTTAAGTAAAAGGAGGTTAATACTTACCTTTGAGAGCATATTATAAATTTCAAAAAATTACTTATCATACTTCTCATTTTTTAACCTGCTTGGAAAAGGAATTGGCGGTCTGTACAGATTTGGAGATTTGTGCAGCTTTGGTGCAATTGATGTCTCCTCACTATCTTTCTTTGGCTCACTTTGTTGAGCTTTGCCTTCTTGTATTTCCTCACCATTCTCTTGCATTGTACCTGCATCCAAAGAATTATCAATTGTATTATCACCTATTTTATTATGAAGTACCTTATCACTTCTTAAAACTGTGATTGCTTTCGCTTGCTCCGGTTGGCTTGGAAATTTTCCTTTTTGATTAGCTTGTAGTTGATTAGCCAATTGACCCACTTGAGTTTCTAGCTTCTTAAGTGAGGCTTCCAATGAGTCAAATCGTTTGTTATTCACCTCTTGATTTTTAGTGCTTATTTGAATGAAAGCTTTCAAATTGACTTCAAGTGAAGGTTTCTTTACTTGCTCATGATTTGAACTTTGCCCTTGAAATTTGGGCCCCCTTTGATAAGGTTGGAATGAATGTTGAGGTGGAACTTGTTGTTGGTTCTTCCATGAAAAATTAGGGTGATTTCTCCAACCGAGGTTATAAGAATTTGAGTATGGGTCATTCCTTCCCCTTTGTTGGAACCCTTCAAAAGCAAAAGCTTGCTCTTACCCTTCTTGGAACTGGTCAAAGTTTGAAGGACATACATTTGCATTGTGGCCTACCACACCACATGATGCACATGATTCTTGGCTTGGCACCGGCAAGTTTCCTCTAGCATTCAACAATTTAACTTGCCCTTTCAACTCAGTAAATTGCCTTGCCATTTCTGATTTTGCATTCAACTCATATGCTCTTCTTATCCTTTCTCCAATACTCTTTTGTTGAGAATTTGATCCCAATATTTCAAACAATGCAACTATTTCAACAACTATTTTCTCACCCATTGCCCCTCCTGTAGGATTATCCACTGTGTTTTGACATTGTTGAGTTAGCCCATCATAGAAGAACTAATTGAGCAATCATTATGGATAATAGTGATGAGGGCATTGAAACAATAAAGATTTGAAGTGATCCCATGGCTCATGAAATGGTTCTGTAACACCCTTATATCCCGTATATGTACACTGCATGCTACTACGATCGTAATATACGTATACTGAATATAGGAATGCCACAGATTTTCTTTACATTTCAAATAAACAAATCCTCCTTTTATACAATAATATGAGCAAATTTAAACATTCAAGTTATAATATAACACAATAGATAAAAACGTTCATTCAATACGCAGTAGAAAATATAGTTATATTTACATATATAAACATCAAAATCAAAATTTTACAAAACATAAAGTTTATACATGTTTGGCAGTTCGTCTATATTCTTTACGCCCACAATCAACACCTCAAAGTCTAGACTCGACTCGGTCTAGATGAACTCTCTGGCTCTACCCTGTCACCTACGCGATGAACCACAATCGCACTAAGCCAACGACTTAGTGGTACAAACCCCAATGATAATATGTTTCAATGCAATGCCAATATCATATGTTCAAACATTATAAACAATACATAAGAATATCACATTTCAAAGTCTTACATTGAATCTCATTATTCATTTGTTTCACCAATTCATGAATCACATTTGAACAAAGACAAGCATGGGCCCAAAAACACTAATATGCCATTCAACTTTCGGAGTTAATGTTTTGGTTCAATTATCACATTTATCATTATCATTATCCCAACTAGGCTTCAAGGATTAGGCTCAACCAAGCTTCAAGGGGAACAAAGCATGCTAAGTATCAACCCAACTTGGCTTCAAGAACCAAACCCAACCTAGCTTCAAGGGTTGTAACATCTCAATTAGGCTTCAAGGACTAGATCCAACCAAGCTTCAAGGGGAGTTAAGCATGCTAAACTTCAACCCAACTTGGCTTCAAGGATCAAGCCCAACCTAACTTCAAGAGATTGTTACTATAGGCATGCCACCAACAACAAAACTCTAAAAATGGAATAACACATTAGACACACAATTCATTCATTAATTCATTATCAATTTCATTCTAAATTTTCTCATCATCATTTAGGCAACCATGCCTCAATCATCTCATTTACATCATTATAGCCAACAATGGCTTCACATCTCTTTCAATAGACTATACATAACCAATTACATTGAACATCATCATCTAGGCAAACATGCCTCAATTATCTCAATTCACATTAAAACAACTCAACATTTAAGTATTCATCATAATCAATCGCATTGTACATACATTTCATATTTCATCATATCATCATATCTTTCACATTTCCTATTTCATTTTTCATTACATCATCATATCTTTAGAATCTTCAACATACATTCTACAAAGTTCACATTATGCAAAATATAACATTATTAATATGCATCAACAATGCAATAGATTACTTAACACATTTACAATCAAATGTGTTAAGTCTCAAGGTCATATAAACGTATGCAATAATGTAGTTTGTACGTACCTCAAGAGCAACTCACTCCACACCAAATTCCTCTTCCAAGAATCCTTCAACACTTGGATTATGGCAACTCAACTCTCTTCAAAATCTAAACCAAAGGTAATCATACACACTCACTTAGAGATACATATAAGATAATAAAGCTAAGAACCAACTAGGGTGAACTCTAAACATGACACGCTCAACAACACGGGCGTGTCCCTGACCGTACCCTAACTCCACAACACAGAAGCTTTGACACGCTCAGAACCACGGGCGTGTCACTGAACGTGTAATACATTCTGTCTCACAGAAACATTGACACATCCAACAACACGGGCATGCTCATGGCTGTGTCAATCCTTTACCCATACAGTCTCTATGACACGCTCAGTGACATGGGCATGTCACTGCTCGTGTCACTCATCCAGAAAATAGAACCATTGACACGCCCAAAGACCTGGCCGTGCTCACGGGCGTGTCAGGCCAAAAATGCAAATTCCGGCAACAATAACAACATATCCAACAAACCACTTACTTCCACCATTTTCCACTTCAAACAAACTTAAGTAAACACACCCATAAACCATAATAACTTACAAAAACACCCAAAACAACTCAAAACACACATCAAACACAAATCATAATCATCACCACAAACTCAAAACACAACCACAACACTTTCTCTTCCAACAAACTTACTCTTTCCTTCAATCCAACCCCAAAATCCAAAATCAATTGAACCAAACACTCTTAAACACACCACAATCAAACAAACACATACTATCCACAATCTCAACTCACAAACTCAAAGAAAATCAAAGAATCAAGTGGAAAACTTACCAAAGATGAAGAAACTCTTAAATTTCCAACTTGATCACTTGAAAACTTCCTTCAATCTTGAGCTTGGAAAATCAAATCTCTCTCTTTCTCTCTTGCTTCTTTGATGGCCGGCCAACCCAAGGAAAAGAAAAGAAGAAGAAGACAAATAGCCAAGTCAAACACTCAATCTCTTTAAATCTCCACCAAGCACTTGTTTAATATTAAAATAATGCAAATTATCTTCCTCCACTAATTCAATTTCCATTCACTTAATTAATTTAATTTAAAAATAAATAAATATCTTATTTTGACTTTCATTATCTTGACTTGTATATGTTATATATATTTCTATATATACAACATATACACTCCCTCTCTTAACTTCTTTTCTCTTTCCATACAAACATAAACATTAAATCCAAATACAACAATAATACCAAAACTTCTAGGGCATACTTTGGGATATTACAGGTTCCCCATCAAATTGGGTGAAAGTTGTAATACTCCCCCTAAGTTCCTTTATCTTTTGGTGTGAATAAAATTTTCAATAAAATTTTCTCATGAATCTGTTATACACTTCGGTCTAAGTGGTCAAGGAATTCTCCAATAAGGTCATCAACAATGTTTTTGCCCTATCTTTCAAACTATATGAGAAACATCTCATTTTAAGTTCATCCTCTGTTAATGCTTGCAAAGGGAAAGTATGCAATATTGTGTAAAAATCTCGAATGAAGTTGAGAGGATCTTCATTCGGAAATCCATGGAAGGATGACAACATACTATAATGACTGTTTTTGAGTTCATAATTTCTTGCCGCATTGCTCAACTAGATACATAATGTGGTTACTCTAATTATCAGTCGGGCAAACTCCTTCACAGGCAGTTCCTCTATGTCACCCATTTCTACTTCTGTGTTCTCCTAAAATTGCTCGTCAGTTTCTTCTCCTTCTTGTCCCAAAGGATCTATTCCTTCGATCCTTGAAAGTCTATGAATATCGTCTATATATGGAACAAGTTCATTTCCTTGAAACCTTCGTCCTTACATAAATCACTAGGCAATTTAAAAAGGAACACTTTAAACAATTAAACAATTAAGGTAAAAGAATCAAACTACTAACAAAAACTTCCCTCTCCAGCAACAGCGTCAAAAACTTATTGCGCTCAATTAATTACTACTACAAAGCGATACTCGCAAATATATAGGGTAATTGTAGCAACGGTGATCATCCTAAGGTCATCTCACAAGAAAAAAATTATTTTACAATAGTTTGATTTAAGCAAAATAAATAAAATTGAGTGTATGTTTTTGAATTAGTGAATTGTAATTGAAATTTGAAAGTAAAAATGAGTAGTAGTTGTGTAAGATTAATTCAATTCTAGGAATGGTGCCTAGGGTTGTAGGTCAATTTAATAAAAGCTTAATTCTCAAATTATCCATTAATATAACCTTATATTTTAATTTGTTCCTTGAGTTTAATTAGTAATTACCAATTCATTAGTTTTCACATTCATGAATTAACAACAACCAATTATTTTAAAATTGCAAATTAAAAAAATCCTAGAACTTATATTTCTAATTCATTCTTAGGGTAGTTAATTACATAGTTCTAATATCAAATTTCACCTCTCGGTCCATCGTTCAATATTAAGTGATTAATAGGTGACCAATCTATCAATCTAACTTTAAGTCCAATGCAATCAACTAATAATGTAACATCCTAAAATTTTTGAAAATTTCTAATTTTTAAAAAATTATACAAAAATTATAATTTAAAAGGAAAATTAAATTAATGGTTTTAAATGAAAAATGAAGGGATTTTAAATGAAAAAGTGGAATATATATGTAATATATGCAAAATATACATAACATATATAAAAGTTAACACTTTTTAAAAGAAAAAGGGTATTTTGGTAATTAAATCTTATAAATTTAAAATTAATAAAATAATTTAAAAATAAATTATTTTTGAATGGAAGAGGGAAATTAGGACTTTTAATTTATTAAAAAAATAATTAAATAATTTAATATTAATTTAATTTAATATATATATGTGGTTTAAAAAAAAAGATGAAAGGAAAAGAAATATTAAAAGTCTTCTTCTTCTTCTTCTTCTCTTTCCTTTGGCCGAATTTTCCATGGGAGTTAGACTAAGAATTTAATTCTCCCATACTCCATAAATTGAAGGAATTAACAAGTTTCAAGTGGATTTTTGGTGATCTCCACCAAAATTAATAACTTTCCATCTCTTTTCTTTGAATTCCTTAAAAATTTGGATTATTTGAGTTTTGAGATTTTGATGTAGTATGTTATAATTGTTGGAATTGGTGTGTATGATGTTATTTTGGGTAGTTAACAATGATTCTAAGGTTAGATTGAAGAGATGATGGATTTTGGTTAAAGAATGGTGAAGAGAGAGAATTTAGGGTTATGGATTTTTGGGATTTTGAAAACATGAACTTTAATTGTGCAAATTGGTTCTAAATGAGTTTTTTTGATTCATAAACAAAATTTAAAGTCAAATATTAGATTTGGTGGTGTTGGGTTGAAGTTTGAGAATGGAAGTGGAGATTTAGGGTTTTGGAAAAGTGATTTTCCAAAGTGGTTGAATTGTGTGATTTTATTTGTTTAAGTATGTTGTTTAGTGTTAAAAGTGATGAATATAAGCTTGGAATGAGTAATGGATTGTGTTGGAATGGAAAACCTTCAATGGGGGAAGGTTATGCCATTTTTGAGATTTTGTGTATAAGAGTGTATTTTTATAATGTAAATGATTTAAATGTATTAAAATAAGTTTTTAATAATATAAATAAACTTAAAACACTGATTTAATTGTAGCAGAATGGAATTCCAATGTTGAAGTAAGGAAAGGCTAAATTTTTGAAAATTTATAGGAGTGATGTGTAATTATGGTTTAATGTTGGAAATGCCATTAAATGTGATACTAAATGATTATTTGCTATCACATTTGGTTTAGGCTTTGAGGGAGGTTGATTTGCTTCATCCAAGTGATGAAGGGCAAGTTGGAAAGATTGGATTGATGGTTGTTTTTAGCTTGCTTTAGGTTGCTAGTGGAGGTATGTACAAACTTTGAATATAATATCTATATTTGCATAACATTTGGACTTAACACATTTTGGTTGAAAAATGTGTGAAGCTACTTGGTTCATTGTGTATGAATAATATGCTATGACATTTGTAATGTCATATATGTGTTAAATGTATTTTGAAAAGCCATTGATAATGGCTAATTTGTGTAACATGTGAAATATGCATATTATGTAAAAATACCCAAAGTAATTGGGTAATGTGTTGTGAATGCAAAAATGAGATATGTGCAATAATGAAATGAATTGATATTGATAAAAATGAGAAAAGTGAGAAAAATGAGAAAGATGTGAAAAATGAGAAAAGTGAAAAAAAATGTGAAAATAAGGCAATGTGTTGATTGAATATGTGAAAATGAGAAAGAGATTAATAATGAGAAATATGAATAAATTGTGTGCCTAGTATGTTATTCAATTTTCAGAGTTCTGGGTTTGGCGGCATGCCTATGATTGCCTACGAGATAAACGCTGGAATGGTGAAAAGACTGGGTCGTAAGCTAGGCCAGCTGATAAATATGATGTTTTTAGGGTAAAAGACTAGGTCGTAAGCCTCAAAAACTGTAGCAATCTAGCTGGGTTGAGGACCAAGATACTGGGGCCTAAGGGTCTAGCCGGGTTGAGGTCCAAGAGACTAGGGCTGTTACATTATCCATGGATATATTGCCTACGGGGCTAGACACATGGTGTCATTATGGACCAAAGCAGTAACTCTGAAATTTGAATAGCATATTAGATCCTTTTTGGGCCCATGTTTGTTTTGTTTTAATGTGAATTATGAAATATTTGAAAAATATAAGAAAGTGGAATGATTTGACATCTATATGCATTATGCATTGGCATTGCATTGAGTTTTATTATTATTATCAAAGTTTGTACCACTAGGCTTTGGCTTAGAGTGATTGTTTCCATCGCGCAGGTGACAGGGTAGATCTAGCTGAGCCAGAGAGTTCTTCTAGACCATGTCGGGCCTAGACTTGTAGTTAAGCTTGTTGAGTTGCTATCGAGATCAGAAACGCTGCCAGCAGCATGTATATATTTTTATGTTATTGTACATTTTGAGTTTTATACATAATATATTATGTTTTAGATTTTACGTATTGTATATTGTAAATAATGTTTGGGTCCATGTATTTGAAATGGGAGAGTAAGTGTGTTTTAAATTATATATATATCTTTAAATTATATATATATCTATATATATAAATATTTGAGAAACTTGGTGAAATTGAGAAGTATGGTTGAGATGGTGATTCGAAATTATTTGGGAGTGTTTTCTTTTTGCAGGTTGAGTAATTGCTAAATTTTGGGATGTCCAAATTACAGACAAAACTCTGGCAAATTTTTCCCAGAGATTTTTATATATATTATTTATTTTGGATTCTTATAATAAGTAAAGAATATTTATATTCTATTTAATTTTTATATATTTAGAATTTGAAATTTTAAATTGAAAATGTAAATTTTTTTTATTAAACCGATCTGTGGTATTTTTGTACCGTATATGCGTATTTTATATATGATAGAAATATGTATTGTACGTATATAGGGTATAAGGGTGTTGCAAATAAAAAGGTATACTAATAGAATTATCAAATTAAGTCATTTAATTAAATCTACTACAACCCAAGGCATGAGTAAATTAGCTCATCATCAATTTAAAACAAATATCCATCTCAATATTCATCAAATCAAAATTATACATTGTAATATTAATGTTCATAATAAAATAACAACAATCTAGAAATGAATTAAAAGAGAGAATATGAAAAACTCCTCGTAGACGCCAAGAGTTGAACTACTTATCTTCCTCCTAGCTTCCACCTTGATGTATGATGAACAACTTCCAAGCCCTCTTCAATTAATGGCTCTCTTCTTAAAAGATGGAATTGAAACTCTCTCAAGCTTACAACTCCAATCAAGCTTTCTTCAAACCCTAATCTTCTAAAGAGCCTGTTCACCCAATTTAATCCCCAAACTTGATTAAGTCTTATCTATTGAAGAAATAAAAGATGAATGGAAATGAAGATGAAGAGAGAATGATATCTTCTCTCCCAAAAACAAGAACAAAAACTAAGAACTTCATAGCTCTGAAACAAGCCCAACGTGTATGTATGTTCCATCCCCTTCCCCTTTTGGCTTGGCCATGTCTTCTGCTTGTGTTCACCTTTGCCATTTGCTTTGCTTCCTTATTCTTTGGTTTTATCAAGTGGACACGACCAAGGCCTTGGACGTGTCATGTGACACGACCAATGGCTTGGCCGTGTCTCTTGCCAGTGTCTGCCTCTGCCTAATTTTCCTAAAGGACATGGCCAAGCCAGGTTGTCTCAGCCTGTGTCCTACTTCTTCCTTACCTTTGATGAGTGACACGGCCAAGCTAAGTGGTGTCTTGGCCATGTCTCTTACCTTTTTGCAAATTTTGATCCACCACTCCATTGTTTTGTACTTCAACCTAAATCAAACACTTCAAACAATCTTTAATAACAAATTAAAAGAAAAATTAACTAAAAACAAATAAAACTACCCTAAAAATACAAACATAAATTATTGAAACACTTTATTGATTTTTTTTTTCAATTTTTGTCTATTTAAATGATTCTAACAATCCATTTCTCATCTAAACTTTAAGACATCATTTAGATTTGCAAATGGAGGGGATAAAACATGCTTCAAGATTGGTGCCTCGACCCAACGCTGAATTGCTAGACTACATCCGACAGCATGAAAATTGAAATGTCAAGCTTTTAGCTGGGATGCGGCTCCATCGCAGTTCTAGCAAAAAAACTGAGGTAAGCTTTACTATACTACAATTTAAAGTTTTAGTGGCACAAATTTACAACAATATTATAAAGAAAAAAAAAAGAAAATAAGAAAAAGAAATTATCTTCTCAAAAGAGTGGATTTTTTTTAAAAACTAGGATTTAGTTATTAAAAGTAGATTAGCCAATTTAAGAATTGACTTAGAGCTAAAAATAGATGAACTAATGGACTAGAGCAAAAATTGAATAAATAAATAAATTGTTAAAGAAAGTGATGAGTAACTTATGATAATATTAGACTTTAAAATGGTAGCATTTGTGAGATGATTTAATACCTGGTTTCCTCATAATGACTTACCTGATTTGATACTAGCGCGATCGTTATGTTGTCCAGGGTGGGGGGTGTGTTTATAAGGCCCGACAATGGTATAACATAGAATCGTATCGGGTACCATGGTATTCTTGTTCCTCTTACTAAAATAACTTAACATGTAACATCCCCTGACAATTCTCATTAGAACTATTATAGAATGTTACTAAATATACTGTCAGTACTCTAATCAATTCATTGACAAAGTTTCCTTCCAAAATGTTACTAACAAAAATCTTCAAATAATAATAATACAATCTGTATGATACAACACTTATAAATCCAATATTTAAACCAATCTCCAATATCTCCAATAATCCAAATAGTAGTTATAAATTAGATAAACATCATAAGTTCATCAAATCAAATAAATATATAATACATGCTTTATTTGATAATCATTCACTAGAATCTCAAACTTCATCCTCTAAATACATATATTTCTTTCATGTTTACAAATTTGTACAATCTCTCAAATAGCCAAATAAAATTGTATATATACATTTTATAACTTATGAGTATAATATACAAAAGATCTCTATATGTACTATAGGTAATTTCTTGAGATCCTTAATTCTACTTCTTAACTTGCTCGAATGACCTGATACGTGCGTGTTAGAAAATAATTCTAACACACTAAGCAAAGCTTAGTGGTGCTTGTATAAACATATTTTTTCACTTAATATTAAAGGAAAATACTTATGGAAATATAGTAATAACACTCAATTTTATGAAATATTTTAATATATTAACTGTTTTCAATAACAAACCAACATAATATTTTGATTACACAAAATAATAACTTTAACTCTATAAAACTTATCATGCTACACTACACTTTTGGGATTGCAACTTTTCTGTCTTTGAATTATTTTATTTAAGACTTACTTTTTCATTTGTTAACATTGATCATATTACACTTATTTATTTTTCAGTAAGTCTTACTTTTCAGTTTCACATATAGAATAATTTCATTCAATCTATAATTTTTAGCACTTAAATTTAGTACTATACTTCGGAGCACTTTGTATCTTATATCATTATATATACTTTCAATCATTATAACACTTAGAAAGTTATTGATCAATTCAATAACTTGAGCATAACATTTCTATTCTATGTATTAGAACTTTCACTTATAAACCTTAATATATACATTACTAATCACTTTCATATTGTAACACAGTAAGTCGATTTCAAGTAATTGACTTAAATTATTTTACATTTCTTCCATTATTCACAATGTAATATTCACATATATTTTCAATTTAGATAACTTCATTAAATATGACCATAAATACTGAACTTAGATCATAGGTTTGGATAACATGTTAGTGTAGCAATTTTAATGCCAAATCTCAAGAATATATAATGACAATTATACCCACTATCACTGATGACACAATGTGTCCATTAATGGCATGAAGTGCTCACTATCACTATGGCTATCCTTCATCTAGTTAGCCATTCAATCAAAAGCTAGATCTAAAATCAGTATGATTTGGGCAATTCATTAGTTTTAATTATCATTGAATTATGTATATCACTTCAATGGAACAATTCTTTGATCAACACTTGGTATTACACATATTTATCATATAATCAAAATTTATTACACTACTTGATAGGGTTGATTTCAAAATCCTTTACACTTTAAGGCCTTATAGTTAATTAAGCCTAAATCACATATGAAACACAAGAAAAAAAGCCATTTTAGGCAAAATTTCTTCAAGTGACAGGCCTAATGACATGGGCGTGTCACTTGCCCATTTCACAGTAGCTTTGACACGCCCAACGACATATGCTTGTCACTAGGCATGTCATTTATTTTACAATTCAGTAACTATGACACACCCACTGACATGGGTGTGTCACTGGCCATATTAGGCAAAAATTCTGCATTTTGCACACTTAACCATTTTAACTCAATATATTCAAAATCTATGATAATAATAAATCAAATCCAAATTTTTTTAACATAAAAGAGTTTACATCTAATACTTTACTCAAACTTCAATTAATCAAACCTTCAAATATCACTTATGGCTAAAACAACATCAAACTACCCAATTCTTATAAAGATTGAATTAAGAATCAAACTCACCACATATAAGTTCTTTTAATTCATTTTTCACTCATCAATCCATTTAATCAATATTTTCAAGAAATAATTCATTATAAATGACTCAATCAATCAATTCAAACATTCAAACTCATAGAAATCACATACCACTTTCAATTTTCTCTTCTTCTATCTTTTCCCTCTTTTTCTTTGATTACTTGCTGATAATCTCACCTTTTCTAGCTTATTCTTTTAAAAACTCATAGCTAGATATGATTTTCTCTTAAATTTTAGCCAAATTCTTGAAAAGAAGGAAGAAAGAAGGAGCTTTGGTGGTGTTGGTGATGATGATCATGGAAAGAAGAAGGAAGAAGAAGAAAGAAGCTTCTATATAAATACACATATGTCCATATACACATATATATATTTATGGCTTAATCTAGCATGGCCTATCTCATTTTAAATATGATGCACCCTCTTTTCTATCCTTTGATTCTAATTTGATTTTTAATCTCGTAAAATTGTAAAAATATATAATTTCTTCTGTAAATTTTTAAGATTCACTGTTTATATTACTTATTTATACCACTTATATCACAATTCACTATCAATTATTTATATTAAATTAAAATTTTAGTATTTAAAGTTTTAAACATTACAATGCTCCCCCACTAAAGAAATTTTATCCTCGAAATTTACCTGTTATGGCAGTAAACCATTAAATTTATAACTAATCTTAAATCTCACATAAAATCAATTATTTGATTAATTGACATAACTTTTATTTATTATTTTTTATGTCTGATATTACTCAATAAAACACTTTCAGAATAATCTTATTATAGAACTGCAGAAGATTCAGTTCTATACACTTACATTATTCAAGCTCAGTTCAATAATCGCCTTTAATTCTCTTTAGATTTTTTAATATATAATTTGTATCATTACATTCCACTATTATAGATATATATTTCTTTCTTTCTCTCATATACTGAACTTTAAATCCTAGTTTCGGATAGCGGGTCACTGATGGGAAGTAAATGCCCACTGTATAAATATGGCCAAAGGCCTACTATGGCACGAATGCCCACTATATATAACGACACAGAGTGTCCACTGAGAGAAAGGGACCAAAGGTCCTCTATGACGCAAAGCATCCACTGATGGCATAGATGCCAATATCACTGGGACATATATAAAAAAATGTCCTCTATGGGACAGAGTGCCCACTTTCAATATAGGACATAAGTGTCCTCTATGGCACAGAGTACCCACTTTCATTATGGCATAAAATGCCCACTATCACTTTAAACATTTACGCTTTAGCTAATCTAGAAACTAGATTTAACATCAGTATAATCGATCAATACTTTTATTTCATTGTTGCAAATTATTGCCAATTATAATATCTTTTGGAATATAACACTTTCTCTTTGAAGTGTTTGTTTATTACTATGAATTTATAAGATATAAGCAATTATTTCAAACACATTTATCATATGAATATATATACACATTATATTTGTTTCTGATTAGTTCGACTAATTTTATTTATTCATTAATCTTTATCTTTCAAATCGTTTCCATTTTTCCACTGTAATAATGAAATCTAAAAAGATTTTCACTCTTTACTTGTTTAATTATTTTCTTAACATATTAAGAATTCTCAACTATTCTTTCACTTTAAAAGTATATGTATGTGTACATAATGTATTCACTATGTTTAATACACACACTCACACACACATACACACATATATATATATTTCTAACTTGATTCATAGTATATCATTTCACTAGAAGGGTTAAACTGCCTACAAATCTCACTACATTCTTTCCTTTTTACATTATCAATTCCTTTCTTTTTATTATCATCAATTAGTATCAGTTAACTCTTTAACACTGCTACATATAATCTATAATTTATCTTTAATCACCAAATAATGTTACTATCATGTATTCCATAAGTACACAATATGTAAATCTCACATTCTTACTTTCATTACTCAAACAATTCATATATACACCTCTTTGTTTTCTTTATCTTTCTATTCAAACTATTTAAAATAATCAATGATTCATCAATATATCATTCTTTTCACCTTGCTTCGTAAATTATCTTATTTCTTCATGAATAATGTTAAATCCACTAATCACTTGTAATCATCTTTTATCTCTTCTCTAACCTTACACTTATTTCAAATATTCAATTACATTTATCCATACTTTCCTCAAGTTTTCTTCACATCTAAGTTTCATCATTTAATGGATTGATTTCATTTCAATCTTATAAGAAATCTTTTTATCAATTTTAACTGTTTCCAAGATGTGTTCAATAATTCACTACTAATTTTGCCCATAAATTCTAATATATAAAGGTATAAGAAGATAAAAATATGCATAAGCAAATGCATGATCGTACAAGTGATCATGCACATGACTGTTGGAATTTATTTTCAAAGTTTGAAAAATAGAAATTTGCACACGCATACGCATGACTATACAAATGATCATGCGTATCTCTACTAGAATTTTGTTTCATGATATAATCAATAAGTTATCAATAATTCAACTCAAACAAATTGAGAAAACAAGATCCAACTCTTCAAAGCACAATCAAATTCAAATCTAAACTTCTGTAACCCTAAAATCTTTCAAGACCTTATTTTCTTCCACAACCTTATATCAACTCATAAATGATTCAATGATGAATTTAATCATTGTTTTAGTTAATAATCAATAAATACACATTTACATATTACAAGAATAACTTTACTATCATAGAAGTAAAATTTTATACTCATATTTTTCCACAATTATTGAATATACAATATCTTTCACTAATAATAGTGTTTTATCAATTCACAAATCTCTTTACATAATAAAAATGAAGATTATTACAATAAATAGCAAAATAAGTATTATTTAAGCACTAACATCTTTAAAAATACTCTTCCATCACTTTTCCTTTCAATATTTTATTTTGATGATGTTTTAAAAGGCACTAGAAATCTTTAAATAGGCTTTAGAACTTTTAACCAATATATTCACTTATACAATAATTTTGATGCATTCACTTTCTTTAATTAACTATCACTTCAATTTTTAACGCCGAAAAATTATAAAAACAATTACTTTATGCACTTTAAAACCCCATTATCCATATTTCACATCTAAATTACAGCTTGAATTCATTTCGAGCTATAAGGGTATTTTCATAATTTCTTACCTCTTCAAAACCTTTTTCAAAAATACGGATATTATCCATACTCAGATTTAATATTATTCTTATTAAGGCTTATTTAACCGTATCATAATCAATCCAATTTACACTCATATATTCACTTAATGCAGAAAATCAATACTTAAAATTTTAGAGCATGACAATTCCCATTCTCGTAAAAAATTTCATTCTCAAAATTTATCTATCAGCCATAATTCGTTCCTTAGATTCCAATAAATTATTACACTTCCACTATGAAACTTTGATTTTTCTCCTTAACTACTCATATCTTGGTTTCTTTCCACATCCTTCTTTTTCACAAATAGGTCTAGTGCACTCCAAACAATACGCTATGAATTCTCAATCAATTCTTAGAAAATATTCTACAACCATAAACATATGAAATATCAATTGTATCAAAACACATATCCACTTATTCGATTAACATAACTTAGACAATTGCATTTCACTTCTCCCATGACTCTACATGCCAGAAACGCCTAAACCACTCTCTGATACCACTAAATGTAACATCCCTTGATAATTCTCATTGGAACTATAGAGAATATTACTCAATAAACTGTTAGTACTCTAATCAATTCATTGACAAAGTTTCCCTTCAAAATTTTACTAATAAAAATCTTCAAATAATAATAATACAATCTGTATAATACAACACTAATAAATCCAATATTTAAACCAATCTCCAATATCTCCAATAATCCAAATAATAATTATAAATCAAATAAACATCATAAGGTCATCAAATTAAATAAATATATAATACATTGCTTTATTTGATAATCATTCACTAGAATCTCAAACTTCATCCTCTAAATACATATATTTCTTTCATGTTTACAAATTTGTACAATCTCTCAAATAGTCAAATTAAATTGTATATATACATTTCATACTTATGAGTATAATATACAAAAGATCTCTATATGACTATAGGTAATTTCCTAAATTTCCTGAGATCCTTAATTCCACTTCTTAACTTTCTTCGATGACTTGATACCTGCGTGTCAGAAAATAATTCTAACATGCTAAGCAAAGCTTAGTGGTGCTTATATAAACATATTTTGTCACTTAATATTAAAGAAAAATACTTATGAAAATATAGTAATAACACTCAGTTTGAAGAAATATTTTAATATATTAACTATTTTCAATAACAAACCAATATAATATTTTGATTACACAAAATAATAACTTTAACTCTATAAAACTTATCATGCTACACTACACTTTTGGGATTGCAACATTTCTCTTTTTGAATCATTTTATTTAAGACTTACTTTTTCATTTGTTAACATTGTTCATATTACACTTATTTGTTTTTCAGCAAGTCTTACTTTTCAGTTTCACATGCAGAATAATTTCATTCAATCTATAAATTTTAGCATTTAAATTTAGTACTATACTTTGGAGCACTTTGTATCTTATTTCATTATATACACTTTCAATCATTATAACACTTAGAAAGTTATTGATCAATTCAATAACTTGAGTATAACATTTCTATTCCGTGCATTAGAACTTTCACTTATAAACCTTAATATATACATTACCAATCACTTTCATATTGTAACACAGTAAGTCGATTTCAAGTAATTGACTTATATTATTATTTTGCATTTCTTCCATTATTCACAACATAATATTCACATATTGTTGACCCTTAATTTTTGATCCACTCAAATCCAATAGTCCAAAATAATTTTTGTAGTATTTTATTTATTTTAATAATATTTTAATTACTAATAATATTTAATAGTTATTTTTAATAAAAATAAAAAATATAAAAATATAAAAAAATGAAAAAAAAATGAAAAAAATAAAAAATCGGACAGATAGGCGAGCGATGCATAGCAGCGCGGCCGCAGGGCAATTCGCCCGCAGAAAATTTCTGCGGCGAATTGGACACTGGCCAATTCCCCACAAATAACAATCAGCGGTGAATTGGGCACTGCCCAATTCGCCGCAGCTAGGCTTGCCTAGTTCTGCGGTGAACTAGCTTGCCCAGCTAGCTCGCCACCGATCCTACAACAATTTTTGCCAGAGCAGCCCTCGCGCGCTGCTGATTTTTTAACCAAACCTTATTTTATCCGGTTTTCTATTTTTCCTAAACAATTGGTATTTCCTTATTAAAATAGGATTAGGACGCTTTATTTTCCTATAAATACTAGCATTAAACACACGAATTAGGGAGCGACAATTGTTGAAAGAAACTTTGGACTTTCATTTTTTTTAAGGAAAGTTGGGAACTTTTGGCTGAATCCAATTACTTATGTAACGAATATGAAATATCAAATAGAAAAGAAGAAAAGCAATCAACAAGGCAGTGGCTTAGCTAACGGTCTTGTCCTCAATTCAACCAACAAATACAAAGGCTGTGTAATCATTGTCTTTGCCAAAGCTCATCCAGAATTCTATTCAAACAATTTTGGTGGAGCCAACAAATGACGGTATGCTTTAAATTAAGTAAATAATATATGTTTTGATTGTTTTAAATATTGAATGAGCCCGTTCTTCATTTAGTTAAAGCTATAGTATACAAATTATTCTAAATATCAGTTCATATGTTAGTTTACGTGAATTACAAATTATTGTTTCTATAAGTCATATCAATTTTAACCCATAGACTTATTTGTCATAGATTGTTTATTTGTTTTATCTTATGCATATTTTATCAATACATCACTCAGAATCACATTAGGGTTTTCATACAAAATTCACAGTAGCATCTACTCTCTTTAAACATATTCATAGTTCACATAAGTTATGAACTTTGATAAGTTTTTTCATAAAAACTAAACCCTAATTCGTCTAAAACCTTAAGCTATAAACATTATTTTTTATAAATATCAAACTTTAATTTATTCTTTCTAACAACCCTAAATTTCATGATGTTAAGCCCAAAACCCTAATGTATTAAGGTTCCAAAACCCTAATTTCATAATGTTAGCCCTAAACCCTAATTTGATTTACCAAAAACCTTACTACTTTCTTAAATTTATAAAACCCTAATCCATTCCATTTTTCCAAAAATTCTCACAGTAGCCTAAATAATAATAATAATAATTCCAAAATTCCAAAACCCTAAATGTTAATTAAAGAACCCTAAATTGAGACATAAACCTAAATTTATATCTTTATTTGGTTTATTAAATTTTAGATTTGATTATGTAGTTTATCATATGTTTTGATTTATTTAATTTCAATACTTGATTTATTCAATTTATCGTGGATGGATATTTTCATTATTATTATGATTATTATTAGTTTGTCTTAGTATTAAAATTGTAAGAGGTATGTTTCCATTATTGTGTACCTCATTAATTAATTTTCATGTAATTTAAATTGGTTTTATATTTTGGACCAATATAAAGGGCATGTTTCCACCTTTCGGTGAGTGTCCTATTTAGTTTTAGACATGGATGATGTAAGGACATGTTTCCATCCTTAGATGGGTGACCATTTATTTGCTTTGTTTGGACATTGCTTTAATTTTAGTACAATGATGCTTTATTTTAATTGTTGCATGTAGTATGGATAATATTGTTATATTTAAGAATTTTATAATATTAAGACCTACAAAGGAGGCCGATTCCAATGAACCGGGCGTTGTGGGGGTGCTAGGCCATTTCTCACCTTCCCCACATATACCCAACTTTTTGAACCCACTAAGGGGTTGGGGATTCCTTAGGAATCGAGTCATCTACCCCTTTTTTTTTCCTGGCACATTCGGGTGGCGACTTCATTTTTTCTGGGCTTAGGCCCGTGTTCTCTAAGGCCTCGAGCCTAAACAGTGCCGAAGTTGCAAGAACCATTCTACCAGGAGTGGGGGCAAAAATCTCCGCTCACAGTGGCGACTCCACTGGGGATAAGAGAAGTTGATTCCGTTGGTCTTTATATTATTTTATTCTTTCTTATCATGATATTATCCATTCCATCATATTACATTGCATCATATTAGATTGCATCATATGTGTTACTCGTGTTGTGTTATGTAAGGGATACCATACTTTCAGTCAAGGTGTGGAGATCGAGCATGGCATAACCACTAATAGCCTCATACTATTTGGTATATACTTGCTATGGGAACCTAAGCCTTTTAACCTAAGACTAAAGCTCATGTAATTGGCCTAGTTACTTTCCTTAGGTTTTACCCCAAATGCTAGTTGTTTGACTATGGTTAATTTGTCTTGGCTTAAATCATGAGTTATTTGGTTTGTTCCTTTTCTAATATGACTTAAATACATTGTGTGCTCAAATAAATTTTTCTTTAAAATCCAAAAGACCAAAGGTATTTTCAAAACTTTTCAAGATAGTCTTTGGACATAAAACTTTTATAAAAATCAAAAAATTCTTTTTTCATGACTCAAATACAAAGTCAAAAATCAATTTATTTTTCTAAAAATATTTTTACAATAGGTTTTTCAAATAAAATTATTTTTGCATTTCATCCAACCTTTTCTTACAAAGAGCTTACAAATATTTAGGTCAATTATGAAATACCAAAAATCAATTGTGAGCCTAGTTTATACTAAGAGTTATTAATCATGGGCTTGTTTTTGGCTTGAATCATTAGTTACTTTTTCAAGTGAGAAATCTATTTATCATTAGCAATTGTAAAACATTGTACAATAATGAAAAATATAATAATTTTTTTTTCGTATTTTTTTTCGTTGCTCTAACTTTTGCCTAGTACGCTCATGCGGGTTTTCGAAACTAGCGAGCTGTCCTAATTTTTGCCTAAGCTGCCCTTGCGGGTTTTCAACTCAGCGGACTTTTTTCTTTTTTTTTTCTTAATTCTTTCTTCGCAGATTTGGCTTCAGGAGAGTCTTTGTTTGCTTGATACCCCCTCCATGCCTAGAAACCTACCACGTCAATATTCTGCTAGGAAGCTACTCCATCCTGCTTCTTCATATGCTGACTGGGTTTACCGAATCTACTCACGCTCTGAAGTCAATATCCGTTGGTTGGTACCTTGGTGGAAGATCTCTCGTATCACCATGCGGACATACTTGATGTACGTTCCCCTTGTTGCTCTTCGTCAAGGTACATGCTATGATCCTCGCCGACTTGGGCGTCAGTATGGAGCTGAGCCTCGTGATTCTGACTTTGCTCCTGACCTAGACATGTCTTACTTGACTGAAGCCTACTTGGATCGGTTAAGGCAAAGCTGGCCTGCACGTTACACTTATAGACTGCCATAGATTTTACATTTGTCAATTCAGAAAGTGTTTTGTTAGGATGAAAAATAACTAAAGTAATAAAAGATGTTTCTTTTCCATTGATAATTTGTCATCACCTTTTGCAATTATGATTATTTATTTCATCCGTATCTGGTCAAATACTTTTTACAATGCATATAGAACAAATTTAATTATCAATTCTATTTTATTAAATTGGGGAACAACCAAACATAAAGCCAACATACACAAGATCACTCCTGTTGCCAATTAGCCCTTTCGGGTTTTCTAATTGATGATTTTCTCTCATTAGCCCTAATTGTTGCCTAGCCCGCCCTTTCAGGTTTTCGAAACTAGCGGACTACTCTAACTTTTGCCTAGGCCACTCTTTTTGGGTTTTCATCCTAGCGAGCTCTCTCTTTTTTATTTTTCTTACATAAAACTTCTTTAACCTGTCAATATTTACTGGCTCACTAAATTCATTCCCATCCATGTCTGATAACTTCACCGCACCTTTGCTCATGACCTGTTTCACGACATATGGCCCTTCCCAGCTAGGTCTAAACTTCCCTCTTGGATTAGATACATTAGGCTTACATTGCTTCAACACTAAATCCCCAACTCTGAATTTTTTGACCTTGACCCTTCTATTGTAGGCCCGAGCTATCTTCTTTTGAAACAGTTGGTGACGATACAGTGCCTTTAACCTTCTCTCTTCCAGTAGAGCTAACTATGTATATCTGCTTATTACCCATTCCATTTCAGGTAGCTCCGCTTCCAAGACAACTCTCAATGACTTGATCTCAATTTCAATTGGCAATACCACTTCCATCCCATAAACCAAAGAGAACGGTGTCATCCCAGTAGGTGTTCGCACACTCATCCTATATCCCCCATAAAGCAAAGGGAAGCATTTTCGACTAGTCCCTGTAAGTCTTGGTCATCTTGGATAGAATTTGCTTAATTGTCTTGTTTGTTGCCTCCACGGCACCATTAGCCTTTGGTCTGTAAGGAGAGGACCGATGATGATGGATTTGGTACTTGGAGAATAAATCCTTAACTGCTCCTTGAAACTGTACCCCGTTGTCTGATATCACACTATGCGGGACCCCATATCTACAGTTGAGATTCTTTTCGATAAACCTAGCCATTTGACTTGCACCCAGCTTGTTGAAGGATTCGGCTTCGACCCATTTTGAAAAATAATCAACTGCTACTATAATGAAACGGTGACCGTTTGAGGCTGTCGGATGTATTTCTTCTATAATGTCGATACCCTAGGTGGCAAATGGCCAGGGTGAAGACATTGAATGCAGTTCTTTAGGAGGCATATGATTCAAGTTACCATACATCTGACATTGCTGGCACTTTTTTACAAATTCAATACAGTCTTTCTCCATGGTCAACCAATAGTAACCTTGTCGGATAATCTTCTTAAATAGGGCCAAACCACTCATGTGACGACCGCAACTTTTTGCATGTATTTCAGACATGATGCGCTCCACTTCAGGCTTTCTTAAACATCTCAAATGCACTCCATCTAGCCATCTTCGATATAACTCTCCATGGAAGGTGATGTATTGCAATGACCATATTTCCCAATTAAAGAGGGTGTCTCCCTTAAGTATTTCATTGGATCCAACCTGGAAATTGATTGCACACTATACGATTGAAAGTAATGCTACAACCTCTTAGAAGAACAAACCACGGCTATACATGTCTTTTCGATGATACTATACTTAATTTCATAAGGTAGGAGCTTTCTCAAATAGTAAACGGCATGCTCAATCCCCGACTCATCTGCTTGGGCTAGCATGGCTCCTATTGACTCTTCTTCTACTGCTAAGTATAGTAATAAAGGTTTTCCGGGTTTGGGTTGTTTCAAAACAGGTGGATTCAACAAATACTCTTTTATTCGGTCAAAGGCCTTTTGACATTCTTCGTTCCATACGACCGGCTGATTCTTTCTAAGCAATTTGAAGATAGGCTCACAGATTATTGTGAGCTTTGCTATAAATCTGCTAATGTACTGCAGTTTACCAATGAATCCCCGAACTTCTCTCTCTGACTTTGGGGCTGGCATATCCCTGATTGCTTTAACTTTGTTAGGATCTATCTCAATACCATTCGGACCAATTACATGTCCCAACAATTTTCTTGAAGTAACACCTTATACACACTTCTTCGGGTTTAATCTTAGCTTATACTTCAAAGCTCTATTGAAGAATAATTCTAAGTTTTGGAAGTGTTGCTTACTTGTATCTGACTTCACCATCATATCATCAACATATACTTCAACTTCTTTGTGCATCATGTCATGAAATAGTGTGGTGGCCATCCTTTGGTAGGTTGCTCCAGCATTCTTTAAGCCGAAAGGCATCACCCTATAATAAAATCTACCCCATGTAGTAGTGAAGGTAGTTTTTGCTTTATCCTCTTGGGCCATTAACACTTGATTGTATCCGGAAAATCCATCTACAAATGAGTGTAGCATGCTAGAGGCTGCACTATTAATGAGAACATCTATATGAGGTAAAGGAAATTCATCCTTAGGGGAAGCCTTGTTCAAATCTCTATAGTCCACGTAGACCCTTATTCTTCCATCTTTCTTTGGCACAAGTACTATGTTGGCTAGCCAATCTGGGTATTCTATCACTTCAAGGAACTTCACTTGTATTTGCTTAGTGACCTCTTCTTTAACTAACTCAGCCCACTCAGGTCTTAGTCGCCTAAGCTTTTGTTTGACAGGCTTAATGTAAGTGTAAGTAGGAATATGATGCTCGGCTATGTCTCGATCTATCCCCGGCATATCTTCGTAAGACCAAGAAAACACTTCTTCATATTTTTTAAATATTTTTTCAAATCTTTCTCTCTCTCATTAGGAGTAAGGTCGGATGCTATGCTAATGTTTTTAGGATTTTCAATTGTTCCCAAATTTAATGATTGTGTGTTAACATAATTAATATTAAAGATGCTCATGTAACTGCCATTTGAATGTATGCAACCATCAGGAGAAACATCACACAAGTAAGCAAAATTAGACTTTATTGCATTCATTTTGGAAAAGAAAATATCATCATCCTCATACAAAGCAGACAAATTAAAATCAAAATCAAAATCATTGTTCTCAGAATCATAAAGCAGGATGTCTTCAAACTTTTCTTCAACCAGGGCAGCAATCTCTTCCGGAGTCTTCTCGGCTTTTAGGGCAACTTCATTCTTCTCTTTGTTGATTGATAAGGTGAGCTCTTTCTTCACTTGATCCACTAGCTCAGCAACATCTGCAAAAATTTCAAAACCGGGGATTAACTTACCCATGAACATGATTGGCTCAGGCTTTCCTTGGAGTGGTCTCATATCTGGAATTTTGACAAAGATCTCTTCAATTGGTGGGAAGCTCATCTTCTCACTCTTCTTTGGCTGGACATTGTCGTCTTCATCATATCCTAACTCCTTCTTGGATGTTTGAGTTCTAAAATCTGGCAACTTTGTCAAACCGACCTTACCCTTTCCAAGACCAGCTCCGGGAAGGTAGTTCATTTTCTTCATCATATTCAAAACTTTAGAGTCCACTACTTCATCATCAGAAATTGCAACCACTTGAAAACCATTGAGAGGTCTTTCAACCATTAGGGCATTAACAATCTCATTATCTTCAGCTTCAATGACCACTGTCTCATTTCCATTGGGAAATTTGATCTTTTGATGAAGGGTGGAAGGAACTCCACCAAGAGGATGAAACCATGGTCGCCCCAAGAGTAAGGCAAAGGTAACTGGTATGTCTAAAACAACACACTCAACTATAGATTCAATTGGACCAACCTTGACAGCCGCTTTGAAAGTCCCTTCAGCATGCCACTTAGTGTTGTCATAAGCACGAATTGTCACCTCGGTTGGGTTTAGATCTCTTGTTGACATGGCTAGCTTTGGCAGTATCTTAAGTGGACAAACATTTATGGAGGACCCATCATCGACCATTACACATGGAGTCCTCTTCCCCTTGACTTCTATTTTGATAAAGAGAGGGCGGATGTGGTCTCTCCCCTCCTCCTGTAAGTCCGCATATGAAAAAGAAACTGCTCCCATACTAACTTCACTCTTTTCTTGGATCTCCTCACATTTCATTACTTCCCCAATTTTTATGAAGTTGATCAACTCCTCCGGTGTTGTGGAGGTAGAAATTGGAATGCTAGCTAAGGCTTTGGCCATAGTTTCTCGGTGCCTTTTAGAAGTAGCTAATAAGTCCCAAATGCTAACACTTGCTTGGGTTCTTTTCAATTGCTTGAGCACAGCATCATCTTCTTCTATTTCAACTTCCTTCCCCTTATTAGTTTCTATCTCCTTTGGTGGTGGCCTTGCGTAAGGCTTATCGGATCTAGTATTCATCACCTCATCTTCTTCGGGCTTGGACCAAGTCCACTCCTCCTTCTTGGATACAATATCATCATCACTGTCACTTGAATCCCAAAACCCATTGACAACACAAATTGCTACTTCTCCACCCATCATAGCTTGTTCAATTTTGACAAATGCCTCTTCTTCTTTGGTTGCTTCTCCACCCACATCTTGAAAAGAAGACATGACAAAGTCCTCATGCAAACCTCCTCCAATCATAAAGGTTGCCGGCGGTGGTACCCTATTGAATTTTGGCAATGGGTTGTCTTTGGTGTTTGGCTTATTGGGCTCGGGTAGCTTCCCATTATCAATTAGATTTTGAATCTCATGTCTCAACCTCACATTTCTGTCCATGTCATGCCCTTGTATTTGGTGAAATTGACAAAATGCTTTGGTGTCAAAATTAGGTGGGAGAGGGTTAGGCAAAGGACGAGGATTTAAGGGTTGTAGTAATCCTTTTCTTTGAAGCTTGTTGAGAACCCAAGACATCGGTTTTCCCAATTTCAAAAATTGTCTCCTTGTTCCTTGGTTAGTAGCATTAACACTGACGGCCTTTTGCATGCTTTGGCTACTAGGTTAATAGCTCCCTTTCTCATTCCTTTTTGTTACAAAGTGGCTCTTCTCCCTTTCCCATTCTTCAATTTGCAAACCAGCTTGGAGAAGGTCTTTGAAATCATTGATGAGTGTATGAGACATCCTCTCACAAAGACTAGGCAACACCCCTCTCACAATCATCCTTATTTGATCGGATTCATCGGGCCTCTTCTTGAGTAAAGCGGCCTTGTTTCTCCACCTTTTCACATAGTCCACAAAATTCTCATTTGGCCTTTGCCTAATGGACTCCACTTCCATTAAGGTAACTTGTAGCTCAACATTATATCCATATTGTTGGATGAAGGCTTTGTAAAGTAGATCCCAACTCTTTTGTGTTCCATCCTCCAAGGTATTGAACCAATTTTGGACAACAGGGTCTAATGAGAGCATAAAGTACCTTAGGGTTTGAGCCTTAGTAGCTCGGGCAGATTGCATGGCAGTGATATACTGCTTCACATGAAGATGACGATTTCCGGTGCCATTATACTTAGCAAAGTAAGGCATCTTGAATTTATAAGAGACCTCATCATCTTGTTCAAATAGTTTGTCAATCTCAGACTTCTCTTCAGTTTTCAGTTTCTTCTCAAATTTCTTTTCTAAATCAGCAATCATCTTTTCAACATCGGATGTCTCGGTCTTTTCAATAGTTGCCTTCTCAATAGCCTTCGGTTCTTTCTTCTTTTCTTGAACCTCTTGGTAGTATTGAGCCCAATCATCATCATCATCAATGATCACCTTTTCATCATCAAAAACCACTTCACTAACTTTAGTCTTCCCTTTGTCCTTTTGTTTTTTAGTGCTAGCAGATGCCTCGGCATGATTCTCTAAGATTGCAGTCAATTGGTTCTTCTTGGTCTCAGCTAGGGCCTCTTTGATTTCTTCCATTTTGGCATTAAGGGCTTCATCCACCATCCTTTGAATTTGTTCTGGCTCCATTGTTTTAGGTGAGCAAGTGATTGATTCATTGCTAGATACTTTGTCTCGGCATAGGTCAAATTATCGTAAGCTTTTGAACTTTCATAATCCAGGGCTGTGAGCCAGAGAGGATCAATGATATGAGATGCAAATGTATGCATGTATGCATGTATGCACAATCAACCAATAAACAAATGTAATTAGGACGATCCTTCCAACCTTATAACATCCACACACGAATGGCGAGTCTCTTTTTTCTAGGTATATGGTTAACAAAATACCAACACGGGGTATCTTGCTTTCAAATAATTCCCTCGGACGTTTCAACCAATAGTTATATTTTCGAAAGTGGAAATCCATCCATGATAATTCCCATTAATTAGGTTTTAATCCATCCAACAAATTAAAGTAGCTTTTATGCTATATTAGATTAAAACTAAATTAAGAGGTTTATTATAGATAGATTTCTCACTTGAAAAGAGTAACAAATGGTTTATGCCAAAAATAAGCCCATGATTAATTTATTTTTAGTATAAACTAGGCCCAAAATTGATTCTTAGTGTTTCATAATTGACCTAAATATTTTTGCAAGCTCTTTGCAAAAATTGGTTGGGTGAAAATAGTTTTGTTTCTAAGCCCATTGTAAAAAAGGATAGAAAAATGGATTTTGGGCTTAGTATTTGGGCCATGGGCCAAAGAATTTATTTATTTATCTTTTAGAAAAGTATTATGTCCAAAGACCATCTTGAAAAATTTTAAAAATAGTTTTGGTCTTTTGGTTTTTAAAGAAAAATTTATTTTGAGCTTACAATATACTTAGGTCATATTAGAAAAAGAACAAACCAAATAAGCCATGATTTAGACTAAGATAAACTAACTATAGTCAAACAACATGCATTTGGGGTAAAACCTAAGGAAAGTAACTAGGCCAATTACATGAGCTTTAGTCTTTGGGTTAAAAAGGCTTAGGTTCCCATAGCAAGTATATACCAAACGGTACGAGGCTATGAGTGGTTATGCCATGCTCGATCTCCATACCTTGAGTGAAAGTATGGTATCCCTTACATAACATAACACGGGTAACACGGGCGTCCTAACTCACGCACAAGATGCAATCTAAGATGATGCAATGGATAATATCATTATAAGAAAGAATAGAATAATATAAAGACCAACGGAATCAACTTCTCTTATCCCCAGTGGAGTCGCCACTGTGAGCGAGGATTTTCGCCCCTACTCCCGGTGGAATGGTTCTTGCGACTTCGGCACTATTTAGGCTCGGGGCCTTAGAGAACACGGGCCTAAGTCGGAGAAAATGGAGTCTCCACCCAGACGGGCCGAGAAAAAGAAAAGGGTGGATGACTCAATTCCTAAGGAATCCCCAACCCCCTAATGGGTTCGAAAAGTTGGGTACGTGTAGGGAAGGTGAGAAATGGCCCAGCACCCCCACAACGCCTGGTTCATTGGAACCGACCTCCTTTACCTGTCTTAATATTATAATATTCTTAAATATAATAACATTATCCATATTACACACAATAATTAAAAGAAAGCATCATTATATTAAAATAAAAGCAATGTCCAAACAAAACAAATAAATGGACACCCATCCAAGGATGGAAACATGTCCTTACAACACATGCCTAAATAGGTCACCCACCAAAAGGTAGAAACATGCCCTTTACATAGGTTCTAAAATAGAAAATCAAATTAAATTACATGATGTTTAACTAATGAGGTGCCCACCTAGTGGAAACATACCTCTTACAACTTTTGGAAATCTAAATTAATTGATAAAAGTAAATAATCATTCATTATAAACAAATCATTCATCAAAGCTATTAATCAAAATATAAAATAAACATCCATCCATGATAAATTAAATAAATCAAGTATTGAAATTAAATAAATTAAAGCATAAGAAACAAATCAAAGCATAATCAAGTATGGAATTGAATAAGGCAAATAAAAGTCCAATTATGGCTACTGTGACTTTTTATGGAATTAAAATAAATTAGAGTTTTATGTTTTAAAGGGTTGGTAAGACTCTTTGATTAACAAAATTAAGGTTTGAATGATGATATCATGAAACTAGGGTTTTAAACACTTTAAAAAACTTTAATTTGTGATTTTTGGTTATTGGGTTCCTAAGCTACTGTGTAAAATTTAGGTTTTTATGTTTTATGTTTTTTAATGTTTTAAAAGGATTCGGGTTCATAAAAATTAGGGTTTAAGGTTTTAAAAGGGTTAGTGTTCATTATTTTGAATTTTGGAAGTTGAATTTGGATTTGATATTTTGGAATTAGGGTCACGGTTGGTAATTTTAATCTTAGGGTTTGGAAGACAATTTAATATTTTATGGAATTTTATGAATTTAAACAAGTGAATTAAAGTTTTTATTACTAGAAAAGATATTTTAGAAGACTTTTTGAAGGAAAAAGTACCAAGTTTAAAGTTTTGAAAGAAACAAAATTTGATTTTGGTTTTGTTGAAGAATATGTTTAATTAGAGTTTTAAGCTTTTTAAGAAGAAAAAATAACAATTTTAAGCCTTTTGGATGATAAACCAACGAAATAAGGTTTTTTTTGGCTTTAGAAAAACTAAATTAAAGTTCAAAGGTTTTTAATTTTGATTTCATAAATTTGCTAATGTGTAAAGAAAACAATTAAAGAAAATTAATTAACACAAACCTTCTTTTGAATTTCTCCTTTTCCTTCCTTGATTTGGTTTCAAATTTTCCAAACTACTCTTGGATTTTTGCCTCCCTTAAATTAATTGCCTTTGGCCCTTATTTATAGTGGTTTGAGGTTGTTTATTCCTAATTAGCTAAGGTAAGTAATATTAATAAAAAAAAGAAACCAAAACCTAATTGGATTAGGTTTCGAAAAATTTGCGTCGGAAAATTTGCTCTGCCAAAAAAAAAAAACTGTTGCAGAAAAACTGCGCTGGCGAAAAAATCTGCCGCAGCCGGTGCGGGCCCGTAAGGTATTTCGCAGGCAGAAAATTTCCGCGTGCGAAATAGCACAGTGATTTCGCCCGTAGGAATTTCCTGCGGGCAAAATGCCCACAGCCCCGTGCCCACGGGCCCGCGGGATGATTTTTTCGTCACCAATTTTTTTGACTTCAATTTTTATTTTATTTTTATTTTTTGAATTTTATTTGTTTATTTCTATTTTTTATTAATAAAAATTAGATACTAAAGTAAAAATTATTTAATAAAAATTATTTTGGACCAATTATACAACAAAAATCATTTTAGACTAAATAAAACATATTGGACCGGATTGGGTCAAAAATTAAGGGTCTACACAATCATAGGCATGCCGCAAAACCCAGAACTCTGAAAATTGAATAACATACTAGGCACACAATTTATTCATATTTCTCATTATTAATCTCTTTCTCATTTTCACATATTCAATCTAGGCACATTGCCTTATTTTCACATTTTTTTCTCACTTTTCTCATTTTTCACATCTTTCTCATTTTTCTCACTTTTCTCATTTTTATCAATATCAATTCATTTCATTATTACACATCTCATTTTTCCATTCACAACACATTACCCAATTACTTTGTATATTTTCACATAATATGCATATTTCACATGTTACACAAATTAGCCATTATCAATGGCTTTTCACAATGCATTTAACACATATGTGACATTACAAATGTCATAGCACATTGTTCATACACAATCAATGAACCAAGTAGCTTAACACATTTTTCAACCAAAATGTGTTAAGTCCAAATGTTATGCAAATATAGACATTATATTCAAAGTTTGTACATACCTCCACTAGCAACCCAATGCAAGCTAAAAACAACCTTCAATCCAATCTTTCCAACTTGCCCTTCACCACTTGGATGAACCAAATCAACCTCCCTCAATGCCTAAACCAAATGTGATAACAAATAATCATTTAGTATCACATTTAATGGCATTTCCAACATTAAACCATAATTACACATCACTCCTACAAATTTCCAAAAAATTAGCCTTTCCTTACTTCAACATTAGAATTCCATTCTACTACAATTAAATTAGTGTTTTAAGTTTATTTATATTATTAAAAACATATTTTAATATATTTTAATCATTTACATTATAAAATACACTCTTATACACAAAATCTCAAAAATGGCATAACCTTCCCCCATTGAAGGTTTTCCATTCCAACACAATCGATTACTCATTCCAAGCTTATATTCATCACTTTTAACACTAAACAACATGCTTAAACAAATAAAATCACACAATTCAACCACTTTGGAAAATCACTTTTCCAAAACCCTAAATCTCCACTTCCTTTCTCAAACTCCAACCCAACACCACCAAATCCAATATTTGACTTTAAAATACTTGTTTATGAATCAAAACAACTCATTTGGAAACAATTTTCACAATTAAAGTTAATGTTTTCAAAACCCCAAAAATCCATAACCTTAAATTCTCTCTCTTCACCATTCTTTAACCAAACTCCATCATCACTTCAATCTAACGTTAGAATCATTGTTAACTACCCAAAATAACATCATGCACACCAATTCCAACAATTATAACATCCTACATAAAAATCCAAATTCTCACATAATCCAAATTTCCAAGGAATTCAAAGAAAAGAGATGGAAACTTACTAATTTTGGTGAAGATCACCAAAAATCCACTTGCAACTTGTTAATTTCTTCAATTTATGGAGTATGGAAGAATCAAATTCTTGGTCTAACTCCCATGGAAAATTCGGCCAAAGGAAGGAGAAGAAGAAGAAGAAGAAGAAGACTTTTAATATTTCTTTTTCTTTCATCTTTTTTTTAAAACCACACATATATATTAAAATAATTTAATATTTAATATTTTAATTTTTTTAATAAATTAAAAGTCCTAATTACCCTCTTTCATTCAAAAATAATTTATTTTTGAATTATTTTATTAATTTTGAATTTATAAGATTTAATTACCAAAATACCCTTTTCTTTTAAAAAGTGTTGACTTTTATATGTTATGTATATTTTGCACATATATCACATATATATTCCACTTTTTCATTTAAAATCCCTTCATTTTTCATTTAAAACTATTAATTTAATTTATCCTTTTAAATTATAATTTATTTTATCAATTTTTCAAAAATTAGAAATTTTCAAAAATTTTAGGATGTTACACATCCTATTTATCCTTGTTTGTTTATTGTTTGTGTATACATGCATACATTTGCATCTCATATCGTTAATCCCTTCTAGCTCACAGCCTTGGATTAAGACAGTTCAAAAGCTTATGACAATCTGACCTATGTCGAAGATGAAGAATCTAGCAACGACTCAATCACTTTGTAATATCCCAATGTATGCCTTAGAAGTTTTTAATATTGTTGTTGTTTTAAGTTGGATTGAATGTATATGTTAGTTGCAAGAGAAAAGAAATTGAAAAGAGAATGTTTAGGTATTGTTTAAAAAGGAAAGTAGTGTGTAGAGAGTAAGTGTATATGTTGGGTATATGGTAATATATATAACATATATATTGGTCAAAATGAGTGGTCAAGGGAAGAAGATATTTTATTTGTTATATGTGAAATTATTTTAAAGGGCACTTGATTAGAAGAAAGCTAGAACAAGTGAGAAGAGGGTATGTTGGTAATTTTCTTTTTGGAACACTTGGTGGAGATTTAAAGAGAGTTGACTTTGTTTTCTTCATCATCTTTTCTTCTTTTCCATGTGTGTGGCCGGCTCCTTCAAAGACAAAAGGAAGCAAGAGAGAAAGAGAGGTTCTTGAAGTTCTAAGCTCAAATTGAAGGAAGAATTAAGTGATTAAGTTGGAGATTTGTGAAATTCATCAACTTTGGTAAGTTCTTTCTCTTGTTTCCTTTGTTATTTTTGAAGTTGTGTTTGAGTTGAGTTATGATTTGTGAATATTATGATTAGATGTGTTTGTGATTTGTTTATAAGTGTTGAAGTTGATTTTTAAATGAGAAGTTAAGTTGGTGTTTGAGTTGAAAGAGTGAGTTGTGTTTATGTTAGGGTTTTGAAGTGATAAGTGAGTTTGATAAAGTATTTTCATAGATTTTCATGTTGTTTGTGTTTGTTGGAGTTGTAAGCTCAAAATATGTGATTTTGATGGAAGGCAGTAGCATTGTGAATGCCACGCCCGTGGCCTTGGTTGCCATGGCCGTGGTCAATTTTAACCATGGCCGTGGAGGTGTGGAGCATGGGAGGCAGAATCATAATCTAACCCACGCCTGTGGGGGTTGAGGTGGCCACGGCCGTGGGCTTTTAAATGTGATGTTAAGTGATACTTTGTAATCTAAAGGTCTAAGATGAAGTTAATAAGTGATAAATTGTATGGAAATTCATGTATTGTCTCAATTTTTGGATTAGGTTTTGAAAGAAGGTGAGTTGCCCTAGTTTGGGAAGTGAAGAATCTTGGAAAAGGAAAGTGTTTAGAGTAGTGTGAATTGTTATTGAGGTAAGTACAAATCTTGCATTATTGCATTGTTAATTCATATGAATAATGTTATGTTGTATGTAATGTGGAACATACATTCATAAGATAATGTTGAGATTTAACATGTATTTGATGATATTGATGATGCATATGAATAATGTGATTTGTGATGTTATATGTATAATGTGAAGGATATGATGAGGTAATTGATTATGTATACTTGATTAATGAAATATTATAATATTAATTAAGACATGATAGGATATGAGGCCATTGTGATTGGCTATGATGATTCAATTGAAAGAAATAAGGCATGTTTGCCTAGATGATGATGAGAATTGAGAATGGAAATTGATAATTAAATGATAAATGAATTGTGTGGCTAATGTGTTATTCCATTTTCAGAGTTTGTTGTTGGTGGCATGCCTAATATTAGTAACAATCTCTTGAAGTTAGGTTGGAATTGATCCTTGAAGCCTAATTGAGATGTTACAACCCTTGAAGCTAGGTTGGGTTGGTTCTTGAAGCCAAGTTGGGTTGATACTTAGCATGCTTTGTTCCCCTTGAAGCTTGGTTGAACCTAATCCTTGAAGCCTAGTTGGGATTATGATATTGATGAATGTGATAATTTAACCAAAACATTAACTCTGAAAGTGGAATGGCATATTAGTGTCTTTGGGCCCATACTTGTCTTTGTTTAAATGAGACATATACTAGTCTTTGTTTCCAATGTGAATGATGAAATGTGAAATGTGTTAGGAAATCAAGGAGATCACTGCAAACAAAACACGCAGCGGAAAAAGAAATTAATCTTTGATTTCCCATCAGGATCCATGCTGTTCATTTAATTCGACAAAAGTGTTCAAAGAACTAACCTGTTGATGATTCGAAATCACAGTTTGGAAGAGATGCCTCGATCGTGAAACACCCTCTATCGCGTATCCACACGAATGCTACCGTCTGGAGTGCTAGCTCTCTACAACGGCGAAGGCTGAAAAATGTTTTCTCTAAAATGTATTAGGGTTTCTATTTTGTTCTCCTTTTATTTTCTAAAGTTACCTATATAAAGACTTAACGTCTGGAGTGAATATAATCACTCCAGAATCCAATTCAAAATTGGATAAGGTAAGTCAAATTCAGAATCCAAATCTAATTAGGATTCTGAATATATTATCTAATAATATATATATATATAAACGAAAATAATAATAATAATAATAAATATTAATATCTAATATTAATATTATTAATATTATATCCAGCCCAAAGCGCATTCTTGTGTGTGACCCGATAGGCCCATATTAATTGGCAGTCAATTTAATCTCTATTAAACCAACAAGTCATAATTGGCCTCTAGCAAGGCATTACAACTACCCAATTAATATAAGGAATGTCCAATTTGCCTAATAATAGTACATGCATTAATCCCTTTGTCACACGATATCTAGCTTGAACATAAGTCATGGTCAACGTCATACTTATATTGTCCAAACTTATGATTACTCGATCTCCAAGTAGACTGATAAAAACAAATGAAATTGATCACACTATCAATTCATTTGAGCACGGCCATGCATTTCATAGTCTCACTTATCGAGGGGCCCAAAAGATATCTCTCTCAAAGAGAGGGACAAATTCTATCTTGATTGTTCATTATCCTCTACATAATTTCTATCATATATGATCATAACCTTTATTACTATCCAGTTACGGATAATGTTTGATCATGTCAAAATATAATAGTCCTTATATTGGAAACTATGACAATCTCAAGTCAAAGAATTAATACATAACTATCATGAGATTTACTTATGACACTAATCCATGTAGTAATCTCATGATGGGTCTATCCAATACATTGTTCTCTAACAAGTATCTATGAAATTGATTTGTATCACTATACACATAATAATCTGATGATTATCAAATCAATGTTCATACTGGTTAAGAATTATTTTTTTATCTCTATAACAATAATAAACCAGGGACAAATATCAAAATTGTGTAACATGCAAACAAACAATAATGATAATAAAACCTCATTTATTAATAATGAATATATAACATAAAGATCCAAATAAATGGCCTAGGGCACATACACTAACAAAATGAATGAATAATGAGATCTATGGAAGGACTTTGAAATGTGATATGTATATATGTGTATGGTTTATGAAATATAAAATGTGTGACATTGTATTGCATTAGAGTATAATGCTAGCATACTTTTTATTACTAAGTCGTTGGCTTAGCGCGATAGTGTTGATCGCGCAGGTGATAGAGTTGAACCCGAGAGTTCCTCGAGACCAAGTGAGAATAGACATTGAAGAGTTTATTTTTGGGACTTAAAGATTAGAGAAAAGCTGCCAATCATGTATAATTTCTTTATATTTTGTAAAGTATTGTTTATAATGTGAATATATATATGTTTCTAAATATGGATTTAAATGTTTTCATATATGTAACTATTTTATAAATTCCGCTGCGTATTAAGTAAATGTATTTGTATCTATTTTGTTTTATATTACAAGTTAATTACTTATTTTCTATAATGTATAATGATAAAGATTATGGTATCTTTTAAAATGATTTGATGGTTAAAGAAAACCGTAGCATCCCTATGTTTAGTGCACGTATATTACATTGTGGTGTTTGTAGTGTGCTTGTACCAGCTGTGGGGGTGTTACACACTTTCTCACCAAAAGCAATGGAGCTCAAACAAATTCAAAGAATGGTGGATGACACCCTCGATGCCAAAATGGAAGAATTAAAAGTGGCCTGGCCAAGACCATGAAGAATCAATTAGCTACAATTTTAGGAAACAATGCCAAAGCATCGGCTAGCACTAAGAAGCTAAAGGACAAAGGGAAGGCTAAGGTTGGTGAAGTGGCTTTTGGTGATGACAAGGTAGTCCTTGATGATGATGACGACTGGGCTCAATACTTCCAAGATCCTCAAGACAAAAAGGAGCCGAAGGATGTTGAGAAGACAACTATTGAAAAGATTGAGACTGTTTTATTAGTTTTTGTTATAGATTTGTTTCTTGTTTATTATGATAATTATTGTTTTATTTAGGTATTTTGTTAGTTTTTATCGGTTTGTTTTGTGTTTTTATTAATTTTGGTATTTTAGTTTATTTCAGTGTTTATGTTATTTTTGATCTAGTTTTTAGTATGTGTTTCTGTTTTGTTGGTTATTGTCTATTTATTTCTTGTTTAAAGTTTGTTTTGAGTTTGGTGTTAGGTTAAAACAGGCAAGGAAACAAATTGAAGGAGAAAGGGGCAGTGGCTGACACAGGCAGAGGACACGGCCAAGTCACTGGCCGTGTCCCATACCAAGTTAAAAAGAAAGGGCAAGTCCCAGTAGCAGACACATGCAAGGGACACGGCCAAGTCAGTGGCCGTGTCCCTCCAAAGAAGCCCAACACGGCCAAGTCACCTTCACTTGGCCGTGTCTCACTTGGTTCCAAAGGAAAAGGGAAGCAAATCTTCACAGAAGCAGACACAGGCAAGGGACACGGCCAAGTCACTGGCCGTGTCCCTCTAAAATAGCCCAACACAGCCAAGTCAAGCTTCAGCTGGCCGTGTCACTCAACAAAGAAGAAAAGAAGAAAAGGCAAGCAGTAGGTGACACATGCAAGGGACACGGCCAAGTCAGTGGCCGTGTCCCTGCAAAGAGCACTCACACGGCCAAGTCACTTCTGACCTGGCCGTGTCCCTCATGAACCAAACACGCAGTGAATTTTAAAGCGGACGTTTCATATAAAAAGAAAAGAAAAGCTAGGGTTTTGGGGACTACAGACGATTTTGAGAGAGAATTGAGCGGTCCAAGAGTGAAGTTAGGGTTTTAACTTTGATTTCTTTGATTTTGATTACACTTTTGATTACTTTAGCTTAGATTAGATTGTTCTAGCCATTGAGACATCCTTTTTGCAAGATTTGATCAAGAGATTCTTCAGAAGCTTCAAGGAGTTTGTAACTTGGTTTTGTTCTCGAACTTATTCTCTTTATTTTCATTGAAATTGTATTAACGGATATTATCATGTCTATTTTGATTTCTTTGAACATTAATGAGATGAATATGTTTGATTGCATCATGAACTAATTTGATCTAGTCTAGGGTTTGTATGGATCTGCTATGATTGTATGAATTGGTTATTCTCTTAGCTAATAATTTCTTTAGCCTTGATTGAATGAATATTTTAATATATAATTGATTGGCCACCAATTATGTGTTTTAGGTATTAGATGGTGGATTGAGAGATGAAGTCTAATGCTGGATCAATTCAATTAGGGACTTAGGTGAATTAGAGATATAACCTATTAAAAAGATTGTTTCAATTATAACAAGATTAGTTGTAAGAGGTTTGAATGCGAGAGCTTATTTCCTTGACTCAATTAATTAAGTTGTTTGAGATTTAATCTTTGAAATTGAATTAGTTAAGAGAAATAACCATTCATACATACAAGTAGTAGAGAAGTGCAAACCCTAGACCTTTTTATCAAGTGAATCAAAACATCAGTTCTAGTTTACTTTTATTCGTTTTAAACTTTAATCAAACTTCTTCATTATTTAGCAATTTAAATTTCTTTATTATTTTTTATTTATAATCTAATAATCAATTAGCCACGTTAGCTTCCTTGTGAGACGACCTTGGGGCGATCACCTTTGCTACAGCTACCTCGTATACTTCCGAGTGACGCTTTGTGGTAGAGTTAATTTGAGCGCAACAAGTTTTTGGCGCCGTTGCCGGGGAAGCTAATTGGCGTAATTGTTTATTAAAAAAAATATTTTAGATTATTTTTCACTATTTTCATTTTATTTTATTTTGTCTTTTGCTTTTAATTGTTTCTTTTTCTAGAAAATTTCTGTTTATGCAAGGTAGGAGATAACTCGAAGGAGAGCTACATCCATTCATTCCAGAAATTCAGAGAGTAAAAAGGAGTAGAGAAGAGTTTGAGCTCTACACCGGATTTGATACAGAGGAGGACACTTCTGAATTTGAGTCAGATTCTGCACAATCAGTTAAAATGGCTGAAGAAAGACAAAGAACCATGAGAGATTTTGCTAGACCTGTCATTGGGACTTCCACATCTTGTATAAGGTTGACAGATGCAGCAAGGAACTATGAGTTGAAGAACATTCATTACAACATGCTGCCATCATTCTATGGAGTTCCAAATGAAGATCCTTTGAACTTTATTAGGGATTTCTACTCCACCCTCAACACTTTTCCTTTGGGAGGACTAACAAAAGATCAGTTGAGGATGAGATGTTTCCCTTATACTTTTAAGGATAGGGCAAAGAGCTAGCTCATGATGTTGCCTGAAAATTCACTGACAACTTGGGAGCAAGTTTATAACAAGTTCATGGGCAAGTTCTATTCACACCAAAAGACAGCTGAGTTGAGAGGGAAGATTGCTACATTCTCTCAATTTGAAGGAGAGCCATTTCATGAGGCATGGGACAGATTTAAGATGCTATTGATCCAGTGTTCGCATCATCACTACCCACTTCAACTCCTTAATAAGTTTTTCTATGATGGTCTAACCTAGCAATTTCAGAACACTGTTGATATTGCAGCTGGGGGAGCCACGGGAGAAAAGACAGTTGATGAGACTTATGAGATCTTTGAGATGTTGGGAGCTAATTCTCAATAAAAGAGTGTAAGGGGAAGAAGTAAAGGGGTGAATCAACTGGAGGCCAATAGTGAAATGGTCAGTCAAATAGCTGAATTGACAAGGCAGGTTCAGATGCTAAACATGAAGAACAATATTTCTTCATCTACTCAAGAAGTGTGTGGAATCTGTGGGACATTTGGACATGGAGCAAATATATGTCCCTCTGCATATGAGTCTTTTGGGAATGAAGCTGAGCAAGTTAATGCTATGGGGGGATTTCAACCAAGAGCCAGGAATGATCCTTACTCCAACACTTACAATCCTAGTTGGAGGAGTCACCCCAATTTTTCCTGGACAACAAATAATGCTCAATAGCCTTTCCATTTGCTCCAGAGACAGAACCAACAGCAGGGCCAATCCTCAAATCAAGGTCAGCCTAAGAGAGAGAGTTTAGTAGAAAGTTTGCAGGCTTTTATCCAGGTCAGTGCTAAAAATCAGGAGATGAACAACAAGAGGCTGGATTCCTTAGAAGCATCTTTTAAGAATGTGGAGACCCTAGTAGGGCAACTTGCTCAACAGATGTAGATTCAAGAAAAGGGGAAGTTCCCAAGTCAACCTGAGCAGGCACAATCAGTGACAGTTCTTAGGAGTTGCAAGGTAATTAATAACAATGTTGAAAATAATTCTGTGAATGCAGGTGAGCAAGAGAATAAAAAGGAAGGAGAACTAGAGAACAAAGGTGCTGAAGAAAGATCAATGGAGAAGTCCCCTATAGCAGATTTGCACAAGGCAAGCAATCCATACCGGCCACCTATACCATTCCCCAGCAGGTTGAAGAATGATAAAAAAGATAAGCAATTTTCAGATATCTTCAACATGCTGTCTAAGGTAAGTATCAACTTACCCTTACTTGAAGCAATTAAGAACATGTCGGCTTATGCTAAATTCTTCAAAGAACTGAATACCAAGAAAAAGAGGTATGAGCCGAATGAAAAGGTGATAGTTTCTGAGGTAGCTAGTGCTGTTTTGCAGCATAAACTACCTCCTAAGCTAAAGGATCCTGGAAGTTTTATTATTCAAATTACTATAGGAAATGGAAAAAGTACTGATGGCATGTGTGATTTAGGAGCTAGTGTGAATTTAATGCCTTATTCTGTTTATCTTGATTTGGAACTAGGGGAACTTAAACCAACAAAAATGGTGTTGCAATTAGTTGATAGATCTCTTAGATTCCCGAAAGGGATTATAGAAGATGTTTTAGTTAAAGTTGGTGGTTTGATAGTACCAGTGGATTTCATTGTTCTTGATATGGAAGTAAGTAATTCTTCACCATCTGCACACACCATTCTGCTGGGTAGGCCTTTTATGGCGACTACCAACACTTTGATAGATGTTAAAAATGGTAAATTATCAATGACTGTTTTGGGACAAACTGTGGAATTTTCTATTTTTAACACCTCTCCTATTCCTACAACTGCTTTATATGAGGATTGTTCTTTCATTGATTGTGTTGATGCAGTTGTTTCAGATGTTTTCTTGCAGACAAGATCCTCTGATAAATTGGAGCTGGCATTGACCTTAGATAGTGATTTGGAAATTTTTGATGCAGAAATAGCCAGTTGTCTTGAGATCTTAGGAAGTGCTGAAATAGAGGAGCTTAAGGAGGACCCAGTTTGTGAGCTTCCCTCCATTCAAAAAGAAGAGAAGAACCCCTCACTAGAGTTAGAGCTAAAAGAGTTACCTAAGAACCTGAAATATGTGTGTTTAGGAGATCACAACACTTTACCTGTGATAATATCTAGTGAACTTAGTGAAGGGGAGGAGATGAGATTGGTGAGTGAGCTTAAAAGATTAAAGAGAGCAATAGGATGGGGATTGAGTGACATCAAGGGTATTAGCCCTTCCATGTGCATGCATAGAATCACTTTAGAAGAAGGAGCTAAACCTGTGAGGGAGACTCAAAGGCGCCTTAACCCAAATATGAGTGAAGTGGTTAAGAAGGAAGTGCTCAAATTGCTGGATGAAGGAGTAATTTATCCAATTGCTAATAGTGAGTGGGTGAGCCTAGTACATGTAGTTCCTAAGAAATCTGGAATCACTGTGGTGAAAAATGAGAATAATGAATTGGTTCCTACTAGGACTACTACTGGGTAGAGAATGTGCATCGATTATAGGAAGTTGAACAATGCTACAAAGAAAGATCATTTCCCTCTTCCTTTTATTGATCAGATGTTAGATAAACTTTCTGGGCACTCACATTATTGTTTTCTGGATGGCCTTTCAGGTTACTATCAGGTGCCAATAGCTCCAGAGGATCAGTCCAAGACAACCTTTACTTGTCCTTTTGGGACTTATGCATTTCGACGTATGCCCTTTGGCTTGTGCAATGCACCTGCAACTTTTCAGAGATGCATGATGTCTGTCTTCTCAGATATGATAGATGATTTTATTGAGGTATTTATGGATGACTTTTCTATTTTTGGTAATTCTTTTGATAATTGCCTCAATAAACTTGTTCGTGTGCTTGAGAGATGCATTGAATGTAACCTTACTTTAAGTTGGGAAAAGAGTCATTTTATGGTTACCCAGGGCATTGTTTTAGGTCATGTGGTGTCAAGTAAAGGGATTGAGATGGATAAGGCTAAAGTTGAATTGATTGCTAAATTACCCCCACCTACCTCTGTTAAGGGAATAAGAAGTTTCCTAGGGCATGCAGGATTTTACAGGAGGTTTATTAAGGATTTTTCCAAAATAAGCCAACCATTGTGCCATTTGTTGGGGAAAGATGTTCCATTTGAATTTACAGCACAATGCATGGAAGCTTTTAATTCCCTTAAAGAAAAGTTGACTAGTGCACCAGTGATTGTAGCTCCTGCTTGGACTTTACCTTTTGAAATCATGTGTGATGCTTCTAATCATGCAGTAGGAGCTGTTCTTGGGCAAAGGGTTGATAAATACTTGAGAGTAATATATTATGCCAGTTTGACCCTGAATAGTGCACAAATGAACTACACCACAACTGAAAAGGAAATGTTAGCTGTTGTTTTTGCTTTAGACAAATTTAGAGCATATTTAATTGGGTAAAAAATTATTGTGCATTCTGACCATGCAGCTCTAAAATATCTTTTAACAAAACAACATGCTAAACCGCGCTTAATTAGATGGGTGTTGTTATTGCAAGAATTTGATTTCCAAATCAAGGATTCTAAGGGTAGTGAGAATGTTGTTGCCGATCATTTATCCAGATTACCCTACTTTAGTGAAAATCTTGCATCTGATAGCATTCATAAAAATTTAGAAGCATTTCCTGATGAGCAGCTTTTTGTGGTATTTGATGCACCTTGGTTTGCAGATATTGCTAACTATCTTGCCTGTGGTATATTGCGTACTAACATGTCATTTTAGGAAAAGAAAAGGTTTTTACACTTGAGTAAGTTTTATTTTTGGGATGAACCTTATCTATTCCGGATTTGCAAAGATGAGATAGTTCGCAGGTGTGTATCTGAGGAAGAACAACTGAGTGTTCTTCAATTTTGTCATGACCTTCACTGTGGGGGGTCATTTTGGAGGAAGAAAGACTGCAGAAAAGGTGCTACAAAGTGGTTTTTACTGGCCTACTTTATTTAAAGATGCTCAAGAGTATTGTAAGCACTGTGATCGTTGCCAAAGAGTAGGTAACATTGGGAGGAGGAATGAAATGCCCCTTCAATCATATATTGTTGTTGAACTGTTTGATGTGTGGGGAATAGACTTCATGGGTCTTTTCCCCAAGTCTTTTGGATATGAGTATATTTTAGTTACTGTTGATTATGTTTCCAAATGGGTGGAGGCAATCCCCACCCGTACTAATGATGCTAATGTAGTTGTTAAATTTGTGAAGGAAAATATTCTTAGCAGATTTGGTATGCCAAGGGTGATAGTCAGTGATGGGGGGAGCCATTTTTGCAATAGGCTTTTTGAGAAATTAATGCACAAATATGGTGTTAAGCACAAAGTGGCAACCCCATATCATCCACAGACTTCTGGACAAGTGGAAACATCCAACAAGCAGATTAAGGGAATTCTGGAGAAAACAGTCAACACATCAAGGAAGGATTGGGCAAAAAGATTGCATGATGCACTATGGGCTTATCGGACTGCTTTCAAGACTCCTCTTGGTATGAGTCCCTACCGATTGGTTTTTGGAAAAGCTTGTCACTTACTAGTGGAGTTGGAGCACAGAGCGTATTGGGCAATCAAGACTCTGAATTTGGACTTGGATAAAGCGAAGAGAGAAAGATTTCTGCAAATTTCAGAGTTAGATGAGCTGAGGAATGAGGCTTATGAGAGCTCAAGAATTTACAAGGATCGCACTAAAGCACTTCATGACAGAATTATAGTGCGAAAGACATTGAGTCCAGGTATGAAGGTTTTACTTTTTAACTCACGACTCCGTCTTTTTCCAGGTAAACTCAAGTCTCGATGGAGTGGTCCTTTCGAGATAACTCAGGTGTATCCTTCTGATGCCATTGAATTACTTAACTCTCGAACAAGTGAGACTTTTAAAGTGAATGGACATAGAGTTAAGCCATACAATGAACGATTTCAGGAAGTGAGGGTCATTGACAGCACTTTGATTCATGATCCCTAGGCCTTGCATGATGTCTAGCTATAGGACATTAAAGAAGCGCTAAATGGGAGGCAACCCATCGGTTTGCATTTATTTTCTATAGTTGTAATTTTAAATTTGGCAAGTTTTGATTTTAATGTTTAGTCTAAATAAATGGAATTGGTGCTTTGATCGTTTTTTTTTTTTGTGTTTCAGGGTGTTTGAAGAAGAAGGTTTGCAAAATCTTTAAGAATTGAATAAAATAAAAAAAAGAGTTAAAAGTTAATAAAAGGCAGTAGGTGACACGACCATAGGACTTGGCCGTGTCCCTTGGCCGTGTCACACACTGGACACGGCCACGCTTCATCAAATTTCTTTCGTTTTTGCAAATTTTTATACAAAAGAGGACACACCCATGGGACACGGCCAAGTCACTGGCCGTGTCCCTCCAAGAGCATCAGACACGGCCGTGTCATCTTGACTTGGCCGTGTCTCTTCACTTTCACACACCAGACACGGCCAAGTCCACCCCAACACGGCCGTGTCCCTCATTTTTACACTTTTAAAAACCCGATTTTGCCCAGTTTCTTTTCATTAGATCCCTAATTTCCTGTTCTTCATCTCTCTCACTCTTTCGCTCTCTGTATCGCAAAATTCATAGCTTGTGATTCAAAACTCCAAATCTTCCTTTAAACATCAAATTTCTTTACCAAAACTAGAGATAATCACTTAAAACTTCTTCTTTGCTCATATAATTGTGATTTAATCAAGTTTTGGGTTTGAATTTTCAGATTTCTAAGGATGCCGAGAATTAAGACTGTTTCACACCGCAAGACGAAGAGGCCTACAACTGAAGGAGCTTCTTCCTCTTCATCATCTTTATCTTCGAAGAGAGCAAGTCTTTTGGCTCGGGGTTTTTTCCCGACAAGGTATGTTAACGATGAATCTCTTGATGCCTTGCAAATTAGGACTAATTTTGATCGATATGTGCAATTTCTTGGATGGGAAACTCTAGTCACCTTGAGACCTTTGCAGTTTGAGGAACTTACTTTAGAATTTTTGACATATCTCAAGGTTGAAAGAAATGATAAGAAAATCTGCACTAGACTGATGTTTAAATTGCTGGGTAAATCTTATGTGCTTAATATTGACCAGTTAAATGATATATATGGTTTTCATCAGCATGGGGAAAGGTCGGTACCCAAAGAATTTAAACAACAATTTGCTTGGGGAGCTTTAGGCTCAGGTACTTATGCGGCCAAATCGGCCAAAGCATCTAAATTAAGAAATTCCACTTTGAGGTATTTGCATAGGTTTATGGCTTGTGGATTCTTTTCTCGGAAGGAGAGCCCGGGTGTGGTTGAAGTGAGTGAATTATTTTTCCTGGATTGTGCTTTTTAATGCAAAGCATGTTAGTGTCGGCTATTGGTTAGCCGATATTTTTGATTTTGTGGCTAACAAAAGAAAGGGGGAAATTTGTGTTGGGGGGTTGGTTACCACATTAGCAGTAGCCCTTGTGGAGGATTTTGACCCGAGTACTAGTCGCATGACTAGAATTTTGGGTAATGACTCTTTGGATTTAGCTACACTTGAGAAGATGCACAAGGTGGTGCATAGGAGAGAGACTTATGTGATGCCTTCAGCTGAGCCTGCAGCACTGGGGGACATGCAGAAGAGAGCACGGGTCCAAGAGGAGTCCGACTCGGATTCTCTTGACCTGGATGAGGATGCTGTGATTTCAGAAAGTCAAGAGGTACTTCTTAGGATTGAGGCCTTGGAGGGCAAAGTGGATCGACTGGATGGCAAGGTGGACCGTAACCATGCTGAGGTTTTACAGCAGTTAGAACAGATTAATAGCAACCTTGCAAAGATCTTAAGTCTCCATCCCTCAGCTACATCATCTTCACGCCAGCCTTTTCCATAGATTTTGAGTTCCTTGTTTTATTTTGTTTAGTATATTTTTGTTTTTATTTTTCATTTTTGTTTTCATGTTAACGTTTTTATATTTGGATATTTTATTTTTATATATATTGTACTTTAGTTTTTGAACTTTTGTGTTTGTGATGGAAAGCTAGGGTTTTGCCTCACCAGGTACGATGGAAGACAAGTTGTCCTTTAACTCTTTTTATTTATTATTCTTGTTTCACATTGAGGACAATGTAAATTTTAAGTGTGGGGTACTCTTTAAGCTTTCCTTTAATTTTTGTTTTGTTTTGCTTATTGTGTCTGTTGTGCATGGCATAATTGTTGAAATCTTATTGATCTTTTCTTTGATTCTAGCATTATAGTTGAGACTTTAGTTTCGGCATAGAAATGAGCATTTGAATCCATTCAAGATCAATTTTCACATTCTGCAATTCATGACATATAAATCTTTGTGAACCCACTTGTGTGAGTTTTGAGCCTCATAAATTTGATATTATTGTCAATTGATTTTCTTTTCTTAAGTGTGCACCTTCATGATTTGGCATCTCTAGAGTTTGCTTTTGCATACTAATTGAACTCACATTATGATTTAATCTCAAGTTTTAAAATGATGAAGGCAAATTAGGTTAGCCCCTTTAGCTTAAAAAGACTTCCCTTAATATTGATTTCCTTAGTGAGCCAAGTTGAGCCATTGACCGTTTCTTGTTTGATCAACACAATTCTCAACTTAACATGTTCTTATTATCATCATACCTATGCATTAAGGAATGGAGTTTTATGATTTGACAATAGGGTAGTTTATTTCAAAGTGTGGGGTAAGTAAGTAAAAAAAAAATGGTATTGCTATTTGGGGTTGAAATGCATACTTTGCACATTGTATTTGATTAAGAGTCATTATTCTTTTCCTCTACAATTTAAGCTAGATGTTCCATGCAATTCTTAATTTTGTATATATATATATATTTAAAAAAAATAAGAGAAAGAAAATAAAAGAAAAGTTATATATATATATATATATATGCAAAATTCATATATGTTCTAGCATTGGTTATCAAAAGAGGAATGTTGACTCATGTATTTTTATGCATGTATGTAAGATTAATAAGGGATGGTGAGTATGCCATTTGAAGGAGTTATGAGTTTCTTAGCAAGAGTAGTGTCTAATTTAGATACTCCATTTCTTGATGCTCCAGCTTAAATGTCTTTTCTCACACCCTTACCTTAGCCCCATTACATCCAAATGAAAGACCTTTGGATTATTTCTTGAGAAAATCAGTGAGGGAGATTGGATAATTAAGCAAGTTTATGGTAGTATGCAGTCATGAGTGGTTTGAGTGATTAACCTTTGAAATCGAGTGAAACACTTAGATGAGAGATGGGATTTGTATGTCTAGATTAATGAATGAGTTAAGAAAATCCTTGATTGAAGTAAATTGCAAATATTTATGGTTGAGTCTTAAAGTATTTCATCTTATATGCTGGAATTATAGTTAAGGTTGTTTGAGTTTTTAATTTATGCCATGTGAATTTGCTTGAGGACAAGCAAAGTTTTAAGTGTGGGGTAGTTGTTTTATTAGTTTTTGTTATAGATTTGTGTCTTGTTTATTATGATAATTATTGTTTTATTTAGGTATTTTGTTAGTTTTTATCGGTTTGTTTTGTGTTTTTATTAATTTTGGTATTTTAGTTTATTTCAGTGTTTATGATATTTTTTATCTAGTTTTTAGTATGTGTTTGTGTTTTGTAGGTTATTGTCTATTTATTTCTTGTTTAAAGTTTGTTTTGAGTTTGGTGTTAGGTTAAAACAGGCAAGGAAACAAATTGAATGAGAAAGGGGTAGTGGCTGACACAGGCAGAGGACATGGCCAAGTCACTGGCCGTGTCCCATACCAAGTTAAAAAGGAAGAGCAAGTCCCAGTAGCAGACACATACAAGGGGCATGGCCAAGTCAGTGGCTGTGTCCCTCCAAAGAAGCCCAACACGGCCAAGTCACCTTCACTTGGCCGTGTCTCACTTGGTTCCAAAGGAAAAGAGAAGCAAATCTTCACAGAAGTAGACACAGGCAAGGGACACGGCCAAGTCACTGGCCGTGTCCCTCCAAAATAGCCCAACACGGCCAAGTCAAGCTTCAACTGGCCGTGTCACTCAACAAAGAAGAAAAGAAGAAAAGGAAAGCAGTAGGTGACACATGCAAGGGACACGGCCAAGTCAGTGGCCGTGTCCCTCCAAAGAGCACTCACACGGCCAAGTCACTTCTGACCTGGCCGTGTCCCTCATGAACCAAACACGCAGCGAATTTTAAAGCGGACGTTTCATATAAAAAGAAAAGAAAAGCTAGGGTTTTGGGGACTGCTGACGATTTTAAGAGAGAATTGAGCGGTCCAAGAGTGAAGTTAGGGTTTTAACTTTGATTTCTTTGATTTTGATTACACTTTTGATTACTTTAGCTTAGATTAGATTGTTCTAGCCATTGAGACATCCTTTTTGCAAGATTTGATCAAGAGATTCTTCAGAAGCTTCAAGGAGTTTGTAACTTGGTTTTGTTCTCGAACTTATTCTCTTTATTTTCATTGAAATTGTATTAATGGATATTATCATGTCTATTTTGATTTCTTTGAACATTAATGAGATGAATATGTTTGATTGCATCATGAACTAATTTGATCTAGTCTAGGGTTTGTATGGATCTGCTATGATTGTATGAATTGGTTATTCTCTTAGCTAATAATTTCTTTAGCCTTGATTGAATGAAATATTTTAATATATAATTGATTGGCCACCAATTATGTGTTTTAGGTATTAGATGATGGATTGAGAGATGAAGTCTAATGCTGGATCAATTCAATTAGGGACTTAGGTGAATTAGAGATATAACCTATTAAAAAGATTGTTTCAATTATAACAAGATTAGTTGTAAGAGGTTTGAATGCGAGAGCTTATTTTCTTGACTCAATTAATTAAGTTGTTTGAGATTTAATCTTTGAAATTGAATTAGTTAAGAGAAATAACCATTCATATATACAAGTAGTAGAGAAGTACAAACCCTAGACCTTTTTATCAAGTGAATCAAAACATCAGTTCTAGTTTACTTTTATTCGTTTTAAACTTTAATCAAACTTCTTCATTATTTAGCAATTTAAATTTCTTTATTATTTTTTTATTTATAATCTGATAATCAATTAGCCACTTTAGCTTCCTTGTGAGACGACCTTGGGGCGATCACCTTTGCTACAGCTACCTCGTACACTTGCGAGTGACGCTTTGTGGTAGAGTTAATTTGAGCGCAACAGAGACGTCTGATGTCAAGAAGATGATTGCTGATTTAGAAAAGAAATTTGTGAAGAAGCTAAAAACCAAAGAGATGTCCGAGATTGACAAACTATTTGAACAAGATGAGGAGGTCCCTTATAAGTTCAAGATGCCTTCCTTTTCTAGGTACAATAGTATTGGAAATCCTCATCTCCATGTGAAGTAGTACATCATTGCTATGCAGTCTGCCCAAGCTACTAAAGCTCAAATTCTAAGGTATTTTATGCTCTCATTGGACCCTATTGTCCAAAATTGGTTCAACACCTCAGAGGAAAGTACTCAAAAAGATTGGGACATGTTGTACAAGGCTTTTATTCAGCAATATGGGTATAATGTCGAGCTGAAAGTTACCTTGATGGAAGTTGAGTCCATTAGACAAAGGCCAAATGAGAATTTTATGGACTATGTGAAAAGATGGAGAAATAAGGCTGCTTTCCTCTAAAAGAGGCCCGATGAATCTGATCAAATAAGGATGATTGTGAGAGGAGTGTTACCTAGCCTTTGCGAAAGAATGTCTCATACAATCATTCGGGATTTCAAAGATCTTCTCCAATCTAGTTTGCAAATTGAAGAATGGGAAAGGGAGAAGAATCGCTTTTCAATAAGAAGGAATGAGAAAGGGAATTATTAGCCTGGCAATCAAAGCATGCAAAAAGAAGTTGATGTTAATGCCACTAGTCAAGGAAGAATGAGGTAGTTTTTGGAATTAGGGAAGTCACTGTCTTGGGTTCTCAATAAGCTACAGAAGAAGGGATTGTTATAACCCTTGACTCCTCATCCTTTGCCTAATCCACATCCACCTAACTTTGATACTAATGCATTTTACCAATTCCATCAAAGGCCTGGACACAAAATGGACAACTGTATGAAGTTGAGGCATGAGATCCAGAATTTAGTTGATAATGGAAAGTTACTTGAGCCGGATAAGCACAATACCAAAAGTAATCCTCTGCCTAAGTTCAAAATAGTGCCACCACCAATAACTTTCATGGTAGGAGGAGGATTGGAGGAAGATCTTGTCTTATTCTCCTTTCAAGATGGAAAAATTGAAGATGTGAAAGGAAAAGAATCTTAACTCAACAAACTTTCCTTGGGTTGTTTGTTTTTTGTTTTATTTTCTTTATTTGGTGTTTTATGGAACAATTATATTTTTTAAAATTAAGATTGTTTGAATAAATTACTTTCATCAAAATTTTTGTTGGTCTTTGTTTATTTTGGTGCTCAACCGATGAGGAATCTAGCTTGATGTCCATAAATTAATGTGTCTAGGCATCATGATTTGAATGACTTTACTAGATGAGGAAATTGCTTTATAGCATTGAGTTGTGTATGCTTATTTAGAGAGGGCTACTGCATAAATACCTTTGTCTAGGTCCTAATCACTCTTAGAACATGCTTTGATAAACTTTCGAGGCAAAATTGAATTCTGCTTATTTTAAGAGAGAAATGATCTAGGCATTGTTTGATAAGCCAACAACTAGTATCCACCCAATTAAATATCAATCCCCAGTTGTCTCTTTAAGCCTTCATAAAATTTTAGTTTTGGCTTACAAACCCCAACAACCTACCCTGAGCTGTTGTTACACTTTTGACAAGTCTTATGATCACTAAGATGAAGAGGCAAGAAGATCAAATAAAGGAATGAATAGTCAAAACCATGAACATAGTTGAAGTTCTCAAGATCATAAGGGTAGTTGAAGTTCTCAGGACCATAAGGATAGTTGAAGTTCACCTAAATTAGACCAAATATCACAGATAAAGTCAAGAATGAAGTAGATTGATACCACTCCACTCATCCATTATTATAAATACAAGTTGGTACAAACAAGACAATTCTTTTAGAGCTAGAACCAAAAAAAAAAAGAAAAAGAAAAGAAGAAGAAGAAGAAAAAGAAGAAAAGAAAAATAAAAGAAAAAAAAGGAAAAAAGAAAAAAAAAGAAAGATAAAACCTAAAAAGGCAGTTCAGAAAGCCAACTGAGTTCTCTTTTACCTAAAGCAGCAAAAGGCTTCCATTTGGTTTATAAGGACAGTTTGACTTGAATTGTTCCAACCCAACCAAAGATTCGATCAAAATCAAAGAAAAAGGAGAAAGACCATCCAGTTCTTAAAAGTTTTGTACTTGACAGTCCTACAAGGAAGAAGGACAAAATGATAAAATGCTCAAAGAAAGGGAAGAGTAAGAAAAATAAAAAGAAAGAAAAGGTAGAAGAAGAAAAGAAAAGAATTTGGGTACCAAACGTTTTACAAGGGCAAAGACTGTCCTAATCAAGATCCAGATTATTGTTAAGAAGATAGAAGGAATTTGGAGTCTAGCAAGATTGCTCCCAGCTGCCTAAAGTTCAAACAAGAAATTGTAGTGTAAGGGTTTACCCATAGCGTCACAACGGCTCCAACTTACAAATTGCCTTCATTTAACCCATGTCCTGTAATATCCCAATGTATGCCCTAGAAGTTTTAATACACTTGTTGTTGGATTTGAATAGAAGGTATACATATGTTTTTGCAAAGGAAATGATTGTGTTAATGGAATGTATATGTTGTATATATGTTAATATATATAACATATAAGTGGGTCAAAAGAAAAGTCAAGAGAAGGAAAGGTGTGGTGGAGGATTTTTGGAAATAATTGATTATTATTATTATTATTATTATATATATATATATGTGGTTAACGTGAAAAGAGGAAAGAAATGAAAAGAAGGAAAAGATATTTTCTTTCTTTCTTCTTCTTTTTCTTCTTCTTTTGGTTCTTGCACGAGAGAGAGAGAGAGAGATGGAGAGATGTGATGATCTTCATCAAAATTTTAGGGCTTTAAGAGATTTGAAGGAAGAGATTGAAGATTGGACAAGATATTCAAGTAAGTATTCAATTCTTTGTTTTGATTCCTATTGTTTGAGTTGGATTTAATAGGATTGGTGTGTGATGGTGATGTTAATGAAAGATTAAAGTTATAGATATGTTGAATTGATAGTTAGATGATGTTAATATGATTAATTGTGAGGGTAATAATGGATTATTGAAATTGAAAGAATAAGAATGATGTTGTTTTAGGGTTTTGAAGTGTTACATGATGTTTTGCTTGAGTTTGCTTCATTATTTTCATAGATCTTCATGTGGTTGATGTTTGTTGGAATTTTAGGCTTTGGAATGAGATTTTGGCCGAAGACAGTAGCCTTCTGGATGCCACGCCCGTGGCTTTGGTTGGCCATGGCCGTGGCCATTTGTAGACTTTTGGTGCCATGGCCGTGGGAGGATGAACACTTTTGGGCAGAAGTGGTTTGTATCCCACGCCCGTGGGGGTTGAGTTGACCACGGCCGTGGGCTACTATGTGTGATGTTGAATGATATTTTGTGATTTAAAGGTCTAATAAGAAGTTATTAAGTGATTAAATGGTACTAGAATTGATGGATTGTATTATTTTTGGATTAGGGTTTGAAATAAAGTGAATTGCCCTAATTTGGGAAGTGAAGAATCTTGGAAAAAGGAAAGTGTTGATAGTGTGTGGAGTGTTATTGAGTGTGAAAGAGAAGAGGATCATTCAAAAAGGTATGTGCAATGCAATTTATTATGATGAATTACTTTAAGGTAAATTGAGACATAAAGAGATGTGAAATGAATGTTATGAATTATAATAATGTGAGTGATAAGATTGAATAATGATATGTTTGTTTGGTTAATGTAATTGATGTAGTGTATTGTAATGATGATGCATATGAACAATGTTATGTTTTATGTATTGTAAATCTTGTGAGTGGTATTGTGCTACATGAATAATGTACTTTGTAATGTTATAGCAATGATGTTATATGTATAATGTGAATGAGGTGATGAGGTGATTGGTTATGGATACTTGAATAATGAAATATCATAATATGAGTTGAGACATAATGTGATATGAAGCCATTGTGATTGGCTATGTTGATTCAATTGAAAAAAAAAATAAGGCATGTTTGCCTAGATGATGATGAGATTTGAAAATGATATTGATGATGAAATAATCAATGAATTGTGTGACTAATGTGTTATTCTATTTTCAGAGTTTGTTGTTGGTGGCATGCCTAATGATAGTAACAATCTCTTGAAGTTAGGTTGGATTGATCCTTGAAGCCAAGTTGGGTTGAAGTTTAACATGTTTTACTCCCCTTGAAGCTTGGTTGGGTCAAATCCTTGAAGCCTAATTGAGATGTTACAACCCTTGAAGCTAGGTTGAATTGGTTCTTGAAGCCAAGTTGGGTTGATACTTAGCATGCTTTGTTCCCCTTGAAGCTTGGTTAAACCTAATTCTTGAAGCCTAGTTGGGATAATGATAAATGTGATAATGAAAACCAAAGCATTAACTCTGAAAATTGAATGGCATATTAGTGTATGTTGGGCCCGAGTCTGTCTTTATTGTCAATATGATATACAAATGTTGAAATAAATGGTTAATGAGATCTATGGTTGACTTTGTTGGCAATGTGACTTATGATTGGTGAATTGTGAACAAAATAATGCTATGAAGTATGATGTGAAATGTGTATATTGGCATACTAATTATGAGTATTAATGATGGATTGCAAATAATGATTCAATTGAATGGTATAATGATTGTCTTTGTTGAAAATGTGATTTATGAATATTGAACTGTGGATAATGATTTAATTGAATGGTGTAATGAAACATAAGGTTATGAAGTATGGAATGATAATATGGTATAAATGAGTTATTGAAAAGAGATTCGATTTTGAGAAGCTATGTGGAGATATATGATTCTGGAAGTGTAATATAATATGTAATATGTATATGAGGTAGCAATGGTAAGTATAGTTTTGTGAATGTTTTATGTATATATATATAATCTATGAGATTAGTGGGAGTATATGAAGAATGCACTAAGAAAGGAAAAACAGGATAAGAAAACAATAAAACATGATGCTAAAAATATGAGGTATGATTCTTTTGTAAAGTATATTTTAATATTTATTTGTACTACTAAGCTCTCGGGCTTAGCGCGGATGTGTAATCGCACAGGTGACTAGGTGAAAGATATGAAGTCTTTTGTTATGCCACGAGAAGAGTAAGAGTTTGTCGAGACCAACTAGAGGGTAATGCATACATGTATAACTTTGTAACTATGATGTATTTTTGACAAGAGGGTATGTATATGTATAAATAAAGTGTTAATAAATATAATGATTTGTAAATCTTCTTTAAATTAAAATATTGTGATTTGAATTCTGTTAAAGGTTTTTTTGAAATATAATGAAAAGTGACATCTTTATACTTTATATACTTACTGTACGTATACCCAGTGTATGTATAGTACTTATATGGAGTATCGAGGTGTTACATGTCCCTTATAGATCCCATTTCAAGCCTATCAAAGACCTATGATCTCTCTTGGTAGGTAGAGTCTATTAGTGGAGATAGTTTGAATAAGCATGCATATGAGAGACAATATTCAAACTCAAATGAGATCTTTGACCAAGTAATGTGTATGTGCCTATCTAAAGTGCAACAGTTCTTGCTTAAATAGAAATAATTCTCAAGTTTAGTATGGTAACTAGGGTTGTCATGTTATAGATATGTTAATTTGAAAAATTAAGTCGTGAGGTAAATTGACATTAATTTGGCAAAGCCAACATTTGACTTCAAAATCAAAATTCAAAAAAAAAAGAAAAAAGAAGTTATACAAAGCCTCAAGTTAAGGGGAGTATGTTGAACTATAGAACCTCGAAGGACACATTGGGCAAAGGAAATGATTATTTCAAGGTTATGAAGAAGCTACCAATTGACATACTGAATCATAATTTGAAATAGATGTATCTCTACTGTTTGGAGCCTCCATTATTCATATTTTCAACATCTTGAAGATAAAAGCCATAAATGTGAATCATTCTGTCATTCCAATGCAAGACCTGAATGATCATCTGAAAGGAACCAATGAGGACACTTCTGCTAATCATCTCGGTCTGTGAGTCGATGGAACCACTGTAAGTATTACTCATGCTTATCATGCATACATGAGCATATCACACGGCATTTTTTTTTCTTGTATTATCTGTTTTTTGTCAAAGTGAACAGCAAACACCCTATAAAGTAAAGAATCAAAAGAAGATATCAAATCAGGGGGGCATGGAAAGCCCGTTGCTTATGAAAGTTCCAGTAATTTTGCAAAGAGAAGAATTGCGTGCTTGTACGAAGAACTAGATAACAAAAACTTCAATCAAAACTTGCATGAAAAAAAAATCTTTAGTTTGAGCCTACACAGGGGGCAAAGTTTCTCCTTTTCAATTTTTTGAGTTTATATACAAAACATATTCAAACTCACTTGCAAATATTTCGCCACGCAAGGGAACAACCAGTTAAGCCAGAATCCTCAACTGATAAAAGGTCAGTTAAATCCAATTCAATCTCGGGTCCAAGTACCCAAATCAGATTCAATCTCAGGTCCAAGTACCCAATCTCGGGTCCAAGTACCCAAATCCAATTCAATCTGGAGTCCAGGTACCCAGTCACGGGTCCAAGTACCCAAATCCAATCCAGTTTCAAGTCCATGTACCCACAGTTTTGGGTCCAAGTACCCAATTTCAATTCAGTCTCGGGTCAAAGTACCTAGTCTCGGGTCCAAGTACGCAATTCAGTCATGGGTCCAAGTATCTAGTCTCTGGTCCAAGCACCCAAATTCAATTTAGTCACGGGTCCAAGTACCTAATCTTGGGTCCAAGTACCCAATCTCGGGTCCAAGTACCCAAATCCAATTCAATCTCGGGTCCAAGTACCTAATCTCGAGTTCAAGTACCCAAATCCAATTCAAACTCGGGTCCAAGTACCTAGTCACGGGTCCAAGTACCCAAATCCAATCCAATTTCAGGTCCAAGTACCCAATCACGGGTCCAAGTACCCAAATCCAATCCAATTTTGGGTCCAAGTACCCAATTGCCGATCCAAATACCCTAATTCAATTCAGTCTCGGGTCCAAGTATCCAATTCAGTCATGGGTCCAAGCATCTAGTCTCTGGTCCAAGCACCCAAATTCAATTCAGTCACAAGTCCAAGTATCCAGTCTCGGGTCCAATCACCCAAATTTAATTCAGTCACGGGTCCAAGTATCTAGTCTCGGGTCCAAGCACCCAAATTCAATTCAGTCTCTGGTCCAAGTACCCAATCTCGGGTCCAAGTACCCAAATTCAATTCAGTATCGGGTCTAAGTACCTAGTCTCGGGTCTAAGTACCCAATCTTCGGTCCAAGTACACAAATCCAATCCAATTTCAGGTCCAAGTATCCAATCACGAGTCCAAGTACCCAAATCCAATCCAATTTAGGGTCCAAGTACTCAATTTTCCAAGTACTCAATTTTGAGTCCAAGTACTCAAATTCAATTCAGTCTCGGGTCTAAGTACCCAATTCAGTCATGGGTCCAAGTATCTAGTCTCTGGTCCAAGCACCCAAATTCAATTCAGTCATAGGTCCAACTATCCAGTCTCGGGTCCAATCACCCAAATTCAATTCAGTCACGGGTCTAAGTATCTAGTCTCGGGTCCAAGCACCCAAATTCAATTCAGTCTCGGTTCCAAGTACCCAATCTCGGGTCCAAGTACCCAAATTCAATTCAGTCTCAGGTCCAAGTACCTAGTCTAGGGTCTAAGTACCCAATCTCAGGTCTAAGTACCCAAATCCAACCCAATCTCGGGTCCAAGTATCTAAATCCAGTTCAATCTCGGGTCTAAGTACTTAGTCACGGGTCCAAGTACCCAAATTCAATCCAGTTTCTAGTCCAAGTACCCAAATACAATCCAGTTTCGGGTCCAAGTATCCAATCTCGGATCCAAGTACCCAAATTCAATCCAGTCTCGGATCCAAGCACCCAAATTCAATTCAGTCACGGGTCCAAGTACCCAAACTCAATTCAGTCTCGGGTCTAAGTACCCAAATCAAATTCAATCACGGGTATAAGTACCCAAATCAAATTCAATCTTAAGTCCAAGTACCCAATCTCATGTCCAAGTACCCAAATCCAATTTAGTCTTGGGTCCAAGTACCCAAATCAAATTCAGTCTCGAGTCTATGTACCCAATCTCCAGTCTTAGTACCCAAATCCAATTCAATCTCGGGTTCAAGTACCAATCTCGGATCCAAGTATCCAATTAAGGGTCTATGTACTCAAATCGAATCCAATCCAAAATCTGTTCAAAGTCATGTTGCTTTTCACTCTCTTCTACCAAGTCTCAGATCGTTCAAGCTAGGGGCAAACTGTAGACCCTTAATTTTTGACCCAGTCAAATTCGATAGTCCAAAATAATTTTTGTGGTATTTTATTTATTTTAATAATATATTAATTAATAATAATATTTAATAGTTATTTTTAATAAAAATAAAAAATATAAAAAAATATAAAAAAAAAATAAAAATTAGACGGATGGGCGAGCGATGCGCGACAGCGCTACCGCAGGGCAATTCGCCCTTAGAAAATTTTTGCTGCGAATTGGGCATTGCCCAATTCGCGGCATATAGCAATTTTTACCAGCGCAGCCCATGGGCCTGGCAGCCCGCGCGCTGCTGATTTTTTTTACCAAACCTTGTTTTATCCGATTTTCTAATTTTTCCTAAACAATTAGTATTTCCTTATTAAAATAGGATTAGGACTCTTTATTTTCCTATAAATACTAGCATTAAACACGCGGATTGGGGAGGGGCAATTGTTGAAAGAAACTTTGGACTTTTATTTTTTTTGAGGAGAGTTGGGAACTTTTAGCTGAATCCAATTACTTATGCAACGAATCTGAAATATCAAATAGAAATGAAATTAGTGACGAATCTTAAATATCAAGTAGAAAAGCGATCAACAAGGCAGTGGCTTAGCTCACGGTCTTGTCCTCAGTTCAACTAACAAATACAAAGGCAGTGTAATCATTGTCTTTGCCAAAGCTCATCCAGAATTCTGTTCAAACAATTTTGGTGGAGCCAACAAATGTTGGTATGCTTTAAATTAAGTAAATACTATATGTTTTGATTGTTTTAAATATTGAATGAGCCCGTTCTTCATTTAGTTAAAGTTACAGTATACAAATTCTTCTAAAAACCAGTTCATATGTTACTTTATGTGAATACAAATTATTGTTTCTATAAGTCATATCAATTATAACCCATAGACTTGTTTGTCACAAATTGTTTCTTTGTTCTATCTTATGCCTATTTTATCTATACATCACTCAGAATCACATCATATAAAACTTCGTAGTAGCATCTACTCTCTTTAAACATATTCATAGTTCACATAACTTATGAACTTTGATAAGTTTTTCATAAACACTAAACCACAATTTGTCTAAAACCTTAAGCTATAAACATTATTTTTTATAAATATCAAACTTTAATTTATTCTTTCTAAAAACCCTAAATTTCATGATGTTAAGCCCAAAACCCTAATGTTTTAAGGTTCCAAAACCCTAATTTCATGATGTTAGCCCTAAACCCTAATTTGATTAACCAAAAACCTTACTACTTTCTTAAATTTATAAAACCCTAATCCATTCCATTTTTCCAAAAATTCTCACAGTAGCCTAAATAATAATAATAATAATAATTCCAAAATTTCAAAACCCTAAATTTTAATTAAAGAACCCTAAATTGAGACATAAACCTAAATTTGTATCTTTATTTGGTTTATTAAATTTTAGATTTGATTATGTAGTTTATCATATGTTTTGATTTATTTAATTTCAATACTTGATTTATTCAATTTATCATGGATGGATATTTTCATTATTATTATGATTATTATTAGTTTGTCTTAGTATTAAAATTGTAAGAGGTATGTTTCCATTATTGTGTACCTCATTAATTAATTTTCATGCAATTTAAATTGCTTTTACATTTTGGACCAATGTAAAGGACATGTTTCCACCTTTTGGTGGGTGTCATATTTAGTTTTAGACATGGACGATGTAAGGACATATTTCCATCCTCGGATGGGTGTTCATTTATTTGCTTTGTTTGGACATTGCTTTTATCTTAATATAATGATGCTTTATTTTAATTGTTGCATGTAGTATGGAGAATATTGTTATATTTAAGAATTTTATAATATTAAGACCTGCAAAGGAGGCCGGTTCCAATGAACCGGGCATTGTGGGGGTGCTGGGCCATTTCTCAACTTCCCCAGACGTACCTATATTTTCTAACCCATTAAGGGGTTGGGGATTCCTTAGGAATCGAGTCATCCTCCCCTTTCTTTTTTTAGGCTTGTCCAGGTGGCGACTCCATTTTCTCCGGGCTTAGGCCCGTGTTCTCTAAGTCCCAGAGCCTTAACAGTGCCGAAGTTGCAAGAACCATTCCATCGGGAGTGGGGGCAAAAAATCATCCCTCACACATATATTTTCAATTTAGATAACTTCATTAAATATGCCCATACATACTGAACTTAGATCATAGGTTTGGATAACATGTTAGTGTAGCAAATTTAATACCAAATCTCAAGAATGTATAATGACAATTATACCCACTGTCTCTGATGACACAATGTGTCCATTGATGGCATGAAGTGTTCACTATCACTATGGCTATCCTTCATCTAGTTAGCCATTCAATCCAAAGCTAGATCTAAAATTATTATGATTTGGGCAATTCATTAGTTTTAATTATCATTGAATTATGTATATCACTTCAATGGAACAATTCTTTGATCAACACTTGGTATTACACATATTTATCATATATTCAAAATTTATTACACTACTTGATAGGGTTGATTTCAAAAATCCTTTACACTTTTAGGCCTTATAGTTAATTAAGCCTAAATCACAATTGAAACACAAGAAAAAGAGCCATTTTAGGCAAATTTCTTCAAGTGACACGCCCAATGACATGGACGTGTCACTAGGCATGTCATTTGCCCATTTCACAGTCACTTTGACACACCCAAAGACATGGGCTTGTCACTGGGCATGTCATTTATTTTACAATTCAATAACTATGACACACCCACTAATATGGGCGTGTCACTGGCTATTTCAGGCAAAAATTCTGCATTTCGCACACTTAACCATTTTAACTCAATATATTCAAAATCTATGATAATAATGAATCAAATCCAAATTTTTTTAACGTAAAAGAGTTTACATCTAATACTTTACTAAAACTTCAATTAATCAATCCTTCAAATATCACTTATGGCTAAAACAACATCAAACTACCCAATTCTTATAAAGATTGAATTAAGAATCAAACTCACCACATATAAGTTCTCTTAATTCATTTTTCACTCATCAATCCATTTAATCAATATTTTCAAGAAATAATTCATTATAAATGACTTAATCAATCAATTCAAACATTCAAACTCATACAAATTCAATTATTTACGAAGTATAATACATAAGAACATACCCCTTTCAATTTCTCTCTTCTTCTCTCTTTTTCCTCTTTTTCTTTGATCACTTGTTGATAATCTCACCTTCTCTAGCTTATTCTTTTGAAAACTCATAGCTAGATATGATTTTCTCTTAAATTATAGTCAAATTCATGAAAAGAAGGAAGAAAGAAGGAGCTTTGGTGGTGTTGGTGATGATGATCATGGAAAGAAGAAGGAAGAAGAAGAAAGATGTAATATCCTCATGTATGCCTTAGAAGTTTGGAGTATGTTGTTGTTGTAAGTTGGATTGAATGTATATATTATGTGAAGAGAAAAGAAATGGGAAGAGAAGGTTTATGTATATGTGTTTTGGGAAAGAAAAGAGGGTTTAGAGAGAAATGTATATGTTGTTTATATGATGATATATATATCATATAAATTGGTCAAAGGGAGAGTCAATGTAAGAGGATATTTTTGTGGGATATGTGAAATTACATGTATGGGCATATAAGAGACAAGTGGTTAGTTAAATGATTAAAGCGTGTTTTGGTAATTGCTTGAATTGAACTCTTGGTGGAGATTAAAAGAAAAATTTGACTTTGCTTCTTCATCTTTTCCTCTTCTCTTCATGTGTGGCCGGCTCCTCCATAGACAAAGAGAAAGAAAGAGCTAAGAGAGGTTCTTGAGATGCTAAGCTCAAAATTTAAGGGAGAATCAAATATTTGTGTAATTACTTCATCTAAGGTAAGATCTTTTCTTTGATTCCTTTCATTCTTTTGAAGATAATTAGGGTTTGTTGGTTTGATGATGAGATGTGTTTGTGTTGTGTTTTTAAGTGTTAAAATTGGTTTTAAGTTAAGAGTTTAAAGAGATTTTGTTGTTGGAAGTGGTGGATATTGATTTTGAAAGATGGAGAAGAATGTTGGTTTTAAGATTTTGAGATGGTATATGTTCAATTGTATTGTTAATGTGTGGTTTAATTGATTATGTAAGATATGTGTTTATGTTATTGATTATATCCATTTGAATGAGGTTTTTGTGTGAAAAGGGTGTGTAAATGCAATTGGAAGAGTGTTGGTTTTTGGTTAGGGTATGTTTTGAGTAACACGGCCAAAAGCATGGAGAGACACGGCCAAGACATGGAAATTTTGGGCGTGTTGGGTTGATTTTTGAGAGACACGACCGTGTCCCATGCCAGTGTTTGCCACTGCCAATTTGTTTTGGGAGACACGGCCACAAGCTTGGCCGTGTCCCTTACCCGTGTTGCTTACTGCCAATTGTGGTTGAGAGACACGGCCACAAGCTTGGCCGTGTCCCTCAAGTGGGCTGCCCGTGTCCCTCAAATGTAATGATTATTGTTTTTATTCTTTGTTCTTTTAGCATGGCTTTGATTCTTCAAAGGTATTATGGTACCTAAACCTAAACATAAACACTTTAAACATGTTTAAAACAAAGAATGCCCTAATCAAATGTATGTAGATGATTCTAAACCTATGAATAATGATCTTTGGATTAGGTTTTGAAGAGATTGTGTTGCATTAACCTAAAGGTGGAGAATTCTTGGAAAAAGGAAATGTATAGATTGATGGGAGTAGTTCTTGAGGTAAGTACCAATACATATGATTGTATTTACTTACATGATTTGAGGCTTAACACATTTGTTTGCAAATGTGTTAAGTGGTTTACTATATTGTTAATATAATTGGACTAAGGTGATGATAATGATGTGAAGGATGTGAAGATCATTAACAAGGTAAGCATAAACCCTATTTGATTGTATATCCTTATATGTCTTTGAACATTTACACATTGGGATGAAAGTGTTAAATAAGCTATTATATTATGAATGTAAATGAAGAATGAAAATCATTATATATATATAAATATAAAGGATGAAATATGAAATGGAAAGGTAGAAAGAAATGAGGATCATTGTTAAGGTATGTGCAATTTGTTATGATAAATGTTCTAATAATGAATGGTGTTAGTGTGTTTTGAGAAATGATGAAATGTTATGTTGTATGCATTGTGAATGGCAATGTATTATATGAATAATATATTTTGAAATGTTATATCAATAATGTTATATGTATCATATAGATTGAGATATGATATGTTGTGAAGTCAATGTGATTGACTATGATGATTCAAATGAGATATGAAGCCATTGTGATCGGCTATAGTGATTCAAATAAGATGTTAAGCCATTGCTATTGGCTATGATAATTCAATTGAGAATGAAATGAAAAATAAAAGATTTTGTGTCTAATATGTTGATTCAATTTTCAGAGTTCTGGATTTGGCGGCATGCCTAGAGAATGTGAAAATGTAACAGGCTTGCCGGGTTGAGGATCTCTTCAATTTGAGTGAACTGATGTCCAAGAGACTGGGTCTGTTACACTATGTAAATTATTGATGCGAAATACATGAAAGGTAACAGTCTTGCCGGGTTGAGGATCTCCTCGAGTTTAGCCGAGTTGATGATCCAAGAGACTGGGTCTGTTACGCTATCCATGGATAGAGACATGAGATATATTACCTACGGGCTTGATCATTGTGATTATGAACCAATGCAGAACTCTGAACTCTGAATAACATATTAGTGTTTTGGGCCCGAGTCTGTCTTTGTTGCTAATGTGAAATACAAGTATTGAAATATTGATTGTGAGTATTAATAATGAATCATGATTGGTGAATTGTGAATAAGATAATGTTATGAAGTGTGATATGTAAATGAATTGTGGTTGATAATAATGGTTGTCTTCATTGGAAATGTGATTAATGATTGGTATGATATGTAATGTGTGTATTGCATTAATGATTGGTATGATATGTAATGTGTGTACTGCAATAATGATTGGTATGATATGTAATGTGTGTATTGCAATAAGGATTGGTATGGTATATATAATGTGGATGTATTAATATATTGATTTTGAGTATTGGTGATGGATTAGGGTTGGTGATATTATTATGTATATATGTACATCATATATGAAATTAGCTAGGATTTATGAAAGATGCAATTAAAAAGAAAATAAAATATGATAAGAACTAATTATACCTTGAATTTATACATCATTATATGTTAATACTTCTATACTATATGTTTATATTTTATATTTGGACTACTAAGCTCTCGGGCTTAGCGCGGGTGTTTATTCGCGCAGGTATATAGATGGAAGATATGAAGTCTTTTGTTATGCCACGAGAAGAGTAAAAGTTTGTCGAGACCAACTAGAGGGAAATGCATACATGTATAACTTTTATATTGATGTATTTATGACGAGAAAGTAATTATATGTATAAATGAAGTTTTGATAAAGATAATGATTTGGTAAATGTTATTTAAGTTAATGTATTATGGTTTGGAATTCTTTTACAGGTTTTAAAAAGGTAACGAAAAGTGACATCCTTATACTTTATATACTTACCGTATGTATACCAGGTATATGTATAGTACTTATATAAGGTATCGGGGTGTTACAATTGTTTTGGTATCAGAGCTTAGGTTCGAGATTCTCGGCCTAAGTAAAAAAAAAAATTTGAAATGAAATTTGTAATACGTGCATATGCATTGACACCTAGGTTGGTCTCGGATGTGGCATTATATGAATTGTAGAATATTTGTGTTATATGAGATGTTTAACATAATTGATGATATATGTGTATACCATTTTGATGTGATGAGAAACCATGATTGTTGGCAATGATGTTGGAAATGAATTATAATTGAGGCATAGTGCCTAATTGATTATGAGAAACTAATTGTGAAATGTAATGTGATATATGTATATTGATGATGCATATGAAAATGTCATGTTGTGTGCAACATGGAATGTAATGTTGATGTTTATGAGCAATATTATGTAGGACATAATATGAATTCAAACATAAAGAGAATAAAGTTGAAAATGAGTTGAAAATAAATTAAGATAAGAGTATGTACTCTTTCTTCTACACTTTGAACCTCTTTATAATAAGGTTTATGTTGGGGTTATTAGACAGAGAAAATATTGCTGGATTGTTATTATTGAAAGATATGTTACTAAAATGAGGAAAGAATGGTGGAATATTGAATGAGTTGGTTATTATAGACAAAGTGTGACTATTTAAAGTTGGGATATATATATATATAAAGTTAAGGTTTTGTTTAAAGGAAAAAGAGATGATATTGGTTAAGTAAGAAAATAAGTTGATATTGTTATTTTAATGCGAGCATAGTAAATTCAATGTTAGAAATGTGAGATGCTTGGATATTGTGAAAGCTCATGATAATGGTGATAATATGTGATATTTGAGATTTTTTTTTAAAAGTGAGCTTTATGATTGTGGAAATTATATGTTTTAATATTGCTTTGTGATATATATTTGTAAGATGTTTTTAAAGTGATATTAGAAAAGATGAGTTTGGCAAATTGAAGCTTAAACGAAGTAGTAAATTGAGAAGTTAAAGTTTTAGTGGAATTTGATAAAGATTATTGGGATATTGATTGTTTAATGTATATTCAATACATGAGCTAGGTGAAATGACTAATATTTCATATTAAAGCATTATGAATTGAGTAATGTGATTGATAGTATGAGAAATTGTTTTAAAGTAACAAGGGGAAATGGATAAGCAAATGAAAATGAGTTATTTTAAGTCATTTTAACTGTAAAGAGTAAAGATGGTTAGAGAAGTATATTAAATGTTTTTAAAGACGAAAGTGAAAGAGATGTCACATTGGGAATATGATCAAGATGAATGTGAAATGTTAGTATAGTCAGAATATATATATATATATATATACATTGTAGTGTGAATAAATACTTTACATCACATTGGAAGAATGAGAATGGCAATGTTTAAAAGAAAGTGATAAACATTAAATTGTATTGAATGTATGAAAAAGGGAAATAAAATAAGAGCATATAATTAAGTGTATACATGTATATGATTTGTGAACTGAGTTTTTCAATATGAATGAAATTACGATATCTATATATATATATATAAAAACAAAATGTGAAAATTATTATGAAGGTGATTTACGAATATGTATGTGGTATAATTATAGAATTTATGATATGAAAATGATGTCGTATGTATTAGTGGACCTAAGAGAGATTAGGTCTTGAATTGTGTAAAGCTAGATGGATTATGTGGTGGAAGTGAATATGGAAGGGACTTGAGTAATATTGGACAGTGGAAATTGTTATGATGAGCATTGAATGTGATGATCATGTGATATTTAGAATTTTAAGGTATTCACATATGGAAAGTTCTATATATATATATATTATAAGAGATTGTAGATGGATTAGAAATGAAGTGACGAATAGAAATTGTAAGGGAACTGCATATGACTGAATATGTATATAGTAATATTGTTGAAATATGAATTAAGTTGATAAAGATCATTTATTCGAGTGTAAATCGGTTTGAAATAGAATTGGAATGTGTTAACTTCTGATATGGTAAAAATACAAAGAAGGAATATGTAATTCTTGAGATATACCTTAGCCTTGTATTTGTATAGATTGAGAATAAAATTATGAGAAGAACAGTATTGATTTGAATGTCCCAGGCTTGAATATTAATCTCTTAAAGCCATGTGTTTTGTTCAGTATATTTGATTTGTTAATCTGTTATCTATGGATTTGGATCTTAGATAAAATGATTGCAATACAGATTTGGTGAGATTGAAAATTTTGTTTGAGTAGTATAGTTAACAGTTATGATGGATAAAGTTGTACTTTATCATTTTATGTTAAAAATTTGGTTATAATTGTGAAGATTAAGAGAGGAAAGAGAAATTATGGAAATGTTTTGAGTTATGGATGATATGACAATAAGGTAATCAAAATAATTATAACAACAATATGATATGAGAAGAGATATTAAAAAGGGAGAAATTATAGAATATGACTGAAAGTTATAATGAATATGTTTAAGGTATGTAACTCGAGGTTTGAATGAATGAATTATAGATAGTAAATATGGTATAAAATGTTTATGAGAATTGGTGGGGAATTATAATAAGATGATAGAGAATAAATTATGTGTATATTAAAAGATAATTTAAAGTGACTTGTTATCATGATGATTTGACTGGAAATGGGTCGGAAAAGATTAGAAATTTAATATAAGTTTGTCCTAATGGAATGAAGTTATATATATACATATATGAATATTATGAAATTTTATGATAAGTTAAGTAAATTAATCGTTGGTTGGAATTGAACAAGATTGGAATATGGGTATAATGTGACAAATAGATCAATGGATCTAGAATTGGCTAAGATTATGAATCATTATTGAAATTTAATGTGTATAGTGTTAGTGTATGTGCCCTAGGCCATTTATTTGGATCTTTATGTTATACATTCATTATTAATAAATGAGGTTTTATTATCATTATTGTTTGTTTGCATGTTACACAATTTTGATATTTGTCCCTGGTTTATTATTGTTATAGAGATAAAAAAAAAAATAATTCTTAACCAGTATGAACATTGATTTGATAATCATTAGATGGTTATGTGTATAGTGATACAAATCAATTTCATAGATACTTGTTAGAGAACAATGTATTGGATAGACCCATCATGAGATTACTACATGGGTTAGTGTCATAAGTAAATCTCATGATAGTTATGTATTAATTCTTTGACTTGAGATTGTCATAGTTTCCAATATAAGGACTATTATATTTTGACATGATCAAACATTATCCGTAACTGGATAGTAATAAAGGTTATGTTCATATATGATAGAAATTATGTAGAGGATAATGAACAATCAAGATAGAATTTGTCCCTCTCTTTGAGAGAGATATCTTTTGGGCCCCTCGATAAGTGAGACTGTGAAATGCATGGCCGTGCTCAAATGAATTGATAGTGTGATCAATTTCATTTGTTTTTATCAGTCTACTTGGAGATCGAGTAATCATAAGTTTGGACAATATAAGTATGACGTTGACCATGACTTATGTTCAAGCTAGATATCGTGTGACAAAGGGATTAATGCATATACTATTATTAGGCAAATTGGACATTCCTTATATTAATTGGGTAGTTGTAACGCCTTGCTAGAGGCCAATTATGACTTGTTGATTTAATAGAGATTAAATTGACTGCCAATTAATATGGGCCTATCGGGTCACACACAAGAATGCGTTTTGGGCTGGATATAATATTAATAATATTAATATTAGATATTAATATTTATTATTATTATTATTTTCATTTTTATATATATATTATTAGATAATATATTCAGAATCCTAATTAGATTTGGATTCTGAATTTGACTTACCTTATCCAATTATATATATTATTAGATAATGTATTCAGAATCCTAATTAGACTTGGATTCTGAATTTGACTTTCCGTATCCAATTTTGAATTGGATTCTGGAGTGATTATATTCACTCCAGACGTTAAGTCTTCTCAGAGGTAACAATAAAAACAAAGAGGAACGAAAAAGGTAACCCTAATACGTTTTTAGAGAAAACGTTTTTCCAGCCTTCGCCGTTGTAGAGAGCTAGCACTCCAAACGGTAGCATTCGTGTGGATACGCGATAGAGGGTGTTTCGCGATCGAGGCATCTCTTCCAAACTGTGATTTCGAATCATCAACAGGTTAGTTCTTTGAACACTTTTGTCGAATTAAACGAACAGCATGGATCCTGGTGGGAAATCAGAGATCAAATATTTTTCCGCTGCGTGTTTTTGTTTGCAGTGATCTCTATGATTTCCTAACATATAGTTGTACCAAGAGTGTAATTATTTACATGGTAATATATATGGTGTAAAATTTTTAAAGTGTGATTGGATGAATGAATGAAGTTATAGTAATTGTAAATCATGATAAGAAAAGAAAAAGATTGGTTATTTATAAAATAAGTTGAAAGGTAATGTATTAATATGTAAGTTAAGTGAAAAGCATGCTAAAGAAATAACTCCATTTATGAAAAATCAGGATTTTGTTATCTATTGAGGGTGATAAATATCTTTTTAGACAGTGATTGTAATGAAGGGATAAGTAATGTTCAGATATAAGTCAATGGTTTTTAAGGTTAAAGTTAAGAGAGTAATTACAAAAAAATGAAAGAATAAAATATATTAAATATAAAGATTAGATGGAGTATAAGTGTACTATAAAATGATATGATTCTTCTATAAAGACATTAACAAGAAATGTAATGAGTTCTTTTAAATGTTTGATTAAGGAAGTAACAAGATGTATAAGCATATAGAATGATGAGTTATGGAATTTAAAGAAGGTGGTTGATTTTAAGAGGAGAGTTGAAGCTATATGATTTGATGATATAATGACTTAAACATATAATTAACTTCATATGGAAGTTAAAATGGTATGGTATTATGAATGGATTACGATTATACTAGATAATTTCGAGGATGAAATTATTTAAGGGGGAGAGAATTGTAATATCCTCATGTATGCCTTAGAAGTTTGGAGTATGTTGTTGTTGTAAGTTGGATTGAATGTATATGTTATGTGAAGAGAAAAGAAATGGGAAGAGAAGGTTTATGTATATGTGTTTTGGGAAAGAAAAGAGGTTTAGAGAGAAATGTATATGTTATTTATATGATGATATATATATCATATAAATTGGTCAAAGGGAGAGTCAATGCAAGAGGATATTTTTGTGGGATATGTGAAATTACATGTATGGGCATATAAGAGACAAGTGGTTAGTTAAATGATTAAAGGGTGTTTTGGTAATTGCTTGAATTGAACTCTTGGTGGAGATTAAAAGAAAAATTTGACTTTGCTTCTTCATCTTTTCCTCTTCTCTTCATGTGTGGCCGGCTCCTCCATAGACAAAGAGAAAGAAAGAGCTAAGAGAGGTTCTTGAGATGCTAAGCTCAAAATTTAAGGGAGAATCAAAGATTTGTGTAATTACTTCATCTAAGGTAAGATCTTTTCTTTGATTCCTTTCATTCTTTTGAAGATAATTAGGGTTTGTTGGTTTGATGATGAGATGTGTTTGTGTTGTGTTTTTAAGTGTTAAAATTGGTTTTAAGTTAAGAGTTTAAAGAGATTTTGTTGTTGGAAGTGGTGGATATTGATTTTGAAAGATGGAGAAGAATGTTGGTTTTAAGATTTTGAGATGGTATATGTTCAATTGTATTGTTAATGTGTGGTTTAATTGATTATGTAAGATATGTGTTTATGTTATTGATTATATCCATTTGAATGAGGTTTTTGTGTGAAAAGGGTGTGTAAATGCAATTGGAAGAGTGTTGGTTTTTGGTTAGGGTATGTTTTGAGTAACACGGCCAAAAGCATGGAGAGACACGGCCAAGACATGGAAATTTTGGGCGTGTTGGGTTGATTTTTGAGAGACACGGCCGTGTCCCATGCCAGTGTCTGCCACTGCCAATTTGTTTTGGGAGACACGGCCACAAGCTTGGCCGTGTCCCTTGCCCGTGTTGCTTACTGCCAATTGTGGTTGAGAGACACGGCCACAAGCTTGGCCGTGTCCCTCAAGTGGGCTGCCCGTGTCCCTCAAATGTAATGATTATTGTTTTTATTCTTTGTTCTTTTAGCATGGCTTTGATTCTTCAAAGGTATTATGGTACCTAAACCTAAACATAAACACTTTAAACATGTTTAAAACAAAGAATGCCCTAATCAAATGTATGTAGATGATTCTAAACCTATGAATAATGATCTTTGGATTAGGTTTTGAAGAGATTGTGTTGCATTAACCTAAAGGTGGAGAATTCTTGGAAAAAGGAAATGTATAGATTGATGGGAGTAGTTCTTGAGGTAAGTACCAATACATATGATTGTATTTACTTACATGATTTGAGGCTTAACACATTTGTTTGCAAATGTGTTAAGTGGTTTACTATATTGTTAATATAATTGGACTAAGGTGATGATAATGATGTGAAGGATGTGAAGATCATTAACAAGGTAAGCATAAACCCTATTTGATTGTATATCCTTATATTTCTTTGAACATTTACACATTGGGATGAAAGTGTTAAATAAGCTATTATATTATGAATGTAAATGAAGAATGAAAATCATTATATATATATAAATATAAAGGATGAAATATGAAATGGAAAGGTAGAAAGAAATGAGGATCATTGTTAAGGTATGTGCAATTTGTTATGATAAATGTTCTAATAATGAATGGTGTTAGTGTGTTTTGAGAAATGATGAAATGTTATGTTGTATGCATTGTGAATGGCAATGTATTATATGAATAATATATTTTGAAATGTTATATCAATAATGTTATATGTATCATATAGATTGAGATATGATATGTTGTGAAGTCAATGTGATTGACTATGATGATTCAAATGAGATATGAAGCCATTGTGATCGGCTATAGTGATTCAAATAAGATGTTAAGCCATTGCTATTGGCTATGATAATTCAATTGAGAATGAAATGAAAAATAAAAGATTTTGTGTCTAATATGTTGATTCAATTTTCAGAGTTCTGGATTTGGCGGCATGCCTAGAGAATGTGAAAATGTAACAGTCTTGCCGGGTTGAGGATCTCTTCAATTTGAGTGAACTGAGGTCCAAGAGACTGGGTCTGTTACACTATGTAAATTATTGATGCGAAATACATGAAAGGTAACAGTCTTGCCGGGTTGAGGATCTCTTTGCATTGAGATGAATTGAGATCCAAGAGACTGGGTCTGTTACTTGATAAAATGTGAAATGTGAATTGTAGTAACAGTCTAGCCGGGTTGAGGATCTCCTCGAGTTTAGCCGAGTTGATGATCCAAGAGACTGGGTCTGTTACGCTATCCATGGATAGAGACATGAGATATATTGCCTACGGGCTTGATCATTGTGATTATGGACCAATGCAGAACTCTGAACTCTGAATAACATATTAGGGTTTTGGGCCCGAGTCTGTCTTTGTTGCTAATGTGAAATACAAGTATTGAAATATTGATTGTGATTATTAATAATGAATCATGATTGGTGAATTGTGAATAAGATAATGTTATGAAGTGTGATATGTAAATGAATTGTGGTTGATAATAATGGTTGTCTTCATTGGAAATGTGATTAATGATTGGTATGATATGTAATGTGTGTATTGCATTAATGATTGGTATGATATGTAATGTGTGTACTGCAATAATGATTGGTATGATATGTAATGTGTGTATTGCAATAAGGATTGGTATGGTATATATAATGTGGATGTATTAATATATTGATTTTGAGTATTGGTGATGGATTAGGGTTGGTGATATTATTATGTATATATGTACATAATATATGAAATTAGCTAGGATTTATGAAAGATGCAATTAAAAAGAAAATAAAATATGATAAGAACTAATTATACCTTGAATTTATACATCATTATATGTTAATACTTCTATACTATATGTTTATATTTTATATTTGGACTACTAAGCTCTCGGGCTTAGCGCGGGTGTTTATTCGCGCAGGTATATAGATGGAAGATATGAAGTCTTTTGTTATGCCACGAGAAGAGTAAAAGTTTGTCGAGACCAACTAGAGGGAAATGCATACATGTATAACTTTTATATTGATGTATTTATGACGAGAAAGTAATTATATGTATAAATGAAGTTTTGATAAAGATAATGATTTGGTAAATGTTATTTAAATTAATGTATTATGGTTTGGAATTCTTTTACAGGTTTTAAAAAGGTAACGGAAAGTGACATCCTTATACTTTATATACTTACCGTATGTATACTAGGTATATGTATAGTACTTATATAAGGTATCGGGGTGTTACAAAAGAAGCTTCTACATAAATACACATCTGTCCATATACATATATATATATATATATATATATTTATGGCTTAATCTAGTGTGGCCAATCTCATTTTAAATATGGTGCACCCTCTTTTCTATCATTTGATTCTAATTTGATTTTTAATCTCGTAAAACTGTAAAAATACATAATTTCTTTAGTAAATTTTTAAGATCCACTATTTATATCACTTATCCATACCACTTATATCGCAATTCACTATCAATTATTTATATTAAATTAAATGTTTAGTATTTAAAGTTTTAAATATTACATGACACATGATGAAATTCAATAGTTAATAAGTATGGAACCTTCATTAAAAGAGCCATTCAAGATAAAAATTGAACCAATTTGGAGTTATTGGAAGAATTATGTCCAACAAGTTCATGGAGAAATGGTCGAACAATATGCTTTAAGGAATTTTGCTATACTTGTTGGGGTTGACCATTTTATGCACTGCTGAATCTACCATTCACTTATCAGTGTTGTGGGCCCTTACTGATATGGATATCCTGCAGCTCTATGGCTTGGGTGAAGATGGCCTAGCTTTTCTGTATCATGGCTTCTATAAGATTTTCATGAATAAAAAGTCTTTTATTGGCCTTATGGCTATCGCTGAGGTACTTTCTTTCACCATTGTCAAGTCAATCCAGGTATTTGTGTGAATTTGACTGTTATTGGCATTTGCATGTATGGGCTTATGAGCATAATCTCGTGAGGGTACCTGGTATTTCCCAAGAGAGAGTTAGGTATCCGAGGTTGAACTTTTGGTTGTCTGATTGGATAGCGGTTCCTGGCTCTCATCATATGGACTCTCATCGCTATCATTTGAGTCGCTTAACTTGGGATAAGGTAAAATAGATGTTAGTATACATGGAAATTTTAATGTAAAAGCCCACTTACCTTTCAAAATCGTGTAGGTTGACTTGGTTTGGTGGAAACCGAAAGAGCAGGGAAATTGGACTCCTGTCATGAATGCTGCATTGCCTTATCAACACTCCCATTGAGTCATTGCTGGTCTTGTGTCTAGCGCTTGGTTTCTTAAGGAGAGGGTGTTAGACTGGTTCCTTGGTCCTAAGCAATGGAGGGTTTTGATGAATAGTCTGGTGTACACTTTGAACATTACATCAATGCTAGAGAATTGGTGGTGGCAGGCTTGAAATGGTTATGATGCTGAAACTTATCTCTTTCCACCTATTGTGCCATATGTTAGATTTATTCATGAATAACTTTTGAACTTTGATGTGTCTCTTGTTGGCATCCGAGGTGTTCTTGAGGAGGGGAAAGGGAAGAAGAAGAAGAAGAAGGAGAAGAAGAAGAAAATAGTGGTGAAGAAAAATATGAAGGAAAGGGAAGAGAACTTATTTCTCATCCTGGTGATCACTCTGGGGTTGGTACTTCTCAGGTGTATTTCCAACATGATGTCCGTTAGGACTGTTCATTCTTAAATTTGTGTTGGCTCTCTTTTATTTTATTGTAGGCTACTGGTCAATCTTGCTTATGCTTCTTATCTGGATATGCTGCCTCATTCTCAGGTCTTTGATTTAAACTTGTTGGCCTGTCATTATGATTTATGATGTATGTATGTATGATTATGTATATTCTTACCTTTTCCTTTTCTGACTATAACAAACACTGGAGGAGAAAAACAAGAAGTTGCAAGAAGAATTAGTGATAGCGGACAATAGATCACCAATCTCAAAGGCTTGTATCAACAATCAAAATAAAACTTTTGAGACTTCTGGTTCCTTGGCATTAGGGATCTTAGCGCTTCATCACCTGGCCTCAAACTAATGACCATGAGTTGCCTCCTTTTTCAATGATGACTGTTACAAACCTGATCTTTAAACAATATGGACTCAAGCATACCTCCTCCTCTATCAGGCGATGAATTTTTTTAGTGTTTTATTCTATCTCAGTCCTTTATTCAATCATGGATTGCCTCCTCCTTCTCAATGATCAACTTTTGTTAAATTTTAATGAAGAGATTGCATGTAATAATAACAATATAATAATAATAACTTTGTTTCTATAAATTTGACTTTTTATTTTTTATTTTTTTACTTTTCTATATTCTTTATATATATATACATACAAAAGTCCATGACAAATCCAAATTTTGATTTGTCACAGATTAAGGTTTACAAAACCCTAAGACATTCGACTGGCTCAGTCTAAATTCCTTTCCTCATGCATCTTGGATTCAAATCACTGCCCGTTCCTCGTGCGCCTCAGTATAATGCCTATATAAATTAGCCAAAATTTGCCACGATTTTTCACAAGTCTTTACTTCAACAAAACAAACTCACATTCTATGAATTTCATCGCAGCAAAAAATAATCTTAATAATCCACCAACGCTTCCTTATAAATCCAAATCAAACTCAATTGTTACACTCTTCATGATGACAGAAGACAATTTGAAAAAGATAAAGAATTTATTCAAGGACATCAAAGCTACACCGTGGGAACAAATATAATGGTCTCAATTCAGTGTTTTGAAGTGTTTTCAAAATGTCAAGTTAGACCATCCCTTTTTAAATGCTATGGCTTCTTTTTTGGGAAATAAAAACTAGGACTTTCAAGAAAAATGACTTTGAATTATGTTCTATGATCAAGGAATTTGAGGCCATCCTTAGGTACCCAAGTAATTAGCCTATGGCATTACCCATACTGATTTCCAAATTTCAACAAAAGATGCAGATGTTGTTTCAACTTTCAAAACCTAAAGTTTTGCAATTAACCAAAGGTGAGAAAATTTTGCTTGGTCCCTTGATCAATTATTGTAAGTCTCATATCGCTTCCACTAAGGCTTGGGGACTCATGTTCTGTTTATGGTTGCTTGGTTAATTTTTTGCTTATTTCTCTTAACGGCGACATCGATCTGCAAGTATGTTGCGCTTAAATCAACACTATCACAAAGCGGCACTCGCAAGTATACGAGGCTATTGTAGTGACGGTGATCGCCCCAAGGTCGTTTCCCAAGGAAGGACTTGCAAATAATAGTTCGATTAGCATGAAATAATAAATTCGATTTTGTGATTGAATTGGTGGACTGTAATTATCCTTAGAAATTAAAACGAGTGATTTTATGCAAGAGAATTTCAATTATGGAAATGATGCCTAGGGTTGTAGGTCTATTTAATCAAATGTTCAATTATCCGATTATCCATTAATATAATCTTGAATCTTAATTTGTTTCTTAAGATTAATTAGCCAATTATCAATTCACTAGTTCTCACATTTATGAATTAACAACAACCAATTATTTAACATTATCAAATTAATAAACCCTAGAACTTATATTTCTAATTCATTCTTAGGGTAGTCAATTGCATAGTTCCGATATTAAACTTCTCCTCTTGGTTTGTCATTCAATATTAAGTAATCAATAGGTGGCCATTCTATCAATTTACCTTTAATTCAATACAATCAACATATAACAAGGTATATCAATGGAATCATCAAATCAAATCATTTAATCAAATATACTACAACCCCAAGCATGAGTAAATTAGCTCATCATATGTTTTAAGCAAATACTCAATTCAATATAAACCAAATCAAAATTATACATTGCAATATTAATGTTCTTAATACACAACAACAAATAAGAAATGGAATAAAAGAAAGAGTTAGAAAAACCCCTTTTTGAAGATGCTAAAAATCGGACTCTCGTCTCTTTCGTGGCTCCTTCTTGGTGCGTGATGATGAACTTCCAGCTCTATTGAACAATTGGTTCTCTTCTTGAAGGAGTAGATGATAGCTTTCTCAAATTCTCAACTCTCCAATCAAGCCTCTTAAAACCCTAATTCTTAAGAACTAATAACTCACTTCAAAACCAACAATTGTTTTTGCTCTTGGTGTGTGTAAAGAAATGATGAATGAAGATGGTGAATGGTCTTACTCTCTCAAGCAAAAACCAAGGAAGAAGATGAGGAAGATGATGAACAAGTGTAGAGAATTGTAACGACCCTCCCCGACCAGGTCGGCTGCCCGGCCCACTAGTGGCTTACGGCCCGGCCTTTTCACCACCTGGGCTCGGAGTCCGCAGGAGGCAAGCGATCGCTTCAGTACTGGACAGCCCTCGCGGCCCACCCAGCAGGATTTGTTAATTTGGCCTCCCAGGCATTGTCACATTGAGAGGTCGCCTCCCTGGATCGAACCCCTGACCTCCCACTTAAGAGAGCCAGCGAGAACCATCCAGTACCATTTCTGCTACTAGCAGAAATGGTACTGGATGGTTCTCGTTGGCTCTCTTAAGTGGGAGGTCAGGGGTTCGATCCAGGGAGGCGACTCCTTTGGGAGCCAAATAAACAAATCCTGCTGGGTGGGCCGCGAGGGCTGTCCAGTACTGTAGCGATCGCTTGCCTCCTGCGGACTCCGTGCCCAGGTGGTGAAAAGGCCGGGTCGTAAGCCACTAGTGGGCCGGGCAGCCGACCTGGTCGGGGAGGGTCGTTACAAGAATGTCCACTAAATTTATTCAAAATTCCCTTTTCTAATCCCCATGCTCTCCCACTTTGAATTGTTTAAGACATCCATCATGCCTTGTCTCCCATTTACTAATTTCTTTATACCTTTCTTCCATAAAATCCTCCCACTTTTCACTCTTTTTTTATTCTTTTTGTCACCCACTAAGCACACCAGCTCATTTCTCGTGCAAGCCAGCTAAGGACCCAGGGTGACACGGCCAAGCCATATGGAGCTTGGCCGTGTCTAGTGACTTTCTTTCTTGGGGACACGGCCAAGCTTCTGGCCGTGTCCCATTCTGTATGCTTAGTCCTTGGTGATGGTGTCTGTCTCTGTGTATTTCTTTTCCTTCTTTGCTTTCTTTTCTCTTTTGGTCCTTTGGAGAGACATGGCCAGTGGCTTGGCCGTGTCTCATGGCCGTGTTCGCTACTGGACTTGTTTCCTTGAGGGACACGGCCAAGCCATGTTAGTCCTAGCCGTGTCTCCTAATTTTCCTTGTTTCTGCTTCTTTTGATGAAGGACACGGCCAAGCCATGACAAGCTTGGTCGTGTCACTTGATTTTCTCCACAAATTCCACCAATTTTGATCAAATGGCTCCATCGAATGTACTCCAACCTAAATCAACAACTTCAAACAAACTTGAGTGCAATTTAACATGAAAATTAACTTAAAATCAATATAAACCTCATAGAAAATATATACAAAATTTATCTAAACAATTACCCCACACTTAATCCTTTGCTTGTCCCCAAGCAAAGTTAAAATCAAAACAAATAAAACACGATAAATATTGTCAAGTTCAAGCGTTATAAGGATGCATTAAGACTCCCATCTTATTAAATCTGCAATCATAATCTAATCAAGATTAATCGGTACTCAAGTAACTTAATGGTCAATCAATGCATACCAAAATTGTCACTCCCTCACAAGACCTCTCAAGTGTTTAATTGGGTAGTGTTTAAGCTCTCAACATTCAATGAAAGATTAGGATTATAGGCTTGCTTATCAATCAAATCTCCACCACCTAATCACAATCAAGCATCAATCATAAGGTCTTTTATTTGGTTGTAACGGGGCTAATGAAAAGGTATGACATTTGGGAGAGTGAGTTAGTTCATTTAGGTCAAGAGTACTTCAAGAGTGAAGTAAGCAATGTAGCATGATCAACAATCCCATAATTCATCTCAGTCACTTAGCACTAAGCATTTATGTGCTTTTAAGGGACTCCATTTGTTTAATTTGCAAAGATAATTTCCAAACTCATTACAACCCTTCCGACAAGAACAACAACTATTATTTTAATTTTCATTATTCATTCATTTTTTTATAGGGTATCCAACTAATTTAAAGCCCATTGAATTCAACCCCACACTTTATTCTGCACAACACTCCATTAATGCTCTTAAAGTGCTCTTGATCTAATGAACGGGTAGAGTTAAAATATAATGGCTCAAGCCGATGGTGTTGTGAAAAAGAAAGAAGGAAAAAATGAAATGAGCTTAAAGTTGGCGAACTAAGGTCAGATGTAAGGTTGGTCTTTTTAAGCCAAAATGGTTTGCCCTAAATTGCCTTAATCATGTTGATGTTTAATTGAAATTTTATGTAGTCTCAAAATGCATGTCAAAGCAAGTTCTAGTAATTCATCAATCAAAGATGTTTACACATAAAAAGAATGATAAGTTGATGGCTCAATTCCTCACTAGTTAAATGGCAATGCAAAGAATAACCATCAAAATTGACAATAAGTACTAACTCTAATCAATCCTCAAATTCATGCTTCAAAAATTTAAAAGTCATCTATCAACATTCTTATAACAATTGAACTTATTAATATCCATCAAAATCAATTATAAAACAAAACAAGAAACTTAACAAAACAAGAACACTTACGAAAATAACAAAACAAAAACACTTACGAAAATAGACAATTTATAGTCATGAACAAAAGGCTTAGCACTTTCCCCACACTTTAAGTTTTACATTGTCCTCAATGGAAACAACGATATTTAAAGTAAAAAGTTAAGGTACAACCTGTTTTTCCATCGATCCTTTGTGACGAAAGTGCTACCTTTTCATCCACAAACAACCATTGTTCAAGAGCAAAATACAATATATAAAATAAACACAATATAAAGAGTTAACATTAAAAACCAAAACAACAAAAATATGAAATAACTACAAATAAGAAAATAACAAGTGATGTCAAAAGGTTGGAGCTGGTAGGATCTACGGTGGTGGAGGATAGGACGATGATGCAGCTGATGGGTGGAGGCTCAGAATTTTAGCGAGGTTGCTGTTGATTAGGTCCATTTGTTCCATGACTGTAGTATGATTACGGTCAATTTGTTCCATGGCTGCAGCATGGTTTTGGTCAACCCTGCTTTCCAATTCTTCAATCCTATGAAGGATCTCCTGATTGTTCGGGATTGGAGCATCTTCATCTAAATCTAGAGAATCCGAGTCGGAATCCTCCTTGACTCGTGCTCTCTTTTGACGGCCCTCCGGTACCTCAGTCTCAGCTGAACCCATAACATAAGCTCCTCCTTTTCTTGAAACCATGTGCATCTTCTCGAGGGTGGCAAGATCTAATGAATCACTCCCCGAGATCTTGGTCATCTGGCAATGGCTCGGGTCAAAATTATCAAGTAGTGCCATTGCTAAAATTGTAACTAATCCTCCGATACAAATGGCACCCCGCTTTTTATGTGCCACACTGTCAAACACATCGGTTAACCAATAGCCGGTACAAACGGGTACGTCATTGCTAGCACAATCTAAAAAGTATAGTTCGCTTAGTTCTACAACACCTGTGGTCTCTTTTCTTGCAAAGAATCCACATGACATAAACTAGTGTATGTACCTCAGGGCGGGATTTTTCAATTTTGTAGCTTTGGCCGATTTGGCCACATAGGTACCCGAGCCCAAAGCTCCCCATGCGAACTGTTGTCTAAAACTCTTAGGCACACATCGTTCCCCTTGTTGATGGAAACCAAAAATATCGCTCAATTGCTCAATTTTAATGACAAATGGTCTCCCAAGCAGTTTAAAGTGTAACCTAATGCAAATCCTTTGGTCATTTCTTTCAACCTTAAGTGTGGTTAAAAATTCCAATGTAAGTTCCTCAACTTGCAAAGGTTTAAGGGAAACAAATCTATCCCACCCAAGATTATGAACAAATCCATAAAAATTATTTCGAATATGAAGAGCATCGAGGGATTCTTCGTTAACATACCTCATCGGAAAGAAACCCCGAGCAAGAAGAGTTGCTCTCCTTGGTGCTGACGATGATGAAGATGGAGCTGAAGGTGGAAGTCGCGTCCTTTTGTGGTGAGACACCATTTTTGTTCTTGGCATTTTGATGATTTGGTGAAAATGAAGTTTTCAAAGTTTTAATTGCTTTTTAATGAGAAAAGAAAGGAAGTGGATGAGTTTAAATCAGTTTGGGTGAAGAAAAATGAAAGATTTCAAATGATTTTGAAGCTTGAAGATGGTGGCTATGGAGTTTTGAGAGAGAGAGAGCGAGAGAGATCGAGAGAGAGAGAGAAGGAGAGAGAGATTTAGGGATTTAAAATGAAAAATCTGGGCAAAAGTCGTGTTTTTAAAACTAAAATTTTAGGTGACACGGCCAAGCTTCGTGAAGCTTGGCCGTGTCTGATGGTTTTTGAGGGACACGGCCATAGACACGGCCGTGTCCCTTGAACGTGTTTCTTACTGGATAAAAGAAAATTGCAAAACAATTTGGGTGACACGGGGAGAGGCTTGGCCGTGTCTGAGAGACACGGCCAAGGACACGGCCAGGCCCTCTGGCCGTGTCTGCCTCTGTGACTATTGATGCTTGCTGGACACGGGCAAGGACACGGCCAAGACCTCTGGTCGTGTCTGCCTCTGTGTCCTTTGGTGCTACTTGACACGGGCAAGGACACGGCCAGGTCCTCTGGCCGTGTCTGCCTCTGCCAAATTGGTTTGAAATATTTATTATTTTTTTAATTTAATTGGTTTATTTGTGTCACCAAATCACAAAAATGCAATCTTCTTCTTGATTTAACCCTAAAACACATTCAAGAAAAATAAAAATCGATCAAAGTACCTATTCTATTTTATTTAACTCAACATGAAATTAAAATTGCAAAATATAGAATTATAATAGTGAAAAGAAATGCAAACCGATGGGTTGCCTCCCATTTAGCGCTTCTTTAATGTCGTATAGCTGGACATTGTTGCATCATTCGTCAATGAACACCATGCTTTCCACCATTTTTGCAACTTCGATTTCTTCAAAGTAGGGCTTCACCCTTTGTCCATTGACCTTGAACGTCTCGTTGGTTTTTAGATTAAGCAACTCAACAATCCCATAGGGGAATGTTTGAGTAACTTGAAAGGGTCCACTCCAACGCGACTTCAATTTTTCGGGAAACAACCGCATTCTTGAATTGAAGAGGAGGACTTTCATTCCCGGTTCAAAAGTCCTTTGAAGAATCATCCTGTCATGAATAGCTTTGGTCTTTTCCTTGAAGATCCTTGAACTCTCATAGGCTTCATTCCGAAGCTCATCAAGCTCGGAAATTTGAAGCATTCTTTGCTCCCTTGCTTCACCTAAGTCCATATTCGTGGTCTTTATTGCCCAATAAGCCTTGTGCTCCAATTCCACCGGGAGGTGGCATGCCTTGCCAAAGACCAACCTATAAGGACTCATTCCCAATGGGGTTTTATAAGCAGTCCTATAGGCCCACAATGCTTTTGAGAGTCGGATTGACCAGTCCTTCCGAGTTGTGCTCACTGTCTTTTCTAAAATCCCCTTGATCTACTTGTTCGAAATCTCAGCTTGCCCGGATGTTTGGGGATGATATGGAGTTGCCACTTTGTGTCTGATGCCCATCTTGGTCATCAACTTTTCAAACCATTTGTTGCAAAAATGGCTTCCTCCATCACTCACTATCGCCTTGGGGGTTCCAAACCTGCTCAAAATATTCTCCTTCACAAATTTTAACACAATGTTAGCATCATTGGTCCTAGTGGGGATTGCCTCAACCCACTTGGACACATAATCTACTGCTACAAGAATATATTCAAAACCAAAGGATTTGGGAAATGGCCCCATGAAATCAATTCCCCACACATCAAAAATATCAACCACAATAAAAATATTAAGGGGCATTTCATTCCGTTTGCTAATGTTTCCTACTCTTTGGCATTCATCACATCTTATACAAAAATGATAAGCATCTTTAAAAAGAGTAGGCCAATACAAACCGCTTTGAAGAATTTTCTCGGCTGTTTTCTTTCCTCCAAAATGTCCCCCGCAATATAAATTGTGGCAATATTGTAGCACTTGTTTTTGTTCCTCTTCCGGCACACATCTTCTTATCACTTCATCCCTGCAAATTCTAAACAAGTAAGGCTCATCCCAAAAATAATACTTACATGTATGCAGGAATCTCTTCTTTGCTTGGAAGCTCAAATCCTTTCTCACTACACCACAAGAAAGATAATTAGCAATATCAGCATACCATGGTGCTTGAGTTAAGGAAAACAAGTGTTCATCCGGGAATTTCTCAAAAGCATTTTCACAAGCAATTTCAGCATTATTTTCACAAGAGTTAAGTCTAGAAAGATGGTCGGCCACTACATTTTCGCTTCCCTTCCTATCTTTGATTTCTACATCGAATTCTTGTAACATCAACACCCACCTAATGAGTATAGGTTTAGCTTGTGGTTTGGTCAATAGGTATTTCAAGGCTGTATGATCAGAGAATACTATGACCTTAGAACCTATCAAGTAAGATCTAAATTTGTCTAGTGCAAATACCACAGCTAACATTTCTCTCTCAGTGGTCGTGTAATTTACTTGTGCATCATTTAAAGATAAACTTGCATAATAAATTACACACATCAACTTATTCACTCTTTGGCCCAAAACAGCTCCAATGGCAAAATTCGATGCATTGCACGTAATTTCAAATGGCAAATCCCAATTTGGGGCAACAATTATAAGGGCAGAAGTTAGTTTTTCTTTCAAAATTTTAAAAGCCTCTAAGCACTTTTCATCAAAAACAAATGGGACATCTTTTCCTAACAAATGACACAAAGGACGTGAAATTTTGGAAAAATCTTTTATGAACCTCCTATAAAATCTTGCATGTCCCAAAAAACTTCTAATTCCTTTAACTGATGTGGGTGGAGGTAGGTTCACAATTAATTCAACTTTAGCTTTGTCTGCCTCAATTCCTTCATGGGAAATAACATGCCTAAAACAATTCCATGATCAACCATAAAGTGACTCTTTTCCCAACTCAATGTAAGATTACATTCAATACACCTTTTAAGTATTAGAGTCAACTTTTCCAAAAAATCATCAAAGGAATTACCAAAGACAGAAAAGTCATCCATGAATACCTCAATGCACTTGTCTAACATATCAAAAAATATGGAAAGCATACACCTTTGAAATGTTCCCGGTGCATTGCAAAGTCTGAATGGCATCCTTCGAAATGCAAACGTCCCAAAGGGACAAGTAAATGTAGTCTTTGGTTGATCTTCTGGTGCTATCCGAACTTGGTAGTAACCTGAAAGACCATCAAGAAAATAGTAAAAAGAATGTCCAGATAATCTATCAAGCATTTGATCAATAAATGGCAAAGGAAAGTGATCTTTCTTGGTGACTTTATTTAATTTCCTATAATCTATGCACATTCGCCACCCAGTTTGTGTTCGTGTTGGTACCAACTCTCCTTTATCATTCTAGACCACTGTCAACCCTGTTTTCTTAGGCACAACATGAACAGGACTAACCCATTCACTATCAGCAATAGGGTAAATTACCCCTTCATCTAGTAACTTAAGGACCTCCTTCTTAACAACCTCGCTCATGTTAGGGTTTAGTCTCCTTTGAGACTCTCTTGCCGGTTTAGCCCCTTCCTCTAAGATAATCTTATGCATGCACATAGACGAACTAATACCCTTAATGTCATTCAACCCCCAACCTATAGCCTTCTTCAATTTTTTTTAACATTGTTACAAGCTTATTTTCTTCCTCTCTGGTAAGGGTAGCAGAAATTATCACTGGTTAAGAGTTATTTTCCCCAAGAAAAGTATATTTTAAATGTTTGGGGAGTTCTTTAAGCTCAACCCCTTGTAGTTGAACTTGCTCTTCTTCAACTTCAATTTCTTCCTCAACACTCTCATCGTCCAAGACGGAATTGTCTTCTTTATCCTCCTCATTGGAAATCTCTGCTTCTTCTTGCAATTTTAGAGCCTTTTCTAGCTTGTGTTCACCATTTTCCTGCAAAGAAACTTCTTGGACAACTCTATCAGTAAGATCAATGAAAGAGCAATCTTCATATAAAGCACTAGTGGGAATGGGGGAAGTGTTAAAAATTGAAAATTCTACAGTTTGTCCCAAAACGGTCATGGTTAATTTTCCATTTTTAACATCAATTAAAGTGTTAGTTGTGGCCATAAAAGGCCTCCCTAACAAAATTGCATGCTCGGCATCCCGTGGGATTTCTGCCCCCGTGTCTAAGACAATGAAATCAACGGGTACAATCAAACCTCCTACCTTCACTAGAACATCTTCTATGATTCCCTTAGGGTATCTAAGAGTTCTATCTGCTAATTGTAAAACCATTTTGGTCGGTTTGAGTTCCCCTAGCTCTAGATTTAGATAAATTGAGTATGGCATCAAATTAATACTAGCTCCAAGATCACACATGCCAATGGTCTCTTTCCCATTCCCCATAGAGATTTTAACAATAAAGCTCCCAGGATCTTTTAGTTTAGGAGGTAACTTATGTTGTAAAACAGCACTTGTTACTTCCGAAACTATCACCTTCTCATCCAACTCATACCTTATCTTCTTAGTGTTAAGCTCTTTTAAGAATTTGGCATAAGATGGCATATTCTTTATCACCTCTAGTAAGGGTAGGTTGATACTTACCTTCGAAAGCATGTTATAAATTTCAGAAAATTGCTTATCATGCTTTTCATTTTTTAACCTGCTGGGAAATGGAATTGGTGGTTTGTACGGATTTGGAGATTTGTGCAGTTTTGGTGCAACGGATGCCTCCTCTTTGTCCTCCTTAAGCTCATTTGGTTCAGCTTCTTCTTCTTGCATTTCCTTGCCATTGCCCTACGTTGTACCTGCATCAAAGGAATTATCAATGTTATTATCACCGATTTTATTATCAAGTACCTTACCACTTCTCAAAACGGTGATTGCTTTGGCTTGCAATCTAGCGAACTTCTTTTTATATTTTTATTTTTATATTTTTTTTATTGGTTCTAATTTTTGCCTAGACTGCCCTTGTGGGTTTTTAGAACTAGCGAACCATCCTAATTTTTCTGAGGCCACCCTTGTGGGTTTTTGACCTAACGGGCTTTTATTTATGCTTTTCTTCTTCATAGATCTGGCTACAGGAGCGCCTCTACATGCTTGACACCCCATCTATGTACTTTACCAAATATCTACCACAACATCATTCTGTTAGGAAACTGCTCCATCCTGCTTTTTCATATGGTGATTGGATTGACTCGATCCGTTCACGAGCTATGATGAATGTCTTTTGGTTGGCACCTTGGTGGAAGATTTCCCATGTCACCATTTAGACGTATCTGATGTATATCCCTCTTGCTGCTCTTCGCCAAGGCACTTCCTATGATCTTCATCAACTTGACCGCTAGTATGGGACCTAACTCGAGGTTTTGAATTCACACCTAATTTGGATATGCCTCATTTGACTAAAGCCTTTTTGGATTAATTAAAGCAAAGCTAGCCTACATGCTACACTTATTGTGTGCCATAGATTTTACATTTGTCAATTTTTAGAAAAAGAATGTTAGGATGAACAGTAATGACAATAAAAGATGTTTTCTTTCATTTTATAACTTGTCATCACCTTTTGCTATCGTGGTATTTATTTTAGCTTAATGGTAAGATAATTCAAAATAATGCACACAGAACAATTTTAACATTAACTCTATTTATTAATTTAGGGAACAACCAAAAACATAAAGCCAACATACACAAGATCACTCTTGTCACTAACCAGCCCTTTCGAGTTTTCTAATTGATAATTTTCACTCATTTAGCCCTAATTATTGCCTAGCCAACCCTTTCTGGTGTTTGAAACTAGCGGACTACTCTAACTTTTATCTTGGCCGCCCTTTTGGGTTTTCAACCTAGTGAGATCTTTTCTTTTTTTTTTTCAAACATAAAACCTCTTTAATCTATTAATGTTCACAGACTCACTAAACTCGTTCCTATTCATGTCTGGTAACTTGACTGGTCCTTTGCTCATGACTTGTTTCACAACATACAACCCTTCCAAACTAGGTCTAAACTTCCCTCTTGAATCAGGGACATTAGGTTTGCACAGTTTCAACACTAAATCATCGACTTTAACCCTTCTCTTGTAGGCCTGAGTTATTTTTCTTTGATACAGCTGGTGATGATATAATGCCTTCAACCTTCTTTCCTCCAATAAGGTCAGTTGCACATATCTTCTTGCTACCCATTCCATCTCTGGTAGTTTGGCTTCCAGTACCACCCTTAGCGATTTGATTTTAATCTCAATTGGCAACACAACTTCCATTCCATAAACCAAAAAATAGCATCATTCCAGTCAGAGTTTCCACACTGGTCCTATACCCCCATAAAGCAAACAGAAGCATTTTTGACCAATCTCTATACTTCTTGGTCATCTTGGACAGAATTTGCTTTATTATTTTGTTCAGTGATTGCACTGCACCATTAGCCTTTGGCCTGTAGGGGAAAGACCGGTGATGGTAAATCTAGTAGTTTGAAAATAAATCTTTAACTGTTCCTTGAAACTGCACCCCATTGTCCGATATCACACTGTGCGGGACCCCATACTTGCATATAAGATTCATCTCAATAAACCTAGCCATTTTCCTTGCCCCCAACTTATTTAAAGACACGGCTTCAACCCAATTTGAAAAGTAATCAACTACCACTATGATGAATCAATGACCATTTGATGCTGTCAGATGTATTTCCCCAATAATGTCGATCCCTCAAGTTGCGAAAGTCTATAGTGAAGACATAGACTGCAATTCTTTTGGAGGCATGTGATTCAAGTTTCCATGCATCTGACACTGTTGTCATTTTCTCACAAAATCAATTCAGTCTCTTTCCATGGTCAGCCAATAGTAGCTTTGTCAGATTATCTTTTTAACCAGTGCCAACCCATTCATGTGGGGTCCATAACTTTTTACATGTATTTCAGACATGATCTACTTGACTTTGGACTTCCTTAAGCACCTTAAATACACTCCATCAGGCCATCTTTGTTACAACTTCCCATGAAAGGTGATGTACTATAAAGACCATCACTTTATAGCTCTTCTCTCTTCTTCAGTCACATCTTGCGGGTATTGCTAGCTTTCTAAGAACCGTCTAATGGTGTCATACCATGCATCATGGTCCGTATCAATTTTCATGACTATTTCATACTCATAACAAGGAGTTGATGAATTGGTTAGAACCAAAGGCTTAAGAATAACTTGATGGGATCTTCCCATACCAAAGCCAATGTGGCTAGGGCATCAACCATCTGGTTTTCCTCCCTTGGTAAGTGTATGAATCTACACTCTTTGAAATTCTTCTTCATCAAAGACAAATAATCATGGTACAACTTTAACTTTTCTTCTTTCAACTCCCACTCTCCATTTATCTAGGACACTACAAACAAAGAATAATGAAAGACCTGCACTTTATCCACTTTCATGATCATTAGGGTTTCCAGGCAAAAAATGCAAGCTTCATATTCCACCATGTTGTAGGTAGCCCTAAACTTCAACTTCTTGGCTAGAGGGATGAGCTCCCTCTTGGGCAATTCTAAAATTACCCCAGACTAGCACCTTTTCTATTCACTGCTCTGTCAAAGTAAATCTTCCATCCTTGTACCTCTATGGCCTCTAAATGTTCATCAGGAAATTCCAAAACCACTTGTCACTGTCCGACAATGGTTGTTGGGCTAGAAATTCTGCTACTGCTATACCTTTAATGGTTTTCCTGGTTATATACTCAATCTCAAACTCTTCTAAAATGATCAACCATCTGCCATATTTCCCAATCAATGAAGGTGTTTCTCTTAAATATTTTACTGGATCCATCCTGGAAATTACTTGCACACTATAAGATTAAAAGTAATATCGTAACTTCCTAGATGACCAAACCACATCTATGCATGTCTTTTTGATGATACTATACTTGATTTTATAAGGCAGAAGCTTTCTACTTAAGTAGTAAATTGCATACTCAACCCCCGATTCTTCTGCTTGGGTGAGCATTGCTCCTATTGATTCTTTTTCTATTTCAAAGTATAATAACAAAGGTTTGCTAGGTTTAGGTGGCTTTAAAGTAGGTGGATTCAACAAATATTCCTTAATATGCTCAAAAGCCTTTAGACGTTCTTCAATCCACTTGACTAGTTGGTTTTTTTAAGCAGTTTAAAGATGGGTTCACGGATTGTGGTAAGCTTTGTTATGAACCTGCTAATGTACTGTAACCTGCCAATAAATCCCCAAACTTCCTTATCTATCTTAGGGGCTAGCATATCCCAGATTGCCTTAACTTTGTCAGGATCAATCTCAATGCTATTTGGACCAATCACATGTCCCAACAACTTTCCTGAAGTAACCCCAAACACACATTTCTTTGGGTTCAATCTTAGCTTGTACTTTACTACTTTTTCAAAGAAGAGCTCTAAATTTTCAAAATATTGTTCCCTCGTATCTGACTTAACTATCATATCATCCACATAGACTTTAACTTGTTTATGCATCATGTCATGAAACAAAGTAGTGGCCATTCTTTGGTAGGTTGCTTTGGCATTCTTTAACCCAAACGACATCACCCTATAGCAAAATATACCCACATAGTGATGAAGGAAGTTTTGGCTTTATCCTCTTGGGCCATTAACACCTGATTGTAATCGAAAAATTCATCTAGTAATGATTGTACCACGCTAGAGGCTGCACTATCAATAAGGACATCTATATGGGGGCAAGGGAAAATCATCATTAGAGGAAGCCTTGTTCAAGTCTTTATAGTCCACATAAACCCTAATTCTTCCGTCTTTCTTTGGCATGGAAACTATGTTCACTAACTAGTCAGGGTAATCTATCACTTTAAGAAATTTGACTTGTTTCTTCTTAATAACTACTTCTTTGACCAATTCTGCCCATTCTGGCCTTAACCATCTAAGCTTTTGTTTGACAGGTTTCATGTGAGTGTAGTAGGAAATCAGGTGCTTTGGCTATGTCTCGATCAATCCTAGACATATCCTCATAAGACCAAGCAAAGACTTCTTCATATTTTTTAAATATTTTTTTAAAATCTCTCCCTCTCTCTCTTCAAGAGTAAGGTCAGATGCTATGCTATTATTTTTAGGATTATTGGTTGTTCCCAAATTTAATGATTGTGTGTCAACATTACCATCCTCATACAAAGCAGAAAAATTAAAATCAAAATTAAAATCATTGTTCTCAAAATCATAAACTAAAACATCTTTAAACTTCTCTTCAACTAAAGCAACAATTTCCTTATGAGTCTTATGGATTTTTAGGACATATTCCTTCTTCTCTTCTGGACTAGGCTCGTTGTCAGCTGGCAGGATGAGCTTTTTCTTCATCCATTCCATAAGTTCAGCAACATCAACAAAAATCTTAAAGCCCAGAATCATCTTCCCCATGAACATTATTGGCTCCGGCTTTCCTTAAAGTGGTCCCATGTATGGAGCTTTGACAAAAACCTCTTCAAGTGGAGGGAAGCTCATCTTCTCTTTCTTCTTTGATGAAGATCATTATTAGCTTCATCATATCCCAACCCTTTCTTAGAAGTCTGAGTCTTGAAGTCTAGAAGCTCTTTAACACCTGTCATTCCCTTTCCAAGGTGAACTCCTGGTAGGTAGTTCGTATGCTTCATCATAGTCAGAACCTTGCGGTCTACCTGTAACACCCCGATACCCTATATAAGTACTGTGCGTATACCTAGTATACATACAGTAAATATATAAAGTATAAGGATGTCACTTTTCGTTACCTTTTAAAATATTTATAACAGAGTTCAAACCATAATACATTAATTTAAATAACATTTACAAAATCATTATCTTTATTAAAACTTCATTTATACATATAAATACTCTCTCGTCAGAAATACATCATAATTAAAATTTATACATGTATGCATTACCCTCTAGTTGGTCTCGACAAACTTTACTCTTCTTGTGGCATAACAAAAGACTTCATATCTTCCATCTATATACCTGCGCGAATAAACACCCGCGCTAAGCCCGAGAGCTTAGTAGTCCAAATATAAAATATAAACATATAGTATAGAAGTATTGATATATAATGATACATCGATTCAATATATAATTAGTTCTTATCATATCTTCTTTTCTTTTTAATTTTATCTTTAATATATCCTAGCTAATTTCATATATGATGTATATATATATACATAATATTATCACCAACCCCAATGCATCACCAATACTCAAAACCAATATATTAATACCCCTACATTATATATATACCACACCAACCATTATTGCAATACACACTTTACATATCATACCAATTATTATTGCAATACACACATTACATATCATACACTCATTATTGCAATACACACATTACACATCATATCACTCATTATTGCAATACACAATTTACATATCATACAAATCATAAATCATATTTCCAATAAAGACAACCTTTATCATCAACCACAATTCATTTACATATTACACTTAATAACATTATATTATTCACAATTCACCAAGCATAATTCATTTTTAATACTCACAATCAATATTTCAATACTTGCATTTCACATTGACAATAAAGATAGACTCGGGCCCAAAACACTAATATGTTATTCAAAGTTCAGAGTTACTGCTTTGGTTCATAGTCACAATCATCACGCCCGTAGGCAATGTATATACATGTCTCTCTATCCATGGATAGTGTAACAGACCCAGTCTCTTGGACCATCAACTCAACACATATGAGGAGATCCTCAACCCGGCAAGACTGTTACAAATCATATATCTCATATTCACAATTCTCATAGTGTAACAGACCCATTCTCTTGGACCATCAACTCAACACATATGAGGAGATCCTCAACCCGGCAAGACTGTTACCTTTCATCATTTCTTAGGCATGCCACCCAAATCCAGAACTCTGAAACTGAATAACATATTAAACAAACAATTCATTTATTATTTCATTATCAATCTCATCATCAATTAGGCCAACATGCCTTATCTCTTTCAATTGAATTATCATAACCAATCACAATGGCTTCATATCATATCATATCTCAATCCATATGATACATATAGCATCATTGATATCACATTTCAAAGTATATTATTCATATAATACATTGCCATACACAAGATTCACAATGCATATAACATAACATTTTCTCACTTCTCAAAACACATTAACATCATTCATTACTATAGCATTTATCATAACAAATTGCACATACCTTAAGAATGATCCTCATTTCTTCCTACCTTTCCCATTTCATATTTCATCCTTTATATATATTCTTCATTTACATTCACAATATAATAGCTTATTTAACACTTTCATCCCAATGTGTTAATGTTCAAAGACATATAAGGATATACAATCAAATAGGGTTTATGCTTACCTTGTTAATGATCTTCACATCCTTCACATCATTCAATCATCACCTTAGTCCAATTATGTTAACAATATAATAGATCACTTAACACATTTTCAAACAAATGTGTTAAGCCTCGAATTATGTAATTAAATACAATCATATGTATTGGTACTTACCTCAAGAACTAGTCCCATCAATCTATACATTTCTTTTCTTTCCAAGAATTCTCCACATTTAGGTTAATGCAACCCAATCTCTTCAAAACCTTTGAGGGACACGGGCAGCACCACTTGAGGGACACGGTTAGGGCAATTCAACCTCTTCACAATCTAATCCAAAAGGAATATTAGCAAAATGACCATATGAATAGTACATTCTGGTTTAAGACTCCATTTTATCCTTATTTTGAAAAGTTGTATAAAATAATCTACTTGACTAAAAATTCTAAAATTTTTACAGAATTTAGTTTTGTATCTTAAAATCATTCCTTTAAAATTTCAGATCAAACTGAACACAAAATCTTGGTCAAATAGTTCACCTAACCAGACTGCCCCAATTGCCCTGCATCCTGGCAGCAGTTTTGAACTTTGTGAATTCCATAAATCAAATTCAATCAACGTGGTTCCAAATTATTTTTCTCAAATACTAGACTCACTAAGCAACAACATATCCAAAATTCAATTGGATATGATTTTTCTACATTATATTAAAAATCCCGAAATATAGCTGTCTCAGTTAAGGTACCTGCTGGAACAGGTCTAATAAAAATAATCTTTCTAAACTCATAACCATTCCAAAATCGAATCAACATATTTTTCAGTCATTATAGACTCATAGAGGCACAACATATCAAAAATTCACTTTAAGAAAATTTTTCTATAATTAATTAAAAATCATACAAGTCACAGCCTTTACTAATTGTAAAACAGAAAAAAAAATCACTAAACACAACTCTTACTCTTCCATCACCAACACCAACCTAGCTTCTTATCTTTAATTCCATTTCAACACTTTTACACACACCATACACAACCACACTTAATCATACTATCCATAAACCTAACTCAATCCATACACAACTTCAAAAAGAACCAAAGCAAACAAGAGAAATCTTACCAAAATGATGAAATTCCTTGAAATTCCAACTTGGTTACTTGGAATATCTCTCAACTTTGGAGCTTAGAACATCAAACCCTTCTTTTACTCTCTTGCTTTCCTTTGTCCTAGGTGAGCCGGCCACACAAGGAAAAAGAAGAAGAAATGATGAAGAAAACACAAAGTCAATAGGCATTAAATACTCCTCCAAAAGAAAATTACTATCTTACCCTCATACACATTTTAATTCTCTTTACAAGCTCTTGCCCATTTTGGTAATTTCACATTCAACAATTTAAATATCTTCTTCCCTTGACTAAGCACTTTGACCAACATATATGTCATATATATTTCCATATACCCAACATATACACTATCTCTCTCTATACAATTCTTTCCTTTGCAAATACACATATTCATTTCTCTCAAATACTTTTACCATTCAACCAAACCCTATACAAATATACCACTTATCAATTACACATTCAAATCAATTATAACAATATTATCATAACTTCTAGGCACACTTAGGGATATTACAATTAGACATATACATCACATATACATTAAATCCAAATACAACAACTCCTCCAAAACTTTTAAGGTATATCTCGGGATATTACAATTATCTCCCCCTTAAATAATTTCGTCCTCGAAATTAACCAGTTCAATAACACTCCCTTCTTAACAATACGCCATCTTAAATCTTCATATATTATGAATAGTATTCTTATATTCTGGTTTCATCCAATCACATAATGTGTATTCTTCCTCCTAGAATCAATCATCTTTTTCGATTCCATAACTTGTCATAATATATATATCTTATTACATTTTATCCAATATTCAAAATAACTCATTACAATCCCAAATACCTTATCTATGTACAAGAATCCAATCATCTTCGTCCCATTATTACATTCAAATACTTTACCACTTCATCTCTTTATAACTATTCTCTTAATTTACACTAAAAAAAAATCATTGATTCACCACCTTGGTGAAATCTAGATCATTCGATCAATTTGTCACAATATACCACATTCAATCTGGTTTGATTCAAACCAACAATTAACTTATTTAAATTTATCATTGGATTTCACAATATATATAACTTAATTCCATTAGATCCAACTTATTTCCACCTTCTAATTCCTTTAACTCCATATTCAACTTTTTGAAACTATGATCATTAATAACAAATCACTTCCAATTATCTTTCAATATACACATAATTTATCTTCTATTATCTTAGTACAATTTCCACCAAATTCGCAAGATTATCTTGTACCATATTTATTACTCATAATTCACTCATTTAAACTTTATAACCATCCACTTATTCAACTCATACCATAAACATATTCAATATAACTTTCAATCACAAATTACACTTTTTCCCATTTATCATCTCTTCACCTTTTTATAACATTACTATAATTACAATAATTGCCTTTTTATTACATTATTCATAACTCAAAATATTATCACAATTCTCTTTCCTTTCTTTACTTTTCAAAATTATAACCAAATTGTTAACACAAAAGTTATAAGATACACATTTACCAATCATAACTTTCAACCATGATACTAGAAACATAATTGTCTGTTTTACCAAAATTGTGCTACAATCAAATCATTTCAATCCAAATTCTGTGGATAACAAAGCTAACCGACCACACACATTAAAAAATCATATGGCCATAAGAGCTTAATGGTCACATTTGTAACTTATAGATCAATACTATTCCTTAATTATTCTGTTTCCAAACTTTTCAATTACACTGCTAAGTTGGATCACAAGGATTATATATCCATTCTCCAAACTTTGGCTACATCAAGATTTAGCACATTCCAACTTCACTTCAAAACACTTTGTTCTTGATTACTTGATCATTAATAGCCTAGTTCATATTCAAATATGTTATCTTTAACATCTCCTATGCACAACATTTGATCATATACAATTTTTACCCAAGTTCGTTCATTACTCTATTTCCAATTTATCTCTTCTCAAAATTTCATACATTATACTTTCTTCTTCCATTACAATCTCTTTCTATACCTGTATACATAAAACATTTCCTCATACACTTACTTTAAACCTATAACCATATTACTGTCCAATATTTCCCAAATAAATTCTCATTTCATCATCATAGCATATACATTATTGAATGCTCTCACATTTCATATACTCTTATTAATATATTCATAGCAATTTACATTATACACATATAGCATTATTCATAGGTATCAATGATATAATAGATTTCTTAACACATTTATAATCAAATGGTTTAAGGTTCAAAGTCATATGAATATATGAAATCAAATAGGGTTTTGTACTTACTATTCATAGCTTCTCAAACCATATTCATTTTATGTAATTGCTCAAGTGTTATAATCATTTCATTACATTTCTCATTTCATATGCAATTCATTACTCAATGACATTGATGCCTCAACAAACTCACCTTATGCACATCACAACATATAATACATTCATATATTAGTCTCATTTTTAAGCCTTTAGATCACAAATTACAGGTCATATCAACATTTAAGTCCCCACGGTCGTGGCCTTCAAGAGCCACGGTCGTGGCATAGAAAACTCTTCTGTGCTACCAAAATGCATAAAGACACAGTCATGTTTGTAACCCCACGGTCGTGGCCCTCACTTACCACGGCCGTGGCATCCAATCCGGGACTGTTTTTCCAAGACAACTCAAGTATTTTACATTTATTTCTTCTCATTGCACAACATCATTTTTATCCCTTTTTGACATGGCTTAAGTTATTTATCAATTCCACACACATATATATCCTAACCATAGTAATACTTCACAAATTCTTAGTCACCTTACCAAGGTGACATCTCTCTCACCTTTATTTTGAAATGCATTTAATATATCATCTTTATATCCGTTTGTTTACCATTCAACGTATATATATATATTACCCATATATTTATACATATGTACATTACACCCAATAATATACACATTGAGCCCAATAGCTCCTATACACTTAATTATATGCTCTTTTTTTTTTTGCAATAAAATGACTTAAAATAGCTCCTTTTCATTTGCTTATCTATTTCTCTTTTTACTTCAAAACAAATTCTCATACCATCAATCACATTACTTAAGTCATAATACTTTCATGTGCAATATTAATCATTTCACCTGGCTCAGGTATTGAATATACATTAAACCATCAATATCCAATCAATCTTTATCAAATTCTAGTAGGACTTTAACTTTTCAACTTACTACTTTGCTTAAACTTCAATTTACCAAACTCATCTTTTCTTAAAATCAACTTTAAAAACATCTCGGATATATATATATATATATCTATATATCAGAAAGCAATATCAACACATATTTCTTCCCCAATTATTAAGCTCATTTCGAAAAATCTCAAATATCATATATTATTACTATTACCATGAGCTTTCACAATATCCAAGCATCTCACATTTCTAACCTTGAATTCACAATGTTTGCATTATAACAACAATACCAATTGATATTCTTACTTAACCAATATTATTTTTTTTTAAACAAAACCTTAACTTTATATATATATCCTAAACTTTAAATAGTCACACTTTATCTATACTCATCAACTCATTCCATATCCCACCTTACTCTTTTCATTTCAATAACATATCTTTCAATATTATCAATCCAGCAATATTTCCTCCATCTAACTAACCCAACACAACCTTATTATAAAGAGATTCAAAGTGTAGAAGAGAGAGTACATATTCTAATCTTAATTTTGTTTCCATCTCATTTTCAGCTTTATTTTCCGTTTCATTTCTTTATACTTCAACACATTCAAACCTTTCCTTTACTAGCATAAATTTCCATTTTTAATTATCAATTAGACTTATATAAATTCATATCATTTCATTTTCTAATTTTATTTTCATGTAAAACATCATTCACACATTAACATCCATTTCATATAACATAGATATACTACAAATCATATAATGCCACCTCCGAGACCAACCTAGGTGTGAATGCATATGCATGTATTACAAATTTCATTTTCAAAACTCTTCTTTTTAATTCATTTTAAGCGTTTCAAAACTTTTTCTTTTTAATTTTACTTAGGCCGAGAATCTCGAACCTAAGCTCTGATACCAAAACAATTGTAACACCCCGATACCCTATATAAGTGCTATGCGTATACCTAGTATACATACAGTAAATATATAAAGTATAAGGATGTCACTTTTCGTTACCTTTTAAAATATTTATAACAGAGTTCAAACCATAATACATTAATTTAAATAACATTTACAAAATCATTATCTTTATTAAAACTTCATTTATACATATAAATACTCTCTCGTCAGAAATACATCATAATTAAAATTTATACATGTATGCATTACCCTCTAGTTGGTCTCGACAAACTTTACTCTTCTTGTGGCATAACAAAAGACTTCATATCTTCCATCTATATACCTGCGCGAATAAACACCCGCGCTAAGCCCGAGAGCTTAGTAGTCCAAATATAAAATATAAACATATAGTATAGAAGTATTGATATATAATGATACATCGATTCAATATATAATTAGTTCTTATCATATCTTCTTTTCTTTTTAATTTTATCTTTAATATATCCTAGCTAATTTCATATATGATGTATATATATATACATAATATTATCACCAACCCCAATGCATCACCAATACTCAAAACCAATATATTAATACCCCTACATTATATATATACCACACCAACCATTATTGCAATACACACTTTACATATCATACCAATTATTATTGCAATACACACATTACATATCATACACTCATTATTGCAATACACACATTACACATCATATCACTCATTATTGCAATACACAATTTACATATCATACAAATCATAAATCATATTTCCAATAAAGACAACCTTTATCATCAACCACAATTCATTTACATATTACACTTAATAACATTATATTATTCACAATTCACCAAGCATAATTCATTTTTAATACTCACAATCAATATTTCAATACTTGCATTTCACATTGACAATAAAGATAGACTCGGGCCCAAAACACTAATATGTTATTCAAAGTTCAGAGTTACTGCTTTGGTTCATAGTCACAATCATCACGCCCGTAGGCAATGTATATACATGTCTCTCTATCCATGGATAGTGTAACAGACCCAGTCTCTTGGACCATCAACTCAACACATATGAGGAGATCCTCAACCCGGCAAGACTGTTACAAATCATATATCTCATATTCACAATTCTCATAGTGTAACAGACCCAGTCTCTTGGACCATCAACTCAACACATATGAGGAGATCCTCAACCCGGCAAGACTGTTACCTTTCATCATTTCTTAGGCATGCCACCCAAATCCAGAACTCTGAAACTGAATAACATATTAAACAAACAATTCATTTATTATTTCATTATCAATCTCATCATCAATTAGGCCAACATGCCTTATCTCTTTCAATTGAATTATCATAACCAATCACAATGGCTTCATATCATATCATATCTCAATCCATATGATACATATAGCATCATTGATATCACATTTCAAAGTATATTATTCATATAATACATTGCCATACACAAGATTCACAATGCATATAACATAACATTTTCTCACTTCTCAAAACACATTAACATCATTCATTACTAGAGCATTTATCATAACAAATTGCACATACCTTAAGAATGATCCTCATTTCTTCCTACCTTTCCCATTTCATATTTCATCCTTTATATATATTCTTCATTTACATTCACAATATAATAGCTTATTTAACACTTTCATCCCAATGTGTTAATGTTCAAAGACATATAAGGATATACAATCAAATAGGGTTTATGCTTACCTTGTTAATGATCTTCACATCCTTCACATCATTCAATCATCACCTTAGTCCAATTATGTTAACAATATAATAGATCACTTAACACATTTTCAAACAAATGTGTTAAGCCTCGAATTATGTAATTAAATACAATCATATGTATTGGTACTTACCTCAAGAACTAGTCCCATCAATCTATACATTTCTTTTCTTTCCAAGAATTCTCCACATTTAGGTTAATGCAACCCAATCTCTTCAAAACCTTTGAGGGACACGGGCAGCACCACTTGAGGGACACGGTTAGGGCAATTCAACCTCTTCACAATCTAATCCAAAAGGAATATTAGCAAAATGACCATATGAATAGTACATTCTGGTTTAAGACTCCATTTTATCCTTATTTTGAAAAGTTGTATAAAATAATCTACTTGACTAAAAATTCTAAAATTTTTACAGAATTTAGTTTTGTATCTTAAAATCATTCCTTTAAAATTTCAGATCAAACTGAACACAAAATCTTGGTCAAATAGTTCACCTAACCAGACTGCCCCAATTGCCCTGCATCCTGGCAGCAGTTTTGAACTTTGTGAATTCCATAAATCAAATTCAATCAACGTGGTTCCAAATTATTTTTCTCAAATACTAGACTCACTAAGCAACAACATATCCAAAATTCAATTGGATATGATTTTTCTACATTTTATTAAAAATCCCGAAATATAGCTGTCTCAGTTAAGGTACCTGCTGGAACAGGTCTAATAAAAATAATCTTTCTAAACTCATAACCATTCCAAAATCGAATCAACATATTTTTCAGTCATTATAGACTCATAGAGGCACAACATATCAAAAATTCAATTTAAGAACATTTTTCTATAATTAATTAAAAATCATACAAGTCACAGCCTTTACTAATTGTAAAACAGAAAAAAAAATCACTAAACACAACTCTTACTCTTCCATCACCAACACCAACCTAGCTTCTTATCTTTAATTCCATTTCAACACTTTTACACACACCATACACAACCACACTTAATCATACTATCCATAAACCTAACTCAATCCATACACAACTTCAAAAAGAACCAAAGCAAACAAGAGAAATCTTACCAAAATGATGAAATTCCTTGAAATTCCAACTTGGTTACTTGGAATCTCTCTCAACTTTGGAGCTTAGAACATCAAACCCTTCTTTTACTCTCTTGCTTTCCTTTGTCTTAGGTGAGCCGGCCACACAAGGAAAAAGAAGAAGAAATGATGAAGAAAACACAAAGTCAATAGGCATTAAATACTCCTCCAAAAGAAAATTACTATCTTACCCTCATACACATTTTAATTCTCTTTACAAGCTCTTGCCCATTTTGGTAATTTCACATTCAACAATTTAAATATCTTCTTCCCTTGACTAAGCACTTTGACCAACATATATGTCATATATATTTCCATATACCCAACATATACACTATCTCTCTCTATACAATTCTTTCCTTTGCAAATACACATATTCATTTCTCTCAAATACTTTTACCATTCAACCAAACCCTATACAAATATACCACTTATCAATTACACATTCAAATCAATTATAACAATATTATCATAACTTCTAGGCACACTTAGGGATATTACAATTAGACATATACATCACATATACATTAAATCCAAATACAACAACTCCTCCAAAACTTTTAAGGTATATCTCGGGATATTACAATTATCTCCCCCTTAAATAATTTCGTCCTCGAAATTAACCAGTTCAATAACACTCCCTTCTTAACAATACGCCATCTTAAATCTTCATATATTATGAATAGTATTCTTATATTCTGGTTTCATCCAATCACATAATGTGTATTCTTCCTCCTAGAATCAATCATCTTTTTCGATTCCATAACTTGTCATAATATATATATCTTATTACATTTTATCCAATATTCAAAATAACTCATTACAATCCCAAATACCTTATCTATGTACAAGAATCCAATCATCTTCGTCCCATTATTACATTCAAATACTTTACCACTTCATCTCTTTATAACTATTCTCTTAATTTACACTAAAAAAAAATCATTGATTCACCACCTTGGTGAAATCTAGATCATTCGATCAATTTGTCACAATATACCACATTCAATCTGGTTTGATTCAAACCAACAATTAACTTATTTAAATTTATCATTGGATTTCACAATATATATAACTTAATTCCATTAGATCCAACTTATTTCCACCTTCTAATTCCTTTAACTCCATATTCAACTTTTTGAAACTATGATCATTAATAACAAATCACTTCCAATTATCTTTCAATATACACATAATTTATCTTCTATTATCTTAGTACAATTTCCACCAAATTCGCAAGATTATCTTGTACCATATTTATTACTCATAATTCACTCATTTAAACTTATAACCATCCACTTATTCAACTCATACCATAAACATATTCAATATAACTTTCAATCACAAATTACACTTTTTCCCATTTATCATCTCTTCACCTTTTTATAACATTACTATAATTACAATAATTGCCTTTTTATTACATTATTCATAACTCAAAATATTATCACAATTCTCTTTCCTTTCTTTACTTTTCAAAATTATAACCAAATTGTTAACACAAAAGTTATAAGATACACATTTACCAATCATAACTTTCAACCATGATACTAGAAACATAATTGTCTGTTTTACCAAAATTGTGCTACAATCAAATCATTTCAATCCAAATTCTGTGGATAACAAAGCTAACCGACCACACACATTAAAAAATCATATGGCCATAAGAGCTTAATGGTCACATTTGTAACTTATAGATCAATACTATTCCTTAATTATTCTGTTTCCAAACTTTTCAATTACACTGCTAAGTTGGATCACAAGGATTATATATCCATTCTCCAAACTTTGGCTACATCAAGATTTAGCACATTCCAACTTCACTTCAAAACACTTTGTTCTTGATTACTTGATCATTAATAGCCTAGTTCATATTCAAATATGTTATCTTTAACATCTCCTATGCACAACATTTGATCATATACAATTTTTACCCAAGTTCGTTCATTACTCTATTTCCAATTTATCTCTTCTCAAAATTTCATACATTATACTTTCTTCTTCCATTACAATCTCTTTCTATACCTGTATACATAAAACATTTCCTCATACACTTACTTTAAACCTATAACCATATTACTGTCCAATATTTCCCAAATAAATTCTCATTTCATCATCATAGCATATACATTATTGAATGCTCTCACATTTCATATACTCTTATTAATATATTCATAGCAATTTACATTATACACATATAGCATTATTCATAGGTATCAATGATATAATAGATTTCTTAACACATTTATAATCAAATGGTTTAAGGTTCAAAGTCATATGAATATATGAAATCAAATAGGGTTTTGTACTTACTATTCATAGCTTCTCAAACCATATTCATTTTATGTAATTGCTCAAGTGTTATAATCATTTCATTACATTTCTCATTTCATATGCAATTCATTACTCAATGACATTGATGCCTCAACAAACTCACCTTATGCACATCACAACATATAATACATTCATATATTAGTCTCATTTTTAAGCCTTTAGATCACAAATTACAGGTCATATCAACATTTAAGTCCCCACGGTCGTGGCCTTCAAGAGCCACGGTCGTGGCATAGAAAACTCTTCTGTGCTACCAAAATGCATAAAGACACAGTCATGTTTGTAACCCCACGGTCGTGGCCCTCACTTACCACGGCCGTGGCATCCAATCCGGGACTGTTTTTCCAAGACAACTCAAGTATTTTACATTTATTTCTTCTCATTGCACAACATCATTTTTATCCCTTTTTGACATGGCTTAAGTTATTTATCAATTCCACACATATATATATCCTAACCATAGTAATACTTCACAAATTCTTAGTCACCTTACCAAGGTGACATCTCTCTCACCTTTATTTTGAAATGCATTTAATATATCATCTTTATATCCGTTTGTTTACCATTCAACGTATATATATATATTACCCATATATTTATACATATGTACATTACACCCAATAATATACACATTGAGCCCAATAGCCCATATACACTTAATTATATGCTCTTTTTTTTTGCAATAAAATGACTTAAAATAGCTCCTTTTCATTTGCTTATCTATTTCTCTTTTTACTTCAAAACAAATTCTCATACCATCAATCACATTACTTAAGTCATAATACTTTCATGTGCAATATTAATCATTTCACCTGGCTCAGGTATTGAATATACATTAAACCATCAATATCCAATCAATCTTTATCAAATTCTAGTAGGACTTTAACTTTTCAACTTACTACTTTGCTTAAACTTCAATTTACCAAACTCATCTTTTCTTAAAATCAACTTTAAAAACATCTCGGATATATATATATATCTATATATCACAAAGAAATATCAACACATATTTCTTCCCTAATTATTAAGCTCATTTCGAAAAATCTCAAATATCATATATTATTACCATTACCATGAGCTTTCACAATATCCAAGCATCTCACATTTCTAACCTTGAATTCACAATGTTTGCATTATAACAACAATACCAATTGATATTCTTACTTAACCAATATTATTTTTTTTTTTAAACAAAACCTTAACTTTATATATATATCCTAAACTTTAAATAGTCACACTTTATCTATACTCATCAACTCATTCCATATCCCACCTTACTCTTTTCATTTCAATAACATATCTTTCAATATTATCAATCCAGCAATATTTCCTCCATCTAACTAACCCAACACAACCTTATTATAAAGAGATTCAAAGTGTAGAAGAGAGAGTACATATTCTAATCTTAATTTTGTTTCCATCTCATTTTCAGCTTTATTTTCCGTTTCATTTCTTTATACTTCAACACATTCAAACCTTTCCTTTACTAGCATAAATTTCCATTTTTAATTATCAATTAGACTTATATAAATTCATATCATTTCATTTTCTAATTTTATTTTCATGTAAAACATCATTCACACATTAACATCCATTTCATATAACATAGATATACTACAAATCATATAATGCCACCTCCGAGACCAACCTAGGTGTGAATGCATATGCATGTATTACAAATTTCATTTTCAAAACTCTTCTTTTTAATTCATTTTAAGCGTTTCAAAACTTTTTCTTTTTAATTTTACTTAGGCCGAGAATCTCGAACCTAAGCTCTGATACCAAAACAATTGTATCACCCCGATACCCTATATAAGTACTATGCGTATACCTAGTATACATACAGTAAATATATAAAGTATAAGGATGTCACTTTTCGTTACCTTTTAAAATATTTATAACAGAGTTCAAACCATAATACATTAATTTAAATAACATTTACAAAATCATTATCTTTATTAAAACTTCATTTATACATATAAATACTCTCTCGTCAGAAATACATCATAATTAAAATTTATACATGTATGCATTACCCTCTAGTTGGTCTCGACAAACTTTACTCTTCTTGTGGCATAACAAAAGACTTCATATCTTCCATCTATATACCTGCGCGAATAAACACCCGCGCTAAGCCCGAGAGCTTAGTAGTCCAAATATAAAATATAAACATATAGTATAGAAGTATTGATATATAATGATACATCGATTCAATATATAATTAGTTCTTATCATATCTTCTTTTCTTTTTAATTTTATCTTTAATATATCCTAGCTAATTTCATATATGATGTATATATATATACATAATATTATCACCAACCCCAATGCATCACCAATACTCAAAACCAATATATTAATACCCCTACATTATATATATACCACACCAACCATTATTGCAATACACACTTTACATATCATACCAATTATTATTGCAATACACACATTATATATCATACACTCATTATTGCAATACACACATTACACATCATATCACTCATTATTGCAATACACAATTTACATATCATACAAATCATAAATCATATTTCCAATAAAGACAACCTTTATCATCAACCACAATTCATTTACATATTACACTTAATAACATTATATTATTCACAATTCACCAAGCATAATTCATTTTTAATACTCACAATCAATATTTCAATACTTGCATTTCACATTGACAATAAAGATAGACTCGGGCCCAAAACACTAATATGTTATTCAAAGTTCAGAGTTACTGCTTTGGTTCATAGTCACAATCATCACGCCCGTAGGCAATGTATATACATGTCTCTCTATCCATGGATAGTGTAACAGACCCAGTCTCTTGGACCATCAACTCAACACATATGAGGAGATCCTCAACCCGGCAAGACTGTTACAAATCATATATCTCATATTCACAATTCTCATAGTGTAACAGACCCAGTCTCTTGGACCATCAACTCAACACATATGAGGAGATCCTCAACCCGGCAAGACTGTTACCTTTCATCATTTCTTAGGCATGCCACCCAAATCCAGAACTCTGAAACTGAATAACATATTAAACAAACAATTCATTTATTATTTCATTATCAATCTCATCATCAATTAGGCCAACATGCCTTATCTCTTTCAATTGAATTATCATAACCAATCACAATGGCTTCATATCATATCATATCTCAATCCATATGATACATATAGCATCATTGATATCACATTTCAAAGTATATTATTCATATAATACATTGCCATACACAAGATTCACAATGCATATAACATAACATTTTCTCACTTCTCAAAACACATTAACATCATTCATTACTAGAGCATTTATCATAACAAATTGCACATACCTTAAGAATGATCCTCATTTCTTCCTACCTTTCCCATTTCATATTTCATCCTTTATATATATTCTTCATTTACATTCACAATATAATAGCTTATTTAACACTTTCATCCCAATGTGTTAATGTTCAAAGACATATAAGGATATACAATCAAATAGGGTTTATGCTTACCTTGTTAATGATCTTCACATCCTTCACATCATTCAATCATCACCTTAGTCCAATTATGTTAACAATATAATAGATCACTTAACACATTTTCAAACAAATGTGTTAAGCCTCGAATTATGTAATTAAATACAATCATATGTATTGGTACTTACCTCAAGAACTAGTCCCATCAATCTATACATTTCTTTTCTTTCCAAGAATTCTCCACATTTAGGTTAATGCAACCCAATCTCTTCAAAACCTTTGAGGGACACGGGCAGCACCACTTGAGGGACACGGTTAGGGCAATTCAACCTCTTCACAATCTAATCCAAAAGGAATATTAGCAAAATGACCATATGAATAGTACATTCTGGTTTAAGACTCCATTTTATCCTTATTTTGAAAAGTTGTATAAAATAATCTACTTGACTAAAAATTCTAAAATTTTTACAGAATTTAGTTTTGTATCTTAAAATCATTCCTTTAAAATTTCAGATCAAACTGAACACAAAATCTTGGTCAAATAGTTCACCTAACCAGACTGCCCCAATTGCCCTGCATCCTGGCAGCAGTTTTGAACTTTGTGAATTCCATAAATCAAATTCAATCAACGTGGTTCCAAATTATTTTTCTCAAATACTAGACTCACTAAGCAACAACATATCCAAAATTCAATTGGATATGATTTTTCTACATTTTATTAAAAATCCCGAAATATAGCTGTCTCAGTTAAGGTACCTGCTGGAACAGGTCTAATAAAAATAATCTTTCTAAACTCATAACCATTCCAAAATCGAATCAACATATTTTTCAGTCATTATAGACTCATAGAGGCACAACATATCAAAAATTCACTTTAAGAACATTTTTCTATAATTAATTAAAAATCATACAAGTCACAGCCTTTACTAATTGTAAAACAGAAAAAAAAATCACTAAACACAACTCTTACTCTTCCATCACCAACACCAACCTAGCTTCTTATCTTTAATTCCATTTCAACACTTTTACACACACCATACACAACCACACTTAATCATACTATCCATAAACCTAACTCAATCCATACACAACTTCAAAAAGAACCAAAGCAAACAAGAGAAATCTTACCAAAATGATGAAATTCCTTGAAATTCCAACTTGGTTACTTGGAATCTCTCTCAACTTTGGAGCTTAGAACATCAAACCCTTCTTTTACTCTCTTGCTTTCCTTTGTCTTAGGTGAGCCGGCCACACAAGGAAAAAGAAGAAGAAATGATGAAGAAAACACAAAGTCAATAGGCATTAAATACTCCTCCAAAAGAAAATTACTATCTTACCCTCATACACATTTTAATTCTCTTTACAAGCTCTTGCCCATTTTGGTAATTTCACATTCAACAATTTAAATATCTTCTTCCCTTGACTAAGCACTTTGACCAACATATATGTCATATATATTTCCATATACCCAACATATACACTATCTCTCTCTATACAATTCTTTCCTTTGCAAATACACATATTCATTTCTCTCAAATACTTTTACCATTCAACCAAACCCTATACAAATATACCACTTATCAATTACACATTCAAATCAATTATAACAATATTATCATAACTTCTAGGCACACTTAGGGATATTACAATTAGACATATACATCACATATACATTAAATCCAAATACAACAACTCCTCCAAAACTTTTAAGGTATATCTCGGGATATTACAATTATCTCCCCCTTAAATAATTTCGTCCTCGAAATTAACCAGTTCAATAACACTCCCTTCTTAACAATACGCCATCTTAAATCTTCATATATTATGAATAGTATTCTTATATTCTGGTTTCATCCAATCACATAATGTGTATTCTTCCTCCTAGAATCAATCATCTTTTTCGATTCCATAACTTGTCATAATATATATATATCTTATTACATTTTATCCAATATTCAAAATAACTCATTACAATCCCAAATACCTTATCTATGTACAAGAATCCAATCATCTTCGTCCCATTATTACATTCAAATACTTTACCACTTCATCTCTTTATAACTATTCTCTTAATTTACACTAAAAAAAAATCATTGATTCACCACCTTGGTGAAATCTAGATCATTCGATCAATTTGTCACAATATACCACATTCAATCTGGTTTGATTCAAACCAACAATTAACTTATTTAAATTTATCATTGGATTTCACAATATATATAACTTAATTCCATTAGATCCAACTTATTTCCACCTTCTAATTCCTTTAACTCCATATTCAACTTTTTGAAACTATGATCATTAATAACAAATCACTTCCAATTATCTTTCAATATACACATAATTTATCTTCTATTATCTTAGTACAATTTCCACCAAATTCGCAAGATTATCTTGTACCATATTTATTACTCATAATTCACTCATTTAAACTTTATAACCATCCACTTATTCAACTCATACCATAAACATATTCAATATAACTTTCAATCACAAATTACACTTTTTCCCATTTATCATCTCTTCACCTTTTTATAACATTACTATAATTACAATAATTGCCTTTTTATTACATTATTCATAACTCAAAATATTATCACAATTCTCTTTCCTTTCTTTACTTTTCAAAATTATAACCAAATTGTTAACACAAAAGTTATAAGATACACATTTACCAATCATAACTTTCAACCATGATACTAGAAACATAATTGTCTGTTTTACCAAAATTGTGCTACAATCAAATCATTTCAATCCAAATTCTGTGGATAACAAAGCTAACCGACCACACACATTAAAAAATCATATGGCCATAAGAGCTTAATGGTCACATTTGTAACTTATAGATCAATACTATTCCTTAATTATTCTGTTTCCAAACTTTTCAATTACACTGCTAAGTTGGATCACAAGGATTATATATCCATTCTCCAAACTTTGGCTACATCAAGATTTAGCACATTCCAACTTCACTTCAAAACACTTTGTTCTTGATTACTTGATCATTAATAGCCTAGTTCATATTCAAATATGTTATCTTTAACATCTCCTATGCACAACATTTGATCATATACAATTTTTACCCAAGTTCGTTCATTACTCTATTTCCAATTTATCTCTTCTCGAAATTTCATACATTATACTTTCTTCTTCCATTACAATCTCTTTCTATACCTGTATACATAAAACATTTCCTCATACACTTACTTTAAACCTATAACCATATTACTGTCCAATATTTCCCAAATAAATTCTCATTTCATCATCATAGCATATACATTATTGAATGCTCTCACATTTCATATACTCTTATTAATATATTCATAGCAATTTACATTATACACATATAGCATTATTCATAGGTATCAATGATATAATAGATTTCTTAACACATTTATAATCAAATGGTTTAAGGTTCAAAGTCATATGAATATATGAAATCAAATAGGGTTTTGTACTTACTATTCATAGCTTCTCAAACCATATTCATTTTATGTAATTGCTCAAGTGTTATAATCATTTCATTACATTTCTCATTTCATATGCAATTCATTACTCAATGACATTGATGCCTCAACAAACTCACCTTATGCACATCACAACATATAATACATTCATATATTAGTCTCATTTTTAAGCCTTTAGATCACAAATTACAGGTCATATCAACATTTAAGTCCCCACGGTCGTGGCCTTCAAGAGCCACGGTCGTGGCATAGAAAACTCTTCTGTGCTACCAAAATGCATAAAGACACAGTCATGTTTGTAACCCCACGGTCGTGGCCCTCACTTACCACGGCCGTGGCATCCAATCCGGGACTGTTTTTCCAAGACAACTCAAGTATTTTACATTTATTTCTTCTCATTGCACAACATCATTTTTATCCCTTTTTGACATGGCTTAAGTTATTTATCAATTCCACACATATATATATCCTAACCATAGTAATACTTCACAAATTCTTAGTCACCTTACCAAGGTGACATCTCTCTCACCTTTATTTTGAAATGCATTTAATATATCATCTTTATATCCGTTTGTTTACCATTCAACGTATATATATATATTACCCATATATTTATACATATGTACATTACACCCAATAATATACACATTGAGCCCAATAGCTCCTATACACTTAATTATATGCTCTTTTTTTTGCAATAAAATGACTTAAAATAGCTCCTTTTCATTTGCTTATCTATTTCTCTTTTTACTTCAAAACAAATTCTCATACCATCAATCACATTACTTAAGTCATAATACTTTCATGTGCAATATTAATCATTTCACCTGGCTCAGGTATTGAATATACATTAAACCATCAATATCCAATCAATCTTTATCAAATTCTAGTAGGACTTTAACTTTTCAACTTACTACTTTGCTTAAACTTCAATTTACCAAACTCATCTTTTCTTAAAATCAACTTTAAAAACATCTCGGATATATATATATATCTATATATCACAAAGAAATATCAACACATATTTCTTCCCTAATTATTAAGCTCATTTCGAAAAATCTCAAATATCATATATTATTACCATTACCATGAGCTTTCACAATATCCAAGCATCTCACATTTCTAACCTTGAATTCACAATGTTTGCATTATAACAACAATACCAATTGATATTCTTACTTAACCAATATTATTTTTTTTTTTAAACAAAACCTTAACTTTATATATATATCCTAAACTTTAAATAGTCACACTTTATCTATACTCATCAACTCATTCCATATCCCACCTTACTCTTTTCATTTCAATAACATATCTTTCAATATTATCAATCCAGCAATATTTCCTCCATCTAACTAACCCAACACAACCTTATTATAAAGAGATTCAAAGTGTAGAAGAGAGAGTACATATTCTAATCTTAATTTTGTTTCCATCTCATTTTCAGCTTTATTTTCCGTTTCATTTCTTTATACTTCAACACATTCAAACCTTTCCTTTACTAGCATAAATTTCCATTTTTAATTATCAATTAGACTTATATAAATTCATATCATTTCATTTTCTAATTTTATTTTCATGTAAAACATCATTCACACATTAACATCCATTTCATATAACATAGATATACTACAAATCATATAATGCCACCTCCGAGACCAACCTAGGTGTGAATGCATATGCATGTATTACAAATTTCATTTTCAAAACTCTTCTTTTTAATTCATTTTAAGCGTTTCAAAACTTTTTCTTTTTAATTTTACTTAGGCCGAGAATCTCGAACCTAAGCTCTGATACCAAAACAATTGTAACACCCCGATACCCTATATAAGTGCTATGCGTATACCTAGTATACATACAGTAAATATATAAAGTATAAGGATGTCACTTTTCGTTACCTTTTAAAATATTTATAACAGAGTTCAAACCATAATACATTAATTTAAATAACATTTACAAAATCATTATCTTTATTAAAACTTCATTTATACATATAAATACTCTCTCGTCAGAAATACATCATAATTAAAATTTATACATGTATGCATTACCCTCTAGTTGGTCTCGACAAACTTTACTCTTCTTGTGGCATAACAAAAGACTTCATATCTTCCATCTATATACCTGCGCGAATAAACACCCGCGCTAAGCCCGAGAGCTTAGTAGTCCAAATATAAAATATAAACATATAGTATAGAAGTATTGATATATAATGATACATCGATTCAATATATAATTAGTTCTTATCATATCTTCTTTTCTTTTTAATTTTATCTTTAATATATCCTAGCTAATTTCATATATGATGTATATATATATACATAATATTATCACCAACCCCAATGCATCACCAATACTCAAAACCAATATATTAATACCCCTACATTATATATATACCACACCAACCATTATTGCAATACACACTTTACATATCATACCAATTATTATTGCAATACACACATTACATATCATACACTCATTATTGCAATACACACATTACACATCATATCACTCATTATTGCAATACACAATTTACATATCATACAAATCATAAATCATATTTCCAATAAAGACAACCTTTATCATCAACCACAATTCATTTACATATTACACTTAATAACATTATATTATTCACAATTCACCAAGCATAATTCATTTTTAATACTCACAATCAATATTTCAATACTTGCATTTCACATTGACAATAAAGATAGACTCGGGCCCAAAACACTAATATGTTATTCAAAGTTCAGAGTTACTGCTTTGGTTCATAGTCACAATCATCACGCCCGTAGGCAATGTATATACATGTCTCTCTATCCATGGATAGTGTAACAGACCCAGTCTCTTGGACCATCAACTCAACACATATGAGGAGATCCTCAACCCGGCAAGACTGTTACAAATCATATATCTCATATTCACAATTCTCATAGTGTAACAGACCCAGTCTCTTGGACCATCAACTCAACACATATGAGGAGATCCTCAACCCGGCAAGACTGTTACCTTTCATCATTTCTTAGGCATGCCACCCAAATCCAGAACTCTGAAACTGAATAACATATTAAACAAACAATTCATTTATTATTTCATTATCAATCTCATCATCAATTAGGCCAACATGCCTTATCTCTTTCAATTGAATTATCATAACCAATCACAATGGCTTCATATCATATCATATCTCAATCCATATGATACATATAGCATCATTGATATCACATTTCAAAGTATATTATTCATATAATACATTGCCATACACAAGATTCACAATGCATATAACATAACATTTTCTCACTTCTCAAAACACATTAACATCATTCATTACTAGAGCATTTATCATAACAAATTGCACATACCTTAAGAATGATCCTCATTTCTTCCTACCTTTCCCATTTCATATTTCATCCTTTATATATATTCTTCATTTACATTCACAATATAATAGCTTATTTAACACTTTCATCCCAATGTGTTAATGTTCAAAGACATATAAGGATATACAATCAAATAGGGTTTATGCTTACCTTGTTAATGATCTTCACATCCTTCACATCATTCAATCATCACCTTAGTCCAATTATGTTAACAATATAATAGATCACTTAACACATTTGCAAACAAATGTGTTAAGCCTCGAATTATGTAATTAAATACAATCATATGTATTGGTACTTACCTCAAGAACTAGTCCCATCAATCTATACATTTCTTTTCTTTCCAAGAATTCTCCACATTTAGGTTAATGCAACCCAATCTCTTCAAAACCTTTGAGGGACACGGGCAGCACCACTTGAGGGACACGGTTAGGGCAATTCAACCTCTTCACAATCTAATCCAAAAGGAATATTAGCAAAATGACCATATGAATAGTACATTCTGGTTTAAGACTCCATTTTATCCTTATTTTGAAAAGTTGTATAAAATAATCTACTTGACTAAAAATTCTAAAATTTTTACAGAATTTAGTTTTGTATCTTAAAATCATTCCTTTAAAATTTCAGATCAAACTGAACACAAAATCTTGGTCAAATAGTTCACCTAACCAGACTGCCCCAATTGCCCTGCATCCTGGCAGCAGTTTTGAACTTTGTGAATTCCATAAATCAAATTCAATCAACGTGGTTCCAAATTATTTTTCTCAAATACTAGACTCACTAAGCAACAACATATCCAAAATTCAATTGGATATGATTTTTCTACATTTTATTAAAAATCCCGAAATATAGCTGTCTCAGTTAAGGTACCTGCTGGAACAGGTCTAATAAAAATAATCTTTCTAAACTCATAACCATTCCAAAATCGAATCAACATATTTTTCAGTCATTATAGACTCATAGAGGCACAACATATCAAAAATTCACTTTAAGAACATTTTTCTATAATTAATTAAAAATCATACAAGTCACAGCCTTTACTAATTGTAAAACAGAAAAAAAAATCACTAAACACAACTCTTACTCTTCCATCACCAACACCAACCTAGCTTCTTATCTTTAATTCCATTTCAACACTTTTACACACACCATACACAACCACACTTAATCATACTATCCATAAACCTAACTCAATCCATACACAACTTCAAAAAGAACCAAAGCAAACAAGAGAAATCTTACCAAAATGATGAAATTCCTTGAAATTCCAACTTGGTTACTTGGAATCTCTCTCAACTTTGGAGCTTAGAACATCAAACCCTTCTTTTACTCTCTTGCTTTCCTTTGTCTTAGGTGAGCCGGCCACACAAGGAAAAAGAAGAAGAAATGATGAAGAAAACACAAAGTCAATAGGCATTAAATACTCCTCCAAAAGAAAATTACTATCTTACCCTCATACACATTTTAATTCTCTTTACAAGCTCTTGCCCATTTTGGTAATTTCACATTCAACAATTTAAATATCTTCTTCCCTTGACTAAGCACTTTGACCAACATATATGTCATATATATTTCCATATACCCAACATATACACTATCTCTCTCTATACAATTCTTTCCTTTGCAAATACACATATTCATTTCTCTCAAATACTTTTACCATTCAACCAAACCCTATACAAATATACCACTTATCAATTACACATTCAAATCAATTATAACAATATTATCATAACTTCTAGGCACACTTAGGGATATTACAATTAGACATATACATCACATATACATTAAATCCAAATACAACAACTCCTCCAAAACTTTTAAGGTATATCTCGGGATATTACAATTATCTCCCCCTTAAATAATTTCGTCCTCGAAATTAACCAGTTCAATAACACTCCCTTCTTAACAATACGCCATCTTAAATCTTCATATATTATGAATAGTATTCTTATATTCTGGTTTCATCCAATCACATAATGTGTATTCTTCCTCCTAGAATCAATCATCTTTTTCGATTCCATAACTTGTCATAATATATATATATCTTATTACATTTTATCCAATATTCAAAATAACTCATTACAATCCCAAATACCTTATCTATGTACAAGAATCCAATCATCTTCGTCCCATTATTACATTCAAATACTTTACCACTTCATCTCTTTATAACTATTCTCTTAATTTACACTAAAAAAAAATCATTGATTCACCACCTTGGTGAAATCTAGATCATTCGATCAATTTGTCACAATATACCACATTCAATCTGGTTTGATTCAAACCAACAATTAACTTATTTAAATTTATCATTGGATTTCACAATATATATAACTTAATTCCATTAGATCCAACTTATTTCCACCTTCTAATTCCTTTAACTCCATATTCAACTTTTTGAAACTATGATCATTAATAACAAATCACTTCCAATTATCTTTCAATATACACATAATTTATCTTCTATTATCTTAGTACAATTTCCACCAAATTCGCAAGATTATCTTGTACCATATTTATTACTCATAATTCACTCATTTAAACTTTATAACCATCCACTTATTCAACTCATACCATAAACATATTCAATATAACTTTCAATCACAAATTACACTTTTTCCCATTTATCATCTCTTCACCTTTTTATAACATTACTATAATTACAATAATTGCCTTTTTATTACATTATTCATAACTCAAAATATTATCACAATTCTCTTTCCTTTCTTTACTTTTCAAAATTATAACCAAATTGTTAACACAAAAGTTATAAGATACACATTTACCAATCATAACTTTCAACCATGATACTAGAAACATAATTGTCTGTTTTACCAAAATTGTGCTACAATCAAATCATTTCAATCCAAATTCTGTGGATAACAAAGCTAACCGACCACACACATTAAAAAATCATATGGCCATAAGAGCTTAATGGTCACATTTGTAACTTATAGATCAATACTATTCCTTAATTATTCTGTTTCCAAACTTTTCAATTACACTGCTAAGTTGGATCACAAGGATTATATATCCATTCTCCAAACTTTGGCTACATCAAGATTTAGCACATTCCAACTTCACTTCAAAACACTTTGTTCTTGATTACTTGATCATTAATAGCCTAGTTCATATTCAAATATGTTATCTTTAACATCTCCTATGCACAACATTTGATCATATACAATTTTTACCCAAGTTCGTTCATTACTCTATTTCCAATTTATCTCTTCTCGAAATTTCATACATTATACTTTCTTCTTCCATTACAATCTCTTTCTATACCTGTATACATAAAACATTTCCTCATACACTTACTTTAAACCTATAACCATATTACTGTCCAATATTTCCCAAATAAATTCTCATTTCATCATCATAGCATATACATTATTGAATGCTCTCACATTTCATATACTCTTATTAATATATTCATAGCAATTTACATTATACACATATAGCATTATTCATAGGTATCAATGATATAATAGATTTCTTAACACATTTATAATCAAATGGTTTAAGGTTCAAAGTCATATGAATATATGAAATCAAATAGGGTTTTGTACTTACTATTCATAGCTTCTCAAACCATATTCATTTTATGTAATTGCTCAAGTGTTATAATCATTTCATTACATTTCTCATTTCATATGCAATTCATTACTCAATGACATTGATGCCTCAACAAACTCACCTTATGCACATCACAACATATAATACATTCATATATTAGTCTCATTTTTAAGCCTTTAGATCACAAATTACAGGTCATATCAACATTTAAGTCCCCACGGTCGTGGCCTTCAAGAGCCACGGTCGTGGCATAGAAAACTCTTCTGTGCTACCAAAATGCATAAAGACACAGTCATGTTTGTAACCCCACGGTCGTGGCCCTCACTTACCACGGCCGTGGCATCCAATCCGGGACTGTTTTTCCAAGACAACTCAAGTATTTTACATTTATTTCTTCTCATTGCACAACATCATTTTTATCCCTTTTTGACATGGCTTAAGTTATTTATCAATTCCACACACATATATATCCTAACCATAGTAATACTTCACAAATTCTTAGTCACCTTACCAAGGTGACATCTCTCTCACCTTTATTTTGAAATGCATTTAATATATCATCTTTATATCCGTTTGTTTACCATTCAACGTATATATATATATTACCCATATATTTATACATATGTACATTACACCCAATAATATACACATTGAGCCCAATAGCTCCTATACACTTAATTATATGCTCTTTTTTTTTTTTGCAATAAAATGACTTAAAATAGCTCCTTTTCATTTGCTTATCTATTTCTCTTTTTACTTCAAAACAAATTCTCATACCATCAATCACATTACTTAAGTCATAATACTTTCATGTGCAATATTAATCATTTCACCTGGCTCAGGTATTGAATATACATTAAACCATCAATATCCAATCAATCTTTATCAAATTCTAGTAGGACTTTAACTTTTCAACTTACTACTTTGCTTAAACTTCAATTTACCAAACTCATCTTTTCTTAAAATCAACTTTAAAAACATCTCGGATATATATATATATATATCTATATATCACAAAGCAATATCAACACATATTTCTTCCCCAATTATTAAGCTCATTTCGAAAAATCTCAAATATCATATATTATTACTATTACCATGAGCTTTCACAATATCCAAGCATCTCACATTTCTAACCTTGAATTCACAATGTTTGCATTATAACAACAATACCAATTGATATTCTTACTTAACCAATATTATTTTTTTTTTAAACAAAACCTTAACTTTATATATATATCCTAAACTTTAAATAGTCACACTTTATCTATACTCATCAACTCATTCCATATCCCACCTTACTCTTTTCATTTCAATAACATATCTTTCAATATTATCAATCCAGCAATATTTCCTCCATCTAACTAACCCAACACAACCTTATTATAAAGAGATTCAAAGTGTAGAAGAGAGAGTACATATTCTAATCTTAATTTTGTTTCCATCTCATTTTCAGCTTTATTTTCCGTTTCATTTCTTTATACTTCAACACATTCAAACCTTTCCTTTACTAGCATAAATTTCCATTTTTAATTATCAATTAGACTTATATAAATTCATATCATTTCATTTTCTAATTTTATTTTCATGTAAAACATCATTCACACATTAACATCCATTTCATATAACATAGATATACTACAAATCATATAATGCCACCTCCGAGACCAACCTAGGTGTGAATGCATATGCATGTATTACAAATTTCATTTTCAAAACTCTTCTTTTTAATTCATTTTAAGCGTTTCAAAACTTTTTCTTTTTAATTTTACTTAGGCCGAGAATCTCGAACCTAAGCTCTGATACCAAAACAATTGTAACACCCCGATACCCTATATAAGTGCTATGCGTATACCTAGTATACATACAGTAAATATATAAAGTATAAGGATGTCACTTTTCGTTACCTTTTAAAATATTTATAACAGAGTTCAAACCATAATACATTAATTTAAATAACATTTACAAAATCATTATCTTTATTAAAACTTCATTTATACATATAAATACTCTCTCGTCAGAAATACATCATAATTAAAATTTATACATGTATGCATTACCCTCTAGTTGGTCTCGACAAACTTTACTCTTCTTGTGGCATAACAAAAGACTTCATATCTTCCATCTATATACCTGCGCGAATAAACACCCGCGCTAAGCCCGAGAGCTTAGTAGTCCAAATATAAAATATAAACATATAGTATAGAAGTATTGATATATAATGATACATCGATTCAATATATAATTAGTTCTTATCATATCTTCTTTTCTTTTTAATTTTATCTTTAATATATCCTAGCTAATTTCATATATGATGTATATATATATACATAATATTATCACCAACCCCAATGCATCACCAATACTCAAAACCAATATATTAATACCCCTACATTATATATATACCACACCAACCATTATTGCAATACACACTTTACATATCATACCAATTATTATTGCAATACACACATTACATATCATACACTCATTATTGCAATACACACATTACACATCATATCACTCATTATTGCAATACACAATTTACATATCATACAAATCATAAATCATATTTCCAATAAAGACAACCTTTATCATCAACCACAATTCATTTACATATTACACTTAATAACATTATATTATTCACAATTCACCAAGCATAATTCATTTTTAATACTCACAATCAATATTTCAATACTTGCATTTCACATTGACAATAAAGATAGACTCGGGCCCAAAACACTAATATGTTATTCAAAGTTCAGAGTTACTGCTTTGGTTCATAGTCACAATCATCACGCCCGTAGGCAATGTATATACATGTCTCTCTATCCATGGATAGTGTAACAGACCCAGTCTCTTGGACCATCAACTCAACACATATGAGGAGATCCTCAACCCGGCAAGACTGTTACAAATCATATATCTCATATTCACAATTCTCATAGTGTAACAGACCCAGTCTCTTGGACCATCAACTCAACACATATGAGGAGATCCTCAACCCGGCAAGACTGTTACCTTTCATCATTTCTTAGGCATGCCACCCAAATCCAGAACTCTGAAACTGAATAACATATTAAACAAACAATTCATTTATTATTTCATTATCAATCTCATCATCAATTAGGCCAACATGCCTTATCTCTTTCAATTGAATTATCATAACCAATCACAATGGCTTCATATCATATCATATCTCAATCCATATGATACATATAGCATCATTGATATCACATTTCAAAGTATATTATTCATATAATACATTGCCATACACAAGATTCACAATGCATATAACATAACATTTTCTCACTTCTCAAAACACATTAACATCATTCATTACTAGAGCATTTATCATAACAAATTGCACATACCTTAAGAATGATCCTCATTTCTTCCTACCTTTCCCATTTCATATTTCATCCTTTATATATATTCTTCATTTACATTCACAATATAATAGCTTATTTAACACTTTCATCCCAATGTGTTAATGTTCAAAGACATATAAGGATATACAATCAAATAGGGTTTATGCTTACCTTGTTAATGATCTTCACATCCTTCACATCATTCAATCATCACCTTAGTCCAATTATATTAACAATATAATAGATCACTTAACACATTTGCAAACAAATGTGTTAAGCCTCGAATTATGTAATTAAATACAATCATATGTATTGGTACTTACCTCAAGAACTAGTCCCATCAATCTATACATTTCTTTTCTTTCCAAGAATTCTCCACATTTAGGTTAATGCAACCCAATCTCTTCAAAACCTTTGAGGGACACGGGCAGCACCACTTGAGGGACACGGTTAGGGCAATTCAACCTCTTCACAATCTAATCCAAAAGGAATATTAGCAAAATGACCATATGAATAGTACATTCTGGTTTAAGACTCTATTTTATCCTTATTTTGAAAAGTTGTATAAAATAATCTACTTGACTAAAAATTCTAAATTTTTTACATAATTTAGTTTTGTATCTTAAAATCATTCCTTTAAAATTTCAGATCAAACTGAACACAAAATCTTGGTCAAATAGTTCACCTAACCAGACTGCCCCAATTGCCCTGCATCCTGGCAGCAGTTTTGAACTTTGTGAATTCCATAAATCAAATTCAATCAACGTGGTTCCAAATTATTTTTCTAAAATACTAGACTCACTAAGCAACAGCATATCCAAAATTCAATTGGATATGATTTTTCTACATTTTATTAAAAATCCCGAAATATAGATGTCTCAGTTAAGGTACCTGCTGGAACAGGTCTAATAAAAATAATCTTTCTAAACTCATAACCATTCCAAAATCGAATCAACATATTTTTCAGTCATTCTAGACTCATAGAGGCACAACATATCAAAAATTCACTTTAAGAACATTTTTCTATAATTAATTAAAAATCATACAAGTCACAGCCTTTACTAATTGTAAAACAGAAAAAAAAAATCACTAAACACAACTCTTACTCTTCCATCACCAACACCAACCTAGCTTCTTATCTTTAATTCCATTTCAACACTTTTACACACACCATACACAACCACACTTAATCATACTATCCATAAACCTAACTCAATCCATACACAACTTCAAAAAGAACCAAAGCAAACAAGAGAAATCTTACCAAAATGATGAAATTCCTTGAAATTCCAACTTGGTTACTTGGAATCTCTCTCAACTTTGGAGCTTAGAACATCAAACCCTTCTTTTACTCTCTTGCTTTCCTTTGTCTTAGGTGAGCCGGCCACACAAGGAAAAAGAAGAAGAAATGATGAAGAAAACACAAAGTCAATAGGCATTAAATACTCCTCCAAAAGAAAATTCTTATCTTACCCTCATACACATTTTAATTCTCTTTACAAGCTCTTGCCCATTTTGGTAATTTCACATTCAACAATTTAAATATCTTCTTCCCTTGACTAAGCACTTTGACCAACATATATGTCATATATATTTCCATATACCCAACATATACACTATCTCTCTCTATACAATTCTTTCCTTTGCAAATACACATATTCATTTCTCTCAAATACTTTTACCATTCAACCAAACCCTATACAAATATACCACTTATCAATTACACATTCAAATCAATTATAACAATATTATCATAACTTCTAGGCACACTTAGGGATATTACAATTAGACATATACATCACATATACATTAAATCCAAATACAACAACTCCTCCAAAACTTTTAAGGTATATCTCGGGATATTACACTACCACTTCATCATAAAAAATTACAGCTACTTGGAATCCATTGAGAGGCCTTTCAATCATTATAGCATTCACCACTTCATTATCCTTGGCCTTGATGACCACTGTCTCATCCCAATTTGGAATCTTGATTTTTTGATGGAACATGGAAGGAACTCCACCAAAGAGGATGAAACTAGGATAGTCCCAATAGTAGTGCAAAAGTGACTGGTATGTCCAAAATAATAAATTTTACTATGGATTCAATGGGACCAACCTTTACAACAGCTTTAAAGGTTCCCTCAGCATGCCTCTTGGTATTATCATATGCTCTAATCGTCACCTCGCTTGGGCTTAGATCTCTTGTTGACATAGTAAGCTTTGGCAAGATTTTAAGTGGGCAGACATTTATGGCGAATCCATCATCAACCATCACACATTGAGTCCTTTTCCCTTTGACCTAACCTTTAATAAAAAGTGGGCAGATGTGATCTCTTCCCCCTTCTGGAAAATCAGCGACTGAGAATGACACCACTCCCACATCAATCTTGTTCTTCTTTTGATCCTCCTCACATTTCATTACTCCTTTAACTTTCACAAGAGTAATCAACTCCTCTAGTGTTATAGAAGTATAAATCGGCATACTAGCTATAGCTTTGGCCATTGTTTCTTGATGGCCATTGTTTCCTGATGCTTCTTTGATGTAGCTAGCAGATCCCATATGTTGATACTAGCTTGTGTTCTCTTCAACTACTTAAGAACAACATCGTCTTCTTCTTCTTTGTTCCCAGTTTCATCTTCTTTTCCCTTATTAGCTTCTACTTCCTTTGGTGGTGGCCTTGCATAAGGCTTACCAGATCGGGTGTTCATAACTTCATCTTCTGCAGGCTCGAACTAGGTCCACTCTTCATTCTTGGGCTCATAATCATCATCGCTATCAGTTGAGTCCCAAAACTCACTCACAACACAAATTGCTGCTTCTTTTCCAACCATAGATTGCTCCAACTTACTAAGCACCACTCCTTCTTTGGTAGTCTCTCCATCTACATCTTGGAAAGAAGACAACATGAATCTCTCATTCAAGCCTCCCTCAATCATGAAAGTTGTTGATGGTGGAACCTTATTGAACCTCGACAATGGATTATGCTTCATTTTTGGCTTGTTAGGTTTGGGCAACTTCCCACTATCAATCAAATTCTAAATTTCATACTTTAACCTTAAACATTTGTCCATCTCATGCCCTTGAATTTGGTGGAATTGCAAAATGGCTTGGCATCAAAATTAGGTGGTAGAGGACTTGGCAATGGGCTTGGAGCTAATGGTTGTAATAGCCCCTTTTTTCTGTAGCTTTTTGAAAATTGAAGATAGTTATTTGTGCAACTCCAAAAATTGTCTTCTACCTCCTTGGCTAGCTACGTTAACATCAACCGCCTTTTGTGTGCTTTGATTTCTAGACTGGTAGTTACCCTTTTCATTCCTCCTAGCCAAAAAGCAGTTCTTCTGCCTTTCTCACTCTTTAATTTGCAAACCAGCTAGGAGGAGATCCTTGAAATCTTTGATAATAGTGTGGGACATCCTCTCACGAAGACTAGGCAACAGCCCTCTTACAATCATCCTAATCTAATCTAACTCATTGAGCCTCTTCTTGAGTAATGCAACCTTACTTCTCCATCTTTTCACATAGTTAACGAAGTTTTCCTTTGACTTTTCCTAATTGACTCAACATCCATCAGAGTGATCTCCAACTCAGCATTGTACCCATATTATTGGATGAAGGTCTTATACAACAAATCCCAACTCTTTTAAGTACTATCCTCTAAGGTGTTAAACCAATTCTGCACCACAGGATCCAACGAAAGCATGAAGTACCTTAGAGTTGTTAGTGTATGTGCCCTAGGCCATTTATTTGGATCTTTATGTTATACATTCATTATTAATAAATGAGGTTTTATTATCATTATTGTTTGTTTGCATATTACACAATTTTGATATTTGTCCCTGGTTTATTATTGTTATAAAGATAAAAAAAATAATTCTTAACCAGTATGAACATTGATTTGATAATCATCAGATGGTTATGTGTATAGTGATACAAATCAATTTCATAGATACTTGTTAGAGAACAATGTATTGGATAGACCCATCATGAGATTACTACATGGGTTAGTGTCATAAGTAAATCTCATGATAGTTATGTATTAATTCTTTGACTTGAGATTGTCATAGTTTCCAATATAAGGACTATTATATTTTGACATGATCAAACATTATCCGTAACTAGATTGTAATAAAGTTTATGATCATATATGATAGAAATTATGTAGAGGATAATGAACAATCAAGATAGAATTTGTCCCTCTCTTTGAGAGAGATATCTTTTGGGCCCCTCGATAAGTGAGACTGTGAAATGCATTGCCGTGCTCAAATGAATTGATAGTGTGATCAATTTCATTTGTTTTTATCAGTCTACTTCGAGATCGAGTAATCATAAGTTTGGACAATATAAGTATGACATTGACCATGACTTATGTTCAAGCTAGATATTGTGTGACAAAGGGATTAATGCATGTACTATTATTAGGCAAATTGGACATTCCTTATATTAATTGGGTAGTTGTAACGCCTTGCTAGAGGCCAATTATGACTTGTTGGTTTAATAGAGATTAAATTGACTGCCAATTAATATGGGCCTATCGGGTCACACACAAGAATGCGCTTTGTGCTGGATATAATATTAATAATATTAATATTAGATATTAATATTTATTATTATTATTATTTTCATTATATATATATATATATTATTAGATAATATATATTCAGAATCCTAATTAGATTTGGATTCTGAATTTTACTTACCTTATCCAATTTCGAATTGGATTCTGGAGTGATTATATTCACTCCAAATGTTAAGTCTTTATATAGGTAACATTAGAAAATTAAAAAAAAACGAAAAAACTTTGAAACCCTAATACGTTTTAGAGAAAACATTTTTTCAGCCTTTGCCGTTGCAGAGAGCTAGCACTCCAGACGGTAGCATTCGTGTGGATACACGATAGAGGGTGTTTCGCGATCGAGGCATCTCTTCCAAACTGTGATTTTGAATCATCAACAGGTTAGTTCTTTGTACACTTTCGTCGAATTAAACGAACAACATGGATCCTGGTGGGAAATCAGAGATTAAAAATTTTTTCGCTGCGTGTTTTTGTTTGCAGTGATCTCCTTGATTTTCTAACAAGAGTTTGAGCCTTGGTAGCTCGAGTAGACTGCATAGTTGTGATATACTACTTCACATGAAAATGAGGGTTGCCAATTCCATCAAACTTAGCAAATGATGGCATCTTGAACTTATAAGGGACCTCATCATCTTGTTCAAACAACTTGTCCATTTCTGACATCTCTTTGGTTTTCAGCTTCTTCTCCAGATCAGCAGTCATCTTCTCAATATCAGAAGTTTTAGTCTTCTCAACAATTGGTTTTTCCATAACCTTTGACTCCTTCTTATCTTGAGGATCTTGAAAGTACTGACCCTAGTATTCATCATCATCCATAATCATCTTGTCATCATCGAAGGATACTTCACCAACCTTAGCCTTCCCCTTGTCATTATGCTTCTTGTTGTTAGCAGATGCTTCAGTAACATTCCCAAACATTGCAGCCATTTGATTTCTCATGGTCTCAGCCAAGACCCCCTTTAGTTCTTCCATTTTGGCATTGAGGGCATCATCTACCATCTTTTAAATCTATTTTGGCCCTATTGCTTTTGGTGAGAAAGTGACTGAGTCATGACTAGATTCTACATCGTTGATGTAGGTCAGATTATCATAGACTCTTGAACTATTGTAATCCAGGCCTGTGAGCCAGAAAGGATCAAATGATATAAGATGCAATGCATGTATGCATGTATGCATGGATGCACAAGTAACAAACAAATCAAATCAAGTCAACTCAAAATAGTAAGAATGAACCTTCCAACCTTATATCTTCCATACACGAATGGTGAATCTCTTTTCCTAGGTATATGGCCAACAAAATACCAACATGGGGTATCTTGTTTTTTAAAGAATTCACTCGGACTTTTTAACTAATAGTTGTATTTTCAAACTTAGAAGTCAGTCTATGATAATTTCCATTAATTAAGCCTTAATCCATTGGATCAACAAAAGATAGCTTTTTATGCTATATTGGATTAAAACTAAATTAAAAGGTTTATCATAAATAGATTTCCTATTTTGGAAAAAAAAAACTAGTGATTCATGCTTCAAACAAGCCCATGATTAATAAGTCTTAGTATAAACTAGGCCCACAATTGATTTTAAGTATTCAATAATTGACCTAAATAGTTGTAAGCTCAATGAAAAAGGTTCCTTTAAAATGGTTTTGTTTCAAAGTCCATTGTTAAAGATTTATTTCAAAAATGAATTTTGGGCTTTGAGCTTGGGCCATGTGGTAAAAAGAATTTTTGACGCATCTTAGAAAACTATTTTATGTCCAAATACCATCTTGAAAAATTTTGAAAATAGTTTGTCTTTTGGGCTTAAAAATTATTTTGGGCTTACAATATAATTATGTCATATTAGGAATGGAACAAACCAAATAAGCCCTAGTTCAAACTAAGATATAGCAATCATAGTCAAAGAGCAAGCATTTGGGTATAAACCTAAGAAAAGTAACTAAGCAAACGACATAGGCTTTAGTCTTTTGGGTTGAAAAGCTTAGGTTCCCATAGCAAGTATATACCAAAAGGTACAAGGCTATGAGTGGTTATGCCATGCTCGATCTCCAAACCTTGAGTGAAAGTATGGTATCCCTTACATAATGCAACATGGGTAACAAAGGCGTCCTAACTCATGCACACAATGCAATCTAAGTGATGCAATGAAAATATAATAATAAGAGAGAATAAAACAATATAAAGACCAATGGAATCAACTTCTCTTATCCCTAGTGTAGTAGCCACTGTGAGCAAGGATTTTTACCCCCATACCCATGGCAGAATGGTTTTTGCCACTTCGACAGTGTTAGGCTTAGGGCCTTATAGAATACGGGCCTAAACCCGGAGAAAATAGAGTCGCCACCCGGACGGGCCTGGAAAATAGAAAGTGATGGATCACTCAATTCCTAAGGAATCCCCAACCCCCTAATGGGTTCAAAAAGTTGGGTAAGTATGGGAAAGGTGAGAATGACCCAGCACCCCTATAACTCCCGGTTCATTGAAATTGGCCTCCTTTTTAGGTCCATATATTATTAAATTCTTAAAGATTATGATATCATCCATACTACATGCAACAATTGTAAGAAATAAATATTCATCACATTATTATAAAAATAAACAAAATAGGCACACATCCAAGGATGGAAACATGCCTTTATAATATCTATGTCTATGAAAATAAACACAATAGAACATCAACCAAAAGGTGGAAACATGCCCTTTACAAAAAAATCCCAAAGTTAAATTACGTAATAAAAACTGAGATACCCACAAAGTAGAAACATACCTTTTACAATTTTAGAATCCAAATAAATGAACAAATAATTCAAACCTTCCAAGCATGACAATTAAAAATCAAACATCCATTAACAAAATGAAATAAACCATTCATGATAAAAAAATGTATAACAAATCAAATGAATAATTAAAACTAGAGTTTAAATTATCAAATAAACAAATTTAGGATTATATTTTGAGATTAGAGTTTTAGATTTGGAGGTTGAGGTTACTTGGTTAGGTTTAGAAAATTTGGGAAATTAGATTTTGGATTTTAGGATTTAAGAAGCCTGGAACAAGGTTTTGGGGAATTAGGGTTTTGTGAACTAGTGTTTATGGAACTAGGATTTAGGAAGCTAGGGTTTTGGAACTATGGTTTGGAAATTTGGCTCACTTGAATTAGGGTTTTAGGCTTGCTGGATTTGGATTTATTAACTTAGGGTTTTAGATTAAGGTTACTAGAAGTTAGGGCTTTTGGATTAGGATTTAATAATTTAGTGTTCGGATTAAGGTTACTGGAAGTGATGGCTTTTGGATTAGGGTTTAGGTATTGGGGAAATAGATTAGGCTTTTGGAAGTTCGAAAAATAATTTAGGATTTTTAACAATAGAGAAAACATATTATGGTCTAGAAAAATAGATTAGGGTTTTTTTAAATTAAGAAACATGTTAAAGTTTTGGAAATTAAGAAAACAAATTAGGGTTTGGGGGCACAAATCAAGATTTTGATTCTTTGATTTAAACTTTTGGCTACTGGATGAGATAATGTGGATTGAATTTTTGATTTTATAAAATATATGACTAGAATTTGACAATTTAAACTACTGAAATTAAAATCATAATCAAAACAAATAAAACATTCAAAAGAAAAAAAAAAGATACTATCATGGTATGTTTAAGCAAATTAAGTTTAAGACACGAAACCTACATTGAAGGCTTCATCAAATTTATTGTTGATTTTAAGCTACTTCCTACACCAACTACTAATTTTGGCCTAGCCAAAATTAAAGGCAGTGGTTACCGCCTTTGGTTTGATGTGTTGATTATTGATGAACGTTGTTTGTTGCTGATTGCCTTTTGCTAATTGTTTCTTGATTGTTGTTGCTACCTCTCTATGCTTTTTAATAATATATTTATGTAGAACACATTATGTTAAATCCATGAAGAATCCCAAAGAAAATAGGATTATAATTAAAATTAAAAGCTAATTCAAACTAAATTTGGATGAGAACTAGCCTAAAATTCAGAATTAAAGTCAAAACTCAAGACCTGTGGAGAATTGGCCATGCAAATTTGCCCAGGGCACTAGATATGGTCGCAGGGCCTATGCCAATTTGGCATACCACTGCAAACTAGAGGCCTATGGTGAAATAAGAGTGCCACTTCACTACAGGCCAAGCCTTGGCAAAGTGGATGCTCCACTTTGCCACAGGCTAAGTGTTTAGATCAATTTTGTATATATTTTCTATGATGTTTTTGTTGAATTTAAGTTAATTTTCATGTTAATTTGTACTTAAGTTTGTTTGAAGTTGTTGATTTAGGTTGAAGTACATTTGATGGAGTTTTTAATCAAAATTTGGTGGACTTGTTGGAGAAAAACATGTGACACGACCAAGCTAGAAATGGCTTGGCCGTGTCTCTCATCAAAAGAAGAAGAAATCAAAGACAAGGCAGGACACAGCCAGGATTCACCAAGCTTGGCCGTGTCCCTCAAGCAAAGATGGACAGAAGCAAACACGACCCAAGCCACTGGCCGTGTCTCATCAAAGGAACAAAAGGCAAAGAAAGAAAAGAAAGAAGCAGAGAGTGACACCATCAAGAGACACGGACAAGTCACATGACACGGCCAGGAGCTTGGCCGTGTCACCCCTTGGAAAGAAAGAAAAGAACAAGGCAGCAAGGGACACGGCAAGAAGCTTGGCCGTGTCCCAAGAAAGAAAAGAAAAACCAAGAGACACGACCAATAAGCTTGGCCGTTTCACCCTGGATCACTTAGTATGCTTGCACGAGGTATGGATTAGTGGGGAACAAAAAGGATAAAAAGGAGTGAAAGGTGGAAGGATTTATGGAAGAAATATAAAACAAATTGGAAAGTGGGAGACAAAGAGTGATGGGGTGTCTTAAAAGTTTAAAAAGGAGAGAGAGGGAAAATGGAAGAGCATGGAGGGAACATATTGAATATATTGAGTGGACATTCTCTACACACCATATCATCTTCTTCCTTGGTTCTTGCTTGAGAGAACAAGACACCATTCTTCCCAACTTCATTCACCATTCTCCTTTCACACACCATGAGTAAAGACAATCGTTGGAAGTGAAGTGAGTAGCTAGTTCTTGAGGATTAGGGTTTTAAGAGGCTTGATTGGAGAGTTGTGAACTTGAGAGAGCTATCATTCATCCTTCAAGAAGAGAGCCATTTGTTCAGGAGAACTTGGAAGTTCATCATCACACATCAAAGATGGAGCTACGAAAGAGACAAGGAGTCCGACTTTTAGCATCTCCAAAAGGGATTTTTCAAACTCTTTCTTTTAATCCATTTCTTATGTGTTGTTGTTGTATTAAGAATATTGATATTGCAATGAATAACTTTGATTTGGTTTATATTGAAATGAGCATTTGTTTAAAGAATATGATGAGCTAACTTACTCATGCTTTGGGTTGTAGTATATTTGATTAAATGATTTGATTTGATGATTCCATTGATATACCTTGTTATTGGTTGATTGTATTGAAATTAAAGGTAAATTGATAGATTGGCCACCTATCGATTACTTAATATTGGATGACGGACTGAGAGGAGAAGTTTAATATCGGAACTATGCAATTGAATACCCTAAGAATGAATTAGAAATATAAGTTCTAGGGTTTATTAATTTGCTGATGTAAAATAATTGGTTGTTGTTAATTCATAAATGTGAAAACTAGTGAATTGATAATTGACTAATTGACCTTAAGGAGAAAATTAAGGTACAAGGTTATAGTAATGGATAATTTGATAATTAAACATATGATTAAATGGACCTACAACCCTAGGCATTAATTCCATAATTGAATTTATCTTGCACAAAATCATTCATTTTCATTTCTAAGATTAATTACAATTCACCAATCCAATCACACACTCAAGTTTATTATTTCATGTTAATCGAACTATTTCACCCAATTCCTTCCTTGTGAGATGACCTTGGGGCGATCATCGTTACTACAATAGCCTCGTATACTTACAAGTGCCGCTTTGTAGTAGTGTTAATTTAAGTGCAACAAGTTTTTGGCACCGCTGCCGGGGAAGACAATTTTTGTTAATAGTTTGATTCTTTTAATTTAATTGTTAAATCATTTAAAGTGTTCTTTTTGAATTGCTTAGGTGCTTTATGCACGGACGAAGGTCTCAAGGAAATGAACTTGTTCCATTTATAGACAACATCCATAGACTTCCAAGACCCGAGGGACCAAATCCTATTGAGCAAGAAAGGGAAAATACTGACGAGCAGTTTGAGGAGAACATAGAAGTAGAGATGGGTGATGCATAAGAACCACCTATGAAGGAGTTTGCCCGACCGATCATCGGAGTGACCACATCTTGTATCCGGTTGAGCAACGCAGCGAGAAATTATGAACTCAAAAATACTCACTATAGTATGCTGCCATCCTTCCATGGACTGCCGAATGAAGATCCTCTCAACTTCATTCAGGATTTTTACTCAACATTGCATACATTACCTTTGCAAACACTAACAGAAGATGAACTTAAGTTGAGATGTTTCCCATATAGTTTGAAAGACAGAGCAAAAGCGTGGTTGATGACCCTACCAGAGAATTCTTTAACCACATGGACAGAGGTTTACAACAAATTTATGGGAAAGTTTTATTCACACCCAAAGACCAAGGAGCTTAGGGGGAGTATTGCAACTTTCACCCAATTTGATGGAGAACCGTTTCATGAGGCGTGGGATCACTTCAAATCCTTATTATTTTAGTGCCTTCACCATTACTATCCACAACAGTTGCTTAATCAATTCTTCTATGATGGGCTAACTCAACAATGTCAAAACACAGTGGATAATGCAGCAGGGGGAGCAATGGGTGAAAGAACAGTTGCAGAAACAGTTGCATTATTCAAAATGTTGGGTGCAAATTCCCAACAAAAGAGTATTGGGGAAAGGAGAAGAGGAGCACACGAGATAAGTGCAAACTCGAAATTGGCTAGGCAAATTGCAGAACTGACAAAACAAGTGAAATTGTTGAATGCCAAAGGAAACTTGTCGGGACCAAGCCAAGAGTCATGTGCATTGTGCGGTCTTATAGGCCATCAAGAAAATGTGTGCCCCTTAAATTTTGATACATTCCAAGAGGAGCAAGAACAAGCTTTTGCTTTTGAAGGGTTCCAACAAAGGGGTAGGAATGACCCATATTCAAATTCTTATAACCCTGGTTGGAGGAATCACCCCAATTTTTCATGGAAAAATCAACAACATGCTCCACCTCAACAACCTTTCCAACCATATCAAAGAGGTCCCCAATTTCAAGGGCAAACCTCAAATCAAGAGCAGGTCAAGAACCTTCATTTGAAGACAATTTGAATGGTTTCATTCAAGTAAGCACTCAAAATTAAGAAATGAATAACAAGCGATTTGACTCTCTAGAAGCATCGCTTAATAAGGTTAAAACTCAAGTGGGTCAATTGGCTAATCAACTTCAATCCGATCAAAAAGGGAAATTTCCAAGCCAACCGGAGCAGGCCAAAGCAATCACCATTTTAAGAAGTGGTAAGCTACTTGATAATAAAATCAATGATAATAACAGTGATAATTCCTTTGATGCAGGTGCAATGCAAAATAATGGCGATGAAATGCAAGAAGAAAAAGCTGAACCAAATGAGCTTAAGGAGGATAGAGAGAAGGCATCCGCTGCACCAAAGCTGCACAAATCTCCAAATCCATACAGACCACCAATTCCGTTTCCCAGCAGGTTAAAAAAGGAAAAGCAAGATAAGCAATTTTCTGAAATTTATAAAATGCTTTCGAAGGTAAATATCAACCTACCCTTATTAGAGGTAATAAAGAAGATGCCATCTTATGCCAAATTCTTAGAAGAGCTAAACACTAAGAAAATAAGGTATGAGTTGGATGAGAAGGTGATAGTTTTGGAAGTAACTAGTGTTGTTTTACAACATAAGTTACCTCCTAAGCTAAAAGATCCTGGGAGCTTTATAGTTAAAATCTCTATGGGGAATGGGAAAGAAACAATTGGCATGTGTGATCTCAGAGCTAGTATTAATTTGATGCCATACTCAATTTATTTGAAACTAGAGCTTGGGGAACTCAAACCGACTAAAATGGTTTTGCAACTAGCAGATAGAACTCTTAGATACCCTAAGGGAATCATAGAAGATGTTCTAGTTAAGGTAGGAGGTTTGATTGTACCCGTTGATTTCATTGTCTTTGTTAGGGAGGCCTTTTATGGCCACAACTAACACTTTAATTGATGTTAAAAATGGAAAATTGACTATGACCGTTTTGGGACAAACTGTAGAATTTTCAATTTTTAACACTTCCCCCATTCCCACTAGTGCTTTATATGAAGACTGCACTTTCATTGATTTTACTGATAATGCTGTTAAAGAAGTTTTCTTGCAGGATAATGGCGAACAGGCTCTAAAATTGCAAGAAGAAGCAGAGATTTCCAATGAGGAGAATAAAGAAGACAATTCCATTTTGGACGATGAGAGTGTTGAGGGGGAATTTGAAGTTGAAGAAGAGCAAATTCAACTACAAGGGGTTGAACTTAAAGAACTCCCCAAGCATTTAAAATATATTTTTCTTGGGGAAAATAACTCTAAACCAGTGATAATTTCTGCTACCCTTACCAGTGAGGAAGAAGATAAGCTTGTAACAATGTTGAGAAAATTCAAGAAAGCTATAGGTTGTGGATTAAGTGACATTAAGGGTATTAGTCCCTCTATGTGCATGCATAAGATCTTCTTAGAGGAAGGGGCTAAACTGGTGAGAGAGTCTCAAAGGAGGCTAAACCCTAACATGAGCGAGGTTGTTAAGAAGGAGGTCCTTAAACTACTGGATGAAGGGGTAATTTACCCTATTGCTGATAGTGAATGGGTTAGTCCTGTTCATGTTGTGCCTAAGAAAACAGGGTTGATAGTGGTCCAGAATGATAAAGGAGAGTTGGTACCCACACAAACACAAATTGGGTGGCGAATGTGCATAGATTATAGGAAATTAAATAATGTCACCAAGAAAGATCACTTTCCTTTGCCATTTATTGATCAAATGCTTGATAGGTTATCTGGACACGCTTTTTACTATTTTCTTGATGGTCTTTCAGGTTACCACCAAGTCCCGATAGCACCGGAAGATCAACCAAAGACTACATTTACTTGTCCCTTTGGGACATTTGCATTTTGAAGGATGCCATTCGGACTTTGCAATGCACCGGGAACATTTCAAAGGTGTATGCTTTCCATCTTTTCTGATATGTTGGATAAGTGCATTGAGGTATTTATGGATGACTTTTCTGTTTTTGGTAATTCCTTTGATGATTGTTTGGAAAAGTTGACTCTAGTACTTGAAAGGTGTATTGAATGTAATCTTACCTTGAGCTGGGAAAAGAGTCACTTTATGGTTGATCACGAAATTATTTTAGGGCATCTTATTTCCCATGAAGGGATTGAGGTAGACAAGGCTAAAGTTGAATTAATTATGAACCTACCTCCACCCACATCAGTTAAGGGGATTAGAAGTTTTTTGGGACATGCAAGATTTTATAGGAGGTTTATAAAAGATTTTTCCAAAATTTCACGCCCTTTGTGTCATTTGTTAGGAAAAGATGTCCCATTTGTTTTTGATGAAAAGTGCTTAGAAGCTTTTAAATTTTTGAAAGAGAAACTAACTTCTGCCCCTATAATTGTTGCCCCAAATTGGGATTTGCCATTTGAAATTATTTGCGATGCATCGAATTTTGCCATTGAAGCTGTGTTGGGCCAAAGAGTGAATAAGTTGATGTGTGTAATTTATTATGCAAGTTTATCTTTAAACAATGCACAAGTAAATTACACAACCACTAAGAGAGAAATGTTAGCTGTGGTGTTTGCACTGGACAAATTTTGATCTTACTTGATAGGTTCTAAGGTCATAGTATTTTCTGATCATACGGCCTTGAAATACATGTTGACCAAACCACAAGCTAAACCTAGGCTCATTAGGTGGGTGTTGATGTTACAAGAATTCGATGTTGAAATCAAAGATAGGAAAGGAAGCGAGAATGTAGTGGCCGACCATCTTTCTAGACTTAACTCTTATGGCAATGATGCTGAAATTGCTTGTGAAAATGCTTTCGAAAAATTTTCGGATGAACACTTGTTTTCTTTAACTCAAGCACCATGGTATGCGGATATTGCTAATTATCTTTCTTGTGGTGTAGTGAGAAAGGATTTGAGCTTCCAGGCAAAGAAGAGATTCCTGCATACATGTAAGTATTATTTTTGGGATGAGCCTTACTTGTTTAGAATTTGCAGGGATGAAGTGATAAGAAGATGTGTGCCGGAAGAGGAACAAAAGCAAGTGCTACAATTTTTCCACAATATGTATTGCGGGGGACATTTTGGAGGAAAAAAGACTGTCGATAAAGTTCTTCAAAGCGGGTTTTGTATTGGCCTACTCTTTTTAAGGATGCTTATCATTTTTGTATACGATGTGATAAATGCCAAAAAGTAGGAAACATTAGTAAATGGAATGAAATGCCCCTTAATATTTTTATTGTGGTTGACATTTTTGATGTATGGGGAATCGATTTCATGGGGCCATTTCCCAAATCCTTTGGTTTTGAATATATCCTTCTAGCAGTGGATTATGTGTCCAAGTGGGTTGAGGCCATCCCCACTAGGACTAATGATGCTAACATTGTGTTGAAATTCTTGAAGGAGAATATTTTGAGCAGGATTGGAACCCCCAAGGCAATAGTGAGTGATGGAGGAAGCCATTTTTGCAACAAATAGTTTGAAAAGTTGATGACCAAGATGGGCATCTGACACAAATTGGCAACTCCATACCATCCCCAAACGTCCGGGCAAGCTGAGATCTCAAACAAGCAAATCAAGGGGATTTTGGAAAAGACAATGAACACAACTTGGAAGGATTGGTCAATCCGACTCTTGAAAGCATTGTGGGCTTATAGGATTGCTTTTAAAACCCCATTGGGAATGAGTTCCTATAGGTTGGTCTTTGGCAAATCTTGCCACCTCCTGATGGAATTAGAGCACAAGGTTTATTGGGCAATATAGACCACGAATATGGACTTCAATAAAGCAAGGGAGCAAAGAATGCTTCAGATTTACGAGCTTGATGAGCTTCGGAATGAAGCCTATGAGAGTTTGAGGATCTTCAAGGAAAAGACAAAAGCTATTCATGACAGGATGATTCTTCGAAGGACTTTTGAACCAGGAATGAAAGTCCTTCTCTTCAATTCAAGAATGCGGTTGTTTCCCAGAAAATTGAAGTCACGTTGGAGTGGACACTTTCAAGTTACTCAAACATTCCCATATGGGGTTGTTGAGTTGCTTAATTTAAAAACCAACGAGAAGTTCAAGGTCAATGGACAAAGGGTGAAGCCCTACTTTGAAGAAATCGAAGTTGAAAAAACGATGGAAAGCATGGTGTTTGTTGATGAATAATGCAACAATGTCCAGCTATACGACATTAAAGAAGCGCTAAATGGGAGGAAACCCATCGGTTTGCATTTATTTTCATAGTTACAATTTTATATTTAGCAATTTTAATTTCATGTTGAGTTTAAATAAATTGGAATGGGTGCTTTGATCGGTTTCTATTTTTTTTTAATGTGTTTCAGGGTTAAGCAAGGAAGAAGATTGCATTTTTTGTGATTTGGTGACACAAATAAACCAAAAAAAAATTTAAAAAACCAAAATGGCAGTGAAGGACACTGCCACTTGACACGGCCAAGCCACTGGCCGTGTTAAGCCAAACCAAAAATGGGCAGAAGCAGACACGGCCAAACGGCTTGGCCGTGTCTCATAGACACAGCCATGCTTTTGCCAGTGTCCCTTTCATTTGTCTTGCAATTTTCTTTTGTTCCAGTATCAAACACGTTCAAGGGACACGGCCAAGCCACTGGCCGTGTCACATCAATTTTCAAGGTTTGAAAACACGAATTCAGCCCATTTCTTTCATTTTTAATCCCTAACTTCCCTTTCTCTTCTCTCTCTCGGCTACCTCTCTCCAAAACCCCCATAATCACTCTCTAAAAGCTCAAAATCCTACTAATTCCTCCATTTTTCTTAGCCAAAACTAATTTAAACTCATTCAATCTTCTTCTTTTCTCATTAAAAAGTAATTAAATTCGTTAAAGCTTCATTTTCACCAAATTATCAAAATGACTAGAACAAAGATGGTGTCTCACCACAAGAGGAGGCAACCTCCACCTTCAGCTCCATCTTCATCATCATCATCTTTAAGGAGAGCGACTCTTCTCGCTAGGGGTTTCTTTCCGACGAGGTATGTAAGCGAAGAATCCCTTAATGCTCTTCATATTAGGGATAATTTTATAGCTTTGTTCAAAACCTTGGATGGGAGAGATTAGTTTCCCTTAAACCTTTGCAATTTCAAGAGCTTACAATGAAATTTTTAACCTCTCTTAAGGTTGAAAGAGATGACAGAAAAATTTACACTAGGTTACATTTTAAACTACTTGGGAAACCATTTGTCATTAGTATTGAGCAATTGAATGATATACTTGGTTTCCATCAACAAGGGGAACAATGTGTGCCTAAGGGTTTTAAACAACAATTTGCATGGGGAGCACTGGGCTCGGGAACCTATGTGGCCAAATCGGCCAAAGCAACAAAATTGGCAAATCCCGCCCTAAGATATTTACATCGCTTTATGTCATGTGGGTTCTTTGCACGAAAAGAGAGCACAGGTTTGTGGAAATAAGCGAACTATTTTTTTTAGACTGTGCTAGCAATGCCATACCCGTTTGTAATGGCTATTGGTTAGCCGATGTGTTTGACAGTGTGGCGAATAAAAAGATGGGTGCCATTTGCATTGGAGGATTAGTTACAACTTTAGCAATGACCCTTCTTGATGATTTTGACCTGAGCAACTGCCATATGACTAAAATCTCGGGTAATGATTCATTAGATCTTGCCACACTCGAGAAGATGCATATGGTTTTAAGAAAAGGAGGGGCCTATGTTATGGCTTCGGCTGAGCCAGAGGTACCGGAGGGCTGCAAAAGAGAACACGAGTCCATGAGGAATCCGACTTGGATTCTCTTGATTTGGATGAAGATGCTCCAATCCCAGACAATCAGGAGATCCTTAATAGGATTGAAGCATTGGAAAGCAAGGTCGATCGTAACCATGCTGCAGTCATGCAACAGTTGGACCAAATCAATAGCAACCTTGCTAAGATCCTGAGCCTCCATCCTTCAGCTGCATCATCGTCCCATCCTCCATCACCATAGATCCAATCAGCTCCAACCTTTTGAGAACACTTTTTACTTTCTTATTTTTTGTTATTGCATATTTTCGTTGTTATTGTTTTTAATGTTAACACTTTATATTGTGGTTATTTTATATATATTGTATTTTTTTCTTGAACAATTGTTGTTTGTGGTTGAAAAGGTAGCACTTGCGTCACAAGGGAACGATGGAAAATAGGTTGTAACTTAACTTTTTCTTTATTATCCTTGTTTCCATTGAGGACAATGTAAAACTTAAAGTGTGGGGTGTGTGCTAAGCATTTGGTTCATAAATGTAAATTGTCTATTTTTCGTAAGTGTTTTGTTATAGTTGTTTTGTTAAGTTTTGTGTTTTGTTTTATATTTTATGTTAATGGATATTGATAAGTTCAATTGTTAGAAGATTGTTGATAGATGACTTTTGAATTTTTGAAGTATGAATTTGAGAATTGATTAGAATTAGTACTTATTGTGAATTTTGATGGTTATTCTTTGCATTGCCATTAAACTAGTGAGGAATTGAGCCATCAACTTATCATTCTTTTTGTGTCTGAACATCTTTGATTAATGAATTGCTAGAACTTGTTTTGACATGCATTTTGAGACTACATAAAGATTTCAATTAGGCATTAATATGATTAAGGCAATTTAGGGGAACCCATTTTGGCTTAAAAAGACCAACCTTACATCCGACCTTAGTTTGCCAACTTTGAGCTTATTTCATTTTTCCCTTTCTTTCTTTTTCACAACACCATCAGCTTGACCCATTTCATTTTAACTATTACCCGTTCATTAGATCAAGAGCATTTCAAGAGCATTAATGATGGAGTGTTGTGCTGAATAAAGTGTGGGGTTGAATTCAATGGACTTTAAATTACAAATTATTATATTCTTTAGTTGGATACCCTACTAAAAAAAATGAATAATGAAATGAATAATGAAAATCAAAATAATAGAAGTTATTGTTCTTGTCGGAAGGGTTGTAATGAGTTTGGAAATTATCTTTGCTAATTAAACAAATGGAGTTCCTAAAAAGCACTTAAATGCTTAGTGCTAAGTGATTGATAGGAATTGTGGGATTGTTGATCATGCTACATTGCTTGCTTCACTCTTGAAGTACTCTTGACCTAAATGAACAAACTCACTCTCCCAAATATCATGCCTTTCCCTTAGCCCTGTTACAACCAAATAAAAGACCTTATGATTGACACTTGATTGTGATTAGGTGGTGGAGATTTGGTTGATAAGAAAGCCTATAGTCCTAATCTTTCATTGAATGTCGAGAGCTTAAACACTACCCAATTAAACACTTAAGAGGTTTGTGAGGGAGTGACAATTTTTGGTATGCATAGATTGACCATTAAGTTGCTTGAGTACTGATTATTCTTGATTCGATTATGATTGTGGATTTAATAAGATGGGAGTCTTAATGCATCCTTATAACTCTTGAACTTGACAATACTTATCTTGTTTTATTTGTTTTCATTTTAACTTTGCTTGGGGATAAGCAAAGGATTAAGTGTGGGGTAATTTTTTAGATCAATTTTGTATATATTTTCTATGATGTTTTTATTGATTTTAAGTTAATTTTCATGTTAATTTATACTTAAGTTTGTTTGAAGTTGTTGATTTAGGTTGAAGTACATTTGATGGAGTTTTTAATCAAAATTTGGTGGACTTGTTGGAGAAAAACATGTGACACGGTCAAGCTAGACATGGCTTGGCCGTGTCTCTCATCAAAATAAGAAGAAATCAAAGACAAGACAGGACATGGCCAGGATTCACCAAGCTTGGCCGTGTCCCTCAAGCAAAGATGGACAGAAGCAGACACGGCCAAGCCACTGGCCGTGTCTCACCAAAGGAACAAAAGGCAAAGAAAGAAAAGAAAGAAGCAGAGAGTGACACCATCAAGAGACACGGCCAATACTCTGGCCGTGTCACCCCTTGGAAACAAGAAAAGAACAAAGCAGCAAGGGACACGGCCAGAAGCTTGGCCGTGTCCCAAGAAAGAAAAGAAAAACCAAGAGACACGGCCAACAAGCTTGGCTGTGTCACCCTGGATCACTTGGTATGCTTGCATGAGATATGGATTAGTATGGATTAGTGGGGAACAAAAAGGATAAAAAGGAGTGAAAGGTGGAAGGATTTATGGAAGAAATATAAAACAAATTGGAAAGTGGGAGACAAAGAGTGATGGGGTGTCTTAAAAGTTTAAAAATGAGAGAGAGGGAAAATGGAAGAGCATGGAGGGAACATATTGAATATATTGAGTGGACATTCTCTACACACCATATCATCTTCTTCCTTGGTTCTTGCTTGAGAGAGCAAGACACCATTCTCCCCATCTTCATTCACCATTCTCCTTTGACACACCAAGAGCAAAGACAATCGTTGGAAGTGAAGTGAGTAGCTAGTTCTTAAGGATTAGGGTTTTAAGAGGCTTCAATGGAGAGTTGTGAACTTGAGAGAGCTATCATTCATCCTTTAAGAAGAGAGCCATTTGTTCAAGAGAGCTTGGAAGTTCATCATCACCCATCAAAGAGGGAGCTATGAAAGAGACAAGGAGTCCAATTTTTAGCATCTCCAAAAGGGGTTTTTCAAACTCTTTCTTTTAATCCATTTCTTATGTGTTGTTGTTGTATTAAGAATATTGATATTGCAATGAATAACTTTGATTTGGTTTATATTGAAATGAGCATTTGTTTAAAGAATATGATGAGCTAACTTACTCATGCTTTGGGTTGTAGTATATTTGATTAAATGATTTGATTTGATGATTCCATTGATATACCTTGTTATTGGTTGATTGTATTGAAATTAAAGGTAAATTGATAGATTGGCCACCTATCGATTACTTAATATTGGATGACGGACCGAGAGGAGAAGTTTAATATCGAAACTATGCAATTGACTACCCTAAGAATGAATTAGAAATAAAAGTTCTAGGGTTTATTAATTTGCTAATGTAAAATAATTGGTTGTTGTTAATTCATAAATGTGAAAACTAGTGAATTGATAATTGACTAATTAACCTTAAGGAACAAATTAAGGTACAAGGTTATATTAATGAATTTGATAATTAAACATTTGATTAAATGGACCTACAACCCTAGGCATTAATTCCATAATTGAATTTATCTTGCACAAAATCATTCATTTTCATTTCTAAGATTAATTACAATTCACCATTCCAATCACACACTCAAGTTTATTATTTCATGTTAATAGAACTATTACACGCAATTCCTTCCTTGTGAGATGACCTTAGGGCGATCACTGTTACTACAATAGCCTCGTATACTTGCGAGTGCCACTTTGTAGTAGTGTTAATTTAGGCACAACACCAAGCATGTGGCAAAGTGAGCATGCCATTTTGCCACAGGCTGAGCCTGTGGCAAAGTGGGCATGTCATTTCGACACAGGCCGAGCCTGCGGTAAATTGAGCACGTCACTTTGCAGGCCGAGGCTTATAGTGAATTGGGCATGTCACTTCATAGGCCTAGGCCTATAGCAAATTAGCCATGCCAAAAGATAAACGGGTTGGAATCGACTCATCTTGGATTTTATTGCTATATCGGATCCATTTTAGATTTTATTCAAAACTTGTTTAACATTTTAGTCCATGAGCATAACAGATTTAATTTTCACAGAACAAATTTAATTTTGTGCCCAACAAATTTGTCCTAATTGAATTTTTGCCTTTTGAAATAGGACAGACCTATTTAAAATTTATAAACTATGTTTAAGAAAATCAGACCGAATTTAGCTTGGCCTTTTTTAATTGGGATTGACTATCTTAGGGCCAAAATTAAGGGTCTACAATTCCATCATGGGTTGTGTTGCGGACTTGGTCCTTGTTTATGGCATGGGTTTTGGTTGCCTTAATTCCAATATATAGAGCCTTCTATGATGGTGTCCCTTATCACATTTATCCTTAATATACTAAAATAATGTCAAATTAGCTCCTCGCTCCCTTCAAAAGAGGGAGAGAAGGGGGGAGGGGTTGTGAGAAAATGTCAAGTTCAACTGGTATTACACTTTAAGGCAAATGAGGATATGGATGTGACTACCTTATTAGGCTAAATGAATGAGTAAATTATGCCTAAAATTGATACATCCTGAGCATTTAAGAAATGGAATGTCCCCTTATGACATTTTCATAAACCAAAGCACCTAGGGAAGGGACTCACCCAAAGTGATGGGAGTTATAAGGTCGAGAGGCATGATCTAACTTTGAGTGTATATATATAATACAAGAATGGTATGATAATTCACTATAATATCATCTTTTAAAACACATTAATAGTTAAAATATAATTAGATAAATTTATAAAGGAAATATCTCTAAAATATTTTGCCAGAGTTTTATTTGTAATTCCATATAATCCCAAAGTCCAAACACACCCAATCTGCAATTTAAAAACACTTCCAATATGTATAATTCCCAAATTCCATTGCTTCTTTAGTGGATACTTAAATATTTAAACATTCTTACAAATGTACAAAACAATAACACATTTCCCAAAATCATATTTCTTTCCATCGACCATTTCTCTATATAAGATTAAGTATTTACTATGTAAAAATTAAGTACATTATATACATACTCAAAACTGTACATAACCTCATTCATTTCAAATACATTAATTATTGTTTATTATATTATACAAATCTAGTGTTCTCAAGTAGCCTTATACATGATATGCAACACTACTGGTTTGGACTTATGGCACACATAACCTCCAAGTTTTCATCACAGTTTGAACTTCTCTTGTCTGCACTTCTAATACTTGTGTGATACATACTACCACGCTAAGCCTATAGCTTAGAGGTACATTTTTTATAACATAAATCATATTTACACATACATTGGTTTGTAAATTATTCATTATTATCATATTATATATTCACTTAATATTCATCTACTCAATCACAGACTCATGTAGTTATTCATTAACTATTCTACATAATACTTATTAATTCAACAAATATATATAAATATCAAATCACACAGCACACACACACATATTGGGACATCACATCACACATATCATCCATAACTTCTATAGACTTAACACAACATTATATGTTGGGCCCCAATAATTCTTTATACAATCATCAAGTTCTAGAACAATTGATTTGGGCTATCACAATATCAGTATCGTGACCCAGCTCTGCTCGGTCAAGGCCTGGCTCTACTCAGGCTTATATTTAATCTCAAACTCTTGACCTAGTTCTACTCAAGTCAAACTCATTCTCAGGACCTAGCTCTACCAGGGTCCATTAATGTATACCACACCAACATTAAACTTCTGAAACTAGTAATTGTGCAAAGTCAACATACACCATTTCAAATCACATTTCCATATTCCTAATTCCTTTCCATTATTTTTTCACATTTCTCAAATGATCAATTCACTTATGATCACTTCCATATTTCATCTCATTTATCAATTTCTCATATTTTCATACAATTACCATATTCTTTATGTCACAATCACGTAACGTAACCATGACTTACATTTATAATGTGTAACACCCTTATACCTTATATACATATAATATATATGCTCGATATATATTAAATATGTATATTGAATATAAAAATGTCATAGCACGATCTTTCTAAAAATTTTCATAATTTCACGATAACCATTTAAAACACTTAAAATGTATTTTAATAAATAAATAAAAGTAGTCATTAGTGATTTAAAGAGTAAAAAGATATATTAAAAAGAAAATCTTTAGGAAAAATTTATGAGTTTGGTCTGCATTTTGTATAATCCCAAATTTCAATTATCACAGCCTACAAATAAAATAAACTTCCAATTGTTTATTCAATACTTACATTTCTCCAAAATAGCCCAACAGCTCAATCCTCAAATATTTTACCAAAAATACATCCATATATATAAATATAATTCTCATCTTTATTTAAAATATATTACACAAAAGGAAAAACTTATAATTTACACCACATACATGGTTATATATATAATGTACACACTTAAATGTATTTCAAAAAGTTAAAAAGTGTATACTTGATATGCAAATGGCACTGGTCCGCGGTAGCTCAAAGATCTTCACACATAACCAACTATAACCTAGACCTGGGATGGTCTAGCAGCACTCTCTAAATCTCCTGGATCTGCACTATTACCTGCATGATGAATTTCAATTGTGCTAAGCATTTGGCCTAGTGGTTCATACTTTGATATAAAATAAATTACATTTCATATGCAATTCTATATATGCATTATACTACAAATGTCATACAATATATACACACTGTTATCAACATATAATCATTCACACACATTAGGCTTAAAAATCCTTATAAATTTGTATAGTTCCAAAAATATTATCTTTGGCTACCTCATTCATCTATGACACTAGTGTGTCCTATCCGAAGGCGTAATGAGTCTATGACACCATCGTGTCTCATCCAAAGGTGTAGCAAGTCTATGACACTAGCGTGTCTCACTGAAGGTATAAAAAAATTCATTAACAATAATCTGGAACTAAACCCTATATAAGGTAACATGCAAAAAATTTCCTCATATTCCACATTTCTTATTCATTTTCATAATTTTGACTCATAAATCACATCGTCACCACTTTTAAAACAAATGTGGGTCACATCCACATTTTTTGTGTACACTTTGCACTTTCACTGTTTATACACATATCACATTTATCCATTTTCCAATGGCTTATGATGCCATTATCAATGTAATTCAAGCATTGTTACTTCAAACAATGCCATATACATATACTCACATTAATCAAGTACCACATCACATTCCAATAATGAAATATACTATGCTTAAAATCAATGAAATCAACCGCATTCAATGTCAAAGTATGTACTAACCTCTTTAAAGCAATAAATGGAGTTAAAACTCCACTCCACCTCCAACACAAAAATCCTTCACCACTAGGTTGATGAAACAACAACCTATTCAATATCTAATGAAAATGTGAATGAACATAATCAATTAACATCACATTTCTAAATGTTTAAAGCCTAAAATATAAATTAAGGTACAATTCTATAATTTTTCAAGTTTTTGCCATAATGCACTTTAAATTTAGAAAATCATTTCAACCAATTCAAAATTGATTTTTAATCTTAAATATATCTAATACATTATATTTTAACACATTTTAAGCATTAAAATATAATGTATCACATTTTCTTCAAAATTTCAAAATTTTTCCCTAAGACACTTTATTTTTTATTCAATACTCTAACCAAATCAAAATGTCAATTTAAGTTCCTTTTTATTATTAACATCATTTATTAACATAATTTAAACTATAAAATCAAATAATCACCCATACTTTAACAAAATCCTTCCAAACCCTAAATCACTTTCTTCCTCCTCCAACCCCTAACTAATTTCAATATTTTCTTAAATTCAACCTTAAAATCATTATACATACATCAAACTAACATCACCCAACACCATTTAAACAATTAAAACCAGCCCCTTCACAAATCATAATTTCACATAATTCATAAATTCATAGTAACTTTAAAAAAACTTAGAAAAACCTTACCTACTTGTTAGAAAATCACCAAAACTACCTTTGAATCTTGAAAATCTACTTAAAATTTAGTGTTTGGAAGAAAAGAAAATTGCCCTTAAGCTCCCATGGAGCTTCAGCCCTAGCAAGAAGAAGAGAGGAAGAAGAAAATGAATATTTGACTTTTTCATTTCTTTTTCTTATTTAAAATCATATATATTTTTTATTATTTTAAATTAATTTTTTATTTAATTAATTTATAATTAATTTTTAAATTACAAAAATTCTATCTTCCATCCATTTCTATTTTATTTTTAAATTATTTAATTAGTTTAATTTCATAAGATTTATTTACCATTTTACACCTCTTTTATTATTCATCTGTTGACTTTTTCAAACTCATGTTTGACTTTATATGTAATATATATTTCTCTTATATTTCATATACACATTACCTATTTCTCACTTTTAAGGCATCATTTCTCCCTTAAATTATTTATTTTATTTTAATTAAATTAAATTAAATCTTAGAAATTAAGCAAATGCTACAACTCTCTCCCCCTTAAATAATTTCGTCCTCGAAATTACCTGGCATCAACTTTGCAATAGTAGAGGATACTGGCTTTGCATCATCTACTCACTCTCCTATGTTGCCTCCTCAGTGGAATGGTTTCATCAAATAACTTTAACTAATGACACCTGTAGACCTTTAATTTTTGACCAAGCCTAGTCCAATATTTTAAAATAAGTCCAAAATAAATTTTGTGGTATTTATTATTTATTTTATTTTGTTGTTTATTTTAATACTTATTTTATTATTTATTATTTATTTTATTTATTTTTTAAAATATAATATAAAAAATAAAAAAAATAAAAAATCAAACGGACCAATTGGTGAGAGACATGCGGCAAATTGGCTTGCCCAAATTCTCCGTAGGTGCAAGCTGCGGTGAACTGGGCAGCGCCTCACAGGCGTTCACCCAATTTTTCATGTCCCAGGCTCGTTGCTGCCTGTTGCTAGTATCTCAACAGCCCGTGCCAGCGTAAACATCAATAAATTTCCTAAATAGTTTTAACTTCCTTAACATATTAGGTTTTATTTTAAATTTCTATAAATAGTAGTCTTAAACACAAAAAAAAAATTACTCAAGAATTATTATCATATTTTTTATCAATGAATAAACCCTAGAAAATTTTCATCAATAAAGGAAGCGGAGAAAAGGATAGGAAAAGAAGATCAACGACACATAAACTTTACAAAGGCAGTGCACTCACTGTCTTGGAAAAGCTCACCCAGAATTCTCATTCAATAATTTTGGTGGAGCCAACAAATGACGGTAATGTAATATCCTCATTTATGCCCTAGAAGTTTTGCATATTGTTGTTGTTGTTAATGTTATATATTGGATTGAATATATGTGTTAAATTGTAAGAGAAAAGAAATTGAGAAGAGAAAGTATATGTATATGTATTTTGGGAAGAAATAGGGTTTAGAGACAAATTTATATGTCGTGTATATGTTAATATATATGACATATAAAGTGGTCAAAAGGCTTGGTCAATGCAAGAGAAGATATTTATTTGAGATTGGTAAATTACTTAATTGGGCACATATAGGACGAAAAGATAATTATGTGAATAAGGGCACTTTGGTAATTGCTTGGATAAAATCACATGGTGAATATTTAAAGAAGGTTTGACTTGTGTTTTCTTCATCATTTCTTCTTCTTCTTCTTGTTGATGGCCGGCCCTCCATAGCCAAAGAGAAAGAAAGAGACAAGTGATGGTTTTGATGATTTCAAGCTTAAATTGAAGAAAGATTAAGTGTTCAAGTGTTGATTTAAGAAGTTTTTAACTAAGGTAAGATCTTTTCTCTAATTTCTTCAATTCTTTTGAAGTGGTATGATTAAGTTGCTTATGGTATGATTGTAAGTATTGATTTCGCTTGATAGATGAGAAGTTGGGTTGGTGTTGGTGATGGAAGAGTAAGATTGGTGTTTAGTGAAATTGTTTCTGTTTTAGGATTAGTAAAGGCTGTGACTTGTATGATTTTTAATTAATTTTAGAAAAATGTTCTTGAAGTGAATTTTTGATATGTTGTGCCTCTATGAGTCTAGAATGACTGAAAAATATGTTGATTCGATTTTGGATAGGTTATGAGTTTAGAAATATTATTTTCATTAGACCTGTTCCAGCAAGTACCTTAACTGGGACAGCTATATTTCGGGATTTTTAATAAAATGTAGAAAAATCATATCCAATCGAATTTTGGATATGTTGTTTCTTAGTGAGTCTAGTATTTGAGAAAAATAATTTGGAACCACGTTGATTGAATTTGATTTATGGAATTCACAAAGTTCAGAACTGCTGCCAGGATGCAGGGCAATTGGGGCAGTCTGGTTAGGTGAACTATTTGACCAAGATTTTGTGTTCAGTTTGATCTGAAATTTTAAAGGGATGATTTTAAGATACAAAAATAAATTCTGTAAAAATTTTAGAATTTGTAGTCAAGTAGATTATTTTATACAATTTTTCAAAATAAGGATAAAATGGAGTTTAAAACCAGAATGTACTATTTATGGTTAGGGTTTTAATTCTTTGTTCTTCTTGCATTACTTTGGTTCTCCAAAGGTAGGTTGGTCCTTAAACCTAACCCTAAACACTTTAAACACACTTGAATCAATGAATGTTATAATCAATTGTTCTTTTCCCTAATTGCATTGTTGAGATTGAACAATGTTATGTTGTGCATTGTGAATGGTAATGTGTTTCATGAGTAATGTGGAATGAAATGTTGATATTTATGAATGATGCTATGTGAGATATAATGTGATCATGGATGAGATATATATATACTTGAATAATGAGATGTTATATTGTGAAATGAAATGTGAAGCCATTGTTATTGGCTAAGATGATGTAATTGAAAGAAAGAAGGCATGTTTGCCTAAATGTGATGAGAATTGAGAATGGAAATGAATTGTTTGTTTATTATGTTATTCAGTTTCAGAGTTCTGGATTTGGGTGGCATGCCTAAGAAATGATGAAAGGTAACAGTCTTGCCGGGTTGAGGACCTCCTCATAGGTGTTGAGTTGATGGTCCAAGAGACTGGGTCTGTTACACTATGAGAATTGTGAATATGAGATATATGATTGTAACAGTCTTGCCGGGTTGAGGATCTCCTCAAATGTGTTGAGTTGATGGTCCAAGAGACTGGGTCTGTTACACTAGGAGAATTGTGACTATGAACCAAAGCAGTAACTCTGAACTCTGAATATCGTATTAAATACTTGTTGGGCCCATAGGTGTCAAGGTTATATGAATGTCCTAAATAATGATATGAGTTTAATGAAATGAGATGTTGGTTATGGAGTATGATTGATTAATGTTGAATGTGAAAAGATGTTGAAATGTGGTATGCTCATATGACTATGATTTGTGAAATGCATAATTGTGTGGTTAACTTTATATTTATGATGTTGATCTTATCAATAACATATGTGGCATTGCATTTCATTAAAGCATACTGTTAGCATGTTTTATCTTACTAAGCCGTTGGCTTAGCGCGATAGTGTTTAATCGCGCAGGTAGTAGAGTGGATAGAGTTGAACCCGAGAGTTCATCAAGACCTAGTGAGAGTAGACCTTGAAGAATCCATTTTGGGAGCTTAAAGATCAGAGCAGACTTGCCAATCATGTATAAATTTTATGTGTTGTAAAACTTGAGTTTTGATGTATATGAATTTGTAAATATGTAAATATTTTATAACTTCCGCTGTGTAATATTTAAATATGGGGGTTGTCACAAAACCTTTATTTTATGTTGTACTAGAAGTGTAAATCCTTTTTGCAGGTTGTAGTTGAGGTTACAAGGGGGATTTATTGGGAGTGTACTGAGAATGATTTTGTTTGCATTGGTTTGTGTAAAATGTTTTTTTAAAATAAGAAAAAAACCGGTTTTGTCGACACTTGGGACTCAATTTTTAGGCGAAACTATGGCAAAAATTTTGTAAAAAAAAATCGGAACTAAAATTTGACTAAGTAAAATTGGTAGCAACATTAGGTTAGTGTGGCACCTCTACTCAGCTTACATATGTAGGTTGGGAAGGGGTGTTACAATTGTTTTGGTATCAGAGCCTAGGTTTGAGATTCTCAACCTAGGTAAAATGTAAGAAAAAGACTATTTTTTACTTAAAAAGTGAGTTTTTGAACAAAAATACATGTTTGGGATTGGCAGTCTCTGATCTTTAATAAGAGGTATTCTGTTGTGTTTGCAGACTTAGGTTGTGATGGATTCTCACTCACGTCAGTCGATTGAGGGTAGTGCCGAGAGTATTGCTCCTGCTGAGGGAGCTAGGGTTGATAGTGTTGAGGAGGCACCTGCTTCGGTGTCGGGTAGACCAGCTGGGGAGGAGGTTCCGCCAGCCTGGTTTAGGCCTATGATGGAAGCTATGAGACAAGCACCTGTGCAACCACAGCCACCGCCACCACCCCCTCAGCCTTCAGTACCAGTAAGGCACTATGATACGCTAAGGAAATATGGAGCAGAGGATTTCTTTGGTACAGTTGATCCGGCTGTAGCAGAATAGTGGCTTGATAGAGTTCAGAGGGTATTTGTGCAGTTGCAAGCCACTTCAGAGGAGAAGTTTGACTATGCAAGATCTTTGCTACAGAAGGATGCCTACGACTGGTGGAAGACAGTGCCCCATTCTATGGATGATCCTCCAACACTGTCTTACACTGATTTTCTGAGGGAATTTGAGTTGAAGTATACTCCTAGGGAGTATAAAGATGGGAAGAAAAAAGAGTTTCTAGATTTGAAGCAAGATCATCGGACCGTAACTGAGTATGAGGTTGAGTTTATTCGACTGAGCCAGTATGCTGGGGGTATCATTGCTGATGAGATTGATAGATGTCGGCGATTTGAGGAATGATTGAGGCCCTCGATCATGTGCTTAGTGGCTGGATCCAGATATCAGGATTTCTCACAGCTTGTGGCAGCAGCTCGAAGTGTAGAGCGAGCTCAAGTTATTGCAGCTGCTTCAGAGGAAGAGGTTAGGGTTAGGAGGCCCCAGTTTAAGGTAGGGTCTTCTTCTGCGAAGAGGGGTAGAGGAAGTTTTGTTCCTCGGAGTAGTAGGAGCCAGAGACCAGCGGGTAGGTCAGTGCAGTTCCAGAGGCAGAGATTTAGACCTGCAGCTTCAGTAGCGAGTGCTCCTACTCCTGGAGTTCAGAGATCCACCTTACCTGTGTGTAACCAGTGTGGTGGAAGACATGGGGGCGTTTGTTGGAGGCATAGTAGATCAGGGGTATGCTTCAGGTGTGGATCACCTAACCACTTTGTGAGAGACTGTCCTGAGAGGCAGGAGCAGATGTCAGTTGATTCTGCTGCTTCTCGAGCTAGTGTGAGGGGAAGCAGAGGAGGCAGAGGTGCCAGCCGAGGAGGTAGACCAGGATTCAGTTCTAGAGGAGGTGCTGCATCTAGGGAGGGTAGACCAGAGGAGGTTGGATCTTCCCAGAGGATGTATGTTATGCAGAGGCAGCCAGATGCATCAACAGTCATAGCTGGTACTTTTTCTTTATTTAATACTCCAGTACTTGCTTTGATTGATCCGGGTTCCACGCATTCATATATTAGTGCATCTGTTTTGCCTGTATCTGATTTGCATGCTGAGTCCCTAGGATTTGATGTGTTGGTGACAAATCCGTTAGGGCATAGTGTGGTTGTGAGTAAGGTGTATAGAGATAGTGCAGTAGTGGTGCAGGGTGAGGAGTTCTTAGGGGATTTGATTGAGATGCCATTTAAGGAATATGATGTGATCTTAGGTATGGATTGGTTATCTCGACATGGAGCTGTGGTAGATTGTAAAAAGAAAATTGTTTCTTTGAGAACTGTTGATGGTAGAGAGGTGATAGTAGCTAATGAACAAGAACAGCTAGCCTCCTTATTTGTTTCAGCTGTTGCAGCCAGGAGGTTGATTAGAAAGGGATGTGAAGCCTATCTTGCTCATGTGGTAGATACTAGAGTAAGAAGTTCTCCCATTGATAGCATTGCCACAGTTGCAGAGTTCCCAGATGTGTTTCCAGAGGAGTTGCCAAGGTTACCTCCTGAGAGAGAGGTGGAGTTCGGTATTGAATTGTTGCCTGGTACCACTCCTATCTCTATTACTCCTTATAGAATGGCACCAGCAGAATTGAGGGAGTTGAAAGTGCAATTACAGGAGTTGTTGGACAAAGGATTTATTCGCCCCAGTGTTTCTCCTTGGGGAGCTCCTGTTCTATTTGTGAAAAAGAAAGATGGTACTATGAGGTTGTGTATCGATTATAGGCAATTGAATAAGGTGACTATTAAAAATAAATATCCTTTGCCTAGAATCGATGATCTCTTTGATCAGTTGAAGGGAGCGTCAGTGTTCTCCAAAATTGATTTGAGATCTGGGTATCATCAGTTGAGAGTCAAAGCTGAAGATGTTCCTAAGACCGCCTTTCGGACCAGGTATGGGCATTATGAATTTTTAGTTATGCCTTTTGGTCTGACGAATGCACCGGCAGCTTTTATGGATTTGATGAATAGGGTGTTTAGGCCCTATTTGTATCAGTTTGTAGTGGTCTTCATTGATGATATACTGGTGTATTCGCGGAATGAAGAGGAACATGATATGCATCTGCGGTTTGTGTTGCAGATTTTGAGAGAAAAGCAGTTATTTGCCAAATTGTCGAAATGTGAGTTCTGGTTGGATCAAGTAGCTTTTCTCAGACATATAGTTTCAGCAGAGGGTATTAGAGTTGATCCGAGCAAAGTTGAAGCTATATTGAATTGGAGTCCACCCAAGTCTGTGACTGAGATTAGAAGTTTTCTGGGTTTGGCAGGCTATTACAGGCGGTTTGTGAAAGGGTTTTCTTTGATAGCTACTCCACTCACCAGATTGCTTCGTAAGGGAGTGAGATTTGTGTGGACGGATCAGTGTCAGGCGAGTTTTGAGCAGTTGAGAGAATTGTTAACTCAAGCGCCTGTTCTTACTTTACCTGTTGAAGGTAAACCTTATGTGATCTACAGTGATGCTTCACATAGAGGTTTGGGGTGTGTATTGATGCAAGAAGGTAAAGTTATAGCTTATGCATCTCGACAGTTGAAACCGCATGAGCTTAACTATCCAACCCATGATTTGGAATTGGCTGCCATTGTGTTTGCATTGAAGATTTGGCGCCACTATCTGTTTGGGGAGAAATGTTTCATCTACACTGATCACAAGAGTTTGAAGTATTTGGGTGTCCAGAAAGAACTCAATCTTCGTCAGAGGAGATGGTTGGAGTTGATTAAAGACTACGACTGTTTGATTGACTATCATCCAGGTAAAGCAAATGTTGTTGCTGATGCCTTAAGTCGGAAGTCTTTAGCTGGTTTAACAATTTATTCGCTCTCGTTGCTTGTTGAATTGAGAGCTCTGCGTGCTAACTTTGTATCTTGTGACGATGGTGCATTGTTGGCACAGTTGCTTTTGAAACCAGTTTTGTTAGATCAGATCAAAGAGGCTCAGTTGATTGATATGAAGATTCAGAAGATTATTTCAGATTGCAAGAATGGGAAGACTAGAGATTTTATTGTGAAGAGCGATGGGAGTCTCTGGTTCAAGAGCAGATTGTGTGTACCCGATGATGCTGAATTGAAAAGGGTCATTTTGGAAGAAGCTCATCAGTCAATGTTTGCTATGCATCCGGGTAATACGAAGATGTATCATGATTTGAGACAGCATTATTGGTGGATTGGTTTGAAGAGAGACATTGCAGATTTTGTGTCGAAATGTCTCACCTGTCAGAAGGTTAAAGCAGAGCATCAAGTCCCAACCGGGTTGCTTCAACCATTGTCAGTGCCAGAATGGAAGTGGGAAAGAGTGACAATGGATTTTGTGTCTGGTTTGCCATTGACACAAAAGAAGCATGATGCTATATGGGTGATTGTGGATAAATTGACTAAAACAGCTCATTTCCTTCCGGTTCGAATGGATTATTCTTTGGAGAGATTGGCTGAGCTGTATATCCATGAGATTGTGAAATTGCATGGTGTTCCAACTTCTTTAGTGTCTGATCGAGATCCCCGGTTTACTTCAAGATTTTGGAAGAGTTTGCATAGTGCTTTGGGTTCTCGACTACACTTCAGTACTGCTTTTCATCCACAGACGGATGGACAGTCAGAGAGGGTGATACAGATTATTGAGGATATGTTGAGAAGCTGTGTCATCGATTTCACTGGAAGTTGGGATAGATTCTTACCTCTTGTGGAGTTTGCTTACAACAACAGTCACCAATCTAGCATTGGTATGGCACCGTTCGAGGCATTGTATGGTAGACGGTGCAGAACACCTCTTTGTTGGAGTGAACTTGGTGAAGGTAAAATAATTGGACCTGATTTGATTCAAGAAACTGAGGAAAAAGTGAAGTTGATCCGAGGTAGGTTAAAAGCAGCTTCAGACCGACAGAAGTCTTATGCAGATATGAAGAGGAGAGACATTCAGTTTGATGTTGGAGATAAGGTGTTTTTGAAAGTATCTCCTTGGAAGAAGATTTTGAGGTTTGGTCAGAAAGGAAAATTGAGTCCTCGTTTCATTGGGCCGTATGAAGTGTTAGAAAGAGTTGGGCCAGTTGCATATCGACTTGCTTTGCCACCTGAGTTGGATCGTATTCATAATGTATTCCATGTTTCTATGTTGAGGAGGTACAGGTCAGATCCATCTCATGTGTTGCCATTTGAGTCTATCGAAGTGAGCCCAGATTTGACATTTGAAGAAGAACCAGTTGCTATCTTGGCATGTGATGTGAAAGAATTGAGGAACAAGAAAGTGCCATTGGTGAAGATTCTTTGGAAGAATCATGCAAAAGAAGAAGCAACTTGGGAAAGTGAGCAAACTATGCGAGAGCAATATCCTCAACTATTTCAGAATTGATATCAGGTAATTTCGAGGACGAAATTTCTTTTTAGAGGGGGAGAATTGTAATATCCTCATTTATGCCCTAGAAGTTTTGCATATTGTTGTTGTTGTTAATGTTATATATTGGATTGAATATATGTGTTAAATTGTAAGAGAAAAGAAATTGAGAAGAGAAAGTATATGTATATGTATTTTGGGAAGAAATAGGGTTTAGAGACAAATTTATATGTTGTGTATATGTTAATATATATGACATATAAAGTGGTCAAAAGGCTTGGTCAATGCAAGAGAAGATATTTATTTGAGATTGGTAAATTACTTAATTGGGCACATATAGGACAAAAAGAAAATTATGTGAATAAGGGCACTTTGGTAATTGCTTGGATAAAATCACATGGTGAATATTTAAAGAAGGTTTGACTTGTGTTTTCTTCATCATTTCTTCTTCTTCTTCTTGTTGATGGCCAGCCCTCCATAGCCAAAGAGAAAGAAAGAGACAAGTGATGGTTTTGATGATTTCAAGCTTAAATTGAAGAAAGATTAAGTGTTCAAGTGTTGATTTAAGAAGTTTTTAACTAAGGTAAGATCTTTTCTCTAATTTCTTCAATTCTTTTGAAGTGGTATGATTAAGTTGCTTATGGTATGATTGTAAGTATTGATTTTGCTTGATAGATGAGAAGTTGGGTTGGTGTTGGTGATGGAAGAGTAAGATTGGTGTTTAGTGAAATTGTTTCTGTTTTAGGATTAGTAAAGGCTGTGACTTGTATGATTTTTAATTAATTTTAGAAAAATGTTCTTGAAGTGAATTTTTGATATGTTGTGCCTCTATGAGTCTAGAATGACTGAAAAATATGTTGATTCGATTTTGGATAGGTTATGAGTTTAGAAAGATTATTTTCATTAGACCTGTTCCAGCAAGTACCTTAACTGGGACAGCTATATTTCGGGATTTTTAATAAAATGTAGAAAAATCATATCCAATCGAATTTTGGATATGTTGTTTCTTAGTGAGTCTAGTATTTGAGAAAAATAATTTGGAACCACGTTGATTGAATTTGATTTATGGAATTCACAAAGTTCAGAACTGCTGCCAGGATGCAGGGCAATTGGGGCAGTCTGGTTAGGTGAACTATTTGACCAAGATTTTGTGTTCAGTTTGATCTGAAATTTTAAAGGGATGATTTTAAGATACAAAACTAAATTCTGTAAAAATTTTAGAATTTTTAGTCAAGTAGATTATTTTATACAATTTTTCAAAATAAGGATAAAATGGAGTTTAAAACCAGAATGTACTATTTATGGTTAGAGTTTTAATTCTTTGTTCTTCTTGCATTACTTTGGTTCTCCAAAGGTAGGTTGGTCCTTAAACCTAACCCTAAACACTTTAAACACACTTGAATCAATGAATGTTATAATCAATTGTTCTTTGCCCTAATTGCATTGTTGAGATTGAACAATGTTATGTTGTGCATTGTGAATGGCAATGTGTTTCATGAGTAATGTGGAATGAAATGTTGATATTTATGAATGATGCTATGTGAGATATAATGTGATCATGGATGAGATATATATATATACTTGAATAATGAGATGTTATATTGTGAAATGAAATGTGAAGCCATTGTTATTGGCTAAGATGATGTAATTGAAAGAAAGAAGGCATGTTTGCCTAAATGTGATGAGAATTGAGAATGGAAATGAATTGTTTGTTTAATATGTTATTCAGTTTCAGAGTTCTGGATTTGGGTGGCATGCCTAAGAAATGATGAAAGGTAACAGTCTTGCCGGGTTGAGGACCTCCTCATAGGTGTTGAGTTGATGGTCCAAGAGACTGGGTCTGTTACACTATGAGAATTGTGAATATGAGATATATGATTGTAACAGTCTTGCCGGGTTGAGGATCTCCTCAAATGTGTTGAGTTGATGGTCCAAGAGACTGGGTCTGTTACACTAGGAGAATTGTGACTATGAACCAAAGCAGTAACTCTGAACTCTGAATATCGTATTAAATACTTGTTGGGCCCATAGGTGTCAAGGTTATATGAATGTCCTAAATAATATTATGAGTTTAATGAAATGAGATGTTGGTTATGGAGTATGATTGATTAATGTTGAATGTGAAAAGATGTTGAAATGTGGTATGCTCATATGACTATGATTTGTGAAATGCATAATTGTGTGGTTAACTTTATATTTATGATGTTGATCTTATCAATAACATATGTGGCATTGCATTTCATTAAAGCATACAGTTAGCATGTTTTATCTTACTAAGCCGTTGGCTTAGCGCGATAGTGTTTAATCGCGCAGGTAGTAGAGTGGATAGAGTTGAACCCGAGAGTTCATCAAGACCTAGTGAGAGTAGACCTTGAAGAATCCATTTTGGGAGCTTAAAGATCAGAGCAGACTTGCCAATCATGTATAAATTTTATGTGTTGTAAAACTTGAGTTTTGATGTATATGAATTTGTAAATATGTAAATATTTTATAACTTCCGCTGTGTAATATTTAAATATGGGGGTTGTCACAAAACCTTTATTTTATGTTGTACTAGAAGTGTAAATCCTTTTTGCAGGTTGTAGTTGAGGTTACAAGGGGGATTTATAGGGAGTGTACTGAGAATGATTTTGTTTGCATTGGTTTGTGTAAAATGTTTTTTTAAAATAAGAAAAAAACCGGTTTTGTCGACACTTGGGACTCAATTTTTAGGCGAAACTATGGCAAAAATTTTGTAAAAAAAAAATCGGAACTAAAATTTGACTAAGTAAAATTGGTAGCAACATTAGGTTAGTGTGGCGCCTCTACTCAGCTTACATATGTAGGTTGGGAAGGGGTGTTACAGGTAAACTCTAAATTAAATAAATATAATATGCTTTGATTATTTTAAATATTGAATAAGTTCGTTCTTCATCTAATTAAAGTTACAGTAGGCTAGTTCTTTTAAAATCAATTCATAGTTTACATGGAGTGCAGATTTCTATTATTATTTTTCTACATCATATAAACTAGAACTAGTAAACTTGCTAGCTTAGGATATTCATTTATTTTCTATTGCGCATGGTTATTTAACTAATATGCTAGACAGACTCACTTAAGGTTTTTCCACAAAAACTCACAGTAGCTTCATTTAAGCTCTTTAAAAATATTCACAGTGACTTTAATTCGTATAAACTTTCAAAATTTGATCAGCTTTCAAAAATCCCAAAACCCTATTTTTTTTAAATCTTAAACCCTAAAATCTTAATTTTCAACACCAAACCTACAACCCTAAAAGCAAGTTTTTAAAATTTTCTGGGACTACTGTATGGGCTCGTCGAAGGGATCAATATTTGTTTGTGTATTATAAGTCTTTATGTTTAACTTCCTTTATTTTAAATCCTAATTTAGTTATTAAAATTGTAAAAACCTTAATTTAAGATATAAACACTAAACTTATACATTTATTGCTTTATTCAGCTTTAGATTTGATTATTTGTTTATCATATGTTTTGATGATTGATTTGTTTGATTTCGACATTTGATTTGTTTATAATGGATGGATGATTTCTTTATTATTATTATTATTATTTAGTTATATTGGTATTAAAATTGTAAGAGATATATTTTCAAAATTCGGTACCTCATTAATTAATCTTTATGTGATCTAAATTATTTTCATATTGTGAACTTAATGTAAAGGACACGTTTCCCCCTTTCGGTGGGTGTCCCATTTAGTTTTAGATATGGATGATGTAAGGACATGTTTTCATTCTCAGATGGGTGTCCATTTATTTATTTTGTTTGGACATTGCTATAATTTTTAGTAAAGTATTTATTTATTTTTATGATTGCATGTAGTATGGATAATGTCATTATATTCAAGAATTTTATAATATTAAGACCTAAAAAAGATGCCAGTTCTAATGAACCGGGCGTTGTGGGGGTGCTGAGTCATTCTCACGTTCCCCACACGTACCCAACTTTTTGAACCCAATAGGGGGTTGGGGATTCCTTAGGGATCGAGTCATCCACCCCTTTCTTTTTCCCAGCCCGTTCGGGTGGAGACTCCATTTTTTTAGGTTTATGACCGTGTTCTCTAAGGCCTTGAGCCTAACAGTGCCGAAGTCACAAGAACCATTCCGCATGGGAGTGGGGATAAAAATCCCCGCTCATAGTAGCAACTCCACTGGGGATAAAGAGAAGTTGATTCCATTGGTCTTTACATTATTCTATTCTTTCTTATCATGATATTGTCTATTGCATCATTTAGTGCCCATGTTACCCGTGTTGTGTTATGTAAGGAATACCATACTTTCACTCAAGGTATGGAGATCGAGCATAGCATAACCATTCATAGCCTTATACCTTTTGGTATATACTTGCTATGGGAGCCTAAACCTTGCAACCCAAAGACTAAATGTCATGTAATTGGCCTAGTTACTTTCCTTAGGTTTTACCTCAAATGCTTGTTGTTTGACTGTGGTTAATTTATCTTGGTTTGAATCATGACTTATTTTGTTTGTTCTTTTTTTAATATGACCTAATTGCATTGTGAACTTAAACAATTTAATCCTCTAAATCCAAAAGACCAAAACTATTTTTAAAATGGTTTATGGACATAAAACTTTTCCAAAACAAGTCAAAAATTCTTTTCTCATGACCCAAATACAAAGCCCAAAATCTATTTTTTTTCTTTTTCTAAAATCTTTTTACAATGGGCTTAGAAATAAAATTTTTTTCACAACCTTTTGAAAGAGCGTACGAATATTTAGGTCAATTATGGAAATACCAAAAATCAATTGTAGCTTAGTTTATACTAAGAATTATTAATCATGGGCTTATTTTTGGCATGAATCATTAGTTACTTTTTCAAGTGAGAAATCTATTTATAATAAACCTCTTAATTTAGTTCTAATCCAATATAGCATAAAAGCTGATTTAGTTGATTGGATGGAGTAAAGCCTAATTAATGAGAATTATCATGAATTGATTTCCATGTTTGAAAATATAACTATTGGTTGAAACATCTGAGGGAATTATTTGAAAACAAGATACCCAATAGTGGAAGTTATAAGGTTGGAAGGGATGCCCTAACTATCTTTATTTGTTGTTTGTGTAGACATGCATGCATACATACATTTGCATCTCATATCATTGATCCTTTCTTGCTCAAAGCCCTATATTACAATAGTTCAAAAGCCTACGACAATCTGACCTATGCTGGTGATGAAGAATCTAGCAACAACTCAGTTAGCTTCTCACCAAGAGCAATGGAACCTAAGTAGATTCAAAGGATGTTGGATAATGCCCTTGAAGTTAAGATGGAAGAACTAAAGGGGACCCTAGCTAAGATCATGAAAAGTCAAATGGCTGCAGTGTTTGGGAACACTGCTGAAGCATCCACAAGCACCAAGAAAGACAAGGAAAAGGCTAAGGTTGGTGAAGTAGCCTTTGAAGATGACAAAGTAGTCATTAATGATGATGACGACTGGGCTCAATATTTCCAAGATCCTCAAGACAAGAAAAGGAGCCAAAGGTTGCTGAAATATCGACAGTAGAAAAGGCTGAAATTTCAGATGTTGAGAAACTGATTACTGATTTGGAAAAGAAATTCAAGAAGAAGCTGAAAAATAAAGAAATGTCGGAGGATGACAAACTGTTTGAACAAGATGAGGAGATCCCTTACAAGTTCAAAATGCCTTCCTTCGCTAGGTACAATAGTACAGGAAATCCTCACTTGCATGTTAAGCAGTGCATCACTGCAATACAGTCTGCCTGAGCTACTAGGGCTCAAACTCTAAGGTACTTTATGCTCTCATCAGACCCTATTGTCCAAAAATGGTTCAACACCTTAGAGGATGACACTCAAAAGAGCTTGGATTTACTATACAAGGCTTTCATTCAACAATATGGGTACAATGTCGAGCTAGAAGTTACCTTGATGGAGGTGGAAATCATTAGGCAAAGACCAAATGAAAATTTTGTGAACTATGTGAAAAGATAAAGAAATAAGGCTGCACTTCTTAAAAGGAGACCTGATGAGTCAGACCAAATCAAGATGATAGTCAGAGGCGTCCTACCCAATCTCCGCGAGAGGTTGTCTCATACCCTTATAAGGGATTTCAGAGATATTCTCCAAGCGGGATTGCTAATAGAAAAGTGGGAAAGAGAGAAGAACCATTTTTTCTGCAAAACAAAAGTTAGCAGCCTAACAATCAAAGTACACAAAAGGAAGCTGATGTTAATGCCACTGGTCAAGGAGGAATAAGGCATTTTTTGGAATTGGGGTCTAGACCCTTAATTTTTTACTCAGTCCAGTCCGTTATTTTTTATAGTCCAAAATAATTTTTGTGGTATTTTAATATTTATTTTAGTTTTTAAAAATTAAAAATGGTGAAGTGAATAAAAATAAAAATAATAAATAAACAAAAATAATAAAAAATAAAAATGAAAATGAAAATCGGCGACGAAAAAATCCTTCGCCGAAGATAATTGGCCAAGGCCAATTTCACCCGCAGGAAATTCCTGTGGGCGAAATGGTTTCTGGCCATGCCCCTCGCAATTTTCCACGCAAGCTCTCACAGCTCGTCGCAAATTTTGCCAGTGAGATTTTCTAACGCAATTTTTTCCAAAACCAAATTCTATTTGGTTTCAATTTTCTTTTCCTAATTAAGTATAGTTTCCTTACACAATTGGAATTAATCTTCTAAATTTCCTATAAATAACACTAAAAAACAGAAAAAGGAGGGGATCAGACTTGTTCATCCAAGAAGCAATTTTCGGTGGAACTAACGAACGAAGGTTTGAATCTCTAATTTCTTTTTCTTTATTTTCTTATAGTAGCTTTGTTTCTTTGATTCATAAGAATATACACTCAAAACCTTGATCTATAAATATGTGGTAACATTGATCTTTATTTCAATAACATAAACTATTTCTTCTATTTCCAAATACCTCAAAAACCCTAATTCATTTCTTTTGTTTCAAAAAACCCTAAAAATACTTTTCTGTTTCTTCTAAATCTTAAAAACCCTAAAAATACTTTTCTTTTTTTTCCAAACCTTAAGAACCATAAAAATACTTTTCTGTTTCTTCTAAAACTCAAAAACCCTAAATTTTTCCTTTTTCCAAAAACCCTAAAAAATACTTTTATGTTTCCAAAACTCTTAAATCGTTTTGCCTATTTCCAAAAGCTTTATGAAACACTAAATCATTTTCTCAAATCCTAAAACCAAACATATTTTCCAAAACACTAAAAACCCTAATTCTCTCAAAACCAAAACCATAAACCCTAGTTTTCCTAAACCTTAATCCTTAAAACCTTATAAACCTAAACATTCAAACTCAATACAGTAAATCCAAAACAACAATCCAGTAACCAAGAGTTATAAACCTAATATTTTAATTATCCTAAAACCCTAATTTCATAATGTTACCCCTAAAGCCTAATTTGATTTGTGAAACCCTAATCCATTTTAATTCTCTTAAAACTTACAGTAGCCTAAATAAATGATAATAATAATACCAAAAATACCCAAAATATGAATTAAAGACTTTTCAATAGAAACAGTAACCCTAATTTGTATCTTTACTTGCTTTATTTTAGATTTAATTATGTAGTTCATTATATGCTTTGATTTATTTGCAATGCTTGATTTAATTTATCATGGATGGATGTTTACTTTCTATTTTGATTGATGTTTAATATTTTTGATGAATGATTTTATGATGAATGGTTATTTACTTCTATCGATTTATTTTGATTTCCAAAAGTGTAAGAGGTATGTTTCCACTTTGTGGTACCTCATTATTTAAATATCATGTAATTTAAATTGCTTTTATATTTTTTAGACCAATGTAAAGGACATGTTTCTATCTTTTGGTGGGTGTCCTATTGAGTTTAGACCTGAACGATGTAAGGACATGTTTCCATCCTCGGATGGGTGTCCATTTATTTGCATTGCTTGGACATTGCTTTGATTTTAATATAATGATGCTTTATTCCAATTGTTTCATGTAATATGGATAATATTGTTATAGTTAAAAATTTTATAATATTAAGACCTGTAAAGGAGGCCGGTTCCAATGAATCGGGCATTGTGGGGGTGCTGGGCCATTTCTCACCTTCCCCACACGTACCTAACTTTTCGAACACATTAGGGGGTTGGGGATTCCTTAGGAATCGAGTCATCCACCCCTTTATTTTTCCCATCCCGTCCGGGTGGCGAATCCATTTTCTCCAGACTTAGGTTTGTGTTCTCTAAGGCCCTGAGCCTAAACAGTGTTGAGGTAACAAGAACCATTTCACCGGGAGTAGGGGCGAAAATCCCCGCTCACAGTGGTGACTCCACTGGGGATAAGAGATGTAACACCCCTATACCCCGTATATGTACACAGCATGCTTATATGATCGTAATATACGTATACTGAATATAGAAATGCTACGGTTTACAAAACACACAAACCATCCTTTTGAATAATAATAAAAATTTTAAAACATTTAAGGAAATTTATAAAACACAATAGACCAAAATATTTATACAAAACGCAGCAGAAAATGTAACATATTTACAAATACATATACATCAAAACTCAAGTTTTACAAAATAGAAAATATATACATGTTTGGCAGTATGTCTTTGATCTTTAAGCTCCACTATCAATACCTCAAGATCTAAACTCTACTCGGCCTAAAGGAACTCTCCGGTTCTTCCCTGTCACCTGCGCGATGAATCACACTCCCGCTAAGCCAACGGGTTAGTGGTACAAACTACAATATCATTATGTTTCAATGCCATGCTAATGTCATACAATCAAGTTTCAAAAACAATTCAAAAGAATACTATTTGATAATTCTCACATTCTTCAATAACTTATCACAATATTCACTTGTTTCATCTTTCAAGAATCACAATTAAACAAACACAAGCATGGGCCCAAAAAGAAACTAATATGTTATTCAAAGTTCAGAGTTACTGTTTTGGTCTATAATCATAATCATCAAGCCCGTAGGCAACATATACATATCTTTATCCATGGATAGTGTAATAGACCCAGTCTCTTGGACCTCAACCCAGCTAAACTCGAGGAGATCCTCAACCCGGCTAGACTGTTACTGTTTTTGAGGCTTACGACCCAGCCTTTTCACCCCAAAAACATCACATTTCACATTTATCAATTGGATTCGGCTTACGAGCCGCTCTTTTCACCTATCAAGTACTTTATAGGCATGCCGCCAAACCCAGCACTCTGAAGGTTGAATAACACATTAGACACACAATCTTTTCATATATCTCTTTATCATTCTATTTTCATTTCATTTCTCATTTCATATTCCATAATCAACTAGGCAAATATGCCTCAATTATATTTCATTTACATTATCATAGCCAACAATCATGGCCTCATATCTCATATCATCTCAACTCACATTAAGACAATTCATCATAATATCATATCTTTCACATTTCATATATCATTTCATCATCATATAGGCAAACATACTTCAATCATCTTATTTACATTATTATAACCAACCACATTGGTTTTACATTTCATTATATCTCAATTCATTATTCAAGTGTATACAACCAATTACATTAACATACATTTTACATGTTCATCACAATCTTCACATTGTACCAAACATAACATTATTAATATGCATCAACAATGCAATAGCTTTCTTAACACATTTACTATCAATTGTGTGTTAAGTCTCAACATCATATGAATGTATGCAATAATGTAGTTTGTACTTACCTCAAGAACACTCACACAACTCTAAACTCTTCTTCTTCCAAGAATTCTTCACTTCTTAAATTAGGGCAAATCACCTTCTTCCCAAAAACTAATCCAAAAATGATACAATACATGAATTCCAATACCATTTATCACTTATTAACTCATCTTAGACCTTTAGATCATAAAATACAACTCAACAACTAACTAAAGCCCACGGCCGTGGCCACCCCAACCCCCACGGGCGTGGGTTAGAGAATGATTCTGCCTCCCTTGCTCCAAACCTCCACGGCCATGGCTTCAAATGGCCATGGTCATGGCAACTAAGGCCACGGGCGTGGCATCCAAAATGCTACTGCTTCTGACCAAATTCACATATTCTAGTCTTACAACTCCAACAAACACAAACAACATGAAGATCTATGAAAATAATTGATCAAACTCAAGTTAAACATCACTTACCACTTCAAAAACCTAAAACCAACATCACTCTTACTCTTCCAATACCAACATCAATTTAACTTTTTATTTTCAATTCAAAACCAACACCACACTCAATTAAATCAAACACACACCAACATACTACCTTTAACACAACCCCACTTTCAATTATCAATAATCAAACTCATATACAACTTCAAATATAACAAAAGAAATCAAGAGGGAACTTACCAAAATAATGAGACTTCTTGGATTTCCACTTAATCACTTGAAAACTCCTTCAATTTTTGAGCTTTAAACACAAACTCACTCTTGCTCTCCCTTGCTTAGGATGGCCAGCCAACAAAGGAAAATGAAAGAAGAAGAAAATGAAGCAAAGTCAAACTTCTCATCTCTTTAAACCTCCACCAAGCATTCCAAAATAAGAAAATACCTAAATACCCTCTTCTATTTGTTTTAACTTCATTTCACTTACATGCCCTTTTTAGTAATTTCATAATTAACAAAATAAATATCTTCTTCCTTTAACCATCCATTTGACTTGTGTATATGTTATATATATTTCCATATATACAACATATACACTCTTTTTTAAATTCTTTTCTCTTTCCAATTATACATATACATTTTAATTCAAAGAAAACAACAATTATACCAAAACTTCTAGGGCACATTTTGGGATATTACAATTCTCCCCCTCTATAAAGAAATTTTGTCCTCGAAATTACCTGATATTATGTCAGAAACAGTTGAGGATACTGATCTTGCATTGCTTGCTCGCTCTCCCAAGTTGCCTCTTCTCTCCCATGATTCTTCCATAGAACCTTCACCAATGGCACTTTCTTATTCCTCAACTCTTTCACTTCATGTGCCAAAATAGCAACTGGTTCTTCTTCAAATGTCAGATCCGAACTCACTTCAATGGATTCAACTGGCAAGTTATGAGATGGATCCGATCTATACCTCTGCAACATAGAAACATGGAATACATTATGGATTCTATCCAAATCAGGTGGCAAAGCAAGACGATAAGCAACTGGCCCAACTCTTTCTAAAACTTCATACGGTCCAATAAAATGAGGACTCAGCTTCCCTTTTCGACCAAATCTCAATATCTTTTTCCAAGGAGACACTTTCAAAAATACTTTATCTCCAATATCAAACTCTATGTCTCTCCTCTTCAAATCTGAATAAGACTTCTGTCGATCTGAAGCGGCTTTTAACCGATCCCGAATTATCTTTACTTTCTCTTCAGTTTCTTTAACCAGATCAGGACCAGTTAACTTGCCCTCTCCAATTTCATTCCAACATAAAGGCGTTCTGCATCTTCTACCATACAATGCCTCAAATGGTGCCATACCAATACTAGATTGATGACTGTTGTTGTAAGCAAATTCCACAAGTGGCAACAATCTGTCCCAACTTCTAGAGAAATCAATGACACAGCTTCTCAACATATCCTCAGTAATCTGTATCACTCTCTCTGACTGCCCATCTGTCTGAGGATGAAAAGCAGTACTAAAGTGTAACTGAGAACCCAATGCACCATGTAAACTCTTCCAAAATCTCAAAGTAAACCAGGGATCTTGATCAGACACTAAAGAAATTGGGACTCCATGCAACTTCACTATCTCACTGATATACAGCTCAGCCAATTTCTCAAGAGAATAATCCATTTTAACTGGAAGAAAATGAGCTGTTTTTGTCAATCGATCAATAATCACCCAAATAGCATCATGCTTCTTCTGAGTCAATGGCAATCCAGACACAAAATCCATTGTTACTCTCTCCCATTTCCATTCAGGCACTGTTAAAGATTGAAGCAACCCTGTTGGAACTTGGTGCTCAGCTTTTACCCTCTGACAAGTAAGACATTTGGAGACAAATTCCACTATATCTCTCTTCATACCAGACCACCAGTAGTGCTGTTTCAAATCATGGTAAATCTTTGTACTTCCTAGATGTATAGCAAAAACTGATTGGTGTGCTTCCTCTAAAATAATCTTTCTCAAACTATCATTATCAGGTACACACAACCTATCCTTGAACCAAAGACTACCATCACTCTTCACATAGAAATCTCGGCTCTCCCCATTCTGGCAATCTGATACAATCTTTTGAATTTTCTCATCAGCCAATTGAGCCTCCTTTATCTGATCCAACAATACCGGTCTCAACTGCAGCTGAGCCAATAATGCACCATCATCACATACTTCAAAACTAGCATGCAACGCTCTCAACTCAACAAGCAAAGAGAGCGAATAAACAGCCAAACCTGCCAAAGATTTCTGACTCAAGGCATCAACAACTACATTTGCCCTACCAGGATGGTAATCAATCAAACAGTCATAGCCTTTAATCAGTTCTAGCCATCGCCTTTGCCGAAGATTCAGCTCCTTCTGAACACCCAAATATTTCAAACTTTTGTGATCCGTATAGATAAAACATTTCTCCCCATATAACTAGTGTCGTCAAATCTTCAAAGCAAACACTATAGCTGCCAACTCTAAAACATGAGTCGGATAATTGAGCTCATGCGGCTTCAACTGTCGAGAAGCATAAGCTACAACTTTACCCTCTTGCATCAAGACACATCCTAAACCATTATGTCAAGCATCACTGTAAATCACATAAGGTTTATCCTCCACAGGTAAAGTAAGAACAGGTGCTTGAGTCAACATTTCTTTCAACTGCTCAAAGCTAGCTTGACACTGATCCGTCCACACAAATCTAACTCCCTTCCGAAGTAATCTGGTGAGTGGAGTAGCTATCAAAGAGAAACCTTTCACAAACCGTCGGTAATAGCCTGCCAAACCCAGAAAACTTCTAACTTCAGTTACTGACTTTGGTGGACTCCAATTTAAAATAGCTTCAACTTTACTTGGATCGACTCTTATACCATCTGCTGAAACTATATGACCCAGAAAAGTAACTTGGTCAAGCCAAAACTCACATTTTGACAACTTGGCATACAACTGCTTCTCTCTCAAAATCTGTAATACCATCCGAAGATGCTTGTCATGCTCCTCCTCATTACGTGAATACACCAAAATATCATCGAAGAAAACTACCACAAACTGATCCAGATAGGGCCTAAACACCCTATTCATCAAATCCATGAAAACTGCAGGTGCATTTGTCAACCCAAAAGGCATCACCAAAAACTCATAATGCCCATATCTTGTGTGGAAGGCTGTCTTAGGAATATCTTCAGCTCTAACCCTCAACTGATGGTACCCTGATCTTAAATCAATCTTGGAAAACACTACTGCTCCCTTCAATTGATCAAAGAGATCATCAATCCTAGGCAAAGGATATTTATTCTTAATAGTTTCTTTGTTCAATTGCCTATAATCAATGCATAACCTCATAGTACCATCCTTCTTCTTCACAAACAACACAAGAGCTCCCCAAGGAGAAACATTAGGGCGAATAAACCCTTTATCCAACAACTCCTGTAACTGCACTTTCAACTCTCTCAATTCTGCAGGTGCCATTCGATAAGGAGTGATAGAGATGGGAGTGGTACCAGGCAACAATTCAATACCAAACTCAACCTCTCTCAGGGGGTAACCCTGGCAACTCCTCAGGAAACACATCCGGAAAATCTGCAACTGTGGATATTTTATCAAGTTGAGAACCTATTACCCTAGTATCCACAACATGAGCAAGATAAGCTTCACACCCTTTTCTAATCAACTTTCTAGCTGTTACAGTTGATACAAACAAGGATGCAAGTTGTCTCTGCTCACTAGATACTATCACACTCCTACCATCACTGGTTCTCAAAGTGACAAACTTCTTTTGACAATCTAACACAGCTCCATGCTTAGATAGCCAATCCATGCCTAAGATCAAATCATATTCTTTAAAAGGCATTTCAATTAGATCACCAAGAAACTCCTCACCTTGCACCACAACTACACTATCACGGTGCACCTTACTAACAACCACACTATGCCCTAAAGGATTTGTCACCAAAACATCAAATCTTAAGGATTCTGAATGCAATTCAGACACAGGCAATATGGATGCACTTATGTATGAATGAGTAGATCCTGGATCAATTAAAGCAAGTACTGAAATGCCAAATAAAGAAAATGTACCCGCTATAACTGCTGAAGCATCTGGCTGCCTCTGCATCACATATACCCTCTGAGAAGATCCGGCCTCCTCTGGCCTACTACCTTCGGATGATGATCCTCCTCTCTGACTAAATCTGGGACCTCTACTGAAACTTCTACCCCCTCGACCACCTCTACTGACACTAGGTCGAGAAACTGCAGACTCAGCCTGCCTGTGCTCTGGCATATCAGGACACTCCCTAATAAAATGATCAGGCGATCCACACCTGAACCACACAACCGATCTACTAATCTTCCAGCAAACACCCACATGGTTTCTACCACAAAGCTCACAAGTAGGTGGAGCAGACCTCTGAACACCTGGAGTCGGAGCACTGGCTACAGAAGCTGTAGGTCTCGGTCTCTGTCTCTGATACTGCATTGACCTATCCGACTGTCTCTGGCTCCTACTAATCCTTAGAACAAAACTTCCTCTGCCCCTCTTCATAGATGAAGACCCTGCCTCAAACTAGGGTCTCCTTACTCTAATCTCCTCCTCAGAAGCAGTTGCTGCAATGCTTTGCACTCTCTCAACACTTCTAGCTGCTGCAACAACCTGAGAGAAATCCTGGTATCGTGAACCAGCCACAATGCACATTATAGAGGGCCTCAATCCCTCCTCAAATCTTCTGCACCGATCTATTTCATCAGAGATAATTCCCCCGGCATATCGACTCAATCGGATGTACTCAATCTCATACTCTATTACCGTCTAGTTGTCTTGCCTCAAATTCAGGAATTCCATCTTCTTAATATCTTTATACTCCCTCGGAGTATATTTCTGCTCAAACTCCCTCAAAAAATCACTATAAGATAGTGTAGGTGGATCATCCATGGCATGAGGAATCGTCTTCCACCAGTCATAGGCATCTTTCTATAAGAGGGATCTGGCATAGTCAAATTTCTCATCCAAAGTGGCTTGCAACTAAATGAATATCCTCTGCACCTTATCAAACCACTGCTCAGCCACTGCAGGATCGGTAGTGCCCAAGAAATCTTCAGCCCCATATTTTCTCAACTTATCATAATGTCTTACTGGCACCTGAGGCTGTGGTGGTGGTGGCTACACTGGAGCTGGCCTCAATAGTTCTATCACATGCCTTAACCAACCTGGCGGACCCTCCTCTGCAGCTGATCTCTCTGGCACAAAAACAGGTGCCTCACTAACTCTATCAACTCTAACTCCATCTCTACTCTCTCCTGGAGCTACACTCTCAGCACTTCCTTCTACAGTCTGACGTGAATGGGACTCCATTACTACCTATATCTGCAAACACAGCAGAATATTCCTCATTAAAGATCAAAGACATGCCATACCAAAATATGTATTTTACTCAAAAACCCACTTTCAAAATCAAAATATTCTTTTTCTTACAATTGACCTAGGTTGAGAATCTCAAACTTAGGCTCTGATACAAAAACAATTGTAACACCCCTATACCTCGTATATGTACACATCATGCTTATATGATCATAATATACGTATACTGAATATAGAAATGCTACGGTTTACAAAACACACAAACCATCCATTTGAATAATAATAAAAATTTTAAAACATTTAAGGAAATTTATAAAACACAATAGACCAAAATATTTATACAAAACGCAGCAGAAAATGTAACATATTTACAAATACATATACATCAAAACTCAAGTTTTACAAAATAGAAAATATATACATGTTTGGTAGTATGTCTTTGATCTTTAAGCTTCACTATCAATACCTCAAGATCTAAACTCTACTCAGCCTAGAGGAACTCTCCGGTTCTTCCCTGTCACCTACGCGATGAATCACACTCGCGCTAAGCCAACGGCTTAGTGGTACAAACTACAATATCATTATGTTTCAATGCCATGCTAATGTCATACAATCAAGTTTCAAAAACAATTCAAAAGAATACTATTTGATAATTCTCACATTCTTCAATAACTTATTGCAATATTCACTTGTTTCATCTTTCAAGAATCACAATTAAACAAACACAAGCATGGGCCCAAAAAGAAACTAATATGTTATTCAAAGTTCAGAGTTACTGTTTTGGTCTATAATCATAATCATCAAGCCCGTAGGCAACATATACATATCTCTATCCATGGATAGTGTAACAGACCTAGTCTCTTGGACCTCAACCCGGCTAAACTAGAGGAGATCCTCAACCCGGCTAGACTGTTACTGTTTTTGAGGCTTACGACCAAGTCTTTTCACCCTAAAAACATCACATTTCACATTTATCAACTGGATTCGGCATACGACCCGGTCTTTTCACCTATCCAGTACTTTATAGGCATGCCGCCAAACCCAACACTCTGAAGGTTGAATAACACATTAGACACACAATCTTTTCATATATCTCTTTATCATTCTATTTTCATTTCATTTCTCATTTCATATTCCATAATCAACTAGGCAAATATACCTCAATTATATTTCATTTACATTATCATAGCCAACAATCATGGCCTCATATCTCATATCATCTCAACTCACATTAAGACAATTCATCATAATATCATATCTTTCACATTTCATATATCATTTCATCATCATATAAGCATACATACTTCAATCATCTTATATACATTATTATAACCAACCACATTGGTTTTACATTTCATTATATCTCAATTCATTATTCAAGTGTATACAACCAATTACATTAACATACATTTTACATGCTCATCACAATCTTCACATTGTACCAAACATAACATTATTAATATGCATCAACAATGCAATAGCTTTCTTAACACATTTACTATCAATTGTGTGTTAAGTCTCAACATCATATGAATATATGCAATAATGTAGTTTGTACTTACCTCAAGAACACTCACACAACTCTAAACTCTTCTTCTTCCAAGAATTCTTCACTTCTTAAATTAGGGCAAATCACCTTCTTCCCAAAACCTAATCCAAAAATGATACAATACATGAATTCCAATACCATTTATCACTTATTAACCTCATCTTAGACCTTTAGATCATAAATTACAACTCAACAACACTAACTAAAGCCCACGGCCATGGCCATCCCAACCCCCACAGGCGTGGGTTAGAGAATGATTCTGCCTCCCTTGCTCCAAACCTCCACGGCCATGGCTTCAAATGGCCACGGTCATGGCAACCAAGGCCACGGGCGTGGCATCCAAAATGCTACTGCTTCTGACCAAATTCACATATTCTAGGCTTACAACTCCAACAAACACAAACAACATGAAGATCTCTGAAAATAATTGATCAAACTCAAGTTAAACATCACTTACCACTTTAAATCCCTAAAACCAACATCACTCTTACTCTTCCAATACCAACATCAATTTAACTTTTTATTTTCAATTCAAAATCAACACCACACTCAATTAAATCAAACACACACCAACATACTACCATTAACACAACCCCACTTTCAATTATCAACAATCAAACTCATATACAACTTCAAATATAACAAAAGAAATCAAGAGGGAACTTACCAAAATAATGAGACTTCTTGGATTTCCACTTAATCACTTGAAAACTCCTTCAATTTTTTAGCTTTAAACACAAAATCACTCTTGCTCTCTCTTGCTTAGGATGGCCGGCCAACAAAGGAAAAGGAAAGAAGAAGAAAATGAAGCAAAGTCAAACTTCTCATCTCTTTAAACCTCCACCAAGCATTCCAAAATAAGAAATTACCTAAATACCCTCTTCTATTTGTTTTAACTTCATTTCACTTACATGCCCTTTTTAGTAATTTCATAATTAACAAAATAAATATCTTCTTCCTTTGACCATCCATTTGACTTGTGTATATGTTATATATATTTCCATATATACAACATATACACTCTCTTTTAAATTCTTTTCTCTTTCCAATTATACATATACATTTTAATTCAAAGAAAACAACAATTATACCGAAACTTCTAAGGCACATTTTGGGATATTACAAGAGAAGTTGATTCCATTGGTCTTTTTATTTTTCTATTCTTTCTTATAATGATATTATCCATTGCATTATATTAGATTGCATCGCGTGCATGAGTTAGGATGCCCGTGTTACCTGTGTTGTGTTATGTAATGGATACCATACTTTCACTCAAGGTATGGAGATAGTTTGGATAAGCATGCATATACCAAAAGAGAGACCTGTTGATCTCTCTTGGTAGGTAGAGTCTATTAGTGGAGATAGTTTGGATAAGCATGCATATGAGATAGACAATATTTAAACTCAATGAGACCTTTGGCCAAGTAATGTGTATATGCCTATTGAAGTGCAATTGTAATATCCCAAAGTGTGCCTAGAAGTTTTGATACAATTGTTATTTTGATTTGAATTAAATGTATATATGTTTTTGCAAAGGAAATGAGTGTGTTAAGAGAATGTATATGTTGTGTATATTGTAATATATATAACATATAAATTGGTCAAATGGGGAGTCAAGGTAAGAAGATATTTTAATTTGTGATATGTGAAATTACAAAAAGGGGTAATTGCTTTTAAAGGAAGTTAAAACAAAGTAAAGAAGGGTGTTTAGGTAATTGCTTAATGTGAAACTCTTGGTGGAGATTTAAAGAGAAATTTACTTTGATTTTTGAGGGGATTTTCTTCTTTCTTTCTTGTGTTGGCCGGCTCACCCAAAGACAAGAGGAAACAAGAGGGCAAGAGAGGATTGTGATGTTCTAAGCTCAAATGGAAGGAAGAATCAAAGGATTAAGTTGGAGATTTGTGAAATTTCTTCATTTAAGGTAAGTACTCTCTTGTTTATCTTTGTTATTTTTGAAGTTATGTTTGAGGTGGGTTGTGATGTGTTGAGATTATGAATAGGTGTGTTTGAGATGAGTTTATAAGTGTTAAGTTTGATTATAAGTTAAAAAGGTAGAATTGATGTTGGTTTTGGTTTGAAGATGATAAGTTAAGAGTGATGTTTGGTTTTAGGGTTTTGAAATGGCAGATGATTTAAATGGATTGTTGATGTATTGTTAATGTGTATATTGTGTTAAACATGCAAAATAAGTGTTAATGACTTTGATTACATCCATTTGAATGAGTTTATGTTGTGCATAATGTGTTTAATTTCAATCAAAAGAGTGTTGGCTATGGTTAGGGTTTTGTTCATAAGAGACAAGGCCAAAATCAAGGAAGAGACACGGCCAACCTATACAATTTTGGAGACACGGCCAAGTCTAAGAAAAATGTGGCCGTGTTGGATGATTTTTGGAGAGACACGGCCGTGTCCCTTGCCCATGTCTGTTTCTGTTGCTTTTGGTTGAGAGACACGGCCACAAGCTTGGCCGTGTCCCTTGAGGGTGTCCCTTACTGTGATTTATTCCTTGCTTTTCTCACAATGTTGCATCCTTCCAAGGTCTTTTTGTATCTACACTTTGAATATACTTAAAACAAAGATGACCTAAACAAATGTATATTGAGGATTCTAAATCTAAGAATAAGGTAAATTATATATGTGTATATTAATGATGATCATTCTTAATGGATGTTTAATGTGTTTGATTATGTATACTTGAGTGATGAAGTATTATAAGGTGACTAGTATTATGACTTGTATAGTGTGGAAGAGATGAGGATCATTCCAAAAGGTATGTACAATGCAATTTATTATTATAAATACTTTTATGATGAATTATCTTAATGTAAATTGAGATACAAAGAGATGTGAAACTATTGTTTTGAGTTATAATGAGATGAATGATATGATTGAATAATGATATGTTTGTTTAGTTAATGTAATTGATATTGTATATTAATATGAAGCCATTGTGTTTGGCTATGATGATTCAAATGTGATGTGAAGCCATTGTGATTGGCTATGATGATTCAATTGAGATAAATGAGGCATGTTTGCCTAGATGATGATGAGAATTGAGAATGAAAGTGCTAATGAAATAATAAATTAACTATGTGGTTAATGTGTTCCTTACTATTTGAATTCCTTACTAATAAATCTTATGTTGGATTATTAGAAAGAGGAAATATTGTTGAAAGGGTAATATGGATGGATATGTTATTATAATGAAGAGAGTATGGTGAAATATCGAATGAGTTGATTGATATAGACAAAGCGTGACAATTTAAGGTTTGGATATGTAAAGTTAAGATTTTAAAAAGAAAAAAATGATGATATTGATTAAGTAAGAAGATAAATTGGTATTTTTTGTATTATTAATGGTAATTTCAATGCTAGAAATGTGATATGTGTGGATATTGCAAAAGCTCATGTAAATGGTGGTAATATGCGACCATTAGATTGTGGAAATGAGTTTGATAATTGTGGAAATTATATGTCTTGATGTTGTTTTGTGATATGTATACATATATAGCATTTTTTTTAAAAAAAAATTGATATTCAGAAAAGATAAGATATAATGTTATGTAAAATATGATGATAACTATGGAATGAGATATAGTATTATGTGATATATGATGATAATCATGAAATGAGAGGTATATAATACATAAGTAAATTATTGAAAGGGAATATGGCTTGAGAAGCTATGTTGGATATTATTTAATGAAGGTTTTAAAAAGTCATTGAATTGTGATTTGTTGAAATGAGGTGTATGTGTAAGTATATGAGTATGAGATTGGTAGAAACATATAAAAAGAGTAATCGAAATAAGAAAAACAAAATTATGAATTATGAAATCAACATATGAGTTATTTGAAGGAATATTATTTTTATGAGAATACTACAAATTTGGTAATGAGATTGATAGTATGAAAATTTGTTGTGAAATAAAAAGGGAAGTGGATAAGCAAATGAGAATGATAATGTTCAAAGGAAAGTAATGAATATTAAATTTGTAAGATGATATGTCAACAAGAAATGTAATAAGATTGCATAATTATGTGTATACATGTATAGAATAAGTAAGATGAGTTCTTCAATATGAATGTAATGGTATTATGTAAAGAATGTGAAAAGTGAGAGACATTATGAATGTGTATGTGATATGTTTATTATCTTATGTAACTGCATTTTTAATAGTATTGAAAATGGTATTGCATGTGGTAGCAGATTTAAGAAAGATTAAGTCTTGACTTGTGCAGAACTAGATTATATAATGAAATGGATAAGGAAAATGAACTTGAGTAATATTGGACGGTGAAATTGTTATGATAACAACTGAATTAAATTATTATAAAATGTTTTGGACTCAAAGTATTAATATATGGAAATGTTCTATGCATATGTGTATTATAAGAGATTATAAGGAAATAAGGAAGAATAATATAGGAAAATGGTTATAAAAGATAGATTGGAAATGGAGTAATGAATGAAACTTGTGTAAAATTTGTATATGATCAAATGTTATTTGTAGAAGATGTTAAAGATAATATTGTTGGGTATGAGTTAGACTAAGGATGATCTGATAATCAAGAGTAAAATATTTTGAAATGGAGTTAAAATGTACTAACTCTTGGTATAGTAAAAGTTTGGAGAATGAATATGTAATTTTTGTGATGTGATTTAGTTTTGTAATTGGAAGGTTGGAAACAAAAATAATAGAGGGACAGTATTGAGTTACAAACCACAGGTGTGATCATTACTCATCTATGGCCATAAGATTTGTTTAGTATATCTGACTGGTTAGTTTTGTTATCCACAGATTTGGGACAGCAATAACATGACTGTAGTACAGTTTTGGTAAGATTAATAATTATGTTTTAAGAAACAGAATCAAGAATTATGATTGGTAAAGTTGTATTATCTAACTTTTATGTTAGAAATTTGTTATAATTGTGGAAAGTATGGAAAGAGAAGGGAATTGTGAAAATGATTTAAGCAATGAACCATGTGATAGAAAGATAATTATGCAAATATAGTAATGATATGAGGTGTGAGGAGATGAGATATGAAAGAAATTATAAAATGTGGTTGAAAGTTATACTAAATATGTTTATGGTATAAAGTGAATAAGTGGATAGACTTAAAATTGAAGTGAATGAATTATGAATAAAATATGTGTGAAATAATCGTGAGAATTTGGTGAGAATTGTACTAAGATAATTTGAAGTGATTTGGTAATAATGATTATAGTTTCAAATAGTTGAATATGGATCTAAAGAGATTAGAACTTGAAAATAAGTTGATTGTTGGTTTGAATCAAGCAAGATTGAGACGTTAGTATATTGTGGCAGATAGATCTATTGATCTGGATTTTGTTAAAATTATGAATTATTATTGAGATTTAATGTGTATAACTGTACAAGGAGTATAAGATATACATGATAACGTAATATTCTAATATGTGAATGAACATGTATAAATTGAGTTATATTGGTTATTAAATGAGGATCATGCTAAGGAAGAAAATAAGAGTGTGAAAAATAAAAATATAATTATCAATTAAGGAGTGATAAATGTCTTTTCTGAAAGTGATGGTAAGGAGGGGATAATTAATATTAAGATTTATGGTCTTTGACAGGGTGAGATGTCTGTAACTGAGTTCTTACAAAATTGAAAATTCTTTGGGATGAATATATTAATTTGAGACCGATTGTAAATTGTGTTTGTAATCCTACTTGTTCTTGTAATGCTATTAACAAGATTAGGGATTATCAATTTTCTAATTATGTTCTACGTTTTTTTTTAAGAGGAGTGAATGAAAGTTATAACACAGTTAGGTCTCAGATTCTTTTAATGGAGCCATTGCCTTCGCTTATTAAGGTTTTTGACTTAGTTGCTCAACATGAACGTCAATTTGTGTATCCTAAGAATCTTTTTCCTGGTGATCTAAGTTCTATTGTTCAATCTTTGCCTAGTGTGAATGCTGCCAATGCTAGAAATTCTCAGTCTGGTGGATATAGGCAGAATATCAATGCTTCTAAATGGCCTCTTTGTTCACATTGTAATCCTCCTGGACATAATGTTCAACAGTGTTATAAGATTATAGGTTATTCACCTGGATTGAAGTCAAGGACTAAGCAGGGGTCTTATGTCTCGAGGGCTAATCAAGTTTCTTTTTATGAGGATTAAGATGATGTTTTGTTAAGAATAAATTGCTACTGTACTGGATAATTTCGAGGACGAAATTATTTAAGGGGGAGAGAATTGTAATATCCCAAAGTGTGCCTAGAAGTTTTGATACAATTGTTGTTTTGATTTGAATTAAATGTATATATGTTTTTGCAAAGGAAATGAGTGTGTTAAGAGAATGTATATGTTGTGTATATTGTAATATATATAACATATAAATTGGTCAAATGGGGAGTCAAGGTAAGAAGATATTTTAATTTGTGATATGTGAAATTACAAAAAGGGGTAATTGCTTTTAAAGGAAGTTAAAACAAAGTAAAGAAGGGTGTTTAGGTAATTGCTTAATGTGAAACTCTTGGTGGAGATTTAAAGAGAAATTTACTTTGATTTTTGAGGGGATTTTCTTCTTTCTTTCTTGTGTTGGCCGGCTCACCCAAAGACAAGAGGAAACAAGAGGGCAAGAGAGGATTGTGATGTTCTAAGCTCAAATGGAAGGAAGAATCAAAGGATTAAGTTGGAGATTTGTGAAATTTCTTCATTTAAGGTAAGTACTCTCTTGTTTATCTTTGTTATTTTTGAAGTTATGTTTGAGGTGGGTTGTGATGTGTTGAGATTATGAATAGGTGTGTTTGCGATGAGTTTATAAGTGTTAAGTTTGATTATAAGTTAAAAAGGTAGAATTGATGTTGGTTTTGGTTTGAAGATGATAAGTTAAGAGTGATGTTTGGTTTTAGGGTTTTGAAATGGCAGATGATTTAAATGGATTGTTGATGTATTGTTAATGTGTATATTGTGTTAAACATGCAAAATAAGTGTTAATGACTTTGATTACATCCATTTGAATGAGTTTATGTTGTGCATAATGTGTTTAATTTCAATCAAAAGAGGGTTGGCTATGGTTAGGGTTTTGTTCATAAGAGACAAGGCCAAAATCAAGGAAGAGACACGGCCAACCTATACAATTTTGGAGACACGGCCAAGTCTAAGAAAAATGTGGCCGTGTTGGATGATTTTTGGAGAGACACGGCCGTGTCCCTTGCCCATGTCTGTTTCTGTTGCTTTTGGTTGAGAGACACGGCCACAAGCTTGGCCGTGTCCCTTGAGGGTGTCCCTTACTGTGATTTATTCCTTGCTTTTCTCACAATGTTGCATCCTTCCAAGGTCTTTTTGTATCTACACTTTGAATATACTTAAAACAAAGATGACCTAAACAAATGTATATTGAGGATTCTAAATCTAAGAATAAGGTAAATTATATATGTGTATATTAATGATGATCATTCTTAATGGATGTTTAATGTGTTTGATTATGTATACTTGAGTGATGAAGTATTATAAGGTGACTAGTATTATGACTTGTATAGTGTGGAAGAGATGAGGATCATTCCAAAAGGTATGTACAATGCAATTTATTATTATAAATACTTTTATGATGAATTATCTTAATGTAAATTGAGATACAAAGAGATGTGAAACTATTGTTTTGAGTTATAATGAGATGAATGATATGATTGAATAATGATATGTTTGTTTAGTTAATGTAATTGATATTGTATATTAATATGAAGCCATTGTGTTTGGCTATGATGATTCAAATGTGATGTGAAGCCATTATGATTGGCTATGATGATTCAATTGAGATAAATGAGGCATGTTTGCCTAGATGATGATGAGAATTGAGAATGAAAGTGCTAATGAAATAATAAATGAACTATGTGGTTAATGTGTTATTCCATTTTCAGAGTTTGTTGTTGGTGGCATGCCTAATATTAGTAACAATCTCTTGAAGTTAGGTTGGACTTGATCCTTGAAGCCAAGTTGGGTTGAAGTTTAACATGTTTTACTCCCCTTGAAGCTTGGTTGGGTCTAATCCTTGAAGCCTAATTGAGATGTTACAACCCTTGAAGCTAGGTTGGATTGGTTCTTGAAGCTAAGTTGGGTTGATACTTAGCATGCTTTGTTCCCCTTGATGCTTGGTTGAGCCTAATCCTTGAAGCCTAGTTGGAATAATGATAAATGTGATGATTGAACCAAAACATTAACTCTGAAAATTGAATGGCATATTAGTGTCTTTTAGGCCCGAGTCTGTCTTTGTTGTCAATATGATATACAAATGTAATAATAAATGAGTAATGAGATCTATAGTTGACTTTATTGGCAATTGTGACTCATGATTGGTGAATTGTGAATTAAACAATGTTATGAAGTATGATGTGTAATGTGTATATTGATATATTGATTTTAAGTATTAATGATGGATTGTGGTTGGTGATAACGATATGTATATATAATATATGAAAATTAGTCAAGATATATGAAAGGTGCAATTCAAAAGAAGAAACATGATAAGAAACTAATGGTACATGGAAGTGATATTTCATTATATGTTAGAATTTCTATAATATATGTTTATATGTTATATTGTACTACTAAGCTCTCGAGCTTAGCGCGGATGTGTAATCGCGCAGGTGACTAGGTGGAAGATATGAAGTCTTTCGTTATGCCACGAGAAGAGTAAGAGTTTATCGAGACCAACTAGAGGGTAATGCATACATGTATAATTTTTAATTATGATGTATTTCTGACAAGAGTGCATTTATATGTATAAATGAAGTTATGATAAAGAAAAGATTGTTATATATTTGCAAGATCATTAAAAGTATAATGATTTGGTAAATATTCTTTAAATTAATGTATTATGGTTTGAACTCGGTTAAAGGTTTTTAAATTGTAACAAAAAGTGACATCATTATACTTTATATACTTGCTGTATGTATACCAGGTATATGTATAGTACTTATATGGAGTATCGGGTGTTACATCAATAGTTCTTTCTTAAATAGAAATGATTCCCGAGTTTAGTACGATAACTAGGGTTGTCATGTTATAGATATGTGTAGACCCTTAATTTTTTACCCGGTCCGATCCAATATATTTTAATTAGTCTAAAATAATTTTTGTGTTATCTTAATTAAATAATATTTTTTTTAGTATTTATTTTTATAATTTTTTTAAAAAATATTATAATAATAAAAAAATAATAATAAACAAATAAATAAAAAATAAAAATAAAATAAAAATCCTCGACGGAAAATTCGGCGACGAAAAAAATTAGTCGCCGAAAGCGTTGGACGAAATGGCCTTGGGCCATTTTGCCCACAGGGAAATCCTGTGAGCGAAATGGCCCGCAGCCAATTTCGCTTGTGTGCCCTCGCAAGTTTCCACAGTGGCCAGTAGCAGTTTTTTCGCTGGCAAAATTTTCCGACGTAATTTTTTCCGAAACCAAATTATATTTGGTTTTAGTTTCCTTTTCCTAATTAATGATAAATTCCTTAAACAATTGGAATTAAGCTTCCAAAATTTCCTATAAATAACATTAAAAAACCATAGAAAGGGGGGAGGAACAATCGAAAGAAAAAGAGACTTTGGATGATCGGACTAGATTTTTAACTTTGGATTTAGACTTGAACTATGGAATTTCATATTTGAGAGGGATAAGCAAACAAGCAATCAAGCCATCAAAGGCAGCCATCTTGCCTTTGTCCTTGTTCATCCAAGAAGCAATTTTTAGTGGAACCAACAAAAGAAGGTTTGAATATCTAATCTTTTTTTCCTTATAGTAGCTTCAATCATTAAATTGTTTCTTTTGATTCTAAAAACCTTAGACTCCTAATTTACTTCTCCTAAATCTTAGAACCTTAAATTGTCTCCTCTATTTTCAAAAAACCCTAAAATTACTTTTCTGTTTCTTCTAAAACGTAAAAACCCTAATCTACTTTCCAACTTTTCAAAACCTTAAATCGTTTCATTAATTTACCAAAACCCTAATCTACTTTCCAATTTTCCAAAACCTTAAAACCCTAAATTGAATCCTTTTATCTCCAAAAAACCCTGAAAAATATATTCTCTATTTCTATAAACCATAAATCATTTTGTTTATTTCCAAAAGCTTTTAAAAACTCTAAACTAGTTTTCTTCTAATTCTTTTCCAAAATTCCAAATGTTTTGTTAAATATCCAAACTCAAAACTCACTTTACAGTTTCTAAAAATCACATAAAACTTTATAAAACTATAAACTATTTTCTCAAATCCTAAAACCAAAACATGTTTTTCAAAACACCAAAAACCCTAAATCTCTCAAAACCAAAACCGTAAACCCTAATTTTCCTAGACCCTAATCCTTAAAACCTTATAAACCTAAATATTAAAATTCAAAACAGTAAGCCTAAAAACAATAATCCAGTAGCTAATAATCATAAACCTAATGTTGTGATATCCTAAAACCCTAATTTCATAATGTTACTCATAAACCCTAGTTTGATTCATGAAACCTTAATCCATTTTAATTTTCTTAAACCTTTACAGTAGTTAAGAATTATAAACCTTAATATGCTAAAATTCCAAAACCCTAAATATTAATTAAAGAACTTTAAATGAGAAACAGTAAACTTCAATTTGTATCTTTGCTTACCTTATTTGATTATGTAGTTTATTATATGCTTTGATTTATTTAAGTTCAATGATTGATTTATATAATTTATCATGGATGGATGTTTATTTTATATTTTGATTGATATCTTTGATGAATGATTTATTTATTATGAATGGTTATTTACTTTTAACAATTTATTTTGATCTCCAAGTGTTGTAAGAGGTATGTTTCCACTTTGTGGGTACCTCATTAATTAAGTTCTATGTAATTTAAATTGCTTATATTTTAGACCAATGTAAAGGACATGTTTCTACCTTTTGGTGGGTGTCCTATTAGTTTAGACATGGATGATGTAATGGTATGTTTCCATCTTCAGATGGGCGTCCATTTATTTGCTTTTATTGGACATTACTTTGATTTTAATATAACGATGCTGTATTTCAATTGTTGCGTGTAATATGGATAACATTATTATATTTAAGAATTTTATAATATTAAGACCTGTAAAGGAGGCTGGTTCCAATGAACCGAGCGCTGTAGGGGTGCTGGACCATTTCTCACCTTCCCCACACGTACCAACTTTTCAAACCCATTAGGGGGTTGGGGATTCCTTAGGAATCGAGTCATCCACCCCTTTCTTTTTTTTCCGGCCCATCCGGGTGGCGACTCCATTTTCTCCAGACTTAGGTCTGTGTTCTCTAAGGCCCTGAGCCTAAACAGTGCTGAAGTCGCAAGAACCATTCTGTGAGTGGGGATTTTTGCCTTACTCCCGGTAGAATGGTTCTTGCGACTTCAACACTGTTTAGGCTTGGGGAATTAGAGAATACGGACCTAAGTCCGGAGAAAATGGAGTCGCCACCCGGACAGGCCGGGAAAAAGAAAGGGTTGGATGTCTCAATTCCTAAGGAATCCCCAACCCCCTAATGAGTTTAGAAAGTTGGGTACGTGTGGGGAAGGTGAGAAATGACCCAGCACCCCCACAACGCCAGGTTTATTAGAACCGCCCTCCTTTACAAGTCTTAATATTATAAAATTCTTAAATATAAAAATATCATCCATATTACATGAAACAATTGAAATAAAGCATTGTTATATTAAAAATCAAAGCAATGTCCAAAGAAAGCAAGCAAATGGACACCCATCCAAAGATAGAAACATGTCCTTACATCATCCATGTCTAAACTAATAGGACACCCACCGAAAGGTAGAAACATGCCCTTTAAATTGGTCCAAAATATAAAAGCAATTTAAATTACATGATATTTAACTAATGAGGTCCCTACAAAGTGGAAACATACCTCTTACAATATTTGAAAATCTAAATAAATCGATAGAAGTAAATAACCATTCATCATAAATAAATCTTTCATCAAAGATATTAAACATCAATCAAAATATAAACATTCATCCATGATAATTTAAATAAACCAAGCATTAAACTTAAATAAATCAAAGCATATAAAATAAATCAAAGTATATAATGAACTACGCAATCAAATAAAGTAAGTAAAGATACAAATTGACGTTTACTGTTTCCATTTAAAGTTTTTAAAATAATATTTAAGATTTTAGGATTTTAATATATTAAGGTTTATGCTACTGTAAGTTTCAAGGGAATTAAAATGGATTAAGGTTTTATGATTTAAGAGGTTGATAAAGTTCTTTGATTAACCAAATTAGAGTTTGAAGGGAAAAATCATGAAATTAGGGTTTGGATATTAAAACATTAGGTTTATGATTTACGGTTACTGGATTATTATTTTGGATTTACTATATTGAATTTTAATATTTAGATTTATAAGGTTTTAAGGTTTTAAGGATTAGGGTTTAGGAAAACTAGGGTTTACAGTTTTGGTTTTGAGGGAATTAAGGTATTAGGAAAATTAGGGTTTAGAATAATTGGTTTGAGGTTCACTGTTTTGGTTTTGAAGTTGAAGAAAATAGTTTAGGGTTTTTAAAAGCTTTTGGACATAAGAAAAATGATTTAAGGTTTTTGGAAACAAAAGAAACAATTTAAGATTTTTGTGGACAGAAGGAATAAATTAGGGTTTTTGAGGTTTTAGGGAAACAGAAGGATGATTTTTAGGGTTCTTGAAAATAGAGGAGACGATTTAAGGTTCTAAGGTTTAGAAAAAGTAACTTAGGGTTCTAAGGTTTTTTAGAATCAAAAGAAAGAGTTTAATTATTCAAGCTACTGAAAAAGAAAAAAGATTTGATATTCATACCTTCATTTGTTGATTCCACCAAAAATTACTTCTTGGATGAACAAGAACAAAGGCAAGATGGCCGCCTTTGATGGATTGATTGTTTTGTTGCTTATTCTTCTCTCAAATAGTTTGATTGATTTAACTGCTAAAGGTTTCTCCTAATGCGATCGATTCCAAGTTTTCTCCAATCGATTCCCCCTTTTGTGTTGTTTTTAGTCCAATTAATAGAAGATTTTGATGATTAATCTTAATTGTTCACAGAATCTAACTTTAACTAAGAAAAGGAAATCGAAACCAAATTGAATTTGGTTTCGAAAAAAATTGAGTCGGAAAAATTTCGCTGGCAAAAAAAACTGCTGCGGAAAAATTTCGCTGGCAAAAAAAACTACCGTGGGAATTTGCGAGCTGCGGGAGCGAAATTGCCTGCGGGCCATTTCGTCCAACCCCTTTTCGGTGACTAAATTTTTCGTCGCCGATTTTTATTTATTTATTATTATTTGTTTATTTTTTATTAATTATAAAAACTAAATACTAAAGCAAATATTGTTTAATTAAGATAACACAAAAATTATTTTTGACTAATTAAAATATATTGGACAACATAAAAATTATTTTGGACTAATTAAAATATATTGGACCAGACTGGGTCAAAAATTAAGGGTCTACACATTCCACCGGGAGTGAGGGCGAAAAGCCCCACTCATAGTTGCGACTCCACTGAGGATAAGAGAAGTTGATTCCGTTGGTCTTTATATTATTCTATTCTTTCTTATAATGATATTATCCATTGCATCATTTAGATTGCATCGTGTGCATGAGTTAGGATGCCCATGTTACCCGTGTTGTGTTATGTAAGGGATACCATACTTTCACTCAAGGTATGGAGATCGAGCATGGCATAACCACTCATAGCCTTGTACCATTTGGTATATACTTGCTATGGGAACCTTTGATTGTTTTCCTGGTTACATATTCTATTACTATACTTAGCCGTAGAAGAAAAGTCAATAGGAGCCATGCTAGCCCAAGCAGATGATTTTAAGTATAGTATCATTGAAAAGACCTGCATAGCCATGGTTTGGTCTTCTAAGAAGTTGCGACATTACTTTCAATCTTATAGTGTGCAAGCAATTTCCAGGTTGGATCCAATGAAGTACTTAAGGGAGACACCCTCTTTGATTGGCAAATATGGTTGATGGTTGATAATATTAGAAGAATTTGAGATTGAATATGTAACCAGGAAAACAATCAAAGGTAGAGCGATGGCAGAATTCCTTGCCCAACAACCATTACCAGATAGCAAAGAGGTAATCTTGGAATTTCTGGATGAACATTTAGAGGCAATTGAAGTACAAGGATGGAAAATGTATTTTGATGGAGCAATAATAGGAAAGGAGCAGGTTTGGGAGTCATACTAGAATTGCCCGAAGGGGAACTTATCCCCTTAGCCAAAAAGTTGAAATTTAGGGCAACCAATAATATGGTGGAATACGAAGCTAGTATTTTTGGTTTGGAAACCCTAATGATTATGAAGGTGGATAAGGTGGAAGTTTTTGACGATTCATTACTAGCAGTATCCCAAGTAAATGGAGAGTGGGAGTTGAAAGAAGAAAAATTAAAACCATACCACCTTTACTTGACCATGATGAAGAAGAACTTTAAGGAGTGTAGGTTCATACACCTATCAAGAGAACAAAATCAAATGGCTGATGCCCTAGCCACATTGGCTTCGGTATGGGAAAATCCTGTCAGCTTATTCCTTAAGCCTTTGATTTTGACCAGTTCATCAACTCCTTGCTATGAGTATGAGACAATCATGGAAACTGATACAGACCATGATGCGTGGTATGATACTATAAGGTGATTTTTGGAAGAAAGAGAATACCCTTCGGGGGCAACAAAAAAAGAAAGAAGAGCCATAAGGCGGTGGTCTTTGCAATACGTCACATTCCATGGGGAGTTATATCAAAGATGGCCTGATGGGGTGCATTTGAGATATTTAAGAAAGCCTGAAGTGGAGCGTATCATGTCAGAGATACATGCGGGAAGTTGCGGTCCGCACATGAGTGGTTTAGCCCTAGTAAAGAAGATTATTCGACAAGTTTACTACTGGTTGACCATGGAGAGAGATTGTATTGAGTTCGTAAAGAAGTGCCAACAATGTCAAATGTATGGTAACTTGAACCACATGCCTCCTGAAGAATTGCATTCTATGTCTTCACCTTGGCCCTTTGCCAATTGGGGTATCAACATTATAGGAGAGATACATCCGACAGCCTCAAACAGTCACTGATTCATTATAGTAGCAGTAGATTATTTTTCAAAATAAGTTGAAGCCAAGTCCTTCAACAAATTGGCTAGATTTATTGAAAAGAACCTCATTTGCAAATATGGGGTCCCACACAGTGTGATATCAAACAATGGGGTACAGTTTCAAGGAGCAGTTAGGATTTATTCTCAAAGTACCAAATCCATCATCATAGATTCTCTCCTTATAGACCAAAGGCTAATGGAGCAGTAGAAGCAACAAATAAGACAATTAAGCAAATCCTGTCCAAGATGACCAAGACGTATAGGGATTGGTCAGAGATGCTTCCTTTTGCTTTATGGGGAATAGAACAAGTGTGTGAACACCTACTGGAATGACGCCGTTCTCTTTGGTTTATGGGATGGAAGTAGTATTGCCAATTGAAATAGAGATCAAGTCACTGAGAGTAGTCCTAGAAGCTGAACTGCCTAAAATAAAATGGACAGCGAGCAAATACACACAGTTAGCTTTACTAGAGGAGAGAAGGTTAAAAGCACTGTATCACCACCAACTGTATCAAAAGAAGATATCTCGGGCCTATAATAGAAGGGTTAAAATCAGAAAACTCAGAGTCGAGGATTTGGTGTTGAAACAATGTAAGACTAATATATCTAATCCAAGAGGGAAGTTTAGGCCTAGCTAGGAAGGGCCATATGTCGTAAAACAAGTCATGAACAAGGGAACAGTGAAGCTATCAGACATGGATGGGAACGAGTTTAGTGAGCCAGTGAACATTGACAGGTTGAAGAGATTTTATGTATAAAAAAAAAGGGAGCTCGCTAGGTTGAAAACCCAAAAGGGCGACCTAGGAAAAAGTTATAGCAATCCTCTAGTTTTGAAAGCCCGAAAGGGCAGGCTAGGCAACAATGTAACACCCCCACATCCATTACATGCACACTACAATACCACAATGTAGCATACATGCAATAAACATAGGGATACTATGGATTTTCTTAACATTCAAAACATTTTATATACTACCATAATCTTTATCATTATATATTATAGAAAAGAAGTCATTAAATTGTAGTATAAAATATATTCAATATATACATACATTTAATTATTACACAGCGGAAGTTATAAAATTATTTACATATATGAAAACATTTGAATCTGTATTTACAAATATACATATATTTACATTATAAACAATATTTTACAAAACATAAAGAAGTTATACTTGATTGGCAAGTCTGCTCTAATCTTTAAGTCCAAAATCAACACATCAATGTCTACTCTCACTAGGTTTCGAAGAGCTCTCGGGTTCAACTCTATCACCTGCGCGATTAACACTATCGCGCTAAGCCAATGGCTTAGTAAGACAATTCATGCTAATATTATGCTTTAATGCAATGCAATGTTTCATATATGTACTAACAAATCAACATCAATGATACACACTCAATCAATAAAGATCATATTCAACAGACAATATTCCGTGAATAGTCCGTTTCATCATTTAAGTAATATTAACATTTCATTACATTAGAACATCATTTATGATATACATAAAACCTAGACACCTATGGGCCCATCAAGTACTTAATACGATATTCAGAATTCAGAGTTACTGCTTTGGTTCATAAACACCATTATCAAGCCCGTAGGCAACATATACATATATATATCTCTATCCATGGATAGCGTAACAGACCCGGTCTCTTGGATCATCAACTCATCTAACTCGAGGATATCCTCAACCCGGCAAGACTGTTACAAATCAAATATCTCATAATATCAATTTTCATAGTGTAACAGACCCAGTCTCTTGGACCTCAATTCAACTCAATTTGAAGAGATCATCAACCCGGCAAGACTGTTACCTTTCATTAAATAGGCATGCCTCCAAAAACCAGAACTCTGAAACTGAATATCATATTAAACATACACTTATTTCTTTATTCTCTTTATCAAACTCTTTCTCAATCTTCCTCATCAATTAGGCAAATATGCCATACATCATTCAATTGTATCATCATAGCCAATCATCATGGCTTCTCATCACATCAATACAATTGATCATATTATCATCAATATGCATACAATACATTACATTTCACAAGGTTAACATTATTCATATATATATATATATATCAACAATGCAATAAGATCTCTTAGTACATTCATATCAAAAGGTGTAAGTTCCATCACATTATACATATAGCATTATTGATATAAACATAACAAAACACATTACTCATCACATAAGTCACAATACATGAAATATCACATAGTATCATATGCATTACCACTATCATCATATATATGATCAAGCTCAACTTCATATGCATCATCAATGCAATGTCACATGTATGTATCAACACAAGATTTGTACTTACCTTAATCACAAGTCACACAACTCTAAACACCTTCCTTCTTGCAAAGTTCTTCACTTCCCAAATTAGGGCAAATCACCTTCTATAAAACCCTAATCCAAAGAATGATACAATCCATCAATTCCAATACCATTCAATCACTTAATAACTTCATCTTAAACCTTAAATCACAAAATTACACTTCAACATCATGCATTATAGACCATGGTCGTGGCCACCAAAACCACCACGGGCGTGGGGTACAAAACACTTCTGCCACTCAAGCTTCCATCCTCCACGGCCATGGCACCAAAAGCTTACCAATGGCCACGGCCATGACCAATCAAGGCCACGGGCGTGGCATCCAGAAGGCTACTGCCCTCGGCCAAAATCCCATTTTCAAGTCCAAAATTCCAACAAACACCAACCACAAGAAGATCTTTGAAAATAATGAAGCAAACACAAGGAAAACATCATGTAACACTTCAAAACTCTAAAACAAAATCAACTCCAACACTTCCAACAACAACACCTCTTAAACTTCTTCACTTAAAATCAAAAACAACATTTAAAAACTCATTACAAACACATTTAATCATCATCTCAACAAACCAAAATTCATTTCCAACTCCACTTCAAAAGAACAAAAGAAAATCAAGAGAAAGGACTTACCAAAGTTGATGAATTTCACAAATCTTCCACTTAATTCCTTGAATCTCCTTTCAAATTGAGTTTAGAACTTCAAGCCCTCTCTAGCTCTTTCTCTTCTTCAATGGCCGGCACACTCACATGAGAAAAGACAAGAAAATAAACTCAAGTCAACCACTTCTTCTTCTTTTAATCTCCACCATGCAATTCCTACAAGGAAAATTACCAAAACACCCTTAACCATTTGTTCTAGCTTTTGTCCTTGCATGCCCACATATGTAATTACACATATCCCATAAAAATATCTCTCTTCCATTGACCTTGCATTTGACCAACTTATATGTTATATATATTAACATATAAACAACATATACACTTTTCTCTAAACCCTATTTTCTTTCCCAAAACACATATACATAACCATTCTCTTCTCAAATTCTTTTCTTCTCACATAACATATACATTCAATCCAATTTAAAACAACAACAACAACAACATAGTCAAAACTTCTAGGGCATACATGAGGATATTACAAACAATTAGGGCTAAATGAGAGAAAATCATCAATTAGAAAACCCGAAAGGGCTAGTTGGCAACAGGAGTGATCTTTTGTATGCTAGCTTTATGTTTGGTTGTTCCCCAATTTAATAAAATAGAATTAATGTTAAAGTTGTTCTATGTTTACTGTTATAAGTATTTAACCAGATATGGAGGAAATAAATAAACACAATAGCAAAAGGTGATGAAAAATTATAAAAAGGAAAAGAAGCATCCATTATTACTTTAATTGTTTTTCATCCTAACAATTCACTTTCTGAATTGACAAATATAAAATCTATGGCAGATGATAAGTGTAATGTACAGGCCAGCTTTGCCTCAGCCGATCCAAGTAGGCTTCAGTCAAGCAAGGCATGTCTAAGTCGGAAGTAAAGTCAGAATTGCGAGGCTCAGCTCCGTATTGACGGCCAAGTCAGCGAGGATCATAGCATGTACCTTGACGAAGAGCAGTAAGGGGAACATTTATCAAGTATGTCCGCATGGTGATACGAGAAATCTTCCACCAAGGTATCAACCAATGGATGTTGACTTCAGCGCGTGAGTGGATCCAGTCAACCCAGTCGGCATATGAAGAAGCAGGATGGAGTAGTTTCCTAGAGGAATGATATCGTGGTAGATATCTAGCAAAATCCATGGATGGAGTATCAAGCAAGCAGAGACGCTCCTAAAGCCAAATCTGTGAGGGAGATTAAATTAAAAAAAAAAGAGTCCGCTAAGTTGAAAACTCATAAGGGCAGCTTAGGCAAAAATTTAAAAAAAAAAAAGAAGAAAAAGGAGACCTAAATTGAAAACCCGAAAGGGCAGTTTAGGTAATTACCTGAAGCAGTAACGGACTCCCAGTCAGTCTCTTTGACAATCCTGATTTAAGTTGGTCTAATCCAACTAAAGTTTCAGCTAAGATCAATGGTATTGGCGACAAGCCTCCTTCCATTTGATCCATGATATCCAATACTTGTGGATCAATATCACAATCAAAAGAAACAAGCAAGAATTGAACAAGTAAGCATAGACAAAGCATGCATCCCCAAGCCTTAGTAGGAGCCAAATGAGAGAGAAAAATCAATCAAGGGAGCAAGTAGAATTTTCTCACCTCTCATCAACTAAAGAACTTCAGGCTTTGAAATTTGAAATAACATCTGCATCTTCTGTTGAGTCTTGGAAATCAATATGGTTAATGCCATTTGCTGATTATTTGGATATCCAAGGATGGCTTCAAATTCTTCAATCAATGGACATATTTCAAAGCCATTAATTTTAAATGTCCTACAATCCATATTCCAAAAGGAAGCCATGGCATGTAAAAAGGAGTGGTCCAATTTAACATTTTGAAAACAATTTAAGATATCAAGTTTTGACCACAAAATTTGCTTCCAATGAATGGCATCCATATTCTTAAATAGAATTTTTATCTTCTTTAAATGAAGTTCGGTCATGGTTGATGAATGAAGGAAAATCAAAATTGTTAAAGGAGTTTTTTTCATTGAAATGGAAAGTCTTTAGGTTTTTGTATGAAATTATGGCATGAAAGGTGATTTATATAGAGGAAACAAGCTTTGGATGATCGGACTTGATTTTGAACTTTGGATTTAGACTTGAACTATGGAATTTCATATTTGAGAGGGATAAGCAAGCAAGCAATCAAGCCATCAAAGGCAGCCATCTTGCCTTTGTCCTTGTTCATCCAAGAAGCAATTTTTGGTGGAACCAACAAATAAAGGTTTGAATATCTAATCTTTTTTTTTCCTTACAGTAGCTTCAATCATTAAATTGTTTCTTTTGATTCTAAAAACCTTAGACCCCTAATTTACTTCTTCTAAACCTTAGAACCTTAAATCGTCTCCTCTATTTTCAAAAAACCCTAAAATTACTTTTCTGTTTCTTCTAAAACCTAAAAACCCTAATTTACTTTCCAACTTTTCAAAACCTTAAATCATTTCATTAATTTACCAAAACCCTAATCTGCTTTCCAATTTTTCAAAATCTTAAAACCCTAAATTGAATCCTTTTATCTCCAAAAAACCCTAAAAATATATTCTCTATTTCTATAAACCTTAAATCGTTTTGTTTATTTCCAAAAGATTTTAATAACTCTAAACTGGTTTTCTTATAATTCTTTTCCAAAATTCCAAATGTTTTGTTAAATATCCAAACTCAAAACTCACTTTACAGTTTCTAAAAATCACATAAAACTTTATAAAACTATAAACTATTTTCTCAAATCCTAAAACAAAAAAATGTTTTTCAAAACACCAAAAACCCTAAATCTCTCAAAACCAAAACCGTAAACCCTAATTTTCCTAGACCCTAATCCTTAAAACATTAAAACCTTATAAACCTAAATATTAAAATTCAACACAGTAAGCCTAAAAACAACAATCCAGTAGCTAATAATCATAAACCTAATATTGTGATATCCTAAAACCCTAATTTCATAATGTTACTCATAAACCCTAGTTTAATTCATGAAACCTTAATCCATTTTAATTTTCTTAAACCTTTATAGTAGTTAAGAATTATAAACCTTAATATGCTAAAATTTCAAAACCCTAAATATTAATTTAAAAAACTTTAAATGAGAAACAATAAATTTCAATTTGTGTCTTTGCTTACCTTATTTGATTATGTAGTTTATTATATGCTTTAATTTATTTAAATTGAATGATTGATTAATTTATTTTATCATGGATGAATGTTTATTTTATATTTTGATTAATATCTTTGATGAATGATTTATTTATTATGAATGGTTATTTACTTTTATCAATTTATTTTGATCTCCAAGTGTTGAAAGAGGTATGTTTCCACTTTGTGGGTACATCTTTAATTAAGTTCTATGTAATTTAAATTGCTTATATTTTAGACCAATGTAAAGGACATATTTCTACCTTTTGGTGGGTGTCCTATTAGTTTAGACATGGATGATGTAAGGGCATGTTTCCATCTTCGGATGGGTGTCCATTTATTTGCTTTGCTTGGACATTACTTTGATTTTAATATAACGATGCTTTATTTCAATTGTTGCGTGTAAAATTGATAACATTATTATATTTAATAATTTTATAATATTAAGACCTGTAAAGGAAGCTGGTTCTAATGAACCAGGCATTGTGGAGGTGCCGGGCCATTTCTCACCTTCCCCACATGTACCCAACTTTCCAAACCCATTAGGGGGTTGGGGATTCCTTAGGAATCGAGTCATCCACCCATTTCTTTTCTCCCGACCCGTCCGGGTGGTGACATCATTTTCTCAGGACTTAGGTCCGTGTTCTCTAAGGCCCAGAGCCTAAATAGTGCCGAAGTCGCAAGAACCATTCCACCGGGAGTGGGGGAGAAAATCCCCGCTCACAATATGTTAATTTGGAAAAATCAAGTCCTGAGGTACATTGACATCGATTTTGGAAAAGCCAACACTTAATTTCAAAATTAAAATTTAAAAAATAAAAAATGTTTTTGTCACACGAAGCCTTCAAGTTAAGGGGAGTATGTTGAACTATCAAACCTTGAAGAACACATTGGGCAAAGGAAATGATTACTGGCAAGGTCATGAAGAAGCTACCATGTAATCAGTCTTGAGTCCAAGTACCCAAATCAAACTTAGTTTTGGGTCCAAGTGCCCAGTCTCGGGTCTAAGTACCTAAATCAAATTCAATCTCAGGTCCAAGTGCCCAGTCTCGGATCCAAGTACCCAAATCAAATTTAATCCTGGATCTAAGTACCTAGTCTCGGGTCTAAATATCCAAATCAAATCCAATCCTAGGTCCAAGTATCCAAATTAAATTTAGCCTCAGGTCCAAGTACCCAGTCTCGAGTCTAAGTAACCAAATCAAATTCAGTCTTGGGTCCAAGTACCTAGTCTTAGGTCCAAGTACCCAAATCAAATTCAATCTTGGGTCCAAGTATCTAGTCTCGGGTCCAAGTACCCAAATCAAATTCAATCCTGGGTCCTGAACCCAAATCATTTTTTAGTCCAAAACTCATCCTAGGTTTAGAACCTAAATCATTTTGAGTCCAGAACGCACTAATGGGTCCAGAACCCAAATCATTTTTTAGTGTAGAACTCATCCCGAGTCCACAACCTAAATTATTTTATGTCCAAAAATCACCAACGAGTCTAGAACCTAAATCTTTTTTTGATCTCAGAACTCATCCCAAGTCCAGAACCCAAATTAATTTTGAGTCCAAAACACATCCCAGGTCTAGAACCCAAATTACTTTTGAGTCTCGAACTCACCCCAGGTCTAGAACCTAAATTATTTTTTGAGTCCTAAACTCACCACCGGGTCTAGAACCCATCCTTATCCAAAATTTGCTCAAAGTCATGTTGCTTTTACTCTCTTCTACTAAAAGTCTCAGATCGTTTAAGCAGGAGGCAAACTGTAGACCATTAATTTTTTACCAAGCCCAGTCCAATATTTTAAAATAAGTCTGAAATAATTTTGTGGTATTTATTATTTATTTTATTTTATTATTTATTTTAATACTTATTTTAATATTTTTTTAATATTTTTTTACTTTTTTTAAAATATATATATAAAAAATAAAAATAAATAAAAAATTAGATGGACCAATCGATGAGCAATATGTGGCAAGGCAGTTCGCCGTTGGCGAAAGGGCCTGGCTACAGCGAATTGGCATGCCCCAATTCGTCACAGGTGCAAGCTGCGGGCAAAATGGGTAGCTCCTCACAGGCGCTCACCCGATTGTTTGCAACCCAGCCTTGTTGCTCATGTCTCAGCAACCCATGCCAGCGCGTTGGCCGATTTTAGCCAAAATTCTATTTTTACTTGAAAATGTCAATAAATTTTTGAAATAGTTTTAACTTCCTTAACATATTAGGTTTTATTTTAAATTTCTATAAATAGTAGTCTTAAACACAAAAAAAAAACTCAAGAATTATTATCAGACTTTTGATCAACGAATAAACCCTAGCAAATTTTCATTAACAAAGGAAGCAGAGAAAAGGATGGGATAAGAAGATCAACGACACACAAACTTTATATCCTCTCCTTTCCCCCCAAGGATTTTTTCTTTCATGCAAGCTTTGATTGATGTTTTTCTTGTCTAGTAGCTCGAGCAGACTTCATGGCAGTGATATACTGCTTCACATGGAGATGAGGATTTTCGGTGCCATTGTACTTAGCAAAGGAAGGCATCTTGAATTTATAAGGGACCTCTTCATCTTGTTCAAATAGTTTGTCGATCTCAAACTTCTCTTCGGTTTTCAACTTCTTCTCAAATTTCTTTTCTAAATCAGCAATCATCTTTTCAACATCGGATGTCTCAGTCTTTTCAATAGTTGCCTTCTCAACAGCCTTCAGTTCTTTCTTCTTTTCTTGAACCTCTTGGTAGTATTGAGCCCAATCATCATCGTCATCATCAATGATCACTTTTCATCATTAAAAGCTACTTCATCAATTTTAGCCTTCCCCTTGACTTTCTTGGTGCTAGCAGATGCTTCAGCATTGTTTCCTAAAATTGCGGCTAGTTGATTCTTTATGATCTTAGCCGTGGCCTCTTTTATTTCTTCCATCTTGGCGTTGAAGGCCTCATCCACCATTCTTTGGATTTGTTCGGGTTCCATTGTTTTTGGTGAGGAATTGATTGAGTCGTTGCTAGATACTTCATCTCCGGCGTAGGTCAGATTGTTGTAAGCTTTAGAACTATCGTAATCCAGGGCTGTGAGCCAGAGAGGATCAATGATATGAGATGCAAATGTATGCATGTATGCATGTATGCACAAACAATCAACAAATAAGGATAAATAGGACGTTCCTTCCAACCTTATAACATCCACACATGAATGGCGAGTCTCTTTTCCTAGGTATATGGTTAACAAAATACAAACATGGGGTATGTTGCTTTTGAATAATTCCCTTGGACATTTCAACCAATAGTTATATTTTTGAAAAATGGAAATCCATTCATAGTAATTCCCATTAATTAGGTTTTAATCCATTCAACCAACTATAGTAGCTTTTATTGGATTAAAACTAAATTAAGAGGTTTATTATAGATAGATTTCTCACTTGAAAAGAGTAACTAATGGTTCATACCAAAAACAAGCCCATGGTTAATTTATCTTTAGTATAAACTAGGCCCACAATTGATTTTTGGTATTTCATAATTGACCTAAATATTTTTGCAAGCTCTTTGTAAGAAAAGGTTGGGTGAAAATAGTTTTGTTCCTAAGCCCATTGTAAAAGATTTTAGAAAAATGGATTTTGGGCTTAGTATTTGGGCCATGGGCTAAAGAATTTTTTATTTATTTTTAGAAAAGTCTTATGTCCAAAGATCAACTTGAAAAATTTTGAAAATTTCTATGGTCTTTTGGACTTTAAAGAAAAATTTATTTTGAGCTTACAATATACTTAGGTCATATTAGAAAAAGAACAAACCAAATAAGCCATGATTTAACCAAGATAAGTTATCCATAGTCAAACAACATGCATTTGGGGTAAAACCTAAGGAAAGTAACTAGGCCAATTACATGAGCTTTAGTCTTTGGGTTAAAAGGCTTAGGTTCCCATAGTATGTATATACTAAATGGTACGAGGCTATGAGTGGTTATGCCATGCTCGAACTCCATACCTTGAGTGAAAGTATGGTATCCCTTACATAACACAACACGGATAACACAAGCATCCTAACTCACTCACACAATGTAATCTAATATGATGCAATGGATAATATCATTATAAGAAAGAATAGAATAATATAAAGACCAATGGAATCAACTTCTCTTATCTCCAGTGGAGTAGCCACTGTGAGCGGGGATTTTTGCCCCCACTCCTGGTGGAATGGTTCTTGCGACTTCGGCACTGTTTAGGCTTGGGGCCTCAGAGAACACGGACCTAAGTCTGGAGAAAATGGAGTCGCCACCCGGACGGGCCAGGAAAAAGAAAGGGGTGGATGACTCGATTCCTAAGGAATCCCCAACCCCCTAATAGGTTCGAAAAGTTGGGTACGTGTGGGGAAGGTGAGAAATGGCCCAGCGCCCCCACAACGCCCGGTTCATTGGAACCGGCCTCCTTTACAGGTTTTAATATTATAAAATTCTTAAGTATAATAACATTATCCATACTACACACAATAATTAAAAGGAAGCATCAATATATTAAAATCAAAGCAATGTCCAAACAAATCAAATAAATGGACACCCATCCAAGGATGGAAACATGTCCTTACATCACATGCCTAAATAGGACACCCACCAAAAGGTAGAAATATGCCCTTTACATAGGTTCTAAAATAGAAAAGTAAATTAAATTACATGATGTTTAACCAATGAGGTACCCACCAAGTGGAAACATACCTCTTACAACTTTTGAAAATCTAAATTAATTGATAAAAGTAAATAATCATTCATCATAAATAAATCATTCATCAAAGATATTAATCAAAATAGAAAATAAACATCCATCCATGATAAATTAAATAAATCAAGTATTGAAATTAAATAAATTAAAGCATAAGAAATAAATCAAAGCATAATCAAGTATGGAATTGAATAAAGCAAATAAAAGTCCAATTATGGCTACTGTGACTTTTTATGGAATTAAAATAAATTAGGGTTTTATGTTTTAAAGGGTTGGTAAGACTCTTTGATTCAAAAAATTAAGGTTTGAATGATGATATCATGAAACTAGGGTTTTAAACACTTTAAAATACTTTAATTTGTGATTTTTGGTTATTGGGTTCCCAAGCTACTATGTAAAATTTAGGTTTTTATGTTTTATGTTTTTTAATGTTTTAAAAGGATTAGAGTTCATAAAAATTAGGGTTTAAGGTTTTAAAAGGGTTATTGTTCATTATTTTGAATTTTGGAAGTTGAATTTGGATTTGATATTTTGGAATTTAGGGTCTTGGGTGGTGAATAATTTTTAAGAATTTGGAAATCAATTTGATAATTTCATGAAGTTTTATGAATTTATACAAATAAATTAAAGTTTTTATAAGTAGAAAAGATGTTTTTTAAGGCTTTTTGAATGAAATAGAACCTGCTTTAAAATTTTAAAAGAAGCAGAATTTACATCATAGTTTTGTTGAAAAATATGTTCAATTAGAGTTTTAAGATTTTTAAGAAGAAAAAATAACAATTTTAAGCCTTTTGGAAGATAAACTAATGAAATAAGGTTTTTTTGGCTTTAGAAAAACTAAATTAAAGTTCAAAGGTTTTTAATTTTGATTTCATAAATTTGCTACTGTGTAAAAAAAATAATTAAAGAAAATTAATTAACACATACCTTCTTTTGATGATTTCTCCAAAAATAATTCTTCTTGGATGAACTAGCTCCAAAGACAAGCCTTTCTTGCCTTTGAATCCTCTAAATCGTGCTGCTACTGTTCCAAAAAAGAGTTGAATTGAATTTCTTCTTTTCCTTCCTTGATTTGGTTTCAAATTTTCCAAACTACTCTTGGATTTTTGCCTTCCTTAAATTAATTGCCTTTGGTCCTTATTTATAGTGGTTTGAGGTTGTCTATTCCTAATTAGCTAAGGTAAGTAATATTAATAAAAAAAAAGAAACCAAAACCTAATTGGATTAGGTTTCAAAAAATTTGCGTCAAAAAATTTGTGTTGCCAAAAAAAACTACTGCGGAAAAACTGCGCTGGCAAAAAAAATGCCGCAGGAGCAGGCCCGTAAGCTATTTCGCAGGATGAAAATTTCTGCGTGCGAAATAGCACAGTTCCTGCGGGCGAAATGCCCACGGGCCCGCGCGACAATTTTTTCGGCGACGATTTTTCCGACTCCAATTTTTATTTTTATTTTTATTTTTTAAATTTTATTTGTTTATTTCTATTTTTATTAATAAAAATTAGATACTAAAGCAAAAATTATTTAATAAAAATTATTTTGGACCAAAAAATCATTTTAGACTAAATAAAACATATTGGACCGGATTGGGTAAAAAATTAAGGGTCTACAGGAATTATCATGTACCGACTTCTATATTAGAAAATGCAACTATTGATTGAACCGTCCGAGGAAACATTTTGAAAACAAAATATCCCATGTTGGTATTTTGTTGACCATAAACCTAGGAAAAGAGACTTGCCATTCGTGTGTGGATGTTATAAGGTTGGAAGGAACGTTCTATTTATCCTTGTTTGTTTATTGTTTGTGCATACATGCATACATGCATTACATGACATATCATTAATCCTTTCTTGCTCATATACCTGGAGTACAGTAGCTCAAGAGCGTACGACAACCCCACCTACACCAGTGACATTGAATCCAGCAGCGACTTAATTACTTTCTCACCAAAAGCAATGGAGCCTGAACAAATTCAAAGAATGATGGACGATGCCCTCAATGCCAAAATGGAAGAGTTAAAGGAGGCCCTTCCTAAGATCATAAAGAACCAATTGGCGGCAATTTTGGGAAATAATGCCGAGGGATCTACTAGAACCAAAAAGCTAAAGGAAAAAGGGAAGACTAAGGTCGGTGAGGTCAATTTTGATGATGACAAGGTAGTCGTTAATGATGATGATGACTGGGCTCAATACTTCCAAGATTCTTAAGACAAGAAGGAGCCAAAGGTTACTAAAACTTCAGATGGTAAGAAGTTGATTGCTGACTTAAAAAAGAAGTTTGAAAAGAATCTAAAAACTAAAGAAATATCAGAGGTCAAGAAATTGTTTGAGTTAGATGAGGAGGTCCCTTATAAGTTCAAGATGCCTTCCTTCGCTAGGTACAACAGTACAAAAGATCCTCACTTGCATGTTAAGAAGTACATCACTGCTATGCAATCTGCCCGAGCTACTAGGGCTCAAAATCTAAGGTATTTCATGCTCTCATTGGACCCTATTGTCCAAAACTGGTTCAACACTTTAGAGGATAGTACTCAAAAGAATTGGGATTTGTTATATAAGGCTTTCATTCAACAATATGGGTATAATGTCGAACTGGAAGTTACCTTAATGGAGGTGGAGACCATTAGGCAAAGGCCAAATGAGCATTTTGTGGACTATGTGAAGAGATGGAGGAATAAGGTTGTTTTGCTCATGAAGAGGCCTGAAGAATCTGATCAAATAAGAATGATTGTGAGAGGGCTATTACCTAGTCTTCATGAAAGGATATCTCATGCACTCATCCGAGATTTCAAAGATCTTCTTCAAGTTGGTCTACAAATTGAAGAATGGGAAAAGGAGAAGAATAACTTTTCACTAAGAAGAAATGAGAAAGGGAACTATCAGTCGAATAATCAAATCACTCAAAAGGAAGTTGATGTTAATACGACTGGTCAAGGAAATAGAAGACAGTTCTCAGAGTTGGGGAAACCTCTATCTTGGGTTTTTAACAAGCTGCAAAAGAAATGGTTGTTACAACCATTAGCTTCTCAACCACTACATAATCCCCTGCCACCAAACTTCAATGCTGAGGCATTCTCTCAATTTCATCAAATGCAAGGACATGAGATGGATAAATATGCTTGTCTAAGGCATGAGATCCAAGATTTGATTGACAGTGGTAGGCTACCCGAGCCTGATAAGCCCAATACCAAAAGCAATCCTCTGTCTAAGTTCAACAGAGTGCCACCACCAGCAACCTTCATGGTAGGAGGAGGATTGGAGGAAGATATTATCTTATCCTCTTTTCAAGATGGGAGTATTGAAGATATAGAATAAGAAGAAACTCAATGAACTTACCTTAGCTTGAAAGTGTTGCTCATTTTATTTTTCTTTCTTTAATATTTAATTGGAATAATTATATTTTTTAATTAAGATTATTTGAATAAACTACTTTCATCAAAATTTTTGTTGGTATTTGTTCATTTTGGTGCTCAACCAATTAGGAATCTAGCTTGATATTTATAAATTAATGTATCTATGCATCATGATTTGAATAACTTTACTATGTAAAATAATTTTTCTATTGCATTGAGCTGTGAATGCTTACCTAGAGAGAGCTCCTACATAATTACCTTTGTTTAGGTCCTAGTTAGTCTTAGAACATGCTTTGACAGACTTTCGAGATGAAATTGAACTCGGCTTATTTAGGAGAGAAATGATCTGGACATTATTTGGTTAGCCAACAACTAGTATCAACCTTATTGATATCAATCCCTAGTTGTCCCTTTGAGCCTTCATAAAATTTTAGCTTTCTTTTCATTGGCTTACAAACCCCAACAACCTACCCTGAGCAGTTGTGATACTTATGACAAATCTAATGATCACCAAAGGGAAGAGGCAAGAAGATAAGAAAAAAGGAATGCATAGTCAATACCATAAGGATAAAAAAAGAGAAAGAAAAGAAAAGAAAGAAAAGAAAGGAAAAAGAAAGAAAAAAAAGAAGAAAAAAAAAAGAAAAGGAAAACAAAGAAGAAAAAGAAAATAAAATAAAACCCAAAATGGTTCAGAAAGCCAACTGAGTTCTCTTTTACCTAATGCAGCAAAAGATTTCCATTTGGTTTATAAAGACAGTTTGACTTGAATTGGTCCAACCCAACCAAAGATTCAATCAAAATTAGAGAGACATAAGAAAGGTCATCTAGTTCTTGAAAGTCTTGTACTTGACAGTCCTACAGGGAAGAAGGACAAAATGGTAAAATTCTCAAAGAAAAGAAAGAGAAAGAGAGAGAAAGAAAAGGGAAAAGAAGAAATGAAATGAATATGAGTAACAAAATTTTTGCAAAGGCAAAGACTGTCACAATCAAAATCCAGATTAAAGCTAAGAAGATGGGAGAACATTCAAAGCTCTATCTTTTCATGTTTCCAACTACCTAAAGTTCCAATAAGAAGTTTGTAGTGTGAAGGCTTGTCCATAGTATCACATCAGCTCCATTTTCCAAATGACCATTTAAACCATGTCCCTTATAGATCCCATTTCAAGACTCTCAAAGACCTATTGATCTCTCTTGGTATATAGAGTTTATTAGTGGAGATAGTCTGGATAAGCATGCATATGAGATAGACAATATTCAAACTCAAATGAGATCTTTGACCAAGTAATATGTATGTGCCTATCTGAAGTGCAATAGTTCTTGCTCAAATAGAAATGATTCCCGAGTTTAGTATGGTAACTAGGGTTGTCATGTTATAGATATGTTAATTTAGAAAATTAAGTCTTGAGGTATAATGAAACTGATTTGCAAAGCCAAAATATGATTCTAAGGTTTTAAAAAAATGTTTTTATCATACAAAGCCTTCAAGTTAAGAGAATTTTGTTGAACCATTGAACTTCAAAGGACACATTGGGCAAAGTAGATGATTATTGGCAAGGTCATGAAGAAGCTACCAACTGACATACTAAAACATAGTTTGAAATGGATGTACCCCTAACTATGATGCTTGGGCCTCACAACTCATGTTCTCAACAACTTTAGGATAAAAGCCATAAATGTGAAGCATTCTATCATTCCAAAGCAAGACCTGAAGGGGCATTTGGAAGGAGTCAATGAGAACACTTCAGTTGATCATCTCGGTCTGTGAGTTAATAGAACCATTGTAAGTGTTATTCATACATATCATGCATACATGAGCATATCACATTGCATTTTCTTGTATTGTATTGTCTATTCTTTGTCAGAGTGAAGTTATGAGGGCCAACTAAAAAATAGATATGCTTGCATGTAGTATGGATAATGTCATGTGCGAGTAGGGGCGAAAATCCCGGCTCACAAGTGTCCATTTATTTGTTTTGTTTGGACATTGCTATGTGTGAGCAGGGATTTTTGCCCAGACTCCCAGTGGAATGGTTCTTGCGACTTCGGCACTATTTAGGCTCGGGGCCTTAGAGAACACGGGCCTAAGCTAGGAGAAAATGGAGTAGCCACCCGGACGGGCAGGGAAAAAGAAAGGGGTGGTTGACTCGATACCTAAAGAATCCCCAACCCCCTAATGAGTTCGAAAAGTTGGGTATGTGTGGGAAAGGTGAGAAATGGCCCAGCACCCCCACAATGCCTGGTTCATTAGAACCGGCCTCCTTTGCAGGTCTAAATATTATGAAATTCTTAAGTATAACAATATTATCCATATTACATGCAACAATTAAAATAAAGCATCATTATATTAAAGTCAAAGCAATGTCCTAATAAAGCAAATAAATGGACACCCATCCGTAGATGGAAACATTTCCTTACATCGTTCATGTTTAAACTAAATAGGAAACCCACCGAAAGGTGGAAACATGTCTTTTACATTGGTCCAAAATATAAAATATATTTAAATTACAAAATACTTAACTAATGAGGTACCCACAAAGTGGAAACATACCTCTTACCATTTTAATACTAAAATAAACAAATAACAATCATAATAATAAAGAAAATATCCATCCATGATAAATTAAATAAATCAACCATCAAAATATATAATAAGCTACATAATCAAATCTAAAATTAAATAAAGCAAATAAAGATACAAATTTAGGTTTATGTCTCAATTTAGAGTTCTTTAATTAACATTTAGGGTTTTGGAATTTTAGAATTATTATTATTATTATTTAGGCTACTATAAAGGCTTTGAAAAATTGGAATGGATTAGGGTTTTATAAATTTAAGAGTAAGGTTTTTGGTTAATCAAATTAGGGTTTAGGGCTAACATCATGAAATTAGAGTCTTGGAATCTTAAGATATTATGGTTTATAATTCACGGTTACTGGATTATGGTTTTAGGTTTACTGGATCATGGCTTTAGGGCTTAGATTTACTAGATTGCATTTTATATTCATTAGATTAGGGTTTAGGGTGTTGATGAATTTGTCATAAAGTTTTTATGCTTAAAGAATTTAGATTTTAGGAAAACTAGGGTTTATTGTATTGCGTTTTGAGAAAGATAGGGTTTTTGATATTTTGGAAAACATATTTGATCTTAGGATTTAAGAAAACAGTTTAGAGTTTTTTAAAAGTAATTATGATTTTTAGAAACTGTAAAGAAGATTAGGGTTTGGAGATTTTAGAAGACATTTAGAAATTTTAGACAAAAAGTTAGGGTTTAGATGAAAATAGTTTGGGAAAAACAATTTAGGGTTTTAAAGTTTTTGGAAAGAAAAGAAACAATTTAAGGTTTTTAAGATTTTTGGAAGCAGAAGAGTAATTTAGGGTTTTTTGATATTTTGGAAAATGGGAGAGAAATAATTTAGGGTTTTAAAATTTCTGAAAAGAGAAGAACAATTTTACGGTTTTGAAGTTTTGATTACTGACTAAGGCTACTGGATGAATGTACGATTTAATGTAAAACATATTACTAAGTTTAATAATTGAGGTTACTGACTTAATATCAAAAATAAATGATAGAAACATTTTAAATAACATCAAATCAAAGATTTATAATCAAATCTCCGTTCGTTGGTTCCTCCACAATTTGCTTCTGGATGAATAAACATAAATGCAGAGTTACTGCCTTTGATGGGTTGATAATTGCTAATGTCTCTTGCTCCTTAGGGTTTCTATCCTTTTTTCCTCCCAAGTCAGAAGTCCCAAGTTTAGCTAAGTAAAAATAAATTTTCGATCCAATCAAAAGTCCCCTAATTCTGTGATTTTTCCGTCGCCGATTTTATTTATTTATTTATTTTTATTTAACTTTACCATTTTTATTTTTATTAAAAATTATAAATAATAAATACTAAAATAAATATTATTTAATTAAAATACCATAAAAATTATTTTGGACTATATAAAAAATATCGAACCAGACTGGGCCAAAAATTAAGGGTCTACAGTTTGCCCCTTGCTTGAACGATCTGAGACTACAGCAAAAGAGAGTGAAAAGCAATAAGACTTAATTTTTCTCAGATTGTTTAGGTTTTGGGTTCTGGACCTGGTTTGAGTTCTAGACTCAAAGGTAATTTTAGGTTCTGGACCTAAGGGTAATTTGAGTTCTGAATCCGAGCTAAGTTCTGGACTTAAGAGGGATTTTAGGTTTTGGACCTAAGCTAAGTTTTGGACTTAAGAATAATTTGGGTTCTGGACCCGAGCTAATTTTTAGACTTAAGAGGGGTTTTAGGTTCTGGACCTAAGCTAAGTTTGGGACTTAAGAGTAATTTGGGTTCTGGACTAGAGCTAAGTTCTGGGCTTAAGAGTAATTAGGGTTCTGGACCCAATCTAAGTTTTGGACTTAAGAGGGATTTTAGGTTATGGACCTAAGCTATGAGAGATTTAATTGTCTGCAAAAATAATTGTAGTCAGTAGTATACTAAAGGAATTTGCAAAAAAATTTAGCTAATTTTTACCATGCACATATCTTCTCCTTGCCCCCTGCGTGTAAAAATATTTTAAAAGTGCAAAAATATTTATATACACGAAAGTATTTGAATGATTGAATTGAATAATTGAGTTTCCTATTTATTTACTGTGTAGTCACTGTTTATGCACTAATCACTACTATTTATTTACTATTTGTAAATAGTAACTTACTATTTATCAATAGTAAAATTTACTTTTACTTTTTTTTCCTAAGATTACTGTTTTTTTTTGTCTTTTTCCTTTGCCATTCCTCTATATAAACGCAGTAGATTTCTTCATTTCATTCACAGCAGATTTCTTCATTTCATTCATTCATAGCTATACATCTTTTATTTTAGAGAGTTTAACATAGTGTTTTGAAAAAAATGCATGCTTCAAGATCAGGAACTCGATCTAATGCTGAGTTATTGGAGTTTATTCGGCGACATGAAGATGGAAATATAAGTCTACTAGCCGGGATGCCGCTTCATCACAGATCAAATCAAAAGAGCAAGGAAAGTATTCAATTATTTATTTTAACAACAAATTATTTTTCATTTTTGACATCTTTTTTATTATATTTTTTTGTTTTTCTTTTCTGTATGTTTTTTCTTTTTTTTATATTTTTGTTTCTTTTTTGTTTGTTTTCTTTTTATTTTTTGTTTGTTTATTTCTTCTTTTTTTTTCTAAGATTTTGTAAAAATAAATTAATTAGATGAATATATTTAAGAATTTAAGTAAATAGATGACTAAAAAAAGAATATAAATAAATTTAGCCTAAAAATCGGTGGTATTGATATAATGATATACTTACCTCGTGTTAACTTACCTGGCTCCATGTTAGCGTGATCGTTCCATTATCCGAGGCAGAGGGTGTGTCTACAAAGCCCGACAATGGTATGATGTAGAGCCTTCTTGGGTAAGACGGATTATCCAAGATTGCAGTTTTCAAAGCTTTATCTTGCAGTTACCATCCGAGGAGTATCCGATAGACAGGTGTGTGGTTCAAGCATTGTTAGAACAGTAGATGGACAAGACCCATACTTTCCAACTACCTATAGGAGAAATGACCATTGGCCTCGGTCGATTATACAACCATAACTGGTATCCGGTACTATAGCCTTTCGGTCCCCCTGACCAATGATATTCTGACATTCAAAGAAATCAAACAGTTAATTGGTCTGGAACCATCATTTCAAGGGCCTTTCAAGATAAAAATTGAGCCAATTCGTAGCTATTGGATGAACTATGAAGGATGGGTTCACATAGACACAGCCAAACAATATACTCGAGGATTTTTGTTGTATTTGCTCGGGTCGACCATTTTAGGCAGCACCGAATCTGTCATCCATTTATCAGTGTTGAGTGCCCTTACTGATATGAATATGGTACCGCTTTACGGCTGGGGTGAAGCCAGTCTTCCCTGTCTTTATCACGGACTTGACAAAATTTGCAGAAATAAGAAGTCTTTTGTTGGCTTTATGGCGGTTGTCGAGGTACTCTTCTTCCACCAATGTCAATTCCATTATTCTTACATGAATTTTATTTTTATTATTATTGTAGGCATGGGCATATGAGCACAATCTTGTGAGGGTGCCTGGTATTTCCCAAGAGAGAGTCGGGTATCTGAGATTAAATTTTTGGTTATGAGATCGTGTAGAAGTTCCCGGCTCTCATCATGTGCATACCCAATGCTTTATCTTGAGCTGCTTAACCTGGGACTAGGTAAAATAGCATTAGTATATTTTAAAATTTATATAAAAGTTCACTTACCTTATGTCATTTTATAGGTCAATTTGGCCTGGTGGAACACAAAAGAGCGGACGAACTGGACTTCCTCCATGAATGATGCACTGCCTTTTCAACATACTCGCCGAGTTATTGCCGGTCCTGTGTCTAGCTGATGGTTTCTAGGAGAGAGAGTATATGAGTGGTTTCTTGGTCCCGAGCAGTGGAGGATCCCGATGCATTGCTCGGAGTATATTTTAAATATCATTGCAGACCCTTAATTTTTGACCCAATCCGGTCCAATATATTTTAATAAGTCCAAAATAATTTTTGTGTGGTCCAATATATTTTAATTAGTCCAAAATAATTTTTGTCTTATCTTAATTAAATAATATTTGCTTTAGTATTTAGTTTTTATAAATAATAATAAATAATAAATAATAATAAAAAAATTAAAAATAAAAAGCGGCGATGAAATTTTTCATCGCCAAAAAGGAGTCAGACGAAATGGCCAGGGCCATTTCGCCCGTAGGAATTTCCTACGGGCAAAATGGCCCTCAGGCAATTTTCGCCCCGCAGCCTGCAAGCTCCTACGGCAACCTTTTTTCGCCAGCAAAATTTTTCCGCAGCAGTTTTTTTCGCTAGCAAAATTTTTCTGACGTAAATTTTTTCGAAACCAAATTCAATTTGGTTTTGCTTTCCTTTTCTTAATTAATGTTTGATTCCATAAACAATTAAGATTAATCATTAAAATCTTCTATAAATAGGACTAAAAACAACACAAAGATGGGGGGATCGAAATTGAGGTGAAAAATTCGAGAGGACTTTTGGAGAAAAACTTTGAGGGATCAGACTCGAATTCTTTTTGAACTCAGAACTTTGGGAGACTTTTGATTAGGTGGTCGAAACTCAGTAAACCGAAGCAATAAGCAAGAAAATCTATAATTCATCAAAGGCAGCAAAGCTTGTCTTTGTTCTTGTTCATCCAAGAAATAATTTTTGGTGGAACCAACAAACGAAGGTATGAATTTCTTTATTTGTTTTTCTTTACAGTAGCTTCATCACTCAATATTGAAAATTTCTGTTTCTTCAAAATCTTAAAACCCTAATCTACTTTTTAACTTTTCAAAACCTTAAATCATTTCAAAATTTACCAAAACCCAAAAAATCATCCTTTTGTTTCCCTAAAAACCTCAAAAACCTAAATTATTCCTTCTGTCCCCAAAAACCCTAAATTGTCTCTTTTGTTTCTATAAACCTTAAATCATTTTGTTTATTTCCAAAAACCCTAATAAATATCTTTTATGTTTCTATAAACCTTAAATCGTTTTGTTTATTTTCATAAAGCTTCATAAAACTATAAATTGTTTTTCCAATTTCTAAAATCTAATACATTCTCCGAAACACTAAAAACCCTAATTCAACTTTAAAACCAAGACAGTAACCTCAAACCAATTATTCTAAACCCTAGTATTCTTAAACCCTAATTCCCTTAAAACCTTAAACCCTAGCTTTCCTAAACTCTAACCCTTTAATCTTTAAAACCTTAAAACCTTATAAACCTAAAACATTCAAACCCTATATAGTAAATATAAAAATAATAATCCAGTAACCGTAAATCTAATGTTTTGAAGTGCCCAAACCTAAATTTCATGATTTCACTCCTCAAACATTAATTTGGTTAATCAAAGAATTTTATCAACCTCTTAAATTATAAAACTTTAATTGTAACATCCAAAATTTTTGAAAATTTCTAATTTTTGGAAAATTTGATAAAATAAATTATAATTTAAAAGGATAAATTAAATTAATAGTTTTAAATGAAAAATGAAGGGATTTTAAATGAAAAAGTGGAATATATATATGATATATATGCAAAATATACATAACATATATAAAAGTCAACACTTTTTAAAAGAAAAGGGTATTTTGGTAATTAAATCTTATAAATTTAAAATTAATAAAATAATTCAAAAAAAATTAATTTTAAATGGAAGAGGGAAATTAGGACTTTTAATTTATTAAAAAAATAATTAAATATTAAATATTAAATTATTTTAATATATATATATATATATATATGTGTGTGTGGTTAAAAAAAAAGATGAAAAGGAAAGAATATTAAAAGTCTTCTTCTTCTTTCTTCTCAAGAATGTGGCTTCCATGGAAGTTTGAAGACCATGGATTTTGCTTCTTCCATACTCCAAAAATTGAAAGAATTAACAAGTTTCAAGTGGATTTCTGGTGATTTCCACTAAAATTAGTAAATTTCCTTCTCTTTTCTTTGAATTCCTTGGAAATTTAGATTATGTGAGAATTTGAATTTTTATGTAGGATGTTATAATTTTTGGAATTGGTGTGTATGCTGCTATTTTGGGTAGTTAACAATGATTCTAAGGTTAGATTGAAGTGATGATGGAGTTTGGTTAAAGAATGGTGAAGAGAGAGAATTTAGGGTTATGGATTTTTGGGGTTTTGAAAACATGAATTTTAATTGTGCAAATTGATTCTAAATGAGTTGTTTTGATTCATAAACAAGTATTTTAAAGTCAAATATTGGATTTGGTGGTGTTGGGTTGGATTTTGAGAATGGAAGTGGAGATTTAGGGTTTTGGAAAAGTGATTTTCCAAAGTGGTTGAATTGTGTGATTTTATTTGTTTAAGCATGTTGTTTAGTGTTAAAAGTGATGAATATAAGCTTGGAATGAGTAATGGATTGTGTTGAAATGGAAAACCTTCAATAGGGGAAGTTTAGGCCATTTTTGAGATTTTGTGTATAAGAGTGTATTTTTATAATGTAAATGATTTAAATGTATTAAAATATGTTTTTCATAATATAAATAAACTTAAAACACTAATTTAATTGTAGTAGAATGGAATTCTAATGTTTAAGTAAGGAAAGGCTAAATTTTTGAAAATTTGTAGGAGTGATGTGTAATTATGATTTAATGTTGGAAATGCCATTAAATGTGATACTAAATGATTATTTGCTATCACATTTGGTTTAAGCATTGAGGGAGATTGATTTGCTTCATCCAAGTGGTGAAGGGCAAATTAGAAATATTGGATTGAAGGTTGTTTTTAGCTTGCTTTGGGTTGCTAGTGGATGTATGTACAAACTTTGAATATAATGTTTATATTTGCATAACATTTGGACTTAACACATTTTGGTTGAAAAATATGTTAAGCTACTTGGTTCATTGATTGTGTATGAATAATATGCTATGACATTTGTAATGTCATATATGTGTTAAATGCATTGTGAAAAGCCATTAATAATGGCTAATTTTTGTAACATGTGAAATATGCATATTATGTGAAAATACCCAAAGTAATTGGGTAATGTGTTGTGAATGCAAAAATAAGATATGTGTAATAATGAAATGAATTGATATTGATAAAAATGAGAAAAGTGAGAAAAATGAGAAAGATATGAAAAAAGAGAAAAGTGAGAAAAAAAAAAGTGAAAATAAGGCAATGTGCCTAGATTGAATATGTAAAAATGAGAAAGAGATTAATAATGAGAAATATGAATAAATTGTGTGCCTAGTATGCTATTCAATTTTCAGAGTTCTAGGTTTGGTGGCATGCCTATGATTGCCTACGGGCTATACGCTGGAATGGTGAAAAGACTAGGTCGTAAGCCAGGCCAACTGATAAATATGATGTTTTTGGAGTGAAAAGACTGGGTCGTAAGCCTCAAAAACTATAGCAGTCTAGCCGAGTTGAGGACCAAGATACTGGGGCCTAAGGGTCTAGCCGGGTTGAGGTCCAAGAGACTGGGGCTGTTACATTATCCATGGATATATATATTGCATACGGGGCTAGACACATGGTGTCATTATGGACCAAAGCAGTAACTCTGAAATTTGAATAGCATATTAGATCCTTTTTGGGCCCATGCTTATCTTTGTTTTACTGTGAATTATGAATTATGATACAATTGAGTAATATAATGTTTTGAGTTGTGCTTATGAATTATTTGAAAAATATAAGAAAGTGGATTGATGTGACATATATATGCATTGTGCATTTGGTATTGCATTGAGTTATATTGTTATTATCAAAGTTTATACCACTAGGCTTCAGTTTAGCTCGATTGTTTCCATCGCGCAGGTGACAGGGTAGACCCAGCTGAGCCAGAGACTTCTAGACCAGGTCGGGTCTAGACTTGTAGTTGAGCTTGTAGAGTTGCTATCGAGATCAGAAACACTGTCAGTAACATGCATATATTTTTATGTTATTGTACATTTTGAGTTTTATGCATAATATATTATATTTTGAATTTTACATATTGTATATTATAAAGAATATTTGGGTCAATGTATTTGAAATGGGAGAGTAAGTGTGTTTTAAATTATATATATCTATATGTATAAATATTTGAGAAAATTGGTGAAATTGAGAAGTATGGTTGAGAGGGTGATTGGAAATTATTGGGAGTGTTTTCTTTTTGCAGGTTGAGTAATTGCTAAGTTTTGGGACATCCAAAATACAGACAAAACTCTGGCGAATTTTTCCCAGAGATTTTTATATATATTATTTATTTTGGGTTCTTATAACAAGTAGATAATATTTATATTCTATTTAATTTTTATATATTTAGAATTTTAAATTTTAAATTGGAAATGTAAAAAAAAATTAGTAAATCCGTCTATGACATTTTTGTACCGTATATGCGTATTTTACATATGCTAGAAATATGTTTTATACGTATATAGGGTATAAGGGTGTTACATTTGTTTTGGTATCAGAGCCTAGGTTTGAGGTTCTCGACCAGGGGGGTATGATAGAGAGAGAAAATGGAGGATTTAAAAAATAATTTTTAATTATAATACATGCATTGGCACTGGCAGTTTCTGATCTCTGATATAGTATTTTCTGCTTTGTTTGCAAATATAGGTAGTTATGGCGTCTCGATCGCATTAGGCTACTAAGGGTAGTGCAGAGAGTGTGGCTCCAGATGAGGGTAGAGATGGAGCTAGAGTTGTATCTACTGGTGAGGTATCTATTTTTGTGCCTGTGAGACCAGCAACTGATGAGGTTCCGCCTGGGTGGGTATGGCATATGGTAAAGTTGTTGAGGCAGGCTCCAGTTCTGCAGCCACCACAGCCGCAGCCGCAGCCGCAGTTGCCGGTGAGGCAGTATGATAAATTGAGAAAGTATGGGGCTGAGGACTTTATTGGTACTACCGATCCTGCTGTAGCAGAGCAGTGGCTTAGAGGATATTTATTCAATTACAGGCTAGTCCAGAAGAGAAGTTTGATTATGCCAGATCTCTTCTGCGGAGAGATGCATATGATTGATGGAAGACGGTTCCACATGCTCTAGATGATCCACCAGTCCTGACCTATGACGATTTCCTACGGGAATTTGAGCAGAAGTATACTCCGAGAGAGTATAAAGATGCAAAGAAGATGGAATTCCTAAGTATGAGACAGGATACTAGGACAGTGACCGAGTATGAGATCGAGTTTATTCGGTTGAGTCACTATGCTGGTGGGATCATTTCTGACGAGTTTGACAGGTGTAGGAGGTTTAAGGAGGGACTGAGACCCTCTATCATGTGCATCATCGCAGGCTCTCGGTATCAAGATTTCTCCTAGTTAGTTGCAGCTGCCAGGAGTGTTGAGAGGGTACAGAGTCTTGCAGCAGCTGCCAGGGTTGAGGAGACCAGAGTTAGGAGACCCCAGAGTGAGGCAGGGTCTTCATCAGTGAAGAGAGGCCGAGGGGGACATTTTCAGAGGTTTAGTAGGAGTCAGGGGCAGTTTGGCAGGTCAGTACAGCAAGAAAGATAGAGACAGAGACTTGCAATTTCAGTGGCTAGTGCTTCCGCCCCAGTGGCTCAGAGACCTACTCCACCTACTTGCGTTCATTGTGGTAGAGTACACGGAGGTGTCTACTGGTGGAGAGGTGCTTTGGGAGTGTGTTTTAGATGTGGGTCATCAGACCATTTTATCAGAGATTGTCCCGAGTCATCAGAAGTTAGGCAGGCAGATACTGCATCTTCTCGACCCAGTGTTAGAGGGGGTCGTGGTGGCAGAGGTTTTAGTAGAGGTGGTCGCCCTGGGTTTAGTCAGAGAGGAGGCTCTACATCCGGAGGCAGTAGGCCAAATGAGGCTGGGCCATCTCAGCAGGTTTATGTGATACAGAGGCAGCTGGATGCTTCAGCCGTCATTGCGGGTACATTTTCTTTATTTGGTATTTCAGTACTTGCTCTATTAGATCCTGGATCTACGCATTCATACATAAGTGCATCCATCTTGCCTGTGTCTGTATTGCATTCTGAGTCCCTAGGATTTGATGTCTTGGTGATAAATACTTTAGGGCATAGTGTTGTGGTGAGCAGGGTGCACCGAGATAGTCCAGTTGTTGTTCAAGATGAGGAGTTTCTCGGTGACCTGATTGAGATGTCTTTTAGGGAATATGATCTGATTTTGGGCATGGATTGGTTATCCAAGCATGGGGCTATGGTCGACTGTCAGAAGAAATGTGTTACTTTGAGAACACGGGATGGTAGGGATGTTATAGTATCTAGTGAGCAGAGGTATCTTTCATCTATGTTTGTTTCAGCTATTTCAGCTGGGAGAATGATTCGGAAGGGATGTGAGGCTTATCTTGCTCATGTTGTAGATACTAGAGTAGTGGGATCCCTGTTTGAAAGTATACCCACGGTTGCCGAGTTTCCATATGTTTTCCCTGATGAGTTGCCAGGGGTACCTCCTGAGAGAGAAGTGGAGTTTGGTATTGATTTGTTGCCTAGTACCACTCCTATCTCTATTACCCCTTATCGGATGGCACCTGCTGAGTTGAGAGAGTTGAAGGTGCCGTTGTAGGAGTTATTGGATAAAGGGTTTATCCGCCCTAGTGTGTCCCCATGGGCAGCGCCTGTGTTGTTTGTGAGGAAGAAGGATGGCACCATGAGATTGTGTATTGATTATAGGCAGTTGAATAAGGTGACCATCAAGAACAAGTATCCTTTGCCTCGGATAGATGATCTCTTTGATCAGTTGAAGGGAACAACAGTATTCTCTAAGATTGATCTGAGATCAGGGTACCATCAGTTGAGAGTCAGAGATATGGATGTACCCAAGACAGCTTTTCGTACGAGATATAGGCATTATGAGTTTCTGGTGATGCCCTTTGGATTGAAAAATGCACCAGCAGCTTTTATGGATTTGATGAACAGGGTATTCATACCATATTTAGATCAGTTTGTGGTGGTCTTCATTGATGACATTTTGGTGTATTCGCGTAATGAGGAGGATCATGATAGACATTTGTGGATCGTATTGCAGACTCTGAGAGAGAAGCAGTTGTATGCTAAACTGTCTAAGTGTGAGTTCTGGCTTGATCAGGTAGATTTTCTTGGTCATGTGGTTGCAACAGAGGGTATTAGAGTTGATCCGAGTAAAATTGAGGCTATCTTGAATTGGAGTCCACCGAAGACTGTGATAGAGGTTAGAAGTTTTCTGGGATTGGCAGGCTATTATCGTCGGTTTGTGAAGGGTTTTTCTATAATAGCTACACCACTCACCAGATTACTTCAGAAAGGAGTTAAATTTGTATGGACAGATCAGTGTCAAGCGAGTTTTGAGCAGCTGAGGGAGATGTTGACTCAAGCTCCTATCCTTACCCTGCCTGTGGAAGGTAAATCATATGTGATATATAGTGATGCTTCACACAATAGTTTAGGTTGTGTTTTGATGCAGGAGGGTAGAGTCATTGTTTATGCCTATCGACAGTTGAAATCGCATGAGCTGAATTATCCAACACATGATTTAGAATTAGCAATAATAGTCTTTGCCTTGAAGATTTGGCGGCATTATTTGTAAGGGAAAAAGTGTTTCATTTATACAGATCACAAGAGTTTGAAATACCTGGGTGTTCAGAGAGAGCTGAATCTTCAGCAAAGACGGTGGTTAGAGTTGATTAAAGACTAAGAATGTTTGATTGATTATCATTTTGGTAAGGCAAATGTTGTTGCTGATGCCTTGAGTCGAAAATCTTTAGCAGGTTTGACTGCTTACTCGCTCTCATTGCTTGTTGAGTTGAGAGCATTGCATGCTAGATTTGAGTCTTCTGATGATGGTGCTCTGATGGCTCAGTTGTAGTTAAGGCCAGTCTTGTTGGATCATATTAGGGAGGCTCAATTAGCAGATGAGAGAATTCAGAAAATTGTGCTGGTTTGTCAAAAAGGGGAAAGTCGAGACTTTTATTTGAGGGATGATGGCAGTCAATGGTACAAAGATAGATTGTGTATTCCTGATGATGCAGAATTGAAAAGAATGATATTAGAGGAAGTACATCAGTCACTTTTTGCTATGCACCCTGGGAGTACCAAGATGTATCAGGACTTGAAACGACATTATTGGCGGTCAGGTATAAAGAGGGACATAGCAGAGTTTGTATGTAACACCCCTATATCTCATATACGTACATAGCATGCTATTACGATCGTAATATACGTATACTGAATATAGAAATATCAAAAATTACAAAACAAATGACTCACTTCTTTTATAATCATATGAACAAATTTAAAACATTTAAAGAAATTTATAAAACACAATGTTAGACAAATGATCTTAATTTTGATCCTTGACAACTCAAATGGATGATCTATTTAACTTGTGTTTGAGAAATCTTGTTGCAGGATTAGGTTGCTTCAATTAAAGGTGAACAGAACAATTCTCGCGGTCGCACATCACCTAAATACGACCGCTCCAAGCAATTACAGAATGAAACCTTGTCACAGTAGGTTTCGCGGTCAGAAGTTCGACCTCAGTCGCGACCGCTCCTACAGAATAGCGACCGTCCGAATATTTGCACGACCGCTACTCAAGGAACTTAAATAATTACAATCACAGTAAGGTTCGCGGTGACAAGAACGGTGAATAACTCGACATCGCTTATCACTTTAGCGACCGCCCCATTCGGAGTCGCGACCGCCCAACAATTCAAGAAGAAATTGCTCAAAAGAGACAGTAGTGTTCGCGTCCTCAGGTGCGTCCAAAAGCTCGACGCGAGTATGTGAGTTCGACCGCGAAAAGCTACCAAGGGCGACCGCGAAGATTCAAATTATGGCGGACATCTCTTTTGCTCTGTCAGAAAGTGACACGTGACATGACCGTTGTAAACCCACTTCAATATTCAAAAAGGGCGACCGCACCTATGCTTGGCGCGACCGTCCCGACAAATACAGCATGGGCAAAAAACGGTCCGACAAACACATCGTGGGCAAGATTCTAGCTGCAGAGCACTAAAATTCGACCGTTGAAGTCTTTTCAAAAGTAGCGACCGTCCCCTGTTAAAGGACGACCGCGAGAAGCATGAGCGCGACCATCCTTGCATGAAGGGCGACCGCGAAGTGCTTCGGGCAGTTTAAGTAAAGAAGGTCTAATCTACCAATACATTATTCTTAATGTCTATAACGGCTAGTAAGACCACATTGGCTATAAATACAATGTCTCTCTGAGAAAAGAAAAGAGAGCAAGCAAGAAATCAGATTTTGATAGCCAAGCAACAAATTTTCTATTACTTAAACTTACATTTGAATTGTAATGTATGTTAGGTGTTAGCATTTGAAAACACCATTGTATAAGTTTGAGTGTAAGCTTGGGAAACACTTGGGTTGTGAGAGTAAGCCTTGTAAAACTCTTGTTAGGTTGTGAGAGTGAGCCTTGTAAAACTCTTGATTGGGTTGTAAGTGTGAGCCTTAGAAAAACACTTGTAAAGTTAGGTGTGAACTTGTGAAAACACCAAAGTTGGAAGTGAGCTTGTAAAAACTTCAAAGTCTAGTGGAACCTTAACAAGTTGTTAAGGAAGTGGATGTAGGATTGAAGTAAATCCGAACCACTATAAATCTTGTGTGTTCTTTCTTCCTTCATCACTCAACAATCCTTATATTCCGCACTTCTTGTTTGTTGAGTTTTTTAAATTGTCATTACTTCTTGAGGAAACCAATTCACCCCCCCCCTCTTGGTTGCCATCTTGGGACAACAATTGGTATCAGAGCCCTGAGATTTCTTGAACTTAATTGTGAAATCTGATCCACAATGGCAACTTCTTCTTCATCAAGCTCTCATGGAAATCTTAACTCTGTTCTTAGACCCTACTTTGATGGAACTGATTATTCATACTGGAAACACAAAATGTATTTGTTTCTAGACAGTGAAGGGATTGAACTATGGGATTTCGTGGAAAATGAATGGAAATCTCCCACTTATGAAGTCGACGGCATTCAAGTTCCACTTCCCAAAGCACAATGGTCAGCTAGCAATATCAGAGATCGATTAAAGAACAATAGAGCCGCTTCCATCTTGATGAACTCCATTTCAAGAGAAGAAGGTGGAAGAGTTCAACATTTAACTTGTGCACATTGCATTTGGAAAACACTTGAAAACTACCATGAAGGTACAACTCAGGTAAGATTTACCAAGAAACAAATGCATGTTCATGAGTATGAGCTATTCAAGATGAAACCAAATGAAAATGTCACCGACATGACAAATCGTTTGCTTGCTATTGTCAATGAACTAAAAAAGTATGGCAAGGTATATGATCAAGGTGATGTAAACAGTAAAATCTTGAGAGCCCTAAGAGCTAGAAAGAACTTTGAATCCAAAGTATCATCCATAGAAGAAGCTCATGATCTCAGCACATTAAGAACCGACGAGCTAGTTGGTAAATTACTCACTTTTGAGCTGCACAGTGAAAAAGAAGAAGATCAAGGTGAGAAAGAAAAGAGAAAACCAATTGCACTCAAAGCAATCAAAGAAGCTGAGAGCTCAAGCAATGAAGGTACTGATGATGAAGATGAAATGGCAATGTTCTCTAAAAGAATCAATGAATGGAAAAGGAAGAAAAGATTACAAGCAAACAAAGGTACACCTCCTAAATTCTCCTTCAAAGATAAAGAAAAGAAAAATGAGGTGAAGTGCTATGAATGTGGAAAAACTGGTCACATCAAATCGGATTGCTACAAATTGAAGAACAAAAGGAAATGGGATAAAGAAAAGAAAAAGTCTCTCAAAGCCACATGGGATGACTCTTCCTCAAGTGAAGAAGAAGAAGAGGAAGGAATTGCAAATCTTTGTCTCATGGCTATTGAAGATGACTCCAATGAGGTAAGTACTCAATCCTTTGATCTTGTAGCACATGATGATATAAATGATATAGATGATAGTGACTTAATTGAGCACATGAATTCTAAAATAGAAAAATATTTCTCCAAAATGATGCTCTATAAAGAGAAAAACTCTAAGTTAGAAAAGGATTTTATATGCTTAAAGAACTCTACCTTAGAATTGAAAACCTCAAATGAACATTTGATGAATACAATAGGAGAATTAAATAAAAGCTCACATGACTTAGAAAAAGTGATTAAAGAGAATGAGGCATTGAAGCATGAACTAAAAGAACTAAAAGAATCAATTTCCAGATTTCATAAAGGAAAGGAAGCATTGAACACATTAATTAATAATCAAAGATCACCTTCCTTGAAATATGGATTAGGATTCAATGGCTCAACCAACATTGCACCTAGCAAACCAACATTTGTGAAAGCATCTACAATTGGAATTTCTAATGTTCATATCAAAGATGCTTGCACCAAGTCTAAAAGAACTTCTTATGGTTCACTAGGAAATAAAGCTAAAGATAATTATGCATTGTTGTTCACTAAACTTGTACAAAAGAAATCACATACTTGTAGTTGTATGTATAATGCAAAAAGAAAAATGCAGAAGCATAGAATACCATGGCAATGCACATATTGCATGAAATTTGGTCACAAAAATTTCTATTGTTATATAAGAAAAGCTCATCTCAATTTAGAAGGCACTCTTTCTACTAACCATCAAGGACCCAACTATATGTGGGTACCTAAAAAAGGATGATCACAATTGGCTTGCAGGTATGCCTAAAATCTACTACCAATGAAAGCACATGGCTTGTGGATAGTGGATGCTCAAGGCATATGACTAGAAATGCAAAGCTCTTTACAAGTATTACCTATAAACATGGAGGTAACGTAACTTTTGGAAACAATGCTAAAGGTAAAATTCTTGGTGTTGGCTCCATTGGTTCTATTGGTAAGGATTTAATTGAAGATGTATGGCTTGTTGATGGTTTGAAACATAACTTGCTAAGTGTTAGTCAACTTTGTGATAAAGCATACTTTGTTAAGTTTGATTCCAAGGAATGCAAAATCACAAATTCAAATGATGTTATCATATTTAAGGGTACTAGAACAAACAACACTTACAATGTAAGCATACATTCTAATCATACATGTTTAATGTCCACTAATAATGATGCATGGTTATGGCATAGAAGACTAGGACATGCTGGTATGGATCAATTGAAATATATTTGTAATGAGAATTTAATTGATGGCTTACCTAAGATAAAATATGATAATGACAGAATTTGTGAACCTTGTCAACATGGTAAGCAACATAAAAGCTCATTTAAATCAAAGTGTGTTATAAGCACCTCTAGACCTTTAGAGCTCATTCATTTAGACTTGTTTGGACCAAATAGAGTTACAAGCTTAGGAGGCAAATCATATGCATTTGTTCTTTTTGATGACTACTCTAGATTCACATGGGTTAATTTCTTAGCTCAAAAGAATGAAGCCTTTAATTACTTCAAAACCTTTGCAAAAAGAGTTCAAAATGAAAAAGGATATGTGATCACATCTATTAGAAGTGATCATGGCAAAGAATTTGAAAATGAAAACTTTGAAAACCTTTGCAATGAACTTGGCATTTCACACAATTTTTCTGCTCCTAGAACTCCACAGCAAAATGGTGTAGTTGAAAGGAAAAATAGAACTTTAATCGAAATGGCTAGGACAATGCTCAATGAATATGATTTACCATCTTATTTTTGGGCGGAAGCCGTTAATACAGCTTGTTACATTGCAAATCGTGTTTATAAAAGGCATTTAACTAATAAAACTTCTTATGAGCTATGGAATGGAAGAATACCCAGAATTGGATATTTTAGAGTATTCGGATGCAAATGCTTCATATTGAATACCAAGGATAATCTTGGTAAATTCTCATCAAAATCAGATGAAGGCATATTCTTAGGATATTCATCATATAGCAAAGCATATAGAGTATTTAACATGAAAACTCTAGTAATAGAAGAATCAATGCATGTTGTATTTGATGAATCATCTAAACTTGATCAAAAGAAAGGTATTACTTTCAATGACCCTGCAGGTACTCTTGAACCTCTTGAATCTATTGATGCTCCAAAGATCAATCAACTTGAAGAAGAGACTCAAGATCTACCTAAGGATTGGCAATACAAGAAAGATCATCCAAAGGAACTCATCATTGGAGAAACATCAAAGGGAGTAATTACTAGATCTAAAATTAATCATGTTGATGTTAATGTTGCTTTTGTTTCTCAAATTGAACCAAAAACTATTGAGGAAGCTTTAAATGATGAAAATTGGATAACTGCAATGCATGATGAACTTAATCAATTTGAAAGAAATAATGTTTGGCAACTTACTCCTAGACCTATAGATCATTCTATAATAGGATGCAAATGGATTTATAGGAATAAGCTTGATGAAAATGGTCACATTATTAGAAATAAAGCAAGATTGGTAGCCAAAGGTTATAATCAAGAAGAAGGTATTGACTATGATGAAACCTTTGCTACAGTAGCCAGATTAGAAGCTATTAGAATATTACTTGCTTTTGCATGTCATATGAATTTTAAGCTTTATCAAATGGATGTTAAAAGTGCATTTCTAAATGGACTCATAAATGAAGAAGTTTATGTTGAACAACCTCCTGGTTTTGAAAACTACAAATTTCCTGATCATGTTTTCAAACTTACCAAAGCTTTATATGGATTAAAGCAAGCACCTAGAGCTTGGTATGATAAACTTAGTGCATATTTGCTTGAAAATGGTTTTTCAAAAGGAAAAGTAGACACAACTCTTTTTGTTAAAAAGGATAAGCACAACATTTTGATTGTACAAATTTATGTGGATGACATAATATTTGGAGCTACTAATGAAGCCTTGTGCAAAGAATTTGCTTCTTGTATGACCAGGGAATTTGAAATGAGCATGATGGGTGAACTCAAGTTCTTCCTTGGACTACAAGTCAAGCAATGTAAAGATGGGATCTTCATCAACCAATCCAAATATACAAAAGAACTCATCAAGAAATTTGGAATGGATGGCTGCAAAACTAGCAAAACTCCTATGAGCACATCATTGAAATTAGGTAAAGATGACAATGGTAAAGCAGTAGATGAGAAGAAATATCGAGGTATCATCGGATCACTACTTTACTTAACCGCATCTAGGCCTGATATAATGTACAGTGTATGTCTATGTGCTAGATTTCAAACCTGTCCTAAAGAATCACACTTGAATGCCACAAAGAGAATCTTGAAATATTTGAGTGGTACAATACATTTAGGACTTTGGTATCCAAAGAACACATCATTTCATATTATAGGATTTTCAGATGCAGATTATGCTGGTAGTATCTTAGATAGAAAAAGCACAACAGGAGCATGTCACTTTCTTGGTAATTGTTTAGTTTCTTGGCATAGTAAGAAACAAGCATCAGTTGCTTTATCCACAACGGAAGCTGAATATGTTGCAGCTTGTTTTTGTTGCACACAAGTATTATGGATGAAACAACAACTGCTTGACTATGGTAAAGTTTTTAACAATATTTCCATTAAATGTGACAACACTAGTGCTATAAATTTGTCTAAGAATCCTATACAACATTCTAGGTCCAAGCATATAGATATTAGACATCATTTTTTAAGGGAAAATGTGCAAAATCAGAACATAATTCTAGAATTTATTGAAACACAAAATCAACTTGCGGATGTCTTTACAAAACCCTTGAATGAAGATAGACTTAATTTTATTAAACTTAATTTAGGAATGATTGATGGAAACACTCTGAATTAATTGCCTATCAATAAGGTTTCTATGTGCATGAATTTAATGTTTCTTAACACAATAGAAATATTTTCCATCTTTCCTTGAATCTTTCATTTTTAAGTATGTCGCGGTCGCTCCAGTATTCTTTAGCGGTCGCTATCCTGTCTGTCAGTTTCATTCAAACTAATGACTCTGAGCGCGGTCGAGAAAATTTGTGCGCGACTGCACCAATTTGAAAAGTTTCGACCGTTACAGTTGTTTTCTTCACTCGCGAGCGAACTGATCATAATAATGGACGCTGTACCCCATGTCGCGATCGCACCTTATTAAATCTGCGACCGCACCCTGTACACTCTGCTCGAAAATTTACAACCGTTGGCTGTGTGACAGGTCGCAACTCTTAACTCTCAATAGTCATAAACGGCTATTTTCTTTACTTCATCTATTTAAGAGTGTTTTGCATCAGTTTATCTGATATTTTGCCTATCAAAGCACACAAACTTCCTTCTGAAACCCTAAAAACTTCTACTTCTCAATCACCCTCTGTCTTCCAATTTACTTCTACTCTCTTTTCTAATGGCTCCCAAAAGAAAAACCACTTCCAAAATTAAGGGTCAAGCTAAGAGAGTTCCAGGAATCACCATTAGAGAACCTGTTGTTGAACCTCCATCTCCTCCTCAATCTAAAAGAGGTGAGAAAATTCACAAACCTCACCACCAAACCTCTGAGGAAGACATTAGGTATGCTATGCTTAAGAAAAAGAAGGTTGAAGGCACCAAATCACCTTTTGGTGGGATGCTGTCTGCCTTGAACATCAAGGACGAAATTGAAGGATTGTTGGATGTCCTTGGATGGGAAAAATTTGTCTTTCCAGAAGAGGTAGGCTACTCTAGTCTGAGTAAGGAGTTTTTAATGTCTCTTCAAATAGAGAAGAGTGCAAATTCTGCACTAGGGTGGTATGGGGTTAGATTTAAGCTCTTTGATCAATACCAAGCCCTATCTCTAGAAGATTTTGGCAGCATTTGGGACTTCCCTTCTGAAGGTATAACTTCTTACAATGACCAAATCTTCTCAAACCCAACACTTTCTGATTTCTGGAGAGAAATTTCCATTGAAACCTCTTTTGAAAAGGAATCTAAAGCCAGACATATCAAATCTCTCACCCACTGGATGCTCCATAGGATTATCACCTATACCATTCACCAAAGAGCTGATGGGAATGAGAAAGTAACCAAGAGAGACCTTATCTTTCTCTATGCTTTCACCCATAACATCAAAATGAACACCACCAAGTTCTTGATTGATACCTTTTATCATCATGCTATTACAAGAACTGGTACCTTCTTCCTATCCTCTCAAGTTACTCAAATAGCTAGGCACCTAAACCTTCTGAATGAATTGAACTTAGCTACTTTGAGGAACCCTTTCACTCTAGCCTCCAATGCTATCACAATGGATTACTTAGAGCATGCTGGTTGTGTAAGGAAGATAGAAGGGTCATATGTATACTGCTATGGCAAGAAAGGAGTTATGGATAAACAAAAGAAAAGGCCAAGGTATACAATTGAGGAAGAGGGAGATTCTGTAGAAGTTGCAGTAGAATTACCTCCAAAAGCAACTTCATCAAAAGCTGCTAAAGAAACTGCTTCATCCTCCACACAACTCATCCTCCAAGCTATCAAGACTCTCTCAAGGAAACTCTCTAAGTTCAAGAAGAGTGTCTCCAAGAGATTCCAGCACTTGAACAAAAGGATAGACCTTATATCCCACATGCACCATGATCTTTATGACATGCAAGGCAAATTGGACTTGCCTCAATGCAATCTTGAAGATTGGGATATAAGTGATCACACCCAAAGCGTTGCTGAAGAAGAAGAGTCCATTAGCACTAGCTCTGCCTCTGTTGCACCTCAAGATAAGGGGAAAGCTCCTTTAGTTGAAGAAGAGTTAGAGTTAGATGATGACTCAGAATAGCTTAGCTTTAGTCTGTTTTTGCTTGCATTTTCATATGTTTGCTAATTTGCTTTCTGTTTTGTATTTTCCTCCACTTCAATCTATATAATGTTTATATTTCCTTTCATTTGCTTTGTAAATGTTTTTGCTTAACATTTATTTCATTTTGCCTATGCCAATGGGGGAGAGAAAATACCAAAATGGAATGTGGTATAAATGGAATTTCAATAAAATTATGGGGGAGAAATAAGAACAATCTGTTTGAACATTTGCAAATTAGGGAAAAATGTTTATGGGGGAGTTAATTTCTTGTTGAAATTTATTGAACATTTGCAAATAAGAAAAAATGTTTATGGGAGAAAAATGTTTGCACCAAGATAAACTACTAAATCACAAATGCTCTTAACCATGATTGTTGCATATGTTAAGGGGGAGCATTTTAGACTTATTATTTTTCTCATCATTCCATTGGAATTGTCAAAGTCAAAATGGGGGAGATTGTTAGACAAATGATCTTAATTTTGATCCTTGACAACTCAAATGGATGATCTATTTAACTTGTGTTTGAGAAATCTTGTTGCAGGATTAGGTTGCTTCAATTAAAGGTGAACAGAACAATTCTCGCGGTCGCACATCACCTAAATACGACCGCTCCAAGCAATTACAGAATGAAACCTTGTCACAGTAGGTTTCGCGGTCAGAAGTTCGACCTTAGTCGCGACCGCTCCTACAGAATAGCGACCGTCCGAATATTTGCACGACCGCTACTCAAGGAACTTAAATCATTACAATCACAGTAAGGTTCACGGTGACAAGAACGGTGAATAACTCGACCTCGCTTATCACTTTAGCGATCGCCCCATTCAGAGTCGCGACCGCCCAACAATTCAAGAAGAAATTGCTCAAAAGAGACAGTAGTGTTCGCGTCCTCAGGTGCGTCCAGAAGCTCGACGCGAGTATGTGAGTTCGACCGCGAAAAGCTACCAAGGGCGACCGCGAAGATTCAAATTATGGCGGACATCTCTTTTGCTCTGTCAGAAAGTGACACGTGACATGACCGTTGTAAACCCACTTCAATATTCAAAAAGGGCGACCGCACCTATGCTTGGCGCGACCGTCCCGACAAATACAGCATGGGCAAAAAACGGTCCGACAAACACATCGTGGGCAAGATTCCAGCTGCAGAGCACTAAAATTCGACCGTTGAAGTCTTTTCAAAAGTAGCGATCGTCCCCTGTTAAAGGGCGACCGCGAGAAGCATGAGCGCGACCATCCTTGCATGAAGGGCGACCGCGAAGTGCTTCGGGCAGTTTAAGTAAAGAAGGTCTAATCTACCAATACATTATTCTTAATGTCTATAACGGCTAGTAAGACCACATTGGCTATAAATACAATGTCTCTCTGAGAAAAGAAAAGAGAGCAAGCAAGAAATCAGATTTTGATAGCCAAGCAACAAATTTTCTATTACTTAAACTTACATTTGAATTGTAATGTATGTTAGGTGTTAGCATTTGAAAACACCATTGTATAAGTTTGAGTGTAAGCTTGGGAAACACTTGGGTTGTGAGAGTAAGCCTTGTAAAACTCTTGTTAGGTTGTGAGAGTGAGCCTTGTAAAACTCTTGATTGGGTTGTAAGTGTGAGCCTTAGAAAAACACTTGTAAAGTTAGGTGTGAACTTGTGAAAACACCAAAGTTGGAAGTGAGCTTGTAAAAACTTCAAAGTCTAGTGGAACCTTAACAAGTTGTTAAGGAAGTGGATGTAGGATTGAAGTAAATCCGAACCACTATAAATCTTGTGTGTTCTTTCTTCCTTCATCACTCAACAATCCTTATATTCCGCACTTCTTGTTTGTTGAGTTTTTTAAATTGTCATTACTTCTTGAGGAAACCAATTCACCCCCCCCCCCTCTTGGTTGCCATCTTGGGACAACACACAATAAATAAAAAGTTTATTCAAAACACAGCGGAAAAATATAACAAATATTTACAAATACATATACATCAAAACTCAAGTTTTACAAAAACATAAAATATATAAATGTTTGGTAGTATGTCTTCGATCTTTAAGCTTCACTATCAACACCACCAGATCTAGACTCTACTCGGCCTAGAGGAACTCTCTAGTTCTTCCCTGTTACCTGCGCGATAAATCATAATCGCGCTAAGCCAACGGCTTAGTGGTACAAACTATAATAATATTATACTTCAATGTAATGCTAATGTCACAATCAAGATTCAAAACCAATATAAAAGAATAGTATGTTTCAAAACCTTTCATTGTTCCCTACCATATCATATCAAAACATTCATATTATATATTCATAGTTTCATTACTCAACATAGCTCTCCATGCTATATTCATTGCCAATAGGATACTCATGTAGTATAACCAACTCATAACATTATATCTCATAAGCATGTGTTTCATTATTCATTAATTTCACCATTTAAAATCACATTGAAAACAAAGACATGCATGGGCCCAAAAACACTAATATGCCATTCAATTTTCAGAGTTAATATTTTGGTTTAATTATCACATATATCATTATCATTATCCCAACTAGGCTTCAAGGATTTAAGTTCAACCAAGCTTCAAGGGGAACAAAGCATGCTAAGTATCAAGCCAACTTGGCTTCAAGAACTAAACCCAACCTACCTTCAAGGGTTGTAACATCTCAATTAGGCTTCAAGGACTAGATCCAACCAAGCTTCAAGGGGAGTAAAACATGTTAAACTTCAACCCAACTTGGCTTCAAGGATCAAGCCCAAACTAACTTCAAGAGAATATTACAATAGGCATGCCACCAACAACAAAACTCTGAAAATGAATAACACATTAGACACACAATTGATTTATTATTTCATTATCAATTCCATTCTCAATTTTCATCATCATTTAGGCAGACATGCCCCACTTATTTCAATTGAATCATCTTAGCCAATCACAATGGCCTCACATTGCATTTGAATTATCATAACCAACAACCATGGCCTCATATCTCATTTGAATCATCATAGCCAATCACAATGGCTTGACATCTCATTCTATCTCAATTCACATTATATTACTTCATCATTCAAGTATACATAATCAATTACATTAAACATATATCTTATATTCATCATCATATAGGCAACATGCCCCAATCATGTCATTTACATCATTAGAACCAACACAGTGTATCTCAACTCACATTAATCAATTTATCATTTAGATATACATAATCAATGACATTAACACACCTTTTAGATGCTCATCAATCATTTACATTATACCAAACATAACATTATTCATAAGTATCAACAATGCATTTGATTTCCTACCATATTTCCAAATGGATGATAAGTCTCAACATTATATGAATATATGCAATCATGTAGTTTGTACTTACCTCAAGAACACTCACACAACTTTATACTCTTCTTCTTCCAAGAGTTCTTCACTTCTTAAATTAGGGCAAATCACTTTCTTCCAAAACCTAATCCAAAAATGATACAATACATGAATTCCAATACAATTTATCACTTATTAACCTCATCTTAGACCTTTAGATCACAAATTATAACTCAACACCACATATTAGAGCCCACGGCTGTGGCCACCCCAACCCCCATGGGCGTGGGTTAGAGAATGGATCTGCCTCCCTTGCTCCAAACCTCCACGGCCATGGCTACAAATGGCCACGGCCATGGCAACCAAGGGCCACGGGCGTGGCATCCAAAACATTTCTGCTTCTGACCAAATTCACATATTCTATGCTTACAACTCCAACAAACACAAACAACATGAAAATCTATGAAAGTAATTGATCAAACTCAAGTTAAACATCACTTACCACTTCAAAACCCTAAAACCAACATCACCCTTACTCTTCCAATACCAACATCAACCTAACTTCTTATTTTTAATTCAATCCCAACACATACAAACACACCATAATCAATCAAAATCACACTATCAAAAATCCCCAAATCAACTCAAGCCCAACTTTAATAGAAACAAGAAAAATCACTTGATTCTTCCTTCAATTAGCTCTTATAATTCAAAAACCCTCTTTTGCTCTCTTGCTTCCTTGATGTCCGGCCAACACAAAGAGAAAGGAAAAGAAAATGAAAAAGTGTAAGAGACAAAGTCAAATTTCTCATCTCTTTAAACCTCCACCAAGTATTCCAAATAGGACAATTACTTAAATACCCTCTTATATCTATTTAACTCCCTTTCCCTTACTTTCGTTTTTAGTAATTTCACACATAACAAATTAAATATCTTCTTTAGTTGACCCTCCATTTGACTTGTATATGTGTTGTATATATTTCCATATACACAACATATACACTTTCTTTTAAATTACTCTTCTCTTTAAAATTTAACATACACATTCAATCCAATTACAACATTAATATCAAAACTTCTAGAGCATACTTTGGGATATTACAATTCTCCCCCTCTAAAAAGAAATTTCGTCCTCGAAATTACCTGATATTAAGTCTGAAACAGTTGAGGATATTGATCTTGCATTGCTTGCTCGCTCTCCCAAGTTGCCTCTTCTCTCCCATGATTCTTCCATAGAACCTTCACCAATGGCACTTTCTTATTCTTCAACTCTTTCACTTCATGTGCCAAAATAGCAACTGGTTCTTCTTCAAATGTCAGATCCGGACTCACTTCAATGGATTCAACTGGCAAGATATGAGATGGATCCAATCTATACCTCCACAACATAGAAACATGGAATACATTATGGATTCTATCCAACTCAGGTGGCAAGGCAAGACGATAAGCAACTGGACCAACTCTTTCTAGAATTTCATATGGTCCAATAAAACGAGGACTCAATTTCCCTCTTCTACCAAATCTCAAAATCTTTTTCCAAGGAGACACTTTCAAAAATACTTTATCTCCCACATCAAACTCTATTTCTCTCCTCTTCAAATCTGAATAAGACTTCTGTTGATCTGAAGCTGCTTTCAATCGATCCCGAATTATTCTCACTTTCTCTTCAGTTTCTTTTAACCAAATCAGGACCAATTAACTTGCCCTCTCCAATTTCATTCCAACATAAAGGCATTCTTCATCTTCTACCATGCAATGCCTCAAATGGTGCCATACCAATACTAGATTGATGACTGTTGTTGTAAGCAAATTCTACAAGTGGCAAAAATCTGTCCCAACTTCCAGAGAAATCAATGACACAGATTCTCAACATATCTTCAATAATCTGTATTTCTCTCTCTGACTGCCCATCTGTCTGTGGATGAAAAGCAGTACTAAAGTGTAGTCGAGAACCCAATGCACCATGTATACTCTTCCAAAATCTCGAAGTAAACCGGGGATCTCGATCAGACACTAAAGAAATTGGGACTCCATGCAACTTTACTATCTCACTAATATACAGCTCAGCCAACCTTTCAAGAGAATAATCCATCCGAACTGGAAGAAAATGAGCTGTTTTAATCAATCTATCAACAATCACCCAGATAGCATCATGCTTCTTCTGAGTCAATGGAAATCCAGACACAAAATCCATTGTTACTCTCTCCCATTTCCATTCAGGCACTGTTAAAGGTTGAAGCAATCCTGTTGGAACTTGATGCTCAGCTTTTACCCTTTGACATGTGAGACATTTGGATACAAATTCCGCTATGTCTCTCTTCATACCAGACCACCAGTAGTGCTGTTTCAAATCATGGTACATCTTTGTACTTCCCGGATGCATAGCAAAAATCGATTGGTGTGCTTCCTCTAAAATGATCTTTCTCAAACCATCATCATCAGGAACACACAATCTATTCTTGAACCAAAGACTACCATCACTTTTTACATGAAAATCTCGGCTCTCCCCATTTCAAAAATCTGATACAATCATCTGAATTTTCTCATCCGCTAATTGGGCCTCCTTTATCTGATCCAACAATACTGGTCTCAACTGCAACTGAGCCAATAATGCACCATTATCACATACTTCAAAACTAGCATGCAACGCTCTCAACTCAACAAGCAACGAGAGCGAATACACAGCCAAACCTGCTAAAGACTTCTGACTCAAGGCATCAGCAACTACATTCGCCTTACCAGGATGATAATCAATCAAACAGTCATAGTCTTTAATCAGTTCTAACCATCGTCTTTGTCGAAGATTCAGCTCCTTCTGAACACCCAAATATTTCAAACTTTTTTGATCCGTATAGATAAAACATTTCTCCCCATATAAGTGGTGTCGCCAAATCTTCAAAGCAAACACTATAGCTGCCAACTCCAAATCATGAGTCGGATAAGTAAGCTCATACGGCTTCAATTGCCGAGAAGCATAAGCTATGACTTTACCCTCTTGCATCAAAACACATCCTAAACCATTATGTGAAGCATCACTGTAAATCACATATGGTTTATCTTCCACGCGTAAAGTAAGAACAGGCGCTTGAGTCAACATCTCTTTCAACTGCTCAAAGTTAGCTTGACTGTAATATCCTCATATATGCCCTAGAAGTCTTGATTATGTTATTGATGTTGTTGTTATTGTTGTTGTTGTTATAAATTGGATTGAATATATATGTGTCAAATTGCAAGAGAAAGAAATTGAGAAGAGAATGGTTATGTATATGTGTTTTGGGAAAGAAAAGAGGGTGTAGAGAGAAGTGTATATGTTGTTTATATGGTTGTATAATTAACATATACATAAGTCAAAGGGGGAGTCAATGCAAGAGGATATTTTTGTGTGACATGTGTAATGACTATAATGGGCACATATGAGACAAAAGGTTAATTAATTGGTTGAGGGCATTTTAGTAATTGCTTGGATAAAATCTCTTGGTGGAGATTTAAAGAAGAAGAAGTGGTTGACTTGTTATTTTCTTTCTTTTCTTGAAGAGGCCGGCCATTGAAGAAGAGAAAGAGCTAGAGAGGTGCTTGAAGTTCTAAACCCAAATTGAAAGGAGATTCAAGGAATTAAGTGGAAGATTTGTGGAATTCTACAATTTTGGTAAGCTCTTTTTCTTGATTTCCTTTATTCTTTTGAAGTGGAGTTTGAAATGAACTTTGGTTTGTTGAGATGATGATTAAATGTGTTTGTGATGTGTTTTCAAATGTTATTTTTGATTTTAAGTGAAGGGGTTAGATTGGTGTTGTTGTTGGAAGTGTTGGAGTGGATGTTGTTTTAGGGTTTTGAAGTGATTATTGATGTTTTACTTGAGTTTACTTCATTATTTTCATAGAGTTGCTTGTGGTTGGTGTTTGTTGGAATTTTGGGCTTGGAAATGGGAATTTGGCCGAGGGCAGTAGCCTTCTGGATGCCACGCCCGTGGCCTTGATTGGCCATGGCTGTGGTCATTGGTAGGCTTTTGGTGCCATGGCCGTGGGAGGAAGTGAACATTTTTGGGCAGAAGTGTTTTGTGGGGGTTGAGTTGGCCATGGCCGTGGGCTATAATGTGTGTTATGGGATTGTTAATTTCGATCTAAAGGTCTTAGATAAGGTTGTTAAGTGATTAAATGGTATTGGAATTGGTGGATTGTATCATTCTTTGGATTAGGGTTTGAAAGAAGGTGATTTGCCCTAATTTGGGAAGTGAAGAACTTTGGAAGAAGGAAGGTGTTTAGAGTTGTGTGAAGTGTGATTGATGTAAGTACAAATCTTGTATTATTGCATTGTTGCATATGATGTTGAGATTGATCATAAATATGATGATAATGGTAATGTATATGATACTATGTGAACAATGTGATATTTCATGTATTGTGACTCATGTGGTGAGTAATGTGTTTTGTTATGTTTATATCAATAATGCTATATGTATAATGTGATGGAATATAATGCCATTGTGATTGGCTATGGTAACTTATATGTGATATGAGGCCATTGTTATTGGCTATGATGAGAGTTGAGAATGGAAATGATAATTAAATAATAAATGATTTGTGTGGCTAATGTGTTATTCCATTTTCAGAGTTTGTTGTTGGTGGCATGCCTAATAAGTGTAACAATCTCTTGAAGTTAGGTTGGATTGAATCCTTGAAGCCTAATTGAGATGTTACCACCCTTGAAGCTAGGTTGGGTTGGTTCTTGAAGCCAAGTTGGGTTGATGCTTAGCATGCTTTGCTCCCCTTGAAGCTTGGTTGAACCTAATCCTTGAATCCTAGTTGGGTATATGATATTGATAAATGTGATAACAAAACCAAAGCATTAACTCTGAAAATTGAATGACATATTAGTGTGTTTTGGGCCCATGCTTGTCTTTGTTTAATGAGATTCGTGAATGATAACATGATTGATAAATGAGGAATATGGAAGGATGTTGAAATGTGATATGCTTATATGATTATGATTGGTGAAATTCAAAGATGTTAGCTTCTCATTTATGTTATGTGTTTATTAATAATATGTATGGCATTGTATTACATTGAAGCATATCTTTAGCATGATTCGTCTTACTAAGCCGTTGGCTTAGCGCGATAGTGTTAATCGCGCAGGTAATAGAGTTGAACCCGAGAGTTCATCGAGACCGAGTGAGAGTAGACCTTGAAGAGTTGATTTTGGGAACTTAAAGATCAGAAGAGATTTGCCAATCATGTACTACTTCTTTATATTTTGTAAAGTTTTGTTTATAATGTAAATATATGTAAATTTGTAAATATGGATTTCAAAGTTTTTATATATGTAAATCTATTTTATAAATTCCGCTGCGTATTAACTAAATGTATTTATATATATCTAAATTGTTTTATATTACAAGTTGATTACTTATTACTTATAATGTATATTGAGAAAGATGATGGTAATATATAAAATGTTTTGAATGTTAAGAAAATCTGTAGCATCCCTATGTTTATTGCATGTATGCTACATTGTGGTGTTGTAGTGTGCATGTAATAGTGTGCATGTAATGGATGTGGGGGTGTTACAATTGTTTTGGTTTCAGAGCCTAGGTTTGTGATTCTCAACCTAGGTCAAATGTAAGAAAAAGAATATTTTTACTTAAAAAGTGAGTTTTTGAATAACATATATGTTTGGGATTGGCAATCTCTGATCTTTAATAAGATGTAATCTGCTGTGTTTGCAGACTTAGGCTGTGATGGATCCTCATTCGCGTCAGTCAGTTGAGGGAAGTGCGGAGAGTGTTGCTCCTGAGGATGGAGCTAGAGTTGATAGTGTTGGAGAGGCACCTGCTTCGGTGTCGGGTAGACCAGCTGGGGAGGAGGTTCCGCCAGCTTGGCTTAGGCATGTGGTAGAAGCTTTGAGGCAAGCACCAGTGCAACCACAGCCACCACCCCCTCAGCCTTTGGTATCTGTGAGGCACTATGACAAACTGAGGAAGTATGGAGCTGAAGATTTTATAGGTACTATTGATCCAGCAGTGGCTGAGCAGTGGTTAGACAAAGTATAGAGAATATTTGTTCAGTTGCAAGCCACTCCAGAGGAAAAGTTTGATTATGCAAGATCCTTGTTGCAGAAGGATGCATATAGTTGGTGGAAGACAGTGCCCCATTCTATGGATGATCCACCTACCTTATCCTATACAGATTTTCTGAGAGAGTTTCTATATTTGAAGCAAGATCACCGGACCGTAACTGAAAATGAGATTGAGTTTATTCGATTAAGTCAGTATGCTGGGGGCATAATATCAGATGAGATAGATAGATGCAGGAGATTTGAGGAGGGATTGAGGCCCTCTATCATGTGCTTAGTGGCTGGATCTAGATATCAAGATTTTTCTCAGCTTGTGGCAGCAGCTCGAAGTGTAGAAAGGGCTCAAGTTATTGCAGCTGCTTCAGAGGAAGAGGTTAGGATGAGGAGGCCCCAGTTTGAGACAGGGTCTTCTTCTGCTAAAAGAGGTAAGGGAAGTTTTGCTCCTCGGGTCAATAGGAGTCAAAGAACAGCTGGTAGGTCAGTGCAGTTACAGAGGTAGAGATTTAGACCTGCAGCTTCAGTGGCAAGCGCTCCGACCACTATGATTCAGAGATCTTACCCATCTGTATCCATTGTGGTAGGCCACATGGTGGTCCTTGTTGGAAGGCTGGTGTAGCCGGGGTTTGTTTCAGATGTGGATCACCTGATCACTTTGTGAGAGATTGTCCTGAGAGGCAAGAGCAGATGTCAGTTGATACTGCAGCTTCTCGATCTAATGTGAGGGGAGACCGAGGAGGCAGAGGTGTTAGCAGAGGAGGCAGACCGGGGTTCAGTTCTAGAGGAGGTGCTACATCCAGGGAGAGTAGACCAGAGGAGGTTGGATCTTCCCAGAGGATGTATGTTATGCAGAGGCAGCCAGATGCTTCGGCAATCATAGCTGGTACTTTTTCTTTATTTGATACTCTAGTACTTGCTTTGATTGATCCCGGATCCACACATTCATATATTAGTGCATCTGTTTTACCTGTATCTGATGTGCATGCTGAGTCCCTAGGGTTTGATATGTTGGTGACAAATCCGTTAGGGCATAGTGTGATTGTTAGTAAAGTGCACAAAGATAGTGCAGTAGTGGTGCAGGGTGAAGAGTTCCTTGGGGATTTAATTGAGATGCCTTTTAAGGAATATGATGTGATTTTGGGCATGGACTGGCTATCTCGACATGGAGCTGTGGTGGATTGTAAAAAGAAAATTGTTTCTTTAAGAACTGGTGATGGTAGAGAGGTGATAGTATCTAATGAGCAAGGACAGCTAGCCTCCTTATTTGTTTCAGATGTTGCAGCTAGGAGGTTGATTAGAAAGGGGTGTGAAGCCTATCTTGCTCATGTGGTAGATACTAGAGTAAGAGGTTCTCCTATTGATAGCATTGCCACAGTTGCAGAGTTCCCAGATGTATTCCCAGAGGAGTTGCCAGGATTGCCTCCTGAGAGAGAAGTGGAGTTTGGTATTGAATTGTTGCCTGGTACCACTCCTATCTCTATTACTCCGTATAGAATGGCACCAGTAGAGTTGAGGGAGTTAAAAGTGCAATTACAGGAGTTGTTGGATAAAGGATTTATTCGCCCCAGTGTTTCTCCGTGGGGAGCTCCTGTGCTATTTGTGAAGAAGAAAGATGGTACTATGAGATTGTGCATCGATTATAGGCAATTGAACAAGGTGACCATTAAAAATAAATATCCTTTGCCTAGAATTGATGATCTCTTTGATCAATTGAAGGGAGCGTCAGTATTTTCTAAAATTGATCTGAGATCAGGGTACCATCAGTTGAGGGTCAGAGCTGATGATGTTCCTAAGACAGCTTTTCGGACCAGGTATGGGCATTATGAATTTCTAGTTATGCCTTTTGGTCTGACGAATGCACCTGCAGCTTTTATGGATTTGATGAATAGGGTGTTTAGGCCCTATCTGGATCAGTTTGTAGTGGTCTTCATCGATGATATATTGGTGTATTCGCGGAATGAGAAGGAACATGACATGCATCTGCGGATTGTGTTGCAGATTTTGAGAGAGAAGCAGTTGTTTGCCAAATTGTCGAAGTGTGAGTTCTGGTTGGATCAAGTCGCTTTTCTCGGTCATATAGTTTCAGTAGAAGGCATTAGAGTTGATCCGAGTAAAGTTGAAGCTATTTTGAATTGGAGTCCACCTAAGTCTGTGACAGAAGTTAGAAGTTTTCTGGGTTTGGCAGGCTATTATCGAAGGTTTATGAAAGGATTTTCTTTGATAGCTACTCCACTCACCAGATTGCTTCGTAAGGGAGTGAGATTTGTGTGGACGGATCAGTGTCAGGCTAGCTTTGAGCAGTTGAGAGATATGATGACTCAAGCGCCTGTTCTTACTTTACCTGTGGAAGGCAAACCATATGTGATTTTCAGTGATGCTTCACATAATGGTTTGGGTTGTGTGTTGATGCAGGAAGGTAAAGTTATAGCTTATGCATCTAGACAGTTGAAACCGCATGAGCTTAACTATCCAACCCATGATTTGGAATTGGCAGCCATTGTGTTTGCATTGAAGATTTGGCGCCACTATCTGTTTGGGGAGAAATGTTTCATTTACACTGATCACAAGAGTTTGAAGTATTTGGGGATTCAGAAGGAGCTCAATCTTCGACAGAGGAGATGGTTGGAATTGATTAAAGACTACGACTGCTTGATTGATTATCATCCAGGTAAAGCAAATGTTGTTGCTGATGCCTTGAGTCGGAAGTCTTTAGCTGGTTTAACTTTTTACTCGCTCTCGTTGCTTGTTGAGTTGAGAGCATTGTGTGCTAGTTTTGTATCTTGTGATGATGGTGCATTGTTAGCACAGTTGCATGTGAAACCAGTTTTGTTGGATCAGATTAAAGAGGCTCAGTTGGCTGATAAGAAGATTCAGAAGATTATTTCAGATTGTCAGAATGGAAAGAGTAGAGATTTTGTTGTGAAAAGTGATGGGAGCCTCTGGTTTAAAAACAGATTGTGTGTACCCGATGATGCTGATTTGAAAAGGATCATTTTGGAAGAAGCACATCAGTCAGTGTTTGCTATGCATCCGGGCAATACAAAGATGTATCATGATTTGAGACAGCATTATTGGTGGTTTGGTTTGAAGAGAGACATTGCTGAGTTTGTATCAAAATGTCTCACATGTCAGAAGGTAAAAGCTGAGCATCAAGTTCCAACCGGGTTGCTTCAACCTTTGTCAGTGCCAGAATGGAAGTAGGAAAAAGTAACAATGGATTTTGTGTCTGGTTTGCCAATGACACAAAGGAAACATGATGCTATTTGGGTAATTGTGGATAGATTGACTAAGACAGCCCATTTCCTTCCAATTCGGATGGATTACTCTTTGGAGAGGTTGGCTGAACTGTATATCCATGAGATTGTGAAGTTGCATGGTGTTCCAACTTCTATAGTGTCTGATCGAGATCCCCGGTTTACTTCAAGATTTTGGAAGAGTTTGCATAGTGCTTTGGGTTCTCGATTACACTTCAGCACTGCTTTTCATCCACAATCGGATGGACAGTTAGAGAGGGTGATACAGATTATGGAGGACATGTTGAGAAGCTGTGTCATCGATTTCTCTGGAAGTTGGGACAGATTTCTACCTCTTGTGGAGTTTGCTTACAACAACAGTCACCAATCTAGCATTGGTATGGCACCATTTGAAGCATTGTATGGTAGACGGTGTAGGACACCTCTTTGTTGGATTGAACTTGGTGAAAATAAGATGATTGGTCCTGATGTGATTCAAGAAACTGAAGAGAAAGTGAAGTTGATTCGAGGTAGGTTGAAAGCAGCTTCAGACCGACAGAAGTCTTATGCAGATTTTAAAAGGAGAGACATAGAGTTTGATGTTGGAGATAAGGTATTCTTGAAGGTATCTCCTTGGAAGAAGATATTGAGGTTCGGTCGGAAAGGGAAATTGAGTCCTCGTTTCATTGGACCGTATGAAGTGTTGGAAAGAGTTGGACAAGTTGCGTATCGACTTGCTTTACCACCTGAGTTGGATCATATTCATAATGTATTCCATGTTTCTATGTTGAGGAAGTACAGATCGGATCCATCTCATGTGTTGTCAATTGAATCAATTGAAGTGAGTCCAGATATGTCATATGAAGAGGAACCGGTTGCTATCTTGGCACGGGAAGTGAAAGAGTTGAGAAACAAGAAAGTGCTATTGGTGAAGGTTCTATGGAAGAATCATGGGAAAGAAGAAGCAACTTGGGAAAGTGAACAAACGATGCGAGAGCAATATCCTTAGTTGTTTCAGAGTTAATACCAGGTAATTTCGAGGACGAAATTTCTTTTTAGAGGGGGAGAATTGTAATATCCTCATATATGCCCTAGAAGTCTTGATTATGTTATTGATGTTGTTGTTATTGTTGTTGTTGTTATAAATTGGATTGAATATATATGTGTCAAATTGCAAGAGAAAGAAATTGAGAAGAGAATGGTTATGTATATGTGTTTTGGGAAAGAAAAGAGGGTGTAGAGAGAAGTGTATATGTTGTTTATATGGTTGTATAACTAACATATACATAAGTCAAAGGGGGAGTCAATGCAAGAGGATATTTTTGTGTGACATGTGTAATGACTATAATGGGCACATATGAGACAAAAGGTTAATTAATTGGTTGAGGGCATTTTAGTAATTGCTTGGATAAAATCTCTTGGTGGAGATTTAAAGAAGAAGAAGTGGTTGACTTGTTATTTTCTTTCTTTTCTTGAAGAGGCCGGCCATTGAAGAAGAGAAAGAGCTAGAGAGGTGCTTGAAGTTCTAAACTCAAATTGAAAGGAGATTCAAGGAATTAAGTGGAAGATTTGTGGAATTCTACAATTTTGGTAAGCTCTTTTTCTTGATTTCCTTTATTCTTTTGAAGTGGAGTTTGAAATGAACTTTGGTTTGTTGAGATGATGATTAAATGTGTTTGTGATGTGTTTTCAAATGTTATTTTTGATTTTAAGTGAAGGGGTTAGATTGGTGTTGTTGTTGGAAGTGTTGGAGTGGATGTTGTTTTAGGGTTTTGAAGTGATTATTGATGTTTTACTTGAGTTTACTTCATTATTTTCATAGAGTTGCTTGTGGTTGGTGTTTGTTGGAATTTTGGGCTTGGAAATGGGAATTTGGCCGAGGGCAGTAGCCTTCTGGATGCCACGCCCGTGGCCTTGATTGGCCATGGCCGTGGTCATTGTTAGGCTTTTGGTGCCATGGCCTTGGGAGGAAGTGAACATTTTTGGGCAGAAGTGTTTTGTACCCCACGCCCGTGGGGGTTGAGTTGGCCATAGCCGTGGGCTATAATGTGTGTTATGGTATTGTTAATTTCGATCTAAAGGTCTTAGATAAGGTTGTTAAGTGATTAAATGGTATTGGAATTGGTGGATTGTATCATTCTTTGGATTAGGGTTTGATAGAAGGTGATTTGCCCTAATTTGGGAAGTGAAGAACTTTGGAAGAAGGAAGGTGTTTAGAGTTGTGTGAAGTATGATTGATGTAAGTACAAATCTTGTATTATTGCATTGTTGCATATGATGTTGAGATTGATCATAAATATGATGATAATGGTAATGTATATGATACTATGCGAACAATGTGATATTTCATGTATTGTGACTCATGTGGTGAGTAATGTGTTTTGTTATGTTTATATCAATAATGCTATATGTATAATGTGATGGAATATAATGCCATTGTGATTGGCTATGGTAACTTATATGTGATATGAGGCCATTGTTATTGGCTATGATGAGAGTTGAGAATGGAAATGATAATTAAATAATAAATGATTTGTGTGGCTAATGTGTTATTCCATTTTCAGAGTTTGTTGTTGGTGGCATGCCTAATAAGTGTAACAATCTCTTGAAGTTAGGTTGGATTGAATCCTTGAAGCCTAATTGAGATGTTACCACCCTTGAAGCTAGGTTGGGTTGGTTCTTGAAGCCAAGTTGGGTTGATGCTTAGCATGCTTTGCTCCCCTTGAAGCTTGGTTGAACCTAATCCTTGAATCCTAGTTGGGTATATGATATTGATAAATGTGATAACAAAACCAAAGCATTAACTCTGAAAATTGAATGACATATTAGTGTGTTTTGGGCCCATGCTTGTCTTTGTTTAATGAGATTCATGAATGATAACATGATTGATAAATGAGGAATATGGAAGGATGTTGAAATGTGATATGCTTATATGATTATGATTGGTGAAATTCAAAGATGTTAGCTTCTCATTTATGTTGTGTGTTTATTAATAATATGTATGGCATTGTATTGCATTGAAGCATATCTTTAGCATGATTCGTCTTACTAAGCCGTTGGCTTAGCGCGATAGTGTTAATCGTGCAGGTAATAGAGTTGAACCCGAGAGTTCATCGAGACCGAGTGAGAGTAGACCTTGAAGAGTTGATTTTGGGAACTTAAAGATCAGAAGAGATTTGCCAATCATGTACTACTTCTTTATATTTTGTAAAGTTTTGTTTATAATGTAAATATATGTAAATTTGTAAATATGGATTTAAAAGTTTTTATATATGTAAATCTATTTTATAAATTCCGCTGCATATTAACTAAATGTATTTATATATATCTAAATTGTTTTATATTACAAGTTGATTACTTATTACTTATAATGTATATTGAGAAAGATGATGGTATTATATAAAATGTTTTGAATGTTAAGCAAATCTGTAGCATCCCTATGTTTATTGCATGTATGCTACATTGTGGTGTTGTAGTGTGCATGTAATAGTGTGCATGTAATGGATGTGGGGGTGTTACATTGACACTGATCCGTCCACACAAATCTAACTCCCTTCCGAAGCAATCTGGTGAGTGGAGTAGCTATCAAAGAGAAACCTTTCACAAATCGTCGGTAATAGCCTGCCAAACCCAGAAAACTTCTAACTTCAGTTACAGACTTTGGTGGACTACAATTCAAAATAGCTTTAACTTTACTTGGATCGACTCACATTTTGACAGCTTAACATACAACTGCTTCTCTCTCAAGATCTGCAACACAATCCGCAGATGCTTGTCATGCTCCTCCTTATTACGTGAGTACACCAAAATATCATCAATGAAAACCACCACAAACTGATCCAGATAGGGCCTAAACACCCTATTCATCAAATCCATAAAAGTTGTAGGTGCATTCGTCAACCCAAAAGGCATTACTAAAAACTCATAATGCCCATACCTGGTGCGGAAAGCTGTCTTAGAAACATCTTCAGCTACCCGTATCTCAAATCAATCTTGGAAAACATTGCTGCTCCCTTCAATTGATCAAAGAGATCATCAATCCTAGGCAAAGGATATTTATTTTTGATGGTCACTTTATTCAATTGCCTATAATCAATGCATAACCTCATAGTACCATCCTTCTTCTTCACAAAAAAACACAGGAGCTCCCCAAGGAGATACACTAGGATGAATAAATCCTTTATCCAACAACTCCTGTAACTGCACCTTCAACTCTCTCAATTCAGCAGGTGCCATTCTATAAGGAGTGATAGAGATGGGAGTGGTACCAGGCAATAATTCGATACCAAACTCAACCTCTCTCTCAGGGGGTAACCCTGGCAACTCCTCAGGAAACACATCCGGAAAATCTACAACTGTGAATATTTTATCAAGTTGAGAACCTACTACCCTAGTATCCACAACATGAGCAAGATAAGCTTCACACCCTTTTCTAATCAACTTCCTAGCTGCTACAGCTGATACAAACAAGGATGCAAGTTGTCTCTGCTCACTAGATACTATCACATCCCTACCATCACTGGTTCTCAAAGTGACACACTTCTTTTGACAATCTACCATAGCTCCATGCTTAGACAGCCAATCCATGCCTAAGATCAAATCATATTCTTTAAAAGGCATTTCAATCAGATCACCAAGAAACTCCTCACCTTTCACCACAACTGCACTATCACGGTGCACCTTACTAACAACCACACTATGTCCTAAAGGATTTGTCACCAAAATATCAAATCCTAAGGATTCTGAATGCAATTCAGACACAGGCAATATGGATGCACTTATGTATGAATGAGTAGATCCTGGATCAATTAAAGCAAGTACTGAAATGCCAAATAAAGAAAATGTACCCGCTATAACTGCTGAAGCATCAGGCTGCCTCTGCATCACATATACCCTCTAAGAAGATCCGGCATCATCTGGCCTACTACCTCTGGATGAAGATCCCCCTCTCTGACAAAACCCAGGTCTACCACCCCTACTGAAACCTCTGCCCCCTCGACCACCTCTGCTGCCACTAGGTCGAGAAACTACAGTATCAGTCTGCCTATCATCTTGCATATCAGGGCAATCTTTAATAAAATGATTTGGTGACCCACATTTATAATATACTCCAGATACACCAGTCCTCCAACAAACACCTCCATGGGGCCTGCCACAGTGAACACATATCGGTGGAGTAGACCTTTGCATCACGGGAGTCAGGGCACTGGCTACAGAAGCTGTAGGTCTCGGTCTCTGCCTCTGATACTGCACTGACCTACCCGGCTATCTCTGACTCCTACTGATCCTCGGAACAAAACTCCCTCTACTCCTCTTCACAGATGAAGACCCTGCCTCAAACTGGGGTCTCCTTACCCTGGTTTCCTCCTTAGTAGCAGCTGCTGCAATGCTCTGCGCTCTCTCAACACTTCTAGCTGCTGCAACTAGCTGAGAGAAATCCTGGTACTGAGAACCAGCCACGATGCACATAATAGAGGTCCTCAATCCCTCCTCAAACCTTCTGCACCGGTCTATTTCATTAGAGATAATTCCCCCGGCATAACGACTCAACCGGATGTACTCAATCTCATATTTTGTTATCGTCCGGTTGTCTTGCCTCAAATTCAAAAATTCCACCCTCTTAATATCTTTATACTCCCTCGGAGTATATTTCTACTCGAACTCCCTCAGAAAATCCCCATATGATAATGTAGGTGGATCATCCATGGCATGAGGAACCGTCTTCCACCAGTCATAGGAATCTTTCTTTAAGAGGGATTTGGCATAGTCAAACTTCTCATCTGAAGTGGCTTGCAACTGAATGAATATCCTCTGTACCTTATCCAGCCACTCCTCAGCCACTGCAGGATCGGTAGTGCCCAAGAAATCTTCAGCCCCATATTTCCTCAACTTGTCATAATGTCTTACCGGCACCTGAGGCTGTGGTGGTGGGGGCTGCACTGGAGCTTGTCTAAATAGTTCTACCATATGTCTTAACCACCCCGGCGGAGCCTCATCTGCAGTTGATCTCTCTGGCATCGAAACAGGTGGCTCACTAACTCTATCAACTCTAGCTCCATCTCTACTCTCTCCTGGAGCTACACTCTCAGCACTTCCTTCTACAGTCTGACGTGAATGGGATTCCATTACTACCTATATCTGCAAACACAGCAGAATATTCCTCATTAAAGATAAAAGACTGCCATACCAAAACATGTATTTTACTCAAAAACCAACTTTTAAAATCAACATATTCTTTTTCTTACAATTCACCTAGGTTGAGAATCTCAAACCTAGGCTCTGATACCAAAATAATTGTAACACCCCTATAGCCTGTAATATCCCCAAATATGCCCTAGAAGTCTTGATATTGTTGTTGTGTTATTTGATTTGTGTATATGTTAATTTGAGAAGAGAATGTTGTGTTAAGTTAATAAGGTGAATATTGTGTAGAGAGAAGTGTATATGTTGGGTATATAGCAATATATATCACATATACATAGGTCAACCTTGATGGTCAATGCTACATAGTGGAGGAAGATATTTTTATATTTTTTTGAGTAATTAAATAATTAGTGGAATTATGAGTGGAAGAGGTTGGTTTGGATTATTTTAATAAAAATAAATTGCTTGGAGGAGAGGATTTGAAGGAAAAGTGGTTTTGACTTTTTGGTTTCTTTCTTTTCTTTCTTCTTCACCGTAGCCACTTTCTTTTTCTTTCTTTCTTTCATTTTGGCCGGCTCCCTCACAAGACAAAGGAAAACAAAGAGACCAAGGGAGAGATTGAAGTTCTAAGCTCAAGTTGAAGGGAGAATCAAGTGATTAAGTTGAAGATTTGTCAACTTAGGTAAGTTATTTCTTGATCTCTTGTATTGTTTGAGCTTGGGTTGATTTTGATGGTGTGTTTGTGATGTTAGAAGTGTGGATGAGTGTGTGAAGTGTGTTTGTGAGTGATTGATTCTTGTGATTTTAGATTTTGGGGTTTGATTGAAGAAAGAGTAAAGTTGGTTTTAGGGTTTTGATTTGGTAGTGATAAATTGTATTGTATTGTATTGTTTTGGATAAGGTTTTGGAAGAAGGTGCTTTATTTTAAGTTGAGAAGTGAAGGATTCTTGAAGAAAGAAAGTGTTTAGAAGGTGTATTTTGGTGCTTAAGGTAAGTACAACCATTTGATTACAAACATGTATATAATGTGTAAGCCTAATATGCTTTTATTTGTAAATGTGTTTTGGTAATATGAATATTGTGATGAGCATGTAATTAAGTGTTGAGGATGTTGTTTGTGTCTATTTTAATGAGGTTGTGTTGTGTAATGTGTTTGAAGTTAGCCAAAAGGAAATTTCTAAATTTAGGGTTTTTGCATGAGAAACCGTAATTTGGGGCGGTCGCTATTATGTGAAGTGCGGTCGCTATTATGTGAAGTGCGGTCGCGACTTAGGTCGGATTTCTGACCGCGAAAGCTACTGTGTTAGGGTTCATCTTTTGATTGTGAGGTGCGGTCGCGACTTAGGTCGGACTTCTGACCGCGAAACCTACTGTGGTAAGGTTTCATCTTTTGACTGTGTAACGCGGTCGTATTTGGGTCTGGCGCGACCGCGAGAAACGTTTTGTTCTACTTTATTGAAGTAACCAAATTTTCAACAAGATTCTCAAACACATGTTAAATAAATCATCCATTTGAGTTGTCAAGGATCACAATAGAGATAATTCTTAATGAATGTGTAATGTGTTGGATTATGTATACTTGAGTGATGAAGTGTTATAATGTGATTAATATTATGACTTGTATAGTGTGGAAGAGATGAGGATCATTCACAAAGGTATGTGCAATGCAATTTATTATTATTATAATTACTTTTATAATGAATTACCTTAGTGTAAATTGAGACATAAAGAGATGTGAACTAATGTTTTGAGTTATAATGAGGTGAATGATATGATTGAATAATGATACATTTGTTTAATTAATGTAATTGATGTTGTATATTAATATGATGATTCAAATGTGATATGATGCCATTGTGATTGGCTATGATGATTCAAATGTGATATGATGCCATTGTGATTGGCTATGATGATTCAAATGTGATATGATGCCATTGTGATTGGCTATGATGATTCAAATGTGATATGATGCCATTGTGATTGGCTATGATGATTCAATTGAAATGGAAATTGATAATGAAATAATTAATGAATTGTATATCTAATATGTTGATTCAACTTTCAGAGTCCTGTTTTGATGGCATGCCTATGAACCATTGGATAGGTGAAATGGGAGGCCCGTAAACCGATTCCAATTGGTAATTATGATATGAATTCCTGGATAGGCGAAATGGGAGGCCCGTAAGCCGATTCCAGATGAGAAATGTGAAAATGGAATGATGGTGAAATGGGAGGCCCGTAAACCACTTCCATTTGTAACAGTTTAGCCGGGTTGAGGATCTCCTCATGTTAATGGGTTGATGGTCCAAGAGACTGGGTCTGTTACACTATCCATGGATAGAAATATGATACATGTTGCCTACGGGCTTGATTATTGTGAATATGATCAAAGCAGTTGACTCTGAACTTTGAATAATATATTAGTGTGTTTTGGGCCCGAGTCTGTCTTTGTTTTAATGTGTTATCTAAAGGTTGAACTAAATGAGTAATGAGATTTATGATTGCCTTTGTTGGAAATGTGATTCATAATTGGTGAATTGTGAATAGAATAATAACATGAAATGTTATGAATTATGGTATGTAATATGTATGTTGATATATTGATGATGAGTATTAGTGATGGATCTGTGATTGGTGATAATGATATGTATATATATATGAAATTAGACGAGACATATGAAGGGTGCAATTAAGAAGGAAAATATAAACAGGATAAGAAATTAATAGTACTTAGAATTGATATATCTTTATATGTTAGAATTTCTATAATGTACGTTTATATTTTATATTTGTACTACTAAGCTTTCGGGCTTAGCGCGGATGTATTATCGCGCAGGTGACTAGGTGGAAGGTATGAAGTCTTTCGGTTAGCCACGAGAAGAGTATGAGTTTGTCGAGACCAACTAGAGGGTGATGCATACATGTATATCTTTTGAATTATAATGTAATTCTTTTTATGAAGCATATTCATTTGTATAAAGGAAATTTTGATAAATGTAAGATTAATATATATGTAAGATCATTAAAGTATAATGATTTCGTAAATGTTTCTTTCAATTAATATAGTGTGATTTGAACTCTGTTAAAGGATTTTCTTAAATGGCGACAAAAAGTGACATCCTTATGCTTTATATAGGTACTGTATGTATACTAGGTATATGTATAGTAGTTATATGGAGTATCGGGGTGTTACATAGCCCGTATACGTACATAGCATGCTATTACGATCGTAATATACGTATACTGAATATAGAAATATCACAGATTACAAAACAAATGACTCACTTCTTTTATAATCATATGAACAAATTTAAAACATTTAAAGAAATTTATAAAACACAATAAATAAAAAAGTTTATTCAAAACACAGCGGAAAATATAACAATTATTTACAAATACATATACATCAAAACTCAAGTTTTACAAAAACATAAAATATATACATGTTTGGTAGTATGTCTTCGATCTTTAAGCTTCACTATCAACACCACCAGATCTAGACTCTACTCGGCCTAGAGGAACTCTCTAGTTCTTCCCTGTTACCTGCGCGATAAATCATAATCGCGCTAAGCCAATGGCTTAGTGGTACAAACTATAATAATATTATACTTCAATGTAATGCTAATGTCACAATCAAGATTCAAAACCAATATAAAAGAATAGTATGTTTCAAAACCTTTCATTGTTCCCTACCATATCATATCAAAACATTCATATTATATATTCATAGTTTCATTACTCAACATAGCTCTCCATGCTATATTCATTGCCAATAGGATACTCATGTAGTATAACCAACTCATAACATTATATCTCATAAGCATGTGTTTCATTATTCATTAATTTCACCATTTAAAATCACATTGAAAACAAAGACATGCATGGGCCCAAAAACACTAATATGCCATTCAATTTTCAGAGTTAATGTTTTGGTTCAATTATCACATATATCATTATCATTATCCCAACTAGGCTTCAAGGATTTAAGTTCAACCAAGCTTCAAGGGGAACAAAGCATGCTAAGTATCAACCCAACTTGGCTTCAAGAACTAAACCCAACCTAGCTTCAAGGGTTGTAACATCTCAATTATGCTTCAAGGACTAGATCCAACCAAGCTTCAAGGGGAGTAAAACATGTTAAACTTCAACCCAACTTGGCTTCAAGGATCAAGCCCAACCTAACTTCAAGAGAATTTTACAATAGGCATGCCACCAACAACAAAACTCTGAAAATGAATAACACATTAGACACACAATTGATTTATTATTTCATTATCAATTCCATTCTCAATTCTCATCATCATTTAGGCAAACATGCCCCACTTATTTCAATTAAATCATCTTAGCCAATCACAATGGCCTCACATTGCATTTGAATTATCATAACCAACAACCATGGCCTCATATCTCATTTGAATCATCATAGCCAATCACAATGGCTTCACATCTCATTCTATCTCAATTCACATTATATTACTTCATCATTCAAGTATACATAATCAATTACATTAAACATATATCTTATATTCATCATCATATAGGCAACATGCCCCAATCATGTCATTTACATCATTAGAACCAACACAGTGTATCTCAACTCACATTAATCAATTTATCATTTAGATATACATAATCAATGACATTAACACACCTTTTAGATGCTCATCAATCATTTACATTATACCAAACATAACATTATTCATAAGTATCAACAATGCATTTGATTTCCTACCATATTTTCAAATGGATGATAAGTCTCAACATTATATGAATATATGCAATCATGTATTTTGTACTTACCTCAAGAACACTCACACAACTCTATACTCTTCTTCTTCCAAGAGTTCTTCACTTCTTAAATTAGGGCAAATCACTTTCTTCCAAAGCCTAATCCAAAAACGATACAATACATGAATTCCAATACAATTTATCACTTATTAACCTCATCTTAGACCTTTAGATCACAAATTATAACTCAACACCATATATTAGAGCCCACGGCCGTGGCCACCCCAACCCCCACGGGCGTGGGTTAGAGAATGGATCTGCCTCCCTTGCTCCAAACCTCCACGGCCATGGCAACCAAGGGCCATGGGCGTGGCATCCAAAACATTTCTTCTTCTGACCAAATTCACATATTCTATGCTTACAACTCCAACAAACACAAACAACATGAAAATCTATGAAAGTAATTGATCAAACTCAAGTTAAACATCACTTACCACTTCAAAACCCTAAAACCAACATCACCCTTACTCTTCCAATACCAACATCAACCTAACTTCTTATTTTTTAATTCAATCCCAACACATACAAACACACCATAATCAATCAAAATCACACTATCAAAAATCCCCAAATCAACGCAAACCCAACTTCAATAGAAACAAGAAAAATCAAGAGAGAACTTACCAAAGTTGATGAAACTTCAAAATTTTCAAACTCAATCACTTGATTCTTCCTTCAATTAGCTCTTATAATTCAAAAACCCTCTTTTGCTCTCTTGCTTCCTTGATGTCCGGCCAACACAAAGAGAAAGGAAAAGAAAATGAAAAAGTGTATGAGACAAAGTCAAATTTCTCATCTCTTTAAACCTCCAAGTATTCCAATAGGACAATTACTTAAATACCCTCTTATATCTATTTAACTCCCTTTCCCTTGCTTTCTTTTTTAGTAATTTCACACATAACAAATTAAATATTTTCTTTAGTTGACCCTCCATTTGACTTGTATATATGTTGTATATATTTCCATATACACAACATATACACTTTCTTTTAAATTACTCTTCTCTTTAAAATTTAACATACACATTCAATCCAATTACAAAAATAATATCAAAACTTCTAGAGCATACTTTGGGATATTACATTGTATCCTGATGTCTCACTTGCCAGAAAGTGAAGGCTGAGCATCAAGTTCTTTCAGGATTGCTCCAACCTTTATCAGTGCAAGAGTGGAAATGGGAGCGAGTGACAATGGATTTTGTGACTGGACTACCTTTGACTCAGAAGAAGCATGATGCAATCTGGGTGATAGTTGATCAGATGATGAAGACAACTCATTTTCTTCAAGTTCGGATGGATTATTCTCTTGAGAGGTTGGCTGAGCTGCATATCAATGAGATAGTCAGGTTGTGTGGAGTCCAGTTTCTTTGGTGTCGGATTGAGATCCCCAGTTTACTTTGAGGTTTTGGAAGAGTTTGCATAATGCTCTGGGTTCTCGATTGCATTTTAGTACTGCTTTCCATCCTCAGATAGATGGACAGTCAGAGAGAGTGATACAGATTCTGGAGGATATGTTGAGGAGCTGTATCATTGATTTTTTTGGGAATTGGGACAGATTTTTGCCATTAATTGAATTTGCTTATAACAATAGTCATCAGTCGAGTATTGGAATGACTCCTTATGAGGCTTTATATGGCAGGAGATGCAGGACACCTTTGTTTTGGGATGAAGTTGGAGAAGCTAAACTGGTTGGTCCCAATTTGATTAAGGAAACAGAGGAGAAAGTGAAGGTAATTCGGGGTCGTTTGAAAGCAGCTTCAGGCCGACAGAAATCTTATTCATATTTAAAGAGAAGAGACATAGAGTTCAGTGTGGGAGATAAAGTGTTTCTAAAGGTGTCTCCATGGAAGAAGATTTTAAGATTTGGCCGCAAAGGGAAGTTGAGTCCTCGTTTCATAGGACCATATGAGGTGTTGGAGAGAGTTGGTCCAGTGGCTTATAGAATAGCTTTGCCGCCTGAGTTGGATCGAATACATAATGTTTTCCATGTCTCGATGCTTCAGAGATACAGGTCTGACCCATCTCATATCTTGCCAGTGGAGTCCATTGAGGTGAGTCCAGATTTGACTTACGATGAAGAACCAGTGGCGATTTTGGCACGAGAGGTTAAAGAATTGAGGAATAAGAGGGTGCCACTTGTGAAAGTCCTTTAGAGGAATCATGCCACTGAGGAGGCGACATGGGAAAGTGAGCAGGCAATGCAGAGTCAGTTTCCCCATTTGATCCAGACTTGAGGACAGGTAATTTCGGGGATGAAATTTGTTTTAGGGGGAGAGAATTGTAACATCCAAAATTTTTGAAAATTCTCATTTTTGAAAAATTTGATAAAATAAATTATAATTTAAAAGGATAAATTAAATTAATAGTTTTAAATGAAAAATGAAGGGATTTTAAATGAAAAAGTGGAATATATATATGATATATATGCAAAATATACATAACATATATATAAGTCAACACTTTTTAAAAGAAAGGGTATTTTGGTAATTAAATCTTTTAAATTCAAAATTAATAAAATAATTCAAAAATAAAATAATTTTAAATGGAAAAGGGAAATTAGGACTTTTAGTTTATTAAAAAAATAATTAAATAATTAAACATTAAATTTTTTTAATATATATATATATGTGGTTAAAAAAAAAGATGAAAAGGAAAGAATATCAAAAGTCTTCTTCTTCTCCTTCTTCTTCTCAAGAACGTGGCTTCCATGAAAGTTTGAAGACCAAGGATTTTGCTTCTTCCATACTCCATAAATTGAAGGAATTAACAAGTTTCAAGTGCATTTTTGGTGATTTCCACCAAAATTAGTAAGTTTCCATCTCTTTTCTTTGAATTCCTTGGAAATTTGTATTATGTGAGAATTTAAATTTTTATGTAGGATGTTATAATTGTTGGAATTGGTGTGTATGATGTTATTTTGGGTAGTTAACAATGATTCTAAGGTTAGATTGAAGTGATGATGGAGTTTGGTTAAAGAATGGTGAAGAGAGAGAATTTAGGGTTATGGATTTTTGGGGTTTTGAAAACATGAATTTTAATTGCGCAAATTGATTCCAAATGAGTTGTTTTGATTCATAAACAAGTATTTTAAAGTCAAATATTGGATTTGGTGGTGTTGGGTTGGAGTTTGGGAATGGAAGTGGAGATTTAGGGTTTTGGAAAAGTGATTTTCCAAAGTGGTTGAATTGTGTGATTTTATTTGTTTAAGCATGTTGTTTAGTGTTAAAAGTGATGAATATAAGCTTGGAATGAGTAATGGATTGTGTTGGAATGGAAAACCTTCAATGGAGGAAGGTTAGGCCATTTTTGAGATTTTGTGCATGAGTGTATTTTTATAATGTAAATGATTTAAATGTATTAAAATATATTTTTAATAATATAAATAAACTTAAAACACTAATTTAATTGTAGTAGAATGGAATTCTAATGTTGAAGTAAGGAAAGCCTAAATTTTTAGAAATTTGTAGGAGTGATGTGTAATTATGATTTAATATTGGAAATGCCATTAAATGTGATACTAAATGATTATTTGCTATCACATTTGGTTTAGGCATTAAGGGAGATTGATTTGCTTCATCCAAGTGGTGAAGGGCAAGTTAGAAAGATTGGATTGAAGGTTGTTTTTAGCTTGCTTTAGGTTGCTAGTGGAGGTATGTACAAACTTTGAATATAATGTTTATATTTGCATAACATTTGGACTTAACACATTTTGATTGAAAAATGTGTTAAGCTACTTGGTTCATTGATTGTGTATGAATAATATGCTATGACATTTGTAATGTCATATATGTGTTAAATGCATTGTGAAAAGTCATTGATAATGGCTAATTTGTGTTGTAACACCCCCACATTCAATACACACACACTACAACACCACAAAGTAGCATATGTGCACCGAACATAGGAAAGCTACGGTTTTTCTTCAACATTTAAAACATTTTAAATGATGCTATCATCTTTATCAATATACATTATAGATAGTAAGTAATCAATTGGTAATATAAACAAAATAGATATATAAATACATTTAAGTAGTACACAGCGGAAGTTATAAAATTATTTACATATAGGAAACATTTGAATACATATTTACCATTATACATATATGTACATTATAAACAAAACTTTACAAAATACAAAAGAGTTATACATGATTGGCAAATCTCCTCTGATCTTTAAGTTCCCAAAATCAACTCTTCAATGTCTACTCTCACTCGGTCTCGAAGAGCTCTCGGGTTCGATTCTAACAGTTCTATCACCTGCGCGATTAAACACTATCGCGCTAAGCCAAGGGCTTAGTAAGATAAAATATGCAATAGATATGTTTAGATGCAATACAATGTCAATTCTAATTCATCTCATACATGTAACAATATAGATGAAAAGTTAACATCACCCTTTGCATATCAAAAATCATAATCATATAAACATACCACATTTCAACATCTTTCATTAGTTAATCAAGTTATCATTCATGACTCAAATTAACCAAAGACAAGCATGGGCCCAAGACACACTAATATGCTATTCAATTTTCAGAGTTAATGTTTTGGTTCTATCATCATATTAATCAATATCACAAACCCAACTAGGCTTCAAGGATTAAGTTCAACCAAGCTTCAAGGGGAGCAAAGCATGCTAAGCTTCAACCCAACTTGGCTTCAAGAACTAACCCAACCTAGCTTCAAGGGTGGTAACATCTCAATTAGGCTTCAAGGATTCAATCCAACCTAACTTCAAGAGATAGTTACACTCATTAGGCATGCCACCAACAACAACCTCTGAAAATGGAATTACACATTAGTCACACAATTCATTTAGATTTCATTCTCAATTCTCATTATCATTTAGGCAAACATGCCTCATTTATCTCCATTGAATCACCTTAGCCACTAACAATGGCTTCACATTTCATTTCACAATATAACACTTCATTACTCAAGTGTATATTTATCTCATCCATGATCACATTATATCTCACATAGCATCATTCATAAATATCAACATTTCATTCCACATTACTCATGAAACACATTACCATTCACAATGCATAACATAACATTATTCAATCTCAACAATGCAAGAACAATTTATATTATTCATAGCTTTAGGATCATCCACAAGTGTTTGATTAAGTCATTCCTTAGTTTAAGTATGTTTATGTTTAGGTTTAGAAACCAAACTACCTTTGAAGAATCCAAACCATGCAAAAAGAACAAAGAAATCAAACAATGTCCAATTCATATAAGGGACACGTCCAGCTCACTTGAAGGACACGCCCAGCCTACTTGATGGACACGCCCATGTCTCTAAAAATAAAAGAGACAGTAGCCAACACAAATAAATGACATGGCCGTGTCTCAGCTTTGCTTTTGGCCGTGTCACCCAAAACCAAAACCAACCCTTCTCAAATGTACTCAAACACAATATTCATCATATAACTTGTATCAAATGAACATAATCAATTTTCTAAACACATATTCATCACAAGAATTACTTCAAAACACATTAATATAACAATTAAACACAACCCATCTCAAAACACTAAAATCACCATCCTTCTCCACCTTTCAAAATCAACATTTACCACTTCCAACAACAACACCTAATTAAACTCATAACTTAAAATCAATTTAACACTTAAAAACACATCATAAACACTTCTCCTCATCAAATCATCACACCCTAATTAACTTTCATTACCACTTCAAAAGAAAGAAAGAAATCAAAGGAAAGATCTTACCTTAGTCAAAAACTTCTTGAATCAACACTTGAACACTTAATCTTCCTTCAATTTTGAACTCAACTCATCAAGAACCTCTCTTCACCACTTGCTTCCCTTTGTCAATGGAGGAGCCGGCCACTTCATGAAAGAGAGAAGAAAATGATGAAGAAGCAAAGTCAATTTTGCTTTTAATCTCCACCAAGTGATTTAATCCAAGCAATTACCAAAATGCCCTCAAACATATAACTAACCTTTTGTATTATATAAGCCCATATATGTAATTACACACTCAACACAAAAATATCTTCTTCCACTAACCAACACCTTGACTCTCCCTTTGACCCATTTATATGTTATATATATTATCATATACACAACATATACCATTCTCTCTAAACCCTATTTTCTTTCCAAAACACAAACACACAAGCATTCTCCTCCCAATTTCTTTTCTTAGCACAATATAAACATTCAATCCAATTAGTATAACAACAACAACAACAATATGCAAAACTTCTAGGGCATAAATGAGGATATTACAATTCTTCCCCTCTAAAAATAAATTTCGTCCTCGAAATTACCTGATATCAAGTCTGAAATAAGTGAGGATATTGCTCTCGCATGGTTTGCTCACTTTCCCAAGTTGCCTCTTCCTTTCCATGATTCTTCCACAAAATTTTCACCAATGGCACTCTTTTATTTCTCAACTCTTTCACATCACGTGCCAAGATAGCAACTGGTTCCTCTTCAATCGTCAAATCAGGATTTACTTCAATTGACTCAATCGGCAACACATGAGATGGATCCGACCTATACCTCCTCAACATAGAAACATGAAACACATTATGAATACGATCCAACTCAGGTGGCAAAGCAAGCTGATACGCCACTGGCCCAACTCTTTCCAAAACTTCATATGGTCCAATGAAACGAGGGCTCAATTTCCCTTTCCGACCGAACCTCAAGATCTTCTTCCAAGGAGATATTTTCAAAAATACCTTATCTCCCACATCAAACTCTATATCTCTTCTCTTCAAATCTGCATAAGACTTCTGTCGGTCCGAAGCTGCTTTCAATCTGCCTCGAATTAATTTCACTTTCTCTTCAGTTTCTTGAATCAAATCAGGCCCAATCAACTTGCCATCTCCCAGTTCACTCCAACACAGAGGTGTCCTACACCGTCTGCCATACAATGCCTCGAATGGGGCCATTCCGATGCTGGATTGATGACTGTTGTTGTAAGCAAACTCCACAAGAGGTAAAAACCTATCCCAACTTCCAGAGAAATCGATGACACAGCTTCTCAACATATCCTCAACAATCTGTATCACTCTCTCTGACTGTCCATCCGTCTGTGGATGAAAAGCAGTACTGAAGTGCAGTCGAGAACCCAAAGCACCATGTAAACTCTTCCAAAATCTTGAAGTAAACCTGGGATCTCGATCAGACACTAAAGAAGTTGGAACACCATGCAGTTTCACAATCTCATGGATATACAGCTCAGCTAACCTCTCCAAAGAGTAATCCATCCGAACCGGAAGGAAATGAGCTGTCTTAGTTAATCTATCCACAATCACCCATATGGCATCATGTTTCCTTTGTGTCAATGGCAATCCAGACACAAAGTCCATTGTCACTCTTTCCCACTTCCATTCAGGCACTGACAACGGCTGAAGCAACCCGGTTGGAACTTGATGCTCTGCTTTAACCTTCTGACAAGTGAGACATTTCGATACAAACCCAGCAATGTCTCTCTTCAACCCAATCCACCAGTAATGTTGTCTTAAATCATGATACATCTTGGTATTGCCCGGATGCATAGCAAATGCTGACTGATGTGCTTCTTCTAAAATGACCCTTTTCAAATCAGCATCATCCGGCACACACAATCGACTCTTAAACCAGAGACTCCCATCATCTCTCACAACAAAATCTCTACTCTTCCCATTCTTGCAATCTGACACGATCTTTTGAATCTTCTCATCAACCCACTGAGCCTCTTTAATCTGATTCAATAAGACTGGTTTCACATGCAACTGTGCCAATAATGCACCATCATCACAAAGTACAAAACTGGCATGCAAAGCTCTCAACTCAACAAGCAACGAGAGCGAGTAAACAGTCAAACCTGCTAAAGACTTCTGACTCAAGGCATCAGCAACAACATTTGCTTTACCTGGATGATAATCAATCAAATAGTCGCAGTCTTTAATCAATTCCAACCATCTCCTCTGTCGAAGATTAAGTTCTTTCTGGACACCCAAATACTTCAAGCTTTTGTGATCAGTGTAAATAAAACATTTCTCCCCAAACAGATAATGGCGCCAAATCTTCAATGCAAACACAATGGCTGCCAACTCCAAATCATGGGTAGGATAGTTAAGTTCATGCAGTTTCAACTGACGAGATGCATAAGCTATAACTTTACCTTCCTGCATAAGAACACACCCCAAACCACTATGTGACGCATCACTGAAAATCACATATGGTTTGCCTTCTATAGGTAAAGTAAGAACAGGCGCTTGAGTTAACATTTCTCTCAACTGCTCAAAGCTAGCCTGACACTGATCAGTCCACACAAATCTCACTCCCTTACGAAGCAATCTGGTGAGTGGAGTAGCTATCAAAGAAAACCCTTTCACAAACCTCCGGTAATAGCCTGCCAAACCCAGAAAACTTCTATCCTCTGTCACTGACTTGGGTGGACTCCAATTCAAAATGGCTTCAACTTTGCTCGGATCAACTCTAATGCCTTCTACTGAAACTATATGTCCGAGAAAAGCTACTTGATCCAACCAGAACTCACACTTCGACAACTTGGCAAACAACTGCTTCTCTCTCAAAATCTGCAACACAATCCGCAGATGCTTATCATGTTCCTCTTCATTCCGCGAATACACCAGAATGTCATCGATGAAGACCACTACAAACTGATCCAAATAGGGCCTAAACACCCTATTCATCAAATCCATAAAAGCTGCCGGTGCATTCGTCAGACCAAAAGGCATAACTAAAAACTCATAATGCCCATACCTAGTCCGAAAAGCTGTTTTAGGAACATCTTCTGCTTTGACTCTCAGCTGATGGTACCCAGATCTCAGATCAATTTTAGAAAATACAGCTGCATCCTTCAACTGATCAAAGAGGTCATCAATTCTAGGCAACGGATATTTATTTTTAATGGTCACTTTGTTCAATTGCCTATAGTCGATACACAACCTCATAGTACCATCTTTCTTCTTCACAAATAACACAGGAGCTCCCCAAGGAGAAACACTGGGGCGAATAAATCCTTTATCCAACAACTCCTGCAATTGCACTTTCAACTCCCTCAATTCTGCTGGTGCCATTCTATAAGGAGTAATAGAGATAGGAGTGGTACCAGGCAACAACTCAATACCAAACTCTACCTCTCTCTCAGGAGGCAAACCCGGCAACTCCTCTGGAAAAACATCAGAGAACTCTGCCACTGTGGCAATGCTATCAATAGGAGAACCTCTTACTCTAGTATCTATCACATGAGCAAGGTAGGCATCACATCCCTTTCTAATTAACCTCCTGGCTGCAACAGCTGAAACAAATAAGGAGGCTAGCTGTTCCTGCTCATTAGATACTATCACCTCTCTACCATCAACAGTTCTCAAGGTCACAATCTTCTTCTTACAATCTACCACAGCTCCATGTCGAGATAGCCAGTCCATACCTAATATCACATCATATTCCTTAAATGGCATCTCGATCAAATCTCCAAGGAATTCCTCACCCTGCACCCTCACTGCACTATCCCGGTGTACTTTACTCACAATCACACTATGCCCTAACGGATTTGTCACCAAAACATCAAATCCTAGGGACTCAGCATGCACATCAAACACAGGCAATACAGATGCACTAATATAAGAATGGGTGGAACCCGGATCAATCAAAGCAAGTACTGGAGTATTGAATAAAGAAAAAGTACCAGCTATGACTGCCGATGCATCCGGCTGCCTCTGCATAACATACATCCTCTGGGAAGAGCCAACCTCCTCTGGTCTACCCTCCCTGGATGTAGCACCACATCTAGAACTGAACCCTGCTCTACCACCTCGGCTGGCACCTCTGCCTCCTCGGCCTCCCCTCGCACTAGGTCGAGAAGCTGTTGTATCAACTGACATCTGCTCTTGCCTCTCAGGGCAATCTCTCACAAAGTGATCAGGTGACCCTCACCTGAAACATACCCCTGCAACACCAGCCTTCCAACAAGGACCACCATGCGGCCTACCACAATGGATGCAGATGGGTAAGGTAGATCTCTGAACCATAGGGGTTGGAGCACTCGCCACTGAAGCTGCAGGTCTAAATCTCTGCCTCTGTAACTGCACTGACCTACCCGCTGGTCTCTGGCTCCTACTACTCCGAGGAACAAAACTTACTCTACCCCTCTTCACAGAAGAAGACCCTGCCTCGAACTGGGGCCTTCTAACCCTAACCTCTTCCTCTGAAGCAGTTGCAATAACTTGAGCTCGCTCTACACTTCGAGCTGCTGTCACAAGCTGTGAGAAATCCTGTGTTAGACAAATGATCTTAATTTTGATCCTTGACAACTCAAATGGATGATCTATTTAACTTGTATTTGAGAAAGCTTGTTGCAGGATTAGGTTGCTTCAATTAAAGGTGAACAGAACAAGTATAGCGGTCGCACCTCAACTGAATACGACCGCTCCATGCAATTACAGAATGAAACCTTGTCACAGTAGGTTTCGCGGTCAGAAGTTCGACCATAGTCGCGACCGCTCATACATAATAGCGACCGTCCTAATATTTGCCCGACCGCTACTCAAGGAACTTAAATCATTACAATCACAGTAAGGTTCGCGGTGACAAGAACGGTGAATGATTCGACCTCGCTTACCACTTTAGCGACCGCTCATTTATAGTCGCGACCGCCCAACAATTCAAGAAGAAATTGCTCAAAGAGACAGTAGTGTTCGCGTCCTCAGGTGCGTCAAGAAGTTCGACGCGAGAATGTGAGTTCGACCGCGAAAACCTACCAAGGGCGACCGCGAAGATTCAAATTATGGCGGACATCTCTTTTGCTCTGTCAGAAAGTGACACGTGACATGACCGTTGTAATCCCACTTCAGTATTCAAAAAAGGGCGACCGCACTTTGTGATGCGCGACCGTCCCGACAAACACAGCATGGGCAAGAAACGGTCCGACAAAAACATCATGGGCAAGATTCCTGCTGTAGAGCACTAAAATTCGACCGTTGAACTTTTTCAAAAGTAGCGACCGTCCCTGGTTAAAAGGACGACCGCGTGAAGCATGAGAGCGACCATCCTTGTATGAAGGGCGACCGCTAAGTGCTTCGGACAGTTTAAGTAAAGAAGGTCTAATCTGCCAAGACTTTATTCTAAACAGCAATAACGGCTAGTAAGACCACATTGGCTATAAATACAATGTTTCCATGAGAAAACAAAAAGATAACATTATTGAGAAAAGATTTTCATAGCCAAGCAACAAATTTCCTTTTGCTTAAACTTGTATTTGAATTGTTATGAATGTTAGGTGTTAGCATTGAAAACACCATTGTATAAGTTTGAGTGTAAGCTTGGGAAACACTTAGGTTGAGAGAGTGAGCCTTGTAAAACTCTTGTGTGGGTTGTAAGTGTGAGCCTAAGAAAAACACTTGTAAAGTTGGAAGTGAGCTTGTGAAAACTTCAAAGACTAGTGGAACCTTAACAAGTTGTTAAGGAAGTGGATGTAGGATTGAAGTAAATCCGAACCACTATAAATCTTGTGTGTTCTTACCTTCCTCCATTACTCAACCAACTCTCTATTCCGCATTTCTTGTTTGTTGAGTTTTTTAAATTGTCATTATTTCTTGACGAAACCAATTCACCCCCCCCCCCTCTTGGTTGCCATCTTGGGACAACATCCTGATATCTGGATCTAGCCACTAAGCACATGATCGAGGGCCTCAATCCCTCCTGAAACCTCCGGCATCTATCAATCTCATCAGCAATGATACCCCCAGCATACTGACTCAGTCGAATAAACTCAACTTCATACTCAGTAACAGTCTTGCTGTCTTGCTTCAAGCTCAAGAACTCCATCTTCTTCATGTCCTTATACTCCCTAGGAGTATACTTCAACTCGAATTCCCTCAGAAAATCAGTGTAAGACAGTGTTGGAGGATCATCCATAGAATGTGGCACTGTCTTCCACCAGTCGTAGGCGTCCTTTTGTAGCAAAGATCTTGCATAATCAAACTTCTCCTCTGAAGTGGCTTGCAACTGCACAAATACCCTCTGAACTCTGTCAAGCCACTGTTCTGCTACAACCGGATCAACTGTACCAAAGAAATCCTCTGCTCCATATTTCCTTAGCTTATCATAGTGCCTCACTGGTACTGAAGGCTAAGGGGGTGATGGCTGTGGTTGCACAGGTGCTTGTCTCATAGTTTCCATCATATGCCTAAACCAAGCTGGCGGAACCTCATCACCTACTGGTCTACCCGACACCGAAGCAGGTGCCTCCTCAACACTATCAACCCTAGCTCCATCATCAGGAGCAACGCTCTCCTCACTACCCTCAACTGACTGTCTCAAATGAGGATCCATCAACACCTAACACTGCAAACACAAAAGGACACACCTTATTAAAGATCAGAGATTGCCAATCCCAAACATGTATTTTTATTCAAAAACCACTTTTTAAAATCAAAATATTCTTTTTTATTACATTTTACCTAGGTTGAGAATCTCAAACCTAGGCTCTGATACCAAAACAATTGTAACACCCCCACATTCAATACACACACACTACAACACCACAAAGTAGCATATGTGCACCGAACATAGGAAAGCTACGGTTTTTCTTCAACATTTAAAACATTTTAAATGATGCTATCATCTTTATCAATATACATTATAGATAGTAAGTAATCAATTGGTAATATAAACAAAATAGATATATAAATACATTTAAGTAGTACACAGCGGAAGTTATAAAATTATTTACATATAGGAAACATTTGAATACATATTTACCATTATACATATATGTACATTATAAACAAAACTTTACAAAATACAAAAGAGTTATACATGATTGGCAAATCTCCTCTGATCTTTAAGTTCCCAAAATCAACTCTTCAATGTCTACTCTCACTCGGTCTCGAAGAGCTCTCGGGTTCGATTCTAACAGTTCTATCACCTGCGCGATTAAACACTATCGCGCTAAGCCAAGGGCTTAGTAAGATAAAATATGCAATAGATATGTTTAGATGCAATACAATGTCAATTCTAATTCATCTCATACATGTAACAATATAGATGAAAAGTTAACATCACCCTTTGCATATCAAAAATCATAATCATATAAACATACCACATTTCAACATCTTTCATTAGTTAATCAAGTTATCATTCATGACTCAAATTAACCAAAGACAAGCATGGGCCCAAGACACACTAATATGCTATTCAATTTTCAGAGTTAATGTTTTGGTTCTATCATCATATTAATCAATATCACAAACCCAACTAGGCTTCAAGGATTAAGTTCAACCAAGCTTCAAGGGGAGCAAAGCATGCTAAGCTTCAACCCAACTTGGCTTCAAGAACTAACCCAACCTAGCTTTAAGGGTGGTAACATCTCAATTAGGCTTCAAGGATTCAATCCAACCTAACTTCAAGAGATTGTTACACTCATTAGGCATGCCACCAACAACAACCTCTGAAAATGGAATAACACATTAGTCACACAATTCATTTAGATTTCATTCTCAATTCTCATTATCATTTAGGCAAACATGCCTCATTTATCTCCATTGAATCACCTTAGCCACTAACAATGGCTTCACATTTCATTTCACAATATAACACTTCATTACTCAAGTGTATATTTATCTCATCCATGATCACATTATATCTCACATAGCATCATTCATAAATATCAACATTTCATTCCACATTACTCATGAAACACATTACCATTCACAATGCATAACATAACATTATTCAATCTCAACAATGCAAGAACAATTTATATTATTCATAGCTTTAGGATCATCCACAAGTGTTTGATTAAGTCATTCCTTAGTTTAAGTATGTTTATGTTTAGGTTTAGAAACCAAACTACCTTTGAAGAATCCAAACCATGCAAAAAGAACAAAGAAATCAAACAATGTCCAATTCATATAAGGGACACGCCCAGCTCACTTGAAGGACACGCCCAGCCTACTTGATGGACACACCCGTGTCTCTAAAAATAGAAGAGACAGTAGCCAACACAAATAAATGACACGGCCGTGTCTCAACTTTGCTTTTGGCCGTGTCACCCAAAACCAAAACCAACCCTTCTCAAATGTACTCAAACACAATATTCATCATATAACTTGTATAAAATGAACATAATCAATTTTCTAAACACATATTCATCACAAGAATTACTTCAAAACACATTAATATAACAATTAAACACAACCCATCTCAAAACACTAAAATCACCATCCTTCTCCACCTTTCAAAATCAACATTTACCACTTCCAACAACAACACCTAATTAAACTCATAACTTAAAATCAATTTAACACTTAAAAACACATCATAAACACTTCTCCTCATCAAATCATCACACCCTAATTAACTTTCATTACCACTTCAAAAGAAAGAAAGAAATCAAAGGAAAGATCTTACCTTAGTCAAAAACTTCTTGAATCAACACTTGAACACTTAATCTTCCTTCAATTTTGAACTCAACTCATCAAGAACCTCTCTTTACCACTTGCTTCCCTTTGTCAATGGAGGAGCCGGCCACTTCATGAAAGAGAGAAGAAAATGATGAAGAAGCAAAGTCAATTTTGCTTTTAATCTCCACCAAGTGATTTAATCCAAGCAATTACCAAAATGCCCTCAAACATATAACTAACCTTTTGTATTATATAAGCCCATATATGTAATTACACACTCAACACAAAAATATCTTCTTCCACTAACCAACACCTTGACTCTCCCTTTGACCCATTTATATGTTATATATATTATCATATACACAACATATACCATTCTCTCTAAACCCTATTTTCTTTCCAAAACACAAATACACAAGCATTCTCCTCCCAATTTCTTTTCTTAGCACAATATAAACATTCAATCCAATTAGTATAACAACAACAACAATATGCAAAACTTCTAGGGCATAAATGAGGATATTACATGTGTAACATGTGAAATATGCATATTATGTGAAAATACCCAAAGTAATTGGGTAATGTGTTGTGAATGCAAAAATAAGATATGTGTAATAATGAAATGAATTGATATTGGTAAAAATGAGAAAAGTGAGAAAAGTCAGAAAAATGAGAAAGATGTGAAAAATGAGAAAGATGTGAAAAATGAGAAAAGTGAGAAAAAAATGTGAAAATAAGGCAATGTGCCTAGATTGAATATGTAAAAATGAGAAAGAGATTTAATAATGAGAAATATGAATAAATTGTGTGCCTAGTATGCTATTCAATTTTCAGAGTTCTGGGTTTGGCTGCATGCCTATGATTGCCTATGGGCTATACGCTGGAATGGTGAAAAGACTGGGTCGTAAGCCAGGCCAGCTGATAAATATGATGTTTTTGGGGTGAAAAGACTGGGTCGTAAGCCTCAAAAACTATAGCAGTCTAGCCGGGTTGAGGACCAAGATTCTGGGGCCTAAGGGTCTAGCCGGGTTGAGGTCCAAGAGATTGGGGCTGTTACATTATCCATGGATATATATATTGCCTACGGGGCTAGACACATGGTGTCATTATGGACCAAAGCAGTAACTCTGAAATTTGAATAGCATATTAGATCCTTTTTGGGCCCATTCTTGTCTTTGTTTTACTGTGAATTATGAATTATGATACAATTGAGTAATATAATGTTATGAGTTATGCTTATGAATTATTTGAAAAATATAAGAAAGTGGATTGATGTGACATCTATATGCAATGTGCATTTGGTATTGCATTGAGTTATATTGTTATTATCAATGTTTATACCACTAGGCTTCGGTTTAGCGTGATTGTTTCCATCGCACAGGTGACAGGGTAGACCTAGTTGAGCCAGAGAGTTCTTCTAGACTAGGTCGGGTCTAGACTTGTAGTTGAGCTTGTAGAGTTGCTATCGAGATCAGAAACACTGCCAGCAACATGTATATATTTTTATGTTATTGTACATTTTGAGTTTTATGCATAATATATTATGTTTTGAATTTTACGTATTGTATATTATAAAGAATGTTTGGGTCAATGTATTTGAAATGGGAGAGTAAGTGTGTTTTAAATTATATATATCTATATGTATAAATGTTTGAGAAAATTGGTGAAATTGAGAAGTATGGTTGAGAGGGTGATTAGAAATTATTGGGAGTGTTTTCTTTTTGCAGGTTGAGTTATTGCTAAATTTTGGGATATCCAAAATACAGACAAAACTCTGGCGAATTTTTCCCAGAGATTTATATATATATTATTTATTTTGGGTTCTTATAACAAGTAGATAATATTTATATTCTATTTAATTTTTATATATTTAGAATTTTAAATTTTAAATTGGAAATGTAAAAAAAAAATTAGTAAATCCGTCTGTGACATTTTTGTACCATATATGCGTATTTTACATATGCTAGAAATATGTTTTGTATGTATATAGGGTATAAAGGTGTTACATTAATCCATTTCAATTCCTTTAAAACGCGCAATAGCTTAAACCCATAAATTCCAAAACCCTAAACACATTAAATAAAGAATCTTAAATAGAAATAGTATCCCTAATTTGAATATTTACTTGGTTTTTTAAATTTTATATTTGATTATGTAGTCTATTATATGTTTTAATTTATTTTCAATGCTTTGTTGGTTTATTTAATTTCAATGATTGATTTATTTAATTTATCATAGATGGATGTTTATTTTATATTTTGATTGATATCTTTGATGAATGATTTATTTATTATGGTTATTTACTTTTATCGATTTATTTAAATTTCCAAATGTTGTAAGGGGTATGTTTCCACTTGGTGGGTACCTCATTTAGTTAAATATCATGTAATTTAAATTTCTTTTATATTTTAGATCAATGTAAAGGACATGTTTCTACCTTTCCGTGGGTGTCCTATTTAGGCATGGATTATGTAAGGGCATGTTTCCATCTTCGGATGGATATCCATTTATTTGTTTTGTTTTGACATTGATTTGATTTTTAATATATCGATGCTTTATTTTAATTGTTGTGTGTAATATGGATAATATTGTTATATTTAAGAAATTTATAATATTAAGGCCTATAAAGGAGGCCGGTTCTAATGAACCAGGAGTTGTGGGGGTGCTGGGCCATTTCTCACCTTCCCCACACGTACCCAACTTTTCGAACCCATTAGGGGTTGGGGATTCCTTAGGAATCGAGTCATCCACCCCTTTCTTTTTCCCAGCCCATCTGGATGGCGACTCCATTTTCTCCGGACCTAGGTCCATGTTCTCTAAGGCCCCGAGCCTAAACAGTGCTGAAGTCGTAAGAACCATTCCACCGGGATTGGGGACAAAAATTCCCGTTCACAATCACATCAATGCTAGAGAATGCATGGTGGTTGGCTCGACACGGTTATGATGTTGAAACATTTCTCTATCCACCGGGTGCATCTTATACCCAGTTTATTCAAATAGGGCTTTTGAACTTTGACGTATCTCCAGTTGGTGTACGGAAAATTCCCGAAAAAAATAAGGATATAGATAAAGAGGAATATCATGGAGAGGGAGGAGAGTTTGTTCCACATCTCAGGGCTAGCACTTCTTAGGTAAGCTTTTACCATTTTTCCATTGCAATCTCTTCTTTCTTAATTTACTTTGACTTTTTTAATGATTGTTGCAGGCTGCTGGCGCATTTGGTCATGAGGCGGGACCTTCTTTTACTACTCCTCAATTTGCTCAATCTAATCAACCAGAGATGTCATCTCATCCATAGGGCATTGATATGAATTACCTGGTAGGTTTTCTCATTCCATGATAATGTATTCTATATGTATGCATGATTATGTATGCTCTTACTCTTTTTCTTTCCAACTCACAGTGGATGCTTGAGGAACAAAACAAGAAACTTTAAGAAGAGTTGGCCGCTAGTCGTCAACAGGTTTCCCATTTTGAAAAATTATACCATCAGTCAGAGTAAAAATTTTCGAGACTTCCGGTTTCAGGAGATGAGAGATCCTGGTGCTTCTTCATCTAGAGGGCCAAAGCAGATGACCATGAGATCCTTTCTTCTGCTTTGGATGAGGACCTTTACAGATCTGAATTCCAAGGTGATAAAGATTCAGGTGCTCCTACTTCGGGAGGACTCAGGACGGGTGATATGCCTCCTCCTCCGATAGGCGATGATTTTTTTAGAGCTTTATTTGATGATCTACCACCTCCTTCTTAGTGATGTATGAGTATTGTATCAATGGAGGAAACATTGTATAAAAATGATAAAAATAATAATGACAATATATAATTTTTATCTTTTCATATCTTTTTTTTCTTTCTTTTTTTTTTAAGTTTTTTCTTCTTCTTTTCATATCTTCTGCTTGCCCCCTGTGTAGCTCAAACCCATTATTTTTTTCTATGTAGATTTTGTTGATGTTTGTATATTGTCTAGCTAAGCATGCATTTCTTCCATTCTTTTGCAAAATGACTGGAGTTTCCTCAAGCAATGGGTCTTTTATGCCCTCTTGTTTCAATATAGTAGTTTCGTCAACTCACAGACTGAGGTGATCAGCAGAAGTGTTCTCATTGGTTCCTTTTAGATGCTCGTTCAGGTCTTGCATTGGAATGACAGAATGCTTCACATTTATGGCTTTTTATCTTCGAGATGTTGAAAACATGAATAACGGAGGCCCCAAGCAGCAGAGTCAGGGATACATCCATTTCAATCTATGTTTCAGCATGTCTGTTGGTAGCTTCTTCATGACCTTGCCGATAATCATTTACTTTGCCCAATGTGTCTTTCGAGATTCGACAGTTCAACATACTCCCCTTAACTTGGAGGCTTTGTATGATAAAAATATTTTTTTATTATTTTTTTAAATTTTGATTTTGAAATTAAATGTTGGCTTTGCCAAATCAATGTCAATGTACCTCAGGACTTGATTTTTCTAAATTAACATATCTATAACATGACAACCTAGTTACCATACTAAACTCAGGAATTATTTCTATTTAGGCAAGAACGGTTGCATTTCAGATATGCACATACACATTACTTGGCCAAAGGTCTCATTGAGTTTGAATATTGTCTATCTCATATGCATGCTTATCTGAACTATCTCCACTAATAGACTCTACCAACCAAGAGAGATCAACATGTTTTTGATTGGCTTGAAATGGGGTCTATAAGGGACATGGGTTAAATGAAGGCCATTTGTAAGTTGGAGCCGATGTGACACAATGGACAAACCTTCACACTACAAACTGCTTATTGGAACTTTAGACAGTTGGGAGCGTGAAAAGATAGAGCTTTGAGTGTTCTCCCATCTTCTTGGTATTAATCTGGATCTTAATTAGAATAGTTTTTGCCCTTGCAAAAGGTTTGGTGCCCAAATTTGTTTCTTTTCTTCTTCTCCCTTTTCTTTCTTTTTATTTTTTTCTTAATCTTCCCTTTCCTTGAGTATTTTGTCCTTCTTCCTTGTAGGACTGTCAAGTACAGAACTTTCAAGAACTGGATAGTCCTTCTCCTTTTTCTCCGATTTTGATTGAATCTTTGGTTGGGTTAGCCCAATTCAAGTCAAACATTTCTTATAAACCAAATGGAAGCCTTTTGCTGCTTTAAGTAAAAGAGAACCCAGTTGGCTTTTTGAAACTCCTTTTAGGTTTTATTTTTCTTTTTTTTCTCTTTTTTTTTGTTCCAGCTCTAAAAGAGTTGTCTTGTTTGAACCAACTTGGGTTTCTAATAATGGATAGTAGAGTGACATAAATCTTCTTTAACAAGGATAAATCATTTATTACTTTGATGATTTCTTGATAAATTGGAGATATTAGGAGAACATCAACTATCCTTATGATCTTGACTATTCATTTCTTTCTTTGATCTTCTTGCCTCTTCACCTTAGTGATCATAAGACTTGTCAAAAGTATCACAACAATTCAAGGTTGGTTATCGGAATTTGTAAGCCAGTGAAAAGAAAGCTAAAAATTTTATGAAGGCTCAAAGGGACAACTATGGATTGATATTTAATTGGGTGGATACTAGTTGTTGGCTAATCAAACAATGCCTAGATCATCTCTCTCTTAAATAAGCAGAGTTCAATTTCGCCTTGAAAGTTTGTCAAAGCATGTTCTAAGACTGACTAGGACCTAAACAAAGATAATTATGCAGGAGCCCTCTCTAAGTAAGCATACACAACTCAATGCTAAAGAGCAATTCCCTCACCTAATAAAGCCATTCAAATCATGATGCCTAGATATATTAATTCATGAATCATCAAGCTAGATTCCTCATTGGTTGAGCACCAAAATGAACAAAGGCCAACAAAAATTTTGATGAAAGTAATTTATTCAAATAGATTTAAATTTAAAAAACACGATTGTTCCATAAAACACCAAATAAAGAAAATAAAACAAGAAAAACAAACAAGCCAAGAGAAGTTTGTTGAGTTAAGCTTCTTCTCCTTTCACATCTTCAATATTCCCATCTTGGAAGGATGATAAAACAAAATCTTCTTCCAATCCTCTTCCCACCATGAAGGTTGCCGGTGGAGTACTCTTCCAAACTCAGACAAAGGATTGTTCTTGGTATTGGGCTTGTCGGGCTCGGGTAGCTTCCCACTATCAATCAAATTTTGGATCTCATGCCTCAACCTCACACATCTATCTGTATTGTGTCCTTGTATTTGATGAAATTGACAAAATGCTTTAGTGTCAAAATTTGATGGAAGGGGGTTAGGTAAAGGGCGAGGATTTAAGGGGTGTAACAATCCCTTCTTTTGTAGCTTATTGAGAACCCAAGACAGCGGTTTCCCCAATTCTGAAAACTGCTTTCCTGTTCCTTGGCTAGTAGCATTAACACCAACTTCTTTTTGTGTGCTTTGGTTACCAGACTAATAGTTTCCTTTCTCATTCCTTCTTGTTGAAAATGGTTCTTCTCTCTTTCCCATTCTTCAATTTGCATACTAGCTTGGAGATCTTTGAAATCACGGATGAGTGTATGAGACGTCCTTTCACGAAGACTAGGCAACACCCCTCTCACAATCATCCTTATTTAACCAGATTCATCGGGCCTCTTTTTGAGCAAAGCAGCCTTATTTCTCCATCTTTTCTGTAACACCTCGATACCCCATATAAGTACTATACATATACCAGGTATACATACAGTAAGTATATAAAGTATAAGGATGTCACTTTTCGTTACAATTTAAAAACCTTTAACAGAGTTTAAACCACAATACATTAATTTAAAGAGCATTTACGAAATCATTATACTTTTAATGATCTTACCTATATATAAGAATCTTATCTTTATCAAAACTTCATTTATACATATAAATACACTCTTGTCAGAAATACATCATAATTAAAAATTATACATGTATGCATCACCCTCTAGTTGGTCTCGATAAACTCTTACTCTTCTCGTGGCATAACGAAAGACTTCATATCTTCCACCTAGTCTCCTGCGCGATTACACATCCGCGCTAAGCCCGAGAGCTTAGTAGTACAAATAAATAATATAAACATACATTATAGAAGTTCTAACATATAATGATATATCAAATTCCATGTACCATTAGTTTCTTATCATGGTTTCCCTTTTTAGTTACACCTTTCATATATCTCTACTAATCTCATATATTATATATACATATATACATATCATTAACACCAACCACAATCCATCACTAATACTCACAATCATTATATCAATATACATATTACATATCATACTTCATATCATTATTTTATTCACAATTCACCAATCATGAATCACATTTCCATCAAAGGCAAACATTATACCATTCACAGTTCACCAATCATGAATCACATTTCCAACAAAGGCAAACATTATACCATTCATAATTCACCAATCATGAATCACATTTCCAACAAAGGCAAACATTATACCATTCATAATTCACCAATCATGAATCACATTAAACAAAGACAAGCATGGGCCCAAAACACACTAATATGCCATTCAATTTTCAGAGTTAATGCTATGGTTTTGTTATCACATTTATCATTATCATAAACCCAACTAGGCTTCAAGGATTAGGTTCAACCAAGCTTCAAGGGGAACAAAGCATGCTAAGTATCAACCCAACTTGGCTTCAAGAACCAACCCAACCTAGCTTCAAGGGTTGTAACATCTCAATTAGGCTTCAAGGATCAAATCCAACCTAACTTCAAGAGATTGTTACCAATATTAGGCATGCCGCCAACAACAAACTCTGAAAATGGAATAACACATTAGTCACACAATTCATTTAGCAATTTCATTCTCAATTGAATCATCATAGCCAATCACAATGGCTTCACATCACATTTGAGTTATCATAGCCAATCACAATGGCTTCACATCACATTTGAGTTACCATAGCCAATCACAATGGCTTCCCATCATGTCATGCCTCAATTCATAGTATAATATTTCATAGTATACCTAATCAATTACCCCATCATATCCTTCACATTTTACATATAGCATCATTGATATAACATTACAAAGTACATTATTCATATAACACATTACCATTGACAAGATTCACAATGTATAAAACATAACATTGTTCATATAGTATCATATGCATCATCATTACTCACATTGTGTCCCACACTATACACAATATAACATTATTCATAGATTTAGAGTCTTCCACATATATTTGTTTAGATCATTCTTTGTATTAAATGTGTTTAGAGTGTTTATTTTTATGTTTAGGTGCAAGAAGACCTTTGAAGAATCAAAACAATGTGAGAAAGGCAAAGAACAATCACAATAACCAACACCTTCAAGGGACACGGCCAAGCTTGTGGCCGTGTCTCTCAACACCAAAAATCCAGTAGCAGACACGGGCAAGGGACACGGCTGAGCCAGTGGCCGTGTCTCTCCAAAAATGACCCAACACGGCCGTGTCTCCTCTAACTTGGCCGTGTCTCCCATAGATTGGTCGTGTCTCTCCTTTAGATTTGGCCGTGTCTCCCAACAAATTCAAAACCAAACACGGCCAAGCCTCCTTGATTGCATTAAATCACATTATACACAACTTTACCTTATTCAAATGGATATAATCAATGTTATTAACATTTATTTTACAAGTTCATCACAATATTCACCTTAACTATACATCAATAATACATTTAATCACTTACCATTTCAAAACCCTAAAATCAACATCACTCTTATTCTTTCAATATCAACATCCACTTAATTTACCATCTTCAAACCAAAACCAACACCAATTCAATCTTTTTAACTTACACTCAATTTCAACACTTATAAACACATCTCAAACACACCAAATCATAATATCAACAAATCATAACTCACCTCAAACACAACTTCAAAATAACAAAGGAAAATAAGAGAGTACATACCAAAATTGAGGAAATTCCACAAATCTCCAACTTAATCCTTTGATTCTTCCTTCAATTTGATTTTAGAAATCAAAGCACCTCTCTCGCTCTCTTCTTCCTTTGGTAGCCGGCCACACCAAGCAAAGAAAAGAAAATCAAGACAAGTTAAACTTTTCTTCTTCTTTAAATCTCCACCAAGCAATTTAACAAAGCAATTACCTAAATGCCCTTCATCCATTTAACTTAACTTCTTTTCACTTATATGCCCATTTAAGTAATTTAACATATCACAAATAAAATATCTTCTTCCCTTGACTCCTCATTTTGACCAACATATATGTTATATATATTACCATATACCCAACATATACACTTTCTCTCTACACATTATTTTCCTTTTTAAACAATACCTAAACATTCTCTTTTCAATTTCTTTTCTTATCAACATAACATATGCACATAATTCAAACAAACAACAATTGTATCCAAACTTCTAGGGCACACATTGGGATACTACAATTCTCCCCCTCTAAAAAGAAATTTCGTCCTCGAAATTACTAGTACCATAACAATTCATTCTTAACAAAATACTATCTTAACTTCCATATGAAGTTAATTATATGCTTAAGTTATTATGTCATCAAATCATATACCTTTAACTCTCCCCTTTAGAATTAACCATCTTCTCAAAATTCCATAACTCATCATTCTATATGTTTATATATCTTATTACTTCCTTGATCAACCATTCAAAAGAACTCATTACATTCCTATTAATATCTTAATACAATAATCAAATCATTTTATACTTCGTCAAATCTTTATATTTAATATATATTGTTCCTTCATCTCTTTGTAATTACCCCCTTAACTTTAACCTTAAAAATCATTGGTTTATATCTTAACATTAATTATCCCGTCATTACAATCACTGTCTAAATAAACATTTATCAAGCCTCAATGGATAACAAGATCCTTAATTTTCACAAACTGAGTTACTTCTTTAGCATGCTTTTCACTTAACATACATATTAATACACTACCTTTTAACTTATTTTATAAATAACCAATTTTTCCCATTTTTATCATGATTTAAACTACTAACTCCATTCATTCATGTCCAATCACACTTTAAAATTTTACATCCTATACATTATCATGTAAATAATTATACTCTCAGTATAACTATACATATTAAATCTCAATAATGATTTATAATCTTAGCCAAATCCAGATCACTTGATCTATCTGTCACAATATACCCACATTCCAATCTTGTTCAATTCCAACCAACGATTAATTTATTTAACTTATCATGAAATTTCACAATTTTCATACATGTATATATATAACTTAATTCCATTAGGGCAAACTTATATTCAATTCCTGATTTCTTCCGATCCATATTCAGACAAATTATCATAATAACAAATCACTTCAAATTATCTGTAATATCCCGATGCATGCCCCAGAAGTTTTGTATGTTGTTGTTGTTGTTGTTATTGTTGTTGGTTTAAATTGAGAAAAGAACATATATGTATATGTGTTTTGGGGAAATTTAGGGTTTAGAGACAAGTTTATATGTTGTGTATATGGTGATATATATAACATATAAAATGGTCAAAGAGAAAGAGTCAATGCAAGAGGAGATATTTTTATATGGCATGTGGAATTACTTAATTGGGTTCATAAGAGACAAAAGCTAAGTTAAGTGATAAGGGATATATGAGTAATTGCTTGAAATGAAATGCTTGGTGGAGGATTTTTGGTAATTAGTAATTATATTATTATTATTATTATTATTATTATTATATACATATATGTGGCTATCGTGGAAGAGGAAAAAGAAATGAAGATATTCTCTTCTTCTTCTTCTTCTTCTCCTTTTGGTTCTTGCACGAGAGAGAGAGAGAGAGAGGTAGAGAGATGAGTTGATCTTCACCAAAACCTTAGGGTTTTAAGAGAATTGAAGGAAGAATCAAAGGATTAAGTGGAGATTTGGTGGAATTCATCAATTGAGGTAAGTACTTACTTGTTTTCCCTTGTTAAGGTTTGAGATAGGTTGTGATGGATTGATTTCATGATTTAGTGTGTTATATATGTGTTTACAAGTATTGAAATTGATTACAAGCTAAAGGATTGGATTGGTGTTGGTTTTGTTGGAAAGATGGTAAGTATTCTCTTGTTTTCTTTACTTAATTGGGAGTTGTGTTGGAAGTGAAGTAAGGTTTGATGATTTTGTGATTGGGTGGATTTGAGATGTGTTGTGTTGTGTGTTCAAGTGTTAAATTGATTTTAAGTTATGAGTTTAATTAGTGGTTGTTGTTGGAAATGGTGGAGATGTTGATTTTAGGGTTTTGAGTTGAGATGTGTTTAATTGTTATATTAATGTGTTGTGAAGTAATTCTTGTGATGAATATGTGTTTAAAACATTGATTATATTCATTTGAAGCATGTTATATGATGAATATTGTGTTTGAGTGCAATTAGAAGAGAATTGGTTTTGGTTATGGGTGACACGGCCATAGGCATTGAAGAGACACGGGCGTGTTCATCAATTGAGTTGGGCGTGTCAATTGTTTGAATTGGCTACTGCCTCTTTTGTTGTTAGTGACACGGGCGTGTCCATCAAAGGTGCTGGGCGTGTCAATTGTTTGAATTGGCTACTGCCTCTTTTGTTGTTAGTGACACGGGCGTGTTCCATCAAATGGTGTCCTACAAATGAATTACATATTGCTTTATACTTTGTTTCTTTTTACATTGTTTTGATTCTTCAAAGGTTCCATTGTTTCTAAACTTAAACATGAACATTATAAATATGTTTTAAACACAAGAATGATCTAATCAAAGGAATGTGGAAGATCATAAAGCTATGAATCATATCAATTGTGTTTTGCCCTAATTGCATTGTTGAGATTTAGCAATGTTATGTTATGCACTTTGAATGATATGTTTGCCTAGTTAATGTAATTGATGTTGTATATATATATACATCAATGAGGCTATATGTAAAATGTGAAAAAGAGGATGAAGTGATTGATTATGGATAGCTTGGTGGGAGTAACTCTTGAGGGTGAAAGAGATGAGGATCATCCAAAAAGGTATGTATAATGCAATTTATAATGATGTGAATGATATGTTTACCTAGTTAATGTAATTGATGTTGTATATATATATATATCAATGATGGAATATGACATGTAAAGGATATGATGAGGTAAATGATTATGTATGTAAAAGATGAATTGCTATAATGTGGACTGAAATGTGATGTGAAGCCATTGTGATTGGCTATGTTAACTGAAATGTGATGTGAAGCCATTGTGATTGTCTATGTTAACTCAAATGTGATGTGAAGCCATTGTGATCGGCTATGATGATTCAATTGAAAGAAACAAGGCATGTTGCCTAGATGATGATGAGAATTGAAAATGATATTGATGATGAAATAATCAATGAATTGTGTAGCTAATGTGTTATTCTATTCTCAGAGTTTGTTGTTGGTGGCATGCTTAATATTAGTAACAATCTCTTGAAGTTAGGTTGGGCTTGATCCTTGAAGCCAAGTTGGGTTGAAGTTTAACATGTTTTACTCCCCTTGAAGCTTGGTTGGGTCTAGTCCTTGAAGCCTAATTGAGATGTTACAACCCTTGAAGCTAGGTTGGATTGGTTCTTGAAGCCAAGTTGGGTTGATACTTAGCATGCTTTGTTCCCCTTGAAGCTTGGTTGAACCTAATCCTTGAAGCCTAGTTGGGTCAATGATAATGATAAATGTGAAAACAAAACCAAAGCATTAACTCTGAAAATAGAATAGCATATTAGTGTCTGTTGGGCCCGAGTCTGTCTTTGATGTCCATGTGATATACAAATGTTGAATTAGATGAATAATGAGATCTATGATTGACTTTGTTGACAATGTGACTTATGATTGGTGAATTGTGAATTAAACAATGTTATGAGGTATGATATGTAATGTGTATGTATTGATATGTTGATTGTGAGTATTGGTGATGGATTGTGGTTGGTGTTAATGATTGCCTTGCTGGAAATATTATTCATGATTGGTAAATGGTGAATAAAATAATGTTATGAAGTATGTTGTGGAATGTGGGTATTGAAATATGATTTAGTTGAGATATATGAAAGGTACAATCTAAAAGAAAAGATATGATAAGCTAAAGTTACATGGAATTGATATATCATTATATGCTAATATTTTTATAATGTATGTGTATATTATATATTTGTACTACTAAGCTCTCGGGCTTAGCGCGGTTGTTTGATCGCGCAGGTGACCAGATGAAAGATATAAAGTCTTGCGTCATGCCACGAGAAGAGTAAGAGTTTGTCGAGACCAACTAGAGGGTGATGCATACATGTATAATTTAATTATGATGTACTTTTATCAAGAATGTAATCATTTGTATAAATGATGTTTCGAGAAAGATAAGATTATTGTATATTTATAAGATCATTAAAAGTATATCGATTTTGTAAATGTTCTTTAAATTAATGTATTGTGGTTTGAGCTATGTTAAAGGTTTTTTTTTAAATTGTAACGAAATGTGACATCTTTATACTTTATATATTTACTGTACGTATACCAGGTATATGTGTAGTACTTATATGGAGTATCGGGGTGTTACATTATCTTTTAATATACACATAGTTTATTCTCTATTATTTGACTATAATTCTCACCAATTCTCAAAATAATTTTATACCATATTTACTATCTATAGTTCATTCACTTAAACCTCAAGTCCATTCATTTATTCATTATATACCATAAACATATTCAGTATAACCCTCAGTCACATTTTATATTTTCTCCCTTTTTAATATCTCCTCACATTTCATATCATTGTTATATTTATTTTGATTACCTTTTTGTCATATTATCCATAACTCAAAACATTTCCATAATTTCTTTTTCTCTCTTTACCTTCATAATTATAACCAAATTCTTAACATAAAATGATAAGGTACAACTTTACCATCATAACTTTTAACTATACTTTTCAAACAAAATTTTCAATTTTACCAAATCTGTATTACAATCATTTTATCTAAGACCCAAATCTATGGATAACAAAATTAACCGATCAAATATACTGCACAACACATATGGCTTTAAGAGATTAATATTCAAGCCTGGGACTTTCAAATCAATATTGTTTTGTTTTATAATTTTATTTCTCAATCTTTACGACATATTCCTTCTTTACATTTTTGCTATATCAGCAGTTAACACATTCCAACTCCGTTTCAAACCAATTTGCACTCGATTAAATGATCCTTATCAACTTAATTCATGTTTCAACAATATTACTATATATATTTTCAATCATATGCAGTTCTTATACAATTTCTATTCGTCACTTCATTTCTAATCCATTTACAATCTCTTATAATATATAATTACATAGAACTTTCCATATGTGAATACTTTGGGACTCTAAATATCATATGATCATCACGTTCAGTGCTCACCATAACAATTTCCACTGTCCAATATTACTCAAGTCCATTCCCTTCTCACTTCCATCACATAACCCATCTAGCTCTACATAGTTCAAGACCTAATCTCTCTTAGGTCCACTAATACATACAACATCTTTTTCCATATCACTAATTTTATAATAATACCACATACATATTCATAAGTCACCTTCATAATGTGATCCACATTTTTTTTTATATCATAATTTCATTCATATTGAAAAACTCAGTTCACATATCATATAAATGTACACACTTAATTACATGCTCTTATTTTATTTTCCTTTTTCATACATTCCATACAAATTTAATGTTTATCACTTTCTTTTAAATACTATCATTCTCATTCTTCCAATATGATATAAAGTATCTATTCACACTCCAATTATATATATTCTGACTATACTAACACTTCGCATCCTTCTTGGTCACATTCCCAATGTGACATCTCTTTCATTTTTGTCTTTAAAAATATTTAATATACTTCCATATCCATTTTTACCCTTTGCAGTAAAATGACTTAAAATGGCTCATTTTCATTTGCTTATCCACTTCCCTTTTTACTTCCAAACAAATTCTCATACTATCAATCACATTACTCAATTCATAATACTTTCATGTGCAATATTAGTCATTTCATCTAGCTCATGTATTGAATATACATTAAACCATCAATATCCAAATAATCTTTATCAAATTCCACTAAAACTTTAACTTTTCAACATACTATTTCGCTTAAGCTTCAATTTGCCAAACTCATCTTTTCTTAATATCAACTTTAAAAACAACATATATATATATATATCACAAAGCAATATCAAAACATATAATTTTCACAATTATCAAGCTCATTTCAAAAAAAAAAATACAAATGTCACATATTATCACCATTACCATGAGCTTTCACAATATCCAAGCATCTCACATTTCCAACATTGAATTTACAATGTTTGCATTAAAATAACAATACCAATTTATATTCTTACTTAACCAATATCATCTCTTTTTCCTTTAAACAAAACCTTAACTTTATATATATATACCCCAAACTTTAAATAATCACACTTTGTCTATACTAATCAACTCATTTAATATTCCACCATACTCTCCTCATTTTAATAACATATCTTTCAATATTAACAATCCAACAATATTTCCTCTGTCTAACAAACCCAACATAAACTTTATTATAAAGATGTTCAAAGTGTAGAGGAAAGAGTACATACTTTAATCTTGATTTTGTTTCCAACTCATTTTCAACTTTATTCTCCTTTTCATTTCTTTATTCTTCAACACATTTAACAATTCACTTTACTTGCATAAATTTCCATTTTTTTTAATTTATCAATTAAACTTATATAAATCCATATCATTACTTTCTCTAGCTTTTCGTTCATGTAAAACATCATTCACACTCTAGCATCCATCTCATATAACACAGATATACTACAAATCATATAATGCCACACCCGAGACCAACCTAGGTGTTAATGCATATGCATGTATTACCAATTGCATTTCAAAACTCTTCTTTTTAATTCATTTTAAGCGTTTCAAAATTTTTTTTAATTTCACTTAGGCCGAGAATCTCGAACCTAAGCTCTGATACCAAAATAATTGTAACACCCCGATACCCCATATAAGTACTATACATATACCAGGTATACATACAGTAAGTATATAAAGTATAAGGATGTCACTTTTCGTTACAATTTAAAAACCTTTAACAGAGTTTAAACCACAATACATTAATTTAAAGAGCATTTACGAAATCATTATACTTTTAATGATCTTACCTATATATAAGAATCTTATCTTTATCAAAACTTCATTTATACATATAAATACACTCTTGTCAGAAATACATCATAATTAAAAATTATACATGTATGCATCACCCTCTAGTTGGTCTCGATAAACTCTTACTCTTCTCATGGCATAACGAAAGACTTCATATCTTCCACCTAGTCTCCTGCGAGATTACACATCCGCACTAAGCCCGAGAGCTTAGTAGTACAAATAAATAATATAAACATACATTATAGAAGTTCTAACATATAATGATATATCAAATTCCATGTACCATTAGTTTCTTATCATGGTTTCCCTTTTTAGTTACACCTTTCATATATCTCTACTAATCTCATATATTATATATACATATATACATATCATTAACACCAACCACAATCCATTACTAATACTCACAATCATTATATCAATATACATATTACATATCATACTTCATATCATTATTTTATTCACAATTCACCAATCATGAATCACATTTCCAACAAAGGCAAACATTATACCATTCACAGTTCACCAATCATGAATCAAATTTCCAACAAAGGCAAACATTATACCATTCATAATTCACCAATCATGAATCACATTTCCAACAAAGGAAAACATTATACCATTCATAATTCACCAATCATGAATCACATTAAACAAAGACAAGCATGGGCCTAAAACACACTAATATGCCATTCAATTTTCAGAGTTAATGCTTTGGTTTTCTTATCACATTTATCATTCTCATAAACCCAACTAGGCTTCAAGGATTAGGTTCAACCAAGCTTCAAGGGGAACAAAGCATGCTAAGTATCAACCCAACTTGGCTTCAAGAACCAACCCAACCTAGCTTCAAGGGTTGTAACATCTCAATTAGGCTTCAAGGATCAAATCCAACCTAACTTCAAGAGATTATTACCAATATTAGGCATGCCACCAACAACAAACTCTGAAAATGGAATAACACATTAGTCACACAATTCATTTAGCAATTTCATTCTCAATTGAATCATCATAGCCAATCACAATGGCTTCACATCACATTTGAGTTATCATAGCCAATCACAATGGCTTCACATCACATTTGAGTTATCATAGCCAATCACAATGGCTTCACATCATGTCATGTCTCAATTCATATTATAATATTTCATAGTATACCTAATCAATTACCCCATCATATCCTTCACATTTTACATATAGCATCATTGATATAACATTACAAAGTACATTATTCATATAACACATTACCATTCACAAGATTCACAATGTATAAAACATAACATTGTTCATATAGTATCATATGCATCATCATTACTCACATTGTGTCCCACACTATACACAATATAACATTATTCATAGATTTAGAGTCTTCCACATATATTTGTTTAGATCATTCTTTATATTAAATGTGTTTAGAGTGTTTATTTTTATGTTTAGGTGCAAGAAGACCTTTGAAGAATCAAAACAATGTGAGAAAGGCAAAGAACAATCACAGTAACCAACACCTTCAAGGGACACGGCCAAGCTTGTGGTCGTGTCTCTCAACACCAAAAATCCAGTAGCAGACACGGGCAAGGGACACGGCTGAGCCAGTGGCCGTGTCTCTCCAAAAATGACCCAACACGGCCGTGTCTCCTCTAACTTGGCCGTGTCTCCCATAGATTGGCCGTGTCTCTCCTTTAGATTTGGCCGTGTCTCCCAACAAATTCAAAACCAAACACGGCCAAACCTCCTTGATTGCATTAAATCACATTATACACAACTTAACCTTATTCAAATGGATATAATCAATGTTATTAACATTTATTTTACAAGTTCATCACAATATTCACCTTAACAATACATCAATAATACATTTAATCACTTACCATTTCAAAACCCTAAAATCAACATCACTCTTATTCTTTCAATATCAACATCCACTTAACTTACCATCTTCAAAGCAAAACCAACACCAATTCAATCTTTTTAACTTACACTCAATTTCAACACTTATAAACACATCTCAAACACACCAAATCATAATATCAACAAATCATAACTCACCTCAAACAAAACTTCAAAATAACAAAGGAAAACAAGAGAGTACATACCAAAATTGTGGAAATTCGACAAATCTCCAACTTAATCCTTTGATTCTTCCTTCAATTTGATTTTAGAAATCAAAGCACCTCTCTCGCTCTCTTCTTCCTTTGGTATCCGGCCACACTAAGCAAAGAAAAGAAAATCAAGACAAGTCAAACTTTTCTTCTTCTTTAAATCTCCACCAAGCAATTTAACAAAGCAATTACCTAAATGCCCTTCACCATTTAACTTAACTTCTTTTCACTTATATGCCCATTTAAGTAATTTCACATATCACAAATAAAATATCTTCTTCCCTTGACTCCTCATTTTGACCAACATATATGTTATATATATTACCATATACCCAACATATACACTTTCTCTCTACACATTATTTTCCTTTTTAAACAATACCTAAACATTCTCTTTTCAATTTCTTTTCTTATCAACATAACATATACAGATAATTCAAACAAACAACAATTGTATCCAAACTTCTAGGGCACACATTGGGATATTACAATTTCACATAATTTACAAAATTTTCATATGGCCTTTGTCTAATGGACTCAACTTCCATTAAGGTAACTTCCATCTTAATGTTGTATCTATATTATTGGATGAAGGCCTTGTATAGCAGATCTCAACTCTTTTGTGTTCCTTCTTCTAAGGTATTAAACCAATTTTGGATAACAGGATCCAATGAGAGCATAAAGTACCTTAGAGTTTGAGCCTTAGTAGCTCCGGCAGACTACAAAGCAGTGAAATACTGCTTCACATGGAGGTGAAGATTTCTAGTTCCATCAAACTTTACAAAAGATGGCATCTTAATTTGTATGGAACTTCTTCATCTAGCTCAAATAATTTGTCAACTTTGGACATTTCTTCAGTTTTCAGTTTCTTCTCAAATTTCTTTTCTAAATCCGCAATCATCTTTTCAACATCAGAAGTCTCAGTTTTCTCCATAGCTGATCTTTCAATAATCTTCGGTTCTTTCTTCTTGTCTTGAGGATCTTGGAAGTATTGAGCCCAATCATCATCATCATCATCATCAATGATCACCTTATCATCATCAAAAACCACTTCACCAATTTTAGCCTTCCCTTTGTCCTTTGGCTTCTTGGTGCTAGCAGATGCTTCGGCATGATTTCCTAAAATAGTAGCCAATTGGTACTTCATGGTCTCAGCCAGGGCCTGTAATATCCCAAGGTACACCCTAAAAGTTTGGAATAATTATGGTTGTATATGGATTTAATGTGTATGTTTAATGGAAAGAGAAAAGAAGTGAAGAGAGTGTATATGTTGTATCTATGGAAATATATATATATATAAGTTAAACTGATGAAAGTCAAAAGAAGATAAATTAATTAAAAGAAAATATTATAAGAGATAGAGATGTATGAAGAATGATGAGTATATATATATATATATTGTAATTGGAAAACATGGGAAATATAAATGCAATATATAAGAGATATACATATACCCACATATACATCACATATACATAATGTATAAAGAGGTGTAGGAAAAGTAAGTTTATATAATTAAATAATAATAATAATAGTAATAATAATAATAAAAATAAAAATAAAAAAAAAGAAAAAATAAAGTCAAAGGGAAGAATAAAAGTGGTGGTGGAGGATTTTTAGAAATATTAATTATATTATTATTATATATATATATATATGATAAGTATGAGAAAAAGAAGAAAAGATCTTCTTTCCTTCTTCTTCTTCTTCTTGAACGAGAGAGAGAGAGAGAGAAAGAGAGAGATGTGATTTTGTTAGTACACACATCAAATTCTTAAGGGCTTTAAGAGAATTGAAGGTGGAGATTGAAGATTTGGCAAAATAATCAAGTAAGTGTTCATTTCTTTGAGTTGAATTTTATTGATTGTGTTTATATTTGATTTGGGTAGTGTGTGAAGATGATGATAGTGAAAGATTAAAGTTTATAGATATGTTAAATTGGTATTTAGATGATGATAATATGGTTATTTATGAGGATGATGATAGATTGTTGAAATTGTTTAGTAAAGGTTTAATATAGATGAGTTGGAGAACTGAATAATTGATGTATGATTGATGTATATTTGTGTTTAAGGAAGTTGAAAACATAGAATACATGAGTTTGGTTCGGAAACAGAGGCATTTTGGATGCCACGCCCGTGGCCCTTGGCTGCCACGACCGTGGCCATTGGAAGCCATGGCCGTGGGGGTGTCGAACAAAGGAGACAGATTCACTTTCTATGCCATGGCAGTGGGGGTTGGAAGGCCATGACCGTGGGGATTTTAGAAAGATTGGGCAGAATTGTTTGCTATGCCACGCCCGTGGGGGTTGGTAGGCCACGACCGTGGGGTCCTAGAGAGAGAGGTTGGTTTGTAATTTGTGATCTAAGGGTCTAGTATGAGATTAATAAGTGAATAATTGTATTGAATTCATGTGTATCTTTGAGTAAGTGTGTGTTATTCCTTGTGGATTAGGTTGTAAAGAAGTTATTTTTCCCTAATCCAAGTGTTGAGGATTATTGGAAGATGAGTTTGGTGTGGTGTGATTGCTCATGAGGTAAGTACAAACCCTATTTGATTTCATATATTTATATGTCTTTGTACCTTAACACATTTGGTTATAAATGTGTTAAGTAATATATTACATTGTTAATGCATATGAATAATGCTATGTTGTACATAATGTGAATTATGTGGAATGTATGTTGAAGATTCAAATCTATAAATAATGTAAATTGCTATGTATATATCAATGATGAAATATGTAAAGTGAAAGATATGATGATCATTCTTAATGTATGTTCAATGCAATTGATTGTGAGTACTTAAATGATGAATTGAGACATAATGAGATGATTGAAGCATGTTTGCCTATATGATGATGAAATGAAATATGAAATATGAAATGTGAAAGATTTGATGATATGATGAATTGTTTTAATGTGAGTTGAGATGATATGAGGTATGAGGCCATGATTGTTGGCTATGATAAGGCAAATGAAATATAATTGGGGCATGGATGCCTATTTAATTATGAGAAATGAAATGAAAAGAAATTGATAAAGAGATAAATGAAATGATTATATGCCTAATATGTTAATTCAATTTTCAGAGTTCTGGGTTTGGGGGCATGCCTATGAATCACTGGATAGGTGAAATGACTGGGTCGTAAGCCGATTCCAGTTGAAAATTTTGAAATGTGATGTTTTGGGGTGAAAAGACTGGGTCGTAAGCCTCAAAAATAGTTATAGTCTAGCCGGGTTGAGGATCTCCTCGAGTTTAGCCGGGTTGAGGTCCAAGAGACTGGGTCTGTTACACCATCCATGGATAGAGATATATATATCGCCTATGGGCTTGATGATTGTGATTATGGACCAAAGCAGTAACTCTGAACTTTGAATAACATATTAGATCCTTTTTGGGCCCATGCTTGTCTTTGTTTTCAATATGAATGATAAAATGTGAAATGAATGAATAATGAGACCCATGCTTATTTTTGCTGGAATTGTGATTCATGAATGGTGAATTGTGAATACTGAATTAAGTGAATAAGATAAGGATTTGTAACATTATGAAGTAACATATAATTACAATACATAAGTAAACTATTGAAAAGAAATATGGCTTGAGAAGCTAAGTTAAAAGATGAGATTCTGAAAATATATTATGATATGTAATATGTGGATAGATGTGTTTAAATGAAATTAGTAAAAATAAATGAAAAGTGAAATTGAAATGGGAAAACATGATAAGAAAATCATGATATATGAAGTTAACATATGATTATGAGTGTCTATAATATATGTTTATATTATTTATTTGTACAACTAAGCTCCCGGGCTTAGCGCGGTTGTCTAATCGCGCAGGTGAGTAGGTGGTAGATCTGAAGTCAATCATTACGCCACGAGAAGGGTAAGAATATCTCGAGACCAACTAGAAGGTGGTGCATACATGTAAAATTTAAATATATTGAATTTTGATAATAATGTATTCATATGTATAAGTGAATTTTGTTAATGACAAGACTATTATATAATTGTAAGATCATTGAAAGTAGAATGATTTTGTAAATGTGCTTTAAATAAAATGTATTATTTTTTGGAATTAGAGTAAAGCTTTTACTCAAGAATGAAAAGTGACATTCTTATACTTTATATACGTACTGTATGTATACTAGGTATATGTATAGTACTTATATGGGGTATAGGGGTGTTACAGTTATTTTGGTATCAGAACTTAGGTTCGAGATTCTCGGCCTAAGTAGAATTAAAAAGAAAAGTTTTGAAAAGCCTAAATAGTATTAAAAAGAAAAGTTTTGAAATGAAATTTGTGATACATGCATATGCATTAACACCTAGGTTGGTCTCGGATGTGGCATTATGTGAATAGTAATATTTGAATTAGATTAAATGAATGCTAATGTGTGAATGAAGTTCTACATGGAAGCAAAATTAGAGAAAGAAATGATATGGAAAAATTTGTAAAAGTTTAATTGATAAATTAAAGAATGGGAGTTTACTTAAGGAAAACAAATATTGAAATGTTGATTATTGAAAGGTGATTGTAATATAAAGAAATGAATAGGAGAATGAAGTTGAAAATGAGTTGAAAACAAAATCAAGATTAAAGTATGTACTCTTTCCTCTACACATTGAATCTCTTTATAATAAAGCTTATGTTTGGTTTGCTTGAAAGAGAAAATATTGTTGGATTGTTAATATGGAAAGATATGTTATTTAAATGAAGAGAGTATGGTGAAATATTGAGTGAGTTGATTGGTATAGACAAAGTGTGACTATTTAAAGTTTGAGGTATGTGAAGTTAAGGTTTTGTTCAAAAGAAAAAGAGATGATGTTGGTTAAGTAAGAAAATAAATTAGTGTTGTTTGTATTGTTATTTTAATGCAAACATTGTGATTTCAATGTTAGAAATGAGACATGCTCAAGTGTTGTTAAAGCTCTTGTTAATGGTGGTAATATGTAACATTTAGATTTTCGAAATGAGCTTTAATAATGGTGAAAATTATATGTTTTGATATTGTTTTGTGGTATATATATATAAGATGTTTTTAAAGTTGATATTAAGAAAAGATGAGATTTGTAAATTGAAGTTTAGGTGAGATAGTGATTTGAGAATTTAGAATTTTAATGGAATATTGATAAAGATTAATTAGATATCGATAGTTTAATGTACGTTAAACATATGAACTATTTGCAATGAATATTATTGCATATGAGAATACTATAAATTGGGTAATGAGATTGATAGTAAGAGAATTGGTTTCAAAGTAAAAAGGAAAGTGATTGAGCGAGTGAAAATGAGTTATTTTAAGACATTTGACTGGAAAGGGTGAAAATGGATATGAAGGTATATTAAATGCTTGAAAAAAAAATGAAATGAGAGAGATGTCACATTAGAAATGTGACTTGAATATATGTGCAGTGTTATTAGGATTAGAGTAAATATATATATGTTGAGTTGATAAATAATTTAAATCATGTTAAAAGAATGAGTATGATAATGTTCAAAGAAAAATGATAAACATTAAATTTGTATAGATTGTATGCAAAGGAGAAACTAAATATACATATATGATTATGTGTATACATGTATAGGATATGTGACATGAGTTTTTCGATATGAATATGTAAGAAATGTGGAAAGTAAGTCACATTATGGATATGGCCTATGAATGTGTATGTGGTATAACTACTGGTCTAAAGATATTAAGAATAATATTGCATATATTAGTGGACCTAAGAGAGATTAGGTCTTGACTTGTGCAAAGCTAGATAGACTATGTAACGAAATTAAGAGTGAGAATGGACTCGAGTAATATTGGATGGTGAAATTGTTATGTTAATCACTGAACTTGATGATCATATAATATTTTGAGTCCCAAAGTATCTACATGTGGAAAAGTTCTATGTATTTATATATAATAAGAGATTGTAAATGGATTAGAAATAGATTAGAAATGGAGTAACAAATAGAAATTGTGTAAGATTTTCATATGATCGAATAGGTATACATAAGAGATGGTAATAGTAATATTGTTGAAACATGAATTAAGCTAATGATGATTATATAATCGAGTGCAAATTGGGTTGAAACGGAGTTGAAATGTGTTAACCTTTGGTGTAGCAAAAGTTTAGAGAATGAATATGTAATTCTTGTGACATAATTTAGCTTTGTAATTGGAAAGTTTGGAAGCAGAATAATAAAGAAACAGTATGGATTTATGAGCTTTAAGCATGACCATTAATCTCCTATGATCCTATGATTTGTTTAGTATATTTTGGTCGATTAATTTTGTTATCCACAGATTTGAGACTAAGATAACATGACTATAGTATAGTTCTGATAAGATTGATAATTATGTTTCTAGAAACATGTTCAAGAGTTATGACTGGTAAAGTTATATTTATCATTTTATGTTAAAAATTTGGTTATAATTATGAAAAGTAAGGAAAGAAAAGAGAAATATAAAATGTTTTGAGTTATGGATAATATAATAAAAAGGTAATTATTGTAAAAATAATAATGGTATGAAATGTGAGGAGATATTAAATGGGAGAAATTATAAACTGTAATTGAAAGTTATACTGAATATGTTTTTTGGTATAAAGTGAATAAGTGGATGGGCTTAAGGTTTAAGTGAGTGAACTATGGATAGTAAATATGGTATGAGATAATCATGAGAATTTTGTGGAAATTGTACTAAGATAATTTGAAGTGATTTGTTATTAATAATCATAAATTCAAAAAGCTGAATATGGATCTGAAGAGATTAGAATTTGAATATAAGTTTGACCTGATGGAATTAGGTCATATATGTATTGTGAAATCTAATGATAAATTTAAATAAGTTAATTGTTGGTTTGAATCAAATAAGATTGAAACGTTAGTATATTGTGACAGATAGATCAATTGATCTAGATTTCGCTAAGGTTGCGAATCATTAATGAGATTTAATATGTATAGTTGTACTAAGAGTGTAAAATTTAAGTGATAAGGTATATGATGTAATATTCTGACTAATGAATGGACATGAATAAATTGAGTTATATCAATTGTAAATGATGATAAAAGAGAAAAGATTGATTATCTGTAAAGTAATTTTAAAGGCATTGTATTAATATTTATGTTAAGTGAGAAGCATGCTAAAGAAGGAATTAAGTGTAAGAAAAATAAGGATATTGTTATCAATTAAGGTTTGATAAATGTCTATTTTGAAAGTGATTGTAATGACGGGATAATTAATATTAAGATTTACCTCAATGATTTTTAAGGTTAAAATTAAGAGAGTAATTATAAAGAGATGAAGTGATAAAATATCTTGAAGGTAATAGATGGACGAAGTACATGTATATTATAAGATGATCTGATTTTTGTATAAAGATAAATTAATTGGGAATGTAATGAGTTATTTTAATTGTTTGATTAAGAAAGTAATAAGTTATATAAATATATATAATGATGAGTTATGAAATTTTGAGAAGATGATTGACTCTAAGGGGGAGAGTAAAAGTTATGTGATTTGATGACATAATAACTTAAGAATATAATTAACTTTATATAGAAGTTAAGATGGTATTGTATTAAGAATGGATTCCTATTGTACTAGATAATTTCGAGGACAAAATTATTTAAGGGGGAGAGAATTGTAATATCCCAAGGTACACCATAAAAGTTTGGAATAATTATGGTTGTATATGGATTTAATGTGTATGTTTAATGGAAAGAGAAAAGAAGTGAAGAGAGTGTATATATTGTATCTATGGAAATATATATATATATATAAGTTAAACTAATGAAAGTCAAAAGAAGATAAATTAATTAAAAGAAAATATTATAAGAGATAGAGATGTATGAAGAATGATGAGTATATATATATCTTGTAATTGGAAAACATGGGAAATATAAATGCAATATATAAGAGATATACATATGCCCACATATACATCACATATACATAATGTATAAAGAGGTGTAGGAAAAGTAAGTTTATATAATTAAATAATAATAATAATAGTAATAATAAAAATAATAAAAATAAAAATAAAAAAAAGAGGAAAAAACAAAGTCAAAGGGAAGAATAAAAGTGGTGGTGGAGGATTTTTAGAAATATTAATTATATTATTATTATATATATATATATATGATAAGTATGAGAAAAAGAAGAAAAGATCTTCTTTCCTTCTTCTTCTTCTTCTTGAACGAGAGAGAGAGAGAGAGAGAGAGAAAGAGAGAGATGTGATTTTGTTAGTACACACATCAAATTCTTAAGGGCTTTAAGAGAATTGAAGGTGGAGATTGAAGATTTGGCAAAATAATCAAGTAAGTGTTCATTTCTTTGAGTTGATCTTTGTTGATTGTGTTTATATTTGATTTGGGTAGTGTGTGAAGATGATGATAGTGAAAGATTAAATTTTATAGATATGTTAAATTGGTATTTAGATGATGATAATATGGTTATTTGTGAGGATGATGATAGATTGTTGAAATTGTTTAGTAAAGGTTTAATATAAATGAGTTGGAGAACTGAATAATTGATGTATGATTGATGTATATTTGTGTTTAAGGAAGTTGAAAACATAGAATACATGAGTTTGGTCCAGAAACAGAGGCATTTTGGATGCCACGCCCGTGGCCCTTGGCTGCCACGACCGTGGCCATTGGAAGCCATGGCCATGAGGGTGTCGAACAAAGGAGACATATTAACTTTCTATGCCACGGCCGTGGGGGTTGGAAGGCCACGACCGGGGGGATTTTAAAAAGATTGGGCAGAATTGTTTGCTATGCCACGCCCGTGGGGGTTGGTAGGCCACGACCGTGGGGTCCTAGAGAGAGAGGTTGCTTTGTAATTTGTAATCTAAGGGTCCAGTATGAGATTAATAAGTGAATAATTGTATTGAATTCATGTGTATCTTTGAGTAAGTGTGTGTTATTCCTTGTGGATTAGGTTGTAAAGAAGTTGTTTTGCCCTAATCCAAGTGTTGAGGATTATTGGAAGATGAGTTTGGTGTGGTGTGATTGCTCATGAGGTAAGTACAAACCCTATTTGATTTCATATATTTATATGTCTTTGGACCTTAACACATTTGGTTATAAATGTGTTAAGTAATATATTACATTGTTAATGTATATGAATAATGCTATGTTGTACACAATGTGAATTATGAGGAATGTATGTTGCAGATTCCAAATATATGAATAATGTAAATTGCTATGTATATATCAATGATGAAATATGTAAAGTGAAAGATATGATGATCATTCTTAATGTATGTTCAATGCAATTGATTATGAGTACTTAAATGATGAATTGAGACATAATGAGATGATTGAAGCATGTTTGCCTATATGATGATGAAATGAAATATGAAATATGAAATGTGAAAGATTTGATGATATGATGAATTGTTTTAATGTGAGTTGAGATGATATGAGGTATGAGGCCATGATTGTTGGCTATGATAAGGCAAATGAAATATAATTGGGGCATGGATGCCTATTTAATTATGAGAAATGAAATGAAAAGAAATTGATAAAGAGATAAATGAAATGATTATATGCCTAATATGTTAATTCAATTTTCAGAGTTCTGGGTTTGGCGGCATGCCTATGAATCACTGGATAGGTGAAATGACCGGGTCGTAAGCCAATTCCAGTTGAAAAATGTGAAATGATAAATGTGAAATGTGATTATTTGGGGTGAAAAAACTGGGTCGTAAGCCTCAAAAATAGTAACAGTCTAGCCGGGTTGAGGATCTCCTCGAGTTTAGCCAGGTTGAGGTCCAAGAGACTGGGTCTATTACACTATCCATGGATAGAGATATATATATCCCCTACGGGCTTGATGATTGTGATTATGGACCAAAGCAGTAACTCTGAACTTTGAATAACATATTAGATCCTTTCTGGGCCCATGCTTGTCTTTGTTTTCAATATGAAAGATAAAATGTGAAATGAATGAATAATGAGACCCATGCTTGTTTTTGTTGGAATTGTGATTCATGAATGGTGAATTGTGAATAATGAATTAAGTGAATAAGGTAAGGATTTGTAACATTATGAAGTAACATATAATTACAATACATAAGTAAACTATTGAAAAGAAATATGGCTTGAGAAGCTAAGTTAAAAGATGAGATTCTGAAAATATAGTATGATATGTAATATGTGGATAGATGTGTTTAAATGAAATTAGTAAAAATAAATGAAAAGTGAAATTGAAATGGGCAAACATGATAAGAAAATCATGATATATGAAGTTAACATATGAGTATGAGTGTCTGTAATATATGTTTATATTATTTATTTGTACAACTAAGCTCCCGAGCTTAGCACGGTTGTCTAATCGCGCAGGTGAGTAGGTGGTAGATCTGAAGTCAATCGTTACGCTACGAGAAGGGTAAGAATATCTCGAGACCAACTAGAAGGTGGTGCATACAGGTAAAATTTAAATATATTGAATTTTGATAATAATTTATTCATATATATAAGTGAATTTTGTTAATGACAAGACTATTATATAATTGTAAGATCATTGAAAGTAGAATGATTTTGTAAATGTGCTTTAAATAAAATGTATTATTTTTTGGATTTAGAGTAAAGCTTTTAATCAAGAATGAAAAGTGACATTCTTATACTTTATATACGTACTGTATGTATACTAGGTATATGTATAGTACTTATATGGGGTATAGGGGTGTTACAGGGCCTCTTTTATTTCTTCCGTCTTGGCATTGAGGACGTCGTCCACCATTCTTTGAAGTTGTTCAGGCTCCATTGCTTTTAATGAGCAAGTGATTGAGTTGCTACTAGATTCTTCATCTCCAGCATAGGTCTGATTGTCGTAAGCTTTTGAACTATCATAATCCAAGGCTGTGCGCCAGAGAGGATCAATGATATGAGATGCAAATGTATGTATGTATGTATGCACAAACAATCAACAAAGAAAGATAAATAGGAATTTCCTTCCAACCTTATAACTTCCACACATGGATGGCGAGTCTCTTTTCTTAGGTAATATGGTTAACAAAATATCAACATGGGGTATCTTGTTTTTCGAATAATTCCCTCGGACGTTTCAACCAATAGTTATATTTTTCAAAAATGGAAATCAGTTTATGATAATTTCCATTAATTAGGTTTTAATCCATTCAACCAACTAAAGTAGCTTTTATGCTATATTGGATTAAACTAAATTAAGAGGTTTATTATAAATAGATCACTTGAAAAAAGGAACTAGTGGTTCATGCCAAAAACAAGCCCATGGTTAATTATTCTTAGTATAAACTAGGCTCACAATTGATTTTTGGTATTTCGTAATTGACCTAAATAATTTGCAAGCTCTTTGTAAAAGAGGTTGGATAAAAATAATTTTATTTCTAAGCCTATTGTAAAAAGATTTTAGAAAAAATGGGTTTAGTATTTGGATCATGAGCAAAAGAATTTTTTATTTATTTTTAGAAAAGTTTCATATCCAAAGACCATTTTGAAAAGTTTTGAAAATAGCTTTGGTCTTTTGGATTCTAAAGAAAAATTTATTTTGAGCTTACAATATATGTAGGCCATATTAGAAAAAGAACAAACAAAATAAGCCATGATTTAAGCTAAGATAAATTAACCATAGTCAAACAACAAGCATTTGGGGTAAAACCTAAGAAAAGTAACTAGTCTAATTACATGAGTTTTAGTCTTTGGGTTAAAAGGCTTAGGTTCCCATAGCAAGTATATACCAAAAGGTACGAGGCTATGAGTGGTTATGTCATGCTCAATCTCCATACCTTGAGTGAAAGTATAGTATCCCTTACATAACACAACACGAGTAACACGGGCATCCTAACTCGCACACGATGCAATCTAATATGATGCAATGGATAATATCATGATAAGAAAGAATAGAATAATAAAAAGACCAATGGAATCAACTTCTCTTATCCCCAGTAGAGTCGCCACTGTGAGCGGAGATTTTTGCCCCCACTCTCGGTGGAATGGTTCTTGCGACTTCGGCACTGTTTAGGCTCGGGGCCTTAGAGAACACGGGCCTAAACCCGAAGAAAATGGAGTCGCCACCCGAACGGGCCGGGAAAAAGAAAGGGGTGGATGACTCGATTCCTAAGGAATCCCCAACCCCCTAATGGGTTCAGAAAGTTGGGTACATGTGGGGAAGCTGAGAAATGGCCCAGCACCCCCACAACGCCCGGTTTATTAGAACCGGCCTCCTTTGCAAGTTTTAAAATTATAAAATTCTTAAGTATAACAATATTATCCATATTGCATGCAACAATTAAAATAAGGCATCATTATATTAAAATCAAAGCAATGTCCAAACAAAGTAAATAAATGGACACCCATCCGAAGATGGAAACATGTCCTTACATCGTTCATGTTTAAACTAAATAGGACACTCACCGAAAGGTGGAAACATGTCCTTTACATTGGTCCAAAATATAAAAGCAATTTAAATTACAAAATACTTAACTAATGAGGTACCCACAAAGTGGAAGCATTACCTCTTACAATTTTAATACTAAAATAAATAAATAATAATCATAATAATAAAGAAAATTTCCATCCGTGATAAATTAAATAAATCAAGTATTGAAATTAAATAAATGAACCATCAAAACATATAATAAACTACATAATCAAATCTAAAATTAAATAAAGCAAATAAAGATACAAATTTAGGTTTATGTCTCAATTTAGAGTTCTTTAATTAACATTTAGGGTTTTGGAATTTTAAAATTATTATTATTATTATTTAGGCTACTGTAAAGGCTTTGAAAAATTGGAATGGATTAGGGTTTTATAAATTTAAGAAAGTAGTAAGGTATTTGGTTAATCAAATTAGGGTTTAGGGCTAATATCATGAAATTAGAGTTTTGAAATCTTAAGATATTAGGGTTTATAATTCACGGTTAATGGATTGTGGCTTTAGGTTTACTGGATCATGGCTTTATGGTTTAGATTTACTAGATTGTGTTTTAAATTCATTGGATTAGGGTTTAGGGTGTTGATGAATTTGTCATAAAGTTTTTATGCTTTAAGAACTTAGGGATTAGGAAAACTAGGGTTTACTGTATTTTTGAGAAAGTTAGGGTTTTTGATATTTTGGAAATCATATTTGATCTTAGGATTTAAGAAAACACTTTAGAGTTTTATAAAAATAATTATGATTTTTAGAAATTGTAAAGAATAATAGGGTTTGGAGATTTTAGAAGACATTTGAAAATTTTGGACAAAAAGTTAGGGTTTAGATGAAAATAGTTCAGAGAAAACAATTTAGGGTTTTAAAGTTGTTGGAAACAGAAGAAACAATTTAAGGTTTTTAAGATTTTTGGAAGCAGAAGAGTAATTTAGGGGTTTTTGAAGTTTTGGGAAACGGAAGAGAAACAATTTAGGGTTTTAAAGTTTCTGGAAAGAGAAGAACAGTTTTAGGGTTTTGAAGTTTTGATCACTTATTAAGGCTACTGGATGAATGTACAATTTAATGTAAAACATATTACAAAGTTTAATAATTTAGGTTACTGACTTAATATAAAAAACAAACGATAGAAACATTGTAAATAACATCAAATTAAAGATTTATAATCAAACCTCCGTCCGTTGGTTCCTCCAAAATTTGCTTCTGGATGAACAAAGACAAAGGCAGTGTTACTGCCTTTGATGGGTTGATAATTGCTAATGTCTCTTACTCCTTAGGGTTTCTGTCCTCTTTTCCTCTCAAGTTAGAAGTCCCAAGTTTAGCTCAGTAAAAATAAATTTTTGATCCAATCAAAAGTCCCCTAATTCTGTATTTTAATGTAGTATTTATTGGAAAAATAATAAACCTACTTCTAATTGTTTAAGGAAACTAAAACTAATTAGGAAAAGAAACCAAAACCAAATAGAATTTGGTTTCAGAAAAAATTGCACTGGCAAAAAAACTGCAGGCGAAAACTACGAGCGCTGGCTGGGAAAATTGCGGGCGAAAATTGAGAGCTGACTGGGGCGAGCACCAATTCGAAGTAGGAAATTCCTGCGGCTAAATGGCCTATGGCCGATTCGCAAAAATTGAATAACATACTAGGCGCACAATTTATTCATATTTCTAATTATCAATCTCTTTCTCATTATCACATAATCAAACTAGGCACATTGCCTATTCTCTCTTTTTTTTTCTCACTTTTCTCACTTTTCTCATTTATATCAATATCAATTCATTTCATTATATTTCCACATATCTCATTACATTATACCACATTTTTTTTGGCATTTACAACACATTACCCAATTACTTTGGGTATTTCCACATAATTCACATATTAATCACATTTACACAATTTAGCCAATATGAATGGCTTTTCACAATGCATTTAACACATATATGACATTACAAATTTCATAGCACATTATTAATACATGACCAATGTATCAAGTAGCTTAACACATTTTCTAGCCAAAATGTGTTAAGCCCAAATATCATGCAAACATAACCAATGTATTCAAAGTTTGTACTTACCTCAAATAGCAACCAAAACAAGCTTAAAACTCTCACCAACCTTCTCTTCCAAGTTACCCTTCAACACTTGGATTGGCCAAACTACTTCCTCTCAATGCCTATACCAAATGTGATCATAAATAATCATTTAATATCACATTCTAAGACATTCCCAACATCAAACCTTAATTAAACAACACTCTAACAAAATTTTCACAATTAAGCCTTACCTCATTTTAACTTTGAAAAATCATTTTAATCCATTTTAAATTAATGTTTTAAGTTTATTTCTATCATTACAAACATATTTTAACATTTTTAAATCAATTACTTTAATTAAACACACACTTTTGTTCAAAACCATAAAATGGCATAACCTTCTCCATTGAAGGTTCTCCATTTCAACACATTCCAATAATTAATCCAAGCTTATTTCCATTGTTAATGTCATCAAATAACATGCTTTAAACATTAAATTCAAACAATTCATCATACTTTGAAAATTCACTTTTCCAAAACCCTAAATCAATACTACCATCTTCAAACTCTATCCAAACTTAACTGAATCCATCATTTAATTTTAAAATCCTTGTTTATGCATCAAAACAACACATTTGGAACCAATTTGCACAATTAAAACTCATGATTTCAAAAACCCAAATGTTCCATAACCCTAAATTCTCTCTCTTCATCCAACTTAACTCAAAATTAACCATTTCTTCAATCCAACTTAAGAACCATTAATAATTAAACAAAATTGCATCTTTCATATGCATTTAACCAATTAAAACACGCTCCATTAAAATCTCAAATTATACATAATCATATATTTAGATGGAACTTCAAAATTGTAAAGAAAAACTTACTAATTTATGAAGAAATCACCAAAACCCACTTGGTTCTTGTAAAATCCTTGGAAATTGGTTGTTTAAATGAAGCAAAAACCAGTCTTGCTCATCCACGGAGAAAACGTCAAAGAGAGGAAGAAGAAGAAGAAGAAAAAAATTCTTTTTAAATTTTTGATTTTTTCTCTTTCCTTCATTTAAGACCACATATATATATTTATATTATTTTAATTAATTAATTATTTATTTATTTTAAAAATACCAATTTTCATCTTCCATTCAAAAATATTTTCTTTTTAAATTAGTTTATTAATTTTTAAATTTTATAAAGTATATTTACTAATTTACCCCTCCTTTACTATTTATGTTTTTGTCTTTTTAATTTCTTTCTTCTTTAATTTCTAGCCTTATTTATATAAATATTTATTTATTTAAATAATTATTAATAAATATATTTAATCTTCTACCATCCAAAAATAAATTAATATTGAATTATTTTTATTTACTTATTATTAATTAATTAATAATTACAAAATACCACACTTTTCCATCATCTTCCACTATCTAATATTATTTTATTATTATAACTTTCATCATTCACTTTTTCAACACCAAATTATATCCCACATATATATATATATATATTGTATATTTTATGTATATATATATATCTTATATATGTTACTTATATTTCACATTTATCATTATGTACATCTTTATGTAATGTATATACTATGTCTATGTAATGTTTATTTAATGAATATAAATACCCATATGCACAAATAATATTCCTATATACACATCAAATATACCTTATATGTGTATTAAATATATTAAGTATGTAATATATATCCAACATATACAATTAGTATACCATATGTATATGTTATATATACACTAGGTATATATATTGGGTATGTATAACTTTTATATCTCCAAATACTTATTTAATTTCTCCAAAATTACGGATATGACAGAACATGCTTGTTTCACAATTCTTTGATTTCTCTACCTAGAAGGTCCATATGTTCTTCCTAATAACTTAGATCTGGTTGTATTTCAATGGATTCCACCTATATTATATGTGAATGATCTGATTTATTTCTTTGGAGCATCAATACATGGAATAAATTATGTATCTTGGCTAATTTTAGAGGTAAAGCTAATCTACAGGCTATTGGACCTATATACTTAAGTATCTCATATGCCCTATTAAACCTAGGACTTAGTTTTCCCCTCTTGCTAAAGCAAAGAAATTTCATCCATGGCGACACTTTCAAGAATTCTTTGTCTCCCACCTTATACTACATGTCCCTTCTCTTCAAATCTGCATAAGACTTTTGATTATCTAATGTGGCTTTCAGTCTATCTTTTATTAGCTTCACTTTTTCTTCAGTTTGTCTGATGAGATCAAGTCCTACTAGTTTGTTTTCATTCACTTCTATCAAACAGAGTGGAGTTGTACATTTTCTTCTATACAATGCTTTGTATGGTGCCATACTGATACTTGTTTGATAGTTATTGTTATATGCAAATTCTATTAGTGGTAAATGTCAATCCTAGCTACCTTTAAATTCAATAACACAACTTCCGAGCATATCTTCAAGTATCTATATCACCCTCTCTGATTGACCGTCATTTTTTGGGTGGAATGTAGTGCTGAAATGAAGTCAAGTACCCAATGCTTTTTGAAAACTTTCCCAAAATCTTGAAGTAAAGCGTGGATCTCGATATGATATGATAGACATTGGCACTCCATGAATTCTAACTATCTCATTCACATATAACTCTGCAAGTTTATCGAATGAGTAGTCTATCATGATTGGAAGGAAATGGGCTGATTTAGTTATTCTATCAATAATCATCCAAATTACATCATGCTTCCTTTAGGTGTTTGGAAGGCCAATCAAAAAATCTATAGTGACTGTCCCATTTCCATTTTGGTATAGAAATAGGTTAAGGAGACTCGATGTACCTGGTGTTCTACTTTAATCTGTTGACATATTAATAATCTAGTTACATACTTAGCAATGTCTCTTTTCATACTAGGTCACTAATAAAAAGGCTTGAAAACCCGGTACATCTTATTGCTTCCTAGATGCACAATATATTTAGTATTATGAGCTTCTTCAAGAATACTCTCCTTTAACTCCTTTACATTAGGGATACAAAGTTGATTTTTGGAGTACAAACCACCATCCTCCAAAATAATATAATATGATCTTTCACTTTCATGCACTTTTTACATTACCTCCATTAGCTTTTGGTCATCCTTTTTGGCCTCTATAACTCTCTGCTTAAGGGTTGGCTTAACATTTAATTCTGTCAAAGTCTTTTGACTTAATGCATCAACCGCCACATTAGCCTTTCCAGGATGGTAATCAATAATACAGTCATAATTGTAATATCCCAAGTGATACCCTAGAATTTTAGAATGCTTATTTGTGAAAATTGGATTAAATGATTTTAAGTGTATATTTGATTAAGTGAATAGAAAAGAAAAAGAAGAAAGAAAATGCAAAGTCAACACACTCTTCTCTTTTAACCAAACCTCTTTTCCCCAAATTACTCTCCACCATACAATTAAATAATATAATATTAAATCCACTAACATCATCTTCCACTAACATTAAACAAATCCATTTAAATACAGAATATCTTTTGACCAAAAAGACATAATCTTGTATATAATGTTTTAAATAGTTGTAACACCCCCGTACCCCATATACGCACACCACATACACCTGCACAACACGCGATATACGTATACCGGATAAAGGGGTGTCACGGTTCATTTTAAACAAACCAAACTTTAATCTTTAACATATAAGCATCATAAGTCAGTCCGAGTAAACTTAAAACATTTAACTCATGTTATAAAAATCAATAGAGAAAACATTCCTTCATTAAAATACATATATATATATATATAACATTAGTACCCAAAAGTTATCCAAAACAGTCTGTTCAAAACATTTGTTAAATATGCAGTAGAAAATACATATGTATATATATATATCAAATCAATGCTTACAAAATTATAGAATTTATACATGCTGGCAGTTCATCTCTGATCTTGATGTCCACAACTCAACACTGCTATCACAAACATAAGCTTAGACTCAACTCGATCTAGATGAGCTCTCCAGCACAACCGGATCTACCCTGTCACCTGTGCGATAAACCACAATCGCGCTAAGCAGAAATCTTAGTGGTACAAACTTTGATTCAATATAGATCAATGTGATGCTCATGCACAATATATATGAATATATCAACTCATTGCATTATATCTCAACATTTTAATCATTTGCATCATATTTCATAATTCACATTAAAGCAAAGACAAGCATGGGCCCAAAATGAAACTAATATGCTATTCAAAGTTCAGAGTTACTGCTTTGGTCAATATTGAGACCTTGTGTTTAGCCCCGTAGGCAATATATATATCCATGGATAATGTAACAGACCCAGTCTCTTGGACCTCAACCAGGCTAGACCCTAGGGCCCCATTATATCTTGGTCCTCAACCCGGCTAGACTATTACAGTTTTTGAGGCTTACGACCCGGTCTTTTCACCCCAAAAACATCACATTTATTAGCTGGGCTCGGCTTACGACCCTATCTTTTCACCTGCCCAGCAATTCATAGGCATGCCGCCAAACCCAGAACTCTGAAAATTGAATAACATACTAGGCACACAATTAATTCATTTTTCTCATTATCCAATATTTTTCATAATTCATTTCTCTTTCATTTCATTTCTCATATTCAAACCAAGAAACAAGTTGGAAACTTACCAAAAGTGAAGAAAATCCTTAAAACTCCAACTTGATCTCTTGAAATCCTTCAATCTCTTGAGCTTGGAAGCATCAAAATCTCTATTCCTTTGGTTGATAAGGGTGACCAGCCAAAGAGAAGAAAGAAGAAGATGAAGATGAAAGAAGAAGATGAAGATGGGTTCAAAAAGTTGGGTATGTGTGGGGAAGGTGAGAAATGGCCCAGCACCCCACAACGCCCAGTTCATTGAAACCGACCTCCTTTACAGGTCTCAATATTATAAAATTCTTAAATATAACAATATTATCCATATTACACACAATAATTAAAATAAAGCATCGATATATTAAAAATCAAAACAATGTCCAAGCAAAATAAATAAATGGACACCCATCCAAGGATGGAAACATGTCCTTACATCCCATGCCTAAATAGGACACCCATCGAAAGGTAGAAACAAGTCCTTTACATTGATTCTAAAATAGAAAAGAAATTTAAATTACATGATATTTAACTAATGAGGTACCCACCAAGTGGAAATATACCTCTTACAACATTTGGAAATCTAAATAAATCGATAAAAGTAAATAACCATTCATCATAAATAAATCATTCATGAAAGGTATTAAACATCAATAGAAAGTAAACATCCATCCATGATAAATTAAATAAACCAAGCATTGAACTTAAATAAATTAAAGCATATAAAATAAATCAAAGCATAATCAAATATAAAATTGAATAAAATAAAAATCCAAATTAGGGCTACTGTTTCTATTTAAGTTCCTTTATTTAATATGTTTAGGATTTTAGAAATTCATGGGTTTAAGCTACTATGAATTTTAAAAGAATTGAGATGGAGCCAAGTTTTAGAATTTAATAGGTTGATAAAGTTCTTTGATTAACCAAATTAGTATTTGAGGAGTGAAATCATGAAACTAGGGTTTGGACACTTTAAAACATTTAGATTTATGATTTGCAGTTACTGAATTATGGTTTTAAGCTTACTATGTCTAAATTATAACATTAAGATTTATAGGGTTTTAAAGGATTAGGGTTTACTGTTTTGAGTTTTGCAGTTGAATTAGGGTTTTAGAATTTTAGAATTAGGGTTTCGGAGAGTGCATTAGGTTTTAGAATTTTAAGAAACAATTGAAAATTTTATGAAACTTTATGAAAATAAATAAAACGATTTAATGTTTATATAAATAGAAATGATGTTTTTACGCTTTGTGGAAAGAAACAGACTCAAATTATGGTTTTAAAAAGAAACAGGTTCAATTAGTGTTTTAAGATTTTGAAGAAGCAAAAAAAAAACAATTTTAAGATTTTGGAAAACAAATAAACGAATTAAGGTTTTTAAGCTTTAGAAAAGGTAAATTAAAGTTCTTAGGGTTTTTTGAGTTTGAAGAAACAGAAACAATTATTTTTGGATTTTTGAATGATGAAGCTACTGTGAATTAATGAAACAAATAAAGAAATTCATACCTTCGTTTGTTGGTTCCCCCAAAAATCTTTTCTTGGATGAACAAGAACAAAGACAAGCTTTGCTGCCTTTGTTGAATTAAATTTCTGGTTTTCTCTCTCAAAAAGTTCAATTGATTCAAGGTTTTCCTCCTCAATTTCGGTCTCAATTTCTCCTCCCCCTTTCTAATCCCTTTTTGTATTGTTTTTGGTCTTATTTATAGAAGAATTTTATGGTTAATTCTAGTTATTCACGGAGTATAACATTAATTAAGAAAAGGAAACCAAAAACTAATTGTATTAGGTTTCGGAAAAATTTGCGTCCGAAAAAATTTTGCTGGCAAAAAAAATGCTACGGAAAAATTACGTTGGCGAAAAAACTGCCGCAGCTGACTGCGGGCTGCGGGCGCGAATTGGCCTGCGGGCCATTTCGCCTGTAGAAAATTCTTGCGGATGAATCCTGCTAGTAAAATGGCCAAGCCATTTCGCCCGCAGAAATAATTTGCGGGCGAAATGGCTTTGGCCATTTCACCGCAGCTCTTTTCGGCGACGATTTTTTCGTCGCCGATTTTTCCGTCGCTGATTTTTTTTATTTGTTTATTTTTATTTTTTATTAATAAAAATTAGATACTAAATAAAAAATTATTTAATTAAGATAACAAAAATTATTTTCGACTAATTAAAATATATTAGACCATACAAAAATTATTTTTGATTAATTAAAATATATTAGACCGGACTGGGTCAAAAATTAAGGGTCTACAGTTTGCTCCTTGCTTGAATGGTCTGAGACTTTAGTGAAAGAGAGTGAAAAGCAATAATACTAAATTTTTGAGATGGTTGAGGTTTTGGGTTCTGGACCCGGTTTGAGTTCTAGACTCAAGGATAATTTTAGATTCTGGACCTAAGCGTAATTTTAGGTTCTGTACCTAAGAAAAATTTGGGTTATGGACCCGAGCTAAGTTTTGGACTTAAAAGAGATTCTAGGTTCTGGACCTAAGGAAAATTTGGGTTCTTGACCCGAGCTAAGATTTTTTTTTATTTCAAAAAGTTTGGCTAATTTTTATGCACATGTCTTCTTCTTGCTCCTTGCGAGTAAAAATATTTATACACACACAAGTATTTGAATAATTAAATTGAATAGCTGAATTTACTGTTTATTTACTGTGCAGTCATTGTTCATGCACTATTTACTATTTATAAATAGTAACTTACTATTTATAAATAGTAGTAAAGAGTATTTACTATTGGAAATAGTAATTTACTATTCCTAAATAGTAAAGTTTACTATTCATCAATAGTAAAACTTACTTTTGAATTTTATTTTTTTCTTGCCGTTTCTCTATATAAACCCATGAGTTCTTTCATTCGATTCACAGCAAGATTTCTCACTTTCTATAATTCTCTCAAATTCTTTCAAATTTAGCACATAGTTTTCAAAAAAAAAAAAAATGCATGCTTTAAGGTCAGGTACTCATTCTAATGCCGAGTTATTGGAGTTTATTCGGCATCATGAAGATGGAAATATAGATATGCTAGCCGGGATGCCGCTTCATCGTAGTTCCAACCAAAAGAGCAAGGTAATTATTTTTCTTTTTCTTTTTTCTTGATTTTTTCGTCTTTCTGTTTTTTATTATTATTTTTTTTATTATTGATTTTTTTATTAGTATTTTTTTTATTTTTGATTTTTTATTATTTTTTATTTTTGATTTATGATTTATGATTAATTTTTGTTTATTTTTTTAATTTATGTTTTTATTAATATTGTGTTTGCCTTTTATTATTGTTTTGTTTGTTTATTTTGTATTCTAATATTACTATCTTTTTTAGAAAATTTAGGAAAAATATATTAATTTAAGTAGTTAGGATAATATGTACTTAAATGGTATTTAACTTACCTGGCTCTGTGTTAGCATGATTGTTGTGTTGTTCGGGCCGGAGGGTGTATTTACAAAGCCCGATAATGGTACGATGTAGTGCCTTCTCGGGTAAGGCAGATTATCCGAGATTGCGGCTTTGAGCACTTCATCTTACAATTGCCATTCGAGGAATATCAGATAGACCAGAGCGTAGTCTAGGCGCTTGCAGAATGATAGTTGGACACAACTCACACTTTTCACTTGCCCATTAGAGAGATGACAATTGGTCCGGTCGATTTTACTGCTATAACCTGCCTTCGATATGATGGTGTTCCAGTTCCTCTGACCAATGATATTTTAACATTTGAAGAAATTCAGGAATTAATTGGTATGGAACCATCATATAAAGGGCCTTTTAAGATAAAAATTGAATCGATTCGTAGCTATTGGATGAACTACGAAGGACGGATTCACAGAGACACGGCCCAACAGTATGCTCAAGGATTTTTGTTATATTTGCTTAGGTCGACCATCTTAGGCAGCACTGAATCCTCCATCCACTTGTCAGTGTTGAATGCCCTTTCTTACTTTAGGACAGTACCATCCTCTGGCTGGGGTGAAGCTGGTATCGCCTGTCTTTACCATGGTCTTGATAAACTTTGCCGAAACAAGAAGTCTTTTGTCGGCTTGATGGCCGTTGTCGAGGTATTCTTCTTCTACCAATGTCAACTCCATTCCTTTCTTGTATGAATTTGATCTTTACTATTATTGTAGGTATGGGCATATGAACACAACCTCGTGAGGGTACCCGGTATTTTTCGAGAAAGAATCGGATATCCAAGATTAAATTTCTGGTTGTCAGATCGTGTGGACATTCCCAGCTCCCATCACGTGCATACTCACTGCTTTGTGTTGAGCCGCTTAACTTGGGACCAGGTAAAATAACATTAGTACTCTTTAAATTTTATGTGAAAGTTTTACTTACCTTATGTTATTTTGCAGGTGAATTTGGCCTGGTGGAACCTAGAAGAGTGAACAAACTGGTCTCCTTTGATGAGGGCTGCGCTGTCTTTCCAACATTCTTGCCGAGTCATCGATGGCCCAGTGTCCAGTGGCTGGTTTCTCAGAGAGAGAGTTTATGAGTGGTTTCTCAGTCCAGAGCGGCGGCGGATCCTGATGCATATCCCAGAATATACTTTAAATATTATGTCAATGCAGGAGGATGCATGGTGGTCGGCTCGGTACAGTTATGGTGTTGAGTCATTTCTTCATCTACCAGGTGCATTTTATGCCCATTTTATTCAAAGGAGGCTCTTGAACTTTGATGTATCTCCTGTTGGTGTGCGGGAGATTCCCGAAGAAAATGAGGGTAGAGATGAAGAGGAACATCACAGAGATGCAGGAGAGTTTGTTCCACATCTCGGGGCTAGTACTTCTCAGGTAAAACTTTTACCATTTTTCCCTTGCAACTGCTTCTTTCTTTTTCTGATTCTTTAATGATTGCTGCAGGCTACTGGTTCATTTGATCATGAGGCTGGACCTTCTTTTACTACCCCTTCATTTGCTCATTCTAGCCCGCCAGATATGTCATCTCATCCGCAGGGCATTGATATGAACTACCTAGTAAGTTCCTTATTTCATGGTAATTTATGCTATATGTATACATGATTATGTATGCTCTTGCCCTTTTCCTTTCTGGCTCACAGCGAATGCTCCAATAACAAAATAGGAAACTTCAAGAAGAGTTGGCTGCAAGTCGTCAGCAGGCCTCTCATTTTGAAAATTTATACCATCAATTCGAACAAAATTTTTGAGACTTCCGATTTCAGGGGATGAGGGATCCTGGTTCTTCTTCATCAAGAGGCCCCCAGACTGATGACCATGAGATCCTTTCGTCTGCTTCTAATGAGGAACATGATAGATCGAAACTTCCAGGTAATAAAGATTTTAGTGTTCCCGCTTCGGGTGATCTCGGGATGAGTAATTTGCTAGATTTTGGTGCCCCGCTTTGGGCGGATTCGGGACGAGTGGTTTGCCCCCTCCTCCAACAAGCGATAACTTTTTCAAGGCTTTATTTGATGACCTACCACCACCCTCTTAGTGATATGTAAATATTGTATCAATTATATAAACATTGTACAATAATGAAAAAAAAATTACAATTTCCATCTTTACTGTAACTTTTTTTTTTACTTTTCATCGTACTGCATCACAATTATTAAACATTCTTTTTCATGTTTTTTATCATAGTACACCACAATTTCATAATTCACAGCCACATTACTTTGCTAAACCAAATTCAATGCGGTAAAGGAAATTCGTTGCTAATTCCTTTCCTTATGCCATATGGTCTCACCCTTTCCCCTCACCTTTTCCTTATCAAATTTAGAAAATTTTATTTCATTTATATAAATCCCCTATCATGCCATAATTCATACAGAAGCCAAAATACTTCAACGCATAAACTCCTTTAGTTTTGATTTTTCTTTATTCATCCACCATGGCCGAACATCATTTAAAGAAGATAAAAATTCTATTTAAGAATATAGATGCTATTCATTGGAAGCAAATTTCATGGTAAAAACTTGATTTTTTAAAATGTTTTCAAAATGTTAAATTGGACCACTCCTTCTTACATGCTGTGGCTTCCTTTTGGAATATGGATTCTGAGGTATTTAAAATTAATGGCTTTGAAATATGTCCCTTGATTGAAGAATTTAACGCCATTCTTGGATATCCAAATAATCAACAAATGGCATTACCCACATTGATTTCCAAGACTCAACAGAAGATGCAGATGTTATTTCAAATTCCAAAACCCGAAGTTCTTCAGTTGATTAGAGGTGAAAAAATTCTACATGCTCCCTTGATTGATTTTTGTCTCTCTCATTTGGCTCCTACTAAGGCATGGGGACGCATGCTTTGTCTTTGCTTACTTGGCCAATTCTTGCTTGTTTCTTCTGACGGCGATATTGATCCACGAGTATTGGATATTATGGACCAAATGGAAGGAGGCTTGCCTCTGGTACCTGTGATCTTAGCCGAAACCTGAGTTGGAATAGACTGACTTAAATCAGGTTTGTCAAAGAGACTGACTGGGAGTTCGTTGCTGCTTCAGGTAATTACCTAAACTACCCTTTCGGGTTTTCAATTTAGTTTTTTTTTCTTCTTTTCTTTTTATTGTTCTAATTTTTGCCTAGTCCACCCATGTGGGTTTTCGAAATAAGCGAGTTGTCCTAATTTCTGCCTAAGCTGCCCTCGCGGGTTTTCAACTTAGCGGACCTCTTTTATTAAATATATTTTCTATTGCTCTAATTTTTGCCTAGGCCGCCCATGTGGGTTTTCGAAACTAGCGAGCTGTCCTAATTTTTGCCTAAGCTGCCCTTGTAGGTTTTCAACTTAGCGGACTTTTTTTTTTAATTTAATTCTTTCTTCACAGATTTGGCTTCAGGAGTGTCTTTGTTTGCTTGATACTCCATCCATGGATTTTGCCAGATATCTGCGACATCGTCATTCTGCTAGGAAGCTACTCCATCCTGCTTCTTCATATGCTGACTGGGTTGACTGGATCCACTCACGCTCTGAAGTCAATATCCGTTGGTTGGTACCTTGGTGGAAGATTTCTCGTATCACCATGCGGACATACTTGATGTATGTTCCCCTCGCTACTCTTCGTCAAGGTACTTGCTATGATCCTCGACGTCTTGGCTGTCAATATGGAGCTGAGCCTCATGATTCTAACTTTACTCTCGATTTAGACATGCCTTGCTTGATTGAAGCCTACTTGGGTCGGCTAAGACAAAGCTGGCCTACACGTTACATTTATCGACTGCCATAGATTTGTCAATTCAGAAAGTGTATTGTTAGGATGAAAAATAATTAAAGAAATAAGAGATGCTTCTTTTCCATTTAAAATTTGTCATCACCTTTTGCTATTGTGTTTATTTATTTCATCCATATCTGGTCAAATACTTATAACAGTGCACATAGAATAATTTTAACATTAATTCTATTTTATTAAATTGAGGAACAACGAAACATAAAGCCAGCATACACAAGATTACTCCTATTGTCAACTAGCCCTTTTGGGTTTTCTAATTGACGATTTTCTCTCATTTGGCCCTAATTGTTGCCTAGCCCGCCCTTTCGGGTTTTCAAAACTAGCGGACTGCTCTAACTTTTGCCTAGGCTCTATTTTTGGGTTTTCAACCTAGCGAGCTCTCTTATATATATATATATATATATATATATCATACATAAAACCTCTTCAACCTGTCAATGTTTACTGGCTCACTAAACTCGTTCCCGTCCATGTCTGATAACTTCACCGCACCTTTGTTCATGACTTGTTTCACAACATATGGCCCTTCCCAGCTAGGCCTGAACTTCCCTCTTGGATCAGATACATTAGGCTTACATTGCTTTAACACCAAATCCCCAACTCTGAGTTTTCTGACCTTAACCCTTCTATTGTAGGCCCGAGCTATCTTCTTTTGATACAGTTGGTGATGATACAGTGCCTTTAACCTTCTCTCTTCTAGTAAAACTAACTGTGTGTATCTGCTCCCTACCCATTCCGTTTCAGGCAGTTCGCTTCCAAGACTACTCTCAATGACTTGATCTCAATTTCAATTGGCAACACCGCTTCCATCCTGTAAACCAAAGAGAACGGTGTCATTCCAGTAGGTGTTCGCACACTTGTCCTATATCCCCATAAAGCAAAGGGAAGCATCTCGGACCAATCCCTGTAAGTCTTGGTCATTTTGGACAGAATTTGCTTAATTGTCTTATTTGTTGCTTCTACTGCACCATTAGCCTTTGGTCTATAAGGAGAGGATTTATGATGATAGATTCGGTACTTTGAGAATAAATCCTTAACTGCTCCTTGAAACTATACCCTATTGTTTGATATCACATTGTGCGGGACCCCGTATCTGTAGATGAGGTTCTTTTCAATAAATCTAGCCATTTGGCATGCACCCAGTTTATTGAAGGATTCAGCCTCGGCCCATTTTGAAAAATAATCTACTGCTACCACAATGAAACAGTGACCTTTTGAGGCTGTCGGATGTATCAAAAGAAAACCAAAAAACAAGTTGGAAACTTACCAAAAGTGAAGAAAATCCTTAAAACTCTAACTTGATCTCTTGAAATCCTTCAATCTCTTGAGCTTAGAAGCAACAAAATCTCTTTTCCTTTGGTTTATAAGGATGGCCGGCCAAAGAGAAGAAAGAAAAAGATAAAGATGAAAGAAGAAGAAGAAAGAAAATGCAAAGTCAACACACTCTTCTCTTTTAACCAAACCTCTTTTCCCAAAATCACTATCCACCATACAATTAAATAATATAATATTAAATCTACTAACATCACCTTCCACTAACATTAAACAAATCCATTTAAATAAAAAATATCTTTTGACCAAAAAGACATAAATCTTATATATATTGTTTTTATCTCCATATACATAACATATACACTTCTTCTTCCTCTTATCTATTCACTTAATCAAATATACACTTAAAATCATTTAATCCAATTTTCACAAATAAGTATTCCAAATTTCTAGGGTATGACTTGGGATATTACAATAATCTTTGATTTATTCTATCTACCTTCTCTACCTCAAATTAAGTTTTTTCTGGGTAGGGAGATATTTTAAACTTTTATGATCAATATAAATATAACACCTTTCACCATAAAGGTAGTGACGCCAAATTTTTCAAAGCAAACACAATAGTTGCTAGCTCCAAGTCATTCATGGGATAAGTCAGCTCATGTGATTTCAACTGCTTGAAGGCATAAGTAATCATTTTACCATCCTGCATCAATACACAACCAAGTCCCTGATGAGAAGCATCACTATATATCACATAATCTTTACCTGGTTGAGTCAAAATGGGTGCTTCTATCAACATAGCTTTTAACTATTCAAAGTTAGCTTGTCATTGATCATCCCACTTGAATTTGATTTCCTTTCTAAGCAGCCTAGCTAGAGGAAGTGCTATTTTAGAGAACCCCTATACAAACCTTTTGTAATAACCAGCTAAGCTAAGAAAACTCCGAACTTTCATTATATTTTTTGGAGGTTGCCACTTTAGAATGATTTCTATTTTACTAGGATCCCCATGGATAGCATCAGTTGATACCACATGTCCTAGAAATGTGACCTCCATTAACCAGAATTCATACTTTTATAGTTTAGCATATAACTAGTTCTCTCTCAATGTCTGCAACATAATCCTTAAGTATTTATCATGCTCCTCCCCATTCTTGGAATAAACCAGTATCTCATTAATAAAAAGAACCACAAACAGATCTAGATAAGGCTTGAAGACAGAGTTTATCAAATCCATAAAAGCTACCAGGGCATTAATCAAACCAAATGGCATGACTATAAATTCATAATGCCCATATCAAGTTCTCAAAGTAATCTTCGACACATTAACTTCTTTTACATTCATCTGGTAATAACCCGATTTAAGATCAATTTTAGAGAATATGCCTACTCCCTTCAAATGATGAAACAAGCCATTAATCTAAGATAGTGAATATTTATTTTTAATGGTCACTTTATTTAACTATTGATGGTCAATACACAATCATAGTTTACCATTCTTCTTTTTCACGAACAAAAGTGGTGCACCCCAAGGTTGTATACTAGGTCTAATGAATCCATTATTAAGTAATTCTTGCAATTGTACTTTTAATTCCTTCAATTCTGGAGGTACCATCCTATAAAATGGTATGAAAATCAGTGTTGTACCTAAAACTACATCGATAACAAATTCCACTTCCCTATCTGGTCGTATTTCAGGTTACTCTTATGGGAAAATATCAAAAAAATTTACAAACCATAGATATATTCTCTAAAGCCTTGCTTGAATGCCATGTATCAAACACATAAGCAAGGTAAGCTTCACATTTCTTCTAGATTAATCTTCTAGCTTTGGTAACAAAACACAAACCAGAAGGATAAAATTGCTTTTCTCCATGAAAAACAACATCATCATGTTTAGGAAGCTTAAAAGTTACAGTCTTCTTATGATAATCTATAGACTCTTAATTTTGGTCGTAATCTAGTTCAATCCAAAATTAATAAAAGCCAAGTCAAGTTCGGTCCGGATTTAGAAGCTTAAACTTAATTTAAAGCTTTTAATTAGGTCAGTAAAATTTTAAAAGGCCCAAAAATAAGCAGGTTCAACTTTTAAATCCCTAAAATGGTCAGATCCAAAGTTAGAATGGGTTTGGTTCAGTTTAATTCAATATGGGTCATGGCATATGGAATTGCACTTTCCCAATTCAATATATCCATATCGAATTGGGCCTCCCAATTCGATATATCCATATTGAATTGGATTTGATCCAATTTGATATGGACATCATCCATATCGAATTGGACATCTAATTCTATATGGATGTTGGTCCATGTTGAATTAAATAGGCCTTAATTCAATATGGGTGCAGTTTTATGTCAAATTAAAAAAAAATTAATTCGATATGGTTTGGTTCATGTTGAAATTAAATGATTTTAATTCGATATGACTTCTTCTTTTAAGACTTGATCTGAGCCTTGTTAATTAAGAATCCTAATTAAGCTCAGATAAGTAGGTTTACCTATCAAAATTTTAACCTAAGTTTTCTTATAAATACAAGCTTAAGCAATGGAGAGAGGGACAATAACAATTATCAAAAGGAGCAGTAATTGATAGCCAAAGGCAACAACTGATAAAAACACATAAAATCTAAAAACACACAGCAACCAACAAGGAGGCAATCCCCATTGTGTCTCTACATTGCTTTGCTCAACAAAAATATTAACACTAATCCAGGCAGTAAGTTACAATCAAGTTTGGACTACAATATAAATTTTGGTGGAGCCAACAAACAATGGTTTGAGTTTATTATTCAACTTGTTTTAAACTTACAGTAGCACTTTTCATATTCTTTAAAACAATACCCTCATACAGTAGCTCATTTAAATTAATATCCCGTGGTAATGAAATTCTTAGTCTTGGAAAAAAAATCAAACCTTAAGCATTTAAATCCTAATTTTGATGATGATTTTGCATAAACCCTAATGAGATGACTTAATCTAATATATTTTGATAGGCTCACCCTATATTTCAATAACGAGCAAATATTTATTCATGGATTGTATTCTTTGTGATTAATCTTTATTTCCATTTTTAGTTAAGCTCTAATTTTATTATTCTTTATATGGTGATTATTTATGTGTTCATGGGTTTATATTTTGTTATTTGGATTTTAAGGATGTAAAAGAAATGTTTTCACTTTGTGGGTGTCTTATTATATCTATTTTATGTAATTTAACTTATTGTATCGACTTTCAGACAATTGTAAGGGACACATTTCCACCTTTTGGTGGTTCCTATTTTACTTATTTTATTTATGGACATTATTGTAAGGCATGTTTCCATCTTTGGATGGGTGCCAATTTTTATTTATTTATTTAGACCTTTTTTTATTTTAATACAATGAATATTTGTTTACTTTTAATTGTATGTATTATAAATAATGTTTCAACAGGTTATGAATTTAATAATTTTTAGATCTAAAAAGGAGGCCGACACTAATGAATCGGGCGTTATGGGGGTGCTGGGTCATTCTCACCTTCGCCATGCATACCCAACTTTTCAAACCCAATAGGGGTTAGGGATTCCCTAGGAATTGAGCCATCCACCTCTTTCTTTTTCCTAGCCTATCTGAATGGCGACTTCATTTTCTTTGAATTTACGTTCGTGTTCTCTGAGGCCCTAAGCCTAATAGTGTCGAAGTCGTAAGAGCCATTCCATATGGGAGTGGAGGCAAAAATCCCCACTCACACATTCCATGAATGCTTGATGTCATGATAACCAATCCATTCCAAAAATTACATCAAAATAATAGAATGGAAGGTCGATCAGATCAGCTATAAGCTCTATGTCATGGAATTTAATTGGGCAATTCTAATACACTTTGTTTACTCTCACACTATGGCCTAAAGGATTTGTGAATTATATTTCATATTCCAGTTTGTCAGTATGCATATTTTTCGTTAAAGCTATAGCTGGACACATGCATCAATATGTGGATTTAGGATATTATAAAACATACACGTTAAGGCCAAGTAAAGAAAATTTATCCACAACTATAACTGGAGCATCCTGGTGTCACATCCCAAAGGCTATACAGTCGAGTAATAGGCAAGGAGGACATGAACGAGTGGTCAAATAGAGGCTCGAGGTAGTTAAATATGAAATTGGTGTACATAGTGGAGCTGACGGGACCTAATTGAAATTTTTTAAGAGGCTGAGGACCTAAAGGTACTTTTCCAAAAGTTACGTCGGTTCTTAATAGTGCCCATAATGGATATAATAGATGTGTTCTCGGGATTTATCGGGTCATAACGGTGGCGCACGATTTTTCCCGAATAAGCACGGTTTGAAAGTTACGGATGATTTTGCAACAAGGGCATTTTGGTCATTTCCACCGGAGTGGCAATTTTATAAATAAAACCAATTTGAGGGGGGTCAAAATATGAATAAAAGGAAGCCTAATGGCTTGCCAAATAAATAGATAAAAGAAGAAGGCAAGTGGACCAATTAAAAGTGGCCATTTTTGCTATAAGGTGTACCAATTGGAAGTCAACATCTATACCAACATATTTTCACCACTTATGGCTGCCATTTGGATCAAAATAAGTTAAGGAAAGAAAATAAAGGCCCTCTCTTACATGGTGAACTCGTCCAAACCATAAGAGAAGGAAGAAGGAGGTGATTTTTCCAAAGTTTAAGGCTTTTGGTTGAAGATATTGGTGACAAACAATATTATAAGGTAAGAGAAACCTATCTCTAGTTTTAATTTCATGGATTAATGGTTAATTTAAGAGATTGAAATTAGGGTTCATGTAGCTAGATTTGGAGAAAATTCAAGAAATAATTATTTGAAGGATTTGATGAAAGAAATAATGGTGTTTAATGGTGAAAATAAGCTAGCAACCATTAGAAAAATCATAAGATAAGACTATGTCTATACCTAGGGTTCTTACCTTTGTATATGTGATGTTAAATTTCATAGGAAATCAATGAGACAAGGAAGGAAAGGAAAGGACTAAGAAATAGTAAGGTTTGGTACTTTAACCATTGAACTCCTTTTGAAATTTTTCTGTTTTACAATTAGTAAAATCCTGTGACTTGTATGATTTTTAATTAAAAATAGAAAAATTATCTTGGGTTGAATTGTTGATATTTTGTGTCTCAATGAGCCTAGAATGACTGAAAAATATGTTGAGTTGAATTTGGAATGGTTATGATTTTGGAAAGATTATTTTTATTAGACCTGCTCTAGCAGGTACCTTGACTGAGACAGCCATCTTTCTTGATTTTTAATAAAATGTATAAAAATAATATCCAATTGAATTTTGGATATGTTTTTGATTAGTGAGTCTTGTATTTGATAAAAATAATTTGGATCCACATTGATTGAATTTAATTTACGGAATTCACAAAATTCAGAACTGCTGCCAGGATGTAAGGCAACTGGAGCAGTCTGGTTGGGTGAACTAGTTGACCAAGATTTTGTGTCCAGTTTGATAAAAAAATTTAAAGGAATGATTTTAAGATGCAAAACTAAATTCTGTAAAAATTTTTGAGTTTTTAGCCAAGTGGATTATTTTATACAAATTTTCTAAAACAAGGATCAAGTTGGGTCAAGAACCAGAGTTTATTGTTCATATGGTAACATTTTTTTTTATTATTAACTTGGTTAAAAACTCGGTATGGGTGTTTTATCATTTTATTTTTGGTATTGAGTTTAAGTATGAATATGAAGAATAAATTAGATGGAAAAGAGGAGAAAATCAATCTGAATTTCATAACCGTGATAAAAGTCACTTGATGGAATACATGTTCGTTATCATGTGAATATATAGATAAGGTATATACGTGGGGAATACGTGTATATATGGTATATATATGCATGTATATGGCATATATGGGAATACATATGATACATATGTGAGTATATGTGGTATTTGTGTAAGTATATATTGTATATACATGGAGAATATGTGGTATATATACGAAGTGAATGGGTATATATGAAATGTTATATATGCTCTATTCGGTAAATGGGTAAAACCGATCTGGAATGGGGGTTTGGCATGCCATCCTACCGGCAGTACTATCTTAACGGCTTCGGTCTGGATATTACTTACGCGCGCGTGGTTATATCATGTGAGGTCAAGATCATGGCAACTAGTCGTTTGAGACCAAGACCACACAGTTATGTTGTATATTCCATATCGTGTGAGACCAAGACCATGGCAATTAGTCGTGTGAGGTCAAGACCACGCGTAACTCTATACGAGGCTTCATTTTGAGATCGGTGTATTCATAATTACCTAGTGGAGCAGATTAACTATTAATTATAATGAAGTTATATTACATGTTGTTTACATACAGAATGTGAATCTTAACTTAATTAGAAAATATAAATATGATGATTGTATGAAAATAGTTTAATTATGCAGTATTCTACTTTTATATGTGTTTCAACAACCTTCCTTGCACTATTTATATTCGGCAATGGTTAAAGTACCCACTGGGCAATAAGTTGCTCAGCGAGTTATATGTCTAACTCGCAGGTAGTGGATAGAAGATCAGCATTTTTGCAGCGGCCCGCACTAGCTCGACGGCGAATAGGATAGGACTTTTGACATAAAATAGTAGTATGACATGTACGTTATATCTATTGTAAAGGTTTGTTAAACATATTAAGTATTATGGTGTATGTAACAAGAGAATAAACAGTAGTATGGTAATGAAACTTAGCAAATGATATGCGATCTTGAGAAACGATATAGAAGTGTGAAATTTTCTTGCAGGGTGTAGTTGAGCATATAAGGGAGATTATTATTGGGAGTGTTCTTGAGTTGAATTGTGAACAAAAGTGTTTTAAAAAAAAATCAGTTTTGGCGACACTTGGGATCCCCGTTTTTTAGGGGAAACTCCGCCCAATTTTTCGAAAAATTTTTCATAAGAATTCTTAATTAAGACATTGTAACCAGAGCTCGCATCCTGATGTGACATTCCTCCCCGGCTTATTCGTCGGTCGAGAAGGGGTGTTACACCTGGTCCTTTACTGCTTTTATGGCATAAGCTCTAGCTGATGCACTTTCTCGCATTAGGGGTCTATTAACAGTCTTACATCCTCTTTGTTGATTAGCACTAGGTTAGCCACCTCTGCTTGACCTGCGACCTGACTGTAATCCCTGCATGGATCCCTGTTCTTCAATAACACTAGATCCCTTTATCATTGGACAATCTTTAATCTTGTATTCTTTGGAGCCACATTTCAAACAAGCTCCACTGCAATCTTCACTACTATGCCCCTTGCCACAATGTTGACAAGGTGTGAAAGGCATTCGTGAAGATGAACTTACAAAAGTATTGAATCTAATTGCTTGAGATCTTTGAAAACTATATCCATTGGTGCGACTCTTTCTACTAGCTCCATGTATTTGTACTTGCTCACCCACCTACCTCTTTTGACCACTTTGCCATTATTCACTAGGTGATCCCTTTCTTTATTATTGTCTTCTATGTTGCTCCTATTTGGTCTCATTTTCTATAGCCACAACTGTGAGCGGGGATTTTCGCCCCCACTCCCGGTGGAATGGTTCTTGCGACTTCGGCACTGTTTAGGCTCGGGGCCTTAGAGAACACAGACCTAAGTCCAGAGAAAATGGAGTCGCCACCCGGATGGGCCGGGAAAAAGAAAGGGGTGGATGACTCGATTCCTAAGGAATTTCCAACCCCCTAATGGGTTCGGAAAGTTGGGTACGTGTGGGGAAGGTGAGAAATGGCCCAGCACCCCCACAACGTCCGGTTCATTGGAACCGGCCTCCTTTATAGGTCTTAATATTATAAAATTATTAAATATAATAACATTATCCATATTACACACAATAATTAAAAGAAAGCATCATTATATTAAAATCAAAAATGTCCAAACAAAACAAGTAAATGGACACCCATCCAAGGATGGAAACATGTCCTTACATCACATGCCTAAATAGGACACCCACCAAAAGGTAAAAATATGCCCTTTACATAGGTTCTAAAATAGAAAAACAAATTAAATTACATGATGTTTAACTAATGAGGTACCCACCAAGTGGAAACATACCTCTTACAACTTTTGGAAATCTAAATTAATTGATAAAAGTAAATAATCATTCATCATAAACAAATCATTCATCAAAGCTATTAATCAAAATATAAAATAAACATCCTTCCATGATAAATTAAATAAATCAAGTATTGAAATTAATTAAATTAAATCATAAGAAATAAATCAAAGCATAATCGAGTATGAAATTGAATAAAGCAATTAAAAGTCCAATTATGGCTACTGTGACTTTTTATGGAATTAAAATAAATTAGGGTTTTATGTTTTAAAGGGTTGGTAAGACTCTTTGATTAACAAAATTAAGGTTTGAATGATGATATCATGAAACTAGGGTTTTAAACACTTTAAAATACTTTAATTTGTGATTTTTAGTTATTGGGTTCCTAAGCTACTGTGTAAAATTTAGATTTTTATGTTTTTATATTTTTTAATGTTTTAAAAGGATTAGGGTTCATAAAAATTAGGGTTTAAGGTTTTAAAAGGGTTAGTGTTCATTATTTTGAATTTTGGAAGTTGAATTTGGATTTGATATTTTGGAAGTAGGGTCACGGGTGGTGAATAATATTTAGGAATTTGCAAATCAATTTGATATTTTATGGAATTTTATGAATTTAAACAAGTGAATTAAAGTTTTTATAACTAGAAAAGATGTTTTAGAAGAATTTTTGAAGGAAATAGAACCAGGTTTAAAGTTTTGAAAGAAACAAAATTTGATTTTGGTTTTGTTGAAGAATATGTTCAATTAGAGTTTTAAGGTTTTTAAGAAGAAAAAAATAACAATTTTAAGCCTTTTGGAAGATAAAGCAACAAAATAAGGTTTTTTTAGCTTTAGAAAAACTAAATTAAAGTTCAAAGGTTTTTAATTTTGATTTCATAAATTTGCTACTGTGTAAAGAAAACAATTAAAGAAAATTAATTCACACATACCTTCTTTTGATGATTTCTCCAAAAATAATTCTTTTTGGATGAACTAGCTCCAAAGACAAGCCTTTTTTGCCTTTGAATCCTCTAAATTGTGCTACTGCTGTTCCAAAAAAGAGTTGAATTGAATTTCTTATTTTCCTTCCTTGATTTGGTTTCAAATTTTCCAATCTACTCTTGGATTTTTGCCTCCTCTTTTTTAATTGCCTTTGGTCCTTATTTATAGTGGTTTGAGGTTTCTTATTCCTAATTAGCTAAGTTAAGTAATATTAATAAAAAAAAGAAACCAAAACCTAATTGGATTAGGTTTCAAAAAAATTTTCGTCGGAAAATTTGCGCTGCCGAAAAAAAACTACTGCGGAAAAACTGTGCTGGAAAAAAAATCTGCCGCAGAGCAGGCCGTAAGCTATTTCAAAGGCAGAAAATTTCTGCGTGCGAAATAGCACAATGATTTCGCCCGCAGGAATTTCCTGCAGGCGAAATGCCCACGGGCCCGTGCCCGGGCAACGATTTATTCGTCGCCGATTTTTTCGACTCCGATTTTTATTTTTATTTTTATTTATTTATTTCTATTTTTTATTAATAAAAATTAGATACTTAAGCAAAAATTATTTAATAAAAATTATTTTGGACCAATTAGACAACAAAAATCATTTTAGACTAAATAAAACATATTGGACCGGATTGGATCAAAAATTAAGAGTCTACAGTTTGCCCCCTCCTTGAATGATCTGAAACCTTAGTGAAAGAGAGTGAAAAGTAATAAGACTTAATTTTTGATGAAACGGTTGAGGTTTTGGGTTCTGGACCCGGTTCGAGTTCTGGACTGAAGGATAATTCTAGGTTCTGGACCTAAGGAAAATTTGGGTTCTGGACCCAGTTCGAGTTCTGGACTCAAGGATAATTCTAGATTCTGGACCTAAGGAAAATTTGGGTTCTGAACCCGCTTCGTGTTCTGGACTCAAGGATAATTATAGGTTTTGGACCTAAGAAAAATTTGGGTTCTGGACTCGGTTCGAGTTCTGGACTCAAGGATAATTCTAGGTTCTGGACCTAAGAAAAATTTGGGTTCTGGACCCGGTTCGAGTTTTGGACTCAAGGGAGATTCTATGTAATATCCCAAAGTATACCCTAAAAGTTTTGGAATATTTATTGTTATATTTGGATTAAAAGTATATGTTTTATGGAAAGAGAAAGGAAGTAAAGAGAGAGTGTATATGTTGTATATATAATGATATATACAACATATACAAGTCAAAGTGTGGAAGTCAAAAGAAGAGTAATTAATGATTTGAATTAAATTAATTATAAGGAAATTAATTAAATGGGAAATTAAGTAGTGGAAGAAGATATTTTAGAATATTTTAATATTAAAATGCTTGGAGTAGAGGGTTTTGAGGAGAGAGTTGTTGAGGGTTGACTTTGTTTTTGCCATTCATTTTGTTCTTCTTTTCTTTTCCTTGGGTTGGCCGGCCATCAAAGAAACAAGAGAGCAAGAGAGAGATTTGATCTTTCAAACTCAAGATTGAAGGAAGTTTTCAAGTGATCAAGTTGGAAATTTAAGAGTTTCTTCATCCTTGGTAAGTTTTCCACTTGATTCTTTGATTTTCTTTGAGTTTGTGAGTTGAGGTTGTGGTTGATATGTGTTTGTTTGATTGTGGTGTATTTAAGAGTGTTTGGTTCAATTGATTTTGGATTTTGGGGTTGGATTGAAGGAAAGAGTAAGTTTGTTGGAAGAGAAAGTGTTGTGGTTGTGTTTTGGGTTTGTGGTGATGATTATGATTTATGTTTCATGTATGTTTTGAATTGTTTTGGTGTTTTTGCAAGTTTGTTATGGTTTTTGGGTGTGTTTAGTTAAGTTTGTTTGAAGTGGGAAATGGTGGAAGTAAGTGGTTAGTTGGATGTAGTGTTGATGTTGCCGGAATCTATATTTTTGGCCTGACACACCCATTAGCACGGCCAGGTCTTTAGGCGTGTCAATGGTTTTGTGTTCTTGGATGGGTGACACGTGCAGTGACACGCCCATGTCACTGAGCGTGTCATAGATACTGTGATGTTGGTGGATTGACACGGCCATGAACACACCCGTGTTGTTGGACATGTCAATGTTTCTGTGAGACAGAATGTATTACACATTCAGTGACATGCCCGTGGTTCTGAGCGTGTCAAAGCTTCTGTGTTGTGAGTTTAGGGCACGATCAGGGACACGCCCGTGTTGTTGAGCGTGTCATGTGTAGAGTTTGCCCTAGTTGGTTCTTATTCATATTATCTCATGTGTATTATTCCTTTTGGATTAGGTTGTGAAGAGGTTGAGTTGCCCTAACCTAAGTGTTGAGAATTCTTGGAAGAGGAAGTGTATAGGTTAGTGTGAGTTACTCTTGAGGTAAGTACAAACTTACATGGTTGCATTCATTTACATGATTTTGAGACTGAACACATTTGGTTATAAATGTGTTAAGTAATCTACTATATTGTTATTACTATTTGATTAATGTTATGATTTGTATAATATGAAAGATATGATGATCATTCAAAAGGTATGTGCAATGCAATTGGTTATAATGAATTGCTTTAATGTGAATTGTGATATGATGAGATGTGAAGCCATTGTTGTTGGCTATAATGATGCAAATGAGATAATTGAGGCATGGTTGCCTAAATGATTATGAGCAAATGAGAATGAAATGGATAATGAAATAATGAATGAATTGTGCGTCTAATGTGTTATTCCATTTTCAGAGTTTTGTTGTTGGTGGCATGCCTAATAGTAATAATCTCTTGAAGCTAGGTTGGGCTTGATCCTTGAAGCCAAATTGGGTTGAAGTTGAGTATGCTTTACTCCCCTTGAAGTTTGGTTGGGTCTAGTCCTTGAAGCCTAGTTGAGATGTTACAACCCTTGAAGCTAGGCTGGGTTTGGTTCTTGAAGCCAAGTTGGGTTGATACTTAGCATGCTTTGTTCCCCTTGAAGCTTGGTTGAACCTAATCCTTGAAGCCTAGTTGGGATAATGATAATGATAAATGTGATAATTGAACCAAAACATTAATTCTGAAAGTTGAATGACATATTAGTGTCTTTTGGGCCCATGCTTGTCTTTGTTTAAATGTGATTCATGAATGGTGAAACAAATGAATAATGAGATTAAATGTAAGACTTTGAAATATGATATTCTTATGTATTATTTATAATATTTGAAATGGGTGACATTGGCATTGCATTGAAGCATTTTGCTATTGTGGTTTGTACCACTAAGCCGTTGGCTTAGCGCGATTGCGGTTCATCGCGCAGGTGACAGGGTCGAGCCAGAGAGTTCATCTAGACCGAGTCGAGTCTAGATTTTGAAGTGTTGATTGTGAACTTAAAGATCAAAGACTGACTGCCAAACATGTATAAACTTTTTGTTTTGTAAAATTTGATTTTGATGTTTATGTAATTGTAAATACCTCTACATTTTCCGCTGCGTATTGAATGAACGTTTTACTTATTGTGTTTTATGATATAACTTAAATGTTTTAAGTTTGCTCATATTATTGTATAAATGAATGAATGGTTTGTTTAGTAAACCGTAGCATTCCTATATTCAGTATATGTATATTACAGATATGATGGTATGTAGTGTGCGTATACGGGATATAGGGGTGTTACAAATGTTTTGGTATCAGAGCCTAGGTTTGAGGTAAATTGTAAGAAAAGAAAAGAAAAATTTTGATTTTTAAAATATGGTTTTTAAAATAAGATACATGTTTTGGTATTGGCAGTCTCTGATCTTTGATGAGGAATATTCTGCTGTGTTTGCAGATATAGGTAGTGATGGTGTCTCAGTCACATCAGTCTATAGAAGGTAGTGCTGAGAGTGTAGCTCCTGAAGAGGGTAGAGATAGAGCTAGAGAGGTACCTGCTCCAGTGCCAGAGAGATCAGCTGCTGATGAGGTTCCGCTGAGTTGGTTACGGCATGTGGTAGAATTGTTGAGGCGAGCTCCAGTGCAGCAGCCACCACCACCACAGCCGCAAATGCCGGTGAGGCATTATGATAAATTGAGGAAGTATGGGGCTGAGGATTTCTTGGGCACTACAGATCCTGCAGTAGCTGAGTAGTGGTTGGATAGAGTGCAGAGGATATTTATCCAGTTGCAAGCTACTCCTAAAGAGAAATTTGATTATGCTAGATCCTTGCTGCAGAAAGATGCTTATGATTGGTGGAAGACAGTTCCTCATGCCATGGATGATCCACCTACATTGTCTTATGGTGATTTTTCTGAGGGAGTTTGAGCTTAAATATACTCCGAGGGAGTATAAAGATGTTAAGAAGATGGAATTTCTGAATTTGAGACAAGATAACTGGACTGTGACAGAGTATGAGGTAGAGTTTATCCGGTTGAGTCACTATGCCGGTGGGATTATTTCTGATGAGATTGACCGGTGTAGGAGGTTTGAGGAGGGATTGAGGCCCTCTATTATGTGTATTGTTGCTGGATCTAGGTATCAGGATTTTTCTCAATTGGTTGCAGCAGCTAGAAGTGTTGAGAGAGCACAATCTATTGCAACAGCTGCTACTGAAGAGGAGACCAGAGTTAGGAGATCCCAGTTTGAGGCAGGATCTTCATCTATGAAGAGAGGTCGAGGAAGTTTTGTTTCGAGGATTAGTAGGAGCCTGAGGCAGTCAGGTAGGTAAGTTCAGTATCAGAGGCAGAGATCGAGACCTACAGTTTCTGTAGCTAGTGCTCCGACTCCAGTGGTTCAGAGATCTATTCCACCTGTATGTGTTCATTGTGGTAGGTGTTTTATTAGTTTTTGTTATAGATTTGTGTCTAGTTTATTATGATAATTATTGTTTTATTTAGGTATTTTGTTAGTTTTTATCGGCTTGTTTTGTGTTTTTATTAATTTTGGTATTTTAGTTTATTTCAGTGTTTATGTTATTTTTTATCTAGTTTTTAGTATGTGTTTATGTTTTGTTGGTTATTGTCTATTTATTTCTTGTTTAAAGTTTTGTTGCAAGTATTGTGTTAGGTTAAAAAAGGCAAGGAAACAAATTGAAGGAGAAAGGGGCAGTGGCTGACACAGGCAGAGGACAAGGCCAAGTCACTGGCCGTGTCCCATACCAAGTTAAAAAGGAAAAGCAAGTCCTAGTAGCAGACACAAGCAAGGGACATGGCCAAGTCAGTGGCCGTGTCCCTCCAAAGAAGCCCAACACGGCCAAGTCACCTTCACTTGGCCGTGTCTCACTTGGTTCCAAAGGAAAAGAGAAGCAAATCTTCACAGAAGCAAACACAGGCAAGGGACATGGCCAAGTCACTGGTCGTGTCCCTCCAAAAGGCTCCAACACGGCCAAGTCAAGCTCCAACTGGCCGTGTCACTCAACCAAAGAAGAAAAGAAGAAAATTTTCACAGTAGGTGACACATGCAAGGGACACGGCCAAGTCACTGGCCGTGTCCCTCCAAAGAGCACCCACACGGCCAAGTCACATGCAACTTGGCCGTGTCTCTCATGAACCAAGCCTGTAGTGGATTTTAAAGCGGATGTTTCGTATAAAAGGAAAGAGTGAAGCTAGGGTTTGGGACTGTTGATGATTTGGAGAGCTGATTTAGCCGTCTGAGAGTGAGCTTAGGGTTTTGACAATTGTTTTCTTTAATTTTGATTACACTTTTGATTACTTTAGCTTAGATTAGATTGTTCTAGCTATTGATGCATCCTTCTTGCAAGATTTGAACAAGAGATTCTTCAGAAGCTTCAAGGAGTTTGTAACTTGGTTTTGTTCTCGAACTTATTCTCTTTATTTTCATTGAAATTGTATTTATGGATATTATCATGTCTATTTTGATTTCTTTGAACATTAATGAGATGAATATGTTTGATTGCATTATGAACTAATTTGATCTAATCTAGGGTTTGTATGGATCTGCTATGATTGTATGAATTGGTTATTCTCTTAGCTAATAATTTCTTTAGCCTTGATTGAATGAAATATTTTAATATATAATTGATTGGCCACCAATTATGTGTTTTAGGTATTAGATGATGGATTGAGAGATGAAGTCTAATGTTGGATCAATTCAATTAGGGACTTAGGTGAATTAGAGATATAACCTATTGAAAAGATTGTTTCAATTATAACAAGATTAGTTGTAAGAGGTTTGAATGCGAGAGCTTATTTCCTTGACTCAATTAATTAAGTTGTTTGAGATTTAATCTTTGAAATTGAATTAGTTAAGAGGAATAACCATTCATACATATAAGTAGTAGAGAAGTGCAAACCCTAGACCTTTTTTTTTATCAAGTGAATCAAAACATCAGCTCTTGTTTACTTTTATTATTCAATTAAACTTTTTCATTAGTTAGCAATTTAAATTTATTCATTACTTGTTACTTTTAATCTGATAATCAATTAGCCACTTTAGCTTCCTTGTGAGACGACCTTGGGGCGATCACCTTTGCTACAGCTACCTCCTATACTTGCGAGTGACGCTTTGTGGTAGAGTTAATTTGAGCGTAACAAGTTTTTGGCGCCGTTGCCGGGGAAGCTAATTGGCGTAATTGTTTATTAAAAAAATATTTTAGATTATGTTTCACTATTTTCATTTTATTTTATTTTGTCTTTTGCTTTTAATTGTTTCTTTTTCTAGAAAATTTCTGTTTATGCAAGGCAGGAGATCACTCGAAGGAGAGCTACATCCATTTATTCCAGAAATTCAGAGAGTGAAAAGGTGCAGAGAAGAGTTTGAGCTCTACACCGGATTTGATACAAAGGAGGACACTTCTGAATTTGAGTCAGATTCTGCACAATCAGTTAAAATAGCTGAAGAAAGACAAAGAACCATGAGAGATTTTGCTAGACCTGTCATTGAGACTTCCACCTCTTGCATAAGACTGACAGATGCAGCAAGGAACTATGAGTTGAAGAACATTCATTACAACATGCTGCCATCATTCTATGGAGTTCCAAATGAAGATCCTTTGAACTTTATTCGGGATTTCTACTCCACCCTCAACACTTTTCCTTTGGGAGGACTAACAGAAGATTAGTTGAGCATGAGATGTTTCCCTTATACTTTGAAGGATAGGGCAAAGAGCTGGCTCATGATGTTGCCTAAAAATTCACTGACAACTTGGGAGCAAGTTTATAACAAGTTCATGGGCAAGTTCTATTCACACCAAAAGACAGCTGAGTTGAGATGGAAGATTGCTACATTCTCTCAATTTGAAGGAGAGCCATTTCATGAGGCTTGGGACAGATTTAAGATGCTATTGATCCAGTGTCCGCATCATCACTACCCACTTCAACTCCTTAATCAGTTTTTCTATGATGGTCTCACCCAGCAATTTCAGAACACTGTTGACAATGCAGCTGGGGGAGCCATGGGAGAAAAGACAGTTGATGAGACTTATGAGATCTTTGAGATGTTGGGAGCTAATTCTCAATAAAAGAGTGTAAGGGGAAGAAGTAAAGGGGTGAATCAACTGGAGGCCAATAGTGAAATGGTCAGTCAAATAGCTGAATTGACAAGGCAGGTTCAGATGCTAAACATGAAGAATAATATTTCTTCATCTACTCAAGAAGTGTGTGGAATCTGTGGGACATTTGGGCATGGAGAAAATATATGCCCCTCTGCATATGAGTCTTTTGGGAATGAAGCTGAGCAAGTTAATGCTATAGGGGGATTTCAACCAAGAGCCAGGAATGATCCTTACTCCAACACTTACAATCCTGGTTGGAGGAGTCACCCCAATTTTTCCTGGACAATAAATAATGCTCAACAGCCTTTCCATTTGCTCCAGAGACAGAACCAACAGCAGGGCCAATCCTCAAATCAAGGTCAGCCTAAGAGAGAGAGTTTGGAGGAAAGTTTACAGGCTTTTATCCAAGTCAGTGCTAAAAATCAGGAGATGAACAACAAGAGGCTGGATTCCTTGGAAGCATCTTTTAAGAAGGTGGAGACCCAAGTGGGGCAACTTGCTCAACAGATGCAGATTCAACAAAAGGGGAAGTTCCCAAGTCAACCTGAGCAGGCACAATCAGTGACTGTTCTTAGGAGTGGCAAGGTAATTAATTATAATGTTGAAAATAATTCTGTGAATGCAGGTGAGTAAGAAAATAAAAAGGAAGGAGAACTAGAGAACAAAGGTGCTGAAGAAAGATCAATGGAGAAGTCCCCTACAGCAGATTTGCACAAGGCAAGCAATCCATACCGGCCACCTATACCATTCCCCAGCAGGTTGAAGGATGATAAAAAAGATAAGCAATTTTCATATATCTTCAACATGTTGTCTAAGGTAAGTATCAACTTACCCTTACTTGAAGCAATTAAGAACATGCCGACTTATGCTAAATTCTTCAAAGAATTGAATACCAAGAAAAAGAGGTATGAGCCGAATGAAAAGGTGACAGTTTCTGAGGTAGCTAGTGTTATTTTGCTGCATAAACTACCTCCTAAGCTAAAGGATCCTAGAAGTTTTATTATTCAAATTACTATAGGGAATGGAAAAAGTACTGATGGCATGTGTGATTTAGGAGCTAGTGTGAATTTAATGCCTTATTCTGTTTATCTTGAGTTAGAACTAGGGGAACTTAAACCAACAAAAATGGTGTTGCAATTAGCTGATAGATCTCTTAGATTCCCGAAAGGGGTTATAGAAGATGTGTTAGTTAAGGTTGGAGGGTTAATAGTACCTGTGGATTTCATTGTTCTTGACATGGAAGTAAGTAACTCTTCACCATCTGCACACACCATTCTGCTGGGTAGGCCTTTTATGGCGACTACCAACACTTTGATAGATGTTAAAAATGGTAAATTATCAATGACTATCTTGGGACAAACTGTGGAATTTTCTATTTTTAACACTTCTCATATTCCTACAACTGCTTTATATGAGGATTGTTCTTTCATTGATTGTGTTGATGTAGTTGTTTCAGATGTTTTCTTGCAGACAGGTTCCTCTGATAAAATGGAGCTGGCATTGACCTTAGATAGTGATTTGGAAATTTTTGATGCAGAAATAGCCAGTTGTCTTGAGACCTTAGGAAGTGCTGAAATAGAGGAGCTTAAGGAGGACCCAGTTTGTGAGCTTCCCTCCATTCAAAAAGAAGAGAAGAACCCCTCACTAGAGTTAGAGCTGAAAGAGTTACCTAAGAACCTGAAATATGTGTTTTTAGGAGATCACAACACTTTACCTGTGATAATATCTAGTGAACTTAGTGAAGGGGAGGAGATAAGGTTGGTGAGTGAGCTTAAAAGATTAAAGAGAGCAATAGGATGGGGATTGAGTGACATCAAGGGTATTAGCCCTTCCATGTGCATGCATAGAATCACTTTAGAAGAGGGAGCTAAACCTGTAAGGGAGACTCAAAGGCGCCTTAACCCAAATATGAGTGAAGTGGTTAAGAAGGAAGTGCTCAAATTGCTGGATGAAGGAGTAATTTATCCAATTACTAATAGTGAGTGGGTGAGCCCAGTACATGTAGTTCCTAAGAAATCTGGAATCACTGTGGTGAAAAATGAGAATAATGAATTGGTTTCTACTAGGACTACTACTGGATGGAGAATGTGCATCGATTATAGGAAGTTGAACAATGCTACAAAGAAAGATCATTTCCCTCTTCCTTTTATTGATCAGATGTTAGATAAACTTTCTGGACACTCACATTATTGTTTTCTAGATGGTCTTTCAGGTTACTATCAGGTGCCAATATCTCCAGAGGATCAGTCCAAGACAACCTTTACTTGCCCTTTTGGGACTTATGCATTTTGACGTATGCCCTTTGGCTTGTGCAATGCACCTGCAACTTTTCAGAGATGCATGATGTCTGTCTTCTCAGATATGATAGATGATTTTATTGAGGTATTTATGGATGACTTTTCTGTTTTTGGTAATTCTTTTGATAATTGCCTCAATAAACTTGTTCGTGTGCTTGAGAGATGCATTGAATGTAACCTCACTTTAAGTTGGGAAAAGAGTCATTTTATGGTTACTCAGGGCATTGTCTTAAGTCATGTGGTGTCAAGTAAAGGGATTGAGGTGGATAAGGCTAAAGTTGAATTGATTGCTAAGTTACCCCCACCTACCTCTGTTAAGGGAATAAGAAGTTTCCTAGGGCATGCAGGATTTTACAGGAGGTTTATTAAGGATTTTTCCAAAAAAGCCAACCATTGTGCCATTTGCTAGGGAAAGATGTTCCATTTGAATTTACAGCACAATGCATGCAAGCTTTTAATTCCCTTAAGGAAAAATTGACTAGTGCACCAGTGATTGTAGCTCCTGTTTGGTCTTTACCTTTTGAAATCATGTGTGATGCCTCTAATCATGCAGTAGGAGCTGTTCTTGGGCAAAGGGTTGATAAATACTTTAGAGTAATATATTATGCCAATTTGACCCTGAATAGTGCACAAATGAACTACACCACAACTGAAAAGGAAATGTTAACTGTTGTTTTTGCTTTAGACAAATTTAGAGCATATTTAATTGGGTCAAAAATCATTGTGCATTCTGATCATGCAGCTCTTAAATATCTATTAACAAAACAACATGCTAAACCGCGCTTAATTAGATGGGTGTTGTTATTGCAAGAATTTGATTTCCAAATCAAGGATACTAAGGGTAGTGAGAATGTTGTTGCTGATCATTTATCCAGATTACCCTTCTTTATTGAAAACCTTGCATCTGATAGCATTCATAAAAATTTAGAAGAATTTCCTGATGAGCATTTGTTTGTGGTAATTAATGCACCTTGGTTTGCAGATATTGCTAACTATCTTGCTTGTGGTATTTTGTGATCTAACATGTCCTTTCAGGAAAAGAAAAGGTTTCTACACTTGAGTAAGTTTTATTTTTGGGATGAACCTTATCTATTCCTGATATGCAAAGATGAGATAGTTCGCAGGTGTGTATCTAAGGAAGAACAACTGAGTGTTCTTCAATTTTGTCATGATCTTCATTGTGGGGGTCATTTTGGAGGAAGAAAGACTGCAGAAAAGGTGCTACAAAGTGGTTTTTACTGGCCTACTTTATTTAAAGATGCTCAAGAGTATTGTAAGCACTGTGACCATTGTCAAAGAGTAGGTAACATTGGGAGGCGGAATGAAATGCCCCTTCAATCATATATTGTTGTTGAACTGTTTGATGTGTGGGGAATAGACTTCATGGGTCCTTTCCCCAAGTCTTTTGGATATGAGTATATTTTAGTTGCTGTTGATTATGTTTCCAAATGGGTGGAGGCAATCCCCACCCGTACTAATGATGCTAATGTGGTTGTTAAATTTGTGAAGGAGAATATTCTTAGCAGATTTGGCACACCAAGAGTGATAGTCAGTGATGGGGGAAGTCATTTTTGCAACAGGATTTTTAAGAAGTTAATGCACAAATCTGGTGTTAAGCACAAGGTGGCAACCCCATATCATCCACAGACTTATGGACAAGTGGAAACATCCAACAAGCAGATTAAGGGAATTCTAGAGAAAACAGTCAACACATCAAGGAAGGATTGGTCAAACAGATTGCATGATGCACTATGGGCTTATCGGACTGCTTTCAAGACTCCTCTTGGTATGAGTCCATACCGATTGGTGTTTGGAAAAGCTTGTCACTTACCAGTGGAGTTGGAGCACAAAGCATATTGGGCAATCAAGACTCTGAATTTGGACTTAGACAAAGCGAAGAGAGAACGATTTCTGCAAATTTCAGAGTTAGATGAGCTGAGAAATGAGGCATATGAGAGCTCGAGAATTTACAAGGATCGCACTAAAGCACTTCATGACAGAATTATAGTGCGAAAGACATTGAGTCCAGGTATGAAAGTTTTACTTTTTAACTCTCGACTCCGTCTTTTTCCAGGTAAACTCAAGTCTCGATGGAGTGGTCCTTTCGAGATAACTCAGGTGTATCCTTCTGGTGCCATTGAATTACTTAACTCTCGAACAAGTGAGACTTTTAAAGTGAATGGACAGAGAGTTAAGCCATACAATGAACGATTTCAGAAAGTGAGGGTCATTGATAGCACTTTGATTCATGATCCCTAGGCCTTGCATGATGTCCAGCTATATGACATTAAAGAAGCGCTAAATGGGAGGCAACCCATCGGTTTGCATTTATTTTTCATAGTTGTAATTTTAAATTTAGCAAGTTTTGATTTTATGTTTAGTCTAAATAAATGGAATTGGTGCTTTGATCGGTTTTTCTTTATTTTGTGTTTCAGGGTGTTTGAAGAAGAAGGTTTGTAAAATCTTTATGAATTGAAAAAGAGTTAAAAGTTAATAAAAGGCAGTAGGTGACACGGCCAAAGGACTTGGCCGTGTCCCTTTGCCGTGTCACACACTGGACACGACCACGCTTCATCAAATTTCTTTTGTTTTTGCAAATTTTTATATAGAAGAGGACACACCCATGGGACAAGGCCAAGTCACTGGCCGTGTCCCTCCAAGAGTATCAAACACGGCCGTGTCACCTTGACTTGGCCGTGTCTCTTCACTTTCACACACCAGACATGGCCAAGTTCACCTAAACACGGCCGTGTCCCTCATTTTTACACTTTAAAAAACCCGATTTTGCCCAGTTTCTTTCCATTAGATCCCTAATTTCCTGTTCTTCGTCTCTCTCACTCTCTGTATCACAAAATTCATAGCTTGTGATTCAAAACTCCAAATCTTCCTTTTGAACATCAAATTTCTTCCCCAAAACTAGAGATAATCACTTAAAACTTCTTCTTTGCTCATATAATTTTGATTTGATCAAGTTTTGGTTTGAATTTTCTGATTTCTAAGGATGCCAAGAACTAAGATTGTGTCACACCGCAAGACGAAGAAGTCTACACCCGAAGGAGCTTCTTCCTCTTCATCATCTTTATCTTTGAAGAGAGCAAGTCTTTTGGCTCGGGGTTTTTTCCCGACAAGGTATGTTAACGATAAATCTCTTGATGCCTTGCAAATTAGGACTAATTTTGATCGATATGTGCAATTTCTTGGATGGGAAACTCTAGTCACCTTGAGACCTTTGCAGTTTAAGGAACTTACTTTAGAATTTTTGACATCTCTCAAGGTTGAAAGAGATGATAAGAAAATCTGCACTAGAATGATGTTTAAATTGCTGGGTAAATCATATGTGCTTAATATTGACCAGTTAAATGATATATATGGTTTTCATCAGCATGGGGAAAGGTCGGTACCCAAGGAATTTAAACAACAATTTGCTTGGGGAGCTTTAGGCTCAGGTACTTATGTGGCCAAATCGGCCAAAGTATATAAATTAAGAAATTCCGCTTTGAGGTATTTGCATAGGTTTATGGCTTGCGGATTCTTTGCTCGGAAGGAGAGCCCGGGTGTGGTTGAAGTGAGTGAATTATTTTTCCTGGATTGTACTTTTAATGCAATGCATGTTCGTGCCGGCTATTGGTTAGCCGATATTTTTTATTTTGTGGCTAACAAAAGAAAGGGGGCAATTTGTGTTAAGGGGTTGGTTACCACATTAGCAGTAGCCCTTGTTGAGGATTTTGACCCGAGTACTAGTCGCATGACTAGAATTTCGGGTAATGACTCTTTGGATTTAGCTACACTTGAGAAGATGCACATGGTGGTGCATAGGAGAGGGACTTATGTGATGCCTTCAGCTGAGCCTGCAGCACCGGGGGACAGGCAGAAGAGAGCACGGGTCCAAGAGGAGTCCGACTCAGATTCTCTTGACCTAGATGAGGATGCTCCGATTTCGGAAAGTCAAGAGGTAATTCTGAGGATTGAGGCCTTGGAGGGCAAAGTGGATCGACTGGATAGCAAGGTGGACCGTAACCATACTAAGGTCTTGCAGCAGTTGGAACAGATTAATAGCAACCTTGCGAAGATCTTGAGTCTCCATCCCTCAGCTGCATCATCTTCACGCCAGCCTTTTTCATAGATTTTGAGTTCCTTGTTTTATTTTGTTTAGTGTATTTTTGTTTTTATTTTTCTTTTTTGTTTTCATGTTAACGTTTTTATATTTGGATATTTTATTTTTATATATTGTACTTTTGTTTTTGAACTTTTGTGTTTGTGATGGAAAGCTAGGGTTTTGCCTCACCAGGTACGATGGAAGACAGGTTGTCCTTTAACTCTTTTTATTTATTATTCTTATTTTACATTGAGGACAATGTAAACTTTAAGTGTGGGGTACTCTTTAAGCTTTCCTTTAATTTTTGTTTTGTTTTGCTTATTGTGTCTATTATGCATGGCATAATTGTTGAAATCTTATTGATCTTTTCTTTGATTCTAGCATTATAGTTGAGACTTTAGTATCGGCATAGAAATGAGCTTTTGAATTCATTCAGGATCAATTTTTACATTCTGCAATTCATGACATATAAATCTTGGTGAACCCACCTGTGTGAGTTTTGAGCCTCATAAATTTGATATTATTGTCAATTGATTTTCTTTTCTTAAGTGTGCACCTTCATGATTTTGCATCTCTAGAGTTTGCTTTTGCATACTAATTGAACTCACATTATGATTTAATCTCAAGTTTTAAAGTGATGAAGGCAAATTAAGTTAGCCCCTTTAGCTTAAAAAGACTTCCCTTAATATTGATTTCCTTAGTGAGCCAAGTTGAGCCATTGACCTTTTCTTGTTTGATCAACACAATTCTCAACTTAACATGTGCTTATTATCATCATACCTATGCATTAAGGAATGGAGTTTTTATGTTTTGACAATTGGGTAGTTTATTTCAAAGTGTGGGGTAAGTAAGTAAAAAAAAATGGTATTGCTATTTGGGGTTGAAATGCATACTTTGCACATTGTGTTGGATTAAGAGTTGATTATTCTTTTCCTTTACATGTTAAGCTAGATGATATATGCAATGTTATACTTTGTATATATATGTATTAAAAAAAATAAATAAATAATTTATTATATATAATAAAAGAAAAAGAAAAAGAGAAAATAAAAAAAGAGAGATATATATATACTAAAGTCAAATATGTTCTAGCATTGGTTATCAAAAGAGGAATGTCGACTTATGCATTTTTTTTTCTTGATTATACAAGTATGTGAGGTAGCAAGGGTTGGTGAGTATGCTATTTGAAGGAGTTATGAGTTTCCTTAGCAAGAGTAGTGTCTAATTTAGATACTCCATTTCTTGATGCTCTAGCTTAAATGTCTTTTCTCACACCTTCACCTTAGCCCCATTGCATCCAAATAAAAGACCTTCGGATTATTTCTTGAGACAATCAGTGAGGGAGATTGGATAATTAAGCAAGTTTATGGTAGTATGCAGTCATGAGTGGTTTGAGTGATTAACCTTTGAAATCGAGTGAAACACTTAGATGAGAGATAAGATTTGTATGTCAGGATTAAAGAATGAGTTAAGAAAATCTTGATTGAAAGTAATTGCAATTATTTATGTCTGACTCTTAAAGTATTTCATCTTATATGTTGGAATTATGGTTAAGGTTGTTTGAGTTTTTAATTTATGACATGTGAATTTGCTTGAGGACAAGCAAAGTTTTAAGTGTGGGGTAGTTGTTTTATTAGTTTTTATTATAGATTTGTGTCTTGTTTATTATGATAATTATTGTTTTATTTAGGTATTTTGTTAGTTTTTATCGGTTTGTTTTGTGTTTTTATTAATTTTGGTATTTTAGTTTATTTCAGTGTTTATGTTATTTTTTATCTAGTTTTTAGTATGTGTTTATGTTTTGTTGGTTATTGTCTATTTATTTCTTGTTTAAAGTTTTGTTGCAAGTATTGTGTTAGGTTAAAAAAGGCAAGGAAACAAATTGAAGGAGAAAGGGGCAGTGGCTGACACAGGCAGAGGAAACGGCCAAGTCACTGGCCGTGTCCCATACCAAGTTAAAAAGGAAGAGCAAGTCCCAGTAGCAGACACAAGCAAGGGACACGGCCAAGTCAGTGGCCGTGTCCCTCTAAAGAAGCCCAACACGGCCAAGTCACCTTCACTTGGCCGTGTCTCACTTGGTTCCAAAGGAAAAGAGAAGCAAATCTTCACAGAAGCAAACACAGGCAAGGGACACGGCCAAGTCACTGGCCGTGTCCCTCCAAAAGGCTCCAACACGGCCAAGTCAAGCTCCAACTTGCCGTGTCACTCAACCAAAGAAGAAAAGAAGAAAATTTTCACAGTAGGCGACACATGCAAGGGACACGGCCAAGTCACTGGCCGTGTCCCTCCAAAGAGCACCCACACGGCCAAGTCACATGCAACTTGGCCGTGTCTCTCATGAACCAAGCTCGTAGCGGATTTTAAAGCGGACATTTAGTATAAAAGGAAAGAGTGAAGCTAGGGTTTGGGACTATTGACGATTTGGAGAGCTGATTTAGCCGTCTGAGAGTGAGCTTAGGGTTTTGACAATTGTTTTCTTTAATTTTGATTACACTTTTGATTACTTTAGCTTAGATTAGATTGTTCTAGCCATTGATGCATCCTTCTTGCAAGATTTGAACAAGAGATTCTTCAGAAGCTTCAAGGAGTTTGTAACTTGGTTTTGTTCTCGAACTTATTCTCTTTATTTTCATTGAAATTGTATTTATGGATATTATCATGTCTATTTTGATTTCTTTGAACATTAATGAGATGAATATGTTTGATTGCATTATGAACTAATTTGATCTAATCTAGGGTTTGTATGGATCTGCTATGATTGTATGAATTGGTTATTCTCTTAGCTAATAATTTCTTTAGCCTTGATTGAATGAAATATTTTAATATATAATTGATTGGCCACCAATTATGTGTTTTAGGTATTAGATGATGGATTGAGAGATGAAGTCTAATGCTGGATCAATTAAATTAGGGACTTAGGTGAATTAGAGATATAACCTATTGAAAAGATTGTTTCAATTATAACAAGATTAGTTGTAAGAGGTTTGAATGCGAGAGCTTATTTCCTTGACTCAATTAATTAAGTTGTTTGAGATTTAATCTTTGAAATTGAATTAGTTAAGAGGAATAACCATTCATACATATAAGTAGTAGAGAAGTACAAACCCTAGACCTTTTTTTTTATCAAGTGAATCAAAACATCAGCTCTTGTTTACTTTTATTATTCAATTAAACTTTTTCATTAGTTAGACATTTAAATTTATTCATTACTTGTTACTTTTAATCTGATAATCAATTAGCCACTTTAGCTTCCTTGTGAGACGACCTTGGGGGGATCACCTTTGCTACAACTACCTCGTATACTTGCGAGTGACGCTTTGTGGTAGAGTTAATTTGAGCATAATAGTAGGACCCATGGGGGTACTTGTTGGAAGACGGGTGGATCAGGAGTATGCTTTAGATGTGGGTCACTAGCTCATTTTATTAAAGATTGCCCTGAGCTACAGGAGGATAGACAGACTGATACTGCAGCTTCTCGACCTAGTGTCAGCAGAGGTTGTTGAGGGGGCAGAGGTTTCATTAGAGGTGGTCGACCTGGGATTAGTCAGAGAGGAGGCTCTATATCCGGAGGCAGTAGGCCAGATGAGGCTGGGCCATCTCAGCAAGTGTATGTGATGCAGAGGCAGCCGGATGCTTCAGCAATTATTGCGGGTACATTTTCTTTATTTGGCATTTCAGTTCTTGCTTTGATTGATCCAGGATCTACTCATTCATACATAAGTGCATCTATCTTGCTTGTGTCTGAATTGCATTCAGAGTCCTTAGGATTTGATGTTTTGGTGACAAATCCTTTAGGGCATAGTGTGGTTGTTAGCAAGGTGCACTGAGATAGTTCAGTTGTGGTGCAAGGTGAGGAGTTTTTGGGTGATTTGATTGAAATGCCTTTTAAGGAGTATGATTTGATCTTAGGCATGGATTGGTTATCTAAGCATGGAGCTGTGGTAGATTGTCAAAAGAAGTGTGTTACTTTGAGAACCGGTGATGGTAGAAGTGTAATGGTATCTAGTGAGCAAAGACAACTTGCATCCTTGTTTGTGTCAGCTGTTGTAGCTAGAAAGTTGATTAGAAAAGGGTGTGATGCTTATCTTGCTCATGTTCTGCATACCAGAGTAGTGGGTTCTCAACTAGATAGTATACCCACAGTTGCTGAATTCCCAGATGTGTTTCCTAAGGAGTTGCCAAGGTTACCCCCTGAGAGAGAGGTTGAGTTTGGTATCGATTTATTGCCTGGTACCACTCCCATCTCTATTACTCCTTATCGAATAGCACCTGCTGAGTTGAGAGAGTTGAAGGTGCAGTTACAGGAGTTGTTGGATAAAGGATTTATTCGCCCTAGTGTTTCTCCGTGGGGAGCTCCTGTTTTGTTTGTAAAGAAGAAGGATGGTACTTTAAGGTTGTGCATTGATTATAGGCAATTGAACAAGGTGACTATTAAGAATAAGTATCCTTTGCCTCGGATAGATGATCTCTTCGATCAGTTAAAGGGAGCAACAGTTTTCTCCAAGATTGATTTGAGATCAGGGTACCATCAGTTGAGAGTCAGAGCTGAAGATGTTCCTAAGACAGCTTTCCGCACAAGGTATGGGCATTATGAGTTTTTAGTGATGCCTTTTGGGTTGACGAATGCACCTGCAGCATTTATGGATTTGATGAATAGGGTGTTTAGGCCCTGTCTAGATCAGTTTGTGGTGGTCTTCATTGATGATATTTTGGTGTATTTGCGTAATGAAGAGGAACATGACAAGCATCTGCAGATTGTATTGCAGACCCTGAGAGAAAAGCAATTGTATGCTAAGCTGTCGAAATGTGAGTTTTGGCTTGATCAAGTGACTTTTCTCGGTCATATAGTTTCAGCAGATGGTATTAGAGTTGATCCAAGTAAAGTTGAGGCTATTTTGAATTGGAGTCCACCGAAGTCAGTGACTGAAGTTAGAAGTTTTTTGGGTTTGGCAGGCTATTATCGATGCTTTGTGAAAGGTTTTTCTTTGACAGCTACTCCACTCACCAGATTACTTCGAAAGGGAGTTAGATTTGTGTGGACAGATCAGTGTCAAGCTAGTTTTGAGCAGCTGAAGGAAATGTTGACTCAAGCTCCTGTTCTTACTTTGCCTGTGGAAGATAAACCATATGTGATTTACAGTGATGCTTCACAAAATGGTTTAGGTTGTGTTTTAATGCAAGAGGGTAAAGTCATAGCTTATGCTTCTCGGCAGTTGAAGCCGCATGAGCTTAATTATCCGACTCATGATTTGGAATTGGCAGCTATAGTTTTTGCTTTGAAGATTTGACGACACTACTTGTATGGAGAGAAGTGTTTCATCTACACAGATCATAAGAGTTTGAAATATTTGGGGGTTCAAAGAGAGCTTAATCTTCGGCAAAGGTGATGGTTGGAGCTGATCAAAGATTATGATTGTTTGATTGATTATCATCCTGGTAAGGCAAATGTTGTTGCTGATGCCTTGAGTCGGAAGTCTTTGGCAGGTTTGACTACTTATTCGCTCTCGTTGCTTGTTGAGTTGAGAGCGTTGCATGCTAGTTTTGAATCATGTGATGATGGTGCATTGTTAGCTCAATTGCAGTTGAGACCGGTGTTGTTAGATCATATTAAAGAGGCTCAATTGGTTGATGAGAAAATTCAGAAGATTGTGTCAGATTGCCAAAATGGGGAGAGCCGAGATTTCCATGTGAGAAGTGATGGTAGCCTTTGGTTTAAGGATAGATTGTGTGTTCCTGATGATGTAAGATTGAGAAAGATTATTTTGGAAGAGGCACATCAATCGGTTTTTGCTATGCACCCTGGGAGTACAAAGATGTATCATGATTTGAAGCAACATTATTGGTGGTCAGGTATGAAGAGAGACATAGCGGAGTTTGTGTCTAAGTGTCTCACTTGTCAGAGAGTAAAAGCTGAGCACCAAGTTCCAACAGGGTTGCTTCAACCTTTATCAGTGCCTGAATGGAAATGGGAGAGAGTGACAATGAATTTTGTGTCCGGTTTGCCATTGACTCAGAAGAAGCATGATGCTATCTGGGTGATTGTTGATCGGTTGACAAAGACAGCTCATTTTCTTCCAGTTAGAATGGACTATTCTCTTGAGAAGTTAGCTGAGCTGTATATCAGTGAGATAGTGAAGTTGCATGGAGTTCCAATTTCTTTGGTGTCTGATCGAGATCCTCGGTTTACTTCATGGTTTTGGAAGAGTTTGCATGGTGCTTTAGGTTCTCGATTACATTTTAGCACTGCTTTTCATCCGCAGACAGATGGGCAGTCAGAGAGAGTGATACAGATTATAGAGGATATGTTGAGAAGCTGTGTCATTGATTTCTCTGGAAGTTGGGACAGATTTTTACCACTTGTGGAATTTGCTTACAATAACAGTCATCAATTCAGTATTGAAATGGCACCATTTGAGGCTTTATATGGTAGAAGATGCAAAACGCCTCTATGTTGGAATGAAATTGGTGAAGGCCAATTGGTTGGTCCTGATTTAATTAAAGAAACTGAAGAGAAAGTAAAAATAATTCGGGATTGGTTGAAAGTAGCTTCAGATCGGCAGAAATCTTATTCATATTTGAAAAGGAGAGACATAGAGTTAAATGTTGGAGATAAAGTATTTTTGAAAGTATCTCCTTGGAAAAATATTTTGAGATTTAGTCGAAGAGGGAAGCTAAGTCCTCGTTTTATTGGACCTTATGAAGTATTAGAAAGAGTTGGACCAGTTGCTTATCGAGTTGCTTTGCCACCTGAGTTGGATAGAATTCACAATGTCTTCCATGTTTCTATGCTGCGGAGGTACAAATCAGATCCATCTCATGTTTTGTCCATTGAATCTATTGAAGTGAATCCGGATTTGACTTTTGAAGAAGAACTAGTTGCTATTTTAGCACATGGAATGAAAGAGTTGAGACATAAGAAAGTGCCACTTGTAAAGGTTCTTTAGAAGAATCATGCAAAGGAAGAGGCAACTTGGGAGAATGAGCAAGCGATGCGAGATCAGTATCCTCAACTATTCCAGACTTGAGATCAGATAATTTCGAGGATGAAATTTCTTTTTCGAGGGGGAGAATTGTAATATCCCAAAGTATACCCTAAACGTTTTGGAATATTTATTGTTATATTTGGATTAAAAGTATATGTTTTATGGAAAGAGAAAGGAAGTAAAGAGAGAGTGTATATATTGTATATATAATGATATATACAACATATACAAGTCAAAGTGTGGAAGTCAAAAGAAGAGTAATTAATGATTTGAATTAAATTAATTATAAGGAAATTAATTAAATGGGAAATTAAGTAGTGGAAGAAGATATTTTAGAATATTTTAATATTAAAATGCTTGGAGGAGAGGGTTTTGAGTAGAGAGTTGTTGAGGGTTGACTTTGTTTTTGCCATTCATTTTGTTCTTCTTTTCTTTTCCTTGGGTTGGCCGGCCATCAAAGAAGCAAGAGAGCAAGAGAGAGATATGATCTTTCAAACTCAAGATTGAAGGAAGTTTTCAAGTGATCAAGATGGAAATTTAAGAGTTTCTTCATCGTTGGTAAGTTTTCCACTTGATTCTTTGATTTTCTTTGAGTTTGTGAGTTGAGGTTGTGGTTGATATGTGTTTGTTTGACTGTGGTGTATTTAAGAGTGTTTGGTTCAATTGATTTTGGATTTTGGGGTTGGATTGAAGGAAAGAGTAAGTTTGTTGGAAGAGAAAGTGTTGTGGTTGTGTTTTGGGTTTGTGGTGATGATTATGATTTATGTTTCATGTATGTTTTTAATTGTTTTGGTGTTTTTGCAAGTTTGTTATGGTTTTTGGGTGTGTTTAGTTAAGTTTGTTTAAAGTGAGAAATGGTGGAAGTAAGTGGTTAGTTGGAGGTAGTGTTGATGTTGCCGGAATCTGTATTTTTGGCCTGACATGCCTATTAGCACGGCCAGGTCTTTAGGCGTGTCAATGGTTCTGTGTTCTTAGATGGGTGACACGAGCAGTGAGACGCCATGTCACTGAGCGTGTCATAGCTACTGTGATGTTGGTGGATTGACACGGCCATGAACATGCCCGTGTTGTTGGACGTGTCAATGTTTCTGTGAGACAGAATGTATTACACGTTTAGTGACATGCCCGTGGTTCTGAGCGTGTCAAAGCTTCTGTGTTGTGAGTTTAGGGCACGGCCAGGGACACGCCCGTGTTGTTGAGCGTGTCATGTGTAGAGTTTGCCCTAGTTGGTTCTTATTCATATTATCTCATGTGTATTATTCCTTTTGGATTAGGTTGTGAAGAGGTTGAGTTGCCCTAACCTAAGTGTTGAGAATTCTTGGAAGAGGAAGTGTATAGGTTAGTGTGAGTTGCTCTTGAGGTAAGTACAAACTTACATGGTTGCATTCATTTACATGATTTTGAGACTTAATACATTTGGTTATAAATGTGTTAAGTAATCTACTATATTGTTATTACTATTTGATTAATGTTATGATTTGTATAATGTGAAAGATATGATGATCATTAAAAAGGTATCTGCAATGCAATTGGTTATGATGAATTGCTTTAATGTGAATTGTGATATGATGAGATGTGAAGCCATTGTTGTTGGCTATAATGATGCAAATGAGATAATTGAGGCATGGTTGCCTAAATGATTATGAGCAAATGCCTATTGTGGTTTGTACCACTAAGCCGTTGGCTTAGCGCGATAGTGGTTCATCGCGCAGGTGACAGGGTCGAGCCAGAGAGTTCATCTAGACCTAGTCGAGTCTAGATTTTGAAGTGTTGATTGTGAGCTTAAAGATCAAAGACTGACTGCCAAACATGTATAAACTTTATGTTTTGTAAAATTTGATTTTGATGTTTATGTAATTGTAAATACCTCTACATTTTCCGCTGCGTATTGAATGAACGTTTTACTTATTGTGTTTTATGATATAACTTAAATGTTTTAAGTTTGCTCATATTATTGTATAAATGAATGAATGGTTTGTTTAGTAAACCGTAGCATTCCTATATTTAGTATACGTATATTACAGATATGATGGTATGTAGTGTGCGTATACGGGATATAGGGGTGTTACATTCTAGGTTCTGAACCTAAGGAAAATTTGGGTTCTGGACCCGGTTCGAGTTCTGGACTCAAGGATAATTCTAGGTTCTCAACCTAAAAAAAATTTGGGTTCTGGACCCGGTTCGAGTTCTAGACTCAAGGATTATTCTAGGTTCTGGACCTAAGGAAAATTTGGGTTCTGGACCCGAGAGATTTGGATACTCGATCCTAAACTAGACTCGGATACTCGATCCTAACTGTATTGGGATATTCGACTCTAAATTTATTTGATTTGGGTACTTGGACCCAAGATTGGGCACTTAGACCCAAGACTGGGTACTTGGACCCGAGCTTGAATTGACTTGGGTACTTGGACCTGGGATTGATTTGATTTGGGTACTTGGACACAAGATTGGGTGCTTGGACCCGATAATGAATTTGACTAACCTTTTATCAGTTGAGAAGTCTGACTGATCCAGATGTTCTATGCATTGTGATTCTTCACCCTCAGAATGGATCTTCACCCTCGGAGATCGGGTCTTCACCCTTGAAAATGGATCTTCATCCTTGGAGATCGAGGTCTTCTTTGTTCTTTAAAGATGGGAGTGACACGGCCAGTGGCTTGGCCGTGTCTCCTGGATGTGTCAACTTCTGTTCTTTTCTTTCTTTGCTTGGTCCTTCTTGACTTTACCCCTTAGGAGAGACACGACCAGTGGCTTGGCCGTGTCGCCTGCCAGTGTCACCTACTATTTCTTTTCTTTCTTTGCTTGGTCCTTCTTGACTTTGCCCCTTAGGAGAGACACGGCCAGTGGCTTGGCCGTGTTGCCTGCCAGTGTCACCTACTGTTTCTTTTCTTTCTTTGCTTGGTCCTTCTTGACTTTGCCCCTTAGGAGAGACACGACCAGTGGCTTGGCTGTGTCGCCTGCCAGTGTCACCTACTGTTTCTTTTTCTTTCTTTACTTGGTTCTTCTTGACTTTGTCCTTTAGGTAAGACACGGCCAGTGGTTTGGCCGTGTCACCTGCCCGTGTCATATTATGCCAAAATTTCTTTTGAGGTGACATGGCTAAGATCGATTTGGCTTGGCCATGTCTTGCTTGATTCATGCTCTTCTTTCCTTGTTTTGATCTTCCAAGGGAGTTTTTTGCACTTTAACCTCTTTTTCCTTGCAACTGCTTTTTCTTTCTTTGATTCTTTAATGATTGTTGCAGGTTGTTGGCTCGTTTGATCAAGAGGCTGGACCTTCTTTTGCTACCCCTTCGTTTGCTCATTCTAGCCTGCCGGATACGCCATCTCATCCGCAGGGTATTGATGAGAACTAGCTGGTACGTTCCTCATTTAATAAAAGTTTATGCTATATGTATGCATGATTATGTATGCTCTTACCTTTTTCTCTCTTGGCTCACAGCAGATGCTTGAAGAATAAAATAAGAAACTTCTAGAAGAGTTGGCTGCAAGTCGTCAGCAAGCTTCTCATTTTAAAAGTTTATATTATCAATCCAAACAAAATTTCTGTGACTTTCAATTTCAAGGAATGAGGGATCCCGGTGCTTCTTCATCGAGAGGCCCCCAGACTGATGACCATGAGATCCTTTCGTCTGCTTCTGATGAGGACCATGACAAATTGGAACTCCAAGGTAATAGGGATTTTAGTACTTCTGCTTCTGATGATCCCGAGATGAGTAATTTGCCCCCTCCTCCAACAGGCGACTATTTTTTCTAGTCTTTATTTTGTGACCTACCACCACCCTCTTAGTAATATGTAAATATTGTAACTCTCTTTTTTTTTTGTTACTGCCAAAATTATTTATTATTTATTATTTATATATATAGTACATCATAATTAATATCCACTTCTTTTGTTAAACCAAATCCAATATGGTAAAGGAAATTCATTGCCACTTCCTTTCCTTATGCCATATGGTCTTATCCTTTCCCATCATCTTTTCCATTTCACTTTTGGAAAAGGTTTATTTTCTTCTATATAAATCACCTTGCATGCCATATTTCAATTCATAAACCAAAAATCTCTCTCTTTCAACATGAAGACTCCCATTAGCAATTTTGGTTCCCCTTTATTCATTAACCATGACCGAGCACCATTTACAGAAAATAAAAATTCTATTTAAGAATATGGATGCCAACCATTGGAAGCAAATTTCATGGTCAAAGCTTGATGTTTTAAAATGCTTTCAAAATGTCAAATTGGACCACTCCTTCTTACATGCTGTGGCTTCCCTGTGGGATACGGATTCTAGGGTATTTAGAAATAATGGCTTTGAAATGTGTCCCTTGATGGAAGAATTTGAGGCCACCCTTGGACATCCCAATAATCAACAAATGGTGTTACCCACATTGATTTCCAAGACTCAACAGAAGATGTAAATGTTATTTCAAATTCCAAAACCCGAAGTTCTTCAGTTGATGAGAGGTGAAAAAATTCTACTTGCTCCTTTGATTGACTTTTGTTTCTCTCATTTGGCTCCTACTAAGGCATGGGGATGCATGCTTTGTCTTTGCTTGCTCAGCCAATTCTTGCTTGTTTCTTCTAACGACGATATTGATCCACGAGTATTGGATATCATGGATCAAATGGAAGGAGGCTTGTCGCCGGTACCTGTGATTTTAGCCGAGACCTTAGTTGGATTAGACCGATTTAAATCAGAATTTTCAAAGAGACTGACTGGGAGTCCGTTGCTGCTTCAGGTAATTACCTAAACTGCCCTTTCGGGTTTTCAATTTAGGCTTTTTTTTTCTCTAACTTTTGCCTAGTCCACCCACGCGGGTTTTCAGAACTAGCGAGCTATCCTAATTTTTGCCTAAGCTGCCCTTGCGGGTTTTCAGCTCAGCGGACTTCTTTTTTTTTTAACTTAATTCTTTCTTCACAGATTTGGCTTCAGGAGCGTCTTTGTTTACTTGATACTCCCTCCACGGATTTTACCAGATATCTGCCACGTCATCATTCTGCTAGGAAGTTACTCCATCCTGTTTCTTCATATGCTGACTGGGTTGACTGGATTCACTCACGCTCTGAAGTCAATATCCGTTGGTTGGTACCTTAGTGGAAGATTTCTCGTATCACCATGCGGACATACTTGATGTACGTTCCTCTTGCTGCTCTTCGTCAAGGTACATGCTATAATCCTCGCCGACTTGGGCGTCAGTATGGAGCTGAGCCTCGTGATTCTGACTTTGCTTCTGACCTAGAAATGCCTTGCTTGACTGAAGCCTACTTGGATCGGTTAAGGCAAAGCTGGCCTGCACGTTACACTTATAGACTTCCATAAATTTTACATTTGTCAATTCAGAAAGTGTTTTGTTAGGAAGAAAAATAACTAAAGTAATAAAAGATGCTTCTTTTCCATTTATAATTTGTCATCACCTTTTGCAATTATGATTATTTATTTCATTCGTATCTAGTCGAATACTTATAACAGTGCACATAGAACAATTTTAACATTAATTCTGTTTTATTAAATTGGGGAACAACCAAACATAAAACTAGCATACACAAGATCACTCCTATTGCCAATTAGCCCTTTCGGGTTTTCTAATTGACAATTTTCTCTCATTTAGCCCTAATTGTTGCCTAGCCCGCCCTTTCGGGTTTTCGGAACTAGTGGACTGCTCTAACTTTTTTCTAGGCTGCTCTTTTTGGGTTTTCAACCTAGTGAGCTCTTTTTTTTTCTTCTTTTTCTTCCTATCATACATAAAACCTCTTCAACCTGTCAATGTTTACTAGCTCACTAAATTCATTCCCATCCATGTCTGACAACTTCACCGCACCTTTGCTCATGACTTGTTTCACGACATATGGCCCTTCCCATCTAGGTCTGAACTTCCCTCTTGGATCAAATACATTAGGTTTACATTGCTTCTTTTGATATAGTTGGTGATGATACAGTGCCTTTAACCTTCTCTCTTCTAATAGAGCTAATTGTGTGTATCTGCTCGCTACCCATTCCGTTTAGGCAGTTCAGCTTCCAAGACTACTCTCAGTGATTTGATCTCAATTTCAATTGGCAATACCACTTCCATCCCATAAACCAAAGAGAATGGTGTCATCCCAGTAGGTGTTCGTACACTCGTCCTATATCCCCATAAAGCAAAGGGAAGCATTTCCGACCAGTCCCTGTAAGTCTTAGTCATCTTGGACAAAATTTGCTTAATTGTCTTATTCGTTGCTTCTACTGCACCATTAGCCTTTGGTCTATAAGGAGAGGATCGATGATGATGGATTTGGTACTTGGAGAATAAATCCTTAACTGCTCCTTGAAACTGTACCCCGTTGTCTGATATCACACTGTGCGGGACTCCATATCTGCAGATGAGGTTCTTTTCGATAAACCTAGCCATTTGTCTTGCACCCAGCTTGTTGAAGGATTCAGCTTCGACCCATTTTGAAAAATAATCAGCTGCTACTACAATAAAACGGTGACCGTTTGAGGCTGTCGGATGTATTTCTCCTATAATGTTGATACCCCAGGTGGCAATTGCCCAGGGTGAAGACATTGAATGCAGTTCTTCAGGAGGCATGTGATTCAAGTTACCATCCATCTGACATTGCTGGCACTTCTTGACAAACTCAAAGTCTCTCTCCATGGTCAACCAATAGTAAGCTTGTCGAATAATCTTCTTAACTAGGGCCAAACCACTCATTTGCGGACCGCAACTTCCTGCATGTATTTCAGACATGATGTGCTCCACTTCGGGCTTTCTTAAACATCTCAAATGCACTCCATCAGGCCATCTTTGGTATAACTCTCCATGGAAGGTGATGTATTGCAATGACCACCTCCTTATGGCTCTTCTCTCTTTCTTTGTTGCCCCCGACAGGTATTCTCTTTCCTCCAAAAATCGCCTTATAGTATCATACCATGCATCATGGTCCATATCAACTTCCATGATTGTCTTATATTCATAGCAAGGAGTTGATGAACTGGTCAAGATCAGAGGCTTAAGGAATAGGCTGGCAGGATTTTCCCATACCGAAGGCAATTTGGCTAGGGCATCAGCCATCTGATTTTCTTCTCTTGACAGATGTATAAACCTACACTCCTTAAAATTCCTCTTCATCATTGATAAATAATGGTGGTATGTTTTTAATTTTTCCTCTTTCAACTCCCACTCTCCATTTACTTGGGATACTACTAGCAATGGATCGCCATAAACTTCTACCTTATCCATCTTCATAATCATTAGGGTTTCCAAACCGAAAATACACGCTTCGTACTTCACCATGTTATTGGTTGCCCTAAATTTCAACTTCTTGGCTAAAGGGATAAGTTCCCCTTCGGGCGATTCTAGTATAACTCCCAAACCTGCTCCTTTCCTGTTTACCGCTCCATCAAAATACATTTTCCACCCTTGTACTTCAATTACTTCTAAATGTTCATCTGGAAATTCCAAGATTATCTCTTCACTTTCTAGTAATGGTTGTTAAGCCAGGAATTCTGCCATCGTTCTACCCTTGATTGTTTTCCTGGTTACATACTCGATCTCAAATTCTTCTAATATTATCAACCATCGACCATATTTCCCAATTAAAGAGGGTGTCTCCCTTAAGTACTTTATTGGATCTAACCTGGAAATTGCTTGCACACTATACGATTGAAAGTAATGCCGCAACTTCTTAGAAGACAAAACCACGGCTATACATGTCTTTTCGATGATACTATACTTAATTTCATAAGGTAGGAGCTTTCTACTCAAATAGTAAATGGCATGCTCAATCCCTGACTCATTTGCTTGGGCTAGCATGGCTCCTATCGACTCTTCTTCTACTGCTAAGTATAGTCACCTAAGCTTTTGTTTGACAGGCTTAATGTGAGTGTAAGTAGGAATATGATGCTCGGCTATGTCTCGATCTATCCCAGGCATATCCTCATAAGACCAATCAAACACTTCTTCATATTTTTTGAATATTTTTTCAAATCTCTCTCTCATCAGGAGTAAGGTCGGATGCTATGCTAATGTTTTTAGGATTTTCAATTGTTCCCAAATTTAATGATTGTGTGTTAACAGAATTAATATTAAAGATGCTCATGTAACTGCTATTTGAATGTATGTAACCATCAGGAGAAACATCACACAAGTAAGCAAAATCAGACTTTATTGCATTCATATTGGAAAAGAAAACATCATCATCCTCAAACAAAGCAAACAAATTAAAATTAAAATCAAAATCATTGTTCTCAGAATCATAAAGCAGGATGTCTTCAAACTTTTCTTCAACCAGGGCAGCAATCTCTTCCGGAGTCTTCTCGGCTTTCATGGCAGCTTCATTCTTCTCTTTGTTGATTGACAGGGTGAGCTCTTTCTTCACTTGCTCCACTAGCTCAGCAATATCTGCAAAAATTTCAAAACCGGGGATTAACTTACCCATGAACATTATTGGCTCGGGCTTTTCTTGGAGTGGTCCCATATCTGGGGCTTTGACAAAAATCTCTTCGAGCGGTGGGAAGCTCATCTTCTCATTCTTCTATGGTTGAACATCATTGGCTTCATCATATCCCAACCCCTTCTTGGAAGCTTGAGTTCTAAAATCTGGCAACTTTGTTAAACCGGCCTTACCCTTTCCAAGACCAGCTCTGGGAAGGTAGTTCATGTTCTTCATCATATTCAAGACTTTGGAGTCCACTGCTTCATCATCAGAAATTACAGCTACTTGAAAACCATTGAGAGAGCTCTCAACCATTAGAGCGTTAACAATCTCATTATCTTCAGCTTCAATGACCATTGTTTCATTTCCATTGGAGAATTTGACCTTTTGATGAAGGGTGGAAGGAACTCCACCAAGAGGGTGAAACCATGGTCACCCCAAGAGCAAGGCGAAGGTAACTGGTATATCTAAAACAACAAACTCAACAATAGATTCAATTGGACCAACCTTGACGGCCGCTTTGAAAGTCCCTTCGGCATGCCTCTTAGTGTTGTCATAAGCACGAATTGTCACCTTGGTTGGGTTTAGATCTCTTGTTGAAATGGCTAGCTTTGGCAATATTTTAAGTGGACAAACATTTATGGCGGACCCATCATCAACCATTACACAAGGAGTTATCTTCCCCTTGACTTCTATTTTGATAAAGAGAGGGCGGATGTGGTCTCTCCCCTCCTCCGGTAAGTCCGCATCCGAAAAAGAAACTGCTCCCATACTAACTTCACTCTTTTCTTGGACCTCTTCACATTTCATTGCTTCCCCAATTTTTATGAAGTTGACCAACTCCTCCGGTGTTGTGGAGGTAGAAATTGGCATGCTAGCCAAGGCTTTGGCCATAGTTTCTCGGTGTTTTTTGGAAGTAGCTAACAAGTCCCAAATGCTAACACTTGCTTGGGTTCTTTTCAATTGCTTGAGCACAACATCATCTTCTTCTATTTTGACTTCCTTCCCCTTATTAGTTTCTATCTCCTTAGGTGGTGGCCTTGCGTAAGGCTTACCGGATCTAGTATTCATCACCTCATCTTCTTTGGGCTCAGACCAAGTCCACTCCTCCTTCTTGGGTATGATATCATCATCACTATCACTTGAATCCCAAAACCCGTTGATAAAACAAATTGCTACTTCTCCACCCATCATAGCTTTTTCAATTTTAACAAATGCCTCTTCTTCTTTGGTTGCTTTTTCATCCACATCTTGAAAAGAAGACATGACAAAGGCCTCATGCAAACCTCCTCCAATCATGAAGGTTGTCGGTGGTGGTACCCTATTGAATTTTGGTAATGGGTTATCTTTGGTGTTTGGGTTATTGGGCTCGGGTAGCTTCCCATTATCAATTAGGTTTTGGATCTCGTTTCTCAACCTTACACATCTATCCGTGTCATGCCCTTGCATTTGGTGGAATTGACAAAATGCTTTGGTGTCAAAGTTAGGTGGGAGAGGGTTAGGCAAAGGACGTGGATTTAAGGGTTGTAGCAATCCTTTTCTTTGAAGCTTGTTGAGAACCCAAGACATCGGTTTTCCCAATTCCAAAAATTATCTCCTTGTTCCTTGGTTAGTAGCATTAACACTGATGGCCTTTTGCATGCTTTGGCTACCAGATTGATAGCTCCCTTTCTCGTTCCTTTTTGCTGCAAAGCGGCTCTTCTCCCTTTCCCATTCTTCAATTTGCAAACCAGCTTGGAGAAGGTCTTTGAAATCACGGATGAGTGTATGAGACATCCTCTCATGAAGACTAGGCAACACCCCTCTCACAATCATCCTTATTTGATCGGATTCATCGAGCCTCTTCTTGAGTAAAGTGGCCTTGTTTATCCACCTTTTCACATAGTCCACAAAATTCTCATTTGGCCTTTGCCTAATGGACTCCACTTCCATTAAGGTAACTTCTAGCTCAACATTATATCCATATTGTTGGATGAAGGCTTTGTAAAGTAGATCCCAACTCTTTTATGTTTCATCCTTCAAGATATTGAACCAATTTTGGACAACAGGGTCCAATGAGAGCATAAAGTACCTTAGGTTTTGAGCCTTAGTAGCTCAGGCAGATTGCATGGCAGTAATATACTGCTTCACATGAAGATGAGGATTTCCGGTGCTATTGTACTTAGCAAAGGAAGGCATCTTGAATTTATAAGGGACCTCATCATCTTGTTCAAATAGTTTATCAATCTCAGACTTCTCTTCGGTTTTCAGCTTCTTCTCAAATTTCTTTTCTAAATCAGCAATCGTCTTTTCAACATCGGATATCTCGGTCTTTTCAATAGTTGCCTTCTCAATAGCCTTCGGTTCTTTCTTCTTTTCTTGAACCTCTTGGTAGTATTGAGCCCAATCATCATCATCATCAATGATCACCTTTTCATCATCAAAAACCACTTCACTAACTTTAGTCTTCCCTTTGTCCTTTGGGTTTTTATTGCTAGCAGATGCCTCGGCATGATTCTCTAAGATTGCAGTCAATTGGTTCTTCATGGTCTCAGCTAGGGCCTCTTTGATTTCTTCCATTTTGGCATTAAGGGCTTCATCCACCATCCTTTGAATTTGTTCGGGCTCCATTTTTTTAGGTGAGCAAGTGAGTGAGTCGTTGCTAGGTACTTCATCTCCGACGTAGGTCGGATTGTCGTAAGCTTTTGAACTTTCGTAATCCAGGGCTGTGAGCCAGAGAGGATCAATGATATGAGATGTAAATGTATGCATGTATGCATGTATGCACAATCAACCAATAAAAAAGTGTAATTAGGACAATCCTTCCAACTTTATAACATCCACACACTAATGGCGAGTCTGTTTTTCCAAGGTATATGGTTAACAAAATACCAACACGGGGTATCTTGCTTTCAAATAATTCCCTCGGACGTTTCAACCAATAGTTATATTTTCGAAAGTGGAAATCCATCCATGATAATTCTCATTAATTAGGTTTTAATCCATACAACCAATTAAAGTAACTTTTATGCTATATTGGATTAAAACTAAATTAAGAGGTTTATTATAGATAGATTTCTCACTTGAAAAGAGTAACTAATGGTTTATGCCAAAAACAAGCCCATAATTAATTTATTTTTAGTATAAACTAGGCCCACAATTGATTCTTAGTATTTCATAGTTGACCTAAATATTTTTGCAAGCTCTTTGTAAAAAATGGTTGGGTGAAAATAGTTTTGTTTCTAAGCCCATTGTAAAAAAGGTTAGAAAAATGGATTTTGGGCTTAGTATTTGGGCCATGGGCCAAAGAATTTATTTATTTATTTTTTAGAAAAGTATTATGTCCAAAGACCATCTTGAAAAATTTTAAAAATAGTTTTGGTCTTTTGGTTTTTAAAGAAAAATTTATTTTGAGCTTACAATATACTTAGGTCATATTAGAAAAAGAAGAAACCAAATAAGCCATGATTTAGACTAAGATAAACTAACCATAGACAAAAAACATGCATTTGGGGTAAAACCTAAGGAAAGTAACTAGGCCAATTACATGAGCTTTAGTCTTTGGGTTAAAAAGGCTTAGGTTCCCATAGCAAGTATATACCAAACGGTACGAGGCTATGAGTGGTTATGCCATGCTCAATCTCCATACCTTGAGTGAAAGTATGGTATCCCTTACATAACATAACACGGGTAACACGGGCATCATAACTCACACACACAATGCAATCTAAGATGATGCAATGGATAATGTCATTATAAGAAAGAATAGAATAATAAAAAGACCAACGGAATCAACTCCTCTTATCCCCAGTGGAGTCGCCACTGTAAGCGGGGATTTTCACCCCCACTCCCGATGGAATGGTTCTTGCGACTTCGGCACTGTTTAGGCTCGGGGCCTTAGAGAACATGGACCTCAGTCCAGAGAAAATGGAATCGCCACCCGGACGGGCCGGGAAAAAGAAAGGGGTGGTGTAGACCCTCAATTTTGACCCAATCCGGTCCAATATGTTTTATTTAGTCTAAAATGATTTTTGTTGTCTAATTGGTCCAAAATAATTTTTATTAAATAATTTTTAGTATCTAATTTTTATTAATAAAAAATAGAAATAAACAAATAAAAGTCAAAAAATAAAAATAAAAATAAAAATCAGAGTCAGAGTCAGAAAAATCGGCGACGAAAAAATTGTCGCGCGTGCCAGTAGGCATTTCGCCCGCAGGTAATTCCTGCGGGCGAAATCACTGTGCTATTTCGCACACAGAAATTTTCTGCCTACGAAATAGCTTACAGGCCTGCTCCGCGCGTGCTGCCGCAACTAGCTGCAGCAGATTTTTTTCGCTAGCTCAGTTTTTTTGCAGCAGTTTTTTTCCGGCAACTCAAATTTTCCGACGCAAATTTTTTGAAACCTAATCCAATTAGGTTTTGGTTTCTTTTTTTTATTAATATTACTTACCTTAACTAATTAGGAATAAACAACCTCAAACCACTATAAATAAGGACCAAAGACAATTAAAAAAGGGGAGGCAAAAATCCAAGAGTAGTTTGGAAAATTTGAAACCAAATCAAGGAAGGAAAAGAAGAAATTCAATTCAACTCTTTTTTGGAACAGTAGCAGCACAATTTAGAGGATTCAAAGGCAAAAAAAGGCTTGTCTTTGGAGCTAGTTCATCCAAGAAGAATTATTTTTGGAGAAATCATCAAAAAAATGTATGTTAATTAATTTTCTTTAATTGTTTTTTTTACACAGTAGCAAATCTATGAAATCAAAATTAAAAACCTTTGAACTTTAATTTAGTTTTCTAAAGCCAAAAAAAAAATCTTATTTCATTGGTTTATCTTCCAAAAGGCTTAAAATTGTTATTTTTTCTTCTTAAAAACCTTAAAACTCTAATTGAACATATTTTTCAACAAAACTAAGATGTAAATTCTGCTTCTTTTAAAATCTTAAAGTAGGTTCTATTTCATTCAAAAAGTCTTCTAAAACATCTTTTCTACTTATAAAAACTTTAATTTATTTGCTTAAATTCATAAAACTTCATGAAATTATCAAATGGATTTCTAAAACCCTAAAAATTATTCACCACCCGTGACCCTACTTCTAAATCCTAAAATCCAAAATTCAACTTCCAAAATTCAAAATAATGAACACTAACCCTTTTAAAACCATAAACCCTAATTTTTATGAACCCTAATTCTTTTAAAAAATAAAAAAACATAAAAACCTAAATTTTACACAGTAGCTTAGGAACCCAATAACCAAAAATCATAAATTAAAGTATTTTAAAGTGTTTAAAACCCTAGTTTCATGATATCATCATTCAAACCTTAATTTTTTTAATCAAAGAGTCTTACCAACCCTTTAAAACATAAAACCTTAATTTATTTTAATTCCATAATAATTCCATAAAAAGTCACAGTAGCCATAATTGGACTTTTATTTGCTTTATTCAATTCCATACTTGATTATGCTTTGATTTATTTCTTATGCTTTAATTTATTTAATTTCAATACTTGATTTATTTAATTTATCATGGATGGATTTTATTTTATATTTTGATTAATAGCTTTGATGAATGATTTATTTATGATGAATGATTATTTACTTTTATCAATTAATTTAGATTTCCAAAAGTTGTAAGAGGTATGTTTCCACTTGGTGGGTACCTCATTGGTTAAACATCATATAATTTAATTTGCTTTTCTATTTTAGAACCTATGTAAAGGGCATGTTTCTACCTTTTGGTGGGTGTCCTATTTAGGCATGTGATGTAAGGACATGTTTCCATCCTTGGATGGGTGTCCATTTATTTGTTTTGTTTGGACATTGCTTTGATTTTAATATATTGATGCTTCCTTCTAATTATTGTGTGTAATATGGATAATGTTATTATATTTAAGAATTTTATAATATTAAGACTTGTAAAGGAGGCCGGTTCCAATAAACAGGGCATTGTGGGGGTGCTGGGCCATTTCTCACCTTCCCCGCACGTACCCAACTTTCCAAACCCATTAAGGGGTTAGGGATTCCTTAGGAATCGAGTCATCCACCCCTTTCTTTTTCCCGGCACGTCCGGGTGGCGACTCCATTTTTTTCGGACTTAGGTCCGTGTTCTCTAAGGCCCCGAGCCTAAATAGTGCTGAAGTCGCAAGAACCATTCCACCGGGAGTGGGGGCGAAAATCCCCGCTCACAGTGGCGACTCCACTAGGGATAAGAGAAGTTGATTCCGTTGGTCTTTATATTATTCTATTTTTTCTTATAATGATATTATCCATTGCATCATATTAGATTGCATTGTGTGCGTGAGTTAGGACGCCCATGTTACCCGTGTTGTGTTATGTAAGGGATACCATACTTTCACTCAAGGTATGGAGATCGAGCATGGCATAACCACTCATAGCCTCGTACCATTTGGTATATACTTGCTATGGGAACCTAAGCCTTTTAACCCAAAGATTAAAGCTCATGTAATTGGCCTAGTTACTCTCCTTAGGTTTTACCCCAAATGCATGTTGTTTGACTATAGTTAGTTTATCTTAGTCTAAATCATGGCTTATTTGGTTTGTTCTTTTTTTTAATATGACCTAAGTATATTGTAAGATCAAAATAAACTTTTCTCTAAAATCCAAAAGACCAAAACTATTTTTAAAATTCTTCAAGATGGTCTTTGGACATAATACTTTTCTAAAAAATAAATAAATAAATTCTTTGGCCCATGGCCCAAATACTAAGCCCAAAATCCATTTTTCTAACCTTTTTTACAATGGGCTTAGAAACAAAACTATTTTCACCCAACCATTTTTTACAAAGAGCTTGCAAAAATATTTAGGTCAATTATGAAATACCAAAAATCAATTGTGGGCCTAGTTTATACTAAAAATAAATTAACCATGGGCTTGTTTTTGGCATGAACCATTAGTTACTCTTTTCAAGTGAGAAATCCATTTATAATAAACCTCTTAATTTCGTTTTAATCCAAAAAGCTACTTTAGTTGGTTGAATGGATTAAAACCTAATTAATGGGAATTATCATGGATTGATTTCCATTTTTGAAAATATAACTATTGGTTGAAACGTCCGAGGGAATTATTCGAAAGCAAGATACCCCATGTTGGTATTTTGTTAACCATATACCTAGGAAAAAGAGACTCGCCATTCATGTGTGGATGTTATAAGGTTGGAAGGATCGTCCTAATTACACTTGTTTATTGGTTGATTGTGCATACATGCATACATTTGCATCTCATATCATTGATCCTCTATGGCTCACAGCCCTGGATTATGAAAGTTCAAAAGCTTATGACAATCTGACCTATGCCGGAGACGAAGTATCTAGCAACGACTCAATCACTTGCTCACCAAAAACAATGGAGCCCGAACAAATTCAAAGGATAGTGGATGAGGCCCTCAACGTCAAGATGGAAGAAATAAAAGAGGCCATGGCTGAGACTATAAAGAATCAACTAGCTACAATTTTAGGAAACAATGCCGAAGCATCTGTTAGGACCAAGAAAGTCAAGGGGAAGACTAAAGTTAGTGAAGTAGCTTTTGATGATGATAAGGTGGTCATTGATGATGATGATTAGGCTCAATACTACCAAGATCTTCAAGACAAAAAGGAGCCGAAGGTTGTTGAGAAGGCAACTATTGAAAAGACCGAGACTTCTGATGTTGAAAAGATGATTGCTGATTTAGAAAAGAAATTTGAGAAGAAAATGAAGACCGAAGAGATGTCCGAGATTGACAAATTATTTGAGCTAGATGAAGAAGTTCCATACAAATTCAAGATGCCATCCTTTGCAAAGTACAATGGCACCGAAAATCCTCATCTCTATGTGAAGCAGTATATCACTGCCATGCAGTCTACCTGAGCTACTAAGGCTCAAACTCTAAGGTACTTCATGCTCTCATTGGATCCTGTTGTCCAAAATTGGTTCAATACCGTAGATGATGGAACACAAAAGAATTGGGATCTACTTTACAAAGCCTTCATCCAACAATATGGATGTAATGTTGAGTTGGAAGTTACCTTAATGGAAGTGGAGTCCATTAGGCAAAGGACAAATGAGAATTTTGTGGACTATGTGAAAAGGTGGAGAAACAAGGCCGCTTTACTCAAGAAGAGGCTCGATGAATCCGAGCAAATAAGGATGATTGTGAGAGGGGTGTTGCCTAGTCTTCATGAGAGGATGTCTCATACACTCATCCGTGATTTCAAAGACCTTCTCCAAGCTGGTCTACAAATTGAAGAGTGGGAAAGGGAGAAGAATCGCTTTTCAATAAAAAGGAATGAGAAAGGGAACTACCAGTCGGGCAATCAAAGCACACAAAAAGAAGTCGATGTCAATACTACTGGTCAAGCAAATAGAAGGCAGTTTTCAGATCTGGGGAAGCCTTTGTCTTGGGTGTTCGACAAGCTACAAAAGAAAGGGTTGTTACAACCATTGGCTCCTCGACCTTTACCTAGTCCATTACCCCCAAAATTTGATACTAAGGCTTTTTGTTAATTTCATCAGACTCAAGGACATGAGACTGATAGATGTACCCGATTAAGGCATGAGATATGAGATTTGATTGATAGTGGCAAGCTACCTGAGCCAGATAAGCCCAACACCAAAGACAATCCATTACCAAGGTTCAATAGAGTACCTCCACCGACAACCTTCATGGTGGGAAAAGGATTGGAAGAAGATTTTGTTTTATCCTCTTTTTATGATGAGAATGTTGAAGATGTGAAAGGAAAAGAAGCCTAACTCAATGAACTTTCCTTAGCTTGAATGTTGCTTTTCAATCTTACTTTATTTAATATTTTGGAACTATTGTGTTTTTCAAATTTAAAGTTGTTTGAATAAATTACTTTCATCAAAATTTTTGTTGGTCTTTGTTCATTTCAGTGCTCGACCAATGAGGAATCTAGCTTGATAATTCATGAATTAATATATTTATGCATCATGACTTGAATGACTTTACTAGGTGAGGGAATGGCTCTATAGCATTGAGTTGTGTATGCTTACTTAGAGAGGGCTCCTGCATATTTACCTTTGTCTAGGTCCTAATCAGTCTTAGAACATGCTTTGAAAAACTTTTGAGGTGAAATTGAACTCTGCTTATTTAAGAGAGAAATGATCTAGGAATTGTTTGGTTAGCCAACAACTAGTATCCACCCAATTAAATATCAATCCCTAGTTGTCCCTTTGAGCCTTCATAAAATTTTAGCTTTCTTTTTATTGGCTTACAAACCCCAATAACCTACCCTGAGCTGTTGTGATACTTTTGACAAGTCTTATGATTACTAAGATGAATAGGGAAGAAGATCAAAGAAAGCAATGATTAGTCAAGATCATGAGGATAGTTGAAGTTTCAAGACCATGAAGATAGTTGAAGTTCTTAAGACCATGAAGATAGTTGAAGTTCTCAAGATCATAAGGATAGTTGATGTTCTCAAAACCATAAGGGTAGTTGAAGTTTTCCTAATATCTCTAATATATCAACATCAACATCAGAGTAACAAATGATTTATCCCTATTAAAGAAGATTTATATTACTCCACTTATCCATTATTAGAAGCCCAAGTTAGTACAAACCAAGACAACTCTTTTTAGAGCTAAAAAAACAAAAAAAGAGAAAAAAAGAAGAAAACAAAAGAAAAACAAAAGAAAAAAAAGAAAAGGAAGAAAGATAAAATCTAAAAAGGTGGTTCAAAAAGCCAACTGAGTTCTCTTTTACCTAAGACAACAAAAGGCTTCTTTTTTATGGATTGACTTGAATTGGTCCTAACACAACCAAAGATTCAATCAAAATCAAAGAAAAAGGAGGAAGACCATCCAATTCTTGAAAGTTCTGTACTTGATAGTCCTACAAGAAAGAAGGACAAAATGATAAAAGAAAGGGAAAAGTAAGGAAATAGAAAGAAAAGGGAAGAGTAAGAAAAATAAAGAGGGAAAAAGGGAAAAGAAGAAAAGAAACAGATTTGGGTCTTAAACTTTTTGCAAGGGCAAAAACTGTCCTATTCAAGATCCAGATTAATGCCAAGAAGATAGAAGGAATTTGGAGTCTAGAAAGATTGCTCCCAACTATCTAAAATTCCAACAAGAAATTTGTAGTGTGAGGGTTTGTCCATTGTGTCACACCAGCTCCAATCTCAAAATGGCCTCCACTTTAACCCATGTCCCTTATAGACCCCGTTTCAAGCCTATCAAAGACCTGTTGATCTCTCTTGGTAGGTAGAGTCTATTAGTGGAGATAGTTTGGATAAGTATGCATATGAGATAGACAATATTTAAACTCAAATGAGACCTTTGGCTAAGCAATGTGTATGTGCCTATATGAAGTGCAACAGTTCTTGCTTAAAGAGAAATGATTCCCGAGTTTAGTACGGTAACTAGGGTTGTCATGTTATAGATATATTAATTTGGAAAATCAAGTCCTGAGGTACATTGACATCGATTTGGCAAAGCCAACATTTGATTTCAAAATCAAAATTCAAAAAAAAAAGTGTTTTGTCATACAAAGCCTTCAAGTTAAGGGAAGTATGTTGAATTGATTATTGGCAAGGTCAAGAAGAAACTACCAACTGACAAGCTGAAACATAGTTTGAAATGGATACACCCCTGACTCTGCTGCTTAGGGTCTCCACCACTCATGTTTTCAACATCTTGAAGATAAAAGCCAAATGCAAAGCTTTTGATCATTTCAATGCGAGACTTGAACGAGCGTCAAAAAGGAACCAATGAGAACACTTCTGCTAATCACCTCGATCTGTGAGTCGATGGAACGACTGTAAGTATTATTCATGCATATCATGCATACATGAGCATATTACATCGCACTTTCTTGTCTTAATGAACAGCAAACACCCTACGAATTAAAGAATCAAAAGAAGATATTGAATCGAGGGGGCATGGAAAGCCTATTCGCTTGTGGAAGCCCCAGTCACTTTGTAAAGAGAAGAATTACATGCTTATGCAAAGAACTAGACAAGAAAAACATCAATCAAAGCTTGCATGAAAGAAAAAAATCCTTGGGGGGCAAGGAGAGGATATAAGATCCAATCAAAATTGGAGAAAAAAGGAAAAGCAGTTGCAAGGGAAAAGTGGTTAAAGTGAAAAAACTCCCTTGGAAGATCAAAACAAGGAAAACATGGATCAAGCAAGACATGGCCAAGCCAAATCAAGCTTGGTCGTGTCACCTCAAAGGAAATCTTGGCAGAACATGACACGAGCAGGAGACACGGCCAAGCCACTGGCCGTGTCTCACCTAAAGGGCAAAGCTAAGAAAGACCAAGCAAAAAGAGAAGGGAAGTAGTAGGTGACACTAGTAGGTGACACAACCAAGCCATTGGCCATGTCACATGACACGGCCACAAGCTTGGTTGTGTCCCATCCTAAGCCAAGAATAAAGAAGAACCAAAGAAAAAACACAAAAGCTGACACACCCAGGGGACACGGCCAAGCCACTGGCCGTGTCACTCCCATCTTCAAAGAATAAAGAAGACCCGATCTCAAAGGATAAAGATCCATTTTCAAGGGTGAAAACCCGATCTCAAAGGATGAAGATCCATTTTCAAGGGTGAAGACCCGATCTCAAAGGATGAAGATCCATTTTCAAGGGTGAAGACTCTATCTCAAAGGATGAAGATCCATTTTTAAGGGTGAAGACCCAATCTCAAAGGATGAAGATCCATTTTTAAGGGTGAAGACCCGATCTCAAAGGATGAAGATCCATTTTGATGGTGAAGAATCACAATGCATAAAACAGCCGGAGCAGTCAGACTTCTCAAATGATAAAAGGCCAGTCAAACTCAATCTCAGGTCCAAGCACCCATTCTCGGGTCCAAGTACCCAAGCTTGGGTCCAAGTACCCAAATCAAATCAATCTCGGGTCCAAGTACCCAATCCCGGGTCTAAGTACCCAAATCAAATCAATCTCGGGTCCAAGTACCCAAATCAAATCAATCTTGGGTCCAAGTACCCAATACCGGGTCCAGAACCTAGAATTATACTTGAGTCCAGAACTCGAACCGGGTCCAGAACCCAAATTTTTCTTAGGTCCAGAACCTAGAATCTCCCTTGAGTCCAGAACTCGAACCGGGTCCAGAACCCAAATTTTCCTTAGGTCCAGAACCTAGAATTATCCTTGAGTCCAGAACTCGAACAGGGTACAGAACCCAAATTTTCTTTTAAGTAGAGAACCTAGAATTATCCTTGAGTCTAGAACTCGAACTGGTCCAGAACCCAAATTTTTCTTAGGTCCAAAACCTAGAATTATCCTTGAGTCCAAAACTCGAGCAGGGTCCAGAACCCAAATTTTCCTTAGGTCCAGAACCTAGAATTATCCTTGAGTCCAGAACTTGAACCGGGTCCAGAACCCAAATTTTCCTTAGGTCCAGAACCTAGAATTATCCTTAAGTCCAGAACTCGAACTGGGTCCAGAACCCAAAACCTCAACCATTTCATCAAAAATTAAATCTTATTGATTTTCACTCTCTTTCACTAAGGTTTCAGATCATTCAAGCAGGGGGCAAACTGTAGACCCTCAATTTTGACCCAATCCGGTCCAATATGTTTTATTTAGTCTAAAATGATTTTTGTTGTCTAATTGGTCCAACAAAATTTTTATTAAATAATTTTTTAGTATCTAATTTTTATTAATAAAAAATAGAAATAAACAAATAAAAGTCAAAAATAAAAATAAAAATCGGAGTCGAAAAAATCGGCGAAGAATAAATTGTCGCACGGGCCCGTAGGCATTTCGCCCGCAGAAAATTCCTGCGGGCGAAATCACTGTGCTATTTCGCACGCAGAAATTTTCTGCCTGCGAAATAGCTTACGGGCCCGCTCCGCGCGCGCTGCAACAGCAAGCTGCAGCAGATTTTTTTTGCCAGCGCAGTTTTTCCGCAGTAGTTTTTTTCCGCAGCGCAAATTTTCCGACGCAAATTTTTCGAAACCTAATCCAATTAGGTTTTGGTTTCTTTTTTTTTTTATTAATATTACTTGCCTTAACTAATTAGGAATAAACAACCTCAAACCACTATAAATAAGGACCAAAGACAATTAAAAAAGGGGAGGCAAAAATCCAAGAGTAGTTTGAAAAATTTGAAACCAAATCAAGGAAGGAAAAGAAGAAATTCAATTCAGCTATTTTCTGGAACAGTAGCAGCACGATTTAGAGGATTCAAAGGCAAAATAAGGCTTGTCTTTGGAGCTAGTTCATCCAAGAAGAATTGTTTTTGCAGAAATCATCAAAAGAAGGTATGTGTTAATTAATTTTCTTTAATTGTTTTTTTTACACAGTAGCAAATCTATGAAATCAAAATTAAAAACCTTTGAACTTTAATTTAGTTTTTCTAAAGCAAAAAAAAAAACCTTATTTCGTTGGTTTATCTTCCAAAAGGCTTAAAATTGTTATTTTTTCTTCTTAAAAACCTTAAAACTCTAATTGAATATATTTTTCAACAAAACTAAGATGTAAATTCTGCTTCTTTTACAATCTTAAAGTAGGTTCTATTTCATTCAAAAAGTCATCTAAAACATCTTTTCTACTTATAAAAACTTTAATTTATTTGTTTAAATTCATAAAACTTCATAAAATTATCAAATTGATTTCTAAAACCCTAAAAATTATTCACCACCCGTGACCCTACTTCTAAATCCTAAAATCTAAAATTCAACTTCCAAAATTCAAAATAATGAACACTAACCCTTTTAAAACCTTAAACCCTAATTTTTATGAACCCTAATCCTTTTAAAAAATAAAAAACCATAAAAACCTAAAAACCTAAATTTTACACATTAGCTTAGGAACCCAATAACCAAAAATCACAAATTAAAGTATTTTAAAGTGTTTAAAACCCTAGTTTCATGATATCATCATTCAAACCTTAATTTTGTTAATCAAAGAGTCTTACCAACCCTTTAAAACATAAAACCTTAATTTATTTTAATTCCATAAAAAGTCACAGTAGCCATAATTGGACTTTTATTTGCTTTATTCAATTCCATACTTGATTATGCTTTGATTTATTTCTTATGCTTTAATTTATTTAATTTAAATACTTGATTTATTTAATTTATCATAGATGAATTTTATTTTATATTTTGATTAATAGCTTTGATGAATGATTTATTTATGATGAATGATTATTTACTTTTATCAATTAATTTAGATTTCCAAAAGTTGTAAGAGGTATGTTTCCACTTGGTGGGTACCTCATTGGTTAAACATCATGTAATTTAATTTGCTTTTCTATTTTAGAACCTATGTAAAGGGCATGTTTCTACCTTTTGGTGGGTGTCCTATTTAGGCATGTGATGTAAGGACATGTTTTCATCCTTGGATGGGTGTCCATTATTTGCTTTGTTTGGACATTGCTTTGATTTTAATATATTGATGCTTTCTTCTAATTATTGTGTGTAATATGGATAATGTTATTATATTTAAGAATTTTATAATATTAAGACTTGTAAAGGAGGCAGGTTCTAATGAACCGGGCGTTGTGGGGGTGCTGGGCCATTTCTCACCTTCCCCACACGTACCCAACTTTTCGAACTCATTAAGGGGTTGGGGATTCCTTAGGAATCGAGTCATCCACCCCATTCTTTTTCCCGGCCTATCCGGGTGGCGACTCCATTTTCTCCGGACTTAGTTTCGTGTTCTCTAAGGCCCCGAGCCTAAACAGTGCCGAAGTCGCAAGAACCATTCCATAGGGAGTGAGGGCAAAAATCCCCGTTCACATGTGGATGACTCGATTCCTAAGGAATCCCCAACCCCCTAATGGGTTCGGAAAGTTGGGTACGTGTAGGGAAGGTGAGAAATGGCCCAGCACCCCCACAACGCCTGGTTCATTGGAACCGGCCTCATTTACAGGTCTTAATATTATAAAATTATTAAATATAATAACATTATCCATATTACACACAATAATTAAAAGAAAGCATCATCATATTAAAATCAAAGCAATGTCCAAACAAAACAAATAAATGGACACCCATCCAAGGATGGAAACATGTCCTTACATCACATGCCTAAATAGGACACCCACCAAAAGGTAGAAACATGCCCTTTACATAGGTTCTAAAATAGAAAGCAAATTAAATTACATGATGTTTAACTAATGAGGTACCCACCAAGTGGAAACATACCTCTTACAACTTTTGAAAATCTAAATTAATTGATAAAAGTAAATAATCATTCATCATAAACAAATCATTCATCAAAGCTATTAATCAAACTATAAAATAAACATCCATCCATGATAAATTAAATAAATCAAGTATTGAAATTAAATAAATTAAAGCATAAGAAATAAATCAAAGCATAATCAAGTATAGAATTGAATAAAGCAAATAAAAGTCCAATTATGGCTACTGTGACTTTTTATGGAATTAAAATAAATTAGGGTTTTATGTTTTAAAGGGTTGGTAAGACTCTTTGATTAACAAAATTAAGGTTTGAATGATGATATCATGAAACTAGGGTTTTAAACACTTTAAAATACTTTAATTTGTGATTTTTGGTTATTGGGTTCCTAAGCTACTGTGTAAAATTTAGGTTTTTATGTTTTTATGTTTTTTAATGTTTTAAAAGGATCAAGGTTCATAAAAATTAGGGTTTAAGGTTTTAAAAGGGTTAGTGTTCATTATTTTGAATTTTGGAAGTTGAATTTGGATTTGATATTTTGGAAGTAGGGTCACGGGTGGTGAATAATTTTTAGAAATTTGGAAATCAATTTGATATTTTATGGAATTTTATGAATTTAAACAAGTGAATTAAAGTTTTTATAACTAGAAAAGATGTTTTAGAAGACTTTTTGAAGGAAATAGAACCAAGTTTAAAGTTTTGAAAGAAACCGAATTTGATTTTGGTTTTGTTGAAAAATATGTTCAATTAGAGTTTTAAGGTTTTTAAGAGAAAAAAATAACAATTTTAAGCCTTTTGGAGGATAAAGTAACAAAATAAGGTTTTTTTGGCTTTAGAAAAACTAAATTAAAGTTCAAAGGTTTTCAATTTTGATTTCATAAATTTGCTGCTGTGTAAAGAAATCAATTAAAGAAAATTAATTAACACATACCTTCTTTTGATGATTTCTCCAAAAATAATTCTTCTTGGATGAACTAGCTCCAAAGATAAGCCTTTTTTGCCTTTGAATCCTCTAAATTGTGCTGCTTCTGTTCCAGAAAAGAGTTGAATTGAATTTCTTCTTTTCCTTCCTTGATTTGGTTTCAAATTTTCCAAACTACTCTTGGATTTTTGCCTCCTCTTTTTTAATTGCCTTTGGTCCTTATTTATAGTGGTTTGAGGTTGTTTATTCCTAATTAGCTAAGGTAAGTAATATTAATATTAAAAAAAAGAAACCAAAACCCAATTGGATTAGGTTTCAAAAAATTTGCGTCGAAAAATTTGCGCTGCCGAAAAAAACTGCTGCGGAAAAACTGCGCTGGCAAAAAAATCTGCTGAGCGGGCCCGTAAGCTATTTCGCAGGCAGAAAATTTCTGCATGTGAAAATTTCTGTGTGCAAAATAGCACATTGATTTCGCCCGCATGAATTTCCTGCGGGCGAAATGCCCACGGGCTAGCGCGACGATTTTTTCGTCGCTGATTTTTCCGACTCTGATTTTTATTTTTATTTTTATTTTTTGACTTTTATTTGTTTATTTCTATTTTTTTATTAATAAAAATTAGATACTAAAGCAAAAATTATTTAATAAAAATTATTTTGGACCAATTAGACAACAAAAATCATTTTATACTAAATAAAACATATTGGACCGGATTGGGTAAAAAATTAAGGGTCTACAACAACTACATTAACTAGAGTAGAAAACTCCTTAATCCTCAATGCCAGTAAGTAAACATGAATTTGACTGTTCCAACCTTGCTCAAACTGCTTACACTTCTCTTCTTTAGAAGCAACTAACTCAGGAAAATATTTGCTGAGGTGAATCAATTACCTCTCATATTCTGACATAGACAACTGTCGTTGCTTCAAATATAAAAATTCTCTATGCTTTTCTTCTATGTAAATATCACCAATATACTTCTTTTTAAACTCCTCTTAGAAAAATGCTCGGGTGAGTCTATCCATCGGAGTGGCTTTCTGCTTCGTATCCCACCAATCATAAGCTTGTTCTTTTGGTAAGGAGATTGCACACGCCAGTCTCTCCTCATCAATTCAAAGGAGTAGATCAAAGATTTTTGCAATCCTCTCTTACTAATATTCTGCTATAGAGGATTCATCAATATCATGAGCTTTAAAATCTTCTGCCCCTAACTTTCTAATTTTCTCTAATGGAGATCTTTATGGTATCATTGGCTGTGGTAGTGCTGGGGGAATTGCCCCTGCAATCTATCAAAGGATCTCCCTCATGTTCCTCATAAACTAGGGATCAAATGGTACTTGCCCTATAAAGGGTTTTGCTGGATACTCATTCCCTATACTCCCCTGACTTTGTAGGGAGACAGCTTCTCCCTCCACACCTTGATGAGACTCAGAAGCCATCCTATACATATAAGAATTTAAAGATCAACTGTAACAGAATAATTATTCACTTATACAGTTCATATAACAATGGCAGTTGTATTCACCTTTTTCCTATAACCCACATACTAAAATTGCCTAAACCGAGCTTTGATACCACCAAATGTAACAACCCTTGATAATCCTATTAAGAACTATTAAGGAATCTCATACAATTTCTATATACTTATATGTTCAATTTTATAAAAATAATAAGGCCAATGTCAATAAAAATTTCGACAGAGTTTCACTTTAGAATTTTATACTACTAACATCTTCTTTAATAAAAAACACAACCTGCAAGAGAAAGTACTCTAAATATTTTTTACATTCAACCTCAATTTCAACCTAAATAACACACTAATGATCATCCATCACATAATGTAAATAATTATATTTTTATCAACTTGTTTACATTATATGTATATTTCTATCATTAATATAATTTTATGCCCAACTATTCTTTCAAAGTATATCAAACTTTAAGTCAAATAAAATATACAACTATCATTGTAAATATAGTATTGCTATGTGAACAAATGTAAATACATAATACAAAAACACTTTGGAATAACTACCTCCTGAAATGTAGTTGAACTTGAATTCTATATCTCATTCAACTAGGTCTATCCTGACCTTTTGACCTACATGTCAGAAATCAATCTTACATGCTAAGCATTGCTTAATGGTACTTGTAAAATCATAATTATAATTGAAGTAATAATTGGATATAAAATTTTAAAACTTAGTTTAGATCAAAAAGGCATGAGAACATTTCTGGCCATATAGTAATTTCACTTCACATACACTTTTCTAAATAGTGCTTATAATTAATTTCGCTATACAATATTTGTTTTAGTAGGTTTCATTTGTTTTTCCCTTATATACTAATTTTCAAATCCTAATTTAGATAACGGTTATTGATGGCAAATAAATTCCCACTGATTGAGAATATGGCCAAAAGCCCACTGGTGATGTAAAGCATCCACTGATGGTATGATTACCCATTATCACTGATGACACAAAAGTGTCCACTGATGGCATAGAGTGCCCAATATCACTATGGACATCTTCCCTCTAGCAAGCCATTCAATCTGATACTAGATTCAATACCAGTACACTCGGACATGTAATTTATTCCTCATGTTACAATTAACCATTTAATTGTGTCAATGTTTCTAAAACATTACCTTAGGATATACACTTATTTATCTTCTTATTACTTTATGTTGTCAAATATATTATAATAATCATTTTCCTTTTGATCTCTAAGCTCTCTTCCAAACTCTAACTTTCCAAATTGATATTCTTGCATATTTTAGAGAGAAATCCATGTCATAATGATTAATTGATAAAGAAATTGCATTAGGGAAAAGAAATGAAGTGTTTTAGGGTTGAAAAGGAAGAAAACAAGAGCAAAAAAAAGTAGACACGGGCATGTCTAATGAATCCACACGCCCATGTATATAAAATGCTTGTTGGACATGCAAAAACAAAAGCTAAAAATTTCACATGCTAGGGTGGATTTTTCAGCTTCTGCCAACTCTATTGATTTTGAAGATTTTAAAGATTTTTTAATTCACACGCCCATATTGATCATCCCACATGCCCATGCTTAGTTATACCCAACTTTTTCAGAAATGTTTCATTTCTAAAACCTTAAACTTGCATAAATATACATTTCCTTAAACAGTTAAGAATTCAAAACCAATTTCTTCAACAATTAATATCATATCCATTTCTAAACCGTAAAATTTGCCATAAACCCTATTTTTTTATTCTTTCATAAATCAAAAGTTGTTCCATACCTAATTTTTAAACCTCAATCTTCTATATCCATAAATTAGTCATTTTATAAATAAAAAGTAGTTTTAACCATGTTTTTAGGCTAAAATCTACATGTATACACTTATAATTATTCAAAAATAGTTTCTAATGAACTTTCTCGTCACTTAGTTACATATCTCACTTTCTCTCTCTGTAATTCAAAATTTCAATTAAATCATAAAATCAAATCATATAACATATAAAAATAAAAAAATCAAAAGAATAGCAACTTATGATTTAAAAAGCACAAACCTTCTTTAAAGCAATTCTTCCTTTCTCTTTCCTCACTTCCCTTTGATTAGATAATGGTATTCTTAGTTATTCTCTCTCAAACTAGTAAATTTCTATGAAAATTTTGAGTTATAAATGATCCTTTGTAGTTTCTTGTATGGTGGTAGGAGAAAAAGAAAGATGAGAAATATGGAGATATGTAGAGATGTGTAGCACTTTAGATGGGAAGAAGAAGAAGGGAGAAAAATGTAGAAATCTAGAAATCTAAAATTACAATTTTGCCACTTAGGGTTTTAATCATATAAGGCACTCACACCAAAACTTCGGTACACCTACTTCTTAAGTTACTTTTACCCTACTTTTAGTTCCATAAAATAGTAAAGTAAATTTCTCTAATTAATTTTAAACCTCTTTTATTCATATTCTTATTTCAATTTCATTAGAGTCTATTTTTAAAGTCTTTAGGGAATTTATATAGATCTAACTTTTAACTATTATAGTTTTGATTTGAAATCCTAAATTTGTTGGAAAAAGATTTGAAATTGAAAATCAAACTTTGTTAGAAAAGGTTTTGATTTGAAAGTCCAACTTTGTTAGGAAAAAAAGATATGAATTTGCAAAGACCCAACTTTGTTAGGTAAAGGCTTTAAAATATTTTAAAGATCTAACTTTGTTGAAAAAAGAGTTTAATTTTGCAAAGACCTAACTTTATTAGTAAAGACTTGATAATATTTTAAAGATCCAAATTTATTGGAAAAAGAAGTTTGATTTTGAAAAGATGCAACTTTGTTAGGTAAAGGTTTGAAGATCCAACTTTATTGGAAAAAATGTTGATTTTGAAAAGACCCAACTTTATTAGGTAAAAGCTTGAAAATATTTTGAAGATCCAACGTTGTTAGAAAAAAGAAAATTGATTTTGAGAAGACACATTTTTGTCAGGAAAGGGTTTTGATTTGAAAGCCCAACTTTATTGGGAAAATATTTAAATTTGAAAAGATCTAACTTTGTTAGGCCAAGACTTGAAAATATTTTGAAGATCCAACTTTGTTGAACGAAGAGTTTGATTTTGAAAAGACCTAACTTTCTTGGCTAAAGGCCTAAAAATATTTTGAAGAATTTGTTAGTAAAAGAATTTGATTTTGAAAAGACCCAACTTTGATGGTTAAATTTCTTAAAAAAATTTTGATTTTGAAATGGAAAGCCTTTTTAGGTCAAAATTTTGTAACCTCAATCTGAAGATTTTACATTGGTCCAAGTGATGGAAATTTAGTTTTGATCAAAGATTTAAATTCATAACCCAAGTCTAAAGGATGGATTTTGGATTTAATTCAAAGTTTTGTAAATTTAAAGTTTAGAGTTTGCAACCCAAGTCCAAATGATGGAATTTGTGTTAAAAGTCCATGGTCCAATTTTAAACTTATTTAAAGTCCATTTAAAAGTCTAAAAGTTTGTTCATGAATCCATTTCAAAGATAAACAAAGAAAGATCAAAATTAGGGTTAGGGTTAATACCTTCTTTGGTGCCTTTGGAGTCAAAAGCTTGAGTGCATGTCTGGACCTTAGTTCCATCATTTGCTAGGGTTTGGATTGCTAAAGAAAAAATTTCTAGGGGATACTTAAAGAAAGCAAGCACCCAATGATGATCCAAGCACAAAACTCACTAAAGAAGTAAGTTTTAGGCTATTCTAACTAACGAAGCTTGAATATTTTCCTTTTTAGACAAAAAGATGAAGAGTGAAAGAGCCAACTAGAAAATAAGTTTGAGTTGATCGTTATGTCAAGAATGGGTTTTTTTTTTGGGGGAAGTTTAAGGTGAAAAATAGGGTATAAAGGCTCAAGGGCTTCGTGGCAGCAAAATAGACTATTGCAGCAGCAAAAACTACCTATGTGGTAGTTTTCTACCCTATATGGCAGCATTGGTTACCTCAGGGTAGCCTACGGCTACCATACAGAAGATCCATGACAATCACAAGCCCCATTATGGTAGGACTACTACAATAGTCTTGATGTATGTAACAATTTCAAATGGCCCAATCGAGACTGTCTGATGTCTAATTTGAGTGATTCTTAATTTTACATTATTGTAATAGACTGATTTAATATGATGGTGTAAAATTAACGGTTCAAAGTTATTCCATCATGTCGATCTCAATTTTTGAGTCTTACATGATGGTTGTGAACCGTCAAAGAAAACCCTAATGTTTTGGAGCAAAATATGATCTTTTACATTACTGAAGTTATGGCAGGAAATATGTACCTAGCTAGCACATGTTAACTATACTTTTTTAAAACTTCTTCCATTTCTATAGTTGATTTTTGTAATTTTTCTATCATGTGTATCGCTTTCTATAATTTTAGCTTTTTGCATAGTTATAGGATGTGATCATGAGCATGTTGCTTTAAATGATTCATGAATTAGAGATAAAATGGTCATGAAATGTCCATTTGAAGTTTGAACCTTTCTCATGCCATTTTGCACATTAAGTTAAATTAGTTGATGTAAAGCATCAAAACTGAAATTAATTAATGCAATATCATTTTTATGCCACTTATCATGATTTTTTTTTTCAAAGAACACACATGTGATAATTAAAGTGGGATGAGAGAATTTGGTGAACTTAGACATTCCTAAGGAGTTAGCCCGGCTAATTCTGCAAACAAGCTTCTTAGATTTCTTAATTTTGGATCCTTCTATTCTTGAGAATATTCCTCTCTTAAAGGCCTTAGGCGAGAGGTGGTGGGATAGTTGTAGACCCTTAATTTTTGACCGGGTTCAGTTCGATAGTTTAAAATAGTCCAAAATATTTTTTGTGGTATTTATTTTATTTATTATTTATAATATTTATTTTATATATTATATATTATTTATTTTTATAATATTTAATAGTTATTTTTAATAAAAATAAAAAATATTAAATAAATAAATAAATAAATCGATGAAGAAAGTTGCTAGAGATGAATTGACTTGGGCCAATTCGCCGCAGGAACACCTACGACGAATTGGCCACGTGCCAATTTGCCACAGGCAAAACCTGCGGCAAAATTGCGCCCGCACGCAATTTTGCCAGTGCCCAGCGCCAGTCTCGCTCGGGGTCCATGGGTAGTTTTTGCCGAAATCTTTTTTTACTTGGTTTTTAATATTTTTCTAAACAAATTTTATTTTCTTAATCAATTAATATTAGGTTTTTATTTTTTTCTTATAAATACCACATTAAAAGACACAGAAGAGAAGAAGGGGAAAAAAAGGGATTTTTGGAGTGAGAAGAATTATTCGGACTTTTAGCAACTGATTCAAGGATTAGAGGAAACAAGGAACAATAAAGCAATAAGAAGTGTAAGCAATCTTTTGCCTTGGTGTTAAGCTCGGCCAAGAATTTTGCCAACAACTTTTGGTGGAGCCTTCAAACGTAGGTATGTGTATTTAAATTTTTATTGTTAAAATTAACTCTCATCCAGTAGCAATTGATACATCAAAATTGATATCTGCAATTGGATAGCGGTCTTTAAATTTTTAAAAATCACAGGAGTTAACTTAAGAGCTTTTATTAATTTAATTCAAACCCTAATCACTCTTTAAAACCTAAACCTCAAGTTCTACCTTCTTAAAAACTCAAATTCTGTTCCCTTAAAACAAAAACCCTAATTAGTTATTTTCTTCACTTAATTATTACAGTAGCTTAAGCTTTCATTAAATAATAATAATAATTATTATGTTTTTTTTCCAAATTATCACAGTAGCCTATTTTTTCCAAATACTTAACTTTTAAATCCTAGTTTCATACAACTTCCGAAACCCTAAGTCTAAAATATCCATTCTTTATATTTAAACCCTAATTTATTTCAAACCTAATCTTAAAATTCAAACATCCAGTAGCCATATTATTTCTTTTATATTGACTAATCCAGTAATTAAAAAATATTAATTTTTAACACCAAAACCTACAACCCTAAAAAGCCAGTATTGGCTCGTCGAAGGGGTCAATATTTATTTGTGTATTATAAGTCTTTGTGTTTAACTTCCTTTGTTTTAAATCCTAATTTAGCTATTAAGATTCTAAAATCCTTAATTTAAGATGTCAACCCTAAATTTATAGATTTATTGCTTTATTTAATTTTAGATTTGATTATGTATTTTATTATATCTTTTGATGATTGATTTATTTAATTTTAGTGCTTGATTTATTTAATTTATCATGAATGAATATTTTTTTAATTATTATTTGTTTATTAAAATTGTAAGAAGTATGTTTCCATGATTGGGTACCTCATTAATTAATTTTCATGTAATTTAAGTTGTTTTTATATTTTGGAATTAATGTAAAGGATACGTTTCCATCTTTTGGTGGGTTTTCTATTTAGTTTTTGACATTGTACAATGTAAGGACACGTTTCCATCCTTGGATAGGTGTCCAATTATTTATTTTGTTTAAACATTGCCTTGATTTTAATATAATGATGCTTTATTTTAATTGTTGCATGTAGTATGGATAATATTATTATATTTAAGAATTTTATAATATTAAGACCTAAAAAGGAGGCCGGTTCCAATGAACTGGGCGTTGTGGGGGTGCTGGGCTATTTCTCACCTTCCCCACATGTACCCAACTTTTCAAACCCATTAGGGGGTTAGAGATTCCTTAGGAATTGAGTCATCCAACCTTTTCTATTTTCTCAGCCTGCCTGGGTGGCGACTCCATTTTCTCCTAGCTTAGGCCCGTGTTCTCTAAGGCCCCGAGCCTAACAGTGCCAAAGTCGCAAGAACCATTCCACCAGGAGTGGGGGCGAAAATCCCCACTCACAATAGTATTAACACATTCCACTTTCTATATGGGGAGTTAATCATGATACAAGAAGATCTTACGACTTTGACTGGGATTCTTTTTAGTGCCTAGGATTTTGAGTGCTTTAATGATTGGTGGGCTATGGCCTAAGAGTAGATTTATGAGTTGATTGGATGCATTGCCTAAGGTGTTTCATGCATGTTCCTTGGACATGGATACTGTCCCATGTGGAGACCCTTCTTAGTAACCCCTTTGGCCTATTCATGGAATAGATCGTGAGATTAATTATGCTTCGGATACTGCACTTTCTAGCACTCATTTTGGGACACAGTGGACCTAAGAATCCTTTGTAGCCTTCGATACTTATCCTTTATACGATGCACCGAGAGTGGGAGATGGGTGATCTGTCACAGGTTATGCTTCTTTGGGAGGTGCTCACAACATCTGGAAGGCATGCTTTGTGTTTGACCTCTTTTCTCTTTTACCATATATATAGTTTTTAACTTGTTTTCTTTTTTCTTTTTATAGCTTTGGGCCTAAATCTTCCCTACACATGTCCTACATTGAGAGAGCCTCTTGTCATAGTTCTACCTGCTGGGGTGAGATAGAGTTAAAGCAATTGAGAAGAGACTAAACTGATGTACATTCAACTTTATGATCCTACTTTAGCCATATTAGACATGATGATGTACAATCCAACCTTATGATTCCACTTTTTCCATCTCAAACCGGATGATGTACATTCAACCTTTGCTTGCTTAGATTTCCTTGTTGCTTTTATTGATTAACTAACTTAGTCCTTTTATTTTCTAGATTGTTTGGATGCCTTTCGCTAACAGGTTTTTCATGACTCCAAGCTACTTTCTTAAGGTACACTCATTATTAGGTCACTGCATTCTACTTTAAGTTCCTCGCCTTAAAATGTACTATTTAGGTGAGAGGGTATAATGATAATGCACTTTTATGGTGAGGGTTGTACTTGATTTTCCACCCATGGATATAAGGGATTGGATTAGGATCTGAGAAGCAATGCTTGAGATAACATATTGAGAGATGGGCGAGCTATCTCAGGGGACTTGTTCTTCCTTACGCGGTATCTATGTTATCTGGGAGGTATTTTCTTGCTCTGGTTTTGCTTTTTGTACTTTATTCATTCTTTGTAATCACCACGATTTTCTCTTTCATGCAAATTTATGCTTATGAGTACCTTAGCTATATCAGTCTAGTGCTATGGGACCCACATCTCACTACCTTTGGAGCAATGATAATAATATAAGGGATGAAGATATGCCCTTGATTTGTGCATTACTATCTCATTTTAGTCACCTAGGAATTGAAGATGTAACACCCTTGTACCCCATATACGTATACCACATACACCCACATATGTAATATACGTATACCGGATACAAGAATGTCACGATCCATTTTAAACAAACCAATCTTTAAACTTTAATTCAAATCAACCTAAGTCAATCTGAATAAACTTAAAACATTTAATTTATATTATAGAAAATAATAGATCAAACATTCATTGTTAAAATACATATATATATCTTCATTACCCAAAAGTTTATCCAAATTAATTGTTTAATAAGCAGCGGAATATACATATGTATACATCAAAATCAATATTTACAAAAATATAGAATTTATACATGCTAGCAGTTCGTTTCTGATCTTGATGTCCAAACCAACACTGCTCTCACAATCTCAAGCCTAGACTAGACTCGTTCTAGCTGAACTCTTTGGTTCAACCGGATCTACCCTGTCACCTACGCGATAAATCACAATCGCGCTAAGTCAAAAGCTTAGTGGTACAAACCTTAATAATAAAATGATTCAAAAGTAATGCCAATGTCAAACTTTCAAGAATTAGAAACAATATACAAGGATGTCATATTTCATAATAATAAATCTCATTATATTATTCAATTGTTCCATCATTCAAAATTCACATTAAAGCAAAGACAAGCATGGGCCCAAAAGAATTTAATATGCCATTCAAATTCTAGAGTTACTGCTTTGGTCCAATAATCACATTTATCTAGCCCAAAGGTGAATCATAATCACAATGAGGATTACCTCATATGTAACATCCCAACTAGTCTTCAAGGACTAGGTCCAACCCAGCTTCAAGGGGAGCACAACATCACCCAACTAGGCTTCAAGGACCAAGCCCAACCAAGCTTTAAGGGATTGTTACTTTTAGGCATGCCACCAACAACAATACTCTGAAAATTGAATAACATCCTAGGCATACAATTCTTGCATAATTTCATTATCAAATCCTTTCTCATTTTCTCATGATCATCATAAGCACAATGCCTCAAATATCCCATTTATATCAATATAGCCATCACCAATGGCTTCACACACTATCATTAGTGTCTACATAACATATTACATCATCTGTACATTTTGAATCATCATTATATATTTCACATAGTTCACATTATGCAAATCATATCACAATTCTCATATACCAACAATTTAGTAGGTAACTTAACACATTTTCCAACCAAATGTGTTAAGTTCCAAAGTCATGTAAATGTATGCAATCATTTAAGATTTGTAATTACCTCTAAGAGCAACAAACACCAATTCCAATCTCCTCTTCCAAGATATCCTTCAACACTTGGATTAGGATAGCTCAAATCTCTTCAAAACCTAATCCAAATGTGATTATACATACTCACTTAGTGATACACATAAGAAAATAAGGTAGAGAATTATGTAGGGCAAACTATACTCTTGACATGCTCAACAACACGGGCGTGTCCCTGACCATGCCCTAAACCCATAACATAGAAGCTTTGACATGCTCAGTGACATGGGCATGTCACTGCATGTGTTAATTCTCCAACAACACAGTAGATATGACACGCTCAGTGACATGGGCGTGTCAATCCTCCTCCAACACAGTAGCTATGACACGCTTAGTGACATGGGCGTGTCACTGGACGTGTCAATACTACTACTACACATAAACTGTGTAACGTTCAGTGACATGGGCATGTCTCTGATCATGTCACCCACACTGAAAACAGAACCAATGACACGCCTAAAGACATGGCTGTGTTACTGGGCGTGTCAGGCCAAAAACCTGAAATCGACACCAAAAATGCCATATCCAACAAACATCTTTCTTTACCCTTATCAACACCACACACCCTCAACCAAATCCATCAATATACCATAATAAACTTGCATAACATCAAAACAACTCAATTACATGCATCAAAACACAATCACAACCATATATCACAACTCAAAGTTACATAATCCACAACTCTTGTTTTCTTCACCAAACTTAACCTTTTTCTTCAATCCAACACCAAATCAAAGCTAACTAAATAAAAAAAACCTCAAACACACCAAAATCAACCATACACACAACTACACCAACCATCCACCAAACTCATATACACAAACTCAAAAGAAAACAAAGAAACAAGTTGGAAACTTACCAAATATGAAGAAAAATCCTTAAAAGTCCAACTTGATCTCTTGAAATCCTTCAATTGCTTGAGTTAGGAAGGAACAAAACCTCTCTTTCCTTTGCTAATGGTGATGGCCGACCTCTTGGAGAAGAAAGAAGAAGATGATGAAAAGTCAAAACCACTCACTACTCTTAACCACTTAAATCTTCACTTAATCTCCACCAAGCAATTAAATTATTATAATATTATAAACAAAAATCATCTTCCACTATCAATATTTAATATATAATTAATTCAAATATCTTTTAACCTTATTATTAAAATGTTGACTTGTATATATTGTATATATCTTCATATACACAACATATACCCACTTCCCTTTTCCTTTCTTTCCACTTAATCATATATATGCATTAAAATCATTTAATTCAATTTCAACAATTAGCATTTCCAAAATTTTTGGGTATCATTTGGGATATTACAGAAGATGTAAGTCCTCTTACTTTCCCTATTTTGGTTGTTCTAGCTGATCTAACTAACTAATTCTTGGATAGTGTGAGCGGTGATTTTTGCCCCTACTCCCACATGGAATGGTTCTTGTGACTTCGGCACTGTTAGGCTTAGGGCCTTAGAGAACACGAGCTTAAACTTAGAGAAAATGGAGTTGCTATCCGGATGGGTTACGAAAAGAAAAGGTGGATGACTCGATTCCTAAGGAATTCCTAACCCCCTAATGGGTTCGAAAAATGGGGTACGTATGAGAAAGGTGAGAATGACCCAACACCCCCATAATGCCCGGTTCATTGGAACCGGCCTCCTTTTATGGTATAATTATTATTAAATTCTTAAGCATTATAATATTATCCATACTACATGCAATTCAAAATAAATAAGCATTCATTGTATCAAAGCAAAGAAGGTCTAAAGAAATAAAAATGGGCACCCATACAAGATGGAAACATGCCATTACAATAATTACCCAATGTCTAAAACTAAATAAAATAGGACACCTACCATTTGGTGGAAACATATCCCTTACATTAATCCAAAATATAAAATAAATTAAATTACGTTGATTTTAACAAATGAGGTACCCACAAAGTAGAAACATACCTCTTACATCCTTGAAATCAAAATAAACCAATAAAAGCATTCAACCATTCATTATAAATAAAATAAATATAAATCATCCATCACAAACATACATTGACAAATTAAATGATCAAATATATGTTTTAATATTACATTAAATAATAGATATGTGAAGCTAGGGTTTTAATATATGAATTAGGGTTTTAAAAGTTACAATGCTAAATCAGGGTTTTAGGGTTTTGGAAAATATGATTAGGGTCTATAAATGATAATTAAGGTTTTGGAAATAAAGTTAGGTTTTTAAGGTAAAAACATGATTTTAGGTTTTAGGATGACAATTAGGGTTTTAGTGATCAAACTAGGGTTTTTAGGGTTAAAACAAGCTTTTAGGGTTCTAGGGTGACAATTAGGGTTTTGGTTTAAAATTAGGGTTTAAATTAAGTCCTAGGCTTATGTGAATTTAAAATAAATGAACATTAGCTAATTAGGCTACTGGACAAGAATAATAAGCTATTGTGAAAGAGTATATCAATTTGGTTAGGTTAACTTTGTTATTTATATTCATATGGCTAAGGTACTGGATGAAAACCTAACTTATTAGCATTTTCGCATATATAAAATTATTTATATCATATTGAATGAAAAGAGCAGATTACTACATGAAATAAGGATGAAGTAATATAAATAATGGAAAATGACTGTGATTTTAAAGAGTTAAGAAAACTAAACATCCATTTGTTGGCTCCACCAAATTGAAACAATTTTGATCCAAGCTACAGCCTGCATCAATCCAGAGTTTTGGTTGAGCACAGTGTGTTGTTTGCTCGGTGTTGATTGTAAATTCCCCTTTAGTGTTGCTACTATCTCTGACTAATCTTTTTTTTTTTTTTGCTTTTGTAATTGTGGTCGTAATAATTCAACAGCTTATCTACGTTCTTGCAATCTTAATTACTTAATTGATTATTTTGGCTCCACTTTTCACTGAATGTAACCATGCATTTATAAGGCACAACTAGGGCAACCTTAGCTCGACAATCCTCATCCCATTTAAAACTATCCCTTACTTATCCATAGTTTATTTTTATTTAAACCCAATTAAAACTCAATTTGGTTTGGATTAGAGGTTGACTTAAGGTTCATGTCAATTTGGAGCACCCAAATTGACTTGGGTTGAGCTCACATCAATTGAGAGTAGCCAAATTGACATGAGAGGCTCACGTCAATTTAGACACTCCAAATCGACATGAGCATTAGCTCATGTTGATTTGGGCCCATTTCTACTCAATCCTAATCAAAACTTTTAATTTTTGAACCAAACCTTTTTCACATTTTTAATTTGGGCTTTTATAAATTGGACCAGTTTAATTTCAAGCATTTAAATTAGGTTTAGGATCTTTAAATTTAAAATAGACCAAGTTAATTATTAAATTTAATCCAAGCTAAAATTAAGGGTCTAAAGTTTTGCCCCCTAGTTGAGCGATCTTGAATTTATTCAGAGAGTGAAAAAAAATGACTTTGAGCTGGTTTTGGATAGGGATGGGTTTTAGACTCAAAGTTGGTTTGGGTTATAGACCCAAGGTTGGTTTGGGTTCTAGACTCGAGACTTGATTAGGTTTTGGACCCGAGGTTGGTTTAGGTCCTGGACCCGAGATTAGTTTTGGTTCTGGACCCAAGACTAGTTATGGGTTCTAGACCCGAGTTAGTTTGGGTTTTGGACCTGGATTAAGTTATGGACTCAAAACATAATTTGGGTTTTGGACCCGAGTTGGTTTGGGTTCTAGACCCAAAATGAGTTTTGGACTAGAAAATGATTTGGGTTTTGGACTTGAGTTGTTTTCAGTTCTGGACCCAAAATGAGTTATGGACTAGAAAATGATTTGGGATCTAGACCCTAGTTGGTTTGTATTCTGGACCTGGATTGAGTTCTGGACTCAAAAATGGTTTGGCTTTTCAACCCGAGGCTAGATTTGGGTTCTAGACCCGAGACTGGATTTTAGGTTCTTGGCCCAAGACTGGGTTTGTGTTGCGCTCTGGTAAACATTACTAAAGCTACACTCGCAAGTATACGAGGCTCCTGCAGTATTTTGGACCGGATTGGGTAAAAAATTAAGGGTCTACAGTTTGCCCCCTGCTTGAATAATCTGAAACCTTAGTGAAAGAGAGTGAAAAGCAATAAGACTTAATTTTTGATGAAACGGTTGAGGTTTTGGGTTCTGGACCCGGTTCGAGTTCTGGACTCAATGATAATTCTAGGTTCTAGACCTAAGGAAAAATTGGGTTCTGGACCCGGTTTAAGTTATGGACTCGAGGATAATTCTAGGTTCTGGACCTAAGGAAAATTTGGGTTCTGGACCCGGTTCGAGTTCTGGACTCCAGGATAATTCTAGGTTCTGGACCTAAGAAAAATTTGTGTTCTGGACCTGGTTCGAGTTCTGGACTCAAGGATAATTCTAGGTTTTGGACCTAAAGAAAATTTAGGTTCTGGACCCGATTCGATTTCTAGACTCAAGGGAGATTCTAGGTTCCGGACCCAAGAAAATTTTGGGTTTTGGACCCGATTTGAGTTCTGGACTCAAGGATAATTCTAGGTTCTGGACCTAAGAAAAATTTGGGTTCTAGACCCGAGCTAAGTTTTGGACTTAAAAATAATTCTAGGTTCTGGACCTAATGGTAAACTTGGGTTCTGGACCCGGTTTGAGTTCTGGACTCAAGGATAATTCTAGATTATGGACCTAAGGAAAATTTGGGTTCTAGACCCGAGCTAAGTTTTGGACTTAAAAATAATTCTAGGTTCTGGACCTAATGGTAAACTTGGGTTCTGGACCCGGTTTGAGTTCTGGACTCAAGGATAATTCTAGGTTCTGGACCTAAGGAAAACTTTGGTTTCTGGACCCGAGAGATTTGAATACTCGATCCTAAACTGGATTAGGATACTCGATCCTAACTGTATTGGGATATTCGGCCCTAAATTGATTTGATTTCGGTACTTGGACCCAAGATTGGGCACTTGGACCTAAGATTGGGTACTTAGACCCGAGCTTGAATTAACTTGGGTACTTAGACCCGGGATTGATTTGATTTGGGTACTTGGACCCGAGATTGATTTAATTTGGGTACTTGGACCTGGGATTAGGTACTTAGACCCGAGCTTGGGTACTTGGACCCGAGAATGGGTGCTTAGACCCGAGATTGAGTTTGACTGACCTTTTATCATTTGAGAAGTCTGACTGCTCTGGCTGTTTTATGCATTGTGATTCTTCACCATCAAAATGGATCTTCATCCTTTGAGATCGGGCCTTCACCCTTGAAAATGGATCTTCATCCTTTGAGATCGGGTCTTCACCCTTGAAAATGGATCTTCATCCTTTGAGATCGGGTCTTCACACTTGAAAATGGATCTTCATCTTTTGAGATTGGGTCTTCACCCTTGAAAATGGATCTTCATCCTTTAAGATCGGGAATGGATCTTCATCCTTTGAGATCGGGTCTTCACCCTTGAAAATGGATCTTCATCTTTTAAAATCGGGTCTTCACCCTTGAAAATGGATCTTCATCCTTTGAGATCGGGTCTTCACCCTTGAAAATGGATCTTCATCCTTTGAGATTGGGTCTTCACCCTTGAAAATGGATTTCATCCTTTGAGATCGGGTCTTCTTTATTCTTTGAAGATGGGAGAGACACGGCCAGTGGCTTGGCCGTGTCCCCTGGGTGTGTCAGCTTCTGTGTTTTTTCTATGGTTCTTCTTTATTCTTGGCTTAGGATGGGACACGGCCAAGCTTGTGGCCATGTCATGTGACACGGCCAGTGGCTTGGCCGTGTCACCTGCCAATGTCACCTACTGCTTCCCTTCTCTCTTTGCTTGGTCTTTCTTGGTTTTGCCCTTTAGGTGAGACACAGCCAGTGGCTTGGCAATGTCTCCTGCCCGTGTCATGTTCTGCCAAGATTTCCTTTGAGGTGACATGGCCAAGCTTGATTTGGCTTGGCCATGTCTTGCTTGATCCATGTTCTTCTTTCCTTGTTTGATCTTCCAAGGGAGTTTTTGCACTTTAACCACTTTTCCCTTGCAACTGCTTTTCCTTTTTTCTCCAATTTTGATTGGATCTTATATCCTCTCCTTGCCCCCCAAGGATTTTTTCTTTCATGCAAGCTTTGATTGATGTTTTTCTTGTCTAGTTCTTTGCATAAGCACACATTTCTTCTCTTTGCAAAGTGACTGGGGCTTCTACAAGCGAATAGGCTTTCCATGCCCCCCTTGATTCAATATCTTCTTTTGATTCTTTAATTCGCAGGGTATTTGCTGTTCATTAAGACAAGAAAGTGCGATGATGTAATATGCTCATGTATGCATGATATGCATGAATAATACTTACAGTCGTTCCATCGACTCACAGACCGAGGTGATTAGCGGAAGTGTTCTCATTGGTTCCTTTTTGACGCTCGTTCAAGTCTCGCATTGAAATGATCAAAAGCTTTGCATTTGGCTTTTATCTTCAAGATGTTGAAAACATGAGTGGTGGAGACCCTAAGCAGCAGAGTCAGGGATGTATCCATTTCAAACTATGTTTCAACTTGTTAGTTGGTAATCAATTCAACATACTTCCCTTAACTTAAAGGCTTTGCATGACAAAACACTTTTTATTGAATTTTGATTTTGAAATCAAATGTTGGCTTTGCCAAATCGATGTCAATGTACCTCAGGACTTGATTTTTCCAAATTAATATATCTATGACAGGACAATCTTAGTTACCGTACTAAACTCGGGAATCATTTCTCTTTAAGCAAGAACTGTTGCACTACAGATAGGCACATACACATTGCTTGGCCAAAGGTCTCATTTGAGTTTAAATATTGTCTATCTCATATGCATGCTTATCCAAACTATCTCCACTAATAGACTCTACCTACCAAGAGAGATCAATAGGTCTTTGATAGGCTTGAAATGGGGTCTATAAGGGACACAGGTTTAAGTGAAGGCCATTTTGAGATTGGAGCTGGTGTGACACAATGGACAAACCCTCACACTACAAATTTCTTGTTGAAACTTTAGACAGTTAGGAATAATCTTTCTAGACTCCAAATTCCTTCTATCTTCTCGGCATTAATCTGGATCTTGATTAGGACAGTCTTTGCCCTTGCAAAAAGTTTGGTACTCAAATTCATTTCCTTTCTTCTTCTCCCTTTTTCTTTCTTTTTATTTTTCTTACTCTTCCTTTTTTTTTCTCTTTATTTTTCTTACTCTTCCCTCTTCTTTCTCTTTCCTTACACTTCCCTTTCTTTTATCATTTTGTCATTCTTCCTTGTAGGACTGTCAAGTACACAACTTTCAAGAATTGGATGGTCTTTCTCCTTTTCCTTTGATTTTGATTGAATCTTTGGTTGGGTTGGACCAATTTAAGTCAAATTGTCCAAATGGAAGCCTTTTGCTGCTTAGGTAAAAGAGAACTCAGTTGGCTTTCTGAACCACCTTTTTACATTTTCTTTTCTTGTTGTTTTTTTCTTTTCTTTTTCTTTTTTTTTCTTTTGTCCTTTTTTTTCTTTTTCTTCTTTTTTCTCTTCTCTCTCTTTTTTTTGTTTATTTTGATATTTTTTGTTTGGTTCTAGCTCTAAAAGAGTTTTCTATTGGGCTTCCAATAATGGATGAGGGGAGTAACATAAATCTTCATTAACAGGGATAAACCATTTGTTACTCTATTGTTGTCTTGATATATTAGAGATATTAAGTGAACTTCAACTACCCTTATGTTCTTGAAAACATCAACTATCTTTATGGTCTTGAAACCTCAACTATCCTCATGATCTTGACTAATCATTGCTTTCTTTGATCTTCTTGCCTATTCATCTTAGTGATCATAAGACTTGTCAAAAGTATCACAATAGCTCAGGTAGGTTATTGGGGTTTGTAAGCCAATGAAAAGAAAGCTAAAATTTTATGAAGGCTCAAAGGGATAACTTGGGATTGATATTTAATTGGGTGGATACTAGTTGTTGGCTAACCAATAATGCCTAGATCATTTCTCTCTTAAATAAGTAGAGTTCAATTTTGCCTTGAAAATTTGTCAAAGCATGTTCTAAGACTGACTAGGACCCAGACAAAGGTAATTATGCAGGAGCCCTCTCTAAGTAAGTATACACAACTCAATGCTATAGAGCAATTCCCTCACCTAGTAAAGTCATTCAAGTCATGATGCCTAGATATATTAATTCATGAATTATCAATCTAGATTCCTCATTGGTTGAGCACCAAAATGAACAAAGGCCAACAAAAATTTTGATGAAAGTAATTTATTCAAGCAACTTTAAATTTGAAATACACAATAGTTCCAAAATATTAAAGGAAGTAAGATTGAAAAGCAACATTCAAGCTAAGGAAAGTTCATTGAGTTAGGCTTCTTTTCCCTTCACATCTTCAATATTTCCATCTTGAAAGGATGATAAAACAAAATCTTCTTCCAATCCTTTTCCCACCATGAAGGTTGCCGGTGGAGGTACTCTATTGAACCTTGGTAATGGATTGTCTTTGGCGTTGGGCTTATCTGGCTCTGGTAGCTTGTCACTATCGATTAGGTCTTGGATCTCATGCCTTAATTGGGTACATCTATCAGTCTCATGTCCTTGAGTATGATGAAACTGACAAAAAGCCTTAGTATCAAATTTTGGGGGTAATGGACTAGGTAAAGGTTGAGGAGCCAATGGTTGTAACAACCCTTTCTTTTGTAGCTTATCGAAGACCCAAGACAAAGGCTTCCCCAGATCTGAAAACTGCCTTCTATTTGCTTGACCGGTTACATTAACATCAACTTCTTTTTATGTGCTTTGATTGTTAGGCTGGTTGTTCCCTTTCTCATTCCTTCTTATTGAAAAGCGATTCTTCTCCCTTTCCCACTCTTCAATTTGTAGACCAGCTTGGAGAAGATCTTTGAAATCACGGATGAGTGTATGAGATTCCTCTAACGAAGATTATGTAACACCCCTCTCACAATCATCCTTATTTGATCGAATTTATCAGGCCTCTTCTTGAGTAAAGCGGCCTTGTTTCTCCACCTTTTCACATAGTCCACAAAATTCTCATTCGGCCTTTGCCTAATGGACTCCACTTCCATCAAGGTAACTTCCAACTCAACATTATATCCATATTGTTGGATGAAGGCTTTGTAAAGTAGATCCCAACTCTTTTGTGTTCCATCATCTAAGGTATTGAACCAATTTTGGACAACAGGGTCCAATGAGAGCATAAAGTACCTTAGGGTTTGAGCCTTAGTAGCTCGGGCAGACTGCATGGCAGTGATATACTGCTTTACGTGGAGATGAGGATTTTCGGTGCCATTGTACTTAGCAAAGGAAGGCATCTTGAACTTATAAGGGACCTCATCATCTTCTTCAAATAGTTTGTCGATTTCAGACTTCTCTTCGATTTTCAGCTTCTTCTCAAATTTCTTTTCTAAATCAACAATCATCTTTTCAACATCGAATGTCTCAGTCTTTTCAATAGTTGCCTTCTCAACAGCCTTCGGTTCTTTCTTCTTTTCTTGAACCTCTTGGTAGTATTGAGCCCAATCATTATCATCATCAATGATCACCTTTTCATCATCAAAAAACACTTCACTAACTTTAGTCTTCCCTTTGTCCTTTGGTTTTTTAGTGCTAGCAGATGCCTTGACATGATTCTCTAAGATTGCAATCAATTGGTTCTTCATGGTCTTAGCTAGGGCCTCTTTGATTTCTTCCATTTTGGCATTAAGGGCTTCATCCACCATTCTTTGGATTTGTTCGGGTTCCATTATTTTTGGTGAGCAAGTGATTGAGTCATTGCTAGACACTTCATCTCCGGCGTAAGTCGGATTGTCGTAAGCTTTTGAACTTTCGTAATCCAGGGCTGTGAGCCAGAGAGGATCAATAATATGAGATGCAAATGTATGCATGTATGCATATATGCACAATCAACTAATAAACAAGTGTAATTAGGACGATCCTTCCAACCTTAAAACATCCACACACGAATGGCGAGTCTCTTTTTCCTAGGTATATGGTTAACAAAATACCAACATGGGGTATCTTGCTTTCGAATAATTCCCTCAGACGTTTCAACCAATAGTTATATTTTTGAAAATGGAAATCAATTCATGATAATTCCCATTAATTAGGTTTTAATCCATTCAACCAACTAAAGTAGCTTTTTGGATTAAAACTAAATTAAGAGGTTTATTATAAATGGAGTTCTCACTTGAAAAGAGTAACTAATGGTTCATGCCAAAAACAAGCCCATGGTTAATTTATTTTTAGTATAAACTAGGCCCACAATTGATTTTTGGTATTTCATAATTGACCTAAATATTTTTGCAAGCTCTTTGTAAAAAATAGTTGGGTGAAAATAGTTTTGTTTCTAAGCCCATTATAAAAAAGGTTAGAAAAATGGATTTTGGGTTAGTATTTGGGCCATGGGCCAAAGAATTTATTTATTTATTTTTTAGAAAAGTATTATGTCCAAAGACCATCTTGAAAAATTTTAAAAATAGTTTTGGTCTTTTGGATTTTAAAGAAAAGTTTATTTTGAGCTTACAATATACTTAGGTCATATTAGAAAAAGAACAAAACAAATAAGCCATGATTTAGACTAAGATAAACTAACCATAGTCAAACAACATGCATTTGGGGTAAAACCTAAGGAAAGTAACTAAGCCAATTACATGAGCTTTAGTCTTTGGGCAAAAAGGATTAGGTTCCCATAGCAAGTATATACCAAGAGGTACGAGGCTTTGAGTGGTTATGCCATGCTCGATCTCCATACCTTGAGTGAAAGTATGGTTTCCCTTACATGACACAACACAGGTAACACTGTCACATCCCAAAGTTTAGGTAGTCGAGTATTAGGCAAGAAGGATATAAGTAAGTGGTTAAATAGAGGCTCGAGATAGTCAAAAACAAAATCGGTGTGCAAAGGAGGCCCGTGAAGTCGACGGGACCTAAAGGTAATTTTTCGAAAGGCCGAGGACCTAAGAGTAATTTTGCAAAAAGTTGTACTGGAGGTTTGTAATAGTGCACATAACAGATTCCAAAAATGGAAAGTAGAGAAAAATTGGGTCGCAACTACGCGTAACGGTTTTTCCAGAAAACGCACGGTTTGGGAGATATAGGAGATTTTGACTAGGGACATGTTGGTCATTATTAATTAAAATTTATAAATGAATCTGAAGTAGGAAATAAACACAAGAGTGAGTAGAGGATGTGAAGGAGGTAAATATGAAACGATCGACAGTAGAAACGGAGTCCGGGCAAAACCCGAGCAAAGAAAGGACCTAAAGGGAATTTTGTAAAAAGTCGAGGGCTTATTGGTAATTTTTCAAAACGACTTGGAAACCTAAAATAGACCTTAAAAATAGAAAGTATAGGTTGAGAGGATCAAAACTATACATAGTTTGCCTCGTGGAATTGTACGGGTTAAAAGTTACGAACAAATAATTGCCAGAGGGTATTTTGGTCTTTTCACACCTTAGACCATAGATATTTCAACACAAGATGGTGGAGGGGCCAAAATATAATTAAAAGAAAGTTTAAGGACTTGGGTTTTTAAATAAATAAAAGTAGGAGACATTTGGGCTAATGAAAAGTGGACATTTAAAAGTTATAATAAAGAAGAAAGAGAAAAGTGTGGACATTTGGCTTTAAAACATTCATCCAACCCAAAAGTGAGCATCATTTCCCTTATATATATATATATCATGGCATGAAGAACAAATCTCTCTCTCCCAAAGCTCTCCAAAATTTCGGCCACCATAGGGAAGAACACCAAAGAGTTCCAATTTTTGTCAAGTTTGATTTTTAAGTTAAGTTTTAAGGTTTTCAAGTATGTAGAATTCAATTCTAGTATCAATTTTAAGTATTTATATATCTATTGGAAGATTGGAAATTAGGGTTCTTATGGTGGATTTGGGAAAATTTTAAGTAGTTATGATATTAATAAATTAAATGAAAGAATCAAGGTTTCTAAGGTTTAATAAGGTTAGATTAGGGTTTAGTTTGAAAAGAAATGGAAGGGTAGTACATGTTCTAAATTCTAAGGGTTATATTTAAGGTTGTGTTCTTGAATTTCTTGAAGGAAAAAAAAAACAAAGATTAAGGAAGGAGAAGAAGGAAAAGTAAAAGGGAATTAAAAGAGCAAGGTTTGGTACTTTAACCATTGAACTCCTTTTTAAAATTTTTCTGTTTTACAATTAGTAAAATGCTGTGACTTGCATGATTTTTAATTAAATATAGAAAATTTATCTTGATTTGAAATTTTGATATGTTGTTTCTTATTAAGTCTAGTATTTGAGAAAAATAATTTGGAACCACATTGATTGAATTTAATATACGAAATTCATAAAATTCAGAACTGCTGCCAGGATGCAGGGCAACTGGAGCAGTCTGGTTGGGTGAACTACTTGACCAAGATTTTGTGTCCAGTTTGATCTGAAATTTTAAAGGAATGATTTTAAGATGCAAAACTAAATTCTGTAAAAATTTTAGAGTTTTTAGACAAGTGGATTATTTTATACAAATTTTCTAAAACAAGGATCAAGTTGGGTCAAGAACCAGAGTTTATTGTTCATATGGAAATTTTTCATTATTAACTTGGTCAAAAACTTGGTGTGGGTGTTTTATCATTTTATTTTTGGTATTGAGTTTAAGTATGATATGAAGAATAAATTAGATGAAAAATATGTGAATACATATAATACATATGTGAGTATATGTGATATTTGTGTAAATATATATTGTATATACATGGAGAATATGTGGTATATATATGAAGTGAATAGGTATATATGAAATGTTATTTATGCTCTACTCGGTAAATGGGTAAAACCGGTCTGGAATGGGGGTTTGGCACGCCATCCTACCGGCAGTACTGTCTTAACGGCTTCGGTCGGGATATTACTTACACGCGCGTGGTTATATCGTGTGAGGTCAAGATCATGGCAACTAGTCTTGTGAGACCAAGACCACGCAGTTATTCTATATCGTGTGAGACCAAGACCATGACAATTATTCGTGTGAGGTCAAGACCACGCGTAACTCTATATGAGGCCTCATTTGAGATCGGTGTATTCATAATTATCGAGTGGAGCAGATTAACTCGTAATTATAATGAAGTTATATTACATGTTGTTTACATACAGAATGTGAATCTTAACTTAATTAGAAAATATAAATATGATGATTGTATAAAAATAGTTTAATTATGCAGTATTCTACTTTTATATGTGATATTAAGTAGACATTGTATGGCAATGGTTAAAGTACCCACTGGGCAATAAGTTGCTCAGCGAGTTATATGTCTAACTCGCAGGTAGTGTATAGAGGATCAGCATTTCTGCAGCGGTTCGCATCAGCTCGACGGTGATTAGGATAGGACTTTTGACATAAAATAGTAGTATGGCATGTACGTTATATCTATTGTACAGGTTTGTTAACATATTAAGTATTATGGTGTATGTAACAAGAGAATAAACAGTGGTATGGTAATGAAACTTAGCAAATGATATGTAATCTTGAGAAATGATATAGAAGTGCGAATTCTTCTTGCAGGATTGTAGTTGAGGTTATAAGGGTGGATTATTGGGAGTGTGCTTGTACTGAATTGTGAAACAAAATTTTTTTCATGAATAAGAAAAATCAGTTTTGTCGACACTTGGGACCACCAATTATAGGGGAAACTCTGGCAAAATTTCTATAAAATCGAAACTAAAATTTGACTAAGTAAAATTGGTAGCAACATTAGGATAGTGTGGCGCCTCTACTCGGCTTACACATGTAGGCCGGGAAGGGGTGTTACAAACACGGGCGTCCTAACTCACGCACATGATGCAAACTAATATGATGCAATGGATAATATCATTATAAGAAAGAATAGAATAATATAAAGACCAACGAAATCAACTTCTCTTATCCCCAGTGGAGTCGCAACTGTGAGCGGGGATTTTCGCCCCCACTCACGGTGGAATGGTTCTTGCGACTTCAGCACTATTTAGGCTCGAAGCCTTAGAGAACACGGACCTAAGTCCAGAGAAAATGGAGTCGCCACCCGGACGGGCCGGGAAAAAGAAAGGGGTTGATGACTCGATTCCTAAGGAATCCCCAACTCCCTGATGGGTTTGGAAAGTTGGGTACGTGTGGGGAAGGTGAGAAATGGCCCAGCACCCCCACAATGCCCGGTTCATTGGAATTGGCCTCCTTTACAGGTCTTAATATTATAAAATTCTTAAGCATAATAACATTATCCATACTACACACAATAATTAAAAGAAAGCATCAATATATTAAAATCAAAGCAATGTCCAAACAAAGCAAATAAATGGACACCCATCCAAGGATGGAAACATGTCCTTACATCACATGCCTAAATAGGACACCCACCAAAAGGTAGAAACATGCCCTTTACATAGGTTGTAAAATAGAAAAGCAAATTAAATTACATGATGTTTAACCAATGAGGTACCCACCAAGTGGAAACATACCTCTTACAACTTTTGGAAATCTAAATTAATTGATAAAAGTAAATAATCATTCATCATAAATAAATCATTCATCAAAGCTATTAATCAAAATAGAAAATAAACATCCATCCATGATAAATTAAATAAATCAAGTATTGAAATTAAATAAATTAAAGGATAAGAAATAAATCAAAGCATAATCAAGTATGGAATTGAATAAAGCAAATAAAAGTCCAATTATGGCTACTGTGACTTTTTGTGGAATTAAAATAAATTAGGGTTTTATGCTTTAAAGGGTTGGTAAGACTCTTTGATTAACAAAATTAAGGTTTGAATGATGATATCATGAAACTAGGGTTTTAAAAACTTTAAAATACTTTAATTTGTGATTTTTGGTTATTGGGTTCCTAAGCTACTGTGTAAAATTTAGGTTTTTATGTTTTTATGTTTTCTAATGTTATAAAAGGATTAGGGTTCATAAAAATTAGGGTTTAAGGTTTTAAAAGGGTTAGTTTTCATTATTTTGTGTTTTGGAAGTTGAATTTGGATTTGATATTTTGGAATTTAGGGTCTCGGGTGGTTAATAATTTTTAGGGTTTTAGAAATCAATTTGATAATTTCATTAAGTTTTATGAATTTAAACAAATAAATTAAAGTTTTTATAAGTAGAAAAGATGTTTTAGAAGACTTTTTGAATGAAATAGAACCTACTTTAAAATTTTAAAAGAAGCAGAATTTACATCTTAGTTTTGTTGAAAAATATGTTCAATTAGAGTTTTAAGGTTTTTAAGAAGAAAAAATAACAATTTTAAGCCTTTTGGAAGATAAACCAACGAAATAAGGTTTTTTTTTTTTGCTTTAGAAAAACTAAATTAAAGTTCAAAGGTTTTTAATTTTGATTTCATAGATTTGCTACTGTGTAAAAAAAACAATTAAAGAAAATTAATTAACACATACCTTCTTTTGATCATTTCTCCAAAAACAATTCTTCTTGGATGAACTAGCTCCAAAGACAAGCTTTTTTTGCCTTTGAATCCTCTAAATCGTGCTACTGCTGTTCCAGAAAAAATTTGAATTGAATTTCTTCTTTTCCTTCCTTGATTTGGTTTCAAATTTTCCAAACTCCTTTTGGATTTTTGCCTCTTTTAAATTAATTGCCTTTGGTCCTTATTTATAGTGGTTTGAGGTTGTTTATTCCTAATTAGTTAAGGTGAGTAATATTAATAAAAAAAAACCAAAACATAATTGGATTAGGTTTTGAAAATTTGCGTCGGAAAATTTGCGCTGCCGAAAAAAAACTGCAGCGGAAAAACTGCGCTGGCAAAAAACAGTGATTTCGCCCACAGGAATTTCCTGCGAGCGAAATGCCCACGGGCCCATGCGACGATTTTTTCGTCGCCAATTTTTTCGACTCCGATTTTTATTTTGATTTTTTGATTTTTATTTGTTTATTTCTATTTTTTATTAAAAAAATTAGATACTAAAGCAAAAATTATTTAATAAAAATTATTTTGGACCAATTAGACAACAAAAATCATTTTAGACTAAATAAAACATATTGGATCGGATTGGGTCAAAAATTAAGGGTCTACAACACCACACACCTATTGCACTCAAGATATCTGATCACTTCATTATCTTAAAAATATACTCTCATCACCTTAAATTCAAATGTTAATAACTTTTATCTTAACACAATAATTTTACACATCTTCACTTTGATCCTATTCTTTATACAATTACCACATTAATTTAATATCACCATTATACAATAACAAAATCTTAGTTCCTTATTAAAATCCATTCTAATTATACTATAACTAACACTTTTCTCTTATAATTATTTGAAACTAATATAACTTAGCTCCTTTCATATGCATATACATATCAAAACGTTGTATCATGCACATTATCATATAGCTTGCATATTCTTAATACAACTACACACATTGAATTTCAATAAATACTTGTAAACTTATTGCATTTCGGATCAATTGATCTAACTATCACAATATGACCATCATAATCTTATTTTATTATGGGTTATGGACCCGAGACTTGATTTTAATTATGGGCTAGAGATTGGAATAGGGTTCTTAACCTGAGACTAGTTTGGGTCCTAGATTCAAGACTGGATTTGGATTTTGAACTCAATATTGGTTTGGGTTTTAGATCCGAGACTCAATTTTTTTTCTAGACCCAAGATTGATTTTTTTCTTTATCCTATATTAGATTGGGTTATGGACCGGAGCTTGATTTGGGTTTTGGACCTGAGACTATATTTTTATTCTAGACCTGAGATTGATTTTGGTTCTGGGCTCAAATTTGGTTTGGGCTCTTGATCTGAGACTGTATTTGGGTTCTAGACCAGAGATTGATTTAGGTTCTAGACCTGAGATTGGACTTGAGTTCTGGACCAGAGTTTGGTTTGGATTTTGGACCTGATATTGGATTTGGATTCTGGACTAGAGATTGGTTTTGGCTCTAGACTAAAGATGGAATTTGAGTTCTGGATCCGAGATTAGTTTGGGTTTTGGACTCGAGATTGGATTTGGGTTCTGGACCAGAGATTGGTTTGGGTTCTTAACCCAAGAATGGATTGGGCTTCTGGACCCGAGATTGATTTTTATTTTGGAATGAGACTTGATTCAAGTTCTTGACCCATGATTGGACTGGTTCTAGCCCCGAGACTGGATTTTTATTTTGGACCCAAGATTAGTTTGGGTTCTAGACCCGAGATCGAAATTGGGTAATGGACCAAAGATTTATTTGGGTTCTCAACCCAATACTGGATTTGGGTTCTTGACCCGCGATTGGATTTAGGATTTGGAACTGAGATTAGTTTGGGATTTGGACTCGAGACTGGATTGGGGTTCTTGACTAGAGATTGGTTTGGGTTCTGGACCCGAGACTGGATTTAGGTTATGGATTTGAGATTGGTTTAGGTTCTAGACTCAAGATTGGATTTGGGTATGGACCAAATATTGGTTTGGGTTTTGGACCCGAGATTAGATTGGGGTTCTAGACCAAAGATTGATTATTGTTCTTGACCTGAGACTAGATTGGGTTATGGTACCGAGATTGGTTTGAGTTCTAGACCCGAGATTGGATTAGGTTGTGGACTCGAGATTCATTTGGGTTTTAAACCCGAGAGTAGATTTTGGTTCTGGACCTGAGAATTGGTATGGGTTCTGGGCTCGAAATTGGTTTGGATTCTGGACCCAAGACTATATTTGTCTTCTAGACCAAAGATTGATTTAGGTTCTAGACCAGAGACTGGGGTTCTAGACTCGAGATTGGTTTTGGTTCTAGACCCGAGACTATATTTCGGTTGTAGACATGAGATTGATTTAGGTTTCAGACCAGAGACTGGATTTAGGTTCTGAACCTGAGATTGGTTTGGGTTTTGGACCCGAGACTGTATTTGGGTTCTAGACCAGAGATTGATTTAGGCTCTAGATTAGAAACTGGATTTGGGTTCTGGACTCGAGATATGACAAGAGACTAGATTTGGGTTCTGGACCTGAGATTGGTTTGGGTTCTTAACCCGATATTGGATTTTGATTCTGGACTCAAGATTGGTTTGGGTTCTGGGTCCTAGACTAGATTTTTATTTTGGACCCGATACTGGATTTGGGTGATGGACTTGAGATTGGTTTGGTTCTTGACCCAAGATTGGATTGGGGTTTTAGACCCGAGGTTTATTTGGGTTTTGGACCCCAAACTAGATTTGGGTTCTAGACTCAAGATTTATTTAGTTTCTGTACTCGAGAAAGGATTTGAATTCTGGACATGAGATTGGTTTGGATTTTAGATCTGAAACCTGACTTGGGTTCTAGACTCAAGATTGGTTTGGGTTCTAGACTCAAAATTGGTTTATGTTCTTGACTCGAGACTGGATTCGTGCTCTAAATAAGAGATTTATTTAGGTTTTAGTCCCGACACAAGATTTGGGATCTAGACCCGAGATGGGTGGTTCTGGTACCTAGACTAGTTGGGGTTTTTGTCTTGAGATTGGTTTGGGTTTTTGACCTAAGACTGGATTTGGATTCTGGACATGAGATTGGTTTGGATTTTGGATCCGAGACTTTATTTTGGTTCTGGACCTGAGATTGGTTTGGGTTCTAGACTTAAAATTGGTTTGGATTCTAGACCTGAGACTGGATTTGGGCTCCAGACAAGTGATTAATTTAGGTTCTAGTTCTGACACTATATTTGGGTTCTGGAATCAAGATTGGTTTGGGTTCTGGTACCGAGAATGTTTGGGGTTCTTGTCCCGAGATTGATTTGGGTTCTAGGCCCAAGACTGGATTTGAGTTTTGGACCTTAGATTGGTTTGGGTTATTTGATCCTAGACTGGATTTGGGTTGTAGAACCGAGATTTATTAAGTTTCTAGACAAGAGATTAGATTTGGGTTCTGGACTCAAGATTAGTTTGGGTTCTAGACCTGAGACTTGATTTGGGTCCGGGATCAGAGATTGGTTTGGGTTTTGGACCCGAGACTGGATTTGGGTTCTAGAATAGTGTAGACCCTTAATTTTTGACCCAGTCCGGTCTAATATTTTATATATAGCCCAAAATAATTTGTGGTATTTAATTAAATAATATTTATTTTAATATCATTATTTATAATATTTATTTTTAATAAAAATAAAAAAGGATAACAGTAAAAAAATAGAACATAATAAATAAATAATAATCGGCGACGGAAAATTTCGTCGCCGAAAGTAAATTGGCTTGGGCCAATTCGCCACAGGAATTTCCTGCGGCGAATTGGGCATAAGCCAATTCCTGCTGCGATTTGGCTAGCACACCCTAGCTCTCACAATTTTCGTAGCCCGCAGCAATTTTTCTCCAATGTAATTTTTTCCAGCGCAGTTTTTTCCAAAACCGAATTCTATTTGATTTTGATTTCTTTTCCTAAATGATTTTAATTTCCTTAGACAAGTAGAATTAGGTTTGGATTTTTTCCTATAAATACCACATTAAAACACTTCAGAAAGGGAGCTGGATTGGGATTTGCACTTTGGACTTCTGACTTTGGAGGAAAAAACTTAGAACCAAACTTGGGACTCACAAAAATTCTTTCAGCCAAAAGAAAACCCTAACAAGCAAGGAAAAATTCAAGAGACAACAACGGAAGGAAGCAATCATCTCCAGATTGCTTTGCTCAACCAAAATCAAATCTGAAGCAGGCAACGGCTTGGTTCAATCTCTTCAAATTTGGTGGAGCCTTCAAACATAGGTAAATTGCTCTAACTTTAGTTTATTCAATCATTAATCATCTTCATCTTTTAAGCCATCATCACACTACATTAGTTATTTAATTCTTCCTTCAATTTAGTTTAGGCAGTAGCATGAATTAATTCATAAAATACTTAAGATCTTAATTAAAGTAAATAATATAATCATTCAACACAAATCTAATTTCATAAACCCTAAGTTATTCAAACTCTAAAACTTAATTAATTTTGTTTCCAAACTTTTACAGTAGTTATTTTGTTATAATTTCATTCAGTGAGCTATTGTAATCTTTCAACAATTAATTTAGCTTTCTATATTTGTTTCACCCAAAAATACATAAGTAGTTGATATAGTCAATATTAAAAGCACACTCAACTTTAATTACAGAAAAGCATCAAATTCTAAATTCAAAATCATCATCCACAGAATTGAGATTTCAAATTATAAAACCCTAATATCTTAACCGTAAAACCCTAAAATTTTAATAGCCATTAAAACATGTTTTTCAAATCTAAAATCCTAGTTACACCTTTCTAAAAACAAAAACAACAATCTCTATTCTTAAAACTCAATCCAGTAAACCCTACTTTTCCTAAACCCTAATTCTTAAAACATCAAAACTTTATGACAACTTCATCAACACCCTAAAGCCCTAATCCAGTGAACCTAAAACCCAATCTTTTAAAATTATAAACCTTAATGTCTTAAGGTTCCAAAACCCTAATTTCATGATGTTAGCCATAAACCCTAATTTGATTAACCAAAAACCTTACTTCTTTCTTAAATTTATAAACTAATCCATTCCATTTTTTCAAAAATCCTCACAGTAGCCTAAATAATAAATATAATAATTTCAAAATTCCAAAACCCTAAATGTTAATTAAAGAACCCTAAATTGAGACATAAACCTAAAATTTGTATCTTTATTTGCTTTATTTTATTTTTAGATTTGATTATGTAGTTTATTATATGTTTTGATTTATTTAATTTCAATGCTTGATTTGTTTAATTTATCATGGATGGATATTTTCTTTATTATTATGATTATTATTTGTTTGTTTTGGTATTAAAATTGTAAGAGGTTTGTTTCCACTTTGTGGGTACCTCATTAATTAATTTTCATGTAATTTAAATTACTTTTATATTTTGGACCAATGTAAAGGATATGTTTCCACCTTTCGGTGGGTGTCCTATTTAGTTTAGACATGGACGATGTAAGGACATGTTTCCATCCTCGGATGGGTGTCCATTTATTTGCTTTATTTGGACTTTGCTTTGATTTTAATATAATGATGCTTTATTTTAATTGTTGCATGTAATATGGATAATATTATTATATTTAAGAATTTTATAATATTAAGACCTGCAAAGGAGGCTGGTTCCAATGAACCGGGCGTTGTGGGGGTGCTGGGCCATTTCTCTCCTTCCCCACACGTACCCAACTTTTCGAACCCATTAGGGGGTGGGGATTCCTTAGGAATTGAGTCATCCACCCCTTTCTTTTTCTTGACCCGTTCGGGTGGTGACTCCATTTTCTCCGGGCAGCCCATGTTCTCTAAGGCCCCGAGCCTAAACAGTGTCGAAGTCACAAGAACAATTCCACCGAGAGTGGGGGCGAAAATTCCCGCTCACTCCACTAGGGATAAGAGAAGTTGTTTTTGTTGGTCTTTATATTATTCTATTCTTTCTTATCACGATATTATCCATTGTATCATATTAGATTGCATCTTGTACATGAGTTAGAATGCCCATGTTACCCATGTTATGTTATGTCAGAGATACCATACTTTCACTCAAGGTATGGAGATCAAGCATGGCATAACCACTCATAGCCTTTTAACTTTTGGTATATACTTGCTATGGGAACTTAAGCCTTTTAACCCAAAGACTAAAGCTCATGGTTTTTCCTTAGGTCTAGAACCCAAACCAATCTCGGGTCCAGAACCTAAGCCTTTTATTCACGACCTGAGATTAGTTTAGGTTTTAGACCCAAGACTGAATTTGGGTTCTAAATCGGAGATTGGTTTGGGTTCTCGACTCGAGACTAAATTTTGGCTCTGGACCAGAGACTGGATTTGGAATTTATAATTGAGATTAGTTTGGGCATTATACCCGAGACTAGATTAGGGTTTTGGACCAGAGATTGGTTTGGGCTCTGGACCCTAGAATGGATTTAGGTTCTAGATTCAAGATTGGTTTGGGTTCTAGACTCGAGACTAGATTGGGGTTCTGGACCCGAGATTAATTTTAGTTTTGGGCCAGAGGCTTGATTTGGATTTTGGACCTGAGATTGGTTTGGGTTTTAGGCCCGAGACTGGATTATGGTTTTGGACTCAAGATTAGTTGGGTTCTAGACCCGATACTGGATTTGGGTTATTAACCATAGATTGGTTTGGGTTTTCGACTTGAGACTGGATTTGGGTTTAGGACCAGAGATTGGATTTGGGATCTGAAACTGAGATTAGTTTGGGCTTTGGATCTGAGACTGGATTGGTGTTCTAGACTAGAGATTTGTTTAGGCTCTGGACCCAAGATTAGATTTAGGTTCTAGATCTGAGATTTATTTTGGTTCTGGACTCGAGATTGGATTTGGGTGTGGACTCGATATTTGCTTAGGTTTTGGACTCAAGATTGGATTGAGATTCTGGAGCCAAGATTGATTTTTTTTTCTTGACCTGAGACTGGATTGGGTTATGGAACTGAGATTGGTTTAAATTCTGGAGCAGAGACTGGATTGGGATTCTAGACATGAGATTAGTTTGGCTTTTGGACTGAAGACTAGATTTTTGTTCTTGACCTGAGATTTGTTTGGGTTCTGGGCTTAAAATTTTTTTAGGTTCTGGACCTGAGACTTTATTTGGGTTCTAGACCAGAGATTGATTTAGGTTCTAGACCAGAGACTAGATTTGGGTTTTGGACCAGAGATTGGTTTTGGATCTGGACACGAGACTGTATTTGGGGTCTAGTCCAGAGATTGATTTAGGTTTCAAACCAGAGACTAAATTTGGGTTCTAGACTCAAGATTGGTTTGGGTTCTGGACCTGAGACTATATTTGGGTTCTAGACCAGAGATTGATTTAGGTTTCAGACCAGAGACTGAATTTGGGTTCTGGACCCGAGATTGGTTTGGGTTCTGGACCCTAGACTTTATTTGGGTTCTATACCGATGATTGATTTAGGTTCTAAACCAGAGCCTGGATTTGGGTTCTGGACCAAAGATTGGTTTGTGTTATGGACCTGAGAGTGGATTTGGATTCTTGACTCGAGACTAGTTTAGGTTCTGGATCTGAGACTAGATTTATGTTCTGTACCCGATACTGGATTTGGGTAATGGACTCGAGATTGATTTGTGTTCTGGACCTGAGATTGGATTTGGGTTTTGGACCTGAGATTGGTTTGGGTTCTGGACCTGATATTGGTTTGGGTTTTGGACCCGAGACGGGATTTGGATTCTGGACATGAGATTGGTTTGGGTTTTAGATCTAAAACTTGATTTTAGTTCTGGACCTGAGATTGGTTTAGGTTCTAGTCCTGAGACTAGATTTGGGTTCTGGACCAGAGATTGGTTTGAGTTCTGGTATCGAGACTGGTTGGGGTTCTGGTCCCTAGAAAATTTGAGTTCTTGACTCAAGACTAGATTTGGGTTATGGACCCTAGATTTGTTTAGGTTCTGGACTCGATATTGAATTTGGGTTCTGGATCCGAGATTTATTAAGGTTCTAGATGAAAAAACTAGATTTGGATTCTGGACACGAGATTTGTTTGGGTTCTAGACCCAAGAATGGATTTGGGTTCAGGACCAAAGATTAGTTTAGGTTTTGGACTCGAGAATAAATTTGGGTTCTTAACTAGATATTTGTTTGGGCTCTAAACTCAAGATTGAATTTGGATTCTAAATATGAGATTGGTTTAGGTTCTGGACTCGATATTGGATTTGGGTTCTAGACTCGAGGTTGGTTTGGGGTTTAGACCCGAGATTGAATTGGGGTTTTAGACTCGAGATTGATTTTGGTTCTAGACCCGAGACTGGATTTGGGTTTTAAATCCGAGATTGATTTGGGTTCTCAACCAGAGACTGGATTTGGATTCTGGACCCGATATTGGATTTGGGTGATGAACTCGAGATTGGTTTGGGTTATGGAGCGAAAATTGGATTGGGGTTTTAGATCCGAGATTGATTTAGGTTTCTCCAAAGGACTTTCACATGTGGCACCCTCTTATTCCTCAACTCTTTAACCTCTTGTGCTAAAATTGCCATTGGTTCTTCCTCATAAGTCAGATATGGACTCACCTCAATAGACTCCACTGATAGGATATGAGAAGGGTCAAACCTATATCTCTGAAGCATTGAGACATGGAAGAAATTATGAATTTGATCCAACTCAGGCGGCAAAGCTAGTCTATAAGCCACTGGACCAACTCTCTCCAACACCTCATGTGGTCCTATGAAACGAGGACTCAACTTCCCTTTTTGACTGAACCTCAGAATCTTCTTCCATGGAGACACCTTTAGAAATATTTTATCTCCCACACTGAACTCTATGTCTCTTCTTTTCAAATCTGAATAGGATTTCTACCAGTCTGAAGCTGCTTTCAAGCGACCCCGAATCACCTTCACTTTCTCTTCTATTTCCTTAATCAAATCGGGACCGACCAGTTTACCTTCTCCAACCTCATCCCAGCACAAAGGTGTCCTACATCTTCTGCCATACAAGGCCTCATAAGGAGCCATCCCAATACTGGACTGATGGCTATTGTTATAAGCAAACTCAATTATTTCAAAAATCTATCCCAATTCTCGATAAAATTAATGATATAGCTCAACATATCCTCTAGAATCTGTATCACTCTCTTTGACTGCCCATCCGTCTGAGGATGGAAAGTAGTACTAAAATACAACTGAGAACCCAAAGAATCATGCGAACTCTTCCAAAACCTCAAAGTAAACCGGGGATCTCGATCCGATACCAAAGAAACTGGGACTCCATACTATCTCACTGATATACAACTCAACCAACCTCTCAAGAGAATAATCCATCCAAATTGGAAGAAAATGAGGTATCTTTATCATTTGATCAACTATCACCTAGATTGCATCATGCTTCTTCTGGGTCAAAGGCAGTCTAGTCACAAAATCCATTGTCACTCACTCCCATTTCCACTCGGGCACTGATAAAGGTTGGAGCAACCCTGAAGGAACTTGGTGCTCAGTCTTCACTCTCTAGCAAGTGAGACATCTAGATACAAACTCTTCTATGTCCCTCTTCATACCTGACCACCAATAATGTCGCTTCAAGTCCTGATACATATTAGTACTCCCAGGGTGCATAGCATCAAGTGACTGATGTGCTTCCTCTAATATCATCCTTTTCAATTATGCATCATCAGGAATACACAACCTATCTTTATACCATAGACTACCATCATCCCTCATAAAAAAGTCTCGACTCTCCCCCTTTTGACAAACCAACACAATTTTCTAAATTCTCTCATCTGCCAACTGAGCCTCCCTAATATGATCCAACAAGATTGGCCTCAACTGCAATTGAGCCATTAAAGCACCATCATCACAAGACTCAAATCTAGCATGTAATGCTCTCAAATCAATAAGAAATGAGAGCAAATAAGCAGTCAAACCTGCCAAAAACTTCTGACTCAAGGCATCAGCAACAACATTTGCCTTACCAGGATGATAATTAATCAAACAGTCATAGTCTTTAATCAACACTAACCACTGTCTCTGCTGAAGATTCAGCTCTCTCTGAACACCCAGGTATTTCAAACTCTTGTTATCCGTATAAATTAAACACTTTTTCCCATACAAGTAATGCCACCAAATCTTCAAGGCAAAAACTATGGCTGCTAATTCCAAATCATTCACCAGGTAATTCAGCTCATGTGGCTTCAACTATCGAGAGGCATAAGCAATGACTCTGCCCTCCTACATCAAAATACAACCTAAACCACTATGTGAAGCGTCACTGTATATCACATAACAAGCAGGGTAAGGATAGGAGCCTGAGTCAACATCTCCCCCAGCTGCTCAAAACTCGCCTGACACCTTTCTGTCCACACAAATCTAACTTCTTTTCGAAGCAATCTGGTGAGTGGTGTAGCTATCATAGAAAAACCCTTCACAAATTGATGATAATAGCCTGCCAATCCCGGAAAACTTCTAACCTCTATCACAGTCTTCAGTGGACTCCAAATCAAGATAGCCTCAACCTTACTTTGATCAACTCTAATACCCTCTGCTGAAACCACATGACTAAGAAAAGCTATCTGATCAAGCCAGAACTCACACTTAGATAGCTTAGCATACAACTGCTTCTCTCAGAGTCTACAATACAATCTGCAAATGCTTATCATGATCCTCCTCATTATGTGAATACACCAAAATGTCATCAAAGAAGGCCACCACAAACCGATCTAAATATGGTCTGAACACCCTATTCATCAAATCCATAAAAGCTGCTAGTGCACTCATCAATCCAAAGGGCATCACCAGAAACTCATAATGCCCATACCTCGTGCGAAAAGCTATCTTGGGTACATCCACATCTCTGACTCTCAACTGATGGTACCCTGATCTCAGATCAATCTTAGAGAATACTACTGCTCCCTTCAACTGATCAAAGAGATAATCTATCTGAGGCAAAGGATACTTGCTCTTGATGGTCACCTTATCAACTGCCTATAATCAATACACAATCTCAAAGTGCCATCCTTCTTCTTCACAAACAACACAAGTGCTCCCCATAGGGACACACTAGGGTGGACGAACCCTTTTTCCAACAACTCCTACAACTGCACCTTCAACTCTCTCAACTCAGCAAGTGCCATCCGATAAGGAGTAATAGAGATGGGAGTGGCACTAGGAAAAAATTTGATACCAAACTCCACTTCTGTCTCAGGAGGCACCCCTGGCAACTCATTAGGGAAAACATCCGGAAACTCAAAAACTGTGGGTATACTGTTAAGTTGGGACCCCACTACTCTAATATCTACAACATGAGCAAGATAAGCCTCACATCCCTTCCGAATCATCCTCCCAAGTGAAACAGCTGAAACAAACATGGATGAAAGATACCTCTGCTCACTAGATACCATCACATCCCTACCATCACGTTTTCTCAAATTAACACATTTTTTCTGACAATCTACCACAACCCCATGCCTGGATAACCAATCCATGCCTAAAATTAGATCATACACCTTGAAAGGCATCTAAATCAGGTTGCCGAGAAATTCCTTATCCTGAACCACAACTGGTCTATCTCGGTGCACCCTACTCACTACAACACTATGCCCTAAAGAATTTATGACCAAAACATCAAATCCTAAGGACTTAGAATACAAATCACTCACAGGCAAGATGGATGCACTGATGTAAGGATGAGTCCACCTAGGGTCTAATAATGCAAGAACTAAAATACCAAATAAAGTAAAGTACCAGCAATAACAGCTAAAGCATCCGACTGCCTCTGTATAACATAAACTAGCTGTGATGGCCCTACCTCATTTGGTCTACTACCTCTGGCTGTAGAACCTCCTCTCTAACTGGTTCTAGATCGGCCACCTCTATAAAAACCTCTGCCACCACGACCTCCTTTGACACTGGGTCGAGAAGCTGCAGTATCTGCCTGTCTATCCTCTGGTGGCTCTGGACAATCTCTTATAAAATGGTCTAACAACCCACATCTAAAACACAATCCCAAAGAACCTCTCACCAGCAGACACCTCCATGTGCTTTACCACAATGAACACAAGTAGGTGGAGCAGGCCTCTGAGTCACTGGGGTCAGAGCACTAGCCATTAAAATTGCAGGTCTCTATCTCTGCTACTGTACTAACCTTCCAAACTGCCCTTGGCTCCTACTGAACTTCTAAAAATATCTCCCTTGGCCTCTCTTCACTGATGAAGACCCTACCTCACTTTGGGGTCTCCTAACTCTTGTCTCCTCAACCCTGGCAGCTGCTGTAAGACTCTGTGCTCTCTCTACACTCCTGGCAGCTGGAACCAACTGAGAAAAATTTTGATACCGAGAGCCTACTATGATACACATGATAGAGGGTCTCATTCCCTCCTCAAATCTCCTGTACCTATCAATCTCGTCAGAAATGATCCCACCTGCATAATGACTCAATCGGATAAACTCGATCTGAAACTCTATCATTGTCCTGGTATCCTATCTCAGACTCAGGAACTCCATCTTCTTTGCATCCTTATACTCCCTCGGAGTATACTTCTACTCAAATTCTCACAGAAAATCATCATAAGTCAGGACTGGTGAATCAGCTAAAACATGTGGAACTGTCTTCCACCACTCATATGCATCCCTCTGCAGAAGAGATCTAGCATAATCAAACTTCTCTTCTGGACTAGCCTGCAACTGAATGAATACTCGTTGAACCTTGTCTAGCCACTGCTCTGCTACAGTAGGCTCTATAGTACTAATGAAGTCCTCAGCTCCAAACTTTCTCAGCTTATCATAATTCCTCACCGGCAACTACAGCTGCGGCTGTGGTGGCGGTGGCTACTGAATTGGAGTCTTCCTCAATAACTTTACCATATGTCGTACCTAGCCAGGTGAAATCTCATCAACTGTTGGTCTTACAGGCACAGAAATAGATGCCTCACCAGCAGACACAACTCTGGCTCCATCTCTATTCTCATCAGGAGCCACACTCTCTGCACTACCCTCTGCAGACTAATGCGCCCGAGATGCCATAACTACCTATATTTTCAAACACAACAAAAATTACTATATCAGATATCAGAAACTGCCAGTGCCAATGTATGTATTACAATTGAAAACTATTTTTAAATCCCTCATTTTCTCTTTCTATCAACCCACCTAGGTTGAGAACCTCAAACCTAGGCTCTGATACCAAAATAAATTTAACATCCTTATATCCTATATACGTACAATACATATTTTTAGTATATGTAAAATACGCATATACGGTACAAAAATATCACAGATCAATTTCATAAAAAAAATTCACATTTCTGATTTAAAATTTCAAATATTAAATATATAAAATTAAATAGTATATAAATATTCTTTACTTGTTATAGGAACCCAAAATAAACATTTTATATGAAAATCTCTGGGAAAAATTCGTCAGAGTTTTGTCTGTAATTTTTACATCCCAAAATTTATCAATTACACAACCTGCAAAAAGAACACTTCCAATAAACAATAAACCACATCTTCACCTTAACTTCTACATTTTTCCACAATTTTCTCAAAACATTTATATATATATAATTTAGAACATATTTAAACCCCCATTTCAAATAACTTAACCCAAATATTCTTTATAGTTTACAATACATAAAATCCAAAAACATGATATAATATGCATAATACCCAAAATGTACAATAACATAAAATATATACATGCTGCTGATAGTGTTTTTGATCTTGATATCAACTCTACAAGATAGTGTTTTTGATCTTGATATCAACTCTACAAGCACAACCACAAGTCTAGACCTAACCTGGTCTAGAAGAACTCTCCGGCTCAACCGAATCTACCCTTTCACCTATACGATGTAAATAATCTTGCTAAGCCAAAAGCATAGTAATACAAACTTTATAACAATAAAACTCAAATGCAATGCCAATGCACAATGTATATGGATATCACATCATTCCATTTTCTCATACTTTTCAAATATTTCACAGTCCACAATTCACATAAAAACAAACACAAGCATGGGCCCAAAGATAACTAATATGCTATTCAAATTTTAGAGTTACTATTTTGGTCTATAATGTCATCATGTGTCTAGCCCCGTAGGCAATCAATGTATTAGTCCAACTAGGTATGAGCTTACGACCCAATCATTTCACCCAGCCCAGCTTCAAGGACTTGTTTTTAAGGCTTACGACCCGGTCATTTCACCTCAAAAACATTTTCACAGTGATGCAAATCATAGGCATGCCGCCAAACACAAAACTCTGAAAATTTAATAACATGCTAGGAACATAATTTATTCATATTTCTCATTTATATCGATATCAATTCATTTCATTATGTTTCCACATATCTCATTACATTATACCATATTTTTGCATTTACAACACATTACCCAATTACTTTGGGTATTTCCACATAATTCACTTACTAATCACATTTAATGTAATATAGCCAATACCAATGGCTTTTTAACAATGCACTTAACACATATATGACATTACAAAAGTCACAGCACATTATTCATACATAACCAATGTATCAAGTAGCTTAACACATTTTCCAACCAAAATGTGTTAAGCCCAAATGTCATGCAAACATAACCAATGTATTCAAAGTTTGTACTTACCTAAAATAGCAACCAAAACAAGCTTAAAACAACCTCCAATCCTATCCTTCCAACTTGCCCTTCACCACTTGGATGAAGCAAATCAACCTCCCTCAATGCCTAAACCAAATGTGATAGCAAATAATGATTTAGTATCACATTTAATGGCATTTCCAATATTAAACCATAATTAAACCCCATCCAAGCAAAAATTCAAAATTTAAGGCTAACCTCACTTTAACTTTGGATTATCATACCAGGCCATCATTTTAATATATTAAGTTTATTTATATTATTAGAAACATATTTTAATACATTTAAACCATTTACATTACAAAAACACACTTTTATACACAAAACCCTAAAATGGCATAAGCTTCTCCCTTTGAAGGTTTTCCATTGCAACATAATCCATTAATTATTTTAAGCATATATTCGTCACTTATATCACCAAACAACAATATTAAACCAATAAAATTATACAATTCAACAACTTTGGAAAAATCATTTTCCAAAACCCTAAATCACACTTCCATTCTCAAACTCCAACCAAACACAACCAAATCCAATATTTGACTTAAAAATACTTGTTTAAACACCAAAAAAACTCATTTAGAACCAATTTTCACAATTAAAAACCATGATTTCTCAAACCCTAAAAGTCCATAACTCCAAATTCTCTCTCTTCACCATTCTTTATCCAAATTCAACCATTTCTTCAATCCAACCTTAAAATCACTAATAACTACCCAAAATAACTTCATACACAGCAATTCCAAAAATTATAACATACTACTTCAAAAATCCAAAACTCACATATTCAAAATTTCTATGGAAATCCAAAGAAAAAGCTAAAGAACTTACTTTTTCAAGTGGAAATCACTAAAAATCCTTTTTCAACCTTTAGAATCCTTCAATTTTGGAAGTTTGGAAGATCAAAATCCTCTCTTAGCATCTGTTAGCCAAAAGATCTCAATTTTGATTCTTGACAACTCAAATTGAATGACTTATTAAACATGTGTTTAAAGAACCTTGTTGCAGGATTAGGTTGTTTCAAATAAAGTTGAACAGAGCATATTTAGCTGTCGCACAAGACATAGAGATGACTGCCCCATTTAATTGAAGGATGAAACCATATCACAGTAGAGTTCGCAGTCAGAAACCCGACCATAGTCGCGATCGCACTCCCACAAGAGTGACCGTCCTAAATAATGGATGACCGCAACAGTAGAAATAGAAATCATCCAAATTCCAGTAAGGTTCACGGTAATAAGAACGGTGAAGAATACGGTCTCACTCAACACTCTAGCGACGACCTTTTAGTATCCACAACTGCACTGATGTTTGAAGAGAAATCTGCTTAAACTGACAGTAGTGTTCGCGTCCTAAGGTGCATCAGGAAGTTCGACGCGAGTCTCTCAACTCGACCGCGAACAGGCACCTAGAGCGACCGCGATATTCATATTTAGGTAGACTTGCATTTTTCCTAGTTAAAGAATGCCACGTGTAATGACCGTTGGAAACCCACCTAAGCATTCAAAAAAGGGCGACCGCACCTATCCTATGTGCGACCGTCCCGACAACCACAGCATGGGCAAGATTCCTGCATCAAAGCATTTAAATTTGACCGTTGAAGCAAATTTGAATGCAGCGACCATACCTTGTCCATGGGCGACCGTGTGAGGCATGAATGCGACCATCCTTGTACCAAGGACGACCATGAACTGCTTCGAACAAGTCTATTAAAAAAGGTCTAAACTACCAAGACTTAATTCTCACTTTCTATAACGGCTAGTTAGACCACATTGGCTATAAATACATTGCTATTCTAAGAGAAAAAAATAGGAGAATAAAAAATTTTATAGCCAAGCAACATATTTTCTTTTGCTCCAATTTACATTTGAATTGTAATGAATGTTAGGTGTAAGCATTGAAAACACCATTGTAAAAGTTTGAGTGTGAGCTTGAAAAACACTTAGGTTGTGAGAGTAAGCCTAGAAAAACTCTTGTAAAGGTTGTGAGAGTGAGCCTAGTAAAACTCTTGTAAGTGGTTTGAGTGTCAGCCTTAGAAAAACACTTGTCAAGTTAGGTGTGAACTTGTGAAAACACCAAAGTTGGAAGCGAGCTTGTAAAACTTCAAAAGATTAGTGAAACCTTAACAAGTTGTTAAGGAAGTGGATGTAGGATTAAAGAAAATCTAAACCACTATAAATCTTGTGTGTTCTTTCTTCTACTCACCACTCAACCATTTTTCTATTCCGCATTTCTTATTTGTTGAGTTTAAAATTTGCCATCATTTCTTGAGGAAACCAATTCATCCCCCCTCTTGGTTGCCATCTTGGGACAACAATTGGTATCAGAGCCTGAAATTTCTTAGACTTAATTGTGAAATTTGATCCACTATGGCAACTTCTTCTTCATCAAACTCAATATCTCATGGAAATCTTAACACTATCCTTAGACCCTACTTTGATGGAATGGATTATTCCTATTGGAAACACAAAATGTATTTATTTCTAGACAGTGAAGGAGTTGAACTATAGGATTTTGTGGAAAGTGAGTGGAAACCTCCCACTTATGAAGTTGATGGTATTCAAGTTCCTCTTCCCAAAGCACAATGGTCAACTATCAATGTCAAAGATCGATTCAAGAATAATAGAGCCGCTTCCATCTTGATGAATTCCATTTCAAGAGAAGAAGGTGGAAGAGTTCAACATTTAACTTTTGCACATTGCATTTGGAAAACACTTGAAAACTATCATGAAGGTACGACTCAAGTGAGATTTACCAAGAAACAAATGCGTGTTCATGAGTATGAGCTATTCAAGATGAAAACAAATGAAAACATCACCGACATGACAAATCGCTTGCTTGCTATTGTCAATGAACTAAAGAAGTATGGCAAGGTATATGATCAAGGTGATGTAAACAGTAAAATCATGAGAGCCTTAAGAGCTAGAATGAACTTTGAATCAAAAGTATCATCCATCGAAGAAGCTCATGATCTTAGCACATTAAGAACCGACGAGCTTGTGGGAAAACTACTCACATTTGAGCTACACAGTGAAAAAGAAGAAGATCAAGGTGAAAAAGAAAAGAGACAGCCAATTGCTCTCAAAGCAATCAAAGAAGTTGAGAGCTCAAGCAACGAAGGTACTGATGATGAAGATGAAATGGCAATGTTCTCAAAAAGAATCAATGAATGGAAAAGGAAGAAAAGATTACAAGCAAATAAAGGTAGACTTCCTAAATCCTCCTTCAAAGATAAAGAAAAGAAAAATGAGGTAAAGTGCTATGAATGTGGAAAAACTGGTCACATCAAATCGGATTGCTTCAAAGTAAAGAATAAAAGGAAATGGGACAAAGAAAATAAAAAGTCTCTCAAAGCAACATGGGATGACTCCTCTTCAAGTGAAGAAGAAGAAGAAGAAGAAGGAATTGCAAACCTATGTCTCATGGCTATTGAAGATTACTCCAATGAGGTAAGTACTCAATCCTTTGATCTAGTAGCACATGATGTTATTGATGATCTAGATGATAGTGATTTGATTGAGCACATGAACTTTAAAATAGAAAAATATTTTTCTAAAATGATGCTCTATAAAGAAAAAAGCTCTAAGTTAGAAAAGGATTTTATATGCTTAAAGAACTCTGCCTTAGAATTGAAAATCTCAAATGAACACTTGATGAATTCAATAGAAGAGTTAAATAAAAACTCACATGATTTAGAAAAAATTATTAAAGAGAATGAAATTCTGAAGCATGAACTAAAAGAACTAAAAGAATCAATTTCAAAATTTCATAAAGGAAAGGAAGCCTTAGACACATTAATTGGTAACCAAAGATCACCCTCCTTAAAATATGGATTAGGATTCAATGGCTCAACCAACATTGCACCAAGCACACCAACACTTGTAAAAGCATCTACAACTAAAATTTCTAATGTTGATATTGTAAAGTACAAAGATGCTCACACCAAGTCTAAAAGTTCCAAAAGAACTTTTCATGGCTCACTAGCAAATAGAGCTAAGCTCTCAAAAAATAATCATGCATTTATGTACACTAAACTTGCTCAAAAGAAAATTTGTAGTTGTATGCATAATACTTGGAATATGAATAGAAAAATACAAAAATATAAGACATTATGGCAATGTACATACTGCATGAAATTTGGACATAAAAGTTTCTTTTGTCATATTAGAAAGGCTTATCTCAAGCTAGAAGACACCTTTATTACTAACTATCAAGGACCCAACTTCATTTGGGTACCTAAGAAAAGATAACCACTATTACCTTGTAGGTATGCCTAAAATCTACTATCAACGAAAGCACATGGCTTGTGGATAGTGGGTGCTCAAGGCATATGACCGGGACTGCAAAGCTCTTTACAAGTATTACCTACAAACACGGAGGTAATGTAACTTTTGGAAATGATGCTAAAGGTAAAATTATTGGTGTTGGCTCCATTGGTTCAATTGGTAAAGATTTAATAGAAGATGTATGGCTTGTTCATGGGTTGAAACATAATTTGCTAAGTGTTAGTCAATTATGTGATAGAGCATACATTGTTAATTTTGGTTCCAAAGGATGCAAAATCACAAATTCAAATGGTGTTATCATATTTAAGGGTACTAGGACAAACAACACTTATAATATTAACATACATTCAAATCATGCATTTAAATGTCTAATGTCTACTAATAATGATGCATGGTTATGGCATAGAAGACTAGGACATGCTGGTATGGATCAATTAAAATATATTTGTAATGAAAACCTAGTTGATGGTCTCCCTAAGATAAAATATGACAAAGATAGAATTTGTGAACCTTGTCAACATGGTAAGCAACATAAGAGCTCATTTAAATCAAAGAATGTTATAAGTACCTCTAGACCTTTAGAGCTCATTCATTTGGATTTATTTGGTCCAAATAGAGTTACTGTAACACCCCTTCCCGACCTACATATGTAAGCCGAGTAGAGGTGCCACACTATCCTAATGTTGCTACCAATTTTACTCAGTCAATTTTTTTTTAGTTCCGATTTTTACAGAAATTTTGCCATAATTTTGCCTAAAAATTGAGTCCCAAGTGTCGACAAACTTGGTTTTTTTTTTCTGATTTTTAAAACATTTACACAAATCAATGCAAACAAAATCATTCTCAGTACACTCCCAATAAATCCCCCTTATAACCTCAACTACAACCTGCAAAAAGGATTTACACTTCTAGTACAACATAAAGTAAAAGTTTATTATGAAATACAGTAAATAAAATATTTGTTCACTATGCAGCGGAAAATAACAATATTTACAAATTCATATATATCCAAACTCAAGTTTTACAACCCATAAAATTTATACATTTCTTTAGCAGTCAGTTTTTGATCTTTAAGCCCACTATCAACACCTCAAAATCTATACTCGACTCGGCCTAGAGGAACTCTCTGGTTCTTCCCTGTCACCTGCGCGAAGAATCACATTCGCGCTAAGCCAACGGCTTAGTGGTACAAATTACAGTGCTATGATGCTTTAATGCCATGCTAATGTCACGCAATCAAGATTCAAGATCAATTCAAGAGAATATTATATTTCAAATCTTACCGGTTTCAATAATGTATGTATAGTAGTCATCTCATTATTCATTTGTTTCACCATTCAATAGTCACATTTAAACAAACACAAGCATGGGCCCAAAAATAATCTAATATGCTATTCAAAGTTCAGAGTTACTGTTTTGGTCTATAATCATAATCATCAATACATTTATCCATGGATATTCAACTAGATTTGAGTTTACGACCCAGTCATTTCACCCAATCTAGTTTTAATAATTTGTTTTTGAGGTTTACGACCCGGTCATTTCACCCCAAAAACATCACATTTCACATTTTTCAACTGGAATCGGCTTACGACCCGGTCATTTCACCTATCCAGTGATTTATAGGCATGCCGCCAAAACCAGAACTCTGAAAATTGAATAAACATATTAGGCACACAATGAATTCATTTATCTCATTATCAATTTCTTTTCATTTCATTTCTCATAATTAATTAGGCAACCATGCCTCCATTATATATTTCATTTGCATTATCATAGCCAACAACCATGGCCTCATATCTCATATGATCTCAAATCACAATAGGGCAATTCTTCATAATATCATATCTTTCACATTTCATTTCATCATCACATCTTTTACATTTCATATTCCATATTTCATTTCATCATTCAAATGGATATAATCAATGGCATTAACACATATTTTACATACTCATCACAACATTCACATCATACCAAACATACATTATTAATATGCATTAACAATGTATTAGATTTCTTAACACATTTACAATCAAATGTATGTTAAATCTCAACATCATATGAATGTATGAAATAATGTAATTTGTACTTACCTTAAAACCAACTCACACCAATCTATACACTTACTCTTCCAAGAATCCTCAACACTTAGGTTAGGGCAATTCAACCTCTTCACAACCTAATCCAAAAGGAGTATTAGCAAAATGACCATATGAATAGTACATTCTGGTTTTAGACTCCACTCTATCCTTATTTGAAAAATTGTATAAAATAATCTACTTGACTAAAAATACTAAAATTTTTACAGAACTAAATTTTACATCTTAAAATCATTCCTTTAAAATTTCAGATCAAACTGAACACAAAATCTTGGTCAAATAGTTCACCCAACCAGACTGCCCCAATTGCCCTGCATCCTGGCAGCAGTTCTGAACTTTGTGAATTCCATAAATTAAATTCAATCAAAGTGGTTCCAAATTATTTTTCTCAAATACTAGACTCAATAAGAAAAAACATATCCAAAATTCAATTGAATATGATTTTTCTACATTTTATTAAAAATCCCGAAATATAGCTATCTCAGTTAAGGTACCTGCTGGAACAGGTTTAGTAAAAATAATCTTTCCAAAATCATAACCATTCCAAAATCGAATCAACATATTTTTCAGTCATTCTAGACTCATATAGGCACAACATATCAAAAATTCACTTCAAGAACATGTTTCTATATTTAATTAAAAATCATACAAGTCACAGCCTTTACTAATTGTAAAACAGAAAAAATTTCACTAAACACAACTCTTACTCTTCCATCACCAACACCAACCTAACTTCTTATCTTTAATTCCATTTCAACACTTTTACACACACCATACACAAACACACTCCAACCATCAACAACACTCCATCAAACTCAAACAAAATTCCAAATAGAACAAGAGAAAACTTACCAAAAATGATGAACTTCTTGAATTTCTAACTTGTTTTTTTCTTTCAATTAGGTCTTAAACTTCAAAAACCCTCACTTGCTCTCTTGTTTCCTTGAGGTCCGGCCAACACAAAGAGAAAAGGAAAAAAAATGACAAAGTGAAGAGACAAAGTCAAATTTCCCCTCTCTTTAAACCTCCACCAAGCAATTTAAAAAGAAAATTACCTAAATACCCTCTTCTATACAATTAAACTCCCTTTCACTTACTTGTCCTTTTTAGTAATTTCATACATAACCAAAATAAATATCCTCTTCCTTTGACCATCCATTTGACTTGTGTATATGTTATATATATGTCCATATATACAACATATACACTCCTCTTTAAATTATTTTCTCTTTCCAATAACATATACATTTTAATTCAAATAAAACAACAATTATATTAAAACTTCTAGGGCACATTTTGGGATATTACAATTCTCCCCCTCTAAAAAGAAATTTCGTCCTCGAAATTACCTGATATCAAGTCTAAAACAGTTGAGGATACTGATCTTGCATCGCTTGCTCACTCTCCCAAGTTGCCTCTTTCTCTACAATGATTCTTCCAAAGAACTTTTACAAGTGGCACTTTCTTATTTCTCAACTCTTTCACTTCATGTGCCAAAATAGCAATTGGTTCTTCTTCAAAAGTTAGATCTGGACTGACCTCAATAGATTCAACTGGTAAAACATGAGATGGGTCAGATCTATACCTTCGCAACATAGAAACAAGGAAGACATTATGGATTCTATCCAACTCAGGCGGCAAAGCAAGACGATAAGCAACTGGTCCAACTCTTTCTAATATCTCATACGGTCCAATGAATCGAGGACTCAGCTTCCCTTTTCGACCAAATCTCAATATCTTTTTCCAAGGAGACACTTTCAAAAATACTTTATCTCCAACATCAAACTCTATGTCTCTCCTCTTCAAATCTGAAGAAGACTTCTGTCGGTCTGAAGCTGCTTTCAACCTATCCCGAATCATCTTCACTTTTTCTTCAGTCTCTTTAATCAGATCAGGACCAACCAATTTGCCTTCCCCAATTTCATTCCAACATAAAGGCGTTCTACATCTTCTTCCATACAATGCCTCAAATGGTGCCATTCTAATACTGGATTGATGACTGTTGTTGTAAGCAAATTCTACAAGTGGCAAAAATCTGTCCCAACTTCCAGATAAATCAATGACACAGCTTCTCAACATATCCTCAATAATCTGTATCACTCTCTCTGACTGCCCATCTGTCTGCAGATGAAAAGCAGTGCTAAAATGCAATCGAGAACCCAAAGCACCATGTAAACTCTTCCAAAATCTTGAAGTAAATCTAGGATCTCGATCAGACACTAAAGAAATTGGGACTCCATGCAACTTTACTATCTCATTGATGTACAATTCAGCTAACTTCTCAAGTGAAAAGTCCATCCGAACCGGAAGAAAATGAGCAGTCTTTGTCAACCTATCAACAATCACCCAAATGGCATCATGCTTCCTCTGTGTCATAGGCAAACCAGACACAAAATCCATTGTGATTCTCTCCCATTTCCATTCAGGCACCGTTAAAGGTTGAAGCAACCCTGTTGGAACTTGATGTTCAGCTTTCACCCTCTGACATGTGAGACATTTGGACACAAATTCTGCTATGTCTCTCTTAATACCAGACCACCAATAATGCTGTCTCAATTGCAACTGAGTCAACAATGCACCATCATCACATGCTTCAAAACTAGCATGTAACACTCTCAACTCAACAAGCAACGAGAGCGAATAAACAACCAAACCTGCCAGAGACTTCCGACTCAAGGCGTCAGCAACTACATTTGCCTTACCAGGATGATAATCAATCAAACAGTCATAGTCTTTGATCAGCTCTAACCATCGCCTTTGCCGAAGATTCAGCTCTCTCTGGACACCCAAATATTTCAAACTTTTATGATCCGTATAGATAAAACATTTCTCCCCATACAAGTAGTGTCGCCAAATCTTCAAAGCAAATACTATAGCTGCCAATTCCAGATCATGTGTCGAATAATTAAGCTCATGCGGCTTCAACTGCCGAGAAGCATAAGCTACAACTTTACCCTCTTGCATCAAGACACATCCTAAACCATTATGTGAAGCATCACTGTAAATCACATATGGTTTATCTTCCATGGGTAAAGTAAGAACAGGTGCTTGAGTCAACATTTCTTTCAACTGATCAAAACTAGCTTGACACTGATCTGTCCACACAAATCTAACTCCCTTTCGAAGCAATCTGGTGAGTGGAGTAGCTATCAAAGAAAAACCTTTCACAAACCTTCGATAATAGCCTGCCAAACCCAGAAAACTTCTAACTTCAGTCACTGACTTTGGTGGACTCCAATTCAAAATGGCCTCAACTTTACTCGGATCAACTCTTATACCATCTGCTGAAACTATATGACCGAGAAAAGTTACTTGGTCAAGCCAAAACTCACACTTTGACAGCTTAGCATACAACTGTTTCTCTCTCAAGATCTGTAACACAATTCGCAGATGCTTGTCATGTTCTTCCTCATTACGTGAATACACCAAAATATCATCGATGAAAACCACCACAAACTGATCTAGATAGGGCCGAAACACCCTATTCATCAAATCCATGAAAGCTGCAGGTGCATTCGTCAATCCAAAAGGCATTACCAAAAACTCATAATGCCCATATCTTGTGCGGAAAGCTGTCTTAGAAACATCTTCAGCTCTAACCCTCAATTGATGGTACCCTGATCTCAAATCAATTTTGGAAAACACCGCTGCTCCCTTCAACTGATCAAAGAGATCATCAATTCGAGGCAAAGGATACTTATTCTTGATAGTTACTTTGTTCAATTGCCTATAATCGATGCACAACCTCAAAGTACCATCCTTTTTCTTTACAAACAACACAGGAGCTCCCCACGGAGAAACACTAGGGTGAATAAACCCTTTATCCAACAACTCCTACAACTGTACCTTCAACTCTCTCAATTCAGCAGGTGCCATTCGATAAGGAGTGATAGAGATGGGAGTAGTACCAGGCAACAAATCGATACCAAACTCAACCTCTCTCTCAGGGGGTAACCCTGGCAACTCCTCTGGAAATACATCTGAAAACTCAGCAACTGTGGGTATACTATCAAGTTGAGAACCCATTACTCTGGTATCCAAAACATGAGCAAGATAAGCATCACACCCTTTTCTAATCAACTTTCTGGCTGAAACAGCTGAAACCAACAAGGATGCAAGTTGTCTCTGCTCACTAGATACCAATATACTTCTACCATCACCAGTTCTCAAAGTAACACATTTCTTTTGACAATCCACCACGGCTCCATGCTTAGACAACCAATCCATGCCTAAGATCAAATCATATTCTTTAAAAGGCATTTCAATTAAATCACCAAGAAACTCCTCACCTTGAACCACAACAGCACTCTCACGATGCACCCTACTCACCACAACACTATGTCCTAAAGGATTGGTCACTAAGACATCAAATCCTAAGGACTCTGAATGCAATTCAGACACAGGCAAGATAGATGCACTTATGTATGAATGAGTATATCCTGGATCAATCAAAGCAAGAACTGAAATGCCAAATAAAGAGAATGTACCAGCTATAACTGTTGAAGCATCTGGCTGCCTCTGCATCACATATACTCTCTGAGAAGATCCGGCCTCATCTGGCCTGCTGCCCCTGGATGAAGATCCTCCTCTCTGACTAAACCCAGGTCTACCACCTCTACTGAAACCTCTGCCCCCTCGACCACCTCTGCTGACACTAGATCGAGAAGCTGCAGTATCAGCCTGCCTATACTCCTGCATCTCAGGACAATCTCTAACAAAATGAGCTGGTGATCCACATCTAAAACACCCAGCTAATCCACCAATCTTCCAACAAACACCCCCATGGGTCTTACCACAATGCTCACATATAGGTGGAATAGACCTTTGAATCACTGGAGTCGGGGCACTAGCTACAGAAACTGTCGGTCTCAGCCTCTGCCTCTGATACTGAACTGATCTGCCCGACTGTCTCTGGGTTCTACTGGTTCTCGGAACAAAACCTCCTCGACCCCTCTTCATAGATGAAGACCCTGCCTCAAACTGGGGTCTCCTTACCCTAGTCTCTTCCTCAGTAGCAGCTGCTGCAATACCCTGGGCTCTCTCCACACTCCTAGCTGCTGCAACAAGCTGGGAAAAATCCTGGTATCTAGAACCAGCCACATGACACATAATAGAGGGCCTCAATCCCCCCACAAATCTTCTGCACCTGTCTATCTCGTCTGAAATAATACCTCCAGCATAGTGACTCAACCGGATGAACTCGATCTCATATTCTGTCACAGTCCTGCTGTCCTGCTTCAAATTCAGAAATTCCATCTTCTTAACATCTTTATACTCCCTCGGAGTATATTTCAGCTCAAACTCCCGTAGAAAATCACTGTAGGACAATGTAGGTGGATCATCCATAGCATGAGGAACTGTCTTCCACCAATCATAGGCATCTTTCTGCAGGAGGGATCTGGCATAGTCAAATTTCTCATCCGAAGTGGCTTGCAACTGTATGAATATTCTCTGTACCTTATCCAACCACTGCTCAGCCACTGCAGGATCGGTAGTGCCCAAGAAATCTTCAGCCCCATATTTTCTTAACTTGTCATAATGTCTTACCGGCATCTGAGGCTGTGGTGGTGGTGGTGGCTGCACTGGAGCTCCCCTCAACAGTTCTACCATATGCCTTAACCAACCCGGCGGAGCCTCCTCTGCAGCTGATCTCTCTGGCACAGAAACAGGTGCCTCACTAACCCTCTCAAATCTAGCTCCATCTCTACTCTCTTCAGGAGCTACACTTTCCGCACTACCCTCAACAGACTGTCGTGAATGAGATGCCATCTCTACCTATATCTGCAAACACAGCATAATATTCCTCATTAAAGATCAAAGACTGCCATACCAAAACATGTATTTTACTCAAAAACCCACTTTAAAAAATCAAAATATTCTTTTTCTTACAATTGACTAGGTTGAGAATCTCAAACCTAGGCTCTGATACCAAAAATTGTAACACCCCTTCCCGACCTACATATGTAAGCCGAGTAGAGGTGCCACACTATCCTAATGTTGCTACCAATTTTACTCAGTCAATTTTTTTTTAGTTCCGATTTTTACAGAAATTTTGCCATAATTTTGCCTAAAAATTGAGTCCCAAGTGTCGACAAAACTGGTTTTTTTTCTTCTGATTTTTAAAACATTTACACAAACCAATGCAAACAAAATCATTCTCAGTACACTCCCAATAAATCCCCCTTATAACCTCAACTACAACCTGCAAAAAGGATTTACACTTCTAGTACAACATAAAGTAAAAGTTTATTATGAAATACAGTAAATAAAATATTTGTTCACTATGCAGCGGAAAATAACAATATTTACAAATTCATATATATCCAAACTCAAGTTTTACAACCCATAAAATTTATACATTTCTTTGGCAGTCAGTCTTTGATCTTTAAGCCCACTATCAACACCTCAAAATCTATACTCGACTCGGCCGAGAGGAACTCTCTGGTTCTTCCCTGTCACCTGCGCGAAGAATCACATTCGCGCTAAGCCAACGGCTTAGTGGTACAAATTACAGTGCTATGATGCTTTAATGCCATGCTAATGTCACGCAATCAAGATTCAAGATCAATTCAAGAGAATATTATATTTCAAATCTTACCGGTTTCAATAATGTATGTATAGTAGTCATCTCATTATTCATTTGTTTCACCATTCAATAGTCACATTTAAACAAACACAAGCATGGGCCCAAAAATAATCTAATATGCTATTCAAAGTTCAGAGTTACTGTTTTGGTCTATAATCATAATCATCAATACATTTATCCATGGATATTCAACTAGATTTGAGTTTACGACCCAGTCATTTCACCCAATCTAGTTTTAATAATTTGTTTTTGAGGTTTACGACCCGGTCATTTCACCCCAAAAACATCACATTTCACATTTTTCAACTGGAATCGGCTTACGACCCGGTCATTTCACCTATCCAGTGATTTATAGGCATGCCGCCAAAACCAGAACTCTGAAAATTGAATAAACATATTAGGCACACAATGAATTCATTTATCTCATTATCAATTTCTTTTCATTTCATTTCTCATAATTAATTAGGCAACCATGCCTCCATTATATATTTCATTTGCATTATCATAGCCAACAACCATGGCCTCATATCTCATATGATCTCAAATCACAATAGGGCAATTCTTCATAATATCATATCTTTCACATTTCATTTCATCATCACATCTTTTACATTTCATATTCCATATTTCATTTCATCATTCAAATGGATATAATCAATGGCATTAACACATATTTTACATACTCATCACAACATTCACATCATACCAAACATACATTATTAATATGCATTAACAATGTATTAGATTTCTTAACACATTTACAATCAAATGTATATTAAATCTCAACATCATATGAATGTATGAAATAATGTAATTTGTACTTACCTTAAAACCAACTCACACCAATCTATACACTTACTCTTCCAAGAATCCTCAACACTTAGGTTAGGGCAATTCAACCTCTTCACAACCTAATCCAAAAGGAGTATTAGCAAAATGACCATATGAATAGTACATTCTGGTTTTAGACTCCACTCTATCCTTATTTGAAAAATTGTATAAAATAATCTACTTGACTAAAAATACTAAAATTTTTACAGAACTAAATTTTACATCTTAAAATCATTCCTTTAAAATTTCAGATCAAACTGAACACAAAATCTTGGTCAAATAGTTCACCCAACCAGACTGCCCCAATTGCCCTGCATCCTGGCAGCAGTTCTGAACTTTGTGAATTCCATAAATTAAATTCAATCAAAGTGGTTCCAAATTATTTTTCTCAAATACTAGACTCAATAAGAAAAAACATATCCAAAATTCAATTGAATATGATTTTTCTACATTTTATTAAAAATCCCGAAATATAGCTGTCTCAGTTAAGGTACCTGCTGGAACAGGTTTAGTAAAAATAATCTTTCCAAAATCATAACCATTCCAAAATCGAATCAACATATTTTTCAGTCATTCTAGACTCATAGAGGCACAACATATCAAAAATTCACTTCAAGAACATGTTTCTATATTTAATTAAAAATCATACAAGTCACAGCCTTTACTAATTGTAAAACAGAAAAAATTTCACTAAACACAACTCTTACTCTTCCATCACCAACACCAACCTAACTTCTTATCTTTAATTCCATTTCAACACTTTTACACACACCATACACAAACACACTCCAACCATCAACAACACTCCATCAAACTCAAACAAAATTCCAAATAGAACAAGAGAAAACTTACCAAAAATGATGAACTTCTTGAATTTCTAACTTGTTTTTTTCTTTCAATTAGGTCTTAAACTTCAAAAACCCTCACTTGCTCTCTTGTTTCCTTGAGGTCCGGCCAACACAAAGAGAAAAGGAAAAAAAATGACAAAGTGAAGAGACAAAGTCAAATTTCCCCTCTCTTTAAACCTCCACCAAGCAATTTAAAAAGAAAATTACCTAAATACCCTCTTCTATACAATTAAACTCCCTTTCACTTACTTGTCCTTTTTAGTAATTTCATACATAACCAAAATAAATATCCTCTTCCTTTGACCATCCATTTGACTTGTGTATATGTTATATATATGTCCATATATACAACATATACACTCCTCTTTAAATTATTTTCTCTTTCCAATAACATATACATTTTAATTCAAATAAAACAACAATTATACTAAAACTTCTAGGGCACATTTTGGGACATTACAGTTACATGCTTAGGAGGAAAATTTTATGCATTTGTACTTGTTTACGATTACTTTAGATTCACATGGGTTAATTTCTTAGCTCAAAAGAATGAAGCTTTTAATTACCTCAAAATGTTTGCAAAAAGAGTTCAAAATGAAAAAGGATATGTGATCACATCTATTAGGAGTGATCATGGCAAAGAATTTGAGAATGAAAAGTTTGAAAGTTTTTGTAATGAACTTGGCATTTCACATAATTTTTTTGCTCCTAGAACTCCACAACAAAATGGTGTGGTTGAGAGGAAAAATAGAACCCTGGTTGAAATGGCTAGAACAATGCTCAATGAATATGAATTACCATCTTATTTTTGGGCAGAAGCCGTTAATACAACTTGTTACATTGCAAATCGTGTTTACAAAAGGCATCTAACTAATAAAACTTCTTATGAGCTATGGAATGGAAGAATTCCCAAAATTGGATATTTTAGAGTATTTGGATGCAAATGCTTTATATTGAACACCAAGGAAAATCTTGGAAAATTTTCATCCAAATCAGATGAAGGCATATTCCTAGGATACTCATCATATAGCAAAACATATAGAGTATTTAACATGAAAACTCTAGTTGTTGAAGAATCAATGCATGTTGTATTTGATGAATCATCTAAACTTGATCAAAAGAAGGGTAGTACTTTCAAAGACCCTGCAGGTACTCTTGAACCTCATGAAACTATTGATGCTCCAAAAATCAATGAGTATGAACTTGAAGAAAAGACTCAAGATCTACTTAAGGATTGGTGAAACATCTAAGGGAGTAATTACTAGATCTAAAATTAATCATATAGATGTTAATTTTGCTTTTGTTTCTCAAATTGAGCCAAAGACCATTGAGGAGGCTCTAAACGATGAAAGTTGGATGACTTAAATGCAAGATGAACTTAATCAATTTGAAAGAAATAATGTTTGGCAACTCACTTATACCTACAGATCATTCAATCATAGGATGCAAATGGGTCTATAGAAATAAGCTTGATGTAAATGGTCACATTGTTAGTAATAAAGCAAGGTTGGTAGCCAAAGGCTATAATCAAGAAGGTATTGACTATGATGAAACATTTGCCCCTGTAGCTAGATTAGAAGCTATTAGAATATTACTTGCTTTTGCATGTCACATGTGTAACACCCCGATACACTATATAAGTACCATACATATACCTTGTATACATACAGTAAGTATATAAAGTATAAGGATGTCACTATTCATTACAATTTAAAAAAAAAACTTACCTTAGTTCCAAACAATAATACATTTAATTTAAAGAACATTTACAAAATCATTATTCTTTTGATGATATTACATATATATAATTTACCTTGTCTTTTTCACATTCATTTAAGTGTACGTACATTTTTATCAATATACAACATAATCAAATTGTACATGTATGCACCACCTTCTAGTTGGTCTCAAACTACACTGGCCCTCCTCGTGACATAGTGGTTTGACTTCCAGATCAATTATCTATTCACCTGCGCGATTTACACAACCGCGCTAAGCTCGAAAGCTTAGTAGTACAAACAAATATTTCAAACATACATTACAGAAAAATCATACTTCATATTTTAACATCATGTATTATCATTTTCTTATCATATTTTCCCCTTTACAATACATTCTTCATATATTTCCACTATTCTCATAATTTATATACATATACACATATATCATTACAACCAACCACAATTTAATGACTTAGCAAAACATTCATGAAATAATACTCACAATTTCCACATCCATATACATATTACACAACATCTTGTATTTTCATAATCACATCATTCAACATAGTTTCTCTATTATAATCATCTCATTCCATAATTATCATCATATATCTTAACATTATATCTTATTCCATAATTCACATTAAAGCAAAGACAAGCATGGGCCCAAAAAGGATCTAATATGCTATTCAAAGTTTAGAGTTACTGCTTTGGTCCATAATCAAGCCCGTAGGTGATATATATATCTATCCATGGATAGTGTAACAGACCCAGTCTCTTAGACCACAACCCGGCTAGACCCGAGGTGATCCTCAACCAGCAAGACTGTTACTATTTTTAAGGCTTACGACCCAGTCTTTTCACCCCAAAAACATCATATTTCACATATTTCAACTGAAATCGGCTTACGACCCGGTCTTTTCACCTATCCATTGATTCATAGGCATGCCGCCAAACCCAAAACTCTGAAAATTGAATAACATATTAGGCACACAATTCATTCATTATTTCATTATCAATTCAATTCTCAATTAATAATACTCATCTAGGCAATCATGCCTCAATTATCTCATTTGCATCATTATAGCCAACAACAATGGCTTCACATCTCATCATTGAGGTTATGCATCATTATAGCCTACAACAATGGCTTCACATCTCATCATTTCTCAATTCCCATTAAGACAATTCATCATAAAAGTATTCATAATCAATTGCATTGAACATACATTTTGAATAATTATCATCTCTTTCACATATCATATTTCATCATAACATCATATATTTAGAATATTCAACATACACTCCACCAAGTTCACATTATACAAAACATAGCATTATTCATATGCATCAACAATGCAATAGATTACTTAACACATTTACAACCAAATGTGTTAAGTCTCAAAGTCATATGAATGTATGCAATAATGCAAGGTTTGTACTTACCTCAAGAACCACTCACACCAATCTATACACTTCCTCTTCCAATAATTCTTCACCACTTGAATTAGGGCAATTCAACCTCTTCACAACCTAATCCAAAAGGAATAATACACACTTATTTACAATTACACATGAATTCCAATACAATTATTCACCTATTAGTCTCATACTAGACCCATAGATCACAAATTATAAGCCAACACAACTATCTAGGACCCCACGGTCGTGGCGTCACAACCCCACGGCCGTGGGTTAGCAAACGAGTCTGCCCACTTTTCTCCAAAACCCCCCCACGGGCGTGTCCCTCACTTGCCACGACCGTGGCACTCATTTGCCACAACCGTGGCATCCATTTTGGCTCTGTTTCGGACCAAACTCATGTATTCTATGTTTTAAACTTCAATAAACACAAACATATAGTAAAATCCAAGATAATAAGTGTTCAAACTCTCAACATACATCAATTACCAACTAATTTAACACTTATATAACTTCAACATATCTATATACTTCAATCTTTCATTATCATCATTTTCACACACTTACCATAACAAATCTAAACTCAATCAATAGAAATCAATACAAGGAAATGAATACTTACTTGAATATTATGCCAAATCTTCAATATCCACCTTCAATTCTCTCCAAAACCCTTATGAATTTGATGTGTATATAAATAAAATCACATCTCTCTCTCTCTCTCTCTCTCTCGTATAATAAGAAGAAGAAGAAGATCTTTTCTCTTCTTTTTCATACTTATCATATATATATATAATAATAATATAATTAAATATTTCTAAAAATCCTCTACCACTACTTTGTCCATCCTTTGACTTTCTTTTCTTATTTTTCTTTTATTATTATTATTATTATTTAATTAATTATATACACTTACTTTTCCTACACCAATTTATACATTATGTATATGTGATATATATGTTGGTATATGTATATGCCTTATATATTGTATTTATTTTTCCCATATTTTTCAAATACCATATATACATATTATCCTTCATATACATCTATCTCTTATAATATTTCCTTTTAATTAATTTAAAATAATAATTTATCTTCTTTTGACTTCCATCTCTTTGACTTGTATATGTTATATATATATATATATATCTATATATACAACATATACACTCTCTCTTTACTTCTTTTCTCTTTCCATCAAACATATACATTAAATCCAACTACAACAATAATTCCAAAACTTTTAGGGTATACTTTGGGATATTACAATTCTCCCCCTCTAAAAAGAAATTTCGTCCTCGAAATTATCCAGTGCAGTAACAATCCACTCTTATTAAAATACCATCTTAACTTTCATATAAAGTTAACTATTTTCTTACATTATTATGTTATCAAATCACATAACTTCTACTCTCCCCCTTAGAGTCAATCATCTTCTCTAAATTTCATAATTCATCATTGTATATGTTTATATATCTTATTACTTCCTCAACCAAGAAGTTAAAATCACTCATTACATTCTCAATTAATTTATCTTTATACAAGAATCAGATCATCTTATAATATACTTATATTTCATCCAATTATTACATTCAAGATATTTTATCACTTCATCTCTTTATAATTACTCTCTTAACTTTACCCTTAAAAATCATTGATTTATATCTTAATATTGATGATCCCGTCCTTACAATCACTTTCAGAATAGATATTTATTACACCTTAATTGATAATAACATCCTTATTTTTCATACTCTTAATTCCTTCTTTAGCATGCTTCTCACTTAACATAAATATTAGTATAATGCCTTTAAACTTACTTTACAGGTAATCAATCTTTTCCCTTTTATCATCATTTACAACTAATATAACTCAATACATTCATGTCCATTCATTTGTCAGAATATTACATCATATACATTATCATTTAAATTTTATACTCTTAGTACAACTATACATATTAAATCTCAATAATAATTCACAATCTTAATAGAATCTAGATCAATTGATCTATCTGTCACCATATACTAACATCTCAATCTTAGTCAATTCAAATCAACAATTAACTTATTTAAATTTATCATTACATTTCACAATATATATATATATATGACCCAATTCCATTAGGTCAAACTTATATTCAAATTCTAATCTCTTCATATCCATATTCAACTTTTTAAAATTATGATTATTAATAACAAATCACTTCAAATTATCTTAGTACAATTTCCACAAAATTCTCAGGATTATCTCATACCATATTTACTACCCATATTTCACTCACTTAAACCTTATTAAGCCCATTCACTTATTCACTTTATACCAAAATCATATTCAGTATAACTTTCAATCACATTCTGTAATTTCTCCCATTTAATATCTCTTCACATTTTATACCATTGCTATTTTTACAATAATTACCTTTTTACCACATTATCCATAACTTAAAACATTTTCACAGTTCTCTTCTCTTTCCTTACTTTCTATAATTATAAACAAGTTTCTAACATAAGATGATAAGATACAACTTTACCAATCATAACTCTTGACCATGTTTCTAGAAACATAATTATCAATCTTACCAAAACTATACTACAGTCATGTTATCTCAGTCCCAAATCTGTGAATAACAAAACTAACCGGCCAGATATACTAAACAAATCATATGGCCATAGGAGATTAATAGTCACGCCTGTGGCTTATAAATCAATACTGTCCCTCTATTATTCTGTTTCCAACCTTTCCAATTACAATGCTAAGTTGTATCACAAGGATTACATATTCATTCTATAAACTTTTACTACACCAAGAGTTAACACATTTCAACTCCGTTTCAAACCATCTTGCACTCAATTATGTGATCATCATTAGCCTAATTCATGTTTCAACAATATTACTATTAACATCTCTTACATATACATATTCGATCATATGCAAATCTTACACAATTTCCATTTGTTACTCCTTTTCTAATCCATTTACAATCTCTTATTATATACAAATACATAGAACTTTTCCACATGTAGATACTTTGGGACTCAAAATATTATATGATCATCAAGTTCAGTGATCACCATAACAATTTCACTGTCCAGTATTACTCGAGTCCATTCCCACTCTCAATTCCGTCACATAATCTATCTAACTTTGCGCAGGTCAAGACCTAATCTCTCTTAGGTCCACTAATACATGCAATATCATTCTCCATATCACTAAACCAATAGTTATACCACATACACATTCATAGGTCACCTTCATAATGTAACTCAATTTTCACATTTCTTACATATTACAATTACATTCATATCGAAAGACTCATCTCACATATCCTATATATGTATACAAATAATCATGAAATTTTATTTAATTTCTCTTTTGCATACAATCTATACAAATTTAATGTTTATTACTTTTCTTTGAACATTATCATTCTCATTCTTTTAACATGACTTAAATTATTCATTAACATAACAAATATATGCATTCTAACCATAATAACACTTCACATACATCGTAGTCACATTTCTAATGTGACATCTCTCTGACTTTTTTTTAAAGCATTTAATATACCTTCATATCCATTTTCACCCTTTCCAGTCAAATGACTTAAAGTAACTCATTTTCACTTGCTTATTCACTTTCCTTTTATTTCAAAACAAATTTTCATACCATCAATCACATTACCCAATTCATAGTATTCTCATATGCAATAATATTCCTTCAAATAGCTCATATGTTTAACATACATTAAACTATCGATATCTAAATAATCTTTATCAACATTCCATTAAAACTCTAAATTCTCAAATTACTACCTTACCTAAACTTCAATTTACTCATCTCATTTTTCTTAATAACAATTTTAAAAACATCTTATATATATATATATATATACACCACAAAGCAACATCAAAACATATAATTTTCAAAATTATTAAAGCTCATTTCAAAAATTCAAATGTCACATATTACCACCATAAACATGAGCTTTAACAACACTTAAGCAAATCTCATTTCTAACATTGAAATCACAATGTTTGCATTAAAATAACAATACAACAACACCGTTATATCTCCCTACTTAACCAACATCATCTCTTTTTCTTTTAAAAACCTTAACTTTACATACCCAAACCTTAAATGGTCACACTTGACTATACCAATCAACTCACTTGATATTCCACTATACTCTCTTCATTTTAATAACATATCTATCCATATTAACAATCCAACAATATTTCCTCTCTCTAATAATCCAAACATAAGGTTTATTAGAAAGAGATTCAAATTGTAGAGGAAAGAATACATACTTTAATCTTGATTTTGTTTTTAACTCATTTCCAACTTTATTCTCCTATTCATTTCTTTATACTTCAAACACATTTCAAAAATCAAAAATTTAAAAATTTACTTTACTTAGATAAATTCCCATTCTTTAATTTATCAATTAAACTTATATAAGATTTTTTTTTCCATATCATTTCTTTCTCTAATTTTCCTTTCATGTAGAACCTCATCCACACACTATTATCCATCTTATCTAATTCAAATACATTACAATACACATAATGCCACATCCGAGACCAACCTAGGTGTTAATGCATATGCATGCATCACAAATTTCATTTCATTTTTTTTTAAAACTTTTCTTTTCTAATTCTACTTAGGCCGAGAATCTCAAACCTAAGCTCTGATACTAAAATAATTGTAACACCCCGATATACTATATAAGTACCATACATATACCTTGTATACATACAGTAAGTATATAAAGTATAAGGATGTCACTATTCATTACAATTTAAAAAAAAACTTACCTTAGTTCCAAACAATAATAAATTTAATTTAAAGAACATTTACAAAATCATTATTCTTTTGATGATATTACATATATATAATTTACCTTGTCTTTTCCATATTCATTTAAGTGTACGTACATTTTTATCAACATACAACATAATCAAATTGTACATGTATGCACCACCTTCTAGTTGGTCTCGAACTACACTGGCCCTCCTCGTGACATAGTGGTTTGACTTCAAGATCAATTATCTATTCACCTACGCGATTTACACAACCGTGCTAAGCTCGAAAGCTTAGTAGTACAAACAAATATTTCAAACTTACATTACAGAAGAATCATACTTCATATTTTAACATCATGTATTATCATTTTCTTATCATATTTTCCCCTTTACAATACATTCTTCATATATTTCCACTATTCTTATAATTTATATACATATACACATATATCATTACAACCAACCACAATTTAATGACTTAGCAAAACATTCATGAAATAATACTCATAATTTCCACATCCATATACATATTACACATCATGTTGTATTTTCATAATCACATCATTCAACATAGTTTCTCTATTATAATCATCTCATTCCATAATTATCATCATATATCTTAACATTATATCTTATTCCATAATTCACATTAAAGCAAAGACAAGCATGGGCCCAAAAAGGATCTAATATGCTATTCAAAGTTCAGAGTTACTGCTTTGGTCCATAATCATAATCATCAAGCCCGTAGGCGATATATATATCTATCCATGGATAGTGTAACAGACCAAGTCTCTTGGACCTCAACCCGTCTAGACCCGAGGTGATCCTCAACCCGGCAAGACTGTTACTGTTTTTGAGGCTTACGACCCAGTCTTTTCACCCCAAAAACATCATATTTCACATATTTCAACTGGAATCGGCTTACGACCGGTCTTTTCACCTATCCAGTGATTCATAGGCATGCCGCCAAACTTAGAACTCTGAAAATTGAATAACATATTAGGCACACAATTCATTCATTATTTCATTATCAATTCAATTCTCAATTTATAATACTCATCTAGGCAATCATGCCTCAATTATCTCATTTGCATCATTATAGCCAACAACAATGGCTTCACATCTCATCATTGAGGTTTTGCATCATTATAGCCAACAACAATGGCTTCACATCTCATCATTTCTCAATTCCCATTAAGGCAATTCATCATAAAAGTATTCATAATCAATTGCATTGAACATACATTTTGAATAATTATCATCTCTTTCACATATTGTATTTCATCATAACATCATATATTTAGAATATTCAACATACACTCCACCAAGTTCACATTATACAAAACATAGCATTATTCATATGCATCAACAATGCAATAGATTACTTAACACATTTACAACCAAATGTGTTAAGTCTCAAAGTCATATGAATGTATGCAATAATGCAAGGTTTGTACTTACCTCAAGAACCACTCACACCAATCTATACACTTCCTCTTCCAATAATTCTTCACCACTTGAATTAGGGCAATTCAACCTCTTCACAACCTAATCCAAAAGGAATAATACACACTTATTTACAATTACATATGAATTCCAATACAATTATTCACCTATTAGTCTCATACTAGACCCATAGATCACAAATTATAAGCCAACACAAATATCTAGGACCCCACGGTCGTGGCCTCACAACCCCACGGCCGTGGGTTAGCAAACGAGTCTGCCCACTTTTCTCCAAAACCCCCCCCCCCACGGGCGTGTCCCTCACTTGCCACAACCATGGCACTCATTTGCCACGACCGTGGCATCCATTTTGGCTCTGTTTCGGACCAAACTCATGTATTCTATGTTTTAAACTTCAATAAACACAAACATATAGTAAAATCCAAGATAATAAGTGATCAAACTCTCAACATACATCAATTACCAACTAATTTAACACTTATATAACTTCAACATATCTATATTCTTCAATCTTTCATTATCATCATTTTCACACACTTACCATATCAAATCTAAACTCAATCAATAGAAATCAATACAAGGAAATGAATACTTACTTGAATATTATGTCAAATTTCAATATCCACCTTCAATTCTCTCCAAAACCCTTATGAATTTGATGTGTATATAAATAAAATCACATCTCTCTCTCTCTCTCTCTCTCTCTCTCTCTCGTACAAGAAGAAGAAGAAGAAGAAGAAAATCTTTTCTCTTCTTTTTCATACTTATCATATATATATATATAATAATAATATAATTAAATATTTCTAAAAATCCTCCACCACTACTTTGTCCATCCTTTGACTTTCTTTTCTTCTTTTTCTTTTTATTATTATTATTATTATTAATTAATTAATTATATACACTTACTTTTCCTACACCAATTTATACATTATGTATATGTGATGTATATGTTGGTATATGTATATGCCTTCTATATTGTATTTATATTTTCCATATTTTTCAAATACCATATATACATATTATCCTTCATATACATCTATCTCTTATAATATTTCCTTTTAATTAATTTAAAATCATAATTTATCTTCTTTTGACTTCCATCTCTTTGACTTGTATATGTTATATATATATCTATATATACAACATATACACTCTTTCTTTACTTCTTTTCTCTTTCCATCAAACATATACATTAAATCCAACTACAACAATAATTCCAAAACTTTTAGGGTATACTTTGGGATATTACAACATGAACTTTAAACTCTTTCAAATGGATGTTAAAAGTGCATTTCTAAATGGACTCATAAGCGAAGAAGTTTATTTAGAACAACCTTCTGGTTTTGAAAACTACAAATTTCCTAATCATGTTTTAAAACTTACCAAAGCTTTATATGGATTGAAACAAGCACCAAGAGCTTGGTATGATAGACTTAGTGCATATTTGATTGAAAATTGTTTTTCAATAGGAAAAGTTGATACAACTCTCGTTGTTAAAAAGGACAAACATAACATTTTAATTGTACAAATTTATGTGGATGACATAATATTTGGAGCTACTAATGAAATCTTGTGCAACGAATTTGCTTGTTGTATGACTAGGGAATTTGAAATGACCATGATGGGTGAACTCAAGTTCTGCCTTGGACTGCAAATCAAGCAATGTAAAGATGGGATCTTCATCAACCAATCCAAATATACAAAAGAACTCATTAAGAAATTTGGAATGGATGGCTGCAAAACTAGCAAGACTCCTATGAGCACATCCTTGAAATTGGGTAAAGATGAAAATGGTAAAGTAGTAGATGAAAAGAAATATCGAGGTATTATTGGATCACTACTTTACTTAACTGCTTCTAGACCTGATATAATGTATGGTGTATGTCTTTGTGCTAGATTTCAAACTTGTCCTAAAGAATCACACTTGAATGCTACTAAGAGAATTTTGAAATATTTAAGTGGTACAATGCATTTAGGTCTTTGGTATCCTAAAAACACATCATTTCATATCTTAGGTTTTTCAGATGCGGATTATGCTGGTAGCATCTTAGATAGAAAAAGCACAACAGAAGCATGTCACTTTCTTGGCAATTGTCTAGTTTCTTGGCATAGTAAGAAACAAGCATCGGTTGCTTTGTCTACTGTGGAAGCCGGATATGTTGCAGCATGTTTTTGTTGCACACAAGTATTATGGATGAAACAAAAATTGCTTGACTATGGCAAAGTATTTAACAACATCTCCATTAAATGTGACAACACTAGTGCTATCAATTTGTCTAAAAATCCTTTCCAACACTCTAGATCTAAACATATAGATATTAGACATCATTTTTTGAGAGAAAATGTACAAAACCATAATATAGTCTTAGAGTTTATAGATACACATAATCAACTTGTTGATATCTTTACAAAACCTTTGAATGAAGATAGGCTTAACTTTATTAAACTTAATTTAGGTATGATTGATGGAATTACCCTGAATGAATAAAAATTGTAACACCCCTTCCCGGCCTACGTGTATAAGCCGAGTAGAGGCGCCACATTAACCTAATGTTGCTACCAATTTTACTTAGTCAAATTTTAGTTTCGGTTTTTACAGAAATTTTGCCAGAGGTTCGCCTAGAAATTGGGTCTCAAGTGTCGACAAAACTAGTTTTTCTGATTTTTGAAAATATTTTTACACAAACCAATGCAAACACAATCAGTATCAATACACTCCCAATGAATCCCCCTTATAACCTCAACTACAAACCTACAAGAAGAATTTACACTTCTAGTACAAAATAAAGTAGAGATTTATTATTATTACATACTACTAACGTACAGTATAACATAGTAATTCTCAAACTTATATATACATATACATGCCACAACTAGTTAACTCATAATGGAAACTAGGAGATCTACCCTGAGATGCTGTGGGTCTGGTCGTCGTTTCCCAAGAGTTAGATACTGCTCCGAACCTACGAGTCAAGGAAAACTTAACTCGCTGAGCAATGTCGCTCAGTGGGTACTTTACCAATGGAAATAAAAGTAAAACATGAAAGCATTTGAAATAAAAGGAAATAATTGAATCAAAAATCAACCAACATTAAACCAATGGAAGTTATTGTACATTCAGTGTAAATATGCTTTCAACAAATGTAAAAACCATAATTCAAACTCATTTTACATTACGTAGTTAAAAAAAAAACAGGACTTTGGCTCTACTGGTATATAGGGAACCATAGCGATAAGGCAATGGCCCTCACCACTGTAACATAAGTGGCCCTCACCACCATTATCATATCACAGGAATGGCCCTCACCATCCTGGTTATAACCAATGGCCCTCGCCACTGGCTTCAATGGCCCTCACCATTGAGTTCAGATCATAACAATTCAATCACAATATCAAGCAGTACTGCATAAGTTAATATAGTGCACCATACCCTTATCTACCACCCCCTACTACCCAGCAAAGCATAAAGGTTAAAATGATTCAATTTAAGTCTCAAACTTCATTTTAGATTTACTCGAGAAATCATTTTAATTCCCGTCGCGCTTTGCCATTTACGTCGCGCACCACATTCTTTAGTCAAACCATTACCCTTTTTCACATATTTAACATCCACAATAAACATATCAAACATTTCAAAGCATTCCTCAAAAGGTCACAAATTGACCAAATGAATAGTGTCGAGGCGCATAAAATCGACAACTTAAAAGGCAAGCGCCAAATGAATACTAAAATCTGGGTTTTTGTCAAGATTTCAGTCCACTTCAGTCTTACATTTGACCGGGTAAATGGTCTTATTTTTTGCTGAAATTTTACAGAAAACTTATTTCATATGTTGACTAATTTCATGTAAAATTTCGTTGAAAAATTTCATTGTTTACTGCCTCAACTGGCTGCCCAAAATTAGGTCCAGAATTGGATCCCAAAGGGCACCAATTCGGCCCACACTGGCATTGGGTGCAAAATTTGTTTATTTTTCTGTTTTAAACCCATTTCAAAGCTTCCCTAATAATGTAATGAAGACTTATACACTTCCCTATTAAAATAACTTGATTGTTTAAATCAATTTGGACTAAATGGAGTTCATAAACTCTTTTACCAAAATCATTGGAAACATTAGATTTCATTTGAATTTAAACAACCCAATAACTACATGGATTTAAAAATACCACTCAAAAATTGAATTCAAACTCAAACAACACATTTATGCATCCATAGCAAAAGTTCCATAGATAAAGTTTTGGTAAGAAATTGAAAGGAAAATTAATTCTTCCAAGGTAAAGTACCAAACCTTATTCTTTTAATTCCCCCTTTGCTTTTCCTTCTTCTCCTTCCTTAATCTTTGTTTCTCCTTCAAGAAATTCAAGAACACAACCTTAAACATAAACCTTAGAAATTTAGAACAATAAGCTACCCTCCAAATTCATATGAATTTCTACCTAAATTAACCATCTCTCATCATTAATCAACATATTTTTCCATTAAATTAATTTTCTAACCATCCTACAAACTTTCCCCAAATTCAACCTTTATGAACCTTAACTTAGATCTCTTAAAATAGCCAACAATTTATGAAATTAAAGCTACAAATAAAACCCCTTACCTTAAAGTCTTATTCTCCACCAAAGTTTACAACCAAAAATAGCTACTTGAAAAAAAATACTCTCTCTTTTCCCTTTCTCTCCTATTCGGCCAAAGCAAGAACAAAGGAGAGCTCTTGCCTTTTATTTTTTTGCTGTTCTCTTCTCCAAATGGCAGCTAAGAGAGGTTAAGATGTGTTGGTGTAATTGTTGGTTTCCCATTGGTACACTTAAGTGGGAAAATGGCTAATTTTCATTGGTCCAAATGTCTCTTTCTTTTATTTATTTAAAACCCAATCCCTTGGACTTTCTTTTAATTATATTTTGGTCCCTCAACCTCCTTGTGCTGTAATTTTATGGTCTAGGGTGTGAAAAGACCAAAATACCCTCCGGCGATTACTCGTTCGAAACTTTTAAACCGCTCACTTCCGCCGAATGCTGTGATACACTTTTTGACTCAGTTTTTCCTCTACTTTTCATTTTTGAGATCAATTATTACTTTCGAGACACTTTTGAAAATGACCATAACACCCCTGGTCAAAATCCCCTATATCTTCCAAATCGTGCGTTTTCGGGAAAAATCGTGTCGCGCCGTTACTACCCGATTTTTCTCTACTTACCATTTCTGGAGTCTGTTATATGCACTATTAAGGACCTCCGGAACAACTTTTGGTAATTACAATCACCTCCCTAAAACTTTGCATTTCTTCAATTAGGTCCCATTGGTCTTATAGCTTTATCTGGGGCCGTTGTCATGAATTGACTTCTCCTTTCCCCTTCTCTCACTGTGCACGTGACTGCTATGCATAAATGCGGTGGGTGGATGTGACAGTTCCTCCCTCGTTAATTTAGGCTTCGTCCCGAAGCCCATCAGGTGGAAATAAATATGGGTACTGCTTCCTCATAGTTTCTTCATGTTCCCATGTAGCTTCTTCTACTTTGTGATTCCTCCAAAGCACTTTGACAATGGGATCTTCTTATTCCGCAACTCTTTGATTTATGTCAGGTCAGGCTGAATCTCGATGTCTTGAGCTTGCATGACGTGGGTTGGATCTGAACGATACCTCTTTAGCATTGAAACGTGGAAAACATCATGTATTTTACTATGGTAACGCCAACTGGTAAGCTACCGGACCTACCCGTTTGATGATCTCATATGGTCCGATGAATCTAGGGCTTAGCTTGCCTTTCTGTTTAAATTGTAACACCTTCTTCCAAGGAGAGACTTTGAGGAATACTCTGTCGTCGACCTCGAACTGTATGTCTTTCCTCTTTAGGTCTGCGTATGATTTTGCCTGTCCGTCGCTACTTATTATTGGTCTCGAATGATCTCTACCTTTTCCTCAGTTTCCTTAACTATGTCAGGCCCCAACATCTTTTCCTCTCTCAATTTTGTCCAGGAAACTGGACTTCTGCATTTCCAACAGTACAGTGCTTTGTAAGGAGCCATTTGTATGCTGGATTGATAGCTGTTGTTGTACGCAAATTCCATTAAGCTCAGGTGTTTGTCCCAGCTGCCTTTAAATTCTAAAACGCACTCCCTCAGCATATCTTCCAAAACTTGAATCACTCTTTCTGACTGTCCGTCTATCTGGGGATTGAATGCTGTACTGTGGTAAGTTCGAGTCCCAAGGGTTGTTTGGAATTTCTGCCAAAAATTTGAAGTAAAGCGTGGATCTCGATCTGATATGATTTAAGTTGAAACTCCGTGAAGACGTACGATCTCTTTGATGTATAAGTCTGTCAACTTGTCTAGCGAGTAATCCACACGTACTGGTAAGAAATGAGTGGACTCAGTAAGCCGATCCACGATTACCCAGATCGCGTCGTGTTTGTCCCTAGTCATAGGCAATCCTGTGACAAAATCCATAGTAATACGGTCCCATTTCCAGGTTGGAATCGTAATAGGTTGTAGTAGTCATGAGGGTAGTTGATGTTCCACTTTCACTTGCTGACAGGTTAGACACTTCGTCACGTGATCCACGATGTCTCTTTTCATTCCTGGCCACCAGTAATCCTCCTTCAAGTCCCGGTACATTTTTGTTGCTCCCGGATGCATTGTGTAAGGACTGTTATGAGCTTCTTACAAAATCTGTTTCTTCAGTTCCTCGGACTTAGGTACCACCATTCTCTTCTTGTAGTATAGGATACCATCTGGACGAATTTGATAATCTCCTGATGAATTCTCCTGCGCCTGTTGACTCCACTTCTTCACTTGTTCATCTTCCTTCTGAGCCTCACGTATTTATTGATGTAAGGTAGGTCGCACGTGCATTTCTGCAAAGATAGCTCCATCTTCTGTGGGCTCTAATTCTACCCTCATAGCACGTAGCGCTTGCATTGACTTCCTACTAAGTGCATCTGCTACAACATTCGCTTTGCCCGGGTGATAGTTAATCGTATAGTCGTAGTTGGCTAACAATTGCATCCATTTTCCCTGTCGCAGGTTTAAATCTTTCTGTGTGGGCAGGTACTTCAGGCTTTGATGATCTGTATAAATGTAACACTTTTCCCCGTATAGGTAGTTCCTCCACGTCTTGAAAGCCAAAATAATTGCTACTAGTTCTAAGTCATGCGTGGGATAATTCTTTTCGTGTGGCTTGAGCTGTCGAGAGACATACGCAATGACTTTGCCCTCCTACATCAATACGCAACCTAACCCGATATGGGATGCATCGCTATAGATCACAAAATCTTTTCCTGATTAGGGTTGTATAAGAATGGGCGCTTCAGTAAGTTTTTGCTTCAGCCTTTCAAAGCTCTGTTGGCAAGCGTCGGTCCACTGGAATTTGGCATTCTTCTAAAGTAGCTTGGTCATAGGTGCGGCAATCATGGAAAACCCTTTGACGAATCTCCGATAATATCCTGCTAACCCCAAGAAACTACGGACTTCCATTACTGTCTTAGGTTGCTTCCATTCCAATATTGCTTCTATTTTATTGGGATTGACCCTTATTCCTTCTGCCGATACAATATGTCCCAAGAAGGCTACTTCTTCCAACCAAAATTCGCATTTGTTGAATTTAGCGTATAACTGCTTCTCTCGCAGGGTTTGCAAAATGATCCTAAGGTGGCGATCATGGTCCTCTCGATTCTTTGAATACACCAATATGTCGTCAATGAATAAAACCACGAACTGATCCAAATACGGGTGGAAGATTCTGTTCATCAGATCCAGGAATACTGCAGGTGCGTTCATTAATCCGAAAGGCATAATAAATTCATAATGTCCATAGCGAGTTCTGAATGCAGTTTTTGGTATGTCTTCGTCTTTGATCCCCAATTGATGATAACCCGATCGTAGATCGATTTTTGAAAACACTCCAGCACCTTTGAGTTGATCAAACAAATCGTCTATGCGAGGTAGCGAATACTTGTTCTTGATGGTCAGCTTATTGAGTTGACGGTAATCCATACACAACCTTAGGGATCCGTCTTTCTTTTTCACGAACAATACTGGCGCTCCCCATGGTGACAAGCTTGGCCTAATGAACCCCTTGTCTAAAAGTTCCTGTAGCTGTACCTTTAGTTCTTTTAGCTCTGCTGGCGCCATTCGGTAAGGTGCGATGGATACTGGTGCAGCTCCCGGGTACATGTCTATGGTGAATTCCACCTCTCGTTTAGGTGGTAATCCGGGTAAATCGTCAGGAAATACGCCGAGAAAATTGCAAACAATAGGTATATCTTGTAGCTTTGGTGCCTCTTCTTTTGCTTCTAACGCGTATAACAGGTATGCCTCGCAGCCTTTTTGCACTAACCTCTTCGTTGTCATAACGGAATTGATGTTAGTTAGATAGTCCTTCCTCTTTCCCACTAAGGTCACTCCGTCGCCGTCTGACGTATGCAGAGTAACTCTCTTCCATTTATAGTCAACCAGTGCATCATGTTTGGCCAACGAATCCATCCCAAGGATAGTGTCGAGTTCTTGAAATGGTAGTTCAAATAAGTCTCCCCAAAATATATGTCCGTGTATCTCCACGAGGTAATCTTTCACTACCTTCCTCGTAATCACCTCACTCCCTAATGGGCTAGTAACTAATATTCCCTCTTCCTCTAGTTCTACCTTTAGGTTCCCAAGTTTTTCATTTTTCGTGCATATATATGAGTGTGAAGAACCCGGATCTATTAAAATGTAAAGTGGAACTCCAAACATAGATAACTGACCTGCAATCATGTCTAGCGCTTCTTCATCTTCTCGCCCCCTCATGGCATACATTCTAATAGGAGCCCTCACTTCTGATCGATTCACCGTCTCAGACTGGACACATGACGGATTTCCACCCCTACCTCTGCCTCGGCCTCTCCCTGCTGCCGCTTGTGATCCCTCAGTCTCCCTAGGTAGATTCTGCATTCACTAGGGACACTCTCTCATAAGGTGATCTAGAGATCCACATATGTAACATGCAAATGTCCGACCCCAACATTCTCCCATGTGGCAGCGTCCGCATTGATCACAGCGTGGATTAGTATTTTCACCTTCATTACCTCTCGGACAGGTAGAAAAGTTACCTCCGCTTCGGTTAAATCCTCTTCCTTGCCCTCTTTCGGATCGTCCGGTATTAGAAACTGAGGTGGCTTGACTTGGGCCACTGCGACTCGATCCCTGACTGTAACCCCGGCGTTGACCGCATCCCGTGGAACCATTGCCTTAGAATCGCTTCCTTGATGATTGGTAGTTTCCCGAATAGTTTTGGGTACCTCTCTTATGTTTCATCTTTTGTCTTTTATTCTGCTCATCAGACTGACACTACTCTACTTCAATAGCTCGGATGACTAACACAAAAAATTTCTTAATATGAGCAGCAATCAGCTGCACCTTAATCTCATTATTGAATCCATCTAAGAATTGTTTACATCGATCTTCCTCGTCTTCTATCGCTTTCTTAGCATACCTGCTTAATCTGGTGAATTCCCTTTCGTACTCTGTCACTGTCATTCGCCCCTGCTTTAAGTGTAGAAACTCTTTCCTCCTGGCGTCGAGATATGCTTCGGAAATAAACTTTCTCTTAAATTCTCTCACAAAGAAGTCCCATGTCCTCTGCTCTGATGGAACTCATTGTTGAACTGTGTCCCACCAGACATACGCTTCTTCCACTAACAAGGAAGTAGCGCACACAACTCGCTCCTCTGGAGTACACTGCAACTGATCTAAGGCTCGTACCGTTCCTTCCAGCCAATACTCGGCTGTAGAAGAATCATTGTCCCTTCGGGCCCTAAACTCCTTCATCCCGTACTTTCTTATCTTTTTTATCAGGGGTTTCCTTTCCCCTCCTACAGCAGGTACTGGTATGGGTGTTGGCACTGGTGGCGGTGCCAGGGCGGCACCGGCTATCTGTCGTAATACGGCAGCCATTTGTTGCAACATTTTGTTGGGAATAGGAGCATCAGTTGGTGGTTGCTCAGATGCAGGTATCTTTGATACATGCATTTCTACAGTTCGGGAGGCCTGAGACTCGACCTCCTCCTCTATATCACGCTGCGCTACTCGCGACATCTAAAGAACAGAGCAAAACGTATACAATCCCATCATCAATAACGACCCAGACCAACAACATTATATTACCCTAGGTGGCATGTATATAAAGGTAAAACTCTTAAATAACACATATACAACACAACTTTTATTTATTTCCAAGCAAAAGTATTTACATTACTAGGAAGCCCTTATGTACATTCCAAAATTTAGGACTCCTTACTACTATATCATCATGTCATACTACCATAAAATATTTACAAGATACCCCGATGTCACATACGTACATAACCAAAAGAACCTCCAAAAAGCAACACATCTCGAAGCTCAGTGAGTAGGTGCCCTAGGTGAGGTGGCACTGTCAGACAAATACTCTTCTATCTCAGGATCAAACTCTGGGTCATGCGATGCTTCACCAGGTAAGTGCTGGCCTAGTTCCTGGACCCTCTCCTGCAAAGCACGGATCTCTCTATGTGCTACCCTGAGGCTCCTACAGGCACTATCAAACTCCACTCTATGACTAAGCCTGTCCTCCTTTAACATCTGCACGTCTCTTATCAAGGAGGTAATCATCTCATGTTTTAATCTCAGGTCTTCACGATCCTGTATACTTCGATCTGCCAAAATTTCTATGGTATGATCTTGCTCCTGCACTATCTGCTTTAGCCTCTCTACTTCCATCCTCAGCTCCCTCATCTCATCGTTTTGATTACCCATAATTACTCCTATTATAATTAGAATAACATAACTAACAATACTACACACATGTATAGTTACATAATTAGAACCCCTAACCTAACCCTATGTGTCATACATTTAAGGTTCAGTTCAACTAACTACCCAAAATTGGCTAAACCGGAGCTCTGATACCAAAAATTGTGACACCCCTACCCGGCCTACGTGTATAAGCCGAGTAGAGGTGCCACACTAACCTAATGTTGCTACCAATTTTACTTAGTCAAATTTTAGTTCCGGTTTTTACAAAAATTTTGCCAGAGGTTCGCCTAGAAATTGGGTCTCAAGTGTCGACAAAACTGGTTTTTCTGATTTTTGAAAACATTTTTACACAAACCAATGCGAACATAATCAGTATCAATACACTCCCAATGAATCCCCCTTATAACCTCAACTACAAACCTGCAAGAAGAATTTACACTTCTAGTAAAAAATAAAGTAGAGATTTATTATTATTACATACTACTAACGTACAGTATAACATAGTAAATCTCAAACTTATATATACATATACATGCCACAACTAGTTACTCATAATGGAAACTAGGATATCTATCCTGAGATATAGTGGGTCTTGTAGACCCTTAATTTTTTACCTAATCCGATCTAATATGTTTTATTTAGCCCAAAATGATTTTTGTTGTTTAATTGGTCCAAAATAATTTTAATTAAATAATTTTTACCTTAGTATCTAATTTTTATTAATAAAAAATTAAAATAAACAAATAAAAATATAAAAATAAAAAATCGGAGTCGGAAAAAAAATCGGCAGCAAAAAGTGGTCGCGCGGGCCCGTTGGCCCAGCAGCAGCTCACCCGCGGGCCCGCTGGCGTTTCGCCCGCAGGAATTTCCTGCGGGCGAAATAACAGTCTGCAGGATTTTCCTGCGGGCTGGCGCACCTCCTGTGGGCTGGCACGCCCCCTGCGGGCTGGCACGCCCAGCCACGGGCCCGCTGCCACAGTTTTTGCCAGCACAAAATTTTTCAACCCAAAATTTTGAAACCTAATCCAATTAGGTTTTAATTTCTTTTTTTATTAATATTACTTACCTTAATTAATTAGGAATAAACAACCTAAAAACCATTATAAATAAGGACCAATAGAACCAAATTGGAGGAGGAAAAATTTACACAGTAGCTTGAGGTTTTGAAACCAAATTAATGAAGGAAAAGGAAAATTCAATTCTATTGATTTTTAAAAGCAGCAGCACCACGAATTAAGAAATTCAAAAGGCAACCAAGACTTGTCTTTGGAGCTAGTTCATCCAAGAAGAGTTATTTTTTGGAGAATCAACAAAAGAAGGTATGTTAAATTCTTTTTAATTTATGGAACACAGTAGCTAAGTTATGGAATTAGGTTTTTTAAATAAAAAAATTTAGACCTTGAATTTAATTTATCCAAAGTTAAAACAATAAAAACGTGACTTTCTTTTCTAAAAAGACTTAAAATTGTTATTTTTTCTTCTTAAAAACCTTAAAACTCTAATTAAACATATTTTTCAACAAAACCAAAACCAAAACCTGTTTCTTTCAAATTTTTAAAGTAGGTTCTATTTCATTCAAAAAACCTTAAAAAACATCTTTTCTACTTATAAAAACTTCAATTCATGTGTTTAAATTCATAAAACTTCATAAATCATCAAATTGCTTTTTAAAACTCTAATTCAAATTCATTACCCGAGAACCCTAATTTCAAAGCCTAAATCCAAAATTCAACTTTTAAACCTAAAACAATGAACCCTAATCCTTTTAAAACCTTAAACCATAATTTTTATGAACCCTAATCCCTTTAAAACATGAAAAACATAAAAAACATAAAAAACCAAAAAAAATCACATAGTAGCTTAAATCACTATTTAAAATAATGAATTAAAAGTTTTTCAAAGTGTCCAAAACCCTAGTTTCATGATTTCACCATTCAAATCTTAATTTGTTTAATCAAAGAGTCTAACCAATCTTATAAAACATAAAACCCTAATTTATTTTAATTCCATAAAAAGTCACAATAGCTTAATTTTAGAAATTTCCAAAACCTTAACACATGAGATAAAAAACCCTAAATGGAAATAGTAGCTATACTTGAACTTTTATTTGCTTTATTCAATTCCATACTTGATTATGCTTTGATTTATTTCTTATTTAAATTCAATAATTGATTTATTTAATTTATCATGGATGGATGTTTATTTTATTGATATTTAAATACTTTTGATGAATGATTTATTTATGGATGATTATTTACTTTTATCAATCAATTTAGACTTCCAAAAGTTGTAAGAGGTATGTTTTCCACTTGGTGGGTACCTCATTAGTTAAACATCATGTAATTTAATTTGCTTTTCTATTTTAGAATCTTTGTAAAGGGCATGTTTCTACCTTTTGGTGGGTGTCCTATCTAGGCATGTGATGTAAGGACATATTTCCATCCTTGGATGGGTGTCCATTTATTTGTTTTGTTTTGTTTGGACATTGCCTTGATTTTAATATAATGATGCTTTCTTTTTATTGTGTGTAATATGGATAATGTTATTATACTTAAGAATTTTATAATATTAAGACCTGTAAAGGAGGCCGGTTCCAATGAACCGGGCGTTGTGAGGGTGTTGGGCCATTTCTCACCTTCCCCACACGTACCCAACTTTCCGAACCCATTAGGGGGTTGGGGATTCCTTAGGAATCGAGTCATCCACCCCTTTCTTTTTTCCCGGCCTGTTCGGGTGGCGACTCCATTTTCTCTGGACTTAGGTCCGTGTTCTCTAAGGCCCGAGCCTAAACAGTGCCGAAGTTGCAAGAACCATTTCACCGGGAGTGGGGGGCAAAAATCCACGCTCACAGGTCTGGTCGTCGCTTCCCAAGAGTTAGCTACTGCTCTGAACCTATGAGTCAAGGAAAACTTAACTCGCTGAGCAATGTCGCTCAGTGGGTACTTTACCAATGGAAATAAAAGTAAAACATGAAAGCATTTGAAATAAAAGGAAATAATTGAATAAAAAATCAACCAACATTAAACCAATGGAAGTTATTGTACATTCAGTGTAAATATGCTTTCAACAAATGTAAAATCCATAATTCAAACTCATTTTGCATTATGTAGTTTAAAAAAATAGGACTTTGGCTCTACTGGTATATAGGAAACCATGGCGATAAGGCAGTGGCCCTCACCACTGTAACATAAGTGGCCCTCACCACCATTATCATATCATAGGAATGGCCCTCACCATCCTGGTTATAACCAATGGCCCTTACCACTGGCTTCAATGGCCCTCACCATTGAGTTCAGATCATAACAATTCAATCACAATATCAAGCAATACTGCATAAGTTAGTATAGTGCACCATACCCTTATCTACCACCCCCTACTACCCAGCAGAGCATAAAGGTTAAAATAATTCAATTTAAGTCTCAAACCTCATTTTAGAATAACTCGAGAAATCATTTTAATTCCCGTCGCGCTTTGCCATTTACGTCGCGCACCACATTCTTTAGTCAAACCATTACCCTTTTTCACATATTTAACATCCACAATAAACATATCAAATATTTCAAAGCATTCCTCAAAAGATCACAAATTGACCAAATGAATAGTGTCGAGGAGCATAAAATCGGCAAAGCAAAAGGCAAGCGCCAAATGAATAGTAAAATCTGGGTTTTCGTCAAGATTTCAGTCCACTTCAGTCTTACATTTGACCAGGTAAATGGTCTTATTTTTGGCTGAAATTTTACAGAAAACTTATTTCATATGTTGACTAATTGTATGTAAACTTTCGTCAAAAAATTTCATCGTTTGCTGCCTCAACTGGCTGCCCAAAGTTAGGTCCAGAATTGGATCCCAAAGGGCACCAATTCGGCCCACACTTGCATTTGGTGCAAAATTTGTTTATTTTTCTGTTTTAAACCCATTTCAAAGCTTCCCTAATAATGTAATGAAGACTTAGACACTTCCCTATTAAAATAACTTGATTTTTTTAAATCAATTTGGACTAAATGGAGTTCATAAACTCTTTTACCAAAATCATTGGAAACATTAGATTTCATTTGAATTTAAACAACCCAATCACTACATGGATTTAAAAATACCACTCAACAATTGAATTCAAACTCAAACAACAAATTTATGCATCCATAGCAAAAGTTCCATAGATAAAGTTTTGGTAAGAAATTGAAAGGAAAATTATTTCTTCCAAGGTAAAGTACCAAACCTTATTCTTTTAATTCCCCTTTGCTTTTCCTTCTTCTCCTTCCTTAATCTTTGTTTCTCCTTCAAGAAATTCAAGAACACAACCTTAAACATAAACCTTAGAAATTTAGAACAATAAGCTTGTAACACCCCTTCCCCACCTACATGTGTAAGCCGAGTAGAGGTGCCACACTATCCTAAAGTTGCTACCAATTTACTTCGTCAAATTTTAGTTCGGATTTTTACAGAAATTTCTTCATAGTTTCTCCTAGAAATTTGGATCCCAAGTGTCGACAAAACTTGTTTTTCTGATTTTTGAAAACACTTTACACAGACCAATGTGAATACTATCAAATTTAATACACTCCCAATGAATTCACCTTATACCCTCAACTACAAACCTGCAAGAAGAGTTCACACTTCTAATACAACATAAAGTAAAGGTTTATGATTATTACACACTACTAACATACAATTATAACATAAAAATTCTCTTTTATATTTATTCATATCCATGCCACAACTAACTAACTCATAATGGAACTAAAAGATCTACCCCTGAGATATGCTGTGGTCTGGTCGTTGCTTCCCCAAGATTTATCTACTGCTCCGAACCTACGAGTCAAGGAAAACTTAACTCGCTGAGCGTTGTCGCTCAGTGGGTACTTTACCGATGAAAATATAAGTAAAACATGAAAGCCTTTGAAACAAAATGAAATAATTAAATCATAAATCAGCAACCCTTAAACCAATGGAAGTTTCTATACATTCAGTGTAAATATGCTTCCAACAAATGTAAAAACCATAATTCAAACTCATTTTGCATTACGTGGTTTAAAAGAAACAAGACTTTGGATCAGGCTCTACTGGCATATAGGGAACCATAGCGATAAGGCAGTGGCCCTCACCACTGTAACATAGGTGGCCCTCACCACCGATATGAGATCACCGGAATGGCCCTCACCATCCTGGTTGTAACCAATTTTGCTCTATGGACTATACCCGTAGGTAACCGCCGGAGCATTCCCAATCACAATTTCACAACATCTCTGCTCCACGGCCTATACCCGAAGGTAACCGCCGGGGCATTCCAATCACAATTTTACAACATCTCTGCTCCATGGCCTATACCCGAAGGTAACCGCCGAGGCGTTTCAAACACAATAAGTGGTAGTACTGCATAAGTTAGTATAGTGCACCATACCCTTATCTACCACTCCCACTATCCAGTAGAGCAAAAAGGTTAAAATAATTCACTTTAAGTCTCAAGCTTCATTTTAGAATGATTCGAGAAATCATTTTAATTCCCATCGCACTTTGCCATTTATGCCGCACAACACATTCTTTAGTCAAACCATTCCCCTTTATCACATAATTAATATCCACAATAAACATATTAAACATTTCAAAGCATTTCTCAAAAGATCACAAATTGACCAAATGAATAGTGTTGCGGCACAAAAAATCGGCAACGCAAAATGGCATGACCAAATGAATAGTAAAATCTGGGTTTTCGTCAAAATTTCATTCCACTTCAGTCATGTATTTGACCAAGTAAATGATATTATTTTTTGCTGAAATTTTACAGAACACTTATTTCATATGTTAACTAATTGCACGTAAAATTTTGATGAAAATTTCATTCATTAGCTACCTCAAATAATTGCCACAAAAAGATCCAGAAAGCTGTCTTTTTGGGACCATTTCGGCCCAAGCATATGAAATAGATAGGATAGTTTATTTTTCTTTTGCAAATCAATATGAAGGCTTCTTTAATAGTAAAGTGAAGATTCAAACACTTCCCTTTGATAACTTTTGCATGTTTAACTCAAATCAAACTAATTAAAGTCCAAAACAACTTACCAAATCAACTTGCCAAATTTTCTCAAAACATATGGTTTCAATTAAATTTAAACAACCCAAAATTAATTATTCAAAGGTAAAGTACCAAACCTTATTTCTTTAATTCCTCTTAGATTTTCCTTCTTCTCCTTCTTTAATTCTTTATTTCTCCTTCAATAAATTCAAGATACAACATAAACCTTAGAATTTGAAAATAATAAGTTATCCTCCATTTCCTTTCCAGCCGAAACCCTAATCCAACCTTATTAATCTTTATACATCTTGATTCTTCCATTTAATCAATTAATCTCATCACTTACTTAATATTTTTCCAATTCCACATAAAGACTCTAATCTCCAATCTTCCAATAAATATATAACTACCTAAAATTAATACTAAAATTAAAGTCTACTTACTAGAAAACCTTAAAAACTTACCTTAAAAATCAAATTTGGAGAAACTTGGAAGTCCTTTGGTGTTTCCCTTTGTTGGCCGAAATTTGTAAGTGTAAAAAGAGAGAGTTTTTTCTTCATATCACATATATTTATATACAAACGAAATGATGATCACCTTATGTGTTGGTTAAACCCTTTAAGACTACTTGTCCACCTTTCTCTTTCTTCATTTATTACTCATGCTAAATGGTTATTTTTGATTGGCCAACATTAGATTTTTATAGTTTTCTTTTCTTTTACTTCTTTCCACTTGTCCCTCTTCCCATAGGATATCCTAAAGTTGTCCCGGGTTACCCATATGGTCCCGACACGAAACCGGGCCCACTTTACGTTCCGGCAATTAATCTATCATATCTTTTAAACCATACAGTTCCAAGAGTCAAACTACATATAGTTTTGATCCTTTCGACCTCTACTTTCTATTTATAAGGTTTATTTTAGGTTTCCAAGTCATTTTGAAAAATTACCGATAAGCCCTCAAATTTTTACAAAATTCCCTTTAGGTCCTTTCCTTGCTCGGGTTTTCTTCCGACTCCGTTTCTACTGACGATCGTTTCATATATCACCCCTCGTCATCCTCTATGTACTCATTTTTTTATTTCCTACTTTAAATTCATGTATAACTTTAATTGATAATGACCAAAATGCCCCTAGTCAAAATGTCTTCGTTTTTCTTTAACGGGACATTTCCTAGAAAAATCATTACACGTCGTTGCGACCCAATTAATCTCTAGAATATTCTTCCGGGGTCGGATATGGGCACTATTAAGAACTTTCGACTCTTAATTTTTTATTTTACATAGTTACCCCTAACTTTTGAGAAATTTTCACTTAGGCCCTTTTTATATCCCTTCCTAACCTTGCTGTCTTTCTTTATTAATATCTTTTTACTCAGATCTCCAAATTAAGTAATTCTTTTTCCCACTAAAACTAGACATCTGGGGATACATTGTGTCAAAATTTCAGGTCGATCCGAGTTATATTTGATTTTTGACGGTCCTTCGAAGTCAAGCCTACTATGCTGTCCTGAGGCAGCTTGCCATTGTCTACTAAATCCATCATATCTTATTCTGTACAACTCTAAATTGAGTAATTTCAAGTTATACATCTAGCTAAGACACAAATAAACAATTAAGTATTCTTTGATACTCTCTAATTTTGTCATTAACTTGGATGAAATTCGAGCTCAAGTTATAGGTTATGTCTGTTTCTTACCGATCCGGGATTTGGGATGTTACAATTCTATCCACCTTAATTTAAGCTTCGCCCCGAAGCTTACTCATTCTATATACTTGATGTTCTTTAACTACTATCTATTGCTTTTGCCACTCTTTCACCTTATTCACTTGATTGCTCTCTGTCATCTCTCTATATTGTTTACGCATTGCCTTATTTTGACACTTATTCATTTACTGGGATTAACTATTTTAAGATTCAACATGTTTTACCTTTTGTATTCTGTTTTCTTCCCATATCTGTTCTCTTGCTATTTATTATTCTACAAGATTATCCAATAGACTATTATGTGGTTCAACATGCTTTGACTTTTGTCACGATTTCTCATTTGAAACATCACTATTACTCTCTTGTATTTCCTTCAACTTTGATTCAGGTTTGTTCTTTCTCATTCCTTCTTGTATGTTTTTGTAATATCCTCATGCATGCCCTAGAAGTTTTGTATGTTGTTGTTGTTGTTGTTGTTGTTGTTGGTTTAAATTGAGAAAAGAAAAGTATATGTATATGTGTTTTGGGAAGAAATAGGGTTTAGAGACAAGTTTATATGTTGTGTATATGATGATATATATATAACATATACATTGGTCAAAAGGGTTGGTCAATGAAAGAGGAGATTTTTTTTAGGGCATGTGAAATTACCAAAGTGGGCAAGAAATTATAAAAGGAAATTAAGATGTGTATGAGGGTATTATAGTAATTTTCTTTTGGATGGGTATTTAATGAGTGTTTGACTTTGTGATTTCTTCATCATCTTCTCTTCTTCTTCTTGATGTTGGCCGGCTCACCAAAGGCAAAGGAAAACAAGAGAGCAAAGGAAGATTTTGATGTTCTTAGCTCAAAGGTTGAAGGAGATTTCAAGTAAACAAGTTGGAATTTCAAGAAATTTCATTATTTTGTAAGTATTCTTTTGTTTTCTTTACTTATTTTGAAGTGGTGTTAAAGTGAATTAGAGTTTGTTGATTTTGTGATTTGGTGTGTTTGAGATGTGTTTGTGTTGTGTTTTCAAGTGTTGAATTGGTTTTAAGTTAAGAGTTTAAATAGGTATTGTTGTTGGACGTGGTGGATGTTGAGTTTGAAAGATGGAAAAGGATGAGGATTTTAAGGTTTGTGTTTAATGTAATATTAATGTTTTGTGAGGTGATTATTGTGATAAACATGTAGAATTTGTGTTTAGAACATTGATTCCATTCATTTGAAACATGTTATATGGTGTTTGATGAGTTTGAGTGCAATTTGGAGGAGAGTTGTGCATATTAGGGTTTGTGTTTTGGGAGACACGGCCAAAAGCAATGTGTGACACGGCCAAGCCAAGGGATTTTGGGCGTGTTGGATTAGTTTTTGGGTGACATGGCCGTGTTCCCAAGCCGTGTTAGCTACTGTGAGTTTTGGTTTAAGAGACACGGCCACAAGCTTGGCCGTATCCCTTGCCCGTGTTGCTTACTATCCAATTGGGTTGAGTGACACGGCCACAAGCTTGGCCGTGTCCCTCAAGTGGCTGCCCGTGTCCCTCAATTGTGTGGGTTAGGGTTTTAATTCTTTGTTCTTCTTGCATTGCTTTGGTTCTCCAAAGGTAGGTTGGTCCTTAAACCTAACCCTAAACACTTTAAACACACTTGAATCAATGAATGATATAATCAAATGTATGTGTAAGGTCCTAAAGCTATGAATCATATCAATTGTTCTTTGCCCTAATTGCATTGTTGAGATTGAACAATGTTATGTTATGCATTGTGAATAGTAATGTGTTTCATAAGTAATATACATTGAAATGTATATCAAAGATGCAATGATAATTCAAATAAGACATGATATGAGACAATGCCATTGTGTTTGGCTATGATGATGCGATTGAAAGAAATAAGGCATGTTTGCCTAAATGTTGTTGAGAATTGAGAATGAAAATGATAATTGAATAATAAATGAATTGTGTGGCTAATGTGTTATTCCTTTTTCAGAGTTGGTTGTTGGTGGCATGCCTAATAAGTGTAACAATCTCTTGAAGTTAGGTTGGATTGAATCCTTGAAGCCTAATTGAGATGTTACCACCCTTGAAGCTAGGTTGGGTTATTTCTTGAAGCTTGGTTGAACTTAATCCTTGAAGCCTAGTTGGGTATATGATATTGATAAATGTGATAACAAAACCAAAGCATTAACTCTGAAAATTGAATGGCATATTAGTGTGTCTTGGGCCCATGCTTGTCTTTGTTTAGTGTTGATTATGAATGGTTAAATGAATACTAATGAGGTATATGAAAAGATATTGAAATGTGATATGTAATGTGAAAGTATGTTGTTAGTTTTGCATATATGATGTTACATGTATAATATGGATTGAGAAATGACATTGCATTGCACTAAGTCATATCATTTGCATGATTATCTTACTAAGCCATTGGCTTAGCGCGATAGTGTTTAATCGCGCAGGTAATAGAGTTGATAGAGTTGAACCCGAGAGTTCATCAAGACCAAGTGAGAGTAGACCTTGAAGAATCCATTTTGGGAGCTTAAAGATCAGAGCAAACTTGCCAATCATGTATACTTCTTTATATTTTGTAAAGAAATGTTTAATATGTAAATATGTAAATATTTTATAACTTCCGCTGTGTAATATTTAAATGTATATATATATATATAACTAATATGTTTTGTTTTATAAGTAAATGATCTACTTTTCTATAATGTATAATGATAAGGGTATTGTATCAAGTTTAAAGTGTTTTGAATGTTAAAAGAACCGTAGCATCCCTATGTTTGGTGCACTTATGCTACATTGTTGTGGTTGTAGTGTGTGTGCATTGGATATGGGGGTGTTACAATTGTTTTGGTATCAGAGCCTAGGTTTGAGATTCTCAACCTAGGTAAAATGTAACAAAAAGAATATTTTTACTTAAAAAGTTGGTTTTGAATAAAAATACATGTTTGGGATTGGCAATCTCTGATCTTTAATAAGGTGTGTCCTTTTGTGCTTGCAGTGTTAGGTGTTGATGGATCCTCATTTGAGACAGTCGGTTGAGGGTAGTGAGGAGAGCGTTGCTCCTGATGAGGGAGCTAGGGTTGATAGTGTTGAGGAGGCACCTGCTTCGGTGTCGGGTAGACCAGTTGGTGAGGAGGTTCCACAAGCTTGGTTGAGGCATGTGGTAGAGGCGTTGAGGCAAGCACCAGTACAACCACAGCCGCCACCCCCTCAGCCCTTAGTTTCTGTGAGGCATTATGACAAACTGAGGAAGTATGGAGCGGAGGATTTCTTTGGTACTACTGACCCAGCTGTAGCGGAGCAGTGGCTTGACAAAGTACAGAGGATCTTTATTCAGTTGCAAGCCACCCCTGAGGAAAAGTTTGACTATGCAAGATCTTTGCTACAGAAGGATGCCTACGACTGGTGGAAGACAGTGCCACATTCTATGGAAGATCCACCAACCTTGTCATATGCCAATTTTCTGAGGGAATTTGAGTTGAAGTATACTCCTAGGGAGTATAAGGACATGAAGAAGATGGAGTTCTTGAGCTTGAAGCAAGACAGCAAGACTGTAACTGAGTATGAGGTTGAGTTTATTCGACTGAGTCAGTATGCTGGGGGTATCATTGCTGATGAGATTGATAGATGTCGGCGATTTGAGGAGGGATTGAGGCCCTCGATCATGTGCTTAGTGGCTGGATCCAGATATCAGGATTTCTCACAGCTTTTGGCAGCAGCTCGAAGTGTAGAGCGAGCTCAGGGTATTGCGGTTGCTTCAGAAGAAGAGGTTAGGGTTAGAAGGCCCCAGTTCGAGGCAGGGTCTTCTTCTGCGAAGAGGGGTAGAGGAAGTTTTGTTCCTCGGAGTAGTAGGAGCCAGAGACCAGCGGGTAGGTCAGTGCAGTTACAGAGGCAGAGATTTAGACCTGCAGCTTCAGTGGCAAGTGCTCCGACCCCTATGGTTCAGAGATCCACCTTACCCATCTGCATCCATTGTGGTAGGCCGCATGGTGGTCCTTGTTGGAAGGCTGGTATAGCAGGGGTTTATTTTAGATGTGGATCACCTGATCACTTTGTTAGAGATTGTCCTGAGAGGCAAGAACAGATGTCAGTTGATACTGCAGTTTCTCGACCTAGTGTGAGGGGAGGTCGAACAGGCAGAGGTAACAGCCGGGGAGGTAGACTGGGGTACAGTTCTAGAGGAGGTGCTACCTCCAGGGAGAGTAGACCAGAGGAGGTTGGATCTTCCCAGAGGATGTATGTTATGCAGAGGCAGCCAGATGCATCGGCAGTCATAGCTGGTACTTTTTCTTTATTTGATACTTCAGTACTTGCTTTGATTGATCCGGGTTCCACGCATTCATATATTAGTGCATCTGTTTTGCCTGTATTTGATGTGCATGCTGAGTCCCTAGGATTTGATGTGTTGGTGACAAATCCGTTAGGGCATAGTGTGGTTGTGAGTAAGGTGCACCGAGATAGTGCAGTGAGGGTGCAAGGTGAGGAGTTCCTTGGAGACTTGATTGAGATGCCATTTAAGGAATATGATGTGATCTTAGGTATGGATTGGCTATCTCGACATGGAGCTATGGTGGATTGTAAAAAGAAAATTGTTTCTTTGAGAACGGGTGATGGTAGAGAGGTGATAGTATCTAATGAGCAGGAACAGCTAGCCTCCTTATTTGTTTCAGCTGTTGCAGCCAGAAGGTTGATTAGGAAGGGATGTGAAGCCTATCTTGCTCATGTGGTAGATACTAGAGTAAAGGGTTCTCAAATTGATAGCATTGCCACAGTTGCTGAGTTCCCATATGTATTTCCAGAGGAGTTGCCAGGATTGCCAACTGAGAGAGAGGTGGAGTTTGGTATCGAATTGTTGCCTGGTACCACTCCTATCTCTATTACTCCTTATAGAATGGCACCAGCAGAATTGAGGGAATTGAAAGTGCAATTACAGGAGTTGTTGGACAAAGGATTTATTCGCCCCAGTGTTTCTCCTTGGGGAGCTCCTGTGCTATTTGTGAAAAAGAAAGATGGTACTATGAGGTTGTGTATCAATTATAGGCAATTGAACAAGGTGACTATTAAAAATAAATATCCTTTGCCTAGAATTGATGATCTCTTTGATCAATTGAAAGGAGCAGCTGTGTTTTCTAAAATTGATATGAGATCAGGGTACCATCAGCTGAGAGTCAAAGCTGAAGACATTTCCAAGACCGCCTTTCGGACCAGGTATGGGCATTATGAATTTTTAGTTATGCCTTTTGGTCTGACGAATGCACCTGCAGCTTTCATGGATTTGATGAATAGGGTGTTTAGGCCCTATCTGGATCAGTTTGTAGTGGTCTTCATCGATGATATTCTAGTGTATTCAAGGAATGAAGAGGAACATGATTTGCATCTGCGGATTGTGTTGCAGATTTTGAGAGAAAAGCAGTTATTTGCCAAATTGTCGAAGTGTGAGTTCTGGTTGGATCAAGTAGCTTTTCTCGGACATATTGTTTCTGCAGAAGGCATCAGAGTTGATCCGAGCAAAGTTGAAGCAATTTTGAATTGGAGTCCACCCAAGTCTGTGACAGAGATTAGAAGTTTTCTGGGTTTGGCAGGCTATTACCGGCGGTTTGTGAAAGGGTTTTCTTTGATAGCTACTCCACTCACCAGATTGCTTCGTAAGGGAGTGAGGTTTTTGTGGACAGATCAGTGTCAGGCGAGCTTTGAGCAGTTGAGAGATATGTTGACTCAAGTGCCTGTTCTTACTTTACCTGTTGAAGGAAAACCATATGTGATCTACAGTGATGCTTCACATAGAGGTTTGGGGTGTGTATTGATGCAGGAAGGGAAAGTTATAGCTTATGCATCTAGACAGTTGAAACCGCATGAGCTTAACTATCCAACCCATGATTTGGAATTGGCTGCCATTGTGTTTGCATTTAAGATTTGGCGCCACTATCTATTTGGGGAGAAATGTTTCATCTACACTGATCACAAGAGTTTGAAGTATTTGGTTGTCCAGAAAGAACTCAATCTTCGTCAGAGGAGATGGTTGGAATTGATTAAAGACTACGACTGTTTGATTGATTATCATCCAGGTAAAGCAAATGTTGTTGCTGATGCCTTGAGTCGGAAGTCTTTAGCTGGTTTAACAGTTTACTCGCTCTCGTTGCTTGTTGAGTTGAGAGCATTGCATGCCAGTTTTGTACCTTGTGTTGATGGTGCATTATTGGCACAGTTGCAATTGAAGCCGGTTTTGTTAGATCAGATCAAAGAAGCTCAGTTGGCCGATAAGAAGATACAAAAGATTGTTTCGGATTGTCAGAGTGGAAAGGGTAGAGATTTTATTGTGAAGAGTGATGGAAGTCTCTGGTTCAAGAGCAGATTGTGTGTACCCGATGATGCTGATTTGAAAAGGGTCATTTTGGAAGAAGCTCATCAGTCGATGTTTGCTATGCATCCGGGTAATACGAAGATGTATCATGATTTGAGACAGCATTATTGGTGGATGGGGTTGAAGAGAGACATTGCTGAGTTTGTATCGAAATGTCTCACTTGTCAGAAGGTTAAAGCGGAGCATCAAGTTCCAACCGGGTTGCTTCAACCGTTGTCAGTGCCAGAATGGAAGTGGGAAAGAGTGACAATGGACTTTGTGTCTGGATTGCCATTGACACAAAGGAAACATGATGCCATATGGTGATTGTGGATAGATTGACTAAGACAGCTCATTTCCTTCCGGTGCGGATGGATTACTCTTTGGAGAGGTTGGCTGAGCTGTATATCCATGAGATTGTAAAACTGCATGGTGTTCCAACTTCTTTAGTGTCTGATCGAGATCCCAGGTTTACTTCAAGATTTTGGAAGAGTTTGCATAGTGCTTTGGGTTCTCGACTGCACTTCAGCACTGCTTTTCATCCACAGACAGATGGACAGTCAGAGAGGGTGATACAGATTCTTGAAGATATGTTGAGAAGCTGTGTCATCAATTTCTCTGGAAGTTGGGATAGGTTTTTACCTCTTGTGGAGTTTGCTTACAACAACAGTCACCAATCTAGCATTGGTATGGCACCATTTGAAGCATTGTATGGCAGACGGTGTAGGACACCTCTTTGTTGGAGTGAACTTGGGGAAGGTAAGTTAATTGGGCCTGATTTGATTCAAGAAACTGAAGAGAAAGTGAAGTTGATTCGAGGCAGATTGAAAGCAGCTTCAGACCGACAGAAGTCTTATGCAGATCTGAAGAGGAGAGATATAGAGTTTGATGTGGGAGATAAGGTATTTTTGAAGGTATCTCCTTGGAAGAAAATTTTGAGGTTCGGTTGAAAAGGGAAATTGAGTCCTCGGTTTATTGGACCATATGAAATTTTGGAAAGAATTGGGCCAGTTGCTTATCGACTCGCTTTGCCACCTGAGTTGGATCGTATTCATAATGTATTTCATGTTTCTATGTTGAGGAGGTACAGATCGGATCCATCTCATGTGTTGCCAATTGAATCTATCGAAGTGAGCCCAGATTTGACTTTTGAAGAGGAACCAGTTGCTATCTTGGCACATGATGTGAAAGAGCTGAGAAACAAGAGAGTGCCATTGGTGAAGGTTCTATGGAAGAATCATGGAAAAGAAGAAGCAACTTGGGAAAGTGAACAAACCATGCGAGAACAATATCCTCAGTTGTTTCAGAGTTGATATCAGGTAATTTCGAGGACAGGTGAGAGTAGACCTTGAAGAATCCATTTTGGGAGCTTAAAGATATGTTTAATATGTAAATATGTAAATATTTTATAACTTCCGCTGTGTAATATTTAAATGTATATATATATAACTAATATGTTTTGTTTTATAAGTAAATGATCTACTTTTCTATAATGTATAATGATAAGGGTATTGTATCAAGTTTAAAGTGTTTTGAATGTTAAAAGAACCGTAGCATCCCTATGTTTGGTGCACTTATGCTACATTGTTGTGGTTGTAGTGAGTGTGCATTGGATATGGGGGTGTTACAATTGTTTTGGTATCATAGCTCAAATAATAGCTCATGGGTGATCAGTCCATGATACCATTATTCTCAAAGTACTATTTATTTCATTACATGTCTCGCTTTATGCTGGTTACTGCCGATCCCAACATAAGGTGAGAACATCTTTCTTTTTTTTTTATTACATTTCAAACTCTTTCCTTCCTTTCTTTTTCGAATATGTTTCAATTCACTTTCTGTTTATTTTCATATATACTTTTTTTTTCATCTGTATATTATTACATATTTTTCTTACTTAGCTCCTCAAGGTAATAACAGTAGAATCAAAGTGGGATGAGACAATACCATATGGAACCAGCATGGCATGGGTGGCCCTCACCACCGTTTCATTTCCATGGCACAGGTGGCCCTCACCACCTTTTTCATCAAACCAATGGCCCTCACCATTGGCCCCCAATGGCCCTTACCACTGAGTATATATATCGGTGCCAGATAAATATCAAACCAGTGGCCCTCACCACTAGCCCAGTGGCCCTCACCATTGAGTATAAATGTTAATGCCATATAAATACACTCATCCCAACTCTGATTCAATATGAATTACCAAGGTAGGCATATCTTTCTAATATTTTATTCTCTTTCCTTCATTCATATCAATGCACACATAAGCACAAAAATTCTCAAGTTGTCAGAACACATTACCAAACATTTCCAACACAAGTTTAAATAGTTCATTATATAAGGAACACATGATTTCAACCAGGTAAAGCATTAATCCTGGAGAATCTAACTAGTTTTGCTTCCTTTTCTTAGTTCTCAATTTTATTTTCTATGATTTTTTTCTTGTCGTACTATTATTCTTCACTCTTTCAATTTTAGACTCTTGTATTATGGTCGGTATTCTATTCGTTATTATTCTTTCGGTGCTTTTACTACTTACCTCTCATAATTGTCTTAACCTTTATTGCATATATTTCTCAATTTTTTTTCGTGCATATATATGAGTGTGAAGAACCCGAATCTATTTAAACGTAAAGAAGAACTCCAAACATAGACAACTGACCTGCAATCACGTCTAGCGCTTCTTACGACATCTAAAGAACAGAGCAGAATGTATACAATCCCATCATACATAACGACCCAGACCAACAGCATTATCTTATCCTAGGTGGCATGTATATAAATATAAAATTCTTAAATAACACATATACAACACAACTTTTATTTATTTCCAAACACAAAGTTTTACAATACTGGGAAGTCCTTATGTACATTCCAAAATTTAGGACTCCTTACTATTATATCATCATATTATACTACCATACAATATTTACATGATACCTCTATGTCACATATGTATATAACTAAAAGAACCGCCAAACATCAATACATCTCAAGACTCAGTGAGTAGGTGCCTTAGGTGAAGTGGCACTGTCTAAAAAATACCCTTCTATCTGGGGATCAAAATCTGGGTCATGTGATGCTTCACTAGGTAAGTACTGACCTAGCTCTTGAACCCTCTCCTGTAAAGCTCGAATCTCTTGCTGTGCCACCCCGAGGCTTCTACCGACACTATCCAACTCCGCTCTATAACTAAGTCTGTGTTCTTTTAACATCTATACGTCATCTATCAAGGAGGAAATCATCTCATCTTTTATACTCAAGTCTTCACGATCTTGTATACTTCTATCGGCCAAAATTTCTATAGTCTCATCTTGCTCCCGCACTAGCTGTCTTAACCTCTCTACTTCTACCCTCAGCTCCCTCACCTCCTCGTTTAGATCACCCATTATTACTCCTGTATAATTTGAATAACATAACTAACAATAACACACACATGTATAGTTATATAATTAAAACCCCTATTCTAACCTTATGTGTCATACATTTAGGGTTTAGTTCAACTAACTACCCAGAACCGGCTAAACCTTTGCTCTGATACCACTAATTGTAACACCCCTTCCCAACCTACATGTGTAAGCTGAGTAGAGACGCCACACTATCCTAACATTGCTACCAATTTACTTCGTCAAATTTTAGTTCCAATTTTTACAAAAATTTTGCCATAGTTTCGCCTAGAAATTTGGATCCCAAGTGTCGACAAAACTTGTTTTTCTGATTTTTCAAAACACTTTACACAGACCAATGTGAATACTATCAAGTTTAATACACTCCCAATGAATTCACCTTATACCATCAACTACAAATCTGCAAGAAGAGTTCACACTTCTAATACAACATAAAGTAAAGGTTTATGATTATTACACACTACTAACATACAATTATAACATAGAAATTCTCTTTTATATTTATTCATATACATGCCACAACTAACTAACTCATAATGGAACTAAAAGATCTACCCCTGAGATATGCTGTGGTCTGGTCATTGCTTCCCCAAGAATTATCTACTGCTCCGAACCTACGAGTCAAGGAAAACTTAACTCGCTGAGCGTTGTCGCTCAGTGGGTACTTTACCGATGAAAATATAAGTAGAACATGAAAGCCTTTGAAACAAAATGAAATAATTAAATCATAAATCAGCCAACCTTAAACCAATGGAAGTTTCTATACATTCAGTGTAAATATGCTTCCAAGAAATGTAAAAACCATAATTCAAACTCATTTTGCATTACGTGGTTTAAAAGAAACAAGACTTTGGATCAGGCTCTACTGGCATATAGGGAACCATAGCAATAAGGCAGTGGCCCTCACCACTGTAACATAGGTGGCCCTCACCACCGATATCAGATCACAGGAATGGCCCTCACCATCCTGGTTGTAACCAATTCCGCTCTACGACCTATACCCGTAGGTAACCGCCGGAGCATTCCCAATCACAATTTCACAACATCTCTGCTCCACGGCCTATACCCAAAGGTAACCGCCGGGGCATTCCAATCACAATTTTAGAACATCTCCGCTCCACGGCCTATACCCGAAGGTAACCGCCGAGGCATATCAAACACAATAAGTGGCAGTACTGCATAAGTTAGTATAGTGCACCATACCCTTATCTACCACTCGCACTATCCAGTAGAGCAAAAAGGTTAAAATAATTCACTTTAAGTCTCAAGCTTCATTTTAGAATGATTCGAGAAATCATTTTAATTCCCATCGCACTTTGCCATTTATGCAGCGCAACACATTCTTTAGTCAAACCATTCCCCTTTATCACATAATTAATATCCACAATAAACATATTAAACTTTCAAAGCATTTCTCAAAAGATCACAAATTGACCAAATGAATAGTGTCGCGGCACGAAAAATCGGCAACGCAAAATGGCATGACCAAATGAATAGTAAAATCTGGGTTTTCGTCAAAATTTCAGTCCACTTCAGTCATGTATTTGACCAAGTAAATGATATTATTTTTTGCTGAAATTTTACAGAACACTTATTTCATATGTTAACTAATTGCACGTAAAATTTCGATGAAAATTTCATTCATTAGCTACCTCAAATAATTGCCACAAAAAGATCCAGAAAGCTGTCTTTTTGGGACCATTTCGGCCCAAACATATGAAATAGATAGGATAGTTTATTTTTCTTTTGCAAATCAATATGAAGGCTTCTTTAATAGTAAAGTGAAGATTCAAACACTTCCCTTTGATAACTTTTGCATGTTTAACTCAAATCAAACTAATTAAAGTCCAAAACAACTTACCAAATCAACTTGCCAAATTTTCTCAAAACATGTGGTTTCAATTAAATTTAAACAACCCAAAATTAATTATTCAAAGGTAAAGTACCAAACCTTATTTCTTTAATTCCTCTTAGCTTTTCCTTCTTCTCCTTCTTTAATTCTTTATTTCTCCTTCAATAAATTCAAGATACAACATAAACCTTAGAATTTGAAAATAATAAGTTATCCTCCATTTCCTTTCCTACCGAAACCCTAATCCAACCTTATTAATCTTTATACATTTTGATTCTTCCATTTAATAAATTAATCTAATCACTTACTTAATATTTTTCCAATTCCACATAATGACTCTAATCTCCAATCTTCCAATAAATATATAACTACCTAAAATTAATACTAAAATTAAAGTCTACTTACTAGAAAACCTTAAAAACTTACCTTAAAAATCAAATTTGGAGAAACTTGGAAGTCCTTTGGTGTTTCCCTTTGTTGGCCGAAATTTGTAAGTGGAAAAAGAGAGAGTTTGTTCTTCATATCACATATATTTATAAACAAACGAAATGATGATCACCTTATGTGTTGGTTAAACCCTTTAAGACCACTTGTCCACCTTTCTCTTTCTTCATTTATTACTCATGCTAAATGGTTATTTTTGATTGGCCAACATTAGATTTTTATAGTTTTCTTTTCTTTTACTTCTTTCCACTTGTCCCTCTTCCCATAGGATATCCTAAAGTTGTCCCGGGTTACCCATACGGTCCCGACATGAAACCGGGCCCACTTTACATTCCGGCGATTAATCTATCATATCTTTTAAACCGTACAGTTCCACGAGTCAAACTACATATAGTTTTGATCCTTTCGACCTCTACTTTCTATTTATAAGGTTTATTTTAGGTTTCCAAGTCATTTTGAAAAATTACCGATAAGCCCTCAACTTTTTACAAAATTCCCTTTAGGTCCTTTCCTTGCTCGGGTTTTCTTCCGACTCCGTTTCTACTGACGATCGTTTCATATATCACCCCTCGTCATCCTCTACGTACTCATTTTTTTATTTCCTACTTTAAATTCATGTATAACTTTAATTGATAATGACCAAAATGCCCCTAGTCAAAATGTCTTCGTTTTTCTTTAACGGGACATTTCCTAGAAAAATCGTTACACGTCGTTGCGACCCGATTAATCTCTAGAATATTCTTCCGGGGTCGGATATGGGCACTATTAAGAACTTCCGACTCTTAATTTTTAAGTTTACATAGTTACCCCTAACTTTTGAGAAATTTTCACTTAGGTCCTTTTTGTATCCCTTCCTGACCTTGCTGTCTTTCTTTATTAATATCTTTTTACTCACAACTCCAAATTAAGTAATTCTTATTCCCACTAAAACTAGACATCCGGGGCTACATTGTGTCAAATTTCAGGTCGATCTGAGTTATATTTGATTTTTGACGGTCCTTCGAAGTCAAGCCTACTATGTTGTCCTGAGGCAGCTTGCCATTGTCTACTAAATCCATCATATCTTATTCTGTACAACTCTAAATTGAGTAATTTCAAGTTATACATCTAGCTAAGACACAAATAAACAATTAAGTATTCTTTGATACTCTCTAATTTTGTCATTAACTTGGATGAAATTCGAGCTCAAGTTATAGGTTATGTCTGTTTCTTACCGATCTGGGATTTGGGATGTTACAATTCTATCCCCCTTAATTTAAGCTTCGCCCCGAAGCTTACTCATTCTATATACTTGATGTTCTTTAACTACTATCTATTGCTTTTGCCACTCTTTCACCTTATTCACTTGATTGCTCTCTGTCATCTCTCTATATTGTTTACGCATTGCCTTATTTTGACACTTATTAATTTACTGGATTAACTATTTTAAGATTCAACATGTTTTACCTTTTGTATTATGTTTTCTTCCCATATCTATTCACTTGCTATTTATTATTCTACAAGATTATCCAATAGACTATTATGTGGTTCAACATGCTTTGACTTTTGTCACGATTTCTCATTTGAAACATCACTATTACTCTCTTGTATTTCCTTCAACTTTGATTCAGGTTTGTTCTTTCTCATTCCTTCTTGTATGTTTTTCACTTTCTAATGTATTCATTTCTAAGCTTCCTTCTCTTTGCATTGTGGTTATTCTTTATTTACTTCTTACTAAATTTGTATGTCCTATGTATATTCGTGCAGTGTGGTGGCATTCCTTAAGTATCGACTCATCTGACTTTCCTTGTGTTGTCATATATACATCTCAAATAATAGCTCATGGGTGATCAGTCCATGATACCATTATTCTCAAAGTACTATTTATTTCATTACATGTCTCGCTTTATGCTGGTTACTGCCGATCCCAACATAAGGTGAGAACATCTTTCTTTTTTTTTTATTACATTTCAAACTCTTTCTTTCCTTTCTTTTTCAAATATGTTTCAATTCACTTTCTGTTTATTTTCATATATACTTTTTTTTCATCTGTATATTATTACATATTTTTCTTACTTAGCTCCTCAAGGTAATAACAGTAGAATCAAAGTGGGATGAGACAATACCGTATGGAACCAGCATGGCATGGGTGGCCCTCACCACCGTTTCATTTCCATGGCACAGGTGGCCCTCACCACCTTTTTCATCAAACCAATGGCCCTCACCATTGGCCCCCAATGGCCCTCACCACTGAGTATATATATCGGTGCCAGATAAATATCAAACCAGTGGCCCTCACCACTAGCCCCAATGGCCCTCACCATTGAGTATAAATGTTAGTGCCATATAAATACACTCATCCCAACTCTGATTCAATATGAATTACCAAGGTAAGCATATCTTTCTAATATTTTATTCTCTTTCCTTCATTCATATCAATGCACACATAGGCACTAAAATTCTCAAGTTGTCAGAACACATTACCAAACATTTCCAACACAAGTTTAAATAGTTCATTATATAAGGAACACATGATTTCAACCAGGTAAAGCATTAATCCTGGAGAATCTAACTAGTTTTGCTTCCTTTTCTTAGTTCTCAATTTTAATTTCTTTGATTTTTTTTCTTGTCGTACTATTATTCTTCACTCTTTCAATTTTAGACTCTTGTATTATGGTCGGTATTCTATTCGTTATTATTCTTTCGGTGCTTTTACTACTCACCTCTCATAATTGCCTTAACCTTTATTACATATATTTCTCAATTTTTTTTTCGTGCATATATATGTGTGTGAAGAACCCGAATCTATTTAAACGTAAAGCAGAACTCAAAATATAGACAACTGACCTGCAATCACGTCTAGCGCTTCTTACGACATCTAAAGAACAGAGCGAAACATATACAATCCCATCATACGTAACGACCCAGACCAACAGCATTATCTTATCCTAGGTGGCATGTATATAAATATAAAATTCTTAAATAACACATATACAACACAACTTTTATTTATTTCCAAACACAAAGTTTTACAATACTGGGAAGTCCTTACGTACATTCCAAAATTTAGGACTCCTTACTATTATATCATCATATTATACTACCATACAATATTTACATGATACCTCTATGTCACATATGTATATAACTAAAAGAACCGCCAAACATCAATACATCTCAAGACTCAGTGAGTAGGTGCCTTAGGTGAAGTGGCACTGTCTAAAAAATACTCTTCTATCTCGAGATCAAAATCTGGGTCATGTGATGCTTCACTAGGTAAGTACTGACCTAGCTCTTGAACCCTCTCCTGTAAAGCTCAAATCTCTTGCTGTGCCACCCCGAGGCTTCTACCGACACTATCCAACTCCGCTCTATAACTAAGTCTGTGTTCTTTTAACATCTGTACGTCATCTATCAAGGAGGAAATCATCTCATCTTTTATTCTCAAGTCTTCACGATCTTGTATACTTCTATCGGCCAAAATTTCTATAGTCTCATCTTGCTCCCGCACTAGCTATCTTAACCTCTCTACTTCTACCCTCAGCTCCCTCACCTCCTCGTTTAGATCACCCATTATTACTCCTGTATAATTTGAATAACATAACTAACAATAACACACACATGTATAGTTATATAATTAAAACCCCTATTCTAACCTTATGTGTCATACATTTAGGGTTTAGTTCAACTAACTACCCAGAACCGGCTAAACCTTTGCTCTGATACCACTAATTGTAACACCCCTTCCCAACCTACATGTGTAAGCCGAGTAGAGGCGCCACACTATCCTAACATTGCTACCAATTTACTTCGTCAAATTTTAGTTCCAATTTTTACAAAATTTTTGCCATAGTTTCGCCTAGAAATTTGGATCCCAAGTGTCGACAAAACTTGTTTTTCTGATTTTTGAAAACACTTTACACAGACCAATGTGAATACTATCAAATTTAATACACTCCCAATGAATTCACCTTATACCCTCAACTACAAATCTGCAAGAAGAGTTCACACTTCTAATACAACATAAAGTAAAGGTTTATGATTATTACACACTACTAACATACATTTATAACATAGAAATTCTCTTTTATATTTATTCATATACATGCCACAACTAACTAACTCATAATGGAACTAAAAGATCTACCCCTGAGATATGCTGTGGTCTAGTCATTGCTTCCCCAAGATTTATCTACTGCTCCGAACCTACGAGTCAAGGAAAACTTAACTTGCTGAGCGTTGTCGCTCAGTGGGTACTTTTCCGATGAAAATATAAGTAAAACATGAAAGCCTTTGAAACAAAATGAAATAATTAAATCATAAATCAGCCAACCTTAAACCTATGGAAGTTTCTATACATTCAGTGTAAATATGCTTCCAACAAATGTAAAAACCATAATTCAAACTCATTTTGCATTACGTGGTTTAAAAGAAACATGACTTTAGATCAGGCTCTACTGGCATATAGGGAACCATAGCGATAAGGCAGTGGCCCTCACCACTGTAACATAGGTGGCCCTCACCACCGATATCAGATCACAGGAATGGCCCTCACCATCCTGGTTGTAACCAATTCCGCTCTACGGCCTATACCCGTAGGTAACCGCCGGAGCATTCCCAATCACAATTTCACAACATCTCCGCTCCACGGCCTATACCCAAAGGTAACCGCCGGGGCATTCCAATCACAATTTCACAACATCTCCGCTCCACGGCCTCTACCCGAAGGTAACCGCCGAGGCGTATCAAACACAATAATTGGCAGTACTGCATAAGTTAGTATAGTGCACCATACCCTTATCTACCACTCCCACTATCCAGTAGAGCAAAAAGGTTAAAATAATTCACTTTAAGTCTCAAGCTTCATTTTAGAATGATTCGAGAAATCATTTTAATTCCCATCGCACTTTGCCATTTATGCCGCGCAACACATTCTTTAGTCAAACCATTCCCCTTTATCACATAATTAATATCCACAATAAACATATTAAACATTTCAAAGCATTTCTCAAAAGATCACAAATTGACCAAATGAATAGTGTCGCGGCACGAAAAATCGGCAACGCAAAATGGCATGACCAAATGAATAGTAAAATCTGGGTTTTCGTCAAAATTTCAGTCCACTTCAGTCATGTATTTGACCAAGTAAATGATCTTATTTTTGGCTGAAATTTTACACAAAACTTATTTCATATGTTAACTAATTGCACGTAAAATGTCGTTGAAAAATTCATTCATTAGCTACCTCAAATAATTGCCACAAAAAGATCCAGAAAGCTGTCTTTTTGGGACCATTTCGGCCCAAGCATATGAAATAGATAGGATAGTTTATTTTTCTTTTGAAAATCAATATGAAGGCTTCTTTAATAGTAAAGTGAAGATTCAAACACTTCCCTTTGATAACTTTTGCATTTTTAACTCAAATCAAACTAATTAAAGTCCAAAACAACTTACCAAATCAACTTGCCAAATTTTCTCAAAACATGTGTTTTCAATTAAATTTAAACAACCCAAAATTAATTATTCAAAGGTAAAGTACCAAACCTTATTTCTTTAATTCCTCTTAGCTTTTCCTTCTTCTCCTTCTTTAATTCTTTATTTCTCCTTCAATAAATTCAAGATACAACATAAACCTTAGAATTAGAAAATAATAAGTTATCCTCCATTTCCTTTCCAACCGAAACCCTAATCCAACCTTATTAATCTTTATACATCTTGATTCTTCCATTTAATCAATTAATCTCACCACTTACTTAATATTTTTCCAATTCCACATAATGACTCTAATCTCCAATCTTCCAATAAATATATAACTACCTAAAATTAATACTAAAATTAAAGTCTACTTACTAGAAAACCTTAAAAACTTACCTTAAAAATCAAAATTGGAGAAACTTGGAAGTCCTTTGGTGTTTCCCTTTGGCCGAAATTTGTAAGTGGAAAAAGAGAGAGTTTGTTCTTCATATCACATATATTTATATACAAACGAAATGATGATCACCTTATGTGTTGGTTAAACCCTTTAAGACCACTTGTCCACCTTTCTCTTTCTTCATTTATTACTCATGCTAAATGGTTATTTTTTATTGGCCAACATTAGATTTTTATAGTTTTCTTTTCTTTTACTTCTTTCCACTTGTCCCTCTTCCCATAGGATATCCTAAAGTTGTCCCGGGTTACCCATACGGTCCCGACACGAAACCGAGCCCACTTTACGTTCTGGCGATTAATCTATCATATCTTTTAAACCGTACAGTTCCATGAGTCAAACTACATATAGTTTTGATCCTTTCGACCTCTACTTTCTATTTATAAGGTCTATTTTAGGTTTCCAAGTCATTTTGAAAAATTACCGATAAGCCCTCAACTTTTTACAAAATTCCCTTTAGGTCCTTTCCTTTCTCGGGTTTTCTTCCGGCTCCGTTTCTACTGACGATCATTTCATATATCACCCCTCGTCATCCTCTACGTACTCATTTTTTTTCCTACTTTAAATTCATGTATAACTTTAATTGATAATGACCAAAATGCCCCTAGTCAAAATGTCTTCGTTTTTCTTTAACGGGACATTTCCTAGAAAAATCGTTACACGTCGTTGCGACCCGATTAATCTCTAGAATATTCTTCCGGGGTCGGATATGGGCACTATTAAGAACTTCCGACTCTTAATTTTTAAGTTTACATAGTTACTCCTAACTTTTGAGAAATTTTCACTTAGGTCCTTTTTATATCCCTTCCTGACCTTGCTGTCTTTCTTTATTAATATCTTTTTACTCACAACTCCAAATTAAGTAATTCTTATTCCCACTAAAACTAGACATTCGGGGCTACATTGTGTCAAAATGTCAAGTTGATCCGAGTTATATGAATTTTGACTGTCCTTCGAAGTCAAGCCTACTATGCTGTCCTGAGGCAGCTTGCACATTGTCTGCTAAATCCATCATATCTTATTCTGTACGACTCTAAATTGAGTAATTTCAATTATACATCTAGCTAAGACACAAATAAACAATTAAGTATTCTTTGATACTCTCTAATTTTGTCATTAACTTGGATGAAATTCGAGCTCAAGTTATAGGTTATGTCTGTTTCTTACCGATCTGGGATTTGGGATGTTACAAAGCTACCCTCCAAATTCATATGAATTTCTACCTAAATTAACCATCTCTCATCATTAATCAACATATTTTTCCATTAAATTAATTTTCTAACCATCCTACAAACTTTCCCCAATTTCAACCTTTATGAACCTTAACTTAGATCTCTTAAAATAGCCAACAATTTATGAAACTAAAGCTACAAATAAAACCCCTTACCTTAAAGTCTTATTCTCCACCAAAGTTTACAACCAAAAATAGCTACTTGAGAAAAATCACTCTCTCTTTTCCCTTTCTTTCCTATTCGGCCAAAGCAAGAATAAAGGAGAGCTCTTGCCTTTTATTTTTTTGCTATTCTCTCCTCCAAATGGCAGCTAAGAGAGGTTAAGATGTGTTGGTGTAAGTGTTGGTTTCCTATTGGTACACTTAAGTGGGAAAATGACTAATTTTCATTGGTCCAAATGTCTCTTTCTTTTATTTATTTCAAACCCTTGGAATTTCTTTTAATTATATTTTGGCCCCTCAACCTCCTTGTGCTGCAATTTTATGGTCTAGGGTGTGAAAAGACCAAAATACCCTCTGGCGATTACCCATTCATAACTTTTAAACCGCGCACTTCCGCCGAATGCTGTGATACACTTTTTGACTAAGTTTTTCCTCTACTTTTCATTTTTGAGATCCATTATTACTTTCGAGATACTTTTGAAAATGACCATATTGCCCCTGGTCAAAATCCCTTATATCTTCCAAACCGTGCATTTTTGGGAAAAACCTTCTCGCGCCGTTGCTACCCTATTTTTCTCTACTTTCCATTTCTGGAGTCTGTTACATGCACTATTAAGGACCTCCGGAACAACTTTTGGTAATTACAATCACCTCCCGAAAACTTTGCATTTCTTCAATTAGGTCCCATTGGTCCTATAGCCTTATCTGGGGCCGTTGTCAGGAATTGACTTCTCCTTTCCCCTTCTCTCACTGTGCACGTGACTGCGATGCATAAATGCGGTGGGCGGATGTGACAAAAAATTTGGCTATCAATAAAAATTTCTTAAACATCTCAACGCATAGAATTTTTGCTTAAAACTATAAAAATCCATCATCTTTCATGTCTCTTTCATTTTTGAGCTACTCGCGTTCGTTCCAATGCCTATAGCGATCGCTATCTTACCAGACAGATTCATCTAGATTGATACCTCTATGAGCGGTCGGGAAACTCTGTGCGTGGTCGTAATAACTTAAACAGTTTTGACAGTTGCAGACATTCTCTGCACTCGCGAACGCACTAATTTTCCTACTGGACGCTAGAGTGTCTTAGCGATCTCACCTATACAAATAGGGGACCGCACCCTGTACACTCTGCTCAAAATTTTGTAACCGTTGACTGTATGACAGGTCGCGATTTTCAACTCTCAACAGTCATAAACGGCTATTTTCTTAATTTCTTCTATTTAAGACCATTATACATCAGTTCCTTAGATCTTTTACTTCTTATAACATACAAACTTCCCTCCAAATCTCCAAAATCCTCTCAAGATCATCTCCTTCTCAAACACTCTCTGTTTTCCAATTTTCTTCCTGTTCTTCAACTCTCATGGCCCCCAAAAAGAAAAAACCTCCAAAGGGAAAGGGAAAGGAAAGAAGCCTTCAGGAATCATCATAAGAGAACCAACAGATGTTCCTCCATCTCCTCCACAGTCTAGAAGAGGTGAGAAAATTCATAAACCTCACCACCAAACCCCTAAGGAAGATGTGAAATATGCCATGCTAAAGAGAAAGAAAATTGAAGGAACCAAATCTCCATTTGGTGGAATGCTCTTTGCCCTCAACATTAAAGATTAGATTGAAAGTCTACTTGATGTTCTTGGCTGGAGGAAATTTTTATTTCCTAAAGAGGTAGGTTATTCTAGTTTAAGTAAGGAATTTCTCATATCCTTTCAGATTGAAAAAAGTGCAAATTCTGCACTAGGGTGGTATGGGGTTAGATTTAAGTTATTTGACCAATACCTAGCCTTAACATTAGAGGACTTTGGAAAAATCTGGGACTTTCCTGTTGATGGAATAACCTCCTACAATGATGTAGCCTTCTCCAATCAAACACTCTCTACCTTTTGGTAAGAAATTTCTATGGAAACCTCATTTGAAAAAGAGTCAAAAGCTTGACACATCAAATCCCTCACCCATTGGATGCGTCATAGGATCATCACCTACACCATACATCAAAGGGCTGATGGGAATGAAAAGGTAACAAAAAGAGATCTCATCTTCTTATATGCTTTCACCCACAACATCCAAATGAACACAACAAAGTTCTTGATTGACACATTGTATCACCATGCTGTAACAAGAACTAGAACTTTCTTCTTGTCCTCACAAATAACTCAAATAGCTAGGCACATGAACTTGCTAAATGATCTTAACTTGGCTACCTTGAGAAACCCTTTCAATCTTGCCTCAAGTGCCATCACCATTGACTATCTAGAACATGCTGGCTGTGTAAGGAAGATTGAGGGTACATATGTGTATTACTTTGGCAAACGAGGTGTTGTGGATAGATAAAAGAGAAGACCAAGGTACACCATTGAGGAAGAAGGAGACTCCTTGAATGTTGCTGTTGAACTACCTCCCAAAGCTTCCTCATCTAAACCTACCCAAACCAGCTCTCCTACAAAACTCATTCTAAAAGCTATCAAATCACTCTCCAGGAAACTCTCTCAGTTCAAGAAAAGTGTCTCCAAGAGATTCCATCACTTGAACAAAAGGATTGACCTTGTATCTCACATGCATAATGATCTCTATGACATGCAAGGCAAACTGGACTTGCCTGAATGCAACCTTGAGGATTGGGATATAAGTGATCACAAAAAAAGTCTCCCTGATGAAGAATCTTTCAGCACTAGCTCTACCAGCAATGTCCCTCTTGATAAGGGAAAAACTCCTTTGGTAGAAGAAGAGCTAGATGAGGATGAAGATTCTGATTAGTTTATTTTTCCTGTTATGTTTTGTTGTTTTGATTTTTTTTCTTTTTATGTTTCCTATTTTGCACTATCTTTGTACTGCCCTCTATCTAGTAACATTGTGTTTTACATACATAATGCCTATAATCTTATCATTGTCTTTAAATAATTCTCTTATATTGTGCATTTTGCCTATGACAAAGGGGGAGAGAAATAGACAAAGAGGGAGAGATATACAATGAGAATGATATTTTACTAATATACCAAATTATACTCCAACATAAACATGACTCATGCATATGTTTAGGGGGAGCATTGTAAAACTTTATTAACATTCAACACATGAGCATTTTAAATTAAGGGAGATTGTTAGCCAACCTAATTTACATTTTTTTCAATTTATTTCATCATTCCATTTGATTGTCAAAGTCAAAATGGGGGAGATTGTTAGCCAAAAGATCTCAATTTTGATCCTTGGCAACTCAAATTGAATGACTTATTTAACATGTGTTTAAAGAACCTTGTTGCAAGATTAGGTTGCTTCAAATAAAGTTGAACAAAGCATATTTAGCAGTCGCACAAGACATAGAGATGACTGCTGTTGCTCTCTAATTAACACTACTAGAACTACACTCGCAAGTATACGAGGCTGCTGTAGTATCTTGGTGAACACCTCAAGGTCATCTCACAAGGAAGCTAGATAAGCTAATTGATTATCAGATTGTAAATAACAAATTATCAACAAATTTAAATTGCTAACAACTAATGAAGACAGATCGATTTGAGTTTAAAACAATAAAAGTAAACTGAGCTGATATATTGATTCACTTAATAGAAAGGTCTAGGGTTTGCACTTCTCTACTAACTTATATGTATGAACGGTTATTCCTCTCAACCAATTTAATTTCAAAGATTAGATCTCAAGTAACTTAATTAATCGAATTAAGGAAATAAGCTCTCGCATTCAAACCTCTTTCAAATAATCTTGTTACAATTGAAATAATCCTTTTCTTAGGTTATATTTCTTTCTTAAGTTATATTTCTAATTCACCTAAGTCTCTAATTGAATTGCTCCAACATTAGACTTCATCTCTCAATCCTTCATCTAACACCTCAGACACATAATTGGTGGCCAATCAATTATATATTAACAATAATCCATTCAATCAAGGCTAAAGAAATAATTCAGTTAAGAGCAATAACCAATTTATACAATCATAGTAGATCCATACAAACCCTAGATTAGATCAAATTAGTTCATAATGCTATTAAACATATTCATCTCATTAAAATTCAAAGAAATCAGTTTAGACATTATAGAATTCATGAATACAATTTCAATGAAACTTAAGAGATAAAGTTTGGGAACAAAATCAAATTACAAACTCCTATTAGCTTCTGAAGAATCTCTTGATCAGATCTTTGCTCATAGAATGTTGCAACGGCAAAAACAAATTTAATCTAGATTGTTTTTATCAAAGTGTAATCAATAATCTCAAAGAAAATAATTGAAAAAAACCCTAAGTTATTCTCTGACGGCTGATAATAAACTCTCTCCACCCTTGAAATAAAACCCTAATCGTATTATTTATATGAAACCTCGCTTAAAACTCCGCTCCTTTAGTCCATGGAGTGACACAGCCAAGCTCCTAGCCGTGTGGCTTGGCCGTGTCTACTGAATGTGTCCGCTTCTGTGTGATTTTCATCTCTTCTTCTTTGGAGTTAAGTGTGACACAGCCAAGCTTGGTTAAGCTTGGCCGTGTTTGCGGTGTTTTGAGGGACACGGCCAGTGGCTTGGCCGTGTCCCCTGAGTGTGTCAACTTCTGATCTCTTCATTCTTTGCTCTCTTTCCTTTTGGTCTTCTTCCTTGGCTTAGTATGGGACAAGGCCAAGTCTCCTGGCCGTGTCATGTGACACGGCCAGTGTCTTGGTCGTGTCCTCTGAGTGTGTCAGTCACTGCCCAAATTTTCCTTCTCTCTTGGTTCCTTGGTTTTGGCCTTAAGATGATGTTTGCATATTAACCTAAAATAAACACTTAAACAAACTTTAAACAAGAATCAAATAAACATTAACCAACAACAAATAAACACCAAACTAAAAACTAGAACAAAAATGACATAAACACTGAAATAAATTAAAACTACCAAAATTGATGAAAATACTAAATAAACAGATTAAAGCTACCAAAATACCTAAATAAAACAATAATCATCATAATAAATAAGATATAATTATATGACAAAAACTAATAAAACAACTACCCCACACTTAAAACTTTACTTGTCCTCAAGCAAATTCACATGGCATAAATTAAAAACTCAAACAACCTTAACTATAATTCCAGTATATAAGATGAAATCCTTTAAGACTCAGCCATAAATAATTGCACTTTACTTCAATCAAGATTTTCTTAACTCATTCATTAATCTAGACATACAAATCTCATCTCTCATCTAAGTGTTTCACTCGATTTCATAGGTTAATTCACTCAAACCACTCATGACTGCGTACTACCATAAACTTGCTTAATTATCCAATCTCTCTCACTGATTTTCTCAAGAAATAATCCGAAGGTCTTTTATTTGGATGTAATGGGGCTAAGGTGGAGGTGTGAGAAAAGACATTTAAGCTGGAGCATCAAGAAATGGAGTATCTAAATTAGACAATACTCTTGCTAAGAAACTCGTAACTCCCTCAAATGGCATATCCACCAACCCTCGATAATCTCACATACTTGTATACTTAAAGAAAAGTACATGAGTCGACATTCCTCTAATGCTAGAAAATATATGAATTTTGTATATATATATATCTTCTCTTTAATTTTCTTTTTTTTATTTATATATTTTTTAAATATATATATAAACAAAAATATAAAATTGTATGGAACATCTACCTTAAAATGTAGAGGAAAAGAATAATCGACTCTTAATCTAATACAATGTGCAAAGTATGCATTTCAGCCCCAAATAGCAATACTATTTTATTTTATTTATTTATTTATTTATTTTGCTTACCCCACACTTATGAATTAAACCACCCTATTGTCATATCATAAGAACTCCATCCCTTAATGCAGGTATGATGATAATAAGAAAATGTTGAGTTGTGAATTGTGTTTGATCAATTAAGAAAAGGTCAAAGGCTCAACTTGGCTCACTAAGGAATTCATAATTAAGGGAGGTCTTTTTAAGCTAAAGGGATAATCCTAATTTACCTTCATCATTTTAAAACTTGAGATTAAATCATAATGCCATGCACAACGCACAATATAACACACAATGACAAACAAAACAAGAATTAAAGAAAAGCTTAAAGATTACCCCACACTTATAAATGACATTGTCCTCAATGGAATCAAGGATAATAAATAAAAAGAGTTAAGGTACAACCTGTTTTCCATCGTTCCTCTGTGAGGCAAACCCTAACTTTTCATCACAAACAGCAAATGTTCAAAAACAAAATACAATATATAAAATAAAATATCCAAAATATAAAATGTTAACATTATAAACAAAAATGAAAAATAATAACAAAAATATGCTAAACACAAGAAAGTAAGGAATTCTCTCGAAAGATCTACGGTGAAGGAGGATGTGATGATGAAGCAGCCGATGGATGAAGACTCAGTATCTTAGCAAGGTTGCTATTGATTTGGTCTAACTGTTGCAAGACCGCAGCATGGTTACGATCTACCTTGCTCTCCAGTGCCTCAATCTTATTAAATATCTCTTGATTATCCGGGGCCAGAGCATCTTCTTCCAAATCAAGAGAATCTGAGTCGGACTCCTCCTGGACTCGTGTTCTCTTTTGTCTGCCCCCCGGTACTTCTGGCTCAGATGAAGCCATCATATAAGCTCCTCCCCTGTGCACCACCATATGCATCTTCTCTAGTGTGGCCAAATCCAATGAATCATTACCCGTAATTTTAGTCATACGACAGGTACTCAAGTCAAAATCATCAAGGAGGGCTGTTGCCAATGTGGTAACCAATCCTCCAATACAAATAGCCCTCTTCTTTTTGTTTGCCACACTATCAAAAACATCGGCCAACCAATAGCCGGAACTAATGGGTATTGCATTACATGCACAATCTAAGAAAAAAAGCTCACTCAGTTCCACTACACCTGGGCTTTCCTTCCTGGCAAAGAATCCACAGGACATAAAGCGATGCAAATACCTAAGAGCGGGATTGCTCAATTTAGTTGCCTTGGCCAATTTGGCCACATAAGTTCCCGAGCCCAATGCTCCCCAAGCAAATTGTTGTTTAAAATCCTTAGGTACCGACCTTTCACCGTGTTGATGGAAACCAAATATAACATTCAACTGGTCAATACTAACCACAAATGATTTCCCAAGCAATTTAAAGTTCAACTTAGAGCAAATTTTTTGTTCATCTCTTTCAACCTTAAGAGATGTTAAGAATTCCTAAGTAAGCTCTTGAAATTGCAAAGGTCTATAGGAGACTAGGTTCTCCCACCTAAGATTTTGAACATAACGATAAAAATTCTCCCTAATATGAAGAGCATTAAGGGATTCATCGCTGACATACGTCGTCAGGAAGAAACCCCGAGCCAAAAGAGTATCTCTCTTCAAAGATGAAGAAGATGAAGATGAAGATGCAGCTGCAGTTGGAGGTCGCTTCCTCTTATGGTGGGACACCATCTTCGTTCTCAGCATATTGAAAGATCTGAAAAAATTTGAAACTTAAACCGATTAAATTGATTTTTTATGAGAGAAGAAGAAGATTGAACAGATTAATTTCAGTTTTAGTGAAGGAAATTGAGAATTGATGGGAGTTTGGAAGCTTTGAAACACAAACAATGGTGGTTTTGTGAGAGAGAAGTCGAGAGAGAGAAAGGAAACCAAAAACAAATCTAGGGATTGGAATGAACAAAAAGTGCTAAAACCGTGTTTTTAAAGTGTAAAATTGAAGGGACACGGCCAAGCTTGGGTGAGCTTGGCCGTGTCTGAGTGTGAAATTGAAGGGACATGGCCAAGCTTGGGTGAGCTTGGCCTTGTCTGATGTGCTTGGAGGGACACGGCCAGTGACTTGGCCGTGCCCATGGGTGTGTTTGACATTGTGAAGAAAGGTTTGCAAAAACAAAAAGAGGAATTTTGGGTGAAGCTTGGTCGTGTCCCATGTGACACGGCCAAGCTTGTTGGCCGTGTCAGGGTCTATGTGTTTTTGGTGACTTTAGAGTGGGCTTGACACGGCCAGTGGCTTGGCCGTGTCACTCACTGCCATTTGACTCTTTTTTTATTTTTATTTTTATTTTTATTTTATATCACCAAATCTTAAAGAAATTGCAAACCTCTTCTTCGATCAACCCTGAAACACATTAGAAAAATAAAAATAGATCAAAGCACCCATTCCATTTATTTAAACCAAACATAAAATCAAAATTGCTGAATATAAAATTACAACTATGAAAAGAAATGCAAACTGTTGTGCTCAAATTAAGTACTACTACAAAGCGTCACTCGCAAGTATACGATGTAGCTGTAGCAAAGGTGATCACCCCAAGTTCATTTCCCCAAGAAGGTGTGGTTCGTAATAGCTTGATTGACAAATTATTTAAAAGAGAAAGTTCGTTGTTTGGAATTGAAAAAGAACAATTTAAACCTAAAATTAATGTACGTAGGGTTGATGTGTGTGAAATTTGTACAAGATCAAATTGATTCTTGGAAATATGCCTAGGGTTATAGATCCATTCAATCAAAGCTCAATTCTCAATTATCCATTAACATAACCTTGTAAATTAATTTGTTCCTTAAGATTAATTAGTCAATTACCAATTCATTAGTTCTCACATTCATGAAATAGCAATAACCAATTATTTTACATTTGCAAATTAATGAAACCCTAGAACTTATATTTCTAATTCATTCATAGGGTAGTCGATTGCATAATTTCGATATCAAATTTCACCTCTCGGTCCTTCATTCAATATCTAGCGATCAATAGGTAGCTAATCTATCAACCTAGCATACAATCCAATGCAATCAACCAACAACAAGGTACATCAATGGAAATATCAAATCAAAGCATTCAATCAAATATACTACAAACCCTAGGTATGGGTATTTAATTCAACATCATCAATTTAAAACATTCATTCAACTCAATATAAATCAAATACAAATTATCCAATTGCAATATCAATTCTCTTAATATAACAAAAACAATATTGAAATGAATTAAAAGAGAGAATAGAAAAACCCCTTGTGAAGATGCCAAGAGTAGGATTACTAGTCTTCCTCCTAGCTCCACTTTGATGTTTGATGAAGAACTCAAGCCCTCTTCAATGGTGATTCTCCTTTGCAATATGGAATGGAGCTTTCTCAAGTCACCAAACCTTCAATTGATTATGCCTTTGAGAGATGGATTGGAGCTTTCTCAAGTCACCAATCCTTTCAATGAAGCTTCTTCAACCTTTAAGAGCTTGTTACCCAACTTATCCCAAAGAACCTCAATGATCTTGTCAATGGAAGATGGAGAAGATGAAGATGGAGGATGAAGATGAAGGGACAAGGAGAGTGTCACTCTCTCCTCATCCCAAGTGTGTTTGCTCGCTCCTTCTTTTTTCTTTTCTCCCTTTCAAAACCCTAGCCGTTCTCCCTTTTTTTTCTGTCGTGCGAAAGAATTTATACGTTTTTTGGTGTGACACGGCCAAGCCAAGAGTGGCTTGGCCATGTCTCTTCTTCTTTTCTTCCTTTCAATGAGGTGAAACGGCCAAGCCAAGGTTGGCTTGGCCGTGTCTCTTGATTTCCATGGGGCACGGCCAAGACAGTTGGTCGTGTCCCTCACTGTGGCTTCTTCTTTCTTTCTTTCTTTCTTTCTTTGGAGTTGAGTGTGTGACACGGCCAGTTTGGAGGAAGCTTGGCCGTGTTTGACAAATTTGGAGGGACACAGCCACAAGCTTGGCCGTGTCCCTTAAGTGTGTCAGCTTCTGATCAGTTGGCTTCCTCCTTAGCTTGGTATGGGACACGGCCACAAGCTTGGCCGTGTCCTCTGCATGTGTCAGCTACTGTCCATTGTTTTCTTCCTCTTGGTTCCTTGGTCTTTTCTTCCTCTCTTGATCCTTGCATATTAACCTAAACCAACACTTAAACAAACTTTAACCAAAAATCAAATAAACATTAGCCAACAACACATAAACACCACACTAAAAACTAGATAAAAAATGACATAAACACTAAAATAAACTAAAACTACTAAAATTGATAAAAACACTAAATAAACATATTAAAACTAACAAAATACCTAAAGAAAATAATAATTATCATAATAAATAAGACAAAATTCTATGACAAAAACTAATAAAACAACTACCCTACACTTAATTCCTTGCTTGTCCCCTAGCACGGCTAAAATCAAAACACACTAACAAGATAATATTTGTTAAGTTCAAGAGTTATAAAGATGCATCAAGACCTCCTTATCCCTAAATATGCAATCAATATCGAATCAAACAAAATCAACACCAATGCAATTAAGTGGCTTTCCATGCATAACCAATGTTGTCACTAACCCTCACCAACTCTTACAAGTGTTTGATCATGGTGGTGTTTACATTCCTAACAATCAATGAAAGATTATTGCCATAGGCTTGCTTATCAATCAAATCTCCACCACAAAATAACAATCAAGCATCAATCAAAAGGTCTTTATTTTGGTTGTAATGGGGCTAAGGTAAAGGCATGACATTTAGGAAATGTAAGCTTAATCATTAAGTTCAAGAGCACTTCAAGAGTGAAGTAACCGATCATATGTATAACTAACAATCCCAAAACACCTTCTTCTCATATACCCATTGACATTAAAGAGCTTTTCAAGGGTACTCACTTATTACATTTTGCAATGATTATTCCCAAACAAATTCCAACCCTGTCAACAAGAACAACAGTTTATTTATTTATATATATATTTTCTTTTTTTTTTCTTTTTTTCTTTTACTTTATTTTTATTATTTTGCTTTGCAATCTTAAACCTACTAAATTTAACCCCACACTTAATTCAACACAACACTCGGTCATAAACGCTCTTAAAATGCTCTTGACCTAATGAAAGGGTAAGAGTTAAACAACATGGTCCAAGCTAATGGTGTTGTGAAAAAGAAAGAAAAGGAAAAAATAAAATAAGCTCAAAATTGGCTAACTAAGGTTGAATATAGGGTTGGTCTTTTTAAGCCAAAGTGGGTTCACCTAATTGCCTTAATCATCTTGATGCCAAATTGAAATTTTTTATGTAATCTTAAAATGCATTTCAAAACAAGTTCTAGTAATTCATCAATCAAAGATGTTTACCCACAAAAAGAATAATAAGTTGATGGCTCAATTCCTCACTAGGTTATTGGCAATGCAAAGAAAAACCAACAAAATTGACAATAAGCACCAATTTTACTCAATTCTCAAATTTATGCTCCAAAAATTCAAAGGTCATCTATCAACAATTTTTATAACAATTGAACTTTCTAAAACTCATTTATTCAAAGAAAAACATTAAAAAAAATTAACTAAAACCTAAACAAAAATAAGTTAAAAGTAAAAACACAAAAACACAAAATGCAATTAAAAGTAAAAACACAAAACATAAAATGTACCCCACACTTAAAGATTCACATTGTCCTGAATGTGAGCATGCATACTATAGAGGGGGTTTAGATGAAACCTGATTTCCATCGTTCCCATATACGATGTGTAGGGCTCCTTCCACCCATAATGCAATTGGAGCCCATGACTGAGAGGATGAATAACATGTAACTTTGAAATGTACCCAATGGACGACAACCCCTAAATAGTATTCCTTGAAGAGAACATGTCTCAAAGGGACATGTGAAGGTCGCCTCTGGGTGATCCTCTAGTGCAATAGGAACGTGGTTATAATCTTTGTCTTTGTGCAACATGGGCATATCAGATTTCTACTCTTCCTTACCACAAAGAGTAGTAGAGATAACTTTTGGGGACTCTTTAAGTTCAACCAAGTTTGGTTGAATCATTTCTTCATCCACTTTAACAATGTCAAGTCCCATCTCAACAACCTCAGCATCTAAAATTAGCTTACACTCAATTTCTAAATTGGGCATTTCATGCTCTTCTTCTAGGGTCATAGTCATCCCAATCTTATTTCCAATATCTCCTTAGGAGTGCATATTATAGATGTCAGGAAGTTGCTTACCTTGCTCCTCATCCTTCAAGCTACATGGAAATGGATTTGGTGGCCTATCAGGATTGAAAAATTCATGCAACTTTGGTGAGGTTAATGCCTCCAAATTCTCCTTCTCGTTTGATTGGCTCAACTCCTCAATGTTGGTTTGTATCTCCTCGCCATTATCTTCTTGATTAGTGCCTGCAGCCAAAGAATCACAAAATTTGTTATATATTACCTGTTCACTCCTCAAATTTGTGATTACCTTGACTTGCTCCAATTGGCTAGGAAATTCCTCTTCTTGGTGTGCTTGGAGTTGATGTGCCAATTGCCTAACTTGAATTTCCACCCTCTTCAATGATTCCTCCAAAGAATCAATCCTCTCATTGATCCCTTCATGATTTTATGTGCTAATTTGAATGTAAGCATTCAAATCATCTTACACTGTGGATTTCTTGCATTGATCCTAATTTTGTGCACTAATTTGAATGAAGGCATTCAAACTATCCTCCAATGTGGGTTTCTTAAGGTGATCTTGATTTTGTGCGCTAGTTTGAATGAAGGCATTCAAACTATCTTCCAAAGTGGTTTCCTTAAGTTTATCTTGATTTTGTTCGCTAATTCGAGTGAAGCATTCAAAATATCTTCAAGTGTAGGTGTCTTAAGGTAATTTTGATTTGCATATTGCTCTTGAGAGTAAGAGTCTCTTTGGTAAGGTTGAAAAAAATTTGGAGGTGGAATGTGTTGCAGATTTTCCCAAGAAAAATTTTGTTGGCCTTCCCATTTAGGATTATAAGGATTGGAATATGTGTCATTTCTACCCATTTGCTGGAATCCTTGGTAGTCATATTCTTCCTCTTGCCATTCTTGGTATCGTCCAAAACCCATTGAACACGTATTTGCACTATGGCCTACATTACCACATGCTGCACATATCTCTTGGCGTGGCATAGGTGCTATTCCTCTTGCATTTAGCACCTTAAGTTGATTCGTCAATTCTGCTAATTGCCATGCCATTTCAGAATCATCGTTCCTATCATTAACTCCCCCTTGCCTTGAAAATTGCATCTTTACAAAAGGCACTTAGCAACTTAAAGAAAAATAAACAAATAATTAAATTAAAAGACAAGTAAACAAAACAAACAAACAATTAAAAGAAAAACAAACAAACAATTAGATAAAGAAAAATCAAACTATCACTACTTAAACAACCTTCACTGGCAGTGGCGCCAAAAACTTGTTGCGCTCAAATTAAGTACTACTATAAAGCGTCACTCGCAAGTATACGAGGTAGCTATAGCAAAGGTGATCACCCCAAGGTCGTTTCCCCAAGTAGGTGTGGTTCATAATAGCTTGATTGACAAATTATTTAAAAGAGAAAGTTTGTTGTTTGGAATTGTAAAATAACAATTTAAACCTAAAATTAATGTACGTAGGGTTGATGTGTGTGAAATTTGTACAAGATCAAATCGATTCTTGGGAATATGCCTAGGGTTATAGGTCCATTCAATCAAAGCTCAATTCTCAATTATCCATTAACATAACCTTGTAAATTAATTTGTTCCTTAAGATTAATTAGTCAATTACCAATTCATTAGTTCTCACATTCATGAAATAGCAATAACCAATTATTTTACATTTGCAAATTAATGAAACCCTAGAACTTATATTTCTAATTCATTCATAGGGTAGTCGATTGCATAATTCCAATATCAAATTTCACCTCTCGGTCCTTCATTCAATATATAGAAATCAATAGGTAGCTAATCTATCAACCTAGCATACAATCCAATGCAATCAACCAACAACAAGGTGCATCAATGGAAATATCAAATCAAAGCATTCAATCAAATATACTACAAACCCTAAGTATGGGTATTTAATTCAACATCATCAATTTAAAACATTCATTCAACTCAATATAAATCAAATACAAATTATCCAATTGCAATATCAATTCTCTTAATATAACAAAAACAATATTGAAATGAATTAAAAGAGAGAATAGAAAAACCCTTTGTGAAGATGCCAAGAGTAGGATTACTAGTCTTCCTCCTAGCTCCACTTTGATGTTTGATGAAGAACTCAAGCCCTCTTCAATGGTGATTCTCCTTTGCAATATGGAATGGAGCTTTCTCAAGTCACCAAACCTTCAATTGATTATGCCTTTGGGAGATGGATTGGAGCTTTCTCAAGTCACCAATCCTTTCAATGAAGCTTCTTCAACCTTTAAGAGCTTGTTACCCAACTTATCCCAAAGAACCTCAAAGATCTTGTCAATGGAAGATGGAGAAGATGAAGATGGAGGATGAAGATGAAGGGACAAGGAGAGTGTCACTCTCTCCTCATCCCAAGTGTGTTTGCTCGCTCCTTCTCTTTTCTTTTCTCCCCTTCAAAACCCTAGCCGTTCTCCCTTTTTTTTCTTTCGTGCAAAAGAATTTATACGTTTTTTGGTTTGACACGGCCAAGCCAAGAGTGGCTTGGCCTTGTCTCTTCTTCTTTTCTTCCTTTCCATGAGGTGACAAGGCCAAGCCAAGGCTGGCTTGGCTGTGTCTCTTGATTTCCATGGGACACGGCCAAGACAGTTGGTCGTGTCCCTCACTGTGACTTCTTCTTTCTTTCTTTCTTTCTTTCTTTGGAGTTGAGTGTGTGACACGGCCAGTTTGGAGGAAGCTTGGCCGTGTTTGACAAATTTGGAGGGACACGGCCACAAGCTTGGCCGTGTCCCTTGAGTGTGTCAGCTTTTGATCTGTTGCCTTCCTCCTTAGCTTGGTATGGCTTCCTCCTCTGCATGTGTCAACTACTGTCCATTGTTTTCTTCCTCTTGGTTCCTTGGTCTTTCCTTCCTCTCTTGATCCTTGCATATTAACCTAAACCAACACTTAAATAAACTTTAACCAAAAATCAAATAAACATTAGCCAACAACACATAAACACCACACTAAAAACTAGATCAAAAATGACATAAACACTGAAATAAACTAAAACTACCAAAATTGATAAAAACACTAAATAAACATATTAAAACTAACAAAATACCTAAAGAAAACAATAATTATCATAATAAATAAGACACAATTTTATGACAAAAACTAATAAAACACAAACCGATGGGTTGCCTCCCATTTAGCGCTTCTTTAATGTCATATAGCTGGACATTACTGCAAGACTTAAGGATCGTATATCAAAGTGCTATCGATGATCCTTACTTCTTGGAACCCTTCATTATATGGTTTAACTCTCTGTTCATTTACTTTAAAAGTCTCATTTGTTCAAGAGTTAAGCAATTCTATGGCACCGGAAGGATATACCTGAGTTATCTCGAAAGGACCACTCCATCGAGACTTGAGTTTTACTGGAAACAAACAGAGATGAGAATTAAAAAGTAAAACTTTCATACCTGGGCTCAATGTCTTTCGCGCTATAATTCTATCATGAAGTGCTTTAGTGCGATCCTTATAAATCCTTGAGCTCTCATATGCGTCATTCCTCAGCTCATCTAACTCTAAAATTTGCAGAAAATGCTACCTCTTTGCCTTGTCCAAGTCTAAATTTAGAGTCTTGATTGCCCAATACGCTTTGTGCTCCAACTCCACTGGTAATTGACAAGCCTTACCAAAAACCAATCTGTATGGACTCATACCCAAAGGAGTCTTGAAAGCAGTCTGATATGCCCACAATGCATCATGCAATCTACTCGCCCAATCCTTCCTTGATAAGTTGACTGTTTTCTCCAGAATTTCTTTTATTTGCTTGTTGGATGTTTCAACTTGTCCAGAAGTCTGTGGATGGTATGGGGTCACCACCTTGTGTTTCACACCAGATTTGTGCATTAATTTCTCAAAAACTTTGTTGCAAAAATGACTTCCCCCATCACTGACTATCACTCTTGGCGTGCCAAATCTGCTAAGAATATTTTCCTTCACAAATTTAACAACCACATTAGCATCATTAGTACGGGTGGGGATTGCCTCCACCCATTTTGAAACATAATCAACAGCAACTAAAATATATTCATAACCAAAAGACTTGGGAAAAGGACCCATGAAGTCTATTCCCCACACATCAAACAGTTCAACAACAATATAAGATTGAAGGGGCATTTCATTCCTCCTCCCAATGTGTGAACCTCGATTTCCACCCGAAAAGGATTCGGAGGAACATTCACTTGTTGTTGGGAGTCGCCACTCAGTTTTTTCTGTTCAAAGGGAAAACTAAGAAAACCCTTGTTTGACTCCAATAATGCATCCAATGTAAAGGTTTCTAATCTAAGAACCCAAGGAGGATTCGGGGACTATGTCATGTATTTGATTAATTTGCCAAAAAGAAACAAACCTAAAAGGGACGAAGAAAAGAAGACAAACAGATTGTTAGTAAATTGTGGACTTGCTATTTGGGGTAAATCCCAAATATGCCTACATACTCTCATTTTTTATGAGAGATAAAAGCCCATGTAGTTCGGAAAAGCCTATTTAAAGGCAATTATGCATTTATGCATGTTTGTGTGTATGCTTCGTGCATTGTCGGGCTTTTTGCCAAAATTGTGAGATTTTGAGCACTTAGTGCTAAATTTGATGAAATTTGGGTACTTGGTACCAAAAGAAAATGCAATTTAGGCTTCATCCCAAAAGGTTGATTTTAGTTGAGATCGGCTTCATGCCAAAGATTGATTTTAATTTGGATAGATTTCATGCCAAAAGAGATTAGGTCTTTGACCCGAAAAGAAATTAAGAAGGAGGTGTAGTGCTAATGATATGCTTAAATTGACCAAGGATAAATTAGGATATTACCTTGTTTAGGGCTCTCCCACTTCATAATTCCAGATCTCATTTTCTCGGACCTTGGATTATGATTCTTGTTTTAGATTAATTCCTGCAGCACAAGGTTAGATTTATGTGAAGAAAAGTCCAAGAAAAGTTCTTATGTGTATGGAAAATAGAGAGTTTGTCCGCCCGATGCCCACTCAAAAAGCCAACTCCAAAAGACCGAACCCTTCTTCTGAAAATTCGGAGGCCTTTTATAGACAAAATTAGACCTGGACGGCAGTCGGACCGCCGGGACGGCAGTTGGCACCTGTAAGGCGGTCGGACCGCCGTACACGACAGTTGGACTGCCGTGGATGTGACTGTACGGTGGTTGGACCGCTGCATGCGGCGGTTCAGCCGCCAAAATAGCATATCGGGTCGCACGATTTTCGCTCAAACTGATTTTTCGGGAGCTACATACCTCCAAAAAATATTCCGAGACCATATCCGTGATCCTCGCGTCATTCAAGACATTTCAAGTACCATGAAGACATACTTTCAGTGAACTTTACCGTGGACCTTTGGTCCGACTCGGTTGTTTGCAGTTTGAGAAAATCTGCTTTTCGAGCCTCAAAATTCGAGTATTCACAATTGCCCCCCACTGGGGTCCATAAAAATGATTTATGGGGCTCAATGGTCATCAAAAACGAGAATTTTGAGCAAGGTGCAATATGGGCCCTCAACAATGAACCCTCTTTTTAACCATGTGATGCATGAATGGACCAAGAGCCTCCATAAGGTTGAAAGGATCAATATGGGAAGATATGGATTGAAAGCTGTTGCTACTCTTAGAGGCGTAGCTGTAGATTGGGATTTCTTGCATGCTTGTATCAGATTTTGGGATCCCCAAGCTCACGTCTTCAGATTTGGTGCCCGGATGGATGAGATGTGTCCTCTTTTTGAGGAATTCTGCTCAATTATTGGATGTGACCCAAATGCCCCTCTTGTAAGGCATGAGGTTCGAGTTGGCTATGTGGGGTCTTTTCAGAGGCTTTTCAACTTTACAAGGCCTCAAGCTCAAGCTATGATTGTGGATGGGAATAAGGCGATGCTGCTTCCTTTGATTGATGCATTCCTGACTGCTAATTTTGAAGATGAGATTCAACTGAAACATAGGATGCGATCTTTTGTTTTCTGCCTGTTAGCCGGGTTTCTTTTCAACCTTGACCCTGGCTTTGGAGATTTAAAGCTTTGCCCCATGATTAGGCAAATGGAAGAACTTAACTGCATTGGTGGTATGATTATGGCTGAGACTATTTAGAGTCTTGACAGAACTGCACTTGGATTTGAAAATTGGACCGTTACTCTGATTATTCTTCAGGTAATTTTATTATAATTTTTGCTTTTTCTCATTTCATCATCTCTCTTTTCTTAGTAAATAGAAAGGATCTATTTTTTCAGGTTTGGCTGAGAGACCATCTCCGAGTGGTTGCCGCTCCCCATGCCTTGACTTATAACCCTTCTCAGTACCGCACCAGAAGAATCCAGGTTTCTTTTCCCTCTATGGCTAAGTGGATCATCTGGTTGTATGAGCTTGGACCAGAAGAATTGTTGTGGTTCATCCCTTGGTATAGAATTTCTCACTTCATGGAGGCAAATGCAATGTATAACCATGTCTACCTTCTTGGTTTCACTCATAGTACATGGTATAGTGCTTCTCGTGTTCTCAGACAGATGGGAATTGATCAGAGGGTTCCTCTTCCTGTTGGGTTAACTATTGCTACCCCTATTACTCCCGGAGTTTCTTGAGCTGTTCTTCAAACTTGGGTTAGGAACCATCAGATGACCAGGCCTTTTGCTGAGCCTTCCCTTGTTTAGCCTACTCCAGAGTACAGAGCTTGGTTTATAGCTGAAGTTTGGCCAATTGAAAAGCCAAGGAGGCATGCATTGTTGCAGGAGCTGGAGGGTGAGGATGTGGTTCCTCTTAACGAGGGGAAGATAGATGTTGCAGAAAGTTCTGGAACTAAGGAAGATACCGAAGACTCTGCCCCACGTAGGAGACGTAGGACTTAGATCCTAGGGTTGACTCTATTGTCTGCTTTTTTGGATTGCTTTTACCTTTTTGGTTCATTGGATGTTTAGGACTTATGGTTTGACTCTTTTCATGGAATGAATGACTCTTTTTGTAATGAATGATTCTTTTTTAGAATGAATGACTCTTTTTTGGAATGAATGACTCTTTCATTTGCTTTCCAAGCATTATCTACTTTATTTACTTCCTCTAATTTTTGCCTAACCCATCCTTTCGGATTTTTAACTTAGCAAGCTCTTACTCATTCTTGCCTAAGCCGCCCTTTGCGGGTTTTCAACTTAGTGGATTTTTTTTATGTTGGCAAAAGAAAAATGAATCAATAGCTTTCATTAAAATTTAGACCGTGCTCAAGGAGAGTTGCCTACATATCTCGAATTAGTTTGCGAGAATCAGGTCTAATGTAGTTCCTTACAATGCATGATTATACATAATATTTCTTTAATTGATCCAGATTGCATGGGTTTGTGTACTCCAGACCATCCAAATCAGACAAGATGACGGCTCCACTGGAAAGTATTTTCTTTACAATGTAGGGTCCACCCCAAAGAGGACGAAACTTCCCACGAGGATCTGTAACAGGTGTTCTGATCTCTTTCAGAACCAAACAACCTTCTTCCAACTTTTGATCTTTGACCTTTTTGTTGAAATGTCTGGCCATTCGCCTCTGATACCCTTGAATCTGATGTAGAGCTTGAAGTCTTTTTTCATCCAAACCCAACAACTGATGGTGATAATTGCTAATCCATTCAGCTTCATTTATCTGACTTTCTTGAATTATCCTTGCCGATTGAACTTCTAGTTCAATGGGGAGTACCGCTTCCATTCCGTACACCAGTGAATATGGGGTTGCCCCAGAACGAGTTCTAATTGATGTTCTATATCCCCACAAGGCCAGCGGTAACTTCTCTTGCCAACCCCTATGTTCCTTGATCATTTTTTGTATGATCACCTTTATAGACTTATTTGCTGCTTCTACAGCTCCATTTGTTTGAGGTCTATAAGGAGAGGACTTATGATGCTAGACTTTCTTATCCTTCAAGAGTTTAGCAAATTCTACTTGGAAATGAGCTCCATTATCAGTGATAATCTCGAATGGTGTTTCGTACCGACAAAGGATGTTAGTTCGGACAAACTGTGCTGCCTTTTTGGCATCTAATTCTGCATAGGAAGCTACTTCAACCCACTTCGTGAAGTAATCCAGTGCTACCAAGATAAACTGATGTCCATTCGAGGCTTTTGGATGTATTTTTCCAATTATATCTATTCCCCAAGTAGCGAAGGGCCATGTAGAGGTGATTGGACTCAGAGCAACGGGAGGTTGCTTCTGCAGCTTAGCAAATATCTGGCACTGATGGCATTCTTGCACAAATGCCACATAGTCTGTATTCATGGTGGACCAATAATATCCTGGATTGGCTATTTTTCGAGCCAAGGTGATCCCATACATATGCGGTCCTTATTCACCACCATGCACCATTTCCATTATCCGCTTAGCCTCTGCTTCATTCACACACCTTAGGTGCATTCCATTCCAACTACTTTTGTAGAGGATATCTCCATTAAGAATGTAACCTGTGGCTAGCTGCCTTATTGCTCTCTGATCAACCCTTGATGATCCCTCCGGATAACTTCCATCCTTGAGATAACTCTTAATATCCCAGAAACATGTTTTACCATCGGCCAAATGCATTACGTGGGCAGGTTGCTTCTGAAGCTGAATTTTCAATGGACGAAGGGATTTCCCCTCCTTGATATTGACCATGAAAGCTAAAGTATCCAGGGCATCAGCAAACTGATTCTTTGCTCTTGGAAGATATTCGAAGGACAGATCATCGAATTGTTGTGCCAAATGATCAAGGCGTTGTAGGTAAGGAACCAAACGCTCTTCTCTTATTTTCCATTTCCTTAAAGCTTGCGATACTATTAAAATAGAATCACCATAGACCTTTAAGTTCTTAATCCCCAATCCCAGGGCGGCTTCGAGCCCATTGATGCAAGCTTCATATTATGCTTCATTGTTTGTGTAGCTAAAGTCAAGTTTAACTGCAAAGGGTATGTATTCTCCACAAGGAGTTTTGAACACAATCCCAATTCCATTTCCATGATAATTGGATGCCCCATCAAAATACATCTCCCAAACACTTCTTTCCACATTCAAGAGGTCTTTGTCAGGGAAATTCATTTCTCGCATCTCGTCTTTTACGGGTAATTCTGCTAACTGGTCAGCTATTGCCCCACCTTTCACAGCTTTCCTCTGAATGAATTTTAAGTCAAAAGCTGCCAATGTTGACACCCACTTTGCCATTTTGCTATCCAAAACAGGTCTCTCCATAAGGAATTTCAAAGGACTCTGTTCTGCGATGACACAAGTAGTGTAAGAAGACAAGTAGTGTTGTAACTTCGTGCAGGTCCAATACAACACTAAACACAACTTCTCAATCTTGTTATACTTTAACTCATAGTCCAACATCCTTTTGCTGAGGTAGTAAATTGCATTTTCTACCTTTGTACCTTCGGCCTCTTGAGCTAGCATTGCACCCATGGCTTCATTTGTTACAGACAAATACAAGAGCAGAGGTTTTCCCGTTCTGGGAGGTTGCAGAATTGGCGGACTTAACAAGTATTCTTTGATCTTGTCGAAGGCCTTCTGGCAGTCTTCATTCCATTCTTGTGAAGCACCTTTCCTTAGTAGCTTAAAGATAGGACCACAAGTCTCTGCCAACTACGATATGAATCGACTGATATACTGTAATCTACCTAGCAGGCCTCGAATCTCCTTTTCTGTTCTTGGTGGAGGCATTTTCAAAATAGCCTTTGACTTTGCTGGATCAACTTCTATTCCTTTCTTGCTGACCAAATATCCCAAAAATAAGCCTGATGTTGCTCCAAATAGGCACTTTGCAGGATTAAGCTTCAAATTGTACTTGCGAAGTCTAAGGAAGAACTTTTCAAGTGCTTCAACATGCTCTTCTTGAGATTTTGACTTGACAATCATATCGTCAACATACACTTCTACTTCTTTGTGAATCATGTCGTCAAAGACTGTTGTCTCCATCCTTTGGTAGGTAGCCCCTGCATTTATCAATCCAAAAGGCATAATCCTATAGCAGAAAGTGCCCCATTCTATAATGAAAGCTGTCTTCTCTTTGTCTGGTGGGTGCACCATGATCTGATTGTACCCAACCGTAAGGTCAGTCATGGAAACCATCACATGCCCAGCCATCCTGTCTATTAGCAAATCGATATGTGGTAGCGGAAAATCATCCTTGGGACAAGCCTTATTCAAATCTCTATAGTCAACACACATCCTGACCTTTCCGTCTTTCTTTGGGACCGGCACAATGTTTGCTAACCAGGAAGGGTAGACAATTGGTTCTATGAACTTATTATCCAGTTGCTTGGCAATCTCATCTTTAATTTTCAAAGACCATTCTGGTTTCATTCTTCTCAACTTCTGCTTAACCGGCTTTGCAATGGGGTATAGCGGAATCTTATGAACTGCTATTGCTGGGTCTATTCCCGTGACATCACTTGTCTTCCACATGAAGCAGTCGACATATCTTCTGATGCACTCAACAACCTGTTCCTTATTCACGCAATCATATGCAATGTATGTATATTCATTTTCTTTGCCAATTATTATCTTTTCATTCATTTCTTTTATTTCATTTATTTCATTTTTGCTAGATAATACTTGGAAAGTAAAAGACACAGGGTAACCAAGAACTTGAACATTTTCATTAATAATGGCGGAGTCATCCTCCAGAGTTACATTATATTCGACATCAGGGTTTTCTATTCCTGAAGCTAAGGAAGACTCAGAACTAAACTCTGACTCGGTGTTTGACTCAAGATTTGACTCAGTACAAGATTCAGGTTCGGGGTGTGACACAGGACTAGGTTTGACTATAGCCATTTGTTCCTCCTCGGCATACCAGTTCATCAGTGGTCCATCTGTTGTCTTGATCAGCTTCGTGAAGTCCCTTTTGTCTTCAAAATTGGTTATCATAGCAACCTCATAAAAGAGACTAGGCCGCATGAAATCTTCCACTTGTGGGTCAGTTATAGGTTCTGGCTCTTCTTCCTTTATGACTAAAACATCAGTGAACATCTCAAAACCCGGTAGCTTCTTTCCAGTCATAGGAGAATAGAATGGCTCCTGAAAACCATAGTAAGGAACTGCTTTTCCAGGTTTGCAAAAGTGACCGTTCAGAGTTCTAAAGTAAGGGCGCATTTTGAGGCTTTTTGCCCCCCAAGTCTTCTTTTTCTTCTTCCCATGCTCAAACTCTTCTATCTCCTCATCTGTGGGTTTATACCCCAAGCCAAAAGTTCCCTTATTCTCAGGCTCTTCCCATGGCCGCACTATAGATGATTTCCTCCCAGACCTTATCATTTCCATCCCGGGTAGCATACCTACCCTTAGCATCATTCCCACCGGGCAATTGACTTGGACCTCCTCAAAGTCATATAGGATAAATGGCCCTTTGGGCCTTTCTCCTTCAATGCATTGAACAGTGTCATAATGGAACCCAGTCAAGGCCATAGCAGTTTCACCAGGAACAACCTCAAAGAGAGACTGATCCGTGGTTTTCTTGTTGATTTTACATGTCTCCTTTAATAGTGATGATTTTTCATTCAAAAGGAACTTAAGTTTTTTATGTAATGAAGATGGTACATCATTATTCTGATGAATCCATGGCCTTCCAAGGAGGAGATTAAAGCTCGAGGGTACATCAATGACCTGAAATGGCACTCCCATTTTTACCGGTCGAATAGCAACTTCCAGAGTAGCAACACCCAAAATTTCTCTTCGAGTATTATCATATGCTCTAACAATTTGATCAGAAGGTGTAAGATCTATAGCCTCCAATCCCAGACAGCTTGCTACTTTCAAGGGACATACATTTAAGGCTGACCCATTATCAATGAGAACCATGGGCACAGTCTTTCCCCCAATTTGTATGGTGATGTATAGAGCATCATTGTGTTCCATGCCATCTTCTGGTAAATCTACATCAGAAAACCTGATACTCAATGCCTTGGTTGATTGGGTCAAAGTGGCCTCCAAAGCTTCTGGGCTTGTGTCTACTGATGTATCAAGTTGACTCAAAGCTTTACTGAGAGCCTGACGGTGTGGGAATGAGGAAGCAAGGAGCTCCTAAATTGACACCTTAGCTTGAGTTTGTTTAAGTTAAGAGAGGACAAGGTCTTCTTTTGGTTCTGGAGTCTTCTTATAGGGGTGATTTGGGGTTTTAGGGGCTTTCCCCAAGTCAAGTGGTTGATATTGCTTTCCACTTCTTGTCAAAGCATCGACCTCTTCAGTGAGGTCATTCAGATCCAGCACACATACTTCATTCGTTTCCAAGAGAAGTTTGAAAGGATCAAACAACTCTTCTTCCACAGTGATGGCGTGGATGGAATGATTAGGCAAAGGGTTAGTATTAATGTTTGGCTGACTCCAATTTAGAGTCCAGCAAGCATCTATTCTATGCCCATTTCCTTGGTGGTATTCACAGTACTCATTGGCCCTATAATTGGAGGGTAATGGGTTTGGAGGAGGCCTTGGGTCCAAAGGCTTCAAGTACTTTCCTCCCACAGCCTTTTTAAACACCAGATGAAGGGGCATCCCAAGGTTGGTATATTGCCTTCTTGGCTTATTTCTCTGCCCAAGATTGCCCACACGTAAAGGATTCGCAGGGGCAATATTGGCCACTTCATTGACCTTGCTTGAGGAAGCAGCTTGGCCCTGTTTCTTATACTTTGAAGTAGCTCCCTCATCTACTATCTTTCCCAATTGTATCAAATCTTCTACCTTAGTTGCAGTCGCAATGAGCGATTTGAAAGTAGGTAGGTATTGGGTTTGCAGTTGAGCTTGATATGTAGGCCTTAGATTCTTGATTATAATATCAATATGCTCTTGTTCTAAAGGGCGATTAATCATTTGGGCAGCCTTCGCCCTCCACCTCGTAAGGAACGAGGAGAAGGGTTCATTGTTGTTTTGTTTTGTAGTCTCAAGCTCCCTTCTAGTGACATCTACCTCAATATTGTAGTGGTATTGAGAGTTAAATGCATTGCAGATGTCTTCCTAGGTCTTAATCTTTGCACGATCCAGGCTTACAAACCATTTAAGGGCAGCGCCAGTCAAGGATTGTTGGAAGAGTTGAGAAAAGAGCTCGTCATTTAAACCCCAAGGGCTTAAGGCCCCCACATACATCTTCAGGTGGGTTTTAGGGCAAGTAGTCCCATCAAATCTGTCCATCCTAGGCATCTTGAATTTTGGAGGCAACCTAGCTTGGGGAAACAAGGATAAGGAATCCATGTCTACCACCTCTTTATGACTTTTCATGGCAGTGATTGACCTTTCAAGAAATTCAAGTTTCTTTTTTAGTTCATCAGTTTCACTAGCATTCTTAGAGGGTGGATCCTCCAAATTGATGACAGGAGTATTATTCTGAGCAGTCATGGGGGTACTAGCTTGTCCCACAATAGGTTCCTTCCCTAGATTTCCAGGAGTAGTGGCTGTCTTTGGTGCCCCTCCCAATTTGGCCAAGATGGCTACCCGTTAGGCGGTCAAGGCTTCATCAATTCTTTCTTGCATCCTAGCTTCAATCTCCTTAACCTGTCCATCTAGCAAGGCCTTAATATGTTCAATAGTAGCCATTTCAGTAATTGGAGTAGTTGGTGAAGTTGGGGTAGTAGGACTTGTGGGTGATTGCACAGTTGGAGTTGGTGTAGCTTGTGTAGGTGAAGGCACACGGATAGCGAGTACCTGCAAAGGTTAAGGGTAAAGGATCAGGGTAGTGTGTAGGGTAGGAAGACTCTTGGTCCACTTGTATTTATCAAAAGGTTTTCCCCAAAACAATATTGTTATGTTGCATGAATGCATCTCATCACATCATAATTCATTTTAATGGAATGTGGCACTATTATTGGGTACATACAACCTAAGGGAGGGTTCTATTGTTACATGAAAAATAGGGAATAGGCTTATAATAGGGACCCTTGAGTCTTGAGTAAGATATACCTAACCATATGTGAAACAAAGAGTTTCGCGTGGATCCAACAGTACGTTTACTCATGGGCCACTCCAAAAGGATTGGAATGGTTTGCGACAACAGGGAGGACGCTTTGGCTGTCCGCCGGCATAATCAAGGAGACCTGCCGGTCAGTGCTACTTGCTATCCAGACTCAGAATTTTGAACAGAAAGAGAAGAAATTCATTTGAAAACAATTTTTTTATGCAATGGAGGAAAATGATTCCCCCATATAATGCAAGAGAAAAAGATTCTCTAAATGACAAAACAAATGCACAATTAATCAAACAAGGGGTCCTTCAAAGGAAAAAGATTCCTTTTATCAATTTTATTCCAATATCCTTAAGGAAAGGATATATATTGCTAAGGTACCCTGCAAAATAAATAAAAGTACCCTAAAGAAGGGCAAATTGGTCAAATAAACAATAGTAGTCTACTAAGATCCCATAAATCATTTTTATGGTCCCCAGTGGAGTCGCCAAATTGTGAACCTCAGTTTCCACCCGAAAAGGATTCGAAGGAACATTCACTTGTTGTTGGGAGTCGCCACTCAGTTTTTTCTGTTCAAAAGGAAAAACTAAGAAAACCCTTGTTTGACTCCAATAATGCATCCAATGTAAAGGTTTCTAATCTACGAACCCAAGGAGGATTCGGGGACTATGTCATGTATTTGATTAATTTACCAAAAAGAAACAAACCTAAAAGGGACGAAGAAAAGAAGACAAACGGATTGTTAGTAAATTGTGGACTTGCTATTTGGGGTAAATCCCAAATATGCCTACATACTCTCGATTTTTATGAGAGATCAAAGCCCATGTAGTTCGGAAAAGCCTATTTAAAGGCAATTATGCATTTATGCATGTTTGTGTGTATGCTTCGTGCATTGTCGGGCTTTTTGCCAAAATTGTGAGATTTTGAGCACTTAGTGCTAAATTTGATGAAATTTGGGTTCTTGGTACCAAAAGAAAATGCAATTTAGGCTTCATGCCAAAAGGTTGATTTTAGTTGAGATCGGCTTCATGCCAAAGATTGATTTTAATTTGGATAGATTTCATGCCAAAAGAGATTAGGTCTTTGACCCGAAAAGAAATTAATAAGGAGGTGTAGTGCTCATGATATGCTTAAATTGACCAAGGATAAATTAGGATATTACCTTGTTTAGGGTTCTCCCACTTCGTAGTTCCAGATCTCGTTTTCTCGGACCTTGGATTATGATTCTTGTTTTAGATTAATTCCTGCAGCACAAGGTTAGATTTATGCGAAGAAAAGTCCAAGAAAAGTTCTTAAGTGTATGGAAAATAGAGAGTACGTCCGCCCGAAGCCCACTCGAAACCGCCGTACACGGCGGTTGGACCGCCGTAGATGTGACTAGCTGGAAAAAAGGGAAAAGAAAAAAAGGGCGGCGGTTGGACCGCCGCGGCAGTGGAACCGCTGTGCACAGTGGTTGGACCGCTGCATGCGGCGGTTCAGCCGCCAAAATAGCACATCGGGTCGCACGATTTTCGCTCAAACTGATTTTTTGGGAGCTACAGACCTCCAAAAAATGTTCTGGGACCATATCCGTGATCCTCGGGTCATTCCGAACATTTCAAGTACCATGAAGACATACTTTCGGTGAACTTTACCGTGGACCTCTGGTCCGGCTCGGTTGTCTACAGTCTGAGAAAATCAGCTTTCCGAGCCTCAAAATTCGAGTATTCACACAATGTTACCCACTCTTTCCTCTGGCGTGCACCTTAATTGATCCAACGCTCTAATGGTACTATCTAACCAGTATTCCGCTTCCTCAGATCCTTCTTCCCTACTGGCTTTAAATTCCTTAGCCCCATACTTCCTTAATTTCTCGATTGGGGCCTTTCTCTCTCTTTTGGAAGCAGCAGGTACCATTCCTGCCATTTGTTGAAATGCTGCTGCCATCTGTCGTAAATAAGCATCGGGGCCTCGCCCTCCTCGTCTACGGCTCTCTGTGATTCAACTTCTTGCGACATTCTACAATCATATACATGTATATCATAATTAAGTTAGCAGCTAGTTTGGCTTGGCATATTAAATTTCCTATATGGCATGTACATAGATAAATTCCAATCATAATTTCAGATCATACACTTAATATAAACATAACCTTATTTATTCACATAATCCTGTTTTCATACTTATTTAACATACATCATCACATTCTCCTATTATGGCCTATTTTACATCTATGTACAGCAAAATGGCCTATAATAGTTTGTTACTTGTCCGGCCTATTTATATCTATTTACAACAAAATGGCCTATCTAGTGTTGCATTTTTATCCGCCTATATACATAACCAAAGGGGTAGCAAAATCATCAGCCCATCACAGCTCAATAAGTAGGAGCTCGGGGAGAGGTAGCACTACCTGAAGCAAGCTCCATCGGATCCAGATCTACCTCGTTAGACTGAACTCTAGGAAGGTTACGAGGGAGTTCGTCCATTATATCCTGTAACATCTCTACCCTTCCTTGCAAGGTCCTAGCCAAACGATTCACATTCTCAAGCTCTACTGTAGTTTGCCTCTTATCCACTTGTAACGCCCTAACATCTTCCATCAAGAGCCTACTATTATCTAGGGCTAACACTAAGTCTTCCCGGTTCTGGAGTCTCAAATCTCTCAACTGATCTATTACTTCCTCTTGCTCCTCCTGTTTCCCTTTCATTCTAACTAATTCTTCTTTTAACTCAGCTATTTCTCGCTCTTTGGCTTCCATTTTAATTTTCTGGCGCAGATTCTCCTTCCCCAATTCAAAAAGCTTCTTATCTATGGCTTGTTTCTCACTTGTGCTGGCCTGAGAATAAGGTTTAGGACCTAAAGCCAATTTAGCTGGTTACTTCGAATCACTCATCCTCACTTCTATTATCAATACCACAATATTACTAATAAGCATCATAAACATACACATCAGCTTATTAAAATTCCCTTCCTAAACCTATGTGTCATGCATTCACAGTTTGATTCAACTAACTACCCAGAATCGACTAAACCAATGCTCTGATACCACTAAATGTAACACCCCATCTTAGCTTATGTTCATAGACCAAGATGGAATGCTATTTTGTGATATTCGAGTCTTGGTTCTATACTTAGTCAATTTATAATACACATTTTACAAGAATTTTGCCAGAGTTTCCCCTATAATTGGTGGTCCCAAGTGTCGCCAAAACTGATTTTTTTTATTTTTTTGAAAACATTTTTTTATCTCAACCAATCAATCTCAAACACTTCTATAGTTAACCTCCTTATATCCTCCACCAAACCTGCATTAAAATTTCATGCTTCTACACACACATCCATACACACTAATTCATACCAACATACAGTAATTAATATACTTAGCACATGTACTTTGGTCTTTTACTAGTCATACATACAATTCTTAGTTTACGCTAACATATGTACATGCCATTCTAGTTATATTACTTATAATAAATTTCTACCCAAAAGTTGCCAACACCAGCTGCTCGGGACACTGCAGAAAACACCTTCTCGCTCAACCTATGAGTTTAGAAAAGAAAACTAAACTCGCTAAGCGTTTGCTTAGTGGGTACTTAAATCATTGCATTAAATAAATAGATTAAAAGAGTAATTAAAAAAAATGTATTTGAATACTTTAAATCAATGAATAAGATCTAAACATAATGATAAAAGATTAAATCCCATATTCTAAATTTAGAAATTTCTTGTTTTGCTTTTATCAATTTAGGTGCTCTACTGGTTTAACAAAACATCAGCGGATAAGGAAGGGTCATGATAAATATATCTCGTCATGGTGAGATATTACAGGATGATATGCGTCATGTTGCATATTTCATCATCCTTCATCATAATTCTTGCACATGTGCTAATAGCCATTGTTCATTGAATCATTGATCATATCATTGTAATCGTCGGCCTTCAGCCGGAATATCATGTCATGTCATGAGCAGTACTACAATAATTGTAACACCCCTATACCCCGTATACGTACATAGCATGCTAATACGATCGTAATATACATATACTGAATATAGAAATGCCATGATATACTTAACAAATGACTCATCCCTTTTCAAAAACATAAAATAAATTTAAAACATTTAAAAGAAATTATAAAAGACAAAAGATAAAATGTTTATTTAAAAGCAGCGGAAAATGTAACAAATATTTACAAATATATATACATCAAAATTCAAGTTTTACAAAACATAAAATATATACATGTTTGGCAGTATTTCCTTGATCTTTAAGCTCCACTATCAACACCTCAAATCTAGACTCTACTCGGTCTAGAGGAACTCTCCTGTTCTTCCCTGTCACCTGCGCGATAAACCACAATCGCGCTAAGCCAACGGCTTAGTGGTACAAACTATAATAATGTCATGCTATAATGAAATGCCAATGTCATACTTTCCAACATACAAATGATTCTCAAGAATCTCATATTTCATGACATTACCTTTCATTGTATCAAACATTTGTGTCATCTATCATAGGACATATTGAACTCAAAACAAGCATAGATCTCAATATTTATTTATTTCATCATTTATAAACCATATAGAAAACAAAGACAAGCAAGGGCCCAAAAAGAAACTAATATGTTATTCAAAGTTCAGAGTTACTGCGTTGGTCCATATCATAATCATCAGGCCCGTAGGCGATACACATATATCTCTATCCATGGATAGGGTAACAGACCCAGTCTCTTGGACCTCTACTTGGTTAGACTCAAGGAGATCCTCAACCCGGCAAGACTGTTACCATAACAATTGTAACAGACCCAGTCTCTTGGGCCTCAACCCGACTAATCTCGAGGAGATCCTCAACCTGGCAAGACTGTTACTATAGTTCATATTTCACATTTATCATTTCACATTTTTCAACTGGAATCGGCTTACGACCCGGTCTTTTCACCTATCCAGTAATTCATAGACATGCCGCCAAACTCAGAACTCTGAAAATTGAATAACATATTAGGCACACAATCTTTTCATTTATTTATATCTTTGCACATTTCTTTCTCAATTCATTTCATTCTCATAATCAAATAGGCCACTATGCCTCAATTATAATTCATTTGCATCATCATAGCCAATAATCACGGCTTCTCATCACATCAATACAATTCATCATATCATCATATCTTTCACATTTCATATTCCATATTTCATATAGTCAAACATGCTTTAATCATCTCATTATGTCTCAATTCATCATTTACGTACTTACAATCAATTACATTGAACATCCATTAAGAATGATCATCATTGGTACATATACATAGCAATTTACATTATTCATATGCATTATCAATATTCACATTATATCAAACATAACATTAGATGTCTTAACACATTTACAATCAAATGTATGTAAGGTCTCAACATCATATGAAAGTATGCAATAATGTAGTTTGTACTTACCTTAAACACCACTTATACAAATCTATGCACTTCCTTCTTCCAAGAATTCTTCACTTCTTAAATTAGGGCAAATCACCTTCTTCCCAAAACCTAGTCCAAAAATGATACAATACATGAATTCCAATACAATTTATCACTTATTAACCTCATCTTAGACCTTTAAATCACAAATTATAACTCAACATCACATATTAGAGCCCACGGCCGTGGCCACCCCAACCCCCACAGGCATGGGTTAGAGAATGATTCTGCCTCCTTTGTTCCAAACCTCCACGACCATGGCTACAAGTGGCCACGGCCATGGCAACCAAGGCCACGGGCGTGGCATCCAAAATGCCTCTGTTTCTGACCAAATTCACATATTCTTTGCTTTCAACTCCCACAAACATCAACAACATGAAAATCTATGAAAATAATTAACCAAACTCAACATCTACCACAATTATCAACTCAAAACCCTAATTCAAACTCAACTCTACACTTCCAAAACTAACTCTAATTTAACTTCTTATCTTCAAACCAAAATCAACACCACAATCTATTAAATCAAACATATTCCAACATATTACAATCAACACAACCCTACTTTCAAACATCAACAATCAAACTTTTACACAACTTCAAATAACAAAAGAAATCAAGAGAGAGAACTTACCAAGGTTGATGGAACTTCAAGATTTTCCAATTCAATCACTTGATTCTTCCTTCAACTTGATCTCAAGAACCCTCTCTTGCTCTCTTGTCTTTGTGATGGCCGGCCAAGCAATTGGAAAAGAAGAAAAATGAAGAGTAAAAGAAGTAAAGTCAACTTTTGCATCTCTTTAAACCTCTACCAAGCAATTTAAAAAGAAAATTACCTAAATACCCTCTTCCATTTGTTTTAACTTCCTTTAATTTACATGCCCTTTTTATTAATTTCACAATTAACAAAATAAATATCTTCTTCCTTTGACCATCCATTTGACTTGTGTATATGTTATTTATATTTCCATATATACAACATATACACTCTCTTTTGAATTCTTTTCTCTTTCCACTACACATATACATTTTAATTCCAATAAACAACAATTATATTAAAAATTCTAGGGCATACATTGGGATATTACAATAATAGTACGATGCATCATACCCTTATCTCAAGGTTCTGTCATAACCAAGTAGAGCGTAAACAATTTATTAATTAATTTGATCATGATATTCAATAAGCCATGATTTTTCCATAATGCATGTATTGTCGGAATAGCTTGTCATGATGCCTTTCTAATCATTTCCAATTCTCCTTCATGTCATTTTATATGATTTAACATCAATCCATATCATAATATTCAATTTTTAACACATTTAGAAAAAATGACCAAATGAATAGTGGCGCGGCGTGTTGCGCTTAAATCAACACTATCACAAAGTGGCACTCGCAAGTATACGAGGCTATTGTAGTGACGGTGATCGTCCCAAGGTTGTTTCCCAAGGAAGGACTTGCATGTAATAGTTCAATTAACGTAAAATTATAAACTCGATTGTGAGATTGGATTGGTGAATTATAGTTAACCTTAGAAATGAAAACGATTGATTTTATGCAAGAGAAATTCAATTATGGAAATGATGCCTAGGGTTGTAGGTCCATTTATTCAAATGTTCAATTATACGATTATCCATTAATATAACCTTGAATATTAATTTGTTTCTTAAGATTTAATTAGCCAATTATCAATTCACTAGTTCTCACATTTATGAATTAACAACAACCAATTATTTAACATTAGCAAATTAATAAACCCTAGAACTTATATTTCTAATTCATTCTTAGGGTAGTCAATTGCATAGTTCCGATATTAAACTTCTCCTCTCGGTCCGTCATTCAATATTAAGTAATCAATAGGTGGCCAATCTATCAATTTACCTTTAATTTTAATGCAATCAACATATAACAAGGTATATCAATGGAATCATCAAATCAAATCATTTAATCAAATATACTACAACCCCAAGCATGAGTAAATTAGCTCATCATATGTTTTAAACAAATACTCATTTCGAAATAAACCAAATCAAAATTATACATTGCAATATTAATGTTCTTAATACACAACAACAAATAAGAAATGGAATAAAAGAAAGAGTTAGAAAAACCCCTTTTTGAAGATGCTAAAAATCGGACTCTCGTCTCTTTCGCGGCTCCTTCTTGGTGCGTGATGATGAACTTCCAGCTCTCTTGAACAAATGGTTCTCTTCTTGAAGGAGTAGATGATAGCTTCCTCAAATTCTCAACTCTCCAATCAAGCCTCTTAAAACCCTAATTCTCAAGAACTAATAACTCACTTCAAAACCAACAATTGTTTTTGCTCTTGGTGTGTGAAAAGAAATGGTGATTCAAGATGAGGGAATGGTCTTCTCTCTCAAGCAAGAACCAAGGAAGATGATGAGGAAGATGAAGAACCATATGCAAAAAATGTGTAGAGAATGTCCACTAAATTTATTCAAAAATCCATTTTCTAATCCCCATGCTCTTCCACTTTGAATTGTTTAAGACACCCATCATGCCTTGTCTCCCACTTACTAATTTGTTTATACCTTTCTTCCATAAAATCCTCCCACTTTTGACTCTTTTTTTATTCTTTTTGTCACCCACTAAAACACACCGGCTCATTTCTTGTGCAAACCAGCTAAGGACCCAGGGTGACACGGCCAAGCCATATGGAGCTTGGCCGTGTCTAGTGACTTTCTTTCTTGGGGACATGGCCAAGCTTCTGGCCGTGTCCCATTCTGTATGCTTTGCCCTTGTGAGACACGACCAAGGACACGGCCGTGTCATGTGACATGGCCAGTGTCCTGGCCGTGTCCAGTGATGGTGTCTGTCTCTGTGTATTTCTTTTCTTTCTTTGCTCTTTTGTTCCTTTGGAGAGACACGGCCAATGGCTTGGCCGTGTTCGCTACTGGACTTGTTTTCTTGAGGGACACGACCAAGCCATGTTAATCCTGGCCGTGTCTCATAATTTTCCTTGTTTCTGCTTCTTTTGATGAAGGACACGGCCAAGCCATGACAAGCTTGGCCGTGTCACTTGATTTTCTCCACAAATTCCACCAATTTTGATCAAATGGCTCCATCGAATGTACTTCAACCTAAATCAACAACTTCAAACAAACTTAAGTATAATTTAACATAAAAATTAACTTAAAATCAACATAAACATAATAAAAAATATATACAAAATTGATCTAAACAATTACCCCACACTTAATCCTTTGCTTGTCCCCAAGCAAAGTTAAAATAAAAACAAATAAAACAAGATAAATATTATCAAGTTCAAGAGTTATAAGAATGCATTAAGACTCCCATCTTATTAAATCCGCAATCATAACCAAATTAAGAATAATCGGTACTCAAGTATCTTAATGGTCAATCAATGCATACCAAAACTGTCACTCCCTCACAAAACCTCTCAAGTGTTTAATTGGGTAGTGTTTAAGCTCTCAACATTCAATGAAAGATTAGGACTATAGGCTTGCTTATCAATCAAATCTCCACCACCTAATCACAATCAAGCATCAATCATTAAGGTCTTTTATTTGGTTGTAACAGGGCTAAGGAAAAGGTATGACATTTGGGAGAGTGAGTTAGTTCATTTAGGTCAAGAGTACTTCAAGAGTGAAGTAAGCAATGTAGCATGATCAACAATCCCATAATTCATCTCAATCACTTAGCACTTTAATTTGCAAAGATAATTTCCAAACTCATTACAACCCTTCCGACAAGAACAACAACTATTATTTTAATTTTCATTATTCATTCATTTTTTTTATATAGGGTATCCAATTAATTTAAAGCCCATTGAATTCAACCCCACACTTTATTCTGCACAACACTCCATTAATGCTCTTAAAGTGCTCTTGATCTAATGAACAGGTAGAGTTAAAATATAATGGCTCAAGCCAATGGTGTTGTGAAAAAGAAAGAAGGAAAAAATGAAATGAGCTCAAAGTTGGCGAACTAAGGTCGGATGTAAGGTTGGTCTTTTTAAGCCAAAATGGTTTGCCCTAAATTGCCTTAATCATGTCGATGCTTAATTGAAATTTTTATGTAGTCTCAAAATGCATGTCAAAGCAAGTTCTAGTAATTCATCAATCAAAGATGTTCACACATAAAAAGAATGATAAGTTGATGGCTCAATTCCTCACTAGTTTAATGGCAATGCAAAGAATAACCATCAAAATTGACAATAAGTACTAACTCTAATCAATCCTCAAATTCATGCTTCAAAAATTTAAAAGTCATCTATCAACATTCTTATAACAATTGAACTTATTAATATCCATCAAAATCAATTATAAAACAAAACAAGAAACTTAACAAAACAAGAACACTTACGAAAATAGACAAAACAAAAACACTTACGAAAATAGACAATTTATATTCATGAACAAAAGGCTTAGCACACACCCCACACTTTAAGTTTTACATTGTCCTCAATGGAAACAACGATATTTAAAGTAAAAAGTTAAGTTACAACCTGTTTTTCCATCGATCCTTTGTGACACAAGTGCTACCTTATCATCCACAAACAACCATTGTTCAAGAGCAAAATACAATATATAAAATAAACACAATATAAAGAGTTAACATTAAAAACCAAAACAACAAAAATATGAAATAATTACAAATAAGAAAATAACAAGTGATGTCAAAAGGTTGGAGCTGGTAGGATCTACAGTGGTGGAGGATAGGATGATGATGCAGCTGATGGGTGGAGGCTCAGAATTTTAGCAAGGTTGCTGTTGATTAGGTCCATTTGTTCCATCACTGCAGCATGGTTATGGTCAATTTGTTCCATGGCTGTAGCATGGTTACGGTCAACCTTGCTTTCCAATGCTTCAATCCTATTAAGGATCTCCTGATTGTTCGGGATTGGAGCATCTTCATCTAGATCTAGAGAATCCGAGTCGGAATCCTCCTCGACTTGTGCTCTCTTTTGACGGCCCTCCGGTACCTCAGGCTCAGCTGAACCCATAACATAAGCTCCTCCTTTTCTTGAAACCATGCGCATCTTCTCTAGGGTGGCAAGATCTAATGAATCACTCCCCGAGATCTTAGTCATCTGGCAATGGCTCGGGTCAAAATTATCAAGGAGTGCCATTGCTAAAATTGTAACTAATCCTCCGATACAAATGGCACCCCGCTTTTTATTTGCCACATTGTCAAACACATCGGCTAACCAATAGCCGGTACAAACAGGTACGTCATTGATAGCACAATCTAAAAAGTATAGTTCGCTTAGTTCTACAACCCCTGTGCTCTCTTTTCTTGCAAAGAATCCACATGACATAAACCGGTGTAAGTACCTTAGGGCGGGATTTTTCAATTTAGTAGCTTTGGCCGATTTGGCCACATAGGTACCCGAGCCCAAAGCTCCCCATGTGAACTGTTGTTTAAAACTCTTAGGCATACATTGTTCCCCTTGTTGGTGAAAACCAAATATATCGCTCAATTGCTCAATTTTAAGGACAAATAGTCTCCCAAGCAGTTTAAAATGCAACCTAATACAAATCTTTTTGTCATTTCTTTCAACCTTAAGTGAGGTTAAAAATTCCAATGTAAGTTCCTCAAATTGCAAAGGTTTAAGGGAAACAAATCTATCCCACCCAAGATTATGAACAAATCCATAAAAATTATTTTGAATATAAAGAGCATCGAGGGATTCTTCGTTAACATACATCGTCGGAAAGAAACCCCGAGCGAGAAGAGTTGCTCTCCTTGGTGCTGACGATGATGAAGATGGAGTTGAAGATGAAGTTCGCGTCCTTTTGTGGTGAGACACCATTTTTGTTCTTGTCATTTTTGATGATTTGGTGAAAATGAAGATTTCAAAGTTTTAATTGCTTTTTAATGAGAAAAGAAGGGAAGGGGATGAGTTTAAATCAGTTTGGGTGAAGAAAAATGAAAGATTTCAAATGATTTTGAAGTTTGAAGATGGTGGCTATGGAGTTTTGAGAGAGAGAGAGCGAGAGAGATCGAGAGAGAGAGAGAGAAGGAGAGAGAGAGATTTAGGGATTTAGAGTGAAAAGCTGGGCAAAAGTCGCGTTTTTTAAAAGTAAAATTTTAGGTGACACAACCAAGCTTGGTGAAGCTTGGCCGTGTCTGATGGTTTTTGAGGGACACGGCCGTGTTCCTTGAACGTGTCTCTTACTGGATAAAAGAAAGTTGCAAAACAATTTGGGTGACACAGGGAGAGGCTTGGCCGTGTCTATGAGACACGGCCAGGACCTCTGGCCGTGTCTGCCTCTGTGACTTTTGATGCTTGTCTGACACGGGCAAGGACACGTCCAGGACCTCTGGCCGTGTCTGCCTCTGTGTCTTTTGGTGCTACTTAACACGGGCAAGGACACGGCCAGGGCCTTTGGCCGTGTCTGCCTCTGCCAAATTGGCAATTGAATTTTTTTTAATGGTTTATTTGTGTCACCAAATCACAAAAAATGCAATCTTCTTCTTGGTTTAACCCTGAAACACATTCAAGAAAAATAAAAATCGATCAAAGTACCTATTCTATTTTATTTAACTCAACATGAAATTAAAATTGCAAAATATAAAATTATAACTGTGAAAAGAATTGCAAACCGATGGGTTGCCTCCCATTTAGCGCTTCTTTAATGTCATATAGCTGGACATTGTTGCATCATTCGTCAATGAACACCATGCTTTCCACCATTTTTGCAACTTCGATGTCTTCCAAGTAGGGCTTCACCCTTTGTCCATTGACCTTGAACGTCTCGTTGGTTTTTAAATTAAGCAACTCAACAACTCCATAGGGGAATGTTTGAGTAACTTGAAAGGGTCCACTCCTACGTGACTTCAATTTTCCGGGAAACAACCGCATTCTTGAATTGAAGAGGAGGACTTTCATTCCCGGTTCAAAAGTCCTTCGAAGAATCATCCTGTCATGAATAGCTTTGGTCTTTTCCTTGAAGATCCTCGAATTCTCATAGGCTTCATTTTGAAGCTCATCAAGCTCGGAAATTTGAAGTATTCTTTGCTCCCTTGCTTCACCTAAGTCCATATTCGTGGTCTTTATTGCCCAATAAGCCTTGTGCTCCAATTCCACCGGGAGGTGGCATGCCTTGCCAAAGACCAACCTATAAGGACTCATTCCCAATGGGGTTTTATAAGCAGTCCTATAAGCCCACAATGCTTCCGAGAGTCGAATTGACCAGTCCTTCCGAGTTGTGCTCACTGTCTTTTCTAAAATCCCTTTGATCTGCTTGTTTAAAATCTCAGCTTGCCCGGATGTTTGGGGATGATATGGGGTTGCCACTTTATGTCGGATGCCCATCTTGGTCATCAACTTTTCAAACCATTTGTTGCAAAAATGGCTTCCTCCGTCACTCACTATCGCCTTGGGGGTACCAAACCTGCTCAAAATATTCTCCTTCACAAATTTTAACACAATGTTAGCATCATTGGTCCTAGTGGGGATTGCCTCAACCCACTTGGACACATAATCCACTGCTAGAAGAATATATTCAAAACCAAAGGATTTAGGAAACGGCCCCATGAAATCAATTCCCCATACATCAAAAATATCAACCACAATAAAGATATTAAGGGGCATTTCATTCCATTTGCTAATGTTTCCTACTCTTTGGCATTCATCACATCTTATACAAAAATGATAAGCATCTTTAAAAAGAGTAGGCCAATACAAACCGCTTTGAAGAATTTTCTCGGCGGTTTTCCTTCCTCCAAAATGTCCTCCGCAATACAAATTGTGGCAAAATTGTAGCACTTGCTTTTGTTCCTCTTCCGGCACACATCTTCTTATCACTTCATCCCTGCAAATTCTAAACAAGTAAGGCTCATCCCAAAAATAATACTTACATGTATGCAAGAATCTCTTCTTTGCCTGGAAGCTCAAATGCTTTCTCACTACACCACAAGAAAGATAATTAGCAATATCAGCATACCGTGGTGCTTGAGTTAAGGAAAACAAGTGTTCATCCAGAAATTTTTCGAAAGCATTTTCACAAGCAATTTCAACATTATTTTCACAAGAGTTAAGTCTAGAAAGATGGTCGGCCACTACATTTTCGCTTCCTTTCCTATCTTTGATTTCAACATCGAATTCTGGTAACATTAACACCCACCTAATGAGCCTAGGTTTAGCTTGTGGTTTGGTCAATAGGTATTTCAAAGCTGTATGATCAGAAAATACTATGACCTTAGAACCTATCAAGTAAGATCTAAATTTGTCTAGTGCAAATATCACAGCTAACATTTCTCTCTCAGTGGTCGTGTAATTTACTTGTGCATCATTTAAAGATAAACTTGCATAATAAATTACACACATCAACTTATTCACTCTTTGGCCCAAAACAGCTCCAATGGCAAAATTCGATGCATCGCACATAATTTCAAATGGCAAATCCCAATTTGGGGCAACAATTATAGGGGCAGAAGTTAGTTTTTCTTTCAAAATTTTAAAAGCCTCTAAGCACTTTTCATCAAAAACAAATGGGACATCTTTTCCTAACAAATGACACAAAGGACATGAAATTTTGGAAAAATCTTTTATGAACCTCCTATAAAATCCTGCATGTCCCAAAAAACTTATAATTCCCTTAACTGATGTGGGTGGAGGTAGGTTCACAATTAATTCAACTTTTGCTTTGTCTACCTCAATCCCTTCATGGGAAATAACATGCCCTAAAACAATTCCATGATCAACCATAAAGTGACTCTTTTCCCAACCCAATGTAAGATTACATTCAATACACCTTTTAAGTACTAGAGTCAACTTTTCGAAACAATCATCAAAGGAATTACCAAAGACAGAAAGTCATCCATGAATACCTCAATGCACTTGTCTAACATATCAGAAAATATGGAAAGCATACACTTTTGAAATGTGCCTGGTGCATTGCAAAGTCCGAATGGCATCCTTCGAAATGCAAATGTCCCAAAGGGACAAGTAAATGTGGTCTTTGGTTGATCTTCCGGTGCTATCGAGACTTGGTAGTAACCTGAAAGACCATCAAGAAAACAGTAAAAAGAATGTCCAGATAATCTATCAAGCATTTGATCAATAAATGGCAAAGGAAAGTGATCTTTCTTGGTGACTTTATTTAATTTCCTATAATCTATGCACATCCGCCACCCAGTTTGTGTTCGTGTTGGTACCAACTCTCCTTTTTCATTCTGGACCACTGTTTTCTTAGGCACAACATGAACAGGACTAACCCATTCACTATCAGCAATAGGGTAAATTACCCCTTCGTCCAGTAATTTAAGGACCTCCTTCTTAACAATCTCGCTCATGTTAGGGTTTAGTCTCCTTTGAGACTCTCTCACTGGTTTAGCCCCTTCCTCTAAGATAATCTTATGCATGCACATAGAGGGACTAATACCCTTAATGTCACTCAACCCCCAACCTATAGCCTTCTTGAATTTTTTTCAACATTGTTACAAGCTTATTTTCTTCCTCTCTGGTAAGGGTAGCAGAAATTATCACTGGTTGAGAGTTATTTTCCCCAAGAAAAGTATATTTTAAATGTTTGGGGAGTTCTTTAAGCTCAACCCCTTGTAGTTGAACTTGCTCTTCTTCAACTTCAATTTCTTCCTCAACACTCTCATCATCCAAAACGGAATTGTCTTCTTTATCCTCCTCAATGGAAATCTCTGCTTCTTCTTGCAATTTTAGAGCTTTTTCTAGCTTGTGTTCGCCATTTTCCTGCAAGAAAACTTCTTGGACAACACTATCAGTAAGATCAATGAAAGAGCAATCTTCATATAAAGCACTAGTGGGAATGGGGGAAGTGTTAAAAATTGAAAATTCTACAGTTTGTCCCAAAACGGTCATGGTTATTTTTCCATTTTTAACATCAATTAAAGTGTTCGTTGTGGCCATAAAAGGCCTTCCTAACAAAATTGCATGTTCGGCATCCCGTGGGATTTCTCCCCCCGTGTCTAAGACAATGAAATCGACGGGTACAATCAAACCTCCTACCTTCACTAGAACATCTTCTATAATTCCCTTAGGGTATCTAAGAGTTCTATCTGCTAATTGTAAAACCATTTTGGTCGGTTTGAGTTCCCCTAGCTCTAGATTCAGATAAATTGAGTATGGCATCAAATTAATACTAGCTCCAAGATCACACATGCCAATGGTCTCTTTCCCATTCCCCACAGAGATTTTAACAATAAAGCTCCCAGGATCTTTTAGTTTAGGAGGTAACTTATGTTGTAAAACAGCACTTGTTACTTCCAAAACTATCACCTTCTCATCCAACTCATACCTTATCTTCTTAGTGTTAAGCTCTTTTAAGAATTTGGCATAAGATGGCATATTCTTTATCATCTCTAGTAAGGGTAGGTTGATACTTACCTTCGAAAGCACGTTATAAATTTCAGAAAATTGCTTATCATGCTTTTCATTTTTTAACCTGCTGGGAAATGGAATTGGTGGTCTGTACGGATTTGGAGATTTGTGCAGTTTTGGTGCAACGGATGCCTCCTCTTTGTCCTCCTTAAGCTTATTTGGTTCAGCTTCTTCTTCTTGCATTTCCTTGCCATTACCCTGCGTTGTACCTGCATCAAAGGAATTATCAATGTTATTATCACCGATTTTATTATTAAGTACCTTACCACTTCTCAAAATGGTGATTGCTTTGGCTTGCTCCGGTTGGCTTGGAAATTTCCCTTTTTGATTGGCTTGAAGTTGATTAGCCAATTGGCCCACTTGAGTTTCAACCTTCTTAAGCGATGCTTCTAAAGAGTCAAACCGCTTATTGTTCAATTCTTGATTTTGAGTGCTTACTTGAATGAAAGCATTCAAGTTGTCTTCAAATGAAGGTTTCTTGACTTGCTCTTGATTTGAGGGTTGCCCTTGAAATTGGGGACCTCTTTGATATGGTTGGAAGGGTTGTTGAGGTGGAGCATGTTGTTGATTTTTCCATGAAAATTTGGGGTGATTCCTCCAACCGGGGTTATAAGAATTTGAATATGGGTCATTCCTGCCCCTTTGTTGGAACCCTTCAAAAGCAAAAGCTTGCTCTTGCTCCTCTTGAAATGAATCAAAATTTGAGGGGCACACATTTGCTTGATGGCCTACAAGACCGCATGATGCGCATGACTCTTGGCTTGGTCCCGACAAGTTCCCTTTTGCATTCAACAATTTCACCTGCCTTGTCAGTTCTGCAATTTGCCTAGCCATTTCTAAGTTTGCACTTATCTCATGTGCTCCTCTTCTTCTTTCTCCAATGCTCTTTTGTTGGGAATTTGCCCCCAACATTTCGAATAATGCAACTGTTTCTGCAGCTGTTCTTTCACCCATTGCACCCCCTGCTGCATTATCCACTGTATTTTGAGATTGTTGAGTTAGCCCATCATAGAAGAATTGATTGAGCAACTGTTGTGGATAGTAGTGGTGAGGGCACTGAAATAATAATGATTTGAAGCGATCCCACGCCTCGTGAAATGGTTCTCCGTCAAATTGGGTGAAAGTTGCAATACTTCCCCTAAGCTCTTTGGTCTTTTGATGTGAATAAAATTTTCCCATAAATTTGTTGTAGACTTCAGTCCATGTGGTTAAAGAATTCTCTGGTAGGGTCATTAACCACGCTTTTGCTCTGGCCTTTAAACTGTATGGGAAATATCTCAGCTTCAATTCATCTTTCGTTAATGTTTGCAAAGGGAACATATGCAATGTTGAATAAAAGTCTCGAATGAAGTTGAGAGGGTCTTCATTCGACAGTCCGTGGAAGGATGGCAGCATACTATAATGAGTATTTTTGAGTTTGTAGTTTCTTGCTGCGTTGCTCAACCGGATACAAGATGTGGTCACTCCGATGATCGGTCAAGCAAACTCCTTCATGGGTGGCTCTTGTGCATCACCCATCTCTGTTTCTGTGTTTTCCTCAAATTGCTCTTCGGTATTTTCTCTTTCTTGCTCAAAAGGATTTGGTCTCTCGGATCTTGGAAATCTATGGATGTTGTCTATAAATGGAACAAGTTCGTTTCCTTGAGACCGTCGTCCGTGCATAAAGTACCTAAGCAATTCAAAAAGACCACTTTAAACAATTTAACAAATAAATTAAAACAATCAAACTATCACAAAAATTGCCTTCCCAGGCAGCGGCGCCAAAAACTTGTTGCGCTTAAATCAACACTATCACAAAGCGGCACTCGCAAGTATACGAGGCTATTGTAGTGACGGTGATCGCCCCAAGGTCGTTTCCCAAGGAAGGACTTGCATGTAATAGTTCAATTAATGTAAAATTATAAACTCGATTGTGAGATTGGATTGGTGAATTATAGTTAACCTTAGAAATGAAAACGATTGATTTTATGCAAGAGAAATTCAATTATGGAAATGATGCCTAGGGTTGTAGGTCCATTTATTCAAATGTTCAATTATCCGATTATCCATTAATATAACCTTAAATATTAATTTGTTTCTTAAGATTTAATTAGCCAATTATCAATTCACTAGTTCTCACATTTATGAATTAACAACAACCAATTATTTAACATTAGCAAATTAATAAACCCTAGAACTTATATTTCTAATTCATTCTTAGGGTAGTCAATTGCATAGTTCCGATATTAAACTTCTCCTTTCGGTCCGTCATTCAATATTAAGTAATCAATAGGTGGCCAATCTATCAATTTACCTTTAATTTCAATGCAATCAACATATAACAAGGTATATCAATGGAATCATCAAATCAAATCATTTAATCAAATATACTACAACCCCAAGCATGAGTAAATTAGCTCATCATATGTTTTAAACAAATACTCATTTTGAAATAAACCAAATAAAAATTATACATTGCAATATTAATGTTCTTAATACAAAATAACAAATAAGAAATGGAATAAAAGAAAGAGTTAGAAAAACCCCTTTTTAAAGATGCTAAAAATCGGACTCTCGTCTCTTTCGCGGCTCCTTCTTGGTGCGTGATGATGAACTTCCAGCTCTCTTGAACAAATGGTTCTCTTCTTGAAGGAGTAGATGATAGCTTCTTCAAATTCTCAACTCTCCAATCAAGCCTCTTAAAACCCTAATTCTCAAGAACTAATAACTCACTTCAAAACCAACAATTGTTTTTGCTCTTGGTGTGTGAAAAGAAATGGTGATTGAAGATGAGGGAATGGTCTTCTCTCTCAAGGAAGAACCAAGGAAGATGATGAGGAAGATGAAGAACCAGATGTAAAAAATGTGTAGAGAATGTCCACTAAATTTATTCAAAAATCCATTTTCTAATCCCCATGCTCTTCCACTTTGAATTGTTTAAGACACTCATCATGCCTTGTCTCCCACTTACTAATTTGTTTATACCTTTCTTCCATAAAATCCTCCCACTTTTGACTCTTTTTTTATTCTTTTTGTCACCCACTAAAACACACCAGCTCATTTCTCATGCAAACCAGCTAAGGACCCAGGGTGACACGGCCAAGCCATATGGAGCTTGGTCGTGTCTAGTGACTTTCTTTCTTGGGGACACGGCCAAGCTTCTGGCCGTGTCCCATTCTGTATGCTTTGCCCTTGTGAGACACGGCCAAGGACATGGCCGTGTCATGTGACACGGCCAGTGTCTTGGCCGTGTCTAGTGATGGTGTCTGTCTCTGTGTATTTCAATTCTTTCTTTGCTCTTTTGTTCCTTTGGAGAGACACAGCCAGTGGCTTGGCCGTGTCTCATGGCCGTGTTCGCTACTGGACTTGTTTTCTTAAGGGACACGGCCAAGCCATGTTAATCCTGGCCGTGTCTCATAATTTTCCTTATTTTTACTTCTTTTGGTGAAGGACACGGCCAAGCCATGACAAGCTTGGCCGTGTCACTTGATTTTCTCCACAAATTCCACCAATTTTGATCAAATGGCTCCATTGAATGTACTTCAACCTAAATCAACAACTTCAAACAAACTTAAGTACAATTTAACATAAAAATTAACTTAAAATCAACATAAACATAATAAAAAATATATACAAAATTGATCTAAACACGGCGCATAAAATCGGCAACACAATGGCACGCGTCAACTAAATGGTAAAATCTGTTTTTACTGCTGAAAATCAGTCAACTTTGGCAACAGTTTTGACCAAGTAAACAAACTTATTATTGGTTGAATTTTTTTAGGAAAATACTTTCATAAGTTTACTAAATGCATGTAAAATTTCATGGGAAAATTCCTTCTTTTTCCCCTTCAACGGACTGCCCAAAATGAAAGCTGCAGAATGGTGCCCAAAAGGGACCATTCGGCCCAATTTTCAAAACTTGAGGGAAATTCATTTTTTTCTTGCAAAATTGATTTTTAGACTCCTTTTGTGATACCATTGAAGGACTAAGGGTCCCTCTTTCAAAAATCAAACCAAAGAGGTGATTAAAAGTTCATCAAAGTTTATGGATAATTGAGAAAATTTAGCTAGTTTGTTTTGTTTTCATTCTTTTCACAATCAATTGATTACAAATGGTTCAAGAGCACTTTCCCACATATTTACTACACATAATAACATCATTTAAAAACCATTTCAAAAGTCCCATAATGCAAAATATGTGAATTAATTGAAAAGACAATGATTTAAGTACCAAACCTTAATTCTTTTCACTTGTTTCTAGTTCTTTTATGCCTTCTTTGCTTCCTTCTCTCTCACTTCTTGATTTCCTATAATTTTCATAAAATCCATGTCAAGAAAATAATAAAATTTAAGTGCTTCATGACTTATTTTGCTAACTAATACTACTAGTCATCCTTTTTATCCTTAATCTTATATGTGCAAATCATCTCTTTCACTTTCTCTTCAACTTCTTAAATTTTCTATAATCATCATATTTATTCTTTCATTTGTATCTTGCAAATAATATAACCAATGAAAGAAATAGGACCATAGATGAATTTCCTTACCTTAAAGTCTTATTCTCCACCCAAGTTTGCAGCCAAAATTAGCTACTTGAAAAATAATCTCTCTCTCTTTTCCCTTTCCCTTCTATTCGTCCAAGCAAGAACAAAGAGAGCTCTTGGCTTTTATTTATTTGGTGTTCTCTCCTCCAAATGGCAGCCAAGAGAGGTTAAGATGTGATGGTGTAAGTGTTGATTTCCCATTGGTACACTTAAGTGGGAAAATGGCTAATTCTCATTGGTCCAAATGTCTCTTTCTTTTATTTATTTAAAACCCAAGCTCTTGGACTTTCTCTTAATTATATTTTGGCCCCTCAACCTCCTTGTGCTGAAATTTTATGGTCTAAGATGTGAAAAGACCAAAATACCCTCCGGCGATTACTCGTTCGTAACTTTTAAACCGCGCACTTTCGCCGAATGCTGTGGTACACTTTTTGACTCAGTTTTTCCTCTACTTTTCATTTTTGAGATCCATTATTACTTTCGAGACACTTTTGAAAATGACCATGATGCCCCTAGTCAAAATCCCCTATATCTTCCAAACCGTGCGTTTTCGGAAAAAACCGTGTCGCGCTGTTGCTACCCGATTTTTCTCTACTTTCCATTTCTAGAGTCTGTTATATGCACTATTAAGGACCTCCAGAACAACTTTTGGTAATTACGGTCATCTCCACAAAACTTTGCAATCTTTTCAAATAGGTCCTTTCAGTTCTACAGAACTTCCCTTCACTTCGCGCTCTTGAGTAGCTTCTCGGGATGGTTCCTCTTACTGTACATGGACGTACTGTACGTATGTTTAAGTTGGGTCGTGACATTTCTTCCCCTCTAAAATTTAGGCTTCGTCCCGAAGCTGGTCAGTTGCAAACAAGTGCGGGTATTGCTGCTTCATAGTTTCTTCTCTTTCCCAGGTTGCCTCTTCTACCTTATGATTTCTCCACAATACCTTAACCAGAGGAATTTTCTTATTTCTCAATTCTTTAACCTCTCGTGCCAAAATCTTCACTGGCTCCTCTTCATAGGTCAAGTCGGGCTGGACCTCGATATCTTGTGTCTTGATGACGTGTGCAGGGTCTGAACGATATCGTCGTAACATCGAAACATGAAAAACATTATGTATCCTGTCCAGTTTGGGTGGTAGGGCTAGCCGATAAGCTACTGGCATATACGTTCGATGACTTCATACGGTCCAATGAATCTGGGACTTAACTTGCCTTTCTGGGCAGTCCTGTGACAAAATCCATAGTGATGCGATCCCATTTCCATGTCGGAATTGTAATTGGCTGTAATAGTCCTGATGGTACTTGATGTTCTGCTTTCACTTGCTGGCATGTCAAACACTTAGTTACGAAATCTACGATGTCTCTCTTCATTCCTGGCCACCAATAGAATTTCTTCAAGCCTTGGTACATTTTTATAGCCCCTAGGTGCATTGCGTAAGGACTACTGTGGGCTTCCTGAAGAATCTTCTTCTTTATATCTCCTGTTGCTGGTATTACTGTCCGACTTTCGTAATATAACCTGCCATCTTTTAAAATTTGAAAATTTGTACTTTTTCCTTCTTGTACTTACTTGATCCATTTTTGGACTTGTTTATCTTTTTTTTTTTTGTGCTTGGTGGATTTCCTGAAAAAGCGTGGGTCGTGTTTGCATTTCTGCTAGCAGTGCTCCTTCTTCTGTTGGTCTCAAACTGATCCTCATAGCACTTAAGGCTTGCATTGATTTCCTACTAAGTGTGTCGGCCATGACGTTCGCTTCCTGGATGATAGTTTATGACATAGTCATAATTCTCCAAAATTTGGATCCATTTCCTTTGTCGTAAATTGAGGTCCTTTTGTGTTGGCAGATACTTCAAGCTTTTGTGATCCGTATAAATATAACATTTTTCTCCATACAGATAATGTCTCCATGTCTTGAATGCCAATACAATAGCCGCCAATTCTAAGTCGTGTGTTGGATAATTCTTCTCGTATGGTTTAAGTTGCCGGGAAACATACGAGACCACTTTACCTTCTTGCATGAGTACACAACCTAGGACAATGTGCGATGCATCGCTGTATATCACAAAGTCCTTACCGGACACTGGTTGCGTGAGTATCGGGGCATTTGTTAGCTTTCCTTTCAGTTTCTTGAAGCTTCTTTGACATTCATCTGTCCACTGAAATCTAGCATTCTTCTGAAGCAACTTGGTCATTGGGGCGGCGATAATGGAAAATTCTTTCACAAATCGTCGATAGTATCCTGCCAATCCTAAGAAACTTCTCACTTCTGTTACTGTCCTTGGCGGTTTCCAATCCAAAATAGCTTCTATTTTCTTAGGATCCACTCTGATGCCCTCAGCAGATACAATGTGTCCAAAGCATGTCACTTCTTCCAGCCAAAATTCACACTTACTGAGCTTGGCATATAGTTGTTTTTCTCTCAATGTTTGCAAAACAATGCAGAGGTGTCGATCGTGCTCTTCTTTGTTCTTTGAATAAACAAGAATGTCGTCTATAAACACCACTACGAATTGGTCGAGGTACGGATGTAAAATTCAATTCATCAAATCCATAAATACTGCTAGTGCGTTTATAAGCCCAAAAGGCATTACAAGAAACTCATAATGTCCGTACCGAGTTCTGAAAGCAGTCTTTGGAATATCCTCCTCCTTAATTGGCAGCTGATGGTATCCCGATCGGAGATCTATCTTTGAAAATACACTAGCTCCTTCGAGTTGATCGAATAAATCATCAATGCGTGGTAGTGGATACTTGTTCTTGATTGTGAGCTTGTTCAACTATCGATAATCCATGCATAGCCTTAAGGATCCATCCTTCTTCTTGACGAAAAGTACCGGCGCCCCCCATGGGGAAACGCTTGGTCATATAAAGCCTTTGTCAAGTAGCTCTTGTAATTGCGTCTTCAATTCCTTGAGTTCCGCTGGAGCCATTCGGTATGGGGCAATCGACACTGGTGCAGCTCCCGGATAAACATCTATGGTGAATTCCACTTCTCTCTTTGGTGGTAGTCCGGGTAGCTCATCTGGGAAAACATTAGGAAAATCTTGCACCGTCGGTATGTCTTGGATCTTAGAAGCGTCTTTCTTTGCTTCCATGGCGCTTACTAGATATGCCTCGTATCCCTTTTGTATTAGCTTCCTTGTCGTCACTGCCGATATTATGTTGTTCAAATAGTCACCTCTTTTTCTGACTACTGTCACTTCCTCTCCGCGAGGGGTATGGAGCGTCACCCTTTTCTTCTCACAGTCAACTATCGCTTTATGCTTTGCTAACCAGTTCATTCCTAAAATTACGTCAAATTCCCAAAATGGTAATTCCATCAAATTTCCAGGAAATACGTTTCCGTGTATCTCTATAGGGCATTCTTTGATTACTTTGTTCGTCACTACTTCATCTCTTATAGGGTTTGTAACTAGTATACCGGACTTGACATATTCTACTGGTAATCCATCTAAATTCGCACTATGCATGCATATGTACTAATGTGTGGATCCGGGATCAATTAAAGCATGTACAGGTTTGCTGAACATATAAAATGTACCAACAATGACGTCCGGTGCTTCTTCTTCTTCTCGGGTTCTCATCGCATATACCCTTGCTGGTGCACTTGTACTAGGCTGGTTAACAGTCTCTGATTGTGCCTTTTGAAAATTTGGATTACCTCCTCTTCCTCTACCTCGGCCTCTGCCAAAGGTAGGCTATGACCTCTCCGTTGGTGCAGGAGTATTCATCTGTATTTTAGGGTAGTTCACCTTTATATGGTCTGGTGCTCCACATTCCCAGCATCCTTCGGTTAAATACCAACATTCACCCCCATGTCTTCGTCCACAATGCTCACATAGAGGAAAAGTATATCCTTCAAAACCCGTGGTTCTTCCAAATCCTCCACTAATTCCTGGATTGTTACTTTTTCCTCTGCCTCTACTTAATCCTCTTCCGAAGCCTCTTCCAAACGACCCCGGTGCACTGGCTACAAATGTTTGATAACTCATACCTCGGCCTGACCTCTGATTCTGAGATCGTCGGCCTTGTTGTATAGAACTACTTCCTCCCATGAATCTCTTTCGGGCCTGCTGAGGTCCTCCAGGGCCTCAAGTTTGCGTCCTTTCTTACTGCATGCGCTGATGCCTATTCCTCTCATCCACTTGTACTTTCTCAACGTCCAAAGCCTTTGCAACAAGCTTGGAACATTCTGATATATCTATGGCTACCAATTGCACTTTGATTTCATTGTTTAATCCTTCTAAGAATCTCTGGCATCGTTCCTGTTCTGTTTCTATCATTCTCTTCGCGTACTTACTAAGATGAGTGAACTGTTTTTCATACTCAGATACCGTCATTCTTCCTTGCTTTAAGTACGTGAATTCATTCCTTTTTGCATTTAATTAAGCCTCGGTGATATATCTCTTCTTAAACTCGGTTTGAAAAATTCCCATGTCTGCTGTTCTGGTGGCACGCTACTATGTGGTCTCCCACCAAATGTACGCTTCTTCAACCAAAAGAGACGTGGCACAAATAAATCTTTCCTCTGGCGTGCACCTTAATTGATCCAACGCTCTAATGGTACTATCTAACCAGTATTTTGCTTCCTCAGATCCTTCTTCCCTACTGGCTTTAAATTCCTTAGCCCCATACTTCCTTAATTTCTCAATTGGGGCCTTTCTTTCTCTTTCGGCAGCAGCAGGTACCATTCCTGCCATTTGTTGAAATGCTGCTGCCATCTGTCGTAAATAAGCATCAGGGCTTTGCCCTCCTCATCTACGGCTCTCTGTGATTCAACTTCTTGCGACATTCTACAATCATATACATGTATATCATAATAAAGTTAGCAGCTAGTTTGGCTTGGCATATTAAATTTCCTATATGGCATGTACATAGATAAATTCCAATCATAATTTCAGATCATACACTTAATATAAACATAACCTTATTTATTCACATAATCGCGTTTTCATACATATTTAACATACATCATCACATACTCCTATTATGGCCTATTTTACATCTATGTACAGTAAAATGGCCTATATTAGTTTGTTACTTGTCCAGCCTATTTATATCTATTTACAACAAAATGGCCTATCTAGTGTTGCATTTTTATCCGCCTATATACATAACCAAAGGGGTAGCAAAATCATCAGCCCATCACAGCTCAATAAGTAGGAGTTCGGGGAGAGGTAGCACTACCTGAAGCAAGCTCCATCGAATCCAGACCTACCTCGTTAGACTGAACTCTAGGAAGGTTACGAGGGAGTTCATCCATTCTATCCTGTAACATCTCTACCCTTCCTTGCAAGGTCCTAGCCAAATGATTCACATTCTCAAGCTCTACTGTAGTTTGCCTCTTATCCACTTGTAACGCCCTAACATCTTCCATCAAGAGCCTACTATTATCCAGGGCTAACACTAAGTCTTCCCGGTCCTGGAGTCTCAAATCTCTCAACTGATCTATTACTTCCTCTTGCTCCTCCTGTTTCCCTTTCATTCTAACTAATTCTTCTTTTAACTCTGCTATTTCTCGCTCTCTGGCTTCCATTTTAATTTTCTGGCGCAGATTCTCCTTCCCCAATTCAAAAAGCTTCTTATCTATGGCTTGTTTCTCACTTGTGCTGGCCTGAGAATAAGGTTTAGGACCTAAAGCCAATTTAGCTGGTTGCTTCGAATCACTCATCCTCACTCCTATTATCAATACCACAATATTACTAATAAGCATCATAAACATACACATCAGCTTATTAAAATTCCCTTCCTAAACCTATGTGTCATGCATTCACAGTTTGATTCAACTAACTACCCAGAATCGACTAAACCAATGCTCTGATACCACTAAATGTAACACCCCATCTTAGCTTATGTTCATAGACCAAGATGGAATGCTATTTTGTGATATTCGAGTCTTGGTTCTATACTTAGTCAATTTATAATACACATTTTACAAGAATTTTGCCAGAGTTTCCCCTATAATTGGTGGTCCCAAGTGTCGCCAAAACTGATTTTTTTTATTTTTTTGAAAACATTTTTTTTTCTCAACCAATCAATCTCAATCAATCTCAAACACTTCTATAGTCGACCTCCTTATATCCTCCACCAAACCTGCATTAAAATTTCATGCTTCTACACACACATCCATACACACTAATTCATACCAACATACAGTAATTAATATACTTAGCACATGTACTTTGGTCTTTTACTAGTCATACAAACAATTCTTAGTTTACGCTAACATATGTACATGGAATTCTAGTTATATTACTTATAATAAATTTCTACCCAAAAGTTGCCAACACCAGCTGCTCGGGACACTGCAGAAAACAGCTTCTCGCTCAACCTACGAGTTTAGAAAAGAAAACTAAACTCGCTAAGCGTTTGCTTAGTGGGTACTTAAATCATTGCATTAAATAAATAGATTAAAAGAGTAATTAAAGACATGTATTTGAATACTTTAAATCAATGAATAAGATCTAAACATAATGATAAAAGATTAAATCCCATATTCTGAATTTAGAAATTTCATGTTTTGCTTTTATCAATTTAGGTGCTCTACTGATTTAACAGAACATTAGCGGATAAGGAAGGGTCATGATAAACATATCTCGTCATGGTGAGATATTACAGGATGATATGCGTCATGGTGCATATTTCATCATCCTTCATCATAATTCTTGCACATGTGCTAATAGCCATTGTTCATTGAATCATTGATCATATCATTGTAATCATCGGCCTTCAGCCGGAATATCATGTCATGTCATGAGCAGTACTGCAATAATAGTATGATGCATCATACCCTTATCTCAAGGGTTCTGTCATAACCATGTAGAGCGTAAACAATTTATTAATTAATTTGATCATGATATTCAATAAGCCATGATTTTTCCATTATGCATGTATTGTTGGAATAGCTTGTCATGATGCCTTTCTGATCATTTCCAATTCTCCTTCATGTCATTTTATATGATTTAACATCAATCCATATCATAATATTCAAGGACTAAGGGTCCCTCTTTCAAAAATCAAACCAAAGGGGTGATTAAAAGTTCATCAAAGTTTATGGATAATTGAGCAATTTAGCTAGTTTGTTTTGTTTTCATTTTAACAATCAATTGATTACAAATGGTTCAAGAGCACTTTCCTACATATTTACTACACATAATAACATCATTTCAAAACAATTTCAAAAGTCCCATAATGCAAAATATGTGAATTAATTGAAAAGACAATGATTTAAGTACCAAACCTTAATTCTTTTCACTTATTTCTAGTTCTTTTATGCCTTCTTTGCTTCCTTCTCTCTCACTTCTTGATTTCCTATAATTTTAATAAAATCCATGTCAAGAACATAATAAAATTTAAGTGCTTCATGACTTATTTTGCTAACTAATACTACTAGTCATCCTTTTTATCCTTAATCTTATATGTGCAAATCATCTCTTTCACTTTCTCTTCAACTTCTTAAATTTTCTATAATCATCATATTTATTCTTTCATTTGTATCTTGCAAATAATATAACCAATGAAAGAAATAGGACCATAGATGAATTTCCTTACCTTAAAGTCTTACTCTCCACCCAAGTTTGCAACCAAAATTAGCTACTTGAAAAACAATCTCTCTCTCTTTTCCCTTTCTCTTCTATTCGGCCAAGCAAGAACAAAGAGAGCTCTTGGCTTTTATTTATTTGGTGTTCTCTCCTCGGAATGGCAGCCAAGAGAGGTTAAGATGTGATGGTGTAAGTGTTGATTTCTCATTGGTACACTTAAGTGGGAAAATGGCTAATTCTCATTGGTCCAAATGTCTCTTTCTTTTATTTATTTAAAACCCAAGCCCTTGGACTTTCTTTTAATTATATTTTGGCCCCTCAACCTCCTTGTGAGGAAATTTTATGGTCTAAGATGTGAAAAGACCAAAATACCCTCCGGCGATTACTCGTTCGTAACTTTTAAACCGCGCACTTTCGTCGAATGCTGTGGTACACTTTTTGACTCAGTTTTTCCTCTACTTTTCATTTTTGAGATCCATTATTACTTTCGAGACACTTTTGAAAATTACCATGATGCCCCTGGTTAAAATCCCCTATATCTTCCAAACCGTGCATTTTCGGAAAAAACCGTGTCGCGCCGTTGCTACCCGATTTTTCTCTACTTTCCATTTCTGGAGTCTATTATATGCACTATTAAGGACCTCCAAAACAACTTTTGGTAATTACGGTCACCTCCACAAAACTTTGCAATCTTTTCAAATAGGTCCTTTCAGTTCTACAGAACTTCCCTTCACTTCTCGCTCATGAGTAGCTTCTCGGGATGGTTTCTCTTACTGTACATGGACGTACTGTACGTATGTTTAAGTTGGGTCATGATAATTCAGTTAAGAGCAATAACCACTTCATACAATCATAGTAGATCCATACAAACCCTAGACTAGATCAAATTAGTTCATAATGCTATCAAACATATTCATCTCATTAAAATTCAAAGAAATCAGTTTAGACATAATAGAATTCACGAATACAATTCCAATGAAACTTAAGAGATAAAGTTTGAGAACAAAACCAAATTACAAACTCCCTTTAGCTTCTGAAGAATCTCTTGATCAGATCTTTGCTCGAAGAATGTTGCAATGGCAAAAACAAATTTAATCTAGACTATTTTTATCAAAGTGTAATAAATAATCTCAAAGAAAACAATTAAAAAAAACCCTAAGTTATTCTCTGACGGCTGATAATAAACTCTCTCCACCCTTGAAATAAAACCCTAATCGTATTATTTATACGAAACCTCGCTTAAAACTTCGGTCCTTTAGTCCATGGAGTGACAATGCCGGTGGCTTGGCCGTGTCTACTGAATGTGTCCGCTTCTGTGTGATTTTCATCTCTTCTTCTTTGGAGTTAAGTGTGACACGGCCAAGCTTGGGTAAGCTTGGCCGTGTTTGGTGTGTTTGGAGGGACACGGCCAGTGGCTTGGTCGTGTCCCCTGAGTGTGTCACCTTCTGATCTCTTCATTCTTTGCTCTCTTTCCTTTTGGTCTTCTTCCTTGGCTTAGTATGGGACACGGCCAAGTCTCCTGGCCGTGTCATGTGACACGACCAGTGGCTTGGCCGTGTCCTCTGAGTGTGTCAGTCACTGCCCAAATTTTCCTTCTCTCTTGGTTCCTTGGTTTTGCTCTTAAGATGATGTTTGCATATTAACCTAAAATAAACACTTAAACAAACTTTAAACAAGAATCAAATAAACATTAACCAACAATAAATAAACACCAAACTAAAAACTAGAACAAAAATGACATAAACACTGAAATAAATTAAAACTACCAAAATTGATGAAAACACTAAATAAACAGATTAAAGCTATCAAAATACCTAAATAAAACAATAATCATCATAATAAATAAGATATAATTCTATGACAAAAACTAATAAAACAACCACCCCATTTAATTGAAGGATGAAACCATATCACAGTAGGGTTCACGGTCAGAAACCCGACCATAGTCGCAACCGCACTCCCACAAGAGCGACCGTCCTAAATAATGGACGACCGCAATAGTAGAAACAGAAATCATCCAAATTCCAGTAATGTTCACGGTAACAAGAACGGTGAAGAATACGATCTCGCTCAACACTCTAGCGACCGCCTTTCAGTATCCGCTATCGCACTGATGTTTGAAGAGAAATCTACTTAAACTGATAGCAGTGTTCGCATCCTAAGGTGCGTATGAAAGTTTGACGCGAGTCTCTCAACTTGACCGCGAACAGGCACCTAGAGCGACCGCGATATTCATATTTAGGCGGACTTGCATTTTGCCCAGTTAAAGAATGCCATGTGTAATGACCATTGGAAACCCACCTAAGCATTCAAAAAAGGGCGACCGCACCTATCCTATGCGCGACCGTCCCGACAACCACAGCATGGGCAAGATTCCTACAGCAGAGCACTTAAATTTGACCGTTGAAGCAAATTTGAATTCAGCGACCTTACCTTGTCCAAGGGCGACCGCGCATGAACGCGACCATCCTTGTACCAAGGACGACCGCGAACTGCTTCGAACAAGTCTATTAAAAAAGGTCTAAACTTCCAAGACTTAATTCTCACTTTCTATAACGGCTAGTCAAACCACATTGGCTATAAATACATTGCTATTCTAAGAGAAAAAATAGGAGAATAAAAAATTTTATAGCCAAGCAACATATTTTCTTTTGCTCCAATTTACATTTAAATTGTAATGAATGTTAGGTGTAAGCATTGAAAACACCATTGTAAATGTAACACCCCTATATCCCGTATACGTACCAAGCATGCTTAAACGATCGTAATATACGTATACTGAATATAGAAAATGCCACAGTTTTAAAATAATACACAACAAATATCTTTGTAAATAAGTGAAACCAATCTCAAACATTTTAAAAGAAATCCAAAAGACACCATATATAAAAACATTTATTAATTCACAGCGGAAGTTATTACAAATATGTTATAAATCAAAGATTACAAAACATAGAATATATATACATGATTGGCAACTCTTCTCTGATCTTTAAGTCCCAAAAGAAAATCCTCAATGTCTAGTCTCACTTGGTCTTGAGGAGCCTTCAGGTTCAACTCTGTCACCTGCGCGATCAAACACTATCGCGCTAAGCCAACGGCTTAGTAGTACAAAATATGCTAGCATTATGCTTTAGTGCAATGTAATGTCACACATTTTATTAATAAATCAATATCATAGATGGAAGGCTAACAACATACCTATATATTTCATAAAGTACACATATATAAACATATCACATTTCAACATCCTTCCATATAACTCATTAGTCAATCATTTTACCATTCATAAATCACATTAAACAAAGACAAGCATGGGCCCAAAACACACTAATATACCATTCAATTTTCAGAGTAGATGTTTTGGTTCAATCATCACATTTATCATTATCATAAACCCAACTAGGCTTCAAGGATTAGGTTCAACCAAGCTTCAAGGGGAACAAAGCATGCTAAGTCTCAACCCAACTTGGCTTCAAGAACCAACCCAACCTAGCTTCAAGGGATGTAACATCTCAATTAGGCTTCAAGGACTAGATCCAACCAAGCTTCAAGGGGAGTAAAACATGTTAAACTTCTACCCAACTTGGCTTCAAGGATCAAGCCCAACCTAACTTCAAGAGAGTGTTACTATCATTAGGCATGCCACCAACAACAAACTCTGATAATTGAATAACACATTAGTCACACAATTCATTTATTATTTCATTCTCAATTCTCATCATCAATTAGGCAAACATGCCTTATTTCTTTCAATTGAATCATCATAGCCAACCACAATGGCCTCATTGATATAACATTTCAAAGTACATTATTCATATAACACATTACCATTCACAAGATTCACAATGCATAAAACATAACATTGTTCATATTGTATCATATGCATCATCATTATAATACTTAACAATTTAGATTATTCATTGATTTATAAACTTCCACATACATTTGTATGGATCATTCTTTGTTTTAAAAGTGTTTAGAGTGTTTACTTTTAGGGTTAGGTACAAAAAGATCTTTGAAGAATCAAAACAATGTAAGAAAAGCAAGAAACAATCACAGTAGCTAACACACTCAAGGGACACGGCCAAGCTTGTGGCCGTGTCTCTCAATTCAAGCTTCAACACGGCCAAGACTCCCCTAGCTTGGCCGTGTCTCCCTTAAATCCAAAGAAACCAAAATGAAAGAAATCAGGTAGTAGCAAACACAGTCAAGGGACACGGCCAAGACAGTGGCCGTGTCTCTCCAAAATTGATCCAACACGGCCAAATTTCCTTAAACTTGGCTGTGTCTCCCAAAAATCTTTAGTCTTGCCCGTGTCTCTTCTTAGTTTGGCCGTGTCTCTCATGGCTAAAGGTTTTAAACAAAGCCAAATCTCGTTTAGTTGAATTATATCACATTGTACACCACATAACCTTATTCAAATGGACATAATCAACATCATTAACCCTTACTTTACATGCTCATCACAATATTCACATTACTAATATACATTAACAATACATTTGATTCCTTAACACATTTACAAACAAGTGTGTGTTAAGTTTAAACATCATATGCACATATACAACAATATAGTTTGTACTTACCTTAAGCACCACTTATACAACTCTAAACACTTTCTTTTTCCAAGAATTCTTCACTTCTCAAATTAGGGCAAAAGCCTTCTTTCAAAACCTAATCCAACATAATACAATACAATTTATCACTTACCACTTCAAAACCCTAAAACCAACATCACTCTTATTCTTTTAATATCAACATCCACTTAACTTATCATCTTCAAACCAAAACCAACACCATAGTTAATTGAATCAATTATATTCCAACATATAACCATCAACACAACCTTACTATCAAAATCACAATCAAGCTTACAAACAACTCAAAATAACAAAAGGAATCAAGAGAAAGAACTTACCAAAATAATAAAACTTCTTGAATTTCCACTTAATTCCTTGAAAACTCCTTCAATATGCTCTTAGAATTCAAAACCTTTCTCTTGCTCTCTTGTCTTAAGAATGGCCGGCCACCACTTGAAAAGAAAAGAAAATGAAGAAACAAAGTCAACTTTCTCTTCTCTTTAAACCTCCACCATGGAATTTTAAAAGAAAATTACCTAAATGCCCTCTTTAACATAATTAAACTTCCTTTCATATAGCATGCCCTTTTGTAATTTCACCACTAACCAAATAAATATCTTCATCCCTTGACTCTCCATTTTGACTTATGTATATGTTATTTATACAAACATATATACAACATATACATTCCATTAACACAATCATTTCCTTTGCAACAACATATATACATTTAATTCAAATCAAACAACAATTGTATTAAAACTTCTAGGGCATACCTTGGGATATTACAATTCTCCCCCTCTAAAAAGAAATTTCGTCCTCGAAATTACCTGATATCAAGTTTGAAATAGTTGAGGATATTGATCTCGCATTGTTTGCTCACTTTACCAAGTTGCCTTTTCCTTTGCATGATTCTTCCATAGAACCTTCACTAAAGGCACTTTCTTATTTCTCAATTCTTTCACTTCACGTGCCAAAATAGCAACTGGTTCTTCTTCAAATGTCAAATCCGGACTTACTTCAATCGATTCAATTGGCAACACATGAGATGGATCTGACCTGTACCTCCTCAACATAGAAACATGGAATGCATTATGGATCCTATCCAACTCAGGTGGCAAAGCAAGCCGATAAGCAACTGGCCCAACTCTTTCCAAAATTTCATACGGTCCAATGAACCGAGGATTCAATTTCCCTTTCCGACCAAACCTCAAGATCTTCTTCCAAGGAGACACTTTCAAAAATACCTTATCTCCCACATTATACTCAATGTCTCTCCTCTTCAAATCTGAATAAGACTTCTGTCGGTCTGAAGCTGTTTTCAACCTATCTCGAATCATTTTCACTTTCTCTTCAGTTTCTTTAACCAAATCAGGACCAATTATCTTACCTTCTCCAAGCTCATTCCAACATAGAGGTGTCCTACACCGTCTACCATACAATGCCTCAAATGGGGCCATACCGATGCTGGATTGATGACTGTTATTATACGCAAATTCCACAAGTGGTAAGAATCTATCCCAACCTCCAGAGAAATCAATGACACAGCTTCTCAACATATCCTCGATAATCTGTATCACTCTCTCTGACTGCCCATCTGTCTGTGGATGGAAAGCAGTACTGAAGTGTAATCGAGAACCCAAAGCACCATGTAAACTCTTCCAAAATCTTGAAGTAAATCGGGGATCTCGATCAGAAACTACAGAAATTGGGATACCATGTAACTTCACAATCTCATGGATATACAGCTCAGCTAAGCTCTCCAAAGAGTAATCCATCCGAACCGGAAGAAAATGAGCTGTCTTAGTCAACCTGTCAACAATTACCCAAATAGCATCATGCTTCCTTTGTGTCAATGGTAAACCAGACACAAAATCCATGGTCACTCTATCCCATTTCCATTCAGGCACTGACAAAGGTTGAAGCAACCCAGTTGGAACTTGATGCTCAGCTTTTACCCTCTGACATGTGAGACATTTGGACACAAACTCCGCTATCTCTCTCTTCATACCGGACCACCAGTAATAGTGCTTCAAATCATGATACATCTTTGTATTGCCCAGATGCATAGCAAACACTGACTGATGTGCTTCTTCTAAAATGATCTTTCTCAAATTAGCATCATCAGGTACACATAATCTGTTCTTAAACCAAAGACTCCCATCACTTTTTACAATAAAATCTCTACTCTTTCCATTCTGGCAATCTGAAATAATCTTTTGAATCTTCTCATCAGCCAATTGAGCCTCTTTAATCTGATCCAACAAAACTGGTTTCAATTGCAACTGTGCCAACAATGCACCATCATCACAAGATACAAATCTAACATGCAACGCTCTCAACTCAACAAGCAACGAGAGCGAATAAACAGTCAAACCTGCTAAAGACTTCCGACTCAAGGCATCAGCAACAACATTTGCCTTACCAGGATGATAATCAATCAAGCAGTCGTAGTCTTTAATCAACTCTAACCATCTCCTCTGTCGAAGATTGAGCTCTCTTTGAACACCCAAATATTTTAAACTTTTATGATCAGTATAGATAAAACACTTCTCCCCATACAAATAGTGTCGCCAAATCTTCAATGCAAACACAATAGCTGCTAACGCTAAAGCATGGGTCGGATAATTGAGCTCATGCGGTTTCAATTGACGAGAAGCATAAGCTATCACTTTACCTTCTTGCATCAGAACACAACCCAAACCACTATGTGAAGCATCATTGTAAATCACATATGGTTTGCCTTCCACAGGTAAGGTAAGAACAGGCGCTTAAGTCAACATTTCTCTCAACTGTTCAAAGCTAGCCTGACACTGATCTGTCCACACAAATCTAATTCCCTTTCGAAGTAATCTGGTAGGTGGAGTAGCTATCAAAGAAAATCCTTTCACAAACCGTCGGTAATAGCCTGCCAAACCCAGAAAACTTCTAACTTCAGTCACAGACTTTGGTGGACTCCAATTCAAAATAGCTTCAACTTTACTCGGATCAACTCTAATACCCTCTGCTGAAACTATATGACCAAGAAAAGTTACTTGATCCAACCAAAATTCACACTTCGAAAGTTTAGCAAACAATTGCTTCTCTCTCAAAATTTGCAACACAATCCGCAGATGCTTGTCATGTTCCTCCTAATTACGCGAATACACCAAAATGTCATCAATAAAGACCACTACAAACTGATCCAGATAGGGCCTAAACACCCTATTCATCAAATCCATAAAAGCTGCAGGTGCATTCGTCAAACCAAAAGTCATAACTAGAAACTCATAATGCCCATACCTTGTACGAAAGGCTGTTTTAGGAACATCTTCAGCTCTGACCCTCAACTGATGGTACCCTGATCTTAAATCGATCTTGGAAAACACTGCTGCACCCTTCAATTGATCAAAGAGATCATCAATTCTAGGCAAAGGATATTTATTTTTAATAGTCACCTTGTTCAATTGCCTATAATCAATGCACAATCTCATAGTACCATCTTTTTTCTTTACAAACAACACAGGAGCTCCCCACGGTGAAACACTAGGGCGAACAAACCCTTTATCCAGCAACTCCTGCAATTGTACCTTCAATTCTCTCAGTTTAGCAGGTGCAATTCTATAAGGAGTAATAGAGATAGGAGTGGTACCAGGTAATAATTCAATACCAAACTCCACCTCTCTCTCAGGAGGCAACCCTGGCAACTCCTCTGGAAACACATCTGGAAATTTTGTAACTATCGGTATACTATCAATTTGAGAACCCCTTACTCTCGTATCCACAATATGAGCAAGGTAAGCATCACACCCTTTTCTAATCAACCTTCTAGCTGCAACAGCTGAAACAAACAAGGATGCTAGCTGCCCCTGTTCACTAGATACTAACACCTCTCTACCATCGCTGGTTCTCAAAGTAACAACCTTCTTTTTATAGTCTACCACAGCTCCATGTCTAGATAGCCAGTCCATGCCTAGGATCACATCATATTCCTTAAAAGGCATCTCAATCAAATTTCTAAAGAACTCCTCACCTTGAACCACCACTGCACTATCTTGGTGCACTTTGCTAACAATCACACTATGCCCTAAAGGATTTGTCACCAATACATCAAATCCTAGGGACTCAGCATGCAATTCAGACACAGGCAGAACAGATGCACTAATATATGAATGAGTGGAACCCGGATCAATCAAAGCAAGTACTGAAATACCAAATAAAGAAAAAGTACCAGCTATGACTGCCGAAGCATCTGGTTGCCTCTGCATCACATAAATCCTCTGAGAAGATCCAGCCTCCTCTGGTCTACTCTCCCTGGATGTAGAACCTCCTCTAGAACTGACCCCAGATCTGCCTCCTCTGCTGAAACCTCTGCCTCCTCGACCTCCCCTCACACTAAGTCGGGAAGTTGCAGTATCCACTGACATCCGCTCCTGTCTCTCAGGACAATCTCTCACAAAATGATTGAGAGATCCACATCTGAAACATACCCCTGCTACACCAGTCTTCCAACAAGTACCACCATGTGGCCTACCACAATGAATGCATATGGGTAAGGTGGATCTCTGAGTCACTGGGGTCGGAGCACTCGCCATTGAAACTGTAGGTCTAAATCTCTGCCTCTGAAACTGTACTGACCTACCCGCTGGCCTCTGACTCCTACTAACCCGAGGAATAAAACTTCCTTTACCTCTCTTTGTAGATGAAGACCCTGCCTCAAACTGGGGTCTTCTAACCCTGATCTCTTCCTCTGAAGCAGCTGCAATAACCTGAGCTCTCTCCACACTCCGAGCTGCTGCCACAAGCTGGGAAAAATCATGATATCCAGATCCAGCCACAAGACACAAGATAGAGGGCCTCAATCCCTCCTCAAATCTCCTGCATCTATCTATCTCATCAGATATAATACCCCCAGCATACTGGCTCAACCGGATAAACTCTAACTCATATTCCATCACTGTCCGGTGATCTTGTTTCAAGCTTAGAAACTCCATTTTCTTCACATCCTTATACTCACTCGGAGTATACTTCAATTCAAACTCTCTTAGAAAATCAGCATAGGACAAGGTAGGTGGATCATCCATAGCATGAGGCACTGTCTTCCACCAATTATATGCATCCTTTTGCAACAATGATCTTGCATAATCAAATTTCTCTTCTGGAGTGGCTTGTAACTGAACAAATATTCTCTGTGCTTTATCTAGCCACTGCTCAGCTACAGCTGGATCAATAGTACCCAAGAAATCTTCTGCTCCATACTTCCTTAATTTATCATACTGTCTCACTGATACCAAAGGCTGTGGGGGTGGCGGTGGTTGCACTGGTGCTTGCCTCATAATCTCTACCACATGCCTAAGCCAAATTGGTGGAACATCCTCACCAGCTGGTCCCCCCGACACAGAAGCAGGTGCCTCTCCAGCACTATCCACTCTAGCTCCATCATCAGGAGCAACACTCTCCGCACTACCCTCAACTGACTAACGCAAATGGGGATCCATCACAACCTATATCTGCAAACACAGCAGAATACTACTCATTAAAGATCAGAGACTGCCAATACCAACATGTATGTTATTCAAAAATCCACTTTTAAAATCAAAACACTCTTTTTTCTTACACTTGACCTAGGTTGAGAATCTCAAACCTAGGCTCTGATACCAAAACAATTGTAGCACCCCTATATCCCGTATACATACCAAGCATGCTTAAACGATCGTAATATACGTATACTGAATATAGAAAATGCCACAGTTTTAAAATAATACACAACAAATATCTTTGTAAATAAGTGAAACCAATCTCAAACATTTTAAAAGAAATCCAAAATACACCATATATAAAAACATTTATTAATTCACAGCGGAAGTTATTACAAATATGTTATAAATCAAAGATTACAAAACATAGAATATATATACATGATTGGCAGCTCTTCTCTGATCTTTAAGTCCCAAAAGAAAATCCTCAATGTCTAGTCTCACTTGGTCTTGAGGAGCCTTCAGGTTCAACTCTGTCACCTGCGCGATCAAACACTATCGCGCTAAGCCAACAGCTTAGTAGTACAAAATATGCTAGCATTATGCTTTAGTGCAATGTAATGTCACACATTTTATTAATAAATCAATATCATAGATGGAAGGCTAACAACATACCTATATATTTCATAAAGTACACATATATAAACATATCACATTTCAACATCCTTCCATATAACTCATTAGTCAATAATTTTACCATTCATAAATCACATTAAACAAAGACAAGCATGGGCCCAAAACACACTAATATACCATTCAATTTTCAGAGTAGATGTTTTGGTTCAATCATCACATTAATCATTATCATAAACCCAACTAGGCTTCAAGGATTAGGTTCAACCAAGCTTCAAGGGGAACAAAGCATGCTAAGTCTCAACTCAACTTGGCTTCAAGAACCAACCCAACCTAGCTTCAAGGGTTGTAACATCTCAATTAGGCTTCAAGGACTAGATCCAACCAAGCTTCAAGGGGCGTAAAACATGTTAAACTTCTACCCAACTTGGCTTCAAGGATCAAGCCCAACCTAACTTCAAGAGAGTGTTACTATCATTAGGCATGCCACCAACAACAAACTCTGATAATTGAATAACACATTAGTCACACAATTCATTTATTATTTCATTCTCAATTCTCATCATCAATTAGGCAAACATGCCTTATTTCTTTCAATTGAATCATCATAGCCAATCACAATGGCCTCATTGATATAACATTTCAAAGTACATTATTCATATAACACATTACCATTCACAAGATTCACAATGCATAAAACATAACATTGTTCATATTGTATCATATGCATCATCATTATAATACTTAACACTTTAGATTATTCATTGATTTATAAACTTCCACATACATCTGTATGGGTCATTCTTTGTTTTAAAAGTGTTTAGAGTGTTTACTTTTAGGGTTAGGTACAAAAAGATCTTTGAAGAATCAAAACAATGTAAGAAAAGCAAGAAACAATCACAGTAGCTAACACACTCAAGGGACACGGCCAAGCTTGTGGCCGTGTCTCTCAATTCAAGCTTCAACACGGCCAAGACTCCCCTAGCTTGGCCGTGTCTCCCTTAAATCCAAAGAAACCAAAATGAAAGAAATCAGGCAGTAGCAAACACAGTCAAGGGACAAGGCCAAGCCAGTGGCCGTGTCTCTCCAAAATTGATCCAACACGACCAAGTTTTCTTAAACTTGGCCGTGTCTCCCAAAAATCTTTAGTCTTGCCCGTGTCTCTTCTTAGTTTGGCCGTGTCTCTCATGCCTAAATGTTTTAAACAAAGCCAAATCTCCTTTAGTTGAATTATATCACATTGTACACCACATAACCTTATTCAAATGGGCATAATCAACATCATTAACCCTTACTTTACATGCTTATCACAATATTCACATTACTAATATACATTAACAATACATTTGATTCCTTAACACATTTACAAACAAGTGTGTGTTAAGTTTAAACATCATATGCACATATACAACAATATAGTTTGTACTTACCTTAAGCACCACTTATACAACTCTAAACACTTTCTTTTTCCAAGAATTCTTTACTTCTCAAATTAGGGCAAAAGCCTTCTTTCAAAACCTAATCCAACATAATACAATACAATTTATCACTTACCACTTCAAAACCCTAAAACCAACATCACTCTTATTCTTTTAATATCAACATCCACTTAACTTATCATCTTCAAACCAAAACCAACACCATAGTTAATTGAATCAATTATATTCCAACATATAACCATCAACACAACCTTACTATCAAAATCACAATCAAGCTTACAAACAACTCAAAATAACAAAAGGAATCAAGAGAAAGAACTTACCAAAATAATAAAACTTCTTGAATTTCCACTTAATTCCTTGAAAACTCCTTCAATATGCTCTTAGAATTCAAAACCTTTCTCTTGCTCTCTTGTCTTAAGAATGGCCGGCCACCACTTGAAAAGATAAGAAAATGAAGAAACAAAGTCAACTTTCTCTTCTCTTTAAACCTCCACCATGCAATTTCAAAAGAAAATTACCTAAATGCCCTCTTTAACATAATTAAACTTCCTTTCATATAGCATGCCCTTTTTTAATTTCACCACTAACCAAATAAATATCTTCATCCCTTGACTCTCCATTTTGACTTATGTATATGTTATTTATACAAACATATATACAACATATACATTCCATTAACACAATCATTTCCTTTGCAACAACATATATACATTTAATTCAAATCAAACAACAATTGTATTAAAACTTCTAGGGCATACCTTGGGATATTACAGTAAAAGTTTGAGTGTGAGCTTGAAAACACTTAGGTTGTGAGACTAAGCCTAGAAAAACTCTTGTAAAGGTTGTGAGAGTGAGCCTAGTAAAACTCTTGTAAGTGGTTTGAGTGTCAGCCTTATAAAAACACTTGTCAAGTTAGGTGTGAACTTGTGAAAACACCAAAGTTGGAAGTGAGCTTGTAAAACTTCAAAAGATTAGTGAAACCTTAACAAGTTGTTGAGGAAGTGGATGTAGGATTAAAGAAAATCCGAACCACTATAAATCTTGTGCGTTCTTTCTTCTACTCACCACTCAACCATTTTTCTATTCCGCATTTCTTATTTTTGAGTTTAAAATTTGCCATCATTTCCTGAGGAAACCAATTCACCCTCCCCCCCCCCCCCCCCCCCCTCTCTACGTTGCCATCTTGGGACAACAGCATCCATGGAGATTTCGGCCCTTGATGGAGAAGAAGATGAAAAAAAAATTATTTTCTCTTTCCTTTCATCTTTTATTTATAACCATAAGAATATATTATTTAATATTTTAATAATTAATTATTTAATTACTTATTTAATAAATTAAAAGTCCAAAAATCCCTCTTCCTTTCAAAATTATTTATTTTTGAATTAATTTAATAATTTTGAATTTTTAAGATTTAATTACCAAAATATCCTTTTTACTTTGACTTTTGACTTTTCTTTTAAAAAGTGTTGACTTTTATATGTAATGTATATTTTACATATATATCACATTTATATTCCACTTTTTCATTTAAAATCCCTTCATTTTTCATTTAAAACCATTAATTTAATTTATCCAATTTAATTATAATATATTTTATCAAATTTACAAAAATTAGAAATTTTAAAAAAAAATTTGTATATTACACTAGACCGGATACTGTATTTGGGTTCTAGACTAGAGATTGATTTAGGTTCTAGACTAGAGACTAGATTTGGATTCCTTACCCGATATTGGTTTGGGTTCTAGACTCGATACTAAATTTGAGTTTGGGACCGGAGATTGGTTTGGGTTTTGGACCCGTGACTTGATTTTGGTTTTGGACTAGAGATTGATTTGTGCCCTGGACTCAAGATTAAATTTGGGTTCTAGACCTGAGATTGGTTTGGGTTCTGGCCTCTAGGTTGGATTTGGGTTCTGGACCTGAGATTGGTTAGGGTTCTGGAATCGTGACTGGATTGGGGTTCTAGACCCGAGACTGGACTGGGGCTCTAGACCCAAGATTGATTTTTATTCTGGACTCGAGACTTAATTTGGATTCTGGACTAGAAATTGGTTTGGGTTCTTGCCTTGAGACTTGATTTTGGCTCTAGACCCGAGATTGGTTTGGGCGCTGGAACCGAGACTAGATTTGGGTTCTAAACTTGAGATTGGTTTGGGTTCTTGATCCAAGACTGGATTTGGGTTCTAGACCTGATATTGGTTTAGGTTTTGGACCCAAGATTGGATTAGGGCTATGGTCCCGAGATTGCTTTGGGTTATGGACCCGAGATTGATTTTATTTCTTATCCCGAGATTAGATTGGGTTATGGACCCGAGATTGCTTTGGGTTATGGATCCGAGATTGGATTGGGGTACTAGTCCCGAGATTTATTTTGGTTATTGACCCAATACTTGATTTGGATTCTGAACCCGAGAATGGCTTGGGTTCTGGACCCAAGAATGTTTTGAGTTATAGCCCTGATACTGGATTTTGGTTCTAGACCCGAGATTGATTTGGATGCTGGACCCAAGACTGGATTTATGTTTTGGACCTGAGATTGGTTTGGGTTCTAGACTTGAGACTGGATTTGGATTCCAAACCCGAGATTGGTTTGGGTTCTAGATTTGAGAGTAGATTTGGGTTCTGGACTCGATATTGGTTTGGGATTTGGACCTGAGACTGGAATGGGGTTCTGGACCCAAGATTGATTTTTTTTTTCTTGATCCAAGATTGGATTGGGTTATGGACACGAGATTTGTTTAGGTTCCAGATCCAAGACTAGATTGGGGTTCTTATCCTGATATTGATTTTGGTTCTAAACCCGAGACTTGATTTGGGTTCTGGACCAAAGATGGTCTTGGATACTAGACCTGAGATTGGTTTGGGTTCTAGACCCGAGACTGAATTTAGATTCTAGACTAGAGATTGGTTATGGTTCTAGACCCGAGACTGGAGTTGGGTTCTTGACTCGAGATTGGTTTAGGTTTTATATCCGAGATTGGATTTGGGTATGGACTCGATATTGGGTTGGGTTTTGGACCCTATACTGGATTGGGGCTTGTGACTTGAGATTAATTTTTATTATTGACCCGAGATTGGATTGGGTTATGAACCTGAGATTGGCTTATGTTCTTATCCTGAGAATGGATTGGTGTTCTGGACCCGAGATTGGTTCAGGTTTTGGACTTGAGACTATATTTTGGTTTTGGAAAGTAGATTGGCTTGGGTTATGGGCTTGAAATTAGTTTGGGTTCTGGGCCCAAGACTGTACTTAGGTTCTAGGCCAGATATTGATTTAGGTTCTAGACTTGAGACTGGTTTTGGGTTCTAGACCAGAGATTGGTTTGGGCTATAAACTCGATATTGAATTTGGCTTATGGATCTGAGATTGGTTTGGATTCTGGACTCGAGTTTGGATTTGGATTCTGGACTCGAGACAGGTTTGGGGTCTAGACTCGAGATTGGTTTGGGTTCTGCATCCGAGATTGGATTTGAGTTCTGGACCCAAGACTGGATTTGGGTTTTGGATTCGAGACAAGATTTGGGTTCTGGTCCTGATACTAGATTTGAGTGATGGACTCAAGATTGGATTAGGATTTTAGACCTGAGACTGATTTGGGTTCTAGACCTGAGACTGGATTTGAGTTCTGTACCCCCGATTGGTTTGGGCTCTGAACCTGAGATTTGATTTGGATTCTGGACATGAAATTGGTTTAGGTTTTGGATTCGAGACTTGATTTTGGTTCTAGACCTGAGATTGGTTTAGGTTCTAGACTAAAAATTGGTTTGGGTTCTAGACTCTAGACTGGATTTGGGCTCTAGATAAGAGATTGATTTAGGTTCTAGTCTCGAGATAAGATTTGGGTTCTGGACTCGAGATTGGTTTGGATTCTTGTACTGAGGCAAGTTATTGTTCTGATCTTAGGATTGATTTGGTTTCTGGACCTGAGACTATATTTGGTTTTTGGACCTTAGATTAGTTTGGGTTTTGGACCAGAGATTGGATTTGGGTTATGTACCCTAGATTTATGAAGATTCTAGATTAGAGACTAGATTTGGGTTCTGGACCTGAGACTGAATTTGGGTTCAAGACCAAAGATTGGTTTGGGTTTTTGACCCAAGATTTGAATTTATCTCTGGACTAGAGATTGGTTTGGGCTTTGGACTCAAGATTGAATTTGGATTCTGGATCTGAGATTAGTTTGGGTTATAGACTAGAGATTTGATTTGGGTTCTAAGCCTGACATTGGTTTGGGGTATGGACCCGAGACTGGATTGGGGTTTTGGACCTGAGATTGATTTTTGTTCGACCCAAGATTGGTTCGCATTCTAGGCTCGAGATTGGATTTTAGTTCTAGACCCAAGATTGGTTTGGGTTCTGGACCAGAGACTTGATTTGATTTTTGAACCCGAGATTGGTTTGGGATCTGGCCTCGAGATTGGATTTTGGTTCTAGACCCAAGATTGGTTTGGGTTCTGGAACCGAGACTGGATTGGGGTTCTGGACCCGAGATTGGTTTGGGCTCTGTACCAGAGATGGGTTTGGGTTCTTGACCTGAGACTGATTTGGATTCTATCTCTGAGACTAGATTTTGGTTCTAGGCGCAAGATGGGTTTGGGTTCTTGACCTGAGACTGGTTTGTATTTTGGATATGAGATTGGATTTAGGTTTTGGACCCAATATGGGTTTGGATTATGAACCCAAGACTGGATTAAAATTTTGGACCCGAGATTGGTTTGGGCTTTAGACTCGAGATTGAATTTCAATTTTGGATCCGAGATTGGTTTGGGTTTTGGACTCAATATTGCATTTGGGCTCTAGACCCAAGATTATTTTGGCTCTTGTCCTGAGACTTGATTTTTTTTATGGACCCGAGATTGGTTTGGGTTCTATCCCCAAGATTGGATTTTGGTTCTAGACTAGAGATTGGTTTGGGTGTTGGACTTGATACTGAATTTTGACTCTGGACACGATATTAGTTTAGCTTTTGGATCTGAGACTGGATTTGGGTTCTGGACCCGATATTGATTTGGGTTTTGGACCCAATACTAGGTTGGGATTCTAGACTCGAGATTGATTTTTTTTACTTGAGACGGGATTGGGTTATGGACTTGAGATTGGATTGGGGTTTTGGACTCGATATTGATTTGAATTTTGGGCCGGAGACTAGATTTGTATTTTGGAAGCAAGACTGGTTTGGGTTCTGAATCCGATGATAGATTTGGGTTTTGGACCTGAAACTAGATTTTGGGTGATGGTCCCGAGATTAGTTTGGGTTCTGGACCAGAGATTGGATTAGAGTTTTTGACCAGAGATTAATATGGGTTCTGGACCCAAGATCAATTTGGGTTATACACCCAAGACTATATTTGGATTCTGGGCATGAGATTGGTTTGGGATTTGGATCCAAGAATTTATTTTAGTTCTGGACTTGAGATTGGTTTGGGTTTTGGACTCAAAATTAGTTTGGGTTCTAGATCCGAGACTCGATTTGGGCTCTAGACAAGAGATTGATTTAAATTCAGTCCCCAGACTAGATTTGGCTTCTTGACCAGAGATTGGTTTTGGTTCTATACTCGAGATTGAATTTGGGTTCTAGATCCAAGATTTTTCTATATTCTAGAATCGAGACTGGATTTGGGTTTTGGACCAGAGGTGGGTTTGGGTTTTGGACACGAGACTATAATTGGGTTCTAGACCAGATATTGGTTTGGGTTCTAGACTCAAGATTCAATTTGGGTTCTGGACCCAAGATTGGTTTGGGTTCTGGAGCCGAGACTGGATTGGGGTTCTGGACATGAATTGGTTTGGGTTTTAGATCCGAGACTTGATTTTGGTTCTTGACCTAAGAATGGTTTGGGTTCTTCACTTAAAATTGATTTGGGTTCTAGACCCAGACTGGATTTGGGCTCTAGAAAAGAGATTGATTTAGGTTCTAGTCCTAAGATAAGATTTGAATTATAGGCCCTAGATTAGTTTGGGTTCTGGTACCGAGACAAGTTGGGGGGTTCTGGTACCAAGACAAGTTGGGGTTCTGGTCCTTAGACTAGATTTGGGTTATGGACTCGAGATTGATTTTTGTTCTTAACATGAGACTTGATTTGGGTTCTTGACTCGAGATTTTTTTGGATTTTAGTCTTGAGACTGGATTTTGGTTCTAGACTTGAGATTGGTTTGGGTGCTGGACCCGTGACTAGATTTTGGTTCTAGACCCGAGATTTATTTGGATTTTGAATCCGAGACTAGATTTGGGTTCCGGACCCTATATTGATTTGGGTTTTTGACCCGAGACTTGATTGGGATTCTGGACCTGAGATTGATTTTTTTCTTGACCTGAGACTGGATTGGGTTATGGACTTGAGATTGGATTGGGATTTTGGACCTGAGATTGATTTAAATTCTGGACTCGAGACTAGATTTGTATTTTGGACCCGAGACTGGTTTAGGTTCTAGATCCGATACTAGATTTGGGTTCTGGACCTGATACTGGATTTGGGTGATGGTCTCAAGATTGGTTTGGGTTTTGGACTCTAGATTGGATTGGAGTTTTTGACCCAAGATTGGACTAAAGATTAGTTTGGGTTATGCACCCGAGACTAGATTTGGATTCTGGACATGAGATTGGTTTGGGTTTTGGATTTGAGACTTGATTTTGGTTCTGGACTTGAGATTGGTTTGGGTTATGGACTCAAAATTAGTTTGGGTTCTAGACTAGAGACTCGATTTGGGCTCTAGAAAATAAATTGATTTAGATTCCAGTCCTGAGACTAGATTTGGGTTCTTGACCCGAGATTGGTTTGGATTCTGTACCCGAGACTGGATTTGGATTCTGGACCTGAGATTTTTTAGGTTCTAGAATCGAGACTGGATTTGGGTTTTGGACTAGAGATGGGTTTGGGTTTTGGACACGAGACTTGAATTGGGTTCTAGACCAGAGATTGGTTTGGGTTATAGAGTTGATATTGGATTTAGGTTTTGGACTTGAGACTAGTTTGGGTTCTGGCCCCGAGAATGGATTTTGGTTCTAGACCAAAGATGGGTTTGGGTTCTCAACCCGAGACTGGTTTGGGTTCTAGATCTAAGACTGGATTTGGGTTTTGGACCCGATATTGGTTTGGGTTATGAATCCGAGCCTAGATTAAGGTTCTGGACCCAAGATTGGTTTGGGCTCTGGACTCAAGATTGAATTTGAGTTCTAGATCCGAGATTGGTTTGGGTTCTAGACTTGAGATTTCATTTGGGTTATGTACCCGAGATTGATTTTGGTTCTTTTCCCATGACTTGATTTTAGTTTTAGACTCAAGATTAGTTTGGATTCTATCCCTAAGATTGGATTTTGGTTCTAGACCTGAGATTGGTTTTGGTGCTGGACTCGAGACTAAATTTTTGTTCTAGACATGAGATTAGTTTAGCTTCTGAATCAAAGATTGGATTTGGGTTCTGGACCCGATATTGATTAGGGTTTTGGACCCGAAATTGATTTTTTTTTCTTTACCTGAGACTGGATTAGGCTATGGACTTGAGATTGGATTGGGGTTTTCGACTAGAAATTGATTTGGATTGGGGTTTTGGACTAGAAATTGATTTGAGTTCTGGGCCTGAGACTAGATTTGTATTCTGGGCCCAATACTGGTTTGGGTTCTTGATCAAGTACTAGATTTGGGTTCTAGACCCAATACAAAATTTTGGGTGATGGTCCCGAGATTGGTTTGAGTTTTGTACTAGAGATTGGATTGGAGTTTTTAACCTGAGATTGATTTGGGTTCTTGACCCGAGATTAGTTTGGGTTATGCACCTGAGACTAGATTTGGATTCTATACATGAGATTGGTTTGGGGTTTGGATCAGAGATTTGATTTTGGTTCTAAACTTGAGATTGGTTTGGGTTCTTGACTCAAAATTAGTTTGGTTTTTAGACCCGAGACTCGATTTGGGCTCTAGATAAGAGATTTATTTAGATTCCACTCCCGAGACTAGATTTGGGTTCTTAACCCGAGATTGGTTTATGTCCTATACCCAAGATTAAATTTGAGTTTTGAACCCAAAATTTTTTATAGATTCTAGACCCGATACTGGATTTGGGTTTTTGACTAGAGATGGGTTTGGGTTTTGGACAAGAGACTAGAATTGGGTTTTTGACCATATACTATTTTGGATTCTGGACTCGAGATTGGATTTGGGTTCTGGACCTGAGATTGGTTTGGGTTTTGGACCTAAGACTGATTGGGATCCTAGACTCAAGATTGATTTTGGTTCTAGACTCGAAACTTGATTTAGGTTTTAGACCAGAGATAGGTTTGGGTTCTAGCCCCGAGACTGGATTTTGGTACTGGAACCAAGATTGTTTTAGGTTCTGCACCCGAGACTGGATTTTTATCCTGGGTCGAAGATTAGTTTGGGTTTTTAACCTGAGACTGGATTTAGGTTCTAGACCCGAGATTGATTTGGGTTCTCAACTTGAGATTGAATTTGTGTTCTGGAAACGAGAGCAGATTCGAGATCTAGAGCTGAGATTGGTTTTGGTTGTGGACCCAAGACTGGATTGGGGTTCTGGACTAGAGATTTGTTTGGACTCAGGACCCGAGATTGGATTTGGGTTCTGGACCCAAAAATAGATTTGGTTTCTAGACTTGAGATTGATTTAGGTTCTGGACCAAAGACTAGATTTGGGTTTTGGACCCGAGATTGGTTTGGTTTCTAGAATCGAGGCTGGATTTGAGTTCAAGATCATAGATTGATTTGGGTTTTGGACTCGAGACTGGATTTGGGTTCTGGACTAGAGATTGGTTTGAGCTTTAGACCCGAGATTGGATTTGGGTTCTGGACCTGAGACTGGATTTGGGTTATAAGCTAGAGATTAATTTGGGTTATGGACCAGAGACTGGATTTGGGTTCTGGACCCAATTGATTTAGGTTATAGACTCGAGACTAGATTTGAGTTTGGGATTATAGATTGGTTTGGGTTTTGGACCTGTGACTTGATTTTGGTTTTGGACCAGAGATTGGTTTGTGCTCTGCACTCAAAATTAAAATTGGCCTCTGGACTTGAGATTATTTTGGATTCTGGCCACGATATTAGATTTGGGTTCTGGACCTGAGAATGGTTTGGGTTCTGGACCCGAGACTGGATTGGGATTTTGGTCCCATATTGATTATTATTCTTGACCCAAGACTAGATTGGGTTAGGGAACGAAGATCGGTTTGAGTTCTGGACCTGAGACTGGATTTGGGTTCTAACTCGAGATTGGTTTGGGTTTGGACCCGAGACTAGATTTTGATTTTGGACCTGAGATTGGTTTGGGTTATGGGCTCTTGATTGGTTTAGGTTTTAGACCTGAGACTAGATTTGGTTTCTTGACCCGAGATTGGTTTGGGTTATAAACTCGAGATTGGATTTGGATTTTGGACTCGAGACTAGTTTGGATTCTGGATCTGAGACTGGATTTAGGTTCTGGACCGGATACTGGATTTGGGTTATGGACCCGAGATTGCTTTTGGGTTCTATACCTGAGACTGGATATAGGTTCTGGACTCGAGATTGATTTGGGTTCTACACCCGAGATTGGATTTGGATTCTAGACCCAAAATTGGTTTGAATTCTGAACCCGAGACTAAATTTTTATTCTGGACCCAAAAATTGTATAGGTTATGAACTTAAAATTGGTTTGGTTCTAAACCCGAGACTGGATTTGGGCTCTAGACCAAAGATTTATTTAGGTTATACTCCCAAGACTAGATTTGGGTTCTAGACTCGAGATTGAATTTGGGTTGTAGATCCGAGATTGGTTTGGGTTCTTGACTCGAGATTGAATTTGGGTTCTAGACCAGAGCTTTGTTTGGGCTCTGGACTCGAGATGGAATTTGGATTCTAGATACTAGATTGGTTTGGGTTCTGGGTGCAAGACTGGATTTGGGTTCTGGACTCGAGATTGGTTTGGGTTCTGGACTCGAGACTGGATTGGGGTTTTATAGCTGTGATTTATTTTGGTTCTAGACCCGAGATTTTATTTACTTTTAGGAACTATGATTGGTTTGGGTTCTAGCCCCGAGTTTGGATTTTGGTTGTAGACCCAAGATTGGTTTGGGCTCTGGACCCATGACTGGATTTGGGTTATGGACTCAAGATTGGTTTGGGTTTTGGACCCAAGACTAGATTTGGGTTCTAAACCCGAGATTGGATTTGGTATCTAGAACTAAGATTGATTTGGGCTTTGGACCTGAGATTGGATTGGGATTCTTGATCAGAGATTGGTTTGGGCTCTAAACCCGAGACTATATTTTCTTTATGGATTCGAGATTGGTTTGGGTTTTGGACTCGAGACTAGATTTGGGTTCAGGACCCGATATTGGTTTGGGTTTTGGACCTGAGACTAGATTGAGGTTCTAGACCCGAGATTGATTTTTGTTCTTGACTCGAGAATGGATTTAGGTTCATTACCCAATATTGGTTTGGGTTTTGGATCTGAGACTGGATTGGGGTTCTGGACCGGTGATTGTTTTTTTTCTTGAATCAAGACTAGATTTGGATTTGGGTTTCGGATCCAAGACATAATTTGGGTTTGGGATCGAAGATTGGTTTGGGTTTTGGACCTGAGACTGGATTTGGGTTTTGGACCAGAGATTGGTTTGGGCTTTGGACTCGAGATTGAATTTGAGCTTTGGATCCGAGATTTGTTTTGGTTCTAGACTCAAGACTGGATTTGGGTTCAAGTCCCGATATTGGTTTAGATTTTGGACCCAAGACTGGATTGGGGTTCTAGACTCGCGATTAATTTTTGTTCATGACCTGAGACTGGATCTGGATTCAAGACCCTATATTGGTTTGAGTTTTGAACCTGAGACTAGATTAGGGTTTTGGACCCGAGATTTATTTTTGTTCTTGACCCAAGACTGGATTAGGATTTGGGTTCCGAACATAAGACATAATTTGGGTTTGGGACCGGAGATTGGTTTGGGTTTTGGACACGGGATAGGATTTGGGTTCTGGACTAGAGATTGGTTTTTGCTCTCGACTTAAGATTGGATTTGGTTTCTAGACCTGAGATTGGTTTGGGTTCTGGACTCGAGACTGGATTGGGGTTCTAGACCCAAGATTGATTTTTGTTCTGGATCCAAGACTGGATTAGGGTTTTGGACCCGAGATTGGTTTGGATTATGAACCCGAGACTGGATTAAGGTTCTGGACCCTAAATTGGTTTGGTCTATGGACTCGAGATTCAATTTGGGTTCTGGATCTGAGATTAGTTTGGGTTTTGGACTTGTGATTACATTTGGATTTTGGACATGAGATTGATTTTGGTTCTTATCTCGAGACTTGATTTTTGTTCCGGACCCAAGATTGCTTTGAGTTATAGCCTCGAGACTGGATTTTTATTTTAGACCAGAGATTGGTTTGGGTGCTGAACCTAAGACTAAATTTGGGTTCTGGACACGAGATTAGTTTAGGTTCTGGATTCCAGATTGGAATTGGGCTCTAGACCCGATATTGATGTGGGTTTTGGACCCGAGACTGGATTGGGGTTTTAGACCCTAGATTGATCTTTTTTCTTGACCTGAGACTGGATTGGGTTATGGACTTGAGATTGGATTGGGGTTTTGGACCCGAAATTGATTTGAGTTCTGGACCCGAGACTAGATTTGTATTCTGGACCCAAGACTGGTTTGGGTTCTGGATCCGATACTAGATTTGGATTTTGGACTTGATATTGGATTTGGGTGATGGTCCTGAGATTGGTTTGGATTTTGGACCCGAGATTTGATTGGGGTTTTTGACCCAAGATTGATTTGGGTTTTTGACCCAAGATTGGTTTGGGTTATGCACCCCTGACTAGATTTGAATTCTAGACATTAGATTGGTTTGGGTTTTGGATCCGAGACTTGATTTTGGTTCTAGACTTGAGAATGGTTTGGGTTCTAGACTCAAAATTAGTTTGGGTTCTAGACCCGAGACTCGATTTAGGCTCTAGATAAGAGATTTATGTAGATTCTAGTCCCGAGACTAGATTTGAGTTCTTGACCCGAGATTAGTTTAGGTTTAATATCTGAGACTAGATTTGAGTTCTAGACCCGAGGTTTTTTTTAGGTCATAGACCCGAGACTGGATTTGGGTTTTGGACTGGAGATGGGTTTGGGTTTTGGACACGAGACTTGAATTGGTTTTTTTACTAGAGATTGGTTTGGGTTTAAGAATCTAGATTGGATTTGGGTTCTGGACCTGAAACTTGTTTGGGTTCTAGCCGCGAGACTGGATTTTGGTTCTAGACCCAAGATGTGTTTGGGTTCTCGATCGGAGACTGGTTTGGATTCTAGTTCTAAGATTGGATTTGGGTTTTGGACCCTAAAATGGATTAGGGTTCTAGACCCGAGATTGATTATTTTTTCTTAAACCGAGATTGGATTGGGTTGTGGATTCGAGATTAGTTTGAGTTCTGGACCCGAGATTGGATTGTGGTTTTTGACCCGTGATTGATTTGGGTTCTAGACCCGAGATTGGTTTGGGTTATGCATCTGAGACTATATTTGGATTCTGAACATGAGATTGGTTTCGGGTTTGGATCCGAGACTTGATTTTGGTTCAGGACTTGAGATTAGTTTGAGTTCTGGACTCAAAATTAGTTTGGCTTCTAGACACAGGACTCGATTTGGGCTCAAGACAAGAGACTAGATTTGGGTTCTTGACCCGAGATTAGTTTGGGTTCAGTACCTAAGACTAGATTTGGATTTTGATCATGAGATTTGTTTTTAGGTTCTGGACCCGAGATTGGATTTGGGTTTTGGACCAGTGATGGGTTTGGTTTTGGACATGAGACTTGAAATTGGTTTTGGACTAGAAATTGATATGGGTTCTAGAATCTAGATTGGAATTGGGTTCTGGACCTGAGACTTATTTGGGTTCTAGCCACGAGACAGGATTTTGGTTCTAGGCCCAAGATGGGTTTGGGTTCTCGACTCGAGATTTTTTTTAAGTTCTAGACCCGAGACTGGATTTGGGTTTTGGACCAGAATTGGGTTTGGGTTTTGGACATGAGACTTGAATTTGGTTCTGGACCATAAATTGATTTGGGCTCTGGACTCAAGATATAATTTAGATTCTGGATCCAAGATTAATTTGGATTATAAACTCGAGATTGGATTTAGGTTCTAGGCCCAACATTATTTTGGGGTCTAGACCCGAGACTGGATTGGGGTTTTGGACCTGAGATTGATTTTAATTCTTGACCTGAGATTAGTTTACGTTCTAGCCCCAAGATTGGATTTTTATTCTAGATCCGAGATTGGTTTGGGTTCTAGACTAGATACTTGATTTGGGTTTCAAACCCAAATTGGTTTGGGTTCTAGCCCCGAGACTGGATTTTTATTTTAGACCCAAGATTGGTTTGGGTTTTAGATTGGAGGCTGGATTGGGGTTTTGGACCCGAGATTGGTTTGGGCTTTGGACCAGAGATGGGTTTCGGTTCTCGACCCGAGATTGGTTTGGGTTCTAGCCCCGCGAATGGATTTTGGTTCTAGACCCAAGATGGTATTGGGTTCTTGACCCGAGACTGGTTTGGGTTCTGGATCCGAGACTGAATTTGGGTTTTGGACCCGTTATTGGTTTGGGTTATGAACCTAAGACTAGATTAAAATTTTGGTCTCAAGATTGGTTTGGGCTCTAAACTCAAGATTGAATTTGGGTTCTGGATCCTAGATTGGTTGGGCTCTATACTCGAGATTGAATTTGGGTTCTGGACTTGAGATTGGTTTGGGTTTTGGACTTGAGATTGCATTTGGGTTATGGATTCAAGATTGATTTTGGTTCTTTTTCCCGAGACTTGATTTTGGTTCTGGACCTGAGATTGGTTTGGGTTCTAGCCCCAAGACTGGATTTTGGTTATAGAACTGAGATTGGTTTGGGTGCTGGACCCAAGATTGAATTTTAGTTTTGCACACGAGATTAGTTTAGCTTCTGGATCCGAGACTGGATTTGGATTCTGGACTCGATATTGATTTGGGTTTTGGACCGGAGATTGGATTGGGGTTCTGGATCCGAGATTGATTTTTTTACTTGACCTAAGACTGGATTGGGTTATGGACTTGAGATTGGATTGGGGTTTTAGACGCGAGAATGATTTGAGTTCTGGTCCCAAGACTATATTTGTATTCTAGACCCAAGACTAGTTTGGGTTCTGGATTTGATAATAGATTTAGGTTCTGGATTCGATACTAAATTTGGGTTCTGGACCCGATACTGGATTTTAGGTTATGGTCCCGAGATTGGTTTAAGTTCTAGACCTGAAATTGGATTGGGATTTTCGAACCAAGATTGATTTGGGTTCTTGTCCCTAGATTGGTTTGGTTATTCACCCAAGACTATATTTGGATTCTGGACATGAGATTGGTTTGGGTTTTAGATCCGAGACTTGATTTTTGTTCCGGACATGAGATTGGTTTGGGTTCTAGACTCAAAATTAGTTTGGGTTGTAGACCCGAGACTCGACATGGGCTTCAATCCAAACTTAATCTTTACATAGTTATTTTTGACTTTACACCAAACTTAATCTTTTTCTTCAATCCAACCCCAAATATCAAAGTTAATAAGACAAAACACTTCAAACATACCAAAATCAACCATACACACAACTACACCAACCATGCACCAAACTCATAAACACTTGAAATCCTTCAATTGCTTGAGTTAGGAAGCAACAAAACCTCTCTTCCCTTTTGCTAATGGTGATGGCTGGCCTCTTGGAGAAGAAAGAAGAAGATGATGAAAAGTCAAAACCACTCACTATTCACAAACCTCTTAAACCACACAAAAACCCTCTTTTAATCTCCACCAAGTAATTAAATTATTATAATATTAAATATCATCTTCCACTAACATTTAATTTCTATTTTAAATAATTAAATATATCATTTGACCAACTCAACTTGTTGACTTGTATATATTGTATATACCTACATATATACAACATATACACATCTCCTTCCTTTTTTCCTTAATTATATTTATATATATATACTTTAAATCATTTAATTCAATTTCAACAATTAACATTTCAAAATATTTTGGGGTATCATTTGGGATATTACAATTCTCCCCCTCAACAAATAAATTTCATTCTCGAAATTACCTGTTCTTAAGTCTGGAACAACTGGGGATACTGATCACGCATCATTTGCTCACTCTCCCAAGTTGCCTCTTCCTTAGCATGATTCTTCCAAAGAACCTTCACAAGTGGCACTTTCTTATTTCTTAACTCTTTCACTTCACGTGCCAAAATAGCCACTGGTTCTTCTTCAAAAGTCAGATCCGGACTCACCTCAATAGATTCTACAGATAGAACGCGAGATGGGTCTGATCTGTACCTCCGTAGCATAGAGACATGGAAGACAATGTGAATTTGATCTAATTCAGGCGGCAAAGCAAGTCGATAGGAAACTAGTCCAACTCTATCCAGTACCTCATAGGGTCCAATGAAATGAGAACTCAACTTCCCTTTGCGGCCAAATCTCAAAATTTTCTTCCAAGGAGACACTTTCAAAAATACTTTATCTCCTACATTGAACTCTATGTCTCTTCTCTTTAAATTAGAATAGGATTTTTGTCGATCTGAAGCTACTTTCAAATGATCCCAAATCACCTTCACTTTCTCTTCCATTTCTTTAATCAAATCAGGACCAATCAACTTAACTTCTCTAACCTCAACCCAACATAGAGGTGTCCTACATCTTCTATCATACAATGCCTCATAAGGTGCCATTTTAATACTGGATTGATGACTATTATTATAAGCAAATTTCATCAATGGCAAAAATCTGTCCCAACACCCAGAGAAATCAGTGGTATAACTTCTCAACATATCCTCTAAAATCTATATCACTCTCTCTGACTGCCCATCTATCTATGGATGGAAAGTAGTGCTAAAATGCAACTGAAAACCCAAAGCATCATGTAAACTCTTCCAAAATCTCAAAGTAAATTAGGGATCTCGATTCGACACCAAAAAAATTGAGACTCCATGTAACTTCACTATTTCATTGATATATAGCTCCGCTAATTTCTCAAGAGAATAATCCATCCGAACTGGAAGGAAATGAGCTGTATTCGTCAATCGATCAACAATCACCTAGATTGTATCATGCTTCTTCTGAGTCAATGGCAAACCCATCACAAAACCCATCGTTACATGCTCCCATTTCCACTTTGGCACTAATAAAGGTTGGAGCAACCCTGAAGGAACTTGGTGCTCAGCCTTCACTACCTGACAAGTGAGATATTTGGATACAAACTTTGCTACATCCCTCGTCATACCTGACCACCAATAATATTATTTCAAATCAAGATACATCTTAGCACTCCCAGGGTGCATAGCAAAACCCGACTGATGTGCTTCCTCCAAAATAATTTTTTTCAGTCTTGCATCATCAAGAGCACATAATCTATCTTTTTACCATAAACTGCTATCACTTCTCACATGGAAATCTCGGCTCTCCCCCTTTTGGTAATCTGATACAATTTTCTGAATTTTCTCATCTGCCAACTGAGACTCTCTAATATGATCCAACAAGACTGACCTTAACTGCAACTAAGCCAACAAAGCACCATCATCACACGATTCAAAACTAGCATGCAACTCTCTCAACTCAAAAAGCAACGAGAGTGAATAAGCAGTCAAACCTGTCAAAGACTTCCAACTCAAGGCATCGGCAACAACATTTGCCTTTCTAGGATGATAATCAATCAAACAGTCATAGTCTTTAATCAAATCCAACCACCGTCTTTGCCGAAGATTTAACTCCCTCTAAACACCCAAGTATTTCAAACTCTTGTGATCCATATAAATAAAATACTTCTGTGAGTGAGGATTTTCGCCCCCACTCCCGGTGGAATGGTTCTTGCGACTTCGGTACTGTTTAGGCTTGGGGCCTTAGAGAACACGGGCCAAGCCCGGAGAAAATGGAGTCACCACCCGGACGGGCCAGGAAAAAGAAAGGGGTGGATGACTCAATTCCTAAGGAATCCTTAACCCCCTAATGGGTTCAAAATGTTGGGTACATGTGGGGAAGGTGAGAAATGGCCCAGCACCCCCACAATGCTCGGTTCATTGGAACCGGCCTCCTTTGCAGGTCTTAATATTATAAAATTCTTAAATATAACAATATTATCCATATTACATGCAACAATTAAAACAAAGCATCATTATATTAAAATCAAAGCAATGTCCAAATAAAATAAATAAATGGACACCCATCCGAGGATGGAAACATGTCCTTACATAGTCCATGTCTAAAACTAAATAGAACACCCACCGAAAGGTGGAAACATGTCCTTTACATTGGTCCAAAATATAAAAGCAATTTAAATTACATTAAATTTAAATAATAAGGTACCCACAAAGTGGAAACATACCTCTTACAATTTTAATACCAAAATAAATAAATAATAATCATAATAATAAAGAAAATATCCATCCATGATAAAATTAAATAAATCAAGCATTGAAATTAAATAAATCAACCATCAAAACATATAATAAACTACACATTCAAATCTAAAATTAAATAAAGCAATAAATATATAAATTTAGGATTTGCATCTTAGAATATGGTTTTTGGAATTAGGGTTTGTTAGACAAATGATCTTAATTTTGATCCTTGACAACTCAAATGGATGATCTATTTAACTTGTGTTTGAAGAATCTTGTTGCAGGATTAGGTTGCTTCAATTAAAGGTGAACAGAACATTTCTAGCGGTCGCACCTCACCAAAAGACGACCACTCCATGCAATTACAGGATGAAACCTTGTGACAGTAGGTTTCGCGGCCAGAAGTTCGACCTGAATCGCGACCGCTCATGAAGAATAGCGACCATCCAACTATGTGAATGACCGCTACTCAAGGAACTTAAATCATTGCAATCACAGTAAGGTTCGTGGTGAGAAGAACGGTGAATGACTCGACCTCGCTTACCACTTTAGCGACCGCCAGTTCAGAGTCGCGACCGCCCTACCATTCAAGAAGAAATTGCTTAAAGAGACAGTAGTGTTCGCGTCCTCAGGTGCGTCCAGAAGTTCGACGCGAGAATATGAGTTCAACCGCGAAATGCTACCTAGGGGGACCGCGAGATTCAAATTATGGCGGACATCTCTTTTGCCCTGTCAGAGAATGACACGTGACATGACCGTTGTAAACCCACTTCAATATTCAAAAAGGGCGACCGCACCTTTGCTTGGCGCGACCGTCCCGACAAACACAGCATGGGCAAGAACTGGTCCGACAAACACAGCATGGGCAAGATTCCAGCTGCAGAGCACTAAAATTCGACCGTTGAAGGTTTTTCAAAAGCAGCGACCGTCCCTGATTAAAAGGACGACCGCGTGAAGCATGAGCGCGACCATCCTTGTGTGAAGGGCGACCGCGAAGTGCTTCGGACAGTTTAAGTAAAGAAAGTCTAATCTGCCAAGACTTTATTCTCAACATCAATAACGGCTAGTAAGACCACATTGGCTATAAATACAATGTTTCTATGAGAAAATAAAAGAAGAGACAAATTGAGAACGGATTTTCATAGCCAAGCAACAAATTTTCTTTTACTTAAACTTGCATTTGAATTGTAATGAATGTTAGGTGTTAGCATTGAAAACACCATTGTATAAGTTTGAGTGTGAGCTTGGGAAACACTTGGGTTGTGAGAGTAAGCCTTGTAAAACTCTTGTTTGGGTTGTAAGTGTGAGCCTAAGAAAAACACTTGTGAAGTTAGGTGTGAACTTGTGAAAACACCAAAGTTGGAAGTGAGCTTGCTAAAACTTCAAAGATTAGTGGAACCTTAACAAGTTGTTAAGGAAGTAGATGTAGGATTGAAGTAAATCCGAACCACTATAAATCTTGTGTGTTCCTTCTTTCTTCCATTACTCAACCAACTCTCTATTCCTCATTTCTTGTTTGTTGAGTTTTTTAAATTGTCATTACTTCTTGAGGAAACCAATTCACCCCCCCCCCCTCTTGGTTGCCATCTTGGGACAACAATTGGTATCAGAGCCCTGAGATTTCTTAAACTTAATTGTGAAATCTGATCCACTATGGCAACTTCTTCTTCATCAAGCTCTCATGGAAATCTTAACTCTATTCTTAGACCCTACTTTGATGGAACAGATTACTCATACTGGAAACACAAAATGTATTTGTTTCTAGACAGTGAAGGGATTGAACTATGGGATTTCGTGGAAAGTGAGTGGAAATCTCCCACTCATGAAGTTGACGGTATTCAAGTTCCACTCCGCAAAGCTCAATGGTCAACTAGCAATATCAGAGATCGATTCAAGAATAATAGAGCTGCTTCCATCTTGATGAACTCCATTTCAAGAGAAGAAGGTGGAAGAGTTCAACATTTAACTTGTGCACATTGCATTTGGAAAACACTTGAAAACTATCATGAAGGTACAACTCAAGTGAGATTCACCAAAAAACAAATGCATGTCCATGAGTATGAGCTATTCAAGATGAAACCAAATGAAAATGTCACCGACATGACAAATCGCTTGCTTGCTATTGTCAATGAACTAAAGAAGTATGGCAAGGTATATGATCAAGGTGATGTAAACAGTAAAATCTTGAGAGCCCTAAGAGCTAGAAAGAACTTTGAATCCAAAGTATCATCCATAGAAGAAGCTCATGATCTCAGCACATTAAGAACCGACGAGCTAGTTGGAAAGTTACTCACATTTGAGCTACATAGTGAGAAAGAAGAAGATCAAGGTGAGAAAGAAAAGAGAAAACCAATTGCACTCAAAGCAATCAAAGAAGCTGAGAGCTCAAGCAATGAAGGTACTGATGATGAAGATGAAATGGCAATGTTCTTAAAAAGAATCAATGAATGGAAAAGGAAGAAAAGATTACAAGCAAACAAAGGCACACCTCCAAAATTCTCCTTCAAAGATAAAGAAAAGAAAAATGAGGTAAAATGCTATGAATGTGGAAAAACTGGTCATATCAAATCGGATTGCTTCAAATTAAAAAACAAAAAGAAATGGGATAAAGAAAAGAAAAAGTCTCTCAAAGCCACATGGGATGACTCTTCCTCAAGTGAAGAAGAAGAAGAAGGAGGAATTGCAAATCTTTGTCTCATGGCTATTGAAGATGACTCCAATGAGGTAAGTACTCAATCCTTTGATCTAGTAGCACATGATGATATAAATGATATAGATGATAGTGATTTGATTGAGCACATGAATTTTAAAATAGAAAAATATTTCTCTAAAATGATGCTTTATAAAGAGAAAAACTCTAAGTTAGAAAAGGATTTTATATGCTTAAAGAATTCTACCTTAGAATTGAAAACCTCAAATGAACACTTAATGAATACAATAGGAGAGTTAAATAAAAGCTCACATGACTTAGAAAAGGTGATTAAAGAGAATGAGACATTAAAGCATGAACTAAAAGAACTAAAAGAATCAATTTCCAGATTTCATAAAGGAAAGGAAGCATTGAACATATTAATTAATAATCAAAGATCACCCTCCTTGAAATATGGATTAGGATTCAATGGCTCAACCAACATTGCACCTAGCAAACCAACATTTGTGAAAGCATCTACAACTGAAATTTCTGATGTTCATATCAAAGATGCTTGCACCAAGTCTAAAAGAACTTCTTATGGTTCACTAGGAGATAAAGCCAAAAATAACTATGCATTGTTGTTCACTAAACTTGCACAAAAGAAATCACATACTTGTAGTTGTATGTATAACGCAAAAAGAAAAATACAGAAGCGTAAAATGCCATGGCAATGCACATATTGCATGAAATTTGGACACAAAAACTTCTATTGTTATATAAGAAAGGCTCATCTCAAGTTAGAAGACTCTTTTTCTACTAACCATCAAGGACCCAACTTCATGTGGGTACCTAAAAGAAGATGATCACAATTATCTTGCAGGTCTGCCTAAAATCTACTATCAATGAAAGCACATGGCTTGTGGATAGTGGATGCTCAAGGCACATGACTGGAAATGCAAAGCTCTTTACTAGTATTACCTACAAACATGGAAGTAATGTAACTTTTGGAAACAATGCTAAAGGTAAAATTCTTGGTGTTGGCTCCATTGGTTCTATTGGTAAGGATTTAATTGAAGATGTATGGCTTGTTGATGGTTTGAAACATAACTTGCTAAGTGTTAGTCAACTTTGTGATAAAGCATACTTTGTTAAGTTTGATTCCAAAGAATGCAAGATCACAAATTCAAATGATGTTATCATATTTAAGGGCACTAGAACAAACAACACTTATAATGTCAGCATACATTCAAATCATACATGTTTAATGTCCACTAATAATGATGCATGGTTATGGCATAGAAGACTGGGACATGCTGGTATGGATCAATTGAAATATATATGCAATGAAAACTTAGTTGATGGCTTACCTAAGATAAAATATGATAAAGACAGAATTTGTGAACCTTGTCAACATGGTAAGCAACATAAAAACTCATTTAAAATAAAAGAATGTTATAAGCACCTCTAGACCTTTAGAGCTCATTCATTTAGATTTGTTTGGACCAAATAGAGTTACAAGCTTAGGAGGCAAATCATATGCATTTATTCTTGTTGATGACTACTCTAGATTCACATGGGTTAATTTCTTAGCTCAAAAGAATGAAGCTTTTAATTACTTCAAAACTTTTGCAAAAAGAGTTCAAAATGAAAAAGGATATGTGATCACATCTATTCGAAGTGATCATGGCAAAGAATTTGAAAATGAAAACTTTGAAGACTTTTGCAATGAACTTGGCATTTCACATAATTTTTCTGCTCCTAGAACTCCATAGCAAAATGGTGTAGTCGAAAGGAAAAATAGAACTTTAATTGAAATGGCTAGGACAATGCTCAATGAATATGATTTACCATCTTATTTTTGGGCAGAAGCCGTTAATACAACTTGTTACATTGCAAATCATGTTTACAAGAGGCATTTAACTAATAAAACCTCTTATGAGCTATGGAATGGAAGAATACCCAGAATTGGATATTTTAGAGTATTCGGATGCAAATGCTTCATATTGAATACCAAGGATAATCTTGGAAAATTCTCATCCAAATCAGATGAAGGCATATTCTTAGGATATTCATCATATAGCAAAGCATATAGGGTATTTAACATGAAAACTCTAGTTATAGAAGAATCAATGCATGTTGTATTTGATGAATCATCTAAACTTGATCAAAAGAAAGGTATTACTTTCAATGACCCTGCAGGTACTCTTGAACCTCTTGAATCTATTGATGCTCCAAAGATCAATGAACTTGAAGAAAAGACTCAAGATCTACCTAAGGATTGGCAATACAAGAAAGATCATCAAAAGGAACTCATCATTGGAGAAACATCTAAGGGAGTAACTACTAGATCTAAAATTAATCATGTTGATGTTAATTTTGCTTTTATTTCTCCAATTGAACCAAAAACTATTGAGGAAGCTTTAAATGATGAAAATTGGATAACTGCAATGCAAGATGAACTTAATCAATTTGAAAGAAATAATGTTTGGCAACTTACTCCTAGACCTATAGAGCATTCTATAATAGGATGCAAATGGGTTTATAGGAATAAGCTTGATGAAAATGGTCACTTCATTAGAAATAAAGCAAGATTGGTAGCCAAAGGTTATAATCAAGAAGAAGGTATTGACTATGATGAAACCTTTGCCCCCGTAGCTAGATTAGAAGCTATTAGAATATTACTTGCTTTTGCATGTCATATGAACTTTAAGCTTTATCAAATGGATGTCAAAAGTGCATTTCTAAACGGACTTATAAATGAAGAAGTTTATGTAGAACAACCTCCTGGTTTTGAAAACTACAAATTTCCTGATCATGTTTTCAAACTTACCAAAGCCTTATATGGATTGAAACAAGCACCTAGAGCTTGGTATGATAAACTTAGTGCATATTTGCTTGAAAATGGTTTTTCAAAAGGAAAAGTAGACACAACTCTTTTTGTTAAAAAGGATAAGCACAACATTTTGATTGTACAAATTTATGTGGATGACATAATATTTGGAGATACTAATGAAGTCTTGTGCAAAGAATTTGCTTCTTGTATGACTAGGGAATTTGAAATGAGCATGATGGGTGAACTCAAGTTTTTCCTTGGACTGCAAGTCAAGCAATGTGAAGATGGAATCTTCATCAACCAATCCAAATATACAAAAGAACTCATCAAGAAATTTGGAATGGATGGCTGCAAAACTAGCAAAACTCCTATGAGCACATCATTGAAATTAGGTAAAGACGAAAATGGTAAAGCAGTAGATGAGAAGAAATATCGAGGTATCATTGGATCACTACTTTACTTAACCGCTTCTAGGCCTGATATAATGTATAATGTATGTCTTTGTGCTAGATTTCAAACTTGTCCTAAAGAATCACACTTGAATGCCACTAAGAGAATCTTGAAATATTTGAGTGGTGCAATGCATTTAGGACTTTGGTATCCTAAAAACACATCATTTCATATTATAGGATTTTTAGATGCAGATTATGCTGGTAGTATCTTAGATAGGAAAAGCACAATAGGAGCATGTCACTTTCTTGGTAATTGTCTAGTTTCTTGGCATAGTAAGAAACAAGCATCGGTTGCTTTATCCACAACGGAAGCTGAATATGTTGCAGCATGTTTTTGTTGCACACAAGTATTATGGATGAAACAACAATTGCTTGACTATGGTAAAGTGCTTAACAATATCTCCATTAAATGTGACAACACTAGTGCTATCAATTTGTCTAAAAATCCTATCCAACATTCTAGATCCAAGCATATAGATATTAGACATCATTTCTTGAGGGAAAATGTGCAAAATCAGAATATAATCCTAGAATTCATAGATACAGAAAATCAACTTGCTGATGTCTTTACAAAACCCTTGAATGAAGATAGACTTAACTTCATTAAACTCAATTTAGGAATGATTGATGGAATCACTTTGAGTTAATTAAAACTTTTGCCTTACAATAAAGTTTCTATGTGCATAAATTTAATTTTCTTAACACACTTGGAATATCTTCCATCTTTCCTTGAATTTTTCATTTTTAAGTCTGTCGCGGTCGCTCCAGTGTCCTTTAGCGATCGCTATCTCGTCTGCCAGTTTCATTCAATAAAAATCTCTGTGCGCGGTCGAGAAAATTTGTGCGCGGCCGCACCAATTTGAATAGTTTCGACCGTTACAGACAGTTTCTTCCCTCGCGAGCGTACCTATCTTACTAATGGTCACTAAACCATATGTCGCGATCGCACCTTGTTGAATATGCGACCGCACCATGTACACTCTGCTCAAAAATTTATAACCGTTGGCTATGTGACAGGTCGCAACTCTTAACTTTCAACAGTCATAAACGACTATTTTCTTAATTCCATCTTTTTAAGAGTATGCTACAACAGTTTATCTGATATTTTGCTTATTAAAACACACAAACTTCCTTCTGAAACCCTAAAAATTCTGTTTCTCAATCACTCTCTGTTTTTCAGTTTACTCCTACTCCTTCTGTTTTTAATGGCTCCTAAAAGAAAAACCACCTCCAAAATAAAAGGTCAAGCCAAAAGAGTTCCAGGAATCACCATTAGAGAACCCATTGTTGATCCTCCATCTCCTCCACAGTCTAGAAGAGGTGAGAAAATTCACAAACCTCACAACCAAACCTCTGAGGAAGACATTAGGTATGCCATGCTAAAGAAAAAGAAAGTTGAAGGCACCAAATCTCCTTTTGGTGGGATGCTTTCTGCTTTGGGCATCAAGGACGAAATTGAGAGATTGTTGGATGTCCTTGGATGGAGAAAATTTGTCTTTCCAGAAGAGGTAGGATATTCTAGTCTTAGTAAGGAATTTCTGATGTCACTTCAAATAGAGAAGAGTGCAAACTCTGCAATAGGGTGGTATGGGGTTAGGTTTAAGCTATTTGACAACTACCACTCCTTAACCCTAGAAGATTTTGGCAGCATTTGGAATTTCCCTTCTGAAGGTATAACCTCTTACAATGACCAAATCTTCTCAAACCAAACCCTTTCTGATTTCTGGCAAGAAATTTCCATTGAAACCTCTTTTGAAAAAGAATCAAAAGCCAGACATATTAAAACTCTCACCCATTGGATGCTCCACAGGATCATCACCTACACCATCCATCAAAGAGCAGATGGAAATGAGAAAGTAACCAAGAGAGACCTTATATTTCTGTATGCTTTCACCCACAACATCAAAATGAACACAACCAAGTTCTTGATTGATACCCTCTATCATCATGCTGTTACAAGAACTGGTACCTTCTTCCTATCCTCACAAATCACTCAAATAGCTAGGCACCTAAACCTTCTAAATGATCTGAATCTAGCTACCTTGAGAAACCCTTTCCATCTTGCCTCTAGTGCTATCACAATAGATTACTTAGAGCATGCTGGATGTGTAAGGAAAATTGAAGGATCATATGTATACTGCTTTGGCAAGAAAGGAGTTATGGATAAACAGGCCAAGGTATACAATTGAGGAAGAGGGAGATTCTATAGAAGTTGCAGTAGAATTACCTTCAAAAGTAACTTCATCAAAAGCTGCTCTAGAAACTGGTTCATCCTCCACACAACTCATCCTCCAAGCTATCAAAACACTCTCAAGGAAACTCTCTAAGTTCAAGAAAAGTGTCTCCAAGAGATTCCAGCACTTGAACAAGAGAATAGACCTTATATCTCATATACACCATGATCTATATGATATGCAAGGCAAATTGGACTTGCCTCAATGCAACCTTGAAGATTGGGATATAAGTGATCACACCCAAAGCATTGCTGAAGAAGAAGAGTCCATTAGCACTAGCTCTGCCTTTATTGCTCCTCAAGATAAAGGAAAAGCTCCTTTAGTTGAAGAAGAGTTAGATGTAGATGATGACTCAGAATAGCTTAGATTTTTTTGTTGTTTGCATTTTCATATGTTTTATTTTCTGCCTTTATACTTTTTCTATCCTTAATAAAGCTTAAATGTTTGTTGCAAATGTTTTTTTTTCTCATTCCTTATTTATTTTGATTGTTGTTTTTAACATTTTGCCTATGACAATGGGGGAGAAAATAACAAAATGGAACATAGTATGCACAATGAGAGAAAAAGAGAGAATAGTACAATGGGGGAGAAAGAGCAAATGGTATGGAGAAAATGGCATAACTTCAATGCTCTTAACTATATCTTATGCATATGTTAAGGGGGAGCAATTTTAAAACTTATCATTTTTTTCTCATCATTCCATTTGAATTGTCAAAGTCAAAATGGGGGAGATTGTTAGACAAATGATCTTAATTTTGATCCTTGACAACTCAAATGGATGATCTATTTAACTTGTGTTTGAAGAATCTTGTTGCAGGATTAGGTTGTTTCAATTAAAGGTGAACAGAACATTTCTAGCGGTCGCACCTCACCAAAAGACGACCGCTCCATGCAATTACAGGATGAAACCTTGTCACAGTAGGTTTCGCGGCCAGAAGTTCGACCTGAATCGCGACCACTCCTGAAGAATAGTGACCATCCAACTATGTGAAAGACCGCTACTCAAGGAACTTAAATCATTGCAATCACAGTAAGGTTCGCGGTGACAAGAACGGTGAATGACTCGACCTCGCTTACCACTTTAGCGACCGCCAGTTCAGAGTCGCGACCGCCCTACCATTCAAGAAGAAATTGCTTAAAGAGACAGTAGTGTTCACGTCCTCAGGTGCGTCCAGAAGTTCGACGCGAGAATATGAGTTTGACCACGAAATGCTACCTAGGGCGACCGCGAGATTCAAATTATGGCGGACATCTCTTTTGCCCTGTCAGAGAATGACACGTGACATGACCGTTGTAAACCCACTTCAATATTCAAAAAGGGCGACCGCACCTTTGCTTGGCGCGACCGTCCCGACAAACACAGCATGGGCAAGAACTGGTCCGACAAACACAGCATGGGCAAGATTCCAGCTGCAGAGCACTAAAATTCGACCGTTGAAGGTTTTTCAAAAGCAGCGACCGTCCCTGATTAAAAGGACGACCGCGTGAAGCATGAGCGCGACCATCCTTGTGTGAAGGGCGACCGCGAAGTGCTTCGGACAGTTTAAGTAAAGAAAGTCTAATCTGCCAAGACTTTATTCTCAACATCAATAACGGCTAGTAAGACCACATTGGCTATAAATACAATGTTTCTATGAGAAAATAAAAGAAGAGACAAATTGAGAAAGGATTTTCATAGCCAAGCAACAAATTTTCTTTTACTTAAACTTGCATTTGAATTGTAATGAATGTTAGGTGTTAGCATTGAAAACACCATTGTATAAGTTTGAGTGTGAGCTTGGGAAACACTTGGGTTGTGAGAGTAAGCCTTGTAAAACTCTTGTTTGGGTTGTAAGTGTGAGCCTAAGAAAAACACTTGTGAAGTTAGGTGTGAGCTTGTGAAAACACCAAAGTTGGAAGTGAGCTTGCTAAAACTTCAAAGATTAGTGGAACCTTAACAAGTTGTTAAGGAAGTGGATGTAGGATTGAAGTAAATCCGAACCACTATAAATCTTGTGTGTTCCTTCTTTCTTCCATTACTCAACCAACTCTCTATTCCGCATTTCTTGTTTGTTGAGTTTTTTAAATTGTCATTACTTCTTGAGGAAACCAATTCACCCCCCCCCCCTCTTGGTTGCCATCTTGGGACAACAGGGTTTTTGAAACTAGGGTTTTAGGGTTTAAGGAGTTTAGGGTTTTGGAAACTAGAGTTTATAATTTTGAAAGATTGGATTTAGGGTTTAAGATTTTTTAGGTTTGGCCACTGGAATTAGGGTTTTAGGTTTACTGGATGGGTGTTTGAAAAAAATGAGGCTTTGGAATTTCTGGAATAAATTAAGATTTTCTTGGATTAGGGTTTTGGAAACTAGAGTTTTGCAATTAGGGTTTTGGTGGCTTTAGGTAGAATAGTTTGGGGAAAGAGTTACAGGGTGACAAACATTAAAATAAATTAAGGTTCTGATTTATCTTTTTAGAAGAAACATTGATTCTGGAGATAAATTGAGATTTTGGAAAACAATTAGGTTTGTGAGACTTTAACGGAATAATTTAGGGTTTAAAAGTTTTGGAAATAAAATAACAGTTTAGGGTTTTGATAATATAATCAAAGATTTAAGCTACTGGATGAATGGATAATTTGATCTATAAAACATAATATTAAGTTTTATAATTTAGGTTACTGACTCAATATCAAAACAAATGATAGAAACATTTAAAAGAAAATATGGCAATAACATCGTATGCTTAAACAATTCATGAATCTAAACATAAGCATGTTGTAAATATAACAAAATCAAAGATTTATAATCAAACCTCCGTTCATTGTTTCCTCCACAATTGACTTCTGGATTAATAATGAACAATGACAACATTACTGTCTTTAATGGATTGATGACTTATCAGTGCTACTAGTTGTTGATTTCTTTTTGCTGCCTTCTGCTTTGTTGTTTAATCTTTCTTCATATTAATTGCCGACCCTCTTAATGTTCCTTACTGCCCTTGTTAATGTTCATTGCTACCTTTCTAAATTCTGAAATGTTATTATTTATAGGCCCTCATCTCACTCAGAATCCTTAACCTAATATTAATCCATCCTTAAAATAAATTCTAGTTCAATTAGGAAACTTATTAAAACCATGTCGATATGGGGCAACCAGGTCGACATGAGTTAAGTCCATGTCGGCCTAGTTGCCCTAGGTCGACATGAATCCAACCTCATGTTGACCTGGGCTACTCATGTCGACCTGGTCTGCCTAGGTCAACATGAGTCCAACCTCATGTCGATCTTTGCTGCCAGATCGACATTAGGAATGCTCATGTCTCCCCGGCCGGCCTGACTCAAATTATTCTTGTCTTTTTTAACTTATGGTCTGAAAAGTTTTAATTTAGGCCGATTCAAATTGATTTTAGGGTTTTATAATTGAATTTATGCCTCTTTAATCCAAACCGATTTCTTTAAAAATTATAAACTAGGTTTAAATATTTTAAAGTCAGATCAAATTTATTTTGACATCCTCTAATTAGGACCGTATCAAATTGGGGGTCAAAATTAAGGGTCTACAGTTTGCCCTCTGCTTGAACGATCTGAGACTTTAAATAGAAGAGAGTGAAAAGCAACAAGACTTTGAATTTTGGCAAAAATAGACTTAATTTTCTTGAGATGGTTTTGGTTTTGGGTTTTGGACCCTAGATGGTTTGGGCTCTGGACCCGGTTCAAGCTCTGGACTGGAAAAAGCTTTGGGTTCTGGACCTGAGATGGTTTGGGTTCTGGACCCAGTTTGAGTTCTAGACTGAAAAAAGGCTTGGGTTCTAAACCCGGGATGGTATGGGTTCTGTACCCGATTTGAGTTTTGGACTCAAAAAAACTTGGGTTCTAGACCCGAGATGGTTTGGGTTCTAGAAACGGTTTGAGTTTTGGACTTGGAAAAGACTTGGGTTCTGAACCCGGGATGGTTTCTGGACTCGGTTTAAATTCTAGACTCGAAAAAGATTTGGGTTTTGGACACAAGATGGTTTGGGTTCTAGACCTGGTTTGAGTTCTGGACTCGAAAAAACTTGGATTTTGGACCTGGCTTGAGTTCTGGACTCGAGAAAAGACTTGGGTTCTGGACCCAAGATAGTTTGGTTTCTGGACCCGATTCGAGTTCTGGACTAAAAAAGAACTTAGGTTATGGACCCGTTCGAGTTCTAGACTTAGAAAAGACTTGGGTTCTGGACCCAAGATAGTTTGGGTTTTGGACCCAATTCAAGTTCTGGACTCGAAAAGACTTGGGTTCTAAACCCGAGATGGTTTGGGTTCTGGACCCAGTTCGAGTTCTAGACTAAAAAAGATTTGGGTTCTGGACCCGGTTCGAGTTTTGGACTCGAAAAAGACTTGGGTTCTGGACCCAGGATGATTGCAAAAATAAATTAGAGTCAGTGAAATATTTTGCAAAAATTAAGTTATCAATTAATTAATTAATTATTTTTTTATATAATAAATATCTATTGAAATTATTTGTACTCATAACGCAATACTATGCACATTATTGAAACAGATAAAAGATGAAGTAGACAATTTTGACTAACTAATGTTAAATTACTTTACACAAAGAAAAGAACTTGTCCAACCTTTTATTTGATTTTTTTTGTTTGAATGTAATAAATATCTATTGAAATTATCTGTAATCATAACACAACACTATGCATATTATAAATGAAAGATGAAGTAGACAATTTTGACTGACTAAAGTGATAGAAATTTATAACAACACGTGAACTTGTCCCCCTGATTTTTATTTTTTTTTATTATATTTACTATTTTTGACTTATATTCATTTCATTCTTTATACAGAGGTCATATTATTTCTCTCCTTGCAAACTAAATACTGTCACTCAAAATTGTAAGATTCATAAAGCTCAATCACTTACCATGGCAGGCGTCCAACACTGTTCAAGGCATAGGACTCGATCAAATAATGAATTGATTTCTTACCTTCGAGATAATGAAATTGTGAAAATTCTAATATTACTCGGCATGCATCTCCATCGGAGTTCCAAAGATAAAACTCTGGTAAGTGGTACTTTTATGTACATATAAGTAATTTATTGCAAGATTTGTAGGTATAATTATATTCATGTAGATTATACAAGAATAAGTATGAAAGTTGATATATAAAAATATCTATGTAGCATAATTTATTTGTATAACAAAATCTATAAAAGCATGAAACTTCTAATGTAAAATGATTGTATAAGGATGAAATACATCAATTATTGTGCCAGAAATTATTTGTCTGTGTCCCCTTTTTATTTTTATTATTTTATTTTTTTTTATATATATTTTTACTTTTTTATTTTATTTTATTTTTATTATTATTATTATTATTTTTTACATAAATATATTGCTTCATATATTTGTAAAAAAATTATTTTATATATTTTTTATTTTATTATTGTATGTTACTATTATTACTTTTTATTTATTATTATTATTATTATTATTATTATTATTATTATTATTTTAAGTGTGTGTGTGAAATTACGTGTGTACTTGCCTGGACTTTCCTGCATTTGGACAGCATGATGGTTGCTATATCAAAGTAGGATGAAATATTCACAAGGCCCATAAGTGGTATGACCAGGCCCCGCCTGCAGTAAAGAGAATGGTGCAGGAAAGTGATTTTGAGGACTTCGTTTTGTAATTACCAGCACGGGGCTATCAAATAGACCGGAGCGTGATCCAGGCGCTTGCAGAATGATGGTTGGACACAACTCATACTTTTCATTTGGCCATTGGAGAGATGACAATTTGTCCGGTTGACTTTACTGCTATAACTAGCCTCCGATGTGATGAAACCCCCGTCCCTTTGACCAGCAATATTTTGAAAGAAGAAGAAATCCAACAGTTGATCAGTGTCAAGCCCTGATATAGGAGATCGTATAAGGTTCAATATGAGTCCATCCGAGAATATTGGGTAAAGTACACTCGACCCGTGCAGGGTGAGTGGGCAAAACAATATACTCGGGGATTTTTTTTATATTTGTTGGGGGCAACCATTTTGGATAGCACCGAGTCTACCATTCACTTAACTGTGTTGCGCGCTCTTTCTAATTTGGATCACGTATCTTCTTATGCATGGGGGGAAGCTAGTCTAGCTTGTCTTTATCACGGTTTTGATCTGCTCTATAGGAAGAAAAGATCCTTTATTGGTTTTGCAGCCATTGCTGAGGTGCTACTTCCTTTAAAATCATTAATCCACACAATGCATGTGCATAGGCTTGATTTTCTCTTTCATGTACAGGTCTGGGCATACGAGCATAACTTGGTGAGGGTTCCAAACATTACACAGCCATGAGTCAATTTTTCAAGGTTGGGTGTTTGGTTGTCGGGTCGCAGGGAAGTGTCCAGGAGTCACCATGTGCACTCTCACCGTTACCACTTGAGTCATCTTACCTGGAATTAAGTAAGAAAAATGTTAATATTAATATCAAACCTATGATAAAAGATAAATTACCGATTTACTTTTATGCAGGTGGATACAGCCTGGTGGAGAGCCAAAGAGAAAAATGGTTGGATTAGATGCATGACTGATGCAATGCCTGTAACATCCTAAAATTTTTGAAAATTTCTAATTTTTGAAAAATTTGATAAAATAAATTATAATTTAAAAGGATAAATTAAAATAATGGTTTTAAATAAAAAAAATGAAGGGATTTTAAATGAAAAAGTGGAATATATATGTGATATATATGCAAAATATGCATAACATATATAAAAGTTAACACTTTTTAAAAGAAAAGGGTATTTTGGTAATTAAATCTTATAAATTCAAAATTAATAAAATAATTCAAAAATATTTTTTGAATGGAAAAGGGAAATTAGGACTTTTAATTTAATAAAAAATAATTAAATAATTAAATATTAAATTATTTTAATATATATATATATATGTAGTTTAAAAAAAAGATGAAAAAGAAAAGAAATATTGTAAGTCTTCTTCTTCTTCTTCTTCTTCTCTTTCCTTTGGCTGAATTTTCCATGGGAGCTAGACCAAGAATTTGATTCTTCCATACTCCTTAAATTGAAGGATTTAACAAGTTTCAAGTGGATTTTTGGTGATTTCCACCAAAATTAGTAAGTTTCTATCTCTTTTCTTTGAATTCCTTAGAAATTCGGATTATGTGAGTTTTGGAATTTAGATGTAGTATGTTATAATTATTGGAATTGGTGTGTGTTGCGCTCAAATTAACTCTACCACAAAGCGTCACTCGCAAGTATACGAGGTAACTGTAGCAAAGGTGATCGTCCCAAGGTCGTTCTCTCAAGGAAGCCAAAGTGGGTAATTGATTATCAAATTTAAAGTAACAAATAATTAAAGAAATTTAATTTGCAAAGTAATGAAGAAGAATGATTTAATTTGAAAACAATAAAAATAAACAATAGCTTATGTTTTGATTCACTTGATAAAAAGAGTCTAGGGTTTGCACTTCTTTACTACTCATATGTATGAACGGTTATTCCACTTAACTAATTTAATTTCTAAGATTAAATCTCAAGCAAATTAATTAATTGAGTCAAGGAAATAAGCTCTCGCATTCAAACCTCTTACAACTAATCTTGTTATAATTGAAACAATCTTTTTAATAGGTTATATCTCTAATTCACCTAAGTCCTTAATTGAATTGTTCCAGCATTAGATTTCATCTCTCAATCCATCATCTAATACCTAAAACACACAATTTGTGGCCAATCAATTATATGTAACAATTTTTCATTCAATAAAGGCTAAAGAAATCATTAGTTAAGAGAATAACCAATTCATACAATTCATAGCAAATCCATACAAACCCCTAGACTAGATTAAATTAGTTCATGTTGTTATCAAGCATACTCATCTCATTAATAATCAAAGAAATCAATTTAGACATGATAATGTTCATAAATACAATTTCAATGAAACTAAAGAGACAAAGTTTAAGAATAAAACCAAGTTACAAACTCCTTGAAGCTTTTGATGAAACTCTTGATCAAATCTTGCAAGAAGGATGAAACAATGGCATGAACAATCTAATCTAAACTAGTGTAATCCAAAGTAGAATCAAAATCTAAGAAAACAAATGTTTAAACCCTAAGATCCCTCTCAGACGGCTAAACTTGCTCTCAAAATCGTCAACCCTCTAAACCCTATCTTTTCTTTTGCTTTTATACGAAGCGTCGGCTTTAAAATTCGGTGGGCGTTGAATCATGAGGGACACGGCCAGGTGATGAGGGACACGGCCGTGTGAGGGCTTGATGGAGGGACACGGCCAGGTGACACGGCCGTGTACCCTGCATGTGTCCTCCTCTGTTGCTTTTTGGTCTTCTTTGCTTCTTTGTTGAGTGACACGGCCAGGTAGAGCTTGACTTGGCCGTGTTGCATCATATTTGAGGGACACGGCCAGATGACACGGCCATGTCCCTTCCCAGTGTCTGCCTCTGTCTGCTTTACTCTTCCTTTCCTTTGGTAATAAGTGGGACACGGCCAAGTCAAGGTGACTTGGCCGTGTTGCTCTTCTTTGGAGGGACACGGCCACATGACTTGGCCGTGTCCCTTGCTGGTGTCTGCTACTGGGAATTGTTCTTCCTTTTAACTTGGTATGGGACACGGCCAGTGACTTGGCCGTGTCCTCTGCCTGTGTCAGCTACTGCCCATTTCATCTTCAATTCGTTTCCTTGCCTGTTTTAACCTAACACAAAACTCAAAACAAACTTAAAACACTAAGTAAATAAACAATAACCGACAAAACATAAACACAAACTAAAAACTAAATCAAAAATGACATAAAACTAAAAATAAACTAAAACTACACAATTAAAGAAAACACTAGACAAACCGATAAAAACTAGCGAAATACCTAAATAAAACAATAATTAACCTAATAAACAAGACACAAAACTTATAACAAAAACTAATAAAACAATGTGTATGATGTTATTTTGGGTAGTTAACTATGATTCTAAGGTTAGATTGAAGAGATGATGGAGTTTGTTAAAGAATGGTGAAGAGAGAGATTTTAGGGTTATGGATTTTTGCGATTTTGAAAACATGAACTTTAATTGTACAAATTGGTTCTAAATGAGTTGTTTTGATTCATAAACAAGTATTTTAAAGTCAAATATTGGATTTGATGGTGTTGGGTTGGAGTTTAAGAATGGAAGTGGAGATTTAGGGTTTTGGAAAAGTGATTTTCCAAAGTGGTTGAATTGTGTGATTTTATTTGTTTAAGCATGTTGTTTAGTGTTAAAAGTGATGAATATAAGCTTGCAATGAGTAATGGATTGTGTTGGATTGGAAAACCTTCAATGGGGGAAGGCTATGCCATTTTTGAGATTTTGTGTATAAGAGTGTATTTTTATAATGCAAATGATTTAAATATATTAAAATATGTTTTTAATAATATAAATAGACTTAAAACACTAATTTAATTATAGTAGAATAGAATTCCAATGTTGAAGTAAGGGAAGGTGAAATTTTTGGAAATTTGTAGGAGTGATGTGTAATTATGGTTTAATGATGGAAATGCCATTAAATGTGATACTAAATAATTATTTGCTATCACATTTGGTTTAGGCATTGAGGGAGGCTGATTTGCTTCATCCAAGTGGTGAAGAGCAAGTTGGATTGAAGGTTGATTTTAGCTTTCTTTGGGTTGCTAGTAGAGGTATGTACAAACTATGAATATAATGTTTATATTTGCATAACATTTGGACTTAACACATTTTGGTTGGAAAATGTGTTAAGTTACTTGGTTCATTGATTGTGTATAAATAATATGCTATGACATTTCTAATGTCATATATGTGTTAAATGCATTGTGAAAAGCCATTGATAATGGCTAAATTGTGTAAAATGTGAAATATGTATTTTATGTGAAAATACCGAAAGTAATTGGGTAATGTGTTGTGAATGCAAAAATGAGATATGTGGAATAATGAAATGAATTGATATTGATAATAAATGAGAAAAGTGAGAAAAATGAGAAAGATGTGAAAAATGAGTAAAGTGAGAAAAAAATGTGAAAATAAGGCAATGTGCCTAGATTGAATATGTGACAAAGAGAAAGAGATTAATAATGAGAAAAATGAATAAATTGTGTGACTAGTATTTTATTCAATTTTCAAAGTTCTGGGTTTGGCAGCATGCTTATGATTGCCTACGGGCTAAACACTGGAATGGTGAAAAGACTGGCTCGTAAGCCAGACCAGATGATAAATTGATGTTTTTGAGGTGAAAAGACTGGGTTGTAAGCCTCAAAAACTGTAGCAGTCTAGCCGGGTTGAGGACCAAGATACTGGGGCCTAAGGGTCTAGCCGAGTTGAGGTCCAAAAGACTGGGGTTGTTACATTATCCATGGATATATTGCCTATGGGGCTAGACACATGGTGTCATTATGGACCAAAGCTGTAACTCTGAAATTTGAATAACATATTAGATCCTTTTTGGGCCCATGCTTGTCTTAATTTTAATGTGAATTATGAATTATGATACAATTGAGCAACATAATGTTATGAGTTGTGATTATGAAATATTTGAAAAATCTAAGAAAGTGGAATGATGTGACATCTAAATGCATTGTGCATTAGCATTGCATTGAGTTTTATTGTTATTATCAAAGTTTGTACCACTAGGCTTCGGCTTAGCGTAATTATTTTCATTGTGCAGGTGACAGGGTAGACCCAGTTGAGCCAGAGAGTTCTTCTAGACCAGGTCGAGTCTAGACTTGTAGCTGAGCTTGTTGAGTTGCTATCGAGATCAGAAACACTGCCAGCAGCATGCATATATTTTTATGTTATTGTACATTTTGAGTTTTATGCATAATATATTATGTTTTGAATTTTATATATTATATATTATAAAGAATGTTTGGGTCAATGTATTTGACATGGGAGAGTAAGTGTGTTTTAAATTATATATATATAAAAATGTTTGAGAAACTTGGTGAAATTGAGAAGTATGGTTGAGATGGTGATTTGAAATTATTTGGGAGTGTTTTCTTTTTGCAGGTTGAGTAATTGCTAAATTTTGGGATGTCCAAATTACAGATAAAACTCTGGCAAATTTTTCCCAGAGATTTTTATATATATTATTTATTTTGGGTTCTTATAACAAGTAAAGAATATTTATATTCTATTTAATTTTTATATATTTAGAATTTGAAATTTTAAATTGGAAATGTGAAAATTTTTTATTAAACCGGTCTGTGACATTTTTGTAATATATATGCGTATTTTACATATGCTGGAAATATATATTGTACGTATATAAGATATAAGGGTGTTACATTTGTTTTGGTATCAGAGCCTAGTTTTGAGGTTCTCGACCTAGGTGGGATGATAGAGAGAGAAAATGGGGGATTTTAAAATAGTTTTTAATTGTAATACATGCATTGGCACTAGCCGTTTCTGATCTCAGATATAGTATTATTTGCTTTGTTTGCAGATATAGGTAGTTATGGCATTTCGGCCGCATCAGGTTGCTGAGGGTAGTGCAGAGAGTGTGGCTCCAGATGAGGGTAGAGATGGAGCTAGAGTTGTATCTGTTGGTGAGGCATCTATTTCTGTGCATGTGAGACCAGTAGCTGATGAGATTCCACCTGGCTAGGTATGGAATATGGTAGAGTTGTTGAGGTAGGCTCCAGTTCCGCAGCCGCCACAGCCACAGCCGCAGCCGTAGTTGCCAGTGAGGCAGTATGATAAACTGAGAAAGTATGGAGCTGAGGACCCTGCTGTAGCAGAGCAGTGGCTAGACCGGGTTCAAAGGGTATTCATTCAGTCACAGGCTAGTCCAGAAGAGAATTTTGATTATGCCAGATCTCTTCTGCAGAGAGATGCATATGATTGGTGGAAGACGGTTCTGTGAGCGGGGATTTTTGCCCGCACTTCGGGTGGAATGGTTCTTGCGACTTCGGCACTGTTTAGGCTCGGGGCCTTAGAGAACACAGGGCTAAGCCTGGAGAAAATGGAGTCGTCACCCGGACGGGCCAGGAAAAAGAAAGGGGTGGATGACTAGATTCCTAAGGAATCCCTAACTCCCTAATGGGTTCAGAAAGTTGGATACGTGTGAGGAAGGTGAGAAATGGCCCAGCACCCCCACAATGCCTGGTTCATTGGAACCGGCCTCCTTTGCAGGTCTTAATATTATAAAATTCTTAAATATAACAATATTATCCATATTACATGCAACAATTAAAATAAAGCATCATTATATTAAGATCAAAGCAATGTCCAAATAAAGCAAATAAATGGACACCCATGCGAGGATGGACACATGTCCTTACATCGTTCATGTCTAAACTAAATAGGACAACCACCAAAAGGTGGAAACATGACCTTTACATTAGTCCAAAATATAAAAGAAATTTAAATTACATAGAAATTAATTAATGAGGTACCCACGAAGTGAAAACATACCTCTTACAATTTTAAACAAATAATAATCATAATAATAAAAAAAATCCATCCATGGTAAATCAAATTAAGTAAATCAAGCATTAAAATTAAATAAATCAACCATCAAAACATATAATAAACTACATAATCAAATCTAAAATTAAATAAAGTAATAAATTTATAAATTTAGAATTTGCATCTTAGAATAGGGTTTTTGGAACTTAGGGTTTTGGATCATAGGGTTTTAGATTAAGGTTTCATCATTTAGGGTTTAGGGTTTTTTTATGAGGTTGCTGGGATTATGAAATTTAGGGTTTAAGAAATTTTAAGGTTTCTATGAAACTAGGGTTTAGGAATTAAGTTATAGGAATTAGGGTTTGGGTCTAAGTTTGGGAATTAAGCAACTGGAGTTAGGGTTTTAGGTTTTCTGGAATTAAAGGATTCTTACATTTTAGAATTTGATTAGGGCTTTGGTGTTTTGAATTTTTGGAAAATAGATTTTATAAATTTAGGTTTGGAATTTAGAAAAAATTTTAGGGTTTTGGAAAATAAAGAAAACAATTCGGGTTTTGGGAATTAATAAAACGATTTAAGGTTTTGGAAAATTATGAAATAATTAAGGTTTTGGGAAATTAATAAAATAATATAGAGTTTTTGAAATTGGAAAGCATATTAGGGGTTTTAGCAACTGGGTAATTAGATTAGGGTTTTGATAATGTTTTGTGATTATATGAACATTAAACTCAAATCATGTTGTTTAAATCAAGTAATCAAGACTACGAGGTTTAAGTTAACTACTGGACCTAAACAACTTCTTAAACTTCTAATGATATTTATAGAAGGGAATGTATATACTGGATAGTCAAATAAGTTGTAACTCAAGGATGAAACTACTATGAATTTAAATAAATTAAAGAATTAAATCAAACCTCCGTTCGTTTGTTCCTCCACAATTGACTTTTTGATGAACAATGAACAGAGACATCGTTGCTGTCTTTGATGGATTGATGACTGATGAATTTCTGCTACTAATCTTCTCTGTTTGTTGCCGTCTCTCCTTTATGTTACTTGCTTCCTTTGTTAATGTTCCCCCTTAATTGACTTCTGGAACGTTATTATTTATAGGCCCTAACCTCACTCAGAATCCTTAACCTAATATTAAGCAATCCTTAAAACAAATTCTAGTTGAATTAGGAAACTTATTCAACCCATGTTGACCTAATTGCCCTAGGTCGACATGAGACCAACCTCATGTCGACCTTGGGTTGCCCAGGTCAACATAAGGCATGCTCATGTCGACCTTGGGCTTCCAAGGTCAACATGAAGCATGCTCGTGTCGACCTAGCTTGCCCAGGTCGATATGAGTCCAACCTCATGTCGATCTGGGCTCATGTCGATCCGTCCAACCTCACTCAAATTATTCTGGCCTTTTTTAACTTATGGACTGAAAAGTTTTAATTTGGTCCAATTCCACTTGATTTTAGGGTTTTACAATGGAATTTATGCCTCTTTAATCCAAACCGACTCCTTTAAAAATTATAAACTAGGTTTAAATATTTAAAGTCGGGTCAAATTTATTTTGGCATCCTTTTATTAGGACCGTATTGAATTGAGGTCAAAAATTAAGGGCTGGATGATCCACCAATCCTGACCTATGATGATTTTCTGCGGGAATTTGAGCAGAAGTATACTTTGAGAGAGTATAAAGATGCAAAGAAGATGGAGTTCCTGAGTCTGAGACAGGATACCAGGACAGTGATCGAGTATGAGATCGAGTTTATCCGGTTGAGTCACTATGCTGGTGGGATCATTTCTAACGAGTTTGACAGGTGCAGGAGGTTTGAGGAGGGACTGTGACCCTAAAATTAGGTTAAGGACCAACTCCATCATAATTAGTTCCTAAAATTTTGGGCCTGCCAGGTTGAGGGCTGGAACTATGGTCTACCTACGGGAGAAAAGGCCCAATAGACCAGCTGTCATAACACTGTGCAGGTGGGGTCGTTACAATGCCTTTGCACAAATCTCATCGAATTATTGCTAGGCCGGTCTCTAGTGGGTGATTTCTAAGTGAAAGAGTACATGACTGGTTCCTTGGGCCTAACCGGAACAGAGTACCAATTGATATTCCATCATTTGTTCTGAACACTATAGCAATGCCGGAGCCCTTTTGGAGTCATTCCCGTAATGGTTTCGATATTCATGACTTCCTGCTCTTACCGGACGTGTCATATGCTCAATTTATCCAGGATCATCTGCTAAGTTTTGAAGTGTCACCTGCTGGTGTCCATGGGTTGTCTGGAGGTGAAGAAGAAATAGAAGCGGAGTGAGGAGAGGATGAAGAAGGTGAGGAAGAGGATGAGGATGAGGAAGAAGATGAGAAGGAGCCTTCTTCTCAATCCCATGGCAATTCCAGGGTTGGCACTTTCCAGGTAGCTATTACTTTGTCATTACAATGGTCTCTTCATTTATCTATTCTAATTATTTATATGATCATTGTAGGCTGCTGGTTCCTCTAACTATGGGGATGTCCCTCTGTATGATATCCCGATACAGTGACAATTTTCTCCATCCGCCCACAACAACTCTCTCGCTTACAGTTTTCACCAGCCATTCTTTTGCCAGCGCAATTTTCCAACGCATTTTTTTTCGAAACCAAATTCTATTTGGTTTTGGTTTCTTTTCCTAATTGGTTTTAATTTCCTTAAACAATTAGAAATAGGTTTATGATTTTTCCTATAAATACTACATTAAAACACAGAATTAAGGGACTTTTGATTGGATCGAAAATATTAGTTTTTATTGGAGTAAAAAAGAGATAGAAAAACCCTAGCACAAGAGACATTAGCAACAAGAAGCAGTCAACAATTCATTCAAAGGCAGCAACACTGCCTTTTTCATTGTTCATCCAGAAATCAATTTTGGTGGAGCCAACGAACAGAGGTTTGATTATAAATCTTTGCTTCGATTATATTTACAATGTTATTGCCATGTTTTCTTTTAAATACATCAATCATTGATTTTTGTTTCAGTAACCTAAATCATTAAACTTGGTAATATGTTCATCCAGTAGCCTTAATCAGTGATCAAAACTTCAAAACCCTAAAACTATTCTTCTCTTTTCAGAAAACTTAAAACCCTAAAGTATTTCTCTCGTTTCCATAAACCTTAAAAACCCTAAATTGTTTCATCCGTTTCCAAAAACCTTAAAACCCTAAACTATCTTTCTTTTTTTTAGAAACCTTAAAGACCTTAAGACTATTCTCCTATTTCCAAAAACTTTAAAACCCTAAATTGTTTTCCTCGAACTATTTTCATATAAACCATAACTTTTTGTCCAAAATTTCCAAATATTTTCTTAAATCTTCAAACCCTAATCTTCTTTACATTTTCTAAAAATCATAATTATTTTTATAAAACTCTAAACTATTTTCTTAAATCCTAAAATAAAATATGTTTTCCAAAATACCAAAAACCATAATTCTCTCAAAACTAAATACAGTAAACCCTAGTTTTCCTAAACCCTATATTCTTAAAGCATCAAAACTTTATGACAAATTCAACAACACCCTAAAACCTAATCCAGTGAACTTAAAACCTAATCTAGTAAATCTAAGCCCTAAGGCCATAATCCAGTAAACCTAAAATCACAATCCAGTAACCATGAATTATAAACTCTAATGTCTTAAGATTCCAAAATCCTAATTTCATGATGTTACCCTTAAACCCTAATTTGATTAACCAAAAAACCTTACTACTTCTTAAATGAATAAAACCCTAATTCATTCCAATTTTCCAAAATCTTTACAGTAGCCTAAATAATAATAATAATAATTCTAAAATCTCAAAACCGTAAATGTTAATTAAAGAACTCTAAATTGAGACATAAACCTAAATTCGTATCTTTATTGCTTTATTTAATTTTAGATTTAATTATGCAGTTTGTTATATGTTTTGATAGCTGATTTATTTAATTTCCATGCTTGATTTATTTAATTTACCATAGATGAATATTTTCTTTATTGTTATGATTATTATTTGTTTGTTTTAGTATTAAAATTGTAAGGGGTATGTTTCCACTTTGTGGGTACCTCATTAGCTAAATATCATATAATTTAAATTACTTTTATATTTTGGACCAATGTAAAGGACATGTTTCCACCTTTCGGCGGGTGTCCTATTTAGTTTAGACATGGATGATGTAAGGACATGTTTCCGTCTTCGGATGGTGTCCATTTGTTTGCTTTGTTTTGATCTTGGTTTGATTTTAATATAATGATGCTTTGTTTTAATTGTTGCATGTAATATGGATAATATTGTTATATTTAAGAATTTTATAATATTAAGACCTGCAAAGGAGGTCGGTTCTAATGAACAAGGCATTATGGGGGTGCTGGGCCATTTCTCACCTTCTCCACACGTACCCAACTTTCCGAACCCATTAGGGGGTTGGGGATTCCTTAACAATCGAGTCATCCACTCCTTTCTTTTTCCCAGCCCATCCGGGTGGCGACTCTATTTTCTCTGACCTTAGGTCCATGTTCTCTAAGGCCCCGAGCCTAAATAGTGCCGAAGTCGCTAGAACTATTCCACCAGGAGTGGGGGCAAAAATCCCCGCTCACAGTGGCGACTCCACTGGGGATAAGAGAAGTTGATTCCGTTGGTCTTTTTATTATTCTATTCTTTCTTATCATGATATTATCCATTGCATCATATTATATTGCATCGTGTGCGTGAGTTAGGATGCCCGAGTTACCCGTGTTGTGTTATGTAAGGGATACCATACTTTCACTCAAGGTATGGAGGTCGAGCATGGCATAACTACTCATAGCCTCATACCATTTAGTATATACTTGCTATGGAAACCTAAGCCTTTTAACCCAAAGACTAAAGGTCATGTAATTGGCCTATTTACTTTCCTTAGGTTTTTACCCAAAATGCATGTTGTTTGACTATGGTTAGTTTATCTTGATTTAAATCATGGCGTATTTGATTTGTTCATTTTTTTAATATGACCTAAATATATTGTAAGCTCAAAATAAATTTTTCTTTAAAATCCAAAGGACCAAAGCTATTTTTAAAACTTTTCAAAATGGTCTTTGGACATAAAACTTTTCTAAAAATAAATCAAAAATTCTTTTTGCTCATGACCCAAATACTAAGTACAAAATCCATTTTTTCTAAAATCATTTTTACAATGGGCTTAGAAACAAAATTATTTTCATCCAACCTTTTTCTTACAAAGAGCTTGCAAATTATTTAGGTCAATTATGAAATACCAAAAATAATTGTGAGCCTAGTTTATACTAAGAATTATTAATCATGGGCTTGTTTCTGGCATGAATCATTAGCTACTTTTTCAAGTGAGAAATCTATTTATAATAAACCTTTTAATTTAGTTTTAATCCAATATAGCATAAAAGCTAATTTAGTTGGTTAAATGGATTAAAACCTAATTAATGGGAATTATCATGAACTGATTTCCATTTTTGAAAATATAACTATTGGTTAAAACGTCCGAGGGAAATATTCAAAAATAAGATACCCCATGTTGGTATTTTATTAACCATATATCTAGGAAAGAGACTCGCCATTTGTGTGTGGAAGTTATAAGGTTGGAAGGAACGTCCTATTTATCATTGTTTGTTTATTGTTTGTGCATACATGCATACATGCATCTCATATCATTGATCCTCTCTAGCTCACAGCCCTGGATTACGACAGTTCAAAAGCTTACGATAATTCGACCTACTTCGAAGACGAAGAATCTAGCAACAACTCAATCACTTGCTCACCAAAAGCAATGGAGCCCAAACAAATTTAAAGAATGGTGGACGACGCCCTCAATGCCAAGATGGAAGAAATAAAAGAGGCCCTAGCCGAGACCGTGAAGAACCAATTAGCTACAATTTTAGGAAAGAATGCCGAAGCATCTGCTAGCACCAAGAAAAACAAAGGGAAGGCTAAAGATGGTGACGTGGCTTTTGATGATGATAAGGTGATCATTGATGATGATGATTGGGCTCAATACTTCCAAGATTCTCAAGACAAAAAGGAGCCAAAGATTGTTGAGAAGGCAACTATTGAAAAGACTGAGACTTCTGATATTGAGAAGATGATTACTGATTTAGAAAAGAAATTTGAAAAGAAACTGAAAACAAAAGAGATGTTCGAGATCAATAAACTATTTGAACAAGATGAGGAGGTCCCTTATAAGTTCAAGATGCCATCCTTTGCAAAGTTTGATGGAACCGAAAATCCTCATCTCCATGTGAAGCAGTACATCACTGCTATGCAGTCTGCCAGAGCTACTAAAGCTCAAACTCTAAGATATTTCCTGCTCTCATTGGACCCTGTTGTCCAAAATTGGTTTAACACCTTAGAGGAAAGTACTTAAAAAGATTAGGACATGTTGTACAAGGCTTTCCTTCAACAATATGGATACAACATCAAGATGGAAGTTACCTTAATGGAAGTTGAGTACATTAGACAACGGCCAAATGAAAATTTTGTTGACTATGTGAAAAGATGGAGGAATAATGCTGCTTTGCTCAAGAAGAGGCCCGATGAATCTGATCAAATAAGGATGATTGTGAGAGGGGTGCTGCCTAGCTTTCTTGAAAGGATGTCTCATACACTCATCCGTGATTTCAAAGATCTTCTCCAAGCAGATCTGCAAATTGAAGAATGGGAAAGGGAGAAGAATCGCTTTTCGACAAGAAGGAATGAGAAAGGGAACTACTAGTCTGGAAATCAAAGCATGCAAAAGAAAGTTGATGTTAATACAACTGGTCAAGCAAATAGAAGGCAGTTTTCAAATCTGGGAAAGCCTTTGTCTTGGGTTTTCAACAAGCTACAAAAGAAGGGACTATTACAGCCATTAGCCCTCCGACCTTTTCCGAATCCTTTACCCCCAAAATTTGATACTAAGGCTTTTTTTCAATTTCATTAGACTCAAGGACATGAGACTGATAGATGTACCCGATTGAAGCATGAGATCCAAGATCTAATCGATAGTGGTAAGCTACTTGAGCCGGACAAACCCAATACCAAGAACAATCTTTTGCCTAAGTTTGGAAGAGTACCTCCACCGGCAACCTTCATGGTGGGAAAAGGATTGGAAGAAGATTTTGTTTTGTCATCCTTTCAAGATGAAAAAATTGAAGATGTGAAAGGAAAAGAAGCTTAACTCAACAAACTTTCCTTAGCTTGAATGCTACTTTTCAATTTTGTTTTCTTTATTATTTAATTGGAACAATTATGTTTCTCTATTTTTGTTTGAATAAATTACTTTCATTAAAATTTTTTATTGGTTTTTGTTCATTTTGGTGCTAAATCGATGAGGAATCTAGCTTGATAATTAATGAATTAATATATTTATTCATCATGACTCGAATGACTTTACTAGGTGAGAGAATTGCTCTATAGCATTGAGTTGTGTATGCTTACTTAGAGAGGGCTCCTGCATAATTATCTTTGTCTAGGTCCTAGTCAGTCTTAGAACATGCTTTGACAAACTTTTGAGGCGAAATTGAACTCTACTTATTTAAGGGAGAAATGATCTAAGCATTGTTTGACGAGCCAACAACTACATATCCACCCAATTAAATATCAATCCCTAGTTGTCCCTTTGAGCCTTCATAAAATTTTAGCTTTCTTTTCATTGGCTTACAAACCCCAACAACCTACCCTGAGCTGTTGTGATACTTTTGACAAGTCTTATGATCACTAAGATGAAGAGGTAAGAAGATCAAATAAAGGAATGTATAGCCAAGACTGTAAGGATAGTTAATGTTCTCAAGACCAAAGGGGTAGTTAAAGTTCACCTAATATCTTCAATCTATCAAGAAATCATCAAAGTAACAAATAATTTATCCTTGTTAAAGAAGATTTATGTCACTCCACTCATCTATTATTAGACACCCAAGTTGATACAAACAAGACAACTCTTTTAGAGCTAGAATAAAAAAAAAAAGAAAAGAAAAGGAAAGAAGAAAAAAAGAAAAAAAAGAAAAAAAAAGAAAAAAGGACAAAAGAAAAAAAAAGAAAAAAAAGAAAAAAGAGAAAGATAAAACCTAAAAAGGTGGTTCAGAAAGCCAACTGTGTAACACCCTTATACCCTATATACGTACAAAACATATTTCTAGCATATGTAAAATACGCATATACGGTACAAAAATGTCACAGGAGGATTTACTATTTTTTTCCGATTTAAAATTTCAAATTCTAAATATATAAAAATTAAATAGAATATAAATATTATTTACTTGTTATAAGAACCCAAAATAAATAATATATATAAAAATCTCTGGAAAAAATTTGCCAGAGTTTTGTCTGTATTTTGGACATCCCAAAATTTAGCAATTACTTAACCTGCAAAAAGAAAACACTCCTAATAATTTCCAATCACCCTCTCAACCATACTTCTCAATTTCACCAATTTTCTCAAGCATTTATAAGTATAGATATATATAATTTAAAACACACCTACTCTCCCATTTCAAATACATTGACCCAAACATTCTTTATAATATACAATATGTAAAATTCAAAACATAATATATTATGTATAAAACTCAAAATGTACAATAACATAAAAATATATACATGTTGCTGGCAGTGTTTCTGATCTCGATAGCAACTCTAATAGCTCAACTACAAGTCTAGACCCGACCTGGTCTAGAAGAACTCTCTGGCTCAACTGGGTCTACCCTGTCACCTGCGTGATGGAAACAATCGCGCTAAGCCAAAGCCTAGTGGTACAAACTTTGATAATAACAATATAACTCAATGCAATACCAAATGCACAATGCATATAGATGTCACATCAATCTACTTTCTTATATTTTTCAAATAATTCATAATTCACAGTAAAACAAAGACAAGCATGGGCCCAAAAAGGATTTAATATGCTATTCAAATTTCAGAGTTACTGCTTTGGTCCATAATGACACCAGGTGTCTAGCCCCGTAGGCAATATATATATATCCATGGATAATGTAACAGCCCCTGTCTCTTGGACCTCAACCTAGCTAGACCCTTAGGCCCTAGTATCTTGGTCCTCAAAGCGGCGAGACTGCTACAATTTTTGAGACTTAGGACCCAGTCTTTTCACTCCAAAAACATCATATTTATCAACTGGCCTAGCTTACGACACAGTCTTTTCACCATTCCAGCGTATAGCCCGTAGGCAATCATAGGCATGCCGCCAAACCCAGAACTCTTAAAATTGAATAACATACTAGGCACACAATTTATTCATATTTCTCATTATTAATCTCTTTCTCATTTTTACATATTCAATCTAGGCACATTGCCTTATTTTCACATTTTTTTCTCACTTTTCTCATTTTTATCAATATCAATTCATTTCATCATTATACATATCTCATTTTTGCATTCACAACACATTACCCAATTACTTTGGGTATTTTCACATAATATGCATATTTCACATGTTACACAAATTAGCCATTATCAATGGCTTTTCACAATGCATTTAACACATATATGACATTACAAATGTCATAGCACATTATTCATACACAATCAATGAACCAAGTAGCTTAACACATTTTCCAACCAAAATGTGTTAAGTCAAAATGTTATGCAAATATAAATATCATATTCAAAGTTTGTACATACCTCCACTAGCAGCCCAAAGCAAGCTAAAAACAACCTTCAATCCAATCTTTTTAACTTGCCCTTCACCACTTGGATGAAGCAAATCAATCTCCCTCAATGCCTAAACCAAATGTGATAGCAAATAATCAATTAGTATCACATTTAATGGCATTTCCAACATTAAATCATAATTATACATCACTCCTACAAATTTCCAAAAATTTAGCCTTTCCTTACTTCAACATTAGAATTCCATTCTACTACAATTAAATTAATGTTTTAAGTTTATTTATATTATTAAAAACATATTTTAATACATTTAAATCATTTACATTATAAAAATATACTCTTATATACAAATTCTCAAAAATGGCCTAACCTTCCCCCATTGAAGGTTTTCCATTCCAACACAATCCATTACTCATTCCAAGCTTATATTCATCACTTTTAACACTAAACAACATGCTTAAACAAATAAAATCACACAATTCAACCACTTTGGAAAATCACTTTTCCAAAACTCTAAATTTCCACTTCCATTCTATAACTCCAACCCAACACCATCAAATCCAATATTTGACTTTAAAATACTTGTTTATGAATCAAAACAACTCATTTGGAATCAATTTGCACAATTAAAATTCATGTTTTCAAAACCCCAAAAATCCATAACCCTAAATTCTCTCTCTTCACCATTCTTTAACCAAACTCCATCATCTCTTCAATCTAACCTTAGAATCATTGTTAACTACCCAAAATAACATTATAAACACCAATTCCAACAATTATAACATCCTACATAAAAATCCAAACTCTCACATAATCTAAATTTCTAAGGAATTCAAAGAAAAGAGATGGAAACTTACTAATTTTGGTGGAAATCACCAAAAATCCACTTGAAACTTGTTAATTCCTTCAATTTATGGAGTATGGAAGAAGAAAAATCCTTGGTCTTCAATCATCCATGGAAGCCACGTTCTTGAGAAGAAGAAGAAGAAGAAGACTTTTAAATACTCTTTCCTTTTCATCTTTTTTTTAACCACATATATATATTAAAATAATTTAATATTTAATTATTTAATTATTTTTTAAATAAATTAAAAGTCTAATTTCCCTCTTCCATTAAAAATTAATATATTTTTGAATTATTTTATTAATTTTGAATTTATAAGATTTAATTATCAAAATACCCTTTTCTTTTAAAAAGTGTTGACTTTTATATATGTTATGTATATTTTGCATATATATCACATATATATATATATTCCACTTTTTCATTTAAAATCCCTTCATTTTTCATTTAAAACTATTAATTTAATTTATCTTTTTAAATTATAATTTATTTTATCAAATTTTTCAAAAATTAGAAATTTTCAAAAATTTTGGATGTTACAATTCTCTCCCCCCTAAAACAAATTTCGTTCCCGAAATTACCTGTCCTCAAGTCTGGAACAAATGGGGAAACTGACTCTGCATCGCCTGCTCACTTTCCCATGTCGCGTCCTCAGTGGCATAATTCCTCCAAAGGACTTTCACAAGTGGCACCATCTTATTCCTCAATTCTTTAACCTCTCGTGCCAATATCTCCACTGGTTCTTCCTCGTAAGTCAAATCTGGACTCACCTCAATGGACTCCAATGACAAGATATGAGATGGGTCAGACCTATATCTCCGAAGCATCAAGACATGGAAAACATTATGTATTTCATCCAACTCAGGCGGCAAAGCTAGTCTATAAGCCACTGGACCAACTCTCTCCAACACCTCATATGGTCCTATGAAACGAGGACTCAACTTCCCTTTGCGGCCAAATCTCAAAATCTTCTTCCATGGAGACACCATCAGAAATACTTTATTGCCCACACTAAACTCTATGTCTCTTCTCTTTAAATCTGAATAAGATTTCTGTCGGTCTGAAGCTTCTTTCAAACGACCCCGAATCACCTTCACCTTCTCCTCTGTTTCCTTAATCAAATCGGGACCAACCAGTTTACCTTCTCCAACTTCATCCTAACACAAAGGTGTCCTGCATCTCCTGCCATATAAAGCCTCATAAGGAGTCATCCCAATACTCGACTGATGACTATTGTTATAAGCAAATTAAATTAATGGCAAAAATCTGTCCCAATTCTTGGCAAAATCAATGATACAGCTCCTCAACATATCCTCCAGAATCTATATCACTCTCTCTGACTGTCCATCTGTCTGAGAATGGAAAGCAGTACTAAAATACAATCGAGACCCTAGAGCATTATGCAAACTCTTCCAAAATCTTAAAGTAAACCGGGGATATCGATCTGACACCAAAGAAACTGGGACTCCATGCAACCTGACTATCTCATTGATATACAGCTCAGCCAACCTCTCAAGAGAATAATCCATCCGAACTGGAAGAAAATGAGCTGTCTTCGTCATCTGATCAACTATCACCCAGATTGCATCATGCTTCTTCTGAGTTAAAGGCAGTCCAGTCACAAAATCCATTGTCACTCGCTCCCATTTCCACTCTGGCACTGATAAAGGTTGGAGCAATCCTGAAGGAACTTGGTGCTCAGCCTTCTCTTTCTGGCAAGTGAGACATCTGGATACAAACTTTGCTATGTCTCTCTTCATACCTGACCACCAATAATGTCGCTTCAAGTCCTGATACATCTTGGTACTCCCAGGGTGCATAGCAAAAAGTGACTGATGTGCTTCCTCTAATATCATTCTTTTCAATTCTGCATCATCAGGAATACACAATCTATCTCTGTACCATAGACTGCCATCATCCCTCACATAAAAGTCTCGACTTTCCCCTTTTTGACAAACCAGCAAAATTTTCTAAATTCTCTCATCTGCTAATTGAGACTCCCTAATATGATCCAACAAGACTGGCCTCAGCTACAACTGAGCCATCAAAGCATGATCATTAGAAGACTTAAATCTAGCATGCAATGCTCTCAACTCAACAAGCAACGAGAGCGAATAAGCAGTCAAACCTGCCAAAGATTTTTAACTCAAGGCATCCGCAATAACATTTGCCTTACCAGGATGATAATTAATCAAACAGTCATAGTCTTTAATCAACTCTAACCACCACCTCTGCCGAAGATTCAGCTCTCTCTAAACACCCAGGTATTTCAAACTCTTATGATCTGTATAAATGAAATACTTTTCCACATACAAATAATGCAGCCAAATCTTCATGGAAAAGACTATTGCTGCTAATTCCAAATCATGCATTGGATAATTCAGCTCATGCGATTTCAACTGTCGAGAGGCATAAGCAATGACTCTACCCTCATGCATCAAAACACAACCTAAACCATTGTGTGAAGCATCACTATATATCACATATGGCTTACCTTCCACAGGTAAGGTAAGGACAGGAGCTTGAGTCAACATCTCCCTCAGCTGCTCAAAACTCGCCTGACAAATGATCTGTCCACACAAATTTAACTCCTTTTCGAAGTAATCTGGTGAGTGGTGTAGCTATTATAGAAAAACCCTTCACAAACCGACGATAATAGCCTGCCAATCCCAGAAAACTTCTAACCTCTGTCACAGTCTTCGGTGGACTCCAATTCAAGATAGCCTCAATTTTACTCGGATCAACTCTCATACCCTCTGCTGAAACCACATGACCAAGAAAAGCTACCTGATCGAGCCAGAACTCACACTTAGATAATTTAGCATACAACTGCTTCTCTCTCGGAGTCTGCAATACGATCCGCAAATGTCTATCATGATCCTCCTCATTACGCGAATACACCAAAATGTCATCAATGAAGACCACCACAAACTGATCTAAATATGGTCTGAATATCCTGTTCATCAAATCCATAAAAGTTGCTGGTGCATTTGTCAATCCAAAGGGCATCACCAAAAACTCATAATGCCCATACCTCGTACGACAAGTTGTCTTGGGTACATCCACATCTCTGACTCTCAACTGAGGGTACCCTCATCTCAGATCAATCTTAGAGAATACTGCTGCTCCCTTCAACTGATCAAAGAGATCATCTATCCGAGGCAAAGGATACTTGTTCTTGATGGCCACCTTATTCAACTGCCTATAATCAATACACAATCTCATGGTGCCATCCTTCTTCTTCACGAACAACACAGGCACTCCCCACGGGGACACACTAGGGTGGATAAACCCTTTATCCAATAACTCCTGCAACTGTACCTTCAACTCTCTCAACTCAGTAGGTGCCATCTGATAAGGGGTAATAGAGATAGGAGTGGTACCAGGCAACAAATCGATACCAAACTCCACTTCTCTCTCAGGAGGTACCCCTCGCAACTCATCAGGGAAAATATCTGGAAACTCGGCAACTGTGGGATTACTTTCAAGCAGCGATCCCACTACTCTAGTATCTACAACATGAGCAAGATAAGTCTCACATCCCTTCCGAATCATTCTCCCAGCTGAAACAGCTGAAACAAACATAGATGAAAGATACCTCTGCTCACTAGATACTATAACATCCTTACCATCCCGTTTTCTCAAAGTAACACATTTCTTTTGACAGTCTACCACAGCCCCATGCTTGGATAACCAATACATGCCCAAAATCAAATCATATTCCCTAAAAGGCATCTCAATCAGGTCACCGAGAAACTCCTCATCTTGAATAACAACTGGACTATCTCGGTGCACCTTGCTCACCACAACACTATGCCTTAAAGGTTTTGTCACAAAGACATCAAATCCTAGGGACTCAGAATGCAATTCAAACATAGGCAAGATGGATGCACTTATGTATGAATGCGTAGATCCAGGATCTAATAGAGCAAGGACTGAAATACCAAATAAAGAAAATGTACCCGCAATGATGGCTGAAGCATCCGGCTGCCTCTGCATCACATAAACCCGCTGAGATGGCCCAGCCTCATCTGGCCTACTGCCTCCGGATGTAGAGCCTCCTCTCTAACTAAACCCAGGGCGGCCACCTCTACTAAAACCTCTGCCACCACGACCCCCTCTGACACTGGGTAGAGAAGATGCAGTATCTGTTTGCCTAACCTCTGGTGGCTCGGGACAATCTCTAATAAAATGGTCTGATGACCCACATCTAAAACACACTCCCGAAGCACCTCTCCACCAGCAGACACCTCCGTGTACTCTACCACAATGAATGCAAGTAGGTGGATTAGGTCTCTGAGCCACTGGAGTCGGAGCACTAGCCACTGAAATTGCAGGTCTCTGTCTCTGTCTCTGCTGCTGTACTAACCTGCCAAACTGCCCCTGACTCCTACTAAACCTCTGAAAATGTCCCCCTCGGCCTCTCTTCACTGATGAAGACCCTGCCTCACTCTGGGGTCTCCTAACTCTGGTCTCCTCAACCCTGGCAGCTGCTACAAGATTTTGTGCCCTCTCAACACTCCTGGTAGCTGCAACTAACTAGGAGAAATCCTGATACCGAGAGCCTGCAATGATACACATGATAGAGGGTCTCAGTCCCTCCTGAAACCTCCTGCATTGTCAAACTCGTCAGAAATAATCCCACCAGCATAGTGACTCAATCGGATAAACTCGATCTCATACTGGGTCACTGTCCTAGTATCCTGTCTCAGACTCAGGAACTCCATCTTCTTTGCATCTTTATACTCTCTCGGAGTATACTTCTGCTCAAATTCCCGCAAGAAATCATCATAGGTCAGGACTGGTGGATCATCAAGAGCGTGTGAAACCGTCTTCCACCAATCATATGCATCTCTCTGCAGAAGAGATCTGACATAATCAAACTTCTCTTCTGGACTAGCCTGTAACTGAATAAATATCCTCTAAAGCTGGTCTAGCCACTTCTCTACTACAGCAGGGTCTGTAGTACCAACAAAGTCCTCAGCCCCATACTTTCTCAGTTTATTATACTGCCTCACCGGCAACTGCGGCTGCGGCTGTGGCGGCTGCGGAACTGGAACCTGGCTCAACAACTCTACCATATGCCATACCTAGCCAGGCGGAACCTCATCAGCTGCTGGTTTCACATGCACAGAAATAGACACCTCACCAGCAGATACAACTCTAGCTCCATCTCTACCCTCATCTGGAGCGACACTGTCTGCACTACCCTCAGCAGCCTGACGCGACCGAGACGGCATAACTACCTATATCTGCAAACAAAGCAGAAAATACTATATCAAAGATCAGAAACTGCCAGTGCCAATGCATGTATTACAATTAAAAAGTATTTTTCAAATCCCCCATTTTCTCTCTCTATCATCCCACCTAGGTCAAGAAAATCAAACCTAGGCTCTGATACCAAAACAAATGTAACACCCTTATACCCTATATATGTACAAAATATATTTCTAACATATGTAAAATACGCATATACGGTACAAAAATGTCACAGAAGGATTTACTGTAACACCCCTTCCCGGCCCACATGTGTAAGCCGAGTAGAGGCGCCACACTATCCTAATGTTGCTACCAATTTTACTTAGTCAAATTTTAGTTCCGACTTTACAGAAATTTTGCCAGAGGTTCGCCTAGAAATTTGGGTCCCAAGTGTTGACAAAACTGATTTTTCTTATTTTTGAAAAACATTTTATTTCACAATTCAACTCAAGCACACTCCCAATAATCCACCCTTATAACCTCAACTACAATCCTGCAAGAAAAGTTCACACTTCTATATCATTTCTCAAGATTACATATCATTTGCTAAGTTTCATTACCATACCACTGTTTATTCTCTTGTTACATACACCATAATACTTAATATGTTAACAAACCTTTACAATAGATATAACATACATACCATACTACTATTTTATGTCAAAGTCCTATCCTAATCACCGTCGAGCTGATGCGAGCCGCTGCAGAAATGCTGATCTTCTATACACTACCTGCGAGTTAGACATATAACTCGCTGAGCAACTTATTGCCCAGTGGGTACTTTAACCATTGCCATACAATGTCTACTCGATATCACATATAAAAGTAGAATACTACTTAATTAAACTATTTTCATACAATCATCATATTTATATTTTCTAATTAAGTTAAGATTCACATTCTGTATGTAAACAACATGTAATATAACTTCATTATAATTATGAGTTAATCTGCTCCACTCGGTAATTATGAATACATCGATCTCGAAATGAGGCCTCATATAGAGTTACGCGTGGTCTTGACCTCACACGAATAATTGTCATGGTCTTGGTCTCACACGATATAGAATAACTGCGTGGTCTTGGTCTCACACGACTAGTTGCCATGATCTTGACCTCACACGATATAACCGCGCGCGCGTAAGTAATATCCCGACCGAAGCCGTTAAGACAGTACTGCCGGTAGGATGGCATGCCAAACCCCCATTCCAGACCGGTTTTACCCATTTACCAAGTAGAGCATATATAACATTTCATATATACCCATTCACTTTGTATATATACCACATATTCTCCATGTATATACAATATATATTTACACAAATATCACATATACTCACATATGTATCATATGTATTCACATATTTTCCATCTTATTTATTCTTCATATCATACTTAAACTCAATACCAAAAATAAAATGATAAAACACCCACACCAAGTTTTTGACCAAGTTAATAATGAAAAATTTCCATATGAACAATAAACTCTGGTTCTTGACCCAACTTGATCCTTGTTTTAGAAAATTTGTATAAAATAATCCACTTGTCTAAAAACTCTAAAATTTTTACAGAATTTATTTTTGCATCTTAAAATCATTCCTTTAAAATTTCAGATCAAACTGGACACAAAATCTTGGTCAAGTAGTTCACACAACCAGACTGCTCCAGTTGCCCTGCATCCTGGCAGCAGTTCTGAATTTTATAAATTCCGTAAATTAAATTCAATCAATGTGGTTCCAAATTATTTTTCTCAAATACTAGACTTATTAAAAAACAACATATCCAAAATTCAACTCAAGATAAGTTTTCTATATTTAATTAAAAATCATACAAGTCACAGCATTTTACTAATTGGAAAACAGAAAAATTTCAAAAGGAGTTCAATGGTTAAAGTACCAAACCTTGCTCTTTTAATTCCCTTTTACTTTTCCTTCTTCTCCTTCCTTAATCTTTGTTTTTCCTTCAAGATATTCAAAAGCACAATCTTAAATATAAACCTTAGAAATTTAAAATAATAAGTTATCCTCCATTTCTTTTCAACCGAAACCCTAATCCAACCTTATTAAACTTTATACATCTTGATTCTTCCATTTAATCAATTAATCTCATCACTTAAATTTTTTTCCAATTCCACATAAAGACTCTAATCTCCAATCTCCCAATAAATATATAAATACCTAAAATTGATACTAAAATTAAAGTCTACATACTTGAAAACCTTAAAAACTTACCTTAAAAATCAAATTTGGAGAAACTTGGAAGTCCTTTGGTGTTTCCCTTTGTTGGCCAAAATTTTCAAGTGGAAAAGAGAGAAATTGGTTCTTCATATCACATATATTTATATACAAAGGAAATGATGATCACCTTAGGTGTTGGTTAACCTCTTAAGACCACTTGTCCACTTTTTCTCTTTCTTCATTTATTACACATTTATTACACATGCTAAATGCTTTCTTTTGATTGGCCAACATTAGATTTTTATTAGTTTTCTTTTCCTTTACTTCTTCCCACTTGTCCCTCTTCCCATTGGATCTCATAAAGTTGTCCCGGGTTACTCATCCGGTCCCGACATGAAACCGGGCCCACTTTACGTTCCGGCGATTAATCAATCATATCTTTTAAACCGTATAGTTTCACGAGTCAAACTACATATAGTTTTGATCCTCTCGACCTCTACTTTCTATTTATAAGGTCTATTTTAGGTTTCCAAGTCATTTGGAAAAATTACCAATAAACCCTCGACTTTTTATTAAATTCCCATTAGGTCCTATTTTTGCTCGGGTTTTCTCCGGCTCCGTTTCTACTGACGATCGTTTCATATTTAACCCCTCGACATCCTCTACATACTCATATGTTTATTTTCTACTTTGGATTCATGTATAAATCTTAATAAAAATGACCAAAATGCCCCTAGTCTACATGTCTTCATTTCTCTTTAACGGGGCATTTTCTGGAAAAACCGTTACGCGTAGTTGTGACCCGAATTTTCTCTACTTTCCACTTTTAGAATATGTTATGTGCACTATTAAGAACATCCAGTACGACTTTTGGAAATTACTCTTAGGTCCTTAGCCTTTTGAAAAATTACCTTTAGGTCTCGTCGACTTCACGGACCTCCTTTGCACACCGATTTTTGTTTTTGACTATCTCGAGCCTCTATTTGACCACTTATTTATGTCCTTCTGGCCTAATACTCGACTACCTAAACTTTGGGATATGACATTTACTATTTTTTTTCCAATTTAAAATTTCAAATTCTAAATATATAAAAATTAAATAGAATATAAATATTATTTACTTGTTATAAGAACCCAAAATAAATAATATATATATAAATCTCTGGAAAAAATTCGCCAGAGTTTTATCTGTATTTTGGACATCCCAAAATTTAGCAATTACTCAACTTGCAAAAAGAAAACACTCCCAATAATTTCCAATCACCCTCTCAACCATACTTCTCAATTTCACCAATTTTCTCAAGCATTTATACGTATAGATATATATAATTTAAAACACACTTACTCTCCCATTTCAAATACATTGACCCAAACATTCTTTCTAATATCCAATACGTAAAATTCAAAACATAATATATTATGCATAAAACTCAAAATGTACAATAACATAAAAATATATACATGTTGCTGGCAGTGTTTTTGATCTCGATAGCAACTCTACAAGCTCAACTACAAGTCTAGACCCGACCTGGTCCAGAAGAACTCTCTGGCTCAACTGGGTCTACCCTGTCACCTGCGCGATGGAAACAATCACGCTAAGCCAAAGCCTAGTGGTACAAAATTTGATAATAACAATATAACTCAATGCAATACCAAATGCACAATGCATATAGATGTCACATCAATCTACTTTCTTATAGTTTTCAAATAATTCATAAGCACAACTCATAACATTATATTACTCAATTGTATCATAATTCTTAATTCACAGTAAAACAAAGACAAGCATGGGCCCAAAAAGGATCTAATATGCTATTCAAATTTCAGAGTTACTGCTTTGGTCCATAATGACACCAGGTGTCTAGCCCCGTAGGCAATATATATATATCCACGGATAATGTAACAGCCCCAGTCTCTTGGACCTCAACCTGGCTAGACTCTTAGGCCCCAGTATCTTGGTCCTCAACCCGGCTAGACTGCTACAGTTTTTGAGGCTTACGACCCAGTCTTTTCACCCCAAAAACATCATATTTATCAGCTGGCCTAGCTTACGACCCAGTCTTTTCACCATTCCAGCGTATAGCCCATAGGCAATCATAGGCATGCATCCAAACCCAGAACTCTGAAAATTGAATAACATACTAGGCACACAATTTATTCATATTTCTCATCATTAATCTCTTTCTCATTTTTACATATTCAATCTAGGTACATTGCCTTATTTTCACTTTTTTTTCTCACTTTTCTCATTTTTATCAATATCAATTCATTTCATTATTACACATATCTCATTTTTGCATTCACAACACATTACCCAATAACTTTGGGTATTTTCACATAATATGCATATTTCACATGTTACACAAATTAGCCATTATCAATGGCTTTTCACAATGCATTTAACACATATTTGACATTACAAATGTCATAGCACATTATTCATACACAATCAACGAACCAAGTAGCTTAACACATTTTCCAACCAAAATGTGTTAAGTCAAAATGTTATGCAAATATAAATATCATATTCAATGTTTGTACATACCTCCACTAGCAACCCAAAGCAAGCTAAAAGCAACCTTCAATCCAATGTTTTTAACTTGCCCTTCACCACTTGGATGAAGCAAATCAATCTCCCTCAATGCTTAAATCAAATGTGATAGCAAATAATCATTTAGTATCACATTTAATGGCATTTCCAACATTAAATCATAATTACACATCACTCCTACAAATTTTCAAAAATTTAGCCTTTCCTTACTTCAACATTAGAATTCCATTCTACTACAATTAAATTAGTGTTTTAAGTTTATTTATATTATTAAAAACATATTTTAATACATTTAAAACATTTACATTATAAAAATACACTCTTATATACAAAATCTCAAAAATGGCCTAACCTTCCCCCATTGATTTATTTATTTACTTTCCTTGTTGAATATATGGAATGGATGTCATCTTTAATTGCTTATGCATTATTAATTGTCATTCATATTTTAATTGTCAACACATGAAAAATCAAATTTTCAAAAGATAAAGTTTTGTTAAAGGGGGATTTATTTTTACTTAAAATCAACTTGAAAACCTAGCCTGAGACCGATCGTGATTTATTTCAAACTCGTGCCTTTTGGGTTAAAATTATATATTTTTCATTAAGTCACAATAAATGGGTTTTTTCCTTAAAATTTTCCAAAATTAAATAAATTGAGGTGGCAACTCTCCAATCAAGCTTTCAAAATAAAGTCATCCTTTCTTTTCAAAATAAAAGGAGAGTAAAACCTTTTCAAAATAAAAAGCCAATTTTAAACCCGTACTTATCAAACTATATGGATATTGTATGAGATAGTGTTGTGTGAGATCGAACCCAAATAAGCATTTCAGCTCCTCTTAACAGGCCAGATTGTGTGCTATGACAAGGCTTTACAATATCTCTTAAAAAAATTTGAATTATAACCTTTCAAGTAAATAAATGGAAAGTTTTCCGACAAGCATTCAATTTTCCATAACTAAAAAATCCTTAACTCAAGCAAAAATAGGACTCATTGAAGAATCAATGATTTGTCAATAGTGGAAGAAACCTCATCGAGGTTATTTTAAGGAAGTTCTTATGCTTCCTATATGTGCTCGAGTCAAAAGGGTGAAAAGACTAAGGCTACTGCAGCTAGATATGCTCGAAGATATGAGGCATACGAGTAATTATGCAATGCTCGTTCTCCATATCTTGAGTGAAGATATGGTATCCCTCAAACCACAAAACATGTGTAATTTAGGTTTCCTAACACATGTACATCATGCAACCATTGTAATGTAAGGTTTAACATTCTAAATAGTTAACAATAAAACAATATATGAATTAATGGAATCAACTTCCAAAACATTCCTAGTGGAGTTGCCATTATGAGGTCCTACTCTAGAATGCTTTCAGTGGTTATGGTTTTACGACTTCGACATTGTTATGTTCTTGACCTCAAAAATCTAGTAGGCTAAGGCCTGTAAGAATATAGTGGCCACCCGATATGGACTTGGAAATGATTAAAGGTAGTATACTCTTGAATCCATGAGGAATCCGTTGCTGGGTTCAAAAATTTAGGTACACATTGGAATAAAAGGAAGTTATCCTTCCATTCGCATATGCCCAATTCATTAAGACTGGTCTCCTATATGATTTACATGTTATTAGATTGAACTATTTAGAATATTAAATACTAATAGATTTATTCACAATAGATAAATAAATCATATATCACAAAATATGAGACCTTTTCATACATGATGATGCATGCTATGTGTGTATTTAAAAGTCAACACTTTTTAAAAGAAAAGAGTATTTTGGTAATTAAATCTTATAAATTCAAAATTAATAAAATAATTCAAAAACAAATTAATTTTGAATGGAATAGGGAAATTAGGACTTTTAATTTATTAAAAAAATAATTAAATAATTAAATATTAAATTATTTTAATATATATATATATGTGGTTAAAAAAAAGATGAAAAGGAAAGAATATTTAAAAGTCTTCTTCTTCTTCTTCTTCTTCTCAAGAACGTGGCTTCCATGGATGATTGAAGACCAAGGATTTTTCTTCTTTCATACTCCATAAAGTGAAGGAATTAACAAGTTTCAAGTGGATTTTTGGTGATTTCCACCAAAATTAGTAAGTTTCCATCTCTTTTCTTTGAATTCCTTAGAAATTTAGATTATGTGAGAGTTTGGATTTTTATGTAGGATGTTATAATTGTTGGAATTGGCGTGTATAATGTTATTTTGGGTAGTTAACAATGATTCTAAGGTTAGATTGAAGAGATGATAGAGTTTGGTTAAAGAATGGTGAAGAGAGAGAATTTAGGGTTATGGATTTTTGGGGTTTTGAAAACATGAATTTTAATTGTGCAAATTGATTCCAAATGAGTTGTTTTGATTCATAAACAAGTATTTTAAAGTCAAATATTGGATTTGGTGGTGTTGGGTTGGAGTTTGAGAATGGAAGTGGAGATTTAGAGTTTTGGAAAAGTGATTTTCCAAAGTGGTTGAATTGTGTGATTTTATTTGTTTAAGCATGTTGTTTAGTGTTAAAAGTGATGAATATAAGCTTGGAATGAGTAATGGATTGTGTTGGAATGTTGCATATATATCATATATATATTCCACTTTTTCATTTAAAATCCCTTCATTTTTCATTTAAAACTATTAATTTAATTTATCCTTTTAAATTATAATTTATTTTATCAAATTTTCCAAAAATTACAAATTTGCAAAAATTTTGGATGTTACAAACTGAGTTCTCTTTTACCTAAAGCAGCAAAAAGCTTCCATTTGGTTTATAAGGACAGTTTGACTTGAATTGGTCTAACCCGACCAAAGATTCGATCAAAATCAGAGAAAAAGGAGAAAGACCATCTGATTTCTGAAAGTTCTGTACTTGATAGTCTTACAAGGAAGAAGGACAAAATGATAAAATGCTCAAAGAAAGGGAAGATTTAAAAAAAATAAAAAGAAAGAAAAGGGAGAAGAAGAAAAGAAATTAATTTAGGTACCCAACTTTTTGCAAAGGCAAAGACTATCCCAATCAAGATCCAGATTAATGCCAAGAAGATAAAAGGTACTTGGAGTCTAGCAAGATTGCTCCCAGCTGCCTAAAGTTCAAACAAGAAATTTGTAGTGTGAAGGTTTGTCCATTATGTCACATCGGCTCCAACTTACAAAAGGCCTTCATTTAACCCATGTCCCTTATAGGCCCCATTTCAATCCTATCAAAGACCTGTTGATCTCTCTTGGTAGGTAGAGTCTATTAGTGGAGATAGTTTGAATAAGCATGCATATGAGATAGACCATACTCAAACTCAATGAGACCTTTGGCCAAGTAATGTGTATGTGCCTATCTGAAGTGCAACAATTCTTACTTAAATAGAAATGATTCCCAAGTTTAGTATGGTAACTAGGGTTGTCATGTTATAGATATGTCAATTTGGAAAAATCAAGTCCTGAGGTACATTGACATTGATTTGGCAAAGCCAACATTTGATTTCAAAATCAAAATTAAAAAAATAAAAAATGTTTTTGTCACACAAAGCCTTCAAGTTATGAGAAGTTTGTTGCATCATCAAAACTCGAAGGACACATTGGGCAAAGGAAATGATTACTGACAAGGTTATGAAGAAGCTACCAATTGACATACTGAATCATAATTTGAAATGGATGTATCTCTGCTATTTGGGGCCTCCATTATTCATGTTTTCAACATCTTGAAGATAAAAGCCATAAATGCAAAGTTTTCTATCATTCTAGTGCAAGACCTGAATGGGCATCTCAAAGAAGTCAATGAGAACACTTCTGTTGATCACCTCGGTCTGTGAGTCAATGAAACTGCTGTGAGTATTATCATGCATATCATACATACATGAGCATATCACATCGCACTTTCTTGTCTTGTATTGTCTATTCTTTGTCAAAGTGAACAGCAAATACCCTGCAAAGTAAAGAATCAAAAGAAGATATTGAATCAAGGGGGCATGGAAAGCCTATTACTTGAGGAAGCTCCATTCATTTTGCAAAAGAAGAAATACGTGTTTGTGTGAAGAGCTAGACAAGACAAACATCAATTAGAACCCGCATAGAAAAATCATGGTTTTGAGCCTACACAGGCAGCAAAGTTCCCACTTTTCAATTTTTGAGTTTATGCATGTACAAAGCATTTTCAAACTCACTTTCAAATATCTTGCCATGTAGAGGGCAAGGAGAAGATATGAAGGCTAGCTAAAAAGAAATGGTTGAAATTTTTTGCTTTGCAAAAAGTGCAAAAGAAGAACAAAGAGAATGGAAAAAGAAGAAAATTAGAATTCTCAAAAGAATGAAGATGCAAAAGACAAAAGATCAGTCCAGCTAAAAGAGCTAAAGCCAGGGTAAAGACCCAACCTCCGACGGATAAAGATCCATGTTTCAAGGGTAAAGACCCAACCTCCAATGGATAAAGATCCATGATTCAAGGGTAAAGACCCGACCTCCAGTGGATAAAGATCCATGTTTCAAGGGTAAAGCCCCGATCTCCAATGGATAAAGATCCATGTTTCAAGGGTAAAGACCCGATCTCCAATGGATAAAGATCCATATTTCAAGGGTAAAGACCCAATTTCCAATGGATAAAGATCCATAGTTTAAGGGTGAAGACCCGAAGTCCAAAGGATGAAGATCCATTTTTAAGGGTGAAGACCCAATTTTCAAGGATGAAGATCCATATTCAAAGGTGAAGACCTGATTGTAAGGATGAAGATCCAATTTCAAAGGGTGAAGACCCGAAGTCCAAAGGATGAAGATCCATTTTCAAGGATGAAGACCTGATGTAAAGGATGAAGATCCAGTTTAAAGGATGAAGATTCATTTTCAAGGGTAAAGACCCGACGTTCAAAGGATGAAGATACATTTTCAAGGGTGAAGACCCAATGCCAAGGATGAAGATCCAGCTTAAAGGATGAAGATCCAATTTCAAGTGTAAAGACCCGATGTCCAAAGGATGAAAATCCATTTTCAAAGGTGAAGACCCGATCTCAAAGGATGAAGATCCATTTTCAAGGGTGGAGACCTGATCTCCAAGGATGAAGATCCAATTACAAGGGTAAAAACCAGATCTCTAAGGATGAAGATCCATTTACAAGGTGAAGACCCGATCTCCAAGGATGAAGATCCATTTTCAAAGGTGAAGATCTAATGCTAAGGATGAAGAACCAAGGTCCAACGAAGAAGATCCATTTTGAGGGTGAAGAACGACAATGCATTAAAGAATAGAACAGCCGGAGCAGTCAAACTTCTCAACTGATAAAAGGTCAGTCAAACTCAATCTCGGGTCCAAGTACCCAAATCAAATCAATCTCGGGTCCAAGTACCCAAATTAAATTTAATCTCAGGTCTAAGCACCCAATCTCCAGTCTAAGTATCCAAATCAAATTCAATCTCGGGTCCAAGTACCCAATCTTGGGTTCGATTACCAAAATCAAAATCAATCTCGGGTCCAAGTACCCAAATCAAATTCAATCTCGGGTCCAAGCATCCAATCTCGGGTCTAAGTACCCAAATCAAATTCAATCTCAGGTCCAAGTACCCAATTGTGGGTCCAAGTACCTAATATTGGGTCCAAGTACCCAAATCAAACCTAATCTCGGGTCTAAGTACTCAAATCAAATTCAATCTCGAGTCCAAGTACCCAAATCAAACCCAATCTCGGGCCCAAGTAGCCAAATCAAATCCAAGTACCCATCATCATCAAAAATCAGTCAAAGATCTTATTGCTTTTCATTCTCTTTTACCGTAGTCTCATATCGTTCAAGCAGGGGCCAAACTGTAGACCCTTAATTTTTGACCCATTCAAACTGATAGTCCAAAATAATTTGTTGTATTTTATTTATTTTAATAATATTTTAACTACTAATAATATTTAATAGTTATTTTTAATAAAAATACAAATACAAATAAAAATAAAAATCTGCGATGAAAAATAATTTGTTCGCCGAAAGTTGAATTGGCCAGGCCAATTCGCCCGCAAGAATTTCCTGCAGGTGAAATGGCCTTGGGCCAATTCACCGCAGGAAATTCCTACGGTGAATTAGTTGGCCGCCCAGTGCCCGCCCGCAGCAACTCGCTCCTTCGCAGTTTTAGCCAGTAATTCTTTCGCCAGCGCAATTTTCCAACATAGTTTTTTTAAAACCAAATTTTATTTGGTTTTGGTTTCTTTTCCTAATTGGTTTTAATTTCCTTAAACAATTAGAAGTAGGTTTATGATTTTTCCTATAAATACCACATTAAAACATAGAATTAAGGACTTTTGATAGGATTAAAAATTAGACTTTGATTGGATCGAAAATTAGACTTTGATTGGTTCGAAAATATTAGTTTTCATTGGAGTAAAAAAGAGACAGAAAAACCCTAGCACAAGAGACATTAGCAACAAGAAGCAATCAACAATTCATTCTAAGGCAGCAACACTACCTTTGTCATTGTTCATCCAGAAATCAATTTTGGTGGAACCAACGAATGGAGGTTTGATTATAAATCTTTGCTTCGATTATATTTACAAAGTTTTTGCCATGTTTTCTTTTAAATACATCTATCATTGATTTTTGTTTCGTTAACCTAAATCATTAAACTTGGTAATATGTTCATCCAGTAGCCTTAATCAATGATCAAAACTTCAAAACCCTAAAACTATTATTCTCTTTTCAGAAACCTTAAATCCCTAAAGTATTTCTCTCTCGTTTCCATAAACCTTAAAAACCCTAAATTGTTTCTTCTATTTCCAAAAACCTTAAAACCATAAACTGTTTTCCTTTTTTTCAAAAACCTTAAAGACCGTAAGACTATTCTCATGTTTCCAAAAACTTTAAAACCCTAAATTGTTTTCCCCAAACTATTTTCATATAAACCATAACTTTTTGTCCAAAATTTCCAAATATTTTCTTAAATCTTCAAACTCTAATCTTCTTTACGTTTTCTACAAATCATAATTATTTTTATAAAACTCTAAACTATTTTCTTAAATCCTAAAATAAAATATGTTTTCCAAAATACCAAAAACCCTAATTCTCTCAAAACCAAATACAGTAAACCCTAGTTTTCATAAACCCTAAATTCTTATAGCATCAAAACTTTATGACAAATTCAACAACACCCTAAACCCTAATCCAGTGAACTTAAACCCAATATAGTAAATCTAAACCCTAAAGCCATAATCCAGTAAACCTAAAATCACAATCCAGTAACCATAAATTATAAACTCTAATGTCTTAAGATTTGAAAACCCTAATTTCATGATGTTACCCTTAAACCCTAATTTGATTAACCAAAAAACCTTACTTCTTCTTAAATGTATAAAACCCTAATTCATTCCAATTTTCCAAAATCTTTACAGTAGCCTAAATAATAACAATAATAATTCTAAAATCCCAAAACCCTAAATGTTAATTAAAGAACTCTAAATTGAGTCATAAGCTTAAATTCGTATCTTTATTGCTTTATTTAATTTTAGATTTAATTATGTAGTTTGTTATATGTTTTGATGGTTGATTTATTTAATTTCAATGCTTGATTTATTTAATTTACCGTGGATGAATATTTTCTTTATTGTTATGATTATTATTTGTTTGTTTTAGTATTAAAATTGTAAGAGGTATGTTTTCACTTTGTGGATACCTCATTAGTTAAATATCATATAATTTAAATTGCTTTTATATTTTGGACCAATGTAAAGGACATGTTCCACCTTTCGGTGGTTTTCCTATTTAGTTTAGGGGTGCTGGGCCATTTCTCACCTTCCCCACATGTACCCAACTTTCTAAACATTAGGGGGTTGGGAATTCCTTAGGAATCAAGTCATCCATCCATTTCTTTTTTTCGGCCTGTTCGGTTGGCGACTCCATTTTCTCTGGGCTTAGGTCCGTGTTCTCTAAGGCCCCGAGCCTAAACAGTGCCTAAGTCCTAAGAACCATTCTACCGGGAGTGGGGCAAAAATCCTCGCTCACACCTGGTCAGTCAATCTTATCCCATAATGATGTATGCTTGCATGTATGCATGAAAATGTATGGATTTACCCTTTCCTTTTTTGGCTCATGGCGGATGCTTGAGGAGCAAAACAGGAAGCTTCAGGAGGAATTAACTACGAGTCGTCGACATGCGGCCCATTTTGAGGAAATGTATCAACAAAAGGCACGGGACTTCCGATACTTTCAATTTCAAGGCATGAGGGAACCAAATGCCTCTTCATCAAGGGGACTCGGACTGTTATCCATGGCATGCCACCTCCCTATTTAGGCGATGATAGAACCGATTCTCAAAGTCCTAGAGGTTTAGATATTCCTTCTTCGAGTGGATATTGGATGGATAATATGCCCCCTCCTCCAATGGGTGATGATTTTTTAGAGTTTGTCTGATTATGAACCACCTCCTTCCTTGCAGTGACAAAAATATAAAACTTGTAATAAAACTTGTATTTAAGCCAAAAATTGTAATGATAATAATAATTTTTTTTTTGTTTTGTACACTTTTTTTTTACTTTTGCTCTTTTTTTTAAAATTAGATATAGTGGCTTTGTCAAATCAGTGCCATAGTACCTCAGGACTCGACTTTACAAATTAAAATATCTATAGCATCATAGCCCTAGTTACCATACTAAACTCGGGAATTATTTCTATTTAAGCAAGAACTATGCACTTCAGATAGGCACATACACATTACTTGGTCAAAGATCGCATTTGAGTTTGAATATTATCTATCTCATATGCATGCTTATTCAAACTATATCCACTAATAGACTCTACCTACCAAGAGAGATCAACAGGTCTTTAATAGGCTTGAAATGGGGTCTATAAGGGACATGGATTTAAGTGAAGGCCATTTTCAGATAGGAGCTAATGTGACACAATGGACAAACCCTCACACTACAAATTTCTTATTTGAACTTTAGCCAGCTGGGAGCAATCTTGCTAGACTCGAAATTTCTTCTATCTTCTTCGTATTAATCTAGATCTTGATTAGGACAGTCTTTGCCCTTGCAAAAAAGTTTTGTACCCAAATTCATTTCTTTTCTTCTTCTCCCTTTTATTTCTTTTTATTTTTCTTACTCTTTCCTTTCTTTGAGCATTTTATCATTTTGTCCTTCTTCCTTGTAGGACTGTCAAGTATAGAACTTTCAAGAACTGGATGGTCTTTCTCCTTTTTCTCTGATTTTGATTGAATCTATGGTTTGGTTGGACCAATTCAAGTCAAACTATCCTTATAAACCAAATGGAAGCCTTTTGTTGTCTTAGGTAAAAGAGAACTCAGTTGGATTTCTGAACCATTTTGGGGTTTCTTTTCTTTTCTTTTTTTGTCTTTTTTTTGTCTTTTTCTTTTTTTTTTGTCCTTTTTTTGTCTTTTTTTTCTCTCTTTTTTTTGTTTCTTTTTTTCTCTCTTTTTTTTATTCTAGCTCTAAAAGAGTTGTCTTGTTTGTACCAACATGGGTTTCTAATAATGGATGAGTGGAGTGAAAATCTTCTTTAACAGGGATAAATCATTTGTTACTCTGATGTTATCTTGATAGACTGGAGATATTAGGTGAACTTCAACTATCCTTATTGTCTTGAGAACATCAACTATCTTTATGAACTCGACTATTCATTCATTTCTTTGATCTCCTTATCATAAAAAGTATCACAATAGGTCAGGGTAGGTTATTAGGGTTATATGCCAATGAAAAGAAAGCTAAAATTTTATGAAGGCTCAAAGGGACAACTAGGGATTGATATTTAATTGGGTGGATAATAGTTGTTGGCTAACCAAACAATGCCTAGATCATTTCTCCCTTAAATAAGCAGAGTTCAATTTTTCCTCGAAAGTTTGTCAAAACATGTTCTAAGACTGACTAGGACCCAGACAAAGGTAATTATGCAGGAGCCCTCTCTAAGTAAGCATACACAACTCAATGCTATAGAGCAATTTCCTTACCTAGTAAAGTCATTCAAGTCATGATGCCTAGACACATTAATTTATGAACATCAAGCTAGATTCCTCATTGGTTGAGCACCAAAATGAACAAAGACCAACAAAAATACGATTGTTTAGTAGCAAAATTTTAAAAATATGATTGTTCCAATTAAATATTAAAGAAAGCAAAATAAATAGAGTAATATTCAAGCTAAGGAAAGTTTGTTGAGTTGGAGGTAAGGATTTTTTCCATCATTAAGGATCCACAGTTAGTCCAAGCTTGCTTAGTAGCACATCTGTAACACCCCCTATATAGACCATACACTTACCTACATAGGAGATGTCACCTAACATTTATAATTGTTCTATATATATGTCTATGTATGTACTAAAGAAATAAAGTCATAAAACTTTTAAGCAATAATGCAATTGTTAAGTTTTCTATATTACATACATATATCCATATATTGATAAGAACTCTTAATGAAAACTTACATTATTATACTTCACTCAAACTAGTACAAGTGTCATAAAAAATTATAAAGTTTTGCTATGTGAACCATAAAGATTACAATATTTACAATATTGTTCATTGAACCTCGATGATGCAGTTGATTAAGAACATAAGCCTCTCACTCTGCGGTCTCAACACTCCTTGTTTGATCTACGCATCAGAAAACAATTCTAGCACGCTAAGCAAAGCTTAGTGGTGCTTATGTATTCATAATATGCAAGAAAATTTAATAAAAAGAGGTCTATCAATTAAATAATTTAGAAACATCGAATTGCATTTCTTTTCGAATGTTAAATAAAGAAATTAACTAAATTCATTGTAAATTGAAATACTAAGCACAATTAGATTCAGAATTGAATAATTTATCAACAACTGAATAACACATTGTTTTCATTATATATAACTTTGTTAATTATGCCCATACACACTGAACTCAGATTCTAGATTTGGATAACGGGTCACTGATGGCAATTTAATGCCACTGTATAGAATTTTGGCTAATGGCCCACTATGGCACAAATGCCCACTGAGTATGATGACACAAAGTGTCTATTGATGGCACACAGTGCCCACTAACACTTTGGATATCCTCCCTTTTGGCTAGCCATTCAATCCCAAGCTAGATCTAAAATCAGTATGATTAGGGCAATTCATTAGTTTGTAGTTAACACTGAATTATATATGTATATATATATCATTTCAATGAAACAATACTCTCATCAACATTTAGTATTATATATATTTATCACAAATTCAAAGTTTATCACTCTTTTTTCATACTTTCAACACTTACACATGAATTCCCAACACAAAAGTAATAAACATAAACATATTAGCCTCATACTAGGCCAGCATATCACAAAATACAAGTCAAAAACATCATTTAGGTACCCCACGGCTGTGGCAACTCAGCCCCACTCCCGTGAGATACAAAATGAAGCTGTAAAATGACTTTGAAGACCCCCATGGCCGTGGCCCTACGGTCATGGCCTTCCAGGGCCACGGCCGTGGCATTTAGAATTACTCTATTTGATCAAAATTTTTAAAGAACTAGAATCACTTTCAATCCCACGGTCGTGGCACTCAATTGCCACGGCCGTGGCATTGATTTTGGGACTATTTTTAGAGTAATTCTTCCTCCAGCAGTCCTAACTTCGATACCACGTCCATGGCACCTTAAAGCCACTCCCGCGGCATCTTAAAATAATGTATTTTATACTTTTAACTTCATAAAACTCAAACATATTGAAGATCAAAGATAAAAATGAATCAAAATCAACGTTTTGACATAAAAAGAATTTATTTCTAGTACCTTACTAAAACTTCTATTAATCAAGTATTTAACAAATGATCTACTCAACAACTTTCACAATCATCACTCAAAATTAAGAAAAACAACATCAACAACTTCAATTTCTACATATATCACACAACAATTCATTTATCCAATATTTAGGAAATATCTCCTCTAAATGACCCAATAAACTAATTTAAACATTAAAACTCAAAGAAAAATAAATATTTGTAAATTAAAATACATGAACACATACCTCTTCAAACTCTTCTTTTTCTCTAATTACTTATTAATACTCTCAACTTTCTATCTTAATCTTCTCAAACCTTATAGCTAAACATTATTTTCACTTTGGTTTTGATCAAAATCTTGGAAGGAAGGAAGCAAGAAGGAGTTTTGATGGTGAAGGTGGTGCTGAATGTGAATGATGAAGAGAGAAAAGAAATTTCTACACTCTTACACCTATCCACACACAAACACACATATATATAGCTCAATCTAGTGTGGCCAATCTCATCTTAGTTATGGTGCACCCTCTTTCTTATCCTTTGATTCTAATTCGATTTTAAATCTCATAAAACCGTAAAAATAATTAATTTCTTCTGTAAATTTTTGAGAGTTACTATTTACATCACTTATCCATATCACTTATAACACAATTCACTATTAATTATCACTATTAATTTAAAAGTTTAGTTTCTAAAATTTTAAACATTACAACATCATCTTTAGCAGCTTCTCTATCCATATCATCACAGGATGACAAGATAAAACTCTTCATGAAAGTTGTAAGCCGTGGCGCCCTTCCAAATTTAGGTAGAATATTATTCTTAGTGTTGTGCTTATTAGGCTCAGGCTGTTTACCATTATAGATTAGATCTTGAATTTCATGCCTCAATCGAGTACATCTATTGGTCTCATGTCCTTAAGTCTGATGAAATTGACAAAAAACCTTAGCATTGAAGTTTGGTGGCAGGGGATAATGTAGCGGTCGAGGAACCAACGGTTGTAATAATCCATTCTTTTATAGCTTATTGAGAACCCAAGATAGCGGCTTCCCCAATTTCGAAAACTGCCTCATTCCTCCTTGACTGGTGGCATTAACATCAACTTTCTTTTGTGTATTTTGATTTCTAGGCTGATAATTTTATTTTGCAGAAAAATGGTTCTTCTCTCTTTCCCTTTGACTTTTTCCACTTAGGTGATAGCCACCCTTATTGCTCCACTTAGACAGTACATGGTTCGGTTGGTCTCGTAGAATAGGGATTGGTCCCTCATTTTTCATTCGATCTCTATTAGTGAACATGTTCTCCATGGATGCTGCCTTAGCATTTTTGATGAGTTCCAGAATTTCAATCAACTGGGTCTTCATAATTTCTACCAATTGATCTTATAGCTCGGCCATCCTAGCTTTGACAACTTCATCGGTTATATCCCTTAGCTGGTTTGCATCCATCCTCCCAATGAAGCACTTGAATCAAAAATCAATGTTGTAGGTAATATCGTTGTATGCTTTTGAATTGTCATACTTCAGGTCTATGAGCCAGAAAGGATTAATGATATGTCAAGTGATGCATGTATGCATGTATGTATGTATGCACAAACAATAAACAAACAAGGACAAATAGGACGTTCCTTCCAACCTTATCACATCCACACAAGAATGGTGAGTCTGTTTTCCTAGGTATATGGTTAACAAAATACCAACATGGGGTATCTTATTTTCTAATATTTCCCTCGGACCTTTCAACCAATAGTTTATTTTCAAAAATAGAAATCAATTCATCATAATTCCCATTAATTAGGTTTTAATCCATTGAATCTTAACTAAAATAGCTTTTATGCTATTTTGGATTAAAACTAAATTAAGAGGTTTATTACAAATAGATTTCTCACTTGAAAAAGTAACTGATGATTCATGCCAAAAACAAGCCCATGATTAATTATTCTTAGTATAAATTAGGCTCACAATTGATTTTTGGTATTTCGTAATTGACCTAAATAATTTGCAAGCTCTTTGTAAGAAAAGGTTGGATGAAAATAATTTTATTTCTAAGCCCGTTGTAATAAGATTTTAGAAAAAATGGATTTTGGGCTTTGTATTTGGGTCATGAGAAAAGAATTTTTGATTTATTTTTTAGAAAAATTTTATGTCCAAAAACAATCTTGAAAAGTTTGAAAATAGCTTTGGTCTTTTTGGACTTTAAAGAAAAATTTATTTTGAGCTTACAATATACTTAGGTCATATTTGAAAAAGAACAAACCAAATAAGCCATGATTTAAACCAAGATAAACTAATCATAGTCAAACAACAAGCATTTGGGGTAAAAACCTAAGGAAGGTAACTAGGCCAATTACATGAGCTTTAGTCTTTGGGTTAAAAGGCTTAGATTCCCATAGCAAGTATACGCCAAAAGGTACGAGGCTATGAGTGGTTATGCCATGCTCGATCTCCATACCTTGAGTGAAAGTATAGTATCCCTTACATAACACAACACGGGTAACACGGGCATCCTAACTCACGCACGCGATGCAATCTAATATGATGCAATGGATAATATCATGATAAGAAAGAATAGAATAATATAAAGACCAACAGAATCTGTAATATCCCAATGTATGCCCTAGAAGTTTTGGATATTATTGTTATTTTAATTCGATTGAATGTATATGTTAATTTGAAAGAGAAAAGAATTTAAAAGAAAGTGTATATGTTGTATATATGGAAGTATAAATAACATATACATTAGTCAAAATGGATGGTCAAAGGAAGAGGATATTTATTTGTTATGTGTGAAATTACTAAAAAGGGTATATAAGTGAAAAGAAGTTAAGTTAAATGGATGAGGGCATTTAAGTAATTTTCTTTTTGAAATGCTTGGTGGAGGTTTAAAGAGATGAGAAGGTTAACTTTGCTTCTTCATTTTCTTTTCTTCTCAATTGGTGGCCGGCATTCTCAAGACAAGAGAGCAAGAGAAAGGTTTTGAATTTTAAGAGCAAATTGAAGGAGTTTTCAAGGGATTAAGTGGAAATCCAAGAAGTTTCATTATTTTGGTAAGTTCTTTCTCTTGATTTCTTTTGTTATTTTAAGTTGTATGTAAGTTTGATTGTTGATTTTTGAAAGTAGGGTTGTGTGGATTGTTATATGGTTGGATATGTTTGATTTAATTGACTATGGTGTTGGTTTTGGTTTGAAGATGATAAGTTAAGTGGATGTTGATATTGAAAGAGTAAGAGTGATGTTGGTTTTAGGGTTTTGAAGTGGTAAGTGATGTTTAACTTGAGTTTGATTAATTATTTTCATAGATTTGCATGTTGTTGATGTTTGTTGGAGTTGTAAGCTTAGAATATGTGAATTTGGTCAAAGGCAGTAGCATTTGGGATGCCACGCCCGTGGCCTTGATTGCCTTGGCCGTGGCCAATTGTAGCCATGGCCATGGAGGTTTGGTGCAAAGGAGGCAGAAGTGGTTTCTAACCCACGCCCGTGGGGGTTGAGGTGGCCACGGCCGTGGGCCTTAGTGAGTGGTGTTGAAGTGTAATTTGTGATTTAAGGGTTTAGTAAGAGGTTATTAAGTGATAAATTGTTTTGGAATTCATGTATTGTATCATTTTTGGATTAGGTTTTGGAAGAAGGTGATTTGCCCTAATTTGGGAAGTGAAGAATTCTTGGAAAAAGGAAGTGTATAGAGTTGTATAAGTGGTGCTTAAGGTAAGTACAAACTACATTATTGCATACATTCATATGATGTTGAGATTTAACATACATTTGATGATATTGATGATGCATATGGATAATAATATGTTGTGTACAATGTGGAATGTAATGTTGATGTTTATGAACAATATTATGTGGAACATAATGTGAACATTGATAATGCATATAAATACTCTTATGATGAATTACCTTATTGTGAATTGAAACATAAAGAAATGTGAAATTAATGCCATTGAATAATGATGGAAATGATATGATTGAAGCATGCCTAGATGATATGATTGAATAATGATATGTTTGCCTAGTTGATGTTCAATATAATTGATGGTATATATGTATACTATTTTGATATGATGAGAAGCCATGGTTGTTGGCTATGATGATAATCTTGATGTGATGAGAAGCCATGATTGTTGGCAATGATGGTGTAAATGAATTATAATGGAGGCATGGTGCCTAGTTGATAATGAGAAATGAATTGAAAAAAAATGTATAAAGATTGTGTGCCTAATGTGTTGTTCAACTTTCAGAGTTCTGAATTTGGCGGCATGCCTATGAATTGTTTTAGTAACAGTCTTGCCGGGTTGAGGATCTCCTTGGTTTATCCGGGTTGAGGTCCAAGAGACTGGGTCTGTTACTTGATAAATGTGAAATGTGAATTATAGTAACAGTCTTGCCGGGTTGAGAATCTCCTCGAGATTAGTCGGGTTGAGGTCCAAGAGACTGGTCTGTTACAATTGTTTTGGTAACAGTCTTGCCGTGTTGAGGATCTCCTTGAGTATAGCCAAGTAGAGGTCCAAGAGACTGGGTCTGTTATCCTATCCATGGATAGATATATATGTGTATATAGCCAATGGGCTTGATGATATTGATATGGACCAAAGCAGTAACTCTGAACTTTGAATAACATATTAGTTTCTTTTTGGGCCCATGCTTGTCTTTGTTTCCTTGTGATTTATATATGATGATATCTATGTTTGTTTGAGTTTAATATAGCTTATAATTGATGAATAAATAGATTAATACAATGAAAGGTAATGTCATGAAATATGAGATTCTTGAGTATCATTTGTATATTGAAAAGTGTGGCATTAGCATTTCATTATAGCCTGATATTATTGTAATTTGTACCACTAAGCCATTGGCTTAGCGCGATTATGATTTATCGCACAGGTAACAGGGAAGAACCGGAGAGTCCCTCTAGGCCGAGTAGAGGTTAGATCTTGGGGTGTACCTAATGAAGCTTAAAGATCGAAGACATACTGCCAAACATGTATATGCTTTATGCTTTATAAAACTTGAGTTTTATTGTATAAGGATTTGTAAATATTTGTTACATTTTCTGCTGCTTTTAAATAAACGTTTTACCTTTTGTCTTTTATTATTTCTTTTAAATGATTTAAATTTGTTTATGCTTTTGAAAAGGGATGAGTCATTTGTTAAGTATATCGTGGCATTTCTATATTCAGTATACGTATATTACGATCATATTAGCATGTTGTGTACGTATACAAGGTATAGGGGTGTTACAAAATCAACAGGGTCTCGACTTTCCCCTTTCTGACAAACAAACACAATTTTCTGAATTCTCTCATCTGCTAATTGAGCCTCCCTAATATGATCCAACAAGACTGGCCTCAACTGTAACTAAGCCATCAAAGTACCATCATTAGAAGACTCAAATCTAGCATGCAATGCTCTCAACTCAACAAGCAACGAGAGCTAATAAGCAGTCAAACCTGCCAAAGATTTCTGACTCAAGGCATCAGCTACAGCATTTGCCTTACCAGGATGATAATCAATCAAACAGTCGTAGTCTTTAATCAACTCTAAGCACCGCCTCTGCTGAAGATTCAGCTCTCTCTGAACACCCAGGTATTTCAAACTCTTGTGATCTGTATAAATGAAACACTTTTCCCCATACAAATAATGCCGCCAAATCTTCAAGGCAAAGACTATTGCTGCTAATTCCAAATCATGTGTTGGATAATTCAGCTCATGCAGTTTCAACTGTCGAGAGGCATAAGTAATGACTCTACCCTTCTGCATCAAAACACAACCTAAACCATTGTGTGAAGCATCACTATATATCACATATGGTTTACCTTCCACAGGCAGGGTAAGGATAGGAGCTTGAATCAACATCTCCCTCAACTGCTCAAAACTTGCCTGACACTGATCTGTCCACACAAATTTAACTCCTTTCCGAAGTAATCTTGTGAGTGGTGTAGCTATTATAGAAAAACCCTTCACAAATTGACGATAATAGCTTGCCAATCCTAGAAAACTTCTAACTTCTGTCACAGTCTTCGGTAGACTCCAATTCAAAATAGCTTCAACTTTACTCGGATCAACTCTAATACCCTCTGCTGAAACCACATGACCAAGAAAAGCTTCCTGATCAAGCAGAACTAACACTTAGACAGCTTAGCATACAACTACTTTTCTCTCAAAGTCTGCAATACGATCCACAAATGCCTATCATGATCCTCCTCATTACGCGAATACACCAAGATATCATCAATGAAGACCACCACAAACTGATCTAAATATGGTCTGAATACCCTATTCATCAAATCCATAAAAGCTGCTAGTGCATTCGTCAATCCAAAGGGCATCACCAGAAACTCATAATGCCCATGCCTCGTACCAAAAGCTGTCTTGGGTACATCCACATCTCTGACTCTCAACTGATGGTACCCTGATCTCAGATCAATCTTAGAGAATACTGCTGCTCCCTTCAACTGATCAAAGAGATCATCTATCCAAGGCAAAGGATACTTGTTCTTGATGGTCACCTTATTCAACTGCCTATAATCAATACACAATCTCATGGTCCCATCCTTCTTCTTCACAAACAATACAGGCGCTCCCCACGGGGACACACTAGGGCGGATAAACCCTTTATCCAATAACTCCTGCAACTGCACCTTTAACTCTCTCAACTCAGCAGGTGCCATCCGATAAAGGGTAATAGAGATAGGAGTGGTACCAGGCAACAAATCGATACCAAACTCCTCTTCTCTCTCAGGAGGTACCCCTGGCAACTCATCAGGGAAAACATCTGAAAACTTGGCAACTGTGGGTATACTTTCATGCAGGGATCCAAATACTCTAGTATCTACAACATGAGCAAGATAAGCCTCACATCCCTTCCGAATCATTCTCCCAGCTGAAACAGCTGAAACAAACATAGATGAAAAATACCTCTGCTCACTAGATACTATAACATCCCTACCTTCCCGTGTTCTCAAAGTAACACATTTCTTCTGACAGTCTACCACAGCCCCATGCTTGGATAACCAATCCATGCCCAAAATCAAATCATATTCCCTAAAAGGCATCTCAATCAGGTCACCGAGAAACTCCTCATCTTGAATAACAACTGAACTATCTCGGTGCACCCTGCTCACCACAACACTATGCCCTAAAGGATTTGTCACCAAGACATCAAATCCTAGGGACTCAGAATGCAATTTAGACACAGGCAAGATGGATGCACTTATGTATGAATGCGTAGATCCAGGATCTAATAGAGCAAGGACTGAAATACCAAATAAAGAAAATGTACCCGCAATGACAGCTGAAGCATCCGGCTACCTTTGCATCACATAAACCCGCTGAGATGGCCCAGCCTCATCTGGCCTACTTCCTCCGGATGTAGAGCCTCCTCTCTGACTAAACCCAGGGTGACCACCTCTACTAAAACCTCTGCCACCACGACCCCCTCTAACACTGGGTTGAGAAGATGCAGTATCTGCCTAACCTCTAGTGGCTCGGGCCAATCTTTGATAAAATGGTTTGATGACCCACATCTAAAACACACTCCCGAAGCACCTCTCCACCAGCAGACACCTCTGTGTACTCTACCATAATGAACGCAAGTAGGTGGAGTAGGTCTCTGAGCCACTGGGGTCAGAGCACTAGTCACTGAAATTGCAGGTCTCTGTCTCTGTCTCTGCTACTGTACTGACCTGCCAAACTGCCCCTGACTCCTACTAAACCTTTGAAAATGTCCCCCTCGGCCTCTCTTCACTGATGAAGACCCTACCTCACTCTGGGGTCTCCTAACTCTGGTCTCCTCAACCCTGGCAGCTGCTACAAGACTCTGCGCCCTCTCAACACTCCTAGCAGCTGCAACTAACTGGGAGAAATCCTGATACCGAGAGCCTGCGATAATGCACATGATAGAGGGTCTCAATCCCTCCTCAAACCTTCTACACCTGTCAAACTCATCAGAAATGATCCCACCAGTATAGTGACTCAACCGAATAAACTCGATCTCATACTCGGTCACTGTCCTGATATCCAGTCTCAGACTTAGGAATTCCATCTTCTTTGCATCTTTATACTCTCTTGGAGTATACTTCTGCTCAAATTCCCGCAGGAAATCATCATAGGTCAGAACTGGTGGATCATCTAGAGCATGTGGAACCGTCTTCCAACAATCATATGCATCTCTTTGCAGAAGAGATCTGGCATAATCAAACTTCTCTTCTGGACTGGCCTATAACTGAATAAATATCCTCTAAACCCGGTCTAGCCACTGCTCTGCTACAGCAGGGTTTGTAGTACCAACAAAGTCCTCAGCCCCATACTTTCTCAATTTATCATACTACCTCACCGGCAACTGCGGCTGCGGCTGCGGGACTGGAGCCTGCCTCAACAACTCTACCATATGCCATACCCAGCCAGGCGGAACCTCATCAGCTACTGGTCTCACAGGTACAGAAATAGACGCATCACCAGCAGATACAACTCTAGCTCCATCTCTACCCTCATCTGGAGCCACACTCTCTGCACTACCCTCAGCAGCCTGATGCGGCAGAGACGCCATAACATCCTATATCTGCAAACAACAACAACAACTAAGCCTTAGTCCCAAAAAAGTTGGGGTCGGCTGTATGGATCCTCAACAAAATAAGCTCAAAAGACACCATAAAAGATACTTCAGTCTTAGGCCCCTTCCAAGACACGAATTTTATGTCTCCATTCAAGTCTGTCATTAATCAAATCCGCATCAAGATCTAAGGCACGTAAGTCTCTTGCTATCACCTCCTTTCACACAGTTCTAGGTCTTCCACGACCTCTAGCCCCCTCAATCAACAAATTCTCACACTTACGAACCGTAGCATTAGGAGGTCTTCTTAAAACATGTCCATACCATCTAAGTCTTCCTTCCCTCACCTTATCTCCGACATCCGCTACTTGGACTTTTTGTCGAATATGAACATTCTTAATTTTGTCCAGTCTGGTATGTCCACACATCCATCTTAGCATCCTCATTTCTGCCACACTCATCTTATGCAAATGTTGTCCCATTGGTGCCCAACACTCACTACCATAGAGCATCGCAGGCCTAACAACCGTCCTATAGAATTTACCTTTCACTTTCAGAGGTATTTTCTTATCACATAGAACCCCAGTCGCACCCTTCCACTTCAACCACCCTACCTGTATTCTGTGAGCCACATCTTCATCTATACGCCCATCATTCTGGAACACCGAACCCAAATATTTGAACTGCTTGGTTTTAGGAACCAAAACTCCATCCAACTTAACCTCATGTTCCTGCTTCTTCCTTAGACTGAACTCACAGTGCATATATTCCGTTTTACTCCTACTTAACTTAAAACCCTTGTCCTCGAGGGTTTTTCTCCACACTTCCAACTTACGGTTTACACCAGCACTAGTCTCATCAATTAAAATAATGTCACCAGCAAACAACATACACCAAGGAACATCGTCTTGTATGCTTCTGGTTAGCTCGTCCATAACCAGGGTAAATAAGTATGGCTCATGGCCGAACCTTGATGCAATCCGGTAGTAATGGGGAAAGCCTCAGTGTCTCCACCAGGTGTTTTCACACTAGTGGATGCATTCTCATACATGTCCTTGATGATGTTGATATATTTGCCACTGACTCCTTTTCTCTTCAAAACCCACCATAACACTTCTCTTGGTACTCTATCATAGGCTTTCTCCAAGTCAATAAATACCATGTGGAGATCTTTCTTCTTCTCTTGATACAATTCCATTAGTCTTCTTAGAAGAGAAATAGCCTCCATGGTAGATCTCCCTGGCATAAACCCAAACTGATTCTCCGAAACTCTTGTAAGCTTCCTCAATCTGTGTTCAATAATCCTTTCCCATAATTTCATAGTATGGCTCATAAGTTTGATACCTCGATAATTTGTACAACATTGAATGTCTCCCTTATTTTTATATATGGGTACCAGGATACTCTTCCTCCAGGCATTCGGCATCTTACGTCCTTTCACAATAGCATTAAAGAGTTTAGTTAACCAGACAACTCCAACCTCTCCAAGGTTCTTCCAAACCTCTATAGGAATACCATCCGGGTCACAAGCTTTACCAAATTTCATATACTTCAAGGCTTCTCTTACTTCACTATACAAGATCCTCCTAGACCAGCTGATATAACCATTTGTTGCAAGAAGACCTTGAAAATCTTGTTCATGTTCAGGGTTGAATAACTGCTCAAAATAAGCCTTCCACCTCTCCTTAATCTCAACATCTCCTGTCAACACCCGTTGATCGTCGTCCTTTATACATTTGACTTGGCTTAAATCTCTGCTTTTCCTTTCTCTCATCCTTGCAATTTTATAAATGCCCATTTCTCCCTCTTTAGTACCTAACTTTTGATAAATCCCTTCTAAGGCTCTGCCACGAGCTACACTAACAGCCTTCTTTGCCTCTTTCTTAGCCCTCTTATATTCCTCAAAGGCCTCGCTATTAACCGCATTCGGTAACTTTTTATACCATTCCCTCTTAGCCTTAATAGCCTTTTGAACCTCCTCATCCCACCACCATGCATCGTGCGGTCGAGGCCCTGCCCCTTTAGAGATCCCAAGCAATTTACTATCGGCTTTCTTAATGCCACCTTCCATTTTTGTCCACAAGTCCTCTGCACTAGCCTCAAGGTTCCAAATGTCTTCCTTTAGTAACTCCTCCTTAAAGGTACCTTGAGCTAGGTCTTTCAATTTCCACCATCTTATCCTTGGTTCCAATACTTTCTTATCATTCCTCCAGCTACTTTTATTCTTAACATCTAAAACCACAATACGATGTTGCGCCGTCAATGCTTCACCTGAAATGACCTTGCAATCCTTACACTTACTTTTGTCCCGTCTTCGAGTAAGTATGAAGTCTATTTGACTTTGGGTTCGTCCAGTCTTAAAGGTAATCAAGTGTGACCCCCTCTTTTCAAAGCGTGTATTTGCCAGCACTAGATCATAAGCCACCGCAAAATCCAAAATGCTCTTTCCCTCCTCATTCCTGTTGCCAAAACCATAACCCCCATGGACTCTGTCATAACCATTACTGTCCTTACCAACATGCCCGTTAAGGTCCCCACCAATGAAAATTTGCTGATTATCCGAAATACTTTGCATGATTTCATCCATATCTTCCCAGAACTGAACCTTGGATGCTCCGTCCAAACCTACTTGGGGAGCATAAGCACTAATAATATTAATAGTGTCATCTCTCAAAACAAGCCTCAAAGAGATAATCCTGTCTCCCTTTCTCTTCACTTCCACCACCTTGTCTTTAAGCGTAGGCTCAATAATAATGCCCACACCATTCCTATTGTTATCCAAGCCACAATACCACAGCTTATATCCTGAGTTACCAATCTCTTTTGCTTTATTTCCCTTCCACCTGGTTTCCTGCAAACAAGCAATATTAACCTTCCTTCTTTTCAAAGTATCCACAAGCTCTATAGACTTCCCAGTCAGAGTGCCAATATTCCAACTACCCAATCTTAATCGGCTCCCTTGGACTTGCTTCTTTAGCCGCATTCGTCCATAATGCGGTAGCCCTTTCCTGTCTGACACCACATCCGGGCGCTGATATGGCGGGACTAACTTCTTTACCCACACCCGTCCATGGCATGGGAACCTTTGCTCATACTCCACCACACCCAGGCGTCGATGTGATGGAACCCCTTGCTCATTTAACACTACACCCGGGTGCCGATGTAGCGCGTGCCTAGGTGAGCACGTCCCAACGGTATAATGATAGTTTTGAGGATTCATAAAAAGTTTGGCAAAATTTTTACACTGGCCGCCAACCTACCGCAACCCTCCTCCTTTATCCGGGCTTGGGACCGGCTACGATACTCGCAGGCGGAGTTATCCTATATCTGCAAACAAAGCAGAAAATACTATATTAGAGATCAGAAACTGCTAGTGCCAATGCATGTATTACAATTAAAAACTATTTTTCAAATCCTCCATTTTCTCTCTCTATCATCCCACCTAGGTCGAGAACCTCAAACCTAGGCCCTGATACCAAAACAAATGTAACACCCTTATACCCTATATACGTACAATATATATTTCTAGCATATGTAAAATACGCATATACGGTACAAAAATGTCACAGACCGGTTTAATAAAAAATTTTCACATTTCCAATTTAAAATTTTAAATTCTAAATATATAAAAATTAAATAGAATATAAATATTCTTTACTTATTATAAGAACCAAAAATAAATAATATATATATATATAAATCTCTAGAAAAAATTCACCAGAGTTTTGTCTGTATTTTGGACATCCCAAAATTGATCAAAACACAACCTGCAAAAAAGAAAACACTCCCAATAATTTCCAATCACCATCTCAATCATACTTCTCAATTTCACCAAGTTTCTCAAACATTTATACATACAGATATATATAATTTAAATCACACTTACTCTCCCATTTCAAATACATTGACCCAAACATTCTTTATAATATACAATACGTAAAATTCAAAACATAATATATTATGCATAAAAATCAAAATGTACAATAACATAAAAATATATACATGCTGCTGGCAGTATTTCTGATCTCTATAGCAACTCTACAAGCTCAACTACAAGTCTAGACCCGACCTGGTCTAGAAGAACTCTCTGACTCAACTGGGTCTACCCTGTCACCTGCGCGATGGAAACAATCGGGCTAAGCCGAAGCCTAGTGGTACAAACTTTGATAATAACAATATAACTCAATGCAATACCAAATGCATAATGCATATAGATGTCACATCAATCCACTTTCTTATATATATATTTTTATATTTCATAAGCACAACTCATAACATTATATTACTCAATTGTATCATAATTCATAATTCACATTAAAACAAAGACAAGCATGGGCCCAAAAAGGATCTAATACGCTATTCAAATTTCAAAGTTACTGCTTTGGTCCGTAATGACACCATGTGTCTAGCCCCGTAGGCAATATATATATATATATCCATGGATAATGTAACAGTCCCAGTCTCTTGGACCTCAACCCGGCTAGACCTTTAGGCCCCAGTATCTTGGTCCTCAACCCGGCTAGACTGTTACAGTTTTTGAGGCTTACGACCTAGTCTTTTCACCATTCCAGCGTATAGCCCATAGGCAATCATAGGCATGCCGCCAAACCTAGAACTTTGAAAATTGAATAACATACTAGGCACACAACTTATTCATATTTCTCATTATTAATCTCTTTCTCATTTTTACATATTCAATCTAGGCATATTGCCTTTTTTTTCACCTTTTTTTTTCTCACTTTTCTCATTTTTCACATCTTTCTCATTTTTCTCACTTTTCTCATTTTATCAATATCAATTCATTTCATTGTTACACATATCTCATTTTTGCATTCACAACACATTACCCAATTACTTTGGGTATTTTCACATAATATGCATATTTCACATGTTACACAAATTACCCATTATCAATGGCTTTTCACAATGCATTTAACACATATATGACATTACAAATGTCATAGTATATCATTCAGACACAATCAATGAACCAAGTAGCTTAACACATTTTTCAACCAAAATGTGTTAAGTCCAAATGTTATGCAAATATAAACATTATATTCAAAGTTTGTACATACCTCCACTAGCAACCCAAAGCAAGCTAAAAACAACCTTCAATCCAATCTTTCTAACTTGCCCTTCACCACTTGGATGAAGCAAATCAATCTCCCTCAATGTCTAAACCAAATGTGATAGCAAATAATCATTTAGTATCACATTTAATGGCATTTCCAACATTAAATCATAATTACACATCACTCCTACAAATTTCCAAAAATTTAGCCTTTCCTTACTTCAACATTAGAATTCCATTCTACTACAATTAAATTAGTGTTTTAAGTTTATTTATATTATTAAAAACATATTTTAATACATTAAAATCATTTACATTATAAAAATACAATATTATACAAAAAATCTCAAAAATGGCATAACCTTCCCCCATTGAAGGTTTTCCATTCCAATACAATCCATTACTCATTTCAAGCTTATATTCATCACTTTTAACACTAAACAACATGTTTAAACAAATAAAATCACACAATTCACCACTTTGGAAAATCACTTTTCCAAAACCCTAAATCTCCACTTCCATTCTCAAACTCCAACCCAACACCACCAAATCCAATATTTGACTTTAAAATACTTGTTTATGAATCAAAACAACTCATTTGGAAACAATTTGCACAATTAAAGTTCATGTTTTCAAAACCCCAAAAATCCATAACCCTAAATTCTCTCTTTTCACCATTCTTTAACCAAACTCCATCATCACTTCAATCTAACCTTAGAATCATTGTTAACTACCCAAAATAACATCATACACACCAATTCCAACAATTATATCATCCTACATAAAAATCAAAATTCTCACATAATCTAAATTTCCAAGGAATTCAAAGAAAAGAGATGGAAACTTACTAATTTTGGTGGAAATCACCAAAAATCTACTTGGAACTTGTTAATTCCTTCAATTTATGGAGTATGGAAGAAGCAAAATCCTTGGTCTTCAAACATCCATGGAAATCCACGTTCTTGAGAAGAAGAAGAAGAAGAAGAAGAAGATTTTTAATATTCTTTCCTTTTCATCTTTTTTTTAACCACATATATATATATATTAAAATAATTTAATATTTAATATTTAATTATTTTTTTAATAAATTAAAAGTCCTAATTTCCCTCTTCCATTCAAAATTAATTTTTTTTGAATTATTTTATTAATTTTGAATTTATAAGATTTAATTACCAAAATACCCTTTTCTTTTAAAAAGTGTTTATTTTTATATATGTTATGTATATTTTACATATATATCATATATATATTCCACTTTTTCATTTAAATCCCTTCATTTTTCATTTAAAACTATTAATTTAATTTATCCTTTTAAATTATAATTTATTTTATCAAAATTTCCAAAAATTAGAAATTTTCAAAAAATTTTGGTTGTTACAACTACTCATTGTTGATTTCTTTTTGCTGTCTTCTACTTTGCTGTTTAATCTTTCTTCATATTAATTGCTGACCCTCTTAATGTTCCTTGCTACCCTTGTTAATGTTCATTGCTACCTTTTTAAATTTTGAAACGTTATTATTTATAGGACCTCACCTAACTCAGAATCCTTAACCTAATATTAATTCGTCCTGAAAACAAATTCTAGTTCAATTAGGAAACTTATTAAAACCATGTCGATCTGGGGCAACCAGGTCAACATGAGTTAAGTCCATGTCGGCCTAGTTGCCCTGGGTCAACATGAATCCAACCTTATGTCGACCTGGGCTACCCAGGTCAACATGAGGCATGCTCATGTCGACCTGGTCTGCCTAGGTTGACATAAGTCCAACCCAATGTCGACCTGGTCCCTCCAGGTCAACATGAGCAATTGCTCATGTCTCCTCGGCCAGCCTGACTCGAATTATTCTTGCTTTTTTAACTTATGGACCAAAAATTTTTAATTTGGGCCGATTCAAATTGATTTTAGGTTTTTATAATTGAATTTATGCCTTTTAATCCGAACCGATTTCTTTAAAAATTATAAACTAGGTTTAAATATTTTAAAGTTGGATCAAATTTATTTTGACATCCTTTAATTAGGACCATATCAAATTGGGAGTGAAAAATAAGGGTCTGCAACTTCTCCCTATAAAGGTAACGTATCCAAATCATCAGAGCAAAAACTATGGCTGCCAAGTCCAAATCATGCGAATGGTAATTAAACTCACGTGGCTTCAACTGCCGTGAAGCATAAGCTATGACTCTACCCTCCTGCATCAAAACACAACCTAAACCACTATGTGAAGCATCACTGTAAATTACATATGGTTTATCTTCCACAGGCAAAGTAAGAACAGGAGCTTGAGTCATATTTCCTTTAACTGCTCAAAGCTTGCTTGACACCGATATGTCCTCACAAATCTAACTCCCTTCCAAAATAATCTAGTGAGTGGAGTAGCTATCAAAGAAAAACCCTTCACAAACCATCGATAATAGCCTACCCAACCCAGAAAACTTCTAACTTCAGTCACTGTCTTCGGTAGACTCCAATTCAAAATCACTTCAACTTTACTCAGATCAACTCCAATACCCTCTGCTGAAACCGCATGACAAAGAAAAGTCACTTGATCAAGCCAAAACTCACATTTAGACAGCTTAGCATATAATTGCTTCTCTCTCAAAGTCTACAATATAACCCGCAAATGGTTATCATGATCCTCCTCATTATGTGAATACACCAAAATATCATCGATAAAAACTACCACAAATTGATCTAGGTAGGGTCTAAACACCCTATTCATCAGATCCATAAAAGCTGCTGGTGCATTTGTCAATCCAAAAGGAATTACTAAGAACTCATAATGCCCATACCTTGTATGAAAAGCTGTATTAGGTACATCTTCAGCTCTGACTCTCAACTGATGGTACCCTGATCTCAGATCAATCTTTGAGAAAACTGCTGCTCCCTTCAACTGATTAATGAGATCATCTATCCTAGGCAAATGATACTTATTCTTGATGATCACTTTATTCAACTGCCGATAATCAATGCACAATCTCAAAGTACCATCCTTCTTCTTCACAAACAAAACAGGTGCTCCCCATGGAGACACACTAGGGAGAACAAACCCTTTATCCAACAACTCCTGCAACTACACCTTCAACTCTCTCAACTCAGCAGGTGCCATTCGATAAGGAGTAACAGAAATGGGAGTGGTACCCGGCAACAAATCAATATCAAACTCAACCTCTCTCTCAGGCGTATCCCTGGCAACTCCTCAGGAAAAACATCTGGGAATTCAGCAACTGTGGGTATACTATCAAGTTGAGAACCCACTACTCTAGTATCTACAACATGAGCAAGATAAGCATCACACCCTTTCCAAATCATACTCCTAGCTGCAACAGCTGAAACAAACAAGGATGAAAGATGTTTTTGCTCACTAGATACCATCACACTTTTACCATCACCTGTTCTCAAGGTAACACACTTATTATGACAATCTACCACAACACCATGCTTAGATAACTAGTCCATGCCTAAAATTAAATCATACTCCTTGAAAGGCATTTCAATTAGGTCACCGAGAAACTCCTCATCCTGAACAACAACTGGACTATCTAGGTACACCTTACTCACCACCACACTATGCCCTAAAGGATTTGTCACCAAGACATCAAATCCTAAGGACTCAGAATGCAAATCAGTCACAGGCAAGATAGATGCACTTATGTATGAATGAGTAGATCCAGGATCTATAAAATAAAGAACTAAAGCACCAAATAAAGAAAATGTACCCGCAATGATGGCTGAAGCATCCAGCTGCATCTGTATCACATACACTCACTGAGATGGCCCAGCCTCATCTGGCCTACTTCCTTCGGATGTAGAGCCTCATCTCTGACTAAACCCAGGTTGACCATCTCTACTAAAACCTCTACCCTCTCGACCTCCTCTAAAACTGGGTCGAGAAGCTGTAGAATATGCCTGTGTATCTTCTGATGGCTCTGGACAATCTCTGACAAAATGATCTGGTGACCCACACCTAAAACACACTCCCAAAGTATCTCTCCACCAGTAATCACCTCTGTGTGCTCTACCACAATGAACAGAAGTAGGTGGAGAAGACCTCTAAGCCACTAGGGTCGTTGCACTAGCCACAAAAACTGTAGGTCTTGATCTCTACCTCTGATGTTTTACTTACCTACCAAGCTACCTCTGGCTCCTATCAAAACCTCAATAAATAGCCTCCTCTGCCTCTCTTCACAGATGAAGATTCTGCCTCACTCTGAGGTCTCCTAACTCTAGTCTCCCCCTCAGTAGCAGCTGCTGCAATACCCTATGCTCTCTCAACACTCTGTTTAGATCATTTTTGTACTTGTTTTTAGTATGATTTTATGTGTTTTTAGTTAATGTTTCTTTTGATTTTTGTTTAAAGTTTGTTTAGAGTGTTTGTTTTTAGGTTTAAGTGCAAAAACATCCTTGGAAGATCAAAACAAAGAAAGAAGAGCATGAATCAAGCATGACATGGCCAAGCCAAATGAAGTTTGGCCGTGTCACCTCAAAGGAAAGAAATGGCAGCAAGTGACATGGCCAATAAGCTTGGCCGTGTCACTCTCATCTCCAAAGAACAAAGAAGAGCAAGAAGCAAAATAGAAGAAGACACACTCAATGACACGGCCAAGCCACTGGCCGTGTCACATGACACAGCCAGCAAGTTTGGCCGTGTCCCATTTCATGCCAAAGAACACTTGGAGCAAGCAAAGAATGAAAGAAAAGAAGCAGAAGGTGACACACCCAAGTGACACGGCCACAAGCTTGGCCATGTTACTCCTTGAAGAACAAATAAAAGAAAGAAAGAAAGAAGAAGGCAGTGAAGGACATGGCCAGCAAGCTTGGCCGTGTCACCCTTAATATCTATTTAAGTTCTTTCACACGATAGAGAAAAAGGGGGGGGGGGAATGGCTAGGGTCTGAGAAAGAGAAAAAAGAAAAGAGAAGGAGGGGACAAATAGGATTTGGGATGAGGAGAGAGTGACACTCTCCTTGTCCCTTCATCTTCATCCTCCATTTTCATCTTCTCCATCTTCCATTGACAAGATCTTTGAGGTTCTTTGGGATAAAGTGAGTTAACAAGCTCTTAAAGGTTGAAGAAGCTTCATTGAAAGGTTTGGTGACTTGAGAAAGCTTCATTCCATCTCTCAAAGGCATAATCAATTGAAGGTTTGGTGACATGAGAAAGCTCCATTCCATATTGCAAAGGAGAATCATCCATTGAAGAGGGCTTGAGTTCTTCATCATACATCAAAATGGAGCTAGGAGGAAGACTAGTAATCCTACTCTTGGCATCTTCACAAGGGGTTTTTCTATTCTCTCTTTTAATTCATTCCAATATTGTTTTTGTTGCATTAAGAGAATTGATATTGCAATGAACAATTTGTATTTGATTTATATTGAGTTGAATGAATGTTTTAAATTGATGATGTTGAGCCCATGCTTAGGGTTTGTAGTATATTTGATTGAATGCTTTGATTTGATATTTCCATTGATGTACCTTATTGTTGGTTGATTGCATTGGATTGTATGTTAGATTAATAGATTAGCTACCTATTGATCTCTAGATATTGAATGAAGGACCGAGAGGTGAAATTTGATATCGGAATTATGCAATCGACTACCCTATGAATGAATTAGAAATATAAGTTCTAGGGTTTCATTAATTTGCAAATGTAAAATAATTGGTTATTGCTATTTCATGAATGTGAGAACTAATGAATTGGTAATTGACTGATTAACCTTAAGGAACAAATTAATTTACAAGGTTATGTTAATGGATAATTGAGAATTGAGTTTTGATTGAATGGACCTATAACCCTAGGCACATTCCCAAGAATTGATTTGATCTTGTACAACCTTCACACACCAACCCTACGCACGTTAATTTTAGGTTTAAATTGTTCTCGCACCATTTCAAAACAACGAACTCGCTTTTAATTTAATTGTTTTAATCAAGCTATTAAGAACTACACCTTCCTTGTGAGACGACCTTGGGGCGATCACCTTTGCTGCAACTACCTCGTATACTTGCGAGTGACGCTTGTAGTAGTACTTAATTCGAGCGCAACAAGTTTTTGGCGCCGCTACCGGGGAAGGCTGTTTAAGTAGTGATAGTTTGATTTTTTTTATTTAATTGTTTGATTGTTTTCTTTGAATTGTTTTTTTGTTTTGTTTGATTTTCTTTCAATTTAATTATTTATTTGTTTTCTTTAAGTTGCTAAGTGCCTTTCATAAAGATGCAGTTTTCAAGGCACGGGGGAATTTATGATAGGAACGATGATTCTGACATGGCATGGCAATTAGCAGAATTGACGAATCAACTTAAGGTGCTAAATGCAAGAGGAAGAGCACCTATGCCACGCCAAGAGATATGTGCAGCATGTGGCAATGTAGGCCATAGTACAAACACATGTTCAATGGGTTTTGGACGATACTAAGAATGGCAAGAGGAAGAATATGACTACTAAGGTTTCCAACAAATGGGTAGAAATGACCCATATTCCAATCCTTATAATCCCAGTTGGGGAAGCCAACCAAATTTTTCTTAGGAAAATCAGCAGTACATTCCACCTCCAAATTTGTTTCAACCTTACCAAAGAGACTCTTACTCTCAAGCACAATATTCAAATCAAAATTACCTTAAGACACCCACATTTGAAGATAGTTTGAATGCCTTCATTCAAACTAGCGCACAAAATCAAGATAAACTTAAGGAACCCACTTTGGAAGATAGTTTGAATGCCTTCATTCAAATTAGCTCACAAAACCATGATCAATTCGAGAAATCCATAGTCGAAGATGATTTGAATGCTTACCTTCAAATAAGCACACAAAATCAGGAAGGGAGCAATAAGAGGTTTGATTCTTTGGAGGAATCATTGAAGAGGGTGGAAATGCAAGTTGGGCAACTGGCACATCAACTCCTAGCACACCAAAAGGAGGAATTTCCTAGCCAATTGGAGCAAGTCAAGGTAATCACAAATTTAAGGAGTGAACAGGTGATATATAACAGTTTTTGTGATTCCTTTGATGCAGGAACTAATCAAGAAGAAGATGGCGAGAAGATACATCCAAACATAGAGGAGTTAATTCAATCGAAGGAGGAGGAGAATTTGAACTCATCAACTTTATCACATTCGTATGAACCTCTGAATCCTTTGCCACCAATTTCATTCCCAAGTAGGCTGAAAGAAGAGGAGTAAGGTAAGCAACTTTCTAACATCTATATTATGCACTCCCAAGGAGAAAGCGTAAATAAGCTTGAGATGGGTATGTCTTTAGAAGAAGAACATGAAATGCCCAATTTAGAACTTGAGAAGTGTAAGCTAGTTTTAGATGTTGAGGTTGTTGAGAGGGGACTTGACATTGTTAAAGTGGATGAAGAAGTGATTCAACCAAACTTGGTTGAACTTAAAGAGTTCCCAAAAATCATCTCCTCTACTCTTGGTGGTGAAGAAGAGCATACAATGGATAGAACCATGTTGCACAATGAAATAGGATTTTACAACATTCCTATAGCACTGGAGGATCACCCCGAGATGACCTTCACATGTCCCTTTGAGACATGTTCTCTTCAAGGAATACTATTTAGGGGTTGTCGTACATCGGGTACATTTCAAAGTTGCATATTGTTCATCCTCTCAGTCTTGGGCTCCAATTGCATTATGGGTGGAAGGAGCCCCACACATTGTATATGGGAATGATGGAAATCAGGTTTCATCTAAACCCTCTCTGTAGTATGCATGCTCACATTGAGGGCAATGTGAATCTTTAAGTGTGGGGTGCATTTTGTGTTTTATGTTTTTACTTTTAATTGCATTATGTGTTTTTGTGTTTTTACTTTTAACTTGTTTTTGTTTATGTTTAAGTTAATGTTTTTGAATGTTTTTCGTTGAATAAATGAGTTTTAGAAAGTTTAATTTTTATAAAAATTGTTTATAGATGACCTTTGAATTTTTGAAGCATGAATTGGAGAATTTAGTAGAATTGGTGCTTATTGTCAATTTTGTCGGTTTTTTCCCTTGCATTACCATTAACCTAGTGAGGAATTGAGCCATCAATTTATCATTATTGTTGTGGGTGAACATCTTTGATTGATGAATTGCTAGAACTTACTTTGACATGCATTTTAAGATTACATAAAAATTTCAATTTGGCATCAAAATGATTAAGGCAATTAGGTGAACCCACTTTGGCTTAAAAAGACCAATCCTATATTCAACCTTAGTTAGCCAATTTTGAGCCTATTTCATTTTCCTTTTCTTTCTTTTTCACAACACCATTAGCTTGAACCTTGTTGTTTAACTCTTACCTTTTCATTAGGTCAAGATCATTTTAAGAGCATTTATGACCGAGTGTTGTGTTGAATTAAGTGTGGGGTTAAATTTAGCAGGTTTAAGATTGCAAAGCAAAATAATAAAAAAAAAAGAAAAAGAGAAAAATTAAATATATATATATATATAATAATAATAATAAGAATAATTGTTGTTCTTGTTGAAAGGGTTGGAATGTATCATTGCAAGATCTAATAAGTGAGTTCCCTTGAAAAGCTCTTTAATGTCAAGGGGTAGATGAGAGGAAGGTGTTTTGGGATTGTTGGGTTATGTATATGATCGGGTACTTAATTCTTAAAGTGCTCTTGAACTTAATGATCAAGCTCACATTTCCTAAATATCATGCCTTTACCTTAGCCCCATTACAACCCAATAAAGACCTTTTGATTGATGCTTGATTGTTATTTTGTGGTGGAGATTTGATTGATAAGCAAGCCTATTGTAATAATCTTTCATTGATTGTTATGAGTGTAAACACCACCATGATCAAACACTTGTAAGAGTTGGTGAGGGAGTGACAACATTGGTTATGCATGGAAAGCCCCTTAATTGCATTGCTGTCAATTTTGTTTGATTTGATATTGATTGCGGATTTAGGGATAGGGAAGTCTTGATGCATACTTATAACTCTTGAACTTGACAAAATTTATCTTGTTTAGTGTGTTTTGATTTTAGCCTTGCTTGGGGACACGTAAGGAATTAAGTGTGGGGTAGTTGTTTAGATCATTTTTGTACTTGTTTTTAGTATGATTTTATGTGTTTTTAGTTAATGTTTCTTTTGATTTTTGTTTAAAGTTTGTTTGGAGTGTTTGTTTTTAGGTTTAAGTGCAAAAACACACTTGGAAGATCAAAACAAAGAAAGAAGAGCATGAATAAAGCATGACATGGCCAAGCCAAATGAAGTTTGGCCGTGTCACCTCAAAGGAAAGAAATGGCAACAAGTGACACGGCCATCAAGCTTGGTCGTGTCACTCTCATCTCCAAAGAACTGTAATATCCCTATGTGTGCCCTAGAAGTTTGGATATAATTGTTGTTTGTTTGAATTTTGTGCATATGTTATGTTGATAAGAAAAGAAATTGAAAAGAGAATGTTTATGTATTGTTTAAAAAGGAAAGTATTGTGTAGAGAGAAAGTGTATATGTGGGGTATGTGGTTATATATATAACATATACATTAGTCAAGGGATGGTCAATGGAAGAGGATATTTATGTGTGATATGTGAAATTACTTCAATGGGCATATAAGTGACAAAGGTTAAGTTAAATGGATGAGGGCATTTAGGTAATTGCTTGGCTAGAATTGCTTGGTGGAGATTTAAAGAAGAAAAGAAGTTGACTTGTGTTTATTTTTCTTTTCTTCTCATTTGTGTGCCGGCTATCCAAGAAAAGAGAGAGCAAGAGAGGTGTTCTAAATGCTAGAATCAAATTGAAGGAAGAATCAAAGTACTAAGTTGGAGATTTGTGAAATTTCTTCATTTAAGGTAAGTACTCTCTTGTTTTCCTTTGTTATTTTGAAGTGGTGTTTGAGGTGATTTATGAATTGTTGATTGTATGAATAGGTGTGTTTGAGATGTGTTTATAAGTGTTAAAATTGATTGTAAGTTAAAAGGTTGAATTGGTGTTGGTTTTGGTTTGAAGATGGTTAGTTAAGGGTGATGTTTGGTTTTATGGTTTTGAAGTGGTAAGTGATTGATTGTATGGTTAATATAGTGTTAATGTGAATATTGTGATGAATATGTAAAATATGTGTTAATAACATTGATTATATCCATTTGAATGAGGTTAAGTTGTGTATAATGTGTTCTTGATTCAATTAGAAGAGTTTTGGCTATGTTTAGGGTTTATTCATGAGAGACACGGCCAAAACTAAATATTTTTGGGAGACACGGCCAAGTCTATGGAAATTTGACCGTGTTGGATGATTTTTGGAGAAGACACGGCCGTGTCCCTTGCCCATGTTTGCTTCTGTTGCTTTTGGTTGAGAGACACGGCCACAAGCTTGGCCGTGTCCCTTGAGTGTGTTGGCCACTGTGATTTTTCCTTGCTCTCCTTACATGGTTGAGATTGAACTTACATTTGATAATGCATATGATACTATATGAACAAGGCTATGTATTATGCATTGTGAATCTTGTGAATGGTAATGTGTATATGAATAATGTACTTTGAAATGCTATATTAATGAGGCTATACGTATAATATGAATGGAGATATGAAAGGATATGAGGCCATTGTGATTTGGCTATGATGATTCCATTGAAAGAACATAAGGCATGTTTGCCTAATTGATGATGAGAATTGAGAATGAGATAATAAATGAATTGTGTGTCTAATGTGTTATTCATTTTTAGAGTTTTGTTGTTGGTGGCATGCCTATTGGTAACATTCTCTTGAAGTTAGGTTGGATTTGATCCTTGAAGCCTAATTGAGATGTTACAACCCTTGAAGCTAGGTTGGGTTGGTTCTTGAAGCCAAGTTGGGTTGATACTTAGCATGCTTTGTTCCCCTTGAAGCTTGGTTGAACCTAAATCCTTGAAGCCTAGTTGGGTTTATGATAATGATAAATGTGATAACAAAACCAAAGCATTAACTCTGAAAATTGAATGGCATATTAGAGTGTTTTGGGCCCATGCTTTTTTTTGTATATAATGTGATTCTTGAATGGTAAAATCAATAGAACTATGAAGATGTAATATGAATATTGTTATGACATTGATTGTAGTGTGATGTGGTAATGTGATGTGCTTTTATGTGTATGGTTTATGAAATATAAAGGTGTGATGTTAGCTTTTCACTTATGATGTTAACTTTATGATTTAGATGTGTAACATTACATTGCCTTAAAGTATAATGTTGGTATATTTTGTACTACTAAGCCGATGGCTTAGCGCGATAGTGTTTGATCGCGCAGGTGACAGAGTTGAACCTGAGAGCTCCTCGAGACCAAGTGAGACTAGACATTGAGGAATTTCTTTTGGGACTTAAAGATCCGAGAAGAGCTGCCAATCATGTATATATATTCTATGTTTTGTAAACTTTGATTTATAACATATTTGTAATAACTTCCGCTGTAACATTTTTATATATGGTGTCTTTTGGATTTCTTTTAAATGTTGAGTTCAGTTTCATTTATTTACAAAGATATTTGTTGTGTTTTCTTTTTAAACTGTGGCATTTACTATATTTAGTATACGTATATTACGATCATTTAAGCATGCTTGGTACGTATACGGGATATAGGGGTGTTACAATTGTTTTGGTATCAGAGCCTAGGTTTGAGATTCTCAACCTAGGTCAAGTGTAAGAAAAAGAGTGTTTTGATTTTTAAACGTGGATTTTTGAATAATATACATGTTTGGCATTGGCAGTCTCTGATCTTTAATGAGAGGTATTCTGCTGTGTTTGCAGATATAGGTTGTGATGGATTCTCACTCACGTCAGTCAGTTGAGGGTAGTGCTGAGAGTATAGCTCCTGATGAGATTAGAGAGGGAGCTAGAGTGGATAGTGCTGGAGAGGTACCTGCTTCTGTGTCGGGGAGACCAGCTGGTGAGGAGGTTCCGCCAGGTTGGTTTAGGCATGTGATTGATTTGTTGAGGCAAGCACCAGTACAACCACCACCGCCACCCCCACAGCCTTTGGTATCAGTGAGACAGTATGATAAATTAAGGAAATATGGAGCAGACGACTTCTTGGGTACTATTGATCCAGCTGTAGCTGAGCAGTGGCTAGATAAAGTACAGAGAATATTTGTTCAGTTGCAAGCCACTCCAGAGGAAAAGTTTGATTATGCAAGATCATTGTTGCAAAATGACGCATATGACTGGTGGAAGACAGTGCCCCATGCTATGGATGATCCACCAACATTGTCCTATGCTGATTTTCTAAGAGAGTTTGAATTGAAGTATACTCCTAGGGAGTACAAAGATGTGAAGAAAATGGAGTTTCTAAGCTTGAAACAAGACAACCGGACTGTGAAGGAATATGAGCTAGAGTTTATCCGGTTGAGTCAGTATGCTGGGGGTATTATATCTGATGAGATAGATAGATGCAGGAGATTTGAGGAGGGATTGAGGCCCTCTATCATGTGTCTGGTGGCTGGATCTAGATATCATGATTTTTCCCAGCTGGTTGCAGCAGCTAGGAGTGTAGAGAGAGCTTAGGTTATTGCAGCTGCTTCAGAGGAAGAGATAAGGGTTAGAAGGCCCCAGTTTGAGGCAGGGTCTTCGTCTGTGAAAAGAGGTAAAGGAAGTTTTGTTCCTCGGGTTAGTAGGAGTCAGAGGCCAGTTGGTAGGTTAGTACAGTTTCAGAGGCAGAGATCTAGACCTACAGTTTCAGTGGCGAGTGCTCCGACCCCAGTGATGCAGAGATCCACCTTACCCAGATGCATTCATTGTGGTAGGCCACATGGTGGTACTTGTTGGAAGACTTGTGTAGCAGGGGTATGTTTCAGATGTGGAGATTGTCCTGAGAGACAGGAGCAGATGTCGGTGGATACTGCAACTTCTCGACCTAATGTGAGGGGAGGTCGAGGAGGCAGAGGTTTCGACAGAGGAGGTAGATATGGGTTCAGTTCTAGAGGAGGTTCTACATCCAGGGAGAGTAGACCAGAGGAGGCTGGATCTTCTCAGAGGATTTATGTGATGCAGAGGCAACCAGATGCTTCGGCAGTCATAGTTGGTACTTTTTCTTTATTTGGTATTTCAGTACTTGCTTTGATTGATCCGGGTTCCACACATTCATGTATTAGTGCATCTGTTTTGCCTGTGTCTGATGTGCATGCTGAATCCCTAGGATTTGATGTATTGGTGACAAATCCGTTAGGGCATCGTGTGATTGTTAGCAAAGTGCACCGAGATAGTGCAGTAGTGGTTCAAGGTGAGGAGTTTCTTGGAGATTTAATTGAAATGCCTTTTAAGGAATATGATGTGATCCTAGGCATGGATTGGTTATCTAGACATGGAGCTATGGTTGACTGCCAAAAGAAAGTTGTTACCTTGAGAACCAGTGATGGTAGAGAGGTGTTAGTATCTAGTGAGCAAGGACAGCTAGCATCCTTGTTTGTTTCAGTTGTTGCAGCTAGAAGATTGATTAGAAAAGGGTGTGATGCTTACCTTGCTTATGTTGTAGATACGAGAGTAAAGGGTTTTCAACTTGATAGTATACCCACAGTTGCAGAGTTTCCAGATGTGTTTCCAGAGGAGTTGCCAGGGTTGCCTCTTGAGAGAGAGAGGTGGAGTTTGGTATTGAATTATTGCCTGGTACCACTCCTATCTCTATTACTCCTAATAGAATGGCACCTGCTGAACTGAGAGAACTGAAGGTGCAGTTACCGGAGTTGCTGGATAAAGGGTTTGTTCGCCCTAGTGTTTCACCGTGGGGAGCTCCTGTCTTATTTGTGAAGAAGAAGGATGGTACTATGAGATTGTGTATCGATTATAGGCAATTGAACAAGGTGACTATTAAAAATAAATATCCTTTGCCTAGAATTGATGATCTCTTTGATCAATTGAAAGGTGCAGCAGTGTTTTCCAAAATTGATTTGAGATCAGGGTACCATTAGTTGAGAGTCAGAGCTGAAGATGTTCCTAAGACCGCCTTTCGGACCAGGTATGGGCATTATGAGTTTCTAGTTATGCCTTTTGGTTTGACGAATGCACCTACAGTTTTTATGGACTTGATGAATAGGGTGTTTAGGCCCTATCTGGATCAGTTTGTGGTGGTCTTTATTGATGACATTCTGGTGTATTCGCGTAATGAGGAGGAGCATGACAAGCATCTGCGAATTGTGTTGTAGATTTTGAGAGAGAAGCAATTGTTTGCTAAACTGTCGAAGTGTGAGTTTTGGCTTGACCAAGTTACTTTTCTCGGTCATATAGTTTCAGCAGAGGGTATTAGAGTTGATCCGAGTAAAGTTGAAGCTATTTTGAATTGGAGTCCACCAAAGTCTGTGACTGAAGTTAGAAGTTTTCTGGGTTTGGCAGGCTATTACCGATGGTTTGTGAAAGGATTTTCTTTGATAGCTACTCCACTTACCAGATTGCTTCGAAAGGGAGTTAGATTTGTGTGGACAGATCAGTGTCAGGCTAGCTTCGATCAGTTAAGAGAAATGTTTACTCAAGCGCCTGTTCTTACTTTACCTGTGGAAGATAAACCATATGTGATTTACAGTGATGCTTCACATAATGGTTTGGGTTGTGTTCTGATGCAAGAAGGTAAAGTTATAGCTTATGCTTCTCGACAGTTGAAACCGCATGAGCTCAATTATCCGACCGATGATTTAGAGTTAGCAGCCATTGTGTTTGCATTGAAGATTTGGCGACACTATTTGTATGGGGAGAAGTGTTTTATCTATACAGACCATAAAAGTTTGAAATATTTGGGTGTCCAAAAAGAGCTTAATCTTTGACAGAGGAGATGGTTGGAATTGATTAAAGACTACGACTGTTTGATTGATTATCATCCTGGTAAGGCAAATGTTGTTGCTGATGCCTTGAGTCGGAAGTCTTTAGCAGGTTTGACTGTTTATTCGCTCTCGTTACTTGTTGAGTTGAGAGCGTTGCATGTTAGATTTGTATCTTGTGATGATGGTGCGTTGTTGGCACAGTTGCAATTGAAACCAGTTTTGTTGGATCAGATTAAAGAGGCTCAATTGGCTGATGAGAAGATTCAAAAGATTATTTCAGATTGTCAGAATGGAAAGAGTCGAGATTTCATTGTGAGAAGTGATGGAAGTCTTTGGTTTAAGAACAGATTGTGTGTACCTGATGATACTAATTTGAGAAGGATCATTTTAGAAGAAGCACATCAGTCAGTATTTGCTATGCATCCAGGCAGTACAAAGATGTATCATGATTTGAAGCAGCTTTACTGGTGGTCTGGTCTGAAGAGAGACATTGCAGATTTTGTGTCTAAATGTCTCACATGTCAGAGGGTAAAAGCTGAGCATCAAGTTCCAACAGGGTTACTTCAACCGTTATCAGTACCTGAGTGGAAATGGGATAGAGTAAACATGGATTTTGTATCTGGTTTACCATTGACACAAAGGAAGCATGATGCTATTTGGGTGATTGTTGACAGGTTGACTAAAACAGCTCATTTCCTTCCGGTTCGGATGGATTACTCTTTGGAGAGGTTAGCTGAGCTATATATTCATGAAATTGTGAAGTTGCATGGTGTCCCAATTTCTATAGTGTTTGATCGAGATCCCCGGCTTACTTCAAGGTTTTGGAAGAGTTTACATGGTGCTTTGGGTTCTCGATTACACTTCAGTACTGCTTTCCATCCACAGACAGATGGGCAGTCAGAGAGAGTGATACAGATTATCGAGGATATGTTGAGAAACTGTGTCATTGATTTCTCTGGAGGTTGGGATAGATTCTTACCACTTGTGGAATTTGCTTATAATAACAGTCATCAATCCAGCATCGGTATGGCCCCATTTTAGGCATTGTATGGTAGACGGTGTAGGACACCTCTATGTTGGAATGAGCTTGGAGAAGGTAAGATAATTGGTCCTGATTTGGTTAAAGAAACTGAAGAGAAAGTGAAAATGATTCGAGATAGGTTGAAAACAGCTTCAGACCGACAGAAATCTTATTCAGATTTGAAGAGGAGAGACATTGAGTATAATGTGGGAGATAAGGTATTTTTGAAGGTGTCTCCTTGGAAAAAGATCTTGAGGTTTGGTCGGAAAGGGAAATTGAGTCCTCGCTTCATTGGACCGTATGAAGTTTTGGAAAGAGTTGGGCCAGTTGCTTATCGGCTTGCTTTGCCACCTGAGTTGGATAGGATCCATAATGTATTCCATGTTTCTATGTTGAGGAGGTACAGGTCAGATCCATCTCATGTGTTGCCAATTGAATCGATTGAAGTAAGTTCGGATTTGACATTTGAAGAAGAACCAGTTGCTATCTTGGCACGTGATGTGAAAGAGTTGAGATATAAGAAAGTGCCTTTAGTGAAGGTTCTAAGAAAGAATCATGCAAAGGAAGAGGCAACTTGGGAGAGTGAGCAAACAATGCGAGATCAATATCCTCAACTATTTCAGACTTGATATCAGGTAATTTCGAGGATGAAATTTCTTTTCAGAGGGGGAGAATTGTAATATCCCTATGTGTGCCCTAGAAGTTTGGATATAATTGTTGTTTGTTTGAATTTTGTGCATATGTTATGTTGATAAGAAAAGAAATTGAAAAGAGAATGTTTATGTATTGTTTAAAAAGGAAAGTATTGTGTAGAGAGAAAGTGTATATATGGGGTATGTGGTTATATATATAACATATAGATTAGTCAAGGGATGGTCAATGGAAGAGGATATTTATGTGTGATATGTGAAATTACTTCAATGGGCATATAAGTGACAAAGGTTAAGTTAAATGGATGAGGGCATTTAGGTAATTGCTTGGCTAGAATTGCTTGGTGGAGATTTAAAGAAGAAAAGAAGTTGACTTGTGTTTATTTTTCTTTTCTTCTCATTTGTGTGCCGGCTATCCAAGAAAAGAGAGAGCAAGAGAGGTGTTCTAAATGCTAGAATCAAATTGAAGGAAGAATCAAAGTACTAAGTTGGAGATTTGTGAAATTTCTTCATTTAAGGTAAGTACTCTCTTGTTTTCCTTTGTTATTTTGAAGTGGTGTTTGAGGTGATTTATGAATTGTTGATTGTATGAATAGGTGTGTTTGAGATGTGTTTATAAGTGTTAAAATTGATTGTAAGTTAAAAGGTTGAATTGGTGTTGGTTTTGGTTTGAAGATGGTTAGTTAAGGGTGATGTTTGGTTTTAGGGTTTTGAAGTGGTAAGTGATTGATTGTATGGTTAATATAGTGTTAATGTGAATATTGTGATGAATATGTAAAATATGTGTTAATAACATTGATTATATCCATTTGAATGAGGTTAAGTTGTGTATAATGTGTTCTTGATTCAATTAGAAGAGTTTTGGCTATGTTTAGGGTTTATTCCTGAGAGACACGGCCAAACCTAAGAAGAGACAAGGCCAAAACTAAATATTTTTGGGAGACACGGCCAAGTCTATGGAAATTTGGCCGTGTTGGATGATTTTTGGAGAAGACACGGCCGTGTCCCTTGCCCATGTTTGCTTCTGTTGCTTTTGGTTGAGAGACACGGCCACAAGCTTGGCCGTGTCCCTTGAGTGTGTTGGCCACTGTGATTTTTCCTTGCTCTCCTTACATGGTTGAGATTGAACTTACATTTGATAATGCATATGATACTATATGAACAAGGATATGTATTATGCATTGTGAATCTTGTGAATGGTAATGTGTATATGAATAATGTACTTTGAAATGCTATATTAATGAGGCTATATGTATAATATAAATGGAGATATGAAAGGATATGAGGCCATTGTGATTTGACTATGATGATTCCATTGAAAGAACATAAGGCATGTTTGCCTAATTGATGATGAGAATTGAGAATGAGATAATAAATGAATTGTGTGTCTAATGTGTTATTCATTTTCATAGTTTTGTTGTTGGTGGCATGCCTATTGGTAACATTCTCTTGAAGTTAGGTTGGATTTGATCCTTGAAGCCTAATTGAGATGTTACAACCCTTGAAGCTAGGTTGGGTTGGTTCTTGAAGCCAAGTTGGGTTGATACTTAGCATGCTTTGTTCCCCTTGAAGCTTGGTTGAACCTAAATCCTTGAAGCCTAGTTGGGTTTATGATAATGATAAATGTGATAACAAAACCAAAGCATTAACTCTGAAAATTGAATGGCATATTAGAGTGTTTTGGGCCCATGCTTGTTTTTGTATATAATGTGATTCTTGAATGGTAAAATCAATGGAACTATGAAGATGTAATATGAATATTGTTATGACATTGATTGTAGTGTGATGTGGTAATGTGATGTGCTTTTATGTGTATGGTTTATGGAATATAAAGGTGTGATGTTAGCTTTTCACTTATGTTGTTAACTTTATGATTTAGATGTTTAACATTACATTGCCTTAAAGTATAATGTTGGTATATTTTGTACTACTAAGCCGATGGCTTAGCGCGATAGTGTTTGATCGCGCAGGTGACAGAGTTGAACCTGAGAGCTCCTCGAGACCAAGTGTGACTAGACATTGAGGAATTTCTTTTGGGACTTAAAGATCTGAGAAGAGCTGCCAATCATGTATATATATTCTATGTTTTGTAAACTTTGATTTATAACATATTTGTAATAACTTCCGCTGTGAATTGATAAACATTTTTATATATGGTGTCTTTTGGATTTCTTTTAAATGTTGAGTTCGGTTTCATTTATTTACAAAGATATTTGTTGTGTTTTCTTTTTAAACTGTGGCATTTACTATATTCAGTATACATATATTACGATCGTTTAAGCAAGCTTGGTACGTATACGGGATATAGGGGTGTTACAAGAACAAAGAATAGCAAGGAGCAAAACAGAAGAAGACACACTCAAAGACACGGCCAAGCCACTGGCCGTGTCACATGACACGGCCAGCAAGTTTGGCCGTGTCACATTTCATGCCAAATAACACTTGGAGCAAGCAAAGAATGAAAGAAAAGAAGCATAAGGTGACACACCCAAGTGACACGGCCAAGCCAGTGGCCGTGTCACATGACACGGTTACAAGCTTGGCTGTGTCACTCCTTGAAGACCAAAGAAAAGAAAGAAAGAAAGAAGAAGGCAGTGAAGGATACGGATAGTAAGCTTGGTCGTGTCCCAAAGAAAAATGAGAGACATGGCCAAGCCAAATCAAGCTTGGCCATGTCACCCTTAATATCTATTTAAGTTCTTTCGCATGACAGAGAAAAAGGAGGGGAGAAAAAATGACTAGGGTCTGAGAATGAGAAAAAAGAAAAGAGAAGGAGGGGACAAATAGGATTTGGGATGAGAAGAGAGTGACACTCTCCTTGTCCCTTCATCTCCATCCTCCATTTTCATCTTCTCCATCTTCTATTGACAAGATCTTTGAGGTTCTTTGGGATAAAGTGGGTTAACAAGCTCTTAAAGGTTGAAGAAGCTTCATTGAAAGGTTTGGTGACTTGAGAAACCTCCATTCCATCTCTCAGGTTCTTTGGGATAAAGTGGGTTAACAAGCTCTTAAAGGTTGAAGAAGCTTCATTGAAAGGTTTGGTGACTTGAGAAAGCTCTATTCCATCTCTCAAAGGCATAATCAATTGAAGGTTTGGTGACTTGAGAAAGCTCCATTCCATATTGCAAAGCAGAATCATCCATTGAAGAGGGCTTGAGTTCTTCATCATACATCAAAATGGAGCTAGAAGGAAGACTAGTAATCCTACTCTTGGCATCTTCACAAGGGGTTTTTCTATTCTCTCTTTTAATTCATTCCAATATTATGTTTGTTGTATTAAGAGAATTGATATTGCAATGAACAATTTGTATTTGATTTATATTGAGTTGAATGAATGTTTTAAATTGATGATGTTGAGCTAAAAACCCATGCTTAGGGTTTGTAGTATATTTGATTGAATGCTTTGATTTGATATTTCCATTGATGTACCTTGTTGTTGGTTGATTGCATTGGATTGTATGCTAGATTAATAGATTAGCTACCTATTGATCTCTAGATATTGAATGAAGGACCGAGAGGTCAAATTTGATATCAGAATTATGCAATCGACTACCCTATGAATGAATTAGAAATATAAGTTCTTGGGTTTCATTAATTTGCAAATGTAAAATAATTGGTTATTACTATTTCATGAATGTGAGAACTAATGAATTGGTAATTGACTAATTAACCTTAAGGAACAAATTAATTTACAAGGTTATGTTAATGGATAATTGAGAATTGAGCTTTGATTGAATGAACCTATAACCCTAGGCACATTCCCAAGAATTGATTTGATCTTGTACAACCTTCACACACCAACCCTACGCACGTTAATTTTAGGTTTAAATTGTTCTTGTACCATTTCAAAACAACGAACTCACTTTTAATTTAATTGCTTTAATCAAGCTATTACGAACTATACCTTCCTTGTGAGATGACCTTGGGGCGATCACCTTTGCTGCAACTACCTTATATACTTGTGAGTGACTTGTAGTAGTACTTAATTCGAGCGCAACACACTCCTGGCAGGTGCAACCAACTGAGAAAAATCTTGATATCGGGAGCCTGCAACAATACACATTATAGAGGGTCTCAACCCCTCCTCAAATCTCCTGCACGGGTTTATGTCATCTGAAATAATCCCACCGGCATAATGACTCAACCGGATAAACTCAATCTCATACTCTATCACTGTCTAATTATCCTTTCTCAGACTTAGAAACTCCATCTTCTTTGTATCTTTATACTCCCTCGGAGTATACTTCTGCTCAAACTCCCATAGAAAATCACCATAAGTCAAAGTTGGTGGATCATCCATCGCATGTGGAACTATCTTCCACCAATCATATGCATCTCTCTGCAAAAGAGATCTGGCATAATCAAACTTTTAGAGTAGCTTGCAGCTGAATGAATACCCTCTGAATTCTATCTAACCACTGCTTAGTTACTGCAGGATCTGTAGTACCAATGAAATCCTCAGCTCCAAACTTCCTCAATTTATCATATTGCCTCATCGATACATAAGGCTGCGGTTGCGGTGGCGGCTGCAGCACTGGAGCTTGCCTTAATAATTCTACCATATACCATAACTAAACTGATGGAATCTCATCGGCTGCTGGTCTCTCTGGCATAGGAGCAGGTGCCTCTCCAGTTATCTCAACCCTAGCTCCATCTCTACCATCAACAGGAGCTACACTCTCAGCACTACCCTCTACAGACTAACATGTTTGAGATGCCATCACTACCTATATCTTCAAACACAGCAGAAATTACCTCATCAAAGATCAGAAACTGCCAGTGCCAATGCATGTATCTTAATTATAAACCATTTAAATATCTCCATTTTCTTTTTCTTACAGTTCACCTAGGTTGAGAACTTCAAACCTAGGCTCTAATACCAAAACAAATGTGACATTCTTGTATCCGGTATATGTATATTACATATGTGGGTGTATGTGGTGTACGTATATGGGGTACAAAGGTGTTACAATGGGTTTGCATTCTCGATCCGAGACTGGTTTGGGTTCTAGCCCCAAGATTGGATTTTGAATCTAGACCCAAGATGGGTTTGGATTCTTAATCTGAGACTGGTTTGGGTTCTAGATCTGAGATTGGATTTGGGTTTTGGACCCGATATTGGTTTGGGTTATGAACCGGAGACTGGATTAAGGTTTTGGACCTGAGATTGGTTTGGGCTCTGGACTTAAGGTTGAATTTGGATTCTGGATCCGAGATTGGTTTTTTTTTCTGGACTTGATATTGCATTTTGGTTCTGGACCCTAGATTGATTTTGGTTCTTATCCCGAGACTTGATTTTGGTTTTGGACCCGAGATTAGTTTGGGTTCTAGCCCTGAGACTAGATTTTGGTTCTAGACTTGAGAATGGTTTGGGTTGTAATATCCTAATGCATGCCCTAGAAGTCTTGGTTATGTTGTTGTGGTAAGTTGGATTGAATATATATGTGTTTTGGGAAAGAAAAGAGGGTTTAGAGAAAAGTGTATATGTTGTTTATATGATAATATATATAACATATAAGTTGGTCAAATGAGAGTCAATGCAAGAGGATATTTATTTGTGGCATGTGAAATTACATAATGGGCTTATAAGAGACAAGAGGTTAGTTAAATGGATGAAGGGCACTTAAGTAATTGTCTTGTTAAATTGCATGGTGGAGATTTAAAGAGGAAGAGAAAGTTGACTTGTGTGTATTTTTCTTTTCTTCTCATGTGTGTGCCGGCCATCCAAGAAAAGAGAGAGCAAGAGAGGTGTTCTTGATGCTAGAATCAAATTGAAGAGGGAATCAAGGAATTTGGTTAGAGATTTGTGGAATTTCTTCATTTAAGGTAAGTACTCTCTTGTTTTCCTTTGTTAAATTTGAAGTTGTGTCTAAGATGAATTGTGATTTGTTGATGTGGTGATTTGGTGTGTTTGATATGTGTTTACAAGTGTTAAAATTGATTGTAAGTTAAAAGATGGAATTGGTGTTGGTTTGGTTGTGAAGATTGTAAGTTTAAGTGGATGTTGATAGTGGAAGATCAAGTGTGAAGTTGGTTTTAGGGTTTGGAATTGGTGAATGATTTAATGTATGGTTAATGTGAATATTGTGTTAAACATGCAAAATAAGTGTTAATGACTTTGATTACATCCATTTGAATGAATTTGTGTTGTGCATAATGTGTTAAAATGCATTTAGAAGAGTGTTGGCCACATTTAGGGTTTTGTTCTTAAGTGACACGGCCAAAAGCAAGGAGAGACACGGCCAAGCCAAGAAAATTTGGGCGTGTTGGATGGATTTTTGAGAGACACGGCCGTGTCCATTGCCCGTGTCCAAAACTGGATTTTGGTGTTGGGAGACACGGCCACAAGCTTGGCCGTGTCCTATGCCCGTGTTTGCTACTGGAATTTGTGGTTGAGAGACACGGCCACAAGCTTGGCCGTGTCCCTCAAGTGTGCTGCCCGTGTCCCTCAAAGGTGTTAGTTAATGCTTTTATTCTTTGTTCTTCTTGCATTGTGTGGATTCTCTAAAGGTAAGTTGGTACCTAAACCTAAACCTATACACACTTAAACAATGAATGACCTAAACAAATGCATGTGGAAGATCCTAAAGCTATGAACAATGTTATGTTATATGCATTGGAAATGATAATGTGTTATATGAATAATGTACTTTGAAATGTGATATTGTGAAATGTAATGTTAAGCCATTGTGATTGGCTATGATGATGCAATTGAAAAAAAAAAATAAGGCCTGTTTGCCTAGATGATAATGAGAATTGAGAATGGAAATGATAATTGAATAATAAATGAATTGTGTGGCTAATGTGTTATTCCATTTTCAGAGTTTGTTGTTGGTGGCATGCCTAATGATAGTAACAATCTCTTGAAGTTAGGTTGGATTAAATCCTTGAAGCCTAATTGAGATGTTACAACCCTTAAAGCTAGGTTGGGTTGGTTCTTGAAGCCAAGTTGGGTAGAAGCTTAGCATGCTTTGCTCCCCTTGAAGCTTGGTTGAACCTAATCCTTGAAGCCTAGTTGGGTATATGATATTGATAAATGTGATAACAAAACCAAAGCATTAACTCTGAAAATTGAATGGCATATTAGTGTGTTTTGGGCCCATGCTTGTCTTTGTTTAATGTGAGTCATGAATGATAACTTGATTGATTAATGAAGGAGATGGAAAGATGTTGAAATGTGGTATGCTTATATGGTTGTGATTTGTGATGTGCAAAGGTGTGATGTTAGCTTTTCACCTATGTTGTTGCCTTTATTGATAACATGTGTGACATTGCATTGCACTAGAGCATAATATTAGCATGATTTGTCTTACTAAGCCGTTGGCTTAGCGTGATAGTGTTGATCGCGCAGGTAACAAAGTTGAACCCGAGAGCTCTTCGAGACCGAGTGAGAGTAGACAGTGAAGAGTTTATTTGGGACTTAAAGATCAGAGAAAGCTGCCAATCATGTATAACTTCTTTATATTTTGTAAATATTGTTTATAATGTGAATATATGTATATTTGTAAATATGGATTTAAATGCTTTCATATATGTAACTATTTTATAAATTCCGCTGCGTACTAAATAAACATATCTATATCTACTTTGTTTTATTTTACAAGTTAATTACTTATTATCTATATTGTATACTGAAAAAAATTATGATATCATTTAAAAGGTGTTCTTGAATGTTAAGAAAAATCCGTAGCATTCCTATATTCGATACATGTATACTACATTGTGGTGTATGTATTGTGTATGTATTGGGTGTGGGGGTGTTACAATTGTTTTGGTATCAGAGCCTAGGTTTGAGATTCTCAACCTAGGTCACGTATAAGAAAAAGAATATTTTTACTTAAAAAGTGAATTTTTGAATAACATACATGTTTGGGTTTGGCAGTCTCTGATCTTTAATAAGATATAATCTGCTGTGTTTGCAGACATAGGTTGTGATGGACTCTCACTTACGTCAGTCTGTTAAGGGTAGTGCGGAGAGTGTTGCTCCTGAGGATAGAGCTAGAGTTGATAGTGCTGGGGAGGCACCTGCTTCGGTGTCGGGGAGACCAGCTGGTGAGGAGGTTCCACCAGTTTGGCTTAGGAATGTGGTAGAGGCTTTGAGGCACGCACCAGTGCAACCACCACCACCCCCTCAACCTTTGGTATCAATGAGGCACTATGATAAACTAAGGAAGTATGGAGTAGAGGATTTCCTTGGTACTGTTGATCCAGCTGTAGCGGAGCAGTGGCTTGATAAAGTACAGAGAATCTTTATTCAGTTGCAAGCCACCCCAGAGGAAAATTTTGATTATGCCAGATCATTGCTACAGAAGGATGCATACGACTGGTGGAGGACAGTGCCCCATTCTATGGATGATCCACCAACCTTGTCCTATGCTGACTTTCTGAGAGAGTTTGAGTTGAAGTATACTCCAAGGGAGTATAAGGACATGAAAAAGATGGAGTTTTTGAGCTTGAAGCAAGACAGCAGGACTGTAACTGAATATGAGGTTGAGTTTATTAGATTGAGCCATTATGCTGGGGGCATTATAGCTGATGAGATAGATAGATGCAGGAGATTTGAGGAGGGATTGAGGCCCTCTATCATGTGTCTAGTGGCTGGATCTAGATATCATGATTTTTCCCAGCTTGTGGCAGCAACTCGGAGTGTGGAGCGAGCTCAAGTTATTGCAGCTGCTTCAGAGGAAGAGATTAGGGTTAGAAGGCCCCAGTTGGAGGCAGGGTCTTCTTCTGCGAAGAGAGGTAAAGGAAGTTTTGTTCCTCGGGTCAGTAGGAGTCAGAGGCCAGCTGGTAGGTCAGTGCAGTTTCAGAGGCAGAGATTTAGACCTGCAGCTTCAGTGGCGAGTGCTCCGACCTCAATGATTCAGAGATCCACCCTACCCATTTGCATTCATTGTGGTAGGCCACATGGTGGTCCTTGTTGGAAGACTGGTGTAGCAGGGGTATGCTTCAGATGTGGATCACCTAATCACTTTGTGAGAGATTGTCCTGAGAGGCAAGAGCAGATGTCAGTTGATACTGCAGCTTCTCGACCTAGTGTGAGGGGAGGTCGAGGAGGCAGAGGTGTCAGCAGAGGAGAAAGATCTGGGTTCAGTTCTAGAGGAGGTTCTACATCCAGGGAGAGTAGACCAGAGGAGGTTGGATCTTCCCAGAGGGTACCATCAGCTGAGAGTTAGAGCTGAAGATGTTCCTAAGACCGCCTTTCGGACCAGGTATGGGCATTATGAGTTTTTAGTTATGCCTTTTGGTCTGACGAATGCTCCTACAGCTTTTATGGACTTGATGAATAGGGTGTTTAGGCCCTATTTGGACCAGTTTGTGGTAGTGTTTATTGATGATATTCTGGTGTATTCGCGTAATAAGGAGGAACATGACAAACACCTGCGGATTGTGCTGCAAATTTTGAGAGAGAAGCAATTGTTTGCTAAACTGTCGAAATGTGAGTTCTGGCTTGATCAAGTAGATTTTCTTGATCATATAGTTTCAGCAGAAGGTATTAGAGTTGATCCGAGTAAAGTTGAAGCTATTCTGAATTGGAGTCCACCAAAATCTATGACAGAAGTTAGAAGTTTTCTGGGTTTGGCGGGCTATTACCGACGGTTTGTGAAAGATTTTTCTTTGATAGCTACTCCACTCACCAGATTACTTCGAAAGGGAGTGAGATTTGTGTGGACGGATCAGTGTCAGGTTAGCTTTGAACAGTTGAGAGAAATGTTGACTCAAGCGCCTGTTCTTACTTTACCTGTGGAAGGCAAACCATATGTGATCTACAGTGATGCTTCACATAGTGGTTTGGGTGTGTGCTAATGCAAGAAGGTAAAGTTATAGCTTATGCATCTCGACAGTTGAAACTGCATGAGCTCAATTATCCGACCCATGATTTAGAGCTGGCAGCCATTGTGTTTGCATTGAAGATTTGGCGACATTATCTGTATGGGGAAAAGTGTTTTATCTATACTGATCATAAAAGTTTAAAATATTTGGGTGTCCAAAAAGAGCTTAATCTTCGACAGAGGAGATGGTTGGAGTTGATTAAGGACTACGACTGTTTGATTGATTATCATCCTGGTAAGGCAAATGTTGTTGCTGATGCCTTGAGTCGGAAGTCTTTAGCTGGTTTAACTGTTTATTCGCTCTCGTTGCTTGTTGAGTTGAGAGCATTGCATGCTAGTTTTGTATCTTGTGATGATGGTGCATTGTTGGCACAGTTGCAATTAAAACCAGTTTTATTGGATCAGATTAAAGAGGCTCAGTTGGCTGATGAGAAGATTCGAAAGATTGTTTCAGATTGCCAGAATGGAAAGAGTAGAGATTTTATTGTGAGAAATGATGGGAGTCTATGGTTTAAGAACAGATTGTGTGTACCCGATGATGCTAATTTGAAAAGGATCATTTTAGAAGAAGCATATCAGTCAATATTTGCTATACATCCGGACAATACAAAGATGTATCATGATTTGAGACAACATTACTGGTGGTTGGGTTTGAAGAGAGACATAGCTGAGTTTGTATCGAAATGTCTCACATGTCAGAAGGTAAAAGCAGAGCATCAAGTTCCAACTGGGTTGCTTCAACCGTTGTCAGTGCCTGAATGGAAGTGGGAAAGAGTGACAATGGATTTTGTGTCTGGTTTGCCATTGACACAAAGGAAGCATGATGTCATATGGGTGATTGTTGATAGGTTGACTAAGACAGCTCATTTCCTTCCGGTTCGGATGGATTACTCTTTGGAGAGGTTAGCTGAGCTGTATATCCATGAGATTGTAAAGTTGCATGGTGTTCCAATTTCTTTAGTGTCTGATCGAGACCCCTGGTTTACTTCAAGATTTTGGAAGAGTTTGCATAGTGCTTTGGGTTCTCGACTGCACTTCAGCACTGCTTTTCATCCACAGTCGGATGGACAGTCAGAGAGGGTGATACAGATTATTGAGGATATGTTGAGAAGCTGTGTCATCGATTTCTCTGGAAGTTGGGACAGATTTCTACCGCTTGTGGAGTTTGCTTATAACAACAGTCACCAATCCAGCATTGGTATGGCACCATTCGAAGCATTGTATGGCAGACGGTGTAGGACACCTTTATGTTGGAGTGAACTTGGTGAAAGTAAGTTAATTGGGCCTGATTTGATTAAAGAAACTGAAGAGAAAGTGAAGTTGATTCGAGGCAGGTTGAAAGCAGCTTCAGACCGACAGAAGTCTTATGCAGATCTGAAAAGGAGAGACATAGAGTTTGATGTTGGAGATAAGGTATTTTTGAAAGTATCTCCTTGGAAGAAGATTTTGAGGTTCGGTCGAAAAGGGAAATTGAGTCCTCGATTCATTGGACCGTATGAAGTTTTAGAGAGAGTTGGGCCAGTTGCTTATCGGCTTGCTTTGCCACCTGAGTTGGATCGTATCCATAATGTATTCCATGTTTCTATGTTGAGGAGATACAGATCGGATCCATCTCATGTGTTGCCGATTGAATCTATCAAGGTGAATCAAGATCTGACATTTGAAGAGGAACCAGTTGCTATCTTGGCACGTGATGTGAAAGAGTTGAGAAAAAAGAGAGTGCCACTTGTGAAGATTTTGTGGAAGAATCATGGAAAAGAAGAAGCAACTTGGGAAAGTGAACAAACCATGCGAGATCAGTATCCTCAGTAGTTTCAGACTTGATATCAGGTAATTTCGAGGACGAAATTTCTTTTTAGAGGGGGAGAATTGTAATATCCTAATGCATGCCCTAGAAGTCTTGGTTATGTTGTTGTGGTAAGTTGGATTGAATATATATGTGTTTTGGGAAAGAAAAGAGGGTTTAGAGAAAAGTGTTTATGTTGTTTATATGATAATATATATAACATATAAGTTGGTCAAATGAGAGTCAATGCAAGAGGATATTTATTTGTGGCATGTGAAATTACATAATGGGCTTATAAGAGACAAGAGGTTAGTTAAATGGATGAAGGGCACTTAAGTAATTGTCTTGTTAAATTGCATGGTGGAGATTTAAAGAGGAAGAGAAAGTTGACTTGTGTGTATTTTTCTTTTCTTCTCATGTGTGTGCCGGCCATCCAAGAAAAGAGAGAGCAAGAGAGGTGTTCTTGATGCTAGAATCAAATTGAAGAGGGAATCAAGGAATTTGGTTAGAGATTTGTGGAATTTCTTCATTTAAGGTAAGTACTCTCTTGTTTTCCTTTGTTAAATTTGAAGTTGTGTCTAAGATGAATTATGATTTGTTGATGTGGTGATTTGGTGTGTTTGATATGTGTTTACAAGTGTTAAAATTGATTGTAAGTTAAAAGATGGAATTGGTGTTGGTTTGGTTGTGAAGATTGTAAGTTTAAGTGGATGTTGATAATGGAAGATCAAGTGTGAAGTTAGTTTTAGGGTTTGGAATTGGTGAATGATTTAATGTATGGTTAATGTGAATATTGTGTTAAACATGCAAAATAAGTGTTAATGACTTTGATTACATCCATTTGAATGAATTTGTGTTGTGCATAATGTGTTAAAATGCATTTAGAAGAGTGTTGGCCACATTTAGGGTTTTGTTCTTAAGTGACACGGCCAAAAGCAAGGAGAGACACGGCCAAGCCAAGGAAATTTGGGCGTGTTGGATGGATTTTTGAGAGACACGGCCGTGTCCATTGCCCGTGTCCACTACTGGATTTTGGTGTTGGGAGACACGGCCACAACCTTGGCCGTGTCCTATGCCCGTGTTTGCTACTGGAATTTGTGGTTGAGAGACACGGCCACAAGCTTGGCCATGTCCCTCAAGTGTGCTGCCCGTGTCCCTCAAAGGTGTTAGTTAATGCTTTTATTCTTTGTTCTTCTTGCATTGTGTGGATTCTCTAAAGGTAAGTTGGTACCTAAACCTAAACCTAAACCTATACACACTTAAACAATGAATGACCTAAACAAATGCATGTGGAAGATCCTAAAGCTATGAACAATGTTATGTTATATGCATTGGAAATGATAATGTGTTATATGAATAATGTACTTTGAAATGTGATATTGTGAAATGTAATGTTAAGCCATTGTGATTGGCTATGATGATGCAATTGAAAAAAAAATAAGGCTTGTTTGCCTAGATGATAATGAGAATTGAGAATGGAAATGATAATTGAATAATAAATGAATTGTGTGGCTAATGTGTTATTCCATTTTCAGAGTTTGTTGTTGGTGGCATGCCTAATGATAGTAACAATCTCTTGAAGTTAGGTTGGATTGAATCCTTGAAGCCTAATTGAGATGTTACAACCCTTGAAGCTAGGTTGGGTTGGTTCTTGAAGCCAAGTTGGGTAGAAGCTTAGCATGCTTTGCTCCCCTTGAAGCTTGGTTGAACCTAATCCTTGAAGCCTAGTTGGGTATATGATATTGATAAATGTGATAACAAAACCAAAGCATTAACTCTGAAAATTGAATGGCATATTAGTGTGTTTTGGGCCCATGCTTGTCTTTGTTTAATGTGAGTCATGAATGATAACTTGATTGATTAATGAAGGAGATGGAAAGATGTTGAAATGTGGTATGCTTATATGGTTGTGATTTGTGATGTGCAAAGGTGTGATGTTAGCTTTTCACCTATGTTGTTGCCTTTATTGATAAATGTGTGACATTGCATTACACTAGAGCATAATATTAGCATGATTTGTCTTACTAAGCCGTTGGCTTAGCGCGATAGTGTTGATCGCGCAGGTAACAAAGTTGAACCCGAGAGCTCTTCGAGACCGAGTGAGAGTAAACAGTGAAGAGTTTATTTGGGACTTAAAGATCAGAGAAAGCTGCCAATCATGTATAACTTCTTTATATTTTGTAAATATTGTTTATAATGTGAATATATGTATATTTGTAAATATGGATTTAAATGCTTTCATATATGTAACTATTTTATAAATTCCGCTGCGTACTAAATAAACATATCTATATCTACTTTGTTTTATTTTACAAGTTAATTACTTATTATCTATATTGTATACTGAAAAAAATTATGATATCATTTAAAAGGTGTTCTTGAATGTTAAGAAAAATCCGTAGCATTCCTATATTCGATACATGTATACTACATTGTGGTGTATGTAGTGTGTATGTATTGGGTGTGGGGGTGTTACATGGGTGCTTGACTCGAGACTGAATTTTGGTTCTGGACACAAGATTAATTTAGCTTCTGGATCCGAGACTGGATTTGTGTTCTGGACCCGATATTGATTTGGGTTTTAGACTCAAGACTGGATTGGGGTTTTGGACCCGAGATTGATTTTTTTTTCTTGACTTAAGACTGGATTGGGTTATAGACTTAAGATTGGATAGGGGTTTTAGACCCGAGATTGATTTGAGTTTTGGACTCGAGACTAGATTTGTATTCTGGACCTGAGATTGGTTTGGATTCTAGACCCGATACTAGATTTGGGTTCTGGAACAGATACTAGATTTTGGATAATGGTCCTGAGATTGGTTTGGGTTTTGAACCTGGGAATGGATTGGAGTTTTTAACCGGAGATTGATTTGGGTTCCTGACCCGATATTGGTTTGGGTTATGCACCTGAGACTATATTTGGATTCTGGACATGAGATTTGTTTGGGTCCTGGACCCTAGACTGGATTTTGGTTCTTAACCCAAGTCTGGATTAGGGATCTGGAACTAAGATTGGTTTGGGCTTTGGACCAGAGACTTGATTGGGGTTCTGGACTAGAGATTGGTTTGGGCTCTAGACCTGAGACTGTGTTTTGATTCTAGATTCGAGACTGGACCCGAGACTATATTTGGATTTTGGACATGAGATTGGTTTGGATTCTGGACCCGAGACTGGATTTGGGATCTGGAACTTAGATTGGTTTGGGCTTTGGATCCGAGACTGGATTGTGGTTCTGGACCAGAGATTGGTTTGGGCTCTAGACCCGAGATTGTATTTTGATTCTAGATTTGAGACTGGTTTGGGTTCTGAACTTAAGACTGGATTTGGGTTCAGGACCCGATATTGGTTTGGGTTTTGGGGTCCTGAACCTGAGACTAGATTGGGATTCTGGACCCAAGATTGATTTTTATTCTTGATTTTGGTTCTTGACCCGAGATTGGTTTGGGTTCTGGACCCGAGATTGGATTTGGGTTATGGACTTGAGTTTTGTTTGGGTTCTGGACTCAAAATTAATTTGGATTCTAGACCGAAACTCGATTTGTGCTCTAAATAAGAGATTGATTTAGATTCCAGTCTCGAGACTAAATTTGGGTTATTAACCTGAGATTAGTTTAGGTTCTGTACCTGAGACTAAATTTGGAATTTGGACCCGAGATTTTTTTTAGGTTCTAGACCCGAGACTGGATTTGGGTTTTGGACAAGAGATGGGTTTGGGTTTTGGACACGAGACATGAATTGGGTTTTGGACCAGAGATTGGTTTGGGTTTTAGACACGAGATTGGATTTGGGTTCTGGATGTGAGATTGGTTTGGATTCTGGACCCGAGACTGGTTTGGGGTTCTAGACCCGAGATTGATTTTAGTTCTGAACCCAAAACTTTATTCGGGTTCTAGACTAGAGATAGGTTTTGGTTCTAGCCCCGAGATTAGATTTTTATTTTGGAACCGAGATTATTTTGGGTTCTGCACCTGAGACTGGATTTTTTTCTTGAACCCTAGATTGGTTTGGGTTTTTGACTCGAGACTGGATTTGGGTTCTTGATTCTAGATTGATTTGGGTTCTCAACTCGAGATTGGATTTAGGTTTTGGAAATGAGACTAGATTCGAGATCTAGAATTGAGATTGGTTTGGGTTGGGGACCCGAGACTAGATTAAGGTTCTGGACTAGAGATTTGTTTAGGCTCTGGACCCCAGATTGGATTTGGGATCTGGACCCGAGATTGGATTTGGATTCTATACTAGATATTGATTTAGGTTCTGGACCAGAGACTGGATTTGGGTTTTGGACCCGAGATTAGTTTGGGTTCTAGACTCGAGACTGGATTTGAGTTCGGGATTGTAGATTAGTTTGGGTTTTAGAGCAGTGCTTGATTTTGGTTTTGGACCAAAGATTGGTTTGTGCCTTGGACTCAAGATTAAATTTGGTCTCTGGACCTGAGATTGGTTTGGGTTCTGGTCGCAAGATTGGATTTGGGTTCTAGACCTGAGATTGGTTTGGGTTTTGGACCCGAGACTAGATTAGGGTTCTGGTCTCGAGATTGATATTGCTCTTCACCCGAGACTAAATTGGATTATGGAACAAAGATTATTTTGAGTTATAGACCCTAGACTGAATTGGAGTTCTAGACCCGATATTGGTTTGGGTTTGGACCTGAGACTAGATTTTGATTCTAGACCTGGGATTGGTTTGGGTTCTAGACTTGAGACTGAATTTGGGTTCTGGACCCGAGATTAATTTGGGTTCTAAACACAAGACTGGATTTGGATTTTGACTCGAAACTAGTTTGTGTTTTGGATCTGAGACTGGATTTAGGTTCTGAACCTGATACTGGATTTGGGATATGGACCTGAGATTTGTTTGGACTCTGTACTCAAGACTAGATATAGGTTCTGGACTCGAGAATGATTGGGTTCTGCACCAGAGACTAGATTTGGGTTTTAGATCCAAAATTGGTTCGAATTTTGGACCTGAGACTAAATTGGACCTAAAAATTGTTTGGGTTATGAACTCAAGACTGAATTTGGGCTCTAGACAATTGATTTATTTAGGTTATAGTCCCGAGACTAGATTTGGGTTCTGGATTCGAGATTAAATTTGAGTTTTGGATCCGAGATTGGTTTGGGTTCTTGACTCGAGATTGGATTTGGATTTTGGATCAGAGCTTGGTTTAGGCTCTATACTCGAGATGGAATTTGAATTCTAGATACGATATTGGTTTGGGTTCTAGGAGTGAGATTGGATTTGGGTTTTGGACCTGAGATTGGTTTGGGTTCTAGACCCAAGACTGGTTTGGGGTTTTGGACCCGAGATTGATTTTGATTTTGGACCCGAGACTTGATTTTGTTTCTAGACCCAAGATTAGTTTGGGTTCTAACCCAGAGACTGGATTTTGGTTCTAGACTCAAAATTGGTTTGGGTTCTGGTCTCGAGACTAGATTTAGGTTATGGACTCGAGATTGGTTTTGGTTCTGGACTCGAGAATGGATTTGGGTTCTGGACCCGAGACTGGATTTGGGATCTGAAACTAAGATTCGTCTGGGCTTTGGACCCGAGACTAGATTGGGGTTTTGGACCAGAGATTAGTTTGGTCTCTAGACTCGAGACTGTATTTCGATTCTGGAGTCGAGATTGGTTTGGGTTCTGGACTTGATACTGGATTTGGGTTCAAGATTCGATATTGGTTTGGGTTTTGGACCTGAGACTGGATTGGGATTCTAGACCCGAGATTGATTTTTGTTCTTCACTCGAGACTGGATTTGAATTTTTTATCCTGATATTAGTTTGGGTTTTGGACCTGAGACTGGATTGGGTTCTGGACCCAAGATTGATTTTTATTCTTGACCTGAGACTAGATTTGGATTTAGGTCTTAGACCTAAGACATAATTTTGATTTGGGACCGGAGATTTTTGGGTTTTGGACTCGAGACTGGATTTGAGTTCTGGATCGGAGGTTGGTTTCAGCTCTGGTCTCGAGATTGAATTTGGGATTTGGTTCCTAGATTGGTTTGGGTTCTGGACTCGAGACTGGATTTAGATTCAAGACTCGATATTGGTTTGGATTTTGGACCAAAGACTGGATTGGGGTTCTAGACCCGAGATTAATTTTTTTTCTTGACTCGAGACTGGATTTGGATTTAGGACCCGATATTGGTTTAGGTTTTGAACCCAAGTTTGGTTCTAGGCTAATGATTGGTTTGGGTTCTTGACCCGAGATTGGATTTGGGTTTTGGACCTGAGACTAGTTTGGGTTCTGGATCCGAGATTAGATTTGGATTCTGGACCCGATACTGGATTTGGGTGATGGACCCTAGATTGGAATGGGGTTTTGGGCCTAAGATTGATTTGGGTTCTGGACCCGAGACTGAATTTGGGTTTTGGACCCGAGAGGATGGCGAGGAAATGCAATCAAACATAGAGGAGTTAATTCAATCAAAGGAGGAGGAGAATTTGGAAGCATCGACTTCGACAAAATTGCATGAACCTCCAAATCCTTGTATGCCACCAATCCCATTCCCAAGTAAGCTGAATGCAGAGAAACAGGATATGCAACTTTCTAAACTCCATGACATGCCCTATAGTGAAGATAGTGTAGATAAGCTTGAGGTGGCCATGACCATAGAAGTAGAGCCTAATTCTTCCAAATTAAAAATTGATGAGAGCAATTTACTAGAGAATATTGAGATTGTTGAGGGAGAACTTCAAATTGCTAAAGAGAATGTAGAACACATTCAACCAAACTTGGTTGAACTTAAAAAGACCCCAGGAATTTTGAAAGATGTTTTGGTTGGGGAATATAGTATGCAACAAATTATCATCTCTCCCACTCTTGGTGGTGAGAACGAGCAAAAACCATATAAAACCATGTTGCAAACTGAAAAAGGTTCTTACTATATCCCTATAGCATTAAAAAATCAAGCTAAGACAACCCTCACATGTTCTTTTTGGACAATTTCTCCTCTAAGAATGCTACCTAGGCTTTTCAATACAGTGGGCACTTTTCAAAGTTGCATGGTGTTCATCCTCTCAGTCATGGGCTCCAATTGCATTATGGGTGGAAGGAGCCCCACACATCGTATATGGGAACGATGGAAATCAGGTATCATTTAAACTCTCTCTGTAGTATGCATGCTCACATTGAGGACAATGTGAATTTTTAAGTGTGGGGTGCATTTGGTGTTTTGTGTTTTTACTTTTAATTGCATTTTGTGTTTTCGTGTTTTTACTTTTAACTTGTTTTTGTTTAGGTTTTAGTTAATGTTTTTAATGTTTTTTTCTTTGAATAAATGAATTTTAGAAAGTTCAATTGTTATAAATTGTTGATAGATGACCTTTGAATTTTTGAAGCATGAATTTGAGAATTGAGTAGAATTGGTGCTTATTGTCAATTTTGTTGGTTTTTCTTTGCATTGCCATTAACCTAGTAAGGAATTGAGCCATCAAATTATTATTCTTTTTGTGGGTAAACATCTTTTGTAATATCCCTATGTGTGCCCTAGAAGTTTGGATATAATTGTTGTTTGTTTGAATTTTGTGCATATGTTATGTTGATAAGAAAAGAAATTGAAAAGAGAATGTTTATGTATTGTTTAAAAAGGAAAGTATTGTGTAGAGAGAAAGTGTATATGTGGGGTGTATGGTTATATATATAACATATACATTAGTCAAGGGATGGTCAATGGAAGAGGATATTTATGTGTGATATGTGAAATTACTTCAATGGGCATATAAGTGACAAAGGTTAAGTTAAATGGATGAGGGCATTTAGGTAATTGCTTGGCTAGAATTGCTTGGTGGAGATTTAAAGAAGAAAAGAAGTTGACTTGTGTTTATTTTTCTTTTCTTCTCATTTGTGTGCCGGCTATCCAAGAAAAGAGAGAGCAAGAGAGGTGTTCTAAATGCTAGAATCAAATTGAAGGAAGAATCAAAGGACTAAGTTGGAGATTTGTGAAATTTCTTCATTTAAGGTAAGTACTCTCTTGTTTTCCTTTGTTATTTTCAAGTGGTGTTTGAGGTGATTTATGAATTGTTGATTGTATGAATAGGTGTGTTTGAGATGTGTTTATAAGTGTTAAAATTGATTGTAAGTTAAAAGGTTGAATTGGTGTTGGTTTTGGTTTGAAGATGGTTAGTTAAGGGTGATGTTTGGTTTTAGGGTTTTGAAGTGGTAAGTGATTGATTGTATGGTTAATATAGTGTTAATGTGAATATTGTGATGAATATGTAAAATATGTGTTAATAACATTGATTATATCCATTTGAATGAGGTTAAGTTGTGTATAATGTGTTCTTGATTCAATTAGAAGAGTTTTGGCTATGTTTAGCGTTTATTCATGAGAGACACGGCCAAACCTAAGAAGAGACACGGCCAAAACTAAATATTTTTGGGAGACACGGCCAAGTCTATGGAAATTTGACCGTGTTGGATAATTTTTGGAGAAGACACGGCCGTGTCCCTTGCCCATGTTTGCTTCTGTTGCTTTTGGTTGAGAGACACAGCCACAAGCTTGGCCGTGTCCCTTGAGTGTGTTGGCCACTGTGATTTTTCCTTGCTCTTCTTACATGGTTGAGATTGAACTTACATTTGATAATGCATATGATACTATATGAACAAGGCTATGTATTATGCATTGTGAATCTTGTGAATGGTAATGTGTATATGAATAATGTACTTTGAAATGCTATATTAATGAGGCTATATGTATAATATAAATGGAGATATGAAAGGATATGAGGCCATTGTGATTTGGCTATGATGATTCCATTGAAAGAACATAAGGCATGTTTGCCTAATTGATGATGAGAATTGAGAATGAGATAATAAATGAATTGTGTGTCTAATGTGTTATTCATTTTCAGAGTTTTGTTGTTGGTGGCATGCCTATTGGTAACATTCTCTTGAAGTTAGGTTGGATTTGATCCTTGAAGCCTAATTGAGATGTTACAACCCTTGAAGCTAGGTTGGGTTGGTTCTTGAAGCCAAGTTGGGTTGATACTTAGCATGCTTTGTTCCCCTTGAAGCTTGGTTGAACCTAAATCCTTGAAGCCTAGTTGGGTTTATGATAATGATAAATGTGATAACAAAACCAAAGCATTAACTCTGAAAATTGAATGGCATATTAGAGTGTTTTGGGCCCATGCTTTTTTTGTATATAATGTGATTCTTGAATGGTAAAATCAATGGAACTATGAAGATGTAATATGAATATTGTTATGACATTGAATGTAGTGTGATGTGGTAATGTGATGTGCTTTTATGTGTATGGTTTATGAAATATAAAGGTGTGATGTTAGCTTTTCACTTATGATGTTAACTTTATGATTTAGATGTGTAACATTACATTGCCTTAAAGTATAATGTTGGTATATTTTGTACTACTAAGCCGATGGCTTAGCGCGATAGTGTTTGATCGCTCAGGTGAAAGAGTTGAACCTGAGAGCTCCTCGAGACCAAGTGAGACTAGACATTGAGGAATTTCTTTTGGGACTTAAAGATCCGAGAAGAGCTGCCAATCATGTATATATATTCTATGTTTTGTAAACTTTGATTTATAACATATTTGTAATAACTTCCGCTGTAACATTTTTATATATGGTGTCTTTTGGATTTCTTTTAAATGTTGAGTTCGGTTTCATTTATTTACAAAGATATTTGTTGTGTTTTCTTTTTAAACTGTGGCATTTACTATATATATTACGATCGTTTAAGCATGCTTGGTACGTATACGGGATATAGGGGTGTTACATCTTTGATTGATGATTTGCTAGAACTTGCTTTGAAATGCTTTTTAAGACTACATAAAAAAAATTTCAATTTGGCATCAAGATGATTAAGGCAATTAGGTGAATCCACTTTGGCTTAAAAAGACCAACCCTATATTCAACATTAGTTAGCCAATTTTGAGCTTATTTTATTTTTCCTTTTCTTTCTTTTTCACAACACCATTAGCTTAGACCTTGTTGTTTAACTCTTACCCTTTCATTAGGTCAAGAGCATTTTAAGAGTGTTTATGACCGAGTGTTGTGTTGAATTAAGTGTGGGGTTAAATTTAGTAGGTTTAAGATTGCAAAACAAAATAATAAAAATAAAATACAATACAATAAAATAAAATAAAAGAAAAGAAAAAAAAAAGAAGAAGAAAAAAAAAGGAAAAGAAAAAAAAATATATATATATATAATAATAAGAATAATTGTTGTTCTTGTTGAAAGGGTTGGAATGTATCATTGCAAAATGTAATAAGTGAGTTCCCTTGAAAAGCTCTTTAATGTCAATGGGTATATGAGAGAAGGTGTTTTGGGATTGTTAGTTATACATAGATCGGTTACTTCATTCTTGAAGTGCTCTTGAACTTAATGATTAAGCTCACATTTCCTAAATGCCATGCCTTTACCTTAGCCCCATTACAACCAAAATAAAGACCTTTTGATTGATGCTTGATTGTTATTTTGTGGTGGAGATTTGATTGATAAGCAAGCCTATGGTAATAATCTTTCATTGATTATTATGAGTGTAAACACCACCATGATCAAACACTTGTAAGAGTTGGTGAGGGAGCGACAACATAGGTTATGCATGGAAAACCATTTAATTGCATGGGTTTCGATTTTACTTGATTCAATATTGATTGCGGATTTAGGGATAAGGAAGTCTTGATGCATCTTTATAACTCTTGAACTTAACAAAATTCATCTGGTTAGTGTGTTTTGATTTTAGCCTTGCTTGGGGACAAGCAAGGAGTTAAGTGTGGGGTAGTTGTTTAGGTCATTTTTGTACTAGTTTTTAGTATGATTTTATGTGTGTTTTAGTTAATGTTTTGATTAATTGTTGTTTTAAGTGTGTTTAAAGTGTTGTTTTTAGGTTTAGGTACAAAAACACCCTTGGAAGATCAAAAAAGGGCAAGAAAAGCATGAACCAAGCAAGACATGACCAAATGTCCCTCAAAAGAAATTCAAGGCAGAAGCAGACACACCCAGAGACACGGCCAAGCCTCTGGCCGTGTCTCACTCAAAGACAAAATGAAAGAAGAACAAAGAAAGAAGAGCAAAGAATGAAGAGCAGTAGGTGACACACCCAAGGGACACGGCCAAGCCACTGGCCGTGTCCCTCCAAACATGTCAAACACGGCCAAGCTCACTTAAGCTTGGCCGTGTCACTCACCATTCCAAAGAAGAGAAGGAAAAGAAGGAAAATGAGCAACAGAGAGAGACACACCCAAGGGACACGGCCAAGCCTGTGGCCGTGTCCCTCCAAAAAAGCTTAGACACGGCCAAGCACACCCAAGCTTGGCCGTGTCACACACCCAACTCCAAAGAAAAGAAAGAACGAAAGAAAGAGAAGAAGCCACAGTGAGGGACACGGCCAACTGGCTTGGCCGTGTCCCATGGAAATCAAGAGACACGGCCAAGCCAACCTAGGCTTGGCCGTGAGTGGCTTGGCCGTGTCACCCTTAATCTCTATAAAATCGTCTGCTCGAAACAGGAAAAGAGGAGAGGACGGCTAGGGTTTTAGAGAGAAAGAAAAGAAAAGAGAAGAGGGAGCAAACACACAAGGGGAGGAGGAGAGAGTGACACTCTCCTTGTCCCTCATCTTCATCCTCCATCTTCATCTTCTCCATCTTCCATTGACAAGATCTTTGAGGTTCTTTGGGATAAGTTGGGTTACAAGCTCTTGAAGGTTGAAAAAGCTTCATTGAAAGGTTTGGTGACTTGAGAAAGCTCCAATCCATCTCTCAAAGGCATAATCAATTGAAGGTTTGGTGACTTGAGAAAGCTCCATCCTATATTGCAAAAGGGAAATCAACCATTGAAGAGGGCTTGAGTTCTTCATCAAATATCAAAGTGGAGCTAGGAGGAAGACTAGTAATCCTACTCTTGGCATCTTCACAAGGGGTTTTTCTATTCTCTCTTTTAATTCATTTCAATATTATTTTTGTTATATTAAGAGAATTGATATTGCAATTGGACAATTTGTATTTGATTTATATTGAGTTGAATGAATGTTTTAAATTGATGATGTTGAGCTAAAAACCCATGCTTAGGGTTTGTAGTATATTTGATTGAATGCTTTGATTTGATATTTCCATTGATGTACCTTGTTGTTGGTTGATTGCACTGGATTGTATGCTAGGTTAATAGATTAGCTACCTATTGATCTCTAGATATTGAATGAAGGACCGAGAGGTGAAATTTGATATCAAAATTATGCAATTGACTACCCTATGAATGAATTAGAAATATAAGTTCTAAGGTTCCATTAATTTGGTAATGTAAAATAATTGGTTATTGCTAATTCATGAATGTGAGAACTAATGAATTGGTAATTGACTAATTAACCTTAAGGAACAAATTAATTACAAGGCTATGTTAATGGATAATTGAGAATTGAGCTTTGATTGAATGGACCTATAACCCTAGGCACTTTCCCAAGAACTGAATTGATCTTGTGCACCCATCATACACATCAAACCCTACGTACGTTAATTTTAGGTTTAAATTGTTCTTTAGCATTCCAAACAACAAACTCTCGCTTTTAATTTAATTGCTTTAATCAAGCTATTACGAACCATACCTTTTTGGGGAAACGACCTTGGGGCGATCACCTTTGCTACAGCTACCTCGTATACTTGCGAGTGACGCTTGTAGTAGAACTTAATTCGAGCGCAACACAATCAAATGGAAAGAAGGCATGCTTCAAGATCTGGGCCTCGATCTAATATTGAGTTGCTAGAATTTATCCGATAACATGAAAATGAAATTGTCAATCTACTAACTGGAATGCAACTTCATCATGGTTCTAGTCAAAAGACTAATGTAACACTACAATTTAATATTTTAGCAGCACAAATATTTATCATTTTATTTTATTATTATTTTTTGTTTTTTGTTTTATCTTTTTATTTTATTTTATTTTTCAGTTATAATTTAGTATATTAGCGGATGAATTGTACCAAATATTAGGAAATATTCTAATGCTAAAAATAAATTAACTAATGTTCTATTAATAAAAATTAAATAAATAAATAGATTAAATAGAGAGTAATGAGTAATTTTAGACTTTGAAACAGTAGGATTTGTGAGATGATATACTTACCTCGTATTGGCTTACCTTATTCAGTGTTAGCGTGATCACTGCATTGTCCGGAGTGGAGGGTGTGTTTACAAAGCCCGGCAATGGTATGATATAGCGCCTTCTTGGGTGAAATGGATCATCCAAGAGTGCGGTTTTGAAAGCTTTATTTTGCAATTACCATCCGAGGAGTGTCCAATAGACTGGAGTGTAGTTCAAGCATTTTTTGAGTGGTGGATGGACATGATCCATACTTTTGACCTACCTATGGGAGAGATGACCATTGGCCTAGTCAATTTTACAGCCATAACTAGTATCCGGTACTATGGCCTCCCGGTCCCTCTTACCAACAATATCCTGACACACGAAGAAATTAAACAGTTAATCGGTATGGAACTATCACTAAAAGATCCCTTCAAAATAAAAAAATTGAGCCGATTCAGAGTTATTGGATGAGCTATGATGGAAGGGTTCGCAGAGAAACAACCAAGCAATATGCTCGGGGATTTTTGCTGTATTTGCTTGGATCGACCATTTTATGCAGTACCAAATCTGCCATCCATGTAATATCCCAAAGTGTGCCCTAGAAGTTTTAATTCAATTGTTGTTGATTTGAATTTAATGTATATATGTTTTTGCAAAGGAAATGATTGTGTTAATGGAATGTATATGTTGTATATATGTTAATATATATAACATATATGTTGGTCAAATGGAGAGTCAAGGGAAGAAGATATTTTAATTTGGGATGAGTGAAATTACTAAAAAGGGCATGTGGATGAAGGGTAGTTAGAACAAGTGAGAAGAGGGTATGTTGGTAATTGTCTTGTTAGAATTGCTTGGTGGAGATTTAAAGAGATGATAATTTGACTTTTCTTCATCATCTTTTCTTCTTTTCCCTTTTGGTGGCCGGCTCATCCAAAGACAAAAGAGAGCAAGAGAGGATTTTGAAGTTCTAAGCTCAAATTGAAGGAAGAATCAAGTGATTAAGTTGGAGATTTGTGAAATTTCTTCAATTGTGGTAAGTACTCTCTTGTTTTCCTTTGTTATTTTGAGGTTGTGTTTGAGGTGAGTTATAAATTGTTGATTTTATGATTGGGTGTGTTTGAGATGTGTTTCTAAGTGTTGAAATTGATTGTAAGTTACAAAGTTAAATTGGTGTTGGTTTTGGTTTGAAGATGTAAGTTAAGTGGATGTTGATATTGAAAGAATAAGAGTGATGTTGGTTTTAGGGTTTTGAAGTGGTGAGTGATTAAATGTATTGTTAATGTGAATATTGTGATGAGCATGCAAGATATGTGTTAATGACATTGTTTATATTCATTTGAATGAGGTTATGTTGTGCACAATGTGTTTAAATTCAATCAAAAGAGATTTGGCCATGATTAGGGTTTTTAATCATGAGAGACACGGCCAAACTAAGGAAGAGACACGGCCAAACTAAAGAATTTTTGGGAGACACGGCCAAGTCTAAGGAAATTTGGCCGAGTTGGATGATTTTTGGAGAGACACGGCCATTGGCTCGGCCGTGTCCCTTGCCCATGTTTGCCACTGCCTGATTTTGTTGAGAGACAAGGCCGTGTCCCTTGCCCGTGTCTGCCTCGGCTTGATTTTGTGTTGAGAGACACGGCCACAAGCTTGGCCGTGTCCCTTGAGTGTGTTGGCTATTGTGATTGTTTATTTGCTCTCCTTGCATTGTTGACAATGAATATACATTTGAAGATAATGATGATGCATATGATACTATATGAACAATGTTATGTTATATGCATTGTGAATCTTGTGAATGGTAATGTGTTATATGACTTATGTATTTTGAAATGTTATATCAATGATGCTATATGTATAATATGAATTGAGATATGATATGATATGAGGCCATTGTGATTGGCTATGATGATTCAATTGAAAGATATAAGGCATGTTTGCCTAATTGATGATGAGAATTGAGAATGAAATAATAAATGAATAGTGTGGCTAATGTGTTATTCAATTTTCAGAGTTTGTTGTTGGTGGCATGCCTAATGATAGTAACACTCTCTTGAAGTTAGGTTGGGCTTGATCCTTGAAGCCAAGTTGGGTAGAAGTTTAACATGTTTTACTCCCCTTGAAGCTTGGTTGGGTCTAGTCCTTGAAGCCTAATTGAGATGTTACAACCCTTGAAGCTAGGTTGGGTTGGTTCTTGAAGCCAAGTTGGGTTGAGACTTAGCATGCTTTGTTCCCCTTGAAGCTTGGTTGAACCTAATCCTTGAAGCCTAGTTGGGTTTATGATAATGATAAATGTGATGATTAAACCAAAACATCTACTCTGAAAATTGAATGGTATATTAGTGTGTTTTGGGCCCATGCTTGTCTTTGTTTAATGTGATTTATGAATGATAAAATGATTGACTAATGAGTTATATGGAAGGATGTTGAAATGTGATATGTTTATATATGTGTACTTTATGAAATATATAGGTATGTTGTTAGCCTTCCATCTATGATGTTGATTTATTAATAAAATGTGTGACATTACATTGCACTAAAGCATAATGCTAGCATACTTTGTACTACTAAGCCGTTGGCTTAGCGCGATAGTGTTTGATCGCGCAGGTGACAGAGTTGAACCTGAGAGCACTTCGAGACCAAGTGAGACTAGACATTGAGGATTTCTCTTTTAGGACTTAAAGATCATAGAAGAGCTGCCAATCATGTATATATTCTATGTTTTGTAAACTTTGATTTATAACATATTTGTAATAACTTCCGCTGTGAATTATTAAACATTTTATATATGGTGTCTTTTGGATTTCTTTTATTTGTTTGAGATTGGTTTCACTTATTTACAAAGATATTTGTTGTGTCTTTTTAAACTGTGGCATTTTCTATATTCAGTATACGTATATTATTGTATTAATTGATAAAATATTATATTATTATTAATAATGATAACAATAATAATAATAATGATAATGATAATGATAATGATAATGATAATTTTTACTTTTACTGCAACTTTTGACTTTCAATTTTTTTTATCATTTTGTATTATTATTTATTAGCATCCTTATTATTACAGTATACACAGAAATCATTTCTCTTATAATTCAGAATCTTAAAGCATCACAAATTTGCAAAACCAAGAGGAACGCAGCAAGTCAAAAATCATTTCATCATTAATTTCCTATCCTTGCACGTCTTGGTCTCAAGCCATTCCTTGTCAAACTCGGAGGACAAGCCAATCTCCTAAATAAAACATTTTTCATGCCAAAATTCCCAACAGAAACCAAGAAATTCATCACGAAACCTTATTTCAACATCAAAATCCCTTTCAACAATTTTTTTTTATGCATGATTATGGATTTGCTAGCTCACTCACGTCGCTCGCAGCTCGCACGCTAATCTGAGTGCAATAGGCCCAATTTCTCATAGCCGCACCTTCAGGTAATTTTTACCTAAACCTTATTAAGCTCGATTTTTTTTATTTTTCCTAAACAGTTTTAATTTCCTTAAACAACCAGTGTTAGGTCTTTAATTTTTCTATAAATAACACAATTAAAGACAGAAAGAGGGAATTTTTGATTTTTGGGAGACTTTTCTTTAGGCAGAGACTTTAGGACTTTTGGAAAAAATTATTCAGAGACTTAAGACTTGGGCAATTTTGACAGAAGCTTGGACTTTTAAACTTTGGCAATTTTTTAACAAGAGACTCAGACTTTTGCAGCAAGAGACAATTCATAATCAAGGCAGCAAGCAGTGACTGTCTTGGTATTGCTCGATCAAAATTTCATCCAACAATTTTATTGGAACCTTCAAATGTAGGTATGTTGATATAATTTTATTTATCAAAATCATCTTCATCTTCATCACAATAGCTTCATTTACTTTTTTTTATCTACACAAAAACTTCTTCAACCTGTCCATGTTTGATATTTTGACTCCACCCTTCCTCATGACTTGTTTCACAACATATGGTCCTTCCTAACTAGGCCTAAATTTTCCTCTTGGATCAGAGACATTAGGCTTACACTGCTTCAACACTAAGTCACCAACTCTAAACTTTCTAACCTTAACCCTTCTATTGTAGGCCCAAGCTATCTTCCTTTGATACAACTGATGATGATACAGTGCTTTCAAATTCCTCTCTTCTAATAAAGCTAAATGTGTGTATCTGCTTACTACCCACTCCGTATCAGGCAGTTCAGCTTCTAGGACCACTCTTAATGACTTGATCTCTATCTCAATTGGTAACACTGCTTCCATCCCATAAACTAAGAAAAACGGTGTCATTCCAGTCGGCATTCGTACACTTGTTTTGTATCCCCATAAAGTAAAAGGAAGCATCTCCGACCAATCCCTGTATGTCTCATCTTGGATAGAATCTGCTTAATTATCTTGTTTGTCACTTCTACCATACCATTACCCTTTAGTCTATAAGGGGAAGATCGGTGATAATGAATTTGGTACTTCGAGAATAAGTCCCTAACTGCTCCTTGAAAATGTACCTCATTGTCCGATATCACACTTTGTGGGATCCCATATCTGCAAATGAGATTCTTTTCAATGAACTTAGCCATTTGCCTTGCCCCCAGCTTGTTGAAATATTTAGCTTCAACCCATTTTAAAAATAATCCACTGCTACTACAAAAAAGCGGTGACCGTTTGAAGCCATCGAATGTATCTCTCTTATAATGTCAATCCCCCAAGTCGCAAAAGGCCAGGGTGAAGACATAGAATGCAATTCTTCTGGAGGCATGCGATTCAAATTACAATACCTCTGACAGTGCTGGCCCTTTTTTCACAAACTCAATACAATCTCTCTATATAGTCAACTAATAATAACCTTATTGAATTATCTTTTTAACAGGGCTATCCCATTCATGTGTGGACCACAACTTCCCGCATGTACTTCAGACATGACATGCTCAGCTTCAAGCTTCCTAAGCATCTCAAGTGTATCCCATCGAGCCATCTTTGATACAACTCTCCATGAAAGGTAATATATTGTAAGGACCATCACCTTATGGCTCTTCTCTCTTCCCTTGTTGCCCCCAATGGGTATTCCTTATTCTCTAGAGATCATCTTATGGTGTCATACCATGCATCATGGTCTATATTAGTTTCTATGATTGATTCATATTCATAACAAGGAGTTGATGAACTAGTCAAGACTAGAGACTTATGAAATAAGTTGACAAGATTTTCCCATACTGAAGCCAATGTGGCTAGGGCATTAGCCATCTGGTTTTCTTCTCTTGGTGGGTGTATAAACCTACACTCCTTAAAATTTTTCTTCATCATGGTCAAGTAATAGTGGTATGGTTTTAGCTTCTCTTCTTTTAACTCCCACTCTCCATTTACTTAGGATACTACTAACAATGAATCACCAAAGACCTGCACCTTATCCACCTTCATAATCATCATGGTTTCCAGACCAAAAATACATGCTTCTTACTCCATATTATTGGTTGCCCTGAACTTCAACTTCTTAGCTAAAGGGATAAGCTCCCCTTCAGGTGATTCTAGTATCGCTCCCAAACCTGCTCCTTTTCTATTTACTGCTCCATCAAAATACATCTTCCATTCTTATACTTCTATGGCCTCTAAATGTTCATCAGGAAATTCTAAGACTACCTCTTCACTATTCAGCAATGGTTGCTGAGCCAGGAATTCTGCTACTGCTCTACCTTTGATTGTTTTCCTGGTTACATACTCAATATCAAATTCTTCCAAAATTATCAACCATCGACCATATTTTCCAATCAAAGAGGGTGTCTCCCTTAAGTACTTCACTGGATCCAACCTAGAAATTGCTTGCACACTATAAGACTGAAAGTAATGTCGCAACTTCTTAGAAGACCAAACCACAGCTATACAGGTCTTTTCAATGATACTATACTTGATTTCATAAGGTAGGAGTTTTCTACTCAAATAGTATATTGCGTGCATAATCCTTGACTCATCTGCTTGGGCTAGCATAGCTACTATTGACTCTTCCTCTATTGTTAAGTAAAGTAATAAGGGTTTACCAGGCTTAGGTGGTTTCAAAATAGGTGGATTCAGCAAATACTTTTTTATACGCTTAAAGGCCCTTTGACACTCTTCATTCCACTTGACTGGCTGGTTCTTTTTAAGCAACTTGAAGATAGGTTCGCAAATTATGGTGAGCTTTTCTATGAATCTACTAACATACTGTAACTTGCCAATGAACCCCCAAACTTCTCTCTTCATCTTAGGGGTTGGCATATCCTTGATTGCCTTAACCTTGTTAGGGTCAATCTTAATGCCATTTGGACTAATCACGTGTGCCAACAGCTTGCCTAAAGTAACTCCAAATACACACTTCTTTGGGTTTAGCCTTAGCTTATACTTTACCGCTCTCTCAAAGAATAACTCTAAGTTCTAAAAGTGTTGCTCCCTTGTATCCAACTTCACCATCATTTCATCAACATATACCTCAACCTCTTTATGCATCATATCATGAAACAAAGTGGTAGCCATCCTTTAGTAGGTTGTCCTAGAATTCTTTAACTCAAACGACATCACCTTATAACAAAGGCCATTTTAGCTTTATCCTCTTGGGCCATTAACACTTGATTGTATCCAGAAAATCCATCTACGAATGAGTGTAGCAAGCTAGAGGCAGCACTATCAATAAGGACATCTATATGGGGTAAAGAAAAATCATATTTAGGGGAAGCCTTGTTCAAGTCTCTATAGTCTACACAGACCTTAATTCTTTCATCTTTCTTTGGCACAGGTACTATGTTGGCTAACCAATCTGGATAATCTATCACTTCAAGGAAATTTACTTGTTTTTATTTAGTGACCTCTTATTTAACCAATTCAGCCCATTCCTGTCTTAACCATATAAGTTTTTGTTTGACAGGTTTCATGTGAGTGTAAGTAGAAATCAAATGCTCGGCTATGTCTCAATCTATTCCAGGCATGTCCTCATAAGACCAAGCAAAAACCTCTTCATATTTTTTAAATATTTTTCCAAATCTCTCTCTCTCATCAGGAGTAAGGTTAGATGCTATGCTAATATTTTTAGGATTATCGGTGTTTTCAAATTTAATGATTGCATATCAACAGAGTTAATATTAAAAATGCTCATATAACCACTATTTGAATGTATGCAACCATCAGGAGAAACATCACATAAGTAAGTGAAATCAGACTTTATTGCATTCAATTTGGAAAATCAAACAGCATCATCCTCATATAAAACAGATAAATTAAAATCAAAATCAACATCATTGTTCTCAAAATCATAAGGCAAGACATCTCCAAACTTCTCTTCAACTAAAGCAGCAATTTTCTCGGGAGTCTTCTCGACTTTCAGGACAGCTTCCTTCTTTCCTTTTAGATTAGGCTCCTTGTAAGCTGGTAGGGTGAGCTATTTCTTCACTTATTCCATCAGTTCAGTAACATCGGCAAAAATCTCAAAACCCGGGATTAATTTTCCCATGACCATGACTGGCTGGGGCTTCCCTTGGAGCGGTCCCATGTCTAGAGCTTTGACAAAAATCTCTTCAAGTGGTGGGAAGGTCATCTTCTCATTCTTCCTTGGCTGAACATCTTTGCTAGCTTCTTCATACCCTAACCCTTTAGTGGAAGTCTGAGTCTTAAAATCTGGAAGCTCGATTACACCTGTCTTTCCCTTTCCAAGACCAACACTGGGCAGGTAGTTCATATTCTTTATAGGACCTTAGAGTCAACTATTCCATCATTAGAAATTGTAGCTACTTGGAAACCATTGAGAGGCCTCTCAATCATCAAAGCATTTACCACTTCATTATCCTCGGCCTCGATGACCACCGTCTCATCTCCATTTGGAAACTTGATCATTTGATGGAGCGTAGAGGGAACTTCACCAAGAGGATGAAACCAGAGTTGCCCCAAAAGTAGTGCAAAAGTAACAGGAATGTCCAAAACCATTAACTCCACCATAGATTCAATTAGACCAGCCTTCACAATAGCTTTAAAAGTCCCTTCAGCGTGCCTCTTAGCATTGTCATAAGTCCTAATGGTCACTTCGGTTGGGCTCAAATCCCTTGTTGACATAGCAAGCTTTGGCAAGATTTTAAGTGGACAGACATTGATGATAGACCCATCATCAACCATCACACATGGAGTCCTTTTCCCTTTAATTTCTACCTTTATAAAGAGAAGGCGGATGTGGTCTTTTCCCTCTTCTGGAAAATCCGCATCCAAAAATGATACCATTCCCACTTCAACTTCGCTCTTCTTTTGAATATCTTCTCACTTCATCACCCTTTCAACTTTCACAAAATTAACCAGCTTATCTGGTGTTATGGAAGTGGAAATTGGCATGCTAACCAAAGCCTTGGCCATAGTTTCTCGATGCTTCTTGGATGTGGCCAAGAGATCCTAAATACTAGCACTTTCTTAGGTCCTCTTCAATTGCTTAAGAACAGTGTCATCTTCATCTTCTTTGCTTCTAGTTTCAACTTCCTTCCCCTTATCAGCTTCTACTTCCTTCGGTGGTGGCCTTGCATAAGGCTTACCAGAGTGACTATTCATTACTTCATCTTCCTCAGGCTCAGACCAGATCCATTCTTCCTTCTTGGGCTTAGAATCATCCTCACTGTTAGTTGAGTCCCAAAACTCACCCACCATACAAACAGCTACTTCCTTTTTAACCACAGCTGGCATTTTGCTAAACATCACTTCCTCTTTTACCATCTCTCCATCTACATTTTGGAAAGAAGACATGACAAACTCCTCACTTAAACCACCCTCAATCATGAAAGTAGCCGGTGGTGGCACCCTATTAAACCTTGGCAATGGATTATCCTTCATATTTGGCTTATTAGGTTCGAAAAACTTCCCACTATTGATCAAATTCTAAATATCATGTCTTAACCTTGTGCACTTATCCATCTCATGCCCTTGCATCTGGTAAAATTGGCAATGTGCCTTTGTATCAAAATTAGGTGGCAAAAGGACATGGAAATGGACGAGGAGTTAATGACTGCAATAGTCCATTCTTTTGTAGCTTATTGAAAACCCAGGATAGGGGTTTTTCCAATTCTAAAAATTGTCTTCGACCCCCTTGGCCAGTTGTATTGATATCAACTGCCTTATGTGCCTTAATTTCCAGACTGATAATTTCCTTTTTCATTTCTTCTTATAGAAAATTGATTCTTCTCCCTCTCCCATTCTTTAATTTGCAAACCAGCTTGAAGAAGATTCTTGAAATCTCTAATAAGAGTGTAGGACATCCTCTCACACAGACTAGGCATCACTCCTCTTACAATCATCCTAATCTGATCCAATTCATCGAGTCTCTTCTTGAGCAAAGCCGCCTTGTTCCTCCATCTCTTCACATAGTCGATAAAGTTTTCATTCGACCTTTGTTGAATGGATTCAACTTCCATTAGAGTAACCTCCAATTCATCATTATACCCATATTGTTGAATGAAGGCTTTGTATAGTAAATCTCAGCTTTTTTGAGTATCATCCTCCAAGGTGTTGAACCAGTTTTGGACAACAGGGTCCAATAAGAGCATAAAGTATATTAGAGTTTGAGCCTTAGTAGCTCAGGCAAACTGTATAGCAGTGATGTATTGCTTCACATGGAGATGAGGGTTTTCAGTTCCATCGTCTGTATGGAGATGAGGGTTTTCACAGTAGCTCAGGCAACCTGTATGGGACCTCCTCGTCTAGCTCAAACAACTTGTCAACTTCAGACATTTCTTCAGTTTTTAACTTCTTTTCAAATTTATTTTCCAAATAAGCAATTAACTTCTCAACATCTGAGGTTTTAACCTTTTTCACGGCTGATCTTTCAACAACCTTCGGCTCCTTCTTCTTGTCTTGAGGATCTTGGAAGTATTGGGCCCAGTATTTATCACCATCCATAACCATCTTGTCATCATCGAAGACTACTTCATCAACTTTAGCCTTTCCCTTGTCTTTCTTGGTGCTTGCAGATGCTTTAGTAATGTTCTCAAACATTGCAGCCATTTGAATTTTCATGATCTCAGCTAAAGCTCCCTTTAGTTCTTCCATCTTGACTTCAAGGGCATCATCCAACATCTTTTGAATATGCTCAGATTCTATTGCTTTTAGTGAGAAGATAACTAAGTTGTTATCGGATTCTTCATCATCGGCGTTGTCACATCCCAAAGTTTAGGTAGTCGAGTATTAGGCAAGAAGGATATAAATAAGTGGTTAAATAGAGGCTCGAGATAGTCAAAAATAAAATCGGTGTGCAAAGGAGGCCTGTGAAGTCGACGGGACCTAAAGGTAATTTTTCGAAAGGCCGAGGACCTAAGAGTAATTTTTTGAAAAGTTGTGTCGGTTCTTAATAGTGACCCTAACGAATGCCATAAATGTGTTCTCAGGATTAATCGGGTCGTAATGGTGGCCACTACAAAAAAAAAAACGCTATCTGCAACGGACAGAATCCGTCGCAAATCAAGATTTGAGACCGATCTGCGACGGATACGATCCGTTAATAAAAAAGGCGTCACAATTTTCAATTTTGCAACAGGCCATCGCAGATTGCGACCGATTTGCTACCACTAGGCGGTTGCAAATTTGCCACTCAAATTTTCGCGGACAAACAGTAACCGTCGCAAATACGTCGCAGAAAATGTCGCTAATTAGTAGCAAATTTATCTTCCCGCCATTTTCAAGGTTATAGTATTCCGTCGCAGATTGTCGTTGCAGATTTTCCGTCGCAGATTTTGTCGCAAAACTCATCGCAAATCCGTCACAAAGGTCGTCGCAGATGTTCTGGAGTATATATACGCCGTGGTGTTTTCCGTCGCAAATTCCGTCGCAGATGCAATGGATTTACAATTTTTGTGTCATTATATGGATTTTATATATAAAATACACACCTGTAGTAATAATATTTACAATTTAATTACATAAATCTAAATTTACACCAATTTTCATTGATATAAAATGCAATAGTTAGTTAAACTAACATAATTCAAAAGTCATTACAATATATAAGTTTTAAACATTTCAAAGTATTAAAGTATGAACACTTTCAAAAGTAAAAATTAAGTCGAAGGCATACACTAGTCATCATCTGGATGTTCTTCTATTACTTGATCTTCTGCTGGTAGGTTTGGTTCTGTTGGAGCCCATCTAGGAGGTTCAGTTGGCCGTCCTAGTAACATATTCTGAATCCAAGTCTGGTTCTCAACCAAAAATCGAGTCATATCTGCAATCTTGGTCTCTAATTTGCTCTCTATATGACTGACTTTATTGCTTATCTCATCACGTATCTCAGTTAACATATTCTCATTCACTTGTTGAGATGTACTTCCACTGCCCTTAAAGATGTGAGAAATCGCTAAATTCCCCAACCCATATAATCTGGCCTTCTTTGTTCCTCCTGCCACTTCAACAAATAAATGCACAATTCTAGTGACAATGTATATGAGCAACAAGAAAAATAAAAATAAAAAATTAAGAAAATGCCACATCTTGCATGATTCAACTCCCACCAAATCCACAATATCTAGTCTCTCCTAACTTTTTTTAGTTTGTTTTTTTTATAATTTCATCTCCAACAAAGTCGTCAAGGAAAATATTATATATACAACAAATATATCAGTCATATTTTCAACAAAAACATTATAAACTCATCCATAAAATAATGTAAATAAAATATATTAACTTACATGAACAAGTTCCGATCTCTTATCTACAAATATATTAGTCATATTTTCATACTTGCTGGATGAGAAATTGCGTAGTCTAAAAACTCTTGTAGTTTTTCTTGAAATACTCTATTCAAATGTCCCCCAGCATACGTTTCATACATTCATCCCCGGTCCATACTTATTGTCTTGACCGAATCGTCAAAAGTGTACTAAAAGAATAAAAAATCAATAATCAAGCCCAATAAAAAGTGACAAAATATTAACACCTAAAATAATGAATATAATTTTTAAAAAAATAATTTAAATAAATAAATTATTTGATTATTTAGATTAAATTAATTATTTGAATGCTTTAGGAAATTAAGAACATTTCAAGAACATACTCCTACAGGATATGGACACAAATGTCCAGTCATCATCATTACCTTAAGGAAATTTTAGCAAGAAAAATTTTCAAGAACCCAGGTTGGGGAAGTCATTATTTTCAACTGATGGTCAAACCACCAAAAATGACAACAGGCTGCCACCTGAATTCAATTATTAAGAAGGATGTATGGGAGTGCTAGAATAAAAGAACTGCATACCAGCATTAACTCTACTTAGACTACGAAAAGTCTTCCTAAAGGCTAAAAGCAGCAAAACAAAGAGTGACTTAAGATTATAAAGAGTTCCAAAACAATCATCAAGATGTGACTTTCAATTTTTTCACTCTCACCTTATATATATATACACACACACACATACACATACAGAGAGAGAAAGAGAGAGAGAGAGAGAGAATTTGGACATCTAAAAAGATGCACCACCCAGTTTACCTAAAGGAAACAACTGAGAAGATAATAATTCCTCCCCTCCTTGTCTCCTCCTATTCCCTTCCTCCACCCCACAGAAATAGGAAAAATAAAAACTAAGTATATTCATGCAGGCCAACCTCATATCATATCAGAAGAGAAAATATATAGGAGCTCACATTCAATGCGCAGATCTTGAGGTCTAGAAACTCAACATCAATGGTGAAGCAACCGTGAAAAGTGGAATCAACAGGCCACACAAAGTCATCAGTTGTCCGAAGCAATCTCTCATGAACTGCAGGATGATATTAGAGGAATATATTCATAACTGTGCTTCACCCGTATCAACAAGTAAAAGCTTTACAAAATAAAAATACGGGAGATTTATCAGAACCAGAAAGCACATAAGTATAAGGATCCTTTTTTAGTTCATTATTGTTACACTGGCAATGCATGTAGCAACACCTGATATTATGTCTCTCTACATTCCATGGTGCCATGCCATGAAAATAACATGGTTGCCAAAAGAATATATCCAGTGATGGCATCAAAATTTCATGTATCAATTAAAAGAGATTTAATTATTGAATACTGGTAATGCAGAAACAGGTAAGAGCCAGGACTCAATTTTCATCAAGAAGAAGAGGAAAAGTACAGACAGCACAGATCCAATCGACAATGGAAAAACTCCAGTAATTTGTTTAGGAAAGTAAAAGAACTGCGACCAAAAACAGCTAGAGACCCACTGATTATCGCTATGTAGAAGTAAATATGCAATAGCCATCCTTTATATCCCAACCAACTGAAAGAATGAAACCCTCCTGTAAATACTTATGCTTCCATATGAAAGGACTAAGCAAGATCCTAATCTCATGCTAAAATCTCTCAGAATCACATCCTGGATGGAATTTTTTTTAATGCTTTTGGGTGAATTCTAGAGACCATAATTCATTTCATTACAACCTGTCAGAACAAACAGATTCGCTCAATTACATCAAAAGCTTAATTATTCATCACTGCAGTTGACAGAGACCAAGTAAGGAACTCATACAAAATCTTTAGCATATTCTCATCTCAATTTACCGGACAAGACTATAAATAGCTGGAAATTAGAAACAGAACAGCAATTAACAAGAAAACAGAGAAAAAACTCATACTAGGAGAAATATAAGGCCTGCGATTAGCGCCAGCACTAGAGATACGAAGCATAAATCTGGCAATAGGAGGCTGCTCTTTGGAAGTTCGAGATTGCTCTGGAAATAAACGAACGTACATGTATCGATTTTTATCCACAGATAAATGCCTAGCAAAACAAAAATCAGCCAACACAGAATTTACTCATAAATTTAAATAAAAAACTCAGTTATTAAAATCCAGCAAAGATGGAGGTGGCGATGACGGTGGTGACCTCTCTGTGAAGGCGAGAGGAGGCTGAGATGAAGATGGCGATGCTGCGATGGTGGGCGGAGATGAAGATGGTTGGTTACTGCAAAGAGGAGAAGAGAGGGAGCGGCGCAAATAGGAGACAGTGAGGATTCTAAGATTGGGTTAGGATAGTACAACATTTGATACATGTGCCCTTCGAAAATACCCCAAAAAAATAAAAATATTCATTTTTAAAGCAAAAAAATTCAATTTTCTTTATTAATTTTAAAAATATCATTTTTTCAAATATATATTTAATATATTAAAAATATACTTTATTTTTAAATAGATATAGATTATATATTTAGTATATCAAGTGCATATAAAAAATAATATTTTTTTTAAAAAAATAAAAATTGTGTTATACAATATAGTTTCTTAAAAAAATAAGAATTATCTATATTTATTTTTATTTTATTTTGAAGTTAAATTAAAAAATATTTTAATTATTTATATGATGATAAATATTAGACAGTAAATTAGTATAATAAAATATAATTTTATACTATTAATAGGTTATACTATTAATTTTACTATTTTCATTTACAAAACACAATTCATTATATTATTAGTACTATTAGTACTGTTTATTGCTTAATAACTAATAAGTATTTATTATAACCACTAAATACGTAGATCACTTAATAAAAATACCATTTTAATTTAATAAAATATCTTAAATTTGAATTACGAATATGATTCTATCATACTCCACTTTAAGATAATGAATTGCACAAAAAAAATTAAATACTAATTTAAAATTTTATATTAGTGATAATAACTAAAATTTAATTTGTGATTATAAATTATCAAATTAATATCAGTGTAATATATAAAATATTTAAATGAAACTATACAAATAAATCGATTTGTTGAAATCAAAATATGCTTTAAAATAATTAAACAGATACTCAAATATATCATTCATGCTATACGATAAATGCAGGGAAATGAGATAAAATAAAATGCCTATAACGAAATTATGTAAAAAATAAAAATTAGTATTTTTTTTATATAAAATAAGTCTTCTAACTTATTTCAAATAATTATAATTTCTTTTTTGGGCTCCCGCTAAAAATTTCCTTTCAGTTTTACGACAAAAATTTGCGACGGCTATTTTCTGTCACAAATTTGCTATAGATTTGCCACCGCTTTACGATGAATACATATATATATAGTCAAATTTTATTTTCGTCGCAAATCCGTAGCAAATGGGTAGCAAATTTGCAACGAATCTGCGACCAATCTGAGACGGTAAAAATTTTCCGCAAAAATCCTCGGCGGGAGTAATCCCCGCCAACTTTAGCGACGAAAATTTGTGACGAACAACAATCCGTCGCAGATTTATTACGGATTTGCAACCGATTTGCGACGGCTTTCTCAAAATTCCTTCAACTTGTTATTCTGTCGCAAATGCGTTGCAGATCCGTCGCAAATTTGCGACGGAAATTATCCGTTGCAGATTTTCATCGCAAATGCCGAATATTTTTGTAGTGAAATTTGCGACGGCAATAGACGGTAGCAGATTTTCGTTGCAAACTGCTTTTTTTAGTGTTTTCTACAACCAATCTGCGACGAAAAAAAATTTCACGAAAAAATATACTCGGGTCTCTCTCCCGCCAAGTATCCGCGCCAACTTTTGCGACGGAATGATTTTCGTCGCAGATTTACTACGGATTTGCAACCGATTTGCGACCAATTTCTCAAATTTCCTCTAACTTGTCCTTCCGTCGCAAATCCGTCGCAGATCCATAGCAAATTTGCGACGGAAACAAGTCTGTCGCAGATATCCATCGCAAATGCTGAATATTTTTGTAGTGGGCGCACTATTTTTCCCGAAAACGCACGGTTTGTAAGTTACGGGCGATTTTTCGACAAGGGCATTTTGGATATTTCCACCGGAGGGGTGATTTTGTAATTAAATATAACTTTGGGGGCAAAATTTAAAAGAACAAAAAGCCACTTTAAAGTGGCCAAATCCTAGCCATTAAGTCCAAATGGGTTGGACAAATCATGGCCATTGAAAATAAACAAATTAATTAAATGGAAATTAAATTATAAACAACTACTTTTGGTCTTCCAAACACAAGTAAAGGATCAAAAAATACCACCATCACCACTTTTCTTCTTTTTTAGGTCGTGCTCCCCCCTCCCTTCCATTTTCAAGGATAAAATTTTCAAGTCTAAGCCATTTTTCAAGTGAAATTCAATAGGAAATAAAGTAAGATACCATCCTAAGTCTTATTCTTTCATTAGAATTAGGTATTAGGCTATGTTTAGGAAGATTTGATATTATGTTCATGTTGGAAAAGTATTAGTAAATTGATGATTATGGTGAAAAATGATAAACTACTTAAAGGAAATGATGAAAATGGTTATTATTAGTAAGAATAAGTAAAGGATTGTTAGAAAATCATAAGGTAGCATCATGTTCATATCTAGGATTTGTTCTTACATATGTGACATGTTAAATTCATAGGAAATCAAGGAGATTAGAGAGGAAAGGAAGTGAAATAGACAAGAAGAGTAAGGAAAAGCAAGGTTTGGTACTTTAACTAATTGTTTGTTCATTTTCTTGAAATTTTTCTGTTTTAGAATTAGTGAAATGCTGTGACTTGTATGATTTTTAATTAAATATAGAAAATGTTCTGGAAGTGAATTTTTGATATGTTGTGCCTCAATACGTCTAGAATGACTTTAAAATATTTTGAGTTGAATTTGGAATGGTTATGATTATGGAAAAGTTATTTCTGTTAGACCTGCTCTAGGAGGTACCTTGACTAAGACAGCCATGTTTCCGGATTTTTAATAAAAATTAGAAAAATAATCTTCAATTGAATTTTGGATATGTTGTTGTTTAGTGAGTCTAGTATTTGAGAAAAATAATTTGGAACCACATTTATTGAATTTAATTTACGGAATTCACAAAATTCAGAACTGCTGCCAGGATGCAGGGCAACTGGAGCAGTCTAATTGGGTGAACTACTTGACCAAGATTTTGTGTCCAGTTTTATCTGAAATTTTAAAGGAATGATTTTAAGATGTAAAATTAAATTCTGTAAAAAATTTTAGAGTTTTTAGCCAAGTAGATTATTTTATACAATTTTTCAAAATAAGGATCAAGTTGAGTCCAAAACCAGAATTTACTATTCATATGGTCATTTTGCTAATATTCATTTGGTCATTTTTCAAAAGTAATCCAATTGATTCCTTATGCATATAAATGAGCATAATATGTTATTAAAATGACAAAATATGATATTTCACGTTGAAATAATATAAGAAACATAAGTCGATAATTGTATAATGCATATTCGATTAAGAAATGGCATGAAAATTTTGGCTCCACTGGGTATCTGGGATAGTACTGAGTAGGGTAAGGGTATGATAGATCATACTATATGCAGTGCTGCTTTAATATAGAACTTTGGTCTGATTTATATAGGGTGACGACCCGAGCTATATAGGACTTCGGTCCGAGTTATATAAGGCAATCGTCCGAGTTATATAGGACTCCGGTCCGAGGGCTTCGGCCACAGATTCCACAGGGCTTGGTCCGTAATTTTTTAGGGCCACAGCCACAGAATATATATACAGTTGTTTCAGTTAGTTCCTTACCATATGTTAGTCTACCAAATTACCTTGTGGAGAGAACTGATAAAATGATAATAACTGAATATATGACATGTATGGATTGTTTTTACTGTGATATTATTTTTCAATACGACTCATTGCTTTTAAAAGTGCATTATGCTTTTATTATTTATTTTTCGTAATTAGTTAAAGTGCCCACTAAGCAATGCTTAGCGAGTTTAGTTTCTTCTAAACTCGTAGGCTATTAGCAAGGAGCCAGTAGCGAGCAGAGGAGTCCTGCGATCTGTCGATCATCAACAAACTTAGGTGGTGCTCTTCATTTTGTATTTTGGTATTAGAAACTGGCATGTACTTATTTGAACAATACAAAGAGATAACTTGATGTAGCATATAAATCTAGTAATGTATAATAACTGTATGGTTTTAAATTGAGTTGGGTTGTGAATATAGAAGTGTGAATTCTTCTTGCAGGATTATAGTTGAGGTTATAAGGGTGGATTATTGGGAGTGTGCTTGAGTTGTATTGTGAAACAAAATATTTTTCAAAAATAAGAAAAATCAGTTTTGTCGATACTTGGGACCTAGAATTTTAAGGGAGACTCCGTCAAAATTTTTGGAAAATTTTTATAAGGAACATTAAGTAAGCTGACATAACCAGAGCTCGTATCCCGATGTAGCATTCCTCCTCGGTTTATTCATAGGTCGGGAAGGGGTGTTACAGGCATAGGTCGGATTGTCATAGGCTTTTGAACTATTGTAATCCAGGGCTGTGAGCTAGAGAGGATCAATAATATGAGATGCAAATGTACGTATGCATGTATGCACAAACAATAAACAAAGATAGTTAGGAGGTCCCTTCCAAAATTATAACTTCCACACGCGAATGGCGAGTCTCTTTTCCTAAGTATATGGTTAACAAAATACCAATATGGGATATTTTGTTTTCAAAACATTCCCTCAGACGATTTTAACCAATAGTTATATTTTCAAACATGGAAATCAGTTCATGATAATTGTCCTTATTTAGGCTTTAATTCATCCAATCAACTAAAGAAACTTTTATGCTATATTGGATTAAAACTAAATTAAGAGGTTTATTATAAATAGATTTCTTGCTTGAAAAAGTAACTAATGATTCATGCCAAAAATAAGCCCTTGATTAATAGTTCTTATTATAAGCTAGGCTCACAATTGATTTTTGGTATTTCATAATTGACCTAAATATTTTGTAAGCTCATTCAAAAGGTTATAATGAAGTGAAAACAATTTTGTTTCTAAGTCCATTGTAAAAGATTTTAGAGAAAATAGATTTTGGGCTTTGTATTTGGGTCATGAGAAAAGAATTTTTGACTTATTTTGAAAAAGTTTTATGTCCAATGACCATTTCAAAAATTTTGAAAATAGTTTTGGTCTTTTGGATTTAAAGGAAAATTTTGTTTTGAGCTTAAAATATAGATAGGTCATATTAGAAAAGGAGAAAATCATATAAGCCATGGTTTATACTAAGATAAATTAATCATAGTCAAACAACAAGCATTTAGGGTAAAAACCTAAAGAAAATAACTAGGTCAATTACATGAGTTTTAGTCTTTGGGTTAAAATGTTTAGATTTCCATAACAGGTATATACTAAAAGATACAAAGCTATGAGTGGTTATGCCATGCTCAATCTCCATACCTTGAGTGAACATATGGTATCCCTTACATAACATAACACGTGTAACATGGGCATCCTAACTCACGCATACGATACAATCTAAATGATGCAATGGATAATATCATAATAAGAAAGAATAAAATAATATAAAAATCAACGGAATCAACTTCTCTTATCCCCAGTGGAGTCGCCACTGTGAGTAGAGATTTTTGCCCCCACTCTCAGTGGAATGGTTTTTGCGACTTTGGTACTGTTAGGCTCGGGGCCATAAAGAACGCGGGCTTAAGCCCGAAAAAAATAGAGTCGCCACCTGGACGGGGTGAAAAAAAGAAAAGGGTGGATGACTCAATTCCTAAGGAATTTCTAACCCCCTAATGGGTTTAGAAAGTTGGGTGCATGTGGAGAAGGTGAGAAATGGCCTAGCACCCCCACAACGCCCGACTCATTAGAACCGACCTCTTTTTCAGGTCTTAATAATATAAAATTCTTAAATATAATGATATTATCCATAATATATGCAGTAATTAAAATAAAAGCATCATTGTATTAAAATCAAAGCAATGTTCAAATAAAATAAATAAATGGATGCCCATCCAAGGATGGAAACATGTCCTTACATCATCCATGTCTAAAACTAAATAGGACACCCACCAAAAGGTAGAAATGTATCCTTTACATTAATCCCAAATATATGAAAATAATTTAAATTACATAAAGCATAATTAATGAGGTACCCACAAAGTGGAAACATACCTCTTATATTATTAATACCAAGATAAATAAATAAATAATAATAATAATAAAGAAAACATTCATCCATGATAAATTAAACAAATTAAACATCGAAATCAAATAAATCAATCATTAAAATATATAATAAACATGCATCTAACTTTAAATAAAGCAATAAATAAGTTTAGGGTTTATATCTTAAATTAAGGTTTCTTGAATGAAATTAGGGTTTAGAGGGTTTATGTTTAAAAATTAGGGTTTTAGGATTTTGTATTTAGAAAATAGGGTTTGATTTATAGAACTAATATTATTATTATGTACGAAAAGATTGTGGCTCCTGCGAAGATTTTGGAAAATATAATTAATTCGGGTTTTATGGTTTTAAGTGAATTAAGGTTTGGATTTTTATAAAAATAAGATCAAAATTGTGAAATTGGAAGAAATAACTATTGTGATAATATTTTAAAAAAATAAATGAAGCTACTGTGATGAAGATGAAGATGATTTTGATAAATAAAATTATATCAACATACCTACGTTTGAAGGCTCCACTAAAATCGTTGGATGAAATTTTGATCGAGCAATACCAAGATAGTCACTGCTTGCTGTCTTGATTATGGATTGTCTCTTGCTGCAAAAGTCCGAGTCTCTTGTCAAAAAATTATCAAAGTTTAAGCGTCCAAGCTTCTGCTAAAATTGCCCAAGTCTCAAGTCTCTAAATAATTTTTTCCAAAAGTCCTAAAGTCTCTGCCAAAAGAAAAGTCTCCTAAAAATCAAAAAGTCCCTCTTTTTATCTTTAATTGTGTTATTATAGGAAAATTAAAGACCTATTACTGGTTGTTTAAGGAAATCAAAATTGTTTAGGAAAAAAAAAAAACAGAGCTTAATAAGGTTTAGGCAAAAATTGCCCGAAGGTGCAGGCTGCGAGAAATTGGGCCTGCTGCGCGTGGATTGGCGTGCGAGCTGCAAGCGACGTGAACGAGCTGGCGAGCAAGGTTACACACTGGGCGCAATTAGAAATGGCCTACGGCGAATCGGCGTGCCATGCAGTTGCCGTGTGTCATTCGCTGATTGGTCCGATTTTTATTTTTTATTATTTTATTTTTTTAAAATAAACATTATATTTTAAATAATAAATAAAAAATATTATATTATTAAAATAGATATTATATTATTAAAATAAATATTAAAATAAATAATAAATACCATAAAAATTATTTCAAACTTATTTTAAAATATTAGACTGGACTTGGTCAAAAAAATAAGGATCTATATATACTAAGCAACATATAAATAGTTCATATTTTTCATAATCAATTTTTCTTATCTCATTGCCTCTCTTCTCATTTTTCTCATTTATCACAATGCCAAATCACTTCAAATCTTTATATCTCATCACTTTATCACAATGTATGCTATTTATCATTACAATCATATTGCCCAAATATTTTTGAGTTATTTTCACATAATTCACATAAACCATATTTTATTCATTTTAGCCATTGATAATGGCTTTTCACAATATACATAATGTATACTCATCAATTCATATGTCATATCACAATGTATATGAATGATCAAATAGTCAAATAGCTTAACACATTTTCTATCCAAAATTTATTATGCCACATTAAATGCAAATACCTTCAAATTATCAAAAAATATGTACGTACCTTAATTTAACACTCAAACCCAAGTTAAAGTCACTCTTTATCCTTCACTTCCAAAATGCCCTTCAATACTAGGGTTGGGCAAAATACTTCTACTTAATGCCTATTCAAAATGTGAGTAAATATAATCGTTTAGCATCACATTTCAAGGCATTTCAAATATTAAATTCCAATTAAACTACATTCCTACTAATCTCCCAAATTTTCCTTACCTTACCTTAACTTTATAATTTCACTTTAATCCATTTATCAATAGTGTTTTAAGTTTATTTTAATTATTACAATCACATTGGAATATGTTTTAAGCAATTATATCAATTGAACATATTCTTGTACAAAATCCTAAAATGTGCCATAACCTTCACCAATTATGGTTCTTCATTCCAACCTATTCCAAATGTTAATCTAAGCCCATTTTCATCATTTAAATCTTTTAACAACAAGATTTATTCATTAAAATCAAATAAACAACCATACTTTAAAAATTCTCTTCCAAAATCATAAATTCAACACTACCTCTCTCAATTTCTAACCAAACTTAATTAATTCTATAATTTGACTTAAAAATCTTTGTTTAGGCATCAAAACAACATCATACACACCAATTCTAATAATTAAAACACATAATTGAAAAATCTCAAATTACACATAACCCTAAACTACCTTCTTCATCCAAACTCAACCCAAACTCAATCCTTTCTTTTATCTAACTTGAAAATTATTATTTACTACTCAAAATAGCATCATACATACCCATTCCAGCCATTAAATCATGTTACATTAGACCTCCAAATCCAACATATTCATAGATTTTCATAAAACATAAAAATTTGGTAAAAAAAAAGCCTACCAATTAGAGAAGAAATCACCAAAGCTCCACTTAATTCCTTGAAATCCCTTCAATTCTTGGTGCTTGGAAGAAGAAGAAATATTGCTTGCTCTCTAATGGAGTTTTGGCCATCCTTTGAAGAAGAAGAAGATGTGAATTTTTTTTATATTTTCTCTTTCTTTTTTCTTTAATTTAAGACCATATATATAATATTTTAATATTTTAATTAGTTAACTATTTATTTATTTATTTATTTTAAAAATAATAATTTTTCCTTCCATTTATAAATAATTTATTTTTAAATTATTTAATTAATTTTAATTTTTCAAAGCATATTTACACTTTTGCTATTTGACCTTTGACTTTCTTTTTTAAATGTTGACTTTTGTATATGTTATATATATTTCATATATATATACTTTACTTTCTCACTTATAATCCTTCAAATTTTCATTTAAGTTATTTATTTAATTTAATTTTTATAAATTCACGGATGTTGCACAGCACAATACACACATCACATCATATCATTTTTTAACATTTGCATTTCCTTTCTACTTTCATATCACATTCATCACTTATCCCATATTCATCACATTACTCATCTTTATATCATACGTACTCTCTTTTTTACATTATTCTCATTACATATACATTTTTCTAATCACATAAACCATAATGCTAGGTCACATTCACAATATGATCTATTTCCACATTTATAAGCATTACTCACATTTTCCATAATTAATTCATAACATTGTCCTTACCCATTTTACAATGGCTTATCATTATATTTCATGCATTACACATAATTTAATACACATTAACATTTTATAAGAACACAAAGTTAGGGGTGGCATTTGATCAGTCGATTAATTAACCGACACGATTTAATAAAAATTATTTAGTCAAACCGACTGATTTTTAATTTTAATTGATTATGTTAATTAACCGAATTAAACTGATCAGTTCAGTTAATTAACCGAATCGACCAATTTTTTTAAATTTTATAATAAAAATTTTATTTATAAAAAAATTAATATAATTAAATGACTAAATAAAACTTATTAAAAAATAAAAAAATAACTTTATTTTGCAATAAAGTTTGTATCTATAATAAAAAATATATATATAACTACAGAATTAAAGAAAAAATAATAACTAAATAAATTTTTATTTTAAATTTTTGGTTAACGATTAATCAACCAAACCGAATCAATTAACCGTTAACCAAACCAAAAATAGAAAAAATCTAAAATAATTAATCGAACCGATCAATATATAATAATTTCGGTTAACTGAATCGAATATTCAATCGGTTAACTAAAATTTGCCTACTCCTACACAAAGTCCCTCTAAGTATACAAAAAAAACATTGTCAAACATGTAAATTCAATTAAAAGTTTCCAAAGTATGTACTAATATTTTTTTCTCGCTTCAAAATCAATCCAATTCTCTCTCCATCTCTTACTTTTACCAAAGCCCTAACCTTCACTACTTGTACCAATTTGACATTTGATAGATGAAACTTTAAAATCACCCTAAAACTCTTGAAAAACTTGTAAATTTGGTGTGGATGAAAGAAGAAAAACCTCTCCTCTCTAACCATGAAATTTGGCTATGAAGGTGGAAGAAGAAGATGACTTTTTGATTTTTCTTTTTTTAATTTCCTTCTTCCATTCCTATATATATATATATATTTATTTATATATTTATTAAATAATTAAGATATTTTCAATCTTCCATTCAAAAATATTTTCATTTTATTTTTTATTTTTATTTTTTATCTTTTAACTTTTTAACTTTTGACTTTTTAACATTCAACTTTTACTTTTTGCTTTTATTTTTTATTGAAATATATATTTTATGTATATTTCACTTATACATTAAGTACACTATCCATATTACTCTCATACCATTCCAATTATTCTCTATATTAATTATTTATTTTTACTTAAAATTTTACGGATGTCACAAGAGCATTGGCAAGCTATAAAATAGATATTGAGATACTTGAGGGACACTACTAATAGCTATTTGGAATTTGAAAAAAGGTAAGGGAAATGTGGTTGATTATGTTGATTAAAACTATGCAAGTGATCTTGATAGAAGAACATCCACCACTGATTAAATGTTTACCCTTGGTGATTGTGCTATCAGTTGAAAAACTATTTTACAGCCTACAATGGCATCATTCGCTACAAAAATTGAATTCATGGTAATGGTTGAAACAGTAAAAGAAGTCATTTAGTTAAGAGGTTTATTTGGTGAGCTCAACACGGATTTGCAAGTGGCTTCCATCCATTGTAATGGTCAAAGTGTTATTCATTTGATAAAAGATCAGATGTTTCATAAAAGGATGAAGCACATTGACGTGAAGTACTATTTTATTCAAGATATTATCTCTTCAGGCAATATTGTAGTTAAGAAGATTGGTACTACAGATAATCCAGCCAATACAATAACTAAGCTTCTTTCAATGAGCAAGTTCAAATATTGCTTGAACTTAATTTGTATTGGTAATTGTTGATTTTGCCCTTAGGGGCTATTTGAATGAGGTGGAGTTAATTTTTATATATGGTACATAAGAATTCAAGTCAAGGTGAAGAATTGTTAATGTGACTTAAATTTGTCCATGTACATAGTACTACTCCATTTCCAAAGCATATTGATTAGGCCCTATTACTTGAGTTCAAAGAAATTGATTGGCAAGTTTTGTCTAGCCAATCAAATTAAGCCCTTCTTAAGGAAGTATTTTCTCTCTCCTCCATAATCTAATATAAATAGGACTTTTATGGGTGAATAAGGCAAGTCTTTAAAAAGAGAGTTTTGTGAGAGAATTACTTTAACCTTTTGTTTTCTCCCATTTTATGAGTGTTTTCTCTTCTTTTTTGTAACTTTGTGAGAGGTGAGCACATTGGGCGTATTTAAATTAAGGGTTTAAAGTAATTTTTCTCTCTTACTTTGTACCATTTTCTAATTATTAGTAAATTTATTTCTCTCCTTCGCCTGTAAACTTAAACTAATATCAAATCACGTAAATTTATGTATTTTTATTTAGTTTATATATTTTTTATCCAAATAAATATTTCACTTTCACATTCAATGCTAACATTATTCCAAATAAATATTTCACTTTTACATTCAACCCTAACATTATCTAATCTCCTCACAGCACCAAAAAGAAAAGTTTTTATCTTTTTTGATTTCTAATTTTCATTTTTTTTAACCTTATATGTACTCCTATATTAGGATTAAGTTTGAATTATCCATTCACTACATATAACTAAAAATGAAATATTAAAAATTTAAATATTGAATAATATGAATAATATATTTTAAAATTTATTAAAATATTTACAAATTTAATTCCTTATAATTAAATAAAAAATTTGAATTTAAAAATATTAAATAATATTATTAAACATCATGGGGAAAGAGAATTTTAGTGTACTAAAGGCTAGAGCCATTTGGTATTTTTTTTAATAAATTAACCTATTTTTGGTACTTTTATAAATTAACCTCTTTCTAAAAGTAATTTTAATTATGGGGTGAATGAACAAGGAATAATATATATATAATACTAAATATAAAGACAATAACACAATACTTTGTCACGTGTCAATCCCTAAAATTTCCTTGAATTAAGTTTTTTAAATATTAAATTATATTATTTATAATCTTGAATTTTAAATTTTTAAATTTTATTTATAATCTCAAAATTTATCTTTTAAATTTAGATGCTTTTAAAAATATTATTTATAATCTTATAATTTAATTTACAAATTTAAAATTTTTAAATATATTATTTATAATCTTAAAATTTAATTTTTAATTTTTAAAAATTTGAAAATTTTTTATTTGAAAATATGAATAATACTTTATTATTATTATTTTAAATTTATTGTTATTATTAATAAAAACATTAAGTTTGTCATGTAGCATCTGTCAAATTGGTTTTCCTCATATATTCTTAGCAATGTTTTTTTTTTCTAAAATAAGTAGTATTTTATAAATATATTTTATGTGAAATACTTGTTATTAATCAGTTTTTCAAAAATATTTATTCAAAAATTTATTTTCTAATTGTTATTAATTTAATTATATATGTGATTTTTATTGTAGCTATAAAAATTCTTTATTTAGTTATAAGATTTGCACATAGCAGCTTATATTATAAAATTTTTAAATGAATTTTTATTATTTATTTATACTAATATTTTATTATTTTATAGAAATTTTAATTTTTTTAATATTTTTTATTAATAAAAAATAAAAATTTATTAAAATTATAAAATCTAATATTAAAATCCAATCAATTATATAAAAAATAACCGCATGAGTTCCACAGTTTATGAGCAGCTAATGACCCAAGGCAACGGCCGATTTTAAATTAATAGGAGGAAATTTTTTATTTTATTTATCAAAATTTCACGCAACTACGGCTAATTGGCTTTCATTTAAAAAAAAAAAAGGGTCAATTTTTTAATTAAAAAAAAAACCGACTACCTTGGAAATATGACCGTTAGGAGATGATTATTTCTGACTAAGACTTGTACGCACACATTGACATTGAGTTTGGAAAAAAGAAAAAGAAACGATAAACTTTCTCTCTCGGAGTCTCAGTCTCAGTCTCAACTCTCTGGCATTGGCATTCAAAGAAACCAAATTCTATTGAAGAAGAGAACAATAGAAAATATCAAAATGGAGAATCAGGAAATAGAGGAAGCGGTAGCGGTAGCGGAACAGGAATCTCACCCATATGCATTTCATGTCTCTGGGCCTCGAAATGTTGCTTCTCCCAATTGGAGAGATCTTATCAATTCCAGCTGGTTTGTCTCTTTTCCTCTTTCTCTCTCTCTCTTTTATGTGTATAAATATTTAATTTTTCTGCTTTTAGGTTTCTAGGTTTTAGCGTTTCTGATCGATCCATTTGCAACTAATTCTAGTTTAGTAGAAGGGCAGTGGTGATTTATCAATGTGTATGAACAGAGGGTTTAGCCTAGGGTTTATAAGGTTTGAGAAATTTAGGTCAAGTTTAAGTTAATTCAACTAATTTTTTTCTTAATATTTTTTTTTTGAATTTTAACCTAGTTTCGAGTTACCTGCCTTTTGTGATTAGATATGGGAGTACAATGTTTTAATGTTTAATTTATAAAGTAAATAATCACAGGCAATCATCTGGAGGTTGAAACGTATGAGATATAACAATGATCAACACCGAATTAAGTTACCTGTTGCGCATGAATTAATCAATAATTTGTGAACTATGGAGTTCCGCATTCTGATATCCCCAAGTTCATAAAATTATTCTTGTTTTGTGTTTATTAGCACATGGAATCAAATCATCCTAAAACTTTGCAGTAATGTGATTTTGATCTCATTGATTCTTTGCATGGTACTAACTGAACCCTCGAAACCTTTGCTAGTAATGGTAAGCTTGAATTTGTTAGGCCTTTGTGGATCCCAAGTTACTAGCTCTTGTTTCTTTGTTTTTCTTTTATGGTTAATTGGACTCGACTAGGATTCAAGTCCAAAACCGCTTACTCAATGCTGAAACGCAACGGCTCTTATTTCTTTTAGGTGGTAAATAAAGAAGACACGCTCCATTTTGATAGAATTTGTTTGGTTGAAACCGGTTCAGTGGTATTATTGGATTGCTAATACTGAAAAGTTTGTTCACCCTTTTATTTTTGTCTTTGGTGTTAGTATTTTTCCACTTCTACTTCGAAAGATTCATCCATGCGTACACGAATGTCCCAAAGTATACGATGTGTTACAATATCCGATGTTTGCTCAACAATAGCCTTAACAAATGAATTATTCATTCATGTAGGAAGGATGAGAACTACAAGAGAACAGTAATCGCTTGTTTCATTCAAGCAGTCTACTTGCTCGAGCTTGACAGACAAGAAAATAGAACAGAAGAGAATGGCCTTGCTCCAAAATGGTGGATGCGCTTCAAGTACAAGCTGACCCAAACATTAGTTGATGAAAGAGATGGATCTATTTTTGGTGCAGTATTAGAATGGGACCGACAAGCTGCATTTGCTGATATGATACTCATCAGACCTAGTGGAGCTCCTAAAGCCGTTTTAGCACTCCGGGGAACACTACTCAAAAGTCCAACAATCCGAAGGGATATTGAGGATGACCTCCGTTTTCTTGCTTGGGAAAGCTTGAAGGGTTCTGTGAGATTCCAAGTAGCACTGGAGGCATTAAAATCAGTTGCTGAAAGATATGGAAGCAGCAATGTATGCATTGCAGGCCATTCCTTGGGTGCCGGCTTTGCTCTTCAAGTGGGAAAAGCGTTAGCTAAAGAAGGGATATATGTGGAGGCTCATTTATTTAATCCTCCATCAATTTCTATTGCTATGAGCTTAAGGAATATTGGGGAAAAAGCTGGATTTGCTTGGAAGAAAATTAAATCAATTCTTCCTTCAAACAATGAATCTCGGGCCAGAAAGGATGTGAAAGGTCAAACATCTACCATAGGATTGAGGAACTGGGTGCCATATTTCAGGGACAAAACTTCTATAGGATTGAAAAAATGGGTACCTCATTTATATGTGAATAATAGCGACTATATCTGTTGTTATTACACTGATCCAGATGGACTTGAAGATAAACATGCTGTTAACAAGGAGAATGTAGATTATACAAATATGTCAACTGGACAACTTGCAGCAAAGCTTTTTGTATTGTCTAAGGGAAAACAGAAGTTTCTTGAGGCTCATGGCTTAGAACAATGGTGGTCTGATGATGTGCAACTGCAAATGGCTCTTCATAACAGCAAGTTGATAAGCAGGCAACTGAAATCATTGTACAGCGTCCCAGCTGCTTCTCCATTGTGACTGTTTGCTAAATAACTCATTTTCATCATGATTTTTTTCATACTTAATTCTGATGGGCAAACAAATACAGAAAAACAGAAATTAGTTTATTCATTCTTTGTGAGGATTGCTTTTTCTGGCTTCTCGTTTGCCTTCAACTGATCAAAAAAGCATTTGCCATCTTTACCTGCCTCAATCTGTAAATCTTTTCTTTCACTTTGTAGCTTCTTCCCCATCCCAGCTGTTCCCTAACATTAATTGCATCCCCTTTGAAAAGCATTTTCTGCATATATTACATTGTCGACAATTTTTCAAGACATAATTTTATCAAGTGAAATAAAATTAAATCAAATTTACACATTTAGAATAATATTTTATAGCCACCTCGCAGGTGAAAAAAGAAAAGTTGATTATTGGGGTTATTTATTTATATATACGAACAAAATAAATATATTTTAACATAATACACTTTGCATAACAAAGGGTTTGTCAAGAACAAGAAGTACCTTCATTCATTTATCCAGAAATAAATAGGCTAAAGATAAAGTTGTTATAAATCAATGAGATTAATGTATATTTCTCTTCATCTTCTTAATCTCTCTTTTACTATCACATTCATGAAAGTATAATATTTTATTTAAGATTTTAGATAGAAGGTGCATTTTACTCTTCAAATTGCAGAGAATGTATGAATTGACTCCCAAATTAATTTTAAACGCAAACAAGCTAGGGTTTCTGAAAGGACAACTATTTTGGCTCTCTATCTTAACGGAACCAATAATGGGCATTATAAGAAAAGATAAATGTGTAACTGTTACAATCTTAGGGGCAAAAATATATCAGTCAAAATTTAAATAATTTATTTTCAAATAATAAAAATATATATTTTTAGAAATACTTGGAAATTTGAAAACTCTAATATAAAACATTAGAAAATATGGGTGACTGCTAAAAACATTAGGAGAGAATTTATATATAAATTTGCACATTTATCGACTGTACAACAAGGGTTGTAGAAGAGGAATGTGTATGATACTGGTAATAACACAGAAAATGAATAGAAGCAATTGTATGAACTTATTGGTTGTCACTCGAGATGTTCGACCATGCCAACGACATTACATGCATTTGTAGACGATTGAAATTGTGAATGATATTAGTGTTGTTGTAAGTGAACTTGACAATATTCGTATTGAAAGATTTGAGCAACCCATTGATTCATATGATGAGGGTGATTAACTGTGTTTATATTTATAATTCATATCTTTTTATTTTATTTTATTTTTATGCTTTAACTTTAACTTTAGCATGCTCATAATCCATATGTATATATATTTTTTTATACTTTAAATATTAAAGAAGTGTGAGGGTAATTGGAGTGGAAAGATAAAAAAAAGAATATTCGAGAGTTAAAAAATGAAAAATGATAATAGAAGTGAAATAGATTGAATGTAACATCCTAAAGTTTTCTAAAATAAAATAAAATAAAATAAATAATTTAAAGAAGAAATAATAAGATGAAAGTGAGAAAAACAAAGTGTATATATTATATATATTTGAAATATACATAACATATAAAAGTCAAAAATAAGTTAAAAAAGACAAAAGATGAATAGTAAAGTCAAAGGGTAAAATGGTAAATTTACTTTTAAAAAATTCAAAATTAAAATTAATTTTGAATGGAAGATGAAATTTGATTTTTAAAATAATTAAACAAATAATTAATTAAAATAATATTATAATATATATATATATATGGTTAGGAAAAATTAAATAAAGGAAAGTCAAATTTTAAGCTCATCTTCTTCCCTTCTCTTTAGACATGGCCAAACCACTCCATGGATGAGCAAAAGTGGATTTTTCTTCATCCCAATACTAGAATTTTGAAGGATTTTCAAGAAGCAATGGTGATTTTGGCGGATTCTCCCATCAAAGGTAAGCTTTCTTACCTTATTTTAAAGTTATATAGAAGATTTGGATTATGTATGAATTGGATTTTTGATGGGTGATATGATTTAATTGTTGGAATGGATTTTAATGAAGTTATTTTGATGAGTTAACAATGATTTTAAGGTTAGATTAAAGTAAATAATATGTTTGGTTAGGGTTTGAAAGATAAAGTTTGTAAATTAGGATTTTGGAAACAGATATGATAAAGTATACTTATACATTGGATTTTATGATTTAAATCATGTTGTTTTAATAATTTAAATGATGAAAATGAGATTAAATTAACATTTGAAATTTGTTAGAATATTGAATCAAAATTCAAGAAGCTTAAGGAAAAATTTTGAAAATTTAATGGAAGTGATATACATTATATTTTAATATTTGAAATGTGTTAAAATATAATATTTGTGTTATATTTTAAAATTTAAATGTAATATACTAATTTTTGATGTACTTTGGAAGAGTAAATATGGAAGAGTATATTAGTGTAATAGGTAGAGAAAATATGAAATGGTTGTGTATAATAGATGTTATACATATATATATTATGTATTTCAAATATATATGAGATATAAATAGAATATATACGATATATATATATACCCAACATATACACCACACATACATGAGGTATACATTGGTGTAGGGAAAAGTTTAATTTAATAATAATAATAATAATAGAAAGAAGAAGAGGAAAGTCAAAAGGTGGAAGGAGGTGATTGATGGTTGTTAATTAATTATTAACATATATAATATTTTATATATATATAAGGATAAGAAAAGAAGAGACAATTCTTCTTTCTTCTTATTCTTCTTCATTTTAACGTGGCTTTGAGAGAGAGAGCGAGTAGAAAGAGTGAGTTTTTCGCACTACACATCAATTTTATAAGAGATTCAAAAGGGATTAAAGAAGATAACGAAGGTTTAGCAAAGAAAATAAGTATCCTTTCTTAAGTCTATTTTTGGTGTGATTTTGAGTATATATGTGATATGGTTAATGAGAGAAAGTGATGATTATTTGAATAAGATAATGGCTATGATATGTTGGAGTTATATATGTGTTGAATTGATGGTAAATCATGGGTATGAATTCAAGTGATGAATTAAGATTTTGGTTGTTGAGCATGGCTATAAGGGTGATCAGGAAAAGAGTGAAGGTTTTGTAGAAATGAGTTGAGAATTGAATTAATTGATATATAGATGATTGTATGAATGAATTATATGATGATTGTTTTTATGATTTTGTATTTAGGCTAAGTGGGATCAAGTGGAGAAGAGTGAGCTTGTAAGTGGCAAAAGTTTGTACATATAAACTCTTTAGTTTGTACATATCATCTTGAGTTTATACATATTTGATTTAATATGATTTTAAGTTGCTTATGCTATGTATATGTATTGTATTGATGAAAAATTATGCAAAAATGTGATTTTGGGATGCCATGGGCACAACCATGGACGGCCACAGCTGTGGGATGGGAAGTGAGGTTGTTTTGTGTGAAAATGATGAAGATGCAGAAGCATAATGGATGCCACGGGTGTGGCCTTTGAGAGCCACGACCATGGGAGTATTCAATGGTATTTTACAACATCATTTCACATCCCAGAGGCCTGGCTATTGGATGCCACAGTCGTGGGGTTGGTTTATTAAAGTTTATAGCTGTATTTCGTGCTATAAGGGTGTAACATGTGGTTTGCATGGCCTTGTCTCTTGATATTATGCTAGAAATGCATATGTGATCATAAAATATTAGTATGTGTTGAATATGATTGTGATGAGTCGCATTGTAATGTGGTAATAAAATAGTAATGTGAAGTGATAACGAACAATGGTGATCACTAGAAAAGTATAGAGTAAAGTAATGTTATATATGTGTAGACCATACAATTAATTGTCCAGTTGTGTTGAGATTGATTGGATATAAATGAGAGGTCCTGAGTAGAGCTATGTGTTAAAGCGTATATGTTGATGGACCTGAGCAGAGCTAGGTCTTAACCTGAGTAGTGTTAGGTCATGTGATTGAGATCGGTAATGGTTCCGAGCAAAGCTGGACTAGGATATTGTAATGATAATTGTATAGAGATATTGGGCCCAATAGTTTTAAATGTATGAAAATATGAATGTTATATGTGTATGAGTATGTGATGTGATTTAAATATATGTATATATTGTTTATATGTACTACTAAGCTTTTCAGCTTACCACGGTTGTATGAATTGTACAGGTGAGTAGATTGTTGATCTGAGAGTCGGACGGGTGTGCCACAAGCAGAGCAAGAATGCGTCGAGACTAACTAAAAGGTGGTGTATATATGTACAATCTTGTTATGTTGTATTTTGATTATATGTATGTGTATATAAGTACATTTTGGAAAAGACAATGTATATTTGTACATATGTAATCAAATGAAAAGTTTAATGGTTTTGAAAATTTTACTTTAAAAAGAATGAGATTTGATAATGAAAAATGTTCTTTTATTAAATATATAATTGATGTGGAACTAAGGTAAAGGTTTAAATGGCATTGTAACGTGATATTCTTATATTTTATATGCATTTTGTACATATACGAGATACATGTACGATACGTGTATAGAGTATAGGGGTATTATATTTATTTTTGTATCAAAGCTTAGGTTTGAGATTCTCAGCCTAAGTATGTTTTCAAAAAGAAGGGGGAGGAAAGTTTTGAAATGTGAAATGAGTTGTAGTACATGCATATGCATTGACACCTATGTTGGTCTCTGATGTAGCATTATTTATTTGTAATGACAATGTCATATCCGTAATTTTGGAGAAATTAAATAAGTATTTGGAGATATAAAAGTTGTATATACCCAATATATATATTTAGTGTATATATAACATATACATATGGTATATTAATTGTATACGTTGATATATACATTACATACTTAATATATATAATACATATATAAGGTACATTTGATGTGTATATAAGATACACATTATTTGTGCATATGTGTAATATCTCAAATTTTTTTAAAAATTTCTAATTTTTAAAAATTTAATAAAATATATCATAATTAAATTGGATAAATTAAATTAATGGTTTTAAATAAAAAATGAAGGGATTTTAAATAAAAAAGAGGAATATATATGCGATATATATGTAAAATATACATAACATATAAAAGTCAACACTTTTTTAAAAAAAGTCAAAAGTCTAAGGGCAAAATGGTAATTATATCTTATAAACTTAAAATTATTTAAATAAATTAAAAATAAATTATTTTTGGTTGGATGAGGTAATTTGGAGTTTTAAAATAATTAAATAATTAATTATTTATTAAAAATAAAATAATATATGTGTGGTATTTTTTTTAAGTGGAAAGGAAGAGAAAGTCAAATAAATTCATTTTTTCCCTTCTTCTTCTTCTTCAAAACCGTACCACTATTAAAGAGAAAGAGAGATCTTTTTTTCTTCCAAGCTACCTAATATTGAAGAGATTTTAAGGAACTAAGTGGAGTTTTGGTGATTTTCTAACAAATACGTAAGCTTTCTTCCCTGATTTTTGAATTTCTAGGAAAACTATGAATATGTGGATTTTGAAATTTTCTATTAGCATGATTTAATTATTTAATTGGGTATGAATGAAGCTATTTTGATTAATTATTAATGATTTTCAAGTTAAATGGAAGAAAAGATTAAGTTTGAGATGAGTTGGGTGAAGAGAGAGAATTTAGGGTTATGGAAAATTTGGATTCTTGGAATCATGATTTTTAATTGTGCAAATTGGTTCTAAATGAGTTGTTTTGGTGCTTAAACAAGTATTTTAAATTCAAATATTGGATTTGATTGTGTTTGGTTGGAGTTTGAGAATGGAAGTGTAATATCCCAAAGTATAGCCTAAAAGTTTTGGAATAATTGTTGTTGTATTTGGATTTAATATATGTGTTTATTGGAAAGAGAAAAGAAGTGAAGAAAGTGTATATGTTGTATATATAGAAATATATACAACATATATACAAGTCAAAGTGTGGAAGTCAAAGAAGATATTTGTTTTATTATTAATTAATTAATGGAAAATGGAAAATTAAAATAAGTGGAAGAGAGGAAATTGATTATTTTATTAATAAATACTTGGTGGAGTTTTAAAGGAGGTTTGAGTGGAGATAAATGTTTGACTTTGATTCTTTTCTTCTTCATTTTCTTCTTCTTTTCCTTTCTTGGCCGGGCATCACTAAGACAAGAGAGCAAGAGAGAGTTTTGTGTTCCAAGCTCAAAATTGAAGGAAGATTCAAGTAATCAAGTTGTAAATTTAAGAAGTTTCATCATCTTTGGTAAGTATCCTCTTGATTCTCTTGTTTTATTTTGAGTTGTAATTAAGTTTGACTATTGTTGGTGATAGTAGGAGTGTGTTTGATTGTGGTGTGTTTGAGAGTGTTGAGTTAATTGTTTGTGATTTTGGAGTTGAATGGAAGAAGTAAGAGTTGTGTTTGTGTTAGGGTTTTGAATTGGTGATTGTTGTAGATGTTGAGTTTGATTAATTATTCTTATAGATCTTCATGATAATTGTGTTTGATGAAGTTTGAAGCATAGAATACATGAAATTGGTCCGAAACAGAAGAATATTGGATGCCACGCCCGTGGCCCTAGGCTGCCACGACCGTGGCTATTGGAAGCCATGGCTGTGGGGTTTTGAGCAAAGGAGGCAGAACCGTTTGTTAACCCACGCCCGTGGGGGTTGGGAGGCCACGACCGTGGGGTCCTAGAGAGAGATGTTGGCTTGTAATTTTTGATCTATGGGTCTAGTATGAGACTAATAGGTGTATAATTGTATTGAAGATTCATGTGTATGTGTAATTAAGTGTGTATTATTCATTTTGGATTAGGTTGTGAAGAGGTTGAGTTGCCCTAATTCAAGTGGTGAAGAATTCTTGGAAGAGGAAGGTTATAGATTGGTGTGAGTTATTCTTAAGGTAAGTACAAACTACATTATTGCATACCTTTATATGACCTTGAGACTTAACACATTTGATTGTAAATGTGTTAAGTAATCTATTGCATTGTTGATGCATATTAATAATGTTATGTTTTGCATAATGTGAACTTTGTGGAATATATGTTGAAGATTCTAAAGATATGATGATGTAATGAAAAAGGAAATAGGAAATGTGAAAGATATGATGATATGATGATCATTCAAAAGGTATGTGCAATGCAATTGATTTTGATGAATTACTTTAATGTGAATTGAAATATGATGAGATGTGATGCCATTGTGATTGATTATAATGATTCAGATGAAATAAATGAGGCATGTAACACCCCTACATCCCGTACATGCACACTACATAGCACCACAGTGTAGTATACGCACACCGAACATAGAGATGCTACGGTTTCCTTTAACACTTGAATCAGTTTAAAACATAAGGCATTCTTTCTCATTTTACAATATAGAAAATAAAGTAGTTTACTTGTAATATTAAACAAAGTAGATATAAACTTTTAGTCAATACGCAGCGGAAATTTTAAATATATTTACATATGTGAATACATTCAAGTCCATGTTTACAGTTTTACCTATATTTACATTAAAGTCAATACTTTACAAAACATGAAGAAATTATACATGATTGGCAGCTTTTCTCTGATCTTTAAGTCCCAAAATAAATCCTTCAGTGCCTAGACTCACTCGGTCTCGAGGAACTCTCGGGTTCAACTCTGTCACCTGCGCGATGAACCACAATCGCGCTGAGCCAACGGCTCAGTAGTACAGACGATAATAACAATATGCTTTAATGCAATGCAATGCCACACATTTCAATGACTTTCCATAGATTTCATTATTCAATTATTCAATCATTATTGAATCACAATTACACAAAGATAAGCATGGGCCCAAAAGACACTAATATGCCATTCAATTTTCAGAGTTAATGCCTTGGTTCAATTATCTCATTTATCAATATCATTATCCCAACTAGGTTTCAAGGATTAGGTTCAACCAAGCTTCAAGGGGAACAAAGCATTCTAAGTATCAACCCAACTTGGCTTCAAGAACAAAACCCAACCTAGCTTCAAGGGTTGTAACATCTCAATTAGGCTTCAAGGACTAGACCCAACCAAGCTTCAAGGGGAGTAAAACATGTTTAACTTCAACCCAACTTGGCTTCAAGAATCAAATCCAACCTAACTTCAAGAGATTGTTACTAATAGGCATGCCACCAACAACAAAACTTTGAAAATGGAATAACACATTAGACACACAATTCATTCATTATTTCATTCTCAATTCTCATCATCAATTTGGCAAACATGCCTCATTAAAGTCATTATAGCCAACCACAATGGCTTTACATTCCATCACATCTCAATACCCATCTTAGCAATTCATCTTTCAAATGTACAATCATTTGCATCATCATATCATTCATATAATATATATATATATATCATCATTGATATAAGCATAGCAAAGTACATTCTTCACAATAATCAACAATACAATAATGCAAGATGTGTACTTACCTCAAAAGCAATTCACACAACTCATAACACTCCCTTTCCAAGGGTTCTTATGCTTCTTAAATCAATGACAAATCACCTTCTTCAAGACCTAATCCAAGAATAATAACATACACTTGCTTAGGGATGCACAAGAGGTAATCAAGTTAAGAGTTAACTAGGGCAAACTATACACATGACACGCTCAACCACACGGGCGTGTTCCTGACCATGCCCTAACTCCACAACACAGAAGCTATTACACGCTCATGACCATGGGCGTGTCACTGGGCGTGTAATACATACTGCCTCACACAAAAACATCGACACGTCCAACAACCTGAACGTGTTCCTGGCCGTGTCAATTCTCCATTCTCACAGTAGCTATGACACGCTCAATAACACGGGCGTGTTACTGGCCGTGTCAAACCTACTGCCACACAGAACAATTGACACGCCTAAGGACCCTGGACGTGCTCATGGGCGTGTCAGGCCAAAAACCCAGATTCCGGCCAAAACAACACCACAACTAACAAATCACTTCTATCCACCAACATCCACTTCCACCAAACTTAACAAAACATACCCAAAAACTATCTCAAACTTGCAACAACACCAAAACAAGCCAAACACACATCAAGCACTAATCACAAACATCATCAAAAACTCTAAACACAACCACAACTTAATCAATACCAACCAACTTACTCTTTTCTTCAATCCAATCCCAAAATCCAAAACCACTTAAACCAAATACTCTTAAACACCACACAATCAAACCTAACACATTCTCAAACACAACTTCAACTCACAAATCCACATAACTTCAAAAACAACACAAGAAATCAAGAGAGAACTTACCAAAGGTGGAGAACTCTTAAACTTCCAGCTTGATCTCTTGAAAACTCTCTTCAATCTTGAACTTGGAAGAACAAATCTCTATCTTGCTCTCTTTCTTCTTGATGGCCGGAAAACACAGAAAAGCAAAGAGAAGAGAAGGAAAGAAAATGGTCCACGGCAAAGGAAGAAAGAAAGAAGAAAAGAGAGAAAGCAAAAGTCAAATCATCTCCTCAAAACCCTCTCCTCCAAGCAATTAAAATTTTAAAATATCTTCTTCCACTTACTCTAACCCAATACAAATAATTAAATAATCCTTTAAACATAATTAATCAATAAATTAATCTCTTCCTTTGACTTTCCCATTGACTTGTGTATATGTTATATATATTTACATATATACAACATATAAACTCTCTCTTCACTTATTTTCCTCTTTTCCAATTAAACACAAATACACTTACTTCAATTACAACAATTATCACACCAAACTTCTAGGGTATATTTTGGGATATTACAATTCTCCCCCTCTAAAAAGAAATTTCGTCCTCGAAATTACCTGTCATCAAGTCCGAAACAACTGAGGATACTGATCTCGCATCGCTTGCTCACTCTCCCAAGTTGCTTCTTCCTTTGCATGATTCCTCCACAAAACCTTCACAAGTGGCACTTCCTTATTTCTCAACTCTCTTACTTCATGTGCTAAGATAGCAACTGGTTCTTCTTCAAAAGTCAGATCTGAACTCACTTCAATAGATTCAACTGATAACACATGAGATGGATCTGATCTGTACCTCCTCAACATAGAAACATGGAATACATTATGGATCCTATCCAACTCAGGTGGCAAAGCAAGCCTATAAGCAACTGGCCCAACTCTTTCCAATACTTCATACGGTCCAAAGAAACGAGGACTAAGCTTCCCTTTTCGACCAAACCTCAAAATCTTTTTTCCAAGGAAACACTTTCAAAAATACTTTATCTCCCACATTAAACTCTATGTCTCTCCTCTTCAAATCCGAATAAGACTTCTGTCGGTCTGAAGCTGCTTTCAATCTATTCCGAATCAGCTTCACTTTTTCTTCAGTTTCCTTAACCAAATCAGGACCAATTAACTTACTTTCTCCAATTTCATTCCAACATAGAGGTGTCCTACAATGTCTACCATACAAGGCCTCAAATGGCGCCATACCAATGCTGGATTGATGACTGTTATTGTAGGCAAATTCAACAAGTGGCAAAAATCTATCCCAACTTCCAGAGAAATCAATGACACAGCTTCTCAACATGTCCTCGATAATCTGTATCACTCTCTCTGACTGCCCATCTGTCTGCGGATGAAAAGCAGTACTGAAGTGTAATCAAGAACCCAAAGCACCATGTAAACTCTTCCAAAACCTCGAAGTAAACCGGGGATCTCGATCAGACACTAAAGAAATTGGGACTCCATGCAACTTCAAAATCTCATGGATATACAGCTCAGCCAACCTCTCAAGAGAATAATCCATCCGAACTGGAAGAAAATGAGTTGTCTTTGTCAATCGATCAACAATTACCCAAATAGCATCATGCTTCCTCTGAGTCAAAGGCAAACCAGACACAAAATCCATTGTTACTCTTTCCCATTTCCATTCAGGCACTGACAATGGTTGAAGTAACCCTGTTGGAACTTGATGCTCAGCTTTTACCCTTTGACATGTGAGACATTTGGATACAAACTCTGCTATGTCTTTCTTCATACCAGACCACCAATAGTACTGTTTCAAATCATGATACATCTTTGTATTGCCCGAATGCATAGCAAATACTGACTGATTTGCTTCTTCTAAAATAATCCTTCTCAAATTAGCATCATCAGGTACACACAATCTGTTCTTAAACCAAAGACTCCCATCACTTTTTACAATAAAATCTCGACTCTTTCCATTCTGGCAATCTGAAACAATCTTTTGCATCTTCTCATCACCCAACTGAGCTTCTTTAATCTGATCCAACAATACCGGTTTCAACTGTAACTGTGCCAACAATGCACCATCATCACAAGATACAAAACTAGCATGCAACGCTCTCAATTCGACAAGCAACGAGAGCGAATAAACAGTCAAACCTGCTAAAGACTTCCGACTCAAGGCATCAGCAACAACATTTGCCTTACCAGGATGATAATCAATCAAATAGTCGTAGTCTTTAATCAACTCCAACCATCTCCTCTGTCGAAGATTGAGCTCTCTCTGAACCCCCAAATATTTTAAACTTTTATGGTCTGTATAGATAAAACACTTCTCCCCATATAAATAGTGTCGCCAAATCTTCAATGCAAACACAATGGCTGCTAACTCCAAATCATGGGTCGGATAATTGAGCTCATGCGGCTTTAACTGCCGAGAAGCATAAGCTATGACTTCACATTCTTGCATTAATACACAACCCAATCCACTATGTGAAGCATCACTGTAGATCACATATGGTTTATCTTCTACAGGTAAAGTAAGAACAGGCGCTTGAGTTAACATCACTCTCAACTGTTCAAAGCTAGCCTGACACTGATCTTTCCACACAAATCTAACTCCCTTGCGAAGTAATCTGGTAAGTGGAGTAGCTATCAAAGAAAATCCCTTCACAAAGCGTCGATAATAGCCTGCCAAACCCAGAAAACTTCTAACTTCTGTCACAGACTTGGGTGGATTCCAATTCAAAATAGCTTCAACTTTACTCGGATCAACTCTAATACCATCTGCTGAAACTATATGACCGAGAAAAGTTACTTGGTCAAGCCAAAACTCACACTTCGACAGTTTTGTGGAATATACATATTATTACATCAAAATATATTATAATATACATGAAATCAATATGTATAAAAATATAAAATATTTACATGCTGGCAGTTTGACTCTGATCTTGATGTCCAACAGTCGACTTTGCACTCAAGATCTCAAGCCTAAACTTGACTAGGTCTAGATGAACTCTTCGGCTCAACCGGATCTACCCTGTCACCTGCGCGATAAATCACAATCACGCTAAGCCAAAAGTTTATGGTACAAACTTTGATAACAATATAGTTCAAATGCAATGCTTATACACAACACGTAAGGATATTATATCTTATAACATTATATCATTATATCTTGATAAATTGCTCAATTGTTCCATAATTCATAATTCACATAAAAGCAAACACAAGCATGGGCCCAAAAGGATTTAATATTCCATTCAAATTTCAGAGTTACTGCTTTGGTCCAAGATGACACCATATATCTAGCCTCGTAGGCAAATCATAATCAGAATGAGAATTACCTCATATGTAACATCCCAACTAGGCTTCAAGGACTAGGTGTAACACTCTTATACCCTATATACATACAATACATATTTTTAGCATATGTAAAATACGCATATACGGTACAAAAATATCACAGACTGGTTTACTAAATTTTTTTTTTCACATTTAAAGTTTCAAATTCTAAATATATAAAAATTAAATAGAATATAAATATTCTTTACTTGTTATAAGAACCGAAAATAAATAATATATATAAAAATCTCTGGAAAAAATTCGCCAGAGTTTTGTCTGTAATTTGGATATCCCAAAATTTAGCAATTACTCAACCTGCAAAAGGAAAACACTCCTAAATAATTTTTCAATCACCATCTCAACCATACTTCTCAATTTCACCAAGTTTCTCAAACATTTATATATATAGATATATATAATTTAAATCACACTTACTCTCCCATTTCAAATACATTGACCCAAACATTCTTTATAATATACAATACGTAAAATCCAAAACATAATATATTATGCATAAAACTAAAAAATGTACAATAACATAAAAATATATACATGCTGCTGGCAGTGTTTCTGATCTCGATAGCAACTCAACAAGCTCAACTACAAGTCTAGACCCGACCTGGCCTAGAAGAACTCTTTGGCTCAGCTGGGTCTACCCTGTCACCTGCGTGATGAAAACAATCTTGCTAAGCCGAAGCCTAGTGGTACAAACTTTGATAATAACAATATAACTCAATGAAATGCTAATGCATAATGCATATAGATGTCACATCATTCCACTTTTTTATATTTTTTTCAAACATTTCATAATTCATAATTCACATTAAAACAAAGACAAGCATAGGCCCAAAAAGAATCTAATATGGTATTCAAATTTCAGAGTTACTGCTTTGGTCCATAATGACACCATGTGTTTAGCCCCGTAGGCAATATATCCATGGATAATGCAACAGCCCCAGTCTCTTGGATCTCAACCCGGCTAGACCCTTAGGCCCCAGTATCTTGGTCCACAACCCGACAAGACTGCTACAGTTTTTGAGGCTTACGACCCACTATTTTCACCCCAAAAACATCATATTTATCAGCTGACTTGGCTTACGATATAGTCTTTTCACCATTCCAGCGTTTAGCCCGTAGGCAATCATAGGCATGCCGCCAAATCCAGAACTCTGAAAATTGAATAACATACTAGGCACACAATTTATTCATATTTCTCATTATTAATCTCTTTCTCATTTTTACATATTCAATCTAGGCAAATTGCCTTATTTTCACATTTTTTTTCTCACTTTTCTCATTTTTCACATCTTTCTCATTTTTCTCACTTTTCTCATTTTTCACATCTTTCTCATTTTTTTTTCTCACTTTTCTCACTTTTCTCATTTTTATCAATATCAATTCATTTCATTATACCACATATCTCATTTTTGCATTCACAACACATTAACCAATTATTTTGGGTATTTTCACATAATATACATATTTCACATGTTGCACAAATTAGCCATTATCAATGGCTTTTCACAATGCATTTAACACATATATGACATTACAAATGTCATAGCATATTATTCATACACAATCAATGAACCAAGTAGCTTAACACATTTTTTAACCAAAATGTTTTAAGTCCAAATGTTATGCAAATATAGACTATATTCAAAGTTTGTACATACCTCCACTAACAACCCAAAGCAAGCTAAAAACAACCTTAAATCCAATCTTTCCAACTTGCCCTTCACCACTTGGATGAAGCAAATCAACTTCCCTCAAAGCCTAAACCAAATTTGATAACAAATAATCATTTAGTATCACATTTAATGGCATTTCCAGCATTAAACCATAATTACACATCACTCCTGCAAATTTTCAAAAATTTAGCCTTTCCTTACTTCAACATTGGAATTCCATTCTATTATAATTAAATTAGTGTTTTAAATTTATTTATATTATTAAAAACATATTTTAATACATTTAAATCATTTACATTATAAAAATATTCTCTTATACACAAAATCTCAAAAATGGCATAACCTTCCCCCATTGAAGGTTTTCCATTCCAACACAATCCATTACTCATTCCAAGCTTATATTCATCACTTTTTAACACTAAACAACATGCTTAAACAAATAAAATCACAAAATTTAACCACTTTGAAAAATCACTTTTCCAAAACCCTAAATCTCCACTTCCATTCTCAAACTCCAACCCAACACCACCAAATCCAATATTTTACTTGAACCAATATGCACAATTAAAGTTTATGTTTTCTGTAGACCCTTAATTTTTGACCCTGTCCGGTCCAATATATTTTATTTAGTCAAAAATAATTTTTGTGTTGTCTAATATATTTTAATTGGTCCAAAATAATTTTTTTATGTTAATTAAATAATTTTTGCTTTATTATCTAATTTTTATTAATAAAAAATAAAAATTCAAAAATAATAAAAAAATAATTCAAAAAAAAAGTCGAGATGCGAGAAATGGCCTGGGCCATTTCGCCCGCAGAATTTTCTTGCGGGCGAAATGGCCTTCGCCCGCCCACAGGCGCACCTCGCCCTTAGCTGCTGCAGTCAGCTGCGGCATATTTTTTTGCCAGCGCAATTTTTCCTGCTGCAGATTTTTCGCCAGTGCAATTTTTCCGACGCAAATTTTTCGAAACCTAATACAATTACGTTTCGGTTTCCTTTTCTTATTACATATTGAAAGCCGTGAGTAACTAGGAAAAAACCATAAAAAACCTCTATAAATATCAACATAAAAAAGAGGAAAAGTATTCAGAAATTAAGGAGGAAATTGGAAAAAATTTGAAATCGAATCTGTGAAGGAAAGTAGTGGAAACAAGCTAATTTTTGAGGAGCTGAAAATCAATTCAGCAATTCATCAAAGGTATCAACTGCCTTTGATTTGGTTGATCCAAGAAGCAATTTTGGTGCAACCCCACAAAAGAAGGTTTAAATTCTAAATTCTTTTTGTTTTTTGTTTACAGTAGCTTAATTCTTCAAAGACAAAAATATCCCAGAACCTTTAATTTGATTATTCTAAAGTTAAAAACACTATTCTGTTGCTTTGTTTTCCAAAAAAACTTACAATTGCTACTTTTGTTTCATCAAAATTTTAAAACCCTAATTGAACATGTTTCTTTTCAAAACCTTTAAATAATATGCTGTTTCTTTCCAAAAGCCTTAAAAACTACCTTTTTTTGCTTTATAAACTTTAAATCATTGGTGTATTTTCATAAAACTCCCTAAAAATATTCAATTGCTTTTTTCAAATTCTAAAATTCTAAGATAACCAGAAACCCTAATTCAAAACTTCTAAAACCCTAATTCAATTCCTAAACTCAAAATAGTAAACCCTAACCCCTTAAAACCTTAAACCTTAATTTTTTTTCTAAACTTTAATCCTTTGAAACTTTAAAAAACCATATAAACACAAATATTTAATTTTACACTGCAAGCTTAAAACCATAATTCAATGAATAGCCATAAACCACAAATAAAAAATGTTTTAAAGTGTCGAAACCCTAATTTCATGATTTCACCATTCAAATATTAATTTAGTTAATCAAAGAGCTTTATCAACCTTTGAAAACATAAAACCTTAATCAATTTTAATTTCTTAAAAAAACTCACAGTTACTATAATTTAGACTTTTATTTGCTTTATTAAATTCTATATTTTATGCTTTGATTTATTTTATATGCTTTAATTTATTTAAGTTCAATGCTTGGTTTATTTTATTTATCATGGATGGATGTTTACTTTCTATTGATATTTAATATCTTTGATGAATGATTTATTTATGATGAATGATTATTTACTTTTATCAATTTATTTAGATTTCCAAAAGTTGTAAGAGGTATGTTTCCACTTGGTGGGTACCTCATTAGTTAAATATCATGTAATTTAAATTGCTTTTCTATTTTAGAACCTATGTAAAAGGCATGTTTCTACCTTTCGGTGGGTGTCCTATTTAGGCATGTGATGTAAGGACATGTTTCCATCCTTCGATGGGTGTCCATTTATTTGCTTTGTTTGGACATTATTTTGATTTTTAATATATTGATGCTTTCTTTTAATTATTTGTGTGTAATATGGATAATGTTTTTATACTTAAGAATTTTATAATATTAAGGCCTGTAAAGGAGGCCGGTTCTAATGAACCGGGCGTTGTAGGGGTGCTAGGCCATTTCTCACCTTCCCCACACGTTCCCAACTTTCCGAACCCATTAGGGGGTTAGGGATTCCTTAGAAATCGAGTCATCCACCCCTTTCTTTTTTCCCTGCCAGTCCGGGTGGCGACTCCATTTTCTCCGAACTTAGGTCCGTGTTCTCTAAGGCTCCAAGCCTAAACAGTGCCGAAGTCGCAAGAACCATTCCACCGGGAGTGGGGGCGAAAATCCCTGCTCACAGTGGCGACTCCACTGGGGATAAGAGAAGTTGATTCCGTTGGTCTTTATATTATTCTATTCTTTCTTATAATGATGTTATCCATTGCATCATCTTAGATTGCATCGTGTGAGTGAGTTAGGACGCCCGTGTTAGCCGTGTTATGTTATGCAAGGGATACCATACTTTCACTCAAGGTATGGAGATCGAGCATGGCATAACCACTCATAGCCTCATACCGTTTGGTATATACTTGCTATGGGAACCTAAGCCTTTTAACCCAAAGACTAGCTCATGTAATTGGCCTAGTTACTTTCCTTAGGTTTTACCCCAAATGCATGTTGTTTGACTATGGTTAATTTATCTTAGCTTAAATCATGACTTATTTGGTTTGTTCTTTTTCTAATATGACCTAAGTATATAGTAAGCTTAAAATAAACTTTTCTTTAAAGTCCAAAAGACCAAAGCTATTTTCAAAATTTTTTTAAAATGGTCTTTGGACATAAGACTTTTCTAAAAACAAATCAAAAATTCTTTGGCCCATGGCCCAAATACTAATCCCAAAATCCATTTTTCTAAAATCTTTTATAATGGGCTTAGAAACAAAACTATTTTCACCCAACCTTCTCTTACAAAGAGCTTGTAAAAAATATTTAGGTCAATTATGAAATACTAAAAATCAATTGTGGGCCTAGTTTACACTAAGAATAAATTAACCATGGGCTTGTTTTTGGCATGAACCATTAGTTACTCTTTTCAAGTGAGAAATCTATTTATAATAAACCTCTTAATTTCGTTTTAATTCAAAGTAGCATAAAAGCTACTTTAGTTGGTTAAATGGATTAAACCCTAATTAATGGGAATTATCATGGATTGATTTCCATTTTCGAAAATGTAACTATTGGTTGAAACGTCCGAGGGAATTATTCGAAAGCAAGATACTCCATGTTGGTATTTTGTCAACCATATGCCTAAGAAAAGAGACTCACTATTCGTGTGTGGATGTTATAAGGTTGGAAGGAACGTCCAAATTATATTTCTTTGTTGATTGTTCGTGCATACATGCATACATGCATACATTTGCATCTCATATCATTGATCCTCTCTGGCTCACAGCCCTGGATTACGATAGTTCGAAAGCCTACAACAATCCGACCTATGCCAGAGACGAAGTATCTAGCAACGACTCAATCACTTGCTCACAAAAAACAATGGAACCCAAACAAATTCAAAGGATGGTGGATGAGGCCCTCAATGCCAAGATGGAAGAAATCAAATAGGCCCTAGCTGAGACCATGAAGAATCAGTTGACTGCAATCTTAGAGAATCATGCCGAGGCATCTGCTAGCACTAAGAAGCCAAAGGACAAAGGGAAGACTAAAGTTAGTGAAGTGGTTTTTGATGATGAAAAGGTGATCATTGATGACGATGATGATTGGGCTCAATACTACCAAGATGTTCAAGAGAAGAAGAAAGAACCAAAGGTTGGTGAGAAAGCAACTATTGAAAAGACCGAGACATCCGATGTTGAAAAGATGATTGCGGATTTAGAAAAGAAATTTGAGAAGAAGTTGAAAACCGAGGAGATGTCCGAGATCGACAAACTATTTGAACAAGATGAAGAAGTCCCGTACAAGTTCAAGATGCCATCCTTTGCAAAGTACAATGGCACCGAAAATCCTCATCTCCATGTGAAGCAATATATCACTGCCATGCAGTCTGCCCAAGCTACTAAGGCTCAAACTCTAAGGTACTTTATGCTCTCATTGGACCCTGTTGTCCAAAACTGGTTCAATACCTTAGATGATGGAACACAAAAGAGTTGGGATCTACTTTACAAAGCCTTCATCCAATAATATGGATATAATGTTGAGTTAGAAGTTACTTTAATGGAAGTGGAGTCCATAAGGCAAAGGCCAAATGAGAATTTTGTGGACTATGTGAAGCGATGGAGAAACAAGGCCGCTTTACTGAAGAAGAGACCCGATGAATCCGATCAAATAAGGATGATTGTGAGAGGGGTGTTGCCTAATCTTCATGAGAGGATGTCTATACACTCATCCGTGATTTCAAAGACCTTCTCCAAGCTGGTTTGCAAATCGAAGAATGGGAAAGGGAGAAAAACCATTTTGCAACAAAAAGGAATGAGAAAGGGAGCTATCAACCTGGTAGCCAAAGCATGCAAAAGGCCGTCGATGTTAATGCTAATAACCAAGGAACAAGGAGACAATTTTCAGAATTGGGAAAACTAATGTCTTGGGTTCTCAACAAGCTTCAAAGAAGGATTGCTACAACCCCTAAATCCTCATCCTTTGCCTAACCCTCTCCCACCTAACTTTGACACCAAAGCATTTTGTCTATTTCACCAAATGCAAGGGCATGACATGGATAGATGTGTAAGGTTGAGACATGAGATTCAAAATCTAATTGATAATGGGAAGCTACCCGAGCCCAACAAACCAAACACCAAAGACAACCCATTGCCAAAATTCAATAGGGTACCACCACTGGCAACCTTCATGATTGGAGGAGGTTTGCATGAGGACTTTGTCATGTCTTCTTTTCAAGATGTGGATGAAAAAGCAACCAAAGAAGAAGAGGCATTTGTCAAAATTGAACAAGCTATGATGGGTGGAGAAGTAGCAATTTGTGTTGTCAACGGGTTTTTGGATTCAAGTGATAGTGATGATGATATTGTATCCAAGAAGGAGGAGTGGACTTGGTCCGAGCCCGAAGAAGATGAGGTGATGAATACTAGATCCGGTAAGCCTTACGCAAGGCCACCACCTAAGGAGATAGAAACTAATAAGGGGAAGGAAGTCAAAATAGAGGAAGATGATGCTGTGCTCAAGCAATTGAAAAGAACCCAAGCAAGTGTTAGCATTTGGGACTTGTTAGCTACTTCTAAAAAGCATCGAGAAACTATGGCCAAAGCCTTAGCTAGCATACCAATTTCTACCTCCACAATAGTGGAGGAGTTGATCAACTTCATAAAAATTGGGGAAGTAATGAAATGTGAAGAGGTCCAAGAAAAGAGTGAAGTTAATATGGGAGCAGTTTCTTTTTCGGATGTGGACTTACTGGAGGAGGGGAGAGACCACATCCGCCCTCTCTTTATCAAAATAGAAGTTAAGGGGAAGATGACTCCTTGTGTAATGGTTGATGATGGGTTCGCCATAAATGTTTGTCCTCTTAAGATATTACTAAAGCTAGCCATGTCAACAAGAGATCTAATCCCGACCGAGGTAACGATTCGTGCTTATGACAACACTAAGAGGCATGCCGAAGGGACTTTCAAAGCGGCTGTCAAGGTTGGTCCAATTGAATCTATTGTTGAGTTTATTATTTTAGATATACCAGTTACCTTCGCCTTACTCTTGGGGCGACTATGGTTTCAACCTCTTGGTGGAGTTCCTTCCACCCTTCATCAAAAGATCAAATTCCCCAACGGAAATGAGACAGTGGTCATTGAAGCTGAAGATAATGAGATTATTAATGCTCTATAGGTTGAGAGGCCTCTCAATGGTTTTCAAGTAGCTGCAATTTTTGATGATAAAGTGGTGGACTCCAAAGTCTTGAATATGATGAAGAACATGAACTACCTTCCTGGAGCTAGTCTTGGAAAGGGTAAGGCCGGTTTGACAAAGCTGCCAGACTTTAGAACCCAAACATCCAAGAAAGGGTTGGGATATGATGAAGCCAATGATGTCCAGCCAAACAAGAATGAGAAGATGAGCTTCCCACCACTTGAAGAGATCTTTGTCAAAGCTCCAGATATGGGACCACTCCAAGGAAAGCCCGAGCCGATCATGTTCATGGGTAAGTTAATCCCAGGTTTTAAAATTTTTACAGATGTTGCCGAGCTAGTGGAACAAGTGAAGAAAGAGCTCACCCTGCCAACCAACAAAGAATCCAATCCAAAAGAGAAGAATGAAGCTGCCCTGAAAGCCGAGAAGACTCCGGAAGAGATTGCTGCCCTGGTCGAAGAAGAGTTTGAAGACATCCTGCATTATGATTCTGAGAATAATGATTTTGATTTTGATTTTAATTTGTCTTCTTTGTATGAGGATGATGATGTTTTCTTTTTCAAAATGAATGCAATAAAGTCTGATTTTGCTTACTTGTGTGATGTTTCTCCTGATGGTTGCATACATTCAAATAGCAGTTACATGAGCATCTTTAATATTAATTTTGTTAACACACAATCATTAAATTTGTGAACAACTGAAAATCCTAAAAACATTAGCATAACATCCGACCGTACTCCTGAAGAGAGAGAGATTTGAAAAAATATTCAAAAAATATGAAGAAGTGTTTGCTTGGTCTTATGAAGATATGCCGGGGATAGATCAAGACATAGCCGAGCATCACATTCCTACTTACACTCACATTAAGCCTGTCAAACAAAAGCTTTGGTGATTAAGACCTGAGTGGGCTGAATTGGTTAAATAAGAGGTCACTGAGCAAATACAAGTGAAGTTCCTTGAAGTGATAGAATACCCAGATTGGCTAGGCAACATAGTACCTGTGACAAAGAAAGATGGGAGGATAAGGGTCTGCGTGGACTATAGAGATTTAAATAAAGCTTCCCCTAAGGATGATTTTCCTTTGCCTCATATAGATGTTCTCATTGATAGTGCAGCCTCTAGTGTGCTACACTCGTTTGTAGATGGATTTTTCGGATACAATCAAGTGTTAATGGCCCAAGAGGATAAAGCCAAAACTGCTTTCATTACTACATGGGGTATATTTTGTTATAGGGTGATGCCTTTCGGCTTAAAGAATGCTGGAGCAACCTACCAAAGGATGGCCACCACACTATTTCATGACATGATGCACAAAGAAGTTGAAGTATATGTTGATGATAAGATGGTTAAGTTGGATACAAGGGAGCAACACTTCCAAAACTTAGAATTATTCTTCGATAGAGCTTTGAAATATAAGCTAAGATTAAACCCGAAGAAGTGTGTATTCGGTGTTACTTCAGGCAAATTATTGGGACATGTAATTGTTCTGAATGGTATTGAGATAAATCCTGACAAAGTCAAAGCAATCAGGGATATGCTAGCCCCAAAGATGGAGAGAGAAGTTCAGAGATTCATTGGTAAACTGCAGTACATTAGCAGATTTATAGCAAAGCTCACAACAATCTGTGAGCCTATCTTCAAGTTGCTTAGAAAGAATCAGCCGGTCGTATGGAACGAAGAATGTCAAAAGGCCTTTGATCGAATAAAAGAGTATTTGTTGAATCCATCTGTTTTGAAACAACCTAAACCCAGAAAACCTCTATTACTATACTTAGTAGTAGAAAAAGAGTCGATAGGAGCCATGCTAACCCAAGCAGATGAGTCGGGGATTGAGCATGCCATTTACTATTTGAGTAGAAAGCTCCTACCTTATGAAATTAAGTATAGTATCATCGAAAAGACCTGTATAGCCGTGGTTTGGTCTTCTAAGAAGTTGCGGCATTACTTTCAATCATATAGTGTGCAAGCAATTTCCAGGTTGGATCCAATGAAGTGTTAAAGGGAGACACCCTCTTTAATTGGGAAATATGGTCCATCGTTGATAATATTAGAAGAATTTGAGATCGAGTATGTAACCAGGAAAACAATCAAAGGAAGAGCGGTGGCAAAATTCCTGGCTCAACAACCATTACCAGAAAGTGAAAAGGTAATCTTGGAATTTCCAGATGAACATTTAGAAGCAATTGAAGTACAAGGGTGGAAAATGTATTTTGATGGAGCAGTAAACATGAAAGAAGCAGGTTTGGGAGTTATACTAGAATCGCCCGAAGGAGAATTCATTCCTTTAGCCAAAAAATTAAAATTTAGGGCAACCAATAATATGGTGGAGTATGAAGCTTGTATTTTTGGTTTGGAAACCCTAATGATTATGAAGGTGGATAAGGTGGAAGTTTATGGTGATTCATTGCTAGTTGTATCCCAAATAAATGGAGAATGGGAGTTGAAAGAAGAAAAATTAAAACCATACCACCATTACTTGACCATGATGAAGAAGAATTTTAAGGAGTGTAGGTTTATACACCTGTCAAGAGAAGAAAATCAGATGGCTGATGCCCTGGCCACATTGTCTTCGGTATGGGAAAATCCTGCAAGCCTATTCCTTAAGCCTCTAATCTTAACCAGTTCATCAACTTCTTGCTATGAATATGAGACAATCATGGAAATTGATACATACCATGATGTGTGGTATGATACTATAAGACGATTTTTGGAGGAAAGAGAATATCCGCTGGGGGCAACAAAGAAAGAGAGAATAGCCATAAGGCGGTGGTCTTTTCAATACATCACCTTCCATGGGGAGTTATATCGAAGATGGCCTGATGGAGTGCATTTAAGATGTTTAAGAAAATCGGAAGTGGAGTGCATCATGTTAGAAATACATGCGGGAAGTTGCGGTCTGCACATGAGTGGTTTGGCCCTAGTTAAGAAGATTATTCGACAAGGTTACTATTGGTTGACCATGGAGAAAGACTGTATTGAGTTTGTAAAGAAGTGACAACAATGTCAGATGTATGGTAACTTGAATCACATGCCTCCTGAAGAATTGCATTCAATGTCTTCACCTGGCCATTTGCCACCTGGTACATCCGACAGCTTCAAACGGTCACCGTTTCATTGTGGTAGCAGTAGATTATTTTTCAAAATGGGTCGAAGCTGAATCCTTCAATAGACTGTGTGCAAGCCAAATGGCTAGGTTTATTGAAAAGAACCTCATATGCAGATAAGGGGTCCCGCACAGTGTGATATCAGACAATGGGGTACAATTTCAAGGAGCAGTTAAGGATTTATTCTCAAAGTACCAAATCCATCATCATCGGTCCTCTCCTTATAGACCAAAGGCTAATGGTGTAGTGGAAGCAACAAACAAGACAATTAAGAAAATTCTATCCAAAATGACCAAGACTTACAGGGATTGGTCAGAGATGCTTCCCTTTGCTTTATGGGGATATAGGACAAGTGTGCGAACACCTACAGGGATGACACCGTTCTCTTTAGTTTATGGGATGGAAGCGATATTGCCAATTGAAATTGAGATCAAGTCGTTAAGAGTGGTCTTGGAAGCTGAACTGCCTGAAATGGAATGGGTAGCAAGCAGATACACACAGTTAGCTCTGCTAGAAGAGAGAAAGTTAAAGGCACGGTATCGTCATCAACTGTATCAAAAGAAGATAGCTCGGGCCTACAATAGAAGGGTTAAGATCAAAAAATTCAGAGTTGGCAATTTGGTGTTGAAGCAATGTAAGCCTAATGTATCTGATCCAAGAGGGAAGTTTAAGCCTAGCTGGGAACAAAGGTGCGGTGAAGTTGATAGATATGGACGGGAACAAATTTAGTGAGCCAGTAAACATTGATAGGTTGAAGAAGTTTTATGTATCATAAAAAAAAAGGAAAAAAGAGCTCACTAGGTTGAAAACCCAAAAAGGGCGGCCTAGGCAAAAGTTAGAGCACTCCGCTAGTCCCGAAAACCCAAAAGGGCGGGTTAGGCAACAATTAGGGCTAAATGAGAGAAAATCGTCAATTAGAAAACCCGAAAGGGCTAGTTGGCAACAGGAGTGATCTTGTGTATGCTGGCTTTATGTTTGGCTGTTCTCCAATTTAATAAAATAGAATTAATGTTAAAATTGTTTTATGTGCACTGTTATAAGTATTTGACCAGATATGGATGAAATAAATAATCATAATTACAAAAGATGATGACAAATTATAAATGGAAAAGAAGCATCTTTTATTACTTTAGTTATTTTTCATCCTAACAAAACACTTTCTGAATTGACAAATGTAAAATCTATGGCAGTCGATAAGTGTAACATGCAGGAGCAAAGTCAGGATCACAAAGCTCAGCTCCATACTGATGCCCAAGTCGGAGAGGATCATAGCATGTACCTTGACAAAGAGCAGCAAGGGGAACGTACATCAAGTATGTCCGCGTGGTTATACGAGAAATCTTCCACCAAGGTACCAACCAACGGATATTGACTTTGGAGCGTGAGTGGATCCAGTCAACCCAGTCAGCATATGAAGAAGCTAGATGGAAGAGCTTCCTAGCAGAATGATGATGTGGCAGGTATCTGGCAAAATCCATGGAGGGAGTATCAAGCAAACAAAGATGCTCCTGAAGCCAAATCTGTGAAGAAAGAATTAAGTTAAAAAAAAAGTCCGCTAAGTTGAAAACCCGCAAGGGCAGCTTAGGCAAAAGTTAGGACAACTCGCTAGTTCAAAAAATCCACTTGGGCGGATTAGGCAAAAATTAGAGCTATAAAGAAAAGAAGTAAAAAAGAAAACCTAAATTGAAAACCCGAAAGGGCAGTTTAGGTAATTACCTAAAGCAGCAATGGACTCCCAGCCAGTCTCTTTGACAATCCCGATTTAAATTGGTCTAATCCAACTAAGGTCTCGGCTAAAATCACAGGTACCGGCGACAAGACTCCTTCCATTTGGTCCATAATATCCAATACTCATGGTTCAATATTGCCGTCAGAAGAAACAAGCAAGAATTGGCCGAGCAAACAAAGACAAAGCATGCGTCCCCATGCCTTAGTAGGAGCCAAATGAGAGAAACAAAAGTCAATCAAAGGAGCAAGTAGAATTTTTTCACCTCTCATCAACCGAAGAACTTCGGGTTTTGGAATTTGAAATAACATCTGCATCTTCTGTTGAGTCTTAGAAATCAATGTGGGTAACACCATTTGTTGATTATTTGGAAATCCAAGGACGGCCTCAAATTCTTCAATCAAGGGACATATTTCAAAGCCATTAATTCTAAATACCCTAGAATTCGTACCCCAAAAGGAAGCCACGACATGTAAGAAGGATTGGTCCAATTTGACATTTTGAAAATATTTTAAAACGTCAAGTTTTGACCATGAAATTTGCTTCCAATGAATGGCATCCATATTCTTAAATAAAATTTTTATTCTCTTTAAATGATGCTCCGTCATGATGAATGAATGAAGGAAAAGTTAAATTGTTAAAGGGAGTCTTCACGTTGAAAGAGAAAGAATTTTGGTTTATGTATTAAAATATGGCATGAAGGGTGATTTATATGGAAGAAACAAACCTTTTCCAAAAGTGAAAAGGAAAAGATGATGGGAAAGAATAAGTCCATATGGCATAAGGAAAGGAAGTAGCAATGAATTTCCTTTACCACGTTGGATTTCGTTTAACAAAAGAAGTGGATGTAAATTAGTGGTTTACTGTAACAAAAAAAAAGAAATAAAAAAAGTGGTGCAGTAACGTAAAAAAAAAAAGGATTACAGTAAAGAGGCAAATTGTATATTTTTCATTATTGTACAATATTTTACAATTGCTACAATATTTACATATTACTAAGAGGGTGGTGGTGGGTCATCAAATAAAGTCCTGAAAAAGTCATCGCCTGTTGGAGGAGGGGGCAAATTACTCGTCCCGGGATCACCCGAAGCAGAAGCACTAAAATCCCTATTGCCTTGGATTTCCGATCTATCATGGTCTTCATCAGAAGCAGACGAAAGGATCTCATGGTCATCAGTCTGGGGGCCTCTCGATGAAGAAGCACTGGGATCCCTCATTCCCTGAAATCGAAAGTCTCAGAAATGTTGTTCGGATTGATGATATAAACTTTCAAAATGAGAAGCCTGCTGACGACTTGCAGCCAACTCTTCTTGAAGTTTCCTATTTTTTTCTTCGAGCATCCGCTATGAGCCAAGAAGGAAAAAGGTAAGAGCATACATAATCATGCATACATATAGCATAAATTATTATGAAATACGAAATATACCAGGTAGTTCATATCAATGCCTTGCGGATGAGATGGCATATCTGGCGGGCTAGAACGAGCAAATGAAGGGGCAGTAAAGGAAGGTCCAGCCTCATGATCAAACGAGCCAACAGCTTGCAACAATTATTAAAGAATCAAAGAGAGAAAAAGCAGTTGCAATGGAAAAGTGGTAAAAGTTTTACCTGAGAAGTACTGGCCCCGAGATGTGGAATAGACTCTCCTGCATCTCTGTGATGTTCCTCCTCATCTCTACCCTCATTTTCATTGGAAATCTCTCGCACACCGACAGGAGATACATCAAAGTTCAAGAGTCTCATTTAAATAAAACGGGCATAAAATGGACCCGATAAATGGAGAAATGACTCGGCATCATAACCATACCAGGCCGACCACCATGCATCCTCCGGCATCGACATAATATTTAAAGTATATTTCGGGATTTGCATCGGAAACCTCCGCTGCTCTGGACTGAGAAACCATTCATAAACTCTCTCCCCGAGAAACTAGCCACTAGATACTGGGCCAGCAATAATTCGGTGAGAATGTTGGAAAGACAGTGCAACCCTCATCAAAGGAGACCAGTTTGCTCGCTCTTCTGGATTCCACCAGGCCAAATTCACCTGCAGGATAACATAAGATAAGTAAAACTTTCACATAAAATTTAAAGCATACTAATGTTATTTTACCTGATCCCAGGTTAAGCGGCTCAACACAAAGCGATGAGTATGCACATGATGAGAGCCGGGAACATTCACGCGATCGGACAACCAGTAATTTAATCTCGGATACACGATTCTCTCTCGGGAAATGCCGGGTATCCTCACGAGGTTGTGTTCATATGCCCATATCTACAATAACAATAAAGATCACATTCATGCAAGAAAAGAGTGGAAAAGACATTGGTGGAAGAAAGAATACCTCGACAACCGCCATCAAGCCGATAAAAGAATTCTTGTTTCGGCAAAGCTTATCGAGACCATGGTAAAGACATGCGAGACTAGCTTCACCCCAACCAGAAGATGGTACCATTCTAAGATAAGAAAGGGCACTCAACACTGGCAAGTGAATGGAGGATTCAGTGCTGCCTAAGATGGTCGACCCGAGCAGATATAACAAAAATCCTCTAGCGTACTGTTCGACCCTGTCTCTGCCAACCCGACCTTCGTAGTTCATCCAAAAACTACGAATTGGCTCAATTTTTATCTTAAAAGACCCTTTATATGATGGTTCCATACCAATTAATTCCTGAATTTCTTCAAATGTTAAAATATCATTGGTCAGAGGAACCGAAACACCATCATATCGAAGGCCAGTAATGGCAATAAAATCGACCGGACCAATTGTCATCTTTCCAATGGGTAAGTGAAAAGTGTGGGTTGTATCCAGCCATCGCTCTGCAAGCGCCTGGACTACGCTCCGGTCTATCTCATATTCCTTGAATGGCAATTGTAAGATGAACTGCTCAAAGCCGCAATCTCGGATAATCCTCCTTACTCGAGAAGGCATTACATCGTACAATTGTCGGGCATTATAAATACACCCTCCAACCCGAACAACGCAATGATCATGCTAACACAGACCCAGGTAAGTTAATACCAGGTAAGTACATATTATTCTATCTACTTAAATTAATTTATTTTACACAATAACAAATAATAACAACAAAATATAAAATATATATAAAAAAACAAAAAAAAAGAGAGGAAAAAACACACACAACGGAAAAATCAAGAGCAATAAAAAAGAAAAAAAATAATTACCTCGTTCTTTTGGTTGGAACTGCGATGGAGCGGCATCCCAGCCAATATATCTAAATTTTCATCTTCATGGTGCTGAATAAACTCCAATAACTCGGCATTAGAATGAGTCCCTGACCTCGAAGCATGCATTATTTTTGAAAAAATATGTGCTAAAATTGAAAGAAATTTGAGAGAATTAGAATGTGAAAATTTTTGCTATGAAATGAAATGAAATATCAGCTTCTTTTTATAGAGAAATAGTAAGCAAAAAAACAAAATTCAAAAACTGTTTATAAATAGTAAATTTTACTATTGATAAATAGTAAATGTTACTATTTATAAATAGTATTACTATTGATAAATAGTAAATATTACTATTGATAAATAGTAAATATTACTATTTATAAATAGTATTACTATTGGTAAATAGTAAAATTACTATTTCCAATAGTAAATACTATTTGATACTATTTGCGAATAGTAAATTTACTATTTATAAATAGTAAATAGTGCATCAACAGTGACTACACAGTAAATAAACAATAAATTCATTTATTCATTTTAATCATTCAAATAATTACAGGTATATAAATATTTTTACACCCAGGGGGTAATAAGAAGACATATGCCTAAAAATTAGCCAAACTTTTTTATTAGCTCGGGTCCAGAACCCAAATTTTTCTTAGGTCCAGAACTTAGAATCTTTCTTGAGTCCAGAACTCGAACCGGGTCCAAAACCCAAATTTTTCTTAGGTCCAGAACCTAGAATTATCCTTGAGTCCAGAACTCGAACCGAGTCCAGCACTCGAACCGGGTCCAGAACACAAATTTTCCTTAGGTCCAGAACCTAGAATTTATTTCCAAGTCCAAAATTTAGCTCGGGTCTAGAACCCAAATTTTTCTTAGGTCCAGTACCTAGAATCTTCCTTGAGTCCAGAACTCGAACCGGGTCCAGAACCCAAAATTTTCCTTAGATCCAGTACCTAGAATCTTCCTTGAGTCCAAAACTCGAACCGGGTCCAGAACCCAAATTTTCCTTAGGTCTAGAACCTAGAATTATCCTTGAGTCCAGAACTCGAACCGGGTCCAAAACCCAAATTTTTCTTAGGTCTAGAACCTAGAATCTTCCTTGAGTCCAGAACTCGAATCGGGTCCAGAACCCAAATTTACCATTAGGTCCAGAACCTAGAATTATCCTTGAAACCAGAACTCGAACAGGGTCCAAAACCCAAATTTTCCTTAGATCCAGAACCTAGAATTATTTCTAAGTCCAGAACTTAGCTCGGGTCCAGAACCTAAATTTTCCTTAGGTCCAGAACCTAGAATTATTCTTGAGTCCAGAACTCGAACCGGGTCTAGAACCCAAAATTTCCTTAGGTCCAGAACCTAGAATTATTCTTGAGTTCAGAACTCGAACTAGGTCTAGAGCCCAAATATTCCTTAGGTCTAGAACCTAGAATTATTCTTGAGTCCAGAACTCGAACCGGGTCTACAACCCAAATTTTCCTTAGGTCCAGAGCCTAGAATTATCCTCGAGTCCAAAACTCGAACCGGGTCTAGAACCCAAAACCTCCACCATCTCAAAAATTAAGTCATGTTGCTTTTCACTCTCTTTCACTAAGGTTTCAGATCATTTAAGCAGAGGGCAAACTGTAGACCCTTAATTTTTGACCCAGTCCGGTCCAATATATTTTATTTAGTCCAAAATAATTTTCGTGTTGCCTATATATTTTAATTGGTCAAAATTTTTTTTTGTTATCTTAATTAAATAATTTTTGCTTTATTATCTAATTTTTATTAATAAAAAATAAAATTCAAAAATAATAAAAAAATAATTCAAAAATAATAAAAAAAAAGTCGGGCTGCGAGAAATGGCCTTCGCTCGCCCACAGGTGCACCTCGCCCGCAGCTGCGGCAGATTTTTTCGCCAGCGTAATTTTTTTGACGCAAATTTTCCGAAACCTAATATAATTAGGTTTCGGTTTCCTTTTCTTATTAAATATTGAAAGCCGTATATAATTTTCCGAAACCTAATATGATAACCCGAAACCCTAATTCAAAACTTCTAAAACCCTAATTCAATTCCTAAACTCAAAATAGTAAACCCTAACCCCTTAAAACCTTAAACCTTAATTTTTTCTAAACTTTAATCCTTTAAAACTTTTAAAAAACCATATAAACACAAATATTTAATTTTACATAGTAAGCTTGAAACCATAATTCAATGAATAGCCATAAACCACAAATAAAAAATGTTTTAAAGTGTCCAAACCCTAATTTCATGATTTCACCATTCAAATATTAATTTAGTTAATCAAAGAGCTTTATCAACCTTTGAAAACATAAAACCTTAATCAATTTTAATTTCTTAAAAAAACTCAGAGTAGCTATAATTTAGACTTTTATTTGCTTTATTCAATTCTATATTTTATGCTTTGATTTATTTTTTATGCTTTAATTTATTTAAGTTCAATGCGTGGTTTATTTTATTTATCATGGATGGATGTTTACTTTCTATTGATATTTAATATCTTTGATGAATGATTTATTTATGATGAATGATTATTTACTTTTATCAATTTATTTAGATTTCCAAAAGTTGTAAGAGGTATGTTTCCACTTGGTGGGTACCTCATTAGTTAAATATCATGTAATTTAAATTGCTTTTCTATTTTAGAACCTATGTAAAGGGCATGTTTCTACCTTTCGGTGGGTGTCCTATTTAGGCATGTGATGTAAGGACATGTTTCCATCCTTCGATGGGTGTCCATTTATTTGCTTTGTTTGGACATTGTTTTGATTTTTAATATATTGATGCTTTCTTTTAATTATTTATGTGTAATATGGATAATGTTGTTATACTTAAGAATTTTATAATATTAATGCCTGTAAAGGAGGCCGGTTCCAATAAACCGGGCGTTGTGGGGGTGCTGGGCCATTTCTCACCTTCCCCACATGTACCCAACTTTCCGAACCAATTAGGGGGTTGGGGATTCCTTAGGAATCGAGTCATCCACCCCTTTCTTTTTTCCCGGCCCATCCGGGTGGCGACTCCATTTTCTCCTAACTTAGGTCCATGTTCTCTAAGGCCCCGAGCCTAAATAGTGCCGAAGTCCCAAGAACTATTCCACCGGGAGTGGGGGCGAAAATCCCTGCTCACATTTTCAAAACCCCAAAATCCATAACCCTAAATTCTTTCTCTTCACCATTTTTTAACCAAGCTCCATCATCTCTTCAATCTAACCTTAGAATCATTGTTAACTACCCAAAATAACATCATACACATGAATTCCAACAATTATAACATACTGCATCAAAATCCAAATTTTCACATAATACCATCTTCCATGGAATTCAAAGAAAAGAGATGGAAACTTACTAATTTTGGTGGAGATCACCAAAAATCCACTTGAAACTTGTTAATTCCTTCAATTTATGGAGTATGGAAGAAGTAGAATCTTTGGTCTAGCTCCCATGGAATTTTTGACCAAAGGAAAGAGAAGAAGAAGAAAAAGAAGAAGACTTTCAATATTTCTTTTCCTTTCATCTTTTTTTAAACCACATATATATATATTAAAATAATTTAATATTTAATTATTTAATTATTTTTTTAATAAATTAAAAGACCTAATTTCCCTCTTCCATTCAAAAATTTGAATTATTTTATTAATTTTGAATTTATAAGATTTAATTACCAAAATACCATTTTCTTTTAAAAAGTGTTGACTTTCTATATATGTTATGTATATTTTGCATATATATCACATATATATTCCACTTTTTCATTTAAAATCCCTTCAATTTTCATTTAAAACCATTAATTTAATTTATCCTTTTAAATTATAATTTATTTTATCCAATTTTCCAAAAATTAGAAATTTTCAAAAATTTTAGGATGATACGATTCTCTCCCCCTAAAACAAATTTCATCCTCGAAATTACCTATCCTCAAGTCTGGAACAATTGAGGAAACTGATTCTACATCGCCTGCTCACTTTCCCATGTCGCCTCCTCAGTGGCATGATTCCTCTAAAGGACTTTCACAAGTGGCACCTTCTTATTCCTCAATTCTTTAACCTCTCGTGCCAAAATCGCCACTGGTTCTTCCTCGTAAGTCAGATCTGGACTCACCTCAATGGACTCCACTGACAAGATATGAGATGGGCCAGACCTGTATCTTCGAAGCATCAAGACATGGAAAACATTATGTATTCGATCCAATTCAGGCGGCAAAGCTAGTCTATAAGCCATTTGACCAACTCTCTCCAACACCTCATATGGTCCTATGAAATGAGGACTCAACTTTCCTTTGCGGCCAAATCTCAAAATATTCTTCCATGGAGACACCTTCAGAAACACTTTATCTCCCACACTGAACTCTATATCTCTTCTCTTTAAATTTGAATAAGATTTTTGTCTGTCTGAAGCTGCTTTCAAATGATCCCGAATCACCTTCACTTTCTCCTCTGTTTTCTTAATCAGATCGGGACCAACCAGTTTACCTTCTTCAACTTCATTCCAACACAAAGGTGTCTTGCATCTCCTGCCATATAAAGCCTCATAAGGATTATCCCAATACTCAAATGATGACTATTGTTATAAGCAAATTCAATTAATTACAAAAAATTTCTGGTAAAATTAATGATACAGCTCCTCAACATATCCTCCAGAATCTGTATCACTCTCTCTAACTATCCATCTTTCTGAGGATGGAAAGCAGTACTAAAATGAAATCGAGAACCCAAAGCATCATACAAACTCTTCCAAAACCTTGAAGTAAATCAAGGATCTTGATCTGACACCAAAGAAACTGGGACTCCATGCAACCTGACTATCTCGTTGATATACAGCTCAGCCAACCTCTCAAGAGAAAAGTCCATCCGAACTGAAAGAAAATGAGCTGTCTTCATCATCCGATCAACTATCACCCAGATTGCATCATGCTTCTTCTGGGTCAAAAGCAGTCCAGTCACAAAATCTATTGTCACTCGCTCCCATTTTCACTCTGGCACTGATAAAGGTTGGAGCAACCCTGAAGGAACTTGGTGCTCAGCCTTCACTTTCTGGCAAGTGAGACATCTGGATACAAACTCTGCTATGTCCCTCATCATTCCTGACCACCAATAATGTCGCTTCAAGTCCTGATACATCTTGGTACTCCTAGGGTGCATAGCAAAAAGTGACTGATGTGCTTCCTCTAATATCATTCTTTTCAATTCTGCATCATTAGGAATGCAAATTGTATCTCTGTACCATAGACTGCCATCATCCCTCACATAAAAATCTCGACTCTCCCCCTTCTGACAAACCAACACAATTTTCTGAATTCTCTCATCTGCCAGCTGAGCCTCCCTAATATGATCCAATAAGACTGGCCTTAACTGCAACTGAGCCATCAAAGCACCATCATCAGAAGATTCAAATCTAGTGTGCAACACTCTCAACTCAACAAGCAACAAGAGCGAATAAGCAGTCAAACTTGCTAAAGATTTTTGACTCAATGCATCAGCAACAACATTTGCCTTACCAGGATGATAATAAATCAAACAGTCATAGTCTTTAATCAACTCTAACCACCGTCTCTGCTGAAGATTCAACTCTCTCTGAACACCTAGGTATTTCAAACTCTTGTGATCATTATAAATGAAACACTTTTCCCCATACAAGTAATGCCGCCAAATCTTCAAGGCAAAAACTATTGCTGCTAATTCCAAATAATGCGTCGGATAATTCAGCTCATGCGGTTTCAACTGTCGAGAGGCATAAGCAATGACTCTACCCTCTTGCATCAAAACACAACCTAAATCACTATATGAAGCATCACTGTATATCACATATGGTTTACCTTCCACAGACAGGGTAAGGATAGGAGCTTGAGTCAACATCTCCCTCAGCTGCTCAAAACTCCCCTGACACCGATTTGTCCACACAAATTTAACTCCTTTCCAAAGTAATCTGGTGAGTGGTGTAGCTATTATAGAAATACCCTTCACAAATCGACGATAATAGCCTGCCAATCCCAGAAAACTTCTAACCTCTATCACAGTCTTCGGTGGACTCCAATTCAAGATAGCCTCAATTTTACTCCGATCAACTCTAATACCCTCTACTGAAACTAGATGACCAAGAAAAGCTATCTGATTGAGCCAGAACTCACACTTAGACAGCTTAGCATAAAACTGCTTCTCCATCAGAGTCTACAATACGATCCGCAAATGCCTATCATGATCCTCCTCATTACACGAATACACCAAGATGTCATCAATGAAGACTACCACAAACTGATCCAAAAATGGTATGAATACCCTGTTCATCAAATCCATAAAAGCTGCTGGTGCATTCGCCAATCCAAAGTGCATCACTAGAAACTTATAATATCCATACCTTGTGCGAAAAGCTATCTTGGGTACATCCACATCTCTGACTCTCAACTAATGGTACCCTGATCTCAGAACAATCTTAGAGAATACTATTGCTCCCTTCAACTGATCAAAGAGATCATCTATCCGAGGCAAAGGATACTTGTTCTTGATGGTCACCTTATTCAACTGCCTATAATCAATACACAATCTCATGGTGCCATCCTTCTTCTTCACAAACAACACAGGTGCTCCCCACAGGGATACACTAGGGCGGATAAACCCTTTATGCAATAACTCCAGCAACTGCACCTTCAACTCTCTCAACTCAGCAGGTGACATCCGATAAGGGGTAATAGAGATAGGAGTGGTACCAGCAACAAATCGATACCAAACTCCACTTCTCTCTCAAGAGGTACCCCTAGTAACTCATTAGGGAAAACATCTGGAAACTCGGCAACTATGGGTATACTTTCAAGCAGGGATCCCACTACTCTAGTATCTACAACATGAGCAAGATAAGCCTCACATCCCTTCCAAATCATCCTCCCAGCTGAAACAACTAAAACAAACATAGATGAAAGATACCTTTGCTCACTAGATACCATCACCACATCCCTATCATCACGTGTTCTCAAAGTAACACATTTCTTCTGACAGTCTACCACAGCCCCATGCTTGGATAACCAATCCATGCCCAAAATTAGATCATATTCCTTGAAAGGCATCTCAATCAGGTTACCGAGAAACTCCTCATCCTGAGCAACAACTGGACTATCTCGGTGCACCATGCTCACCACAACACTATGCCCTAAAGGATTTGTGATCAAAACATCAAATCCTAGGGACTCAGAATGCAATTCAGTCATAGGCAAGATAGATGCACTTATGTATGAATGCGTAGATCCAGGATCTAATAAAGCAAGGGCTGAAATACCAAATAAAGAAAATGTACCCATAATGACAGCTGAAGCATCCGGCTGCCTCTGCATCACATAAACCTGCTACGATGGCCTAGCCACATCTGGCCTACTGTCTTCGGATGTAGAGCCTCCTCTCTGACTAAACCCAAGTCGACCACCTCTACTAAAACCTCTGCCACCACGACCCCCTCTGACACTGGGTCGAGAAGCTGCAGTATCTACCTATCTAACCTCTGGTGGCTCGGGACAATCTCTAATAAAATCTCTAATAAAATGCATTTGTGTTGCGCTCAAATTAACTCTACCACAAAGCGTCACTCGCAAGTATATGAGGTAGCTGTAGCAAAGGTGATCGCCCCAAGGTCGTCTCACAAGGAAGCTAAAGTAACTAATTGATTATCAGATTATAAATAACAAGTAATGAATAAATTTAAATTGCTAAACTAATGAAAAAGATTGATTAAAGTTTAAAGCAAATAAAAGTAAACTGAACTGATGTATTGATTCACTTAATAGAATGGTCTAGGGTTTGCACTTCTATAATACTTATATGTATGAATGGTTATTCCTCTCAACCAATTTAATTTCAAAGATTAAATCTCAAGCAACTTAATTAATTGAGTCAAGGAAATGAGCTCTCGCATTCAAACCTCTTTCAACTAATCTTGCTACAATTGAAATAATCTTTTCCTAGGTTATATCTCTAATTCACCTAAGTCCCTAATTGAATTGTTCCAGCATTAGACTTCATCTCTCAATCCTACATCTAATACCTTAAACACATAATTGGTGGCCAATCAATTATATATTAACAATATTCCATTCAATCAAGGCTAAAGAAATAATTAAGTTAAGAGTAATAACCAATTCATACAATCATAGCAGATCCATACAAACCCTAGACTAGATCAAATTAGTTCATAATGCTATCAAACATACTCATCTCATTAATATTCAAAGAAATCAATTTAGACATGATAATATCCATAAATACAATTCCAATGGAAATAAAGAGATAAAGTTCGAGAAAAAAACCAAGTTACAAACTCCTTGAAGCTTCTGAAGAATCTCTTGTTCAAATCTTGCAAGAAGGATGTATCAATGGCTAGAACAATCTAATCTAAGCTAGATTAATCAAAGTGTAATCAAAATCAAAGAAAACAAATGTGAAACCCTCAGTTCTTCTCTTTGACGGCTGATCCAATCTCAAACTCTCAACAACCAACTCAAAACCCTAACTTTAATATTTATACGAAACCTCCGCGCGTCTTCATTAATCCATGAGTGACACGGTCAGGTTGAAGGAGACTTGGCCGTGTCTGAGGTCTATGGTCCATGAGAGACATAGCCAGGTTGAAGGAGACACGGCCATGTTGGAGGTGCAATGGAAGGACACAACCACAAGCTTGGCCGTGTCCCTTGCTTGTGTTTGCTTCTGTGAGAGTTTTTTCTTTTCTTCTTTGGAGTGGTTGAGTGACACGGCCGTGTTGGAGGAAGCTTAGCCATGTTGGAACATTTTGGAGGGACACGGCCACAAGCTTGGCCGTGTCCCTTGCCTGTGCCTTCTACTACTTGATTTCCATCTTCTTTTGCTTTGGACTTGAGTGAGACACAGCCAAGCTAACCAATCCTGGCCGTGTCTGAGCTTTTTGGAGGGACACGGCCAGTGACTTGGCCGTGTCCCTTGAGTGTGTCCACCTCTGTGTCTTGTGGCTTCTCTTTGGCTTGATATGGGACATGGCCAGTGGCTTGGCCGTGTTCTCTGCATGTGTCGGCTACTGTCCATTGATTTCTTCTCTTGATTCCTTAGTTTTTTCCTTCCATAGCATAGTTCCTTGCATATTAAACCTAGAACAAAACTTGAAACAACTCTAAACCAGAATTAAATAAACAATAACCAACAAAACATAAACACACACTAAAAACTAGAACAAAAACGACAAAAACACTGAAATAAATTAAAACTACCAAAATTAATGAAAACACTAAATAAACCGATTAGAACTAACAAAATACCTAAATAAAACAATAATTATCATAATAAATAAGACACAAATCTATATCAAAAACTAATAAAACAACTACCCCACACTTAAAACTTTGCTTGTCCTCAAGCAAATTCACATGGCATAAATTAAAAACTCAAACAACCTTAACTATAATTCCAGTATATAAGATGAAATCCTTCAAGACTCAGACATAAATAATTGCAATTTCCTTCAATCAAGATTTTCTTAACTCATTCATTAATCCAGACATACAAATCTCATCTCTCATCTAAGTGTTTCACTCGATTTCAAAAGTTAATTCACTCAAACCACTCATGACTGCATACTACCATAAACTTGATTAATTATCCAATCTCCCTCACTGATTTTCTCAAGAAATAATCCGAAGGCCTTTTATTTGGATGTAATGGGGCTAAGGTGCAGGTGTGAGAAAAGACATTTAAGCTGGAGCATCAAGAAATGGAGTATCTAAATTAGACAATACTCTTGCTAAGAAACTCATAACTCCCTCAAATGGCATACTCACTAACCCTTGATACTTTCACATACTTGCATACTTCAAGAAAAATACATGAGTCAACATTCCTCTAGTGCTAGAAAATATATGAATTTTTGTATATATATATATCTCTTTTTTTTTATCTTCTCTTTTTCTTTTTCTTTTCTTTTTTTTTATATATACAAAATATAAAATTGCATGGAACATCTAGCTTAAAATGAAGAGGAAAAAGAACAACCCACTCTTAGCAAATACAATGTGCAAAGTATGCATTTCAACCCCAAATAGCAATACCATTTTCTTTTTCTTTTTTTTTTTACTTGCTTACCCCACACTTTTGAATTAAACCACCCTATTGTCATATCATAAGAACTCCATTCCTTAATGCAGGTATGATGATAATAAGAGAAAGTTGAGTTGTGAATTGTGTTGATCAAACAAGAAAAGGTCAAAGGCTCAACTTGGCTCATTAAGGAATTCAATATTAAGGGAGGTCTTTTTAAGCTAAGGGGCTAACCTAATTTGCCTTCATCATTTTAAAACTTGAGATTAAATCATAATGTGAGTTCAATTAGTATGCAAAAGCAAGCTCTAGAGATGCAAAATCATGAAGGTGCACACTTAAGAAAAGAAAATCAATTGACAATAAAATTCAATCTATAAGGCTCAAAACTCACAAAGGTGGGTTCACAAATATTTATATGTCATGAATTGCAGAATGTGAAAATTAACCCTGAATGAATTCAAATGCTAATCTCTATGCTGATTCTAAAGTCTCAACTATAATGCTAGAATCATAGAAAAGTTAATAAGCTTTCAACAATTATGCCATGCATAACACAATAAAACACATTAAGACAAACAAAACAAAAATAAAAGAAAAGCTAAAAGATTACCCCACACTTTAGAATTTACATTGTCCTCAATGGAAAACAAGCATAATAAAGAAAAAGAGTTAAGTACAACCTGTCTTCCATCATACCCTGGTGTGGTAAAACCCTAACTTTTCATCACAAACACAAATGTTTAAAAACAAAATATAATATATAAAAATAAAATATCCAAATATAAAATGTTAACATTAAAACAAAAATGAAAAATAATAACAAAAATACACTAAACACAATAAAGCAAGGAACTCAAAATCTATGGTGAAGGCGGATGTGAAGAGGAAGCAGCCGAGGGATGGAGACTCAAGATCTTGGCAAGGTTGCTATTAATCTGTTCCAACTGCCGCAAGACCGCAGCATGGTTACTGTCCACCTTGCCCTCCAATGCCTCAATCCTATTAAGTATTTCTTGATTACTCGATACCGGAGCATCTTCATCTAAACCAAGAGAATCTGAGTCGAACTCCTCTTGAACCCGTGCTCTCTTATGCCTGTCCCCCAGTGCTTCTGGCTCAGCTGAAGCCATCATATAAGCCCCTTTCCTATGCACCACCATATGCATCTTCTCTATTGCGGCCAAATCCAATGAGTCATTACCCAAAATTCTAGTCATGCGACTGGTACTCGGGTCAAAATCCTCCAGAAGGGCTATTGCTAATGTGGTAATCAATCCTCCAATACAAATTGCCCCCCTCCTTTTATTGGCCACACTATAAAAAACATCGGCTAACCAATAGCCGAAACTAACAGGCACTGCATTACAAGCACAATCCAGGAAAAATAGCTCACTCAATTCCACCACACTCGGGCTCTCCTTCCTAGCAAAGAATTCGCAGGACATAAAATGATGCAAATACCTCAAAGCGGGATTGTTCAATTTAGATGCTTTGGCCGATTTGGCCACATAAGTCCTCGAGCCTAATGCTCCCCAAGCAAATTGCTGTTTAAACTCTTTAGGTATCGACCTTTCCCCATGTTGATGGAAACCATATATAGCATTCAATTGTTCAATATTAATCACAAACGATTTCCCAAGCAATCTAAAACTCATCCTAGAGCAAATTTTTTGTTCATCTCTTTCAACCTTAAGAGATGTCAAAAATTCCAAACTCAGCTCTTGAAACTGCAAAGGTCGCAAGGAGACTAGGTTCTCCCACCCAAGAATTTGCACATAACAATAAAAATTAGTCCTAATTTGCAGAGCATCAAGGGATTCATCATTAACATACCTCGTTGGGAAGAAACCCCGAGCCAAAAGATTTGCTCTCTTCAAAGATGAAACCGATGAAGATGAAGAAGCCCCTTCAGTTGTAGGTCTCTTCTTCTTGTGGTGTTAAACTATCTTTGTTCTTGGCATCTTGCAAAATCTGAAAAATTGGAAACAAAAACGGATTAAAGTGATCTTTTGTGAGAGAAGAAGAAGTTTTAATGGATTATTTTTAGCTTTGGTGCAGATAATTGGGATTTAATGGAGGTTTTGAAGCTTTTGAAACACAACAAATGGAGGTTTGAGAGAGAGAGAAGTCGAGAGAGAAAGAAAGACCAAAACAAAAAATTAGGGATTGAATGAGGAAAAAGTGCAAAAATCGTGTTTTTTAAAGAGCAACAGTGAAGGGACACGGCCAAGTTTGAGTGGACTTGGCCGTGTCTAGTGTGTGAAATTGAAGAGACACGGCCAAGTCTGGTTGGACACGGCCGTGTCTGATACACTTGGAGGGACACGGCCAGTGACTTGGCCGTGTCCCATGGGTGTGTCCTCTACTGTAAGAAAAATTTGCAAAAACGAAAGAAATCTGATTTGGTGTGAAGCTTGGCCGTGTCTCATGTGACACGGCCAAGCTCCTTGGCCGTGTCACCTACTGCCCTTTTTAACTTTTTTTTTTAATTCAAATCTTAAAGATTTTGCAAACCTTCTTCTTTAAACCACCCTGAAACACAAAATAAAAACCGATCAAAGCACCCATTCCATTTATTTAAACCAAACAAAAAATAAAAATTTGCTAAATTTAAAATTACAACTATGAAAAAGAAATGCAAACCGATGGGTTGCCTCCCATTTAGAGCTTCTTTAATGTCATATAGCTGGACATCACTGCAAGACTAGGGATCGTGGATCAAAGTGTTGTCAGTGATCCTCACTTCTTGAAATCCTCCTTTATATGGTTTAACTCTCTGTCCATTTACTTTAAAAGTCTTATTGGTTCGAGAGTTAAGCAATTCAATGGCACCAGAAGGACATACCTGAATTATCTCGAAAGGACCACTCCATCGAGACTTTAGTTTACCTGGAAATAGACGGAGTTGAGAGTTAAAAAGTAAAACTTTCATACCTGGACTCAATGTCTGTCGCACAATAAATCTTTCATGAAGTGCTTTAGTGCGATCCTTATAGTTCCTCGAGCTCTCAAATGCCTTTGGGTTAAGGCACCAATGGGTCTCCCTCACTGGTTTAGCCCCCTCTTCTAAGGTCAGTGTCAGCTCCAATTTATCTGAGGAACCTGTCTACAAGAAAACATCAGAAACAACTGCTTCAACACAATTAATTAAAGAACAATCCTCATATAAAGCAGTTGTAGGAATGGGAGAAGTGTTAAAAAAAAATAGAAAAATCAACAGTTTGTCCCAATACAGTCATTGATAATTTACCATTTTTAACATCTATTAAAGTGTTGGTAGTAGCCATAAAAGGCCTACCCAGCAAAATAGTGTGTGTTGATGGTGTAGGGTTACTTCTTTCCATGTCAAGAACTATAAAATCCACAGGTACTATTAACCCTCCAACCTTAACTAACACATCTTCTATAACCCCTTTCGGGAATCTAAGAGATCTATCAGCTAATTGCAACACCATTTTGGTTGGTTTAAGTTCCCCTAGTTCTAATTCTTTATACATAGAATAAGGCATCAAATTTACACTGGCTCCTAGATCACACATGCCATCAGTCTCCTTTCCATTCCCCACAGTAATTTGAATTATAAAGCTACCAGGATCCTTTAGCTTGGGAGGTAGTTTATGCTGCAGAACAGCACTAGCTACCTCTGAAACTATCACCTTTTCATTTGGCTCATACCTCTTTTTCTTGGTGATCAGCTCTTTGAAGAATTTGGCATAAGTCAGCATGTTCTTTATTGCTTCAAGTAAGGGTAAGTTAATACTTACCTTAGACAGCATGTTGAAGATGTTAGAAAATTGCTTATCTTTTATATCATCCTTCAACCTACTGGGGAATGGTATAGGTGGCCGGTATGGATTGCTTGCCTTATGTAAGTCTGTTGAAGAGGACTTCTTCATTGATCTATCTCCAGCACCTTTGTTCTCTGGTTCTCCTTCCTCCTTGTTCTCTTGGTCACCTGCATTCACAGAATCATTTTCAACATTATTGTTAATTTCCTTACCACTTCTAAGAACAGTCACTGATTGTGCCTGCTCAGGTTGACTTGGGAATTTCCCCTTTTGTTGAATCTGCATCTGTTGTGCAAGTTGCCCTACTTGAGTCTCCACTTTCTTAAAAGATGCTTCTAATGAATCCAGCCTCTTATTGGTCATCTCTTGATTTTTTGCACTGACTTGGATAAAAGCTTGTAAACTTTCCTCCAAACTCTCTATCTTAGACTGCCCTTGATTTGAGGATTGACCCTGCTGTTGGTTCTGTCTCTGGAGCAAATGGAAAGGCTGTTGAGAATTATTTGTTGCCCAGGAAAAATTAGGATGATTCCGCCAACCAAGATTATAAGCATTGGAGTAAGGATCATTCCGGACCCTTGGTTGAAATACCCCCATAGCATTGACTTGCTCAGCTTCATTACCAAAAGACTCATATGTAGAGGGGCATATATTTGCTCCATGCCCGAAAGCCCCACAGATTCCACACACTTCTTGAGTATATGAAGAAATATTGCTCTTCATGTTCAGCATCTGCACTTGCCTTGTCAACTCAGCTATCTGATTGACCATCTCACTATTGGCTTCCAGTTGATTCACCCCTTTACTTCTTCCTCTTACACTTTTCTGTTGGGAATTAGCTCCCAACATCTAAAAGATCTCATAAGTTTCATCAGCTGTCTTTTCTCCCATAGCTCCCCCAGCTGTGTTATCAACAGTGTTCTGAAATTGCTGGGTTAGACCATCATAGAAAAACTGATTAAGAAGTTGAAGTGGGTAGTGATGATGTGGACATTGGATCAATAGCATCTTAAATCTGTCCCAAGCCTCATGAAATGGCTCTCCTTCAAATTGAGAGAATGTAGCTATCTTCCCTCTCAATTCAGCTGTCTTTTGATGAGAGTAAAACTTGCCCATGAACTTGTTATAAACTTACTCCCAAGTTGTCAAAGAATTTTCGGGCAACATCATTAACCAGCTCTTAGCCCTATCCTTCAATGTATACGTGAAACATCTCATCCTCAACTAATCCTCTGTTAGTCCTCCCAATGGAAAAGTGTTGAGGGTGGAGTAGAAATCCCGAATAAAGTTTAAAGGATCTTCATTTGGAACTCCATAGAATGATGGTAGCATATTGTAATGAATATTCTTCAACTCATAATTTCTTGCTGCATCTGTCAGTCTTATGCAAGAAGTGGAAGTTCCAATGACAGATCTAGCAAAATCTCTCATAGTCCTTTGTCTTTCTTCCGCCATTTTAACAGATTGTGCAGATTCTGACTCAAAATCAGAAGTGTCCTCCTCTGTAGTATCAAATCCGGTGTACAGTTCAAACTCTTCCCTGCTCCTTTTTACTCTCTGAATTTCTGGAATGAAAGGATATAGCTCTCCTTCGAGTGATCTCTTGCCTTGCATAAACAAAATTTCTAGAGAAAAATAATCTAAAGTATTTTTGCCTAATAAACAATTACGCCAATTAGCCTCCCCAGCAAGGATGCCAAAAACTTGTTGCGCTCAAATTAACTGTAATATCCCAAAATACACCCTAAAAGTTTAGGAGTTATCGTTGTTTTTGGATTTAATGTGTATGGTTAATGGAAAGAGAAAAAAAGTAAAGAGAGAGTGTAGATGTTGTATATATATATATATATATATATAACATATACAAGTCAAAGAAATAGAAGTCCTAAGAAGATAAATTAATAAAAAGGAAATATTATAAGAGATAGATGTATATGGAGGATAATATGTATACATATGGTATTTAGAAAATATGGGAAATATAAATACAATATATAAGGCTTATACATATACCAACATATACATTACATATACCTAATGTATAAAGTGGTGTAGGAAAAGTAAGTTTATATAATTAATTAATTAATAATAATAATAAAAGAAAAAGAAGAAAAGAAAGTCAAAAGAGAAGGAAAGTGTGTGGTGGAGGTTTTTAGAATTAATTATTATTATTATTATTATTATATATATATATGATAAACATGAAAAGAAGAGGAAAAAAGATATTTTTCTTCTTCTTCTTCTTCTTGCACGAGAGAGAGAGAGAGAGAGAGAAAGAGAAAGAGAGATGAGATTTTATTTGCATACACAACAAATTTATAAAGGTTTTGAGAGAATTGAAGATGGAGATTGAAGATTTGGCAAAATATTCAAGTAAGTGTTTATCTCTTTGAGTTGATTTCTATTGATTTTATGTATATGTGATTTGGGTTAGTGTGTGAAGATAATGATAGTAAAATATTAAAGGTTATAGATATGTTGAATTGGAATTTTGATAATGATTATATAGTTATTTGTGAGGATGATGATGGATTATTGAAATTGGTTAGTAAGGGTTTAATATGTATGAGTTGGAGAATTGAATAATTGATGTATGATTGAGGTATGTTTGTGTTTAATGAAGTTAAAAACATAGAATACATGAGTTTGGTCCGAAAACAGAGGCATTTTTGATGCCACGCCCGTGGTCTTGACTGCCACGACCGTGGCCATTGGAAGCCATGGCCGTGGAGGTGTCGAACAAAAGAGACAGATTCACTTTCTATGCCACAGCCGTGGGAGTGGGAAGGCCACGACCGTGGGGGTTGTTAGAGCAATTGGGCAGAATTGTTTGCTATGCCACGCCCGTGGGGGTTGGTAGGCCATGACCGTGGGGTCCTAGAGAGATGTTGGTTTATAATTTGTGATCTAAGGGTCTAGTATGGGGTTGATAAATGAATAATTGTATTGAATTCATGTGTATTTTTGAGTAAGTGTGTGTTATTCCTTGTGGATTAGGTTGTGAAGAAAGGTTTTGCCCTAATCCAAGTATTGAGATTATTGTGATGGCTCATGAGGTAAGTACAAATTTATATAATTGCACTTATGTACATGATTTGAGACTTAACACATTTGTTTGTAAATGTGTTAAGTAATTTATTATATTGTTAATATAATTTGATTAAGGTTATAATTAGATGATGTGAAAGATATGAAGATCATTAAAAAGGTATGTACATGTTATATTATTGCATGCATTCATATGATGTTGAGATTTAACATCTATTGGATTGCAAATGTGTTAGGAAATCTAATGCATTGTTGATGCTTATGAATCAGGTTATGTTTGGTATAATATGAATTGAGACATAATGAGATGTGAACTCTATTTATGAAATGAGGAACCATGATGGTTGGCTATAATGATAATGATAAGGATGCAAATGAAATGATTGAGATATGATTGCTTATATGATGATGAAATGAAATATGAAAGATATGATGATATGATGAATTGTTTTAATGTGAGTTGGGATGATTTGATATATGAGGCCATGATTGTTGGCTATGATCATGCAAATGAAATATAATTGAGGCATGATTTCCTAATGAACTATGAGAAATGAAATGAAAAGAGTTTGGTAAAGAGGCAAATGAAATAATTGTGTGCCTAATATGTTAATTCAATTTTCAGAGTTCTGGGTTTGGTGGCATGCCTATAAAGTACTGGATAGGTGAAAAGACCGGGTCGTAAGCCGATTCTAGTTGATAAATGTGAAATGTGAATTATAGTAACAGTCTTGCTGGGTTGAGGATCTCCTTGGTTTATCCGGGTTGAGGTCCAAGAGACTGGGTCTGTTACAGGTAACAATCTTGTCGGGTTGAGGATCTCCTCGAGTTTAGCGGGTTAAGGTCCAAGAGACTGGGTCTGTTACCCTATCCATGGATAGAGATATATATATATATTGCCTACGGGCTTGATGATTATGATATGGACCAAAGCAGTAACTCTGAACTTTGAATAACATATTAGATCCTTTTTGGGCCCATGCTTGTGTTTGTTTAAATATGATTCATGAAATGTGCAATGAATGAATAATGAGACTTATGCTCATCTTGGTTTAAATGTAAATTATGTTGAATGATAAGATGTGCAAGTACCACATGAAATTACAATATGATGTATAATATGAATGTGGATGTGGACATTGTTAATATTAATTTATGGATATTCTAATAAGTTATGGAATTGTGGTTTGCATCAATAATATATGTGTGCATGGATGTAATGACAGGATTAGTAGAAATACATGTATATATGGATATGGAAGGTGTAATTGAAATAGGAAAACATGATAAGAAAATAATGATATAAGAAATTAACATATGAATGTGATTTTCCATAATGTACGTTTATAATATTTATTTGTACTACTAAGCTCTTTGGCTTAGCGTGGTTGTGTAATCGCACAGGTGAGTAGGTGGTAGATTTCAAGTCAATCGGTATGCCACGAGAAAGGTATGAGTATCTCGAGACCAACTAGATGGTGGTGCATACATGTATAATATAAATATGTTGTATTTTGACAATAATTTATTTATCTGCATAAGTGTATTTTTATTTAAAAAGAGAATATTATTATATATATATATATATGTAAGACCTTTGAAAGTAGAATGATTTTGTAAATATACTATTCTTTGAACTCCGATTAAAGTTTTCAACTATAACGATCAATGACATTCTTATACTTTATATACATACTGTAAGTATACCAGGTATATGTATAGTACTTATATGGAGTATGGGAGTGTTACATTAACTCTACCACAAAGCGTCACTCCCAAGTATACGAGGTAGCTATAGCAAAGGTGATCGCTCCAAGGTCATCTCACAAGGAAGCTAAAGTAACTAATTGATTATCAGATTATAAATAACAAGTAATGAATAAATTTAAATTGCTAAACTAATGAAAAAGATTGATTAAAGTTTAAAGCAAATAAAAGTAAACTGAACTGATGTATTGATTCACTTAATAGAATGGTCTAGGGTTTGCACTTCTCTACTACTTATATGTATGAACGGTTATTCCTCTCAACCAATTTAATTTCAAAGATTAAATCTCAAGAAACTTAATTAATTGAGTCAAGGAAATAAGCTCTCTCATTCAAACCTCTTTCAACTAATCTTGCTACAATTGAAATAATCTTTTCCTAGGTTATATCTCTAATTCACCTAAGTCCCTAATTGAATTGTTCCAGTATTAGACTTCATCTCTTAATCCTTCATATAATACCTTAAACACATAATTGGTGTCCAATTAATTATATATTAACAATATTCCATTCAATCAAGGCTAAAGAAATAATTAAGTTAAGAGTAATAACCAATTCATACAATCATAGCAGATCCATACAAACCCTAGACTAGATCAAATTAGTTCATAATGCTATCAAACATACTCATCTCATTAATATTCAAAGAAATCAATTTAGACATGATAATATCCATAAATACAATTCCAATGGAAATAAAGAGATAAAGTTCGAGAACAAAACCAAGTTACAAACTCCTTGAAGCTTCTGAAGAATCTCTTGTTCAAATCTTGCAAGAAGGATGTATCAATGGCTAGAACAATCTAATCTAAGCTAGATTAATCAAAGTGTAATCAAAATCAAAGAAAACAAATGTGAAACCCTTAGTTCTTCTCTTTGACGGCTGATCCAATCTCAAACTCTCAACAACCAACTCAAAACCCTAACTTTAATATTTATACGAAACCTCCGCGCGTATTCATTAATCCATGAGTGACACGGCCAGGTTGAAGGAGACTTGGCCGTGTCTGAGGTCTTTGGTCCATGAGAGACACGGCCAGGTTAAAGGAGACACGGCCGTGTTGGAGGTGCAATGGAGGGACACGGCCACAAGCTTGGCCGTGTCCCTTGCTTGTGTTTGCTTCTGTGAGAGTTTTTTCTTTTCTTCTTTGGAGTGGTTGAGTGACACGGCCGTGTTGGAGGAAGCTTGGCCGTGTTGGACCATTTTGGAGGGACACGACCACAAGCTTGACCGTGTCCCTTGCTTGTGTCTTCTACTGCTTGATTTCCATCTTCTTTTGCTTTGGACTTGAGTGAGACACGACCAAGCTAACCAATCCTGGCCGTGTCTGAGCTTTTTGGAGGGACACGGCCAGTGACTTGGCCGTGTCCCTTGAGTGTGTCCACCTCTATGTCTTGTGGCTTCTCTTTGGCTTGATATGGGACATGGCCAGTGGCTTGGCCGTGTCCTCTGCATGTGTCGGCTACTGTCCATTAATTTCTTCTCTTGATTCCTTAGTTTTTTCCTTCCTTAGCATAGTTCCTTGCATATTAAACCTAGAACAAAACTTGAAACAACTCTAAACCAGAATTAAATAAACAATAACCAACAAAACATAAACACACACTAAAAACTAGAACAAAAATGAAAAAAACACTGAAATAAATTAAAACTACCAAAATTAATGAAAATACTAAATAAACCGATTAGAACTAACAAAATACCTAAATAAAACAATAATTATCATAATAAATAAGACACAAATCTATAACAAAAACTAATAAAACAATTTGTAACATTATACAAGTCATAGCATATTTCTCATGCACCAATAATGTAGTAGGAAACTTAACACATTGTCCAACTGTAGACCCTTAATTTTTGACCCAATCCGGTCCAATATGTTTTATTTAGTCCAAAATGATTTTTGTTGTCTAATTGGTCCAAAATAATTTTTGTTAAATAATTTTTGTTTTAGTATCTAATTTTTATTAATAAAAAATAAAAATAAACAAATCAAAATCAAAAAATAAAAATAAAAATCGGAGTCGGAAAAATCGGCGACGAAAAAATCATTGCGCGGGCCCGTGGGCACGGGCCCATGGACATTTCGCCCGCAGGAAATTCCTGCGGGCGAAATCACTGTGCTATTTCTCACACATAAATTTTCTGCCTGCGAAATATCTTACGGGCCCGCTCCGCTCGTGCTGCCGTAGCCAGCTGCAGCAGATTTTTTTGCCAGCGCAGTTTTTCTGCAGCAGTTTTTTTTGGGCAGCGCAAATTTTCCGACGCAAATTTTTCAAAACCTAATCAAATTAGGTTTTGGTTTCTTTTTTTATTAATATTACTTACCTTAACTAATTAGGAATAAACAACCTCAAACCACTATAAATAAGGACCAAAGACAATTAAAAAAGGGGAGGCAAAAAATCCAAGAGTAGTTTGGAAAATTTGAAACCAAATCAAGGAAGGAAAAGAAGAAATTCAATTCAACTCTTTTCTGGAACAACAGCAGCACGATTTAGAGGATTCAAAGGCAAAAAAACTTGTCTTTGGAGCTAGTTCATCCAAGAAGAATTGTTTTTGGAGAAATCATCAAAAGAAGGTATGTGTTAATTAATTTTCTTTAATTGTTTTTTTTACACAGTAGCAAATTTATGAAAGCAAAATTAAAAACCTTTGAACTTTAATTTAGTTTTTCTAAAGCAAAAAAAAAACCTTATTTCATTAGTTTATCTTCCAAAAGGCTTAAAATTGTTATTTTTTCTTCTTAAAAATCTTAAAACTCTAATTGAACATATTTTTCAACAAAACTATGATGTCAATTCTACTTCTTTTAAAATTTTAAAGTAGGTTCTATTTCATTCAAAAATCCTTAAAAAACATCTTTTCTACTTATAAAAACTTTAATTTATTTGTTTAAATTCATAAAACTTCATGAAATTATCAAATTGATTTCCAAATTCTTAAAAATTATTCACCACCCGAGACCCTAAATTCCAAAATATCAAATCCAAATTCAACTTCCAAAATTTAAAATAATGAACACTAACCCTTTTAAAACCTTAAACCCTAATTTTTATGAACCCTAATCCTTTTAAAACATTAAAAAACATAAAAACATAAAAACCTAAATTTTATAGAGTAGCTTAGGAACCCAATAACCAAAAATCACAAATTAAAGTATTTTAAAGTGTTTAAAACCCTAGTTTCATGATATCGTCATTCAAACCTTAATTTTGTTAATCAAAGAGTCTTACCAACCCTTTAAAACATAAAACCCTAATTTATTTTAATTCTATAAAAAGTCACAGTAGCCATAATTGGACTTTTATTTGCTTTATTCAATTCCATACTTGATTATGCTTTGATTTATTTCTTATGCTTTAATTTATTTAATTTCAATACTTGATTTATTTAATTTATCATGGATGGATGTTTATTTTATATTTTGATTAATAGCTTTGATGAATGATTTATTTATGATGAATGACTATTTACTTTTATCAATTAATTTAGATTTCTAAAAGTTGTAAGAGGTATGTTTTCACTTGGTGGGTACCTCATTAGTTAAACATCATGTAATTTAATTTGCTTTTCTATTTTAGAACCTATGTAAAGGGCATGTTTCTACCTTTTTGGTGGGTGTCCTAGTTAGGCATGTGATGTAAGGACATGTTTCCATCCTTGGATGGGTGTCCATTTATTTGCTTTGTTTGGACATTGCTTTGATTTTGATATATTGATGCTTTCTTTTAATTATTGTGTGTAATATAGATAATGTTATTATATTTAAGAATTTTATAATATTAAGACCTGTAAAAGAGGCCGGTTCCAATGAACCGGACGTTGTGGGGGTGCTGGGCCATTTCTCACCTTCCCCACATGTACCCAACTTTCCGAACCCATTAAGGTGTTAGGGATTCCTTAGGAATCGAGTCATCCACCCCTTTCTTTTTCCCAGCCCATCCGGGTGGAGACTCTATTTTCTCCAGACTTAGGTCCGTGTTCTCTAAGGCCTCGAGCCTAAACAGTGCCAAAGTCGCAAGAACCATTCCACCGGGAGTGGGGGCAAAAATCCCCGCTCACAGTGGCGACTCCACTGGGGATAAGAGAAGTTGATTCCGTTGGTCTTTATATTATTCTTTTCTTTCTTATAATGATATTATCCATTGCATCATATTAGATTGCATTGTGTGCGTGAGTTAGGACGCCCGTGTCACCCGTGTTATGTTATGTAAGGGATACCATACTTTCACTCAAGATATGGAGATCGAGCATGGCATAACCACTCATAGCCTCGTACCATTTAGTATATACTTGCTATGGGAACCTAAGCCTTTTTAACCCAAAGACTAAAGCTCATGTAATTGCCCTAGTTACTTTCCTTAGGTTTTACCCCAAATGCATGTTGTTTGACTATGGTAAGTTTAGTTTATCTTAGTCTAAATCACGACCTATTTGGTTTGTTCTTTTTCTAATATGACCTAAGTATATTGTAAGCTCAAAATAATTTTTTCTTTAAAATCCAAAAGACCAAAGATATTTTCAAAATTTTTCAAGATGGTCTTTGGACATAAGATTTTTTCTAAAAACAAGTCAAAAAAAGTTTTTGGCCCATGGCCCAAATACTAAGCCCAAAATCCATTTTTCTAAAATCTTTTACAATGGGCTTACAAATAAAACAATTTTCACCCAACCATTTTTTACAAAGAGCTTACAAAAATATTTAGGTCAATTATGAAATACCAAAAATCAATTGTGGGCCTAGTTTACACTAAGAATAAATTAACCATGGGCTTGTTTTTGGCATGAACCATTAGTTACTCTTTTCAAGTGAGAAATCTATTTATAATAGACCTCTTAATTTTGTTTTAATCCAACATAGCATAAAAGCTACTTTAGTTGGTTGAATGGATTAAAACCTAATTAATAGGAATTATCATGGATTGATTCCCATTTTTGAAAATATAACTACTGGTTGAAACGTCCGAGGGAATTATTCGAAAGTAAGATACCCCATTTTGGTATTTTGTTAACCATATACCTAGGAAAAGAGACTCGCCATTCGTGTGTGGATGTTATAAGGTTGGAAGGAACGTCCTATTTATCCTTATTTGTTGATTGTTTGTGCATACATGCATACATGCATACATTTGTATCTCATATCATTGATCCTCTCTGGCTCACAGCCCTGGATTACGATAGTTCAAAAGCTTACAGCAATCCGACCTATGCCAGAGACGAAGTATCTAGCAATGACTCAATCACTTGCTCACCTAAAACGATGGAGCCTGAACAAATTCAAAGGATGGTGGATGAGGCCCTCAATGCCAAGATGGAAGAAATCAAAGAGGCACTAGCTGAGACCATGAAGAACCAATTGACTGCAATCTTAGAAAACCATGCCGAGGCATCTGCTAGCACTAAGAAACCAAAGGACAAAGGGAAGACCAAAGTTAGTGAAGTAGTTTTTGATGATAAAAAGGTGATCATCGATGATGATGATGATTGGGCTCAATACTACCAAGAGGTTCAAGAAAAGAAGAAAGAATCGAAGGCTATTGAGAAGGCAACTATTAAAAAGACCGAGACATCCGATGTTGAAAAGATGATTACTGATTTAGAAAAGAAATTTGAGAAGAAGTTGAAAACCGAAGAGATGTCTGAGATCGACAAACTATTTGAACAAGATGAAGAGGTCCCTTATAAATTCAAGATGCCTTCCTTTGCTAAGTACAATGGCACCGGAAATCCCCATCTTCATGTGAAGCAGTATATCACTGCCATGCAATCTACCCGAGCTACTAAGGCTCAAACCCTAATTTACTTTATGCTCTCATTGGACCCTGTTGTCCAAAATTGGTTCAATACCTTAGATGATCGAACACAAAAGAGTTGGGATCTACTTTACAAAGCCTTCATCCAACAATATGGATATAATGTTGAGTTAGAAGTTACCTCGATGGAAGTGGAGTCCATTAGGCAAAGGCCAAATGAGAATTTTGTCGACTATGTCAAGAGATGGAGAAACAAGGCTGCTTTACTCAAGAAGAGGCCCGATGAATCCTATCAAATAAGGATGATTGTGAGAGGGGTGTTGCCTGATCTTCATGACATGATGTCTCATACACTCATCCATGATTTCAAAGACCTTCTCCAAGCTGGTTTGCAAATTGAAGAATGAGAAAGGGAGAAGAGCCGCTTTGCAACAAAAAGGAACGAGAAAGGGAGCTATCAACCTGGTAGCCAAAGCATGCAAAAGACTGTCGGTGTTAATGCTACTAACCAAGGAACAAGGAGACAATTTTTGGAATTGGGAAAATCGAAGTCTTGGGTTCTCAACAAGCTTCAAAGAAAAGGATTGCTACAACCCTTAAATCCACATCCTTCGCCTAACCCTTTCCCGCCTAACTTTGACACCAAAGCATTTTGTCAATTCCACCAAATGCAAGGACATGACACGGATAGATGTGTGAGGTTGAGACATGAGATCCAAAATCTAATTGATAATGGGAAGTTACCCGAGCCCAACAAGCCAAACACCAAAGACAACCCATTACCCAAATTCAATAGGGTACCACCATCGGCAACCTTCATGATTGGAGGAGGTTTGCATGAGGACTTTGTCATGTCTTCCTTTCAAGATGTGGGTGGAGAAGCAACCAAATAAGAAGAGGCACTTGATCAAGCTATGATGGGTGAAGAAGTAGCAATTTATGTTGTCAACGGGTTTTGGGATTCAAGTGACAGTGATGATGATATTGTATCCAAGAAGGAGGAGTGGACTTGGTCCGAGCCCGAAGAAGATGAGGTGATGAATACTAGATCCGGTAAGCCTTACGCAAGGCCACCACCAAAGGAGATAGAAACTAATAAGGGGAAGGAAGTTGAAATAGAAGAAGATGATGCTGTGCTCAAGCAATTGAAAGAACCCAAGCAAGTGTTAGCATTTGGGACTTATTAGCTACTTCTAAGAGGCACTGAGAAACTATGGCCAAAGCCTTAGCTAGCATGCCAATTTCTACCTCCACAACACCAGAGAAGTTGATCAACTTCATAAAAATTGGGGAAGTAATGAAATGTGAGGAGATCCAAGAAAAGAGTGAAGTTAGTATGGGAGCAGTTTCTTTTTCAGATGCGGACTTACCGGAGGAGGGGAGAGACCACATCTGCCCTCTCTTTATCAAAATAGAAGTCAAGGAGAAGAGGACTCCATGTGTAATGGTCGATGATGGGTCCACCATAAATGTTTGTCCACTTAAGATACTGCCAGAGCTAGCCATGTCAACAAGAGATCTAAACCCAATCGAGGTGACAATTCGTGCTTATGACAACACTAAGAGGCATGCCGAAGGAACTTTCAAAATGACTGTCAAGGTTGGTCCAATTGAATCTATTATTGAGTTTGTTGTTTTAGACATACCAGTTACCTTTGCCTTACTCTTGAGGCGACCATGGTTTCATCCTCTTGGTGGAGTTCCTTCCACCCTTCATCAAAAGATCAAATTTCCCAACGGAAATGAGACAGTGGTCATTGAAGCTAAAGATAATGAGATTGTTAATGCCCTAATGGTTGAAAGGCCTCTCAATGGTTTTTCAAGTGGTTGCAATTTCTGATGATGAAGTAATGGACTCCAAAGTCTTGAATATGATGAAGAACATGAACTACCTTCCCGGAGCTGGTCTTGGAAAGGGTAAGGTCGGTTTGACAAAGTTGCCAGATTTTAGAACTCAAACATCCAAGAAGGGGTTTGGATATGATGAAGACGATAATGTCCAGCCAAAGAAGAGTGAGAAGATGAGCTTCCCACCACTTGAAGAGATCTTTGTCAAAGCTCCAGATATGGGACCACTCCAAGGAAAGCCTGAGCCAATCATGTTCATGGGTAAGTTAATCCCCGGTTTTGAAATTTTTCCAGATGTTGCTGAGCTAGTGGAGCAAGTGAAGAAAGAGCTCACCCTGTCAATCAACAAAGAGAAGAATGAAGTTTTCCTGAAAACCGATAAGACTCCGGAAGAGATTGCTGCCCTGGTTGAAGAAAAGTTTGAAGACATCCTGCTTTATGATTCTGAGAACAATGATTTTGATTTTGATTTTAATTTGTCTGCTTTGTATGAGGATGATGATGTTTTCTTTTCCAAAATGAATGCAATAAAGTCTAATTTTTCTTACTTATGTGATGTTTCTCCTGATGGTTGCATACATTCAAATGGCAGTTACATGAGCATGTTTAATATTAATTCTGTTAACACACAATCATTAAATTTGGGAACAATTGAAAATCCTAAAAATATTAGCATAACATCCGACCTTACTCCTGATGAGAAAGAGAGGTTTGAAAAAATATTTAAAAATATGAAGAAGTGTTTGCTTGGTCTAACGAAGATATGCCGGGGATAGATCGAGACATAGCCGAGCATCATATTCCTACTTACACTCACATTAAGCCTGTCAAACAAAAGCTTAGGTGACCAAGACCTGAGTGGGCTGAGTTGGTTAAAGAAGAGGTCACTAAGCAAATACAAGTGAAGTTCCTTGAAGTAATAGAATACCCAGATTGGCTAGCCAACATAGTACCTGTGCCAAAGAAAGATGGAAGAATAAGGGTCTGCGTGAACTATAGAGATTTGAATAAGGCTTCCCCTAAGGATGATTTTCCTTTGCCTCATATAGATGTTCTCATTGATAGTGCAGCCTCTAGCGTGCTACACTCGTTTGTAGATGGATTTTCCGGATACAATCAAGTGTTAATGGCCCAAGAGGATAAAGCCAAAACTGCCTTCACTACTACATGGGGTATATTTTGTTATAGGGTGATGCCTTTTGGCTTAAAGAATGCTGGAGCAACCTACCAAAGGATGGCCACCACACTATTTCATGACATGATGCACAAAGAAATTGAAGTATATGTTGATGATATGATGGTGAAGTCAGATACAAGGGAGCAACACTTCCAAAACTTAGAATTATTCTTCGATAGAGCTTTGAAGTATAAGCTAAGATTAAACCTGAATAAGTGTGTATTCGGTGTTACTTCAGGCAAATTGTTGGGACATGTAATTGGTCCGAATGGTATTGAGATAGATCCTGACAAAGTTAAAGCAATCAGGGATATGCCAACCCCAAAGACGGAGAGAGAAGTTTGGGGATTCATTAGTAAACTGCAGTACATTAGCAGATTTATAGCAAAGCTCACAACAATCTGTGAGCCTATCTTCAAATTGCTTAGAAAGAATCAGCCGATCGTATGGAACAAAGAATGTCAAAAGGCCTTTGACCGAATAAAAGAGTATTTGTTGAATCCACCTGTTTTGAAACCACCTAAACCCGGAAAACCTCTATTACTATACTTAGCAGTAGAAGAAGAGTCGATAGGAGCCATGCTAGCCCAAGTAGATGAGTCGGGGATTGAGCATGCCGTTTAATATTTGAGTAGAAAGCTCCTACCTTATGAAATTAAGTATAGTATCATCGAAAAGACATGTATAGACATGGTTTGGTCTTCTAAGAAGTTGCGGCATTACTTTCAATCGTATAGTGTGTAAGCAATTTCCAGGTTGGATCCAATGAAATACTTAAGGGAGACACCTTCTTTAATTTGAAAATATGGTCGATGGTTGATAATATTAGAAGAATTTGATATCGAGTATGTAACCAGGAAAACAATCAAGGGTAGAGCGGTGGCAGAATTCCTGGCTCAACAACCATTACTAGAAAGTGAAGAGGTAATCTTGGAATTTCCAGATTAACATTTAGAAGCAAATGAAGTACAAGGGTGGAAGATGTATTTTGATGGAGCAACGAATAGGAAAGGAGCAGGTTTGGGAGTTATACTAGAATCACCCGAAGGGGAACTCATCCCTTTAGCCAAAAAGTTGAAATTTAGGGCAACCAATAATATGGTGGAGTACGAATCTTGTATTTTTTGTTTGGAAACCCTAATGATTATGAAGGTGGATAAGTTGGAAGTTTATGGCGATTCATTGCTACTAGTATCTCAAGTAAATGGAGAGTGGAAGTTAAAAGAGGAAAAATTAAAACCATACCACCGTTACCTGACCATGATGAAGAAGAATTTTAAGGAGTGTAGGTTTATACACCTGTCAGGAGAAGAAAATCAGATGGCTGATGCCCTAGCCACATTGTCTTCGGTATGGAAAAATCCTGCCAGCCTATTCCTTAAGCCTCTGATCTTGACCAGTTCATCAACTCCTTGCTATGAATATGAGACAATCATGGAAGTTGATACGGACCATGATGCATGGTATGATACTATAAGGCGATTTTTGGAGGAAAGAGAATATTCTCCGGGGGCAACAAAGAAAGAGAGAAGTGCCATAAGGAGGTGGTCATTGCAATACATCACCTTCCATGGAGGGTTATATCTAAGATGGCCTGATGGAGTGCATTTGAGATGTTTAAGAAAGCCTGAAGTGGAGCGCATCATGTCTGAAATACATGTGGGAAGTTGCGATCCACACATGAGTTGTTTGGCCCTAGTTAAGAAGATTATTCGACAAGGTTACTATTGGTTGACCATGGAGAGAGACTGTATTGAGTTTGTCAAGAAGTGCCAGCAATGTCAGATGTATGGTAACTTGAATCATATGCCTCCTAAAGAACTGCATTCAATGTCTCTACCCTGGCCATTTTCCACCTAGGGTATCGACATTATAGGAGAGATACATCCGACAGCCTCAAACGATCACTGTTTCATTGTAGTAGCAGTTGATTATTTTTCAAAATGGGTCGAAGCTGAATCCTTCAACAAGCTGGGTGCAAGTCAAATGGCTAGGTTTATCAAAAAGAATCTCATCTGCAGATATGGGGTCCCGCACAGTGTGATATCAGACAACGGGGTACAGTTTCAAGGAGCAGTTAAGGATTTATTCTCCAACTACCAAATCCATCATCATCGGTCCTCTCCTTATAGACCAAAGGCTAATGGTGCAGTAGAAGCAATGAATAAGACAATTAAGCAAATTCTGTCCAAGATGACTAAGACTTACAGGGACTAGTCGGAAATGCTTCCCTTTGCTTTATGGGGATATAGGACAAGTGTGTGAACACCTACTGGGATGACACCGTTCTCTTTGGTTGATGGGATGGAAGCGGTATTGCCAATTGAAATTGAGATCAAATCACTGATAGTAATCTTGGAAGCTGAACTGCCTGAAACGGAATGGGTAGTGAGCAGATACACACAATTAGCTCTATTAAAAGAGAGAAGGTTAAAGGCACTATATCATCACCAACTGTATCAAAAGAAGATAGCTCGGGCCTACAATAGAAGGGTTAAAATCAGAAAATTTAGAGTTGGGGATTTGGTATTGAAGCAATGTAAACCTAATGTATCTGATCCAAGAGGGAAGTTCAGACATAGCTGGGAAGGGCCATATGTCGTGAAACAAGTCATGAGCAAAGGTGCAGTGAAATTGTCAGACATGGATGGGAACGAATTTAGTGAGCCAGTAAACATTGACATGTTGAAAATGTTTTATGTATGATAGGAAGAGAAAGAAGAAAAAAGAGCTCGCTAGGTTGAAAACCCAAAAAGGGCAGCCTAGGCAAAAGTTAGAGCAGTCCGCTAGTTCTGAAAACCCGAAAGGGCGGGCTAGGCAACAATTAGGGCTAATGAGAGAAAATTGTCAATTAGAAAACCCGAACGGGCTAATTGGCAACAAGAGTGATCTTGTGTATACTGGCTTTATGTTTGGTTGTTCCCCAATTTAATAAAACAGAATTGATAATTAAATTTGTTCTATGTGCACTGTTATAAGTATTTGACCAGATATGGATGAAATAAATAATCATAATTGCAAAAGGTGATGAAAAATTATAAATGGAAAAGAAGCATCTTTTATTACTTTAGTTATTTTTCATCCTAACAAAATACTTTCTGAATTGACAAATGTAAAAGCTATGGCAGTCGATAAGTGTAACATACAGGCCAACTTTGCCTCAGCTGATCCAAGTAGGCTTCAGTCAAGCAAGGCATGTCTAGATCAGGAGCAAAGTTAGAATCAAGAGGCTCAGCTCCATATTGACGCCCAAGTCGGCGAGGATCATAGCATGTACCTTGATGAAGAGCAGCAAGGGGAACGTACATCAAGTATGTCTGCATGGTGATACGAGAAATCTTCCACCAAGGTACCAACCAACGGACATTGACTTCAGAGCGTGAGTGGATCTAGTCGACCCAGTCAGCATATGAAGAAGCAGGATGGAGTAGCTTCCTAGCAGAATGATGACGTGGCAGGTATCTGGTAAAATCCATGGAGAGACTATCAAGCAAACAGAGACGCTCCTAAAGCCAAATCTATGAAAAAAAAGAGAGGTCCGCTAAGTTGAAAACCCGCAAGGGCAGCTTAGGCAAAAATTAGGACAGCTCACTAGTTCCGAAAACCCGCATGGGCGGACTAGGCAAAAGTTAGAGCGATACAAAAAAAAAAGAGAAGAAGAAGAAGGATTACAGTAAATAGGAAAATTGTATATTTTTCATTATCGTACAATGTTTTACTATTGCTACAATATTTGCATATCACTAAGAGGGTGGTGGAAGGTCACCAAATAAAGACTTGAAAAAGTCATCGCTTGTTGGAGGAGGGGGCAAATTACTCATCCCGGGATCATCCAAAGCAGAAGCACTGAAACCCCTATTGCCTTAGAGTTCCGATTTATCATGGTCCTCATCAGAAGCAGATGAAAGGATCTCATGGTCATCAGTCTGGGGGCCTCTCAATGAAGAAGCACCGGGAACCCTCATTCCTTGAAATCGGAAGTCACGAAAATTTTGTTCGGATTGGTGATATAAACTTTCAAAATGAGAAGCCTATTGACGACTTGTAGCCAACTCTTCTTGAAGTTTCTTATTTTGTTCTTCAAGCATCCGCTGTGAGCCAATAAGGAAAAGGTAAGAGCATACATAATTATGCATACATATATCATAAACTATTGTGAAATAAGGAACGTACCAGCTAGTTCACATTGATACCCTGCAGATGAGATGGCGTATCCGACAGGCTAGAATGAGCAAACGAAGGGGTAGTGAAAGAAGGTCCAGCCTCGTGATCAAACGAGCCAACAGCCTGCAACGATCATTAAAGAATCAAAGGAAGGAAAAGCAGTTGCAAGGGAAAAGTGGTTAAAGTGCAAAAAACTCCCTTGGAAGATCAAAACAAGGAAAGAAGAGCATGAATCAAGCAAGACATGGCCAAGCCAAATCGATCTTGGTCGTGTCACCTCAAAAGAAATCTTGGCATAACATGACACGGGCAGGTGACACGGCCAAGCCACTGACCGTGTCTCACCTAAAGGACAAAGTCAAGAAGGACCGAGCAAAGAAAGAAAAGAAACAGTAGGTGACACTGGCAGGCAACACAGCCAAGCCACTGGCCGTATCCCATCCTAACCCAAGAACAAAGAAGAACCAAAGAAAAGATACAGAAGCTGACACACCCAGGAGACACGGCCAAGCCACTAGCCGTGTCACTCCCATCTTCAAAGAACAAAGAAGACCTCGATCTCTAAGGATGAAGATCCAATTTCAAGGGTGAAGACCCGATCTCCGAGGGTGAAGACCCATTCTGAGGGTGAAGAATCACAATGCATAGAACATCCGGAGTAATCAGACTTCTTAACTGATAAAAGGTTAGTTAAATTCATTCTCGGGTCCAAGTACCCAATCTCAGGTCCAAGTACCCAAATCAAATTCAACCCAATCCCAGGTCTAAGCACCCAAATTAATTCAAGCTCGGGTCCAAGTACCCAATCTTGGGTCCAAGTGCCCAATCTCGGATCCAAGTGCCCAATCTTGAGTCCAAGTACCCAAATCAAATCAATTTAGGGCCTAGTATCTCAATACAGTTAGGATCGAGTATCCCAACCCAGTTTAGGATCGAGTGTCCAAATGCAGTTATGATCGAGTATCCAAATCCAGTTTAGGATTGAGTATCCGAATCCAGATAGGATCGAGTATCCGAGTCTAGTTTAGGATCGAGTATCCAAATCTCTCGGGTCCAGAACCCAAAAATTTTCTTAGGTCCATAACCTAGAATCTCCCTTGAGTCCAGAACTTGAACCGAGTCCAGAGCCCAAATTTTCCTTAGGTCCAGAACCTAGAATTATCCTTGAGTCCAGAACTTAAACCGGGTCCAGAACCCAAATTTTCTTAAGGTCGAGAACCTAGAATTATCCATGAGTCCAGAACTTGAAGTGGGTCCAGAACCAAAATTTTTCTTAGGTCCAGAACCTAGAATTATCCTTGAGTCCAGAACTCGAACCGGGTCCAGAACACAAATTTTTCTTAGGTCCAGAACCTAGAATTATCCTTAAGTCCAGAACTTAGCTCGGGTCTAGAACCCAAATTTTCCTTAGGTCCAGAACCTAAAATCATCCTTGAGTCCAGAACTCGAACCGGGCCTAGAATCCAAATTTTCCTTAGGTCGAGAACCTAGAATTATCCTTGAGTCCAGAACTAAAATCGGGTCCAGAATCCAAATTTTCCTTAGGTCGAGAACCTAGAATTATCCTTGAGTCCAGAACTCAAACCGAGTCCAGAACCCAAATTTTCCTTAGGTCGAGAACCTAGAATTACCCTTGAGTCCATAACTCGAACCGGGTCCAGAACCCAAAACCTCAACCGTTTCATCAAAAATTAAGTCTTATTGCTTTTCACTCTCTTTCACTAAGGTTTCAGATCATTCAAGTAGGGGGCAAACTGTAGACCCTTAATTTTTCACCCAATCCGGTCCAATATGTTTTATTTAACATACTGCACGTGTCAATACTACAACATCACAGAAGCTGTGACACGCTCAGTGACATGGGCGTGTCACTGTTCATGTTACCAACACTGAAAATAGAACCATCGACACACCCAAAGGCATGGCCATGTCACCGGGCGTGTTAGGTAAAAAATTTTAATATCCACACATAATTGCCTCATCCAACTATTATCTTTCATTAACCTTTTCAACTCCATATAAACTCAACCAAATCCATCATTATATCACATACTACTTGTGTAAACATCAAAACAACTCAATTAAAAGCAAAAATGCACCATCACAACCATGACTTCCCAAAACTCTTATTCTCTTCACCAAACTTAACCCTTTTCTTCAATCCACCCCAAATTTCATAGTTAACTAGACAAAATAACTTCAAACATACCTGTAGACCCTTAATTTTTGACCCAGTCTGGTCCATTATTTTATATAGTCCAAAATAATTTTTGTGGTATTTTAATTAAAAATATTTATTTTAGTATTTATTATATATAATTTTTAATAATAACAAAAAATAAATAAAAAAATAAATAAAAAATAAATAAAAATAAAAATCGGCGACGAAAAAATCGACGATGAAAAATTCGTTGCCGAAAGTCGAATTGGCCAAGGCCAATTTCGCCTGCAGGAAATTCCTGCGGCGAATTGGCTGGCCGCTCGCAATTTTCGCCAAATTCCCTCGCAGCTCGCAGTTTCCAGCCCACAGCAGTTTTTTTTCGCCAGCAAAATTTTCCAATGCAATTTTTTCTGAAACCAAATTCTATTTGGTTTTGGTTTCTTTTTCCTAATTAATTGTAGTTTCCTTAAATAAGTAGAAAAGGCTTATAATTTTTCCTATAAATAATATATGAAAACTCAGAATTAAGAGACTAGAACTTTAGGATCGGATAGTGGGACTTTGATTAGGTGATCGAAACTTGAATTACAGAAAACCCTAGCCAAAGAAGATTAGCAACCAGCAAGCCATTAATAATTCATCAAAGGTAGCCACACTGCCTTTGTCCTTATTCATCCAGAAAGTAATTTTTTGGTGGAACCAACGAACGGAGGTTTGAATCTCTATTTTCTTTATTTATTTCTTTACAGAAGCTTCATTATTCAAATTGAATTAATTGTTTCATCATACAAATTGATCAAAACCTTAAAAAATGCTAAAATGTTTCTTCTAAACCTTATAATCCTAAATTGTTTCTTCTGTTTCTAAAACCTTAAAAAACCCTAAAACATTTTTTCTAAACCTTAAAACCCCAAAATTGTTTCTCTTCTATTTTCAAAACCTTGAAACCCTAAAATTTTTTCTCTTCTGTTTCCAAAAGTTTTAAAACCATAAATTATTTTCCTTGAACTATTTTCATCTACACCATAACTTTTTGTCCAAAATCTCCAAATGTTTTCTTAAATCTCCAAACCCTAGTTTTCTTTACATTTTCTAAAAATCATAATTATTTTTATAAAACTCTAAACTATTTTCTTAAATCCTAAAACTAAATATGTTTTCTAAAATACCAAAAACCCTAATCTTCCTAAAACCAAAACAGTAAACCTAAGTTTTCCTAAACCCTAATTCAGTGAACTTAAAACCCCAAACTAGTTAATCTAAACCCTAAATCCTAATCCTTAAAACCTTAAAATCTTATAAACCTAAACCTTAAAACTCAATACAGTAAATTTAAAATCACAATCCAGTAGCTAAGAATTATAAACCCTAATGTCTTAAGATTCTAAAACCCTAATTTCATAATGTTACCCCTAAACCCTAATTTGATTCATGAAACCCTAATCCATTCCAATTTTCCAAAGCCTTTACAGTAGGCTAAACAAATAACAATAATAATACTAAAATCCTAAAACCCTAAATGTTAATTAAAGAACTTTAAATAGAAACAGTAAACCCAATTTGTATCTTTACTTGCTTTATTTTTAGATTTGATTATCTATTATATGCTTTGATGGTTGATTTATTTAATTTTAATGCTTGATTTATTTAATTTATCATTGATGAATGTTTATTATATATTTTGATTGATATCTTTGATGAATGATTTATTTATAATGAGTGGTTATTTGCTTTTATCGATTTATTTTGATTTCCAAATATTGTAAGAGGTATGTTTCCACTTTGTGGGTACCTCATTAGTTAAATATCATGTAATTTAAATAGTTTTTATATTTTAGACCAATGTAAAGGACATGTTTCTACCTTTTGGTGGGTGTCCTATTTAGTTTAGACATGAACGATGTAAAGACATGTTTCCATCCTCGGATGGATGTCCATTTATTTGCTTTGTTTGGACATTGCTTTGATTTTAATATAATGATGCTTTATTTTAAGTTATTTCATGTAATATGGATAATATTGTTATATTTAAGAATTTTATAATATTAAGACATGCAAAGGAGTCCGGTTCCAATGAACTGGGTGTTGTAGGGGTGCTGGGCCATTTATCACCTTCCCCACACGTACCCAACTTTCTGAACCCATTAGGGGGTTGGGAATTCCTTAGGAATTGAGTCATCCACCCCTTTCTTTTTCCCTGCCCGTCCGGTGGCAACTCCATTTTCCCCAGACTTAGGTCCGTGTTCTCTAGGGCCCCGAGCCTAAACAGTGCCGAAGTTGCATGAACCATTTCAATAGGAGTGGGGGCAAAAATCCCTGCTCACAGTGGCGACTCCACTGGTGATAAGAGAAGTTGATTCCGTTGGTCTTTATATTATTCTATTCTTTCTTATAATGATATTATCCATTGCATCATATTAGATTGCATTGTGTGCATGAGTTAGGACGCTCGTGTTACCTTTGTTGTGTTATGTGAGGGATACCATACTTTCACTCAAGGTATGGAGATCGAGCATGGCATAACCACTCATAGCCTCATACCATTTGGTATATACTTGCTATGGGAACCTAAGCCTTTTTACCCAAAGACTAAAGCTCATGTAATTGGCCTAGTTACTTTCCTTAGGTTTTTACCCTAAATGCTTGTTGTTTCACTATGGTTAGTTTATGATGGTTTAAATCATGGCTTATTTTGGTTTGTTCTTTTTCCAATATGACCTAAGTACATTGTAAGCTCAAAATAAATTTTTATTTAAAGTCCAAAAGACCAAAGCTATTTTCAAAACTTTTTCAAGATGATCTAAAAACAAAATCAAAAATACTTTTCTCATAACCCAAATACTAAGCCCAAAATCCATTATTTCTAAAATCTTTTTACAATGGGCTTAGAAACAAAATTATTTTCATTCAAACTTTTCTTACAAAGAGCTTGCAAATTATTTAGGTCAATTACGAAATACCAAAAATCAATTGTGAGCATAGTTTATACTAAGAATAATTAATCATGGGCTTGTTTTCTTGGCATGAATCATTAGTTACTTTTTCAAGTGAGAAATCTATCTATAATAAACCTCTTAATTTAGTTTTAATCCAATATATAGCATAAAAGCTACTATAGTTGGTGGAATGGATTAAAACCTAATTAATGGGAATTATTATGAACTTATTTCCATTTTAAAAATATAACTATTAGTTGAAACGTTTGAGGGAAATATTTGAAAACAAGGTACCCCATGTTGGTATTTTGTTAACCATTTACCTAGGTAAAGAGACTCGCCATTCATGTGTGGAAGTTATAAGGTTGGAAGGAACGTCCTAATTATCCTTGTTTGTTTATTGTTTGTGCATACATGCATACATACATTTGCATCTCATATCATTGATCCTCTTTGGCTCACAGCCCTGGATTATGACATTTCAAAAGCTTACGACAATCCGACCAATGCCGGAAGTGAAGAATCTAGCAATGACTCAATTGCTTGCTCACCAAAAGCAATGGAACCTGAACAAATTCAAAGAATGGTGGATGATGCCCTCAATGCCAAGATGGAAGAAATAAAAGAGGCCCTAGCTGAGACCATGAAGAACCAATTGACTACAATTTTAGGAAATCATGCCGAAGCATCTGCTAGCACTAAGAAGCCAAAGGACAAAGGGAAGACTAAAGTTGGTGAAGTGGTTTTTGATGATGAAAAGTTGATCATTGATGATGATGATGATTGGGCTCAATACTACCAGGATCCTCAAGACAAGAAGAAAGAACCAAAGATTGTTGAAAGATCAACTATTGAGAAAACTGAAGCTTTTGATGTTGAAAAGATGATTGCTGATTTAGAAAAGAAATTTGAGAAGAAACTAAAAACCGAAGAAATGTCTGAAGTTGACAAATTATTTGAGCTAGATGAAGAAGTTTCGTACAAGTTTTAGATGCCATCTTTTGTGAAGTTTGATGGAATCGAAAATCCTTACCTCCATGTGAAGCAGTATATCACTGCTATGCAATCTTCCTGAGCTACTAAGGCTCAAACTCTAAGGTACTTTCTACTCTCATTGGATCTTGTTATCCAAAATTGGTTCAATACCTTAGATGATGGAACACAAAAGAGTTGGGATCTGCTATACAAGGCTTTCATCCAATAATATTTATACAATGTTGAAATGAAACTTACCTTAATGGAAGTGGAGTCCATTAGACAAAGCCCTAATGAAAATTTTGTGGACTATGTGAAAAGATGGAGAAATAAGGCTGCTTTGCTCAAGAAAAGGCCCGATGAATCCGATCAAATAAGGATGATTGTGAGAGGGGTGTTGCCTAGTCTTCGTGAAAAGATGTTGTGAACACTCGAATTTTGAAGCTCGGAAAGCCAATTTTCTCAGACTGCAAATGACCGGGCCGGACCGGGGGTCCACTGTAAAAGTTCACCGAAAGTATATCTTCATGGCACTTGAAATGTCCGGAGCAACGCAAGGATCACGGATATGGTCTCGGAATAATTTTTGGAGGTCCACAGCTCCCAGAAAATCAGTTTGAACGAAAATCGGGGGATTTTTTGAGGGCTGAACCGCCAAGCTTGGCGGTCCGACCGCGGCGGTCGGCGGTCCAACCGGCGGTTCGACCGCCGACCGCCGCGGTCCGACCGCCGGCTTTAATTTTTTCCAGTTTTTCAGCTGACAATTCGGTCCGACCGCTGACCACGGCGGTCCAACCGTCAGTCCAAGGGCGGTCCAAGGGCGCATTTTGAGGCTTCTTGCCCCCCAATTCTTCTTTTTCTTCCTTCCATGCTCAAACTCTTCTATCTCCTCATTTGTGGGTTTGTATCCCAGGCCAAAAGTTCCCCTATTCTCAGGTTCTTCCCATGGCCGCACTACGGGTGTTTTCCTCCCAGACTTTACCATTTCCATTCCGGGCAGCAGACCTACCCTTAACATCATTCCCACCAGGCAATTGATTTGGACCTCTCCAAAATCATATAAGATAAATGGCCCTTTGGGTTTTTCTCCTTCAATGCATTGGACTGTATCATAATGGAAACCAGTCAAGGACATGGAGGTTTCGCCAGGAACAACCTCAAAGAGAGACTGATCCATGGTTCTCTTGTTGATTTCACAGGTGTCACCTTTGATAGTGATGATTTTTCCTTCAAAAGGGAACTTAAGTTTTTGATGCAATGAAGAAGGGACAACATTATTATGATGAATCCACGGCCTTCCAAGGAGGAGATTGAAGCTCGCGGGTACATCAATGACTTGGAAGGGCACTCTCATTTTCACCGGCCCAATAGCAATTTCCAGAGTGGTAACACCCAAAATTTCTCTTCGAGTGTTATCATATGCTCTAACAATCTGATCAGAAGGTGTAAGATCTGTAGCCTCCAACCCTAGACAGCTTGCTACCTTCAAGGGACATACATTTAAGGCTGACCCATTATCAATGAGAACCATGAGAACAGTTTTTCCCCCAGTTTGTATGGTGATGTATCAAGAAACAAAAGGTATAACAAAATTACCTGAAGAATGATCGGGGTGACAGTCCAGTTCTCAAACCTGAGCACAGCTCTGTCAAGACTCTGAATAGTCTCAGCCAGAATCATACAACCGATGCAATTAAGTTCTTCCATCTGCCTGACCATGGGGCAAAGCCTCAAATCTCCAAAGCCAGGATCACGGTTAATTGTGAATACTCGAATTTTGAGACTCGAAAAGCCGATTTTCTCAGACTGCAAAAGACCAAGCCAGACCGGATGACCACGGCAGAGTTCACCGAAAGTATGTCTTCATGGTACTTGAAATGTCCGGAGCAACGTAACGATCACGGATATGGCCTCGGAATAATTTTTGGAGGTCCACAGCTCCCAGAAAATCAGTTTGAACGAAAATCGGGGGATTTTTTGAGGGCTGAACCGCCAAGCTTGGCGGTCCGACCGCCGGAGTCGGCAGTTCGACCGCCGACCGCCGGAGTCGGCAGTTCGACCGCCGACCGTGGCGGTCCGACCACCAGAATCGGCGGTCCGACCGCCAACCTCGGCGGTCTGACCGTCGGGGTTGATTTTTTCCGGTTTTCTGGCTGACAAAGCGGTTCGACTGCTGACCACGGCAGTGCAACCACCGGACCGGCGGTCCGACCGCCGTCCAGCCCAATTTTTGTCTATAAAAGACTGCTTAATTCTCAGAAAAAGGGGGTTAGAAAAGCGGGTGACAGAGGAAGCAAGGATCATATTCTGAGAAAACAAGATCTGGAACTTAGAAGTGGGAAAATTGTAAACAAGGTAATGTCCTAATTCATCATTTGTCAATTCAAGCATACATTAAGCATTCCACCTTCCTCTTAATTTCTTTTTGGTCAAAGACCTAATCCTTTTAGGTCAAAGGCCTAATTAACTAATCAATCAACATTTCGGCATGAAGCCACGAATCAATCAACCTTTTGGCACGGAGCCTAAATTCCATTCTTTTTGGTACCAAGTACCCAAATTTGATCAAAATTAGCACTAAGTGCTCAAAATCTCACTATTTTGGCAAAAAGCCCGTAAATGCATGAAGCATTCACACACATGCATAAATGCATAATTGCCTTTAAATAGGCTTTTTCAAACTACATGGGCTTTGATCTCTCATAAAAACGAGAGTATGTAGGCATATTTGGGATTCACCCCAAATAGCAAGTCCGCAATTTACTAACAATCTGTTTGTTTTCTTTCCTTCACCCTTTTAAGGTTTATTTCTTTTATTGGCAAGTTAGTCGAATGCATGACATAGTCCCCGAATCCTCCTTGGGTTCACAGATTAGAAACCTTTACATTGGACGCGTTATTGGAGTCAGACAAGGGTTTTCTTAGTTTTTCCCTTCGAACAAAATAAACTGAGTGGCGACTCCCGACAACAAGTGAACGTTCATCCGAATCTTTTTCGGGTGAAATCCGAGGTTCACAGTTTGGCGACTCCACTGGGGACCATAAAAATGATTTATGGGATTCTAGTGGACTACTATTGCTTATTTGATTAATTTGACACTAGCGACCATAAAAACGATTTATGGGATCCTAGTAGACTATTATTATTCATTTAACTGATTTTCCCTTCTTTAGGGTACTTTTATTCATTTTGCAGGGTACCTTAGCAATATATATCCCCTCCTTGGGGATATTGGATTGAAGATTGACAAAAGGAATCTTTTTCCTTTAATGAACCCTTTGTTTGATTAATTGTGCATTTATTTTGTCATTCAGAGAATCTTTTTCTCTTGCATTATATGGGGGAATCCTTTTCCTCCATTGCATAAAAAAAATTGTTTTCAAATGAATTTCTTCTCTTTCTGTTCAAAATTCTGAGTCTGGATAGCAAGAAGCGCTGACTGGCAGGTCTCCTTGATTATGCCGGCGGACAGCCAAAGCGTCCCCTATTATGAACCAATTCTCTATTTTTCATGAACAATAGAACCTTCCCTTAGGTTGTATGTACCCAATGATAGTGCCACATTCCATTAAAATGAATTATGATGTGATGAGGTGCATTCATGCAACATGACAACATTATTTTGGGGGAAAAACTTTTGATGTATATAAGTGGACCAAGAGTCTTCCTACCCTACACACTACCCTGATCCTTTACCCTTAACCTTTGCAGGTATCCACTATTCGTGTGCCTTCATCCACACAAGCTACGCCAACTCCAACTGTGCAATCACCCACAAGTCCTGCTACCCCAATTTCACCAACTGCTCCAATTACTGAAATGGCTACTATTGAACAGATTAAGGCCTTGCTAGATGGACAGGTTAAGGAAATTGAAGCTAGGATGCAAGAGAGAATTGATGAAGCTTTGGTTGCCCAAAGGGTAGCCATCATGGCTGAATTGGGAGGGGCACCAAAGACGGCCTCTACTCCTGGAGATTTAGGAAAAGAACCAATTGTGGGGCAAACTAGTACCCCCATGACTGCTCAGAATAATACCCCTGTCATCAATCTGGAGGATCCACCCTCTAAGAATGCTACTGAAATTGATGAACTGAAAAAGAAACTTGAATTGCTTGAGAGGTCAATCACTGCCATGAAAACTCATAAAGAGGTGGTAGACATGGATTCCTTATCCTTGTTTCCCCAAGCTAGGTTGCCTCCAAAATTCAAGATGCCTGGGATGGACAGATTTGATGGGACTACTTGCCCTAAAACTCACCTGAAGATGTATGTGGGGGCCTTAAGCCCTTGGGGTTTAAATGACGAGCTCTTTGCTCAACTCTTCCAACAATCCTTGACTGGTGCTGCCCTCAAATGGTTTGTAAGCCTAGATCGTGCTAAGATTAAGACCTGGGAAGACATCTGCAATGCATTTAACACTCAATATCACTACAATATTGAGGTAGATGTCACTAGAAGGGAGCTTGAGACCACTAAACAAAATAACAATGAACCCTTTTCCTCGTTCCTTACGAGGTGGAGGGTGAAGGCTGCCCAAATGATCAATCGCCCTTCAGAACAGGAGCAGATTGATATTATAATCAGGAATTTAAGGCTTACATATCAAGCTCAACTGCAAACCCAATACCTACCTACTTTCAAATCGCTCATTGCGACTGCAACTAAGGTAGAAGACTTGATACAATTGGGTAAAATAGTAGATGAGGGAGCTACTTCAAAGTATAGGAAATAGGGCCAAGCTGCTTCCTCGAACAAGGTCAATGAAGTGGCCAATATTGCCCCTGCGAATCCTTTACGTGTGGGCAATCTTGGGCAGAGAAACCAGCCAAGAAGGCAATATACCGACCTTAGGGTGCCCCTTCATCTAGTATTTAAAAAGGCCGTGGAAGGGAAGTATCTGAAGCCTTTAGACCCAAGGCCACCTCCAAACCCATTACCCGCCAGTTATAAGGCCAATGAATATTGTGAATACCACCAAGGAAAAGGGCATAGAACAGATGCTTGCTGGACTCTGAAAAATCGCATCCAGGATTTGGTGGATAGGGGTGACATCATTCCTCTCAGGAGTCAACCGAACATTAATACTAACCCTTTGCCTAATCATTCCATCCACGCCATCACTGTGGAAGAAGAGTTGTTTGATCCTTTCAAACTTCTCTTAGAAATGAATGAAGTGTGTGTGTTGGATTTGAATGACCTTGCTGAAGAGGTCGACGCTTTGACAAGAAGCGGAAAGCAATATCAGCCACTCGACTTGGGAAAAGCCCCTTCAACCTCAAATCACCCCCATAAGAAGACACCAGAGCCAAAAGAAGACCTTATCCTCTCTCAGCTTAAGCAAACTCAAGCTAGGGTATCAATTTGGGAGCTCCTTGCTTCCTCATTCCCACACCGTCAGGCTCTCAGTAAAGCTTTAAGTCAACTTGATACATCAGTGGACACAAGCCCAGAAGCTTTGGTGGCCACTTTGACTCAATCAACCAAGGCATTGTGTATCCAATTTTCTGATACAGACCTACCAGAAGATGGCAGTAAACACAATGATGCTCTATACATCACCATACAAACTGGGGGAAAAACTGTTCCCATGGTTCTCATTGATAATGGGTCAGCCTTAAATGTATGTCCCTTGAAGGTAGCAAGCTGTCTGGGGTTGGAGGCTACAGATCTTACACCTTCTGATCAGATTGTTAGAGCATATGATAACACTTGAAGAGAAATTTTGGGTGTTGCCACTCTGGAAATTGCTATTGGGCCGGTGAAAATGAGAGTGCCCTTCCAAGTCATTGATGTACCCGCGAGCTTCAATCTCCTCCTTGGAAGGCCGTGGATTCATCAGAATAATGTTGTCCCTTCTTCATTGCATCAAAAACTTAAGTTCCCTTTTGAAGGAAAAATCATCACTATCAAAGGTGACACCTGTGAAATCAACAAGAGAACCATGGATCAGTCTCTCTTTGAGGTTGTTCCTGGCGAAACCGCCATGTCCTTGACTAGTTTCCATTATGATACAGTCCAATGCATTGAAGGAGAAAAACCCAAAGGGCCATTTATCTTATATGATTTTGGAGAGGTTCAAATCAATTGCCTGGTGGGAATGATGTTAAGGGTAGGTCTGCTGCCCGGAATGGAAATGGTAAAGTCTGGGAGGAAAACACCCGTAGTGCGGCCATGGGAAGAACCTGAGAATAGGGGAACTTTTGGCCTGGGGTACAAACCCACAGATGAGGAGATAGAAGAGTTTGAGCATGGAAGGAAGAAAAAGAAGAATTGGGGGGCAAGAAGCCTCAAAATGCACCCTTACTTTAGAACTCTGAATGGTCACTTCTGCAAACCTGGAAAAGCAGTTCCTTACTGTGGTTTTCAGGAACCATTCTATTCTCCTATGACTGGAAAGAAGCTACCAGGTTTTGAGATGTTCGATGATGTTTTAGCTATAAAAGAAGAAGAGCCAGAACCTATAGCTGACCCACAAATTGAAGATTTTATGCGACCTAGTCTCTTTGATGAGGTTGCTATGATAACCAATTTTGAAGACAAAAGGGACTTCACAAAGATGATCAAGACCACAGATGGATCACTGATGAACTGGTATGCCGAGGATGGACAAGCTGCTGTAGTCAAATCTAGTCCTGTGTCACACCCTGAACCTGAGTCTTGTACTGAGTCAAATTCTAAGTCAAACACTGAGTCAGAGTCTAGTTCTGAGTCTTTCTTAGCTTCAGAAATAGAAAACCCTGGTGTCGAATATGATGTAACTTTGGGGGATGACTCCGCCATTATTAATAAAACTGGTCAAGTTCTTAGTTACCCTGTGTCTTTTGCTTTCCAAGTATTATCTAGTAAAAATGAAATAAATGAAATAAAAGAAATAAATGAAAAAATAATGATTGGAAAAGAAAATGAACATACATACATTGCATATGATTGTGTGAATAAGGAACAGGTTGTTGAGTGCATCAGAAGATATGTCGACTGCTTCATGTGGAAGGCAAGTGATGTCACGGGAATAGACCCAGCCATAGCAGTTCATAAGATTCCACTATACCCAGATGCGAAGCCGGTTAAGCAGAAATTGAGGAGAATGAAGCCTGAATGGTCTTTGAAAATTAAAGAGGAGGTTGCCAAGCAACTGGACAATAAGTTCATAGAACCAATTGCCTACCCTTCCTGGTTAGCAAACATCGTGCCAGTCCCGAAGAAAGATGGAAAGGTCAGGATGTGTGTTGACTATAGAGATTTGATTAAGGCCTGTCCTAAGGATGATTTTCCACTGCCACACATCGATTTGCTAATAGACAGGATGGCTGGGCATATGATGGTTTCCATGACTGACCTCACGGTTGGGTACAATCAGATCCTAGTGCACCCACCAGACAAAGAGAAGACATCTTTCATTACAGAATGGGGCACTTTCTGCTACAGGGTTATGCCTTTTGGGTTGATAAATGCAGGGGCTACCTACCAAAGGATGGCGACAATAGTCTTTCATGACATGATTCACAAAGAAGTAGAAGTGTATGTTGATGATATGATTGTTAAGTCAAAATCTCCAGAAGAACACGTTGAAGCACTTGAGAAGTTCTTCCTTAGACTTCGCAAGTACAATTTGAAACTTAATCCTGCAAAGTGCCTGTTTGGAGCAACGTCAGGCTGATTTTTGGGGTATTTGGTCAGCAAGAGAGGAATAGAGGTTGATCCAGCAAAGTCAAAGGCTATTCTGAAAATGCCTCCGCCAAGAACAGAAAAAGAGATTCGAGGCTTGCTAGGTAAATTACAATATATCAGTCGATTCATATCACAATTGGCAGAGACTTGTGGTCCAATCTTTAAGCTACTATGGAAAGGTGCTTCACAAGAATGGAATAAAGACTGCCAAAGGGCCTTCTACAAGATCAAAGAATACTTGTTAAATCCGCCAATTCTGCAACCTCCCAGAATGGGAAAACCTCTGCTCTTGTATTTGTCTGTAACAGATGAAGCCATGGGTGCAATGCTAGCTCAAGAAGCCGAAAGTACTAAGGTGGAAAATGCAATTTACTACCTCAGCAAAAGGATGCTGGACTATGAGTTAAAGTATAACAAGATTGAGAAGTTGTGTTTAGCATTGTATTGGGCTTGCACAAAGTTACAACACTACTTATCTTCTTACACTACTTGTGTCATCGCAGAACAGAGTCCCTTGAAATTCCTTATGGAGAGGCTTGTTTTGGACAGCAAAATGGCTAAGTGGGTGTCAACATTGGCGACCTTCGACTTAAAATTCATTCAAAGGAAAGCTATGAAAGGTGGCGCGATAGCTGATCAATTAGCATAATTACCAGTAAAAGACGAGATGCGAGAAATGAGTTTCCCTGACGAAGACCTCTTGAATGTGGAAAGAAGTGTTTGGGAGATGTATTTTGATGGGGCATCCAATTATCATGGAAATGGAATTGGGATTGTGTTCAAAACTCCTTGTAGAGAATACATTCCATTTTCAGTTAAACTTGACTTTAGCTGCACAAACAATGAAGCAGAATATGAAGCTTGTATCAATGGGCTTGAAACCGCTCTGGAATTAGAGATTAAGAACCTAAAGGTCTATGGTGATTCTATTTTAATAGTATCACAAGCTTTAAGGAAATGGAAAATAAGAGAAGAGCGTTTGGTTCCTTACCTACAACGTCTCAATCATTTGGCACAATAATTCGATGATTTGTCCTTCGAATATCTCCCAAGAGCAAAGAATCAGTTTGCTGATGCCTTGGCTACTTTAGCTTCCATGATCAATATCAAGGAGGGGAAAGTCGTTCGTCCATTAAAAGTTCAACTTCAGAAACAGCCCGCCTATATAATGCATTTGGCCGATGGTAAACCATGGTTTTGGGATATCAAGAGTTATCTCAAGGATGGAAGTTATCCGGAGGGATCATCAAAGGTTAATCAGAGGGCCATAAGGTAGCTAGCCACAGGTTACATTCTTAATGGAGATATCCTCTACAAGAGGAGTTGGAATGGAATGCACCTAAGGTGTCTGAATGAAGCAGAGGCTAAGCAGATAATGGAAATGGTACATGGTGGCGAATCAGGGCCACACATGTATGGGATCGCCTTGGCTAGAAAAATTGCCAATCTAGGATATTATTGGTCCACCATGAATGCAGACTGTGTGGCATTTGTACAAGAATGCCATCAGTGCCAGATATTTGCTAAGTTGCAGAAGCAACCTCCCGTCACTCTGAATCCAATCACCTCTCCATGGCCCATCGCTACTTGGGGAATAGATATAATTGGCAAAATACATCCAAAAGCCTCAAATGGACATCAGTTTATCTTGGTAGCAGTGGATTACTTCACAAAGTGGGTTGAAGCAGCTTCCTATGCAGAATTAAACGCCAAAAAGGCAGCACAGTTTGTCCGAACCAACATCCTTTGTCGGTACGGAACGCCATTTGAGATTATCACTGATAATGGAACTCATTTCCAAGCACAATTTGCTAAGCTCTTGAAGGATAAGAATGTCCAGCATCATAAGTCCTCTCCTTATAGACCTCAAACAAATGGAGCGGTAGAAGCAGCGAACAAGTCTATAAAGGTGATCATACAAAAAATGATCAAGGAACATAGGCGTTGGCATGAGAAGTTACCGCTGGCTTTGTGGGGCCATAGAACATCAATTAGAACTCCTACTGGGGCAACCCCGTACTCCTTGGTGTACGGAATGGAAGCAGTACTCCCCATTGAACTGGAAGTTCAATTGGCAAGGATAATTCAAGAAAGTCTGATAAATGAAGCTGAATGGATCAGCAATTATCATCATCAGTTGTTGGGTTTGGATGAAAAAAGACTTCGAGCTCTACATCATATTCAAGGGTATCAGAGACGAATGGCCAGAAATTTCAACAAAAAGGTCAAAGATCAAAAGTTGGAAGAAGGTTGTTTGGTCCTGAAAGAGATCAGAACACCTGTTACAGATCCTCGTGGGAAGTTTCGTCCTCTTTGGGCGGGACCCTACATTTTGAAAAAAATACTTTCTGGCGGAGCCGTCGTCTTGTCTGATTTGGATGGTCTGGAGTTCACAAACCCATGCAATCCGGATCAATTAAAGAAATATTATGTATAATCATGCATTGTAAGGAACTACATTAGACCTGATTCTCGCAAACTAATTCGAGATATGTAGGCAGCTCTCCTTGAGCACGGTCTAAATATTAATAAAAATCATCCATTCATTTTTCTTTTGCTAATATTATATAAAAAAAGAAATAAAATAAAAAATATAATAAATAAATAATAATAAAAAAATCCCGCTAAGTCGAAAACCCACAAAGGGCGGCTTAGGCAATAGTGGGGCCCGCTAAGTCGAAAACCCGCAAAGGGCGGCTTAGGCAAGAATGGGTAAGAGCTCGCTAAGTTGAAAATCCGAAAGGATGGCTTAGGCAAAAATTAGAGCAAATAAATAAAGTAGATAATGCTTGGAAAGCAAACAAAAAAGTCATTCATTAAGAATCATTCATTCAAAAAAAAAAAGAAGAATCACTTGCTACAAAAAGAGTCATTCAGTAAGAGTCATTCATCCCATGAAATATCCAACCAATCAAAAAGTCAAGTCATAACCCCAAAATGTCAAAAAAAAAAGCAGACAATGGAGTCATCCTGAGATCTAAATCCTACGCTTCCTACGTGGGGCAGAGTCTTCGGTATCTTCTTTAGTTCCGGAACTCTCTACGACATCTATCTTCTCCTCGCTAAGTGGAACCACCTCCTCTCCCTCTAACTCCTGCAGCAAGGCATACCTCCTGGGTTTTTCAACGGGCCAAACTTCAGCTATAAACCAGGTCCTGTACTCCGGAGTAGGCTGAACAAGGGAAGGCTCAGCAAAAGGCCTGATCATCTGATGGTCTCTGACCCAAGTCTGTAGAACGACTCGAGTAACTCCGGGGGTAATAGGGGAAGCAATGGTAAGCCCGACAGGAAGGGGAACCCTCTGATCAATCCCCATCTATCTGAGGACTCGAGAAGCACTATACCATGTGCTATGAGTGAAACCAAGGAGATAGACATGGTTGTGCATTGCATTCGCCTCCATAAAGCGAGGAATTCTATACCAAGGGACGAACCATAGTAATTCTTCTGGTCCAAGCTCAAACAACCAGATAGCCCACTTAGCCATGGAGGGAAAAGAAATATGGATTCTCCTGGTGCGGTACTGTGAAGGATTATAAGTCAAGGCATTGGGAGCAGCAACCACTCGGAGATGATCTCTCAGCCAAACCTAAGAAAATAGATCCTTTCTATTTACAAACAAAAGAGAGAGATGATGAAATTAGAAGAAACAAAAGGTATAACAAAATTACCTGAAGAATGATCGGGGTGACAGTCCAGTTCTCAAACCCGAGCACAGCTCTGTCAAGACTCCGAATAGTCTCAGCCAGAATCATACCACCTATGCAATTAAGTTCTTCCATCTACCTGACCATGGGGCAAAGCCTCAAATCTCCAAAGCCAGGATCACGGTTGAAAAGAAACCCGGCTAACAGGCAGAAAACGAAAGCTCGCATTCTGTGTTTCAGTTGAACCTCATCTTCAAAGTTAGCGGTCAGGAATTCATCAATCAAGGGAAGCAGCATCGCCTTACTCCCATCCATGATCATAGCTTGAGCTTGAGGCCTGGTAAAGTTGAAAAGTCTCTGAAAAGATCCCACATAACCAACTTGGACCTCATGCCTTACAAGAGGGGCCAATGATTGAGCAAAATTCCTCAAAAAGAGGACACATTTCCTCCATTCGAGCACCAAATCTGAAAACGTGGGCTTGAGGATCCCAAAATTTAATACAAGCATGCAAGAAATCCCAATCCACAGCTACACCTCTAAGGGTGGCAACAGTTTTCAATCCATATCTTCCCATATTGATCCTTTCAACCTTTGGAAGACTCTTGGTCCAGTTGTGCATGCAATGGTTGTAAAGAAGCAAATAAATACCTTTATGAAAATAAAAGGGGACATCATGCATACATATGTACTGTTTGTGCTAAACAAAAGTGCAGGTACAGAAAAGTCAGAATACAATCAGAGAAAAATCAGAAGTGTTGCAAGCAATCCAGAAATGCCAAAAGGCGAGTCTTTTACCCCTCGCTCAAAATTTGCTCTTCAGACGACCACTGGGCCCCATAAATCATTTTTATGGGCCCCAGTGGGGGGCAATTGTGAACACTCGAATTTTGAGGCTCGGAAAGCCAATTTTCTCAGACTGCAAATGACCGGGCCAGACCGGGGGTCCACGGTAAAAGTTCACCGAAAGTATATCTTCATGGTACTTGTAATGTCCAGAGCAACGCAAGGATCACGGATATGGTCTTGGAATAATTTTTGGAGGTCCACAGCTCCCAGAAAATAAGTTTGAACGAAAATCGGGGGATTTTTTTAGGGCTGAACCGCCAAGCTTGGAGGTCCGACCGCCGGAGTCGGCGGTCCAATCGCCAGAACCGGCGGTTCGACCGCCAACCGCGGCGCTCCGACCGCCGAAGTTGATTTTTTCTGATTTTTCGGCTGACAACGCGGTCCGACCGCCGTCCAGCCCGATTTTTGTCTATAAAAGGCTGCTTAATTCTCAGAAAAAGGGGGTTGGAAAAGCGGGGTGACAGAGGAAGCAAGGATCATATTCTGAGAAAACAAGATCTGGAACTTAGAAGTGGGAAAATTATAAACAAGGTAATGTCCTAATTCATCATTTGTCAATTAAAGCATACATTAAGCATTCCACCTTCCTCTTAATTTCTTTTTGGTCAAAGACCTAATCCTTTTAGGTCAAAGGCCTAATTAACTAATCAATCAACATTTTGGCATGAAGCCACGAATCAATCAACCTTTTGGCACGGAGCCTAAATTGCATTCTTTTTGGTACCAAGTACCCAAATTTGATCAAAATTAGCACTAAGTGCTCAAAATCTCACTATTTTGGCAAAAAGCCCGTAAATGCACGAAGCATACACACACATGCATAAATGCATAATTGCCTTTAAATAGGCTTTTCCGAACTACATGGGCTTTGATCTCTCATAAAAATGAGAGTTTGTAGGCATATTTGGGATTCACCCCAAATAGCAAGTCCGCAATTTACTAACAATCTGTTTGTTTTCTTTCCTTCACCCCTTTTAAGGTTTATTTCTTTTATTGGCAAGTTAGTCGAATGCATGACATAGTCCCCGAATCCTCCTTGGGTTCGCAGATTAGAAACCTTTACATTGGATGCGTTATTGGAGTCAGACAAGGGTTTTCTTAGTTTTTCCCTTCGAACAAAATAAACTGAGTGGCGACTCCCGACAACAAGTGAACGTTCATCCGAATCTTTTTCGGGTGAAATCTGAGGTTCACAGATGTCTCATACCCTCATCCGTGATTTCAAAGATCTCCTCCAAGCTGGTCTGTAAATTGAAGAATGGGAAAGAGAGAAGAACCGTGTTTCAACAAGAAGGAATGAGAAAGGAAACTATCAATCTGGAAGCCAAAGCATGCAAAAGGCAGTCAGTGTCAATGCTACTAACCAAGGAACAAGGAGGCAGTTTTCAAAATTGGGGAAACCGATGTCTTGGGTTCTCAATAAGCTTCAAAGAAAGGGATTGTTACAACCCTTAAATCCTCGTCCTTTGCCTAACCCTCTCCCACCAAATTTCGACACTAAAGTATTTTGTCAGTTTCATCAAATGCAAGGGCATGACACGGATAGATGTGTGAGTTTGAGACATGAGATCCAAAATTTAATCGATAGTGGGAAGCTGCCCGAGCCCAACAAGCCAAACACCAAAGACAACCCATTACCGAAGTTTAATAGAGTACCACCACCGGCAACCTTCATGATTGGAGGAGGTTTGCATGAAAGTTTTGTCATGTCTTCTTTTCAAGATGTGGGTGGAGAAGCAACCAAAGAAGAAGAGGTATTTGGCAAAATTAAACAAGCTATGGTGGGTAAAGAAGTAGCAATTTGTGTTGTCAATGGGTTTTGGGATTCAAGCGATAGTGAGGATGATCTGGTATCCAAGAAGGAGGAATGGACCTGGTCCGAACCCGAAGAAGATGAAGTAATGAACACTAGATCCGATAAGCCTTATGCAAGGCCACCGCCTAAGGAGGTAGAAATTAATAAAGGAAAGGAAGTTGAAGTAGGGAATAAAGAAGAGGAAGATGATACTGTGCTCAAGCAATTGAAAAGAACCCAAGCAAGTGTTAGCATTTGGGACTTATTGGCTACTTCTAAAAAGCACCAAGAAACTATGGCCAAGGCCTTAGATAGCATGCCAATTTCTACCTCCACAACACCGGAGGAGCTGATCAACTTCATAAAAATTGGAGGAGTAATGAAATGTGAAGATATTCAAGAGAAGAGTGAAGTTAATTTGGGAGCAGTTTCTTTCTTAGATGTGGATTTACCGAAAGAGGGAAGAGATCACATCCGCCCTCTCATTATCAAAATAGAAATCAAAGGGAAAAGGACTCCATGTGTAATGGTCAATGATGGGTCCGCCATAAATATTTGTCCACTTAAAATATTGCCAAAGCTAGCCATGTCAACAAGGGATCTAAAACCGACTGAGGTGACCATTCAGGCTTACAACACTAAGAGACATGCTGAAGGAACTTTCAAAGCTACTATCAAGGTCAGTCCAATTGAATCTATTATTGAATTTATTGTTTTAGACATACCTATTACCTTTGCCTTACTCTTGGCACTACCATGGTTTCATCCTCTTGGTGGAGTTCCTTCCACCCTTCATCAAAAGATCAAGTTCCCCAACGGAAATGAGACAGTGGTCATCGAGGCCAAAGATAATGAGGTTGTTAATGCTCTAATGATTGAGAGACCTCTCAATGGTTTCCAAGTAGCTGCAATTTCTGATAATGAAGTAGTGGAATCTAAAGTCTTGAATATGATGAAGAGCATGAACTACCTTCCCGGAGATGTTCTTGGAAAGGGTAAGTGTGAGCCGGGAATTTTCGCCCCCACTCCCGGTGGAATGATTCTTGCGATTTCGGCACTGTTTAGGCTCAGGGCCTTAGAGAACACGGACCTAAGTCCGAAGAAAATGGAGTGGCCACTTGGATGGGTAGGGAAAAAGAGAGGGGTGGATGACTCGATTCCTAAGGAATCCCCAACCCCCTAATGGGTTCGAAAATTTAGGTACGTGTGGGGAAGGTGAGAAATGGCCCAGCGACCCCACAACGCCCGGTTCATTGGAACCATCCTCCTTTACAGGTCTTAATATTATAAAATTCTTAAATATAATAACATTATCCACATTACACACAATAATTAAAAGAAAGCATCATTATATTAAAATCAAAGCAATGTCCAAACAAATCAAATAATTGGACACCCATCCAAGGATGGAAACATGTCCTTACATCTCATGCCTAAATAGGACACCCACTGAAAGGTAGAAACATGTCCTTTAAATAGGTTCTAAAATAGAAAAGCAAATTAAATTACATGATATTTAACTAATGAGGTATCCAACAAGTGGAAACATCCCTCTTACAACATTTGGAAATCTAAATAAATTGATAAAAGTAAATAATCATTCATCATAAATAAATCATTCATCAAAGATATTAAATATCAATAAAAAGTAAACATCCATCCATGATAATTACCTAAACTGCCCTTTCGGGGGAGTCCGTTGCTATTTTAGGTAATTACCTAAACTGCCCTTTCGGGTTTTCAATTTAGGTTTTCTTTTTTCTTCTTCTTTTTTTTTATTGCTTTAATTTTTGCCTAGTTCGCCCATATGGGTTTTCGAAATTAGCAAGCTATCCCAATTTTTGCCTAAGTTGCCATTGTAGGTTTTCAACTTAGCGGACTCTTTTTTTTTAACTCTTTCTTCACAAATTTGGCTTCAGGAGCATCTTTGTTTGCTTGATACTCCATCCATGGATTTTGCCAGATACCTGCCACGTCATCATTTTGCTAGGAAGCTACTTCATCCTGCTTCTTCATATGCTGACTGGGTTGACTGGATCCACTCACGAACTGAAGTCAATATTCGTTGGTTGGTACCTTGGTGGAAGATTTCTCGAATCACCATGCGGACATATTTGATGTATGTTCCCCTTGCTGCTCTTCGTCAAGGTACATGCTATGATCCTCGATGACTTGGCCGCCAGTATGGAGCTGAGCCTCGTGATTCTAACTAAGTTATTTTATATGTTATAATCCAATGAATAAAAATTCATAATTTTTAAAGATGGATTTTTAATTAAGAAAAATAGAAGAACATGGGTTCTTGGAACAGTTTAGCAACTCAGAATATGTAAAAAATTGAGAAAAATATTTAAAAATTATGGCAAACCAACCCAGAAAATTCTGAAAATTTATAAACAATATTATTTGTATTCCTAGAACATATGGTTAAAAGTTTATGAATTTTTATTAAGGTTTAATACCTAAAAAAATGGATAACCGGGTGCTTCTATAGGAATTATTAAAGAGACAAATTCTATGGGTTTAGAATATTTAATTTTTAAATATAGTAAATTAGCTTGGAAAAATCTAAAATTTTAAATATAAGTTCGTATATGTGTTAAGTACACATGGCTAAAATTTTACATGCTTTTATAAAGAATTGATAAGGAATATAAAAATTGAAAGTGAGATCGACATGAAACTAAGGAAGTCATACAACTTTGTGTACATGAGTAATATATTAATTTCATGAGACAAATGAATAAGAAAAATTATGAAAATTTATATGCAGATGGGTAGAAGTATGAAGAAGGAATATGGAGTTTTTAATAATTCAGAACAAAGAGTTCATAATTAAAAAAAATCAAAGAGGGAAATGGTATGTGATAGTGAATTGTTTATTATGAAAAAAATAATGCATGATTTGGGGTTTGAGTATGTAAAATTAGGATATCTAAATGGATGATATTAATTAGTGTAATGAAATAAATTAGTGTTGTTTAAAAGTAAATGTTATGATCTTAAGATTGGGAGTGTGACATGGATGAGATTTGGTGAGGTTCATGTTGTTGGTTGCATTATATGAAATTTGAATTTTTGAAATGCCATAATTGTGAAAGTGATGTGTTTTGCTGTTATATTAATATAAAAATAATGTTTATAAAGTTAGCTCTTGAAAATGAGAATAATAGAATGAAGCTCTTGAAAATGAGAATAATAGAATGAAGTTTAAGTAAAGTAGTAAGTTGGAAATTTAGAGTTGTAAGGGAATTTCGATGAAGATTGTTTAGATATTGATAGTTTAATGTTTAATAAGCCTGGGAGTAATTTTGAATGAGTAATATTATTTATGAAAATATCATGTAATGTGTAATGTGGTTGATAGTATAGATACTGGATATGAAATAAAGAGAAATGATTAAGAAAGTGAAAATATATATGAACAGTATGGTAAATGTATGGAAAATGTGAGAGAGAAGTCACATTAGAAATGTGAAATATTTATGTAAAAAAATTGATGAATGAGGATAATTTATTTATTATATAAGAATGAGAAATGATAATATTCCATGAAATGTGATAAATGCTCAATTTATATATATAAAAACTTGAGTATAATTGTGTGATTGTGTGTATACACGTATATGATATGTGTGGTGAATTGTCCAATATGGACACTAATGTGATATGTAAGAAAATATGAAAAGTAAGCCACATTATGAATGTGACTTATGGATATGTATGTGGATGAGTTAAAAATATGGAAAATATTTAAAATGTGAAATAATATGAATTTGTGAGATGAAGGTGATCATGATAAGGTTGATCACTTGGAAATTGTGACAATGTGATGTATTGTGAAAGTGATCAAGTATTGAGTTGATTACTTAAAGATGTGAAAAAGTATTAATGAAGTATTATGGTATATAATTACTTATTTGATTTAAGAAGGAGAAATTGGTAAAAAACAATTGTTGAATAAGTTGAGATATAATTGGTAATTATTAGCGACAGATGACTATCAGCGACGAATTGGGCATTGCCCAATTTGTCGCAGCTGGGCTTGACCAGTTCTGCGATGAACTGACTTGCCCGGCTCACCTAGCCCATGCCTGTAGTCCACAGCAATTTTTGCCAGCGCAGTTTTCTCCAGCGCAGCCCGCAGGCCCGGTAGCCCGCGCGTGCTGCCGATTGTTTTGACCAAATCTTATTTTACACGGTTTTGTAATTTTTCCTAAATAGTTGGTATTTTATTGTTAAAATAGGATTAAGTCTTTATTTTTTTCTTATATATACCACATTAAAACACAAGAACAAGGGATGAAAAAAAGAGAGGAAAACCCTAGAGACAAGGGGGAAGAGGAAAAAGGGAGAAAAACCCTAGAGGTCGACAATTAACATTAAGAGAGAGAACAACAAAGTAGAAGACATCAAAAGAAAATAGCAACAAATAGCACTCATCAATCATCAATCCATCAAAGACAACAATGCTGTCTTTGTTCTAGTTCAGCCTGAGTCAACTGTGGTGGAACCAAATGACGCAGGTTTGATTATAAATATTTGATTTGTTTATGTTTACAGCACTCTTATGCTTTTATTCATGAATTGTTTAAGCATACGATAGTATTGCCATATTTTCTTTTAAGTGTTTCTATTATCTATTTTGATATTAAGTCTTTCAGTAACCTAAATTATTAATTATTAAGCTCTAATCGTATATTTTATAAATTAGATTTTCCATTCATCCAGTAGCCTAAGTCATTGATTAAATTATCAAAAACCCTAAACTATTCTTCTGTTTCCAAAACTTTAAAACCATAAACTATTCTTCTATTTCCAAAACTTTAAAACCCTAAACTATTCTTCATTTTCCAAAGCTTTAAAACCGTAAACTGTTCTTTTGTTTCCAAAACTTTAAAACCCTAAACTATTTTTTCCAAAATTTTAAACTCTAAATTATTCCATTAAAGTCTCAAAACCCTAATTGTTTTCCAAAATCTTAATTTATTTCCAAAATCAATATTTCTTCTAAAATGATAAATCAAAACCTTAATTTTTCAAAGCCTCATCCAGTAAACCAATTAACCCTTAAGTCCAAATCCAATAAATCCCACAAATCTTTCTCTCTTAAACCGTAAATATCATAAACCCTAATCCCAATCTTTTAAAATTATAAACCCTAATGTCTTAAGGTTCCAAAACCCTAATTTCATGATGTTAGTCCTAAACCCTAATTTAATTAACCAAAAACTTTACCACTTTCTTAAATTTATAAAACCCTAATCCATCCCATTTTTTCCAAAAAATTCTCATAGTAGCCTAAATAATAATAACAATAATTCTAAAATTCCAAAACCCTAAATGTTAATTGAAGAACCCTAAATTGAGACATAAACCTAAATTTGTATCTTTATTTTCTTTACTAAATTTTAGATTTGATTATATAATTTATTATATGTTTTGATTTATTTAATTTCAATACTTGATTTATTTAATTTATCATGGATGGATATTTTCATTATTATTATGATTATTATTAGTTTGTCTTAGTATTAAAATTGTAAGAGGTATGTTTCCATTATTGGGTACCTCATTATTTAATTTTATGTAATTTAAATTGCTTTTATATTTTGGACTAATGTAAAGGACACGTTTCCACCTTTCAGTAGGTGTCTTATTTAGTTTTAGACATAGAAGATATAAGGATATGTTTTCATCCTCGGATGGGTGTCCATTTAATTTTTTTGTTTGGACATTGCTTTAATTTTAATATAATGATGCTTTTATTTTAATTATTGCATGTAGTATGGATAAAATTGTCATATTTAAGAATTTTATAATATTAAGACCTGCAAAGGAGGCCGGTTCCAATGAACCAGGCATTGTGGGGGGTGCTGGGCCATTTCTCACCTTCCCCACACGTACCCAACTTTTTGAACCCATTAGGGGGTTGGGGATTCCTTAGAAATTGAGTCATCCACTTGTTTTTCCCGGTCCGTCCGGGTGGTGACTCCATTTTCTCTAAGCTTAGGCCTGTGTTCTCTAAGGCCCTGAGCCTAAACAGTGCCAAAGTTGCAAGAACCATTTTACCGGGAGTGGGGGAGAAAATTCCCGCTCACAGTGGCGACTCCACTAGGGATAAGAGAAGTTAATTCCATTAGTCTTTATATTATTCTATTCTTTTCTATCATGATATTATCCATTGCATCATTTTAGATTGAATCGTGTGCGTGAGTTAGGATGCCCGTGTTACCCGTATTGTGTTATGTAAGGGATACCGTACTTTCACTCAAGGTATGGAGATCGAGCATGGCATAACCACTCATAGCCTTGTACCTTTTGGTATATACTTGCTATGGGAACCTAATCCTTTTAACCCAAAGACTAAAGCTTATGTAATTGGCCTAGTTACTTTTCTTAGGTTTTTACCCCAAAATGCTTGTTGTTTGACTATGATTAGTTTATCTTGGTTTAAATCATGGCTTATTTGGTTTGTTCTTTTTCTAATATGACCCAAGTACATTTGTAAGCTCAAATAATTTTTTTAAAAGTCCAAAAGACCAAAGCTATTTTCAAAACTTTTCAAGATGGTCTTTGGATATAAAACTTTTCTAAAAACAAATCAAAAATTCTTTTCTCATGACCCAAATACAAAGCCCAAAATCCATCTTTTCTAAAATCATTTTACAATGGGCTTAGAAATAAAATTATTTTCATCCAACCTTTGAAAGAGCTTACAAATTATTTAGGGCAATTATGAAAATACCAAAAATCAATTATGAGCCTAGTTTATACTAAGAGTTATTAATCATGGGCTTGTTTTTGGCATAAATCATCAGTTACTTTTTCAAGTGAGAAATTTATTTATAATAAACCTATTAATTTAGTTTTAATCCAATATAGCATAAAAGCTACTTTAGTTGGTTGAATGGATCAAAATCTAATTAATGGGAATTATCATGAATTGATTTCCATTTTCTAAAATATAACTATTGGTTAAAATCGTCCGAGAAAATTATTCGAAAATAAAATACCCCCATGTTGGTATTTTGTTAGCCATATTACCTAGAAAAAGAGACTTGCCATTCATGTGTAGATGTTATAAGGTTGGAAGGAACATCCTATTTATCATTGTTTGTTTATTATTTGTGCATACATGAATACATGCAAACATGCATCACATGACATATCATTAATCCCTTCTGGCTCACAGCCCTGGATATAGTTCAAAAGCTTATGACAATCTGACCTATGTCGGAGATGAAGAATCTAGCAATGACTCAATCACTTTTTCACCAAAAGCAATGGAGCCTGAAAAAAATTCAAAGAATGGTGGATGACGCCCTCAATGCCAAGATGGAAGAAATAAAAGAGGCCCTGGCTGAGACCATGAAGAACCAATTGGCTACAATTTTAGGAAACAATATCAAAGCATATGCTAGCACTAAGAAGCCAAAGGATAAGGGGAAGGCTAAAGTTGGTGAAGTGGTTTTTAATGATGATAAGGTAATCCTTGATGATGATGATGACTGGGCTCAATACTTCCAAGATCCTCAAGACAAAAAGGAGCCGAAGGTTGTTGAGAAGACAACTATTGAAAAGACTGAGACATCTAATGTTGAGAAGATGATTGCTAATTTAGAAAAGAAATTTGAGAAGAAGCTGAAAACTGAAGAGATGTCCGAGATCAAAAAACTATTTGAACAAGATGAGGAGGTCCCTTATAAGTTTAAGATGCCTTCCTTCGCTAGGTACAATGGTACTAGAAATCCTCATCTCCATGTGAAGTAGTACATCACTGCTATGCAGTCTATCTGAGCTACTAAAGCTCAAACTCTTAGGTATTTTATGCTCTCATTGGACCCTATTATCCAAAATTGGTTCAACACCTTAGAGGAAAGTACTCAAAGAGATTCAGACATGTTGTACAAGGCTTTCATTCAGCAATATGGGTACAATGTCGAGCTGGAAGTTACCTTAATGGAAGTTGAGTCCAATAGACAAAGGCCAAATGAGAATTTTGTGGACTATATGAAAAGATGGAGAAATAAGGCTGCCTTTCTCAAGAAGAGGCCCGATGAATCTGATCAAATAAGGATGATTGTGAGAGTGGTGTTGCCTAGTCTTCGTGAAAGGATGTCTCATACACTCATCCGTAATTTCAAAGATCTTCTCCAAGCTGGTCTGCAAATTGAAGAATGGAAAAGGGAGAAGAACATCTTTTCGGTAAGAAGAAATGGGAAAGGAAATTACCAGTCGGGTAATCAAAGCATGCAAAAGGAAGTTGATGTTAATACAATTGGTCAAGCAAATAGAAGGCAATTTTTAGATCTGGGCAAGCTTTTGTCTTGGGTCTTCAACAAGCTACAAAAGAAGGTATTGTTACAACCCTTGACTCCTCGACCTTTGCTAAATCCTTTACCCCTAAAAGTTGATACTAAGGCTTTTTGTCAATTTCATCAAACTCAAGGACATGAGACTGATAGATGTACCTGATTAAGATCTAATCGACAATGGTAAGCTGTCTGAGCTTGATAATCACAACACGAATAATAATCCTCTGCCTAAATTTGAAAGGGCGCCACCACTTACAACCTTCATCAAGAGTTTTATCTTGTCATCCTGTGATGATATGGATAGAGAAGATGCTAAAAATGATGTGTTTGGACTAACTATGGATGAGGAAGCAATGATCCTTGATGATATAAAAAATCCTTGCCCTTGATAAATGGAGTATCTTCGACTTCAACTCAACAAATTTTCCTTAGCTTGAATATCACTCTATTTATTTTGCTTTCTTTAATATTTAATTAGAATAATCGTGTTTTTCAAATTTTAAGTTTTTTGAATAAATTTCTTTCATAAAATTTTTGTGGGTCTTTGTTCATTTTGGTGCACAACCAATGAGGAATTTAATTTGATGTTTATAAATTAGCATATCTATGCATCACGATTCGAATGACTTTACTAGGTGAGGGAATTGCTCTATAGCATTGAGTTGTGTATGCTTACTTAGAGAGGGCTCCTGCATAATTACCTTTTTCTAGGTCCTAGTCAGTCTTAGAACATGCTTTGACAAACTTTCAAGGTAAAATTAAAATCTACTTATTTAAGGGAGAAATGATTTAAGCATTGTTTGGTCAGCCAACAACTAGTATCCACCCAATTAAATATCAATCCTTAGTTGTCCCTTTGAGCCTTCTAAAAATTTTAGCTTTCTTTTCATTGGCTTACGAACCCCAACAACCTACCCTGAGCTGTTATGATACTTTTGACAAGTCTTATGATCACTAAGGTGAAGAGGCAAGAAGATCAAAGAATGGAATGCATAGCCAAAGCCGTAATGATAGTTGATGTTTTCAAGACCATAAGGGTAGTTGAAGTTCACATAATATCTCCAATCTATCAAGATAACATCAGAGTAATAAATGATTTATCCCTGTTAAAGGAGATTTATGTCATTCCACTCATCAATTATTAGAAACCCAAGTTGGTATAAAAAAGACAACTCTTTTAGAGCTAGAACAAAAAAAAGAAATAAAAAGAAAAGAAAAGAAGAAGAAAAGAAAAAGAAAAGAAAAAAAGGACAAAAGAAAAAGAAGAAAAAAAAAAGAAAAAAGAAAGATAAAACCAAAAAAGGCGGTTTAGAAAGCCAACTGAGTTCTCTTTTACCTAAAGCAGTAAAAGTCTTCCATTTGGTTTATAAGGACAGTTTGACTTGAATTGGTCCAACCCAACCAAAGATTCAATCAAAATCAGAGAAAAAGGAGAAAGACCATCCAGTTCTTGAAAGTTCTGTACTTGACAGTCCTATAGGGAAAAAGAACAAAATGCTTAAAGAAAGGGAAGATTATGAAAAAGAAAGAGGAAGAGAAAATAAAAAATGATGATGAATATAGGTACCAAACTTTTTGCAAGGGCAAAGACTATTCTAATCAAGATCCAGATTAATACCAAGAAGATGGGAGAACACTCAAAGCTCTATCTTTTCATGCTCCCAACTATCTAAAGTTCCAACAAGCAGTTTGTAGTGTGAAGGTTTGTCCATTGTGTCACAATGGCTCCAACTTACAAATGGACTTCATTTAACCCGTGTCCCTTATAGACCCCATTTCAACCCTATCAAAGACCTGTTGATCTCTCTTGGTAGGTAGAGTCTATTAGTGGAGATAGTTTGAATAAGCATGCATATGAGATAGACAATATTCAAACTCAAATGAGATCTTTGACCAAGTAATGTGTATGTGCCTATCTGAAGTAAAACACTTCTTGCTTAAATAAAGTTCCGAGTTTAGTACGGTAACTAGGGTTGTCATGTTATAGATATGTTAATTTGAAAAATTAAGTCTTGAGGTAAATTGACATTGATTTGGCAAAGCCAACATTTGACTTTAAAATCAAAATTCAAAATTGAAAATTCAAAAAAAAAAATTTACAAAGCCTTCAAGTTAAGGGGAGTATATTGAACTATCAAACCTAGAAGGACACATTGGGCAAAGAAAATTATTACTAGCAAGGTTATGAAGAAGCTACCAATTGACATACTGAATCATAATTTGAAATGGATGTATCTCTGCTGTTTGGGGCCTCCATTATTCATGTTTTCAACATATTGAAGATAAAAGCCATAAATGTGAAGCATTCTGTCATTCCAATGCAAGACCTGAACGAGCATCTGAAAGGAACCAATGAGAACACTTCTACTGATCACCTCGGTCTGTGAGTCGATGGAACCACTTGAAAAACAAATACCCTATGAAGTAAAGAATCAAAAGAAGATATCAAATCTGGGGGGCATGGAAAGTCCATTGCTTGAGAAAGCTCTAGTAATTTTGCAAAGAGAAGAAGTGCGTGCTTGTGTGAAGAACTAGATAACAAAAACTTTAATCAAAGCTTGCATGAAAAAAAAAATCTTTGGTTTGAGACTACACAGGGGGCAAAGTTTCTCCTTTTCAATTTTTTGAGTTTATATACAAAATATTTTCAAACTCACTTGCAAATATTTCACCACGCAGGGGGCAAAGAGAAGATATGAGGGCCAACTAAAAATAGCTGAATTTTTGCAAAAGGAAGAACAAAAGAATAGAACAACCAGTTAAGCCAGAATCCTCAACTGATAAAAGGTCAGTGACATCCAATTCAATCTCGCGTCCAAGTACCCAAATTAAATTCAATCTCGGGTCCAAGTACCCAATCTTGGGTCCAAGTATCCAATTTTAGGTCCAAGTACCCAAATCAAATTCAGTCTTGGGTCCATGTACCCAATCACAGGTCTAGGTACCCAATCTCGGGTCTAAGTACCCAAATCCAATTCAATCTCAGGTTGAAGTATCTAATCTCGGGTCCAAGTATCCAATCTTGGGTCCAAGTACCCAAATCTAATTCAGCCACAGGTCCAAGTACCCAAATCAAATTCAGTCTCGGGTCCAAGTACCCAATCTCGGGTCTAAGTACCCAATCTCGGGCCCAAGTACCCAATCTCGGGTCCAAGTACCCAAATCCAATCCAAGCATGGGTCCATAACCCAAATTACTCTTAAGTCCAGAACTTAGCTCGGGTCCAGAACCCAAATTACCCTTAAGTCTAAAACTTAGCTTAGGTCCGGAACCTAAATTACCCTTAAGTCCAGAACTTAGCTCGGGTCCAAACCCAAAATCTCCCTTATGTCTAGAACTTAGCTCGGGTCCAGAACCCAAATTACCCTTAATTCTAGAACTTAGCTCGGGTCCAGAACCTAAATTACCCTTAAGTCCAGAACTTAGCTCGGGTCCAGAACCCAAATCAAAAATTCACCTCGGGTCCAAAATCCAAATTATTTTTGAGTCCAGAACTCAAACCAACCTTAGGTATGGAGTCCAGTATGGCTCTAAACCCTGTCAAAAATCACATTGCTTTTCTCTCTCTTTTGCCGTAGTCTCAGATCGCTCAAGCAGGGGGTAAACTGTAGACCCTTAATTTTTTACCTAGTCCAGTCCAATATTTTTAAATAGTCCAAAATAATTTTTGTATTTTTTTAATTATTTTAATAATATTTTAATTACTTATAATATTTAATAGTTATTTTTAAATAAAAATATAAAAATAATAAAAAATAAAAATAAAATAAAAATTTGACGAATCGGCGAGCGCCGCGCGGCAGGGCATTTCACCACAGAAAGTGTCTCTGGCGAATTGGGCACTGCCCAATTTGCCACAGATGACTATTAGTGGTGAATTAGGCATTGCCCAATTCGCCGCAGCTGGGCTTGCCCAATTCTAAGACGAACTGGCTTGCCCAGCTCTCCTGGTCCGCGCTCGTAACCCGCAGCAATTTTTACATGTGTAATTTTCTCCAGCTCAACCTACAGGCCCGGCAGCCCGCGCGCTGCCAATTTTTTGACCAAATCTTATTTTACACGGTTTTGTAATTTTTCCTAAATAGTTAGTATTTCCTTATTAAGATAGAATTAGGTCTTTATTTTTTTCTTATATATACCACATTAAAACACAAGAACAAGGGATGACAAAAAAAAGAGTAAAACCCTAGAGACAGGGGGGAAGAGGAAAAAGGGAGAAAAACCCTAGAGGTCGGTAATTAACATTAAGAGAGAGAATAGAAAAGTAGAAGATAGGAAAAGAAATTAGCAACAAATAGCACTCATCAATCATCAATCCATCAAAGACAGCAATGCTGTCTTTGTTCTTATTCAGCCAGAGTCAACTGTGGTGGAACCAAACGGCGCAGGTTTGATTATAAATCTTTGATTTGTTTATGTTTACAACACTCTTATATTTTTATTCATGAATTGTTTAAGCATACGATGGTATTGCCATATTTTCTTTTAAGTGTTTCTATTATCTGTTTTGATATTGAGTCTTTCAGTAACCTAAATTATTAATTATTAAACTCTAATCGTATGTTTTATAAATCAGATTTTCCATTCATCCAGTAGCCTAAGTAATTGATTAAATTATCAAAAACCCTAAACTATTCTTTTGTTTCCAAAACTTTAAAACCCTAAACTATTCTTCTGTTTCCAAAACTTTAAAATCTAAACTATTCTTCTGTTTCCAAAGCTTTAAAACCCTAAACTATTCTTTTGTTTCCAAAACTTTAAAACCCTAGCCTATTTTTTCCAAAATTTATCATGGATGGATATTTTCATTATTATTATGATTATTATTAATTTGTCATAGTATTAAAATTGTAAGAGGTATGTTTCCATTATTGGGTACCTCATTAATTAATTTTCATGTAATTTAAATTGCTTTTATATTTTGGACTAATGTAAAGGACACATTTTCACTTTTCGGTGGGTGTCTTATTTAGTTTTAGATATGGACGATGTAAGGATATGTTTCCATCCTCGGATGGGTGTCCATTTATTTATTTTGTTTGGACATTGCTTTGATTTTAATATAATGATGCTTTATTTTAATTATTGTATGTAGTATGGATAATATTATCATATTTAAGAATTTATATTATTAAGACCTGCAAAGGAGGCCGATTCTAATGAACCGGGCATGCTGTGCCGTTTCTCACCTTCCCTACACGTACCCAACTTTTTAAACCCATTAGGGGTTTGGGGATTCCTTAGGAATCGAGTCATCCACCCCTTTCTTTTTCCCGAACGGTCCAGATGGTGACTTCATTTTCTCAGGGCTTTGTCCGTGTTCTCTAAGGCCTTGAGCCTAAATAGTGCCGAAGTCACAAGAACCATTCCACCGGGAGTGGGGGCAAAAATCTCCGCTCACAGTTAGTTATAGTATAATTGGAATGAATCTTAATAAGAAAATAATATTTTGTTGTTGTATAATGGTGATATTAAATTAATATGTGGTAATTGTATAAAGAGTTGGATCAAAGTGAAGAAGTGTAAAATTATTGTGTTAAGACTTATTAGTTGGAATTGGGAGTTGTTATCATTTGTGGTTTTCACAAATAACAATTTGTAAATATAAGCAAGGTGGTAATTAAACAGAGATACAATTTTAAAAATGATTATGATGACAGAATAGTCAGTGTTAAGATATAAGTTATTATCATTTGAATTTAAAGTTGTGAGAGTATATATTTAAGACAATGAAGTGATCAAATATCTTGAGTGTAATAGGTGTGTGGTGTATATATATTAAAGAGATGAACTAATTTTGTCTGATGATAATTCGATTGATGATATGATAATCTATTGTGACTGTTTGAGTAAATAGACAGTATAATGATGAGTTATGGAATGGTAAGAAGGTAATTGAGAATGAACCTAAGGAGGAGAGTAGAAATTATGCAATTTGATGAAATAATGATTTGATGAGATGATTAATTTAAGATGAAATTTTGATTTGGATGATTTCGAGGATGAAATTATTTAAGGGGGAGAAAATTGGCATATTCGTGATTTTGGAGAAATTAAATAAGTATTTGGAGATATAAAAGTTGTATATATCCAATATATACACCTAGTGTATATATAACATATACATATGGTATATTAATTGTATATGTTGGATATATACATTATATACTTAATATATATAATACTCATATAAGGTACATTTGATGTGTATATAAGATAGACATTATTTGTGCATATGTGTAATATCCTAAATTTTTTTTAAAAATTTCTAATTTTTGGAAATTTGATAAAATATATTATAATTAAATTGGATAAATTAAATCAATGGTTTTAAATAAAAAATGAAGGGATTTTAAATGAAAAAATGGAATATATATGCAATATAATTATGGTTTAATATTGAAAATGCCATTAAATGTGATGCTAAATGATTATTTGCTATCACATTTGGTTTAGGCATTGAGGGAGGTTGATTTGCTTCATCCAAGTAGTGAAGGGAAAGTTGGAAGGATAGGATTGGAGGTTGTTTTAAGCTTGTTTTGGTTGCTATTTGAGGTATGTACAAACTTTGAATACATTGGTTATGTTTGCATAACATTTAGGCTTAACACATTTTGGTTGAAAAATGTGTTAAACTACTTGATACATTGGTTATGTATGAATAATGTGCTATGACATTTGTAGTGTCATATATGTGTTAAATACATTGTGAAAAGCTATTGATAATGGCTAAATTGTGTAAAATGTAAAATATGTGTATTATGTGAAAATGGCCCAAAGTGTTTGGGTAATGCCATTTGTTGTGTATGCATTAAGTGCATTGTTAAAAAGCCATTGGTATTGGCTACATTACATTAAATGCGATTAATATGCGAATTATGTGAAAATACCCAAAGTAATTGGGTAATGTGTTGTAAATGCAAAAATGTGGTATAATGTAATGAGATATGTGGAAACATAATAAAATGAATTGATATTGATATAAATGAAAAAAAGAGAAAAGTGAGAAAAGTGAGAAAAAGATGAGAAAATAAAGCAATGTGCTTAGCTTGATTATGTGACAATGAGAAAGAGACTGATAATAAGAAATATGAATAAATTGTGTGCCTAGTATGTTATTCAATTTTCAGAGTTTTGTGTTTGGTGACATGCCTATGATTTGCCTACGGGCTAGACGCTGGGCGTCACTGTGAAAATATTTTTGAGGTGAAATGACCGGGTTGTAAGCCTCAAAAATAAGTCCTTGAAGCCGAGCTAGGTGAAATGATCAGGTCGTAAGCTCAGACCTAGTTAGACTATTATATTGATATTTTACCTACGGAGCTAGATACATGGTGTCATTATAGACCAAAACAGTAACTCTTGAATTTGAATAGCATATTAGTTATCTTTGGGCCCATGTTTGTGTTTGTTTTTATGTGAATTGTGGATTGTGAAATATTTAAAAAGTATGAGAAAATGAAATGATGTGATATCCATAAGTATTTTGCATTGGCATTACTTTACAGTTTTATTATTATCAAAATTTGTACTACTAAGCTTTTAGCTTAGCGTGATTGTAATTCGTTGCGTAGGTGACATGGGCAATTTGGTGGAGCCAAAGAGTTCTACTAGACCTAGTCGTGTCTAGGCTTGCATTTATTGAGCTTGAAGTGTTTTTGGGTACATCAAGATTTGAGCCATTTGCCAGCATGTACATGTTTGATATTATAGTATATTTTGATATTATGTATATTATGTTTTGTTTTTGAAGTATATATATTGTAAATTGTAAAGAATGTTTTGGATAATTTATTTAAAATGGGATTCTATATGTGTTGTTGATATATATATATATATCTATGTATAAATATGTTAAGAAAATATGGAGAAATTGAGAAGTATTGGTGAAATGGAGATTTGATTTTATTGGGAGTGTTTGTTTTATGCAGGTTGCGTTTATTAAATTTTGGGATGTCCAAATTACAGATAAAACTCTGACAAATTTTTTCCAGAGATTTTCATATAAAATGTTTATTTTGGGTTCCTATAACAAGTAAAGAATATTTATATACTATTTAATTTTATATATTTAGTATTTGAAATTTTAAATCAGAAATGTAAAATTTTTTATTAAACTGGTCTGTGACATTTTTGTAGTATATATGCGCATTTTACATATGTTGAAAATATGTATTATACGTATATAGGGTATAAGGGTGTTACAGACATATATATATATTGTGATGGCATATGGAGGACGCAGGTTGGAGGACAGTGTAGGGAGTGCAGCTTTAGGTAAGGATAGAGCTAGAGGTAGAGTGGATACTAGAGAGGCTTTGGGGGTAGCTAGATCTGAGGTATGGGGTCCTCCAGCATGGGTTCAAGAGATTACAAAGTTGCTTCGTCCGGCCCCAGTGTAGCAACAATAGTTGCAGACCAGAAAGTATGAGAAGCTAAGGAAGTATATGGCCACTGATTTTATAGGCACTGTAGATTTGGAGGTGGCAGAGCAGTGGTTGGATAGGATGGAGAGGGTGTTTGTCCAGTTACAAGCTACTGTAAAAGAGAAATTTGACTATGCTCTTTCACTTTTGCATGGAGATTCATATGATTAGTGGAAGACAGTTTCTCATGGGCTGGTTGATCCACCAGTGTTATCATATGATGATTTCTTATTGGAGTTTGGGAAGAAATATACACCTAGAGAGTATAAAGATAGGAAGAAGTAGTTTCTTCAGTTGAAGAAGGGGAAAAAGTGTAACGGAATATGAAAAGAGTTTTTGAGATTAAGTATGTAGGAGGGATTTTGATGGATGAGGTGGATAGATGTAGGAGATTTGAAGAGGGATTGAAGCCATTTATCATGTGTCATGTAACATCACTAATTTTTAAAAATTACATAGAATAAATTAAAATTAAATAGAATAAATTAAAATTAAATTGGATAAATTAAATAAATAATTTAAATGGAAAATGGAAGGTTTAGAAGTGAAATAATGGAATGTATATGTGAAATATACATAAAATATAAAAAAGTCAACATTTTTAAAAGAAAAGTCAAAGTCAAGTGGTAATTTTATAAATATACTTTAAAAATATAAATTATTTAAGTAAATTAAAAATAAATTATTATTAAATGAAAGATATAATTTATTGTCTTTTTAAATAATTAATTAATTAATTAAAAATAAAATAATATATATTGTATATGTGATTAATTTTAAAGTGGAAAGAAAGAGAAAACTAAAGTCAACTTCTTCTACTTTTTCTTCTTCTTCTTCTTCTTCTTCTTCTTCTTCTTCTTCTTCTTCTTCTTCTTCTTCCTCCTCCTCCTCCTTAAGCTAGTTGAACCTCTATAGCCATCCAAGAGAGGATTTTTCTTCTTCCAAGCTTCATCAATTGAAGAGATTTCAAGATTTCAAGTGAAATTTTAGTGATTTCCTCTTGAATTAGTAAGTTTTCTAATTTCTTCTTTGGAATTCCTTGGATATATGAATATGTTGAGTTTGGGTTGTTGTGATAGCATGATTCAATTGCTTAATTGGGTATGTATGAAGTTATTTTGAGTAGTTATTAATGATTTTTAAGTTGGATTGAAGGAATGATTGAGTTTAAGTTGGGTTGGTTGAAGAGAGAGAATTTAGGGCTATGGAATATTTGGACTTTTGAAATCCTATGTTTTAATTGTACAATTTGGTTCCAAATGTGTTGTTTTGATACATAAACAAGGATTTTAAAGTCAAATGATGGATTTGGTTAAGTTTGGATAGAGATTAGTTGAGGTAGTGTTGATTTAGGGTTTTGGAAAGGAAATTTTCAAAGAATAGTTGATTATTTGATTTTAATATTTTAATCATGTTATTAAATGATATAAGTGATGGAAATAAGCTTGGATTATTAATTGGAATGAGTTGGAATGAAGAACCTTCATTGGTGAAGGTTATGCCATTTTAGAGTTTTGTATAAGAATGTGTATTTATTGAATGTGATTGATTGAAACATATTATAATATGTTTTTAATGATATAAATAAACTTAAAACACTTGTAACACCATTATACCCTATATAGATACAATACATACATTCAATATATGTAATATATGTATATACGGTATAAAAATATCACAATCCAGTTTAATAAAATTTTTACTTTTCCAAGTTTAAAATCTCTAATACTTTAAAATATATATTTAAATAACAAATAAAATATTACTTTTCAAAAACACATATAACTCCCACATCAAAAATTATATCCACAACATTCTTTTTAATTGTACAATATATACACCAAAGCATTAGATAACATAAGTAATAAAAAAATATACGATAATATAAAATGTATACATGCTGGCAGTATCTCTGATCTTGATGCTAAAAAATCAAATCTCTGATCTTGATGCTAAAAAATCAACTCAAATATAGACCCGGCCTGGTCTAGAAGAACTCTCCGGCTCTACCAGATCTCCCCTATCACTTGCATGATGAATTACAATCGGGCTAAGTCAAAAGCCTAGCGGTACAAACTATGACAACAATAAAACTCATGTGCAATGCCAATGCACAATGCTTATGTACATCATGTCACCATGTGACATACCATCTCATTTTAAATATATTTTCAATCATCTTACAATTCACATAAAAACAAACACAAGCATGGGCTCAAATAATGTAATATATTATTTGTAATGGTCAAGATTTTTAACATAGAACTTTTTAACTAATATTGATAATTGATAATGTATAGTGAATTGTGATATAAGTGGTGTGGATAAGTGATATAAATAGTAGATCTTAAAAATTTACTGAAAAAATTATTTTTGCAGTTTTACGAGACTAAAAATTGAATTGTAATCAAAGGTTAAGAATGAGGGTGCATCATAGCTAAGATGAGATTGGCCACATTAGATTAAACTGTATATATAAGTGGATATGTATATGAATGTGATCTTCTTGCTTCATCATCCACGCTATCATCATCTTCATCACCAAAACTCCTCCTTTCACCTTCTTTTCAAAAATTTAGCTAAAATTTAAGAGGAAATCACATCTAATTATGGATTTTTAAAAGAATAAGCTAAAAAATGGAGAGATTATCAATAAGTGATCAAAGAAAAAGGGGAAAAATAGAGGAGAAGAGGGATTTTGAAGGAGGTATGTGCTTTTGTATTTTAATTTACAAATATTTGAATTTCTATGATTTTTAAGGTTTGAATTAGTTGATTGAGTCATCTATAATAAATTATTGCTGAAAAGTATTGATTAAATGGATTGTTGAGTGAAAAATGAGTTAAAGGAACTTATAGTGATGAGTATGATTCTTAATTCAATCATTATAAGAATTGAGTGGTTTGATGTTATTTTTAGCTATGAGTGATGGTTAAAGATTGATTAATAGATGTTTGAGTAAAGTATTTTATATAGAATCTTTCTATGTCAAAGAAACTATTTCTTGATTCATTTTTATCATAGATCTTGAGCATATGGTGTTTAAGTGGTTGAGTGTAAGAAACACAGAATTTTGCCTGACACAGCCAGTGACACGACCATATCACTAGGTGTGTCAACGATGCTGTGTTTCAATATTAGAGACACGACCAGTAAGATGCCTGTGTAATGGGGTGTGCCATAGCTACTGTAATGAAAATTAAATGACACGACTAACAACACGCTCATGTTATTGGGCATGTCATAGCTACTGTAATGAAAATTAAATGACATAGCCAGTGACACGCCCGTGTCATTGAGCGTGTTGTAGATACTGTAATGCAAGTTAAGTGACATGGATAGTGATGCGTCCATGTCGTTGGGAGTGTCAAAGCTTCTGTAAAATGGGTAAATGACACGTTCATTGACATGCCCATGTTGCTGGGCATGTCTCTTGAAGAAATTTGCCCAAAATAGCTATTTTTCTTGTTTTTCCTCCATGATTTGGGCCCAAATGATTATAAGGTCTTAAAGTATATAGGATTATTGAAATTAACCCTAACAAGTAGTGTAACAAATTTATTTTAAATATAAAATAAATATGCGCGATACTAAGTGTTGATCTAAGAATTATTCAATTGAATGCTATACATAATTTAATGTTAGTTAAAAACTAATGAATTGCCCAAATCATACTGATTTTAGATCTAGCTTTGGATTAAATGGCTAGCAAGAGGGAGGATAGTCATAGTGATAGTGGACACCTCGTGCCATTAATGGACACATTGTGCCATCAGTGATAGTGGGCATAATTGCCATTTATATTCTTGAGACTTGGCATTAAAATTGCTACACTAACCTGTTATCCAAACATATGATTTGAGTTCAGTATGTAAGGGCATATTTAATGAAGTTATCTAAATTGAAAATATATGTGAATATGATGTTATGAATAATGGAAGAAATGCATAATAATAATATAAGTCAATTACTTAAAATCGACTTACTGTGTTACAATATAAAAGTGATTGGTAATGTATATATTGATGTTTCCAAGTGAAAGTTCTAATGCACGAAATAGAAATGTTATGCTCAAGTTATTGAATTGATTAATAACTTTCTAAGTGTTATAATGATTGAAAGTGTATATAATGATATAAGATACAAAGTTCCCCAAAGTATAGTACTAAATTTAAGTGCCAAAAATTGTAGATTGAATAAAATTATCCTATATGTGAAATTGAAAAGTAAGACTTACTGAAAAAAAAATAAGCATATTATGAGAATGTTAACAAATGAGAAAGAAAGTCTTAAATAAAATGATTCATAAAGAGAGATATTGCAATACCGAAAGTATAGTATAACATGATGACTTTTATAAAGTTAAAGTTATTATTTTGTGTAATCAAACTATTATGTTGGTTTGTTATTGACAATAGTTAATATATTGAAATATTTCTTAAAATTGAGTGTTATTACTATGTTTTCATAAGTATTTTTCTTTAATATTAAGTGACAAAATATGTTTATACAAGCACCACTAAGCTCTGCTTAGCGTGTTAGAATTATTTTCTGACGCACAGATATCATGTCATCGGAGCAAGTTAAGAAGTGAAACTAAGGATCTCAGGAATTATCTATAGTACATATAAAGATCTTTTGTATATTGTACTTGTAAGTTATGGAGTATATATAAATGCAATTTATCTTGTCTATTTGAGAGATTGTACAAATTTGTAAACATGAAAGGAATATATGTATTTAGAGGACGAAGTTTGAGATTCTAGTGAATGATTATCAAATAAAGCAATGTATTATATATTTATTTTATTTGACAAACTTATGATGGTTATCTGATTTATAATTAGTATTTGGATTATTGGAGATATTGGAGTTTGGTTTAAATGTTGGATTTATAAGTTTTATATTATACATATTGCATTATTATTTGAAGATTTTTGTTAGTAATATTTTTAAAGGAAACTTTGTCAATAAATTGATTAGAGTACTTACACTATATTGAGAAACATTCTCTGATTCTTCTAATGAGAATTTTCAGGGGATGTTACATTATTCAAATCCCAGAGTTACTGTTTTGGTCCATATTGACTCCCAGCGTCTAGCCCGAAGGCAAGTGATACCCAACGTCTAGCCCGAAGGTAATTCATAGTGATGCCCAGTATCTAGCCTGAAGGCAAAGCATATATCCATGACACCCATCGTCTAGCCCGAAGGCAAATTAAATAATTGCTCAAAAGCTATCCCCGAAGGCAAATAATGAGGATAATCTCATTGGCATGCCACCAAACACAGAACTCTGGAAATTGAATAACATACTAGGCACACAATTATTTCATATTTCTCACTGTCAATCTCTTTCTCATTTTCTCATAATCCATTAGGCACATTGCCTTATTTTCTCATATCTCAATATATCATTATAATGTATCACATTTTATGCAATCTTGCCATTACCAATGGCTTTTCACAATGTCTTTAATGCATACACAATAAACCACATTACCAAAATGCTTTGGGTCATTTTCACATATTGCACATATTTCACTTTTTATTCAATTTAGCCATTATCAATGGCTTTTCATCATGCATTTAATGCATTCTTAACAAATCACATAACATAGCGCAATGTTCATGCATATTCTATGCATCATGTAACTTAACATATTTTTCAACCAAAATGTGTTAAGCCCAAATGTCATACAAACATACCCAATTTATCCAAAGTTTGTACCTACTTCTAAAAACAACCAAAAGCAAGCTCAAACACCACCTTCAACCTTCTCTTCCAAGTTATCCTTCAACACTTGGATTGGGCAAAACAATTCCTCTCAATGCCTAAACCAAATGTGATAATAAATAATCATTTAGTATCACATTTAAAGGCATTTCCAATTTAAACTTTCCACATTTTATATATATACATGATCTCTCAACAAAAGAATAAAAACCATAAATGAAAAATAAGGAAAAGAGCTATTTTGAAAAAATTCTTCAAGTGACATGCCTAATGACATGGGTGTGTCAATGACCGTGCCATTTTTCCAATTTACAGAAGCTTTGACATGCCCAATGACATAGGCATGTCATTGCCTGTGCCATTAATATTGCATTACAATAGCTTTGACATACCTAGTGACATGGGCGTATCACTTCACATATCACTAAAATTAAAAAATAACATCGTCGACACACCCAATGACATGACCGTGTCAGGCTAAATTCCTGATTATCACAACATAATTGTCACATATCCAAAGTTTATCATTCTTTTCCTACTTTGAAACAATCCATTTTTCAAAACTCTAAATCACCACTTCCATTTTCAAACTCTATCCAAACCTAATCAAATCCATCATTTGACTTTACAATACTTGTTTATTCATCAAAACAATTCAATTCAAATAGTTATCTCTCTACATCCACTTTTGATATCCACCTAGTATACATATTATTTAATTGATCATCTCCAAAATATCATCTTCCATTAATAAAAATTTACTTTTGAATTATTTAAATGAACTTTGACATTTGACATTTGTTAATTTTGTATATGTTATGCATATTTGCATAGATATCACATATACATTTCACTTTTTCAATAAAAATCCTTTCATTTTTCATTTAAAATTATTTATTTAATTTATCCAATTAACTTATAATTTATTTTATTTAATTTTCAAAAATCAGGATATTACAACACTAATTTAAATGGATTAACATGGATTTCCAAAGTTAAAGTAAGGTTAGGCTTAACTTTGAAGTTTTGATTTGAGTGATGTTTAATTAAGGTTTAAGGTTGGTAATGTCTTAAAATATTATATTAAATGATTGTATTTGATCACATTTTGTATAGGCATTAAGGAGAGGTGAATTGCCCAACTCTAGTGTGGAGGGAAACTTGGAAGTGAAGGTTTGTGGGAGTTTCTTAGCTTGCATTTGAGTGCTTATTAAGGTATGTACAAGCTTTTGATAAATGGGATATGTTTACCTTACATTTGGACTTAACACATTTTGGATGGAAAATATATTAAGCTACTGATACATTAAACATTTATGAATAATGTGCTATGACATGTGTATTGTTATGTATACCTTATATGCATTATGAAAAGCCATTATTAATGGCTAAATTGAATAAAGTGTGAAATATGTGTATCATGTGAAAATAACCCAAAATATTTGGGTAATGTGATTTTGATGTGAAATTGCATACATTGTGATGATATGATAAGATATGATGAATTAAAGTGAATTGACATTAATATGAAAGAGAAAAATATGAAAATGAAGCAATGTGATGAGAAATGAGAAATTGAGGCAATGTGATAAGAAAAGTTGATTATGAAAAATATGAATTATTTGTGTGTCTAGTATATTATTCAATTTTTAGAGTTTTGTATTTGTGGCATGCCTATGAGGTTTTACTCATTATTTGCCTTTGGGGCTAGACACTATGTGTCACTAATACATTATTTCCCTTCAAGGCTAGACATTTGTCATCACTGATTTATGATTTGCCTTCGGGACTAGACACTTGGCATCAACATAAACCAAAATAGTAACTCTGGGATTTGAATGATATATTAGTTTGTTTGGGCCCATACTTGTGTATGTGTTTATGTGAATTATATAAAGATGGAAGATTATGTTTAAAAGTGAAATTGAGTGTGACATTGAGACATAACATACAAATGCATTATGCATTGGCATTGTATTAAAGTATTGTTATTATGTACCTTTAGGCTTTTAGCTTAGTGCGATTGTAATTCTTTGCACATGTGACAGGGGTGATCTGGTAGAGCCAGAGAATTCTTCTTGACTAGGTCGAATCTAGATTTGAGATTATTTGTTGAGTTAATTTTTGGATACATCAAGATCAGAGCCATTTGCTAGCATGTATATATATTATGTTATAGTACATTTTGATATTATGTATATTATGTTATTTTTTGGAATATATATTGTAAATTACAAAGAATGTTTTGGATAATTTGTATGGAGTGGGATTTTATATGTATTTTTGATATATATATATATATGTATATGTATAAATGTTTTAAGAAAATATGGAGAAATTGAGAAGTATTGGGGAAATGTGTGATGTATTATTTATTGGGAGTGTTTTTATGTAGGTTGTGTAATTGCTAAATTTTGGAATTGTCCAAATTTTAGACAAAATTCTGGTAAATTTTTTCCAGAGATTTTTATCAGAAATGCTTATTTTGTAATTTATAATTAAGAAAGAATATTTTATTCAATATTTAAATATACATTTTAAGTATAAAGATGCCACAACCCGATTTAATAAAAATTTCACAATTCAAATTTAAAATTCCAAATACTTTATATGTATATTTTACATATGCTGGGTGTATGTACGATATGCATATGGGGTATAAGGGTGTTACATGTTAGGTGGCTAAATGTCAGTATGAGAATTTCTATATATTAGTATCAGCTTCATGGAACTCTACCCATACATGAGTTTCTTGTGTATAGCCGATCCCAAGCCCGGGTAAAGGAGGAGGGTTGCAGTAGGTGACGGCCAGCGTAAAACTTTTGTCACATCTCATGATATGGATTCTAATAACAATATCATTGGGATGTTCCTTACTTGCGAAGTGCTACATCGGAGCCCGGGTGTAGTGAAGAATAAGCAAGGGTGTAGGGCGTTCACCGAATGCGACGCTCCATATCAGCGCCGGATGTGGCGCATAACAAACAAGGGTTCTCACATCATGGATAGGTGTGGTTAAAGAAGTTAGTTCAAAATATGAGTAATACAAGAGATGCATATTCAGATAATGGTAAAAGATTCTATAGGAAGAAGCATAAGAAAGAACAAGTAGGGAGCAAGATCAAAATAGGAACTTGGAATATTAGATCTCTTACAGGTAAACTGAGAGAATTTGTTGATACTATGGACAGAAGGAAAATTAGTATTGCTTGTATTCAAGCGACTAAATGGGTTGGAGAAAAAAGTAAAGAAGTTGAGCATATTGTTTATAAAGTGTGGTATACAAGTACAAATAGAAGTAAAAATGGAGTAGGTATATAATTTTGGATCGAAACCTAAAGGAGACGGTTGTAGCAGTGAAAAGAGTAAGCGATAGGATTATTTCAATTAAACTTGTGCTTCAGAATGAGACCATCAACATAGTTAGTGCATATGCCCCTCAAGTTGGATTGGATGGGAAGAGCAAGCAAAAATTTTGGGATGATATGGATGAACTTCTGCGAAGGATTCCAAATGATGAAAAAATTTTTATAGGAGGAGACTTTAATGGACATGTAGGAAAAGAAGAAGTAGGTTTTGAGGAGGTACATAGAGGGTATGGTTTTGGAATTAGAAATGAAGAAGGTAAGAGTATCCTTGATTTTGCTTTAGCCTATGGTTTGATTCTGGCAAACGCATATTTTATAAAAAGGGAATCACATCTAGTGACCTTTAAAAGTGGAAAAAATAGAAGTCATATTGACTTCACACTCACAAGAAAAGACAATCGAACTCGATGTAAGGATTGTAGGGTTATTCCAGGTGAGGCTTTGACCACTCAGCATAGGCTAGTTTTTTTGGATATCAAGTTTAAGAGGTTGGCTAGTAGGCCAAGGAGGAACAATATTCCTAAGATTAGGTGGTATACTTTAAAAGGTGAAAAACAATTATTATTCAAAGATGAGTTGGTCAAAGCTGAAGGGTGGGAGGAAGATGTGAGTATGACATCAAATGATATGTGAATATGCATGTCTAAAATAATTAAAGGAGTAGCTAGAAAGATTCTTGGAGAATCTAAAAGGTGTGGACATCCCTCGAAGGAGTCTTTTTGGTGGAATGAGGAAGTGCAAAAAGCGGTAAGAAGTAAAAGGGAATGGTATAAGAGTTTACCCGAGTGTAATAACAATGATGCTTTTGAGTAGTACAAATAAGCAAAAAAAGATGCTAAAAAGGCAGTTAGTCAAGCAAGAGCACAATCTTTAGAGAGTTTGTATGAGAGACTTGGAACAAAGGAAGGGGAAAAAGATATCTATAAATTTGTTAAGATAAGGGAAAAGAAATATCGTGATTTAAACGAAGTTAAGTGCATTAAAGATAAAGAGAATAAGGTTCTGGTTCAAGAAGAGGATATTAAGGAATGATGGAGAAGCTATTTTTAGGAAGTTCTTAATGGTAACCATAGTAATAATATTGAGGGTTTAGACGTTAGGCCAGAGAAAAATGTGAAATACACTAGACGAATTAGGCTTTCAGAGTTAAAGATGCTTTGAAGAGGATGAAAGTTGGTAAAGCCTGTGGACCAGATGGGATACCTATTGAGGTTTGGAAATATTTGGGAGATACATGAGTTGCATGGTTGACATCTTTGTTCAATAAGATCTTAAGTACAAAGAAAATACCTAATGAATGGAAACAAAGTAATTTGATACCTATTTTTAAGAATAAAGGAGATATTCAAAATTGCTCAAATTATAGAGGTATAAAGCTTATGAGCCATACTATAAAATTGTTAGAGAGAGTTGTGGAACACCATTTGCGATTGGATACTTGTATTTCCTCAAATCAGTTTGGCTTTATGCCTGATCGATCAACTATGGAAGCTATTTTTCTTATAAGAGATTTGATGGAAAAGTATAGAGAGATGAAGGACTTACATATGGTTTTTATTGACTTGGAAAAGGCGTATGATAGAGTCCCTAGAGAAGTTTTAAGGTGGGTCCTAGAGTGTAGGGGAATATCTATACGATATATCCATGTCTTGAAGGATGTGTATGAGGGATCCATCACCAGTTTTCGCACTGTGGGAGGGGATACTAAGGATTTTCCCATTTTTATTGGATTACACCAAGGTTCAGCTTTGAGCTCTTATCTTTTTGCCTTGGTCATGGATGAGCTAACAAGACATATATAGAATGACATCCCTTGGTGTATGATGTTTGCAGATGATATTATATTAATAAATGAGACTCAATCTAGGGTAAGTCAACAGTTGGAGTTATGGAGAAGCACTTTTGAATCTAAGGGTTTTAAGCTAAATAGGACTAAGACTGAGTATATGCATTGTAGATTTAATAGTGAGAATAGAGAAAGATGCAAAATTATTTTAGACGGAATAGTAGTACCTCATAGTACTTATTTTAAATACCTTGGCTCTATTCTTTAAGAAGATGGGGTTGTGAAGAAGATTTAAATCATAGGATTAAAGCTGGTTGGATGAAGTGGAGGGGTGCTACAAGAGTTTTATGTGATCGAAAGATGCTAATTAAATTAAAAGAAAAGTTTTACCACACTGCAATACGGCCTGCGATGATATATGGTAGTGAGTGTTGGGTAGTAAAAGGACAACACATGAGTAAAATGCATGTTGCAGAAATGAGAATGATAAGATGGATATGTGGTCATACTAGGATGGATAGAATATGCAATGAGTGCATTAGAGAAAAAGTGGGGGTAGCACCTATTGAGGATAAGATAAGAGAGCATAGATTGAGATGGTTTGGCCATGTGAAATGAAGACCTAGCGATGCACCAGTTAGAAAAACCGAACAAGTTAGAGTAGATATAGCTAAGAGAGGCAGAGGTAGACCTAAAATGACTTAGTCAAAGGTGGTTCAAAATGATCTTATGATGTTACATCTATCAAAAGAGATAATCCTAAATTGTATTGAGTGGAAAAGAAGAATCCATATAGCTGACCCCAATTGACTTGGGATTAAGGCTTTGTTGAGTTGAGTTGAGTATCAGCTGCACAAAATGTGAAAAAGGCTCATAGAAATACTGTGATTGTAGCACTAGAACAGAGTAAGACTAAGAGAATTCAGAGTAAGGAAGAGTTGTCATCATGTAAAAGGGAGAGAGAAGATTTTATGGAGGATGTTAGTGAGGGCCAGGCATAGTCTAGTAGGACTATTCAATTGGGGCAGAGGCTTATATTATTAGATGTTAGTGCCTCTACTTTTAGTTTTTTGAGACCTGCTCCACCCACCTATAGTAAGTGTGGTAGAGTTCATAGAGGTTTTTGTTAGGGAGTCAATTCTCAAGGATGTTATAGATGTGGATCATAGGAATATTATGTGAGGGATTGTCTAGAGCTACCAGAGAGTAGACAGATGGAGACTGGTGGATTTAGAGATATATTTAGAGGAAGCATAAGTGGTAGAGGTGGCAGGGCAGGATTTAGATAGAGACAGAGGTCCATGACTATGGATAGAAAGAGCTAGAACATTGCAAAGGGTGTATGCGATGCAGAAAGAGCATGATGCTCCAGAGATAGATGAAGGTAAATTTTGTTGGTTGATATTATTAGTCATACAATGATTGAGTGGTTAATTTTTTTTTATAATAATGTTAGAATTGAGAATTTCCTAAGTTAATTTTAAATTTGTTATAAATGTTTGAGGATGTGTAAAAGGGGGAGATTAGAGATTGGTGATTGTATTAATGGGATCTATTTACTGTCATAGATAATTTTAAGGACGAAATTATTTAAGTGGGAGAGAACTGTAATATCCTGATTTTTGATGCACTTTAGAATAGTAAAAATGAAAGAGTATATTGGTGTGATAGATAGAGAAAATATAAGATGGTTGTGTATAATAGATGTTATACATATACATATTATGTATTTGAAAAATATGTGAGATATAAACAGAATATATATGATATATACCTATACCCAACATATACACCACATATACATGAGGTATGCATTGGTGTAGGGAAAGTTAATTTTAATTAAATAATAATAATAATAATAATAATAATAATAATAATAATAATAATAATAATAATAATAATAATAAGAGAAAGAAGAAGAGGAAAGTCAAAAGATGAAAAGGAGGTGATTGGTGGTTGTTAATTAATTATTAACATATATAATATTATATATATATATATGTAGATAAGGATGAAAAAAGAAGAGACAATTCTTCTTTCTTCTTCTTCTTCATTTTTAACGTGGCTTTAAGAGAGAGAGTAGTGTAGACCTTTAATTTTTGACCCATTCAAATCCGATAGTCTAAAATAATTTTTTGTGGTATTTTATTTATTTTAATAATATTTTAATTACTAATATTATTTCATAGTTATTTTAAATAAAAATAAAAAATATAAAAAAATATAAAAATGAAAAAAATAAAAATCGGGGGCGAATTGGGACACCAATTTCGTAGCCAGTGGCATCTGGGGGTGAATTGGGTTGTCCCATTTCGCCGCAGATGGCATCTGGGGTGAATTGGCCCGCTGCACCTATTTTTGCTAGCGCAATTACTGCCAACACAGCCCATGGGCTCGACAGCTCGCGTGCTGCAGATTTTTTTATCAAAACTTTTTTTGATCCAGTCCGGTACAATATATTTTAATTAGTCTAAAATAATTTTTATGTGGTCCAATATATTTTAATTAGTCCAAAATAATTTTTGTGTTATCTTAATTAAAATATATTTTTTTAGTATTTAGTTATTTTAATTAATAAAAAATAATAATAATAATAATAAACAAATAAATAAAATAATAAAAAATAAAAATAAAAATCAGCGACGAAAAAATCATCGCCGAAAATCAGCATGGGATGAAATGGCCCGCAGGCCAATTTCGCCCACCGCAGCCCGCTGCTCCTGCGGCAGCTTTTTTGTCAGTGCAATTTTTCAGCAGCAGTTTTTTTTCGCCAACAAAATTTTTCCGACACAAATTTTGTCGAAACCGAATACAATTAAGTTTCGGTTTCCTTTTCTTAAATAATGTTAGATTTCGTGAATAACTAAAATTAATTATAAAAATCTTCTATAAATAAGGACTAAAACAACACGAAAAGGAAAATTTTGAGGAGAAATTTGAGACCGAAATTAAGGAGAAAAACTTTGAATCAATCAGACTTCTTGAGAGAGTAAACGAGCAATTCAATCCATCAAAGTCAGCAAAGCTTGTCTTTGTTCTTGTTCATCTAAGAAGAAATTTTTGGTGGAACCAACAAACGAAGGTATGAATTTCTTTATTTGTTTCATTAAATCACAGTAGCTTCATCACTCAAGGTCAAAAATTGTTTCTGTTTCTTCAAATAAAAAAAAACCCTAGAACCTTAATTTGCCTTTTCTAAAGCTTAAAAACTTTAATTTGTCTCTTTGTTTTTCAAAAATCTTAAAATTATTGTTTTTGTTTCTTCAAGATCTTAAAACCCTAATTTGCCTTCCAATTCTTCAAAACCATAAATTAAATCCTTTTCTTTCCAAAAACCCTAAAAAATATCTTTTCTGTTTCTATAAACCTTAAATCGTTTTGTTTATTTTCATAAAGTATCATAAAATTATCAATTGATTTTCAAATTCTAAAATCTAATGCATTCTCCGAAACCCTAATTCTAAAATTCTAAAACCCTAATTCAACTCCAAAACGCAAAACAGTAAACCCTAAACTAGCTAAACTAAACCCTAATTTTTCTAAACCCTAATTTTTAAAACCTTAAAACCATATAAATTTAAATGTTATAATTCTACATAGTAAGCTTAAAAACCATAATTCAATAACCATAAATCATAAATCTAAATGTTTTAAAGTATCCAAACCCTAATTTCATGATTTTACATCTCAAACCCTAATTTGGTTAATTAAAGAACTTTACCAACTTCTTAAATTATAAAACTTTAATCCATTTCAATTCCCTTAAAACTCACAGTAGTTTAAACTCATAAATTCCAAAACCCTAAACACATTAAATAAAGAATCTTAAATAGAAACAATAGCCCTAATTTGAATCTTTACTTGCTTTAATCAATTTTATATTTGATTATGCTTTAATTTATTTTCAATGCTTTGTTGATTTATTTAAGTTCAATGCTTGATTATTTTAGTTTATCATGGATGAATATTTACATTCTATTGATTATTTTAGTTTATCATGGATGAATGTTTACATTCTATTGAAGTTCAATGGTTATTTACTTTTATCAATTTATTTAGATTTCTAAATGTTGTAAGAGGTATATTTCCACTTGGTGGGTACCTCATTAGTTAAATATCATGTAATTTAAATTGCTTTTCTATTTTAGAACCAATGTAAAGGACATGTTTCTACCTTTTGGTGGGTGTCCTATTTAGGCATGGGATGTAAGGACATATTTCCATCCTCGGATGGGTGTCCATTTATTTGCTTTGCTTGGACATTATTTTGATTTTCAATATATCGATGCTTTATTTTAATTATTGTGTGTAATATGGATAATGTTGTTATATATAAGAACTTTATAATATTAAGACCTGTAAAGGAGGCCGGTTCCAATGAATCGGGCACTGTGGGGGGCTGGGCCATTTCTCATCTTCCCCACACATACCTAACTTTCCGAACCCATTAGGGGGTTGGGGATTCCTTAGAAATCGAGTCATCCACCCCTTTCTTTTTTCCTGACCCGTCCAGGTGGCGACTCCATTTTCTCCAGACTTAGGTCCGTGTTCTCTAAGGCCCCAAGCCTAAATAGTGCCGAAGTCGCAAGAACCATTCCACCGGGAGTGGGGGCAAAAATCTCCGCTCACAGTGGCGACTCCACTGGGGATAAGAGAAGTTGATTCCATTGGTCTTTATATTATTCTATTCTTTCTTATAATGATATTATCCATTGCATCATATTAGATTGCATCATGTGCGTGAGTTAGGACGCCCGTGTTACCCGTGTTGTGTTATCTAAGGGATACCATACTTTCACTCGAGGTATGGAGATCGAGTATGGCATAACCACTCATAGCCTCGTACCATTTGGTATATACTTGCTATGGGAACCTAAGCCTTTTTACCCAAAGACTAAAGCTCATGTAATTGGCCTAGTTACTTTCCTTAGGATATTACCCCAAATGCATGTTGTTTGACTATGGTAAATTTATCTTGGCTTAAATCATGGCTTTTTTGGTTTGTTCTTTTTCTAATATGACCTAAATACATTGTGAGATCAAAATAAATTTTTCTTTAAAATCTAAAAGACCAAAGCTATTTTCAAAACTATTCAAGATGGTCTTTGGGCATAAAACTTTTCTAAAAATAAATCTAAAATTCTTTTTCTCATAACCCAAATACTAAGCCCAAAATCCATTTTTATAAAATCTTTTTACAATGGGCTTAGAAACAAAATTATTTTGATCCAACCTATTCTTACAAAGAGCTTGCAAATTATTTAGGTCAATTACGAAATACCAAAAATCAATTGTGAGCCTAGTTTATACTAAGAATAATTAATCATGGGCTTGTTTTTGGCATGAATCATTAGTTACTTTTTCAAGTAAGAAATCTATTTATAATAAACCTATTAATTTAGTTTTAATCCAATATATAGCATAAAAGGTATTATAGTTGGTGGAATGGATTAAAACCTAATTAATGGGAATTATTATGAACTGATTTCCATTTTCAAAAATATAACTATTGGTTGAAACGTCCGAGGGAAATATTCAAAAACAAGATACCCCATGTTGGTATTTTGTTAACCATATTCCTAGGAAAAGAGACTCGCCATTCATGTGTAGATGTTATAAGGTTGGAAGGAACATCCTATTTGTCCTTGTTTGTCTATTGTTTACGCATACATGCATACATGCATACATTTGCATCTCATTGATCCTTTCTGGCTCACAGCCCTGGATTATGACAGTTCAAAAGCTTACGACAATCCGACCTACGTTGGAGATGAAGTATCTAGCAATGACTCAATCACTTGCTCACAAAAAATAATGGATCCCGAATAAATTCAAAAAATGGTGGATGATGCCCTTAACGCCAAGATGGAAGAAATAAAAGAGGCCCTATCTTAGACCATGAAGAACCAATTGACTGCAATCTTAGAAAATCATGCCAAGGCATTTGCTAGCACTAAGAAGCCAAAGGACAAAGGGATGACCAAAGTTGGTGAAGTAGCTTTTGATGATGATAAGGTGATCATTGATGATGATGATTGGGCTCAATACTACTAAGATCCTCAAGACAAAAAGGAGCCAAAGGTTATTGAGAAGGCAACTATTAAAAAGACCGAGACATCCGATGTTGAAAAGATGATTGCTGATTTAGAAAAGAAATTTGAGAAGAAACTAAAAACCGAAGAGATGTACGAGATTGACAAATTATTTGAGCTAGATGAAGAAGTTTCGTACAAGTTCAAGATGCCATCTTTTGCGAAGTTTGATGGAACCAGAAATCCTCATCTCCATGTGAAGCAGTACATCACTACTATGCAGTCTACCTGAGCTACTAAGGCTCAAACTCTAAGGTACTTCATGCTCTCATTGGACCTTGTTGTCCAAAATTGGTTCAACACTTTGGATGATGGAACACAAAAGAGTTGGGATTTGCTATACAAAGCCTTCATCCAACAATATGGATACAATGTTGAAATGGAAGTTACCTTAATGGAAATTGAGTCCATTAGGCAAAGGCCAAATGAGAATTTTGCGGACTATGTGAAGAGATGGAGAAACAAGGCCGCTTTGCTCAAGAAAAGGCCCAATGAATATGATCTAATAAGGATGATCGTGAGAGGCATCCTGCCCAATCTCCGAGAAAGGATGTCTCATAGCCTTATAAGGGATTTCAAAGATCTTCTTCAAGCTGGTCTACAAATTGAAGAGTAGGAAAGGGAGAAGAATTGTTTTTCAATAAAAAGGAATGAGAAAGGGAACTACCAGTCGGGCAATCAAAGCACACAAAAAGAAGTTGATGTTAATGCCAGTAGTCAAATAAATAGAAGGTAGTTTTCAGATCTGGGGAAGCCTTTGTCTTGGGTCTTCAACAAGCTACAAAAGAAGGGAATATTACAGCCATTAGCCCCTCAACCTTTGCCAAATCCTTTACCCCCAAAATTTGATACCAAGGCTTTTTGACAATTTCATCAGACTCAAGGACATGAGACTGATAGATGTACCCGATTGAAGCATGAGATACAAGATCTAATCGATAGTGGTAAGCTACCAGAGCCGGACAAGCCCAATACCAAGAACAATCCTTTGCCTAAGTTTGGAAGAGTACCTCCACCGGCAACCTTCATGGTGGGAAAAAGGATTAGAAGAAGATTTTGTTTTATCATCCTTTCAAGATGGAAATATTGAAGATGTGAAAGGAAAAGAAGCTTAAACTCAACGAACTTTCCTTAGCTTGAATGTTGCTTTTCAATTTTACTTTCTATGATATTTTGGAACCATTGTGTTTTTCAAATTTAAAGTTGCTTGAAATAATTTACTTTCATCAAAAATTTTGTTGGTATTTGTTCATTTTGGTGCTCAACCAATGAGGAATATATCTTGATTTTCATAAATTAAAATATCTAGGCATCATGACTCGAATGACTTTACTAGGTGAGGGAATTGCTCTATAACATTGAGTTGTGTATGCTTACTTAGAGAGGGCTCCTGCATAATTACCTTTGTCTAGATCCTAGTCAGTGCTAGAACATGCTTTGACAAACTTTCGAGGTGAAATTGAACTCTGCTTATTTAAGAGAGAAATGATCTAGGCATTGTTTGGTTCGCCAACAACTAGTATCCACCTATTAAATATCAATCTCTAGTTGTCCCTTTGAGCCTTCATAAAATTTTAGCTTTCTTTTCTTTGGCTTACAAACCCCAACAACCTACCCTAAGCTGTTGTGATACTTTTGACAAGTCTTATGATCAATAAGAAGAAGAGACAAGAAGATCAAAGAATGGAAATGAATACCATGAAGATAGTTGAAGTTTTCAATACCATGAAGATAGTTGAAGTTCTCAAGACCATAAGGGTAGTTAAAGTTCTCAAAACCATAAGGGTAGTTAAATTTTTCCTAATATCTCCAATATATTAAGACAATATGATAGTAACAAATGATTTATCCCTGTTAAAGGAGATTTATACCACTCCACTCATCCATTATTAGAAACTCAAGTTGGTACAAACAAGACAACTCTGTTTGAGTTAGAACCAAAAAAAAAAGAAGAAGAAAAGGTAAAAAGAAAAGAAAAAAGAAGAAGGAAAAGGAAAAGAGAGAAGAAAAAAAAGAGAAAATAATACCTAAAAAGGCAGTTCAGAAAGCCAACTGAGTTCTCTTTTACCTAAAGTAGCAAAAGGCTTCCATTTGGTTCATAGAGACATTTTTGCTTGAATTGGTCCAACCCATCCAAAGATTCAATCAAAATTGGAGAAAAAGGAGGGTGACCATCCAGTTCTTGAAAGTTCTGTACTTGATAGTCCTACAAGAAAGAAGGACAAAATGATAAAAGAAAGGGAAGAGTAAGGAAAGAGAAAGAAGAGGGAAGAGTAAGAAAAATAAAAAGAAAGAAAAGGGAGAAGAAGAAAAGAAACAAATTTGGGTACCAAACTTTTTGCAAGGGCAAAGACTACCCTAATCAAGATCCAGATTAATTCCAATAAGATAGAAGAAATTTGGAGTCTAGCAAGATTGCCTCCAAGCTACTTAAAATTCAAACAAGAAATTTATAGTGTGAGAGTTTGTCCATTGTGTCACATCAGCTCCTATCTCAAAATGTCCTTCATTTAACCCATGTCCCTCATAGACCCCATTTCAAGCCTATCAAAGACCTGTTGATCTCTCTTGGTAGGTTGAGTCTATTAGTGGAGATAGTTTGGATAAGCATGCATATGAGATAGACAATATTTAAACACAAATGAGACCTTAGGCCAAGTAATGTGTATGTGCCTATCTGAAGTGCAACAATTCTTGCTTAAATAGAAATGATTCCTGAGTTTAGTACGGTAACTAGGGTTGTCATGTTATAGATATGTTAATTTGGAAAAATCAAGTCCTGAGGTACATTGACATTAATTTGGCAAAGCCAACATTTGATTTCAAAATCAAAATTCAAAAAAAAAAAAATTGTCATACAAAGCCTTCAAGTTAAGGGAAGTATGTTGAACCTCCAAAGGACACATTAGGAAAAGGAAATGATTATTGGCAAGGTCATGAAGAAGCTATCAACTAACATGCTGAAACATAGTTTAAAAAGGATGTATCCCTGACTCTGCAACTTGGGGTCTCCACCACTCATGTTTTCAACATCTTGAAGATAAAAGCCAAAAATGCAAAGCTTTTGATCATTCCAATGCAAGACTTGAACGAGCGTCAAAAAGGAACCAATGAGAATACTTCTGTTGATCACCTCGGTCTGTGAGTTGATGGAACGACTGTAAGTGTCATTCATACATATCATGCATACATGAGCATATCACATCGCACTTTCTTGTCTTGTATTTATCAAAGTGAACAGCAAACACTCTGTGAAGTAAAGAATCAAAAGAAGATATCAAATCAGGAGGGCATGGAAAGCCCATTGGTTGAGAAAGTTCCAGTCATTTTGCAAAAGAAGAAATACTTGCTTGTGTGAAGAACCAGATGGCAAAAACATCAATCAGAGCCCGCATCGAAAAATCATGGGTTTGAGCCTACACAGGGGGCAATGCTTCTCCTTTTCAAATTTTGATTTTATGCATAAACAAAATATTTTGAATATCTTGCCATGCAGGGCGTAAGGAGAAGATATAAAGGTTAGCTAAAAAGGCTGAATTTTTTTTTTTGTTCATGTTTAATGAACAAGAAAAAGAATTCTCAAAAGAATAAAAAAAAATCATCAATCAAAAGAAAAAATTAGAATTAAAATGCAAAAGACAAAAGGTCAGTCCAGCTAAAAGAGCTGAAGCCAGGGTAAAGACCCAAAGTCCAAAGGATAAAAATCCTTGTTTCAAGGGTAAAGATCCGATTTCAAATGGATAAAGATCCATGTTTCAAGGGTAAAGACTCGATTTCCAATGGATAAAGATCCGTGTTTCAAGGGTAAAGAACCGATTTCCAACGGATAAAGATCCATATTTCAAGGGTAAAGGCCTGATTTCCAATGGATAAAGATCTATGTTTTAAGGGTAAAGACCCAATTTTCAATAGATAAAGATCCATATTTCAAGGGTAAAGACCTGATTTTCAATGGATAAAGATCCATATTTCAAAGGGTAAAGACCCAAAGTCCGAAGGATAAAGATCCTTGTCTCAAGGGTAAAGACCCGATTTCAAATGGATAAAGATCCATATTTCAAGGGTAAAGACCCGATTTCCAATGGATAAAGATCCATGTTTCACGGATAAAGACCCGATCTTCAATGGATAAAGATCCATGTTCCTAGGTTAAAAACCCAATTTCCAATAGATAAAGATCTATTTTTGGTGGGTAAAGACCTACAATTCATAAAAATAGAACAGTCGGAGCAGTCAGACTTCTCAACTGATAAAAGGTTAGTCAAACATAGTCTCGGGTCTAAGTACCCAAATCAAATCAATCTCGGGTCCAGGTACCCAATCTCGGGTCCATGTACCCAAATCAAATCAATCTCGGGTACAAGTACCCAAATCAAATCAATCTTGGGTCCAAGTACCCAAATTCAATCTCGGGTCCAAGTACCCAATCTCGAGTCCAAGTACCCAAATTCAATCCAATCTTGGGTCCAAGTACCCAATCTCGGGTCCAAGTACCCAATCTCAGGTCCAAGCACCTAAATCAAATCAATCTTGGGTCTAAGTACCCAATCCTGGGTCCAAGTACCTAAATTCAATCCAATCTCGGGTCCAAGTACCCAAATCAAATTCAATCTCGGGTCCAAGTGCCCAATCTCGGGTCCAAGTACCCAAATCAAATTCAATCTCGGGTCCAAGTGCCCAATCTCGGGTCCAAGTACCCAAATCAAATTCAATCTTGGGTCCAAGTGCCCAAATCAAATCAATCGCAGGTCCAAGTACCCAAATCTCGGGTCCAAGTACCCAAATCAAATTCAATCTCGGGTCCAAGTACCCAAATCAAGTTCAGCCTCGGGTCCAAGTACCAAAATCAAATTCAAGTAACCATCTCATCAAAATTAAGTCTTATTGCTTTTCACTCTCTTTTGCCATAGTCTCAGATCGTTCAAGCAGGGGGCAAACTGTAGACCCTTAATTTTTGACCTATTCAAATCTGATAGTCTAAAATAATTTTTTTGTGGTATTTTATTTATTTTAATAATATTTTAATTACTAATATTATTTCATAGTTATTTTTAATAAAAATAAAAAATTAAAAAATATAAAAAATTAAAAAAATAAAAATCAGACAGATCGGCGAGCGGCGAGCTGCAGTACTGCTGTGCTGGCGCGCGGCAGCCCAATTCGCCGCAGAAATAATCAAGGGGCGAATTGGGACACCAATTTTGCAGCCAGTGGCATCTGGGGTGAATTGGGCTGTCCCATTTCGCCGTAGATGGCAACTGGGAGCGAATTGGCCTGCTGCGCCCATTTTTGCCAGCGCAATTGCTGCCAGCATAGCCCACGGGCCAGACAGCTCGTGCGTTGCCGATTTTTTGACCAAAACTTTTTTTTACCCAGTCCGGTGCAATATATTTTAATTAGTCTAAAATAATTTTTGTGTGGTCCAATATATTTTAATTAGTCCAAAATAATTTTTGTGTTATCTTAATTAAACAATATTTGTTTTAGTATTTAGTTTTTTTAAATTAATAAAAATAATAATAATAAACAACTAAATAAAAAATAAAAATAAAAATAAAAATCGGCGACGAAAAAATCATCACCGAATACCCCTGCGGCAATTTCGCCCGCAGCAGCCCGCTACCCCTGCGGCAGCTTTTTTGCCAGTGCAATTTTTCCACAGCAGTTTATTTTTCGCCAGCGAAATTTTTTTGATGCAAATTTTTTCGAAACCGAATACAATTAGGTTTCGGTTTCCTTTTCTTAATTAATGTTAGATTCCGTGAATAACTAAAATTAATCATAAAAATCTTCAATAAATAAGGACTAAAACAACACAGAAAGGAAAAATTTGAGGAGAAATTTGAGACCGAAATTAAGGAGGAAAACTTTGAATCAATCGGACTTCTTAAGAGAGTAAACAAGCAATTCAATCCATCAAAGGCAGCAAAGCTTGTCTTTGTTCTTGTTCATCCAAGAAGAAATTTTTGGTGGAACCAACAAACGAAGGTATGAATTTCTTTATTTGTTTCATTAAATCACAGTAGCTTCAACACTCAAGGTCAAAAATTGTTTCTGTTTCTTCAAAATAAAAAAAAAACCCTAGAACCTTAATTTACCTTTTCTAAAGCTTAAAAACTTTAATTTGTCTCTTTGTTTTTCAAAAATCTTAAAATAGTTGTTTTTGTTTCTTCAAGATCTTAAAACCCTAATTTGCCTTCCAATTCTTCAAAACCATAAATTAAATCCTTTTCTTTCCAAAAACCCTAAAAAAATATCTTTTCTGTTTCTATAAACCTTAAATCATTTTATTTATTTTCATAAAGTTTCATAAAATTATCAATTGATTTTCAAATTCTAAAATCTAATGCATTCTTCGAAACCCTAATTCTAAAATTGTAAAACCCTAATTCAACTCCAAAACCCAAAACAGTAAACCCTAAACTAGCTAAACTAAACCCTAATTTTTAAAACCTTAAAACCATATAAATTTAAATGTTATAATTCTACACAGTAAGCTTAAAAACCATAATTCAATAACTGTAAATCATAAATCTAAATGTTTTAAAGTGTCTAAACCCTAATTTCATGATTTTACATCTTAAACCCTAATTTGGTTAATCAAAAAACTTTACCAACTTCTTAAATTATAAAATTTTAATCCATTTCAATTCCCTTAAAACTCACAGTAGCTTAAACTCATAAATTCCAAAACCCTAAACACATTAAATAAAGAATCTTAAATAGAAACAGTAGCCCTAATTTGAATCTTTACTTGCTTTATTCAATTTTATATTTTATTATGCTTTAATTTATTTTCAATGCTTTGTTGATTTATTTTAGTTCAATGCTTGATTATTTTAGTTTATCATGGATGAATGTTTACTTTCTATTGATGTTTAATACCTTTGATGAATGATTTATTTATGATGAATGGTTATTTACTTTTATCGATTTATTTAGATTTCTAAATGTTGTAAGAGGTATGTTTCCACTTGGTGGGAACCTCATTAGTTAAATATCATGTAATTTAAATCGCTTTTCTATTTTAGAACCAATGTAAAGGACATGTTTCTACCTTTCGGTGGGTGTCCTATTTAGGCATGGGATGTAAGGACATATTTTCATCCTCGGATGGGTGTCCATTTATTTGCTTTGCTTGGACATTGTTTTGATTTTCAATATATCGATGCTTTATTTTAATTATTATATGTAATATGGATAATGTTGTTATATTTAAGAACTTTATAATATTAAGACCTATAAAGGAGGCCGATTCCAATGAACTGGGCATTGTGGGGGTGCTGGGCCATTTCTCACCTTCCCCACACGTACCCAACTTTCTGAACCCATTAGGGGGTTGGGGATTTCTTAGGAATTGAGTCATCTACTCTTTTATTTTTTTCCCGGCCCGTGCGGCTGGCGACTCCATTTTCTCTGGACTTAGGTCCATATTCTCTAAGGCCCCGAGCCTAAACAGTGCTAAAGTCGCAATAACCATTCCACTGGGAGTGGGGGTGAAAATCCCCGTTCACAAGTAGGAAGAGTGAGTTTTTCATGCTATACATCAATTTTATAAGAGATTCAAAAGGGATTAAAGAAGATAATGAAGGTTTAGCAAAGAACATAAGTATCCTTTCTTAAGCCTATTTTTGATGTGATTTTGAGTATATGTGTGATATGGTTAGTGAGAGAAAGTGATGATTATTTGAATAAGATGATGGCTATGATATGTTGGAGTTATATATGTGTTGAATTGATGGGTAAATCATGGGTATGAATTGAAGTGATAAATTAGGATTTTGGTTGTTGAAGATAGTAAGGGTGATAAGGAAAAGAGTAAGGCTTTTGTAGAAATGAGTTGGGAATTGAATGAATTGATATATAGATGATTGTATGACTGAAATATATGATGATTGTTGTTATGATTTTGTGTTTAGGCTAAGTGGGATCAAGTGGAGAAGAGTGAGCTTGGAAGTGGCAAAGTTTTGTACGCATAATCTTTTTGGTTTGTACATATGATCTTGAGTTTATGCATATTTGATTTAATATGATTTTGAGTAGCTTATGTGATGTGTATGTATTGTATTGATGAAGAATTGTGCAAAATGTGATTTTGAGATGCCATGGGTGTGGGCCATGGCCGTGGGATTGGAAGTGAGGTTATTTTATGTGAAAATGATGAAGAGGCAGAAGCATAATGGATGCCACGGGTGTGGCCTTTGAGTTCCATGACCGTGGGGATATTCAATGGTATTTTATGACATCATTTCACATCCCATGGGTGGCTATTGGATGCAAAAGGCATGGCTATTGGATGCCACAACTGTGGTGTTGGTTTATTAAAGTTTATAGCTATATTTCAGGCTATAAGGGTGTAACATGCGACAATGTCTCTTGATATTATGCTGAAAAGGCATATGTGATTATAAAATATTAATTTATGATGGTATGTGTTGAATATGTGTGTGATGAGTCGCATTGTGATGTGGTAATAAAATAGTAATGTGAAGTGATCATGAACAACAGTGATCACTAGAAAAGTATAGAGTAAAGTGATGTTATATATGTGTAGCCTACACAATTAATTGTCCAGTTGTGCTGAGATTGATTGGATATGCATGAGAGGTCCTGAGTAGAGCTATGCCTTGAAGTGTATATGTTGATGGACCTGAGCATAGCTAGGTCTTGACCTATGCAGAGCTAGGTCATGTGATTGAGATCAGTGATTGTTTCGAGCAGAGTTGGACCAAGATATTGCAATGATAATTGTATAGAGATATTGGGCCCAATAGTTTTAAATGTACGTATATATGAATGTTATATGTGTATGGGTAGGTGATGTGATTTAAATGTATGTATATGTTTTTTATTTGTCCCACTAAGCTTTCGAGCTTAGCGTAGTTGTATGAATCGCACAGGTGAGTAGATTATCGATCTGAGAGTTGGACGGGTGTGCCACAAGCAGAGTAAGAGTGCGTCTAGACTAACAAGAAGGTGGTGCATACATGTTAAATGTTTTTATGTTGTATTTTGATCATATATATATGTATATAAGTAAATTTTGGAAAAGACAATGTATATTTGCATATATGTAACCAAATGAAAAGTTTAATGGTTTTGGAAATGTTACTTTTAAAAGAATAAGATTTGATAATAGGAAATATTCTTTTATTAAATATATAACTGATATGGAACTAAGGCAAAGGTTCAAATGGCTCTTTAATGTGACATCCTTATATTTTATATGCATATTATACGTACACGAGGTACATGTATGGTACGTATATAGGGTATAGAGGTGTTACAATTATTTTGATATTAGAGCTTAGGTCAACCTAAGTATGTTTTAAAAAAGAAAGGGAAGTAAAGTTTTGAAATGTTAAATGAATTGTGGTACATGCATATGCATTGGCACCTAACTTGTTCTCTGATATGGCACTATTTGTTTTAATGACATATATAGGTTGTGATGGCATTTGGAGGATGTAGGTCGGAGGATAGTGTAGGGAGTGCAGCTTTAGGTGAGGATAGAGCTAGAGGTAGAGTGGATGCTAGAATGGGTTTAGGGATAGATAGACCTGAGGTACGGGGTCCTCCAGCATGGGTTTAAGAGATGGTAGAGTTACTTCATCCAACCCCAGTACAGCAGCAGCATCTGCAGACTAGAAAACATCAAACTAAGAGAGTTTACTTATTTGCATATACAAAATCAGAGTGAGTTTATTGTGATAATCACCATTGTGACTTGTCACTGAAATTGATCAGATGGAAATTGTAGGTAAGTTTCTTTTCTTCCAAAGTCAAAATAGCTTTTTGAGAGAATGGATCTTAAATACACAAAATCTACAAATTAATGAAATTAACAAATTAAAAAAAGCTAACATTTGACTTTCACCACCATCAGATTTTGCAGGCAATGAATTAAAAAAAACACATTCACAGTTAAAACACAACTAATTGAACTCTTCTCAACTCTTCTTCATTTAAAAAAGAAAGAACAACAGATAGGCCCCTAAGACACATGCTAGCATCAAAAACCAAACTTCAAACACATCCCATCTGCAAACAGCACAAGCAATGAACCATACCCAATAAAATGAAACACATAACATAACCAGCAGATTAGCATCCTCCACACTAGTCCCTATATACTAGCAGCCACCATTCAACAAAAATTCCATAACAACTCAAAATAATAATAATTATAGTAACACCGACCTGTAATACCAGCTTCAATACACACTAAATATCATTCATTTACAACAAAATATATGATATTAAATTATAATTTTTTATTCAATATAAACCAAAATAATACAAAGTAATGTTCTCAAAATACCAAATATATCATATCCCTAGGTTTCCAAGATATCATTTCTATCTGAGCAATAAGTTCCACTCTCAAAATATCATATTCTCTATACAAATTGTTATAAATACAAAAAGGTTGAATCTCAAGCTTATTACCATTGCCAAAAAAAAAAATTCTTCACCAATCTATTGTTCACACTTTCCCTACAATTGTCTACTTGTGAAGCATGATTGGCATTGCCATTGCAAACCAGTTATTTTGGATGGTAAGTTAGTTAGTATAGTCACATCAGCCCCATCTCCAATAAAAACAATTTTCCTTCTTCCTTGTGTGCTTAACTGTTGCATTCTAGAAACTCTAAGTTCTCTCTCATTTGGAATGGGGAACCTTGTCTCAATATTCAGATTATCGTTGATGTTAAACCCCCATCGCCACCATCATTGATCCTTTCACCAACCATACTAGGCTGAAATAACATAAAAAACCACTTAATATTAAACATAAAGTAATCATCGTATATTAAAAACCAATTGTTCATTAAATAATACCACATCCCTTATACAACACCAACAAATGCACAGAAAAACCATCAAATATACATCACCAACAAATACACAACAAAACCATCAAATACACAACAACAACAATTCAGAACCATTAACATAAAGTTAGAAAAAAAAATTCAACTATCTAGTCACATTGTATGTCATGTTGCCTGTAGACTCATCAATTAAAACTTCATAGCCACCATTCCTTTCTCTATTCACAAGTAGCTTCTCCTTTCCCTTTGAGGCAATATCACTAACTTTTCTCTTCCCTTTTACTTTCACAATAAAGGTGCTAAATCTGCTGCCACCATCATAGATAGGCTGATTCACACTTGCTGTCTGATTATACTTAACAAATATGAAATATTAATTATGATCAATATAATATAATAAAATAATAAATGAATAAAATGAAATAAATTAATTAAATATTTTAGAAAATGTACCATTGTACAACTTATCCTATTATGACCCACTTGTTTGCAAATACTACACTACATTTGTTTACCTTTCTTTGATAGCTTCCCACTCATTCCACTTTTGCTGGACTCGTTTGCTTCTCTGACTCTTCTTTTTTGGTCTCCCACGCATCTTCTCCATAGGTGGTGGCTTTATTGCCTAAAACTCATTGCATCTCATAAATTTTTTACCTGTAACAAGTTGCATTGCATATTGGTATGATGCAATGCAATACTCTTACACCTTATATATGTACAATATATATATCCTGTATATGTATAATATGCATACAAAATATAAAAGTGACACAAAAATTTTATAATAAACAATTTATATTTTAATCACAATATTAAATTAATAATAAATAATATATATACTTAAGTAGTAAATTCTTAAAATAAAAATTTATAAAGAAAATTGTGAGCGGGGATACTGCCCCCACTCCCGGTGGAATGGTTCTTGCGACTTTGGCACTATTTAGGTTCAGGGCCTTAGAGAACACATGCCTAAACCTTAAAAAAATGGAGTCACCACTCGGACAGGCAAGGAAAATAGAAAGGGGTGGATGGCTCAATTCCTAAGGAATCCCCAACCCCCTAATGGGTTCAAAAAGTTTGGTACGTGTTGGAATGGTGAGAAATGGCCCATGACCCCACAACACCTGGTTCATTAGAACCGACCTCCTTTTCAGGTCTTAATATTATAAAATTCTTAAATATAATGATATTATCCATACTACATGCGATCATAAGAATAAATAAATACTTTATTAAAATTACAACAATGTCTAAACAAAAGAAATGGATACCCATCCAAGGATGAAAACATGTCCTTACATCATCCATGTCTAAAACTAAATAGGACACCTATCGAAAGGTGGAAACATACCCTTTACATTTGTCCAAAAACTTTAAAATAAAATAAATTACATGAAGCTCAAGACATGAGGTACCCAAAACATGGAAACATACTTCTAACAATGTTTTGAAATCAAAACAAATCAATAAAAATAGCCAACCATTGATTATAAATAAATCATTCATCAAAGACATCCAACATCAATCAAAATATATAATAAACATTGAGTTCTAGACCCGAGGTGATTTTTTGATTTGGATTCTAGACTTAAAGATAATTTGGGTTCTGGACCCGGGATAAATTCTGGACTTAAAAATAATTTGGATTTTGGACCCGAGGTAAGTTCTGGACTTAAAAATAATTTGGGTTCTGGACCCGAGATAAGTTCTGGACTTTAAAAATAATTTGGGTTCTAAACCCGAGAACTTAAAAATAATTTGGGCTTTGGACCCGAGGTAAGTTCTGGACTTTAGAAATAATTTGGGTTCTGGATCTAAGGTAAGTTTTGGACTAAAGAAATGATTTGAGTTTTGGATCGGGGATAAGTTTTAAACTTAAAAATAATTTGGGTTCTGGACCGGAGGTAAGTTTTGGACTTAAGAAATAATTTGGGTTCTAGACCCGGGATAAGTTCTGGACGTAAAAATAATTTGGGTTCTAGACTCGAGATAAGTTCTGGACTTAAAAATAATTTGGGTTCTGGACCCGAGATAAGTTCTGGGCTTAAAAATAATTTGGATTCTTGAACCAAAGTAAGTTTTGGACTTAAAAAATAATTTGGGTTCTGGACTCGGAATAAGTTCTGGACTTGAAAAATAATTTAGGTTTTGGACCCAAGATAAGTTTTGGACTTAAAAGTGATTTGGGTTCTGGATCCGATGGTGAGTTCTGGACTCAAAAGTATTTGGATTCTAGACCCGATGGTGAGTTTTGGACTAAAAAATAATTTGGGTTCTGGACCCGGTGGCTGCAAAACATAATTATAGTTAGTAGGATATTAATAAAAAAACCTGCAAAAAGTTTAGCTATTTTTTAGCTGGCCTTCATATGTTCTCCTTGCCCCCTGCGTGGTAAAATATTTGAAAGTGAGTTTGAAAATATTTTGTATATGCATAAACTCAAAAATTAAAATGGAGAAACTTTGACCCTTGTGTAGGCTCAAACCAATGATTTTTCTCATGCAGGCTCTGATTGATGTTTGTATTTTGTCTGGTTCTTTGCATAAGCATGCATCTCATCTTTCTTTTGTGAAATGACTAGAGCTTCCTCAAGTAATGGACCCTCCATGACCCCTTGATTTCATATCTTCTTTTGATTCTATACTTCACAGGGTGTTTGCTGTTTACTTTGACAAAGAAATACAATACGAGAAGTGCTTTCGTCAGCTCACAGACTAAGGTGATTAGCTAAAGTTTTCTCATTGACTCCTTCTAGATGCTCTTTCAAGTCTCACAGAAGGCTTCACTTTTATGGCTTTTATCTTTAAGATGTTGAGGACATGAGTGGTTGAGATCCCGAGTGGCAAAGTCAGAGATACATCCATTTCAACCTATAATTTAGCACACCAATTGGTAGCTTCTTCACAACCTTGCAAATAATTCTTTACTTTTGCCCAGTGTGTCCTTTGAGGTTCGACTGTTCAACATATTTCCCTTAACTTAAAGGTTTTTATAACAAGAAAATAGTTCTTTTTTTTAAATCAAATGCTGACTTTGTCAAATCAATGTCATTATACCTCAGGACTTGATTTTTAGAATTACTATATCGATAACATGACAACCCTAGTTACTGTACTAAACTCAGGAATCATTTCTATTTAAGCAAGATTTGTTGCACTTTAGATAGGCACATACACATTAATTGGTCAAAGGTCTCATTTGAGTTTGAATATTGTCTATCTCATATGCATGCTTATTCAAACTATCTCCACTAGTAGACTCTACCTACCAAGAGAGATCAACAGGTCTTTGATAGTCTTGAAATGGGGTCTGTAAGGGACATGGGTTAAATGAAAGCCATTTTGAGATTAGAGCTGATGTGACACAATGGACAAACCCTCACACTACAAATTTTTTGTTTGAACTTTAGGCAGCTGGGAGAAGGAATAAGATAGAGCTTTGAATGTTCCCCCATCTTTTTGGCATTAATCTAGATCTTGATTGGGATAGTCTTTGCCTTTGCAAAAAGTTTGGTACCCATATTCATTTCTTTTCTTTTTCTTTTTCTTTCTTTTCCTTACTCTTCCCTTTTGTTTAGCATTTTATCATTTTGTCCTTCTTCGCTGTAGGACTGTCAAGAACTGGATGACCTTTCTTCTATCTCTCTAATTTTGATTGAATCTTTGGTTGAGTTAGACCAATTCAAATCAAACTGTCCTTATAAAAGTCTTTTGCTGCTTTAGGCAAAAGAGAACTTGGTTGGCTTTCTGAACCGTTTTGGGTTTTATTTTTTTCTTTTTCTTTCTTCTTTCTTCTTTTTTTCTCCTTTTTGTGTTTTTTTGTGTTTTTTTCTTTTTTTTTTGGTCCTAGCTTCAAAAGAGTTGTCTTGTTTGTACCAACTTATATTTTTTGTAATGGATGAGTGGAGTGGTATTAATCTACTTTAGTCTTGACTTTATCTGTGATATTTGGTCTAATTCAAGTGAATTTCAACTAACCTTATGGTTTTGAGAACATCAACTATCCTTACGGTCTTGGCTATGCATTCCTTTCTTTTTTATCTTCTTGCCTCTTCACCTTAGTGATCATAAGACTTGTCAAAAGTATCACAACAGCTTAGGGTAAGTTATTGGGGTTTGTAAGCTAATAAAAAGAAAGCTAAAATTTTATGAAGGCTCAAAGAGACAACTAGGGATTGATATTTAATAGGGTGGATACTAGTTGTTGGCTCATCAAATAATGCCTAGATTGTAACACCCCGGTACCCCATATACGCACACTACATACAACCACAATTGTAATATACGTATATCGGATACAAGAATGTCAAGGTTTATATTAAACAAACCAATCTTTCAATTTAACAATATGAGAAAACTTAAAACATTTAAGATATAATATAGAACATAATAGATAAAACATTTATTTATTAAGCAGCGGAATATGTAGCGGTATATACATATATACATCAAAATCAATATTTACAAAATATAAAGTTTATACATGTTTGGCTAGGAGATTCCTCCTTTTGGTATGCTTGGGGTTGATGTGCCAGCTGCCCAGTTAGAGCGTCCAACCTCTTCTATGTTTCTTACAAAGATTCAAACCTCAACTTATCTTCCACTATGTATTGCTCGCATTGAGCTTGAAATTTCTCGGTATGTTGAATGAAGGCATTCAATCTTTCCTCCAAAGTGGATTTCTTAGGTTGATCTATATTTTGTGGGCTATTTTGATTGAAGGCATTCAATCTTTCCTCCAAAGTGGGTTCCTCAAGGTAATCTTGATTCATCATGAGTTTTTGAATATAGGCATTTAACTTATCCTCCATTGTGGGTTCCTTAAGGTGGTCTTGGTTTGAAAATTCTTCTTGAAAGTAAGGACCTCTCTGGTAAGGCTAAAAAAATTATTGAGGTGGAATGTACTGCTGGTTTTCCCAAGAAAAATTTTGGTGGCTTTCCCAGCTTGGATTATAAGAATTGGAATATGGGTCATTACCTCCCATTTGCTGGAAACTTTGGTAGTTGTTGCGCTTAAATCAACACTATCACAAAGCGGCACTCGCAAGTATATGAGGCTATTGTAGTGACGGTGATCGCCCCAAGGTCGTTTCCCAAGGAAGGACTTGCATGTAATAGTTCTATTAACATGAAATAATAAACTCGATTGTGTGATTGGATTGGTGGATTGTAATTAACCTTAGAAATGAAAATAAGTGATTTTATGCAAGAGAAATTCAGTTATGGAAATGATGCCTAGGGTTGTAGGTCCATTTAATCAAATGTTCAATTATCCGATTATCCATTAATATAACCTTGAATCTTAATTTGTTTCTTAAGATTAATTAGCCAATTATCAATTCACTAGTTCTCGCATTTATGAATTAACAACAGCCAATTATTTTACATTAACAAATTAATAAACCCTAGAACTTATATTTCTAATTCATTCTTAGGGTAGTCAATTGCATAGTTCTGATATTAAACTTCTCCTCTCGGTCCGTCATTCAATATTAAGTAATCAATAGGTGGCCAATCTATCAATTTACCTTTAATTTCAATGCAATCAACATATAACAAGGCATATCAATGGAATCATCAAATCAAATCATTTAATCAAATATACTACAACCCAAAGCATGAGTAAATTAGCTCATCATATTCTTTAAACAAATACTCATTTCAATATAAACCAAATCAAAGTTATTCATTGCAATATTAATGTTCTTGATACAACAACAACAAATAAGAAATGGATTAAAAGAAAGAGTTGGAAAAACCCCTTTTGAAGATGCTAAAAATCGGACTCCTCATCTCTTTCGTAGCTCCTTCTTGGTGTGTGATGATGAACTTCCAGCTCTCTTCTTGAAGGAGTGGATGATAGCTCTCTCAAATTCTCAACTCTCCAATCAAGCCTCTTAAAACCCTAATCCTTAAGAACTAATAACTCACTTTAAAACCAACAATTGTCTTTGCTCTTGGTGTATGAAAAGAAATGGTGAATGAAGATGAGGGAATGGTGTCTTGCTCTCTCAAGCAAGAGCCTAGGGAGAAGATGAAGAACTAGCTCTGTGTAGAGAATGTCCACTAAATATATATTCAATCCATTTTATTTTTTCCCTCCATTCTCTTCCACTTTGAATTTTTAAGACACCATGATTGTTTGTCTCCCACTTTCCAATTTCTTTATATGTTTCTTCCATAATTTCCTCCCTCTTTTTACTCCTTTTTGTTCTTTTTGTCACCCACTAAAACACCACAGCTCACACCTCGTGCAAGCCAGCTAAGTGATCCAAGGTGATACGGCCAAGCCATTTGGAGCTTGGCCGTGACTCATGGCTTTCTTTCTTGGGACACGGCCAAGCTTCTGGCCGTGTCCCATTCTGTGTGTTTTGTCCTTGTGAGACACGGCCAAGGACACGGCCGTGTCATGTGACACGGCCAGTGCCTTGGCTGTGTCCCTTGATGGTGTTCGTCTCTGCCTCTTTCTTTTCTTTCTTTGCTCTTTTGTTCCTTTGGTGAGACACGGCCAGTGACTTGGCCATGTCTCATAACCGTGTTCGCTTCTGGGTTTGATTTCTTGAGGGACACGGCCAAGTCATGTGGAGCTTGGCCGTGTCACTTGTTTTTCTTCAATTTCTTCACCTTTGATGAGAGCACGGCCAAGACATGTCTAGCTTGGCCATGTCACATGATTTCCTTTGGTTTCTCCTTCTTTTGATGAGGAACACGGCCAAGACATGTCTTGATGTTAGGATTGAAAACACTCCTCTTGCTCTCCCTTTCCTTATGGTAGCCGGCCACACCAACAAAGAAGAGAAAACAATGAACAAATTCAACTTCTCTTCTTCTTTAAATATCCACCAAGCAATTTTAACTAGATAATTACCTAATTGCCCTCAATCATTTAACTTAACCTTTGTCTCTTATATGCCCATTTAGGTAATTTCTCTTATCACAATTAAAATATCCTCTTACCTTGACTCCCCATTTGACCAACTTATATGTTATATATATTACAATATACACAACATATACATTTTCTTAACACACTCATTTCATTTGCACATACATATATACATTTAATTCAAATCAAAACAACAATTGTATCCAACTTCTAGAGCACACATTGGGATATTACAATTCTCTCCCCCTTAAATAATTTCGTCCTCGAAATTATCAGTACCGTAACAATTCATTCTTAACAAAATACTATCTTAACTTCCATATGAAGTTAATTAAATTCTTAAGTTGTTATATCATCAAATCATATAATTTATACTCTCCCCCTTAGAGTTAATCAACTTCTTTAAATTCCACAACTCATCATTCTATATGTTTATATATCTTATCACTTTCTTGATCAAACATTCAAAAGAACTCATTACATTTCTTATCAATATCTTTATACAAGAATCAGATCATTTTATAGCACACTTATACGTCATCCAATCTTTATATTTAATATATATTGTTCCTTCATCTCTTTGATATTACTCTCTTAGCTTTAGCTTTAGAAATCATTGATTTATATCTGAGCATTAATTATCCCGTCATTGCAATCACTGTCTCAATAGTCATCTATTAAACCTCAATGGATAACAAGATTCTTATTTTTCACAAATCGAGTCACTTCTTTTAGCATACTTTTCATTTAACTTACATATTAATGCATTACTTTTCAACTTATTTTATAAATAACCAATCTTTTCCCTTTTCATCATGATTTATAACTACTAACTCCATTCATTCATGCTCAGTCACACTTTAAAATTTTACATCATATACATTAGCATGTAAATAATTACACTCTTGGTGCAACTATACACATTAAATCTTAATAATTATTCATAATCTTAGCCAAATCTAGATCAATTGATCTATCTATCACAATATACTCACATTCCAATCTTATTCAATTCCAATCAACAATTAATTTTTTTTTTCAAATTCATCATGAAAATTCACAATATTCATATATGTATATATATATAACCTAATTCCATTAGGGCAAACTTATATACAATTCCTGGTCTCTTCCGATCCATATTCAATCAAATTATCAAGATAACCAATCATTTCAAACTATCTTAATATAAATCTCAAGTCCATTCATTTATTCATTACATACCATAACCATATTCAGTATAACTTTCAGTCATATTACCCATAACTCAACACATTTCCATAATTTCCTTTTTCTCTTTTTACCTTCATAATTATAACCAAATTCTTAACATAAAATGATGAGGTACAACTTTATCCATCATAACTTTTAACTATACTTTTCCAACATAATTTTCAATCTCACTAAATTTATATTACAATCATTTAACCTAAAATCCAAATCCATAGATAACCAATTAACCAATCAAATGTATTGAACAAAACACATGACCTTAAGAAATTAATATTCAAGCCTGGAACTTTTAAATCAATTCTATTCTTATATAATTTTATTCTTAGTCTTTACAAACACAAAGCTAAGGTGTTTCTCAAGAATAACATATTCTTTCTTCACATTTTTGCTATATCAGAAGTTAACACATTGCAACTCTGTTTCAAACCAATTTACACTCGATTATATGATCTTTATCAACTTAATTCAGGTTTCAACAATATTACTATATATATATTCAATCACATGCAGTTCCCATACAATTTCTATTCGTCACTTCATTTCTAATCCATTGACAATCTCTTATAATATATATTTACATAGAACTTTTCATATATGAATACTTTGGAATTCTAAATACCACATGATTATCAAGTTCAATGTTCACTATAATAATTTCCACTGTCCAATATTATTCAAGTCCATTTCATACTCACTTCCATAACATAATTCATTTAGCTTTACACAGTTCAAGACTTAATCTCTCTTAGGTCTACTAATACATACAACATCATTTTCATATCTCTAATTCCATAATAATACCACATACTTTTTCATGGGTCACCCTCATAATGTGATTCACACATTTGTATATATATATATATATCATAATTTCATTCATATTGAAAACTCAGTTCACATATCATATACATGTATACACCTAATTATATGCTCTTATTTATCATACATTCAATACAAATTTTCCCTTATAACTGTAACAACCGTCCCAGTCCACCCGCTGAGCCATTCCTATCCGGAGAAACCCTCAGGGCCTCTGGGCTGGGCTGCTACAGTACTAAACTGCCCTCACGGCTTTCCAACAGAATTCACTTATTTGACTTACATCCAAGACTCATGAGTGCAAGTTGCCTCTCTGGATCGAACACCTGACCTCCCCCTTAAGAGAGTCAGCGAAAATCATCCAGTACCATTTCTTCCAATATGATGCAAAGTATTTATTCACACAACACACATATATACTGACTATAATAGTACTTTACATCCATCTTAGCCACATTCCCAATGTAACATCTCTTTCACTTTCATCTTTAAAATCATTTAATATGTTTCCATATCCACTTCCCTTTTTACTTCAAGACAAATTCTCATATTATCAATCACTTTACTCAATTCATAATACTTTCATATGCAATATTAATCATTTCATCTAGCTCATGTATTGCATACACACTAAACCATCAATATCCAAATAATCTTTATCAAATGTCACTAAAACTTTAACTTCTCAACTTACTACTTCACTTAACTTCAATTTGCCAAACTCATCTTTTCTTAATATCCATTTTAAAAACATTTTATATATTTATATATCACAAAGCAATATCAAAACATATACTTTTCTCAATTATCAAGCTTACTTCAACAATTCAAATATCACATATTACCACTATTACATTGAGTTTTCACAATATCCAAACATCTCACATTTATAACATTGAATTCACCATGTTTGCATTAAAATAACAATACCAATTTATATTCTTACTTAACCCATATCATCTCTTTTTCCTTCTTAACAAAACCTTAACTTTACATATCCATTTGTTTATCATTCAACATATATATATATATATATATATCACTCACATATATATACATATGTACATTACATCCAATCATATACACATTGAGCCCAATAACCTCTATACACTTTCCAAGTCTAGTTATCACAAATCTCAGTTTCTTAAACCAACGTTGCTCAATCCAGTTCTCACTATCAATCTTATCACATGACCTAGCTTTGCACAAGTTTATCAATGCAAGCGTAATCATTCTCAACATTAATAGACAAGTAATTATATAGGTTACAAACATGCAATACTATGCGTACATTACATTTTCAAGTGATCAACTCAATCTTTAATCACTAACATATTACATCACATTATTACATATCACATTAAATTCACAATGTTTGCATTAAAACAACAATGCAAACAACACCATTATATTCCTTACATTAACCAATATATATATATATATCTATATATTTTTAGTTTTCATATCATTTCTTTCTCTAGTTTTTACTTTCAAGTAAAAACCTCATTCAGACATTATCATCCCTCTCATATAATTAAATTTTATCCCACATCATATAATGCCACATCCGAGACCAACCTAGGTGTTAATGCATAAGCATGTATTACCAATTTCATTTCAAAACTTTTCTTTTTAATTCCCTTTTAGTTTTTTCAAAACTTTCTCTTTCTAATTTCACTTAGGCCGAGAATCTCAAACCTAAGCTCTGATACCAAAATAATTGTAACACCCCGATACCCTATATAAGTGCTGTACATATACCTAGTATACATACAGTAAGTATATAAAGTATAAGGATGCCACTTGTTGTTACCTTTTAAAAACCTGCAACAGAGTTCAAATCATATTACATTAATTTAAATATCATTTGCAAAATCATTGTCTTAATTAAAACTTTATTTATACATATAAATACTCTCTCGTCAGGAATACATCATAATTCAAAATTAAACATGTATGCATTACCCTCTAGTTGGTCTCGACAAACCTTTTACTCTTCTCGTGGCATAACGAAAGACTTCATACCTACCACCAAGCTACCTGCGCGATTACACATACCCGCTAAGCTCGAGAGCTTAGTAGTACAAATATAATATATAAACATACATTATAAAAACACTACCATATCATAATATATCAATTCTATGCACCATTAGTTTCTTATCATGTTTTCCTTTTAAATTGCATCTTTCATATATCTTAACTAATTTCATGTTTTATATATACATATCATTATCACCAATCATCGATCCAACATTAATACTCACAATCAATATTTCAATATACATATTACATATCATTTCATGTCATTATTTTATTCCCAATTCATCAATCATGAACCCCATTTGCAACCAATACAGTCATAGATCTCATTACTCATTTATTACAACATTTATATATCACTTTGACAACAACGACAGACTCGGGCCCAAACGACACTAATATGCTATTCTATTTTCAGAGTAATGCTTTGGTTCAATCATCACATTTATCATTATCATAGACCCAACTAGGCTTCAAGGATTAGGTTCAACCAAGCTTCAAGGGGAGCAAAGCATGCTAAGCATCAACCCAACTTGGCTTCAAGAACCAATCCAACCTAGCTTCAAGGGTTGTAACATCTCAATTAGGCTTCAAGGACTTAGCCAACCTAACTTCAAGAGATTGTTACTCATATTAGGCATGCCACCAACAACAAACTCTGAAAATGGAATAACACATTAGTTACACAATTCACTTATTAATTTCATTCTCAATTCTCATCATTAATTAGGCAAACATGCCTTAAGTCTTTCAATTGAATCATCATAGCCAATCACAATGGCTTCACATCACATTTGAGTTATCATAGCCAATCACAATGGCTTCACAACTCATTTAAACCATCATTATATATATATACAACATCAATTACCTTAGCTAAACAAACAGATCATTAGTTTCACATCTCTTTATGTCTCAATTCCCATTATACACTTCATTATTTGAGCATACATAATAAATTTCATTGCACATGTATCTTAAGTTCATCATCATATAAACAACATGTTCCTTTATAACATTTCAATCATTATTATCAAACATAATGATATCACATTTCATCCTTTCTCAAAACACATTGACACCATTCATTATTAAAACATTTATCATAATAAATTGCATTGCACATACCTTTTTGGATGATCCTCATCTCTTCCACACTATACAAGTCATAACATTAGTCACATTATTCATATAACATACTACCATTCACATGGTTCACAATGCATAACATAACATTGTTCATACATAATCATATGCATCATCATTATCATCAAATGTGTGCTAACATCTCAACATCATATAAATGTATGTTCCACATACATTTGTTTAGATCATTCTTTATTTTCAAAGTGTTTTAGAATGTTTATGTTTAGGTTTAGGAACAATAAAACCCTTGAAGAATCAAACCATGCAAAAAGAACAAAAATAAAAACAGTAGCCAACACATTTGAGGGACACGGCCAAGCTTGTGGCCGAGTCTCTCATCACAATTTTGGCAGTAGCAAACACATGCATAGGACACGGCCGTGTCTCTTCAAAATCAATCCAACACGGCTTAATTTTCCTTGGCTTGGCCGTGTCTCTCATGAATTGGCCGTGTCTCTCCTTGTTTTTGGCCGTGTCACTCATGAATTGAAACCCTTTTCATGTCCAAGTCTCCTTTGGTTGCACTAAATTACATTATACACAATATAACTTATTTTAAATGAATGTAATCAATGTTCTAAACACATATTCATCACAATTTGCACATTAACAACACATCAACAGTACCTTTAATTATCAACCATTTCAAAACCCTAACTCAAATATCATTCTTAACTTATCATCTTCCAACTAAAACCAACATCACTTTATCCTACCATCTTCAACCAAAACCAAACCAACACTAAATTAACTCACAATCAATTTCAACATTTAGAAACTCATCTCAAACATACCAAATCATAATATTATCAAATCCCAACACACTTCAAACATATCTTCAAAATACCAAAGGAAAACAAGAGAGTACTTACCTCAATTGAAGAAATTTCATAAATCTCTAACTTAATTTTTTGCTTCCTCCTTCAATTTGATGTTAGGATTGAAAACACTCCTCTTGCTCTCCCTTTCCTTATGGTAGCCGGCCACACCAACAAAGAAGAGAAAACAATGAACAAATTCAACTTCTCTTCTTCTTTAAATATCCACCAAGCAATTTTAACTAGACAATTACCTAATTGCCCTCAATCATTTAACTTAACCTTTGTCTCTTATATGCCCTGTAACGACCCTCCCCGACCAGGTCGGCTGCCCGGCCCACTAGTGGCTTACGGCCCGGCCATTTCACCACCTGGGCACGGAGTCCGCAGGAGGCAAGCGATCGCTACAGTACTGGACAGCCCTCGCGGCCCACCCAGCAGGATTTGTTTATTTGGCTCCCTGGATGGTTCTCGCTGGCTCTCTTAAGTGGGAGGTCGGGAGCCAAATAAACAAATTCCTGCTGGGTGGGCCGTGAGTGCTGTCCAGTATTGTAGCGATCGCTTGCCTCCTGCGGACTCCGTGCCCAGGTGGTGAAATGGCCGGGCCGTAAGCCACTAGTGGGCCGGGCAGCCGACCTGGTCGGGGAGGGTCGTTACATGCCCATTTAGGTAATTTCTCTTATCACAATTAAAATATCCTCTTACCTTGACTCCCCATTTGACCAACTTATATGTTATATATATTACAATATACACAAAATATACATTTTCTTAACACACTCATTTCATTTGCACATACATATATACATTTAATTCAAATCAAAACAACAATTGTATCAAACTTCTAGAGCACACATTGGGATATTACATGTCTAGCTTGGCCGTGTCACCTGATTTTCTTCACAAATTCCACCAATTTTGATCAAATGGCTCAATCGAATGTTCTTCAACCTAAATCAACAACTTCAAACAAACTTAAGTACAAATTAGCATGAAAGTTAATTTAAAATTAACAAAAACATTATAGAAAATATATACAAAATTGATCTAAACAGTAGTCATATTCTTTTTCGTGCCATTCTTGGTATCGTTCGAAACCAAATGAACATGTACTGGCATTATGTCCTGCATTGCCACATGCTGCACATACCATGTTAGAATTATAGTCCCTATCATAAACTCTCCCGTACTGTGAAAACTGCATCTTTACAGATAAAGAACACTTAACAATTTAAAGAAAAACAAACAAATAATCAAAAAGAAATAAATTCAAACACAACAAACAAACAAATTTACAGAAAACAAACAAACAATTCAAAGAAAAACACATAAACAATTCAAAGAAAACAAATAAACATTCTTGATAAAAATAAAACTAAATCAACAGTCTTGATTATATTACTAATATTGAAACCGTTGTCCCCGGCAACGGCGCCAAAAACTTGGTGCGTGCGAGCCTAATGCTATAGCAATACCACAAGTGCACAGGTCGCCCAAGTAATAAAGTAGTGAGTGAGTTATCGTTCCACTGAGGACAAGGCCAAGTACTAGTGCAAATCTTAATTGTTGTTTAGCAAATTAATATTTTTGTGTGAAGTTTTGTAATTAAAGATAATTAACTTAAATAAATGAAAGTAAAGATAAATTGAGTGTTTAAAAAGGATTGATGATAATGATACTATCCAGATATTGAATCCCCCTAGCTACAATTACATCACATAATAGAGTTGAATTGGCATTCCTCTAACTTAGACTAAAATCTCTCTCGAGTGAATTCATCCCTAATCACTAAGTAGAGTGCCGAAATCTCTTCTCAAATACAATTAAATAGATCTTGCATTAAGAACAAGGAACTATAAACCAAAGGATCTTGTAAGTCTATCTCTAGTACTCCAATCAATCCTCAACCCTTATGAGTATTCAATTCATATCAAGCTTTCTCAAGTCAATAATATAAAAATGGCAACCAATCAATAAGCATGCTATTATCAATTGGAAATAAATCATTAAGCATCATAAGAATAAAACAACTCCATCAATTAAAATTATTCAATCATACAAATGAGCTAGGGTTCTTCAATATCTAGATAGTGAATGAATTAGCTCATATTCAATACTCTTAATACAACAACAACAACAATAACATTAAAATGAATTAAAGGAGAAAATAGAAAAACCCCTTTCAATGCAGCTTCTTCAATCTCCAGGAGCTTGCCAATGGAGGATGAAGATGGTGGAGAGGATGGAAATGGAGGATGAAGATGAAGAGTCAAGGAGAGTGTCACTCCCTCCTTGCCCAAACCGTGTATGCCTAGCCTCCTCCTCTCAAACCTCTCTTCTCTGTCTCTGTTCTCTGTCTCCTGCAAAAACCTCCAGCTAGCCCTCTCGAACCTCTAGAACTCTCCCTTCTTCTCTTTTTATTTCCCTCAAAAGCTCAAGCCCATGCTTTCCAACTCACACCACTCTCCCTTGTCTCCTACATTTTCTTTGTTTAATCTTTCTTTCCATCAATTAGGCAGGATTTTCCTTTCTTTTATCTTTCTTTTGGGAAAAGCAATTGGTTTGTCTCCCACTTGTTCCTCAACTCGTGCAAAAGAATTCAAATATTTCATAGGTGACACGGCCAAGCCATGAGTGGCTTGGCCGTGTCTCTCATTTCTTCTTGGGACACGGCCAAGCCACTTGGCCATGTCTATCACTGCCCCTTCTTTCTTTCTTTCTTTCTTTTGTTCTCAAGGAGTGACATAGCCAAGCTTGTGGCCGTGTCACTTGGGTTTGTCACCTTCTACTTCTTCATTTTGCTCTTCACTTGTTCTTTGGCTTAGGATGGGACACGGCCAAGCTTGTGGCCGTGTCGTGTGACACGACCACTGGCTTGGGCGTGTCACCTGCCAGTGTCAGCTTCTACCAAATTTTCCTTTCTTTCTTTGGTTTCTTTCGGTTTGCTCCTTAGGTGAGACATGGCTAGTGGCTTGGCCGTGTCTCCTGCCCGTGTCATGTACTGTCCTGGAATTCTTTTGAGGGACACGGCCATGCTTGCTTTGGCTTGGCCATGTCTTGCTTGATTCAAGCTCTTCTTCATTGTTTTGATCATCTAAGGGAGTTTTTTGTACTTTAACCTAAAACAAACACTTAAAACAAACTTTAAACAAAAATCAAATGAAACATTAACTAAAAACACATAGAAATCATACTAAAAACAAGTATAAAAATGCTCTTATCAAATACCCCACACTTAATTCCTTGCTTGTCCCCAAGCAAGGCTAAAATCAAAACAAACTAAACAAGAAAAATTTTTCAAGTTCAAGAGTTATAAAATTGCATCAAGACTTCCCTATCCCTAAATCTACAATCAATATCAAATCGAATAAAATTGATACCAATGCGATTAAGTGGCTTTCCATTTATAACCTATATTGTCACTCCCTCACCAACTCTTAAAAAGTGTTTGATCAAGGTGGTGTTTATACTTATAACAATCAATGAAAGATTATTGCCATAGGCTTACTTATCTATCAAATCTCCAACACTTAATTACAATCAAGCATCAATCAAAAGGTCTTTTATTGGGTTGTAATGGGGTTAAGGTAGAGGCATGACATTTAGGAAATGTGAGCTTAATCATTAAGTTCAAGAGCACTTCAAGAATGAAGTAACCGATCATATGCATAACCCAACGATCCCAAAACATCTTCCTCTTATCTACCTCTTGACATTAAAAGAACTTTTCAAGGGAACTCGTTTATTACATCTTACAATGATTATTTCCACACATATTCCAACCCTTTCAACAAGAACAACAATTATTCTTATTATTTTTCTTCTTTTTACTTGATTTTTTTTATATTTCTTTTTTTTATATATTTTGATTTGCAATCTTATGCTTACTAAATTTAACCCCACACTTAATTCAACACAACACTCGGTCATAAACGCTCTTAAAATGCTCTTGACGTAATGAAAGGGTAAGAGACAAAATAGCATGATTCAAAGTTAGTAGTGTTGCGAAAAAGAAAGAAAAGGATAAACGAAATAGGCTCAAAATTGGCTAACTAAGGTTAAAAATAGGGTTGGTCTTTTTAAGCTAAAGTGGGTTCACCTAATTGCCTTCCAAATTGAAATTTTTATGTAATCTTAAAATGCATGTCAAAGCAAGTTCTAGCAATTCATCAATCAAAGATGTTCACCCACAGCATGAATAATAAGTTGATGGCTCAATTTCTCACTAGGTTAAAGGCAATGCAAGGAAAAACCAACAAAATTGACAATAAGTATCAATTCTACTCAATTCTCAAATTCATGCTTCTAAAATTCAAAGGTCATTAATAAACAATTTATAACAATTGAACTTTTCAAAATTCATTTATTCAAAGAAAAACAAGAAAGACATTAACTAAACTAACACAAAAATAACTTAAAGTAAAAACGCAAAACACAAAATGCACCCCACACTTAAAATTTCACATTGTCCTCAATGTGAGCATGCATAAACTAAAAGAGAGTTTAGAGAAAACCTGATTTCCATAGTTCCCATATACGATGTATAGGGCTCCTTCCTCCCATAATGCAATTGCAGCCCATGACTGAGAGGATGAACAACATGCAACATGAATGTGTGCCCAATGTATGGCAACCCCTAAATATTATTCTTTGAAGAGAAATTGTCCCAAAGGGACATGTGAAGGTTGCCTCAGGGTGATCCTCCAGTACTATAGGAACTTGGTAATAATCTTTGTCTTTGTGCAACATGGGCATATCAGATTTCTGCTCTTCCTTACCACCAAAAGTAGAAGGGATGACTTTTCGGGCCTCTTGAAATTCAACCAAGGTTGGTTGGATCAATTTTTCATCTATTTTAGCAATGTCAAGTCCCCTCTCAACAACCTTAGCATCTAAAATTAGCTTACACTCCTCAAGTTCTAAATTGGGCATGTCATGTTCTTCTTCAAAAGGCATACCCATCTCAAGCTTATTTTTATTATCTCCTTGGGAGTGCATGTCATAGATGTCAGAAAGTTGCGTACCTTGCTTCTCATCCTTCAAATTACTTGGAAATGAATTTGATGGCCTATAAGAATCAGAAGTTTCATGCAACTTGGGTGAGGTTGATGCCTCCAAATTTTCCTCCTCCGTTGATTGGCTTGGCTCCTCCATGTTGGATAGTATCTCCTCGCCATTGTCTTCCTGATTAGTCCCTTCATCAAAGGAATCACAAAAATTGTTATATATTACCTGTTCATTTCTCAACTCTGTGATTACCTGGATTTGCTCCAATTGGCTAGGAGATTCCTCCTTTTGGTATGCTTAGGGTTGATGTGCCAGCTGCCCAGTTATAGCGTCCAACCTCCTCTATGTTTCTTGCAAAGATTCAAACCACAACTTATCTTCCACTATGTATTGCTAGCATTAAGCTTGAAATTTCTCGGTATGTTGAATGAAGGCATTCAATCTTTCCTCCAAAGTGGGTTTCTTAGGTTGATCTACATTTTGTGGGCTATTTTGATTGAAGGCATTCAATCTTTCCTCCAAAGTGGGTTCCTCAAGGTAATCTTGATTCATCATGAGTTTTTGAATATAGGCATTTAACTTATCCTCCAATGTGGGTTCCTTAAGGTGGTATTGGTTTGAAAATTCTTCTTGAAAGTAAGGACCTCTCTGGTAAGGCTGAAAAAATTGTTGAGGTGGAATGTACTGCTGGTTTTCCCAAGAAAAATTTTGGTGGCTTTCCCAGCTTGGATTATAAGAATTGGAATATGGGTCATTACCTCCCATTTGCTGGAAACTTTGGTAGTCATATTCTTCTTTGTGCCATTCTTGGTATCGTTCGAAACCAAATGAACATGTATTGGCACTATATCTTGCATTGCCACATGCTGCACATACCATGTTAGAATTATAGTCCCTATCATAAACTTCCCCGTACTGTGAAAACTGCATCTTTACAGACAAAGAACACTTAACAATTTAAAGAAAAACAAACAAACAATCAAAAAGAAATAAATTCAAACACAACAAACAAACAAATTTACAGAAAACAAACAAACAATTCAAAGAAAAACACACAAACAATTCAAAGAAAACAAATAACATTCTTGATAAAAATAAAACTAAATCAACAGTCTTGATTATATTACTAATATTGAAACCGTTGTCCCCGGCAACGACGACAAAAACTTGGTGCACGCGAGCCTAATGCTATAGCAATACCGCAAGTGCACGGGTCGCCCAAGTAATAAAGTAGTGAGTGAGTTATCATTCCACTGAGGACAAGGCCAAGTACAAGTGCAAATCTTAACTGTTGTTTAGCAAATTAATATTTTTGTGTGAAGTTTTGTAATTAAAGACAATTAACTTAAATAAATGAAAGTAAAGATAAATTGAGTGTTGTGTAAAAAGGATTGATGATAATGATACTATCCAGATATTGAATCCCCCTAGCCACAATTACATCACATAATAGAGTTGAATTGGCATTCCTCTAACTTAGACTAAAACCTCTCTCGAGTGAATTAATCCCTAATCACTAAGTAGAGTGCCAGAATCTCTTCTCAAACACAATTAAATAGATCTTGCATTAAGAACAAGGAACTATAAACCAAAGGATCTTGTAAGTCTATCTCTAGCACTCCAATCAATCCTCAACCCTTATGAGTATTCAATTCATATCAAGTTTTCTCAAGTCAATAATATGAAAATGGCAACCAATCAATAAGCATGCTAATATCAATTGGAAATAAATTATTAAGCATCATGAGAATAAAAACAACTCCATCAATTAAAAGTATTCAATCATACAAATGAGCTAGGGTTCTTCAATATCTAGATAGAGAATGAATTAGTTCATATTCAATACTCTTAATACAACAACAACAACAATAACATTAAAATGAATTAAAGGAGAAAATAGAAAAACCCCTTTCAATGTAGATTCTTCAATCTCCAGGAGCTTGCCAATGGAGGATGAAGATGGTGGAGAGGATGGAAATGAAGGATGAAGATGAAGAGTCAAGGAGAGTGTCACTCCCTCCTTGCCCAAATCGTGTATGCCCAGCCTCCTCCTCTCAAACCTCTCTTCTTTGTCTTTGTTCTCCGTCTCCTACAAAACCTCCAGCCAGCCCTCTTGAACCTCCAGAACTCTCCCTTCTTCTCTTTTTATTTCATTCCAAAGCTTAAGCCCATGCTTTTCAACTCACACCACTCTCCCTTGTCTCCCACATTTTCTTTGTTTAATCTTTCTTTCCATCAATTAGGCAGGCTTTTCCTTTCTTTTATCTTTCTTTTGGCAAAAGCAATTGGTTTGTCTCCCACTTATTCCTCAACCCGTGCAAAAGAATTCAACTTTTTCATAGGTGACACGGCCAAGCCATGAGTGGCTTGGCAGTGTCTCTCATATCCTCTTGGGACACGGCCAAGCCACTTGGATGTGTCTATCACTGCCCCTTCTTTCTTTCTTTCTTTTCTTTTACACGGCCAAGCTAGTGGCCGTGTAGCTTGGCCGTGTCACTTGGGTGTGTCACCTTCTGCTTCTTCATTTTGCTCTTCACTTGTTCTTTGTCTTAGGATGGGATACGGCCAAGCTTGTGGCCGTGTCATGTGACACGGCCAAGCTTGTGGCCGTGTCATGTGACACGGCCACTGGCTTGGGCGTGTCACCAGCTAGTGTCAGCTTCTGCAAAATTTTCCTTTCTTTCTTTGGTTTCTTTGGGTTTGCTCCTTAGGTGAGACATAGCCAGTGGCTTGGCCGTGTCTCCTGCTTGTATCATGTAGTGTTCTGGAATTCTTTTAAGGGACATGACAAAGCTTGCTTTGGCTTGGCCATGTCTTGCTTGATTCAAGCTCTTCTTCATTGTTTTGATCATCTAAGGGAGTTTTTTGCACTTTAACCTAAAACAAACACTTAAAACAAACTTTAAACAAAAACCAAATGAAACATTAACTAAAAACACATAGAAATCATACTAAAAACAAGTATAAAAATGCTCTTATCTGCCACCAACAACAAAACTCTAAAAATTGAATAGCATATTAGGCACACAATTCTTTTATTATTTCATTATCAATTCCATTCTCATTTTCTCATAATCATCTGGGCAACCATGCCCCAATTATTTCATTTGCATCATTATAGCCAACAACAATGGCTTCACATCTCATCATTAGGGTATACATAACCAATTGCATTGTACATACAATTTGAATGATCATTATATCTTTCACATTATGCAAATCATAGCATTAATCAATTGTATCAACAATGTAATAGATTACTTAACACATTTACACCCAAATGTGTTAAGTCCAAAAGTCATGTAAATGTATGCAATCATGTAGGGTTTGTACTTCTAAGAGCAACACACACCAATTCCAAACTCCTTTTCCAAGAATCCTTCAACACTTGTATTAGGGCAACTCAATCTCTTCAAAACCTAATCCAAAAGTCATTATACATATAAGAAAATAAGGATAAGAACCAACTAGTGAAACCTTTACACATGACACGCTCAACAACACGGGCGTGTCCCTGGCCATGTCCTAAACCCACAACATAGAATCTTTGACACACTCAATGACATGGGCGTGTCACTGGCTGTGTCAATCCTCCCACAACACAGTGGCTATGACACGCTCAGTGACATGGGCGTGTCACTGGATGTGTCAATACTACTCCAACACAGAAGCTGTGACACGTTTAGTGACATGGGTATGTCACTGGTCGTGTCACCCATCCAGAAAATAGAACCATTGACACGCCCAAAGACTTGACCATGCTCATGGGCGTGTCAGGCCAAAAATCCTGATTCCGACACCAACAACACCACATCCAAAAAATATCATATTTTACCATTTTCCATTCCAAACAAACTTAACCAAAACCATCAATAAAGCATACTAAACTTGCATAAACACCAAAATAACTCAAAACAAGCATCAAACACAAATCACAACCAAAATCACAACTCAACCCATAAACAATCCATAACTCTTGTTCTTTCACCAAACTTAACCCATTCTCTCTTGAATCCAACCTCAAAATCAAAGTTAATAAGACCAAACACTCTCAAACACACCACAATCAAACATACACATATCAACAACAGCCATACACCAAGCTCAAAAGACAAACTCAAAAGAAAACCAAAGAATTAAGTGGAAAACTTACCAAAAGTAATGAAAACCCTTAGAATTCCAACTTGATCACTTGAAACACCCTTCAATCTTGAGTTAGGAAGAACAAAATCTCTCTTTCCCTCTTGTTAATGGTGGTGGCCTGCTAAACACAAGAAAGAGGAAGAAGATGATGATAAGTCAACCCACACACTTGTCTCTTAACCACTAAAGTCCTTTTTTAATATCAACCAAGCAATTATAATAATAAAATAATCATAAATATCATCATCCTCTTAATTAATTTCCATTTTAAATAATCAATAAATCTCATTTGACCATCTCATTAGTTGACTTGTATATGTTGTATATATCTCTATATATATAACATATACACACTTCTCTTTTCCTCTCTTACTACTTAATCATAAATATATACTTTATATCATTAAATCCAATTTTAACAATAATCATTCCAAAAATTTTAGGGCATAGTTTGGGATATTACATAGATCATTTCTCTCTTATCTATCAAATCTCCAACACTTAATTACAATCAAGCATCAATCAAAAGGTCTTTTATTGGGTTGTAATGGGGTTAAGGTAGAGGCATGACATTTAGGAAATGTGAGCTTAATCATTAAGTTCAAGAGCACTTCAAGAATGAAGTAACCGATCATATGCATAACCCAACGATCCCAAAACATCTTCCTCTTATCTACCTCTTGACATTAAAAGAACTTTTCAAGGGAACTCGTTTATTACATCTTACAATGATTATTTCCACACATATTCCAACCCTTTCAACAAGAACAACAATTATTCTTATTATTTTTCTTCTTTTTACTTGATTTTTTTTATATTTCTTTTTTTTTATATATTTTGATTTGCAATCTTATGCTTACTAAATTTAACCCCACACTTAATTCAACACAACACTCGGTCATAAACGCTCTTAAAATGCTCTTGACGTAATGAAAGGGTAAGAGACAAAATAGCATGATTCAAAGTTAGTAGTGTTGCGAAAAAGAAAGAAAAGGATAAACGAAATAGGCTCAAAATTGGCTAACTAAGGTTAAAAATAGGGTTGGTCTTTTTAAGCTAAAGTGGGTTCACCTAATTGCCTTCCAAATTGAAATTTTTATGTAATCTTAAAATGCATGTCAAAGCAAGTTCTAGCAATTCATCAATCAAAGATGTTCACCCACAGCATGAATAATAAGTTGATGGCTCAATTTCTCACTAGGTTAAAGGCAATGCAAGGAAAAACCAACAAAATTGACAATAAGTATCAATTCTACTCAATTCTCAAATTCATGCTTCTAAAATTCAAAGGTCATTAATAAACAATTTATAACAATTGAACTTTTCAAAATTCATTTATTCAAAGAAAAACAAGAAAGACATTAACTAAACTAACACAAAAATAACTTAAAGTAAAAACGCAAAACACAAAATGCACCCCACACTTAAAATTTCACATTGTCCTCAATGTGAGCATGCATAAACTAAAAGAGAGTTTAGAGAAAACTTGATTTCCATAGTTCCCATATACGATGTATAGGGCTCCTTCCTCCCATAATGCAATTGCAGCCCATGACTGAGAGGATGAACAACATGCAACATGAATGTGTGCCCAGTGTATGGCAACCCCTAAATATTATTCTTTGAAGAGAAATTGTCCCAAAGGGACATGTGAAGGTTGCCTCAGGGTGATCCTCCAGTACTATAGGAACTTGGTAATAATCTTTGTCTTTGTGCAACATGGGCATATCAGATTTCTGCTCTTCCTTACCACCAAAAGTAGAAGGGATGACTTTTCGGGCCTCTTGAAATTCAACCAAGGTTGGTTGGATCAATTTTTCATCTATTTTAGCAATGTCAAGTCCCCTCTCAACAACCTTAGCATCTAAAATTAGCTTACACTCCTCAAGTTCTAAATTGGGCATGTCATGTTCTTCTTCAAAGGGCATACCCATCTCAAGCTTATTTTTATTATCTCCTTGGGAGTGCATGTCATAGATGTCAGAAAGTTGCGTACCTTGCTTCTCATCCTTCAAATTACTTGGAAATGAATTTGATGGCCTATAAGAATCAGAAGTTTCATGCAACTTGGGTGAGGTTGATGCCTCCAAATTTTCCTCCTCCGTTGATTGGCTTGGCTCCTCCATGTTGGATAGTATCTCCTCGCCATTGTCTTCCTGATTAGTCCCTTCATCAAAGGAATCACAAAAATTGTTATATATTACCTGTTCATTTCTCAACTCTGTGATTACCTGGATTTGCTCCAATTGGCTAGGAGATTCCTCCTTTTGGTATGCTTAGGGTTGATGTGCCAGCTGCCCAGTTATAGCGTCCAACCTCCTCTATGTTTCTTGCAAAGATTCAAACCACAACTTATCTTCCACTATGTATTGCTAGCATTAAGCTTGAAATTTCTCGGTATGTTGAATGAAGGCATTCAATCTTTCCTCCAAAGTGGGTTTCTTAGGTTGATCTACATTTTGTGGGCTATTTTGATTGAAGGCATTCAATCTTTCCTCCAAAGTGGGTTCCTCAAGGTAATCTTGATTCATCATGAGTTTTTGAATATAGGCATTTAACTTATCCTCCAATGTGGGTTCCTTAAGGTGGTATTGGTTTGAAAATTCTTCTTGAAAGTAAGGACCTCTCTGGTAAGGCTGAAAAAATTGTTGAGGTGGAATGTACTGCTGGTTTTCCCAAGAAAAATTTTGGTGGCTTTCCCAGCTTGGATTATAAGAATTGGAATATGGGTCATTACCTCCCATTTGCTGGAAACTTTGGTAGTCATATTCTTCTTTGTGCCATTCTTGGTATCGTTAAAAACCAAATGAACATGTATTGGCACTATATCTTGCATTGCCACATGCTGCACATACCATGTTAGAATTATAGTCCCTATCATAAACTTCCCCGTACTGTGAAAACTGCATCTTTACAGACAAAGAACACTTAACAATTTAAAGAAAAACAAACAAACAATCAAAAAGAAATAAATTCAAACACAACAAACAAACAAATTTACAGAAAACAAACAAACAATTCAAAGAAAAACACACAAACAATTCAAAGAAAACAAATAACATTCTTGATAAAAATAAAACTAAATCAACAGTCTTGATTATATTACTAATATTGAAACCGTTGTCCCCGGCAACGACGACAAAAACTTGGTGCACGCGAGCCTAATGCTATAGCAATACCGCAAGTGCACGGGTCGCCCAAGTAATAAAGTAGTGAGTGAGTTATCATTCCACTGAGGACAAGGCCAAGTACAAGTGCAAATCTTAACTGTTGTTTAGCAAATTAATATTTTTGTGTGAAGTTTTGTAATTAAAGACAATTAACTTAAATAAATGAAAGTAAAGATAAATTGAGTGTTGTGTAAAAAGGATTGATGATAATGATACTATCCAGATATTGAATCTCCCTAGCCACAATTACATCACATAATAGAGTTGAATTGGCATTCCTCTAACTTAGACTAAAACCTCTCTCGAGTGAATTAATCCCTAATCACTAAGTAGAGTGCCGGAATCTCTTCTCAAACACAATTAAATAGATCTTGCATTAAGAACAAGGAACTATAAACCAAAGGATCTTGTAAGTCTATCTCTAGCACTCCAATCAATCCTCAACCCTTATGAGTATTCAATTCATATCAAGTTTTCTCAAGTCAATAATATGAAAATGGCAACCAATCAATAAGCATGCTAATATCAATTGGAAATAAATTATTAAGCATCATGAGAATAAAAACAACTCCATCAATTAAAAGTATTCAATCATACAAATGAGCTAGGGTTCTTCAATATCTAGATAGAGAATGAATTAGTTCATATTCAATACTCTTAATACAACAACAACAACAATAACATTAAAATGAATTAAAGGAGAAAATAGAAAAACCCCTTTCAATGTAGATTCTTCAATCTCCAGGAGCTTGCCAATGGAGGATGAAGATGGTGGAGAGGATGGAAATGAAGGATGAAGATGAAGAGTCAAGGAGAGTGTCACTCCCTCCTTGCCCAAATCGTGTATGCCCAGCCTCCTCCTCTCAAACCTCTCTTCTTTGTCTCTGTTCTCCGTCTCCTACAAAACCTCCAGCCAGCCCTCTTGAACCTCCAGAACTCTCCCTTCTTCTCTTTTTATTTCATTCCAAAGCTTAAGCCCATGCTTTTCAACTCACACCACTCTCCCTTGTCTCCCACATTTTCTTTGTTTAATCTTTCTTTCCATCAATTAGGCAGGCTTTTCCTTTCTTTTATCTTTCTTTTGGCAAAAGCAATTGGTTTGTCTCCCACTTATTCCTCAACCCGTGCAAAAGAATTCAACTTTTTCATAGGTGACACGGCCAAGCCATGAGTGGCTTGGCAGTGTCTCTCATATCCTCTTGGGACACGGCCAAGCCACTTGGATGTGTCTATCACTGCCCCTTCTTTCTTTCTTTCTTTTCTTTTACACGGCCAAGCTAGTGGCCGTGTAGCTTGGCCGTGTCACTTGGGTGTGTCACCTTCTGCTTCTTCATTTTGCTCTTCACTTGTTCTTTGTCTTAGGATGGGATACGGCCAAGCTTGTGGCCGTGTCATGTGACACGGCCAAGCTTGTGGCCGTGTCATGTGACACGGCCACTGGCTTGGGCGTGTCACCAGCTAGTGTCAGCTTCTGCAAAATTTTCCTTTCTTTCTTTGGTTTCTTTGGGTTTGCTCCTTAGGTGAGACATAGCCAGTGGCTTGGCCGTGTCTCCTGCTTGTATCATGTAGTGTTCTGGAATTCTTTTAAGGGACATGACAAAGCTTGCTTTGGCTTGGCCATGTCTTGCTTGATTCAAGCTCTTCTTCATTGTTTTGATCATCTAAGGGAGTTTTTTGCACTTTAACCTAAAACAAACACTTAAAACAAACTTTAAACAAAAACCAAATGAAACATTAACTAAAAACACATAGAAATCATACTAAAAACAAGTATAAAAATGCTCTTATCTGCCACCAACAACAAAACTCTAAAAATTGAATAGCATATTAGGCACACAATTCTTTTATTATTTCATTATCAATTCCATTCTCATTTTCTCATAATCATCTGGGCAACCATGCCCCAATTATTTCATTTGCATCATTATAGCCAACAACAATGGCTTCACATCTCATCATTAGGGTATACATAACCAATTGCATTGTACATACAATTTGAATGATCATTATATCTTTCACATTATGCAAATCATAGCATTAATCAATTGTATCAACAATGTAATAGATTACTTAACACATTTACACCCAAATGTGTTAAGTCCAAAAGTCATGTAAATGTATGCAATCATGTAGGGTTTGTACTTCTAAGAGCAACACACACCAATTCCAAACTCCTTTTCCAAGAATCCTTCAACACTTGTATTAGGGCAACTCAATCTCTTCAAAACCTAATCCAAAAGTCATTATACATATAAGAAAATAAGGATAAGAACCAACTAGTGAAACCTTTACACATGACACGCTCAACAACACGGGCGTGTCCCTGGCCATGTCCTAAACCCACAACATAGAATCTTTGACACACTCAATGACATGGGCGTGTCACTGGCTGTGTCAATCCTCCCACAACACAGTGGCTATGACACGCTCAGTGACATGGGCGTGTCACTGGATGTGTCAATACTACTCCAACACAGAAGCTGTGACACGTTTAGTGACATGGGTATGTCACTGGTCGTGTCACCCATCCAGAAAATAGAACCATTGACACGCCCAAAGACTTGACCATGCTCATGGGCGTGTCAGGCCAAAAATCCTGATTCCGACACCAACAACACCACATCCAAAAAATATCATATTTTACCATTTTCCATTCCAAACAAACTTAACCAAAACCATCAATAAAGCATACTAAACTTGCATAAACACCAAAATAACTCAAAACAAGCATCAAACACAAATCACAACCAAAATCACAACTCAACCCATAAACAATCCATAACTCTTGTTCTTTCACCAAACTTAACCCATTCTCTCTTGAATCCAACCTCAAAATCAAAGTTAATAAGACCAAACACTCTCAAACACACCACAATCAAACATACACATATCAACAACAGCCATACACCAAGCTCAAAAGACAAACTCAAAAGAAAACCAAAGAATTAAGTGGAAAACTTACCAAAAGTAATGAAAACCCTTAGAATTCCAACTTGATCACTTGAAACACCCTTCAATCTTGAGTTAGGAAGAACAAAATCTCTCTTTCCCTCTTGTTAATGGTGGTGGCCTGCTAAACACAAGAAAGAGGAAGAAGATGATGATAAGTCAACCCACACACTTGTCTCTTAACCACTAAAGTCCTTTTTTAATATCAACCAAGCAATTATAATAATAAAATAATCATAAATATCATCATCCTCTTAATTAATTTCCATTTTAAATAATCAATAAATCTCATTTGACCATCTCATTAGTTGACTTGTATATGTTGTATATATCTCTATATATATAACATATACACACTTCTCTTTTCCTCTCTTACTACTTAATCATAAATATATACTTTATATCATTAAATCCAATTTTAACAATAATCATTCCAAAAATTTTAGGGCATAGTTTGGGATATTACATAGATCATTTCTCTCTTATCTATCAAATCTCCAACACTTAATTACAATCAAGCATCAATCAAAAGGTCTTTTATTGGGTTGTAATGGGGTTAAGGTAGAGGCATGACATTTAGGAAATGTGAGCTTAATCATTAAGTTCAAGAGCACTTCAAGAATGAAGTAACCGATCATATGCATAACCCAACGATCCCAAAACATCTTCCTCTTATCTACCTCTTGACATTAAAAGAACTTTTCAAGGGAACTCGTTTATTACATCTTACAATGATTATTTCCACACATATTCCAACCCTTTCAACAAGAACAACAATTATTCTTATTATTTTTCTTCTTTTTACTTGATTTTTTTTATATTTCTTTTTTATATATATTTTGATTTGCAATCTTATGCTTACTAAATTTAACCCCACACTTAATTCAACACAACACTCGGTCATAAACGCTCTTAAAATGCTCTTGACGTAATGAAAGGGTAAGAGACAAAATAGCATGATTCAAAGTTAGTAGTGTTGCGAAAAAGAAAGAAAAGGATAAACGAAATAGGCTCAAAATTGGCTAACTAAGGTTAAAAATAGGGTTGGTCTTTTTAAGCTAAAGTGGGTTCACCTAATTGCCTTCCAAATTGAAATTTTTATGTAATCTTAAAATGCATGTCAAAGCAAGTTCTAGCAATTCATCAATCAAAGATGTTCACCCACAGCATGAATAATAAGTTGATGGCTCAATTTCTCACTAGGTTAAAGGCAATGCAAGGAAAAACCAACAAAATTGACAATAAGTATCAATTCTACTCAATTCTCAAATTCATGCTTCTAAAATTCAAAGGTCATTAATAAACAATTTATAACAATTGAACTTTTCAAAATTCATTTATTCAAAGAAAAACAAGAAAGACATTAACTAAACTAACACAAAAATAACTTAAAGTAAAAACGCAAAACACAAAATGCACCCCACACTTAAAATTTCACATTGTCCTCAATGTGAGCATGCATAAACTAAAAGAGAGTTTAGAGAAAACTTGATTTCCATAGTTCCCATATACGATGTATAGGGCTCCTTCCTCCCATAATGCAATTGCAGCCCATGACTGAGAGGATGAACAACATGCAACATGAATGTGTGCCCAATGTATGGCAACCCCTAAATATTATTCTTTGAAGAGAAATTGTCCCAAAGGGACATGTGAAGGTTGCCTCAGGGTGATCCTCCAGTACTATAGGAACTTGGTAATAATCTTTGTCTTTGTGCAACATGGGCATATCAGATTTCTGCTCTTCCTTACCACCAAAAGTAGAAGGGATGACTTTTCGGGCCTCTTGAAATTCAACCAAGGTTGGTTGGATCAATTTTTCATCTATTTTAGCAATGTCAAGTCCCCTCTCAACAACCTTAGCATCTAAAATTAGCTTACACTCCTCAAGTTCTAAATTGGGCATGTCATGTTCTTCTTCAAAGGGCATACCCATCTCAAGCTTATTTTTATTATCTCCTTGGGAGTGCATGTCATAGATGTCAGAAAGTTGCGTACCTTGCTTCTCATCCTTCAAATTACTTGGAAATGAATTTGATGGCCTATAAGAATCAGAAGTTTCATGCAACTTGGGTGAGGTTGATGCCTCCAAATTTTCCTCCTCCGTTGATTGGCTTGGCTCCTCCATGTTGGATAGTATCTCCTCGCCATTGTCTTCCTGATTAGTCCCTTCATCAAAGGAATCACAAAAATTGTTATATATTACCTGTTCATTTCTCAACTCTGTGATTACCTGGATTTGCTCCAATTGGCTAGGAGATTCCTCCTTTTGGTATGCTTAGGGTTGATGTGCCAGCTGCCCAGTTATAGTGTCCAACCTCCTCTATGTTTCTTGCAAAGATTCAAACCACAACTTATCTTCCACTATGTATTGCTAGCATTAAGCTTGAAATTTCTCGGTATGTTGAATGAAGGCATTCAATCTTTCCTCCAAAGTGGGTTTCTTAGGTTGATCTACATTTTGTGGGCTATTTTGATTGAAGGCATTCAATCTTTCCTCCAAAGTGGGTTCCTCAAGGTAATCTTGATTCATCATGAGTTTTTGAATATAGGCATTTAACTTATCCTCCAATGTGGGTTCCTTAAGGTGGTATTGGTTTGAAAATTCTTCTTGAAAGTAAGGACCTCTCTGGTAAGGCTGAAAAAATTGTTGAGGTGGAATGTACTGCTGGTTTTCCCAAGAAAAATTTTGGTGGCTTTCCCAGCTTGGATTATAAGAATTGGAATATGGGTCATTACCTCCCATTTGCTGGAAACTTTGGTAGTCATATTCTTCTTTGTGCCATTCTTGGTATCGTTCGAAACCAAATGAACATGTATTGGCACTATATCTTGCATTGCCACATGCTGCACATACCATGTTAGAATTATAGTCCCTATCATAAACTTCCCCGTACTGTGAAAACTGCATCTTTACAGACAAAGAACACTTAACAATTTAAAGAAAAACAAATAAACAATCAAAAAGAAATAAATTCAAACACAACAAACAAACAAATTTACAGAAAACAAACAAACAATTCAAAGAAAAACACACAAACAATTCAAAGAAAACAAATAACATTCTTGATAAAAATAAAACTAAATCAACAGTCTTGATTATATTACTAATATTGAAACCGTTGTCCCCGGCAACGACGACAAAAACTTGGTGCACGCGAGCCTAATGCTATAGCAATACCGCAAGTGCACGGGTCGCCCAAGTAATAAAGTAGTGAGTGAGTTATCATTCCACTGAGGACAAGGCCAAGTACAAGTGCAAATCTTAACTGTTGTTTAGCAAATTAATATTTTTGTGTGAAGTTTTGTAATTAAAGACAATTAACTTAAATAAATGAAAGTAAAGATAAATTGAGTGTTGTGTAAAAATGATTGATGATAATGATACTATCCAGATATTGAATCCCCCTAGCCACAATTACATCACATAATAGAGTTGAATTGGCATTCCTCTAACTTAGACTAAAACCTCTCTCGAGTGAATTAATCCCTAATCACTAAGTAGAGTGCCGGAATCTCTTCTCAAACACAATTAAATAGATCTTGCATTAAGAACAAGGAACTATAAACCAAAGGATCTTGTAAGTCTATCTCTAGCACTCCAATCAATCCTCAACCCTTATGAGTATTCAATTCATATCAAGTTTTCTCAAGTCAATAATATGAAAATGGCAACCAATCAATAAGCATGCTAATATCAATTGGAAATAAATTATTAAGCATCATGAGAATAAAAACAACTCCATCAATTAAAAGTATTCAATCATACAAATGAGCTAGGGTTCTTCAATATCTAGATAGAGAATGAATTAGTTCATATTCAATACTCTTAATACAACAACAACAACAATAACATTAAAATGAATTAAAGGAGAAAATAGAAAAACCCCTTTCAATGTAGATTCTTCAATCTCCAGGAGCTTGCCAATGGAGGATGAAGATGGTGGAGAGGATGGAAATGAAGGATGAAGATGAAGAGTCAAGGAGAGTGTCACTCCCTCCTTGCCCAAATCGTGTATGCCCAGCCTCCTCCTCTCAAACCTCTCTTCTTTGTCTCTGTTCTCCGTCTCCTACAAAACCTCCAGCCAGCCCTCTTGAACCTTCAGAACTCTCCCTTCTTCTCTTTTTATTTCCCTCCAAAGCTTAAGCCCATGCTTTCCAACTCACACCACTCTCCCTTGTCTCCCACATTTTCTTTGTTTAATCTTTCTTTCCATCAATTAGGCAGGCTTTTCCTTTCTTTTATCTTTCTTTTGGCAAAAGCAATTGGTTTGTCTCCCACTTATTCCTCAACCTGTGCAAAAGAATTCAACTTTTTCATAGGTGACACGGCCAAGCCACTTGGATGTGTCTATCACTGCCCCTTCTTTCTTTCTTTCTTTTCTTTTACACGGCCAAGCTAGTGGCCGTGTAGCTTGGCCGTGTCACTTGGGTGTGTCACCTTCTGCTTCTTCATTTTGCTCTTCACTTGTTCTTTGTCTTAGGATGGGATACGGCCAAGCTTGTGGCCGTGTCATGTGACACGGCCACTGGCTTGGGCATGTCACCAGCTAGTGTCAGCTTCTGCAAAATTTTCCTTTCTTTCTTTGGTTTCTTTGGGTTTGCTCCTTAGGTGAGACATAGCCAGTGGCTTGGCCGTGTCTCCTGCTTGTATCATGTAGTGTTCTGGAATTCTTTTGAGGGACATGACAAAGCTTGCTTTGGCTTGGCCATGTCTTGCTTGATTCAAGCTCTTCTTCATTGTTTTGATCATCTAAGGGAGTTTTTTGCACTTTAACCTAAAACAAACACTTAAAACAAACTTTAAACAAAAACCAAATGAAACATTAACTAAAAACACATAGAAATCATACTAAAAACAAGTATAAAAATGCTCTTATCTGCCACCAACAACAAAACTCTAAAAATTGAATAGCATATTAGGCACACAATTCTTTTATTATTTCATTATCAATTCCATTCTCATTTTCTCATAATCATCTGGGCAACCATGCCCCAATTATTTCATTTGCATCATTATAGCCAACAACAATGGCTTCACATCTCATCATTAGGGTATACATAACCAATTGCATTGTACATACAATTTGAATGATCATTATATCTTTCACATTATGCAAATCATAGCATTAATCAATTGTATCAACAATGTAATAGATTACTTAACACATTTACACCCAAATGTGTTAAGTCCAAAAGTCATGTAAATGTATGCAATCATGTAGGGTTTGTACTTCTAAGAGCAACACACACCAATTCCAAACTCCTTTTCCAAGAATCCTTCAACACTTGTATTAGGGCAACTCAATCTCTTCAAAACCTAATCCAAAAGTCATTATACATATAAGAAAATAAGGATAAGAACCAACTAGTGAAACCTTTACACATGACACGCTCAACAACACGGGCGTGTCCCTGGCCATGTCCTAAACCCACAACATAGAATCTTTGACACACTCAATGACATGGGCGTGTCACTGGCTGTGTCAATCCTCCCACAACACAGTGGCTATGACACGCTCAGTGACATGGGCGTGTCACTGGATGTGTCAATACTACTCCAACACAGAAGCTGTGACACGTTTAGTGACATGGGTATGTCACCATGTCACTGGTCGTGTCACCCATCCAGAAAACAGAACCATTGACACGCCCAAAGACTTGACCATGCTCATGGGCGTGTCAGGCCAAAAATCCTGATTCCGACACCAACAACACCACATCCAAAAAATATCATATTTTACCATTTTCCATTCCAAACAAACTTAACCAAAACCATCAATAAAGCATACTAAACTTGCATAAACACCAAAATAACTCAAAACAAGCATCAAACACAAATCACAACCAAAATCACAACTCAACCCATAAACAATCCATAACTCTTGTTCTTTCACCAAACTTAACCCATTCTCTCTTGAATCCAACCTCAAAATCAAAGTTAATAAGACCAAACACTCTTAAACACACCACAATCAAACATACACATATCAACAACAGCCATACACCAAGCTCAAAAGACAAACTCAAAAGAAAACCAAAGAATTAAGTGGAAAACTTACCAAAAGTAATGAAAACCCTTAGAATTCCAACTTGATCACTTGAAACACCCTTCAATCTTGAGTTAGGAAGAACAAAATCTCTCTTTCCCTCTTGTTAATGGTGGTGGCCTGCTAAACACAAGAAAGAGGAAGAAGATGATGATAAGTCAACCCACACACTTGTCTCTTAACCACTAAAGTCCTTTTTTAATATCAACCAAGCAATTATAATAATAAAATAATCATAAATATCATCATCCTCTTAATTAATTTCCATTTTAAATAATCAATAAATCTCATTTGACCATCTCATTAGTTGACTTGTATATGTTGTATATATCTCTATATATATAACATATACACACTTCTCTTTTCCTCTCTTACTACTTAATCATAAATATATACTTTATATCATTAAATCCAATTTTAACAATAATCATTCCAAAAATTTTAGGGCATAGTTTGGGATATTACATAGATCATTTCTCTCTTAAATAAGCAAAGTTCAATTTCACCTCAAAAATTTGTCAAAACGTGTTCTAAGACTGACTAGGACCTAGATAAAGGTAATTATGCAGGAGCCCTCTCTAAGTAAGCATACACAACTCAATGCTATAGAAAAAGAATCCTCACCTAGTAAAGTCATTCAAGTCATGATGCATAAATACATTAATTCATGAATTATCAGGCTAGATTCCTCATTGATTGAGCACCAAAATAAATAAAGACCATGAAAAATTTGATGAAAATAATTTATTCAAGCAACTTTTAAATTTGAAAAACATAATTGCTTCAATTAAATATTAAAGAAAGAATAGAGCAACACTCCAAGCTAATGGAAGTTTGTTCAACAAAATTTCTCCTCATTCCACATCTTCAATATTCTCATCTTGAAAAGAGGATAAAACAAAGTCTTCTTCCAATCCTTTTCCTATCATGAAGGTTGCTAGTGGTGGCACTCTGTTGAACCTTGGCAAATGATTATCTTTTGTGTTGGGCTTATCAGGCTCAGGCAGCTTACCACTGTCAATTAAATTTTGAATCTCATGTTTGAATCGCAAGCATTTGTCTATCTCATGTCCTTGTGTCAGATGAAATTCACAAAAGGCTTTAGTATTAAATTTTAGGGATAAAGGATTCGGCAAAGGTCAAGGGGCCAATGGCTGTAATAGTCCCTTTTTTTGTAGCTTGTTGAAGACCCAAGACAAAGGCTTCCCGATATCTAAAAACTACCTTCTATTTGCTTGACAAGTGGCATTAACATCAACTTCCTTTTGTGTACTTTGATTGCTAGGCTGACAATTTCATTTTGCAGAAAAACAATTCTTCTCTCTTTCCCACTCCTCTATTTGCAATCCCGCTTGGAGAAGATCTCTGAAATCCCTTATAAGGGTGTGAGACAACCTCTCACAAAGATTGGGCAGGATGCCTCTGACTATCATCCTGATTTGGTCTGACTCATCGGGCCTCCTTTTGAGAAAGTGTAGCCTTATTTCTCCATCTTTTCACATATTCCATAAAATTCTCATTTGGTCTTTTCCTAATGGTCTCCACCTCCATCAAGGTAACTTCTAGCTTGATATTGTAGCCATACTGTTGAATGAAGGCTTTGTACAATATGTCCCAATCTTTTTAGGTACTTTCTTCCAAGGTATTAAACCAATTTTGCACAACAGGATCCAATGAGAGCATAAAATACCTCAAAGTTTGAGCTTTAGTAGCTCTGGCAGATTGCATGGCAGTGATGTACTGCTTCACATGGAGATGAGGGTTTCCAGTACCATTGTACCTAGTGAAGGAAGGCATCTTGAACTTATAAAGGACCTCCTCATCTTGTTCAAACAGTTTGTCAATCTCGGACATCTCTTCGGTTTTTAGCTTCTTCTCGAATTTCTTCTCTAAATCAGCAATCAGTTTCTCAACATCAGAAGTTTCAATCTTTTCCACAGTTGCTCTTTCCACAACTCTCAACTCTTTCTTTTTATCTTAAGGATCTTGGAAGTATTAGGCCCAGTCATCATCACCATCCATAATCATCTTGTCATAATTGAAGACTACTTCACCAACTTTAGTCCTTCCCTTGTCTTTCTTTGTTCTTGCATATGCTTCAGCAATGTTCCTAAACATTGCAGCCATCTGACTTTTCATGATCTCAGCTAGGGCCCCCTTTAGTTCTTCCATCTTGATATTGATGGCATTGTACACCATTCTTTAAATTTGTTTGGGCTCCATTTCTCTTTGTGAGAAGGTAATTGAGTCGCTGCTGGATTCTACGTCACTGGGGTAGGTGGGGTTATCGTACGCTCTTGAGCTACTGTACTCTAGGTTTGTGAGCCAGAAGGGATTAATGATATGTCATGTGATGCTTGCATGCATGTATGCACAAACCATAAGCAAACGAAGATAATTAGGATGTTTCTTCCAACCTTATAACTTCCACACACAAATGGCAAGTCTCTTTTCCTAGGTTTATGGTCAACAAAATACCAACATGGGGCATCTTGTTTTTAAATAATTCCCTCAGACGATTTTAACCAATAGTTATATTTTCGAACATGGAAATCAGTTCATAATAATTCCCATTAATTAATCCATCCAATTAACTAAAGCAGCTTTTATGTTATATTGGATTGAAACTAAATTAAGAGGTTTATTATAAATAGATTTCTCACTTGAAAAAGTAACTAATGATTCATGCCAAAAACAAGCCCATGGTTATTAATTCTTAGTATAAATTAGGCTCACAATTGATTTTTGGTATTTCCATTATTGACCTAAATATTCATCAGCTATTTCAAAAGATTATGAAAATAATTCTGTTTCTAAGCCCACTAAAAAAAGATTTTAGAAAAAATGGATTTTGGGCTTTGTATTTGGGTCATGAGAAAATAATTTTTGACTTGTTTTGGAAAAGTTTTATGTCCAAAGACCATCTTAAAAAGTTTTGAAAATAGCTTTGGTCTTTTGGATTTTAAAGAAAAATTTATTTTGAGCTTACAATGTGCTTAGGTCATATTAGAAAAGGAACAAACCAAATAAGCCATGATTTAATCCAAGATAAATTAACCATAGTCAAATAACAAGCATTTGGGGTAAAAACCTAAGGAAAGTAACTAGGCCAATTACATGAGCTTTAGTCTTTGGGTTGAAAAGGCTTAGGTTCCCATAGCAAGTATATACCAAAAGGTACAAGGATATGAGTGGTTATGCCATGCTCGATCTCCATACCTTGAGTGAAAGTATGGTATCCCTTACATAATGATAAGTGTATAATTGATGATATTTTTGTCCCTATTTCTTAATATATTTATTGTAAAATTGAGTTTAATTTATTTGTCAAGTGTTTATTAGGGTTGACTCCAGGAACTTTTGACATGTTGGGACCTTAAGGTTATTTAGGCTAGAATCACAAATGAAAGACAAGGGAAGAAGCTATTTTGGGCAGATTCTTCAAGTTCCATGGCCAGTGACATGGGTGTGTCTGTGGCCGTGTCATTCAACTACTTTACAGAAGCTTCGACATGCCTAGAGACATGGGCGTGTCACTGAACATGCCATTACTCTTGACTTACAGAAGCTGTGACATGCCCAATGGCATGAGCGTGTCCATGACCATGTCCCTAGCTCAACATTGCAGTAGCAATAACATACCCAAGGACATGGGCGTGTTACTGCCCATGTCATTAAAGTTTGAAACAACACAGTTGACATGCCCACAGACATGGGCGTGTCAGGCAAAAATATATGGGTTATAAAATCTAAGCTAAAGAGCAATTTAGGGATGGGGTTTATTATTCAGAACCGACCTCCCAAGAAAAAGAGAGTTTTTGGCAGCCAAGAGTGAAGGTGAAGACCCAATTCCTGCGAGATTTAATCCAAGATTTGAGGATTGAAGTGAAGAAATACAAAACGTTCATTATGGATTGTTTGAATTCTTTTACTTATTTCCTCTGTTTTGGTTTTTTGGTTATGAACATGAGCTAAACATTTTATCTATCTAGATATTGATGAACCCTAGCTTTATTATATGGATTGAATAGTTCTTATTAAATTAAATCATTTGAATGAGTTGTTTTATCCTTTTGATTCTTAATTTCTTATTTCCAATTGATAATAGCATGCTTATTGATTGGTTGCAATTTTCATATTCTTGACTTGAGAAAGCTTGATATGAACAAAATGCTCATTAGGATTAAGGGCTGATTGGAGTGCTAGAGATAGACTTACAAGACCCTTTGGTTTAAAGTTCCTTGTTCTTATTGTAAGATCAATTTAATTATGCTTGAGAAGAGATTCCTAGCATTCTACTTAGTGATTAAGGTTTAATTCACTTGAGAGAGGTTTTAATCTAATTTAGGGGGATGCCAATTCAGCTCTATTATTTGATTTAATTGAATTGATATTTATAAATACTTTTCATGGATTGGGGGATTCAATATCTAGATAGTATTTTCATCACCAACTTTTGTTGTACAATATTTAATTTTTTTTTCACTTTAGTTTATTGAGTAATTTGTCTTTTATTTTAATCATCACACAAACTATTGATTCTCTAAATAATAGTTAAAATTTGCACTAATATTTGACCTTGTCCCCAATGAAATGATATCTTGCTAACTGTTTTATTACTTGAGCAACCCGTGCACTTGTGGTAACATTGCGAAACATAGATTCGTCGTCAAGTTTTTGGCACCATTGCCGGGTATAACGGTTTTCAATATTAGTAATATAATCAAGACTATTGATCTAGTTTTTATTTTATTTATTTTAACATTAGTTCTTGCTTGTTGATTGTCATTCAGGTACTTCTTCTCGTTTATGACCCGAGCTAGCTCTTCCCAACTACTTGAATTAGAACAAGAGCTAGAGAGAAAGTTGAGGAGAAAGTGAAAGGAAGAAGAGGAAGCAGTTCTGGCAGAAATGGAACCAAACTTTGAATATCTCAGCTCAGAAGAAGAATTGGAAATGATGTCAGGAAATGAGCCAAGGACAATGTAGGAATTTGCTAGGCCTACTCTTAATGGGGTCGATTCAAGCATATAGAGACCGGTAGTTGCTGCAAATAAATTCGAGATGAAGACAAATGTAATTCAAATGGTGTAGCAGACTTGTTAGTTTGATGGATTCCCAGATGAAGATCCTAATGCACATATTGAGACTTTTCTGGAAATATGTGACACATTCAAGATACAAAATGTCTCTGAAGATGCAATTAGAGTGAGGTTGTTCCCATTCATGCTTAGAGATCGACCTAAGAAATGGCTGAAATCTTTCCCCCCAAACACTTTCACCACATGGGGTCAATTGGTAGAAAAATTCCTAGAGAAATATTTTCCACCGTCCAAGACTGCCAAGTTGAGGAATGATATTTCATCTTTTCTCCAGCTAGATGGTGAAACTCTTTATGATGCTTGGAAAAGATTCAAAGATTTATTGAGAAGGTGTCCTCACCATGGGATTCCGTTGTGGCTATAGATTTAAACTTTCTATAATGGATTGAATTATGCAAGTAAGCAGTCCATCAATACAGCTGGCAAAGGTACCATAAATAATAAAACACTTAAATAAGAAAGGGATTTGATTGAAGATATGGCCCTTACCAATTATCAGTGGCAAACTCCAAGGGAACAAGGAAAATTAAGGGTTACTGGTTCACATCAATTGGATCCCATAGTTGCTTTGATAGCACAGTTAGAAGCAATGAATAAAAAGATTGATTCTTTAGCTTCATCTTTAGGGAAATCAATGCAAGTGATGTCTTGTGAATGGTGTAGGGGTGGACATCAAAGTCAAGATTGCCAAAGTGGTAATATGTTTACTAGACAAGAGTGGGTGGATTATGTTGGAAACATGCCTAGGCAACAACAGAATAACCCCTACAGCAACACATATAATCCAGGGTGGAGAAATCATCCTAATTTATCCTGGAATAACCAAAATAATCCAACGCCTCCTCCTGGATTTTAGCAGCCTAAACATCAATAAGCTGCCCCTCCAAGAAAGAACAATTTGGAGGAAATGATGGAGAAGTTTATAGCATCTTCAGAAGCCAGATTTCAATCAATAGAAACTACCCTTAGAAATCAGCAAGCCTCCATTCACAATTTAGAAAATTAGGTGGGGCAAATTGCCAAGTTACTCAGTGAACGACCATAAGGGAGTTTGCCTAGCAATACTGAGGCAAACCCAAAGGAGCAGCTAAAGGCAATTACTCTAAGGAGTGGAAAGAAAATTAAGGGTGGTGTAGTTGAAAAAGAAGCGGGAGTCACAAGCAAAAGAGGTTGAGACACAGAAAGCAGAAAGAAGATAACTCTACTGTCGCTTCGGGAGAGAAGGCTGTAGTGGGAAATGAAAAAGAAAATTAGCCTCAAGAACCCAGTCTAGTAGTAAAGGAATACTGACCTCGAGTGCCATATCCAGCAAGGTTAAACAAGGACAAGATGGATGCTCAGTTCGGTAAGTTCCTTGAGCTCTTTAAACAATTGCACATTAATATTCCATTTGCTGAAGCTTTACCATAGATGTCCAAATATGCTAAATTTTTTAAAGATATCCTTTCTAACAAAAGGAAACTTGAGGAAGTATCTTTGGTACAATTATCGAAAAAGAGTTCAATAATTTTACAAAAGAGATTACCTAAGAAATTAAAAGATCTTGGTAGTTTTACTATTCTATGTTTGATAGGTAATCTTGAAGTTCAAAGTGCATTGGCTGACTTGGGGGCTAGCATAAGTGTTATGCCCTATAAGATGTTTAAAGAGTTAGGTGTCAGAGAACCTAAACCAACACTCATAACCATTCAACTTACTGATAAGTCAGTAATTCACCCTCGTGATATTATAGAGGATGTGTTGGTAAAAGTTAGGGATTTCATTTTCCCCAATGATTTTGTTGTCATTGATGTAGATGAGGATGCAGATGTTTTGCTTATCCTTGGTAGGCAATTTTTGAATACAGCCCATGCCGTTATCAATGTCCATGATGGCACATTAACCTTAAGAGTGGGAAACGAGAAAGTTGTTTTTAATATACATTATGATATGAAGCACCCACTTACACTCAATAAGGTGGATTCATGCAATGATATCATTGAGCATGAAACATTAAATGGTGTTACTAACATTTTTTCCAAGGATCCCCTTGAGTTGTGTTTATTACAGGATAATGTTAAGGATCGGGAAGTACTGGAGCAACTTGCTTTTCTTGAAGCAAGCAAGTCATTTTAGGGTTGGGAATATGAAACCATTGAAATGCCAAAAGAACAGAAGCCGCGACCATCTGTGATTGATCCACCTAATTTAGAACTTAAGATCCTTTCGGATCATCTTGAGTATGGATTTCTGGGAGAGGAGAATAAATTGCCAATTATTTTAAGTTCCCACCTATCTTCTGAGTAGAAGGTAAAACTCATTGAGCTATTACAAAAGCATAAACAGGTTATAGCTTGGAAGATAGCAGACATCAACGGTATTAGTCCGTCCTATTGCACTGATAAAATACTAATGGAGGATGAGCTCAAGCCAGTGGTGCAACCACAATGGAGACTAAACCCTAAGATGAAAGAAGTAGTTAAAGCTGAAGTGATCAAGCTACTTGATGCTGGAATTATTTATCCAATTTTGGATAGCTCTTGGGTGAGTCTGGTTCAAGTAGTACCAAAGAAAGGAGGGACAATGATGGTTCCTAATGAGAATAATGAGCTAATTCCAACAAAAACAGTTACAAGTAGGAGGGTTTGCATTGACTACCAAAAGTTGAATGATGCAACTAGGAAGGACCATTTTTCTTTGCCCTTCATTGATCAGATGTTGGAGAGATTGTCCGGGCATGAGTATTACTGCTTTTTGGATGGCCTTTCAGGCTACTTCCAAATTCCTATTGCCCCGGAAGACCAAGAGAAAACTACATTCACCTGCCTATATGGGACATTCACATATCGAAGGATGCCATTTGGATTATGCAACGCACCTGCAGCTTTTCAATGGTGCATGGTGGCAATCTTCGATGAGCTCATTAAGGATATTATGGAAGTGTTTATGGATGATTTCTCGGTTTATGGTAGCTCATTCGAAGGTTGTTTGGAAAACCTTGAGAGGGTCTTGATAAGATGTGAGGAAACAAACCTAGTACTTAATTAGGAAAAATGTCATTTCATGGTTCAAGAAGGAATCGTGTTGGGACACAAGATTTCAAGCAAGGGTATTGAGGTGGACCGGGCTAAAGTGGAAACCATTGAAAAACTGCCACCCCCCACATCAGTAAAGGCTATTAGAAGCTTTTTGGGACATGCAAGCTTCTATCAGAGGTTTATACGCGACTTTTCTAAGATAGCTCGTCCTCTAACATGACTCCTTGAGAAGGATGTTGATTTTGTGTTTGACAAAGAATGTTTAAGAGCTTTCATAACTCTTAAGGAGAAATTGAGCCATGCCCCAATCATGGTAGCTCCTGATTGGAATTTACTATTTAAACTAATGTGTGATGCAAGTGATATTACAGTGGGGGCAATTTTGGGTCAACGCAAAGAGAAGTACTTTCAGCCCATTTTTTATGCAAGCAAGATGCTGAACGCAGCCCAGGCCAATTACACAACTACACAGAAGAACTTCTAGCTGTTGTTTTTGCTTTTGAAAAGTTTAGATCATATCTGATCTTGTCTGAAGTGATTGTGTATATGGATCACTCGACTTTGAGGTATTTATTTGCCAAAACAGATGCAAAGCCTAGGCTAATTTGTTGGGTTTTGTTATTACAGGAGTTTGATTTAAAGATTCAAGACAAAACGGTAGCTGAAAATCTGGCAGCAGATCACCATTTGCGCTTAGAGAACCCAACGTTGGAGAAGTTTGAAGAAGGAAACATTGATGATTATTTCCCTAATGAGAAGCTTTACGCCATGGTAAGTGTTTCAACTTTTGATGTACCTTGGTTTGCAAATTTTACTAATTACTTGGCTCCTAGGGAACTCCCTAAAGATATGACCTATCAAGAGAAGAAGAAATTCTTTTCTGACTTGAAATATTACTTCTGGGAGGATCCTTTCTTATTTAGGTTATGTAAGGACCACATGATCGGGCATTGCATGGCATGGCCCGAAACGTTGAATATTCTTCGACATTGTCATGCTAGACCAGCCGGTGGTCATATGGGAGCCAATAGGACTGCTCAAAAAGTGCTAGAATCAGGATTTTATTGGCCCACACTGTTTAAGGATAATTATGATTTTGTGAAATGTTGTGATTGTTGTTAGAGAACTGGAAACATCTCCTCTCGTGATGAGATGCCGCAAAATAGAATTCTGGTGTGTGAAGTCTTTCATGTATGGGGGATCAATTTTATGGGACCATTTCCTAGTTCTTTTGGTAACAAATATATTCTAATATCTATAGACTATGTTTCCAAATGGCCTGAAGCCCATGCTTTAGTAACAAATGATGCCAGGGTAGTGATGAGGTTTTTGAAAAAGTTGTTTAAAGATTTGGTACACCAAAAGCGATCATAAGTGATAGGGGTACTCACTTCTGTAACACTCAACTTGAGAAAGTTTTCAAAAGGCTAGGTGTTACAGATAGGTTCTCTACTCCTTACCATCCCCAAACTAGTGTCTAAGTCGAGAACACAAATAGAGAAATAAAAAGGATCCTATGAGCGAGGATTTTTGCCCCCACTCCTGGTGGAATGGTTCTTGCAACTTCGGCACTGTTTAGGCTTGGGCCTTAGAGAACACGGACCTAAGTCTGGAGAAAATAGAGTCGCCACCTGGACGAGCCGGGAAAAAGAAAGGGGTGGATGACTTGATTCCTAAGGAATCCCTAACCCCCTAATGGGTTCGAAAACTTGGGTACGTGTGGGGAAGGTGAGAAATGACACAGCAGCCCCAAAACGCCCGGCTCATTGGAATCGGCCACCTTTACAGATCTTAATATTATAAAATTCTTAAATATAACAATATTATCCATATTACACACAACAATTGAAATAAAACATCATTATATTAAAATCAAAGCAATGTCCAAGCAAAGAAAATAAATGGACACCCATATGAAGATGGAAACATGCCCTTACATCATCCACGTCTAAACTAATAGGACATCGACCAAAAGGCAGAAACATGTCCTTTACATTGGTCTAAAATATAAAAGCAATTTAAATTACATGATATTTAACGAATGAGGTGCCCACAAAGTGAAAACATACCTCTTACAACATTTGGAAATCTTGGTAAATCAATAAAAGTAAATAACCATTCATCATAAATAAATCATTCACCAAAGATATCAATCAAAATATATAATAATCATTCATTCATGATAAATTAAGAAAATCAAGAATTGAAATTAAATAAATCAATCATCAAAACATATAATAAACTATATAATCAAATATAAAATTAAATAAAGCAAGTAAAGATACAAATTTGGGTGTATTGTTTCTGTTTGAAGTTCTTTAATTAACATTTAGGGTTTTGGGATTTTAGTATTATTGTTATCACTTGTTTAGGCTACTGTAAGTTTTGGAAAATTGGAATGCATTAGGGTTTCATGAATCAAATTAGGGTTTAAGGGTAACATTATGAAATTAGGGTTTTAGGATATTTTAAAACATTTAGCTTTATAATTTTTAGCTACTAGATTATTATTTCGGATTTACTATATTGGGTTTGAATGTTTAGGTTTATAAGATTTTAAGGTTTTAAGGATTAGGGTTTAGGAAAACTAGGGTTTACGGTTTTGGGGGAATTAGGGTTTAAGAAAACTTAGGATTTAGATTAACTAGTTTGGGGTTTACAGTCATGGTTTTGGAATTGAGGAAAATAGTTTAGAGTTTTATAAAGTAATTTTGATGTTTAGAAACTGTAAAGTAAGCTAGGGTTTGGAGATTTAACAAAACATTTGAAAATTTTGGAAAAAAGTGAAAGGAAAATAATTTAGGGTTTTTAAAAGCTTTTGGAAATAAGAAAAATGATTTAAGGTCTTTGAAAACAAAAGAGTATCTTTTAGGGTTTTTGGAAATAGAAGGAACGATTTAGGGTTCTAAGGTTTTGAAGAAACAGAAAAGTGCTCTTAAGTTTTATAAGAAACAGAAAAATAATCTTTAGGGTTTTTGAAAATAGAAAAGACGATTTAGGATTTTTAAGGTATTTGGAAATAGAAAAAATCACTTATGTTATTGAAAATAAGATCAATGTTACTACATGTTTATAGATTAAGGTTTTGTGTGTATAATCTTATGAATTAAAAGAACAAAGCTATTGTAAGAAACTAAAAAGAAATTAGAGATTCAAACTTTCGTATGTTGGTTCCACCAAAAATTGCTACTTGGGTGAACGGAGACAAAGGCAAGATTGCTGTCTTTGATGGCTTGATTGCTTGCTTGCTTATTCTCCTCTAAAAAATTCAATTGTTTTACTGCCAAGTCCGATCAATTTTTAAAGTTTTCTCCTTTCTTTCTTTCCTCCCTTTTTTTGGTCCTTTAAAGTGTTATTTATAGGGAAATTTATATGATTAATCCTAATTGTTTAAGGAAACTAAAATTACTTAGGAAAAAAAACTGAAACCAAATAGAATTTGGTTTCGAAAAAAATTACGTCGAAAAAATTTCGGTGGCGAAAACTGCGACGGGCTGCGAGCTTGCAAGTGCTAGCGTGGAAAATTGCGAGCGAAGCCATTTCGCCTTGCAGGAGGTTCCTGTGGGCGAAATGGCACAAGGCCATTTCGTCCAATGGCTTTCGGCGACGAAAAATTTCGTCGCCGATTTTTCCGTCGCCAATTTTTATTTATTTATTTATTATTCTTTATTATTATAATAATTTTTAAAAATTATAAAAAATAAATACTAAAAAAATATTATTTAACTAAGATAACACAAAAATTATTTTGGACTATATAAAATATATTGGACCGGACTGGGTCAAAAATTAAGGGTCTACAGTTTGCCCCCTGCTTGAACGATCTGAGACTTTAGTAAAAGAGAGTGAAAAGCAATAAGACTTAATTTTTCTGAGATGGTTGAGGTTTTGGGTTTTGGACCCGGTTCGAGTTCTGGACTAAAGGATAATTTTTGGTTCTGGACCTAAGGGTAATTCGGGTTCTGGACCCGAGCTAAGTTGTGGACTTATAATGGATTTTAAGTTCTGGACCTAAGGATAATTTGGGTTCTAGACCCGAGCTAAGTTTTGGACTTTGGAGAAATTCTAGGTTCTGGACCTAATGGTAATTTGGGTTCTAGACCCGAGCTATGTTCTGGACTTAAAAGAGATTTTAGGTTCGGACCTAAGGATAATTTGGGTTTTGGACCCGAGCTAAGTTCTGGACTTAGAAGATATTCTAAGTTTAGGGCCTAAGGGTAATTTGGGTTCTGGACCCGAGCTAAGTTCTGGACTTAAAAGAGATTTTAGGTTCTGGACCTAAGGATAATTTGGGTTTTGGACCTGAGCTAAGTTCTAGACTTAGAAGAGATTTTAGGTTCTAGACCTAAGTATAATTTGGGTTCTGGACCCGAGCTATTTAATTATCTGCAAAAAATAATTATAGTGAGTAGCATATAAATTTTGTTTGCAAAAATTAAGACTAATTTTTATGCATATATGCATATATCTTCTCCTTGCCCCCTGCATGCAAAAAAATTCATATACACGCAAGTATATTTGATTGATTAAATTGAATGATTGAATTTACTGTTATTTACTATGTAGTCACTGTTTATATACTATTTACTATTTATAAACAGTAATTTACTATTTATAAATAGTAATTTACTATTCATAAATAGTAAACTTTACTATTCATCAATAGTAAATTTTCTTTTTGAATTTTGTTTTTTTCCTTGCCGTTCCTCTATATAAACAAATGAATTCCTTCATTTCATTCACATCGAATTTTCATTCCTTTCCTTAATAGCTATAATTCTCTCAAATATAGTTTTGAAAAAAAAAATGCATGGCTCAAGATCAGGAACTCATTCTAATGCTGAGTTATTGGAATTTATTCGGCATCATGAAGATGAAAATATAGATCTCCTAGTCGGGATGCCGCTTCATCGTAGTTCAAACCAAAAGAGCACGGTAATTTTCTCTTCTTTTCTTTTCTTTTTCTTTATTCGTCTTTCTGTTATTTATATTTAATTTTTTATATTTAATTTATTTATTTATTATTATTATTATGTTTGTCTTTATTTTTTATTTATATTATTATATTATTATTATTTTTTAGAAAATTTAGAAAAAATATATTAATTTAAGCAGATAGAATAATATGTACTTACCTGGTATTAACATATCTGGCTCCGTATTAGTGTGATCATTGCGTTGTTTGGGCCGGAGGGTGTATCTACAAAGCCCGACAATAGTATGATGTAGCGCCTTCTCGGGTAAGGTAGATTATCCGAGATTGCGGCTTTGAGAACTTCATCTTGCAATTACCATCTGAGGAGTATTTGATAGACCAGAGCATAGTTTAGGCACTTGCAGAATGATGGTTGGACACAACTCATACTTTTTACTTGCCCATTGGAGAGATGACAATTGGTCCAGTCAATTTTGCTGCTATAACCGACATTCGGTATGATGGTGTTCCGGTTCCTCTTACCAACGATATTTTGACTTTTGAAAAAAGTCAACAATTAATTGTTGTGGAACTATTATATAAAGGGCCTTTTAAGATAAAAATTGAGCCAATTCATAGTTATTGGATGAACTACGAAGGACGGGTTCACAGAGACACGGTCTAACAGTATGCTCGAGGATTTTTATTATATTTACTTGGGTCGACCATCTTAGGCAGCACTGAATCCGCCATCCATTTGTCAGTGTTGAGGGCCCTTTCTTATTTTAGGAAGGTACCACTTTATGGCTGGGGTGAAGCTGGTCTCGCCTGTCTTTACCATGGTCTTGATAAAATTTGTCAAAATAAGAAGTCTTTCATCGGCTTTATGGCGGTTGTTGAGGTACTCTTCTTCTACCAATGTCAATTTCGTTCTTTTCTTGTATGAATTTCATCTTTATTGTTATTGTAGGCATGGGCATATGAACACAACCTCGTGAAGGTGCCTGGCATTTCTCGAGAGAGAGTCGGGTATCTGAGATTAAATTTCTGGTTGTCTGATCATGTAGAAGTTCTTGGCTCTCGCCATGTGCATACCCAATGCTTCATGTTGAGCCGCTTAACTTGGGACCAGGTAAAATAGCATTAGTATGCTTTAAAATTTATATGAAAGTTTACTTACCTTATGTCATTTTGCAGGTGAATTTGGCCTGGTGGAACCCAGAAGTGCAGACAAACTGGACTCCCTTCATGAATGTTGCACTATCTTTCCAACATACTCGCCGAGTCATCGCTGGCCCAGTGTCTAGTGGCTGGTTTCTCAGAGAGAGAGTTTATGAGTTATTTCTTGGTCCAGAGCAGTGGAGGGTCAGGATGCGTTGCCCAAAATATACTTTAAATATTATATCAATGCTGGAGGATGCATGGTGGTTGGCCCGACACGGTTATGGTGTTGAAACATTACTCTATCCGCCGAGTGCATCTTATGCTCATTTTATTCAAATAAGGCTCTTGAACTTTGATGTATGTCCTATTGGTGTACGAGAAATTCTTGAAGAAAATGAGGGTAGAGATGAAGAGGAACATCATGGAGATGCAGGAGAGTTCGTTCTACATCTCGGGGCTAGCACTTCTCAGGTAAAACTTTTACCATTTTTCCATTGCAATCGCTTCTTTCTTATTTTGACTTTTTAATGATTGTTGTAGGTTGCTGGCTCATTTGATCATGAGGCTGGACCTTCTTTTACTGCTCCTTCATTTGCTCATTCTAGTCCGCCAGATATGCCATCTCATCCTCAGGGCATTGATATGAATTACCTGGTGAGTTTTCTTATTTCAAGGTAATTTATGCTATATGTATGCATGATTATGTATGCTCTTACCTTTTTCCTTTCTGGCTCACAGCGGATGCTTGAAGAACAAAATAAGAAACTTCAAGAAGAGTTGGCCGCTAGTCGTCAGTAGGCTTCTCATTTCCAAAATTTGTATCATCAATCAGAATAAAATTTTTGAGACTTTCGATTTCAGGGGATGAGGGATCCTGGTGCTTCTTCATCTAGAGGCCGCTAGACTGATGACCATGAGATCCTTTCATCTACTTTCGATGAGGACCGTGACAGATCGAAACTCCTAGGTAATAGGGATTTTAGTGCTCCTACTTCAGGTGAACTCGGGACGAGTAATTTGCCTCATTCTCCAACGGGATGTGATTGTTTTTAGGGCGTTTTTGATGACTTACCACCACCTTCTTAGTGATGTATAAATAGTGTATCAATTGAGTAAACAATGTACAATAAAAACAATAATGATAATATATAATGTTTATTTTACTTCAACTTCTTTTTTTTATCATCATCATTACTGCGCCACAATTATTATACTTTCTTTTTCATATTTCAATATTTACACAGCATCACTTACAAAGCCAAATGTAATACGGCAAAAAACTTTCGTCGCCAATTTCTTTCCTCATGAAACACGGTCTCACTCTTTTCCTATCATCTTTTCCTTATCAATTTTGTTTTCTCTATATAAATCACCTTTCACGCCATAATTTCATACAGAAACCAAGGAATTTTCCACCTCAACGTAAAAATTCCCTTTAACAATTTTGATTTTCCTTCATTCATCAACAATGATCTAACTTCATTTAAAGAAGATAAAAATTCTATTTGAGAATATAGATGCCATTCGCTGGAAGCAAATTTCATGGTCAAAACTTGATATTTTAAAGTGTTTTCAAAATGTTAAATTGGACCACTCCTTTTTACATGCCATGGCTTCCTTTTGGATTGTGGATTCTAGGACATTTAAAATTAATGGCTTTGATATATGTCCCTTAATTGAAGAATTTGAGGCCATCCTTGGATATCCAAATAATCAACAAATGGCATTACCCATACTGATTTCCATGACTCAACAAAAGATGCAGATTTTATTTCAAATTTCAAAGCCCGAAGTTCTTCAGTTGATGAGATGTGAGAAAATTCTATTTACTCCCTTGATTGATTTTTGTCTCTCCCATTTGGCTCCTACTAAGGCATGGAGGCGCATGCTCTGTCTTTGCTTGCTTGGCCAATTCTTGCTTGTTTCTTCTGACGGCAATATTGATCCACGAGTATTGGATATTATGGACCAAATGGAAGGAGGTTTGTTGCCAATACCTGTGATCTTAGCCGAGACTTTAATTGGATTAGACCAACTTAAGTTAGGATTGTCAAAGAGACTGACCGGGAGTTTGTTGTTGCTTTAGATAATTACCTAAACTGCCCTTTCGGGTTTTCAATTTAGGTTTTTTTTTAAATTTTATTTTGCTCTAATTTTTGCCTAGTCCGCCCATGCGGGTTTTCGAAACTAGCGAGCTGTCCTAATTTTTTCCTAAGCTGCCCTTACGAGTTTTCAACTTAGCGGACTCTTTTTTATTATATTTTATATTGCTCTAATTTTTGCCTAGTCTACCCATGTGGGTTTTCAGAGCTAGCAAGCTGTCATGATTTTTGCCTAAGCTGCCCTCGCGAGTTTTGCACTTAGCGGACCCTTTTTTTGTAATTTAATTTCCCTCACAGATTTGGCTTCATGAGCGTCTTTGCTTGCTTGATACTCCATCCATGGATTTTGCTAGATACCTGCAACATCATCATTCTGCTAGGAAGCTACTCCATCCTGCTTCTTCATATGCTGACTGGATTGACTGGATCCACTCACGTGCTGAAGTCAACATCCTTTGGTTGGTACCTTGGTGGAAGATTTCTCGTATCACCATGCAGACATACTTGATGTATGTTCCCCTTGCTGCTCTTTGTCAAGGTACTTGCTATGATCCTCGCCGACTTGGCCCTTAGTATGGAGCTAAGCCTCACGATTCTGACTTCACTCCCGATTTGGACATGCCTTGCTTGACTGAAGCTTACTTGGATCAGCTGAGGCAAAGCTGGCCTACACGTTATACTTATCGTCTGCCATAGATTTTACATTTATCAATTTAGAAAGTGTATTGTTAGGATGAAAAATAATTAAAGTAATAAAAGATGCTTCTTTTCCATTTATAATTTGTCATCACCTTTTGCTATTGTGTTTATTTATTTCATCCATATCTGATCAAATACTTATAACAGTGCACATAAAACAACTTTAACATTAATTCTGTTTTATTAAATTGGAGAACAACAAAACATAAAGCCAGCATACACAAGATTACTCCTGTTGCCAGCTAGCCCTTTCGGGTTTTCTAATTGATGATTTTCTCTCATTTAGGCATAATTGTTGCCTAGCCAGCCCTTTTAGGTTTTCGGAACTAGCGGACTGCTCTAACTTTTGCCTAGGCCGCCCTTTTGGATTTTTGACCTAGCGAGCTCTTTTTATTATTTTATTTATTTATTTATATATATTTTTCTCTTTAAAATACATAAAACCTCTTTAACCTGTCCATGTTCACTGGCTCACTGAACTCATTTCCGTCCATGTCCGATAGCTTCACTGCACCCTTATTCATGACTTGTTTCATGACATATGGCCCTTCCCAGCTAGGCCTAAACTTCACTCTCGGATCAGATACATTAGGCTTACATTGTTTCAACACGAAATCCCTGAATCTGAGTTTTCTGATCTTAACCCTTATATTGTAGGCCCGAGCTATCTTCTTTTGATATAGTTAGTGATGATATAGTGTCTTTAACATTCTCTCTTCTAGTAAAGCTAGATGTGTGTATCTGTTCGCTACCCATTCCATTTCAGGAAGTTCAGCTTCCAAGACTACTCTCAATGACTTGATCTCAATTTCAATTGGCAACACTGCTTCCATCCAGTAAACCAAAGAGAACGGTGTCGTTCCAGTAAGTGTTCCCACACTCGTTCTATATCCCCCACAAGGCAAAGGGAAGCATCTCTAACCAATCCCTATAAGTCTTGGTCATCTTGGATACAATTTGCTTAATTGCCTTGTTTGTTGCTTCTACAGTACCATTAGCCCTTGGTCTATAAGGAGAGGACCGGTGATGATGGATTCGGTACTTCGAGAATAAATCCTTAATTGCTCCTTGAAACTGTACTCCATTGTCTGAAATCACACTGTGCAAGACACTATATCTGCAGATGAGGTTCTTTTCAATGAATCTAGCCATTTGACTTGTGCCCAGTTTGTTGAAGGATTCAGCTTTGACTCATTTTGAAAAATAATCTACCGCTACTATAATGAAACAGTGAACATTTGAGACTGTCGGATGTATCTCCCCTATAATGTCAATACCCTAGGTGGCAAAGGGCCAGGGTGAAGACATAAAATGCAATTCTTTAGGAGGCATGTGATTTAGGTTTCCATACATTTGACATTGTTGACACTTCTTTACAAACTCAATACAATCTCTCTCCATGGTCAACCAGTAGTAACCTTGTCGAATTATCATCTTGACTAGGGCCAAACCACTCATGTGTGGACCGCAACTTCTCGCATGTATTTCTAACATGATACGCTCCACTTCAGGCTTTCTTAAACATCTCAAATACACCCCATTAGGCCATCTTCGATATAACTCCCCATGGAATGTGATGTATTGCAAAGACCACCACTTTATGGCCCTTCTTTCTTTCTTTGTTGCCCCCGACGGGTATTCCCTTTCCTCCAAAAATAGTCTTATAGTATCATACCATGCATCATGGTCTGTATCAGTTTCCATGATTGTCTCATATTCATAGCAAGGAGTTGATGAACTAGTCAAAATCAGAGGCTTAAGGAATAAGCTGACCGGATTTTCCCATACCGAAGCAATTGTGGCTAGGGCATCAGCCATCTGATTTTCTTCTCTTGATAGGTGTATAAACCTACACTCCTTAAAGTTCTTCTTCATCATGGTCAGGTAATGGTGGTATGGTTTTAATTTTTCCTCTTTCAACTCCCACTTTCCAATTAATTGGGATACTACTAGCAATGAATCACCAAAAATTTCTACCTTATCCACCTTCATAATCATTAGGGTTTCTAAACCAAAGATGCAAGCTTCGTATTCCACCTTATTATTGGTTGCCCTAAATTTCAACTTTTTGGCTAAAGGGATAAGTTCCCCTTCAGGCAATTCTAGTATGACTTCCAAACCTGCCCCTTTCCTATTTGTTGCACCATCAAAATACATTTTCCACCCTTGTACTTCAATTGCCTTTAAATGTTCATCTGGAAATTCTAAGATTACCTCTTCGCTATCTGGTAATGGTTGTTGGGCCAGGAATTCTGCCACTGCTCTACCTTTGATTATTTTCCTGATTACATACTCAATCTCGAATTCTTCTAATATTATCAACCATCGACCATATTTCCCAATCAAAGGGGGTGTCTCCCTTAAGTACTTCATTGGGTCCAACCTGGAAATTTCTTGCACACTATAAGATTGAAAGTAATGCCGCAACTTCTTAGAAGACCAAACCACGGCTATGCAGATTTTTTCAATAATAATATACTTAATTTCATAAGGTAGGAGCTTTCTACTCAAATAGTAGACTGCATGCTCAATCCCTGACTCATCTGATTGGGCTAGCCTGGATCCTATTGACTCTTCTTCTACTGCTAAGTATAGTAATAGAGGTTTGCTGGGTTTAGGTGGTTTTAAAATAGGTGGATTCAGCGAATACTCTTTTATTCTCTCAAAGGCCTTTTGACACTCTTCATTCCATATGACCAGCTAATTCTTTTTAAGCAATTTGAAGATAGACTCAGAGATTGTTGTGAGCTTTGCTATAAATATGCTAATGTATTGTAATTTACCAATGAATCCTAGGACTTCTCTCTCCGTCTTTGGGGTTGGCATATCCCTAATTGCTTTAACTTTTTCAGGATCAATCTCAATGCCATTCGGACCAATCACATGTCCCAATAATTTGCCTGAGGTAACCTCAAACACACACTTCTTCGGCTTTAATCTTAGCTTATATTTCAATGCTCTATCAAAGAATAATTCTACGTTTTGGAAGTGTTGTTCCCTTGTGTCCGATTTCACCATCATATCATCAACATATACTTCAACTTCTTTGTGCATCATGTCATGAAATAGTGTGGTGGCCATCCTTTGATAGGTTGCTCTAGCATTCTTTAAGCCGAACGGCATCACCCTATAATAAAATATACCCCATGTAGTAATGAAAGCAGTTTTGGCTTTATCCTCTTGGGCCATTAACACTTGGTTGTATCTAGAAAATCCATCTACAAATGAGTGTAGAACGCTAGAGGCTGCACTATCAATGAGAACATCTATATGAGGTAAAGGAAAATCATCTTTAGGGGAAGCCTTGTTTAAATCTCTATAATCCACACAAACCCTTATTCTTCCATCTTTCTTTGGCATAGGTACTATGTTGGCTAACCAATCTGGATATTCTATCACTTCAAGGAACTTCACTTGTATTTGTTTAGTGACCTCTTCTTTAACCAATTCAGCCCATTCTGGTCTTAATCACCTAAGCTTTTGTTTGACAGGTTTCATGTGAGAGTAAGTAGGAATAAGATGTTTGGCTATGTCTCGATCTATTCCAGGTATATCCTCATAAGACCAAGCAAACACTTCTTCATATTTTTTAAATATTTTTTCAAATCTCTCTCTCTCATCAGGAGTAAGGTCGGATGCTATGCTAATGTTTTTAGGATTTTTGATTGTTCCAAAATTTAATGATTGTGTGTTAATAGAATTAATATTAAAGATGCTCATGTAACTGCTATTTGAATGTATGCAACCATCAGGAGAAACATCACACAAGTAAGCAAAATTAGACTTTATTACATTCATTTTGGAAAAGAAAACATCATCATCCTCATACAAAGCAGACAAATTAAAATCAAAATCAAAATCATTGTTCTCAAAATCATAAGGCAGAATGTCTTCAAACTTTTCTTCAACCAGGGCAGCAATCTCCTCCGGAGTCTTCTCGGCTTTCAGGATAGCTTTCTTCTTCTCTTCTGGATTGGATTCTTTGTTGTCTGGCAGGGTGAGCTCTTTCTTCACTTACTCTACTAGCTAGGCAACATCTGAAAAAATTTCAAAACCCGGGATCAACTTTCCCATGAACATGATTGGCTCGGGCTTTCCTTAGAGTGTTCCCATACCTGGAGCATTGACAAAGATCTCTTCAAGTGGTGGGAAGCTCATCTTCTCATTTTTCTTTGGCTGGACATTCTTGGCTTCATCATATCCCAACCCCTTCTAGGAAGTTTGAGTTCTAAAATCTGGAAGCTTTGTAAAACCGGCCTTACCCTTTCCAAGACCAGCTCCGGGAAGGTAGTTCATGTTCTTCATCATATTCAAGACTTTGGAGTCCACTACTTCATCATCAGAAATTGCAGCTACTTGAAAATTATTGAGAGGCCTCTCAATCATTAGAGCATTAATAATCTCATTATCTTCAGCCTCGATGACCACTGTCTCATCTCCGTTAGGGAACTTGATCTTTTGATGAAGGGTGAAAGGAACTCCACCGAGAGGGTGAAATCATGGTCGTCCCAAGAGTAAGGCAAAGGTAACAGGTATGTCCAATACAACAAATTCAACCATAGATTCAATTGGACCGACCTTGACAGCAGCTTTGAAAGTTCCTTCGGCATGTCTCTTAGTGTATTCATAAGCCCGAATGGTTACCTCGGTCGGGTTTAGATCCCTTGTTGACATGGCTAGTTTTGGCAATATTTTAAGTGGACAAACATTTATGGCAGACCCATCATCGACCATCACACATGGAGTCCTTTTCCCTTTGATTTCTATTTTGATAAAGAGAGGGCGGATGTAATCTCTCCCCTCTTCCGGTAAATCCGCATCTGAGAAAGAAACCGCTCCCATATTAACTCCGCTCTTCTCTTGAATATCTTCACATTTCATTACTCCTCCAATTTTTATGAAGTTGATAAGCTCCATTGGTGTTGTGGAGGTAGAAATTGGCATGCTAGCTAAAGCCTTGGCCATAGTTTCTCGGTGCTTTTTAGAAGTAGCCAATAGATCCCAAATGCTAACACTTGCTTGGTTTCTTTTCAATTGCTTGAGCACAACATCATCTTCCTCTTCTTTATTTCCTACTTCAACTTCCTTTCCCTTATTAATTTCTACCTCCTTAGGCGGTGGCCTTGTATAAGGCTTACCGAATCTAGTGTTCATTACTTCATCTTCTTTGGGCTCGGACCAAGTCCATTCCTCCTTCTTGGATACAAGATCATCATCACTATCACTTGAATCCCAAAACCCATTGACAACACAAATTGCTACTTCTTTACCCACCATAGCTTGTTTAATTTCGCCAAATACCTCTTCTTCTTTGGTTGCTTCTCCTCCCACATCTTGAAAAGAAGACATGACAAAATCTTCATGCAAACCTCCTTCAATCATGAAGGTTGCCGGTGGTGGTACTCTATTGAACTTTTGTAATGGATTGTCTTTAGTGTTTGGCTTGTTGGGCTCGGGTAGCTTCCCACTATCAATTAAATTTTGGATCTCATGTCTTAACCTCACACATCTATCTGTGTCATGCCCTTGCATTTGATGAAACTGACAAAATGCTTTAGTGTCGAAATTAGGTGGGGGAGGGTTAGTCAAAGGATGAGGATTTAAGGGTTGTAGCAATCCCTTTCTTTGAAGCTTATTGAGAGCCCAAGACACCAGTTTCCCCAATTTCAAAAACTTTCTCCTTGTTCCTTGGCTAGTAGCATTAACACCGACTTCCTTTTGCATGCTTTAGCTACCAGATTGATAGTTTCCTTTCTTGTTCCTTCTTATTAAAAAGCGGTTCTTCTCTCTCTCTCTCTCTCTCTCTCTCTCTCTCTCTCTCTCTCCCATTCTTCAATTTGAAAACCAGCTTGGAGAAGGTCTTTGAAATCACGGATGAATGTATGAGACATCCTGTCATGAAGACTAGGCAACACCCCTCTTACAATCATCCTTATTTGATCGGATTCATTAGGCCTCTTCTTGAGCAAAGCGGCCTTATTTCTCCATCTCTTCACATAATCCACAAAATTCTCATTCAACCTTTGCCTAATGGACTCCACTTCCATTAAGATAACTTCCATCTCGACATTATATCCATATTACTGGATGAAGGCCTTGTATAGCAAATCCCAACTCTTTTGTGTTCCATCATCTAAGGTATTGAACCAATTTTGGACAACAGGGTCCAATGAGAGGATGAAGTACCTTAGAGTTTGAGCCTTAGTAGCTCGGGCAGACTGCATGGCAGTGATATATTGCTTCACTTGGAGATGAGGATTTTCAGTTCCATCAAACTTCGCAAAAGATGGCATCTTGAACTTGTATAGAACTTCTTCATCTAGCTCAAATAATTTGTCAACTTCGAACTTTTCTTCGGTTTTTAGTTTCTTCTCAAATTTCTATTCTAAGCTCGCAATCATCTTTTCAACATCAGAAGTTTCAGTTTTCTCCATAGTTGATCTTTCAACAATCTTCGGTTCTTTCTTCTTGTCTTGAGTATCTTGGTAGTATTGAGCCCAATCATCATCATCATTAATGATCACCTTTTCATCATCAAAAACCACTTCACCAACTTTAGTCTTTCCTTTGTCCCTTGGCTTCTTAGTGCTAGCAGATGCTTCGTCATGATTTTCTAAAATTGCAGTCAATTGGTTCTTCATGGTGTCAGCTAGGGCCTCTTTTATTTCTTCCATCTTGGCATTGAGTGCATCATCCACCATTCTTTCAATTTGTTCAGGATCCATTATTTTTGGTGAGCAAGTGATTGAGTCGTTGCTAGATTCTTCACTTTCGGCATAGGTCGGATTGTCGTGAGCTTTTGAACTGTCGAAATCCAAGGTTGTGAGCCAGAAAGGATCAATGATATCAGATGCAAATGTATGCATGTATGCATGTATGCATAAACAATTAACAAACAAGTACAAATAGGACATTCCTTCCAACCTTATAACATCAACACATGAATGGCGAGTCTCTTTTCCTTGGTATATGGTTAACAAAATACCAACATGGGGTACTATGAGCGGGGATTTTTGCCCCCACTCCCGGTGGAATGGTTCTTGCGACTTCGACACTGTTTAGGCTCGGGGCCTTAGAAAACACGGACCTAAGTTCGGAGAGAATGGATTCGCCACCCGGATGGGCCGGGAAAAAGAAAGGGGTGGATGACTCGATTCCTAAGGAATCCCCAACCCCCTAATGGGTTCGAAAAGTTGGGTACGTATGGGGAAGGTGAGAAATGGCCCAACACCCCCACAACGCCCAGTTCATTGGAACTGGCCTCCTTTACAGGTCTTAATATTTTAAAATTCTTACATATAACAATATTATCCATATTACACACAATAATTAAAAGAAAGCATCAATATATTAAAATCAAAGCAAAGTCCAAGTAAAACAAATAAATGGACACTCATCCGAAGACGGAAACATGTCCTTACATCACATGCCTAAATAGGACACCCATCGAAAATAGAAACATGTCCTTTACATAGGTTCTAAAATAGAAAAGCAATTTAAATTACATGATATTTAACTAATGAGGTACCTACCAAGTGGAAACGTACTTTTTACAACATTTGAAAATCTAAATAAATTGATAAAAGTAAATAACCATTCATAATAAATAAATCATTCATCAAAGATATTAAATATCAATAGAAAGTAAACATCCATCCATGATAAATTAAATAAACCAAGCATTGAACTTAAATAAATTAAAGCATATAAAATAAATCAAAGCATATTCAAATATAGAATTGAATGAGGAAAATAAAAATCTAAATTATAGCTACTGTTTCCATTTTGGGTCTTTTATTTCATGTGTTTAGGGTTTTGAATTTTCATGGAATTAGGCTACTGTGACTTTTTAAAGGAATTATAATAGATTAAAGTATTGTGTTTCAAAAGGTTGGTAAGACACTTTGATTAACCAAATTAAGGTTTGAATGGTGAAATCATGAAACTAGGGTTTTGGGCATTTTAAAATACTTTTGATTTGTGGTTTTAAATGATAATTTCAAGCTTAATGTGTAAAATTAAAATATTTGTGTTTATATGATTTTTATGGTTTTAAAGGATTAGGGTTTATAAAAAAATTAGGGTTTGAGGCTTTATAGGGTTAGGGTTTTACTATTTTAGGTTTGGAGTTGAGTTAGGATTTAGGGTTTTAAAATTAGGGTTTCAGTCGATGCATGGAGCTTTTAGAATTTGGAAAAAGAAATTGATAACTTTATGAAAGTAGACCAACGATTTAAGGTTTATCTAAATAAAAAAATGTGTTTTTAAGGTTTGTTGTAAGAATAAGAATCAAATTTTGGTTTTGAAGAAAAACATGTTCAATTAGGTTTTTAGGATGTTGAAGAAGTAAAAATAACAATTTTAAGACATTTTGAAAAATAAAGTGACGAATTAGTGTTTTTAATTTTAGAAAAACTAAATTGAAGTTCTAGGGTTTTTAATTTTGAAAGACACAATTTCATGAATTAAGCTACTGTGATAAAACAAAAAATAATTTAAGAGCTCAAACCTTGATTTTTGAGTTACACCCAAAAAATTGCTTCTTGGATCAACAAAAACAAAGGCATTTGATGCCTTTGATGAATTGCTTGAATTTTTTTCGGCTCTCTCAAAAATCAGCTTGGTTCCACTGCTTTCCTTCACAGATTCGGTTTCAAGATCTCCAATTTCGTCCCCAATTTCTCCTCCTCCTTCGGCCTCTCTCTGTCTCCTTATTTATAGAAGTTTTTATCCCTTTTTCCTAGTTACTCACGGCATACAATATTTAATAAGAAAAGGAAACCGAAACCTAATTGTATTAGGTTTCAGAAAATTTGCGTCGAAAAAATTACGCTGGCAAAAAAATTTACCGTAGGAAAAATTGCTCTGGCGAAAAAAATTTGCCGCAGTTGGCTGCAGCAGGGGGTGGGGAACGGCCTATGGGCCATTTTGCTAGCAGGAAACTCCTGCGAGCGAAATGGCTCATGGCCAAGCCCGCGCTGGTGGTTTTCGGCGACGATTTTTTCGTCGCCAATTTTTATTTTTTATTTTTTATTTTTATTTTTAGATTTTTATTTGTTTATTAATAAAAATTATATAATAAAGTAAAAATTTTTTAATTAAGATATCAAAAATTATTTTGGACCAATTAAAATATATTAGACAACACAAGAATTATTTTGGACCAAACAAAATATATTGGACCGGACTGGGTTAAAAATTAAGGGTCTACAGTTTGCCCCCTGCTTGAATGATCTGAAACTTTAGTAAAAGAGAGTGAAAAGCAACAAGTCTTAATTTTTGAGATGGTGGAGATTTTGGGTTCTGGACCCGGTTCGAGTTCTGGACTCAAGGATAATTCTAGGTTCTGGACCTAACGAAAATTTGGGTTCTGGACTTGATCTAAGTTCTGGGACTTAGAAATAATTCTAGGTTCTAGACCTAATGGAAAATTTGGATTCTGGACCCAGTTTGAGTTCTGGACTCAAGGATAATTCTAGGTTCTGGACCTAAGGAAAATTTGGGTTCTGGATCCGAGCTAAGTTCTGCACATAGAAATAATTATAGGTTCTGGACCTAATGGAAAATTAAATAAATCTGAACCCGAGCTAAGTTCTGGACTTAGAATCAAATTCTAGGTTCTGGACCTAAGGAAAATTTGGGTTCTGGACCCGAGCTAAGTTCTGAGAAATAATTCTAGGTTCTAGACCTAATGGAAAATTTGGGTTCTAGACCCGGTTTGAGTTCTGGATTTAAGGATAATTCTAGTTTCTAGACCTAAGAAAAATTTGGGTTCTGGACCCCAGCTAAGTTCTGAACTTAGAAATAATTCTAGGTTCTAGACCTAATGAAAAATTTGGGTTATGGACCCGAGCTAAGTTCTAGACTTAGAAACAAATTCTAGGTTCTGGACCTAAGGAAAATTTGGGTTCTGGACCCAGTTCGAGTTCTGGACTCAAGGATAATTCTAGGTTCTGGACCTAAGAAAAATTTAGGTTCTGGACCCGAGCTAAGTTCTGGACTTAGAAACAATTCTAGGTTCTGGACCTAAGGAAAATTTGGGTTCTGGACCCGGTTCGAGTTCTGGACTCATGGATAATTCTAGTTTCTGGACCTAAGGAAAATTTGGGTCTGGACCCGAGCTAAGTTCTGGACTTAGAAACAAATTCTAGGTTCTGGACCTAAGGAAAATTTGGGTTCTGGACCTGGTTCGAGTTCTGGACTCAAGGATAATTCTAGGTTCTGGACTTAAGGAAAATTTGGGTTCTAGACCCGGATCGAGTTCTGGACTCAAGGATAATTCTAGGTTATGGACCTAAGGAAAATTTGGGTTCTGGACCCGAGCTAAGTTCTGGACTTAGAAATAATTCTAGGTTCTGGACCTAATGGAAAATTTTGGTTCTGGATCCGAGCTAAGTTCTGGGCTTAGAAACAAATTCCAGGTTCTGGACATAATGGAAAATTTAGGTTCTGGACCCGAGTTAATACTTTTTATTTCAAAAAGTTTGGCTAATTTTTATGCATGTCTTTTTATTGCCCTGGGTGTAAAAATATTTTATGTACCACAATTATTTGAATGATTAAAGTGAACAATTGAATTTACTTTTGATTTACTGTGTAGTCACTGTTCATGCACTATTTACTATTTATAAATAGTAAATTTTTTATTCATAAATAGCATCAAATAGTATTTACTATTGAAAATAGTATTTTTACTATTTATCAATAGTAATAATATTCATGACTAGTAATATTTACTGTTTATCAATAGTAATACTATTTATGAATAGTAAAATTTACTATTCATCAATAGTAAAGTTTACTATTTATAAATAGTAAAATTTACTATTCATGAACAATTTTGAATTTTATTTTTCTTGCTTGCCATTTCTCTATATAAAGGAGCTAATTCTTCATTTCATTTCATAGCAAAAATTTTCACATTCTAATTCTCTCAAATTTCTTTCAATTTTAGCACATATTTTTCAAAACAATGCATGCTTTGAGGTTAGGGACTCATTCTAATGTCGAGTTATTGGAGTTTATTCGGCATCATGAAGACGAAAATTTAGATATACTGGCCGGGATGCCGCTTCACCACAGTTCCAATGAAAAGAGCGCGGCAATTATTTTTCTTTCTTTTTCTCTTGATTTTTTTCATTTCTTTATTTATTATTTATTTTTCTTTTATATTTTTGTTATTTTTATTATATATATATTTTTTGTATTATTATTTTTAGAAAATTTAAGAAAAATATATTAATTTAAGCAGATAGAATAATATGTACTTACCATGCATTAACTTACCTGGCTCTGTACTAGCATGATCGTTGCGTTGTTCGGACTAGAGGATGTATTTACAAAGCCCGACAATGGTACGATATAGTGCCTTCTCGGGTAAGGCGGATTATTCAAGATTGCGGCTTTGAACAGTTCATCTTACAATTGCCATCTGAGGAATATCAGATAGACCGGAGCGTAGTCCAAACGCTTGCAGAGCGATGGTTGGACACAACCCACACTTTTCACTTGCCCATTGGAGAGATGACAATTGGTCCGGTCGATTTTTCTTCCATAACCGGCCTTCGATATGATGGTTTCCTGTCCCTCTGACCAACGAGACTTCAACATTTGAAGAAATTCAGGAATTAATTGGTATGGAACCATCATATAAAGGGCCTTTTAAGATAAAAATAGAGCCAATTCGTAGTTATTGGATGAACTATGAAGGACGGGTTGGCAGAGACAGGGCCGAACAATATGCCCGAGGATTTTTTTTATATCTGCTCGGGTTGACCATCTTAGGCAGCACTGAATCCTCCATCCACTTGTCAGTGTTGAGTGCCCTTTCTCATCTCAGAATGGTACCATCTTCTAGCTGGGCTGAAGCTGGTCTCGCATGTCTTTACCATGGTCTTGATAAACTTTGCGGAAACAAGAAGTCTTTTGTCGGCTTGATGGCTGTTGTCGAGGTATTCTTTTCCTTCACCAATGTTATTTCCGCTTTTTTCTTGCAGGAATTTGATCTTTACTATTATTGTTGTAGGTATGGGCATATGAACACAACCTCGTGAGGGTACCCGGTATTTCCCTAGAGAGAATCGGATATCCGAGATTAAATTACTGGTTGTCCAATCATGTGGACATTCCCGGCTCTCATCATGTGCATACTCATCGCTATGTGTTGAGTTAACCTGGGACCAGTAAAATAATATTAGTATGCTTTGAATTTTATGTGAAAGTTTTACTTACCTTAAGTTATTCTGCAGGTGAATTTGGCCTGGTGAAACCCAGAAGAGCGAGCAAACTGGTCTCCTTTGATGAGGGCTGCACTGTCTTTCCAACATTCTCGCCGAATTATTGCTGGCCTAGTGTCTAGTGACTTGTTTCTCGGGGAGAGAGAGTTTATGAATGGTTTCTCAGTCCAGAGCAGCGGAGGTTTCCGATGCAAAACCCAGAATATACTTTAAATATTATGTCAATGCCGGAGGATGCATGGTGGTCGGCCTGGTATGGTTATGATGCCGAGTCATTTCTCCATTTACTGGGTCCATTTTATGCCCATTTTATTCAGAGAAGACTCTTGAAATTTGATGTATCTCCTGTTGGTGTGCGGGAGATTTCTGACGAAAATGAGGGTAGAGATGACGAAGAACATCACGGAGCTGCAAGAGAGCCTGTTCCACATCTCGGGACTAGTATTTCTCAGGTAAATGACCATGTCACCTGAGTGTGTCATCTTCTGTTTCTCCTTCGGTCATCTTTGTTCTTTGAAGATGAGAGTGACATGGCCAAGCTCCTGGCCGTGTCATGTGACACGGCCAGTGGCTTGGCCGTGTCTCCTAGGTGTGTCAGTTTCTGTGTCTTTTCTTTGGTTCTTCTTTGTTCTTGGCTTAGGATGGGACACAACCAACCTTGTGGCTGTGTCATGTGACACGGCCAGTGGCTTGGCCGTGTCGCCTGCCAGTGTCACCTACTGTTTCTTTTCTTTCTTTGCTTGGTCCTTCTTGGCTTTGACCTTTAGGTGAGACACGGCCAGTGGCTTGGCTGTGTCTCCTGCCCATGTCATGTTCTGCCAAGATTTACTTTGAGGTGACATAGCCAAGCTTGATTTGGCTTGGCTATGTCTTGCTTGATTCATGCTCTTCTTTCCTTGTTTTGATCTTCCAAGGGGTTTTTTCACTTTAACCACTTTTTCCTTATAACTGCTTTTTTTTCTTGATTCTTTAATGATTGTTGCAGGCTGTTGGCTTATTTAATCATGAGGCTAGACCTTCTTTTAGCCCTTCGTTTGCTCATTCTAGCCCGCCAGATATGCCATCTCATCCGCAGGGCATTGATATGAACTACCTGGTACGTTTCTTATTTCATAGTAGTTTATGCTATATGTATGCATGATTATGTATGCTCTTACCTTTTCCTTCTTGTCTCACAGTGGATGCTCGAAGAACAAAACAAGAAGCTTCAAGAAGAGTTAGCTGCAAGTCGTCAGCAGGCTTCTCATTTTGAAAGTTTTTATCACCAATCCGAAAAACATTTCTGAGACTTCCGATTTCAGGGGATGAGGGATCCCGGTGCTTCTTCATCAAGAGGCCCCCAGACTGACGACCATGAGATCCTTTTGTCTGCTTCTGATGAGGACCATGATGGATTAGAACTTCAAGGTAATAAAGATTTTGGTGCTCCCAGGACGAGTAATTTGCCGAGTTTTGGTACTCCGCTTTGGGCAAACTCAGGACGAGTGATATTCTCCATCCTCCAACAGGCGACGACTTTTTCAAGGCTTTATTTGATGACCTACCACCACCCTCTTAGTGATATTTAAATAATGTAGCAATTGTAAAATCTTGTACAATAAGCATAATAATGAAAAAAAACAATTTCCATCTTTACTGTAACTTTTTTCTTCTTTTCCTTCTTCTTCTTTTTTTTATTATATTTTTTTATCATCATTTCCTTGCCCAATGTGTCTTTCGAGTTTCAACATACTTCCCCTAACTTGAAGGCTTTGTATGATAAAAACATTTTTTATTTTTTATTTTGAATTTTGATTTTGAAATCAACTGTTGGCTTTGCCACAATCAAGGTCAATATACCTCAGGACTTGACTTTTCCAAATTAACATATCTATAACATGAAAACCCTAGTTACCGTACTAAACTCGGGAATCATTTCTATTTAAGCAAGAACTGTTGCACTTCACATAGGCACATACATATTACTTGGCCAAAGGTCTCATTGAGTTTAAATATTGTCTATCTCATATGCATGCTTATCTAAACTATCTTCACTAATAAACTCTACCTACCAAGAGAGATCAACAGGTCTATGATAGGCTTGAAATGGGGTCTATAAGGGACACGGGTTTAAATGAAGGTTATTTGTAAGTTGGGACTAATGTGACACAATGGACAAACCTTCACACTACAAATTTCTTGTTTGAACTTTGGGCAGTTGGGAGCAATCTTGCTAGACTCCAAATTCTTTCTATCTTCTTGGCATTAAACTGGATCTTGATTGGGACAGTCTTTTTCCCTTGCAAAAAGTTTAGGACCCAAATTCATTTCTTTTCTTTTTTTCCCTTTTCTTTCTCTTTATTTTTCTTACTCTTCCCTTTTCTTTCTCTTTCCTTACTCTTCCCTTTCTTTGAGCATTTTATCATTGTCCTTCTTCCTTGTAGGACTGTTAAGTATAGAACTTTCAAGAACTGGATGGTCTTCCTCCAATTTTGATTGAATCTTTGGTTGGGTTGGACCAATTCAAGTAAAAATGTCTTTATAAACCAAATGGAAGCCTTTTGATGCCTAAGGTAAAAGAGAACTCAGTTGGCTTTTTGAACCATTTTGGGTTTTCTTTTCTTTTTTTCTTTTCTTTTTCTTATTATTTTTCGTTCTTCTTCTTCTTCTTTTTCCTATTTTTTTTGTTCTAGCTCAAATAGAGTTATCTTGTTTGTACCAACTTGGGCTTCCAATAATGGATGAGTAGAGTAACATAAGTCTTCTTAATAGGGATAAATCATTTGTTACTCTTATGTTGTCTTGATATATTGGGAATATTAAGAAAACTTCAACTACCCTTATGGTATTGAGAACTTCAACCACTCTTATGGTCTTGAGAACTTCAACTATCTTCATGGTCTTGACAGCTTCAACTATCCTCAAGATCTTGACTAATCATTGCTTTCTTTGATCTTCTTGCCTCTTCATCTTAGTGATCATAAGACTTGTCAAAAGTATCACAACAGCTCAAGGTAGGTTATTGAGGTTTGTAAGCCAATGAAAAGAAAGCTAAAATTTTATGAAGGCTCAAAGGGACAACTAGGGGTTGATATTTAATTGGGTGGATACTAGTTGTTGGCTAACCAAACAATGCCTAAATCATCTCTCCCTTAAATAAGCAGAGTTCAATTTTGCTTCGAAAGTTTGTCAAAGCATGTTCTAAGACTGACTAGGACCTAGACAAAGATAATTATGTAGGAGCCCTCTCTAAGTAAGAATACACAACTCAATGCTATAGAACAATTCCCTCACCTAGTAAAGTCATTTGAGTCATGATGCATAAATGTATTAATTCATGAATTTCAAGCTAGATTCCTCATCAATTGAACACCAAAATGATCAAAGACCAACAAAATTTTTGATAAAAATAATTTATTCAAAAAAATTTAAATTTGAAAAATAAAATTGTTTCAATTAAATAATAAAGAAAGTAAAATTGAAAAGCAACATTCAAGCTAAGGAAGGTCCGTTGAGTTGGCGTCAAAGATACTTCATTTATTTAGACATATCAAGGGTAAGGATTTTTACCATCATTAAAGATCAGTGCTTCATCATCCACATCATCATCCACAGTTAACCCAAACTTGTTTAGTAGTACAGCAACTTCTCTCTCCATATCATGATGAGATGACAAGATAAAACTCTTCATGAAGGTTGCAAGAGGTGGCACCCTTCCAATTTTAGGCAGAGGCCTATTCTTAGTGTTGGGCTTATCAGGTTTAGGCAGCTTACCACCGTCAATTAAATCTTGGATCTCATGCTTCAATGAGGTACATCTATCAATCTCATGTCCTTGAGTTTGATGAAATTGACAAAAAGCCTTAATATTAAATTTTGGGGGTAAAGGATTTGGCAAAGGTCGAGGAGTTAAAGGTTGTAACAATCCCCTCTTTTGTAACTTATTGAAAACCCAAGATAGTGGCTTCCCCAATTCCAAAAACTGCCTCATTCCTCCTTGACCGATGGCATTAACATTAGCTTTCTTTTGTGCCGTTTGATTGTCAAGTTGATAATTCCATTGTGTAGACGAATGGTTCTTCTCTCTTTCCTCTTGACCTTTTCCACTGGGGTGATAACTGCCCTTATTGCCCCATTTAGACAGCACATGGTTCGGTTGGTCTCGCAGAATAGGGATTGGTCCCTCATTTTTCATTCGATCTCTACTAGTGAACATGTTCTCCGCGGATGCTGCCTTAGCATTGTTGATTATCTCTAGAATTTCAAATAACTGGGTCTTCATGGTCTCAGCTAGGGCCTCTTTTCTTCCACCTTGGCGTTGAGGGCCTCATCCACCATCCTTTGAATTTGTTCGGGCTCCATTATTTTTGGTGAGCAAGTGATTGAGTCGTTGCTAGATACTTCATCTCCGGCATAGGTCGGATTGTTGTAAGCTTTTGAACTGTCGTAATCCAGGGCTATAAACCAGAGAGGATCAATGATATGAGATGCAAATATATGCATGTATGCACAAACAATTAACAAACAAGGATAATTAGGACACTCCTTCCAACCTTATAACATCCACACACGAATGGCGAGTCTCTTTTCCTAGGTATATGGTTAACAAAATACCAACATGGGGCATCTTGTTTTCGAATATTTTCCTCGGACATTTCAACCAATAGTTATATTTTCAAAAATGGAAATCAGTTTATAATAATTCCATTAATTAGGTTCTAATCCATTTAACCAACCTATACCCCGTATACGCACACTACATACCACCATATCTGTAATATATGTATACTGAATATAGGAATGCTACGGTTTACTAAACAAACAAATCATTCCTTTATACAATAATATGAGAAAACTTGAAACATTTAAGTTATATTATAAAACACAATAAATAAAACGTTCATTCAATACGCAGCGGAAAATGTAGAGATATTTACAAATACATAAACATCAAAATCAAATTTTTACCAAACATAAAGTGTATAAATGTTTGGCAGTCAGTCTTTGATCTTTAAGCTCACAATCAACACTTCAAAATCTAGACTCGACTCGGTCTAGATGAACTCTCTGGCTCGACCCTGTCACCTGCACAATGAACCACAATCGCGCTAAGCCAACGGCTTAGTGGTACAAACCCCAATGATAATATGTTTCAATGCAATGCCAATATCATATGTTCAAACATTATAAACAATACATGTCATATGTTCAAACATTATAAACAATACATAAGAATATCACATTTCAAAGTCTTACATTGAATCTCATTATTCATTTGTTTCACCATTCATGAATCACAATTAAACAAAGACAAGCATGGGCCCAAAAGCCACTAATATGTCATTCAACTTTCAGAGTTAATGTTTTGGTTCAATTATCACATTTATCATTATCAGTATCCCAACTAGGCTTCAAGGATTAGGTTCAACCAAGCTTCAAGGGGAACAAAGCATGCTAAGTATCAACCCAACTTGGCTTCAAGAACCAAACCCAACCTAGCTTCAAGGGTTGTAACATCTCAACTAGGCTTCAAGGACTAGACCCAACCAAACTTCAAGGGGAGTAAAGCATGCTTAACATCAACCCAATTTGGCTTCAAGGATCAAGCCAACTTATCTTCAAGAGATTGTTACTATTAGGCATGCCACCAACAACAAAACTCTGAAAATGGAATAACATATTAGACACACAATTCATTCATTATTTCATTATCAATTTCATTCTCATTTTCTCATCATCATTTAGGCATCCATGCCTCAATCATCTCATTTGCATCATTATAGCCAACAACAATGGCTTCACATCTCATCAATAGAGTATACATAACCAATTGCATTGGACATTCATCATCATCTAGGCAAACATGCCCCATTTATTTCATTTTAATCATTATAGCCAATCACAATGGCATCACATCTCATCATATTTCAATTCACATTAAAGTAATTCATCATTAAAGTATTCATCATAATCATTTGCATTACACATATCTTTTGAATGATCATCATATCTTTCACATTATACAAATCATAACATTAATCAATTTGTATTAACAATATAGTAAATTACTTAACACATTTATAACCAAATGTGTTAAGTCTCAAAATCATGTAAATGAATGCAACCATGCAAGTTTGTACTTACCTCAAGAACAACTTGTAACACCCCCACATCCAATGCACACACACTACAACCACAACAATGTAGCATAAGTGCACCAAACATAGGGATACTACGATTTTCTTCAACATTCAAAACATTTAAATAGATACAATACTATTATCATTATATATTATAGAAAAGTAGATCATTTACTTTTAAAATAAAACACATTAGATATATACATACATACATATAGTTATTACACAGCGGAAGTCATAAAATATTTACATATTTGAAAACACTTAATTCCATATTTACAAATATACATATATGTACATTTAATCAATACTTTACAAAATATAAAAGAGTTATACATGATTGGCAAGTTTTCTTTGATCTTTAAGTCTCCAAAATCAACTCTTCACTGTCTACCCTCGGTCGGTTTCGAAGAGCTTTCGGGATCAACTCTATCAACTCTATTACCTGCGCGATTAAACACTATCGCGCTAAGCCAACGGCTTAGTAAGATAATCATGCTAATGTTATGTTTTAATGCAATGCAGTACCAATTCTCAATCCATATTATGCATGTAACATCATATATGCCAAGTTGATAACATAGCTTTCCATTTTATAACTCAACATATATATATATACATAGGCATATCATACTTCACATCTTATCATAGACCTCATTTATATTCATTTAATCATTCATCATCAACAATAAGCTAAGGCAAGCATCATTCATGACTCACATTAACCATAGACAAGCATGGGCCCAAGACATACTAATATGCCATTCAATTTTCAGAGTTAATGTTTTGGTTCTATTATCACATTTATCAATATCATATACCCAACTAGGCTTCAAGGATTAGGTTCAACCAAGCTTCAAGGGGAGCAAAGCATGCTAAGCTTCAACCCAACTTGGCTTCAAGAACCAACCCAACCTAGCTTCAAGGGTGGTAACATCTCAATTAGGCTTCAAGGATTCAATCCAACCTAACTTCAAGAGATTGTTACACTTACTAGGCATGCCACCAACAACAAACTCTGAAAATAGAATAACACATTAGCCACACAATTCATTTATTATTCAATTATCATTTCCATTTCCAATTATCATCAACATTTAGGCATACATGCCTTCTTTCTCTCAATATCATCATCATAGCCAATAACAATGGCTTTGTATCACATTTCACATTTCAATTCATATTATGCATAAAGCATCATTGATATCACATCTTTGATATAACATTTCAAAGTACATTACTCATAAAACACATTACCTTTCACAATGCATAACATAACCTTATTTAAATCTCAACAATGCAATTAGGGCAAAGAACAATTTATATGATTCATAGCTTTAGGATCTTTCATATGCATTTGATTAGCTCATTCATAGTTTAAAGTATGTTTAAAGTGTTTAAGTTTAGGTTTAGGAACCAACCTACCTTTGAAGAACCAAAACATTGCAACTAGGTCAAGGAAAACAAAACTTACCTAACCCATATGAGGGACACGGGCAGCACACATGAGGGACACGGCCAAGCTTGTGGCCGTGTCACTCAACCCAATTTTGGCAGTAGCAAACACGGCTTGGGGACACGGCCGTGTCTCCCAAAAATCAATCCAACACCTTCAAAATTTCATGTCTTGGCCGTGTTTCCCATAGCTTTTTGGCCGTGTCACCCATAACCAAAACCCTAACCAAAGCCAACACTTTCCCAATTGCATTTAAACTCAATATACATCATACCACATGTTTCAAATGAACATAAACAATGTTCTAAACACATATTCATCATAAGAATCACCTCATAACACATTAATATTACACTTAAACACAAATCATCTCAAAACCCTAAAATCACCATCTTTCAAAATCATCATCCACCACTTCCAACAACAACACCTATTTAAACTCTTAACTTAAAACCAATTCAACACTTGAGAATACAACACAAACACATCTAATCATCAAACCAACAAATCACAAATCACCCTAATCATAACTTCAACACTACTACAAAATAAGTAAAGGAAACAAAAGAATTCTTACCTTAGATGAAGAAATTCCACAATTCTTTCACCAAAGCTCTCAATTCCTTCTTCAATTTGATCTTAGTATCAAGAACACTTCTCCTTCCCTTTTGCTAATGGAGAGCCGGCCACCTCTTGAAAGAAAGAAGAAAAGATGATGAAGAATCACAAAGTCAAACTTCATTAAATACCCATCCAAAGGAAAATTACTATAATGCCCTCATACATATCTTAATTCTCTTTGTTATCTCTTGCCCATTTTAGTAATTTCACATGCCCTAAAAAATATCTCCTCTTGCCTTGACCAACTCTTTTGACCAATGTATATGTTATATATATCACAATATACACAACATATAAACTTGTCTCTAAACCCTAAATTCTTTCCCAAAACACTTATACTTTTCTTTTCTCAATTTAAACCAACAATACAACAACAACAACAACAACAACAACATGCAAAACTTCTAGGGCATAAATGAGGATATTACACAACTTACACCAATCTATACACTTTCTCTTCCAAGAATCCTCAACACTTAGGTTAGGCCAATTCAACCTCTTCACAACCTAATCCAAAAGGAATAATACACACTTAATTACAAATTCACATGAATTCCAATACAATTATTCACCTATTGGTATCATACTAGACCCATAGATCATAAACTACAAGCCAACATCTCTCTTTAGGACCCCACGGTCGTGGCCTCCCAACCCCCACGGGCGTGGGTTAGCAAATGGATCTGCCTCCCTTGCTCAAAACCCCCACGGCCATGGCTTTCAATGCCCACGGTCGTGGCAGCCAAAGGCCACGGGCGTGGCATCCAAAATGCTTCTGTTTCAGACCAAACTCATGTATTCTATACTTCTAACTTCATTAAACACCAATATCATGAAAATCTACAAGAATAATTATTCAAACTCAACATCTACAACAATCACCAATTCACAACCCTAACACAAACACAACTCATACACTTCTAACACCAACACCAACCTAACTTCTTATCTTTAATTCAATTTCAACACTTTCAAATGCACCACAATCAAACATAATCATACTATCAAATATCAACAATCAAACTCAATTACAACTCAAAATAAAACAAGGAAATCAAGAGGAAACTTACCAAAGTTGATGAAACTTCTTAAATTTCCAACTTAATCACTTGAAACTTCCTTCAATTTTGAGCTTGGAAATCAAAACCTCTCTTTCTCTCTATTTCCTTTTGTGAGCCGGCCAACAAGGAAAAGGAAAGAAAAGAAGAAGAAAATGAAGATGCCAAGTCAAACACTCTTCTCTTTAAAACCTCCACCAAGTATTTTAATAATAAAATAATCAATTTTCTCTCTTCCACTTATTTTAATTTCCTTTTAATTTATTTAATTAATTTAAAAACAATTAATTATCTTCTTTTGACTTCCTTTAATTTGACTTGTATATGTTGTATATATCACCATATACAACATATACACTCTTCCCTTCCCAAACAAACATATACAATTAATTCAAATACAACAATAAATATTCCAAAACTTTTAAGGTATACTTTGGGATATTACAATAGCAATTTTTGGATTAAAACTAAATTAAGAGGTTTATTATAGATAGATTTCTCACTTGAAAAGAGTAACTAATGGTTCATGCCAAAAACAAGCCCATGGTTAATTATTTCTTAGTATAAACTAGGCTCACAATTGATTTTTGGTATTTCATAATTGACCTCAATATTTTGCAAGCTCTTTGCAAGAAAAGATTGGGTGAAAATAGTTTTGTTTCTAAGCCCATTGTAAAAGATTTTAGAAAAATGAATTTTGGGCTTAGTATTTGGGCCATGGGCCAAAGAAAAGTCTTATGTCCAAAGACCATCTTGAAAGAATTTTGAAAATAGCTTTGGTCTTTTGGACTTTGAGCTTACAATATACTTAGTTCATATTAGAAAAAGAAAAAACCAAATAAGCCATGATTTAGACTAAGATAAACTAACCATAGTCAAACAACATGCATTTGGGGTAAAACCTAAGGAAAGTAACTACGCCAATTATATGAGCTTTAGACTTTGGGTAAAAAGGCTTAGGTTCACATATCAAGTATATACCAAATGGTACAAGGCTATGAGTGGTTATGCCATGCTCGATCTCTATACCTTGAGTGAAAGTATTGTATCCCTTACATAACACAACACGGGCAACACAGGCATCCTAACTCACGCACACGATGCAATCTAAGATGATGCAATGGATAATATCATTATAAGGTAGAATAGAATAATATAAAGACCAACGAAATCAACTTCTCTTATCCCAAGTGGAGTCGCCACTGTGAGCGGGAATTTTTGCCCTCACTTCCAGTGGAATGGTTCTTGCGACTTCTGCACTGTTTAGGCTCGGGGCCTTAGAGAACAAGGACCTAAGTCCAGTCTAGAGAAAATGGAGTCGCCACCCGGATGGGCCGGGAAAAAGAAAGGGGTGGATGACTCAATTCCTAAGGAATTCCCAACCCCCTAATGGGTTCGGAAAGTTGGGTACGTGTGGGGAAGGTGAGAAATGGCCCAACACCCCCACAACTCCCGGTTCATTGGAACCGGCCTCCTTTATAGGTCTTAATATTATAAAATTCTTAAATATAACAACATTATCCATATTACAAACAATATTTAAAAGAAAGCATTAATATATTAAAATCAAAGCAAAGTCCAAGCAAAACAAATAAATGGACACCCATCCGAAGACTGAAACATGTCCTTACATCACATGCCTAAATAAGACACCCACCGAAAGGTAGAAACATGTCCTTTACATAGGTTCTAAAATAGAAAAGCAATTTAAATTACATGATATTTAACTAATGACGTACCCACCAAGTGGAAACATACCTTTTATAACATTTGGAAATCTAAATAAATTGATAAAAGTAAATAACCATTCATAATAAATAAATCATTCATAAAAGATATTAAATATCAATAGAAAGTAAACATCCATCCATGATAAATTAAATAAACCAAGCATTGAACTTAAATAAATTAAAGCATATAAAATAAATCAAAGCATAATCAAATATAGAATTGAATGAGGCAGATAAAAATCTAAATTATAGCTACTGTTTCCATTTTGGGTCCTTTATTTCATGTGTTTAGGGTTTTGGATTTTCATGGAATTAGGCTACTGTGACTTTTTAAAGGAATTATAATAGATTAAAGTATTATGTTTAAAAAGGTTGGTAAGACACTTTGATTAACAAAATTAAGGTTTGAATGGTGAAATCATGAAACTAGGGTTTTGGGAATTTTAAAATACTTTTGATTTGTCATTTTAAATGATGATTTCAAGCTTACTGTGTAAAATTAAAATATTTGTGTTTATATGATTTTTAAGGTTTTAAAGGATTAGGGTTTATAAAAAAATTAGGGTTTAAGACTTTAAAGGATTAGGGTTTTACTATTTTAGGTTTGGAGTTGAGTTAGGATTTAGGATTTTAAAATTAGGGTTTCAGTGGATGCATGGAGCTTTTAGAATTTGGAAAAAGCAATTGATAACTTTATGAAAGTAGACCAACGATTTAAGGTTTATCTAAATAAAAAAGGTGTTTTTAAGGTTTGTTGTAAGAATAAGAATCAAATTTTGGTTTTGAAGAAAAACATGTTCAATTAGGGTTTTAAGATGTTGAAGAAGTAAAAATAACAATTTTAAGACCTTTTGAAAAATAAAAGTGATGAATTAGTGTTTTTAATTTTAGAAAAACTAAATTGAAGTTCTAGGGTTTTTAATTTTGAAAGACACAATTTCATGAATTAAGATACTGTGATAAAACAAAAAATAATTTAAGAGCTCAAACCTTGGTTTGTGAGTTACACCCAAAAAATTGCTTCTTGGATCAACAAAAACAAAGGCAGTTGATGCCTTTGATGAATTGCTTGAATTGTTTTTCGGCTCTCTCAAAAATCAGCTTGGTTCTACTACTTTCCTTCACATATTCGGTTTCAAGATCTCCAATTTCGTCCCCAATTTCTCCTCCTCCTTCGACCTCTCTCTGCCTCCTTATTTATAGAAGTTTTTATCCCTTTTTCTTAGTTACTCACGGCATACAATATTTAATAAGAAAAGGAAACTGAAACCTAATTGTATTAGGTTTCGAAAAATTTGCTGTAGAAAAAATTGCGCTGGCGAAAAAAATCTGCCGCAGCCAACTGCGGCAGGGGGCGGGGAACGGCCTACGGGCCATTTCTCCCACAGGAAACTCCTGCGGGGAAAATGGCCCACGGCCATTTCGCCCGCGCTGGTGGTTTTCGGCTACGATTTTTTCATCGTCAATTTTTCCATCACCGATTTTTATTTTTTTATTTTTATTTTTATTTTTTTATTTTTATTTGTTTATTTTTTTATTAATAAAAATTAGATAATAAAGTTAAAATTATTTAATTAAGATAACAAAAATTATTTTGGACCAATAAAATATATTAGACAACACAAAAATTATTTTGGACCAAATAAAATATATTGGACCGGACTGGGTCAAAAATTAAGGGTGTACAAGTACCTTTTTTTTGAATATTTCCCTCGGACGTTTCAACCAGTAGTTATATTTTCAAAAATAGAAATCAATTTATAATAATTTCCATTAATTAGGTTTTAATCCATTTAACCAACTATAGTAGCTTTTATGCTATATTGGATTAAAACTAAATTAAGAGGTTTATTATAAATATATTTCTCACTTGAAAAAAGTAACTAATGATTCATGCCAAAAACAAGCCCATGATTAATTACTCTTAGTATAAACTAGGCTCACAATTGATTTTTGGTATTTCGTAATTGACCTAAGTATATTGCAAGCTCTTTGTGAGAAAAGGATGAAAATAATTTTGTTTCTAAGCCCATTGTAAAAAGATTTTAGAAAAAATGGATTTTGGGCTTAGTATTTAGGTCATGTCCAAAGAACATTTGGAAAAGTTTTGAAAATAGCTTTGGTCTTTTGGACATTTAAGAAAATTTTATTTTGAGCTTACAATGTACTTAGGTCATATTAGAAAAAGAACAAACCAAATAAGCCATGATTTAAGCCAAGATAAATTAACCATAATCAAACAACATGCATTTGGGGTAAAGCCTAAGGAAAGTAACTAGGCCAATTACATGAGCTTTAGTCTTTGGGTTAAAAGGCTTAGGTTTCCATAGCAAGTATATACCAAATGGTATGAGGCTATGAGTTGCTATGTCATGCTCGATCTCCATACCTTGAGTGAAAGTATGGTATCCCTTACACAGCATAGCATGGGTAACATGGGCGTCCTAACTCACACACACGATGCAATCTAACATGATGCAATGGATAATATCATTATAATGAAGAATAGAATAATATAAAGACCAACAGAATCAACTTCTCTTATCCCAGTGGAGTCGCCACTGTGAGAGGAGATTTTTGCCCCCACTCCCGTAGAATGGTTCTTGCGACTTCGGCACTATTTAGGCTTGGGGCCTTAGAGAACACGGACCTAAGTCTGAAAAAAATGGAGTCGCCACCCGGACAGGCTGAAAAAAAGAAAGGGGTGGATGACTCGATTCCTAAGGAATCCCCAACCCCCTAATGGGTTCGGAAAGTTGGATACGTGTGGGGAAGGTGAGAAATGGCCCAACACCCCCACAATGCCCGATTCATTGGAACCAACCTCCTTTACAGGTCTTAATATTATAAAATTCTTAAATATAACAATATTATCCATATTACACACAACAATTGAAATAAAGCATCGTTATATTAAAATCAAAGCATTGTCCAAGCAAAGTAAATAAATGGACACCCATCCAAAGATGGAAACATGCCCTTACATCATCCACGTCTAAACTAGTAGGTTACAAACCAAAAGGAAAAAACATGTCCTTTACATTGGTCTAAAATATAAAAGCAATTTAAATTACATGATATTTAACTAATGAGGTACCCACAAAGTGGAAACATACCTCTTACAACATTCGGAAATCTAGGTAAATCAATAAAAGTAAATAACCATTCATCCTAAATAAATCATTCACCAATGATATCAATCAAAATATATAATAAACATTCATTCATGATAAATTAAGTAAATCAAGCATTGAAATTAAATAAATCAACTATCAAAGCATATAATAAACTATATAATCAAATATAAAATTAAATAAAGTAAAGATACAAATTTGGGTTTACTGTTTCTGTTTGAAGTTCTTTAATTAACATTTAGGGTTTTGAGATTTTAGTATTATTATTATCACTTGTTTAGGCTACTATAAGTTTTGGAAAATTGGAATGGATTAGGGTTTTATGAATCAAATTAGGGTTTAAGAGTAACAATATGAAATTACGGTTTTAGGATATTTTAAAATATTTAGCTTTGTAATTTTTAGCTACTGGATTATTATTTTGGATTTACTATATTGGGTTTGAATGTTTAGGTTTATAAGGTTTTAAGGATTAGGGTTTAGGAAAACTAGGGTTTACGGTTTTGGGAGAATTAGGGTTCAAGAAAACTTAGGGTTTAGATTAACTAGTTTGTGGTTTACTGTCTTGGTTTTGGAATTGAGGAAAATAGTTTAGAGTTTTATAAAGTAATTGTGATTTTTAGAAACTGTAAAGTAAGCTAGGGTTTGGAGATTTAACAAAACATTTGAAAATTTTGGAAAAAAGTGAAAGGAAAACAATTTAGGGTTTTAAAAGCTTTTGAAAATAAGAAAAACAATTTAAGGCCTTTGGAAACAAAAGAGTATCTTTTAGGGTTTTTTGAAATAGAAGGAACGATTTAGGGTTCTAAGGTTTTGAAGAAACAAAAAAGTGCTCTTAAGTTTTATAAGAAACAAAAAATTAATCTTTAGGGTTTTTGAAAATAGAAAAGATGATTTAGGGTTTTTAAGGTATTTGGAAACAGAAAAAATAACTTATGTTATTGAAACGAAGATGAATGTTACTACATGTTTATAGATCAAGGTTTTGTGTGTATAATCTTATGAGTTAAAAGAACAAAGCAACTGTAAGAAAATAAAAAGAAATTAGAGAATCAAATCTTTGTATGTTGATTCCACCAAAAATTGCTTCTTGGATGAACGGAGACAAAGGCAAGATTACTGCCTTTGATGGCTTGATTGCTTGCTTGCTTATTCTCCTCTAAAAAGTTTGATTGTTTTACTGCCAAGTCCAATCAATTTTTAAAGTTTTCTCCTTTCTTTCTTTCCTCCCCTTTTTTGGTCCTTTAAAGTGTTATTTATAGGGAAATTTATATGATTAATCCTAATTGTTTAAGGAAACTAAAATTACTTAGGAAAAGAAACTGAAACCAAATAGAATTTGGTTTCGAAAAAAATTGCGTCGAAAAAATTACGCTGGCAAAAACTGCGATGGGCTGCGAGCTTGCCAGCGCTGGTGTGGAAAATTGCGGGCGAAGCCATTTCACCCGCAGGATTTTCCAGCGGGAGAAAATGGCCAAAGGCCATTTCGTTGATTGGCTTTCGGCGATGAAATTTTTCGTCGTTGATTTTTATTTTTATTTTTATTTATTTTATTATTATTATTATTTTTTTTATTATTATATGAATTTTTAAAAATTATAAAAAATAAATACTAAAACAAATATTATTTAATTAAGATAACACAAAAATTATTTTGGACTATATAAAATATATTGGACCGGACTGGGTCAAAAATTAAGGGTCTACAGATCCTTGAAAAAACTGTACAGCGATCCCGAAAAGATTGGTCTGAGGAATTAGATAATGCTATATGGGCCTTTAGGACTGCATTCAAAACTCCATTAGGTACTTTGCCATTTAGGCTAGTATATGGAAAGGCTTGTCACTTACCTATGGAGATTGAACATAATGCTTATTGGGCTATAAAATAGATTAAACTTGATCTAGCTAGTGCAGGTGACAGGAAGAAATTGCATATCAATGAGCTGGATGAATGGAGATTACAATCTTATGACAATGAAAGGATGTATAAGGATCAGACTAAGAGATGGCATGATGCTCGCATTAAGGAACGAAAAGAGTTTCAAGTTGGCGATAAGGTATTATTGTACAATTCCAGGCTTCGACTTTTTTCAGGTATGTTAAAATCAAGATGGTCTGGTCCATTTACAGTCAAAGAGGTTTTTCCTTATGGGACAATTGAAATTACTAACCCAGAGAAAGGGACTTTAAAGGTTAAGGGGCAAAGGCTTAAATTGTATTTAGGGGGGACTTGAGTGAGTTGAAGGAGGTTTTATACCTCTAAGATTAAAGATGAACCAATCCCAAACGTCCAACTAATACGACGTTAAAGAATTGCTGTGTGGGAGCCAACCCACTATTTTATTTGTTTTGATATTTATTTCTTTATTTTTCAAGTTTTTAGTTTGTTTCATTTTTTATTTATTTTTATTCTTCTATCATTGGTTGGTGGTGTGTTTGCCTTGAATTCATTTGAATTTATAGAGGAAATTTTCTTTTGAGGGGGTAACTTGAGCTTATTTGGGCACATGCCCGTGTGAGTGGGCGTGTCATCAATTTCAAGAGACAATAGCTAGGACACAACCAGTGACATGCCTGTGTCAATGGATGTGTTATTTAGATGGCACCACAGTAGCTACAACACGCCCACTGACACACCCGTGTCACTCGTCATGTCAATTTGGTTAAATTTGAGATTCACAGTAGCTACAACACGCTCGGTGACATGCCCATGTCACTGGCCGTGTTGATTTAAATGAGTCACAGTAGCTACAACACGCCCATTGACATGCCCATGTCAGTGAGCATGTCATTTTGTTTAGATACGGTAGTTATGACAAGCCCACAGACACGGCCGTGTCAATGGGCATGTCCATGAGTTTTTAAGTCGTGCCGATTTTGAATCGAACATAAATTCCTCTCTCCTCTTTCCCTCTTTTTTTATTTTCTCTCAATTTTTTCACATTCTCACACTTGAAATCACATATCCATTCATCCTAGAGGAGATTTTGACTCCCATTTCATTATTTGGAGAGGATTTCATCCATTTTCCTAGCTTTTATCGCATTTTTTTCATGTTATTAAGGTACACACTCTTAACTTTTGAAATGTTATTTTGTTGTTTTTGAATTCTTGTGATTTGTTTGGAGATTCTTATGAGTTGTTTAGAGAGTCTTTGAGATCTCTTGATTGTTGGCTTTGTTTTTGTTTAGTTGGATTCTATAAACTTGAAAACTTTATTATTGATTTGTTTATTTCCCATAGCTAGATTTTAGGGATTTTGAATTTTTTTTTTACTATGGGCTTTCGAGTTTTATGGATGTTTTGTGATTTACTCATTATGTTTTTGACTCTATGGTTAGAATCGAGTTGCGTATATTGACACACTATTTTTGATTGTTTATGCATAATGAGTCGACATCCTATGTTTTGTTGCATTGGGCTATGGCGATATTGAATTGGGGTGATGCTTGGTAATTGATTATTGCATGAATAGGGGGTTGCCCTTGTTGAGAAAAATTTCATTGTTCTCTTGTTGTTTTAGTGCCATTGCTGTTATTATTTGATAATGCCTTACTATTATTAGTTTCGTTGGGTTGGTATATTATGTCGCTCTTTTTTGGATTTTTTGGTGTACTTTGTTTTGATGATATTCTTGTTTGTTTTGCAGATCATGGGTCCTTGTAAACAAATACCAACTAAATTACCAACTAAACGGGCTAGAGTTGAAGGTAGATCAAGCTGACCTACTACCAATCCCATCTTGAAATTCATGGCAGGCCACAAATGCCTTCGATTATCAACTGCGGAGAAGCGAAGACGGTTTGAACTGTTAGGGAACAAGGACTGGTCGCCACCTAGGGTTTTAGATTAGGGTGCCATGGAGTGAGCCAACATAATGACTGAGGTTTGAGAATTGATCAACCAGCCAGGATGGGAACAACTCTTCTCCATCAGTGAGCCTTCCTATAGAGAGTTAACCTTGGAGTTCTTCTGCACTTTTCAATTTGATAAAAACAAGATCTCTATCATCGAGCCGACGATGAAATTTTAGTTAGGCGGTTAGGAATTTCACATGAGCATCAATGAACTTGGCATACATTTGGGTTTATTTACTGCGAAGGAGGTGTAGACCGTAGAGTATCTTAACTTTCAGGTGGACTTTGCAGAGTATGATGTCATTCCTTCCAGGGTTTGGAGCATGTTTGCACTGAATGCCACCAAGTATCAGCCGGAGGTATCTAAGGCATCAAATTTTGAGTCCTTCCCTTATTGAGTAGTGCATAATCTATTGGTTCACACCATCATGGCTCAGCTTAGCAGTACGAGAGTTTTTGGCCTGAGGAAGCTATTCTTCTTAAACAGCATGGTCCATAAGATCCGGTGCAACGTAGCTCATGCTATCATGCATTTTTTCTATGAGCAGTCCAAGAAAGGGACATCGGGTAACATACACGGTGGCATGTATGTTACGAGACTCACTCGCAACTTAGGGGTGTTGGATGGATGCCTCCCAATGACTTTGGATGGGCTCCACAAACTATTGGGCATGGATACTTTGAAACGGTTGAACCGGGAAAAGGTGATGGAACTGCAGGCACCACCCATAGATTTTGAGCTAGTTCCACCCATGGATTTTGTGCCAGTTCCTCCTGCTCCCACTTCTGACATACCTCTACCTCCACCGATAGACATCCTTAGCCCATCTAGCGCTGTCCGACCTTCTTCCTCAGCTGGCCCGTCTTTTACTCCAGCCCCTACTTTTAGAGACTGGTGTCATTATGTGGATATTGAGTGGGATGATGATTAGAAACCAAAGGAGTTTGAGCGCCAGATATGCATGATAGAAGGAAAGATTGAAAACATTGAGCTGAACCAGAATAAGTTATTGACTCAGCAGGATCAGATCCAGCGTTCCATAGAGCAGCACTACTCATCCTTCCAAGCACAACTAGATCATGAGATACTGAGGAGGCAATGGCTCGAGCAATCTATGCTCGAGTTCTGGAGGCATCAGGGATTTAGCCCTTCGCTACAACCACTACCACCGTACCAGCCTTCAGTGCCCCATGTTGACGTCTCCGACAATGATGATAGCGATGATGCTAGTGCCAGCGGTGATAATACTGGTGCTAGTAACGATTCCAGTGCGAGCCCATGGCTGACTAGTTCATTTGTTTTATTTATTTTATTTTCTTTTATTCTCATTTTTATTTTCTTATGAATTCAAGTACATTTCATTTTTAATATTTTCATGTTTTTATTTTTTTATTATTCTTATTTTTATATGTCTTTGAACCTTCACCATTCTTTGTGTCAATTTTTTTTGTCCTATAGCTCCTTCGACATCGCAACACTTTTGGAACCCTATTCATATATGTCGATTCAGGACATGTCAGGGCAGTTTTCACTCTTTTTTTCTTTTTATTATTTTACACACATTGGGGACAATGTGTGTCTTAAGTGTGGGGGAGGGGCATATTTTATAAATTGAGCTTTTATTTTAATTTTTTGCCATTGGTTGCATTTGTCTCAATTAGTTTCTTTGATTTTATTTTTTGGATTCAAGTAAACTAGATTGTTATTATAATATGAAGTGAAATGGTTCCTCTTTTCATTAAAATAATGATTAATTTAACGAATGACAATCTCTTATTGAGGTTGACTCGATTTTCTTAATTGATTGCTAAAGACTAAATGTGATAGTTTGAATTAGGTAGTTGATTGATGAGAGTTGCACATCTAAAGTTTAAAACCTTAGTTACATTTTTTAGCATAGCCCAATTCTTTAGATACTTGAGTCGAATTTAGCATGACATCTTTGTTATCTTACGTTCTTGACCACTTTGCTATAAAAAAAATAAATTAAATCACTCTTTCAGGAGCTTTGAAAATTTATCATTGTTCCGCTGATTTTAACTCTTGAATTAAAACAAATGAGTTGGAATCATGAATAGTGCTAGTAGCCATTTGAATAATGATTCTTACTGAGTAGCCGGGGGGCATTCACAAATGTTTACTTTAATGTCAAAAAGCTAGTATCATTTCAAATAAGTCGGGCTCCTTTTGAAAAAAAAATTAATGTTTCACGTAATGCATTTTACGAAGGGGTCAAAGAACTTAAGAGAAAACTTACTTCCTTACTTCATTCATGACTTTTGAGTTCTTGAAATTTTATGCTCAATCTTTTAACTTTTAACTTTTAAATTTTAGATCTGTTAAATTTTTGTTTTGAAACTTCTTAATTCAGCTACCATGTTTGAGATTTAGTTTTTAGTTGAGAATGTTGAGTTTTCTAATTCAAGTATTGTAAAAACTTTTATTTTCTTTGGATATAGAGGGGTCTTTCATTTCTACCTATTATAGTGATGTGGTTTGCTTGAGGACAAGCAAAAACTTAAGTATGGGGGAATTTGATAAGTGTATAATTGATGATATTTTTGTCCCTATTTCTTAATATATTTATTGTCAAATTGAGTTTAATTTGTTTGTTCAAGTGTTTATTAGGGTTGATTCTATGAACTTTTGACACGTTGGGACCTTAAGGTTATTCAGGCTGGAATCACAGATGAAAGACAAGGGAAGAAGCTATTTTGGGCAGATTCTTAAAGTGACACACCTAGTGACATGGGCGTGTCCACGGCCGTGTCATTCAACTACTTTACAGAAGCTTTGACACGCCCAGAGACATGGGCATGTCACTGAACGTGCCATTACTCCTGACTTACAGAAGCTGTGACAAGCCCAATGACACAGGTGTGTCCATGACAGTGGCCCTAACTCAACATTGCAGTAGTAATAACAAGCCCAAGGACATGGGCGTGTCACTGCCCATGTCATTAAAGTTTGAAATAGCACCGTTGACACGCCCACAGACACAGGCGTGTCTATGAGCATGTCAGACAAAAATATCTGGGCTATAAAATCTGAGTTGAAGTGCGAATTAGGGATGTTTTTTATTTTTTAGTGCCAACCTCCCAAGAAAAAGAGAGTTTTTGGCAGCCAAGAGTGAAGGTGAAGACCCAATTCCTGCGAGATTTAATCCAAGATCTGTGGATTGAAGTGAAGAAACACAAATCATTCATTATGGATTGATTGAATTCTTTTACTTATTTCCTCTGTTTTAGTTTTTTGGTTATGAACATGAGCTAAACATTTTATCTATCTAGATATTGATGAACCCTAGCTTTATTGTATGAATTGAATAGTTCTTATTAAGTTAAATCATTTGATTGAGTTGTTTTATCCTTTTGATTCTTAATTTCTTATTTCCAATTGATAATAGCATGCTTATTGATTGGTTGCAATTTTCATATTCTTGACTTGAGAAAGCTTGATATGAAACAAAATGCTCATTAGGATTGAGGGTTAATTAGAGTGCTAGAGATAGACTTACAAGACCCTTTGGTTTAATGTTCCTTGTTCTTATTTCAAGATCTATTTAATTATACTTGAGAAGAGATTTCTAGCATTCTACTTAGTGATTAAGGATTAATTCAATTGAGAGAAGTTTTAATCTAATTTAGGGGAATGCCAATTCAGCTCTATTATTTTATTTAATTGAATTGATATTCATAAATACTTTTCACGGCTAGGGGGATTCAATATCTAGATAGTATTTTCATCACCAACTTTTTTTGCACAATATTCAATTTTTCTTCACTTTAGTTCATTGAGTAATTTGCCTTTTATTTTAATCATCACACAAACTATTGATTCACTAAATAACAGTTAAAATTTGCACTAATATTTGACCTTGTCCCCTGTGGAACGATATCTTACTCACTATGTAGACCCTTAATTTTGACCCAATCCGGTCCAATATGTTTTATTTAGTCTAAAATGATTTTTGTTGTCTAATTGGCCCAAAATAATTTTTATTAAATAATTTTTGCTTTAGTATCAAATTTTTATTAATAAAAAATAGAAATAAACAAATAAAAGTCAAAAAATAAAAATAAAAATAAAAGTCGGAGTCGGAAAAATCGGCGACGAAAAAATCATCTCGCGGGCCCGTGAGCATTTCGCCCGCAGGAAATTCCTGCGGGCTAAATCACTGTGCTATTTCACACGCAGAAATTTTCTGCCTGCGAAATAGCTTACGGGCCTGCTCCGCGCGCGATGCTTTTTCAGCAGCAATTTTTTTTCGGCAGCGCAAATTTTCCGACGCAAATTTTTCGAAACCTAATCCAATTAGGTTTTGGTTTCTTTTTTTTTTTATTAATATTACTTACCTTAGCTAATTAAGAATAAACAACCTCAAACCACTATAAATAAGGACCAAAGGTAATTAATTTAATGGAGGCAAAAAATCCAAGAGTAGTTTGGAAATTTTGAAACCAAATCAAGGAAGGAAAAAAGGAAATTCAATTCAACTCTTTTCTGAAAAAGCAGCAGCACGATTTAGAGGATTCAAAGGCAAAAAAGGCTTGTCTTTGGAGCTAGTTCATCCAAGAAGAATCATTTTTGGAGAAATCATCAAAAGAAGGTATGTGTTAATTAATTTTCTTTAATTGTTTTTTTTTACACAGTAGCAAATTTATGAAATCAAAATTAAAAACCTTTGAACTTTAATTTAGTTTTTCTAAAGCCAAAAAAACCTTATTTCATTAGTTTATCTTCCAAAAGGCTTAAAATTGTTATTTTTTCTTCTTAAAAATCTTAAAACTCTAATTGAACATATTCTTCAACAAATTTATGATGTAAATTCTGCTTCTTTTAAACTTTTAAAATAGGTTCTATTTCATTCAAAAAGCCTTAAAAACATCTTTTCTACTTATAAAAACTTTAATTTATTTGTTTAAATTCATAAAATTTAATGAAATTATCAAATTGGTTTCCAAATTCTTAAAAATTATTCACCACCCGAGACCCTAAATTCCAAAATATCAAATCCAAATTCAACTTCCAAAATTCAAAATAATGAACACTAACCCTTTTAAAACCTTAAACCCTAATTTTTATGAACTCTAATCATTTTAAAACATTAAAAAACATAACAACATAAAAACCTAAATTTTACACAGTAGCTTAGGAACCCAATAACCAAAAATCACAAATTAAAGTATTTTAAAGTGTTTAAAACCCTAGTTTCATGATATCATCATTCAAACCTTAATTTTGTTAATCAAAGAGTCTTACCAACCCTTTAAAACATAAAACCCTAATTTATTGCAATTCCATAAAAAGTCATAGTAGCCATAATTGGACTTTTATTTGCTTTATTCAATTCCATACTTGATTATGCTTTGATTTATTTCTTATGCTTTAATTTATTTAATTTCAATACTTGATTTATTTAATTTATCATGGATGAATGTTTATTTTCTATTTTGATTAATAGCTTTGATGAATGATTTATTTATGATGAATGATTATTTACTTTTATCAATTAATTTAGATTTCCAAAAGTTGTAAGAGGTATGTTTCCACTTGGTGGGTACCTCATTGGTTAAACATCATGTAATTTAATTTGCTTTTCTATTTTAGAACCTATGTAAATGGCATGTTTCTACCTTTTGGTGGGTGTCCTATTTAGGCATGTGATGTAAGGACATGTTTCCATCCTTGGATGGGTGTCCATTTATTTGCTTTGTTTGGACATTGCTTTTATTTTAATATATTGATGCTTTCTTTTAATTATTGTGTGTAGTATGGATAATGTTATTATACTTAAGAATTTTATAATATTATTACATGTAAAGGAGGCCGATTCCAATGAACCGGGCTATGAGCAGGGATTTTCGCCCCCACTCCCGGTGGAATGGTTTTTGCAACTTCGGCACTATTTAGGCTCGGTGCCTTAGAGAACACGGACCTAAGTCCGGAGAAAATGGAGTCGCCACCCGAACGGGCCGGGAAAAAGAAAGGGGTGGATGACTCGATTCCTAAGGAATCCCCAACCCCCTAATGGGTTCGAAAAGTTGGGTACGTGTGGGGAAGGTGAGAAATGGCCCAGCACCCCCACAACGCCCGGTTCATTGGAACCGGCCTCCTTTACAGGTCTTAATATTATAAAATTCTTAAGTATAATAACATTATCCATACTACACAATATAATTAAAAGGAAGCATCAATATATTAAAATCAAAGCAATGTCCAAACAAAGCAAATAAATGGACACCCATCCAAGGATGGAAACATGTCCTTACATCACATGCCTAAATAGGACACCCACCAAAAGGGAGAAATATGCCCTTTACACAGGTTCTAAAATCTAAAAGCAAATTAAATTATATGATGTTTAACCAATGAGTTACCCACCAAGTGGAAACACACCTCTTACAACTTTTGGAAATCTAAATTAATTGATAAACATCCATCCATAAATAAATCATTCATCAAAGCTATTAATCAAAATAGAAAATAAACATCCATCCATGATAAATTAAATAAATCAAGTATTGAAATTAAATAAATTAAAGCATAAGAAATAAATCAAAGCATAATCAAGTATGGAATTGAATAAAGCAAATAAAAGTCCAATTATGGATACTGTGACTTTTTATGGAATTAAAATAAATTAGGGTTTTATGTTTTAAAGGGTTGGTAAGACTCTTTGATTAACAAAATTAATATTTGATTGATGATATCATGAAACTAGGGTTTTAAACACTTTGAAATACATTAATTTGTGATTTTTGATTATTGGGTTCCTAAGCTGCTGTGTAAAATTTAGGTTTTTATGTTTTTATGTTTTTTAATGTTTTAAAAGGATTAGGGTTCATAAAAATTAGGGTTTAAGGTTTTAAAAGGGTTAGTGTTCATTATTTTGAATTTTGGAAGTTGAATTTGGATTTGATATTTTGGAATTTAAGGTCTCGGATGGTAATTTTAATCTTAGGGTTTGGAAGACAATTTAATATTTTATGAAATTTTATGAATTTAAACAAGTGAATTAAAGTTTTTATAAGTAGAAAAGATGTTTTTTAAGGTTTTTTGAATGAAATAGAACCTACTTTAAAATTTTAAAAGAAGTAGAATTTACATCTTAGTTTTGTTGAAAAATATGTTCAATTAGAGTTTTAAGGTTTTTAAGAAGAAAAAATAACAATTTTAAGCCTTTTAGAAGATAAACCAACAAAATAAGGTTTTTTTTTTGCTTTAGAAAAACTAAATTAAAGTTCAAAGGTTTTTAATTTTGATTTCATAGATTTGCTACTGTGTAAAAAAAACAATTAAAGAAAATTAATTAACACATACCTTCTTTTGATGATTTCTCCAAATATAATTCTTCTTGGATGAACTAGCTCCAAAGACAAGCTTTTTTTACCTTTTAATCCTCTAAATCGTGCTACTGCTGTTCTAGAAAAAAGTTGAATTGAATTTCTTCTTTTCCTTCCTTGATTTGGTTTCAAAGTTTCCAAACTCCTCTTGGATTTTTGCCTCTCCCTTTTTGCGTCGGAAAATTTGCGCTGCCGAAAAAAAACTGCTGCGGAAAAACTGCGCTGGCAAAAAAATCTGCCTCAGCTAGCTGCGGCAGCGCGCGCGGAGCAGGCCCGTAAGCTATTTCTCAGGCAGAAAATTTCTGCGTGCTATTTCGCAGGCAGAAAATTTCTGCGTGCGAAATAGCACAGTGATTTCTCCCCCAGGAATTTCCTGTGGGCGAAATGCCCATGGGCCCGTGCGATGATTTTTTCGTCGCCGATTTTTCTGACTCCGATTTTTATTTTTATTTTTATTTTTTGAATTTTATTTGTTTATTTCTATTTTTTATTAATAAAAATTAGATACTAAAGAAAAAATTATTTAATAAAAATTATTTTGGACCAATTAGACAACAAAAATCATTTTAGACTAAATAAAACATATTGGACCGGATTGGGTTAAAAATTAAGGGTCTGCACGGGCGTTGTGGGGGTGCTGGGCCATTTCTTACCTTCCCCACACGTACCCAACTTTCCGAACCCATTAGGGGGTTGGGGATTCCTTAGGAATCGAGTCATCCACCCTTTTCTTTTTCCCGGCCCGTCCAGGTGGCAACTCCATTTTCTCCGGACTTAGGTCCATGTTCTCTAAGGCCCCGAGCCCAAACAGTGTCGAAGTCTCAAGAACCATTCCACCGGGAGTGGGGGTGAAAATCCCCGCTCACAGTGGTGACTCCACTGGGGATAAGAGAAGCTGATTTCGTTAGTCTTCATATTATTCTATTCTTTCTTATAATGATATTATCCATTGCATCATCTTAGATTGCATCGTGTGCGTGAGTTAGGACGCCCGTATTACCAGTGTTATGTTATGTAAGGGATACCATACTTTCACTCAAGGTATGGAGATCAAGCATGTCATAACCACTCATAGCCTCGTACCATTTGGTATATACTTGCTATGGGAACCTAAGCCTTTTTACCCAAAGACTAAAGCTCATGTAATTGGCCTAGTTACTTTCCTTAGGTTTTACCCCAAATGCATGTTGTTTGACTATGGTTAGTTTATCTTAGTCTAAATCATGTCTTATTTGGTTTGTTCTTTTTCTAATATGACCTAAGTATACTGTAAGCTTAAAATAAATTTTTCTTTAAAGTCCAAAAGACCAAAGCTATTTTTAAAATTTTTCAAGATGGTCTTTGGAAATAATACTTTTCTAAAAAATAAATAAATTCTTTGGCCCATGGCCCAAATACTAAGCCCAAAATCCATTTTTCTAAATGGGCTTAGAAACAAAATTATTTTCACCCAACCATTTTTTACAAAGAGCTTGCAAAAATATTTAGATCAATTATGAAATACCAAAAATCAATTGTGGGCCTAGTTTACACTAAGAATAAATTAACCATGGGCTTGTTTTTGGCATGAACCATTAGTTACTCTTTCCAAGTGAGAAATCTATTTATAATAAACCTCTTAATTTTGTTTTAATCCAACATAGCATAAAAGCTACTTTAGTTGGTTGAATGGATTAAAACCTAATTAATGGGAATTATCATGGATTGATTTCCATTTTCGAAAATATAACTATTGGTTGAAACATCCGAGGGAATTATTCAAAAGCAAGATACCCCATGTTGGTATTTTGTTAACCATATACCTAGGAAAAGAGACTCGCCATTCGTGTGTGGATGTTATAAGGTTGGAAGGAACATCCTATTTGTCCTTGTTTATTGGTTGATTGTGCATACATGCATACATTTGCATCTCATATCATTGATCCTCTCTGGCTCACAGCCCTGGATTACGAAAGTTCAAAAGCTTACGACAATCTGACCTATGCCGGAGATGAAGTATCTAGCAATGACTCAGTCACTTGCTCACCTAAAACAATGGAGCCCGAACAAATTCAAAGGATGGTGGATGAAGCCCTCAATGCCAAAATGGAAGAAATTAAAGAGGCCCTAGCTGAGACCATGAAGAACCAATTGACTGCAATCTTAGAGAATCATGCCGAGGCATCTGCTAGTACTAAAAAGCAAAAGGACAAAGGGATGACTAAAGTTAGTGAAGTGGTTTTTGATGATGAAAAGGTGATCATTGATGATGATGATGATTGGGCTCAATACTACCAAGAGGTTCAAGAAAAGAAGAAAGAACCGAAGGCTGTTGAGAAGGTAACTATTGAAAAGACCGAGACATTCGATGTTGAAAAGATGATTGCTGATTTGGAAAAGAAATTTGACAAGAAGCTGAAAACCGAAGAGAAGTCTGAGAATGACAAACTATTTGAACAAGATGATGAGGTCCCTTATAAGTTCAAGATGCCTTCCTTTGCTAAGTACAATGGCACTGGAAATCCCCATCTTCATGTGAAGCAGTATATCACTGCCATGCAATCTGCCCGAGCTACTAAGGCTCAAACCCTAAGGTACTTTATGCTCTCATCGGACCCTGTTGTCCAAAATTGGTTCAACACCTTAGATGATGGAACACAAAAGAGTTGGGATCTACTTTACAAAGACTTCATCCAACAATATGGATATAATATTGAGTTAGAAGTTACTTTTAATGGAAGTGAAGTCCATAAGGTAAAGGCCAATTGAGAATTTTGTGGACTATGTGAAGCGATGGAGAAACAAGGCCGTTTTACTCAAGAAGAGGCCCGATGAATCCGATCAAATAAGGATGATTGTGAGAGGGGTGTTGCCTAGCCTTCATGAGAGGATGTCTCATACACTCATCCGAGATTTCAAAGACCTTCTCCAAGCTGGTTTGCAAATTGAAGAATGGGAAAGGGAGAAGAGCCTCTTTGCAACAAAAAGGAACGAGAAAGGGAGCTATCAACCTGGTAGCCAAAGCATGCAAAAGGTCGTCAATGTTAATGCTACTAACCAAGGGACAAGGAGACAATTTTTGGAATTGGGAAAGCCAATGTCTTGGGTTCTCAACAAGCTTCAAAGAAAAGGATTACTACAACCCTTAAATCCTCGTCCTTTGCCTAACCCTCTCCCACCTAATTTTGACACCAAAGCATTTTGTCAATTTCACCAAATGCAAGGGCATGACATGGATAGATGTGTGAGGTTGAGACATGAGATTCAAAATCTAATTGATAATGGGAAGCTACCCGAGCCCAATAAGCCAAACACCAAAGACAACCCATTACCAAAACTCAATAGGATACCACCACCGGCGACCTTCATGATTGGAAGAGGTTTACATGAGGACTTTGTCATGTCTTCTTTTCAAGATGTGGATGAGAAAGCAATCAAAGAAGAAGAGGCATTTGTCAAAATTGAACAAGCTATGATGGGTGGAGAAGTAGCAGTTTGTGTTGTCAATGGGTTTTGGGATTCAAGTGATAGTGATGATGATATCATACCAAGAAGGAGGAGTGGACTTGGTCTGAGCCCGTAGAAGATGAGGTGATGAATACTAGATCCGGTAAGCCTTATGCAAGGCCACCACCTAAGGAGATAGAAATAATAAGGGGAAGGAAGTTGAAGTGGAAGAAGATGATGATGTGCTTAAGCAATTAAAAAGAACCCAAGCAAGTGTTAGCATTTGGGACTTGTTAGCTACTTCTAAAAAGCACCGAGAAACTATGGCCAAAGCCTTGGCTAGCATGCCCATTTCTACCTCTACAACACTGGAGGAGTTGATCAACTTCATAAAAATTGGGGAAGTAATGAAATGTGAAGAGGTCCAAGAAAAGAGTGAAGTTAATATGGGAGCAGTTTCTTTTTCTGATGCAGACTTACCGGAGGAGGGAAGAGACCACATCCGCCCTCTCTTTATCAAAATAGAAGTCAAGGGGAAGAGGACACCATGTGTAATGGTCGATGATGAGTCTGCCATAAATGTTTGTCCACTTAAGATATTGCCAAAGCTAGCCATGTCAACAAGAGATCTAAACCCAACCGAGGTGACAATTCGTGCTTATGACAACACTAAGAGGCATGCCGAAGGGACTTTCAAAGCGGCTGTCAAGGTTGGTCCAATTGAATCTATTGTTGAGTTTGTTGTTTTGGACATACCAGTTACCTTTGCCTTACTCTTGGGGCGACCATGGTTTCATCCTCTTGGTGGAGTTCCTTCCACCCTTCATCAAAAGATCAAATTCGCTAATGGAAATGAAACAGTGGTCATTGAAGCTGAAGATAATGAGATTGTTAACGCTCTAATGGTTGAGAGGCCTCTCAATGGTTTTCAAGTAGCTGTAATTTCTGATGATGAAGCAGTGGACTCCAAAGTCTTGAATATGATGAAGAACATGAACTACCTTCCCGGAACTGGTCTTGGAAAGGGTAAGGCCGGTTTAACAAAGTTGCCAGATTTTAGAACTCAGGCTTCCAAGAAGGGGTTGGGATATGATGAAGCCAATGATGTTCTGTAATATCCCAATGTGTGCCCTAGAAGTTTGGATATAATTGTTGTTTGTTTGAATTATGTGTATATGTTATGTTGATAAGAAAAGAAATTGAAAAGAGAATGTTTAGGTATTGTTTAAAAAGGAAAGTAATGTTTAGGTATTGTTTAAAAAGGAAAGTAATGTGTAGAGAGAAAGTGTATATGTTGGGTATATGGTAATATATATAACATATATGTTGGTCAAAATGAGGAGTCAAGGGAAGAAGATATTTTATTTGTGATATGTGAAATTACTTAAATGGGCATATAAGTGAAAGAAGCTAAGTTAAATGGATGAGGGCATTTAAGTAATTGCTTTGTTAGAATTGCTTGGTGGAGATTTAAAGAAGAAGAGAAGTTTGACTTGTCTTCATTTTCTCTTCTTTGCATTGTGTGGCCGGCTACCAAAGGAAAGCAAGAGAGGTGTTCTAAATTCTAAAATCAAATTGAAGGAAGAAGCAAAGGATTAAGTTGGAGATTTGTGAAATTTCCTTAATTTTGGTAAGTACTCTCTTGTTTTCCTTTGTTATTTTGAAGTTGTGTTTGAGGTGAGTTATGATTTGTTGCTATTATGATTTGGTGTGTTTGAGATGTGTTTATAAGTGTTGAAATTGAGTATAAGTTAAAAAGATTGAATTGGTGTTGGTTTTGGTTTGAAGATGGTAAGTTAAGTGGATGTTGATATTGAAAGAATAAGAGTGATGTTGATTTTAGGGTTTTGAAATGGTAAGTGATTAAATGTATTGTTAAAGTGAATATTGTGATGAATATGTAAAATAAGTGTTAATGACATTGATTATATCCATTTGAATGAGGTTATGTTGTGCATAATGTGTTTTAATTCAATAAAAAGAGATTTGGCCATGTTTAGGGTTTTCATTCATGAGAGACACGGCCAAACTAAAGAAGAGACACGGGCAAGACTAAAGATTTTTGGGAGACACGGCCAAGTTTAAGGAAATTTGGCCGTGTTGGATCAATTTTGACTGTGTCTGCCACTGCCTATTTTGTGTTGAGAGACACGGCCAAGCTAGGGAAGTCTTGGCCGTGTTGGAGCTTTTGTGTAACACCCCCACATCCAATGCACACACACTACAACCACAACAATGTAGCATAAGTGCACCAAACATAGGGATACTACGATTTTCTTCAACATTCAAAACATTTAAATAGATACAATACTATTATCATTATATATTATAGAAAAGTAGATCATTTACTTTTAAAATAAAACACATTAGATATATATATATACATACATATAGTTATTACACAGCGGAAGTCATAAAATATTTACATATTTGAAAACACTTAATTCCATATTTACAAATATACATATATGTACATTTAATCAATACTTTACAAAATATAAAAGAGTTATACATGATTGGCAAGTTTTCTTTGATCTTTAAGTCTCCAAAATCAACTCTTCACTGTCTACCCTCGGTCGGTTTCGAAGAGCTTTCGGGATCAACTCTATCAACTCTATTACCTGCGCGATTAAACACTATCGCGCTAAGCCAACGGCTTAGTAAGATAATCATGCTAATGTTATGTTTTAATGCAATGCAGTACCAATTCTCAATCCATATTATGCATGTAACATCATATATGCCAAGTTGATAACATAGCTTTCCATTTTATAACTCAACATATATATATATATACATAGGCATATCATACTTCACATCTTATCATAGACCTCATTTATATTCATTTAATCATTCATCATCAACAATAAGCTAAGGCAAGCATCATTCAGGACTCACATTAACCATAGACAAGCATGGGCCCAAGACATACTAATATGCCATTCAATTTTCAGAGTTAATGTTTTGGTTCTATTATCACATTTATCAATATCATATACCCAACTAGGCTTCAAGGATTAGGTTCAACCAAGCTTCAAGGGGAGCAAAGCATGCTAAGCTTCAACCCAACTTGGCTTCAAGAACCAACCCAACCTAGCTTCAAGGGTGGTAACATCTCAATTAGGCTTCAAGGATTCAATCCAACCTAACTTCAAGAGATTGTTACACTTACTAGGCATGCCACCAACAACAAACTCTGAAAATAGAATAACACATTAGCCACACAATTCATTTATTATTCAATTATCATTTCCATTTCCAATTATCATCAACATTTAGGCATACATGCCTTCTTTCTCTCAATATCATCATCATAGCCAATAACAATGGCTTTGTATCACATTTCACATTTCAATTCATATTATGCATAAAGCATCATTGATATCACATCTTTGATATAACATTTCAAAGTACATTACTCATAAAACACATTACCTTTCACAATGCATAACATAACCTTATTTAAATCTCAACAATGCAATTAGGGCAAAGAACAATTTATATGATTCATAGCTTTAGGATCTTTCATATGCATTTGATTAGCTCATTCATAGTTTAAAGTATGTTTAAAGTGTTTAAGTTTAGGTTTAGGAACCAACCTACCTTTGAAGAACCAAAACATTGCAACTAGGTCAAGGAAAACAAAACTTACCTAACCCATATGAGGGACACGGGCAGCACACATGAGGGACACGGCCAAGCTTGTGGCCGTGTCACTCAACCCAATTTTGGCAGTAGCAAACACGGCTTGGGGACACGGCCGTGTCTCCCAAAAATCAATCCAACACCTTCAAAATTTCATGTCTTGGCCGTGTTTCCCATAGCTTTTTGGCCGTGTCACCCATAACCAAAACCCTAACCAAAGCCAACACTTTCCCAATTGCATTTAAACTCAATATACATCATACCACATGTTTCAAATGAACATAAACAATGTTCTAAACACATATTCATCATAAGAATCACCTCATAACACATTAATATTACACTTAAACACAAATCATCTCAAAACCCTAAAATCACCATCTTTCAAAATCATCATCCACCACTTCCAACAACAACACCTATTTAAACTCTTAACTTAAAACCAATTCAACACTTGAGAATACAACACAAACACATCTAATCATCAAACCAACAAATCACAAATCACCCTAATCATAACTTCAACACTACTACAAAATAAGTAAAGGAAACAAAAGAATTCTTACCTTAGATGAAGAAATTCCACAATTCTTTCACCAAAGCTCTCAATTCCTTCTTCAATTTGATCTTAGTATCAAGAACACTTCTCCTTCCCTTTTGCTAATGGAGAGCCGGCCACCTCTTGAAAGAAAGAAGAAAAGATGATGAAGAATCACAAAGTCAAACTTCATTAAATACCCATCCAAAGGAAAATTACTATAATGCCCTCATACATATCTTAATTCTCTTTGTTATCTCTTGCCCATTTTAGTAATTTCACATGCCCTAAAAAATATCTCCTCTTGCCTTGACCAACTCTTTTGACCAATGTATATGTTATATATATCACAATATACACAACATATAAACTTGTCTCTAAACCCTAAATTCTTTCCCAAAACACTTATACTTTTCTTTTCTCAATTTAAACCAACAATACAACAACAACAACAACAACAACAACATGCAAAACTTCTAGGGCATAAATGAGGATATTACAATTCTCCCCCTCTAAAAAGAAATTTCGTCCTCGAAATTACCTGAAATCAATTCTGAAACAACTGAGGATATTGCTCTCGCATAGTCTGCTCACTTTCCCAAGTTGCTTCTTCTTTTGCATGATTCTTCCAAAGAATCTTCACCAATGGCACTCTCTTGTTCCTCAATTCTTTCACTTCCCGTGCCAAGATAGCAACTGGTTCCTCTTCAAATGTCAAGTCTAGGCTCACTTCAATAGATTCAAATGGCAACACATGAGATGGATCCGACCTGTACCTCCTCAACATAGATACATGGAACACATTATGAATACGATCCAACTCAGGTGGCAAAGCAAGTCTATACGCCACTGGCCCAACTCTTTCTAACACTTCATACGGTCTGATGAAACGAGGACTCAATTTCCCTTTCCGACCGAACCTCAAAATCTTCTTCCAAGGAGATACCTTCAAAAATACCTTATCCCCAACATCAAACTGAATGTCTCTCCTCTTCAGATCTGCATAGGACTTCTGTCGGTCTGAAGCTGCTTTTAACCTGCCCCGAATCAACTTCACTTTCTCTTCAGTTTCTTTAATCAAATCAGGCCCAATTAACTTACTTTCCCCAAGTTCATTCCAACACAGCGGTGTCCTACACCGTCTACCATACAGTGCTTCGAATGGTGCCATACCAATGCTGGATTGGTGACTGTTGTTATAAGCAAACTCTACAAGAGGTAAGAATCTATCCCAACTTCCAGTGAAATCGATGACACAGCTTCTCAACATATCCTCAATGATCTGTATCACCCTCTCAGACTGTCCATCCGTCTGTGGATGAAAAGCAGTGCTGAAATGCAGTCGAGAACCCAAAGCACTATGCAAACTCTTCCAAAATCTCGAAGTAAACCTGGGATCTCGATCAGACACTAAAGAAGTTGGAACACCATGCAATCTCACAATCTCATGGATGTACAGCTCAGCTAACCTCTCCAAAGAGTAATCCATCCGAATCGGAAGGAAATGAGCTGTCTTAGTCAATCTATCCACAATCACCCATATGGCATCATGTTTCCTTTGTGACAAAGGCAATCCAGACACAAAGTCCATTGTCACTCTTTCCCACTTCCATTCTGGCACTGACAACGGTTGAAGCAACCCAGTGGGAACTTGATGCTCTGCTTTAACCTTCTGACAAGTGAGACATTTAGATACAAATTCAGCAATGTCTCTCTTCAACCCAATCCACCAGTAATGCTGTCTCAAGTCATGATACATCTTTGTATTGCCCGGATGCATAGCAAACACTGACTGATGTGCTTCTTCCAAAATGATCCTTTTCAAATCAGCATCATCGGGTACACACAATCTGCTCTTGAACCAAAGACTCCCATCACTCTTCACAATAAAATCTCTACCTTTTCCACTCTGACAATCTGAAACAATCTTCTGTATCTTCTTATCAGCCAACTGAGCTTCTTTAATCTAATCCAACAAAACTGGTTTCACATGCAACTGTGCTAACAATGCACCATCAACACAAGGTACAAAACTAGCACACAATGCTCTCAACTTAACAAGCAACGAGAGCGAGTAAAAAGTTAAACCAGCTAAAGACTTTCGACTCAAGGCATCAGCAACAACATTTGCTTTACCTGGATGATAATCTATCAAGCAGTCGTAGTCTTTAATCAATTCTAACCATCTCCTCTGCCGAAGGTTGAGCTCTTTCTGGACACCCAAATACTTCAAACTCTTGTGATCAGTGTAAATGAAACATTTCTTTCCAAACAGATAATGGCGCCAAATCTTTAATGCAAAGACAATGGCTGCCAATTCCAAATCATGGGTAGGATAGTTAAGCTCATGCGGTTTCAACTGACGAGATGCATAAGCTATAACTTTCCCTTCCTGCATTAGCACACAACCCAAACCAATATGTGAAGCATCACTGTAGATCACATAGGGTTGGCCTTCTATAGGTAAAGTGAGAACAGGCGCTTGAGTCAACATATCTCTCAACTGTTCAAAGCTAGCCTGACACTGATCCGTCCACACAAATCTCACTCCCTTACGAAGCAATCTGGTGAGTGGAGTAGCTATCACAGAAAACCCTTTCACAAACCGCCGGTAATAGCCTGCCAAACCCAGAAAACTTCTAACCTCTGTCACAGACTTGGGTGAACTCCAATTCAAAATGGCTTCAACTTTGCTCGGATCAACTCTAATACCCTCTGCTGAAACTATATGTCCAAGAAAAGCTACTTGATCCAACCAAAACTCACACTTCGACAATTTAGCAAACAAATGCTTCTCTCTCAAGATCTGCAACACAATCCGCAGATGCTTATCGTGTTCCTCTTCATTCCTCGAATACACCAGAATATCATCGATGAAAACTACTACAAACTGATCCAAATAGGGCCTAAACACCCTATTCATCAAATCCATGAAAGCTGCAGGTGCATTTGTCAGACCAAAAGGCATAACTAAAAATTCATAATGCCCATACCTGGTCCGAAAAGCTGTCTTCGGAACATCCTCAGCTCTGACTCTCAGCTGATGGTACCCCGATCTCAGATCAATCTTAGAGAATACTGACGCTCCCTTCAACTGATCAAAGAGATCATCGATTCTAGGCAAATGATACTTATTTTTAATGGTCACCTTGTTCAATTGCCTATAATCGATGCACAATCTCATAGTACCATCTTTCTTCTTTACAAATAACACAGGAGCTCCCCAAGGAGAAACACTGGGGCGAATGAATCCTTTATCCAACAGCTCCTGTAATTGTACTTTCAACTCCCTCAATTCTGCTGGTGCCATTCTGTAAGGAGTAATGGAGATAGGAGTGGTACCAGGCAACAATTCAATACCAAACTCCACCTCTCTCTCAGGAGGCACTCCTGGCAACTCCTCTGGAAAAACATCAGGGAACTCTGCAACTGTGGCAATACTATCAATGGAAGAACCCTTCACTCTAGTATCTACCACATGAGCAAGATAGGCTTCACACCCTTTCCTAATCAACCTCCTAGCTGCAACAGCTGAAACAAATAAGGAGGCTAGCTGTCCTTGCTCATTAGATACTATCACCTCCCTACCATCACCAGTTCTCAAAGAAACAATTTTCTTTTTACAATCCACCACAGCTCCATGTCGAGATAGCCAGTCCATGCCCAAAATAACATCATATTCCTTAAATGGCATCTCAATCAAATCCCCAAGGAACTCCTCACCCTGCACCACTACTGCACTATCTTTGTGCACTTTACTAACAATCACACTATGCCCTAACGGATTTGTTACCAAAACATCAAACCCTAGGGATTCAGCATGCACATCAAATACAGGTAAAACAGATGCACTATTATAAGAGTGTGTGGATCCAGGGTCAATCAATGCAAGTACTGCAGTATTAAATAAAGAAAAAGTACCAGCTATGACCGCCGATGCATCCGGCTGCCTCTGCATAACATACATCCTCTGGGAAGAACCAACCTCCTCCAATCTAGTCTCCCTGGATGTAGCACCACCTCTAGAAATGAACCCCGGTCTACCTCCTCGGCTGGCACCTCTGCCTCCCCTCACACTGGCTCGAGAAGCGGCAGAATCAACTGGCATCTGCCTTTGCCTCTCAGGGCAATCTTTCACAAAATGGTCAGGTGACCCACACCTGAAACATACCCCTGCAACACCAGCCTTCCAACAAGGACCACCATGGGGCCTCCCACAATGGATGCAGATAGGTAAGGTGGATCTCTGAACCATAGGGGTTGGAGCACTTGCCACTGAAGCTGCAGGTCTGAATCTTTGTCTCTGGAACTGCACTGATCTACCTGCTGGTCTCAGACTCCTAATACTCCGAGGAACAAAACTTCCTCTACCCCTCTTCACTGAAGAAGACCCTGCCTCAAACTGGGGCCTTCTCACCCTAACCTCATCCTCTGAAGCAGCTGCAATACCCTGAGCTCGCTCCACACTCCGAGCTGCTGCCACTAGCTGGGAAAAATCTTGATATCTGGATCCAGCCACATGACACATGATAGAGGGCCTCAATCCCTCTTCAAACCTCCTACATCTATCTACCTCATCTGATATTATGCCCCCAGCATACTGACTTAATCGAATAAACTCAACCTCATATTCAGTTACGGTCCGGTGATCTTGATTCAAATCTAAAAATTCTCTTTTCTTCCCATCTTTATACTCCCTTGGAGTATACTTCAATTCAAATTCCCTCAGAAAGTCAGCATATGACAAGGTTGGTGGATCATCCATAGAATGGGGCACTGTCTTCCACCAACTATATGCATCCTTCTGCAACAAGGATCTTGCATAATCAAACTTTTCCTCAGGGGTGGCTTGCAACTGAATAAAGATCCTCTGAACTTTGTCAAGCCACTGTTCTGCTACAGCTGGATCAGTGGTACCAATAAAATCCTCAGCTCCATACTTCCTTAACTTGTCATAGTGCCTCACTGGCACCAAAGGCTGAGGGGGTGGTGGCACTGGTTGTACTGGCGCTTGCCTGAAAGTCTTCATCATATTCACAAACCAAGCTGGTGGAACCTCCTCACCAGTTGGTCTCCCCGACCCAGAAGCAGGTGCCTCCCCAGCACTCTCAACTCTAACTCCCTCATCAGGAGCAACACTCTCCTCACTGCCCTCAACTGACTGTCTCAAATGAGAATCCATCAACACCTAACACTGCAAACACAACAGGACACACCTTATTAAAGATCAAAGATTGCCAATCCCAAACATGTATTTTATTTCAAAAACTCACTTTTTAATTCAAAATATTCTTTTTATAACATATTACCTAGGTTGAGAATCTCAAACCTAGGCTCTGATACCAAAACAATTGTAACACCCCCACATCCAATGCACACACACTACAACCACAACAATGTAGCATAAGTGCACCAAACATAGGGATACTACGATTTTCTTCAACATTCAAAACATTTAAATAGATACAATACTATTATCATTATATATTATAGAAAAGTAGATCATTTACTTTTAAAATAAAACACATTAGATATATATATATACATACATATAGTTATTACACAGCGGAAGTCATAAAATATTTACATATTTGAAAACACTTAATTCCATATTTACAAATATACATATATGTACATTTAATCAATACTTTACAAAATATAAAAGAGTTATACATGATTGGCAAGTTTTCTTTGATCTTTAAGTCTCCAAAATCAACTCTTCACTGTCTACCCTCGGTCGGTTTCGAAGAGCTTTCGGGATCAACTCTATCAACTCTATTACCTGCGCGATTAAACACTATCGCGCTAAGCCAACGGCTTAGTAAGATAATCATGCTAATGTTATGTTTTAATGCAATGCAGTACCAATTCTCAATCCATATTATGCATGTAACATCATATATGCCAAGTTGATAACATAGCTTTCCATTTTATAACTCAACATATATATATATATACATAGGCATATCATACTTCACATCTTATCATAGACCTCATTTATATTCATTTAATCATTCATCATCAACAATAAGCTAAGGCAAGCATCATTCAGGACTCACATTAACCATAGACAAGCATGGGCCCAAGACATACTAATATGCCATTCAATTTTCAGAGTTAATGTTTTGGTTCTATTATCACATTTATCAATATCATATACCCAACTAGGCTTCAAGGATTAGGTTCAACCAAGCTTCAAGGGGAGCAAAGCATGCTAAGCTTCAACCCAACTTGGCTTCAAGAACCAACCCAACCTAGCTTCAAGGGTGGTAACATCTCAATTAGGCTTCAAGGATTCAATCCAACCTAACTTCAAGAGATTGTTACACTTACTAGGCATGCCACCAACAACAAACTCTGAAAATAGAATAACACATTAGCCACACAATTCATTTATTATTCAATTATCATTTCCATTTCCAATTATCATCAACATTTAGGCATACATGCCTTCTTTCTCTCAATATCATCATCATAGCCAATAACAATGGCTTTGTATCACATTTCACATTTCAATTCATATTATGCATAAAGCATCATTGATATCACATCTTTGATATAACATTTCAAAGTACATTACTCATAAAACACATTACCTTTCACAATGCATAACATAACCTTATTTAAATCTCAACAATGCAATTAGGGCAAAGAACAATTTATATGATTCATAGCTTTAGGATCTTTCATATGCATTTGATTAGCTCATTCATAGTTTAAAGTATGTTTAAAGTGTTTAAGTTTAGGTTTAGGAACCAACCTACCTTTGAAGAACCAAAACATTGCAACTAGGTCAAGGAAAACAAAACTTACCTAACCCATATGAGGGACACGGGCAGCACACATGAGGGACACGGCCAAGCTTGTGGCCGTGTCACTCAACCCAATTTTGGCAGTAGCAAACACGGCTTGGGGACACGGCCGTGTCTCCCAAAAATCAATCCAACACCTTCAAAATTTCATGTCTTGGCCGTGTTTCCCATAGCTTTTTGGCCGTGTCACCCATAACCAAAACCCTAACCAAAGCCAACACTTTCCCAATTGCATTTAAACTCAATATACATCATACCACATGTTTCAAATGAACATAAACAATGTTCTAAACACATATTCATCATAAGAATCACCTCATAACACATTAATATTACACTTAAACACAAATCATCTCAAAACCCTAAAATCACCATCTTTCAAAATCATCATCCACCACTTCCAACAACAACACCTATTTAAACTCTTAACTTAAAACCAATTCAACACTTGAGAATACAACACAAACACATCTAATCATCAAACCAACAAATCACAAATCACCCTAATCATAACTTCAACACTACTACAAAATAAGTAAAGGAAACAAAAGAATTCTTACCTTAGATGAAGAAATTCCACAATTCTTTCACCAAAGCTCTCAATTCCTTCTTCAATTTGATCTTAGTATCAAGAACACTTCTCCTTCCCTTTTGCTAATGGAGAGCCGGCCACCTCTTGAAAGAAAGAAGAAAAGATGATGAAGAATCACAAAGTCAAACTTCATTAAATACCCATCCAAAGGAAAATTACTATAATGCCCTCATACATATCTTAATTCTCTTTGTTATCTCTTGCCCATTTTAGTAATTTCACATGCCCTAAAAAATATCTCCTCTTGCCTTGACCAACTCTTTTGACCAATGTATATGTTATATATATCACAATATACACAACATATAAACTTGTCTCTAAACCCTAAATTCTTTCCCAAAACACTTATACTTTTCTTTTCTCAATTTAAACCAACAATACAACAACAACAACAACAACAACAACATGCAAAACTTCTAGGGCATAAATGAGGATATTACAATTCTCCCCCTCTAAAAAGAAATTTCGTCCTCGAAATTACCTGAAATCAATTCTGAAACAACTGAGGATATTGCTCTCGCATAGTCTGCTCACTTTCCCAAGTTGCTTCTTCTTTTGCATGATTCTTCCAAAGAATCTTCACCAATGGCACTCTCTTGTTCCTCAATTCTTTCACTTCCCGTGCCAAGATAGCAACTGGTTCCTCTTCAAATGTCAAGTCTAGGCTCACTTCAATAGATTCAAATGGCAACACATGAGATGGATCCGACCTGTACCTCCTCAACATAGATACATGGAACACATTATGAATACGATCCAACTCAGGTGGCAAAGCAAGTCTATACGCCACTGGCCCAACTCTTTCTAACACTTCATACGGTCTGATGAAACGAGGACTCAATTTCCCTTTCCGACCGAACCTCAAAATCTTCTTCCAAGGAGATACCTTCAAAAATACCTTATCCCCAACATCAAACTGAATGTCTCTCCTCTTCAGATCTGCATAGGACTTCTGTCGGTCTGAAGCTGCTTTTAACCTGCCCCGAATCAACTTCACTTTCTCTTCAGTTTCTTTAATCAAATCAGGCCCAATTAACTTACTTTCCCCAAGTTCATTCCAACACAGCGGTGTCCTACACCGTCTACCATACAGTGCTTCGAATGGTGCCATACCAATGCTGGATTGGTGACTGTTGTTATAAGCAAACTCTACAAGAGGTAAGAATCTATCCCAACTTCCAGTGAAATCGATGACACAGCTTCTCAACATATCCTCAATGATCTGTATCACCCTCTCAGACTGTCCATCCGTCTGTGGATGAAAAGCAGTGCTGAAATGCAGTCGAGAACCCAAAGCACTATGCAAACTCTTCCAAAATCTCGAAGTAAACCTGGGATCTCGATCAGACACTAAAGAAGTTGGAACACCATGCAATCTCACAATCTCATGGATGTACAGCTCAGCTAACCTCTCCAAAGAGTAATCCATCCGAATCGGAAGGAAATGAGCTGTCTTAGTCAATCTATCCACAATCACCCATATGGCATCATGTTTCCTTTGTGTCAAAGGCAATCCAGACACAAAGTCCATTGTCACTCTTTCCCACTTCCATTCTGGCACTGACAACGGTTGAAGCAACCCAGTGGGAACTTGATGCTCTGCTTTAACCTTCTGACAAGTGAGACATTTAGATACAAATTCAGCAATGTCTCTCTTCAACCCAATCCACCAGTAATGCTGTCTCAAGTCATGATACATCTTTGTATTGCCCGGATGCATAGCAAACACTGACTGATGTGCTTCTTCCAAAATGATCCTTTTCAAATCAGCATCATCGGGTACACACAATCTGCTCTTGAACCAAAGACTCCCATCACTCTTGACAATAAAATCTCTACCTTTTCCACTCTGACAATCTGAAACAATCTTCTGTTTCTTCTTATCAGCCAACTGAGCTTCTTTAATCTGATCCAACAAAACTGGTTTCACATGCAACTGTGCTAACAATGCACCATCAACACAAGGTACAAAACTAGCACACAACATATAAACTTGTCTCTAAACCCTAAATTCTTTCCCAAAACACTTATACTTTTCTTTTCTCAATTTAAACCAACAATACAACAACAACAACAACAACAACAACAACAACAACAACAACAACAACATGCAAAACTTCTAGGGCATAAATGAGGATATTACATTTTGGTTGAGAGACACAGCCACAAGCTTGGCCGTGTCCCTTGAGTGTGTTAGCTACTGTGATTATTCTTTGCTCTTCTTGCATTGTTTTGATTCTTCAAAGGTCTTCTTGCACCTAAACATAAAAATAAACACTCTAAACACATTTAATACAAAGAATGATCTAAACAAATATATGTGGAAGATTCTAAATCTATAAATAATGTTATATTGTGTATAATGTGGGACACAATGTGAGTAATGATGATGCATATGATACTATATGAACAATGTTATGTTTTATACATTGTGAATCTGGTGAATGGTAATGTGTTATATGAATAATGTACTTTGTAATGTTATATCAATGATGCTATATGTAAAATGTGAAGGACATGATGGGGTAATTGATTAGGTATACTATGAAATATTATAATATGAATTGAGACATGACATGATATGAGGCCATTGTGATTGGCTATGATAACTCAAATGTGATGTGAAGCCATTATGATTGGCTATGATAACTCAAATGTGATGTGAAGCCATTGTGATTGGCTATGATAACTCAAATGTGATGTGAAGCCATGGTGATTGGCTATGATGATTCAACTGAGAATGAAATTGCTAAATGAATTGTGTGGCTAATGTGTTATTCCATTTTCAGAGTTTGTTGTTGGTGGCATGCCTAATATTGGTAACAATCTCTTGAAGTTAGGTTGGATTTGATCCTTGAAGCCTAATTGAGATGTTACAACCCTTGAAGCTAGGTTGGGTTGGTTCTTGAAGCCAAGTTGGGTTGATACTTAGCATGCTTTGTTCCCCTTGAAGCTTGGTTGAACCTAATCCTTGAAGCCTAGTTGGGTTTATGATAATGATGAATGTGATAACAAAACCAAAGCGTTAACTCTGAAAGATGGAATGGCATATTAGTGTGTTTTGGGCCCATGCTTGTCTTTGTTTAATGTGATTCATGAATGGTATAATGATTGCCTTTATTGGAAATGTGATTCATGATTGGTGAATTGTGAATAAAATAATGATATGAAGTATGATATGTAATGTGTGTATTAATCGATTGTGAGTATTAGTGATGGATTGTGGTTGGTGTTAATGATATGTATATATATATAATATATGAGATTAGTAGAGATATATGAAAGGTGTAATTAAAAAGGGAAACCATGATAAGAAACTAATGGTACATGGAATTTGATATATCATTATATGTTAGAACTTCTGTAATGTATGTTTATATTATTTATTTGTACTACTAAGCTCTCGTGCTTAGCGCGGATGTGTAATCGCGCAGGTGACCAGGTGGAAGATATGAAGTCTTTCGTTATGCCACGAGAAGAGTAAGAGTTTATCGAGACCAACTAGAGGGTGATGCATACATGCATAATTTTTAATTATGATGTATTTCTGACAAGAGTATATTTATATGTATAAATGAAGTTTTGATAAAGATAAGATTCTTATATATATGTAAGATCATTAAAAGTATAATGATTTTGTAAATGCTCCTTAAATTAATGTATTGTGGTTTAAACTCTGTTAAAGATTTTTAAATTGTAACGAAAAGTGACATCCTTATACTTTATATACTTACTGTATGTATATCAGGTATATGTATAGTACTTATATGGGGTATCGGGGTGTTACATGTTCAACCAAAGAAGAATGAGAAGATGAGCTTCCCACCACTTGAAGAGATCTTTGTCAAAGCTCCAGATATGGGACCACTCCAAGGAAATCCCGAGCCGATCATGTTCATGGATAAGTTAATTCCAGGTTTTAAAATTTTTGCAGATGTTGCTGAACTAGTGGAGCAAGTGAAGAAAGAGCTCACCTTGTCAACCAACAAAGAATCCAATCCAAAAGAGAAGAATGAAGCTGCCCTGAAAGCCGAGAAGACTCCGGAAGAGATTACAGCCCTGGTCGAGGAAAAGTTTGAAAACATCCTGCTTTATGATTCTGAGAACAGTGATTTTAATTTTGATTTTAATTTGTCTGCTTTGTATGAGGATGATGATGTTTTCTTTTCCAAAATGAATGCAATAAAGTCTGATTTTGCTTACTTGTGTGATGTTTCTCCTGATGGTTGCATGCATTCAAATAGCAGTTACATGAGCATCTTTAATATTAATTCTGTTAACACACAATCATTAAATTTGGGAACAACTGAAAATCCTAAAAATATTAGCATAGCATCCGACCTTACTCCTGATGAGAGAGAGAGATTTGAAAAAATATTCAAAAAATATGAAGAAGTGTTTGCTTGGTCTTATGAGGATATGCCTGGGATAGATCGAGACATAGCCGAGCATCATATTCCTACTTACACTCACATTAAGCCTGTCAAACAAAAGCTTAGGTGACTAAGACCTGAGTGGGCTGAATTGGTTAAAGAAGAGGTCACTAAGCAAATACAAGTGAAGTTCCTTGAAGTGATAGAATATCTAGATTGGTTAGCCAACATAGTACCCGTGCCAAAGAAAGATGGAAGGATAAGGGTCTGCATGGACTATAGAGATTTAAACAAAGCTTCCCCTAAGGATGATTTTCCTTTACCTCATATAGATGTTCTCATTGATAGTGCAGCCTCTAGCGTGCTACACTCGTTTGTAGATGGATTTTCTGGATACAATAAAGTGTTAATGGCCCAAGAGGATAAATCCAAAACTGCCTTCACTACTACATGGGGTATATTTTGTTATAGGGTGATGCCTTTCGGCTTAAAGAATGCTGGAGAAACCTACCAAAGGATGGCCACCACACTATTTCATGATATGATGCACAAAGAAGTTGAAGTATATGTTGATGATATGATGGTGAAGTCAGATACAAGGGAGCAACACTTCCAAAACTTAGAATTATTCTTCGATAGAGCTTTGAAGTATAAGCAAAGATTAAACCTGAAGAAGTGTGTATTCGGTGTTACTTCAGGCAAATTATTGGGACATGTAATTGGTCTGAATGGCATTGAGATTGATCCTGATAAAGTCAAAGCAATCAGGGAAATGCCAGCCCCAAAGATGGAGAGAGAAGTTCGGGGATTCATTGGTAAACTGCAGTACATTAGCAGATTTATAGCAAAGCTCACAACAATCTGTGAGCCTATCTTCAAGTTACTTAGAAAGAATCAGCTGGTCGTATGGAATGAAGAATGTCAAAAGGCCTTTGATCGAATAAAAGAGTATTTGTTGAATCCACTTGTAATATCCTCATTTATGCCCTAGAAGTTTTGCATATTGTTGTTGTTGTTGTTATTGTTATATATTGGATTGAATATATGTGTTAAATTGTAAGAGAAAAGAAATTGAGAAGAGAAAGTATATGTATATGTATTTTGGGAAGAAATAGGGTTTAGAGACAAATTTATATGTTGTGTATATGTTAATATATATGACATATAAAGTGGTCAAAAGGCTTGGTCAATGCAAGAGAAGATATTTATTTGAGATTGGTAAATTACTTAATTGGGCACATATAAGACAAAAAGATAATTATGTGAATAAGGGCACTTTGGTAATTGATTGGATAAAATCACATGGTGGATATTTAAAGAAGGTTTGACTTGTGTTTTCTTCATCATTTCTTCTTCTTCTTGTTGTTGATGGCCGGCCCTCCATAGCCAAAGAGAAAGAAAGAGACAAGTGATGGTTTTGATGATTTCAAGCTTAAATTGAAGAAAGATTAAGTGTTCAAGTGTTGCTTTAAGAAGTTTTTAACTAAGGTAAGATCTTTTCTCTAATTTCTTCAATTCTTTTGAAGTGGTATGATTAAGTTGCTTATGGTATGATTGTAAGTATTGATTTTGCTTGATAGATGAGAAGTTGGGTTGGTGTTGGTGATGGAAGAGTAAGATTGGTGTTTAGTGAAATTGTTTCTGTTTTAGGATTAGTAAAGGCTGTGACTTATATGATTTTTAATTAATTTTAGAAAAATGTTATTGAAGTGAATTTTTGATATGTTGTGCCTCTATGAGTCTAGAATGACTGAAAAATATGTTGATTCGATTTTGGAATGGTTATGAGTTTAGAAAGATTATTTTCATTAGACCTGTTCCAGCAGGTACCTTAACTGGGACAGCTATATTTCGTGATTTTTAATAAAATGTAGAAAAATCATATTCAATTGAATTTTGGATATGTTGTTGCTTAGTGAGTCTAGTATTTTAGAAAAATAATTTGGAACCACGTTGATTGAATTTGATTTATGGAATTCACAAAGTTCAGAACTGCTGCCAGGATGCAGGGCAATTGGGGCAGTCTGGTTAGGTGAACTATTTGACCAAGATTTTGTGTTCAGTTTGATCTGAAATTTTAAAGGGATGATTTTAAGATACAAAAATAAATTCTGTAAAAATTTTAGAATTTTTAGTCAAGTAGATTATTTTATACAATTTTTCAAAATAAGGATAAAATGGAGTTTAAAACCAGAATGTACTATTTATGGTTAGGGTTTTAATTCTTTGTTCTTCTTGCATTGCTTTGGTTTTCCAAAGGTAGGTTGGTCCTTAAACCTAACCCTAAACACTTTAAACACACTTGAATCAATGAATGTTATAATCAATTGTTCTTTGCCCTAATTGCATTGTTGAGATTGAACAATGTTATGTTGTGCATTGTGAATGGTAATATGTTTCATGAGTAATGTGGAATGAAATGTTGATATTTATGAATGATGCTATGTGAGATATAATGTGATCATGGATGAGATATATATATATATATATATATACTTGAATAATGAGATGTTATATTGTGAAATGAAATGTGAAGCCATTGTTATTGGCTAAGATGATGTAATTGAAAGAAAGAAGGCATGTTTGCCTAAATGTGATGAGAATTGAGAATGGAAATGAATTGTTTGTTTGTTTAATATGTTATTCAGTTTCAGAGTTCTAGATTTGGGTGGCATGCCTAAGAAATGATGAAAGGTAACAGTCTTGCCGGGTTGAGGACCTCCTCATAGGTGTTGAGTTGATGGTCCAAGAGACTGGGTCTGTTATACTATGAGATATATGATTTGTAACAGTCTTGCCGGGTTGAGGATCTCCTCATATGTGTTGAGTTGATGATCCAAGAGACTGGGTCTGTTACACTTGCCTACGGGCGTGATTATTGTGACTATGAACCAAAGCAGTAACTCTGAACTCTGAATATCGTATTAAATACTTGTTGGGCCCATAGGTGTCAAGGTTATATGAATGTCCTAAATAATGTTATGAGTTTAATGAAATGAGATGTTGGTTATGAAGTATGATTTATTAATGTTGAATGTGAAAAGATGTTGAAATGTGGTATGCTCATATGACTATGATTTGTGAAATGCATAATTGTGTGGTTAACTTTATATTTATGATGTTGATCTTATCAATAACATATGTGGCATTGCATTTCATTAAAGCATACTGTTAGCATGTTTTATCTTACTAAGTCGTTGGCTTAGCGCGATAGTGTTTAATCGCGCAGGTAGTAGAGTGGATAGAGTTGAACCCGAGAGTTCATCAAGACCTAGTGAGAGTAGACCTTGAAGAATCCATTTTGGGAGCTTAAAGATCAGAGCAGACTTGCCAATCATGTATAAATTTTATGTGTTGTAAAACTTGGGTTTTGATGTATATGAATTTGTAAATATGTAAATATTTTATAACTTCCGCTGTGTAATATTTAAATATGGGGGTTGTCACAAAACCTTTATTTTATGTTGTACTAGAAGTGTAAATCCTTTTTGCAGGTTGTAGTTGAGGTTACAAGGGGGATTTATTGGGAGTGTACTGAGAATGATTTTGTTTGCATTGGTTTGTGTAAAATTTTTTTAAAAATAAGAAAAAAACCGGTTTTGTCGACACTTGGGACTCAATTTTTAGGAGAAACTATGGCAAAAATTTTGTAAAAATCGGAACTAAAATTTGACTAAGCAAAATTGGTAGCAACATTAGGTTAGTGTGGCACCTCTACTCAGCTTACATATGTAGGTCGGGAAGGGGTGTTACAATTTTTGGTATCAGAGCCTAGGTTTGAGATTCTCAACCTAGGTAAAATGTAATAAAAAGAATATTTTTACTTAAAAAGTGGTTTTGAATAACATATACGTTTGAGATTGGCAGTCTCTGATCTTTAATAAGATATAATCTGCTGTGTTTGCAGTGTTAGGTTGTGATGGATTCTCACTCACGTCAGTCGATTGAGGGTAGTGCCGAGAGTATTGCTCCTGCTGAGGGAGCTAGGGTTGATAGTGTTGAGGAGGCACCTGCTACGGTGTCGGGTAGACCAGCTGGGGAGGAGGTTCCGCCAGCCTGGTTTAGGCCTATGATGGAAGCTATGAGACAAGCACCTGTGCAACCACAGCCACCGCCACCACCCCCTCAGCCTTCAGTACCAGTAAGGCACTATGATAAGCTAAGGAAATATGGAGCAGAGGATTTCTTTGGTACAGTTGATCCGGCTGTAGCAGAACAGTGGCTTGATAGAGTTCAAAGGGTATTTGTGCAGTTGCAAGCCACTTCAGAGGAGAAGTTTGACTATGCAAGATCTTTGCTACAGAAGGATGCCTACGACTGGTGGAAGACAGTGCCCCATTCTATGGATGATCCACCAACCTTGTCTTATGCGGATTTTCTGAGAGAATTTGAGTTGAAGTATACTCCTAGGGAGTATAAAGATGGGAAGAAAAGAGAGTTTCTAGATTTGAAGCAAGATCATCGGACCGTAACTGAATATGAAGTGGAGTTTATTCGACTGAGCCAGTATGCTGGGGGCATCATTGCTGATGAGATTGATAGATGTCGGCGATTTGAGGAGGGATTGAGGCCCTCGATCATGTGCTTAGTGGCTGGATCCAGATATCAGGATTTCTCACAGCTTGTGGCAGCAGCTCGAAGTGTAGAGCGAGCTCAAGTTATTGCAGCTGCTTCAGAGGAAGAGGTTAGGGTTAGGAGGCCCCAGTTTGAGGCAGGGTCTTCTTCTGCAAAGAGGGGTAGAGGAAGTTTTGTTCCTCGAAGTAGTAGGAGCCAGAGACCAGCGGATAGGTCAGTGCAGTTCCAGAGGCAGAGATTTAGACCTGCAGCTTCAGTAGCGAGTGCTCCTACTCCTGGAGTTCAGAGATCCACCTTACCTGTGTGTGACCAGTGTGGTGGAAGACATGGGGGCGTTTGTTGGAGGTACAGTAGATCAGCTGTATGCTTCAGGTGTGGATCACCTAACCACTTTGTGAGAGACTGTCCTGAGAGGCAGGAGCAGATGCCAGTGGATTCTGCTGCTTCTCGAGCTAGTGTGAGGGGAGGCAGAGGAGGCAGAGGTGCCAACCGGGGAGGTAGACCAGGATTCAGTTCTAGAGGAGGTGCTACATCCAGGGAGGGTAGACCAAAGGAGGTTGGATCTTCCCAGAGGATGTATGTTATGCAGAGTTCCCAGATGTGTTTCCAGAGGAGTTGCCAGGGGTACCTCCTGAGAGAGAGGTGGAGTTCGGTATTGAATTGTTGCCTGGTACAACTCCTATCTCTATTACTCCTTATAGAATGGCACCAGCAGAATTGAGGGAGTTGAAAGTACAATTACAGGAGTTGTTGGACAAAGGATTTATTCGCCCCAGTGTTTCTCCTTGGGGAGCTCCTGTTCTATTTGTGAAAAAGAAAGATGGTACTATGAGGTTGTGTATCGATTATAGGCAATTGAATAAGGTGACTATTAAAAATAAATATCCTTTGCCTAGAATCGATGATCTCTTTGATCAGTTGAAGGGAGCGTCAGTGTTCTCCAAAATTGATTTGAGATCTGGGTATCATCAGTTGAGAGTCAAAGCTGAAGATGTTCCTAAGACCGCCTTTCGGACCAGGTATGGGCATTATGAATTTTTAGTTATGCCTTTTGGTCTGACGAATGCACCTGCAGCTTTCATGGATTTGATGAATAGGGTGTTTAGGCCCTATTTGGATCAGTTTGTAGTGGTCTTCATTGATGATATACTGGTGTATTCGCGGAATGAGGAAGAACATGATATGCATCTGCGGATTGTGTTGCAGATTTTGAGAGAGAGGCAGTTGTTTGCTAAATTGTCGAAATGTGAGTTCTAGTTGGATCAAGTAGCTTTTCTCGGACATATAGTTTCAGCAGAGGGTATTAGAGTTGATCCGAGCAAAGTTGAAGCTATATTGAATTGGAGTCCACCCAAGTCTGTGACTGAGATTAGAAGTTTTCTGGGTTTGGCAGGCTATTACAGGCGGTTTGTGAAAGGGTTTTCTTTGATAGCTACTCCACTCACCAGATTGCTTCGTAAGGGAGTGAGATTTGTGTGGACGGATCAGTGTCAGGCGAGTTTTGAGCAGTTGAGAGAATTGTTAACTCAAGCGCCTGTTCTTACTTTACCTGTTGAAGGTAAACCTTATGTGATCTACAGTGATGCTTCACATAGAGGTTTGGGGTGTGTATTGATGCAAGAAGGTAAAGTTATAGCTTATGCATCTCGACAGTTGAAACCGCATGAGCTTAACTATCCAACCCATGATTTGGAATTGGCTGCCATTGTGTTTGCATTAAAGATTTGGCGCCACTATCTGTTTGGGGAGAAATGTTTCATCTACACTGATCACAAGAGTTTGAAGTATTTGGGTGTCCAGAAAGAACTCAATCTTCGTCAGAGGAGATGGTTAGAATTGATTAAAGACTACGATTGCTTGATTGACTATCATCCAGGTAAAGCAAATGTTGTTGCTGATGCCTTGAGTTGGAAGTCTTTAGCTGGTTTAACAGTTTACTCGCTCTCGTTGCTTGTTGAGTTGAGAGCATTGCATGCCAGTTTTGTACCTTGTGTTGATGGTGCATTATTGGCACAGTTGCAATTGAAGCCGATTTTGGTAGATCAGATCAAAGAAGCTTAGTTGGCTGATAAGAAGATTCAGAAGATTATTTCAGATTGTCAGAATGGGAAGACTAGAGATTTTGTTGTGAAAGATGATGGGAGTCTCTGGTTTAAGAACCGATTGTGTGTACCCGATAATGCTGATTTGAAATGAGTCATTTTAGAAGAAGCTCATTAGTCAATGTTTGCTATGCATCCGGGTAATACGAAGATGTATCATGATTTGAGACAGCATTATTGGTGGATTGGTTTGAAGAGAGACATTGCAGATTTTGTGTCGAAATGTCTCACTTGTCAGAAGGTTAAAGCAGAGCATCAAGTTCCAACCGGGTTGCTTCAACCATTGTCAGTGCCAGAATGGAAGTGGGAAAGAGTGACAATGGATTTTGTGTCTGGTTTGCCATTGACACAAAAGAAGCATGATGCCATATGGGTGATTGTGGATAGATTGACTAAAACAGCTCATTTCCTTCCGGTTCGAATGGATTACTCTTTGGAGAGATTGGCTGAGCTGTATATCCATGAGATTGTGAAACTGCATGGTGTTCCAACTTCTTTAGTATCTGATCGAGATCCCAGGTTTACTTCCAGATTTTGGAAGAGTTTGCATAGTGCTTTGGGTTCTCAACTGCACTTCAGCACTGCTTTTCATCCACAGACGGATGGACAGTCAGAGAGGGTGATACAGATTATTGAGGACATATTGAGAAGCTGTGTCATCGATTTCTCTGGAAGTTGGGATAGGTTTTTACCTCTTGTGGAGTTTGCTTACAACAACAGTCACCAATCCAGCATTGGTATGGCACCGTTTGAAGCATTGTATGGCAGACGGTGTAGGACACCTCTTTGTTGGAATGAGCTTGGAGATAATAAGTTGGTTGGTCCTGATTTGATTCAAGAAACTGAAGAAAAAGTAAAGTTGATTCGAGGCAGGTTAAAAGCAGCTTCAGACCGACAGAAGTCTTATGCAGATCTGAAGAGGAGAGATATAGAGTTTGATGTTGGAGATAAGGTATTTTTGAAAGTGTCTCCTTGGAAGAAGATTTTGAGGTTCGGTCGGAAAGGAAAATTGAGTCCTCATTTCATTGGGCCGTATGAAGTGTTAGAAAGAGTTGGGCCAGTGGCGTATCGACTTGCTTTGCCACCTGAGTTGGATCGTATTCATAATGTATTCCATGTTTCTATGTTGAGGAGATATAGGTCGGATCCATCTCATGTGTTGCCATTTGAATCTATTGAAGTGAGCCCAGACTTGACATTTGAAGAGGAACCAGTTGCTATCTTGGCACGGGAAGTGAAAGAGTTGAGAAACAAGAGAGTGCCATTGGTGAAGATTTTGTGGAAAAATCATGGAAAAGAAGAAGCAACTTGGGGAAGTGAACAATCCATGCGAGAACAGTATCCGCAGTTGTTTCAGAGTTGATATCAGGTAATTTCGAGGACGAAATTTTCTTTTTAGAGGGGGAGAATTGTAATATCCTCATTTATGCCCTAGAAGTTTTGCATATTGTTGTTGTTGTTGTTATTGTTATATATTGGATTGAATATATGTGTTAAATTGTAAGAGAAAAGAAATTGAGAAGAGAAAGTATATGTATATGTATTTTGGGAAGAAATAGGGTTTAGAGACAAATTTATATGTTGTGTATATGTTAATATATATGACATATAAAGTGGTCAAAAGGCTTGGTCAATGCAAGAGAAGATATTTATTTGAGATTGGTAAATTACTTAATTGGGCACATATAAGACAAAAAGATAATTATGTGAATAAGGGCACTTTGGTAATTGATTGGATAAAATCACATGGTGGATATTTAAAGAAGGTTTGACTTGTGTTTTCTTCATCATTTCTTCTTCTTCTTCTTGTTGATGGCCGGCCCTCCATAGCCAAAGAGAAAGAAAGAGACAAGTGATGGTTTTGATGATTTCAAGCTTAAATTGAAGAAAGATTAAGTGTTCAAGTGTTGCTTTAAGAAGTTTTTAACTAAGGTAAGATCTTTTCTCTAATTTCTTCAATTCTTTTGAAGTGGTATGATTAAGTTGTTTATGGTATGATTGTAAGTATTGATTTTGCTTGATAGATGAGAAGTTGGGTTGGTGTTGGTGATGGAAGAGTAAGATTGGTGTTTAGTGAAATTGTTTCTGTTTTAGGATTAGTAAAGGCTGTGACTTGTATGATTTTTAATTAATTTTAGAAAAATGTTATTGAAGTTAATTTTTGATATGTTGTGCCTCTATGAGTCTAGAATGACTGAAAAATATGTTGATTCGATTTTGGAATGGTTATGAGTTTAGAAAGATTATTTTCATTAGACCTGTTCCAGCAGGTACCTTAACTGGGACAGCTATATTTCGTGATTTTTAATAAAATGTAGAAAAATCATATTCAATTGAATTTTGGATATGTTGTTGCTTAGTGAGTCTAGTATTTGAGAAAAATAATTTGGAACCACGTTGATTGAATTTGATTTATGGAATTCACAAAGTTCAGAACTGCTGCCAGGATGCAGGGCAATTGGGGCAGTCTGGTTAGGTGAACTATTTGACCAAGATTTTGTGTTCAGTTTGATCTGAAATTTTAAAGGGATGATTTTAAGATACAAAACTAAATTCTGTAAAAATTTTAGAATTTTTAGTCAAGTAGATTATTTTATACAATTTTTCAAAATAAGGATAAAATGGAGTTTAAAACCAGAATGTACTATTTATGGTTAGGGTTTTAATTCTTTGTTCTTCTTGCATTGCTTTGGTTTTCCAAAGGTAGGTTGGTCCTTAAACCTAACCCTAAACACTTTAAACACACTTGAATCAATGAATGTTATAATCAATTGTTCTTTGCCCTAATTGCATTGTTGAGATTGAACAATGTTATGTTGTGCATTGTGAATGGTAATATGTTTCATGAGTAATGTGGAATGAAATGTTGATATTTATGAATGATGCTATGTGAGATATAATGTGATCATGGATGAGATATATATATATATACTTGAATAATGAGATGTTATATTGTGAAATGAAATGTGAAGCCATTGTTATTGGCTAAGATGATGTAATTGAAAGAAAGAAGGCATGTTTGCCTAAATGTGATGAGAATTGAGAATGGAAATGAATTGTTTGTTTGTTTAATATGTTATTCAGTTTCAGAGTTCTGGATTTGGGTGGCATGCCTAAGAAATGATGAAAGGTAACAGTCTTTCCGGGTTGAGGACCTCCTCATAGGTGTTGAGTTGATGGTCCAAGAGACTGGGTCTGTTACACTATGAGATATATGATTTGTAACAGTCTTGCTGGGTTGAGGATCTCCTCATATGTGTTGAGTTGATGATCCAAGAGACTGGGTCTGTTACACTTGCCTACGGGCGTGATTATTGTGACTATGAACCAAAGCAGTAACTCTGAACTCTGAATATCGTATTAAATACTTGTTGGGCCCATAGGTGTCAAGGTTATATGAATGTCCTAAATAATGTTATGAGTTTAATGTAATGAGATGTTGGTTATGAAGTATGATTGATTAATGTTGAATGTGAAAAGATGTTGAAATGTGGTATGCTCATATGACTATGATTTGTGAAATGCATAATTGTGTGGTTAACTTTATATTTATGATGTTGATCTTATCAATAACATATGTGGCATTGCATTTCATTAAAGCATACCGTTAGCATGTTTTATCTTACTAAGTCGTTGGCTTAGCGTGATAGTGTTTAATCGCGCAGGTAGTAGAGTGGATAGAGTTGAACCCGAGAGTTCATCAAGACCTAGTGAGAGTAGACCTTGAAGAATCCATTTTGGGAGCTTAAAGATCAGAGCAGACTTGCCAATCATGTATAAATTTTATGTGTTGTAAAACTTGGGTTTTGATGTATATGAATTTGTAAATATGTAAATATTTTATAACTTCCGCTGTGTAATATTTAAATATGGGGGTTGTCACAAAACCTTTATTTTATGTTGTACTAGAAGTGTAAATCCTTTTTGCAGGTTGTAGTTGAGGTTACAAGGGGGATTTATTGGGAGTGTACTGAGAATGATTTTGTTTGCATTGGTTTGTGTAAAATGTTTTTAAAAATAAGAAAAAAACCGGTTTTGTCGACACTTGGGACTCAATTTTTAGGAGAAACTATGGCAAAAATTTTGTAAAAATCGGAACTAAAATTTGACTAAGTAAAATTGGTAGCAACATTAGGTTAGTGTGGCACCTCTACTCAGCTTACATATGTAGGTCGGGAAGGGGTGTTACACCACTTGTTTTGAAACCACCTAAACCCAAAAAACCTCTATTACTATACTTAGCAGTAGAAGAAGAGTCGATAGGAGCCATGCTAGCCCAAACAGATGAGTTGGGGATTGAGCATGCTGTTTACTATTTGAGTAGAAAGCTCCTACCTTATGAAATTAAGTATAGTATCATCGAAAAGACATGTATAGCCATGGTTTGGTCTTCTAAGAAGTTGCGGCATTACTTTCAATCATATAGTGTGCAAGCAATTTCCAGGTTGGATCCAATGAAATACTTAAGGAAGACACCCTCTTTAATTGGGAAATATGGTCGATGGTTGATAATATTAGAAGAATTTGAGATTGAGTATGTAACCAGGAAAACAATCAAAGGTAGAGCGGTGGCAGAATTCCTGGCTCAACAACCATTACCAGAAAGTGAAGAGGTAATCTTGGAATTTCCAGATGAACATTTAGAAGTAATTGAAGTACAAGGGTGGAAAATGTATTTTGATGGAGCGGTAAACAGGAAAGGAGCAGGTTTGGGAGTTATACTAGAATCGCCCAAAGGGGAACTTATCCCTTTAGCCAAGAAGTTAAAATTTAGGGCAACCAATAACATGGTGGAGTATGAAGTGTGTATTTTCGGTTTGGAAACCCTAATGATTATGAAGGTGGATAAGGTGGAAGTTTATGGCGATTCATTGCTAGTAGTATCCCAAGTAAATGGAGAGTGGGAGTTGAAAAAGGAAAAATTAAAACCATACCACCGTTACCTAACCATGATGAAGAAGAATTTTAATGAGTGTAGGTTTATACATCTGTCAAGAGAAGAAAATCAGATGGCTGATGCCCTAGCCACATTGGCTTCGGTATGGGAAAATCCTGCCAGCCTATTCCTTAAGCCTCTGATCTTGACCAGTTCATCAACTCCTTGCTATGAATATGAGACAATCATGGAAGTTGATACGGACCATGATGCATGGTATGATACTATAAGGCGATTTTTGGAGGAAAGAGAATACCCGCCGGGGGCAACAAAGAAAGAGAGAAGAGCCATAAGGAGGTGGTCATTGCAATACATCACCTTCCATGGAGAGTTATACCGAAGATGGCCTGATGGAGTGCATTTGAGATGTTTAAGAAAGCCTGAAGTGGAGCACATCATGTCTGAAATACATACGGGAAGTTGCGGTCCGGACATGAGTGGTTTGGCCCTAGTTAAGAAGATTATCCGACAAGGTTACTATTGGTTGACCATGGAGAAAGACTGTATTGAATTTGTAAAGAAGTGCCAGCAATGTCAGATGTATGGTAACTTGAATCATATGCCTCCTGAAGAACTGCATTCAATGTCTTCACCCTAGCCATTTGCCACCTGGGGTATCAACATTATAGGAGAAATACATCCGACAGCCTCAAACGGTCACCGTTTTATTGTGGTAGCAGTTGATTATTTTTCAAAATGGGTCGAAGCTGAATCCTTCAACAAGCTGGGTGCAAGTCAAATGGCTAAGTTTATCAAAAAGAATCTCATCTGCAGATATGGGGTCCCGCACAGTGTGATATCAGACAACGGAGTACAGTTTCAAGGAGTAGTTAAGGATTTATTCTCCAAGTAACAAATCCTCATCATCGATCCTCTCCTTATAGACCAAAGGCTAATGGTGTCATGGAGGCAACAAATAAGACAATTAAGCAAATTCTGTCCAAGATGACCAAGACTTACAGGGGATATAGGACGAGTGTGCGAACACCTACTGGGATGACACCGTTCTCTTTGGTTTATGGGATGGAAGCGGTATTGCCAATTGAAATTGAGATCAAGTCATTGAGAGTAGTCTTGGAAGCGGAGCTACCTGAAACGGAATGGGTAATAAGCAGATACACACAGTTAGCTCTACTGGAAGAGAGAAGGTTAAAGGCACTGTATCATCACCAACTGTATCAAAAGAAGATAGCTCGGGCCTACAATAGAAGGGTCAAGGTCAGAAAATTCAGAGTTGGGGATTTGGTGTTGAAGCAATGTAAGCCTAATGTATCTGATCCAAGAGGGAAGTTCAGACCTAGCTGGGAAGGGCCATATGTCGTGAAACAGGTCATGAGCAAAGGTACGGTGAAGTTATCAGACATGGATGGGAATGAATTTAGTTAGCCAGTAAATATTGACAGGTTGAAGAAGTTTTATTTATGAAAAATAAAAAAGAGAGAGCTCGCTAGGTTGAAAACCCAAAAAGGGCGGCCTAGGCAAAAGTTAGAGCAGTCCGCTAGTTTCGAAAACTCGAAAGGGCGGGCTAGGCAACAATTAGGGCTAATGAGAGAAAATCGTCAATTAGAAAACCCGAAAGGGCTAATTGGCAACAGGAGTGATCTTGTGTATGCTGGCTTTATGTTTGGTTGTTCCCCAATTTAATAAAATAGAATTAATAATTAAATTTGTTCTATGTGCACTGTTATAAGTATTTGACAAGATACGAATGAAATAAATAATCATAATTGCAAAAGGTGATGACAAATTATAAATGGAAAAGAAGCATCTTTTATTACTTTAATTATTTTTCATCCTAACAAAACACTTTGTGAATTGACAAACGTAAAATCTATGGTAGTCTATAAGTGTAACATGTAGGCCAGCTTTGCCTTAACCGATCCAAGTAGGCTTCAGTCAAGCAAGGCATGTCTAGGTCAGGAGCAAAGTTAGAATCACGAGGCTCAGCTCCATACTGACACCCAAGTCGGCGAGGATCATAGCATGTACCTTGACGAAGAGCAGCAAGAGGAACGTACAACAAGTATGTTCGCATGGTGATACGAGAAATCTTCCACCAAGGTACCAACCAATGGATATTGACTTCAGAGCGTGAGTGAATCCAGTCAACCCAGTCAGCATATGAAGAAACAGGATGGAGTAGCTTCCTAGCAGAATGATGACATGGCAGATATCTGGAAAAATCCATGGAGGGAGTATCAAGTAAACAAAGACGCTCCTGAAGCCAAATCTGTGAAGAAAGAATTAAGTTTTAAAAAAAAGTCCGCTGAGTTGAAAACCCGCAAGGGCAGCTTAGGCAAAAATTAGGACAGCTCGCTAGTTCCGAAAACCCGCATGGGCGGACTAGGCAAAATTTAGAGCAATAAAAAAACCTAAATTGAAAACCCGAAAGGGCAGTTTAGGTAATTACCTGAAGCAGCAACGGACTTCCAGTCAGTCTCTTTGACAATCCTGATTTAAATCGGTCTAATCCAACTAAGGTCTCGGCTAAAATCACAAGTACCGGCGACAAGCCTTCTTCCAATTGATCCATGATATCCAATACTCGTGGATCAATATCACCGTCAGAAGAAACAAGCAAGAATTGGCCGAGAAAGCAAAGACAAAGCATGCATCTCCATGCCTTAGTGGGAGCCAAATGAGAGAAATAAAAGTCAATCAAAGGAGCAAGTAGAATTTTTTCGCCTCTCATCAACTGAAGAACTTCGGGTTTTGGAATTTGAAATAACATTTGCATCTTCTGTTGAGTCTTAGAAATCAATGTGGGTAACGCCATTTGTTGATTATTGAGATGTCCAAGGATGGCCTCAAATTCTTCAATCAAGGGACACATTTCAAAGCCATTAAGTCTAAATACCCTAGAATCCGTATCCCACAGGGAAGCCACGACATATAAGAAGGAGTGGTCCAATTTGACATTTTGAAAGCATTTTAAAACATCAAGCTTTGACCATGAAATTTCCTTCCAATGGTTGGCATCCATATTCTTAAATAGAATTTTTATTTTCTTTAAATGGTGCTCGATCATGGTTAATGAATAAAGGGGAACCAAAATTGCTAAAGGAAGTCTTCACGTTGAAAGAGAGAGATTTTTGGTTTATGAATTGAAATATGGCATGCAAGGTGATTTATATAGAAGAAAATAAACCTTTTCCAAAAGTGAAATGGAAAAGATGATGGGAAACGATAAGACCATATGGCATAAGGAAAGGAAGTGGCAATGAATTTCCTTTACCATATTGGATTAGGTTTAACAAAAGAAGTGGATATTAATTATGATGTACTATATATATAAAAAATAAATAATAAATAATTTTGGCAGTAACGAAAAAAAAAGAGAGTTACAATATTTACATATTACTAAGAGGGTGGTGGTAGGTCACCAAATAAAGACTTGAAAAAATCGTCGTCTGTTGGAGGAGGGGGCAAATTACTCATCCCGGGATCATTCGAAGCAGAAGCACTGAAATCCCTATTGCCTTGGAGTTCTGATTTGTCATGGTCCTCATCAGAAGTAGACGAAAGGATCTCATGGTCATCAGTTTGGGGGCCTCTTGATAAAAAAGCACCGGGATCCCTCATTCTTTGAAATCAGAAGTCACAGAAATTTTGTTCGGATTGATGATATAAACTTTCAAAATGAGAAGCTTGCTGACGACTTGCAGCCAATTCTTCTTGAAGTTTCTTATTTTGTTCTTCAAGCATCCGCTGTGAGCCAAGAGAGAAAAAGGTAAGCATACATAATCATGCATACATATAGCATAAACTTTTATGAAATGAGGAACGTACCAGCTAGTTCACATCGATACCCTGCGGATGAGATGTCGTATCCGGCAGGCTAGAATGAGCAAACGAAGGGGCAAAGTCAAGAAGGACCAAGCAAAGAAAGAAAAGAAACAATAGGTGACACTGGCAGGCGACACGGCTAAGCTACTGGCCGTGTCTCTCCTAAGGGGCAAAGTCAAGAACGACCAAGCAAACAATGAAAAGAAACAGTAGGTGACACTGGCAAGCGACACGGCCAAGCTACTGGTCGTGTCTCTCCTTAGGGGTAAAGTCAAGAAGGACCAAGCAAACAAAGAAAAGAAACAGTAGGTGACACTGGCAGGCGACACGGCCAAGCCACTGGCCGTGTCTCTCCTAAGGGGCAAAGTCAAGAAGGACCAAGCAAAGAAAGAAAAGAAATAGTAGGTGACACTGGCAGGCGACACGGCCAAGCCACTGGTCGTGTCTCTCCTAAGGGGCAAAGTCAAGAAGGACCAAGTAAAGAAAGAAAAAGAAACAGTAGGTGACACTGGCAGGCGACACGACCAAGCCACTGGCCGTGTCTCTCCTAAGGGGCAAAGTTAAGAAGGACCAAGCAAAGAAAGAAAAGACACAGAAGTTGGCACATCCAGGAGACACGGCCAAGCCACTGGCCGTGTCACTCCCATCTTCAAAGAACAAAGAAGACCCCGATCTCCAAGGATGAAGATCCATTTTCAAGGGTGAAGACTCGATCTCCGAGGGTGAAGATCCATTCTGAGGGTGAAGGATCACAATGCATAGAACATCTAGAGCAGTCAGACTTCTCAACTGATAAAAGGTTAGTCAAATTCATTCTCGGGTCCAAGTACCCAATCTCGAGTCCAAGTACCCAAATCAAATCAATCCCATCTCCAAGTACCCAAGTCAATTCAAGCTCGGGTCCAAGTACCCAATCTTGGGTCCAAGTGCCCAATCTTGGGTCCAAGTACCCAAATCAAATCAATTTAGGGCCGAATATCCCAATACAGTTAGGATCGAGTATTCGAATCCAGATAGGATCGAGTATCCGAGTCTAATTTAGGATCGAATATTCAAATCTCTCAGGTCCAGAACCCAAAGTTTTCCTTAGGTCCAGAACCTAGAATTATCCTTGAGTCCAGAACTCAAATCGGGTCCAGAACCCAAGTTTACCATTAGGTCCAGAACCTAGAATTATTTTTAAGTCCAGAAATTAGCTCGGGTCCAGAACCCAAATTTTTCTTAGGTCCAGAACCTAGAATTATCCTTGAGTCCAGAACTCAAACCGGGTCTAGAACCCAAGTTTACCATTAAGTCCAAAACCTAGAATTATCTTTAAGTCCAGAACATAGCTCGTGTCCAGAACCCAAATTTTTCTTAGGTCCAGAACCTAGAATTGTCCTTAAGTCCAGAACTCAAACCAGGTCCAGAACCCAAGTTTACCATTAGGTCCAGAACCTAGAATTATTTTTAAGTCCAGAACTTAGCTCGGGTCCAGAACCTAAATTTTCCTTAGGTCCAGAACCTAGAATTATCCTTGAGTCCAGAACTCGAACCTGATCCAGAACCCAAATTTTCCTTGGGTCCAGAACCTAGAATTATCCTTGAGTCTAGAACTCGAACCAGGTCAAGAACCCAAATTTTTCTTGGGTCCAGAACCTAGAATTCTCCTTGAGTCCAGAACTCGAACCGGGTCCAAAACCCAAATTTTCCTTAGGTCCAGAACCTAGAATTATCCTTGAGTCCAAAACTCGAACCGAGTCCAGAACCCAAAACCTCAACCGTTTCATCAAAAATTAAGTCTTATTGCTTTTCACTCTCTTTTACTAAGATTTCAGATCATTCAAGTAGGGGGCAAACTGTAGACCCTTAATTTTTTACCCAATCCGGTCCAATATGTTTTATTTAGTCTAAAATGATTTTTGTTGTCTAATTGGTCCAAAATAATTTTTATTAAATAATTTTTGCTTTAGTATCTAATTTTTATTAATAAAAAAATATAAATAAACAAATAAAAGAAAAAAAAATAAAAATAAAAATAAAAATCGGAGTCGGAAAAATAGAAAAAATAGTCGCGCGGGCCCATGGGCATTTCGCCCGCAGAAAATTCCTGCGGGTGAAATCATTGTGCTATTTCGCACGCAGAAATTTTCTGCCTGTGAAATAGCTTACGGGTCACTCTGCGCGCGCTGCCGCAGCCAGCTACGGTAGATTTTTTTGCCAGCGCAAGTTTTTCGCAACAGTTTTTTTTCTGCAGCGCAAATTTTTCGAAACCTAATCCAATTAGGTTTTGGTTTCTTTTTTTTATTAATATTACTTAACTTAGCTAATTAGGAATAAACAACCTCAAACCACTATAAATAAGGACCAAAGGCAATTAATTTAATGGAGGCAAAAAATCCAAGAGTAGTTTGGAAATTTTGAAACCAAATCAAGGAAGGAAAAGAGGAAATTCAATTCAACTCTTTTCTGCAACAGTAGCAGCACGATTTAGAGGATTCAAAGGCAAAAAAAGCTTGTCTTTGGAGCTAGTTCATCCAAGAAGAATTGTTTTTGGAGAAATCATCAAAAGAAGGTATGTGTTAATTAATTTTCTTTAATTATTTTTTTTACACAGTAGCAAATTTATGAAATCAAAATTAAAAACCTTTGAACTTTAATTTAGTTTTTCTAAAGCCAAAAAAACCTTATTTCATTAGTTTATCTTCCAAAAGGCTTAAAATTATTATTTTTTCTTCTTAAAAATCTTAAAACTCTAATTGAACATATTCTTCAACAAAACTATGATGTAAATTCTGCTTCTTTTAAAATTTTAAAATAGGTTCTATTTCATTCAAAAAGCCTTAAAAAACATCTTTTCTACTTATAAAAACTTTAATTTATTTGTTTAAATTCATAAAACTTCATGAAATTATCAAATTGATTTCCAAATTCTTAAAAATTATTCACCACCCGAGGCCCTAAATTCCAAAATATCAAATCCAAATTCAACTTTCAAAATTCAAAATAATGAACACTAACCCTTTTAAAACCTTAAACCCTAATTTTTTGAACCCTAATCCTTTTAAAACATTAAAAACATAAAAACATAAAAATCCAAAATTTACACAGTAGCTTAGGACCCCAATAACCAAAAACCACAAATTAAAGTATTTTAAAGTGTTTAAAACCCTAGTTTCATGATATCATCATTCAAACCTTAATTTTGTTAATCAAAGAGTCTTACCAACCCTTTAAAACATAAAATCCTAATTTATTTTAATTCCATAAAAAGTCACAGTAGCCATAATTGGACTTTTATTTGCTTTATTCAATTCCATACTCGATTATACTTTGATTTATTTCTTATGCTTTAATTTATTTAATTTCAATACTTGATTTATTTAATTTATCATGGATGGATGTTTATTTTCTATTTTGATTAATAGCTTTGATGAATGATTTATTTGTGATGAATGATTATTTACTTTTATCAATGAATTTAGATTTCCAAAAGTTGTAAGAGGTATGTTTCCACTTGGTGGGTACCTCATTGGTTAAACATCATGTAATTTAATTTGCTTTTTTCTTTTAGAACCTATGTAAAGGGCATGTTTCTACCTTTTGGTGGGTGTCCTATTTAGGCATGTGATGTAAGGATATGTTTCCATCCTTGGATGGGTGTCCATTTATTTGCTTTGTTTGGACATTGCTTTGATTTTAATATATTGATGCTTTCTTCTAATTATTGTGTGTAGCATGGATAATGTTATTATACTTAAGAATTTTATAATATTAAGACCTATAAAGGAGGGCGGTTCCAATGAACCGGGCGTTGTGGGGGTGCTGGGCAATTTCTCACCTTCCCCACACGTACCCAACTTTCCAAACCCATTAGGGGGTTGGGGATTCCTTAGGAATCGAGTCATCCACCCCTTTCTTTTTCCCGGCCCATCCGGGTGGCGACTCCATTTTCTCCGGACTTAGATTCGTGTTCTCTAAGGCACCGAGCCTAAACAGTGCCGAAGTCGCAAGAACCATTCCACCCGGAGTGGGGGTGAAAATTCCCGCTCACACACTATTTTATTACTTGAGCGACCTGTACACTTGCGGTAACACTGTGATAGCATAGATCTGCCGTCACATAGCACAACACGGGTAACACGGGCATCCTAACTTACTCACAAAATGCAATCTAATATGATGCAATGGATAATACCGTGATAAGAAAGAATAGAATAATATAAAGACCAACGAAATCAACTTCTCTTATCCCCAGTGGAGTCGCCACTGTGAGCAGGGATTTTCGCCCCCACTCCCGATGGAATAGTTCTTGCGACTTCGGCACTGTTTAGGCTCAGGGCCTAGAGAACACAGGCCTAAGCCCAGAGAAAATGGAGTCACCACCCGGACGGGCTGGGTAACTAGAAAGGGGTGGATGACTCAATTCCTAAGGAATTTCCAATCCCCTAATGGGTTCAAAAAGTTGGGTACATGTGGGGAAGGTGAGAAATGGCCCAGCACCCCTGCAATGCCCGGTTCATTAGAACCGACCTGCTTTTCAGATCTTAATGTTATAAAATTCTTAAATATCATGATATTATATAAGAATAAATAAATACTTTATTAAAATCACAATAATGTCCAAACAAAATAAATAAATGGACACCCATCTGAGGATGGAAGCTTGTCCTTACATCGTCCATGTCTAAAACTAAATAGGACACCCACCGAAAGGTGGAAACGTGTCCTTTACATTGGTCCAAAACTTTAAAATAAAATAAATTACATGATGCTCACAACATGAGGTACCCAAAACATGGAAACATACCTCTTACAATGTTTTGAAATAAAAAATCAATAAAAATAGCCAACCATTCATTATAAATAAATCATTCATCAAAGACATCCAACATCAATCAAAATATATAATAAACATTCGTCTAATTTAAATAAAATAGTAAGTATATAAATTTAGGGTTCATGCATCAATTTAGGTTTCTTTGGTTTCATGTTTAACAATTAGGGTCTTGTAATTTAGTTTACTAGATTAATCAATTTGAGAAATATTTAATATAAAAGAAATAATATAGCTACTGGATGTTTTAAAGATTTAGGATTTCAAAAGTTTTATGAAAATAATATTAAAGTTTAGGGTTTAAATAAATAAGATTGAAGATCATGAAAATTGGATTTTAAGTTAGGTATTTGGAAAGAATATGCTGTTGTGAATCTTTCAGAAAAATAGATTTGGTTATGGTCTTTTAAGAAAATAGTCTATTGTTTTGCATTTTTAGAAAAAGTGTAATTATTGTTTTAGATTTCAAAAATATGTTTTACGGGTATTAAGACATTAGGGTTTTGAAAAATAATTTTTAGGATTTTAAATAGAGTTTGGGTGGTAAGTAGAACAATTGAGCATCTATTGTACGTTTAAACAATTAATCTATTTGAGTGATGAGGCTATTGTAAGCATAAACAAGTAAATAGAGATTCAAACCTCTGTTGTTGTTTCCACCACAATTTTAAATTCTGGTTGAATAATAACAAAGACAGTGTGGGCTGCCTTTGATGGGTTGTATGTTATTTGCTGACTCTTGATCCTTCAAGCTTGAGATTGCCAATCAACTTCCAAAAAAAATTTGGATAGTTCTTGAATAAAATTCCAAAAGTTTCAATGCCAAAAGTTCGATTCTCTCTCTGGCCAAAAAATCCCAATCCCCTTTTCAGTGTCTTTAATGTGGTATTTAGAAGAAAAAATAAAAACATAATACTAATTGGTTAAGGAAATAAAACCGTTTAGGAAATAAAATTAAAAACCAAATAGAATAGCGTTTTGAAAAAATTGCGCTAGCACAAATTGCACTGGCAAAAATTGCTGCGGGGCTCTACTGGCTGGGCGTGGGCCACATGCCAATTCACCTCAAGCCAATTGGCTTGTGGCCAATTCATTGCAGGTTTTTCCTGCGGCGAATTGGCCCAAGCCAATTCGTTGCCAGCGATTTTCGTCGCCAATTCTTTCGTCGCAGATTTTTATTTATTTATATATTTTTATCTTTTTTATTTTAATTAAAAATAAATATTATAAGTAATAAATATTATTATTTAATTAAAATACCATAAAAATTATGGTGAACTATTTAAAAATATCGGACTGGACTGGATAAAAAATTAAGGGTCTGCAAAAATCTATGGAAAAAATTTTGCCAGAGTTTTGTATGTAATTTAAATATTTCAAAAAATCAAGCACTCAACCTGCATTAGAAAAATATACTCCCGCATTAGAAAAAAAATACTCCCAATATAAACAATTTCACAAATCCTCCAATCATCAGCAATCTTTTAAATCACCGCTTAAAATCTTTTATATCACAATTAAATAATTACTTAAGTAAATGTACAACAACCATCTCAATTTTTAAAATAAATACAAAACCCAAAATGTTATGAGTTAATATACATAAACCAAAATATTTAAAACCAACATGTGTATACAATTGGTACAACTGGTCTTGCAGCATCCTAGATCACTAAGTACCAACCACACTTTTGATTTCTCAACTCAATAATTCCCTTACCTGTGCGATTCACACAATCGCGCTAAGCCCGAAAGCTTAGCAATACATACTAAAACCATACAAAAATTTAAATAACATACATGTATACTTTTCAATTCATATTTTATCATCATGCTATCAATACATATACTATTATTTATTTTATTTTATTTTTTGCATTTTCTTTACCTTATATTTCATATACACATAATTATTCATCACAAATTACTTATCATCCATCCTCTAATTTTTTAAATATATTTATATATATATGAGTCATGCAACATCATCATCACAAAATTCATATACAATTATATCACAACCACACACACATATATTCATTAACACAACATTTGGTTTCCACATTACCAGCGTAGCAAATTGTTCAACTAAACTCATTTAATTAATCTCATCATTTCATTGCAATATTACCAATACTTTATAAAACACGACACCACATCATACGTTGGGCCCAACTACTCCCTACATAATAATCAAGTTCTAAAACAATTGATTTGGTCCATTTGACACCTAGTGTCTAGCCCATAGGCAAAAATCATTTTAATTTCTTGACCTAGCTCTGCTCAGATCCTCAATCTCATGACCTAGCTCTGTTCAGGTCATGGCCCAGCTCTACTCAGGCTCATCATTATATAATCCCAAACATCAATTTTCTAGAACAAGTTATTATGCAGGACAACACACATGTCACATAATTATTCATCTCATCAAATCATATTTCTATAATCTCATTTTCATTATTAAGACTTAGCTCTGCTCAAGTCTTTCCACAACTCATTTTTCATCATTTAGCATTTTTCTCATCTCAAATTACTTCTTAGGAATTTACACATGTATCGTGATCATATCATTCCATGATCACCATCACATATCTCATAAATCATCACATTTACATATTAATTTCATGTCTCAACACATCACATTATACATATCACATACTATCACATATCTCATCAACATACCACAACACATTCATTTATCCATCATTTATACACATCACAATCTATCACATTATCATCATTCTCAATCACACATTATCAACATGACACAACATGCACATATTCTTTATCTCACCATTTTTATTCTTATCATATTTCATATCTTAACCAATTTTCACATATTTCCAAATTCTATATACTATTTGTATATTTTTCACATATTTCACATTTCATATATTTCTTATTCACATTTTTCTCATTGTTAGCCATTTTTCACATATTCCTTTGCATTATTTATCACATTACTCATTTTCACATATTTTTACATATTTTATCATTTTCCATATTCCTTAATTATTTTCCCAAGTTTCCTATTCATATTAAATATGTTACCTAACCACATTCACAAAGTGGCCAATTTTCTTATTTTATTCCATTCTTCACATTTTTCATATTTATTTTCCCCATTTCCACGTTATATTTAGCATAATATACATTTTTTCACATCTTATGTACATCACAATTGCATTAGCCATAATACAATGGCTTAGTATTTCATATTCCATGTTTTTAACTCACTTTTAAATGGTACAATACCATATATCATATCAAAACAAATATCAATGTGGCATAATGTATTCATAAAATCACAATTTGTTATGCCAACTTAAATGCAATCCAAGCATAATTCATTAAAGTATATACTAACCTTGGAAATGCTAACTCCAAGCTCAATTCACTCTTTCAACACCAACTTCAACAATGGTATTCTTCACTTTGATTTTACCATTTCACCTTCCTTAATCATAAACCACATTATAAGTAAACAATGTTCCATAACAACACATTCCTTGTCATTTTAATCAACCAAACATCAATTATATTCATTCTACCCAAAATTGCTCCAAACCCTAATTTCCCTCACTTACTATGTAACACCCCTACATCCTGTACACGCACACTACATAACACCACAATGTAATATACGTACACTAAATATAGGGACGCTACAGTTTTCTTTAACATTTAAATCATTTTAGATGATAAGATATTCTTTCTCATTATATATTATAGAAAATAGAGTAATTAACTTGTAATATAAAACAAAATAGATATATATACGTTTACTTAATACGCAGCGGAATTTATAAAATATTTACATATATGAATACATTCAAATCTATATTACAATTATACATATATTTACATTAGAATCCATACTTTACATAATATAAAGAAGTTATACATGATTGGCAGCTTTTCTCTGATCTTTAAGTCCCAAAATAAATCCTTCAATGTCTACTCTCACTCGGTCTCGAGGAACTCTCGGGTTCAACCCTGTCACCTGCGCGATCAACCACTATCGCGCTAAGCCAACGGCTTAGTAGTACAAAGTATACTAACATTATGCTTTAATGCAATGCAATGCAATGTCACACATTTAACAATAGAGACAACCTCATAGGTGGAAAGATAATATCACACCTTCATATTTCATAAATCATACACATATAAACATATCACATTTCAAAGTCATTCCATAGATCTTATTATTCCATTATTTTACCATTAATGAATCACATTTAAACAAAGACAAGCATGGGCCCAAAAGACACTAATATGCCATTCAATTTTCAGAGTTAATGCTTTGGTTTTGTTATCACATTTATCATTATCATTATCCCAACTAGGCTTCAAGGATTAGGTTCAACCAAGCTTCAAGGGGAACAAAGCATGCTAAGTATCAACCCAACTTGGCTTCAAGAACCAACCCAACCTAGCTTCAAGGGTTGTAACATCTCAATTAGGCTTCAAGGACTAGACCCAACTAAGCTTCAAGGGGAGTAAAACATGTTAAACTTCAACCCAACTTGGCTTCAAGGATCAATTCCAACCTAACTTCAAGAGATTGTTACTAATAGGCATGCCACCAATCAACAAAACTCTGAAAATGGAATAACACATTAGACACACAATTCATTCATTATTTCATTATCAATCCCATTCTCAATTCTCATTATCAATTAGGCAAACATGCCTCATTAAAGTCATTATAGCCAATCACAATGGCTTGATATTCCATCACATCTCAATCCACATTATAACAATTCATCTTTCAAATACACAATCATTTACATCATCATATCCTTCACATTATACACATAGCATCATTGATATAAACATAACAAAGTACATTATTCATATAAGTCAACAATGTAATAATGCAATATTTGTACTTACCTCAATAACAATTCACACAACTCTAAACACTTCCTTTTCCAAGATTATTTTACTTCTTAGATCAATGACAAGTCATTTTCTTCAAGACCTAATCCAAAAATAATAACATACACTTGCTTAGTGATACACATGAAATAATCAAATTAAGAGTTAACTAGGGCAAACCCTAAACATGACATGCTCAACCACACGGGCGTGTCCTTGACCGTGCCCTAACTCCACAACACAGAAGCTTTTACACGCTCAGAACCGCGGGCGTGTCACTGGGCATGTAATACATTCTACCTCTCTGAAAAATATCAACACGTCCAACAACGTGAGCGTGCTCATAGCTGTGTAAACTCTCCAATCTCACAGTAGCTTTGACACGCTCAATAACACGGACGTGTTAATGGTCGTGTCAAACCTACTGCCTCCAACACAATTGACACGCCTAAAACTCTGGACGTGCTCATGGGCGTGTCAGGCCAAAACCCAGATTCCGGCCAAAACAACAAAACACCCAACAAAACACTTCTTTTCTGTAACACCCCTTCCCGACCTACGTGTGTAAGCTGAGTAGAGGCGCCACCCTATCCTAATGTTGCTACCACTTTTACTTAGTCAAATTTTTGTTCCGATTTTTATAGAAATTTTGCCATAGTTTTGCCTAAAAATTCAATCCCAAGTGTCGACAAAACTGGTTTTTTTTTTTTCTAATTTTTGAAAACATTTTTACACAAACCAATGCAAACAAAATCATTCTCAGTACACTTCCAATAAATCCCCCTTATAACCTCAACTACAACCTGCAAAAGGATTTACACTTCTAGTACAAAATAAAGTAAAGGTTTATTATGAAATACAGCAGATAAAATCTTTGTTCACTATGCAACGGAAAGTAACAATATTTTCAAATTCATATACATCAAAACTCAAGTTTTACAACACATAAAATTTATACATGTTTGGCAGTCAGTCTTCGATCTTAAAGCCCACTATTCACTCTTCAAAATCTAGGCTCGACTCGGCCTAGAGGAACTCTCTGGTTCTTCCTTGTCACCTGCGCGAAGAATCACATTCGCGCTAAGCCAACGGCTTAGTAAGATAAAACATGCTAATGGTATGCTTTAATGTAATGCAATGCCACATATGTTATTGATAAGATCAATATCATAAATATAAAGTTAACCACATAATTATGCATTTCACAAATCATAGTCATATGAGCATACCACATTTCAACATCTTTCCACATTCAACATTAATCAATCATACTCAATAACCAACATCTCATTTCATTAACTCATAACATTATTTAGGACATTCATATAACCCTGACACCTATGGGCCCAACAAGTATTTAATATGATATTCAGAGTTCAGAGTTACTGCTTTGGTTCATAGTTACAATAATCACGCCCGTAGGCAATGTATATACATGTATCTCTATCCATGGATAGTGTAACAGACCCAGTCTCTTGGATCATCAACTCAACACATATGAGGAGATCCTCAACCCGGCAAGACTGTTACAAATCATATATCTCATAGTGTAACAGACCCAGTCTCTTGGATCATCAACTCAACACATATGAGGAGATCCTCAACCCGGCAAGACTGTTACCTTTTATCATTTCTTAGGCATGCCACCCAGATCCAGAACTCTGAAACTGAATAACATATTAAACAAACAATTCATTTATTATATAGTTACCATTTCCATTCTCAAATTCTCATCACATTTAGGCAAACATGCCTTCTTTCTTTCAATATCATCATCATAGCCAATCACAATGGCATTGCCTCATATCATGTCTTATTTGAATTATCATTTCAATTTCAATGTATATTATTCATGAAACACATAACCATTCACAATGCATAACATAACATTGTTCAATCTCAACAATGCAATTAGGGCAAAGAACAATTGATTATAACATTCATTGATTCAAGTGTGTTTAAAGTGTTTAGGGTTAGGTTTAAGGACCAACCTACCTTTGGAAAACCAAAGCAATGCAAAAAGAACAAAGAATTAAAACCCTAACCATAAATAGTACATTCTGGTTTTAAACTCCATTTTATCCTTATTTTGAAAAATTGTATAAAATAATCTACTTGACTAAAAATTCTAAAATTTTTACAGAATTTAGTTTTGTATCTTAAAATCATCCCTTTAAAATTTCAGATCAAACTGAACACAAAATCTTGGTCAAATAGTTCACCTAACCAGACTGCCCCAATTGCCCTGCATCCTGGCAGCAGTTCTGAACTTTGTGAATTCCATAAATCAAATTCAATCAACGTGGTTCCAAATTATTTTTCTCAAATACTAGACTCACTAAGCAACAACATATCCAAAATTCGATTGGATATGATTTTTCTACATTTTATTAAAAATCACGAAATAAAGCTGTCCCAGTTAAGGTACCTGCTGGAACAGGTCTAATGAAAATAATCTTTCTAAACTCATAACCATTCCAAAATCGAATCAACATATTTTTCAGTCATTCTACACTCATAGAGGCACAACATATCAAAAATTCACTTCAAGAACATTTTTCTATAATTAATTAAAAATCATACAAATCACAGCCTTTACTAATTGTAAAACAGAAACAATTTCACTAAACACAACTCTTACTCAACACAATCACTTCCAACACCTTCACCAACTCAACTTCTCATCATCAAACCAACAAACCCTAATTCCTTTCTCACACCACTTCAAAAGAATTGAAGAAATTAAAGAAAAGATCTTACCTCAAATGAAGAAATCTTTAACCAAAACCCTTGCTTCCTTCTTCAAAATGCTTCAAACCTCAAGATCACCTCTCTTTCTCTCTTTGTCTATGGAGAATCCGGCCACTTCAAGAAAGAAAGAAGAAAATGCACAAGTCAAACACCTTTTCTTCTTTTAATCTCCACCATGCATCTTACAAGGAAAATTACCAAAACACCCTTAACCATATAACTAACTCTTTGTCTCATATAAGCCCTTTATAGTAATTTCATTAACAACCAAAAATATCTTCTTCCACTTAACCATCACCTTGACTCTTCATTTGACCAATGTATATGTTAATTATATCATCATATAAACAACATATACATTTGTCTCTAAACCCTAAATTTCTTCTCCAAAACACATATACATATACATTCTCTTCCCATTTCTTTTCTCTTACAATTTAACACATATATGCACAAACATTCACTTCCCAATATATATATCAACAACCACAATAACAACAACATACTCAAAACTTCTAGGGCATAAATGAGGATATTACAATTCTCCCCCTCTAAAAAGAAAATTTCGTCCTCGAAATTACCTGATATCAAAGCTGAAACAATTGCGGATACTGCTCTCGCATGGTATGCTCACTTCCCAAGTCGCTTCTTCTTTTGCATGATTCTTCCAAAGAATCTTCACCAATGGCACTCTCTTGTTCCTTAACTCTTTCACTTCTCGTGCCAAGATAGCAACTGGTTCCTCTTCAAATGTCAAATCTGGGCTCACTTCAATAGACTCAAATGGCAACACATGAGATGGATCCGACCTATATCTCCTCAACATAGAAACATGGAATACATTATGAATACGATCCAACTCAGGTGGCAAAGCAAGTCGATACGCCACTGGCCCAACTCTTTCTAACACTTCATACGGCCCAATGAAACGAGGACTCAATTTTCCTTTCCGACCGAACCTCAAAATTTTCTTCCAAGGAGACACTTTCAGAAATACCTAATCTCCAACATCAAACTCTATATCTCTCCTTTTTAGATCTGCATAAGACTTCTGTCGGTCTGAAGCTGCTTTTAACCTGCCTCGAATCAACTTTACTTTATCTTCAGTTTCTTGAATCAAATCAGGACCAACCAACTTATTATCTCCAAGCTCATTCCAACAAAGAGGTGTCCTACACCGTCTGCCATACAATGCTTCAAACGGTGCCATACCAATGCTGGATTGGTGACTGTTGTTGTAAGCAAACTCCACAAGAGGTAAAAACCTATCCCAACTTCCAGAGAAATCGATGACACAGCTTCTCAACATGTCCTCAATAATCTGTATCACCCTCTCTGACTGTCCATCCGTCTGTGGATGAAAAGCAGTGCTGAAGTGCAGTCGAGAACCTAAAGCACTATGCAAACTCTTCCAAAATCTGGAAGTAAACCTGGGATCTCGATCAGACACTAAAGAAGTTGGAACACCATGCAGTTTCACAATCTCATGGATATACAGCTCAGCCAATCTCTCCAAAGAGTAATCCATTCGAACCGGAAGGAAATGAGCTGTCTTAGTCAATCTATCCACAATCACCCATATAGCATCATGCTTCTTTTGTGTCAATGGCAAACCAGACACAAAATCCATTGTCACTCTTTCCCACTTCCATTCTGGCACTGACAATGGTTGAAGCAACCCGGTTGGAACTTGATGCTCTGCTTTAACCTTCTGACAAGTGAGACATTTCGATACAAACTCAGCAATGTCTCTCTTCAAACCAATCCACCAATAATGCTGTCTCAAATCATGATACATCTTCGTATTACCCGGATGCATAGCAAACATTGACTGATGAGCTTCTTCTAAAATGACTCTTTTCAAATCAGCATCATCGGGTACACACAATCGGTTCTTAAACCAGAGACTCCCATCATCTTTCACAACAAAATCTCTAGTCTTCCCATTCTTGCAATCTGAAAAAATCTTCTGAATCTTCTTATCGGCCAACTGAGCTTCTTTGATCTGATCTAACAAAATCGGCTTTAATTGCAACTGTGCCAATAATGCACCATCAACACAAGGTACAAAACTGGCATGCAATGCTCTCAACTCAACAAGCAACGAGAGCGAGTAAACAGTTAAACCAGCTAAAGACTTCCGACTCAAGGCATCAGCAACAACATTTGCTTTACCTGGATGATAGTCAATCAAGCAGTCGTAGTCTTTAATCAATTCTAACCATCTCCTCTGACGAAGATTGAGTTCTTTCTGGACACCCAAATACTTCAAACTCTTGTGATCAGTGTAGATGAAACATTTCTCCCCAAACAGATAGTGGCGCCAAATCTTTAATGCAAACACAATGGCAGCCAATTCTAAATCATGGGTCGGATAGTTAAGCTCATGCGGTTTCAACTGTCGAGATGCATAAGCTATAACTTTCCCTTCCTGCATCAATACACACCCCAAACCTCTATGTGAAGCATCACTGTAGATCACATATGGTTTGCCTTCAACAGGTAAAGTAAGAACAGGCGCTTGAGTCAACAACTCTCTCAACTGCTCAAAACTAGCCTGACACTGATCTGTCCACACAAATCTCACTCCCTTTCGAAGTAATCTGGTGAGTGGAGTAGCTATCAAAGAAAACCCTTTCACAAACCGTCGGTAATAGCCTGCCAAACCCAGAAAACTTCTAATCTCTGTCACAGACTTGGGTGGACTCCAATTTAAAATGGCTTCAACTTTGCTCGGATCAACTCTGATGCCTTCTGCAGAAACAATATGTCCGAGAAAAGCAACTTGATCCAACCAGAACTCACACTTCGACAATTTGGCAAATAACTGATTCTCTCTCAAAATCTGCAACACAATCCGCAGATGCATATCATGCTCCTCTTCATTCCGCGAATACACCAGTATATCATCAATGAAGACCACTACAAACTGATCCAAATAGGGCCTAAACACCCTATTCATCAAATCCATAAAAGCTGCAGGTGCATTCGTTAGACCAAAAGGCATAACTAAAAACTCATAATGCCCATACCTGGTCCGAAAAGCAGTCTTAGGAACATCTTCACTTCTTACCCTCAGCTGATGGTACCCAGATCTCAAATCAATTTTGGAGAACACTGACGCTCCCTTCAACTGATCAAAGAGATCATCGATTCTAGGCAAAGGATATTTATTTTTAATAGTCACCTTGTTCAATTGCCTATAATCGATACACAACCTCATAGTACCATCTTTCTTCTTCACAAATAGCACAGGAGCTCCCCAAGGAGAAACACTGGGGCGAATGAATCCTTTGTCCAACAACTCCTGTAATTGCACTTTCAACTCCCTCAATTCTGCTGGTGCCATTCTATAAGGAGTAATAGAGATAGGAGTGGTACCAGGCAACAATTCAATACCGAACTCCACCTCTCTCTCAGGAGGCAACCCTGGCAACTCCTCTGGAAACACATCCGGGAACTCAGCAACTGTGGCAATGCTATCAATAGGGGAACCCTTCACTCTAGTATCCACCACATGAGCAAGATAGGCTTCACACCCCTTTCTAATCAACCTCCTGGCTGCAACAGCTGAAACAAATAAGGAGGCTAGCTGTTCCTGCTCATTAGATACTATCACCTCTCTACCATCACCCGTTCTCAAAGAAACAATTTTCTTTTTACAATCCACCACAGCTTCATGTCGAGATAGCCAATCCATACCTAAGATCACGTCATATTCCTTAAATGGCATCTCAATCAAATCCCCAAGGAACTCCTCACCCTGCACCACTACTGCACTATCTCTATGCACCTTACTCACAACCACACTATGCCCTAACGGATTTGTTACCAACACATCAAATCCTAGGGACTCAGCATGCAAATCAGATACAGGCAAAACAGATGCACTAATATATGAATGTGTGGAACCCGGATCAATCAAAGCAAGTACTGGAGTATTAAATAAAGAAAAAGTACCAGCTATGACTGCCGATGTATCTGGCTGTCTCTGCATAACATACATCCTCTGGGAAGATCCAACCTCCTCTGGTCTACCCTCCCTGGATGTAGTACCTCTTCTAGAACTGAATCCTGGTCTACCTCCCCGGCTGGCACCTCTGCCTCCTCTGCCTCCCCTCACACTAGCTCGAGAAGCAGCAGAATCAACTGGCATCTGATCCTGCCTCTCAGGACAGTCTCTCACAAAGTGGTCAGGTGATCCACACCTGAAGCATACCCCTGATCTACTATGCCTCCAACAAACGCCCCCATGTCTTCCACCACACTGGTTACACACAGGTAAGGTGGATCTCTGAACTCCAGGAGTAGGAGCACTCGCTACTGAAGCTGCAGGTCTAAATCTCTGCCTCTGGAACTGCACTGACCTACCCACTGGTCTCTGGCTCCTACTACTCCGAGGAACAAAACTTCCTCTACCCCTCTTCGCAGAAGAAGACCCTGCCTCGAACTGGGGCCTTCTAACCCTAACCTCTTCCTCTGAAGCAGCTGCAATAACTTGAGCTCGCTCTACACTTCGAGCTGCTGCCACAAGCTGTGAGAAATCCTGATATCTGGATCCAGCCACTAAGCACATGATCGAGGGCCTCAATCCCTCCTCAAATCGCCGACATCTATCAATCTCATCAGTAATGATACCCCCAGCATACTGACTCAGTCGAATAAACTCAACTTCATACTCAGTTACGGTCCGATGATCTTGCTTCAAATCTAGAAACTCTCTTTTCTTCCCATCTTTATACTCCCTAGGAGTATACTTCAACTCAAATTCTCTCAGAAAATCCGCATAAGACAAGGTTGGTGGATCATCCATAGAATGGGGCACTGTCTTCCACCAGTCGTAGGCATCCTTCTGTAGCAAAGATCTTGCATAGTCAAACTTCTCCTCTGAAGTGGCTTGCAACTGCACAAATACCCTCTGAACTCTATCAAGCCACTGTTCTGCTACAGCCGGATCAACTGTACCAAAGAAATCCTCTGCTCCATATTTCCTTAGCTTATCATAGTGCCTTACTGGTACTGAAGGCTGAGGGGGTGGTGGCGGTGGCTGTGGTTGCACAGGTGCTTGTCTCATAGCTTCCAACATAGGCCTAAACCAGGCTGGCGGAACCTCCTCCCCAGCTGGTCTACCCGACACCGAAGCAGGTGCCTCCTCAACACTATCAACCCTAGCTCTCTCAGCAGGAGCAATACTCTCGGCACTACCCTCAACAGATTGTCGTGAATGAGATGCCATCTCTACCTATATCTGCAAACACAGCAGAATATTCCTCATTAAAGATCAAAGACTGCCATACCAAAACATGTATTTTACTCAAAAACCCACTTTAAAAATCAAAATATTCTTTTTCTTACAATTGATCTAGGTTGAGAATCTCAAACCTAGGCTCTGATACCAAAAATTGTAACACCCCTTCCCGACCTACGTGTGTAAGCTGAGTAGAGGCGCCACCCTATCCTAATGTTGCTACCACTTTTACTTAGTCAAATTTTTGTTCCGATTTTTATAGAAATTTTGCCATAGTTTTGCCTAAAAATTCAATCCCAAGTGTCGACAAAACTGGTTTTTTTTTTTTTCTAATTTTTGAAAACATTTTTACACAAACCAATGCAAACAAAATCATTCTCAGTACACTTCCAATAAATCCCCCTTATAACCTCAACTACAACCTGCAAAAGGATTTACACTTCTAGTACAAAATAAAGTAAAGGTTTATTATGAAATATAGCAGATAAAATCTTTGTTCACTATGCAACGGAAAGTAACAATATTTTCAAATTCATATACATCAAAACTCAAGTTTTACAACACATAAAATTTATACATGTTTGGCAGTCAGTCTTCGATCTTAAAGCCCACTATTCACTCTTCAAAATCTAGGCTCGACTCGGCCTAGAGGAACTCTCTGGTTCTTCCTTGTCACCTGCGCGAAGAATCACATTCGCGCTAAGCCAACGGCTTAGTAAGATAAAACATGCTAATGGTATGCTTTAATGTAATGCAATGCCACATATGTTATTGATAAGATCAATATCATAAATATAAAGTTAACCACATAATTATGCATTTCACAAATCATAGTCATATGAGCATACCACATTTCAACATCTTTCCACATTCAACATTAATCAATCATACTCAATAACCAACATCTCATTTCATTAACTCATAACATTATTTAGGACATTCATATAACCCTGACACCTATGGGCCCAACAAGTATTTAATATGATATTCAGAGTTCAGAGTTACTGCTTTGGTTCATAGTTACAATAATCACGCCCGTAGGCAATGTATATACATGTATCTCTATCCATGGATAGTGTAACAGACCCAGTCTCTTGGATCATCAACTCAACACATATGAGGAGATCCTCAACCCGGCAAGACTGTTACAAATCATATATCTCATAGTGTAACAGACCCAGTCTCTTGGATCATCAACTCAACACATATGAGGAGATCCTCAACCCGGCAAGACTGTTACCTTTTATCATTTCTTAGGCATGCCACCCAGATCCAGAACTCTGAAACTGAATAACATATTAAACAAACAATTCATTTATTATATAGTTACCATTTCCATTCTCAAATTCTCATCACATTTAGGCAAACATGCCTTCTTTCTTTCAATATCATCATCATAGCCAATCACAATGGCATTGCCTCATATCATGTCTTATTTGAATTATCATTTCAATTTCAATGTATATTATTCATGAAACACATAACCATTCACAATGCATAACATAACATTGTTCAATCTCAACAATGCAATTAGGGCAAAGAACAATTGATTATAACATTCATTGATTCAAGTGTGTTTAAAGTGTTTAGGGTTAGGTTTAAGGACCAACCTACCTTTGGAAAACCAAAGCAATGCAAAAAGAACAAAGAATTAAAACCCTAACCATAAATAGTACATTCTGGTTTTAAACTCCATTTTATCCTTATTTTGAAAAATTGTATAAAATAATCTACTTGACTAAAAATTCTAAAATTTTTACAGAATTTAGTTTTGTATCTTAAAATCATCCCTTTAAAATTTCAGATCAAACTGAACACAAAATCTTGGTCAAATAGTTCACCTAACCAGACTGCCCCAATTGCCCTGCATCCTGGCAGCAGTTCTGAACTTTGTGAATTCCATAAATCAAATTCAATCAACGTGGTTCCAAATTATTTTTCTCAAATACTAGACTCACTAAGCAACAACATATCCAAAATTCGATTGGATATGATTTTTCTACATTTTATTAAAAATCACGAAATAAAGCTGTCCCAGTTAAGGTACCTGCTGGAACAGGTCTAATGAAAATAATCTTTCTAAACTCATAACCATTCCAAAATCGAATCAACATATTTTTCAGTCATTCTACACTCATAGAGGCACAACATATCAAAAATTCACTTCAAGAACATTTTTCTATAATTAATTAAAAATCATACAAATCACAGCCTTTACTAATTGTAAAACAGAAACAATTTCACTAAACACAACTCTTACTCAACACAATCACTTCCAACACCTTCACCAACTCAACTTCTCATCATCAAACCAACAAACCCTAATTCCTTTCTCACACCACTTCAAAAGAATTGAAGAAATTAAAGAAAAGATCTTACCTCAAATGAAGAAATCTTTAACCAAAACCCTTGCTTCCTTCTTCAAAATGCTTCAAACCTCAAGATCACCTCTCTTTCTCTCTTTGTCTATGGAGAATCCGGCCACTTCAAGAAAGAAAGAAGAAAATGCACAAGTCAAACACCTTTTCTTCTTTTAATCTCCACCATGCATCTTACAAGGAAAATTACCAAAACACCCTTAACCATATAACTAACTCTTTGTCTCATATAAGCCCTTTATAGTAATTTCATTAACAACCAAAAATATCTTCTTCCACTTAACCATCACCTTGACTCTTCATTTGACCAATGTATATGTTAATTATATCATCATATAAACAACATATACATTTGTCTCTAAACCCTAAATTTCTTCTCCAAAACACATATACATATACATTCTCTTCCCATTTCTTTTCTCTTACAATTTAACACATATATGCACAAACATTCACTTCCCAATATATATATCAACAACCACAATAACAACAACATACTCAAAACTTCTAGGGCATAAATGAGGATATTACATTTTCACCAACATCCTCTTCAAACACACTTAACAAAACATACCCAAAAACCATCTTAAACTTACAAAAACACCAAAACAACTCCACATCTATAACAAACACAAATCACAAATATCATCACAAAACCTTAAACACAAATACAACACCATCTCTTCCAACCAACTTACTCTTTTCTTCAATCCATCCTTATAATCCATAATCAATTCAATCAAACACTCTTAAACATATCACAATCAAACAACACACCCTTAAATAATCTATCAAACTCAAACACAACTTCAAATAAGCAAAGAAACCAAAAGAGGACTTACCAAAGTAATGAAACTTCTTGAATCATCAACTTGATCACTTAGATCTTCCTTCAATTTGAGCTTAGAACCTTAAAATCCTCTCTTGCTCTCTTGCTTTCTCTTGTCTTTGGATGAGCCGGCCAACACAAAAGGAAAAGAAGAAGAAAACATGAAGAAACAAAGTCAAACTTCTCTTTAAATCTCCACATAGTATTTCAACATGAGCAATTACCTAAACACCCTTTTACAAATTGTTTTGATTTCCTTTAAAGCACTTGCCCTCTTTTAGTAATTTCACAAATCACAAATTAAAATATCTTCTTCCCTTGACCACCCATTTGACTTGCATATATGTTATTTATACTTCCATATATACAACATATACACTTTCTTTTAATTTCTTTTCTCTTGCAAATTAACATAGACATTCAATCCCATATAAAACAACAACAATATTCAAAACTTCTAAGGCATACATTGGGATATTACATACTACCTTATTTAAACTTTAACATTTCAAATTCATTTCCATCATTTTACCATAGAATCATCATTTATATATCAATATAACATCATTACAAACCATTTTAGCAATTATTGAAATCTCTTATAAAAAATCAAATTTCACATAATATGTCCATAACCCTAACTTCATCCCAACTTACCCATATTAAATTTTCAAACATAAAATCACCATACATATGTTAAAAGAACACTAAATTTATCCATTACTGTAATTATAATTATCCATATTAGAAACCCTAATTACACATATTCATTACCAAACCCTACTCCCATCATTTATGCTCATTTCAAACAATAAACCAATAATTCATCATTTACTCATTATTTTAACATCATTTCTATCTATTTAAACAATTTACCATCATTTTCTCTCTATAGAAATTCCAAATATAAACATACAACCAAGAAATTAAAGCTTTAAGGAAAAGTGACTTACTTGATTTCTTACTTTTCTTCAAAAATCCACTTGAAATCTTTATGAATTTTAGTGGATTTGGTGTATTTAGGAACAACTCTCTCCTTCTCTCTCTCTCTCTCTCTCTCTCTCTCTCGGCCATGGAAAGCCAAAGAAGAAGATGAGCTCTTTTTTACTATTTTCTCTCTTCCTATCATCTGTAATTGTGTATATATTAATTATTTAACAAGTTATTATTAATTAATTAAGTTACTTTAAATACCCACCACAAATTCCCTTCTTCCTTTGATTTTTCTTTCTTCTCTTTATTATTATTCTCATCATCATCATCATCATCATCACCACCCCCACCACCACCACAAATATATACTTTATATATATGTATGGTATATTTTATGTATATGTATATGACATATATATTTTACTTATATATTACATATATCTTTATGTATATATTTATGTAATGTATATACTATGTATATGTAATGTAAATTTAATGTATATTTTACTCATATGTGTATATAATATATTCCTTATGTATACATAAAATATACTTTATATGTACATTATATATATTAAATAAAAAATATATGCAACATATTTAATAATTATTATATGATATGTATATACTATGTATACACTAGGTATACATTAAATATATACAATACCTTATACCTCCAAATACTTATTTAATTTCTCCAAAATCATGGATATGACATGCAATGTAATTGGACTTGTGATACCAATGAGATATTTGGGTCAATGGGTCTATTTTAGCATGAGCCAAAGCACATATCGTATGAGAGCATGGGATTCCTGTAATATCCCACACCCTACATGTACAAAGCTTCCTATCAATGAACATTGTGTGTCTATCCTCCCCATCACTTATTTCATAGCCCAAATCACCATTAAAGAGAAACATTGCATCCAAATGCATGCTACCAATTAATTTGAAATATCTCCATGCAAACAGGACTCCAATCACTAGGCCAACTATTAACCATGACTTTGTTTTTATCAATTTTATTCATGGCCTGGACATGAGTATCATCCAACATTGAAACAATTGGCTTGAACCTTGCATTGAGAATTGTTGAGTTAAAAGTCTCAGAAAGATTATTATCCACTATATCTGATTTGCATCGGCTACTAAAATATGCTCTGTACCAACAAGTCCTCCACTGCTTGTTTTCTTACCATCCCTAATTCCTTTAAGTTATCTTTGAACTCCTCATCAAATGTGTCCCAAGCACATATCCAAAACTTTTTCTTCAACTCACCACCTCTCGATCTCTTAGACCAATTAGCATAAATGTGTCTAGCACACCATTTATGCTTGGCCTGTGGAACTACATCCCTTATAGCTTGCAAGATTCCCTACATAATTAAAACAAAAATGGTAAATAGGCTATAATGTATATTAAATCAAATATTATGTTTAATATTTTTTTAATAGAACTAGTTGTTAACTCAATTAATCTATTTTTTATCTTAGGCAATCAAATTGAATTAAACTAATGTGTCTATCAAGTTATATTTTGTAGAAACTTGTATTTTTGAAGAAACTATCAAAAGTCTAATCGGACCATAATAGATGCTGACCGGACCTTCAATGACAAATTAAGAAAAATCTTACAGAAGGTTTCACAGTGGAGAGTACTTCCAAAATCTCACCAGACCATATAAAGTCCGACCGGACCAGTGTGTACATTTTGTAGGACGATTTTAACAAAATCCAAATAAGAATCTCTGATAATACAGGGCAATTACACACCATCTTATAGCTTTAAAACAATAACAAAGGAGCTACAAGTTTGTCGCCTCAGAACATGAGAGAGGAAACAACTGGATTGGTTTTAAATCCAACGCATTTGTAAAACAACAACATGCATGTGTGCTTTATGTCTGTAATCAATGATGAATTCAAATTGAGATTCGGATGAAAGACACAAAAAAAAATAAATAAATAAACCAATTCCAGCTTGCATACTTTTCAACTAAAGCTAACTCGAAGATGCGCAAGACAAATTTAAAAGAAACCAAAGCCAAGGGGCAAAAACACAATGAATTATTCAAGATGAAATCAGTTTATCCTGCATGTTTATCATTTTTCAAAAGATTGCCTTCATAATATAAAAATACCAAGCGTAAGTAACGATTAATAACAATAACAATTTTCATCTCTCTATATCTGTGTATATTAAACTACCAATCAAATAACCTACAGAACCAAAATTTCCAAAACCAAATGACAAAATTCCTGAAATGCAGAGGCATGAAATAAAAAACCCACCAAGCAAAACGATGGAAAAAAAACATTAAAAAAGACGCATAAAATCAAAACTCGAAAACCAATTTCAAACCTTGGATAGATTATCCCCTCCAAGATCCGAATCTTCAAGCGACTTCTTAACCGCAACAATGCAATACCTCAAACAATCATCAAGTCTCCTATCATTCTTTCCATCAATATAGCCTTCTGCACTAAACCCTCGGATCTGTCCACCAAATCTAGTGGGGAACTTGGACGCATCGAACCAATCGATGGGTCCTATTCCACTCTCTCCAGCAAGCAATTTATCGTAGTAAGCATCAACCTCATTCCCAAACACAGAAACCAATCCCATGCCCGTAATTACAACCCTTTTATTGTGGTCTTTCTCGGGCTTAGGTCGAAGTGAACCTGTGAAGTGCATTAGAGAAAGGCCGAGAAGAAGTAGCCACAGATGCACAGCAAGGATAAGACAGTGAAAACGGGAAATATGGAGAGCAAATTGGTCTGAACGGGCTAATCTGGGTAGTGGAGAGCCCCATAGCTGTAACTGCGATTTTACCCAACTTAGCAGAGCTGCAAGTATCACCTCTACAAAATGGAAACAAATCGGGTCCAGAGAGAGAGAAATCGAAAGAGAGAAGGAGGAGATAGGTTTGTTTAGGTTTATTGCTAAATTTTAAAATAGCCGTGTTTTTGGCAAAATGGGGGTAAATACAATTTTTTTTGGAAATAAAGGGGGGAATTTAAGTGTTTAAAATTTTTGAAGTTTTGACATCCCTCTTTTGAAACAAAATGGATTTTTCAAAATTTTGTTAAATTAACTTTATAAATTCACTTATATAGATGACTTATAAATTTCAATTTATAATTCATCCATAAGTGCTTAAGGCAATACAATTTAAATAATTAGTAGTGATAAATTTTTATGGAACCCTATATAATTATAAAATTTAGTGTTAATGTAAATTAGATTGAGCAAAAATTAAATAAGTCTAACATTGATTCTCTCTAAGGTAAAAAAAAAAAAAAAGAAAGCATGTAATTGCAAGGCAAGAGTTCAATAAGCAAGTCCACAAGAACACTTACAAATGGAAGTGAAGATTATGATTATGATTTGAGAAACATTAGATTTAGTGGGATGTGAGAAGAACATGAGCAAAAATTTATGAAAGAACTAGCACTAATATATACTTGTATATACTAATATATATACTTGTATATACTAATATATATACTAATATATACTTGTATATACTAATATATATACTTGTATATACTAATATATACTTATATATACTTGTATATATACTAATATATACTTATATATATACTTGTATATACTTGTATATACTAATATATATACTTGTATATACTTGTATATGTACTAATATATACTTGTATATACTTGTATATACTTATATATACTTATATATATATACTTGTATATACTAATATATATACTAATATATACTTGTATATACTAATATATATACTTGTATATACTTGTATATGTACTAATATATACTTGTATATACTTGTATATACTTATATATACTTGTATATATACTAATATATACTTATATATATATATACTTGTATATACTGGTATATACTAATATATATACTTGTATATACTTGTATATGTACTAATATATACTTGTATATACTAATATATATACTTCCAACATCCTTAATGCCTGTCACAACTCCCTGCTGCCTGTAGAATGTTTTGTTTATATCATTCAGAATTTAATGAAAGATTGGTTAGACGCTTTGTTGAAAGTTTTATGTTTCTTATTGAATCATGTGGTTTTTGCTCTGACACCTTGCTGGTGGATTTGGTTTAACACTTGTCAGTGGATTTAGTTTTTTTTTTCTCATTTATTCGATTTGAATATTTTAGGATTAATTTATATATATTTAATAAAAGTTAATTCTTTTTTGAGACTTCATAAGCTTAGTATATATTTGAAAGAGATATTTTTTATTAAAATTTAAAATAATAGTTTTAAAAAGGAAAAGAAAAGTGAATCGTTTTGAAAATAATTTTTATTTTTTATATATTTTTTAAAAAATCCCAATTGGAGCGAAGCCCAAGCACACCAAAATTTATCAGGCCCACGCTCAACATCCATATATCCATGCCGAGGCATTCAGCAGAGAAGAAAGCTAACACAGCCCTGCTACGATTCTAAGAACATACAAGAAATCCTCGTTTTGGCATTTCAGATATATAGAGAAAGAGTGGCAAATTTGCAACCGCCTAGTGGTAGCAAATCCGTCGCAATCTGCGACGGCCTGTCGCAAAATCGAAAACTGCGACGCCTTTTTTATTAACGGATCGTATCCGTCGCAGATCGGTCGCAAATCTTGATTTGCGACGGATGTGCGACGGATTCTGTCCGTTACAGATAGCGTGTTTTTTTGTAGTGGAGAATGTAATTTCACTCTGGATTTATAATTTCAATAATTAATTTTGAATATCAAGTCTTAAGTAATAATGAAAAAATAATTTTTCTTACAAATCAACTTATTTTGGAAACTAGTTATTTACAATAATTAAATAAAATAAGCTGCAACTCCAAATCATTTGCATATACTATTATTTACTTTGTGAATATTGTGTTCCATTTTCTTTTATTGCATTTTATTTTTGAAAAGATATTAGTAGTATGTTTTGGTTTAATTCACTTAAATGATTAAGTCCCATAAATTTAGAGCAAAGAAAAGTACTGTATAATTAATTTTTAACTAATTTGAATAAATATAAATAAAATGTTCATGTATCAAATTTGGAATATTTCCATAGGAGAATTTACTTTCCTATGACGTCATTTGATCCATTAATAAATAAATAAATTCATTTAGTGCCAATTTAAAACATTACTGTACAATACATATATAATAAAATACTCCATTATTATTTACTTTCTTCATTCACAAATAATAATTATTTTAAAATTTAATACAATAATTTAAAAAATATTTAATAATTTAATTTATATTACTATTTTATTAAACTACCATTCCTCTTAATTTATTATTTATTTTATTATATATTAATTATATACAAATAAATTTATAATAAACATATATAATAATTTTAAATTTTGTAAAGTGGTAATTATTTATGAATAAAATTTATCAACTAAAATAATAATTATTTGTGAACGGACAGAGTATGTTATAACTTTAAATCACTGGCTGATTAATTTTATCTGAAACATCTTATCAGACAATGATTTTTTTTTTACCAAAAAAATACTTGTCTGAACATATATTACACAACGGTCCCTAAAAACCGTTGTCTGTATGCTTGCTTCAGACAACGGTTTTTTTTAACCGTTGTCTGAAACGCTGAATTATACAACACTTTCGAAAAAACCATTGTCTGAAAGGTTTTGTATGACTAAAAAAAACAGTTGTCTGAACATATATTACACAACGGTCCCTAAAAACCCGTTGTCTGGTGTGACCAAAATGACACCTAATAGACAACGGTTAAAAAAAACACCAAAAACAGTTGTCTGAAAATTAATCAGACAATGCTTTTTTGGGAAAAAGAAAACCGTTGTCTGTTTTTTTCAGACAATGTTTTTTTCCTTAACCATTGTCTGATGACCGTTGTCTGATTCAGTTTTTCTTGTAGTGGGAATGAGTTGGAATGAAGAACCTTCATTGGTGAAGGTTATGCCATTTTATGGATTTTTTTAAAGAAAGTGTGTTTATTGAATGTAATTGAGTAAAACATGTTATAATATGTTTGTACTGATATAAATAAAATTAAAACACCAATTTAAATGGTTTAACATGAATCTCCAATGTTAAAGTAAGGTTAGGCTTAATTTTAGTAATTTTGTAGGAGTGAGATTTAATTAAGGTTTAACACTTGTAATGCCTTAAAATGTTATATTAAATGAATGTATTTTATCACATTTGGCATAGGCATTGAGAAGTAGTAGATTGCCTAACCTTAATGTTGAAGGGAAACTTGGAAGTGAAGGTTTGTGGGAGTTTCTTAGCTTGCATTTGAGTGCTTATTAAGGTATGTACAAGCTTTTGATAAATGTGATATGTTTATCTTAGATATGGGCTTAACACATTTTGGATAAAAAAATGTGTTAAGCTACTTGATACATTGAACATTCATGAACAATGTTCTATGACATATGTATTGTTATGTATGCCATATCTACATTATGAAAAGCCATTATTAATGGCTAAATTGCATAAACTGTGAAATATGTAAAAATAACCCAAAATATTTGGGTAATGTGATATTAATGTGAAATGTAATACATTGTGATGAAATGATGAGATATGATGAATTACTATGAATTGACATTGATATGAAAAAAAAAAAGTGAACATGATGCAATGTGATGAAAAATAAGAAAATGAAGCAATGTGAGAAAATTGTGAAAGTGAGGCAAAGTGCCTACTTGATAATAAGAAAATGAGAAAAAGTTGATTATGGAAAATATGAATTATTTGTGTGCCTAGAATGTTATTTAATTTCTAAAGTTCTATGTTTGGCGACATGCCTATGAGGTGTCCTCATTATTTGCCTTCGGGGCTAGATACTATATGTCACTGATACTTGATTTTGCCTTCGGGGCTAGACCCTTGGCATCACTGATACTTGATTTTACCTTCAGGGCTAGAAATTTGGTGTCACTGATACATGATTTGCCTTAGGGGCTAGACACTTGGTGTCAACATAGACCAAAATAGTAACTCTGTGATTTGAATAATGTATTAGTATTTTTGGGCCCATGCTTGTGTATGTGTTTATATGAATTATAAAAAGATGAAAGATTATGCTTTAAAAGTGAACTTGTATGCCACATTATGACATAGAATACAAATGCATTATGCATTGGCATTGTATTAAATTATTGTTATTAGCAAAGTTTGTACCACTAGGCCATGTAGGTGACAGGGGTGATCCGGTAGAGCCGGAGAGTTCTTCTAGACCTATTAGGGTCTAGCTTTGAGATTGTAGAGTTGATATTGGTGCATCAAGATCAGAGTCATTAACCAGCATGTATATATTTTATATTATAGTATATTTTGATATTATGTATATAATGTTATGTTATTGGAGTATATATGTGTTTTGATAAATATATATATATATGTAAAAAATTTTGTGAAGTTGGGATAAAATGTTGTTTATTATTTATTGAGAGTGTATTTTACACAGGTTGTGTTTTGTTGAAAATTTTGGATGTCCAAATTATATACAAAACTCTGACAAATTTATTTCAAAGATTTTTATGGAAAAGTGCTTATTTTGGAACCTATAATTTATACCAAATATTTTATTTATTACTTAAATATACATTTTAAAGTGTTTGGGATTTTTAATTGGAAATGTGAAAATTTTTATTAAACCGGATTATGATATTTTTATATTTTACATGAATATTTTACATATGCTGGGTGTATGTATTATACGTATATAGGGTGTAAGGGTGTTAAACTAACTCTTCCATAACCCTAACTTAACATAATTCTTCCATAACCCTAAAATTTGATACTTAGATATTTCAACAATTCTTTTAAACATAGTTTTAAAGTTAAAAACTACACATACTTAGTTTCATTCATAATTAGATTTATAATCAATTTCTTTCTTAAAGAGTTCCATAATTTAACTCTTTAGAATTTATTCCATATTCAATTATTTTCACAATTTAACCCATATACAATTATTTCCACTAATCATTCTATAAAAAATTATTAACATAAACTAGTCCATAATCAGTTATTTTTACAAATTGATCCATAATCCATTACTATCACAAGTTATCCATAATCAAATATTATTACAATTTAATCCATAATTACTTATTATTGCAAGTTAATCTATTTAGTCAACTTATAATCTTCCATAAATAATTTTAAATCAAAAATATCCAATTAATAATAAATTATATATATATACAAGCACATACCTCTTTTAAAAACTTCTATCCACCCTCTTTTCTCCACCTTCTTTGGTTCTTTTGTAATTTCCTTGAAAAAACACTCATAAACTAGCCAAATTCTCTAAAAACCCTAAATTATTTTTACAGAATATATGGTTGTTAAGTAAAGTTTGGAAGGAGAAGAAAAGAATTAGAAGATGGTGATGATGAAGATGATGGTCTTTGGTATGATGGAAGGAAGGAGAAGAATGTAGAAGCCAACTTGACTTTTTATAGTGTATAGAGTTTCTATTCCATGTGATACTCATATCTTTACTTCGGCATACTTATTTTCTTTAATTATCTTTTAATTCAGTTTTAATTCCATAAATTCATAAAAAAAAATTAATTATTTTAAATCCCCATTACCATATTTCATATCCTATTCACAGTAAACTTTGTCTTAGGGTCAGAGGAGCATTTTTATATTTTTCTTTCCACTTTAAAATCTTTTTCAAAAATACAGATTAAATTCGTATCCAGATTTATTTTTCACTTCTTAGGACTTATCCAACCTTATTTCTACCAATTTCAAATCCTCGAGCCACTCCTAACCTCATGCACAATCTAGCATATACTTTTGTGCACACATAATACTGTAAATTATTATATAAAATTTATAGACATTATAGAGCCAAAGCAAGTTTATGTCGAAAATATAACCACTTTAATTAAACATTTCCAAAGAAAGTACAAATCTCAATTAGCTTCAAAAAAATCAGCTCAAACCCTTCTAAAGTTTCAAAATAAGAAGAATACTTCTCCATCACTTCGAACTAAATTGGCCAAAGAATACCCCTACATCAACAAGGGTTCAATTTTTCAATTAAAATAGTCAATTTAACTCTTATCAACACTAATGCTAACTAAACCCCATCAAAAACCCTAAATCCAAAGGTTCTATAAAACCTAACTTCTTTATTCAAACTCATTTAAACTAATTGATCACAAATTCAACATATAAACATCATATTCTCTTCATTCCCCAAACTATTTCCTATGTACATCATCTTTCTCAATATATATAAACATTATCTCTTAAACTTTTAATCTTAGATAATCTAAAACTCATAAAATCAAGCTTAAAAAGAATATATCTTACTTGAATCTTCAATTTCCCTTCAAAATCGATTTGAAATATTTTGATTTTAAGTGAAAATTTAAGTAGAGAATGAAGAGTTCTATTTCTGTTTTATTTCCTTAAAGAAATTGGCCAATAAGAAGAAGAAAATTTCTTTCTTTCCTCTTCTACCCTTATCCTCTTATATTTTTAATTTTTACTTTATACATATATATATATTTCTTTTAATTTCCACAACTCACTTGATCTTTCTTCTTTTCTTTTTTTTTAACTTATTATCCATTTGTATTACTCCCTTTTGGTGTACTTAAAAATTACGAATGTTACAGTGTTAGCAAGGACCATATTTGAAGTGTCAAATTGTTCATCAATAGCTTCAACAAATCCTTGATATTTTCACATTGTCCAATTGAACCACGAATATGAGCAGAAATTTCCGTCCTTATGAAGATAATACTAAGGTGATTAGATCACTCTTAACATTCATATAAAGTGATCTGAGTCTAAGTGCTAACATCAGTAGGTGGTGGTTGTTAATCTTTATGATTAGCATAATTAATGTCCATCCACTCTAGTTAAAGAAGAATTCTCGCCTTCCATATTTTATAGTTATCACTATTCAATTCAGGAATATCACATTTGATATCAGAAAAATTCACATGTTGTATAATTGCATAAATTAAATTCACATAAACTAAGGCAAATAATAATTATATCATATTTTACCTATGTAAAACTTTTAAATTATATTCCAAAATGAATCAAAACAACAAAATAAAAACTATATGTGGCCTAAGTTTTTATTAAGGATTGACATACACACTTCATGATGAAACTAATTCATGATGAACTAACAAATTATATTTCTTTTCTTAATTACAGTCGGTAAATTAAGAAAAATAAATTTCTATTTCAACCTAATTAATCATAAAATCTAATAAACATTTGTGTGACAAAATTTATTATATTAAATATGATTAATCACAAAGGCATGGATATATTAGATTCAAATGGGTTTATATCCAGTCCACATAAAAGTCGGCAATTGCTACAATAAATATGTCGACTTTTCTCAATTAGTTAAAAACAAACCAAATCCATTGAGAGCACTATTTAGATAAGAGTATGATCACACTATTTAAATAAGAGAATCATAGTAGAAATTAAATTTTTAACATCATTACTTGTAATAATATGCATATATACCTAAGTTAACTATATTATATAAAAACATATAAATTATAAGTATTTATCCTTATATGTCAATTAATTAATAGAGAAAATTACATCATATACTATTTTTTAACTTTCTTTTTTCAATTTTACTGCACTTAATTTTTTTTCAATTTTAATTTTTTCTTTTGTCATTTTTAGGTTGCTTTTTATATTTGTTTTTCAAAAATACAATGCTTTCTTCTCTGTCCATTAGCGTCTTTTTGTGCTTATGCGTAGTTGTGAGAAAGAGCTTACAGGTTCAGTGTTGCCATGAGGTACTCATATAAAATGTGTTTTAGATGAAATTGAAACTCAAATCAATTTGTATAAAATATTTACAAAATACAAAGGATTGAATAAGAGCAATGTCACAACTTTTGTGAGTGCCAATATCAATAATAAATATGTACAACTAATGATCCATCCACCTTTTGTTTTTAAATTTAAAGAAAGAAAATGCAGACAAGAATGGCTCCAGTAATTCTGATCATTTATTTATTATTTCAAAAGAATTTTCATGTTATCCTATGAAATTATATATATTGTTGTTGCGATATTTGTCATAGATAGACTCTAAACCTCCTTATTTGGAGAAGTAAAACTATCTAGAAGTAAATGGAAGAGCCATGGAAATTCTTCTAAAACTAATGCATAAATGTAGTGGGGATCAGAGATGTAAGAATTTTAATGCGAAAATAAATCTGATGCCCTATTTAATTGAACTCAAAATATCTTAAGAAATAATAAATAAATTGACATACCATTTATTGATGAAGTAGCCATTGAAGAATTGAAGAGCACCTTTGATTGAAACCTTTAATTCTAAACACTCTTCTTCTCTCTATCTAAATATTATGCACAGAAATTTTAAGAACTGTAATTGATGGAATTTTTTTTTAAACGTAGTCACAAAGGGTTTTATGTGCTCCTTTTATAGATGAGAGAAGAGGGCTAGAATTTGTTCAGCAAAACTAAACATGATAACCATTATCTATTAGTCTTTAATTTAAAAAAGGATTTCCCACTCCATCAAGGAATTATCCTATCTTAATAATAGTTATCTCTATCTTAATGTGTAGTTTAGTTGGCTACAACTTTATAAGTGGATAAAAATAAAATACTAGGTTAATGGGCCATCCACTTAATTTACGTGGAATTAACATTCTCCCACTTGGTCAACTAAACCAATTATGAAAACTATCTATATATATATATATTACATCAAAATGCATTTATTTAATTTCATAAAAGAATTTGACACGTGATCACGAATTTTAATAAGGTAGCCAACAAACTCAAAGTGCTTATACTATAATACTGAAATAAGCTTAGATTATAAATGCGAGTCATAGCGGTTATATGATATCAATATCATATTTCCTTCTATGTTCTACACATTAATAACCCTTGTAAACTCAGTTCATCAAGCCAAAATAGCCCCTATAATTTGTTTTGTTAAGACATTTCCTATTGATCAAATAATAAAATATGCACCCATAATTGAAAAACAGGAAAGAACAAAAACATACTTTAAATGCGCAAAAATGTCAATTACATAACCACTAAAATATCCATCATACATATTATGGATTACTCAAAAGACCCATCCTTATAACATGTTCCATATGTGTCTTTGGAGGCAATCCCTTAGCCAATGGATCGGCAATCATAAGTGTGGTACTAATATTTTCAATTGACACTTGTTGTTTTTGGACTCTTTCTTTAACAATGAGGTACTTTAAGTCCATGAGTTTTGATCCACTGGAGTATTTGCCATTTTTAGAAAAGAAAATAGCCGCTGTGTTATCACAATAAATTCTCAACGGCCTAGCAATAGAGTCGACAATACCAAGCCCTGAGATAAAATTTCGCAACCACAAAGCATGATTTGAAGCCTCAAAACAAGCAACAAATTTAGGTTCCATCGTAGATGAGGCGGTAATTGACTGTTTTACACTCTTCCATGAGATTGCCCCATTAGCTAGCATAAAGACAAAACCTGAAGTTAACTTTAAGCTATCAAGGCAACCGCCATAATATGAAACTGAGTATCCAATCACTTCTAATTGTTCTGATCTTTTATATGTGAGCATATAATCCTTTGTCCCTTGTAAGTATCTCATAACCTTCGTTGCAGCCTTCCAGTGTTCAAATCCTGGATCACTTTGGTACCTTCCCAACATACCAATAGCATAGCTGATATCTGGTCTGGTACATGTTTGAGCATACATCAAAATCCCTGCAGCTGATGCATAAGGAATTTTCTTCATTTGCTCCCTCTCAAAGTTATTCTTTGGACACTGTCATTTACTTAATTTGTCACCTTTTGAAAAAGGTGCAACACCTGCTGAATATGACTGCATATTAAATCTCTCTAAAACTCGATTAATATAACCTTTTTGAGACAAACCTAGCAGTCCTCGAGATCGATCCCTGAAAATCTCTATGCCGATAACATAGTTTGCCTCACCCATATCAACCATCTGAAAGTTTTTAAAGAGATATTCCTTGGTTTCACGTAATAAACCAAAATCACTACTAGCTAGCAAAATATCATCCACATACAGTATCAAAAATATAAACTTGCTCCCACTATCTTTCAGATATATACATTGATCAATAATATTTTCTTTAAATCCAAAAGATGTGATGGTATCATTAAACTTAATATACCATTGTCTGGAAGCTTGTTTAAGACCGTAAATGGATTTCTTTAATTTGCATACTAGGTGTTCCTTTTCTTTCTTTGTGCAAACCCTTCAGGTTATTCCATACAGATATCTTCATCCAAATTCTCATTCAAAAATGCAGTTTTCACATCCATTTGATGTAACTCTAAATCAAAATGAGTTACAAGGGCCATAATGATTCTAAGCGAATCCTTTTAGAAGCTGGAGAGAAAGTATCTCCATAATCTATTCCCTCCTTCTGAGTAAAACCTTTGGCCACTAGTCTAGCTTTAAATCATTTGATATTGCCTTTGGAATCGTGCTTGGTCTTAAAGACCCATTTACAGCCGATAGGTTTATAATTATTAGGCAAATCAACAAGATCCCAAACATCATTAAGGTCTATAGATTTCAACTCTTCATTCATGGCTTCTATCCATTTATTAGAACCTGTGAAAATGAGACCAGATCTTTCCTTATCCCAATATCAAAATCAGATTCTTTTAGATACACCACTAATCATCTGAAATGGCAGATTTTCTTTCCCTTTGAGATCTTCTCAAAAGAGCCGATTGTGGTGGCTCTACAATATTTTCAATGGCAACAGTTTCTTGAGATAATGAACCATCTCTATTATGTTGCTCATTTTCCTCAACTTGAAGAATAGGTTGAGGAGCAATAATTTCTTGAGAGAAAAAGGGCGGTGGGATATCCACTCTTATTTCCTCAATGTCTATTTTTTTAGTTCATTACACTCACTAATTTCAACATTCTCTAAGAATCTGGCATTACCGATTTTAACTATTCTCACACTATGGTTAGGACAGTAAAATCTGTATCCCTTTGATTTATCTGGATAACCAATAAAATATCCGGAAACAGTTCTTGAATTTAACTTTTTCTCATGTGGGTTGAAGATTCTTGCCTCTGCTGGGCAACCCCATATATGTATATGTCTCAAACTAGGTTTCCTACCAGTCCATAACTCAAAAGGAGTCTTTGGAACTGCTTTACTAGGAACTCTATTTAGAATATACATTGCGGTTTTTACAGTTTCACCCCACAAGGAAATAGGTACAACAAAGTAACTCATCATACTCCTAACCATTTCCATTATTGTGTGATTGCGTCTTTCAGCAACACCATTCTGCTGTGGCATACCTGGCATTGGGTATTGAGCACAAATGCCATGCTTTTCTAGAAATTTAGCAAAAGGACCAGCATTTTGTCCTGATTCATCATATCTACCATAGTATTCACCACCCCGATCTGATCTCACAATTTTAATCTTTTTATCTAATTGTCTCTCAACCTCTGTGATATACATCTCAAAGATGTCTATGGCTTGAGACTTTTCATGTATTAGATATACATATCCATATCGAGATAGATTATCTATAAAGGAAATAAAATATCTCTCTCCTGTAAAACAAGGAATGGAGAGTGGTCCGCAAATATCTGTATGAATTATCTCAAGAAGCCCATTACTTCTCTTGGCACCTTTCTTTGTATGCTTGGTTTGTTCAAAATATGCTACTGAATACCTTTCTGACCATCATACTTCATGGTAGTCATTTCAGCCATCAGTGTGCCTGCGAGGGACTTATCGGCACGTTTAAAGCGCTCCTCAATAGACTTCAAAAATTCTGAGGCGATCTCGGTTTGAGGGAGGGAGGTCTTGATATTATTGGCAATAGTCATTCTTATAAACATAAGACTGAGTCTATTTGACCTTTTCCAAGCCTTTAATTGTTCCACCTGCTTCGAAGTACTATCATCGGTAGCTTCAAATGGCTTTTCATTTATCAAAGCTAGGTCAAGATCCAATACACCCAGTGAGAATTGAACCTTTTCATACCACTCAGAAAAATTTGACCCGTCAAATGTTATCATTCCATATGCAATGGAGTATAAAGAAGTGGAGACTGTACAAAATAGAATAATGCTCACAATAAGGTCTCAAATACAAATATATAATGATGAACTATTGATATCACTATAGTTTTTCATTGGGTAAAACTGTAGCATATCTAGTGTTCATTCGAAGGGAGCTTTAAAATTATATTAATATTTTATGTTATTTATATGTTACCTTTAGGTATATATATTACTTTTCTAAATAGCATAAAATAATACTATTATTTTATAATTAGTAGAATGTGACTCACCTTTGGGCTAGCCTCAATCTTCTAATTATAAACATTCTCAAAATACTATTTCTTTATAAGTCTCCCATAGTTCTTTTATACAATTTATATAAATATATGATTCACCAACTTAGGTCACTTTGGCAACTATCTAAACTAGTGAACTATATATCTATAAATTATCTCACAATATTTTATTCTTTTATGTAGTTTAACTATCACAAGACTCATCAACTTAAGTTACTTTGGTAACAATCTAAGTTAGTAAATCTTAAGTCATAAAACTACTTAACATAATTTGCATCATAAATTCACATACTAATTATGTGAATAATGATCTAATGTTCATATCCATAAATTATCAAATATATAATATATATTGTTTAAAGATATACTACCTTGTATATATACAATTATTTATACTGACATGTAAATACAAAAATACATCTAGGATATGTAGCAATATAAGAATATGTAATATATAATACAATTTATTTTTGTCCCTTAATTTGTAATCATTACAATTGTATAATGGTTACAAACCAAAACAAACAATTTTTAATTCATCAAATTCAATTCAATGAAGACACAAATATTATCAGTATATCTGTCCATTCGAATGGTATTTGTATTTCATATAATAACATATGTATATGCATAGCATTTATCCGATATGTTAGATGGCTTCAAAAAAACTACAATCGCCTATCATACAATATAATATTATATTGCATGTAAAACTATAATGGTCCCAGTATTCATCAAAATCATTTTGTAAAACAACAAATCCAGAAGTCATAATATCATGGCCTATCATAATATAATTTTAATATTATACTGTATGCATTAAGTTACAGAAACAAAACCAACAATTGTTATTACGTTTTAATAGTAAAGATGAATTCTTCTGGAACATTGTAAATTCGCAAAATGAAAACTAAACTAATAATAATCTGCCTTATTATGGATCCGCGCAAAACAAAGTCATGAAATTTTAATTCGTTTATAAATATTAGTCACAATCGTAATCAATTAAATCCAAAACAATAACAAATATTATGACAATCATAACATTATAATTCTAAGATATTTGAATTCAATAGGCTCTGATACCAACTATAAGAATTTTAATGCGAAAATAAATTTGTTGCCCTATTTAATTGAACTCAAAACATCTTAAGAAATAATAAACAAATTGACATACCGTTTATTGATGAAGTACACATTGAAGAATTGAAGAGCACCTTTGATTGATACCTTTAATTCTAAACACTCTTCTTCTCTCAGTCTAACTATTAAGCACATAAATTTTAAGAACTGTAATTGATGAATTTTTTTTTTAAACTTAGTCACAAGGGGTTTTATGTGCTCCTTTTATAGATGAGAGAAGAGGGCTAGAATTTGTTCAGCAAAACTGAATGTGATAACCATTATCTATTAATCTTTAATTTAAAAAAGGATTTCCCACTCCATCAAGTAATTATCCTATCTTAATAATAGTTATCTCTATCTTAATGTGTAGTTTAGTTGGCTACAACTTTATAAGTGGATAAAAATAAAATACTAGGTTAGTGGGCCATCCACTAAATTTACGTGGAATTAACAAGAGAATGATAAAAATAATATCATTCATGTTGATAGTGATGTGTGTGTTTGTATCAACATGGAATGCCATATTGGTTGAAGATGAGTATCATTTGGAATTTGTTTTTTAGTTACTATGATAAAAGTTCAAAGCCAACTTGTTGTATAAGTTAATAACCGATACTTGTGAGATTATTTTGCCATTGACTTTCACTGGGACTAAGGATTTTAGAAATATTCCAAATCTCTAAAATTTCTATTCATAAATAAAGAACCAGAATTTGTAGTCTTTTGTGGGTTTTATCAGGAGAATATTATAATTCATAAATAATTAACTAAGACACCTATTGTTGAATATTAAAAGGAGTTTTATTGTGAATTTAGAATGTTAACAATATTCTATCAAATTACACCAGCAAAAAGGATTATCCTGGAAATGCTTTCATTTCTTGAAATTTGTAACAAGTTAGGCACAAAGAACAAAGGATTCAAATAACCTCTTTCAACCATGGGCGAACCTACGTGTAAGGCCCCCTCCCCCCCCACCCCCCCCCCCCTCCAAAATTTTTAAAATATTTACATTCGTGTATGTATATATATTAATAGATAATTATTTTTTTTCACTTTTGGCCCCCTCAACATATTCCACTTAACCAACATTTATTTTTGGCCCCCCTCCATCATTGATGATGGGTCCGCGCCTGCTTTCAACCCAAAAACTAATTTATTAAAGGAATTCTTGACAAGTGCTAACAAAATCTCACCTTCTTCAACATAAACTTAAAGTTCAAAAAGTAAGGAAATTGTATATTTTATGTAAAAACCACTAAAAAAATCAAAATGAATTTTTTTCTAACTTATGTACTAAAATATCAACTGTATACTGTTATACCTTTTGCAAATTAACAAATATTTGTTGTTATATGTAATATATATATCAGTATAAGTTAGTTTGTATATTTGATATTTTATTGCAAATTAATTGTATACTGATATTTTTTTTTTTGCATATCAGCTGATATATGTTGTTATATGTAATATATATAAATATATATGAGTTTGGCAGTGAGTGTTGGGCACCAACGGGACAACATTTGCATAAGATGAGTGTGGCAGAAATGAGGATGCTAAGATGGATGTGTGGACATACCAGACTGGACAAAATTAAGAATGTTCATATTCGACAAAAAGTCCAAGTAGCGGACGTCGGAGATAAGGTGAGGGAAAGAAGACTTAGATGGTATGGGCATGTTTTAAGAAGACCTCCTAATGCTGCGGTTCGTAAGTGTGAGAATTTGTTGATTGAGGGGGCTAGAGGTCGTGGCAGACCTAGAACTGTGTGGAAGGAGGTGATAGTAAGAGACTTACGTGCCTTAGATCTTGATGCGGATTTGATTAATGATAGACTTGAATGGAGACGTAAAATCCGTGTCTTGGAAGGGGCCTAAGGCTGGAGTATCTTTTTTGGTGTCTTTTGAGCTTATTTTGTTGAGAATCCATACAGCCGACCCCAACTTGTTTGGGATTAAGGCTTAGTTGTTGTTGTTGTTGTTGTTATATGAGTTTGCATATTTGATATTTTATTGCAAATCAACTGATATGTGTTGTTATATATAACATATATGACATAACGATATATATCAGTTGTATACTAATATTTCTTTTATAAATCAACTTATATATATTATTATATGTAACAAATAATTGATATATATTGTTATATGTAATATATATAAACATATAATAGCATCTATCAGTTGTATAGTAATATTGCTTTGCAAATCAACGAATATATATTATTATATGTAACATATATAAACATATATCAGTTTGCATATTTGATATTTTATTGCAAACCAACTGATATATGTTGTTATATATGATATATTAACATATATCATATGTATACTATATATATATTGCAAATCAACTAATATATATTATTATATATAACATATATCAATATATATGAGTTTATATATTTAATAATTTATTACAAATCAACTGATATATGTTGTTATATGTAATATATATGATATATAAGTTATATACTGATATTTCTTTTGCAAAACAACTAATATATGTTGTTATATGTAACATATATGAGCATATAACAATATATATTAGTTTGTACATTGATATTTGTTTTTGCATATAAACTAGTATATATTAGTAAATGGCGATATATATTAGTAAATGGTGATATATATTAGTATATGTTGGTATAAATCGGTTATATATATTTTTAACGGTATATGTTAATATATATCGATATATGTTGATATATGCCGGTATATGTTATATATAAAATGACATTTTTATAATTTTATGTTAAAAAATACTTTTAAATAATTTGTATAGTATATGCTAAAATTATTTTTTAAAAATTAAATTAAATAAAATATCTTAATATAAATAACAATTTAAATATTATTTTGAAAATGAGAGTATATGTGGATATATATGAGTATTTGTTATATATAAACAGAAATTCAATATAAATATTTTTAATTTAATATTTTAAAAAATTATTTCAAAATTAAAAGATAAAAATTAAAAAAAAAATTACTATTGGCCACTGTTTTTTCAGGAACAATGTCTATTTTGTAAATTTGAAACTTTTTTTAGGTAATGTATTTTTCAAATTTGTTTTAGTTTTCAAGGGTAGCTTTGCAAATATCCCTAATTAATGTGCACCAAATTCTGTCTTGCTGTAGATTTATTACTTTTTTATAACGTTATATAATTTAGAACATAATTCAATTTAAATTGATTTTTTAGCATATTTTTTCTTTATAAGCTTAAAGCAAGGAGTGCACAAAGTTTTGTTACCTCATTTAGTTTTCTAATAAATGATAATTTAACATTTCTTAATTAATATGAGAAATTTAATAAATTATAAATTGATGCATTAATAATAATATACATATATTTATAATGAAAATAAAAAGATTTAAATTGTCATGACCTAAAATCAAGGGTACATAACTAGCACAAGGGAACAAAAAAGTATATGGCTTTCGAAACTTGTAGTCAGCCTAACAATCCAATTTTTAAGAAAACTAAATTGAGACAGCAATCACTATTTTAAACCAGCCCCATAAGCCTGCTAACTATATACAATCAGTACAATATTACATCATCATTATTATACATTGGTTAATAATCATATTTTACCAAACAATAGAATTAAATAGAAAGATAAATAGAGAAGGAAGTATCATATGAAGTTCTAAAATAAAACAAGATAAAATAGTTGAATAATAAAATAAATAATTGAATAGTTCCTACCGAGGGATGACAGGACAACTCGAATAAGCCGTACTCCTATGCTCAACCTGCAACTTCAAGAAAAAATGGTGAACAAGAATGAGCATTCGACTTAATGAGCTATATAATAATTAATATAATATAGTGAACCCATATAGATAATGCTCATGTGAATCTCAACCAGACAACCAAAATTACATAATCAAACAAGGATAAGAGTAAGTCAATGGGGCTACACTAACCCAAACTGGGGAGCTGATCCTCTATTTGACTCTCTTAGTCCATATGTTTCTCTGAGTATCCAATACATAGAGTCCACCGTCACAGCCATAGCCAATCAGCGCTACCCGACTGACAAATAGCGCTGAGCATGAGAATACTCCCGCCGTCACGCCCGTCCTAATTTCATCATCATATAGTGTCATCATATATAACCCGTAACCCCAATCATGTGTGGTCTCGCATCATCCTAAACTTATCTGGCAAACACAGAGTGTAACACCCCGATACTCCATATAAGTACTATACATACACCGGGTATACATACAGTAAATATATAAAGTATAAGGACGTCATTCTTTTTTTTTACATTTTTAAAACCTTTCATATAGTTCAAAACACAATACATAAATTTAAAGAAAATTTACCAAATCATTATACTTTTACTGATCTTATAAATATATAATAGTCTTATCTTTATCAAAACTTCATTTATACATATACATACACTCTTGTCAGAAATACATAATAATTAAGAATTATACATGTATGCATTATCCTCTAGTTGGTCTCGATAAACTCTTACTCTTCTCGTGGCATACGCAAGTCTCCATATCTTCCACCTAGACACCTGCGCGATTATACATCCGCGCTAAGCCCGAGAGCTTAGTAGTACAAATAAATATTAAAATATACTTTACAAAAGAATTGTACCTCATATTTTTAGCATCGTGTTTTATTGTTTTCTTATCCTGTTCTTCCTTTCTTAGTGCATTCTTCATATACTCCCACTAATCTCATAGATTATATACATATTTACATAAACACTCATAAAACAATACTTACCATTGCTACCTCATATACTTATCACATATCATATAATATTCCATAATCATATTTCTCAACATAACTTCTTAAAATCAAATCTCTTTTCAATAACTCATTTATACAATATTATCATGCCATACTTCATAACCTTACATCTCATTACACCATTCTATTAAATCATTACTCACAATTCAATATTCATGAATCACATATTCAACAAAGGCAATCATTATATCATTCAATTGAATCATTATCCACAATCCATTATTAATATTCACACTTAGCATATCAATATACACATTTCACATCGTAATTCATAACATTGTTTAATTCACAATGCACCAACCATAACATATCACCAACACTCACAATCAATATATCGATACACACATTACACAACATACACTATAGCATTATTTTGTTCATAGTTCACCAATCATGAATCACATTGTCAACAAAGTCAACCATATATCGCATTACTCATTTATTTCAAAATTTGTATATCATATTGACAACAAAGACAGACTCGGGCCCAAACGATACTAATATGCCATTCAATTTTCAGAGTAATGCTTTGGTTCAATCATCACATTTATCATTATCATAGACCCAACTAGGCTTCAAGGATTAGGTTCAACCAAGCTTCAAGGGGAGCAAAGCATGCTAAGCTTCAACCCAACTTGGCTTCAAGAACCAATCCAACCTAGCTTCAAGGGTGGTAACATCTCAATTAGGCTTCAAGGATTCAATCCAACCTAACTTCAAGAGATTGTTACACTTATTAGGCATGCCACCAACAACAAACTCTGAAAATGGAATAACATATTAGTCACACAACTCATTTATCAATTTTATTCACATTTGAATCATCATAGCCAATAACAATGGCTTCACATCTCATTTGAATCATCATAGCCAATAACAATGGCTTCACATCATATTTTATCTCAATTCACATTATACACTTTATCATCCAAGCATACATAATCAATTACTTTGCACTTGTATCTTAAATTCAGTGTCATATAAACCATATGTTCATTTATTTCATTTTGATCATTATTAGCAACCATGATACTATCACATTTCACCATTTCTCAAGGCACATTTGCACCATTCATTATCAAAACATTTATCCTCACAACTCACATTGCACATATCTTTTTGGATCATCCTTATAGCTTTCACACTATATATATATATATATAACAACATTATTCACATTGTATTAACAATATAATAATCTACTTAACATTGTTTTAAGTTCCAAAATCATATAAAAGAATGAGTCTAGGTAAATTTGTACTTACCTCAAGAGCTACTCCCATCAAGCTATACATACTCAATTACTTCATCATATCTTTCCCATTTTACCTATAACATCATCAATATCATCAAATGTATGTTCCACATATATTTGTTTAGGTCATTCTTTGTTTTCAAAATGTTTATGTTTAGGTTTAGGCACAACAAGACCTTTGAAGAATCAAAATAATGTGAGAAAAGTTAAGAACCATAACAATAACTAACACCCTCAAGGGACACGGCCAAGCTTGTGGCCGTGTCTCTCAACACCAATTCAAGCAGAAGCAGACACGGGCAGGGGACACGGCCGTGTCTCTCAACCAAACTCAAGCAGTAGCAAACACGGGCAAGGGACACGGCCAAGCCTGTGGCCGTGTCTCTCCCTAAACTCAACCAACACGGCCAAACTTCCCTCAACTTGGCCGTGTCTCTCAAAAACATTAAGTCTTGGCCGTGTTCCTTTCTTATTTTGGCCGTGTCACTCAAGAACAAAACCCTAATTGTGGCCAAAACACTTCTAGTTACATTTAAACACATCATACATAACATAAACTCATTCAAATGGAGGTAATCAAAGTCATTAACACCTATTTTGCATGTTTAACACAATAATCACAATTAACCATACATTTAATCATTCATCACTTCAAAACCCTAAAACCAAATTCACTCTTGATCTTCCACTTTCAACCTCCACATATCTTACCATCTTCATAACCAAACTAACACCAATTTCCTTCTTTTAACTTACAATCAATATTAACACTTGTAAACACCTATCAAACACACCAAATCACCACATCAACAAATCACAATTCATCTTAGACACAACTTCAAATTTAACAAAGGGAAACAAGAGAGTACTTACCAAATAATGAAATTCCTTGAAATTTCAACTTGATTACTTGAAATCTCTATCAACCTTTGAGCTAAGAACTTCAAAACCTTGCTTTGCTCTTTTTCTTTCCCTTGTTTTTGGTGAGCCGGCCAACACAATGAAGAAGAAGAAGAAATGATGATGAAAACACAAAGTCAAGCACTCATTAAATACTCATCCAAAAGAAAGTTACTATAATACCCTCATACACATTTTAATTCTCTTTATAATTTCTTGCCCATTTTGGTAATTTCACACTTAACAATCTAAATATCTTCTTCCCTTGACTAAGCACTTTGACTTGAATATATGTTATATATATTGCCATATACCCAACATATACACTTTCTCCATACATTGCTTTCTTTCCAAACAACACATAACCATTCTCTCTCAAATTCTTTTAACATTCAAATAAACCATACTCAAATACACCACTTATCAAATACACATTCAATTCAATAATAACAATATTATCACAACTTCTAAGGCACACTTTGGGATATTACACAGAGAATATGCAACACATTCAACTCAAGCACCATACATATTATGCTTCTATAATCTAGTGGTAATAATAATTATTATATATGACTACCACTCAAGGAATTAATGAAATTATACAAATGTAATATTTATCATAAATTAGGGGAGCATAGCATTATATTAATCTATATAACTCATAGATATACGAATACCCAACGATTCTTCGTGGGACATCTGATTAAAAATGGAAGACACCTGAAAATTATTTTCAACCAATAATAAGAATTATTAGAATATAAATGAATGAATGGCTGTAAATATTTGGTAGAGTATCCCCTATAAAGAGGACATTCCCCCCTAAAATAAAACAATAAAATAACACTTCAAAATAATTCACAATAACCAACATTAATCCATTTCCTCCAATCCAAATTCAACACACTTCAACCACATCTCACAAATACAATATAACAATAGTAATTTATTAAATCAATGTTAATTTTTATTTATTAGGTTTCCAACATAATTACTTAAGTTTTTTTAAATATACTTCAAAATAATTTGAATAACTTCAAGAAAATAATTTCATAATTGACATTGAACTAAATCTAATTAATATCTATATTTTAATAAAAGTAAAAATAAGAATATTATTCAACAAACTATTGGCATTATATAATAGGTTTTCATTCTAAAATAATTATTTGATTTATTTCCATTGTAAAACAATTACTCAATTTTATGTAGTTCAATAATAATAATTTATAGTAAGTTTAGAATTAAATGATAGAAACAATAATAATATTATCCATATTGCACAATTAATAATTATAATTTTTATTCACAATAAAACTTTATAATTTCATATCTTATTAAATTGAAAATACTAGTTAATTCCTTAAATAATTATTAGTATTTAGCCACTTAGATGATGATGATGACAATAAAAATAAAAATAATAACAATAATAATAACAACTTGATCATTACTGTACCATAAAAGCAAGGAAAAATGGTATGAAATTAAACTATGTATATCCAAATTTAGAAATTTCTGTTAAGCTTCTATTTGTAGAGTTGGATTTTGTGTGCACTCATAGATGCATGTATAAATAGGTATATATGTAACAAATATAAAAGAAAGAGAAATGATAAATGAAAAGAATAAATAGACTTCTCAAAATGACAATATGTTTAAACATATTTAGTGAATTATTTATTCTTGTAGAATTTTACATGCTTATATTTAAATTAAATTGGGTTTATGCTTTGATATGTTAATTGGAATTTACTTAGAAGACTAGTTAATGATTGAGTGAAAAATGTGAATTTTATTTCTTGACTATTATATTGAGAAAAACAAATTTGAGAAGTTTGAACTAACGAGATTATTATTTGAAATTTTAAAGATTTAAACTATAATTGAAAGAGCTTGATAAGTTTTATTGAATTGATTATACACTTTATTGTTGCTTGTATTCTTTGTCCCAAAAAATAAGCAAATAAAAGAAATAATTTAAATAAAGAAGGCACCCACAAGTGAAAACATGCCTTTTACAATCTTGTGATCCAAATACTAATAGTTGCAATCTACAAACATATAATAATCATCATACACAAATAATCATGCCAATAATTATAAACATTAGGGCTTAATTAAAAGAAAATTAAGATTAATCATAAAACTAGGGTTTTGAAACACAAATTAGGATTTTGAATCATAAATTGGGGTTTTAGTGATAAAATTAGGGTTTCGGTGATGCAAAACTAGGCTTCAACATGTAATTACGGTCATAGATTACAAAACTAGGGTTTAATTAGATTACAAAACTAGGGTTTAACATGCAATTTAAAATGAAATAACAAATCAAAACATAATAAAATCTATATAGATATGTAAAAAGAAAGATAATCAATTAATAAATATTACTTATTAAAAAAATACCCGTGTTGCTAACTCCACCAAATAGTTAAATTGAACCAAACACTGGATTGGCATAATCCTCTATTAAAATTGATTTTAGAGTTCTGCCTTAGAAGTTCTTTAATGGCCTAGGTCAATATTATTTTTGTCGAGGAATATTGCTCAAGGGTTTCTTGCTCTCAAAGGCAACAACTGTCTTTGTTTTTGTTCATCCAAGAAAAATGATTTTTGGAGGAACCATCAAAAAGAGGTATGTATTAAATTCTTTTTGTTATTTTTTCTTCACAGTAGCTTAATTCATGAAGTTGTGTTCTTTTAATTCAAAAATCCCAGAACCTAAACCCCTTTGTTCAAAGTTTAAAAATCTTAAATTGTGGCTGTATTTTTCAAAAATTTAAAGCTATTAGTTTTATTTCTTCAAAACCCCAAAACTCTAATTTACTTTTCAAATTATCAAAACCCTTAAATTATGTTCTGTTTCTTTTTAAAAAGCCCTAAAAACATCTTTTCTATTTATAAAAACTTTAATTCGTTTGGTTTACTTTCATAAACTTCAAAAAATTATCAAATTGATTTTCAAATCCTAAAAGTTAACTCATTACCTGAAACCCTAATCCAAAAATTCTAAAACCCTAATTCAACTCCAAAACCTAAAATAGTGAACCCTAACCTCCTTAAAACCTTAAACCTTAATTTTTTAAAAAACTCTAATCCTTTAAAACTTTAAAAATCATACAAATACAAATTTTACAACTTTACACAGTAGCTTAAAAACACAATGCAATAACCAAAAATCATAAGTCAAAGTGTTTTAAAGTGTCCAAGAACTAATTTCATGATTATACATCTCAAACCCTAATTTGGTTAATCAAAGAATTTTACCAACTTTTTAAATCATAAAACTTTTGCTCCATTTTAATCCCATTAAAATCACAGTAGCTTTCAAAACTCTAAATACTTGGAATAAAGAACCTTAAATGGAAACAGTAGCTATAATTTAGATTTTTATTTGCCTTATTCAATTCTATATTTGATTATGCTTTGATTTATTTTATTTAAGTTCAATGCTTGTTTTATTTAATTTATCATGGATGAATGTTTACTTTTTATTGATGTTTAATACCTTTGATGAATGATTTATTTATGATGAATGATTATTTACTTTTATCAATTTATTTAGATTTCCAAATGTTGTAAGAGGTATGTTTCCACTTGGTGGGTACCTCATTAGTTAAATATCATGCAATTTAAATTGCTTTTCTATTTTAGAACCAATGTAAAGGACATGTTTCTACCTTTCGGTGGGTGTCCTATTTAGGCATGTGATGTAAGGACATGTTTCCATCTTCGGATGGGTGTCCATTTATTTGTTTTGCTTGGACATTGCTTTGATTTTCAATATAATGATGCTTTCTTTTAATTATTATGTGTAATATGGATAATGTTATTATATTTAAGAATTTTATAATATTAAGACCTGTAAAGGAGGCCGATTCCAATGAACCGGGCGTTGTGGGGGTGCTGGGCCATTTCTCACCTTCCCCACACGTACCCAACTTTTCGAACCCATTAGGGGGCTGGGGATTCCTTAGGAATCGAGTCATCCACCCCTTTCTTTTTCCCGGCCTGTCCGGGTGGCGACTCCATTTTCTTCGGACTTAGGTCTATGTTCTCTAAGGCCCTGAGCCTAAATAGTGTTGAAGTCGCAAGAACCATTCCACCGAGAGTGGGGGCAAAAATCTCCGCTCACAGTGGCGACTCCACTGGGGATAAGAGAAGTTGATTCCATTGGTCATTATAATATTATATTCTTTCTTATAATGATATTATCCATTGCATCAAATTAGATTGCATTGTGTGCGTGAGTTAGGACGCCCGTGTTACCCGTGTTGTGTTATGTAAGGGATACCATACTTTCACTCAAGGTATGGAGATTGAGCATGGCATAACCACTTATAGCCTCGTAGCATTTGGTATATACTTGCTATGGGAACCTAAGCCTTTTAACCCAAAGACTAAAGCTCATGTAATGGGCCTAGTTACTTTCCTTAGGATTTTACCCCAAATGCATGCTGTTTGACTATGATTGATTTGTCTTGGCTTAAATCATGGCTTATCTGGTTTGTTCTTTTTCTAATATGACCTAAGTGTATTGTAAGCTCAAAATAAAATTTTCTTTGAAATCCAAAAGACCAAAGCTATTTTTCAAAATTTTTAAGATGGTCTTTGGACATAAAATTTTCTAAAAATAAATCAAAAATTATTTTGCTCATGGCCCAAATACTAAGCCCAGAATCCATCTTTTTCTAAAATCTTTTACAATGGGCTTAGAAACAAAACTATTTTCACCCAACCTTTTCTTACAAAGATCTTGCAAAAATATTTAGGTCAATTATGAAATACCAAAAATCAATTGTGAGCCTAGTTTATACTAAGAATAAATTAACCATGGGCTTGTTTTTGGCATGAATCATTAGTTACCTTTTTCAAGTGAGAAATCTATTTATAATAAACCTCTCAATTTCTTTTTAATCCAACATAGAATAAAAGCTACTTTAGTTGGTTGAATGGATTAAAACTTAATTAATGGGAATTATCATGGATTGATTTCCATTTTCAAAAATATAACTATTGGTTAAAACGTCCGAGGGAATTATTCGACAGCAAGGTACCCCATGTTCGTATTTTGTTAACCATATACATAGGGAAAGAGACTCGTCATTCGTGTGTGGATGTTATAAGGTTGGAAGGAACGTCCTATTTGTCCTTGTTTGTTAATTGTTCGTGCATACATGCATACATGCATACATTTGCATCCCATGTCATTGATCTTCTTTGGCTCACAGCCCTGGATTACAATAGTTCTAAAGCTTACAACAATCTGACTTATGCTGAAGATAAAGTATCTAGCAACGACTCAATCACTTGCTCACCTAAAACAATGGAGCCCGAACAAATTCAAAGAATGGTGGATGAAGCTCTCAATGCCAAAATGGAAGAAATAAAAGAGGCCCTAACTGAGACCATGAAGAACCAATTGACTGCAATCTTAGAGAATCATGCCGAGGCATCTGCTAGCACTAAGAAGCCAAAGGACAAAGGGAAGACTAAAGTTGGTGAAGTGGTTTTTGATGATGAAAAGGTGATCATTGATGATGATGATGATTGGGCTCAATACTACCAAGATGTTCAAGAGAAGAAGAAAGAACCAAAGGTTATTGAGAAAGCAATTATTGAAAAGACCGAGACGAGCGATGTTGAAAAGATGATTGCTGATTTAGAAAAGAAGTTTGAGAAGAAGCTGAAAATCAAAGAGATGTCCGAGATCGATAAACTATTTGAACAAGATGAGGAGGTCCCTTATAAGTTCAAGATGTCATCCTTTGCCAAGTACAATGGCACCGAAAATCCTCATCTCCATGTGAAGCAGTATATCACTGCCATGCAGTCTGCCCGAGCTACTAAGGCTCAAACCCTAAGGTACTTTATGCTCTCATTGGACCGTGTTGTCCAAAATTGGTTCAATACCTTAGATGATGGAGCACAAAAGAGTTGGGATCTACTTTACAAAGCCTTCATCCAACAATATGGATATAATATTGAGTTGGAAGTTACCTTAATGGAAGTGGAGTCCATTAGGCAAAGGCCGAATGAGAATTTTGTAGATTATGTCAAGAGATGGAGAAACAAGGCCGCTTTACTCAAGAAGAGGCCCGATGAATCCGATCAAATAAGGATGATTGTGAGAGGGGTGTCGCCTAATCTTCGTGAGAGGATGTCTCATACACTCATCCGTGATTTCAAAGACCTTCTCCAAGCTGGTTTGCAAATTAAAGAATGGGAAAGGGAGAAGAGCCATTTTGCAACAAAAAGGAATGAGAAAGGGAGCTATCAATCTGGTAGCCAAAGCATGCAAAAGGCCATCGGTGTTAATGCTACTAAACAAGGAACGAGGAGACAATTTTTGAAATTGGAAAAATTGATGTCTTGGGTTCTTAATAAGCTACAAAGAAAGGGATTTCTACAACCCTTAAATCCTCGTCCCTTGCCTAACCCTCTCCCACCTAATTTTGACACTAAAGCATTTTGTCAATTTCACCAAATGCAAGGGCATGACACGGATAGATGTGTGAGGTTGAGACATGAGATCTAAAATCTAATTGATAATGGGAAGCTACCCGAGCCAAATAAGCCAAACACTAAAGACAACCCATTACCAAAGTTCAATAGGGTACCACCACCAGCAACCTTCATGATTGGAGGAGGTTTGCATGAGGATTTTGTCATGTGGATGGAGAAGCAACCAAAGAAGAAGAGGTATTTGGTGAAATTAAACAAGTTATGATGGGTGGAGAAGTAACAATTTGTGTTGTCAACGGATTTTAGGATTCAAGTGATAGTGATGATGATATTGTATCCAAGAAGGAGGAGTGGACTTGGTCCGAGCCCGAAGAGGATGAAGTAATGAACACTAGATCTGGTAAGCCTTATGCAAGGCCATCACCTAAGGAGGTAGAAACTAATAAGGGTAAGGAAGTTGAAGTAGAAGAAGATGATGTTATGCTCAAGCAATTGAAAAGAACCCAAGCAAGTGTTAGCATTTGGGACTTATTAGCTACTTCTAAAAAGCACCGAGAAACAATGGCAAAAGCCTTGGCTAGCATGCCAATTTCTACCTCCACAACCCCGGAGGAGCTGATCAACTTCATAAAAATTGGAGGAGTAATGAAATGTGAAGAGGTTCAAGGAAAGAGCGAAGTTAATATGGGAGCGGTTTCTTTTTCGGATGCGGACTTACCGGAGGAGGGGAGAGACCACATCCGCCCTCTCTTTATCAAAGTAGAAGTCAAGGGGAAGAGGACTCCTTGTGTAATGGTCGATGATGGGTCCGCCATAAATGTTTGTCCACTTAAGATATTGCCAAAGCTAGCCATGTCAACAAGAGATCTAAACTCGACCGAGGTAACGATTCGTGCTTATGACAACACTAAGAGGCATGCCGAAGGGACTTTGAAAGCGGCTGTCAAGGTTGGTCCAATTGAATCTATTGTTGAGTTTGTTGTTTTAGACATACCGGTTACCTTCACCTTGCTCTTGGGGCAACCATGGTTTCATCCTCTTGGTGGAGTTCCTTCCACCCTTCATCAAAAGATCAAGTTCCCCAACGGAGATGGGACAGTGGTCATTGAAGCTGAAGACAATGAGATTGTTAACGCTCTAACGATTGAAAGGCCTCTCAATGGTTTTCAAGTAGTTACAATTTCTGATGATGAAGTAGTGGACTCCAAAGTCTTGAATATGATGAAGAACATGAACTACCTTCCCGGAGCTGGCTTTAGAAAGGGTAAGGCCAGTTTGACAAAGTTGCCAGATTTTAGAACTCAAACTTCCAAGAAGGGGTTGGAATATGATGAAGACAATGATGTCCAACCAAACAAGAGTGAGAAGATGAGCTTCCCACCACTTGAAGAGACTTTTGTCAAAGCTCCAGATATGGGACCACTCCAAGGAAAGCCCGAGCCAATCATGTTCATGGGTAAGTTAATCCCAGGTTTTGAAATTTTTGCAGATGTTTCCGAGCTAGTGGAGCAAGTGAAGAAAGAACTCACCCTGCCAACCAGCAAAGAATTCGATCCAAAAGAGAAAAATGAAGCTGTGCCGAAAGCCGAGAAGACTCCGGAGGAGATTGCTACCCTGGTTGAAGAGAAGTTAGAAGACATCCTGCTTTATGATTTTGAGAACAATGATTTTGATTTTGATTTTAATTTGTCTGCTTTGTATGAGGATGATGATGTTTTCTTTTCCAAAATGAATGCAATAAAGTCTGATTTTGCTTACTTGTGTGATGTTTCTCATGATGGTTGCATACATTCAAATAGCAGTTACATGAGCATCTTTAATATTAATTCTGTTAACACACAATCATTAAATTTGAGAACAACTGAAAATTCTAAAAACATTAGCATAGCATCCGACCTTACTCCTGATTAGAGAAAGAGATTTGAAAAAATATTCAAAAAATATGAAGAAGTGTTTGCGTGGTCTTATGAAGATATGTCGGGGATAGATCGAGACATAGCCGAGCATCATATTTCAACTCACACTCACATAAAACCCTAACAAATTTGCCCCTCTCCCGTTATCCCTCAAACGGTAGGAATTTATGTCGTTAGTCTCAGCTGCAGTGGGCTTCACTATATTAAAATAATTAAAGTAATAGGGCCCGCTATATAATAATTATATTATTTTTAATAAATATAATAATAGTATATTATTTTTAATAAATAATAAAAAAATATAATAAGTAATAAAATTAAAAATAATAATTATTTTTTAATAATAACAATAGTTATATTTTAATAAATAATAATAATAATATATAATAATATAACAAATTAATTATGATAATAAATTAATTAGTTTAGAATAATAACTAATTAATTATAATAATAATTAAAATAATAAAATTTTTATTTATGTTTATATTAATTATTTATTTTAAAATAAATAAACATGATAAAAATAAATAATTAAAAATTAAAACAAAATATTTACTAAAATAATTATTTTAGTTTTAAAATTAGAAAATTATTTTATATATTTTAAATAATAAAAAAATTTATTATAAATAAAAAAAATATTCTATGCCAAAAAGTTAATTTTTAATTTATTTAGATAAATTAAAAAAATTATGGATTACTATTAAATATTTAATACTATTAAATATTTTGTAATTTACTATGAAAAAAAATCAAGTTCATACTAAAATTTGAATTTTTAATATATTAAATGCTAAATATTTAATCATTTTATTTTAATTTTTTCGTGTTATTACTAAATAACTATTCATTTTTAAGTATTTCATTTAAAAATAAATAAATTCATGCTAAAATTTGAAATTTTAACGTGTTATGAGTTAAATATTTAAATTTAAATTTAAAATTTTAATATATTATAAATTAAATATTTAATTATTTATTTTAACTTATTTAATTATTTTAAAACAAATAATAAATATAAACATAAATAAAAAAATTTATTATTTCATTATAATTAATTGGTTTATTATTTTAAATTAATTTGTTTATTGTTATAATTAAATTTTTTGATAATTAATTTTTTATATTATTAATATTTTATCTTTTATTATTTATTAAAAAATAACTATTATATCATTATTGTAACACCCCTACATTCAATACATGCACACTACAAACACCACAATGTAGTATACATGCACTAAACATAGAGATGCTACGGATTTTCTTAACATTTTAAACATTTTAAACCATACCATAATCTTTCAATTGTATACATTATAGAAAGATAAGTAGTTAACTTGTAATTCAAAACCAAATAGATATATATATATATATATAAAGATACATTTAGTTGTTACGCAGCGGAATTTATCAAATATTTACATATATGAAAACATTTAATTTCATATTTACAAATATACACATATGTACATTAAAATCATTACTTTACAAAATATAAAAGAGTTATACATGATTGGCAAGTCTCCTCTGATCTTTAAGTTCCCAAAATCAACTCTTCACTGTCTACTCTCACTCGGTCTCGAAGAGCTCTCGGGTTCAACCCTATAACCTGCGCGATCAAACACTATCGCGCTAAGCCAACGGCTTAGTAAGACAAAATGTGCTAGTGTTATGCTTCAGTGCAATGCAATGCCAATTCTCAATCCATATTATACATGTAACATCATATATGCAAGGCTAACAACATACCTTTACATTTCATATGCCTCATTAGTTATTCATTTAACCATTCATGAACAACATTAAACAAATCATGACTCACATTAAACAAAGACAAGCATTGGGCCCAAGACACACTAATATGCCATTCAATTTTCAGAGTTAATGTTTTGGCTTTGTTATCACATTTATCAATATCATATACCCAACTAGGCTTCAAGGATTAGGTTCAACCAAGCTTCAAGGGGAGCAAAGCATGCTAAGCTTCAACCCAACTTGGCTTCAAGAACCAACCCAACCTAGCTTCAATGGTTGTAACATCTCAATTAGGCTTCAAGGATTCAATCCAACCTAACTTCAAGAGATTGTTACTATCATTAGGCATGCCACCAATAACATACTCTGAAAATGGAATAACACATTAGCCACACAATTCATTTACATATCATTCTCAATTCTCATCAATTAGGCAAACATGCCATATATCTTTCAATTGAACCATCATAGCCAATCACAATGGCTTTATAGCATTTCATATCTCAATTCATATTGTGTATATAGCATTATTAGTATCACATTTCAAAGTACATTATTCATAATACACATCACCATTCACAAGCCTCACAATACACAATACATAACCTTGTTCATGTAATATCATATGCATTATCAATTCCATATCATCTCACATTTCATGATTCAACAATGATGTTAGACAAATGATCTCTATTTTGATCCTTGACAACTCAAATGGATGATCTATTTAACATGTATTTGAGAATCTTGTTGTAGGATTAGATTGCTTCCAATAAGGTGAACAGAACCTTTCTAGCGGTCGCACCTCACCTGAATACGACCGCGCCATACAATTACAAGATGAAACCTTATTACAGTAGGTTTCGCGGCCAGAAGCCCGACCTAAGTCGCGACCGCACTTCACAATCCAAAGATGAAACCTTATTACAGTAGGTTTCGCGGCCAGAAGCCCGACCTAAGTCGCGACCGCACATGAATAATAGCGACCGTCCCAAATTACGTGTCTCTCATGCATAAACCCTAAATGTAGCCAAATTTCTTTTGGTTAACTTAAAACACATTGTACACAACATAACCTCATTCAAATGGACATAATCAACATCATTAGCAATTATTTTACATGCTCATCACAATATTTTCATCACCAACATTCATTAACAATACATTTGATACCTTATCACATTTACAAACAAAAGTGTTTTAAGATTAAACAATATATGCATGTTTGTAACCATATAGTTTGTACTTACCTTTAGCACCAATTATACAACTCTAAACACTCCCTTTTCTCCAAGAATTCTTCACTTCTCATATTAGAGCAAATCACTTTCTTCCAAAACCTAATCCAAAATAACACAATATAATTTATCACTTACCATTTCCAAAACCCTAAACCAACATCACTCTTAACTTATCATCTTCAAATCCAAAACCAACACCACAACCAATTAAATCCAACATATAACAATCAACACAACCCCACTTTAAAATCCACAATCAACTCACAAACAACTTAAATAACTTAAAAGAATCAAAAGAAACTTACCAAATATAGTGAATCTTCTTGGATTTCCACTTAACCACTTAGAACTTCTTCAATTTGAGCTCAAAATATCATCAAACCTTTGCTTTCTCTCTTGCTCTCTAAGTTGGCCGGCCACACGTGAAACGAAGAAAGGAAATTGATCAAAATAAAAGTCAAACTCTCTATTAATCTCCACCACACAATTTCAAAAGAAGAATTACCAAAATGCCCTCTTTAACATAGTTAAACTTCTTTTCATTATGCATGCCCTTTATAGTAATTTCAATAACAACCAAAAATATCTTCTTCCACTTAACCATCACCTTGACTCTTCATTTGACCAATTTATATGTTATATATATCATCATATACACAACATATACCATTCTCTCTAAACCCTATTTTCTTTCCCAATTTCTTTTCTCTTGCAATTAACACATATATTCAATCCAATATAACAACAACAACAATAACAACAACATAATCAAAACTTCTAGAGCATATATGAGGATATTACAATTCTCCCCCTCTAAAAAGAAAATTTCGTCCTCGAAATTACCTGATATCAAAGCTGAAACAACTGAGGATATTGCTCTCGCATGGATTGTTCACTTTCCCAAGTTACTTCTTCTTTTCCATGATTCTTCCATAGAACTTTCACCAATGGCACACTCTTGTTCCTCAACTCTTTCACTTCACGTGCCAAAATAGCAACTGGTTCCTCTTCAAATGTCAAATCTTGATTCACCTCGATAGATTCAATCGGCAACACATGAGATGGATCCGATCTGTATCTCCTCAACATAGAAACATGGAATACGTTATGAATACGATCCAACTCAGGTGGCAAAGCGAGTCGATAAGCAACTGGCCCAACTCTTTCCAAAACTTCATACGGTCCAATGAAACGAGGACTCAATTTCCCTTTCCGACCGAACCTCAATATCTTCTTCCAAGGAGACACTTTCAAAAATACCTTATCTCCAACATCAAACTCTATGTCTCTCCTTTTCAGATCTGCATAAGACTTCTGTCGGTCTGAAGCTGCTTTCAGCTTGCCTCGAATCAACTTCACTTTCTCTTCAGTTTCTTGAATCAAATCAGGACCAACCAACTTATTATCTCCAAGCTCATTCCAACAAAGAGGTGTCCTACACCGTCTGCCATACAATGCTTCAAACGGTGCCATACCAATGCTGGATTGGTGACTGTTGTTGTAAGCAAACTCCACAAGAGGTAAAAATCTATCCCAACTTCCAGAGAAATCAATGACACAGCTTCTCAACATATCCTCAATAATCTGTATCACTCTCTCAGACTACCCATTTGTCTGCGGATGAAAAGCAGTACTGAAGTGTAATCGAGAACCCAAAGCACTATGCAAACTCTTCCAAAATCTTGAAGTAAACCTGGGATCTCGATCAGACACTAAAGAAGTTGGAACACCATGCAACTTCACAATCTCATGGATATACAGCTCAGCTAACCTCTCCAAAGAGTAATCCATCCGAACTGGAAGAAAATGAGCTGTCTTAGTCAACCTGTCAACAATCACCCAAATAACATCATGCTTCCTTTGTGTCAATGGCAAACCAGACACAAAATCCATCGTCACTCTATCCCACTTCCATTCTGGTACTGATAATGGTTGAAGCAACCCGGTTGGAACTTGATGCTCTGCTTTTACCTTCTGACAAGTGAGACATTTCGATACAAACTCAGCAATATCTCTCTTCAAACCTATCCACCAGTAATGCTGTCTCAAATCATGATACATCTTTGTATTACCTGGATGCATAGCAAACACTGACTGATGTGCTTCTTCTAAAATGACTCTTTTCAAATCAGCATCATCGGGTACACACAATCGGTTCTTAAACCAGAGACTCCCATCACCTTTCACAACAAAATCTCTAGTCTTCCCATTCTTGCAATCTGAAATAATCTTTTGAATCTTCATATCAGTCAACTGAGCCTCTTTGATCTGATCCAGTAAAATTGGTTTCAAATGCAATTGTGTCAACAATGCACCATCATCACAAGGTACAAAACTGGCATGCAAAGCTCTCAACTCAACAAGCAACGAGAGCGAGTAAACAGTTAAACCAGCTAAAGACTTTCGACTCAAGGCATCAGCAACAACATTTGCTTTACCTGGATGATAATCAATCAAACAGTCGTAGTCTTTAATCAATTCCAACCATCTCCTCTGCCGAAGATTGAGCTCTTTTTGAACACCCAAATATTTCAAACTTTTGTGATCAGTGTAGATAAAACATTTCTCCCCAAACAGATAGTGTCGCCAAATCTTCAATGCAAACACAATGGCTGCTAGCTCCAAATCATGGGTCAGATAATTAAGCTCATGCGGTTTCAACTGTCGAGATGCATAAGCTATAACTTTACCTTCTTGCATCAGCACACAACCCAAACCACTATGTGAAGCATCACTGTAAATCACATATGGTTTGCCTTCCACAGGTAAAGTAAGAACAGGCGCTTGAGTCAGCATTTCTCTCAACTGCTCAAAGCTAGCTTGACACTGATCCGTCCACAGAAATCTAACTCCCTTTCGAAGCAATCTGGTGAGTGGAGTAGCTATCAAAGAAAACCCTTTCACAAACCGCCGGTAATAGCCTGCCAAACCCAGAAAACTTCTAACCTCTGTCACCGACTTGGGTGGACTCCAATTCAATATAGCTTCAACTTTGCTCGGATCAACTCTAATGCCTTCTGCTGAAACAATATGTCCGAGAAAAGTGACTTGATCCAACCAGAACTCACACTTCGACAATTTGACAAACAACTGCTTCTCTCTCAAAATCTGCAATACAATCCGCAGATGCATATCATGTTCCTCTTCATTCCGCGAATACACCAGAATGTCATCGATGAAGACCACTACAAACTGATCCAGATAGGGCCTGAACACCCTATTCATCAAATCCATAAAAGCTGCAGGTGCATTCGTTAGACCAAAAGGCATAACTAGAAATTCATAATGCCCATACCTGGTCCGAAAGGCGGTCTTGGAAATGTCTTCAGCTTTAACTCTCAATTGATGGTACCCAGATCTCAAATCAATTTTAGAAAACACAGTTGCACCCTTCAATTGATCAAAGAGATCATCGATTCTAGGCAAAGGATATTTATTTTTAATAGTCACCTTGTTCAATTGCCTATAATCGATACACAACCTCATAGTACCATCTTTCTTCTTCACAAATAGCACAGGAGCTCCCCAAGGAGAAACACTGGGGCGAATAAATCCTTTGTCCAACAACTCCTGCAATTGTACTTTCAACTCCCTCAATTCTGCTGGTGCCATTCTATAAGGAGTAATAGAGATAGGAGTGGTACCAGGCAACAATTCAATACCGAACTCCACCTCTCTCTCAGGAGGCAACCCTGGCAACTCCTCTGGAAACACATCTGGGAACTCTGCAACTGTGGCAATGCTATCAATAGGAGAACCTCTTACTCTAGTATCTACCACATGAGCAAGATAAGCATCACACCCTTTTCTAATTAACCTCCTAGCTGCAACAGCTGAAACAAATAAGGAGGCTAACTGTTCCTGCTCATTAGATACTATCACCTCTCTACCATCAGCAGTTCTCAAAGTAACAACTTTCTTTTTACAATCTACCACAGCTCCATGCCTAGCTAGCCAGTCCATACCTAGGATCACATCATATTCCTTAAATGGCATCTCAATCAAATCTCCAAGAAACTCCTCACCTTGCACCCTCACAACACTATCTCGGTGCACCTTGCTCACAATTACACTATGCCCTAAAGGATTTGTCACCAACACATCAAATCCTAGAGACTCAGCATGCATATCAGACAGAGGCAAAACAGATGCACTAATATATGAATGTGTGGAACCCGGATCAATCAAGGCAAGTACTGAAGTATCAATTAAAGAAAAAATACCAGCTATGACTGCCGAAGCATCTAGCTGCCTCTGCATAACATATACCCTCTGGGAAGATCCAACCTCCTCTGGTCTACTCTCCCTGGATGTAGAACCTCCTCTAGAACTGAACCCAGATCTGCCTCCTCTGTTGACACCTCTGCCTCCTCGACCTCCCCTCACATTAGGTCGAGAAGCTGTGGAATCAACTGACCTTTGTTCCCGCGTCTCTGGACAATCTCTAATAAAATGATCAGGCGATCCACACCTGAAGCATACAGCTGACCCACTATACCTCCAACAAGCACCCCTATGTGATCCACCACACTGAGCACACACAGGTAGAGCACTCGTCACTGAAGCTGTAGGTCTAAATCTCTGTCTCTGAAACTGCACTGACCTACCAGCTGACCTCTGACTCCTACTGACTCTAGGAACAAAGCTTCCTTTACCTCTCTTAACAGAAGAAGACCCTGCCTCAAACTGAGGTCTTCTCACCCTAACCTCTTCCTCTGAAGCAGTTGCAATACTCTGAGCTCGCTCCACACTTCGAGCTGCTGCCACAAGCTGGGAAAAATCATGATATCTAGATCCAGCCACCAGACATATGATAGAGGGCCTCAATCCCTCCTCAAATCTCCTGCATCTATCTATCTCAATAATAATGCCCCCAGCATAATGGCTCAATCTAATAAACTCAACTTCATATTCAGTTACAGTCTTGTTGTCTTGCTTCAAGCTCAAGAACTCCATCTTCTTCATGTCTTTGTACTCTCTAGGAGTATACTTCAATTCAAATTCTCTCAGAAAATCTGCATATGACAAGGTTGGTGGATCATCCATAGAATGGGGCACTGTCCTCCACCAGTCATAGGCATCCTTCTGTAACAAAGATCTTGCATAATCAAATTTCTCCTCTGAAGTGGCTTGCAACTGAACAAATACTCTCTGCACTCTGTCAAGCCACTGTTTCGCTACAGCTGGATCAACCGTACCAAAGAAATCCTCTGCTCCATATTTCCTTAGTTTATCATAGTGCCTCACTGGTACCACAGGCTGAGGGGGTGGTGGCACTGGTTGCACTGGTGCTTGCCTCAAAGCTTCTACCACATGCCTAACCCAAGCAGGTGGAACCTCCTCACCAACTGGTCTACCCAACACCGAAGCAGGTGCCTCCTCAGCACTAACACCCTAACTCCATCATCAGGGACAATACTCTCAGCACTACCCTCAACTGACTGGCGTGAGTGAGAGTCCATCACAACCTATGTCTGCAAACACAGCAGATTATACCTTATTAAAGATCAGAGATTGCCAATCCCAAACATGTATTTTATTTCAAAACCAACTTTTTAAGTAAAAATATTCTTTTTATTACATTTTACCTAGGCTGAGAATCTCAAACCTAGGCTCTGATACCAAAACAACTGTAACACCCCTACATTCAATACATGCACACTACAAACACCACAATGTAGTATACATGCACTAAACATAGAGATGCTACGGATTTTCTTAACATTTTAAACATTTTAAACCATACCATAATCTTTCAATTGTATACATTATAGAAAGATAAGTAGTTAACTTGTAATTCAAAACTAAATAGATATATATATAAAGATACATTTAGTTGTTACGCAGCGGAATTTATCAAATATTTACATATATGAAAACATTTAATTTCATATTTACAAATATACACATATGTACATTAAAATCATTACTTTACAAAATATAAAAGAGTTATACATGATTGGCAAGTCTCCTCTGATCTTTAAGTTCCCAAAATCAACTCTTCACTGTCTACTCTCACTCGGTCTCGAAGAGCTCTCGGGTTCAACCCTATAACCTGCGCGATCAAACACTATCGCGCTAAGCCAACGGCTTAGTAAGACAAAATGTGCTAGTGTTATGCTTCAGTGCAATGCAATGCCAATTCTCAATCCATATTATACATGTAACATCATATATGCAAGGCTAACAACATACCTTTACATTTCATATGCCTCATTAGTTATTCATTTAACCATTCATGAACAACATTAAACAAATCATGACTCACATTAAACAAAGACAAGCATTGGGCCCAAGACACACTAATATGCCATTCAATTTTCAGAGTTAATGTTTTGGTTTTGTTATCACATTTATCAATATCATATACCCAACTAGGCTTCAAGGATTAGGTTCAACCAAGCTTCAAGGGGAGCAAAGCATGCTAAGCTTCAACCCAACTTGGCTTCAAGAACCAACCCAACCTAGCTTCAATGGTTGTAACATCTCAATTAGGCTTCAAGGATTCAATCCAGCCTAACTTCAAGAGATTGTTACTATCATTAGGCATGCCACCAATAACATACTCTGAAAATGGAATAACACATTAGCCACACAATTCATTTACATATCATTCTCAATTCTCATCAATTAGGCAAACATGCCATATATCTTTCAATTGAACCATCATAGCCAATCACAATGGCTTTATAGCATTTCATATCTCAATTCATATTGTGTATATAGCATTATTAGTATCACATTTCAAAGTACATTATTCATAATACACATCACCATTCACAAGCCTCACAATACACAATACATAACCTTGTTCATGTAATATCATATGCATTATCAATTCCATATCATCTCACATTTCATGATTCAACAATGATGTTAGACAAATGATCTCTATTTTGATCCTTGACAACTCAAATGGATGATCTATTTAACATGTATTTGAGAATCTTGTTGTAGGATTAGATTGCTTCCAATAAGGTGAACAGAACCTTTCTAGCGGTCGCACCTCACCTGAATACGACCGCGCCATACAATTACAAGATGAAACCTTATTACAGTAGGTTTCGCGGCCAGAAGCCCGACCTAAGTCGCGACCGCACATGAATAATAGCGACCGTCCCAAATTACGTGTCTCTCATGCATAAACCCTAAATGTAGCCAAATTTCTTTTGGTTAACTTAAAACACATTGTACACAACATAACCTCATTCAAATGGACATAATCAACATCATTAGCAATTATTTTACATGCTCATCACAATATTTTCATCACCAACATTCATTAACAATACATTTGATACCTTATCACATTTACAAACAAAAGTGTTTTAAGATTAAACAATATATGCATGTTTGTAACCATATAGTTTGTACTTACCTTTAGCACCAATTATACAACTCTAAACACTTCCTTTTCTCCAAGAATTCTTCACTTCTCATATTAGAACAAATCACTTTCTTCCAAAACCTAATCCAAAATAACACAATATAATTTATCACTTACCATTTCCAAAACCCTAAACCAACATCACTCTTAACTTATCATCTTCAAATCCAAAACCAACACCACAACCAATTAAATCCAACATATAACAATCAACACAACCCCACTTTAAAATCCACAATCAACTCACAAACAACTTAAATAACTTAAAAGAATCAAAAGAAACTTACCAAATATAGTGAATCTTCTTGGATTTCCACTTAACCACTTAGAACTTCTTCAATTTGAGCTCAAAATATCATCAAACCTTTGCTTTCTCTCTTGCTCTCTAAGTTGGCCGGCCACACGTGAAAAGAAGAAAGGAAATTGATCAAAATAAAAGTCAAACTCTCTATTAATCTCCACCACACAATTTCAAAAGAAGAATTACCAAAATGCCCTCTTTAACATAGTTAAACTTCTTTTCATTATGCATGCCCTTTATAGTAATTTCAATAACAACCAAAAATATCTTCTTCCACTTAACCATCACCTTGACTCTTCATTTGACCAATTTATATGTTATATATATCATCATATACACAACATATACCATTCTCTCTAAACCCTATTTTCTTTCCCAATTTCTTTTCTCTTGCAATTAACACATATATTCAATCCAATATAACAACAACAACAATAACAACAACATAATCAAAACTTCTAGAGCATATATGAGGATATTACAATTATATTATTATATGTATTTAAAAAATAATATAATCATTATATACTGAGCCCCATTACTTGAGTTATTTTAATATAGTGAGGCCCACTACAGTTGGAGCTAATATTAGAAATTTTTTCCATTTGAGGAATAACGGGGGAGGGAAACATTTAATAGATTTTATGAAAATCCTAATAAATTTGTTCTAAATTTTTTTTAAAGGATAAATATGTACCTTTGCTATAACATTAAGGGTAAAAATATATTTTTTCCCATAATTTTATAATTAATAATTTTATATCCTTTTAATATATCCTAAAATTATATATATAATTATATAAATTAAAATTATATATATATATAAGTATACCTTTTTTTATATAAAAGTGTATATTTTCAATATACCCTTTTGAATTATATATATAATTATATATATTAATAATTTTTTAGAAATTAATTTTTTGACTTTTATTAAATTTCTATAAGTAAATTAATAGATTCAAGAATTAGAAAAAAAATATGTAAAAAATTTAATAAATAATATAAAATTTTAATTAAATTTTTTTTATAGAAATTTACAATAAAAATTTAAATTTGACTATAATGCTAAATGTTCAATTTTAGCTTCAATTTGCCAGCAAATTTTTTTTTTCTTAGAAAATTTGCTTCCTCCACTCTCCCCCCCTCCTCTTCCCATGTTTAATTTCTAGTTCTGCCACTAAGGAAAAGCACGAGTACTTTCGTCATTCTGATTTTACTTGTTCCAAAGAAGGATGGATCATGGAGATGTAATACCCCTATACCTCATATACGTACACCACATACACCCATAACTGTAATATACGTATATCGAAAATAAGGATGTCACAGTCTATTTGAAGTAAACCAATCTTTAAAACTTTAACATCAAATCATCATTATAAATAGTAATAGATAAAACATTCCTTATTAAAATACATATACATATATCTTCATTATACCCAAAGTTTATCCAAAATATTTGTTTAATAAGCAGCGAAATATACATATATATACATCAAATTCAATATTTACAAAAATATAGAGTTTATACATGCTTGGCAGTTCGTCTCTAATCTTGAAGTCCAAAAATCAACACTTCACAAGGGATCACAAGCCTAGACTCGACTCGGTCTAGCTGAACTCTCCGGCTCAACCGGATCTACCCTGTCACCTGCGCGATAAATTACAATCGCGCTAAGCCAAAGGCTTAGTGGTACAAACCACGATAACAATATGCTTCAAATGTAATGCCAATGTCAAACTTTCAAGAATTAAAAATAATATACAAGGATATCACAATTCATAACATTAAATCTCTTTATATTGTTCAATTGTTCCATCATTCATAATTCACATTAAAGTAAAGACAAGCATGGGCCCAAAAGAAACTAATATGCCATTCAAATTCCAGAGTTACTGTTTTGGTCCAATAATCACATTTATCAAGCCCGTAGGCGAATCATTATCACAATGAGGATTACCTCATATGTAACATCCCAACTAGGCTTCAAGAACTAGGCCCAACCAAGCTTTAAGGGGAGCTTAGCAGCAACTTAACCTGGCTTCAAGGACCAAGCCCAACCTAGCTTCAAGGGATTATTACTTTTAGGCATGCCACCAATAACAAAACTCTGAAAATTGAATAACATATTAGGCACACAATTCTTTCATTATTTCATTATTAAATCCTTTTTCATTTTCTCATGATCATTATAAGCACAATGTTTCAAATATCCCATTTATATCAATATAGCCATCACAAATGGCTTAACATATCATCATTAGAGTATACATAACAATTACATTGCTCATATATTTTGAATCATTATTATTTATTTCACATAGTTCACATTATGCAAATCATAGCACTATTCTCATACACCAATAATATAATAAGTAACTTAACACATTTTTCAACCAAATGTGTTAATTGTAATGGTCAAGATTTTAAACAGAAAACTTTTTAACTAATATTGAAAAATTGATAGTGTATAGTAACAAAAGTATTGTGGATAAATGCTATAAATAGAAAATAGTAAATTGTATATCTCAAAAATTTACCGAAGAAATTATTCTTTTTTATTGTTTTACAAGATTTAAAATCTAATTAGAATCAAAGGATAAGAAAGAGGGTGTGCCATAACTAAGATGAGATTGGACACACCAGATTAATATGTGTGTGTGTGTGTGTGTGTGGACAGGTGTTATGCTTAGAGGCTTTTCTTTCTTTCTTTCTTCTTCTTCTTCCCACGTCCACCACCATTTTCACCATCAAAACTCCTTCTTGCTTCCTTCCTTCCAAGATTTTGATCAAAACAAAAGAGAAAATAATGTTTAGTTATAAGTTTTGAGAAGATTAAGATAGAAAGTTTAGATTATTAACAAGTAATTAGAGAAAAAGAAGAGTTTGAAGAGGTATGTGCTTTTGATTTATAATTTGCAAATATATGAATTTTTATGAGTTTTAATGATTTATTATTTATAATGATATATTTCTTGAAAATATTGATTAAATGGATTTATGAGTAAAAAAAATAACTTTCATATGATGGGTTTGATTCTTAACTCAACCTTTATGAGAATTGAGTATTTTGATTTTTTTTTATCCATATGAAATGGTTGAAAGTTTGATTAAGTGAAGTTGTAGTAAAATATTTGATATGAATTCTTTTTATGTCAAAACTTTGAGTTTGATACATTATTATCTTAGATCTTCAATATGTTTGTGTTTAATGAAGTTAAAAGTGCAAAATACATTATTTTGGGATGCCACGGGCGTGGCTTAAAGGTGCCATGGGCGTGGCATAAAATTTGGAACTGTTGGAGGAAGAATTACTCCGAAACAGTCCCAAAGTCAATGCCACGGCTATGGCAATTCAGTGCCACGACCGTGGGATTGAAAGTGATGCTGTTTCTTCAAAAATTTCAATAAAACAGAGCAGTTCTAAATGCGACGGCCGTGGCCCTGGAAGGCCACAACCGTAGGGGTCTCTAAAGTCATTTGACAGCTTCATTTGGTATCCCACGGGCGTGGGGTTGTGATACCACGGCCTTGGGGTACATAAATAATATTTTTGGCTTGTATTTTGTGATATACAGGCTTAGTATGAGGCTAATATGTTTATGTTTCTTACTTTTATGTTGAGAATTCATGTGTATGTGTTAAATTATGAAAAAGAGTGATAAACTTTAGATATGTGACAAAGATATATCATACTAAATGTTGATAAAAGTATTATACCAGTGAAATAATATAAATAATTAAGTGTTAATCAAAACTAATGAACTGCCCAAATCGTACTAATTTTATATCTAGATTTGGATTGAATGGCTAACCAGAGGAAGGATAGTCATAGTGATGGTGGGCACCTCGTGCCATTAATGGACACATTGTGTTATCAGTGATAGTGGGCATAATTGCCATTATACATTCTTGAGATTTGGCATTAAAATTGCTACACTAACATGTTATCCAAACCTATGATCTGAGTTTAGTATGTATGGGCATATTTAAAGAAGATATCTAAATTGAAAATATATGTGAACATGATAGTTTTGAATAATGGAAGAAATGCAAAATAATAATATAAGTCAATTACTTGAAATTGACTTACTGCGTTACAATGTAAAAGTGATTGTTAATATATATATTAATGTTTACAAGTGAAAGTTCTAATGCACGGAATGGAAATGTTATGCTCAAGGTATTGAATTAATCAATAATTTTATAAGTGTTATAATGATTGAAAGTGTATATAATGATAAAAGATACAAAGTGCTCCAAAGTATAGTATTAAATTTAAGTGCTGAAAATTATAGATTGAATGAATTATCCTATGTGTGAAATTGAAAAGTAAGACTTATTGAAAACAAAATAAGCGTATTGTGAATAATGTTATCAAATGAGAAAGCAAGTCTTAAATAAAATGATTCATAAAGAGAAAAGTTGCAGTCCGAAAAGTATAGTATAGCATGATGACTTTTATAAAGTTAAAGCTATTATTTCGTGTAATCAGAATATTATGTTGGTTTGTCACTGAAATTAGTTAATATATTGAAATATTTCTTAAAATTAAGTGTTATTACTATATTTTCATAAGTATTTTTCTTAAATATTAAGTGACAAAATATGTTTATACATGCACTACTAAGCTTTGCTTAGTGTATTAGAATTGTTTTCTGACACGCAGGTATCAGAATATCGGAGCAAGTTAAGAAGTGGAATTAAGAATCTCAGGAAATTACCTATAGTACATATAAAGATCTTTTATATATTGTACTCATAAGTTATAAAATGTATATATATAATTTAGTTTGGCTATTTGAGAGATTGTACAAATTTGTAAACATGAAAGGAATATATGTATTTAAAGGATGAAGTTTGAGAATTCTAGTGAATGATTATTAAAGAAAGGAATATATTATATAATCATTTGATTTGACAAACTTATGATAGTTATCTGGTTTGTAACTAGTATTTAGATTATTGGAGATTGGTCTAAATGTTGAACCTATAAGTGTTGTATTATACAGATTGTATTATTATTTGAAAATTTTTATTAGTTGGAAGAGAATTTTCTATGAATTGATTGGAGCACGGACAGTATATCGAATAACATTCTCTGATAGTTTTTATGTAAGAATTGTCAGAGGATGTTACATTTAGTGGTATCAGAGCGTGGTTTAGGCGTTTCTGGAATGTGGAGTTATGGGAGAAGTGAAATGCAATTTTCTAAGTTATGTGAATTGAATAAGTGGATATGTGTTTTGATATAATTGATATTTCATATGTTTATGGTAGTAGAATGCTTACTAAGAATTGATTGAGAATTCGTAGTGTATTGTTTGGAGTGCACTAGATCTATTTGTGAAAAAGAAAAATGTGAAAAGAAAATAAGATATGAGTAGCTAAAGAGATATGTCAAAGGAACACAGTGGAAGTGTAATAATTTATTGGAATCTGAGGAATGAATTATGACAGAGAGATAAATTTTGAGAATGAAATTTCTTACGAGAATGAGAATTGTCATGCTTTAAAATTTTAAGTATTGATTTTCTGCATTAAGTGAATATATGAGTGTAAATTGGATTGATTATGATATTATTTGCAGCTTGAGCATTTGAAACTGATAGTGATAAGGTTAAATAAGCCTTAATAAGAGTAACATTAAATCTGAGTATGGATAATATCCGTATATTTGAAAAAGATTTCGAAGAGGTAAGAAATTATGAAAATACCCTTATAGCTCGAAATGAATTCGAGCTGTATTTGAATGTGAAATATGGATAATGGAGTTTTAAAGTTTCAAAAGTAATTGTTTTTATAATGTTTCGACGTTAAGAATTGAAGTGATAGTTAAATTAAAGAAAGTGAATGCATCGAATTTATTGTATAAGTGAGTATATTGTATAAAAGTCCTAAAACTTATTTAAAGATTTCTAGTGTCTTCTAAAACATCATCAAAACAAAATATTGAAAGGAAAAGTGATGGAAGAGTATTTTAAAGAGATTAGTGCTTATATAGTACTTATTTTGCTATTTATTGAATTGATCTTTGATGAGATCAATTTTATACTTGTTCTTAGTATGATTTTGATGTGTTTTTAGTTAATGTTTCATTTGATTCTTGTTTAAAGTATGTTTTAAGTGTTTTTTTTAGGTTAAAGTGCAAAAACTCCCTTGGATGATCAAAACAATGAAAGAAGAGCACGAATCAAGCAAGATATGGCCAAGCCAAAGCAAGCTTGGCTGTGTCACTCAAAAGAAGTGCAAGACAGTAGCTGACATGGCCAGGAGACACTGCCAAGCCACTGGCCGTGTCTCACCTAAAGAGCAAAACCAAGAAACCAAAGAAATGAAGCAGAAGCTGATACCACCACATGACACGGCCAAGCCACTGGCTGTGTCACATGACATGGCTAGGAGCTTGGCCGCGTCACCCTTGGAAACAAAGAAAAAAAATTGAAAAAGCTAGAAGTAGAAGGTGACACACCCACATGACACGGCCAAGCCACTGGCCGTGTCACATGACATGGCCAGGAGCTTGGCCGTGTCACCTAGAAGAAAAGAAGGAAAGAAATGGTAGAAGGAGACACGGCCAGCAAGCTTGGTCGTGTCCCAAGCAAAGTGAGAGACATGGTCAGCAAGCTTGGCCTTGTCACCTAGGGCAACCTTGAATATTTAAATTATTTTGCAGACAAGTGGGGAACAAAGACTAGCTTTTGCCAAAAGTAATATTAAACAAAAGAAAAGCTTGCCTAATTTGAGGAAAAGAGAGATAAAACAAAGGGAATGTGGGAGACAAGGAAGAGTGGTGTGAGCTGGAAGGTATGGGTTGTGAGCTTTGAAGGGAGTTAAAAGGAGAAGAAAATAAAGAAGAGAAGGAGACGTGGGGAAAAGGAGAAGGAGCCAACTGCTGGAGCAAAGAGGAGAGTCTTGAGCTGAGTTTGAAGAAGAAGATACATCCTATACAAGATCTAAACCAAGAATCAAGGATTCAAGTGAAGAAATACAAATTATTCGCCATGGATTGTTTGGTTTCTTTTACTCATTTCTCTTGTTCTGTTTTTCTGGTTTTGAACATGAACTAATTCATTCTCTATCTAGATATTGATGAACCCTAGCTTAATTGTATGGATTGAATAATCTTATTTAATTGAATCATTTGATTGAGTTGTTTTATTCTTATGATGCTTAATGATTTATTTCCAATTGATAATAGCATGCTTATTGATTGGTTGCAATCTTCATATTATTGACTTGAGAAAGCTTGATATGAATTGAATACTCATAAGGATTGAGGATTGATTGGAGTGCTAGAGATAGACTCAAGAGTGATTTGCTAAACAACAGTTAAGATTTTCCCTAGTACTTGACCTTATCCTCAGTGGAACGATAACTTACTCGCTACTTTATTACTTGGGCAACCCGTGCACTTGCGGTATTGCTATAGCATTAGGCTCGCACGCACCAAGTTTTTGGCACCGTTGCTGAGGACTACGGTTTCAATATTAGTAATATAATTAAGACTGTTGATTTAGTTTTATTTTCATTTGTTTTTAACATTGGTTCTTGCTTATTTACTATCATTTTAGGTATTTCTTCACGTTTATGACCAGAGCTAGCTCATCCCAACTGCTTGAGTTAGACCCAGAGCTAGAGAGAACATTGAGGAGAAAGCAAAAGGAAGAAGGGAAGGCAGTTCTGGAAGACACAGAAACAAAAATAAATCTGGAAATAGAACAAGAAGAAGTATTTGAAGTGATGGAAGGAGCTAGACCAAGAATAATGCAGGAGTTTTCTAAGCCCAATCTAAATGGGGCTGAATCTAGTATCCGGAGGCCGACAGTTGCTGTGAACAACTTTGAAATAAAGGCAAATGTAATTCAAATGGTGTAGCAGACTTGTCAGTTCGATGGGTTTCCTGATGAAGATCCTAATGCACATATTGAGAATTTCTTGAAGATATGTGACACATTCAAGATAAATAATGTCTCAGATGATGCAATTAGGTTGAGGTTGTTCCCATTTTCCCTTAGAGATAGACCAAAGAAGTGGCTGAAATCTTTTCCTCCAGGAACTTTTACCACCTGGGGTCAGTTGGTAGAAAAATTCCTAGAAAAATACTTTCCACCGTCCAAAACTGCTAAATTGAGGAATGATATCTCATCCTTTCTACTGCAAGATGTGAGACCCTTTATGATGCCTGGGAAAGATTTAAAGATTTTTTGAGAAGGTTTCCTCATCATGGACTTCCACTATGGCTTTAAATTCAAACGTTTTACAATGGGTTGAATTACGTAAGTAAGCAATCCATTAATGCAGCAGCTGGTGGTACCATAAACAACAAGACACATGAACAAGCAAGGGATTTAATTAAGGACATGGCTATCACCAATTATCAGTGGCAAGCCCCAAGGGAGCAAGGAAAGCTGAAAGTTATGGGTTCACACCAATTAGATCCTGTGGTGGCTTTGACAGCCCAATTGGAAGCATTGAATAAAAAATTTGATTTTTTATCTTCTTCTTCTGGGAAAGTACTGCAGGTGATGTCTTGTGAATGGTGTGGGGGTGGACATCAAAGTCAAGATTGCCAAAGTGGCAACATGTTTGCTAGGCAAGAGCAAGTAGACTATGTTGGAAATATGCCAAGGCAACAACAGAATAACCCCTACAGCAACACGTACAATCCGGGGTGGAGAAATCGTCCTAATTTCTCATGGAATAATCAGGACAATCCAAGACCTTCTCCTGGATTCCAGCAACCTCAACATCAACAAGTTGCCCCTCCAAGAAAGAGCAATTTGGAGGACATGATAGAGAAATTTATAGCAACTTCTGAAACCAGGCTTCAATCAACTGAAATCACTTTTAGAAATCAGCAAGCCTCTATTCATAATTTGGAGAATCAAGTGGGACAAATGCCTAAGTATGCTAAATTTTTGAAAGATATCCTTTCTAACAAAAGGAAACTTGAGGAAGAGTCTTTAGTGCATTTGTCCGAAAAGAGTTCGGCAATTTTGCAAAGGAGGTTACCTAAGAAGTTAAAAGATCCATGTAGTTTTACCATTCCATGTTTAATAGGTAACCTTGAAGTTAAGAGTGCATTAGCTTATTTGGGGGCTAGCATAAGTGTTATGACCTATAAAATGTTTAAAGAGTTAGGCATTGGTAAACCTAAACCAACACTTATGACCATCCAACTTGCTGATAAGTCAGTAGTCCACCCTTGTGGCATTATAGAAGATGTGTTGGTAAAAGTCGTGGATTTCATTTTCCCCAATGATTTTGTTGTCATTGATATTGATGAGGATGTAGATGTTTCACTTATTCTTGGTAGGCCATTTTTAAATACAGCCCGTGCCCTTATCTATGTTCATGATGGCACATTAACTTTGAGAGTGGGTGATGAGAAAGTTATTTTTAGGATACATGATGCCATGAAACATTCACTTTCACTTGATGAGGCGGAATCATGCAATGATGTTATTGAGCATGAGACCGTAAATTGTGTTACTAACATTGTTTCCAAGGATCCCCTTGAGTTATGTTTATTGCAGGAAAATGTTGAGGATCAAGAAGCAATGGAGCAGCTTGCTTTTCTTGAAGCAAGCAAATCGTTCAAATGCAGGGCATATGAGACTATTGAGATACCAAAGGAAGAAAAGCCAAAACCATCGGTGATTGATCCACCCAAATTGGAACTAAAACCTCTTCCAGATCACCTTGAGTATGGATTTCTGGCTGAGAAAAAGAAACCAATAATTCTGAGTTCCCACCTATCTTTTGAACAGAAGGAGAAGCTTATCTAGTTGTTCCAGAAACATAAGAAAGTGATAGCTTGGAAAATAGCAGACATCAAGGGTATCAGTCCATCCTATTACACTCACAAGATATTGATGGAAGATGAATTCAAACCAGTAATGCAACCACAATGGAGACTAAACCCAAAGATGAAAGATGTAGTGAAGACTGAAGTGATAAAACTACTTGATGCAAAGATTATCTATCCGATCTCGGATAGCTCTTGGGTGAGCCCAGTTCAGGTAGTACCAAAGAAAGGAGGGATGACAGTGGTCCCTAATGAAAATGATGAGCTGATTCCAATAAGAACAGTTACCGGTTGGAGGGTTTGCATTGACTACAGAAAATTGAATGATGCAACTAGAAAGGATCATTTTCCTTTACCCTTCATTGATCAGATGTTGGAGAGGTTATCCGGCCATGAGTACTGCTATTTTTTGGATGGTCTTTTAGGCTATTTCCAAATTCCTATTGCCCCGAAAGGCCAAGAGAAAACTACATTCACCTGCCCATATGGGACATTCGCATACCGAATAATGTCATTCGGGTTGTGCAATGCACCTGCAACTTTCCAAAGGTGCATGGTGGCAATCTTTGATGAGCTTATAGAGGATATTATGGAGGTGTTTATGGATGATTTCTCGGTCTATGGCAGCTCATTTGAAAGATGTTTGGAAAACCTTGAAAGAGTCTTGATGAGATGTGAGGAAACCAATCTAGTGCTTAATTGGGAAAAGTGTCATTTCATGGTTCAAGAGGGAATTGTGTTGGGACACAAAATTTCAAGCAAGGGCATTGAGGTGGATCAGGCTAAGGTAGACACCATTGAGAAGTTACCACCACCCACATCTGTGAAGGCCATCAGAAGTTTTCTAGGACATGCGGGTTTTTATCGGAGGTTAATTCGAGATTTTTCTAAGATAGCCCATCCATTGACAAGACTCCTTGAGAAGGATGTGGATTTTGTTTTTGATGAGGAATGTCTGAGAGCATTCACAACTCTTAAGGAGAAATTGACCCATGCTCCAATCATGGTAGCTCCCAATTGGAATCTACCATTTGAACTAATGTGCGATGCAAGTGACTTTGCAGTGGGAGCAGTCTTGGGTCAACGCAAGGAGAAATACTTCCAGGCTATCTACTATGCAAGCAAAACCTTGAACACAGCTCAAGCTAATTACATAACTACAGAGAAAGAGCTGCTAGCTGTAGTTTTTGCTTTTGACAAGTTTAGATCATATCTAATCTTGTCAAAAGTGATTGTTTATACAGACCATTCGGCTTTGAGGTACTTATTTGCAAAAATTGATGCAAAGCCTAGGCTAATCCGTTGGGTCTTATTATTGCAGGAATTCGACTTGACGATTCAAGACAAAAAGGGAGCTGAAAATATGGCAGCAGATCACCTTTCTCGCTTGGAGAATCCAACTCTAGAGAGGTTTGAAGAAGGGGACATTGATGATCACTTCCCCGATGAGCAGCTGTACGCCATGATAAGTGAGGTAAGTAATTTAAATTTGAAACACCTTGGTTTGCAGATTTTGCTAACTATTTAGCTGTTAGGGAACTTCCTAAGGACTTAACTTATCAAGAAAACAAGAAATTCTTTTTCAATTTAAAGTATTATTTTTGGGAGGACCCCTTTTTGTTTAGATTATGTAAGGATCACATGATCCGACGGTGTGTGGCATGGCCCGAAACAATGAACATTCTTAGTCAATGCCATTCTAGACTAGCTGGTGGTCACATGGAAGCCAATAGGACTGCTCAAAAGGTACTAGAATCAGGATTTTATTAGCCCAGTTTGTTTAGGGATAGCTACGAATTTGTGAACCGCTGCGGTCGATGCCAAAGGAAAGGAAACATTTCATCTCGTGATGAGATGCCCCAAAATGGGATTTTAGTTTGTGAAATCTTTGATGTATGGGGGATCGATTTTATGGGACCCTTTCCAAATTCCCTTGGTAACAAATATATTCTTGTAGCTATAGACTATGTATCTAAATGGCCTGAAGCCCAAGCCATGGCAACCAATGATGCTAGGGTTATGGTGAAGTTTTTGAAGAAGTTGTGTTCTCGATTTGGTACACCAAAAGCAATTATAAGTGATAGGGGTACTCACTTTTGTAACTTTCAACTTGCGAAAGTTTTCAAAAGATTAGGAGTTACACATAGGTTTGCTACTCCTTATCATCCCCAAACTAGTGGCCACGTTGAGAACACGAATAGGGAGATTAAAAGAATTCTGGAAAAAAATGTAGAGCGATCCCGAAAGGATTGGTCCGAGAAATTAGACAATGCACTGTGGGCTTTTAGGACTGCATTCAAAACTCCCTTGGGCACTGCGCCATTTAGGTTGGTATATGGAAAAGCTTGCCATTTACCTGTTGAAATTGAACATAATGCATATTGGGCTATAAAATAGATTAACCTTGATCTAGCTTGTGCAGGTGAAAGGCGAAAATTACAGGTAAACGAGTTGGACGAGTGGAGATTGCAAGCTTATGACAATGCGAGAATGTATAAGGAACATACCAAGAGATGGCATGATGCTCACATTAAGGAACGGAAAGAGTTTCAAGTGGGAGATCAGGTATTATTGTACAATTCAAGGCTTCGACTCTTTCTAGGTAAGTTGAATTCTCGATGGTTTGGTCCTTTTACTGTTAAGGAAGTTTTCCCCTATGGAGTGGTTGAAATAACTCACCTGGAAAAAGGAGATTTTAAAGTCAATGGGCACAGGCTCAAATTTTACTTTGGAGGGGGAAATACAGGACTTAAAGGAGGTTTTACACCTCCAAGACTAGGGAAATTTGCCCTGAACGTCCAACTACTATGACGTTAAAGAAGTGCTGGGTGGGAGACAACCCACCAATTTATTCGTTCATTAATTTTTGTGTCTTTGATTCCTGTATTTTTGGTTTGTGATGTTGTTTGGTGGTTTGTTTGTTGTGCATTCATTTGAATTTGAAGAGTAAATTGAGCATATTTAAGTTTAGTTAAATATGACAACAAGTTTCATCTAAACTCTCTCTTAGTTTATGCATGCTCACATTGAGGACAATGTGAATCTTTAAGTGTGGGGTGCATTTTGTGTTTTTACTTTTACTTGTTTTAGTTTAAGCTTAGTTAATGTTTTTCTTGTTTTTCTTTGAATAAATGGATTTTGAAAAGTTCAATTGTTATAAATATTGTTGATAGATGACTTTTGAATTTTTGAAGCATGAATTTGAGAATTGAGTAGAATTGATACTTATTGTCAATTTTGTTGGTTTTTCCTTGCATTGCCTTTAAGCTAGTAAGAAATTGAGCCATCAACTTATTATTCTTGCTGTGGGTGAACATCTTTGATTGATGACTTGCTAGAACTTGCTTTGACATGCATTTTAAGATTACATAAAAATTTTAATTTGGCATTAAGATGATTAAGGCAATTAGGTGAACCCACTTTGGCTTGAAAAGACCAACCCTATTTTTAACCTTAGTTAGCCAATTTTGAGCCTATTCCGTTTATCCTTTTCTTTCTTTTTTGCAACACTACTAACTTTGAATCTTGCTATTTTGTCTCTTACCCTTTCATTAGGTCAAGAGCATTTTAAGAGTGTTTATGACCGAGTGTTGTGTTGAATTAAGTGTGGGGTTAAATTTAGTAGGTTTAAGATTGCAAAGCAAAATATAAAAAAGAAATATAAAAAAAATCAAGTAAAAAGAAGAAAAATAATAAGAATAATTGTTGTTCATGTTGAAAGGGTTGGAATATGTTTGGAATAATCATTGCAAGATGTAATAAGTGAGTTCCCTTGAAAAGTTCTTTAATGTCAAGGGGTAGATAAGAGGAAGGTGTTTTGGGATCATTGGGTTATACATATGATCGGTTACTTCATTCTTGAAGTGCTCTTGAACTTAATGATTAAGCTCACATTTCCTAAATGTCATGCCTCTACCTTAACCACATTACAACCCAATAAAAGACCTTTTGATTGACGCTTGATTGTAATTAGGTAGTGGAGATTTGATCGATAAGCAAGCCTATGGCAATAATCTTTCATTGATTGTTATGAGTGTAAACACCACCATGATCAAACACTTTCTAAGAGTTGGTGAGGGAGTGACAAGCATAGGTTATGCATGGAAAACCACTAAATTGCATGGGTATCGATTTTGTTCAGTTTGATATTGATTGCGGATTTAGGAATAAGGAAATCTTGAAACATTTTTTATAACTCTTGAACTTTAAAAATTTATCGTGTTTAGTTGTTTTGATTTTAATCTTGCTTGGGGACAAGCAAGGAATTAAGTATGGGGTTGATGAGATCAATTTTATACTTGTTCTTAGTATGACTTTGATGTGTTTTTAGTTAATGTTTCATTTGATTTTTGTTTAAAAGTATGTTTTAAGTGTTTATTTTAGGTTAAAGTGCAAAAACTCCCTTGGATGATCAAAACAATGAAGGAAGAGCATGAATCAAGCAAGACATGGACAAGCCAAAGCAAGCTTGGCCATGTCACTCAAAAGAAGTGCAAGACAGTAGCTGACACGGCCAGGAGACACGGCCAAGCCACTGGCCGTGTCTCATCTAAAGAGCAAAACCAAGAAACCAAAGAAATGAAGCAGAAGCTGACACCACCATATGACATGGCCAAGCCACTGGCCGTGTCACATGACACGGCCAAGAGCTTGGTCGTGTCACCCTTGGAAACAAAGAAAAAAATTGACAAAGCTAGAAGCAGAAGGTGACACACCCACATGACACGGCCAAGCCACTGGCCGTGTCACATGACACGGCTAGGAGCTTGGTCGTGTCACCTTGAAGAAAAGAAGGAAAGAAATGGCAGAAGGAGACACGGCCAGCAAGCTTGGCCGTGTCCCAAGCAAAGTGAGAGACACGGCCAGCAAGCTTGGCCGTGTCACCTAGGGCAACCTTGAATATTTAAATTCTTTTGCAAACAAGTGGAGAATAAAGACTAGCTTTTGCCAAAAGTAATATTAAACAAAAAGAAAAGCTTGCCTAAGTTGAGGAAAAGAGAGATAAAACAAAGGGAATGTGGGAGACAAGGAAGAGTGGTCTGAGCTGGAAGGTATGGGTTGTGAGCTTTGAAGGGAGATAAAAGGAGAAGAAAATAAAGAAGAGAAGGAGATGTGGGGAAAAGGAGAAGGAGCCAACTGCTGGAGCAAAAAGAAGAGTCTTGAGCTGAGTTTGAAGAAGAAGATACATCCTATACAAGATCTAAACCAAGAATCAAGGATTCAAGTGAAGAAATACAAATTATTCGCCATGGATTGTTTAGCTTCTTTTACTCATTTCTCTAGTTCTGTTTTTTTGGGTTTGAACATGAACTAATTCATTCTCTATCTAGATATTGATGAACCCTAGCTTAATTGTATGGATTGAATAATCTTATTTAATTGAATCATTTGATTGAGTTGTTTTATTCTCATGATGCTTAATAATTTATTTCCAATTGATAATAACATGCTTATTGATTAGTTGCAATTTTCATATTATTGACTTGAGAAAGCTTGATGTGAATTGAATACTCATAAAGGTTGTGGATTGATTGGAGTGCTAAAGATAGACTTACAAGATCCTTTGGTTTATAGTTCCTTGTTCTTAATGCAAGATCTATTTAATTGTGTTTGAGAAGAGATTCCGGCACTCTACTTAGTGATTAGGGATTAATTCACTCAAGAGAGGTTTTAGTCTAAGTTAGAGGAATGCCAATTCAACTCTATTATGTGATTTAATTGAATTGATTTTCATAAATATAATTGTGGCTAAGGGGATTCAATATCTGGATAGTATCATTATCATCAATCCTTTTTGTACAACATTTAATTTCCCTTTACTTTCAGTTATTAAGTTAATTGTCTTCAACTATAAAACTTCACACAACTATTGATTTGCTAAACAACAATTAAGATTTGCACTAGTACTTGACCTTATCCTCAGTGGAATGATAACTCACTAACTACTTTATTACTTGGGCGACCTGTGCACTTGCGGTATTGCTGTAGCATTAGGCTCGCACGCACCAATCTTGATTTTTATTATGAAAAGAGATTTGTGAATTGATAAAACACCATTACTTATGAAAGATATGGTATATTAAATAATTGTGAAAAGTACGAGTATAAATGTAACACCCACATCCGGTACACGCACACTACAAACACCACATTATAATATACGTGTACTGAACGTAGGGATGTTACGGTTTTCTTTAACATTCAAATCATTTTAAAAGATACCATAACCTTTCTTCTATATATATTATAGAAAATAAGTAATTAACTTGCAATATAAAACAAAATAGATATATACATTTACTTAATACGCAGCAGAATTTATAAAATATTTACATATAGGAATACACCAAATCCATATTTACAAATATATATATATTTACATTATAAACAATACTTTACAAAATATAAAGAAGTTATACATGATTGGCAGCTCTTCTCTGATCTTTAAGTCCCAAAATAGATTCTTTAATGTCTACTCTCACTTGGTCTCGAGGAACTCTCGGGTTCAACTCTGTCACCTGCGCGATCAACACTATCGCGCTAAGCCAATGACTTAATAGTACAAAGTATACTAACATTATGCTTTAACATGATATAATATCACAATTAATCTCATACATCATTTAAAAGAATATCACAATTCCACATCATACTTTGATCAATGTCATAACAACATTCATATTATATCTTCATAATTCCATTAATTTCACCATTCAAGAATCACATTAAATACAAAGACAAGCATGGGCCCAAGAACACTAATATGCCATTCAACTTTCAGAGTTAGTGTTTTGGTTAAATTATCACATTTATCATTATCCCAACTAGGCTTCAAGGATTTAGGTTCAACCAAGCTTCAAGGGGAATAAAGCATGCTAAGTATCAACCCAACTTGGCTTCAAGAACCAACCCAACCTAGCTTCAAGGGTTGTAACATCTCAATTAGGCTTCAAGGATCAAATCCAACCTAACTTCAAGAGATTGTTACTATTATTAGGCATGCCACCAATAACAAACTCTGAAAATAGAATAACACATTAGCCACACAATTCATTGATTATTTCCTCATCAATATCATTTTCAATTCTCATCATCATTTAGGCAAACATGCCTCACATATCTCAATTGAAGTATCATAGCCAATCACAATGGCTTCATATCACATTTGAATCATCATGGCCAATTACAATGGCTTCACATCTCAATATTCAAATTTACCATAATCAATTCATTACACATCATCATATAGGCATCATCATATAGGCATACATGCCTCAATTATCTCAATTCACATTTCATATTTCATCATTGATATATACCTAACAATTTACATTATTCATAGATTTAGAATCTTCCACATACATTTGTTTGGATCATTTTTGTTTTAAGTGTGTTTAAAATGTTTATTTTTATGTTTAGGTGTAAAAAGACCTTTGAAGAATCAAAACAATGCAAGAAGATCAAGGAACAATCACAGTAGCTAACACATTCAAGGGACACGGCCAAGCTTGTGGCCGTGTCTCTCAGCACAACATCAGCAGTAGAAAACACGGGCAAGGGACACGGCCCAGACAGTGGCCGTGTCTCTCCAAAATTGATCCAACACGGCCAAATTTCCTTAAACTTGGCCGTGTTTCCTAAAAATCTTTAGTTTGGCCGTGTCTCTTCTATAGTTTGTCCTTGTCTCTCATGAATAAAAACCCTAAACATGGCCAAGTCTCTTTTGATTGAATTAAAACACATTGTGCACAACATAACCTTATTCAAATAGATATAATCAATGTCATTAACACTTATTTTACATGTTCATCATCACAATATTCACATTGACAATACACCAACAATACATTTAATCACTTACCACTTCAAAACCCTTAAACCAACATCACTCTTATTCTTTCAATATCAACATGCACTTAACTTACCATCTTCAAACCAAAACCAACACCAATTTAACTTTTTAACTTACAATCAATTTCAACACTTATAAACACATCTCAAACACACCTAATCATAATATCAACAAATCATAATTCACCTCAAACACAACTTCAAAAATAACAAAGGAAAACAAGAGAGTACTTACCAAAATTGATGAATTTCACCAAATCTCCAACTTAATTCTTTGATTCTTCCTTCAATTTGAGCTTATAACTTCATGATCCTCCCTTACTCTCTTGCCTTCTTTTGTCTTTTGATGAGCCGGCTACACACATGGAAAAGAAGAAAAGATGATGAAAAAAACAAAGTCAACTTCTCTTTAAATCTCCACCAAGTGTTCCAAAAAGACAATTACCAACATACCCTCTTCTCACTTGTTCTAGCTTTCTTCTTAATCAAATGCCCTTTATAGTAATTTCACATACAACAATAAAAATATCTTCTTCCCTTGACCCCTCATTTTGACCTACATATATGTTATATATATTACCATATACCCAACATATACACTTTCTCTCTACACATTACTTTCCTTTTTAAACAATACATACATATTCTCTTTTAAATTTCTTTTCTTATCAACATAACATATACACATAACTCAAACAAACAACAATTATATCCAACTTCTAGGGCACACATTGGGATATTACAATTCTCCCCCTCTAAAAAGAAATTTCGTCCTCGAAATTACCTGATATCAAGTCTGAAACAACTGAGGATATTAATCTCGCATTGCTTGCTCACTCTCCCAAGTTGCCTCTTCTCTCCCATGATTCTTCCATAGAACCTTCACCAAAGGCACTTTCTTATTCCTCAACTCTTTCACGTCATGTGTCAAAATAGCAATTGGTTCTTCTTCAAATGTCAGATATGAACTCACTTCAATAGATTCCATTGGCAAAACATGAGATGGATCCGACCTGTAACTCCTTAACATAGACACATGGAATACATTATGGATCCTCTCCAACTCAGGTGGCAAAGCAAGCCGATAAGCAACTGGCCCAACTCTTTCCAAAACTTCATACGGTCCAATGAAACGAGGACTCAATTTCCCTTTCCGACCAAACCTCAAAATCTTCTTCCAAGGAGACACTTTCAAAAATACCTTATCTCCCACACTATACTCAATGTCTCTCCTCTTCAAATCTGAATAAGATTCTGTCGGTCTGAAGCTGTTTTCAACCTATCTCGAATCACTTTCACTTTCTCTTCAGTTTCTTTAACCAAATCAGGACCAATTAATCTACCTTCTCCAAGTTCATTCCAACATAGAGGTGTCCTACACCGTCTACCATATAATGCTTCGAAAGGTGCCATACCAATGCTGGATTGATGACTGTTATTGTAAGCAAATTCCACAAGTGGCAAAAATCTATCCCAACCTCCAGAGAAATCAATGACACAGCTTCTCAACATGTCTTCGATAATCTGTATCACTTTCTCTGACTGCCCATCTGTCTGCGGATGGAAAGCAGTACTGAAGTGTAATCGAGAACCCAAAGCACCATGTAAACTCTTCCAAAACCTTGAAGTAAACCGGGGATCTCGATCAGACACTACAGAAATTGGGACACCATGCAACTTCACAATCTCATGAATATACAGCTTAGCTAACCTCTCCAGAGAATAATCCATCCGAACCGGAAGAAAATGAGCTGTCTTAGTCAACCTATCAACAATTACCCAAATAGCATCATGCTTCCTTTGTGTCAATGGTAAACAAGACACAAAATCTGTAACACCCCCACATCCATTACATGCACACTACAATACCACAATGTAGCATACATGCAATAAACATAGGGATGCTACAGATTTTCTTAACATTCAAAACATTTTATATACTACCATAATCTTTATCATTATATATTATAGAAAAGAAGTCATTAAATTGTAGTATAAAATAAATTCAATATATACATACATTCATACATTTAATTATTACACAGCGGAAGTTATAAAATTATTTACATATATGAAAACATTTAAATATGTATTTACAAATATACATATATTTACATTATAAACAATATTTTACAAAACATAAAGAAGTTATACTTGATTGGCAAGTCTGCTCTGATCTTTAAGTCCAAAATCAACACCTCAATGTCTACTCTCACTAGGTTTCGAAGAGCTCTCGGGTTCAACTCTATCACCTGCGCGATTAACACTATCGCGCTAAGCCAACGGCTTAGTAAGACAAATCATGCTAATGTTATGCTTTAATGCAATGCAATGTTTCATATATGTATTAACAAATCAACATCAATGATACACACTCAATCAATAAAGATCATATTCAACAGACAATAATCCGTGAATAGTCCGTTTCATCATTTAAGTAATATTAACATTTCATTACATTAGAACATCATTTATGATATACATAAAACCTAGACACCTATGGGCCCATCAAGTATTTAATACGATATTCAGAATTCAGAGTTACTGCTTTGGTTCATAAACACAATTATCAAGCTCGTAGGCAACAAGTACATATATATCTCTATCCATGGATAGCGTAACAGACCCAGTCTCTTGGATCATCAACTCATCTAACTCGAGGAGATCCTCAACCCGGCAAGACTGTTACAAATCAAATATTTCATAATATCAATTATCATTGTGTAACAGACCCAGTCTCTTGGACCTCAATTCAATTCAATTTGAAGAGATCCTCAACCCGGCAAGACTGTTACCTTTCATTAAATAGGCATGCCTCCAAAAACCAGAACTCTGAAACTGAATATCATATTAAGCATACACTTATTTCTTTATTCTCTTTATCAAACTCTTTCTCAATCATCCTCATCAATTAGGCAAATATGCCATACATCATTCAATTGTATCATCATAGCCAATCACAATGGCTTTACATCACATTTCAAATCACATTACAATACTTCATCTTTCAAATACACCATCATATCCTCAACATATCCATCACATTATACATATAGCATTATTGATATAAACATAACAAAACACATTACTCATCACATAAGTCACAATACATGAAATATCACATAGTATCATATGCATTACCATTATCATCATATATATGATCAATCTCAACTTCATATGCATCATCAATGCAATGTCACATGTATGCATCAACACAAGATTTGTACTTACCTCAATCACAAGTCACACAACTCTAAACACCTTCCTTCTTGCAAAGTTCTTCACTTCACAACTTAGGGAAAAACACCTTCTATCAAACCCTAATCCAAAGAATGATATAATCCATCAATTCCAATACCATTTAATCACTTAATAACTTCATCTTAAACCTTAAATCACAAAATTACACTTCAACATCATTCATTATAGACCACGGTCGTGGCCACCATAACCACCACGGGCGTGGGGTACAAAACAATTCTGCCACCCAAGCTTCCATCCTCCACGGCCATGGCACCAAAAGCCTACCAATGGCCACGGCCATGGCCAATCAAGGCCACGGGCATGGCATCCAGAAGGCTACTGCCCTCGGCCAAAATCCCATTTCCAAGTCCATAATTCCAACAAACACCAACCACAAGAAGATCTTTGAAAATAATGAAGCAAACACAAGGAAAACATCATGTAACACTTCAAAACTCTAAAACAAAATCAACTCCAACACTTCCAACAACAACACCTCTTAAACTTCTTCACTTAAAATCAAAAACAACATTTAAAAACTCATTACAAACACATTTAATCATCATCTCAACAAACCAAAAATTCATTTCCAACTCCACTTCAAAAGAACAAAAGAAAATCAAGAGAAAGGACTTACCAAAGTTGATGAATTTCACAAATCTTCCACTTAATTCCTTGAATCTCCTTTCAAATTGAGTTTAGAACTTCAAGCCCTCTCTAGCTCTTTCTCTTCTTCAATGGCCGGCACACACATGAGAAAAGACAAGAAAATAAACTCAAGTCAACCACTTCTTCTTCTTTAAATCTCCACCATGCAATTCCTACAAGGAAAATTACCAAAACACCCTTAACCATTTGTTCTAGCTTTTGTCCCTTGCATGCCCATATATGTAATTTCACATATCCCATAAAAATATCTCTCTTCCATTGACCTTGCATTAGACCAACTTATATGTTATATATATTAACATATAAACAACATATACACTTTTCTCTAAACCCTATTTTCTTTCCCAAAACACATATACATAACCATTCTCTTCTCAAATTATTTTCTTCTCACATAACATATACATTCAATCCAATTTAAAACAACAACAACAACAACAACATAGTCAAAACTTCTAGAGCATACATGAGGATATTACAAAATCCATCGTCACTCTTTCCCATTTCCATTCAGGCACTGATAAAGGTTGAAGCAACCCAGTTGGAACTTGATGCTCCGCTTTTACCCTCTGACATGTGAGACATTTGGATACAAACTCCGCTATGTCTCTCTTCATACCGAACCACCAGTAATACTGCTTCAAATCATGATACATCTTTGTATTGCCCAGATGAATAGCAAATACTGACTGATGTGCTTCTTCTAAAATGATCCTTCTCAAATTAGCATCATCAGGTACACACAATATGTTCTTAAACCACAGACTCCCATCACTTCTCACAATAAAATCTTGACTCTTACCACTCTGGCAATTTAAAACAATCTTTTGAATCTTCTCATCACCCAATTGAGCCTCTTTTATCTGATCCAACAATACTGGTTTCAATTGCAACTGTGCCAATAATGCACCATCATCACAAGATACAAAACTAGCATGCAATGCTCTCAACTCAACAACCAACGAGAGCGAATACACAGTCAAACCTGCTAAAGACTTCCGACTCAAGGCATCAGCAACAACATTTGCCTTACCAGGATGATAATCAATCAAACAGTCATAGTCTTTAATCAACTCCAACCATCCCCTCTGTCGAAGATTGAGCTCTTTTTGGATACCCAAATATTTTAAACTTTTATGGTCTGTATAGATAAAACACTTCTCCCCAAACAAATAGTGTCGCCAAATCTTCAATGCAAACACAATGGCTGCTAACTCTAAATCATGGGTCGGATAATTGAGCTCATGCGGTTTCAACTGTCGAGAAGCATAAGCTATAACTTTATCTTCTTGCATCAGCACACAACCCAAACCACTATGTGAAGCATCACTGTAGATCACATATGGTTTATCTTCCACAGGTAAAGTAAGAACAGGCGCTTGAGTCAACATTTCTCTCAACTGCTCAAAGCTAGCCTGACACTGATCTGTCCACACAAATCTAACTCCCATTCGAAGTAATCTGGTAAGTGGAGTAGCTATCAAAGAAAATCCTTTCACAAACCGTCGGTAATAGCCTGCCAAACCCAGAAAACTTCTAACTTGAGTCACAGACTTTGGTGGACTCCAATTCAGAATAGCTTCAACTTTACTCGGATCAACTCTAATACCCTTCGCTGAAACTATATGACCGAGAAAAATTACTTGGTCAAGCCAAAACTCACACTTCGACAGTTTAGCAAACAATTGCTTCTCTCTAAAAATTTGCGACACAATTCGCAGATGCTTATCATGTTCCTCCTCATTACGCGAATACACCAAAATATCATCAATAAAAACTACCACAAACTGATCCAAATAGGGCCTAAACACCCTATTCATCAAATCCATAAAAGCTGCAGGTGCATTCATCAAACCAAAAGGCATAACTAGAAACTCATAATGCCCATACCTTATACGAAAGGCTGTCTTAGGAACATCCTCAGCTCTGACCCTCAACTGATGGTACCCTGATCTCAAATCGATCTTGGAAAACACTGCTGCACCCTTCAATTGATCAAAGAGATCATCAATTCTAGGCAAAGGATATTTATTTTTAATAGTCACCTTGTTCAATTGCCTATAATCGATACACAATCTCATAGTACCATCTTTCTTTTTCACAAACAAAACAGGAGCTCCCCACGGTGAAACACTAGGGCGAACAAACCCTTTATCCAACAACTCCTACAACTGCACCTTTAACTCTCTCAGTTCAGCTGGTGCCATTCTATAAGGAGTAATAGAGATAGGAGTGGTACCAGGCAATAATTCAATACCAAACTCCACCTCTCTCTTAGGCGGCAACCCTGGCAACTCCCCTGGAAATACATCTAGAAACTCTGCAACTGTAGGTATACTATCAATTTGAGAACCTCTTACTCTAGTATCCACCACATGAGCAAGATAAGCATCACACCCTTTTCTAATCAATCTCCTAGCTGCAACAACTGAAACAAACAAGGATGCTAGCTGTTCTTGCTCACTAGATACTATCACCTCTCTACCATCATCAGTTCTCAAAGTAACAAATTTCTTTTTACAGTCCACCACAGCTCCATGTCTAGATAACCAATCCATGCCTAGAATCACATCATATTCCTTAAAAGGCATTTCAATTAAACCTCCAAGGAACTCCTCACCTTGCACCACTACTGCACTATCTCGGTGCACCTTACTAACAATCACACTATGCCCTAAAGGATTTGTCACCAATACATCAAATCCTAGGGATTCAGCATGCACATCAGACACAGTGTAATATCCCAAAATATACCCTAGATGTTTTGGGTTTTATTATTAATTTAATTGGATTTATTGTATATGTTTTATTGGAAGAGAAAAAGGGTTTTTAAAGGGAGTGTATATGTGATGTATATTAGAATATATATAACATATACCAAAGTCAATGGATAGTTTAAGAATGGAGTTAGTGGAAGAAGATATTTGTTGTGTTTGTGTTAATAATTAATTATTAAGGAAATTAATGAATGGAGGAGGTTTATTTGAATTGTTTAATATTTCTAATTGCTTGGTTGAGAGGATTTTAAGAAAAGAGGTGTTGACTTGGAGTTTCTCTTTCTTCTTTCTTTCTTCTTGCCGTGAATCATTTTCTCCTTCACCTTCCTTTGTTTTGTTTAGCCGGACAACAAAGAAATAAGAGAACAAGAGGAGTTTTGATCTTCCAACTCAAGATCTAAGGAAGCTTTCAAGAGATTAAGTGGAAAGTCAAGAGATTTCTTCATCCTTGGTAAGTTCCCCACTTGATCCTTTGATTTCTTTGAGTTTTTGAGTTGAGTTTGTGGATGTTTTGTGAATATGTTGTTTAAGATGGGTTTAAGGGTGTTTGGGTAACTGATTTTCTTGTTTTTGGGGATGGTTTGAAGGAAAGAGTAAGTTGTTGAAAGTGATTGTTTTGAGGTTGTGTTTTAGGTTTGTGTTGATGATTTTTTATTTGAGATTTGAAGAATGTTTTAGTTGTTTTGGTGTTTTTGTGAGTTTATTATGGTTTTTGGGTATGTTGAGATGAGTTTGGTTGCAGTGGATTTTGGTGAAAGGAAGTGTTTTGTTGGTTGTGGTGTTGTCTTGGCCGGAATCTGGGTTTTTGGCCTGACACGCCCAGGAGCACGTCCAGGTCCTTAGGCGTGTCAATTGTTCTGAGTGGCAGTAGGTATGACACGGCCATTAACACTGTAATATCCTCATATATGCTCTAGAAGTTTTGATTATGTTGTTGTTATTGTTGTTGTAGTGATATATTGGATTGAATATATGTGTTAAATTGCAAGAGAAAAGATATTGGAAAGTAAATGCTTGTGTATATGTGTTTTGGGGAAAAGAAAATAGGGTTTAGAGAGAATGGTATATGTTGTGTATATGATGATATATATAACATATAAATTGGTCAAATATAGAGTCAATATAAGAGGATATTTTATGTGGAATGTGCAATTACATATAAGGGCTTATATGAGACAAAAAGTTAGTTATATGATTGAGGGCATTTTGGTAATTGCTTGGATAAGATCACTTGGTGGAGATTAAAAGCAAAATTTGACTTTGTGTCTTCATCATTTCCTTCTTTCTTTCAAGAAGTGGCCGGCTCTCCAAAAACCAAAAGGAAAGAGAGGTGTTCTTGATGCTAGAAGCAAATTGAAGAAGCAATCAAAGGATTTGACAAGAGATTTGTGGAAGTTCTTCATCTAATGTAAGTATTCTCTAGTTTTCTTTACTTATTTTTGAAGTGGTGTTGAAGTGAATTAAGATTTGTTGATTTTGTGATTTGGTGTATTTGAGATGTGTTTGTGTTGTGTTTTCAAGTGTTGAATTGGTTTTAAGTTAAGAGTTTAAATAGGTGTTGTTGTTGGAAGTGGTGGATGTTGATTTTTGAAAGATGGTGATTTTAGGGTTTGAGATGGTTTGTGTTTAAGTGTAATATTAATGTGTTGTGTAGTGATTCTTATGATGAATATGTGTTTAGAACATTTATTATGTTCATTTGAAACATGTTGTATGGTGTATATTGTATTTGAGTGCAATTGAAAGAGTGTTGGATTTGGTTAGGGTTTGTTTATGGGTGACATGGCCAAAAGCAAAGGAGAGACACGGCCAAGTCATGGAACTTTTAGGCGTGTTGGATTAGTTTTGAGAGACACGGCCGTGTCCCAAGCCGTGTTAGCTACTGTGATTTTTGGTTGAGAGACACAGCCACAAGCTTGGCCGTGTCCCTTGCCCGTGTTGATTACTGTCCAATTGGTTTGAGTGACACGGCCACAAGCTTGGCCGTGTCCCTCAAGGGTGCTGCCCGTGTCCCTCAAATGTGTTGGTTAGGGTTTTATTTCTTTGTTCTAATTGTATTGTTTTGGTTCTTCAAAGGTGGGTTGGTCCCTAAACCTAAACATAAACACTTTAAATATACTTAAAGCATGGAAAGCCCTAATCAAATGGATGTGGAAGATCATAAAGCTATAAATGATATAAATTGTTCTTTGCCCTAATTGCATTGTTGAGATTGAACAATATTATGTTATGCAATGTAAATGGTAATGTGTTTCATGAGTAATGTATATTGAAATGTTATATCAAAGATGTTATGATGATTCAAATAAGAAATGATATGATGCAAAGCCATTGTGATTGGCTATGATGATGCAATTGAAAGAAAGAAGGCATGTTTGCCTAAATGTTGATGAGAATTGGAAATGGAAATGATAATTGAATAATAAATGAATTGTGTGGCTAATGTGTTATTCCATTTTCAGAGTTTGTTGTTGGTGGCATGCCTAATAAGTGTAACAATCTCTAGAATTTAGGTTGGATTGAATCCTTGAAGCCTAATTGAGATGTTACCACCCTTGAAACTAGGTTGGGTTGGTTCTTGAAGCCAAGTTGGGTTGATGCTTAGCATGCTTTGCTCCCCTTGAAGCTTGGTTGAACCTAATCCTTGAAGCCTAGTTGGGTATATGATATTGATAAATGTGATAACAAAACCAAAACATTAACTCTGAAAATTGAATGGCATATTAGTGTGTCTTGGGCCCAATGCTTGTCTTTGTTTAATGTGAGTCATGATTTGTTTAATGTTGTTCATGAATGGTTAAATGAATAACTAATGAGGCATATGAAATGTAAAGGTATGTTGTTAGTTTTGCATATATGATGTTACATGTATAATATGGATTGAGAATTGGCATTGCATTGCACTGAAGCATAACACTAGCACATTTTGTCTTACTAAGCCGTTGGCTTAGCGCAATAGTGTTTGATCGCGCAGGTAATAGGGTTGAACCCGAGAGCTCTTCGAGACCGAGTGAGAGTAGACAGTGAAGAGTTGATTTTGGGAACTTAAAGATCAGAGGAGACTTGCCAATCATGTATAACTCTTTTATATTTTGTAAAGTAATGATTTTAATGTACGTATGTGTATATTTGTAAATATGAAATTAAATGTTTTCATATATGTAAATATTTGATAAATTCCGCTGCGTAACAACTAAATGTATCTATATATATCTATTTAGTTTTGTATTACAAGTTAACTACTTATCTTTCTATAATGTATACAATTGAAAGATTATGGTAGGGTTTAAAATGTTTAAAATGTTAAGAAAATTCGTAGCATCTCTATGTTTAGTGCATGTATACTACATTGTGGTGTTTGTAGTGTGCATGTATTGAATGTAGGGGTGTTACAAACACGCCCGTGTTGTTGAGCGTGTCATAGCTACTGTGAGTTTTGAGAATTTACACGGCCATGAGCACGCTCATGATGTTGGACATGTCGTTATTTCTGAGAGACAGAATGTATTACACGCCCAGTGACACGCCCGTGGTTCTGAGCTTGTAAATGTTTCTATGTTGTGGAGTTAGGGCACGGTCATGGACACGCCCGTGTGTGTGAGCGTGTCAAGTTTAGAGTTTGCCCTAGTTGATTCTTAACCTTTTTATCTCATGAGAGTTTCCTCATTCTTTTGGAATAGGTTGTGAAGAAGGTGATTTACCCTAACTCAAGTGGTGATAGATTCTTGAAAGGTAAGTGTTTAGAGTTGTGTGGGTCACATTTGAGATAAGTTTATACTATATTATTGCATACATTCATATGATATTGAGAATTGAGACATAATTGGTTATATGTTGTGATGAGCATGTAAAATATGTGATAATGCCATTGATTATATCCATGTGAATAATGAATTAATTAATGAGATGATTGAGATATGTTTGTTTATATGATGATGAAATGTGAAAGATATGAGGCCATGAGTGTTGGCTATGAGTATGGAAATGAAATGTAAAGTGAATTGAGAAAGAGATTGATAAAGAGATAAATGAAATAATTGTATGTCTAATATGTTTATTCAATTTTCAGAGTTCTGAGTTTGGCGGCATGCCTATGAATAACTGGATAGGTGAAATGACCGGGTCGTAAGCCGAATCCAGTTGATAAATGTGAAATGTGATGTTTTTGGGGTGAAATGACCGGGTCGTAAACCTCAAAAACATATTATTGAAACTAGATTGAGTGAAATGACCGGGTCGTAAACTCAAATCTAGTTGATTATCCATGGATATATATATATTGCCTACAGGGCTAGACACAAGGTATCAATATGGACCAAAGTAGTAACTCTGAACTTTGAATAACATATTAGTTGTAACACACCTTCCCAACCTACATATGTAAGCTGAGTAGAGGCGCCACACTAACCTAATGTTGCTACCAATTTTACTTAGTCAAATTTTAGTTCCGATTTTTACAAAATTTTTGCCATAGTTTCGCCTAAAAATTGAGTCCCAAGTGTCGACAAAACCGGTTTTTTTCTTATTTTTAAAAACATTTTACACAAACCAATGCAAACAAAATCATTCTCAGTACACTCCCAATAAATCCCCCTTGTAACCTCAACTACAACCTGCAAAAAGGATTTACACTTCTAGTACAACATAAAATAAAGGTTTTGTGACAATCCCCATATTTAAATATTACACAGCGGAAGTTATAAAATATTTACATATTTACAAATTCATATACATCAAAACTCAAGTTTTACAACACATAAAATTTATACATGATTGGCAAGTCTGCTCTGATCTTTAAGCTCCCAAAATGGATTCTTCAAGGTCTACTCTCACTAGGTCTTGATGAACTCTCGGGTTCAACTCTATCCACTCTACTACCTGCGCGATTAAACACTATCGCGCTAAGCCAACGGCTTAGTAAGATAAAACATGCTAACGGTATGCTTTAATGAAATGCAATGCCGCATATGTTATTGATAAGATCAACATCATAAATATAAAGTTAACCACACAATTATGCATTTCACAAATCATAGTCATATGAGCATACCACATTTCAACATCTTTTCACATTCAACATTAATCAATCATACTCCATAACCAACATCTCATTTCATTAAACTCATAACATTATTTAGGACATTCATATAACCTTTAACACCTATGGGCCCAACAAGTATTTAATACGATATTCAGAGTTCAGAGTTACTGCTTTGGTTCATAGTCACAATAATCACGCCCGTAGGCAATGTATATACATGTATCTCTATCCATGGATAGTGTAACAGACCCAGTCTCTTGGATCATCAACTCAACACATATGAGGAGATCCTCAACCCGGCAAGACTGTTACAAATCATATATCTCATAGTGTAACAGACCCAGTCTCTTGGACCATCAACTCAACACCTATGAGGAGGTCCTCAACCCGGCAAGACTATTACCTTTCATCATTTCTTAGGCATGCCACCCAAATCCAGAACTCTGAAACTGAATAACATATTAAACAAACAATTCATTTCCATTCTCAATTCTCATCACATTTAGGCAAACATGCCTTCTTTCTTTCAATTACATCATCTTAGCCAATAACAATGGCTTCACATTTCATTTCACAATATAACATCTCATTATTCAAGTATATATATATATATATCTCATCCATGATCACATTATATCTCACATAGCATCATTCATAAATATCAACATTTCATTCCACATTACTCATGAAACACATTACCATTCACAATGCACAACATAACATTGTTCAATCTCAACAATGCAATTAGGGAAAAGAACAATTGATTATAAAATTCATTGATTCAAGTGTGTTTAAAGTGTTTAGGGTTAGGTTTAAGGACCAACCTACCTTTGGAAAACCAAAGCAATGCAAGAAGAACAAAGAATTAAAACCCTAACCATAAATAGTACATTCTGGTTTTAAACTCCATTTTATCCTTATTTTGAAAAATTGTATAAAATAATGTACTTGACTAAAAATTCTAAAATTTTTACAGAATTTATTTTTGTATCTTAAAATCATCCCTTTAAAATTTCAGATCAAACTGAACACAAAATCTTGGTCAAATAGTTCACCTAACCAGACTGCCCCAATTGCCCTGCATCCTGGCAGCAGTTCTGAACTTTGTGAATTCCATAAATCAAATTCAATCAACGTGGTTATAAATTATTTTTCTCAAATACTAGACTCACTAAGCAACAACATATCCAAAATTCAATTGGATATGATTTTTCTACATTTTATTAAAAATCCCGAAATATAGCTGTCTCAGTTAAGGTACCTGCTGGAACAGTTCTACTAAAAATAATCTTTCTAAACTCATAACCATTCCAAAATCGAATCAACATATTTTTCAGTCATTCTAGACTCATAGAGGCACAACATATCAAAAATTCACTTCAAGAACATTTTTCTAAAATTAATTAAAAATCATACAAGTCACAGCCTTTACTAATCCTAAAACAGAAACAATTTCACTAAACACCAATCTTACTCTTCCATCACCAACACCAACCCAACTTCTCATCTATCAAGCAAAATCAATACTTACAATCATACCATAAGCAACTTAATCATACCACTTCAAAAGAATTGAAGAAATTAGAGAAAAGATCTTACCTTAGTTAAAAACTTCTTAAATCAACACTTGAACACTTAATCTTTCTTCAATTTAAGCTTGAAATCATCAAAACCATCACTTGTCTCTTTCTTTCTCTTTGGCTATGGTATGGAGGGCCGGCCATCAACAAGAAGAAGAAGAAGAAATGATGAAGAAAACACAAGTCAAACCTTCTTTAAATATCCACCATATGATTTTATCTAAGCAATTACCAAAGTGCCCTTATTCACATAATTATCTTTTTGTCTTATATGTGCCCAATTAAGTAATTTACCAATCTCAAATAAATATCTTCTCTTGCATTGACCAAGCCTTTTGACCACTTTATATGTCATATATATTAACATATACACAACATATAAATTTGTCTCTAAACCCTATTTCTTCCCAAAATACATATACATATACTTTCTCTTCTCAATTTCTTTTCTCTTACAATTTAACACATATATTCAATCCAATATATAACAATAACAGCAACAACAATATGCAAAACTTCTAGGGCATAAATGAGGATATTACATTAGTGAGTTTTGGGCCCGTGTCTGTCTTAATTGTAATATGTGATTTACGAATGAAGAAACAATTGAATAATAAGATCTAATATATAATTATGAAATGTGATATGATTGTGTATGGTTTATGAAGTGTATAATGGTGACATGTGCATCGCATTAAAACATCACGGTTGTATTAGTTGCACTACTGAGCTGTTAGCTCAGCGCGATTGTGGTTCATCGCGCAGGTAACGGGGTTGAACCCGAGAGTTCTTCGAGACCAAGTGAGTCTAGTCACTGAAGAGTTGAGTTTGGACTTAAAGATCAGAGAAGAGCTGCCAATCATGTATATATTTCATGTCTTGTAAATTTGGATCTTAATGTATTTGTATTTAAAAATATTTGATTTATTTCCGCTGTTTTTTAAATGAATATTTTATCTTTTATCTTTTATCATTTAATTTAAATGATTTAAATTTGGTTATGTTTTTAAAAAAGGGGATGTGTCATTTGTTAATTATAACGTGGCATTTCTATATTCAGTATACGTATATTATGATCGTATAAGCATGCTGTGTACGTATACGGGGTATAGGGGTGTTACAATTGTTTTGGTATCAGAGCCTAGGTTTGAGATTCTCAACCTAGGTATATTGTAAGGAAAAAGGATATTTTGATTTTAAAAGTTGGTTTTTGAATAAGATATATACTTGATATTGGCAGTCTCTGATCTTTAATAAGGTGTATTCTGCTGTATTTGCAGATATAGGTTGTGATGGATTCTCATTTACGTCAGTCAGTTGAGGGTAGTGCGGAGAGTGTAGCTCCGGATGAGGTTAGAGAGGGAGTTAGAGTGGATAGTGCTGGAGAGGTACCTGTTTCTGTGCCAGGGAGACCAGCTGGTGAGGAGGTTCCGCCAGTTTGGTTTAGGCATATGATGGAATTGATGAGGCAAGCCCCAGTACAGCAGCCACCACCACCACCCCAGCCTTTGGTATCGGTGAGACAGTATGACAAATTAAGGAAGTTTGGAGCAGAGGATTTTCTGGGTACTATTGATCCAGCTGTAGCTGAGCAGTGGCTAGATAAGATGCAGAGGATATTTGTTCAGTTACAGGCCACTCCAGAAGAAAAATTTGATTATGCTAGATCATTGTTACAGAAAGATGCATATGACTGGTGGAAGACAGTGCCCCATGCTATGGATGATCCACCTACCTTGACCTATGTTGATTTTCTCAGGGAGTTTGAATTGAAGTATACTCCGAGGGAGTATAAAGATGTGAAAAAGATGGAGTTTTTGAGTTTGAAGCAAGACTACAGGACAGTAACCGAGTATGAAGTTGAGTTCATCCGGTTGAGCCATTATGCTGGGGGTATCATATCTGATGAGATTGATAGATGCAGGAGATTTGAGGAGGGATTGAGGCCCTCTCTCATGTGTCATGTGGCTGGTTCTCGATACCAGGATTTTTCCCAGCTGGTGGCAGTAGCTAGGAGTGTGGAGAGAGCTCAGGGCATTGCAGCATCTGTTTCTGAGGAGGAGACCAGGGTTAGGAGACCCCAGTTTGAGGCAGGGTCCTCATCTGTGAAGAGAGGCAGGGGAAGCTTTGTTACCAGGATTAGTAGGAGTCAGAGGCCAGCTGGTAGGTCAGTACAGTTTCAGAGGCAGAGATCAAGACCTACAGCTTCAGTGGCGAGTGCTCTGACCCCAGTAATTCAGAGATCTACTCCTCCGGTATGTGAGTATTGTGGTAAGACCCATTGGGGTGTTTGTTGGAGGATCAGAGGATCAGCTGGATGCTATAGATGCGGATCGCCTGATCATTTTGTTAGAGAGTGTCCTGAGTTACAGGAGCAGAGTTCGATAGATTCTGCAGTTTGTCGACCTAGTATGAGGGGAGGTCAAGGGGGCAGAAGTTTCAGCAGAGGGGGTAGATCTGGGTTCAGTCCTAGAGGAGGTTCTACATCCAGGGAGAACAAACCAGAGGAGGTTGGATCTTCTCAGAGGATGTATGTTATGCAGAGGCAGCCGGATGCATCTGCAGTCATAGCTGGTACTTTCTCTTTATTTGGTATTTCAGTACTTGCTTTGATTGATCCAGGATCTACTCATTCATATATAAGTGCATCCATTTTGCATGTGTCTGAACTGCATGCTGAATCCCTAGGATTTGATGTGTTGGTGACAAATCCTTTAGGGCATAGTGTGATTGTTAGCAAGGTGCACCGAGATAGTGTAGTAGTGGTTCAGGGTGAGGAGTTTTTGGGTGATCTGATTGAAATTCCATTTAAAGAGTATGATTTGATTTTAGGCATGGACTGGTTGTCTAAACATGGAGCGGTAGTAGACTGTCAAAAGAAATGTGTTACTTTGAGAACCGATGATGGTAGAATTGTGATGATATCTGGTGAGTGGAGACAGCTTGCATCCTTGTTTATTTCAGCTGTTTCGGCTAGGAGGTTGATTAAAAAGGGGTGTGATGCTTATCTTGCTCATGTTGTGGATACTAGAGTAGTGGGTTCTCGACTTGACAGTATACCCACAGTTACAGATTTTCCAGATGTGTTTCCAGAGGAGTTGCCAGGGTTGCCTCCTGAGAGAGAGGTGGAGTTTGGTATTGAATTGTTGCCTGGTACCACCCCTATCTCTATTACTCCTTATAGAATGGCACCGGTTGAATTGAGAGAGTTGAAGGTGCAGTTGCAGGAGTTGTTAGATAAAGGGTTTGTTCGCCCTAGTGTTTCACCATGGGGAGCTCCTGTGTTGTTTGTGAAGAAGAAGGATGGTACTATGAGATTGTGCATCGATTATAGGCAATTGAACAAGGTGACTATCAAGAATAAATATCCTTTGCCTAGAATTGATGATCTCTTTGATCAATTGAAGGGAGCAGCAGTGTTTTCTAAGATTGACTTGAGATCAGGGTACCATCAGTTAAGGGTCAGAGCTGAAGATGTTCCTAAGACAGCCTTTCGTATAAGGTATGGGCATTATGAGTTTCTAGTTATGCCTTTTGGGTTGACGAATGCACCCGCAGCTTTTATGGATTTGATGAATAGGTTGTTTAGACCCTATCTGGATCAGTTTGTAGTGGTTTTTATCGACGATATTTTGGTGTATTCGCGCAATGAGGAGGAGCATGACAAGCATCTGCGGATTGTGTTGCAGATTTTGAGAGAGAAGCAATTGTATGCTACTAACCCAAGGAATAAAACTTCCTTTATCTCTCTTTGCAGATGAAGACCCTGCCTCAAACTGGGGTCTTCTAACCCTGATCTCTTCTTCAGAAGCAGCCGCTGCAATATTCTGAGCTCTCTCCACACTCCTAGCTGCTGCCACAAGCTGGGAAAAATCATGATATCTAGATCCAGCCACAAGACACATAATAGAGGGCCTCAATCCCTCCTCAAATCTCCTGCATCTATCAATCTCATCAGATATAATACCCCCAGTATAATGGCTCAACCGTATAAACTCAACCTCATATTCCGTTACGGTCCGGTGATCTTGCTTCAAGCTTAAGAACTCCATTTTCTTCACATCTTTATACTCCCTCGGAGTATACTTCAATTCAAACTCTCTTAGAAAATCAGCATAGGACAATGTTGGTGGATCATCCATAGCATGGGGCACTGTCTTCCACCAATCATATGCGTCCTTCTGCAACAATGATCTTACATAATCAAATCTTTCTTCTGGAGTGGCTTGCAACTGAATAAATATTCTTTGTACTTTATCTAGCCACTGCTCTGCTACAGCTGGATCAATAGTACCCAAGAAATCTTCTGCTCCATACTTCCTTAATTTATCATACTGTCTCACTGATACCAAAAGCTGTGCGGGTGGTGGCGGTGGTTGCACTGGTGCTGGCCTCAAAGCCTCTACCACATGCCTAAGCCAAACTGGTGGAACCTCCTCACCAGCTGGTCTCCCCGACACAGAAATAGGTACCTCTCCAGCACTATCCACTCTAGCTCCCTCTCTAACCTCATCAGGAGCTACGCTTTCTGCACTACCCTCAACAGACTGACGAAAGTGAGAATCCATCACAACCTATGTCTGCAAACACAGCAGAATACATCTTATTAAAGATCAGAGACTGCCAATCCCAAACATGTATGTTATTCAAAAACCAACTTTTTAAGTCAAAATATTCTTTTTCGTACATTTTACCTAAGTTGAGAATCTCAAACCTAGGCTCTGATACCAAAACAATTGTAACACCCCACATCCGGTACACGCACACTACAAACACCACATTATAATATACGTGTACTGAACGTAGGGATGTTACGATTTTCTTTAACATTCAAATCATTTTAAAAGATACCATAACCTTTCTTCTATATATATTATAGAAAATAAGTAATTAACTTGCACTATAAAACAAAATAGATATATACATTTAATTAATACGCAGCGGAATTTATAAAATATTTACATATAGGAATACATCAAATCCATATTTACAAATATATATATATATTTACATTATAAACAATACTTTACAAAATATAAAGAAGTTATACATGATTGGCAGCTCTTCTCTGATCTTTAAGTCCCAAAATAGATTCTTTAATGTCTACTCTCACTTGGTCTCGAGGAACTCTCGGGTTCAACTCTGTCACCTGCGCGATCAATACTATCGCGCTAAGCCAATGGCTTAGTAGTACAAAGTATACTAACATTATGCTTTAACATGATATAATATCACAATTAATCTCATACATCATTTTAAAGAATATCACAATTCCACATCATACTTTGATCAATGTCATAACAACATTCATATTATATCTTCATAATTCCATTAATTTCACCATTCAAGAATCACATTAAATACAAAGACAAGCATGGGCCCAAGAACACTAATATGCCATTCAACTTTGAGAGTTAGTGTTTTGGTTAAATTATCACATTTATCATTATCCCAACTAGGCTTCAAGGATTTAGGTTCAACCAAGCTTCAAGGGGAACAAAGCATGCTAAGTATCAACCCAACTTGGCTTCAAGAACCAACCCAACCTAGCTTCAAGGGTTGTAACATCTCAATTAGGCTTCAAGGATCAAATCCAACCTAACTTCAAGAGATTGTTACTATTATTAGGCATGCCACCAACAACAAACTCTGAAAATAGAATAACACATTAGCCACACAATTCATTGATTATTTCCTCATCAATATCATTTTCAATTCTCATCATCATTTAGGCAAACATGCCTCACATATCTCAATTGAAGTATCATAGCCAATCACAATGGCTTCATATCACATTTGAATCATCATGGCCAATTACAATGGCTTCACATCTCAATATTCAAATTTACCATAATCAATTCATTACACATCATCATATAGGCATCATCATATAGGCATACATGCCTCAATTATCTCAATTCACATTTCATATTTCATCATTGATATATACCTAACAATTTACATTATTCATAGATTTAAAATCTTCCACATACATTTGTTTGGATCATTTTTGTTTTAAGTGTGTTTAAAATGTTTATTTTTATGTTTAGGTGCAAAAAGACCTTTGAAGAATAAAAACAATGCAAGAAGATCAAGGAACAATCACAGTAGCTAACACATTCAAGGGACACGGCCAAGCTTGTGGCCGTGTCTCTCAGCACAACATCAGTAGTAGCAAACACGGGCAAGGGACACGGCCCAGACAGTGGCCGTGTCTCTCTAAAATTGATCCAACACGGCCAAATTTCCTTAAACTTGGCCGTGTTTCCTAAAAATCTTTAGTTTGGTCGTGTCTCTTCTATAGTTTGTCCGTGTCTCTCATGAATAAAAACCCTAAACATGGCCAAGTCTCTTTTGATTGAATTAAAACACATTGTGCACAACATAACCTTATTCAAATAGATATAATCAATGTCATTAACACTTATTTTACATGTTCATCATCACAATATTCACCTTGACAATACACCAACAATACATTTAATCACTTACCACTTCAAAACCCTTAAACCAACATCACTCTTATTCTTTCAATATCAACATGCACTTAACTTACCATCTTCAAACCAAAACCAACACCAATTTAACTTTTTAACTTACAATCAATTTCAACACTTATAAACACATCTCAAACACACCTAATCATAATATCAACAAATCATAATTCACCTCAAACACAACTTCAAAAATAACAAAGGAAAACAAGAGAGTACTTACCAAAATTGATGAATTTCACCAAATCTCCAACTTAATTCTTTGATTCTTCCTTCAATTTGAGCTTATAACTTCAAGATCCTCCCTTACTCTCTTGCCTTCTTTTGTCTTTTGATGAGCCGGCCACACACATGGAAAAGAAGAAAAGATGATGAAAAAAACAAAGTCAACTTCTCTTTAAATCTCCACCAAGTGTTCCAAAAAGACAATTACCAACATACCCTCTTCTCACTTGTTCTAGCTTTCTTCTTAATCAAATGCCCTTTATAGTAATTTCACATACAACAATAAAAATATCTTCTTCCCTTGACCCCTCATTTTGACCTACATATATGTTATATATATTACCATATACCCAACATATACACTTTCTCTCTACACATTACTTTCCTTTTTAAACAATACATACACATTCTCTTTTAAATTTCTTTTCTTATCAACATAACATATACACATAACTCAAACAAACAACAATTATATCCAACTTCTAGGGCACACATTGGGATATTACAATAAAACTTTACTTCTATGATAGTAAAGTTATTCTTGCAATATGTAAGTGTATATTTATATATTATTAACTGGAACAATTATTAAATCTATCATTGAATCATTTATGAGTTGATATAAGGTTGTGGAAGAAAATAAGGTTTTGAAAGATTTTAGGGTTATGGAAGTTTAGATTTGAATTTGATTGTGCTTTGAAGAGTTGGATCTTGTTTCCTCAATTTGTTTGAGTTGAATTATTGATAACTTATTGATTAAATCATGAAACGAAATTCTAGTAGAGACATGCATGATCATTTGTATAGTCATGCGTATGTTTGTGCAAATTTCTATTCTTCAAACTTTGAGAAGAAATCCCAACAGTGAGACACATGATCATTCCTATGGACATGCATATTTCTACCTTCTTATACTTTCACAGAGTAATTTATGGGTGGAATTAGTTGTGAATTATTGAATACATCTTGGATATAGTTATAATTAAAGAAAGATTTCTTATAAGATTGAAATGAAATCAATCCATTAAATGATGAAACTTAGATGTGAAGAAAACTTGAGAAAAGAATGAAGAAATAAGATATAAGATAAAGTTAGAGAAAAGATAAAAGATGATTACAAGTGATTAATGGATTTAACATTATTCATGAATAAATAAGATAATTTCCGAAGCAAGGTGAGAAGAATGATATATTGATCAATCATTGATGATTTTACATAGTTTGAAGAGCAAGAAAAAGAAAACAAAGAGATGTATATACAAATTGATTGAGTAATGAAAGTAAGCATGTGAGATTTAAATATTATGTATTTATGAAATACGTGATAGTAACATTATTTAGTGATTAAAGACAATTTATAGATTATATATAGTAGTGTTAAAGAGTTAATTAATACTCATTGATTGCAATAGAAAGAAAGGAATTGATAATGTAAAAAGAAAAGAATGTAGTGAGATTTGAAGGTAGTTTAACCCTTCTAGTGAAACGATGTATTGTAGATCAAGTTAGAAATATATATATATATATGTGTGTGTGTGTGTGTGTGTGTGTGTGTGTGTGAGTGTGTGTATTAAACATAGAGAATAAATTATAAATGTACATATACTCTTAAAGTGAAAGAATAGTTGTAAATAATATGTTAAGAAAAGAATTTAACAAGAAAAGAGAGGAAATCTATTTAGATTTCATCATTACAGTGGAAACATGGAAATGATTTGAAAGGATAAAGATTGATGAATAAATAAAATCAGTCAAACTAATCGGAAACAGATATAATGTGCATATATGTTCATATGATAAATGTGTTTGAAATAATTGCTCATATCTTATAAATTCACAGTAATAAACAAACACTTCAAAGAGAAAGTGTTATATTCCAAAAGATATTATAATTGACAATAATTTTCAATAATGAAATAAATGTATTGATCGATTATACTGATGTTAAATCTAGTTTCTGGATTAGCTAAAAGGTAAATATTCAAAATGATAGTGGGCATTTTATGTCATATTGAAAGTGGGCACTCTGTGCCATAGAGGACACTTATGTCCCATATTGAAAGTGAGCACTTTATGCCATAGAGGATATTTTTTATATATATGTCCTAGTGATATTGGCATCTATGCCATCAGTGGACGCTTTGTGTCATAGAGGACCTTTGGTTCCTTTCTCTCAGTGGTCACTCTGTGACATCAAATACAATGGGCATTCATGCCATATTGGGCCTTTGGCCATATTGATACAGTGGATATTTACTTGTCATCAGTGACCCGCTATCCAGAACTAGGATTTAAAGTTCAGTATATAAGAGAAAGAAAGAGATATATATATATATATATATAACAGTGGAATGTAATGATACAAATTATATAAAAAATTCTAAAGAGAATTAAAGGCAATTATAGAATTGAACTTGAACAGTGTAAGTGTGCAGAGCTAAATCTTCTACAGTTCTATAAAGTTATGTAAATTGATAAAATAATTGATTTTATGTGAGATTTGAGATTATTTAAAAATTAAATGGCTTATTGCCATAACATGTAAATTTCGAGGATGAAATTTCTTTAGTGAGGGAGAATTGTAATGGTCAAGATTTTAAACAGGAAACTTTTTAATTAATATTGAAAAATTGATAGTGTATAGTGACAAAAGTATTATGGATAAATGCTATAAGTAGAGAATAGTAAATTTTATATCTCAAAAATTTACCGAAGAAATTATTCATTTTTATGGTTTTACGAGATTTAAAATCGAATTATAATCAAAAGATAAGAAAGAGGGTGTACCATAACTAAGATGAGATTGGCCACACCAGATTAATATATATATATATGTGTGTGTGTGTGTGTGTGTGTGTGTGTGTGGACAGGAGTTATGCTTTGAGGCTTTTCTTTCTTTCTTTCTTTCTTCTTCTTCCCACGTCCACCACCATTTTCACCATCAAAACTCCTTCTTGCTTCCTTCCTTCCAAGATTTTGATCAAAACCAAAGAAAAAATAATGTTTAGTTATAAGTTTTGAGAAGATTAAGATAGAAAGTTGAGATTATTAACAAGTAATTAGAGAAAAAGAAGAGTTTGAAGAGGTATGTGTTTTTGATTTATAATTTGCAAATATATGAATTTTTATGAGTTTTAATGATTTATTATTTATAATGATATATTTCTTGAAAATATTAATTAAATGGATTGATGAGTAAAAAAATAACTTTCATATGATGGGTTTGATTCTTAACTCAACCTTTATGAGAATTGAGTGGTTTGATTTTGTTTTTATCCATATGAAATGGTTGAAAGTTTGATTAAGTGAAGTTGTAGTAAAATATTTGATATGAATTCTTTTTATGTCAAAACTTTGAGTTTGATACATTATTATCTTAGATCTTAAATATGTTTGTGTTTAATAAAGTTAAAAGTGCAAAATACATGATTTTGGGATGCCACAGGGGTGGCTTAAACGTGCGATGGGCTTGGCATCAAAGTTGGAACTGTTGGAGGAAGAATTACTCTGAAACAGTCCCAAAGTCAATGCCACGGCCATGGCAATTGAGTGCCACGACCGTGGGATTGAAAGTGATGTTGTTTCTTTAAAAATTTTGATAAAACAGAGCAGTTCTAAATGCCACGGTCGTAGCCTTGGAATGCCACGATTGTGGGCGTCTCCAAAGTCATTTGACAGCTTCATTTGGTATCCCACGGGCGTGGGGTTGTGATGCCACGGCCGTGGGGTACCTAAATAATATTTTTGGCTTGTATTTTGAGATATACAGGCCTAGTATGAGGCTAATATGTTTATGTTTCTTACTTTTGTGTTGAGAATTCATGTGTATGTGTTAAAAGTATGAAAAAGAGTGATAAACTTTAGATATGTGATAAAGATATATCATACTAAATGTTGATAAAAGTATTGTACCAATGAAATGATATAAATAATTCAGTGTTAATCAAAACTAATGAATTTCCCAAATCGTACTAATTTTATATCTAGCTTTGGATTGAATGGTTAACCAGAGAAAGGATAGCCATAGTGATAGTGGGCACCCCGTGCCATTAATGGACACATTATGTTATCAGTGATAGTGGGCATAATTGCCATTATACATTCTTGAGATTTGGCATTAAAATTGCTACACTAACATGTTATCCAAACCTATGATCTGAGTTTAGTATGTATAGGCATATTTAATGAAGATATCTAAATTGAAAATATATGTGAACATGATAGTTGTGAATAATGGAAGAAATGCAAAATAATAATATAAGTCAATTACTTGAAATTGACTTACTGTGTTACAATGTAAAAGTGATTGTTAATATATATATATTAATGTTTACAAGTGAAAGTTCTAATGCACGGAATGGAAATGTTATGCTCAAGGTATTGAATTAATCAATAACTTTATAAGTGTTATAATGATTGAAAGTGTATATAATGATAAAAGATACAAAGTGCTCCAAAGTATAGTATTAAATTTAAGTGCTGAAAATTATAGATTGAATGAATTATCCTATGTGTGAAATTGAAAAGTAAGACTTATTGAAAACAAAATAAGCGTATTGTGAACAATATTATCAAATGAGAAAGCAAGTAATAAAATAAATTGATTCATAAAGAGAAAAGTTGCAGTCCGAAAGTATAGTATAGCATGATGACTTTTATAAAGTTAAAGTTATTATTTCGTGTAATCAGAATATTATGTTGTTTGTCACTGAAATTAGTTAATATATTGAAATATTTCTTAAAACTAAGTGTTATTACTATATTTTTCATAAGTATTTTTCTTTAATATTAAGTGACAAAATATGTTTATACATGCACTACTAAGCTTTGCTTAGCATGTTAGAATTATTTTCTGATACTCAGGTATCAGGACATCGGAGCAAGTTAAGAAGTGGAATTAAGAATCTCAGGAAATTACCTATAGTACATATAAAGATCTGTTGTATATTGTACTCATAAGTTATAAAATGTATATATATAATTTAGTTTGGCTATTTGAGATATTGTACAAATTTGTAAACATGAAAGGAATATATGTATTTAAAGGATGAAGTTTGAGAATTCTAGTGAATGATTATTAAAGAAAGGAATGTATTATATAATCATTTGATTTGACAAACTTATGGTAGTTATCTGGTTTGTAACTAATATTTGGATTATTGGAGATTGGTCTAAATGTTGAACCTATAAGTGTTGTATTATACAGATTGTATTATTATTTGAAAATTTTTATTAGTTGGAAGAGAATTTTCTATGAATTGATTGGAGCACGGAGAGTATATCGAATAACATTCTTTGATAATTTTTATGTAAGAATTGTCAAAGGATGTTACATTAAGTCCCAAAGTCATGTAAATGTATGCAATCATTTAAGGTTTGTGTTAGCCAAAAGATCTTAATTTTGATCCTTGACAACTCAAATTGAATGACTTATTTAACATGTGTTTAAAGAACCTTGTTGCAGGATTAGGTTGTTTCAAATAAAGTTGAACAGAGCATATTTAGCAGTAGCACAAGACATAGAGACGACCACCCCATTTAATTGAAGGATGAAACCATATCACAATAGGGTTTGCTGTCAGAAACCCGACCATAGTTGCAACCGCACTCCCACAAGAGCGACCGTCCTAAATAATGGACGACCGCAACAGTAGAAACAGAAATCATCCAAATTCCAGTAAGGTTCACGGTAACAAGAACGGTGAAGAATACGGTCTCGCTCAACACTCTAGAGACTGCCTTTCAGTATCCGCGACCGCACTGATGTTTGAAGAGAAATCTGCTTAAACTGATAGTAGTGTTCGCGTCCTAATGTGCGTCTAGAAGTTCGACGCGAGTCTCTCAACTCGACCGAGAATAGGCACCTAGAGCGACCGCGATATTCATATTTAGGCAGACTTGCATTTTGCCCAGTTAAAGAATGCCACATGCAATGACCGTTGAAAACCCACCTACGCATTCAAAAAAGGGCGACCGCACCTATCCTATGCGCGACCGTCCCGACAACCACAGCATGGGCAAGATTCCTGCAGCAGAGCACTTAAATTTGACCATTGAAGCAAATTTTAATGCAGCAACCGTACCTTGTCCAAGGGCGACCGCGTGAGACATGAATGCGACCATCCTTGTACCAAGGACGACCGTGAACTGCTTCGAACAAGTCTATTAAAAAAGGTCTAAACTGCCAAGAATTAATTCTCACTTTCTATAACGGCTAGTCAGACCACATTGGCTATAAATACATTGCTATTTTAAGAGAAAAAATAGGAGAATAAAAATTTTATAGCCAAGCAACATATTTTCTTTTGCTCCAATTGACATTTGAATTGTAATGAATGTTAGGTGTAAGCATTGAAAACACCACTGTAAAAGTTTGAGTGTGAGCTTGAAAAACACTTAGGTTGTGAGAGTAAGCCTAGAAAAATTCTTATAAAGGTTGTGAGAGTGAGCCTAGTAAAACTCTTATAAGTGGTTTGAGTGTCAGCCTTAGAAAAATACTTGTCAAGTTAGGTGTGAACTTGTGAAAACACCAAAGTTGGAAGTGAGCTTGTAAAACTTCAAAAGATTAGTGAAACCTTAACAAGTTGTTAAGGAAGTGGATGTAGGATTAAAGAAAATCCGAACCACTATAAATCTTGTGCGTTCTTTCTTCTACTCACCACTCAACCATTTTTCTATTCCGCATTTCTTATTTGTTGAGTTTAAAATTTGCCATCATTTCTTGAGGAAACTAATTCACCCCCCCCCCCCCCCTCTTTGTTGCCATCTTGGGACAACAATTGGTATCAGAGCCTGAAATTTCTTAGACTTAATTGTGAAATTTGATCCACTATGGCAACTTCTTCTTCATGAAACTCAATATCTCATGGAAATCTTAACATTATCCTTAGACCCTGCTTTGATGGAACGGATTATTCCTATTGGAAACACAAAATGTATTTGTTTCTAGACAGTGAAGGAATTGAACTATGGGATTTTGTGGAAAGTGAGTGGAAACCCCCCACTTATGAAGTTGATGGTATTCAAGTTCCTCTTCCTAAAGCACAATGGTCAACTATCAATGTCGAAGATCGATTCAAGAATAATAGAGCCGCTTCCATCTTGATGAATTCCATTTCAAGAGAAGAAGGTGGAAGAGTTCAACATTTAACTTGTGCACATTGCATTTGGAAAACACTTGAAAACTATCATGAAGGTATGACTCAAGTGAGATTCACCAAGAAACAAATGCATGTTCATGAGTATGAGCTATTCAAGATGAAAACAAATGAAAATGTCACCGACATGACAAATCGCTTGCTGGCTATTGTCAATGAACTAAAGAAGTATGGCAAGGTATATGATTAAGGTGATGTAAACAGTAAAATCTTGAGAGCCTTAAGAGCTAGAAAGAACTTTGAATCAAAAGTATCATACATCGAAGAAGCTCATGATCTTAGCACATTAAGAACCGATGAGCTTGTGGGAAAACTACTCACATTTGAGCTACACAGTGAAAAAGAAGAAGATCAAGGTGAAAAAGAAAAGAGAAAACCAATTGCTTTCAAAGCAATCAAATAAGTTGAGAGCTCAAGCAACGAAGGTACTGATGATGAAGATGAAATGGCAATGTTCTCAAAAAGAATCAATGAATGGAAAAGGAAGAAAAGATTACAAGCAAATAAAGGTACACTTCATAAATCCTCCTTCAAAGATAAAGAAAAGAAAAATGAGGTAAAGTGCTATGAATGTGGAAAAACTGGTCACATCAAATCGGATTGCTTCAAAGTAAAGAATAAAAGGAAATGGGACAAAGAAAAAAAAAGTCTCTCAAAGCCACATGGGATGACTCCTCTTCAAGTGAAGAAGAAGAAGAAGAAGAAGAAGGAATTGCAAACCTATGTCTCATGGCTATTGAAGATGACTCCAATGAGGTAAGTACTCAATCCTTTGATCTAGTAGCACATGATGATATTGATGATCTAGATGATAGTGATTTGATTGAGCACATGAACTTTAAAATAGAAAAATATTTTTCTAAAATGATGTTTTATAAAGAAAAAAGCTCTAAGTTAGAAAAGGATTTTATATGCTTAAAGAACTCTGCCTTAGAATTGAAAATCTCAAATGAACACTTGATGAATTCAATAGAAGAGTTAAATAAAAACTCACATGATTTAGAAAAAATTATTAAAGAGAATGAAATTCAGAAGCATGAACTAAAAGAATCAATTTCAAAATTTCATAAAGGAAAGGAAGCCTTAGACACATTAATTGGTAACCAAAATCACCCTCCTTAAAATATGGATTAGGATTCAATGGCTCAACCAACATTGCACCAAGCACACCAACATTTGTAAAAGCATCTACAACTAAAATTTCTAATTTTGATATTATAAAGAACAAAGATGCTCACACCAAGTCTAAAAGTTCCAAAAGAACTTTTCATGGCTCACTAGCAAATAGAGCTAAGCTCTCAAAAAATAATCATGCATTTATGTACACTAAACTTGCACAAAAGAAAATTTGTAGTTGTATGCATAATACTTGGAATATGAATAGAAAAATACAAAAATATAAGACACTATGGCAATGTACATACTGCATGAAATTTGGACATAAAAGTTTCTTTTGTCATATTAGAAAGGCTCATCTCAAGCTAGAAGACACCTTTATTACTAACCATCAAGGACCCAACTTCATTTGGGTACCTAAGAAAAGATAACCACTATTACCTTGTAGGTATGCCTAAAATCTACTATCAACGAAAGCACATGGCTTGTGGATAGTGGGTGCTCAAGGCATATGACCGGGAATGCAAAGTTCTTTACAAGTATTGCCTACAAACATGGAGGTAATGTAACTTTTGGAAATGATGCTAAAGGTAAAATTATTGGTGTTGGCTCCATTGGTTCAATTGGTAAAGATTTAATAGAAGATGTATGGCTTGTTGATAGGTTGAAACATAATTTGCTAAGTGTTAGTCAATTATGTGATAGAGCATACATTGTTAATTTTGATTCCAAAGGATGCAAAATCACAAATTCAAATGGTGTTATCATATTTAAGGGTACTAGGACAAACAACACTTATAATATTAACATACATTCAAATCATGCATTTAAATGTCTAATTTCTACTAATAATGATGCATGGTTATGGCATAGAAGACTAGGACATGTTGGTATGGATCAATTAAAATATATTTATAATGAAAACCTAGTTGATGGTCTCCCTAAGATAAAATATGACAAAGATAGAATTTGTGAACCTTATCAACGTGGTAAGCAATATAAGAGCTCATTTAAATCAAAGAATGTTATAAGTACCTCTAGACCTTTAGAGCTCATTCATTTGGATTTGTTTGGTCCAAATAGAGTTACAAGCTTAGGAGGCAAATTATATGCATTTGTACTTGTTGACGATTACTCTAGATTCACATGGGTTAATTTCTTAGCTCAAAAGAATAGAGCTTTTAATTACTTCAAAACGTTTGCAAAAAGAGTTCAAAATGAAAAAGGATATGTGATCACATCTATTAGGAGTTATCATGGCAAAGAATTTGAGAATGAAAATTTTGAAAGTTTTTGTAATGAACTTGGCATTTCACATAATTTTTCTGCTCCTAGAACTCCACAACAAAATGGTGTGGTTGAGAGGAAAAATAGAACCCTGGTTGAAATGGCTAGAACAATGCTCAATGAATATGAATTACCATCTTATTTTTGGGCAGAAGCCGTTAATACAGCTTGTTACATTGCAAATCGTGTTTACAAAAGGCATCTAACTAATAAAACTTCTTATGAGCTATGGAATGGAAGAATTCCCAGAATTGGATATTTTAGAGTATTTGGATGCAAATGCTTTATATTGAACACCAAGGAAAATTTTGGAAAATTTTCATCCAAATCAGATGAAGGCATATTCCTAGGATACTCATCATATAGCAAAACATATAGAGTATTTAACATGAAAACTCTAGTTGTTGAAGAATCAATGCATGTTGTATTTGATGAATCATCTAAACTTGATCAAAAGAAAGGTAGTACTTTCAATGACCCTGCAGGTACTCTTGAACCTCATGAAACTATTAATGCTCCAAAGATCAATCAGTATGAACATGAAGAAAAGACTCAAGATCTACCTAAGGATTGGCAATACAAGAAAGATCATCCTAAGGAACTCATCATTGGTGAAACATCTAAGGGAGTAATTACTAGATCTAAAATTAATCATATAGATGTTAATTTTGCTTTTGTTTCTCAAATTGAGCCAAAGACCATTGAGGAGGCTCTAAACGATGAAAGTTGGATGACTGCAATGCAAGATGAACTTAATCAATTTGAAAGAAATAATGTTTGGCAACTCACTCCTAGACCTATAGATCATTCAATCATAAGATGCAAATGGGTCTATAGAAATAAGCTTGATGTAAATGGTCACATTGTTAGGAATAAAGCAAGGTTGGTAGCCAAAGGCTATAATCAAGAAGAAGGTATTGACTATGATGAAACATTTTCCCCTGTAGCTAGATTAGAAGCTATTAGAATATTAGTTGCTTTTGCATGTCACATGAACTTTAAACTCTTTCAAATGGATGTTAAAAGTGCATTTCTAAATGGACTCATAAGCGAAGAAGTTTATGTAGAACAACCTCCTGGTTTTGAAAACTACAAATTTCCTAATCATGTTTTCAATCTTACCAAAGCTTTATATGGATTGAAACAAGCACCAAGAGCTTGGTATGATAGACTTAGTGCATATTTGATTGAAAAATGGTTTTTCAAAAAGAAAAGTTGATACAACTCTTTTTGTTAAAAAGGACAAACATAACATTTTAATTGTACAAATTTATGTGGATGACATAATATTTGAAGCTACTAATGAAACCTTGTGCAAAGAATTTGCTTGTTGTATGACTAGGGAATTTGAAATGAGTATGATGGGTGAACTCAAGTTCTTCCTTGGACTGCAAATCAAGCAATGTAAAGATGGGATCTTCATCAACCAATCCAAATATACAAAAGAACTCATCAAGAAATTTGGAATGGATGGCTGCAAAACTAGCAAGACTCCTATGAGCACATCCTTAAAATTGGGTAAAGATGAAAATGGTAAAGCAGTAGATGAAAAGAAATATCGAGGTATTATCGGATCACTACTTTACTTAACCGCTTCTAGACCTGATATAATGTATGGTGTATGTCTTTGTGCTAGATTTCAAACTTGTCCTAAAGAATCACACTTGAATGCTACTAAGAGAATTTTGAAATATTTAAGTGGTATAATGCATTTAGGTCTTTGGTATCCTAAAAACACATCATTTCATATCTTAGATTTTTCAGATGCGGATTATGATGGTAGCATCTTAGATAGAAAAAGCACAACAAGAGCATGTCACTTTCTTGGCAATTGTCTAGTTTCTTGGCATAGTAAGAAACAAGCATCGGTTGCTTTGTCTACGGCGGAAGCCGAATATGTTGCAACATGTTTTTGTTGCACACAAGTATTATGGATGAAACAACAATTTCTTGACTATGGCAAAGTATTTAACAACATCTCCATTAAATGTGACAACACTAGTGCTATCAATTTGTCTAAAAATCCTATCCAACCCTCTAGATCTAAACATATACATATTAGACATTATTTTTTGAGAGAAAATGTACAAAACCAGAATATAGTCTTAGAGTTTATAGATACACGTAATCAACTTGTTGATTTCTTTACAAAACCTTTGAATGAAGATAGGCTTAACTTTATTAAACTTAATTAGGTATGATTGATGGAATTACCCTGAATGAATAAAAAATTTGGCTATCAATAAAAATTTCTTAAAAATCTCAACGCATAGAATTTTTGCTTAAAACTATAAAAATCCATCATCTTTCATGTCTCTTTCATTTTTGAGCTACTCGCGTTCGCTCCAATGCCTATAACAATCGCTATCTTGCCAGACAGATTCATCTAAATTGATACCTCTATGAGCGGTCGGGAAACTCTGTGCGTGGTCGCAATAACTTAAACAGTTTCGACCGTTGCAGACATTCTCTGCACTCGTGAGCACACTAATTTTCCTACTGGACGCTAGAGTGTCTTAGAGATCGCACCTATACAAATAGGCGACCGCACCCTGTATACTCTGCTCAAAATTTTGTAACCGTTGACTGTATGACAGGTTGCGATTTTCAACTCTCAATAGTCATAAACGGCTATTTTCTTAATTTCTTCTATTTAAGATCATTATACATCAGTTCCTTGGATCTTTTACTTCTTATAATATACAAACTTCCCTCCAAATCTCCAAAATCCTCTCAAGATCATCTCCTTCTCAAACACTCTCTGTTTTCCAGTTTTCTTCCTATTCTTCAACTCTAATGGACCCCAAAAAGAAAATAACCTCTAAAGGGAAAGGGAAAGTAAAGAAGCCTTCAGGAATCATCATAAGAGAACCAACAGATGTTCCTCCATCTCATCCACAGTCTAGAAGAGGTGAGAAAATTCATAAACCTCACCACCAAACCCCTGAGGAAGATGTGAGATATGCCATGCTAAAGAGAAAGAAAATTGAAGGAACCAAATCTCCATTTGGTGGAATGCTCTCTTCCCTCAACATTAAAGATGAGATTGAAAGTCTACTTGATGTTCTTGGCTGGAGGAAATTCGTATTTCCTGAAGAGGTAGGTTATTCTAGTTTAAGTAAGGAATTTCTCATGTCCTTTCAGATTGAAAAGAGTGCAAATTCTGCACTAGGATGGTATGGGGTTAGATTTAAGTTATTTGACCAATACCTAGCCTTAACATTAGAGGACTTTGGAAAAATCTGGGACTTTCCTGTTGATGGAATAACCTCCTACAATGATTTAGCCTTCTCCAATCAAACACTCTCTATCTTTTGGTAAGAAATTTCTGTGGAAACCTCATTTGAAAAAGAGTCAAAAGCTAGATACATCAAATCCCTCACCCATTGGATGCTTCATAGGATCATCACCTACACCATACATCAAAGGGCTGATGGGAATGAAAAGGTAACAAAAAGAGATCTCATCTTCTTATATGCTTTCACCCACAACATCCAAATGAACACAACAAAGTTCTTGATTGACACATTGTATCACCATGCTGTCACAAGAACTGGAACTTTCTTCTTGTCCTCACAAATAACTCAAATAGCTAGGTACATGAACTTGCTAAATGATCTTAACTTAGCTACCTTGAGAAACCCTTTCAATCTTGCCTCAAGTGCCATCACCATTGACTATCTAGAACATGCTGGCTGTGTAAGGAAGATTGAGGGTACATATGTGTATTACTTTAGCAAACGAGGTGTTGTGGATAGACAAAAGAAAAGACCAAGGTACACCATTGAGGAAGAAGGAGACTCCTTGAACGTTGCTGTTGAACTACCTCCCAAAGCTTCCTTATCTAAACCTACCCAAACCAGCTCTCCTACAAAACTCATTCTAAAAACTATCAAATCACTCTCCAGGAAACTCTCTCGGTTCAAGAAAAGTGTCTCCAAGAGATTCCATCACTTGAACAAAAGGATTGACCTTGTATCTCACATGCATAATGATCTCTATGATATGCAAGGCAAACTGGACTTGCCTCAATGCAATCTTGAGGATTGGAATATAAGTGACCATACAGAAAGTCTCCCTGAAGAAGAAGAATCTATCAGCACTGGCTCTACCAGCAATGTCCCTCTTGATAAGGGAAAAGCTCCTTTAGAAGAAGAAGAGCTAGATGAGGATGAAGATTCTGATTAGTTTATTTTTCCTATTATGTTTTGTTGTTTTGATTTTGTTTTCTTTTTATGTTTCCTATTTTGCACTATCTTTGTACTGCCCTCTATCTAATAACATTGTGTTTTACATACATAATGCTTATAATCTTATCATTGTCTTTAAATAATTCTCTTATATTGTGCATTTTGCCTATGACAAAGGGGGAGAGAAATAGACAAAGAAATAGACAAAGAGGGAGAGATATACAATGAGAATGATATTTTACTAATATACCAAATTATACTCCAACATAAACATGACTCATGCATATTTTTAGGGGGAGCATTGTAAAACTTTATTAACATTCAACACATGAGCATTTTAAATTAAGGGAGATTGTTACCCAACCTAATTTACATTTTTTTTCAATTTATTTTATCATTCCATTTGATTGTCAAAGTCAAAATGGGGGAGATTGTTAGCCAAAAGATCTCATTTTTTATCCTTGACAACTCAAATTGAATGACTTATTTAACATGTGTTTAAAGAACCTTGTTCCAGGATTAGGTTGTTTCAAATAAAGTTGAACAGAGCATATTTAGCGGTCGTACAAGACATAGAGATGACCGCCCCATTTAATTGAAGGATGAAACCATATCACAGTAGGGTTCGCGGTCAGAAACCCGACCATAGTCACGACCGCACTCCCACAAGAACGATCGTCCTAAATAATGGACGACCGCAATAGTAGAAACAGAAATCATCCAAATTCTAGTAAGGTTCGCGGTAACAAGAATGGTGAAGAATACGGTCTCACTCAACACTCTAGCGACCGCCTTTCAATATCCGCTACCGCACTGATGTTGAAGAGAAATCTGCTTAAACTGACAGTAGTGTTTGCGTCCTAAGGTGCGTCCGGAAGTTCGACACGAGTCTCTCAACTCGACCGCTAACAGGCACCTAGAGCGACCGCGATATTCATATTTAGGCGGACTTGCATTTTTCCCAGTTAAAGAATGCCACGTGTAATGACCGTTGGAAACCCACCTAAGCATTCAAAAAAGGGCGACCACACCTATCCTATGCACGACTGTCCTGACAACTACATCATGGGCAAGATTCCTGCAGCAGAGCACTTAAATTTGACCATTGAAGTAAATTTGAATGCAGCGATCGTACCTTGTCCAAGGGCGACCGCGTGAGACATGAACGCGACCATCCTTGTACCAAGGATGACCGCAAACTGCTTCGAACAAGTCTATTAAAAAAGGTCTAAAGTGCTAAGACTCAATTCTCACTTTCTATAACGGCTAGTCAGACCACATTGGCTATAAATACATTGCTATTCTAAGAGAAAAAACAGGAGAATAAAAATTTTATAGCCAAGCAACATATTTTCTTTTGCTCCAATTTACATTTGAATTGTAATGAATGTTAAGTGTAAGCATTAAAAACACCATTGTAAAAGTTTGAGTGTGAGCTTGAAAAACACTTAGGTTGTGAGAGTAAGCCTAGAAAAACTCTTATAAAGGTTGTGTGAGTGAGCCTAGTAAAACTCTTGTAAGTGGTTTGAGTGTCAGCCTTAGAAAAACACTTGTCAAGTTAGGTGTGAACTTGTGAAAACACCAAAGTTGGAAGTGAGCTTGTAAAACTTCAAAAGATTAGTGAAACCTTAACAAGTTGTTAAGGAAGTGGAATAGGATTAAAGAAAATCCAAACCACTATAAGTCTTGTGCGTTCTTTCTTCTACTCACCACTCAACCATTTTTCTATTCCACATTTCTTATTTGTTGAGCTTAAAATTTGCCATCATTTCTTGAGGAAACCAATTCACCCCCCTCCCCCTCTTGGTTGCCATCTTGGGACAACAGTTTGTACTTACCTCTAAGAGCAACAAACACCAATCTAACAACTTCCTTTTCCAAGAAGAATCCAACACTTGGATTAAGGCAACTCAATTCTCTTTAAAACCTAATCCAAATATGATTATACAAACTCACTTAGTGATACATATAAGAGAATAAGAATAAAAACTATCTAAGGAAAACACTACACTTGACACGCTCAACAACACGGGCATGTTCCTGGCTGTATCCTAAACCCTCAACACAGAAACTTTGACACGCTCAGTGACATGGGCGTGTCACTACACGTGTCAATCCTCCTCCAACACAGAAGCTATGACACGCTCAGTGACATGGGCGTGTCACTGGATGTGTCAATCCTCCAATAACACAGTAGCTATAACACGCTCAGTGACATGGGCGTGTCACTGGACGTGTCAATACTACTACAACACAGAAGTTGTGACATGCTCAGTGACATGGGAGTGTCACCTCTCGTGTCACCCATTGTTTTATTAGTTTTTGTTATAGATTTGTGTCCTATTTATTATGATAATTATTATTTTATTTAGGTATTTTGTTAGTTTAAATCGGTTTATTTAGTGTTTTTGTTAATTTCAATAGTTTTAGTTTATTTCAGTGTTTATGTTATTTTTGATCTAGTTTTTAGTATGGTGTTTATGTGTTGTTGGTTATTGTTTATTTACTTCTTGTTTAAAGTTTGTTTGAGTTTTGTTTTAGGTTAAAAAAAAGGCAAGGAAACAAATTGAAGGAAAAAAGGGACAGTAGCTGACACAGGCAGAGGACACGGCCAAGTCACTGGCCGTGTCCCATACCAAGTTAAAAGGAAGTTCAAGGCACAGAAGAGGACACAGGCAAGGGACACGGCCAAGTCAGTGGCCGTGTCCCTCCAAAGAAGCCCAGACACGGCCAAGTTGCTCTGACTTGGCCGTGTCTCACTTAGTTCCAAAGGAAAAGAAATTGCAAATCTCACAGAAGCTAACACAGGCAAGGGACATGGCCAAGTCAGTGGCCGTGTCCCTCCAAAAGGGTCCAACACAGCCAAGTCAACCTCCAACTGGCCGTGTCACTCAACCAAAGAAGAAAAGAAGAAGAAATTCTCACAGTAGGTGACACATGCAAGGGACACGGCCAAGTCACTGGTCGTGTCCCTCCAAAGAGCACCCACACGGCCAAGTCACATCCAACTTGGCCGTGTCTCTCATGAACCAAAGCCGTAGCAGATTTTAAAGCGGACGTTTCATATAAAAGGAAAAAGAAGCTAGGGTTTTGGGGTTGTTGACGATTTGGAGATTGAGTTGAGTCGTCAAAGAGATTAGGGTTTTGATAACTTTGTTTTCTTTGATTTTGATTACACTTTTGGATTAATCTAGCTTAGATTAGATTGTTCTAGCCATTGATACATCCTTCTTGCAAGATTTGAACAAGAGATTCTTCAGATGCTTCAAGGAGTTTGTACTTAGTTTTGTTCTCGAACTTATTCTCTTTATTTTCATTGAAATTGTATTAATGGATATTATCATGTCTAATTTGATTTCTTCGAACATTAATGAGATGAGTATGTTTGATAGCATGACGAACTAATTTGATCTAGTCTAGGGTTTGTATGGATCTGCTATGATTGTATGAATTGGTTATTCTCTTAGCTAATAATTTCTTTAGCCTTGATTGAATGAAATATTGTTATTATATAATTGATTGGCCACCAATTATGTGTTTTAGGTATTATATGATGGATTGAGAGATGAAGTCTAATACTGGAACAATTCAATTATGGACTTAGGTGAATTAGAGATATAACCTAGGAAAAGATTATTTCAATTGGAACAAGATTATTTGAGAGAGGTATGAATGCGAGAGCTTATTTCCTTGACTCGATTAATTAAGTTGTTTGAGATTTAATCTTTAAAATTAAATTAGTTAAGAGGAATAACCGTTCATACATATAAGTAGTAGAGAAGTGCAAACCCTAGACCTTTCTATCAAGTGAATCAAAACATCAGCTTAATTTACTTTTATTCGTTTTAAACTTCAATCAATATTTTTCTTTAGTTGTTAGCAATTTCAATTTCTTCATTACTTTTTATTTATAATCTGATAATCAATTAGCCACTTTAGCTTCCTTGTGAGACGACCTTGGGGCGATCACCTTTGCTACAGCTACCTCGTATACTTGCGAGTGACGCTTTGTGGTAGAGTTAATTCAAGCGCAACAAGTTTTTGGCGCCGCTGCCGAGGAGGCTAATTGGCGAAATTGTTTATTAGGCAAAAATATTTTAGATTATTTTTCATTGTTTATTTTTTATTTTATTTTTTCTTTTGCTTTTAATAATTTCTTTTTCCTAGAAATTTTTATTTATGCAAGGCAGAAGATCACTCAAAGGAGATCTATATCCATTCATTCCAGAAATTCAGAGAGTGAAAAGGAGCAGGGAAGAGTTTGAATTGTACTCAGGATTTGATACTACAGAGGAGGACACTTCTGATTTTGAGTCGAAATCTGCACAATCTGTTAAAATGGCTGAAGAAAGGCAAAGAACAATGAGAGACTTTGCTAGACCTGTCATTGGAACTCCACTTCTTGCATAAGACTGACAGATGCAGCAAGGAATTATGAGTTGAAGAACATTCACTACAATATGTTGCCATCATTTTATGGAGTTCCAGATGAAGATCCTTTGAACTTTATTAGGGATTTCTACTCCACCCTCAACGCTTTTCCATTGGGAGGATTAACAGAGGATCAGTTGAGGATGAGGTGTTTTCCATATACTTTGAAGGATAGGGCAAAGAGCTGGCTTATGATGTTGCCCGAAAACTCACTGACAACTTGGGAGCAAGTTTATAATAAATTCATGGGCAAGTTCTACTCACATCAAAAGACAGCTAAATTGAGAGGGAAGATTGCTACATTCTCTCAAATTGAAGGAGAGCCATTTCATGAGGCTTGGGACAGATTCAAGATGCTATTGATCCAGTGTCTACATCATCACTACCCACTGCAACTTCTGAATTAGTTTTTTTATGATGGTCTAACCCAGCAATTTCAGAACACTGTTGATAATGCAGCTGGGGGAGCCATGGGAGAAAAGATAGCTGATGAGACTTATGAGATCTTTGAGATGTTGGGAGCTAATTCTCAATAAAAGAGTGTAAGGGGAAGAAGTAAAGGGGTGAATCAATTGGAAGCCAATAGTGAAATGGTTAGTCAAATAGCTGAATTGACAAGACAGGTGCAGATGCTAAACATGAAGAACAATATTTTTTCATCTACTCAAGAAGCGTGTGGAATCTGTGGAACTTTTGGGCATGGAGCAAATATCTGCCCCTCTGCATATGAGTCTTATGGGAATGAAGCTGAGCAAGTCAATGCCATGGGGGGATTTCAACCAAGAGCCAAGAATGATCCTTACTCCAACACTTACAATCCTGGTTGGAGGAGTCACCCCAATTTTTCCTGGACAACAAATAATGCTCAACAGCCTTTCCATTTGCTCCAGAGACAGAACCAACAGCAGGGTCAATCCTCAAATTAAGGGCAGTCTAAGATAGAGAGCTTGGAGGAAAGTTTACAAGCTTTCATCAAAGTCAGTGCTCAAAATCAAGAGATGACTAATAAGAGGCTGGATTCCTTAGAAGCATCTTTTAAGAAAATGGAGACTCAAGTAGGGCAACTTGCACACCAGATGCAGATTCAACAAAAGGGGAATTCCCGAGTCAACCTGAGTAGGCACAATCAGTGACTATTCTTAGAAGTGGTAAGGTAATTGACAATAATGTTGAAGATAATTCTGTGAGTGCAGGTGACCAAGAGAACAAGAAGGAAGGAGAACCAAAGAACAAAGGTGTTGGAGATAAATCAATGGAGAAGTCCCTTTCAGCAGATTTACATAAGGCAAGCAATCCATACCGGCCTCCTATACCATTCCCCAGCAGGTTGAAGGATGATAAACCAGATAAGCAATTTTCTAACATCTTCAACATGTTGTCTAAGGTAAGTATTAACTTACCCTTACTGGAAGCAATAAAGAACATGCCGACTTATGCAAAATTCTTCAAAGACCTGATCACCAAGAAAAAAAGGTATGAGCCAAATGAAAAGGTGATAGTTTCAGAGGTAGCTAGTGCTGTTCTGCAGCATAAACTACCACCCAAGCTAAAAGATCCTGGTAGCTTTATAATTCAGCTTACTATGGGGAATGGAAAGGGGACTGAGGGCATGTGTGATCTAGGAGCTAGTGTGAATTTGATGCTTTATTCTGTTTATAAAGAATTAGAACTAGGGGAACTGAAACCGACCAAAATGGTGTTGCAATTAGCTGATAGATCTTTTAGATTCCCGAAAGGGGTTATAGAAGATGTGTTAGTTAAGGTTGGAGAGTTAATAGTACCTGTGGATTTCATAGTTCTTGACATGGAAGGAAGTAACCCTGCACCATCAGCACACACTATTTTGCTGGGTAGACCTTTCATGGCTACTACCAACACCTTAATAGATGTTAAAAATGGTAAGTTGACAATGACTGTCTTAGGGCAAACTGTTGAATTTTCTATTTTTAACACTTCTCCTATTCCTACAACTGCTTTATATGAGGAATGTTCTTTAATTAATAGTGTTGAAGCAGTTATTTCAGATGTTGTGTTGCAGACAGACTCCTCAGATAAATTGGAGCTGACACTGACTTTAGAAGAGGGGGCTAAATCAGTGAGGGAGACCCAAAGGTGCTTTAACCCAAAAGCATATGAGAGCTCGAGAGTTTACAAGAATCGCACTAAGGTAATTCATGACAGATTTATTGAGCGACAGATATTGAGTCCAGGTATGAAAGTTTTACTTTTTAATTCTTGACTCAGTCTGTTTCCAGGTAAACTCAAATCTCGATGGAGTGGTCCTTTCGAGGTAACTAAGGTATGTCCTTCTGGTGCCATTGAATTGTTTAACTCTAGAACTAATAAGACTTTTAAAGCAAATAGACATAGAGTTAAACCACATAAAGAAGGATTTCAAGAAGTGAGGATCATTGACAGCACTTTGATCCATGATCCCTAGGCCTTGCATGATGTCCAGCTATATGACATTAAAGAAGCGCTAAATGGGAGGCAACCCATCGGTTTGGATTTATTTTTCATAGTTGTAATTTTAAATTTAGCAAATTTTGATTTTATGTTTGGTTTAAATAAATGGAACGGGTGCTTTGATCGGTTTTTATTTTGTGTTTCAGGGTCGTGTAAAGAAGAAGGTTTGCAAAATCTTTAAGAATTAAAAAAAATTGAAAGTGGCAGAAGGTGACACGGCCAAAGGACTTGGCCGTGTCCCTTGGCCGTGTCACATGGGACACGGCCAAGCCTCATCAATTTTTCAATTCCTGCATTTGTCACAGTGAGTGACACGGCCAAGGGACTTGGCCGTGTCCCTTGGCCGTGTCACTTGGACACGGCCAAGCTTCACTAGTTTTTCTTCGATTTTATTGTTGTAGCCTTTTCTTCACAGAGACGAACACGCCCAAGGGACACGGCCAAGTCACTGGCCGTGTCCCTCAAAAAGCACATGACACGGCCGTGTTGCCCACAACTTGGCCGTGTCTCCCATCTTTTTACTTTAAAAAGCCACAATTTTTGCACAGATGTTCCGTTAAATCCCTAAATTCTTGTTTCTTCATCTCTCTCGCTCTCTCGCTTTCTGTATCGTAAACTCCATTCTTTGTGTTTCCAAGCTCAAAATCCTCCATTAAACCTCAAATTTCTTCACTAAAACTAAAAATAATCCATTAAAACTTCTTCTTTTCTCATAAAAGTTTGATTTGATCAAGTTTTGGTTTGAATTTTTTCAGATCTCTCAAGATGCCAAGAACAAAGATTGTTTCACACCGCAAGAAGAAGAGGCCTACAACCGAAGGAGCTTCTTCCTCATCATCAACTTTATCTTTGAAGAGAGCAAGTCTTTTGGCTCGGGGTTTTTTCCCGAAGAGGTATGTTAATGACGAATCACTTGATGCTCTGCAAATTAGGACTAATTTTTATAGATATGTGCAATTTCTTGGGTGGGAGACTCTAGTCTCTATGAGACCTTTGTAGTTTGAGGAGCTGACTTTGGAATTTCTGACATCTCTTAAGGTTGAAAGAGATGATAAGAAAATCTGCACTAGAATGAGTTTTAAATTGCTGGATAAATCATTTGTGCTGAATATTGAACAGTTAAATGCAATATATGGTTTCTATCAGCATGGGGAAAGGTCGGTACCCAAAGAATTTAAACAACAATTTGCCTGGGGAGCTTTAGGCTCGGGTACTTATGTGGCCAAATCAGCCAAAGCATCTAAATTAAGAAATTCTGCTTTGAGGTATTTACATCGTTTCATGTCTTGCGGTTTCTTTGCTTGGAAAGAGAGCCCGGGTGTAGTTGAATTAAGTGAGCTATTTTTCCTTGATTGTGCTTGTAATTCAATGCATGTTAGTGCCGGCTATTGGTGAGCCAATATTTTTTATACTGTGGCTAATAAAAGAAAGGGGGCAATTTGTGTTGGAGGGTTGATTATCACATTAGCAGTAGCCCTTGTTGAGGATTTTGACCCGAGTACTAGTTGCATGACTAGAATTTCGGGTAATGACTCTTTGGATTTAGCTACACTTGAGAAGATGCACATGGTGGTGCATAGGAGAGGGACTTATGTGATGCCTTTAGATGAGCCTGAAGCACCGGGGGACAGGCAGAAGAGAGCTCGGGTCGAAGAGGAGTCCGACTCGGATTCTTTAGATCTAGATGAGGATGCTCCGGTCTCGAAAACTCAAGAGGTACTTATTAGGATTGAGGCTCTGGGGGGCAAGGTAGATAGACTGGAGGGCAAGGTGGACCATAACCATGCTGAGGTCTTGCAGCAGTTGGAACAGATTAATAGCAACCTTGCGAAGATCTTGAGTCTCCATCCCTCGGCTGCATCATCTTCACGCCAGCCTTTTCCATAGATTTTGAGTTCCTTGCTTTATTTTGTTTAGTGTATTTTGTTATTATTTTTCATTTTTGTTTTCATGTTAACATTTTATATTTGAATATTTTATTTTTATATATTGTACTTTTGTTTTTGAACTTTTGTGTTTGTGATGGAAAGCTAGGGTTTTGCCTCACCAGGGTACGATGGAAGACAGGTTGTCCTTTAACTCTTTTTCTTTATTATTCTTGTTTTCCATTGAGGACAATGTAAATTCTAAAGTGTGGGGTACTCTTTAAACTTTTCGTTAATTTTTGTTTTGTTTTGTTTATTGTGTTTGTTGTGCATGGCATAATTGTTGAAATCTTATTGATCTTTTCTATGATTTTAGCATTATAGTTGAGACTTTAGTATTAGCATAGAAATGAGCATTTGAATTCATTAAGGATCAATTTTCACATTCTGCAATTTATGACATATAAATCTTTGTGAACCCACCTATGTGAGTTTTGAGCCTCATAATTTGATATTATTATCAGTTGATTTTCTTTTCTTAAGTGTGCACCTTCATGATTTTGCATCTCTAGAGTTTGCTTTTGCATACTAATTGAACTCACATTATGATTTAATCTCAAGTTTTAAAATGATGAAGGCAAATTAGGTTAGCTCGTTAGCTTAAAAAGACCTCCCTTAATATTTAATTCCTTAGTGAGCCAAGTTGAGCCTTTGACCTTTTCTTGTTTGATCAACACAATTCACAGCTCAACTTTCTCTTATTATCATCATACCTGCATTAAGGAATGGAGTTCTTATTATATGATAATAGGGTGGTTTATTTCAAAGTGTGAGGTAAGCAAGTAAAAAAAAAATATGGTATTGCTATTTGGGGTGAAATGCATACTTTGCACTTTGTATTTGATTAAGAGTTGACTATTCTTTTCCTCTACATGTTAAGCTAGATGATCTATGCAATGTTATATTTTGTATATATATGTATTAAAAAAAATTATATATAATAAAAGAAAAAGAAAAAGAGAAAATAAAAAAAAGAGATATATATATACAAAAGTCAAATATGTTCTAGCATTGGTTATCAAAAGAGGAATGTCAACTCACGTATTTTTCTTTGAGTATGCAAGTATGTGAGGTATCAAGGGTTGGTGAGTATGCTATTTGAAGGAGTTATGAGTTTCTTAGCAAGAGTAGTGTCTAATTTAGATACTCCATTTCTTGATGCTCCAGCCTAAATGTCTTTTCTCACACCTTTACCTTAGCCCCATTACATCCAAATGAAAGACCTTCGGATTATTCTTGAGAAAATCAGTGAGAGAGATTGGATAATTAAGCAAGTTTATGGTAGTATACAGTCATGAGTGGTTTGAGTGATTAACCTTTGAAATCGAGTGAAACACTTAGATTAGAGATGAGATTTGTATGTCTGGATTAATGAATGAGTTAAGAAAATCCTGGATTGAAGTAAAGTGCAATTATTTATGCTGTGTCTTAAAGGATTTCATCTTATATGCTGGAATTATAGTTAAGATTGTTTGAGTTTTTAATTTATACCATGTGAATTTGCTTGAGGACAAGCAAAGTTTTAAGTGTGGGGTAGTTGTTTTATTAGTTTTTGTTATAGATTTGTGTCCTGTTTATTATGATAATTATTGTTTTATTTAGGTATTTTGTTAGTTTAAATCGGTTTATTTAGTGTTTTTGTTAATTTCAATAGTTTTAGTTTATTTCAGTGTTTATGTTATTTTTGATCTAGTTTTTAGTATGGTGTTTATGTTTTGTTGGTTATTGTTTATTTACTTCTTGTTTAAAGTTTGTTTGAGTTTTGTTTTAGGTTAAAAAAAAGGCAAGGAAACAAATTGAAGGAAAAAAGGGACAGTAGCTGACACAGGCAGAGGACACGGCCTCCCATACCAAGTTAAAAGGAAGTTCAAGGCACAGAAGAGGACACAGGCAAGGGACACGGCCAAGTCAGTGGCCGTGTCCCTCCAAAGAAGCCCAGACATGGCCAAGTCAGTGGCCGTGTCCCTCCAAAAGGGTCCAACACGGCCAAGTCAACCTCCAACTGGCCGTGTCACTCAACCAAAGAAGAAAAGAAGAAGAAATTCTCGTAGTAGGTGACACATGCAAGGGACACGGCCAAGTCACTGGCCGTGTCCCTCCAAAGAGCACCCACACGGCCAAGTCACATCCAACTTGGCCGTGTCTCTCATGAACCAAAGCCGTAGCGAATTTTAAAGCAGACGTTTCATATAAAAGGAAAAAGAAGCTAGGGTTTTGGGGTTGTTGACGATTTGGAGATTGAGTTGAGCCGTCAAAGAGATTAGGGTTTTGATAACTTTGTTTTCTTTGATTTTGATTACACTTTTGGATTAATCTAGCTTAGATTAGATTGTTCTAGCCATTGATACATCCTTCTTACAAGATTTGAACAAGAGATTCTTTAGAAGCTTCAAGGAGTTTGTACTTAGTTTTGTTCTCGAACTTATTCTCTTTATTTTCATTGAAATTGTATTAATGGATATTATCATGTCTAATTTGATTTCTTCGAACATTAATGAGATGAGTATGTTTGATAGCATGACGAACTAATTTGATCTAGTCTAGGGTTTGTATGGATCTGCTATGATTGTATGAATTGGTTATTCTCTTAGCTAATAATTTCTTTAGCCTTGATTGAATGAAATATTGTTATTATATAATTGATTGGCCACCAATTATGTGTTTTAGGTATTATATGATGGATTGAGAGATGAAGTCTAATACTGGAACAATTCAATTAGGGACTTAGGTGAATTAGAGATATAACCTAGGAAAAGATTATTTCAATTGGAACAAGATTATTTGAGAGAGGTTTGAATGCGAGAGCTTATTTCCTTGACTCGATTAATTAAGTTGTTTGAGATTTAATCTTTAAAATTAAATTAGTTAAGAGGAATAACCGTTCATACATATAAGTAGTAGAGAAGTGCAAACCCTAGACCTTTCTATCAAGTGAATCAAAACATCAGCTTAATTTACTTTTATTCGTTTTAAACTTCAATCAATCTTTTTCATTAGTTGTTAGCAATTTCAATTTCTTCATTACCTTTGATTTATAATCTGATAATCAATTAGCCACTTTAGCTTCCTTGTGAGACGACCTTGGGGCGATCACCTTTGCTACAGCTACCTCGTATACTTGCGAGTGACGCTTTGTGGTAGAGTTAATTCAAGCGCAACAACATACTAAAAATAGAACCAACGACTCGCCCAAAGACATGGCCGTGATACTGGGCGTGTTAGGCCAAAAACTTGAAATCGACACCAAAAACACTACATCCAACTAACATCTTTCTTTTACCCTTTTCCACTTCAAACAAACTTAACCAAAACCATCAAAATACCATAATAAACTTGCATAATATCAAAACAACTCAATAATATGCATCAACACACAAACATAACCATATTTTACAACTCAACACATACACAGTCCACAACTCTTATTTTCTTCACCAAACTTAACATTTTCTTCAATCCAACCCCAAAATCAAAGTTAATTAGACTAAACAACCTCAAACACACCAAAATCAAACATACACACAACTACACCAACCATCCACCAAATTCATAAACACAAACTCAAAAGAAATCAAAGAAACAAGTTGGAAACTTACCAAAAGTGAAGAAAATCCTTAGAACTCCAACTTGATCACTTGAAACACCCTTCAATCTTGAGTTAGGAATCAACAAAATCTCTTCCTTGATGAATATGGTGGTGGTGGCCGGCTATTAAAAGAGAAGAAAGAAGAAGATGAAAGTCAACCGCACCCTCTTCTCTTTTAACCAAACCTCTTTCCTCAAATCACTCTCCACCAAGTAAATTAATTATTATAATAATATAATAAATAAAATATCATCTTCCACTAATAATGTTTAATATTTAATTAATTCAAATATCCTATGATCCCATATCAACTTGTTGACTTGTATATGTTGTATATATCTCTATATATACAACATATACACACTCCTTCCTTTTTAACTTTTCACATAATCAATATACACATAACATTTAATTCCATTACAACAATAATCATTTCCAAAATTTTAGAGTATCATTTGGGATATTACAGGAGATGTGTTTAGATTATCGAGCAATTAACAACATAATGATAAAGTTGATGACATGTTAGATGAATTGAATGGTAGAAGTATTTTTAGTAAAATTAACTTTAAAAATAGCTACCATCAAATTAGGATGAAAGAAAGGGATGAATGAAGAATAGCTTTTAAAACAAAATATGGTTTATGTGAGTGCTTAGTTATTCCTTATAGTTTAACAAATGCCCCTAGTACCTTTATGAGATTAGTGAACCATGTTTTAAAGAATTTATTTAGCAAATATTTGATTGTGTACTTTGATGATATTCTCATATATTCTAAATCTTTAGATGATCATGTGTTGCCTGTGTGTAATGTCTTGAATATTTTGAGAAAATAAATATTATTTACTAATTTGAAAAAATGTTGCTTTTAATTAGATAAAGTTATTTTCCTAGGATTTGTGGTAAGAATGGTGTTGAGGTGAATGAAGAAAAGGCTAGTGCTTTAGTGAAGTTAGGAGTTTCCATGGATTGGCTAGTTTTTATAGGTGATTTGAGCAAGACTTTAGCATCATAGCTGCATCTTTAGTTGATGCAATTAAGAAAACAAATTCATTTTTTTGGTTATAGATCAAGATAATGTCTTTGCTCTCTTAAAAGAAAAGTTAGGCCATGCGCCTATTTTATCTTTACCTAATTTTACTAAAACTTTTGAAATTAAGTGTGATGCTGCAGGTATAGGTACAAGAGTTGTTCTCATGCAAGAAAAGAAACTAATAGCTTATTTTAGTGAAAAGCTTATTAGTGCAACATTGAATTATCCAACTTATGACAATTGTTTGAATTAACTTCCATACGTAGGGTTAAATTATGTGAGTGTGTTAATACTAAAGTTTTCTCCTATATTGTTATGTTTGGCTTTCCAAAGAATATGATTTGGCTTTTCAAAGAATCACTTTCAAGTATATTTGGTGTTAGGTCTCTAGTTGCTACTTGTGGTTCACATCAATGGCTCACTTCATCTTAAAGACAACATGAGCAAGAGAAGAAGAAGAAAAATAAGATAGATATAAGGAATGGGATTTAACGATCATGATAACTTAGACTTAACTCAGACCCAACTCAAATTTTTTGCTTCTTTATATTTTTTTCTCTTTTCCCTCTAATTATTCGTATAAATAAATACCATACGTTCCAACTAGTCACTTTCATTAGCTCTGGAAACTAAATTCTCAAATCTGATGACATTAGTGTTTCTAGATATAAACAGCATAAATGGATATGTGGATGAAAATGGAGAAGAAATAGAAAAGAAAAGAAGCCAATATGGAGGGGCATGGAGAGAGAGAAAAAATAATAATAATAATAATAGAAAAGATAATATTACACAAATTATGAAAATATGGTGGCTATCTTTCAAGTTTTCGGAGATGGTTTTTTTTTTTAATTTTACGATTTCGCTTTCAATTTTATGATTTTCAACGGTATTTTTTTTTCATTTATATAATTTTTATTTGTATTTTTATTTATAAATAATTTTTATTTTCATATTTTCAACATACATACAAAAAATAAAAATATATACATAATAAATATAAAATATATACACAATAAATACCATCTGCATAATATATACTAAACATACACATAACACCTATCAAACATCTATAGATTTTATTTAACATTTTCTTAACTTCATTTTTTTATTTTTTTATATACACAATGTCCATATAATATACACAAAATATGCATAATATACACATAATATTTGTACAACATCTACATGACGAAATTAATATTTTTTTAACTTTATTTTTTATGTTTATAACATATAAAATTTGTTTTAAAATAAATTTAATAATTTTTTAATATATTAATATATTATTTTTTGTAACTTTTATTTGTTATTTATAATCAAAATTAAAATTTTTATTTATAAAAATTAATACATTTTATATTTTAAGAATATAATTTAAAATATAAATTTTTAACATTTTATTGAAATATATTTATTTGATAGTAAAGTTTAAAAAAAGATGAAATTTAAAGTAAAATATTATTTACAGTGAGAGAACAGGTATTTTAGAAAAAAATATTATTTAAATAAGAAATGAGATATTTTTTAAAATTTAGCTTAATTTTTTCAAAAATATAAATTTTTTTATAGTATTTTTTTAAAAAAATTATTTTTATGAGCAATTTTATAAAAATCTGTAAAAAAGGACTTTTGATAAAATGCTAAAAAAATTTAAAATTTATCATATTTTTAAATATATTTAAATTTATAAAAATTTATGATTTTTTTACTAAAATATTATATTTTTTATAGTTTATTATATATTTATTATAAATATATTATATATTTATTATAAATTTATAAAATTTACATAATTTATTATAAATTTATTATAAAATAATTAAAAATTTTATAAAAAGAACCTCAAATAGCCCATTTAACTTTGGGCTAAATGGGTTGTATTAGGTGTTGTATCAATAACAGTGAGTGATATTTTTTTTGTCCATCAGAACAAAGTAGGGCGTAATTGTAAAACAATATGCTAAAATCATTAAATTTGTAAAAATCAGTGTACACTTACATATTATAGTTTAAAAATTTTCAACATAACCCTTAAACTAAAGGTTAGTTGTGATTTTTTTTAATATCTAGAAATAATCTAATGGCAATTCATTCAAATTTAAATTTATCTCCCATAATGCTCAATAAAATTATAAAAAATATTTTTTAAGAATTTCTAACTTCTTTACTATTTTGAAAATAATTTAATTTTGTGATTTGTTATTAACCAATAGGGGTGGGCGTTCGGTCAGTCGGTTAACCAAAAATTTTAAACGCATAATTTTTTGACCGAACCGACTGAATTTTAATTTCGTTCGGTTCGGTTAATTATCCACTTAACTGAATATGTTGGTTTAATTTTTTTTTAATGAATGCCATGATTTTGAATTAATAAATTCTAAAATAATTAAGAATAAATTAATTACTTTTTTATTAGGTCAGTAAAAATAAATTAACTATTTTTATATTATATATCATGGAAGAAATTGTGGAGTATATATCATTGATAGAGTTAAAAAAAAAAGGATAAATTATATGCCAAATAAATCAAGTTATGATAATAATTAATTATATATATAATAGAAAAGTATTTATGAAAATTTTTTTAATTATAAATTAAATAGAAGTATGCAGTAAGAATAAATTAACTATTTATATATTATATATCATTAAAGAAATTGTGTAGTATATATCATTGGAGGAATTAAAAATGATAAATTACATGTCAAATAAATTAAGTTATGATAATAATTAATTATGTATATGATAAAAATGCATTTATGAAAAATTTATAAATTATAAATTAAATAGAAGTATGTTATAATTTATTCCAAAAAAGTATGTAATTGTAGAAATTATATAGAGATATGTAATAGTTTATTAAAAATATATGTATAATAGTAGAAAAAGACTCAAAGTCCAATAGGAATATTATGTGTATGTCATAATTTTTTATAGGTATGTTATAATTATTTATGTGTTAACCATAATTTTTTATAGGTATACCATAATTATTTATGGGTTTATCATAATTTTTATAAAAAAAAAAATTTATATCTAAATAATGCATAATATTTAGAAAGTTAAATAGGTTTATGGTTTATTATTTAATTTTTTTAAAATTTGTGATATCTAAATATATAAATATATATAATTTTGGCAATGTATAATATTATAATTATATTTAATTTAAATATATTAATTTTAATAAATATGATTAATTTAATTTTGTGGTTAAAAGTGTTAGATCATATTTTTTTTAACCAAATTTCTCAAAAACATATATACATGTATAGACATATAATAAAATTAAATAATTTTTAATAAAGTAATTTTTTATTTTTTTTCTAAATAATATATCATGCTAAGTTTTAATCTCTTTTTTATCTTTAATTTTAATTAAGTTATTAATTAATAAAGACCCACAACGTAAAAATATAGAGATGCACTAAATAAATCTACATTCAAAAAAAGTATAGTTTATAAATAGATGCACATATTATTTGAACTCAAATTTAGTAAGGTGCCCTTAGGTTTATTGTCATTTACTTTAGGTTTCGTTTGGCTGAAATTTTATATCCTAAAGCATAATTGAAATAGAATTAAACGAAAATAAAATTAAAAAGATTTAAAATATTAGATAGAATTGATTAGAAAAATAAAAAAAATATTATATTTTAATTTAAAATTTTTTTAAAAAAATTAATTTTAAAATCATTTTTTAAAATCAATTCTATAAAAAAGTCAATTCTATAGACTAAATAAATCTACATTCAAAAAAAGTGTAGTTTATAGATAGATGCACATATTATTTGAGCTCATATTTAGTAAGACTCCCTCAGGTTTATTATCATTTACTTTAGGTTCTATTTGGCTGAAATTTTATATCCTAAAGCATAATTGAAATAGAATAAAACGAAATTAAAATTAAAATGATTTAAAAAATTAGATATAATTGATTAGAAAAATAAAAAATATTTATTATATTTTAATTTAAAATTTTTTAAAAAAATTAATTTTAATCAACATGTATATCTTTGATTAGTTTAAAAGAATTTATAAAAAAATTAAAAAGATTTATAAAAAATCTATTAAGAATAAACCTATAAATAATTATAGCATACCCATAAAAAATTATGACATACATATAAATTCTTATGATATACTTATAAATAATTATGGTATACCCATAAAAAATTATGATATACACATTAATCGGTTAACGGTTAACCGATTAATAAAAGTTAGTTAACTGTTAACCGAATTGAATATCGATTTTATGTAAATTTATAACCGAAACTGACCATATATAATAATGGTCGGTTAATCAAACCGATTAACATATCGGTTAAACAAATTTTTTCCAACCCTATTAACTAAAATGTATGATTATTAATTATAAATAAATTACGTTTTATTCCCTAATATTTAAATTATGTTGCACTTTAATTTCAAGCCTCAAAACAATTATGTTTCAAATTATACTTTATATTTTGAATACTAAAATTATCAGTTTTAATTTAATTAAGATGACACTTCGATAAAAAATTTAAAATTTCAAATAGAAATATCAAATTAAATTTATTTTTGGTATGAATTTTAATTCTATACACCCTGGCTACTTAGTTCGTTTCCACCGGCACAGCCATCTCCACCATCCCCACTAACTACCATAATGGCCACAGCTTCTTCCCACCTACCATTACCATTTTGCATAACATATTGCGCTTTCAAACAATTTAAATAAGAAAAAATAAATTATAAGAAAATAATAATTTTTAATAAATAAATGACAAAACTATATAAGTACGTTTTAAATTTTCTATAAGCATAAAATATAAAAAACAAAGATAATCATGTTATCATTCAAAGTTAATTTTTTATTTATAAGCATAAAACATAAAAACAAAGTTAATTTATATTGCCATTCTCAATTTTTTAGTAATTTATAATTTTTATTTAATTTTATTTACAATCATTAAATAAAAATAATCATATCTTTTTATTTATAGTTAAAAGATTTAAATTTTAATTGTCCTATTTTTCTTTAATGATATATAACATCTAAAGGATTTCTTTGCTCATCTTGAAATAGCAATCCAAAGGAAAAATAAGTGCATAAAATTTTAAAATTCTATTTTAAATTTATTTTTAAATAATCAAATACAATTGATCAATTAAATTAATAATATAAATTTTTTTAAGTAATATTTATAAAATTAAAGTAAATGATGCTTAAAAAATATAAATAAAATTAAAACTAATAATAATTTTATAAATAACAAAGACATACATAAAAATGAATGGCAAAAAAAGTAATTTTATAATATAAAATCATGGATTAATAGTTTTGAGATAAATAGAATTACTAAATAATTTAATTTTTAAAAATATATGGACTAAGTAGTTTAGTTTTTAAAAAATATAAAGACTAAATAATTTAATTTTTTAAAAATACAAAAATATAAAAAAAATAAATATTAAAAATTTAAAAATTAATTAATGTAATATGTAAAATCTAACGGAATATATAATTTTTTTAGCCTTAAAAATAATAGCAGATCGTTTCTTTGGTAGCACGCTCACAAAGTAAAAGACGATACAAGACAATATCAAACTTCTTAAATTAAAGGAGTCCACTTTGAAAGAGAATTTTGGGATTGCTATGAGCCAATTGTTTTTCTTTTTTAAGAAAATGAGACAATTAGTTTAACGAATAATGTTTGGCCTCCAAAAGCAATAATCATGCAGTGACTTTCTCATTAAAGAAAAAATAAATTAACTGATAACGATTGAAAAAACAAAAGAAAGGTTTGGGAAATTTATAACATTATCCATAAGTATCCAATTGGTCAAAAGTGCAGCCTTAGAATTTATGACGGTTCACTTTGTGTGTGTGTGTGTGTGTGTGTTTTTTTTTTTTTTGCCATTCTATTATATATTTTTTTAATAATTTTGGTATAGTTATTCTAACTACACTTAGATAATAAATATTAGGATTTATTAATACATGATATGATTGATATGATATTATATAATATATTATTATATTTAAATAGATAATATAATATAATATATTTAATTAAAATATTTTAATTTGACAAGATGATAAGATATATGTGTAAAAATAATTAAATAATTAAAATATTTTTAAATTAAAATTGATATTAGTCTTAATTAAAATTTATATAAAATAATATTAAATTTATTTTTATAGTCAATATTTATTTTATTTTATTTTTTATAATTAATAAGTAATTTTAATTTTAATTTTTTATAATTAATAATTAATTTTATATTTATTTTTTTAAAATCAATAACTAATTTAAATTAAAAACATAAAAAATAAATATTGCAAAGAAAAAATATATTAGATTAGAAAAAAAAATTGTAATATAATAAAATTAAGGAGGATAGTTTTGAAATATAAAACTAAAAAATCATGATATATTACTGATCCGGTGATTTAAAAAATTAAGAAAAATGATAGTTTTTAAACCACTAACAAACCACATTAAATCATACTGTGAGGATAAAAATCAAAACAAATAATATATTAAAGTCTAAATGTTCAACTAAACACATAAAATATAATATAAATAGCAATCAAACACTTAATTTTTTTATATCATTTAAGCATTTTTTTTTATCGTCAAAGGTTTAAATAGATATATAAATTATAGTCTAATTAGTAATTAAATACTTAAAATTTTAAACTATTTAAGTATTTCTTTTATTAAAATAGGGCCAAATAAGAATAAATTTAATAGTCACTATAATCTTCATTAAATAATGTTCTTTTTAGCAAATATGAGACTCACTCTTTTTAATTTTTATTGAATAAAAATTAATAAATTATTTATTAATTTATATTAATAAATTAATAATTTCTTTTTTTAATTTCTAGTTCTATTTATGAAATTATTTCTATTTTTTATTAACAAATTATTTTTTGTTTCTATTTTTTAATTAACAAATTAATAATTTCTTTTTCTATTTTTTATTTATATTTTTTTATGGTGGTGCAAATTTAAATAATTAATAATTATTATAGTAACACCAAAATAATAACAGAAATCTATAATAGCAGCACAAAATAATAATTATTATAGTAATATAAATTTATAGTACCAGCTTTAATATATAAAAAAATATCATTCAATTACAATAAATATATGATATTAGAATATTAATTTTTATTTTACAAAAATTAAAAAAATTAAGTTTCATATTTGTTAAAAAGAGCATTATTTAACAAAAATTATAACTGCTATTAAATTTATGCTTATTAAACCCTATTTTAATAAAAAAAAAACTTAAATGATTCAAAAAAAGTTTAATCGTTTGATTGATTGCTACTTAGGCTATATTATAAGTGTCTATTTCAATCTTTGATCATCAAAAGTCTTTAAATGAACCAAAAAAAAAATTAATATTTAATTACTATTCAGACTATAATTTAAGTATCTATTTAAACTTTTATCCTATATTAAATAATATCATACCATACTAAATTATTATTACCATAATCCAAAGAAAGTATAAGAGTCAGTTTTATTATTATTAGTTTTTTGGCATTTTCAAGGCATTTTATTTCTTATTTTTTCAGTTTTACAGTGGAATATAATTTTTTATTTTTTTTATATTTATATGGTTTTATATTTTCAGTCATACAGAATGCTTCAACCTTTTTTTCATTTATACAGTGTGTGGCGTTGGGTTTTTTGTAATTTTCATCTTTTTTTATTATTTTTTTATTGTTTATCTGTTTATTTTTTATATTGTTTCTAGTTTTATACTTTTTATTTTTAATATTTTATTAGACAAATTTAAAATTAAAAATTTTAAAATATTAAATTAAAAATATTTATATTAAGTTTAAAAATATTCATTTTAATGTTTATTTTGTATAAATATTATTTTTAATTATTATAGAATTGTAATTTTTCAATGTGATATATAGTTAAATTAAAAATTTATAATTTGAGCACACCGAGATATAGTATGGCGATAAATTGTACTTTTTTTATGCAATAGACTTATGATCAATTCTCCTTTCTCTTAATTTAATATTAAAAAAAATAATTGATAATTTAAAATAATGAAAAAAATTGATAATTTAAAATAATGAAAATAAGCCCTGTTCGTTTTATAGCTTTCTGTTTTTCAAAATAAAAAAATATTTACAGTTTTTATTATATAATTTTTTGAATACTTGTTCTATATTTTTAAAAACTATATCATAATAATAATTAAATATAGTTATATGTCACATATAATTACATATCAATTTTATATATTTAGTTATATATTTGAATAAGTTATATATAACTAGATATATGTTTTGAATTTGAAAAGAATAAATAGTATATAATGGTTATATATTTAGTTATATATGGGTATATATTATATATAACTAAATATATGTGTTGAATTTAAAAACAAATAATAGTATATATAGATATATATTATATATAATAATATATAATTGTTAAAATTTAAAAGAATAAGAGTATAAAAATAATATATATTTAATTATATTTCGGTATATGTTACATATAATAATATATACTTATTAAAATTTAAAAGAATAACAGATAAAAGTGATATATATTTAGTTATATGCCGGTATATGTTACATATAATAATATATATGTGTTAAATTTTAAAAAAATAAAAGTATAAAACTATTATATATTTAGTAATATGTCGGTAAATATTACATATAACAATATATAGTGCTAAAATTTTAAATGAATATGAGTATAAAAATGATATATATTTAGTTTTATATTGATATATATTACATATAATAATATATACATATTAAAAATTCAAATGAATAAGAGTATAAACGTTATATATGTTTAATTATATGTCAATATATATTACATATAACGATATTTACTTGTTAAAATTTAAAAGAATAACAGTATAAAACTGATATATGTTTAGTTATATATCAGTATATATATGTTTGTTAAAATTTAAAAGAATAACAGTATAAAAGTGATATATGTTTAGTTATATATCTGTATATATAACATATAACGAAATATATGTGCTGAATTAAAAAAAAATAGGCATAAATTTATTTATACTTATGTATACGTTAAATATAACAACATATGTGTTAAATTTGAAAAAAAAATCACATAGTATAACTGCAATATAATTAATTATATATTTATATATGTTATATATATAAATAAATTTATACTTATTTGTTTTGAAATTAAGTACATATATATCGTTATATGTTAAATATAATAATATATATACATTTTAAATTTGAAAAGAATAACGGCATACTTCTACTATATATTTAAATATATATATATGTTATATATAATATATAACACCATATAAAAAAATTTATATTAAATATTAATTTCATGAAAAATAAATATGAGTAAAATTTATTTTTTCATACAATTTAGATATGCTTTTTTTTTTTTTACCTTGAACATTCTAAGTTTAACTATTTTAACTAGATCATTATCCATAAAAAAATGAATACTCTACTTAATTTTAAATTAATATTTATTTCACTTACATTTACTTAATTAATTTATGATAATTAATTAATAGCATCTATAATTGGCTTTAGCTCACAAGGGCTGGTTTTAGCCACAGCCATGATAATCTATAGCACTGTTTTGTTTAACTAATTAATAATAGAAAAGAGAATTTTTGATCAATTGATTTTTGTCCCATTAGATGCATAAAAACCTGATAGTTTGCTCAATTTCCGTATATTTTCAAATAAAATACATGTTTACAGTAAAATTAAAAATTTTTTAAGTGACATAAATTTGAAAAATCTTTTAATTTTTAGGGTAATTTTATAAATATCCTTTTCTTTTTAATAAAATAAGTTCATTGAAAGCATAAACTTACCCACATGATAAGTATATTTCACCATGATACACTTGACCAATATACAAAATTAAAAATAAATAAATAAACAAATAAATACATAGACCGATAGACGTAGACTCGGAATAATTATTCACAAGAATTATTTTATGTCTTCTTTTTTGATAAAAAAAAGTACTATTAATTTTTTCTTTCATAATATTATCATATTAACTGAGTGTATTGCCTAATTAATGTAGCTATAAATTTTAATTATTTTACTTATAATACTAGTATTTATTTACTTATACCACTAACTCTCACTATTACTAATATTTGTTATTCTCTCTATCTTAGTGAAATTATCACTTTAAAAAAATGATCTCATTAAAATTATCATATTATATAATAAAAAATCAATTAAAATTTTTAATTATATCTTTATTATTAATAATTTAATTAATAAAATGAGAGTATTGTAATTTTAAGATCAATGAGTTAATGGAAGATTAATAAATTAATAAAAGATATTTTAGTATATTCAAAATATTCAATGATAAGATGATTGATTTTGTGATTGATATTATTTTTGGCAATGCATTCATCAGTACTAATGTTAATATGATTTTTTTAATGTATTTGAGAATGTAAAAGTAAACAAAAATCTAGTCAGCACATGATTAAAACTTTATTTGGATGGCTAACGGTATAATTTATTAAGATATGATATGGTATGGTATTATATAATATGGTACTGTAGTCAGTATTTTTTATATTTAGAAAAATAGTATGACATAATATGATTAATTAAGTTTTTTTTATTTGATTTGATGGTATGGTATGACAGCAGAAATAATAAAGGGACAATAATACTCCTAAATTAAAATTAATATTAATTTTAATTAAAATTTATATAAAATTAAATTAAATTTATTTTTATTGTCAATAATTAATTTCAATAAAATATATAAAATAATATAAAATTCATGTTTTATAGTCAATAATTTATTATTTATAAATAATTTATTTTAATTATTAATTATAACTATTTTGTAATTTATTATTAATTTTATTATTATTTTATTATTACTTTTTAGAGATTGAATAAGATGAGAGAAAAAAGAAAGATTATTAAGTGAGAAAATTACTGTTAAAAATTAAGCACTTATTAAGGGTATTTTTAGAAAGAAAAAAATTTAAACTATGCCAAACCACCAATTTGGTGGTTTAAAATTTTTGATAAAAACTATAATTTTAAAACCATGAAAAAATCATAAGATACCATACTATGATATTAAAAATAAAAATAAATATAAAATTAAACTATACCATACCACGCTGTACCATAGGAAATCATCATCCAAATAAGGGATAACGAAAAACATAAATAGCAGAGAATTATATATTATTATATTACTCATAAACCAAAATAATAATAATAATAATAATAATAATTTAAAAAGCAAACAGTTCACGACGCAGCTATAAAAATGATATATATATATATATATATATATGGTCCCTTGCTCACTAACTTCCAAACAAAATTTGTTCTATTTATTTATTTAAACAATGATATAAAGGGGTAGCCATTTATTACTAATGTAAACTTTGGATAATTGTGGCAAACAACTACCAAAGCACTATATATGATTTAAATTTCAACTTTTCATGATAATGGCCACTTTGCACTCACAAGATGATTGGCTTAACCATAATGACGTGTTAATGACATCAAGGGGACTAAACTATGACTTAAGCTCATGACTTCTTGCCAAATTATGGTTTATATATGCAACTTTATTAAGATTGGAAATTCTTAACAAGTTATTGACTTTTTGTCAACATTAATTTAGAAATCCAGTAATAATTAATTTAGAAATCCAGTAATAATTAACGTTTCAATTTTCTTTTTGGAAGCTGACTCCGCACTATAATTTTTGGATTAAATTGAAAAGTATTTTAAAAATTAAAAAAAAAAATAAAAAGGGTGTTTAATTAAAAATTATAATTCTGAAAATTGGAATTGAAACATAAATATAATTAGATCCCTATAATTATAATTTAATTCCTGACCTTACTTTGGTCAAATAATAAATTATGTGTTTTTGTTATTAAAATAGATTTTTGATAACTAATTATAATTGCAGTATAAAAGTTATGAATATTCAATTAACTCATAATTATTTTAAGAGAATTATCATTTTAATACTTAAGAGAACCATCATTTTCATTATGTATGAATTCTAGAAGAAGCTAATTAAGTCTTGTTTTTTATTATTTACAAGATAATTTATTTTAATCAAGGATTTTAAAATTTATGTAATTTTTTTCAATTTAGACTATTTCATAATAATTTTTTAATTATTTTTAATTAAAATGTATTAAATTGATTGTTCTGAGAAAACATATTGGCAAGAGAAGTTACTATTGTGACAAAGAAATATGGAATTTGTGAAACTGTTCTTCAAATAACTATTTGAAGAATTCCATATTTCCTTGTCACAATAGATTTAAAGTTTTACAATTTTCTACTTTTCTAGTACAAGCTAATTAAGTACTATAATTTATAAAAACAAAAATATTATTGTTTGCACCAAAATAAATAAAAAAAAAAAAGAAAGTTTGCTCATATTGAAAATTAAAGCCCCCAAACAAACACAGAACATGGCCAAAACAAAAGAATATTGAATATTGGTACTGCAAAAGAAGGAGAAACATAGCTTGTAGTGAAATGTAGAAATAAGACTAAAGAGTTGGATGTACTGAGGAATCAGACTTATTGAGAAATCATGTTCTTTGAGGAATAGTTTGTTGAGGAATATATTTAAGGAAGCCAGACCACACATAAACCATAAAAAGCATAAAATGTGGAAATATGAGAACATAGGTGTATTTAAGATAGAAAATGTAAATTTAGTGGCCAAGGTGAAAAAGAAAAAATTGGAAGAATGAGCTATAAAGAGGAAAATCAAAGAAAAGAGAAGGGATCCCATCAATGAATCATCATCGAATTTTCTAACAAATCAACAACACCAATAAATCAACATAAAAAAACCTTCAAGTTTTTAGTTTTCTTTAGTTTAATTACTCTAATTTCTTCAATTTCCATTATAGTTGGCTAGTCTTTAGCTTTTTCCATTTAATTGTTTTAATTTTCTCAATTTCCATCATAATTATCTATTATTCATGATTTCATTGTTCAAAAGTTTACTGGAATTAGTTTCATTCGTTCATAATTTCAAAGTTGTTTAAGCAAGCCTAATTAATGTTATTACCAATTTGTAAATTTACTTAGTTACCCTAATTTCTATTAAAAATTCTTGTAGAACTCAAGCAAATTGATAAGGAGAGTTTAAGGACTTGATCCGTTTTCTAGGTCTTTTAAGAATTTACTCTTTCATTTTGATTAGAAGTCAATTTTGCATAACTTGGTTGAGGAACATACAATCCTTTGGCATGCCTCATATAATTATAGGTCAAGATTTGTTGTTCATAAAGCTAATAATTTTTTACATGCCCTATGGGACCATTCTATAATAATGCATTAAACAAAATGTCATTTTTAGAAGAAGAATTAGCCGGATCTCAAGATGTAGAGATTGTCGCTATAACAATAGGAGAAGGAATTATATGCCTCAAATGGTAGAACACCATCAACATCCTCAGGGGACACTACAAAACTAATAGATGAAAAAACTACAAAGCACTACTTATATTACTGATGAGGCTAAAGTTTTTACAGAAATGCTCAAATACGTCCCAAGAATTCAGAAGAGATTTGAAAGGTTAGATGATTTGGTCATAGAATATTGTTAAAGGTGCTAGCCAAATAAGCCATAGGCCTTTTAGGCAAAAGAGTAAAGAGCTCGGGGGCATTCCTCAGCAGAAGAACCCAAGGAAGTATTTTGTCCTTAGGTGCAAACTACAGAGAAATATGTTCCTTTTCAAAGGAGAGAAGAATTCAATGAATCTTATAGAAATTCAAACAGTAATGGATGTCAAAATGGCCAAATTATCACACTGGCCTTACCACATCAAAATTTTGGTTCAACAAATACTCAGAACTATCCTAATTATTACGAGGAAGAAAATTTTATACATGCAGGAGTTGTAAGCAGTACCACCATAGCAAATACTAGGGTTTAACCTCCCCTTCCTTAGTTCAAGTAGCCGCATATTTACATCGTTCACAGGTGAAGACTGAGGAAGAGTACCTTCCTCCATGTAACAAAGAGAAAAATAAGGTTATTCCTCAAGTTATCCTCAGGACCATATAGAAAAATGGCAACCAAATTAGCAAACAAGTTTTGCCTTAACAAGTGCTTGACAATCAACCCACTTTATATAATAGTGAAGGTTTTATGCAAGTAGGCACTTTGAATGGCACTGCACCAACAAACAACATTGTTCACATGCCTTTTCCTTAAGGGAAAAGTCCTTTAATGCATAGTAATGTTGAGGACATGAGAAAAAAAATATGCATGGACCTGGCCTGAGGCAAGACCGCCCTGCAATCTACATGTTGCACCCATTAAAGAGTGCAGGAGAGCCCAAACACATTGAAAACCAAGCCTATGACATTTTTATTATGAAATTTGGATACCTATAAAATGTTTGCATAACAAAGTAATGCAGGAAAAAGAAGGGAAAATACTCAAAGTGAAGCCCAAAAATGAATTTTGCCAAGTTTGGGTCTCAAAAGTATACTTATTGAAAGAAATAATACTAAGAAAGGGACATGCTATGAGGAAACCTCATTCTAGCCATAAAAAAGGATGTCCATTACAATAGAAGGATGGATTTTTAGTGCCTCCTTAGGCTTCTCCAGGCAACCAAAGACATAGGCTTCAACAAAAGAAATTTCTTCAACCATTGACAAGGACACAAGAGAGAATAATACTAAGGCAAAAGGTTGAGGAAAAGAGTGAAAGGAATTAGAATCCAAGTCGAAAGACAAGAGCAAATCTCAGAGGAGAGTTGGCAAGAAGGAGGAATTTAAGCCTACAGAAAATCTAAATAATACAAGGGAACAAAATGTGATTAATACACAAGGAACTCGAAGGGCACATTCTTAGCAAATTAATGCATAGTCTTTTGGTGACATGGCTATCTAAACCACTAGCTCCAACAAGACACACATAACCAAATATGCTTCACTTGTAAGCGCAAGTAAGCACAATTATTTTGAAATTCTTTTAATGGTCTTTCATATTTCTAAAAAAGTTGGCCTCTGAGCTACTTTTCTAAATAGTACTAGAAAATGAAAATAAATAAAGAAAGTATGCCTACTGGCCACTTTTAAATGCAAAAAGAAAAAAAAAACTCATTCGTTAATACTATAGAAATTCATTCCTTAGCTTTTGAAGAAATTTCCTCAGCTTCTGCATAATTTCAGTCCTCTAGAGTGCAATAAATTATTCCTCAACTATTATAGAAAAATTCTTCCTCAGATTTTTGTAGAAATTTCCTCTTACTCTTCTATAAAAGTTCTATAAAAAGTTCTTTCCTCATAAATTATAAAAAATTCCATCATCAATTACTGCAAAGAACCATTCCTCAAAATCTGTATAAATTATTTCCTCAGTCATAGTAGAAAATTCCTCTTTCGATTGTGTAGAAATTAAGTAGCTTTTTATATTTAGAAATGTCAAAATTATTGGGCCTTTTTCTTGAAGACTTGGTTATTCTCGGAAAAAAGAAGAATGGAATTAATGGAAGAATACACATCAATAGTAAATCTTCTAAAGTCTATATGGTACGTTCATATTACCCGTCTGTATGGGGATGGAAAGTTGTATTGAAGTCTAATTGAGTTCCCAAAGCCTCTTGAAATTTTCCTCCAAAACTGAGAAGTGAACTAAGTTTCTCTATCTGAGCTGATGGATGCTAACACTTCATGTTAGTTGACTATCGTATAAAGTATAGTTGATCATATTGGGAAACACTATAAATAGTTTTTACTAGCAAGAAGTGTAACACCCCTATATCCCGTATACGTACCAAGCATGCTTAAACGATCGTAATATACGTATACTGAATATAGAAAATGCCACAGTTTAAAAATACACAACAAATATCTTTGTAAATAAGTGAAACCAATCTCAAACATTTAAAAGAAATCCAAAAGACACCATATATAAAAATGTTTATTAATTCACAGCGAAAGTTATTACAAATATGTTATAAATCAAAGTTTACAAAACATAGAATATATACATGATTGGCAGCTCTTCTCTGATCTTTAAGTTCCAAAAATAAATCCTTCAATGCCTAGTTTCACTTGGTCTCGAGGAGCTCTCAGGTTCAACTCTGTCACCTGCGCGATCAAACACTATCGCGCTAAGCCAACGGCTTAGTAGTACAAAGTATACTAACATTATGCTTTAATATGATATAATGTCACAATTAATCTCATACATCATTTAAAAGAATGTTACAATTCCACATCATACTTTGATCAATGTCATAACAACATTCATATTATATCTTCATAATTCCATTAATTTCACCATTCAAGAATCACATTAAATACAAAGACAAGCATGGGCCCAAGAACACTAATATGCCATTCAACTTTCAGAGTTAATGTTTTGGTTAAATTATCACATTTATCATTATCCCAACTAGGCTTCAAGGATTTAGGTTCAACCAAGCTTCAAGGGGAACAAAGCATGCTAAGCATCAACCCAACTTGGCTTCAAGAACCAATCCAACCTAGCTTCAAGGGTTGTAACATCTCAATTAGGCTTCAAGGACTAGACCCAACCAAGCTTCAAGGGGAGTAAAACATGTTAAACTTCAACCCAACTTGGCTTCAAGGATCAAGCCCAACCTTACTTCAAGAGAATGCTACTAAAGGCATGCCACCAACAACAAACTCTGAAAATAGAATAACACATTAGCCACACAATTCATTGATTATTTCATCATCAATATCATTTTCAATTCTCTTCATCATTTAGGCAAACATGCCTCACATATCTCAATTGAATTATCATAGCCAATCACAATGCCTTCATATCACATTTGAATCATCATGGCCAATTACAATGGCTTCACATCTCAATATTCAAATTTACCATAATCAATTTCATTACACATCACCATATAGGCATACATGCCTCAATTATCTCAATTCACATTTCATATTTCATCATTGATATATACCTAACAATTTACATTATTCATAGATTTAGAATCTTCCACATACATTTGTTTGGATCATTTTTGTTTTAAGTGTGTTTAAAATGTTTATTTTTATGTTTAGGTGTAAAAAGACCTTTGAAGAATCAAAACAATGCAAGAAGAGCAAAGAACAATCACAGTAGTTAACACACCCAAGGGACACGGCCAAGCTTGTGGCCGTGTCTCTCAACACAAAATCATGCAGTAGCAGACACGGGCAAGGGACACGGCCAAGTCAGTGGCCATGTCTCTCCAAAATTGATCCAACACGGCCAAATTTCCTTAAACTTGGCCGTGTCTCCCAAAAATCTTTAGTTTGGCCGTGTCTCTTCTATAGTTTGGCCGTGTCTCTCATGAATAAAAACCCTAAACATGGCCAAGTCTCTTTTGATTGAATTAAAACACATTGTGCACAACATAACCTTATTCAAATGGATATAATCAATGTCATTAACACTTATTTTACATGTTCATCATCACAATATTCACATTAACAATACATCAACAATACATTTAATCACTTACCACTTCAAAACCCTTAAACCAACATCACTCTTATTCTTTCAATATCAACATCCACTTAACTTACCATCTTCAAACCAAAACCAACACCAATTTAACGTTTTAACTTACAATCAATTTCAACACTTATAAACACATCTCAAACATACCTAATCATAATATCAACAAATCATAACTCACCTCAAACACAACTTCAAAAATAACAAAGGAAAACAAGAGAGTACTTACCAAAATTGAAGAAATTTCACAAATCTCCAACTTAATCCTTTGATTCTTCCTTCAATTTGAGCTTATAACTTCAAGATCCTCTCTTGCTCTCTTGCTTTCTTTTGTCTTTGGATGAGCCGGCCACACATATGGAAAAGAAGAAAAGATGATGAAAAAAAAACAAAGTCAACTTCTCTTTAAATCTCCACCAAGTATTCCAAAAAGACAATTACCAACATACCCTCTTCTCACTTGTTCTAGCTTTCTTCTTAATCAAGTGCCCTTTATAGTAATTTCACATACAACAATTAAATATCTTCTTCCCTTGACTATCCATTTTGACTAATGTATATGTTATATATATTACCATATACCCAACATATACACTTTCTCTCTACACATTACTTTCCTTTTTAAACAATACATAAACATTCTCTTTTCAATTTCTTTTCTTATCAACATAACATATACACATAATTCAAACAACCAACAATTATATCCAAACTTCTAGGGCACACTTTGGGATATTACAATTCTCCCCCTCTAAAAAGAAATTTCGTCCTCGAAATTACCTGATATCATCTCTGAAACAGTTGATGATACTGATTTCGCATTGCTTGCTCACTCTCCCAAGTTGCTTCTTCTCTTCCATGATTCTTCCATAAAACCTTCACCAAAGGCACTTTCTTATTTCTCAACTCTTTCACTTCATATGCCAAAATAGCAATTGGTTCTTCTTCAAATGTCAGATTTGGACTCACTTCAATAGATTCAATTGGTAAAACATGAGATGGATCCGACCTGTACCTTCTCAACATAGAAACATGAAATACATTATGGATCTTATCCAACTCAGGTGGCAAAGCAAGCCGATAAGCAACTGGTCCAATCCTTTCCAAAACTTCATATGGTCCAATAAAACGAGGACTCAGCTTCCCTTTCCGACCAAATCTCAATACCTTTTTCCAAGGAGACACTTTCAAAAATACTTTATCTCCAACATCAAATTCTATATCTCTCATCTTCAAATCTGCATAAGACTTCTGTCGGTCTGAAGCTGCTTTCAACCTATCTCGAATTAATTTCACTTTCTCTTCAGTTTCTTTAACCAAATCAGGACCAATTAACCTACCTTCTCCAAGTTCATTCCAACATAGAGGTGTTCTGCATCTTCTACCATATAGTGCCTCAAATGGTGCCATACCAATGCTGGATTGATGACTGTTATTGTAAGCAAATTCTACAAGTGGCAAAAATCTATCCCAACCTCCAGAGAAATCAATGACACATCTTCTCAACATTTCCTCGATAATCTGTATCACTCTCTCTGACTGCCCATCTGTCTGTGGATGAAAAGCAGTGCTAAAGTGCAGTCGAGAACCCAAAACACCATGTAAACTCTTCCAAAACCTCGAAGTAAACCGGGGATCTCAATCAGACGCTAAAGAAATTGGGATACCATGCAACTTCACAATCTCATGGATATACAGCTCAGCTAACCTTTCCAGAGAATAATCCATCCGAACCGGAAGAAAATGAGCTGTCTTAGTCAACCTATCAACAATCACCCATATAGCATCATGCTTCCTTTGTGTCAATGGTATACCAGACACAAAATCCATTGTCACTCTCTCCCACTTCCATTCAGGCACTGTCAAAGGTTGAAGCAACCCTGTTGGAACTTGATGCTCAGCTTTTACCCTCTGACAGGTGAGACATTTAGACACAAATTCCGCTATATCTCTCTTCATGCCAGACCACCAATAATGCTGTCTCAAATCATGGTACATCTTTGTACTACCCGGATGCATAGCAAAAACAGATTGGTGTGCTTCCTCTAAAATGATCGTTCTCAAACTATCATCATCAGGTACACACAACCTATCCTTGAACCAAAGACTACCATCATTCTTCCTATGAAAATCTCGGCTCTCTCCATTTTGGCAATTTGATACAATCTTTTGAATCTTCTCATCCGCCAATTGAGCCTCTTAAATCTGATCCAACAATACTGGTTTCAATTGCAACTGTGCCAACAATGCACCATCCTCACAAGATACAAAACTAGCATGCAATGCTCTCAACTCAACAAGCAACGAGAGTGAATAAACAGTCAAACCTGCTAAAGACTTCCGACTCAAGGCATCAGTAACAACATTTGCCTTACCAGGATGATAATCAATCAAACAGTCGTAGTCTTTAATCAACTCCAACCATCTCCTCTGTCGAAGATTGAGCTCTTTTTGGACACCCAAATATTTTAAACTTTTATGGTCTGTATAGATAAAACACTTCTCCCCATACAAATAGTGTCGCCAAATCTTCAATGCAAACACAATGGCTGCTAACTCTAAATCATGGGTCGGATAATTGAGCTCATGCGGTTTCAACTGTCAAGAAGCATAAGCTATAACTTTACCTTCTTGCATCAGAACACAACCCAAACCACTATGTGAAGGATCACTGTAAATCACATATGGTTTATCTTCCACAGGTAAAGTAAGAACAGGCGCTTGAGTTAACATTTTTCTCAACTGTTCAAAGCTAGCCTAACACTGATCTGTCCACACAAATTTAACTCCCTTTCGAAGTAATCTGGTAAGTGGAGTAGCTATCAAAGAAAATCCTTTCACAAACCGTCGGTAATAGCCTGCCAAACCCAGAAAACTTCTAACTTCAGTCACAGACTTTGGTGGACTACAATTCAGAATAGCTTCAACTTTACTCGGATCAACTCTAATACCCTCTGCTGAAACTATATGACCGAGAAAAGTTACTTGGTCCAGCCAAAACTCACACTTCGACAGTTTAGCAAACAATTGCTTCTCTCTCAAAATTTGCAGCACAATTCGCAAATGCTTGTCATGCTCTTCCTTATTACGTGAATACACCAAGATATCATCAATGAAAACCACCACAAACTGATCTAAATAGGGCTTAAACACCCTATTCATCAAGTCCATAAAAGCTGCAGGTGCATTCGTCAAAGCAAAAGGCATAACTAGAAACTCATAATGCCCATACCTGGTACGAAAAGCTATTTTAGATACATCTTTAGCCTTAACCCTTAACTGATGGTACCCAGATCTCAAATCAATTTTAGAAAACACTGCTGCTCCCTTTAATTGATCAAAGAGATAATCAATCCTAGGCAAATGATATTTATTCTTGATCGTCACCTTATTCAATTGCCTATAATCAATACACAATCTCATAGTACCATCCTTCTTTTTCACAAACAATACAGGAGCTCCCCACGGAGAAACACTGGGGCGACAACTCCTGTAACTGCACCTTCAACTCTCTCAATTCAGCTGGTGCCATTCTATAAGGAGTAATAGAGATAGGAGTGGTACCGGGCAATAATTCAATACCAAACTCCACCTCTCTCTCAGGAGGCAACCCTGGCAACTCCTCTGGAAACACCTCTGGAAACTCTGCAACTATAGGTATACTATCAATTTGAGAACTCACTACTCTAGTATCTAGAATATGAGCAAGGTAAGCATCACACCCTTTTCTAATCAATCTCTTAGCTGCAACAGCTGAAACAAACAAGGATGCTAACTGTCCCTGCTCACTAGATACTATCACATCTCTACCATCACCAGTTCTCAAAGTAACAACTTTCTTTTGACAGTCTACCACAGCTCTATGTCTAGATAACCAGTCCATGCCTAGGATTAAATCATATTCCTTAAAAGGCATTTCAATCAAGTCTCCAAGAAACTCCTCACCTTGCACCATAACTGCACTATCTTGGTGCACTTTGCTAACAATCACACTATGCCCTAACGGATTTGTCACCAACACATCAAATCCTAGGGACTCAGCATGCAACTCAGACACAGGCAAAACAGATGCACTAATATATGAATGAGTGGATCTGGGATCAATCAAAGCAAGTACTAAAATACCAAATAAAGAGAAAGTACCCGCTATGACTGCCGAAGTATCTGGCTGCCTTTGCATCACATATATCCTCTGAGAAGATCTAGCCTCCTCCGGTCTACTCTCCCTGGATGTAGAACCTCCTCTAGGACTGAACCCAGATCTGCCCCCTCTGCTGACATTTCTGCCTCCTCGACCTCCCCTCACACTAGATCGAGAAGCTGCAGAATCTACCGACATCTGTTCCTGCCTCTCAGGACAATCTCTAACAAAATGATCAGGTGATCCACATCTGAAGCATACCCCTGCTACACCAGTCTTCCAACAAGTACCACCATGTGGTCTACCACAATGAATACATATGGGTAAAGTGGATCTCTGAATTACTGGGGTTGGAGCACTCGCCACTGAAACTGTAGGTCTCGATCTCTGCCTCTGAAACTGTACTGACCTACCAGCTGGCCTCTGACTCCTACTAACCCGAGGAACAAAACTTCCTTTACCTCTTTTCACAGATGAAGACCCTGCTTCAAACTGGGGTCTTCTAACCCTGATCTCTTCCCTAGAAGCAACTGCTGCAATGCCCTGAGCTCGCTCCACACTTCGAGCTGCTGCAACAAGCTGGGAAAAATCATGATATCTAGATCCAGCTACCAGGCACATGATAAAGGGCCTCAATCCCTCCTCAAATCTCCTGCATCTATCTATCTCATCAGATATAATACCCCCAGCATACTGGCTCAACCGGATAAACTCTAGCTCATATTCTGTCACAGTCTGGTGATCTTGCTTCAAGCTCAAGAACTCCATTTTCTTCACATCTTTATACTCCCTTGGAGTAAACTTCAATTCAAACTCTCTTAGAAAATCAGCATAGGACAGGGTAGGTGGATCATCCATAGCATGGGGCACTGTCTTCCACCAGTCATATGCATCCTTCTGCAACAATGATCTTGCATAATCAAAATTTTCTTCTGGAGTGGCTTGTAACTGAACAAATATTCTCTGTACTTTATCTAGCCACTGCTCAGCTACAGCTGGATCAATAGTACCTAGAAAATCTTCCTCTCCATACTTCCTTAATTTATCGTAATGTCTCACTGATACCAAAGGCTGTGGGGGTGGTGGCGGTGGTTGCACTGGTGCTTGCCTCAATACCTCTACCACCTGCCTAAGCCAAACTGGCGGAACCTCCTCACCAGCTGGTCTCCCTGACACAGAAGCAGGTACCTCCCCAGCACTATCCACTCTAGCTCCATCTCTAACCTCATCAGGAGCTATACTCTCAGCACTACCCTCGACTGATTGACGTAAGTGAGAATCCATCACAACCTATATCTGCAAACACAGCAGAATACCTCTCATTAAAGATCAGAGACTGCCATTGCCAAACATGTATGTTATTCAAAAATCCACTTTTTAAAATAAAAACATTCTTTTTCTTACATTTGACCTAGGTTGAGAATCTCAAACCTAGGCTCTGATACCAAAACAATTGTAACACCCCTATATCCCGTATACGTACCAAGCATGCTTAAATGATCGTAATATACGTATACTGAATATAGAAAATGCCACAGTTTAAAAATACACAACAAATATCTTTGTAAATAAGTGAAACCAATCTCAAACATTTAAAAGAAATCCAAAAGACACCATATATAAAAATGTTTATTAATTCACAGCGGAAGTTATTACAAATATGTTATAAATCAAAGTTTACAAAACATAGAATATATACATGATTGGCAGCTCTTCTCTGATCTTTAAGTACCAAAAATAAATCCTTCAATGCCTAGTCTCACTTAGTCTCGAGGAGCTCTCAGGTTCAACTCTGTCACCTGCGCGATCAAACACTATCGCGCTAAGCCAACGGCTTAGTAGTACAAAGTATACTAACATTATGCTTTAATATGATATAATGTCACAATTAATCTCATACATCATTTAAAAGAATATTACAATTCCACATCATACTTTGATCAATGTCATAACAACATTCATATTATATCTTCATAATTCCATTAATTTCACCATTCAAGAATCACATTAAATACAAAGACAAGCATGGGCCCAAGAACACTAATATGCCATTCAACTTTCAGAGTTAATGTTTTGGTTAAATTATCACATTTATCATTATCCCAACTAGGCTTCAAGGATTTAGGTTCAACCAAGCTTCAAGGGGAACAAAGCATGCTAAGTATCAACCCAACTTGGCTTCAAGAACCAATCCAACCTAGCTTCAAGGGTTGTAACATCTCAATTAGGCTTCAAGGACTAGACCCAACCAAGCTTCAAGGGGAGTAAAACAAGTTAAACTTCAACCCAACTTGGCTTCAAGGATCAAGCCCAACCTAACTTCAAGAGAATGCTACTACAGGCATGCCACCAACAACAAACTCTGAAAATAGAATAACACATTAGCCACACAATTCATTGATTATTTCATCATCAATATCATTTTCAATTCTCTTCATCATTTAGGCAAACATGCCTCACATATCTCAATTGAATTATCATAGCCAATCACAATGCCTTCATATCACATTTGAATCATCATGGCCAATTACAATGGCTTCACATCTCAATATTCAAATTTACCATAATCAATTTCATTACACATCATCATATAGGCATACATGCCTCAATTATCTCAATTCACATTTCATATTTCATCATTGATATATACCTAACAATTTACATTATTCATAGATTTAGAATCTTCCACATACATTTGTTTGGATCATTTTTGTTTTAAGTGTGTTTAAAATGTTTATTTTTATGTTTAGGTGCAAAAAGACCTTTGAAGAATCAAAACAATGCAAGAAGAGCAAAGAACAATCACAGTAGCTAACACACTCAAGGGACACGGCCAAGCTTGTGGCCGTGTCTCTCAACACAAAATCATGCAGTAGCAGACACGGGCAAGGGACACGGCCAAGTCAGTGGCCGTGTCTCTCCAAAATTGATCCAACATGGCCAAATTTCCTTAAACTTGGCAGTGTCTCCCAAAAATCTTTAGTTTGGCCGTGTCTCTTCTATAGTTTGGCTGTGTCTCTCATGAATAAAAACCCTAAACATGGCCAAGTCTCTTTTGATTGAATTAAAACACATTGTGCACAACATAACCTTATTCAAATGGATATAATCAATGTCATTAACACTTATTTTACATGTTCATCATCACAATATTCACATTAACAATACATTTAATCACTTACCACTTCAAAACCCTTAAACCAACATCACTCTTATTCTTTCAATATCAACATCCACTTAACTTGCCATCTTCAAACCAAAACCAACACCAATTTAACTTTTTAACTTACAATCAATTTCAACACTTATAAACACATCTCAAACACACCTAATCATAATATCAACAAATCATAACTCACCTCAAACACAACTTCAAAAATAACAAAGGAAAACAAGAGAGTACTTACCAAAATTGAAGAAATTTTACAAATCTCCAACTTAATCCTTTGATTCTTCCTTCAATTTGAGCTTATAACTTCAAGATCCTCTCTTGCTCTCTTGCTTTCTTTTGTCTTTGGATGAGCCGGCCACACATATGGAAAAGAAGAAAAGATGATGAAAAAAAAAACAAAGTCAACTTCTCTTTAAATCTCCACCAAGTGTTCCAAAAAGACAATTACCAACATACCCTCTTCTCACTTGTTCTAGCTTTCTTCTTAATCAAGTGCCCTTTATAGTAATTTCACATACAACAATTAAATATCTTCTTCCCTTGACTATCCATTTTGTCTAATGTATATGTTATATATATTACCATATACCCAACATATACACTTTCTCTCTACACATTACTTTCCTTTTTAAACAATACATAAACATTCTCTTTTCAATTTCTTTTCTTATCAACATAACATATACACATAATTCAAACAACCAACAATTATATCCAAACTTCTAGGGCACACTTTAGGATATTACAAGAAGTGAGTAGATTTAGTCAATCTATCAACAATTACCCAGATCGAATCATGACCTGTAGATATTCGGGGCAAACCAATTATGAAATCCATAGTGATCCTTTCTCACTTTAACTCTTGTAATGGTAGTTGTTGAAGTAAACCTGAAGGTTTCTAATGCTCAAATTTTTATCTATTGGCATGTGAGACATTTGCTATAAATTCAACAATGTTCTTCTTCATACCTCTCCACAAGTAGTGAGGTTTAATATCGTGGTACATCATAGTAGCACTAGGATGTCTATTGTATTTGACACAATGTGCTTCCTTTAGAATTCGCTCCTTCAAGCCACTAACATTATGTACACATAATTTGCCATTGATTTGTAACCCATTACCTGTTATACTATATTCAAGAGCTTTTCCTTCCAGAACTTCTTCTTTAATCTTTCTTAGATTTGGATCATTGTCCTATCGTGCTTTAATCTGGTCAGTAAACAATGGTTTAATATTTAAATATGCATAGAAAATCTTAGAATATGATATCCTAAACCATACTCCCTGATAAAGCATGGTGTGCATTTTTCTGATTAGACCAGTTAAGTCTAATATGGGCTAAACTCCTTGATGATTTCTGACTCAATGCATCAACTACCACATCAACTTTGCCTGAATTATATAAAATCTCACAATCATAACCTTTTATTATTTCTATCCATCTTTATAGTATTATAAAGTTAGTTTATAAGTTTTTAAAGAACCCGAGTTTCATAATTTGATATTTAAATTTATAAATAATAATTAGATTAAGAATTAAATCACACCTTTGGAAAATTAAATGTTAAGTAAACTTGCTAATTAAGGCTTAAACTATAGACTATATAATTTAGAAGTTTGAAATCAGTACACATTCATGCATTAACTCACTTGTCATGCAAAGACTACATGAATTTACACATGTTAAGCATAAAATTAACAAACCACATATGTCAACCTTATGCTTAAAATTTGGAAACGTGTAGGAGAGGATAGAGTTATAGGAAATATTAGCCATGATTGGTAATGATATTGTTGGAACGAAGGGATAAAATAGCCATGATAATGTTTAGACCATCATGATGATGTTGGAATATAGGAATCTAGCTAATGATTAGGTGGTATTAAAAATGTTAACATGTGTTATTTAATGTAATAAACCACTTAAACTCACCCTTATAACATGTAGAGAAGAAGGAAAATGGTTTGACAAATGACATAAGAGTAAGACAAAAATTTGACAAGTATTAAGCAAATGTATTAAAGGTTAACATGAGTAAAGAGTATGTGTCACTTACTCTAAACCTTCCTAAACCATACTCTAAACCTTCCTAACCGTGAAAAATAAGAATAAAAACAAATGTGACTTTGCTCATTTGTTTCTTTAAAACTAAAACATTAGACATAAGCTTAAGAAAATTTTGAATAAAAATAATTAGCTGATAGTTTCAAATTGGTGAAACCAATGAGAAGGGAAGAGGTAAGCATTTTAAATTTAAATTCATTTCTCTTCTTGAATTAAATTGTTCTATAAATCGGGTAGAGTTTGGAAATTTAAATAGATGTTTTTATAATCAAACCCTTATGAAATTTTGCTTAAAAACTTGATTCTATATGCTGGAAATTTCTGTCATTTGAAAATTTTGGTACAAGATGCATGATAATTGTTAAACTAAGATGAAAAAGAAGAAGATTTTAGTACCTAAATATTGTTTGTGTTTTAATTAAGTTAAAACATATTTTCAATTTAAGAAACATGGTTTAAATGAATATTTTATCAAGGTAAAAGATGAATCGGTACAAGATTCTAGTGTAAAAATAAAACCAAAAGCATGCGAAATGACAATTTGTTAACGTGTCATTTTTAGATATAAGCTAGAAATTATTTACATGCATATACATATAATATAAAAGAATTATAAATTATGCATGAGTGATTGGTTAAATACTTGAGAAATTAAATATGTAAGTAATTGAACTTATGACATGTTTTGCCACTTGAATTTGGGTTAGAAGGCAGCCAACGAAGATTTTGTTAAGTAGGCATGCAAAAGATAATTAATTAACGTGGGACTTTTTAAATGAAAATTGAAATTTATCAAATGCATCTATATATGATACAAATTGAATAAAAATTATGCATGGGTTTAATTGAGGGAAAAAACTAGTGGCTGGATGACAAATTAAAGAGCTATATTGAGATTTAAATAAGAAAATATACACTAGATGCAATTATAATATGAACATGCAACATATAATTTAACGTATATATATATTCTTGTGTGAAATAATTTTGCATGCGTTATGTTGCATGCAACATTTAAAAATGAGAAATGATAATGCAAATATTAAACTTAATAGCTAAGTAAATCAAATATTACATGTAATAAAATAAAATAAAAATAATAAATCCAAAAATATAACCCTAAAATGAGAAACCATAATACAACATGCATGGGTAGGGTTATATGATGTGTTACAATAATAGTATCGACGTATGATGTAGGAAGAAAAGAAATAGGAGAACCCTTTATTCTAAAAGGCAAGGCACCATTGGAGGCTACAAGTGAGTGATAGCTTAATGTGATTTCTAACTTGATTTTTGCTAAGCTGCACTATTTAACTCTTGTTAAACAATAACTATATTATTATTAATATCCCAGTTTTTCTATCCTGGTTGTATTTCTTTTTTTATTGAGAACCCTTACTTCTAATTAATTATTATTATTGATACAGTTGCTTCTGATTATTCATTTATTACTTAACTAATTATTTTTATTCCTCTATTGAGATTAATTATTGAGCTATTATTATTGACCACTGACTCTTCTATTAAGTTTGCTTGTTGATCATATTTATTGCCTTTCTAATTCTCCTGCTAAAATTATAGTTGTTACTTATCCACTCAATTATTGGATGCCATGTGTACTAGCCATTGAAGAACTTTTGTAAAAAAAAAACTGAGCCCGACCAGACTATTGGTGAGCCTTACCATGCAGAGCCCGAGCTAACCAGACTAAGTGCAGTCTGACCATGAAGTTGCTCTAGACAATAATTAAAGTGGGAGATAAGATTCAAACATGTTGGCTTCCATCTCTAACGGCTAGTTGAAGACTTGAAGGCTATAAATACTATAAGAAACTTCATTTTTGCAAGAGATTATGATTGTAATTGCTAATAAAAACATATTTCATTTCCTTGCATCAAAATCTATACCTGTATTCATTGAGTGTTGGGTGTGAGCATTAAACACCATTGTAATTTGAGTGTGAGCTTTGAAACACTTAGGTTTTAGAGTGAGCCTATGGAAAACTCTTGTAAGATTTGTGAGAAAGATACTCAAACCTTGTAGAAGTTTAGTGTGAGCTTGTGAAAATACCAAGTTAGAGTTGAGCTTATAAAAAACTCAAGATTAGTGGAACCTTAATAAGTTGTTAAGGAAGTGGATGTAGGATTGAGGTAAATCTGAATCACTATAAATCTCTTGTGTTCATTCTTCTCTACTTTACTCCATCATCCCAATCTTCTTATTATTGCTCAAAATTTTTAATTTATCATCACTACTCAATTCAACCAATTCATCCCCTCTCTTAGTTGCTAGTTTGAGAAAATAATTTGTATCATAGCCTTCTAAATTTCAAGAAAATTAATTGTAAAATTGATCCAAGATGGCAGGAATTCCACCAACAAATACCTCGACATCAACTTCTACTTCAAACTCCATAGCTTCTTCTCATGGAAATCTAAACTTCTATCTTAGACCTTACTTCGATGGAACCGATTACTCTTATTGGAAACATAAGATGTATTTATACCTTGATAGTGAAGGTATTGAACTTTGGGAGCATGTATAAAATAAGTGAAAACCTCCTACTAATGAAGTTGATGGTGTTCAAGTTCCTCTTTCAAGAGCTCAATGGTCAAATGACAAACTAAGGGCTCATTACGAGAATAATAGGGCAGCCTCCATCTTGATGAATTTTATATCAAGAGAAGAAGGTGGAAGAGTCCAACATCTTACTTGTGCTCATAGTATTTGGAAAACTCTTGAGAACTATCATGAGAGTACTACCTAAGTAAGATTCACCAAGACTCAAATGCTTTCACATGAGTATGAGCTATTCAAAATGAAGCCCAACGAGAACGTCATCGATATGACAAGCCATTTGCTTGCCATTGTCAATGATCTAAAGAAATATGGCAAGGTCTATGATAAAGGTGATGTTAATAGCAAAATTTTGAGAGCACATAGAGGAAAGAGGAGTTTTGAGTCTAAAGTTTCTTCAATTAAAGAAGCTCATGATCTTAGTTCCTTGAGAACCGATGAGTTTGTAGGAAAACTACTCACCTTTGAATTGCACACCAAAAAGGAAGATGACCAAGGTGAGAAAGACAAGAGGAAAGCAATCACTCTCAAAGCCATCAAAGAAGTTGAGAGCTCAAGTGATGAAGAGAGTGATGATGATGAAGAAATGGCTATGCTATCCAAAAGAATAAGTGATTGGAAGAAAAAGAGAAGAATTCAAGCCAACAAAGGTACATTTTCAAAATCCCCCTTCAAAGATAAAGAGAAAAAGAATGAAGTAAAATGTTATGAATGTGGCAAAATGGGTCACATCAAATCAAAATGCTTCAAATTAAAGAACAAGAAGAAGTGGGATAGGGAAAAGAAGAAATCACTCAAAACCACATGGGATGATGATTCCTCAAATGAAGAAGAAGAGGATGAAGAGCAAAGAATTGCTAATGCATGTCTCATGGCTATTGAGGATAATGATCACACCAATGAGGTAGGCACTCAATCCTTGAACTTGATTGCATAAGATGATAATGATGATAATGATGATAATGCTTTAGATGATAGTGATTTAATTGAGCATATAAAGCTTAGAGTAGAAAAATATTTCACTAAAATGAAAATTTATAAAGACAAATACTCTAAGTTAGAAAATGATTTTGTTTCTTTGAAAAATTCTACCTTAGAATTAAAAAATTCAAATGAATAATTATTGAAATCTATGGATGAGATCTCAAAGAATTCACCTAGCCTAGAGAAAATTTGTAAAGAAAATGAAATTTTGAAAGGAGAAATAAGTGAACTCAAAAACTCTATATATAAACTTCATAAAGGAAAAGAAGCCTTAGATACTATGATTAGTAATCAAAAGTCACCCTCTTTGAAACATGGTTTAGGGTTTAATAACCCATCTATCACTACATCTAATACACCAATATTTGTTAAAGCTTCTATAACTCAAACCTCTAGTGTTAAGGTTGTAAAGAACCCAAATGCACACACTAAGTCTAATAGTCACAAAAAGACTACTCAAGGCTCACTAAACTCTAGAACTAAGATTCCAAGAGCAAATTATGCATACATGTATACAAGGCATACACATAAACACAAAAATGCATAAAAATAATTTCACTCAACATGCACTTGCAATTGTGTACATAATTCATTAAATTTCAATAAGAGAATTCATAAAAATAAAACCTTGTATCAATGCACTTATTGTATGAAATTTGGATATCAGAGCACATTTTGCTATATTAGGAAAGCTCATCTCAAATTAGAGGATCCTTCTACCACTAACCCCCAAGGACCCAAGTTCACTTGGGTACTGAAAAGAAGATAAAACTTTTTGTTTTGTAGATATGCCTAAAGTCTACTATCAATGAAAGTGTTTAGCTTGTGGTAGTAGATGCTCAACGCACATGATGGGTAATAAAAAACTTTTTACAACTCTTACCTACAAGCAAGGAGGTAATGTGACTTTTGGGAATAATGGTAAAAGTAAAATCATAGGCATTGGATCCATTGCCATGCTTGGGAAAAATATGATTGATAATGTATGGCTTGTTAATGGCTTGAAACATAATTTGCTTGTGTGAGTTAATTGTGTGATAAAGGATATAGTGTAAATTTTGACTCTAAAGGATGAAAAGTTACTTCTTCCAATGGTGAACTTGCATTCAAAGGAGTTAGAATTGGCAATACTTATAAAATTAACTTACATTCTAATAATGCATTTGAATGTTTGATTAGTAATGATGCTTGGATTTGACATAGAAGATTAGGACATGCTAATATGGATCATTTGCAATTCATTAGCAAAGAAGAACTTATTAATGGCCTCTCCAAAATAAAATTCAATAAATATAAAATTTGTGAATCTTGTCAATATGGTAAACAATATAAAAGTTCATTTAAAACAAAAAATATTGTAAGTACATCGAGACCCTTATAACTAATTCATTTAGATTTGCTTGGACCAAATAGAGTTGTAGAGTTGCTAGTCTAGGAGAAACATTGTACGCATTTGTGCTTGTTGATGATTACTCAAGGTTTACATGGGTTCATTTCTTAGCTCAAAAGGATGAAACTTTTAACTATTTAAAATTTTTTGCAACAAGAGTTCAAAATGAAAAAGACTATATTATCACATCTATTAGAAGTGACCATGGTAAAGAGTTTGAAAATGAAAATTTTAAAAAATTTTGCAATGACCTTGGTATTTCAAATAATTTTCAGCTCTTAGAACACCACAACAAAATGGAGTGGTTGAAAGAAAAAATAGAACATTTGAACAAATGGCAAGAATAATGCTCAATGAATATGATTTACCCTCTTAATTTTGGGTGGAACCTATTAATGCCTCATGTTTTATTTCAAATAGTGTTTACAAAAGGACTTTGATAAACAAAACCTCTTATGAGCTTTGGAATGGAAGACAACCCAAAATTTCATACCTTCGAGTGTTTGGATACAAATGCTTTATATTGAATACCAATAATAATCTTGGAAAATTCTCATCCAAATTGAATGAATGCATATTTTTAGGGTATTCATTTTCTAGCAAAGCATATAGAGTATTTAATAAGAAAACACTAGGAGTTAAAGAATCAATGCATGTTATTTTTATTGAATCTTCTAAACTTGATCATAGAAAAGGTAGTACTCTTGATGATTTCATAGGTATATTTGAAGAACAAGAAACAAACAATACTCCAAAAGACAATCACAATGAAATTGAGACAATAAGAAGAAGAGTCCTAAGAACTACCCAAAGATTGATAATACAAGAAGGATCATCCAAAAGAACTTGTCTTTGGTGATATGTTAAAGGAAGTAACTACTACATTCAAACTTAAATACTTAGATGCAAATGTTGCCTTTGTTTCTCAAATTGAGCTAAGGACCATTGAGGAGGTTCTTGGTGGTGATGTTAGGTGATTGCTATGCAAGATGAAGTCAACTAATTTGAAAGAAACAAAGTATGAGAACTTGTTCCTAGACCTAAAGATCATCCAATTATCAGTTGTAAATGGGTATATAAGAATAAGCTTGATGAAAATGGTCTCATTACTAGAAACAAAACAAGATTGGTAGCCATAGGCTAAAACTAAGAAGAAGGCATTAACTATGATGAGACATTTGCCCCTATTACTAGATTAGAAGCAATTAGAACATTGCTTGCATTTGTTTGTTACATGAATTTTAAACTCTTTCAAATGAATGTCAAAAGTGCATTTCTAAATGGGTTTATAAATAAAGAAGTTTATGTTGAACAATCCTCCAGTTTTGAAGAACATAAATTTCCAAATCATGTTTTAAAATTAACCAAGGCACTATATGGATTGAAACAAGCACCAAGAACTTGGTATGATAGACTTAGTGCTTGCTTGCTAGAAAATGGTTCTTCAAAAAGGCAAAGTTGAACAACACTTTTTGTTAAAAGAAAATTCATAACATTTTGATTATGCAAATTTATATTGATGACATTATATTTGGTGCTACTAATGAATCTTTGTGCAAGGAATTTGCTTCTTGTATGACTAAGGAATTTGAAATGAGCATGTTGGGTGAACTCAAATTCTTCCTTGGACTATAGATTAAGCAATGTAAGGATGAGATCTTCATCAAACAATCCAAGTACACAAAAGAACTTCTCAAGAAGTTTGGAATAGATGGTTGCAAAGCAAGCAAGATTCCAATGAGCACATCCTTGAAGTTAGAAAAAGATGAAGTTGGTAAGAAAGTAGATGAAAAAAAATATCGAGGTATTATTGGATCTCTAATTTATCTTACTGCCTCTAGACCCAATATAATATATAGTGTTTGTCTATGTGCTAGATTTCAATTATGCCATAGAGAATCACATTTGAATTCCACTAAGAGGATTTTAAAATATTTAAATGGTACATTGCATTTAGGACTTTGGTATCCTAAAAATACTTCATTTGGTATTTTAGGATATTCAGATGCAGATTTTTTCGATAGCCTACTAGATAGGAAAAGCACCATTGGAGCATGCCATTTTCTTGTTAATTACCTAGTTTTTTTATTTAGCAAGAAACAAGTATCTGTTGTTCTATCTATTGCGAAAGCCAAATATGTTGCTGCATGTTTTTATTATACACAAGTTTTATGGATGAAACAATAATTGATGGACTATGGTAAAACATTTGATCACATTTCCATTAACTATGATAATACAAGTGCCATCAATCTACCTAAAAAGCCAATCCAACATTCTAGGTCAAGGCATATAGACATTAGGCATCATTTCTTGTGAGATAATGTTCAAAGTCAAAATATTGTCTTAGAATTCATTGACACTCAAAATCAACTTGTTGATATCTTTCCTAAACCTTTGAATGAAGAAAGAAAGAATTTATAAAATCACATATAGGGATGATAGATGGAAGTACTTTAAATTGATTTATATGTATTCATATGACGAAATTAAATTTGCTCATAAATGCTACTTTTTACATACACATCTATTTTGATCATTCAACAAAGCCACAAATTGAGATCAATATAGATTTTTCATCTGAAAACAATTTTAATACTTGTCCATTCGAACTTCAGCTCATTTAACTTAGTACATTCACTACCTATCCTTTTCACTCGAACTAAGCTCGGGTCTGATCGCACCATAAAGTTTTCTGGCTCTACCGAGCACATCGAGACCTGCTCCGACTGAGCTCCTTTAAAATTGTTTGACCATTTTGTTGTAAGACATTTTAGTCTGCTTAGACTTCATTGTTCGAGCTCAGGATAATATAGTCCGACTGAACTAATCGAGGTCCGACCGGGAAGACTCAAATTTTTTTTAAAACCTAGCAGCTGGAAATTTTAACAATTTACCATTTCTACCCCCAACAGCTATAAACAGTTAGTTTTGGCCAAAAATCCTATAAATACCCCCCAAAAATCAAAATTTACAACAATTGACCAATTTTAAACTATCCAAACACTTAAACTTCATCAAATTACTCATCATCTTTTCTATTTAAAGAATTTTTCATCAATGGCTCCTAAAGACTCTAAGAAGAAAGCCTCTAGAAAGGAAAAAAGGGAAAGATTTAGCAACCTGCTCCATCTCTATGGAAGAAACAAGAATAAGAACACATAAACCAAGGCATCTAAATGAAGAAGAGAAGAAAATGTACACTCTTATTTTGGAAAAGAAAATTGAACCAAATAGGATTCCTTCTCTTTTCTCTTTAGAATCCCTCCATAGAAAATGAGATTAGAGCTTTATAGACCCCTTATTTTGGCAATAAGCTAATCCAATCTCAATTAAAGAAGGCTAATTAAATTTGGTTCGATTTTAAAAGCTTAAACCTAGTTTATAACTTTAAAATAGATCGGTCCAGTTTTGAAAGACCTAAACTAAGTTGGTTTAGTTTTTAAAACCCTAACCTAGTTTGATTTATTTTTCAAAGACCAAATCAAATCTAATCCAATTTTAAAAGCTTGAATTGATCCGATCCAATCTTAAAATCCGACCAAGCTCAGTTTGTTCTTAAAAAGCCCAAATGCCTTGGAACCATGGCGAATTGGAGACCAAATTCGCCATGGACCATTGTCTGTGGAGAATTAAAGCCTTAATTCACCATGGACAATTATTCATGGTGAATTAGGAGCCTTCTAATTCTCCATGGACACTCCATAGTGAATTAAAGGCCCCCTAATTTACCATGGTCTTTTAGTCAGTTTTAATTGTAACTTTGGGACCGATCAGGTTTCCTAATTGAGATGGGACTCCAGATGACCGTTGGATTAGCATATTAGAGTTTTAATGAGAATCTTTGCCTATAAATATATGACTTAGCAGAGGGAAAGAGTATAAAACGATTAATAAGAAACCCTAGCAACATTGAGTGATTAATAGCTCGAGAGCAACAAACAACAATTAGCAATTCAAAATACACAAAACCATAAACCAGAAGGCACTAGCACACAGTCTTCACTTAGTTTAACTGAGATTCTACAATTAGTGCAAACTTAAAGCTTGGTTCAACATGAAATATTGGTGGAACCAATAAATGGAGTTTTGAAATTCTTTATTCAATCTGTTTTAAAGTTCACAGTAGTTTATCCATTGTTTCATTGAATTATTTTATTTTCATTCTTCTATTGTTTTACAAAATACTCAGCAAGCTACTTGAGAATCCATGCCTATAAAACTTATTTTGAATGTCCAGTAAATTGCTTTACTCACTGTAGCCTATTTAACCTTAGTGCAATATCACAGTAACCTTAATTCAATATCACAAAAGCATTAGTCTCATACCATATCAATTTGAATTAAATATTCATTGATCCAAAGTTTATAAATATAATCATAATAGCTATGATTTTTCAAATATCGAAACCCCCAATCCAGTTTTGTAAGACTTGTACACCTAATATTGTTTTCTAAAACCTAAACCCTAAACCATTATTTCCTAAACCCTAAAATTATTTTTTTAACCCCATTTTTCAATATTTTAGAACCATAACCCTAACTAACTAAAACCCTAGATTTATTTTTAAAAACCCTAAAATGGTTGCTTTATTTTCTAAAAACCCTAAAATAGTAGTTTTATTTTTAAAACCCTAAAAACCTTAATTTGTATAAATATAAAACCCTAATTTAGAAAAATCCTAATTCTCTAACAAAACCATATCATGTAAATAGTCCACCTTTCAAGGGCGCTGCCCCTTTGACTCTCGCCTGTTAATCAGCTAGTGGGACCACCATACATAACCCCTCGTCAACGGGGTTAATATTTATTTGTGAATTGTAAGTCTTTATAATTTACCTTAATTTGCTTTTATTAGACTCTAATTTTATATATCTAATGCTTTATTTAAGATTAAAACCTAGATTGGATTATTTGATTTATTATTACATGCTTTATGATGGATGATACATTCTGATTATTTTATTGCTAATTTTATTTAATTAAACTATGTTTGTTTATTTGGGTTTTGATGATGTAAAAGGCATATTTCCACTCGTGGGTGCCCCATTGTTTAATTTATTTATTTTTTATAATTTAATTTATTTAAAGACTTTAGACAGTTGTAAGGAGCATGTTTCCATATTTTGGTGGGCGTCCTACTTTATTTATTTTCTTTATAGACATTTGGATATTTGTAAGGGTATGTTTTCATCTTGTATGGGTGCCCATCTCTAATTGATTTATTTTAATTAATAATATGATATTTTATTTTATTAATTGCATGTAGTATGGATAATATCTTAATATTTAAGAATTTAATAATATTTAGACCTGAAAAGGAGGCCGGCTCTAATAAACCTGGTGTTATGGGGGTGCTGGGCCACTCCTCACCTTTCCCATGCGTACCCAACTTTCTGAACCTAATAGGGGGTTGGAGATTCCTTAGAAATTGAGTCATCCATCTATTTTCTCCTGGTTTAGTCATGTGTTCTCTAAAGCCCTGAACCTAATAGTGCCGAAGTCGTAAGAATAATTTCACCAGGAGTGGGGGCAAAAATCTCCACTCTCAAGCTTATCTCTCTAATATTGGATGGGAAACTTTTGTTTTTCTTGAACAAGATTGTTTGGGATGGGAATCATTAACTAAGGAATTTCTTGCTACATTGATTATTGAAAAGAAAGACGTTGAACCATTGGGATACTATGGTATAAAGTTTAAACTTTTCAATCAACAATACCAAATGACTTTAGAAGAGTTTGCTTTAATTTGGGGATTTAATACCAAAGGCATAATATATTCTTCTAACCCCAAAATCTCACATGAAATTCTTCTAAGCTTTTGGAAAGAAAATTCTATTGAAACTGATCTCTATAAACTTTCCAATGCTAAACACCTTAGAACCCTCACTTCTTGGATTTTACATAGAATTATAACCTACACCATTAATGCTAGAAGTGAAAGCAATGAAAAGGTCACCCATAAAGACCTTGTCTTTCTTTATTGTCTAATTAAAGGAGAGCAAATTAAAACTACAAAGTTCTTGATTGACTAATTTCTCATACTTAGAAATAAGTTATCCGAAACTATCATGATCACCTCCTACATTACTCAAATTGCCAAACAAATAGATGCTCTTACCCCTCCAAATAAAGATACTCTTTCCAATCCACTTGATCCATCCATAAACCCAATCACTATTAAATATTTGAAACAATTAAAATGCATAATTGAAGTTGATGGAGTTTATCATTATGCCTTTGGAGAATAAGGCATTAGAGCTCAACAAAAAAAAGACCTAAAATTGTTGATGAAAGCTAAGAATCCTTCCAAGTAGACATTCCTAGACCTCAAACTCCTAGAGGCCAAAGCTCTATCCTCTCCATTCTTTAAGATAGTCAAGGACAAATCTTATATACTTATGATATACTTGAAAGTAACTTTATTTGGTGATTGAAGACAAGTTATAGATTATATATAGAAGTGTTAAAGAGTTCACTGATATTGAATAATGACAATAGAGAGAAAGGAATTGATAATATGAAAAGGAAAGAATGTAGTGAGATTTGAAAGTAGTTTACTCTTCTACTAAAATGATGTATTGAGGATCAAGTTAAATATATAATAATAATAATAATAATAATAATAATAATAATAATAATAATAATAATAATAATAATAATAATAATAATAATAATAATAATAATAAAAATAAAAATAATAATAATAATAATAATAAAGTAAGTGTTATGTTATAAGGAATTAATAAAAGTAAATAACATTAAAATATATCTCTAGTGAAATATATATATATGTGTGTGTTAAACATAGTGAATATATTATATATACGTACATATACTCTTAAAGTGAAAGAATAGTTGTGAATTTTTAATATGTTAAGAAAGGAATTAAACAAGTAAGAGTGGAAATTTATTTAGATTTCATCATTACAATGGAAACATGAAAGTGACTTGAAAGGTAAAGATTGATGAATAAATAAAATTAGTCAAAGTAATCGGAAACACATATAATATGTATATATGTTCATATGATAAATGTATTTGAAGTAATTGCTCATATCTTATAAATTTACAGTGATAATTAAAAAATTCAAAGAGGAAATGTTCTATAATAATAGATATGACAAGTAAGAAATTAGCTTAAAATAGTAAAGTAAATATATAGCCCAATTATACTAATGATAAATCTAGTTCTGGGTTGAATGGCTAGCTAGAGGGTGAACGCCCATAGTGACAGTTGGCACTCTGTGCCATACAAGACACCTTTGTGTCCCAATGATATCTAAGCCATCAATGGATGCTTTGTATCATAGAGGACCTTTGGTCCCTTTCTCTATAGTGGGCCTTTGGCCACATACTTACGGTGGACATTTATTTTTCATTAGTGACCTGCTAACTAGACCTAGGATTTATAGCATACTATATGAGGGAAAGAAAATGTATGTGAATATGATATTATGAATATTGAAAGAAATGCAAAACAATATTATAAGTCAATTTTTTAAAATTGACTTACCGTGTTACAATGTGAAAGTGATTGATAATGTATATAATAATATTTTGAGTGAAATTGCGAAAGCACTGAATAAAATGGTTATGTTCAAAAATTGAATTAATCAATAATTTTCTAATTGTTATAATAATTGAAAGTGCATATAATAATATTTGAAACAAAATATTCCAAATTATATTACTAAATTAAAGTGCTGAAGTTATAAAAATTGAATGAAAATGTTCTATATATAAATATGAAAAGTGAGACTTATTGAAAAATACTGTAGACCCTTAATTTTGGCCATAAGTTGGTATGATCCTAATTAAAGAATGCTAAGATAAATTCGTTCCAACATTAAAAGATTTAAACATAGTTTACAACTTTTAAATACGTCGGTCCAGTTTCAAAAGGCATAAATTCAACTGATTAAAATTATAAAGCCCTAAATAAAATTTGTTTTGCCTAAATTAAAACTGTCCTGTCCAAAAACTAAAAATACAAGACCTAATTTGAGTCATCACGGTTCCAGGCGACTTGTGCCACTGCTCATGTTGACTTGGAGGGCCTAGGTCGACATGTACATGGCTTATGCCGATCTGGTTGCCGCTCATGTCGATTTGGGACACCAAATCGAAATCAACCTTAATTTCAAAGTAATTTTGGCCCGTAATTTATTATCTTAATCATGCTAGAATCCTTTTAAGTCTCAGATTAGGTTTAGGATTAAGCATTACTTTGCCTATAAATATTAAGTTTAATACTAATAACGAGAAGCAACAATGATCAATAAGCAAAAACCAGCAATAGTTAATCAACAACAAGCAATGTTCATTAACCATCAATACATCAAAGACAACAACACTGTCTTTATCTTTGTTTAGCTAGAAACAACTTTGGTGGAACCAAAAAACGGAGGTTTGATTTAATTCTTTAATTTGTTTGAATTCACAGTAGTTTCATCCTTGAGTTACAACCTATTTGAATATCCAGTATATGCATTCTCTTCTATAAATATCATTAGAAGTTTGAAGATTGAGAAGTTATTTAGGTCCAGTAGTTAACTTAAACCTCGTAGCCCTAAAAGTCTTGATTACTTGATATAAACAATATAATTTGAGTTCAATGTTCATATAATCACAAAGCACATCAAAACCCTAATCCAATAAGCCTAAAACCCTAATTTTAGAATACCAAAACTCTAACCCCAATATCTAATATCCTAAAGCCCTTAAACCCTAGACACCAAACCCTAGCACCAGTTCATCTATTAAACCCTAATCTAGCAAACCCTAATTAAAAACCTGATTCTAATGACTTAATTCCCAAACCCTAATCAAGTAATCCAAACCCTAATTCCAGAAGACTAATTTACAAACCTTAATCCCAAACCTAATCCATCAACCTAATTTCTAAATACCAAAATCCTTAATCTATTTCCTGTAACCTAAACCCTAATATCCAAACCCTAAACCCTAATTTCTTAAATAATAATCCAAAAAACCCAAATGTCCAGTAGCCCATAAATACAAATCTTATTTCTAAACCCCAATTTTCTAATGTCCAGAAACTTAGTTTTCAAATCCCAAAACCATAAATTCATCCAGTGGCTATAACCCTATATCTTTCAAACCAAAAATTATCATCTCAAGACCATAATACAAAAATCCCTAATTTCCAATAACCATAATCCAAACCTTAATTTCCTAAATCCTCACTCCACAAACCCTAAATTTCCTAAATTCTAACCTAAACCCTAATTTTGTAAACCACCAAAACCTTTTATCCCATAACACTATTTTCTAAATTTCCTAGCCTTAATTATGTAACCCAAAACCTATTTTCATCCAGTAGCCCCAAAATCTTTCAACCAAAAACCCTAATTTCCAAAATAAAACCCCAAAACCCTAATTTATATCCCATAAACCCTAATTATGTATATTTAATACTTTAAACCATAGTTTTAGTTATTTAATTTTTCATATACTTTTATGATGGATTATTTATTTTATTTTGTTATAATGGATTCTAGAATTGTAAAAGGCATGTATCCACTTTGTGGGTGCCTTAATTATCTTTAATTAAGTAATTTACATTATAAATTTTAGAATTTTATAAAGGATATGTTTTCACCTTTTGGCGGGTGTGCTCTTGTATTTATTTTCATGGACATGGACATTGTAAAGACATATTTTCATCTTTGGATGGGTGCCTATTTTGCTTGTTTTTATATAATAAAGTGATGGATGTTTATTTCTTTCGATTGTTGCATGTAGTATGGATAATATCATAATATTTAAGAATTTAATAATATATAGACTTGAAAAGGAGGCCGGTTCCAATGAAGCAGGTGTTATAGGGGTGCTGGATTATTCTCACCTTCCCCATACATATCCAACTTTTTGAACCCATTAGGGGGTTGGGGATTCCTTAGGAATTGGGTCATCCACCCTTTTTTTTCCAAGCCCATCCTGGTGATGACTCTATTTTCTCCGAGTTTAGGCTCGTGTTCTCTAAGGCCCTGAGCCTAACAGTGCAGAAGTCACAAGAACCATTCCACATGGCAGTGGGGGCAAAAATCTCCGCTCATAAATACAATAAGTATAATATGAGCAATGTTAACATATGCAAAAGCAAGTCTTAAATGAAATAGCTTAATAAGAGTAAAGTTACAATACTAAAAGTGTAGTGCAGCATGATTAGTTTTATAAAGTTAAAATTATTATTGTGTAATCAAAATATTGCTTTAGTTTGTTATTATGAATTCTTGATAAATTGAATTTTTTTTGTTAATATTGAGTTTTATTACTATATTTTTATAAATATTTTCTTTAATATTATGTGGCAAAATATGTTTATATAAGTACCACTAAGCTATTGGCTTAGCGTGTTAGAATATTTCTGACACACATGTGTAATGGAATGAAAGAAATTGAGGAGTTATAGTGAAGATGTTCAAAACAAGTGGTACTGCAGTGAATAATTTGTATAAATTATTTATAGAATTGATGTATTGTTTGGTGCAATTGATAATATTGGAACTTTGTACAAGTTTGTAAGCATGGTTAAAACATTTAAATTTAGAGACTTAACGACCATAAATTCTAACCATATTTGATATAAATTGTATTGTAAATTATTTAGTTTATAATAAACTCTTTGATACATGAATGGAGTTAATTTTTATTGGAGATGTTAGAGTTGGATTGAATGTCCAAGAAAAAAAAAATGTTATGTGACAGGTTATGAACTTATATTTGAAAATTTTTATTTAAGTGACAATTTCAAAAGAAATTTTAGTTTGATCAAATTGCTGTTAATATTTTTTAAACAAAGAGTTCTAAATGGTTACAAGATAGATAGTATGTTAAGTGATATTCTTTAATAATTTTATATGAGAATTGTCAGAGGATGTTGCACTTATAACCCAAATCAAAATAAGATATATATCTCATCCAGAATTTACATTATATACAATCCTCAAATTTGACCCTTTTCGGATCTTAACAATAATTATAACAGTAACCAAAACTATACAATTATCATATAAACCAAATTACTATTATGTGAACTATAAATAAATATATAATACAAAAGTATCTTCAAAAAGACAACTGATGCTGCAGTTGATCTTTAGACTCTAAACTTCACTTCTTAAATCTGCTCTAGTCCATCTGATATGCGTGTTAGAAATTCTAACACGTTAAGCATATTGTTTAGTAGTGGCTGTATGTAACACCCCTATACCTCGTATACGTACACAGCATGCTAATACGATCGTAATATACGTATGCTGAATGTAGAGTTGCCACTGTTTACTAAACAAATGACTCATCCCTTTTCAAAAACATGAACAAACTTAAAACATTTAAAAGAAACTATAAACACAAAAGATAAAGTGTTTATTTAAAAGCAGCGGAAAATATAATAATTATTTACAAATAATTATACATTAAAACTCAAGTTTTACAAAACATAAAATATATATATACATGTGTGGCAGTATGTCTTTGATCTTTAAGCTCCACTATCAACCCCTCGAAATCTAGACTCTACTCGGTCTAGAGGAACTCTCTGGTTCTTCTCTGTCACCTGCACGATGAATCACAATCACGCTAAGCCAACAGCTTAGTGGTACAAACTATAATAATATTATACTTTAATGAAATGCAAATGTCATAATCTCAAACATATAAACAATTCTCAAGAATCTCATTCTTCATTTATTTCCTCATTCATAAATCACATTGAAAACAAAGACAGACTTGGGCCCAAAAGACACTAATATGTTATTCAAAGTTCAGAGTTACTGCTTTGGTCTATAATCACAATTATCAAGCCCGTAGGCAATACATATATATTTCTATCCATGGATAGGGTAACAGACCCAGTCTCTTGGACCTCAACCCGCTAAACTCGAGGAGATCCTCAACCCGGCTAGACTGTTACCTGTAACAGACCCAGTCTCTTGGACCTCAACCCGGATAAGCCCGAGGAAATCCTTAACCCGGCTAGACTGTTACTTTAATTCACATTTCACATTATTCAACTGGAATCGGCTTACAACCCGGTCTTTTCACCTATCCAGTACTCTATAGGCATGCCGCCAAACCCAGAACTCTGAAGGTTGAATAACACATTAGACACATAATCTTTTCATTTATATTTTTATACATTTCTTTCTCATCATTATAGCCAACAACCATGGCTTCATATCTCATAATCAAAATAGGCAACCATGCCTCAATCATCTCATTTCACATTGTGAACCTCAGTTTTCCGCCCGAAAAGGATCCGGGCGCAAAGTTCACTCGTTGTCGGGAGTCGCCACTCAGTTTATTTTGTTCAAAGGGAAAAACTAAGAAAACCCTTATTTGACTCCAATTAATGCTTCCAATGTAAAGGCTTCTGATCTACGAACCCAAGGAGGATTCGGGGACTATGTCATGCATTTGACTAACTTGCAAACAAAAGGAACAAAGAAATAAAAACAGACAGATTGTTAGTAAATTGTGGACTTGCTATTTGGGGTGAATCCCAAACATGCCTACATACTCCCGTTTGAATGGGAGATCAAAGTCCATGTAGTTCGGAAAAGCCTATTTAAAGGCGATGAAATTTATGCTTCATGCATGTGTGTGTGTATGCTTCGTGCATTTGTCGGGCTTTTTGCCAAATTCGTGAGATTTAGCACTTAGTGCAAAAATTGTATAATTTCGGGTACTTAGTACCAAAAGAGTTCGAATTAGGCTTCATGCCAAAAGTCCAATTTAATGGTGCCGTTTAGGTACTTAGTACCAAAGAGATGCAATTTAGGCTCCGTGCCAAAAAGGTTGATTTTATTTACGGCTTAAAGCCGAAAGGGTGATTGATTAGTCCATTAGGCCCTCAGACCTAAAAAGATTAGGCCTTTGACCGAGAAGAAAATAAGAAGAAGATTAGAATGCTTATGATATGCTCGAATTGACCAAAGATGAATTATGATATTACCTTGATTAGAATTTTTCCACTTCTAAGTTCCAGATCTTGTTTCTTTGCACTTTTAAGTATGATTCTTGCTTTCTACAACACAATATTAGAAATTCTTAAGCATAAAAATTTTGTCAGCATCTAGGCGTAGGAAGTCCAAAAGTCTTTTTTTTTTTTGAAAATCTGAAGCCTATTTATAGGCAAAATCGGGCTGGACGGCGGCCGGGCCGCCGGTCAAGGCGGCTGAGCCGCCAGCCACGGCGGTCGAGCCGCGGTGAACGGCGGCCGAGCCGCCGGCGCTACGGCGGCCTGGCCGCCGGTCCTGGCCCACCGCGACACGCGCTATTTCCGTTAAAACTGACTTTCTGGGAGCCACGGGCCTCCAAAAATATTCCGGGACCATATCCGTGATCCTCACGTCGTCCCGGACATTTCAAGTACCATGAAGACATACTTTCGGTGGACTTTTACCGTGGACCCCCGGTCCGGTATGGTCTGAGGAAATTGGCTTTCCGAGCCCCAAAATTCGAGTGTTCACAATTGCCCCCCACTGGGGTCCATAAAAATGATTTATGGAACTCAGTGGTCTTCTGAAGAGCGAATTTTGAGCGAGGTGCAAAAAGACCCGCATTTTCATTTTTTTCTATAAATAGGCTCATTTCATTCAATTTTCATTTGCTTTCAATCATTTTTCTTCTTTCACTTCTTTCAAATTTTCTCTCGACGATGGATTTTTCCGGCTTTGAAGACCTCGAAATCCCACTCCCTCCCTGCAATCTTTTACTTGAGGAGGAGAAGCACAGTTCTCGGACCGGCTGCTATGAGGTGAGTACTTTCCGTTTGTTCATCTAGTATGCATGCTTAGGAATTTTATTCATTTCCAGTAAGGAACTTAGAAATAAATTTTAGGGATATTCCCTTTACATGTACTAGTAATGAATTAGGATCTGTGCCAGGTTTCATTATGTTCTGCCATCAGTAATTATTTCTAGTAAAGAACTTAGAAATAATCCTTTAGGAATCCACACCCGGCTGGGGAAAGAACTTAAATCTTTTCTGAATTTGTCCAACTTTTCTGATTGATTTTGATTTTTTTTTAGGACTCTACAATCAAGATATCTATAGCTGAGCGTCCGATGGTCACTATTTCGGCTTACATTTTTGATGCCGGGCACCCAGTGGGGGATCTTATCAGACCTGCTTTCCTCCACCATTTGAGGGCTATAGATGTGGGCAGAGATATCCACCGGGATTTGATCTGTGCTTTAGCCGAGCGCTGGTGGCCTACCACTGACACTTTCCATTTTTCTTGGGGGGAGATGACAATGACGCCTACTGACTTTTCCATCATCTCTGGGATTCCCTTTGGCGTTGAGATGGTGGAGTCCTATGATGACTGGCGGCAGGACATTTCTTCAGCCGACATGATTACTTTGATCGGGGTTGACTATCCTCGATATCAGGCGCCTCGCTGCATTCAGCGGAGGTGGCTTGTGGAGCAAGCGCCAGGTATCTACACTGGTTACGAGACAGGCGACCTTACTGCTGACCAGGCGGCCAGGTTTACCTTGCTTCTCCTGTTTGCTAGCTCCTTCTTATCAAACAGGAAAGATGCAGTGAGTCTCAATGTGCTGAAGAGCCGACTTGACCTGACACGGCTTCATATGTACGATTGGGCTAGCATGATGCTGTGTAGGACGATATGTCTGACCTCTGCTATACCCGTATTGCTCCCTGTGGCTTGTATTACTTCTGGGAGGTAATGTAAAGAACATTTCCCCTCTCTTTATATATGTTGACATACACCAATTCTGATATATATATATATATATTTATTTTTATTTTATTTTTATTATTTTTATTATTTATTTATTTTTTTTATATATTTTTTTTTCAGACTTGGGCTTATGAGTACTTTCCTGTCATCGCCCCTTTTCTTCGCGAGATACCTGCCCCCGCCGATCCTCTTTCCCCCATTGCTTGGAGGTGGTATAGAGAGAGGGTAGAAGTACCAAAGAGGAAACTTCCCATCAGAGGGCTGAGATCATTCTTCGACAGCTGCCCAATGGACTCAGTAAATGCTTTATCGTCATCTTTTTTATTATATTAGAGAAAATGATTCACTAATATAACAAATTTTTACAGGTTGCATATGAAGTGATGTCTCACCGACTGGCAGAGTGGATTGCTCAAGATTACAGCTTTCGACGATCAGAGTTTCTGACTCGCCGTCGATTCATACTTCCCCATCCAGAGTTTTGACGGTATTATCTCACTGAGAGGGTAATTTTCCAGATCACCGGTTTCCGTGCAGTTCCCATGGATCCTCCTGATGATATGCTATCTTCGACACTTCTGCCTGTTACTGTGTCCCAGTATGAGGGCGACCCTTTCGAGTCGGCTTATGCCCCGGATGAGGATTATGACTTCTACTGCCTTCATCGACTGATGCCATGCATTGGGACACGATTTGATTCTGTACCACCTTATCGGTCTTCCCACTCTTCGGCTCCCACTTCTGGCACTCCGAGAGACCATCCTTCTCCCGACCGGCAAACTGACAGACCCTCTTCCTCTAGGGCTGAGACTTCCACTTTCGGGGCTGGACCATCACACACTGGAGGAGGCAGCAGTTCATCTCATTTGAGGCCTCCCGCATCCGTCCTTACAGCTACCGGCCAATTTGACCCTATTTTGGCCGACTTGAGGCTGCCTTATGCTGCTCGTTATCATGCACCTGGTGGTTGGGTGACCCGACCAATTAGTGCAGAGGGTGCATTATATCGGAGCTTTGCTCATGTCACTCAGGTATATTCTCATAGAACTTTTCATGAAAAGGATTCATAAAATTCTCTTGAGATTGTTTGTGATTTTGTCTCTTTTACAGGTACCAGAGGGCCTGATTACGGAAATGGCGGCACTGATTACTGCTTTCTCGGATGAATTGTCTGGTGCTTGGACTGAGGCTGCTTACGAGAGGAAGAGCAGGCCGCAAAGACGAAGAGGCCGGCACTGATTGATTTTTTTTTATACTTGTCTTGAACTATGCTTGCTGTATTTAAACTATTCCCCTTCTGTACTTTGTACCTTTCATGTTTTCTGCTGTTATCTGAACTTATCTGTAAACCTGCACTTATTTGTTAGTATCAACAGCTCATATGTTTGCATGATGCTTTTTTTTTCTTTTTAGAAATCTATTTTAAAAATAAATCCCTGACACAATCCCAAAAAATAGCACATAACAGGGCCTAAACAGGGCCAACACATGAGAATTTTTACAAAACATCAAATAAAAAAAGGAATCAGGAAGGTCGGCAGCGATGGCCGAGGCGCCGGCAGCGGCGGCCGAACCGCTGCCCGGGCCAGACCAGTATAAAAAACAAGGTTGTCTTACATCCGTGGGCCAGAAAGCAATCCTCTTACTGAAAGATCTAATATATTTTTTTCAAATAACAATGAATCCCCTTTTTAATCACGTGATGCATAATTGGACCAAAAGTCTCCACAATGTTGAAAGTATCAACATGGGGAGGTACGGGTTGAAAGTTGTCGCCACACTCAGAGGTGTAGCAGTAGACTGGGATTTCTTGCATTCTTGCATCAGGTTCTGGGATCCCCAAGCACATGTTTTCAGATTTAGGGCTCGAATGGAGGAAATGTGTCCTCTTTTTGAGGAGTTCTGCTCGATCATTGGGTGCGACCCAAATGCCCATCTTGTGAGGCATGAGGTCCAAATCGGGTATGTGGGATCTTTTCAGAGGCTTTTTAGCTTCACAAAACCCCAAGCCCAAGCTATGATTGTAGATGGGGATAAGGCGATGCTGCTTCCCCTAATTGATGAATTCTTGACCGCCGATTTTGAAGACGACATTCAATTGAGGCATAGAATGCGAGCCTTCGTCTTTTGTCTGTTAGCTGGGTTCCTCTTCAACCGTGACCCCGGCTTTGGAGATTTGAGACTTTGCCCAATGGTTAGGCAAATGGAAGAGCTAAACTGTATCGGGGGCATGATCCTGGCTGAGACTATTCAGAGTCTCGACAGATGTGCACTTGGATTTGAACGTTGGACCGTCACCCCGGTCATCCTTCAGGTAATTTATACCTTTTGTTTCTTTTTTTGCTTATTCTATCATCTCTCTTTTCCTTTGTAAAATAGAAAGGATCTATTTTTTCAGGTTTGGCTGAGAGATCATCTTCGAGTGGTTGCAGCCCCCCAGACTTTGACCTACAACCCTTCGCAGTACCGCACCAGGAAAATTCAGATTTCTTTTCCCTCTATGGCCGAATGGACTGTTTGGCTGTTTGAGCTTGGACCGGAAGAATTATTATGGTTCGTCCCTTGGTATAGGATTCCTCAATTCATGGAGGCAAATGCCATGCACAACCATGTCTACCTGCTTGGGTTCACTCACAGTACTTGGTACAGTGCTTCCCGCGTCCTCAGGCAGATGGGTATTGATCAGAGAGTTCCCCTTCCTGTCGGGCTTACCATTGCTTCTCCTATTACCCCCGGGGTTACTCGGGCTGTTCTACAGACTTGGGTCAGAGACCATCGGATGATCAGGCCTGGTGCAGAGCCTTCCCTCGTTCAGCCCACTCCAGAGTATAGGACCTGGTTTATAGCTGAGGTTTGGCCCGTTGAGAAATCGAGGAGGTGCGCATTGCTGCAGGAGTTGGAGGGAGAGGGGGTGTAGGATTTGGATCCCAGGGTGACTCCATTGTCTTTTCTGTTTTTGGGTTGTTTTTTACCTTTTTTGGTTTTTTTGGAGGAATATGACTTGATCTTTTTGTGTTTTATAGGCTAAATGACTCTTTTTGTAACAGATGATTCTCTTTTGTAATGAATGATTCTTAATGAATGACCCTTTTGTTTGCTTTCCAAGCATTATCTACTTTATTTATTTGCTCTTATTTTTGCCTAAGCCGTCCTTTCGGATTTTCAACTTAGCGAGCTCTTACCCATTCTTGCCTAAGCCGCCCTTTGCGGGTTTTCAGCTTAGCGGGCCCCACTATTGCCTAAGCCGCCCTTTGAGGGTTTTCGGCTTAGTGGGATTTTTTTGTTTGTTTTGTTTTTTGTTTTTTGTTTTATTATTATTTTTTTTTTGGCAAAAGAAAGATGAATGAATGATTTTTATTAAAATTTAGACCGTGCTCAAGGAGAGCTGCCTACATATCTCGAATTAGTTTGCGAGAATCAGGTCTAATGTAGTTCATTACAATGCATGATCATACATAATATTTCTTCAGTTGATCCAGATTGCATGGGTTTGTGAACTCCAGACCATCCAAATCAGACAAGATGACGGCTCCGCCGGAAAGTATCTTCTTCAAGATGTAGGGTCCCGCCCAATGAGGACGAAACTTCCCACGAGGATCTGTAACAGGTGTTCTGATCTCCTTCAAAACCAAACAACCTTCTTCCAACTTTCGATCTTTGACCTTTTTGTTGAAATGTCTAGCCATTCGCCTTTGATACCCTTGAATCTGATGTAGAGCTTGAAGTCTTTTTTCATCCAAACTCAACAACTGATGATGATAATTGCTGATCCATTCAGCTTCATTTATCTGACTTTCTTGAATTATCCTCGCCGATTGAACTTCCAGTTCAATGGAGAGTACTGCTTCCATTCCGTATACCAGTGAATACGGGGTTGCCCCAGTAGGAGTTCTAACTGATGTTCTGTATCCCCACAAGGCCAATGGCAACTTCTCATGCCAACGCCTATGTTCCTTGATCATCTTCTGTATGATCACTTTTATAGACTTGTTCGCTGCTTCTACAGCTCCATTTGTTTGAGGTCTATAAGGAGAGGACTTATGATGCTGGATTTTCTTATCCTGCAAGAGTTTAGCAAATTTCACTTGGAAATGAGTTCCATTATCAGTGATAATTTCAAACGGCGTTCCGTACCGACAAAGGATGCTGGTTCGGACAAACTGTGCTGCCTTTTTGGCGTCTAATTCTGCATAGGAAGCTGCTTCAACCCACTTTGTGAAGTAATCCACTGCTACCAAGATAAACTGATGTCCATTTGATGCTTTTGGATGTATTTTTCCAATTATATCAATTCCCCAAGTAGCGAAGGGCCATGGAGAAGTGATCGGATTTAGGGCAACAGGAGGTTGCTTCTGTAGCTTAGCAAATATTTGGCATTGATGACATCCTTGCACAAATGCCACGCAGTCTGCATTCATGGTGGACCAGTAATATCCTAGATTGGCAATTTTTCGAGCCAAGGCGATCCCATACATGTGTGGTCCTGATTCGCCACCATGTACCATTTCCATTATTTGCTTGGCCTCTGCTTCATTCACACACCTTAGGTGCATTCCATTCCAACTTCTTTTGTAGAGGGTATCTCCATTAAGAATGTAACCTGTGGCAAGCTGCCTTATTGCCCTCTGATCAACCTTTGATGATCCCTCCGGATAATTTCCATCCCTGAGATAACTCTTGATATCCCAAAACCATGGTTTACCATCGGCCAAGTGCATTACATGGGCGGGTTGCTTCTGAAGCTGAACTTTCAATGGACGAATGACTTTCCCCTCCTTGATATTGATCATGGAAGCTAAAGTAGCCAAGGCATCAGCAAACTGATTCTTTGCTCTTGGGAGATATTCGAAGGACAGATCATTGAACTGTTGTGCCAAATGATCAAGGCGTTGTAGGTAAGGAACCAAACGCTCTTCTTTTATCTTCCATTTCCTTAAGGCTTGTGATACTATTAAAATAGAATCACCATAGACCTTTAGGTCCTTAATCCCCAATTCCAGGGCGGCTTGAAGCCCATTAATGCAAGCTTCATATTCTGCTTCGTTGTTTGTGTAGCTAAAGTCAAGCTTAACTGCGAATGGAATGTATTCTCCACAAGGAGTTTTGAACACAATCCCAATTCCGTTTCCATGATAATTGGATGCTCCATCAAAATACATCTCCCAAACACTGCTTTCCACGTTCAAGAGGTCTTCATCAGGGAAACCCATTTCTCGCATCTCGTCATTCACGGGTAATTCTGCTAATTGGTCAGCTATTGCCCCACCTTTCACAGCTTTCCTTTGAACAAATTTCAAGTCAAAGGCTGCCAATGTTGACACCCACTTAGCCATTTTGCTGTCCAGAACAGGCCTCTCCATAAGGAATTTCAAGGGACTCTGTTCTGCGATGACATAAGTAGTGTAAGAAGACAAGTAGTGTTGTAACTTCGTACAAGCCCAATACAAGGCTAAACACAACTTCTCAATCTTGTTATACTTTAACTCATAATCCAGCATCCTTTTGCTGAGGTAGTAAATTGCATTTTCTTCCTTTGTATCTTCAGCCTCTTGAGCTAGCATTGCACCCATGGCTTCATCTGTTACAGACAAATACAAGAGCAGAGGTTTTCCCATTCTGGGAGGTTGTAGAATTGGCGGACTTAACAAGTATTCTTTGATCTTGTCGAAGGCCTTTTGGCAGTCTTCATTCCATTCTTGTGAAGCACCTTTCCTTAGTAGCTTAAAGATAGGACCACAAGTCTCATCCAACTGTGATATGAATCGACTGATATACTGTAATCTACCTAGTAAGCCTCGAACCTCTTTCTCTGTTCTTGGCGGAGGCATTTTCAGAATAGCCTTTGACTTTGCTGGATCAACTTCTATTCCTTTTTTGCTGACCAGATATCCCAAAAATAAGCCCGATGTCGCACCAAAGAGGCATTTTGCAGGATTAAGCTTCAAATTGTACTTGCAAAGTCTAAGGAAGAACTTCTCAAGTGTTTCAACGTGTTCTTCTGGAGATTTTGACTTGACAATCATATCATCGACATACACTTCTACTTCTTTGTGAATCATGTCATGAAAGACTGTTGTCGCCATCCTTTGGTAGGTAGCCCCTGCATTTATCAACCCAAAAGGCATAACTCTGTAGCAGAAAGTGCCCCATTCTGTAATGAAAGTTGTCTTCTCTTTGTCTGGTGGGTGCACCAGGATCTGATTATACCCAACCACAAGATCAGTCATGGGAACCATCACATGTCCAGCCATCCTGTCTATCAGCAAATCGATGTGAGGTAGCGGGAAATCGTCCTTGGGACAAGCCTTATTCAGATCTCTGTAGTCAACACACATCCTGACCTTTCCGTCTTTCTTCGGGACTGGCACGATGTTTGCTAACCATGAAGGGTAGGCAATTGGTTCTATGAACTTATTGTCCAGTTGCTTGGCAACCTCCTCTTTAATTTTCAAAGACCATTCTGGCTTCATTCTTCTCAATTTCTGCTTAACCGGCTTCGCATCGGGGTATAGCGAAATCTTGTGAACTGCTATGGCTGGGTCTATTCCCGTGACATCACTTGCCTTCCACATGAAGCAGTCGACATACTTCCTGATGCAATCGACAACCTGTTCTTTATTCACACAATCATATGCAATGTATGTATGTTCATTTTCTTTGCCAATTATTATTTTTTCATTTTTTTCATTTATTTCATTTATTTCATTTTTGCTAGATAATACTTGGAAAGCAAAAGACACAGGGTAACCAAGAATCGGAACAGTTTCATTGATAATGGCGGAGTCGTTCTCCAAGATTACATTAGACTTGACATTAGGGTTCCCTAAATCTGAAACTACAGAAGGCTCAGAATTAGACTCTGACTTGGTTTTTGACTCAGAATTAGTACAAGACTCGTTACAAGACTCAAGTTCAGGGTGTGACACAGGACTAGGTTTAACCTCAGCAGCTTGTCCCTCCTCGGCGTACCAGTTTCTCAGCGGTCCATCTGTAGTCTTGATCAGCTTTGTGAAATCCCTATTGTCTTCAAAATTGGTTATCATAGCAACCTCATCAAAGAGACAAGGTCGCATGAAATCTTCCATTTGGGGGTCAGTTTTAGGTTCTGGCTCTTCTTCTTTCATGGCCACAACATCAGCAAACATTTCAAAACCCGGTAGTTTCTTTCCGGTCATAGGAGAATAGAATGGTTCCTGAAAACCACGGTGATGAACTGCCTTTCCAGGTTTGCAAAAGTGACCATTCAGAGTTCTAAAGTAAGGGCGCATTTTGAGGCTTCTTGCCCCCCAACTCCCCTTTTTCTTCCTTCCACGCTCAAACTCTTCTATTTCCTCGTCTGTAGGTTTGTACCCCAAGCCAAAAGTTCCCTTATTCTCAGGCTCTTCCCATGGCCGTACCACGGGTATTTTTCTCCCAGACTTCATCATTTCCATACCGGGCTATAGACCTACCCTCAGCATCATTCCCACTAGGCAGTTGATTTGGACCTCCCCAAAGTCATATGAGACAAATGGCCCTTTGGGTTTTTCACCTTCTATGCATTGAACTGTGTCGTAATGAAACCCAGTCAAGGTCATGGCGGTTTCACCAGGAACAACCTCAAGGAGAGACTGATCCATGGTTTTCCTGTTGATATCGCAGGTGTCCCCTTTGATAGTGATGATTTTTCCTTCAAAAGGGAATTTAAGTTTTTGGTGTAGTGAAGAAGGTACAGCATTAATCTGATGAATCCACGGCCTTCCAAGGAGGAGATTAAAGCTCGCGGGTACATCAATGAACTGGAATGGTACTCCCATTTTCACCGGCCCAATAGCAATTTCTAGAGTGGCAACACCCAAAATTTCTCTTCGAGTGTTATCATATGCTCTCACAATCTGATCAGAAGGTGTAAGATTTGTAGCCTCCAACCCCAGACAGCTTGCTACTTTCAAAGGACACACATTTAAGGCTGACCCATTATCAATGAGAACCATGGACACAGTCTTTCCCCCAGTCTGTATGGTGATGTATAGAGCATCATTGTGTTTCTTACCGTCTTCTGGTAAATCTACATCAGAAAATCTGATACTCAATGCCTTGGTTGATTGGGTCAAAGTGGCCACCAAAGCTTCTGGGCTTGTGTCCACTGGTGTATCAAGTTGACTCAAAGCTTCGCTGAGAGCCTGGCGGTGTGGGAATGAGGAAGCAAGGAGCTCCCAAATTGACACCTTAGCTTGAGTTTGCTTAAGCTGAGTGAGGACAGGGTCTTCTTTTGGCTCTGGTGTTTTCTTATGGGGGGGATTTGAGGTTGTAGGGGTTTTTCCCAAGTCAAGTGGCTGATATTGTCTTCCACTTCTTGTCAGAGCACTGACCTCTTCAGCGAGGTCGTTCAAATCTAACACACACACTTCATTCATTTCCAAGAGAAGTTTGAAAGGATCAAACAGCTCTTCTTCCACAGTAATGGCGTGGATGGAATGATTGGGCAAAGGGTTAGTGTTGATGTTTGGTTGCCTCCTGAGAGGAATGATGTCACCACTATCCACCAGATCCTGGATGCGGTTTTTGAGTGTCCAGCAAGCATCTGTTTTATGCCCATTCCCTTGATGGTATTCACAGTATTTGTTGACTTTATGACTGGAAGGTAATGGGTTTGGAGGAGGTCTTGGGTCCAAAGGCTTCAAATATTTCCCTTCCACAGCCTTTTTAAACACCAAATGAAGGGGTACCCCAAGGTCAGTATATTGCCTTCTTGGCTGATTTCTCGGCCCAAGATTGCCCACACGTAAAGGATTCGCAGGGGCAATATTGGCCACTTGATTGACCTTGCTTGAGGAAGGAGTTTGGCTTTGTTTCTTATATTTCGATGCAACCCCCTCATCCACTATTTTACCCAACTGTATCAAATCTTCTACCTTGGTTGCAGTCGCAATGAGCGATTTGAAAGTAGGTAGATATTGGGTTTGCAGTTGAGCCTGATATGTAGGTCTTAAATTCCTGATTATGATATCAATCTGCTCTTGTTCTAAAGGGCGATTGATCATCTGGGCGGCTTTTGCCCTCCACCTCGTAAGGAACGAGGAGAAGGGTTCATTGTTGTTCTGTTTGGTGGTCTCAAGTTCTCTTCTAGTGACATCCACCTCAATATTGTAGTGGTATTGAGAGTTAAATGCATTGCAGATGTCTTCCCATGTCTTAATCTTGGAACGGTCTAGACTCACAAACCATTTAAGGGCAGCCCCAGTCAGGGATTGTTGGAAGAGTTGAGTAAAGAGTTCATCATTTAAACCCCAAGGACTCAAGGCCCCCACATACATCTTCAAATGGGTTTTAGGGCAAGTGGTCCCATCAAATCTGTCCATCCCCGACATCTTGAATTTTGGAGGTAATCTGGCTTGGGGAAACAAGGATAAGGAATCCATGTCTACCACCTCTTTGTGAGTTTTCATGGCAGTGATTGACCTCTCAAGCAATTCAAGTTTCTTTTTCAGTTCATCTGTTTCATTCTTGGAGGGTGGATCCTCCAAATTGATGACAGGGGTATTAATCTGAGCAGTCACGGGGGTACTAGTTTGCCCCACAATGGGTTCCTTCCCCAAATTTTCAGGAATAGGGACTGTCTTTGGTGCTCCTTCTAATTCAGCCAGAATGGCTACCCTTTGGGCGGCTAAAGCTTCATCAATTTTTTCTTGCATTCTAGCTTCAATTTCCTTAACCTGACCATCCAGCAAAGCTTTAATCTGTTCAATCGTGGCCATTTCAGTAATTGGAGTAGTTGGTGAAGTTGGGGTAGTAGAACTCGTAGGGGATAGCACAGTTGGTGTTGATGTATCTGGTGTAGGTGAAGGCACACGGACAGTGGGTACCATGAAAAGGTCAAGGGTAAAGGATCAGGGTAGTGTGTAGGGTAGGAAAACTCTTGGTCCACTTATGTACATCAAAATTTTCCCCCAAAACAATGTTGTTATGTTGCATGAATGCACCTCATCACATCACAATTCATTTTAATGGAATGCGGCACTATCATTGGGTACATACAACCTAAGGGAAGGTTCTATTGTTATGTAAAAATAGAGAATCGGCTTATCATAGGGACCCTTGAGTCTTGAGTAAGATATACCTAACCACATGTGAAACAAGGAGTTTCGCGTGGGTCCAACAGTACGATTACTCATAGGCCACTCCAAAAGGATTGGAATGGTTTGCGACAACAGGGAGGACGCTTTGGCTGTCCGCCGGCATAATCAAGGAGACCTGCCGGTCAGCGCTACTTGCTATCCAGACTCAGAACTTTGAACAGAAAGAGAAGAAATTCATTTGAAAACAATTTTTTATGCAATGGAGGAAAAGGATTCCCCCATATATGCAAGAGAAAAAGATTCTCTGAATGACAAAACAAATGCACAATTTATCAAATAAGGGACCATTGAAGGAAAAAGATTCCTTTTGTCAACTTTCAATCCAACATCCTTAAAGAAAGGATATATAATGCTAGGGTACCCTGCAAAATGAATAAAAATACCCTAAAGAAGGGCAAATCAGTTAAACGAATAATAATAACAGTCTACTATAATTCCATAAATCATTATTATTATCATTTTTTTATTATTTTTTTTGTAATATATAGCCATTATTTTATTTATTATTATTTTTTATGGTCTGCAGGAAGATATTTTTTTCAATTTTTGGTACTAATGTCTTTAAAGAAAAGACAACCATTGCTAAGGTATCCTGCCAAAATAAATAAAAACACCCTAAAGAAGGGCCAGTTAGTCAAATAAACAATAGTAGTCCACTAGGATCCCATAAATGGTTCTTATGTTCCCCGGTGGAGTCGCCAATTTGTGAACCTCGGTTTTCCGCCCGAAAAGGATCCGGGCGAAAGTTCACATGTTGTCGGGAGTCGCCACTCAGTTTATTTTGTTCAAAGGAAAAAACTAAGAAAACCCTTATTTGACTCCAATTAATGCTTCCAATGTAAAGGCTTCTGATCTACGAACCCAAGGAGGATTCGGGGACTATGTCATGCATTTGACTAACTTGCAAACAAAAGGAACAAAGAAATAAAAACAGACAGATTGTTAGTAAATTGTGGACTTGCTATTTGGGGTGAATCCCAAACATGCCTACATACTCCCGTTTGAATGGGAGATCAAAGTCCATGTAGTTCGGAAAAGCCTATTTAAAGGCGATGAAATTTATGCTTCATGCATGTGTGTGTGTATGCTTCGTGCATTTGTCGGGCTTTTTGCCAAATTCGTGAGATTTAGCACTTAGTGCAAAAATTGTATAATTTCGGGTACTTAGTACCAAAAGAGTTCGATTTAGGCTTCATGCCAAAAGTCCAATTTAATGGTGCCGTTTAGGTACTTAGTACCAAAGAGATGCAATTTAGGCTCCGTGCCAAAAAGGTTGATTTTATTTACGGCTTAAAGCCGAAAGGGTGATTGATTAGTCCATTAGGCCCTCAGACCTAAAAAGATTAGGCCTTTGACCGAGAAGAAAATAAGAAGAAGATTAGAATGCTTATGATATGCTCGAATTGACCAAAGATGAATTATGATATTACCTTGATTAGAATTTTTCCACTTCTAAGTTCCAGATCTTGTTTCTTTGCACTTTTAAGTATGATTCTTGCTTTCTACAACACAATATTAGAAATTCTTAAGCATAAAAATTTCGTCAGCATCTGGGCGTAGGAAGTCCAAAAGTCTTTTTTTTTGAAAATCTGAAGCCTATTTATAGGCAAAATCGGGCTGGACGGCGGCCGGGCCGCCGGTCAAGGCGGCTGGACCGCCAGCCACGGCGGCCGGGCCGCCATCCTGGCCCACCGTGACACGCGCTATTTCCGTTAAAACTGACTTTCTGGGAGCCACGGGCCTCCAAAAATATTCCGGGACCATATCCGTGATCCTCACGTCGTCCCGGACATTTCAAGTACCATGAAGACATACTTTCGGTGGACTTTTACCGTGGACCCCCGGTCCGGCCTGGTCTGAGGAAATTGGCTTTCCGAGCCCCAAAATTCGAGTGTTCACACACATTAAATCAATTGATCATTCAAGTATACACAACCAATTGCATTAACATACATTTCATATTTCATCAAATGTTTTAACCCTGTAATCAATTGCTTAGCATATGTATAATCAAATATGTTAAGTATCAAATCATGTGAATGTATGCAACAATGTAGTTTGTACTTACCTTAGGAACAACTCACACCAATCTACAACCTTTCTCTTTCAAGAATTCTTCACCACCTAGGTTAGGACAATTCAACCTCTTCAATACCTAAACCAAAGGTGATAATACATACTCACTTAGAGATACATATGAGATAATAAGACTAAGAACCAACTAGGGCAAACCCTAAACATGACACGCTCACCAACACGGGCGTGTCCCTGACCGTGCCCTAAACTCACAACACAGAAGCTTTGACACGCTCATAACCACGGGCGTGTCACTGAACGTGTAATACATACTGTCTCACAGAAACATTGACACGTCCAACAACATGGGCGTGTTCATGGCCGTGTCAATTCCTCACCAACACAGTAGCTATGACACACTCAGTGACTTGGGCGTGTCACTAGACATGTCAATACTTCAACTACACAGAAGCTGTGACACGCTCAGTGACATGGGCATGTCACTGCTCGTGTCACCCAACCAAGAACACAGAACCATCGACACGCCCAAAGACTTGGCCGTGCTCATGGGAGTGTCAGGCCAAAATCCCAGATTTTGGCAACAACAACAACACAACCAACAACTCACTTCCTTTCACCAAAATCTACTTCAAACAAACTTAGCTCAACATACCCAAGAACCATAACAAACATGCAAAAACACCAAAACAACTAAAAACATACATCCAACACAAATCAAAATCATCACCACAAACCCAAAACACAACCACAATACATTCACTTCCAACAACTTACTCTTTCCTTCAATCCAACCCCAAAATCCAAAATCACTTGAACCAGACACTCTTAAACACATCTTAATCAAACATAATCACATACCATCAACAATCAACCAACAAACTCAAAGACATCTTAAAAGAAAATCAAGGAATCATGAGGAAACTTACCAAGGATGAAGAAACTCTTAAATTTCCAACTTGATCACTTGAAAACTTCCTTCAATCTTGAGTTAGAAGATCAAATCTCTCTATTGCTCTCTTGATTCTTTGCTAGCCGGCCAAAAGGAAAGAAAAGGAAAGAAAGGAAAATGGCCACGGCAAGAGAAAGAAAGAAAGAAGAAAAGATAGAAAGCAAAAGTCAAATCATCTCCTCAAAACCCTCTCCTCCAAGCATTTAACCAATAAAATATTCCATTTAATCTCTTCCACTCATTTTAAATTTCCTTCTAATTAATTATTAAAACACAAATACATAAATATCTTCTTTAGTTGACCATCCATTTGACTTGTATATATGTTGTATATATTTCCATATATACAACATATAAACTCTCTCTTCACTTCCTTTCTCTTTCCAAAAACACATATACATTAAATTCAATTAAAATAACAATTATATCAAAACTTCTAGGGCATATTTTGGGATATTACAATTCTCCCCCTCTAAAAAGAAATTTCGTCCTCGAAATTACCTGATATCAAGTCTGAAACAGTTGAGGATACTGATCTCGCATTGCTTGCTCACTCTCCCAAGTTGCCTCTTCTCTATCATGATTCTTCCAAAGAACTTTCACCAATGGCACTCTCTTATTTCTCAACTCTTTCACTTCATGTGCCAAAATAGCAATTGGTTCTTCTTCAAATGTTAAATCCGGACTCACCTCAATAGATTCAACTGGTAAAACATGAGATAGGTTTGATATGTACTTCCTCAACATAGAAACATGGAAGACATTATGGATTCTATCCAATTCAGGCGGTAAAGCAAGTCGGTATGCAACTGGTCCAACTCTTTCCAATATCTCATACGGTCCAATAAAACGAGGACTCAGTTTTCCTTTATGACCAAATCTTAAAATCTTTTTCCAAGGAGACACTTTCAAAAATACTTTATCTCCAATATTAAACTCTATGTCTCTCCTCTTCAAATCTGAATAAGATTTCTGTCGGTCTGAAGCGGCTTTTAACCGATCTCGAATTTTCTTCACTTTCTCTTCAGTCTCTTTAACCAAATCAGGACCAATTAATTTGCCTTCTCCAAGTTCATTCCAACATAAAGGCGTTCTACATCTTCTACCATACAATGCCTCAAATGGCACCATACCAATACTGGATTGATGACTGTTGTTGTAAGCAAATTCCACAAGTGGCAAAAATCTGTCCCAACTTCTAGAGAAATCAATGATACAGCTTCTCAACATATCCTCAATAATCTGTATCACTCTCTCTGATTGCCCATCTGTCTGAGGATGAAAAGCGGTGCTAAAGTGTAATCGAGAACCCAATGCATCATGCAAACTCTTCCAAAACCTTGAAGTGAACTGGGGATCTCGATCAGACATTAAAGAAATCGGGACTCCATGCAACTTCACTCTCTCATTAATATACAGCTCAGCCAGTCTCTCAAGAGAATAGTCCATTCTAATTGGAAGAAAATGAGCTATCTTTGTCAACCGATCAACAATCACCCAGATAGCATCATGCTTCTTCTGAGTCAAAGGCAAACCAGATACAAAATCCATTATCACTCTCTCCCATTTCCATTCGGGCACTGTTAAAGGTTGAAGCAACCCTGTTGGAACTTGATGCTCAGCTTTCACCCTCTGACACGTGAGACACTTGGATACCAATTCCGTTATGTCTCTCTTCATACCAGACCACCAATAATGCCGTTTCAAATCATGGTACATCTTTGTATTTCCCGGATGCATAGCAAAAATTGAGTGGTGTGCTTCCTCCAAAATAAACTTTCTCAAACTAGTATCATCAGGAACACACAACCTATCTTTAAACCAAAGACTACCATCATTTCTCACATGGAAATCTCCATTTTCTCCATGTTGGCAATCTGAAACAATCTTCTGAATTTTCTCATCAGCCAATTGAGCCTCTTTAATCTGATCCAACAACACTGGCCTCAACTGCAATTGGGCCAACAGTGCACCATCATTGCATGATTCAAAACTAGCATGCAATGCTCTCAATTCAACAAGCAACGAGAGTGAATACACAGTTAAACTTGCCAAAGACTTCCGACTCAAAGCATCAGCAACAACATTCGCCTTACCCGGATGATAATCAATCAAACAGTCGTAGTCTTTAATCAACTCCAACCAACGTCTCTGTCGAAGATTAAGCTCTCTTTAAACTCCCAAATATTTTAAACTCTTATGATCTGTATAGATAAAACACTTCTCCCCATACAAATAGTGTCGCCAAATCTTCAAAGCAAACACTATAGTTGCCAACTCCAAATCATGTGTCGGATAATTAAGCTCATGCGGCTTCAACTGCCGAGAAGCATAAGCTACCACTTTACCTTCTTGCATCAAAACACATCCTAAACCATTATGTGAAGCATCACTATAAATCACATATGGTTTATCTTCCACGGGTAAAGTAAGAACAGGCGCTTGAGTCAACATCTCTTTCAATTGCTCAAAACTAGCTTGACACTGATCTGTCCACACAAATCTAACTCCTTTTCAAAGTAATCTGGTGAGTGGAGTAGCTATTTAAGAAAAACCTTTCACAAAGCGTCGATAATAGCCTGCCAAACCCAGAAAACTTCTAACTTCAGTCACTGACTTTGGTGGACTCTAATTCAAAATGGCTTCAACTTTACTTGGATCAACTCTAATACCATCTGCTGAAACTATATGACCAAGAAAAGTCACTTGATCAAGCCAAAACTCACACTTCGACAGCTTAGCATACAATTGCCTTTCTCTCAAAATCTGCAATACAATCCGCAAATGCTTGTCATGTTCCTCTTCATTATGTGAATACACCAAAATATCATCAATGAAGACCACAACAAACTGATCTAGATAGGGCCTAAACACCCATCAAATCCATGAAAGTTGCAGGTGCATTCGTCAACCCAAAAGGCATCACCAAAAACTCATAATGCCCATACCTTGTACGAAAAGCTGTCTTAGGAACATCTTCAGCTCTAACCCTCAACTGATGGTACCCTGATCTCAAATCAATCTTGGAAAACACTGCTGCTCCCTTTAATTGATCAAAGAGATCATCAATCCTAGGCAAAGGATACTTATTCTTGATTGTCACTTTGTTCAATTGCCTATAATCGGTGCACAATCTCATAGTGCCATCCTTCTTCTTCACAAACAAAACAGGGGCTCCCCACGGAGAAACACTAGGGAGAATAAACCCTTTATCCAACAACTCCTGCAACTGCACCTTCAACTCTCTCAATTCAGCAGGTGCCATTCTATAAGGAGTAATAGAGATGGGAGTGGTACCAGGCAACAACTCGATACCAAACTCAACCTCTCTCTCAGGGGGGTAACCCTGGCAACTCTTCAGGAAACACATCTAGAAAATCTGCAACCGTGGGTATACTATCAAGTTGAGAACCCATTACTCGGGTATCCACAACATGAGCAAGATAAGCATCACACCCTTTTCTAATCAATTTTCTAGCTGTTACAGCTGAAACAAACAAGGATGCAAGTTGTCTTTGCTCACTATACACCATCACAATTCTACCATTACCGGTTCTTAAGGTAACACACTTCTTTTGACAATCTACCACAGCTCCATGCTTAGACAACCAATCCATGCCTAAGATTAAATCATACTCCTTAAAAGGCAATTCAATTAAATCCCCAAGAAACTCCTCTCCTTGCACTACCACTGCACTATCACGATGAACCTTACTCACAACAACACTATGTCCTAAAGGATTTGTCACCAAGACATCAAATCCTAAGGACTCTGAATGTAATTCAGACACGGGCAATATGGATGCACTTATGTATGAATGAGTAGATCCTGGATCAATCAAAGCAAGTACTTAAATGCCAAATAGAGAGAATGTACCCGCTATAGCTGCTGAAGCATCCGGCTGCCTCTGCATTACATAAACTCTCTGAGAAGATCCGGCTTCATCTGGCCTACTGCCTCTGGATGATGATCCTCCTCTCTGACTATACCCGGGTCGACCCCCTCTACTGAAACCTCTGCCCCCTCAACCACCTCTGCTGACACTGGGTTGAGAGGCTGCAAACTCAGCCTGTCTATGCTCCTGCATCTCAGGACACTCCCTAATGAAATGGTCAGGCGATCCACACCTGAAACACACAGCGGATCTACCAATATTCCAGCAAACACCCACATGGTTTCTACCACAAATCTCACATGTAGTTGGAGTAGACCTTTGAATTAATGGAGTTGGAGCACTAGCTACAGAAGCTGTAGGTCTCGGTCTCTGTCTCTGATACTGCACTGACCTACCCGGCTGTCTCTGACTCCTATTGATCCTCGAAACAAAACTTCCTCTACCCCTCTTCACAGATGAAGACCCTGCCTCAAACTGGGGTCTTCTTACCCTAGTCTCCTCCTCAGAAGCAGCTGTTGCAATGCTTTGCGCTCTCTCAACACTTCTAGCTGCTGCAACAAGCTGAGAGAAATCCTGGTACCGAGAACCAGCCACGATGCACATAATAGAGGGCCTCAATCCCTCCTCAAATCTTCTGCACCTGTCTATTTCATCAGAGATAATCCCCTCGGCATAGCGACTCAACCGGATGTACTCAATTTCATATTCTGTTACCGTCCGGTTGTCTTGCCTCAAATTCAAGAATTCCATCTTCTTAATGTCTTTATACTCCCTCGGAGTATATTTCTGCTTGAACTCCCTCAGAAAATCCCCATATGATAAAGTAGGTGGATCATCCATTGCATGAGGAACCGTCTTCCACCAATCATAGGCATCTTTCTGCAGGAGGGATCTGGCATAGTCAAATTTCTCATCCGAAGTGGCTTGCAACTTAATGAATATCCTCTGCACCCTATCCAACCACTGCTCAGGCACTGCAGGATCGGTAGTGCCCAAGAAATCTTCATCCCCAAATTTTCTCAACTTGTCATAATGTCTTACCGGCACCTGAGGCTGTGGTGGTGGTGGCTGCACTGGAGCTTGTCTAAATAATTCCACCATATGCCTTAACCAACCCAGCGGAGCCTCATCTGCAGCTGATCTCTCTGGCAAAGAAACAGGTGCCTCACTAACTCTCTCAACCCTAGCTCCCTCTCTACTCTCTCCTGGAGCTACACTCTCAGCACTCCCTTCTACAATCTGACGTGAATGGGGCTCCATTACTACCCATATCTGCAAACACAGCAGAATATACCTTATCAATATCAAAGACTGCCATACCAGAACATGTATCTTATTTAAAAACCATATTTCAAAATTCAAACTTTCCTTTTTTCTTACAGTTGACCTAGGTTGAGAATCTCAAACCAAGGCTTTGATACCAAAATAATTATAACACCCCTATACCCTGTATACGTACATAGCATGCTAATACGATCGTAATATATGTATACTGAATGTAGAGTTGCCACTGTTTACTAAACAAACGACTCATCCCTTTTCAAAAACATGAACAAACTTAAAACATTTAAAAGAAACTATAAACACAAAAGATAAAGTGTTTATTTAAAAGCAGCGGAAAATATAATAATTATTTACAAATACTTATACATTAAAACTCAAGTTTTACAAAACATAAAATATATATATACATGTGTGGCAGTATGTCTTTGATCTTTAAGCTCCACTATTAACCCCTTGAAATCTAGACTCTACTCGGTCTAGAGGAACTCTCTGGTTCTTCTCTGTCACCTGCGCGATGAATCACAATCGCGCTAAGCCAACGGCTTAGTGGTACAAACTATAATAATATTATACTTTAATGAAATGCAAATGTCATAATCTCAAACATATAAACATTTCTCAAGAATCTCATTCTTCATTTATTTCCTCATTCATAAATCACATTGAAAACAAAGACAGACTTGGGCCCAAAAGACACTATTATGTTATTCAAAGTTCAGAGTTACTGCTTTGGTCTATAATCACAATTATCAATCCCGTAGGCAATACATATATATTTCTATCCATGGATAGGGTAACAGACCCAGTCTCTTGGACCTCAACTCGCTAAACTTGAGGAGATCCTCAACCCGGCTAGACTGTTACCTGTAACAGACCCAATCTCTTGGACCTCAACCGGGATAAACCCGAGGAAATCCTAACCCGGCTAGACTGTTACTTTAATTCACATTTCACATTATTCAATTGGAATCGGCTTACGACCCGGTCTTTTCACCTATCCAGTACTATATAGGCATGCCGCCAAACCCAGAACTCTGAAGGTTGAATAACACATTAGACACATAATCTTTTCATTTATATTTTTATACATTTCTTTCTCATCATTATAGCCAACAACCATGACTTCATATCTCATAATCAAAATAGGCAACCATGCCTCAATCATCTCATTTCACATTAAATTAATTGATCATTCAAGTATACACAACCAATTGCATTAACATACCTTTCATATTTCATCAAATGTTTTAACCTTGTAATCAATTGCTTAGCATTTGTATAATCAAATATGTTAAGTATCAAATCATGTGAATGTATGCAACAATGTAGTTTGTACTTACCTTAGGAACAACTCACACCAATCTACAACCTTTCTCTTTCAAGAATTCTTCACCACCTAGGTTAGGACAATTCAACCTCTTCAATACCTAAACCAAAGGTGATAATACATACTCACTTAGAGATACATATGAGATAATAAGACTAAGAACCAACTAGGGCAAACCCTAAACATGACACGCTCACCAACACTGGCGTGTCCCTGACCGTGCCCTAAACTCACAACACAGAAGCTTTGACACGCTCATAACCACGGGCGTGTCACTGAATGTGTAATACATACTGTCTCACAGAAACATTGACACGTCCAACAACATGGGCGTGTTCATGGCCGTGTCAATTCCTCACCAACACAGTAGCTATGACACGCTCAGTGACATGGGCGTGTCACTAGACATGTCAATACTTCAACTACACAGAAGCTGTGACACGCTCAGTGACATGGGCGTGTCACTGCTCGTGTCACCCAACCAAGAACACAGAACCATCGACACGCCCAAAGACTTGGCCGTGCTCATGGGAGTGTCAGGCCAAAATCCCAGATTCTGGCAACAACAACAACACAACCAACAACTCACTTCCTTTCACCAAAATCTACTTCAAACAAACTTAGCTCAACATACCCAAGAACCATAACAAACATGCAAAAACACCAAAACAACTAAAAACATACATCCAACACAAATCAAAATCATCACCACAAACCCAAAACACAACCACAATACATTCACTTCCAACAACTTACTCTTTCCTTCAATCCAACCCCAAAATCCAAAATCACTTGAACCAGACACTCTTAAACACATCTTAATCAAACATAATCACATACCATCAACAATCAACCAACAAACTCAAAGACATCTTAAAAGAAAATCAAGGAATCATGAGGAAACTTACCAAGGATGAAGAAACTCTTAAATTTCCAACTTGATCACTTGAAAACTTCCTTCAATCTTGAGTTAGAAGATCAAATCTCTCTATTGCTCTCTTGATTCTTTGCTAGCCGGCCAAAAGGAAAGAAAAGGAAAGAAAGGAAAATGGCCACGGCAAGAGAAAGAAAGAAAGAAGAAAAGATAGAAAGCAAAAGTCAAATCATCTCCTCAAAACCCTCTCCTCCAAGCATTTAACCAATAAAATATTCCATTTAATCTCTTCCACTCATTTTAAATTTCCTTCTAATTAATTATTAAAACACAAATACATAAATATCTTCTTTAGTTGACCATCCATTTGACTTGTATATATGTTGTATATATTTCCATATATACAACATATAAACTCTCTCTTCACTTCCTTTCTCTTTCCAAAAACACATATACATTAAATTCAATTAAAATAACAATTATATCAAAACTTCTAGGGCATATTTTGGGATATTACACTGTATGTATATAATTTACTACTTAATATCATAAGTAATTAATTACATTAATAAATGAAGTAAAAATCATATTTTCCATTAACAATCATGTTATTATCTTCTTAAGATAACACTAATATTTAAATAACATGTAAATTTCTTTTTAATTTGGGTACATGCTTATTTATATTGCTATAAATAATTATGATTTAATCCAAAAATACTTTATTATCTTGTCACATCCGTAATTTTGCAAATATAAAAGTTGTATATACCCAATATATATATCTAGTATATATATAACATATACATATGGTATATTAATTATATATATTGGATTAATACATTACATACTTAATATATTTAATACACATATAAGGTACATTTGATGTATATATAAGATACACATTATTTGTGCATATGTGTAATATCCCAAATTTTTGAAAAGTTCTAATTTTTGAAAATTTAATAAAATAAATTATAATTTAAATGGATAAATTAAATTAATAATTTTAAATGAAAAATGAAGAGATTTTAAGTGAAAAAGTGAAATATATATGTGATATATATGTAAAATATATACAACATATAAAAGTCAACACTTTTTAAAAGAAAAGTCAAAGTAAAAGGGTATTTTAGTAATTAAATCTTAAAAATTTAAAATTAATAAAATAATTAAAAAATAAATTATTTTTGAATGGAAGAGGGATTTTGGACTTTTATTTTATTAAATAAATAAATAATTATTAAATTATTTTAATATATATATGGTTTAAAATAAAGATGAAAAGAAAAAGAAAATTAAAAGTTTTTCCATCTTCTTCTTCTTCTCAAGGGCCGAAACTCCATTGATGGTGGCCAAGGATTTTTCCTTCTTCCATACTCAATTTATTGAAGAGATTTCAAGGATTTAAGAGGAGTCTTGGTGATTTCTTCCATAATTAGTAAGTTTTTCATCTTAATCTTTGGAATTTTATAAATTTATGAATATGTTGAGTTTGGAGTTTTGATGTAGTATGTTATAATTATTGGAATGGGTGTGTATGATGTTATTTTGGGTAGTTAACAATGATTTTAAGGTTGAATTAAAGAAATAGTTGAGTTTGGTTAAGATTGGTGAAGAGAGAGAATTTAGGGTTATGGAACATTTGAGTTTTTGAAACCATGAGTTTTAATTGTACAAATTAGTTTCAAATGTGTTGTTTTGATGCATAAACGAGGATTTTAAAATCAAATGATGGATTTAGTTAAGTTTGGATAGAGTTTGAAGATGGTAGTATTGATTTAGGGTTTTGGAAAAGTGAATTTTCAAATAATGATTAATTGTTTGATTTTAATGCTTAAATCATGTTATGTAATGATATAAGTGGTGGAAATAAGATTGAAATAATAATTGGATTGAGTTGGAATGGAGATCCTTCAATGGTGAAGGTTATGCCATTTTAGGGTTTTGAACATAAACATGTGGTTAATTAATGTAATTGGTTTAAACATGTTAAAATATGTTTGTAATGATATAAATAAACTCAAAACAATAATTTAATGGGTTAATATGGATTTGCTAAGTTAAAGTATGGAAAGACTTAATTTTTGAAATTTTGTAGGAGTGTTGTTAAATTAAGGTTTGATGTTGAGCATGCCTTAGAATGTGATATTAAATGATTATTTATGATCACATTTGATATAGGCTTTGAGAGGAAGTAGTTTGGCCGATCCAAGTGTTGAAGGGTAACTTGAAAGAGAAGGTTGGTGAGAGTTTTAAGATTATTTTGGTTGCTATTTGAGGTAAGTACAAACTTTGAATATATATTGTTTATATTTGCATGACATTTGGGCTTAACACATTTTGGTTGGAAAATATTTTAAGCTACTTGGTACATTGATTGTGTATGAATAATGTGCTATGACATTTGTAATGTTATATATGTGTTAAATGCATTGTGAAAAGCCATTAATAATGGCTAAATTGTGTAAAATGTAAAATATGTATTTTATGTGAAAATACCCAAAGTAATTGGGTAATGTGTTGTGAATGTAAAAATGAGATATGTGGTATAATGAAATGAATTGATATTGATAAAAATGAGAAAAGTGAGAAAAGTGAGAAAAATGAGAAAGATGTGAAAAATGAGAAAAGTGAGAAAAAAAATGTAAAAATAAGGCAATGTGCATAGATTGAATATGTGAAAATGAGAAAGAGATTAATAATGAGAAATATGAATAAATTGTGTGTCTAGTATGTTATTCAATTTTTAGAGTTCTGTGTTTGGAGCCATGCCTATGATTGCCTACGAGCTAGACGCTAGGCATCATTGTGAAAATATTTTTGAGGTGAAAAGACCAGGTCATAAGCCTCAAAAATAAATATTTAAAGCTAGGATGAGTGAAAAGACTGGGTCGTATGCTCATGCCTAGTTGAAATATTCCATTAATATATTGCCTACGGGGCTAGACACATGGTGTCATTATAGACCAAAACAGTAACTCTGGAATTTGAATAGCATATTAGTTGTCTTTGGGCCCATGTTTGTGTTTGTTTATACGTGAATTGTGGATTGTGAAATAATTGAAGAGTATGAGAAAATGGAATGATGTGATGTTCATAAGTTTTGCATTGGCATTACTTTACATTTTTATTATTATCAAAGTTTGTACCACTAGGCTTCTGCTTAGCGCGAATATAACTCGCCGCGCAGGTGACATAGACGTTTTGGTAGAGCCGGAGAGTTCTATTAGACCTGGTCGGGTCTAGGTTTGTAGTTTTTGAGCTTGAAGAGTTTTTCAGTACATTAAGATCAGAGCCAAATGCTAGCATGTAGATATTTGATATTACAGTACATTTTGATATTATATATGTTATGATATGTTTTTGAAGTATATAATGTAAATTGTAAAAAATGTTTTGAATAATTTAGTTAGGATGAGATCTTATGTGTTGTTAATATATATACCTATATATAAGTATTTTGAGAACATATGGAGAAATTGAGAAGTATTGGTGAAATGGTGAATTGATTTTATTGGGAGTGTTTGTTTTATGTAGGTTGTGTTTTGCTGAATTTTGGGAACATTCAATTTACAGACAAAAACCTGGTGAAATTGTTTTTCAGAAATTTTCATATAAAACGTTTATTTTGGGTTCCTATAACGAGCAAAGAATATTTATATACTATTTAATTTTATATATTTAGTATTTAAAATTCTAAATTTGAAATGTAAATTGTAACACCCCCATATCCAATTCACACACACTACAACCACAACAATGTAGCATAAGTGCACCAAACATAGGGATGCTACGGTTCTCTTAACATTCAAAACACTTTAAAACTTGATACAATACCCTTATCATTATACATTATAGAAAAGTAGATCATTTACTTATAAAACAAAACATATTAGTTATATATATATATATACATTTAAATATTACACAGCGGAAGTTATAAAATATTTACATATTTACATATTAAACATTTCTTTACAAAATATAAAAAAATATACATGATTGGCAAGTCTGCTCTGATCTTTAAGCTCCCAAAATAGATTCTTCAAGGTCTACTCTCACTTGGTCTTGATGAACTCTCGGGTTCAACTCTATCAACTCTATTACCTGCGCGATTAAACACTATCACGCTAAGCCAAGGGCTTAGTAAGATAAAACATGCTATTGATATGCTTTAATACAATACAATGTCAATTCTCAATCCATATTATACATGTAACCACTTAGATGCAAAGCTAACATCATAACTTTACATTTCATAATTCAACATATATATATATATGCATATCACATTTCAACATCTTTTCTTATACTTCATTAGCTAATCATTAAACAATCCATAAACAACACTAAACAAAGACAAGCATGGGCCCAAAACACACTAATATGCAATTCAATTTTCAGAGTTAATGCTTTGGTTTGTTATCACATTTATCAATATCATATACCCAACTAGGCTTCAAGGATTAAGTTCAACCAAGCTTCAAGGGGAGCAAAGCATGCTAAGCTTCAACCCAACTTGGCTTCAAGAACTAACCCAACCTAGCTTCAAGGGTGGTAACATCTCAATTAGGCTTCAAGGATTCAATCCAACCTAACTTCAAGAGATTGTTACACTTATTAGGCATGCCCACCAACAACAAACTCTGAAAATGGAATAACACATTAGCCACACAATTCATTTAGTTTTCATTCTCAATTCTCATTATCATTTAGGCAAACATGCCACATTTATCTCCATTGAATCACCTTAGCCAATAACAATGGCTTCACATTTCATTTCACAATATAACACTTCATTATTCAAGTGTATATTAATCTCATCCATGATCACATTATATCTCACATAGCATCATTCATAAATATCAACATTTCATTCCACATTACTCATGAAACACATTACTATTCACAATGCATAACATAACATTGTTCAATCTCAACAATGCAAGAACAATTTATATTATTCATAGCTTTAGGATCATCCACAAGTGTTTGATTAAGTCATTCCTTGGTTTAAGTATGTTTAAAGTGTTTATGTTTAGGTTTAGAGACCAAACTACCTTTGAAGAATCCAAACCATGCAAAAAGAACAAAGAAATCAAACAATATCCAACTCATTTGAGGGACACGCCCAGCCCACTTGAGGGACACGGCCGTGTCTCTAAAAATAAAAGAGGCAGTAGCCAACACAAATAAATGACACGGCCATGTCTCTTCATTGCTTCTGGCCATGTCACCCATAAACATAACCTTAACTAAAACCAACACTTTCTCAATTGCACTCAAACACAATATTCATCATATAACATGTTTCAAATGAACATAATCAATATTCTAAACACATATTCACCACAAGAATTACTTCACAACACATTAATATAACAATTAAACACACATCATCTCAAAACCCTAAAACCAACATCCTTCCAAATCAACATCCACCATTTCCAACAACAACCTCTAATTAAACTCATAACTTAAAATCAATTTAACACTTGAAAACACAACACAACACATCTCAAATCCACCAAATCACAAAATCACCAAACCCTAATTCACTTCCAACACAACTTCCAAATAAGTAAAGAAAACAAGAGAATACTTACTTTAAAAGAAGAAATTCCACAAATCCCTTGTCAAATCCTTTGATTGTTTCTTCAATTTGCTTCTAGCATCAAGAACACCTCTCTTTCCTTTTTGGTTTTTGGAGAGCCGACCACTTCTTGAAAGAAAGAAGGAAATGATCAAGACACAAAGTCAAATTTTGCTTTTAATCTCCACCAAGTGATCTTATCCAAGCAATTACCAAAATGCCCTCAATCATATAACTAACTTTTGTCTCATATAAGCCCTTATATGTAATTACACACTTAACACAAAAATATCTCTCTTCCTTTGACTCTTCCTTTGACCCATTTATATGTTATATATATCATCATATACACAACATATACCATTCTCTCTAAACCCTAATTCTTTCCCAACACATATATACACAAGCATTCTCCTCCCAATTTCTTTTCTTATCCCATCATATACATTCAATCCAATTTATAACAATAACAACAACAACAATATGCAAAACTTCTAGGGCATAAATGAGGATATTACATAAATTTTTTTATTAAACCGGTCGGTGACATTTTTATACCGTATATGCGTATTTTACATATGCTAGAAATATATATTGTACGTATATAGGATATAAGGGTGTTACATATCTTGTCATGATAATATTATTATATAAGTACATAATTATCATCTTCATATCATTTTATATTAATGATTACTGTCTTACCAAGAAGTCTTATCAATTACAATTATTTAGTCAATTTAGCATTATTTTTGTTCTTTAACAAAGAATTTGTGTAACACCCTTATACTATATATACGTATAATACATATATCTCATATACATAAAATACACATATATAATACAGGAGTGTTACAATATTTATCTATAGAAACCCTCATATATGACACCAAAAACAACTATAATTGACATAAAAATATAAATAAAATATAATCAAATAAATAAATATAACTAAAGTGTAGTTGGTTAATTTATATAATAAAAATATATGAAAAGATTTCTTCAGAGTTTTGTCAGTATTTTCAATAAATCCCAAAATTAAGTTACTCAACCTTCAATAGAAAATATCCTCCCAATATTCTCATTTTCACCAGAACCACCACTTCATTAATATATATCCAAAGGTTTCATAATTAAAAACATTATTTATCTTAAGTACTTATATATATATGCATAAGCATTCCCAAAACTTGTTTAATATACATATACTGTGATTTTAAGGTACAAACCAAAGTATATAATAATTAAAAATATACATGTATGCAACACCGTCAAGGTTGGTCTCGTGGCAAAACTCAAACTTTAAATCTTACTCTCAATTTGGACTACTCTGATCTACAGTTATATCACCTATATGATACAATCAACTGCTTTTAGATAACAGTTTAGTGATACATACTTTGATAGCATAAAATATTTAACACAAATGTCCCTTTGTTATATAAAATACATTCATCTTTAAATGAAAGTGCAATGCTCAATTAACAAGCTATAGTCTCATAATTCATATAAATATATCCCATTAGCACTCGACACATAATGCATTTAGTTCCAACTGCAATGAAATGCTCAAACAATATTTACAATCTCATAACTTATATAAACATGACACACCAATCCACATTGGTCCCAACAAATCCCTCCACAATATTCATGTTTCAGAAAGATTGATTTGGCCTATCGCAACATTAGGGATCTAAGTTATATATATCATACGAAAATCATCCCCTTTCGACATTGAGGGCAGAGTATCAAATATATCACCTAAAGGCCGTCCCCCTTTCAACACCAGGGATCTAAGTGTTATATATATATATATATATATATATTATCCGAAAGTTGTCCCCTATTGACACAAAAGATAAAGTGTCATATAAAGCACCCAAAGGTCGTCTCCTTAGCTTAAAAGTGCCCCGGAGCATAATAAAATATCATTGGCTACCAGCTCGACAGTACCAAAATCAATATTATAAAATAAATAATTATGCAGGGCGAACAATCACATAAAGTCATATTATACATATCATATTCTCATTTCATTTCCTCTTTTTCCATGTTTTCCACATATTTCACACGATCAACTCATTTCATGATCACTTTCACATCTCACCATACTCCATAAAATATTTAACAATGCACATTCCTCTTCCACTTTCACATTTCATATTATTCTCACAATAGTAATATTATGCCTCTTTTAAATATTATCAATCATCTTAACATATTGATCTTAAATTTCAAAACAATATTCTAATCATAAGTTGATACAACACATAGAATTAGTAAATAATTTCATTCAAAAGAAAAATAAAATTCTTTAAAAGTACCAATATAGATTATGTCAATATGAAAACTTTAAGTAAATGCTATCAAAGTATGCCTAAACCTTATTTTTCTCAAAAATTAACCCAAAATCAATTTCCAATCTTTATTTTCAAGAAACCCTAAGCTCCTCCACTTGGACTACTTTGGCCTAAACACTCCTAATCCAAATAACAAGTAAAATTATTTAATTTAAAAAAATATTTTAACTTAAATTATTAAAAAAAAACCTTAATTATACTTATTTCAACAAAACCCCTATTGTTGACCTAGATTTAGGTCAATCTTGTTTTTGATCTTGGCAAACAAATTGAAGTGATCTAATGGCTTCAATGAGTGTTTATATGGCAGGAAAGCAACTTAGAATGAGCTGAAATGCAAAGAAATTTGAAGATTTCCTAAGTGCTGAAAATCTGTCTTTGAAGGGATGCGCGACCGCCCCAAGGGGTTGCGCGACCATCCAAACTGTCTTGGTTTGACAGTAAGGTTCGCGGTGACAAGAACGGTGAATGACTCGAAGCAAGACAATGCGCGACCGCCCAATGTGGATGCCCGACCGCTACATTTATATAGCCGTTGGTGGGCTTCAACGGCTAGTTAAAGAATCAATAAGAAGATGCCACGTATCAAGTAGCCGTTAGAGATTTGAACTGCGCGACCGCACCAGAGAGCTGGGATGACCGCACAAGCAAATGCGCGACCGCCCAGAGGGGGTGCGCGACCATCCCAACAGTCTGACACAAAAATCCAAGAAGATTTTGTAGCTGTTGGAGTTTCACTTTTCTACCCACTTCACCAACGGGCAGAACTGGTTTGAGGCCTATAAATACCACCTCAAACAAGTCTTATAGTAAGAGAATAAATACTAATATTGTCCAAACTCTTGCAAGTTATTTACTTAAGCTTTCATCTATTTATCTCTTCATGTAAGGTTGAGTGTTAGCCACTAAAACACCAATTGTAAGGTTGTGAGAGTGAGCCTAGTAAAACTCTTGTAAAGGTTGTGAGAGTAAGCCTAGTAAAACTCTTGTAAGTGGTTTGAGTGTTAGCCTTAGTAAAACACTTGTCAAGTTAGGTGTGAGCTTGTAAAAACACCAAAGTTGGAAGTGAGCTTGTAAAACTTCAAGTATAGTGGAATACCCAATTGAGGTTGGGGAGTGGATGTAGGATTGTTGAATCCGAACCACTATAAATCTCTTGTGTTGATTTTTCTACTCTCTACTCAATCTTCTACATCTTCTACATTTCTTATTTGTTGAAGTTTTTTTTAATTTGCTATCATTTCTTGAAGAAACCAATTCACCCCCCCTCTTGGTTGCCATCTTGGGACAACAATTGGTATCAGAGCTTTGAAATTTCTTAAACTTAATTGTGAAATTTGATCCTCAAAGGCAACCACACCCACTAATACCTCTACATCAATTTTTTTTCCAATTCCATGGCTCATTATTATGGAAACTCAAAATCCCTTGTTATACCTCACTTTGATTATTCATATTGGAAACACAAGATGTTTTTGCTCCTAGATAGTGAAGGAATAGAGCTTTGGGATTATGTTGAAAATGAGTGGAAGATTCCTACAAGAATGGTTGATGGTGTAGAAAAAGAGATTCCACGAAAAGAGTGGAATGAAGAACAAAGAAGAAGCAATGGGAGAGATAAAAAGGCTTCTTTCATTCTCCTAAGCTCATTACCAAAGGAAGAATGTGGAAGAATTCTTGGATGCTCAAATGCCTATAGTATTTGGAAGACCTTGGAGAATTATCATGAAGGTACTAATCAAGTAAAATTCATAAAGGCCCAAATGCTTGTTCAAGAGTATGAACTCTTCAAAATGAAGTCCTTTGAAGATGTCACGGAGATGACCAACCGACTTCTTGCCATTGTCAATGATTTGAGGAAATTTGGCAAAGTATACTCTTTGGAAGACATAAATTGCAAAATCCTTAGAATTCTTACAAAGAAGGAATTTGAAGCAAGAGTATCATCCATTGAGGAAGCACATGATTTGAGCAAGCTTCCAACGGATGTCCTCATTGGAAAATTACTCACACATGAGATGGCAATGGAAATGCAAGAAGAGCAAGAAGAAGAAGAAGAGCAAGCAATTGCAAATCTATGTCTCATGGCTATGGGAGATGATGAACACTCCAATGAGGTAGGTACCCGATCTTTAAACATGAATTTAAATTACAACAATATTGATGATGCTTTAGATGATAGTGATATAATTGAACATATGAACCTTAGAGTAGAAAAGTATTTTTCTAAGATACAATTTCATAAGGACAAATGCTCTAAACTAGAAGAGGATTTTGTATATTTAAAAAATTCTACTTTAGAATTAAAAACCTCAAATGAACAAATATCTAAAAGCAAACATAGCTTAGAAAAGGTTATCAAGGAAAATCCCCTAATTGACAAGGGCAAATGGCATGAAGATGGAGGAGAATGAGTACTCCATCAAACCAAGTCCAATAATGCTAATAGTAAGGCAATTGGCATTAAAAAATTGGTAACAATTCTTGCCTTACAACATTTGAACTTTTATACATTTAATTTTTACCTTACATGTTGTGTTTGACATTAAGGTTGAAAAATAATTTTATGGTTGACTAAATTATTTTTGTTACATTTTAAATTTGTTAATAATTAAGTTAATCACTTTCTTGAATTGTATTTAATTTTCTTTTTATATTCCTCTTGATTTGACTCCAACAAGAGAGGAGAAAACTTGAATATTTTGATAAAAATGGATCTCAATTGTTTCTAAGTTTTTCACTTCTTGAGGGGGAGATCATCAATTGAGGGGGAGTATAATCCAATCAATTGGTATCCTTAACATATTTTTCATTGATTTTGATATTTCCATTGATTGGTACTTTTATTTTTCCTAAGTATATGACTTAGATTTGTGTTAATTGTAAATTTTATTTTTGGTGATTGACCATTGGCTTTGAATTCTATTATAAAGTCACACCAACAATGATTTTGATCTTGTCTTGTGTTTATATTTCCTTATTTCTTATATCATCTTTGAAGATTGCTTGATTGATCTTCATCTCTACCTCCTCTTTTTGAATTTTGGCAAAGGGGGAGAGAATTTGATGAATTTGAACATTATCTTTTGAATTTTCTTATGCTTTTCCATAATGGGAAGTATTGCCTATTTTTGTTGATTATTTTTATTTCAAATTCAATTTGATTGCCAAAATCAAAAAGGGGGAGATTGTTGACCTAGATTTAGGTCAATCTTGTTTTTGATCTTGGCAAACAAATTGAAGTGATCTAATGGCTTCAATGAGTGTTTATATGGCAGGAAAGCAACTTAGAATGAGCTGAAATGCAAAGAAATTTGAAGATTTCCTAAGTGCTGAAAATCTGTCTTTGAAGGGATGCGCGACCGCCCCAAGGGGTTGCGCGACCATCCAAACTATCTTGGTTTGACAGTAAGGTTCGCGGTGACAAGAACGGTGAATGACTCGACGCAAGACAATGCGCGACCGCCTAATGTGGATGCCCGACCGCTACATTTATATAGCCGTTGGTGGGCTTCAACGGCTAGTTAAAGAATCAATAAGAAGATGCCACGTATCAAGTAGCCGTTAGAGATTTGAACTGCGCGACCGCACCAGAGAGCTGGGATGACCGCACAAGCAAATGCGCGACCGCCCAGAGGGGGTGCGCGACCATCCCAACAGTCTGACACAAAAATCCAAGAAGATTTTGTAGCTGTTGGAGTTTCACTTTTCTACCCACTTCACCAACGGGCAGAACTGGTTTGAGGCCTATAAATACCACCTCAAACAAGTCTTATAGTAAGAGAATAAATACTAATATTGTCCAAACTCTTGCAAGTTATTTACTTAAGCTTTCATCTATTTATCTCTTCATGTAAGGTTGAGTGTTAGCCACTAAAACACCAATTGTAAGGTTGTGAGAGTGAGCCTAGTAAAACTCTTGTAAAGGTTGTGAGAGTAAGCCTAGTAAAACTCTTGTAAGTGGTTTGAGTGTTAGCCTTAGTAAAACACTTGTCAAGTTAGGTGTGAGCTTGTAAAAACACCAAAGTTGGAAGTGAGCTTGTAAAACTTCAAGTATAGTGGAATACCCAATTGAGGTTGGGGAGTGGATGTAGGATTGTTGAATCCGAACCACTATAAATCTCTTGTGTTGATTTTTCTACTCTCTACTCAATCTTCTACATCTTCTACATTTCTTATTTGTTGAAGTTTTTTTTAATTTGCTATCATTTCTTGAAGAAACCAATTCACCCCCCCTCTTGGTTGCCATCTTGGGACAACACCTATCAAAACCCTTAGTTCAATATTTCCATAAACCTTAACTTTGTCAAAAACAAGCTTACTTCCATCATCCAACCATTAAATCAATATTTACTCATCATAATAACTCCATAAACCATCCACTTTAGCAATTAAAACCAATTCTATCACTAACTCAATAATCACAAAAGCTTAAAAATCAATTAAATAAAGCTTAAAGTGAAGATACTTACTAAAAACCTTGATTAATCTTCAAAACCAACTTAAACCCCTTGGATTTCTAGTGAAATTTGGTGTATTGGGTGAAAAAGAATCTCCCTTTTTCTCTCTAAAAATCATTGATGGTCATGGTAAAGGAAGAAGATGACTTTTAAATTTTAATTTTTCATCTTTATCCCTCTTTTAAATATTCTTAAGTAATTAATAATTAAATAAATAATTAAATATATATTATTATTTATTTTCTCTTTAATTTTCTACCATAAAAATATTTTCATCTTATTATTTTTTATTACTTTTTACCTAACTTTGTTTTCATGTGAATGTGTATATATTAGGTATATGTTTGGTATATATTCTGCACCCGTGTATATATTAGGTATACAATGTATATATTATGTATGTATTATATTAATATCATGTGTCTCTCTTCTAATTTATTTAGTTATTACGTCACAACAATTAATTTTATGTCTATTAAAATTACGGATCTCATAATTCGTGGCATATGTTAGGATGAAAATTTCAAATTTCAACCAATATATTCATAATATCATTCACACTTATTAATATATTTTTTATCATTTACATACAACCTCATCATGCATAAAATATCATTAAGGTGACCACCTAGCCAAACACTTCATTTCCCTTTTCCGTAACCTTCAACTAAGCTTAAAGATCGATTCTCCCCTGTGAAAACTCCTAACTTGGATTTTTCTACCGCTGATGAGAGGCCATCTGCTCCCTCCTCCCTTCACCTTCAGCATATCCTTAAGGGCAGATCTAGTAGCAAGAGAGAAATTCTCAGATTCAGTAAAGGGATTGCCTAGCTAGCGCATATCGAAGAGTTTGAGTAGTGGCCTTTGTTCACATCCTGTACATATTAAATTATATCTTCATATGCATGCATGCATCTTAACACATATTATAACTTCACATTACCGCATAAAATTATATCATCTACATATTCTTACCTTGCATGTAGCATCAACACAATATTTTATGCATCTTATATCTCACTTCATCATGCATAGAGAGATTATTATGCATGCATGCTTCTTAAAATACTCAAAAATATTTAAGATGGACCAACTCACAAATTCTTAGCTAAATAAATTCAAGTTAACTTCTTTTTTTTTTTTTAATTTTAACAATTTCAAATTCAGCTAAAATAAATAATAAATATTCACATTGCAATTATTTATCAAAATATCATTGTTAAGATAAAAATCACACCTTCACATTCAATAACCAATACAACTCATTATAAACATTCATAATACATTTTTCATTTTTCAATAAATTTCACTTATTTTACCCTCATATATTGAGTTTTAAATCCTAGACTCAGATAACGAGTTCAGTAACAGCAACTAAATGCCCAGTAAAAGAATAAGATAAGAAGAAAACCTTAGCATAAGCACTACAATACTTATACCTACATTAGTCATTATGACCAGTAGCCCAATAATGACACACATGTCCAGTAATAGTATATATATCTTTCCTCTAGCTAGTTATTCCATCCAATAACTAGATTTATCATATGTATAATTCAGGCAATCTAATTATTTTTCTCATTTCTAGTCATTTTCACAGTCAAAATGGCAATTTTGCTTAAACAATTCTTTAAAGCAAAAACTTCTTTTTTCACCAACTTTTAAACACTTACACTTTAACTATACAATTAAGTAAACTCTATTTCAATTAATTCCAAACATATTTCATAAATTATCTTTAAATCTCAATAAGGTTGCTTTTAGATATATTACAAGTATTCAACATGTATGCACAAGCCCTCATTTGTTGTTCATTTATTTCTTGCCACACATTGTTTATATAATTCCTTTTAAAGATTTCACATGAAGAACAACAACTAATAGGATTTATTATAGTCTTTCCTTGTCCTTTTGCCTTTAATCATAATAATCCATCTTAAATCCTCCACCAATCAAAATTTCTATATATGCATGTTTGGAGATATATACATATAAAATTACTTTCAACCAAACATCACATATAACAGTAACACCACCATACACATAACATCATCACATTTATTAAAATCCATAAACTAGTACAGTTTAGCTAACTTTGTTCATATAACAATTTTATCTTCTCAAGCTCATATTTCACATTCTACTTGTGGTAATTAAATTCTAAATAGATACTCTAGTTTCTATTAATTAGCTCTTTCCAAATATATGTATTTCATAAATTATCATCTTCATTCTATCAGTTTATATTTTTTGTATATATTATGTATATCTTATATATATTCCGTAATTTATATATTATCCATTTAGAACTTCAACATTTTCTTCTAAAATATTGTTAATCTCTATATGCAATTAACTCAATGTTTCATTTAATCCATAATTTTCAAATATACTACAAATCATCATTTTCTTTCATAATCCTCTTTCTTCCTTAATCATTTAATTCAACACTTTATTAACTCCAAGTTTCATTTAAATCATATTTATCAAGGAATGGGTTTTCCTTCCTAATTACATAATTCTTCCATAATCAAATAATTCAATACTTGAATAATTCAATATTTCATTTAAACATGATTTAAGTTAAAAACCAACAAATATACTCTTTATATACTACAAATATAAATTTGATTTTAAAGAAGAAAAGTTCCATAATCAATTTCTTCACAAATCTTTCTATAATAAAGTTCTTTCAAAAATATTTTTATTTAAACAAATCATAAATTTTCATAAGAAATTAAAATCAAGAAAAATTCAATTAATAGCAAAGTATGAGTTATACAAGCAATAACCTCTTCAATTAGCTTTTTTCCCTTCTCTTCCTCAATTTCCCTTGGTTTTATACTGATTTTCTTGAGAAATCATGTATAAACTTACTAAATCCTATTAAAATCATGAATTACTTTCAAAGAAGCCATGGTTTTTCTTGCAGAAAATGAAGGAAGAAGAAGAAAGAAGAAGATGGAGATGGTAATAATGGTGGAATTCTTGTTGAAGAAGAAGATGGAAGAAGCTCATGTTACTTTTATAATATTTAGGGTTTTAATCTCATATATTGCTTATAACTTAGTTTCGGTAACCTACTTTCTTTAATTGCCTCTTAATCCAGTTTTTAATTTCATAAAATCTTTAAAATAATTGCTTTAATTATTTTAAAGCCCGATTACTGATATTCTATATCCCAATTATGATAGAGTTTTCTTTTACGGCCACAATGACGTTTTTATAATTTTTACCTCTTTTAATTTTTTTTAAATTTCAAATAAATCCATATCTAGATTTAATTTTTCACTTTTTAATACTTATCTAGCCTTATTTTTCACAAATTTCAAATCATCGGGCCGCACATAACCTTATACGCAGTTCGATATATATATATATAATAATATAATATAAAAACTCATTGTTTAAAATTTTCAACATTACATATATGATGCTATTTTGATCAATTGACGTGATAAGTAATGATTAGAAAGAATTGTGCTTAATGAATATATCCTTTATGATTTCTTTTGATTATATGATGTTTGTATATTATTTATTTGCTATAATACTTTGATAATGATTGCTCATTTCATTTCATATTTATTTATTTATTTTCTTTATATATATGTTTTTATAAATTGTTATTAGAAAGTTGCATCTTTGAACTTCTTGATACATAAATGCAATATATATATATATATATGACATATTTTGATCACTTTATCTTTGGTTTAGTAATTTGCCATCATTGAATCCAATATAGATAGTCGGGCTAACCCACCTCACCAAGAATCATTTGCTAAATCAATTCACTCATTTTAAAATATTTTTCGATTTACACTGATTGGCGACTTAGTTTGACACATTCATATATATATACACACACATATATATATATATGTATATATATGAATTTTAAGTTTGTGAATATAACATTAATTATATTCATAAATTCTCTTAAATAGTACTCACATTAAAAGAATAAAAAAATAAAAAGTAAATTGGGGTATTTTTAATGATAAAAAAATTATTATTTAAAGTAAATTTCAGTTATGTTTTAAAAATGTACCATGACAGTATAGATAACTTAACTTTAAATAACAAATTAGAAATTTATGTTTTAGAAATGTACTATGACAATATAGAAAACTTAACTTTAAATAACAAATATTTTTATCATTATTTTACTCTAAAAATATTTATTATAAATTTATATTTAATCAAACAGGTGAAGTTTCAAGTATCATCGTATTAATTAATTTGCGGCTTTGAATAATATGAATTCTCAGATTTTACAGGAAATATAAAAAATTACGATTTGAATTTACATTGGGTGATTAGGTTGCCTCGAGATTTGGCTTTTTCGGTGTAATCACCTCCTGGCTTGAATCGTATATTGCGGGCTAGATATGGTTGGTGTGTGTAGTACATATGTGGGGATTAATGTTTCTATGTCGTTTTGTCATCTTTCCTTTTCCATTAATTTTTTTTTTCAAGAGTTGTTATTTACTCGAGAAATCTTGATTTGGCTTTTGCCGTAGGGCTGTGCAGAAATTATAGGATCAACGGAACCCACTCGGGCTGATTGCTTTTGGTTAGATTCAGTCAATCTGCATTTTTTAAATGGTCAATAACGGGTTAGTGTTTTAAAAATTATTCGGTAATAATAGGTCGATCAGTTTGAGAGTCAAGTTTCTGCTTAAACCCGCATTCGACCTACCACTAACTACAAATATATATTCTATTACATTGTAATAAACAGCTTTTCTTCCATATAAGCCTTCTAAAATATGAATGTCTAACCCTAGTCGCACATATTCTTCAAAGGACTCTCTCTCTCTCTTTAAAATTCTCTCTTACTCTCAATATTTGTCACTGATTTCTTCAAAATTTCAAAACTTTCTTTAATTCTCCATCAATTCTAACAATTTCTTTCCGAGTTTTCTTAATTTTTTCTAGTTTTGTTTGATTTTGGTCAAAGTTTTTTTTTCTACTTCTGTTTGGATTTTTCGATGAAGACTTCCACAAATAGAACCTTATTCTTCGTCAATTTTTTGGTGGCTCAGCGCAGAGGAAATGGGAAAAGAAAAAGTATTTAAGAAATGAATGTGACGTATAACTTGTTAGGACAAACATAATTAACCGTTCTTTATATAATTAGCAATTCTTTTTTGCTTTGTGGGTAAACAAGTATTTATTTCCAATTAGGCTTGTTTGTTGCTGGAGTTAAACTTGAGAAATATCAAATTTTATCTAAATTTCTTTGTTTATTTTTAGATTTTTGTTAGAGATTTTTGTTTTTTATTTTCTTTGTTTGGATTTTTTTTTTTGGATTTTGGCATTAAGATATAGGTTAATATGATTTTGATGTATCTTTGCAATTTGAACGTATTTATTTTATAAAAGAATTCTGATGTTTGATTTTTTTTTTGAATCTGCATGTATTCTGATAAATTCAATTCAATCGAATCAATTTCACCAGATAAACTTGTACTCCCTCCGTATCATTTACATAGAAAAAGTAAGATGGACACGAAAATTAAGGAAATTTTACTTTTTCCATCTCTATTTACTTAAATACCCCTAAAAAAATATCCCTCAAATTAAACTTTTAAGGCAAGGGTATAAATGGTATTTTGTCTCATTCCACTCCCCATAATTTACCTAAAATGACATATTTTCTATATAAAAGATACACCAAAAAAGGAAATTTTCCCTATGTAAATGATACGGATAGAGTATATATATTTGTTTGTCAAAATATTATATCAATTCGGTCAACTTTGGACATATGTTTTAATTGGTATGTCGGGTTCGGTTGGTTTTAAAATTCTCCTAAAATGATCGAACATGACATGTGCTTAGCCCCATTGCAGCGAACTCCAATTCAGTACATATCGATGCTCTTTACAGACAGGGAATCACTATCTTCTCAGAGGATAATGCCCCCCTACAAAAGAATATAACAACTAAATGGAAAATTCTTTCCATAGACTGTTTGCTACCCAACAACAAAACCATGCCAAAAATGTTAAACCCCATATACCAAAAACCACACAAAAGAAAGAGAGCCTCTGACTCACACTTTCACTTTGGGTGATCTGTAGCTCATCTGCGGCGCAGTCCACTTACTAAATTGTACTTTTCTCCTTAAAATGAAGTATGAAGGAAACCATTTACGTTAATGGCATAAATAAATGAATTTTCGAATAATCATAACAAAATTCTTGTAGTAATAAATAAAAAAAATTCTAATTTTTTATTAATAGAATATTTGAATTCGAAATTTATCCAAAAATAAAAAATACGCATATTATTTAATTGAAAATTAATATCAGTATTCAGCCTTTAAATTTTATAATTGTGGATAACTTATGGTTAACATTTAACTGTTTACCATTAGTTGTTAATTATTTATTTTAATCGTAAATTTAAGAGTATAAATTGTATTCTTGATCACACAATTTTCAAATGGTTATTAGATTTATAGTTAATTATATTTACATAAAATAAATCTAGGCTAAAAATAAAAGTACTATAGTCTATATAGATTATTGATCTATAGACAGTAGAACAATAAAAAAAAGAAGCATAAACATTAATAATATTAAACAGGGAAAAAAAAGGGCAAAATGCAAAAATCATCATAATCATTACAATAAATACAAAACAATTCTCTCTCTTACTTCCTTTTCAACCTTCTTCTAACCTTTTCCCTCCTTTTTTGTTCATTCTTCTCTTGCTTGCACCCTCCTCTACTCTCTCCCCCATCCTTGTCTCCTTTTCTCAGTTCTTCTTCTCCCTTTCTCTCGCTACTTTCCCTTTATCTATTTATAAATATGCATGTGTTCAGGGGCGGACGCACGGGTCCAAAAGGACTCTAGACCCCTTTCATTCATATACATACATATATATATATATGTATGTGTATATGTGTATATATATATACATTCATTTTTTATATATAAAATATACACACACGTTTATTTATATATTTATAAATTTTATAGTTATGAATATATATATATATATATATTTATTTATATATTAAATTTAAAAAAATTATATATATAATTTAAATGAATTATATATATATGTATGTATGTGTATATATATACACACACATTTATTTATATATTTATATATAAATTTATATATTTATATTTAAATTTAAATTTAAATCAATTATATATATAATTTAAATGAATTATATATATATGTAAATTATGTATATATAATTTATATATATGTGAATTTAAATGAAATTTATTTTAATTCATAAAATTTTTACCAAAATTCATATATATATATATATATATATAGATAATTGACTGCTTGTATATTATGTGAAAAAATATATTTTAAAAATTAAAAATAAGATTATTATACAATGTATTTAAAATATATAAAGTTGTAAGATATGATTATCATAATTATCTTTTCTTAAGTGTAGTTAATATAATTGTATAAATTAATTATTGAACTATTATAATATTAAATATTTAAATTTATAGTAAAGTTATTTATTTTTTTCTTAAAAATTTAGATTCCTTAATGAATTTCTAATTCTGCCACTACAACGGCGACAAGTGATAGAACGACAAACAACACCGGTGAAAAAGTTCCTATCAATCACAAATCGACTATCATAATTTTTTGTAAAATTGAGCCCCTTCAATAGATTTCTGCCTCCGCCATTGTATGTGTTTTTTGTATTTATATGCATCCTGTACTTGCGCAAGACAAAAGGATTGAAAAACAATATCTTTGATGCTTCTGTAAATTAACATATATAACTGTTTATCTAAGAAAGAAGAAGAAGAAGAAGAAGAAGTGGGTTTTTGAAGCTTACAAGGCACATGGGAAGCAGAGTTATGTATTCTTTGATATTTCTTCTATTTGGTCTCTTCCAATCTTCAGGTGATTAATTAATTAATTACTTGCTTTCTCTCTTTTTAAATTTATTTTTTTAGCTTTACTTATATGATTTTCTTTTAATTTCATTGCTTGTGTTTTTAGCCTCTTCGATTTGAAGTTTATACATACTTTCAGATTGCATAACCATGGCTGGGAATTTATTTTTGTCAATTAATTCTTTTATTAGTATAATTATTATTTCTGTTGTTTTCCCTTTCCATGGATAGTTATTTAAATTCAAACTTAATTTTTTTTTATCTTTTAACTTTACATGTTGGACCTGGAATTTTGATTGCTTTTTCCATGTGGGTATGGGTTCTCTTTTTTAAATGAAAGTTCTTTCTTCAAATATGATTACTTTCTTAACCAAATGCTTAGGTTTTCGAACTTTTAATGATGGTACTGTTGATCAATTTCAGACCTTTTCCTTTTCTTTTCTTCCTTTTTTTTTTTCTCAATTATTACATTTGTTGGCCTACCCAGTTGCGCACTCAAATTACGATTTAATTTACCCATTTAACATTTATGGAAATTTGGGGGAACTGTTGAGCCATATACTTTGTCATTAATTTAAAAAAATAAAAAAAAATAAAAATCATTTGTACGACCTTTCAAAATTAAAGTTGTATGTACGTATAAGACTCTGAGTATGTTTAGATCAATAATGGAAAACGAGTATTTAATGTTTGGATTTCTAATTATTAATCAATTAATTCGTTTGATAAATTTAGCTATTGAAATTTTAAAACATAATTATATTAAATTTTTAACTTTTTAATTGTAATTGTTGAATTAAATTTAATAGGCTATTTTTTTTGTTTTAAATTAAAAGTCAAAATTTTGATATGTTTTTGTCCTTTTAAGAAAATATTAATTTAGAGATAAATTAGATTTTATTATTTTATAAACCTTTTATTTTTGTTTTTTAACATTGCAATATGGAAAAGAGAAAATGTAATCTAGAAATTATTATTATCCTATATATCGGCGTGTCAAAGTAATTTAAACTTGACTTTCACTTTTTAAAAATAATTAGAGCTGTTTATCGCTTGGCTGGGATAAACCCTTGCCTAAAGCCCAACCCAAATAATGTTTGGGCTGAAGTTTTTAGTCCAAAGCCCGATCTACATTCAATGGGCTCGTGATCTGCAGGCTACCTGGGCTAACGGGAGTTGGCTCAGATTCTTTTTAGCTTTTTTTAATTATTTTTTTTAAATTTTATATAGATCACCATATTAATAAAATACAAAAAAATTATATCATCCAAATAAAATCAAACATTACAAACAAATTAATAAAATTCCACCATGCGCTAATTTTATGGAATTATTGCAGAATTCAAATATTATACTAAATAATTTTGAGTTTGAAAAAAGGTACAAGCTCTATAAAAAGGACAAAAGCTGCGAGTGAAACACATCTCATTCCTATTTCTAATAGTCAAAAGATATTAAGACTCCAATAACCACCGTGCCCACAATTATTCCGACGGATCCAACATCATCAACTCCAGTGGTGAACCCCAATTCAGACCCAGATTCAACATCGCTAGCAACCATGACACCGATGATAACTCCTGCGACAACATCTTCACCAGCATCTCCTGGAGCTAGTTGGTGTATTGCTAGCCCAAGTGCATCACCCACAGCTTTACAAGTAGCTTTAGACTATGCTTGTGGTTATGATGGTGCTGATTGTTCGATAATTCAGGCTGGTGGAAGTTGTTATAATCCTAATACTCTTCGTGATCATGCTTCTCATGCATTTAACAATTATTACCAAAAGAATCCAATTCCAAGTAGTTGCAATTTTGGAGGAACTGCCGTAACTACTAGTACTGATCCAAGTAAGTTAACTTTTATTTATTTCATTTAATAATGTTTGATGATCTGTTTAAAATTTTAACCCTGGAAAAGAATTATATATATAGCAAATTGGTGCATGAATTCTCCTACAGTATGCAAGATTTAAGAAAATGTCAAACCCATAAGATTTATTATATGCAATCTTCTCTGACAGTTAGTTGCAAAAGGCTATTTTCATGATTTGCCGCTGTGAAAGAGTATTTTCACAATTTAAACCCATGATCATACGACATATGGCTCTTCTTCTAAAAAAATTCTAGTTTAATGTGTTTAGCCACTAGCATAATTAAGGCTTAGTTTTATCTTATAAGAAAGAGGATTAATATGAATATATTACTATTAGAAAAAGAGATGTCTAAGTGTCCAACATGAATAGGTTTTCAATATGTATGTACCAATTCATTTCTAATACTATAATTTGCAGGCAGTGGGACATGTTAGTATCCATCAACTAGGTACTTTTAACTGGCCACCCATTACTTAGCTGTTATTATTTCTAGCGCTATTATATTAACTAAAGGAGGTTGATTCCTTGATGCAATTCTTTAAATAATTATAATAATTTATATTTGAATTTGAAACAATTACAGCACAAGCTCATCAGTGTTGAACACCACCAATTCAAATGGCGCAACAGTCTACGGAGCAGTACCTTCAGGCCCTTCTCCACTAACTGCCGCAGCTCCAAAAATTAATTATAATAATATAACTAATTTCACTTTCATGTTGATATACCTTTTCATGCAGCTTGGCAAAACATAATCTTTAATTAGTTAATTTGTCTAAGACTAAAAATTGCAGTTTTCTCAATTGCATTGCTTGCTGTCTTATATGTTTTAAAGAGATTAAGAAGCGTATAAAGGCTCTAATTAGCTTTAGGGTAGAGGTTAATTAATTTACATTCATGGGCGAAGCTATATTGTAAGGAAGGGGGGCACTTCATTTTTATCAAAAAAATTTATATTATATTTATAATAATACTATAATTTTTAGAATTTCTTTTTGCCCCTCTTAAAAATTTTAAATTGCCCTATGTCTTTTAAATCACTTTTAGTGAGGCAAAAATAAAAATTAAGGAAAGAGAAAAACTCTTCAACCAAAAATGAAAATACAATAAATAAAAAAGAGAAAAAAAATATAAGATTTGAATTTTTATTTTTTAAATTTGTTTTTATTTTGTCAAAATTATTCTTTATTCTTTATTCTTTATTTTTTATTTTATTATTTCAATTTTTAATATTGTGTGATGAGTTTTGTTTCAACTATTTCTTAAGATGTCCGTGATTTAATATATTTCTTTCTTTATTTTATTTTTTAATGTATCATCAGTAAATTTATAAGTCACGATTCTTGAAATATTAAATTTTAAATGTATTATTAGTGTTAGGGACCATTCAATGAGAAATCTAGCCGAAGAAATTAAATATAATTTGTTTCTTTGATCAAATAAGTGAAACAAACTTAATATGATGCATGAAAGTCTATTAAACTTTAAAAGAAAATATTTAAGAAAAATTCACTATAATTTTATATGTAAATTGGACGTTTTAAAAATCAAGCAAACCCATCTTGTACAAAAATATAAACTCCCAAAATATTCTCATTTATTTATCCAATTCTCCAATATCATCCACACAACCCATAATCTTAAAATCACATATATAATCATTCGTATACACAAAAATATATTTCAAATATTTACGTTACTTTAACAAAAATTAAATTTATAACATTAAAATATATTAATATTCAACATAAATATCTTGAGTTACTAGCAAAGATAAAAAGAATAAATGATATGCTGGCTACTCTGGTCTTGTGGCAAATTTCAGACTTCTAGTCCAAAATTGAGACTAGTCAGGTCTAGCATAACCCTTTGAATCTACCCTGTCACATGCATGAAAAAATTCAATCTTGCTAAGCTACTAGCTTATTGCTACACACTTTGATATTAAAAATAATTTAATTACAATGTAATATGAACTTTTTAAAACATATCACGATTAATGTTTTTGTGTGCACATATTTTCAATAGTTTAATCAAAATACCATAATCATATTGTATACCCTTAGTTTTGACCCTAAGCTAATCCGATCTCAATTAAAGAAGGCCAAGCTAAATATGGTCCGATTTTAAAAGCTTAAACCTAGTTTATAGCTTTGAAATAGGTCTGTCCAGCTTTGAAAGACCTAAAGTTAGTTGGTTTAATTTTTAATACCCTAACCTAGTCCGATTTAATTTTTAAAGGACCAAATCAACTTCAACTTAATTTTAAAACCTTAAATTAAATTTGGTCTAGCTTTAAAAGTTTGAACAAGTCTCACTAGGCTCGTTTCGTCATGGCCATTGGCTTATGAAAAATTGGCATGTTTTTAATTCGCCATGGTCTTTTAATTTTGACTTTAATTGGTTTCGGGATAGATTAAAATTCCTAATTAAGATCGGAGTTTATTTGACCGTCAGATTAGCTTATTAGGGTTTTGCTCTAAGCTTTCTTTGCCTATAAATACAAAGGGTTAAAGCAGCTAAAGGGGGGACTTTTGGAGCAGCTGAATTATTACGGCCACAATAACAAAAGCAAAAAATAAAGACCAGTCAGAGACAATAGCAACAATAAAGGGCAATCTACAATCAATACCAAGCAATCAACATACAGTGCTCAGCCAAAACTCTGGATTGGTGCAAGTAGTTGTCTGGATTAATATTCTTTTAATTTGTTGGAGCCAACAAACGAAGGTTTAGTTTTCTTAACTCTTTAAAATTACAGCAAGCTTTTATTATTTATATTGCTTCATATTTATATCACCATAGTAGTTTATTTATTTATCATCCAATAATTTGGTTAGCTAATATCCATTTGTTTTAAGTGCCTAACAGCTTCAGATTTAACCAAAACTCTAGTTAAATTTCCCAAAACCTTATTTACATGTTTTAAAGACCAAAATCTTAAATTATAGTTTTAAAACCTAATTTCATAAACACCCTACCTTTCAATATTCAAAACCCTAATTCTAAACCAAAACCCTAATTGTCATCCTAGAACCCAAAAATCATGTTTTAACCTTAAAAACCCTAATTTTATACCAAATTCCTAATTTTCATCCTAATACCCTAAAAACATGTTTTAATCTTATAAAACTCCACTCATGTTTTCCAAAACCCTAAAAACCTAATTTAACATTCTAAACCTTAAAAACTCCTAACTCATGTTTTAAAACCCTAGTTTTGTATATCTATTGTTCAATGTGATGTTAAAACCTAGATTTGATTATTTAATTCATTACATACTTATGATGGATGATTTACTTTTATTTTATTTATAATAAATGGTTGAATACTTTCATTGAATTATTTTGGTTTCAAGGATGTAAGAGGTATGTTTCCACTTTATGGGTACCTCATTAGTTAAGTTCAATGTAATTTAATTTATTTTGAGTTTTAGATTAATGTAAATGACATATTTCCACAAAATGGTGGGTGTCTAATTTTATTTAGCTTTGGACATTGGACAATTATTATAAAAGCATGTTTCCATCTTGGATGAGTGCCCATTTTTATTTGTTTTGACATTTTTTGCTTTAAAACAATGAATGTTTATTTTGAATTGTATGTAGTATGGATGATATTATAATGCTTAAGAATTTAATAATATTTAGACCTGAAAAGGAGACCGGTTCCAATGAATCGGGCTTTATGGGAGTGTTGAGTCATTCTCACATTTTCCATACGTACCTAACTTTCCGTATCCATTAGGGGGTTGGGAATTTCTTAGGAATCGAGTCATCCACCCCTTTCTTTTTTTCGGCCCATCCCGGTGGCTACTCCATTTTCTCTGGATTTACGCCCGTGTTCTCTAAGGCCCTGAGCCTAACAGTGCTGAAGTCACAAGAACCATTCCACATTAGAGTGGGGGCAAAACTTCCTGCTCACACATATGCATTGGACCCAAGTAGCCCTATATAATATTCAAGTTCCAAAGATATTATTTTGGTACAACTTGACATCTCTATGTCTATCCCCAAAGGCAAATAACATGACCAAAGTGACACCCAATGTCTAGTCCTGAAGACAAATAATATCATCAATAGTGACACCCAATGTCTAGCCCCGAAGGCAAATTATATAATAGGCATGTCATACCAATATCACCAAACATAATTCTATGGAACTGGATATTATATAATGCAAGCATTAACATTCTATAAATATCATCATTTTCCATAGTCATTTCCCATTTACAAAACATTTCTCATAATCTTTCACAAGTTCCACACTTTCCATAATCATATATAAATTCTCAACAAGAATTAAATGACACGACCATGCAACCCAAAGGTCATACTTGTGTATTTCAAACAACAATGCCCACATATGTAGAAACTAAGCCACGGTCATGGTAAATGAGGCCACGCCCGTGTGTATCAGATTGCTTCTACCCTTAGACATTTTCCTTTTAGATAATCACTTTTTCAAAGCCATGCTCTTGCCGTTTTCTTGAGCATGCCTGTGGCTTTCCAACTCATGCACAAATCACACATTTTTACACACAATAATGCATACCATATGTAAAATTCAATAACATGTACAAAACAATATCAAAGTATGTACTAACCTTAAATATGCCAAAATTCAAGATTAAATTACTCTTCCAACTTTACTTCCACCAATGCCCTTCACTACTTTAATTTCATAAATTCACTTAACTTGGTCCAAAACCAAATTATAGATTAAAATAAATAATTAATAACATACTACTACTCATTTTATCCAATCAAACATCACTTATACCCTCACTACCTAAAATTACTCCAAAACCCTAATTTACTCTCTTCCTATTCCAAACCACCATCAAACTCATTCAAATAAATAATCTAACCTTATAATCATTACTTCTACATCAAAATAACTTCATCATATACCATTTAATCAGTTATTGAGATCTCTTTAGAAATTGTAAAATTCACATAATGAAGATTTTCAAGAAAACTTCTTAAATTCCAAGAAAACTTACCACTTCCTTAAGCTTTTGTTGCACTCTACTTAACACTACAAAATAGTGACTCTCGCAAGTCTATGAGGTTGTTATAGTAATGGTAATCACCCCAAGGTCGTCTCACAAGGAAGGTGTCATTCGTAATAATTTGATTAAAATAAAATAAATTTAAAAGTAAGTGTGTGATGTTTGAAATGATGTGAAATGATAATAAAAGTCAAAATTATCCATTAAGATCAATTAGCAATTATAATTCATTAAGATCAATTAGCAATTATAATTCATTAGTTCTCACATTCATGAATCAATAAAAACCAACTAGTTTTATCTTGCAAATTAAGTATACCCTATAACTTATATTTCTAATTCATTCTTAGGGTAATTGAATGCATCGTTCCAATATCAAGTTTCACTTCTCAGTTTTTCATTTAATATCTAAAGATTAATATGTGGTCAATATATCAACCTAACATTCAATCCAATGCAATCAACTCATAACAAGGCTTATTAATGGAATTTATTGAATTAAATTATTTAATCAAATCTATTACAATCCTAGGCATCAGTAATTTAGGTTATCATCATAACAATATAGAAAATGTAATATCCCAAACTATACCCTAAAATTTTTGGAATGATTATTGTTGAAATTGGACTAAATGATATAAAGTATATATTTATGATTAAGTGGTATGAGAGGAAAAGAGAAGTCTGTATATGTTGTATATATAGAGATATATACAACATATACAAGTCAACTATTTAGTTGGTCAAATGAGATTTATTGATTATTTTATAAATGGAAATTAGTTATATGATTATTTTATTATTATAATTGCTTAGTGGATATTAAAAGAGGGCTTTGGTGGTTAAGAGAAGAGTTGAATGGGTTGACTTATCATCATCTTCTTCCTCTTTCTTGTGCTTAGCCTTCCATCACCATTAAAAAGAGGGAAAGAGAGATTTGTTCTTCCTAACTCAAGATTGAAGGGTGTTTCAAGTGATCAAGTTCGAATTCTAAGGGTTTTCATTACTTTTGGTAAGTTTTCCACTTGATTCTTTAGTTTTCTTTTGAGTTTGTGTTTTGATCTTGGTGCATGGTTGTTGTTGGTGTGTGTGTGGTTAATTTTGATGTGTTTGAGATGGTATTGTTTATTTGATTTTGATTTTGGGGTTGGTTTGGAGGAAAGGTTAAGTTTGGTGTTGGAAGGCAAGAGTTGTGGATTGTGCATGGGTTGAGTTGTGATTGTGGTTGTGAGTGTGTTTGATGCTTGTTTTGAGTTGTTTTGGTGTTTATGCAAGTTTAATATGGTTTATTGATGGTTTTGGGTAAGATTGTTAGGAGTGGAAAAGGGTAAAGTATGATGTTTGTTGGATGTGGTGTTGTTGGTGTCGGAATCAGGATTTTTGGCCTGACACGCCCATGAACATGGCGAAGTCTTTGGGCGTGTCAATGGTTCTGTTTTCTGGATGGGTGACACGACTAGTGACACGCCCATGTCACTGAGCGTGTCACAACTTCTGTGTTGGAATAGTATTGACACATCCAGTGACATGCCCATGTCACTGAGTGTGTCATAGCTACTGTGTTGTTGGTGGATTGACACGTCCAGTAACATGCCCATGTCACTGAGCGTGTCATAGCCACTGTGTTGAGGGAGGATTGACACGGCCAGTGATACGCCCATGTCACTGAGCATGTCAAAGCTTCTGTGTTGTGGGTTTAGGGCACGGTTAGGGACACGCCCGTGTTGTTGAGCGTGTCATGTGTAGAAGTTTTTCTAGTTGGTTCTTATCCTTATTATCTTATGTGTATCACTAAGTGAGTGTGTATCATCACCTTTGGATTAGGTTTTGAAGAGATTGAGTTGCACTAATCCAAGTGTTGAAGGACTCTTGGAAGAGGAAGTGGTTATATTGGTGTGAGTTGCTCTTGAGGTAAGTACAAATCCTACATGATTGCATACATTTACATGACTTTGGGACTTAACACATTTAGTTGTAAATGTGTTAAGTAATCTATTACATTGTTGATACATTTGATTAATGCCATGATTTGCATAATGTGAAAGATATAATGATCATTTAAAATGTATGTATAATGCAATTGGTTATGTAATACCCTAATGATGATATGTGAAGCCAATGGTGTTGGCTATAATGATGTAAATAAAATATTGAGGCATTGTGCCTAGATGATTATGAGAAAATGAGAATGGAATTGATAATGAAATAATGAAAGAATTCTGTGTCTAATATGTTATTCAATTTTTAGAGTTTTGTTATTGGTGGCATGCCTAAAAGTAACATTCCCTTGAAGCTGGGTTGGGCTTGGTCCTTGAAGCCAAGTTGGGTTGATACTTAGCTCCCCTTGAAGCTTGGTTGGGCCTAGTCCTTGAAGCCTAGTTGGGATGTTACATATGAGATGTTTCTCATTGTGATAATGATTCGCCTACGGGCTTGATAAATGTGATATTGGACCAAAACATTAACTCTGGAATTTGAATGGCATATTAGTTTCTTTTGGGCCCATGCTTGTCTTTGTTTAAATGTGAATCATGAATGATGAAACAATTGAATAATATAATTTAATGTAATGTTAAGAAATATGATATTTTTATGTATTGTTTATAATGTTGAATGTATGACATTGGTATTACATTGAAGCATATTGTCATCATAGTTTGTACCACTAAGCCGTAGGCTTTATAGGATTGTGGTTCATCACGCAGGTGGCAGGGTAGATCCAGTTGAACCGGATAGTTCAGCTAGACCGAGTAGAGTCTAGGTTGTGAAGTGTTGATTGTGGACTTCAAGATCAAAGACGAACTGCCAAGAATGTATAAACTCTATATTTTTGTAAATATTAATTTTGATGTATACATATGTATAATCCACTACATTTTTCCGCTGCTTATTAAACAAATGTTTTAAATAAACTTTTGGGTACTATTGTGGTATATATGTATATGTGTTTTAATAAGAAATATTTTATTTAATACTACCTATTATGATTATTTGATTAAAGGTTGGTTTGCTTCGAATAGACTGTGACATTCTTGTATCCAGTATACGTATATTACATATTGAGAGTGTATGTGGTGTACGTATATTGGGTATAGGGGTGTTACAGAAAATAATGTCAATAGAATTTATATTACAAAACTTCATTAAAATATTAATGTATTTAACAATCAAAGTCTAAAAATTTGAATAAATTGAAAGAGTAGTAAAACCCATTTTGAAGATGAGTTAGGTTGCTCTTCTCTTTCACTTGAATTTATTGATGAACACCCAATTTCCTCACCAAATAGCCTTGCTAAGGACCTTTTTCTGCTCCAAGAATGGATGAGAGTTTCTTCTATCCTTGATTGGCCGTGTGTCTATGTGTGGTGAATGATGGTGGCTAGTCCTTTATAATAATTTCCTTCTTTTTGCCAAAAACCCCAAACTTTGCCAGTGTCTTCCTATCTCCTTCTCTGTATATCTAAAAATGGAGCTTAAAAAAAATCCTCCCATGGCTGTGTATATGTGTGTTTTTAAAACAACGGAGATTGTCCTCTTTTCTAATAAACAATCATTCCTTTTATAGTGCCATTAACTTTTATCCCCTAACCATCTCCAGCAATTTCCCTATTTTTATTTTAAAAACTCAACATCCCTATAATTTTGCCCACCCACTTTTCTTTGTCTCACTTTCCAGCTCATATATTTGCCTTCCAAATTGCTTCTTCAATTGAGAGGCACGACCAAGCTTAGAATGACTTGGTCATGTGTTTCTTGTTTAACCTTGGACACAACCAAGATGTTTGAGTGTGTTTGTAGACCCTTAATTTTGACCTTAAGTTGATACAGTCTTAATTAAAGAATACCAAAATAAATTCGATCAGATTTTAAAAGATTTAAACGTTGTTTACAACTTTTAAATAAGTCGGTCCGGTTTCAAGAGGCATAAATTCAACTAATTAAAATTATAAAGCCATAAATTAAATTTACTAGGCCCAAATTGAAACTTTCCAGTCTAGAAACTAAAAAATACAAGACTAATTTGAGTCAGGATGGTTCTAGAGTGACATGAGCGAAGGCTCATGTCGACTTGGAAGGTTCAAGTCGACATGAGCATGGTTCATGTCGATTTGGATGCTCAAATTGACATAAGCCAAGGCTCATGTCGATTTGGCACACCCAAATTGACAGGGAGAGCCAAATCAACATGGGCTATCTCTATATTGATTTAGATATACCAAAATGACATGGGCTCCAAATCGACATGACCCTAATTTATTTTGAGTTTTGGCCGGTGTGAGCGAGATTTTTCATCCCCACATCCACGTGGAATGGTTCTTGCGACTTCGGCACTGTTAAGCTCAGGGCCTTAGAGAACACAGGCCTAAATCCAGAAAAAAATGGAGCCGCCACCCAGACGGACCGGGAAAAAGAAAGGGGTGGATGACTTGATTCCTAAGGAATCCCCAACCCCCTATTGGGTTTGGAAAGTTGGGTATGTATAGGGAAGGTGAGAAATGGCCCAGCACCCCATAGTGCCTGGTCCACTGGAACCGATCTTCTTTTTAGGTCTTAATTTTATAAAATTCTTAAATATAATGATATTATTCATATTACATGTAATCATAAGAATAAACAAATACTTTATTAATAATCATAACAATGTTCAAACAAAATATATAAATGAACACCCATCCGAGGATGGAAACATGTCCTTACATCGTCCATGTCTAAAACTAAATAGGACACCCACCAAAAGGTGAAAACTTGTCCTTTACATTAATTTCAAAATATGAAAATAATTTAAATTACATAAAGATTAATTAATGAGGTACCCAATCATGAAAACATACCTCTTACAATTTTAAAATCAAAATAAATAATAATAATAAAGATAACATCCATCCATGATAACCAAATAATTTATCAAAATCAAATAAATCAATCATCAAAACATATAATAAACTACATAATCAAATCTAAAATTAAATAAAGTAATAAATGTATAAATTTAGGGTTTTAGAATTTTAATAACCAAATTAGGGTTTTTAAATAAAGAGAGTTAAACATAAAGACTTATAATACACAAATAAATATTAACCCCTTCGACGAGCCCATACGGCAGTCCCGCATTTTAGGATTGTAGTTTTTGGTGTTAAAAATTAAGATTTTTGGGTTTAAGATTTAGAAAATAGGGTTTTGGGATTTTTATGAAAATAACATTATTAACTATAGTATTAGCTTTGCATGAAAGATATGAACAATTATCGAAGCTTAATATGCTATATTTAAATAGATTCAATTTTAGAGACGTACTTTCATTTGTTGATTCCACCAATAATTAAACTTTGATCTAAACTTTCATTTGCAATAGCCTTATATGTGTTGGTCGAATTGAGAATAAGACAGTGAGTTAAACTACTGTCTTGTTAATTTGTTCTCTTTTCTTTCTGTTTGTTCCCAAAGTCCTCCGAAAAGAAAACCATCCTAAGTCCAAAAGTGCTGCTACTGTCCGTCCAAGCTCCCCTGTTTAATTCTTTCAAAAATCAAAAGTTTTAGCCACCTCAACAAAAAATCCCCCAAGTCTGTGTTTAATGTTGTTATTTATAGGTAAGTAAAAAAACCTTATAGCTTCTGGAAAATAAATTCTATTAAGGAAATCAAATTAAAACCGAGAGAAACAGGGTTTTGGCAAAAATTGCCCGCGTGCGCTACTGCAAGATGCTAGGGCGCTGGGCTATTGGCGCCTGGGCATTGTTGTGGAATGGGTGTGGAGCTATACAAGCCTGCGGCAAACTGGCTTGCCGCGCGCCTCTCACTGATTGGTCCATCCGACTTTTTATTTTCTTATTTTTTATATATATATTTTTTAAAAATAAATATTATATATTTAATTACATTATTAAAAATAAATAATAAATAAAATAAATAAAATAAATAATACAAATAATAAATATTATATTATTAAAATAAATATTAAAATAAATAATAAATACCACAAAAATTATTTTAGACTTATTTTAAAATATTGGACTGGACTTGGTAAAAAAATAAGGGTTTACAGCCGGCTATTTGGTTTTCTAACTAGGCTAGAATTCGTTCAAAAGATAGATTATCATAACAGCTTTCTTTGAATTCTCACTATTTTCGTTGATTTCTTTATAAAATATTGAATAATTAAAGAAAAAAATTCCATTGTATTTCAATGGGAAATTCGGCTAAGAGAGATGGAGCAGAAGAACTACAAGACATTTGACTTTTAATCTTCCTAACTAATTATATATATTAACTTAGATATTTTTTTATTGTTATATATTATTATTATTATTATTATTATTATTATTATTATTATTTTAAGTTTCTACTTTTGACTTTGAACATTTTATTTTTTAACCTTTTTGTTTTCTACTAACCTTTATACTTTATGTATATTTCATTTATATTCTACATATATTATATTTTGAATGAATGGGTGAATATTTTCTTTATATTTATTTATTTATTAATAATATAAGAGGTATGTCTCCACTTTGTGGATATCTCATTAGTTATGCTTCATGTAATTTAAATTATTTTCATATTTTAGGATTAATGTAAAGGACACTTTTTCACCTTTCGGTGGGTGTCCTATTTAGTTTTGGATATTGGACGATGTAAGGATGGGTGTCCATTTATTTGTTTTGTTTGAACATTGCTATGATTTTTAATAAAGTATTTGTTTATTCTTATCATTGCATGTTATTATGGATAATATCATTATATTCAAGAATTTTATAATATTAAGATAAGAAAAGGAGGTCGGTTCTAATGAGCCGAGCACTGTAGGAGTGCTAGGCTATTTCTCACCTTCCCCACGCGTACCCAACTTTTCGAACCCAATAGGGGGTTGGGAATTCCTTAGGAATTGAGTCATCCTCCCCTTTCTTTTTTTTTTTTCAGTCTGTCTGGGTGGCGACTCCATTTTCTCCAGGTTTAGGCCCGTGTTCTCTAAGGCCCTGAGCCTAACAGTGCCGAAGTCGCAAGAACCATTCCACATGGGAGTGGGGGCAAAAATCTCTGGTCACAGTGGAGACTCCACTGGGGATAAGAAATATTGATTTCGTTAGTCTTTATATTATTACATTCTTTCTTATTATGATACTATCCATTCTATCATTTAGATTACATCGTGTGCGTGAATTAGGACACCCGTGTTATCCATGTTGTGATATGTAAGGGATACCATACTTTCACTCAAGGTATGGAGATCGAGCATGGCATAACCACTCATAGCCTTGTACCTCTTGGTTTATACTTGTTATGGGAACTTAAGCCTTTCAACCCAAAGACTAAAGCTTATGTAATTGGCTTAATTACTTTCCTTATATTTTACCTAAAATGCTTTTTGTTTGACTATGGTTAATTTATCTTGCTTTAAATCATGGCTTATTTAGCTTGTTCTTTTTTTAATATGACCTAATTATATTGTGAGATCAAATACTTTTTTTCTCTAAATCTAAAAGACCAAAACTATTTTTAAAATTTTTGAAATGGACTTTGGATATAAAACTTTTCCAAAACAAGTCAAAAATTCTTTTCTCATGACCTAAATACAAAGCCCAAAATCCATTTTTTCTAAAATCCTTTTATGGGCTTTGAAACAAAACTATTTTTCACTTCATTATAACTTTTCCTAAAATGAGCTTACAAAATATTTGGGTCAATTATGGAATTCTAAAAACCAATTGTGGACCTAATTTATACCATAAATTATTAATCGCGGGCTTGTTTTAAGCATGGATCATTAGTTGTCTTTCCAAATGGGAAATCTATTTATGATAAACTTATTAATTTTATTTTAATTCAATATAGCATAAAAGCTATTTTAGTCGAGATTCAATGGATTAGAGCCTAATTAATGAAAATTATCATGGACTAACTTCCATGTTTGAAAATATAACTATTGGTTAAAATTGTCCAAGGGAATTTTTTGAGAATAAAATATCGCATGTTGATATTTTTGTTGGCCATATACCTAGGAAAAGAGACTCGCCATTCGTGTGTGGAAGTTATAAGGTTGGAACGAACGTACTAATTATCTTTGTTTGTTTGTTGTTTGTGCATACATGCATACACGTATTGCATTACATGGCATTGATCCTTTCTAGCTCATAGACCTAGAGTACGACAATTCAAGAGCATACAACGACACTACTTACAACATTGATTTTGATCCAAGTGCTTCATTAGGAGGATGGATGCAAACCAGCTAAGGGATATAGTCGATGAAGTTGTCAAAGCTAGGATGGCCAAGCTATAGGATCATTTGGCTAAAATTATGAAGACCCAGTTGATTGAAATTTTGGAGATCATCAACAATGCTAATGAGGCATCCCCCATTGAGATAAAGAAGAAGGGAAAGGAAACATTAGCAAGGAACATGTTCACTGATAGAGATCAAAAGAAAAATAAGGGATCAATCCCTATTCTACAAGACCAGTCGAACCATGTGCTGTCTAAGTGGAGCAATAAGGGCGGATACCACCCCAGTGGGCAAAGTCAAAAAGAAAGAAGAGGTGTTGATCAAAATGCAACAACTGAACCAGCAAAGAAGTATAATTTTTCAAACTTGGGGGAACCTTTGTCAAAGACATTAGAGAATCTAATGAAGATGAATTTGCTACAACCATTAGCTCCTCGACCCTTGCCGAATCCTTTACCTCTAAACTTTGATACCAAAGCTTTTTATCAATTTCATCAGACTCAAGGGCACGGGACAAATAAATGTGTTCGATTAAGGCATGAGATCAAAGATTTGATTGATAGTGGAAAGCTGTCTGAGCTTGATAAGCCCAGCACTAAGAACAATCCTCTGCCTAAATTTGGAAGGGCATCACTACTTGCAACCTTCATGAAGAGTTTTATCTTGTCATCTTGTCATAAAATGGATGGAGAAGCTGCTAAAGAGGATGTGCTACTCAACAAACTTGGACTAACTATGGATGATGAGGCAATGATCCTTGATGATGGAAAAATACTTGCCCTTGATATGTCTAAATAAATGAAGTATCTTCGACTCCAACTCACTGAATCTCCCTTAGCTTGAAGTGTTGCTCTTTTTATTTCACTTTCTTTAGTACTTATTTGGAACAATTATGTTTTTAAAATTAAGATTGTTTGAATAAATTATTCTCATTAAATTTTTGATGGTCTTTGTTCATTTTGGTGCTCAACCAATGACAAACCTAGCTTGATATTTATAAATTAGCATTTCTATGCATCATGGTTCAAATGACTTTACTAGGTGAGGAAATTATTCTATAGCATTGAGTTGTGTATGCTTACTTAGAGAGGGCTCCTGCATAATTATGAGTGTCTAGGTTCTAGTCAGTCTTAGAACATGCTTTGACAAGCTTTTAAGGTGAAATTGAATTCTTCTTATTTAAGGGAGAGATGATCTAGGCATTGTTTGATAAGCCAATAACTAGTATCCACCTAATTAAATATCAATCCTTAGTTTTCCCTCTTGAGCATTCATGATATTTTAGCTTACTCTTCATTGGCTAGTAAATCTAATGACCTACCCTGAGATGTTGTTACACTTTTGGCAAGTCTTATGATCACTAAAGAACAAAAATAAAAGAAGAAAAAGAAATAAAAAGAAATAAAAAGGAAAAAATAGAAAAGAGAAGAAAAAAGAAGAAGAAGAAGAAGAAGAAGAAGAAGAGAAGAAGAAGAAAATAAAAAGAAAATAAAAAGAAAATAAAATACAAAAGTCAGTTCAGAAAGCTAATGAGTTTTTCTTTACCTAAAGTAGTAGAAGGCAAAGACAGTTTGACTTAAATTGGCGCAATCCAACTAGAAATTTAACCAAAATTAGATAGATAGAAAAAAGGTCATCTAGTGCTTGAAAGTCTTGTACTTGATAGTCTTACAGGGAAGAAGGACAAAATGATAAAATGATATAGAAAAAAAGAAGAGGAGAGAGAGAGAAAGGGAAAAGAAGAAAAGAAAAGAAATATGGGTGCCAAACTTTTTGGAAAGACAGAGACTATCCAAATCAAGATCTAGATTAATGTCAAGAAGAATGTTCAAAGATCTATCTTGTCATGCTTTCAACTATCTAAAAAGGAAATTTGTAGTGTGAGGGTTTGCCCATTATGTCACATCAACTCCAATCTCAAATGGCCTTCATTTAAACCCGTGTCCCTTATATACCTCATTTTAAGCCTATTAAAGACCTATTGGTAGGTAGAGTCTATTAGTGGAGATAGTTTGAATAAGCATGTATATGAGATAGACAATATTTAAACTCAATGAGACTTTTGGCTAAGTAATGTGTATGTGCCTATCTGAAGTGCAACAGTTCTTGCTCAAATAGAAATGATTCCCAAGTTTAGTATGATAACTAGGGTTGTCATGTTATAGATATGTTAATTTAGAAAATCGAGTCCTGAGGTAAATTGGCATTGATTTGGCAAAGCCAACATTTGATTTCAAAATCAAAATTCAAAAAAAAAAAAGAGAAAGAAAAAAATTTTTGTACAAAGCTTTCAAGTTAAGGGAAGTATGTTGAACCATTGAACCTCGAAGGACACATTGGGTAAAGTAAATGATTATTGGCAAGGTCATGAAGAAGCTACTAATTGACATGCTGAATCATAGTTTGAAATGGATGTATCACTGACTATGCTGCTTGGGGTCTCCACCACTCATGTCCTCAATATCTTGAAGATAAAAGCCATCAATGTGAAGCCTTCTATCATTCCAATGCAAGACCTGAACGGGCATAAGGAAGGAGTCAATAATAGCACTTCAACTGATCACCTCGGTCTGTGAGTTGATAGAACTACTGTAAGTATTACTTATGCATATTATGCATACATGAGCATATCACACTGTATTTTTCTTTGTCAAAAGTAAACAACAATACTCTATGAAGAAACCATGAAGCGAATATGGAATCGGGGGGCATGGAAGGCCATTGCTTGAGGAAGCTCCCATCATTTTGTAAAAGAAGAAATTCATGCTTGTCCGAAGAACTAGACAATATACAAACATCAACCAAAGCCCACATAGAAAAAATCTTGGGTTTAAGCCTACACAGGGGGCAAAGTTTCTCCTTTCAATTTTAAAGTTTATGTGTGTACAAAATTATTTTAGACTCACTTCCAATATTTTGCCACGTAGGGGGCAAGGAGAACATATAAGGGGCCAGCTAAAAAATAGCTAAATTTTTTGCAAAAGTGCAAAGGAAGCACAAAGAGAACGAAACAACAAGAAAGTAAGAAACCCAAAAGAAATAAGGATGCAAAAGGAAAAAGATCAGTCCAGCTAGAAGAGTTGAAGCCGGGGTAAAGACCCGATATCCAATGGATAAAGATCCATGTTTTAAAGGTAAAGACCCGATCTCCAATGGATAAAGATCCATATTTAAAGGGTAAAGACCCGATCTCCAATGGATAAAGATCCATGTTTTAAGGGTAAAGACCCGATCTCCAATGGATAAATATTCATGTTTCAAAGGTAAAGTATCAATTTTTGATGGATAAAGATCCACGTTTCAAGGGTAAAGACCCAATTTTTGATGGATAAAGATCCATGTTTCAAGGGTAAAGACCCAATCTCTAATGGATAAAGATCCATATTTCAAGGGCAAAGACCCAATCTCCAATGGATAAAGATCCATGCTTCAAGGGTAAAGACCCGATCTCCAATGGATAAAGATTCATGTTTCAAGGGTAAATATTCGATTTTCGATGGATAAAGATCCATGTTTCAAGGGTAAAGACCCAATTTTTGATGGATAAAGATCCATATTTCAAGGGTAAAGACCCGATCTCCAATTGATAAAGATCTATGTGCCAACCTTGGGTCTACCATTGCATATATGCTTAAAATAGTGATGCTTTTCACTCTCTTCTACTAAAGTCTCAGATCGTTCAAGTAGGGGGCAAACTGTAGACCCTTATTTTTTTTTACCAAGTCCAGTCTAAAATTTTAAAATAGTCTGAAATAATTTTTATAATATTTATTATTTATTATTCAATATATTAAAAGAAAAAAAGAAAAAAAGCAATTTTAAATATTTATTTTTAAGAATAAAAATAAAAAATAAAATAAAAAATAAAAAAAATAAAATCAGATGAATTGGCGAACGACGTGCGGCAGTGCTACTATACGACAAGAAATTCACCGTAGGCCTTGGCTTGTGGGGAATTGTGGCTCACCTTAATCATCGCAGTAGGCACTGAACCCAAAGTGCAACAGGCCCAATCCTGCGTGGCTTGCCGATTTTTTCGAAACCATATTTTGCTCTGTTTTTAAATTTTATTTCCTAAATAATTTATCTTTCCTTAAACCAAACAATATTAGGTTTTCTTGATTTTCCTATGAATAACACACTAAAAGAATTAGAGAGGGACTTTTTTCTTTTTGGGCAGATTTTTAGCAATTGATTCAAAGATTTAGACTTTGGGCAAATTACTCAGGGACTTTTGATTTTCTTTTAGAACTTAGAATGGAAGTAGCTATTAGAGATTTCTTTAGAGACTTTTTCTGGGAATTTTTTTTTGGAACTAGGGGAAAGCAATAAAGCAACAAATTAACCCTAAAACATTATCAAATAGGGGACAAAAAACATCAAACACTATCAAGGAAGTAGCTAACTCTCACTATCTTGATTTCTTTCCAACTAAGAGGAATAAATTTGGTGCAAGCAAATACTTTGCATAAACGTTTAATTATTGGTGGAGCCTTCAAACATAGGTATGTGGATCTAACTTTTGTTCATTAAAACCAAGTAATCATCTTCATCTTTCGAATTATAATCACACTGCTTAGGTTATTAAAATTCTTCCTTTAATTTAGTTTGATATAATGTTTTAATTAAGATGATTTCGTATAATAAATAATTAAAGTTTTAAATAAAGTTTTCATAACCTGAAGTAGCATAAGTTATTTCATATAGTAAATAAGGTTTTAATTAAAGCAAATAATGTTATCATTCAAAACAATAATCAAAACCCTCTAAACCCTAATTTGGTTATTAAAGTTCTAAAACCCTAAATTTATACATTTATTGCTTTATTTAATTTTAGATTTGATTATGTGATTGGTTATATATTTTATGTATGATTTAATTCAATTTTGATGGTTGATTTATTTAATTTATGATGAATGAATGGGTGAATATTTTCTTTATAATTATTTATTTATTAATAATGTAAGAGGTATGTCTCCACTTTGTGGATATCTCATTAGTTAAGCTTCATGTAATTTAAATTATTTTCATATTTTAGGATTAATGTAAAGGACACGTTTCCATCTTTGGGTGGGTGTCCTATTTAGTTTTGGATATTAGACGATGTAAGGACATGTTTCCATCCTCGGATGGGTGCCCATTTATTTGTTTTGTTTGAACATTGATATGATTTTTTAATAAAGTATTTGTTTATTCTTATCATTGCATGTTTTTATGGATAATATCATTATATTCAAGATTTTTATAATATTAAGACCTAAAAAGGAGGCTGGTTCCAATGAACTGAGAGTTGTGGGGGTGTTGGGTCATTTCTTACCTTCCCCACGCGTATCCAACTTTTTGAACCCAATAGGGGGTTGGAGATTTCTTAGGAATCGAGTCATCCACCCCCTTCTTTGTTCTCGGCCCGTCAGGGTGGTGACTCCATTTTCTCCGGGTTTAGACCCGTATTCTCTAAGGCTCTGAGCCTAACAGTGCCAAAGTCACAAGAATCATTCCACATGGGATTGGGGGCAAAAATTCCCGCTCACATTTGGGTAATGTGATTTTGATGTGAAATGTTATACTTTGTGATGAAATGATAAAATATGGTGAATTAAGGTGAATTGACATTGATGTGAATGAGAAAAATAAGTAAATGAGGCAATGTGCCTAGTTCATTATGGGAAAATGAGAAAAAGTTGATTATGAAAAATATGAATTATTTGTATGCCTAGTATGTTATTCAATTTCGAAATTTTTGTGTTTGGCGGCATGCCTATGAGATTATCCTCATCATTTGCCTTCAGGGCTAGATGATATGCGTCATTGATTTATGATTGGCCTTTGGGGCTAGAAGCTTGGAGTCACTGATAAATGATTTGCCTTTGGGGCTAGAAGCTTGGCGTCACTGAGATATAATTTGCCTTCAGGGCTAGATGTTTGGCATCACTGAGATATGATTTTAATTCGAGGCTAGACACTTGGTGTCAATTTTGACCAAAATGGTAACTCTGGGATTTGATTGATGTATTAGTTTATTTCGGCTCATGCTTGGGTATGTTTTTATGTGATTTATAAGAGATGAAAGATTAGGTTTAAAAATGAATTTATATTCCACATTGTGACATAGCATACAAAGGCATTATGTGTTGGCATTATTTTAAAGTTTTATTATTATCAAAGTTTGCACCGCTAGGCTTTTAGCTTAGTGCTATTGTAATTCATCACGCAGGTGACATGGGTGATCCTGTAGAGCTAGAGAGTTCTTCTAGACCAGGTCGAGTCTAGATTTGAGATTATTTGTTGAGTTGATTTTTGGATACATCAAATCAGAGCCATTTGCCAGCATGTATATATTTTATGTTATAGTTCATTTTGATATTATGTATATTATGTTATGTTTTTGGAGTATATATTGTAAATTCTAAAGAATGTTTGGGATAATTTGTATGAAGTGGAATTTTATATGTGTTTTTAATATATATGTATATGCATAAATGTTTTGAGGAAATATGGAGAAATTAAGAAGTAGTGGGGAAATGTGTAATGCATTTGTTTATTTGGAATGTTTTTATGCAGGCTGTGTAACTGTTGAAATTTTTGGGATGTCCTATTTACAGACAAAACTCTAACAAACTTTCCCATAAATTTTTATATAAAATGCTTATTTTGGAACATATAATAAAAAAATAATATTTTATGTATTATCTAAATATACATTTTTAATTATTTGGGATTTTAAATTTGAAGTGTGGAAATTTTTATTTTACTGGATTGTGACATTTTTATACAGTATATGCATATTTTACATATACTAGGTGTATATATTATACGTATATAGGGTATAAAGATGTTACATTTATTTTGGTATTAGAGCCTAGGTTTGAGGTTCTCGATCGAGGTGGGTTTTTAGATAGAGAAAATGGGCATTTTAAATATGGCTTTAAATTATGATACATGCATTGGCGCTAGCACTTTATATTATCTCTGATGCCATAATTTCTACTGTATTTGCAAAAAAAGTTAGTTATGGCATCTAGGACACACCAGTTTATCAAGGGTAGTGCAGAGAGTGTAGCTCCTGATAAGGATAAAGTTAGAGCTAGTGCTAAGACTACTGGAGAAGCATCTGCTTCTGTGCCCCTTAGACCAATAGCTGAGAAGGATCCATCGGGCTAGGTATGACATATGGAGGAGTTATTGAGATAGGCTCTAGTTCAGCAGCTGTAGCCACCACCACAGCTGCAGCTACAGTAGCAGTTGTCGACTCGAAAGTATGACAAGCTAAGAAAGTTTGGAGCTACAAAATTTGTCGGCACTATAGACCCTGCTGCAGCAAAGCAATTGCTGGATAGGATCCAAAGAGTGTTCATTCAGCTGCAGGCTAGTCCAGAGGAGAAGTTTGATTATGCTAGATCTCTTTTACAGAGGGATGATATGAGTGGTGGAAGATGGTTCTCCATGGCATAACTAATCCACCAATTCTGATATATGATGATTTTTTGCGAGAATTCGAGAAGAAATATACTCCTAGAGAGTATAAGGATGCTAAGAAGATGGAGTTCCTGAGTTTGAGGTAGGATACGAGGACTGTGACAAAGTATGAGGTTGAGTTTATCCGGCTGAGCCAATATGTTGGAGGGATTATATCTGATTAGATTAACAGATGTTGAAGGTTTGAGGAGGGGTTGAGACCCTCTATTTTGTGTCTTGTGGTAGACTCTCAGTATTAAGATTTTTCTTAGTTGGTTGCAGCTGCTAGGAGTGTGGAGAACGCACATGGTCTTGCAGCAACTGCCAAAGAAGAGGAGAGCAGAGCTAGGAGACCCTAAAGTGAGGCATGGTCTTCATCAGCAAAGAGAGGTAAAGAGGGATATCCTCAGAGGTTCAGTAGGAGCCAGAGGCAGTCTGGTATATCATTACAGCAGCAAAGGTAGAGACAGAGACCTATAGCCTCAGTGTCTAGTGCCCCGAGCTCAGTGACTCAGAGACTTACTCCACCTACCTATGTTCATTGTGGTATGGCACATGGAGGTGTCTGCTAGAGGACTAGTGCACCAGTAATATGTTACAGATGTGGATAACCAGACCATTTTGTCAGAGACTGACTAGAGCCACTAGATAACAGATAGACAGATACAATAGCTTCTCAACCTAATGTCAGAGGGGGTTGTGGTGGTAGAGGCTTTGGTAGAGGTAGTAGATCAAGGTCTAGTCAGAGAGGAGGTTCTACAACATGGAGTAGACCATAGGATGTTGGGCCATCACAACAAGTTTATGTGATGCAGAGGCAGCTGGATGCTTCAACTGTCTTAGCCAGTATTTTTACTTTATTTGGTACTTTAGTTCATGCATTGATAGACCCTGGGTCGACTCATTCATACATCAATGTATCCATTCTGCTTGTGAGTGATTTGCATTCGGAGCCCTTAGGATTTGATTTATTGGTTACATATCCTTTAGGGTACAATGTTGCAGTTAGCAGGGTGTGCCGAGATAGTTTAGTTATTATTCATGATAAAAAGTTTCTCGGTGACTTGATTGAGATGCCTTTTAGGGAGTATGATATAATTCTAGGCATGGATTGGTTATCCAGGCATGAGGTTGTGGTAGACTATCAACGATAATGTGTTACCCTGAGAACACATGATGGTAGAGATGTGGTGGTATCTAATGAGCAGAGACATCTTTCATCCATGTTTATTTAAGCTGTATTAGCTAGGAGGATGATTCACAAGAGATTTGAGGCATATCATGCTCATGTTGTATATACTAAAATAGTGGGGTCCCAGCTTGACAGTATACCTACATTTGCTAAGTTTCCATATGTTTTCCCTGATAAGTTGCCAGGAGTACCTCCTGAGAGAGAGAGATGAAGATTGGTATTGATTTGATGCTTGGTACCACTCCCATCTCCATTACCCCTTATCGGATGGAACCTATAGAGTTAAAGGAGTTAAAGGTACAGTTGCAGGAGTTGCTTGATAAAGGATTTATCCACCCTAGTGTGTCACCATGGGGAGCACCTATTTTGTTGTGAAGAAGAAGGATGACACCTTGAGATTATGTATTGATTACTGGCAGTTGAATAAGATGACCATCAAGAACAAGTATCCATTACCTCGGATAGATGTTCTTTTTGATCAGTTGAAGGGAGCAACAATATTCTCTAAGATTGATCTGAGATTAGGGTACCATCAGTTGAGAGTTAGAGATGTAGATGTACCCATGATAGCTTTTGCATGATGTACGGGCATTATGAGTTTCTGGTGATGCCTTTTGGATTGATGAATGCACCAGCAGCATTTATGGATTTGATGAACAGGGTGTTTAGACCATACTTAGAACAGTTTGTAGTGGTCTTCATTAATGATATTCTGGTGTATTCGTATAAAGAGGAAGATCATGACAGGCATCTACAGATTGTACTGCATACCTTGAAAGAGAAGCAGTTGTATGCTAAGCTGTCTAAGTATGATTTATGGCTTGATTAGGTGACTTTTCTCAGTAATGTGGTTTTAGCAGAGGGTATAAGAGTTTATCCGAGTAAAGTTGAGGCTATCTTGAATTGGAGTCCACCGAAGACTGTGACAAAGGTTAGAAATTTTTGGCATTGGTAGGTTATTATCGTCAGTTTGTGAAGGGTTTTTCTATGATAGCTACACCACTCACCATATTACTTCGAAAAGGGGTTATATTTGTGTGGACAGATCGATGTTAGGTGAGTTTTGAGCAGTTGAGGGAGATGTTGACTCAGGCTCCTATTCTTACCCTGCCTGTGGACCCTATGTGATGTACAGTGATGCTTCACATAGTGGTTTAGGTTGTGTTCTGATGTAGAAGGAAAGAGTCATTGCTTATGTCTCCCAACAATTGAAGCCTCATGAGTTGAATTACCCGACTCATGATTTGGAGTTAGTAGCCATAGTTTTTACATTGAAGATTTGGCGGCATTACTTGTATGGGGAGAAATATTTTATTTATACTGATCATAAGAGTTTGAAGTATCTGGCTGTTCAGAGAGAACTAAATTTTAGACAGAGATGGTGGTTAGAGTTGATTAAAGATTATGATTATTTGATTGATTATCATTCTGGCAACGCAAATGTTATTGCGGATGCCTTGAGTTGAAAGTCCATGGCATGTTTGACTACTTATTCACTCTCATTGCTTGTTGAGTTGAGAATGTTGCATGCCAGATTTGAGTCATGTGATGATGGTGCATTGATGGCTCAGTTGCAGCTGAGGTCAGTTTTGTTGGAGTAGATTAGGGAAGCCCAGTTGGCAGTTGAGAAAATTTAGAAGATTGTGATGGATTGCCAAAAGGGGGAGAGTCGAGACTTTTATGTGAGAGATGATGGCAGTTTGGGGGACAGAGATAGGTTGTGTATTCCTAATGATGCAGGATTGAAGAGGAAGATTTTAAAGGAAGCACATCAGTCACTTTATGCTATGCACCATGGTAGTACTATGATGTATCAAGATTTGAAGCAACATTATTGGTGGTCAGGTATGAAGAGGGACATAGCAAAATTTGTATCCATATGTCTCAATTGCTAGAGAGTGAAGACTGAGCATCAAGTTCCTTCAGAGTTGCTTTAGCCATTATTAGTTCCTGAGTGGAAATGGGAGCAAGTGACGATGAATTTTGTGACTGCACTGCCTTTGAGCCAGAAGAAGCATGATGAAATCATGATGATTATGGAATGGGTGACAAAGACAGCTCATTTTCTTCCAATTCGGATGGACTACACACTTGAGAGGTTCATTGAGCTATATATCAGTGAGATAGTGAGGTTGCATGGAGACCTAATTTCTTTAATATCGGACCGAGATCCCCGATTTACATCAAGATTTTGGAGGAGTTTGCAGGATGCATTGGGTTCTCAGTTGCATTTTAATACTACTTTCCATCCTCAGATAAATGAGTAGTTATGTAATATCCTCATTTATGCCCTAGAAGTTTTGCATATTGTTGTTGTTGTTATACTAATTGGATTGAATGTTTTTATTGTGCTAAGAAAAGAAATTGGGAGGAGAATGCTTGTGTGTTTGTGTTTTGGAAAGAAAATAGGGTTTAGAGAGGATGGTATATGTTGTGTATATGATAATATATATAACATATAAATGGGTCAAAGGGAGAGTCAAGGTGTTGGTTAGTGGAAGAAGATATTTTTGTGTTGAGTGTGTAATTACATATATGGGCTTATATAAGACAAAAGGTTAGTTATATGTTTGAGGACATTTTGGTAATTGCTTGGATTAAATCACTTGGTGGAGATTAAAAGCAAAATTGACTTTGCTTCTTCATCATTTTCTTCTCTCTTTCATGAAGTGGCCGGCTCCTCCATTGACAAAGGGAAGCAAGTGGTGAAGAGAGGTTCTTGATGAGTTGAGTTCAAAATTGAAGGAAGATTAAGTGTTCAAGTGTTGATTCAAGAAGTTTTTGACTAAGGTAAGATCTTTCCTTTGATTTCTTTCTTTCTTTTGAAGTGGTAATGAAAGTTAATTAGGGTGTGATGATTTGATGAGGAGAAGTGTTTATGATGTGTTTTTAAGTGTTAAATTGATTTTAAGTTATGAGTTTAATTAGGTGTTGTTGTTGGAAGTGGTAAATGTTGATTTTGAAAGGTGGAGAAGGATGGTGATTTTAGTGTTTTGAGATGGGTTGTGTTTAATTGTTATATTAATGTGTTTTGAAGTAATTCTTGTGATGAATATGTGTTTAGAAATTGATTATGTTCATTTGATACAAGTTATATGATGAATATTGTGTTTGAGTACATTTGAGAAGGGTTGGTTTTGGTTTTGGGTGACACGGCCAAAAGCAAAGTTGAGACACGGCCGTGTCATTTATTTGTGTTGGCTACTGTCTCTTTTATTTTTAGAGACACGGGCGTGTCCATCAAGTAGGCTAGGCGTGTCCTTCAAGTGAGCTGGGCGTGTCCCTTATATGAATTGGACATTGTTTGATTTCTTTGTTCTTTTTGCATGGTTTGGATTCTTCAAAGGTAGTTTGGTTTCTAAACCTAAACATAAACATACTTAAACTAAGGAATGACTTAATCAAACACTTGTGGATGATCCTAAAGCTATGAATAATATAAATTGTTCTTTCATTGTTGAGATTGAATAATGTTATGTTATGCATTGTGAATGGTAATGTGTTTCATGAGTAATGTGGAATGAAATGTTGATATTTATGAATGATGCTATGTGAGATATAATGTGATCATGGATGAGATAAATATACACTTGAGTAATGAAGTGTTATATTGTGAAATGAAATGTGAAGCCATTGTTAGTGGCTAAGGTGATTCAATGGAGATAAATGAGGCATGTTTGCCTAAATGATAATGAGAATTGAGAATGAAATCTAAATGAATTGTGTGGCTAATGTGTTATTCCATTTTCAGAGGTTGTTGTTGGTGGCATGCCTAATGAGTGTAACAATCTCTTGAAGTTAGGTTGGATTGAATCCTTGAAGCCTAATTGAGATGTTACCACCCTTGAAGCTAGGTTGGGTTAGTTCTTGAAGCCAAGTTGGGTTGAAGCTTAGCATGCTTTGCTCCCCTTGAAGCTTGGTTGAACTTAATCCTTAAAGCCTAGTTGGGTTTGTGATATTGATTAATATGATGATAGAACCAAAACATTAACTCTGAAAATTGAATAGCATATTAGTGTGTCTTGGGCCCATGCTTGTCTTTGGTTAATTTGAGTCATGAATGATAACTTGATTAACTAATGAAAGATGTTGAAATGTGGTATGTTTATATGATTATGATTTATGATATGCAAAGGGTGATGTTAACTTTTCATCTATATTGTTACATGTATGAGATGAATTAGAATTGACATTGTATTGCATCTAAACATATCTATTGCATATTTTATCTTACTAAGCCCTTGGCTTAGCGCGATAGTGTTTAATCGCGCAGGTGATAGAACTGTTAGAATCGAACCCGAGAGCTCTTCGAGACCGAGTGAGAGTAGACATTGAAGAGTTGATTTTGGGAACTTAAAGATCAGAGGAGATTTGCCAATCATGTATAACTCTTTTGTATTTTGTAAAGTTTTGTTTATAATGTACATATATGTATAATGGTAAATATGTATTCAAATGTTTCCTATATGTAAATAATTTTATAACTTCCGCTGTGTACTACTTAAATGTATTTATATATCTATTTTGTTTATATTACCAATTGATTACTTACTATCTATAATGTATATTGATAAAGATGATAACATCATTTAAAATGTTTTAAATGTTGAAGAAAAACCGTAGCATTCCTATGTTCGGTGCACATATGCTACTTTGTGGTGTTGTAGTGTGTGTGTATTGAATGTGGGGGTGTTACAAGTTAGAGATAGTGATACAGATTCTAGAGGATATGTTGAGGAGCTATATCATTGATTTCACTAGGAGCTAGGACAAATTCTTGCCACTAATTGAATTTTCTTATAACAATAATCATTAGTCCAATATTGGAATGGCACCTTATGAGGCCTTGTATGACAGGAAGTGTAGGACACCATTATGTTGGGATGATGTTGGAGAAGGAAAACCGGTTGGCCTCGATATGATTAAGGAAACAGAAGAGAAAGTAAAGGTGATTTATGGTCATCTGAAAATAGCTTTAGACTGATAAAAATCCTATATAGATTTGAAGAGGAAGGACATAGAGTTTAGTGTGGGAGATAAGGTGTTCTTAAAGGTGTCTCTGTGGAAGAAGATTTTGAGATTCGATCATAAAGGGAAGTTGAGCCCTCATTTCATAAGACCATATGAGATACTAGAGAGAGTTTATCCAGTGGCTTATAGATTGGCTCTACCGCCCGAGTTAGACCAGATATATAATGTCTTCCATGTCTCTATGCTTTAGAGATACAGATCAGACCTATCTCATATCTTGTCTGTGGAATTTATTGAGGTGAGTTCGAATCTAACTTACGAAGAAGAACCAATGGCGATCTTGGCATGAGAAGTGAAAGAGTTGAGGAACAAGAAAGTGCCACTTGTGAAAGTTCTTTGGAGGAACATGCCACTGAGGAGGTGACATGGGAGAGCGAGCAGAAGACGCTTTTGCCCTATCTTTCAAACTATATGGGAAACATCTCTGTGAACACTCGAATTTTGAGGCTCGGAAAGCCAATTTCCTCAGACCAGGCCGGACCGGGGGACAACGGTAAAAGTCCACCAAAAGTATGTCTTCATGGTGCTTGAAATGTCCGATGCGACGCAAGGATCATGGATATGGTCTCGGAATAATTTTTGGAGGCCCGTGGCTCCCGGAAAGTCAGTTTTAGCAGAAGTAGCGCGAGTCGCGGTGGGCTAGGACAGTGGCCCGGCTGCCGTGCTTCCGGCGGCCAGCTGCCGTGACACCGGCGGCCCAGCCGCCGTAGCTGGTGGCTCGGCCACCGTGCAACCCGATTTTGCCTATAAATAGGCTTCAGATTTTCAAACGAAAAAGACTTTTGGGACTTCCTACGCCCAGATGCTGACGAAATTTTTATGCTTAAGAATTTCTAATATTGTGTTGTAGAAAGCAAGAATCATACTCAAAAGTGTAAGGAAACAAGATCTGGAACTTAGAAGTGGAAAAATTCTAATCAAGGTAATATCATAATTCATCTTTGGTCAATTCGAGCATATCATAAGCATTCTAATCTTCTTCTTAATTTCTTCTTGGTCAAAGACCTAATCTTTTTAGGTCTGAGGGCCTAATGGACTAATCAATCAACCTTTCGGCATTAAGCCATAAATAAAATCAACCTTTTTGGCACGGAGCCTAAATTGCATCTCTTTGGTACTAAGTACCTAAACGTCACTATTAAAATCAACTTTTGGCATGAAGCCTAAACTCAACCTTTTTGGTACGAAGTACCTAAATTCAACAATTTTTGCACTAAGTGCTAAAACTCATAACTCTGGCAAAATGCCTGAAAAATGCACGAAGCATACACACACATGCATGAAGCATAATTTTTATCGCCTTTAAATAGGCTTTTTCGAACTACATGGGCTTTGATCTCCTATTCAAACGGGAGTATGTAGGAATATTTGGGATTCATCCCAAATAGCAAGTCCACAACTTACCAACAATCAGTCCTTTTTTCTTTTCTTCATCCATTTTATATTTACTTCTTTTTATTGTCAAGTTAGTCAAATGCATGACATAGTCCCCGAATCCTCCTTGGGTTCGTAGATCAGAAGCCTTTACATTGGAAGAATTAATTGGAGTCAAATAAGGATTTTCTTAGTTTTTCCCTTCGAACAAAATAAACTGAGTGGCGACTCCCGACAACGAGTGAACTTTCGCCCGGATCCTTTTCGGGCGGAAAACCAAGGTTCACAATCTGGCGACTCCACTGGGGAACATAAAAATGATTTATGTGATCCTAGTGGACTACTATTGTTTATTTGACTAACTGACCCTTCTTTAGGGTATTTTTATTTATTTTGGTAGGGTACCTTAGCAATGGTTGTCTTTTCTTTAAAGACATTAGTACTGAAAATTGAAAAAAATATATCTTCCTGGGGACCATAAAAAAATAATAATAAATAAAATAATGGCTATATATTACACAAAAAAAATAAAAAATGATAATAATAATAATGATTTATGGAATTATAGTTAGACTGTTATTATTATTCGTTTAACTGATTTGCCCTTCTTTAGGGTATTTTTATTCATTTTGCAGGGTACCCTAGCATTATATATCCTTTCTTTAAGGATGTTGGATTGAAAGTTGACAAAAGGAATCTTTTTCCTTTAATGGTCCCTTATTTGATAAATTGTGCATTTGTTTTGTCATTCAGAGAATCTTTTTCTCTTGCATATATGGGGGAATCCTTTTCCTCCATTGCATAAAAAATTATTTTCAAATGAATTTCTTCTCTTTCTGTTCAAAGTTCTGAGTCTGGATAGCAAGTAGCGCTGACCGGCAGGTCTCCTTGATTATGCCGGCGGACAGCCAAAGCGTCCTCCCTGTTGTCGCAAACTATTCCAATCCTTTTGGAGTGGCCTATGAGTAATCGTACTGTTGGACCCACGCGAAACTCCTTGTTTCACATGTGGTTAGGTATATCTTACTCAAGACTCAAGGGTCCCTATGATAAGCCGATTCTCTATTTTCACATAACAATAGAACCTTCCCTTAGGTTGTATGTACCCAATGATAGTGCCGCATTCCATTAAAATGAATTGTGATGTGATAAGGTGCATTCATGCAACATAACAACATTGTTTTGGGAGAAAATTTTGATGTACATAAGTGGACCAAGAGTTTTCCTACCCTACACACCACCCTGATCTCTTGCCCTTAACCTTTGCAGGTACCCACTGTCCGTGTGCCTTCACCTACACCAGATACACCAATACCAACTGTGCTATCCCCTACAAGTTCTACTACCCCAACTTCACCAACTACTCCAATTACTGAAATGGCCACAATTGAACAGATTAAGGCTTTGCTGGATGGTCAGGTTAAGGAAATTGAAGCTAGAATGCAAGAAAAAATTGATGAAGCTTTAGCCGCCCAAAGGGTAGCCATCCTGGCTGAGTTAGAAGGAGCACCAAAGACAGTCCCTATTCCTGGAAATTTGGGGAAGGAACCCATTGTGGGACAAACTAGTACCCCCGTGACTGCTCAGATTAATACCCCTGTCATCAATTTGGAGGATCCACCCTCCAAGAATGAAACAGATGAACTGAAAAGGAAACTTGAATTGCTTGAGAGGTCAATCACTGCCATGAAAACTCACAAAGAGGTGGTAGACATGGATTCCTTATCCTTGTTTCCCCAAGCCAGATTACCTCCAAAATTCAAGATGCCGGGGATGGACAGATTTGATGGGACCACTTGCCCTAAAACTCACCTGAAAATGTATGTGGGGGCCTTGAGTCCTTGGGGTTTAAATGATGAGCTCTTTGCTCAACTCTTCCAACAATCCCTGACTAGGGCTGCCCTTAAATGGTTTATGAGTCTAGACCGTTCCAAGATTAAGACATGGGAAGACATCTGCAATGCATTTAACTCTCAGTACCACTATAATATTGAGGTGGATGTCACCAGAAGGGAACTTGAGACTACCAAGCAGAACAACAATGAACCCTTCTCCTCGTTCCTTACGAGGTGGAGGGCAAAAGCCGCCCAGATGATCAATCACCCTTCAGAACAAGAGCAGATTGATATCATAATCAGGAATTTAAGACCTACATATCAGGCTCAACTGCAAACCCAATATCTACCTACTTTCAAATCGCTCATTGCGACTGCAACCAAGGTAGAAGATTTGATACAGTTGGGTAAAATAGTGGATGAGGGGGCTGCTTCGAAATATAAGAAACAAAGCCAAACTCCTTCCTCAAGCAAGGTCAATCAAGTGGCCAATATTGCCCCTGCGAATCCTTTACGTGTGGGCAATCTTGGGCCGAGAAATCAGCCGAGAAGGCAATATACTGACCTTGGAGTGCCCCTTCATTTGGTGTTTAAAAAGGCTGTGGAAGGGAAATATTTGAAGCCTTTGGACCCAAGACCTCCTCCAAACCCATTACCTTCCAGTTATAAAGTCAATGAATATTGCGAATACCATCAAGGGAACGGGCATAAAACAGATGCTTGCTGGACACTGAAAAACCGCATCCAGGATCTGGTGGATAGTGGTGACATCATTCCTCTCAGGAGGCAACCAAACATTAACACTAATCCTTTGCCCAATCACTCCATCCATGCCATTACTGTGGAAGAAGAGTTGTTTGATCCTTTCAAACTTCTCTTGGAAATGAATGAAGTGTGTGTGTTAGATTTGAACGACCTTGCTGAAGAGGTCAGTGCTCTGACAAGAAGTGGAAGACAATATCAGCCACTTGACTTGGGAAAAACCCCTACAACCTCAAATCACCCCCATAAGAAAACACCAGAGCCAAAAGAAGACCCTGTCCTCACTCAACTTAAGCAAACTCAAGCTAAGGTGTCAATTTGGGAGCTCCTTGCTTCCTCATTCCCACACCGCCAGGCTCTCAGCGAAGCTTTGAGTCAACTTGATACACCAGTGGACACAAGCCCAGAAGCTTTGGTGGCCACTTTGACCCAATCAACCAAGGCATTGAGTATCAGATTTTCTGATGTAGATTTACCAGAAGACGGTAAGAAACACAATGATGCTCTATACATCACCATACAGACTGGAGGAAAGACTGTGCCCATGGTTCTCATTGATAATGGGTCAGCCTTAAATGTGTGTCCTTTGAAAGTAGCAAGCTGTCTGGGGTTGGAGGCTACGGATCTTACACCTTCTGATCAGATTGTGAGAGCATATGATAACACTCGAAGAGAAATTTTGGGTGTTGCCACTCTAGAAATTGCTATTGGGCCGGTGAAAATGGGAGTACCATTCCAGGTCATTGATGTACCCGCGAGCTTTAATCTCCTCCTTGGAAGGCCGTGGATTCATTAGATTAATGCTGTACCTTCTTCACTACACCAAAAACTTAAATTCCCTTTTGAAGGAAAAATCATCACTATCAAAGGGGACACCTGCGAAATCAATAGGAAAACCATGGATCAGTCTCTCCTTGAGGTTGTTCCTGGTGAAACCGCCATGACCTTGACTGGGTTTCATTATGACACAGTTCAATGCATAGAAGGAGAAAAACCCAAAGGGCCATTTGTCTCATATGACTTTGGGGAGGTCCAAATCAACTGCCTAGTGGGAATGATGCTGAGGGTAGGTCTATTGCCCGGGATGGAAATGATGAAATCTGGGAGGAAAATACCCATAGTACGGCCATGGGAAGAGCCTGAGAATAAGGGAACTTTTGGCTTGGGGTACAAACCTACAGACGATGAAATAAAAGAGTTTGAGCGTGGAAGGAAGAAAAAGGGAAATTGGGGGGCAAGAAGCCTCAAAATGTGCCCTTGCTTTAGAACTCTGAATGGTCACTTTTACAAATCTGGAAAGGCAGTTCATCACCGTGGTTTTTAGGAACCATTCTATTCTCCTATGAACGGAAAGAAGCTACCGGGTTTTGAAATGTTTGCTGATGTTGTAGCCATGAAAGAAGAAGAGCCAGAACCTGAAACTGACCCCCAAATGGAAGATTTCATGCGGCCTAGTCTCTTTGATGAGGTTGTTATGATAACCAATTTTGAAGACAATAGGGATTTCACAAATCTGATCAAGACCACGGATGGACCGCTGAGAAACTGGTACGCCGAGGAGGGACAAGCTGCTGAGGTTAAACCTAGTCCTGTGTCACACCCTGAACTTGAGTCTTGTACCGAGTCTTGTACTAATTCTGAGTCAAAAACCAAGTCAGAGTCTAATTCTAAGTCTCCTGTAATTTCAGATTTAGAAAGCCCTAATGTCAAGTCTAATGTAATCTTGGAGAATGACTCCGCCATTATCAATGAAACTGTTCTGATTCTTGGTTACCCTGTGTCTTTTGCTTTCCAAGTATTATCTAGCAAAAATGAAATAAATGAAATAAAAGAAATAAATGAAAAGATAATAATTGGCAAAGAAAATGAGCATACATACATTGCATATGATTGTGCGAATAAGGAACAGGTTGTCGATTGCATCAGGAAGTATGTCGACTGCTTCATGTGGAAGGCAAGTGATGTCACGAGAATAGACCCAGCTATAGCAGTGCATAAGATTCCGCTATACCCAGAGGCAAAGCCGGTTAAGCAGAAATTGAGAAGAATGAAGCCAGAATGGTCTTTGAAAATTAAAGAGGAGGTTGCCAAGCAACTAGACAATAAGTTCATAGAACCAATTGCCTACCCTTCCTGGTTAGCAAACATTGTGCCGGTCCCGAAGAAAGACGGAAAGGTCAGGATGTGTGTTGACTATAGAGATTTGAATAAGGCCTGTCCCAAGGATGATTTTCCACTACCACACATCGATTTGCTGATAGACAGGATGGCTGGGCATGTGATGGTTTCCATGACTGACCTCGCGGTTGGGTACAATCAGATCCTAGTTCACCCACCAGACAAAGAAAAGACAGCTTTCATCACAGAATGGGGCACTTTCTGCTACAGGGTTATGCCTTTTGGGTTGATAAATGCAGGGGCTACCTACCAAAGGATGGCGACAACAGTCTTTCATGACATGATTCACAAAGAAGTAGAAGTGTATGTCGATGATATGATTGTCAAGTCAAAATCTCCAGAAGAACACGTTGAAGCACTTGAGAAGTTCTTCCTTAGACTTCGCAAGTACAATTTGAAGCTTAATCCTGCAAAATGCCTCTTTGGTGCGACATCGGGCTTATTTTTGGGATATCTGGTCAGCAAGAAAGGAATAGAAGTTGATCCAGCAAAGTCAAAGGCTATTCTGAAAATGCCTCCACCAAGAACAGAGAAAGAGGTTCGAGGCTTGCTAGGTAGATTACAGTATATCAGTCGATTCATATCACAGTTGGCTGAGACTTGTGGTCCTATCTTTAAGCTACTAAGGAAAGGTGCTTCGCAAGAATGGAATGAAGACTGTCAGAAGGCCTTCGACAAGATCAAAGAATACTTGTTAAGTCCGCCAATTCTACAACCTCCCAGAATGGGAAAGCCTCTGCTCTTGTATTTTTCTGTAACAGATGAAGCCATGGGGGCAATGCTAGCTCAAGAGGCTGAAGATACAAAGGTGGAAAATGCAATTTACTACCTCAGCAAAAGGATGCTGGACTATGAGTTAAAGTATAACAAGATTGAGAAGTTGTGTTTAGCCTTGTATTGGGCTTGTACGAAGTTACAACACTACTTGTCTTCTTACACTACTTATGTCATCGCAGAACAGAGTCCCTTGAAATTCCTTATGGAGAGGCCTGTTTTGGACAACAAAATGGCTAAGTGGGTGTCAACATTGGTAGCCTTTGACTTGAAATTTGTTCAAAGGAAAGCTGTGAAAGGCGGGGCAATAGCTGACCAATTAGCAGAATTACCTATAAAAGACGAGATGCGAGAAATGGGTTTCCCTGACGAAGACCTCTTGAATGTGGAAGGAAGTGTTTGGGAGATGTATTTTGATGGAGCATCCAATTATCATGGAAACGGAATTGGAATTGTGTTCAAAACTCCTTGTGGAGAATACATTCCATTCGCAGTTAAACTTGACTTTAGCTGCACAAACAACGAAGCAGAATATGAAGCTTGCATTAATGGGCTTGAAGTCGCCCTAAAATTGGGGATTAGGGACCTAAAGGTCTATGGTGATTCTATTTTAATAGTATCACAAGCTTTAAGGAAATGGAAGATAAGAGAAGAGCGTTTGGTTCCTTACCTACAACGCCTTGATCATTTGGCACAACAGTTCAATGATCTGTCCTTCGAATATCTCCCAAGAGCAAAGAATCAGTTTGCTGATTCCTTGGCTACTTTAGCTTCCATGATCAATATCAGGGAGGGGAAAGTCATTCGTCCATTGAAAGTTCAGCTTCAAAAGCAACCCGCCCATGTAACGCACTTGGCCGATGGTAAACCATGGTTTTGGGATATCAAGACCTATCACAAGGATGGAAATTATCCGGAGGGATCATCAAAGGTTGATCAGAGGGCAATAAGGCAGCTTGCCACAGGTTACATTCTTAATGGAGATATCCTCTACAAAAGAAGTTGGAATGGAATGCACCTAAGGTGTGTAAATGAAGCAGAGGCTAAGCAGATAATGGAAATGGTACATGGTGGCGAATCAGGACCACACATGTATGGGATCGCCTTGGCTCGAAAAATTACCAATCTAGGATATTATTGGTCCACCATGAATGCAGACTGCGTGGCATTTGTGCAAGGATGTCATCAATGCCAAATATTTGCTAAGCTACAGAAGCAACCTCCTGTTGCCCTGAATCCAATCACTTCTCCATGGCCCTTCGCTACTTGGGGAATTGATATAATTGGTAAAATACATCCAAAAGCATCAAATGGACATCAGTTTATCTTGGTAGCAGTGGATTACTTCACAAAGTGGGTTGAAGCAGCTTCCTATGCAGAATTAGATGCCAAAAAGGCAGCACAGTTTGTCCGAACCAACATCCTTTGTCGGTACGGAACACCATTCGAGATTATCACAGATAATGGAACTCATTTCCAAGCAGAATTTGCTAAACTCTTGCAGGATAAGAAAATCCAACATCATAAGTCCTCTCCTTATAGACCCCAAACAAATGGAGCTGTAGAAGCAGCGAACAAGTCTATAAAGGTGATCATACAAAAAATGATCAAGGAACATAGGCGTTGGCATGAGAAGTTACCACTGGCTTTGTGGGGATACAGAACATCAGTTAGAACTCCTACTGGGGCAACCCCGTATTCACTGGTATACGGAATGGAAGCAGTACTCCCCATTGAACTGGAAGTTCAATCGGCGAGGATAATTCAAGAAAGTCAGATAAATGAAGCTGAATGGATCAGCAATTATCATCATCAGTTGTTGGGCTTGGATGAGAAAAGACTTCAAGCTCTACATCAGATTCGAGGATATCAGAGACGAATGGCCAGACATTTCAACAAAAAGGTCAAAGATCGAAAGTTGGAAGAAGGTTGTTTGGTCCTGAAAGAGATCAGAACACCTGTTACAGATCCTCGTGGGAAGTTTCATCCTCATTGGGCGGGACCCTACATTTTGAAGAAAATACTTTCCGGCGGAGCCGTCATCTTGTCTGATTTGGATGGTCTGGAGTTCACAAACCCATGCAATCTGGATCAACTGAAGAAATATTATGTATGATCATGCATTCCAAAAGGAACTACATTAGACCTGATTCTCGCAAACTAATTCGAGATATGTAGGCAGCTCTCCTTGAGCACAGTCTAAATTTTAATAAAAATCATTCATTCATCTTTCTTTTGCCAAAAAAAAAAAAACAACAAAACAACAAAAACAAAACAAAGAAAAAATCCCGCTAAGCCGAAAACCCACAAAGGGCGGCTTAGGCAATAGTGGGGCCCGCTAAGCTGAAAACCCGCAAAGGGCGGCTTAGGCAAGAATGGGTAAGAGCTCGCTAAGTTGAAAATCCGAAAGGACGGCTTAGGCAAAAATAAGAGCAAATAAATAAAGTAGATAATGCTTGGAAAGCAAACAAAAGGGTCATTCATTAAGAATCATTCATTACAAAAAGAGAATCATCTGTTACAAAAAGAGTCATTCAACCTATAAAATACAAAAAGGTCAAGTCATATTCCCCAAAAAACCAAAAAGGTAAAAACAACCCAAAAACAGAAAAGACAATGGAGTCACCCTGGGATCTAAATCCTACGCCTCCTACAGGGGGCAAAGTCTTCGGCGTCTTCCTTAGTCCCAGAACTCTCCGCAATATCTACCTTTTCCTCACTAAGAGGAACCACCTCCTCTCCCTCCAACTCCTGCAGCAATGCACACCTCCTCGGTTTCTCAACGGGCCAAACCTCAGCTATAAACCAGGTCCTGTACTCTGGAGTGGGCTGAATGAGGGAAGGCTCTGCACAAGGCCTGATCATCCGATGGTCTCTAACCCAAGTCTGTAGAACAGCCCGAGTAACCCCGGGGGTAATAGGAGAAGCAATGGTAAGCCCGACAGGAAGGGGAACTCTCTGATCAATACCCATCTGCCTGAGGACGCGGGAAGCACTGTACCAAGTACTGTGAGTGAACCCAAGCAGGTAGACATGGTTGTGCATGGCATTTGCCTCCATGAATTGAGGAATCCTATACCAAGGGACGAACCATAATAATTCTTCCGGTCCAAGCTCAAACAGCCAAACAGTCCATTCGGCCATAGAGGGAAAGGAAATCTGAATTTTCCTGGTGCGGTACTGCGAAGGGTTGTAGGTCAAAGTCTGGGGGGCTACAACCACTCGAAGATGATCTCTCAGCCAAACCTGAAAAAAATAGATCCTTTCTATTTTACAAAGGAAAAGAGAGATGATGGAATAAGCAAAAAAGAAACAAAAGGTATAAATTATCTGAAGGATGACCGGGGTGACAGTCCAACGTTCAAATCCAAGTGCACATCTGTCGAGACTCTGAATAGTCTCAGCCAGGATCATGCCCCCGATACAGTTGAGCTCTTCCATTTGCCTAACCATTGGGCAAAGTTTCAAATCTCCAAAGCCGGGGTCACGGTTGAAGAGGAACCCAGCTAACAGACAAAAGACGAAGGCTCGCATTCTATGCCTCAATTGAATATCGTCTTCAAAATCGGCGGTCAAGAATTCATCAATTAGGGGAAGCAGCATCGCCTTATCCCCATCTACAATCATAGCTTGGGCTTGGGGTTTTGTGAAGCTAAAAAGCCTCTGAAAAGATCCCACATAGCCGATTTGGACCTCATGCCTCACAAGAGGGGCATTTGGGTCGCACCCAATGATCGAGCAGAACTCCTCAAAAAGAGGACACATTTCCTCCATCTGAGCCCCAAATCTGAAAACATGGGCTTGGGGATCCCAAAACCTGATGCAAGAGTGCAAGAAATCCCAGTCTACAGCTACACCTCTGAGGGTGGCGACAGCTTTCAACCCGTACCTCCCCATGTTGATCCTTTCAACATTGTGGAGACTTTTGGTCCAATTATGCATCACGTGATTAAAAAGGGGATTCATTGTTATTTGAAAAAAAAATAATAAGATCTTGCAGTAAGAGGATTGCTTTCTGGCCCACAGATGTAAGACAACCTTGAGTTTTATACTGTTCTGGCCCGGGCAGCGGCTCGGCCGCCGTTGCCGGCGGCTCAGCCGCCACTTCCGGCAGTTCGGCCGCCGCCGACCGTCCTGATTCCTCTTTTTTGATGTTTTGTAAAATTCTCGTGTTTTGGCCCTGTTTAGGCCCTGTTATGTGCTATTTTTTGGGATTGTGTCAGGGATTTATTTTTAAAAGAGATTTCTAAAAAGAAAAAAGCATCATGCATACATATGTGCTGTTAATACTAACAAATAAGTGCAGGTTTACAGATAAGTTCAGATAACAGCTGAAAAACATGAAAGGTACAAAGTACAAAAGGGGCATAGTTCAAATACAACAAGCATAGTTCAAGACAAGTATGAAAAAAAATCAGTGCCGGCCTCTCCGTCTTTGCGGCCTGCTCTGCCTCTCGTAAGCAGCCTCAGTCCAAGCACCAGACAGTTCATCCGAGAAAGCAGTAATCAGTGCTGCCATTTCCGTGATCAGGCCCTCTGGTACCTGTAAAAGAGACAAAATCACAATCAATCTCAAGAGAATTTTATGAATCCTTTTCATGAAAAGTTCTATGAGAATATACCTGAGTGACATGAGCAAAGCTCCGATATAATGCACCCTCAGCACTAATTGGTCGGGTCACCCAACCACCAGGTGCATGATAACGAGCAGCATAAGGCAGCCTCAAGTCGGCTAAAATAGGGTCAAATTGGCCGGTAGCTGTAAGGACGGATGCGGGAGGCCTCAAATGAGATGGGCTGCTGCTTCCTCCAGTGTGTGATGGTCCAACCCTGAAAGCGGAAGCCTCAGCCCTAGAGGAAGAGGGTCTGTCAGCTCACCGGTAGGGAGAGGGATGGTCTCTTGGAGTGCTAGAAGTGGGAGCCGAAGAGTGGGAAGACCGATAAGGGGGTACAGAGTCAAATCGTGCCCCAATGCGTGGCATCAGTCGATGAAGACAGTAGAAGTCATAATCATCCTCATCCGGGGCATAAGCCGACTCGAAAGGGTCGCCCTCATACTGGGACACAGTAACAGGCAGAAGTGTTGAAGATAGCATATCATCAGGGGGATCCACGGGAACTGCGCAGAAACCAGCAATCTGGAAAGTCACCCTCTCAGCGAGATAATACCGTCGAAACTCTGGATGGGGAAGTATGAATCGTTGTCGAGTCAGAAACTCTGATTGCTGAAAGCTGTAATCTTGAGCTATCCACTCTGCCAGTCGGCTAGACATCACTTTAGATGCAACCTGTAAAAAATTTGCTATATTAGTGAATCATTTTCTCTAATATAATAAAAAAAAGATAACGATAAAGCATTAACTGAGTCCATTGGGCAACTGTCGAAGAATGATCTCAGCCCTCTGATGGGAAGTTTCCTCTTTGGTACTTCTACCCTCTCTCTATACCACCTCCAAGCAATGGGGGAAAGAGGATCTGCGGGGGCAGGTATCTCACGAAGAAAAGGGGCGATGTCAGGAAAGTACTCGTAAGCCCAAGTCTGAAAAAAAAAATTTCAAATTCAGGAAAGTTGGACAAATTCAGAAAAAAAAATTAAGTTCTTTCCCCAGCCGGGAGTGGATTCCTAAAGGATTATTTCTAAGTTCTTTACTAGAAATAATTACTGATGGCAGAGCATAATGAAGCCTAGTACTAATCCTAATTCATTACTAGTACATGTAAAGGAAAGGTTCCTAAAATTTATTTCTAAGTTCCTTACTAGAAATAAATAAAATTCCTAAGCATGCATACTAGATGGACAAACGGGAGAGTACTCACCTCGTAGCAGCCGGTCCGAGAACTGTGCTTCTCCTCCTCAAGTAAAAGATTGCAGGGAGGGAGTGGGATTTCAAAGTCTTCAAAGCCGGTGAAATCCATCGTCGAAAGAAAATTTGAAAGAAGTGAAAGAAGAAGAATGAATGAAAGCAAATGAAAATTGAATGAAATGAGCCTATTTATAGAAAAAAACTGAAAACGCGGGTCTTTTTGCACCTCACTCAAAATTCGCTCTTCAGAAGACTACTAAGTTCCATAAATCATTTTTATGGACCCCAGTGGGGGGCAATTGTGAACACTCGAATTTTGAGGCTCGGAAAGCCAATTTCCTCAGACCAGGCCGGACCGGGGGACAACGGTAAAAGTCCACCGAAAGTATGTCTTCATGGTGCTTGAAATGTCCGATGCGACGCAAGGATCATGGATATGGTCTCGGAATAATTTTTGGAGGCCCGTGGCTCCCGAAAAGTCAGTTTTAGCAGAAGTAGCGCGAGTCGCGGTGGGCCAGGACAGCGGCCCAGCCGCCGGGACCTGCGGCCCGACCGCTGTGATTCCGATCCCTGCGGCCAGCCGCCGTGGAGACGGCGGCCCTGCCGCAGTGCTTCCGGCGGCCGCCGTGCAGCCCGATTTTGCCTATAAATAGGCTTCAGATTTTCAAACGAAAAAGACTTTTGGGACTTCCTACGCCCAGATGCTGACGAAATTTTTATGCTTAAGAATTTCTAATATTGTGTTGTAGAAAGCAAAAATCATACTCAAAAGTGTAAGGAAACAAGATCTGGAACTTAGAAGTGGAAAAATTCTAATCAAGGTAATATCATAATTCATCTTTGGTCAATTCAAGCATATCATAAGCATTCTAATCTTCTTCTTAATTTCTTCTTGGTCAAAGACCTAATCTTTTTAGGTCTGAGGGCCTAATGGACTAATCAATCAACCTTTCGGCATTAAGCCGTAAATAAAATCAACCTTTTTGGCACGGAGCCTAAATTGCATCTCTTTGGTACTAAGTACCTAAACGTCACTATTAAAATCAACTTTTGGCATGAAGCCTAAACTCAACCTTTTTGGTACGAAGTACCTAAATTCAACAATTTTTGCACTAAGTGCTAAAACTCATAACTCTGGAAAAATGCCTAAAAAATGCACGAAGCATACACACACACATGCATGAAGCATAATTTTTATCGCCTTTAAATAGGCTTTTCCGAACTACATGGGCTTTGATCTCCTATTCAAACAAAAGTATGTAGGCATATTTGGGATTCATCCCAAATAGCAAGTCCACAACTTACCAACAATCAGTCCTTTTTTCTTTTCTTCATCCTTTTTATATTTACTTCTTTTTATTGTCAAGTTAGTCAAATGCATGACATAGTCCCCAAATCCTCCTTGGGTTCGTAGATCAGAAGCCTTTACATTGGAAGCATTAATTGGAGTCAAATAAGGGTTTTCTTAGTTTTTCCCTTCGAACAAAATAAACTGAGTGGCGACTCCCGACAACGAGTGAACTTTCGCCCGGATCCTTTTCGGGCGGAAAACCGAGGTTCACAATCTCATTTTGAGTTCATCCTTTGTTAATGCTTGCAAAGGGAAAGTATGCAGTGTTGTGTAAAAATCTCGAATGAAGTTGAGAGGATCTTCATTCAGCAATCCATGGAAGGATGGCAGCATACTATAATGAGTGTTTTTGAGTTCGTAATTTCTTGTTGTGTTGCTCAACCGGATACATGATGTGGTTACTCTAATGATCAATCGGGCAAACTGCTTCATAGGTGGTTCCTCTACATCGCCCATTTTTATTTCCATGTCCTCCTCAAATTGCTCATCGATTTCTTCTCCTTCTTGTCCCAAGGGATCTACTCCTTCAATTCTTGGGAGTCTATGAATATCATCTATATATGGAACAAGTTAGTTTCCTTGCGACCTTCATCCATGCATAAATCACCTAGGCAATTCAAAAAGGAACACTTTAAATAATTAAATAATTAAGATAAAAGAATCAAACTATTAACAATAATTGCCCTCCCCGGCAGCAGCGCAAAAAACTTATTGCACTTGATTAGTTACTATTACAAAGTGACACTCGCAAATATACGAGGTAATTGTAGCAATGCTAATCGGCCCAAGGTCGTCTCACAAGGAAGGAATTATTTTGCAATAGTTTAATTAACAAATAAATTAAAATTGAGTGTGTGTTCTTGAATTGGTGAGTTGTAATTAAAATTTGAAAGTAAAAATGAGTAGTAGTGCATAAGATTAATTTAATGCTAGGAATGGTGCCTAGTGTTGTGTAGACCCTTAATTTTGACCCTAAGTTAATACGGTCTTAATTAAAGAATGCCAAAATAAATTTGATCCTATCTACAACTTTTAATAAGTTGGTCAGATTTTAAAAGGTACAAACACAGCTACAAAACCCTAAACCAAGTCTTTTTTAGAAGGTCCGGTCCAAAAAATTAAAAAATGCAAAATTAGTTCAAGTTCAAAGGTCCCAAGTGACATGAACCTTGGCTCATGTTGACCTGGATGCCCAGGTCGACATGAGCCAAAGGACATGTCGACTTGGATGTCCCAGGTCGACATGGCTTTGGTCCATGTCGATCTGGTTGCCCCAGGTCGACATGGTTTCAATTGTTTTTTAAAATTAGTTTTCGAATTGAATTAAAATTTGTTTTAAGGATGGATAAATATTAGGGTTAGGGATTCTGAGTAAGGTTTTCCTATAAATAATAATGTTTCAGAATTTAGAAAGGTGGCAATTAACATTAACAAGGGTCAACAATTAACATTAAGAAGATTAGGAACAACAAATAGAGAAAAACAGCAGCAATTTTTTTGAGAACGAAAGAAACAACAAACAGAAATATCAAGACAACCAAAAAAGAAGGCAGGGTCCATACTGTCTTCACATTGTTCATCCAAAATCAATCTTTTGGTGGAACTAATGACAGAGGTTTGATCTTTAATCATAAATTACTCATGCTCATAGTAGCTTCGTTTTCTTTTATTAATAAGAACATGTAGTAACATGATCTTTGAACATGGAGTGACATGATCTTTGAACATGTAGTAAATTTATCTTTATTTTAATAACTTTAATTGTTTGCTTTAGTTAATATGTTAATCAGTTGGTGTTTGTAACTCCACTTACATGTTTTACAAAAAACTTAAAATTACCTAGTAGCTGTCGAGGATTTAAATTAATTGTCAGAATCTATTTTGTTTACTAAAATCTCAAGAATTGTAAGTTATTTTTATTGAAATTCAAAACCTCAAACTATTTTTATCCAAAAGCTTAAACCATTTCATTATAAAACTCCAGAATATTGATTATTTTTCCAAAACCTTAATTTATCTTTCCAAATCCAAAATTATTTTTTAAAGTACAGAAAGTTAAAATCCTAAACCTTTTTTTCAAAAACCCTAATTACGAAACTCTAGTTTCCAAAACCCTAGTTTCCAAAACCTTAAGTTCCAAAACCCTAAGTTCCAAAAACCCTAAATTCTTTAAAACCCTAAACTTATACTTTTTATTGTTTTATTTAATTTTAGATTTGATTATGTAGTTTATTATATGTTTTGATGGTTGATTTATTTAATTTCAATGTTTGATTTGTTTAATTTATCAAGGATGAATATTTTCTTTATTATTATGATTATTATTTGTTTATTTTGGTACTAATGTAAGAGGTATGTTTCCACTTTGTGGGTACCTCATTATTTAAACCTTATGTAATTTAATTTATTTTATACTTTTGGGATTAATGTAAAGGGCACGTTTCCACCTTTTGGTAGGTGTCCTATTTAGTTTTAGACATGGACAATGTAAGGACATGTTTCCATCCTCGGATGGGTGTCCATTTATTTGCTTTGTTTGGACATTGCTTTGATTTTAATATAATGATGCTTTATTTTAATTGTTGCATGCAGTATGGATAATATTATTATATTTAAGAATTTTATAATATTAAGACCTGTAAAGGAGGCCGGTTCCAATGAACCGGGTGTTGTGGGGGTGCTGGGTCATTTCTCACCTTCCTCACGCGTACCCAACTTTCTGGATCCATTAAGGGGTTGGGGATTCCTTAAGAATCGAGTCATCCACCCATTTCTTTTTCCCGGCCCATCAGGGTGGTGACTCCATTTTCTTCAGGCTTAGGCCTGTGTTCTCTAAGGTCCCGAGCCTAAATAGTGCCAAAGTCGCAAGAACCATTCCACCGGAAGTGGGGGCAAAAATTCCCGCTCACAGTGGCGACTCCACTGAGGATAAGAGAAGTTAATTTCGTTGGTCTTTATATTATTTTATTCTTTCTTATCATGATATTATCCATTGCATCATTTTAGATTGCATTGTATGTGTGAGTTAGGACGCCCGTGTTACCCGTGTTGTGTTATGTAAGGGATACCATACTTTCACTTATGGTATGGAGATCGAGCATGGCATAACCACTCATATCCTTGTACCTTTTGGCATATACTTGCTATGGGAGCCTAAGCCTTTTAACCTAAAGACTACAGCTCATGTAATTGGCCTAGTTACTTTCCTTAGATTTTACCCCAAATGTTTGTTGTTTGACTATGGTTAATTTGTCTTGGCTTAAATCATGGCTTATTTGGTTTGTTCTTTTTCTAATATGACCTAAGTATATTGTAAGCTCAAAATAAATTTTTTCTTTAAAGTCTAAAAGACCAAAGCAATTTTCAAAATTTTTCAAAATATAAAACTTTTTCATAAACAAATTCATTTTCTCATGACCCAAATACTAAGCCCAAAATCCATTTTTTCTAAAATCTTTTCACAATGGGCTTAGAAGCAAAATTATTTTTATAACCTCTTAAAAGAGCTTACAATATTTAGGTCAATTACGAAACACTAAAAATCAATTGTGAGCCTAGTTTATACTAAGAATAATTAATTATGGGCTTGTTTTTGGCATGAATCATTAGTTACTTTTTCAAGTGAGAAATCTATTTATAATAAACCTCTTAATTTAGTTTTAATCTAATATAGCATAAAAGCTACTTTAGTTGGTTGAATGGATTAAAACCTAATTAATGGGAATTATCATGAATTGATTTTCATTTTTGAAATATAACTATTGGTTGAAACGCTTGAGGGAAATATTCGAAAACAAGATACCCCGTGTTGGTATTTTGTTAACCATATACCTAGGAAAAGAGACTCACTATCAATGTGTGGAAGTTATAAGGTGGGAAGGAATGTCCTATTTATCCTTTTTTGTTTATTATTTGTGCGTACATGCATACATGCATACATACATCACATCTCATATCATTGATCCTCTTTGGCTCACAGCCCTAGATTACAACAGTTCAAAAGCTTACGACAATCCAACCTACACTGGAGATGAAGAATCTAGGAACGACTCAATCACTTGCTCACCAAAAGCAATGGAGCCCGAACAAATTCAAAGAATGATGGATGGTGTCATCAATGCCAAGATGCAAGAAATAAAAGAGGCCCCAGCTGAGACCTTGAAGAACCAATTAGCTTCAATTTTAGGTAACAATGCCGAAGCATCTGCTAGCACCAAGAAAGACAAGGGGAAGGCTAAAATTGGTGAAGTGGCTTTTGATGATGATAAAGTGATCATTAATGATGATGATTGGGCTCAATACTTCCAAGATCCTTAAGACAAAAAGAAGCCAAAGGTTGTTGAGAAGACAACTGTTGAAAAGATCGAGACATCTAATATTGAGAAGATGATTGTTGATTTAGAAAAGAAATTTGAGAAGAAGCTGAAAACCGAAGAGTTGTCCGAGATCAATCCCCAAAGGCCTAATGGGTTCGGAAAGTTGGGTACGTGTGGGGAAGGTGAGAAATTGCCCAGCACCCCCACAACGCCCGGTTCATTGGAACCGGCCTCCTTTACAAGTCTTAATATTATAAAGTTCTTAAATATAATAACATTATCCATATTACACACAATAATTAAAAGAAAGCATCATTATATTAAAATCAAAGCAATGTCCAAACTAAGCAAATAAATGGACACCCATCCGAAGATGGAAACATGCCCTTACATCACATGCCTAAATAGGACACCCATCGAAAGGTAGAAACATGCCCTTTACATTGGTTCTAAAATAGAAAAGCAAAGTAAATTACATGACATTTAACTAATGAGGTACCCACCAAGTGGAAACATACCTCTTACAACATTTGGAAATCTAAATAAATTGATAAAAGTAAATAACCATTCATAATAAATAAATTATTCATCAAAGGTACCAAATATCAATAAAAAGTAAACATCCATCCATGATAAATAAAATAAACCAAGCATTGAATTTAAATAAATTAAAGCATAAGAAATAAACAAAGCATGATCAAATATGGAATTGAATAAGGTAAATAAATATCCAAATTATAGCTACTGTTTCCATTTAGGGTTTTTTATCTCATGTATTAAGGTTTTGGAATTCATAAAATTAGGCTACTGTGACTTTTTTTATGGAATTAAAATAGATTGAGGTATTATGTTTTAAAAGGTTGGTAAGACTCTTTGATTAAACAAATTAAGGTTTGAATGGTGAAATAATGAAACTAGGGTTTTAGAAACTTTAAAATACTTTTGATTCATGGTTTTAAATGGTGATTTCAAGCTTACTGTGTAAATTTAAATTATTTATGGTTTTATGGTTTTTAATGTCTTAAAGGATTAAGGTTTAGAAAAAGTTAGGGTTTAAGGTTTTAAAGGAGTTAGAGTTTACTATTTTAGGTTTAGAAGTTGAATTTGGGTTTAGTGTTTTAGAATTTAGGGTTTCAGTGATGCATGATTTTTAGGATTTGGAAAGTGCAATTGAAGATTTTATGGAATTTTATGAAAATAAACCAACGATTTAAAGTTTATAAAGCAAAAAAAATATTTTTAAAGCTTTTGGGAAAGTAACAAAACACAATTTTGAGTTTTGAAAATTTGGAAAACAAATTTTAGTTTTGGAGTTTTGAAGAAATAAATCTAATAACTTTAAACTTTTGGAAAATAAAGCCACGATTTAAGATTTTCAAATCTTACAAAAGATGAATTGAGGTTATAAAGTTTTTAATCTAAAAGAAACCAAAGGATGATTAAGCTACTGTGAAAACAAAAAAAATAAAAGGAATTAAGAATTCAAACCTTATTTTGTAAGTTACACCAAAATTACTTCTTGGATGAACAAGGTCAAAGGCAGTTGATACCTTCGATCAATTGTTGAATTGAATTTCGGCTCCTCAAAAAATCAGCTTGGTTCCACTACTTTCCTTCACATATTCGGTTTCAAAATTTTCCAATTTCCTCCTTAATTTCTCAATACTTTTCCTCTTTTTTGTGTTGTTATTTATAGAGGTTTTTTTATGGTTTTTTTCTAGTTATTCACGGCTTTCAATATTTAATAAGAAAAGGAAACCAAAACCTAATTGTATTAGGTTTCGAAAAATTTACGTTGGAAAAATTACGCTGGCAAAAAATTCTGCCGTAGGAAAAATTGCGCTGGCAAAAAAATTTGCTGCAGCTAACTGAGGCAGCTGCGGGCGAGGTGCGCCTGCGGGAGGGCGAAGGCCATTTCTCACAGCCTGACTTTTTTTTATTTTTGAATTATTTTTTTTATTATTTTATTATTTTTATTTTTTATTAATAAAAATTAGATAATAAAGCAAAAATTATTTAATTAAGATAACAAAAATTTTTTTGGACCAATTAAAATATATTAGACAACACAAAAATTATTTTGGACTAAATAAAATATATTGGACCGGACTGGATCAAAAATTAACAGTCTACAGTTTGCTCCCTGCTTAAATGATCTGAAACCTTAGTGAAAGAGAGTGAAAAGAAACAAGACTTAATTTTTGAGATGGTGGAGGTTTTGGGTTCTGAACCCAGTTCGAGTTCTGGACTCAAGGATAATTCTAGGCTTTGGACCTAAGGAAAATTTAGGTTCTAGACCCGGTTCGAGTTCTGGACTTGAGAATAATTCTAGGTTCTGGACCTAAGGAAAATTTGGATTCTGGACCCGAGCTAAGTTCTGGACTTAGAAATAATTCTAGGTTATGGATCTAAAGGTAAATTTGGGTTCTGGACCCGGTTCGAGTTCTGGACTCAAGGAAGATTCTATGTTCTGGACCCAAGAAAAATTTGGGTTCTAGACCCGGTTCAAGTTTTGGACTCAAGGATAATTCTAGGTACTGTATCTAAGGAAAATTTGGGTTCTGGACCCGGTTCGAGTTCTGGACTCAAGGATAATTCTAGGTTCTGGACCTAAAAAAAATTTGAGTTCTGGACCCGGTTCGAGTTCTGGACTCAAGGATAATTATAGGTTCTAGACCTAAGGAAAATTTGGATTATGGACTCGAGATAATAAAAAAAAGTGTGGCTAATTTTTAGGCATATGTCTTCTTATTGCTTTTCGGGTGTAAAAATATTTATATACTTGCAATTATTTGAATGATTAAAGTGAATAAATGAATTTACTGTTTATTTATTGTGTAATCACTGTTCATGCACTATTTACTATTCATAAATAGTATATTTACTATTCACAAATAGTATTTACTATTAGAAATAGTATTTTTACTATTTATCAATAGTAATATTATTCATAAATAGTAACATTTACTATTCATTAATAGCAATACTATTCATGAATAGTAATATTTACTATTTATCAAAATAGTAATACTATTTATAAATAGTAAATTTTACTATTCATGAACAGTTTTGAATTTGGTTTCTTTGCTTGCCATTTCTCTATAAAAAGTCACTATTTCTTCATTTTATTTCACAATTTTAATTTCAATTTCGTAACCCTCTCAAATTTCTTTTCAATCTTAGCATATATTTTAAAAACAATGCATGCTTCGAGGTCAAGGACTCATTCTAATGCCGAGTTATTGGATTTTATTCTGCATTATGAAGACGAAAATCTAGATATACTGGCCGGGATGCCGCTTCACCGCAGTTCCAACCAAAAGAGCGAGGTAATTATTTTTTCCCTTTTTTTTTATTGCTCTTGATTGATTATATATATATATATATTTTGTATTTTATTTTTTTGTTATTATTTGTTATTGTGAAAAATAAATTAATTTAAGTAGATAGAATAACACGTACTTACCTGGGTCTATGTTAGCATGATCGTTGTGTCGTTCGGGCCGGATGGTGTATTTATAAAGCCCAACAATGGTATGATATAATGCCTTCTCAAGTAAGGCGGATTATCCAATATTGCGGCTTCGAACAGTTCATCTTGCAATTGCCGTCTAGGGAATATCAGATAGACCGGAGCGATGGTTGGATACAACCCACACTTTTCACCTGCCCATTGAAGAGATGACAATTGGTCCGGTCGATTTTACTACCATTACCGGCCTTCGATATGATGGTGCTCCGGTTTCTCTGACCAATGAAATTTTAACATTTGAAGAAATTCAGTAGTTAATTGGTATGGAACCATCATATAAAGGGCCTTTTAAGATAAAAATCGAGCCAATTCGTAGTTATTGGATGAACTACGAAGGACGGGTTGGCAGAGACAAGGTCGAACAGTATGCTCGAGGATTTTTGTTATATTTGCTCGGGTCGACCATCTTAGGCAGCATTGAATCATCTATTCACTTGTCAGTGTTGAGTGCCCTTTCTTATCTCAGAATGGTACCATCTTCTAGCTGGGGTGAAGCTGGTCTCGCATGTCTTTACCATGGTCTCAATAAGCTTTGCCGAAACAAGAATTCTTTTGTCGGCTTGATGGCGGTTGTCAAGGTATTCTTTCTTCCACCAATGTCTTTTCTGCTCTTTTCTTGCATGAATGTGATCTTTATTATTATTGTAGATATGGGCATATGAACACAACCTCGTGAGGGTACCCGGCATTTCCCGAGAGAGAATCGGGTATCCGAGATTAAATTATTGGTTGTCCGATCGTGTGGATGTTCCCGGCTCACATCATGTGCATACTCATTGCTTTGTGTTGAGCCGCTTAACCTGGGATCAGGTAAAATAACATTAGTATGCTTTAAATTTTATGTGAAAGTTTTACTTACCTTATGTTATTTTGCAGGTGAATTTGGCCTGGTGGAGGCCAGAAGAGCAAGTAAACTGGTCTCCTTTGATGAGGGCTGCACTGTCTTTCCAACATTCTCGCCGAATTATTGCTGGCCCAGTATCTAGTGGCTAGTTTCTCGGGGAGAGAGTTTATGAATGGTTTCTCGGTCCAAAGCAGCGGAGGTTTCCGATGCAAATCCCAGAATATACTTTAAATATTATGTCAATGCCGGAGGATGCATGGTGGTCGGCCTGGTATGGTTATGATACCGAGTCATTTCTCCATTTATCGGGTCCATTTTATGGCCGTTTTATTCAAATGAGACTCTTGAACTTTGATGTATCTCTTGTCGATAGATTTCTGATGAAAATGTGGGTAGAGATAAGGAGGAACATCACGGAGATGCAGGAGAGTCTGTTCCACATCTCGGGGCCAGTACTTCTCAGGTAAAACTTTTACCACTTTTCCCTTGCAACTGCTTTTTCTTTCTTTGATTCCTTAATGATTGTTGCAAGTTGTTGGATCGTTTAATCATGAGGCTAGACCTTCTTTCACTGCCCCTTCGTTTACTCATTTTAGCCTGCCGGATATGCCATCTCATCCGCAGGGTATTGATATGAACTACCTGGTACGTTCCTTATTTCATAATAGTTTATGCTATATGTATGCATGATTATGTATGCTCTTACCTTTTCCTTCTTGGCTCACAGCGGAAGCTCGAAGAACAAAATAAGAAACTTCAAGAAGAGTTAGCTGCAAGTCGCCAGTAGGCTTCTCATTTTGAAAGTTTATATCATCAATCTGAACAAAATTTCCGTAACTTCCGATTTCGGGGGATGAGGGATCCCGACGCTTCTTCATTAAGAGGTCCCCAGACTAATGAACATGAGATCCTTTCGTCTGCTTCTGATGAAGACCATGATAGATTGGAACTCCAAGGTAATAGGGATTTTAGTGCTTCTGCTTCAGGTGATCCCGGCACAAGTAATTTGCCCCCTCCTCCAACAGGCGATGACTTTTTCAGGCCTTTATTTGATGACCCACCACCACCCTCTTAGTAATAAGTAAATATTGTAGCAATTGTAAAACATTGTGCAATAATAAAAAAATATACAATTTTCCTCTTTACTGTAATCCTTTTTTTTAGGAATTTCCTGTGGGCGAAATAGCCCGCAGGCCATTTTGTCCCCCACTACCGCAGCCAGCTGTGGTAGTTTTTTTGCCAGAGCATTTTTTTCGTAGCAGTTTTTTTTTTGCCAGCGAAATTTTTCTGACGTAAATTTTCTAAAGCCTAATACAATTAGGTTTCGGTTTCCTTTTCTTAATGAATGATATATTACATGAATAACTAGAATTAACCATAGAAATCTTCTATAAATAAGGACTAAAACAACACAAAAAAAGGGAGGAGGAAAAAAGGAGGAAATCGATCGGATTTGGGAGGAAAAATTGAAACCGAAATTGAGAAGGAAAACTTTGAATTTTAAGAAATTCCTTCTGGCAGTGAATCAATCTAATTTTTTTTGGAGAGCAAACAACAATTCAATCTATCAAAGGCAACAAAGCTTGGCTTTGTTTTTGTTCATCCAAGAAGAAATTTTTAGTGGAACCAACAAACGGAGGTATGCATCAATTGTCTAATTTTTTCACAGTACCTTAAATCATCTAATTGTTTCTTTTAATTCAAAAACCCTAAAACCTTAATTCCCCTTTTCTAAAGTTTAAAAACCTTAATTCGTTGCTTTGTTTTCCAAAAAGCTTAAAATTGTTATTTTTGTTTCTTCAAAATCTCAAAACCCTAATTTGCTTTCCAAATTTTCAAAATCATAAATTAAATTTGTTTCTTTCCCAAAAACCTTAAAAAAACATATTTTCTGCTTCTATAAACTTTAAATTGTTTGGTTTATTTTCATAAAGTTTCATAAAAGTATCAATTGATTTTCAAATCCTAAAAACTTAATGCATTCTCCGAAACCCTAATTCTAAAATTCTAAAACCCTAATTCAACTACAAAACCCAAAATAGTAAACCCTAACTCCCATAGAACCTTAAACCCTAAAGTTTTCTAAACCCTAATCCTTTAAACTTTAAAACCCTATAAACATATTCAAACACAGTAAGCTTTCAAACACAATCCCTGCTCACAGTGGTGACTCCACTGGGGATAAGAGAAGTTGATTCCGTTGGTCTTTATATTATTCTATTATTTCTTATAATGATATTATCCATTGCATCATATTAGATTGCATTGTGTGCGTGAGTTAGGATGCCCTTGTTACCCGTGTTGTGTTATGTAAGGGATACCATACTTTCACTCAAGGTATGGAGATCGAACATGGCATAACCCCTCATAGCCTCGTACCATTTGGTATATACTTGCTATGGGAACCTGAGCCTTTTAACCCAAAGACTAAAGCTCATGTAATTGGCCTAGTTACTTTCCTTAGGTTTTTACCCTAAATGCATGTTGTTTGGCTATGGTTAATTTATCTTGGCTTAAATCATAGCTTATTTGGTTTGCTCTTTTTCTAATATGACCCAAGTACATTTGCAAGCTCAAATAAATTTTCCTTTAAGATCCAAAAGACCAAAGTTATCTTTAAAACTTTTCAAAATTGTCCTTGGACATAAAACTTTTCTAAAAATAAATAAAAAATTATTTTGCTCATAACCCAAATACTAAGCCCAAAATCTATTTTTTCTAAAATCATTTTACAATGGGCTTAGAAATAAAATTATTTTTGTCCAATTGTTTCTTATAAAGAGCTTATAAATTATTTAGGTCAATTACGAAATACCAAAAATCAATTGTGAGCCTAGTTTATACTAAGAACAAATAATCATGGGCTTGTTTTTGGCATGAATCATTAGTTACCTTTTTCAAGTGAGAAATCTATTTATAATAAACCTCTTAAATTCATTTTAATCCAATATAGCATAAAGCTACATTAGTTGGTTAAATGGATTAAAACCTAATTAATGGGAATTATCATAAGTTGATTTCAATTTTTGAAAATATAACTATTGGTTGAAACGTTCGAGGGAAATATTCAAAAATAAGGTACCCTACGTTGGTATTTTGTTAACCATGTACCTAGGAAAAGAGACTCGCCATTCGTGTGTGGATGTTATAAGGTTGGAAGGAACGTCCTATTTGTCCTTGTTTGTTAATTGTTCGTGCATACATGCATACATGCATACATTTGCATCTCATATCATTGATCCTCTCTGGCTCACAGCCCTGGATTACGATAGTTCAAAAGCTTATGACAATTCAACCTACACCGGAGATGAAGAATCTAGCAACGACTCAATCACTTGCTCACCAAAAATAATGGATCCTGAACAAATTCAAAGAATGGTGGATGAAGCCCTCATTGCCAAAATGGAAGAAATAAAAGAGGCCCTAGCTGAGACCATGAAGAACCAATTGACTGCAATCTTAGAAAATCATGCCGAGGCATCTGCTAGCACTAAGAAGCCAAAGGACAAAGGGAAGAAAAAAGTCGGTGAAGTAGTTTTAAATGATGAGAAAGTGATCATTGATGATGATGATGATTGGGCTCAATACTACCAAGATGCTCAAGAGAAGAAAAAAGAACCAAAGATTGTAAAAAGATCAACTATGGAGAAGACCGAAACTTCTGATGTTGAAAAAATGATTGCTGATATAGAAAAGAAATTGGAGAAGAAATTAAAAACCGAGGAAATATCCAAAGTTGACAAATTATTTAAGCTAGATGAAAAAGTCCCGTACAAGTTCAAGATGCCATCATTCGCGAAGTTTGATGGAACCAGAAATCCTCATCTCCATGTGAAGCAGTATATCACTGTCATGCAGTCTGCCCGAGCTACTAAGGCTCAAACTCTAAGATACTTTATGCTCTCATTGGACCCTGTTGTCCAAAATTGGTTCAATACCTTAGATGATGGAACACAAAAGAGTTGGGATTTGCTTTACAAAGCCTTCATCCAACAATATGGATATAATTTCGAGATGGAAGTTACCTAAATGGAAGTGGAGTCCATTAGGCAAAGGTCAAATGATAAATTTGTGGATTATGTGAAGAGATAGAGAAACAAGGCCGCTTTGCTCAAGAAGAGGCCCAATAAATCCGATCAAATAATGATGATTGTAAGAGGGGTGTTGCCTAGTCTACGTGAAAGAATGTCTCATACACTCATTCGTGATTTCAAAGTCCTTCTCCAAGATGGTCTACAAATTGAAGAATGGGAAAGAGAGAAGAACCATTTTTCAACAAGAAGGAACGAGAAAGGGAACTATCAATCTGGTAGCCAAAGCATTGTTACGCTCGAATTAACTCTACCACAAAGCGTCACTCGCAAGTATACGAGGTAGCTGTAGCAAAGGTGATCGCCCCAAGGTCATTCTCTCAAGGAAGCTAAAGTGGTTAATTGCTTATCAGATTATGTTTAACATGTAATTAAAAGTAACAAGTAATTAAAGAAATTTAAATTGCTAAGTAATGAAGAAGATTGATTAAAGTTTAAAACGAATAAAAGTAAATTAAGCTGATTGATTTGATTCACTTGATAAAAAGGTCTAGGGTTTGCACTTCTCTACTACTTATATGTATGAATGGTTATTCCTCTTAACTAATTTAATTTCAAAGATTCAATCTCAAATAACTTAATTAATTGAGTCAAGGAAATAAGCTCTCGCATTCAAACCTCTTACAACTAGTCTTGTTACAATTGAAATAATCTTTTTAATAGGTTATATCTCTAATTCACCTAAGTCCTTAATTGAATTGTTCCAGCATTAGACTTCATCTCTCAATCCATCATCTAATACCTAAAACACACAATTGGTGGCCAATAATTATATGTAACAATATTTCATTCAATAAAGGCAAAAGAAATTATTAGCTAAGAGAATAACCAATTCATACAATCATAGCAGATCCATACAAACCCTATACTAGATCAAATTAGTTCATAATGCAATTAAACATATTCATCTCATTAATGTTCAAAGAAATCGAAATAGACATGATAATATCCATTCAATAAAAATAAAGAGAATACGTTCAAGAACAAAACCAGGTTACAACTCCTTGAAGCTTCTGAATAATCTCTTGTTCGAATCTTCCAAGAAGAATGAATAACTGGCATGAACAATCTAATCTAACTAGTTTTGATCCAAAGTTTAATCAAAATCCAAGAAAACAAATGATAAAACCCTAAAACTATCTCTAACGGCTCCAACTTTGCTCTCAAAATCGCAACAACCTAACCCTAAGCTCTCCCCTTCCTTTTATATGAAACGTCGCTTTAAAAATCCGCTGCGTGTTTTCTTCATGAGGGACACGGCCAAGTCAGATGTGACTTGGCCGTGTGAGTGGCTTTTGGAGGGACACGGCCTGGTGACTTGGCCGTGTCCCCTGTATGTGTCCACCTCTATTGCTTCTCTTCTTTCTTCTTCTTTGGTTGAGTTACACGGCCAAGTCAGAAGTGACTTGGCCGTGTTGCACCTTGTTGGAGGGACACAGCCACATGACTTGGCCGTGTCCCTTGCCTGTGTCTGCCTCTGTGAAATTTGCTTCATCTTTGCCTTTGGAACCAAGTGAGACACGGCCAAGTGAAGATGACTTGGCTGTGTGGATCTTCTTTGGAGGGACACGGCCAGATGACTTGGCTGTGTCCCTTGCTTGTGTCTGCTACTGGGACTTGATCTTCAATTTAATCTTGGTATGGGACACGGCTAGTGACTTGGCCGTGTCCTCTGCCTGTGTCAGCCACTGCCACTTTCTCCTTCAAATTTGCTTCCTTGCCTTTTTAAACTAACACAAAACTCAAAACAAATCTAAACAAGAAATCAATAGACAATAACCAACACAACATAAACACAATACTAAAGACTACATCAAAAATGACCTAAACATTGAAATAAACTAAAACTGCCAAAATTAATGAAAACACCAAACAAATCGATTAAAACTAACAAAATACCTAAATAAAACAATAATTATCATAATAAACAAGACACAAAACTATAACACAAACTAATAAAACAACTACCCCACACTTAAAACTTTGCTTGTCCTCAAGCAAATTCACATGGCATAAATTAAAAACTCAAACAATCCTAACTATAATTCCAGCATATAGATGAAATACTTTAAGAGACAACATAAATAATCGCACTTTCCTTCAATCAAGATTTTCTTAACTCATTCATTAATCCAGACATACAAATCTTATCTCTCATCTAAGTGTTTCACTCAATTTCAAAGGTTAATCACTCAAACCATTCATGACTGCATACTGCCATAAACTTGCTTAATTATCCAATCTCCCTCACTGATTTTCTCAAGAAATAATCTGAAGGTCTTTCATTTGGATGTAATGGGGCTAAGGTAAAGGTGTGAGAAAAGACATTTAAGCTGGAGCATCAAGAAATGGAGTATCTAAATTAGACACTATTCTTGCTAAGAACTCATAACTCCTTCAAATGGCATACTCACCAACCCTTGATAATCTTACATACTTGCATAAAAATACATGAGTCAACATTCCTCTTTTGATAACCAATGCTAGAACATATATGAATTTTGTATATATATATATATATATATGCAACTTTTCTTTTATTTGCTCTCTCTTTTTTTTTTACTTTTTATCATCAAATTTTTTTTTAGATATATATATATATATACAAAATTAAGAATTACATGGAACATCTAGCTTAAAATGTAAAGGAAAAGAATGATGACTCTTAATCAAGTACAATGTGCAAAGTATGCATTTCAACCCCCAATTAGCAATTCCATTTTTCCTCTTTTTTTTTACTTGCTTACCCCACACTTTGAAACAAACTACCCTATTGTCATATCATAAAACTCCATTCCTTAATGCAGGTATGATGATAATAAGAACATGTTAAGTTGAGAATTGTGTTCATCAAACAAGAAAAGGTCAAAGGTTCAACTTGGCACACTAAGGAATTTAATATTAAGGGAGGTCTTTTTAAGCCAAAGGGATAACCTAATTCGCCTTCATCACTTTAAACCTTGAGATTAAATCATAATGCGAGTTCAATTAGTATGCAAAAGCAAACTCTAGAGATGCTAAATCATGAAGGTGCACACTTAAGAAAAGAAAATCAATTGACAATAATATCAAATTTATGAGGCTCAAAAACTCACACAGGTGGATTCCCAAAGATTATATGTCATGAATTGCAGAATGCGAAAATTGATCCCGAATGAATTCAAATGCTCATTTCTATGCCGATACTAAAGTCTCAACTATAATGCTAGAATCAAAGAAAAGATCAATAAATTTTCAACAATTATGCCATGCACAACAAACACAATAAGCAACACAATAAACAAAACAAAAATTAAAGGAAAGCTTAAAGAGTACCCCACACTTAAAACTTACATTGTCCTCAATGTAAAACAAGAATAGTAAATAAAAAGAGTTAAAGGACAACCTGTCTTCCATCGTATTGGTGAGGCAAAATCCTAGCTTTCCATCACAAACACAAAAGTTCAAAAAAAAAAACAAAAGTACAATATATAAAAATAAAATATCCAAATATAAAGGTTAACATGAAAACAAAAACGAAAAATAAGAACAAAAAGACAAAATAAAGCAAGGATCTCAAAATCTTATGGAAAAGGTGGGCGTGAAGATGATGCAGCTGAGGGATGAAGACTCAGGATCGTCGCAAGGTTACTGTTAATCTGTTCCAACTGCTGTAATACCTCAGCATGGTTACGGTCCACCTTGCCATCCAGTCGATCCACTTTGCCCTCCAGGGCCTCAATCCTCAGAAGTACCTCTTGATATTCCGAGACCGGAGCATCCTCATCTAGGCCAAGAGAATCCGAATTGGACTCCTCTTCGACCCATGCCCTCTTCTGCCTATCCCCCGGTGCTTCAGTCTCAGCTGACGACATCATATAAGTCCCTCTCCTATGCACCACCATGTGCATCTTCTCAAGTGTAGCTAAATCCAACGAGTCATTCCCCAAAATTCTAGTCATGCGACTAGTACTCGGGTCAAAATCCTTAACAAGGGCTACTGCTAATGTAGTGATCAACCCTCCAACACAAATTGCCCCCCTCCTTTTATTAGCTACAGTATCAAAAATATCGGCTAACCAATAGCCGGCACTAATAGTCATTTCATTCAAAACACAATCCAAGAAAAATAGCTCACTCGACTCAACCACACCCGGGCTCTCCTTCCGAGCAAAGAACCCACATGACATAAACCTGTGCAAATACCTCAAAGTAGGGTTCTGTAATTTAGATGCTTTGGCCGATTTGGTCACATAAGTACCCGAGCCTAAGGCTCCCCAAGCAAATTGTTGTCTAAAGTCTTTGGGTACCGACCTTTCCCCATGCTGATGAAAACCATAGATATCATTCAACTGATCAATAGTAAGCACAAAATGATCTACCCATTAATTTAAACATCAGTCTCCTGCAGATTTTTTTATCATCTCTTTCCACCTTAAGAGATGTCAAAAATTATAGGGTAAGCTCCTCAAACTGCAAAGGTCTCAATGATACTAGAGTCTCCCACCCAAGATATTGCACATATCTATAAAAAGTCATCCTAATTTGTAGGGTATCAAGAGATTCATCGTTCACATACCTTGTCGGGAAAAAACCCCGAGCCAAAAGACTTGCCCTCTTTAAAGATAAAGTAGAGGAAGATGAGGAAGATGACGAACCTCCTTCGGCACCAGATTTCTTCTTCTTGCGGTGTGAGACAGTTTTAGTTCTTGGCATCTTGAGATCTGAAAAATTAACACCCAAAACTGAATTAAATCAAAATTATATGAGTAAAGAGGAAGTTTTAAGTGATTATCTCAAGTTTTGTTGAAGAAATTTAAAGTTTTAATGGAAGAGTTGGAATTTTGAAATAAAAATCAATGGATTTGGTGATACAGAGAGCGAGAGAGCGAGAGAGACGAAGATAGAAAATTTAGGGATTTATGAAAAGAACTGGGCAAAATCGGGTTTTAAAAGTGTAAAATTTGAGAGACACGGCCGTGTTAGTGGATACTTGGCCGTGTCTGTGTGTGAAAGTGAAGGGACACGGCCAAGTCAAGGTGACACGGTCGTGTCTGATGGTCTTGAGTTTACCTGGAAAAATACGGAGTCGTGAGTTAAAAACTTGTTACGCTCGAATTAACTCTACCACAAAGCGTCACTCGCAAGTATACGAGGTAGCTGTAGCAAAGGTGATCGCCCCAAGGTTGTTCTCTCAAGGAAGCTAAAGTGGTTAATTGCTTATCAGATTATGTTTAACAAGTAATTAAAAGTAACAAGTAATTAAAGAAATTTAAATTGCTAAGTAATGAAGAAGATTGATTAAAGTTTAAAACGAATAAAAGTAAATTAAGCTGATTGATTTGATTCACTTGATAAAAAGGTCTAGGGTTTGCACTTCTCTACTACTTATATGTATGAATGGTTATTCCTCTTAACTAATTTAATTTCAAAGATTCAATCTCAAATAACTTAATTAATTGAGTCAAGGAAATAAGCTCTTGCATTCAAACCTCTTACAACTAATCTTGTTACAATTGAAACAATCTTTTTAATAGGTTATATCTCTAATTCACCAAAGTCCTTAATTGAATTGTTCCAGCATTAGACTTCATCTCTCAATCCATCATCTAATACCTAAAACACACAATTGGTGGTCAATCAATTATATGTAACAATATTTCATTCAATAAAGGCAAAAGAAATTATTAGCTAAGAGAATAACCAATTCATACAATCATAGCAGATCCATACAAACCCTAGACTAGATCAAATTAGTTCATAATGCAATTAAACATATTCATCTCATTAATGTTCAAAGAAATCAAAATAGACATGATAATATCCATTCAATAAAAATAAAGAGAATACGTTCAAGAACAAAACCAGGTTACAACTCCTTGAAGCTTCTGAATAATCTCTTGTTCAAATCTTCCAAGAAGAATGAATAACTGGCATGAACAATCTAATCTAACTAGTTTTGATCCAAAGTTTCATCAAAATCCAAGAAAACAAATGATAAAACCCTAAAACTATCTCTAACGGCTCCAACTTTGCTCTCAAAATTGCAACAACCTAACCCTAAGCTCTCCCCTTCCTTTTATATGAAACGTCGCTTTAAAAATCCGCTGCGTGTTTTCTTCATGAGGGACACGGCCAAGTCAGATGTGACTTGGGCGTGTGAGTGGCTTTTGGAGGGACACGGCCTGGTGAATTGGCCGTGTCCCTTGCATGTGTCCACCTCTGTTGCTTCTCTTCTTTCTTCTTCTTTGGTTGAGTGACACGGCCAAGTCAGAAGTGACTTGGCTGTGTTGCACCTTGTTGGAGGGACATGGCCACATGACTTGGCCGTGTCCCTTGCCTGTGTCTGCCTCTGTGAAATTTGCTTCATCTTTGCCTTTGGAACCAAGTGAGACACGGCCAAGTGAAGATGACTTGGCCGTGTGGATCTTCTTTGGAGGGACACGGCCAGATGACTTGGCCGTGTCCCTTGCTTGTGTCTGCTACTGGGACTTGATCTTCAATTTAATCTTGGTATGGGACACGGCCAGTGACTTGGCCGTGTCCTCTGCCTGTGTCAGCCACTGCCACTTTCTCCTTCAAATTTGCTTCCTTGCCTTTTTAACCTAACACAAAACTCAAAACAAATCTAAACAAGAAATCAATAGACAATAACCAACACAACATAAACACAATACTAAAGACTACATCAAAAACGACCTAAACATTGAAATAAACTAAAACTACCAAAATTAATGAAAACACCAAACAAACCGATTAAAACTAACAAAATACCTAAATAAAACAATAATTATCATAATAAACAAGACACAAAACTATAAAACAAACTAATAAAACAAGCATGCAAAAGGCCGTCGGTGTTAATGCTACTAACCAAGAAACAAGGAGACAATTTTTAAAATTGGGGAAACCGATGTCTTGGGTTCTCAATAAGCTTTAAAGAAAAGGATTGCTACAACCCTTAAATCCTCGTCCTTTGCCTAACCCTCTCCCACCTAATTTTGACACTAAAGCATTTTGTCAGTTTCATAAAATGCAAGGGCATGACACAGATAGATGTGTGAGGTTGAGACATGAGATCCAAAATCTAATTGATAATGGGAAGCTACCCGAGACCAATAAGCCAAACACCAAAGATAAACCATTACCAAAATTAAATAGAGTACCGCCGCCGGCAACCTTCATGATTAGAGGAGGTTTGCATGAAGACTTTGTTATGTCTTCTTTTTAAGATGTGGGTGGAGAAGCAACCAAAGAATAAGAGGTATTTGGCAAAATTAAACAAGCTATGGTGGGTAAAGAAGTAACAATTTGTGTTGTCAATGGGTTTTGGGATTCAAGCAATAGTGATGATGATCTAGTATCCAAGAAGGAGGAGTGGACTTGATCCAAGCCCGAAGAAGATGAAGTAATTAACACTAGATCCGGTAAGCCTTATGCAAGGCCACCATCTAAGGAAGTAGAAACTAATAAAGGAAAGGAGGTTGAAGTAGGAAATAAAGAAGAGGAAGATGATGCTGTGCTCAAGCAATTGAAAAGAACCCAAGCAAGTGTTAGCATTTAGGACTTATTTGCTACTTCTAAAAAGCACCGAGAAACTATGGCCAAAGCCTTAGCTAGCATGCCAATTTCTACCTCCACAACATCAGAGGAGCTGATCAACTTCATAAAAATTGGAGGGGTAATGAAATGTGAAGAGGTTCAAGAAAAGAGTGAAGTTAATATAGATGCGGACTTACCGGAGGAGGGGAGAGACCACATCCGCCCTCTCTTTATCAAAATAGAAGTTAAGGGGAAGAGGACTCCATGTGTAATGGTCGATGATGGGTCCACCATAAATGTTTGTCCACTTAAGATATTGCCAAAACTAGCCATGTCAACAAGGGATCTAAACCCGACCGAAGTAACAATTCGGGCTTATGACAACAATAAGAGACACGCCGAAGGAACTTTCATAGCTGCTGTCAAGGTTGGTTCAATTTAATCTATTATTGAATTTATTATTTTAGACATACCATTTACCTTCACCTTACTCTTGGGGCAATCATGGTTTCATCCTCTTGGTGGAGTTCCTTCCACCCTTCATCAAAAGATCAAAATCCCCAACGGAGATGAGACAGTGGTCATTGAAGCTGAAGATAATGAGATTGTTAATGCTCTAATGATTGAGAGGCCTCTCAATGGTTTTCAAGTAGCTGCAATTTCTGATGATGAAGTAGTGGACTCCAAAGTCTTGAATATGATGAAGAACATGAACTATCTTCCTGGAGCTGGTCTTGGAAAGGGTAAAGCAGGTTTGACAAAGCTGCCAGATTTTAGAACTCAAATTTCCAAGAAGGGGTTGGGATATGATGAAGCCAACAATGTCCAGCGAAAGAATGATGAAAAGATGGGCTTCCCACCACTTGAAGAAATCTTTGTCAAAGCTCCAGTAATGGGACCACTACAAGGAAAGCCTGAGCCAATCATGTACATGGGAAAGTTGATCCCGGGTTTTGAAATTTTTGCAGATGTGGCCGAGCTAGTTGAGCAAGTGAAGAAAGAGCTCACCTTGTCAGCCAACAAAGAATCCAATCCAAAAGAGAAGAATAAAGTTGTCCTGAAAGCCGAGAAGACTCCGGAGGAGATTGCTGCCCTGGTTGAAGAAAGGTTTGAAGACATCCTGCCTTTTGATTTTGAGAACAATGATTTTGATTTTGATTTTAATTTGTCTACTTTGTATGAGGATGATGATGTTTTCTTTTCCAAAATGAATGCAATAAAGTATGATTTTGCTTACTTGTGTGATGTTTCTCATGATGGTTGCATACATTCAAATAGCGGTTACATGAGCATCTTTAATATTAATTCTGTTAACACACAATCATTAAATTTGGGAACAACCAAAAATCCTAAAAACATTAGCATAGCATCCAACCTTACTCTTGATGAGAGAGAGAGATTTGAAAAAATATTCAAAAAGTATGAAAAAGTGTTTGCTTAGTCTTATGAGGATATGCCTGGAATAGATTGAGACATAGTCGAGCATCACATTCCTACTTACACTCACATGAAACCTATCAAACAAAAGCTTAAGCGATTAAGACCTGAGTGGGCTGAATTTGTTAAAGAAGAGGTCACTAAGCAAATACAAGTGAAGTTCCTTGAAGTGATAGAATATCCAGATTGGTTAGCCAACATAGTACCCGTGCCAAAGAAAGATGGAAGAATAAGGGTCTGTGTGGATTATAGAGATTTGGACAAGGCTTCCCCTAAAGATGATTTTCCTTTACCTCATATAGATGTCCTCATTGATAGTGCAGCCTCTAGCATGCTACATTCGTTTGTAGATGGATTTTCTGGATACAATCAAGTGTTAATGGCCCAAGAGGATAAAGCCAAAACTTCTTTCATTACTACATAGGGTATATTTTGTTATAGGGTGATGCCATTCGGCTTAAAGAATGTTGGAGCAACCTACCAAAGGATGACCACCACACTATTTCATGACATAATGCACAAAAAAGTTGAAGTATATGTTGATGATATGATGGTTAAATCAGATACAAGGGAACAACACTTCCAAAACTTGGAATTATTTTTCGATAGAGCTTTGAAATATAAGCTAAGATTGAACCCAAAAAAGTGTGTGTTCGGTGTTACCTCAAGTAAATTATTGGGACATGTAATTGGTCTGAATGGCATTGAGATTGATCCTGACAAAGTTAAAGCAATCAGGGATATGCCAGCCCCTAAGATGGAGAGAGAAGTTTGGGGATTTATTGGTAAATTACAATATATTAGCAGATTCATAGCAAAACTCACAACAATTTGTGAGCCTATCTTCAAATTGCTTAAAAAGAATCAGCCGGTCATATGGAATGAAGAATGTCAAAAGGCCTTTGAGCGAATAAAAAAGTATTTATTGATTCCACCTATTTTAAAACCACCTAAACCTGGCAAACCTCTATTACTATACTTAGCAGTAGAAGAAGAGTCGATAGGAGCCATGCTAGCCCAAGCAGATGAGTCAGGGATTGAGCATGCAGTTTACTATTTAAGTAGAAAGCTCCTACCTTATGAAATTAAGTATAGTATCATTGAAAATTCCTGCATAGCCGTGGTTTGGTTTTCTAAGAAGTTGCGGCATTACTTTCAATTGCATAGTGTGCAAGATATTTCTAGGTTGGATCCAATGAAGTACTTAAGGGAGACACCCTCTTTGATTGGGAAATATGGTCGATGGTTGATAATATTAAAAGAATTTGAGATTAAATATGTAACCAGGAAAACAATCAAAGGTAGAGTGGTGGCAGAATTCTTAGCCCAACAACCATTACCAGAAAGCGAAGAGGTAGTCTTGGAATTTTTGGATGAACATTTAGAGGCAATTGAAGTACAAGGGTGGAGAATGTATTTTGATGGAGCAGTAAACAAGAAAGGAGTAGGTTTGGGTGTAATATCCTCAAGTATGCCTTAGAAGTTTTGATTATGTTGTTGGTTTTAAATGTGATTGAATGTATATGTTATTTGATAAGAAAAGAAATTGGAAGAGAATGTTTATGCATATGTGTTTTGGGAAAGAAAAGAGGGTTTAGAGAGAAGTATATATGTTGTTTATATGATTATATATATAACATATAAGTTGGTCAAAGGAAGAGTCAAGGTGATGGTTAGTGGAAGAGGATATTTATGTGTGATATGTGAAATTACATGAATGGGCACATAAGAGACAAAAGTTAAGTTAAATGGATGAAGGGTATTTTAGTAATAATTCTTTTGAATTGTGTGGTGGAGATTTAAAGAAGAAGACATGGTTGACTTTTATGGATTTTTCTTTTCTTCTCTTTGGTGTGCCGGCCATGGGAGAAAAGAGAGAGGAAGAGAAGTGTTCTTGATGCTAGAACCAAATTGAAGAAGGAATCAAGGGATTTGGTTAAAGATTTGTGGAATTTCTTCATTTAAGGTAAGTACTTTCTTGTTTTCCTTTGTTAATTTGGAAGTTGTGTCTAAGATGAGTTATAAATTGTTGATGTGATGATTTGGTGTGTTTGGTATGTGTTTACAAGTGTTAAAATTGATTGTATGTTAAAAGATTGAATTGGTGTTGAGTTGGTTGTAAAGATTGTAGGCTTAAGGGGATGTTGATAGTAGAAGATCAAGTGTGAAGTTGGTTTTAGGGTTTGGATTTGGTGAATGATTAAATGTATGGTTAATGTGAATATTGTGTTATACATGCAAAATAAGTGTTAGTGGCTTGATGATGTCTATTTGAATAAGTTTATGTTGTGTGTTATGTGTTTTGGTTCCTTGCAAAGAGATGTGGCTATGTTTAGGGTTTTGTATGAGAGACCCGTAATTTGGGGCGGTCGCTATTATGTTAAGTGCGGTCGCTATTATTGAAGTGCGGTCGCGACTTAGACCGAACTTCTGACCGCGAAACCTACTGTGATAAGGTTTCATCTTTGATTGTGAAGTGCGGTCGCGACTTAGACCGAACTTCTGACCGCGAAACCTACTGTGTTAGGGTTCATCTTTTGATTGTGAAGGGCGGTCGCGACTTAGGTCGGACTTCTGACCGCAAAACCTACTGTGATAAGGTTCCATCTTTCGATTGTGTATAGCGGTCGTACCCTGGTTTGTAGCGACCGCGAGTAACGTTATGTTCTGTTTTATTTGAAATAACCTAATCCTACAATAAGATCCTCAAACACATGTTAAATAAATCATCCAATTGAGTTGTCAAGGATCACAATAGAGATAATTCTTAATGAATGTGTAATGTGTTGGATTATGTATACTTGAGTGATGAAGTGTTATAATGTGATTAATATTATGACTTGTATAGTGTGGAAGAGATGAGGATCATTCACAAAGGTATGTGCAATGCAATTTATTATTATTATAATTACTTTTATAATGAATTACCTTAGTGTAAATTGAGACATAAAGAGATGTGAACTAATGTTTTGAGTTATAATGAGGTGAATGATATGATTGAATAATGATACATTTGTTTAATTAATGTAATTGATGTTGTATATTAATATGATGATTTAAATGTGATATGATGCCATTGTGATTGGCTATGATGATTCAAATGTGATATGATGCCATTGTGATTGGCTATGATGATTCAAATGTGATATGATGCCATTGTGATTGGCTATGATGATTCAAATGTGATATGATGCCATTGTGATTGGCTATGATAATTCAAATGTGATATGAAGCCATTGTGATTGGCTATGATGATTCAAATGTGATATGAAGCCATTGTGATTGGCTATGATGATTCAATTGATAATGGAATAAGTGTGTAACTAATGTGTTGATTCAACTTTCAGAGTCCTGTTTTGATGGCATGCCTATGAACCATTGGATAGGTGAAATGGGAGGCCCGTAAACCGATTCCAATTGGTAATTATGATATGAATTCCTGGATAGGCGAAATGGGAGGCCCGTAAGCCGATTCCAGATGAGAAATGTGAAAATGGAATGATGGTGAAATGGGAGGCCCGTAAACCACTTCCATTTGTAACAGTTTAGCCGGGTTGAGGATCTCCTCATGTTAATGGGTTGATGGTCCAAGAGACTGGGTCTGTTACACTATCCATGGATAGAGATATGATACATGTTGCCTACGGGCTTGATTATTGTGAATATGATCAAAGCAGTTGACTCTGAACTTTGAATAACATATTAGAGTTTTTGGGCCCGAGTCTGTCTTTGTTTTCAATGTGTTATATAAAGGTTGAACTAAATGAGTAATGAGATCTATGATTACCTTTGTTGGAAATGTGATTCTTAAGTGGTGAATTGTGAATAAATAATAACATGAAATGTTATGAATTATGACATGTTAATGGGTGTATTGATATATTGATTGTGAATATTAGTGATGGATCTGTGATTGGTGATAATGATACGTATTTATGTAGATAACATATTAAATTAGAAGAGACATATGAAAGCTGCAATTAAGAATGAAAATACAAACATGCTAAGAAATTATAAGTACTTAGTATTAATATATCTTGTTATGTTGGAATTTATATATTGTATGTTTATATGTTATTTGTACTACTAAGCTCTCGGGCTTAGCGCGGTTGTGTAATCGCGCAGGTGACTAGGTGGAAGATATGAAGTATTTCGGTAAGCCACGAGAAGAGTATGAGTTTGTCGAGACCAACTAGAGGGTGATGCATACATGTAAAACTTTTGAATAATAATGTATTTCTTTTACGAAGTGTATTCATATGTATAAAGGAAATGTTAATAAATGTAAGATTATTATATATGTAAGATCATTAAAGTATAATGATTTTGTAAAGGTTCTTTCAATTAATGTATTGTGATTTGAACACTGTTAAAGGATTTTCTTAAATAGCGATGAAAAGTGACATCCTTATGCTTTATATATGTACTGTATGTATGCTAGGTATATGTATAGTATTTATATGGAGTATCGGGGTGTTACATTGGGAGTTATACTAGAATCGCCCGAAGGGGAACTTATCCCTTTAGCCAAAAAGTTAAAATTTACGGCAACCAATAAAATGTGGAATATGAAGCTTGTATTTTTTGGTTTGGAAACCTTAATGATTATGAAGGTGGATAAGGTGGAAGTTTATGGTGATTCATCGCTAGTAGTATCCTAAGTAAATGGAGAGTGGGAGTTGAAAGAAGAAAAATTAAAACCATACCACCACTACTTGACCATGATGAAGAAGAACTTTAAGGAGTGTAGGTTTATACACCTATCAAGAGAAGAAAATCAGATGGATGATGCCCTAGCCACATTGGCTTTGGTATGGGAAAATTCTGTTAGCTTATTTCTCAAGACTCTGATTTTAATCAGTTCATCAACTCCTTGCTATGAATACGAGACAATCATGGAAATTGATATAGATCATGATGCGTGGTATGATACTATAAGATGATTTTTGGAAGAAAGAGAATACCCGCTGGGGGCAACAAAGAAAGAGAGAAGAGCCATAAGGTGGTGGTAATTGCAATACATCACATTCCATGGAGAGTTATATGAAAGATGGCCTGATGGGGTGCATTTGAGATGTTTAAGAAAGCCTAAAGTGGAGCATATCATGTTAGAAATACATGAGGGAAGTTGCGGTCCGCACATGAGTGGTTTGGCCCTATTTAAGAAGATCATTCGACAAGGTTACTACTGGTTGACCATGGAGAGAGATTGTATTGAGTTTGTAAAGAAGTGCCAACAATGTCAGATGTATGGTAACTTGAATCACATGCCTCCTAAAGAATTGCATTCTATGTCTTCACCCTGGCCCTTTGCCACCTGGGGTATCGACATTATAGGAGAGATACATCTGATAATGTCAAACGGTCACCGTTTCATTGTGGTTGCAGTAGATTATTTTTCAAAATGGGTCAAAGCCGAATCCTTCAATAAACTGGGTGCAAGTCAAATGGCTAGATTTATTAAAAAGAACCTCATCTGCCGGTTCGGTGTCCCGCACAGTGTGATATCAGACAATAGGGTACAATTTCAAGGAGTATTTAAAGATTTATTCTCGAAGTACCAAATGCATCATCATAAATCCTCTCCTTATGGACCAAAGGCTAATGGTGCAGTAGAAGCAACAAATAAGACAATTAAGCAAATTCTGGTCAAGATGACCAAGACTTACAGGGATTGGTCAGAGATGCTTCCCTTTGCTTTATGGGGATATAGGACAAGTGTGCGAAAACCTACTGGAATGACACCATTCTCTTTGGTTTATGGGATGGAAGTAGTGTTGCCAATTGAAATTGAGATCAAGTCATTAAGAGTAGTCTTGGAAGCTGAACTGCCTGAAGCGGAATGGGTAGCGAGCAGATACACACAGTTAGCTTTACTAGAAGAGAGAATGTTAAAGGCACTGTATCATCACCAACTGTATCAAAAGAAGATAGCTCAGGCCTACAATAGAAGGGTTAAGGTCAGAAAACTCAGAGTCGGGGATTTGGTGTTGAAGCAATGTAAGCCTAATGTATCTGATCCGAGAGGGAAGTTCAGGCCTAATTGGGAAGGGCCAAATATCGTAAAACAAGTCATGAATAAAGGTGCAGTGAAGCTATCAGACATGGATGGGAACGAGTTTAGTGAGCAGTAAACATTGATAGGTTGAAGAGGTTTTATTTATGATATAAAAAAAAGAGCTTGCTAGGTTGAAAACTCAAAAAGGGCGGCCTAGGCAAAAGTTAGAGCAGTCTGCTAATCCTGAAAACCCGAAAGGGTGGGCTAGGCAACAATTAGGGCTAAATGAGAGAAAATTGTCAACTCTAAAGGGCTAGTTGACAACAAGAGTAATCTTGTGTATGCTGGCTTTATGTTTCGTTGTTCCTCAATTTAATAAAATAGAATTAATGTTAAAATTGTTCTATGCACACTGTTATATGTATTTGACCAGATATGGATGAAATAAATAAACATAATAGCAAAAGGTGATGACAAATTTTAAAATGGAAAAGAAACATCTTTTATTGCTTTAATTATTTTTCATCCTAACAATACACTTTCTGAATTGACAAATGTAAAATCTATGGAAGACGGTGTAATGTGTAGGCCAGCTTTGCCTCAGCCGACCCAAGTAGGCCTCAGTCAAGAAGGGCTTGTCTAAATCGGGAGTAAAGTTAGAATCGCGAGGCTCAACTCCATACTGACGGCCAAGTCGGCGAGGATCATAGCATGTACCTTGACGAAGAGCAGCAAAGGGAACATACATCAAGTATGTTCGCATGGTGATATGAGAAATCTTCCTCCAGGGTACCAACCAACGAATATTGACTTCAGTGCATGATTGGATCCAGTCAACCCAGTCAGCATATGAAGAAGTAGGATGGAGTAGCTTCCTAGCAGAATGATGATGTGGTGTTTAGATAATTTTTGTACTTGTTTTTAGTGTGATTTTATGTGTTTTTAGTTAATGTGTCATTTGATTTTTGTTTAAAGTTTGTTTGAAGTTTTTGTTTTAGGTTTAAGTGCAAAAACTCCCTTGGAAGATCAAAACAAAGAAAGAAGAGCATGAATCAAGCAAGACATGGCCAAGCCAAATCAAGCTTGGCCGTGTCACCTCAAAGAGATTTTGGTAGAACTTGACACGGCCAGGAGACACGGCCAAGCCTCTGGCCGTGTCTCACCTAAAGGGCAAAACCAAAGAAACCAAGAAAGAAAGGAAAATTTGGCAGAAGCTGACATTCGCAGGTGACACGGCCACAAGCTTGGCTATGTCCCATCCTAAGCCAAGGAACAAGGAAGAACCAAAGGAAAGAAACAGAAGCTGACACACCTGGAGACACGGCCAAGCCACTGACCGTGTCACATGACAAGGCCACAAGCTTGGTCGTGTCACTCTCATCTCCAAAGAACAAAGAAGACCAAGGAGAAACAGAAGCTGACACACCCATATGACACGTGTCACTCCATTAGACCAAAGAAAGAAAGAAAGCGTGGATTTTTAGCAAGGGATTTGTATAAATAAGAAGATTAGGGCAAGAGAAGAGAACACACACTTCCAGCCGTCCTATACTTCTCTTTCTGACGTTCTTCACTTTTCTCTGAGAGTTTTTTCTTTGAAACAAAAAAGTTATCAAGGATTGATTTCACTTTCATTCAAACACTCTAGATCAAATTAGTTTTAGCCATTGTATTATTCTTTTAGCAAAAATTTGAGCAAGAGATTCTTTAGAAACCAAAGGAAGTTTGTAATTTGGTTTTGTTCTTAAACTCTGTCTCTTAAGTTTCATTGAAATTGTATTTATGAATTCTCTAATGTCTAAATTAATTTCTTTGAATTTTAATGAGATGAATTTGTTTGATAGCATCACTATGAACTAATTTTGATCTAGTCTAGGGTTTGTATGGATCGACTATGATTTTATGAAATGGTTATTGCTCTTATCTGATTTATTTCTTTTATCCTTAATTGAATGGATTAATGTTAATATATAATTGATTGGCCACCAATTATGTATTTTAGGTATTTAGATGAAGGATTGAGAAATGAAATCTAATACTGGAATAATTCAATTAAGGACTTAGGTGAATTAGAAATATAAACCTAAGGAAAAGATCATTTTGATTGTAGTATTGAAAAAGGTTTAAATGTGAGAGCTTATTTCCTTAATTTGATTAATTAACATGAAATCTGATCTTTTAAATTAAATCAGTTGAGAGGAATAGCCATTCATAGATATAAGTAGTAGAGAAGTGCAAACCCCAAGCTTTACTATTAAGTGAATCAATATATTTGTTCAATTTCCTTTCATTGTCTTAAATTCAATTCCTTTTTGTTTTCAATAGTTGTTCAGCAATTTAATTTTATAAATCAAAAACTATTAATTGATAATTTGTTTATTACTATTTGATAAATAATTAGCTCATCTAGCTTCCTTGTGAGACGACCTTGAGGTGTTCATCGAAATACTACAGCAGCCTCGTATACTTGTGAGTGTAGCTTTAGTAGTGTTTACCAGAGCGCAACAAGTTTTTGGCGCCATTGCCGGGGAAGCTAATTGGCATAATTGTTTATTAGTCATATATATATTTTAAATTATTTTTCATTGTTTATGTTTTATTTTTCTTTTTCTTTAAATAATTCCTTCTTTAAGAAATTTTTATGCAAGGTAGGAGATCACTTGGAGGAGAGCTTTGCCCACTTATTTCAGAAATTCAAAGAGTGAAAAGGAGCAGAGAAGAGTTTGAATTATACACTGGGTTTGATACAGAGGAGGAAATTTCTAATTTTGAGTCAGATACTGCGCAATCTACCAATATGGGAGATGAAAGGCAAAGAACTATGAGAGATTTTGCCAGACCTGTCATTGGGAATGACACCTCATGTATAAGATTGATAGATGCAGCAAGAAATTACGAGTTGAAGAATATCCATTACAACATGCTGCCATCTTTCTATGGAGTTCCAAATGAGGATCCTTTAAATTTTATCCGAGATTTCTACTCCACCCTCAACACATTTCCATTGGGAGGACTAATAGAAGACCAGTTAAGGATGAGGTGTTTTTCGTACACATTAAAGGATAGGGCAAAAAGCTGGCTTATGATGTTGCCTGAAAATTCTTTGACAACTTGGGAGCAAGTATATAACAAGTTTATGGGCAAATTTTACTCACATCAGAAGACAGCTGAATTAAGAGGAAAAATAGCTACATTTGCTCAAATGGATGGAGAGCCATTTCATGAGGCTTGGGATAGGTTTAAGATGTTGTTAATCCAGTGTCCACACCATCACTACCCATTTCAACTGCTGAATCAGTTTTTCTATGATGGTCTAACCCAGCAATTTCAAAATACTGTTGATAATGCAGCTGGGGGAGCTGTGGGAGAAAAGACAGCAGAAGAGACTTATGAAATCTTTGAAATGTTGGGAGCTAATTCCCAACAGAAAAGTGTAAGAGGAAGAAGTAAATGGGTAAATCAAGTGGAAGCCAATAGTAAGATGGTCAATCAGATAGCTGAATTGACAAGACAAGTGCAGATGCTGAACTTGAAGAACAACGCTTTTTCATCCACTCAAGAAGTGTGTGGAATTTGTGAAACTTTTGGGCATGGAGCAAATATATGCCCCTCTGCGTATGAGTCTTATGGAAATGAGGCTGAGCAAGTTAACGCTATGGAGGGATATCAACCAAGGGTCCGGAATGATCCTTTCTAAAAAACTTACAATCCTGGTTAGCCGAATCATCCAAACTTTTCATGGACAACAAATAATTCCCAACAACCTTTCCATTTGCTCCAAAGACAGAATCAACTGCCAGGGCAATCTTCAAATCAAGGGTAGCCTAAGAGAGAGAGTTTGGAGGATAGTTTACATGCTTTTATCCTAGTCAGTACCAAGAATCAAGAGATGAATAACAAAAGGTTGGATTCATTGGAAGCGTCTTTCAAGAAAGTGGAGACCCAAATGGGACAACTTGCACAACAGATGAAGATTCAACAAAAAGGAAAATTTTTGAGTCAACCTAAGCAAGCACAAGCAGTGACTGTTCTTAGAAGTGGCAAGGTAATAAATAATGGTGTTGAAAATAATTCTGTGAATGCAGGTGATCAAGAAAATGAAAAAGAAGGAGAACTAGAGGACAAGGGTGATGGAGAAAAATCAATGGAGCAATTTCCTTCAGCAGATTTACACAAGGCAAGTAATCCTTATCGGCCACCTATACCATTCCCCAGCAGATTGAAGAATGATAAACAAAATAAGCAATTTTCAGACATCTTCAACATGCTGTCTAAGGTAAGTATTAACTTACCTTTACTTAAAGCAATAAAGAATATGCCGATTTATGCCAAGTTTTTCAAGGAATTGAACATCAAGAAAAAGTGGTATGAGCCAAATGAAAAGGTGATAGTATCAGAGGTCGCCAGTGCTGTTTTGCAACATAAACTACCTCGAAAGCTAAAGGATCCTGGCAGCTTCATAATTAAAATTACTATGGGTAATGGAAAGGGTACTGATGGCATGTGTGATTTAGGAGCCAGTGTTAATTTGATGCCTTACTCTGTGTATCTTGAGTTAGAACTTGGGGAACTTAAACCTACTAAAATGGTCTTGCAATTAGCTGACAGATCTCTTAGATTCCCAAAAGGAATTTATAGAAGATGTGTTAGTTAAGGTTGGTGGGTTGATAGTGCCCGTGGACTTTATAGTCCTTGACATGGAAGGAAATAACCCTACACCATTTGCACACACTATTTTACTGGGTAGGCCTTTTATGGCTACCACCAACACCTTGATTGATGTTAAAAATGGTAAATTGTCAAAGAGTGTCTTGGGACAAAAGGTTGAATTTTCTATTTTTAAAACTTCTCCTATTCCTACAACTGCATTATATGAGAATTGCTCTTTAATTGATTGTATTGACGTAGTTGTTTCAGATGTGTTCTTACAAAAAGGTTCTTCGAAAAAATTAGAGCTGGCACTGACCTTAGATCGTGACTTGGATATTCTTGACTCAGAAGTAGCCAGTTGCATTGATACATTAGAAAGTGCTGAAATAAAGGAATTCAAAAAGGAACCATCATTTGAGCTCCCCTCCATCCAAAAAGAAGAGAAAAATCCTTCACTTGAGTTAGAGCTAAAAGAGTTGTCTAAAAACCTGAAATATGTGTTTTTAGGAGATCACGACACTTTACCTGTGATAATTTCTAGCAAACTTAGTGAAAGGGAAGAGATGAGGTTGGTGAGTGAATTAAAAGAATCGAAAAGAGCTATAAGATGGGGGTTGAGTGATATCAAAGGTATTAGCCCTTCAATGTGCATGCATAGAATTATCTTATAAGAGGGAGCTAAACCTGTGAGAGAGACCCAAAGGCGCCTTAACCCAAACTTGAGTGAAGTGGTTAAGAAGGAAGTGCTTAAATTGCTTAATGAAGGAGTGATATACCTGATAGCCAATAGTGAGTGGGTTAGCCCAGTATATGTAGTGCCTAAGAAATCAGGAATCACTATGGTAAAAAATGAAAAGAATGAATTGGTCCCTACTAGGACTACCACTGGGTGGAGAATGTGTATAGACTATAGGAAGTTAAATAATGCCACAAAGAAAGATCATTTCCCTCTTTCTTTTATTGATCAAATGCTGGATAAACTTTCTGGACACTCACACTATTACTTTTTGGATGGACTTTCAGGTTATTATCAGGTGGCGATAGCACCAGATGATCAATCCAAGACCACTTTTACTTGCCCTTTTGGGACTTTTGCATTTTGGCGTATGCCCTTTGGCTTATGCAATGCGCCTATAACTTTTCAAAGATGCATGATGTCTGTTTTCACGGACATGATAGATGACTTTATTGAAGTATTTATGGATGATTTTTCTATTTTTGGTGATTCTTTTGATAATTGCCTCAGTAAACTTGTTCTTGTGCTTGAACAATGTATTGAATGTAATCTCACTTTGAGTTTGGAAAAAAGTCATTCATGGTTACTCATGGTATTGTATTACGCCATGTTGTGTCTAGTAAAGGGATTGAGGTGGATAAACCTAAGGTAGAGTTGATTGCTAAGTTACCTCCACCTACCTCTATTAAAGGAATAAGAAGCTTTCTAGGGCATGCAGGATTTTACCGGAGGTTTATTAAAGATTTTTCTAAAATAAGCCAACCATTGTGTCATTTGCTTGGAAAAGATGTTCCATTTGTATTTACTACACAATGCATGCAAGCTTTCAATTTCCTTAAGGAAAAATTGACCAGTGCACCGGTAATTGTCACTTCTGTTTGGTCCTTACCTTTTGAAATTATGTGTGATGCATCCAACCATGCAGTAGGAGCTGTCCTTGGGCAAAGGGTTGAGAAATTCTTGAGAGTGATTTATTATGCTAGATTGACCCTAAGTAGCACACAAGTTAATTACACAACAACTGAAAAAGAAATGCTAGCTGTTGTTTTTTCCTTAGATAAGTTTAGAGCTTATTTGATTGAGTCTAAAATTATTGTGCATTCAGATCATGCAGCTTTAAAATATCTTTTGACCAAACAACATGCTAAACCTCGCTTAATTAGATGGGTGCTATTATTGCAAGAATTTGATTTCCAAATCAAAGATACTAAGGGAAGTGAAAATGTTGTAGCTGATCATTTATCTAAGTTACCTTTCTTTGATGAAAATCTTGCATCTGATAGCGTTCATAGAAATCTAGAAGCATTTCCTGATGAATAGTTGTTTGCGGTAATGAATTCACCATGGTTTGCAGATATTGCTAACTATCTTGCTTGTGGTATTTTGCATTCTGACATGACATTTCAGGAAAAGAAAAGGTTTTTGCACATGAGTAAATTCTATTTCTGGGATGAACCTTACCTATTCTGGATATGCAAAGATGAGATAGTTCGCAGGTGTGTACCTGAGGAAGAACAACTTAGTGTTCTTCAATTTTGTCATGACCTTCACTGCGGTGGTCAATTTGGAGGGAGAAAGACTGCCGAAAAAGTGCTTTAAAGTGGATTTTATTGGCTTACTCTATTCAAGGATGCTTAAGAATATTGTAAGCATTGTGATCGCTGTCAAAGAGTAGCTAATATTGGGAGGAGGAATGAAATGCCCCTTAAATCTTATATTATGGTTGAACTATTTGATGTTTGGGGAATAGACTTCATGGGTCCTTTTCCCAAATCTTTTGGTTATGAATACATATTGGTTGCTGTTGATTATGTTTCAAAATGGGCGGAGGCAATCCCCACCCGAGCTAATGATGCTAATGTGGTTGTTAAATTTGTGAAGGAATACATTCTTAGCAGATTTGGCACGCCAAGAGTGATAGTGATGGGGGAAGTCATTTCTGCAACAAACTTTTCAAGAAGTTAATGCATAAGTTGGATGTGAAACACAAAGTGGCGGCCCTATACCATCCACATACTTCAGGACAAGTTGAGACATCCAACAAGCAAATCAATGGAATTCTAAAAAAAACAGTCAACTCATCAAGGAAGGATTGGGCAAGTAGATTGAATGACGCATTGTGGGCATATCGAACAGCTTTCAAGACTCCCTTGGGTATGAGTCCATACCGATTGGTTTTCGGTAAGGCTTGTCATTTACCAGTGGAGTTAGAGTACAAGGCGTATTTGGCAATTAAGACTCTAAATTTAGATTTGGACAAGGCAAAGAGAGAACATTTTTTGCAAATTTCGGAGTTAGATGAACTAAGGAACGAGGCATATGAGAGTTCGAGGATTTATAAGGACCGTACTAAAGCACTTCATGACCGAATTTTAGTACGAAAGACATTGAGCCCAGGTATGAAGGTCTTGCTTTTCAATTCTCGTCTCCGACTATTTCCAGGAAAACTCAAGTCTCGATGGAGCTGTCATTTCGAGATAACTCAGGTATATCCTTCCGGTGCTATAGAATTACTTAACTCTCAAACGAATGAAACTTTTAAAGTAAATGGATAGAGAGTTAAACCATATAATGAGGGGTTCCAAGAAATAAGGATTGTCGATAGTACTTTGATCTATGATCCTTAATTCTTGCAGTAACGTCCAGCTAAGACGACGTTAAAGAAGCGCTCGATGGGAGGCAACCCATTGTTATTGTTTTTAGCATTTTAGTTTAGTATATTCAGTTTATTTATTTATTTTCCCTTCTATTTTATTGTAAGGCTTGATGGTTTGGAGATTGGAAGTGTTTTTATTCTTCCAGAGAACAGGCCAGGAGCATTGAGTTTAATTGAGAAAAGGAGGGCCATCCAGTTCCAACTTTCCTTGATCGCATGTTTATGCTAAAGTCGTGGTATTTGCTTTAGTTGTTTTCTTTCATGTTGATTATTTGTATGAAAGCTTCACTATGCGCGACAGAAAAGAGGTTCTTTCTATCTTTTCTTTTGTTTAGATTGAGGACAATGTAACTCATAAGTGTGGGGTAATTTTTAAGCTTTTCTTTAATTTTTTGTTTTGTTTTCTATGTGAGTTATATTATGCATTTTTCATGGCATAATTGTTGGAAACTTATTTTCATGGCATAATTGTTGGAAACTTATTGACTTTTCTGTAATTCTAGCATTACATTTGAGCCTTTAGTATCAGCATAGAGATTAGCATTTGAATTCATTTAGGATCAATTTTCACATTCTGCAATTCATGACATATAAATCTTTGAGAACCCACCCTTTATGAGTTTTGAGACTCATAGATTGAATATTATTGTCAATTGATTTTCTTTTCTTAAGTGTGCACCTTCATGATTTTGCATCTCTAGAGCTTGCTTTTGCATACTAATTGAACTTACATTATGATTTCATTTCAAGTTGTAAAATGATGAAGGCAAATTAGGATTACCCCCTTTAGCTTAAAAAGACCTCCCTTAATTATGAATTCCTTAGTGAGCCAAGTTAACCCTTTGACCTTTTCTTGGTTGATCAACACAGTTCACAACTCAACATTTTCCTACTATTATCATACCTTCATTAAGGAATGGGGTTTCTTATGATATGGCAATAGGAGTGGTTTAATTGATAAGTGTGGGGTACACCAAGCATTAAAAAAAAACAAAAATAAAACAGTATTGTTTTAGTAAGATTTGGGGCTGAAATGCATACTTTGCAGATTGTATTTGACTAAGAGTCGATTATTCTTTTCTTCTACAACTGAGCTAGATGTTCAATGCAATTTTATATTTTGTATATATATATAATATAATAAATAAAAATAAAAAAGAAAAGATATATATATACAAAATTCATATATTTTCTAGCATTAGTCATCAAAGAGGAATTTCGACTCATTTACTTTTCTTTAAGTATGCAAGTATTTGAGACTATCAAGGGTTGGTGAATATGCCATTTGAGGGAGTTACAAGTTTCTACGCAAGATTATTGTCTAATTTAGATACTCCATTTCTTAATGTTCCAACTTAAATGTCTTTTCTCACACCTTCGCCTTAGCCCCATTACATCCAAACGAAAAGACCTTCAGATTATTTCTTGAGAAAAATCAGTGAGAGAGATTGGATAATTAAGCAAGTTTATGTCAATATGTAGTCATGATTGGTTTGAGTGAATTAACCTTTGAAATTGAGAGAAACACTTAGATGAGAGATGAGATTTGTTATGTCTGAATTAATGAATGAGTTAAGAAAATCTTGATTGAAGTAAATTGCATTTATTTATTGCTGAGTATTAAAAGATTTCATCTTATATACTCGAATTATGGTTAAGGTTAATTGAGTTTTAAATTTATGCTATGTAAATTTGCTTGAGAACAAGCAAAGTTTTAAGTGTGGGGTAGTTGTTTAGATCATTTTTGTACTTATTTTTAGTGTGATTTTATGTGTTTTTAGTTAATGTTTCATTTGATTTTTGTTTAAAGTTTGTTTGAAGTGTTTGTTTTAGGTTTAAGTGCAAAAACTCCCTTGGAAGATCAAAACAAAGAAAGAAGAGCATGAATCAAGCAAGACATGGCCAAGCCAAATCAAGCTTTGCCGTGTCACCTCAAAGAGATTTTGGCAGAACTTGACACGGCCAGGAGACACGGGCAAGCCACTGGCCGTGTCTCACCTAAAGGGCAAAACCACAGAAACCAAGAAAGAAAGGAAAATTTGGCAGAAGCTGACACTGGCAGGTGACACGGCCAAGCCACTGGCCATGTCACATGACACGGCCATAAGCTTGGCCGTGTTCCATCCTAAGACAAGGAACAAGGAAGAACCAAAGGAAAGAAACAGAAGCTGACACACCCAAGAGACACGGCCAAGCCACTGGCCATGTCACATGACACGGCCACAAGCTTGGCTGTGTCACTCTCATCTCCAAAGAACAAAGAAGAGCAAGGAGAAACAGAAGCTGACACACCCACATGACACGGCCAAGCCACTGGCCGTGTCACTCTATGAGACCAAAGAAAGAAAGAAACCACGGATTTTTAGGAAAGGGATTTGTATAAATAAGAAGATTAGGGTAAGAGAAGAGAACACGCACATCCAGCCGTCCTATACTTCTCTTTCAGTCGTTCTTCACTTTTCTCTGGGAGTTTTTTCTCTGAAATAAAAAAGTTATCAAGGATTGATTTCACTTTCGTTCAAACACTCTAGATCAAATTAGTTTTAGCCATTGCATTATTCTTTTAGCAAAAATCTGAGCAAGAGATTCTTCAGAAGCTAAAGGAAGTTTGTAATTTGGTTTTGTTCTTAAACTCTATCTCTTAAGTTTCATTGAAATTGTATGTATGAATTCTCTAATGTCTAAATTAATTTCTTTGAATTTTAATGAGATGAATTTGTTTGATAGAATCACTATGAACTAATTTTGATCTAGTCTAGGGTTTGTATGGATATACTATGATTTTATGAAATGGTTATTGCTCTTAACTGGTTTATTTCTTTTATCCTTAATTGAATGGATTAATGTTAATATATAATTGATTGGCCACCAATTATGTATTTTAGGTATTTAGATGAAGGATTGAGAAATGAAATCTAATACTGGAATAATTCAATAAGGGACTTAGGTGAATTAGAAATGTAAACCTAAGGAAAAGATCATTTTGATTGTAGTAAGATTAATTAAAAAAGGTTTGAATGTGAGAGCTTATTTCCTTAATTTAATTAATTAAGTTGCATGAAATCTGATCTTTTAAATTAAATCAGTTGAGAGGAATAGCCATTCATACATATAAGTAGTAGAGAAGTGCAAACCCTAGGCTTTACTATTAAGTGAATCAATATATTTGTTCAGTTTCCTTTCATTGTCTTAAATTCAATTCCTTTTTGTTTTCGATAGTTGTTCAGCAATTTAATTTTATAAATCAAAAACTATTAATTGATAATTTGTTTATTACAATTTGATAAATAATTAGCTCATCTAGCTTCCTCACCGAAATACTACAGCAGCCTCATATACATGCGAGTGTAGCTTTAGTAGTGTTTACCAGAGCGCAACACGTGGCAGATATCTGGCAAAATCCATGGATGGAGTATCAAGTAAACAAAGACGCTCCTGAAGCCAAATCTGTGAAGAAAGAATTAAATTTAAAAAAAAAAGTCTGTTAAGTTGTAGGCAAAAATTAGGATAGCTCGCTAGTTCCAAAAACCTATACGGGAGGACTAGGCAAAAATGAGAGAAATAAAAAGAAAAAAAGAATACCTAAATTGAAAACCCGAAAGGGCAATTTAGGTAATTACCTGAAGCAGCAATGGACTCCCAGTCAGTCTCTTTGATAATCCTGATTTAAGTCGGTCTAATCCAACTAAGGTCTCGGCTAAGATCACAGGTATCGGCGACAAGCATCCTTCCATTTGGTCCATTATATCCAATACTCATGGATCAATATCGCCGTCAGAAGAAACAAGCAAGAATTGGCCGAGCAAGCAAAGACAGAGCATGCGTCCCCATGCCTTAGTAGGAGCCAAATGAAAGAGACAAAAATCAATCAAGGGAGCAAGTATAATTTTTTCACCTCTCATCAATCGAAGAACTTCGGGTTTTGGAATTTGAAATAACATCTACATCTTCTGTTGAGCATTGAAAATCAATGTGGGTAATGCCATTTGTTGATTATTTGGATATTCAATGATGGCCTCAAATTCTTCAATCAAGGGATATATTTCAAAGCCATTAATTTTAAATACCCTAGAATCCATATTCCAAAAGGAAGCCATGGCATGTAAGAAGGAATGGTCTTATTTAACATTTTGAAAACATTTTAAAACATCAAGTTTTGACCATGAAATTTGCTTCCAATGAATGACATCCATATTCTTAAATAGAATTTTTATCTTCTTTAAATGAAGTTCGGTCATGGTGGGTGAAGGAAGAAAAATCAAAATTGTTAAAGGGGTCTTCACGTTGAAATGGAAGAGTTTTTTTGGTTTCTATATGAAATATGGCATGAAAGGTGATTTATATAGAGGAAATAACCTTTTTCCAAAATTGATTTGGTAAAGTCGATGGAAAAGGATGAAACCATGTTGTGTAAGGAAAGGAATTGGCGATGAATTTATTATACCATATTGCATTTGGTTTTTTCAGTGGTGACTGTATGAATATTGAAATATGAAAAAGAAAGTTTAATAATTATGAAGTAACGATGAAAAATTAAATAAAAAAATACATAACAAAAAAAAGTTACAGTAAAGATGGAAATTGTATTTTTTTCATTATTGTACAATATTTATACAATTGATACAATACTTATACATCACTAAGAGGGTGGTGGTAGGTCATCAAATAAAGCCCTGAAAAATTCATTGCCTGTTGGAGGAGGGGGCAAATCACTCGTCCCGAGTCCACCCGAAGTGGGAGCACAAAAATTCGGCAAATTACTCATCTCGGGATCACCCAAAGCAGGAGCACCAAAATCCCTATTACCTTGAAATTCTGATCCGTCACGGTCCTCATCAGAAGTAGATGAGAGGATCTAATGGTCATCAGTCTGGGGGCCTCTTGATGAAGAAGCGCCAGGATCCCTCATCCCCTGAAATCGGAAGTCTCGGAAATTTTGTTCGGATTGATGATATAAATTTTCAAAATGAGAAGCTTGCTGACGACTTGCAGCCAATTCTTCTTGAAGTTTCCTATTTTGTTCTTCGAGCATCCACTGTGAGCCAGAAAGGAAAAGGGTAAGAGCATACATAATCATGCAAACATATAGCATAAATTACCATGAAATAAGAAACTTACCAGGTAGTTCATATCAATGCCCTGCGGATGAGATGGTATATCTGGCAGGCTAGAATGAGCAAATGAAGGGGCAATAAAAGAAGGTCCAGCCTCATGATCAAATGAGCCAACAGCCTTCAACAATCATTAAAGAATCAAAAAAAGAAAGAAGTGGTTACAAGGGAAAAATAGTAAAACTTTTACCTGAGAAGTACTACCTCGAGATGTGGAACAGACTCTTCCGCATCGCCGTGATGTTCCTCTTCATCTCTACCCTCATTTTTCTTGGGAATCTCCCGTATGCCAATAGGAGATACCTCAAAGTTCAAGAGTCTTCTTTGAATAAAATGGGCATAAAATGGACCCGGTAGATGAAGAAATGACTCAACACTATAACCATACCGAGCCGGCCACCATGCATCCTCCGGCATCGACATAATATTTAAAGTATATTCCGCGATATGCATCAGGACCCGTCATCACTCTGGACTGAGAAACCACTCATAAACTCTCTCTCCGAGAAACCAGCCACTGGACACTGGGCCAGTGATAACTCGGCGAGAATATTGGAAAGATAGCGCAGCCCTCATGAAAGGAGACTAGTTTGTCCGCTCTTCTGGGTTCCACCAGGCCAAATTCACCTGCAAAATAACATAAGGTAAGTAAACTTTCACATAAAATTTAAAGTATACTAATGTTGTTTTACCTGATCCCAGGTTAAGCGGCTCAACGCAAAGCGATGAGTATGCACATGGTGAGAGTCGGGAACGTCCACACGATTAGACAACCAGAAATTTAATCTCGGATACCCAACCCTCTCTCGGGAAATACCAGGTACCCTCATGAGGTTGTGTTCATATGCCCATGCCTACAATAATAGTAAAGATCAAATTCATACAAGAAAAGAGTGGTAATCACATTGGTGAAGGAAAAGAATACCTCGACAATGCCATCAAGCTAACAAAAGACTTCTTATTTCAGCAAAGTTTATCAAGACCATGGTAAAGACATGTGAGACCAGCTTCACCCCAGCCAGAAGATGCTACCATTCTGAAGTAAGAAAGGGCATTCAACGCTAACAAGTGGATGGAGGATTCAGTGCTGCCTAGGATGGTCGACCCAAGCAAATATAACAAAAATCCTCGAGCATACTGTTGGGCTGTAACACCCCCATATCCAATGCACACACACTACAACCACAACAATGTAGCATAAGTGCACCAAACATAGGGATGCTACGGTTCTCTTAACATTCAAAACACTTTAAACTTGATACAATACCTTTATCATTATACATTATAGAAAAGTAGATCATTTACTTATAAAACAAAACATATTAGTTATATATATATATACATTTATATATTACACAGCGGAAGTTATAAAATATGTACATATTTACATATTAAACATTTCTTTACAAAATATAAAGAAGTATACATGATTGGCAAGTTTACTCTGATCTTTAAGCTCCCAAAATGGATTCTTCAAGGTCTACTCTCACTTGGTCTTGATGAACTCTCGGGTTCAACTCTATCAATTCTATTACCTGCGCGATTAAACACTACCGCGCTAAGCCAACGGCTTAGTAAGATAATCATGCTAATGATATGACTTAGTGCAATGCAATGTCATTTCTCAATCCATATTATACATGTAACATCATATATGCAAAACTAACAACATACTTTCACATTTCAATATCTTTTCATATACCTCATTAGTATTCATTTAACCATTCATAATCAACACTAAACAAAGACAAGCATGGGCCCAAGACACACTAATATGCCATTCAATTTTCAGAGTTAATGCTTTGGTTTTGTTATCACATTTATCAATATCATATACCCAACTAGGCTTCAAGGATTAAGTTCAACCAAGCTTCAAGGGGAGCAAAGCATGCTAAGCTTCTACCCAACTTGGCTTCAAGAACTAACCCAACCTAGCTTCAAGGGTGGTAACATCTCAATTAGGCTTCAAGGATTCAATCCAACCTAACTTCAAGAGATTGTTACACTTATTAGGCATGCCACCAACAACCAACTCTGAAAATGGAATAACACATTAGCCACACAATTCATTTATTATTCAATTATCATTTCCCTTTCCAATTCTCATCAACATTTAGGCAAACATGCCTTCTTTCTTTCAATTGCATCATCATAGCCAATAACAATGGCATTGTATCACATTTCACATTTCAATTCATACTATGCATATAGCATTATTGATATAACATTTCAATGTACATTACTTATGAAACACATTACCATTCACAATGCATAACATAACATTGTTCAATCTCAACAATGCAATTAGGGCAAAGAACAATTGATATGATTCATAGCTTTAGGACCTTACACATGCATTTGATTATATCATTCATTGATTCAAGTGTTTTTAAAGTGTTTAGGGTTAGGTTTAGGGACCAACCTACCTTTGGAGAACCAAAGCAATGCAAAAAGAACAAAGAATTAAAACTCTAACCCACACAATTGAGGGACACGGGCAGCACCCTTGAGGGACACGGCCAAGCTTGTGGCCGTGTCACTCAAACCAATTGGACAGTAAGCAACACGGGCAAGGGACACGGCCAAGCTTGTGACTGTGTCTCCCAAAACCAAAAATCCAGTAGTGAACACGGCTAAGGGACACGGCCGTGTCTCTCAAAAACTCAACCAACACGCCCAAATTTTCCTTGGCTTGGCCGTGTCTCTCCTTCCCTTTTTGGCCGTGTCACCCTAAACCAAAACCAACCCTTTCTCAAATGCAATCAAACACAATATTTATCATATAACATATTTCAAATGAACATAATCAATGTTCTAAACACATATTCATCACAAGAATTACTTCTCAACACAATAATATAACAATTAAACACATATCATCTCAAAACCCTAAAACCAACATCCTTTTCCATCCTTCAAAATCAACATCCACCATTCCCAACAACAACCTCTAATTAAACTCCTAACTTAACATCAATTTAACACTTGAGAACACATCATAAACACATCCTATCATCAAATCATCAAACCCTAATTAACTTCCAATACCACTTCAAAAGAATGAAAGAAATCAAAGGAAAGATCTTACCTTAGTTAAAAACTTCTTGAATCGACACTTGAACACTTAATCTTCCTTCAATTTGAACTCAACTCATCAAGAACCTCTCTTGTCTCTTTCTTTCCCTTTGTCTATGGAGGAGCCGGCCACTTCAAGAAAGAAAGAAGAAAATGCACAAGTCAAACACCTTTTCTTCTTTTAATCTCCACCATGCATTTCATTTCAAGCAATTACTCATATACCCCTCATCACTTAACTTAGCTTTTGTCTCTTATAAACCCAATTAAGTAATTACACACTCAACACAAAAATATCTCTCTTCCTTTGACTCTTCCTTTGACCCATTTATATGTTATATATATCATCATATACACAACATATACCATTCTCTCTAAACCCTATTTCTTCCCAAAACACATATACATATACTTTTCTTTTCTCAATTTAAACCAACAATAACAACAACAACAACAACAACAACAACATACAAAACTTCTAGGGCATGCATAAGGATATTACAATTCTCCCCCTCTAAAAAGAAATTTCGTCCTCGAAATTACCTGATATCAAAGCTGAAACAACTGAGGATATTGCTCTCGCATGGATTGTTCACTTTCCCAAGTTGCTTCTTCTTTTGCATGATTCTTCCAAAGAATCTTCACCAATGGCACTCTCTTATTTCTCAACTCTTTCACTTCTCGTGCCAAGATAGCAACTGGTTCCTCCTCAAAAGTCAAGTCTGGGCTCACTTCAATAGATTCATTTGGCAACACATGAGATGGATCCGACCTATATCTCCTCAACATAGAAACATGGAATACATTATGAATACGATCCAACTCAGGTGGCAAAGCAAGTCGATACGCCACTGGCCCAACTCTTTCTAACACTTCATACGGCCCAATGAAACGAGGACTCAATTTTCCTTTCCGACCGAACCTCAAAATCTTCTTCCAAGGAGATACTTTCAAAAACACCTTATCTCCAACATCAAACTGAATGTCTCTCCTTTTCAGATCTGCATAAGACTTCTGTCGGTCTGAAGCTGCTTTTAACCTGCTTCGAATCAACTTTACTTTCTCTTCAGTTTCTTGAATCAAATCAGGCCCAATTATCTTACCTTCACCAAGTTCATTCCAACAAAGAGGTGTCCTGCACCGTCTACCATACAATGCTTCAAACGGTGCCATACCAATGCTAGATTGGTGACTGTTGTTGTATGCAAACTCCACAAGAGGTAAAAACCTATCCCAACTTCCAGTGAAATCGATTACACAGCTTCTCAACATATCTTCAATAATCTGTATCACCCTCTCTGACTGTCCATCCGTCTGTGGATGAAAAGCAGTGCTGAAGTGCAGTCGAGAACCCAAAGCACTATGCAAACTCTTCCAAAATATTGAAGTAAACCTGGGATCTCGATCAGACACTAAAGAAGTTGGAACACCATGCAGTTTCACAATCTCATGGATATACAGCTCAGCCAACCTCTCCAAAGAGTAATCCATCCGCACCGGAAGGAAATGAGCTGTCTTAGTCAATCTATCCACAATCACCCATATGGCATCATGTTTCCTTTGTGTCAATGGCAATCCAGACACAAAGTCCATTGTCACTCTTTCCCACTTCCATTCTGGCACTGACAACGGTTGAAGCAACCCGGTTGGAACTTGATGCTCTGCTTTAACCTTCTGACAAGTGTGACATTTCGATACAAACTCAGCAATGTCTCTCTTCAACCCAATCCACCAATAATGCTGTCTCAAATCATGATACATCTTCGTATTACCCGGATGCATAGCAAACATCGACTGATGAGCTTCTTCCAAAATGACCCTTTTAAAATCAGCATCATCGGGTACACACAATCTGCTCTTGAACGAAAGACTCCCATCACTCTTCACAATAAAATCTCTACCCTTTCCACTCTGACAATCCGAAACAATCTTCTGTATCTTCTTATCAGCCAACTGAGCTTCTTTGATCTGATCTAACAAAACTGGTTTCAAATGCAACTGTGCCAACAATGCACCATCATCACAAGGTACAAAACTGACATGCAAAGCTCTCAACTCAACAAGCAACGAGAGCGAGTAAACTGTTAAACCAGCTAAAGACTTCCGACTCAAGGCATCAGCAACAACATTTGCTTTACCTGGATGATAGTCAATCAAGCAGTCGTAGTCTTTAATCAATTCTAACCATCTCCTCTGACGAAGATTGAGTTCTTTCTGGACACCCAAATACTTCAAACTCTTGTGATCAGTGTAGATGAAACATTTCTCCCCAAACAGATAGTGGCGCCAAATCTTCAATGCAAACACAATGGCAGCCAATTCCAAATCATGGGTCGGATAGTTTAGCTCATGCGGTTTCAACTGTCTAGATGCATAAGCTATAACTTTCCCTTCCTGCATCAATACACACCCCAAACCTCTATGTGAAGCATCACTGTAGATCACATATGGTTTGCCTTCAACAGGTAAAGTAAGAACAGGCGCTTGAGTTAACATTTCTCTCAACTGTTCAAAGCTAGCCTGACACTGATCTGTCCACAAAAACCTCACTCCCTTACGAAGCAATCTGGTGAGTGGAGTAGCTATCAAAGAAAATCCTTTCACAAACCGCCGGTAATAGCCTGCCAAACCCAAAAAACTTCTAATCTCTGTCACAGACTTGGGTGGACTCCAATTTAAAATTGCTTCAACTTTGCTCGGATCAACTCTGATGCCTTCTGCAGAAACAATATGTCCGAGAAAAGCTACTTGATCCAACCAGAACTCACACTTCGACAATTTGGCAAATAACTGCTTTTCTCTCAAAATCTGCAACACAATCCGCAAATGCATATCATGTTCCTGTTCATTCCTTGAATACACTAGAATATCATCGATGAAGACCACTACAAACTGATCCAAATAGGGCCTAAACACCCTATTCATCAAATCCATGAAAGCTGCAGGTGAATTCGTCAGACCAAAAGGCATAACTAGAAATTCATAATGCCCATACCTGGTCCGGAAAGCTGTCTTCGGAACATCTTCAGCTCTGACTCTCAGCTGATGGTACCCTGATCTCAGATCAATTTTGGAAAACACTGACGCTCCCTTCAACTGATCAAAGAGATCATCGATTCTATGCAAAGGATATTTATTCTTAATGGTCACTTTGTTCAATTGCCTATAATCGATACACAATCTCATTGTACCATCCTTCTTCTTCACAAATAGCACAGGAGCTCCCCAAGGAGAAACACTGGGGGGAATAAATCCTTTGTCCAATAACTCCTGTAATTGCACTTTCAACTCCCTCAATTCTGCTGGTGCCATTCTGTAAGGAGTAATCGAGATAGGAGTGGTACCAGGCAACAATTCGATACCAAACTCCACTTCTCTTTCAGGAGGCAACCCTGGCAACTCCTCTGGAAACACATCAGGGAACTCAGCAACTGTGGCAATGCTATCAATAGTGGAACCCTTCACTCTAGTATCTACCACATGAGCAAGATAGGCTTCACATCCCTTTCTAATCAACCTCCTGGCTGCAACAGCTGAAACAAATAAGGAGGCTAGCTGTTCCTGCTCATTAGATACTATCACCTCTCTACCATCAACAGTTCTCAAAGAAACAATTTTCTTTTTACAATCCACCACAGCTCCATGTCGAGATAGCCAATCCATACCTAAGATCACATCATATTCCTTAAATGGCATCTCAATCAAATCTCCAAGGAACTCCTCACCCTGCACCCTCACTGCACTATCCTGGTGCACTTTACTAACAATCACACTATGCCCTAACGGATTTGTCACCAACACATCAAATCCTAGGGACTCAGCATGCACATCAAATACAGGCAAAACAGATGCACTAATATATGAATGCGTGGAACCCGGATCAATCAAAGCAAGTACTGGAGTATCAAATAAAGAAAAAGTACCAGCTATGACTGCCGATGCATCAGGCTGCCTCTGCATAACATACATCCTCTGGGAAGAACCAACCTCCTCTGGTCTACTCTCCCTGGATGTAGCACCTCCTCTAGAACTGTACCCCGGTCTACCTCCTCGGCTGACACCTCTGCCTCCTCGACCTCCCCTCGCACTAGGTCGAGAAGCTGCTGTATCAACTGACATCTGCTCTTGCCTCTCAGGGCAATCTCTCACAAAGTGATCAGGTGACCCACACCTAAAACATACCCCTGCAACACCAGCCTTCCAACAAGGACCACCATGCGGCCTACCACAATGGATGCAGATGGGTAAGGTGGATCTCTGAACCATAGGGGTTGGAGCACTCGCCACCGAAGCTGCAGGTCTAAATCTCTGCCTCTGTAACTGCACTGACCTACCCTCTGGTCTCTGGCTCCTACTACTCCGAGGAACAAAACTTCCTCTACCCCTCTTCGCAGAAGAAGACCCTGCCTCGAACTGGGGCCTTCTAACCCTAACCTCTTCTTCTGAAGCAACCGCAATACTCTGAGCTCGCTCTACACTTCGGGCTACTGCCACAAGCTGTGAGAAATCCTGATACCTAGATCCAGCCACTAAGCACATGATCGAGGGCCTCAATCCCTCCTCAAATCGCCTACATCTATCAATCTCATCAGCAATGATACCCCCAGCATACTGGGTCAATCGAATAAACTCAACCTCATACTCAGTTACAGTCTTGCTGTCTTGCTTCAAGCTCAAGAACTCCATCTTCTTCATGTCCTTATACTCCCTAGGAGTATACTTCAACTCAAATTCCCTCAGAAAATCAGCATATGACAAGGTTGGTGGATCTTCCATAGAATGAGGCACCGTCTTCCACCAGTCGTAGGCGTCCTTCTGTAGCAAAGATCTTGCATAGTCAAACTTTTCCTCAGGGGTGGCTTGCAACTGAATAAAGATCCTCTGTACTTTGTCAAGCCACTATTCTGCTACAGCTGGGTCAGTAGTACCAAGGAAATCCTCCGCTCCATACTTCCTCAGTTTGTCATAATGCCTCACAGAAACTAAGGGCTGAGGGGGTGGTGGCTGTGGTTGTACTGGTGCTTGCCTCAAAGCTTCTACCACATGCCTAACCCAAGCTGGTGGAACCTCCTCACCAACTGGTCTACCCGACACCGAAGCAGGTGCCTCCTCAACACTATCAACCCTAGCTCCATCATCAGGAGCAACGCTCTCCTCACTACCCTCAACTGACTGTCTCAAATGAGGATCCATCAACACCTAACACTGCAAACACAAAAGGACACACCTTATTAAAGATCAGAGATTGCCAATCCCAAACATGTATTTTTATTCAAAACCAACTTTTTAAGTAAAAATATTCTTTTTGTTACATTTTACCTAGGTTGAGAATCTCAAACCTAGGCTCTGATACCAAAACAATTGTAACACCCCCATATCCAATGCACACACACTACAACCACAACAATGTAGCATAAGTGCACCAAACATAGGGATGCTACGGTTCTCTTAACATTCAAAACACTTTAAACTTGATACAATACCTTTATCATTATACATTATAGAAAAGTAGATCATTTACTTATAAAACAAAACATATTAGTTATATATATATACATTTATATATTACACAGCGGAAGTTATAAAATATGTACATATTTACATATTAAACATTTCTTTACAAAATATAAAGAAGTATACATGATTGGCAAGTTTACTCTGATCTTTAAGCTCCCAAAATGGATTCTTCAAGGTCTACTCTCACTTGGTCTTGATGAACTCTCGGGTTCAACTCTATCAATTCTATTACCTGCGCGATTAAACACTACCGCGCTAAGCCAACGGCTTAGTAAGATAATCATGCTAATGATATGACTTAGTGCAATGCAATGTCATTTCTCAATCCATATTATACATGTAACATCATATATGCAAAACTAACAACATACTTTCACATTTCAATATCTTTTCATATACCTCATTAGTATTCATTTAACCATTCATAATCAACACTAAACAAAGACAAGCATGGGCCCAAGACACACTAATATGCCATTCAATTTTCAGAGTTAATGCTTTGGTTTTGTTATCACATTTATCAATATCATATACCCAACTAGGCTTCAAGGATTAAGTTCAACCAAGCTTCAAGGGGAGCAAAGCATGCTAAGCTTCTACCCAACTTGGCTTCAAGAACTAACCCAACCTAGCTTCAAGGGTGGTAACATCTCAATTAGGCTTCAAGGATTCAATCCAACCTAACTTCAAGAGATTGTTACACTTATTAGGCATGCCACCAACAACCAACTCTGAAAATGGAATAACACATTAGCCACACAATTCATTTATTATTCAATTATCATTTCCCTTTCCAATTCTCATCAACATTTAGGCAAACATGCCTTCTTTCTTTCAATTGCATCATCATAGCCAATAACAATGGCATTGTATCACATTTCACATTTCAATTCATACTATGCATATAGCATTATTGATATAACATTTCAATGTACATTACTTATGAAACACATTACCATTCACAATGCATAACATAACATTGTTCAATCTCAACAATGCAATTAGGGCAAAGAACAATTGATATGATTCATAGCTTTAGGACCTTACACATGCATTTGATTATATCATTCATTGATTCAAGTGTTTTTAAAGTGTTTAGGGTTAGGTTTAGGGACCAACCTACCTTTGGAGAACCAAAGCAATGCAAAAAGAACAAAGAATTAAAACTCTAACCCACACAATTGAGGGACACGGGCAGCACCCTTGAGGGACACGGCCAAGCTTGTGGCCGTGTCACTCAAACCAATTGGACAGTAAGCAACACGGGCAAGGGACACAGCCAAGCTTGTGACTGTGTCTCCCAAAACCAAAAATCCAGTAGTGAACATGGCTAAGGGACACGGCCGTGTCTCTCAAAAACTCAACCAACACGCCCAAATTTTCCTTGGCTTGGCCGTGTCTCTCCTTCCCTTTTTGGCCGTGTCACCCTAAACCAAAACCAACCCTTTCTCAAATGCACTCAAACACAATATTTATCATATAACATATTTCAAATGAACATAATCAATGTTCTAAACACATATTCATCACAAGAATTACTTCTCAACACAATAATATAACAATTAAACACATATCATCTCAAAACCCTAAAACCAACATCCTTTTCCATCCTTCAAAATCAACATCCACCATTCCCAACAACAACCTCTAATTAAACTCCTAACTTAACATCAATTTAACACTTGAGAACACATCATAAACACATCCTATCATCAAATCATCAAACCCTAATTAACTTCCAATACCACTTCAAAAGAATGAAAGAAATCAAAGGAAAGATCTTACCTTAGTTAAAAACTTCTTGAATAAACACTTGAACACTTAATCTTCCTTCAATTTGAACTCAACTCATCAAGAACCTCTCTTGTCTCTTTCTTTCCCTTTGTCTATGGAGGAGCCGGCCACTTCAAGAAAGAAAGAAGAAAATGCACAAGTCAAACACCTTTTCTTCTTTTAATCTCCACCATGCATTTCATTTCAAGCAATTACTCATATACCCCTCATCACTTAACTTAGCTTTTGTCTCTTATAAACCCAATTAAGTAATTACACACTCAACACAAAAATATCTCTCTTCCTTTGACTCTTCCTTTGACCCATTTATATGTTATATATATCATCATATACACAACATATACCATTCTCTCTAAACCCTATTTCTTCCCAAAACACATATACATATACTTTTCTTTTCTCAATTTAAACCAACAATAACAACAACAACAACAACAACATACAAAACTTCTAGGGCATGCATAAGGATATTACATGGGCCGTGTCTCTGTGAATCCGTTCTTTGTAGTTCATCCAATAGCTACGAATCGGTACAATTTTTATCTTAAAAGGCCCTTTATATGATGGTTCCATACCAATTAATTCCTGAATTTCTTCAAATGTTAAAATATCATTGGTCAAAGGAACCGGAACACCATCATATTAAAGGCCGGTTATAGCAGTAAAATCAACCAGACCAATTATCATCTCTCAAATGGGCATGTGAAAAGTGTGGGTTGTGTCCAACCATCGTTCTGCAAGCACTTGGACTACGCTCCGGTCTATGTGATATTCCTCGGATGGCAATTGTAAGATGAACTGCTCAAAGCCGTAATCTCGGATAATTTGCCTTACCCGAGTAGGCACTACATCGTACCATTGTTGGGCTTTGTAAATACACCCTCCAGCCCGAACAACGCAACGATCATGCTGACACGGAGCCAGGTAAGTTAATGCAAGGAAAGTACATGCTATCCTAAATTAATTTATTTTTCCTAAATTTTCTAAAATTATAATAATATAAAATATAAATAAAAAATAAATGCAAACAAAAAAAGCATAATATAAAAACATAAATAAACAAATAAACTAATAAATAAACAAATAAGTAACAAAAAAAAAAGCAAAAACAACAACAACAAACAGAAAGACGAAAAATCAAGAAAAAAGAAAAAGAAAAATAATTACCTCACTCTTTTGGTTTGAACTACGATGAAGCGGCATCTCGGCTAGAATATCTATATTTCCATCTTCATGATGCCGAATAAACTCCAATAACTCGGCATTAGAATGAGTCCCTGACCTTGAAACATGCATTTTTTTGATAACTACGTGCTAAATTTGATAAAATTTGAGAGAATTATAGAAATTGAGAAATTTTTACTGTAATTGAAATGAAGGATTCATGGGTTTTTATAGAGAAACGGCAAGGAAAAAAAAATTCAAAAGTAAGTTTACTGTTAATGAATAGTAAACTTTACTATTCATAAATAGTAAATTTTACTATTTATAAATAGTACATTACTATTGATGAAGAGTAAATTACTATTTCCAATTGCAAATACTATTTGTTACTATTTTCGAATAGTAAATTTACTATTTATAAATAGTAAATAGTGCATGAACAGTAACTACACAGTAAATAACAGTAAATTCAATTATTCACTTTAATCATTCAAATACTTGCGTGTGTATAAATATTTTTACACGCAATGGGCAAAAAACAATATGTGCATAAAAATTAGCCAAATAGTTTAGAATAAAAAATTTTATTATTAGCTCAGGTCCAGAACCCAAATTATCCTTAGGTCCAGAACCTAGAATCTCTTCTAAATCCAGAACTTAGCTCGGGTCCAGAAACCAAATTATCCTTAGGTCCAGAACCTAGAATCTTTCCTAAGTCCAGAACTTAGCTCGGGTCCAGAACCTAGAACTTAGCTCGGGTCTAGAATCCAAATTAACCTTAGGTCCAGAACCTAGAATCCCTTTTAAGTCCAGAACTTAGCTCGGGTCTAGAATCCAAATTATCCTTAGGTCTAGAACCTAGAATCTTTTTTAAGTTCAGAACTTAGCCCGGGTCCAGAACTCAAATTATCCTTAAGTCCAGAACCTAGAATCTTTCCTAAGTCCAAAACTTAGCTCGGTTCCAGAACCCAAATTTTCCTTAGGTCCAGAACATAGAATCTCTCCTAAGTCCAGAACTTAGCTCGGGTCTAGAACCCAAATTATCCTTAGGTCCATAACCTAACTTAGCTCGGGTCCAGAACCCAAATTTTTCTTAGGTCCAGAACATAAAATTACGCTTGAGTCCAGAACTCGAACCGGGTCCAGAACCCAAAACCTCATTCATCTCAAAAATTAAAGTCGTATTGCTTTTCACTCTCTTTCACCAAAGTCTCAGATCATTCAAGCAGGGGGCAAACTGTAGACCCTTAATTTTTGACCCAGTTTGGTCCAATATATTTTAATTAGTCCAAAATAATTTTTGTTATCTTAATTAAATAATATTTGCTTTAGTATCTAATTTTTATTAATAAAAAAATAAAAAATAATAACAATAAACAAAAAATAAAAAAAATCGACGACGAAAAATTCGCGAGCAAAATGGCTTGGCCATTTTGCTCGTAGGAAAAATCTGTGAGCGAAATAGCCAGGGCCCTGTGGGCGAAATAGCCCGCAGGCCAATTTGCGCCCCACTGCGGCAGCCAGCTGCTGCTGTTTTTTTGTAAGTGTATTTTTTCTGCAGCAATTTTTTTTCGCCAGCAAAATTTTTTCGACGCAAATTTTTTGAAATCTAATACAATTAGGTTTCAGTTTCCTTTTCTTAATGAATGATATATTCCATAAATAACTAGAATTAATCATAGAAATCTTCTATAAATAAGGACTAAAACAACACAAAAAAGGGAGGAGGAAAAAAGGAGGAAATGGATCGGATTTGGGAGGAAAAATTAAAACCGAAATTGAGAAGTAAAACTTTGAATTTTAAGAAATTCCTTCTGGTAGTGAATCAATCTAATTTTTTTTGCAGAGCAAACAACAATTTAATCCATCAAAGGCAATAAAGCTTGGCTTTGTTTTTGCTCATCCAAGAAGAAATTTTTGGTGGAACCAACAAACGGAGGTATGCATCAATTGTCTAATTTCTTCACAGTATCTTAAATCATCTAAAAAATGTTTCTTTTAATTCAAAATCCCTAGAACCTTAATTCCCCCTTTCTAAAGTTTAAAAACCTTAATTCGTTGCTTTATTTTCCAAAAAGCTTAAAATTGTTATTTTTGTTTCTTCAAAATCTCAAAACCCTAATTTGCTTTCCAAATTTTCAAAATCATAAATTAAATCTGTTTCTTTCCCAAAAACCCTAAAAAAACATCTTTTCTGCTTCTATAAACTTTAAATCATTTGGTTTATTTTCATAAAGTTTCATAAAAGTATCAATTGATTTTCAAATCCTAAAAACTTAATGCTTTCTCTGAAACCCTAATTCTAAAATTCTAAAACCCTAATTCAACTCCAAAACCCAAAATAGTAAACCCTAACTCCCATAGAACCTTAAACCCTAAAGTTTCCTAAACCCTAATCCTTTAAACTTTAAAGCCCTATAAACATATTCAAACACAGTAAGCTTTCAAACACAATCCAGTGACCGCAAATCATAAATCTAAATTTTTTAAAGTGTCCTAAACCTAATTTCATGATTATCCATCTCAAACCCTAATTTGGTGAATCAAAGAACTTTACCAACCATAAAACTTTTACTCCATTTCAATTCCATTAAAAGTCACAGTGGCTTAAACCCATGAATTTCCAAAACCCTAAACACATTAAATAAAGGATCTTAAATAGAAACAGTAGCCCTAATTTGAATCTTTACTTGCTTTATTCAATTTTATATTTGATTATGCTTTGATTCATTTTATATGCTTTAATTTATTTAAGTTCAATGCTTTGTTGATTTATTCAAGTTCAATGCTTGATTTATTTAGTTTATCATGGATGGATGTTTACATTCTATTGTTGATTAATATCTTTGATGAATGATTTATTTATGATGAATGGTTATTTACTTTTAACAATTTATTTAGATTTCCAAATGTTGTAAGATGTATGTTTCCGCTTGGTGGGTACCTCATTAGTTAAATATCATGTAATTTAATTTGCTTTTCTATTTTAAAACCAATGTAAAGGACATGTTTCAACCTTTCGGTTGGTGTCCTATTTAGGCATGGATTATGTAAGGGCATGTTTCCATCTTCGGATGGGTGTCCATTTATTTGTTTTGCTTGGACATTGTTTTGATTTTCAATATTATGATGCTTTATTTTAATTATTGTGTGTAATATAGATAATGTTGGTATATTTAAGAATTTTATAATATTAAGACCTGTCAAGGAGGCCGGTTCTAATGAACCGGGCGTTGTGGGGGTGCCGGGCCATTTCTCACCTTCCCCACACGTACCCAACTTTCCAAACCCATTAGGGGGCTGGGGATTCCTTAGGAATCGAGTCATCCACCCCTTTCTTTTTCCCGGCCCGTCCGGGTGGTGACTCCATTTTCTCCGGACTTAGGTCCGTGTTCTCTAAGGCCCCGAGCCTAAACAGTACCAAAGTCGCAAGACCATTCCATCAGGAGTGGGGGCAAAAATTCCCGCTCACAAAAAACCTTAGTATCAAATTTTAGGGGTAAAGGATTTGGCAAAGGTCGAGGGGCTAATGGTTGTAATAGTCCCTTTCTTTTGTAGCTTGTTGAAGACCCAAGACAAATGCTTCCCCAGATCTGAAAACTGCCTTCTATTTGCTTGACCAGTTGTATTAACATAAACTTCTTTTTGCGTGCTTTGATTTCCAGACTGGTAGTTCCCTTTCTCATTCCTTCTTGCCGAAAAGTGATTCTTCTCCCTTTCCCATTCTTCAATTTATAGACCGGCTTGGAGAAGATCTTTGAAATCACGGAAGAGTGTATGAGACATTCTTTCACGAAGACTAGGCAACACCCCTCTCACAATCATTCTTATTTGATCAGATTCATCGGGCCTCTTCTTGAGCAAAGCAGCCTTATTTCTCCATCTTTTGACATAGTCCACAAAATTCTCATTTGGCCGTTGCCTAATGGGCTCAACTTCCATTAAGGTAACTTCCATTTCAACGTTGTATCCATATTGCTGAATGAAAGCCTTGTATAACATGTCCCAATCTTTTTGAGTACTTTCTTCTAAAGTGTTGAACCAATTTTGGACAACAGGGTCCAATGAGAGCATGAAATATCTCAGAGTTTGAGGTTTAGTAGCTCGGGCAGACTGCATGGCAGTGATGTACTGCTTCACATGGAGATGAAGATTTCTAGTACCATTGTATCTATCAAAGGATGGCATCTTGAATTTGTACGGAACTTCATCATCTAGCTCAAATAATTTGTCAACTTCGGATATTTCTTTGGTTTTCAACTTCTTAAATTTCTTTTCTAAATCAGCAATCATCTTCTCAATATCAGACGTCTCGGTCTTTTCAATAGTTGCCTTCTCAACAACCTTCGGCTCCTTTTTGTCTTGAGGATCTTGGTAGTATTGAGCCGAATCATCATCATCAATGATCACCTTATCATCATCAAAAGCTACTTCACCAACTTTAGTCTTCCCTTTGTCCTTTGGCTTCTTAGTGCTAGCAGATGCTTCGGCATGATTTTCTAAAATTGCAGTCAATTGATTCTTCATGGTCTCAACTAGGGCCTCTTTTATTTCTTCCATCTTGGCATTGAGGGCATTACCAACCATTCTTTGAATTTGTCCCGGCTCCATTGCTTTTGGTGAGCAAGTGATTGAGTCATTGCTAGATTCATGGGTTTTTATAGCTCCATTGCATAGGTCAGATTGTCGTAAGCTTTTGAACTATCGTAATCCAACGTTGTGAGCCAAGGAGGATCAATGATATGATATGCAACTATATGCATGCATGCATGTATGCACAAACAATAAACAAACAAGGATAAATAGGACATTCCTTCCAACCTTATAACATCTACACACGAATGGTGAGTCTCTTTTCCTAGGTAATATGGTTAACAAAATACCAACATGGGGTATCTTGTTTTTTGAATAATTCCTTCAGACGTTTCAACCAATAATTATATTTTCAAAAATGAAAATCAGTTCATGATAATTCCCATTAATTAGGTTTTAATCCATTCAGCCAACTAAAGTAGCTTTTATGCTATATTGGATTAAAACTAAATTAAGAGGTTTATTATAAATAGATTTCTCACTTGAAAAAGTAACTAATGATTCATGCCAACAACAAGCCCATGATTAATTATTTCTTAGTATAAACTAGGCTCACAATTGATTTTTGGTATTTCGTAATTAACCTAAATATTTTGCAAGCTCTTTGAAAGAAAAGGTTGGAAGAAAATAATTTTGTTTCTAAGCCCATTGTAAAAAGATTTAGAAAAAAAGGATTTTGGCCTTAGTATTTAGGTTATGAGAAAAAGAATTTTTGATTTGTTTTTAGAAAAGTTTTATGTCCAAAGACCATCTTGAAAAGTTTTCAAAATAGCTTTGGTCTTTTAGATTTTAAAGAAAATTTTATTTTGAGCTCACAATGTATTTAGGTCATATTAGAAAAAAGAGCAAACCAAATAAACCATGATTTAAGCCAAGATAAATTAATCATAGTCAAACAACATGCATTTGGGGTAAAACCTAAGGAAAGTAACTAGGCCAATTACATGAGCTTTAGTCTTTGGGTTAAAAGGCTTAGGTTCCCATAACAAGTATATACCAAATGGTACGAGGCTATGAGTGGTTATGCCATGCTCGATCTCCATACCTTGAGGGAAAGAATGGTATCCCTCACATAACACAACACAGGTAACACGAGAGTCCTAACTCACGCACATGATGCAATCTAATATGATGCAATGGATAATATCATTATAAGAAAGAATAGAATTATATAAAGACCAAAGAAATTAACTTCTCTTATCCCCAGTGGAGTCGCCACTGTCAGCGGGGATTTTCACGCCCACTCCCGGTGGAATGGATCTTGCGACTTCGGCACTGTTTAGGCTCGGAGCCTTAGAGAATACAGGCCTAAGCCCGGAGAAAATGGAGTTGCCACCCGGACGGGCCGGGAAAAAGAAAAGGACGGATGACTCGATTCCTAAGGAATCCCCAACTCCCTAATGGGTTTGGAAAGTTGGGTACGTGTGGGGAAGGTGAGAAATGGCCCAGCACCCCCACAACGCCCGGCTCATTAGAACCGACCTCCTTTACAGATCTTAATATTATAAAATTCTTAAATATAACAATATTATCCATATTACACACAACAATTGAAATAAGCATCATTATTTTAAAATCCACGCATTGTCCAAACAAAGCAAATAAATGGACACCCATCCGAAGATAGAAAAGATAGAAACATGTCCTTACAACATCCATGTCTAAACTAATAGAACACCCACCAAAAGGTAGAAATATGTCCTTTACATTGGTTTAAAATATAAAAACTATTTAAATTACATGATATTTAGCTAATGAGATACCCACAAAGTTGAAACATACCTCTTACACTTTTAATACCACAACAAATAAATAATAAACATAATAATAAAGAAAATATCCATCCATGATAAATTAAATAAATCAAGCATTGAAATTAAATAAATCAACCATCAAAACATATAATAAACTATATAATCAAATCTAAAATTAAATAAAGCAATAAATATATAAATTTAGGGTTTTAAAGAATTATCAATTGAATTTAGGGTTTCGGAACTTAGGGTTTTAGAAACTCAAGTTTTATAATTAGGGTTTTGAAATTAGGATTTTTAAGGTTTTTGAGACTAAGGTTTTGGAAACTAGGGTTTTGGAATTAGGGTTTTTAAAACTAGGATTTTGGAATTAGGGTTTTGGATAGTTAACATTTTTGGAATTAGGGTTTTTGATAGTTAGGGTTTTTAGATTTGACTTACTGCCTAAAAAACATAATTTTGGATTTGGAGAAATAAATTAAGGTTTTGGAAAAATAGTCAATATTTTGGAGTTTAATAATGAAATGGTTTAGGCTTTTGGATAATCATAGTTTGAGGTTTTGAGTTTTAATAAAATAACCTACAGTTCTTGAAGTTAAAGTAAACAAACTAAATTCTAACAATTAATTTAAATCCTCAAGGCTACTGGATAGTTATATGTTTTTTATGAAACATGCAAGTGGGGCTACGAATATCAATTGATCCATGTGTTAATTAAAGCAACGATTAAAGTTATTGAAATAAAAATCAATTTACTGCATGTTTAAAGATCAAGGTACTGCATGTTTCAAAGATAAAGTTACTGCATGCATGCTTTTATTAATCAAAGAAATGAAGCTACTGTGATCATGATTAATTTATGATTAAAGATCAAACCTTCGTTAGTTGGTTCCTCCCAATTGATTTCTGGTTGAACAATGTGAAGACAGTATGTAATCCGCCTTCTTTTTTGGCTGTCTTTGATATTTCTATTTGTGGTTTCCTTCATTCTCCAAAAAGTTGCTGTTGTTCTTCTCTCCTTGTTGCGGTCTCTTCTGCTTTGTGGTTTAATCCTCTGTTAATCTCAATTGCCAACCCTCTTTATTGTTCCTTCCCTTTGTTAATATTTTCTCCCCTTTTTGAATTCTAAAATGCTAATATTTATGGCCGAACCTCACTCAGAATCCTTAACCTAATATTAATCAGTCCCTAAAATGAATTCTAGTTGAATTAGGAAAGGTATTGAACCCATGTCGACCTAGTTGCCCTAGGTCGACATGAGACCGACCTCATGTCAACCTTAGGCTGCCCAGGTTGACATGAGCATGCCTCATGTTGACCTAGCTTGCCAAGGTCGACATGAATTATGTTCATGTTGACCTAGCTTGCCTAGGTTGACATGAGTCCAACCTCATGTCGATCTGGGATGGAAGATCGACATGAGGCATGCTCATGTCTCCCAAGCTGGCCCACTCAAATTATTTTGGCCTTTTTTAACTTATAGACCAAAAAGTTTTAATTTGGGCCAATTCCACTTGATTTTAGGGTTTTACAATTGAATTTATGCCTCTTTAATCCGAACCGATTCCTTTAAAAATTATAAACTAGGTTTAAATATTTAAAGTCGGATCAAATTTATTTTGGCATCCTTTAATTAGAACCGTATTAAATTGACGTCAAAAATTAAGGGTCTATACAATCAAAGCACACAAAAAGAAGTTGATGTGAATGCCACTAGTCAAGAAGGAATGAGGCAGTTTTCAGAATTAGGGAACCCACTGTCTTGGGTTCTTAATAAGCTACTAAAGAAGGGATTGTTACAACCCTTGACTCCTCATCCTTTGCCTAATCCCCTTCCACCTAACTTTGATACTAATGCATTTTGCCAATTCCATCAAAGGCTTGGACACGAAACGGACAATTGTATGAAGTTGAGGCATGAGATCTAGAATTTAATTGATAATGGCAAGTTGCCTAAGCTTCCAAGGTTCAACAGGGTGCCACCACCAGCAACCTTCATGGTAGGAAAAGGATTAGAAGAAGATTTTGTTTTATCATCCTTTCAAGATGAAGATATTAAAGATGTGAAAGGAAAAGAAGCTTAAACTCAACGAACTTTCCTTAGCTAGAATGTTGCTTTTCAATTTTACTTTCTTTAATATTTAATTTGAGCAATTATGTTTATCAAATTTAAATTTATTTGAATAAATTATTTTCATCAAAATTTTTGTTGGACTTTGTTCATTTTGTGCTCAACCAATGAAGAATCTAGCTTGATGATTTATGAATTAATATATCTAGGCATCATGACTCAAATGATTCATGAATTGCTCTATAGCATTGAGTTGTGTATGCTTACTTAGAGAGGGCTCCTGCATAATTACCTTTGCCTAGGTTCTAGTCAATCTTAGAACATGCTTTGACCAACTTTTGAGGCAAAATTGAACTCTTCTTATTTAAAAGAGAAATGATCTAGGCATTGTTTGGTTAGCCAATAACTAGTATCCACCCTATTAAATATCAATCTCTAGTTGTCCCTTTGAGCCTTCATAAAATTTTAGCTTTCTTTTCATTGGCTTACAAACCCCAATAACCTACCCTGAGCTGTTGTGATACTTTTGACAAGTCTTATGAACACTAAGATGAAGAGGCAAGAAGATCAAAGAAAGAAATGATTATTCATGATCATGAGGATAGTTGAAGTTCTCAAGACCATGAAGATAGTTGGAGTTTTCAAGACCATAAGGGTAGTTGATGTTTTCAAGACCATAAGGGTAGTTGAAGTTTTCAAGACCATAAGGGTAGTTGAAGTTCACTTAATATCTCCAATATATCAAGACAATATTATAATAACAAATGATTTATCCCTGTTAAAGAAAATTTATATTACTCCACTCATCCATTATTGGAAGCCCAATGTTGCGTGTTGCGCTCGAATTAACTCTACCACAAAGCGTCACTCGCAAGTATACGAGGTAGTTGTAGCAAAGGTGATCGCCCCAAGGTCGTTCTCTCAAGGAAGCTAAAGTAGTTAATTGATTATCAAAGTAAAAGTAACAAGTAATTGAAATAATTTAAATTGCAAAGTAATGAAGAGGTTTAATTGAAGTTTAAAACGATAAAAGTAACTAAAAGCTGATGTTTTGATTCACTTGATAAAAAGAGTCTAGGGTTTGCACTTCTTTACTACTCATATGTATGAACGGTTATTCCATTAACTAATTTAATTTCTAAGATTAAATATCAAACAACTTAATTAATTGAGTCAAGGAAATAAGCTTTCGCATTCAAACCTCTTACAACTAATCTTGTTATAATTGAAACAATCTTTTTAATAGGTTATATCTCTAATTCACCTAAGTCCTTAATTGAATTATTCCAGCATTAGATTTCATCTCTCAATTCATCATCTAATTCCTAAAACACACAATTGGTGGCCAATCAATTATATGTTAACAATATTTCATTCAATAAAGGCTAAAGAAATCATTAGTTAAGAGAATAACCAATTCATACAATCATAGCAAATCCGTACAAACCCTAGACTAGATTAAATTAGTTCATGATGTTATCAAGCATATTCATCTTATTAATAATCAAAGAAATCAATTTAGACATGATAATGTTCATAAACACAATTTCAATGAAACTAAAGAGACAAAGTTTAAGAATAAAACCAAGTTACAAACTCCTTGAAGTTTTTGATGAATCTCTTGATAGAATCTTGCAAGAAGGATGAAACAATGGCATGAACAATCTAATATAAACTAGTTTAATCCAAAGTAAAGTCAAAATCCAAGAAAACAAATGTTTAAACCCTAAGATCTCTCTCAGACGGCTGAATTTTGCTCTCTAAAAATTGTCACCCCCAAACCCTAACTTTTCTTTTCCTTTTATATGAATCGTACGCGTTAAAAATCCGATGCGGGCTTGGAACATGAGGGACACGGCCAAGTCAGAAGTGACTTGGCCGTGTGAGTGTCTTTTGGAGGGACACGGCCAGGTGACACGGCCGTGTCCCTTGCCAGTGTTCGCTACTGCCTGCCTTTTGATCTTCTTTTCTTCTTGTTGAGTGACACGGCCAAGTGGAGCTTGACTTGGCCGTGTTGCACCATGTTTGAGGGACACGGCCACATGACTTGGCCGTGTCCCTTGCCTGTGTCTGCTTCTGTGAAATTTGCTTCGTCTTTGCCTTTGGAATCAAGTGAGACACGGCCAAGTCAAGGTGACTTGGCCGTGTTGGGCTTCTTTGGAGGGACACGGCCAGGTGACTTGGCCGTGTCCCTTGCATGTGTCTGCTACTGGGACTTGGTCTTCAATTTAATCTTGGTATGGGACACGGTCAGTGACTTGGCCGTGTCCTCTGCCTGTGCCAGCTACTGCCCATTTCATCTTCAATTCATTTCCTTGCCTGTTTTAACCTAACACAAAACTCAAAACAAACTTAAAACACGAAGTAAATAAACAATAACCGATAAAACATAAACACAAACTAAAAACTAGATCAAAAACAACATAAAACTAAAAATAAACTAAAACTACACAATTAAAGAAAACACTAGACAAACCGATAAAAACTAACGAAATACCTAAATAAAACAATAATTAACATAATAAACAAGACACAAAACTATAACAAAAACTAATAAAACAACTACGCCACACTTAAAACTTTGCTTGTCCTCAAGCAAAATCACATGGCATAAATTAAAAACTCAAACAACCTTAACTAAAATTCCAGCATATAGGTAAAATACTTAAAGAGACAGCATAAATAATCACACTTTCCTTCAATCAAGAATTTCTTAACTCATTCATTAATCCCGACATACAAATCTTATCTCTCATCTAAGTGTTTCACTCGATTTCAAAGGTTAATCACTCATACCACTCATGAGTGCATACTGCCATAAACTTGCTTAATTATCCAATCTCCCTCACTGATTTTTCTCAAGAAATAATCTGAAGGTCTTTTATTTGGATGTAATTGGGCTAAGGTAAGGTGTGAGAAAAGACATTTAAGCTGGAGCATCAAGAAATGGAGTATCTAAATTAGACACTACTCTTGCTAAGAAATTCATAACTCCTACAAATAGCATACTCACCAACCCTTAATAATCTTACATACTTGCACACTAAAAGAAAAGTACATGAGTCAAAATTCCTCTAAGGCTAGAAAATATATGAACTTTGTATATATAAATTTCTTTTTTTTTTTCACTTTTTCTTTTTCCTCTTTTTTTTAGTTTATTTTATTTTATTATTATTTTTTTAATATATATATACAAAGTATAAATTACATGGAACATCTAGCTTAAAATGTAGAGGAAAAGAATAATGACTCTTAATCAAATACAATATGCAAAGTATGCATTTCAACCCTCAATTAGGAATTCCATATATTTTTAGTAGTTTTTTTTTTTTACTTACTTACCCCACACTTGAAATAAACTACCCTATTGTCAAATCATAAAACTCCATTCCTTAATGCATAGGTATGATGATAATAAGAACATGTTAAGTTGAGAATTGTGTTAATCAAACAAGAAACGGTCAATGGCTCAACTTGGCTCACTAAGGAAATCAATATAAAGGGAAGTCTCTTTAAGCTAAAGGGGCTAACCTAATTTGCCTTCATCATCTTAAAATTTGAGATTAAATCATAATGTGAGTTCAATAAGTATGCAAAAGCAAACTCTAGAGATGCAACATCATGAAGGTGCACACTTAAGAAAAGAAAATCAATTGACAAAAATGTCAAATTTTTTGAGGCTCAAAACTCACACAGGTGGGTTCACAAAGATCTATATGTCATGAATTGCAGAATACGAAAATTAATCCCGAATGAATTCAAATGCTCATTTCTATGCTGATACCAAAGTCTCAACTACAAAGCTAGAATCAAAGAAAAGATCGATAAATTTTCAACAATTATGCCATGCATAACACAATACAACACACAGCGACAAACAAAACACGAATAAAAGAAAAGCTTAAAAAGTACCCCACACTTAAAATTGACATTGTCCTCAATGGAAAACAAGTATAATAAATAAAAAAGAGGTAAAGGACCACCTGTCTTCCATGTACCTGGTGAGGCAAAAACCCTAGCTTTCCATCACAAACACAAAAGTTTTATAACAAAAATACAATAAAAATATCCAAATATAAAGGTTAACATGGGAAAAAAAAACGAACAATAAGAACAAAAATACATTAAACAAAATAAAGCAAGGAACACAAAGTCTAAGGAAAAGGCGAGCGGGAAGATGATGCAGCCGAGGGATGAAGACTCAGGATTTTGGCAAGGTTACTGCTAATCTGATCCATCTGTTGCAACATCTCAATATGATTGCGGTCTACCGTGCCTCCCAGTCCATCTACCTTTTCCTCCAATCGATCTACCTTGCCCTCCAGGGCTTCAATCTTTCGAAGCATCTCTTGATGTTTCGAGACCGGAGCATCCTCATCTAGACCTAAAGAATCCGAGTCGGACTCCTCTTCATCCCCCGGTGCTTCAGGCTTAGCTGCAGGCATCACAAAAGTCCCTCTCCTATGCACCACCATGTGCATCTTCTCAAGGGTAGCTAAATCCAAGGAATCATTACCCAAAATTCGGGTCATCCGAGTAGTACTCGGGTCAAAATCCTCAACCAGGGCTACTGCTAATGTAGTGATCAATCCCCCAACACAAATAGCCCCCCTCCTTTTATTAGCTACAGTGTCAAAAATATCGGCTAACCAATAGCCGTCACTAATATTCATTTCATTCAAAACACAGTCCAAGAAAAATAACTCACTCGACTCAACCACACCCGGGCTCTCCTTCCGAGCAAAGAACCCACATGACATAAACCTGTGCAAATATCTCAAAGTAGGGTTCCGTAATTTTAATGCTTTGGCCGATTTGGCCACATAAGTACCCGAGCCTAAGGCACCCCAAACAAATTGTTGTCTAAAATCTTTGGGTATCGATCTTTCCCCATGCTGATGAAATCCATAGATATCATTCAACTGATCAATAGTAAGCACAAACGAATGACCCATTAATTTAAACATCAATATCCTGCAAATTTTGTTATCATCTCGTTCCACTTTAAGAGTTGTCAAAAATTCTAGGGTGAGCTCCTCAAACTGCAAGGGTCTCAATGAGACAAAAGTCTCCCACCCAAGATATTGCACATATCTATAAAAAGCAGTTCTCATTTGCAAGGCATCTAAAGATTCGTCATTCACATACCTTGTCGGGAAAAAATCCCGAGCCAAAAGACTTGCCCTCCTGTGAGATAAAATTGAGGAAGATGACGAAGCTCCTTCGGCTCCAGATTTCTTCTTCTTGTGGTGTGGTACAATTTTAGTTCTTGGCGACATGAAATCTGAGAAATTAACACCCAAAACTGAATTAAATCAAAATAATATGAGTAAAGAGCAAGTTTTAAGTGATAATCTCAAGATTTGTTAGAGTAATTCGAAGTTTTAACGGAAGAGATGGAGTTTTGAAAATAAAAATCAAGGGTTTTGGTGTTGCAGAGAACGAGAGAGCGAGAGAGAAGAAGATAGAAAAGTTAGGGATTTATGAAATAAAACTGGGCAAAATCGGGCTTTTAAAAGGCAAAAATTGGGGGACACGGCCGTGTGAGTGCTGACCTGGCCGTGTCTATGTGTGAAAGTGAAGGACACGGCCAAGTGAACACTCACACGGCCGTGTCTCATAGTTTTTGGGGGACACGGCCAGGTGACACGGCCCTGTCCCCTGGGTGTGTCCAAATCTGTATGGAATTGCAAAATCGTTCAAATATTTGAAGGAGTTTTGGCCATGTCCAGTGTGTGACATGGCCAAGGGACACGGCCAAGTCCTTTGGCCGTGTCACCTACTGCCTTTTTATAAACTTTAAACTTTTTTTTTTTGCAACCCTTCTTCGTTAAATACCCTGAAACACAAAGTAAAGAAAAACCGATCAAAGCACAGTCCATTTATTAAAACCGAACATAAATCAAAACTTGTTAAACTTAAAATTACAACTATGAAAAATAAATGCAAACCGATGGGTTGCCTCCCATTTAGCGCTTCTTTAATGTCATATAGTTGGACATCATGCAAAGCCTAGGGATCATGAATCAAAGTGCTGTCAATGACCCTCACTTCCTGAAATCCTTCATTGTATGGCTTAACTCTCTGTCCATTCACTTTGAAAGTCTCACCTATTCTAGAGTTAAGTAATTCAATTGCACCAAAAGGATATACCTGAGTTATCTCGAAAGGACCACTCCATCGAGACTTGAGTTTACCTAGAAAAAGATGGAGTCGTGAGTTAAAAAGTAAAACCTTCATACCTGGACTCAATGTCTTTCGCACTATAATTTTATCATGAAGTGCTTTAGTGCGATCCTTGTAAATTCTCGAGCTCTCATAAGCCTCATTCCGCAGCTCATCTAACTCTGAAATTTGTAGAAATCTTTCTCTCTTCGCTTTGTCCAAGTCCAAATTCAGAGTCTTGATTGCCCAATATGCTCTGTGCTCCAACTCCACTGGTAAGTGACAAGCTTTTCCAAACACCAATCGATATGGACTCATACCTAGAGGAGTTTTGAAAGCAGTCCGATATGCCCATAGTGCATCGTGCAATCTGCTTGCCCAATCCTTCCTGGATGTATTGACTGTTTTCTCCAGGATTCCTTTTAGCTGCTTGTTGGATGTTTCCACTTGTCCAGAGGTCTATGGATGGTATGGGGTTGCCACCTTATGCTTCACACCGGATTTATGCATTAACTTCTCAAAAAGCCTGTTGCAAAAATGGCTCCCCCCATCACTGACTATCACCCTTGGTGTGCCAAACCTGCTAAGAATGTTTCCCTTCACAAATTTAACAACAACATTAGCATCATTAGTACGGGTGGGGATTGCCTCCACCCATTTGGAAACATAATCAACAGCAACTAAAATATATTCATAACCAAAGGACTTGGGGAAAGGACCCATGAAGTCTATTCCCCACACATCAAACAGTTCAACAACAATATATGACTGAAGGGGCATTTCATTCCTCCTTCCAATGTTACCTACTCTTTGGCAACGATCACAGTGCTTACAATAGTCTTGAGCATCTTTAAATAAAGTAGGCCAGTAAAAACCACTTTGAAGCACCTTTTTTGCAGTTTTTCTTCCTCCAAAATGACCCCCACAGTGAAGGTCATGACAAAATTGAAGAAGACTCAGTTGTTCTTCCTCAGAAACGCACCTGCGAACTATCTCATCTTTGCAAATCCGGAATAGATAAGGTTCATCCCAAAAATAAAACTTACTCAAGTGTAGAAACCTTTTCTTTTCCTGAAAAGACATGTTAGATCGCAAAATACCACAGGCAAGATAGTTAGCAATATCTGCAAACCAAGGTGCATTAATTACCACAAATAAATGCTCATCAGGAAATGCTTCTAAATTTTTATGAATGCTATCAGATGCAAGATTTTCACTAAAGTAGGGTAATCTGGATAAATGATCAGCAACAACATTCTCACTACCCTTAGTATCCTTGATTTGGAAATCAAATTCTTGCAATAACAACACCCATCTAATTAAGCGCGGTTTAGCATGCTGTTTTGTTAAAAGATATTTAAGAGCTGCGTGGTCAGAATGAACAATAATTTTTGACCCAATTAAATAAGCTCTAAATTTGTCTAAAGCAAAAACAACAGCTAGCATTTCCTTCTCAGTTGTGGTGTAGTTCATTTGTGCACTATTCAGGGTTAAACTAGCATAATAAATTACTCTCAAGTATTTATCAACCCTTTGCCCAAGAACAGCTCCTACTGCATGATTAGAAGCATCACACATGATTTCAAAAGGTAAAGACCAGACAGGAGCTACAATCACAGGTGCACTAGTCAATTTTTCCTTAAGGGAATTAAAAGCTTGCATGCATTGTGCTGTAAATTCAAATGGAACATCTTTTCCCAACAAATGGCACAATGGTTGGCTTATTTTGGAAAAATCCTTAATAAACCTCCTGTAAAATCCTGCATGCCCTAAAAAACTTCTTATTCCCTTAACAGAGGTAGGTGGGGGTAACTTAGCAATCAATTCAATTTTAGCCTTATCCACCTCAATCCCTTTACTCGACACCACATGACCTAAGACAATGCCCTGAGTAACCATAAAATGACTCTTTTCCCAACTTAAAGTGAGGTTACATTCAATGCATCTCTCAAGCACACGAACAAGTTTATTGAGGCAATTATCAAAAGAATTACTAAAACAGAAAAATCATCCATAAATACCTCAATAAAATCATCGATCATATCTGAGAAGACAGACATCATGCATCTCTGAAAAGTTGCAGGTGCATTGCACAAGCCAAAGGGCATACGTCGAAATGCATAAGTCCCAAAAGGGCAAGTAAAGGTTGTCTTGGACTGATCCTCTGGAGCTATTGGCACCTGATAGTAACCTGAAAGGCCATCCAGAAAACAATAATGTGAGTGCCCAGAAAGTTTATCTAACATCTGATCAATAAAAGGAAGAGGGAAATGATCTTTCTTTGTAGCATTGTTCAACTTCCTATAATCAATGCACATTCTCCACCCAGTAGTAGTCCTAGTAGGAACCAACTCATTATTCTCATTTTTCACCACAGTGATTCCAGATTTCTTAGGAACTACATGTACTGGGCTCACCCACTCACTATTAGCAATTGGATATATTACTCCTTCATCCAGCAATTTGAGCACTTCCTTCTTAACCACTTCACTCATATTTGGGTTAAGTCGCCTTTGGGTCTCCCTCACAGGTTTAGCTCCTTCTTCTAAAGTGATTCTATGCATGCACATAGAAGGGCTAATACCCTTGATGTCACTCAATCCCCATCCTATTGCTCTCTTCAATCTTTTAAGCTCACTCACTAACCTCATCTCCTCCCCTTCACTAAGTTCACTAGATATTATCACAGGTAAAGTATTGTGATCTCCCAAAAACACATATTTCAGGTTCTTAGGTAACTCTTTCAGCTCTAACTCTAGTGAGGGGTTCTTCTCTTCTTTTTCAATGGGGGAAGGTTCAAAAATTGGGTTCTCCTTAAGCTCCTCTATTTCAGCATCCTCTAAAGTCTCAAGACAACTGGCTATTTCTGCATCAAAAATTTCCAAATCACTATCCAAAGTCAATGCCAGCTCCAATTTATCAGAGGAACCTGTCTGCAAGAAAACATCTGAAACAACTGCATCAACACAATCAATGAAAGAACAATCCTCATATAAAGCAGTTGTAGGAATAGGAGAAGTGTTAAAAATAGAAAATTCCACAGTTTGTCCCAAAACAGTCATTGATAATTTTCCATTCTTAACATCTATCAAAGTATTGGTAGTTGCCATAAAAGGCCTACCCAGCAAAATGGTGTGTGCAGATGGTGAAGAATTACTTACCTCCATGTCAAGAACAATGAAATCCACAGGTACTATTAAACCACCAACTTTAACTAACACATCTTCTATAACCCCTTTCGGGAATCGAAGAGATCTATCAGCTAATTGCAACACCATTTTTGTTGGCTTAAGTTCACCTAATTCTAAGTCAAGGTACACAGAGTAAGGCATTAAATTTACACTAGCTCCCAAATCACACATGCCATCAGTACATTTTCCATTCCCCATAGCAATTTGAATAATAAAGCTTCCAGGATCCTTTAGCTTAGGAGGCAGTTTATGCTGCAAAACAGCACTAGCTACCTCAGAAACTATCACCTTTTCATTCGGCTCATACCTTTTTTTCTTAGTATTCAGTTCTTTAAATAATTTAGCATAAGCCGGCATGTTCTTAATTGCTTCAAGTAAGGGTAAATTAATACTTACCTTAGATAGCATGTTGAAGATATCTGAAAACTGCTTATCTTTTTTATCATCCTTCAACCTGCTAGGAAATGGTATAGGTGGCCGGTATGGATTGCTTGCCTTGTGCAAATCTGCTGTAGGGGTCTTCTCCACTGATCTTTCTTCAGCACCTTTGTTCTCTTGATCTCTTTCCTTTTTATTCTCTTGCTCACCTGCATTCATAGAATTATTTTCAACATTGTTATTAATTACCTTGCCACTCCTAAGAACAGTCACTGCTTGTGCCTGCTCAGGTTGACTTGGGAACTTCCCCTTTTGTTGAATCTGCATCTGTTGTGCAAGTTGCCCCACTTGGGTCTCCACCTTCTTAAAAGATGCTTCCAAGGAATCCAGCCTCTTGTTGTTCATCTCTTGGTTTTGAGCACTGACTTTGATAAAAGCCTGTAAACTGTCTTCCAAACTCTCTCTTTTAGGCTGACCTTGATTTTGATTTGAGGATTGGCCCTGCTGCTGGTTCTGTCTCTGGAGCAAATGGAAAGGCTGTTGAGCATTATTTGTTGTCCAGGAAAAATTGGGGTGACTCCTGTTAGTGTATGTGCCCTAGGCCATTTATTTGGATCTTTATGTTATACATTCATTATTAATAAATGAGGTTTTATTATCATTATTGTTTGTTTGCATGTTACACAATTTTGATATTTGTCCCTGGTTTATTATTGTTATAGAGATAAAAAAAAATAATTCTTAACCAGTATGAACATTGATTTGATAATCATTAGATGGTTATGTGTATAGTGATACAAATCAATTTCATAGATACTTGTTAGAGAACAATGTATTGGATAGACCCATCATGAGATTACTACATGGGTTAGTGTCATAAGTAAATCTCATGATAGTTATGTATTAATTCTTTGACTTGAGATTGTCATAGTTTCCAATATAAGGACTATTATATTTTGACATGATCAAACATTATCCGTAACTGGATAGTAATAAAGGTTATGTTCATATATGATAGAAATTATGTAGAGGATAATGAACAATCAAGATAGAATTTGTCCCTCTCTTTGAGAGAGATATCTTTTGGGCCCCTCGATAAGTGAGACTGTGAAATGCATGGCCGTGCTCAAATGAATTGATAGTGTGATCAATTTCATTTGTTTTTATCAGTCTACTTGGAGATCGAGTAATCATAAGTTTGGACAATATAAGTATGACGTTGACCATGACTTATGTTCAAGCTAGATATCGTGTGACAAAGGGATTAATGCATATACTATTATTAGGCAAATTGGACATTCCTTATATTAATTGGGTAGTTGTAACGCCTTGCTAGAGGCCAATTATGACTTGTTGATTTAATAGAGATTAAATTGACTGCCAATTAATATGGGCCTATCGGGTCACACACAAGAATGCGTTTTGGGCTGGATATAATATTAATAATATTAATATTAGATATTAATATTTATTATTATTATTATTTTCGTTTTTATATATATATTATTAGATAATATATTCAGAATCCTAATTAGATTTGGATTCTGAATTTGACTTACCTTATCCAATTATATATATTATTAGATAATGTATTCAGAATCCTAATTAGACTTGGATTCTGAATTTGACTTTCCGTATCCAATTTTGAATTGGATTCTGGAGTGATTATATTCACTCCAGACGTTAAGTCTTCTCAGAGGTAACAATAAAAACAAAGAGGAACGAAAAGGTAACCCTAATACGTTTTTAGAGAAAATGTTTTTCCAGCCTTCGCCGTTGCAGAGAGCTAGCACTCCAAACGGTAGCATTCGTGTGGATACGCGATAGAGGGTGTTTCGCGATCGAGGCATCTCTTCCAAACTGTGATTTCGAATCATCAACAGGTTAATTCTTTGAACACTTTTGTCGAATTAAACGAACAGCATGGATCCTGGTAGGAAATCAGAGATCAAATATTTTTCCGCTGCGTGTTTTTTTTTGCAGTGATCTCTATGATTTCCTAACAGTGGTATCAGAGCCACTTGTTGTTTTCGTTTAAGTCAAAAATGCCATGTTGATATGATTATGGTGATATATATTGTTTACGTATGGCATGTTAACTATAAAACTCTAATTCGTTTTTCATATGATGAGAAAGGATTGGTTTTTGGTTTCGTTTCTGTAAAACCCTAATTCGTTTTTCATATGATGAGAAAGGATTGGTGTTTTTAATTTCGTTTTCATGAGATGATCACGTATATATGATTGGTTGATTAAAATATATTTGTTACCGTATGTTCGCGCCCTATAGTTCGTTACCGCGACATTAAGAATGTCAATATATTTGTTTCTATTTAACATGTTGGTGATGAATATGTTATGTTTGTTTGATGTCTTGGCATGGTGCATAGCATGGCCTTATGACCTATGTGATTGGTTTATTCATATCTTTATTTTGGGTAAATACGGCCTGCGTGTCGTTTATTTTGTTGTAATTTATTTTACTAGTAGTTAGATTTTCTTTTATTGTAATATATGAAGATTCAAGCTACAATGTTTGTGATGGAGATTCATACCAAGGAGAAGATGGTTCCATGGTGATGGAAGCACAAGCTCAAGTTTTGAAGATATGTAATATTGCAAGTGTTGTAATAGATAGGTTTTTCACCTAGGGTTGCCTTTATGATCTTCATTTGGTCTCTTGAAGATCATATTTAGTTTGGCCATGCTATGTCACGTTTACATATTTTGTCATTTGGTATATGATGCTTATGTGATAAATTATATATATGCATATAGGATGCTAAAATATAATGATATGTAATGCAAGACATGATAATAATTTAGTTTAACCCTCATTAATAATTTAAGTCTAAATGCCATCCACGTTTTGAACACCTATCAAAACTAAGATTGTATTAAAGTAGGTATTGCCAAAGCAATATGCTTTAAACATTCCTAGCTAAGTAGGATGAGTAATAGTGCTACTCATATGTTTTAAAATTGGTTAGACTTAATTAGGCTATCAAAATGGTTTTGGGCCTAAGGCATTAGATGGAATTCAACATGCTATGACATATGATGTCAATATTCCATAATTACTAAGAGTTACATGAGATGTAATTGGTAAAGATGTTACCTACCTAAATAACTTGATTTTAAGCGTCACGCCAAAGCTGAGTTTAGAATTAAGTGAAATACGGATCTTAGCCTACTAAAATATTTCTTTAGAGGGTTATATTTTTTAGTAGGAGTTTAAATAATTTTAACCTCATTATTAATTAAAATTTGACTTTGCATATTTATCAACAGATGGCTGCTAATAACAATTCCACCTTATCACTGCGATCTATCCTTGAGAAGGAAAAACTGAAAGAATGTGGGACTAATTTTGTTGACTGGTTTAGGAACCTGAGAATTGTTCTCAAACAAGAGAAAAAGTCCTACGTGCTTGATGAAGCTATCCCTGACCCACCTCCTGCCGATGCTTCTAATGCTGCTAAGAGTAAGCATAAGAAGCATGTGGATGATTCCAATGACATAGGATGTCTTATGTTGGCTACTATGTGTCCAGGACTTCAGAAGGATCTGGAACACTTAGAGGCTTATGAGATGAGTGTGCATCTCAAACAAGCTTTCCAACAACAGGCTAGGCAAGATAGGTTTAACACCGCTGTTGCATTATTTGACTGCAAAATGTCTGAAGGTGAATCTGTTAGTGCTCATGTTTTGAAGATGAAAGGCTATCTAGATCACCTTGCTAGACTTGGATATCCCCTGAGTTTAGAACTCTCCACGGATTTGATCCTACATTCATTGCCTAGCAGTTTCTCACAGTTTGTCATGAACTATAACATGAATGACATGGAGAAATCCATTCCTGAGCTACATGGTATGCTCAAAACTACTGAGGGGAATATCAAAAAGCCTACCCAAATATTGAATGTCAATATTAAACAAATGAAAAAGAAAGCCAAAGATACTAAAGGCAAGGGTAAGGCAAAAGGTGCTAAAGGGTCCAAGGGACAAGCTAAACCAAAACCTGTACCTAAGGCTAAAGTTCCTAAGGAAGGGACTTGTTTCCATTGCAACAAGCCTGGGCATTGGAAGAGAAATTGTCAACTCTATTTGGATGAATTAAAGAAGTTGAAGGGTAGTGCGACTACATCTTCAGGTATTTATGTTATAGAAATTAATTTATCTATTCCTTCTTCCTGGGTATTAGATACCGGATGTGGATCTCATATTTGTACAAATATGCAGGGACTCAAAAGGAGTAGGATGCTGAAGAAGGGCGAAGTGGACCTACGTGTTGGCAATAGAGCAAGAGTTGCTGCTATAGCTGTAGGAACTTATGAGCTTGTTATGCCCAATGGGTTTTTGTTAATTTTGAACAATTGCTTTTATGTTCCTACTATGAGTAGGAATCTTATTTTAGTATCTGTTTTGGATGATGAAGGTTATTCATTTTTGATTAAGAATAAGAAATGTTCTATTTTTTATAAAAATGATCTGCTTTATGGTATTGCAAATTCTTATAATGGCCTTTATATCCTTAATCTTGATGATTCTAATGGTAATTATATCTATAACATAACTTCTAAGAGAACTAAGCCAAATGAGTTAAACCCTACTTATTTATGGCATTGTCGCCTTAGCCATATAAATGAGAAACGCATTTCTAAGCTCCATCAAGATGGATTATTAGATTCATTTGATTTTGAATCATTTGAAACATGTGAGTCTTGTTTGCTTGGTAAGATGACAAAGGATCCTTTTACTGGTCATAGTGAAAGGGCTAATGATTTATTGGGCTTGATACATATAGATGTATGTGGTCCTTTTAGCATTAGTGCCAGAGGAGGATTTTGATACTTCATTACTTTTACTGATGATTTCAGTAGGTATGGCTATGTCTACCTAATGAAACATAAGCATGAGTCTTTTGAAATGTTTAGAACTTTTCAAAATGAAGTACAAAATCAACTTGGTAAAACAATTAAACTACTTCGATCAGATCGAGGTGGTGAATATTTGAGCCAAGAGTTTGATGATCATCTAAGGGATTGTGGAATTGTTTCACAACTGACTCCTCCAGGAACTCCACAGTGGAATGGAGTTTCTGAAAGGAGAAATCGAACTCTATTAGATATGGTTCGATCAATGATGAGTCAAGCGGATCTTCCTTTATCTTTTTGGGGTTATGCCTTAGAGACAGCTGCATTCATTCTGAACCGTGTACCATCTAAGGCGGTTGAAAAGACACCATATGAGATATGGACAGGTAAGACACCTAGTTTGTCTTTTCTTAAGATTTGGGGTTGTGAAGCTTATGTGAAAAGACCAGTTTCAGATAAGTTAGCTCCAAAGTCTATCAAATGTAATTTTGTGGGGTATCCTAAGGAAACTAAAGGATACTATTTCTATACTCCTTCAGAGAACAAAGTGTTTGTTGCTCGAAATGGGATCTTTTTGGAAAGGGAATTTCTTTCTAAGAGAACTAGTGGGAGTATAGTAGAACTTGAGGAAACTCAAGTACCACAAGAAATCATTGAGCCGTCTATAGAGCCTATTTCAGAACCACAAATAGTTGTGGAGTCTGAAGATGTAACACAAATCCCTCGCAGGTCTGATAGGACACGTCGTCATCCAGAGAGATATGGATTTCTTGTGACTGATGATAGTGAAGTAATGCTCATAGATCAAGATGAGCCTACTACCTATCAAGAAGCTGTGTCAGGTCCAGATTCAGACAAATGGCTTGGAGCCATGAAATCTGAGATGCAATCTATGTTTGACAACCAAGTTTGGTCTTTAATTGATCCTCTAGAGGGTATTAAGACTATTGGTTGCAAATGGGTTTTCAAGAAGAAAACTGACATGGATGGGAATGTGCAGACCTATAAAGCAAGGCTTGTTGCAAAAGGTTTCAAGCAAACTCATGGTATAGACTATGATGAAACCTTTTCACCAGTTGCTATGCTTAAGTCTGTTAGAATTCTCATTGCCATTGCAGCATACTATGATTATGAGATATGGCAAATGGATGTCAAAACCGCTTTCCTTAATGGAAACTTGCTTGAGGATGTGTATATGACACAACCTGAGGGTTTTGTAAATCCTGAGAATTCTACAAAGGTTTGCAAGCTTCAAAAATCCATTTATGGATTGAAGCAAGCATCTCGAAGCTGGAATCTTCGTTTTGATGAAACAGTTAAGAACTTTGGTTTCATCAAGAATGAAGATGAACCTTGTGTCTGCAAGATGGTTAGTGGGAGTGCAGTAGTGTTTTTAGTCTTATATGTGGATGACATATTACTCATTGGGAATGATATCCCTACCTTGCAAAAGGTTAAGACTTGGTTAGGGAATTCTTTCTCAATGAAAGACTTAGGTGAGGCTGCCTATATCCTTGGTATAAAGATCTATAGAGATAGATCTAGAAGGATAATTGGCCTGAGTCAAAGTACATACATAGATAAAGTGTTGAAGAGGTTCAACATGCAAGATTCCAAAAAGGGATTCTTGCCTATGTCTCATGGCATTCATCTCAGCAAGAGTCAATGTCCTATGACATCTGATGAGCGAGATCGAATGAATAAGATTCCTTATGCTTCTGCTATAGGATCTATTATGTATGCCATGCTATGTACTAGACCAGATGTCTCATATCCATTAAGCGCAACTAGTAGATTTCAAGCTGATCCTGGTGAAGGTCACTGGATAGCTGTCAAGAATATTCTTAAGTACCTTCGAAGGACTAAAGATGTATTCTTGGTTTATGGAGGTTTGGAAGATGAGCTAGTTGTAAATGGTTACACAGATGCTAGTTTCCAAACTGACATAGATGATTTTAGATCGCAGTCAGGTTTTACATTCACATTGAATGGTGGAGCTGTTAGTTGGAAGAGCTCAAAACAAAGCACTGTGGCTGATTCTACAACAGAAGTTGAGTATATAGCAGCATCAGATGCAGCTAAGGAAGCAGTCTGGTTGAAGAAATTCATCACTGAGCTAGGAGTGGTGCCTAGCATTGCAAATCCTGTGGACATTTATTGTGACAACAATGGTGCCATAGCACAGGCAAAAGAGCCTAGATCTCATCAAAGGTCTAAGCATATACTCAGGCGTTTTCACCTCATTCGAGACATTATCGATAGAGGAGATATCAAGATATGCAAAGTTGACACAAATGATAACATAGCAGATCCATTAACAAAGCCTCTCTCACGGGTCAAGCATGATCAGCACACTAGATCTATGGGTCTTAGAAATTTGTAGGCCTAGTGCAAGTGGGAGATTGTTAGTGTATGTGCCCTAGGCCATTTATTTGGATCTTTATGTTATACATTCATTATTAATAAATGAGGTTTTATTATCATTATTGTTTGTTTGCATGTTACACAATTTTGATATTTGTCCCTGGTTTATTATTGTTATAGAGATAAAAAAAAATAATTCTTAACCAGTATGAACATTGATTTGATAATCATTAGATGGTTATGTGTATAGTGATACAAATCAATTTCATAGATACTTGTTAGAGAACAATGTATTGGATAGACCCATCATGAGATTACTACATGGGTTAGTGTCATAAGTAAATCTCATGATAGTTATGTATTAATTCTTTGACTTGAGATTGTCATAGTTTCCAATATAAGGACTATTATATTTTGACATGATCAAACATTATCCGTAACTGGATAGTAATAAAGGTTATGTTCATATATGATAGAAATTATGTAGAGGATAATGAACAATCAAGATAGAATTTGTCCCTCTCTTTGAGAGAGATATCTTTTGGGCCCCTCAATAAGTGAGACTGTGAAATGCATGGCCGTGCTCAAATGAATTGATAGTGTGATCAATTTCATTTGTTTTTATCAGTCTACTTGGAGATCGAGTAATCATAAGTTTGGACAATATAAGTATGACGTTGACCATGACTTATGTTCAAGCTAGATATCGTGTGACAAAGGGATTAATGCATATACTATTATTAGGCAAATTGGACATTCCTTATATTAATTGGGTAGTTGTAACGCCTTGCTAGAGGCCAATTATGACTTGTTGATTTAATAGAGATTAAATTGACTGCCAATTAATATGGGCCTATCGGGTCACACACAAGAATGCGTTTTGGGCTGGATATAATATTAATAATATTAATATTAGATATTAATATTTATTATTATTATTATTTTCGTTTTTATATATATATTATTAGATAATATATTCAGAATCCTAATTAGATTTGGATTCTGAATTTGACTTACCTTATCCAATTATATATATTATTAGATAATGTATTCAGAATCCTAATTAGACTTGGATTCTGAATTTGACTTTCCGTATCCAATTTTGAATTGGATTCTGGAGTGATTATATTCACTCCAGACGTTAAGTCTTCTCAGAGGTAACAATAAAAACAAAGAGGAACGAAAAGGTAACCCTAATACGTTTTTAGAGAAAACGTTTTTCCAGCCTTCGCCGTTGCAGAGAGCTAGCACTCCAAACGGTAGCATTCGTGTGGATACGCGATAGAGGGTGTTTCGCGATCGAGGCATCTCTTCCAAATTGTGATTTCGAATCATCAACAGGTTAGTTCTTTGAACACTTTTGTCGAATTAAACGAACAGCATGGATCCTGGTGGGAAATCAGAGATCAAATATTTTTCCGCTGCGTGTTTTTGTTTGCAGTGATCTCTATGATTTCCTAACAACTCCTCCAACCAGGATTGTAAGTGTTGGTGTAAGGATCATTCCTAGCTCTTGGTTGAAATCCCCCCATAGCATTAACTTGCTCAGCTTCATTCCCAAAAGTCTCATATGCAGAGGGACATATATTTGCTCCATACCCAAATGTCCCACAGATTCCACACACTTCTTGAGTAGATGAAGAAACATTGTTCTTCATGTTTAGCATCTGAACCTGTCTTGTCAACTCAGCTATTTGACTTACCATTTCAGTACTGGCTTCCAGTTGATTCAGCCCCTTGCTTCTTCCCCTTACACTCTTTTGTTGAGAATTAGCTCCCAACATCTCAAAAATCTCATGAGTCTCATCAGCTGTCTTTTCTCCCATGGCTCCCCCAGCTGCATTATCAACAGTGTTCTGAAATTGCTGGGTGAGACCATCATAGAAAAACTGATTAAGGAGTTGAAGTGGGTAGTGATGATGTGGACACTGGATCAATAACATCTTGAATCTGTCCCAAGCCTCATGAAATGGCTCTCCTTCAAACTGAGAGAATGTAGCAATCTTCCCTCTCAACTCAGTTGTCTTTTGGTGTGAATAGAACTTGCCCATGAACTTGTTATAAACTTGTTCCCAAGTTGTCAGTGAATTCTCAGGCAACATCATGAGCCAGCTCTTTGCCCTATCCTTCAAAGTATAAGGGAAACATCTCATCCTCAACTGATCTTCTGTTAGACATCCAAAAGGAAAAGTGTTGAGGGTGGAGTAGAAATCCCGAATAAAGTTCAAAGGATCTTCATTTGGAACTCCATAGAATGATGGCAGCATGTTGTAGTGAATGTTCTTCAACTCATAGTTCCTTGCTGCATCTGTCAGTCTTATGCAAGAAGTGGAAGTCCCAATTACAGGTCTAGCAAAATCTCTCATGGTTCTTTGCCTTTCTTCAGCCATCTTTACAGATTTTTCAGATTCTAACTCAAAATCCGAAATGTCTTCCTTTGAAGTATCAAATCCTGTGAAGAGCTCAAACTCCTCTCTACTCCTTTTTACTCTCTGAATTTCTGGAATGAATGGATGCAGTTCTCCTTCAAGTGATCTCCTGCCTTGCATAAACAAAAATTTCTAGAAAAAGAAATATCAAAAGCAAAAGACAAATAAAATAAAATGAAAAGCAATGAAAAGAATCTAAAATATTTTTTTTTATTTTTATTATTATTATTATTATTATTTTTTAAAAAAAAACAATTACGCCAATTAGCTTCCCCGGCAGCGGCGCCAAAAACTTGTTGCGCTCGAATTAACTCTACCACAAAGCGTCACTCGCAAGTATACGGGGTAGCTGTAGCAAAGGTGATCGCCCCAAGGTCGTTCTCTCAAGGAAGCTAAAGTAGTTAATTGATTATCAAAGTAAAAGTAACAAGTAATTGAAATAATTTAAATTGCAAAGTAATGAAGAGGTTTAATTGAAGTTTAAAACGATAAAAGTAACTAAAAGCTGATGTTTTGATTCACTTGATAAAAAGAGTCTAGGGTTTGCACTTCTTTACTACTCATATGTATGAACGATTATTCCATTAACTAATTTAATTTCTAAGATTAAATATCAAACAACTTAATTAATTGAGTCAAGGAAATAAGCTTTCGCATTCAAACCTCTTACAACTAATCTTGTTATAATTGAAACAATCTTTTTAATAGGTTATATCTCTAATTCACCTAAGTCCTTAATTGAATTATTCCAGCATTAGATTTCATCTCTCAATTCATCATCTAATTCCTAAAACACACAATTGGTGGCCAATCAATTATATGTTAACAATATTTCATTCAATAAAGGCTAAAGAAATCATTAGTTAAGAGAATAACCAATTCATACAATCATAGCAAATCATTAGTTAGTTCATGATGTTATCAAGCATATTCATCTTATTAATAATCAAAGAAATCAATTTAGACATGATAATGTTCATAAACACAATTTCAATGAAACTAAAGAGACAAAGTTTAAGAATAAAACCAAGTTACAAACTCCTTGAAGTTTTTGATGAATCTCTTGATAGAATCTTGCAAGAAGGATGAAACAATGGCATGAACAATCTAATATAAACTAGTTTAATCCAAAGTAAAGTCAAAATCCAAGAAAACAAATGTTTAAACCCTAAGATCTCTCTCAGACGGCTGAATTTTGCTCTCTAAAAATCGTCACCCCCAAACCCTAACTTTTCTTTTCCTTTTATATGAATCGTACGCGTTAAAAATCCGATGCGGGCTTGGAACATGAGGGACACGGCCAAGTCAGAAGTGACTTGGCCGTGTGAGTGTCTTTTGGAGGGACACGGCCAGGTGACACGGCCGTGTCCCTTGCCAGTGTTCGCTACTGCCTGCCTTTTGATCTTCTTTTCTTCTTGTTGAGTGACACGGCCAAGTGGAGCTTGACTTGGCCGTGTTGCACCATGTTTGAGGGACACAGCCACATGACTTGGCCGTGTCCCTTGCCTGTGTCTGCTTCTGTGAAATTTGCTTCGTCTTTGCCTTTGGAATCAAGTGAGACACGGCCAAGTCAAGGTGACTTGGCCGTGTTGGGCTTCTTTGGAGGGATACGGCCAGGTGACTTGGCCGTGTCCCTTGCATGTGTCTGCTACTGGGACTTGGTCTTCAATTTAATCTTGGTATGGGACACGGCCAGTGACTTGGCCGTGTCCTCTGCCTGTGCCAGCTACTGCCCATTTCATCTTCAATTTATTTCCTTGCCTGTTTTAACCTAACACAAAACTCAAAACAAACTTAAAACACGAAGTAAATAAACAATAACCGATAAAACATAAACACAAACTAAAAACTAGATCAAAAACGACATAAAACTAAAAATAAACTAAAACTACACAATTAAAGAAAACACTAGACAAACCGATAAAAACTAACGAAATACCTAAATAAAACAATAATTAACATAATAAACAAGACACAAAACTATAACAAAAACTAATAAAACATTGCGCTTTGGTAAACACTACTAAAGCTACACTCGCAAGTATACGAGGCTATTGTAGTATTTCGGTGAACACCTCAAGGTCGTCTCACAAGGAAGCTAGATAAGCTAATTATTTATCAAAATGTAATAAACAAATTATCAATTAATAGTCTTTGATTTATAAAATTGAATTGCTAAAGATCTAATGGAGATAGAAAGGAATTGAATTTATAACAATGAAAGGAAACTAAACAAATATATTGATTCACTTAATAGGGTTTGCACTTCTCTACTAATTTATATGTATGAACGGCTATTCCTCTCAACTGATTTAATTTCAAAGATCAGATTTCAAGCAGCTTAATTAATCAAATTAAGGAAATAAGCTCTCGCATTCAAACCTTTTTCAATTAATCTTACTACAATCGAAATGATCTTTTCCCTAGGTTTGTATTTCTAATTCACCTAAGTCCCTAATTGAATTCTTCCAGTATTAGATTTCATTACTCAATCCTTCATCTAAATACCTAAAATACATAATTGGTGGCCAATCAATTATATATTAACATTAATCCATTCAATTAAGGATAAAAGAAATAAATGATTAAGAGAAATAACCATTTCATACAATCATAGTAGATCCATACAAACCCTAGACTAGATCAAAATTAGTTTATAGTAATGCTATCGAACAAATTCATCTCATTAAAATTCAAAGAAATTAATTTAGACATTAGAGAATTCATAAATACAATTTCAATGAAACCAAATTACAAACTTCCTTTACAAACTTCCTTTACAAATTTGTTTTAGCCATTGCATTATTCTTTTACAAACTTCCTTTACAAACTTCCTTTACATAGTAAGAGATAGAGTTTAAGAACAAAACCAAATTACAAACTTCCTTTAGCTTCTGAAGAATCTCTTGCTCAGATTTTTGCTAAAAGATTAATGCAATTGCTAAAACAAATTTGATCTAGAGTGTTTGAGTGAAAGTGAAATCAATCCTTGATAACTTTTTTGTTTCAGAGAAGAAACTCTCAGAGAAAAGTGAAAAACGGCTGAAAGAGAAGTATAGGATGGCTAAAAGTGTGTGTAGAACGGTTGAAGAGTCTCCCCCCTTTTCTCTTGCCCTAATCTTCTTATTTATACAAATCCCTTGGCTAAAAATCCGCACTTTCTTTCTTTCTTTGGTCTTATGGGGTGACATGGCCAAGCTCTTGGCAGTGTCATGTGACACGGCCAATGGCTTGGCCGTGTCATGTGAGTGTGTCCTCTTCTGTTTCTCCTTTCTCTTCTTTGTTCTTTGGAGATGAGAGTGACATGGCCAAGCTTGTGGCCATGCCATGTGACACAGCCAGTGGCTTGGCAGTGTCTCTTGGGTGTGTCAACTTTTGTTTCTTTCCTTTGGTTCTTCCTTATTCTTTGGCTTAGGATGGGACACGGCCAAGCTTGTGGCTGTCTCATGTGACTTGCAGATAGTGAGGCCAAGTTCACAACAGTTATCCACCCCTTTCTTTTTTCGGCCCATTCGGGTTGTCTCCAGGTTTAGGCCCGTGTTCTTTAAGGCCCTGAGCCTAACAGTGCCGAAGTTGTAAGAACTATTCCATCGAGAGTGGGGACAAAAATCTCCGCTCACAGTGGTGACTCCACTGAAGATAAGAGAAGTTGATTTCGTTGGTCTTCATATTATTTTATTCTTTCTTATTATGATATTATCCATTGCATCATTTTAATTTGCATTGTGTGCATAAGTTAGGACGTTCTATTACCCGTGTTGTGTTATATAAGGGATACTATACTTTCACTCAAGGTATGGAGATCGGGCATGGAATAATCACTCATAGCCTCGTACCATTTGGTATATACTTGCTATGGAAACCTAAGCTTTTCAACCCAAAGACTAAAGACCATGTAGTTGACCTAGTTACTTTCCTTAGGTTTAACCCAAATGCTTGCTCTTTGACTATGTTTGATAAATCTTAGTTTGAACCATGGTTTATTTGGTTTGTTCCATTCCTAATATGACCTAATTATACTATAAGCCCAAAATAATTTTTAAGCCAAAAAAACCAAAACTATTTTCAAAATTTTTCAAAATAATCTTTGGACATAAAATCTTTTTCCAAAATGAATTAAAAATTCTTTCTATTTCATGGTCCAAACTTAAAGCCCAAAAATCTATTTTTTATAAATCTTTTACAATGGGCTTTGAAACAAAACCATTTTTAATAAACTTTTAAACAACTTTTTCTTTAATGGGCTCATAACTAGTTGGGTCAATTATGAAATATTTAAAATTAATTGTGGGCTTAGTTTACACTAAGACTTATTAATCACGAGTTTGTTTGAAGTATGAATCACTAGTTGCTTTTCCAAATTGGAAAATCTATTTATGATAAACCTTTTAATTTTGTTTTAATCCAATATAGCATAAAAGATATCTTTTGTTGACCCAATGGATTAAGACTTAATTAATGGGAGTTATCATAGATCGACTTCTAAGTTTGCAAACATAACTGTTGGTTAAAAAGTTCGAATGAATTCTTTCAAAAACAAAGATGCCCCATGTTTGTATTTTTTTGGCCGTATACCAAGAAAAAGAGATTCGCCATTCATGTGTAGAAGTTACAAGGTTGGAAGGTTCATTCCTACTATATTCAGTTGACGTGATTTGATTTGTTTATTACTTGTGCATTAATTTATCCATGCATGCATACATTGCATCTCATATCATTGATCCTCTTTGTTTCACATCCCTAGAGCACAGTAGTTCAAGATCTTACGACAATTTGACCTACTCCGACAACATAGAATCTAGCAACGACTCAATTAGCATCTCACCAAAAGCAATGGAGCCAGAATAGATTCAAAGGGTGATAGACAATGAAATGAACAATGAGATGGAAGAACTAAAGGGGGTCTTGGCTGAGACCATGAAATGCCAAGTGGCTGCAATGTTTGGGAATGCGGCTGAGGCATCTGCTAGTACCAAGAAGTAGAACAACAAAGGGAAGGCTAAGGTTGGTGAGGTAACCTTTGATGATGACAAGATGGTTATAGATGATGATGAATACTAGGCTCGGTATTTTCTAGATCCTCAAGAAAAGAAGAAGAAGCCAAAGATTATGGAGAAATCTATTGTTGAAAAGACAAAGACTTCTGATGTGGAGAAGAGGATTACTGATTTAGAGAAGAAGTTTGAGAAGAAGCTAAAAATCAAAGAGATGTCGTAAGTGGATAAGATATTTGAAAAAGATGATGAGGTCCCTTATGAGTTCAAGATGCCATCATTTGCCATGTTTGATGGAACCGGCAATCCTCATCTCCATGTGAAGCAATACATCACTGCTATGCAGTCTGCCCGAGCTACTAAGGCTCAAACTCTAAGGTACTTCATGCTTTCATCAGATCCTATTGTGCAAAACTGGTTTAGCACCTTAGAGTAAAGTACTCAAAAGAACTGGGATTTTCTATACAAAGCCTTCATCCAGTAGTATGGGTATAATGTGGAATTGGAAGTTACCTTGACAGAGGTAGAATCAATCAGGCATAAACAGAATGAGAATTTTATTGACTGCGTGAAAAGGTGGAGGAACAAAGATGCATTGCTTAAGAAAAGGCTCGATGAGTCAGATTAAATTAGGATGATTGTGAGAGGGTTGCTGCCTAATCTTAGTGAAAGGATGCCCCACCCCCTATTAGAGATTTCAAAGACCTTTTCCAAGTTGGACTACAAATAGAAGAATGGGAAAGAGAGAAGAATTATTTTTCTAGAAGAAGAAATGATAGGGGAAGTTATCTGTCTGGTGGTCAGGGTACATAGAAGTTAGTGAATTTCAATGCAACTATTGGCCAAGCAAATAGAAGATAGTTTTCAGAGTTGGAGAAACATCTGTCTTGGGTTTTCAACAAGTTACAGAAGAAAGGACTATTAAGGCATTGGCTCCTCGACCGCTGCATGATCCTCTGCCACTAAACTGTGATGCCAATGGCTTCTGTCAATTCCATCAAATGCAAGGGCATGATACAGATAAATGTGCTTGATTAAGACACGGGGTCTAAGATTTGATCGACAGTGGTAAGCTGCTCAAACCTGATAAACCCAACAATAAAAGCAATCCATTGCCTAAGTTTGGAAGAGTGCCACCACCAGCAACCTTTATGATAGAAGGAGGATTGGTGAAAAGTACTATTTTGTCTTCCATTCATGATGTAGATGAAGGAATTATGGATGAGGATGTGACGACCATTGCCTTTGACATGTCCAAGTAGATGAAGCACCATCGATTATAATTCAATAAACTTTCTTAGGCTTGAATGGTACTTATTTTATTTCTTTAATATTTTTAGAATAATTATGTTTTTTAAACTATGATTGTTTGAATGAATTACTTTCATCAAATTTTTACTTATGTTAGTGTTTGTCATTTTTGTGCTCAACCGATGACAAATCAAGTCTGATATTCATGAATTAGTGTACCTATACATCATGATCCGAATGATTTAACTAGGTGAGGGAATTGTTCTATAGTATTGAGCCATGTATGCTTACTTAGAGAGGGCTCCTACGTAATTATGAGTGTCTAGGTCCTAGTCAAATCTTAGAACATGCTTTGACAAACTTTCGAGGTGAAATTGAACTCTGCTTATTTAAGGGTAAAATGATCTAGGCATTATTTGGTTAGCTAATAACTAGTATCCACCCTATTTAATATCAATCCCTAGTTTGTCCCCTTGGACCTTCATAAATTTTTAGCTTATTTTTCATTGGACCTTCATAACCTATCCTTTGCTATTGTGACACTTATGGCAAGTCTAATGATCACTAAATTACCGAGAGGAAAGAAGATCAAAGAAAGTGTGTACTATGAAGACTATAAAGATAGTTGAAGTTTACCTAAACTAGATTTAATATCTCCGATCTCTTTCATCATTGAGATAAAGTTAGGACAACAAAGAATCCATCCTTCCTAAATCATATCCACTCCAATCCACTCATCCATAGTTAGAAGCATAGAATGGTACAAACAAGATAACTCTCTTAGAGCTAGGAAAATAAAAAAAAAGTAGTAAAAAAAGAGAAAAAGAAAAAAAGAAGAAAATAAAAAGAGAAAAAAGAAAATAAAACCCCAAAAGAGCAATTTAAAAGGCCAACCAAGTTCTTCTTACCTAAAGCAAGCAGAAGACTCCCATATAGTTTATGAGGACATATTGACTTGAATTGATCCAATCTAGCCAGAGATTCAACTAAAATCAAAGAAAGACCATCTAGTTCATGAGACCCGTCACACCTCCTAGTTAGTAGTCTTGAAACTCCTATACTTGACAATCCTACAGAGAAAAATGATAAAATGCTAAAAGAGAAAAAAATAATAAGAAAAGGAAAAAAGAAGAAAAGGGAGAGGAATGAGGGTCTCAAACTTTTTGCGAAGTCAAAGAATGTCTGAATCAAGATCCAGATTAATGCTAATGGAAGAATGTTCAAAGCTCTATCTTTTCATGCTTCCAACAGCATAAAATTCCAATAAGGAAGTTTATAGTGTGACGGTTTGCCAGCAGTATCACAGTAGCTCCAATTTGAAAATGGCCTTCAATTAAACCATGTCCCTTATGAAACCCCATTTCAAGTCTAATAAAGACTTGTTGATCTCTATTGATAGATATAGTCTATTAGTGGAGATTGCTTGAATAAGCAAACATATGAGATAGATAAAATTTAAAACTCAATGAGACCTTTGGCCAAGTAATTTGTATGTGGCTATCTAAAGTGCAATGGTTATTGCTTAAATGGAAATGATTCCCAAGTTTAGTATTGTAACTAGGGTTATCATATTATATATATATTAATTTGGGAAAGTTGAGTCATGAGGTAAATTGACATTGATTTGACAAAGTCAACATTTGATTTAAAAAAAAATAATTATTTTCCTGTTATATAAACCTTCAAGTTAAAGGAAGTATGTTGCACCATAGAATCTCAAAGGACACTCTGGGCAAAATAAATAATCATGCTCAAGGTTATGAAGAATCTACCAACAGATATTCTAAATCATAGTTTGAAATGGATGTATCTCTATGTTGCTTGGGCCCCACCACTCATGTTTTCAACATCTTAAAAGTCATAAATGTAAAGTCTTCTACCATTTTAATGCAAGACATGAACAATCATCTGGAAGGAATCCATGGAGGCACTTCAATTGGTCATCTCAGTTTGTGAGTCAAAGAACCACTGTAAGTATTATTCATGCATATCATGCGTACATGAGCATATCACACTGCATTGCCTATTCTTTATCAAAGTGAACAACAGACACCCTATGAAGCAAACATGAAGCAGATATGGAATCAGGGAGCATATAAGGTCCATTGCTTGAGGAAGATCCAGTCACTATACGAAAATGGAGATGCAGGCTTGTGCAAAGAACTAGAAAAAATGTGACATCAATCAGAGCATGTATGGGAACAAAATCATTTGTTTGAGCCTACATAGGGGGAAAAACTTCCTCTTTTGAATTCTTGATTTTATGAGTGTGCAAAACATTTTTAGACACACTTTCAATATTTTGCCACACAGGGGGCAAAGAGAGGATATGAGAGTTAGATAAAAAATAGCTGAATTTTTTTGCAAAAGCTATATTTTTTTAAAAGAAAGAACAAAAGAAGAAAGTAAGAACCTACAAGAAGGAAGATACAAAAGACAAAAGGTCAGTTCAGCTAGAAGAGCTGAAGTTAATCCATTGAAGAATGGAATAAGTGGCTAGAAGAAAGCCCGTACTTTCAAATGGCAGAAGGTCAGTTAAACTAGAAGTGCTGAAGTCAATCCATTGAAGAATAGAACAACTGGCTAGAAGAAATCCAAAACTCTCAGATGATAAAAGGTCAACAGAATCCATTGAAGAATGGAACAAATTGACTAGAAGAAAGCTGGAATTCTAAAATGACAAAAGGATGACCAAGCTAGAAGAGTTATCTGGTTTTCATTAAATCTTTGGAAAAGCCAGTCTCAGGTCAAAAACCTAAATCTAATCTTGGGTCGAGTACCAAAAATCTAGCATCGGGTTGAGAACACAAATCCAATCTAAGTTGAGCACCCAAAATCCAGTTTTGGATCGAGAATCCTAATTTAGTTTCACGTTGAGAACCCTAATCCAGTTTCGGGTCAAGCACCCTAATCCAGTCTCGGGTTGAGAAACCTAATCTAGTTTTGGTCAAGAATCTTAATCCAGTTTTGGGTCAAGTATCCTAGCCCAATTTTAAGTCGAGCACCCTAATCCAATCTTGGGTTGAAAACCCTAATCCAATTTCAGGTCGAGAACCCTAATCCAATTTTTGGTCAAGCACCCTAAACTAGCTCGGGTCCAGAACCCAACCAATCCAGTTTTAGGCCCAAGTGAGCAAGCCAACTCAGGCCCAGAGTCTAAATCCAGTATTGGGTCGAGAACACAAAATCTAGCATTAGGTCCATAGCCCACTTCATTTCTGTAAAAATTAATTCAAAAGTTATGTTGCTTTTCACTCTCTGAATTAGTTCAAGATCATTCAAGCAAGGGGGCAAACTGTAGACCTTCAATTTTGGCCCTAAATCGGTATGATCCCGATTAAAGAATGACAAAATAATTTAATCTAACTTTAAAAGTTTTAAAACTAGTTTATAACTTTTTAAATAAGTCGATTCGATTTGAAATGGCATAAAAATCCTAAATTAAGTTTGTTCGATCAAAATTAAGATTGTCCGGTCCAGAAATTAAAACAAATGCAATATCAATTTGAGTCGAGAGTGCTTAGGCAACATGAGCCTAGCTCATGTTGATTTGGTTGCCCAAATCAACATGGTCTTGGTCCATGTCGATCTGGCACACTAGATCGACATGGTTTTAACTTGTTTTTAGGTTTTTTGACCGGTTAGTTACCTAATTAGCTTAGAATTCATTTAAAAGACATATTAGCAAAATTAGTTTTAGGGTTTTATTGGTTTTGCCTTTAAATAAAATTTTTTAATGCTATGAATGGGGGGAGGAATGAATAAGCAACAACAATCATCAGCAGCCAAAAAGAATAAGCAAAATATAAAGCATCAACCATTAACCCTAAAGGCAGTAACCTACTACCTTAATCTTTGCTCAGCCAGAAAAAAACATTGTTGTAGGTAGTAAGCTTTGAATCAGCAATCAAATTTGGCGAAGCCTTCAAACGTAGGTTTTGTATCTTAAATTTAATTTGCTTAAACAAACAATAGATAGGGTATCTTTCATATTTTCATTTATTTGTTTTAATTATCATATTGAACGCAAAAATTTAATTGCTAAAACTTCAGTTGCATATTTTATAAAATTAAAAAATCTATCCATTTTGTCCATCCAGTAGCGTAAGGTTTAATGTGAATAATTGGCATAAATCCTAATTATTAATCCTAGTGTCCAGAAATTGTAACTTCTTAAAACCCTGATCCCTCAGCGAAAAACCCTAATATCTTAAAACCAAATATCTAGAGCCTTAAAATCCTTAAACCGTAAATTTGCTAAAACCTAATATCATGACATTCAAACCCTAAATTCAAAAACCTAAAACCAAAACCCTAAATCCAAAAACCCTAAAACTCAAACCCTAACTTACAAAACCCTAAAATCTAAGCCCTAGCTTCCAAACTCTAACTTCCAAAATTCCAAAACCTTAATATGTAACCCTTAAGCCTTAAACACCTAAACCCTAATTTTTGTAAGTATAAAACCCTAGTTATATAGAAACCATAATTCCCCAACAGAACTTATTATACAAACTATTTACCTTTGGGGGCGCTGCCACCTTGAACCCTACCCGCTAACTGGCTAACGGGACTGTCGTAGGCACGACCCTCATTATAGCGCACTATATTTCATTAATGAGATAAAATTAAGATGTGTTTGTTTATTTTCTTTATAATTATTCAATTATTTTCATATGTGTTGCATTATTTTTTCCTTGTTTCATTCTTTTCCTTAGATTTAAATGTATTTTTAAAGGGAATTTGTAAAAGGCATGTTTTCATTCATTGGTGCCTTATTTGTTTAATTTATTTATATAGTTTAGTTTATTTAAAGGCTTTGAGACAATTGTAAGGGACATGTTTCCACCTTTTAGTGGGTGTCCTCTTTTATTTATTTTCTTTGTGGATTTTTGGACATTTGTAAGGGCATGTTTCTATCAATTGATGGGTGCCCATTTTGTTTAATTTGTTTGATTTATAATATAGTATTATTTATGTTTATAAATGCATGTAATATGGATAATGTCATAATAATTAAGAATTCAATAATATTTATACCTGAAAAGGAGGCCGGTTCTAATGAACCGGGCATTATGGGGGTGCTGGGCCATTTCTTACCTTCCCCATGCGTACCCAACTTTCTGAACACAATAAGGAGGTTGGGGATTCCTTAGGAATTGATTCATCCACCCTCCACCCCTTTCTTTTTCTTGGCCTGTTTGGGTGGATACTCCATTTTCTCTGGGTTTAGGCCCTTGTTCTCTAAGGTCCTAAGCCTAATAGTGTTGAAGTCGAAAGAACCATTCCACAGGGAGTGGGGGTGAAAATCCCTGCTCAAACTAGTCTATGTGAAAGATGTAGAGGCACATCTAGTGACACCTCTAAGACCAAGCAACCCATCTTGCGTCTTCAAAACTACAAGATGAATTAATATTGTGCACACTATTAAAGAGTGGACACCTAAGGCACATAATTCAGAACTTTATTGATAATGGGAGATCATTCCACCAAAGGTAACCAGCATTGGAAACCCTTCCCAACCACCATTGAGGCCAAAGTAAATATGCCTTAAATTAAACTAGTCTTCCCATTTTTACCAAAATTACATTTTTTTAACAAAACCTAGAAAATAAATCCTCTCATGCTTACCAACCAGAGTCCTTTTACTAATTTGTTCTATAGGAAGGTTGAGTCATAATTTTAGTCCAAGTCTAAGCCCATGTCAAATATCGAGCTAAAGCTAAATCCAAGCCTATGTCAGATACCAAGTGAAATTCAAAGTCAAAGTCCAAGTTCGAGCCAAAGTTCGAGTCATTCAAAATCAAAGTCACAGCTTGGTCAGAGTCTTAAAAAAATCTTAGTCAACCAACATCGAGTCAAAACTTAAATCAATCAAAATTTAAAGTTACAGTCTGAGTAGAATCTCAAGAGTCTGAGTCTACCAATGTCGAGTCAAAACTCTAGTCAATCTAAGCCAAAATCTAGTCCATGACTATGTTAAATATTGAGGTTGTAAGTGTCAATTTCTTTTGTAATAGCCTATTTATTAATAAAATACAGAATTTCATTCACATTATCTTCAACGCATTGAAAAAAAAAAGAACAAAAGAATAAAAAAAATCAAAAATATGAAGGCTTGGCATTATAGTATCCTCCAGTAACAACCAAGGACCAATCCTTTGCAAGAATTTATAGGATCAAGATTATGAAGCCTGTCAAATAGAAGTTCCAAGTCAACATCCTTTGGAGCCCCATATGGAATCCTAAAAATAGAGAGAAAAAAATAAGAAGAAAGAGAGAAAGAAAAAGAAGAAATTCATTATACCTCAGTATAAGAGTTGCAAGATTATCATATCAGCATCTCTTAAAGCATGAAAGAAAAAAGAGAAAAAATCACTTTACCAAAGAAGTCAAATATCTAGAAACACTAATAATGAGACATTCAAAGCCATCAAACAAAGCCATCAAGTCACCCTAGCAAAAAGAGGATTGGCAGTACCTCAAATCAGCTTAAATGCTCTACCTTCACATCACAGAGTTACAAGAACTTTGCACCCTAGAACAACATCTTGTTTCATGGATGGAAACCATCCCACCAATCCAGACAGAAATATGAGAAAGGGCTATGAACAAAAATTAGCCCAACACTTCAACGGAAAGGTTACCTAATAACCCGAGAAGCAATCACATGGCAGTCTATGCTTTCTAAAAAAGACATTGCGTGATAAAGTTATCATCTCTTCTGAATTAGATGGAATTAGCTCAAGACAAGAACAATATCGACCTGATTATATTGCAAATGCAATTGATATATGGGTAGCACCCATTAGGCTCGTTCCCACTTGTTCCAACCTAATCCAAGTTGGTCTAAATAATACTAAATCTTTTCATGCCAAGGTATGTAAAAAAGAGAGAGAAAAAAAAAGGAAAAGCTTGCTAAGATGAAAACCTAAAAGGGCAATGTAGACCCTTAATTTTTGACCCAGTCCGGTCCAATATATTTTATTTTAGTCCAAAATGATTTTTGTGTTGTCTAATTGGTCCAAAATAATTTTTGTTATCTTAATTAAATAATTTTTCTTTAGTATCTAATTTTTATTAATAAAAAATAAAAATAAACAAATAAAAGTCAAAAAAATAAAAATAAAAATCGACATCGAAAAATCGGCGAGGAAAAATCATCGCACGGGCCCGTGGACATTTCACCCGCAAAAGTTGCCATTTCGCTCGCAGGAAATCCTTCAAGAGAAATGGCACACGCCACGCCCACTCCTCGCCCACTGCCGCAGTTGACTGCGGCAGATTTTTTCGCCAACGCATTTTTCCTGCGGCAAATTTTTTCGGCAGCGCAATTTGTTCGACGCAAAATTTCTGAAACCTAATTCAATTAGGTTTCAGTTTCCTTTTCTTATCAATATTAGTTGCCGTGATTAATTAGGAATAAATCATATGAAACCTCTATAAATAAGGACCAAAGTCAATCAAATTGGAGGGGGGCCAAAAATCCAAAATTGGACAGGAGCTTGGAAAAGTGGATCCAAATCCTTGAAGAAAATCATCTTGAATCAAGATGGTTTTTTAGGGAGCAAAAAAATGATTAAGCAATTAAAAAGAAAAAAAGGCTTATCTTTGGAGCTTGTTCATCCAAGAAGCAATTTTTGTGCAACTTACAAAATAAGGTATGAAATTCTAATTTCTTTATATTTTACATAGTAGCATAAACTAATAAATGATGTCTTTTAATTCAAAAACCCCAAAACCTTAATTCCCTTTGTTCAAAGTTTAAAAACACTAATCCGTTGCTTTATTTTCCAAAAAAGCTTAAAATTATTATTTTTACTTTTTTAAAATCTTAAAACTCTAATTTAACATATTTTTCAACAAAATCAAAATTTAATTCTATTTCTTTCAAAACTTTTAACTTGGTACTATTTCTTTCAAAAAGCCTTATAAAATATATTTTCTATTTATGTAAACTTCAAATCACTTTGTTTAAACTTATAAAACCTCATGAAATCATCAAATTGTTTTTCCAAATCCAAAAATCAACGAATCACCCGAAACCCTAAAATCAAAAGCCTAAAAACCTAATTCATGCAAGAAAATAGTGGAAATAACATTGGTGAAGGAAAAGAATACCTCGACAACCGCCATCCAGCCGACAAAAGACTTCTTGTTTCGGCAAAGCTTATCAGGACCATGGTAAAGACATGCGAGACTAGCTTCACCCCAACTAGAAGATGGTACCATTCTGAGATAAGAAAGGTCACTCAACACTGACAAGTGGATGGAGGATTCAGTGCTGCCTAAGATGGTCGACCCGAGCAGATATAACAAAAATCCTCGAGCATATTGTTCGGTCGTGTCTCTGCCAACCCGTCCTTCATAGTTTATCCAATAAACTACTTGTAGACCCTTAATTTTTGACCCGGTCCGGTCCAATATATTTTAATTAGTCCAAAATAATTTTTGTGTTGTCTGATATATTTTAGTTAGTCCAAAATAATTTTTATGGTATCTTAATTAATTTTAATATTTATTTTAGTAAAATATGGTGAAATGAATAAAAATTCAAAAATAATAAAAAAATAACAAAAAAATCGGCGACGGAAAAATCGTCGCCGAAAGTCAGCACGGGCCCGTGGGCGAAATGGCCTACGGGCCCGTTCAGCTCGCGCTACGGGCCGGTTCCATGCACGCTGCCGCAGCCAGCTGTGGCAATTTTTTTTGCCAGCGCAGTTTTTCCGCAGCAATTTTTTTTCGCCAGCAAAATTTTTCCGATGCAAATTTTCCAAAACCTAATACAATTAGATTTCGGCTTCCTTTTCTTATTCAATAAAGATGCCGTGAATAATTAGGAATGAAGGATATAGAACTTCTATAAATATGGACTAAATAACACAAAAAAAAAGGGGAGGCCGAAAATAAAAAAAATTGGGCAGTAGCTTGAAAAGTGGAACCAAATCCGTGAAGGAAAAGGAGCAATTCAATTTGATATTTTTTCTGGAATAGCAGGGACACGATTGAAGGAATTCAAAATGCAGCAATTGTCTTTGTTTTAATTCATCCAAGAAAAATAATTTTTGGAGGAATCATCAAAAGGAGGTATGTATTAAATTCTTTGGTTATTTTTTCACAGTAGCTAAAACTAGGAATTTGTGTTTTTCAAAATTTAAAATCTTAGAACTTTAATTTAGTTTTTTCTAAAGTCAAAAACCTTATTTCGCTGGTTTATTTTCCAAAAGGCTTAAAATTGTTATTTTTACTTCTTTAAAATCTTAAAACCCTAATTAAACATATTTTTCAACAAAACCAAAATTTGATTCTGTTTCTTTCAAAATTTTAAATTAGGTTCTGTTTCTTTCAAAAAGCTTTAAGAAACATCTTTTCTATTTATAAAAACTTTAATCCGTTTGTTTAAATTCATAAAACTTCATGAAACTGTCAATTGTCTTTCCAAATCCTAAAATAAAATTCATTACTCGAGACCCTAAATTTAAAATTCCTAAAACCCTAATTCAACTCCAAAACCTAAAATAGTGAACCCTAACATCCTTAAAACCTTAAACCTCAATTTTTTCTAAACCCTAATCCTTTAAAACTTTTAAAAAACCATATAAACACAAATATTTAATTTTACACAATGAGCTTGAAACCATAATTTGAAGAGTAACCGTAAACCACAAATCAAAAGTATTTTGAAGTGTTCAAACCTTAATTTCATGATTTTACATCACAAACCCTAATTTTGTTAATCAAAGAACTTTATCAACCTTTTAAAACATAAAACCATAATTTATTTTAATTCCATAAAAAGTCACAGTAGCCTAATTCTATAAATTCCAAAACCCTAAACACATGAAATAAAGGATCCTAAATGAAAATAGTAGCTATAATTTAGACTTTTATTTGCTTTATTCAATTCTATATTTGATTATGCTTTGATTTCTTTTATATGCTTTAATTTATTTAAGTTTAATGCTTGGTTTATTTAATTTATCATGGGCGGATGTTTACTTTCTATTGATATTTAATATCTTTGATGAATGATTTATTTATTATGAATGGTTATTTACTTTTATCAATTTATTTTGATTTCCAAATGTTGTAAGAGGTATGTTTCCACTTGGTGGGTACCTCATTAATTTAAATTGCTTTTTTATTTTAGAACTAATGTAAAGGGCATGTTTCTACCTTTCGGTGGGTGTCCTATTTAGGCATGTGATGTAAGAACATGTTTCCATCCTTGGATGGGTGTCCATTTATTTGCTTTGTTTGGACATTGCTTTGATTTTAATATAATGATGCTTTCTTTTAATTATTGTGTGTAATATGGATAATATTATTATATTTAAGAATTTTATAATATTAAGACCTCTAAAGGAGGCCGGTTCCAATGAACCAGGTGTTGTGGGGGTGCTGGGCCATTTCTCACCTTCCCCACACGTACCCAACTTTTTGAACCCATTAAGGGGTTGGGGATTCCTTAGGAATCAAGTCATCCACCACTTTCTTTTTCCTGGCCCGTCCGGGTGGCGACTACTTTTTCTCCGGACTTAGGTCCGTGTTCTCTAAGGCCCATAGCCTAAACAGTACCGAAGTCGCAAGAACCATTCCACCGGGAGTGGGGGCAAAAATCCCTGCTCACACTATGAATTGGCTCAATTTTTATCTTAAAAGGCCCTTTATATGATGGTTCCATACTAATTAATTCCTGAATTTCTTCAAATGTTAAAATATCATTGGTCTGAGGAACCGGAACACCATCAAATCAAAGGCCGATTATAGCAGTAAAATCGACCAGACCAATCATCATCTCTCCAATGGGCAAGTGAAAAGTGTGAGTTGTGTCCAACCATCGCTCTGCAAGCGCCTGGACTACGCTCCAGTCTATCTGATACTCCTCGGATGACAATTGTAAGATGAACTGCTCAAAGCCGCAATCTCGAATAATTCGCCTTACCCGAGAAGGCACTACATCGTACCATTGTCGGGCTTTGTAAATACACCCTCCAACCCAAACAATGCAACGATCATGCTAACACAGACCCAGATAAGTTAATACCAGGTAAGTACACATTATTCTATCTACTTAATTTAATTTATTTTTCTAAAAAAATATAATAATACAAAATAAACATATAAAATAATAATAAAGGCAAAAGCAATAATAATAAAAGAGCATAATATAAAAATATAAATCAAAAATAAAAAATAATCACAAAAAATATATATAACAATAAAAAAAAGGAAAAAAAATCAAGAGAAATAAAAAAGGAAAAAATAATTACCTCGCTCTTTTGATTGGAACTGCGATGTAGCGGCATCCCAGCCAGTATATCTAAATTTTCGTCTTCATGATGCCGAATAAACTCAAATAACTCGGCATTAGAATGAGTCCCTGACCTTGAAGCATGCATTATTTTTGAAAAATGTGCTAAAATTGAAAGAAATTTGAGAGAATTATAATGTGAAAGTTTTACTGTGAAATAAAATGAAGAATCAGTTCCTTTTTATAGAGAAACGGCAAGCAAAAAACAAAATTCAAAACTATTCACGAATAGTAAATTTTACTATTCATGAATAGTAAACTTTACTATTGATGAATAGTAATTTTACTATTCATGAATAGTGATACTATTTATGAATAGTAAAAGTACTATCTCCAATAGTAAATACTATTTACAAATAGTAAATTTACTATTTATGAATAGTAAATAGTGCATGAACAGTGACTACACAGTAAATTCAATCATTCACTTTAATTATTCAAATAATTGCGGGTATATAAATATTTTTACACCCAGGGGGCAATAAGAAGACATGCATAAAAATTAGCCAAATTTTTTAAAATTGAAAATTATTAGCTCGGGTCCAGAACCCAAATTTTCCTTAGGTCCAGAACCTATAATCTTTTTTAAGTCCAGAACTTAGCTCGGGTCCAGAACTAAATTTTTCTTAGGTCCAGAACCTAGAATCTTTTCTATGTCCAGAACTTAGCTCGGGTCAAGAACCCAAATTTTCCTTAGGTCCAAAACCTAGAATATTTTCTAAGTCCAGAACTTAGCTTGGGTCCAAAACCCAAATTACCCTTAGGTCCAGAACCTAAAATCTCTTTTAAGTCCAGAACTTAGCTCGGGTCCAAAACCCAAATTTTCCTTAGGTCCAGAATCTAGAATTTATTTCTACGTCCAAGAACTTAGCTCGGGTCCAGAACCCAAATTACCCTTAGGTCCAGAACCTAGAATCTTTTCTAAGTCTAGAACTTAGCCTGGGTCCAGAACCCAAATTACCCTTAGGTCCGGAACCTAAATCTCTTTTAAGTCCAGAACTTAGCTCGGGTCCAGAACCCAAATTTTCCTTAGGTCCAGAACCTAGAATTTATTTCTAAGTCCAAGAACTTTGCTCGGGTCTAGAACCCAAATTACCCTTAGGTCCAGAACCTAGAATCTTTTCTAAGTCTAGAACTTAGCTTGGGCCCATAACCCAAATTACCCTTAGGTCCAGAACCTAAAATCTCTTTCAAGTCCAGAACTTAGGTAGGGTCCAGAACCCAAATTATCCTTAGGTCCAGAACCTAAAATCTCTTTTCTAAGTCCAAGAACTTAGCTCGGGTCCAGAACCCAAATTTTTCTTAGGTCCAGAACCTAGAATTTATTTCTATGTCTCAGAACTTAGATCGGGTCCAGAACCCAAAATTTTCTTTAGGTCCATAACCTAGAATTATCCTTGAGTCAAGAACTCGAACCGGGTCTAGAACCCAAAACCTCCATCATTTCAAAAATTAAGTCTTATTGCTTTTCACTCTCTTTCACTAAAGTTTCAGATCATTCAAGCAGGTGGCAAACTGTAGACCCTTAATTTTTGACCCAATCCGGTCCAATATATTTTATTTAATCCAAAATAATTTTTGTGTTGTCCAATATATTTTAATTAGTCCAAAATAATTTTTGTTATCTTAATTAAAAAAAATTTTCTTTAGTATCTAATTTTTATTAATAAAAAATAAAAATCAAAAAAATAAAAATAAAAATTGGCGACGAAAAATTCGGCGAAGAAAAAATAATCGCCGAAAAACAGCGCGGGGCATGGCCATGGGCCATTTCACCGGCAGGAGTGTCCTGCGGGCGAAATGGCCCACAGGCCAATCCTCGCCCCCTGCCACAGCCAACTACGACAAATTTTTTTGCCAGCACAATTTTTCCGCAGCAGTTTTTTTTGCTAGCAAAATTTTTCCGACGCAAATTTTCCGAAACCTAATGCAATTAGGTTTCAGTTTCCTTTTCTTAATGAATAATGTATGCCATGAGAAAATAGGAATAAACCAGAAAAACTCCTATAAATAAGATCAATTACAACACAGAAACTGAGGAAAGTTTGAAACCAAAACTGAGTAGGAAAGCTATTAACAATTTATCAAAGGCAGCAACTGCCTTTGTCTTTGTTCATCCAGAAAACAATTTTTTGGTGGAACCAACGCACAGGTTTGAATCTTTAATTTGTTTTTATTTCTTACAGTAGCTTCATTCTTGATTTAATCCATAATATTACACACGCAAACCTTCAATCTTTGAAGATGTTATAATTTGATCTTTGTTTCTAAATACCTTAAATAGTTTCCTTTGTTTCTAAATACTTTGAAAATCTTATTTTGTTGCTTTATTTTCCAAAAAAGTTTAAAGTTATTAATTTTGTTTATTCAAAACCCCAAAACTAAAATTTTCTTTCTAAATTTATAAAACCCTAAATTGAGTTCTGTTTCCTTCCAAAAGCCTTGAAAATATCTTTTTTGCTCTTATAAACCTTAAATCATTTGTTTACATTCATAAAATTATCAATTACTTTTTTTTTCAAATTCTAAAAAACCTAAGCATTCACTGAAACCCTAATTCCAAAACACTAAACCTAATGCAATTTCCTAACCTAAAATTGTGAATCCTAACCCTTTTAAAACCTTAAACCTTATTTTTTTTAAAACCCTAATCATTTAAAACTTTAAAAACCATAAAAACACAAATATTTTAATTTCACACAGTAGGCTTGAAACCATAAATCAAAAAGTATTTTAAAGTGTCCAAATCCTAATTTCATGATTTTACATCACAAACCTTAGTTTGGTTAATCAAACAGTTTTACCAACCTTTTAAAACATAAAATCTTTAATCTATTTTAATTCCCCTAAAATCACAGTAGCTTAAATTCCATAAATTCCAAAACCCTAAACACATGAAATAAAGAACCCTAAATGGAAACAATAGCTATAATTTAGATTTTTATTTGCCTTATTTAATTCTACATTTGATTATGCTTTGATTTATTTTATATGCTTTAATTTATTTAAGTTCAATGCTTGGTTTATTTAATTTATCATGGATGGATGTTTACTTTCTATTGATGTTTAATACCTTTGATGAATGATTTATTTATTATGAATGGCTATTTACTTTTATCAATTTATTTCGATTTCCAAATGTTGTAAGAGGTATGTTTCCACTTGATGGGTACCTCATTAGTTAAATATCATGTAATTTAAATTGCTTTTCTATTTTAGAACCAATGTAAAGGACATGTTTTTACCTTTCGACGGGTGTCCTATTTAGGCACGGGATATAAGGACATGTTTCCATCCTTGGATGGGTGTCCATTTAATTGTTTTGTTTGGACATTGTTTTGATTTTCAATATAATGATGCTTTCTTTTAATTATTGTGTGTAATATGGATAATATTGTTATATTTAAGAATTTTATAATATTAAGACCTGTATAGGAGGCCGGTTCCAATGAACTGGGCGTTGTGGGGGTGCTGGGCCATTTCTCACCTTCCCCGCACGTACCCAACTTTCCAAACCCATTAAGGGGTTTGAGATTCCTTAGGAATCGAGTCATCCACCCCTTTCTTTTTTCCCGACCCATTTGGGTGGCGACTCCATTTTCTTCGAACTTAGGTTCGTGTTCTCTAAGGCCCCAAGCCTAAACAGTGCCGAAGTCGCAAAAACCATTCCACCGAAAGTGGGGGCAAAAATCCCTGCTCACACTACCTGAGTTGGATAACCCCAATACCAAAAGCAATCCTCTGCCTAAGTTCAACAGAGTGCCACCACCAGTAACTTTCATGGTAGGAGAAGGATTGGAGGAAGATCTTATCTTATCCTCCTTTTAAGATGGGAATATTGAAGATGTGAAGGGAGAAAAAGCTTAACTCAACAAACTTCCCTTGGCTTGTTTTTTTTTTCTTGTTTTATTTTCTTTCTTTAATATTTAATTAGAACAGTCGTGTTTTTCAAATTTAAATTTATTTGAATAAATTACTTTCATCAAAATTTTTGCTGGTCTTTGTTCATTTTGGTGCTAACCGATGAAGAATCTAGCTTGATGTTTATAAATTAATGTGTCTAGGCATCATGACTTACTTTAATAGATGAGGAAATTGCTCTATAGCATTGAATTGTGTATGCTTACTTAGAGAGGGCTCATGCATAATTACCTTTGTCTAGGTCCTAGTCAGTCTTAGAACATGCTTTCTCAAAATTTCTCAAACTTTCGAGGTGAAATTGAACTCTGCTTATTTTAAGGGAGAGATGATCTAGGCATTGTTTGATGAGCCAACAACTAGTATCCACCCTATTAAATATCAATCCCTAGTTGTCCCTTTGAGCCTTCATAAAATTTTGGCTTTCTTTTCATTGGCATGTAACCCCAACAACCTATCCTGAGCTATTGTGATACTTTTGACATGTCTTATGACCATAAAGATGAAGAGGCAAGAAGACCAAAAAAAAGGAATGAATAGTCAAGATCATAAGGATAGTTGATGTTTTCAAGAATATAAGGGTAGTTGAAGTTCACCTAATATCTCTAATATATGAAGGAAACATCAGAGTAACAAATGATTTACCCCTATTAAAGAAGATTTATGTCACTCCACTCATCCATTATTAGAAACCCAAGTTGGTACAAATAAGACAACTCTTTTAGAGCTAGAACCCAAAAAAAAATAATAAATAAATAATAAGAAAAAAAAAGAAAAAAAGAAAAAAAAAAGAAAAAGAAGAAGAAAAAAGGACAAAAGAAAAAGAAAAGAAAAAGAAAAGACAAAAAAGAAAAGAAAAGAAAAAGAAGAAAAAAGAAAGATAAAAGGAGAAAGACCATCCATTTCTTGAAAGTTCTGTACTTGACAGTCCTACAAAGAAGAAGGACAAAATGATAAAATGCTCAAAGAAAGGGAAGAGTAAGAAAAATAAAAAGAAAAAAAGGGAGAAGAAGAAAAGAAACGAATTTGGGTACCAAACTTTTTGCAATGGCAAAGACTGTCCTAATCAAGATCCAGATTAATGCCAAAAAGATAGAAGGAATATGGAGTGTAGCAAGATTGTTCTCAGGTGCCTAAAGTTCAAACAAGAAATTTATAGTGTGAGGGTTTGCCCATAGTGTCATAATGGCTCCAACTTATAAATGGCCTTCATTTAATCCATGTCCCTTATAGACCCCATTTTAAGCGTATCAAAGACCTGTTGATCTCTCTTGGTAGGTAGAGTTTATTAATGGAGATAGTTTGGATAAGCATGCATATGAGATAGACAATATTCAAACTCAAATGAGACTTTTGACCAAGTAATGTGTATGAGCGGGATTTTCGCAGCCACTCCTGGTGGAATGTTTCTTGCGACTATGGCACTGTTTAGGCTCGGGGCCTTAGAGAACACGGACCTAAGTCCAAAGAAAATGGAGTCACCACCCGGACGGGCCGGAAAAAAGAAAGGGGTGGATGACTCGATTCCTAAGGAATCTCCAACCCCCTAATGGGTTTGAAAAGTTGGGTACATGTAGGAAAGGTGAGAAATGGCCCAACACCCCCACAACGCCCAGTTCATTGGAACCAGCCTCCTTTACAAGTCTTAATATTAAAAAATTCTTAAATATAACAACATTATCCATATTACACACAATAATTAAAATAAGGCATCGATATATTGAAAATCAAAATAATGTCCAAGTAAAACAAATAAATGGACACCCATCCGAAGATGGAAACATGCCCTTACATAATTCATGCCTAAATAGGACACCCACCGAAAGGTAGAAACATGTCCTTTACATTGGTTCTAAAATAGAAAAGCAATTTAAATTACATATTTAACTAATGAGGTACCCACCAAGTGGAAACATACCTCTTACAACATTTGAAAATCTAAATAAATCGATAAAGTAAATAACCATTCATCATAAATAAATTATTCATCAAAGATATTAAATATCAATAGAACATAAACATCCATCCATGATAAACTAAATAAACTAAGCATTGAACTTAAATAAATCAACAAAACATTGAAAATAAATTAAAGCATAATCAAATATAAAATTGAATAAAGCAATTAAAGATTCAAATTAGGGCTACTATTTCTATTTAAGATTCTTTATTTAATGTGTTTAGGGTTTTGAAATTTATGGGTTAAGCTACTGTGAGTTTTAAAGGAATTGAAATGGATTAAAGTTTTATGATTTAAGAGGTTGATAAAATTATTTGATTAACCAAATTAGTGTTTGAGGAGTGAAATTATGAAATTAGGGTTTGAACATTTTAAAATATTGGATTTATGATTTATGGTTACTACTATGTAGAATTATAACATTTAAATTTATATGGTTTTAAGGTTTTAAAGATTAGGATATAGAAAAATTAGGGTTTAAGGTTTTAAGGGAATTAGGGTTTAAGAAAACTAGGGTTTAGAATAATTTGGTTTGAGGTTACTGTCTTGATTCTAAAGTTGAAATAGGGTTTAGTGTTTTCGGAGAATATATTTTATTTTAGAATTTGGAGAAACAATTTATAATTTTATGAAGTTTTATGAAAACAAACAAAACGATTTTAGGTTAATACAAATAAAAAATATATTTTTTAGGGTTTTGGAAAGAAACGGATTCAATTTAAGGTTTTGAAGAATTGGAAAGCAAATTAGGGTTTTGAGATTTTGAAGAAACAAAAACTAACAATTTTACGATTTTTGGAAAACAAAGAAATGAATTAAGGTTTTTAAGTTTTAGAAAAGGTAAATTAAAGTTTTAGGGTTTTTTGAATCAAAAGAGACAATTGGATTATTTAAGCTACTGTGAAAGAAGTTAGACATTCATGCCTTCGTTTGTTGGTTCCACCAAAAATTTCTTCTTGGATGAACAAGAACAAAGATAAGCTTTGCTGTCTTTGATGGATTGAATTGATTGTTTGCTCTCTCAATAAGTCTAATCGATTTCACTGCTAGAAGGAATTCTTCAAATCTTTCAAAGTTTTTCTCCTCAGTTCGGTCTCAAATTTCACCTCCAATTTTCCTCCTTTATGTGTTGTTTTAGTCCTTATTTATAGAAGATTTTTATGAATAATTTTAATTATTCACGGAATCTAACATTGATTAAGAAAAGGAAACCAAAACCTAATTGTATTTGGTTTCGGAATAATTTGCATCGAAAAAATTTCGCTAGCGAAAAAAAACTGCTGCGGAAAAAAATGGGTTGGCAAAAAAGCTGCCGCAGCTGGCTGCGGGCTGCGGACGAAAATTGGCCTGCGGGCCATTTCGTCGCAACCATTTTCGGGGACGAAATTTTTCATTGTCGATTTTCCGTCGTCGATTTTTATTTTTATTTATTTGTTTATTATTATTTTTTATTTTTTTGTTAATAAAAATTAGATACTAAAGCAAATATTATTTAATTAAGATAACAAAAATTGTTTTGGACTAATTAAAACATATTGGACAACACAAAATTATTTTGGACTAAATAAAATATTTTGGACCGGACCGGGTCAGAAATTAAGGGTCTACAGTTTGCCCCCTGCTTGAATGATCTGAGACTTTAGTGAAAGAGAGTGAAAAGCAATAAGACTTAATTTTTGAGATGGTTGAGGTTTTAGGTTCTGGACCCAATGCGAGTTCTGGACTCAAGGATAATTTTAGGTTCTGAACCTAAGTGTAATTTTAGGTTCTGGACCTAAGGAAAATTTTAGGTTCTGGACCTAAGAAAAATTTGGGTTCTGGACTCGAGCTAAGTTCTGGACTTAGAAAAGATTCTAGGTTCTGGACCTATGGGTAATTTAGGTTCTGGACCCGAGCTAAGTTCTGAACTTAAAAGAGATTCTAGGTTCTAGAACTACGGGTAATTTTGGTTCTAGACCCAAGCAAAGTTCTGGACTTAGAAGAGATTCTAGGTTCTGGACCTAAAGGTAATTTGGGTTCTGGACTCGAGCTAAGTTTTAGACTTAAAAGAGATTCTAGGTTATGGACCTAAGAAAAATTTGGGTTCTAGACCCGAGCTAAGTTCTGGACTTAGGAAAGATTCTAGGTTCTGGACCTAAGGATAATTTGAGTTTTGGACCCGAGCTAAGTTCTGGACTTAGAAGAGATTCTAGGTTCTGGACCTAAGGGAAATTTGGGTTCTGGACCCGAGCTAAGCTCTGGACTTAGGAAAGATTCTAGGTTCTGGACCTAATGATAATTTGTGTTCTGGACCCGAGCTAAGTTATGGATTTTGAAGAGATTCTAGGTTCTAGACCTAAGGATAATTTTGGTTCTGGACCCGAGCTAAGTTCTAGACTTAGAAGAGATTATAGGTTCTGGACCTAAGGATAATTTGGGTTCTGGACCCGAGCTAAGTTCTAGACTTAGAAGAGATTCTAGGTTCTGGACCTAAGGATAATTTAGGTTCTGGGCCCAAGCTAAGTTTTGGATTTAGAAGAGATTCTAGGTTCTGGACCTAAGGGAAATTTGGGTTCTGGACCCGAGCTAATAATAATTTTTTATTTCAAAAAGTTTGGCTAATTTTTATGCATATATCTTCTCCTGGCCCCCTGCGTGTAAAAATATTTATAAACATGCAAGCATTTGAATGATTAAAGTGAATAATTGAATTTACTGTTCATTTACTGTGTAGTCTGTAACACCCCTACATTTAATACATGCACACTACAAACACCACAATGTAGTATACATGCACTAAACATAGAGATGCTACGGATTTTCTTAACATTTTAAACATTTTAAACCATACCTTAATCTTTCAATTGTATACATTATAGAAAGATAAGTAGTTAACTTGTAATACAAAACTAAATAGATATATATAGATACATTTAGTTGTTACGCAATGGAATTTATCAAATATTTACATATATGAAAACATTTAATTTCATATTTACAAATATACACATATGTACATTAAAATCATTACTTTACAAAATATAAAAGAGTTATACATGATTGGCAAGTCTCCTCCGATCTTTAAGTTCCCAAAATCAACTCTTCACTGTCTACTCTCACTCGGTCTCGAAGAGCTCTCGGGTTCAACCCTATTACCTGCACGATCAAACACTATCGCGCTAAGCCAACGGCTTAGTAAGACAAAATGTGCTAGTGTTATGCTTCAGTGCAATGCAATGCCAATTCTCAATCCATATTATACATGTAACATCATATATGCAAGGCTAACAACATACCTTTACATTTCATATGCCTCATTAGTTATTCATTTAACCATTCATGAACAACATTAAACAAATCATGACTCACATTAAACAAAGACAAGCATTGGGCCCAAGACACACTAATATACCATTCAATTTTCAGAGTTAATGTTTTGGTTTTGTTATCACATTTATCAATATCATATACCCAACTAGGCTTCAAGGATTAGGTTCAACCAAGCTTCAAGGGGAGCAAAGCATGCTAAGCTTCAACCCAACTTGGCTTCAAGAACCAACCCAACCTAGCTTCAAGGGTTGTAACATCTCAATTAGGCTTCAAGGATTCAATCCAACCTAACTTCAAGAGATTGTTACTATCATTAGGCATGCCACCAATAACAAACTCTGAAAATGGAATAACACATTAGCCACACAATTCATTTATTATTCAATTATCATTTCCATTTCCAATTCTCATCAACATTTAGGCAAACATGCCATATATCTTTCAATTGAACCATCATAGCCAATCACAATGGCTTTATAGCATTTCATATCTCAATTCATATTGTGTATATAGCATTATTAGTATCACATTTCAAAGTACATTATTCATAATACACATCACCATTCACAAGCCTCACAATACACAATACATAACCTTGTTCATGTAATATCATATGCATTATCAATTCCATATCATCTCACATTTCATGATTCAACAATGATGTTAGACAAATGATCTCTATTTTGATCCTTGACAACTCAAATGGATGATCTATTTAACATGTATTTGAGAATCTTGTTGTAGGATTAGATTGCTTCCAATAAGGTGAATAGAACCTTTCTAGCGGTCGCACCTCACCTGAATACGACCGCGCCATACAATTACAAGATGAAACCTTATTACAGTAGGTTTTGCGGCCAGAAGCCCGACCTAAGTCGCGACCGCACTTCACAATCAAAAGATGAAACATTATTACAGTAGGTTTCGCGGCCAGAAGCCCGACCTAAGTCGCGACCGCACATGAATAATAGCGACCGTCCCAAATTACGTGTCTCTCATGCATAAACCCTAAATGTAGCCAAATTTCTTTTGGTTAACTTAAAACACATTGTACACAACATAACCTCATTCAAATGGACATAATCAACATCATTAGCAATTATTTTACATGCTCATCACAATATTTTCATCACCAACATTCATTAACAATACATTTGATACCTTATCACATTTACAAACAAAAGTGTTTTAAGATTAAACAATATATGCATGTTTGTAACCATATAGTTTGTACTTACCTTTAGCACCAATTATACAACTCTAAACACTTCCTTTTCTCCAAGAATTCTTCACTTCTCAAATTAGAGCAAATCACTTTCTTCCAAAACCTAATCCAAAATAACACAATATAATTTATCACTTACCAATTCCAAAACCCTAAACCAACATCACTCTTAACTTATCATCTTCAAATCCAAAACCAACACCACAACCAATTAAATCCAACATATAACAATCAACACAACCCCACTTTAAAATCCACAAACAACTCACAAACAACTTAAATAACTTAAAAGAATCAAGAGAAACTTACCAAATATAGTAAATCTTCTTGGATTTCCACTTAACCACTTAGAACTTCTTCAATTTGAGCTCAAAATATCATCAAACCTTTGCTTTCTCTCTTGTTCTTTAGGTTGGCCGGCCACACGTGAAAAGAAGAAAAGAAATTGATCAAAATAAAAGTCAAACTCTCTATTAATCTCCACCACACAATTTCAAAAGAAGAATTACCAAAATGCCCTCTTTAACATAGTTAAACTTCTTTTCATTATGCATGCCCTTTATAGTCATTTCAATAACAACCAAAAATATCTTCTTCCACTTAACCATCACCTTGACTCTTCATTTGACCAATTTATATGTTATATATATCATCATATACACAACATATACCATTCTCTCTAAACCCTATTTTCTTTCCCAATTTCTTTTCTCTTGCAATTAACACATATATTCAATCCAATATAACAACAACAATAACAACAACATAATCAAAACTTCTAGAGCATATATGAGGATATTACATAGTCACTGTTCATCCACTATTTTCATAAATAGTAAATTACTATTTGTAAATAGTATTTACTATTGGAAATAGTAATTTACTATTCGTCAATAGTAAAATTTACTATTCATGAATAGTAAATTACTATTCATCAATAGTAATATTCATGCATAGTAAAACTTACTTTTGAATTTTCATTTTTTCCTTGCAAAATTTCTCAATTTCTATAATTCTCTCAAATTCTTTCAAATTTATCACGTAGTTTTCAAAAAAATGCATGCTTCAAGGTGAGGGACTCATTCTAATACTGAGTTATTAGAGTTGATTCGGCATCATGAAGATGGCAATATAGATCTACTAGCCGGGATGCCACTTCATCATAGTTCAAACCAAAAGAGCGCGGTAATTATTTTTCTTTTTGATTTTTTTTGTCTTTCTGTTTTGTTGTTGTTTTTTTTTGTTTCTTTATTTTTTTATATTATTATTTTTATTATTTTTAATTTTTGATTTATGTTTTTATATTATGCTCTTTTATTATTATTGTGTTTGCCTTTATTTTTACTTATATTTTTATATTATAATAATTTTTTAGAAAATTTAGGAAAAATATATTAATATAAGAATATAGGATAATATATACTTACCTGGTATTAACTTACCTGGCTCCGTGTTAGCGTGATCATTGCGTTGTTCGAGCCGGAGGGTGTATTTACAAAGCCCGACAGTGGTATGATGTAGTGCCTTTTCGGGTAAGACAGATGATCCGAGATTGCGGCTTTGAGCACTTCATCTTACAATTGTCATCCGAGGAATATCAGATAGACCGGAGCGTAGTCCAGGCACTTGCAGAATGATGGTTGGACATAACCCACACTTTTCACTTACCCATTGGAGAGATGACAATTGGTCCAATTGATTTTACTGCTATAACCGACCTTTGATATGATGGTGTTTCGGTTCCTCTGACCAATGATATTTTAACATTTGAAGAAATTCAGGAATTAATTGGTATGGAACCATCATATAAAGGGCCTTTTAAGATAAAAATTGAACCGATTCATAGCTATTGGATGAACTACGAATGACGGATTCACAGAGACACGGCCCAACAGTATGCTCGAGGATTTTTGTTATATTTACTTGAGTCGACCATCTTAGGCAACACTGAATCCTCCATCCACTTGTCAGTGTTGAAGGCCCTTTCTTATTTTAGGACGGTACCATCTTCTGGCTGGGGTGAAGCTGGTCTCGCTTGTCTTTACCATGGTCTTGATAAACTTTGCCGAAATAAGAAGTCTTTTGTCGGCTTGATGGTGGTTGTCGAGGTATTTTTCTTCTACCAATGTCATTTCCACTCTTTTCTTGTATGAATGTGATCTTTATTGTTGTTGTAGGCATGGGCATATGAACACAACCTCGTGAGGGTACCCGGTATTTCCCGAGATAGGGTCAGGTATTCGAGATTAAATTTCTGGTTGTCCGATCATGTGTACGTTCCCGGCTCTCACCATGTGCATACTCACCGTTTTGTGTTGAGCCGCTTAACCTGGGACCAAGTAAAATAACATTAGTATGCTTTAAATTTTATGTAAAAGTTTACTTACCTTATGTTATTTTGCAGGTGAATTTGGCCTGGTGGAACCCAGAAGAGCGGACAAAATGGTCTCCTTTCATGAGGGCTTCACTGTCTTTCTAACATTCTCACCGAGTCATCGCTGGCCCAGTGTCTAGCGGCTGTTTTCTCGAAGAGAGAGTTTATGAGTGGTTTCTTGGTCCATAGCAGCGGAGGGCTCCAATGCATTGCCCGAAATATACTTTAAATATTATGTCAATGCCGGAGGATGCATGGTGGTCGGCTTGGTACGGTTATGGTGTTGAGATATTTCTCCATCCACCGGGTCCATTTTATGCCCATTTTATTCAAAGAAGGCTCTTGAACTTTGATGTATCTCCTGTTGGCATACGGGAGATTCTCGAGGAAAATGAAGGTAGAGATGAAGAGGAACATCATGGAGATACAGGAGAGTTTGTTCCACATCTCGGGGCTAGTACTTCTCAGGTAAAACTTTTACCATTTTTCCCTTGCAACTGCTTCTTTCTTTTTTGATTCTTTAATGATTGTTACAGGCTATTGGCTCATTTGATCATGAGGCTGGACCTTCTTTTATTGCCCCTTCATTTGCTCATTCTAGCCCGCTAGATATGCCATCTCATCCACAAGGTATTGATATGAATTACCTGGTAAGTTCCTTATTTCATGGTAATTTATGCTATATGTATGCATGATTATGTATGCTCTTACCTTTTTCCTTCCTGGCTCACAGTGGATGCTCGAAGAACAAAATCGAAAACTTCAAGAAGAGTTGGCTGCAAGTCATCAGCAGGCTTCTCATTTTGAAAATTTATATCATCAATCTGAACAAAATTTCCGAGACTTCCGATTTTAGGGATGAGGGATCCTGGCGCTTCATCAAGAGGTCCCTAGATTGATGACCATGAGATCCTTTCGTCTACCTCCAATGAGGACCGTGATCGATAGGAACTCCAAGGTAATAGGGATTTTGGTGCTCTTGTTTCGGGTGATCCTGGGACGAGTAATTTGCCCCCTCCTCCAACAGGCGATGATTTTTTTAGGGCTTTATTTGATGACCTACCACCACCTTCTTAGTAATGTATAAATTGTATCAATTGTGTAATCATTGTACAATAAGCATAATAATGACAATATATAATTTCCATCTTTACTGTAACTCTCTTCTCTCTCTTTTTTTTATCTAGCATTCATATCTTCTCCTTGCATAATGCATCTTTCGAGGTTCAACATACTTCCCTTAACTTGAAAGCTTTGTATGACAAAAACATTTTTTATTATTTTTTGAATTTTTATTTTGAAATCAAATTTTGGCTTTGTTAAATCAATGTCAATGTACCTCAGGACTTGATTTTTCCAAATTAAGATATCTATAACATGACAACCCTGGTTACCGTACAAAACTCAGGAATCATTTCTATTTAAGCAAGAATTGTTGCACTTCAAATAGGCACATACACATTACTTAGCTAAAGGTCTCATTGAGTTTAAATACTGTCTATCTCTTATGCATGCTTATCCAAACTATCTCCACTAATAGACTCTACCTACCAAGAGAGATCAACAGGTCTTTGATAGGTTGAAATGGGATCTATAAGGGACACTGGTTAAATGAAAGCTATTTGTAAGTTGGGGCTGATGTGACACAATGGACAAACCTTCATACTATAAATTTCTTGTTGAAACTTTTGGGAGCATGAAAAGACTGAGCTTTGAAAATTCTTCTTTCTTTTTGGCATTAACTTGAATCTTGATTGGGATAGTCTTTGCCTTTGCAAAATGTTTGGTACCCAAATTCGTTTCTTTTCTTCTTCTCCCTTTTCTTTCTTTTTTTTCTTGCTCTTCCCTTTCTTTGAGTATTTTATCACTTTGTCCTTCTTCCTTATAGGACTGTAAAGTATAGGACTTTCAAGAATCGAATGGTCTTTCTTCTTTTTTTCTTTGATTTTGATCGAATCTTTTGTTGGGTTGGACTAATTCAAGTCAATCTATCCTTATAAACCAAATGGAAGCCTTTTGTTGTTTTAGGTAGAAGAGAACCCAGTTGGCTTTTTGAACCGCCTTTCTAGGTTTTATTTTTATTTTTATTTTCTTTTGGTTCTAGCTCAAACAGAGTTGTCTTGTTTGTACCAACTTGGGTTTCCAATAATGGATGAGTGGAGTGGTATAAATTTTCTTAAATAGGGATGCATCCTTTGTTACTCTGATGCTGTCTTGATATATTGGAGGTATTAGGAAAACTTCAACTACCCTTATGGTTTTGAGAACTTTAACTACCCTTATGGTCTTGAAAACATCAACTACCCTTATGGTCTTGAGAACTTCAACTATCCTCATGATCTTGACTAATCATTGCTTTCTTTGATCTTCTTGCCTCTTCACCTTAGTGATCATAAGACTTGTCAAATGTATCACAACAGCTCAGGGTAGGTTATTGGGGTTTATAAGCCAATGAAAAGAAAGCTAAAATTTTATGAAGGCCCAAAGGGACAACTAGGGATTGATATTTAATAGGGTGGATACTAGTTGTTGGCTCGTCATACAATGCCTAGATCATCTCTCCCTTAAATAAGCAGAGTTCAATTTAGCCTCGAAAGTTTGTCAAAGCATGTTCTAAGACTGACTAGAACCTAGACAAAAGTAATTGTAGACCCTTAATTTTTTACCTAATCCGATCCAATATGTTTTATTTAGTCTAAAATAATTTTTGTTGTCTAATTTGTAACACCCCTATATCCCGTATACGTACCAAGCATGCTTAAACGATCGTAATATACGTATACTGAATATAGAAAATGCCACAGTTTAAAACTACACAACATAAATCTTTGTAAATAAGTGAAACCAATCTCAAACATTTAAAAGAAATTCAAAAAACACCATATATAAAAACATTTATTAACTCACAGCGGAAGTTATTACAAATTTTTGCAAATACAAATATGATATAAATCAAAGTTTACAAAACATAAAATATATACATGAGTGGCAACTCTTCTCTGATCTTTAAAAATCCACAAATAACTCCTTCAATGCTTAGTCTCACTTGGTCTCGAGGAGCTCTCTGGTTCAACTCTGTCACCTGCGCGATCAAACACTATCGCGCTAAGCCAACGACTTAGTAGCACAAACTATAATATTACTATGTTTCGATGCAGTGCCAATGTCACAATCAATCTCAAACATCATTCAAAAGAATATCACATTTCAACATCATACTTTGTTCAATGTCATAACAACATTCATATTATATCTTCATAGTTCCATTAATTTCACCATTCAGGAATCACATTAAATACAAAGACAAGCATGGGCCCAAAAACACTAATATTCCATTCAACTTTCAGAGTTAATATTTTGGTTCAATTATCACATTTATCATTATCCCAACTAGGCTTCAAGGATTAGGCTCAACCAAGCTTCAAGGGCAACAAAGCATGCTAACTATCAACCCAACTTGGCTTCAAGAACCAACCCAACCTAGCTTCAAGGGTTGTAACATCTCAATTAGGCTTCAAGGACTAGACCCAACCAAGCTTCAAGGGGAGTAAAACATGTTAAACTTCAACCCAACTTGGCTTCAAGGATCAAGCCCAACCTAACTTCAAGAGATTGTTACTAATAGGCATGCCACCAACAACAAAACTCTGAAAATGAATAACATATTAGACACACAATTCATTTATTATTTCATTATCAACTTCATTCTCTAATCTCATCATTATTTAGGCAAACATGCCTCACTTATCTCAATTGAAGTATCATAGCCAATCACAATGGCTTCACATCTCATTTGAATCACCATAGCCAATCATAATGGCTTCACCTCTCATAATATCTCAAATCACATTTCATATTTCATCATTGATATATATATATATACCAATTTACATTATTCATAGATTTAGAATCTTCCACATACATTTGTTTGGATCATTTTTGTTTTAAGTGTGTTTAAAATGTTTATTTTTATGTTTAGGTGCAAAAAGTCCATTAGGGGATTAAAACAATGCAAGAAGAGCAAAGAACAAAGAATAGTAGCTAACACACTCAAGGGACACGGCCAAGCTTGTGGCCGTGTCTCTCAACACAAGCTCCAACACGGCCAGGTTGCCTCAGCTTGGCCGTGTCACACTTAAATCCAAAGAAAAAATAAATGATGTAATCAGGCAGTAGACGACACGGGCAAGGGACACGGCCAAGCCAGTGGCCGTGTCTCTTCAAATTGATCCAACACGGCCAAGACTACCTTAACTTGGCCGTGTCTCCTATCATCTTGGCCGTGTCTCTCATGGCTAAAGATTTTAAACAAGGCCAAATCTCCTTTGGTTGAATTAAATCACATTGTACACAACATGGCATTATTCAAATGGACATAATCAACATCATTAACACTTATTTTACATGCTCATCACAATATTCACATTACTAATATACATTAACAATACATTTGATTCCTTAACACATTTACAAATAAGTGTGTGTTAAGTTTAAACATCATATGCATATATGCAACAATATAGTTTGTACTTACCTTAAGCACCACTTATACAATTCTAAACACTTTCTTTTTCCAAGAATTCTTCACTTCTCAAATTAGGGCAAAACCTTCTTCCAAAACCTAATCCAAAATGATACAATACAATTTATCACTTACCACTTCAAAACCCTAAAACCAACATATAACAATCAACACAAACCCTAAACACAAATATAACACCATCTCTTCCAACCAACTTACTCTTTTCTTCAATCCATCCTTAAAATCCATAATCAATTTAATCAAACACTCTTAAACATCTCACAATCAATCAACACACCCTTAAATAATCTACCAACTCACACACAACTTCAAATAAGCAAAGAAATCAAAAGAGGACTTACCAAAGTAATGAAATTTCTTGAATCACCAACTTGATCACTTAGATCTTCCTTCAATTGAAGCTTAGAACATCCAAAATCCTCTCTTGGTCTCTTGCTTTCTCTTGTCTTTGGATGAGCCGGCCACACACACATGGAAAAGAAGAAAAGATGATGAAGAAACAAAGTCAACTTATCTTTAAATCTCCACCAAGTGTTCCAAAAAGACAATTACCAACAAACCCTCTTCTCACTTGTTCTAGCTTCCTTCTTAATCAAGTTCCCTTTATAGTAATTTCACATACAACAATTAAAATATCTTCTTCCCTTGACCACTCATTTTGACCAACATATATGTTATATATATTACCATATACCCAACATATACACTTACTCTCCACACATTACTTTCCTTTTTAAACAATACATAAACATTTTCTTTTCAATTTCTTTTCTCTTGCAAATTAACATATGCATTCAATCCAATTTAAAACAACAAAAATATTCAAAACTTCTAAGGCATACATTGGGATATTACAATTCTCCCCCTCTAAAAAGAAATTTCATCCTCGAAATTACCTGTCATCAAGTCCGAAACAACTGAGGATATTGATCTCGCATTGCTTGCTCACTCTCCCAAGTTGCCTCTTCTCTCCCATGATTCTTCCATAGAACTTTCACCAATGGTACCTTTTTATTCCTTAACTCTTTCACTTCATGTGCCAAAATAGCAACTGGTTCTTCTTCAAATGTCAAATCTGGACTCACTTCAATAGATTCAATTGGAAAAATATGAGATGGATCCGACCTGTACCTCCGCAACATAGAAACATGGAATACATTATGGATCCTATCCAACTCAGGTGGCAAAGCAAGCCAATAAGCAACTGGCCCAACTCTCTCTAAAACTTCATATGGTCCAATAAAATGAGGACTCAGCTTCCCTTTCCGACCAAATCTCAATATCTTTTTGCAAGGAGACACTTTCAAAAATACTTTATCTCCAACATCAAATTCTATATCTCTCCTCTTCAAATCTGCATAAGACTTTTGTCGGTCTGAAGCTGCTTTCAACCTGTCTCGAATCAATTTCACTTTTTCTTCAGTTTCTTTAACCAAATCAGGACCAATTAACCTACCTTCTCCAAGTTCATTCGAACATAGAGGTGTCCTACACCGTCTACCATACAATGCTTCGAATGGTGCCATACCAATGCTGGATTGATGACTGTTATTATAAGCAAATTCCACAAGTGGCAAAAATCTATCCCAACCTCCAGAGAAATCAATGACATAGCTTCTCAACATGTCTTCGATAATCTGTATCACTCTCTCTGACTGCCCATCTGTCTGTGGATGAAAAGCAGTGCTGAAGTGCAGTCAAGAACCCAAAGCACCATGTAAACTTTTCCAAAACCTTGAAGTAAACCGGGGATCTCGATCAGACACTAAAGAAATAGGGACACCATGCAACTTCACAATCTCATGAATATACAGCTCAACTAACCTCTCCAGAGAATAATCCATCCGAATCGGAAGAAAATGAGCTGTCTTAGTCAGCCTATCCACAATCACCCAAATAGCATCATGCTTCCATTGTGTCAATGGTAGACCAGACACAAAATCCATTATCACTCTTTCCCATTTCCATTCAGGCACTGACAAAGGTTGAAGTAATCCTGTTGGAACTTGATGCTCAGCCTTTACCCTCTGACAAGTGAGACATTTGGATACAAACTCCGCTATGTCTCTTTTCATGCCCGACCACCAGTAATACTGCTTCAAATCATGATACATCTTTGTATTGCCCGGATGCATAGCAAATACTGACTGATGTGCTTCTTCTAAAATAATCCTTCTCAAATTAGTATCATCAGGTACACACAATCTGTTCTTAAACCAAAGACTCCCATCACTTCTCACAATAAAATCTCGACTCTTTTCAATCTAGAAATCTGAAACAATCTTTTGAATCTTCTCATCAGCTAATTGAGCCTCTTTAATCTGATCCAACAATACTGGCTTCAATTGCAACTGTGCCAACAATGCACCATCATCACAAGATACAAAACTAGCATGCAATGCTCTCAACTCAACAAGCAACAAGAGGGAATAAACAGTCAAACCTGCTAAAGACTTCCGACTCAAGGCATCAGCAACAACATTTGCTTTACCAGGATGATAGTCAATCAGGTAGTCGTAGTCTTTGATCAACTCCAACCATCGTCTTTGTCGAAGATTCAGCTCCTTCTGAACACCCAAATATTTCAAACTTTTATGATCTGTATAGATAAAACATTTCTCCCCAAATAAGTAATGTCGCCAAATCTTCAAAGCAAACACTATAGCTGCCAATTCTAAATCATGAGTCGGATAGTTAAGTTCGTGCGACTTCAACTGCCGAGAAGCATAAGCTATAACTTTACCCTCTTGCATCAAGACACATCCTAAACCATTATGTGAAGCATCACTATAAATCACATATGGTTTATCTTCAACGGGTAAAGTAAGAACAGGTGCTTGAGTCAACATCTCTTTCAACTGCTCGAAGGTAGCTTGACACTGATCCGTCCACATAAATCTAACTCCCTTCCGAAGCAATCTGGTGAGTGGAGTAGCTATCAAAGAAAAACCTTTCACAAACCATCGGTAATAGCCTGCCAAACCCAGAAAACTTCTAACTTCAGTCACAGATTTTGGTGGACGCCAATTCAAAATAGCTTCAACTTTACTCGGATCAACTCTAATACCCTCTGCTGAAACTATATGACCGAGAAAAGTTACTTGGTCAAGCCAAAACTCACACTTCGACAGCTTAGCAAACAATTGCTTCTCTCTTAAAATTTGCAACACAATCCGCAGATGCTTGTCATGTTCCTCCTTATTACGCGAATACACCAGAATATCATCAATAAAAACTACCACAAATTGATCCAGATAGGGCCTAAACACCCTATTCATCAAGTCCATAAAAGCTGCAGGTGCATTCGTCAAACCAAAAGGCATAACTAAAAACTCGTAATGCCCATATCTTGTACGAAAGGCTGTCTTAGGAACATCTTCAGCTCTGACCCTCAACTGATGGTACCCTGATCTCAAATCAATCTTGGAAAACACTGATGTACCCTTCAATTGATCAAAGAGATCATCAATTCTAGGCAAAGGATATTTATTCTTAATAGTCACTTTGTTCAATTGCCTATAATCAATGCATAGTCTCATGGTACCATCCTTCTTCTTCACAAACAAAACAGGAGCTCCCCAAGGAGAAACACTGGGGCGAATAAACCCTTTATCCAATAACTCCTGTAACTGCACCTTCAACTCTCTCAATTCAGCTGGTGCCATTCGATAAGGAGTGATAGAGATGGGAGTGGTACCAGGCAACAAATCAACACCAAACTCAACCTCTCTCTCAGGGGGTAACCCTGGCAACTCCTCAGGAAACACATCCGGAAAATCTGCAACTGTGGGTATACTATCTAGTTGAGAACTCACTACTTTAATATCCACAACATGAGCAAGGTAAGCATCACACCCTTTTCTAATCAACCTCCGAACTGCAACAACTGAAACAAACAAGGATGCTAACTGTCCTTGCTCACTAGATACCATTACATCTCTACCATCATTGGTTCTCAAGGTAACAAATTTCTTTTGACAATCTACCACAGCTCCATGTCTAGATAACCAGTCCATGCCTAGGATCAAATCATATTCCTTAAAAGGCATTTCAATTAAATCTCCAGGAAACTCCTCACCTTGCACCACTACTGCACTATCTCGGTGTACCTTGCTAACAATCACACTATGCCCTAAAGGATTTGTCACCAATACATCAAATCCTAGGGATTCAGCATGCAATTCAGACACAGGCAAAACAGATGAACTAATATATGAATGAGTGGAGCCTGGATCAATCAAAGCAAGTACCGAAATACCAAATAAAGAGAAAGTACCCGCTATGACTGCCGAAGCATCTAGCTGCCTCTGCATCACATATATCCTCTGAGAAGATCCAGCCTCCTCTGGTCTACTCTCCCTAGATGTAGAACCTCCTCTTGGACTGAACCCAAATCTGCCTCCTCTGCTGACATTTATGCCTCCTCGACCTCCCCTCACACTAGATCGAGAAGCTGCAGAATCTACCGACATCTGCTCCTACCTCTCAGGACAATCTCTAACAAAATGATCAGGTGATCAACATCTGAAGCATACCCCTGCTACACCAGTCTTCCAACAAGTACCACCATGTGGCCTACCACAATGAATACATATGGGTAAAGTGGATCTCTGAATTACTGGGGTCGGAGCACTCGCCACTGAAACTGTAGGTCTTGATCTCTGCCTTTGAAACTGTACTGACCTACCAGCTGGCCTCTGACTCCTACTAACCCGAGGAACAAAACTTCCTTTACCTCTTTTCACAGATGAAGACCCTGCTTCAAACTGGGGTCTTCTAACCCTGATTTGTTCCCTAGAAGCAACTGCTGCAATGCCCTGAGCTCGCTCCACACTTCGAGCTGCTGCAACAAGCTGGGAAAAATCATGATATCTAGATCTAGCCACAAGACACATGATAGAGGGCCTCAATCCCTCCTCAAATCTCCTACACCTATCAATCTCATCAGATATAATACCCCCAGCATAATGGCTCAGCCGGATGAACTCAACCTCATATTCAGTTACAGTCCGGTTGTCTTGCTTTAAACTCAAAAACTACATCTTCTTCACATCTTTATACTCCCTCGGAGTATACTTCAATTCAAACTCTCTTAGAAAATCAGTATAGGACAGTGTAGGTGGATCATTCATAGCATGGGGCACTGTCTTCCACCAATCATATGCATCCTTTTGCAACAATGATCTTGCATAATCAAATTTTTCTTCTGGAGTGGCTTGCAATTGAATGAATATTCTCTGTACTTTATCTAGCCACTGCTTAGCTACAGCTGGATCAATAGTACCCAGAAAATCTTCTGCTCCATACTTCCTTAATTTATCGTAATGTCTCATTGATACCAAAGGCTGTGGGGGTGGTGGCGGTGGTTGTACTGGTGCTTGCCTCAATATCTCTACCACCTGCCTAAGCCAAACTGGCGGAACCTCCTCACCAGCTGGTCTCCCTGACACAGAAGCAGGTACCTCCCCAGCACTATCCACTCTAGCTCCATCTCTAACCTCATCAGGAGCTATACTCTCAGCACTACTCTTAATAGATTGTCGTAAGTGAGAATCCATCACAACCTATATCTGCAAACACAGCAGAATACATCTCATTAAAGATCAGAGACTGCCAATACCAAACATGTATGCTATTCAAAAACTAACTTTTTTTAAAATCAAAACATTCTTTTCCTTACACTTGACCTAGGTTGAGAATCTCAAACCTAGGCTCTGATACCAAAACAATTGTAACACCCCTATATCCCGTATACGTACCAAGCATGCTTAAACGATCGTAATATACGTATACTGAATATAGAAAATGCTACAGTTTAAAACTACACAACATAAATCTTTGTAAATAAGTGAAACCAATCTCAAACATTTAAAAGAAATTCAAAAGACACCATATATAAAAATGTTTATTAACTCGCAGCGGAAGTTATTACAAATTTTTGCAAATACAAATATGATATAAATCAAAGTTTACAAAACATAGAATATATACATGAGTGGCAACTCTTCTCTGATCTTTAAAAATCCACAAATAACTCCTTCAATGCTTAGTCTCACTTGGTCTCGAGGAGCTCTCAGGTTCAACTCTGTCACCTGCGCGATCAAACACTATCGCGCTAAGCCAACGACTTAGTAGCACAAACTATAATATTACTATGTTTCGATGCAATGCCAATGTCACAATCAATCTCAAACATCATTCAAAAGAATATCACATTTCAACATCATACTTTGTTCAATGTCATAACAACATTCATATTATATCTTCATAGTTCCATTAATTTCACCATTCAGGAATCACATTAAATACAAAGACAAGCATGGGCCCAAAAACACTAATATGCCATTCAACTTTCAGAGTTAATGTTTTGGTTCAATTATCACATTTATCATTATCCCAACTAGGCTTCAAGGATTAGGCTCAACCAAGCTTCAAGGGGAACAAAGCATGCTAAGTATCAACCCAACTTGGATTCAAGAACAAACCCAACCTAGCTTCAAGGGTTGTAACATCTCAATTAGGCTTCAAGGACTAGACCCAAACAAGCTTCAAGGAGAGTAAAACATGTTAAACTTCAACCCAACTTGGCTTCAAGGATCAAGCCCAACCTAACTTCAAGAGATTGTTACTAATAGGCATGCCACCAACAACAAAACTCTGAAAATGAATAACATATTAGACACACAATTCATTTATTATTTCATTATCAACTTCATTTTCTAATCTCATCATTATTTAGGCAAACATGCCTCACTTATCTCAATTGAAGTATCATAGCCAATCACAATGGCTTCACATCTCATTTGAATCACCATAGCCAATCATAATGGCTTCACCTCTCATAATATCTCAAATCACATTTCATATTTCATCATTCATATATATATATACCAATTTACATTATTCATAGATTTAGAATCTTCCACATACATTTGTTTGGATCATTTTTGTTTTAAGTGTGTTTAAAATGTTTATTTTTATGTTAGGTGCAAAAAGTCCATTAGGGGATTAAAACAATGCAAGAAGAGCAAAGAACAAAGAATAGTAGCTAACACACTCAAGGGACACGGTCAAGCTTGTGGCCATGTCTCTCAACACAAGCTCCAACACAGCCAGGTTGCCTCAGCTTGGCCGTGTAACACTTAAATCCAAAGAGAAAATAAATGATAAAATCAGGCAGTAGAGGACACGGGCAAGGGACACGGCCAAGCAAGTGGCCGTGTCTCTTCAAATTGATCCAACACGTCCAAGACTCCCTTAACTTGGCCGTGTCTCCTATCATCTTGGCCGTGTCTCTCTTGGCTAAAGATTTTAAACAAGGCCAAATCTCCTTTGGTTGAATTAAATCACATTGTACACAACATGGCATTATTCAAATGGACATAATCAACATCATTAACACTTATTTTACATGCTCATCACAATATTCACATTACTAATATACATTAACAATACATTTGATTCCTTAACACATTTACAAATAAGTGTGTGTTAAGTTTAAACATCATATGCATGTATGCAACAATATAGTTTGTACTTACCTTAAGCACCACTTATACAATTCTAAACACTTTCTTTTTCCAAGAATTGTTCACTTCTAAAATTAGGGCAAAACCTTCTTCCAAAACCTAATCCAAAATGATACAATACAATTTATCACTTACCACTTCAAAACCCTAAAACCAACATATAACAATCAACACAAACCCTAAACACAAATATAACACCATCTCTTCCAACCAACTTACTCTTTTCTTCAATCCATCCTTAAAATCCATAATTAATTTAGTCAAACACTCTTAAACATCTCACAATCAATCAACACACCCTTAAATAATCTACCAACTCACACACAACTTCAAATAAGCAAAGAAATCAAAAGAGGACTTACCAAAGTAATGAAATTTCTTGAATCACCAACTTGATCACTTAGATCTTCCTTCAATTGAAGCTTAGAACATCCAAAATCCTCTCTTGGTCTCTTGCTTTCTCTTGTCTTTGGATGAGCCGGCCACACACACATGGAAAAGAAAAAAAGATGATGAAGAAACAAAGTCAACTTCTCTTTAAATCTCCACCAAGTGTTCCAAAAAGACAATTACCAACATACCCTCTTCTCACTTGTTCTAGCTTCCTTCTTAATCAAGTGCCCTTTATAGTAATTTCACATACAACAATTAAAATATCTTCTTCCCTTGACCACTCATTTTGACCAACATATATGTTATATATATTACCATATACCCAACATATACACTTACTCTCTACACATTACTTTCCTTTTTAAACAATACATAAACATTCTCTTTTCAATTTCTTTTCTCTTGCAAATTAACATATGCATTCAATCCAATTTAAAACAACAACAATATTCAAAACTTCTAAGGCATACATTGGGATATTACATAATTAGTCCAAAATAATTTTTATTAAATAATTTTTGCTTTAGTATCTAATTTTTATTAAATAATTTTTTCTTTAGTATCTAATTTTTATTAATAAAAAATAGAAATAAACAAATAAAAGTCAAAAAATAAAAATAAAAATAAAAATCGGAGTCGGAAAAATCGGCGACGAAAAAATCATCGCGCGGGCCTGTGGGCATTTCGCCAGCAGGAAATTCCAGCCTGCGAAAGCTTACGGGCCCGCTCCACGCGCGCTGCGGCAGCCAGCTGCAGCTGATTTTCCGCAGCAGTTTTTTTTCGGCAGCGCAAATTTTCCGATGCAAATTTTTCGAAAGCTAATCCAATTAGGTTTTGGCTTCTTTTTTTATTAATATTACTTACCTTAACTAATTAGGAATAAACAACCTCAAACCACTATAAATAAGGACCAAAGACAATTAAAAAAGGAGAGGCAAAAATGCCAAAGTAGTTTGGAAAATTTGAAACCAAATCAACAGGAGCACAATTTAGAGGATTCAAAGGGAAAAAAGGCTTGTCTTTGGAGCTAGTTCATCCAGAAGAATTGTTTTTGGAGAAATCATCAAAAGAAGGTATGTGTTAATCAATTTTCTTTAATTGTTTATTTTACACAGTAGCAAATTTATGAAATCAAAATTAAAAAACCTTTGAACTTTAATTTTGTTTTTCTAAAGCCGAAAAACCTTATTTCATTAGTTTATCTTCCAAAAGGCTTAAAATTGTTATTTTTTTCTTCTTAAAATCTTAAAACTCTAACTGAACATATTTTTCAACAAAACTATGATGTAAATTCTGCTTCTTTTAAAATTTTAAAGTAGGTTCTATTTCATTCAAAAAGCCTTAAAAAACATCTTTTCTACTTATAAAAACTTTAATTTATTTGTTTAAATTCATAAAACTTCATGAAATTATCAAATTGATTTCCAAATTCCTAAAAATTATTCACCACCCGTGACCCTACTTCCAAAATATCAAATCCAAATTCAACTTCCAAAATTCAAAATAATGAACACTACCCCTTTTAAAACCTTAAACCCTAATTTTTATGAACCCTAATCCTTTTAAAACATTAAAAAACATAAAAACATAAAAACCTAAATTTTACACAGTAGCTTAGGAACCCAATAACCAAAAATCACAAATTAAAGTATTTTAAAGTGTTTAAAACCCTAGTTTCATGATATCATCATTCAAACCTTAATTTTGTTAATCAAAGAGTCTTACCAACCCTTTAAAACATAAAACCCTAGCTTACTTTAATTCCATAAAAAGTCACAGTAGTCATAATTGGACTTTTATTTGCTTTATTCAATTCCATACTTGATTATGCTTTGATTTATTTCTTATGCTTTAATTTATTTAATTTCAGTACTTGATTTATTTAATTTATCATGGATGAATGTTTATTTTATATTTTGATTAATATCATTGATGAATGATTTATTTATGATGAATGATTATTTACTTTTATCAATTAATTTAGATTTCCAAAAGTTGTAAGAGGTATGTTTCCACCTGGTGGGTACCTCATTAGTTAAACATCATGTAATTTAATTTGCTTTTCTTTCTACCTTTTGGTGGGTGTCCTATTTAGGCATGTGATGTAAGGACATGTTTCCATCCTTGGATGGGTGTCCATTTATTTGCTTTGTTTGGACATTGCTTTGATTTTAATATAATGATGGTTTCTTTTAATTATTGTGTGTAATATGGATAATATTGTTATATTTAAGAATTTTATAATATTAAGACCTGTAAAGGAGGCCGGTTCCAATGAACCAGGCGTTGTGGGGGGTGCTGGGCCATTTCTCACCTTCCCCACATGTACCCAACTTTTCGAACCCATTAGGGGGTTGGGGATTCCTTAGGAATCTAGTCATCCACCCCTTTCTTTTTCCCGGCCCATCCGGGTGGCGACTCCATTTTTCTCCGGACTTAGGTCCGTGTTCTCTAAGGTCCCGAGCCTAAACAGTGCCGAAGTCGCAAGAACCATTCCACTGGGAGTGGGGACAAAAATCCCCTCTCACAGTGGCGACTCCACTGGGGATAAGAGAAGTTGATTCCGTTGGTCTTTTTATTATTCTATTCTTTCTTATAATGACATTATCCATTGCGTCATCTTAGATTGCATTGTGTGCATGAGTTAGGACGCTCGTGTTTCCTATGTTATGTTATGTAAGGGATACCATACTTTCACTCAAGTTATGGAGATCGAGCATGGCATAACCACTCATAGCCTCGTACCGTTTGGTATATACTTGCTATGGGAACCTAAGCCTTTTTAACCCAAAGACTAAAGCTCATGTATTTGGCCTAGTTACTTTTCTTAGGTTTTACCCCAAATGCATGTTGTTTGACTATGGTTAGTTTATTTTAGTCTAAATCATGGCTTATTTGGTTTGTTCTTTTTCTAATATGACCTAAGTATATTGTAAGCTCAAAATAAATTTTTCTTTAAAAACCAAAAGACCAAAACTATTTTAAAAATTTTTCAAGATGGTATTTGGACATAATACCTTTCTAAAAAAAATAAATAAATTCTTTGGCCCATGGCCCAAATACTAAGCCCAAAATCCATTTTTCTAACCTTTTTTACAATGGGCTTAGAAACAAAACTATTTTCACACAACCATTTTTTACAAAGAGCTTGCAAAAAAATTTAGGTCAATTATTGGAAGCCCAAATTAGTACAAACCAAGACAACTCTTTTTAGAGCTAAAAAAAAGAGAAAAAAGAAGAAAACAAAAGAAAAACAAAAGAAAAAAAAAGAAAAAAAAAAGAAAAGGAAGAAAGATAAAATCTAAAAAGGTGGTTCAAAAAGCCAACTGAGATCTCTTTTACCTAAGACAACAAAAGGCTTCCATTTTATGGATTGACTTGAATTGGTCCCAGCACAACCAAAGATTCAATCAAAATTAAAGAAAAAGGAAGAAGACCATCCAGTTCTTGAAAGTTCTGTACTTAATAGTCCTACAAGAAAGAAGGACAAAATGATAAAAGAAAGGGAATAGTAAGGAAAGAGAAAGAAAAGGGAAGAGTAAGAAAAATAAAGAGGAAAAAAGGGAAAAGAAGAAAAGAAACAGATTTGGGTCTTAAACTTTTTGCAAGGGCAAAAATTGTCCTAATCAAGATCCAGATTAATGCCAAGAAGATAGAAGGAATTTGGAGTCTAGAAAGATTGCTCCCAACTGTCTAAAGTTCCAACAAGAAATTTGTAGTGTGAGGGTTTGTCCATTGTGTCACACCAACTCCAATCTCAAAATGGCCTCCACTTTAACCCATTTTCCTTATAAACCCCGTTTGAAGTCTATCAATGACCTGTTGATCTCTCTTGGTAGGTAGAGTCTATTAGTGGAGATAATTTGGATAAGCATGCATATGAGATAGACAATATTTAAACTCAAATGAGACCTTTGGCCAAGCAATGTGTATGTGTCTATCTGAAGTGCAACAGTTCTTGCTTAAATAGAAATGATTCCTGAGTTTAGTACGGTAACTAGGGTTGTCATGTTATAGATATATTAATTTGGAAAAATCAAGTCCTGAGGTACATTGACATCGATTTGGCAAAGCCAACATTTGATTTCAAAATCAAAATAAAAAAAAGAGTGTTTTGTCGTACAAGGCCTTCAAGTTAAGCGAAGTATGTTGAATTGATTATTGGCAAGGTCATGAAGAAACTACCAACTAACAAGCTGAAACATAGTTTGAAATGGATACATCCCTGACTCTGCTGCTTAGTGTCTCCACCACTCATGTTTTCAACATCTTGAAGATAAAAGCCAAATGCAAAGCTTTTGATCATTTCAATGCGAGACTTTAACGAGCGTCAAAAAGGAACCAATGAGAACACTTCTGCTAATCACCTCGATCTGTGAGTCAATGGAACGACTGTAAGTATTATTCATGCATATCATGCATACATGAGCATATTACGTCGCACTTTCTTGTCTTAATGAACAGTAAACAACCTGCGAATTAAAGAATTAAAAGAAGATATTGAATTAAGGGGGCATGGAAAGCCTATTCGCTTGTGGAAGCCCCAGTCACTTTGCAAAGAGAAGAAATGCGTGCTTATGCAAAGAATTAGACAAGAAAAACATCAATCAAAGCTTGCATGAAAGAAAAAAGTCCTTGGGGGCCAAGGAGAGGATATAAGATTCAATCAAAATTGGAGAAAAAAGGAAAAGCAGTTGCAAGGGAAAAGTGGTTAAAGTGCAAAAACTCCCTTAGAATATCAAAACAAGGAAAACATGGATCAAGCAAGACATGGCCAAGCCAAATCAAGCTTGTCCGTGTCACCTCAAAGGAACTCTTTGCAGAACATGACACGGACATTGGCCGTGTCTCACCTAAAGGGCAAAGCCAAAAAAGACCAAGCAAAGAGAGAAGGGAAGCAGTAGGTGACACTGGCAGGCGACACGACCAAGCCACTGGCTGTGTCACATGACACGGCCACAAGCTTGGCCGTGTCCCATCCTAAGCCAAGAATAAAGAAGAACCAAAGAAAAAACACATAAGCTGACACACCCAGGGGACACGGCCAAGCTACTGGCCGTGTCACTCCCATCTTCAATGAACAAAGAAGACCCGATCTCAAAGGATGAAGATCCATTTTCAAGGGTGAAGACCCGATCTCAAAGGATGAGGATCCATTTTCAAGGGTGAAGACCCGATCCCAAAGGATGAAGATCCATTTTCAAGGGTAAAGACCAGATCTCAAAGGATGAAGATCCATTTTCAAGGGTGAAGACCCGATCTCAAAGGATGAAGATCCATTTTTAAGGGTGAAGACCCGATCTCAAAGGATGAAGATCCATTTTCAAGGGTGAAGTCCCAATCTCAAAGGATGAAGATCCATTTTCAAGGCTGAAGACCTGATCTCAAAGGATGAAGATCCATTTTCAAGGGTAAAGACCCGATCTCAAAGGATGAAGATCAATTTTCAAGGGTGAAGACCCTATCTCAAAGGATGAAGATCCATTTTCAAGGGTGAAGACATGATCTCAAAGGATGAAGATCCATTTTTAAGGGTGAAGACCCAATCTCAAAGGATGAAAATCCATTTTTAAGGGTGAAGACCCGATCTCAAAGGGTGAAGATCCATTTTGATGGTGAAGAATCACAATGCATAAAACAGCCGGAGCAGTCAGACTTCTCAAATGATAAAAGGTCAGTCAAACTCAATCTCGAGTCCAAGCACACATTCTTGGGTCCAAGTACCCATTCTCGAGTCCAAGTACCCAAATCAAATCAATCTCGGGTCCAAGTACCCATTCCCGGGTCCAAGTACCCAAATTAAATCAATCTCGGGTCCAAGTACCCAAATCAAATCAATCTCGGGTCCAAGTACCCAATACCGGGTCCAGAACCTAAATTTTCCTTAGGTCCAGAACCTAGAATTATCCTTGAGTCCAGAACTTGAACCGAGTCCAGAACCCAAATTTTCCTTAGGTCCAGAACCTAGAATCTCCCTTGAGTCCAAAACTCGAACCGGGTCCAAAACCCAAAATTTCCTTAGGTGTAGAACCTAGAATTATCCTTGAGTCTAGAACTCGAACCGGGTCCAGAACCCAAATTTTCTTTAGGTCAAGAACTTAGAATTATCCTTGAGTCCAAATCTCAAACCGGGACCAGAACCCAAATTTTCCTTAGGTCCAGAACCTAGAATTATCCTTGAGTCCAGAACTCAAATCGGGTCCAGAACCCAAATTTTCCTTAGGTCCAGAACCTAGAATTATCCTTGAGTCCAGAACTCGAACCGGGTCCAGAACCCAAATTTTCCTTAGGTCAAAAACCTAGAATTATCCTTGAGTCCAGAACTTGAACCGGGTCTAGAACCCAAAACCTCAACCGTTTCATCAAAAATTAAGTCTTATTGCTTTTCACTCTCTTTCACTTAGGTTTCACATCATTCAAGCAGGAGGCAAACTATAGACCCTTAATTTTTGACCCAATCCGGTCCAATATGTTTTATTTAGTCTAAAATAATTTTTGTTGTCTAATTGGTCCAAAATAATTTTTATTAAATAATTTTTGCTTTAGTATCTAATTTTTATTAATAAAAAATAGAAATAAATAAATAAAAGTAAAAAAATAAAAAAAAATAAAAATCAGAGCCAAAAAAATCGGCGACGAAAAAATCATTGCGCGGGCTCGTTGTTTAGTTCATATTTGTACTTGTTTTTAGTATGATTTTATGTGTGTTTTAGTTAATGTTTGATTGATTTTTATTTTAATTGTGTTTTAAAGTGTTGTTTTTAGGTTTAGGTGCAAGAACACCCTTGGAAGATCAAAACTGGGCAAGAAAAGCATGAACCAAGCAAGACAATGCCAAGCCAAGCAAGGCTTGGACGTGTCCCTCAAAGATTGAAGTGGACAGAGCATGACACGGCCATGAGACACGGCCAAGCCTCTGGCCGTGTCCATTCAAAGAGCAAACAAAGAACAAACCAAAGAAAAGGAGAAAAAGAAGCACACAGGAAGAGACACACCCAGGTGACACGGCCAAGCCTCTGGCCGTGTCCCACTTCATGCCTAGGATACTTGAGCAAGCAAAGAAAGAAAGAAAAGAAGCAGAAACAGACACCATCAAGGAACATGGCCAAGACACTGGCCGTGTCACCTGACACGGCCGTGTCCTCTGGCTGTGTCTCACCTTGTATCAAAGACAGTGAGGGACACGGCCAGGAGCTTGGCCGTGTCCCAAGAATGGAAAAACAAGAGACACAGCCAAGCTCCAAATGGCTTGGCCGTGTCACCTCTCACCACCAAAGAAAGAAAAGAAAGAAAGAAAGAGGTTCAGTGAGGGACACGGCTAAGAGACACGGCCGTGTCCCATGAAGAATTAAGAGACACGGCCAAGCCAACCTTGGCTTGGCCGTGTCACCTCATGAAAAAGTGAAAAAAGTGCAAGAGACACGGCCAAGCTTGTCTTGGCTTGGCCGTGTCCCACCTGAAAAGTCAAATTTCTTTGTACGAAGTGGGGGACAAAGTGGGAGACAAACATTATTGCTTGCCAAAAGAAATAGAAAACAAAGAAAAAGTGGGGGACAAAGGGAAATGGGATGAGTTGGAAGGCATGGGTGTTGATTTTTAAATGAATTAAAAGGAGAGGAAGAGGAAAATGGAGGGAGTTCTTGGCTTCTTGGAGCCAAAATTCTGCAAGAAACGTGGGAGAGGGAGAGAGTGACACTCTCCCTTGTCCCTTCACCTCCAACCTCCATTTCCATCCTCTCCACCTTCTCCATCTTCCATTGATAGGATCTTTAAGATTCTTTGGGATAAATTGGGTTATAAGTTCTCAAAGGTTGAAGAAGCTTCATTGAAGGAAGTGGTGACTTGAGAAAGCTCCATTTCATCTTCCAAAGGCAAAATCAATTGAAGAGTTGGTGACTTGAGAAGGCTCCATCCAAAGGTTTGGTGACTTGAGAAAGCTCCATTCCACATTGCAAAGGGTAATCAACAATTGAAGAGGGCTTGAGTTCTTCATCAAATACATCAAGTGGAGCTAGGAGGAAGATTAGCAATCCTACTCTTGGCATCTTCACAAGGGGTTTTTCTATTCTCTCTTTTAATTCATTTCTTATTGTTGTTGTTGTATTAAGAGATTGATATTGCAATGAACAATTTGTAATTGTTTTGTATAGAGATTAATATTTGTTATAAATTGATGATGTTGAGCTAAATACCCATGTTTAGGGCTTGTAGTATATTTGGTTGAATATCTTGATTTGATATTTAAATTGATGTTCCTTGTTGATTGGTTGATTGTATTGCATTAAATGCTAGGTTGATAGATTAGCTACCTATTGATCTTTGAATATTAGATGACGGACCGAGAGGTGAAATCCGATATCGGAACTATATAATCGACCACCCTATGAATGAATTAGAAATATAAGTTCTAGGGTTTTCGTTAATTTGGTAATGTAAAAGAATTGGTCATTGTTAATTCATGAATGTGAGAACTAATGGATTGGTAATTGACTAATTAATCTTAAGGAACAAATTAATTTACAAGGTTATGTTAATGGACAATTGAGAATTGAGCTTTGATTGAATGGACCTATGACCCTAGGCACCTTCCCAAGAATCGATTTGATCTTGCATGCCCATCACACACTTCAACCTACGCACGTTAATTTTAGGTCTATATTAATCTTGCACATTTCATACAACAAACACTTCCGCATTTAAATACTTGTCAATCAAACTATTACGAACCACACCTTCTTGGGGAAACGACCTTGGGGCGATCACCTTTGCTACAGCTACCTCGTATACTTGCGAGTGACGCTTTGTAGTAGTACTTAATTCGAGCGCAACACCTGTGGGCATTTCGCCCGCAGGAATTTCCTGCGGGCGAAATCACTGTGCTATTTCGCACGCAGAAATTTTCTTCCTGCGAAATAGCTTACGGGCCTGCTCCGTGCGCGCTGCCGCAGCCAGCTGCAGTAGATTTTTTTGCCAGCGCAGTTTTTCCGCAGCAGTTTTTTTTCGGTAGCGCAAATTTTTCGACGCAAATTTTTTGAAACCTAATCCAATTAGGTTTTGGTTTATTTTTTTTATTAATATTACTTATCTTAACTAATTAGGAATAAACAACCTCAAGAGTAGTTTGGAAAATTTAAAACCAAATCAAGGAAGGAAAAGAAGAAATTCAATTCAACTCTTTTCTGGAACAGCAGGAGCACGATTTAGAGGATTCAAAGGCAAAAAAGGCTTGTCTTTGGAGCTAATTCATCCAAGAAGAATTGTTTTTGGAGAAATCATCAAAAGAAGGTATGTGTTAATCAATTTTCTTTAATTGTTTTTTTTACATAGTAGCAAATTTATGAAATCAAAATTAAAAAACCTTTGAACTTTAATTTTGTTTTTCTAAAGCCAAAAAAACCTTATTTCATTAGTTTATCTTCCAAAAGGCTTAAAATTGTTATTTTTTTCTTCTTAAAAATCTTAAAACTCTAATTGAACATATTTTTCATCAAAACTATGATGTAAATTCTGTGTCTTTTAAAATTTTAAAGTAGGTTCTATTTCATTCAAAAAGCCTTAAAAAACATCTTTTCTACTTATAAAAACTTTAATTTATTTGTTTAAATTCATAAAACTTCATGAAATTATCAAATTGATTTCCAAATTCCTAAAAATTATCCAAAATATCAAATCCAAATTCAACTTCCAAAATTCAAAATAATGAACACTAACCCTTTTAAAACCTTAAACCCTAATTTTTATGAACCTAATCCTTTTAAAACATTAAAAAACTTAAAAACATAAAAACCTAAATTTTACACAGTAGCTGAGGAACTCAATAACCAAAAATCACAAATTAAAGTATTTTAAAGTGTTTAAAACCCTAGTTTCATGATATCATCATTCAAATCTTAATTTTGTTAATCAAAGAGTCTTACCAACCCTTTAAAACATAAAACCCTAATTTACTTTAATTCTATAAAAAGTCACAGTAGCCATAATTGGACTTTTATTTGCTTTATTCAATTCCATACTTGATTATGCTTTGATTTATTTCTTATGCTTTAATTTATTTAATTTCAATACTTGATTTATTTAATTTATCATGGATGGATGTTTATTTTACATTTTGATTAATAGCTTTGGTGAATGATTTATTTATGATGAATGATTATTTACTTTTATTAATTAATTTAGATTTCCAAAATTGTAAGAGGTATGTTTCCACTTGGTGGGTACCTCATTAGTTAAACATCATGTTTCTATTTTAGAACCTATGTAAAGGGCATGTTTCTACCTTTTGCTGGGTGTCATATTTAGGCATGTGATGTAAGGACATGTTTCCATCTTGGATGGGTGTCCATTTATTTGCTTGTGTTTGGACATTGCTTTGATTTTAATATAATGATGCTTTCTTTTAATTATTGTGTGTAATATGGATAATATTGTTATATTTAAGAATTTTATAATATTAAGACCTGTAAAGGAGGCCGGTTCCAATGAACCGGGCATTGTGGGGGTGCTGGGCTATTTCTCACCTTCCCCACACGTACCCAACTTTCCGAACCCATTAGGGGGTTCGGGATTCCTTAGGAATCGAGTCATCCACCCCTTTCTTTTTCCCTACCCGTCCGGGTGGTGACTCCATTTTTCTCCGAACTTAGGTCCATGTTCTCTAAGGCTCCGAGCCTAAACAGTGCCGAAGTAGCAAGAACCATTCCACAGGGAGTGGGGACGAAAATCCCCGCTCACAGTAATTATGCAGGAGCTCTCTCTAAGTAAGCATACACAACTCAATGCTATAGAGCAATTCCCTTATCTAGTAAAGTCATTCAAGTCATGATGCCTAGACACGTTAATTTATGAACATCAAGCTAGATTCCTTAGTGGTTGAGCACCAAAATGAACAAAGACCAACAAATTTTTTGATAAAAGTAATTTATTCAAACAAATTTAAATTTGAAAAACATGATAGTTCCAATTAAATATTAAATAAAGTAAAATTGAAAAGCAACATTCAAGCTAAGGTAAGTTTGTTGAGTTAAGCTTCTTTTCCTTTCACATCTTCAATATCCCCACAATGAAAGGATGATAATACAAAATCTTCTTCCAATCCTTTTCCCACAATGAAGGTTGCCGGTGGAGGTACTCTATTGAACTTGTATAATGGATTGTCTTTGGTGTTCAGCTTGTTGGGCTCGGGTAGCTTTCCACTATCAATTAAATTTTGGATCTCATGTCTCAACCTCACACATCTATCCGTGTCATGCCCTTGCATTTGATGAAATTGACAAAATGCTTTAGTGTCAAAATTAGGTGGGAGAGGGTTAGGCAAAGGGCGAGGATTTAAGGGTTGTAACAATCCCTTTCTCTGAAGATTATTGAGAACCCAAGACATTGGTTTGCCTAATTCTGAAAACTGTCTTCTTGTTCTTTGGTTGGTAGTATTAACACCGACTTCTTTTTGCGTGCTTTGATTTCCAGACTGGTAGTTCCCTTTCTCATTCCTTTTTATTGAAAAATGGTTCTTCTCTCTTTCCCATTCTTCAATTTGCAAACCCGTTTGAGAAGGTCTTTGAAATCACGGATAAGCGTATGAGACATCCTCTCACGAAGACTAGGCAACACCCCTCTCACAATCATCCTTATTCGATCGGATTCATTGGGCCTCTTCTTGAACAAAGCAGCCTTGTTTCTCCATCTCTTCACATAATCTACAAAATTTTCATTCTACCTTTGCCTAATGGACTCCACTTCCATTAAGGTAACTTCCATCTCGATGTTATATCCATATTGTTGGATGAAGGCTTCGTAAAGCAGATCCCAACTCTTTTGTGTTCCTTCATCTAAGGTATTGAACCAATTTTGGACAACAAGGTCCAATGAGAGCATAAAGTATCTTAGAGTTTGAGCCTTAGTAGCTCAGGCAGACTACATAGCAGTGATATACTGCTTCACATGGAGATGGGGATTTTCGGTTTCATCAAACTTCGCAAAAGATGGCATTTTGAACTTGTACGAAACTTCTTCATCTAGCTCAAATAATTTGTCAACTTTAGACATTTCCTCGATTTTCAGTTTCTTCTCAAATTTCTTTTCCAAATCAGCAATCATCTTTTCAACATCAGAAGTTTCAGTCTTCTCCATAGTTGATCTTTCAACAATCTTTGGTTCTTTTTCTTCTCTTGAGCATCTTGGTATTATTGAGCTCAATCATCATCATCATCAATGATCACCTTTTCATCATTAAAAACCACTTCACCAACTTTGGTCTTTCCTTTTTCCTTTGGCTTCTTAGTGTTGGCAGATGCCTCGACATGATTTTCTAAGATTGCAGTCAATTGGTTCTTCATGGTCTCAACTAAGGCCTCTTTTATTTCTTCCATCTTGGCATTGAGGGCATCACCACCATTCTTTGAATTTGTTCAGGATCCATTGTTTTTGGTGAGCAAGTGATTGAGTCGTTGCTAGATACTTCATCTCCAGCGTAGGTCGGATTGTTGTAAGCTTTTGAACTATCATAATCCAGGGCTGTGAGCCAAAAAGGATTAATGATATGAGATGCATGTATGCATGTATGCATGTATGGACAAACAATAAACAAGGACAAATAGGACATTCCTTCCAACCTTATAACATCCACACACGAATGGTGAGTCTTGTAACACCCCTATACCCCGTATACGCACACTACCTACGCCTATAATATACGTATACCAAATACAGGAGTGCTACAGTTTATAATAAGCAAACCGATCTGTCCATTTATCAATATTATAAGAACACTTAAAACATTCAAATCATTCCTTCATAATAATATGTGCAAATTTAAAACATTTATTAAGTTATATTATGAAACACAGTAGATGAAATATTTATTCAATACGCAGCGCAAATATAACAGTATTTATAAATACATATACATCAAAACTCAAGTTTTACAAAACGTAAGGTTTATACATGTTAGGCAGTCAGTCTTTGATCTTTAAGCCCACTATCCACACTTCAGAATCTAGACTCGACTCGGTCTAGATGAACTCTCTGGCTCTTCCCAGTCACCTGCGCGATGAACCACAATCGCGCTAAGCCAACGGCTTAGTGGTACAAACTACAATAATATTATGCTTTAATGCAATGCCAATGTCATACAATCAAGTTTCAAAAACAATTCAAAGAATATTATATTTCACAATCTTGCATTATTCAATAACTTATCAAACATTCATGAAGTAATATTCACAATTTTCCACATCCATAAACATATTACACATCATGTTGTATCTTCATAGATTCATTACTCAACATAGCTTTCCAAGCCACATTCATTTTTAGTAAGTTACTTATGTATTATAATCATCTCATAACATTATATCTCACTCCATAGTTCATATTAAAGAAAAGACAAGCATGTATCTCATTATATATTTATTTCACCATTCAAGAATCACATTTAAAACAAAGACAAGCATGGGCCCAAGGACACTAATATGCCATTCAACTTTCAGAGTTAATGTTTTGGTTCAATTATCACATTTATCATTATCATTATCCCAACTAGGCTTCAAGGATTTAGGTTCAACCAAGCTTCAAGGGGAACAAAGCATGCTAAGTATCAACCCAACTTGGCTTCAAGAATAAAACCCAACCTAGCTTCAAGGGTTGTAACATCTCAATTAGGCTTCAAGGACTAGATCCAACCAAGCTTCAAGGGGAGTTAAGCATGCTAAACTTCATCCCAACTTGGCTTCAAGGATCAAGCCCAACCTAACTTCAAGAGATTGTTACTATAGGCATGCCACCAACAACAAAACTCTGAAAATGGAGTAACACATTAGACACACAATTCATTCATTAATTCATTATCAATTTCATTCTCATTTCCTCATCATCATTTAGGCAACCATGTCTCAATCATCTCATTTACATCATTATAGCCAACAACAATGGCTTCACATCTCATCAATAGAGTACACATAATCAATTACATTGAACATCATCATCTAGGCAAACATGCCTCAATTATCTCAATTCACATTTAAAACAACTCATCATTAGAGTATTCTTCATAACCAATTGCATTGTACATACATTTCATATTTCATCATATCATCATATCTTTCAAATTTCCTATTTCATATTTCATTACATCATCATATCTTTAGAATAATCAACATATATTCCACAAAGTTCACATTATGCAAAACATAATATTAATCAATCAAATTATTCTTGATAGTCACTCTCTCCCAGATGGCATCATGCTTCTTCTGAGTCAATGGCAAACCAGACACAAAATCCATTGTCACTCTCTCCCATTTCCATTCAGGTACTGTTAAAGGTTGAAGTAACCCTGTTGGAACTTGGTGCTCAGCTTTCACCCTCTGACAAGTGAGACACTTGGATACAAACTCCGCTATGTCTCTCTTCATACCTAACCACCAGTAATGCTGCTTCAAATCATGATACATCTTTGTACTCCCAGGGTGCATAGCAAAAACCGACCGATGTGCTTCATCTAAAATAATCTTTCTCAAACTAGCATCATCAGGAATACATAACCTATCTCTAAACCAAAGGCTACCATCACTTCTCATATGGAAATCTTTACTTTCTCCATTTTGGCAATCTGAAACCATCTTCTGAATTTTCTCATCTGCCAATTGAGCCTCTTTAACCTGATCCAACAATACCGGTCTCAAATGCAACTGAGCCAACAATGCACCATCATCACATGATTCAAAACTAGCATGCAACGCTCTCAACTCAACAAGCAACGAAAGCGAATAAATAGCCAATCCTGCCAAAGACTTCCGACTCAAGGCATCTGCAGCAACATTCGCCTTACCAGGATGATAATCAATCAAACAGTCATAATCTTTGATCAGCTCTAACCATCGTCTTTGCCAAAGATTCAACTCCCTCAAACACAACTAAATATTTCAAACTTTTATGATCTGTATAGATAAAACACTTCTCTCCATACAAGTAATGTCGCCAAATCTTCAAAGCAAAAACTATAGCTGCCAATTCCAAATCATGCATCGGATAATTAAGCTCATGCGGCTTCAATTGCTGAGAAGCATAAGCTATAATTCACATAAGGTTTATTAAAACACATCCTAAACCATTATGTGAAGCATCACTATAAATCACATAAGGTTTATCTTCCACAGGCAAAGCAAGAACAGGCGCTTGAGTCAACATCTCCTTCAACTGCTCAAAACTAGCTTGACACTAATCTGTCCACACAAATCTAACTCCTTTTCGAAGTAATCTGGTGAGTGGGGTAGCTATCAAAGAAAAACCCTTCACAAACCATCGATAATAGCCTGCCAAACCCAGAAAACTTCTAACTTCAGTCAAAGACTTCAGTGGACTCCAAATCAGAATAGCTTCAACTTTACTTGGATCGACTCTAATACCGTCTGCTAAAACTATATGACCCAAAAAAATCACTTGATCAAGCCAAAACTCGCACTTCGACAGCTTAGCATACAACTACTTCTCTCTCAAAGTCTGCAACACAATCCGCAAATGCTTGTCATGCTCTTCCTCATTACGCGAATACACCAAAATATCGTCAACGTAGACCACTACAAACTAATCCAGATAGGGCCTAAACACCCTATTCATCAAATCCATGAAAGCTGCAGGTGCATTTGTCAATCCAAAAGGCATTACCAAAAACTCATAATGCCCATACCTTGTGCGAAAAGCTATCTTAGAAATATCTTCAGCTCTAACTCTCAATTGATGGTACCCTGATCTCAAATTAATCTTGCAAAAACACTACTGCTCCCTTCAACTGATCAAAGAGATCATCAATCCTAGGCAAAGGATACTTATTCTTGATAGTCACTTTGTTCAATTGCCTATAATCAATGCACAACCTTATAGTACCATCCTTCTTCTTCACAAATAAAACAGGAGCTCCCCATGGAGAAACACTAGGGCGAACAAACCCTTTATCCAACAACTCCTGCAACTGCACCTTCAACTCTCTCAACTCAACAGGTGCCATTCGATAGGGAGTAATAGAGATAGGAGTGGTACCAGGCAACAAATCGATACCAAACTCAACCTCTCTCTCAGGGGGTAACCCTGGCAACTCCTCAGGAAAAACATCTGGAAATTCCGCAACTGTGGGTATACTATCAAATTGAGAACCCACTACTCTGGTATCCACCACATGAGCAAGATAAGCATCACACCCTTTTCTAATCAACCTTCTAGCTGCTACAACTGATACAAACAAGGATGCAAGTTGTCTATGCTCACTAGATACCATCACACTTTTACCATCACTGGATTTCAGGGAACACACTTCTTTTGACAGTCTACCACAGCTCCATGCTTAGACAACCAATCCATGCCTAAGATCAAATCATATTCCTTAAAAGGCATTTCAATCAAAACACCCAAAAATTCCTCACCTTGCACCACAACTGCACTATCACGATGCACCTTACTCACCACAACACTATGTCCTAAAGGATTTGTCACCAAGACATCAAATCCTAAGGACTCTAAATGCAATTCAAACACAGGCAATATGGATGCAGTTATGTATGAATGAGTAGATCTTGTATCAATCAAAGCAAGAACTAGAATATCAAATAAAGAAAATGTACCCACTATAACTGCTGAAGCATTCGGTTGCCTCTGCATCACATATACTCTCTGAGAAGATCCGGCCTCATCTGGCCTACTGCCTCTGGATGAAGATCCTCCTCTCTGACTAAACCCAGGTCTACCACCTCTACTGAAACCTCTGCCCCCTCGACCACCTCTGCTGACACTGGGTCGAGAAGCTGAAGTATTAGTCTGTCTATCATCCTGTGGCTCAGGACAATCATTAATAAAATGAGCTGGTGACCCACATCTAAAGCATACTCCAGATCCACCTGTCTTCCAACAAACACCCCATGGGTCCTACCACAATGAATACATACGGGTGGAGTAGATCTCTGAACCACTGGAGTCGGAGCACTAGCTACAGAAACTGTAGGTCTCGGTCTCTGCCTCTGATATTGAACTGACCTACCAGACTGCCTCTGACTCCTACTGACTCTCGTAATAAAACTTCCTCTGCCTCTCTTCATATATGAAGACCCTGCCTCAAACTGGGGTCTCCTAACTTTGGTCTCTTCTTCAGTAGCAGCTGTTGTAATACCCTGTGCTCTCTCAACACTTCTAGCTGCTGCAACCAATTGAGAAAAATCTTGGTACCGAGAACCAGCAACAATGCACATTATAGAGGGCCTCAACCCCTCCTCAAACCTCCTGCATCGGTCAATCTCATCAGAGATAATCCCACTGGCATAGTGACTCAACCGGATGAACTCTATCTCATACTCTGTCACTGTCCGGTTGTCTTGCCTCAAATTCAGGAATTCCATCTTCTTAACGTCTTTATACTCCCTCGGAGTATATTTATGCTTGAACTCCCTTAGAAAATCACCATAAGATAATGTAGGTGGATCATCCATGGCATGAGGAACCGTCTTCCACCAATCATAAGCATCTTTCTGAAGAAGGGATCTAGCATAATCAAATTTTTCATTAGGAGTGGCTTGCAACTGGATAAATATCCTCTGCACTTTATCCAACCACTGCTCAGCTACTGCAGGATCTATAGTGCCCAAGAAATCCTCAGCCCCATATTTTCTCAAATTATCATAATGCCTCACCGGCACTTGAGGCTGTGGTGGCGGTGGTGGCTGCTATACGGAAGCTCCCCTCAACAATTCTACCACATGCCGTAACCAACCCTACGGAACATCATCAGCAGTTGATCTCCCTGGCACAGAAGCAGGGGCCTCACTAACTCTCTCAACTCTAGCTCCATCTCTACCCTCTTCAGGAGCTACACTTTCAGCACTACCTTCTACAGACTGACGTGACTGAGACGCCATCACTACCTATATCTGCAAACACAGCAGAATATACCTCATTAAAGATCAAAGACTGCCAATACCAAAACATGTATCTTATTTAAAAACCATATTTTAAAATCAAAATTTTCTTTTTCTTACAATTTACCTAGGTTGAGAATCTCAAACCTAGGCTCTGATACCAAAACAATTATAACACCCCTATACCCCGTATACGCACACTACCTACGCCTGTAATATATGTATACCAAATACAGGAGTGCTACGGTTTATAATAAGCAAACCGATCTTTCCATTTATCAATATTATAAGAACACTTAAAACATTCAAATCATTCCTTCATAATAATATGTGCAAATTTAAAACATTTATTAAGTTATATTATGAAACAAAATAGATGAAATATTTATTCAATATGCAGCGGAAAATATAACAGTATTTACAAATACATATACATCAAAACTCAAGTTTTACAAAACGTAAGGTTTAGACATGTTAGGCAGTCAGTCTTTGATCTTTAAGCCCACTATCCACACTTCAGAATCTAGACTCAACTCGGTCTAGATGAACTCTCTGGTTCTTCCCGGTCACCTGCGCGATGAACCACAATCGCGCTAAGCCAACGGCTTAGTGGTACAAACTACAATAATATTATGCTTTAATGCAATGCCAATGTCATACTATCAAGTTTCAAAAACAATTCAAAGAATATTATATTTCACAATCTTGCATTATTCAATAACTTATCAAACATTCATGAAGTAATATTCACAATTTTCCACATCCATAAACATATTACACATCATGTTGTATCTTCATAGATTCATTACTCAACATAGCTTTCCAAGCCACATTCATTTTTAGTAAGTTACTTATGTATTATAATCATCTCATAACATTATATCTCACTCCATAGTTCATATTAAAGGAAAGACAAGCATGTATCTCATTATTTATTTATTTCACCATTCAAGAATCACATTTAAAACAAAGACAAGCATGGGCCCAAGGACACTAATATGCCATTCAACTTTCAGAGTTAATGTTTTGGTTCAATTATCACATTTATCATTATCATTATCCCAACTAGGCTTCAAGGATTTAGGTTCAACCAAGCTTCAAGGGGAACAAAGCATGCTAAGTATCAACCCAACTTGGCTTCAAGAACCAAACCCAACCTAGCTTCAAGGGTTGTAACATCTCAATTAGGCTTCAAGGACTAGATCCAACCAAACTTCAAGGGGAGTTAAGCATGCTAAACTTCATCCCAACTTGGCTTCAAGGATCAAGCCCAACCTAACTTCAAGAGATTGTTACTATAGGCATGCCACCAAGAACAAAACTCTGAAAATGGAATAACACATTAGACACACAATTCATTCATTAATTCATTATCAATTTCATTCTCATTTCCTCATCATCATTTAGGCAACCATGCCTCAATCATCTCATTTACATCATTATAGCCAACAACAATGGCTTCACATCTCATCAATAGAGTACACATAATCAATTACATTGAACATCATCATCTAGGCAAACATGCCTCAATTATCTCAATTCACATTTAAAACAACTCATCATTAGAGTATTCATCATAACCAATTGCATTGCACATACATTTTGTAATATCCTCATATGTGGCTTAGAAGTTTTGATTATGTTGTTGTTGTTGTTGTTGTTATTGTTAAAATGGATTGAATGTATATGATGGGATAAGAAAAGAAATTGGAAAGTGAATGCTTGTGCATATGTGTTTTGGAGGAAGAATTAGGGTTTAGAGACAAATGTATATGTTGTGTATATGATGATATATATAACATATAAAGTGGTCAAATGAAGAGTCAAGGTGATGGTTAAGTGGAAGAAGATATTTTTGGTTGTTAATGAAATTACATATGAGGGCTCATATAAGACAAAAGTTGGCTAAATGATTGAGGGCATATTGGTATTTGCTTGGATAATAATACTTGGTGGAGTTTAAAAGCAAAATTTGACTTTGTATCTTGATCATTGTCTTCTTTCTTCATGAAGTGGCCGGCTCTCCATTAGCAAAAGGAAAAGAGAAGTGTTCTTGAGGCAAGAAGCAAATTGATGAAGCAATCCAAGGTTTTGACAAAGGATTTGTGGAATTTCTTCTTTTCAAGTAAGTATTTTCTTGTTTTCTTTACTTATTTGGAAGTTGTGTTGGAAGTAAAGTAGGGTTTGATGATTTTGTGATTTGGTGGATTTGAGATGTGTTTGGTTGTGTTTTCAAGTGTTAAATTGATTTTAAGTTATGAGTTTAATTGAAGGTTGTTGTTGGAAATGAAGGATGTTGATTTTAGGGTTTTGAGTTAATATGTGTTTTATTGTGATATTAATGTGTGGTGAAGTAGTTTTTGTGATGAATATGTGTTTAGAACATTGATTATGTTCATGTGAAATATGTTATATGATGAATATTGTGTTTGAGTGCAATTGAGAAAGGGTTGGTTTTAGTTAAGGTTTTGTGATTTGGTGACACGGCCAAAAGCAATTTAGGGGAGTGGGCGTGTCAATTGTTTGAATTAGCTACTGCCTCTTTTCTTTTTAAGGACACGGGCGTGTCACTCAAGTTGGTTGGGCGTGTCATTTATTTGAGGAAGCTACTGCCTCTTTTCTTTTTAAGGACACGGGCGTGTCACTCAAGTTGGTTGGGCGTGTCATTTATTTGAGGAAGCTACTGCCTCTTTTCTTTTTAAGGACACGGGCGTGTCACTCAAGCTGGTTGGGCGTGTCAATCAAGTGAGTTGGGCGTGCCCTTCAAATGATTTGAACATTGTTTGATTTCTTGGTTCTCTTTGCATGGTTTAAATTCTTCAAAAGTTCCATTGTTCCTAAACTTAAACATGAACATTATAAACATGTTTCAAACACAAGAATGATCTAATCAAATGAATGTGGATGGTCCTAAAGCTATGAATCATGTCAATTGTGTTTTGCCCTAATTGCATTGTTGAGAATTAACAATGTTATGTTATGCACTTTGAATGGTAATGTGTTTTATGAGTAATGTGGAATGAAATGTTAATATTTATGAATGATGTTATGTGAGATAAATATACACTTGAATAACGAAGTGTTATATTGTGAAATGAAATGTGGAGCCATTGTTATTGGCTAAGGTGATTTAATGGAGATAAATGAGGCATGTTTGCCTAAATGATAATGAGAATTGAGAATGAAATCTAAATGAATTGTGTGGCTAATGTGTTATTCCATTTTCAGAGTTTGTTGTTGGTGGCATGCCTAATGAGTGTAACAATCTCTTGAAGTTAGGTTGGATTGAATCCTTGAAGCCTAATTGAGATGTTACAACCCTTGAAGCTAGGTTGGGTTAGTTCTTGAAGCCAAGTTGGGTTGATGCTTAGCATGCTTTGCTCCCCTTGAAGCTTGGTTGAACTTAATCCTTGAAGCCTAGTTGGGTATATGATGTTGATATTGATAAATGTGATAACAAAACCAAAGCATTAACTCTGAAAATTGAATGACATATTAGTGTGTCTTGGGCCCATGCTTGTCTTTGCTTAGTGTTGTTCATGGATGATTAAATGATTAACTAATAAAGTATATGCAAGAATGTTGAAATGTGATATACATATATGTACGCTAGGTTATGAAATGTAAATGTATGTTGTTAGCTTTCCATCTATGTTGTTACATGTATGATATAAATTAAAATTTGCATTGTATAACATTTAAGCATGTCTATTGCATGTTTTATCTTACTAAGCCCTTGGCTTAGCGCGATAGTGTTTAATCGCGCAGGTGATAGAACTGATAGAATCGAACCCGAGAGCTCTTCGAGACCGAGTGAGAGTAGACATTGAAGAGTTGATTTTGGGAGCTTAAAGATCAGAGCTGACTTGCCAATCATGTATAAATCTTTTATATTGTGTAAAGTTTTATTGATAATGTAAATATATGTATAATAGTAAATATGTATTCAAATGTTTTCATATATATATACATATTTTATAACTTCCGCTGTGTAATATATAAATGTATATATATATATATAGATAACTAATATGTTTTGTTTTATAAGTAAATGATCTATTTTGTTAATAAGATATAATGATATGGATATGGTATCAAGTTTTAAAATGTTTTGAATGTTAAGGAAACCGTAGCATCCCTATGTTTGGTGCACTTATGCTACATTGTTGTGGTTGTAGTGTGTGTGCATTGGATATGGGGGTGTTACAATTGTTTTTGGTATCAGAGCCAGGTTTGAGATTCTCAATCTAGGTAAAATATAATAAAAAGAATATTTTTTACTTAAAAAAGTGGTTTTGAATAACATATACGTTTGAGATTGGCAGTCCCTGATCTTTAATAAGATGTAATCTGCTGTGTTTGCAGTATTAGGTGTTGATGGATCCTCACTCAAGACAGTCAGTTGAGGGTAGTGCCGAGAGCATTGCTCTTGCCGAGGGAGCTAGGGTTGATAGTGTTGAGGAGGCACCTGCTTCGGTGTCGGGTAGACCAGCTGGAGAGGAGGTTCCGCCAGCCTGGTTTAGGCATATGATGGAAGTAATGAGACAAGCACTAGTACAGCCACCTCCACCACCACCCCAGCCTCAGGTTCAGATGAGACAGTATGATAAATTGAGGAAGTTTGGGGCGGAAGATTTTATGGGAACCACTGATCCAGCAGTGGCTGAGCAATGGTTAGGCAAAGTGCAGAGAATCTTTATTCAGTTACAAGCCACCCCTGAGGAAAAGTTTGATTATGCCAGGTCATTACTGCAGAAGGATGCATATGACTGGTGGAAGACAGTGCCACACTCTATGGATGATCCTCCAACACTGTTTTACACTGATTTTCTGAGGGAATTTGAGTTGAAGTATACTCCTAGGGAGTATAAGGACATGAAGAAGATGGAGTTCTTAAGCTTGAAACAAGACAGCAAGACTGTTACTGAGTATGAAGTTGAGTTTATTCGACTGAGTCAGTATGCTGGGGGTATCATTGCTGATGAGATTGATCGATGTCGGCGATTTGAGGAGGGATTGAGGCCCTCAATTATTTGTCATGTGGCTGGCTCCAGGTATCAGGATTTCTCCTAGCTAGTTGCAGCAGCTAGGAGTGTAGAGAGAGCTCAGGCCATAGTTACAGCTGCTTCTGAAGAGGAGGTTAGAGTGAGAAGGCCCCAGTTCGAGGCAGGGTCTTCTTCTGCGAAGAGGGGTAGAGGAAGTTTTGTTCCTCGGAGTAGTAGGAGCCAGAGACCAGCAGGTAGGTCAGTGCAGTTCCAGAGGCAGAGATTTAGACCTGCAGCTTCAGTGGCAAGTGCTCCGACCCCGATGATTCGGAGATCCACTCTTCCCATCTGCATCCATTGTGGGAGGCCACATGGTGGTCCTTGTTGGAAGGCTGGTGTTGCAGGGGTATGCTTCAGGTGTGGATCACCAGACCACTTTGTGAGAGATTGCCCTGAGAGGCAGGAGCAGATGCCAGTTGATTCTGCTGCTTCTCGAGCTAGTGTGAGAGGAGGTAGAGGAGGAAGAGGTGTCAGCCGAGGAGGTAGGCCAGGGTTCAGTTCTAGAGGAGGTGCTGCATCCAGAGAGGGTAGACCAGAGGAGGTTGGTTCTTCCCAGAGGATGTATGTTATGCAGAGGCAGCCAGATGCATCGGCAGTCATAGCTGGTACTTTTTCTTTATTTAATACTCCAGTACTTGCTTTGATTGATCCGGGTTCCACGCATTCTTATGTTAGTGTATCTGTTTTGCCTGTATCTGATGTGCATGCTGAGTCCCTAGGATTTGATGTGTTGGTGACAAATCCGTTAGGGCATAGTGTGGTTGTGAGTAAGGTGCACCGGGATAGTGTAGTGAGGGTGCAGGGTGAGGAGTTCTTTGGAGATTTGATTGAGATGCCATTTAAGGAATATGATGTGATCTTAGGTATGGATTGGCTATCTCGACATGGAGCTGTGGTGGATTGTAAAAAGAAAATTGTTTCTTTGAGAACCGTTGATGGTAGAGAAGTGATAGTATCTAATGAGCAGGAACAGCTAGCCTCCTTATTTGTTTCAGCTGTTGCAGCCAGGAGGTTGATTAGAAAGGGGTGTGAAGCTTATCTCGCTCATGTGATAGATACTAGAGTGAAGGGCTCTCCCATTGATAGCATTGCCACAGTTGCTGAGTTCCCTGATGTGTTTCCAGAGGAGTTGCCTGGATTGCCTCCAGAGAGAGAGGTGGAGTTTGGTATTGAATTGTTACCTGGTACCACTCCTATCTCTATTACTCCTTACAGAATGGCACCAGCAGAATTGAGGGAGTTAAAAGTGCAATTACAGGAGTTGTTGGACAAAGGATTTATTCGCCCCAGTGTTTCTCCTTGGGGAGCTCCTGTGTTATTTGTGAAGAAGAAGGATGGTACTATGAGGTTATGTATCGATTATAGGCAATTGAATAAAGTGACTATTAAAAATAAATATCCTTTGCCTAGAATCGATGATCTCTTTGATCAGTTGAAGGGTGCAGCTGTATTTTCTAAAATTGATCTGAGATCAGGATACCATCAGCTGAGAGTCAGAGCTGAAGATGTTCCAAAGACAGCTTTCAGGACCAGGTATGGGCACTATGAATTTTTAGTTATGCCTTTTGGTCTGACGAATGCACCTGCAGCTTTTATGGATTTGATGAATAGGGTGTTTAGGCCCTATCTGGATCAGTTTGTTGTGGTCTTCATCGATGACATTCTGGTGTATTCACGGAATGAAGAGGAACATGATATGCATCTGCGGATTGTGTTGCAGATTTTGAGAGAGAAGCAGTTGTTTGCCAAATTGTCGAAATGTGAGTTCTGGTTGGATCAAGTAGCTTTTCTCGGACATATTGTTTCAGCAGAAGGCATTAGAGTTGATCCAAGTAAAGTTGAAGCTATTCTGAATTGGAGTCCACCCAAGTCTGTGACAGAGATTAGAAGTTTTCTGGGTTTGGCAGGCTATTACCGGCGGTTTGTAAAAGGGTTTTCTTTAATAGCTACTCCACTCACCAGATTACTTCGTAAGGGAGTGAGATTTGTGTGGACGGATCAGTGTCAGGCTAGCTTTGACCAGTTGAGAGAAATGTTGACTCAAGCGCCTGTTTTAACTTTACCTGTTGAAGGCAAACCATATGTGATCTACAGTGATGCTTCACATAGAGGTTTGGGATGTGTATTGATGCAGGAAGGGAAAGTTATAGCTTATGCATCTCGACAGTTGAAACCGCATGAGCTTAACTATCCGACCCATGATTTGGAATTAGCTGCCATTGTGTTTGCATTAAAGATTTGGCGCCATTATTTATTTGGGGAAAAATGTTTCATCTACACTGATCACAAGAGTTTGAAGTATTTGGGTGTCCAGAAAGAACTCAATCTTCGTCAGAGGAGATGGTTAGAATTGATTAAAGACTACGACTGCTTAATTGACTATCATCCAGGTAAAGCAAATGTTGTTGCTGATGCTTTGAGTCGGAAGTCTTTAGCTGGTTTAACAGTTTACTCGCTCTCGTTGCTTGTTGAGTTGAGAGCATTGCATGCCAGTTTTGTACCTTGTGATGATGGTGCATTGTTGGCACAGTTGCAATTGAAGCCAGTTTTGTTAGATCAGATCAAAGAGGCTCAGTTGGTTGATATGAAGATTCAGAAGATTATTTCAGATTGCAAGATTGGGAAGACTAGAGATTTTGTTGTGAGAGATGATGGGAGTCTCTGGTTTAAGAACCGATTGTGTGTGCCCGATGATGCTGATTTGAAAAGAGTTATTTTAGAAGAAGCTCATCAGTCAGTGTTTGCTATGCATCCGGGTAGTACGAAGATGTATAATGATTTGAGACAACATTATTGGTGGATGGGGTTGAAGAGAGACATTGCTGAGTTTGTATCGAAATGTCTCACTTGTCAGAAAGTTAAAGCAGAGCATCAAGTTCCAACCGGGTTGCTTCAGCCGTTGTCAGTGCCTGAATGGAAGTGGGAAAGAGTGACAATGGACTTTGTGTCTGGTTTGCCATTGACACAAAGAAGACATGATGCCATTTGGGTGATTGTGGATAGATTGACTAAGACAGCTCATTTCCTTCCGGTGCGGATGGATTACTCTTTGGAGAGATTGGCTGAGCTGTATATCCAGGAGATTGTGAAACTGCATGGTGTTCCAACTTCTTTAGTGTCTGATCGAGATCCCAGGTTTACTTCAAGATTTTGGAAGAGTTTGCATTATGCTATGGGTTCTCGACTGCACTTCAGTACTGCTTTTCATCCACAGACGGATGGACAGTCAGAGAGGGTGATACAAATTCTTGAAGATATGTTGAGAAGCTGTGTCATCGATTTCTCTGGAAGTTGGGATAGATTTTTACCTCTTGTGGAATTTGCTTACAACAACAGTCACCAATCCAGCATTGGTATGGCACCATTCGAAGCATTGTATGGCAGACGGTGTAGGACACCTCTTTGTTGGAATGAGCTTGGAGATAATAAGTTGGTTGGTCCTGATTTGATTCAAGAAACTGAAGAGAAAGTAAAATTGATTCGAGGCAGGTTAAAAGCAGCTTCAGACCGACAGAAGTCTTAAGCAGATCTGAAAAGGAGAGACATTCAGTTTGATGTTGGAGATAAGGTATTTTTGAAAGTGTCTCCTTGGAAAAAGATTTTGAGGTTCGGTAGGAAAGGAAAATTGAGTCCTCGTTTCATTGGGCCGTATGAAGTGTTAGAAAGAGTTGGGCCAGTTGCTTATCGACTTGCTTTACCACCTGAGTTGGATCGTATTCATAATGTATTCCATGTTTCTATGTTGAGGAGGTACAGGTCGGATCCATCTCATGTGTTGCCATTTGAATCAATTGAAGTGAGCCCAGATTTGACTTTTGAAGAGGAACCAGTTGCTATCTTGGCACGTGATGTGAAAGATTTGAGAAACAAGAGAGTGCCATTGGTGAAGATTCTTTGGAAGAACCATGGGAAAGAAGAAGCAACTTGGGAAAATGAGCAAACGATGCGAGAGCAATATCCTCAGTTGTTTCAGAGTTAATTTCAGGTAATTTCGAGGACGAAATTTTCTTTTTAGAGGGGGAGAATTGTAATATCCTCATATGTGGCTTAGAAGTTTTGATTATGTTGTTGTTGTTGTTGTTGTTATTGTTAAATTGGATTGAATGTATATGATGGGATAAGAAAAGAAATTGGAAAGTGAATGCTTGTGCATATGTGTTTTGGAGGAAGAATTAGGGTTTAGAGACAAATGTATATGTTGTGTATATGATGATATATATAACATATAAAGTGGTCAAATGAAGAGTCAAGGTGATGGTTAAGTGGAAGAAGATATTTTTGGTTGTTAATGAAATTACATATGAGGGCTCATATAAGACAAAAGTTGGCTAAATGATTGAGGGCATATTGGTATTTGCTTGGATAAGAATACTTGGTGGAGTTTAAAAGCAAAATTTGACTTTGTATCTTGATCATTGTCTTCTTTCTTCATGAAGTGGCCGACTCTCCATTAGCAAAAGGAAAAGAGAAGTGTTCTTGAGGCAAGAAGCAAATTGATGAAGCAATCCAAGGTTTTGACAAAGGATTTGTGGAATTTCTTCTTTTCAAGTAAGTATTTTCTTGTTTTCTTTACTTATTTGGAAGTTGTGTTGGAAGTAAAGTAGGGTTTGATGATTTTGTGATTTGGTGGATTTGAGATGTGTTTGGTTGTGTTTTCAAGTGTTAAATTGATTTTAAGTTATGAGTTTAATTGAAGGTTGTTGTTGGAAATGAAGGATGTTGATTTTAGGGTTTTGAGTTAATATGTGTTTTATTGTGATATTAATGTGTGGTGAAGTAGTTTTTGTGATGAATATGTGTTTAGAACATTGATTATGTTCATGTGAAATATGTTATATGATGAATATTGTGTTTGAGTGCAATTGAGAAAGGGTTGGTTTTAGTTAAGGTTTTGTGATTTGGTGACACGGCCAAAAGCAATTTAGGGGAGTGGGCGTGTCAATTGTTTGAATTAGCTACTGCCTCTTTTCTTTTTAAGGACACGGGCGTGTCACTCAAGTTGGTTGGGCGTGTCATTTATTTGAGGAAGCTACTGCCTCTTTTCTTTTTAAGGACACGGGCGTGTCACTCAAGTTGGTTGGGCGTGTCATTTATTTGAGGAAGCTACTGCCTCTTTTCTTTTTAAGGACACGGGCGTGTCACTCAAGCTGGTTGGGCGTGTCAATCAAGTGAGTTGGGCGTGCCCTTCAAATGATTTGAACATTGTTTGATTTCTTGGTTCTCTTTGCATGGTTTAAATTCTTCAAAAGTTCCATTGTTCCTAACCTTAAACATGAACATTATAAACATGTTTCAAACACAAGAATGATCTAATCAAATGAATGTGGATGGTCCTAAAGCTATGAATCATGTCAATTGTGTTTTGCCCTAATTGCATTGTTGAGAATTAACAATGTTATGTTATGCACTTTGAATGGTAATGTGTTTTATGAGTAATGTGGAATGAAATGTTAATATTTATGAATGATGTTATGTGAGATAAATATACACTTGAATAACGAAGTGTTATATTGTGAAATGAAATGTGGAGCCATTGTTATTGGCTAAGGTGATTTAATGGAGATAAATGAGGCATGTTTGCCTAAATGATAATGAGAATTGAGAATGAAATCTAAATGAATTGTGTGGCTAATGTGTTATTCCATTTTCAGAGTTTGTTGTTGGTGGCATGCCTAATGAGTGTAACAATCTCTTGAAGTTAGGTTGGATTGAATCCTTGAAGCCTAATTGAGATGTTACAACCCTTGAAGCTAGGTTGGGTTAGTTCTTGAAGCCAAGTTGGGTTGATGCTTAGCATGCTTTGCTCCCCTTGAAGCTTGGTTGAACTTAATCCTTGAAGCCTAGTTGGGTATATGATGTTGATATTGATAAATGTGATAACAAAACCAAAGCATTAACTCTGAAAATTGAATGACATATTAGTGTGTCTTGGGCCCATGCTTGTCTTTGCTTAGTGTTGTTCATGGATGATTAAATGATTAACTAATAAAGTATATGCAAGAATGTTGAAATGTGATATACATATATGTACGCTAGGTTATGAAATGTAAATGTATGTTGTTAGCTTTCCATCTATGTTGTTACATGTATGATATAAATTAAAATTTGCATTGTATAACATTTAAGCATGTCTATTGCATGTTTTATCTTACTAAGCCCTTGGCTTAGCGCGATAGTGTTTAATCGCGCAAGTGATAGAACTGATAGAATCGAACCCGAGAGCTCTTCGAGACCGAGTGAGAGTAGACATTGAAGAGTTGATTTTGGGAGCTTAAAGATCAGAGCTGACTTGCCAATCATGTATAAATCTTTTATATTGTGTAAAGTTTTGTTGATAATGTAAATATATGTATAATAGTAAATATGTATTCAAATGTTTTCATATATATATACATATTTTATAACTTCCGCTGTGTAATATATAAATGTATATATATATATATAGATAACTAATATGTTTTGTTTTATAAGTAAATGATCTATTTTGTTAATAAGATATAATGATATGGATATGGTATCAAGTTTTAAAATGTTTTGAATGTTAAGGAAACCGTAGCATCCCTATGTTTGGTGCACTTATGCTACATTGTTGTGGTTGTAGTGTGTGTGCATTGGATATGGGGGTGTTACACATTTCATATTTCATCATATCATCATATCTTTCACATTTCCTATTTCATATTTCATTACATCATCATATCTTTAGAATCATCAACATATATTCCACAAAGTTCATATTATGCAAAACATAACATAACATAAATTAAATTAACAATGCAATAGATTACGTAACATATTTACAACCAAATATGTTAAGTATCAAACTCATGTAAGAGTATGCAACCATGTAGTTTGTACTTACCTCAAAACCAACTCACACCAATCTATACACTTCCTCCTCCAAGAATCCTCAACACTTAGGTTAGGGCAATTCAACCTCTTCACAACCTAATCCAAAAGGAATAATACACACTTAATTACAAATTCACATGAATTCCAATACAATTATACACTTATTAGCATCATACTAGACCCATAGATCATAAATTACAAGCCAACATCTCTCTCTAGGATCCCACGGTCGTGGCCTCCCAACCCCCACGGGCGTGGGTTAGAAAAAGGTTCTGCCTCCCTCGCTCAAATCCCCACGGCCATGGCTTCCAATGGCCACGGTCGTGGCAGCCAAGGGCCATGGGCGTGGCATCCAAGATGCTTCTGTTTTGGACCAAAATCACATATTCTATGCATTAAACTTCATCAAACACAATTATCATAAAGATCTACAAGAATAATTACTCAAACTCAACATCTACAACAATCACCAATTCAAAACCCTAACACAAACACAACTCATACACTTCTAACACCAACACCAACCTAACTTCTTATCTTTAATTCAATTCCAACACTCTTAAACATACCACAATCAAACATAATCACACTATCACATATCAACAATCAAACTCAAACATAACTTCAAATAAAATAAGGGAAATCAAGAGGAAACTCACCAAAGTTGATGAAACTTCACAAAATTCCAACTTAATCACTTGAATCTTCCTTCAATTTGATCTTAGAAATCAAAACCTCTCTTGCTCTCTTTTGTGTTTGGGATACCCGGCCAACCAAGGAGAAGAAAGGAAAATGAAGAACAAAAAGAGACAAAGTCAAATATTTATTCTTCACTTAAATCTCCACCAAGTATTTTAATAATAAAATAATAAATTTTCTCTCTTCCACTTATTTTAATTTCCTTTTAATTACTTAATTAAATAAAATCAATAAATATCTTCCTTTGACCATATAACAAATTGACTTTTATATGTTGTATATATTTCCATATATACAACATATACACTCTCTCTTTAACTCTTTTCTCTTTCCAATTTAACATATACACTCAATCCAATTACAACAATAATACCAAAACTTCTAGGGCACACTTTGGGATATTACAAGTTTCTTTTCCTAGGTATATGGTTAACAAAATACCAACATGGGGCATCTTGTTTTCGAATAATTCCCTTAGACGTTTCAACCAATAGTTATATTTTCGAAAATGAAAATCCATTCATAGTAATTCCCATTAATTAGGTTTTAATCCATTCAACCAACTATAGTAGCTTTTATGCTCTATTGGATTAAAACTAAATTAAGAGGTTTATTATGGATAGATTTCTCACTTGAAAAGAGTAACTAATGGTTCATGCCAAAAACAAGCCCATGATTAATTATTCTTAGTATAAAGTAGGCTCACAATTGATTTTTAGTATTTCGTAATTAACCTAAATATTTTGCAAGCTCTTTGTAAGAAAGGGTTGGATGAAAATAATTTTGTTTCTAAGCCCATTGTAAAAAGATTTTAGGAAAAATAGATTTTGGGCTTAGTATTTATGGGCCATAAGCAAAAGAATTTTTTATTTGTTTTTAGAAAAGTCTTATGTCCAAAAACCATCTTGAAAAATTTTGAAAATAGCTTTGGACTTTTGGACTTTAAAGAAAATTTTATTTTAAGCTTATAATGTACTTAGGTCATATAAGAAAAAAAGCAAACCAAATAAGCCATGATTTAAGCCAAGATAAATTAACCATAGTCAAACAAAATGCATTTGGGGTAAAACCTAAGGAAAGTAACTAGGCCAATTACATGAGCTTTAGTCTTTGTGTTAAAAGGCTTAGGTTCCCATAGCAAGTATATACCAAATGGTATGAGGCTATGAGTGGTTATGCCATGCTCGATCTCCATACCTTGAGTGAAAGTATGGTATCCCTTACATAACATAACACGGGTAACACGGGCGTCCTAACTCACACACACGATGCAATCTAAGATTATGCAATGGATAATATCATTATAAGAAATAATTGAATAATATAAAGACCAACATAATCAACTTCTCTTATCCCCAGTGGTGTCGCCACTGTGAGCGGGGATTTTCGCCCCCACTCCCGGTGGAATGGTTCTTACGACTTCGGCACTGTTTAGGCTCAGGGCCTTTGAGAACACGGACATAAGTTTGGATAAAATGGAGTCGCCACCCAGACGGGCTGGGAAAAAGAAAGGAGTGGATGACTCGATTCCTAGGGAATCTCCAACCCCCTAATGGGTTTGAAAAGTTGGGTACGTTTGGAGAAGGTGAGAAATGGCCCAGCACCCCCACAATGCACTGTTCATTAGAACCAACCTCCTTTACAGGTCTTAATATTATAAAATTCTTTATATAATAATATTATCCATATTACACACAATAATTAAAATAAGGCATCAATATATTAAAAATCAAAACAATATCCAAGCAAAATAAATAAATAAACACCCATCTGAAGATGGAAACATGACCTTACATAATTCATGCCTAAATAAGACACCCACAGAAAGGTAGAAACATGTCCTTTACATTGGTTCTAAAATAGAAAAGAAATTTAAATTACATGATATTTAACTAATGAGGTACCCATCAAGTGGAAAGCAAATTAGGGTTTTGAGATATTTTTTAGGGTTTTGGAAAGAAACAGATTCAATTTAAGGTTTTGAAGAATTGGAAAGCAAATTAGGGTTTTGAGATTTTGACGAAACAAAAACTAACAATTTTAAGATTTTTGGAAAACAAAGAAATGAATTAAGGTTTTTAAGTTTTAGAAAAGGTAAATTAAAGTTCTAGGGTTTTTTGAATCAAAAGAGACAATTGGATTATTTAAGCTAATGTGAAAGAAGTTAGACATTCATACCTCCGTTTGTTGGTTCCACCAAAAATTTCTTCTTTGATGAACAAGAACAAAGACAAGATTTGCTGCCTTTGATGGATTGAATTGATTGTTTGCTCTCTCAATAAGTCCGATCGATTTCACTGCCAGAAGGAACTCTTTAAATCTTTCAAAGTTTTCCTCCTCAGTTTCGGTCTCAAATTTCACCTCCAATTTTCCTCCTTTTTTTGTGTTGTTTTAGTCCTTATTTATAGAAGATTTTTATGATTAATTTTAATTATTCATGGAATCTAACATTGATTAAGAAAATGAAACCGAAACCTAATTGTATTGGGTTTCGAAAAAATTTGCGTTGGAAAAATTTCGCTGGCAAAAAAAAACTGCTGCGGAAAAATTACGCTGGCAAAAAAAAAAAACTACTGGCGAAAAAGTGCCGCAGCTGGCTGAGGGCTGCCGGCGAAAATTGGCCTGCTGGCCATTTCGCCGCAACCCTTTTCGGAGATGAAATTTTTCGTCGCCGATTTTTATTTTTATTTTTATTTATTTGTTTATTATTATTATTATTATTTATTTTTTATTAATAAAAATTAGATACTAAAGCAAATATTATTTAATTAAGATAACAAAAAATTTTGTTGACTAATTAAAACATATTGGACAACACAAAATTATTTTGGACTAATTAAAATATATTGGACCGGACCGGGTCAAAAATTAAGGGTCTACAATGTATATGTGCCTATCTGAAGTGCAACAATTCTTGCTTAAATAGAAATGATTCCCTAGTTTAGTACGGTAACTAGGGTTGTCATGTTATAGATATGTTAATTTGAAAAATCAAGTCCTGAGGTAAATTGACATTAATTTGGCAAAGCCAACATTTGATTTCATAATCAAAATTCAAAAAAATAAAAAATGTTTTTGTCATACAAAGCCTTCAAGTTAAGGGGAATATGTTGAAGTGGCGAATCTCGAAAGACACATTGGGCAAAGTAAATGATTATTGGCAAGGTCATGAAGAAGCTACAAACTGGCATGCTGAAACATTGTTTGAAATGGTGTATCCCTGACTCTGCTGCTTGGGGTCTCCACCACTCATGTTCTCAACATCTTGAAGATAAAATCCATAAATGCAAAGCTTTATGTCATTCCAATGCAAGACTTGAACGAGCATCAAAAAGGAACTGATAAGAATACTTCAGCTGATCACCTCAGTTTGTGAGTCGATGGAACCAGTGTAAGTATTATCCATGCATATCATGCATACATGAGCATATCCCACTCCATTTTTCTTTGTCAAAAATAAACAATAATATTCTATGAAGCAATCAAAAGAAGATATTGAATCAAGGGGGCATAAAAGATCCATTATTTGAGGAAACTCCAGTCATTTTACAAAAGAAAGAAGAGATGCATGCTTATGCAAAGAACAAGACAAAATACAAACATCAATCAGAGCCTGCATAAGAAAAATTATTGGTTTGAGCCTACAGAGGGGGCAAAGTTTCTCCATTTTAATTTTTTGAGTTTATGCATATAAAAAATATTTTCAAACTCACTTTCAAATATTTTGGTCTAGAATCCAAATCTACTTTAGGATCGAGTATCCAAATTCAGATAGGATCAAGTATCCAAATCCAGTTTAGGATCGAGTATCCAAATCCAGTTTAGGATCTAGTATCCAAGTCCACTTTAGGATCAAATATCCAAATCCAGTTAGGATCGAGTATCCAAATCTAGTTTAGGATCGAGTATCCAAATCCAGTTAGGATCGAGTATCCAAATCTAGTTAGGATCGAGTATCCAAACCCAATTTAGGATCGAGTATCCAAATTCAGTTAGGATCGAGTATCCAAATCCAGTTAGGATCGAGTATCCAAATCCCATTAGGATCAAGTATCCAAACCCAGTTTAGGATCGAGTATCCAAATTCTGTTTAGGATCGAGTATACAAGTCCAGTTTAGGATCGACCATCCAAATCCAGTTTAGGATCGAGCATCCAAATCCAGTTTAGGATCTAGTATCCAAATCCAGTTTAGGATCGAGTACCCAAATCTAATTTCATGTCAATAACCCAAATTACCCTTAAGTCCAGTACTCGAACCGGGTCCAGAACCCAAAACCAAAACCATCTCAAGAAATTAAGTCTATTTTTGCCAAAATTAAAAGTCTTGTTGCTTTTCACTCTCTGAATCAATTCAAGATCGTTCAAGCAGGGGGCAAACTGTAAACCCTTAATTTTGACCCCAATTTGATACGATCCTAATTAAAGGATGCCAAAATAAATTTGATCTGACTTTAAAAAATTTAAACCTAGTTTATAATTTTTAAAGAAGTCGGTTCAGATTAAAGAGGCATAAATTCAATTATAAAACCCTAAAATCAATTTGAATCGGCCCAAATTAAAACTTTTTAGTCCATAAGTTAAAAAGACAAGAATAATTTGAGTCAGGCCGGCCGGGGAGACATGAGCAATTGCTCATGTCGACCTAGAGGGGCCAGGTCGACATGAGCATGCCTCATGTAGATCTGGCAGCCTAGATGAGGATGGACTCATGTCGACCTGGGCAGACCAGGTCGACATGAGCATGCCTCATGTCGACCTGGGCAGCCCAGGTCGACATGAGGTTGGATTCATGTCGACCTAGGGCAACTAGGCCGACATGGACTTAACTCATGTCAACCTAGTTGCCCCAGATTGACATGGTTTCAATGAGTTTCCTAATTGAACTAAAATTTATTTTAAGGATGGATTAATATTAGGGTTAAGGATTCTGAGTGAGGTTAGGGCCTATAAATAATAACATTTCAGAATTTAGAAAAATAGCTATTAACATTAACAAGGGACGGCAATGAACATAAACAAGGGGTGGCAATTAACATTGACAAGGGTCGACAATTAATATTAAGAAAGATTAAACAGCAAAACTGAATAGAAGGCAACAAAAAGAGAAGAACAACAGCAGCTTTTTGGAGAACGAAGGAAGCCACAAACAGAAATATCAAGACAACCAAAGAAGAAGTCAGACTACGTACTATCTTCATATTGTTCATCCAGAAATCAATTTTTTGGCGGAACCAGTGATGGAGGTTTGATCTTTAATCATAAATTATGCATGCTCATAATAACTTCATTTCTTTTATCAATAAGAACACGCATGTAGTAACTTGATCTTTGAACATGCAGTACCTTGGTCTTTGAACATGCAGTAAATTGATCTTTATTTCAATAACTTTAATCGTTTACTTTAATTAACACATTGATTAGTTGTTATTCGTAACCCACTTGCATGTTTCATAAAAAAAAAACTTAAAACTATCCAGTAGCTGCTGAGGATTTAAATTAATTATCAGAATCTATTCTTTTACTAAAACTTCAAGAATCGTAGGTTATTTTATTGAAACTCAAAACCTTAATTTATCTCTCCAAATCCAAAATTATTTTTTTAAGGCAGTAAGTTAAACCCTAAAAACCCTAATTCTAAACCTCGAATTCACAGTAAGTTAAACCCTAAAACCCTAATTCTAAACTCTGAATTCCAAAAGCCTAGTTTAAAAAACCCTAAAAACCCTAATTTCAAATCCCTAATTACAAAATTCTAGTTTCTAAAACCCTAAGTTCCAAAACTCTAAATTCTAAAAACCCTAAATTCTTTAAAACCCTAAATTTATATATTTATTGCTTTATTTAATTTTAGATTTGATTATATAGTTTATTATATGTTTTGATGGTTGATTTATTTAATTTCAATGCTTGATTTACTTAATTTGATTTATTTAATTTATCATGGATGGATATTTTCTTTATTAATATGATTATTATTTGTTTGTTTTGGTATTAAAATTGTAAGAGGTATGTTTCCACTTTGTGGGTACCTCATTACTTAAATTTTAAATTTAAATTGCTTTTAAATTTTGGACCGATGTAAAGGGCATGTTTCCACCTTTCGGTGGGTGTCCTATTTAGTTTTAGACATGGACGATGTAAGGACATTTTCCATCCTCGGATGGGTGTCCATTTATTTATTTTGTTTGGACATTGCTTTGATTTTAATATAATGATGCTTTATTTTAATTATTGCATGTAGTATGGATAATATTGTTATATTTAAGAATTTTATAATATCAAGAACTGTAAAGGAGTCCGATTCCAATGAACCGGGCATTGTGGGGGTGCTGGACCATTTCTCACCTTCCCCACACGTACCCAACTTTTCGAACCCATTAGGGGGTTGGAGATTCCTTAGGAATCGATTCATCCACCCCTTTCTTTTTCCCGGCCTGTCTGGGTGGCGACTCCATTTTCTTCTTTAAGGCCCCGACCCTAAACAGTGCCGAAGTCGCAAGAACCATTCCACTAGGAGTGGGTGCAAAATTCCCGCTCACAATAAGCAAATTACTGAAAAGGAATGTGGTTTAAGAAAATATGCTAAATGATGAGAAATGAATTATTGAAAGACTTGAGCAGACCTAAGTCTTGATATTGAAAATGAGATTCTGGAAATATAATGTGATGTGTAATATGTATATGGATGTGGAAATTGTGTGCATTGTTTCATGAATATTATGATAAGCCATCGATTTGTGACTTGTGTTAATGATATATATATATTATGAAATTAGTGAAAATATAAGAAAAGTGCATTGGAAATGAAAAACATGATAAGAATATGATGATAAATGATGTTAGTATGTGAGTATGAATTTCTGTAATGTATGTATATAATATTTGTTTGTACTACTAAGCTTTCAAGCTTAGCGCGGTTGTGTAAATCACACAAGTGAGTAGATGGTTGATCTGGGAGTCAAACCGTTATGCCACGAGAAGAATAAGAGTATTTCGGGACCAACTAGAAGGTGGTGCATACATGTACAACTTTATTATGTTGTATTTTGATAAAAGTGTATATGTACATAAGAGAATTTCAGAAAAGATAATGTAATTTATATATATAATATAATAAAAAAGTATAATGGTTTTGTAAATGTCCTTTAATTAAAAATGTATAATTGTTATGGAATTAAGGTGAGGGATTTTAATAATACTGAAACATGGCATCCTTATTTTTTAATAACACTAGTAGAAATGGTACTGGATTGTGCTCGCTGGCTCTCTTAAGGGAGAGGTCAGGTGTTTGATCCGAGGAGGCGACTCCTTTGGGAGCCAAATAAACAAATCCTACAAGAGGGCCAACAAGGGCAGTCCAGTACTGTGGTGGCCTGCCGGGTTGAGGGCTGGGAATACGGTCCACCTACGGGAGAAAGACCCAATAGACCAGCTGTCGTAAGACCGTGCAGGTGCGGTCGTTACAGTTAAATAACATCTGTGATTTTGGAGAAATTAAATAAGTATTTGGAGAGATAAATTGTATATACTCAATATATATATCTAGAGTATACATAACATATACATATGGTATATTAATTGTATATGTTGGATTAATACATTACATACTTAATATTTAATACACGCATAAGGTACATTTGATGTGTATATAAGATACACATTACTTGTGCATATGTGTAATATCCTAAATTTTTGAAAAGTTATAATTTTTGGAAATTTGATAAAATAAATTATAATTTAAATGGATAAATTAAATTAATGGCTTTAAATGAGAAATGAAGGGGTTTTAAATGAAAAAGTGGATAATATATGTGATATATATGTAAAATATGCATAACATATAAAAGTCAACACTTTTTAAAAGAAAAGTCAAAGTAAAAGGGTATTTTAGTAATTAAATCTTAGAAATTCAAAATTAATAAAATAATTCAAAAATAAATTATTTTTGAATGGAAGAGGAAATTTATGACTTTTAATTTATTAAATAAATAATTAAATAATTAAATATTAAATTATTTTAATATATATATATATATGGTTAAAAATAAAAGATGAAAAGAAAAAGAAAATTTAAAAGTTTTTCATCTTCTTCTTCTTCTCCATCAAGGGCCGGCCACCATGGCTATTAACCTCAAGAATTTTGATCTTCCATACTCCACAAATTGAAGGATTCAACAAGTTTAAAGTAGATTTTTGGTGATTTCCACCAAAATTAGTAAGTTCCCAACTTCTTTCTTTGGATTTTATAGGAATTGTGAATATGTTTGTTTTGGGTTTTTAAAGTTCTAAGATTTAATTGTCCATTTGGGTATATATGAAGTTATTTTAAGTGATTAACAATGATTTTAAGGTTGGATTAAAGAAATGGTTGAGTTTGGGTAAGATTGGTGAAGAGAGAGAATTTAGGGTTATGTAATTTTTGGGGTTTTGAAATCATGGTTTTTAATTGTGTAAATTGATTCCAAATGAGTTGTTTTGATACATAAACAAGTATTTTAAAGTCAAATATTGGATTTGGTTGTGTTTGGTTGGAGTTTGAGAATGGAAGTGGAGATTTAGGGTTTTGGAAAAGTGATTTTCCAAAGTGGTTGAATTGTGTGATTTTATTTGTTTAAGCATGTTGTTTAGTATTAAAAGTGATGAATATAAGCTTGAAATGAGTAATGGATTGTGTTGAAATGGAAAACCTTCAATGGGAGAAGGTTATACCATTTTATGGTTTTGTATATAAGAGTGTATTTTTATAATGTAAATGGTTCAAATGTATTAAAATATGCTTCTAATGATATTAATAAACTTAAAACACTATTTTAAATGGCTTGATATAGTTTTTCAAAGTTAAAGTGAGGTGAAGCTTAATTTTGGGATTTGGTTTAGAGTGATGTTTAATTATGGTTTGATGTTGAGAATACCTTAGAATATGATATTAAATGATTATGTATGATCACATTTGGTATAGGCATTGAGGGAGGTTGATTTGCTTCATCCAAGTGGTGAAGGGCAAGTTTGAAGGATAGGATTGGAGGTTGTATTAAGCTTGCTTTGGGTTGCTAGTAGAGGTATGTACAAACTTTGAGTATAATGCTTATATTTGCATGACATTTGGACTTAACACATTTTGGTTGAAAAATGTGTTAAGCTACTTGGTTCATTGATTGAGTATGAATAATGTGCTATGACATTTGTAATGTCATATATGTGTTAAATGCATTGTGAAAAGCCAATGATAATGGCTATATTGTTGATATATATTTACCTATATATAAGTATTTTGAGAAAATATGGAGAAATTGAGAAGTATTGGTGAATTGATTTTATTTGGAGTGTTTGTTTTATTTAGGTTGTGTTTTGTCGAATTTTGGAAACGTTCAAATTACAAACAAAACTTCGGTGAATTTTTCCCAGAGATTTTCATATAAAATATTTATTTTGAATTCCTATAACAAGCAAAGAATATTTATATACTATTTATTTTATATATTAGTATTTGAAATCTTAAAAAATGTAAAAATTTTTATTAAATCGGTCTGTGACATTTTTATACCGTATATGTGTGAGCGGGGATTTTCGCCCCCACTCCCGGTGGAATGGATCTTGCGACTTCCGCATGGTTTAGGATCGGGGCCTTAGAGAACACGGACCTATGTCCGGAGAAAATGGAGTCACCACCCAGACGGGCCGGGAAAAAGAAAGGGGTGGATGATTCGATTCCTAAGGAATCCCAACCCCCTAATGAGTTCAGAAAGTTGGGTACGCATGGGGAAGGTGAGAAATGGCCCAACACCCCCACAAACGCCCGGTTCATTGGAACCGGCCTCCTTTACAGGTCTTAATACTATAAAATTCTTAAATATAATAACATTATCCATATTACACACAATAATTAAAAGAAAGCATCATTATATTAAAATCAAAGCAATGTCCAAACAAAAAAAATAAATGGACACCCATCCAAGGATGGAAACATGTCCTTACATCACATGCCTAAATAGGACACCCACCAAAAGGTAGAAACATGCCCTTTACATAGGTTCTAAAATAGAAAAGCAAATTAAATTACATGATGTTTAACTAATGAGGCACCCACCAAGTGGAAACATACCTCTTACAACTTTTGGAAATCTAAATAAATTGATAAAAGTAAATAATCATTCATCATAAACAAATCATTCATCAAAGCTATTAATCAAAAGTATAAAATAAACATCCATCCATGATAAATTAAATAAATCAAGTATTGAAATTAAATAAATTAAAGCATAAGAAATAAATCAAAGCATAATCAAGTATGGAATTGAATAAAGCAAATAAAAGTCCAATTATGGCTACTGTGACTTTTTATGGAATTAAAATAAATTAGGGTTTTATGTTTTAAAGGGTTGGTAAGACTCTTTGATTAACAAAATTAAGTTTGAATGATGATATCATGAAACTAGGGTTTTAAACACTTTAAAATACTTTAATTTGTGATTTTTGGTTATTGGGTTCCTAAGCTACTGTGTAAAATTTAGGTTTTTATGTTTTTTAATTTTTTAAAAGGATCAGGGTTCATAAAAATTAAAAATTAGGGTTTAAGGTTTTAAAAGGGTTAGTGTTCATTATTTTGAATTTTGGAAGTTGAATTTGGATTTGATATTTTTGAAGTAGGGTCATGGGTAGTGAATAATTTTTAGGAATTTGGAAATTAATTTGATATTTTATGGAATTTTATGAATTTAAACAAGTGAATTAAAGTTTTTATAACTAGAAAAGATGCTTTAGGAGACTTTTTGAACGAAAAAGTACCAAGTTTAAAGTTTTGAAAGAAACATAATTTGATTTTGGTTTTGTTGAAGAATATGTTCAATTAGAGTTTTAAGGTTTTTAAGAAGAAAAAATTAACAATTTTAAGCTTTTTGGAAGATAAACCAACGAAATAAGGTTTTTTTTTTCTTTAGAAAAACTAAATTAAAGTTCAAAGGTTTTTAATTTTGATTTCATAAATTTGCTACTGTGTAAAAAAAACAATTAAAGAAAATTAATTAACACATACCTTCTTTTGATGATTTCTCTAAAAACAATTCTTCTTGGATGAACTAGCTCCAAAGAGAAGCCTTTTTTGCCTTTGAATCCTCTAAATCGTGCTGCTGTTGTTCCAGAAAAGAGTTGAATTGAATTTCTTCTTTTCCTTCCTTGATTTGGTTTCAAATTTTCCAAACTACTCTTGGATTTTTGCCTCCCCTTTTTTAATTGTCTTTGGTCCTTATTTATAGTGGTTTGAGGTTGTTTATTCCTAATTAGTTAAGGTAAGTAATGTTAATAAAAAAAAAAGAAACCAAAACCTAATTGGATTAGGTTTCGAAAATTTTGCGTTGAAAAATTTGCGCTGCAAAAAAAAAACTGCTGCGGAAAAACTGCATTGGCAAAAAAATCTACCGTAGCTGGCTGCGGCAGCGTGCATGGAGCGGGCCCGTAAGCTATTTCATAGGCAAAAAGTTTCTGCATGCGAAATAGCACAGTGATTTCACCCGCAGGAAATTCCTGCGGGTGAAATGCCCACGGGCCCACGCGACGATTTTTTCGTCGCCGATTTTTTCGACTCCGATTTTTATTTTTATTTTTATTTTTTGACTTTTATTTGTTTATTTGTATTTTTTATTAATAAAAATTAGATACTAAAGCAAAAATTATTTAATAAAAATTATTTTGGACCAATTAGACAACAAAAATCATTTTAGAATAAATAAAACATATTGGACCGGATTCGGTAAAAAATTAAGGGTCTATAGTTTGCCTCCTGCTTGAATGATGTGAAACCTTAGTGAAAGAGAGTGAAAAGCAATAAAACTTAATTTTTGATGAAACGGTTGAGGTTTTGGGTTCTAGACCCGGTTCGAGTTCTGGACTCAAGGATAATTCTAGTTTCTGGACCCAAGGAAAATTTGGGTTCTGGACCCGGTTCGAGTTCTGGACTCAAGGAAAATTCTAGGTTCTGGACACAAGGAAAATTTGGGTTTTGGACCCGGTTCGAGTTCTAGACTCAAGGATAATTCTAGGTTCTGTACTTAAGGAAAATTTGGGTTCTGGACCCGGTTCGAGTTCTGGACTCAAGGATAATTCTAGGTTCTGGACCTAAGGGAAATTTGGATTCTGGACCCGGTTTGAGTTCTGGACTCAAGGATAATTCTAGGTTCTGGACCTAAGGAAAATTTGGGTTCTAGGTTCTAGACCTAAGGAAAATTTGGGTTCTGGACCCGGTTCGAGTTCTGGACTCAAGGATAATTCTAGGTTCTGGACCTAAGGAAAATTTGGGTTCTGGACCCGGTTCGAGTTCTGGACTCAAGGATAATTTTAGGTTCTGGACCCGAGCTAAGTTCTTGGACTTAGAAATAAATTCTAGGTTCTGGACCTAGGGTATTTTGAGTTCTGGACCCGAGGATAATTCTAGGTTCTTGACCTAATGGTAACATTTGGGTTCTTGACCCGAGCTAAGTTCTGAACTTAAAAATAATTCTAGGTTCTGGACCTAAGGGTAATTTGGGTTCTGGACCCAAGAGATTTGGATACTTGATCCTAAACTAGACTCGGATACTCGATCCTTTCTGGATTCAGATGCTCCATCCTAAACTGGATTTGGATACTCGATCCTAACTGGATTTGGACATTTGATCCTAAACTGAATTGGGATACTCGGCCCTAAATTGATTTAATTTGCGTACTTGGACCCAAGATTGGGTACTTGGATCCGAGATTGGGCACTTGGACCTAAGATTGGGTACTAGGACCCGAGAATGAATTTGACTAACCTTTCATCAGTTGAGAAGTCTGACTGCTCTGGATGTTCTATGCATTGTCATTCTTCACCCTCAGAATGGATCTTCACCCTTGGAGATCGGGCCTTCACCCTTGAAAATGGATCTTCATCCTTGGAGATCGGGGTCTTCTTTGTTCTTTGAAGATGGGAGTGACACGGCCAGTGGCTTGGCCGTGTTTCCTGGGTGTGTCAGCTTCTGTGTCTTTTCTTTAGTTCTTCTTTGTTCTTGGGTTAGGATGGGACACGACCAGTGGCTTGGCCGTGTTGCCTACCAGTGTCACCTACTGTTTCTTTTCTTTCTTTGCTCGGTCCTTCTTGACTTTGTCCTTTAGGTGAGACACGGTCAATGGCTTGGCCGTGTCGCCTGCCCGTGTCATGTTATGCCAAGATTTCTTTTGAGGTGACATGGCCAAGATCGATTTGGCTTGGCCATGTCTTGCTTGATTCATGCTCTTCATTCCTTGTTTTCATCTTCCAAGGGAGTTTTTTGCACTTTAACCACTTTTCCCTTGCAACTGCTTTTCCTTTCTTTGATTCTTTAATGATTGTTGCAGGCTGTTGAATCGTTTCATCATGAGACTGGACCTTCTTTCACTGCCCCTTCGTTTGCTCATTATAGCCTGCCGGATACGCCATCTCATCCACAGGGTATCAATGTGAACTAGCTGGTACGTTCCTTATTACACAATAGTTTATGCTATATGTATGCATGATTATGTATGCTCTTACCTTTTCCTTCTTGGCTCACAGTAGATGCTTGAAGAACAAAATAAGAAACTTCAAGAAGAGTTGGCTATAAGTCGTCAGCAGGCTTCTCATTTTGAAAGTTTTTATCACCAATCCGAACAAAATTTCCGTGACTTCCAATTTCAAGGAATGAGGGATCCCAGTGCTTCTTCATTGAGAGACCCCCAGACTGATGACCATGAGATCCTTTCATCTTCTTCTGATGAGGACCATGACAAATAAGAACTCCAAGGCAATAGGGGTTTCAGTGCTTCTGCTTCGGATGATCCCGGGATGAGTAATTTGCCCCCTCCTCCAACAGGCGATGACTTTTCAAGTCTTTATTTGGTGACCTTCCACCACCCTCTTAGTGATATGCAAATATTGTAGCAATTGTAAAACATTGTACAATAATGAAAAATATACAATTTTCCTCTTTACTGTAATTTTTTTTTCGTTGCTCTAACTTTTGCCTAGTCCGCCCATGCGGGTTTTGAAACTAGCGAGCTGTCCTAATTTTTGCCTAAGCTGCCCTTGCGGGTTTTCAATTCAGTGGACTTTTTTCTTTTTTTTTCTTAATTCTTTCTTCACAGATTTGGCTTCAGGAGCGTCTTTGTTTGCTTGATACCCCCTCCATGCATTTTGCTAGATACCTGCCATATCATCATTCTGCTAGGAAGCTACTCCATCCTGCTTCTTCATATGCTGACTAGGTTGACTGGATCTACTCACGCTCTGAAGTAAATATCCATTGGTTGGTACCTTGGTGGAAGATCTCTCGTATCACCATGCAGACATACTTGATGTACGTTCCCCTTGCTGCTCTTCGTCAAGGTACATGCTATGATCCTCGCCGACTTGGGCGTCATTATGGAGCTGAGCCTCGTGATTTTGACTTTGCTCCTGACCTAGACATGCCTTGCTTGACTGAAGCCTACTTGGATCGGTTAAGGCAAAGTTGGCCTGCACGTTACACTTATAGACTGCCATAGATTTTACATTTGTCAATTCAGAAAGTGTTTTGTTAGGATGAAAAATAACTAAAGTAATAAAAGATGCTTCTTTTCCATTTATAATTTGTCATCACCTTTTACAATTATGATTATTTATTTCATCCATATCTGGTCAAATACTTACAACAGTGCACATAGAACAAATTTAATTATTAATTCTGTTTTATTAAATTGGGGAACAACCAAACATAAAGCCAGCATACACAAGATCACTCCTGTTGCCAATTAGCCCTTTCAGGTTTTCCAATTGACGATTTTCTCTCATTTAGCCCTAATTGTTGCCTAGCCTGCCCTTTCGGGTTTTCGGAACTAGCGGACTGCTCTAACTTTTGCCTAGGCCGCCCTTTTTGGGTTTTCAACCTAGCGAGCTCTTTTTTTTTTCATACATAAAACTTCTTCAACCTGTCAATGTTTACTATCTCACTAAATTCGTTCCCATCCATGTCTAATAACTTCAATGCACCTTTACTCATGACTTGTTTCATGACATATGGCCCTTCCTAGCTAGGTCTGAACTTCCCTCTTGGATCAGATACATTAGGCTTACATTGCTTCAACACCAAATCCCCAACTCTGAATTTTCTGACCTTGACCCTTTTGTTGTAGGCCCGAGCTATCTTCTCTTGATACAGTTGGTGATGATACAATGCCTTTAACCTTGTCTCTTCTAGTAGAGCTAACTGAGTGTATCTGCTTGCTACCCATTCAGTTTCAGGCAATTCAGCTTCCAAGACTACTCTTAATGACTTGATCTTGATTTCAATTGGCAATACCGCTTCCATCCCATAAACCAAAGAGAACGATGTCATTCCAGTAGGTGTTCACACACTCATCCTATATCCCCATAAGGCAAAGGGAAGCATTTCCGACCAGTCCCTGTAAGTCTTAGTCATCTTGGACAGAATTTGCTTAATTGTCTTGTTCGTTGCTTCTACTGCACCATTAGCCTTTGGTCTATAAGGAGAGGATCGATGATGAAGGATTTGGTACTTGGAGAATAAATCCTTAACTACTCCTTGAAACTGTACTACGTTGTCTGATATCACACTGTACGGGACCCCATATCTGCTTATGAGATTCTTTTCGATAAACCTAGCCATTTGACTTGCACCCAACTTGTTGAAGGATTCGGCTTCGACCCATTTTGAAAAATAATCAACTGCTACTACAATGAAACGGTGACCGTTTGAGGCTATCGGATGTATTTCTCCTATAATGTCGATACCCCAGGTGGCAAATGGCCAGGGTGAAGACATTGAATGCAGTTCTTCAGGAGGCATATGATTCAAGTTACCATACATCTGACATTGCTGGCACTTCTTTACAAACTCAATACAGTCTTTCTCCATGGTCAACCAATAGTAACCTTGTCGAATAATCTTCTTAACTAGGGCCAAACCACTCATGTGCGGACCGCAACTCCCTGCATGTATTTCAGACATGATGTGCTCCACCTCAGGCTTTCTTAAACACCTCAAATGCACCCCATCAAGCCATCTTTGATTTAACTCTCCATGGAAGGTGATGTATTGCAATGACCACCTCCTTATGGCTCTTCTCTCTTTCTTTGTTGTCCCCGGCGGGTATTCTCTTTCCTCAAAAAATCATCCTATAGTATCATATCACGCATCATGGTCCGTATCAATTTCCATGATTGTCCCATATTCATAACAAGGAGTTGATGAACTGGTCAAGATCAAAGGCTTAAGGAATAAGCTAACAGGATTTTCCCATACCGAAGCCAATGTGGCTAGGGCATCAGCCATCTGATTTTCTTCTCTTGACAGGTGTATAAACCTACACTCCTTAAAATTCTTCTTCATCATGGTCAGGTAATGGTGGTAAGGTTTCAATTTTTCTTCTTTCAACTCCCATTCTCCATTTACTTGGGATGCTACTAGCAACAAATCTCCATAAACTTCCACCTTATCCACCTTCATAATCATTAGGGTTTCTAAACAGAAAATACAAACTTCGTACTCCACCATATTATTGGTTGCCCTAAATTTCAACTTTTTGGCTAAAAGGATGAGTTTGCCTTCAGGCGATTCTAGTATAACTCCCAAACCTGCTCCTTTCCTGTTTACCACTCCATCAAAATACATTTTCCACCCTTGTACTTCAATTACTTCTAAATGTTCATCCGAAAATTCCAAGATTACCTCTTTACTTTCTGGTAATGGTTATTGAGCTAGGAATTCTGCCACCGTTCTACCCTTGATTGTTTTCCTGGTTACATACTTGATCTCAAATTCTTCTAATATTATCAACCATCGACCATATTTCCCAATTAAAGAGGGTGTCTCCCTCAAGTATTTCATTGGATCCAACCTGGAAATTGCTTGCACACTATATGATTGAAAGTAATGCCGTAACTTCTTAGAAGTCCAAACCACGGGTATACATGTCTTTTTGATGATGCCATACTTAATTTCATAAGGCAGGAGCTTTCAACTCAAATAGTAAAAGGCATGCTCAATCCCTGACTCATCTGCTTGGGCTAGCATGGCTCCTATCGATTCTTCTTCTGCTGCTAAGAATAGTAATAGAGGTTTGCCGGGTTTAGGTCATTTAAAAATAGGTGGATTCAACAAATACTCTTTTATTCAGTCAAAGGCCTTTTGACATTCTTCATTCCATACGACCGGCTGATTCTTTCTAAGCAATTTGAAGATAGGCTCACAGATTGTTGTGAGCTTTGCTATAAATCTGCTAATGTACTGCAGTTTACCAATGAATCCCCGAACTTCTCTCTCCATCTTTGGGGATGGCATATCCCTGATTGCTTTGACTTTGTCAAGATCAATCTCAATACCATTCGGACCAATTACATGTCCCAACAATTTGCCTGAAATAACACCGAATACACACTTCTTCGGGTTTAATCTTAGCGTATATTTCAAAGCTCTATCGAAGAATAATTCCAAGTTCTGGAAGTGTTGCTCCCTTGTATCCGACTTCACCATCATATCATCCACATATACTTTAACTTCTTTGTGCATCATGTCATGAAATAGTGCTCTAGCATTCTTTAAGCCGAAAGGCATCACCCTATAACAAAATATACCCCATGTAGTAGTGAAGGCAGTTTTAGCTTTATCCTCTTTTGCCATTAACACTTGATTGTATCCAGAAAATCCATCTACAAATGAGTGTAGCATGTTAGAGGCTGCACTATCAATGAGAACATCTATATGAGGTAAAGGAAAATCATCCTTAGGGGAAGCTTTGTTTAAATCTCTATAGTCCATGCAGACCCTTATCCTTCCATCTTTTTTTGGAACGGGTCCTATGTTGGCTAACCAATCTAGATATTCTATCACTTCAAGGAACTTCACTTGTATTTGCTTAGTGACCTCTTCTTTAACCAATTCAGCCCACTCAGGTCTTAGTCGCCTAAGCTTTTGTTTAACAGGCTTAATGTGAGTGTAAGTAGGAATATGATGCTCGGCTATGTCTCGATCTATCCCAGGCATATCCTCATAAGACCAAGCAAACACTTCTTCATATTTTTTGAATATTTTGTCAAATCTCTCTCTCTCATCAGGAGTAAGGTCGGATGCTATGCTAAAGTTTTTAGGATTTTCAGTTGTTCCCAAATTTAATGATTGTGTGTTAACAGAATTAATATTAAAGATGCTCATGTAACTGCTATTTGAATGTATGCAACCATCAGGAGAAAAGATGCTCATGTAACTGCTATTTGAATTAATATTAAAGATGCTCACGTAACTGCTATTTGAATGTATCCTCATGTAACAGAATTAATATTAATAATGTATGTTTTGAGTTATTTTGGTGTTTTTGCAAGTTATTATGGTGAAGAATTGACACGGCCATAAGCACGCCCGTGTTGTTGGACGTGTCAATGTTTCTGTGAGACAGAATGTATTGCATGTTCAATAACACTCCCGTGGTTCTAAGCGTGTCCAAGCTTCTGTGTTATTATCTTATGTGTATCTCTAAGTGAGTGTGTATGATTACCTTTAGCATAGATTTTGAAGAAAGTTGAGTTGCCATAATCTAAGTGTTTAAGGATTCTTGGAAGAGGAGTTTGGTGTGGAGTGAGTTGCTCTTGAGGTAAGTACAAACTTGCATGATTGCATACATTCATATGATTTTGAGATTCAATACATTTGATTGTGAATGTGTTAAGTAAATTATTACATTGTTAATACATTTGATTTATGCTATTAATTGCTTTAATGTGAATTGAGATATGATGAAATGTGAAGCCATTGTTGTTGGCTATGACAGTGCAAATGAAATAATTGAGGCATGGTTGCCTATTTGATTATGGAATATGAAATGAGAAATGAAATGAGAAATGAATTGAGAAAGAGATTGATAAAGAGATAAATGAAATAATTGTGTGCTTAATATGTTATTCAATTTTCAGAGTTCTGGGTTTGGCGGCATGCCTATGAATTGCTGGATAGGTGAAAAGACCGGGTCGTAAGCCGAGTCCAGCTGAAAAATGTGAAATGTGATGTTTTTGGGGTGAAAAGACTGGGTCGTAAGCCTCAAAAACAAATTATTGAAACTAGATTGAGTGAAAAGACTGGGTCGTAAGCTCAAATCTAGTTGATTATCCATGGATAATTGTATTGATGATTGTGATTATGGACCAAAGCAGTAACTCTGAACTTTGAATAACATATTAGTGTCTTTTGGGCCCATGTTTGTCTTTGTTTCAATGTGAGTCATAAATGGTAAAATAATTGAATAAGATAATGAAATGCAATGTTATGAAATATAGTATTGATGAATATGATCTCTATTGTTGAAAATATGGCATTGACATTGCATTATTCATATTGTTATTGTGGTTTGTACCACTAAGCCGTTGGCTTAGCGTGATTGTGGTTCATCGCGCAGGTGACAGGATAGAACCAGAGAGTTCAGTTAGACCAAGTTGAGTTTAGATTCTTAAGCGTTGATAGAGGGCTTAAAGATCAAAGAAAAACTGCCAAACATGTATAAATTTTATGTTTTGTAAAACATGGATTTTGATATGTATATGTATTTGTAAATACCATTATATTTTCTGCTGCGTATCACATAAATGTTTTATCTATTGTATTTTATAATATGATTTGAATGTTTTCAAGTTTTCTCATATTATTATTTAAAGGAATGAGTGGTTTGTTTAGTAAACCGTAGTATTCCTATATTCAGTATACGTATATTTCATATATGGTGGTGTGTAGTGTGCATATACGGGGTATAGGGATGTTACAATCGTTTTGATATTAGAGCCTAGGTTTGAGATTCTCAACCTAGATAAGATGTAAGAAAAAGAATATTTTGATTTTAAAAGTTGGTTTTTAAATACATGTTTTGGTATTGGTAGTCTTTGATCTTTAATGAAGTATGTTCTGCTGTGTTTGCAGATATAGGTAGTGATGGCGTCTCTGTCACGTCAGTCTATAGAGGGTAGTGCTGAGAGTGTAGCTCCTGCAGAGGGTAGAGATGGAGCTAGGGTTGAGAGAGCTAGTGAGGCACCTGCTCTTGTGCCAGAGAGATCAGCTGCTGATGAGGTTCCACCGGTTTGGTTATGGCATGTGGTAGAATTGATGAGGCAAGCTCCAGTGCAGCCACCACAGCCACCGCAGCCTCAAGTACCGGTGAGGCATTATGATAAATTGAGGAAGTATGGGGCCGAGGATTTTTTTGGTACTATAGATCCTGCAGTAGCTGAACAGTGGTTGGATAGAGTGCAGAGGGTATTTATTCAGTTGCAAGCTACTCTTGAAGAGAAATTTGATTATGCTAGATCCTTATTGCAGAAGGATGCTTATGATTGGTGGAAGATAGTTCCTCATGCTATGGATGATCCACCGACTCTGCTTTATGGTGATTTTCTGAGGGATTTTGAGTAGAAATATACCCCAAGGGAGTATAAGGATGCTAAGAAGATGGAATTTCTGAATCTTAGACAGGATAACCGGACTGTGACAGAGTATGAGGTAGAGTTCATCCGGTTGAGTCACTATGCCGGAGGAATTATCTCAGATGAGATTGACCGGTGTAGAAGGTTTGAGGAGGTGTTGAGGCCCTCTATTATGTGTATTGTGGCTGGTTCTCGGTACCAGGATTTTTCTCAGTTGGTTGCAGCAGCTAGAAGTGTTGAGAGAGCACAGGGTATTGCAGAAGCTGCTACTGAGGAGGAGACCAGAGTTAGGAGACCTCAGTTTGAGGCAGGATCTTCATCTATGAAGAGGGGTAGAGGAAGTTTTATTCCGAGGATCAGTAGGAGCCAGAGACAGTCGGGCAGGTCATTTCAGTATCAGAGGCAGAGACCGAGACCTACAGTTTCTATAGCTAGTGCTCCGACTCCAGTGGTTCAGAGGTCTACTCCACCTACATGTGTTCATTGTGGTAGGATACATGGGGGTGTTTGTTGGAAGATTGGTGGATCAGCTGTGTGTTTCAAATGTGGGTCACCTGATCGTTTCATTAGAGATTGCCCTGAGATATAGGAGGATAGACAGACTGATACTGCAGCTTCTCGACCTAGTTTTAGCAGAGGTGGTCGAGGGGGCAGAGGTTTCATTAGAGGTGGTCAATCTGGGATCAGTCAGAGAGGATACTCTACATCCGGAGGCAGTAGGCCAGATGAGGTTGGGTCTTCTCAGAGAGTGTATGTGATGCAGAGGCAGCCAGATGCTTCAGCAGTCATTGCGGGTACATTTTCTTTATTTGGCATTTCAGTTCTTATTTTGATTGATCCAGGATCTACTCATTCATACATAAGTGTGTTTATCTTGCCTGTGTCTGAATTGCATACTGAGTCCCTAGGATTTGATGTGTTGGTGACAAATCCTTTAGGACATAATGTTATAGTGAGTAAGGTGCACCGAGATAGTGTAGTTGTGGTGCAAGGTGAGGAATTTTTCGGGGATTTGATTGAAATGCCTTTTAAGGAATATGATTTGATCTTAGGCATGGATTGGTTATCTAAGCATGGAGCTGTGGTAGATTTTCAAAAGAAGTGTGTTACTTTGAGAATTGGTGATGGTAGAAGTGTGATGGTGTCTAGTGAGCAGAGACAACTTGCATCCTTGTTTGTATCAGCTGTAGCAGCTATAAAGTTGATTAGAAAAGGGTGTGATGCTTATCTTGCTCATGTTGTGGATACTAGAGTAGTGGGTTCTCAACTTGATAGTATACCCACAGTTGTGGAATTTTCAGATGTTTTTCCTAAGGAGTTGCCAGGGTTACCCCATGAGAGAGAGGTTGAGTTTGGTATCGATTTGTTGCCTGGTACTACTCCCATCTCTATTACTCCTTATCGAATGGCACCTGCTGAGTTGAGAGAGTTGAAGGTGCAGTTGCAGGAGTTGTTGGATTTCGCCCTAGTGTTTCTCCGTTGGGAGCTCCTGTTTTGTTTGTAAAGAAGAAGGATGGTACTTTGAGATTGTGCATCGATTATAGGCAATTGAACAAAGTGACTATCAAGAATAAGTATCCTTTGCCTAGGATTAATGATCTCTTTGATCAATTGAAGGGAGCAGCAGTGTTTTCCAAGATTGATTTGAGATCAGGGTACCATCAGTTGAGAGTCAAAGCTGAAGATGTTCCCAAGATAGCTTTTCGTACAAGGTATAGGCATTATGAATTTTTAGTGATGCCATTTGGATTGACGAATGCACCTGCAACTTTAATGGATTTGATGAATAGGGTGTTTAGGCCCTATCTAGATCAGTTTGTGGTGGTTTTCATTGATGATATTTTGGTGTATTCGCGTAATGAAGAGGAACATGATAAGCATCTACGGATTGTGTTGCAGACTTTGAGAGAGAAGCAATTGTATGCTAAGCTGTCGAAGTGTGAATTTTGGCTTGATCAAGTGACTTTTCTGGGTCATATAGTTTCAGCAGATGGTATAAGAGTTGATCTAAGTAAAGTTGAGGCCATTTTGAATTGGAGTCCACCGAAGTCTGTGACTGAAGTTAGAAGTTTTCTGGGTTTGGCAGGCTATTATCGATGTTTTGTGAAAGGTTTTTCTTTGATAGCTACTCCACTCACCAGATTACTTAGAAAGGGAGTTAGATTTGTATGGTCAGATAAGTGTCAAGCTAGCTTTGAGCAGTTGAAAGAGATGTTGACTCAAGCTCCTGTTCTTACTTTGCCTGTGGAAGATAAACCATAAGTGATCTACAGTGATGCTTCACATAATGGTTTAGGTTGTGTTTTAATGCAAGAAGGTAAAGTCATAGCTTATGCTTCTCGACAGTTGAAGCCGTATGAGCTTAATTATCCGACACATGATTTGGAATTGGCAGCTATAGTGTTTGCTTTGAAGATTTGGCGACACTACTTGTATGGAGAGAAGTGTTTTATTTATACAGATCATAAAAGTTTGAAATATTTGGGTGTTCAGAGGGAGCTCAATCTTCGACAAAGATGATGGTTAAAACTGATCAAAGACTACGACTGTTTGATTGATTATCATCCTGGTAAGGCGAATGTTGTTGTGGATGCCTTGAATAGAAAGTCTTTAGCAGGTTTGACTGCTTATTTGCTCTTGTTGCTTGTTGAGTTAAGAGCATTGCATGCTAGTTTTGAGCTTTGTAATGATGGTGCATTGTTGGCTCAGCTGCATTTGAGACCAATGTTGTTGGACCAGATAAGGGAGGCTCAATTGGCTGATTAGAAAATTTAGAAGATAGTGTCAGATTGCCAAAATGGGGAGAACCGAGATTTTCTTGTGAGAAGTGATGGTAGCCTTTGGTTTAAGGATAGATTGTGTGTTCCTGATGATGCAAGATTAAGAATGATTATTTTAGAAGAAGCACACCAGTCAGTTTTTGCTATGCACCCTAGGAGTACAAAGATGTATTATGATTTGAAGCAGCATTACTGGTGGTCAGGTATGAAGAGAGACATAGCGGAGTTTGTATCCAAGTGTCTCACTTGTCAGAGGGTGAAAGTTGAGCATCAAGTTCCTACAGGGTTGCTTCAACCTTTATCAGTGCCTGAATGGAAATGGGAACGTGTGACAATGGATTTTGTGTCTGGTTTACCATTGACTCAGAAAAAGCATGATGCTATATGGGTGATTGTTGATCGGTTAACAAAGATAGATCATTTTCTTCCAGTTTCGATGGACTATTCTCTTGAGAAGTTAGCTGAGCTGTATATCAGTGAGATAGTGAAGTTGCATGGAAGTTTTATTCCTTTAGTGTCTGATCGAGATCCCCGGTTTACTTTAAGGTTTTGGAAGAGTTTACATGGTGCTTTGGGTTCTCGATTACACTTTAGCACTGCTTTTCATCTGCAGACAGATGGGCAGTCAGAGAGAGTAATACAAATTATAGAGGATATGTTGAGAAGCTGTGTCATTGATTTCTCTGGAAGTTGGGACAGATTTTTGCCACTTGTGGAATTTGCCTACAACAACAGTCATCAATCAAGTATTGGAATGGCACCATTTGAGGCATTGTATGGTAGAAGATGTAGGACACCTCTGTGTTGGAATGAAGTTGGAGAATGCAAATTAATTGGTCTTGATTTGATTAAAGAAACAGAAGAGAAAGTGAAAATAATTCGTGATTGGTTGAAAGCAGCTTCAGATCGGCAGAAATCTTATTCAGATTTGAAGAGGAGAGACATAGAATTTGATGTTGGAGATAAAGTATTTTTGAAAGTGTCTCCTTGGAAGAATATTTTAAGATTTGGTCGAAGAGGGAAGCTAAGTCCTCGTTTTATTGGACCTTATGAAGTATTAGAAAGAGTTGGACCAGTTGCTTATCGAATTGCTTTGCTGCCTGAATTGGATAGAATCCATAATGTCTTCCATGTTTTTATGTTGCAAAGGTACAGATCAGATCCATCTCATGTTTTTCCAGTTGAATCTATTGAAGTGAGTTCAGATCTGACATTTGAAGAAGAGCCAGTTGCTATTTTACCACATGGAGTGAAAGAGTTGAGACATAAGAAACCAATTGTGAAGATTCTTTGGAAGAATCATGGTAGAGAAGAGGAAACTTGGGAGAATGAGCAAACGATGCGTGATCAATATCCTCAACTGTTTCAGACTTGATATCAGGTAATTTTGAGGATGAAATTTCTTTTTAGAGGGGGAGAATTGTAATATCCCAAAGTATACCCTAAAAGTTTTGGAATATTTATTGTTGTATTTGGATTAAGTGTATTTATTTTAGTGGTAAGAGAAGAGGTTTTGAGTAGAGTGTATATGTTGTATATATTGGGATATATACAACATATACAAGTCAATGTATGAAGGGTAAAAGGAATTAATTAATTTGAATAAGAGTGAGTGGAAGTGGATGGAGATATTTTGGATTATTTTATTGTATATTGCTTGGTGGAGAGGGTTTTGAGGAAGAGAGTTGACTTTGCTTTCTTTGTTTTCTTCTTTCCTTCTTTCTTCTTCGTGGCTCATCTCCTTTCCTTTCCTTTTCTTTTCTTTTGGCTGGCACTCCATAGCAAGAGAGCAAGAGAGAGATTTGATCTTTCAAACTCAAGATTGAAGGAAGTTTTCAAGCGATCAAGTTGGAAATTTAAGAGTTTCTTCATCTTTGGTAAGTTTTCCACTTGATTCTTTGATTTTCTTTGAGTTTGTGAGTGAGGTTGTGGTTGATATGTGTTTGTTTGATTGTGATGTGTTTAAGAGTGTTTGGTTCAATTGATTTTGGATTTTGGGGTTGGATTGAAGGAAAGAGTAAGTTTGTTGGAAGAGAAAGTGTTGTGGTTGTGTTTTGGGTTTGTGGTGATGATTATGATTTGTGTTTGTGTATGTTTTGAGTTGTTTTGGTGTTTTTGCAAGTTATTATGGTTTTTGGGTGTGTTTAGTTAAGTTTGTTTGAAGTGGATAATGGTGGAAGAAAGTGGTTTGTTGGATGTAGTGTTGATGTTGCCGAAATCTGTATTTTGGCCTGACACGCCCATGAGCACGGCCAGGTCTTTAGGCATGTCAATAGTTTTGTGTTCTTGGATGGGTGACACGAGCAGTGACATGCCCATGTTACTGAGCGTGTCATAGCTACTGTGTTGGTGAAGAATTGACACGGCCATGAGCACGCCCGTGTTGTTGGACGTGTCAATGTTTCTGTGAGACAGAATGTATTGTACGTTCAGTAACACGCCCGTGGTTCTAAGCGTGTCAAAGCTTCTGTGTTGTGGAGTTAGGGCACGGTCAGGGACACGCCCATGTTGTTAAGCGTGTCATGTTTAGAGTTTGCCCTAGTTGGTTCTAAGCTTTATTATCTTATGTGTATCTCTAAGTGAGTGTGTATGATTACCTTTGGCTTAGATTTTGAAGAAAGTTGAGTTGCCATAATCCAAGTGTTGAAGGATTCTTGGAAGAGGAGTTTGGTGTGGAGTGAGTTGCTCTTGAGGTAAGTACAAACTTGCATGATTGCATACATTCATATGATTTTGAGATTCAATACATTTGATTGTGAATGTGTTAAGTAAATTATTACATTGTTAATACATTTGATTTATGCTATGAATTGCTTTAATGTGAATTGAGATATGATGAAATGTGAAGCCATTGTTGTTGGCTATGATAGTGCAAATGAAATAATTGAGGCATGGTTTCCTATTTGATTATGGAATATGAAATGAGAAATGAATTGAGAAAGAGATTGATAAAGAGATAAATGAAATAATTGTGTGCTTAATATGTTATTCAATTTTCAGAGTTCTGGGTTTGGCGGCATGCCTATGAATTGCTGGATAGGTGAAAAGACCGGGTCATAAGCCGAGTCCAGCTGAAAAATGTGAAATGTGATGTTTTTGGGGTGAAAAGACTGGATCGTAAGCCTCAAAAACAAATTATTGAAACTAGATTGAGTGAAAAAACTAGGTCGTAAGCTCAAATCTAGTTGATTATCCATGGATAAATGTATTGATGATTGTGATTATGGACCAAAGCAGTAACTCTGAACTTTGAATAACATATTAGTGTCTTTTGGGCCCATGTTTGTCTTTGTTTCAATGTGAGTCATAAATGGTAAAATAATTGAATAAGATAATGAAATGCAATGTTATGAAATATAGTATTGATGAATATGATCTCTATTGTTGAAAATATGGCATTGACATTGCATTATGCATATTGTTATTGTGGTTTGTACCACTAAGCCGTTGACTTAGCGCGATTGTGGTTCATCGCGCAGGTGACAGGATAGAACTAGAAAGTTCAGTTAGACCAAGTTGAGTTTAGATTCTGAAGCGTTGATAGAGGGCTTAAAGATCAAAGACAAACTGCCAAACATGTGTAAATTTTATGTTTTGTAAAATATGGATTTTGATATGTATATGTATTTGTAAATACCATTATATTTTCCGCTGCATATCACATTTCCCATCATCGACCATTACACATGGAGTCCTCTTCCCCTTGACTTCTATTTTGATAAAGAGAGGGCAGATGTGGTCTCTTCCCTCCTCCGGTAAGTCTGCATCAGAAAAAGAAACTGCTCCCATATTAACTCCACTCTTTTCTTAGACCTCTTCACATTTCATTACTTCCCCAATTTTTATGAAGTTGATCAACTCCTCCGGTGTTGTGGAGGTAGAAATGGGCATGCTAGCTAAGGCTTTGGCCATAGTTTCTCGGTGCTTTTTAGAAGTAGCTAACAAGTCCCAAATGCTAACACTTGCTTGGGTTCTTTTCAATTGCTTTAGCACAGCATCATCTTCTTCCACTTCAACTTCCTTTCCCTTATTCATTTCTATCTCCTTAGGTGGTGGCCTTGCATAAGGCTTACCGGATCTAATATTCATCACCTCATCTTCTTCGGGCTTGGACCAAGTCCACTCCTCCTTCTTGGGTATGATATCATCATCACTATCACTTGAATTCCAAAACCCGTTGACAACACAAATTGCTACTTCTCCACCCATCATAGCTTGTTCAATTTTGACAAATGCCTCTGCTTCTTTGGCTGCTTCTCCACCCACATCTTGAAAAGAAGACATGACAAAGTCCTCATGCAAACCTCCTCCAATCATAAAGGTTGCCGGCGGTGGTACCCTATTGAATTTTGGCAATGGGTTGTCTTTGGTGTTTGGCTTATTGGGCTCGGGTAGCTTCCCATTATCAATTAGATTTTGAATCTCATGTCTCAACCTCACACATCTATCCATGTCATGCCCATGCATTTGGTGAAATGGACAAAATGCTTTGGTGTCAAAATTAGGTGGGAGAGGTTAGGCAAAGGACGAGGATTTAAGGGTTATAGCAATCCCTTTTCTTGAAGCTTGTTGAGAACCCAAGACATCGGTTTTCCCAATTTCGAAAATTGTCTCCTTGTCCCTTGGTTAGTAGCATTAACACCGACGGCCTTTTGCATGCTTTGGCTACCAGGTTGATAGCTCCCTTTCTCATTCCTTTTTGTTGCAAAGCGGCTCTTCTCCCTTTCCCATTCTTCAATTTGCAAACCAGCTTGGAGAAGGTCTTTGAAATCACGGATGAGTGTATGAGACATCCTCTCACGAAGACTAGGCAACACCCCTCTCATAATCATCCTTATTTGATCGAATTCATCGGGCCTCTTCTTGAGTAAAGCAGCCTTGTTTCTCCATCGCTTCACATAGTCCACAAAATTCTCATTTGGCCTTTGCCTTATGGACTCCACTTCCATTAAAGTAACTTCTAACTCAACATTATATCCATATTGTTTGATGAAGGTTTTGTAAAGTAGATCCCAACTCTTTTGTGTTCCATCATCTAAGGTATTGAACCAATTTTGGACAACAGGGTCCAATGAGAGCATAAAGTACCTTAGGGTTTGAGCCTTAGTAGCTCGGGCAGATTGCATGCAGTGATATACTACTTCACATGAAGATGAGGATTTTCGGTGCCATTGTACTTAGCAAAGGAAGGCATCTTGAATTTATAAGGGACCTCTTCATCTTGTTCAAATAGTTTTTCGATCTCAGACATCTCTTCGGTTTTCATCTTCTTCTCAAATTTCTTTTGTAAATGAACAATCATCTTTTCAACATTAGATGTCTCAGTCTTTTCAATAGTTGCCTTCTCAATAGCCTTCGGTTCTTTCTTCTTTTCTTGAAGCTCTTGGTAGTATTGAGCCCAATCATCATCATCATCAATGATCACCTTTTCATAATCAAAAACCACTTCACTAACTTTAGTCTTCCCTTTGTCCTTTGGTTTTTTAGTGCTAGCAGATGCCTCGACATGGTTTTCTAAGATTGCAGTCAATTGGTTCTTTATGGTCTCAGCTAGGGCCTCTTTGATTTTTTCCATCTTGGCATTAAGGGCTTCATCCACCATCCTTTGAATTTGTTCGGGCTCCATTACTTTAGGTGAGCAAGTGATTGAGTCGTTGCTAGATACTTCATCTCCGGCGTAGGTCGGATTGTTGTAAGCTTTAGAACTATCGTAATCCAGGGCTGTGAGCCAGAGAGGATCAATGATATGAGATGCAAATGTATGCATGTATGCATGTATGCACAATCAACCAATAAACAAGTGTAATTAGGATGATCCTTCCAACCTTATAACATCCACACACGAATGGCGAGTCTCTTTTTCCTAGGTATATGGTTAACAAAATACCAACATGGGGTATCTTGCTTTCGAATAATTCCCTTGGATGTTTCAACCAATAGTTATATTTTCAAAAGTGGAAATCCATCCATGATAATTCCCATTAATTAGGTTTTAATCCATCCAACCAATTAAAGTGGCTTTTATGCTATATTGGATTAAAACTAAATTAAGAGGTTTATTATAGATATATTTCTCACTTGAAAAGAGTAACTAATGGTTTATGCCAAAAACAAGCCCATGATTAATTTATTTTTAGTATAAACTAGGCCCACAATTGATTCTTAGTATTTCATAATTGACCTAAATATTTTTGCAAGCTCTTTGTAAAAAATGGTTGGGTGAAAATAGTTTTGTTTCTAAGCCCATTCTAAAAAAGGTTAGAAAAATGGATTTTGGGCTTAGTATTTGGGCCATGGGCCAAAGAATTTATTTATTTATTTTTTAGAAAAGTATTATATCCTAAGACCATCTTGAAAAATTTTAAAAATAGTTTTGGTCTTTTGGTTTTTAAAGAAAAAATTATTTTGAGCTTACAATATACTTAGGTCATATTAGAAAAAGAACAAACCAAATAAGCCATGATTTAGACTAAGATAAACTAACCATAGTCAAATAACATGCATTTGGGGTAAAACCTAAGGAAAGTAACTAGGCGAATTACATGAGCTTTAGCCTTTGGGTTAAAAAGGCCTAGGTTCCCATAGCAAGTATATACCAAATGGTATGAGGCTATGAGTGGTTATGCCATGCTCGATCTCCATTCCTTGAGTGAAAGTATGGTATCCTTTACATAACATAACACGGGTAACACGGGCGTCCTAACTCACGTACACGATGCAATCTAAGATGATGCAATGGATAATATCATTATAAGAAAGAATAAAATAATATAAAGACCAACGGAATCAACTTCTCTTATCCCCAGTGGAGTCGCCACTGTGAGCGGGGATTTTCGCCCCCACTCCTGGTGGAATGGTTCTTGCGACTTCGGCACTGTTTAGGCTCGGGGCCTTAGAGAACACGAACCTAAGTCCGGAGAAAATGGAGTCGCCACCCGGACGGGCTGGGAAAAAGAAAGGGATGGATGACTCGATTCCTAAGGAATCCCCAACCCCCTAATAGGTCCGGAAAGTTGGGTACGTGTGTGGAAGGTGAGAAATGGCCCAGCACCCCCACAATGCCCGGTTCATTGGAACCGGCCTCCTTTACAGGTCTTAATATTATAAAATTCTTAAATATAATAACATTATCCATATTACACACAATAATTAAAAGAAAGCATCATTATATTAAAATCAAAGCAATGTCCAAACAAAACAAATAAATAGACACCTATCCAAGGATGGAAACATGTCCTTACATCACATGCCTAAATAGGACACCCTCCAATAGGTAGAAACATGCCCTTTACATAGGTTCTAAAATACAAAAGCAAATTAAATTACATGATTTTAACTAATGAGGTACCCACCAAGTGGAAACATACCTCTTACAACTTTTGGAAATCTAAATTAATTGATAAAAGTAAATAATCATTCATCATAAACAAATCATTCATCAAAGCTATTAATCAAAATATAAAATAAACATCCATCCATGATAAATTAAATAAATCAAGTATTGAAATTAAATAAATTAAAGCATAAGAAATAAATCAAAGCATAATCAAGTATGGAATTGAATAAAGCAAATAAAAGTCCAATTATGGCTACTGTGACTTTTTATGGAATTAAAATAAATTAGGGTTTTATGTTTTAAAGGGTTGGTAAGACTCTTTGATTAACAAAATTAAGGTTTGAATGATGATATCATGAAACTAGGGTTTTAAACACTTTAAAATACTTTAATTTGTGATTTTTGGTTATTGGGTTCCTAAGCTACTGTGTAAAATTTAGGTTTTTATGTTTTTTAATGTTTTAAAAGGATTAGGGTTAATAAAAATTAAAAATTAGGGTTTAAGGTTTTAAAAGGGTTAGTGTTCATTATTTTGAATTTTGGAAGTTGAATTTGGATTTGATATTTTGGAAGTAGAGTCACGGGTGGTGAATAATTTTTAGGAATTTGGAAATCAATTTGATATTTTATGGAATTTTATAAATTTAAACAAGTGAATTAAAGTTTTTATAACTAGAAAAGATGTATTAGGAGACTTTTTGAAGGAAAAAGTACCAAGTTTAAAGTTTTGAAAGAAACATAATTTGATTTTGGTTTTGTTGAAGAATATGTTCAATTAGAGTTTTAAGGTTTTTAAGAAGAAAAAAAATAACAATTTTAAGCCTTTTGGAAGATAAACCAACGAAATAAGGTTTCTTTTTTTGGCTTTAGAAAAACTAAATTAAAGTTTAAAGGTTTTTAATTTTGATTTCATAAATTTTCTACTGTGTAAAAAAATATTAAAGAAAATTAATTAACACATACCTTCTTTTGATGATTTCTCCAAAAATAATTTTTCTTGGATGAACTAGCTCCAAAGACAAGCCTTTTTTGCCTTTGAATCCTCTAAATTGTGCTGCTGTTGTTCCAGAAAAGAGTTGAATTGAATTTCTTCTTTTCCTTCCTTGATTTGGTTTCAAATTTTCCAAACTACTCTTGGATTTTTGCCTCCCCTTTTTCAATTGTCTTTGGTCCTTATTTATAGTGGTTTGAGGTTGTTTATTCCTAATTAGTTAAGGTAAGTAATATTAATAAATAAATAAATAAGAAACCAAAACCTAATTGGATTAGGTTTCGAAAAATTTGCGCTGCAGAAAAAAAAATTACTGCGGAAAAACTGCGCTGGCAAAAAAATCTGCCACAGCTGGCTGCGGCAGCGCGCGCGGAGCGGGCTAGTAAGCTATTTTGTAGGCAGAAAATTTCTGCGTGCAGGTAGAAAATTTCTGAGTGCGAAATAGCATAGTGATTTCGCCCCCAGGAATTTCCTGCGGGTGAAATGCCCACGGGCCAGCGCGACGATTTTTTCCTCGCCGATTTTTCCCACTTCGATTTTTATTTTTATTTTTATTTTTTGACTTTTATTTGTTTATTTCTATTTTTTATTAATAAAAATTAGATACTAAAGCAAAAATTATTTAATAAAAATTATTTTGGACCAATTAGACAACAAAAATCATTTTAGACTAAATAAAACATATTGGACCGGATTGGGTCAAAAATTAAGGGTCTACAATATGCGTATTTTATATATGCTGAAAATATATATTGTACATATATAGGGTATAAGGGTGTTACATTTTTTTTGGTATCAGAGTCTAGGCTTGAGGTTCTCGACTTAGGTGAGTTGTTAGAGAGAGAAATTTAGAATTTTAAAAAAACAATTTCCAATTGTGATGCATGCATTGGCACTGGTAATTTATCTGATCCCTGATGTGGCAATGTCCATTTGATATAATGGATATGAGTTGAGTTGGCGTCTGGGTTGCATAGATCTGAGTGGCGTAGTAGAAGCATCATTCTGGACCTTATGGATTAAGAATTTTTAGAACTTCTATTCGAAATTAAGATTCATAGTTGATTCAATTGATGAATAAGTGGAATTAAAAAAAATAATTTATGAAATGATTTATGATATGAAATAAAAAGTTTGAGAAATGGACATGAGAGTTACAGAAAATTTTATAGGTATGCTGTAAAATGATATTGTTGAATTTTTTTTAATAAATATAGGAATCTTGGATGAGTTTGAAAATTTAATAAAACGTTTTTCTATATGTTAGAATCTAATGTATAAAATTTCATAATTTTTAAAGATGAATTACTAATTAAGAAAGGTAGAAGAACACAGATTATTGGAGGAGTTCCAGAAACTCAGAATCTATAGAAATTGAGAAACATATTTAAAAACCCAGAAAAATATGAAAATTTACACCCAATATCATATGTATTCCTATAACATATGGTTAAAATTTCATGAATTTTTATTAAGGTTTGATACCTGAAACAAATGGACAACCGGGTGCTGCCACAGAAATTGTTAAAGAGACAGATTCTCTGATTTTGGAAGATTTAATTTTTAAATATATTAAATCAACTTGGAAAAATCTAAAACTTTAAATATAAGTCCATATATGTGTTAAGTGCACATGGATAAAAGTTTACAAGCTTTTATAAAGAATTGGTAAGGAATATAAAAATTGAAAGTAAGAGTGACATGAAACTAAGGAAGTCAAACAATTTTGTGTACATGAGTAATACATTAATTTCATGAGACATATGAATGAAGAAAATTATATATATATAAAAAAAAAAGTTTATATGCATATGGGTATAAGTATAGAAGGAATATGGAGTTTTTAATAATTTGCAACAAAGAGTTCATAATTAAAATCAAAGAGTGAAATCATATATGATAGCGAATTATTTATTATGGAACAATGATGCATAATTTAGGGTTAAGTGTGTAAAATTAAAGTATCTAAATGGATGATGTTAATTAGTGTAAGGAAATGAATTAGTATTGTTTAAAAGTAAATGTTATGATCTTAAGATTGAGAATGTGATATGGATGAAATTTAGTGAGGTTCATGTTATTGGTTGTATTATGTGGAATTTGAATTTTTGAAATGGGTTTTCATAGTTGTGAAAGTTATGTACTTTGATGTTATATTAATATAGGCAATGCTTATAAAGTTAGCTCTTGAAAATGAGATTAATAGAATGAAGTTTAAGTAAAGTAGTAAGTTGAAAATTTAGAGTTGTAAGAGAATTTTGATGAAGATTGTTTAGATATTGATAGTTTAATGTTTAATAAGCATGGGAGTAATTTTGAATGAGTAATGTTACTTATAAAACTACTAACTAAGGTGTAATGTGGTTTATAATATAGAAATTTGTTATGAAATAAAGGGAAATGATTAAGCAAGTGAAAATGAGTTACTTTAGTTAATTGAATTGGAAATGATGAAAATGGATATGAAAGGTGTGGTCAATGCAAAAAAAAAATGTGAGAGAGATGTCACATTGGAAACGTGACTAAGATTTATGTGAAGTGTTAGAAAACAAAATCTACAATAAGAAACTTATTTAAGAGATGGGCAATTAAATAAAAAAGATGTTAATTATGTTGTGGTCAGAGTGTGTATATATGTTGAATTGATGAATAACCTAAATAATGTCAAAAGAATAAGAAATGATAATGTTCTCTGAAAGGTGATAAATGTTAACTTTGTATAGGTTGTATGTAAAACAGGAATTGAGTACAATTGTATGATTTGTGTGATGAGATTTTTTTCTCTATATGAACACAAATATGATATATAAGAAAATGTGGAAAGTAAGTCACATTATGATTATGACTTACGAAGGTGTATGTGGATGATTTAAAAAAATGTTATTGAGTGTTTACTACCTTATACAAATACGTGTCTGGTGATATTGAGAATGATATTGCATGTATTAATAGACCTAAGAGAGATTAGGTCTTGAACTGCGTAGAGTTAGGTCATGTGATGAATTGAGATTGAGAATGGACCCGAACAGAGATGGACGGTGAAATTGTTATTTTAACAACTAAACTTGATGATTGTATAGTGTTTTGGGCCTAAAGTATATGCGTATAAATAAGAGATTGTAAGGAAAAAGGAAGGTATAATGAAGAAAGTATGGAAATGGAATATATATATATATACATACATATATATATATATATATGAATGAAATTTTTTATAAGAGATAGATTAGAAATGGAGTAATAAATGGAAATTGTGTAAATTAGCATATGAACAAATGTGTATATATAAGAGATGTTAATGATAATATTGTTGAAACATGAGTTAAGCTAATGATGATCAAGTGATAAAAAATAAATTGCTTTGAAACAGAGCTGAAATGTGTTAACTCTTCATGTAGTAAGAGTTTAAAGAACTTATAAGTAATTTTAAAATGCCACAGAAGTGTGACCATTAAGACATGGGTGTAATTTCAAGATAAGAGCTATTTGAGAAAAAATTATAGTGAAGGTGGTGTTTATTTGTAACCTACAAACGGTGACTTAAGATGATACAATTGTGAAATATATTAAGTGAAATTGATAGTTTTTGTTTCATGAGATACAAGCAAGATTTGTGGCTGGTATAGTTGGACTCATAACTTTATGTAGAAATTTATTTATGACCATAAATAGTGTGAAAACAGAAGATAATTCTGAAAATATGATAAGCTATAAATGATGTGTAAGAACAATGATTTTTGTAAATATGGTAACTATAAGAAATATGAGAAAAGGGATAAATGAAAGAAATTATGAAATGTGCATAAGAGCTATATTGAATGTGTTTGAAAGTGGTATAAAATGAATAAGTTGATGAAAGTGACGTTTAAAGTGAACAATACTAGGGGAAGTAAATATTATATGTAATGATGAATTCGAAGAGAATTAAAATTTGAGAATAAATTCGATCTAATAGAATTAGGTCATGAATTGAAAACAGATTAATGAATTTCAAATAGACTAAATGTTGGTCAGAATAGAATAAGGTTGTGATGGTCATATTGTGATAGTTAGATCAATTGATCTGAAATGCAATAAGTTTACAAGGATTTATTGAAATTCAATGTGTGTAGTTGTATTAAGAATATGCAAGCTATATGATAATGTGCATAATACAGCGTTTTGATATGTATATGCATATGAAAGGAGCTAAGTTATATTAGTTTCAAATAATTATAAGAGAAGTGTTAGTTATAGTATAATTAGAATGAATTTTAATAAGAAAATAAGATTTTGTTGTTGTATAATGGTGATATTAAATTAATATGTGGTAATTGTATAAAGAGTAGGATCAAAGTGAAGATGTGTAAAATTAATGTGTTAAGATAAAAGTTATTAACATTTGAATTTAAGGTGATGAGAGTATATTTTTAAGATAATGAAGTGATCAGATATCTTGAGTGCAATAGGTGTAACACCCCCACATCCATTACATGCACACTATTACATGCACACTACAACACCACAATGTAGCATACATGCAATAAACATAGGGATGCTACAGATTTTCTTAACATTCAAAACATTTTATATAATACCATCATCTTTCTCAATATACATTATAAGTAATAAGTAATCAACTTGTAATATAAAACAATTTAGATATATATAAATACATTTAGTTAATACGCAGCGGAATTTATAAAATAGATTTACATATATAAAAACTTTTAAATCCATATTTACAAATTTACATATATTTACATTATAAACAAAACTTTACAAAATATAAAGAAGTAGTACATGATTGGCAAATCTCTTCTGATCTTTAAGTTCCCAAAATCAACTCTTCAAGGTCTACTCTCACTCGGTCTCGATGAACTCTCGGGTTCAACTCTATTACCTGCGCGATTAACACTATCGCGCTAAGACAACGGCTTAGTAAGACGAATCATGCTAAAGATATACTTCAATGCAATACAATGCCATACATATTATTAATAAACACACAACATAAATGAGAAGCTAACATCTTTGAATTTCACCAATCATAATCATATAAGCATATCACATTTCAACATCCTTCCATATTCCTCATTTATCAATCATGTTATCATTCATGAATCTCATTAAACAAAGACAAGCATGGGCCCAAAACACACTAATATGTCATTCAATTTTCAGAGTTAATGCTTTGGTTTTGTTATCACATTTATCAATATCATATACCCAACTAGGATTCAAGGATTAGGTTCAACCAAGCTTCAAGGGGAGCAAAGCATGCTAAGCATCAACCCAACTTGGCTTCAAGAACCAACCCAACCTAGCTTCAAGGGTGGTAACATCTCAATTAGGCTTCAAGGATTCAATCCAACCTAACTTCAAGAGATTGTTACACTTATTAGGCATGCCACCAACAACAAACTCTGAAAATGGAATAACACATTAGCCACACAAATCATTTATTATTTAATTATCATTTCCATTCTCAACTCTCATCATAGCCAATGACAATGGCCTCATATCACATATAAGTTACCATAGCCAATCACAATGGCATTATATTCCATCACATTATACATATAGCATTATTGATATAAACATAACAAAACACATTACTCATCACATGAGTCACAAGACATGAAATATCACATTGTTCACATAGTATCATATACATTACCATTATCATCATATTTATGATCAATCTCAACATCATATGCAACAATGCAATAATACAAGATTTGTACTTACATCAATCACACTTCACACAACTCTAAACACCTTCCTTCTTCCAAAGTTCTTCACTTCCCAAATTAGGGCAAATCACCTTCTATCAAACCCTAATCCAAAGAATGATACAATCCACCAATTCCAATACCATTTAATCACTTAACAACCTTATCTAAGACCTTTAGATCGAAATTAACAATCCCATAACACACATTATAGCCCACGGCCGTGGCCAACTCAACCCCCACGGGCGTGGGGTACAAAACACTTCTGCCCAAAAATGTTCACTTCCTCCCACGGCCATGGCACCAAAAGCCTACCAATGACCACGGCCATGGCCAATCAAGGCCACGGGCATGGCATCCAGAAGGCTACTGCCCTCGGCCAAATTCCCATTTCCAAGCCCAAAATTCCAACAAACACCAACCACAAACAACTCTATGAAAATAATGAAGTAAACTCAAGTAAAACATCAATAATCACTTCAAAACCCTAAAACAACATCCACTCCAACACTTCCAACAACAACACCAATCTAACCCCTTCACTTAAAATCAAAAATAACATTTGAAAACACATCACAAACACATTTAATCATCATCTCAACAAACCAAAGTTCATTTCAAACTCCACTTCAAAAGAATAAAGGAAATCAAGAAAAAGAGCTTACCAAAATTGTAGAATTCCACAAATCTTCCACTTAATTCCTTGAATCTCCTTTCAATTTGAGTTTAGAACTTCAAGCACCTCTCTAGCTCTTTCTCTTCTTCAATGGCCGGCCTCTTCAAGAAAAGAAAGAAAATAACAAGTCAACCACTTCTTCTTCTTTAAATCTCCACCAAGAGATTTTATCCAAGCAATTACTAAAATGCCCTCAACCAATTAATTAACCTTTTGTCTCATATGTGCCCATTATAGTCATTACACATGTCACACAAAAATATCCTCTTGCATTGACTCCCCCTTTGACTTATGTATATGTTAATTATACAACCATATAAACAACATATACACTTCTCTCTACACCCTCTTTTCTTTCCCAAAACACATATACATAACCATTCTCTTCTCAATTTCTTTCTCTTGCAATTTGACACATATATATTCAATCCAATTTATAACAACAACAACAATAACAACAACATCAATAACATAATTAAGACTTCTAGGGCATATATGAGGATATTACAATAGGTGTGTGGTGTATATATATTAAGGAGATGAACTAATTTTGTCTAATGACAATTCGATTGAAGATATAATAATCTGTTGTGACTGTTTGAGTAAATAGACAGTATAATGATGTGTTAGGGAATGGTAAAAAGGAAATTAAGAATGAACCTAAGGGGGAGAATAGAAATTATGTACTTTGGTAAAATAATGATTTGGATGATTTATTACTATGCTGGATAATTTCGAGGACGAAATTATTTAAGGGGAAGAAAATTGTAACATTTGTGATTTTGGAGAAATTAAATAAGTATTTGGAGAGATAAATTGTATATACTCAATGTATATATCTAGAGTATACATAACATATACATATAGTATATTAATTATATATGTTGGATTAATACATTACATACTTAATATTTAATACACACATAAGGTACATTTGATGTGTATATAAGATACACATTACTTGTGCATATGTGTAATATCCTAAATTTTTGAAAAGTTCTAATTTTTGAAAATTTGATAAAATAAATTATAATTAAAATGGATAAATTAAATTAATGGTTTTAAATGAGAAATGAAGGGGTTTTAAATAAAAAAAATGGATAATATATGTGATATATATGTAAAATATACATAACATATAAAAGTCAACACTTTTTAAAAGAAAAGTCAAAGTAAAAGGGTATTTTAGTAATTAAATCTTAAAAATTTAAAATTAATAAAATAATTCGAAAATAAATTATTTTTGAATGGAAGAGGAAATTTATGACTTTTAATTTATTAAATAAATAATTAAATAATTAATTATTAAATTATTTTAATATATATATATATATGGTTAAAAATAAAAGATGAAAAGAAAAAGAAAATTTAAAAGTTTTACATCTTCTTCTTCTTCTCCATCAAGGGCCGGCCACCATGGCTATTAACCTCAAGAATTTTGATCTTCCATACTCCATAAATTGAAGAATTCAATAAGCTTAAAGTGGATTTTTGGTAATTTCCACCAAAATTAGTAAGTTCCCAACTTCTTTCTTTGGATTTCATAGGAATTGTGATTATGTTTGTTTTGGGTTTTTAAAGTTCTAAGATTTAATTGTCCATTTGGGTATATATGAAGTTATTTTAAGTGATTAACAATGATTTTAAGGTTGGATTAAAGAAATGGTTGAGTTTGGGTAAGATTGGTGAAGAGAGAGAATTTAGGGTTATGTAATTTTTGGGGTTTTGAAATCATGGTTTTTAATTGTGTAAATTGATTCCAAATGAGTTGTTTTGATACATAAACAAGTATTTTAAAGTCAAATATTGGATTTGGTTGTGTTTGGTTGGAGTTTGAGAATGGAAGTGGAGATTTAGGGTTTTGGAAAAGTGATTTTCCAAAGTGGTTGAATTGTGTGATTTTATTTGTTTAAGCATGTTGTTTAGTATTATAAGTGATGAATATAAGCTTGAAATGAGTAATGGATTGTGTTGAAATGGAAAACCTTCAATGGGGGAAGGTTATGCCATTTTATGGTTTTGTATATAAGAGTGTATTTTTATAATGTAAATGGTTCAAATGTATTAAAATATGCTTCTAATGATATTAATAAACTTAAAACACTAATTTAAATGGCTTGATATGGTTTTTCAAAGTTAAAGTGAGGTGAAGCTTAATTTTGGGATTTTGTTTAGAGTGATGTTTAATTATGGTTTGATGTTGAGAATACCTTAGAATATGATATTAAATGATTATGTATGATCACATTTGGTATAGGCATTGAGGGAGGTTGATTTGCTTCATCCAAGTGGTGAAGGGCAAGTTGGAATGATAGGATTGTAGGTTGTATTAAGCTTGCTTTGGGTTGCTAGTAGAGGTATGTAAAAACTTTGAGTATATTGTTTATATTTGCATGACATTTGGACTTAACACATTTTGGTTGAAAAATGTGTTAAGCTACTTGGTTCATTGATTGAGTATGAATAATGTGCTATAACATTTGTAATGTCATATATGTGTTAAATGCATTGTGAAAAGCCATTGATAATGGCTAAATTGTGTAAAGTGTGAAATATGCATATTATGTGAAAATACCCAAAGTAATTGGGTAATGTGTTGTGAATGCAAAAATGAGATATGTGGAATAATGAAATGAATTGATATTGATAAAAATGAGAAAAAAAAATGAGAAAAATGAGAAAAATGAGAAAGATGTAAAAAATGAGAAAAATGAGAAAAAAAAAGTGAAAATAAGGTAATGAGCCTAGTTTGATTATGAGAAATAAAATGAGAAATGAATTGTGAAAATATTTGATAATGAGATAAATGAATTAATTGATTGCCTAGTATGTTATTCAATTTTCAGAGTTCTGGGTTTGGCGGCATGCCTATGAATTGCTGGGCAGGTGAAACGACCAAGTCATAAGCCGAGCCCAGCTGATAAATGATAAATATGATGTTTTTGGGGTGAAAAGACTGGGTCGTAAGCCTCAAAAACCGTAACAGTCTAGCTGGGTTGAGGACCAAGATACTGGGATCTAAGGTCTAGCCAGGTTGAGGTTCAAGAGACTGGGGTTGTTACATTATCCATGGATATATATATTGCCTACGGGCTAGACACATGGTGTCATTATGGACCAAAGCAGTAACTCTAAAATTTGAATAGCATGTTAGATCCTTTTTAGGCCCATGCTTGTCTTTGCTTTAATGTGAATTATGAATTGTGATACAATTGAGCAATATAATGTTATGAGTTGTGAGTATGATATATTTGAAAAATATAAGAAAGTGAAATGATGTGACCTCTATATGCATTGTGCATTGGCATTACTTTACATTTTTATTATTATCAATGTTTGTACCACTAGGCTTCGGCTTAGGGCGATTGTAATTCGTCGCGCAGGTGTCATGGACGTTTTGGTAGAGCTAGAGAGTTTTACTAGACCTGGTCAGGTCTAGGTTTGTATTTATTGAGCTTGAAGAGTTGTTTTGGGCACATCAAGATCAGAGCCAGTTGCCAGCATGTACATTTTTTATATTATGTATGTTATGATATGTTTTTGAAGCATATATTGTAAATTGTAAAGAATGATTTGAATAATTTTGTTTAAGATGGGATTTTATATATAATGTTGATATATATTTACCTATATATAAGTATTTTGAGAAAATATGGAGAAATTGAGAAGTATTGGTAAATTGATTTTATTTGGAGTGTTTTTTTTTTATGCAGGTTGTGTTTTGTTGAATTTTGGAAACGTTCAAATTAGAAACAAAACTCTGGCAAATTTTTCCCAGAGATTTTCATATAAAATATTTATTTTGAATTCCTATAACAAGCAAAGAATATTTATATACTATATATTTTATATATTAGTATTTAAAATCTTAAAACAGAAATATAAAATTTTTTATTAAATTGGTCTGTGACATTTTTATACTGTATATGCGTATTTTACATATGCTGAAAATATGTATTGTACGTATATAGGGTATAAGGGTGTTACAAGCCAACTCTCAGATATACTAGATGCTAGTACCTTAGAATTCAACCTCCAAATCCACTTTAAGTCAAAGCCTTAGAACCCAACTTTTAAATCATTTTTTGGTCAATACCCTAAAACCCAATCTTCATATATATTCAAGGTCAGTAATTTAGAAGTCAACTTTCAAAACAATCCTAGGAAAAAGCCCTAGAGTTATCCTTTCTCAAGATGCACTCCGAGTGAATGCCCTAGAACTCAAACTATGGTTCAATAGCCAAGATGATGCCATTATCATAGAATAATCAACATAAGACTAGAAACCAACTAGTAGTATAAGTTAAGGTAAGGTTTACATTGATATTTTAGGGTAAAACTTAGAATGGGCCTTCCTTCAACCCTTTAGGATAGGTCCACAAGAACATCTTTGGTCAAACCTAAATGAACCCCCTTTACCCTATTAGGGTAGTGTGAGCAGGGATTTTCACCCCCACTCCCGGTGGAATGGTTCTTGCGACTTCGGCACTGTTTAGGCTTGGGGCCTTAGAGAACACGAACCTAAGTTTGGAGAAAATGGAGTCGCCATCCTGACGGGCCAGGAAAAAGAAAGGGGTGGATGACTCGATTCCTAAGGAATCCCCAACCCCCTAATGGGTTCGGAAAGTTGGGTACGTGTAGGGAAGGTGAGAAATGGCCCAGCACCCCCACAACACCCGGTTCATTAGAACCGGCCTCCTTTACAGGTCTTAATATTATAAAATTCTTAAATATAATAACATTATTCATATTATACACAATAATTAAAAGAAAGCATCATTATATTAAAATCAAAGCAATGTCCAAACAAAGCAAATAAATGGACACCCATCCGAAGATGGAAACATGTCCTTACATCACATGCCTAAATAGGACACCCACCGAAAGGTAAAAACATGCCCTTTACATTGGTTCTAAAATAGAAAAGCAAATTAAATTACATGATATTTAACTAATGAGGTACCCACCAAGTGGAAACATACCTCTTACAACATTTTAAAATCTAAATAAATTGATAAAAGTAAATAACCATTCATAATAAATAAATTATTCATCAAAGGTACCAAATATCAATAAAAAGTAAACATCCATCCATGATAAATAAAATAAACCAAGCATTGAATTTAAATAAATTAAAGCATAAGAAATAAACAAAGCATGATCAAATATGGAATTGAATAAGGTAAATGAAAATCCAAATTATAGCTACTGTTTCCATTTAGGGTTCTTTATCTCATATATTAAGGTTTTGGAATTCATAAAATTAGGCTACTGTGACTTTTTTTATGGAATTAAAATAGATTGAGCTTTTATGTTTTAAAAGGTTGGTAAGACTCTTTGATTAAACAAATTAAGGTTTGAATGGTGAAATCATGAAACTAGGGTTTTAGATACTTTAAAATACTTTTGGCTTATGGTTTTAAATGGTGATTTCAAGCTTACTGTGTAAATTTAAAATATTTATGTTTTTATGGTTTTTAATGTTTTAAAGGATTAAGGTTTAGAAAAAGTTAGGGTTTAAGGTTTTAAAGGAGTTAGAGTTTACTATTTTAGGTTTAGAAGTTGAATTTGGGTTTAGTGTTTTAGAATTTAGGGTTTCGATGATGCCATGATTTTTAGGATTTGGAAAGAGCAATTAAAGATTTTATGGAATTTTATGAAAATAAACCAACGATTTAAAGTTTATAAAGCAAAAAAAGATATTTTTAAAGCTTTTGGGAAAGTAACAAAACACAATTTTGAGTTTTGAAAATTTGGAAAACAAATTTTGGTTTTGGAGTTTTGAAGAAATAAATCTAATAACTTTAAACTTTTAGAAAATAAAGCCACGATTTAAGATTTTCAAACCTTACAAAAGATGAATTGAGGTTATAAAGTTTTTAATCTAAAAAAAAAAACACCAAAGGATGATTAAGCTACTGTGAAAATAAAAAATAAAAGGAATTAATAATTCAAACCTTATTTTGTAAGTTACACCAAAATTGTTTCTTGGATGAACAAGGTCAAAGGCAGTTGATACCTTTGATCAATTGCTGAATTGATTTTCGGCTCCTCAAAAAATCAGCTTGGTTTCACTACTTTCCTTCACAGATTCGGTTTCAAAATTTTCCAATTTCCTCCTTAATTTCTGAATACTTTTCCTCTTTTTTTGTGTTGTTATTTATAGAGGTTTTTTTTTATGGTTTTCTCCTAGTTATTCACAGCTTTCAATATTTAATAAGAAAATGAAACCGAAACCTAATTGTATTATGTTTCAAAAAATTTACGTCGAAAAAATTACGCTGGCGAAAAAATCTGCCGTAGCTAACTGCGGCAGCTGTGGGCGAGGTGCTGCTGTGGGCGGGTGAAGGCCATTTCGCCCACAGGATTTTCCTGCGGGCCAGGCCATTTCGCGCGCAGGATTTTCCTACCAGCGAAATGGCTTGGGCAATTTCTCGCAACCCGACTTTTTTTTAATTATTTTTTTATTTTTTATTTTTATTTTTTTATTAATAAAAATTAGATAATAAAGTAAAAATTATTTAATTAAGATAACAAAAATTATTTTGGACCAATTAAAATATATTAGATAACACAAAAATTATTTTGGACTAAATAAAATATATTGGACCGGACTGGGTCAAAAATTAAGGGTCTACAGTTTGTCCCCTGCTTAAATGATCTAAAACCTTAGTGAAAGAGAGTGAAAAGCAACAAGACTTAATTTTTGAGATGGTGGAGGTTTTGGGTTCTGGACCCGGTTCGAGTTCTGGACTCAAGGATAATTCTAGGCTCTGGACCTAAGAAAAATTTAGGTTCTAGACCCGGTTCGAGTTCTAGATCAAGAATAATTTTAGGTTTTGGACCTAAGAAAAATTTGAGTTCTGGACCCGAGCTAAGTTCTGGACTTAGAAATAATTCTAGGTTCTGGACCTAATGGTAAATTTAGGTTCTGGACCCGGTTCGAGTTCTGGACTCAAGAATAATTCTAGGTTCTGGACCTAAGAAAAATTTGGGTTCTGGACCCGAGCTAAGTTCTGGACTTAGAAATAATTCTAGGTTCTGGATCTAATAGTAAATTTAGGTTCTGGACCCAGTTCGAGTTCTGGACTCAAGGAAGATTCTAGGTTCTGGACCTAATGGTAAATTTGGGTTCTAGACCCGGTTCGAGTTCTGGACTCAAGGAAGATTCTAGGTTTTGGACCTAAGGAAAATTTGGGTTCTGGACCTTGTTCGAGTTCTGTACTTAAGGATAATTCTAGGTTCTGGACCTAAGAAAAATTTGGGTTCTGGTCCCAGTTCGAGTTCTGGACTCAAGGATAATTATAGGTTCTGGACCTAATGGTAAATTTGGATTCTGGACCCGAGCTAATAAAAAAGTTTGGCTAATTTTTAGGCATGTCTTCTTATTGCCCCCTGGGTGTAAAAATATTTATATACTTGCAATTATTTGAATGATTAAAGTGAATAAATGAATTTACTGTGTAATAACTGTTCATGAACTATTTACTATTCATAAATAGTAACTTTACTATTCATAAAATTTACTATTAATGAATAATTTTGAATTTGGTTTCTTTGCTTGTCGTTTCTCTATAAAAAGCCACCATTTCTTCATTTCATTTCACAATTTCATTTTCAATTTCGTAAACCTCTCAAATTTCTTTTTAATCTTAGCATATATTTAAAAAACAATGCATGCTTCGAGGTCAGGGACTCATTCTACTGCCGAGTTATTGGAGTTTATTCGGCATCATGAAGACGAAAATCTAGATATACTGGCCGGGATGCCGCTTCACCGCAGTTCCAACCAAAAGAGCGAGGTAATTATTTTTTCTCTTTTTTTATTGCTCTTGATTGATTTTTTTATATATATTTTTTGTAATATTTTTTTTTGTTATTATTTGTTATGGTGAAAAATAAAATAACTTAAGTAGATAGAATAACACGTAATTACCCGTATTAACTTACCTGGGTCTGTGTTAGCATGATCGTTGTGTCGTTCGGCCGGAGGGTGTATTTATAAAGCCCGATAATAGTACGATATAATGCCTTCTCGGGTAAGGCGGATTATTCGAGATTGCAGCTTCGAACAGTTCATCTAGCAATTGCCGTCTGGGGAATATCAGATAGACCGGAGCATAGTCCAGGCGCTCGGAGAGTGATAGTTGGACACAACCCACACTTTTCACCTGCCCATTGGAGAGATGACAATTGGTCTGGTCGATTTTATTGCCATTACCAGCCTTCAATATGACGGTGCTCCGGTTCCTCTGACCAATGAAATTTTAACATTTAAAGAAATTCAGGAATTAATTGGTATGGAACCATCATATAAAGGGCCTTTTAGGATAAAAATTGAGCCAATTCGTAGTTATTGGATGAACTACGAAGAACGGGTTGGTAGAGACAGGGCCGAACAGTATGCTCGAGGATTTTTGTTATATCTACTCGGGTCGACCATCTTAGGCAGCACTGAATCATCCATTCACTTGTCAGTGTTGAGTGCCCTTTCTTATCTCAGAATGGTACCATCTTCTGGCTGGGGTGAAGCTGGTGTCGCATGTCTTTACCATGGTCTCGATAAGCTTTGCCGAAACAAGAATTTTTTTGTCGGCTTGATGGCAGTTGTCGAGGTATTATTTCATCCACTAATGTCTTTTTCTGTAATATCCCTAATTATGCCCTAGTAGTCTTGGTGTTAGTGTTGTTGCACTTGAATTATGTATATATGATAAGTTGATAAGAAATTGGAAGAGAATGTTTTTGTATGTGTTTTGGAGAAGAAATTTAGGGTTTAGAGACAAATGTATATGTTGTGTATATGATGATATATATAACATATAAATGGGTCAAAGGAAGAGTCAATGCAAGAAGATATTTTTGTGGAATGTGCAATTACATATAAGGGCTTATATGAGACAAAAAGTTAGTTATATGATTGAGGGCATTTTGGTAATTGCTTGGATAAGATCACTTGGTGGAGATTAAAAGCAAATTTGACTTTGTGTCTTCATCATTTCCTTCTTTCTTTCAAGAGGTGCCGGCTCTCCAAAAACCAAGAGAGAAAGAGAGGTGATCTTGAGGTTTGAAGCAATTTGAAGAAGGAAGCAAGGGTTTTGGTTAAAGATTTGTGGATTTCTTCATCTAAGGTAAGATCTTTTCTTTAAATTCTTCAATTCTTTTGAAGTGGTGTGAGAAAGGAATTAGGGTTTGTTGGTTTGATGATGAGATGAGTTGTGTTTAGTGAAATTCTTTTTCTGTTTTACAATTAGTAAAGGCTGTGACTTGTATGATTTTTAATTAATTATAGAAAAATGTTCTTGAAGTGAATTTTTGATATGTTGTGCCTCTATGAGTCTAGAATGACTAAAAAATATGTTGATTCGATTTTGGAATGGTTATGAGTTTAGAAAGATTATTTTTAGTAGAACTGTTCCAGCAGGTACCTTAACTGAGACAGCTATATTTCGGGATTTTTAATAAAATGTAGAAAAATCATATCCAATTGAATTTTGGATATGTTGTTGCTTAGTGAGTCTAGTATTTGAGAAAAATAATTTGAAACCACGTTGATTGAATTTGATTTATGGAATTCACAAAGTTCAGAACTGCTGCCAGGATGCAGGGCAATTGGGGCAGTCTGGTTAGGTGAACTATTTGACCAAGATTTTGTGTTCAGTTTGATCTGAAATTTTAAAGGAATTATTTTAAGATACAAAACTAAATTCTGTAAAAATTTTAGAATTTTTAATCAAGTAGATTATTTTATACAATTTTTCAAAATAAGGATAAAATGGAGTCTAAAACCAGAATGTATTATTCATATGAATCATATCAATTGTTCTTTGCCCTAATTGCATTGTTGAGATTGAACAATGTTATGTTATGCATTGTGAATGGTTATGTGTTTCATGAATAATATACATTGAAATTGAAATGATAATTCAAATAAGACATGATATGAGACAATGCCATTGTGATTGGCTATGATGATGATATTGAAAGAAAGAAGGCATGTTTGCCTAAATGTGATGAGAATTTGAGAATGGAAATGGTAACTATATAATAAATGAATTGTTTGTTTAATATGTTATTCAGTTTCAGAGTTCTGGATTTGGGTGGCATGCCTAAGAAATGATGAAAGGTAACAGTCTTGCCGGGTTGAGGATCTCCTCATATGTGTTGAGTTGATGGTCCAAGAGACTGGGTCTGTTACACTATGAGAATTGTGAATATAAGATATATGATTTGTAACAGTCTTGCCGGGTTGAGGATCTCCTCATATGTGTTGAGTGATGGTCCAAGAGACTGGGTCTGTTACACTATCCATGGATAGAGATACATGTATATACATTGCCTACGGGCGTGATTATTGTGACTATGAACCAAATCAGTAACTCTGAACTCTGAATATCATATTAAATACTTGTTGGGCCCATAGGTGTCAAGGTTATATGAATGTCCTAAATAATGTTATGAGTTAATGAAATGAGATGTTGGTTATTGAGTATGATTGAGTAATGTTGAATGTGGAAAGATGTTGAAATGTGGTATACTCATATGACTATGATTTGTGAAATGCATAATTATGTGTTAACTTTATATTTATGATGTTGATCTTATCAATAACATATGTGGCATTGCATTACATTTAAGCATACCATTAACATGTTTTATCTTACTAAGTCGTTGGCTTAGCGCGATAGTGTTTAATCGCGCAGGTAATAGAGTGGATAGAGTTGAACCCGAGAGTTCATCAAGACCAAGTGAGAGTAGACCTTGTTGAATCCATTTTTGGAGCTTAAAGATCAGAGCAGACTTGCCAATCATGTATATTTCTTTATATTTTGTAAAGAAATGTTTAGTATGTAAATATGTAAATATTTTATAACTTCCGCTGTGTAATATTTAAATATAGGGGTTGTCACAAAACCTTTATTTTATGTTGCACTAGAAGTGTAAATTCTTTTTGCAGGTTGTAGTTGAGGTTACAAGGGGGATTTATTGGGAGTGTACTAAGAATGATTTTGTTTGCATTGGTTTGTGTAAAATGTTTTTAAAAATAAGAAAAAAACCGGTTTTGTCGACACTTGGGACTCAATTTTTAGGCGAAACTGTGGCAAAATTTTTGTAAAAAAAAAATCGGAACTAAAATTTGACTAAGTAAAATTGGTAGCAACATTAGGTTAGTGTGGCGCCTCTACTTAGCTTACACATGTAGGTCGGGAAGGGGTGTTACATTTCCACTCTTTTCTTGCATGAATGTGATATTTATTGTTATTGTAGATATGAGCATATGAACACAACCTCGTGAGGGTACCCGGCATTTCCCGAGAGAGAATCGGGTATCCAAGATTAAATTACTGGTTGTCCGATTGTGTGGATGTTCCCGACTCACATCATGTGCATACTCATCGCTTTGTGTTGAGTACCTTAACCTGGGATCAGGTAAAATAACATTAGTATGCTTTAAATTTTATGTGAAAGTTTTACTTACCTTATGTTATTTTGCAGGTGAATTTGGCCTGGTGGAGCCCAGAAGAGAAAGCAAACTGGTCTCCTTTGATGAGGGCTGCACTGTCTTTCCAACATTCTCGCAGAATTATTGCTAGCCTAGTATCTAGTGGCTGGTTTCTCAGGGAGAGAGGTTATGAATAGTTTCTCAGTCCAGAGTAGCGGAGGTTTCCGTTGCAAATCCCGGAATATACTTTAAATATTATGTCGATGTCGGAGGATGCATGGTGGTCGACCCGGTATGGTTATGATGCCGAGTCATTTCTCTATTTATCGGGTCCATTTTATGCCTGTTTTATTCAAATGAGACTCTTGAACTTTGATGTATCTCCTGTCGGTGTGAGGGAGATTTTCGATGAAAATAAGGGTAGATATGAGGAGGAACATCACGGAGATGCAGGAGAGTCTGTTCCACATCTCGGGGCCAGTACTTCTTAGGTAAAACTTTTACCACTTTTCCCTTGCAACTGCTTTTTCTTTCTTTGATTCCTTAATGATTATTGCAGGTTGTTGGCTCATTTGATCTTGAGGCTGGACCTTCTTTCACTGCCCCTTTGTTTGCTCATTCTAGCCCGCCGGATATGTCATCTCATCCGCAGGGCATTGATATGAACTACCTGGTACGTTCCTTATTTCATAATAGTTTATGCTATATGTATGCATGATTATGTATGCTCTTACCTTTTCCTTCTTGGCTCACAGCGGATGCTCGAAGAACAAAATAAGAAACTTCAAGAAGAGTTAGCTGCAAGTCGCCAGCAGGCTTCTCATTTTGAAAGTTTATATCATCAATCCGAACAAAATTTTCATAACTTTTGATTTTGGGGGATGAGGGATCCCGACGCTTCTTCATCAAGAGGCCCCCAGACTAATGAACATGAGATCCTTTCGTATGCTTCTGATGAAGACCATGACAGATCGGAACTCCAAGGCTATAGGGATTTTAGTGCTTCTGCTTCAGGTGATCCCGGGACAAGTAATTTGCCCCCTCCTCCAACAGGCGACGACTTTTTTAGGGCTTTATTTGATGACCCACCACCACCCTCTTAGTAATATGTAAATATTATAGCAATTGTAAAACATTGTACAATAATAAAAAAAAATATATACAATTTTCCTCTTTACTGTAATCCTTTTTTTTTATTACAATACACCATTATTTTACATCCACTTCTTTTGTTAAACCAAATCCAATGTGGAAAAGGAAATTGTGACCAATTCCTTTCCTTATGCCATATGGTCTTACCTTTTCCCATTACCTTTTCCTTTTCACTTTTGGAAAAGTTTTGTTTCCTCTATATAAATCACCCTTCATGCCATATTTTAATACATAAACCAAAATTCTTTCTCTTTCAACGTGAAGACTCCCTTTAATAATTTTAACTTTTCCTTCATTCATTCATCATGACCGAGCATCATTTAAAGAGAATAAAAATTTTATTTAAGAATATGGATGCCATTCATTGGAAGCAAATTTCATGGTCAAAACTTGATGTTTTAAAATGTTTTCAAAATGTCAAATTGGACCACTCCTTACATGTCGTGGCTTACTTGTGGGATACAGATTCTAGGGTATTTAAAATTAATGGCTTTGAAATGTGTCCCTTGATTGAAGAATTTGAGGCCGCCCTTGGATATCCAAATAATCAACAAATGGTGTTACCCACATTGATTTTCAAGACTCAACAGAAGATGCAGATGTTATTTCAAATTCTAAAACCCGAAGTTCTTCAGTTGATGAGAGGTGAAAAAATTCTACTTGCTCCTTTGATTGACTTTTGTTTCTCTCATTTGGCTCTTACTAAGGCATGGGGATGCATGCTTTGTCTTTGCTTGCTCGTCCAATTCTTGCTTGTTTCTTTTGACGGTGATATTGATCCACGAGTATTGGATATTATGGACCAAATGGAAGGAGGCTTGTCGCCGGTACCTGTGATTTTAGCCGAGACCTTAGTTGGATTAGACCGATTTAAATCAGGATCGTCAAAGAGACTGACTGGGAGTCCGTTGCTGCTCCAGGTAATTACCTAAACTGCCCTTTTGGGTTTTCAATTTAGGTTTTTTTTCTCTTTTTATTGCTCTAACTTTTGCCTAGTCCGCCCATGCGGGTTTTCGAAACTAGCGAGCTGTCCTAATTTTTTCCTAAGCTGCCCTTGCGGGTTTTCAACTTAACGGACTCTTTTTTTTTATAGATTTGGCTTCAGGAGCGTCTTTACTTGCTTGATACTCCATCCATGGATTTTGCCAGATACATGCCATGTCATCATTCTGCTAGGAAACTACTCCATCCTGCTTCTTCATATGCTGACTGGATTCACTCATGCTTCGAAGTCAATATCTATTGGTCCATACCTTGGTGGAAGATTTCTCATGTCACCATGCGGACATACTTGATGTACGTTCCCCTTGCTGCTCTTCGTCAAGGTACATGCTATGATCCTCGCCGACTTGGCCGACAGTATGGAGCTGAGCCTCGTGATTCTAACTTTGCTCTTGACTTAGACATGCCTTGCTTGACTGAAGCCTACTTGGATCGGCTGAGGCAAAGCTGGCCTGCACGTTACACTTATCGACTGCCATAGATTTTACATTTGTCAATTCAGAAAGTGTATTGTTAGGATGAAAAAATAATTAAAGTAATAAAAGATGCTTCTTTTCCATTTATAATTTGTCATCACCTTTTGCAATTATGATTATTTATTTCATCCATATCTAGTCAAATACTTATAACAGTGCACTTAGAACAATTTTAAAATTAATTCTGTTTTATTAAATTGGGGAATAACTGGTGCGCGCAAGCTACGCTATAGCAATACCACAAGTGCACGGGTCGACCAAGTAATAAAGTAGTGAGTGAGTTATTGTTCCACTGAAAACAAGGTCAAGTACTAGTGCAAATCTTAACTGTTGTTTAGCAAATCAATAGGTTTGTGATGTGGTGTAATTAAAAACAATTAATCTAATGACTGAAAGTAAAGGGAAATTAAATGTTGAGCAAAAAGGATTGATGGTAATAAAACTATCCAGTTATTGAATCCCCCTAGCCTCAATGATATTTATGAACATCAATTCAGTTAAATCATTTAATATGGTTGATTTTGTAACACCCCGATACCCCATATAAGTACTATACATATACCGGGTATACATACAATAAGTATATAAAGTATAAGGATGTCACTTTTCGTTACAATTTAAAAACCTTTAACAGAATTTAAACCACAATACATTAATTTAAAGAGCATTTACGAAATCATTATACTTTTAATGATCTTACCTATATATAAGAATCTTATCTTTATCAAAACTTCATTTATACATATAAATACACTCTTGTCAGAAATACATCATAATTAAAAATTATACATGTATGCATCACCCTCTAGTTGGTCTCGATAAACTCTTACTCTTCTCGTGGCATAACGAAAGACTTCATGTCTTAATGAAAGACTTCATATCTTCCACCTAGTCACCTGCGCGATTACACATCCGCGCTAAGCCCGAGAGCTTAGTAGTACAAATAAATAATATAAACATACATTATAGAAGTTCTAACATATAATGATATATCAAATTCCATGTACCATTAGTTTCTTATCATGGTTTCCCTTTTTAGTTACACCTTTCATATATCTCTACTAATCTCATATATTATACATACATATATACATATCATTAACACCAACCACAATCCATCACTAATACTCACAATCATTATATCAATATACATATTACATATCATACTTCATATCATTATTTTATTCACAATACACCAATCATGAATCACATTTCCAACAAAGGCAAACATTATACCATTCACAGTTCACCAATCATGAATCACATTAAACAAAGACAAGCGTGGGCCCAAAACACACTAATATGCCATTCAATTTTCAGAGTTAATGCTTTGGTTTTGTTATCACATTTATCATTATCATAAACCCAACTAGGCTTCAAGGATTAGGTTCAACCAAGCTTCAAGGGGAACAAAGCATGCTAAGTATCAGCCTAACTTGGCTTCAAGAACCAACCCAACCTAGCTTCAAGGGTTGTAACATCTCAATTAGGCTTCAAGGATCAAATCCAACCTAACTTCAAGAGATTGTTACCAATATTAGGCATGCCACCAACAACAAACTCTAAAAATGGAATAACACATTAGTCACACAATTCATTTAGCAATTTCATTCTCAATTGAATCATCATAGCCAATCACAATGGCTTCACATCACATTTGAGTTATCATAGCCAATCACAATGGCTTCACATCACATTTGAGTTATCATAGCCAATCACAATGGCTTCACATCATGTCATGTCTCAATTCATATTATAATATTTCATAGTATACCTAATCAATTACCCCATCATATCCTTCACATTTTACATATAGCATCATTGATATAACATTACAAAGTACATTATTCATATAACACATTACCATTCACAAGATTCACAATGTATAAAACATAACATTGTTCATCTAGTATCATATGCATCATCATTACTCACATTGTGTCCCACATTATACACAATATAACATTATTCATAGATTTAGAGTCTTCCACATATATTTGTTTAGATCATTCTTTGTATTAAATGTGTTTAGAGTGTTTATTTTTATGTTTAGGTGCAAGAAGACCTTTGAAGAATCAAAACAATGTGAGAAAGGCAAAGAACAATCACAGTAGCCAACACCTTCAAGGGACACGGCCAAGCTTGTGGCCGTGTCTCTCAACACCAAAAATCCAGTAGCAGACACGGGCAAGGGACATGGCTGAGCCAGTGGCCGTGTCTCTCCAAAAATGACCCAACACGGCCGTGTCTCCTCTAACTTGGCCGTGTCTCCCATAGATTGGCCGTGTCTCTTCTTTATATTTGGTCGTGTCTCCCAACAAATTCAAAACCAAACACGGCCAAGCCTCCTTGATAGCATTAAATCACATTATACACAACTTAACCTTATTCAAATGGATATAATCAATGTTATTAACATTTATTTTACAAGTTCATCACAATATTCACCTTAACAATACATCAATAATACATTTAATCACTTACCATTTCAAAACCCTAAAATCAACATCACTCTTATTCTTTCAATATCAACATCCACTTAACTTACCATCTTTAAACCAAAACCAACACCAATTCAATCTTTTTAACTTACACTCAATTTCAACACTTATAAACACATCTCAAACACACCAAATCATAATATCAATAAATCATAACTCACCTCAAACACAACTTCAAAATAACAAAGGAAAAAAAGAGAGTACTTACCAAAATTGAGGAAATTCCACAAATCTCCAACTTAATCCTTTGATTCTTCCTTCAATTTGATTTTAGAAATCAAAGCACCTCTCTTGCTCTCTTCTTCCTTTGGTAGCCGGCCACACCAAGCAAAGAAAAGAAAATCAAGACAAGTCAAACTTTTCTTCTTCTTTAAATCTCCACCAAGCAATTCTAACAAAGCAATTACCTAAATGCCCTTCATCCATTTAACTTAAATTCTTTTCACTTATATGCCCATTTAAGTAATTTCACATATCACAAATAAAATATCTTCTTCCCTTGACTCCTCATTTTGACCAACATATATGTTATATATATTACCATATACCCAACATATACACTTTCTCTCTACACATTATTTTCCTTTTTAAACAATACCTAAACATTCTCTTTTCAATTTCTTTTCTTATCAACATAACATATACACATAATTCAAACAAACAACAATTGTATCCAAACTTCTAGGGCACACATTGGGATATTACAGAGTTGGCATTCCTCTAACTTAGACTAAAACCTCTCTCGAGTGAATTGATCCCTAATCACTAAGTATAGTGCCGGAATCTCTTCTCAAACATAATTAATTAGATCTTGCATTAAGAACAAGGAACTATAAGCCAAAGGATCTTGTAAGTCTATCTCTAGTACTCCAATCAATCCTCAACCCTTATGAGTATTCAATTCACATCAAGCTTTCTCAAGTCAATAATATAAAAATTGCAACCAATCAATAAGCATGCTATTATCAATTGGAAATAGATCATTAAGTATCATAAGAATAAAACAACTCAATCAAATGATTCAACTAAATATAATTATTCAATCCATACAAATAAACTAGGGTTCATTAATATCTAGATAGAGAATGAATTAGTTCATATTCAAAACCAGAAAAACAGAACAAGAAAAATGAATAAAAGAAACCAAACAATCCATGGCGAATAATTTGTATTTCTTCACTTCAATCCTTGATTCTTGATTTAGATCTTGTTTAGAGTATGTCTTCACCCTCAATCTCAGCTCCAAAACTCTCCTCTTTGCTTTAGAAGTCGGCTCTAGGTTATAAGATATGAAATTCGGATCCTTACTTCGTGCTTCAGTGCAGCTTTTATAGTGCAGATAATTTCGCCTGACATGCCCATTGACACGCCAATGTCACTAGGCGTGTTATTGCCACTAAGATTTTGAACATAAGGCACGTCCAATGACACGCCCATGTCACTGGGTGTGTCACAGCTACTGTGAAACATTGCAAAAGGCACGCTTGGTGACACGCCCATGTCACTGGGCGTGTCAATGCTTCTGTATGCAGCATCAAGGGCACGTCCATTGACACGCCCATGTCCATGGGCATGTCCATTGATGAATTTTGCTCTTTTCTTCTACTTTCATCCGTAATTCCTCCGAAATGACCATAAGCCTCAAAATACAGAGAATTCCTGAAATTGACCCTAAAATACACTTTGAACAAACAAATTAAACTCAATTGGATAATAATCATATTAAGAAATAGGAATAAAATATCATCAATTGTGCACTTATCAAATTCCCCCACACTTGAGTTTTTGCTTGTCCTCAAGCAAACTAAATCACTGTAATAAGCAGAAATGATAGACCCCTCCATATTCAAAAAGAAAAGTAAAGTTTTGACAATACTCGAATAAAAAAACCTCACTTTCTCAACCAAAAACTGATTCACAATCATAACAGCTGAATCAAGAAGTTTCAAAACAAAAAAATATCACAGACCTAAAACCTAAAAATCCAGAGTTAAAAGATTGAGCATAAAATTCTAGAAAATCAGAAAGCCATGAGCAAAGTATGAAAAATGTAAATTTTCTCTTAAGTTCTCTAACCCTCAAATTTTTATTTATTTATTTATTTATTTTTATTTATTTTTTTTTTCAAATGTATATACACATGTATATACATTTTAAGGAGCCCGACTTGTTTGACCTAAAACTAACCTTTTGACGCGAAGGTAAACATTTGTGATGCCGATCCCCGGTTACTCAACCAGAATCACCGTTCAAATGGGTACTAGCACTATTCATTATTCCAACTCATTTGTTTTAATTCAAGAGTAAAAATCAGCGGAACAGGGATAAATTTTCAAAGCTCCTTTAATTAGAATTATTTATTTATTTATTTATTATTATTTTATTATTATTTTTACTTTTTTAAAAAAACTCAAGGGTCAGAAACTTAAGGGTTATACTAAGTCCGACTCAAGAATCTAAGGAATTATAACATGTTCAAAAATGTAACTAAGGTTTTAAACTGTAGATGTGTCCAATTTCCATCAATCCACAACCCAAATATAGCTATTACAACGATCCTCAGCAATTGATCAAGATCACTAAGTTAACCTCAATAAGAAATTGTCATTTAGGAAATCTTAAATTAGTTCAACATATAAAGGGAAACCACATCAATTCACACTTATTACAACAATCTAGCTTACTTAAATCCAAAAAGAAAAATAATTTGCAGAAATTATTTGAGACAATTGAATCAAATAGAAAGAATGAAATAATAAAAATTCAATCAAGAAAGTATACCTTTCCCCCACACTTAAGACGCACATTGTCCCCAATGTGTGTGCAAAACAAGAAATAATGAAGAGAGAGAAAAATTGCCCTTTTCATGTCCATGAATGGATAAATATGAGTACGGTGCCAAGAGTATGGTGAAGGAGGATTTGCGTCAAAACAAAAATCTAAAATGCAAACAAAACAAGGTTAAGACATCAATAAAAAAAAATAAACAAACAAAAGAAACAGTTCTTAAGGAAAATAACAATTGTCCAAAAGCAATGAAAAAGAAAGAAAACTAAAAAGAATATTAAGTAAGCAAAGAAATGAAAATAAAATAAAATAAAAATAAAATAAAAATGTGGGCTAGTCAAAAATCGGTTCATCGCCGGAATCGTCACTGCCAGTCTCATCATCGGAAACATCAACTGGAGGTGCAGGTGCAGGTACAGGTGCAGGTGGCTGGTATGGTGGAGGTGGTGGTTGTGAAGGGTGAAACCCATGATACCACCAGAACTTCAACATGGATTGCTCCAGCCATTTCCGTCTCAAGATCTCGTGATCCAGCTAGGCTTGGAAAGAAGTAGACTGGTCAAGTATAAACTGCTGCAGCTGGTCCTGCTGGGTTAAAATCTTATTTTGATTCAGCTCAATATTCCCTATCTTCCCTTCAATCCTACAAATATGATGCTCTAAATCTATGGGTTTCCTGTCATCATCCCACTCAACATTAACTGACTGACGCCAATCCCGGAATGCAGGAGTCTGGATAAAAGAAGGTTCAGCAGAAGAAGAAGGTGCAGCAGCAGCGGTTGAAGGCCCAGTGGCGGTGGATGAACCCGAAAAATCTGATGGTGGAGGTGGTGGTATATCCGAAGGAGGAGCAGAAGGAGTTGCCTCTGGTATATCTAAATCCATAGGAGTGGCCTGCAGCCCAGCTACCTTCTCTCGGTTCAATCTCTTTAATGTGTCCATACCTAACAACTTGGGCATACCATTCATCGTTATAGGTAAGCAGCCATCTAACACACCCAGACGACGAGCGAGTCTTGTGACATACATGCCACCATGTAAAGTACCTGATGCTCCTTTTTTAGACTGCTCGTAGAAAAAATGTGTGATGGCATGTGTGACATTGCACCGGGTCTTCTTTACCATGTAGTGCAGGAAAAATTGATCTCGCAAACTTACCACCCCTGTGCTACTCAGCCGAGCTGTAAGAGTGTGAACTAATAGGTTGTGCACCACTCGGTAGGGGAAAGACTCGAAGTTAGATGCCTTAGACACCTTGGGTTGATACTTATTGGCAGTGGGTGCAAAGGTCCACCAAACCCTAGGAGGAGCAACCTCATACTCAACAAAATCCACCTCGGAGTTTAGATAATCAAAGGTCTGTGCCTCCTCTTCAGTATATAACCTGAGATGCACCCCAAGGTCATTAATGCTCATGTTGAATCTTTGCCCTCCCAGTCTGAATTTAATCATTGGCTCAGTAATAGAAACCTTAGTCTTCTGGAACTGGAAGGTGCAGTAAAATTCCAGTGTCAGCTCTCGGTAGGAAGGCTCATTAATGGAGAATAGTTGGTCCCACCCTAGTTGATTAATTTATTCTTGAATATCTGCTGCAATATTAGCCAGTTCCATAGCATCCCAATCTAGAACACGAGGTGGGGACCATTCTTTGTTGCCGAGAAGTTCGAATCGCCTTCTTTCCTCGGCATTCAAAAATCTATGGCATTTGTGGGTGGCCATGAATTTAGAAGTTGGACGGGTAGCGGGTTGGCTGGAACTACCTTCCCCTCGTGCACACTTGGTGGGAAGTTGGGAAGATGATTATTTGCGAGGCCCCATTGTTGGTTAGTCTGCAAAACAAACCAAAGAGATTCCTCAATAACAACAAAAGTATAGCATGATACAACGTCACCGAAATGCCGGCATTATAACGATAAAGCATAACCAAATGTAATCCACCTATAGTAATACACTCTTAATGAACCAAAAGCAACAAACCAATCCGAACAATAATAAACATAATCAACCAAAAGCAACAAACCAATCCGAACGACAGCAATAAACATACCACAATAAAAGCAATTCCCACAATAACACGACATTTTCCAAAAATAACGAGTAATTAGAATCCAACAAATGAAACAATCAATATACAACTCAAACTACAAACCAATTCAAAAATAAACAAATGCTAAAACGAAATTCATAACATACAAAAATCAAAATTAATCAAATACCGCAAAAATTACGAGAAATAAAAACACATCAAAATAAAGCAAACACATCATGAAACTTCCAACTTCAAGGCAAAGACAAGAAGATAAAAGGAATGTATACGAAAAATGAAAGAAAAACGAAAGAAAACAAACAAAAATCACAAAAATTGAGATTCCGTACCTGAAAAGCGAAAAATTGCGTGGAACGAGTGAATTCAATGGAAAATGAGCAAATGCACGCAAATAATGCAAGTCGGGAGTGAGAATCTCACCTAAAAGGTCAGAAACTTAAGGGTATAGCAATGCAAATTATTCCAATTGATAATAGCATGCTTATTGATAATAGCATGCTTATTGAAGTGAAGAAATACAAATTATTCGCCATGGATTGTTTGGTTTCTTTTATTCATTTTTCTTGTTCTGTTTTTCTGGTTTTGAATATGAACTAATTCATTCTCTATCTAGATATTGATGAACCCTAGCTTATTTGTATGGATTGAATAATTATATTTAGTTGAATCATTTGATTGAGTTGTTTTATTCTTATGATACTTAATGATCTATTTCCAATTGATAATAGCATGCTTATTGATTGGTTGCAATTTTCATATTATTGACTTGAGAAAGCTTGATATGAATTGAATACTCATAAGGGTTGAGGATTGATTGGAGTACTAGAGATAGACTTACAAGATCCTTTGGCTTATAGTTCCTTGTTCTTAATGCAAGATCTAATTAATTGTGTTTGAGAAGAGATTCAGGCATTCTACTTAGTGATTAGGGATTAATTCACTCGAGAGAGGTTTTAGTCTAAGTTAGAGGAATGCCAACTCAACTATATTAAATGATTTAACTGAATTGATGTTCATAAATATCATTGAGGCTAGGGGGATTCAATATCTGGATAGTTTTATTACCATCAATCCTTTTTGCTCAACATTTAATTTCCCTTTACTTTCAGTCATTCGATTAATTGTTTTTAATTACACCACATCACAAACCTATTGATTTGCTAAACAACAGTTAAGATTTGCACTAGTACTTGATCTTGTCCTCAGTGGAACGATAACTCACTCACTACTTTATTATTTGGTCAACCCGTGCACTTGTGCACGAGCTACGCTATAGCAATACCGCAAGTACTAGTGAAATTTATGGATTTAGCTTGGTATGGCCGTGCATTTGCTCATTTTGCTTCGAAAATTCTATATGCACTGATTGGTTAGCTCGGCAATTCAATATGCACTATTTGGTTCTCTGCTCAGGATGCGTTTGTGCAGTCGCTCAGTAGCTCGAGCGGTCACACAAAGGCTCAATTTTCATCCCTGCAATACAAACTTATTTTAAATCATTAGTACTTTATCAATTTGATTGTCAATGATCAAAATAAATTTGATTGTCCAACAATCTCAATAAAAATGGTATGTAATCAAATTGCATTGTGATAATGGTCCAGAATTTATCATGGTTCAGAATTGAACAAGACTGATAATGGTCTATAATTGCGTCATAGGCTTGTTAATGATGTCAAAGATGGTCCAGAATCAAATTGCATTGTGATAATGGTCAAACAAGCCCAAATCACATTAGGTTCATTGTCACAAGTTGCGACACACACAACCCGTGGTGTGCCTAGCCTAGGGGCATTTTGGGTTTGATTTTTTTTTCTTCCTACTTTTTCACTATAAATATAGGCCTTCTTCTTCAAAAGAGGGAATCCAAAATTTTTTGACATTGAAACTCTATCGAAAGGAATTCAGGCTAAATTTTAATTAAAATATTGTAGGCAGTCCGGTCCAATATATTTTATCTAGTCCAAAATAATTTTTGGGTTATCTTAATTAAATAATATTTATTTTAGTATTTATTTATTTTATAATTTTTAAATATTATTATAATAATAAAAATAAAAATCGGCGACGAAAAATTTTGTCGCCGAAAGTCGTTGGACGAAATGGCCTGGCAGCTCGCAGCCTGCAATTTTCCACGCCAGCACTCTCAAGCTCGCAGCCCGTTGTAGTTTTCGCCAGTGAAATTTTTCCAACGCAATTTTTTTCGAAACCAAATTCTATTGGTTTCGATTTCTTTTCGTAAAGAATTTTAGTTTTCTTAAATAATTAGATCTAGACATATAAATTTTCCTATAAATAACATATTAAAGGACCGAACTTTAAAAATTGATCGAATTTGGCAGTAAAATAATTGGACTTTTCATCAAAGGCAGCAACTTTGTCTTTGTCTCCGTTCATCCAGAAGTTAATTTTGGTGGAACTAACTACGCAGGTTTGATCCGTAATCATAAACTATTCATTGCTTTGTTTCTTTGATTTATAATAATATACATACAAAACTTTGATCTTTGAATATGTAATTCACTCCTTTTGTTTTCAAAAACCCTAAATGATTTTTTCTGTTTCCAAATACCTTAAAAACCCTAAATCATTTCTTTTATTTTCCAAAAATCTTAAATCGTTCCTTCTGTTTCTTTTAAAACTTAAGAACCCTAATTCTGTTTCTTCTAAAACTTAAGAATCCTAATTCTGTTTCTTTTAAAATTTAAGAACCTTAATTACGTTTATTCTAAAACATAAGAACTCTAATTTATTTCTTCTAAACCTTAAAACCCTAGATTTTTCCTTATATTTCCAAAAACCCTAAAAAAAATACTTTTTTGTTTTTAAAAACCTTAAATCATTTTTTTTTCTAATTCCAAAAGCTCTTAAAAACCCTAAACTATTTTCTTCTAATTCTTTTCCAAAATTTCCAAATGTTTTGTTAAATATCCAAATACTAAACTCACTTAATCTAAAAATCACAATTAATTTATAAAACTCTAAACTATTTTCTTCAATTCCAAAACCAAGACAGTAAAGCCCAACCAATTAATCTAAACCCTAATTCCCTCAAAACTAATACGTAAACCCTAGTTTTCCTAAACCCTAAACCTTAAAACCTTATAAACCTAAACATTAAAACTCAACACAGTAAGCCTAAAAACAACAATTCAGTAACCAAGAGCTATAAACCTAATGTCTTAATATTCTAAAACCCTAATTTCATAATTTTAACCCCTCAAACCCTAATTTGATCAATTAAAGAACCTTACTAATTTCTTAAATTATGAAACTCTAATCCCTTTCAATTCTCTTAAAACCAACAGTAGCCTAAACAAATAACAATAATAATATCTTAAGATTCCAAAACCCTAAATTATTAATTAAAGAGCTTTAAATAGAAACAGTAACCCTAATTTGTATCTTTACTTGCTTTATTTTTTAGATTTGATTATGTAGTCTATTATATGCTTTAATTTATTTGCAATGCTTGATTTATTTAATTTATCATGGATGGATGTTTACTTTCTATTTTGATTGATGTTTAATATCTTTGATGAATGATTTAATTATGATAAATGGTTATTTACTTCTATCGATTTATTTTAATTTCCAAATATTGTAAGAGGTATGTTTCCACTTCGTGGGTACCTCATTAATTAATTATCATGTAATCTAAATTGCTTTTATATTTTAGACCAATGAAAAGGACATGTTTCTACCTTTTGGTGGGTGTCCTATAAGTTTAGACATGGATGATTTAAGGACATGTTTCCATCCTCGGATGGGTGTCAATTTATTTGCTTTCTTTGGACATAGCTTTGATTTTAATATAATGATGCTTTATTTTAATTGTTGTGTGTAATATGGATAATATTATTATATTTAAGAATTTTATAATATTAAGACCTATAAAGGAGGCCGGTTCCAATGAACCGGGCGTTGTGGGGGTGCTGGGCCATTTCTCACCTTCCCCACACGTACCCAACTTTCTGAACCCATTAGGGGGTTGGGGATTGTGAGCGAAAATTTTTGCCCCCACTCCCGGTGGAATGGTTCTTGCAACTTTTGCACTATTTAGGCTCGGGGCCTTAGAGAACTCGGACCTAAGTCTGGAGAAAATAGAGTCGCCACCTGGAAAGGCCGAGAAAAAGAAAGGGGTGGATAACTCGATTCCTAAGGAATCCCCAACCCCCTAATGGGTTCGAAAAGTTGGGTACGTGTGGGGAAGGTGAGAAATGGCCCAACACCCCCACAACGCCTAGTTCATTGAAACCGGCCTCCTTTACATGTCTTAATATTATAAAATTCTTAAATATAACAATATTATACGTATTACATGCAACAATTGAAATAAAGCATCGATATATTAAAAATCAAAACAATGTCCAAGCAAAACAAATAAATGGACACCCATCCGAAGATGGAAACATGCCCTTACATCATCTATGTCTAAGCTAAATAGGACACCCACCATGAGATAGAAACATGTTGTCACATCCCAAAGTTTAGATAGTCGAGTATTAGGCAAGAAGGACATAAATAATTGGTCAAATAGAGGCTCGAGTTAGTCAAAAACAAAATCGGTGTGCAAAGGAGGCCCGTGAAGTCGACGGGACCGAAAGGTAATTTTTCGAAAGGCCGAGGACCTAAGAGTAATTTTTCAAAAAGTTGTGTCGGTTCTTAACAGTGACCCTAACGGATGCCATAAATGTGTTCTCGGGATTAATCGGGTCGTAATGATGGCGCACGATTTTTCCCGAAAATGCACGGTTTGTAAGTTACGTGCGATTTTCCAACTAGGGCATTTTGGACATTTCCACCGGAGGGGCGATTTTATAATTAAATATAACTTTGGGGGAAAAATTTAAAAGAACAAAAAGCCACTTTCAAGTGGCCAAATCCTAGCCATTAAGTCCAAATGGGTTGGACAAATCATGGCCATTGAAAATAAACAAATTAATTAAATGGAAATTAAATTATAAACAACTAATTTTAGTCTTCCAAACACAAGTAAAGGATCAAAAAACACCACCATCACCACTTTTCTTCTTCCTTAGGTCGTGCTCCCCCCTCCCTTCCATTTTCAAGGAGAAAATTTTCAAGTCTAAGTTATTTTTCAAGTGAAATTCAATAGGAAATAAGGTAAGATACAATCCTAAGTCTTATTCTTTCATTAGAATTAGGTATTAGGCTATGTTTAGGAAGATTTGATATTATGTTCATGTTGGGAAAGTATTAGTAAGTTGATAATTATGGTGAAAAATGATAAACTACTTAAAGGAAATGATGAAAATGGTGATTATTAGTAAGAATAAGTAAAGGATTGTTAGAAAATCATAAGGTAGCATCATGTTCATATCTAGGGTTTGTTCTTACATATGTGACATGTTAAATTCATAGGAAATCATGGAGATTAGAGAGGAAAGGAAGTGAAATAGACAAGAAGAGCAAGGAAAAGCAAGGTTTGGTACTTTAACTAATTGTTTGTTCATTTTCTTGAAATTTTTCTATTTTAGAATTAGTGAAATGCTGTGAATTGTATGATTTTTAATTAAATATAGAAAAATGTTCTTAAAGTGAATTTTTGATATGTTGTGCCTCAATACGTCCAGAGTGACTGAAAAATATTTTGATTTGAATTCGGAATGGTTATGATTATGGAAAAATTATTTCTATTAGACCTGCTCTAGGAGGTACCATGACTGAGACAGCCATGTTTCAGAATTTTTAATAAAATTTAGAAAAATAATCTTCAATTGAATTTGGATATGTTGTTTTTTAGTGAGTCTATTATTTCAGAAAAATAATTTGGAACCACATTGATAGAATTTAATTTACGGAATTCACAAAATTCAGAACTGCTGCCAGGATGCAGGGCAACTGGAGCAGTCTGGTTGGGTGAACTACTTGACCAAGACTTTGTGTCCAGTTTGATCTGAAATTTTAAAGGAATTATTTTAAGATGTAAAATTAAATTCTGTAAAAATATTAGAGGTTTTAGTCAAGTAGATTATTTTATACAATTTTTCAAATTAAGGATCAAGTTGAGTCCAAAACTAGAATTTACTATTCATATGGTCATTTTGCTAATATTCATTTGGTCATTTTTCAAAAGTAATCCAATTGATTCCTTATGCATATAAATAAGAATAATATGTTATTAAAATGACAAAATATGATATTTCACGTTGAAATAATATAAGAAACATAAGTCGATAATTGTATAATGCATATTCGATTAAGAAATGGCATGAAAATTTTGGCTCCACTGGGTATCTGGGATAATACTGAGTAGGGTAAGGGTATGATATATCATACTATATGCAGTGCTGCTTTAATATAGGACTTCAGTATGAGTTATATAGGGTGACGACCCGAGCTATATAGGACTTCGGTCCGAGTTATATAGGGCAATCGCCCGAGTTATATAGGACTCCGGTCCGAGGTCTTCGACCACAGATTCCACAGGGCTTGGTCCGCAATTTTTTAGGGTCACAGCCACAGAATATATATACAGTTGTTTCAGTTAGTTCCTTACCATACGTTAGTCTACCAAATTACCTTGTGGAGCGAACTGATAAAATGATAATAACTGAATAGATGACATGTATGGATTGTTTTTACTGTGATATTATTTTTTCAATACGACTCATTGCTTTTAAAAGTGCATTATGCTTTTATTATTTATTTTTTGTAATTAGTTAAAGTACCCACTAAGCAATGCTTAGCGAGTTTAGTTTCTTCTAAACTCATAGGCTATTAGCAAGGAGCCAATAGCGAGCAGAGGAGTCCTGCGATCTGTCGGTCATCAACAAACTTAGGTGGTGCTCTTCATTTTGTATTTTGGTATTAGAAACTGGCATGTACTTATTTGAACAATACAAAGAGATAACTTGATGTAGCATGTAAATCTAGTAATGTATAATAATTGTATGGTTTTAAATTGAGTTGGGTTGTGAATATAGAAGTGTGAATTCTTCTTGCAGGATTGTAGTTGAGGTTATAAGGGTGGCTTATTGGGAGTGTGCTTGAGTTGAATTGTGAAACAAAATGTTTTTCAAAAATAAGAAAAATCAGTTTTGTCGACACGTGGGACCTAGAATTTTAAGGGAGACTCCGTCAAAAATTTTGGAAAATTTTTATAAGGAACATTAAGTAAGCTGACATAACCAGAGCTCGTATCCCGATGTATCATTCCTCCGCGGCTTATTCATAGGTCAGGAAGGAGTGTTACAATTTGTGGTATTAGAGTATTGGTTTAGTCGATTCTGGAAGATAGGTAGTAAGTAGGTAACTATGTGTGCCATGTAAGGTAAAGTAAGGAGAAAGTTATATGATGAATAGGTAGATGTACATGCCAGATAGGAATTGATAATCGAGTTATATGTTGATGAATTAAGCAGATAGCTATTTATGTCAATGTAGGATTTCTCTAGATTCATGTCAAGCTATGGAACGAAACGTAGAATCGCAAGCATCTGGGTCTGCAGATGTCGGGGAAGCTCATAGACCAGGGTCAGCAGCAGCTGAAATACCCGATCCGGAGACTTATCTTAAGCGGATTGCAATAGCTTTTCAGCAAATGGCCGGAAGGGGCCCTGCTGCTGAGGGAGATAGGAAACCCCCGATCGAGAAGTTAAGAAAGTATGGTGCAAAGGAATTTAAGGCTGGTCGTGAAGAGGGATCTGAGGAAGCATAATATTGGTTAGATAGTATCATTAGAGTTCTTGACCAGCTCCAATGCATTCCAGAGGAAATAGTGGTTTGTGCTACCTCGCTTCTGACAGAGGAGGCGTACATATGGTGGGATACCATGCAGCAGCGGGTTCCACCAGAACAGTGAACTTGGGAATTCTTCAAGAGTGAGTTTAAAAAGAGGTATATCACTGATGCATATTTGACTGCAAGGCGCATTGAGTTCATTCATTTGAAACAAGGCAGAATGACGGTATCAGAATATGAGAAGGAGTTTATGCGCCTTAGTAAGTATGGAAAGAAGTTAATAGAAACTGAAGCTGAGTGATGCGAGAAATTTTTAGAAGGACTTAATGATCAAATTAAGATACAGCTAGTGGCATTGGATAATACAGAGTTTTCAAAGTTGGTGGCTAAAGCATTGGATGTTGAAAAGGTGCAAGTAAATCTGAGGAATCGTCAACAGAGAATTCAACAGAAAAGAGAGCAAGCACAGAGTGCCCCAGGTAATCATCAATCTGCTAGCAAGAGAGCTAAGGGTGAAGGATCCTTTATGAGTGTAAAGCAGAATTTAAGACCATCTAAAGGACCTAATTTTCAAGCTACCTCAGTAGCCAGCACGGGAGGAATAAGCAGAGGATCAAGTAAAGGTTCTGGAAGGACTGAATATACACCATACCCCTCTTGTGAGCATTGTGGACGAAAGCATAGGGGAGAATGTTGGTTAGTTACTGGAGCTTGTATACTTTGTGGTGCCACTGATCACCTTAAGAAGGATTGTCCTAGAAATGTGGCAGAGATTTCAAAAGTTCCAGAAAGAACACAAGTAGCAAGTAGCAACGGTAAAGGTCGAGAAAGAGGAAGAGGCAGAGAAAATGGTAGTAATAAAATAGGAACAAGATCGGAGATAGTAGATCGCCCTGAATCGAGAGCGCCAGCCAGGATATATTACATGAAGGCAGAAGAGAATAAAGCAGAAGAAGGAAATGAAGGTACGTAAGTTTAAAATCAGTGTCTTGAGTACATATGTGTGTATATGTGACGATTATTAGTTATATTGATGATATGTAATTACACGTAAGAATCATGCATGAATAAGTAAGATTCAGAGTGAAACTTAAATTAAGGGAGGTAGAACTGTCACATCCCAAAGTTTAGGTAGTCGAGTATTAGGCAAGAAGGACATAAATAAGTGGTCAAATAGAGGCTCGAGTTAGTCAAAAACAAAATTGGTGTGCAAAGGAGGCCCGTGAAGTCGACGGGACCTAAAGGTAATTTTTCGAAAGGCCGAGGACCTAAGAGTAATTTTCTGAAAAGTTGTGTCGGTTCTTAATAGTGACCCTAACGATGCCATAAATGTGTTCTCGGATTAATCGGGTCGTAATGGTGGCGCACGATTTTTCCTGAAAATGCACGGTTTGTAAGTTACGGGCGATTTTTCAATAAGGGCATTTTGGACATTTCCACAGGAGGGGCGATTTTGTAATTAAATATAACTTTGGGGGAAAAATTTAAAAGAACAAAAAGCCACTTTCAAGTGGCCAAATCCTAGCCATTAAGTCCAAATGGGTTGGACAAATCATGGCCATTGAAAATAAACAAATTAATTAAATGGAAATTAAATTATAAACAACTAATTTTGGTCGTCCAAACACAAGTAAAGGATCAAAAAACACCACCATCACCACTTTTCTTCTTCCTTAGGTCGTGCTCCCCCCTCCCTTCCATTTTCAAGGAGAAAATTTTCAAGTCTAAGCCATTTTTCAAGTGAAATTCAATAGGAAATAAGGTAAGATACCATCATAAGTCTTATTCTTTCATTAGAATTAGGTATTAGGCTATGTTTAGGAAGATTTGATATTATGTTCATGTTGGGAAAGTATTACTAAGTTGATAATTATGGTGAAAAATGATAAACTCCTTAAAGGAAATGATGAAAATGGTGATTATTAGTAAGAATAAGGAAAGGATTGTTAGAAAATCATAAGGTAGCATCATGTTCATATCTAGGGTTTGTTCTTACATATGTGACATGTTAAATTCATAGGAAATCAAGGAGATTAGAGAGGAAAGGAAGTGAAATAGACAAGAAGAGCAAGGAAAAGCAAGGTTTGGTACTTTAACTAATTGTTTGTTCCTTTTCTTGAAATTTTTCTGTTTTAGAATTAGTGAAATGTTGTGACTTGTATGATTTTTAATTAAATATAGAAAAATGTTCTTAAAGTGAAGTTTTGATCTGTTGTGCCTCAATACGTCCAGAGGGACTGAAAAATATTTTGAGTTGAATTCGGAATGGTTATGATAATGGAAAAATTATTTCTGTTAGACCTGCTCTAGGAGGTACCTTGACTGAGACAGCCATGTTTCCGGATTTTTAATAAAGATTAGAAAAATAATCTTCCAATGAATTTTGGATATGTTATTTCTTAGTGAGTCTAGTATTTGAGAAAAATAATTTGGAACCACATTGATTGAATTTAGTTTACGGAATTCACAAAATTCAGAACTGTAGCCAGGATGCAGGGCAACTGGAGCAGTCTGGTTGGGTGAACTACTTGACCAAGATTTTGTGTCCAGTTTGATCTGAAATTTTAAAGGAATTATTTTAAGATGTAAAACTAAATTCTGTAAAAATTTTAGAGTTTTTAGTCAAGTATATTATTTTATACAATTTTTCAAATTAAGGATCAAGTTGAGTCCAAAGCCAGAATTTACTATTCATATGGTCATTTTGCTAATATTCATTTGGTCATTTTTCAAAAGTAATCCAATTGATTCCTTATGCATATAAATGAGAATAATATGTTATTAAAATGACAAAATATGATATTTCACGTTGAAATAATATAAGAAACATAAGTCGATAAATTGTATAATGCATATTCGATTAAGAAATAGCATGAAAATTTTGGCTCCACTGGGTATCTGGGATAGTACTGAGTAGGGTAAGGGTATGATATATCATACTATATGCAGTGCTGCTTTGATATAGGACTTCGGTCCGAGTAATATAGGGTGACGACCCGAGCTATATAGGACTTCGGTCCGAGTTATATAGGGCAATCGCCCGAGTTATATAGGACTCCGGTCCGAGGGCTTCGGCCACAGATTCCACAAGGCTTGGTCTGCAATTTTTTAGGGCCACAGCCACAGAATATATACAGTTGTTTCAGTTAGTTCCTTACCATACGTTAGTCTACCAAATTACCTTGTGGAGCGAAATGATAAAATGATAATAACTGAATATATAACATGTATGGATTGTTTTTACTGTGATATTATTTTTCAATACGACTCATTGCTTTTAAAAGTGCATTATGCTTTTATTATTTATTTTCCGTAATTAGTTAAAGTACCCACTAAGCAATGCTTAGCGAGTTTAGTTTCTTCTAAACTCGTAGGCTATTAGCAAGGAGCCAGTAGCGAGCAGAGGAGTCCTGCGATCTGTCGGTCATCAACAAACTTAGGTGGTGCTCTTCATTTTGTATTTTGGTATTAGAAACTGGCATGTACTTATTTGAACAATACAAAGAGATAACTTGATGTAGCATGTAAATCTAGTAATGTATAATAATTGTATGGTTTTAAATTGAGTTGGGTTGTGAATATAAAAGTGTGAATTCTTCTTGGAGGATTGTAGTTGAGGCTATAAGGGTGGATTATTGGGAGTGTGCTTGAGTTGAATTGTGAAATAAAATATTTTTCAAAAATGAGGAAAATCAGTTTTGTCGACACTTGGGACCTAGAATTTTAAGGGAGACTCCATCAAAATTTTTGGAAAATTTTTATAAGGAACATTAAGTAAGCTGACATAACCAGAGCTTGTATCCCGATGTAACATTCCTCCTCGGCTTATTCATAGGTCGGGAAGGGGTGTTACGCATGTCCTTTACATTGGTCTAAAATATAAAAGCAATTTAAATTACATAGAAATTAATTAATGAGGTACCCATAAAAACATACCTCTCACAACATTTGGAAATCAAAATAAATCGATAAAGGTAAATAACCATTCATCATAAATAAATCATTCATCAAAGATATTAAACATCAATCAAAATATATAATAAGCATCCATCCATGATAAATTAAATAAATCAAGCATTGAACTTAAATAAATCAAAGCATATAATAAACTGCATAATTAAATCTAAAAATAAAGTAAGTCAAGATACAAATTAGGGTTACTGTTTCTCATTTAAAGTTCTTTAATTAATATTTAGGGTTTTGGAATTTATTGGTTTAGGCTACTGTAAGTTTTAAGGGAATTGAAATGGATTAAGGTTTTATAATTTAAGAGATTGATAAGGTTCTTTGATTAACCAAATTAGGGTTTGAGGGGTAAAATCATGAAATTAGGGTTTGGATACTTTAAAACTTTTGAATTTAGGACTCACGGTTACTAGAATATTATTTTGGATTTACTATATTAGGTTTAATGTTTAGGTTTATAAGTTTTTAAGGTTTTAAGGTTTTAAGGATTAGGGTTTAGGAAAACTAGGGTTTAAGGTTTTAAGGGAATTAGGATTTAAGAAAACTTAGGGTTTAGTGTTTTATTAGTTTTTGTCATAGTATTGTGTCTTATTCATTATGATAATTATTGTTTTCTTTAGGTATTTTGTTAGTTTTAATATGTTTATTTAGTGTTTTCATTAATTTTGGTAGTTTTAATTTATTTGAGTGTTTATGTCATTTTTGTCTTAGTTTTTAGTGTGTGTTTGTGTGTTGTTAGTTTATGTTTATTTAATTCTTGTTTAAAGTGTGTTTCAAGTGTTTGTGTTAGGTTAATATGCAAGGAACCATACCAAGGATCAAGAGAGGAAGGAAAGACCAAGGAACCAAGAGGAAGAAAATAATGACAGTAGCTGACACATACAGAGGACACGGCCAAGCTTGTGGCCGTGTCCCATACCAAGCTAAGGAACATGACCAAGACACAGAAGGTGACACATTCAAGGGACACGGCCAAGCTTGTGGCCGTGTCCCTCCAAAATTGTCAAACACTGCCAAGCTTCCTCCACACTGACCGTGTCACTCACCACTCCTAAGAAGAAAAGAAGAAAATCACACAAGAGCGAACACATGCAAGGGACACGGCCAAGCTTGTGGCCGTGTCCCTCTAAAAAAGCTCAAACACGGCCAAGTTGTGTTAGCTTGGCCGTGTCTCACTTAAGTCCAAAGCAAAAGAAAGATGAAAATCAAGCAGTAGAAGACACCTTTCAAGGGACACGGCCAAGCTTGTGGCCATGTCCCTCCAAAGACCTCAGACACGGCCAAATTCCTTTGAGCATGGCCGTGTCACTCATGGATTAATGAAGACACGGATTTTTGGTTTCATATAAATATTAAAGTTAGGGTTTTGAGAGGGGGTTGTTGAGAGTTTGAGTTTTGTTTTTAGCCGTCAAAGAACATTAGGGTTTTGATATCTTGTTTTCTTTGATCTTTTGATTACACTTTGATTAAACTAGCTTAGATTAGATTTGTTCTAGCCATTGATACATTCTTCGAGCAAGTTCTGAACAAGAGATTCTTCAAGAGCTAAGAAGTTTGTAATTTGGTTTTGTTCTCGAACTTTATCTCTTTAATTTCATTGGAATTGTATTTATGAATATTATCATGTCTAAATTGATTTCTTTGAATTTTAATGAGATGAGTATGTTTGATAGCATTATGAACTAATTTGATCTAGTCTAGGGTTTGTATGGATCTGCTATGATTGTATGAATTGGTTATTACTCTTAACTTAATTATTTCTTTAGCCTTGATTGAATGGATTATTGTTAATATATAATTGATTGGCCACCAATTATGTGTTTTAGGTATTAGATGATGGATCGAGAGATGAAGTCTAATGCTGGAACAATTCAATTAGGGACTTAGGTGAATTAGAGATATAACCTAGGAAAAGATTATTTCAATTGTAACAAGATTATTTGAGAAAGGTTTGAATGCGAGAGCTTATTTCCTTAATTCAATTAATTAAGTTGCTTAAGATTTAATCTTTGAAATTAAATTAGTTAAGAGGAATAACCGTTCATACATATAAATAGCAGAGAAGTGCAAACCCTAGACCATTCTATTAAGTGAACCAATACATCAGTCCAGTTTACTTTTATTTGTTTTAAACTTCAATCGATCTTCTTCATTAGTTGTTAGTGATTTAAATTTATTCATTACTTGTTATCTAAAATCTGATAATCAATTAGTTATTTTAGCTTCCTTGTGAGACAACCTTGGGGCGATCACCTTTGCTATAGCTACCTCGTATACTTGCGAGTGACGCTTTGTGGTAGAGTTAATTAGAGCGCAACAAGTTTTTGGCGCTGCTGCCGGGGAGGCTAATTGGCGTAATTGTTTATTAGTCATAGATATTCTAGATTATTTTTCACTGTTTTCATTTTATTTTATTTGTCTTTTGTTTTTAATAATTCTTTTGTTCTAGAAATTTTGTTTATGCAAGGCAAGAGATCACTTGGAGGAAAGCTATACCCAGTCATTCCAGAAATTCAGAGAGTGAAAAGGAGCAGGGAAGAGTTTGAATTGTACACTGGATTTGATACTACAGAGGAGGACACTTCTGATTTTGAGTTGGAATATGCACAATCTGTTAAAATGGCAGAAGAAAGACAAAGGACTATGAGAGATTTTGCTAGACCTGTCATTGGAACTTCCACCTCTTGCATAAGATTAACAGATGCAGTAAGAAATTATGAGTTGAAGAACATTCATTACAATATGCTGCCATCATTCTATGGAGTTCCAAATGAAGATCCTTTGAACTTTATTCGGGATTTTTATTCTACCCTCAACACTTTTCCACTAGGAGGACTAACAGAGGATCAGTTGAGGATGAGATGTTTCCCATATATATTGAAGGATAGGGCAAAGAGCTGGTTTATGATGTTGCCCGAGAATTCTTTGACAACTTGGGAGCAAGTTTATAACAAGTTTATGGGCAAGTTTTACTCTCATCAAAAGACAGCTGAATTGAGAGGGAAGATAGCTACATTCTCTCAATTTGAAGGAGAGCCATTTCATGAGGCTTGGGATAGATTTAAGATGCTATTGATCTTGTGTCCACATCATCACTACCCACCTCAACTTCTGAATCAGTTCTTCTATGATGGTTTAACCCAGCAATTTCAGAACACTGTCGATAACGCAGCTGGGGGAGCTATGGGAGAAAAGGCAGCTGATGAAACTTATGAGATCTTTGAGATGTTGTGAGCTAATTCTCAACAAAAAAGTGTAAGGGGAAGAAGTAAAGGGGTGAATCAACTGGAAGCCAATAGTGAGATGGTCAATCAGATAGCTGAATTGACAAGGCAAGTGCAGATGCTAAATATGAAAAACAACACTTCTTCATCCATTCACGAAGTGTGTGGAATTTGTGGGACTTTCGGGCATGGAGCAAATATTTGCCCCTCCACATATGAGTCTTATGGTATTGAAGCTGAGCAAGTCAATGCTATGGGGGGATATCAACCAAGGGCCCGGAATAATCCTTACTCCAATACTTATAATCCTGGTTGGTGGAGTCACCCAAATTTTTCCTGGACAACAAATAATTCTCAACAGCCTTTCCATTCGCTCCAGAGATAGAACCAACAGCAGGGTCAATCCTCAAATTAAGGGCAGCCTAAGAGAGAGAGTTTGGAGGAAAGTTTACAGGCTTTTATCCAAGTCAGTGCTAAAAATCAAGAGATGAACAACAAGAGGCTGGATTCATTAGAAGCATCTTTTAAGAAAGTGGAGACCCAAGTGGGACAACTTGCACAACAGATGCATATTCAACAAAAGGGGAAATTCCCAAGTCAACCTGAGCAGGCACAATCAGTGACTGTTCTTAGAAGTGGCAAGGTAATTAACAATAATGTTGAAAATAATTCTGTGAATGCAGGTGAGCAAGAAAATAAAAAGGAAGGAGAGCCAGAGAATAAAGGTGCTGGAGAAAGATCAATGGAGAAGTCCCCTACAGCAGATTTACACAAGGCAAGCAATCCATACCGGCCACCTATACCATTGCCCAGCAGGTTGAAGAATGATAAACAAGATAAGCAATTTTCAGACATCTTCAACATGCTGTCTAAGGTAAGTGTTAACTTACCCTTACTTGAAGCAATAAAGAACATGCCAGCTTATGCCAAATTCTTCAAGGAACTGAACACAAAGAAAAAAAAGGTATGACCCAATGAAAAGGTGATAGATTAAGAGGTAGCTAGTGCTATTTTGCAACATAAACTACCTCTAAAGCTAAAGGATCCTGGAAGTTTTATAATTCAAATTACTATGGGGAATGAAAAGGGGACTGATGGCATGTGTGATTTAGGAGCTAGTGAAAATTTGATGCCTTATTCTGTCTACCTTGAATTAGAACTAGGGGAACTTAAACAAACTAAAATGGTGTTGCAATTAGCTGATAGATCTCTTAGATTCCCGAAAGGGGTTATAGAAGATGTGTTAGTTAAGGTTGGGGGGTTGATAGTACCTGTGGATTTTATAGTTCTTGACATGGAAGGAAGTAACCCTACACCATCAGCACACACTATTTTGCTGGGTAGGCCTTTTATGGCAACTACCAACACCTTGATAGATGTTAAAAATGGTAAATTGACAATGACTGTCTTAGGACAAACTGTTGAATTTTCTATTTTTAACACTTCTCCTATTCCTACAACTGCATTATATGAGGATTGCTCTTTAATCGATTGTATTGATGCAGTTGTTTCAGATGTTTCCTTGCAGACAGGTTCCTCAGATAAATTGGAGCTGGCACTGACTTTAGATGGTGGTTTAGATATTTTTGATTCAGAAATAGCCAGTTGCCTTGAGACATTAGAGAGTGCTGAAATAGAGGAACTTAAGGAGGACCCAGTATGTGAACTTCCCTCCATTCAAAAAGAAGAGAAGAACCCTTCACTTGAGTTAGAGCTGAAGGAGTTACCTAAAAATTTGAAATATGTATTTTTAGGAGATCACAATACCTTACCTGTGATAATATCTAGTGAACTTAGTGAAGAGGAGGAGATGAGGTTGGTAAGTGAGCTTAGAAGATTGAAAAGAGTAATAGGATAGGGATTGAGTGACATCAAAGGTATTAGCCCTTCAATGTGCATGCATAGAATCACCTTAGAAGAGGGAGCTAAACCTGTGAGGGAGACCCAAAGGTGCCTTAACCCAAATATGAGTGAAGTGGTTAAGAAGGAAGTGCTCAAATTGCTGGATGGAGTAATTTATCCAATTGCTAATAATGAGTGGGTGAGCCCAGTACATGTAGTTCCTAAGAAATCAGGAATCATTGTGGTAAAAAATAAAAATAATGAATTGGTTCCTACTAGGACTACTACTGGGTGGAGAATGTGTATCAATTATAAGAAGTTGAACAATGCTACAAAGAAAGACCATTTCCCTCTTCCTTTTATTGATCAGATGTTAGATAAGCTTTCTAGACACTCACATTATTGTTTTTTGGATGGCCTTTCAGGTTACTATCAGGTGTCGATAGCACCAGAGGATCAGTCCAAGACTACCTTTACTTGCCCTTTTGGGACTTATGCATTTCGGCGTATGCCCTTTGGCTTGTGCAATCCACCTGCAACCTTTCAGAGATGCATGATGTCTGTCTTCTCAGACATGATTGATGATTTTATTGAGGTATTTATGGATGACTTTTCTGTTTTTGATAGTTCTTTTGATAATTGCCTCAATAAACTTGTTCTTGTGCTTGAGAGATGCATTGAATGTAACCTTACTTTAAGTTGGGAAAAGAGTCATTTCATGGTTACTCAGGGCATTGTATTAGGTCATGTTATGTCAAGTAAGGGGATTGAGGTGGATAAGGCCAAGGTAGAATTGATTGCTAAATTACCCCCACCTACCTCTGTTAAGGGAATAAGAAGTTTTTTAGGGCATGCAGGTTTTTACCGGAGGTTTATTAAGGATTTTTCCAAAATAAGCCAACCATTGTGCCATTTGTTAGGGAAAGATGTTCCATTTGAATTTACAGCACAATGCATGCAAGCTTTTAATTCCCTTAAAGAAAAATTGACTAGTGCACCGGTAATTGTAGCTCCTGTTTGGTCTTTACATTTTGATATCATGTATGATGCCTCTAATCATGCAGTAGGAGCTGTGCTTGGGCAAAGGGTTGATAAATTCTTGAGAGTGATATATTATGCTAGCTTGACCCTGAATAGTGCACAAATGAATTACACAACAACTGAAAAGGAAATGTTAGCTGTTGTTTTTGCTTTAGATAAGTTTAGAGCATATTTAATTGGGTAAAAAATTATTGTGCATTCTGAACATGCAGCTCTAAAATATCTTTTAACAAAACAACATGCTAAACCGCGTTTAATTAGATGGGTGTTGTTATTGCAAGAATTTGATTTTCAAATCAAAGATACTAAGGGTAGTGAGAATGTTGTTGCTGACCATTTATCCAGATTACCCTTCTTTAGTGAAAATCTTGCATCTGATAGCATTCATAAAAATTTAGAAGGATTTCCTGATGAGCAGCTGTTTGTGGTATTTGATGCACCTTGGTTTGCAGATATTGCTAACTATCTTGCTTGTGGTATATTGCGTACTAACATGTCATTTCAGGAAAAGAAAAGGTTTTTGCATGTAAGTAAATTTTACTTTTGGGATGAACCTTACCTATTCTGGATTTGCAAAGATGAGATAGTTCGCAGGTGCGTATCTGAAGAAGAACAACTGAGTGTTCTTAAATTTTGTCATGACCTTCAATGTGGTGGTCATTTTGGAGGGAGAAAGACTGCAGAAAAGGTGCTTCAAAGTGATTTTTACTGGCCTACTCTATTCAAAGATGCTCAAGAATATTGTAAGCACTGTGACCGCTGTCAAAGAGTGGGTCACATTGGGAGGAGGAATGAAATGCCCCTTCAATCATATATTGTTGTTGAACTGTTTGATGTATGGGGAATAGACTTCATGGGTCCTTTCCCCAAGTCTTTTGGATATGAATATATTTTAGTTGCTGTTCGTCTCTATGAAGAAAGGTGCAAAATAAAAAGCAAAAAGCAAATTAGTAAAGCTTGGCCGTGTCCAAGTGACACGGCCAAGGGACACGGCCGTGTTCCTTGGCCTTGTCACTCACTGTGACAAAGTGCAGAAAATAAAACAAAGGGTGTGGTTTTGTTGAGGCTTGGCCGTGTCCAAGTGACACTGCCAAGGGACACGGCCAAGTCCTTTGGCCATGTCTCCTTCTGCCATTTCAACTTATTTATTTATTTATTTATTTACAAATCACAAAATATCAAAGAAAATGCACCCCTCTTCTCCGATCAACCCTGAAACACATTGGAAAGTTAAAAACCGATCAAAGCACCCATTCCATTAATTTAGACTAAACATAAACTCAAAGCTTGCTAAATTTAAAATTATAACTATGAAGAATAAATGCAAACCGATGGGTTGCCTCCCATTTAGCGCTTCTTTAATGTCATATAGCTGGACATCATGCAAGGCCTAGGGATCACGAATCAAAGTGCTGTCAATGATCCTCACTTCTTGGAATCCTTCATTGTATGGCTTAACTCTCTGTCCATTCACTTTAAAAGTCTCACTTGTTCGAGAGTTAAGTAATTCAATGGCACCAGAAGGATACACCTGAGTTATCTCGAAAGGACCACTCCATCGAGACTTGAGTTTACCTAGAAAAAGATGGAGTCGAGAGTTAAAAAGTAAAACTTTCATACCTGGACTCAATGTCTTTCGCACTATAATTCTATCATGAAGTGCTTTAGTGCGATCCTTGTAAATTCTCGAGCTCTCATAAGCCTCATTCCTCAGCTCATCTAACTCTGAAATTTGCAGAAATCTTTCTCTTTTCTCTTTGTCCAAGTCCAAATTCAGAGTCTTGATTGCCCAATATGCTCTGTGCTCCAACTCCACTAGTAAGTGACAAGCTTTTCCAAACACCAATCGGTATGGACTCATAACAAGAGGAGTCTTGAAAGCAGTCCGATATGCCCATAGTGCATCATGCAATCTGTTTGCCCAATCCTTCCTTGATGTGTTGACTGTTTTCTCCAGAATTCCTTTAATCTGCTTGTTGGATGTCTCCACTTGTCCAGAAGTCTGTGGATGATATGGGGTCGCCACCTTGTGCTTCACACCAAATTTGTGCATTAACTTCTCAAAAAGCCTGTTGCAAAAATGGCTTCCCCCATCACTGACAATCACTCTTGGTGTGCCAAATCTACTAAGAATGTTTTCCTTCACAAATTTAACAACCACATTAGCATCATTAGTACGAGTGGGGATTGCCTCCACCCATTTGGAAACATAATCAACAACAAGTAAAATATATTCATAACCAAAGGACTTGGGGAAAGGACCCATGAAGTCTATTCCCACACATCAAATAGTTCAATAACAATATATGACTGAAGGGGCATTTCATTCCTCCTCCCAATATTACCTACTCTTTGACAACGGTCACAGTGCTTACAATACTCTTGAGCATCTTTAAATAAGGTAGGCCAGTAAAAACCACTTTGTAGCACCTTTTCTGCAGTCTTTCTTCCTCCAAAATGACCCCTACAGTGAAGGTCATGACAAAATTGAGGAACACTCAGTTGTTCTTCCTCAGATACACACCTGCGAACTATCTCATCTTTGCAAATCCTGAATAGATAAGGTTCATCCCAAAAATAAAACTTACTCAAGTGTAAAAACCTTTTCTTTTCCTGAAATGACATGTTAGTACGCAAAATACCACAAGCAAGATAGTTAGCAATATCTGCAAACCAAGGTGCATCAAATACCACAAACAACTGCTCATCAGGAAATGCTTCTAAATTTTTATGAATGCTATCAGATGCAAGATTTTCACTAAAGAAGGGTAATCTGGATAAATGATCAGCAACAACATTCTCACTACCCTTAGTATCCTTAATTTGGAAATCAAATTCTTGCAATAACAACACCCATCTAATTAAGCGCGGTTTAGCATGTTGTTTTGTTAACAAATATTTAAGAGCTGCATGATCAGAATGCACAATAATTTTTGACCCAATTAAATATGCTCTAAATTTGTCTAAAGCAAAAACAACAGCTAACATTTCCTTTTCAGTTGTGGTGTAGTTCATTTGTGCACTATTCAGGGTCAAACTGGCATAATATATTACTCTCAAGTATTTATCAACCCTTTGCCCAAGAACAGCTCCTACTACATGATTAGAGGCATCACACATGATTTCAGAAGGTAAAGACCAAACAGGAGCTACAATCACTGGTGAACTAGTCAATTTTTCCTTAAGGGAATTAAAAGCTTGCATGCATTGTGCTGTAAATTCAAATGGAACATCTTTCCCTAGCAAATGGCACAATGGTTGGCTTATTTTGGAAAAATCCTTAATAAACCTCCTGTAAAATCCTGCATGCCCTAGGAAACTTCTTATTCCCTTAACAAAGGTAGGTGGGGGTAACTTAGCAATCAATTCAACTTTAGTCTTATCCACCTCAATCCCTTTACTTGACACCACATGACCTAAAACAATGCCCTGGGTAACCATAAAATGACTCTTTTCCCAACTTAAAGTAAGGTTACATTCAATGCATCTCTCAAGCACAAGAACAAGTTTATTGAGGCAATTATCAAAAGAATTACCAAAAAAAAGAAAAGTCATCCATAAATACCTCAATAAAATCATCTATCATATCTGAGAAGACAGACATCATGCATCTCTGAAAAGTTGTAGGTGCATTGCACAAGCCAAAGGGCATACGCCGAAATGCATAAGTCCCAAAAGGGCAAGTAAAGGTAGTCTTGGATTGATCCTCTGGTGCAATCGGCACCTGATAGTAACCTGAAAGGCCATCCAAAAAACAATAATGTGAGTGTCCAGAAAGTTTATCTAACATTTGATCAATAAAAGGAAGAGGGAAATGATCTTTCTTTGTAGCATTGTTCAACTTCCTATAATCGATGCACATTCTCCACCCAGTAGTAGTCCTAGTAGGAACCAATTCATTATTCTCATTTTTCACCACAGTGATTCCAGATTTTTTAGGAACTACATGTACTGGGCTCACCCACTCACTATTAGCAATTGGATAAATTACTCCTTCATCCAGCAATTTGAGCACTTCCTTCTTAACCACTTCACTCATATTTGGGTTAAGGCGCCTTTGAGTCTCCCTCACAGGTTTAGCTCCCTCTTCTAAAGTGATTCTATGCATGCACATGGAAGGGCTAATACCCTTGATGTCACTCAATCCCTAGCCTATTGCTTTCTTTAATCTTTTAAGCTCACTCACCAACCTCATCTCCTCCCCTTCACTAAGTTCACTAGATATTATCATTGGTAAAGTGTGGTGATCTTCTGAAAACACATATTTCAGGTTCTTAGGTAACTCTTTCAGCTCTAACTCTAGTGAGGAGTTATTCTCTTCTTTTTGAATGGGGGGAAGCTCACGAACTGGGTCCTCCTTAAATTCCTTTATTTCAGCACTTTCTAAGGTTTCAAAACAACTGGCTATTTCTGCATCAAAAATTTCCAAATCGCTATCCAAGGTCAATGCCATCTCCATTTTATCAGAGGAACCTGTCTGCAAGAAAACATCTGAAACAACTGCATCAACACAATCAATGAAAGAACAATCCTCATATAAAGCAGTTGTAGGATTAGGAGAAGTGTTAAAAATAGAAAATTCAACAGTTTGTCCTAAGACAGTCATTGATAATTTACCATTTTTAACATCTATTAAAGTGTTGGTAGTTGCCATAAAAGGCCTACCCAGTAGAATGGTGTGTGCAGATGGTGAAGAGTTACTTACTTCCATGTCAAGAACAATGAAATCCACAGGTACTATCAAACCACCAACTTTAACTAACACATCTTCTATAACCCCTTTCGGGAATCTAAGAGATCTATCAGCTAATTGCAACACCATTTTTGTTGGTTTAAGTTCTCCTAGTTCTAACTCAAGATAAACAGAATAAGGCATTAAATTCACACTAGCTCCTAAATCACACATGCCATCAGTACCTTTTCCATTCCCTATAGTAATTTGAATAATAAAACTTCGAGGATCCTTTAGCTTAGGAGGTAGTTTATGCTGCAAAACAGCACTAGCTACCTCAGAAACTATCACCTTTTCATTTGGCTCATACCTCTTTTTCTTGGTATTCAGTTCTTTGAAGAATTTAGCATAAGCCGGCATGTTCTTAATTGCTTCAACTAAGGGTAAGTTAATACTTACCTTAGACAGCATGTTGAAGATATCTGAAAATTGCTTATCCTTTTTATCATCCTTCAACCTGCTGGGGAATGGTATAGGTGGCCGGTATGGATTGCTTGCCTTGTTCAAATCTGCTGTAGGGAACTTCTCCATTGATCTTTCTTCAGCACCTTTGTTCTCTAGTTCTCCTTCCTTTTTATTCTCTTGCTCACCTGCATTCACAGAATTATTTTCAACATTATTATTAATTACCTTGCCACTCCTAAGAACAGTCACTGATTGTGCCTGCTCAGGTTGACTTGGGAACTTCCCCTTTTGTTGAATCTGCATCTGTTGAGCAAGTTGCCCCACTTGGGTCTCCACCTTCTTAAAAGATGCTTCTATTGAATCCAGCCTCTTGTTGTTCATCTCTTGATTTTTAGCACTGACTTGGATAAAAGCCTATAAACTTTCCTCCAAACTCTCTCTCTTAGGCTGACCTTGATTTGAGGATTGGCCCTACTGTTGGTTCTGTCTCTGGAGCAAATGGAAAGGCTGTTGAGCATTATTTGTTGTCCAGGAAAAATTGGGGTGACTCCGCCAACCAGGATTGTAAGTGTTGGAGTAAGGATCATTCCTGGCTCTTGGATAAAATCCCCCCATAGCATTAACTTGCTCAGCTTCCTTCCCAAAAGATTCATATGCAGAGGGGCATATATTTGCTCCATGCCCAAATGTCCCACAGATTCCACACACTTCTTGAGTAGATGAAGAAATGTTGTTCTTCATGTTTAGCATCTGAACCTGCCTTGTCAATTCAGCTATTTGACTGACCATCTCACTATTGGCCTCCAGTTGATTCACTCCTTTACTTCTTCCCCTTACACTTTTCTGTTGAGAATTAGCTCCCAACATCTCAAAAATCTCATAGGTTTCATCAGCTGTCTTTTCTCCCATAGCTCCCCCAGCTGCATTATCAACAGTGTTCTGAAATTGCTGGGTGAGACCATAATAGAAAAACTGATTAAGAAGATGAAGGGGGAGTGATGATGTGGACACTGTATCAATAGCATCTTAAATCTGTCCCAAGCCTCATGAAATGGCCCTTCTTCAAATTGAGAGAATGTAGCAATCTTCCCTCTCAACTCAGCTGTCTTTTGATGTGAAGAGAACTTGCCCATGAACTTGTTATAAACTTGCTCCCAAGTTGTCAGTGAGTTTTCAGGCAACATCATAAGCCAGCTCTTTGCCCTATCCTTCAAAGTATAAGGGAAACATCTCATCCTCAACTGATCTTCTGTTAGTCCTCCCAAAGGAAAAGTGTTGAGGGTGGAGTAGAAATCCCTAATAAAGTTCAAAGGATCTTCATTTGGAACTCCATAGAATGATGGCAGCATGTTGTAGTGAATGTTCTTCAACTCATAGTTCCTTGCTGCATCTGTCAACCTTATACAAGATGTAGAAGTCCCAATGACAGGTCTAGCAAAATCTCTCATGGTTCTTTGCCTTTCTTCTCCCATGTTAACTGATTGTGCAGTATCTGACTCAAATTCAGAAGTGTCCTCCTCTATATCAAATCCGATGTAGAGTTCAAACTCTTCTCTGCTCCTTTTGACTCTTTGAATTTCTGGAATAAATGGATGCAGCTCTCCTTCGAGTGATCTCCTGCCTTGCATAAACAGAATTTTCTAGAAAAAGAAATTATTAAAAACAAAAAAAAAATAAAGTCAAAAGTAAACAATGAAAAATAATCTAAAATTTCTAAAACTAATAAACAATTACGCCAATTAGTTTCCCCGGCAACGGCGCCAAAAACTTGTTGCGCTCGAATTAACTCTACCACAAAGCGTCACTCGCAAGTATACGAGGTAGCTGTAGCAAAGGTGATCATCCCAAGGTCGTCTCACAAGGAAGCTAAAGTGACTAATTGATTATCAGATTATGAATAACAAATAAAGAATAAAATTTAAATTGTTTACTAATGAAGAAGATTGATTGAAGTTTAAAATGAATAAAAGTAAATTAAGCTGATGTTTTGATTTCACTTGATAGAAAGGTCTAGGGTTTGCACTTCTCTACTACTCTTATATGTATGAACGGTTATTCCTCTTAACTAATTTAATTTCAAAGATTAAATCTCAAACAACTTAATTAATCGAGTCAAGGAAATAAGCTCTCGCATTCAAACCTTTTTCAACTAATCTTATTATAATTGAAATAATCTTTTTAATAGGTTATATCTCTAATTCACCTAAGTCCTTAATTGAATTGTTCCAGTATTAGACTTCATCTCTCAATCCATCATCTAATACCTAAAACACATAATTGGTGGCCAATCAATTATATATTAACAATATTTCATTCAATCAAGGCTAAAGAAATTATTAGCTAAGAGAATAACCAATTCATACAATCATAGCAAATCCATACAAACCCTAGACTAGATCAAATTAGTTCATCATGCTATCAAACATACTCATCTCATTAATGTTCAAAGAAATCAAATTAGACATGATAATATCCATTAATACCATTTCAATGAAAATAAAGAGAATAAGTTCGAGAACAAAACCAAGTTACAAACTCCTTGAAGCTTCTGAAGAATCTCTTGTTCAAATCTTGGAAGAAGGATTTATCAATGGCTAGAACAATCTAATCTAAGCTAGATTAATCCAAAAGTGTAATCAAAATCAAAGAAAACAAAGTTAAAAAAAACCTAATCTCTTTGACGGCTCAATTGAATCTCCAAATCGTCAACAGTCCTTAAAACCCTAGCTTCTTTTTCCTTTTATATGAATCGTCCGCTTTAAAATCCGCTACGGGCTTGGTTCATGAGAGACACGACCAAGTTGCATGTGACTTGGCCGTGTGGGTGCTCTTTGGAGGGACGTGGCCACTAACTTGGCCGTGTCCCTTGCATGTGTCACCTACTGTGAAACTTCCTTCTTTTTCTTCTTTGGTTGAGTGACACGGCCAGTTGGAGGTTGACTTGGCCATGTTGGACCCTTTTGGAGGGACACGGCCACTGACTTGGTCGTGTCCCTTGCCTGTGTTTGTTTCTGTGAAATTTTAGTCTTCTTTGCTTTGGATGCAAGTGAGACACGGCCAAATTGGAGTGACTTGGCCATGTCTGGCTTCTTTGGAGGGACACGGCCACTGACTTGGCCGTGTCCCTTGCTTGTGTCTTCTACTGTGACTTGCTCTTCCTCTTTAGCTTGGTATGGGACACGACCAGTGACTTGGCCGTGTCCTCTACCTGTGTCAGCTACTGCCCCTATTCTCCTTCAATTTGCTTCCTTGCCTTTTTTTAACCTAACACAAAACTCAAAACAAACTTTAAACAAGAACTAAATAGACAATAACCAACAAAACATAAACATAATACTAAAGACTAGATCGAAAACGATATAAACATTAAAATAAACTAAAACTACCAAAATTAATGAAAACACCAAACAACCCGATTAAAACTAACAAAATGCCTAAATAAAACAATAAATATCATAATAAACAAGACACAAATCTATAACAAAAACTAATAAAACAGCTATCTATATTGGAGGATTGATTACCATATTAGCCATAGCCCTTTTTGATGATTTTGACCCGAGTACCTGTCGCATGACTATAATTACGGGTAATGATTCCTTGGATTTGGCTACACTAGAAAAGATGCATATGGTGGTGCATAGGAGAGGGGCTTATATGATGGCTTCAGCTGAGCCAGAAGTACCGCGGGACAGATAGAAGAGAACTCGAGTTCAAGAGGAGTCCGATTCGAATTCTCTTAATTTAGATGAAGATGCTCCGTTCTCGGGTAATCAAGAGATACTTAATAGGATTGAGGCATTGGAGGGCAAGGTAGACCGTAACCATGCTGCAGTCTTGCAGTAGTTGGAACAGATTAATAGCAACCTTGCAAAGATTTTGAGTCTTCATCCCTCGGCTGCATCATCTTCACATCCTCCTTCACCATAGATTTTGAGTTCCTTGCTTTATTGTGTTTAGCGTATTTTTGTTATTTTTCATTTTTGTTTTTAATGTTAACATTTTATATTTTGGATATTTTATTCTTATATATTGTATTTTGTTTTTGAACATTTGTGTTTGTGATGAAAAGTTAGGGTTTTGCCTCACCAGGGTACGATGGAAGACAGATTGTACTTAACTCTTCTTCTTTTTATTCTTGTTTTTTCATTGAGGACAATATAAATTCTAAAGTGTGGGGTAATCTTTAAGCTTTTCTTTGATTCTTGTTTTGTTTGTGTTGTGCATGGTATAATTGTTGAAAACTTATTTACTTTTCTATGATTTTGGTATTATAGTTTAGACTTTAGTATCAGCATAGAGATTAGCATTTGAATTCATTCAGGATTAATTTTCATATTTTGCAATTCATGACATATAAATCTTTGAGAACCCACCTTTGTGAGTTTTGAGACTCATAGATTGAATGTTATTGTCAGTTGAATTTCTTTTCTTAAGTGTGCACCTTCATGATTTTGCATCTCTAGAGTTTGCTTTTGCATACTAATTGAACTCACATTATGATTTAATCTCAAGTTTTAAAATGATGAAGGCAAATTAGGTTAGCCCTTTAGCTTAAAAAGACCTCCCTTAATTATGAATTCCTTAGCGAGCCAAGTTGAGCCTTTGACCTTTTCTTGATTAATCAACACAATTCACAACTCAACTTTCTCTTATTATCATCATATTTGCATTAAGGAATGGAGTTTCTTATAATATGACAATAGGGTGGTTTGATTCAAAAGTGTGGGGTAAGCAATTAAAAAAAATGGTATTGCTATTTGGGGTTGAAATGCATACTTTGCACATTGTATTTGATTAAGAGTCGATTATTCTTTTCCTCTACATTATAAGCTAGATGTTCCATGTAATTGTATATTTTGTATATATATATATATATATATTAAAAAAATGAATGAAATGGTAAAAATAAAATAAAAAAAAGAAAAGAAAAGAAAAGAAAAGATATATATATATGTATACAAAATTCATATATTCTCTAGCATTAGTCATCAAAAGAGGAATGTCGACTTATGTGTATGTTTCTTTAAGTATGCAAGTGTGTGAAGTATCAATGGTTGGTGAATATGCCATTTGAGGGAGTTGTGAATTTCTTAGCAAGAGTATTGTCTAATTTAGATACTCCATTTCTTGATGCTCTAGCTTAAATGTCTTTTCTCTCACCTGCACCTTAGCCCCATTACATCCAAATAAAAGACCTTCGGATTATTTCTTGAGAAAATCAGTGAGGGAGATTGGATAATTAAGCAAGTTTATGGTAGTATGCAGTCATGAGTGGTTTGAGTGAATTAACCTTTGAAATCTAGTGAAACACTTAGATGAGAGATGAGATTTGTATGTCTGGATTAATGAATGAGTTAAGAAAATCTTGATTGAAGGAAATTGCAATTATTTATGGCTGAGTCTTAAAGGATTTCATCTTATATACTGGAATTATAGTTAAGGTTGTTTGAGTTTTTAATTTATGCCATGTGAATTTGCTTGAGGACAAGCAAAGTTTTAAGTGTGGGGTAGTTGTTTTATTAGTTTTTGTCATAGTATTGTGTCTTATTCATTATGATAATTATTGTTTTCTTTAGGTATTTTGTTAGTTTTAATATGTTTATTTAGTGTTTTAATTAATTTTGGCAGTTTTAATTTATTTGAGTGTTTATGTCATTTTTGTCTTAGTTTTTTGTGTGTGTTTGTGTGTTGTTAGTTTATGTTTATTTTATTCTTGTTTAAAGTGTGTTTCAAGTATTTTTTATGTTAGGTTAATATGCAAGGAACCATACCAAGGATCAAGAGAGGAAGGAAAGACCAAGGAACCAAGAGGAAGAAAATAATGACAGTAGCTGACACATGCAGAGGACACGGCCAAGCTTGTGGCCGTGTCCCATACCAAGCTAAGGAACAACACCAAGACACATAAGGTGACACATTCAAGGGACACGGCCAAGCTTGTGGCCGTGTCCCTCCAAAATTGTCAAACACGGCCAAGCTTCCTCCAAACTGGCCTGTCACTCACCACTCCAAAGAAGAAAAGAAGAAAATCACACAGGAGCGAACACATGCAAGGGACACGGCCAAGCTTGTGGCCGTGTCCCTCCAAAAAAGCTCAAACACGGCCAAGTTGTGTTAGCTTGGCCGTGTCTCACTTAAGTCCAAAGCAAAAGAAAGATGAAAATCAAGCAGTAGAAGACACCTTCAGGGGACACGGCCAAGCTTGTGGCCGTGTCCCTACAAAGACCTCAGCCAAGTTCCTTTGAGCCTGGCCGTGTCACTCATGGATTAATGAAGACGCGGATTTTTGGTTTCATATAAATATTAAAGTTAGGGTTTTGAGAGGGGTGTTGCGCTCGAATTAACTCTACCACAAAGCGTCACTCGCAAGTATACGAGGTAGCTGTAGCAAAGGTGATCGCCCCAAGGTCGTCTCACAAGAAAGCTAAAGTGGCTAATTGATTATTAGTCTATAAGGAACAAGTAATTAATAAATTTAAATTGTTAACTAATGAAGAAGATTGATTGAAGATTAAAGCAAATAAAAGTAAATTAAGCTGATGTTTTGATTCACTTGATAGAAAGGTCTAGGGTTTGCACTTCTCTACTACTTATATGTATGAATGGTAATTCCTCTTAACTAATTTAATTTCAAAGATTAAATCTCAAACAACTCAATTAATCAAGTCAAGGAAATAAGCTCTCGCATTCAAACCTCTTTCAACTAATCTTGTTATAATTGAAATAATCTTTTTAATAGGTTATATCTCTAATTCACCTAAGTCCTTAATTAAATTGTTCCAGTATTAGACTTCATCTCTCAATCCATCATCTAATACCTAAAACACATAATTGGTGGCCAATAAATTATATATTAACAATATTCCATTCAATCAAGGCTAAAGAAATTATTAGCTAAGAGAATAACCAATTCATACAATCATAGCAGATCCATACAAACCCTAGACTAGATCAAATTAGTTCATAATGCAATCAAACATACTCATCTCATTAATATTCAAAGAAATCAAATCAGACATGATAATATCCATAAATACAATTTCAATGAAAATAAAGAGATTAAGTTCGAGAACAAAACCAAGTTACAAACTCCTTGAAGCTTCTGAAGAATCTCTTGTTCAAATCTTGCTAGAAGGACGTATCAATGGCTAGAACAATCTAATCTAAGCTAGATAAAACAAAGTGTAATAAAAAATCAAAGAAAAACTAAGTTGTCAAAACCCTAATCTCTTTGACGGCTCAATATGCTCTCAAAATTGTCAACCGTTTTAAGAAAAACCCTAACTTTTTTATTTATACGAAACCTCCGCGCGTCTTCATTGATCCATGAGTGACATGGCCAAGTTAGAGTGAACTTGGCCATGTTGGAGGTGAATTGGAGAGAGAGACACGGCCAAGTTGATGGTGACACGGCCAAATTGATGGTGACACGGCCAAGTTGGACCATTTTGGAGGGACACGGCCAGTGACTTGGCCGTGTCCCTTGCATGTGTCACCTCCTGTGAGAATTGCTCTTCTTTGCTTTGGATTTAGGTGAGACACGGCCAAGTTGGAGTGACTTGGCCGTGTTTGAGCTTCTTTGGAGGGACACGGCCAGTGACTTGGCCGTGTCCCTTGCCTGTGTCCATCACTGTGTATTGTGACTTCTTTTCAGCTTGATATGGGACACGACCAATGACTTGGGCGTGTCCTCTGCCTGTGTCAGCTACTGTCCATTTTTCCTTCAGTCTTGGTTCCTTGGCTTTTTTAACCTAAAACAAAACTCAAACAAACTTTAAACAAGAAGTAAATAAACAATAACCAACAAAACATAAACACCATACTAAAAACTAGATCAAAAACGATATAAACACTGAAATAAACTAAAACTAACAAAATTAATGAAAACACTAAATAAACCGATAAAAACTAACAAAATACCTAAATAAAACAATAATTATCATAATAAACAAGGCACAAATCTATAACAAAAACCAATAAAACAACTACCCCACACTTACAACTTTGCTTGTCCTCAAGCAAATTCACATGGCATAAATTAAAAACTCAAACAACCTTAACTATAATTCCAGCATATAAGATGAAATCCTTTAAGACTCAGCTATAAATATTTGCATCTTACTTCAATCAAGGATTTTCTTAACTCATACATTAATCCAGACATACAAATCTTAACTCTCATCTAAGTGTTTCACTCGATTTCAAAGGTTGATCACTCAAACCACTCATGACTGCATACTACCATAAACTTGCTTAATAATCCAATCTCCCTCACTAATTTTCTCAAGAATAATCCGAAGGTCTTTTATTTGGATGTAATGGGGCTAAGGTGAAGGTATGAGGAAAGACATTTAAGCTGGAGCATCAAGAAATGGAGTATCTAAATTAGACACTACTCTTGCTAAGGAACTCATAACTCCCTCAAATAGAATACTCACCAACCCTTGATACCTCACATACTTGCATACTCAAAGAAAAATACATGAGTCGACATTCGTCTTTTGATAACCAATGCTAGAACATATTTGACTTTTGTATATATATATATATATATCTCTCTTTTTTTCTCTTTTTCTTTTTCTTTTATTATATATAATATTTTTTTAATACATATATATACAAAATATAACATTACATAGATCATCTAGCTTAACATGTAGAGGAAAAGAATAGTCAACTCTTAATCAAATACAAAGTGCAAAGTATGCATTTCACCCCAAATAGCAATACCATATTTATTATATTTTTTTTACTTGCTTACCTCACACTTTGAAATAAACCACCCTATTGTCATATAATAAGAACTCCATTCCTTAATGCAGGTATGATGATAATAAGAGAAAGTTCAGTTGTGAATTGTGTTGATCAAACAAGAAAAGGTCAAAGGCTCAACTTGGCTCACTAAGGAATTTAATATTAAGGGAGGTCTTTTTAAGCTAAAGGGCTAAACTAATTTGCCTTCATCATTTTAAAACTTGAGATTAAATCATAATGTGAGTTCAATTAGTATGCAAAAGCAAACTCTAGAGATGCAAAATCATGAAGGTGCACACTTAAGAAAAGAAAATCAACTGATAATAATATCAAATTATGAGGCTCAAAACTCACACAGGTGGGTTCTCAAAGATTTATATGTCATAAATTGCAAAATGTGAAAATTTATCCTGAATGAATTCAAATGCTCATTTCTATGCTAATACTAAAGTCTCAACTATAATGCTAGAATCATAGAAAAGATCAATAAATTTTCAACAATTATGCAATGCACAACAAACACAATAAACACACCAAGGCAACCAAAACAAAAATTAAAGAAAAGCTAAAAGATTACCCCACACTTTAGAATTTACATTGTCCTCAATGGAAAACAAGAATAATAAAGAGAAAGAGTTAAGTACAACCTGTCTTCCATCGTACCCTGGTGAGGAAAAACTCTACCTTTCGATCACAAACACAAATGGTCAAAAACAAGATACAAGAGAGCTTTAGGGTTTCCATTTATTTAAACTAAACATAAAATCAAAATTGCAAAATATAAAATTATAACTATGAAAAAGAAATTCAAACTAATGGGTTGCCTCCCATTTAACACTTCTTTAATGTCATAAAGCTGGACATCATGCAAGACTAGGAATCATGGATCAAAGTACTGTCAATGATCCTCACTTCATGAAATCCTTCTTTATATGGTTTAACTCTATGTCTATTTGCTTTAAAAGTCTTATTGGTTCTAGAGTTAAGCAATTCAATGGCACCAGAAGGACATACCTTAGTTACCTCGAAAGGATCACTCCATCGAGATTTGAATTTACCTGGAAACAGACTGATTCGAGAATTAAAAAGTAAAACTTTCATACCTGGACTCAATGTCTATCGCACAATAAATTTGTCATGCAGTGCCTTAGTGCGATCCTTGTAAACTCTCAAGCTCTCATATGCCTTTGGGTTAAAGCATCTTTGAGTCCCCCTCACTGATTTCGCCCCCTCTTCTAAAGTCAGTGTCAGCTCCAATTTATCTGGGGAGTCTGTCTGCAACACAACATCTGAAACAACTGCTTCAACACTATTAATTAAGGAACATTCCTCATATAAAGCAGTTGTAGGAATAGGAGAAGTGTTAAAAATAGAAAATTCAACAGTTTGCCCTAAGATAGTCATTGACAACTTACCATTTTTAACATCTATTATGGTGTTGGTAGTAGCCATGAAAGGCCTACCCAGCAATATAGTGTGTGCTGATGGTGCAGGGTTACTCCCTTCCATGTCAAGAACTATGAAATCAATAGGTACTATCAACCCTCCAACCTTAACTAACACATCTTCTATAACCCCTTTCGGGGATCTAAAAGACCTATCAGCTAATTGCAACACCATTTTTGTCGGTTTAAGTTCCCCTAGTTCTAATTCTTTATAAACAGAATAAGGCATCAAATTTATACTGGCTCCTAGATCACACATGCCCTCAGTCCCCTTTCCATTTCCCACAGTAATTTGAATTATAAAGCTTCCAGGATCCTTTAGTTTGGGAGGTAGTTTATGCTGCAGAATAGCACTAGCTACCTCGGAAACTATCACCTTTTCATTCGGCTCATACCTCTTTTTCTTGGTGATCAGCTCTTTGAAAAATTTGGCATAATCCGGCATATTCTTTACTGCTTCAAGTAAGGGTAAGTTAATACTTACTTTAGACAGCATGTTGAAGATGTTAGAAAATTGCTTATCTTTTTTATCATCATCCTTCAACCTGCTGGGGAATGGTATAGGAGGCCGGTATGGATTGCTTGCCTTATGTAAATCTACTGAAGGGGACTTCTCCATTGATTTATCTCTAGCACCTTTGTTCTCTGGATCTCCTTCCTTCTTGTTCCCTTGGTCACCTGCATTCACAGAGTCATTTTCAACATTAGTGTTAATTACCTTACCATTTCTAAGAACAGTCACTGATTGTGCCTGCTCAGGTTGACTTGGAAATTTCCCCTTCTGTTGAATCTGCATTTGTTGTGCCAATTGCCCTACTTGGGTCTCCACTTTTTTAATAGATGCTTCTAAGGAATCCAGCCTCTTATTGGTCATCTCTTGATTTTTTGCACTGACTTGGATAAAAGCTTGTAAACTTTCCTCCAAACTCTCTATCTTAGACTGCCCTTGATTTGAGGATTGACCCTGTTGTTGGTTCTGTCTCTGGAGAAAATGGAAAGGCTACTGAGAATTATTTGTTGCCCAAGAAAAATTTGGGTGATTCATCCAACCATGATTGTATGAATTTGAATAAGGATCATTCTGAGCTCTTGGTTCAAATCCCCCCATGGCATTGACTTACTCAGCTTCATTCCCATATGATTCATATGCAGAGGGGCAACTGTTTGCACCATGCCCTAATGTCCCACAGATTCCACACACTTCTTGAGTAGATGAAGAAATATTGTTCTTCATGTTTAGCATCTGAACCTGCCTTATAAATTCAGTTATTTGACTGACCATCTCACTATTGGCTTCCAATTGGTTCACCCCTTTACTTCTTCCTCTTACACTCTTCTGTTGAGAATTAGCTCCCAACATCTCAAAAATATCATAAGTTTCATCAGCTGTTTTTTCTCCCATAGCTCCCCCAGCTGCATTATCGACAGTGTTCTGAAATTGCTTGGTGAGACCATCATAGAAAAACTTATTCAGAAGTTGAAGTGGGTAGTGATGATGTGGACACTGGATCAATAGAATCTTGAATCTGTCCCAAGCCTCATGAAATGGTTCTCCTTCAAATTGAGAGAATGTAGCAATCTTCCCTCTCAACTCAGCTGTCTTTTGATGTGAATAGAACTTGCCCATGAACTTGTTATAAACTTGCTCCCAAGTTGTCAGTGAGTTTTCGGGCAACATCATAAGCCAGCTCTTTGCCCTATCCTTCAAAGTATATGGAAAACACCGCATCCTCAACTGATTCTCTGTTAATCTTCCCAATGGAAAAGTGTTGAGGGTGGAGTAGAAATCCCTAATAAAGTTCAAAGGATCTTCATTTGGAACTCCATAGAATGATGGCAGCATGTTGTAGTGAATGTTCTTCAACTCATAGTTCCTTGCTGCATCTGTCAACCTTATACAAGATGTAGAAGTCCCAATGATAGGTCTAGTAAAATCTCTCATGGTTCTTTGCCTTTCTTCTCCCATGTTAACTGATTGTGCAGTATCTGACTCAAATTTAGAAGTGTCCTCCTCTGTATCAAATCGGGTGTAGAGCTCAAACTCTTCTCTACTCCTTTTTACTCTCTGAATTTCTGGAATAAATGGATGCAGCTCTCCTTCTAGTGATCTCCTGCCTTGCATAAACAGAATTTTCTAGAAAAAGAAATTATTAAAAACAAAAGAAAAATAAATTCAAAAGTAAACAATGAAAAATAATCTAAAATTTCTAAAACTAATAAACAATTACGCCAATTAGCCTCCCCGGCAGTGGCGCCAAAAACTTGTTGCGCTCAAATTAACTCTACCACAAAGCGCCACTCGTAAGTATACAAGGTAGCTGTAGCAAAGGTGATCACCCCAAGGTCGTCTCACAAGGAAGCTAAAGTGGCTAATTGATTATCAGTCTATAAGTAACAAGTAATGAATAAATTTAAATTGTTAACTAATGAAGAAGATTGATTGAAGATTAAAGCAAATAAACGTAAATTAAGCTGATGTTTTGATTCACTTGATAGAAAGGTCTAGGGTTTGCACTTCTCTACTACTTATATGTATGAATGTTTATTCCTCTTAACTAATTTAATTTCAAATATTAAATCTCAAACAACTCAATTAATCAAGTCAAGGAAATAAGCTCTCGCATTCAAACCTCTTTCAACTAATCTTGTTATAATTGAAATAATCTTTTTAATAGGTTATATCTCTAATTCACCTAAGTCCTTAATTGAATTGTTCCAGTATTAGACTTCATCTCTCAATCCATCATCTAATACCTAAAACACATAATTGGTGGCCAATAAATTATATATTAACAATATTCCATTCAATCAAGGCTAAAGAAATTATTAGCTAAGAGAATAACCAATTCATACAATCATAGCAGATCCATACAAACCCTATACTAGATCAAATTAGTTCATAATGCAATAAAAAAATACTCATCTCATTAATATTCAAAGAAATCAAATCAGACATGATAATATCCATTAATACAATTTCAATGAAAATAAAGAGATTAAGTTCGAGAACAAAACCAAGTTACAAACTCCTTGAAGCTTCTGAAGAATCTCTTGTTCAAATCTTGCAAGAAGGACGTATCACTGGCTAGAACAATCTAATCTAAGCTAGATAAAATAAAATGTAATAAAAAATCAAAGAAAAACTAAGTTGTCAAAACCCTAATCTCTTTGACGGCTCAATATGCTCTCAAAATTGTCAACCATTTTAAGAAAAACCCTAACTTTTTTATTTATACGAAACCTCCGCGCGTCTTCATTGATCCATGAGTGACACGGCCAAGTTAGAGTGAACTTGGCCATGTTGGAGGTGAATTGGAGAGAGAGACACGGCCAAGTTGGACCATTTTGGAGGGACACGGCCAGTGACTTGGCCGTGTCCCTTGCATGTGTCACCTACTGTGAGAATTTCTCTTCTTTGCTTTGGATTTAGGTGAGACACAGCCAAGTTGGAGTGACTTGGCCGTGTTTGAGCATCTTTGGAGGGACACGGCCAGTGACTTGGCCGTGTCCCTTGCTTGTGTCCATCACTGTGTCTTGTGGCTTCTTTTCAGCTTGATATGGGACACGACCAGTGACTTGGCCATGTCCTCTGCCTGTGTCAGCTACTGTCCATTTTTCCTTCAGTCTTGGTTCCTTGGCTTTTTTAACCTAAAACAAAACTCAAACAAACTTTAAACAAGAAGTAAATAAATAATAACCAACAAAACATAAACACCATACTAAAAACTAGATCAAAAACGATATAAACACTGAAATAAACTAAAACTAACAAAATTAATGAAAACACTAAATAAACCGATAAAAACTAACAAAATACCTAAATAAAACAATAATTATCATAATAAACAAGACACAAATCTATAACAAAAACCAATAAAACAAGGGGGTTGTTGAGAGTTTGAGTTTTGTTTTTAGCCGTCAAAGAACATTAGGGTTTTGATATCTTGTTTTCTTTGATCTTTTGATTACACTTTCATTAAACTAGCTTAGATTAGATTTGTTCTAGCCATTGATACATTCTTCGAGCAAGTTCTGAACAAGAGATTCTTCAAGAGCTAAGAAGTTTGTAATTTGGTTTTGTTCTCGAACTTTATCTCTTTAATTTCATTGGAATTGTATTTATGAATATTATCATGTCTAAATTGATTTCTTTGAATTTTAATGAGATGAGTATGTTTGATAGCATTATGAACTAATTTTATCTAGTCTAGGGTTTGTATGGATCTGCTATGATTGTATGAATTGGTTATTACTCTTAACTTAATTATTTCTTTAGCCTTGATTGAATGGATTATTGTTAATATATAATTGATTGGCCACCAATTATGTGTTTTAGGTATTAGATGATGGATCGAGAGATGAAGTCTAATGCTGGAACAATTCAATTAGGGACTTAGGTGAATTAGAGATATAATCTAGGAAAAGATTATTTCAATTATAACAAGATTATTTGAGAAAGGTTTGAATGCGAGAGCTTATTTCCTTGATTCAATTAATTAAGTTACTTGATATTTAATCTTTGAAATTAAATTAGTTAAGAGGAATAACCGTTCATATGTATAAGTAGCAGAGAAGTGCAAACCCTAGACCATTCTATTAAGTGAACCAATACATCAGTCCAGTTTACTTTTATTTGTTTTAAACTTCAATCGATCTTCTTCATTAGTTGTTAGTGATTTAAATTTATTCATTACTTGTTATCTAAAATCTGATAATCAATTAGTTATTTTAGCTTCCTTGTGAGACGACCTACCTCGTATACTTGCGAGTGACGCTTTGTGGTAGAGTTAATTAGAGCGCAACAAGTTTTTGGCGCCGCTGCTGTGGAGGCTAATTGGCGTAATTGTTTATTAGTCATAGATCTCCTGCCTTGCATAAACAAAATTTCTAGAACAAAAGAATTATTAAAAATAAAAGACAAATAAAATAAAATGAAAACAGTGAAAAATAAAAGATTAAAACAAATAGAATTTGGTTTAATTAGGAAAAGAAAATCGAAACCAAATAGAATTTGGTTTCAGAAAAAATTATGTCGGAAAAATTTTGCTGACAAAAAAACTACTGCGGGTTGCTGCGAGGAACCGCGTCGAAAATTGCGAGGGGCTGGCTGCGGGCCATTTCATCCACTGTTTTCGGCGATGAATTTTTTCGTCGCTGATTTTTCCGTCACCGATTTATTTTTATTTTTATTTATTATTATTATTTTTATTATTATAATAATTTTTAAAAATTATAAAAAATAAATACTAAAACAAATATTATTTAATTAAAATAACATAAAAATTATTTTGGACTAGATAAAATATATTGGACCGGACCGGGTCAAAAATTAAGGTTTTGCAGGGATTCCTTAGGTATCGAGTCATCCACCCCTTTCTTTTTCCCGGTCCATCCAGGTGGCGACTCCATTTTCTCCGGACTTAGGTCCGTGTTCTCTAAGGCCCCGAGCCTAAACAATGCCGAAGTCATAAGAACCATTCCACCGGGAGTGTGGGCAAAAATTCCCGCTCACAGTGGTGACTCCACTGGGGATAAGAGAAGTTGATTCCATTTGTTTTTATATTATTCTATTCTTTCTTATAATGATATTATCTATTGCATTAGATTGCATCGTGTGCATGAGTTAGGACGCCCGTATTACCTTTGTTGTGTTATGTAAGGGATACCATACTTTCACTCAAGGTATGGAGATCGAGCATGACATAACCACTCATAGCCTCGTACCATTTGGTATATACTTGCTATGGGAAACTAAGCCTTTTAACCCAAAGACTAAAGCTCATGTAATTGACCTAGTTACTTTCCTTTGGTTTTTACCCCAAATGCATATTGTTTGACTATGGTTAATTTATCTTGGCTTAAATCATGGCTTATTTGGTTTGTTCTTTTTCTAATATGACCTAAGTACATTGTAAGCTCAAAATAAATTTTTTCTTTAAAGTCCAAAAGACCAAAGCTATTTTCAAAACTTTTCAAAATGGTCATTGGATATAAAACTTTTCCAAAATGAGTTAAAATTCTTTTGCTCATAACCCAAATACTAAGCCCAAAATACATTTTTTTTCTAAAATCTGTTTACAATGGGCTTAAAAACAAAATTGTTTTTATCCAACCTTTTCTTACAAAGAGCTTGCAAATTATTTAGGTCAATTAAGAAATACCAAAAATCAATTGTGAGCCTAGTTTATATTAAGAATAACCATGGGCTTGTTTTTGACATGAATCATTAGTTACTTTTTCAAGTGAGAAATCTATTTATAATAAACCTCTTAATTTCATTTTAATCCAATATAGGATAAAAGCTACTTTAATTGGATAAATGGATTAAAGCCTAATTAATGGGAATTATCATGAACTGATTTCCATTTTGAAAATATAACTATTGGTTGAAACGTCCGAGGGAATTATTCGAAAACAAGGTACCCCATGTTGGTATTTTGTTAACCATGTACCTAGGAAAAGAGACTCGCCATTCGTGTGTGGATGTTATAAGGTTAGAAGGAAAGTCCTATTTATCCTTATTTGTTGATTATTTGTCCATACATGCATACATTTACATCTCATATCATTGATCCTCTCTGGCTCACAGCCCTGGATTACAACAGTTCAAAAGATTACGACAATCTGACCTACGCCAGAGACGAAGAATCTAGCAATGACTCAATCTCTTTTTCACCAAAAGCAATAGAGCCAAAACAAATTCAAAGAATGGTGGATGGTGCCCTCAATGCCAAGATGGAAGAAATAAAAGAGGCCCTAGCTGAGACCATGAAGAACCAATTGACTGTAATTTTAGGAAATCATGCCGAAGCATCTGCTAGCACTAAGAAGACGAAGAACAAAGGGAAGACTAAAGTTGGTGAAGTGGTTTTTGATGTTAAAAAGGTGATCATTGATGATGATGATGATTAGGCTCAATACTTCCAAGATCCTCAAGATAAAAAGAAGCCAAAGGTTATTGAGAAGACAACTTTTGAAAAGACTGAAAATTCTAATGTTGAGAAGATGATTGCTGACCTAGAAAAGAAATTTGAGAAGAAACTGAAAATCGACAAATTATTTGAGCTAGATGAAGAAGTTCCATACAAATTCAAGATACCATCCTTTGCTAGATACAATGGTACTGGAAACCCTCATCTCCATGTGAAGTAGTACATCAAAGCTATGCAGTCTACCTGAGCTACTAACTCTAAGATATTTCATGCTCTCATTGGACCCTGTTGTCCAAAATTGGTTCAACACCTTAGAGGAAAGTACTCAAAAAGATTGGGACATGTTATACAAGGCATTCATTCAGCAATATGGGTATAATGTCGAGTTGAAAGTTACCTTAATGGAAGTTGAGTCCATTAGAGAAAGGTCAAATGAGAATTTTGTGGACTATGTGAAAATATGGAGAAATAAGGCTGCTTTGCTCAAGAAAAGGCCTGATGAATCTGATCAAATAAGGATGATCGTGAGAGGCATCCTGCCCAATCTCCGTGAAAGGATGTCTCACACCCTTATAAGGGATTTCAAAGATCTTCTCCAAGCTGGTCTGCAAATTGAAGAATGGAAAAGGGAGAAGAATCGCTTTTCAATAAAAAGGAATGAGAAAGGGAACTACCAGTCGGGCAATCAAAGCACACAAAAAGAAGTTGATGTTAATGCCACTAGTCAAGGAGGAATGAGGCAGTTTTCAGAATTAGGGAAGCCACTGTCTTGGGTTCTTAATAAGCTATAAAAGAAGGGATTGTTACAACCCTTGACTCCTCATCCTTTGCCTAATCCTCTTCCACCTAACTTAAATACTAATGCATTTTGCCAATTCCATCAAAGGCCTGGACACAAAATAGACAATTGTATGAAGTTGAGGCATGAGATCCATAATTTAATTGATAATGGCAAGTTGCCTAAGCTGGATAAGCCCAATACCAAAGGCAATCCATTTCCAAGGTTCAATAGGGTGCCACCACCAGCAATCTTCATGGTAAGAAAAGGATTAGAAGAAGATTTTGTTTTATCATCCTTTTAAGATGGAAATATTGAAGATGTGAAAGGAAAAGAAGCTTAAACCCAACAAACTTTCCTTAGCTTGAATGTTGCTTTTCAATTTTACTTTCTTTAATATTTAATTGGAACAATCTTGTTTTTCAAATTTAAATAAATTACTTTCATCAAAATTTTATTGGTCTTTGTTCATTTTGGTGCTCAACTGATGAGGAATCTAGCTTGATGTTTATAAATTAATGTGTCTTGGCATCATGACTTGAATGACTTTACTAGATGAGGGAATTGCTCTATAGCATTGAATTGTGTATGCTTACTTAGAGAGGGCTCCTGCATAATGACCTTTGTCTAGGTCCTAGTCAGTCTTAGAACATGCTTTGACAAACTTTCGAGGCGAAATTGAACTCTGCTTATTTAAGGGAGAGATGATCTAGGCATTGTTTGACGATCCAACAACTAGTATCCACCCAATTAGATATCAATCCCTAGTTGTCCCTTTGAGCCTTCATAAAATTTTAGCTTTCATTCCATTGGCTTACAAACCCCAATAACCTACCCTGAGCTGTTGTTATACTTTTTACAAGTCTTATGATCACTAAGGTGAAGAGGCAAGAAGATCAAGGAATGGAATGCATAGCCAAGACTGTAAAAATAGTTGGTGTTATCAAGACCATAAGGGTAGTTGAAGTTTTCCTAATATCTCCAATATATCAAGACAACATTAGAGTAACAAATGATTTATCCCTGTTAAAGAAGATTTATGTCACTCCACTCATCCATTATTGGAAACCAAGTTGGTACAAATAAGACAAATCTTTTAGAGCTAGACCCAAAAAAAGAAGGAAAAAAAAAGAAAAAAAGAAAAAAAAGACGAAAGAAAAAAGAAAAGAAAAGGACAAAAGAAAAAAGGAAAAGAGAAAAGAAAAGAAAAAAAGAAAGATAAAACCTAAAAAGGCGGTTCAGAAAGCCAACTGAGTTCTCTTTTACCTAAAGCAGCAAAAGGCTTCCATTTGGTTCATAAGGACATTTTGACTTAAATTGATCCAACCCAACCAAAGATTCAATCAAAATTGGAGGAAAAAAGGAGGAAGGCCATCCAGTTCTTGAAAGTTCTATACTTGACAGTCCTACAAGGAAGAAGGACAAAATGATAAAATGCTCAAAGAAAGGAAAGAGTAAGAAAAATAAAAGGAAAGAAAAGGGAGAAGAAGAAAAGAAGCGAATTTAGGTATTTTTGCAAGGCCAAAACTATCATAATCAAGATCCAGATTAATGCCATGAAGATAGAAGGAATTTGGAGTCTAGAAAGATTGCTCCCAACTGTCTAAAGTTCCACCAAAAATTGCTTCTTGGATGAACAAGGACAAAGACAAGCTTTGCTACCTTTGATGAATTATAGATTGCTTGCTTATAGCTTCGGTTTGCTGAGTTTCGACCACCTAATCAAAAGTCTCCCAAAGTTCTGAGTTCAAAAAGAATCCGAGTCCGATCCCTCAAAGTTTTTCTCCAAAAGTTTCTCCCCCTTTTTCTGTGTCTTTTTAGTCTTATTTATAGGAAATTTAGATGATTAATTCCAATTGTTTACTGAAACTAACATAAATTAAGAAAAGGAAACCGAAACCAAATTGAATTTGGTTTCAGAAAAAATTGCGCCGAAAAAATTTTACTGGCAAAAACTGCGTCGGGCTACGAGTCGAGGTGCGAGCGTCAGGCACGCCAGCGAAATTGGCTGCGGGCCATTTCACCCGCAGGAGTTTCCTACGGGCGAAATGGCCCAAGGCCATTTCGTCCACTGTTTTTGGCGAAGAATTTTTTTCGTCGCCAATTTTTATTTTTATTTATTTTTTTTATTATTATTTGTTTATTTGTTTATTATTTTTATTTTTATTCACTTCACCATTTTTAACTAAAATAAAGATTAAAATACTACAAAAATTATTTTGGACTATAAAAAAAATAACGGACCGAACTCGGTTAAAAATTAAGGGTCTACACTATCAAACCTCAAAGAACACATTGGGCAAAGGAAATGATTACTGGCAAGGTCATGAAGAAGCTACCAACTGACATGTTGAATCATAATTTAAAATGGATGTATCTCTACTGTTTGGGGCCTCCATTAATCATATTTTCAACGTCTTGAAGATAAAAGCCATAAATGTGATGCAGTCTGTCATTCCAGTGCAAGAAATGAATGGGCATCTCAAAGGAGTCAAGGAGAACACTTCTGCTGAACACCTCAGTCTGTGGGTCAATGGAATGACTGTAAGTATCATTCATGCATATCATGCATACATGAGCATATTACATCGCACTTTCTTGTTTTGTATTGTCTATTCCTTGTCAAAGTGAACAGCAAACACCCTGTGAAGTAAACAATCAAAAGAAGATATCAAATTAGGGGGCCATAGAAGGCCCATTGCTTGAGAAAGTTTCAGTAATTTTGCAAAGAGAAGAAATGCGTGCTTGTGCGAAGAACTAGACAACAAAAGCATCAATCAGAGCCCGCATAGAAAAATCATAGGTTTGGGCCTACACAGGGGCAAAGTTTCTCCTTTTCAATTTTTGATTTTATGCATGAACAAAACTTTTTGACTCACTTCTAATATTTTACCACGCAGGGGGGCAAGGAGAGGATATGAAGGCTAGATAAAAAGGGCTGATTTTTTTTGCAAAAGTGCAAAGGAAGAATGAAAAAGAATGAAAAAAAAGAGAAGAAAATTAGAATTCTCAAAAGAATGAAGATGCAAAAGACAAAAGATCAGTTCAGCTAAAAGAGCTAAAGCCAAGGTAAAGACCCGACCTTTAATGGATAAAGATCCATGTTTCAAGGGTAAAGACTCGATTTCCAATGGATAAAGATCCATGTTTCAAGGGTAAAGACCCAACCTCCAATGAATAAAGATCCATGTTTCAAGGGTAAAGACCTGGCCTCCAATGTATAATGATCCATGTTTTAAGGGCAAAGACGCAATTTTTAATGGATAAAGATCCATATTTCAAGTGTAAAGACCCGATTTCCAATGGATAAAGATCCATATTTCAAAGGGTGAAGACCTGAAGTCCAAAGGATGAAGACCTAATTTTCAAGGATGAAGATCCATTTTCAAAGGTGAAGACCTAATTCCAAGGATGAAGATCCAGTTTAAAAGAAGGAGATCCACTTTCAAGGGTGAAGACCCAATTTCCAAGGATGAAGATCCATTTTCAAAGGTGAAGACCTGATTCCAAGGATGAAGATCCACTTTCATGGTGAAGACCCAATTTTCAAGGATGAAGATCCAGTTTCAAAAGTGAAGACCAGATTCCAAGGATGAAGATCTACTTTCAAGGGTGAAGACCCGATTTCCAAGGATGAAATCCATTTTCAAAGGTGAAGACCTGATTCCATGGATGAAGATCCACTTTAAAGGATGAAGATTCACTTTCAAGGGTGAAGACCCGATTTCCAAGGATGAAGATCCATTTTCAAAGGTGAAGACCTGATTCCAACGATGAAGATCCACTTTCAAGGGTGAAGACCCGATCTCAAAGGATGAAGATCCATTTTCAAGGATGAAGATCCATTTTCAAGGGTGAAGACCTGATCTACAAGGATGAAGATCCATTTACAAGGGTGAAGACCCGATCTCCAAGGATAAAGATCCATGTTTCAAGGGTGAAGACCCAATCTCCAAGGATGAAGATCCATTTTCAAAGGCAAAGATCCGATGCTAAGGATGATGATCCAAGGTCCAACGATGAAGATCCATTTTGAGGGTGAGGAACCACAATGCAATGAACAGCAGGAGCAGTCAGACTTCTCAACTGATAAAAGGTTAGTCAAACTCAATCTTGGGTCCAAGCACCCAAATCAAATTCAATCTCAGGTCCAAGTACCAAATTCAATCTAGTCTCGGGTCCAAGTACCCAAATTCAATCCAATCTCGGGTCTAAGTACCAAAATTAATTCAATCTCGGGTCCAAGTACCCAAATCAATTCAATCTCGGGTCTAAGTACCCAAATCAAATTTAGTCTTGGGTCCAAGTAACCAATCTTGGGTGTCCAAGTACCCAAATCAAATTCATTCTCGGGTCCAAGTACCCAAATCAAATCAATCTCGGGTCCAAGTGCCCAATCTCGAGTCCAAGTATACAAATCAAATTCAGTCTAGGGTCTAAGCACCCAAATTCAATTCAATCTCGAGTCTAAGTACCCAATCCCGGGTCCAAGTACCCAAATTCAATCAAATTTCGGGTCCAAGTACCCAAATCAAATTCAATCTCAGGTCCAAGTACCCAAATCAAATTCAGTCTCGGGTCTAAGTACCCAATCTCGGGTCCAAGTACCCAAATCAAATCAATCTCGGGTCCATGTACCCAATCTCAGGTCCAAGTATCCAATCTCGAGTCCAAGTACCCAAATTCAATCCAATCTTGGGTCCAAGTACCAATCTCGAATCCAAGTACCCAAATCTAATTCAATCTCGGGTCCAAGTACCCAAATCAAATTCAGTCTCAAGTCCAAGCACCCAAATTCAGTTCAATCTCAGGTCCAAGTACCCATTCTCGGGTTCAAGTAACCAAATCAGGTTCAATCTCAGGTCCAAGTACCCAAAACAAATTCAAGTAACCATCTCGTCAAAATTAAGTCTTATTGCTTTTCACTCTCTTTTACTAAAGTCTTAGATCGTTCAAGTAGGGGGCAAACTATAGACCCTTAATTTTTGACCCAGTCCGGTCCAATATATTTTATCTAGTCCAAAATAATTTTTTTGTTATCTTAATTAAATAATATTTGTTCTAGTATTTATTTTTTATAATTTTTAAAAATTATTATAATAATAAATAAAAATAAAAATAAAAATAAAAATCGTTGACGAAAAAATCGGCGATGAAATATTTCGTCGCCGAAAGTCGTTGGACGAAATGGCCTTGTTGCCCGCAGCCCTCAATTTTCCACTCCAGCTCTCGCAAGCTCGCAGCCTATCGCAATTTTCGCCAGTAAAATTTTTCCAAAGCAATTTTTTTCGAAACCAAATTCTATTTGGTTTCGGTTTCTTTTCTTAAAGAATTTTAGTTTTCTTAAACAATTAGATCTAGACATATAAATTTTCCTATAAATAACATATTAAAGGACCGAACTTTAAAAATTGATCGGATTTGGCAGTAAAATGATCAAACTTTTTAGAGAAGAATAAGTAAACAAGCAATTCAGATTCATCAAAGGCAGCAACTTTGCCTTTGTCTCCGTTTATCCAGAAGTTAATTTTGGTGGAACCAACTACGCAGGTTTGATCCTTAATCATAAACTATTCATAGCTTTGTTTCTTTGATTTATAATAATATACATACAAAACTTTGATCTTTGAATATGTAATTGACTCATTTTGTTTTCAAAAACCCTAAATGATTTTTTCTGTTTCCAAATACCTGAAAAACCCTAAATCGTTTCTTTTGTTTTCCAAAAATCTTAAATCGTTCCTTTTGTTTCTTTTAAAATTCAAGAACCCTAATTCTGTTTCATCTAAAACTCAAGAACCCTAATTCTGTTTCTTCTAAAATTTAAGAACCTTAATTCTATTTCTTCTAAAACTTAAGAATCCTAATTTATTTCTTCTAAACCATAAAACCCTAGATTTTTTCTTCAATTTCCAAAAACCCTAAAAAATACTTTTCTGTTTCTAAAAACCTTAAATCATTTTTTTTCTATTTCTAAAAGCTCTTAAAAACCCTAAACTGTTTTCTTCTAATTCTTTTCCAAAATTTCCAAATGTTTTGTTAAATATCCAAACACTAAACTCACTTCACAGTTTCTAAAAATCACAATTACTTTATAAAATCCTAAACTATTTTCTTCAATTCCAAAACCAAGACAGTAAAGCCCAACCAGTTAATCTAAACCCTAAGTTTTTCTAAACCCTAATTCCCTCAAAACTAATACGTAAACCCTAGTTTTCCTAAACCCTAACCCTAAACCTTAAAACCTAAACATTAAAACTCAACACAGTAAGCCTAAAAACAACATTTCAGTAACCAAGAGCTATAAACCTAATGTCTTAATATTCTAAAACCCTAATTTCATAATTTTACCCCTCAAACCATAATTTGATCAATCAAAGAACCTTACTAATTTCTTAAATTATATAACCCTAATCCCTTTCAATTCTCTTAAAACCAACAGTAGCCTAAACAAATAACAATAATAATATCTTAAGATTCCAAAACCCTAAAATATTAATTAAAGAACTTTAAATAGAAACAGTAACCCTAATTTGTATCTTTACTTGCTTTATATTTCAGATTTGATTATGTAGTCTATTATATGCTTTAATTTATTTGCAATACTTGATTTATTTAATTTATCATGGGTGGATGTTTACTTTCTATTTTGATTGATGTTTAATATCTTTGATGAATGATTTAATTATGATGAATGGTTATTTACTTCTATCGATTTATTTTAATTTTCAAATATTGTAAGAGGTATGTTTCCACTTCGTGAGTATCTCATTAATTAATTATCATGTAATCTAAATTGCTTTTATATTTTAGACCAATGTAAAGGACATGCTTCTACCTTTTGGTGGGTGTCTTATTAGTTTAGACATGGATGATGTAAGGACATATTTCCATCCTCGGATAGATGTCCATTTATTTGCATTCTTTGGACATAGCTTTGATTTTAATATAATGATGCTTTATTTTCATTGTTGTGTGTAATATGGATAATATTGTTATATTTAAGAATTTTATAATATTAAGACTTGCAAAGGAGGTCGGTTCCAATGAACCGGGCATTATAGGGGTGCTGGGCCATTTCTCACCTTCCCCACATGTACCCAACTTTTTGAACCCATTAGGGGGTTGGGGATTCCTTAGGAATCGAGTCATCCACCCCTTTCTTTTTCCCAGTCCGTCCGGGTGGCAACTCCATTTTCTCAAAACTTAGGTCTGTGTTCTCTAAGGCCTCGAGCCTAAACAGTGTCGAAGTCGCAAGAACCATTCTACCGGGAGTGGGGGCAAAAATCTCCACTCGCAAATATTCCATCTTCTTTTCATTGCAATCAATTATTTGCTACCATTCATTAATTAATCTCATCGAATTTTCTACACAAGTGGAGTTACAAAGCGACAAAGTCCCCCAATTGTTTGTCGAGAAAAAATGACTACCCAGGGTATCATGTTTTTTTCTATCCTATTTCCATTCAATAATTAATTAACTAAAAAATTGTTAATTAAAATTCCTTTGCAACCAAAGGAATGAACTATTTATGACTCTGATTCCCATTCAAATGGGATTAGTAGGCACACTCAAAATATCACCCCAAGTGATGAGCCCTCACCTAAAAAATTAACTAGTTCTTTTGTTTTGATTTTCTTTTTTATTATTATCATTTTGTATTTTCATTATCGTTACTATTATTCATCTTTTCTCTTTCCTTGATACTTTGGACCCCATTACAAATTTGGTGAGTTTTGCGATAGCCGCCATTATGATTTCATTTATTTTTCTTTTCCTTAAGCCTATGTTTGGATAGAAATAAATTATAGTTAAAATTGAATTTACTTTATTGAAGGAAAGGAGAGTAATTTAAAAGAAATTTACTCTATATTATTTTCCATTGTTTGGTAATTTAAATATAAATGAGGGTAATTCAAATCTCTCTCCTATTTTTAATGAAGAAAAGAAGATTGATTCATCTATTTACTTCCATTTCCCACCATTTTGAAGAGAAATATTTGAGAGGTTAGAGAGTAAATTAGGAAATCTAGTTTCCATCTTTTTACTCTTATTTACTCTACTATTATTTATACCAAATAAGAAAAAGTAGGATAAATTCAATTTATTTTCTCTTACTTTCCCATTGATTAACCTCAACCAAACATAGGCAAAATTAAGTTGTTCATAGGGCTAGAGTTCAAACTCCCCTGAAATTATTATTTTTGGCGAAGTTTTAATATTTATTTACCCATTTCATTTCGTAGATGTCATATTATCATATGTGCATGCATCATATTAATACTATTTATAATTAAATATGGTATAATCCATAAAAATTGTAATTTTCTCAATCTAAAAGGTTAAAATTGATCAAAGAGAGATAAAAATCATTTTTTTTAACAAAAATTGGTATGAAAACTTAGCTTGGAACTCATCGTGATTAGTTTTGGACTAGTGCTCTTTTTAGGTAAAAATCAATTTGATTTATTGAAGTCAATTAAATAGGTTTTTCCTTAATTTTTTCAAACAAAATAAACTAAAGTGATAGCTCTCCAATATTCTCATTTCAAAATAAAAGCCATCATCCCTTTTAAAAATAAAAGGAGAGTTCCATTTAAATAAAAGAAACAAATTTTTTCAAAATAAAAGATAAATTTTAAACACGTACTTACCGAACCAATTGGAGACCATACGCGATGGCGTCATGTCAGAATTAGCCCAGATAAGCATTCCGACTTTGAGATTCTTGAGTGAGTAGTATCGGTGTTCCAGCAAGGCCCCATATGACCAAGCTACTATTTGGATAAAAATTAGTGTTTACCATTTCCATACCTAATTCTTTTGTAATGAGGAGCACGATGTCAAATGTGACTCCTGATAATGGATATTCACTAAGTTTAGTTTTTAATAAAGGCATCTTGGTTGAATTTATTGACTTTCCATGAGGATCTCCCTAATTGTAAAAATTGTAGCTTCAACTATTGATGATATAAGGAAGGGATTACTCTAGACTGGTGGATCCTTGGTCTCCCAACTAGTAAATTAAAATAGGTAGGAACATCCAACACTTGGAATGGTATAGTCTGAGTCATGGGCCTATTGTCACATCAAGGTTGGCAACTCCAAGCACTTCTCTCTTTGTATTATCATAAGCTCTAATAACTTAATTAGACATTTACCAAGTCTATAGTCTCAACACCCAAAAAACTAGCTGCTTTCAGGGGATAGGCTTTCAATGCAAAGCCATTATGAACCAATACCAAGGGTATAGTATTCCCTTGCTAGGAAGATCTTTGTTATCAAAAGTTATATGGACTCCCTTTGTAGATTGAGTTAAGCAGGCTACCAGATCTTTAGGGGTTATATCATTGGGTTATATTGGAAGGATTTATATTGAAATGTTGGCTTGGGTCTTTCTAAGTTGCTTCAAGAGTGGATCTTCTTCAGGATAGGGTATAGGTAAAGGATTCTACTTTTGGGTAGGAGGAGGAAGTGGTTGAGTAACTTGCCCGCTTCTGGTCAGGGTAAAAATTTCTTCTTTGACCTCATAAACATAGTTATTGAGGTCTAATACAAAATAATATGCTCAGGCTGAACTGGCTTAATCAAAGTAATATGATCAACATGTTTCTAAATAAAGGACAATACAATTGATTGTAGGTAGTGGACACTTGAGTATAAGGTTAGTAGCTATGTTGGATTAGGGTCTCAAAGGCAGAATTAGACCCTTGTTAACTAGGTCCTATACCTTATACCTCAAATTAATGCATACATTAGGCTTATGAATTGCCTTATGATGAAAATCACAGTATCCATCGGCCTTAAAACTCCTTGGAAATGGCTTTAGTAGTAGGGCAGGAGGCAATGGCTCTATCGTCTTGGCCTCTATAGCCTTTTTAAACATAACCCCTAAAAGCATCCCCAAGTTGGTAAATGTTCTATCGTATCTTTCCAATCCGGTGGGTTGCTAAGTACTTATGTTAGCTACTTCACCGCTTTTTTTATTTTCAACTGAGTTAGGACTGGTACTGGAATTGTTCCCCCCTTTTTCATATCTAGAGGATGAGGAAACTATTGATTCATCCTTCAACTAGCCTGAATGCACTAAATCTCAATCTTCATCACATTGGTAACCAAGGCTGTGAAATCTAAGAGATACTGAGTCTGGATGTGGGTCTGGTAAACTGGTTGTAAGTTATTAATGATGATGTCTATATATTCCTACTTTGGTGGCCAATTTACCATTTTTGCTACTTTTGCCCCCCACCACACAAGGAATGAGGAGAAGGACTCCTAGGTTCCCTATTTAATGGTCTTCATATCCTAGTGAGTGACATGCACCTCGACATTCTAATGATATTGCCTAATGAATTTACTATAGATATCCTTCCATGTTAAGTACTTCTGCTTGTCAAGGTCCACAAACCACTTGATTATTGCTCTAGTTAATGACTGTTGGAATAACTAAGCAAAGAGCTCATTAGTTACTCCAAGGGGGGAGAGGGCACCTACATACATCTCCAAGTGTGCCTTGGGGTAGGTTGTGCCTTTGAATTTGTCCATTGCGGGATTCTTAAACTTAGGAGAGCCTTGGGCACTTCAAAAGAGGGCTAAAGAATCTGGGTCCATATAGGCCTTATTACTTTTGAAGTTCTTGATTTACCTCCCAAGGGCCTCAATCTTCTCAAGAATTTTTTGAGATGGGTCACTTCCTTGGGAAGGGTTTAGAATAACCTCTGGGATTAGCTGAGGGGCATACCCCATTTAGGTCAAATCAATGATTGGGATAGTAAGGTAGATGGATTTTGGAAAGGTGTTGTACAAGGGGGAATTGGTGGAGCAATGTGTATGGGAGCTACAATTAGAGTTGTTGGTATGGTAGGGTTTAAGGTTGTTGGTGGATCAGGGGAAAGGTATGGTTCGACGCTATTAGTGGTGAAAATGGTGTTTGAGAGCTTGATGCAATGTTAGGATCTATAAGAGTTGGGTTGTTTTATGCCAAGGCTGGTCTAATCATTTTGGAAAATTCTTAAAAGATGGCATTCCTTTACTTAGCTAGGGTCTTATTCAGCTCAGTATGCTAGTTAGCCATCATGGTGGTGAAATACTCTTCTTGCCTCTTAAGAAGAGCCTTTATTGTAGGATCAAGTTCAGAATGATGGGCCATTTGTACTTAAAGAAGGTAAATGCAAAGGGTTAGTGAAAAGGGAAGAGGGACTTAATGCAAGCAAGTATGGGTCATATATAGATGGAATGGTCTATCATAGACTAGACTTCTCCTAAAATGTATTGGCATTGATTGGCTAGGTAAGTGTCTAAATTATTAAGAAAGGTATTAAAATATGTCCTTATATGGCCGACTGAGATAATGATGGGGTCATTTTTAATGGACATGCTAGGATTCCTAAAAGATAAAACAAGGACAACTTGAAAATAGGGTTGGGTCTTTTGAAAAATGTAGGATATGTGAAAATAGGTATTGGATCCATGAAAATATAGGGCCTTTGTTTTAAAGGTATTATATACAAGGTTTTTTTTATTTTAGGGCTTTGTTTAAAGGGTAAGATGTCTTAAAAGTTTATACAATCCTGTACACAATTAAAGTACACATAGATGCTTGAGAAAAAGATTTCATAAGGTCATGTACAGAGGCCTTAATTAATATGGTACATACAACCTAATGATGGGCCTAAGGTCATTACATGAAAGGGTTAAAGGGGGCTTACTCAGAAAGAGTCTGCCTCACTAGAGTAATGATATACCTAATCACATGTCAGATAAGAAATATAGCATGGGTCCAATAGTATGTGCATGCTCGTTAAACCTGAAAAAGATTTAAGGATTCATCACGGGTGAGATTACTTTTTCTATCCCCTAGTATAACTAAGGAAGGTTGCTAGATTGATTCTACACATTATCCTAAGGTTTAATCCTAATTATACTAAAGTAAATGCACAAGTGATGTATAAAAAGTTCAAATTTAATGAAAGATCAAGTTCAAATTTAATGAAAGATCAAGCTAATTTTACTTTGAAAAAGTTTTAAGTTCATATCCCACTTAAAAATAAATTTTCTTTTGAAAAATAATTTATGCTCCCTAGTGAATTCGCCAGCTATTAAGCCCCAGCCCCAGCCCGAGCACCTAGCCCGACCCGCAATGCTGAAAGATTGGGCTAAGTCTCATGAAAAGTGCTAAAGTCACTTTGCCTTTTTTGGCTACAATCAGTTTGAGTAAAAATGGTTTTAGAAATGTGTCACCACTCAAATTTATTTTGGAAAAGGAAAAATTTAAGAAAATTCATAAATTGACTCTAACATTATCCCAAGGATAAAATACTAGTCTTGAGCCAAAGGATGGATTTGGGGGCTAGGTTTGGGCTTATTTTAATTAAAAATAGTTTGGCCTTTGAATAAATAATAACATATAAATTTTTATTTCTAGATATGACAATTATGAACATGATATGAATGATATAATAAGAAAAACATGTCCATATGTTCATCCATCCATAGCAAAATTTAATATAAAGATTAAAATTAGCTAAACTTTACATTTAAAAATCCAAAAATAGAGGATCTCAATCTAGCCTTACGGATTCTAGGTTGATCACACACTCCTCAAAAAAGTATTTTAATTAACAAACAAGTTTATAAATAGGGGAAAGAAGGTCCACAGTCGAACAAGAAGCTAAAATTAAAGGAAAATGTTTTTTTACAAAGTGGACTTGATACTTGGAGTGAAATTCCAAGTAGGCTTGCATATCCTATTTGAATAAGAATCAAAGCCTATGCAGTTGTAACTATCGCAAGATGGTTGATTTAACTCTTGAAAAGTTATTTTTTTAAACATAAGCTATATGAGCCTAAGTTTAGGTTAATTGTTAAACCTAAGTCTAAAACCCAAATTTTAAGTTCTAATTTAAAGAAAGGTTGATTTTGGAAAAAAAAAATTAAGTTCATATTCCAACTTAATTTTAGGAAACATAAAAGATTGATAAAATTTAAGTTCATGTTCATTTTGGGAAAAACAAAAGATTAATTAAAATTAAGTTCATGTTTCAATTTAATTTTGGGAAAAAGATTTATTTTAGGTTCATAATCCAATTTAAAATGAGAAAGCATTCATTTTAGGTTCATATTACATCCTAAATTGAAAAAGGATTGATTTGAGGTTCATGTTCCAACCTAAATTAAAAAAAAGATTGATTTTAGGTTCATGTTCCAACCTAAATTAAAAAAGGATTGATTTAAGATTCATGTTCCAACCTAAATTGAAAAAGGATTAACTTTATGTTCATGTTCTAACCTAAATTGAGCAAGGATTGATTTTAGGTTCATATTCTAATCTAAAAATTGAAATATGATTAATTTTAGGTTCATGTTCCAACCTAAATTGATAAAGGATTAAAATTTATTAATTGATTAATTAATTAATTTTAGATCAAAGTTTAATTTTAGTTTGATTTTAAGGACTAGATGATAGTCCTTACAGATTAGGGAAAAAGGTTTAATTTAATTTTAATTTTAAAAACCAAAGGATAGTCTTCAAAATTAGGGAAAAAAGTTTAATTTAATTTAAACTTTAAAAAACAATGGTGTTCAAAATTAGGACAAAAGGTTTAATTTAATTTTAATTTTAAAAATGAAAGAATGGTTTTCAAAAATTAGGGCAAAAGGTTTAAACCTAGGTTTAATGTCAAGAACCAAATGATGGCCCTTAATATTAGGGCAAAGAGGACCAATATCAATAAAATAGGACAAGGAATAAAAGAAAACAAGAGAAATTGGTGTTTCTTACCTTCCTCCCAGATGCTTTGATTGATGGTAGTTTAGGAGTATGACTGGACCTTAGTTTCACTTTATTTAGGGCTTGAAGGTTGCCAAGGAAGCAATTGGGTTTGATTTGGCTTAAGGAAAGCTAAATCAAACATATTGGTAGTTAAATTTGCTAAATTTTCTAAGGAAGCAAATTTTAGGTGGTTCAAACTAAGGAAGAATAAATCTTTTTTCTTAAAGAAAGAAAGAAGGAAGAAGAGAGTAAGACAACTTGCAAATTGGTATTATTAAATTGAATAGGGTGAAGAGAAATAGGGTGGAAGAGCCCTATTTATAGAGATTTTTAAGGTTAAAATGGGAAAATTTTGGATTAGGGCATCACAGCACCAAAACAGTGTCGCACGGCATGTTATGGGTTCTCTACAGCACCTGCTTCTTGTGGCAGATGCGAGGCACAATAAGCCCGATGTAGAGCAGCAAAATTCCCAGGGTTCATTCTCCTTCGTCCAACATCTGTTTTAAGTGATTTAAGTTGCGTTGTGACTGTAACATACTAAATGTTAATTTTAGGTGAAAATTTTTGGGATTTTGGGTTGACAAACATTTCTGTATGCTAGTATTTTTTCTAAAGACACTCCTTAGAAAATCTCTCAAGTCATTTCTCTAATGTTTCTCTTTTAAAAAGCATTTTTTAAATTAATTTCACTATAGAAAAAAACATTTTTATTTTCCATAAAATTTCTATGACTGAAATTAATTATATTTATTTTAATTCATTCTATGTATGTAACTGTAATGTTTAAAAATTTAAATAGTGACCTTCTTAACCAATATTGATAATTGATAGTATATAGTGATAAAAGTGACCTAGATAAATGATATAAGTAGAAAATTATGAATAGAGGATCTTAAAATTTACTGAAGAAATTATTTTTTTGGTTTTATAGGAAAGAGGGTGCATTATAGTTAAAATGAGATTTCCCACACTAGATTGAACTGAATATATATGTGTATATAACCTATAATTTTCTTTTTTCTTCTCTTCTTTCTCCATCATCCACGCCATCTATCACCACCATCACCATCTTCTCTATTTTCTTCTTCCTTTCATCAAATTAATCAAGAATCAAGGGAAATTCATCTTTTGTTACAAATTTTTAAGAGAATTAGCTAGAGTAGATAAGATTATTAACAAGTGATTAAAGAGAAAAAGAGGGATTTTGAAGGAGCATGTGCTTATGTATTTTAACTTGCAAATATTTGAATTTCTATGAGTTTTAATGTTTTAATTGGTTTGTTGAGTCATTTATAATGAATTATTTCTTTAAAGTATTGGCTAAATGGATTGATGAGTGAAAAATAAATTAAAATAACTTATATATGATGAGTATGATTCTAAATTCATTCTTTACAAGAACTGAGTAGTGTGAGCGGAGATTTTTGCCCCCACTCCCATGTGGAATGGTTCTTGCAACTTCAATACTATTAGGCTCAGGGCCTTAGAGAATATGGGCCTAAACTCGGAGAAAATGGAGTCGACATCCGGATGAGCTGAAAAAAAAGAAAGGGGTAGATGAGTCAATTTCTATGTAATCCCCAACCCGATGATATGATTGGTTGGGTTTTGTATCTAAGACTGAATTTGGGTTATAGACCCGATGATATGATTGGTTGGGTTCTGAACCCGAGATTGGATTAGATTTTAGACCCGAGACTAATTTAGTTTTTGGATCCGAGGCTGGATTTTGGTTCTGGACCTGATAATATGATTGGTTGGATTTTGGACCCGAAATAAATGTAAAAAATTATTTATAGTCAGTAAAGCATTTTGCAAACAAAAAATTTGGCTATTTTTTACCATATATGGATACCTATATACTCTTACCCCCTGCGTAAAAAAATATTTATGAGTGCAAAAAATATTTTTTATATACGCAAAAAATATAGACCCATAATAAATATCTATTACTATGTGCTCGTGTGTTGTGTCTGAAAAGAAACATAAATTATTGAAAAGAGACAAGGGACAAAAGTTTTGAATGGAGACATCAATTATTGAATTTTTTCCTCTAAGCACGTGAATATGCTTTTTTTCAATGAAAAAATTGAGATTCATCCTTCAGACTTCATTCTCTATAAATTACATTGCAGCATTCATTCATTTCATCCAAGCCTCAGAGAGTTTCAAGTTACCCGAAAAAAAAAAACTTTGCAAACTGCTTATTAGAAAATTTTCTTTCAACTTTCAGCATATATAAAAAATGGCAATGAATTAAAATGTATCTAGGACTAGACCACGTATGGATCATGAATTGCGTGCTTACCTCATAAATAGTGGGTTGGACCAGGTTCCTATCCTAGCAGGTGTAGACCCTTAATTTTTTACCCAGTCCGGTCCATTATATTCTATTTAGTCCAAAATAATTTTTGTGTTGTCCAAATTGGTCCAAAATAATTTTTGTTATCTTAATTAAATAATTTTTGCTTCAGTATCTAATTTTTATTAATAAAAAATAAAAATAAACAAATAAAAATCAAAAAATAAAAAAAAATCGAAGACGGAAAAATCGGCGACGAAAAAATCGTCGCCGAAAACCAGCGCGAGGAACGACATGGCCCAAGCCATTTCGCTCGTAAGAAAATCCTGCGGGGGAAATGGCCAGGCTATTTCACCCGTAGGAATTTCCTTCCAGCGAAATGGCCAGCAGGCCAGTCCCTTGCCCCTGCCTCAGCCAATTGCGGCAATTTCTTTTTGCCAACGCATTTTTTCCGCAGCAGTTTTTTTTTTGCAGCGAAATTTTTCCTACGCAAATTTTTTTGAAACCTAATGCAATTAGGTTTCAGTTTCCTTTTCTTATCAATATTATGTTCCATGAATAATTAGGAATGAACCATAAAATTCTTCTATAAATAAGACCAAAAACAACACAAAAAAGGGGAAGAAATCGGAGGAGAAATTGATCAAAAATTGGATCCGAAACTAAGTAGGAAAGGCACTGAATCAACCAGTTTTTTTTTAGAGAACAGAAAAACAATTTAAGCAATTCAAAGGCAGCAAAGTTTGTCTTTGATCTGGTTCATCCAAGATGAAAATTTGGAGGAACCAACAAACGGAGGTATGCATCAATTGTTTAAATTCTTTTTTTCACAGTAGCTAAATCATCCCATTATTTCTTTTAATTCAAAAACTTAAGAACCCTAATTCACCTTTTCTAAAGTTTGAAAATCTTAATTCGTTGCTTTATTTTCCAAAAAGTTTAAAGTTATTAGTTTTATTTCTTCAAAACACCAAAACCCTAATTTGCTTTCTAAATTTTCAAAATTCTAAATTGAGTTCTGTTTCTTTCCAAAAGCCCTAAAAACATCTTTTTTTTACTTTTATAAACTTTCAAAATGGTCTTTGCACATAAGACTTTTCTAAAAGCAAATCAAAAATTCTTTTGCTCATGGCCCAAATGCTAAGCCCAAAATCCATTTTTCTAAAATCTTTTTACAATGGGCTTAGAAACAAAATTGTTTTTATCCTTTTCTTATAAAGAGCTTGCAAAAATATTTAGGTCAATTATGAAATACCAAAAATCAATTGTTGGCCTAGTTTATACTAAGAATAAATTAACCATGGGATTGTTTTTGGCATGAACCATTAGTTACTTTTTCAAGTGAGAAATCTATCTATAATAAACCTTTTAATTTAGTTTTAATTCAATATAGCATAAAAGCTACTTTAGTTGGTTGAATGGATTAAAACCTAATTAAATGGAATTACTATGAATGGTTTCCATTTTCAAAAAATATAACTATTGGTTGAAAACGTCCGAGGGAAATATTCGAAAGCAAGGTACCCCATGTTGGTATTTTGTTAACCATATACCTAAGAAAAGAGACTCGCCAATCATGTGTGGATGTTATAAGGTTGGAAGGAACGTCCTATTTGTCCTTGTGTAGACCCTTAATTTTTTACCCAGTCCGGTCTAATATACTTTATTTAGTCCAAAATAATTTTTGTGTTATCTAATATATTTTAATTGGTCTAAAATAATTTTTGTTATCTTAATTAAATAATTTTTGCTTTATTATCTAATTTTTATTAATAAAAAATAAAAATAAACAAATAAAAAATAAAAATCGGCGACAAAAAAATCATCGCCGAAAATTCCAGCGGGCTTGGCCGTGGGCCATTTCGCCCACAGGCCTGTTCCTCGCCCCTACCGCAGCCAACTGCGACAAATTCTTTTCGCCAGCGCAATTTTTCAGCAGTAGTTTTTTTTTGCCAGCGAAATTTTTCGACGCAAATTTTTTGAAACCTAATACAATTAGGTTTTGGTTTCCTTTTCTTATTAAATATGGTATGCCGTGTGTAACTAGGAAAAACTAATAAAAAACCTCTATAAATAACAACACAAAAGGGAGGAAAAGTAATGAGAAATTGAGAGACAAAATTGAACAAAAGCTTGAACAAAAGTGAATCCGAATCCGTGAAGGAAATCAGCTTGAATCAAGCTGATTTTTTGAGGGAGCAGGAAAACTATTTAAGCAATTCAAAGGCAAAAAGACTTATTTTTGACCTTGTTCATCCAAGAAGAATTGTTTTTGGAGCAATCAACAAAAAGAGGTATGTATTAAATTCTTTGGTTATTTTTTTCACAGTAGGAAAATGTATTTTTCAAAATTAAAAAACTTAGAACTTTAATTTAGTTTTTCTAAAGTTAAAAATACTATTCCGTTGCTTTATTTTCCAAAAAGGTTTAAAATTATTATTTTTACTTCTTTAAAATCTTAAAACCCTAATTGAACATATTTTTCAACAAAACCAAAATTTGATTCTGTTTCTTTCAAAATTTTAAACTTGGTTCTATTTCTTTCAACAAACCTTAACAAATATCTTTTCTATTTTTATAAACTTTAAATCGTTTGTTTAAATTCATAAAACTTCATAAAATTATTAAATTGATTTCCAAATTCTAAAAACCAATTCATCACCCGAAACCCTAATTTTAAATCAAAAAACCCTAATTCAATTCCAAAACCTAAAATAGTGAACACTAACCCTTTTAAAACCTTAAACCCTAATTTTTTATAAACCCTAATCCTTAAAACCTTAAAAATCATATAAACACAAATATTTTAACTTTACATAGTCGCTTGAAAACACAATGCAATAACCAAAAATCATAAATCAAAGTGTTTTAAAGTGTCCAAAACCCTAGTTTCATGATTTCACCATTCAAACCTTAATTTGTTTAATCAAAATGTCTTACCAACCTTTTAAAACATAAAATCCTTAATTTATTTTAATTCTTTAAAAGTCACAGTAGCTTAAACTTATGAAAATCAAAAACCCTAAACATATGAAATAAAGAACCCTAAATGGAAATTATAGCTATAATTTAGATTTTTATTTACCTTATTCAATTCTATATTTGATTATACTTTGATTTATTTTATATGCTTTAATTTATTTAAGTTCAATACTTGATTTATTTAATTTATCATGAATGGATGTTTATTTTCTATCGATATTTAATGAATGATTTATTTATGATGAATGATTATTTACTTTTATCAATTTATTTAGGTTTCTAAATGTTGTAAGAGGTATGTTTCCAGTTGGTGGGTACCTCATTAGGTAAATATCATGTAATTTAATTTGCTTTTCTATCTTAGAACTTATGTAAAGGGCATGTTTCTACCTTTCGGTGGGTGTCCTATCTAGGCATGTGATGTAAGGACATGTTTCCATCTTAGGATGGGTGTCCATTTATTTATTTTGCTTGGACCTTGCTTTGATTTTAATATATTGATGCTTTCTTTTAATTATTGTGTGTAATATGGATAATGTTGATGTATTTAAGAATTTATAATATTAAGACCTATAAATGAGGCCGGTTCCAATAAACTGGGCGTTGTGGGGGGTGCTGGGCCATTTCTCACCTTCCCTACACATACCCAACTTTCCGAACCCATTAGGGGGTTGGGGATTCCTTAGGAATCGAGTCATCCACCATTTTCTTTTTTCCCGACCCGTTCGGGTGGCGACTCCATTTTCTCTGGACTTAGGTTCGTACTCTCTAAGGCCCCGGAAGTGGGGGCAAAAATCCCCGCTCACACCTTGTTTGTTAATTGTTCGTGCATACATGCATAAATACATTTGCATCTCATGTCATTGATCCTTTATGGCTCACAGCCCTGGATTACGATAGTTCTAAAGCTTACAACAATCCGACCTACACCGGAGATGAAGTATCTAGCAACGACTCAATCACTTACTCACCAAAAATAATAGAGCCCAAAAAAATTCAAAGGATGGTGGATGAGGCCCTCAACACCAAGATGAAAGAAATAATAGAGGCCCTAGCTAAGACCATGAAGAACCAATTGACTGCAATCTTAGAGAATCATGCCGAGGCATCTGCTATCACTAAGAAGCCAAAGGACAAAGGGAAGACTAAAGTTGGTGAAGTGGTTTTTGATGATTAAAAGGTGATCATTGATGATGATGATGATTGGGCTCAATACTACCAAGATGCTCAAGAGAAGAAAAAGGAACCAAAGGTTGTTGGAAGATCAACTATGGAAAAGACCAAAACTTCTTATATTGAAAAGATGATTGCTGATTTAGAAAAGAAATTTGAGAAGAAGCTCAAAACCAAGGAAATGTCCGAAGTTGACAAATTATTTGAGCTAGATGAAGAAGTCCCGTACAAGTTCAAGATGCCATCTTTCACAAAGTTTGATGGAACCAAAAATCCTCATCTCCATGTGAAGCAGTATATCACTGCCATGCAGTCCACCCAAGCTACTAAGGCTCAAACTCTAAGGTACTTTATGCTCTCATTGGACCCTGTTGTCCAAAATTGGTTCAATACCTTAGATGATGGGACACAAAAGAGTTGGGATTTGCTTTACAAAGCCTTCATCCAACAATATGGATATAATGTCGAGATGGAAGTTACTTTAATGGAAGTTGAGTCCATTACGCAACGACCAAATGAAAATTTTGTGGACTATGTGAAGAGATGGAGAAACAAGGCCGCTTTGCTCAAGAAGAGGCCTGATGAATCCGATCAAATAAGGATGATTATGAGAGGGTATTGCCTAGTCTCCATGAAAGGATGTCTCACACCCTTATAAGGGATTTCAAAGACCTTCTCCAAGCTGGTTTGCAAATTGAAGAATGGAAAAGAGAGAAGAACCATTTTTCAACAAGAAGGAATGAGAAAGGGAACTATCAATCTAATAGCCAAAGCATGAAAAAGGAAGTCGGTGTTAATGCTACCAACCAAGGAACAAGGAGACGGTTTTAGGAATTGGGGAAACCGATGTCTTGGGTTCTTAATAAGCTTCAAAGAAAGGGATTGTTGTAACCATTAAACCCTCATCCTTTGCCTAACCCTCTCCCACCTAATTTTGACACCAAAGCATTTTGTCAATTTCACCAAATGCAAGGGCATGACACGAATAGATGTGTGAGGTTGAGACATGAGATCCAAAATCTAATTGATAATGGGAAACTACCCAAGCCCAACAAGCCAAACACCAAAGACAACCCATTACCAAAGTTCAATAGAGTACCACCGCCAACAACCTTCATGATTAGAGGAGGTTTGCATGAGGACTTTGTCATGTCTTCTTTTCAAGATGTCGGCGGAGAAGCAACCAAAGAAGAAGAGGTATTTGAATAAATTAAACAAGCTATGGTGGCTAAAGAGGTAACAATTTGTGTTGTCAATGGGTTTTGGGATTCAAGCAATAGTGATGATGATCTTGTATCCAAGAAGGAGGAGTGGACTTGGTCCGAGCCCGAAGAAGATGAAGTAATGAACACTAGATCCGATAAGCCTTATGCAAGGCCATCTTCTAAGGAGGTAGAAACTAATAAGGGTAAGGAAGTTGAAGTAGGAAATAAAGAAGAAGAAGATGATGTTGTGCTCAAGCAATTGAAAAGAACACAAGCAAGTGTTAGCATTTGGGACTTATTAGCTACTTCTAAAAAGCACCGAGAAACTATGGCCAAAGCCTTGGCTAGAATGCCAATTTCTACCTCCACGACACCGGAGGAGCTGATCAACTTCATAAAGATTGGAGGGGTAATGAAATGTGAAGAGGTCCAAGAGAAGAGCGAAGTTAATATGGGAGTAGTTTCTTTTTCAGATGTGGACTTACCGAAGGAGGGGAGAGATCATATCCACCCTCTCTTTATCAAGATAGAAGTCAAAGGGAAGAGGACTCCATGTGTAATGGTCGATGATGGGTCTGCCATAAATGTTTGTCCACTTAAGATATTGCCAAAGCTAGCCATGTCAACAAGAGATCTAAACCCGACCGAGGTAACAATTCGTGCTTATGACAACACTAAGAGGCATGTCGAAGGGACTTTCAAAGCTGCTGTCAAGGTTGGTCCAATTGAATCTATTGTTGAGTTTGTTGTTTTAGACATACAGGTTACCTTTGCTTTACTCTTGGGGCGACCATGGTTTCATCCTCTTGGTGGAGTTCCTTCCACCCTTCACCAAAAGATCAAGTTCCCTAACAGAGATGAGACAGTGGTCATTGAAGCTGAAGATAATGAGATTGTTAATGCTCTAATGATTGTGAGGCCTCTCAATGGTTTCCAAGTAGCTGCAATTTCTGATAATGAAGTAGTGGACTCCAAAGTCTTGAATATGATGAAGAATATGAACTACCTTCCCGGAGCTAGTCTTGGAAAGGGTAAGGCAGGTTTGACAAAGCTGCCATACTTTAGAACTCAAACCTCTAAGAAAGGGTTTGTATATGATGAAGACAATGATGTCCAGCTAAAGAAGGATGAGAAGATGAGCTTCCCACTACTTGAAGAAATCTTTGTCAAAGCTCCAGATATGGGACCACTCCAAGGAAAGCCCGAGCCGATCATGTTCATGGGTAAGTTAATCTCGGGTTTTGAAATTTTTACAGATGTGGCCGAGCTAGTGGACCAAGTGAAGAAAGAGCTCACCTTGTCAGCCAACAAAGAATCTAATCCAAAAGAGAAGAATGAAGTTGTTCTGAAAGCCGAGAAGACTCCGGAGGAGATTGCTGCCCTGGTTGAAGAAAATTTTGAAGACATCCTGCCTTATGATTTTGAGAACAATGATTTTGATTTTAATTTGTCTACTTTGTATGAGGATGATAATGTTTTCTTTTCCAAAATGAATGCAATAAAGTCTAATTTTGCTTACTTGTGTGATGTTTCTTCTGATGGTTGCATACATTCAAATAGCAGTTACATGAGCATCTTTAATATTAATTCTGTTAACACAATCATTAAATTTGGGAACAACCGAAAATCCTAAAAACATTAGCATAGCATCCAACCTTACTCCTGATGAGAGAGAGAGATTTGAAAAAATATTTAAAAAATATGAAGAAGTGTTTGCTTGGTCTTATGAGGATATGCATGGAATAGATCGAGACATAGCTGAGCATCATATTCCCACTTACACTCACATGAAACCTGTCAAAAAAAAAGTTTAGGCGATTAAGACTTGAGTTGGCTGAATTGGTTAAAGAAGAGGTCACTAAGCAAATACAAGTGAAGTTCCTTGAAGTGATAGAATATCCAGATTGGCTAGCCAACATAGTACCTGTGCCAAAGAAAGATGGAAGGATAAGGGTCTGTGTGGATTATAGAGATTTAAACAAGGCTTCCCCTAAAGATGATTTTCCTTTACCTCATATAGATGTCCTCATTGATAGTGCAGCCTCAAGCGTGCTACACTCATTTGTAGATGGATTTTTCGAATACAATCAAGTGTTAATGGCCCAAGAGGATAAAGCTAAAACTGTTTTCATTACTACATGGGGTATATTTTGTTATAGGGTGATGCCGTTCAGCTTAAAGAATGTTGGAGCAACCTATCAAAGGATGGCCACCACTTTCTTTCATGACATGATGCACAAAGAAGTTGAAGTATATATTGATGATATGATGGTTAAATCGCATACAAGGGAACAACACTTCCAAAACTTAAAATTATTCTTCGATAGAGCTTTGAAATATAAGCTAAGATTGAACCCGAAGAAGTGTGTGTTTGGGGTTACCTCAGGTAAATTATTGGGACATGTGATTGGTCCGAATAGCATTGAGATTGATCCTGACAAAGTTAAAGCAATCAGGGATATGCCAGCCCCTAAGACGGAGAGAGAAGTTTGGGGATTTATTGGTAAATTACAATACATCAGCAGATTCATAGCAAAACTCACAACAATTTGTAAGCCTATCTTCAAATTGCTTAAAAAGAATCAGCCAGTCATATGGAATGAAGAATGTCAAAAGGCCTTTGAGCGAATAAAAGTGTATTTGTTGAATCCACCTGTTTTAAAAGCACCTAAACCCGGCAAACCTTTATTACTATACTTAGCAATGGAAGAAGAGTCAATAGGAGCCAGGCTAGCCCAAGCAGATGAGTCAGGGATTGAGCATGCAGTTTACTATTTGAGTAGAAAGCTCCTACCTTATGAAAATTTAGTATCATTGAAAAGACTTGTATAGCCGTGGTTTGGTCTTCTAAGAAGTTGCGGCATTACTTTCAATCGTATAGTGTGCAAGCAATTTCCAGGTTGGATCCAATGAAGTACTTAAGGGAGACACCTTCTTTGATTGGGAAATATGGTCGATGGTTGATAATATTAGAAGAAGTTGAGATTGAATATGTAACCAGGAAAACAATCAAAGGTAGGGCGGTGGCAGAATTCCTAGCCCAACAACCATTACCAGAAAGCGAAGAGGTAATCTTAGAATTTTCGGATGAACATTTAGAAGCAATTGAAGTACAAGGGTGGAAAATGTATTTTGATGGAGCAGTAAACAGGAAAGGAGAAGGTTTGGGAGTTATACTAGAATCGCCTGAAGGGGAACTCATCCCTTTAGCCAAAAAGTTGAAATTTAGGGAAACCAATAATATGGTGGAATACGAAACTTGTATTTTCGGTTTGGAAACCCTAATGATTATGAAGGTGGATAAGGTGGAAGTTTTTGGATATTCATTGCTGGTAGTATCCCAAGTAAATGGAGAGTTGGAGTTGAAAGAAGAAAAATTAAAACCGTACCACCATTACCTGACCATGATGAAGAAGAACTTTAAGGAGTGTAGGTTTATACACCTATCAAGAGAAGAAAATCAGATGGTTGATGCCCTAGCCACATTGGCTTCGGTATGGGAAAACCCTGTCAGTTTATTCCTTAAGCCTCTGATCTTGACCAGTTCATCAACTCCTTGCTATGAATATGAGACAATCATGGAAATTGACACAGACCATGATGCGAGGTATAATACTATCAGGTGATTTTTGGAGGAAAGAGAATACTCGCTGGGGGCAACAAAGAAAGAGAGAAGAGCCATAAGGCGGTGGTCTTTGCAATACATCACATTCCATGGTGAGTTATATCGAAGATGGCCTAATGGGGTGCATTTAAGATGTTTAAGAAAGCCCGAAGTGGAGCGTATCATGTCAAAAATACATGCAGGAAGTTGCGGACCGCATATGAGTGGTTTGGCCCTAGTTAAGAAGATCATTCGACAAGGTTACTACTGGTTGACCATGGAGAGAGATTGTATTGAGTTTGTAAAGAAGTGCCAACAATGTCAGATGTATGGTAACTTGAATCACATGCCTCCTGAGGAATTGCATTCTATGTCTTCACCCTGGCCCTTTGCCACCTGGGGTATCGACATTATAGGAGAAATACATCCGACAACTTCAAATAGTCACCGTTTCATTATGGTAGCAGTAGATTATTTTTCAAAATGGGTCGAAGCTGAATCCTTCAACAAGCTGGGTGCAAGCCAAATGGGTAGATTTATTGAAAAGAACCTCATCTGCCGGTACGGGGTCCCGCACAGTGTGATATCAGACAATGGGGTACAGTTTCAAGGAGTAGTTAAGGATTTATTCTCGAAGTACCAAATCCATCATCATAGATCCTCTCCTTATAGACCAAAGGCTAATGGTGCCGTAGAAGCAACAAACAAGACAATTAAGCAAATTTTGTCCAAGATGACCAAGACTTACAGGGATTGGTCAGAGATGCTTCCCTTTGCTTTATGGGGATATAGGACAAGTGTGCGAACACCTACTGGAATGACACCGTTCTCTTTGGTTTATGGGATGGAAGCGGTATTGCCAATTGAAATTGAGATCAAGTCATTAAGAGTAGTCTTGGAAGCTGAACTGCCTGAAATGGAATGGGTAGCAAGCAGATACACACAGTTAGCTCTACTAGAAGAGAGAAGGTTAAAGTCACTGTATCATCATCAACTGTATCAAAAGAAGATAGCTCAGGCCTACAACAAAAGAGTTAAAATCAGAAAACTCAGAGTCGGGGATTTAGTGTTGAAGCAGTGTAAGCCTAATGTATCTGATCCAAGAGGGAAGTTCAGGCCTAGTTGGGAAGGGCCATATGTCGTGAAACAAGCCATGAACAAAGGTGCAGTGAAGCTATCAGACATGGATGGGAACGAGTTTAGTGAGCCAGTAAACATTGACAGGTTGAAGAAGTTTTATGTACGAAAAATAAAAAAGAAAGAGCTCGCTGGGTTGAAAACCCAAAAAGGGCGACCTAGGCAAAAGTTAGAGCAGTCCGCTAGTCCCGAAAACCCAAAAGGGCAGGCTAGGCAACAATTAGGGCTAAATGAGAGAAAATTATCAATTAGAAAACCCGAAAGGGCTAGTTGGCAACAGGAGTAATCTTGTGTATGCTGGCTTTATGTTTGGTTTTTCCCTAATTTAATAAAATAGAATTAATGTTAAAATTGTTCTATGTGCACTGTTATAAGTATTTGACTAGATATAGAAGAAATAAATCAATACAATAGCAAAAAGGTGATGACAAATTATAAAGGGAAAAGAAGCATCTTTTATTACTTTAATTATTTTTCATCCTAACAATACACTTTCTAAATTGACAAAAGTAAAATCTATGGCAGTCGATAAGTGTAACGTCCAGGCCAGCATTGCCTCAGCTAATCCAAGTAGGATTCAGTCAAGCAAGGCATGTCTAAGTCGGAAGCAAATTTAGAATCACGAGGCTCAGCTCCATACTAATGGCCAAGCCGACGAGGATCATAGCATGTACCTTGACGAAGAGTAGCAAGGGGAACATACATCAAGTATGTCCGCATGGTGATACGAGAAATCTTCCACCAAGGTACCAACCAACGGATATTGACTTCAGAGCATGAGTGGATCCAGTCAACCCAATCAGCATATGAAGAAGCAGGATGGAGTAGTTTCCTAGCAGAATGATGATGTGGCTGATATCTGGCAAAATCCATGGATGGAGTATCAAGCAATCAAAGACGCTCCTGAAGCCAAATCTGTGAAGAAAGAATTAAATTAAAAAAAAGAGAGAGAGAGAGAAAGAACTAGGACAGCTTAGGCAAAAATTAGGACAGCTCGCTAGTTCTGAAAACCCATATAGGCGGACTAGGAAAAAATTAGAGCAATAAATAAAGAAGAAAAAAGAAAACCTAAATTGAAAACTCGAAAGGGCAGTTTAGGTAATTACCTAAAGCAGCAAAGGACTCCTAGTCAGTCTCTTTGACAATCCTGATTTAAGTCGATCCAATCCAACTAAGGTCTCGGCTAAGATCACAGGTACCAATGACAAGCCTCCTTCCATTTGGTCCATAATATCCAATACTCCTGGATCAATATCGCCGTTAAAAGAGACAAGTAAGAATTGACTGAGCAAGCAAAGATAAAGCATTCGTCCCCATCAACTGAAGAACTTCGGATTTTGGAATTTGAAATAACATCTGCATCTTCTGTTGAGTTTTGGAAACCAATGTGGGTAATGCCATTTGTTGATTATTTGGATATCCAAGGATGGCCTCAAATTCTTCAATCAAGGGACATATTTCAAAGCCATTAATTTTAAATGCCCTAGAATCCATATTCCAAAAGGAAGCCACGACATGTAAGAAGGAGTGGTCCAATTTAACATTTTGAAAGCATTTTAAAACATCAAGTTTTGACCATGAAATTTGCTTCCAATGAATGGCATCCATATTCTTAAATAGAATTTTTATCTTCTTTGAATGATGCTCGGTCATGGTGGATGAATAAAGAAAAAATTAAAATTGTTAAAGGGAGTTTTCAAGTTGAAAGGGAAAAGTTTTTTGGTTTCTGTATGAAATATGGCATAAAAGGTGATTTATATAGAAGAAAATAAGCCTTTCCTAAAGTGAAAAGGAAAAGGTGATGGGAAAGGGTAAGACCATATGGCATAAGGAAAGGAATTGGTGACAATTTCCTTTACCACGTTGAATTTGGTTTAGCAAAATGATGTGGATGTGGATTATGAAATTATGATGTACTGTGATAAAAAAAATTTGTGATTGTATTTTTTTCATTATTGTACAATATTTTACAATTGCTACAATATTTACATATCAATAAGAAGGTGGTGGTAGGTCATCAAATAAAGCCTTGAAACAGAAATAGCCTATTGGAGGAGGGGCCAAATCACTCATCCTGAGTCCGCCCAAAGCGGGAGCACCAAAATTTGGCAAGTTACTCATCCCGGGATCACTCGAAGCAGGAGCACCAAAATTCCTACTACCTTGAGGTTTCGATACGTCATGGTCCTCATCAAAAGTAGACAAAAGGATCTCATGGTCATCAGTCTAGGGGCCTCTCGATGAACCTGAAATCGAAAGTCTCAAAAATGTTGTTCGGTTTGATGATATAAACTTTCAAAATGAGAAGCCTGCTGACGACTTGCAGCCAACTCTTCTTGAAGTTTTCTATTTTGTTCTTCGAGCATCCGCTGTGAGCCAAGAAGGAAAAAGGTAAGAGCATACATAATCATGCATACATATAGCATAAATTACCATGAAATAAGGAACTTACCAGGCAGTTCATATCAATGCCCTGCGGATGAGATGGCATATCTGGAAAGCTAGAATGAGCAAATGAAGGGGCAGTGAAAGAAGGTCTAGCCTCATTATCAAATGAACCAACAGTCTGCAACAGTCATTAAAGAATCAAAAAAGGGAAAATGTATATAATAGGAAAAAAACAATTGCAAGGGAAAAATGGTAAAAGTTTTACCTGAAAAGTAGTAGCCCCGAGATGTGGAACAAACTCTCCTGTATCTCTGTGATGTTCCTCTTCATCTCTACCCTCATTTTCTTCGGGAATTTCCCGCACACCAACTGTGAGTCGGGATTTTCGCCCCCACTCCCGGTGGAATGGTTCTTTAGACTTTGCAACTGTTTAGGCTCGGGGCATTAGAGAACACGGACCTAAGTCCGGAGAAAATGGAGTCGCCACCCGGATGGGCTAGGAAAAAGAAAGGGGTGGATGACTCGATTCCTAAGGAATCCCCACCCCTTAATGGGTTCGAAAAGTTGGGTACGTGTGGGGAAGGTGAGAAATGGCCCAGCACCCCCACAACGCCCTGTTCATTGGAACCGGCCTCCTTTACAGGTCTTAATATTATAAAATTCTTAAATATAACAATATTATCCATACTACACATAATAAAAAGAAAGCATCATTATATTAAAATCAAAGCAATGTCCAAACAAAACAAAACAAATAAATGGACACCCATCCAAGGATGGAAACATGTCCTTACATCACATGCCTAGATAGGACACCCACCAAAAGGTAGAAACATGCCCTTTAAAAAGGTTCTAAAATAGAAAAGAAAATTAAATTACATGATGTTTAACTAATGAGGTACCCACCAAGTAGAAACATACCTCTTACAACTTTTGGATGTCTAAATTGATTGATAAAAGTAAATAATCATCCATAATAAATAAATCATTCATTAAAAGTATTTAAATATCAATAAAATAAACATCCATCCATGATAAATTTAATAAATCAAGTATTGAAATTAAATAAATTATAGCATAAGAGATAAATCAAAGCAAAATCAAATATGGAATTGAATAAAGCAAATAAAAGTTCAATTATAGCTACTGCGAATTTTTATGGAGTTAAAATAGATTAGGGTTTTATGTTTTAAAAGGTTGGTAAGACACTTTGATTAACCAAATTGAGATTTGAATGATGAAATCATGAAACTAGGATTTTAGACACTTTAAAATACTTTTGATTTGTAGTTTTAAATGATGATTTTAAGCTACTGTGTAAAATTAGCATATTTGTGTTTTTATGTTTTTTTATGTTTTAAAGGATTAAAGTTTAGAAAAAGTTAGGGTTTAATATTTTAAAAGGTTTAGGGTTTACTATTTTAGGTTTAGAAATTAATTTAGGGTTTTAGGCTTTAAATTTAGGATTCTCGGGTGATTTGTTGAATTAGGGTTTAACAAGACAATTTGATGATTTCATGAAGTTTTATGAATTTAAACACACGGATTGAAGTTTTTATAAGTAGAAAAGATGTTTTTCAAGGCTTTTTGAACGAAATAGAACCTACTTTAAAATCTTAAAAGAAACAAAATTTGGTTTTGGTTTTGTTGAAAAATATGTTCAATTAGTGTTTTAAGGTCTTTAAGAAGAAAAAATAACAATTTTAAGTCTTTTTAGAAAATAAGGTCACGTTTTTAGTGTTTTAACTTTGGAAAACTAAATTAAAGTTCTAAGATTTTAACTTTTGAAAAACACAAAAAATCCTAGTTTTAGCTACTGTGTAAAAAATTAGAATTTAGAATTTCATACCTTCTTTTGTAAGTTGCTCCAAAATTGCTTCTTCTTAGATGAAATAGCTCCAAAGACAAGTCTTTGTTACCTTTTGAATCCCTCTCCTCGTGATGCTGCTGTCTAGAAAAGATTTAAATTGAATTTCTTCTTTTCCTTCCTTGATTTGGTTTCAAACTTTCCAAACTCCCTTTGGATTTCCTCTCTCTCGGCCACCTCCCTAATTTCAATGCCTTTGGTCCTTATTTATAGTGGTTTAAGGTTATTTATTCCTAATTAATTAAGGTAAGTAATATTAATAAAAAAAAGAAATTAAAACCTAATTGGATTAGGTTTAAAAAAAATTGCGTTGAAAAATTTTGCGGTGGCGAAAACTGTGGCAGCGGGCCCGTGGCTGGGGCCAGTGGGCGTGCCAGCCCGCAGGAAATTCATGCAGGAAGTTATTTCGCCCGCAGGAATTTCAAATAACTCACCCACAGGAAATTCCTGTGGGCAAAATGCCCGCAATCCTGCGGGTGAGCTGTTGTTGGGCCGACGGGCCCGCGCGACCACTTTTTGCTGTCGATTTTTTTTCCGACTCCGATTTTTATTTTTATTTTTATTTTTTGACTTTTATTTGTTTATTTTTATTTTTTATTAATAAAAATTAGATACTAAGGTAAAAATTATTTAATTAAAATTATTTTGGACCAATTAGACAACAAAAATAATTTTGGGCTAAATAAAACATATTGGACCGGATTGGGTCAAAAATTAAGGGTCTATAGTTTGCCCCCTGCTTGAGTGATCTGAAACCTTAGTGAAAGAGAGTGAAAAGCAATAAGACTTAATTTTTGAGGTTTTGGGTTCTGGACCCAAGAGATTTGGACACTAGATCCTAAACTAGACTTGAATACTCGATCCTATTTGGATTTGCGTACTCGATCCTAAATCGGATTTGGATAATCGATCCTAAACTGGGTTTGGATACTCGATCCTAAACTGGATTTGGATACACAATCCTAACTGGATTTGGATACTCAATCCTAAACTGGATTTGGATACTCGACCCTAAACTGGATTTGGATACTCGATCCTAAATCAAATTTGGATACTCGATCCTAAATTGGCTTTGGATACTCGATTCTAAACTGGATTGGGATACTCAATCCTAACTGGATTTGGATACTCGATCCTAAATTGGATTGGGATACTCAATCCTAACTGGATTCAGACACTCGATCCTAACTGGATTCGGATACTCTATCCTAAACTTGATTGGGATTTGGATACTCGATCCTAAATCGGATTTAGGTACTCGATCCGAAATGGGTACTTGGACCCGAGAATGAATTTGACTAACCTTTTATCAGTTGAGAAGTCTGACTGCTCCAACTGTTCTATGCATTATGATTCTTCACCCTCATAATGGATCTTCATCCTTGGAGATTGGGTCTTCACCCTTGCAAATGGATCTTCATCTTTTGACATCGGGTCTTTACCCTTGAAAAATGGATCTTTATTCTTTGAGATCGGGTCTTCACCCTTGCAAATGGATCTTCATTCTTTGAGATTGGGTCTTTACCCTTGAAACATGGGTCTTTATCCATTGGAGGTCGGGTCTTTACCCTGGCTTTAGCTCTTTTAGCAAGATTGGTCTTTTGTCTTTTGCACCTTCATTCTTTTGAGAGTTCTATTTGTTCCATTCTTTTGTTCTTCCTTTTTCCAAAGATTTAGCTATTTTTAATTGGACCTTATATTCTCTCCTTGCCCCCCTGTGTGGCAAAATATTTGTAAGTGAGTTTAAAAATATTTGGTATATAAACTCAAAAAATTGAAAAGGAGAAACTTTGCCCCCTGTGTAGGCTCAAACCAAAGATTTTATCCATGCAAGCTTTGATTGATGTTTTTGCCGTCTTGTTCTTCACATAAGCATGCATTTCTTCTCTTTGCAAGATTACTGGAGCTTTCTCAAGCAATGGGCTTTCTATGCCCCCCTGATTTGATATCTTCTTTTGATTCTTTACTTCGTAGGGTGTTTGCTGTTCATTTTGACAAGGAATAGACAACACAAGACAAGAAAGTTCGATGTGATATGCTCATGTATGCATGATATGCATGAATAATACTTACAGTTGTTCCATCGACTCACAGACCGAGGTGATCAACAAAAGTGTTCTCATTGGTTCCTTTTTGACGCTTGTTCAAGTCTTGCATTGGAATGATCAAAAGCTTTGCATTTGTGGCTTTCATCTTCAAGATGTTGAAAACATGAGTGGTGGAGACCCTAAGCAGCAGAGTCAGGGATGTATCCATTTCAAACTATATTTCAGCATGTCATTTGATAGTTTCTTCATAACTTTGCCAATAATAATTTCCTTTGCCCAATGTGTCCTTTGGAGGTTCAACATACTTCCCTTAACTTGAAGGCTTTGTATGACAAAACTTTTTTTTTTGAATTTTTTTTATTTGAATTTTGATTTTGAAATCAAATGTTGGCTTTGCCAAATTGATGTCAATGTACCTCAGGACTTAATTTTTCCAAATTAATATATTTATAACATGATAACCCTAGTTACCGTACTAAACTCGGGAATCATTTCTATTTAAGCAAGAACTGTTGCACTTCAGATAGGCACATACACATTACTTGGCTAAAGGTCTCATTTGAGTTTAAATATTGTCTATCCCATATGCATGCTTATTCAAACTATCTACACTAATAGATTCTACCTACCAAGAGAGATCAACAGGTCTTTGATAAGCTTGAAATGGGGTCTATAAGGGACACAGGTTTAAATGAAGGCCATTTTGAGATAGGAGCTGGTGTGACACAATGGACAAACCCTCACACTATAAATTTCTTGTTTGAACTTTAGGCAGTTGGGAGCAATCTTGCTAGACTCCAAATTCCTTCTATATCTTCTTGGCATTAATCTGGATATTGTCTAGGACAGTTTTTGCCCTTGCAAAAATTTTAAGACCCAAATTCGTTTCTTTTCTTCTTCTCCCTTTTCTTTATTTCTCTTACTCTTCCCTTTTCTTTCTCTTTGTTTTCCTTAATCTTCCCTTTCTTTGAGCATTTTATCATTTTGTCCTTCTTTCTTATTGGACTATCAAGTACAAAACTTTCAAGAACTGGATGGTCTCCCTCCTTTTCTCCAATTTTGATTGAATCTTTGGTTGCGTTGGGCCAATTCAAGTAAAAATGTCTTTATGAACCAAATGGAAGCCTTTTGCTGCTTTAGGTAAAAGATAACTCAGTTGGCTTTATGAACCGCCTTTTTAGGTTTTATCTTTTTTTTTAATTCTTTTTCTATTCTTCTTCTTCTTTTTCTTTTCTTTCTTTTCTTTTTCTATTCTCTTTTTTCCTTTTTTCCTTTTTTTGTTCTAGCTCAAACATAGTTGTCTTGTTTGTACCAACTTGGGCTTCCAATAATGGATGAGTGGAGTAACATAAATCTTCTTTAATAGGGATAAATCATTTGTTACTCTAATGTTGATGTTGTCTTGATATATTGGAGAGATTAAGGGAACTTCAACTACCCTTAAGGTTTTGAGAACATCAACTATCCTTATGATCTTGAAAACATCAACTATCTTGAGAACTTCAACTATCTTCATAGTCTTGAGAACTTCAACTATCTTCATGTTCTTGACTAATCATTGCCTTTTTTTATCTTATTACCTCTTCATCTTAGTGATCATAAGACTTGCCAAAAGTATCACAACAGCTCAGGGTAGGTTATTAAGGTTATATGCCAATGAAAAGAAAGCTAAAATTTTATGAAGGCTCAAAGGGACAACTAGGGATTGATATTTAATAGGGTGGATACTAGTTGTTGGCTAATCAAACAATGCCAAGATCATTTCTCTCTTAAATAAGTATAGTTCAATTTCGCTTCGAAAGCTTGTCAAAGCATGTTCTAGGACTGACTAAGACCTAGACAAAGATAATTATGCTGGAGCCCTCTCTAAGTAAGCATACACAACTCAATGCTATAGAGTAATTCCCTCACTTAGTAAAGTCATTCGAGTCATGATGCCTAGACACATTAATTTATAAACATCCAGCTAAATTCCTCATTGGTTGAGCACCAAAATGAACTCATTTATGATAAAAATAATTTATTCAAAGAAATTTAAATTTGAAAAACACAATAGTTCTAAATATTAAAGAAAGTAAGATTGAAAAGCAACATTCAAGCTAAGGAAAGTTCATTGAGTTAGGCTTCTTTTCCTTTCACATCTTCAATATCCCCATCTTGAAAGGATGATAAAACAAAATCTTCTTCCAATCCTTTTCCCACCATGAAGGTTGCCGGTGTAGGTACTCTATTGAACCTTGGTAAAGGATTGTCTTTGGTGTTGGGCTTATCGGGCTCGGGTAGTTTTCCACTATCGATTAGGTCTTGAATCTCACGCCTTAGATGAGCACATTTATCTGTTTCATGCCCTCGCATTTGATGAAATTGACAGAAGGCCTCGGCATTGAAATTTGGTGGCAGTGGATTATGTAGAGGTCGAGGAGCTAACGGTTGTAACAACCCTTTCTTTTGCAGCTTGCTAAAAACCCAAGATAGAGGTTTCCCCAATTCTAAGAATTGTCTTTTATTCCCTTGATCGATTACATTAACATCAACTTCTTTTTGTGTGCTTTTATTGTTAGGCTGGTTGTTCCCTTTCCCATTCTTCAATTTGTAGACCAGCTTCGAGAAGATCTTTGAAGTCCCTAAACTAATGGTTCATGCCAAAAACAAGCCCATGGTTAATTTATTCTTAGTGTAAACTAGGCCCACAATTGATTTTTGGTATTTCATAACTGACCTAAATATTTTTGCAAGCTTTTTATAAGAAAAGGTTGGGTGAAAATAGTTTTGTTTCTAAGCCCATTGTAAAATATTTTAGAAAAATAGATTTTGGGCTTAGTATTTGGGCCATGGGCCAAAGGATTTTTGATTTATTTTTTAGAAAAAGTCTTATGTCCAAAGACCATCTTAAAAAGTTTTGAAAATAGTTTTGGTCTTTTGGATTTTAAAGAAAAAATTTATTTTGAGCTTGCAAATGTACTTGGGTCATATTAGAAAAAGAACAAACCAAATAAGCCATGATTTAAACCAAGATAAATTATCCATAGTCAAACAACATGCATTTGGGGTAAAACCCTAAGGAAAGTAACTAGCCAATTACATGAGCTTTAGTCTTTGGGTAAAAAGGCTTAGGTTCCCATAGCAAGTATATACCAAATGGTACGACGCTATGAGTGGTTATGCCATGATCGATCTCCATACCTTGAGTGAAAGTATGGTATCCCTTACATAACATAACACAGGTAACACGGGCGTCCTAACTCACGCACACGATGCAATCTAAGATGATGCAATGGATAATATCATTATAAGAAAGAATAGAATAATATAAAGACCAACGAAATCAACTTCTCTTATCCCCAGTGGAGTTGCCACTGTGAGCGGGGATTTTCGCCCCCACTCCCGGTGGAATGGTTCTTGCGACTTTGGCAATGTTTAGGCTTGGGGCCTTAGAGAACACGGACCTAAGTCCGGAGAAAATGGAGTCGCCACCTGGAAAGGCCGGAAAAAAGAAAGGGGTGGATGACTCGATTCCTAAGGAATCCCCAACCCCTTAATGGGTTCGGAAAGTTGGGTACGTGTGGGGAAGGTGAGAAATGGCCCAGCACCACCACAACACCCGGTTCATTGGAACCGGCCTCCTTTACAGGTCTTAATATTATAAAATTCTTAAATATAACAATATTATCCATACTACACACAATAAAAAGAAAGCATCATTATATTAAAATCAAAGCAATGTCCAAACAAAACAAAACAAATAAATGGACACCCATCCAAGGATGGAAACATGTCCTTACATCACATGCCTAGATAGGACACCCACCAAAAGGTAGAAATATGCCCTTTACAAAGGTTCTAAAATAGAAAAGAAAATTAAATTACATGATGTTTAACTAGTGAGGTACCCACCAAGTGGAAACATACCTCTTACAACTTTTGGATGTCTAAATTGATTGATAAAAGTAAATAATCATCCATAATAAATAAATCATTCATTAAAAGTATTTAAATATCAATAAAATAAACATCCATCCATGATAAATTAAATAAATCAAGTATTGAAATTAAATAAAATATAGCATAAGAGATAAATCAAAGCAAAATCAAATATGGAATTGAATAAAGCAAATAAAAGTTCAATTATAGCTACTGTGAATTTTTATGGAGTTAAAAAAGATTAGGGTTTTATGTTTTAAAAGGTTGGTAAGATACTTTGATTAACCAAATTGAGATTTGAATGATGAAATCATGAAACTAGGGTTTTAGACACTTTAAAATACTTTTGATTTGTAGTTTTAAATGATGATTTTAAGCTACTGTGTAAAATTAGCATATTTGTGTTTTTATGTTTTTTTTATGTTTTAAAGGATTAAATTTTAGAAAAAGTTAGGGTTTAATGTTTTAAAAGGTTTAGGGTTTACTATTTTAGGTTTAGAAATTAATTTAGGGTTTTAGGCTTTAAAATTAGGATTCTCGGGTGATTTGTTGAATTAGGGTTTAAAAAGACAATTTAATGATTTCATGAAGTTTTATGAATTTAAACACACGGATTGAAGTTTTTATAAGTAGAAAAGATGTTTTTCAAGGCTTTTTGAATGACATAGAACCTACTTTAAAATCTTAAAAGAAACAGAATTTGGTTTTGGTTTTGTTGAAAATATGTTCAATTAGTGTTTTATGGTCTTTAAGAAGAAAAAAATAACAATTTTAAGTCTTTTTAGAAAATAAGGTCACGTTTTTAGTGTTTTAACTTTGGAAAACTAAATTAAAGTTCTAAGATTTTAACTTTTGAAAAACACAAAAAATCCTAGTTTTAGTTACTGTGTAAAAAATTAGAATTTAGAATTTCATACCTTCTTTTGTAAGTTGCTCCAAAATTGCTTCTTCTTGGATGAACTAGCTCCAAAGACAAGCCTTTGTTTCCTTTTGAATCCCTCTCCTCGTGATGCTGCTGTTCAGAAAAGATTTAAATTGAATTTCTTCTTTTCCTTCCTTGATTTGGTTTCAAACTTTCCAAACTCCCTTTGGATTTCCTCTCTCTCAGCCACCTCCCTAATTTCAATGCCTTTGGTCCTTATTTATAGTGGTTTAAGTTTATTTTTTCCTAATCAATTAAGGTAAGAAATATTAATAAAAAAAAGAAATTAAAACCTAATTTTATTAGGTTTCAAAAAAATTGCGTTGAAAAATTTTGCGCTGGCAAAAACTGTGGCAGCGGGCCCGTGGCTGGGGCCAGTGGGAGTGCCAGCCCGCAGGAGGCGTGCCAGCTCGCAGGAAATTCCTGCGGAAAGTTATTTCACCCTCAGAAATTTCCTGTGGGCGAAATAACTCGCCCGCAGGCCTGCGGGTGAGCTGCTGCTGGGCCGACGGGCCCGCACGACCACTTTTCGCTGACAATTTTTTTTCCGACTCTGATTTTTATTTTTATTTTTATTTGTTTATTTTTATTTTTTATTAATGAAAATTAGATACTAAGGTAATAATTATTTAATTAAAATTATTTTGGACCAATTAGACAACAAAAATCATTTTGGGCTAAATAAAACATATTGGACCGGATTGGGTCAAAAGTTAAGGGTCTACACCAACAGGAGATACATCAAAGTTCAAGAGCCACCTTTGAATAAAATGGGCATAAAATGGACCTGGTGGATGGAGAAATAATTCAGCACCATAACCATACCGAGCCGGCCACCATGCATCCTCCGGCATTCATATAATATTTAAAGTATATTCCGGGATATGTATCGAGACCCGCCGCTGCTCTGGACCGAGAAACCGCTCATAAACTCTCTCCCCGAGAAACCAGCAGCTGGACACTGGGCCAGTGATAACTAGGCGAGAATGTTGGAAAGATAACACAGCCCTCATCAAAGAAGACCAGTTTGCTCGCTCTTCCGGGTTCCACCAGGCCAGATTCACCTGCAAAATAACATAAGGTAAGTAAATTTTCACATAAAATTTAAATCATACTAATGTTATTTTACCTAGTCTCAGGTTAAGCGGCTCAACACATAGCGGTGAGTATGCACATGATGAGAACCGGGGACGTCCACACGATAGGACAACCAAAAATTTAATCTCGGATACCCGACTCTCTCTCGGAAAATACCGGGTACCCTCACAAGGTTGTGCTCATATGCCCATACCTACAATAACAATAAAGATCACATTCATGCAATAAAAGAGTGGGAAGGACATTGGTAGGAGAAGAATACCTCGACAACCGCCATTAAGCCGACAAAAGACTTCTTGTTTTGGCAAAGCTTATCAAGACCATGATAAAGACATGCGACACCAGCTTCACCCCAGCCAGAAGATGGTACCATTCTGAGATAAGAAAGGGCACTCAACACTGACAAGTGGATGGAGAATTCAGTGCTGCCTAAGATGGTCGACCCAAGTAGATATAACAAAAATCCTCGAGCATACTATTCGGCCGTGTCTCTGCCAACCCGTCCTTCGTAGTTCATCCAATAACTATGGATTGGCTCAATCTTTATCTTAAAAGGCCCTTTATATGATGGTTCCATACCAATTAAATCCTGAATTTCTTTAAATGTTAAAATATCGTTGGTCAGAGGAACCAGAACACCATCATATCGAAGGCCGGTTATAGTAGTAAAATCGACTGGACCAATTGTCATCTCTCCAATGGGCAAGTGAAAAGTGTGGGTTGTGTCCAACCCTCCCTCTGCAAGCGCCTGGACTATGCTCTGATCTATCTGATATTCCTCGGATGGCAATTGTGAGATGAACTGCTCAAAGCCGCAATCTCGGATAATCCGCCTTACCCGAGAAGGCACCACATCGCACCATTGTCGGGCTTTGTAAATACACTCTCCAGCCCGAACAACGCAACGATCATGCTAACACAGAACCAGGTAAGTTAATGCAAGGTAAGTATAGGCTATCCTAAATTAATTTATTTTTCCTAAATTTTCTAAAAATTATAGTAAAATAAAAATAATAAATAATAAATAAAGACAAACACAATAATAATAAAAGAGCATAATATAAAAATATAAATTAAAAATTAAAAATTAAAAAAATAATAGAAAAAATATGAATAGTAAAAAATCAAAAAATCATCAAAAATAAAAATAATAAAAAATAATATATAAAAAATCAAGAGAAATAATTACCTCGCTCTTTTGATTGGAACTGCGATGGAGCGGCATCCCAGCCAGTATATCTATATTTTCATCTTCATGATGCCGAATAAACTCCAATAACTCGGCATTAGAATGAGTCCTTGACCTGGAAACATGTATTGTTTTTGAAAAATATGTGCTAAAATTGGAAAAAAAATTGAGAATTATGAAATTGAGATTTAGCTGTGAAATGAAATGAAGGAGTGGTGGGTTTTTATAGAAAAATGGCAAGGAAAAAAACAAAAATTTAAAAGTAAGTTTTACTATTCATAAATAGTAAATTACTATTTCCAATAGTAAATAATATTTGTTACTATTTTCGAATACTAAAATTTACTATTTATGAATAGTAAATAGTGTATGAATAGTGACTACACAGTAAATTCAATTATTCACTGTGATAATTCAAATACTTGCGTGTATAAATATTTTTACACGCAGGGGCAAAGGAGAATACATGTGCATAAAGATTAGTGAAACTTTTTGAAACCAAAAATTATTCTTTGCAGATAATTAATTCTTTCATAGCTTAGGTCCAGAACCTAAATTACCCTCAGGTCCAGAACCTAGAATCTTTTCTAAGTTCAGAACTTAGCTCGGGTCCAGAACCCAAATTACCCTTAGGTCCAGAACCTAGAATCTTTTCTATGTCCAGAACTTAGCTCGGGTCCAGAATCCAAATTTTTCTTAGGTCTAGAACCTAGAATCTTTTCTAAGTCCAGAACTTAGCTCAGGTCCAGAACCCAAATTATCCTTAGATCCAGAACCTAGAATCTTTTCTAAGTCCAGAACTTAGCTCGGGTCCAGAACCCAAATTTTCTTTAGGTCCAGAACCTAGAATCTTTTTTAAGTCCAGAACTTAGCTCGGGTCCAGAACCCAAATTACCCTTAGGTCCAGAACCTAGAATCTCTTTTAAGTCCAGAACTTAGCTCGGGTCCAGAATCCAAAGTTTCCTTAGGTCCAGAACCTAGAATTATCACTGAGTCCAGAACTCGAATCAGGTCCAGAACTCAAATTTTCCTTAGGTCCAGAGCCTAGAATTATCCTTGAGTCCAGAACTCGAACTGGGTCCAGAACCCAAAACCTCAACTATCTCAAAAATTAAGTCTTATTGCTTCTCACTCTCTTTCACTAAAGTTTCATATCATTCAAGCAGGGGGCAAATTGTAGACCCTTAATTTTTGACCCAGTCCGGTCCAATATATTTTATTTAGTCCAAAATAATTTTTGTGTTGTCCAAATTGGTCCAAAATAATTTTTGTTATCTTAATTAAATAATTTTTACTTTAGTATCTAATTTTTATTAATAAACAAATCAAAATCAAAGAATAAAAATAAAAATAAAAAATCGGTGATGAAAAAATCGGCGACGAAATAGTTATCGCGAAAACCAGCATGCGGGACGAAATGGCCCAAGCCATTTCGCTATTAAGAAAATCCTGCTGGCGAAATGGCCCGCAGGCCAGTCCCTCGCCCCTGCCGCAGCTAACTGCGGCAATTTTTTTTTGCCAGAGCATTTTTTCCGCAGAAGTTTTTTTTCTTCAGCGAAATTTTTCCAACGCAAATTTTTCCGAAACCTAATGCAATTAGGTTTCGATTTCCTTTTCTTATCAATATTATGTTCCGTGAATAATTAGAAATGAACCATAAAATTCTTCTATAAATAAGACCAAAAACAATACAAAAAAAAGGGAAGAAATCGGAGGAGAAATTGATCAAAAATTGGATCCGAAACTAACTAGGAAAGGCAGTGAATCAACCAGATTTTTTTTTAGAGAACAGAAAAACAATTCAAGCAATTCAAAGGCAGCAAAGTTTGTCTTTGATCTGGTTCATCCAAGAAGAAATTTTGGAGGAACCAACAAACGAAGGTATGCATCAATTGTTTAAATTCTATTTTTCACAGTAGCTAAATCATCCCATTATTTCTTTTAATTCAAAAACTTAAGAACCCTAATTCACCTTTTCAGAAGTTTGAAAATCTTAATTCGTTGCTTTATTTTCCAAAAACTTTAAAGTTATTAGTTTTATTTCTTCAAAACCCCAAAACCCTAATTTGCTTTCTAAATTTTCAAAATTCTAAATTGAGTTCTGTTTCTTTCCAAAAGCCCTAAAAACATCTTTTTTTACTTTTATAAACTTTAAATCATTTGGTTTATTTTCATAAAATTGTCAATTGTTTTTCCAAATTCTAAAAACCAATTCATTATCTGAAACCCTAATTCAAAAATCCTAAAACCCTAATTTAATTCCAAAACTCAAAACAGTGAACCCTAACCCCTTTAAAACCTTAAATCCTAATTTTTTCTAAACCCTAATCCTTTAAAACTTTAAAAATCATATAAACACAAATATTTAATTTTACACAGTAAGCTTAAAACATAATTCAATGAGTAATCGTAAGTCATAAATCTAAGTATTTTAAAGTGTCCAAACCCTAATTTCATGATTTCATCATTCAAATATTAATTTGGTTAATCAAAGAACTTTATCAACCTTTTAAAACATAAAACCTTAATCTATTTTAACTCCTTTAAAAACTCACAGTAGTCTAATTCCACAAATTTCAAAACCCTAAACCCATGAAATAAAGAACCCTAAATGGAAACAGTAGCCATAATTTAGATTTTTATTTGCCTTATTCAATTCTATATTTGATTATACTTTGATTTATTTTATATGCTTTAATTTATTCAAATTCAATGCTTGGTTTATTTAATTTATCATGGATGGATGTTTACTTTCCATTGATATTTAGTACCTTTGATGAATGATTTATTTATTATGAATGGTTATTTACTTTTATCAATTTATTTAGATTTCCAAATGTTGTAAGAGGTATGTTTCCACTTGTTGGGTACCTCATTAGTTAAAGATCATGTAATTTAAATTACTTTTCTATTTTAGAACCAATGTAAAGGGCATGTTTCTACCTTTCGGTGGGTGTCCTATTTAGGCATGGGATGTAAGGACATGTTTCCATCCTCGGATGGGTGTCCATTTATTTATTTTGCTTGGACATTATTTTGATTTTCAATATATCGATACTTTAATTTAATTATTGTGTGTAATATGGATAATGTTGTTATATTTAAGAATTTTATAATATTAAGACCTGTAAAGGTGGTCGGTTCCAATGAACCGGGCGTTGTGGGGATGCTGGGCCATTTCTCACCTTCCCCACACGTACCCAACTTTCCGAACCCATTAGGGGATTGGGGATTCCATAGAAATCGAGTCATCCACCCCTTTCTTTTTTCCTGGCCCGTCCGGGTGGCTACTCGATTTTCTCCAGACTTAGGTCCGTGTTCTCTAAGGCCCCAAGCCCAAACAGTGCCGAAGTGGCAAGAACCATTCCACCGGGAGTGGGGGCGAAAATCCCCGCTCACAGCTGGAATGCACCTCCACCAAAGTTTGAAGGAAAAAACACAGGTATTTTTTTTTTTTGCAATTTTCCCTTTTCTAGAATTTTTATCTATGTTTACTGCAATTTTTTTATTTATAGAAATAAAAATAAGCAAAAAACCAAATTATGCATGAAAATTAATTTTTAAGGATTCAAACATTTGTGAAAATAGATAAAGTAACATGAAAGCATTAATGCAAAAAAATTGTTATATATGTGAAAAACTTTTAGGACTAATTTAGCAAAAATGTATTAAAAAAACAAATAATACTAGTGTGAAGATAGACAAATTAATCTATACTTATGAAAGCTAATTTTTTTTGTCTTAGAAAAATATTGATATTGGCGGTAGATAAATTGATATAATAATAATAATAATATTATTATTATTATTATTAATATTAATATTAATATTAATATTAATATTAATAATAAGGTTTTATGCACGAATAAAATAAACTAAACTAAATACTAGTCATGATGCAAAAAATGCTAAAAAAAATAAAAAGGAAACAAACGCAGTAAAATAATAAAATTATTGGGCTGATGAAAATAATTTCTATGGTACATTATGTATTTTTCTTATTTTTTAGTATTTTTAATAATAAGTAATAGGATTGATATACTTATCTGGTTGGACTTACATTTATTGTGGCAGTATATAGTTGTGTGATCCACAGTAGCGAGAATGTCCATAAGGCCTGCGTGTGGTATGAGCAAGTACCATCGGCAGTCTGGAGAATGATCCGAGAGTGTGGTCTTAAGAATTGTGTTGCAGCTATCAACCAAAGGATACCAAATTGATAGAAGCATAATTCAAGGCTTGTCGAGTAGTGGATGGACACCACCCACACCTTTCGCATGCCTGTTGGGGAGATGACCATAGGCCCAATGGATTTTATGGCAATAACGGGCTTAAAATGCGACGGGATACTAGTTCCTTTGACCAATGGCATATTGACCACGGATGAAATTTGCCATTTAATTGGTCTACCTAGGTATAAAGGGGCATGCAAAATAAAATATGAATATATCCAGTAGTATTGGATGAGGCAGACCTGACCAGTACTTGGTGAACGGGTAGAAAGATATACCTGTGGATTTCTATTATATTTGTTAGCCACGATAATCTTATACAGCACTGAGGTAGCAATTCACTTATCGGTCTTCCGTTCTCTGGTTAATTTTGATCTCATGCTATTTTATGCTTGGAGAGAAGCTGGCTTTGCCTGTCTATATCATGGCTTTGACAAAATTTATAGGAATGAAAGGTCATTTATAGGCTTTATGGTCGTTGCCGAAGTATGGGTTCTTCCTTTTATTTATTCAAATGATGTATATAAGCAAGTTTGACCCTTTTTTACCATAACAAGTGTAGGCATATGAACATAATCTTATGAAGGTTCCTGGTATTCCTAGAAGATGGGTAAGATACCTGAGATTGAGCCTTTGGTTATCAAGTCACAGGGAGGTGACCGACAATCATCATGTGCACTCTCAGCGTTACCAATTTAGCCGCCTGACCAAGGATCAGGTAAAGGTAAAATTAGCAATATCATTGAATTTTATGAGAAAAAATGACTTATCGAGGTTGTTGTCTATTAGGTGAACATTGCTTGGTGGAGAGTGAGTAAGAGGGCGAATTGGACCACCAATATGAACAACGCATTACCCTTGCTGAACTCCCGTTGAATCATTGCTAGGTCGGTTTCCAGTGGATGGTTCCTTGGTGAGAGGGTGCATAACTTATTCCTTGGCCCTGATCAAAGGCGGGTGCCAGCTAATATTCCAACATCCATACTGACCTGCATGTCTATGATGGAGAATTCTTAGAGATGTGCTCAAAATGGATTTGATATTAATGCACTCTTGTTTTGACCATACTTGTCATATGGTGAATTCATGAGGGACCAACTTTTGCACTTTGCGGTCTCTCCTGATGGTGTTGACAGTTTGGAGGAACAAAGAGAATAGGAAGAAGAAGGAGAAGAGGATGATGATGAAGACATGGGGTAAGAAGGTGATGGGGAAAATGAGGATGAGGATGAGGAGGATGGTGACAGTGATAGGGATAATGAGGATGAAGAAGAAGGAGAGGAGAATGAGGAGGAGGATGGTACAAGGAATCCTATTGCTCATGATGATGCTATGGTTATTCCCTCTCAGGTCAGGCATGCTCTTTTATTGATTGTGGACTTGCACTTGGCTAATCTTTTATGAATTTTTGCAGGTGGTCAAACATCCAGACAATTCTGACCATGATGGAGCCGGTCCAACTAGCGCTGCTCCACCTCAACCATTTTCCTATGCAGAGTCATCCAATGGGCCACAAGGCTTTGATCTGAGCTATCTTGTTTGTAATCCCTGTTTCTTATTTAATATATGCTTAATGTATGCATGAAAATGTATGAACCTAACTTTTCCTTTTCTGGCTCACAGTGAACAATTGAAGAATAGAACAAAAAATTATAGGAATGATAAGCTGTCAACCATTGGCATGCGAATTACCTTGAACAAAACTTCTGAGAATTTAGAATTTAGGGTTATAGGGATCCTGGTGTCTCTTCATCAAGGAGGTCATGGACTGATGACCATGATATGCTACCTCCCGTCTCAGGCATTGACTATAATAGGACTAATTTTCAGGACAATCAGGACCTAATACTTCTTTCTGAGGAGGAAATTAGGCAGATGATGTGCCTCTGCCTCCGACAGGAGATGAATTCCTCATGGATCTATTTAATTACAAACTGCCCCCTCCTTCATAGTGATTTGGCTTATACTATATTAAGAAACTTGTATTATGCTCATTGTATATAAAATAATGAACTGTAATACATTTAATGTACACACAAAAATATAATATTTTGACTTTTCAAACTTTTTTACTTTGACTTTCTTCTTTTCTTTTTACATATACACAAAAACAGATGCAATACCATGTCAAATTCATTTTAAATGAATTCGAATGGATTAAAATCTTAATTAAATTTGGATAACCAATACCCACGCATATTAGGTTTTAAAAATTTTCAATTTCATAAAGAATTTAGTGTTCCAAATTCAAACATAATTTGGCATGGATAAACTGTTTTGATCATTTATGTGTTTATTTTTAGTGTGATTTTATTGGCTTTTGATTGATTTTTCTTTTAATTTGTGTTTAAAGTTTGTTTGAAGTAATTGATTCAGGTTGAAGAACAAAATAATGGAGCTTTAATTCAATTTGATGGATTATTAAGGTGGAAAAACATGAGACACAACCAAGACACTTCATGGCTTAGCCGTGTCCCTCATCCAAGGAAAGAGGCAGGAAATTTTAGCAGAGATGAACACACTCAAGAGACATGGCCAAGCCACTGGCAGTTTCACAAGACATGGCCAAAGCCTTGGCCGTGTCTCACCAAATGAATCCAAAGAACAAAATAGGAACAAGCGAAGGCAGAAGTGGACACACCCAAGAGACACGGCCAAGGCCTTGGTCGTGTCCCACCAAAAGAACAAAGCAAAGATAAGTGAAGCAAAGGAAGAGGTGAACATGCCCAAGAGACAAGGCCAAGCCATTGGTCGTGTCACATGGCGTTGGCTGTGTCCCATATGAAGAGCAAAGCAAAGCTAGAAATGCAGTGGAGAACACACTCAAGAGACACGGTCAAGCCATTAGCCATGTCACATGACAAGGCCAAGGCCTTGGCAATGTCCCACTTGGAAATTGAAGATGGTATTGAGGTAGCCATGGACATGGTCACATGGCTTGGTCATGTCCATAAGAAAATTGAGTGACACGGCCAAGTCATTCATGACTTGGCTGTGTCTTGTGAGAATTCTTTCAATTATTTACATGAAATGGGGGACAAAGTGAGAGACAACAAGTGCCATCTTTTAAAAAGAAATATTAAAAAAAGAAAAAGGTTGCCTAATTCATGGAATGAAGACTTAAATAATGAGAAAGTGAGAGAAAAAGTGGAGTGTGTGAATTGGAAACCATGCTTTGCATCTTAAGAAATTAAAAAGAATGGAAGAAGGGGATATACATATATACGTTTTGGAGGCTTCAAAGGGAGTTTTCTCTTGGTTCATCATCTTGTTCTTAGTCTTGAGAGAGACCATGAACATCACCTTCATCTTCATCTTCCATAAATGAGATTCTTAACATTTTTGGGGGGAAAAATTGGGTGAACAAGCTCTTATGAAGGTTAGGGTTTGAAGAAAGCTTGATTGAGGAGTTGGAGGCTTGAGAAAGTGACCATTCCATCTTTCAAGAGGAGAGCCATTGATTGAAGAAGGCTTGTTAGTTCTTCATCACACATCAAGTTGGAGCTAGGAGGAAGACTAGAAGTTCAACTCTTAGCATCTTTAAAAGGGTTTTTATGTTCTCTCTTTTAATTCATTTCTAGATTGTTATTATGTGTTAAAAACATTAATATTTCAATGTACAATTGTGATTTGATTTATATTGAGATGAATATTGGTTTTAAATTGATGATGATGAGCTAAATTACTCATGCCTAGGGTTTGTAGTATATTTGATTGAATGACTTGATTTGATATTTCCATTAATATACATTGTTTTTGGTTTATTGCATTGGATTGAATGTTAGGTTGATAGATTAGCTACCTATTGATCTCTAGATATCGAATGAAGGACCGAGAGGTGAAATTTGATATTGGAATTATGCAATCAACTACCCTAAGAATGAATTAGAAATATAAGTTCTAGGGTTTGTTAATTTGTAGTTGCAAAACAATTGGTTGTTGTTAATTCATGAATGTGAAAACTAATGAATTGGTAATTACTAATTAAACTCAAAGAACAAATTAAAATGCAAGGTCATGTTAATGGATAATTTGAGAATTAAGCTTTGATTAAATTGATCTACAACCCTAGACACCATTCCTAGAATTGTATAAATCTTGCACAACCATTACACATGTTACTTTTAGATTTAAATTGTTCTTTTACCATTCCAACACATCACACTCTTATTTATTTTCAATTTATTGCTAATCAAACAATTACAAAATAATTTCTTCCTTGTGAGACAACCTTGGGGCAATCACCGTTGCTACAACTACCTGGTATAGTTGCGAGTGTCACTTGTAGTAGTAATTAGTCGAGCGCAACAAGTTTTTGAAACTACCCCACACTTAATTCTTTATTTATCCCCAAGCAAAGTCAAAATCAAAATAAACTAAACAAGATAAATTTAGTCAAGTTTAAGAGTTATAAGGATGTATCAAGACTCCCATTTTATTAAATCCACAATCATTATCAAATCAAGAACAATCAGTACTCAAGTAATTTAATGACCAATCCATGCATACCAAAAATTATCATTCCCTCACAAAACCTCTTAAGTGTTTAATCAGGTAGTGTTTAAACTCTCAACATTCAATGAAAGATTATCTTTATAGACTTGCTTATCAATCAAATCTCCACCACCTAATTACAATCAAGCATCAATCATAAGGTCTTTCATTGGGTTGTAATAGGGCTAAGGTAAAGGCATGACATTTAGGAAATGTGGGCTTATTCACTAAGTTCAAGAGCACTTCAAGAATGAAGTAACCGATCGCATGTATAACCCAACAATCTCAAAACACCTTCCTCTCACCTGCCACTTGACATTAAAGAGCTTTTCAAGGGAACTCACTTATTAAATTTTGCTATGATCATTCCCAAACTTATTCCAACCCTACGAAAAAGAACAACAACTTCTATTTTTTTGATTTTTCTCTTTTTCTCTTTTTTGATTTTTTGATTTTTATTTTTTTAAAAGAGTTTGCAACTAAAGAAGATAAAAATTTGTAATAATGAATTTTCTAATATTTCTAATTCATTCTTAGGGTAGTTGATTGCATAATTCCAATATCAAATTTCACCTCTCGGTCCTTCATTCAATATCTAGAGATCAATATGTAGCTAATCTATCAACCTAATAGTCAACCAATGCAATCAACTAACAATAAGGTATATTAATGGAAATATCAAATCAAGTCAATCGATCAAATCTACTACAAACCCTAGGCATGAGTAATTTAGCTCATCATCATTAATTTAAAACAAATATTCATCTCAATATATATCAAATCACAATTGTACATTGAAATATTAATGTTCTTAGCAAACAATAACAATCTAGAAATGAATTAAAAGAGAGAATATAAAAACCCCTTTTGAAGATGCTAAGAGTTGAACTTCTAGTCTTCCTCCTAGCTCCACTTTGAATATGATGAAGAACTAATAAGCCTTCTTTAATCAGTGGCTCTCCTCTTGAAAGATGGAATGGTAACTCTCTCAAGCCCACAACCCCTCAATCAAGCTTTCTTCAAACCCTTACCTTCACAAGAGCTTGCTCACCCAATTTTATCCCCAAAAATGTTAAGAATCTTGTTTATGGAAAATGAAGATGAAGGTGATGTTCATGGTCTCTTTCAAGACCAAGAACAAGAAGATGAACCAAGAGAGAACTTGAAGATGCTCCCAACATGTATATGTATATACCTCTTCCATTCTTTTTAATTTCTTAAGACACAAAGCATGCTTTCCAACTCACATGCTCCCACCTTGTCTCCCACTTATTTCATTATTTAAGTCTTCATCCCATGAATTAGGTAACCTTTTTCTTCTTTTAATATTTTTTTTAAAAGATAGTACTTGTTGTCTCCCACTTTGTCCCCATTTCTTCTAAAATAATTGAAAGAATTATCACAAGACATGGCCAAGTCATGAGTGACTTATCTATGTCACTTAATTTCTTATAGACACTGCCAAGCCATGTGACCGTATCCATGGCTTCCTCAATACCTCCTTCATTTTGCAAGTGGGACACGGCTAAGGCCTTGGTCATGTCATGTGACATGGCCAATGGCTTGGCCGTGTCTCTTGAGTGTGTTCTCCACTGCATTTTCTCCTTGCTTCTTCTTTGCTTTGTTCAATTAGTGAGACACGGCCAAGGCCTTGGCTGTGTCATGTGACACGGCCAATGGCTTGGCCGTGTCTCTTGGGTGTGTCCAGTTCTGCCTTTGCTTCTTCCCATTTTGTTCTTTGGCTGTATTTGGTGAGACACGGCCAAGGCCTTGGCCATGTCTTGTGACACGGCCAGTGGCTTGGCCGTGTCTCTTGCTTTTGTCAAGCTCTGCCATAATTTCTTGCCTCTTTCCTTGGATGAGGGACACGGCCAAGCCATGAAGTGTCTTGGTTGTGTCTCATATTTTTCCACCTTAATAATCCATCAAATTGAATTAAAGCTCCATCGTTTTATTCTTCATCCTGGATCAAATACTTTAAACAAACTTTAAACACAAATTAAAAGAAAAATCAATCAATAGCCAATAAAATCACACTAAAAATAAACACATAAATATTTAAAACAACTACCCCACAATTAATTCTTTTCCTGTCCCCAAGCAAAGTCAAAATCAAAATAAACTAAACAAGATAAATTTAGCCAAGTTTAAGAGTTATAAGGATGTATCAAGACTCCCATTTTATTAAATCCACAATCATTATCAAATCAAGAACAATCAGTACTCAAGCAATTTAATGGCCAATCCATGCATACTAAAAATTTTCACTCCCTCACAAAACCTCTTAAGTGTTTAATCAGGTAGTGTTTAAGCTCTCAACATTCAATGAAAGATTATCTCTATAGGCTTTCTTATCAATCAAATCTCCACCACCTAATTATAATCAAGCATCAATTATAAGGTCTTTCATTGGGTTGTAATGGCGCTAAGGTAAAGGCATGACATTTAGAAAATGTGAGCTTATTCATTAAGTTCAAGAGCACTTCAAGAATGAAGTAACCGATCATATGTATAACCCAACGATCCCAAAACACCTTCCTTTCACCTACCACTTGACATTAAGGAGCTTTTCAAGGGAACTCACTTATTAAATTTTGCAATGATCATTCCCAAACTTATTCCAACCCAACGAAAAAGAAGAACTTCTTTTATTATTTTGATTTTTTTTTCTTTTTTTTGTTTGTTTTTTTAAATAGGGTTTGTAACTAAAGAAGAGAATAATTTATAATTTTGAACCCAGTAAATTTAACCCCACACTTTATTTAACACAACACTCAATCATAAACACTCTTAAAATGATCTTGACCTAATGCAAGGATAATAGTTAAAACAGTAAGGTTCAAGCTAATGGTGTTGTGAAAAAAGAAAGCAAAGGAAAAAATAAAATAAGGTCAAAATTGGCTAGCTAAGGTCAGATATAATGTTGGTCCTTTTAAGCCAAAGTAGGTTCACCTAATTGCCTTAATCATATTGGTGCCTAATTGAAATTTTTATGTAGTCTTAAAATGCATGTCAAAGCAAGTTCTAGCAATTCATCAATCAAAGATGTTTACACACAATAAAGAATAATAAGTTGATGGCTCAATTCCTCGCTAGTTTAAATGTGATGCAAAGAATAACTATCAAAATTGACAATAAGTACTAATTCTAATCAATTCTCAAATTCATGCTTCAAAAATTCAAAGGTCATTTATCAACAATCTTATAACAATTGAACTTTTTAAAATTCATTTATTCAAAGAAAAACATTAACTATTAAATAAAGATAAGTTAAAAGTAAAAACACAAACTACACCCCACACTTAAAGATTCACATTCTCCCCAATGTGAGCATGCATAAATTAAAAGAAAGAGTTCAGATGAAACCTAATTTTCACCATTCCCATATGCGATGTGAAGTGCTCCTTCCATCCTTAATGAATTTGTCACCCATGTTTGAAAAGATGAATAACATGCAACTCTAGAAGGTACCCAGTATATAGCAAAACCTAAACAGCATCCTTTGAAGAGAAAATGTCCAAAGGGAACATGTGAAGGTTATCTTAGGGTGATCCTCCAATGCTATAGGAACTTGGTAAAAACATTTTTCAGTCCGCAACATGGTTATATCCATTTTTTGCTCCTCTTCACCACCGAGAGTGGAAGAGATGATCATTAGTTGCATATTGTTCTCCCCAACCAAAACATATGTCAAAAGTTTTGGGGTCTTTATAGGTTCAACCAAGTTTAGTTGAATCTCTTTCTCATCCACTTTAGCAATCTGAAGTCCCTTCTCAACAACCTCATCATTTAAGATTAATTTGCTCTCCTCAATTTCTAAATTGGAAATTTTAGGCTCTACTTCCAAGGTCATGGCCATCTCAAGCTCATCTTCACTATCTTCACTAACTTCTTTGGAGGGCATGTCGTAGAGTTCAGAAAGTTACATACCTTGCTTCTCATCCTTCAATCTACATTGGAATGGAATTGGTGGCATATAAAGATTTGGAGGTTCATGCAATTTTGATGAAGTTGATGCTTCCAAATTCTCCTCCTTCTTTGACTGACTTGGCTCCTCTATGTTGGGTTGTATCTCCTCATCATTTCTTCTTGATTAGTACCTACATCAAAGGAATCACAAATTTTGTTATATATCACCTGTTCACTCCTCAAAATTGTGATTGCATTGACCTACTCTAATTGGCTAGGAAATTTCACTTTTTGGTGTGCTTGGAGTTGATTTGCCAGTTTCCCAACTTGAGTTTTCACCTTCTTCAATGATACCTCCAAAGAATCAAACCTCTTGGCTGGAAACTTTCAAAGGCATATTCTTCCTCTTGCCTCTCTTGGTATTGTTCAAAACCAAATGAACACATGTTTGCACTATGTTCTATAATGCCACATGCTGGACATACTTCTTGACTAGGCATAGGTGCTCTTCCTTGTGCATTTTACATCTTAAGTTGACTTGTTAATTCTGCTAATTGCCATGCCATTTCAGAATTAGTATTCACATCATAAACTCCCTCGTGCCTTGAAAACTGCATCCTTACAATAAACACTTATTAATTCAAAAAGAAACACTTTAAACAATTAAACAATTTAATTAAAAAAATCAAACTACTAACAATAATTGCCTTCCCCAACAGCGACGCCAAAAACTTATTGTGCTCGATTTATTACTACTACAAGCGACACTCATAAGTATATAAGGTAATTGTAGCAACGGTGATCACCCTAAGGTCATCTCATAAGGAAGGAATTATTTTGTAATAGTTTGATTAGCAAGAAATTTAAAAGCAAGAGTGTGATGTTTGAAGTAGTGGTGAAAAGCAATTAAAATTAAAAGTAACGTGTGTAATGGTTGTACAAGATTATTTCAATTCTAGAAATGGTGCCTAGGGTTGTAGATCAATTTAATCAAAGCTTAACTCTTAAATTATCCATTAACATGACCTTGTATTTTAATTTGTTCCTTAAGTTTAATTAGTAATCACCAATTCATTAGTTTTCACATTCATGAATTAAAAACAACTAATTGTTTTGAAATTACAAATTAACAAACCCTAGAAATTATATTTCTAATTCATTCTTAGGGTAGTTGATTGCATAATTCCAATATCAAATTTCACCTCTCGGTCCTTCATTCAATATCTAGAGATCAATAGGTAGCTAATCTATCAACCTAACATTCAATCCAATGCAATCAACCAACAACAAGGTATATTAATGGAAATATCAAATCAAGTCATTCAATCAAATCTAATACAAACCCTAGGCATGAGTAATTTAGCTCATCATCATCAATTTAAAATAAATATTCATCTTAATATAAATCAAATCACAATTGTACATTGAAATATTAATGTTCTTAACAAACAATAACAATCTAGAAATGAATTAAAAGAGAGAATATAAAAACCCCTTTTGAAGATGCTAAGAGTTGAACTTCTAGTCTTCATCCTAGCTCCATTTTGAATATGATGAAGAACTAACAAGCCTTCTTCAATCAATGACTCTCCTCTTAAAAGATGGAATGGTAACTCTCTCAAGCCCACAACTCCTCAATCAAGCTTTCTTCAAACCCTAACCTTCACAAGAGCTTGCTTGCCCAATTTTATCCCAAAAAATGTTAAGAATCTTATTTATGGAAGATGAAGATGAAGGTGATGTTCATGGTCTCTCTCAATACCAAGAACAAGAAGATGAACCAAGAGAGAACTCCCCTTGAAGATGCTCCCAATGTGTATATGTATATACCTCTTCCATTCTTTTTAATTTCTTAAGACACAAAGCATGCTTTCCAACTCACACACTCCCACCTTGTCTCCCACTTATTTCATTATTTAAGTCTTCATCCTATGAATTAGGCAACCTTTTTCTTCTTTTAATATTTCTTTTTAAAAGATAGCACTTGTTGTCTCCTACTTTATCCCCCATTTCTTATAAAATAATTGAAATAATTCTCACAAGACAAGGCCAAGTCATGACTGACTTGGCCGTATTACTCAATTTCTTATGGACACGATCAAGCCATGTGACCGTGTCTATGGTTGCCTCAATACCTCCTTCATTTTCCAAGTGGGACAATGCCAAGGCCTTGGTCGTGTCATTTGACATGGCCAATGGCTTGGCCGTGTCTCTTGAGTGTGTTCTCCACTGCATTTCCTCCTTGCTTCTTCTTTGCTTTGTTCAATTGGTGAGACACTGCCAAAGCCTTGGCTGTGCCATGTGACATGACCAATGGCTTGGCCATGTCTCTTGGGTGTGTCCACTTCTGCCTTTACTTCTTCCTGTTTTGTTATTGGACTTCATTTGGTGAGACAGGGCCAAGGCCTTAGCCATGTCTTGTGACATGGCCAGTGGCTTGGCCGTGTCTCTTGCTTGTGTCAAGCTCTGCCAAAATTTCCTACCTCTTTTCTTGGATGAGGGACACGGCCAAGCCATGAAGTATCTTGGTCATGTCTCATATTTTTCTACCTTAATAATACATCAAATTGAATTAAAGCTCCATCATTTATTCTTCATCCTAGATCAAATAATTTAAATAAACTTTAAACTCAAATTAAAAGAAAAATCAATCAATAGCCAATAAAATCACATTAAAATTAAACACATAAATGATCAAAACACAAAGTTATGGCTAGTATGCCAATTTCCACTACTACAATGCTAGAGGAGCTGGTTAATTTTGTGAATGTTCAAGGAGTGATGAAATGTGAGGATGATCAAAAGAAAAATAAGATTTTTGTGGGAATGGAGTTGTTTTCAGATGATGATTTTCTAGAAGAGGGAAGAGATCACATCCTCCAACTTTTCATAAAAGTAGAGGTCAAAGGGAAAAGGACTCCATGTGTGATGATTGACAATGGATCTGCCATAAATGACTGCCCACTCAAGATCCTACCTAAGCTTGCTATGTCAACAAGGGATCTAAGCACAACCAAGATGATGATTAAGGCTTATGATAATACTAAGAGGCATGCTGAGGGAACCTTCAAAGTTGTTGTAAAGGTTGGCCTCATTGAATCCATGGTAGAGTTCATAATCTTGGATATTCATGTCACCTTTCCACTACTATTGGGACAACCTTGCTTTCATCCTCTTGGTGGAGTTCCTTCCACACTCCATCAAAAGATTAAGTTCCCAAATGGGGATGAAACAGCAGTTATCGAGGCTGAGGACAATGAAGTGGTAAAAGCTCTGATGATCGAGAGGGCTCTCAACGGATTTCAAGTAGCTGATATTTTTTATGATGAGATGGTTGACCCTAGAGTCCTGACTATAATGAAGAAAATAAACTATCTACCAAGTGCTTGCCTTGGAAAGGGTAAGGCAGGTGTGACAGAGCTTTTAGATTAATGACTCAGACTTCCAAGAAAGGATTGGGATATGATGAAGCTAATATATGTGTCCTACTAAAAAAGAATAAGAAGATGAGTTTCCCACCACTTAAAGAGGTTTTTGTCAAAGCTCCAGATATGGGATCACTCCAAGGAAAGTCGAAGCCAATCATGTTCATGGGAAAGATGATTTCGGGCTTTGAGATCTTTGTTGATGTTGCTAAATTGGCGAAACATATGGAGAAAAAGCTTGACCCTCCAGCTGACAGGAGCCAAGCCCAGAAGAAAAAAAAAAGAAGTTGTCCTGAAGATCTAGAAGACTCTAAAGGAAATTGTTGCTCTCATCAAAGAACCGTTTGAAAGTCTTTTAATTTCTGATTATGAGAACAATGATTCTGATTTTGATTTTAATTTGTATGCTTTGTATGAGGATGATGATGTTTTCTTTTCCAAAATAAATGTAATAAAGTCTGATTTTGCATACTTGTGTGATGTTTTTCCAGATGGTTGAGCATTTTTAATATTAACTCTGTTGACATACAATCATTAAATTTGGGAACAATCGATAATCCTAAAAATATTAGCATAGCATTCGACCTTACTCTTGAGAGAGAGAGAGATTAGAAAATATATTTTAAAAAAATATGAAGAAGCCTTTGCTTGGTCTTATGAGGATATGCCCAGAATTGATCGAGACATAGCCGAGTATATGATTCCCTCCTACACTCACATGAAACTTGTCAAATAAAAACTTAGACAGTTAAGACTGAAATGGGCAGAATTGATCAAAGAAGAAGTCACTAAGCAGATACAAGTCAAATTCCTTGAGGTGATAGATTATTCTGACTGGTTAGCTAGCATAGTTCCTGCACCCAAGAAAGACGAAATGTAATATCCCAAAATTTTTGAATTTCTAATTTTTGAAAAATTTAATAAAATAAATTATAAGTTAATTTGATAAATTAAATAAATGATTAAAAAAAGATTTTAAGTATGAAAGTAAAATGTATATGTGATATATATGAAAATATACATAACATATACAAGTTGATATTTTTAAAAGTCAAAGTTGATTTTTAGTAATTAAAAAGAAAATTATATAGCTAATGGAAGAGGATATTTTGATGTTGTAATTAAATAATAATATATACACTTGGCTAAGATTAAAAGTGGAAATCATAAGGTTGAAATTAAAAGTGAGTGGAAGTTAATTTGTTCTTCATCTTTTTCTTCTTCCATGAAAGGGATGAACCTCCATGTGTGTAGAGCTCAAGATTTTTCTTCTTCCAAGCTCAAGTACTTGAAGAATTTCAAGTGTCCAAAGAGGATTTTTGGTGATTTCCACAAATTTTTGTAAGTTTCCAACTTCTTTCTTTGAATTCTATGAAAGATTGAATATGTGGCTTTTGGGTTGTTGAAGTAGCATATTTTTAATTGTCTATTTGGGTATGATTGAGATTATTTTAAGTGATTAACCATGATTTTAAGGTTGGATTGAAGAGATGGTTGAGTTTGAGTTGAGTTTGGTGTAGAAAGAGAGTTTAGGGTCATGTAACTTTTGAGTTGTGAATTCATTTTTTTAAAATTGTGTAATTTACTTTTAATTGAGTTGCTTTGATTTATAAATAAGTTTTTAAAAGTTAAATGATGGATTTGATTGAGCTTGAATACAGGTTGAAAGGGAAAAGAAAGATTGTTCAAAGTATGAAAAGAATGATAACATTGGATATGTGATTATTTTGTATTAATATCAGGATTTTGGCCTGGCATGCCCAGTGACACGGCCTTGTCATTGGGTGTGTTGATGATTCTATTTTTAGTGTTAGTGACACGTGCAGTGACAGGCCCATGTCACTGAGCGTGTCACGGCTACTGTAATGCTATATGTTTGGCACGGGCAGTGACACGCCCATGTCTCTGGGCTTATCGTAGCTACTATAATGCATGGCTTAGGACACGGTCATTGACATGCCCATGTCTCTGGACTTGTCGTAGCTACAATAACGCAGGACTTAGGACACGGTCATTGACACGCCCATGTCACTGAGCATGTCAAAGCTATTGTGTAGAGGGCATAGGGCACGATCATTGACATGCCCATGTCGGTGAGCGTGTCATTTGTAGATTTTTCCCAAGATGGCTCTTTTCCTTATTTTTCCTTTGTGGTTCTTATCTTGGTGTTGAGAGATCTTGTATATGCCTTTAAGTGTGATACTAAGTGATTATTTATAATCACATTTGGTTTAGGAATTGAAGAGAGTTGATTTTTCCCAATCTAAGAGTTGAAGGGTATCTTGGAAGAGAAGGTTAGAGGTGGTGTTAATCTTGCTTTTGGTTATCTTTTGAGGTATGTACAAACTTTGAATGAATTAGTTATATTTTTATGACATTTGGGCTTAACACATTTTGGTTGGAAAATGTGTTAAGATACTTGATGCACTAAATATGCATGAATAATGTGTTATGATGTATGTAATGTCACCAATGTATTACATGCATCGTGAAAGGCCATTGATAAGGGCTAAATTGAGTAAAAAGTGTAATATATGCAATATGTGAAAATGACCCAAAGTGTTTGGGTATTGTGGTTTATTGTGTATGCATTAAAGGTATTATAAAAAGACGTTGGTTATGGCTAGATTGCATAAAATGTGATACATTATAATGATATATTGGGATATGATAAATGATGAGTTGAAATAATATGAAATTGATATAAATGGGAAAAATGAGAAAAGAGGCAAAGTGCCTAATGAATCATGAGAAAATGAGAAAGAGATTGATAATGAGAAATATGAAATAATTGCATGCATAGTATGTTATTCAATTTTTAGAGTTCTATATTTGGCGGTATGCCTTTGAGGTTATCCTTATTATTTGCCTTTGTGGCTAGCTTTTGAGCAATTATTGATTTGCCTTTGGGCTAGACATTGGATGTCACTTGCCTTTGGGCTAGATGCTAGGCATCACTATGATTTGCCTTCGAGCTAGATGCTAGGCGTCACTTGCCTTCGCGCTAGACACTGGGTGTCAATATGGACCAAAACACTAACTCTGGGATTTGAATAGCATATTAGATCCTTTGGGCCCATGCTTGTGTTTGTTTTTATGTGAATTGTGAGTTGTAGAACAATTGAGATATATGTTAAAATGAGATGATATGAGATATGATATCCATAAGCATTATGCATTGGCATTGCATTTGAATTTTATTATTATCAAAGTTTGTACTGCTAAGCTTTTGGCTTAGCGCGATTATAACTCATCGCGCAAGTGATAGGGTAAATCCATTAAAGCCGGAGAGTTCATCTAGACCGAGTTATGTCTAGCTTTGAGATCTTGAGTTAGAGTTGATTGTTGAACATCAAGATCAGAGACATACTGCAAGCATGTACATATTTTATTTTATCATATATTTTGACATTATGTGTATCATATTATGTTTTGATGTATATATATATTGTAAACTATAAAGAAGGTTTTGGATAAAATTTTGTAATGGGGGATTTGCATGTTTTTTTGATAAATAATATTTTATTTGTTATTTAATTTATATCCTTTAAAGTATTTAAGATTGTACAGATTTGAAAAGTAAGGATTTTTATAGAAAATGGATTATGACATTTTTGTACTGTATATGCTTATAGTACATATGTTGGGTGTATGTATTGTACATATATAGGGTATTAGAGTGTTATATTTATTTTGGTATTAGAGCCTAGGTCTGAGGTTCTTAACCTAGGTGGGTTGTTAGAGAGATAAAATGGGGATTTTTAGATATGGTTTTTAATTGTGATACATACATTGGCACTGGCAGTTTTTGATCCCTGATGTGGAAATTTCTGTTGTGTTTGCATATATAAGTAGTTATGGCGTTTTAGATGCATCAATATGTAGAGAGTAGTATAGAGATTGTAGATCCTGGTAAGAGTAGAGATGGAGCTAGAGCTGAGATTGTTGGTGAGGCATTTGCTTCTGTGCCTATCAGATCAGCAGCTGATGAGGTTTCGCCGGGCTGGGTATGACATATGGTGGAGCTGTTAAGGCAGGCTCCAGTTCAGCAGCCGCCACCACCACAGCTATAGCCGCAGCCGTAGTTACCGACGAGGAAGTATGATAAGCCGAGGAAGTTTGAAGTCGAGAACTTTGTTGGTACTACAGACCCTGTTGTAGCATAGTAGTTGATAGACAGGGTCCAGAGAGTGTTTATCTAACTACAAGCTACTCCAAAGGAGAAGTTTGATTATGCCAAATCTCTTCTGCAGAGGGATGCCTATGAATGGAGGAAGACAGTTTCATATGCTACAGCTGATCAACCAATCTTGACCTATAATGATTTCCTGCGTGAATTTGAGAAGAAGTATACTCCAAGGGAGTATAAGGATGTGAAGAAGATGGAGTTCCTTTGAGGCAGGACACCCAGACAGTGATAGAGTATGAGATAGAGTTCACCCGGCTAAGTCAGTATACTGATAGGATCATTTCTAATGAGATTGACCGGTACCGGAGGTTTGAGGAGGGGCTGAGACCCTCTATCATGTGTATTATAGCTGGCTCTCAATATCAAAATTTTTCTCAGTTGGTTATAGCTGCTAGGAGTGTTGAGAGAGCATAGGGTCTTATAGCAACTGCTAGGGTTGAGGAGATTAGAGCTAAGAGACCCCAAAGTGAGGCAGGGTCTTCATCAGCGAAGAGAGGCCAAGGGGGATACATTCAGAGGTTCAGTAGGAGCCAGGGGGAGTCTAGCAGGTCAGTACAGTAGCAGAGACAGAGACAGAGGCATGTTGCTTCCATGGCTAGTGCTCCGATCCCGGTGGCTTAGAGGCCTACTCCACCTACCTATGTTCATTGTGGTAGAGCACACAGAGATGTCTGCTGAAGGAGAGGTGCATCAGCAGTGTGTTTTAGATGTGGATCACCGTACCATTTTATCAGAGATTATCCAGAGCCACCAGAGGATAGACAGACAGATACTGCAACTTCTCGACCCAGTGTTCGAGGGGGTCATGGTGGCACAGGTTTTGTTAGAGGTGGTTGATCTAGGACTAGTCAGAGAGGCGGGTCTACCACTAGGGGTAGACCAGATGAGGTAGGGCTATCACAATGGGTCTATGTGTTGCAGAGGTAGCCAGATGCTTCAGTTATTATTGCTGGTACTTTTTCTTTATTCGGTACTTCAGTTCTTGCATTGATAGACCCTGGGTTGACTCATTCATACATCAATGCATCCATCTTGCCTGTGAGTGTTTTGCATTCTGAGTCCCTAGGATTTGATGTTTTGGTGACAAATCCTTTAGGGCATAGTGTTGTGGTTAGTAGGGTGCACCTAGATAGTCCAGTTATGGTTCAGGATGAGGAGTTTCTCAGTGACCTGATTGAGATGCCTTTCAAGGAATATGATATGATTTTAGGTATGGATTGTTTATCCAGGCACGGGGCTATAGTAGACTATCAGCAAAAATATGTTACCCTAAAAACAATTGATGGTAGAGATGTGATGGGATATAGTGAGCAGAGACATCTTTCATCCACGTTTGTTTCAGTTGTTTTAGCTGGGAGGATGACTCGGAAGGGATGTGAGGCTTATCTTGATCATGTTATAGATACCAGAGTAGTGGGGTGCCAGCTTGATAGTATACCCACAGTTGCCAAGTTTCCAAATGTTTTTCCTGATGAGTTGCCAGGGGTACCTCTTGAGAGAGAGGTTGAGTTTGGTATTGATTTGTTGCCTGGTACCACTCCCATCTCTATTACTCCATATCAGATGGCAACTACAAAGTTGAGGAAGTTGAAGGAGCAGTTGCAGGAGTTGTTGGATAAAGGGTTCATCCACCCTAATGTGTCTCCATGGGGAGCTCCTATTTTGTTTGTGAAGAATAAGGATGGCACCTTGAGATTATGTATTGATTATAGATAGTTGAATTAGGTGACCATCAAGAACAAGTATCCATTACCTCGGATAGATTATATCTTTGATCAGTTCCAGGGAGAAACAGTATTCTCTAAGATTGATCTGAGATTAGGGTACCATCAATTGAGAGTCAAAGATGTGGATGTATCTAAGATAGCTTTCCACACGAGGTATGGGCATTATGAATTTTTGGTGATGCCCTTTGGATTGACAAATGCACCAGAATCATTTATGGATTTGATGACTAGGGTGTTCAAACCCTACCTAGGTCAATTTGTGGTGGTTTTCATTGATGACATTATGGTGTATTCGCATAATGAGAAAGATCATGACAGGCATTTACGGATTGTATTGCAAACTCTAAGAGAGGAGCAGTTGTATGCTAAGTTGTCTAAGTGTGAGTTTTAGCTTGATCAGGTGACTTTTCTCGATCATATGGTTTCAATAGAGGGTATTAGAGTTGATTTGAGTAAAGTCGAGGCTATCTTGAATTGAAGTCCACCAAAGACTGTGACAGAGTTTAGAAGTTTTTTGGGATTGGCAGTCTATTATCGTCAATTTATGAAGTTTTTTTCTATGATAGCTACACCACTCACCAGATTACTTCAGAAGGGAGTTAGATTTGTGTGGACAGATCAGTGTCAAGCGAGTTTTGAGCAACTGAGGGAGATGTTGACTTAGGCTCCTGTCCTTACCCTGCCTATGGAAGGCAGACCTTATGTGATTTATAGTGATGCTTCACATAGTGGTTTAGATTGTGTTCTGATGCAGGAAGGTAGAGTCATTGCTTATGTCTCTCGACAGTTGAAGCTGCATGAGCTAAATTATCTGACTCATAATTTGGAGTTAAAAGCCATAGTTTTTGCATTAAAGATTTGACGGCATTACTTGTAAAGTATTTCATTTATACTGATCACAAGAGTTTGAAGTACTTGGGTGTTCAGAGAGAGTTGAATCTTCGACATAGATGGTGGTTAGAGTTGATTAAAGACTATGACTGTTTAATTGATTATCATCCTGGTGTAGACCCTTAATTTTGACACTAAGTTAATACGGTCTTAATTAAAGAATGCCAAAATAAATTTGACCCAATCTACAACTTCTAATAATTCGGTCTGATTTTAAAAGGCACAAACTCAGCTACAAAATCCTAAACCAAGTTTTTTAGACGGTCTGGTCTAAAAAAAATTGAAAATACTAAACTAGTTCAAGTGGGGAGGAACAAGGTGATATGAGTCTTGGCTCAGGTCAACCTGGATGCCCTTGGTCGACATGAGCCAAAGGCCATGTCGACCTGGATGCCCCAGGTCGACATGACTTTGGTCCATGTCGATCTGGTTGCACAGATCGACATGGTTTCAATTATTTTTTTGAAATTAGTTTCCGAATTAAATTAAAATTTGTTTTAAGGATGGATTAATATTAGGGTTAAGGATTCTGAGTGAGGTTTAGGCCTATAAATAATAACATTTTAGACTTTAATAAGGGTCAGCAATTAGATTTAGAGGAGTAAAAACATCAAGGCAAAAAATAGCAAAAATAAATTAACAACAATCGAGGAGTAAACAACCGACATTCATCAACCAACAATGGCAGTGATCACTATCTTTGATCTTTCCTCGGCCAGAAATAAATATTGATGTAGGTAGTAGCTTAGAGTCAATAAACAATTCGGTGGAACCTTCAACACAGGTTTTGTGTCTTAATCTTGAATTTGCTTAAACATTCAATTGTTATATCATTTTTGTTCTTACTGGTTTTCATTTGTTTATTTTTGTTATCACTGTGATTCAATAGTCTAAATTGATAAACCCTAATTATATATTCTGTTCATTATTGTTTCATCCAATAGCTCAAAAATCCATAGAATTCCAAATCCTAATCCATCTTGTAAATCCAAAAGCCCCGAACTATTTTCTTAATCATCTAAACCCTAACTTATTTTTTTGAAACTTCAAAATGTCTTTTTAATTCTCCAAACCCTAATCTTCTTTACAGTTTCTAAAAACTTTAATCTTAATTGTTTCTATAAAACTGTAAACTATTTTCTTAAATCCTAAGATTGAATATGTTAAAAAAACTTTAAAACCCTAAACTAATTTTCCAAAACTTTAAACCCTAAATTATTCCATTAAAGTCTCAAAATCCTAATTGTTTTCCAAAATCTTAATTTATTTCCAGGATCAATATTTCTTCTAAAATGATAAATCAAAATCTTAAATTATTTTAAAGTTTGTCACCCAGTAACCCTATCCCTAAACTATTCTACCTAAAGCCACCAAAACCCTAATCCAAATTATTCTACCAAAAACACCCAAAACCCTAATACGAGAAAAACCCTAATTTATTCCCAAAATGCCAAAACCTCATTTTTCAAACCCCCATCCAATAAACCTAAAAAACCTCAAACCCTAATTCCAGTGGCCAAACCTAAAACAATCTAAAACCTTAATTACACCTTTCTAAAAACCAAAAAAATAATCTGTTTGCTTAAAACCCTAACCAAACCTATTTTTTTAAAAATTACAGTAGCATTATTCTTTTAAAAAATAATATTAGTTTCTCAAAATCCCAAAACCCTATTTCTTAAATCTTAAACCCTAAAATCTTAATTTTTAACACCAAAACCTACAACCCTAAAAACCAGTTTCTAAAATTTTTTGGGGCGCTGCCCCCTTGACCCCCACCCGCTAACCGGCTAGCGGGACCGCCGTATGGGCTCGTCGAAGAGGTCAATATTCATTTATGTATTATGAGTCTGTGTATTTAACTTTCCTTTTTCCAAAGCCTTAATTTAGTAATTAAAATTCTAAAACCCTATTTTAAGATGTGAACCCTAAACTTATATATTTATTGCTTTATTTAATTTTAGATTTGATTATGTAGTTTATTATATGTTTTGATGGTTGATTTATTTAATTTATCATGGATGGATATTTTCTTTATTATTATGATTATTATTTATTTATTTTGGTATTAAAATTGTAAGAGGTATGTTTCCATTATTGGGTACCTCATTAATTAATTTTCATGTAATTTAAATTGTTCTTATATTTTGGGACCAATGTAAAGGACACGTTTCCACCTTTCGGTGGGTGTCCTATTTAGTTTTAGACATGGATGATGTAAGGACATGTTTTCATCCTTGGATGGGTGTCCATTTATTTGCTTTGTTTGAACATTACTTTGTTTTTAATATAATGATGCTTTATTTTAATTGTTGCATGTAGTATGGATAATATTGTTATACTTAAGAATTTTATAATATTAAGACCTGCAAAGGAGGTTGGTTCTAATGAACCGGGCGTTGTGGGGGTGTTGGGCCATTTTTCACCTTCCCCACACGTACCCAACTTTCTGAACCCATTAGGGGGTTGGGAATTCCTTAGGAATCAAGTCATCCACCCCTTTCTTTTTCCCGACCCATCCGGGTGGCGACTCCATTTTCTCCAAGCTTTGGTCCGTGTTCTCTGAGGCCCCAAGCCTAAACAGTGCCAAAGTCGCAAGAACCATTTCACCGGGAGTGGGGGCAAAAATCCCCTCACACACCTGGCAAGGCAAATATTGTTGCCGATGCCTTGAGTCGGAAGTCTTTGTTAGGTTTGACTATTTATTCACTCTCGTTGCTTGTTGAGTTGAGAGAATTGCATACTAGATTTGAGTATTATTATGATGGTGCGTTGTTGGCTCAGTTGGCAGATGAGAAAATTCAGAAGATTGTGATGGATTATCGTAAGGGGAAGAGTCAAGATTTTCATGTGAGAGATGATGGAAATCTTTGGTATAGAGGTAGGTTGTGTATTCCTGATGATGCAGGATTGAAGAGGATGATTTTAGAGGAAGCACATCAGTCACTCTATTCTATGCACCCTGGTAGTACCAAGATGTATCAGGACTTGAAGCAACATTATTAGTGATCAGGTATGAAGAGGGACATAGCAAAGTTTATATCAAGATGTCTCACTTGCCAGAGAGTAAAGGATGAGCACCAAGTTCCTTCAGGATTACTTCAGCCAATGTTTGTGCCAGAGTGGAAATGGGAGCTAATGATGATGGATTTTGTAACTGGACTGCCTTTGACCCAAAAGAAGCATGATGTAATTTGGGTAATTATGGACCGGATGACAAAGACAGCTCATTTTCTTCTAGTTCGGATGGATTATTCTCTAGACAGGTTAGTTGAGTTGTATATCAGTGAGATAGTGAGGTTGTATGGAGTCCCAGTTTCTTTAGTGTCGGATTGAGATCCCTAATTTACATCGAGATTTTAGAGGAGTTTGCAGGATGCTTTAGGTTCTTGATTGTATTTTAGCACTGCTTTCCATCCTCAGATAGATGGGCAGTCAGAAAGAGTGATACAGATTTTAGAGGATATGTTGAGGAGTTGTATCATTGATTTCACTGGGAGCTGGGATAGATTTTTGCCACTGATTGAGTTCGCTTATAATAGCAGTCATCAGTCTAGTATTGTGATGGCACCTTATGAGGCATTGTATGGTAGGAAGCACATGACACCTCTATGTTGGGATGAGATTAGAGAAGGTAAGTTGGTCTGTCCCGATTTGATTAAGGAAACAGAAGAGAAAGTGAAGGTGATTCGGGGTCATTTGAAAGCAGCTTCAGACCGAATTAAATCCTATACAGATTTGAAGAGAAGAGACATAGAGTTCAGTGTGGGAGATAAAGTGTTCTTGAAGGTGTCTCCTTGGAAGAAGATTTTGAGATTTGAGCACAAAAGGAAGTTGAGCCCTTGTTTCATAGGACCATATGAGGTGCTGGAGAGAATTGGTCCCATGGCTTATAGACTGGCTTTCCCACCTAAATTGGATCGGATTCATAATGTCTTCCATGTCTCTATGATTCGGAGGTATAGGTCAGACCCATCTCATATATTGTCACTAGAGTCCATTGAGGTGAGTTTGAACCTAACTTACGAGGAAGAACGAGTGGCAATCTTGGCACGAGAAGTGAAAGAGTTGAGGAATAAGAAGGTGCCACTTGTAAAAGTCCTTTGGAGGAATCATGCCACTGAGGAGGCGACATGTGAGATTGAGCAAACGATGTGGAGTCAGTATCCCCAGTTGTTCCAGAATTGATAGCAAGTAATTCGGGGATGAAATTTATTTTCAGGGAAAGAGAATTGTAATATCCCAAAATTTTTGAAATTTTTAATTTTTGGAAAATTTAATAAAATAAATTACAAGTTAATTTGATAAATTAAATAAATGATTTAAAAAAAAAAGATTTTTAAGTAAGAAAGTAAATGCATATGTGATATAAATGAAAATATACATAACATAAACAAAGATATTTTTAAAAGTCAAAGTTGATTTTTAGTAATTAAAAAGTAAATTATATAGTGAATGGAAGAGGATATTTTGATGTTGTAATTAAATAATAATATATATACTTGGCTAAGATTAGAAGTGGAAATCAAAAGGTTGAAATTAAAAGTGAGTGGAAAGAAAGGGAGAGTTAATTTGTTCTTCATCTTCTTCTTCTTCCATGAAAGGGCTGAACCTCCATGTGTGTAGAGCTCAAGATTTTTCTTCTTCCAAGCTCAAGTAATTGAAGTATTTCAAGTGTTCAAAGGGGATTTGTTGTGATTTCCACTAACTTTGATAAGTTTCCCAACTTTTTTCTTTGAATTCCATGGAAGATTGATTGTGTGGACTTTGGGTTGTTGAAGTAGCATGTTTTAATTGTCTATTTGGTTATGAAAGAAATTATTTTAAGTGATTAACCATGATTTTAAGGTTGGATTGAAGAGATGGTCAAGTTTGAGTTGAGTTTGGTGTAGAAAGAGAGTTTAGGGTCATGTAACTTTTGAGTTGTGAATTCATGGTTTTAAATTGTGTAATTTGCTTTTAATTGAGTTGCTTTGATGTATAAATAAGTTTTTAAAAGTTAAATGATGGATTTGTTTGAGCTTGAATAGAGGTTGAAAGGGAAAAGAAAGATTGTTCAAAGTATGAAAAGAATGATAACTTTGGATATGTGATTATTTTGTATTGATATCAGGATTTTGGCCTGGCATGCCCAGTGACATGGCCATGTCACATGTCACTGGGTGTGTTGATAATTCTACTTTTAGTGTTAGTGACACATGCAGTGACATATCCATATCACTGAACGTGTCACATCTACTGTAATGCTATATGTTTGACACGACAGTGACACGCCAATGTCTCTGGGTGTGTCGTAGCTACTATAATGCAGGACTTAGGACATGGTCATTGACACGCCCATGTCACTGAGCATGTCAAAGCTTCTGTGTAGAGGGCATAGGGCATGACCATTGACACGCCCATGTCGATGAGTATGTCATTTATTGATTTTGCCCAAGATGGCTCTTTTCCTTATTTTTCCTTTGTGGTTCTTATCTTGGTGTTGAGAGATCTTGTAAATACCTTTAAGTGTGATACTAAGTGACTATTTATAATCACATTTGGTTTAGGCATTGAAGAGAGTTGATTTTTCCCAATCTAAGAGTTGAAGGGTATCATGGAAGAGAAGGTTGGAGGTGGTGTTAAGCTTGCTTTTGGTTGTCTTTTGAGGTATGTACAAACTTTAAATGAATTAGTTATATTTGCATGACATTTGGACTTAACACATTTTGGTTAGAAAATGTGTTAAGATACTTGATGCAATTAATATGCATGAATAATGTGCTATGATGTATGTAATGTCACCAATGTATTAAATGCATTGTGAAAGGCCATTGATAATGGCTAAATTGAGTAAAAAGTGTAATATGTGCAATATTTGAAAATGACCCAAAGTGTTTGGGTATTGTAGTTTATTGTGTATGCATTAAAGGTATTGTGGAAAGCCATTGGTTATGGCTAGATTGCATAAAATGTGATACAATGTAATGATATATTGGGATATGAGAAATGATGAGTTTAAATAATATGACATTGATATAAATGGGAAAAATGAGAAAAGAGGCAAAGTGCCTAATGAATCATGTGGAAATGAGAAAGAGATTGATAATGAGAAATATGAAATAATTGCATGCCTAGTATGTTATTCAATTTCCAAAGTTCTATGTTTGGCTGCATGCCTATGAGGTTATCCTCATTATTTGTCTTCAGGGCTAGCTTTTGAGCAATTATTGATTTGCCTTCGGGCTAGACGTTGGATGTCACTTGCCTTCGGGCAAATACTGGGCATCACTATGATTTGCCTTTAGGCTAGACACTGCGCGTCACTTGCCTTCGGGCTAGACACTGTGTGTCAATATGGACAAAAATACTAACTCTGGGATTTCAATAGCATATTAGATCCTTTGGGCCTATGCTTGTATTTGTTTTTATGTGAATTTGTGAATTGTGGAACAATTGAGATATATGTTAAAATGAGATGATATGAGATATGATATCCATAAGCATTATGCATTAGCATTGCATTTGAATTTTATTGTTATCAAAGTTTGTACCACTAGGATTTTGGCGTAGCGCAATTGTAACTCATTGCGCAAGTGATAGGGTAGATCTGGTAGAGCCAGAGAGTTTGCCTAGATCGAGCCAGATCTAGCTTTGAGATCTTGAGTGTAGAGTTGATTGTTGAATATCAAGATTAGAGATATACTACTATCATGTACATATTTTATGTTATCGTATATTTTGACATTATGTGTATCATATTATGTTTTGATGTATATATATATATATTGTAAACTATAAAGAACGTTTTAGATAAATTTTGTAATGGGGGATTAGTATTTGTTTTTGATAAGTAATATTTTATTTGTTATTTAATTTATATCCTTTAAAGTATTTAAGGTTGTACATATTCAAAAAGTGAGGGTTTTTATAGAAAATGGATTGTGGCATTTTTATACCGTATATGCTATATAGTACATATGTTGGGTGTATGTATTGTACGTATATAGAGTATAAGGGTGTTACACGGAAGGATTAGGGTTTGTATGGATTATAGAGATTTGAACAAAGCTTCCCCTAAGGATGATTTTCCTTTGCCCCATATAGATGTCCTTACTGATAGTGCAGCCTCTAGCATGTTGCACTTATTCATAGATGGATTTTTCGGATACAACCAAATGTTAATGGCCCAAGATGATAAAGCTAAAACTGCCTTCATTATACGTGGGGTATATTTTGCTATAGGGTAATATTGTTTGGGTTAATGAATGCTGAAGCGACCTATCATAGGATGGCCACCACTTTATTCTATGACATGATGCATAAGAAAGTTGAGGTTTATGTTGATGATATGATGGTGAAGTCGAATACAATAGAGCAACATTTTTAGAATTTAGACATCTTCTTTGAAAGAGCAGTAAAGTATAAGCTAAGATTGAACCTAAAGAAGTGTGTGTTTGGGATTACTTCAGGCAAGATGTTAGGACACATGATTGGTCCAAATGGCATTGAGATTGACCCTGATAAGGTTAAGGCAATCAGGAATATGCCGACCCTTAAGATAGAGAAAGAAGTTCGGTGGTTTATTGATAGATTACAGTACATGTGAACACTCGAATTTTGAGGCTCGAAAAGCCAATTTTCTCATACTGCAGACGACCGAGCCGGACCGGAAGTCCCCGGTAAAATCCACCGAAAGTATGTCTTCATGGTACTTGAAACGTCCGGAACGACGCAAGGATCACAGGTATGGTCTCGGAATAATTTTTGGAGGTCCGCAGCTCTCAGAAAATCACTTTGAACGGAAAAAATGCGGTTTTCGGTGCGATTTTTGGGGGTGAACCATTGGGACCGGCGGTCCGACCGCCGTCCGTGTCCTTTTCCCATTTTTCCGGCAAGCCGCCCGGTCCGACCGCCGCGCCGGACAGGCGGTCTGACAGCCGTCCTTGTCCTTTCCCGTTTTTCCGGCGAGCACCCCGGTCCGACCGCCGACCCCGGCGGTCCAACCGCCGTCCAGTCCAAATTTTGCCTATAAAATGCTTCTAAACTTTCAAAATGGGGGGGGGGACTTTTTTTTTGGATGGGCCTCATGCTGTCGAATTCGTTTCACGCCTAAAATACTCTTATTGGACTTTTATTTGCAAGAATCTAACCTCGTGTGGCAGGGATTAAGAATCATATTTCAAGATCCAAGAAAACGAGATCTGGAACTTCGAAGTGGGAAGATTCTAAGCAAGGTAATATTCTAATCAATTCTTTGTCAATTTAAACATTTCATAATCATTCCATCTTCTTCTCAATTTCTTCTTGGTCAAAGACCTAATCCTTTTAGGTCTAAGGCCTAATGGACTAATTAATCAATCTGTTGGCACGAAGTCCAAATTACATCTTTTCGGTACCAAGTACCTAAATTTCACAATTAAAATCAACTTTTTGGCACGGAGCCTAAATCGCACCTTTTTCGGTACCAAGTACCTAAAATTGCACAATTTAGCACTAAGTGCTATATCTCACAATTTTGGCATAAAGCCCGACAACACAGGCCAAGGGCCTAAAAATTGCATTCTTTTGGTACAAAGTACCTAAAATTGCACCATTTAGCACTAAGTGCTAAATTTCACAAATTTGGCAAAAAGCCCGATCAATACTTGGCACGAAGCCCGACACCAGCACGAAGCACTAAGTGCTCAAAATCCCACATTTGGCATGAAGCCTAAATTGCACTCCTTTGGTACAAAGTACCTAAATTTCACCATTTAGCACTAAGTGCTAAATCTCTCAATCCTTGGCATGAAGCCCGACAATGCACGAAGCATACACACACACATGCATAAAGCATAATTTTTATCGCCTTTAAATAGGCTTTCCCGAACTACATGGGCTTTGATCTCCTATTCAAACGGGAGTATGTAGGCATGTTTGGGATTCACCCCAAATAGCAAGTCCACAATTTACTAACAATCTGTCTGTTTTTATTGCTTTGCTCCTTTTGTTTGCAAGTTAGTCAAATGCATGACATAGTCCCCGAATCCTCCTTGGGTTCGTAGATCAGAAGCCTTTACATTGGAAGCACTAATTGGAGTCAAATAAGGGTTTTCTTAGTTTTTCCCTTCGAACAAAAATAAACTGAGTGGCGACTCCCGACAACAAGTGAACTTTCATCCGAATCCTTTTCGGGTGAAAAACCGAGGTTCACAAATTGGCGACTCCACTGGGGACCGCAAAAATGATTTATGGGATCTTAGTGGACTACAATTGTTTATTTGATTAACTTGCCCTTCTTTAGGGTACTTTTTATTTATTTTGCAGGGTGCCTTAGCAATGATTATCCTTTCTTTAAGGATATTGAAATTGAAAATTGACGAAAGGACTTTCTGGGGACCATAAAAATAATTTATGGGATCCTAGTAGACTATTATTCACTTGACTAACTTGCCCTTCTTTAGGGTACTTTTATTCATTTTGCAGGGTACCCTAGCAATATATATCCCCTCCTTGGGGATATTGGATTGAAAATTGACAAAAGGAATCTTTTTCCTTTAATGGACCCCTTGTTTGACTAATTGTGCATTTATTTTGACATTCAGAGAATCTTTTTCTCTTGCATTATATGGGGGAATCCTTTTCCTTCATTTCATAAAAAATTGTTTTCAAATGAATTTCTTCTCTTTCTATTCAAAATTCTGAGTCTGGATAGCAAGTAGCACTGACCGGCAGGTCTCCTTGATTATGCCAGTGGATAGCCAAAGCATCCTCCCTGTTGTCGCAAACCATTCCAATCCTTTTGGAGTGGCCCATGAGTAATCGTACTGTTGGACCCACGTGAAACTCCTTGTTTCACATGTGGTTAGGTATATCTTACTCAAGACTCAAAGGTCCCTATTATGAGCCAATTCTCTATTTTTCATGAGCAATAGAACCTTCCCTTAGGTTGTATGTACCCAATGATAGTGCCACATTCCATTAAAATGAATTATGATGTGATGAGGTGCATTCATGCAACATGACAACATTATTTTGGGGGAAAATCTTTTGGGAAAAACTTTTGATGTATATAAGTGGACCAAGAGTTCTTCCTACCCTACACACTATCCTGATCCTTTACCCTTAACCTTTGCAGGTATCCACTACCCGTGTGCCTTCACCCACACAAGCTACACCAACTCCAACTGTCCAAACACCCACAAGTTCTACTACCCCAACTTCACCAACTACTCCAATTACTGAAATGGCTACAATTGAACAGATTAAGGCTTTGCTAGATGGACAGGTTAAGGAAATTGAAGCTAGGATGCAAGAGAGAATTGATGAAGCTTTGGGTGCCCAAAGGTTAGCCATCTTGGCTGAATTAGGAGGGGCACCAAAGACAGCCACTACTTCTGAAAATTTGGGGAAAGAACCTATTGTGGGGCAAACTAGTACCCCCATGACTGCTCAGAACAATACCCCTGTCATCAATTTGGAGGATCCGCCCTCTAAGAATGAAACTGATGAACTGAAAAAGAAACTTGAATTGCTTGAAAGGTCAATCACTGCCATGAAAACTCATAAAGAAGTGGTAGACATGGATTCCTTATCCTTGTTTCCCCAAGCTAGATTGCCTCCAAAATTCAAGATGCCTGGGATGGACAGATTTGATGGGACCACTTGCCCTAAAACCCATTTGAAAATGTATGTGGGGGCCTTGAGCCCTTGGGGTTTAAATGATGAGCTCTTTGCTCAACTCTTTCAACAATCCTTGACTGGGCCTGCCCTAAAATGGTTTGTAAGCCTGGACAGTGCTAAGATTAAGACCTGGGAAGACATCTGCAATGCATTTAACACTCAATACCACTACAATATTGAGGTGGATGTCACTAGAAGAGAACTTGAGACTACCAAACAAAACAACAATGAATCCTTCTCCTCGTTCCTTACGAGGTGGAGGGCAAAAGCCGCCCAAATGATCAATCGCCCTTCAGAACAGGAGCAGATTGATATTATAATCAGAAATTTAAGACCTACATATCAAGCTCAACTGCAAACCCAATACCTACCTACTTTCAAATCGCTCATTGCGACTACAACTAAGGTAGAAGACTTGATACAATTGGGTAAAATAGTAGATGAGGGAGCTACTTCGAAGTATAGGAAACAAGGCCAGCCTACTTCCTCAAGCAAGGTCAATGAAGTAGCCAATATTGCCCCTGCGAATCCTTTACGTGTGGGCAATCTTGGGCAGAGAAATCAGCCAAGAAGGCAATATACCGACCTTGGGGTGCCCCTTCATCTAGTGTTTAAAAAGGCCGTGGAAGGGAAGTATTTGAAGCCTTTGGACCCAAGGCCACCTCCAAACCCATTACCCGCCAGTTATAAGGCCAATGAATATTGTGAATACCACCAAGGAAAAGGGCATAGAACAGATGCTTGTTGGACTCTGAAAAACCGCATCCAGGATTTGGTGGATAGGGGTGACATCATTCCTCTCAGGAGTCAACTGAACATTAATACTAACCCTTTGCCTAATCATTCCATCCACGCCATCACTGTGGAAGAAGAGCTGTTTGATCCTTTCAAACTCCTCTTAGAAATGAATGAAATATGTGTGCTGGATCTGAATGACCTTGCTGAAGAAGTCGACGCTTTGACAAGAAGCGGAAGGCAATATCAACCGCTTGACCTGGGAAAAGCCCCTGCAACTTCAAATCACCCCCATAAGAAGACACCGGAGCCAAAAGAAGACCCTGTCCTCACTCAGCTTAAACAAACCCAAGCTAAGGTGTCAATTTGGGAGCTCCTTGCTTCCTCATTCCCACACCGTCAGGCTCTCAGCGAAGCTTTGAGTCAACTTGATACATCAGTGGATACAAGCCCAGAAGCTTTGGTGGCCACTTTGACCCAGTCAACCAAGACATTGAGTATTAGGTTTTCTGATCTTGATTTACCAGAAGATGGTAAGAAACACAATGATGCTCTGTACATCACCGTACAAACTGGAGAAAAAACTGTGCCCATGGTTCTCATTGATAATGGGTCGGCCTTGAATGTGTGTCCCTTGAAAGTAGCAAGCTGTCTGGGGTTGGAGGCTACAGATCTTACACCTTCTGATCAGATTGTGAGAGCATATGATAACACTCGAAGAGAAATTTTGGGTGTTGCCACTCTAGAAATTGCTATTGGACCGGTGAAAATGAGAGTGCCATTTCAGGTCATTGATGTACCCGCAAGTTTTAATCTCCTCCTTGGAAGGCCGTGGATCCATCAAATTAATGTTGTACCTTCTTCATTACACCAAAAACTTAAATTCCCTTTTGAAGGAAAAATCATCACTATTAAAGGGGACACCTGTGAAATCAACAAGAAAACCATGGATCAGTCTCTCTTTGAGGTTGTTCCTGGTGAAACCGCCATGACCTTGACTGGGTTCCATTATGACACAGTTCAGTGCATTGAAGAAAAAAAAACCCAAAGGGCCATTTATCTCATATGACTTTGGGGAGGTCCAAATCAATTGCCTAGTGGGAATGATGCTGAGGGTAGGTCTGCTACCCGGAATGGAAATGATGAAGTCTGGGAGAAAGACACCCGTGGTGCGGCCATGGGAAGAACCTGAGAATATGGGAACTTTTGGCCTAGGGTACAAACCCACAGATGAGGAGGTAGAAGAGATTGAGCATGGAAGGAAGAAAAAGAAGAATTGGGGGGCAAGAAGCCTCAAAATGCGCCCTTATTTTAGAACTCTGAATGGTCACTTCTGCAAACCTGGGAAAACAGTTCCTTACTATGGTTTCCAGGAGCCATTCTATTCTCCTATGACTAGGAAGCAATTACCGGGTTTTGAGATGTTCACTGATGTTTTAGTGTTGAAGGAAGAAGAGCCAGAGCCTATAGTTGACCCACAAGTGGAAGATTTCATGCGGCCTAGTCTCGTTGATGAGGCTGCTATGATAACCAATTTTGAAAACAAAAGGGACTTCACAAAGCTGATCAAGACCACAGATGGACCACTGATGAACTGGTATGCCGAGGAGGGACAAGCTGCTACAGTCAAATCTAATCCTGTGTCACACCCTGAACCCGAGTCTTGTACTAAGTCAAATTCTGAGTCAAACACCAAGTCAGAGTCTAATTCTGAGTCTTCTGTAGTTTTAGATTTAGAAAACCCCAATGTCAAATCTAATGTAATCTTGGAGAATGACTCCACCATTATCAATGAAACTCTTCAAATTCTCGGTTACCCTGAGTCTTTTGCTTTTCAAGTATTATCTAGCAAAAATGAAATAAAAGAAATAAATGAAAAGATAATAATTGGCAAAGAAAATGAACATACATACATTGCATATGATTGTGCGAATAAAGAACAGGTTGTTGATTCCATCAAAAAGTATGTCGACTGCTTCATGTGGAAGGCAAGTGATGTCACGGGAATAGACCCAGCCATAGCAGTTCATAAGATTCCATTATACCCAGATGCGAAGCCGGTTAAGCAGAAGTTGAGAAGAATGAAGCCAGAATGGTCTTTGAAAATTAAAGAGGAGGTTGCCAAGCAACTGGATTATAAGTTCATAGAACCAATTGTCTACCTTTCCTGGTTAGCAAACATTGTACCGATCCCGAAGAAAGATGAAAAGGTCAGAATGTGTGTTGACTACAGAGATCTGAATAAGGCTTGTACCAAGGACGATTTCCCGCTACCACACATCAATTTGCTAATAGTTGGGGAATAGATATAATTGGCAAAATACATCTAAAAGCCTCAAATGAACATCAGTTTATCTTGGTAGCAGTGGATTACTTCACAAAGTGGGTTGAAGCAGCTTCCTATGAAGAATTAAACGCCAAAAAGGCAGCACAGTTTTTCCGAACCAACATCCTTTGTCGGTACGGAACGCCATTTGAGATTATCACTGATAATGGAACTCATTTCCAAGCAGAATTTGCTAAGCTCTTGAAGGATAAGAATATCCAGCACCATAAGTCCTCTCCCTATAGACCTCAAACAAATGGAGCTGTAGAAGCAGCGAACAAGTCTACAAAGGTGATCATACAAAAAATGATCAAAGAACATAGGCGTTGGCATGAGAAGTTACCGCTGGCTTTGTGGGGATATAGAACATCAATCAGAACTCCTACTGGGGCAACCCCGTATTCCCTGGTGTATGGAATGGAAGCAGTACTCCCCATTGAACTGGAAGTTCAATCGGCGAGGATAATTCAAGAAAGTCAGATAAATGAAGCTGAATGGATCAGCAATTATCATCATCAGTTGTTGGGTTTGGATGAAAAAAGACTTCAAGCTCTACATCAAATTCAAGGGTATCAGAGGCGAATGGCCAGACATTTCAACAAAAGGATCAAAGATCGAAAGTTGGAAGAATGTTGTTTGGTTCTGAAAGAGATCAGAACACCTGTTATAGATCCTCGTGGGAAGTTTCGTCCTCATTGGGCGGGACCCTACATTTTGAAGAAAATACTTTCCGGCGGAGCCGTCATCTTATCTGATTTGGATGGTCTGGAGTTCATAAACCCATGCAATCTGGATCAATTAAAGAAATATTATGTGTAATCATGCATTGTAAGGAACTACATTAGACCTGATTCTCGCAAACAAATTCGAGATATGTAGGCAGCTCTCCTTGAGCACGGTCTAAATATTAATAAAAATCATCCATTCATTTTTCTTTTGCTAATATTACACAAAAAAAGAGTCAAACCTAGGATCTAAATCCTACGCCTTGTACGTGGGGCAGAATCTTCGGTATCTTCCTTAGTTCCGAAACTTTCTGCAGCATCTGTCTTCTCCTCGGTAAGAGGAACCACATCCTCACCCTCCAGCTTCTGCAACAATGCACGTCTCCTTGGCTTCTCAATTGGCCAAACTTCGGCAACTTCATTATTGGGAATAATTTGGCGGCAACTTCAGAAAAATTCAAGTTCCTTCCCCAGCCGGATTGACTTCCTAGAGGATTATTTCTAAGTTCTTTACTAGAAATAATTACTGATAGCAGAGCATAGTAAAGCCTGGTATTACTTCTGGTTCATTACTAGAACTAGTTCAAGTACATGTAAAGGAAAAATTCCTAAAATTTATTTCTAAGTTCTTTACTGGAAATAAATAAAAATCCAAATCCACCAATATCCCCCACATCTATCCATATTGATCATTCCCACCTTTTGAAGACTCTCGGTCCAGTTGTGCATGCAATGGTTGTAAAGAAATAAATACCTTTATGAAAATAAAAGGAGACATCATGCATACATTCCCGTTTTTCCGGCGAGCCGCCCGGTCCGACCGCCGACCCCGGCGGTCCAACAGCCGGACCGGCGGTTCGACCGCCGTCCAGTCCGAATTTTGCCTATAAAATGCTTCTAAACTTTCAAAATGGGGGGGGGGACTTTTTTTTTTGGATGGGCCTCATGCTGTCGAATTCTTTTCACGCCTAAAAAACTCTTATTGGACTTTTATTTGCAAGAATCTAACCTCGTGTGGCAGGAATTAAGAATCATATTTCAAGATCCAAGAAAACGAGATCTGGAACTTCGAAGTGGGAAGATTCTAAGCAAGGTAATATTCTAATCAATTCTTTGTCAATTTAAACATTTCATAATCATTCCATCTTCTTCTCAATTTCTTCTTGGTCAAAGACCTAATCCTTTTAGGTCTAAGGCCTAATGGACTAATTAATCAATCTGTTGGCACGAAGTCCAAATTACATCTTTTTGGTACCAAGTACCTAAATTTCACAATTAAAATCAACTTTTTGGCACGGAGCCTAAATCGCACCTTTTTCGGTACCAAGTACCTAAAATTGCACAATTTAGCACTAAGTGCTATATCTCACAATTTTGGCATAAAGCCCGACAACACAGGCCAAGGGCCTAAAAATTGCATTCTTTTGGTACAAAGTACCTAAAATTGCACCATTTAGCACTAAGTGCTAAATTTCACAAATTTGGCAAAAAGCCCGATCAATACTTGGCATGAAGCCTGACACCAGCACGAAGCACTAAGTGCTCAAAATCCCACATTTGGCATGAAGCCTAAATTTCACTCCTTTGGTACAAAGTACCTAAATTTCACCATTTAGCACTAAGTGCTAAATCTCTCAATCATTGGCATGAAGCCCGACAATGCACGAAGCATACACACACATGCATAAAGCATAATTTTTATCGCCTTTAAATAGGCTTTCCCGAACTACATGGGCTTTGATCTCCTATTCAAACGGGAGTATGTAGGAATGTTTGGGATTCACCCCAAATAGCAAGTCCACAATTTACTAACAATCTGTCTGTTTTTATTGCTTTGCTCCTTTTGTTTGCAAGTTAGTCAAATGCATGACATAGTCCCCGAATCCTCCTTGGGTTCGTAGATCAGAAGCCTTTACATTGGAAGCATTAATTGGAGTCAAATAAGGGTTTTCTTAGTTTTTCCCTTCGAACAAAAATAAACTGAGTGGCGACTCCCGACAACAAGTGAACTTTCATCCGAATCCTTTTCGGGTGAAAAACCGAGGTTCACAGTACATTAACATGTTCATGAAGCTTACCACAATTTGTGAACCAATCTTCAAATTGCTTAAAAAGAACCAGCCAGTCAAATGGAATGAAGAGTGTCAAAGGGCCTTTGAGCATATAAAGTAGTATTTACTGAATCCACCTATTTTGAAACCACTTAAACCTGGTAGACCTTTGTTACTATACTTGGCAGTAGAAAAAGAGTCGATAGGAGCAATGCTAGCACAAGCGGATGAATCAGGAGTTGAGTATGCAATCCACTATTTGAGTAGAAAGCTCTTACCTTATGAAATCAAGTATAGTATCATTGAAAAGACCTGTATAGTTGTGGTTTGGTCATTTAAGAAGTTGCAGCATTACTTTCAATCTTATAGTGTGCAAGCAATTTTCATGATGGATCCAGTTAAGTATTTAAGGGAAACACCTTCGTTGATTGGGAAGTATGGTCAATGGTTGATTGTTTTGGAAGAATTTGAGATTGAATATATAACCAGGAAAACCATCAAAGGAAGAGCAGTAGCGGAATTTCTGGCCCAACAACCATTGCCGGACAGTGAGGAAGTGATTTTAGAATTTTTTTTTTATGAACATTTAGAGGCCATAGAAGTACAAGGGTTAAAGATATATTTTGATGAAGCAGTGAATAGAAAGGGAGTAGGTTTGGGAGTGATATTAGACTCGCCAAAAGGAATGCTCATCCCTTTAGCTAAGAAGCTAAAAATTAGGGCAACTAAAAACATGGTGAAATATGAAGCATGCATTTTTTGTTTGGAAACCTTATCGATTATGAAGACTGATACAGTGCAAGTCTTTGGTGATTCTTTGCTAGTAGTATCCCAAATAAATAGGGAATGGGAGTTGAAGGAAGAAAAATTGAAGCTGTACCATGATTATTTGACCATGATGAAGAAGAATTTGAAGGAGTATAGGTTTATACACCTACCAAGAGAAAAAATTAGATGGTCGATGCCCTAGCCACCCTGGCTTCAGTATGGGAAGATCATGTTAAGCTATTTCTTATGCCTCTAGTTTTGACCAGTTTGTCTACTTCTTGCTATGAGTATGAGATAGTCATGGAAACCGATACGGATCATGATGCATGGTATGACACCACAAGGTGATTCTTAGAAAATAGGGAATACCCATTCAGAGCAACAAGAGAAGAGAGAAGAGCCATAAGTCAGTGGTCTTTACAATACATCACCTTTCATGGGGAGTTAAATCAAAGATGGCCCAATGGAGTGCACTTAAGGTGCTTAAGGAGGTCTGAGGTTTAGCAAATCATGTCTGAAATATATGCGGAAAGTTATGGACCCCACATGAATGAGTTGGCCATGGTTAAAAAGATAATCCGACAAGGCTACTATTGGTTGACGATGGAAAGAGACTGTATTGACTTTGTAAATAAGTGCCAGTAGTGCCAAATGTATGGAAACTTGAATCACTTGCCTCCCAAAGAATTACATTCTATGTCTTCTCCCTAGCCTTTTGCAACTTGGGGGTTTGACATTATTGGGAGGATACATCTGACGGCTTCGAATCGTCATCAATTCATTATAATAGTAGTGGATTATTTTTCAAAGTGGGTTAAATCCAAATCGTTCAAAAAGTTGGGGGCAAGGAAAATATCTAGATTTATTGAAAAGAAAATATCTACAGGTATGGAGTCCTATATAGTGTAATATCAGACAATGGGGTGCAGTTTCAAGAAGCCATTAGAGATTTATTCTCAAAGTACTAGATCTGTCATCACTGATCTTCCACTTATAAACCAAAGGCTAATGGTGCAGTGGAAGCAACGAACAAGACGATTAAGCAAATTTTGTCCAAGATGACCAAGACGTATAGGGATTGGTTGAAAATGATTCCTTTCGCTTTATGGGGGTATAGGACCAGTGTGCGAACCCCGACTGGAATGATATTGTTTTCTTTGGTTTATGGAATAGAAGCATTATTGCCAATTGAGATTGAGATCAAATTGCTAAGGGTGGTCCTAGAAGTTTAATTACCCGAGATAGAGTGGGTAGTAGGTAGATATAGGCAACTGGCCTTATTAGAAGAAAAACGATTGAAGGCATTGTATTATCATCAGTTGTATGAAAGAAAAATAGCCCGAGCTTACAATAGAAGGGTTAAGATTCAAAGGCTTAAAGGTGGTGAGTTAGTGTTGAAGCAATGCAAGCCTAATGTTCCTGATCCTAGAGGGAAGTTTAGACCTAGTTGGGAAGGACCGTACGACATAAAGCAAGTAATGAGCAAAGGAGCAGTTAAGTTGTCATACATGGATGGGAATGAATTTAGTGAGCCGATAAATATTGACAGGCTAAAGAGATTTTATGAATGAAGTAAATAAATAAAAGAAGAAAGCTCGCTTGGTTGAAAACCTGAGAGGGAAGCCAAGGTAAAAGTTAGAATAGTCTGTTAGTTCTGAAAACTCGAAAGGGCAGGCTAAGCAACAATTAAGGCTAAATGAGAGAAAATTATCAATTAGAAAATCCGAAAGGGCTGGTTGGCAACAGGAGTGATCTTGTGCATGCTGGCTTTATGTTTTTGGTTGTTTCCCAATTTAATAAAACAGAGTTAATGTTAAAATTATTCTATGTGTACTATTTTGAATAATCTGACCATTAGGTAAAACAAATAACAAGATAGTGAAAAGTGATGATAAATTATAAAAGAAAGGAAAACATCTTTTATTATCATTATTGTTCATCCTAACATCATTTTTTCTAAGCATTGACAAGTGTAAAATTTATGGCAGACGATAAGTGTAACGTGCAGGCCAGCTTTGCTTCAATCGATCTAAGTAAGCTTCAGTCAGATGAGGCATGTTCAAATTAGAAGTGAACTCAGAAGCTCGAGTCTCGGCTCCATACTGGCAGCCAAGTCGAATGAGGATCATAGCAAGCACCTCGATGGAGAGCAGCAAGAGGAACATACATTAGATACGTCTAAATGGTGACATGGGTAATCTTCCACCTAGGTACCAACCAATGGATGTTAACCACAGCTAATGAACAGATCCAATCAATCCAGTCAACATAAGAAAAAGCAGGACGAAGTAGTTTTCTGGTAGAATGAAGTGGAAATAGGATTAAGGTAATCCAAACTACTATAAACCCTTTGTATTTGTTCCTCTCTACTCTACTCCTTCTTCATCTTGATGTTCTTGTTGCTTTAAATTTTAATTTGCCATCACTTCTTCAAAACAACCAATTCACCCCTCCCCCCCCCCCCTCCCCTCTTGATTGCCATCTTGGAATAATAATCATATAATGAGATATGATTAAAACCCAAAAATACTAAAAAAAATTGCAATATCTCACAAAATATAGATCCATTTTGCACCAAATATTAAGCATAAAATCATCAACATATAGGCATAATATCATATGAAATTCATGGCCAAATCTGGCTCTAATACCACTATAAGTAAATCAAAAGGAATGACCTTAGTGTGAAAGTGATGGTAGTCAAATAATGATTTTGAATTTCCAGTGTTGATCTCCAATTTGTTTAGTGGCTACTAAAGTCACCAGAAATCAATCACACCCCAATTCAAAAAGCTTTTTCTAATAGTTTTATATATCAGATAACACTATTGTAGACCAATAATTTTGACCCTAGATAAATCCAGTTCTAAACCCTTAAATTTGACTTTAAATGAACTCAAGTCCCAATTAAAAGGCCTGAATCAAATCCAGTCCAAATTACAATATGTAGACCCTTAATTTTTGACCCAGTCCAGTCCGATATTTTTAAAACAGTCAAAAATATTTTTTGTGGTATTTTAATTAAATAATATTTATTTTAATATTCATTACTTATAATATTTATTTTTGATAAAAATAAAAAAGGATAACAGTAAAAAAATAGGAAATAATAAATAAATAAAAATCGGCGACGGAAGAATCAGCGACGAAAAGTTTTCGTCTCCGAAAGTAAATTGGCTTGGGCCAATTTGCCGCAGGAAATGGGCACAAGCCAATTCGCCGCAGGTGGCTGGCCTGCACCCCAGGTCACCCGCTCCCATGCAATTTTTGCTGGCCCTCCCGTAGCCCGCAGCAACTTTCGCCAATGCAATTTTTTTCAGCGCAGTTTTTTTCGAAACCAAATTCTATTTGGTTTTGATTTCTTTTCCTAAATGGTTTTAATTTCCTTAAACAATTAGAATTAAGTTTTGGATTTTTTTTTCCTATAAATACCACATTAAAACACTTCAGAAAGGGATCTGGACCTTTGGAGCTCGAAATTATTTTTGGCAGTCTATTCATAATCTCAAGCTTGAAGAATCAAGAGGCAGCAAATAATATACAACCCATCAAAGGTAGCCCACACTGGCTTTGATATTGTTCAACCAGAATTCAAGATTTTGGTGGAATCAACAATGGAGGTTTGAATCTTTATTTATTTCTTTACAGTAGCTTCATCATTCAAATTGGATTAATTGTTTAAACGTGCAATAGATGATCAATTATTCTACTCCATCTAAAACTCTATTTGAAACTCTAAAAACTATTTTTCAAAACCCTAATGCCTTAATGCCCGAAAAACATGTTTTTGAAAACTAAAACCCTAATTACACTTTTCTGAAACCACAAAACAATAGACTATTTTCCTAAAACCCTAACCTAATCTCTATTTCAAAAATCCAGTAGCCTTATTTTTTTTCAAGTATCAAAAGCTTTAACCCTAATTAATTCTTCTTTCCAAAATCACATAGTAGCATTATTCTTTTAAAAAATAACATTAGTTTCTTCCAATTTCGAAACCCTATTTTCTAAATCTTAAACCCTAAAATCATAATTTTCAACACCAAAACCTACAACCCTAAAAGCTAGTTTTCAAAATTTTATGGGACGCTGCCCCTTGACCCTGCCCGCTAACCGGCTAGCGGGACCGTCGTATGGGCTCGTCGAAGGGGTCAATATTTATTTATATATTGTAAGTCTTTATGTTTAACTTCATTTATGATTATTATTCAAAATACAGTAGTTTTATTCAAAATACAAACCTAAACCCTAATTTATTCAAACCATAAATCTTAATTAATTCTATTTTTAAATTATCACAGTAGCTTGTTCCTTTCAAATATCTAAAGATTTTATTTTGTTTTCATAAGCTTCAATCTTATTTACTTAAACCCTAATTGTTAAACATAAAACCCTAGAAACCCTATTTCATGATGTTAGTGCCAAACCCTAATTAAATCAATTTTCCAAAATCTTCACAGTAGCCTAAATAATAAATATAATAATTTCAAAATTCTAAAACCCTAAATGTTAATTAAAGAACCCTAAATTGAGACATAAACCTAAATTTGTATCTTTATTTGCTTTATTTAATTTTAGATTTGATTACACAGTTTATTATATGTTTTGATTTATTTAATTTCAATGCTTGATTTATCTAATTTATCATGGATGGATATTTTCTTTATTATTATGATTATTATTTGTATGTTTTGGTATTAAAATTGTAAGAGGTATGTTTCCACCTTGTGGGTATCTCATTAGTTAAGTATTATGTAATTTAAATTATTTTAAAGTTTTTAGACTAATGTAAAAGACATGTTTCCACCTTTCGGTGGGTGTCCTATTTAATTTTAGACATAGACGATGTAAGACATGTTTTCATCCTCGGATGGGTGTCCATTTATTTGCTTTGTTTGGACATTGCTTTGATTTTAATATAAGGATGCTTTATTTTAATTATTGCTTGTAATATGGATAATATTGTTATACTTAAGAATTTTATAATATTAAGACCTGCAAAGGAGGCCAATTCCAATGAACTGGATGTTGTGGGGGTGCTGAGCCATTTCTCACCTTCCCCACACGTACCTAACTTTCCGAACCCATTAGGGGGTTGGGGATTCCTTAGGAATCGAGTCAACCACCCCTTTCTTTTTCCCGGCCCGTCCGGGTGGCGACTCCATTTTCTCCTAGCTTAGGCCCGTGTTCTCTAAGGCCCAGTGGCGAGGCTACATACATTAGAAGGGGGGCAGTTGCCCCCCTTCTTTTTTTTAAATTTTTTTTATATATATGTATATATATTATTAAAAATTTTAAAATATTTAATTGCCCCTCTTCAAATTTATATTATTTTTAATATATATATATGGTATTTTTATTTTGTCCCCCTTCACTAAAAAGTCTGACTTCGCCCCTGCTAAGGCCCCAAGCCTAAACAGTGCCGAAGTTGCAAGAACCATTCCATCGGGAGTGGGGGCAAAAATCCCCGCTCACACAATGCCCAAACTAAGTCTGGTCCAATTTAAAAAGCTAAAACCACCGAACCAACCTAAGAACTCATGACGAATTGGCCATGTCTCATGGCCAATTCTCCATGAGCCTTAAGCGGGTCCTAATTTAAGTGTTTTAATTTTACTAAAACTCATATACAGAGGCTTTTCTAATAGAATTAGGATTGTTTAGTCAAAAGAAAAGCCAGATTATGCCCTAATGTTGCTTATAAAAGGCAATTAATAGTAGCAATTTGGAGGGAGCCACAATGAGGAATTAAAGAGCCACAATCAATAATTAAAAGAATCACAATTAGCAATTAAAACAACAACACAACAATGAGTGAGCAACATAGAAAAGCAATCAGCAATTAGCATAGACTAAGAGACACAAAAGCAAAAGAGAGGCAGAAAGCGTAGAAACCCTTTGAACAATATTGTTCAACCAAAACTCAATTGATCCAAACTCATAGAATTGTCCAAGACAAAAGGATTATGTGGTTTAACTAGTAAGATTTGGTTTAGTGTTCAAGAATTAGTGGAGCTAATGATATAGTTATGACCTCCTATACTTTTATTCAATGAATTATTAACATTACAGATTCATTTTTAATTTGTTTTGATCTTGTTTGATTAAACACAAAAATCCTAAATTATGATTTAAAACCCTAATTTATAAATTGTGATTATGGCAGATTGTTTAAATGTTAAATAGCATTATTTTTTACTAATATAATTAATAGCATATATTCTGGAGGCAGCAACTCATTCAATCCATATGTGTTGCGCTCTATATTTCATTAAAAAGTTAATATTAAGATAAGTTTATGGATTGCAATTTTTATTATTAATCTTAATTTCCTTTTAATTAAGCCCTAATTTTATAATTCTTTGTATGGTGATTATTTATATATTTGTGGATTACAATTTTTATTATTTAGATTTTAAGGATGTAAAAGAAATATTTTCTCTTATGGGTGCCTTATTTATTTAATTTATTTAGTGTGTATAATTTAATTTATTTAGGACTTTTAGACAATTATAAGGGACACGTTTTTCACCTTTTGATGGGTGTCTTGTTTTATTTATTTTTATAGATCTTAGACATTTATAAGGGCATATTTTCCTGGTGCCCATTTTATTATTTTATTTATAATAATAATAATTTTTTATTTTAATTGCTTTTAATATGAATAATATCATAATAATTTAAGAATTCAATAATATTTAAACATGAAAAGGAGGCCGGTTCTAATGAACCGAGCATTATGGGAGTGCTGGGCCACTTCTCATATTTTCTATACGTATCCAACTTTTTGAACCTAGTAGGAGGTTTGAAATTTCTTAAGAATTGAGTTATCCACCACTTTCTTTCTTCCCGACCCATTTGGGTGGCTACTCATATTCTTTGGATTTAAGCTCGTGTTCTATAATGCCCAGAGCCTATTAGTGCCGTAGTCGCAAGAGCCATTTTACCAAAGTGAGGGCAAAAATCTCCACTTAGAAATATCCTAATAAAATAAGGATTATTTTTATAAAAATAAACTAAATAAAAATGTCCATTATGCCATAAAAGTTATAGTGGTTGTTTCTAAATAAGAACGTATAGTAGTAAATAAAGATGAGACTTGTCTTAAGCACATTTATCTAGATGATAATTTATAGCTTATCTTAAAATAAGATAGTTGCCTCATTTGAGTAATGAGATTCATATATAATGTAGTGATATTGAAATGGCAAATTATGTGTAATTATGCTTTTTTTGTCTGAGTTTTCATATGCGAGTTTTGGAGTAAACTGAGTAGATGAGTGAACTCAAATTAGTTATTGAGTATGTATAAACTATCATTTGTATAGTATTTGAAATTAAAAAGTGATTTTGACAGACATGCACTCAATAGGAAAAGAGATAACACGATGATATGTGCTGAAATTTTGACCAAAGGGAAGATAAAAGATAATGATCTCAACTTTTGGAAATGTGAGACCTTTGAGAATTTTGGTTCTCAAAAAATAATTAGCCTTATGACTTTTTTTATTAGTTTTCAAGATATAATTTGGTGTTTGTGTGAGCGGGGATTTTCACCCCCACTCCCGGTGGAATTGTTCTTGCGATATCGGCACTTTTAGGCTTGAGGCCTTAGAGAACACGGGCCTAAGCTCGGAGAAAATGGAGTCACCACCCGGATGGACCGAGAAAAAGAAAGGAGTGGATGACTCAATTCCTAAGGAATCTCCAACCCTCTAATGGGTTCGAAAAGTTGGATACGTGTGGGAAAGGTGAGAAATGGCCCAGCACCCCCACAACTCCCGGTTCATTGGAACCGACCTCCTTTTCAGGTCTTAATATTATAAAATTCTTAAATATAACGATATTATCCATACTACATGCGATCATAAGAATAAATAAATACTTTATTAAAATCACAACAATGTCCAAACAAAATAAATAAATGGACATCCATCCAAGGATGGAAACATGTCCTTACATCATCCATATCTAAAACTAATTAGGACACCCACCGGAAGGTGGAAACGTATCCTTTACATTAATTTCAAAATATGAAAATAATTTAAATTATATAAAGATTAAATAATGAGTTACCCAATCATGGAAACATACCTCTTACATTTTTTAATACTAAAATAAAAATAATAAAGAAATCATCCATCTATGATAAACAAATCAAACGTCAAAATTAAATAAATCAATCATCAAAACATATGATAAACTACATAATCAAATTTAAAATTAAATAAAGTAATAAATGTATAAATTTAGAGTTTTAGAATTTTAATAACCAAATTAGGATTTTTAAATAAAAGGAGTTAAACACAAAGGCTTATAATACATAAATAAATATTGACCATTTCTGTAACATCCAAAATTTTTGAAAATTTCTAATTTTTGAAAAATTTGATAAAATAAATTATAATTTAAAAGGATAAATTAAATTAATAGTTTTAAATGAAAAATGAAGGGATTTTAAATGAAAAAGTGGAATATATATATATATGATATATGTAAAATATACATAACATATATAAAAAGTCAACACTTTTTAAAAGAAAAGGGTATTTTGGTAATTAAATCTTATAAATTCAAAATTAATAAAATAATTCAAAAACAAATTAATTTTAAATGGAAGAGGGAAATTAGGACTTTTAATTTATTAAAAAAATAATTAAATATTAATTTATTTTAATATATATGTGGTTAAAAAAAAGATGAAAAGGAAAGAATATTAAAAATATTCTTCTTCTTCTTCTTCTTCTTTTCAAGAACGTGGCTTCTATGGATGATTGAAGACCAAGAATTTTGCTTCTTCTATACTCCATAAATTGAAGAAATTAACAAGTTTCAAGTGGATTTTTGGTGATTTCCACCAAAATTAGTAAGTTTTTATCTCTTTTCTTTGAATTCCTTGGAAATTTAGATTATGTGAGAGTTTGGATTTTTATGTAGTATGTTATAATTGTTGGAATGTTATAATTGTTGGAATTGGTGTGTATGATGTTATTTTGGGTAGTTAACAATAATTCTAAGGTTAGATTGAAGAGATGATGGAGTTTGGTTAAAGAATGGTGAAGAGAAAGAATTTAGGGTTATGGATTTTTGGGGTTTTGAAAACATGAATTTTAATTGTGCAAATTGATTCCAAATGAGTTGTTTTGATTCATAAACAAGTATTTTAAAGTCAAATATTGGATTTGGTGGTGTTGGCTTGGAGTTTGAGAATGGAAGTGGAGATTTAGGGTTTTGGAAATGTGATTTTCCAAAGTGGTTGAATTGTGTGATTTTATTTGTTTAAGCATGTTGTTTAGTGTTAAAAGTGATGAATATAAGCTTGGAATGAGTAATGGATTGTGTTGGAATGGAAAACCTTCAATGGGGGAAGGTTAGGCCATTTTTGAGATTTTGTATATAAGAGTGTATTTTTATAATGTAAATGATTTAAATGTAGTAAAATATGTTTTTAATAATATAAATAAACTTAAAACACTAATTTAATTGTAGTAGAATGGAATTCCAATGTTGAAGTAAGGAAAGGCTAAATTTTTGGAAATTTGTAGGAATGATATGTAATTATGGTTTAATGTTGAAAATGCCATTAAATTAGATACTAAATGATTATTTGTTATCACATTTGGTTTAGGCATTGAGGGAGATTGATTCCAAGTGGTGAAGGGCAAGTTAGAAAGATTGGATTGAAGGTTGTTTTTAGCTTGCTTTGGGTTGCTAGTGGAGGTATGTACAAACTTTGAATATAATGTTTATATTTGCATAACATTTGTACTTAACACGTTTTGGTTGAAAATTATGTTAAGCTACTTGGTTCATTGATTGTGTATGAATAATATGCTATGACATTTGTAATGTCATATATGTGTTAAATGCATTGTGAAAAGCCATTGATAATGGCTAATTTGTGTAACATGTGAAATATGCATATTATGTGAAAATACCCAAAGTAATTGGGTAATGTATTGTGAATGCAAAAATGAGATATGTGTAATAATTAAATGAATTGATATTGATAAAAATGAGAGAAGTGAGAAAAATGAGAAAGATGTGAAAAATGAGAAATGTGAAAAAAAAAATGTGAAACTAAGGCAATGTGCCTAGATTGAATATGTAAAAATGAGAAAGAGATTAATAATGAGAAATATGAATAAATTGTGTGCCTAGTATGTTATTCAATTTTCAGAGTTCTGGGTTTGGCGGCATGCCTATGATTGCCTACGGGCTATATGCTGGAATGGTGAAAAGACTGGGTCGTAAGCTAAGCCAGCTGATAAATATGATGTTTTTAGGGTGAAAAGACTGGGTCGTAAGCCTAAAAAACTGTAGCAGTCTAGCCGGGTTGAGGACTGAGATACTGGGGCCTAAGGGTCTAGCCGAGTTGAGGTCCAAGAGACTGGGGCTGTTACATTATCCATGGATATATATATTGCCTACGGGGCTAGACACATGGTGTCATTATAGACCAAAGCAGTAACTCTGAAATTTGAATAGCATATTAGATCCTTTTTGGGCCCATGCTTGTCTTTGTTTTACTGTGAATTATGAATTATGATACAATTGAGTAATATAATGTTATGAGTTGTGCTTATGAATTATTTGAAAATTATAAGAAAGTGGATTGATGTGACATCTATATGCATTATGCATTTGGTATTGCATTGAGTTAAATTGTTATTATCAAAGTTTGTACCACTAGGCTTCTGCTTAGCGCGATTGTTTCCATCGCGCAGGTGACAGGGTAGACCCAGTTGAGCCAGAGAGTTCTTCTAGACCAGGTCGGGTCTAGACTTGTATTTGAGCTTGTAGAGTTGCTATCAAGATCAGAAACACTGCCAGCAACATGTATATATTTTTATGTTATTGTACATTTTGAGTTTTATGCATAATATATTATGTTTTGAATTTTACGTATTGTATATTATAAAGAATGTTTGGGTCATTGTATTTGAAATGGGAGAGTAAGTGTGTTTTAAATTATATATATCTATATGTATAAATGTTTGAGAAACTTGGTGAAATTGAAAAGTATGGTTGAGATGGTGGTTGGAAATTATGTGGGAGTGTTTTCTTTTTACAGGTTGAGTAATTGCTAAATTTTGGGACATCCAAAATTCAGACAAAACTCTGACGAATTTTTCCCAGAGATTTTTATATATATTATTTATTTTGTGTTCTTATAATAAGTAAATAATATTTATATTCTATTTAATTTTTATACATTTAGAATTTGAAATTTTAAATTAGAAATGTAAAAAAAAAATTAGTAAATCGGTCTGTGACATTTTTGTACCGTATATGCGTATTTTACATATGCTAGAAATATGCATTGTACGTATATAGGGTATAAGGGTGTTATATTTGTTTCCTTTTTAACTTTAACGACCCCACCTGCACGGTCTTACGACAGCTGGTCTATTGGGCCTTTTCTCCCGTAGGTGGACCGTAGTCCCAGCCCTCAACCTGGCAGAAAAGGTACTGGATTGTGCTCGCTGGCTCTCTTAAGGGAGAGGTCAGGTGTTCGATCCGGGTAGGCGACTCCTTTGGGAGCCAAATAAACAAATCCTGTTGGAGGGCCTGCGAGGGCAGTCCAGTACTGTGGCGGCCTGCCGGGTTGAGGGCTGGGACTATGGTCCACCTACAGGAGAAAAGGCCCAATAGACCAGCTGTCGTAAGACCATGCAGGTGGGGTCGTTACACCTTCGACCAGACTATACAGCGGTCCTGCTAGCCGATTAGCGGGCGGGGTCAAGGGGCAGCGCCCCTTGAGGGGTTGGGGCAGTGACCCTGAAAATTTTAAAAAATTAGCTTTTAAGGTTGTAGGTTTTGGTGTTGAAAATTAAGATTTTAGGGTTTAAGATTTAAAAAATAGGGTTTCAAAATTGGAAGAAACAAGCTACTGTAAATCTTAGAAAAATAGAATTGATTATGGTTTTGAGAAAACAGATTATTATTTTGTAGTTTTTAGAAAAGTTTAATTAGGGTTTTAGATTTCAAAAATTAGTTTTACGGCTATTAAGGTATTAGGGCCTTGGAAAATAATTTTTAGGGTTTTAAATAAAGTCTATATGGTAAATAGAATAATTGATCAAATAACAAAAACATCATCTATTGTATGTTTAAACAATTGATCAATTTGAATGATGAAGCTACTGTAAACATAAATAAGTTAATAGAAACTCAAACCGTCGTTGTTGGTTCCACCACAATTTGAATTCTGGTTAAACAAAAACAAAGACAGAGTATGATGCCTTTGATGGATTCCTTGTTGCTTGCTGACTGCCTCCTACTTTTTTTAAGTCCAAGATTTTAAATCTATTCTAAAAAAGTCCAGCTCCTTCCAAAAGTCTGATCCCAAAAGCCCGATCCTCTCTCTGGCTGAAAAATCCCAATCCTCCTTTTTTGTCTTTAATATGGTATTTATAAGAAAAAATAAAAACCTAATACTAATTGGTTAAGAAAATGCATTTTTCCTTATATTTTTACATAAATGATTAAACATCATGATGAATTTTAATTAAACATTATTTATAAAGAACATCATGATGAAAATGATATTAAAATATAAATATATTATTTTTTAAAAAAAATACAATAAAAAATGAAAGATATAAGGAAAAATGCATTTCTTTTGGCCTCTGAATTTTATATGTTCTACAAATTAAATCTCTGAACTTTTATTTGGTGACATTGAGCCCTTCAACTATATGAGTTGGTGACATTGAGCCCTTTTTTGATAGAATTTAAATTCGTACTTTCAATTACCAACAAAATCGCTTGTTTGTTGTAGTAAAACGGTGCGTTTTGCTAAAAAATAAGCAATAAAGCATTTTTTGGCCCATGAACTTTATGTGTTTTATGCATTAAGCCCTTGAACTTTTATTTGGTGATATTAAGCTCATCAATTTGATGACGCTTGAAAATCATACATTTAAGTACTGTTATAAAAGGGCTTAATGTCACCAACCCGTACATTTAAGGGGCTCAATATTATCAAATACAAGTTCATGTGCTTAATGCATAAACCACATGTTAGCCAAACCCTTGGCTTAATTTACTCTATTTTAATATTAGGCAATCAAATTGAATATGACTAATATTTGTACCAAGCTACATTTGTGCAGGAACACAATTAATAAGATCTTTCCACATAGTCCGCTCGGACCATAAACAAGCACGATCAGATTGGCCTAGACTGAAATGAGCACGAGTTGAAGTACAAGCACGAGCAGAATAAGATGAGCTCGAAATCGAGCTCTGAGCACTTGTATCTCGAGCTCTAGTCGACAACATTGAACATATGACAACCGAGTTGTTAAAAATGAGCTCGAGATAAAACCAAGTATGAGCTAAACAGACGAGCTCCCTTAGCATGGATCGAGCCTCAGTTGCCAAGAATGAGCTCAACATAGGATGAGACCGAACACTAACAACTCGGACCGAGCCCTAGCTACTAGGGAGGAGCTCAAGCTAATCAGTCTAAACTTGAGCCAAAATCATCAAAATTTTCAGAAAAGCTCAAGTCTGGCGGTACTCCAAAAACTTCAACATATAGAGCCAAAATCGACTAGATTAGAAATAGTCTGACCATACAGAGCCAAAGCCAAAGATCCAAAATATCCAGTAGAGCTCACGGTCTATGGTACTCTAAAAAGTTCAACATACTACACATGGACTGATTGGACCATGATAGAGAGCTAAAGTCTCAAAACTTTCAGTAGAGATCACGGTCAGTGGCACTCCTAGTGTAATATCCCAAACTATACCCTAAAAATTTTAGAATAATTATTGTTGAAATTGGATTTAATGAAATAAAGTATATTATGCTTAAGTAGTAAGTGAGGAGAAGAGAAGTGTGTATATGTTGTATATATAGATATATATACAACATATATAAGTCAACTTATTAGTTGATCAAATGAGAAGTTATTGGTTATTTTATAAATTAGAAATTTAATTAAATTAAGTGGAAGTGGATGATGATATTTATGATTATTTTATTATTAAAATTTCTTGGTGGATATTAAAAGAGAGAATTGTATGGTTAAGAGTGGTTGTGAGTAGTTGACTTTGCTCTTCTTTCTTCATCTTCTTCTTCTTCTTCTTTCTTTATTGGCTGGCTATCTCCATAGCAAGAAGGAAAGAGAGATTTTTGCTCTTCCAAACTCAAGATTGAAGGGTGTTTTAAGTGATCAAGTTGGAAATCTAAGGGTTTTCATCACTTTTGGTAAGTTTTCCACTTGATTCTTTGATTTTCTTTTGAGTTTATGAATTGAGGTTGTTGATTGGTTATTGATGATATGTGTATGGTTATTTTGATGTGTTTGAGATTATGTTGTCTATTTGGCTTTGATTTTGGGATTGGTTTGAAGGAAAGATTAAGTTTGGTGAAAGAAAGCAAGTGTTGTGTTTTGGGTATGTGATGGTTGTGATTTGTGTTTGATGTTTGTTTGAGTTGTTTTGGTGTTTTTGCAAATTTATTATGGTTTATTGATGTGTTTGGTTAAGTTTGTTTGGAGTAGAAGATGGTAAAAGAAAGTGGTTTGTTGGATGTGGTGTTGATGTTGCCGGAATCAAGATTTTTGGCCTGACACGCCCATAAACACAGCCAAGTCTTTGGGCGTGTCAATGGTGCTATTTTCTGGATAGGTGATGTGAGCAGTGACACGCCCATGTCACTGAGCGTGTCACATCTTCTATGTTGGAGTACTATTGACATGGCCAGTGACACACCCATGTCACTGAACGTGTCATAGCTACTGTGATGTTGGTGGATTGACAAGGCCAGTGACACGCCCATGTCACTTAGCGTGTCAGAGCTTCTGTGTTGTGGGTTTAGGGCACGGTCAGGGACACGCCCGTTTTGTTGAACGTATCATGTGTAGAGTTTTAGTTGGTTCTATCCATATTATCTCATGTGTATCTCTAAGTAAGTGTGTATCATCCCTTTTGGATTAGGTTTTGAAGAGATTGAGTTTCCCTAATCCAAGTGTTGAAAGATTCTTGGAAGAGGAAGTGGTTAGATTGGTGTGAGTTGCTCTTGAGATAAGTACAAACCTACATGGTTGCATACATTTACATGACTTTGGGACTTAACACATTTGGTTGTAAATGTGTTAAGTAATCTATTACATTGTTGATACATTTGATTAATATTATGATTTGCATAATGTGAAAGATATGATGATCATTCAAAATGTATGCCTAATGCAATTGTTTATGTATACTCTAATGATGAGATGTGAAGCCATTGTTGTTGGCTATAATGATGCAAATGAAATAATTGGGGCATTGTTGCCTAGATGATTATGAGAAAATGAAAATGGAATTGATAATGAAATAATGAAAGAATTGTGTGCCTAATGTGTTATTTAATTTTCAGAGTTTTGTTGTTGGTGGCATGCCTAATAGTAACAATCCCTTGAAGCTGGGTTGGGCTTGGTCCTTGAAGCCAAGTTGGGTTGAAGTTTAGCATGCTTAACTCCCCTTGAAGCTTGGTTGGGCCTAGTCCTTGAAGCCTAGTTGGGATGTTACAAACCCTTGAAGCTGGGTTTGGTTTGGTCCTTGAAGCCAAGTTGGGTTGATGCTTAGCATGCTTCGCTCCCCTTGAAGCTTGGTTGGGCCTAATCCTTGAAGCCTAGTTGGGATGATGATAAATGTGATAATTGAACCAAAATATTACCTCTGAAAGTTGAATGGCATATTAGTTTCTTTTGGGCCCATGCTTGTCATTGTTTAAATGTGAATCAAGAATGGTGAAACAAATGAATATTAAAATTTAATGTAAGGTTTTGAAATAAGATATCCTTATGTATTGTTTATAATATTTGAATGTATGACATTGGCATTACATTAAAGCATTTTGTTATTGTGGTTTGTACCACTAAGCCGTTGGCTTAGCGCGATTGTGGTTCATCGCACAGGTGACAGGGTAGAACCGGAGAGTTCAGCTAGACTGAGTTGAGTCTAGACTTGTGAAGTGTTGATTGTGGACTTCAAGATCAGAGACTAACTGCCAAATATGTATAAACTTTATGTTTTGTAAATATTGATTTTGAGGTATATATATATGTAAATATCGCTACATTTTCCGCTGCTTAATAAATAAATGTTTTATCTATTATGTTTTATAATATAACTTAAATGTTTTAAGTTTTTTTCATATTATTGCTAAAAGGAAAGATTGGTTTATTTAATATAAACCATGACACTCCTGTATCCGATATACGTATATTACAGATGTGGTTGTATGTAGTGTGTGTATATGGGGTATAGGGGTGTTACAACTATTTTAGTATCAGAGCCTAGGTTTGAGATTCTCAACCTAGGTGAATTGTAAGAAAAAGAAAATTTTGATTTTAAAATATGGTTTTTAAAATAAGATACATGCTTTGGCATTGGCAGTCTCTGATCTTTGATGAGGTATATTTTGCTGTGTTTGCAGATATAGGTAGTGATGGCGTCTAAGTCACGTCAGTCCATAGAAGGTAGTGCTGAGAGTGTAGCTGCTGAAGAGGGTAAAGATGGAGTTAGGGTTGAGAGAACTGGAGAGGCACCTGCTCCTGTGCGAGAGAGATCAGCTGCTGATGAGGTTCTTCCAGTTTGGTTACGGCATGTGGTAGAATTATTGAGGCAAGCTCCAGTGCAGCCGCCACCGCCACCACAGCCGCAAGTGCTAGTGAGACATTATGATAAATTAAGAAAGTATGGGGCTGAGGATTTCTTTGGCAATACAGATCCTACAGTAGCTAAGTAGAGGTTGGATAGAGTTCAGAGGGTATTTATCCAGTTGCAAACCACTCCTGAAGAGAAGTTTAATTATGCTAGATCCCTTTGCAGAAAGATGCTTATGATTGGTGGAAGACAGTTCCGCATGCCATGGATGATCCACCTACCTTATCTTATAGTGATTTTCTGCGGGAGTTTGAGCAAAAATATACTCCAAGAGAGTATGAGGATGTCAAGAAGATGGAATTTTTGAATATGAGACAAGATAACCGGACAGTGACAGAGTATGAGATAGAGTATATTCGGTTGAGTCACTATGCCGGTGGAATTATTTTAGATGAGATTGACCGGTGCAGGAGATTTGAGGAGGGATTGAAGCCCTCTATTATGTGTATTGTTGCTGGTTCTCAATACTAAGACTTTTCTCAGTTGGTTGCAGCAGCCAGAAGTGTTGAGAGAGCACAGGGTATTGCAGCAGCTACTACCGAGGAGGAGACCAGAGTTAGGAGACCCCAGTTTGAGGCAGGGTCTTCATCTATGAAGAGAGGCAAAGGAAGTTTTGTTCCAAGGATTAGTAGGAGCCAGAGGTAGTCTGGTAGGTCAGCTTAGTATCAGAGGTAGAGACCGAGACCTACAGTTTCTGTAGTGAGTGCTCCGACTCCAATGGTTCAGAGATCCATTCCATCTATATGTGGTCATTGTGATAGGGCACATGGGGGTGCTTGCTGGAAGGCGGGTGGACCAGGAGTATGCTTTAGATGTGGGTCACCAGCTCATTTCATCAAAGATTGCCCTGAGCTACAGGAGGATAGACAGACAGATTCTGCAGCTTCTCGACCTAGTGTTAGCAGAGGAGGTCGAGGGGCCAGAGGTTTCAATAGAGGTGGTCAACCTGGAATCAGTCAGAGAGTAGGCTCTACATCCGGAGGCAGTAGGCCAGATGAGGCTGGATCATCTCAGCGTGTGTATGTGATGCAGAGGCAACCAGATGCTTCAGCAGTTATTGCGGGTACATTTTCTTTATTTGGCATTTTAGTTCTTACTCTAATTGATCCAGGATCTACTCATTCATACATAAGTGCATCTATCTTGCCTGTGACTGAATTGTGTTTTATTAGTTTTTGTTATAGTTTTGTGTCCTGTTTATTGTGTTAATTATTGTTTTATTTAGGTCTTTTGTTAGTTTTATTGATTGGTTTAGTGTTTTCTTTAATTGTGTAATTTTAGTTTGTTTTAGTATTTAGGTCGTGTTTGATCTAATTTTAGGTAAGTTTTATGTTTTGATTATTGATGTTTATTTATGACTTGTTTAAGTTTTTGTTTGTAAGTTGTGTGTTAGGTTAAACAGGCAAGGAAATGAATTGAAGACAAAAAGAGACAGTAGCTGACACGGGCATAGGACACGGCCAAGTCACTGGCCGTGTCCCATATCAAGCTAAAAGGAAGTTCAAGACACAGAAGCAAACACTGGCAAGGGACACGGCCGTGTCTTGTGGCCGTGTTCCTCCTAATTCACTCACACGGCCAAGTCAAGCTCCACTTGGCCGTGTCACTCAGCAAAGAAGAAAAGAAGACCAAAAGAAGCAGTAGAAGACACTGGCAAGGGACACGGCCGTGTCAACTGGTCGTGTCCCTCCAACAAGCTCAAACACGGCCAAGTCAAGCTTGAATTGGCCGTGTCACTCAACAAAGAACAGAAAGAAGAAAGGCAAGCAGAGGCAGACACTGGCAAAGGACATGGCCGTGTCAACTGGCCGTGTCCCTCCAAGAGACACTCACACGGCCAAGTCACTTCTGACTTGGCCGTGTCCCTCATGTATCAAACACGGAGCGGATTTTTAACGCGTACGATTGATATAAAAGGAAAAGAAAGTTAGGGTTTCGAGGTGTGGACGATTTAGAGCAGTTTATGAGCCGTCAGAGATTAGAGCTAAGGTTTTAACATTTATTTTATTGATTTTGATTTGACTTTGGATAAAAACTAGCTTAGATTAAATTGTTCTAGCCATCAAGACATCCTTCTTGCAAGATTGAACAAGAGATTCTTCAAAAGCTTCAAGGAGTTTGTAACTTGGTTTTGTTCTTGAACTTATTCTCTTTACTTTAATTAAATGGATATTATCATGTCTATTTTGATTTCTTTGACCATTAATAAGATGAATATGTTTGATTGCATTATGAACTAATTTGATCTAGTCTAGGGTTTGTATGGATCTACTATGATTGTATGAATTGGTTATTCTCTTAGCTAATAATTTCTTTAGCCTTGATTGAATGGAATATTATTAATATATAATTGATTGATCACCAATTATGTGTTTTAAGGTATTAGATAATGTATCGAGAGATGAAGTTTAATACTTGAACAATTCAATTAGGGACTTAGGTAAATTAGAGATATAACCTATTAAAAAGATTATTTCACTTTTAACAAGATTAATTGGAAGAGGTTTGAATGCGAGAGCTTATTTCCTTGACTCGATTAGTTGAGTTGTTTGGGATTTAATCTTTGAAATTGAATTAGTTAAGAGGAATAACCGTTCATACATATAAGTAGTAGAGAAGTGCAAACCCTGGACCATTCTATCAAGTGAATCAAAACACAGCTCAATTTTCTTTTATTATTTTTAACTTTAATCAATCTTCTTCATTATTTAGCAATTTATAAATTTCTTTATTACTTGTTTAACATAATCTGATAAGCAATTAACCACTTTGGCTTCCTTGAGAGAACGACCTTGGGGCGATCACCTTTGCTACAGCTACCTCGTATACTTGCGAGTGACGCTTTGTGGTAGAGTTAATTTGAGCGTAACAAGTTTTTGGCGCCGTTGCCGGGGAAGTTAATTGGCGTAATTGTTTATTTAAAAAAAATATAATAATAAAAAAATTAATTACATTTCAGATTATTTTTATTTTATTTTATTTGTCTTTTGCTTTTGATATTTCTTTTTCTAGAAATTCTCGTTTATGCAAGGCAGGAGATCACTTGAAGGAGAGCTACATCCATTCATTCCAGAAATTCAAAGAGTGAAAAGAAGCAGAGAGGAGTTTGAGCTCTACACCGGATTTGATACTTCAGAGGAAGACATTTCTGATTTGGAGTCGGAATCTGAAAAATCTGTGAAGATGGCTGAAGAAAGGCAAAGAACCATGAGAGATTTTGCTAGACCTGTCATTGGGACTTCCACTTCTTGCATAAGACTGACAGATGCAGCAAGGAACTATGAGTTGAAGAACATTCACTACAACATGCTGCCATCATTCTATGGAGTTCCAAATGAAGATCCTTTGAATTTTATTAGGGATTTCTACTCCACCATCAACACTTTTCCTTTGGGAGGACTAACAGAAGATCAGTTGAAGATGAGATGTTTCCCTTATACCTTGAAGGATAGGGCAAAGAGCTGGCTCATGATGTTGCCTGAAAACTCACTGACAACTTGGGAGCAAGTTTACAATAAATTCATGGGCAAGTTCTATTCACACCAAAAGACAGCTGAGTTGAGAGGGAAGATTGCCACATTCTCTCAGTTTGAAGGAGAGCCATTTCATGAGGCTTGGGACAGATTCAAGATGTTATTGATCCAGTGTCCACATCATCACTACCCACTTCAACTCCTTAATCAGTTTTTCTATGATGGTCTCACCCAGCAATTTCAGAACACTGTTGATAATGCAGCTGGGGGAGCCATGGGAGAAAAGACAGCTGATGAGACTTATGAGATCTTTGAGATGTTGGGAGCTAATTCTCAACAAAAGAGTGTAAGGGGAAGAAGCAAGGGGGTAAATCAATTAGAAGCCAATACGGAAATGGTTAGTCAAATAGCTGAGTTGACAAGACAGGTTCAGATGCTAAACATGAAGAACAATATTTCTTCATCTACTCAAGAAGTGTGTGGAATCTGTGGGACATTTGGGCATGGAGCAAATATATGTCCCTCTGCATATGAGACTTTTAGGAATGAAGCTGAGCAAGTTAATGCTATGGGGGGATTTCAACCAAGAGCTAGGAATGATCCTTACTCCAACACTTACAATCCTGGTTGGAGGAGCCACCCCAATTTTTCCTGGACAACAAATAATGCTCAACAGCCTTTCCATTTGCTCCAGAGACAGAACCAGCAGCAGGGCCAATCCTCAAATCAAAATCAAGGTCAGCCTAAAAGAGAGAGTTTGGAGGACAGTTTACAAGCTTTCATCAAAGTCAGTGCTCAAAACCAAGAGATGAACAACAAGAGACTGGATTCCTTGGAAGCATCCTTTAAGAAGGTGGAGACCCAAGTGGGGCAACTTGCACAATAGATGCAGATTCAACAAAAGGGGAAGTTTCCAAGTCAACCTGAGCAGGCACAAGCAGTGACTGTTCTTAGGAGTGGCAAGGTAATTAATAACAATGTTGAAAATAATTCTGTGAATGCAGGTGGGCAAGAGAAGAGAAAGGAAGGAGAATTAGAGAACAAAGGTGCTGATGAAAGATCACTGGAGAAGACCCCTACATCAGATTTGCACAGGGCAAGCAATCCATACAGGCCACCTATACCATTCCCTAGCAGGTTGAAGGATGATAAAAAAGATAAGCAGTTTTTAGATATCTTCAACATGCTATCTAAGGTAAGTATCAACTTACCATTACTTGAAGCAATTAAGAACATGCCGGCTTATGCTAAGTTCTTCAAAGAATTGAATACCAAGAAAAAAAGGTATGAGCCGAATGAAAAGGTGATAGTTTCTGAGATGGCTAGTGCTGTTTTGCAGCATAAACTACCTCCTAAGCTAAAGGATCCTAGAAGCTTTATTATTCAAATTGCTATGGGGAATGGAAAAAGTACTGAGGGTATGTGTGATTTAGGGGCTAGTGTGAATTTAATGCCTTATTCTGTTTATCTTGACTTGGAATTAGGGGAACTTAAAACCACAAAAATGGTATTGCAATTAGATGATAGATCTCTTAGATTCCCGAAAGGGGTTATAGAAGATGTGTTAGTTAAAGTTGGTGGTTTAATAGTTCCTGTTGATTTCATTGTTCTTGACATGGAAGTAGGTAATTCTTCACCATCTGCACACACCATTCTGCTGGGTAGGCCTTTTATGGCAACTACCAACACTTTGATAGATGTTAAGAATGGAAAATTATCAATGACTGTTTTGGGACAAACTGTGGAATTTTCTATTTTTAATACTTCTCCTATTCCTACAACTGCTTTATATGAGGATTGTTCTTTCATTGATTGTGTTGATGCAGTTGTTTCAGATGTGCTCTTGCAGACAGGTACCTCTGATAAATTGGAGCTGGCATTGACTTTGGATAGTGATTTGGAAATTTTTGATACAGAAATAGCCAGTTGTCTTGAGACTTTAGAGGATACTGAAATAGAGGAGCTTAAGGAGGACCCAATTTTTGAACCTTCCCCCACTGAAAAAGAAGAGAAGAACCCCTCACTAGAGTTAGAGCTGAAAGAGTTACCTAAGAATCTGAAATATGTGTTTTTAGAAGATCACAACACTTTACCTGTGATAATATCTAGTGAACTTAGTGAAGGGGAGGAGATGAGGTTAGTGAGTGAGCTTAAAAGATTGAAGAGAGCAATAGGATGGGGATTGAGTGACATCAAGGGTATTAGCCCTTCCATGTGCATGCATAGAATCATTTTAGAAGAGGGAGCTAAACCTGTGAGAGAAACCCAAAGGAGACTTAACCCAAATATGAGTGAAGTGGTTAAGAAGGAAGTGCTCAAATTGCTGGATGAAGGAGTGATTTATCCAATTGCTAACAGTGAGTGGGTGAGCCCAGTACATGTAGTTCCTAAGAAATCTGGAATCACTGTGGTGAAAAATGAGAAGAATGAGTTGGTTCCTACTAGGACTACTACTGGATGGAGAATGTGCATCGATTATAGGAAGTTGAACAATGCTACAAAGAAAGATCATTTCCCTCTTCCTTTTATTGATCAGATGTTAGATAAACTTTCTGGGCACTCACATTATTGTTTTCTGGATGGCCTTTCAGGTTACTATCAGGTGCCAATAGCTCCAGAGGATCAGTCCAAGACAACCTTCACTTGCCCTTTTGGGACTTATGCATTTCGACGTATGCCCTTTGGCTTGTGCAATGCACCTGCAACTTTTCAGAGATGCATGATGTCTGTCTTCTCAGATATGATCGACGATTTTATTGAGGTATTTATGGATGATTTTTCTGTTTTTGGTAATTCTTTTGATAATTGCCTCGATAAACTTGTTCGTGTGCTTGAGAGATGCATTGAATGTAACCTCACTTTAAGTTGGGAGAAGAGTCATTTTATGGTTACTCAGGGCATTGTCTTAGGTCATGTGGTGTCGAGTAAAGGAATTGAGGTGGATAAGGCTAAAATTGAATTGATTGCTAAGTTACCCCCACCTACCTCTGTTAAGGGAATAAGAAGTTTTTTAGGGCATGCAGGCTTTTACAGGAGGTTTATTAAGGATTTTTCCAAAATAAGCCAACCATTGTGCCATTTATTGGGGAAAGATGTTCCATTTGAATTTACAGCACAATGCATGCAAGCTTTTAATTCCCTTAAGGAAAAATTGACTAGTGCACCTGTGATTGTAGCTCCTGTCTGGTCTTTACCTTTTGAAATCATGTGTGATGCTTCTAACCATGCAGTAGGAGCTGTTCTTGGGCAAAGGGTTGACAAATACTTGAGGGTAATTTATTATGCTAGTTTAACCCTGAATATTGCACAAATGAACTACACCACAACTGAGAAGGAAATGTTAGCTGTTGTTTTTGCTTTAGACAAATTTAGAGCATATTTAATAGGGTCAAAAATTATTGTTCATTCTGACCATGCAGCTCTTAAATATCTTTTAACAAAACAGCATGCTAAACCGCTCTTAATTAGATGGGTGTTGTTATTGCAAGAGTTTGATTTCCAGATCAGGGATACTAAGGGTAGTGAGAATGTTGTTGCTGATCATCTATCCAGATTACCCTACTTTAATGAAAATCTTGCATCTGATAGCATTCATAAAAATTTAGAAGCATTTCCGGATGAGCATTTGTTTGTGGTAATTAATGCACCTTGGTTTGCAGATATTGCTAACTATCTTGCTTGTGGAATTTTGCGATCTAACATGTCTTTTCAGGAAAAGAAAAGGTTTCTACACTTGAGTAAGTTTTATTTTTGGGATGAACCTTATCTATTCCGGATTTGCAAGGATGAGATAGTTCGCAGGTGTGTTTCTGAGGAAGAACAACTAAGTGTTCTTAAATTTTGTCATGACCTTCACTGTGGGGGTCATTTTGGAGGAAGAAAGACTGCAGAAAAGGTGCTTCAAAGTGGTTTTTACTGGCCTACTTTATTTAAAGATGCTCAAGACTACTGTAAGCAATGTGATCGTTGTCAGAGAGTAGGTAACATTGGAAGAAGGAATGAAATGCCTCTTCAGTCATTTATGGTGGTTGAACTGTTTGACGTGTGGGGAATAGACTTCATGGGTCCTTTCCCCAAATCCTTTGGTTATGAATACATTTTAGTTGCTGTTGATTATGTTTCCAAATGGGTGGAGGCAATCCCCACCCGTACTAATGATGCTAATATTGTTGTTAAATTTGTGAAGGAAAACATTCTTAGCAGGTTTGGCACACCAAGGGTGATAGTCAGTGATGGGGGGAGCCATTTTTGCAACAGGCTTTTTGAGAAGTTAATGCACAAATCTGGCGTGAAGCATAAGGTGTCAACCCCATACCATCCACAGACTTCTGGACAAGTGGAAACATCAAACAAGCAGTTAAAAGGAATTTTGGAGAAAACAGTCAACACATCCAGGAAGGATTGGGCAAGCAGATTGCACGATGCACTATGGGCATATCGGACTGCTTTCAAAACTCCTCTAGGAATGAGTCCATATCGATTGGTGTTTGGAAAAGCTTGTCACTTACCAGTGGAGTTGGAGCACAGAGCATATTGGGCAATAAAGACTCTGAATTTAGACTTGGACAAAGCGAAGAGAGAACGATTTCTACAAATTTCAGAGTTAGATGAGCTGAGGAATGAGGCCTATGAGAGCTCGAGAATTTACAAGGATCGCACTAAAGTACTTCATGATAAAATTATAGTGCGAAAGACATTGAGTCCAGGTATGAAGGTTTTACTTTTTAACTCACGACTCCGTCTTTTTCCAGGTAAACTCAAGTCTCGATGGAGTGGCCCTTTCGAGATAACTCAGGTATATCCTTCTGGTGCAATTGAATTACTTAACTCTAGAACAGGTGAGACTTTCAAAGTGAATGGACAGAGAGTTAAGCCATACAATGAAGGATTTCAGGAAGTGAGGGTCATTGACAGCACTTTGATTCATGATCCCTAGGCCTTGCATGGTGTCCAGCTTTATGACATTAAAGAAGCGCTAAATGGGAGGTAGCCCATTGGTTTTCATTTATTTTTTGTAGTTGTAATTTTTAATTTAACAAGTATTAATTTTATGTTCGGTTTAAATAAATGGACTGTGCTTTGATCGGTTTTTCTTTACTTTGTGTTTCAGGGTGTTCACAGAATAAGGTTTGCAAAATCGTTTTTAAAAAAAAAAGTGTTAAAAGTGAGTAACAGATAGAATGGGACACACCCAGGGGACACGGCCGTGTCCCTAGGCCGTGTCACACACTGGACATCCAAATTTGATTTTGAAACTTTTGTACAGATTGGGACACACCCAGGGGACACGGCCGTGTCACTTGGCCGTGTCCCCCATTTTGCTTCAGCCACGGTCGTGTTAGCTTGCACTTGGCCGTGTCTCTCCAATTTCACACACCAGACACGGCCAAGTTCCCACAAACACGGCCGTGTCCATCATTTTTTTACTTTAAAAGTCTCGATTTTTGCACAGATTTCATTTTTAATCCCTAATTTTTTTTTTCTTCGTCTCTTTCTCTCGCTCTCTCTCTCTCTTTCTCTCGCTCTCTCTCTCTCTCTCTCTCGCTCTCTCTCTTATCGCCATAGCCATTGTTTTGATTGAAATTTTCCAAATCTTTCATTAACGCATCCAATTTCTTCAACAAACCTTGACATATTCACTTAAAACTCCATCTTTACTCATATACTTGTGATTTAATTCAGTTTTGGGTTGAATTTTCAGATTTCTAAGGATGACGAGAACTAAGACTGTTTCACACCACAAGGCGAAGAGGCCTACCACCGGAGGAGCTTCTTCTTCTTCATCCGCTGTACCTTCGAAAAGAGCGAGTCTTTTGGCTAGGAGTTTTTACCCGACAAGGTATGTAAATGATGAATCGCTTGATGTTTTGCAAATTAGGACTGATTTCAATAAATATGTGCAATACCTTGGGTGGGAGACTTTTGTCACCTTAAGACCGTTGCAGTTTGAGGAGCTCACTTTGGAATTTTTGACATCCCTTAAGGTGGAAAGGGATGATAAGAAAATCTGTAGGAAATTGATGTTTAAATTGTTGGGAAAATCATTTGTGCTTAATATTGATGAGTTAAATGCTATTTATGGTTTTCATCAGCATGGGGAACGGTCATTACCTAAAAAATTTAGGCAACAGTTTGCTTGGGGAGCCTTGGGCTCTGGTACTTATGTGGCCAAATCGGCCAAAGCATCTAGATTGAGAAACCCTGCTGTAAGATATTTGCATAGGTTTATGGCCTGCGGATTCTTTGCCCGGAAGGAAAGCCCGGGTGTGGTTACGCTGAATGAATTATTTTTCCTTGATAGTGTTTTGAATGGGATGGCTGTCAGTGCTGGCTATTGGTTAGCCGATATTTTTTATTCTGTGGCTAACGGGAAAAAGGGGGCAATTTGTGTTGGAGGGTTGGTTACCACACTAGCAGTAGCCCTGGTTGAGGATTTTGATCCGAGTACTACTCGTATGACTAGAATATTGGGTAATGACTCTCTTGATTTAGCTACATTGACAAAGATGCACATGGTGGTGCGTAGGAGAGGGACTTATGTGATGCCCTCAGGTGAGCCTGCAGCACCAGGGGATAGGCAGAAGAGAGCCCAGGTTGAAGAGGAGTCAGACTCGGATTCTCTAGGTCTTGATGAGGATGCTCCGGTCTCGGAACATCAAGAGGTACTTCGGAGGATTGAGGCCCTGGAGGGCAAAGTGGATCGACTGGAGGGCAAAGTGGATCGATTAGAAGACACAGTGGGCCAAAACCATGCTGAGATGTTGCAACACATGGAGCAGATTAACAGCAATCTGGCCAAGATCCTGAGTCTTCATCCCTCCGCTGCATCATCTTCCCGCCCACCTTTTCCATAGATGTTGATTTCCTTGCTTTATTTTGTTTACTGTACTTTTGTTTTTATTTTTCGTTTGTGTTTTCATGTTAACATTTTATTGTTGGATATTTTATTTTCGTCTATTGTACTTTTGTTTTTGAACTTTTGTGTGTGTGATGGAAAGCTAGGATTTTGCTTCACCAGGTCCACTGGAAGACAGGTTGTCCTTTAACTCTTTTTATTTATTATTCTTGTTTTCCATTGAGGACAATGTAAATTTTAAGTGTGGGGTAAGCTTTCCTTTAATTTGTGTTTTTGTTTTGTTCGTCTTGTTTTGCTTATTGTGGTTGTTTTGTTTATTGTGTTTGTGGTGCATGGCATAATTGTTGAAATCTTATTAATCTTTTCTTTGATTCTAGCATTATAGTTGAGACGTTAGTATCAGCATGGAAATGAGCATTTGAATTCATTCAGGATTAATTTTCACATTCTGCGGTTCATGACAGATAAATCTTTGAGAATCCACCTTTGTGAGTTTTGAGCCTTATAGATTAAATGATTGATTCTCTTTTCTTCAGTGTGCACCTCCATGATTTTGCATCTCTAGAGTTTGCTTTTGCATGCTAATTGAACTCACATTATGATTTAATCTCAAGTTTTAGAATGATGAAGGCAAATTAGGTTAGCCCTTAGCTTAAAAAGACCTCCCTTAATATTGATTTCCTTAGTGAGCCAAGTTGAGCCTTTGACCTTTTCTTGTTTGATCAACACAATTCTCAACTTAGCATTTTCTTATTTTCATCATACCTGCATTAAGAAATGGAGTTTTATGATATGGCAGGAGGGTGGTTTAGTTCAAAGTGTGGGGTAAGCAATAAAAGAATTTTTGGTATTGTTATTTGGGGTTGAAATGCATATTTTGCACTTTGTATTAGATTAAGAGTTGATTATTTCTTTCCTCTACATTTTAAGCTAGATGTTCTATGCAATGTTATACTTTGTATATATGTATTAAAATAAATAAATAAATAAATAAATAAAAGAAAAAAGAAAAAGAGAAAATAAAAAAGATATATATATATATACAAAAGTCAAATATGTTCTAGCATTGGTTATCAAAAGAGGAATGTCGACTCATATATAATTCTTTAAGTATGCAAGTATATGAAAGTATAAGGTTGGTGAGTATGCTATTTAAAGGAGTTATGAGTTTCTTAGCAAGAGTAGTGTTTAATTTAGATACTCCATTTCTTGATGCTCCAGCCTAAATTCCTTTTCTCACACCTTTACCTTAGCCCCATTACATCCAAATGAAAGACCTTCGGATTATTCTTGAGAAAATCAGTGAGAGAGATTGGATAATTAAGCAAGTTTATGGTAGTATGCAGTCGTGAGTGGTTTGAGTGATTAACCTTTGAAATCGAGTGAAACACTTAGATGAGAGATGAGATTTGTATGTCTGGATCAATGAATGAGTTAAGAAAATTTTGATTGAAGGAAATTGCAATTATTTATGTCTGATGTCTTAAAGTATTTCATCTATGTACTGGAATTATAGTTAAGGTTGTTTGAGTTTTTAATTTATGCCATGTGAATTTGCTTGAGGACAAGCAAAGTTTTAAGTGTGGGGAAGTTGTTTTATTAGTTTTTGTTATAGTTTTGTGTCCTATTTATTGTGTTAATTATTGTTTTATTTAGGTCTTTTGTTAGTTTTATTGATTGGTTTAGTGTTTTCTTTAATTGTGTAATTTTAGTTTGTTTTAGTATTTAGGTCGTGTTTGATCTAATTTTAGGTAAGTTTTATGTTTTGATTATTGATGTTTATTTATGTCTTGTTTAAGTTTTTGTTTTTAAGTTGTGTGTTAGGTTAAACAGGCAAGGAAATGAATTGAAGACAAAAAGAGACAGTAGCTGACACGGGCATAGGATACGGCCAAGTCACTAGCCGTGTCCCATATCAAGCTAAAAGGAAGTTCAAGACACAGAAGCAAACACTGGCAAGGGACACGGCCGTGTCTTGTGGCCGTGTTCCTCCTAATTCACTCACACGGCCAAGTCAAGCTCCACTTGGCCGTGTCACTCAGCAAAGAAGAAAAGAAGACCAAAAGAAGCAGTAGAAGACACTGGCAAGGGACACGGCCGTGTCAACTGGTCGTGTCCCTCCAACAAGCTCAAACACGGCCAAGTCAAGCTTGAATTGGCCGTGTCACTCAACAAAGAACAGAAAGAAGAAAGGCAAGCAGAGGCAGACACTGGCAAAGGACACGGCCGTGTCAACTGGCCGTGTCCCTCCAAGAGACACTCACACGGCCAAGTCACTTCTGACTTGGCCGTGTCCCTCATGTATCAAACACGGAGCGGATTTTTAACGCGTACGATTGATATAAAAGGAAAAGAAAGTTAGGGTTTCGAGGTGTGGACGATTTAGAGCAGTTTATGAGCCGTCAGAGATTAGAGCTAAGGTTTTAACATTTATTTTATTGATTTTGATTTGACTTTGGATAAAAACTAGCTTAGATTAAATTGTTCTAGCCATCAAGACATCCTTCTTGCAAGATTGAACAAGAGATTCTTCAAAAGCTTCAAGGAGTTTGTAACTTGGTTTTGTTCTTGAACTTATTCTCTTTACTTTAATTAAATGGATATTATCATGTCTATTTTGATTTCTTTGACCATTAATAAGATGAATATGTTTGATTGCATTATGAACTAATTTGATCTAGTCTAGGGTTTGTATGGATCTACTATGATTGTATGAATTGGTTATTCTCTTAGCTAATAATTTCTTTAGCCTTGATTGAATGGAATATTATTAATATATAATTGATTGATCACCAATTATGTGTTTTAAGGTATTAGATAATGTATCGAGAGATGAAGTTTAATACTTGAACAATTCAATTAGGGACTTAGGTAAATTAGAGATATAACCTATTAAAAAGATTATTTCACTTTTAACAAGATTAATTGGAAGAGGTTTGAATGCGAGAGCTTATTTCCTTGACTCGATTAGTTGAGTTGTTTGGGATTTAATCTTTGAAATTGAATTAGTTAAGAGGAATAACCGTTCATACATATAAGTAGTAGAGAAGTGCAAACCCTGGACCATTCTATCAAGTGAATCAAAACACAGCTCAATTTTCTTTTATTATTTTTAACTTTAATCAATCTTCTTCATTATTTAGCAATTTATAAATTTCTTTATTACTTGTTTAACATAATCTGATAAGCAATTAACCACTTTGGCTTCCTTGAGAGAACGACCTTGGGGTGATCACCTTTGCTACAGCTACCTCGTATACTTGCGAGTGACGCTTTGTGGTAGAGTTAATTTGAGCGTAACAAATTGCATTCTGAGTCCCTAGGATTTGATGTATTGGTGACAAATCCTTTAGGGCATAGTGTGGTAGTTAGCAGGGTGCATCGAGATAGTTCAGTTGTGGTGCAAGGTGAGGAGTTTCTTGGTGATTTTATTGAAATGCCTTTTAAGGAGTATGATCATGATCATGATAAGCACTTGCGGATAGTATTGCAGACCTTGAAAGAGAATGTAACACCCCTATACCCCGTATACGCACACTACATACTACTACATCTGTAATATATGTATACCGAATACAGGAGTGCCATGGTTTATAATAAGCAAACCAATCTTTCAATTTTAACAGCATTAGAAGAAAACTTAAAACATTCAAATAATATTATAAAATACAATAGATAAAACATTTATTTGATACGCAGCGGAAAATGTAGCGGTATTTACAAATACATACGCATCAAAAATAAAATTTTACAAAACATAACATTTATACATGTTTGGCAGTTCATCTTTGATCTTTAAGCCTACTATCCACACTTCAGAGTCTAGACTCAACTCGGTCTAGCTGAACTCTCTGGTTCTACCCTGTCACCTGTTTAGATCATTTTTGTACTTGTTTTTAGTATGATTTTATGTGTGTTTTAGTTAATGTTTTGATTGATTTTTGTTTTAAGTTTGTTTAAATTGTTTGTTTTAGGTTTAAGTGCAAAAAATCCCTTGGATGATAAAAACAATCAAGAAAAATGAAGAAAGAGCATGAATCAAGCAAGACATGGCCAAGCCAAAGCAAGCTTGGCCATGTCCCTCAAAAGAATTCCAAGACAGTAGCTGACACACCCAAGAGACACGGCCAAGCCACTGGCCGTGTCTCACCCAAGGAAAAGAAACCAAGAAAGAAATAAAATAGAGGCAGTGCTTGACACACTCACAGACATGGCCATGTCACTTGAAGCTTGGCCATGTCTCAATGTCTTGGCCGTGTTTCATCCTAAAATAGAGGTCATGGCCGTGTTTCATCCTAAAATAGAGGCAGTGCTTGACACACTCACAGACATGGCCATGTTTGTGAGTGTGTCTGATCGACATGGCCATGTCACTTGAAGCTTGGCCATGTCTCATTGTCTTGGCGTGTCCCTCATCAAAAGAAGAAGAAACCAAAGAAAATTATGTGACACGGCCAAGCTAGACATGTCTTGGCCGTGTCTCTCATCAAAAGTGAAGAAATTGAAGAAAATTATGTGACACGGCCAAGCTAGACATGTCTTGGCCGTGTCTCTCATCAAAAGTGAAGAAATTGAAGAAAATTAATTGACACGGCCAAGCTAAACATGTCTTGGCCGTGTCTCTCATCAAAAGTGAAGAAATTGAAGAAAAACAAGTGACACGGCCAAGCTCCACACGTCTTGGCCGTGTCCCTCAAGAAATCAAGTCCAGAAGCGAACACGGTTATGAGACACGGCCAAGCCACTGGCCGTGTCTCACCAAAAGAACAAAGAAAAGAAAGAAACAAAGAAGAAGGCAGTGAAGGACACGGCCAGCAAGCTTGGCCGTGTCCCAAAGAAAAATGAGAGACACGGCCAAGCCAAATCAAGCTTGGCCGTGTCACTCTTAATATCCATTTAAGTTCTTTCGCACGATAGAGAAAAGGGAAGGAAACGGCTAGGGTTTGAGGAAAGAAAGAAAAGAAAAGAGAAAGAGGGAGCAAAACACCATTTTGGGATGAGGAGAGAGTGACACTCTCCTTGTCCCTTCATCTTCATCCTCCATCTTCATCTTCTCCATCTTCCATTGACAAGATCTTTGAGGTTCTTTGGGAAAAATTGGGTTACAAGCTCTTGAAGGTTGAAGAAGCTTCATTGAAAGGTTTGGTGACTTGAGAAAGCTCCATTCCATTTACCAAAGGCAAGATCCATTCCAAGGTTTGGAGACTTGAGAAAGCTCCATTCCACATTGCAAAAGGGGAATCAACCATTGAAGAGGGCTTGAGTTCTTCATCAAACATCAAATTGGAGCTAGGAGGAAGACTAGCAATCCTACTCTTGGCATCTTCACAAGGGGTTTTTCTATTCTCTCTTTTAATTCATTTCAATATTATTTTTGTTGTATTAAGAGAATTGATATTGCAATGAACAATTTGTATTTGATTTATATTGAGTTGAATGAATGTTTTAAATTGATGATGTTGAACTAAATACCCATGCCTAGGGTTTGTAGTATATTTGATTGAATGCTTTGATTTGATATTTCCATTGATGTATCTTGTGTTGGTTGATTGCATTGGATTGCATGCTAGGTTGATAGATTAGCTACCTATTGATCTCTAGATATTGAATGAAGGACCGAGAGGTGAAATTCGATATCGGAATTATGCAATCGACTACCCTATGAATGAATTAGAAATATAAGTTCTAGGGTTTATTAATTTGCAAATGTAAAAGAATTGGTCATTATTAATTCATGAATGTGAGAACGAATTTATTGGTAAATGACTAACTAATCTTAAGGAATAAATTAATTACAAGGTTATGTTGATGGATAATTGAGAATTGAGCTTTGATTGAATGTACCTATATCCCTAGGCACCTTCCCAAGAATCGATTTGATCTTGTACACTCATCACACACTTCAACCCTACGCACGTTAATTTTAGGTTTAAATTGTTATTTTGCATTCCAAACAACAAACTCTCACTTTTAATTTAATTGCTTTAATCAAGCTATTACGAACCACACCTTCTTGGGGAAACGACCTTGGGGCAATCACCATTGCTACAGCTACCTCGTATACTTGCGAATGCCGCTTATAGTAGTACTTAATTAGAGCGCAACAAGTTTTTGGCGCCGCTACCAAGGAAGGTTGTCGCAGTAGTAGTAGTTTGATTTTTATTTTCAATTTAAATGTTTGTTTATTTTCTATGAATTGTTTGTTTGTTTAGTTTTATTTTCTTTCAATTTAATTGTTTTTAAGTTGCTAAGTGCCTTGTGTAAATATGCAATTTTCAAGGTACGCAGAGGTTTACGATGATAACCCTAACTCTGACATGGCATGGCAGTTAGCAAAATTAACGAACCAACTTAAGATGCTAAATGCAAGAGGACAAACACCTATGCCTACTCGTGAAGTATGTTCGGCATGTGGCATTGCAGGACATAGCGCAAACATGTGTTCATTTGGTTATGGACAATATCAAGAGAGGCAAGAGGAAGAATATGCCTATGAAAGTTTCCAGCAAAGGGATAGAAGTAACCCATATTCCAATCCTTGTAATCCAAATTGGAGAAACTACCCAAATTTTTCTTAGGAAAACCAACAGCACATTCCATCTCCAAAATTTTTTCAACCTTACCAAAGAAGTTCTTACTCTCAAGAACAATATTCAAATCAAGAGTACCTTAAGCCACCCACATTAGAAGATAGTTTGAATGCCTTCATTCAAACTAGCACACGAAACCAAGATCACCTTAAGGAACCCACCTTAGAAGATAGTTTGAATGCCTTCATTCAAATTAGCGCGCTAAATCAAAGTAAACTTAAGGAACCCACTTTGGAAGATAGTTTGAATGCCTTCATTCAAATTAGCTCACAAAACCATGGTAAATTCGAGAAATCCACATTGGAAGATGATTTGAATGCTTACCTTCAAATTAGCATAGAAATTCAGGAAGGAAGCAATGAGAGGTTTGATTCTTTGGAGGAATCATTGAAGAGGGTGGAAATGCAACTTGGGCAACTAGCACATCAACTCCAAGCACACCAAGAGGAGGAATTTCCTAGCCAATTGGAGAAAATAGAGGTAATCACAAATTTTAAGAATGAACAGGTGGTATATAACGATTTTTGTGATTCCTTTGATGCAGGAACTAACAACGAAGAAGATGGCGAGGAAATGCAATCAAACATAGAGGAGTTAATTCAATCAAAGGAGGAGGAGAATTTGGAAGCATCGACTTCGACAAAATTGCACGAACCTCCAAATCCTTGTATGCCATCAATCCCATTCCCAAGTAAGCTGAATGGAGAGAAACAAGGTATGCAACTTTCTGAACTCCGTGACATGCCCTATAGTGAAGATAGTGTAGATAAGCTTGAGGTGGCCATGACCATAGAAGTAGAGCCTAATTCTTCCAAATTAGTAATTGATGAGGGCAATTTACTAGTGAATAATGAGATTGTTGAGGGAGAATTTCAAATTGTTAAAGAGAATGTAGAACACATTCAACCAAACTTGGTTGAACATAAAAAGACCCCAGGAATTTTGAAAGATGTTTTAGTTGGGGAATGCAGTATGCAACAAATTATCATCTCTCCCACTCTTGGTGGTGAGAACGAGCAGAAACCATATAAAACCATGCTGCAAACTGAAAAAGGTTCTTACTACGTCCCTATAGCAGTAAAAAATCAAGCTAAGACAACCCTCACATGTTCTTTTTGGACAATTGCTCCCCTAAGAATGCTACCTAAGCTTTTCAATATATTGGGCACTTTTCAAAGTTGCATGGTGTTCATCCTCTCGGTCATGGGCTCCAATTGCATTATGGGTGGAAGAAGCTCCACACATCGTATATGGGAACGATGGAAATCAGGTATCATCTAAACTTTCTCTGTAGTATGCATGCTCACATTGAGGACAATGTGAATTTTTAAGTGTGGGGTGCATTTGGTGTTTTATGTTTTTACTTTTAATTGCATTTTGTGTTTTTGTGTTTTTACCTTTAATTTGTTTTTGTTTAAGTTTTAGTTAATGTTCTTAATGTTTTTCTTTGAATAAATGAATTTTGAAAAGTTCAATTGTTATAAAATTATTGATTGATGACCTTTGAATTTTTGAAGCATGAATTTGAGAATTGAGTAGAATTGGTGCTTATTGTCAATTTTTTTTTGGTTTTTCCCTTGCATTGCCATTAACCTAGTGAGGAATTGAGCCATCAACTTATCATTCTTGTTGTGGGTGAACATCTTTGATTGATGAATTACGAGAACTTGCTTTGAAATGCATTTTAAGACTACATGAAAATTTCAATTTGGCATTAAGATGATTAAGGCAATTAGGTGAACCACTTTGGCTTAAAAAGACCAACCCTATATTCAACCTTAGTTAGCCAATTTTGAGCTTATTTTATTTTTCCTTTTCTTTCTTTTGCACAACACCATTAGTTTGAACCTTGTTGTTTAACTCTTACCCTTTCATTAGGTCAAGAGCATTTTAAGAGCGTTTATAACCGAGTGTTGTGTTGAATTAAGTGTGGGGTTAAATTTAGTAGGTTTAAGATTGCAAAGCAAAATAAAAAATAAAAAAATAAAAAAGAAAAATAAAAAAGAAAAAATATATATATATAATAATAAGAATAATTGTTGTTCTTGTTGAAAGGGTTGGAATGTATCATTGCAAGATTTAATAAGTGAGTTCCCTTGAAAAGCTCTTTAATGTCAAGGGCTAGATGAGAGAAAGGTGTTTTGGGATTGTTGGGTTATGTAAATGATCGGGTACTTCATTCTTAAAGTGCTCTTGAACTTAATGATTTAGCTCACATTTCCTAAATGCTATGCCTTTACCTTAGCCCCATTACAACCCAATAAAGACCTTTTGATTGATGCTTGATTGTTATTTGTGGTGGAGATTTGATTGATAAGCAAGCCTATGGTAATAATCTTTCATTGATTGTTATGAGTGTAAACACCACCATGATCAAACACTTGTAAGAGTTGGTGAGGGAGCGATAACATAGGGTATGCATGGGAAAACCATTTAATTGCATGGGCGTCGATTTTGTTTGATTCGATATTGATTGTGGATTTAGGGATAAGGAAGTCTTGATACATATTTATAACTCTTAAACTTAACAAAATTTATCTTGTTAGTGTGTTTTGATTTTAGCCTTGCTTGGGGACAAGCAAGGAATTAAGTGTGGGGTAGTTGTTTAGATCATTTTTGTACTTGTTTTTAGAATGATTTTATGTGTGTTTTAGTTAATGTTTTGATTGATTTTTGTTTTAAGTTTGTTTAAATTGTTTGTTTTAGGTTTAAGTGCAAAAACTCCCTTGGATGATCAAAACAGTCAAGAAAAATGAAGAAAGAGCATGAATCAAGCAAGACATGGCCAAGCCAAAGCAAGCTTGGCCATGTCCCTCAAAAGAATTCCAAGACAGTAGCTGACACACCCAAGAGACACGGCCAAGCCACTGGCCGTGTCTCACCCAAGGAAAAGAAACCAAAAAAGAAATAAAATAGAGGTAGTGCTTGACACACTCACAGACATGGCCATGTCTGTGAGTGTGTCTGATCGACATGGCCATGTCACTTGAAGCTTGGCCATGTCTCAATGTCTTGGCCGTGTTTCATCCTAAAATAGAGGTCTTGGCCGTGTTTCATCCTAAAATAGAGGCAGTGCTTGACACACTCACAGACATGGCCATGTCTGTGAGTGTGTCTGATCGACATGGCCATGTCACTTGAAGCTTGGCCATGTCTCACTGTCTTGGCCGTGTCCATCATCAAAAGAAGAAGAAACCAAAGAAAATTATGTGACACGGCCAAGCTAGACATGTCTTGGCCGTGTCTCTCATCAAAAGTGAAGAAATTGAAGAAAATTATATGACACAGCCAAGCTAGACATGTCTTGGTCGTGTCTCTCATCAAAAGTGAAGAAATTGAAGAAAATTAAGTGACACGGCCAAGCTAAACATGTCTTGGCCGTGTCTCTCATCAAAAGTGAAGAAATTGAAGAAAAACAAGTGACACGGCCAAGCTCCATATGTCTTGGCCGTGTCCCTTAAGAAATCAAGTCCAGAAGCGAACACGGTTATGAGACACGGCCAAGCCACTGGCCGTGTCTCACCAAAAGAACAAAGAAAAGAAAGAAACAAAGAAGAAGGCAATGAAGGACATGGCCAGCAATCTTGGCTGTGTCCCAAAGAAAAATGAGAGACACGGCCAAGCCAAATCAAGCTTGGTCGTGTCACTCTTAATATCTATTTAAGTTCTTTCACACGACAGAGAAAAGGGAAGGAAACGGCTAGGGTTTGAGGAAAGAAAGAAAAGAAAAGAGAAGGAGGGAGCAAAACACCATTTTGGGATGAGGAGAGAGTGACACTCTCCTTGTCCCTTCATCTTCATCCTCCATCTTCATCTTCTCCATCTTCCATTGACAAGATCTTTGAGGTTCTTTGGGAAAAATTGGGTTACAAGCTCTTGAAGGTTGAAGAAGCTTCATTGAAAGGTTTGGTGACTTGAGAAAGCTCCATTCCATTTACCAAAGGCAAGATCCATTCCAAGGTTTGGAGACTTGAGAAAGCTCCATTCCACATTGCAAAAGGGGAATCAACCATTGAAGAGGGCTTGAGTTCTTCATCAAACATCAAATTGGAGCTAGGAGGAAGACTAGCAATCCTACTCTTGGCATCTTCACAAGGGGTTTTTCTATTCTCTCTTTTAATTCATTTCAATATTATTTTTGTTGTATTAAGAGAATTGATATTGCAATGAACAATTTGTATTTGATTTATATTGAGTTGAATGAATGTTTTAAATTGATGATGTTGAACTAAATACCCATGCCTAGGGTTTGTAGTATATTTGATTGAATGCTTTGATTTGATATTTCCATTGATGTATCTTGTGTTGGTTGATTGCATTGGATTTCATGCTAGGTTGATAGATTAGCTACCTATTGATCTCTAGATATTGAATGAAGGACCGAGAGGTGAAATTCGATATCGGAATTATGCAATCGACTACCCTATGAATGAATTAGAAATATAAGTTCTAGGGTTTATTAATTTGCAAATGTAAAAGAATTGGTCATTGTTAATTCATGAATGTGAGAACTAATAGATTGGTAAATGACTAACTAATCTTAAGGAATAAATTAATTACAAGGTTATATTGATGGATAATTGAGAATTGAGCTTTGATTGAATGTACCTATATCCCTAGGCACCTTCCCAAGAATCGATTTGATCTTGTACACTCATCACACACTTCAACCCTACGCACGTTAATTTTAGGATTAAATTGTTATTTTGCATTCCAAACAACAAACTCTCGCCTTTAATTTAATTGCTTTAATCAAGCTATTACGAACCACACGTTCTTGGGCAAACGACCTTGGGCCTATCACCATTGCTACAGCTACCTCGTATACTTGCGAGTGCCGCTTATTGTAGTACTTAATTCGAGCGCAACATCACCTGCGCGATGAACCACAATCGCGCTAAGCCAACGGCTTAGTGGTACAAACCACAATAACAATATGCTTCAATGCAATGTCAATGTCACACATTCGACAATAAAGACAATATTCATAAATGATATATTAATATTTTTCATAACACTACATTCCATTATTTTATTCAATTGTTTCACCATTCATGAATCACATTGAAACAAAGACAAGCATGGGCCCAAAAGACACTAATATGCCATTCAACTTTCAGAGTTAATGTTTTGGTTCAATTATCACATTTATCATTATCATTATCCCAACTAGGCTTCAAGGATTAGGATCAACCAAGCTTTAAGGGGAACAAAGCATGCTAAGTATCAACCCAACTTGGCTTCAAGAACCAAACCCAACCTAGTTTCAAGGACTAGACCCAACCAAGCTTCAAGGGGAGTTAAGCATGCTAAACTTCAACCCAACTTGGCTTCAAGGATCAAGCCCAACCTAGCTTCAGGAGATTGTTACTATTAGGCATGCCACCAACAACAAAACTCTGAAAAGTGAATAACACATTAGACACACAATTCATTCATCATTATCAATTCCATTCTCATTTTCTCATAATCATTTAGGCAACCATGCCTCAATTATTTCATTTGCAATATTATAGCCAACAACAATGGCTTCACATTTCTTCATAATCATCTAGGCAACCATGCCTCAATTATTTCATTCGAATCATTATAACCAACCACAATGGCTTCACATCTTATCATATCTCAATTCATATTAAAGCAATTCATCATTAAAGTATCCATAACCAATTGCATTGAACATACATTTTGAATGATCATCATATCTTTCACATTATGCAAATCATAACATTAATCAAATGTATCAACAATGTAAAAGATTACTTAACACATTTACAACCAAATGTGTTAAGTCCTAATGTCATGTAAATGTATGCAATAATATAGGGTTTGTACTTACCTCAAGAACAACTCACACCAATCTATACACTTCCTCTTCCAAGAATTCTTCACTACTTGGATTAGGGCAACTCAACCTCTTCACAACCTAATTCCAAAGGAATAATACACACTTATTTAAAAATACACATGAATTCCAATACACTTATTCACCTATTAATCTCATACTAGACCCATAGATCACAAATATAAGCCAACACAACTATCTAGGACCCCACAGTCATGGCCTCAAAACCCCATGGTCATGGCCTCACAACCCCCACGGTCGTGGGTTAGCAAACGAACCTGTCCAAATTGCCTAACACCCCCACGGTCGTGGCATCCAAGGGCCACGGTCGTGGCATCCATTATGCTTCTGTTTCCAATCAAACTCATGTATTCTATGCTTTCAACTTCATTAAACACAAACACATTTAAAATCTAAGATAATAATTTCTCAAACTCACAACATACATCAATTACCAATTCACAACCATAACATAAACACAACTCTTACTCTTCCATTCAACTCCAAAATCACAATCAATTAAACCCAACACTCTCAAACACACCACAATCAAACATACTCATACTATCAACAATCAACCATCAAACTCAAATACAACTTAAAAGAAAACAAGGAAATCAAGTGGAAAACTTACCAAAGTTGATGAAACTTCTTAGATTTCCTACTTGATCACTTGAAACATCCTTCAATTTTGATCTTAGAAAATCAAAAATTCTCTTCCTCTCTTGCTTCTTTGATGGCCGGCCAACCCAAAGAGAAAAGAAAACAAAGAACAAAATGAATGGCCAAGAACCAAGTCAACTCTTTCTCTTTAAACCTCCACCAAGCAATTTTAAATTAAAATAATATTTTAAAATTTTCTCTTCCACTAACTTAATTTCCTTTTAATTAATAATAAAAATAAACAATCTTCTTTTGACTTCCATTAGTTTGACTTGTATATGTTATATATATCACTATATATATAACATATACATTCTTCCCTTACCTTCAATTATCTTCCATATTAAACATATACATTAAATCCAAATACAACAATAATTCCAAAACTTTTAGGGTATACTTTGGGATATTACAATTCTCCCTCTCTAAAAAGAAATTTCGTCCTCGAAATTACCTGATATCAAGTCTGAAACAGTTGAGGATACTGATCTCGTATCGCTTGCTCACTCTCCCAAGTTGCCTCTTCCTTTGCATGATTCTTCCAAAGAACTTTCATAAGTGGCACTTTCTTATTTCTCAACTCTTTCACTTCATGTGCCAAAATAGCAACTGGTTCTTCTTCAAATGTCAGATACGGACTCACCTCAATAGATTCAACGGACAGAACATGAGATGGATCTGATCTATACCTCCGCAACATAGAAACATGGAAGACATTATGGATTCTATCCAACTCAGGCGGCAAAGCGAGTCGATAAGCAACTGGTCCAACTCTTTCTAATACTTCATAAGGTCCAATAAAACGAGGACTTAGCTTCCCTCTTCGACCAAATCTCAAAATCTTTTTCCAAGGAGACACTTTCAAAAATACTTTATCTCCAAAATCAAACTCTATGTCTCTCCTCTTCAAATCTGAGATTTCTGTCAATCTGAAGCTGCTTTCGACCGATCCTAAATTATTTTCACTTTCTCTTCTGTTTCTTTAATCAAATCAGGACCAACCAACTTGCCTTCTCCAACTTCATTCCAACATAGAGGCATCCTACATCTTCTACCATACAATGCCTCATAAGATGCCATTTCAATACTGGATTGATGACTGTTGTTGTAAGCAAATTCCACAAGTGGCAAAAATCTGTCCCAACTTCCAGAAAAATCAATGACGCAGCTTCTCAACATATCCTCTATAATCTGTATCACTCTCTCTGACTGCCCATCTGTCTGCTGATGAAAAAGCAGTACTAAAATGCAATCGAGAACCCAAAGCACCATGTAATCTCTTCCAAAACCTCGAAGTAAACCGGGGATCTCGATCAGACACCAAAGAAATTGGAACTCCATGCAACTTCACTATCTCACTGATATACAACTCAGCTAACTTCTCAAGAGAATAGTCCATTCTAACTGGAATAAAATGAGCTGTCTTCGTCAACCGATCAACAATTACCCAAATAGCATCATGCTTCTTCTGAGTTAGCAGCAAACCAGATACAAAATCCATTGTCACACGTTCCTATTTCCATTCAGGCACTGATAAAGGTTGAAGCAACCCTGTTGGAACTTGATGCTCAGCTTTCACCCTCTGACAAGTGAGATACTTGGATACAATTTCCACTATGTCCCTCTTCATACCTGACCACCAATAATGTTGCTTCAAATCCTGATACATCTTTGTACTCCCAGGGTGCATAGCAAAAACCGATTGATGTGCTTCTTATAAAATAATCTTTCTCAATCTAGCATCGTCAGGAACACACAACCTATCCTTAAACCAAAGGCTACCATTACTTCTCATATGGAAATCTCGGCTCTCCCCATTTTGGCAATCTGACACAACTTTCTGAATTTTCTCATCAGCCAATTGAGCCTCTTTAATTTGATCCAACAGCACCAGTCTCAAATGCAATTGAGCTAACAAGGCTCCATCATCACATGATTCAAAACTAGCATGCAACGCTCTCAACTCAACAAGCAACGAGAGCAAATAAGCAGTCAAACCTGCCAAAGACTTCTGACTCAAAGCATCAGCAACAACATTCGCCTTACCAGGATAATAATCAATCAAACAGTCATAGTCTTTAATCAATTCCAACCACCGTCTTTGCCGAAGATTAAGCTCTCTTTGAACCCCCAAATATTTCAAACTCTTATGATCCGTGTAAATGAAACACTTCTCTCCATACAAATAGTGTCGCCAAATCTTCAAAGCAAAAACTATGGCTGCTAACTCCAAATCATGCGTCGGATAATTAAGCTTATGCAGCTTCAACTGCCGAGAAGCATAAGCTATGACTTTACCCTCTTGCATCAAAACACAACCTAAACCATTATGTGAAGCATCACTGTAAATCATATATGGTTTATCTTCCACATGTAAAGCAAGAATAGACGCTTGAGTCAACATCTCCTTCAACTGCTCAAAACTAGCTTGACACTGATCTGTCCACACAAATCTAACTCCCTTTTGAAGTAATATGGTGAGTGGAGTAGCTATCAAAGAAAAACCTTTCACAAACCGTCGATAATAGCCTACCAAACCCAGAAAACTTCTAACTTCAGTCACAGACTTCGGTGGACTCCAATTCAAAATAGCCTCAACTTTACTCGGATCAACTCTTATACCATCTGCTGAAATTATATGACCCAGAAAAGTCACTTGATCAAGCCAAAACTCACACTTCGACAGTTTAGCATATTATTGCTTCTCTCTCAAGGTCTGCGACACAATCCGCAGATGCTTGTCATGTTCCTCTTCATTACGCGAATACACCAAAATATCATCAATAAAGACTACCACAAACTTGTTAGTGTATGTGCCCTAGGCCATTTGTTTGGATCTTTATGTTATACATTCATTATTAATAAATGAGGTTTTATTATCATTATTGTTGTTTGCATGTTACACAATTTTGATATTTGTCCCTGGTTTATTATTGTTGTAGAGATAAAAAAAATAAATAATTCTTAACCAGTATGAACATTGATTTGATGATCATCAGATGGTTATGTGTATAGTGATACAAATCAATTTCATAAATACTTGTTAGAGAACAATGTATTGGATAGACCCATCATGAGATTACTACATGGGTTAGTGTCATAAGTAAATCTCATGATAGTTATGTAATAATTCTTTGACTTGAGATTGTCATAGTTTCCAATATAAGGACTATTATATTTTGACATGATCAAACATTATCCGTAACTGGATAGTAATAAAGGTTATGTTCATATATGATAGAAATTATGTAGAGGATAATGAACAATCAAGATAGAATTTGTCCCTCTCTTTGAGAGAGATATCTTTTGGGCCCCTCGATAAGTGAGACTGTGAAATGCATGGCCGTGCTCAAATGAATTGATAATGTGATCAATTTCATTTGTTTTTATCAGTCTACTTGGAGATCGAGTAATCATAAGTTTGGACAATATAAGTATGACGTTTACCATGACTTATGTTCAAGCTAGATATCGTGTGACAAAGGGATTAATGCATATACTATTATTAGGCAAATTGGACATTCCTTATATTAATTGGGTAGTTGTAACGCCTTGCTAGAGGCCAATTATGACTTGTTGATTTAATAGAGATTAAATTGACTGCCAATTAATATGGGCCTATCGGGTCACACACAAGAATGCGTTTTGGGCTGGATATAATATTAATAATATTAATATTAGATATTAATATTTATTATTATTATTATTTTCATTTTTATATATATATATTATTAGATAATATATTCAGAATCCTAATTAGATTTGGATTCTGAATTTGACTTACCTTATCCAATTATATTTATTATTAGATAATGTATTCAGAATCCTAATTAGACTTGGATTCTGAATTTGACTTTCCGTATCCAATTTTGAATTGGATTCTGGAGTGATTATATTCACTCCAGACGTTAAGTCTTCTCAGAGGTAACAATAAAAACAAAGAGGAACGAAAAAGGTAACCCAAATACGTTTTTAGAGAAAACGTTTTTCCAGCCTTCGCTGTTGCAGAGAGCTAGCACTCCAAACGGTAGCATTCGTGTGGATACGCGATAGAGGGTGTTTCGCGATCGAGGCATCTCTTCAAAACTGTGATTTCGAATCATCAACAGGTTAGTTCTTTGAACACTTTTGTCGAATTAAACGAACAGCATGGATCCTGGTGGGAAATCAGAGATCAAATATTTTTCCGCTGCGTGTTTTTGTTTGCAGTGATCTCCTTAATTTCCTAACAAAACTGATCCAGATAGGGTCTAAACACCCTATTCATCAAATCCATAAAAGCTGCAGGTGCATTCGTTAATCCAAAAGGCATCACTAAAAACTCATAATGCCCATACCTTGTGCGAAAAGCTGTCTTAGGAACATCTTTAGCTCTGACTCTCAACTGATGGTACCCTAATCTCAAATCAATCTTGGAAAACACTGCTGCTCCCTTCAACTGATCAAACAGATCATCTATCCTAGGCAAAGGATACTTATTCTTGATAGTCACCTTGTTCAATTGCCTATAATCTATGCACAACCTCAAAGTACCATCCTTCTTCTTTACAAACAAAACAGGAGCTCCCCACGGAGAAACACTAGGGCGAACAAACCCTTTATCCAACAACTCCTGCAACTGCACCTTCAACTCTCTCAACTTAGCAGGTGCCATTCGATAGGGAGTAATAGAGATGGGAGTGGTACCAGGCAACAAATCGATACCAAACTCAACCTCTCTCTCAGGGGGTAACCCTGGCAACTCCTTAGGAAACACATCTGGAAATTCAGCAACTGTGGGTATACTATCAAGTTGAGAACCCACTACTCTGGTATCCACAACATGAGCAAGATAAGCATCACACCCTTTTCTAATCAACTTTCTAGCTGCAAAAGCTGATACAAACAAGGATGCAAGTTGTCTCTGCTCACCAGACACCATCACACTTCTACCATCACCAGTTCTCAAAGTAACACACTTCTTTTGACAGTCTACCACAACTCCATGCTTAGACAACCAATCCATACCTAAGATCAAATCATACTCCTTAAAAGGCATTTCAATCAAATCACCCAAAAATTCCTCATCTTGCACCACAACTGAACTATCACGATGCACCTTACTCACCACAACACTATGTCCTAAAGGATTTGTCACCAAGACATCAAATCCTAAGGACTCAGAATGCAATTCAGACACAGGCAAGATAGATGCAATTATGTATGAATGAATAGATCCTAGATCAATCAAAGCAAGAACTAAAATGCCAAATAAAGAAAATGTACCTGCAATAACTGCTGAAGCATCCGGTTGCCTCTGCATCACATACACTCTCTGAGAAGACCCAGCCTCATCTGGCTTACTGCCTCTGGATGTAGATCCTCCTCTTTGACTAATTCCAGGTCGACTTCCTCTACTGAAACCTCTGCCCCCTCAACCACCTCTGCTAACACTGGGTCGAGAAGCTGTAGTATCAGTCGGTCTATCCTCCTGTAGCTCAGGGCAATCTTTGATAAAATGAGCTGGTGACCCACATCTAAAACATACTCCTTATCCACCCGTCTTCCAACAAGTAACCCCATATGTCCTACCACAATGAACACATATAGGTGGAGTGGATCTCTGAACCACTGGAGTCGGAGCACTCGCTACAAAAATTGTAGGTCTCGGTCTCTGCCTCTGATACTGAACTGACCTACCTGACTGCCTCTGGCTCCTACTAATTCTCGGAATAAAACTTCCTCGGCCTCTCTTCATAGATGAAGACCCTGCCTCAAACTGGGATCTCCTAACTCTGGTCTCCTCCTCGGTAGCAGTTGCTGCAATAGCTTGTGCTCTCTCAACACTTCTGGCTGCTGCAACCAATTGAGAAAATCCTGATACCGAGAACCAGCAACAATGCACATAATAAGAGGGCCTTAACCCCTCCTCAAATCTTCTACACCGGTCAATCTCATCAGAAATAATCCCCCCGGCATAGTGACTCAACCGGATATACTCAATCTCATACTCTGTCACAGTCCGGTTATCTTGTCTCAAATTCAGAAATTCCATCTTCTTGACATCCTTATACTCCCTCGGGGTATATTTCTGCTCAAACTCCCTCAGAAAATTACCATAAGACAAAGTAGGTGGATCATCCATGGCATGAGGAATCGTCTTCCACCAATCATAAGCATCTTTCTGCAGAAGGGATCTAGCATAATCAAATTTCTCTTCAGGAGTGGCTTGCAACTGAATAAATATCCTCTGCACTCTATCCAACCACTGCTCAGCTACTGCAGGATCTGTAGTGCCAAAGAAATCCTCAGCCCCATACTTCCTCAATTTATCATAATGCCTCACCGGCACTTGAGGCTGTGGTGGTGGTGGCGGCTACTGCACTGGAGCTTGCCTCAACAATTCTACCACATGCCTTAACCAGACCGGCGGAACCTCATCAGCAGCTGATCTCTCTGGCACAGGAGTAGGTGCCTCTCCAGCTCTCTCAACCCTAGCTCCATCTCTACCCTCTTCAGGAGCTACACTCTCAGCACTACCTTCTATAGACTGACGTGACTGAGACGTCATCACTACCTATGTCTGCAAACACAGCAAAATATACCTCATTAAATATCAGAGATTGCCAATACCAAAACATGTATTTTATTCAAAACCCAACTTTTAAAATCAAAATATTCTTTTTCTTACAATTTACCTAGGTTGAGAATCTCAAACCTAGGCTCTGATACCAAAACAATTGTAACACCCATATACCTCGTATACGCACACTACATACTACTACACCTGTAATATACGTATACCGAATACAGGAGTGCCACGGTTTATAATAAGCAAACCAATCTTTCAATTTTAACAACATTATAAGAAAACTTAAAACATTCAAATAATATTATAAAATACAATAGATAAAACGTTTATTTGATACGCAGCGGAAAATGTAGCGGTATTTACAAATACATATACATCAAAAATCAAATTTTACAAAACATAACATTTATACATGTTTGGCAGTTCGTCTTTGATCTTTAAGCCTACTATCAACACTTCAGAGTCTAGACTCAACTCGGTCTAGCTGAACTCTCTGGTTTTAACCTGTCACCTGCGCGATGAACCACAATCGCGCTAAGCCAACGGCTTAGTGGTACAAACCACAATAACAATATGCTTCAATGCAATGTGAATGCCACACATTCAACAATAAAGACAATATTCATAAATGATATATTAATATTTTTCATAACACTACATTCCATTATTTTATTCAATTGTTTCACCATTCATGAATCACATTGAAACAAAGACAAGCATGGGCCCAAAAGACACTAATATGCCATTCAACTTTCAGAGTTAATGTTTTGGTTCAATTATCACATTTATCATTATCATTATCCCAACTAGGCTTCAAGGATTAGGATCAACCAAGCTTCAAGGGGAACAAAGCATGCTAAGTATCAACCCAACTTGGCTTCAAGAACCAAACCCAACCTAGCTTCAAGGGTTGTAACATCTCAACTAGGCTTCAAGGACTAGACCCAACCAAGCTTCAAGGGGAGTTAAGCATGCTAAACTTCAACCCAACTTGGCTTCAAGGATCAAGCCCAACCTAGCTTCAAGAGATTGTTACTATTAGGCATGCCACCAACAACAAAACTCTGAAAAGTGAATAACACATTAGACACACAATTCATTCATTATTTCATTATCAATTCCATTCTCATTTTCTCATAATCATTTAGGCAACCATGCCTCAATTATTTCATTTGCAATATTATAGCCAGCAATAATGGCTTCACATTTCTTCATAATCATCTAGGCAACCATGCCTCAATTATTTCATTTGAATCATTATAACCAACCACAATGGCTTCACATCTTATCATATCTCAATTCATATTAAAGCAATTCATCATTAAAGTATCCATAACCAATTGCATTGAACATACATTTTGAATGATCATCATATCTTTCACATTATGCAAATCATAACATTAATCAAATGTATCAACAATGTAAAAGATTACTTAACACATTTACAACCTAATTCAAAAGGAATAATACACACTTATTTAAAAATACACATGAATTCCAATACACTTATTCACCTATTAATCTCATACTAGACCCATAGATCACAAATTATAAGCCAACACAACTATCTAGGACCCCACATTCGTGGCCTCACAACCCCACGGTCGTGGGTTAGCAAATGAACCTGTCTAAATTGCCTAACACCCCCACGGTTGTGGCATCCAAGGGCCACGGTCGTGGCATCCATTATGCTTCTGTTTCCAATCAAACTCATGTATTCTATGCTTTCAACTTCATTAAACACAAATACATTGAAAATCTAAGATAATAATTGCTCAAACTCACAACATACATCAATTACCAATTCACAACCATAACATAAACACAACTCTTACTCTTCCATTCAACTCCAAAATCACAATCAATTAAACCCAACACTCTCAAACACACCAAAATCAAACATACTCATACTATCAACAATCAACCATCAAACTCAAATACAACTTAAAAGAAAACAAGGAAATCAAGTGGAAAACTTACCAAAGTTGATGAAACTTCTTAGATTTCCTACTTGATCACTTGAAACATCCTTCAATTTTGATCTTAGAAAATCAAAAATTCTCTTCCTCTCTTGCTTCTTTGATGGCCGGCCAACCCAAAGAGAAAAGAAAACAAAGAACAAAATGAATGGCAAAGAACCAAGTCAACTCTTTCTCTTTAAACCTCCACCAAGAAATTTTAAATTAAAATAATATTTTAAAATTTTCTCTTCCACTAACTTAATTTCCTTTTAATTAATAATAAAAATAAACAATCTTCTTTTGACTTCCATTAGTTTGTCTTGTATATGTTATATATATCACTATATATATAACATATACATTCTTCCCTTACCTTCAATTCTCTTCCATATTAAACATATACATTAAATCCAAATACAACAATAATTCCAAAACTTTTAGGGTATACTTTGGGATATTACAGAGAAGCAATTGTATGCTAAGCTATCTAAGTGCGAGTTTTTGGCTTAATCAAGTGACTTTTCTGGGTCATGTGGTGTCAGCAGATGGTATAAGAGTTGATCCGAGTAAAGTTGAAGTCATTTTGAATTGGAGTCCACCAAAGTTTGTGACTGAAGTTAGAAGTTTTCTGGGTTTGGCAGGCTATTATCAACGTTTTGTGAAAGGTTTTTCTTTGATAGCTACTCCACTCACCAGATTACTTCGAAAGGGAGTTAGATTTGTATGGCCAGATCAATGTCAAGCAAGTTTTGAGCAGTTGAAGGAGATGTTGACTCAAGCTCCTGTTCTTACTTTGCCTGTGGAAGATAAACCATATGTGATTTATAGTGATAATTTGCATAATGGTTTAGGTTATGTTTTAATGCAGGAGGGTAGAGTCAAAGCTTATGCTTCTCGGCAGTTGAAGGCGCATGAGTTGAATTACTTGACGCATGATTTGGAGTTGGCAGCTATAGTGTTTGCTTTGAAGATTTGGCGACATTATCTTTATGGGGAGAAGTGTTTCATTTATACAGATCACAAGAGTTTGAAATACTTGGGTATTCAGAGAGAGCTAAATCTTAGGCAGAGACGGTGGTTGGAATTGATCAAAGACTACAACTGTTTGATTGACTATCATCCTAGTAAGGCAAATGTTGTTGCTGATGCCTTGAGTCGGAAGTCTTTAGCAGGTTTGATTGCTTATTCGCTCTCGTTGCTTGTTGAGTTGAGAGTATTGCATGCTAGTTTTGAGCCTTGTGATGATGGTGCTTTGTTAGCTCAATTGCAATTGAGACCGGTGTTGTTGGATCAGATTAAAGAGGCTCAGTTGGCTGATGAGAAAATTCAGAAAGTTGTCAGCTTGCCAAAAAGGAGAGATCCGAGATTTTCTTGTGAGAGATGATGGTAGCCTTTGGTTCAAAGATAGATTGTGTGTTCCTTATGATGCAAGATTGAGAAAGATTATTTTGGAGGAAGCACATCAATCGGCTTTTGCTATGCACCCTGGGAATACTAAGATGTATCATGATTTGAAGCAACATTATTGGTGGTCAGGTATGAAGAGGGACATAGCAGAGTTTGTATCTAAATGTCTCACTCATCAGAGAGTGAAAGCCGAGCACCAAGGTCCTACAGAATTGCTCCAACCTTTATCAGTGCCAGAGTGAAAATGGGAACGTGTGACAATGAATTTTGTGATTGGTTTGCCTTTAACTCAGAAGAACCATGATGTCATTTGGGTGATTGTTGATTGGTTGATGAAGACAGCTCATTTTCTTCCAATTAGAATGGACTATTCTCTGGAGAAGTTAGCTGAGCTGTATATCAGTGAGATAGTGAGATTGCATGGAGTCCCAATTTCTTTGGTGTCTAATCGAGATCCCCGATTTACTTCAAGGTTTTGGAAGAGTTTGCATGCTGCTTTGGGTTCTTGATTGCACTTTAGCACTGCTTTCCATCCTCAGACAGATGGGCAATCAGAGAGAGTGATACAGATTTTAGAGGATATGTTGAGAAGCTGTGTCATTGATTTCTCTGGAAGTTGGGACAGATTCTTGTCATTGATGGAATTTGCTTACAACAATAATTATCAATCTAGTATTAAAATGGCACCCTATGAGGCATTGTATGGTAGAAGATGCATGACGCCTCTATGTTGGAATGAAGTTGGAGAAGGCAAGTTGGTTGGTCTCGATTTGATTAAATAAATGAAAGAGAAAGTGAAGATAATTTAGGATTGGTTGAAAGCAGCTTCAGACCGGCAGAAATCTTATTCAGATTTAAAGAGGAGAGATATAGAGTTTTGTGTTAGAGATAAAGTATTTTTGAAAATGTTTCCTTGGAAGAAGATTTTGAGATTTGGCCGAAAAGGGAAGCTAAGTCCTCATTTTATTGGACCTTATGAGGTATTAGAGAGAGTTGGACCAGTTGCTTATCGACTTGCTTTGTCGCCTGAATTGGATAGAATTCATAATGTCTTCCATGTTTCTATGCTGAGGAGATACAGATTAGACCCATCTCATGTTATGTCTGTTGAATCTATTGAGGTGACTCCGGATATGACTTTTGAAGAAGAACTAGTTGCGACTTTAGCACATAAAGTGAAAGAGTTGAGAAATAAGAAAGTGCCACTTGTGAAGGTTCTTTGGAAGAATCATGCGAAGGAAGAAGAAACTTGGTAGAGTGAACAAGTGATGCGAGAACAGTGTCCCCTGCTGTTTCAGACTTGAGATCAGGTAATTTTGAGGACGAAATTTCTTTTTAGAGGGGGAGAATTGTAATATCCCAAACTATACCCTAAAATTTTTGAAATGATTATTGTTGAAATTGGATTTAATGAAATAAAGTATATTATGCTTAAGTAGTAAGTGAGGAGAAGAAAAGTGTGTATATATTGTATATATAGAGATATATACAACATATACAAGTCAACTTATTAGTTGATCAAATGAGAAGTTATTGGTTGTTTTATAAAATAGAAATTTAATTAAATTAAGTGGAAGTGGATGATGATATTTATGATTATTTTATTATTAAAATTTCTTGGTGGATATTAAAAGAGAGAATTGTATGGTTAAGAGTGGTTTTGAGTAGTTGACTTTGCTCTTCTTTCTTCATCATCATCTTCTTCTTCTTTCTTTGTTGGCCGGCTATCTCCATAGCAAGAAGGAAAGAGACATTTTTTGTAATATCCTCATTTATGCCCTAGAAGTTTTGTATATTGTTGTTGTTGTTATTGTTATATATTGGATTGAATATATGTGTTAAATTGTAAGAGAAAAGAAATTGAGAAGAGAAAGTATATGTATATGTATTTTGGGAAGAAATAGGGTTTAGAGACAAATTTATATGTTGTGTATATGTTAATATATATGACATATAAAGTGGTCAAAAGGCTTGGTCAATGCAAGAGAAGATATTTATTTGAGATTGGTAAATTACTTAATTGGGCACATATAAGACAAAAAGATAATTATGTGAATAAGGGCACTTTGGTAATTGCTTGGATAAAATCACATGGTGGATATTTAAAGAAGGTTTGATTTGTGTTTTCTTCATCATTTCTTCTTCTTCTTCTTGTTGATGGCCGGCCCTCCATAGCCAAAGAGAAAGAAAGAGACAAGTGATGGTTTTGATGATTTCAAGCTTAAATTGAAGAAAGATTAAGTGTTCAAGTGTTGATTTAAGAAGTTTTTAACTAAGGTAAGATCTTTTCTCTAATTTCTTCAATTCTTTTGAAGTGGTATGATTAAGTTGCTTATGGTATGATTGTAAGTATTGATTTTGCTTGATAGATGAGAAGTTGGGTTGGTGTTGGTGATGGAAGAGTAAGATTGGTGTTTAGTGAAATTGTTTCTGTTTTAGGATTAGTAAAGGCTGTGACTTGTATGATTTTTAATTAATTTTAGAAAAATGTTCTTGAAGTGAATTTTTGATATGTTGTGCCTCTATGAGTCTAGAATGACTGAAAAATATGTTGATTCGATTTTGGAATGGTTATGAGTTTAGAAAAATTATTTTCATTAGACCTGTTCCAGCAGGTACCTTAACTGGGACAGCTATATTTCGGGATTTTTAATAAAATGTAGAAAAATCATATTCAATTGAATTTTGGATATGTTGTTGCTTAGTGAGTCTAGTATTTGAGAAAAATAATTTGGAACCACGTTGATTGAATTTGATTTATGGAATTCACAAAGTTCAGAACTGCTTCCAGGATGCAGGGCAATTGGGGCAGTCTGGTTAGGTGAACTATTTGACCAAGATTTTGTGTTCAGTTTGATCTGAAATTTTAAAGGGATGATTTTAAGATACAAAACTAAATTCTGTAAAAATTTTAGAATTTTTAGTCAATTAGATTATTTTATACAATTTTTCAAAATAAGGATAAAATGGAGTTTAAAACCAGAATGTACTATTTATGGTTAGGGTTTTAATTCTTTGTTCTTCTTGCATTGCTTTCGTTCTCCAAAGGTAGGTTGGTCCTTAAACCTAACCCTAAACACTTTAAACACACTTGAATCAATGAATGTTATAATCAATTGTTCTTTGCCCTAATTGCATTGTTGAAATTGAACAATGTTATGTTGTGCATTGTGAATGGTAATGTGTTTCATGAGTAATGTGGAATGAAATGTTGATATTTATGAATGATGCTATGTGAGATATAATGTGATCATGGATGAGATATATATATATATACTTGAATAATGAGATGTTATATTATGAAATGAAATGTGAAGCCATTGTTATTGGCTAAGATGATGTAATTGAAAGAAACAAGGCATGTTTGCCTAAATGTGATGAGAATTGAGAATGGAAATGAATTGTTTGTTTAATATGTTATTCAGTTTTAGAGTTCTGGATTTGGGTGGCATGCCTAAGAAATGATGAAAGGTAACAGTCTTGCCGGGTTGAGGACCTCCTCATAGGTGTTGAGTTGATGGTCCAAGAGACTGGGTCTGTTACACTATGAGATACATGATTTGTAACAGTCTTGCCGGGTTGAGGATCTCCTCATATGTGTTGAGTTGATGATCCAAGAGACTGGGTCTGTTACACTATCCATGGATAGAGATACATGTATATACATTGCCTACGGGCGTGATTATTGTGACTATGAACCAAAGCAGTAACTCTGAACTCTGAATATCGTATTAAATACTTGTTGGGCCCATAGGTGTCAAGGTTATATGAATGTCCTAAATAATGTTATGAGTTTAATGAAATGAGATGTTGGTTATGGAGTATGATTGATTAATGTTGAATGTGAAAAGATGTTGAAATGTGGTATGCTCATATGACTATGATTTGTGAAATGCATAATTGTGTGGTTAACTTTATATTTATGATGTTGATCTTATCAATAACATATGTGGCATTGCATTTCATTAAAGCATACCGTTAGCATGTTTTATCTTACTAAGCCGTTGGCTTAGCGCGATAGTGTTTAATCGCGCAGGTAGTAGAGTGGATAGAGTTGAACCCGAGAGTTCATCAAGACCTAGTGAGAGTAGACCTTGAAGAATCCATTTTGGGAGCTTAAAGATCAGAGCAGACTTGCCAATCATGTATAAATTTTATGTGTTATAAAACTTGAGTTTTGATGTATATGAATTTGTAAATATGTAAATATTTTATAACTTCCGCTGTGTAATATTTAAATATGGGGGTTGTCCCAAAACCTTTATTTTATGTTGTACTAGAAGTGTAAATCCTTTTTGCAGGTTGTAGTTGAGGTTACAAGGGGGATTTATTGGGAGTGTACTGAGAATGATTTTGTTTGCATTGGTTTGTGTAAAATGTTTTTAAAAATAAGAAAAAAACCGGTTTTGTCGACACTTGGGACTCAATTTTTAGGCGAAACTATGGCAAAAATTTTGTAAAAATCGGAACTAAAATTTGACTAAGTAAAATTGGTAGCAACATTAGGTTAGTGTGGCGCTTCTACTCAGCTTACATATGTAGGTTGGGAAGGGGTGTTACATTTTTGCTCTTCCAAACTCAAGATTGAAGGGTGTTTCAAGTGATCAAGTTGGAAATCTAAGGGTTTTCATCACTTTTGGTAAGTTTTCCACTTGTTCTTTGATTTTCTTTTGAGTTTGTGAATTGAGGTTGTTGATTGGTTGTTGATGATATGTGTATGGTTATTTTGATGTGTTTGAGATTATGTTGTCCATTTGGCTTTGATTTTGGGATTGGATTGAAGGAAAGATTAAGTTTGGTGAAAGAAAGCAAGTGTTGTGTTTTGGGTATGTGATGGTTGTGATTTGTGTTTGATATATGTTTGAGTTGTTTTGGTGTTTTTGCAAATTTATTATGGTTTATTGATGTGTTTGGTTAAGTTTATTTGGAGTAGAAGATGGTAAAAGAAAGTGGTTTGTTGGATGTGGTGTTGATGTTGCCGGAATCAAGATTTTTGGCCTGACATGCCCATGAACACGGCCAAGTCTTTGGGCGTGTCAATGGTGCTGTTTTCTGAATGAGTGACACGAGCAGTGACATGCCCATGTCACTGAGCATGTCACAGCTTCTGTGTTGGAGTAGTATTGACACGGCCAGTGACACACCCATGTCACTGAGCGTGTCATAGCTACTGTGATGTTGGTGGATTGACATGGCCAGTGACACGCCCATGTCACTGAGCGTGTCAGAGCTTCTGTGTTGTGGGTTTAGGGCACGGTCAGGGACAAGCCCATGTTGTTGAGCGTGTCATGTGTAGAGTTTGCCCTAGTTGGTTCTTATCCATATTATCTCATGTGTATCTCTAAGTAAGTGTGTATCATCCCTTTTGGATTAGGTTTTGAAGAGATTGAGTTGCCCTAATCCAAGTGTTGAAGGATTCTTGGAAGAGAAAGTGGTTAGATTGGTGTGAGTTGCTCTTGAGGTAAGTACAAACCTACATGGTTGCATACATTTACATGACTTTGGGACTTAACACATTTGGTTGTAAATGTGTTAAGTAATCTATTACATTATTGATACATTTGTTTAATGTTATGATTTGCATAATGTGAAAGATATGATGATCATTCAAAATGTATGTCCAATGCAATTGGTTATGTATACTCTAATGATGAGATGTGAAGCCATTGTTGTTGGCTATAATGATGCAAATGAAATAATTGGGGCATTGTTGCATAGATGATTATGAGGAAATGAAAATGGAATTGATAATGAAATAATGAAAGAATTGTGCGCCTAATGTGTTATTCAATTTTCAGAGTTTTGTTGTTGGTGGCATGCCTAATAGTAATAATTCCTTGAAACTGGGTTGGGCTTGGTCCTTGAAGCCAAGTTGGGTTGAAGTTTAGCATGCTTAACTCCCCTTGAAGCTTGGTTGGACCTAGTCCTTAAAGCCTAGTTGGGATGTTACAAACCCTTGAAGCTGGGTTGGGTTTGGTCCTTGAAGCCAAGTTGGGTTAATGCTTAGCATGCTTCGCTCCCCTTGATGCTTGGTTGGGCCTAATCCTTGAAGCCTAGTTGGGATGATGATAAATGTGATAATTGAAACAAAACATTAACTCTGAAAGTTGAATGGCATATTAGTTTCTTTTGGGCCCATGCTTGTCTTTGTTTAAATGTGAATCAAGAATGGTGAAACAAATGAATATTAAAATTTAATGTAAGGTTTTGAAATATGATATCCTTATGTATTGTTTATAATATTTGAATGTATGACATTGGCATTACATTAAAGCATTTTGTTATTGTGGTTTGTACCACTAAGCTGTTGGCTTAGCGCGATTGTGGTTCATCGCGCAGGTGACATGGTAGAACCGGAGAGTTCAGCTAGACCGAGTTGAGTCTAGACTTGTGAAGTGTTGATTGTGGACTTCAAGATCAGAGACAAACTGCCAAATATGTATAAACTTTATGTTTTGTAAATATTGATTTTGAGATATGTATATATATATATATGTAAATACCGCTACATTTTCCGCTGCTTAATAAATAAATGTTTTATCTATTATGTTTTATAATATAACTTAAATGTTTTAAGTTTTTTTCATATTATTGTTAAAAGGAAATATTGGTTTGTTTAATATAAACCATGACACTCCTGTATCCGGTATACGTATATTACAGATGTGGTTGTATGTAGTGTGCGTATATGGGGTATAGGGGTGTTACACCGAGAATCTCAACATACCTCAAGATGACCGACCAGACCATTGTCATACTGACCAGGCTATGGGAACAACTTTTAAAGATTATAGTCATTACTTATCCACTCAATTAGTGGATGCCACGTGTAGTAGCCGTTAAAGAATTTTTGTCAGATACTCAAACTTCACTACCGGGCCAACCTTATTCTGACCGAGCTATGGCCGAGCCGATCAGACTACATGGAGTCTGACAATAATCCTTCTCGGCAAATTGATTAAAGTGGGAGATAAAGTCCAAACATATAGGCACTCACTTCAAACGGCTAGTTCAAGTCATGAAGGCAATAAATACCTCAAGAAATTGTATTTTTTCAAGGAATAACAATTGTAATAGCCAAGATAAATAACTTTTATTTCCTTACATCAAAATTAATATTTGTATTCATTGAGTGTTGGATATGAGCATCAAACACCATTGTAAGTTGAGTATTAGCTTTGGAATACTTATATTTTAGAGTGAGCCTTGAGAAAACTCTTGTTGGATTGTAAGGATAATACTCAAATCTTATAAAAGTTGGATGTGAGCTTGTGAAAAACACCAAGTTAGAGTTGAACTTGCAAAAACTCAAGATTAGTGGAACCTTAACTAGTTATTAAGAAAGTAGACGTAGGATTAAGGTAATTTGAACCACTATAAACTCTTTGTGTTTACTCTTTTCTATTCTACTCTACTCCTTTTTTATCTTGTTTTTCTAGTTATTTTAATTTTTACTATCACTTCTTCAAATAAATCATTTCACCTCCCTTTTTTGTTGCCATTTTGGAACAACAACACAAAGTTCATGGATAAAAAAAAAATATGTTATTCCAAGATATAAATCAATATGCAAGGGATAATGTATTTTAGATTTCAACATTAAATTTTAATAATAAAGAAAAAGAGAGTAGGAGATAAAGTGTACGCACCTATACAAGTTGTGCAAAGAACCTTTTTGAAAATATGTATAGAACTTTTTTAAACTAAAATAATAATAAAAATTACGCTGTTTTAGTTTTTTTTTATTGTGAAGTAAAATTTTTTATCTTCTTATTAAAACTATATTGTTTTATTTAAATGGATTGCAATATTTTCTCATGTCAAACTGTTTGATGTTAACTTGCTAAAAGTTGATTATTTTGACACTTCTACCACTTACTTTTGGTTAATCCGGTTTGGTTTGATTAATTTAGGTGAAGTTTTTTATTTAATTGGTTTTTTCACGAGCCCTATAAAAAGTTAATATAAACCCACCAAAACCCAAGCCCTATATGAAGTTATGATAAACCCCCCAAAACCCAAGGAGTACAGACTTGGTTATCAAGCATTTGTTGTCTGCGTATTCGTAATCCAGAAGGAGAAGCAAGGAAAGGAAGGAACCGCAAGCACAAAACTTTTTCTCTTTACGCTATACTTCATAAAGAATGGGGAGTGAAAGTGAAAACGAAAGCAAAAGTAATAATATTAATAACAATGAGAATGGATTGCAAATACCGCCCGGAACGAAGAAGATGATACAATGTTTAAGAGGAATTGTTAATAATAACTGTACGGACAATGAGATCTACTCCGTTCTTAGAGACTGTCATATGGACCCAAACGACGCCGTTCACAGACTCCTTTCTCAAGGTCTCTTCTTTGAACGATCTCTTTTTCAGTTCTTTTAATGTGTTATTGTGTTTTAGGGTTTTTTACAAGCCAGAAATTTGTGAATTATTTTTGGGATTCTGGATTAAGAATTTATCTTGTACAATGTCTTTTTTTTTTTAAGCTTTCTTGGAATTAAAGTTAGAACCTTTGAGACAATGTGTGCGAGTTTTCTGTTAGATTGCCTAGAAATATTGATGGGTTTTGTCTAATCACTATTTATGGGTTTGTTTTGTTTTGTGGGTTTCAGTTAAATTTGTTTATTAGTTTATTCTCTGTGCAAGCAATTGTTAAATCATTATTGTTTCTATAATATAGATATTTTTCATCAAGTGAAGAGCAAACGTGAAAGAAGAAAAGAGGTATTATTTCGATTTTTCTTACTTCTCCCATCTCCCATTTTGAAGTTTAAGTAATGATAACTGACCTTTGATATTTATCTATGCATTTCATTTCAAGGGATTAACTATTATTTCTATATTTTCCGAAATGTAGATAAGATTTCTGTTCTGCATTTCATTTCAAGGGATTAACTGTCTATATTTTCCGAAATGTAGATAAGATTTCTGTTCATTTCGTTCCTTTTTTTTTCAAAGAAACTTTTTAATTATTTCATAGACTTCGTAATGTGTAAATTGTTTTATCATATATGTGGTTTCTACAGATGAAAGAGACTCAAGAATCAATGACTTGGTGTAGTAACGATGGTTATCGGGGAGTTAAAGCAGGCGCTGAATATAATGGTGAACATCCACCATCTCAAATTGGTGTTATCTTACTGTACAATGTGAAACACTTGCCTGGTGGATGAAGAGGTGATGTTAAGTTGGGGTTCAATATTGTGTGCTTACTACATGAACTTGTGTCTTCCTGGCAGACATTTGTAAAGCTGCATACATGAAAGAGGATCTGCCTACTGCTCCTTCAGTCACTTCATCATCTTTGACATATCACATGAGAACCATGAACGAGCAGCCTTCACCTCATAGGTTGGTTTCTATAAGAAATACAACAATTGTTTATCCTATATGTGTCTAAAATAATGTCTTTTAAGTAAAAGTAATAGATATGTCTTTTGAGTAAAAGTAATAGAATGATAAATCCTAAGAAAGATCTGATTGTTTTTAATTTGATTTAATTATTTGCGTGCTTGACTGTTTTCACTTTTATTGCCTTATTCCAAGTAGGACTTTAACACATGAATGCAAAGTCCAAAATGTCTGTGTTCTACTAAGTGATGCTGAAAGTACACTTTGAAAATTTATATGAAGAAGTTCAAATAAATCATAATTTTGGTTTATTGGGCCTATTATCTATTGCATAAATAGGTGCATATTCTATATAGGCAATTTGATTTACTCATGACTTCAGTTCAATAATAAATATGCAAAAAATGGAACAAAAGAATCATGAAATGACTTAGATTTGAATACAACCTTTACATATTTGTACGCATAAACAATGCATTACTATGTGATTACCTTTGGCATGACTTAGAACAGTACTCAACCATTTTTTTTTAGCAGAAAAAGAAGTAAATGTCATAGATTAAGACAAGAAATACACAGATCCAGAAGGATTGAATAAACAACCCAGCTGGAATAGAGTACAACAAAAGGAAAATACATGGGCAACCCATAATACAACAAAACATAGAGCAAACAGAAACAGCAAAGCAACAAAACATATAAATAAAAGCAACACCACAATAAAAACTAAATCTTCAACAAAACCCATGGAAGTAAGACCAACAGAAACCTCAGTAGGCAACACCCCCAACACTGGCCATAGGAGAACTTGGAAGAGGCTGAAAGACACGCAGATAGGCAAAGCTAAGCATCTGTGAAATCTTTGAACAGATTGTTGAACGAAAGATGAAAACTTGAAGTGCTTGATACCCCAGACATCCTCAGATATAAAATCGACTGAGGGAAAGCCAAGATAAAACATCTTAAGAGGGGTTCAAAGAGGAAGGAGAAAACCAATCAATGATACTGCAAAAAAAAAATTGAAACATAATCCTTCCTCAGACTTGCACAGAGCGAATAAGGGGGTAAGTGATCTAGATTGAAAGCCAGGGAAAGGTTGAAGATCTATTTGCTTGGTAGTTGCTAATCTGGGCAAAGAGAAAAATACCTTAATGATCCAAAACCACCCATTCTGATATAGAAACACCTTGTAGGAAGCTTGAAAAAGCTTAGAAGCTAAAGGCTCCATGGTGTTGTTTACTGTAAATCCTGGTTGCAGAAGATTTCTATCAAAAACCAAAAGAGACCAAAGACTGAAAATAAAAACACTAAGAAAAGGAGATGGTGAAAACGATAGATCTGAAAATGGTAGATCTAAGGCTACTGTCGACAAAGGCGCCGGCCGCAACTCGCATATCTAGGGCTTGGACCAAACAAAGGTTGGTAGACAGAAAGGTTGGTAAACAATTGAGGGTGTGTTCGTTTAGGTTGTAGATTTTTAGCTTTTCGTTTTTTTTTAAAACCAAAAACTACTTTTAGTTTTTGTTTTATATTTTTTTAAATGTGTCGTATTTTTAAAAAAGCTATATCATAATTATCAAAATTTAAATTATTAAAAAAAGAATATTTTTTTTTAAAAAAGATAAGAGTTAAAAAACTGACTTTTATAGTAAAGAAAAGAGTTTTATTGATATAAAATATCTTATATTAAAACAAAGAGTTCTATTGATATAAAATGTCTTCTTAAAACTAAAACCCTGAAAACCATATCTTATAATGCATTTTTTTTTTAAAAACTAAAACCAAAATTTCCGAACACAACCTGAATTTATAGTTGTCTTATTCATAAACATGTCCAAAGAATTTAGCACAACCAATGTTAAATAAGTGGTTTTTACCCTACCAGGACATTTCCAAGGTCCCTGCTATTCCAACCCCCTGCATTTCTTTTATTGTTGGTGATATTTGGATACCCTCTAGTCTTTTGGACTTTCAGCTTTATAACAGTGAGGGAACAATGCAATTTAGGGCATCAGACCATCCAAAAGAATTCCACAAAAACCCACAAGGGCATAACTATTTGTGGTTAATGCTCATGGACTTTAAGGTGACCTAGAGACTATAATATTGTTTCACCTTTGGCACCAACCAGCTTGTGTCTAAGGCACTCTTTTGGCAACTTAGTCTTCATGGAGTGACTTAATGAAGTGACTTCATGGAGTGATTGTGCATCTATATGTGCATTAATCTGTGGGTTTTTTTTTTATATATAAGTGGAGGGGAATAAATGATTTTGTGATGCGGTTTGACTGGAAAATTGTAAATGGTATTTATTAATATGTGGAGGGTAATAAATCATTTTCTTTTGCAGTTTTAGCGGAATAATTTGTAAATTTTAGTCAATGGTTCACTCATTGTTTGATTGCACTAGTTGCTTTATTTTGTTTGCCCCTATTTTGTCTTATGATGATCCTTACATTTATTTTTCTAATCTATGATGCAAAGGAAGGAGGTATCATCAAGTTTGCAGCAGAGCGCATAATCATATGTTTTTACATGATTGCTTTCTTGCATTGTATTACATATGTACAAACCTATGCATGTATAAATGGATTTTTTTGAGATATTTTCATTTGTTCTTCACTGAGCTCCTTATTATTTTTTCGTGATAATTTTTTATGGATGTCTTCCAACCCTTTTTTCTTATAAGCTGAATGGTGGTAAAAGAACTGACAAGAAAATTCAGGCCTTTAAACCCCTAGGTCTACATGGATCATATTATTGAGATTCCAATGAATTTTGTCCATGTATATATGTATTTATTCATTCAAGAACTATAGAGAGAATGGGGAAATCATCATAATAATCATGTAATAAAAGTCAATTTCTATTATGTGACCGCTATCCTACTTTTTTCTTTTTTTCTTCTCTGTTTTCATTCTATGGAGTTCAGCATGCCTATCTCAGACTAAAATTTTCTATATGTGATAAGTAAGAAACTTCTATTTTTTATGACATAGCACAAAGCTCATTGGCCTGGGAATTGCATTTGGCTATGCCATACTGGTCGAAGGAGTTCCTGCCACCTTAATTGATCTGTTGATGCTTTTGCCAATTACTTTTTTCTTAGTATACTCAAATGAGAGCTATGCCCTTGTGCAAGCTTAGTGTAAGAATTTGGTCGAATTTTAACTTATGAGACAAATGCGCTTTTCTATTGGTTTTTGTTTGTTTAGTCAATATTCAATCTGTGTATGTAATCGATCGTATAATTATTCAATCTTGTTATTTGATGCAATGTACTTGTATCATTTTAATTGATCCAGCAAATTCTTCGGCGGTGATTCTTTCAGTGCTGATAATGGGATGCAATTTGTTGGAACTGGTATTCCCATCTTTTCATCTGAACGAACAACCAAAGGACCCCAAACTGCTTGGGTTGGGGGTACTTCTGGACATATTTCTATGGCTGACATTGTTAAGTTGGGTCAGCCACAAACCAGGAGCTTGCACATGACAACTGAGATATCTTATACACTTCAAAATAGGGAGGCACAAGAATCGCTGCTTTGTAGTCTCAAACTTTCTGATGATTTTTATCCTTCTTCACTCAAAATGCACCGAGATATACAATGTCCAGATCCTGCTAATGTATCGAAGACTAATCATCGATCTGGCACCACTGCCAGCCAGCATGATTTTGATGATGAATGGCCTGTGATTGAGCAGCGGACAGTTGAGAGTGCATTACCTATCTTAAATGTTTCAACTACCCCTGGCATGGGCATGCTTCCTAGACAATCTCAATTGTTTGGAGATGGAAACCAATTGCCTAAAAACTGCCTTTCAGATGACACTGAAGTATCTGAGAGGAATGTTGCTAACAAGAATCTTGTTTTGGATAGTGTTCAATCTAATTCTCCATCTAGCAGACTTGAAAATCCAAATTATGTTGAAGATGCATCTTACTGCAATGATGTCTCATTTAATGATATGATTTCCTACAATTTGCTTAGGTGCATGAATGAACTTCATGAAGGTAACTTTCATTTTAAGACTTTGATGCTAACAATGATTGTTTATTTTCTTTTACCATATAATGAATTACTGCAATGATGTGAACAATGCCATATCATAAGTATAGTCATTTACCTTACTGACTATGATAAATTTAGTCATTTCTTTCTAAAATGGTTTTCTTTATATCTTCATGCCATATATTAATGGTGCCTGACTTCTGACAGCCACATCTCTGTTATGTTTGGAAGTTGTGAAAAACTTTTTGGAATTATTTTGTGTTTCTTTTGTACGAATATGATGTGAGCTTTTAGTTGAAAGTTCAGGAGAGCTGTACTAAATGGTTTCTCAAGTGCTTTCTGTTATAGAGAAAAGTTTTAATATTTTAAAACTGAAGATAGTGTTTTTAAGAATAGGAGCCAATGGGGCCACTTTGTTGAGGAAGCTTGCTCCTTGTTAGATCAGTATATACTTATGACTATGAAGCATCCGTTAAGGCAATCCCAACTAGATTGATTAATATTGAGTTGAGTTGAGTTGGTAATGACTTAAAATTTTGAAAATTTACTATGCTAGCCTGGAAGAGACTCTGATTAAGGCCACATCGGTATGTTATTGGTTTAGTTGTGTTGCCCCTGGTTTTGGAGACTTTCATTGGAAAAAAATGGGTATTGCTTAGTTTTCTCATATTGGGTCTTTGCTTTGTTCTGCCATTTTGTATGCACAGGAGAAATATAGAGTTGGTTATCATTAGTCCAGAAAGCAGAGCTTTTATTTTTATTTTTCTTCTCTTATTTATTTCCAGAACTTCTGAGAAAACTTTGGACTGGATGCAAATTTTAGTGACAAAAGTTTTTATTTTTAGCTTCTGTAATCGTTGATATCTTTATCCAATTGTTATCTAATTGCTTTGTCTTTAGGAAGTTGTGCCTACTGCAAATGGTAGGCTACTTGATCTGGAATTTCTATTTTGCATACTTGGTGAGCAGCCAAACTGGAAAAATATAGAAGAGACTTACTTTAGAATTGTTTGGTGAAAGTAGAAAATCACGGGCTTGCTAATATTTATTTCATTTGTTTTGTTTTGGAGTGATGGTTGAGGTTGCTCATCTGAGCTTGAATTTCTCTGAAGTGTATTGCAGAGATTAGTGTGAAGTGGAAGTGCCCACTTTGATTTTAGGAAGTTCTTGGGTTATGTTTTATTAGATATCTGCTGATATATCCATGCAAATGGTTGGTTACTATCATGTTCAAATTATCCCCCTTTTTTTTCGGTAAACAGATGTTCATACTATTCATTGTGAATTCTAATAGTTTGATTTGATAATTGTAACTTCCAAAGTGTTGTGGACATGGTCTAAGTATCATGTATATATTTGGCATGGTGGTTAAAGAAAAAATGTTTTATCAGCTTAGTTATTTACTGACTTTTGTATTTTGGTATGTGGGTTTGTCTTCTAAGATCATTTTTATATTGCTTAGTGATGGATGGAATTCATATTTTATGCCCTCAGAATCTGATCCATGTTCATTTGTAAAGCATTAACAGTGAGCTGTAAAAGAGTTTAGCCAGCTGTTCATTATTGTTATGTGTTGGTTTAGATATCATTTTTAGAATTATAATCATTGGGCAAGGGAAGATTGTTGGTAATTGTTATATCCAAACATCTTTAAAGCTTAGCTAATTTAACCTTTAGTTGTTAATCATATCTAGGTGTACAGGTACACAGCTCATGACTAGCCTATTAAAGTAATAGTTTCTTGTTTTTCGTCACCTCATTTTTTTCTCCTCCTCTCTGTGCATCCATGTGTTATTCTTATTTTTATTTTCCAGTAAGAGGTTTTTGTTGCGTCTACAATGTGATCCTCACTATTAATTCTTCTTCGCTCGTGCCCCGAATTTTAGGAAGAGAACATAGCTCTCATTTACCTCCTGCAAATGTCTCTTCATCTTTGAATGATGAAGTAACATCTACCGCTGTGAGCTTGCAGCAGCTGAGTTTGGGAAAGGAGGAAACCCAAACAGTGTCACTACCAGCACAAAACTCTGCAGTGGTGTTTCCAAGTGATATGCCAGCCTTGGCTGCTGACTGCTCACATTTGAATTTTGGTACATATAAATCTGGTGCACATGCTTCAATTCCTGGGCTGCTGGTATCTAATCCCTTAAAAAGCGACACCGAGAAAGCATCTGCAATGCTTTCTGGGCCATCTTCAGTGTGCTTGGAGACTAGGCATGAATCTTTAAGCTTAGTTCCTGTATAGATAACATATGTTTTTATTATAGTTTGCGAAGTTATGATTTCTTATATGCAGAAATTCAGGGTACATTGTTGGGCCTCTCGGTAGCAAGCAGGTTGGGTCAATGTGTGATACTCATTGGTTAACTTCAAGGAACCATGACTTGCCTGTATCTTCACAGCCAGAGTCAATAAAACAAAATATTCATGAAGTCAATGGTGGACATGATCACATCTCTCCAAAATCTGTGCTTGATTCCTGTTTCAAGAATATCCAACAGCCCAGTTCTCCCTGGTCTGTCATGATTAATCCACATGCCAGGAATCTTCCCCCTCTTCATAGGGAACTGGTAACAATATTGCTGCATTAATTGACTTCTTCTAATGAGAAGGAATTATTAGGGTTATTGAGATCGGTACTTCCAAACTGGGAAAATTCCAAACTGATACTGAATAGGAATTGCTATTTCCTAGTTTGTTTTCCTGGAATTATTGGCGTTATTAGGATTAGTACTTCCAAACTGAGAAAATTCCAAACTGAATAAGGATTGCTAATTGCTATTTTGTTTTTCCTGGATTTTGTCAGTAACTCTTATAAAAGATTTAGTAATTTATACCTTTAAAATTCTGAGTTCAAGTTTGGTATGCTCACTATTATATGATGTTGTTGCTCCTCTTTGGTTGTAAGCTATTGCTAAATAATTGCCATACTTTGGGTACAATTTCTAGGATTTTTTCTTTTGAAATTTCTAGGTATGTTTCTTTAACGGCTATCTAATTGTTCATTATGTTGACTGTTTACTTTTGGTGCTTATTTCTCTTGGACTTCAAACTGATTCAGAATAGTGATGTCTTGTTAACATTTTACTATGTCTTTGATTTTATTTTCCCTTCCTTTGACTCGTATTTCTAGTTGTATCCTATATCTAGCTGATGAACATGGTTCATTTGTGGTATCAATGTAACTTTTATTTGCTATTCTTGCTACTGTTTTGTATTCATGCAAGTGATCCATTTGATTACGCTAAACCTTAAAAGTGCTATATTTTTCTTGCATGGATCGTTAAATCATGATGTTGGGCATTCTGTTGCAGCAAGCAAGTTCAATGCCTGTATCAGTTGATGTGTTGGCATCAGCTGTTCAATCTGCAAGAGATTCTGATCGTGTATATTCATCTTTAAGTGGAACACAGTCATTGACTTCAAGATACAGTGATATTGTATCATCTGCTGGTAGTTCTACAATTCCCATGATGGCAGAGGTATGTGAGAAATTATCTACCAGATTTAGTGACATACCCTATGCATTTTAAAGTTGCTGCTTATTTATAAGAGAGGAATGAAGGATATATTTCTCTGTTAAACTTTGATTTTTATTTTTTATTTGTATACACTTTCAAACTCAATATGATTATATCTTGGAAACATGTACTGCAAGTAGAAGATGAACTGAGTATTAGCAGTCTGACTATAATAATACCGTTGACTTCTGTAAGCTGCAGTTTTGGTCATTGAGATTTTACATTACAGTATGATTTGCTAAATTGGAACATCAAACATTTGTAATCTGGTGTTTGTCCCCAACTCATGGTTGTACTTGTAAACCTAATATTGATGTGTCATATTTAGCATTTTAGTACAGAATTCATAGATTTAAGATCCTTTCCATGTTGAGAACGAATGATGGATGACTTTGCCATACATCAAATCTTGTGATTTCGGTTTTAATTTTCTTTTCTTTTGTAATTGTGCAGATTCTAAATTCTGATGCCTTTTCTTTACCCAATTCGCACTCATCGATCCTGCCCGCTGCAAGCCTTGATGCAGGTCATGTACTTCCCCAGCATCAGTCTGCACATTCTTATTCTCAGCCTATCCCTTCCTTTGAAGAATTGATCAGTTGGACTGGCTGCTCTGCTGTTCATCAAACCTATCCCCATAGTCCGTCTGCTTTGCAGCGATACCACGCATATCAAGATTGCAGTATATTTCATGATCTGGCTGGCATCAAGTACAACTTGCAACAGTCAAGAGGCGGTGTTGCCTCTAGGACTAGCTTGCCTATGTCTAATGCAGATATTTCTAGTCATGGAGGTTTTGGGAATCCTGCCAACTTTTCTGGGAGCTTTCTGAATGACTTGTCCACTATTGCAAATGGTTCTACAGTTGGCTATTATGATTTCTTACAAGCTCAGTACAGGGAGGGAAATAATTTCGCTGTGCTTCCACAGGTAAAGGTCCCTTGTATCTATGCGATAATGTTCTTTCATTACATGCTATTCCATGCCAGTTCTGGTGGAAGCCCTTTCACTTTGTGCATTTAACCTGGTCTTGATAATCTCAGTAGTAGGATGTTATTTTTCTGCGATCATGCTTATCTTTGTTTTCTACATTGCTTGTTCCATTTATGAAAAAACGGAAATCAGAATGGTAGCTTTTCTTCATGGGATCATGGGCATGGATCAGGAGCATTATCAACTATTCCAGACAATGGATATTACCATTTTCAAGAACAAGGTCAGCCACTTTCTACATATCAACAAGGTTAACCGCTATCAAAGAGTTATGGTGCTCTAGGTTGTACAAATATTTACCATTCGCAACAAAGAATCGCACGACAAGAGCAGCGGCATAACTTAGGTGATTTGGCTTTAGTTAGGAGTTCTCATGGTCCATCTAAGCATTTAGGCCAACTCTGGCAGCATATCTACTAATGGTTGTAGGTCATCATCTAATCCATTTCTCCAACTTTGGATGCATAGCTACTGATATTTTAATTTTCTTTCGGCTTTTAGCGAGTTTGAAAGCAGCAAATTAGGTCCGTTTGCAGTTTATTTGAAAATGAGTAATGCTTTTGAGGGTTGGGCTTTGGCCAATTGTACATACCTAAAAGAAATGAAACTAACTGCCCTATGCCTCACTGTTGTATTTTCTGTATTCATATTGAGGCATGATTTAGAAGATTAGCTTGCTAATGTGAATTCCTTTAAAAAAATCGTTTTGATTGAAAAGTTGCGCAGGGTATTTTGCAGAAATAATCTGTCTTGAATTGTCTAATTTGTGTGGCTGTGCCTTGATGTGAGCAATCCGGCTATGAAAAATCACTTAATTCTCATACAAGACATCTATCTAGTTACTAGTTAGCAATTGTTCTTTCTTTGTTAAATTTAAATTTTATTTTATACTTTGAAGTACAATTTTGCTGTAGCAGAATATTTATATGAGAAATTGGTAACTGTTGGAAAGGCAATTAACATGAGGGAAATGTCAGATGGAAAGTAGGCAGTGCGAATGATGCATAAACTAATATAATTAATCAAGGTTGGAGTCACTTAACCCTCTCCTAATCCTGATCATTCTTTTGGGTTTTGGCAATATAATTATTGGCAGAAAGTACACTACTTAAACTCCAATGTTGAACGTAGTTGCTGTGAATCTAGTCAATTAATGAATGGCTGGAGGTGAAGATTTAACTATCACTTCTGTTGGATCCAAAAATATCATGGATCCAAACCAAGAATCAGAAAAGGGTAATTACCGCCGGCCAAGCATTGAGGAAATTCTTATGGCTCCTAAATTGCCAAAGGCTGTGCCACCGGTTTCTTCAGAACCTGAGATGGGGGAGACCATCAGGCGGCCTCGTGGCAGGCCAGCTGGTTCAAAAAATAAGCCAAAACCACCCATTATTGTGACGCGAGATAGTGCTAATGCACTAAGGGCTCATGCAATGGAGGTTAGCTCAGGGTGCGATGTGAGTGAGAGTTTAGCTAACTTTGCAAGGAGGAAACAACGTGGAATATGTGTACTTAGTGGGAGTGGTTGTGTAAACAATGTCACCCTACGACAACCAGCTTCTCCTGGTGCTATTGTAACCCTTCATGGCCGGTTTGAGATACTTTCACTGCTTGGTTCAATATTGCCGCCGCCTGCTCCACCAGGGATTACAGGGCTAACTATATACTTAGCAGGAGCTCAAGGACAGGTTGTGGGTGGAGTAGTAGTTGGTGCACTCATTGCATCAGGTCCAGTTGTGATTATGGCTGCATCTTTCATGAACGCTACTTTCGACCGCTTGCCATTGGATGAAGATGAAATTGCTGCTGCTATGCAGAATCAGCATTACCATAACAGTCGTCACCACCACAACCACCACCACCACCTGGATATTTCAGATCTTTATGGAGTTCCACAGAACTTGCTTACCAATGGTTCAGTGCCCCAAGAGATTTACTCTTGGGCACCAGGAAGAACCATGACAAAATCCTAATCCATTAGTATGGATGTGTAATAGCAATTAGCAGGTCCTGTTGTTGTTCAATGTTGTGCCATTTTCACTTCCATGATTGGAGAACATTGTCTCCATAGCTTTTTATTTTCACAGAACTAATATGATTGTTGCTTAAACAAACACGTATATCAATTTCAGAATCTGTTTTGTTTCTTTTATATTACCAATTTCAGAACATCCAATACATGGTAGATTTCTTTGGCTTTTGGATGCAGCCTTCCACTAGCTACAAATTCATGAACTTCTCCATTCACTTCAATTAAACTACATCCAGGCTCTTTCTCTGTCCGCATTTTTTTCAGACAAAGCCTTTGTTTTATTGCTTCCTCAAAATCACTAGAGGCAGCATAAACATTAGCCATAAGTACAAAACTTGAGCTTTCACTTGGATCTAACTAGATCAAATGCTTAGCTGCTCGTTTTGCAATCTCTTTGTTTCCGTTCTTGTAGCAAGACCAGAGTAAAGATCCCCATATAATGGCATCTGGATCAATAGGCATATTTCTTATTAGCTCTTCTGCCTCTTCTAGTAGTCCTGCTCTGCCTAGCACATCAACCACACAAGTGTTTTATAGAAGGTTTGATCTTGTATCTCTCTTTCATTAACAAGAAATAACCCTTGGCTTTATCTACCATGCCAGAGTGATTGCAAGCTGTCAACGCCCCGATAAAACTAACATGATCTGTTTTTAAATTTGAAGATTCAAGCACTGAAAACAATTGAATTGCTTCATTATCTAGACCATTCATGGCTAGGGCTAAAATTATTGAATTCCAACATGACAATCCATTCTTGGGGACACTAGCAAACACTTGCAGGGCCTTTTTAATGCTTCCACATTTAGAATACATGTCTATAATTTCTGTAATAACAATGGAATTCATTTCAAACTTGTTTTCCACCATATAATCATGAATCCTTTCGCCTTGCCTAATTGCTCCTAAGGAACCACAGGCATTTAACAAACTCACCATTGTGAATTCATTAGGTTTAATACTCTGCTCTTGCATCTCACGGAAGAGTTCCAACGCCTCAATGAATCTACCTTTCCTTACATACCCACTACTCATTGAATTCCAAGAAACTAAATTTCTCAATAACATCTTATCAAATAACTTTCTGGACTCGTCAATATCTCCACATTTAGCAAGTCCCATAATCATTGTATTCGTAACAGCATCAAAATCCATGCTTCTATCAAAAACTTTTTTTGCTTCACTCAATAACCCACAATTTGCATATATACACAAGATTGTGTTTCTTATAAAGGGATCATTATTAAGTCCCATTTTTATCACTCTACCATGAACTTGAACTCCTTTTTGGGCAAAAATCAAGTTGAGCATAAGCCTTGAAGACTAAGGGTAAGCAAGTCTTTGAGGTTGAATTGGTGAAGTGAGCAGCATCTCAATGAATAAATAAATTGCATTCTGTGGAGTTGAGCTATGGGAGAAGCCTCTGGGAGAAGCCTATGGGAGTTGAGCCATGCAAAAAGATTTGGGTTCTGAATTTGTGTAAAGACTAAATATGCATAGTTGATGTCACCAGCGGGGGAGGTGCAAAAGGTTAATATCCGGCTAGCCGCAACAGGGTCTTTGGCTAAACCAGTTTTAATCTGGTAGGTATGGATTTTTTGGAGGTCTTTCATGTTAGTGCAATTTTTAACTAGCATGGAGAGGCATGTTTGATCTGAGATGAAGTTGGATATGGCCGTAGGTGACGGAATAAGCAAGCAAAAGCAAGGTACCATTTTCAGCGGTGGTTGTTTTCTCTATCCAAGCGTGTTATCCTCTTGTAGGAGAAAATGGAACAGGTGTTAGTTCAGAAGTTTTGGGTAGGTGCCCTCATTTTTATTTTCTTTTTGGCCAATCATATATTTAAAAAAAATCTGGAATTTGTGTTTAATATATACTTTAGTTTTTATCCTTTTAAATTAACACTTTTAGTAATAAAAAAAATTAAATTAAATAATTTATAAATTAATATGTCTCTAATTTCAAATATCAAAAACTAGATTTTGGCAGAGTTTGTAAATTTATAATTAAAAATTGAAATGTTAAGATTTAACAAATTATAAAAGTGAAATAAATAAATTTTGAAATAATGAAATACTTTTTTTAATATACTTTTTTATTTATAAAAGTGAAATAAATAAATTAAAAAAAAGATGAAAACCCTGAAACGCTATTTACTCAAACCGATAAAAACATCTCCTTCACGACTGTAACATTTAAATATCCATCAGCCTACCATTATATTATATTATATACACTAAAAGTGACACGAGTAACACTGTTTTTTGTGACAATAAATTTTTTTTTCTTAAACCGTTTGATTATTTAATTTCGCATCTTACCCCTGCTTCTTGTCAAATGCTAGTTTTTACATTTGTGTACGTATAATAATAGAGCTGATTGACTGGGACTGCTGAAAGCGAATTTATATATTATTCTTATTATAATAAATCAAATATTTATAATTTTTTTAATATCTTAAATTAGAATTAAGAGCTAGCGTATGTTAAGAAATTGGATGAATTATGTATATTTAGAATAATTTGAAATTTGGATAAATTTAAATTCATAAATTAAATTTAAGAAACAAGCTTGAATTATATTTAATTTCAACCAAAAAGCATTGAAAATAGAAAAAAAGGTAAAGATCCATTAAGAGAACTATTTGAAAGATCGGGATTTTAAATGTAAAGAGAGAATGATCAAGGAAAGATATAAATTTTAAAATTTATTTTATTTTAATTAAATAATAAAATTCTATTTATCAGATAAAAAATTACGATTAATTTTTTAAAGTATATTAAATTTTGATAAAATTAATATTATAAATATATTTTTAATTAACATATATACTTAATTATAACATTATTAATTTCCCAATTTATTGTGATAGTCAATCTAGCTTGCATATACTAAAAATGCAGTGAATTTCCCTTTTAAATCATGCTTATTTTTTTTATTTTCCATTTTACTCTTTTTTATTTTCTTTCATTTTTTTCCATTAGAGCCAACAACTTTTTACCTATAGGGCTGAATTTGCAAGTGAAACCCAAAAACCTCTAACTCTTTCTTTATTTCTCTGAAGTCCTGTTTTTCAATCTCACTCTTCTTCTTTTCCTTTTATGCTTTTTTTTAAGAATAAAAATGGACTTTATAGAAGATAGTATTAACTGTCAGACAAGACAATAGGAAGGACAACAGTAAGAACCTCCTCAATGAAAATTGAAACATTACAAGGAGACAATCTATCAGTCCATTTGGCATTGCATGGGCAGCTCGATTCTCATCTCTACGAACAAGGAAAACTGACACTGTTGAAATCCATTTGCCTGCCTCCATATATCCGTATGAATGATCTTCATGAAGGAACGGGAGGGAGTTGTATCCTTAATGGCTAGGATTAGGGGTTGACAATCTGACTCGGCTATCACATATTGCAGCTTGCAGCTTGCTGCAATTGAAAGACCGGAGGACAAGGCAAACGTTTCTGCCATTTCTGCATTCAACACATTAGTAAGTTTTTTTTTCTTTTTATGCTTTTGAATTGCATATTGTTTCACAAAATTGTACATCTTTAAATTTTAAACATATTTTCTTTCTTTCAAGTGTTTCTCATTCACCTTTGAAGAAGAATTGTGTTATGCATTTAAGAGTAACTGAAAAATAGTGGCTCAAGCTTAGAGGCAAAAGTGAAGTTTGTTTACTTCCATAATTAAACTCTCAAAGTTAGGTTCATATGGATTGTTTATCTTTGTACTTTTGAAGGGTTTTGGGTTTAATTATTATAGTTTTTTTAATTGTTATTATTTTTTTGGGGTTTAGTTATTATTTTATTTTGTTATATATCTATGTGTGTTTGATTTTTATGAAATTTGATTTTTTTATTGTTAATTTGGTGGGTGACAAGGTTTCAATTACTATTTTAATATAATAATATTTTCCACTGATTATATATGTACTCCATTGGTCTTCTGTCATATTCTACTGTGTTTGCTCCATAAAAATTCCTTCTGTAGGGTTGGTTTATTTCCCCTTTTTTTTTTTCTTATTTTTTTTGTTATAAATATTATTCAATTGATTATTTGTATTTTTTCAGTTTCAGTTGATTATTTTGAGGCCTGCTTTGTGACAGTAAATTACTATTGTTTCAAGTACACTAGTAGTTAGGTATAGTGAAATCGTTCAAAACGATAAAAACAACAGTAACTATAATCCATGGTTATGCCAAAATATAAAGAAAAAATTATAAGCACAAATTTGCAACTTCACCTCTAAATATTTTATTTAAAAAAATGATAAAAACAACCAACTATATGGCAAAAGTGAACCTGAATGAAAATAGTTGCGAATCAAATAAGGACTACAGAGGTCAAATAGAAGAAAAATGTCCAATAACGCATTTAAAGGATGAATATGATGGTTAAGTTGTTCATTCCATTTGAAGAAAATAGAAATTAGAATTTCAAATTATTGGTCATCCTTTTAGATGTTTAATCTTACCTCTATTGATCAATGTGCAACATAGAAACAAACCTCTCAATATGTCATTCAGTCTTAATATCCAATGATATTCAGTTTTTGCCAATTGCCATAAATGTTTCAGACCCAAAGTCTAACAAAGGTAACCTCTCATGTCAACATTAGAACAGATTCCTCGACCAACTGAAAAGCACCCAGTTAAATAAGAAATAAGATGCTATTTTTCCCTCATGTCTTGAAAGTGTTTTTAAGTCACTCTCAAACACCTCTTTGTAATAGACTAGCCTCTCTCAAGTCAACGAAATCCTCAGAAGAGCAATACTTCTATTAAGTCAATAAACAAGTGTAGCGACTCCATTCATTAAAGCTCACATAAGATATAGCTTTAACCTTAAAAAAATTCTCAACTCACATATTCATGCAAAATATTAAGAAATCTGTAAGAGGATTTAAAGTTGCTCAAATGCAATTTCTTAAAGTAAAATATAATCAAGAAATCATAGAAAAAATTTCAGTATAATCCATTAGGTACAAAATAAATTGAATAAGCCAACAACAAAACAAAGGAAAATAGTACCAAAAGATATACACGTTAATACATAGCTCAAACCCTCTGATGAGGATGTATTTGCTATTTCTGCTATTTGATTCAAGAGACCTCCCCCATTCCCAACAACCCAAACCTAAGAAAAGAAAAGGATATTGCTTTTTGTCAGCCCATTTTTTTGGAAGATTATTTTTATATATGATAAGCCTTATAATATATGTACAATAATATATGGACCTTTATCAGTTCTAAATTTCAGATAATCTAAGCACTAACCTGTGAAATTTAACATTTGAAATAGAATTACCTGCACACTTCTTTATCCTCGTCAAGATTTTAGGCTAAGAATCTTTCATAGGCTAGCAGTATATTGATAAATATTAAAACAAAATTGAGAATTTTAGAAGTTCTGGAGCAATGAAATACAAGGAATCACAAAAATAATTGTTGGAACATAGCAAATCTATAAATCAAATATGGAAAAAAATTGAAAATTGAAAATGAAAATTGAATTGTGAAATTGGAGAGAAATTATGAGAAGAAAAGTATTTTTATTAAATGAAAATAGAAGCTACAAAATAAAGATTACAACTAAAATTTCTTACTTCTTTCTCTCTACAACTTGTCTCACTTTCTCACACTTTTCACACACCAACTACACTACTCTATTTATAGGAGTTTCGCTACTTGGTGATTAAGTAGAGTTTCCTTCTAGGATAAGTTTCATACTTAACCTTCTAGGTTAAGTATTTGACTTCAAGATAAGGTTCTAGTAACCTTCTAGGCTAAGTATTTGACTTCAAGATAAGTATTTGATAACCCTCTAGAAGTTTGGTTAACCTTCTAGGAGTTTAGATAACTTTCTAGGAAAATTCTCATTAATTCTAACACTCCTCTTTGAGACTTTTCTTGAAAACTCCAAGCAAATTTCTCAAAAATTCAAATATGAAAACTGACAATGGCTTCGTTAAAATATCTACAAGTTGCTCTTTTATTCTGCAATAAGAAAGTGTTATTTCTTCTTCCTTTTAGCTTTTCTAATGGCATGAAACTTCACTTTTATATGCTTGGTTCTACCATCTTGCACTGGATTTGTAGCAATTGCAATAACGAATTTGCTATTAACTTTTAATTATGTAGGAGCAATTTGTTTCAAGTCTAAAACTTGGAGAATATTTTCTAACCAAATAGCTTGATTTGAAGCAGCAGCAGCAGCAACATACTCAGCTTCAGCAGATGATTGACAAACAATTTCTTGTTTCTTTGAACACCATGAGAAAACTCCTGAACAAAATAAAAAAAAACATAACTGTAGACCCTTAATTTTTAACCCAATCCGGTCCAATATGTTTTATTTAGTCTAAAATAATTTTTGTTGTCTAATTGGTCCAAAATAATTTTTATTAAATAATTTTTGCTTTAGTATCTAATTTTTATTAATAAAAAATAGAAATAAACAAATAAAAGTCAAAAAATAAAAATAAAAATAAAAATCGGAGTAAAAAAAATTGGCGATGAAAAAATTGTCGCGCGGGCCCGTGGGCACTGTGCTATTTCTGCGGGCGAAATCACTGTGCTATTTCGCAAGCAAAAAATTTCTGCCTGCGAAATAGCTTACGGGCCCGCTCCGCGCGCGCTGCCGCAGATTTTTGCCATAGAATTTTTTTGCCAGCGTATTTTTTCCTGCGGCAATTTTTTTCGATAGCACAAATTTTTCGACGCAAATTTTTCAAAACCTAATCCAACTAGGTTTTAGTTTCTTTTTTTTTATTAATATTACTTACCTTAACCAATTAGGAATAAACAACCTCAAACCACTATAAATAAGGACCAAAGGCAATTAATTTGGAGGAGACAAAAAATCCAACAGTAGCTTGGAAAATTTGAAACTAAATCAAGGAAGGAAAAGAAGCAATTCAATTCAACTTTTTTTTTGGAACAACAGCATCACAATTTAAGCAATTTAAAAGGTAAAAAAGGCTTGTGTTTGGAGCTAGTTCATCCAAGAAGAATTTTTTTTGGAGGAATCAAGAATTATTTTTGGAGGAATCATCAAAAGAAGGTATGTGTTAATTGATTTTCTTTAATTTTTTTTACACAGTAGCTAAAACTAGGATTTTTGTGTTTTTCAAAAGTTAAAATCTTAGAACTTTAATTTAGTTTTCCAAAGTTAAAAACACTAAAACGTTACTTTATTTTTCAAAAGGCTTAAAATTGCTATTTTTATTTCTTAAAAATCCTAAAACTTTAATTGAACATATTTTTCAACAAAACTAAGATTTAAATTCTGTTTCTTTTAAAATTTTAAAGTAGGTTTTATTTCATTCAAAAAACCTTAAAAAACCATCTTTTCTACTTATAAAAACTTTAATTTGTTTGTTTAAATTCATAAAACTTCATGAAATTATCAAATTGATTTTCAAATTCCCAAAATTAATTTACCACCCGTGACCCTAATTCTAAATCCTAAAATCCAAAATTCAACTTTTAAACCTAAAATAATGAACCATAATCCTTTTAAAACCTTAAACCCTAATTTTTATGAACCCTAATCCTTTTAAAACAGTAAAATCATAAAAATATAAAAATATAAATTTTACACAGTAGCTTAGAAACCCAATAACCAAAAATCACAAATCAAAGTATTTTAAAGTGTCTAAAACCCTAGTTTCATGATTTCATCATTCAAACCTTAATTTGGTTAATCAAAGTGTCTTACCAACCTTTTAAAACATAAAACCCTAATCTATTTTAATTCCATCAAAAGTCACACTAGCTATAATTGAACTTTTATTTGCTTTATTCAATTTCATACTTGATTATACTTTGATTTATCTCTTATGCTTTAATTTATTTAATTTTAATACTTGATTTATTTAATTTATCATGGATGGATGTTTATTTTATATTTTGATTAATAGCTTTGATGAATGATTTATTTATGATGAATGATTATTTACTTTTATCAATTAATTTAGATTTCCAAAAGTTATAAGAGGTATGTTTCCACTTGATGGGTACCTCATTAGTTAAACATCATGTAATTTAATTTGTTTTTCTATTTTAGAACCTATGTAAAGGGCATGTTTCTACCTTTTGGTGGGTGTCCTATTTAGGCATGTGATGTAAGGATATGTTTTCATCCTTGGATGGGTGTCCATTTATTTTCTTTGTTTGGACATTGCTTTGATTTTAATATATTGATGCTTTCTTTTAATTATTGTGTGTAGTACGGATAATGTTATTATACTTAAGAATTTTATAATATTAAGACCTGTAAAGGAGGCCGGTTCCAATGAACTGGGCGTTGTGGGGGTGCTGGGCCATTTCTCACCTTCCCCACACGTACCCAACTTTCCAAACCCATTAGGGGGTTGGGAATTCCTTAGGAATAGAGTCATCCACCCCTTTCTTTTTCCCGGCCCGTCTGGGTGGCGACTCCATTTTCTCTGGACTTAGGTCCGTGTTCTCTAAGGCCCCGAGCCTAAACAGTGCCGAAGTCGCAAGAACCATTCCACCGGGAGTGGGGGCGAAAATCTCCGCTCACAGTGGCGACTCCACTGGGGATAAGAGAAGTTGATTCCATTGGTCTTTTTATTATTCTATTCTTTCTTATAATAACATTATCCATTGCATCATCTTAGATTGCATTGTGTGCGTGAGTTAGGACACCCGTGTTACCCGTATTATGTTATGTAAGGGATACCATACTTTCACTCAAGGTATGGAGATCGAGCATGGCATAACCACTCATAGCCTCGTAACTTTTTGTATATACTTGCTATGGGAACCTAAGCCTTTTTACCCAAAGACTAAAGCTCATGTAATTGGCCTAGTTACTTTCTTTAGGTTTTTACCCCAAATGCATGTTGTTTGACTATGGTTAATTTATCTTGGCTTAAATCATGGCTTATTTGGTTTGTTCTTTTTCTAATATGACCAAAGTACATTGCAAGCTCAAAATAAAATTTTCTTTAAAGTCCAAAAGACCAAAGCTATTTTCAAAACTTTTCAAGATGGTCTTTAGACATAAGATTTTTCTAAAAACAAATAAAAAATTCTTTGGCTCATGGCCCCAAATACTAAGCCCGAAATCCATTTTTCTAAAATCTTTTACAATAGGCTTAGAAACAAAACTATTTTCACCCAACCTTTTCTTACAAAGAGCTTGCAAAATATTTAGGTCAATTACAAAATACCAAAAATCAATTGTGGGCCTAGTTTACACTAAGAACAAATTAACCATGAGCTTGTTTTTGGCATGAATCATTAGTTACTTTTTCAAGTGAGAAATCTATTTATAATAAACCTCTTAATTTCGTTTTAATCCAATATAGCATAAAAGCTACTTTAGTTGGTTGAATGGATTAAAACCTAATTAATGGGAATTATCATGGATTGATTTCCATTTTCAAAAATATAACTATTGGTTGAAACGTCTGAGGGAATTATTCGAAAGCAACATACCTCATGTTGGTATTTTGTTAACCATATACCTAGGAAAAAGGGACTCGCCATTCGTGTGTGGATGTTATAAGGTTGGAAGGAACATCGTATTTATCCTTATTTGTGTATTTGTTTGTGCTTACATGCATACATGCATACATCTGCATCTCATATCATTGATCCTCTCTGGCTCACAGCCTTGGATTACGATAGTTCTAAAGCTTACAACAATCTGACCTACGCCGGAGACGAAGTATCTAGCAACGACTCAATCACTTGCTCACCTAAAACAATGGAGCCCAAACAAATTCAAAGGATGGTGGATGAGGCCCTTAATGCCAAGATGGAAGAAATCAAAGAGGCCCTAGCTGAGACCATGAAGAACCAATTGACTGCAATCTTAGAGAACCATGCCGAGGCGTCTGCTAGCACTAAGAAACCAAAGGACAAAGGGACGACCAAAGTTAGTGAAGTGGTTTTTGATGATGAAAAGGTGATCATTGATGATGATGATGATTGGGCTCAATACTACCAAGATGTTCAAGAAAAGAGGAAAGAACCAAAGGTTGGTGAGAAAGCAACTATTGAAAAGACCGAGACATTCGATGTTGAAAAGATGATTGCTGATTTAGAAAAGAAATTTGAGAAGAAGCTGAAAACCGAAGAGAAGTCTGAGATCGACAAGCTGTTTGAACAAGATGATGAGGTCCCTTATAAGTTCAAGATGTCTTCCTTTGCTAAGTACAATGGCACTGGAAATTCTCATCTTCATGTGAAGCAGTATATCATTGCCATGCAGTCTGCCCGAGCTACTAAGTCTCAAACCCTAAGGTACTTTATGCTCTCATTGGACCCTGTTGTCCAAAACTGGTTTAATACCTTATATGATGGAACACAAAAGAGTTGGGATCTACTTTACAAAGCCTTCATCCAACAATATGGGTATAATGTTGAGCTAGAAGTTACCTTAATGGAAGTGGAGTCCATTAGGCAAAGGCCAAATGATAATTTTGTGGACTATGTGAAAAGGTGGAGAAACAAGGCCGCTTTACTAAAGAAGAGGCCCGATGAATCCTATCAAATAAGGATGATTGTGAGAGGAGTGTTGCCTAATCTTTGTGAGAGGATGTCTCATATGCTCATCCGTGATTTCAAAGACCTTCTCCAAGCTGGTTTGCAAATTGAAGAATGGGAAAGGGAGAAGAGCCGCTTTGCAACAAAAAGGAACGAGAAAGAGAGCTATCAACCTGGTAGCCAAAGCATGCAAAAGACCGTCGGTGTTAATGCTACTAACCAAGGAACAAGGAGACAATTTTCAGAATTGGGAAAACTGATGTCTTGTGTTCTCAACAAGCTTCAAAGAAAAGGATTGCTACAACCCTTAAATCCTCGTCCTTTGCCTAACCCTCTCCCACCTAACTTTGACACCAAAGCATTTTGTCAATTTCACCAAATGCAAGGACATGACACGGATAGATGTGTGAGGTTGAGACATGAGATCGAAAACCTAATTGATAATGGAAAGCTACCCGAGCCCAATAAGCCAAACACCAAAGACAACCCATTGCAAAAATTCAATAGGGTGCCACCGCCGGCAACCTTTATGATTGGAGGAGGTTTGCATGAGGACTTTGTCATGTCTTCTTTTCAAGATGTGGATGAAAAAACAATCAAAGAAGAAGAGGCATTTGTCAAAATTGAACAAGCTATGATGGGTGGAGAAGTAGCAATTTGTGTTGTCAACGGGTTTTGGGATTCAAGTGATAGTGATGATGATATCATACCCAAGAAGGAGGAGTGGACTTGGTCCGAGCTCGAAGAAGATGAGGTGATGAATACTAGATCCGGTAAACCTTACGCAAGGCCACCACCTAAGGAGATAGAAACTAATAAGGGGAAGGAAGTCAAAATAGAAGAAGGTGATGCTATACTCAAGCAATTGAAAAGAACCCAAGCAAGTGTTAGCATTTGGGACTTGTTAGCTACTTCTAAAAAGCACCGAGAAACTATGGCCAAAGCCTTGGCTAGCATGCCAATTTCTACCTCCGCAACACCGGAGGAGTTGATCAACTTCATAAAAATGGGGGAAGTAATGAAATGCGAGGAGGTCCAAGAAAAGAGTGAAGTTAATATGGGAGCAGTTTCTTTTTCAGATGCGGACTTACCAGAGGAGAGGAGAGACCACATCCGCCCTCTCTTTATCAAAATAGAAGTCAAGGGGAAGAGGACTCCATGTGTTATGGTCGATGATGGGTCTGCCATAAATGTTTGTCCACTTAAGATATTGCCAAAGCTAGCCATGTCAACAAGAGATCTAAACCCAATCGAGGTGACAATTCGTGCTTATGACAATACTAAGAGGCATGCCAAAGGGACTTTCAAAGCGGCCGTCAAGGTTGGTCCAATTGAATCTATTATTGAGTTTGTTGTTTTAGACATACCAGTTACCTTCGCCTTGCTCTTGGGGCGACCATGGTTTCACCCTCTTGGTGGAGTTCCATCCACCCTTCATCAAAAGATCAAATTCCCCAATGGAAATGAAACAATGGTCATTGAAGTTAAAGATAATGAGATTATTAACGCTCTAATGGTTGAGAGGCCTCTCAATGGTTTTCAAGTAGCTGTAATTTCTGGTAATGAAGTAGTGGACTCCAAAGTCTTGAATATGAGGAAGAACATGAACTACCTTCCCGGAGCTGGTCTTGGAAAGGGTAAGGCCGGTTTAACAAAGTTGCCAGATTTTAGAACTCAGGCTTCCAAGAAGGGGTTGGGATATGATGAAGCCAATGATGTTCAACCAAAGAAGAATGAGAAGATGAGCTTCCCACCACTTGAAGAGATCTTTGTCAAAGCTCCAGATATAGGACCACTCCAAGGAAAGCCCGAGCCGATCATGTTCATGGGTAAGTTAATTCTAGATTTTGAAATTTTTGCAGATGTTGCTGAGCTAGTGGAGCAAGTGAAGAAAGAGCTCATCTTGTCAACCAACAAAGAATCCAATCCAAAAGAGAAGAATGAAGCTGCCCTGAAAGCCGAGAAGACTCCGGAAGAGATTGCTGCCCTGGTCGAGGAAAAGTTTGAAGACATCCTGCTTTATGATTCTGAGAATAATGATTTTGATTTTGATTTTAATTTGTCTGCTTTGTATGAGGATGATGATGTTTTCTTTTCCAAAATGAATGCAATAAAGTCTGATTTTGCTTACTTGTGTGATGTTTCTCCTGATGGTTTCATACATTCAAATAGCAGTTACATGAGCATCTTTAATATTAATTATGTTAACACACAATCATTAAATTTAGGAACAACTGAAAATCCTAAAAAAATTGGCATAGCATCCGACCTTACTCCTGATGAGAGAGAGAGATTTTAAAAAAATATTCAAAAAATATGAAGAAGTGTTTGCTTGGTCTTATGAGGATATGCCTGGGATAGATCGAGACATAGCCGAGCATCATATTCCTACTTACACTCACACTAAACCTGTCAAACAAAAGCTTAGGCGATTAAGACTTGAGTGGGCTGAATTGGTTAAAAAAGAGGTCACTAAGCAAATACAAGTGAAGTTCCTTGAAGTGATAGAATACCTAGATTGGCTAGCCAACATAGTACCTGTGCCAAAGAAAGATGGGAGGATAAGGGTCTGCGTGGACTATAGAGAATTAAACAAGGCTTCCCCTAAGAATGATTTTCCTTTACCTCATATAGATGCACTCATTGATAGTTCGACCTCTAGTGTGCTACACTCGTTTGTAGATGGATTTTCCGGATACAATCAAGTGTTAATGGCCCAAGAGGATAAAGCCAAAACTGCCTTCATTACTACATGGGGTATATTTTGTTATCGGGTGATGCCTTTCGGTTTAAAGAATGCTGGAGCAACCTACCAAAGGATGGCCACCACACTATTTCATGGCATGATGCACAAAGAAGTTGAAGTATATGTTGGTGATATGATGGTTAAGTCGGATACAAGGGAGCAGCACTTCCAGAACTTGGAATTATTCTTCGATAGAGCTTTGAAATATAAGCTAAGATTAAATCCAAAGAAGTGTGTATTCGGTGTTACCTCAGGTAAATTGTTGGGACATGTAATTGGTCCGAATGGCATTGAGATAGATCCTGACAAAGTTAAAGCAATCAGGGATATGCCAGCCCCAAAGATGGAGAGAGAAGTTTGGGGATTCATTGGTAAACTGCAGTACATTAGCAGTTTTATAGCAAAGCTCACAACAATCTGTGAGCCTATCTTCAAATTGCTTAGAAAGAATCAGCCGGTCATATGGAATGAAGAATGTCAAAAGGCCTTTGACCGAATAAAAGAGTATTTGTTGAATCCACCTATTTTTAAACCACCTAAACCTGGAAAACCTCTATTACTATACTTAGCAGTTGAAGAAGAGTCGATAGGAGCCATGCTAGCCCAAGCAGATGAGTCGGGGATTGAGCATGCCATTTACTATTTGAGTAGAAAGCTCCTACCTTATGAAATTAAGTATAGTATCATCGAAAAGACATGTATAGCCGTGGTTTGGACATCTAAGAAGTTGCGGCATTTGTAACACCCCGATACCCCATATAAATACTGTACATATACCAGGTACACATACAATATGTATATAGAGTATAAGAATGTCACTTTTCATCACCATTATAACTCTTTACTTTAATTTTTAAAACCATAATACATTTAAATCATATGAAAGTATTTACAAAATGGTTATTCTTATCATGGTAATACATAAATATAAGTTACATTGTTTCTTCCAAAGATTCATTTATACAAATGAATACATTCTTATGAAAATACAGTATAATTACATGCATGCACCACCATCTAGTTGGTCTCGAACTACACTTGTCCTCGTTGTGACATAGTAGCTTATCTCCAGCTTCATCACCTATATACCTGCGCGATTAAGATAACCGCGCTAAGCTCGAAAGCTTAGTAGTACAAGTAACTATTAAAATATACAATATAAAGGAAACATACCTCATATGTTTAGTCTCATGTTTTAACATTTTCTTACTCTGTTTTCCCCTTTTTCAATGCATTCTTCATATAATCCTATTAACCTTATAGAGGATATACATATACACATATAACATAACCATCAAACATAATTCAATAAATTGATAGAACCTTCATATTATGATACTTACCAATTTCACCTCATACATATCATATATATCATTTTATACTTTATAATCGCATATTGCATATAACTTCACAAACCATATCTCCTTTCAATAATTCATGTATGTTATATAATCATATCACTAACCACAATTCATCATTCACAACTCACATTTCCAACAAAGGCAACATAGATCCCATTACTCATTTATTTCAACTTGTCTATACATCACATTAACAACAAAGACAGACTCGGGCCCAAAAGACACTAATATGTCATTCAAAGTTCAGAGTTAATGCTTTGGTTTTGTTATCACATTTATCAATATCATATACCCAACTAGGCTTCAAGGATTAAGTTCAACCAAGCTTCAAGGGGAGCAAAGCATGCTAAGCTTCTACCCAACTTGGCTTCAAGAACTAACCCAACCTAGCTTCAAGGGTGGTAACATCTCAATTAGGCTTCAAGGATTTAATCCAACCTAACTTCAAGAGATTGTTACACTTATTAGGCATGCCACCAACAACAAAACTCTGAAAATGAATAACACATTAGCCACACAATTCATTTATTATTTCATTATCAATTTCATTCTCATTCTCATCATCATTTACATCATCATAGCCAACCACAATGGCATCATTTAGGCAAAACATGCCTCATTTATCTCATTCTCAATATCATAGCCAACCAAAATGGCTTTATTCATCATCACCTCTCAATTTACATTTCATATTCCATCACAATATCACATTATCACATTTCATAGTTCATCACAATATCACATTATCACATTTCATAGTTCATCACAATATCACATTATCACATTTCATAGTTCACCACAATATCACATTATCACATTTCATAGTTCATCACAATATCACATTATCACATTTCATAGTTCATCACAATATCACATTATCACATTTCATAGTTCATCACAATATCACATTATCACATTTCATAGTTCATCACAATATCACATTATCACATTTCATAGTTCACCACAATATCACATTATCACATTTCATAGTTCATCACAATATCACATTATCACATTTCATAGTTCATCACAATATCACATTATCACATTTCATAGTTCATCACAATATCACATTATCACATTTCATAGTTCATCACAATATCACATTATCACATTTCATAGTTCATCACAATATCACATTATCACATTTCATAGTTCACCACAATATCACATTATCACATTTCATAGTTCATCACAATATCACATTATCACATTTCATAGTTCATCACAATATCACATTATCACATTTCATAGTTCATCACAATATCACATTATCACATTTCATAGTTCATCACAATATCACATTATCACATTTCATAGTTCATCACAATATCACATTTCATAGTTCATCTTTGATATTTATATACATAATCATTCATTACTCAAGTATGCACAATCAATTGCATTACCATATAAATTGGAATACACATCATACAAATCATATCCTCACATCTTTCACATTTCATAACATATATATATTGAATGCCTTCACATCTTATATGTATTAATGTATTATCATATCTCTTATCTTTTCATTGCATATACAATATTAATATTTATTTTAACAATATACTTATATGCAATCCAATAGGGTTTTGTACTTACCTCTAAAGAACTCACTCCCATATAACTTCTCTTCCATAGATCTTTCAATACTTGGATTAGGGCAATTCCATCTCTTAAAACCTAATCCAAAAGTAATCATACACACTCACTTAGAAATACACATGAGGTAATACAAATAAGAATCAATTAGGGCAAACTCAACACATGACACGCTCATCAACACGGGCGTGTTCCTGATCGTGCCCTAACTCCACAACACAGAAACATTGACACGCTCATAACCACGGGCGTGTCACTGGGCGTGTAATACATTCTGTATCTCAAAAACATCAACACGTCCAATCAACAAGAGCGTGCTCATGGCCGTGTCAATTCTCCAAACTCACAGTAGCTATGACACGCTCAATAACACGGGCGTGTTACTGGTCGTGTCAATTCTACTGCCACACAGAACTTATGACACGCTCAATAACATGGGCGTGTCACTGCTCGTGCTACCAACTCCAGAAAACAGAACCAACGACACGCCTAACAAACTGGCCATGTCTCTGGGCGTGTCCGACTAAAAACCCAGATTCCGGTCAACACACAACAACATCCAACAATACCCATCTTTTTATCATTACTCACTTCAAACAATCTTCATCAAACACACCCAAAAACCATAACAAACTTACCAAAACATCAACAACACTCAAAACACACACCAATCATCATTATAAACTTCATTCATATACCAATTTATCAAATCCCCAAATTTCATTAAACTCAACCCTTATTCAACAATTCATCATCATCTTCACAAATAATCATATTATCATCATCCAATTACCAAATCAACACATATATATACTTAAATCTTTCAATATCATCATCATCACACATCAACCATACCAAACCCAACTCAAACAATGAAAATCAATTTAAAGAAATAAATACTTACTTGAATCCTTTATCAAATCTTCATCTCTATCATCAAATCTCTTGAATTCCTTAAGAAATTTGGTAAGAAAATCACATCTTTCTCTCTTTCTCTCTCTCTCTCTCTCTCTCTCTCTCTCTCTCTCTCTCTCTCGGCCAAGAAGAACGAAGAAGACGAAGAAGGAGTAGAAGGAAGAAGAAGTTTCTACTTCTTTCCTTTGTCCTTATCCATATATATATATATATAATAATAATAATAATAATAATAACAATAACAATAACAATAACAATAGTAATAATAATAATAATACTTTAAATCTCCACCACATATTCTTTCTTTGATTTTCTTCTTCTCTTTTCTTTTTGTCTTTATTATTATTATTATTATTTAGTTATAAAAAAATATATATACAACTCACTTATCCTTCACCATTATATATATCCCATGTATATGTGATGTATATGTATATGTCTTACATATATTATCCTTATATTTCACATATACACATATACATTAAATCCAAATACAACAACAATAACTCCAAAACTCTTAGGGTCTATTCCGGGATATTACAGCATTACTTTCAATCGTATAGTGTGCAAGCAATTTCCAGGTTGGATCCAATGAAGTACTTAAGGGAGACACCCTCTTTAATTGGGAAATATGGTCGATGGTTGATAATATTAGAAGAATTTGAGATCGAGTATGTAACCAAGAAAATAATTAAGGGTAGAACGGTGGCAGAATTCCTGGCTCAACAACTATTACCAGAAAGTGAAGAGGTAATCTTGAAATTTCCGATGAACATTTAGAATTAATTGAAGTACAAGGGTGGAAAATGTATTTTGATGGAGCGGTAAACAAGAAAGGAGCAGGTTTGGGAGTTATACTAGAATCATCCGAAGGGGAACTCATCCCTTTAGCCAAGAAGTTGAAATTTAGGGTGACCAATAATATTGTGGAGTATGAAGTATGTATTCTCGGTTTGAAAACCCTAATGATTATGAAGGTGAATAAGGTGGAAGTTTATGGCGATTCATTGCTAGTAGTATCCCAAGTAAATGGAGAGTGGGAGTTGAAAGAGGAAAAATTGAAACCATACCACCATTATTTGACCATGATGAAGAAGAATTTTAAGGAGTGTAGGTTTATACACCTGTCAAGAGAAGAAAATCAGATGGCTGATGCCCTAGCCACATTGGCTTCGGTATGGGAAAATCCTGCCAGCTTATTCCTTAAGCCTCTGATCTTGACCAGTTCATCAACTCCTTGCTATGAATATGAGACAATCATGGAAGTTGATATAGACCATGATGCGTGGTATGATACTATAAGGCGATTTTTGGAGGAAAGAGAATACCCGCCGGGGGCAACTAAGAAAGAGAGAAGAGCCATAAGGAGGTGGTCATTGCAATACATCACCTTCCATGGAGAGTTATATCGAAGATGGCCTGATGGAGTGCATTTGAGATGTTTGAGAAAGCCTGAAGTGGAGTGCCTCATGTCTGAAATACATGCGGGAAGTTGCGGTCCGCACATGAGTAGTTTGGCCCTAGTTAAGAAGATTATTCGACAAGGTTACTATTGGTTGATCATAGAGAAAGACTGTATTGAATTTGTAAAGAAGTGCCAGCAATGTCAGATGTATGGTAACTTAAATCATATGCCTCCTGAAGAACTGCATTCAATGTCTTCACCCTGGCCATTTACCACCTGGGGTATCGACATTATAGGAGAAATACATCCGACAGCCTCAAATGGTCACCGTTTCATTATAGTAGTAGTTGATTATTTTTCAAAATGGGTCGAAGCCGAATCCTTCAACAAGCTGGGTGTAAGTCAAATGGCTAGGTTTATTGAAAAGAATCTCATCTGCAGATATGGGGTCTCGCACAGTGTGATATCAGACAACGGGGTACAATTTCAAGGAGCAGTTAAGGATTTATTCTCCAAGTACCAAATCCATCATCATAGATCCTCTCCTTATAGACCAAAGGCTAATGGTGCAGTAGAAGCAATGAACAAGACAATTAAGCAAATTCTGTCCAAGATGACTAAGACTTACAGGGACTGGTCGGAAATGCTTCCCTTTGCTTTATGGGGATATAGGACAAGTATACAAACACCTACTGGAATGACACCGTTCTCTTTGGCTTATGGGATGGAAGCAGTATTGCCTATTAAAATTGAGATCAAGTCACTAAGAGTAGTCTTGGAAGCTGAACTGCCTGAAACGGAATGGGTAGCAAGCAGATACACACGATTAGCTCTATCAGAAGAGAGAAGATTAAAGGCGTTGTATCATCACCAACTGTACCAAAAGAAGATAGCTCGGGCCTACAATAGAAGGGTCAAGGTCAGAAAATTCAGAGTTGGGGATTTGGTGTTGAAGCAATGTAAGCCTAATGTATCTAATCCAAGAGGAAAGTTCAGACCTAGCTGGGAAGGGCCATATGTCGTGAAACAAGTCATGAGCAAAGGTGCAGTGAAGTTATTAGACATGGATGGGAATGAATTTAGTGAGCCAGTAAATATTGACAGGTTGAAGAAGTTTTATGTATGAAAAATAAAAAAGAAAGAGCTCGCTAGGTTGAAAACCCAAAAAGGGCGGCCTAGGCAAAAGTTAGAGCAGTCCGCTAGTTCCGAAAACCCGAAAGGGTAGGCTAGGCAACAATTAGGGCTAAATGAGAGAAAATCGTCAATTAGAAAACTCGAAAGGGATAATTGGCAACAGGAGTGATCTTGTGTATGCTGGCTTTATGTTTGGTTGTTCCCCAATTTAATAAAATAGAATTAATGATTAAATTTGTTCTATGTGCACTGTTATAAGTATTCGACCAGATATGGATGAAATAAATAAACACAATAGCAAAAGGTGATGACAAATTATAAATGGAAAAGAAGCATCTTTTATTACTTTAATTATTTTTTCATCCTAACAAAACACTTTCCGAATTGACAAATGTAAAATCTATGGTAGTCGATAAATGTAACGTGCAGGCCAGCTTTTCCTTAATCTATCCAAGTAGGCTTCAGTCAAGCAAGGCATGTCTAAGTCGGGAACAAAGTCAGAATCACGAGGCTCAGTTCCATACTAACGCCCAAGTCGGTGAGGATCATAGCATGTACCTTGATAAAGAGCAGTAAGGGGAACATACATCAAGTATATCCGCATGGTGATATGAGAAATCTTCACCAAGGTACCAACCAACGGATATTAACTTCAGAGCGTGAGTGGATCCAGTCGACCCAGTCAGCATATGAAGAAGCAGGATGGAGTAGCTTCCTAGCAGAGTAATGACGTGGTAGGTATTTGGCAAAATCCATGGAGGGAGTATCAAGCAAACAGAGACGCTCCTGAAGCCAAATCTGTGAAGAAAAAATTAGAAAAAAAAAGAGGTATGCTAAGTTGAAAACCCGCAAGGGCAGCTTAGGCAAAAATTAGGATAGCTCGCTAGTTCTGAAAATATGCATGGGCGGACTAGGCAAAAGTTAGAGCGATAAAAAAAAGAAGAAGAAGAAGGATTATAGTAAAGAGGAAAATTGTATATTTTTCATTATTGTACAATGTTTTACAATTGGTACAATATTTACATATCACTAAGAGGGTGGTGGTAGGTCACCAAATAAAGACTTGAAAAAGTCATCGCCTGTTGGAGGAGGGGGCAAATTACTCATCCCGGGATCATTCGAAGCAGAAGCACTAAAATCCCTATTGCCTTGGAATTCTGATTTTTCATGGTCCTCATCAGAAGCAGACGAAAGGATCTCATGGTCATCAGTCTGGGGGCCTCTCGATGAAGAAGCACTGGGATCCCTCATTCCTTGAAATCGAAAGTCACAGAAATTTTGCTCGGATTGGTGATATAAACTTTCAAAATGAGAAGCCTGCTGACAACTTGTAGCCAACTCTTCTTGAAGTTTCTTATTTTGTTTTTCAAGCATCTGCTGTGAGCCAAGAAGGAAAAGGTAAGAGCATACATAATCATGCATACATATAGCATAAACTATTGTGAAATAAGGAACGTACCAGGTAGTTCATATCAATACCCTGCGGATGAGATGGCGTATCCGGCAGGCTAGAATGAGCAAATGAAGGGGCAGTGAAAAAAGGTCCAGCCTCATGATCAAACGAGCCAACAGCCTGCAACAATCATTAAAAAATCAAAGGAAGAAAAAGCAGTTGCAAGGGAAAAGTGGTTAAAGTGCAAAAAACTCCCTTGGAAGATCAAAACAAGGAAAGAAGAGCATGAATCAAGCAAGACATGGTCAAGCCAAATTGAGCTTAGCCGTGTCACCTCAAAAGAAATTTTGGCAGAATATGACACGGGCAGGCGACACGACCAAGCCACTGGCCGTGTCTCACCTAAAGGACAAAGTCAAGAAGGACCAAGCAAAGAAAGAAAAGAAACAGTAGGTGACACTGGCATGCAACACGGCCAAGCCACTGTCCGTGTCCCATCCTAAGCCAAGAACAAAGAAAAACCAAAGAAAAGACACAGAAGCTGACACACCCAGGAGACACGGCCAAGCCACTGGCCGTGTCACTCCTATCTTCAAAGAACAAAGAAGACCCCGATCTCCAAGGATGAAGATCCATTTTCAAGGGTGAAGACCCAATCTCCGAGGGTGAAGATCCATTCTGAGGGTGAAGAACCACAATGCATAGAACATCCGGAGCAGTCAGACTTCTCAACTGATAAAAGGTTATTCAAATTCATTCTCGGGTCCAAGTACCCAATCTCGGGTCCAAGTACCCAAATCGAATTCAACCCAATCCCGGGTCCAAGTACCCAAATCAATTCAAGCTCGGGTCTAAGTACCCAATCTTGGGTCCAAGTGCCCAATCCCGGATCCAAGTGCCCAATCTTGGGTCCAAGTACCCAAATCAAATCAATCCCGGGTCCAAGTACCCAAATCAATTCAAGCTCGGGTCCAAGTACCCAAATCAAATCAATTTATGGTTGAGTATCCCAATACAGTCAGGATCGAGTATCCCAATCCAGTTTAGGATCGTGTGTCCAAATCCAGTTACGATCGAGTATCCAAATCCAGTTTAGGATCGAGTATCCGAATCCAGATAGGATCGAGTATCCGAGTCTAGTTTAGGATTGAGTATTCAAATCTCTTGGGTCCAGAACCTAAAATTTTTCTTAGGTCCAGAACCTAGAATCTCCCTTGAGTCCAGAACTCGAACCGGGTCCAGAGCCCAAATTTTTCTTAGGTCCAAAACCTAGAATTATCCTTGAGTCCAGAACTCGAATCGGGTGCAGAACCCAAATTTTCCTTAGGTTCAGAACCTAGAATCTCCCTTGAGTCCAGAAGTCGAACAGGGTCCAGAACCCAAATTTTTCTTAGGTCAAGAACCTAGAATTATCCCTGAGTCTAGAACTCGAACCAGGTCCAGAACCCAAATTTTCTTTAAGTCGAGAACTTAGAATTATCCTTGAGTCCAGAACTCGAACCGGGTCTAGAACCCAAATTTTTCTTAGGTCGAGAACCTAGAATTATCCTTGAGTCCAGAACTCGAACCGGGTCTAGAACCCAAATTTTCCTTAGGTCTAGAACCTAGAATTATCCTTGAGTCTAGAATTCGAACCGAGTCCAGAACCCAAATTTTTCTTAGGTCCGGAACCTATAATTATCCTTGAGTCCAGAACTCGAACTGGGTCCAGAACCCAAATTTTTCTTAGGTTCGGAACCTAGAATTATCCTTGAGTCCAGGACTCGAACCAAGTCCAGAACCCAAATTTCCTTAGGTCTAGAACCTAGAATTATCCTTGAGTCTAGAACTCGAACCAGGTCCAGAACCCAAATTTTTCTTAGGTCCAGAACCTAGAATTATCCTTAAGTCCAGAACTCGAATCGGGTCCAGAAACCAAAACCTCAACCGTTTCATCAAAAATTAAGTCTTATTGCTTTTCACTCTTTTTCACTAAGGTTTTAGATCATTCAAGCAGGGGGCAAACTGTAAACCCTTAATTTTTGACACAATCCGGTCCAATATGTTTTATTTAGTCTAAAATGATTTTTGTTGTCTAATTGGTCCAAAATAATTTTTATTAATAAAAAATAGAAATAAACAAATAAAAGTCAAAAAATAAAAATAAAATAAAAATCGGAGTCGGAAAAATCGGCGATAAAAAATCGTCGCACGGGCCCGTGGGCGTTTCGCCCGCAGGAATTTCCTGCGGGCGAAATCACTGTGCTATTTCGCACGCAGAAATTTTCTGCCTGCGAAATAGCTTACGGGCCCGCTCCGCACTCACTGCCGCAGATTTCTGCGGCAAAATTTTTTCGCCAGGCCATTTTTTCCTGCTGCAATTTTTTTCGGCAGTGCAAATTTTCCGACGCAAATATTTCAAAACCTAATCCAATTAGGTTTTGGTTTCTTTTTTTTATTAATATTACTTACCTTAAGTAATTAGGAATAAACAACCTCAAACCACTATAAATAAGGACCAAAGACAATTAATTTGGAGGAGACAAAAAATCCAACAATAGCTTGGAAAATTTGAAACCAAATCAAGGAAGGAAAAGAAGCAATTCAATTCAACTTTTTTCTGGAAAAGCAGCATCACGATTTAAGCAATTCAAAAGGAAAAAAAGGCTTGTCTTTGGAGCTAGTTCATCTAATAAGAATTATTTTTGGAGGAATCATCAAAAGAAGGTATGTGTTAATTGATTTTCTTTAATTTTTTTTACACAGTAGCTAAAACTAGGATTTTTGTTTTTTTCAAAAGTTAAAATCTTAGAACTTTAATTTAGTTTTTCAAAGTTAAAAACACTAAAACGTTACTTTATTTTCCAAAAGGCTTAAAATTGCTATTTTTACTTCTTAAAAATCCTAAAACTCTAATTAAACATATTTTTCAACAAAACTAAGATTTAAATTCTGTTTCTTTTAAAATTTTAAAGTAGGTTCTATTTCATTCAAAAAGCCTTAAAAAACATCTTTTCTACTTATAAAAACTTTAATTTGTTTGTTTAAATTCATAAAACTTCATGAAATTATAAAATTGATTTCCAAATTTCCAAAATTAATTTACCACCCGTGACCCTAATTCTAAATCCTAAAATCCAAAATTCAACTTTTAAACCTAAAATAATGAACCCTAATCCTTTTAAAACCTTAAACCCTAATTTTTATGAACCCTAATCCTTTTAAAACAATAAAAAACATAAAAACATAAAAACATAAATTTTACATAGTAGCTTAGAAACCCAAGAACCAAAAATCACAAATCAAAGTATTTTAAAGTGTCTAAAACCCTAGTTTTATGATTTCATCATTCAAACCTTAATTTGGTTAATCAAAGTGTCTTACCAACCTTTTAAAACATAAAACTCTAATCTATTTTAATTCCATAAAAAGTCACAGTAGCTATAATTGAACTTTTATTTGCTTTATTCAATTCCATACTTGATTATACTTTGATTTATCTCTTATGCTTTAATTTATTTAATTTCAATACTTAATTTATTTAATTTATCATGGATGGATGTTTATTTTATATTTTGATTAATAGCTTTGATGAATAATTTATTTATGATGAATGATTATTTACTTTTATCAATTAATTTAGATTTTCAAAAGTTGTAAGAGGTATGTTTCCACTTGATGGGTACCTCATTAGTTAAACATCATGTAATTTAATTTTCTTTTCTATTTTAGAACCTACGTAAAGGGCATGTTTCTACCTTTTGGTGGGTGTCCTATTTAGGCATGTGATCTAAGGACATGTTTCCATCCTTGGATGGGTGTCCATTTATTTGCTTTCACTACAAAAATATTCGGCATTTGCGACGGATATCTGCGACGGACTTGTTTCCGTCGCAAATTTGCTACGGATCTGCGACGGATTTGCGACAGAAGGACAAGTTAGAGGAATTTTGAGAAATTGGTCGCAAATCGGTTGCAAATCCGTAGGAAATCATTCCGTCGCAAATAATCGTCGCAAAAGTTGGCGCGGATACTTGGCGGGAGAGAGACCCGCGTATATTTTTTGGGGAAAATTTTTTCCGTCGCAAATTGGTTGTAGAAAACACCAAAAAAAGCAATTTGCAACGGAAATCTGCTACCGTCTATTGCCGTTGCAAATTTCACTATAAAAATATTCGGCATTTGCGACGAAAATCTGCAACGGATAATTTTCGTCGCAAATTTGCGACGGATCTGCAACGCATTTGCGACAGAATAACAAGTTGAAGGAATTTTAAGAAAGCCGTCGCAAATCGGTTGCAAATCCGTAATAAATCTGTGACGGATTGTGGTTCGTCACAAAGTTTCGTTGCTAAATCCGTAAGCAATAAACAGTACTAATAGTACTAATAATATAATGAATTGTGTTTTGTAAATTAAAATAGTAAAATTAATAGTATAACCTATTAATAGTATAAAATTATATTTTATTATACTAATTTACTGTCTAATATTTATCATCATATAAATAATTAAAATATATTTTAATTTAACTTCAAAATAAAATAAATATAAATATAGATAATTCTTATTTTTTTAAGAAACTATATTGTATAACATAATTTTTATTTTTTTAAAAAAAATATTGTTTTTTTATATGCACTTGATATACTAAATATATAATCTATGTTTATTTAAAAATAAAGTATATTTTTAATATATTAAATATATATTTGAAAAAAATGATATTTTTAAAATTAACAAAGAAAATTGAATTTTTTTGCTTTAAAAATAAATATTTTTATTTTTTTGGGTATTTTCGAAGGGCACATGTATCAAACGTTGTACTGCCTAACCCAATCTCAGAATCCTCACTGTCTCCTATTTGCGCCGCTCCCTCTCTTCTCTTCTCTGCAGTAACCAACCATTCATCTCCGCCCACCATCGCAGCATATATGTCTTTTAGAGGTGTTTCGTCTTTAACGCATTACCCTAAAAACCTCAGCGAGTTTGAAGCATTCAAGTGTAGTTATCTGTTGCAGCAAAAGAGTGAGATCGATTAGCAAAAGAGTTGAATTCATTAGAAGCAAAAGCAAAAAAAATGGGAAGGGAGAGAGAGTCTCAAAAGCAGGCGCAACAACAACAAGTCGCCTACACTGTCGAGCAACTCGTAGCCATCAATCCTTACAATCCAGATATCCTGCCAGATCTCGAAAATTACGTCAACGAACAGGTCTCTTTCTTTTTCTCTCCCTGTGATGTAAATGTTGCTCGCAATTGCTTTAGGCTATTTCTGTTAGCTTTCTGTATTAGGTGTTTGGTTGCTGAGAAAAGGAAAGAAAGTTAAAAGTGAATTTAATAAAATCTTAATTCCTATAGTTTTAACAACTGGAGAAGTTAATGCATCCTCTTTTAATCTAATTGCAATCAATCTGTTTATTAGAAATGTTAAGATTAAAATGTGCTTTTTTTTTATATCAGGTTTCGTCACAAACGTACAGTCTGGATGCAAATCTATGCCTTCTTCGCCTCTATTAGGATTTTAATGTTTTTCTTTTGTCATTAGAGCAGTAAAATTTTTTCTAAATGGTTCAGTCAATCTATAAATGTTCCTCATTTTAGGGTGTGTTTTTTCTAGTCTAGTTTCAGTTTGGTTTAAATAATTAGCTGTCTTATTAAGTATTTCAGGGCTTGCTGCTGCACGATCCCTACTGCCTTACCTTTGATCAGATGTGCACATTCATGGTCATATAGAGGAATCCTCTTGTAGAAACTTTCTAAATGTATCATATACATGAGGAGTAAACTTATTATCTGAAATTTTCCATGTTAAACTCATGTCTAATAAGTAGTTATGCTCTCATAGTCCATTTGAGGATGAGTATTTCTACTATGACATCACATTTGCTATTTTATTGTTGATTCTTTGATTCTTTTTGCTGTTTTTTTATAATGTATTCACAGTTTTACTCATTTGTGCTGTCTGTGAGTGAGATTGCCTTCTTATTTACCAGTGTGAAATAACCCATCAATAGATTCTTCATTATATGACTTTGCTGAATACTGTTCAAGCTACATGGGGTCTGCAATGAGAATCCTTTGGCTCCACTCATACGCTCTTTGGGGCTTACACTATACCGGACTAGTGGTGACAACTCTGTATTGTATGACCATGATCTTGAGAGGTAATTTATTTACTGGTTTTCTATTTGTTTTTTCTTATCTCTGTGGCACTTGAGAATCTGACAGTAAGGCAAACTCTTAGTTGCTTTTACACTTCACTAGTTTCATTTTCAGCTCATTCGTGATTGGAATGGTTTAAGTGAAGAAATCTGAATAATATGTGATCCTTATGTATTGGATGTTTAATTGACTGAGTAGAACTTGGACATTCTGCTTGTTGGATCAAATTTGCATAATATATATATTAGACATTAATATTGGTCTCTTATTTATTTAATCTAAAGTATTTTTATGATCTGGGTTGGGTATTTCCCTATTTAATTGTTAAAATGTTAGTGGCATCTCTATCAAGTGTGGGGAAAAAAAATAGACACAAGAATGTACACCTTTGAGGTGTTTCTTCATCTTTGTTCCTTGATGCAGAGCTGGATGATATAGTTTCATGGGTTCTTATTATGGTTTCCTTCCCCTGTGCTGCCCTTGGCTTTAGGTATCCATTTACAAGTAATCAAGCAATACCTCCTATGGATTGGGAGGAATATGTTTCTGAAGTAGCTGCTGACATAATGAGGGAGCAGAGTCCTAAGAAGTATGGTTCTTATCCATATGATATCTTTTAATATCTGATAGGAAAAATAATAATTTTAAACCTTCTACTTCTGTATTTAAACTTTCTGATCTAGCAAGTGCTCCATGTGGTTAGGCTTTTTCAGGTTCGGGGGAAATTTTATGAACTGCTAATTAATTGTATTCCTCCGGAGATTATTTTGAAGGTAAAGGTCCCTTTTAATTTAGTTTTCTGCATCTTCCATTTGCACTTTTAATATTGAACATTGTTTTTGGTCCTACCTCAGAGGCTGCTTTATGAATTATTGAAGAAATTGGATGAGGAATTAAAGCATGAGGTCGCTCATTGGGCAGCATATTATGTAAGTTCATATAATTTTGATTAATAAAGAGGTGCTGCTGTTAAACACTTTTGGATAAAAGTGGGACAAGGATTCATATATATGTGAAGGAGTAGATAGCAATTTTCCTACCTGTTTATAGTATTACACTTCAAATAACCAACTAATTTCTGTTGGTTTCTTGAAGTAAACAATGCAGATATCATTATACTTTCTAGGTCTTCATTCTTGAGTACAGTTGCCGGGATCAATATTTTTATTTAAATGTGGATCTAAAAGCTAGTAAATTTAAAGGTTATTGAATTTAGCGGTACTATTGTTTCATCTTCCAGATTCATTTAGGGTGTTTTTTCATGAATTTAACAGTTTTGGTTAATATTTTTGTCACTCTTGATTGATTTAATAATGGTTGATCTGTGGAAAATCATCCTACCTCTTCCTTAACCTTTTTGTTTTTCTCTTTTTTCTTGCTTTGACAGAGTTCCTTGGATTCTTTGGAAAAGAAGAACTCAGCGCTAGAGCATGAGCTTATCAAGGCTCAAAAGGATAGTAATGATACTATCAAGAAGTTGATGGATACGGAAGAGAAGTGTTCTCAATTGCAACAAAATGTCCAAAGGTATTGTAAGTTTTTTTAGGAATAACTAGCCAACTTTTCAATTATGCCAACGAGATTAATCCACTTCTCACATCATGTTCATTCTGCTTCTGTACCTTCTTCCTTATTGTGTTTCAACTTGAGTTTTATATTAAATTCTATAGGTCTATATGTGGTTGATCCACTAATCATATATGCAATTTATCAGGAATGTTTACATGTACTCAAATAACTTGCACATTCCACTTACTGAGCAATTAGATGATTGTTAGTCAGTTGATGGTGTCAGTATAACTACTAAACATCCGAATGTTACCATTGATTGACTGTATAACCAGGATAAATACATTAACATCTTCAATCTCCATGTAATATATCATTATCATTTATAGTTGTTGATTCTTAAAATCTTAATGTGTTTACTCAAATAAGAGCATCAATAGCTGATAAATAAAAACTACATCTCCAAAGTTAAAAACAGTGAATCTCATTGACTCGAATATAATGATTTACTAGGTATACAAGGTATCTGAAAATAATGAAACGAGGACTGCATAAAACAATTCATAAATACAGAATTCAAAAGATATCTATAATGAAAATTGCCAATGTATAGATTTAAATCTAATGGATCTACTTTTATTCATGTTTCAGGAATACTCTGATATTCCGTGATATGATATGGCTTTCTTTTCCCAATCTTGGGGAATCATAACTTCTTCTACAAATTGCATCCTATCTACATGTATTATATTTCAAGTCCTCGAATGACTTTTGTCCCCTTGGATGCTTACATCTATATGTGTATCTTACAACGTGAACTCAAAATTTGACCAAGCTATGCTAATCATGGTTCTTGATACTCTTTAAGTTTATGTGCTTATGGTCCTATTATCCAGATTTGATTTTATGGCATCCAAATTATTGTCTTCTGTTTAAATAGTATTAAACTTACATTTCATCTGCAGGCTACTGTAATGAAAATAAGCTTTATCATTTCTCCCAACTTTTCTAACAATAACTTGATTTTTAGTTTGATGAATGTTGGTTGCTGGTTCTCTCTCATTTGGCAGCTTCTTTTCTAACAATAATTTGATTTTTACTTAAGAAAATTAGATCAACTACCAATTTGCAGTAGGGATAAATACTGAAATGGAAAAGTGATAAATGTATCCTTATGCTTGTCATTGGTTAAACTTGAAGAAAAGGTAAGGAACATTTTTTAATCTATAAGAACATTTCTGTAATGTATGCTGATTGCTTATCATTTTTAATGAATTATTAATGTAAAAGAGGCAGACAAGTCATTGAGGAGCAAAAGCTGCACCAAGTTAATTTTAGTTAATTTATGTAAATTAGCTAAACTTTCTTATTCTTTTTATAAAAAATCATCATTTAAATAATCAAATATTGTTAGAATACCTGTTGATTATCACTAATTATTATCTTTTAAGACTTTTAGTTGTTGCATTGAGCTATTCGAGTAGCAATTAGTTCGTATGTGATGAGAAGCATAAGCAAAATTATTGATATGTTCTAATAAAATAAAATTTCTATTTCTTCTGGTTGTAGGCAACGGCGCCAGCGATTCAGACAATAGTTGATGTGAATGAATTAGCAAAGTCAATGCAAAGAGAGTTGGAAAACCTGCACCCGACGACAAACAGCTTGTGTATATACAAAATTTCTGAGCAGCTACACGAGTTGAATGAAAAAGCCTACACACCACGGTTAGTATTACTTTGTTAACGTGTATCATATTATTCTTTTCATTTACTCTTTTTAATATTATTTGCAGGTTAATAATGATGATGCAAGTCATGATTCAATGGAAAATGATAATTGAAGATCTATATTGTTATTTTCAAGATAGATTATTTATAGTAGTGTTCTTAACACTTGTATAGTTAAATTGTAAAATATTTTATTCTACTGAAGATTAATAAAAGAATTATTTTTATCAATGTAATTAGTATTTTTTTAGATTGTGTTTAAATGTTCCAAATGTATTTATAAAGTTCTCATAAAATTAATTGATAATACAAATAGTTTCAATAAAAATCAATATTAAATTACTACGAATTTGCTACGAATCTGCGACGGATATTTGAAATCTATGACGGAATCTGCGACAGATACTGCGATGACAATCTTAGATGGAATCTGTGACGGCAATCTGCGAGGGAATCTGTAATGAATTTGCGACGAAAATCTGTGACGGAATCTGCGACAGAAATCTGCGACGGAATCTGCGACGACTGCCCTTTACCCGCGAAAATTTAAGTGCGAGATTTGTAACCGCTGAGTGGTTGCAAATCCGTCGCAATCTGCGACGGCCTGTCGCAAAATTGAAATTTGCGACGCCTTTTTTATTAACGGATCGTATCCATCACAGATCGGTCGCAAGACTTGATTTGCAACTGATTTGCGACGGATTATGTCCGTTGCAGATAGCGTGTTTTTTTGTAGTGTTTGTTTGGACATTGCTTTGATTTTAATATATTGATGCTTTCTTTTAATTATTGTGTGTAGTATGGATAATGTTATTATGCTTAAGAATTTTATAATATTAAGACCTGTAAAGGAGGCCCGTTCCAATGAACCGGGCGTTGTGGGGGTGCTAGGCCATTTCTCACCTTCCCAACACGTACCCAACTTTCCGAACCCAATAGGGGGTTGGGGATTTCTTAGGAATCGAGTCATCCACCCCTTTCTTTTTCCCGGTCCGTCCGGGTGGCAACTCCATTTTCTCCGGACTTAGATTTGTGTTCTCTAAGGCCCCGAGCCTAAACAGTGCCCAAGTCACAAGAACCATTCTATCGGGAGTGGTGGCGAAAATCCCCACTCACAATAACCAAAAGTGCTCTTTGCATAATCAACACATCCTGCCCAATCACTATCTGAATACTGTGAGCAGGGATTTTCATTTCAACTCTCATGTGGAATGGTTCTTGTAACTTCGGCACTGTTATGCTTAGGGTCTTAGAGAACACGAGCTTAAATTCTAAGAAAAAGGAGTCGCCACACGGACGGGCCGGGAAAAAAAAGGGTGGATGACAGGATTCCTGAGAAATCCCTAACCCCCTAATGGGTTCAGAAAGTTGGGTACTCATGGGGAAGGTAAGAATGACCCAGCACCCCTCACAACGCCCGGTTAATTGAAATCGGCCTCTTTTTCTGGTCTAAATATTATTAAATTCTTAAATATTATAAAATCATCCATACTACATACGAACATTAAAATAAAGAATTATTATATTAATAAAAAAAGTCCAAATAAAATAATAAATAGGCACCCATCTATAGATAGAAATATGCCTTTATAATTGTCCAACGTCTAAAAGAAAAATAAGATAAATAAATAAAATAAGACACCCACCATAGGTGGAAACGTTGTAACACCCCGATACCCTATATAAGTACTATGCGTATACCTAGTATACATACAGTAAATATATAAAGTATAAGGATGTCACTTTTCGTTACCTTTTAAAAACCTGTAACAGAGTTCAAACCATAATACATTAATTTAAATAACATTTACAAAATCATTATCTTTATCAAAAACTTCATTTATACATATAAATACTCTCTCGTCAGAAATACATCATAATTAAAGTTTATACATGTATGCATTACCCTCTAGTTGGTCTCGACAAACTTTACTCTTCTTGTGGCATAATAAAAGACTTCATATCTTCCATCTATATACCTGCGCGAATAAACACCCGCGCTAAGCCCGAGAGCTTAGTAGTCCAACTATAAAATATAAACATATAGTATAGAAGTATTGACATATAATGATACATCAATTCAATATATAATTAGTTCTTATCATATCTTCTTTTCTTTTTAATTTCATCTTTAATATATCCTAGCTAATTTCAAATATGATGTACATATATACATAATATTATCACCAACCCCAATGCATCACCAATACTCAAAACCAATATATTAATACCCCTACATTATATATACCATACCAATCATTATTGCAATACACAAATTACATATCATACAAATCATAAATCACATTTACAATAAAGACAACCTTTATCATCAACCACAATTCATTTACATATTACACTTAATAACATTATATTATTCACAATTCACCAAGCATAATTCATTATTAATACTCACAATCAATATTTCAATACTTGCAATTCACATTGACAATAAAGACAGACTCGGGCCCAAAACACTAATATGTTATTCAAAGTTTAGAGTTACTGCTTTGGTTCATAGTCACAATCATCACGCCCGTAGGCAATGTATATACATGTATCTCTATCCATGGATAGTGTAACAGACCCAGTCTCTTGGACCATCAACTCAACACATATGAGGAGATCCTCAACCCGGCAAGACTGTTACAAATCATATATCTCATATTCACAATTCTCATAGTGTAACAGACCCAGTCTCTTGGACCATCAACTCAACACATATGAGGAGATCCTCAACCCGGCAAGACTGTTACCTTTCATCATTTCTTAGGCATGCCACCCAAATCCAGAACTCTGAAACTGAATAACATATTAAACAAACAATTCATTTATTATTTCATTATCAATCTCATCATCAATTAGGCCAACATGCCTTATCTCTTTCAATTGAATTATCATAGCCAATCACAATGGCTTCATATCATATCATATCTCAATCCATATGATACATATAGCATCATTGATATCACATTTCAAAGTATATTATTCATATAATACATTGCCATACACAAGATTCACAATGCATATAACATAACATTTTCTCACTTCTCAAAACACATTAACATCATTCATTACTAGAGCATTTATCATAACAAATTGCACATACCTTAAGAATGATCCTCATTTCTTCCTACCTTTCCCATTTCATATTTCATCCTTTATATATATTCTTCATTTATATTCACAATATAATAGCTTATTTAACACTTTCATCCCAATGTGTTAATGTTCAAAGACATATAAGGATATACAATCAAATAGGGTTTATGCTTACCTGGTTAATGATCTTCACATCCTTCACATCATTCAATCATCACCTTAGTCCAATTATGTTAACAATATAATAGATCACTTAACACATTTGCAAACAAATGTGTTAAGCCTCAAATTATGTAATTAAATACAATCATATGTATTGGTACTTACCTCAAGAACTAGTCCCATCAATCTATACATTTCTTTTCTTTCCAAGAATTCTCCACATTTAGGTTAATGCAACCCAATCTCTTCAAAACCTAATCCAAAGGAATATTAGCAAAATGACCATATGAATAGTACATTCTGGTTTAAGACTCCATTTTATCCTTATTTTGAAAAATTGTATAAAATAATCTACTTGACTAAAAATTCTAAAATTTTTACAGAATTTAGTTTTGTATCTTAAAATCATTCCTTTAAAATTTCAGATCAAACTAAACACAAAATCTTGGTCAAATAGTTCACCTAACCAGACTGCCCCAATTGCCCTGCATCCTGGCAGCAGTTCTGAACTTTGTGAATTCCATAAATCAAATTCAATCAACGTGGTTCCAAATTATTTTTCTCAAATACTAGACTCACTAAGAAACAACATATCCAAAATTCAATTGGATATGATTTTTCTACAGTTTATTAAAAATCCCTAAATATAGCTGTCTCAGTTAAGGTACCTGCTGGAACAGGTCTAATAAAAATAATCTTTCTAAACTCATAACCATTCCAAAATCGAATCAACATATTTTTCAGTCATTCTAGACTCATAGAGGCACAACATATCAAAAATTCACTTCAAGAACATTTTTCTATAATTAATTAAAAATCATACAAGTCACAGCCTTTACTAATTGTAAAACAGAAAAAAATTCACTAAACACAACTCTTACTCTTCCATCACCAACACCAACCTAGCTTCTTATCTTTAATTCCATTTCATCACTTTTACACACACCATACACAAACACACTCCATCAACCATCCATATCAACTCACCAATCCCAAACACAATTTCAAAAGAACAAAGGAAAATCAAGAGAAAGAACTTACCTAAGTTGTTGAATTCCACAAATCTTCAATTAAATCCTTTGATTCTCCCTTCAATTTGATGTTAGAATTAAACAAATCTCACTTTGCTCTCTCTTGTCTAAGGAGGAGCCAACCAACGTGGAGAAGAGAAGAAGAAGAAGAAGGAAATGAAGAAAAGACAAAATATCACCTCTTTAAATCTCCACCAAGTGATTCAACAAGAGTAATTACCTAAACACCCTTATACCATTTGTCTTGATTACCATTCATTACATGCCCTTTATAGTAACTTCACACTTAACAAAAATAAATATCTTCTTTCCTTGACTCTTCATTTTGACCAACTTATATGTTATATATATCATCATATACACAACATATACCATTCTCTCTAAACCCTAAATTCTTTCCCAAATCACATATACATAAACATTCTTTTCTCTATTTCTTTTCTCTTGTAATTTAACACATATATTCAATCCAATTATATAACAACAACAACAACATAATCACAACTTCTAGGGCATATATGAGGATATTACAAACGTGTCCCTTACAATGGTTCCAAAATACTTAATGAACAAATTAAATTACATAATAAAAATTGAGATACCCACAAAATGGAAACATACCTGTGAGCGGAAATTTTCGCCCTTACTCTCATATGGAATGGTTCTTGAGACTTTGGCACTGTTAGGCTTAGGGCCTTGAGAATACAAGCTTAAACCGGGAGAAAATAGAGTCACCACCCTGACGGGCCAAAAAAAGAAAGGGGCAGATGACTCGATTCCTAAAGAATTCTTAACCCCCTATTGAGTTCGAAAAGTTGGGTACACATGGAAAATGTGAGAAATAGCCCAGCACCCCCACAGCGCCCGATTCATTAGAATTGACCTCCTTTTTAGGTTTTATATTATAAAATTCTTGAATATAATGATATTATCCATAATAACATGCAATGATAAGAATAAACAAATACTTTATTAAAAATCATAGCAATGTTCAAATAAAAACAAATAAATGGACACCCATCCGAGGATGGAAACATGTCCTTAAATCGTCCAATATTCGAAACTAAGTAGGACACCCACCGAAAGGTGAAAACGTATCCTTTACATTAATTTCAAAATATGAAAATAATTTAAATTATATGAAGCTTAATTAATGAGGTAACCAATCATGGAAATATACATCTTACATTATTAATACCAAGATAAACAAATAATAATAATAATAATAAATATCTATCCATGATAAATTAAATAAATCAAACATCAAAATCAAATAAATCAATCATCAAAACATATAATAATCTACATAATCGAATCTAAAACTAAATAAAGCAGTAAATGTATAAGTCTAGGGCTTACATATTAAATTAGGAATTTTTAAACCAAATTAGGATTTTTAGGATTTTAAAAAATAAAGCTAAGGTTTTGATTTATAGAATTAACATTATTATTATTATTTAAAATATCAAGCTATTGTATAATTTGAGAAAAAGGAATTAATTAGGGTTTTAGGTTTTAAGAAAATAGAATTTAAGGTTTAAGTAAAAAAGATATAAGGTTTGTGAAAATAGGATTAGAACTTTTGGTGCTTGGAAAAATGAAGCTATTGTGATTGCACAATACATAATCTTGTGTGGATGGCTATTGGATGGATTAAAACTCAAATACATAATCTACTATTAATTAATTTAGGTGAAGAAGGAACATATTCAATACTTAAAATAATCAAAGCATGTTATATTTATTTAATTCAGAACGTTCATTCGTTGTTGGTTCCTCCATAATTTATTGAATGAAATTCTGGCAGAACAATCACCAAGACAATACCAATTTGTTGCCTTGATTTTGTAAGTTGGATCTTCTCTTCTTGCCGTCCACGAGAATCCCAGAAGTTGTAGCCTAAAATTCTTAAGTCTCCACAAAAATCAAAAGTACCAGTCTCTGAATAATTGCCAAAGTACGTTGCTTCTGTCTCCTTTTTATTAATCTCTGCTTTCTCTTTGTTGCCATTCCAAAAGTATAGAAAATAAAAGTCCTCCGCTCCAAAAATCTCGTCTCTGAATAAATTGCTAAAAGTCCAAAAGTCCGTAATAGTTGCTGCCTCTTTTTTGGCCGTCCCCTGTTTCTGTGCTTAGTGCTCTTATTTATAAGCAATTCCAATAAAACCTAGTTGAATCAAAAAATAAAACCTATTCCAAAAATAAATAAGAAAAGAGTTCGAGCTTAATAAGGTTTAGGAAAAATCGACCAACACGGGCGCACGTCGCTAGTCTGCTGGGCGAGCGCTGGGCGATGGGGTGAGATGCTGGGTGCTAGGGCGAGCAAGGTGGGAAATTGCTCCGGGCGAGCCACAATTTGCTGCGAGCAAGGTGTGAATTACTTGCAGCACGTCAATCACCGATTCGTTCGATTTTTATTTTTATTATTAAAAATAAATATTTAAAATTTATTTTTTTATTTTTTTCTTTTAATATATTAAATAATAAATATTATAAAAATAATTTTGGACTGTTTTAAAATTTTGAATTGGACTTGGTAAAAAAATAAGGGTCTATAGTTTGTCCCCTGTTTGAACGATCTGAGACTTTAGTAGAAGAGAGTGAAAAATAATATGATTTGAAGCAGATATTGTCCATGCCCCCTGAATCCATATCCGCTTCAGGGTTGCTTCATAGAGTATTGTTGTTTACTTTTGACAAAGGATAGGAACACAAGATAAAAATACAGCGTGATATGCTTATGTATGTATGATATGCATGGACAATACTTATAGTTGTTTCATCGACTCACAGACCGAGGTGATCAGCTGAAGTGCTCTCACGGATTCTTTCCAAATGCTCGTTCAAGTCTTGCACGGGAATGGTAGAAGGCTTCACTTTTATGGCTTTTATTTTAAAGATGTTGAAAACATGAATAACGGAGGCCCCAAGCAGTAGAGATACATCCATTTCAAGCTATGATTTAGTATGCCAGTTGATAGCTTCTTCATAACCTTGCCAATAATCATTTACTTTGCCCAATGTGTCCTTCAAGTTTTGATGATGTAACATACTTTCCTTAACTTGAAGGTTTATGCAATTTTTAAAAAAAATCAAATATTGAATTTGTCAAATCAGTGTCAATTTACCTCAGGACTCGACTTTTCTAAATTAACACATCCATAACATGACAACCCTAGTTACCTTACTAAACTCGAGAATCATTTTCATTTAAGTAAGAATTGTTGCACTTCAGATAGGCATATAAAAATTATTTGATCAAAGGTCTCATCGAGTTTAAATATTGTCTATCTCATATGCATCCTTATTTAAACAATCTCTACTAATAGACTCTACCTACCGAAAAGAGATCAATAGGTCTTTAATAGGCTTGAAATGGGGTCTACAAGGGACACATGTTAAATGAAAGCCATTTGAGATTGGAGCTGATGTAACACAATGGGCAAACCTTCATATTACAAATTTCTTATTTAGACAGTTGAAAGCATGAAAAGATAGAGATTTGAACATTCTTCTTTCTTCTTGACATGAGTCTAGATCTTGATTAGGATAGTTTGGCACCCATATTCCTTTCCTTTTCTTCTTTTCCCTTTCTCTCTCTCTCTTTCTATTTTTTTTAGCATTTTATCATTTTTGTACTTCTTTCCTGCAGGATTGTCAAGTATAGGACTTTCAAGAACTAGATAACCTTTCTTCTATCTCTCTAATTTTGGTTGAAGTTCTGGTTAGGTTAGATCAATTTAAGTCAAACAGCCTTTGCCTTCTACTGCTTTAGGTAAAGGAAATCTTGTTTGGCTTTCTAAATTGCCTTTTGTATTTTATTTTATTTTCCTTTTCTTTTTTCCTTCTTCTCTTCTTTTTCTTTCTTCTTTTTTCTTTTTTCTTCTTTTTTTCATTTTCTTTTTATTCCTTAGTGATCATAAGACTTTCCAAAGGTATAACAACAGCTCAGGGTAGGTCATTGGGCTTATAAGTGAATAAAGAGAAAGTTGAAATCCTATGAAGGCTCAAAGGGATAACTAGGGATTGATATTTAATTGGGTGGATATTAGTTGTTGGCATTGTCAAACAATTTCTAGATCATCTCTTCCTTAAATAAGTAGAATTCAATTTCGCCTCAAAGGTTCATCAAAGCATGTTCTAAGATTGACTAGGACCTAGATAAAGGTAATTATGTAGGAATCCTCTCTAAGTAAGTATTCACAACTCAATACTATAAAACAATTCGCTCACCTAGTAAAGTCATTCGAATCACGATGCATAGATATACTAATTTATAAATATCAAGCTAGATTCGTCATCTGTTGGGCACCGAAATGAACAAAGACCATCAAAAATTTAATGAAAATAATTTATTCGAACAAACATAATTTGAAAAATATAATTGTCCCATTAAATATTAAAGAAAGAAAAATAAAAAGAGAAACACTTCGAGCTAAGGGAAGTTTGTTGAGTTAGAGTCAAAGATACTTCATTTATTTAGACATATCAAGGGCAAGGATTTTTCCATCATCAAGGATCATTACTTCATCATCCATAGTTAGTCCAAGTTTGCTGAGTAGCACATCCTCTTTAGTAGCTTCTCCATCCATATCATGATAAGATAAAACTCTTCATGAAGGTTGCAATGGCACCCTTGTAAATATTGGCAGAGGATTATTCTTAATATTGGGCTTATCAATCTTAGGTAGCTTTCCACTGTCAATTAAATCTTGGATCTCATGCCTTAATCGAATACATTTATCTGTCTCATGCCCTTAGTATGATGAAATTGATAAAAAGCTTTGGTATCAATGTTTGGAGGTAAAGGATTCGGCAAGGGTCGAGGAGCTAATGACTGTAGCGATTCCATCTTCATTAGATTTTCTAACATCTTTGACAAAGGTTCCCCCAAGTCTAAAAATTTATGCTTCTTTGTTGGTTTAGTTGTTGTATTTTTCTCAACACCTCTTCTTTCCTTTTAACTTTGCCCACTGGGGTGGTATCCGCCCTTGTTGCTCTACATAGACAGCACATAGTTCTACTAGTCTTGTGGAATAGGGATTGACCCCTCATTTTTCATTTGATCTCTATTAGTGAACCCGTTCCTTGTTAATGTTGCTTGTCCCTTCTTCTTTACATCAATGGGGGATACCTCATTAGCATTGTTGATGATCTCTGTAGACCCTTAATTTTTGACCTAGTCTGGTCTAATATTTTTTATATAGTCTAAAATAATTTTTGTGGTATTTTAATTAAATAATATTTATTTTATTATTTATTATTTTTAATAAAAATAAAAAAGATAATATCAGTAAAGTTAAAAAAAATAATAAATAAATAAAAATCGGTGCAGAAAAATCGGCGATGAAATTTTTCATCGCCGAAAGTGAATTGGCTTGGACCAATTCACCGCAGGAATTGGGCACAAGCCAATTCGCTGCATGAAATTCCTGTGGTGAATTGGCTGGCCCGCCCTCGCTTGCAATTTTTGGCCCGCAGTAATTTTTTTTTGCCAGTGTAATTTTTTCCAGTGTAGTTTTTCCAAAACCGAATTCTATTTGGTTTTGATTTCTTTTCTTAAATGATTTTAATTTCCTTGGACAATTAGAATTAGGTTTGGATTTTTTTCCTTATAAATACCACATTAAAACACTTCAGAAAGAGACGGAAAAAATTCTTTTGGCCAAAAGAAAACCCTAGCAAGCAAGGAGAAATTCAAGAGACAACAACCAAAGGCAATCAATCATCTCCAGATTGCTTTACTCAACCAAAATCAAATCTGAAGCAGGCAACAGCTTGGTTCAATCTCTTCAAATTTGGTGGAGCCTTCAAACGTAGGTAAATTGCTCTAACTTTAGTTTATTCAATCATTAATCATCTTCATCTTTTAAGCCATCATCACACTGCCTTAGTTATTTAATTCTTCCCTCAATTCAGTTTAGGCAGTAGCATGAATTAATTCATACAATACTTAAAATCTTAATTAAAGTAAATAATATAATCAAAACACAAATCTAATTTCATAAACCCTAAGTTATTCAAACCCTATTTCTTAATTAACTTTGCTTTCAAACCTTCACAGTAGCTATTTTGTTATAATTTTTTTTCAGTGAGTTATTTTAATCTTTCAACAATAAATTTGGCTTTCTATATTTGTTTTCACCCAAAAACATATAAGTAGTTGATATAGTCAATATTAAAAGCACACTCAACTTTGATTACAGAAAAGCATTAAATTCTAAATTAAAAATCATCATCCACAGAATTGAGATTCAAACTATAAAACCCTAATATCTTAACCGTAAAACCCTAAAACTTTAATATCCTTAAAACATGTTTTTCAAATCTAAAATCCTAATTACACCTTTCTAAAAACCCTAAACTATCTTATTAATTCTCAAAACCTTAACCTCAGTGTCTTAATTCCTTAATTTTCCTAAACCCTAATTTCCTTAAAACTCAATCCAGTAAACCTAGTTTTCCTAAACCCTAATTCTTAAAACATCAAAACTTTATGACAAGTTCATCAACACCCTAAAGTCCTAATCCAGTGAACTTAATACCCAATCTAGTAAATCTAAATCCTAATTCTTAACTCAGTAACCATAATCCAGTGAACCTAAAACTCAATCTTCTAAAATTATAAACCCTAATGTCTTAAGGTTTCAAAACCCTAATTTCATGATGTTAGCCCTAAACCCTAATTTGATTAACTAAAAACCTTACTACTTTCTTAAACTTATAAAACCCTAATCAATTCTATTTTTCAAAAAACCCTCACAATAGCCTAAATAATAATAATAATAATTTCAAAATCCCAAAACCCTAAATTTTAATTAAAAAACCCTAAATTGAGACATAAATCTAAATTTGTATCTTTATTTGCTTTATTTAATTTTAGATTTGATTATGTAGTTTATTATATGTTTTGATGGTTGATTTATTTAATTTCAATGCTTGATTTATTTAATTTATTATGGATGAATATTTTCTTTATTATTATGATTATTATTTGTTTATTTTGGTAGTAAAATTGTAAGAGGTATGTTTCCACTTTGTGGGTACCTCATTAATTAATTTTCATATAATTTAAATTTTTTTTATATTTTGGACCAATGTAAAGGACATGTCTCCACCTTTCGGTGGGTGTCCTATTTAGTTTAGACATGGACGATGTAAGGATATGTTTCTATCCTTGGATGGGTGTCCATTTATTTGCTTTGTTTGGATATTGCTTTGATTTTAATCTAATGATGCTTTATTTTAATTATTGTATGTAGTACGGATAATATCATTATATTTAAGAATTTTATAATATTAAGACCTGAAAAGGAGACCGGTTCTAATGAACCGGGTGTTGTGGGGGTGCTGAGCCATTTCTCACCTTCCCCACATGTACCTAACTTTCCTAACCCATTAGGGGGTTGGGGATTCCTTAGGAATCGAGTCATCCATCCCTTTCTTTTTCTCAGCCTGCCCGTGTTCTCTAAGGCCCGAGCCTAAATAATGCCGAAGTTGCAAGAACCATTTCACCGTGAGTGGGGGCGAAAATCCCCGCTTACAATCTCCAAAATTTCAATCAACTGGGTCTTCATAATTTTAGACAATTGATCCCGTAGCTCGGCCATCCTAGCTTTGACAACTTCATCAACTATATTCCTTAGCTGGTTTGCATCCATCCTCCAAATGAAGCACTTGGATCAAAATTAATGTTGTAGGTGGTGTCGTTGTATGATCTCGAATTATTGTACTCTAGGTCTGTGAGCTAGAAAGAATCAATACCATGTAATGCAATACGTGTATGCATGTATACAAGTATGCACAAAAACAAACAAATAAAGATAATTAGGACGTCCCTTCCAACCTTATAACTTTCACACACAAATGGCGAGTCTCTTTTCCTAGGTGTATGGTTAACAAAATATCAACATGGGACATCTTGTTTTCAAAAAATTCCCTTCGACGATTTTAACCAATAGTTATATTTTTAAACATGGAAGTCAGTCCATGATAATTTTCATTAATTAGGCTTTAATCCATTGAATCTCGACTAAAATGGCTTTTATGCTATATTGGATTAAAACAAAATTAATAGGTTTATCATAAATAGATTACCCATTTGGAAAGATAACTAATGATCCATGCTAAAAATAATCCCACGATTAACAATTCTTGGTATAAATTAGGTCCACAATTAGTTTATAGCATTTCATAATTGACCCAAATATTTTGTAAGATCATTTTAGGAAATGTTGTAATGAAGTGAAAAATAGTTTTGTTTCAAAAACCATAAAAAAGATTTTAGAAAAAATGAATTTTGGTTTTTGATCTTGGTCAATGTTTAGAAAAAAAGAATTTTTTTATCCATTTTTAAAAGTTTTTATGTCCAAAGACCATCTTGAAAAGTTTTAAAAATAGCTTTGATCTTTTGGACTTTAAAGGAAAAATTATTTTGAGCTGACAATGTAGATAGGTCATATTAGAAAAAAGAACAAACCAAATAAGCCATGATTCAAACTAAGATAAATTAACCATAGTAAAACAATAATCATTTAGGGTAAAAAACTAAGGAAAATAACTAGGTCAATTACATGAGCTTAAGTCTTTGGGTTGAAATGTTTTAGGCTCCCATAACAGGTATATACCAAAAGGTAAAAGGCTATGAGTGGTTATGCCATGCTCGATCTTCATACCTTGAGTGAAAGTATGGTATCCCTTACATAACTCAACACGGGTAACACAGGCGTTCTAACTAATGCACACAATGCAATCTAAATGATGCAATGGATAATATAATAATAAGAAAGAATAAAATAATATAAAGACCAACAGAATCAACTTCTCTTATCCGCAGTAGAGTCGCCACTATGAGAGGGAATTTTTGCCCCCACTCCCATGTGGAATGTTTCTTACGACTTCGGCACTATTAGGCTCAGGGTCATAGAAAACAAAGGCCTAAACCAGGAGAAAATGGAGTTGCCACCTGGACAGGCCGAAAAAAAAAGAAAGGGGTGGATGACTCAATTCCTAAGGAATCCCTAACCCCCTATTGGGTTCGAAAAGTTGGGTACATGTGGGGAAGGTGAGAAATGGCCTAGCCCCCCACAGCGCCTTGTTCATTGGAATCGACCTCCTTTTCAAGTCTTAATATTATAAATTCTTGAATATAATGATATTATCCATAATAATATGCAATGATAAGAATAAACAAATACTTTATTAAAAATTATAGCAATGTTTAAACAAAATAAATATATGGACACCGATCCGAGGATAGAAACATGTCCTTACATCGTCCAATATCCGAAACTAAGTAGGAAACCCACCGAAAGGTGGAAACGTGTCCTTTACATTAATTCCAAAATATGAAAATAATTTAAATTACATGAAGCTTAATTAATGAGTTACCCAATCATGGAAACATACCTTTTACATTATTAATACCAAGATAAACAAATAATAATAATAAAGAAAATATACATCTATGATAAATTAAATAAATCAAACATCAAAATCAAATAAATTAATCATCAAAACATATAATAATCTACATAATTGAATCTAAAACTAAATAAAGCAATAAATGTATAAGTCTAGGGTTTACATCTTAAATTAGGATATTTTAAAACCAAATTAGAGTTTTTAGGGTTTTGAAAAATAAAGCTAGGGTTTTGATTTATAGAATTAACATTATTATTATTATTTAAAATATCAAGCTACTGTGTAATTTGAGAAAAAGAAATTAATTAGGGTTTTAGGTTTTAAGAAAATAGAATATAGGGTTTAAGTAAAAAAGATCCAAGGTATATGAAAATAGGATTAGAACTTTTGGTGCTTGGAAAAATGAAGCTACTGTGATTGCACAATACATATTCTTGTGTGGATGGCTACTGGATGGATTAAAACTTAAATACATAATCTATTGTTAATTAATTTAGGTGAAGAAGAAATATATTCAATACTTAAAACAATCAAAGCATGTTATATTTATTTAATTCAGAATGTTCATTCATTATTGGTTCCTCCACAATTTATTGAATGAAATTCTAGCAGAACAATCACCAAGACAACACCGATTTGTTGCCTTGATTTTGTAAGTTGGATCTTCTCTTCTTGCCGTCCAAGAGAATACCAAAAGTTGTAGCCTAAAATTCTTAGGTCTCCACAAAATCCAAAAGTACCAGTCTCTAAATAATTGCCAAAGTCTGTTGCTTAGGTTTCTCTGTCTCCTTTTTATTAATCTTTGCTTTCTCTTTGATGCCGTTCCAAAAGTCCAGAAAACAAAAGTCCTCCGTCTCCAAAAATCTCATCTCTGAATAAATTGTTAAAAGTCCAAAAGTCCATAATAGTTGCTGCCCTCTTTTCTGGATGTCCCTTGTTTTTGTGCTTAGTGCTCTTATTTATAAGCAATTCCAATAAAACCTAGTTGATTCCGAAAATAAAACCTATTTTGAAAATAAATAAGAGAAGAGTCCGACCTTAATAAGGTTTAGGCAAAATGGGCTAATGCCAGCACGCGTCGCTAGGCTGCTAAGACAAGCACTAGGTGCTGGGGCGAGATGCTAGGTACTGGGCGAGCGAGGTGGGAAATTGTTATGGGCGAGCAGCAATTCGCAGCAGGCCAAGGCCTGCGACGAATTGTTGCCACTCGTCGTACACCGATTAGTTTGATTTTAATTTTTCATTTTAATTTTTTATTATTAAAAATAAATATTTAAAATTTCTTTTTTTTTCTTTTAATATATTAAATAATAAATTATAAAAATTATAAAAATTATTTCGGACTATTTTAAAATTTTGGATTGGACTTGGTTAAAAAATAAGTGTCTACAATACCTCTTATAATTTTTGAAACCAAGATAAATTAAAACATTCAACCATTCATCATAAGATAAAAATAAATCATTCATCGCAAACATGCATTAATAAGTTAAATAAACATAATCTATATTTAAATATTACATTAAACAATAAATATAAGAAATTAGGATATTATTAATATGAATTAGGGTTTTAATTTGGGAAGTAGGGTTTTAGAATTATGGTTAAGCATTTGGGGTTAGGTTTAAGCGAATTGAATTCAAGAAATTTGGGAAATAATGGTTTTTAGTTTTAAAGATATACCTACTAGATATTAGGATTTTGGGAAATTAAGGTTCATAGAGCTAGGGTTTAGGTTTTAGGGAAATTAGGGTTCCCAGAGCTAGGGTTAGGTTTTAGGGTAATTAGGGTTTTGGTATTTGGAGTTAGGATTTTAAGGTTGGTGTTTGGAAATTAGGGTATTTGGATTTAGGGTTAGATTTTAAGAGGCAAGGTTTAGGTTGGCTACTAGGTATTTAGGATTTGAGGTCTTGGATTCGGTTACTGGATGTTTAGAGCTTGGGTGTTTTGGATTTATATTAAGGCTTACTATATGTTAGGGTTTGAGGTTTTGATTTATAAAATAGGTTGAGATTAGGGTTTCAAGGATTAGGGTTCTTAGGTTTTAAAGTGATAATTTTATTCCTACTGGGAATTTGGTTACTGGATTAAACAAATGATCACACCTCTTCATGCAATCTGTGATTAAATTAATTATTGGATAAAATATTGCTCCAAATCATTGGTTGATATTTTTCAAAAGAAACATACCCGCTGCATGTTTAAACAAATTGTAAATTAATAGGTGAAGCCACTGTAATTTAAACGAATTTAATGATTGAAGCCAAACTCCATTATTTGTTCCACTAAATTTGAATATATTGATTCAAGCTTTTTAGTATGCCTGCACTAATTCTAGTTCTTTGGCCAAAGATTGCCTTGCTTCTTGCTTCTGCGTTGGTTTTTGCTAAATCGTGCTAATTACTGATCGTGTTCTTGATAATTGTTGATGCCTATTTTTAATGTTAAACCTTGTTATTTATAGGCACCATTAGGTTTTAAAAAAAAAAAACCTTAATACTTAATTCGACGGTCCAAACAAAGTTCATCTTAATTAAAGAATTAATAAACCGAATTAGGACCGGATTAGTTGACCATGGGGAATTAGGAATTGCCAATTCACCATAAAGGCCCTCCATGGTGAATTGGCCTTGCTAATTTGTCATGGTTTTGCTTTTTGGTCTGGTCCGTCTTATTTTTATGTTTTAAAATTGAATCAAATCTATTTTAATTAATTAAATGATAAATCAGACTAGGTTTAAGGCTTGAAAATCAAACCAACTTATTTTTAGACCAAACCGACTTATAAAAGCTATAAACTAGGTTTAAACCTTTATAAATTAAACGAACTTATTTTTAGGCCTTGCAGAACCAAACCGAGTTAGTAAAAGCTATGAACTAGGTCTAAGCATTTTAGAATCGGATCAAATATAGCTTGGCCTTTGTTAATTAGGATCGGACTAGCTTAGGACCAAAATTAACGGTCTACAATTTGCGCCCTACTTGAACGATCTTGAATTTATTAAGAGAGTAAAAAGCAAGATGACTTTAATATTGATTTTGGACAAGGATGAGTTCTGGACTCGGGGATTGATCGACTTAGATTCTGGACCTGCGACTGGTTGGGTTCTAGATCCGAATTATATTTTGGACTAAAAAATGGTTTGGATTCTAGTCCCGAGACTAGATTTGGGTTCTAGACCTGGATTGAGTTCTAGACTAAAAAATAATTTGGATTATGGACTCGAGGTGGTTTGGATTCTATACCCGGATTGAGTTCTGGACTCAAAAATGATTTGAGTTTTGGACCTGAGGTGGTTTGGGTTCTGTATCTGAATTGAGTTCTTGACTCAAAAATAATTTGAGCTCTTGACCCGAGGCTAGTTTTGTTCTGGATCTGAGATTAGACTCAACTGATCTTCTATCAGTTGAGAGCGCGGGCTTTCTTTTAGCCACTTGTTCCATCCTTCAATGGATTGACTTTAGTTTTTCTAGCTAGATTGACCTTTTGTCTTTTGTATCTTCATTCTTTTAGGTTTTTACTTTCTTCTTTTGTTCTCTCTCTTAAAAAATATTCACAGTAGCAACTCCATTGGGGAAGGTGAGAATGACCCAGCACCCCCATAGCGCCCGCTTCATTGAAACTGGCCTCCTTTTCAGGTCTAAATATTATTAAATTCTTAAATATTATAAAATCATCCATACTGCATGCAAACATTAAAATAAAGAATTATTGTATTAAAATCAAAATAAGTCCAAACAAAATAATAAATAGGCACCCATCCATGGATAAAAAGATGCCTTTACAATTGTCCAACGTCCAAAAGAAAAATAAGATAAATAAATAAAATCAGACACCACCATAGGGGGAAACGTGTCCCTTACAATGGTCCCAAAATCCTTAATGAACAAATTAAATTACATAATAAAAATTGAGATACCCATAAAATGAAAATATACCTCTTACAATTTTTGAAAGCAAAATAAGTCAAAATATTCAACCACTCATCATAGGATAAAAATAAATCATTCATCGCAAACATGCATTAATAAGTTAAATAAACATAATCTATATTTAAATATTACATTAAACAATAAATATATGAAATTAGGATATTATTAATATGAATTAGGGTTTTAATTTGGGAAGTAGGGTTTTAGAATTATGGTTAAGCATTTAAGGTTATGTTTTGCCTTTTGGTCCAGTCCGGCTTATTTTTATGTTTTAAAATTGAATCAAATCTTTTTTTAATTAATTAAATGATAAATCAGACAAGGTATAGGGCTTTAAAATCAAACAACCTTATTTTTAGACCGAGCCGACTTATAAACTAGGTTTAAACCTTTATAAATCGAACCAACTTATTTTTAGGCCTTACAGAACCGAACTAACTTATTAAAAGCAATGAACTAGGTCTAAGCTTTTTGTAATTGGATCAAATATAGCTTGACCTTTTTGTTAATTGGGATTGGACTAACTTAGGGCCAAAATTACAGGTCTATAAATACCTTATCAAATTCAGATTTTCAGTAGCTTTATACCAAATTCCATAATCAATTGTGCCTTTCAAATATCCGAGAACTCTTTTTGCAATAACAAAATGAACATGGCTTAGAGAACTCATAAACCTGGATAGATAACCTACAACAAACATTAAGTCAAGTCTAGTTGTAGTCAAATAGAGCAAACTGCCAAATAAGCTCTTGAATTGTGTTGCATCATTCAATCTTTCACCATCATCCTTTGATACTTTCATATTTTAAGATAATGGTGTAGCCACAGATTTGCAGGTGTCCATCTTGAATTTTTTCAAATTATAAAATGCATATTTCTTTTGAGAAATGAAAATTCCTCAGCTGCACTGATTAATCTCCATCCTGAGAAAATAATGAACAAGTCCTAAATCTGACATCTCACATTCTTGCTTCATTTCTAACTTGAAATCATTCAGTAGCTCAAGATCATTACCCGTAAGCAACAAATCATCAACATAAAGTGAAATGATGAGTTATTTCCCATCTCTGCAGCTTTTGCCATAAAGTGTAGCTTCATTATTACTCCTTCTGAGTCCTTGATGAATTAGGTATGAATCTATCCGCTATACCAAGCTCTTGGTGGATGTTTTAAGCCATAAAGGGCCTTTTTAAGCTTATAAATAAAATCTTCATGCCCTTCTAATTTAAACCCTTCAGGCTGCTCAACATAAATTTCTTCCTCTAGTTCTCCAATTAGAAAAAGCCGACTTCACATCCAAATGATAAAATTTCCATCTTAAATTTGCAGCCAAAGCAATAATTAATCTAATGGTGTCATGTCTGGCAACTAGATTAAATGTGTCTCCAAAATCAACTCCAGGCTACTAAGCATAGCCCTTTACCACCAATCATACTTTAAATTTGTTCACAAAACCATTAGGATTAAATTTGATTCTAAAAACCCATTTAACACCAATAGCTTTCTTGTCTTTAGGTTTCTCAACCAATTCCCAAGTTTCATTCTTGTTTATCATCTTTATTTCTTCTTTGATTGTTGCTACCCGTTCTACTAACTTAGAGTCTTCTTAAAAATTATTGGGTTCAACAGCAACATAATTGCACCTTTCATAAACATCTGCTAGAGACTTGACTTTGAAATCGAAGAATCTGTAGTTGAATCAATAGTAAGAGAAGAATTAATGCTGGAATCTTGATCAAATAAATCAGAGGAATTGCTTGACTTTGGATTGGAGTTTGACTTTACTATAGACTCAAACTTCTTCCAAGCAACTTGCTTTTTTTCAAAATCCCAGTAGCTACCTTTATCAACAATTACTTCTCTGCTAACAGAAACTTTCTAGGTATTCACATCATAAATCTTGCATCCTTTTGACTTAGAAGTATAACTAATAATAATTCCAACTAAAGCTTTTTTTATCAAGCTTTGTTCTATTAGTAGCAGGAACATGAGAATAGCAAACGGATCCAAAAATCTTCAAATGTTTAGCAGAAGTTTAATGCTTAACCAAGCTTCCACAGGTGTTATACCATCGACTGCTTTTGTAGGCAATCTATTTAGCAAATAAACTGAAGTGTAGATAGCCTCTTCCCAAAATGCTTTTGGCAAGTTCTTCTCAAATAACATACATCTTATCATTTCTATGACTGTCATGTTCCTCCTCTCTGAGACTCCATTCTGCTGAGGAGAATATACAACAAACAATTGATTCTCAATTCCACAGTCTTCACAAAAATTGATCAAATTGGTTTGAGGTGTACTCTCTACCATTGTCTAACCTGAGAGTCTAAATTTTGTAACCACTTTGGTTTTCAACCAAAGCTTTAAATTTCTTGAGCACACAAAATATTTGATCTTTACTGTTTAGAAAATAAACCCAAGTCATTCTTGTAAGATGAAATAAATATTTTGACTCAAAGAAGCAGTCCTCATTGGCCCATAATCATCAATATAAGCCAACTCTAGCTTTTCTTTGGCTCTCATCACACCTTCAATAGGAAAGGGTTATCGGTGTAGTTTTCCTTCTTGACAACCCCCACAAATTTCATCAAATAAACAAATCTAAGTCATATCTCTAACAAGACAGGTAAACTGCAAAAAACTTCAATGATCTTAAATTAAAATGACCAATTCTTCTATGTCATTTAAGACTTTCATCAACTTTGACACTGAGAGCATGTTCCCTAAGTGAAATAGAATTTTAGGAAAATGCATTATCTAGCATATGATCTTTTGCAATTTTGACACCCCAAGGATCAACAATTGTGCATTTTTTACCAGCAAAATGAAGAGAATAATTCTTATGCACCATTTAAGCCATACTAAGTAAATTATGAGACAAACTTGCACAAAGAGAACATTAGAAATTTGCTTTGTACGTTCCTTGGTGTTGATGGCTATTGACCCTTTGCCTTCAGATTGTACATCTGTTCCATTTTCCAAGACAACTTTTATCTTAATTGTGTTGTCAAGTGAGCTAAACATTCTAGAATCCTTGGCCATGTGGTTGGAACATCCACTGTCGATAAGCCAAGTTAAGTTGTCTGTAGGACTTGACTTTTGAGTTTCCATAAACAAGTGATCTATCTTTTTCTTGTAAATCTTCTGCATAATTGGCTTGTTGAGGAGGTTGTTGTGGTGGATTGAATTGTTGAGGTTGCTGGTTTTGCTTGGCTCTGCAAAATTTTTCCTTGTGTCACGCTTTATTGGAAAAAGTGCAGTGATACACTGGCTTATTTTTATACTAATAGTCCTTCTCCGCATGATTTTGCCTTTTGCAAATGCCACAAGGAGGGAATTGGGCTTGCTTGTTTGGTTCCTTAGAGGTTTCAACTATCTTGCCCTTGCTCTTATAGTGCTTCTTTTGATTTTGGAAAATTGCTTCTTATCTTTATGCTTGGCCTGAAAAGCGCTCTCAACCGGTTCATCAATTCTAATGGAAGCTCTCTGTTCATGCGCCTGCAACTTACTAACAAATTCAGCAATTGAAAGAGTACTTAAATCACATGACTCTTCAATAACTGCAATTTTTGCCTCAAATTTATTGGTAACACTGATCATAATCTTTTCAACTACCTTTTAATTAGTCATTTCTTTGCCATAAAGTCTCATCTTATTAATCAACTCCATGATCTTGGTTGCATAATCATTGATAGACTCAAATTTTTTCATTTTGAACATCTCAAACTCACATTTTAAAGTGAGGAGCTTGACTGATTTAACTCTGTCACTCCCTTCAAATTCTTCCTTTAAGTTATCCCAAGCTTGCTTTGCTATCTCACAGGTCATAAGCCTGGAGAAATTGCATTAGTCAAGGCATCATGGATGTAAGTAAGAGCTTTAGGCTTTCTACTCTTCTCTTCTTTATGCTTTTAATTTCAGCCACAGTAGGATTTCTCCTAAGAGGTGAAGCATCATCATCAGACTCAATTGATTCTTATAAATTCATTGCCTTTAAATATGCCTTCATCTTCACCACCCAAACTTAATAATTGTCTCCATTAAATAATGGAGGAGAGATTGAAGAAAATCCACTTAAGGCTATAATTACTCAGACTGAAAGTGTTTACACTCAAATCACTCTAAAATTTAAAATTCAAATAACATCACAGTCCGTAGGAAGTGAAGCTCTGATACCACTGTAAAAATCAAATATGGAAAAAGTTTAAAATTGAAAATGAAAATTGAATTGTGAGATTGGAGAGAAATGATGAGAAGAAAAGTATTTGTATTAAATGAAAATGGAAGCTACAAAATAAAGATTACAACTAAAATTTCTTACTTCTCTCTCTCTCTACAATTTCTCTCACTTTCTCACACTTTTTTGCACACCAACTACACTATTTTGTTTATAGGAGTTTCACTACTTGGTCATTAAGTAGAGTTTCCTTCTAGGATAAGTTTCATACTTAACCTTTTAGGCTAAGTATTTAACTTCAAGATAATGTTCTAGCAACCTTTTAGGCTATGTGTTTGACTTCAAGATAAGATTCTAGTAACCTTTTAGACTAAGTATTTGATAACCCTCTAGAAGTTTAGTTAACCTTCTAGGAGTTTGGATAACTTTGTAGGAAAAGTCTCGTTAATTGTAACACATTTGAAATAGAATTACCTGCACACTTCTTTATCCTAGTCAAGATTTTAGGCTAAGAATCTTTCATAGGCTTGCAACATATTGATAAACATTAAAACAAATTTGAAAGTTTTAGAAGTTTAGGAGCAATGAAATGCAAGGAATCACGAAAATAGTGTTGGAACACAGCAAATCTATTTCATCTTTATACCTAACACATAAAGCTAATATGCTTATCACTCTTTTAGCTTTCGCAAGTTGCAAACTAATAACTTTGCACATATGTTCTTACATAGGTTGCATATCCCCTGATATGCAATTGATTGGCTATTTTTATAAAAATATGATGTATTCAGGATAGTTATCAACCAAATTATATTTACAATCTTTCAGGATTTATAATTAATTAGATCATATTTTTCATTTTTCAATATTAAACCTATAATTTTTATTACGGACAAGTAATGTTGTATGAGTAATAAATTCACATCATTAGTATCAATAAATTTTTAATTGAAGTTTGAAAATAAATAAAATAAAATGCTACAAAAGGACTTTAAAGATTCATACTTTTAACCATCAAGTTTAACATTTTAAATTATTTAATAAATCTAAAATTAAATTTTATAATTTAATTTGAATATTATTTTATAGGTCATTCATTTTATTTTTTTATTGGAAGGAAAAATAGAATCTTGATATATATATATATATATATACACACACACATATATATATATATATATATATCATGTGTATTCATTTAAATTAGTTTATATAAGTAAATAATTTGCCCGCATTATGCTATAGTTTATACTATTTTATATTATTTTAAGTGGAAATATAAATTTTATATTAATATGATTAGAACATAAAAACATGATATTATATGTATAAATATATTAAGAATTTTCATATTTATATACTATAAAATATTTATAATAAAATATATCTAATATATTGAAAGCAAATCAAATATTAAATATTACTTAGTTGTATAAAATAAAATTTAACATTAAACATAAAATACTTTAATAAGAATAACTATACATTTTAATTAATTTGTATTTTAATATATGAATGACTATGAAAATTAAAATATTTAAAAATAAAATCAATAATGAATATATTATTTATTTATTTTTTTATTCAATATTCCAATTCTAATATGCAAACAATATTTCTTTTTCCTATGGTAGTATAGACTCTTAATTTTGGCCCGGAATGAATTTAGTTCTAATTAAAAGGCCCGAATCAAATATGATTTTAATTAAAAAGGCCAAATCAAATATGATTCTAATTAAAAGGCTCAAATCAAATTCGGTTCCAATTAAAAGGCCCAAATCAAATTCAATACTAATTAAAAAACCCAAACCAAGTCCAGTCCAATTTAAAAAGACTAAAATCACAGAACCAACTCAAAACTCATGACGAAATAGCCATATCTCATGTCCAATTCACCATGAGCCTTAAGGTCGAACCTAGTTTAGCAATCTTAATTCTACTTAAACTCAAATTAACTCGGATAAATGTGGGCTTTCCTAATTTAATTGGGATTATTTAACTGAAGAATGGCCAGATGTTGCCTATGAAAAGGCAATTAACAAGAGCAACTAAAAAGGCCACAATTAGGAATTAGAGAGTCATAATTAGGAATTAAAATAGGAACCCAAAAATGAAAGAAAAGAAAGATAGAGAGTAATAGCAATCAAGAGACAATAACAAACTTGTGAGAAACATCAAACAATTTTTGGATTTTTTAAACTCAACCAAGAACTTTAGTTGATCCAAATTATCTATGGCTAAAGAAATTGTGCAAACAACTAATCTTGGTTCAAGAAAAATATTTTGGTGGAGCCAACAACGTAGGTATGATTTTTATTAACTAATTCTATTTAGTTCTATTGATAATATTCATTGTTTAATCTTATAGAGTTTACTGCCCTTTTAATTTATTGGTTTGATTTTGAAATCTCATCCAGTAAACCATAGACTTAGGATTAAGAGTGATTGAAATCCTAATTGCATGTTAAACCCTAGTATTAGGAATAAAAGCCTAATTTTGCATGTTAAACCTTAGTTTTAGTATTAAACCCTAATTGTATGCTTAAATCCTATTTTATAAATCATTTTAGAATCACTGTATGTGTTGCTCCCTATATTTCGTTAACGGGTTAATATTAAGATATGTTTATGGATTGTAATTTTTATGATTGGTCTTAATTTCCTTTTTATTAAGCCCTGATTTTATAATTCTTTTGTATGATGATTATCTAAATGTTTGTATATTATAATATTTATTATTTAGATTTTAAGGATGTAAAAGGCATGTTTTCACTTGTGAGTGCCTTATTTGTTTAATTTATTTAGTTTGTGTAATTTAATTTATTTAAGGACTCTAGGACAATTGTAAAGGACATATTTTCACCTTTCAATGGGGGTCCTATTTTATTTATATTTATCGATCATGGAAAATTGTAAGGGCATGTTTCCATCTTGTATAGGTGCCCATTTTGTTTGATTTGTTTGATTTATAATATGATATTATTTATTTCAATAATTGCTTGTAATATAAATACTATCATAATAATTTAAGAATTTAATAATATTTAGAAATGAAAAGGAGGTTGGTTCCAATGAACCGGGCATTATGGGGGTGCTGGGTCACTTCTCACTTTCCCCATGCATACTTAACTTTCTGAATCCAGTAGATACTAGGGATTCCTTAGGAATCGAGTTATTAACCCCTTTATATCTTCCTAGCCCATTCAAGTCGCAACTCCTATTCTCAGGGTTTAGGCACGTATTCTCTAAGGTTCAAAACTTAACAGTATCGAAGTCCCAAAATTTATTTCACTGGGAGTAGGGGCAAACATCCCCACTCACAATGGTGACTCCACTAGAGATAAGAGAAGTTGATTATGTTGATCTTTATATTATTTTATTTTTTTCTTGTAATGATATTATTCATTGTATCACTTAAAATTATATTGTGTGTGTAAGTTAAGATGCCATATGGAACCTGTGTTATGTATGTGTAAGGAATACCATACTTTTACTCAAGGTATGTGAGCACTACATAACCACTCATAGCCTTGTACCTGCTGGTATATACTTATTATGGAAACCTAAGCTTTTCACCTAAAGACTAAAGCCCATGTAGTTGGCCCAATAACTTTCCTTAGGTTTATACTAAATGCTTGTTATTTGACTATGATTAACATGCCTTGGTTTGAGTTATTGCCTATTTGCTTTGTCTTTTAATAATGTGACCTAGTTATGGTGTAAGCCCAAAATAATTTTATTCTTTTAAGCTTAAAAGATCAAAATTATTTTCAAATTTTTTAAGATGTGTCAAAAATTATTTTCTACATCATGGCCCAAACACAATGCCCAAAATTAATTTTTAATATAAACATTTTACTATGGTCTTTGAAACATTTTTAAAGATGAGCTCAAAACCATTTTTCCACTTTATGACCCAAATTAAACTTTGAAGTTAAAACCTTTTCTTGAATGGTATTATAACTAGTTTGGTCAATTATATAATATTAAAATCAATTGTGGGCCTAATTTATGCCAAGACTTGTTAGTTGTGGGTTTGTTTGTGGCATGAACCATTAGTTCTTTTTTTAAGTGAGAAATCTATTTATGATAAACCCTTTAATTTAGTTTTAATCCAATATAGCAAAAAGGCTATTTTTCAGTTAACCCAATGGATTATGACTTAATTACTGGGAATTATCATTGAATGACTTCTATATTTAAAGATACAACTATTGGTTAATCAGTTTGAGTGATCCTTTCGAAAATAAAATATCCCATGTTGATATTTATTGACATATTTTATTGACCATACGCCTAAGAAAAGAGATTTGCCACTCATGTGTGCAATATATAAGGTTGAAAGAAATGCTCTAACTCTCTTGGTTTGATTGTTACACATGCATTGCATTACATCGTATTGATCCTTTTTGGCTCACAGACCTGGAGTATAGTAGTTCAAGAGCTTACAATAACCCAATATATGTCAATTACTTAGAGTTCAATGACAAGTCAGTTAAGTTCACACCAAAAGTAATGAATCTTGAGCAAGTTTAGAAGATGGTGAATGATGCCCTCGCCTCCAAGATGGAAGAGTTGAAGGGGGGCCTTAGATGAGATGGTGAATGATGCATTATTGTAAAATAACACTGTTGAGGTATCTATTAGTTCTAAGCAGAAGACAATGGAAAGGCTAAGGTAGTTAAAGTAGCCTTTGATGAAGAAAAGGTGGTATTTGATGATGATGACTGGGATACATACTTTCAACACCAATAAGAAGGGAACAAAGAGAAGAATGTTGAAGAGAAGATTGAATCTGCTAATTTGGAAAAGCTTATTATTGACCTGGAAAAGAAGCTTGAAAAGACACTGAAAGTTGAAGAGGCCTTAGAAGTTGATAAGATTTTTGGAGAGGATGAGAATCTCCCATACAAGTTTAAGATGCCTGCTTTCTCTAAGTACAATGGTATAAGAAATTTTCACTTGCATGTTAAGCAGTACATTACTGCCATGCAGTTTGCTAGAGCTACTAAGACTCAAAGACTAAGATACTTTATGCTCTCTTTGGATCCTATGGTGAAAAATTAGTTCAATACTTTAGAGGAGAACACTCAAAAAGACTGAGATTTATTGTACAAAGCTTTCATCCAACATAATGGATACAACATTGAGTTAGAGGTAACCTTGATATAGGTTGAGTTTATCAGACAAAGATAGAATGTGGGCATTCTTGACTATATAAAGAGATGGAGAATTAACGTGACCTTTCTTAAGAAAAGGCCAGATGATTTGGATTAGATACGAATGATAATCAAAGGTGCTTTTCCTTGCCTCTATGAAAGAATGGCTCAGACCCTCATAAAGGATTTCAAGGATCTTCTACAGGCTGGCCTTTAATTGGAAGGATGGGAGAGAGAGAGGAACAAATACTATAGAAAAGAGAGCAATAAGAGTAGCTATCAGTCTAGTGGATAAAATCAATTGGGACAAAAAGATGCTAAGGTGAATGTAACAACTGAACCAAGAAAGAAGCGTCAATTCTTAAAACTAGGAAAGCTATTGTCTTGGGTCTTTAACAAATTACAGAAGAAGGGGTTATTACAACATTTGACTCAATGACCTTTGTTAGATCCTTTACCATCTAATTTTGATATAGAGATTTTTTGTCAGTTCCATCAAGTGCCTGGTCATGAAACAGATCAATCTGTGTGCTTAAGGCATGAAATACAAAACCTTATTGATGATGGAAAGATCCTTACTCTTGACATGTCTAAGTAGATAAAGCTTTTCGACTCCAACTCAATAAACATCCCATGGCTTATGTGGTTTTCATTTCATTTTCTTTCTTTGGTTTTTTAGAACAATTATTTTTCAATTAACATTTTTGCGAATAAATTATTTTTGTTCATTTTGGTGCTCAATTGATGATGAGTTTAGCTTGATATTCATAAATCAATGTATCTATGCATCATGATCCAAATGACTTTACTAGAAGAGGGAGTTGTTTTATAACATTGAGTTATGTATGCTTACTTAGAGAGGGCTTGTAATATCCCAAAATTTTAAAAATTTTAATTTTTGGAAAATAAATAAATAAATTATAAGTTAATAAATTAAATAAATGATTTAAAAAAAGAAAAGATTTAAGAGAAAAAGTAACATTAGATAGGTTGGCTAAGATGACTATTTCTTTAGGTCTAGTGGGTATATTTAATATTTTTCCTATTTTATAACTCTCTTTTCTAACTTGATAACTAGAGCATACACTATAGCTATAGAAAGAAAGCATTCTTCTGCTAGCTAAGAGGTAGGGCTCGCTATAAGATGCTATAAGATACGAGCTTTTTGGCATGGAAAGATGAACTCAATTGGAAAATGACCCTAGAACCTTCTGAAAAAGAAAAGATTTTAAGTAAAAATGTAAAATGTATATGTGATATATATGTAAATATACATAACATATACAAGTGGATATTTTAAAAGTCAAAGTGTATTTTAATAATTCAAAATTAAATTATAATGTTAATGGAAGAGGATATTTTGAAGTTGTAATTAAATAATAATATAAATACATGGCTAAGATTAAAAGGTGGAAAATATATAAGGTTCAAATTAAAAGTTGTGGGATAGAGATGACTTGTGAGTCTTCATCTTTTGTCTTCTTCTTTTTCTTCCTTCTTCCTTAATCAATCTCCATTGTTGTGCAAGGGAGGTGCTCTCTTCTTCCATACTACTCAAGGTGAAGAGTTTTTAAGGGTTTCAAGGGAAGAGTTGGTGATTTCCACTTGAGTTAGTAAGTTCTAACTTGTATTTCTTGGAATTTCCTAAAAATGTGAAATTGACTTGTTATGGTTGTATGTTAATGGTTGGAATTAGTATGTATGAAGTTTTTTTTAGTAGATAACCATGATTTTTAAGGTTAGATTGAAGAAATAGTTAAGTTTGAGTTGAGTTTGGTGTAGGAAGAGAGTTTAGGTTCTTATAACTTTTGAGTTGTGAATTCATGGTTTTATATTGTGTAATTTGATTTTATTTGAGTTACTTTGAGGCATAAGCAAGTATTTTAAAGTTAAATGATGGATTTGGCTGAGTATGAATAGAGTTGGAATGGAAAGATAGATTGTACAAAGTATGAGCAAAGAATGGTAACTATGAATGTGACAATTATGTATTGATATCAGGAATTTAGCTTGACACGCCTAGTGACATGGCCATGTCATTGGGTGTGTCGATGGTTCTATTTTTAGTGTTGGTGACACGTGAAGTGACACACCCATGTCACTGAGTGTGTCACAGCTTCTGTAATGCTATAGTATTGACACGTGCAGTGACATGCCCATGTCATTGAGCATGTCATAGCTACTATGATGTAAGAGTTTTGGCACGGGCAGTCACACGCCTATGTCTCTGGACATATCATAGCTATTATAATGTAGAGCTAAGGACACGATCATTGATACACCCATGTCACTGAGTATGTCAATGCTTCTGTGTTGTGGACTTAGGGCACGATCATTGACACACCCGTGTTTTTTAGCGTGTCATTTGTAGATTTTGTCCAAGATAGCTCTTTTCCTTACTTTTCCTTTATGGTTCTTATCTTTGTGTTGAAACATCATGTATATGACTTTAATTGTGATACTAAGTGATTATTTATAATCACATTTGGTTTAGGCTTTGAGGAGATTTGAGTTGCCTAATCCAAGTGTTGAAGGATATCTTGGAAGAGAAGGTTGAAAGTGGTGTTTGAGCTTGTTTTGTTTCTTTTAGAGGAAAGTACAAACTTTGAATAAATTGGTTATATTTGCATAACATTTGGACTTAACACATTTTGGTTGAAAAATGTGTTAAGTTACTTACTACATGGATTATGCATTAGTAATATGCTATGACGTGTAATTTCATAAATGCATTATATGTAATGTGAAAGGCCATTGTTAATGGCTAAATTGAGTAAAAGTGAAAAATATACAAGATGTGCAAATGTTCCAACATGTTTGGGTAATGTGGTTTATTATGTGTACATTAAAGATATTATGTACAGCCATTGGTAATGGCTAGATTGCATAAAATATGATACATTATGATTATATGATGATGTTGATATAAATGAGATTAATGAGACAATGTGCTTAGTGATAAAGAGATAAATGAGGCAATGTGTCTAGATTTGAGATCTTGAGTGTAGAGTTGATTATTGGACATCAAGATAAGAGACACTGCCAACATGCACATATTTTATATTTTCGTATATTGTGATATCATGTATATTATATTATATTTTGATGTATATATAATAAACTATAAAGAATGTTTTGGATAAAAATTTTGCAATGGGGGGTATGTATGTATTTTTAACAAGTAATATTTTATTTGTTATTTAAATGATATCCATTAAATTGTTTAAGATTATACAGATTTGAAAAGTAAGGTTTTTATTAAAATGGGTTATGACATTCTTGTACCGTATATGCATTTATTATATATGTTGGATGTATGTATTGTATGTATATATGGTATAAGGGTGTTATAAGGCTCATGTATAATTATATGTGTCTAAGTCCTAGTCGATCCTAGAACATGCTTTAACAAACTTTCAAAGAAAAACTGAACTTTACTTATTTAAGAGAGAAATGATCTAGGGATTATTTATTGAGCCAATAACTAATATCCACCATGTTATCATCAATTCCTAGTTTATCCCTTTAAGCCTTCATCAGATTTTAGCTTGATTTTTATTGACTTGTCCTGATAACCCACCCTACTTTATCGTGACACTTGTGGAAAGTCTAATGATCACTGAGTTACTAGGAAGCAACAATATCAAAGAAAGGGATGATTAATCAAGATCATAAAGATGGTTAAAATTTACCTGAATTAGGTCTGATGTCTCAAAACTATTCCATATGGAAATGACATCAAGAATACAAAGTATTCATCATCATTGAAGAAGACTCACACTACCACACTCATCCATAGTCAAAAGCATAAGATGGTACAAATAATACAACTCTTTTAGAGCTAAGACCGAGAAAAGAAAGAAAGAGACAAAAAAAAACTACAAAAAGGAGGAAAACAAAAAAGAAAAAAAGAAGAAAATAAAAAAGAAAAGGAAAGAAGAATGAGAGTCTGAAACATTTTGCAAAAATCATCCTAATTAGATCCAGATTTCTGCTAAAGAGATAAAAAAGTTGAAGCTTAATCTTTATGAAGCAAGATTTCAAGTTCTATTTTTTCATTAAGTAAGATTTCAAGTTCTATCTTTTCACGAAGCAAGATAACAAGACGCCTAGAAGGTGAAAATGATGCTTAGAGTTTAAGAATACCTCTAACACCATATGGTTCCAATAAGATGTTTGTAGTGTGAAGATTTGTCAGCAGTGTTACATCAGCTCCAGTTTAAAAATGGCCTTCACTTAACCCATGTCCCTTATAGACCCCATTTCAAGCCTATTAAAAACCTATTGATCTCTTTTGGTAGGTGGAATCTATTAGTGGAGATAGTTTAAAAAGGCATGCATATGTAATAATTAAACACAATGAGGCTTTTTGCCAAGTAATGTGTATATGCCTATCTGAAGTGCAACCGTTCTTGCTCAAACAAAAATGATTCCCAAGTTTAGTATGGTAACTAGTTATAGATATACTAATTTGGAAAATCAAACCCTGAGGTATATTGATACTGATTTGATAAAGCCTATATACGATTTTAAAATTAAAAGAAAAAAAGTGTTTCTTGTCGCATGAGCTTTCAAGCTTGGGGAAGTACGTTGCACTGTCAAACTTATAAAGGATGTATTGGGCAAATGTGGCTAAGGAAAGGATCATTTTCAAGGTCATGGAGAAGTTATCAACTAATATGTTGTATCATGTTTTGAAATGGGTATCGCCTATGTATCTAACTACCTTACTTGGGCCTCACTACTCATATTTTCATCTTGGATAAAGCCATAGATGTGAAGTCTTATGTTGTTCTAATGCAAGACCTGAACAAACATTTGGAAGGAATTAATGGGAGTCAATAGAACTGTTATAAGCATTATCCATGCGTATCATCCATACACACATATATGAGCATATCACACTGCATTTTTATCTTGTGTTGCATATTCTTTATCAATGTGAATAACATATATCCTGTGAAGTAAACAATCAAAAGCAAATATAGAATGAAGGTGTATGAAAGGGCCATTGCAAAAGATAGTAGAGATGCATGCATGTGCAGAGAGTGAGACAAAATATAAACATCAGTCAGAGCCCACATAGGAACAAATCATTGGTTTGAGCCTACACAGGGAGCAAAACCTCTACTTTTCAATTTTTGAGTTTATATGTGTATAAAATATTTTTAGACTCTCTTTTAATGTTTTGCCATGCAGGAGGCAAAGAGATGATACGATGGCTAAAAAATAGCAGAATTTTTTGCAAGGTGAAAAATGGAAAGAATGGAATAAGTGGCTAGAAGAAAGCCTTAAATGAAAGAAGATCAATTGAGCTAGAAGACCTAAAGTCGATGCAGGATAAAGGTTCATCCCAAGAAAAATCCATTAAATAATGGAACAAGTGACTAGAAGAAAGTTGAAACTCTCAAATGAATGAAGATACGAATGACAAAAGATCAGTCTAGCTAGAAGAGCTGGAGTTGATGCAGGATAGAGGTCTATGAAGGTAGACATTTTTCAAGAATTGTCAAAGTATTTAGAATCAAACTCCAATGGATTTGTTAAAGCATCCCTTACCAAGTCTACTTAGATTTATCAAAATATGAACTCTTTGGATTTGTTGAAGTATCATGATGACAGTTTTGTGGATTTGTTGAAGTATCCAAGTATCCAACCTATATTGAATTTATTGAAGTATTCTAATGGCACAATTTTATGGATTTGGTAAAGCATCTGAACATCCGGCCTATATTGGATTATCTAGACATTGCAATTTTGTTGATTTGTTTAAGTATCCAAGCATCCAGCCTATAATTGATTTATTGAAGTATCTTGACGGTGTAGTTTTGTGGATTTGGTAAAACATCCAAATATCTAGATTATATTGGATTTGCTTAAGTATCATGATGGCGCAGTTTTGCAGATATGGTAAAGCTTTCAAACCTCTAGCTTATATCAGATTTATTGAGGCATCCGTCAAAAGATCTTGGGTTTAATAAAGCACCCATGCCAACTCAGATTTATTGATTAAAGGTCCCGAGTTTATTTGAAGCACTCAGACTAGCTCGAGTTTATTTGAAACACCCAAACCAACTTAGATTTATTGAAGCATCCATTAGAATATTCTGGGTTTTTTGAAGTATCCAGACCAGCTTGAGTTTATTTGAAATACTCAAACCAATTATGATTTATTTGAAGCATCCAAACCAGCTCCGGTATATTTGAAGTACGCAAACTAATTTAGATTAATTGATAAGTCTAAAGTATCTAGACTAGCTTGAGTTTATTTAAATCACCCAAACTAGTTTGTATTTATTGAAGCATCCATTAAAAGATTTTTGATTTATTTAAAACATCTAGACCATCTCGGGTTTATTTGAAGCACTTGAATCATTTCAAATTTATTGAAGCATCCATTAGAAAATTCTAGATTTATTTGAAGCATCACGACCAGCTCGGATTTGCTTAAATCACCCAAACTAGCTCAAAATTATTAAAGTATCTGAGATCAACATTAATCTATCAAGGCAGATTGCTTTTCATTCTCTGAATAAATTCAAGATCATTTAAGCAGGAGGCAAGACTGCATGCTTTTAATTTTGACTGCGAATGAATTTGGTTCTAATTAAAAGGCCCGAATCAAATGTGGTTCTAATTAAAAAGCCCGAATCAAATCTTGTTCCAATTAAAAGGCCCAAATCATATCAAGTTCTAACAACTTCATTCTAATTTACTGTCTATAAATATAAATATATTAATTAATTATTTAATTTTACTTTTAATTCACACAACTCATTTTCTTTCTTCTATGACTTTCTTTCTTTCTTTTATTATCTTATTTTAATTATTATGTTCCCTAAACCTTATTTATATCTTATATATATGTTAAATATATCTCATGTATATGTATTTATATATGTCATATATATTTTAGTTGTATATTATATATATCTTTAGGTACATGTATATGTAATGTATATATTATGTATATGTAACATATATTTTTACTTATATATATAGTGTATATTTGGGTATGCCTCTAGCATACATCATGTGTATATAATATATATATTAAATATAGTATGTATGCAACATATATAATAGGTATATACTATGTATACACTAGGTATACATTAGGTATATATTAGGTATATACAACACTTATACCTCTTCCAATACTTTAATTAACCTCCAAATACTTATTTAATTTGTCTAAAACCACGGATATTAAAGAAGTTATACTTCAAAGCCCTTTTAAATTTTTTTTCCAAATTTTAAAAATGTTACTCTCGTGTATCTGATCTCACCATCATATCATCTATATATACTTCAACTTCCTTATACGTCATGTCATGGAATAAGGCGACGGCCATTCTCTGATAATGTAACACCCTTATACCCTATATATGTACAATACATATTTTCAGCATATGTAAAATACGCATATACGGTACAAAAACGTCACAGACCGGTTTACTAAATTTTTTTTAACATTTCCAATTTAAAATTTTAAATTCTAAATATATAAAAATTAAATAGAATATAAATATTCTTTACTTGTTATAAGAACCCAAAATAAATAATATATATATAAATCTCTGGGAAAAATTCGTCAGAGTTCTGTCTGTAATTTAAATATCCCAAAATTTATCAACACAACCTGCAAAAAAGAAAACACTCCCAAATAATTTCCAATCACCATCTCAACCGTACTTCTCAATTCTACCAAGTTTCTCAAACATTTATACATATAGATATATATAATTTAAAACACACTTACTCTCCCATTTCAAATATATTGACCCAAATATTCTTTATAATATACAATACGTAAAATTTAAAACATAATATATTATGCATAAAATTCAAAATGTACAATAACATAAAAATATATACATGCTGCTAGCAGTGTTTCTGATCTCTATAGCAACTCTACAAGCTGAACTGGGTCTACCTTGTCACCTGTGCGATGAAAATAATCGCGCTAAGCCGAAGCCTAGTGGTACAAACTTTGATAATAACAATATAACTCAATGCAATACCAAATGCACAATGCATATAGATGTCACACCAATCCACTTTCTTATATTTTTCAAATATTTCATAAGCACAACTCATAACATTATATTACTCAATTGTATCATAATTCATAATTCACAGTAAAACAAAGACAAGCATGGGCCCAAAAAGGATCTAATATGCTATTCAAATTTCAGAGTTAATGACACCATGTGTCTAGCCCCATAGGTAATATATCCATGGATAATGTAACAGCCCCAGTCTCTTAGACCTCAACCCGGCTAGATCCTTAGGCCCCAATATCTTGGTCGTCAACCCGGCTAGACTGCTACAGTTTTTAAGGCTTACGACCCAGTCTTTTCACTCCAAAAATATCACATTTATCAGCTGGCCTGGCTTATGACCCAGTCTTTTTACTATTCCAACGTATAGTCCGTAGGCAATCATAGACATGCCACCAAACCCAGAACTCTGAAAATTGAATACATACTAGGCACACAATTTATTCATATTTCTCATTATTAATCTCTTTCTCATTTTCACATATTCAATCTAGGCACATTGCCTTATTTTCACTTTTTTTTTCACATTTCTCATTTTTCACATCTTTCTCATTTTTCTCATTTTTCTCATTTTTTACCAATATCAATTCATTTCATTATTACACATATCTCATTTTTGCATTCGCAACACATTACCCAATTACTTTGGGCATTTTCACATAATATGAATATTTCACATGTTACACAAATTAGCCATTATCAATGGCTTTTCACAATGCATTTAACACATATATGACATTACAAATGTCATAGCATATTATTCATACACAATCAATGAACCAAGTAGCTTAACACATTTTTCAACCAAAACGTGTTAAGTCCAAATGTTATGCAAATATAGACATTATATTCAAAGTTTGTACATACCTCCACTAGCAACCCAAAGCAAGCTAAAAACAACCTTCAATCTAATCTTTCTAACTTGCCTTTCACCACTTGGATGAAGCAAATCGACTTCCCTCAATGCCTAAACCAAATGTGATAACAAATAATCATTTAGTATCAAATTTAATGGCATTTCCAACATTAAACAATAATTACACATCACTCCTAAAAATTTTCAAAAGTTTAGCCTTTCCTTACTTCAACATTGGAATTCCATTCTACTACAATTAAATTAGTGTTTTAAGTTTATTTATATTATTAAAAACATATTTTAATACATTTAAATCATTTACATAATAAAAATACACTCATATACACAAAATCTCAAAAATGGCATAACCTTCCCCCATTGAAGGTTTTCCATTCCAACACAATCTATTACTCATTCCAAGCTTATATTCATCACTTTTAACACTAAACAACATGCATAAACAAATAAAATCACACAATTCAACCACTTTGGAAAATCACTTTTCCAAAACCCTAAATCTCCATTTCCATTCTCAAACTCCAACCCAACACCACCAAGTCCAATATTTGACTTTAAAATACTTGTTTATGAATCAAAACAACTCATTTGGAATCAATTTGCACAATTAAAGTTCATGTTTTCAAAACCCCAAAAATCCATAACCTTAAATTCTCTCTCTTCACAATTCTTTAACCAAACTCCATCATCTCTTCAATCTAACCTTAGAATCATTGTTAACTACCCAAAATAACATCATACACACCAATTCCAACAATTATAACATCCTACATAAAAATTCAGATTCTCACATAATCTAAATTTCCAAGGAATTCAAAGAAAAGAGATGGAAACTTACTAATTTTGGTGGAAATCACCAAAAATCCACTTGAAACTATTAATTCCTTCAATTTATGGAGTATGGAAGAAGCAAAATCCTTGGTCTTCAAACTTCCATGGAAGCCACGTTCTTGATGAAGAAGAAGAAGAAGAAGAAGAAGAAGAAGAAGAAGAAGACTTTTAATATTCTTTTCCTTTCATATTTTTTTTAACCACATATATATTAAAATAATTTAATTATTTAATTATTTTTTTAATAAATTAAAAGTCCTAATTTCCCTCTTCCATTAAAAAATAATTTGTTTTTGAATTATTTTATTAATTTTGAATTTATAAGATTTAATTACCAAAATACCCTTTTCTTTTAAAAAGTGGTCTTTTATATATGTTATGTATATTTTGCATATATATCATATATATATTCCACTTTTTCATTTAAAATTCCTTCATTTTTCATTTAAAACCATTAATTTAATTTATTCTTTTAAATTATAATTTATTTTATCAAATTTTTCAAAAATTAGAAATTTTCAAAAATTTTAGGATGTTACAATTCTCTCCCCCTAAAACAAATTTCGTTCCCAAAATTACCTGTCCTCAAGTCTGGAATAAATGGGGAAACTAACACTGCATCGCCTGCTCACTTTCCCAAGTTGCCTCCTTAGTGGCATGATTCCTTTAAAGGACTTTCACAAGTGGCACCCTCTTATTCCTCAATTCTTTAACCTCTCGTGCCAAAATCACCACTGGTTCTTCCTCGTAAGTCAGATCTGGACTCACCTCAATGGACTCCACTGACAAGATATGAGATGGGTCAGACCTATATCTCCAAAGCATCGAGACATGGAAAACATTATGTATTTGATCCAACTCAGGAGGCAAAGCTAGTCTATAAGCCACTGGACCAACTCTCTCCAACACCTCATATGGTCCTATGAAATGAGGACTCAACTTCCCTTTGCGGCCAAATCTCAAAATCTTCTTCCATGGAGACACCTTCAGAAACACTTTATCTCCCAAACTAAACTCTATGTATCTTCTCTTTAAATCTGAATAGGATTTCTGTCGGTCTGAAGCTAATTTCAAATGACCCCGAATCACCTTCACTTTCTCCTCTGTTTCCTTAATCAAATCGGGACCAACCAGTTTACCTTCTCCAACTTCATCCCAACACAAAAGTGTCCTGCATCTCCTGCCATATAAAGCCTCATAAGGAGTCATCCCAAAAGTGTACTGCAAAATTTTTTCCCAATTCCCGGCAAAATCAATGATACAACTCCTCAACACCAGAATCTGTATCACTCTCTCTAAGTGTCCATCTGTCTGAGGATGAAAAATAGTACTAAAATGCAATCGAGAACCTAGAGCATTATGAAAACTCTTCCAAAACCTCGAAGTAAACCGGGGATCTCGATCCGACACTAAAGAAACTGGGACTCCATGCAACCTGACCCTCTCATTGATATACAGCTCAGCCAATCTCTCAAGAGAATAATCCATCCGAACTGGAAGAAAATGAGCTGTCTTCATCATCCGATCAACTATTACCCAGATTGCATCATGCTTCTTCTGGGTCAAAGGTAGTCCAGTCACAAAATCCATTGTCACTCGCTCCCATTTCCACTCTGGCACTGATAAAGGTTGGAGCAACCTTGAAGGAACTTGGTGCTCAGCCTTCACTTTCTAGCAAGTGATACATCTGGATGCAAACTCTACTATGTCCCTCTTCATACCTGACCACCAATAATGTCGCTTCAGGTCCTGATACATCTTGGTACTCCCAGGGTGCATAGCAAAAAGTGACTAATGTGCTTTGTAATGACCCTCCCCGACCAGGTCGGCTGCCCGACCCACTAGTGGCTTACGGCCCGGCCTTTTCACCACCTGGGCACGGAGTCCGCAGGAGGCAAGCGATCGCTACAGTACTGGACAGCCCTCGCGGCCCACCCAGCAGGAATTTGTTTATTTGGCTCCCAAAGGAGTCGCCTCCCTGGATCGAACCCCTGACCTCCCACTTAAGAGAGCCAGAGAGAACCATCCAGTACCATTTCTGCTAACAATTGTAACACCCCTTCCCGACCTACATGTGTAAGCTGAGTAGAGGCGCCACACTAACCTAATGTTGCTACCAATTTTACTTAGTCAAATTTTAGTTCCGATTTTTTTTTTCAAAAATTTTGCCATAGTTTCGCCTAAAAATTGAGTCCCAAGTGTCGACAAAACCGGTTTTTTTCTTATTTTTAAAAACATTTTACACAAACCAATGCAAACAAAATCATTCTCAGTACACTCCCAATAAATCCCCCTTGTAACCTCAACTACAACCTGCAAAAAGAATTTACACTTCTAGTGCAACATAAAATAAAGGTTTTGTGACAACCCCTATATTTAAATATTACACAGCGGAAGTTATAAAATATTTACATATTTACATACTAAACATTTCTTTACAAAATATAAAGAAATATACATGATTGGCAAGTCTGCTCTGATCTTTAAGCTCCAAAAATGGATTCAACAAGGTCTACTCTCACTTGGTCTTGATGAACTCTCGGGTTCAACTCTATCCACTCTATTACCTGCGCGATTAAACACTATCGCGCTAAGCCAACGACTTAGTAAGATAAAACATGTTAATGGTATGCTTAAATGTAATGCAATGCCACATATGTTATTGATAAGATCAACATCATAAATATAAAGTTAACACATAATTATGCATTTCACAAATCATAGTCATATGAGTATACCACATTTCAACATCTTTCCACATTCAACATTACTCAATCATACTCAATAACCAACATCTCATTTCATTAACTCATAACATTATTTAGGACATTCATATAACCTTGACACCTATGGGCCCAACAAGTATTTAATATGATATTCAGAGTTCAGAGTTACTGATTTGGTTCATAGTCACAATAATCACGCCCGTAGGCAATGTATATACAAGTATCTCTATCCATGGATAGTGTAACAGACCCAGTCTCTTGGACCATCACTCAACACATATGAGGAGATCCTCAACCCGGCAAGACTGTTACAAATCATATATCTTATATTCACAATTCTCATAGTGTAACAGACCCAGTCTCTTGGACCATCAACTCAACACATATGAGGAGATCCTCAACCCGGCAAGACTGTTACCTTTCATCATTTCTTAGGCATGCCACCCAAATCCAGAACTCTGAAACTGAATAACATATTAAACAAACAATTCATTTATTATATAGTTACCATTTCCATTCTCAAATTCTCATCACATTTAGGCAAACATGCCTTCTTTCTTTCAATATCATCATCATAGCCAATCACAATGGCATTGTCTCATATCATGTCTTATTTGAATTATCATTTCAATTTCAATGTATATTATTCATGAAACACATAACCATTCACAATGCATAACATAACATTGTTCAATCTCAACAATGCAATTAGGGCAAAGAACAATTGATATGATTCATATGAATAATACATTCTGGTTTTAGACTCCATTTTATCCTTATTTTGAAAAATTGTATAAAATAATCTACTTGATTAAAAATTCTAAAATTTTTACAGAATTTAATTTTGTATCTTAAAATCATTCCTTTAAAATTTCAGATCAAACTGAACACAAAATCTTGGTCAAATAGTTCACCTAACCAGACTGCCCCAATTGCCCTGCATCCTGGCAGCAGTTCTGAACTTTTTGAATTCCATAAATCAAATTCAATCAACGTGGTTCCAAATTAGTTTTTCTCAAATACTAGACTCACTAAGCAACAACATATCCAAAATTCAATTGGATATGATTTTTCTACATTTTATTAAAAATCCCGAAATATAGCTGTCTCAGTTAAGGTACCTGCTGGAACAGTTCTACTAAAAATAATCTTTCTAAACTCATAACCATTCCAAAATCGAATCAACATATTTTTCAGTCATTCTAGACTCATAGAGGCACAACATATCAAAAATTCACTTCAAAAACATTTTTCTATAATTAATTAAAAATCATACAAGTCACAGCCTTTACTAATTGTAAAACAGAAAAAGAATTTCACTAAACACAACTCATCTCATCATCAAACGAACAAACCCTAATTCCTTTCTCACACCACTTCAAAAGAATTGAAGAATTTAAAGAAAAGATCTTACCTTAGATGAAGAAATCCACAAATCTTTAACCAAAACCCTTGCTTCCTTCTTCAAATTGCTTCAAACCTCAAGGTCACCTCTCTTTCTCTCTTGGTTTTTGGAGAGCCGGCACCTCTTGAAAGAAAGAAGGAAAATGATGAAGACACAAAGTCAAATTTGCTTTTAATCTCCACCAAGTGATCTTATCCAAGCAATTACCAAAATGCCCTCAATCATATAACTAACTTTTTGTCTCATATAAGCCCTTATATGTAATTGCACATTCCACAAAAATATCTTCTTGCATTGACTCTTCCTTTGACCCATTTATATGTTATATATATCATCATATACACAACATATACATTTGTCTCTAAACCCTAAATTTCTTCTCCAAAACACATACAAAAACATTCTCTTCCAATTTCTTATCAACTTATCATATATACATAATTCAAGTGCAACAACACTAACACCAAGACTACTAGAGCATAATTAGGGATATTACAATTCTCCCCCTCTAGAAAGAAATTTCGTCCTCGAAATTACCTGAAATTAACTCTGAAATAACTGAGGATACTGGTCTCGCATGGTATGCTCACTTTCCCAAGTTGCTTCCTCTCTTGCATGATTCTTCCACAGAACTTTTACCAAAAGGCACATTCTTATTTCTTAACTCTTTTACATCACGTGCCAAGATAGCAACTGGTTCCTCTTCAAATGTCAAGTCTGGGCTCACTTCAATAGATTCAAATGGCAACACATGAGATGGATCCGACCTATATCTCCTCAACATAGAAACATGGAATACATTATGAATACGATCCAACTCAGGTGGCAAAGCAAGTCGATACGCCACTGGCCCAACTCTTTCTAACACTTCATACGGCCCAATGAAACGAGGACTCAATTTTCCTTTCCGACCGAACCTCAAAATCTTCTTCCAAGGAGACACTTTCAGAAATACCTTATCTCCAACATCAAACTCTATATCTCTCCTTTTCAGATCTGCATAAGACTTCTGTCGGTCTGAAGCTGCTTTTAACCTGCCTCGAATCAACTTTACTTTTTCTTCAGTTTCTTGAATCAAATCAGGACTAACCAACTTATTATCTCCAAGCTCATTCCAACAAAGAGGTGTCCTACACCGTCTGCCATACAATGCTTCAAACGGTGCCATACCAATGCTGGATTGGTGACCGTTGTTGTAAGCAAACTCCACAAGAGGTAAAAACCTATCCCAACTTCCAGAGAAATCGATGACACAGCTTCTCAACATGTCCTCAATAATCTGTATCACCCTCTCTGACTGTCCATCCGTCTGTGGATGAAAAGCAGTGCTGAAGTGCAGTCGAGAACCTAAAGCACTATGCAAACTCTTCCAAAATCTGGAAGTAAACCTGGGATCTCGATCAGACACTAAAGAAGTTGGAACACCATGCAGTTTCACAATCTCATGGATATACAGCTTAGCCAATCTCTCCAAAGAGTAATCCATTCGAACCGGAAGAAAATGAGCTGTCTTAGTCAATCTATCCACAATCACCCATATGGCATCATGCTTCTTTTGTGTCAATGGCAAACCAGACACAAAATCCAATGTTACTCTTTCCCACTTCCATTCTGGCACTGACAATGGTTGAAGCAACCCGGTTGGAACTTGATGCTCTGCTTTAACCTTCTGACAGGTGAGACATTTCGATACAAACTCAGCAATGTCTCTCTTCAACCCCATCCACCAATAATGCTGTCTCAAATCATGATACATCATCGTATTACCCGGATGCATAGCAAACATTGACTGATGAGCTTCTTCCAAAATGACCCTTTTCAAATCAGCATCATCGGGTACACACAATCGGTTTTTAAACCATAGGCTCCCATCACTTTTCATAACAAAATCTCTAGTCTTCCCATTCTTGCAATCTGAAATAATCTTCTGAATCTTCATATCAATCAACTGAGCCTCTTTGATCTGATCTAACAAAACTAGTTTCAAAAGCAACTGTGCCAACAATGCACCATCATCACAAGGTACAAAACTGGCATGCAATGCTCTCAACTCAACAAGCAACGAGAGCGAGTAAACTGTTAAACCAGCTAAAGACTTCCGACTCAAAGCATCAGCAACAACATTTGCTTTACCTGGATGATAGTCAATCAAGCAGTCGTAGTCTTTAATCAATTCTAACCATCTCCTCTGACGAAGATTGAGTTCTTTCTGGACACCCAAATACTTCAAACTCTTGTGATCAGTGTAGATGAAACATTTCTCCCCAAACAGATAGTGGCGCCAAATTTTCAATGCAAACACAATGGCAGCCAATTCCAAATCATGGGTCGGATAGTTAAGCTCATGCGGTTTCAACTGTCGAGATGCATAAGCTATAACTTTACCTTCTTGCATCAACACACATCCCAAACCACTATGTGAAGCATCACTGTAAATCACATATGGTTTGCCTTCTACAGGTAAAGTAAGAACAGGCGCTTGAGTCAACATATCTCTCAACTGCTCAAAGCTCGCCTGACACTGATCTGTCCATAAAAACCTCACTCCCTTACGAAGCAATCTGGTGAGTGGAGTAGCTATCAAAGAAAATCCTTTCACAAACCGCCGGTAATAGCCTGCCAAACCTAGAAAACTTCTAATCTCTGTCACAGACTTAGGTGGACTCCAATTCAGAATAGCTTCAACTTTACTTGGATCAACTCTAATGCCTTCTGCTGAAACAATATGTCCGAGAAAAGCTACTTGATCCAACCAGAACTCACACTTCGACAATTTAGCAAACAACTGCTTCTCTCTCAAAATCTGCAACACAATCCGCAGATGCATATCATGTTCCTCCTCATTCCGCGAATACACCAGAATGTCATCGATGAAGACCACTACAAACTGATCCAGATAGGGCCTAAATACCCTATTCATCAAATCCATAAAAGCTGCAGGTGCATTCGTCAGACCAAAAGGCATAACTAAAAATTCATAATGCCCATATCTGGTCCGGAAAGCTGTCTTCGGAACATCTTCAGCTCTGACTCTCAGCTGATGGTACCCTGATCTCAGATCAATTTTGGAAAACACAGCTGCACCCTTCAACTGATCAAATAGATCATCGATTCTAGGCAAAGGATATTTATTCTTAATGGTCACTTTGTTCAATTGCCTATAATCGATACATAATCTCATAGTACCATCTTTCTTCTTCACAAATAGCACAGGAGCTCCCCAAGGAGAAACACTGGGGCGAATGAATCCTTTGTCCAACAACTCCTGTAATTGCACTTTTAACTCCCTCAATTCTGCTGGTGCCATTCTGTAAGGAGTAATTGAAATAGGAGTGGTACCGGGCAACAATTCGATACCAAACTCCACTTCTCTCTCAGGAGGCAATCCTGGCAACTCCTCGGGAAAAACATCTGGGAACTCAGCAACTGTGGCAATGCTATCAATGGGAGAACCCTTTACTCTAGTATCTACCACATGAGCAAGATAGGCTTCACATCCCTTTCTAATCAACCTCCTAGCTGCAACAGCTGAAACAAATAAGGAGGCTAGCTGTTCCTGCTCATTAGATACTATCACCTCTCTACCATCACCAGTTCTCAAAGAAACAATCTTCTTCTTACAATCTACCACAGCTCCATGTCGAGATAGCCAGTCCATGCCTAGAATCACATCATATTCCTTAAATGGCATCTCAATCAAATCTCCAAGGAACTCCTCACCTTGCACCCTCACTGCACTATCTTTATGCACTTTACTAACTATCACACTATGCCCTAGAGGATTTGTCACCAAAACATCAAATCCTAGGGACTCAGCATGCATATCAAACACAGGCAAAATAGATGCACTAATATAAGAATGGGTGGATCCGGGATCAATCAAAGCAAGTACTGCAGTATCAAATAAAGAAAAAGTACCAGCTATAACTGCCGATGCATCCGGCTGCCTTTGCATAACATACATCCTCTGGGAAGATCCAACCTCCTCTGGTCTACTCTCCCTGGATGTAGCACCTCCTCTAAAACTGAACCCTGGTCTACCTCCTCGGCTGGCACCTCTGCCTCCTCTGCCTCCCCTCACACTAGCTCGAGAAGCAGTAGAATCAACTGGCATCTGCTCCTGCCTCTCAGGACAGTCTCTCACAAAGTGGTCAGGTGATCCACACCTGAAGCATACCCCTGATCTACTATGCCTCTAACAAACGCCCCCATGTCTTCCACCACACTGGTTACACACAGGTAAGGTGGATCTCTGAACTCCAGGAGTAGGAGCACTCGCTACTGAAGCTGCAGGTCTAAATCTCTGCCTCTGGAACTGCACTGACCTACTAGCTGATCTTTGACTTCTACTGACCCGAGGAGCAAAGCTTCCCTTACCTCTTTTAGCAGAAGAAGACTCTGCTTCAAATTGGGGCCTTCTAATCCTAACCTCTTCCTCAGAAGCAGCTGCAATATTCTGAGCTTTCTCCACACTCCGAGCTGCTGTCACAAGCTGAGAAAAATCCTGATACCGAGAACCAGCCACATGGCACATAAGAGAGGGCCTCAACCCCTCCTCAAATCTCCGGCATCGATCTATCTCATCCGATATAATGCCCCCGGCATACTCACTCAACCGGATAAATTCAACCTCATACTCCGTCACGGTCCGGTTGTTTTGCTTCAAATCTAAAAACTCTCTCTTCTTCCCATCTTTATACTCCCTCGGAGTATACTTCAATTCGAACTCCCTCAGAAAATCTGCATAGGACAATGTTGGGGGATCTTCCATAGAATGGGGCACTGTCTTCCACCAATTATAAGCATCCTTCTGCAACAATGATCTTGCATAATCAAAATTTTCCTCTGGAGTGGCTTGCAACTGCACAAATATTCTCTGAACTTTGTCTAACCATTGCTTAGCCACAACTGGATCAGTAGTACCTATAAAATCCTCTGCTCCAAACTTCCTTAGTTTATCATATTGCCTCACTGCTACCAAAGGCTGTGGGGGTGGTGGTGGTGGCTGTGGTTGCACTGGTGCTGGCCTCAAAGCCTCTATCACATGCCTAACCCAAGCTGGCGGAACCTCCTCCGCAGCTGATCTCCCTGACACCGAAGCAGGTGCCTCCTCAACACTAACAACCCTAGCTCCATCATCAGGGGCAATACTCTCGGCACTACCCTCAACCGACTGTCGTGAGTGAGAATCCATCACAACCTAACACTGCAAACACAGCAGATTATATCTTATTAAAGATCAGAGACTGCCAATCTCAAACGTATATGTTATTCAAAACCACTTTTTAAGTAAAAATAGTCTTTTTATTACATTTTACCTAGGTTGAGAATCTCAAACCTAGGCTCTGATACCAAAACAATTGTAACACCCCTTCCCGACCTACATGTGTAAGCTGAGTAGAGGCGCCACACTAACCTAATGTTGCTACCAATTTTACTTAGTCAAATTTTAGTTCCGATTTTTTTTTTCAAAAATTTTGCCATAGTTTCGCCTAAAAATTGAGTCCCAAGTGTCGACAAAACCGGTTTTTTTCTTATTTTTAAAAACATTTTACACAAACCAATGCAAACAAAATCATTCTCAGTACACTCCCAATAAATCCCCCTTGTAACCTCAACTACAACCTGCAAAAAGAATTTACACTTCTAGTGCAACATAAAATAAAGGTTTTGTGACAACCCCTATATTTAAATATTACACAGCGGAAGTTATAAAATATTTACATATTTACATACTAAACATTTCTTTACAAAATATAAAGAAATATACATGATTGGCAAGTCTGCTCTGATCTTTAAGCTCCAAAAATGGATTCAACAAGGTCTACTCTCACTTGGTCTTGATGAACTCTCGGGTTCAACTCTATCCACTCTATTACCTGCGCGATTAAACACTATCGCGCTAAGCCAACGACTTAGTAAGATAAAACATGTTAATGGTATGCTTAAATGTAATGCAATGCCACATATGTTATTGATAAGATCAACATCATAAATATAAAGTTAACACATAATTATGCATTTCACAAATCATAGTCATATGAGTATACCACATTTCAACATCTTTCCACATTCAACATTACTCAATCATACTCAATAACCAACATCTCATTTCATTAACTCATAACATTATTTAGGACATTCATATAACCTTGACACCTATGGGCCCAACAAGTATTTAATATGATATTCAGAGTTCAGAGTTACTGATTTGGTTCATAGTCACAATAATCACGCCCGTAGGCAATGTATATACAAGTATCTCTATCCATGGATAGTGTAACAGACCCAGTCTCTTGGACCATCACTCAACACATATGAGGAGATCCTCAACCCGGCAAGACTGTTACAAATCATATATCTTATATTCACAATTCTCATAGTGTAACAGACCCAGTCTCTTGGACCATCAACTCAACACATATGAGGAGATCCTCAACCCGGCAAGACTGTTACCTTTCATCATTTCTTAGGCATGCCACCCAAATCCAGAACTCTGAAACTGAATAACATATTAAACAAACAATTCATTTATTATATAGTTACCATTTCCATTCTCAAATTCTCATCACATTTAGGCAAACATGCCTTCTTTCTTTCAATATCATCATCATAGCCAATCACAATGGCATTGTCTCATATCATGTCTTATTTGAATTATCATTTCAATTTCAATGTATATTATTCATGAAACACATAACCATTCACAATGCATAACATAACATTGTTCAATCTCAACAATGCAATTAGGGCAAAGAACAATTGATATGATTCATATGAATAATACATTCTGGTTTTAGACTCCATTTTATCCTTATTTTGAAAAATTGTATAAAATAATCTACTTGATTAAAAATTCTAAAATTTTTACAGAATTTAATTTTGTATCTTAAAATCATTCCTTTAAAATTTCAGATCAAACTGAACACAAAATCTTGGTCAAATAGTTCACCTAACCAGACTGCCCCAATTGCCCTGCATCCTGGCAGCAGTTCTGAACTTTTTGAATTCCATAAATCAAATTCAATCAACGTGGTTCCAAATTAGTTTTTCTCAAATACTAGACTCACTAAGCAACAACATATCCAAAATTCAATTGGATATGATTTTTCTACATTTTATTAAAAATCCCGAAATATAGCTGTCTCAGTTAAGGTACCTGCTGGAACAGTTCTACTAAAAATAATCTTTCTAAACTCATAACCATTCCAAAATCGAATCAACATATTTTTCAGTCATTCTAGACTCATAGAGGCACAACATATCAAAAATTCACTTCAAAAACATTTTTCTATAATTAATTAAAAATCATACAAGTCACAGCCTTTACTAATTGTAAAACAGAAAAAGAATTTCACTAAACACAACTCATCTCATCATCAAACGAACAAACCCTAATTCCTTTCTCACACCACTTCAAAAGAATTGAAGAATTTAAAGAAAAGATCTTACCTTAGATGAAGAAATCCACAAATCTTTAACCAAAACCCTTGCTTCCTTCTTCAAATTGCTTCAAACCTCAAGGTCACCTCTCTTTCTCTCTTGGTTTTTGGAGAGCCGGCACCTCTTGAAAGAAAGAAGGAAAATGATGAAGACACAAAGTCAAATTTGCTTTTAATCTCCACCAAGTGATCTTATCCAAGCAATTACCAAAATGCCCTCAATCATATAACTAACTTTTTGTCTCATATAAGCCCTTATATGTAATTGCACATTCCACAAAAATATCTTCTTGCATTGACTCTTCCTTTGACCCATTTATATGTTATATATATCATCATATACACAACATATACATTTGTCTCTAAACCCTAAATTTCTTCTCCAAAACACATACAAAAACATTCTCTTCCAATTTCTTATCAACTTATCATATATACATAATTCAAGTGCAACAACACTAACACCAAGACTACTAGAGCATAATTAGGGATATTACATGCTTCCTCTAATATCATTCTTTTCAATTCTGCATCATCAAGAATACACAATCTATCTCTGTACCATAGACTGCCATCATTCCTCACATAAAAGTCTCGACTCTCCCCCTTTTGACAAACCAACACAATTTTTTGAATTCTCTCATCTGCTAATTGAGCCTTCCTAATATGATCCAATAAGACTGACCTCAACTGCAACTGAGCCATCAGAGCACCATCATCAGAAGATTCAAACTAGCGTGCAACGCTCTCAACTCAACAAGCAACAAGAGCGAATAAGCAGTCAAACCTAGCAAAGATTTTCGACTCAAGGCATCAACAACAACATTTGCCTTACCAGGATGATAATCAATCAAACAGTCATAGTCTTTAATCAACTCTAACCACCGTCTCTGCAGAAGATTCAGCTCTCTCTGAACACCTAGTTATTTCAAACTCTTGTAATCCGTATAAATGAAACACTTTTCCCCATAAAGATAATGTCACCAAATCTTCAAAGTAAAAACTATGGCTGCCAACTCTAAATCATGCGTCGGATAATTCAGCTCATGCGGTTTCAACTGTCGAGAGGCATAAGCAATGACTCTACCCTCCTGCATCAGAACACAACCTAAACCACTGTGTGAAGCATCACTGTATATCACATATGGTTTACCTTCCACAGGCAGGGTAAGGATAAGAGCTTGAGTCAATATCTCCCTCAGCTGCTCAAAACTCACCTGACACCGATCAGTCCACACAAATTTAACTCCTTTCCAAAGTAATCTAGTGAGTGGTGTAGCTATTATAGAAAAACCCTTCACAAATCGTTGATAATAGCCTACCAATCCCAGAAAACTTCTAACCTTTGTCACAGTCTTTGGTGGACTCCAATTCAAGATAGCCTCAACTTTACTTGGATCAACTCTAATACCCTCTGCTAAAACCACATGACCAAGAAAAGCTACCTAATCGAGCCAGAACTCACACGTAGACATTTTAGCATACAACTGCTTCTCTCTCAGAGTCTGCAATATAATTCGCAAATGCCTATCATGATCCTCCTTATTACGCAAATACACCAAAATGTCATCAATGAAGACCACCATAGACTGATCTAAATATGGTCTGAATACCTTGTTCATCAAATCCATAAAAGCTGCTGGCACATTCGTCAATCCAAAGGGCATCACCAGAAACTCATAATGCCCATACCTTGTACGAAAAGCTGTCTTGGGTACATCCACATCTCTGACTCTCAACTGATGGTACCCTGATCTCAGATCAATCTTAGAGAATATTGCTGCTCCCTTCAACTGATCAAAGAGATCATCTATCCGAGGCAAAGGATACTTGTTCTTGATGGTCACCTTATTCAACTGCCTATAATCAATACACAATCTCATGGTGTCATCCTTCTTCTTCACAAACAATACAGGTGCTCCCTATGGGGACACACTAGGGCGGATGAACCTTTTATCCAATAACTCCTGCAACTGCACCTTCAACTCTCTCAACTTAGCAGGGATAAGGGGTAATAGAGATAGGAGTGGTACCAGGCAACAAATCGATACCAAACTTCACTTCTCTCTCAGGAGGTACCCCTGGCAACTCATCAGGGAAAACATCTGGAAACTCGGCAACTGTGGGTATACTTTCAAGCAGGGATCCCATTACTCTAGTATCTACAACATGAGCAAGATAAGCCTCACATCCCTTCCGAATCATCATCCCAGCTGAAACAGCTGAAACAAACATAGATGAAAGATACCTCTACTCACTAGATACTATAACATCCCTACCATCCCGTGTTCTCAAAGTAACACATTTCTTCTAACATTCTACCACAGCCCCATGCTTGGATAACCAATCCATGCCCAAAATCAGATCATATTCCCTGAAAGGGATCTCAATCAGGTCACCGAGAAACTCCTCATCTTGAACAACAACTGGACTATCTCGGTGCACCCTGCTCACCACAACACTATGCCCTAAAGGATTTGTCACCAAGACATCAAATCCTAGGGACTCATAATGCAATTCAAACATAGGCAAGATGGATGCACTTATGTATGAATGCGTAGATCCAGGATCTAATAGAGTAAGGACTGAAATACCAAATAAAGAAAATGTACCCGCAATGACGGCTGAAGCATCTGGCTGCCTCTACATCACATAAACCCGCTGAGATGGCCCAGCCTCATCTGGCCTACTGCCTCCAAATGTAGAGCCTCCTCTCTGACTAAACCCAGGGTGACCACCTCTACTAAAACCTCTGTCACCACGACCCCCTCTGACACTGGCTCGAGAAGATGTAGTATTTGCCTACCTAACCTCTAGTGGCTCGGGACATTCTCTGATAAAATGGTCTGACGACCCACATCTAAAACACACTCCCGAAGCACCTCTCCAGTAGCAGACACCCCCGTGTACTCTACCACAATGAACGCAAGTAGATGAAGTAGGTCTTTAAGCCACTGGAGTCGGAACACTAGCCACTGAAACTGCAGGTCTCTGTCTCTGTCTCTACTGCTGTACTGACCTGCCAAACTACCCCTGACTTCTACTAAACCTCTCAAAATGTCCCCCTAGGCTTCTCTTCACTGATGAAGACCCTGCCTCACTCTGGGGTCTCCTAACTCTGGTCTCCTCAACCTTGGCAGCTGCTGCCAGACTCTGCGCCCTCTCAACACTCCTGGCAGCTGCAACTAACTGGGAGAATTCCTGATACTGAGAGCCTATGATGATGCACATGATAGAGGGCCTCAGTCCCTCCTCAAACCTCCTACACTTGTCAAACTTGTCAGAAATGATCCCACCAGCATAGTGACTCAACCGGATAAACTCGATCTCATACTCGGTCACTGTCCTAGTATCCTGTCTCAGACTCAGGAATTCCATCTTCTTTGCATCTTTATACTCTCTCGGAGTATACTTCTGCTTAAATTCCCACAGGAAATCATCATAGGTTAGGACTGGTGGATCATCCAAAGCATGTGGAACCGTCTTCCACCAATCATATGCATCTCTCTGCAGAAGAGATCTGGCATAATCAAACTTCTCTTCTGGACTAGCCTGTAACTGAATAAATATCCTCTAAACTCGGTCTAGCCACTGCTCTGCTACAGTAGGATATGTAGTACCAACAAAGTCCTCAGCCCCATACTTTCTCAATTTATCATACTGCCTCACCGGCAACTACGGCTGCGGCAGTGGCTGTGGCGGCTGCGGAACTGGAGCCTGCCTCAACAACTCTACCATATGCCATACCCAGCCAGGCGGAACCTCATCAGTTCCTGGTCTCACAGGCACAGAAACAGACACCTCACCAGTAGATACAACTCTAGCTCCATCTCTACCCTCATCTGGAGCCACACTCTCTGCACTACCCTCAGTAGCCTGATGCGGCCGAGACGCCATAACTACCTATATCTGCAAACAAAGCAGAAAATACTATATCAGAGATCAGAAACTGCTAGTGCCAATGCATGTATTACAATTAAAAAGTATTTTTCAAATCTCCCATTTTCTCTCTCTATCATCCCACCAAGGTCGGGAACCTCAAACCTAGGCTCTGATACCAAAACAAATATAACACCCTTATACCCTATATATGTACAATACATATTTTTAGCATATGTAAAATACGCATATACGGTACAAAAATGTCACAGACCGGTTTACTAAATTTTTTTTAACATTTCCAATTTAAAATTTTAAATATATAAAAATTAAATAGAATATAAATATTCTTTACTTGTTATAAGAACCCAAAATAAATAATATATATATAAATCTCTAGGAAAAATTTGCCAGAGTTTTTTCTGTAATTTGGATATCCCAAAATTTATCAACACAACCTGCAAAAAAGAAAACACTCCCAAATAATTTCCAATCTCCATCTCAACCGTACTTCTCAATTCCACCAAGTTTCTCAAACATTTATACATATAGATATATATAATTTAAAACACACTTACTCTCCCATTTCAAATACATTGACCCAAATATTCTTTATAATATACAATACGTAAAATTCAAAACATAATATATTATGCATAAAACTCAAAATGTAAAATAACATAAAAATATATACATGCTGCTGGCAGTGTTTCTGATCTCGATAGCAACTCTAGAAGCTCAACTGGGTCTACCCTGTCACCTGCGCGATGAAAACAATCGAGCTAAGTTGAAGCCTAGTGGTACAAATTTTGATAATAACAATATAACTCAATGCAATACCAAATGCACAATGCATATAGATGTCACATCAATCCACTTTCTTATATTTTTCAAATATTTCATAAGCACAAGTCATAACATTATATTACTCAATTATATCATAATTCATAATTAACAGTAAAACAAAGACAAGCATGGGCCCAAAAAGGATCTAATATGCTATTCAAATTTCAGAGTTACTGCTTTGGTCCATAATGACACCATGTGTCTAGCCCCGTAGGCAATATATCCATGGATAATGTAACAGCCTTAGTCTCTTGGACCTCAACCCGGCTAGACCCTTAGGCCCCAGTATCTTGGTCCTCAACCCGGCTAGACTGCTACAATTTTTGAGGCTTACCACCCAATCTTTTCACCCCAAAAATATCATATTTATCAGCTGGCCTGGCTTACGACCCAGTCTTTTCACCATTCCAATGTATAGCCCGCAGGCAATCATAGGCATGCCACCAAACCCAGAACTCTGAAAATTGAATAACATACTAAGCAAACAATTTATTCATATTTCTCATTATTAATCTCTTTCTCATTTTCACATATTCAATCTAGGCACATTGCCTTAATTTCATATTTTTTTTCACTTTTCTCGTTTTTCACATCTTTCTCATTTTTCTCACTTTTCTCATTTTTTATCAATATCAATTCATTTCATTATTACACATATCTCATTTTTGCATTCACAACACATTACCCAATTACTTTGGGTATTTTCACATAATATGCATATTTCACATGCTACACAAATTAGCCATTATCAATGGCTTTTCACAATGCATTTAACACATATATGACATTACAAATGTCATAGCATATTATTCATACACAATCAATGAACCAAGTAGCTTAACACATTTTTCAACCAAAATGTGTTAAGTACAAATGTTATGCAAATATAGACATTATATTCAAAGTTTGTACATATCTCCACTAGCAAATTAAAGCAAGCTAAAAACAACCTTCAATCCAATCTTTCTAACTTTCCCTTCACCACTTGGATGAAGCAAATCGATCTCCCTCAATGACTAAACCAAATGTGATAACAAATAATCATTTAGTATCAAATTTAATGGCATTTCCAACATTAAACAATAATTACACATCACTCCTAAAAATTTTCAAAAGTTTAGCCTTTCCTTACTTCAACATTGGAATTCCATTCTACTAAAATTAAATTAGTGTTTTAAGTTTATTTATATTATTAAAAATATATTTTAATACATTTAAATCATTTACATAATAAAAATACACTCTTATACACAAAATCTTAAAAATGGCATAACCTTCCCCCATTGAAGGTTTTCCATTCCAACACAATCCATTACTCATTCCAAGCTTATATTCATCACTTTTAACACTAAACAACATGCTTAAACAAATAAAATCACACAATTCAACCACTTTGGAAAATCACTTTTCCAAAACCCTAAATCTCCACTTCTATTCTCAAACTCCAACCCAACACCACCAAATCCAATATTTGACTTTAAAATACTTGTTTATGAATCAAAACAACTCATTTGGAATCAATTTGCACAATTAAAGTTCATGTTTTCAAAACCCCAAAAATCCATAACCCTAAATTCTCTCTCTTCACCATTCTTTAACCAAACTCCATCATCTCTTCAATCTAACCTTAGAATCATTGTTAACTACCCAAAATAACATTATACACACCAATTCCAACAGTTATGACATCCTACATAAAAATTCAGATTCTCACATAATCTAAATTTCCAAGGAATTCAAAGAAAAGAGATGGAAACTTACTAATTTTGGTGGAAATCACCAAAAATCCACTTGAAACTATTAATTCCTTCAATTTATGGAGTATGGAAGAAGCAAAATCCTTGGTCTTCAAACTTTCATGGAAGCCACGTTCTTAAAGAAGAAGAAGTAGAAGAAAAAGAAGAAGAAGACTTTTAATATTCTTTTCCTTTCATCTTTTTTTTAACCACATATATATTAAAATAATTTAATATTTAATAATTTAATTATTTTTTAATAAATTAAAAGTTCTAATTTCCCTCTTCCATTCAAAAATAATTTATTTTTGAATTATTTTATTAATTTTGAATTTATAAGATTTAATTACCAAAATACCCTTTTCTTTTAAAAAGGGTTGACTTTTATATATGTTATGTATATTTTGCATATATATCATATATATATTCCACTTTTTCATTTAAAATTCCTTCATTTTTCATTTAAAACCATTAATTTAATTTATTCTTTTAAATTATAATTTATTTTATCAAATTTTTCAAAAATTAGAAAATTTCAAAAATTTTAGGATGTTACAGATAAGTTGCACCTGCATTTTTCAAACCAAAAGGTATTATTAGATAGCAATATACACCCCACTCTGTGATGGATACAGTTTTGATATTGTCTTCTTTTGCCATCATGATCTTACTATACCCTAAAAACCTATCCATGAATGAATGTATAAAATTGGAAGCAACACTATCAATCAACACATTAACATGAGGCAGCAAAAAATCATCTTTGGGAGAAGGTTTATTCAAATCTCTATAGTCAACACACATCCTTACCTGGCTATCTTTCTTAGGTACTAGTACAATATTTGCCAACCATTCAGGATAATCTACTACTTCTTAAAACTTAGCCTGTATCTACTTCCCTACTTCTTCCTTTACCTGAATGGCCCATTTCGATCTACCTAAGTGGCCCATTCCAGTCTTAGCCTTTTAAATTTCTATTTTACTTGTTTCATATAGGTATAAGTTTGATTCTTGTGCTCAACTATATCCCTATGAATTCCTGGCATTTCCTTGTATGACCAATTAAATACCTTTTCATATCTCTAAAAGATCTTTTCAAATTCTTGAACTTCTTTTGGAGTAAGGTCTGATGCAATGCTTATGTTCTTTGGATTTTAAATCATTCTAAGATTTAACAATTGTGTTTACACTGAATTAACATTAAATATGCCTACTAAATCACAAATAAAAATGCATCCATCAATAGAAACATCACATAAGTAAACAAAATCAGACTTTATTATATTAGCTTTGGAAATAAAAATATCATCGACATTAAACAAATTAGCCAAACTAGTAACATCATCAATATTAGAAAAGTTTGGAACATCCTCAAATTGATCTTCCACCAAATCAACAACTAAATCCAAGTAGTCATCCAAAGGCATAGTCGATACAACCCTTCTTTGAGCTTCAATTATTCCACTATTTAAACTAACTCTTCCTCTCTACCAGGTTCATTATTCTCGAACATTTTAGAACAGATGGGCTATATCTGTAAAGATCTCCGATCTTGGTAGTTCTTTACCCATAACAATGATAGGCTCTTGTAACTTTCGCATAATTGCTAAAATAAAATAAAATATAATATAATATAATTAAAATAAATATTTTGAGGGGGAAATGAAGATTTAGAAGTGTGAATAAGGAAGTGTAAATGTTATATATATGTGTGAAATATAAGTAAAATATAAAAATCAAAGTGAATAGTAAAGTCACAGGGTAAAATGGCAAAATAGTAAAAAGTTAAAAGTTAAAAATTTCAAAAAAAAATTAATTATGAATGGAAGATATAAATTAAAAATTTTATATTAATTAATTAATTAAAAATAATAATGATTAAATATATATATATATATATTGTAAGGATTTAAAGAAGAAAGAAAAAGAAAATAAAAACTTCATCTTCTTCCTCTCTTCTTCACCGGTGGCACGACCTCCATGGATGGCTAGGGAAGGATTTTGATTCATCCAAACATGAGTTTTTGAAGGGATTTTCAAGAAGCAAGGGTGATTTTGTTGATTTTCAAATAATTAGTAAGCATTTTCTTGAATTTATAAAGTTTTCTTTGAAATTTCTATTATGTAATAATTGGACTTTTGATGGACTGTGTTTTAATTTTTTATATGGATATGGAAGGTTCTATTTTGATGAGGAGATAATGATTTTGTAGTTAAATAGTTGGTTGGTTTAGGTTTGGTAGAGGTTTGGATGAAGTAGTGTTGGATTTAGAGTTTAGGAATAATGTTGTTAAGAATGGATGACCATTTAATTTTATTATTTAAATCATGTTATAAAATGATATTAGTAAGGGTAATGAACTTAAATTTCCAATTAGAATGGATTAAAAGATTGTTCCAAAATTAAAGAAGATTAGGGCAAAAACTTGAAAGTTGGAGGGAATTGTGCTAAATTGGTTTTTATTAGTTAGAATGTGTAGGAATATGATTCAATACATTTTATATACTTATATTTTGTATAGGTATTGAGTAGTTATTTAATGCCCAAATCTAGTGGTGAAGGGCAACTTAGAAGTGAAGGGAAAAGTGGTGATATTTAGCTTGGAAATATTTTAAACCAAGGTTAGTACATACTTTGATTAATATGTGTTGAAATGCATTTATTTTTCATGTTACATTGTATGTAAAAATGTGGACTATGCTACTTTGATGTGTGAAATCACATTAAAAGTGCATAGACATTTGTTTAATGGTATGAAATGCATAATGTATGATTAAGTGAGCCATTTAAATATGGCTAAAAACATTAAATAATGTATTTATGAAAAATGTGTAATTATGCCTAAAATATGCATAATTTGGCCACATTGAGAATGTGGCAAGAAAATTGATGAAAATGTTTGAAAAAAAAAATGATAAAATAATGGTAAAAATGTAAAAAGAATAAAAATTGGCATAATTACCAAAGTATGAGAAAAGTGTGAAATTGTCTAAGTAATGTGTGCAACCTTATGTAATATCAATTTCCAGATTATTGTGTTTGGTGTTACGGCATACCGAGGACTGCATTCGGGCCAGATGTTGGGTGTCATTATTATTTGCCATCGGGCCAGACGTTGGATGTCACTATTATATATATTTCCTTTACGCCAGACGATGTTTGTCACTATTATTTGCCTTCGGATCAGACACTAGGTGTCAAGAATTGGTCCAAAGCAATATCTCTGAAACTTGAATATTATATAGGGTCATTTGGGACCAATGCATGTAAATATGTAATATGATGGATTGAATGTGATAAATGTGTGAGTTGTTACATGAAACCGTATGCCATTATTATAATTTTAAAAAGAAAGGAATTTTGCATTCATTCTTAAGTTTTTCACTATATCAAAGTATGTACTACTAGGCAATTTTCTTAGTGTGATTTGTTTATCACACAGGTGATAGGGTTGATACCAAAAGCCCTATAGGTCCTAAGCAGGTGTAGTGTTCCCTGCTTATTTTTGGTCTTTGATAGGCAGCCATAGACCAAGACCAGACCAATCATGTAAACGGTTCATTTTGTAATTTTTTTTAAATTATGTACATTATGTGTATATATATGTATATGATGTAAGCTATTAAGTTTTTGGATTATATTTCCATATTTGGAAAACTTTAATGCATTTTTTGGGAGGAATTTTGAGGAGTATTGGAGTGGGATGAATGTTGATTCATATTGGGAGTGTATATTTTTCTATAGGTTAAATTGTGTAATTTTTGAAAACCTCCAAGCTACATATAAAACTATGGTAATTTTTTTCCTAAGATTTTTCTTTAAAATAACCAGTTTGGTAATCTTTTTTTAATATAGCCTTTAATTTAACTATTACTATACATTTTAAGAATTACAATATTTTTCTTAGAATTATGAAAATTTTAAAATACTTGTTGATGTGACACTCTTGTATTCTGTATATGTATTTTACATAGACAGGGTGTATGTATTATACCTATATAGAGTATAAGGGTGTTACATTTATTTTGGTATCAGAGCCTGATTTGAGGTTCTCGACTTAGGTGGGTTTTGGAGAGAGAAAAGAGGGATTTTTTAAAACATGATTTGAAGTGTGATACATGCATTTGCATTGGTATTTTATATGGTCCCTGATGTGGTGATCTTTGTTGTATTTATAGACATAGGTGGATATAACATCTAGGACACATCAGTTTGGTAAGGGTAGTGCGAAGAGCATTGCTCCAAAAGAGGGTAGAGCTGGAGCTAGTGCTGAGACTATTGGGAGGCATCTGTGTCAATGCTAGTCAAATCAGTAGGATAGGGAGAATCCACAAGTTTGGGTGCAACAAATGGTGGAGCTACTCTGTCAGGCCCCAGTACAGGTATAGTAGCTGCCGCAATAGTCACCACCCCATACTAGAAAGTACAATAAGCTGAGGAAGTATGGAGCAACAAATTTTGTGGGCACAGTTGATCCTGCCGAGGCAAAGCAGTAGCTAGACAGAGTTGAGAGGGTGTTATTCTAGTTACAGGCCACTGTAAAAGAGAAGTTTGATTATGCCTTATCTCTTTATAGGGGGGTGCCTACGACTGGTGGAAGACAATTCCTCACGGATTAGATGATCCACCAGTGTTGGCACATGTTGATTTTCTATGGGAATTCGAGAAGTACATCCCCTAAGATTATAAAGATGCCAATAAGAAGGAATTCGAGAGTCTGAAGTAGGAAATGAAGATAGTGACCTAGTATGAGAAGGATTTCCTTCGATTGAGTAAGTATGTAGGGGATTTATTATCTAATGAGATAGATAGATGCCAGAGGTTTGAGGAGGGGTTGAGACCATCTATTATGTGTTAGGTGGCGGTGGTACAGTGTGATGATTTTTCTAGATTGGTGTTCGCAACCTGAAATGTTGAGAAAGGTCAGAGGCTTGCAACTATAGCTACAGAGGAGAGCAGAGCCAAGAGACCGCAGGGCCAGGCAGGGTCTTCATCTGTGAAGAAAGGTTGAGGGGAATTTTCTTAGAGGGTTAGTAGGAGCCAGTGGCAGCCTAGCAGATCATCACAGTAGCAACAGAGGTAGAGATTTGTAGCCTCGGTGGCTAGTGCTCCAACTCTAATTTCTCAGAGATCTACTCATCCTACATGTGCTCTATGTGGTAGGATGCACAGAGGTGTTTGTTGGAGGGCTGGAGCATCAATGATTTCCTTCACATATGTCCGAGATTGCCATGAGCCACTAGTTGACAGATAGATTGAGATAGTAATTTATAGGCCTAGAGACAGAGTGCGTTATAGTGGCAGAGATGGTGGTAGAGGTGGTAGACCGAGATCCAATCAGAGAGAGGGATCCATAACTGGGACTAGTAGACTAGATCATGCAAGATCATCACAGAGAGTGTATGTGATGCAGAGACAAATAGATGCTTTGGATGTTATGGCTGGTACATTTCTATTATTTGGTATTTCTGCACATGCATTGATTGGTCCCAGATTGACACTTTCATACATCAGTGCATCCATTCTACCTATAAGTGATATGGATTTTGAATCCTTAGGATTTGATATGTTGGTTACCAACCCTTTAGGGCATAGTCTGGTAGTTACCAGGGTGCATCGAGATAGTCCAGTTATTATTCATGATGAGGAGTTTCTCGATGATTTGATTGAGATTCCCTTTAAGGAGTATGATTTGATTAAGGGTATGGATTGGTTATCCAGACATGGAGCTATGGTGGATTGTTAGTAGAAACATGTTACTCTAAAAACACATGATGGAAGAGATGAAGTGGTATCTAGTAAGCAGAGATACCTCTCATCCAATTTATTTCAGCTATGACAGCTAGGATGATGATTCGAAAGGGTTGTGAGGCATATCTAGCTCATGTTGTAGATATAAGAGCAGTGGGATCTCAGCTGGACAATATACCTACAGTGGTGGAGTTTTGAATGTGTTCCATGATGAGTTACCAGGGCTACCTCTAGAAAGAGGTGGAGTTTGGTATCAATTTGATGCCTGGTACCACTCCTATCTCTATTACCCCTTATCTGATGGCACCTACAAAATTAAAAGAATTAAAGTTGCAGTTGCAGGATTTGCTTGATAAAGGGTTCATTCGCCCAAGTGTCTCACCGTAGGGAGCACCAATGCTATTCGTGAAGAAGAAGGATGACATCTTGAGATTATGCATTGATTATAGATAGTTGAATAAGGTGACCATCAATAACAAGTATCTGTTACCTAGCATTGATGATCTCTTTGATCAGTTGAGGGAGTAGTAGTATTTTCTAAGATTGATATGAGATCAGGTACCATCAGTTGAGAGTTAGAGATGTGGATGCACCCCAGATTGCCTTTTGAATGAGGTACATGCACTATGAGTTTCTGGTTATGCCTTTTGGACTGACAAATGCACCAGCAACATTCATAGACTTGATGAATTGGGTGTTGAGGCCATACTTGGATCAGCTTATGGTGTTATTTATTGATGATATTTTGGTATACTCCCGTAATAAAGAAGAGCATAATAGGCATCTACAGATTGTATTACAAATATTGAGGGAGAAATAGTTGTATGCCAAATTATCTAAGTGCGAGTTCTTGTTAGATCAGGTGACTTTTCTTAGACATGTGGTTTCTGCATAGGGTATAAAGTTAATTCGAGCAAATTAGAAGCAATTTTGAATTGGAGTCCACCAAAGAATGTGATAGAGGTTAGAAGTTTTTTGTTATTGGAAGGCTATTATCGTCGGTTTGTGAGGGATTTTTCCTTGATAGATACACCACTCACTAGATTGCTTCCGAAAGGAGTAAAATTTATATGGACAGATGGGTGTCAGGTGAGCTTCGAGTAGTTGAGAGATATGTTGACTCAAGCTCCTGTCCTTACCCTACCTGTGGAAGGTAAACCATATGTGATATATATTGATGCTTCACATAGTGGTTTAGACCATGTTTTAATGCATGAGGATAGAGTCCTTGCTTATGTATTCCAAAGGTTGAATCCTCATGAGTTAAATTATCCGATACATGATTTTGAGTTGGCAGCCATAGTTTTGTACTGAAGATTTGACGACATTACCTATAAGTGAAAAAATGCTTCATTTATACTGATCACATGAGTTTGGTGTATTTGGTGTCCAGAAGGAGTTGAATCTTTAGAAGAGATGATGGTTAGAGTTGATTAAGGATTATGACTACTTAATTGATTATCATCTTAACAAGGCAAATGTAGTTCTAGAAGCCTTGAGTCAGAAGTCCATGGCAAGTTTGATTGCCTATTCACTCTCGTTGCTTAATGAGTTAAGAGCATTGTATGTCATATTTAACGTATATGATGATGGTGCACTTATGTTTCAGTTGTAGTTGAGGCCATTATTGCTTAACTAGGTTAAGGAGGTGCAGAGATCATATGTGAAAATCCAGAAGATTGTGAAGGATTCCCAAAAGGGTGAGAATAAAGATTTTCATGTGAGAGATGATAGCAACTTATTATACAAAGATAGATTATGTATTACTGATGATGTGGAATTAATGAAGAGGATTTTGGAGAAAGCACATCAATCATCCTATGCTATACATCCTAGAAGTACCAAGATGTATCAAGACTTGAAGAAGTATTACTGGTGGTTAGGCATGAAGAGGGACATAGCAGAATTTGTATCTAGATGTCTCACTTGCCAGAGAGTAAAAGCTGAGCACTAAGTTCCTTTAGGATTGCTACAACCATTATCAGTACCTGAGTGGAAGTGGAAGTGACCATAAATTTATGGCTGGATTGCCTTTGACCTAGAAGAAGCATGATGCAATCTGGGTGACAGTTGGCAGAATGACAAAGACAACTCATTTTCTTCCAACTAGGATGGACTACTCACTTGATAGGTTGTTTGAATTGTATATCAGTGAGATTGTGAGATTGCATGGGGTCCTAGTTTCATTAGTTTTAGACCGAGATCCCAAATTTACATCGATATTTTGAAGGAGTTTATTGGATGCATTGGGTATTCAACTGCACTTTAGTACTACTTTTCATCCATAGACAGATGGGCAGTTAGAGAGAGTGATACAGATCCCAGAGGATATGATGAGGAGCTGTATTATTGATTTCACAGGGAGTTGGGACAAACATTTGCCACTGATAGAGTTTGTCTACAACAACAATTATCGGTCCAGCATTAGGATGGCACCATATGAGGTCCTATATGGTAGAAAGTGTTGGAAGCCTTTGTGTTAGGATGAGGTTGGAGAAGGTAAATTGGTAGGTCCCGATTTGATTAAAGAAATAAAAGAAAAAGTGAAGGTGATTTAGGATTATTTAAAAGCAACTTCAGATAAACATAAATCCTATTCATATTTATAGAGAAACTAAATGGAGTTTAGTGTGGGGACAAGGTGTTGGTAAAGGTGTCTCCATGAAAAAGGATTCTGAGATTTAGTCGAAAAGAAAAATTGAGTCCTCACTTCAGAGGACCATATGAGGTACTGGAGAGAGTAGGACCAGTGGCTTACAAACTGCCTCTACCATTTGAGTTAGATTGGATACATAATGTCTTCCATGTCTCGATGCTTCACAAATACATATCAGACTCATCTCATGTCTTGGCAGTGAAGGCTATTGTGGGGAGTCTGTATTTGACTTATGAAGAGGAACCAATGGCGATCTTAGGTGCCATTGGTCGAAGTTCTGTGGAGGAACCATTCCACTAAGAAAGTAACATGGGAGAGTGAGCAGATAATGCGGAGCCAGTTCCTCAATTATTTTAGAGCTGATAGCTTATAATTTCGAAGATGAAATTTCTTTAAGGGGGAGAAAGTTGTAACATATGCATAATTGCTAAAATAAAATAAAATAAAATTTAATTAAATTGAATTGAATTAAAATAAATATTTTAAGGGAGAAATGAAGATTTAGAAGTGTGAATAAGAAAGTGTATATGTTATATATATGTGAAATATAAGTAACATATAAAAAAGTCAAAGTGAATAGTAAAGTCAGAGGGTAAAATGGTAAAATAGTAAAAAATTAAAAGTTAAAAAATAAAAATAAATTCAAAAGTAAATTAATTATGAATGGAAGATGAAAATTAGAATTTTTAAATTAATTAATTAATTAAAAATAATAATTAAATATATATATATATATGGTTAGTATTTAAAGAAGAAAGAAAAAAGAAAATAAATAGTTCATCTTATTCCTCTCTTCTTCAAGGGTGGCATGACCTCCATAGATGACTAGGGAAGGATTTTGATTCATCCAAACATGAGTTTTTAAAGGGATTTTTAAGAAGCAAGGGTGATTTTGGTGACTTTCCAAATAATTAGTAAGTATTTTCTTGAATTTATAGAGTTTTCTTTGAAATTTCCATTATGTAAAAATTGGACTTTTAGTGGAGCATGTTTTAATTTGTTATATGGAAATGGAAGGTGCTATTTTGAAGAGGAGATGATGATTTTGTAGTTAAATGGTTAATTGGTTTAGGTTTGGTAGAGGTTTGGATGAAGTAATGTCGGTTAAAGAATGGATGTCCATTTAATTTTATTAATTAAATCATGTTATAAAATGATTTTAGTAAGGGAAATGAAGTTTAATTTGCCAATTATAATGGATTAAAAGATTGTTTCAAAATTAAAGAAGATTATGGCAAAAACTTAAAAGTTGGAGGAATTTGTGCTAAATTGGTTTTTATTAGTTACAATGAGTAGGAATATAATTCTAATACATTTTATACACTTATATTTTGTATAGGCATTGAGTAGTTAGTTAATGCCTAAATCTAGTGGTGAAGGGCATCTTGGAAGTGCAGGGGAAATTGATGGTTTTTAGCTTATAAATAGTTTAAACCAAGGTTAGTACATACTTTGATTAATATGTGTTTAAATGCATTTATTTTTCATGTTACATTGTATATGAAAATGTGAACTATGCTACTTTCATATGTGAAATCACATTAAAAGTGCATAGACATGTTTAATGGTATGAAATGCAAAATGCATGATTAAGTGAGCCATTTAAAGATGGATAAAAGCATTGAATAATGTGTTTGTAAAAAATGTATAATTATGCATAAAATATGCATAATTCGGCCATATTGAGGATGTGGCAAGAAAAATTGATGAAATTGATGGAAAAGTGTTAAAAAAAGATAAAATAATGGTAAAAATGCAAAAAGAATGAAAATTGGCATAATTACCAAAGTATGAGAAAAGTGTGAAATTGTCTAAGTAATGTGTGTAACCTTATGTAATATCAAGTTCCAGAGTATTGTGTTTGGTGTTACGATATGTCGAGGATTGGCTTCTGGTCAGAAGCTAGGCATCATTATTATTTGTCTTTGGGCCAGGCACTGGGTGTCAAGAATTGGTCCAAAGCAATATTTCTAAAACTTGAATATTATATAGGGTCATTTGGGCCCAATGCATGTGAATATGTAATGTGATGGATTGAGTATGATAAGTGTGCGAGTTGTTACATGAAACTGCATGCCATTATTATAATTTTAAAAATAAAGGCATTTTGCATTCATTCTTAAGTTTTCCATTTTATCAAAATATGTACCACTAGCTAATTTACTTAGCGCGATTTATTTATCGTGTAGGTTACAGGGTTGATACCGAGAGCCCTACATGACCTGAACATGCGTAGTGTTCCCTGCTTATTTTTTATGTTTGATAGGTAGCCATGAACCAAGACCAGACGCAATCATGTAAATGTTTCATTTTGTAAATTTGTTTTCAAATTACATATATTACGTGTATATATTGTAATATCCCAAAGTATGCCCTAAAAGTTTTGGAATATTTATTGTTGATTTATTTGGATTTAATATATGTGTTTAATTGAAAGAGAAAAGAAGTGAAGAAAGTGTATATGTTGTATATATGGAAATATATACAACATATATACAAGTCAAAGTGTGGAAGTCAAAGAAGATATTTGTTTTATTATTAATTAATTAATGGAAAATGGACAATTAAAATGAATGGAAGAGAATTAATTGGATTATTTTATTATTATTTTTGCTTGGAGGAGGTTTAAGTGGAGAAGAGTGTTTGACTTTGTCTCATTTTCTTCTTCTTTTTCTTTCCTTTTTCTTGTTGGCCGGCTCATCAAAGACAATAGAGAGCAAGAGAGGTTTTGATTTCTAAGCTCAAAATTGAAGGAAGATTCAAGTGATTAAGTTGGAAATTTGTGAAGTTTCATCAACTTTAGTAAGTTCTCTCTTGATTTCTCTTGTTTATTTTGAGTTGTAATTGAGTTTGATTGTTGAGATGTGATAGTGTGATTATGTTTGATTTTAGTATGTTTGAGAGTGTTGGAATTGAATTGAAGATAAGAAGTTAGGTTGGTGTTGGTGTTGGAAGAGTATGAGTTATGTTTGTGTTAGGGTTTTGAAGTGGTGATTGTTGTAAATGTTGAGTTTGATTAATTATTTTTGTAGATCTTCAAGTTGTTTGTGTTTGTTGAAGTTAGAGGCATAGAATACATGGGTTTGGTCCGAAACAGAAGCATCTTGGATGCCACGCCCGTAGCCCTTGTCTGCCACGACCGTGGCCATTGGAAGCCATGGCCGTGGGGATTTTGAGCAAGGGAGGCAGAACCATTTGGTAACCCACGCCCATGGGGGTTGGGAGACCACGACCGTGGGGTCCTAGAGAGAAATGTTGATTTGTAATTTGTGATCTATGGGTCTAGTTTGAGGTTAATAAGTGAATAATTGTATTGGAATTCTTGTGAATTTGTATTAAGTGTGTATGTGTTTCTTTTTGGATTAGGTTGTGAAGAGGTTGAATTGCCCTAACCTAAGTGTTGAGGATTATTGGAGGAGGAAGTGTATAGATTGGTGTGAGTTGGTTTTGAGGTAAGTACAAACTACATGGTTGCATACTCTTACATGAGTTTGATACTTAACATATTTGGTTATAATTATGTTAAGTAATCTATTGCATTGTTAATTTGATTGATTAATGTTATAATTTGCATAATGTGAACTTTGTGGAATATATGTTGATAATTCTAAAGATATGATGATGTAATGAAATATGAAATAGGAAATGTGAAAGATATCATGATATAATGAGCATTTAAAATGTATGCTCAATGTAATTGATTATGTATACTTGAATGATGAATTGCCTTAAAGTGAATTAAGATATGATAAGATATGACGCCATTGTGGTTGGCTATGGTAATGCAAATGAAATGATTGGGGGCATGATTGCCTATTTGATTATGGAATATGAAATGAGAAATAGAATTGATAATGAATTGAGAAATGAATTGAGAAAGAGATTGTTAAGGAGATAATTGAAATAATTGCGTGCTTAATATGTTATTCAATTTTCAGAGTTCTGGATTTGGCGGCATGCCTATGAATCACTAGATAGGAGAAAAGACCAGGTCGTAAGCCGATTCCAGTTGAAAAATGTGAAAAATGTGAAATATGATGTTTTTGAGGTGAAAAGACTGGGTCGTAAGCCTCAAAAACAGTAACAGTCTTGCAGGGTTGAGGATCTCCTCGAGTTTAGCCGGGTTGAGGTCCAAGAGACTGGGTCTGTTACACTATCCATGGATAGAGATATATATATATATCACCTACGGGCTTGATGATTGTGATTATGGGCCAAAGCAGTAACTCTGAACTTTGAATAACATATTAGTATGTTTTGGGCCCATGCTTGTCTTTGTTTTCAATGTGAATCATGAATGGTGAAATAAATGAATGTGGGTTGGAAATCTATGTTGAGTAATGAAACTATGAAGATACAACATGACTAATGTAAGATTAATTTATGGATGTGGAAAATTGAGAGTATTACCTCATGAATGTTTTGATTAATCATTGAATAATGTAAGATTGTGAAATATAATATTCTTTTGAATTGTTTATGAAACTTGATTGTGTGACATTGGCATTGCATTGAAGCATAATGTTATTGTAGTTTGTACCACTAAGCCGTTGGCTTAGCGCGATTGTGGTTCATCGCACAGGTGACAAGGTCGAACAGGAGGGTTCTTCTAGACCGCGTTGAGTTTAGGTTTTAAAGAGTTGATTTTGGACTTAAAGATCAGAGAAGAGCTGCCAATCATGTATAAATTCTATGTTTTGTAAAATGTTGATTCTTAATGTATATATAATTATAACTATTTTTATATTTCCGCTGCGTACTAAATGAATGTTTTTATCTATTTTGCAAGCTGAATGCTTTAACTTTTCTATATTGTATATTGAGAAAGATTGGTTTGGATTTTAAAAGATTGGGTTATTTAACATAAATCGTAGCACTCTTTTATCTGGTATACGTATATTACAAAAGTAGTAGTGTGTAGTGTACGTATATTAGATATAGGGGTGTTACAATTGTTTTGGTATCAGAGCCTAGGTTTGAGATTCTCAACCTAGGTAAATTGTAAGAAAATGAAAATTTTGATTTTAAAATATGGTTTTTAAATAAGATACATGTTTTGGTATTGGCAGTCTCTAATCTTTAATGAGGTATATTCTGCTGTGTTTGCAGATATAGGTAGTGATGGCGTCTCAGTCACGTCAGTTTGTAGAAGGTAGTGCTGAAAGTGTAGCTCCTGAAGAGGGTAGAGATGGAGTTAGGGTTGATAGAGCTGGAGAGGCACTTGTTTCTGTGCCAGAGAGATCAGCTGCTGATGAGGTTCCACCGGGTTGGTTACGGCATGTGGTAGAATTGTTGAGGGGAGCTCCAGTGCAGCAGCCACCGCCACCACCACCACAACCTCAAGTGCCGGTGAGGCATTATGATAAATTGAGGAAGTATGGGGCTGAGGATTTCTTGGGCACTATAGATCCTGCAGTAGCTGAGCAATGGTTGGACAGAGTGCAGAGGATATTTATTCAGTTGCAAGCTACTCCTGAAGAGAAATTTGATTATGCTAGATCCCTTCTGCAGAAAGATGCCTATGATTGGTGGAAGACGGTTCCTCATGCCATGGATGATCCACCGACATTGTTGTATAGTGATTTTCTGAGGGAGTTTGAGCAGAAATATACTCCGAGGGAGTATAAGGATGTTAAGAAGATGGAATTTCTGAATTTGAGACAGGAGAACCGGACAGTGACAGAGTGTGAGATAGAGTTCATCCGGTTGAGTCACTATGCCGGTGGAATTATTGCAGATGAGATCGACCGGTGTAGGAGATTTGAGGAGGGGTTGAGTCCCTCTATTATGTGCATTTTGGCTGGTTCTCGGTATCAGGATTTTTCACAATTGGTTGCAGCAGCTAGAAGTGTTGAGAGAGTACAAGGCATTGCAGCAGCTGCTATCGAGGAGGAGACCAGAGTTAGGAGATCCCAGTTTGAGGCAGGGTCTTCATCTATGAAGAGAGGCCGAGGAAGTTTTATGCCGAGGATCAGTAGGAGCCAGAGGCAGTCGAGTAGGTCAGTTCAATATCAGAGGCAGAGATCGAGACCTACAGCTTCTGTAGCGAGTGCTCCGACTCCAGTGGTTCAGAGGTCTACTCCACCTACATGTGAACTTTGTGGTAGGAACCATGGGGGTGTTTGTTGGAAGATTGGAGGATCAGCTGGGTGTTTCAGATGTGGATCGCCTGACCATTTCATTAGGGAGTGTCCTAAGATGCAGGAGCATAGGCATGCAGATTCTGCAGTTTCTCGACCTAGTGTGAGAGGTGGTCGAGGGGGCAGAGGTTTCAGTAGAGGTGGTCGACTCGGGATCAGTCAGAGAGGATGATCTACATCCGGAGGCAGTAGGCCAGTTGAGGCTGGGTCTTCTCAGAGAGTATATGTGATGCAGAGGCAGCCGGATGCTTCAACAGTTATAGCGAGTACATTTTCTTTATTTGATATTCCAGTTCTTGCTTTGATTGATCCAGGATCTAGTCATTCATACATAAGTGCATCTATCTTACCTGTGTCTGAATTGCATTCAGTGTCCTTAGGATTTGATGTTTTGGTGACAAATCCTTTAGGACATAGTGTTGTGGTGAGTAAGGTACATCGTGATAGTGCAGTGGTAGTGCAAGGTGAAGAGTTTCGTGGTGATTTAATTGAAATGCCTTTTAAGGAGTATGATTTGATCTTAGGCATGGATTGGTTGTCTAAGCATGGAGCTGTGGTAGACTGTCAAAAGAAGTGTGTTACTCTGAGAACTGGTGATGGTAGAATTGTGATGGTGTCTAGTGAGCAGAGACAACTTGCATCCTTGTTTGTGTCAGCAGTTGCAACTAGAAAGTTGATTAGAAAAGGGTGTGATGCTTATCTTGCTCATATTGTGGATACTAGAGTAGTGGGTTCTCAGCTTGATAGTATATCCACAGTTACGGAGTTCCCAGATGTGTTTCCTAAGGAGTTGCCAGGGTTACCCCTTGAGAGAGAGGTTGAGTTTGGTATCGAATTGTTGCCGGTACTACTCCCATCTCTATCACTCCTTATCGAATGGCACCTGCTGAGTTGAGAGAGTTGAAGGTGTAGTTGCAGGAGTTGTTGGATAAAGGGTTTGTTCTCCCTAGTGTTTCTCCATGGGGAGCTCCTGTTTTGTTTGTGAAGAAGAAGGATGGTACTATGAGGTTGTGCATCGATTATAGGCAATTGAACAAAGTGACTATCAAGAATAAGTATCCTTTGCCTAGGATTGATGATCTCTTTGATCAGTTAAAGGGAGCAGCAGTGTTTTCCAAGATTGATTTGAGATCAGGGTACCATCAGTTGAGAGTTAGAGCTGAAGATATTTCTAAGACAGCTTTTCGCACAAGGTATGGGCATTATGAGTTTTTGGTAATGCCTTTTGGATTGACGAATGCACCTGCAGCTTTCATGGATTTGATGAATAGGGTGTTTAGGCCCTATCTGGATCAGTTTGTGGTGGTCTTCATTGATGATATTTTGGTGTATTCGCGTAATGAGGAAGAGCATGACAAGCATTTGCGGATTGTGTTGCAGATCTTGAGAGAGAAGCAATTGTATGCTAAGTTGTCGAAGTGCGAGTTTTGGCTTGATCAAGTGACTTTTCTGGGTCATATAGTTTCAGCAGAAGGTATAAGAGTTTATCAGAGTAAAATTGAGGCCATTTTGAATTGGAGTCCACCAAAATCTGTGACTGAAATTAGAAGTTTTCTGGGTTTGGCAGGCTATTATCGACAGTTTGTGAAAGGTTTTTCTTTGATAGCTACTCCACTCACCATATTACTTCGAAAAGGAGTTAGATTTGTGTGGACAGATCAGTGTCAAGCTAGTTTTGAGTAGTTGAAGGAAATGTTAACTCAAGCGCCCGTTCTTGCTTTGCCTGTGGAAGATAAACCATATGTGATTTACAGTGATGCTTCACATAATGGTTTATGTTGTATTTTGATGCAAGAGGGTAAAGTTATAGCTTATGCTTCTCGGCAGTTGAAGCCGCATGAGCTTAATTATCCGACACATGATTTGGAGTTGGCAGCTATAGTGTTTGCTTTGAAGATTTGGTGACACTACTTGTATGGAGAGAAGTGTTTCAATTACACGGATCATAAAAGTTTGAAATATTTGGGGGTTCAGAAAGAGCTTAATCTTCTGCAGAGACGGTGGTTGGAATTGATCAAAGACTACAACTATTTGATTGATTATCATCCTGGTAAGGTGAATGTTGTTGTAGATGCTTTGAGTCGAAAGTCTTTGGCAGGTTTGGCTGTTTATTCGCTTTCGTTGCTTGTTGAGTTGAGAGCGTTGCATGCTAGTTTTGAATCATGTGATGATGGTGCTTTATTGGCCCAGTTGCATTTGAGACCGATGTTGTTGGATCAAATAAAAGAGGCTCAATTGGCAGATGAGAAAATTCAAAAGATTGTTTCAGAATGCCAAAATGGGGAGAACCGTGATTTTCATGTTAAAAGTGATGGTAGCCTTTGGTTCAAAGATAGGTTGTGTGTTCCTGATGATGCTAGTTTGAGAAAGGTTATTTTAGAAGAAGTACACCAGTCAGTTTTTGCTATGCACCCTGGGAGTACAATGATGTATCATGATTTGAAGCAGCATTACTGGTGGTTAGGTATGAAGAGGGACATAGCGGAGTTTGTATCCAAGTGTCTCACTTGTTAGAGGGTGAAAGCTGAGCACCAAGCTCCAACAGGGTTGCTTCAACCTTTAACAATGCCTGAATGGAAATGGGAAAGAGTGACAATGGATTTTGTGTCTGGTTTGCCATTGACTCAGAAGAAGCATGATGCCATTTGGGTGATTGTTGATCGGTTGACAAAGACAACTCATTTCCTTTCAGTTTGGATGGACTATTCTTTGGAGAAGTTGGCTGAGCTGTATATTAGTGAGATAATGAAGTTGCATGGAGTCCTAATTTCTTTAGTGTCTGATCGAGATCCCCGATTTACTTCGAGGTTTTGGAAAAGTTTACACGGTGCATTGGGTTCTCGATTGCACTTTAGTACTGCTTTTCATCCGCAGACAGATGGGCAGTCAGAGAGAGTGAAATAGATTATTGAGGATATGTTAAGAAGTTGTGTCATTGATTTCTCTGGAAATTGGGACAGATTTTTGCCACTTGTGGAATTTGCTTACAACAACAGTCATCAATCCAGTATTGGTATGGCACCATTTGAGGCTTTGTATGGTAGAAGATGCAGGACGCCTTTGTGTTGGAATGAAGTTGGAGAGGGAAAGTTGGTTGGTCCTGATTTGATTAAAGAAACGGAAGAGAAAGTGAAGATAATTCGGGATCGGTTGAAAGCAGCTTCAGATCGATAAAAATCTTATTCAGATTTGAAGAGGAGAGACAAAATTTGATGTTGGAGATAAAGTATTTCTGAAAGTATCTCCTTGGAAAAAGATTTTAAGATTTGGTCGAAGAGGGAAGCTGAGTCCTCGTTTTATTGGACCGTATGAAGTATTAGAAAGAGTTGGACCAGTTGCTTATCGACTTGCTTTGCCACCTGAGTTGGATAGAATCCATAATGTCTTCCATGTTTCTATGCTGCAGAGGTACAGATCAGATCAATCTCATGTTTTACCAGTTGAATCTATTGAGGTGAGTTCAGATCTGACATTTGAAGAAGAACCAATTGCTATTTTGGCACATGAAATAAAAGAGTTGAGAAATAAGAGAGTGCCACTGGTGAAGGTTCTTTGGAAGAATCATGGTAGAGAAGAGGAAACTTGGGAGAGTGAGCAAGCGATGTGAGATCTATATCCTCAACTGTTTCGGACTTAATATCAGGTAATTTCGAGGACGAAATTTCTTTTTAGAGGGGGAGAATTGTAATATCCCAAAGTATGCCCTAAAAGTTTTGGAATATTTATTGTTGATTTATTTGGATTTAATATATGTGTTTATTTGAAAGAGAAAAGAAGTGAAGAAAGTGTATATGTTGTATATATGGAAATATATACATGTAACACCTCTATACCCTGTATACGTACCAAGCATGCTTAAACGATCGTAATATACGTATACTGAATATAGAAAATGCCACGGTTTAAAAAGACACAACAAATATCTTTGTAAATAAGTGAAACCAATCTCAAACAAATAAAAGAAATCCAAAAGACACTATATATAAAATGTTTAATAATTCACAGCGGAAGTTATTACAAATATGTTATAAATCAAGGTTTACAAAACATAGAATATATATACATGATTGGCAGCTCTTCTCCGATCTTTAAGTCCTAAAATAACTCTTCAATGTCTACTCTCACTCGGTCTCGAGGAGCTCTCAGGTTCAACTCTGTTACCTGCGCGATCAAACACTATCGCGCTAAGCCATCGGCTTAGTAGTACAAAATATACCAACATTATACTTTAAAGCAAAATAATGTTACATATCTAAATCATAAAGTTAACATCACACCTTTATATTTCATAAACCATACACATAGAAGCACATCACATTACCACATCATACTACATTCAATGTCATAACAATATTCATATTACATCTTCATAGTTCCATTGATTTTACCATTCAAGAATCACATTATATACAAAGACAAGCATGGGCCCAAAACACACTAATATGCCATTCAATTTTCAGAGTTAATGCTTTGGTTTTGTTATCACATTTATCATTATCATAAACCCAACTAGGCTTCAAGGATTTAGGTTCAACCAAGCTTCAAGGGGAACAAAGCATGCTAAGTATCAACCCAACTTGGCTTCAAGAACCAATCCAACCTAGCTTCAAGGGTTGTAACATCTCAATTAGGCTTCAAGGATCCAATCCAACCTAACTTCAAGAGAATGTTACCAATAGGCATGCCACCAATAACAAAACTCTGAAAATGAATAACACATTAGACACACAATTCATTTATTATTTCATTCTCACATCTCATCATCAATTAGGCAAACATGCCTTATGTTCTTCCAATAGAATCATCATAGCCAATCACAATGGCTTCATATCACATTATATCTCAAATCATATTATTCATATAACATCATTGATACAACATTTCAAAGTACATTATTATTGAAATGTACATAATCAAACACATTAAACATCCATTAAAAATGATCATCATTGATATATATACACATATATAATTCACCTTATTCTTAAATTTAGAATCCTCAATACACATTTGTTTAGGTCATCTTTGTTTTAAGTATATTCAAAGTGTAAATACAAAAAGACCTTGGAAGGATTCAACAATGTGAGAAAAGCAAGAAACAAATCACAGTAAGGGACACCCTCAAGGGACACGGCCAAGCTTGTGGCCGTGTCTCTCAACCAAAAGCAACAGAAGCAGACATGGGCAAGGGACACGGTCGTGTCCTCTCCAAAAATCACCAAACACTGCCAAATTTCCATGGACTTGGCCGTGTCTCTCAAAAATATTTTAGGTTGGCAGTGTCTCTTCCTTGGTTTGGCCGTGTCTCTCATGTATACAAACCCTAACTATGGCCAACTCTCTTTTGATTGAATAAAAACATAATATACACAACATAAACTCATTCAAATGGATGTAATCAAAGTCATTAACACTTATTTTGCATGTCTAACACAATATTCACATTAACCATACATCAACAATCCATTTAATCATCTACCATTTCAAAACCCTAAAACCAAACATCACTCTTAACTTATCATCTTCCAACCAAAACCAACATCAATCCAACCTTTTTAACTTATAATCAATCTCAACACTTATAAACTCATCTCAAACACACCTATTCATAATCTTAACACATCACAACCCACCTCAAACATAACTTCAAAAATAACAAAGATAGACAAGAGAGTACTTACCTTAAATGAAGAAATTTCACAAATCTCCAACCAAAACCTTTGATTGTTCCTTCAATTTGATTCTAGCATCAAGAACACCTCTCTTGCTCTCTCCTCTCTTGAATAGCCGGCACACAAAGGAGAAGAAAAGAAAATAATCACAAGTCAAACTTCTCTTCTTCTTTAAATATCCACCAAGCAATTCTAACAAAGCAATTACCTAAATGCCCTCATCCAATTAACTTAACCTTTGTCACTTATATGCCCATTTAAGTAATTTCACATGTCACAAATAAATATCCTCTTCCAATGACCATCCCTTTTGACTAATGTATATGTTATGTATATAACCATATACCCAACGTATACACTTTCTCTCTACACATTTCTTTCCTTTTTAAACAATACATAAACATTCTCTTTCCAATTTCTTTTCTCTTACACATCAACATAGACATTCAATCTAATTAAAACAACAATAATATTCAAAACTTCTAGGGCATACATTGGAATATTACAATACAACATATATAAAAGTCAAAGTGTGGAAGTCAAAGAAGATATTTGTTTTATTATTAATTAATTAATGGAAAATGGAAAATCAAAATGAATGGAAGAGAATTAATTGGATTATTTTATTATTATTTTTGCTTGGAGGAGGTTTAAGTGGAGAAGAGTGTTTGACTTTGTCTCATTTTCTTCTTCTTTTTCTTTCCTTTTCCTTGTTGGCCGGCTCATCAAAGACAATAGAGAGCAAGAGAGGTTTTGATTTCTAAGCTCAAAATTGAAGGAAGATTCAAGTTATTAAGTTGGAAATTTGTGAAGTTTCATCAACTTTAGTAAGTTCTCTCTTGATTTCTCTTGTTTTATTTTGAGTTGTAATTGAGTTTGATTGTTGAGATGTGATAGTGTGATTATGTTTGATTATAGTATGTTTGAGAGTGTTGGATTTGAATTGAAGATAAGAAGTTAGGTTGGTGTTGGTGTTGGAAGAGTATGAGTTGTGTTTGTGTTAGGGTTTTGAAGTGGTGATTGTTGCAAATGTTGAGTTTGATTAATTATTTTTGTAGATCTTCAAGTTGTTTGTGTTTGTTGAAGTTAGAAGCATAGAATACATGGGTTTGGTCCGAAACAAAAGCATCTTGGATGCCACGCCCGTGGCCCTTGGCTGCCACGACCGTGGCCATTGGAAGCCATGGCCGTGGGGATTTGGAGCAAGGGAGGCAGAACCATTTGGTAACCCACGCCCGTGGGGGTTAGGAGGCCACGACCGTGGGGTCCTAGAGAGAAATGTTGATTTGTAATTTGTGATCTATGGGTCTAGTTTGAGGTTAATAAGTGAATAATTGTATTGGAATTCTTGTGAATTTGTATTAAGTGTGTATGTGTTTCTTTTTGGATTAGGTTGTGAAGAGGTTGAATTGCCCTAACCTAAGTGTTGAGGATTCTTGGAGGAGGAAGTGTATAGATTGGTGTGAGTTGGTTTTGAGGTAAGTACAAACTACATGGTTGCATACTCTTACATGAGTTTGATACTTAACATATTTGGTTATAATTATGTTAAGTAATCTATTGCACTGTTAATTTGATTGATTAATGTTATGTTTTACATAATGTGAACTTTGAGGAATATATGTTAATAATTCTAAAGATATGATGATGTAATGAAATATGAAATAGGAAATGTGAAAGATATGATGATATAATGAGCATTTAAAATGTATGTTCAATGTAATTGATTATATATACTTGAATGATGAATTGCCTTAAAGTGAATTAAGATATGATAAGATATGACGCCATTGTGGTTGGCTATGGTAATGCAAATGAAATGATTGGGGGCATGATTGCCTATTTGATTATGGAATATGAAATGAGAAATAGAATTGATAATGAAATGAGAAATGAATTGAGAAAGAGATTGTTAAGGAGATAATTGAAATAATTGTGTGCTTAATATGTTATTCAATTTTCAGAGTTCTGGGTTTGGCGGCATGCCTATGAATCACTGGATAGGTGAAAAGACCGGGTCGTAAGCCGTTTCCAGTTGAAAAATGTGAAATATGTGAAATATGATGTTTTTGAGGTAAAAAGACTGGGTCGTAAGCCTCAAAAATAGTAACAGTCTTGCCGGATTGAGGATCTCCTCGAGTTTAGCCGGGTTGAGGTCCAAGAGACTGGGTCTGTTACACTATCCATGGATAGAGATATATATATATCGCCTACGGGCTTGATGATTGTGATTATGGAGCAGTAACTCTGAACTTTGAATAACATATTAGTATGTTTTGGGCCCATGCTTGTCTTTGTTTTCAATGTGAATCATGAATGGTGAAATAAATGAATGTGGGTTGGAAATCTATGTTGAGTAATGAAACTATGAAGATACAACATGACGTGTAATATGTTTATGGATGTGGAAAATTGCGAGTATTACCTCATGAATGTTTTGATTAATCATTGAATAATGTAAGATTGTGAAATATAATATTCTTTTGAATTGTTTATGAAACTTGATTGTGTGACATTGGCATTGCATTAAAGCATAATGTTATTGTAGTTTGTACCACTAAGCCGTTGTCTTAGCGCGATTGTGGTTCATTGCGCAGGTGACAAGGTAGAACATGGGGGTTCTTCTAGACCGTGTTGAGTTTAGGTTTTGAAGAGTTGATTTTGGACTTAAAGATCAGAGAAGAGCTGCCAATCATGTATAAATTCTATGTTTTGTAAAATGTTGATTCTTAATTTATATATAATTATAACTATTTTTATATTTCCACTGCATAATAAATGAATATTTTTATCTATTTTGCAAGTTGAATGCTTTAACTTTTCTATATTGTATATTGAGAAAGATTGGTTTGGATTTTAAAAGATTGGGTTATTTAACATAAATCGTAGCACTCTTTTATCTGGTATACGTATATTACAGAAGTAGTAGTGTGTAGTGTACGTATATTGGATATAGGGGTGTTACATATATATGTATATGATGTCAATTATTAAGTTTTTGGATTATATTACATATTTAGAAAACTTTTATGCATTTGTTATATCAAATATATATATTTGAGAATTGTGAGGAATTTTGAAGAGTATTGGAGTGGATAAATGTTGATTTATATTGGGAGTGTATATTTTTCTACAGGTTGAGTAGTGTAATTTTTGAAAACTTCCAAACTGCAGACAAAACTCTGACGAATTTTTTCTAGAGATTTTTCTTTAAAATAAGCAATTTTGGTAGTATTATTTTTAATATAGCCTTGATCAATTTAACTATTACTATACATTTAATAATTCCAATGTTTTCTTATAATTATGAAAATTGTAAAATGCCTGTAGATGTGACACTCTGGTATTTTGTATAGTTATTTTACATATACATAGTGTTTACATTGTACGTATATAGAGTATAAGGGTGTTACAGCTTTGGCCTTCTAACAAATGGCCCTGGTTCTGGTGCTATCACAAACAACTTGTACAGTGGATTTTCATCTAATTTTTCCTTTTCTTTCTTTCTCATTTTCTTAGAACTCTCTCCTTTATATCCTAAACATTCTCTGGTTGTCTGACTTTCAAATTCTAGAAACCTCTGATACTCTGAATATTCCCTTTCCAAACCCTATACTCAACAAATGTCCCATCTTCATAATAGATTTTATAGCAAGTGATGATACCATACAAACATCAAATCCAACTAATGGGCGAGTAATAGTTAGGGCATTAACCACCTCATTACACTTGGTATCAATAGTGTTAATAGTGTGACCTACTAGAAACTTGATCTTTTGGTGAAGAATTAATGGGACTCTTCCTAAACGATGGAACCATGGTCTCCCTAAAATTAAGGAAAATGTTTATCGAGAACTCAAGCACTATAAAACTACTAATTTAATTAGTCCATCTGTTACAATAGTAGGGAATGTTCCCATGGTTGACCTTTTAGAATTATCATAAGCCCGAATCACTATATCAGTTGGTCTTAAATAAACTGTAGTCATGGATAGTTTCAATAATAGTTGGTTGGGCAAACATCAATGGTTGATCCACCATCAACCGTCACATAAGTGTTCTTTTCTCCTCTAAATTCAGCTTTAATGAATAGAGGACAAGAGTGATTTTTACCATCTTTTGGCAAGTTTTCATCTAAATAAGTAATGATCTAAGACACATTCTCAGGCATCACACTTTTGCACTCTTTCACTGCTACCATTCCTACTATCTCTTCTATTGTTGTGAGCACATTTGAGCGCACATTTTTTGATATTGCTACTGCATGATCACATTTGAGGTATGAAAAGTAGATAAAGTTTTTTTTAACATATCATCATCATTTTTTTCCACACAATTTTAACCGAGAGCTAATTCTAAATATTTTTTGAATTATTTTTGCTCACAATTTTAAAATCTTATGATAATAAATGCACCCAGACATAACGAGCTTTTGGGATAATTATTATCTTTTGGTGGTCATTCTTTCAAATTTTTTCATAAAACAATTGGATCTTTTATGGTGAGATATTCAACTTTTAGCTCTTTATCAAGATAATGGTGAAGGAAAATCACCGCCTCATGATTTTGCATTGAAGTACTATTTTCTTCTTTGATAGTATTTCCAAGACTCATAGTATCTAATTGAATTTCAGTATATACTATTCATGCTAAATAATTATTTTTAGTAATGTAAAATATCACAAATTTAAGTTTTGTAATATTTACATTGAGAATACTATTAAAAAATAATAATTAGATAAAAAGATAAACTTAATTCATATTAACAATGGGAAAATATTTATAAATATTTATAATGATAGAACTAAATCAAAATATGTATTTAATCATTAGTGAATATATATATAATGAATATTAATAATTATGAAACTACTAATAAAACCAAAAGATCACAACTACTAACTACTAATAAAATGAAAAGATCAAAGCCGTATTCATATTGTGGTAACATCATTAATTTCAAAAAAAAAAGTCATTATAATAATAATGATGATGATAACATGGAATCAAATCATACACATAAATTTCAAAAAAAAAAAACAATAATCTTATAATTATACTTATGATTTATACATATATATATATATAATGGTTATGATTATATAGTACACAACAAAAAAAATCCAATGATACATTATAATAAACTAGTGTGATGATACAGTACACAACAAACACATCCACTGATATACTATAATAAAGTAGTTAAGTTATTAAATATATATAAAAATGATAATAAAGAATTTAGAATAATTACCTTGAATTTATATGTTTTAAATAAATAAATTAGTAGAGTTTCATACTAATAAGATATTAGTAAAATAAAGAAAATATAATAATAGAATACAAGAATGAAGAAGAATCTTATTACTTTATGTTATATACATATAATACTATAATTATCCTTATTTATACGTAGGATAAACATATGTTACAACACAAATAATTTTTTTTCTTATTAATTTTTTCTTATTCACTATCAAAAAAAAATTTTTTTTCTTATTAATTACATGTGAGGGGGAGAAATACCTATGATTTAAACCCAAAACCTAAGAAGGAGCAACATATTGTTGGTCACTAGGCCATACCTTAGTTATTTACAACACAAATAACTTAAAAAATAAATTATAATAAACCTAAGAATATAAAACCAAATATAATAAAGGGGGTGAGTTATAGAGTTTTAAAAGACATAGGTCATAAACATTCATTTTCTATGTCATTTATAACATTAGTTAAAGCATTTGGGTTATAGATATGCACTTTTTATTTCATTCGAAATTAGAAAAGTCAAAGAGGATTTTTAGGATGAATGAGATGTAAAGTAGATTAAACATAATGGTAGAAATATTTCTTTGGTGAGTTTCTAGGTTAAAAATATATTTAATATTTAAAAATTATATTTAAAATATAAAATTTTTAAGGACAAATGTGAAAAATGTCTCAGAAAGTACGAATTGATCCTTAAAATTTTTTTGACTCATTTATATATTTTAAGTTTGCACAAATTATACGGATTGACCCTTAAAATTCAAAAGGCTAACAAATCAATCTCTCTTTTAACAGAAAACTAACTGTCATTAACTATGTATTTAATTTTCCATTAAAAGGTACAAATATAACTCTTAAATTTGTGTGAAAGTACAAATTGATAATGAATTTATTTTTACTCAATTATATATTAAAATGATATTTTTACTGAGTTAGACATATTTAAGAGTATTTTTTTAAAATATCCAATTTTTAAAAAAATTTTCTTTTAAATTTCAATTTCAAAATTAAAAATTGATATTTTAAATTAAAAATAACATCAATTAATTAATTATATGGTAGATTTTTAATGCTAATTAAAATTTGATATTTTTAAAATAAATAAATTCAATTGAAAATTATGAGAAAATTCTTTTAAAAATGGATGTTTCAAAATTTTTTTTTATATTTTTAAGAAAATCTCTTAAATATATTTTTTTTGAATAATATAATACATCCGATGCAATATATATAATATGAATTAATAATTTTAAATAATCACTATAAGAAGTATTAAAAAATAATTTTAAACAAAATATTATTTAGTATAAAATATTTTTAAATATATTTGACTCATTTTTAAATAGGTAAAAATATTATTTTAGTATATAATTGAAAACAAAATCAGTATCAATTCATACTTTTATGTAAATTTAAGAAACATATTTGCACCTTTTAATAGAAAATTAAACACATAATTAATGACAGATAATTTTTTATTAAAAATTAATTTGTTAGTTTTTTTAAAACTTTAAAGGTCAATTTGCACTCTCGAATATAAGTGTATAAGTGTATAAATGAAAAAAATAAATAAATGACTAAACTGGATATTAAAAACTATGGATAAATGGATCATCTCATCGGTAATAAATTTAGATTCCAATTGTAATTTTTATTTTTCCGTTGCCAAAAAATAATGGATTTATGTCTGCTAAAAGAAACGATAACTTAATAACGTTGGATAGTGCTACAGTGACTCCACTTTTAAGTAGAGTCACCTAACTCCCCTTTTGTGAAAAAGAACATTGGTCATTGAATTAATTGAAAATTTTTGAGGCTATTGATAGTGTCACAACCCAACGCAAGGGCACGTGACCGGCACTAGGGAACGGAAAATGCATATGGCTTTCAGAACCTGTAGTAAGCCTGACAATTCATTTTTCGATAAATTTAGAATATAATAATCATCACTATTTCAAATTGGACCCATGAGCCCACTAATTATCCACGACTAGTACATCTCATCATTGCTATGATACACTGGTTAACACTCCTATTTAACCAAACAACAAAATTTAATAGAAAAATAGATAGGAAAGTATCATGCAGAGTTCTAAAATAAAATAAGATGAAATAGATAAATAATAAAATAAATTATTAAATAATTTATGGCGAGGAATAAAAGGCAGGATGACTTAAATAAGCAATATTTCTATGCTCAACCTGAAACCTGAGAAAAAATGGTGAACAAGAATGAGCGTTCTACTCAATGAGTTAAGAGTAATTAATATAATACAACTATCACATGCATAACATGCTCATACACATGCCAATCAACCAAATAAATCATATAAGCGAACAAGGATATTAGTAAGTCAATGGGGCCACACTCAACCTCAAATTGGGGAGCCGATCCCCTAGCTAGCTCTCTTAATCCATATATTTCTCTAAGATTTCATTCCATAGGGTTTGCCATTATAGTCGTAGCCAAGCAGCGCTACTCGACTGACAAGTAGTGCTGAGCATGAGAATGCCCCTGCTATTATACTAGTCCTAATCTCATCATTATATAGTATTATTATATCATAACTCGTAACCCCAATCATATGTGGTTCTACACATACTAACCCTATCCCGCAAACACATATCATATTCATCAAAAACCATCAACTTATGCACCGACATACATTATGCTTTCATCATCAAATGCTAATAACGATAAAAATTATATTTGTATAGCACAAGCAATCAGATGCATTTATGTAAATTTAACTATTAGCGTAAATTATGGTAGCAGGATATTGTATTAGTCTATATAACTCACAGATTTATGGAAACCCAATGATTCTCCTTAGAATATTTCATTGAAAATAGAGGACACCTAAAAGTATTTTCAATCGAAAATAAAAACTATTAAAATATAGACAAATGCAACTCTAGAGATTCTGCCAAAATTTTGACAGAGACTCCCTTATAACTATGATATTCCCTTTAAAATAAACTGAGAAAACACTTCTAAATAATCCACAATAGTTAACGTCAACCTAATTATCTCATCTAGCCACCATCATCTTTGTAACACCCCTATACCCAATATACGTACACCACATACACTCTCAATATGTAATATACGTATACTGGATACAAGAATGTCACAGTCTATTTGAAGCAAACCAACCTTTAATCAAATAATCATAATAGGTAGTAATAGATAAAATATTTCTTATTAAAACACATATACATATATACCACAATAGTACCCAAAAGTTTATTTAAAATATTTGTTTAATAAGCAGCGGAAAAATGTAGTGGATTATACATATGTATACATCAAAATTAATATTTACAAAAATATAGAGTTTATACATGCTTGGCAGTTCGTCTCTGATCTTGAAGTCCAATAATCAACACTTTAAAAGCCTAGACTCGACTCAGTCTAGCTAAACTCTCCTGTTCAACTGGATCTACCCTATCACCTGCGCGATGAACCACAATCGCGCTAAGCCATAGGCTTAGTGGTACAAACCATGATGACAATATGCTTCAATGTAATACCAATGTCATACTTTAAAATATTATAAACAATACACAAGAATATCATATTTCATAATATTATATTACATTATATTATTTAAATTTTTTCATCATTCATGATTCACATTTAAACAAAGACAAGCATGGGCCCAAAAGAAACTAATATGTCATTCAAATTTCAGAGTTAATGTTTTGGTCCAATAATCACATTTATCAAGCCCGTAGGTGATTCATTATCACAATGAGAAACATCTCATATGTAACATCCCAACTAGGCTTCAAGGACTAGGCCCAACCAAGCTTCAAGGGGAGCTAAGCATCAACCCAACTTGGCTTCAAGGACCAAGCCCAACCCAGCTTCAAGAGATTGTTACTTTTAGGCATGCCACCAATAACAAAAACTCTGAAAATTGATTAACACATTAGGCACACAATTCTTTTATTATTTCATTATCAATTCCATTCTCATTTTCTCATAATCATCTAGGCAACCATGCCTCAATTATTTCATTTGCATCATTATAGCCAACAACAATGGCTTCACATCTCATCATTAGGGTATACATAACCAATTGCATTGTACATACATTTTGAATGATCATTATATCTTTCACATTATGCAAATCATAGCATTAATCAAATGTATCAACAAAGTAATAGATTACTTAACACATTTACAACCAAATGTGCTAAGTCCCAAAGTCACGTAAATGTATACAACCATGTAACGTTTGTACTTACCTCAAGAGCAACTCACACCAATCTAACCACTTCCTCTTCCAAGAATCCTTCAACACTTGAATTAGGACAACTCAAATTTCTTCAAAACCTATTCCAAAAGTGATTATACACACTCACTTAGAGATACACATAAGATAATAAGGATAAGAGCCAACCAGGAAAAACTCTACACATGACATGCTCAACAACATGGGCGTGTCCTTAACCGTGCCCTAAACTCACAACACAAAAGCTTTGACATGCTCAGTGACATGGGCGTGTCACTGGCCATGTCAATCCTCCCCCAACACAGTGGCTATGACACGCTCAGTGACATGGGCGTGTCACTGGATGTGTCAATCCACCAACATTACAGTAGCTATGACACGCTTAGTGACATGGACGTGTCACTGGTCGTGTCAATACTACTCCAACACAGAAGCTGTGACATGCTTAGTGATATGGGCGTGTCACCCATCCAGAAAACAGAATCATTGACACGCCCAAAGACTTGGCCGTGCTCATGGGCGTGTCAGGCTAAAAATCCTGATTCCGACACCAACAACACCACATCCAACAAACATCATACTTAACTCTTTTCCACTCCAAACAATCTTACCCAAAACCATCAATAAACCATACTAGACTTGCATAAACACCAAAACAACTCAATTTCATGCATCAAACAACAATCAAAACCATCATCATAACTCAACACATACACAATCCACAACTCTTGCTCTTTCACCAAACCTAACTCTTTCTCTTCAATCCAACCCCAAAATCAAAGCTAAATAGACAACATAATCTCAAACACTTCAAAATTAACCATACACATATCATCAACAACCATACACCAAGCTCAATTCACAAACTCAAAAGAAAACCAAGTAATGAAAACCCTTCAAACTCCAACTTGATCTCTTGAAACACCTTCAAATCTTGAGTTAGGAAGCAACAAAAATCCCTCTCCTTCAAGCTATGGTGATGGCCGGCCAAAGAGAAGAAAGAAGATGATGAAAAATGAAAGTCAACCCACACACTTGTCTCTTAACCACTAATGTCCTCTTTTAATATCCACCAAGCAATTATAATAATAAAATAATTATAAATATCATCATCCACTTAATTATTCAATTTCAATTAATCCAAATATAATTTAATATCTCTTTTGACCAACTAATTAGTTGACTTGTATATGTTGTATATATCCCTATATATACAACATATACACACTTCTCTTTTCCTCTCTTCCCACTTAATCATAAATATATACTTTATATTATTTAATCCAATTTCAACAATAATCATTCCAAAAATTTTAGGGTATATTTTTGGATATTACAATCTTTCTCAACAACTCAATTTAATAATTAATTCAATTTAATTATTTATTAATAATCCTTATATAAGTAATAATTTAATAGCAATAGTTTATGTAACAACTACTATTTACTTTCTTTCAATTAATAATTTTTTTATGTATACTTTATAATTAACTATATTTAGATCTTTAAATTTTTAATCTAAATCAATTGGTAAAATAATTCATTCAAAATAATAATAATAATAATAATAATAATAATAATAATAATAATAATAATAATAAATTGGTTATCAAAATCATTTAATATTTTAATTAAATAATTTGTTTTATGAATTTCAAACATAATACATTACCACTTAATTTAATCATTTACTAATTAATTAACTCAATTAACTAATTACTAATAAAATTTATTTTAACTATTTAGTTAATTAAAATAATATCCATGTATATATATATATAATTAATTCAATAAATCCATAAATTAATAATTATAATTTAAACCGTGAGTTTAATAATTACTTAATCTTTATTATTTTGTAACCAATAATTATAACTTAAATATTTATACTTTAAATAAATAAATCATGAATAATTAAATTTTAAATTTTAATTATCATATATATTATTTATTATTTTCATCTGTTATTATTTTATTTTATTTATCAAATATATTTTTAAACATAATAAATTTTGTAACACCCTTATATTCTATATACATACTGTATATATAATTCATATACGTATAATACGCATACAATCTATAAGAATGTTATGTTACAAATTTGTTCCCCGTTCAATATTAACATAGTTAAACATTTAATAAAATAAAATCTTGATGCATTTAAATACATTTTTTTTTATAAAATATAACACTTCCAAATGTTAATATATATCCTTACTATTCTTTATATATATGCATATCTATATACTCAAAATAATGATTATCAAATTAAAATATGTATGCACCACCTTCTAAGTTGGCCTCAGAGCACCTTAAATCTCTGTGTGGCACGAGCCGATCATCATCTTTTGATCAGCAATCTACTAACCTGCGTGATTCATAGAACCGCACTAAGCTGGAAAGCTTAGTAGTACAAAATAAGAAATACCATACTTGATACATTTAAGTTTAAAAACCACATTTAAATACATTGTCATTTCACAACAACATCATCATATTCATTACAAAAATCATCTTACAAGTCATTCACATGCACTGGGGCCATAAGCAAACCCATATAATATTCAAGTTCTAAAGTTATTGCTTTGGACTCATGTTTGACACACAGTGTCTAGCCCGAAAACAATATTAGTGACGCCCAGCATCTGGCCCGAAGGCAATAATAGTGATGCCCGGTGTCTTGCCCGAAGGCAATCTCACCGAACACAATACTCTGAAAAATTAATATTATATAAGGCTTCATACATTTCAATTCACATTTAACATTTTATTTCTTATGACACACTCTTGTCATGCTTTTCACATTTCATCATTCTTCATAGTTTTCTACATTCGTTACATACTTCCCATTTCATCATATTCATCACTTTATTCATTTCACAATTTCTTTCACAATTGACATATGATACATATATGCTCTCTACCATATATTAATGCACATTTTACACTTAACACATTTTGCACTATTATTATAATTAGTTGAAGGTAATAATAATGACACCCATCATCTGGCCCGAAATCAATCTCACCAAACACAATATTCTAGAAATTGATATTATATAAGGTTTCACACATTTCAATTCACATTTAACATTTTATTTCTCATGACACATTATTGTCATGCTTTTAACATTTCATCATATTCCACATAAGTTACACACTTCCCATTTCATCATATTCATCACTTTATTCATTTCACAATTTCTTTCATAATTCACATACGATACATATATGGCTATCTGCCACATATTAATACACAATTTACACTTAACACACTTTGCACTATTATTACAATTAGCTATAGTCAAATGGCTAAATTATGCTATCAACAATTCATGTCAAATTCATATTGAAATCACATAATACATGAATATACATTTCACTATCATCATAGTAAGTTTTATCAATGCAATTGATAAAAATAACAAATACAACATGTACAATTATGTACTTACCGCTAATAGCCCATTTAATATCAAATCTTCACTCCCATCTAATTCTTCACAACTTAATTCCTAATCAAGATATGGATACCCAAGTAATTGACAACATCAATATATATATATATATATCTCAATTATACAAATTAAATCCTTTATTTTCCTTTTAACTCACAATATTTAGATTAATACTCAATACTCTCAAGTTTCTCTTAAATCAAAACTATAATAAACTTTCAAATTAATAATAATCACAAAATCACCTCATTTCTATCATAATACTAAAGATTCAAACATAATACAACTAATAACCCAATATCTAAACATACAAATTAACCTTTTTCCATTTTCCTTCTTAGTCTCGATTCAGATCTCCTCTTGTTTATCACTTCTAGAGGGGTTCTATCAATAGATCTTGTGTTTCTCTTACTTAATCAAGGGTTTCCTATATTGGAAGAGAGAGAAATCTGAGAGAGAAAGTGAAAATGGTCGATTGAATGACTAAGAAAATTTGAGAACCATATACAAAAATAAAGGCCACGACCGTGGCACCCAAAAGCCACGCTCGTGTGGGAAACCTTAGCACCCTGCACCACTTTAGTCAAACAGTCGCCACAACCGTGGCACCCCAATCCCCATGCCCATGGGATTCAAATATCCACTGCCATTCCAAAATCAATTTCCCAGACAATCCAATCCACAAAGCCACGACCATGGTGTGAGTGGGGATTTTTGCCCCCACTCCCATGTGGAATCGTTTTTGCGACTTCGACATTGTTAGGCTAGAGAACATGGGCCTAAATCTAGAGAAAATAGAATCACCACTCAGACGGGCCAGAAAGAAGAAAGCGATGAATGACTCGATTCCTAAGGAATCCCCAACCCCTATTCGCTTCAAAAAGTTGGGTACGTGTAGGGAAGGTGAAAATGACCCAGCACCCCTACAACGCCCGGTTCATTGAAATTAGCCTCCTTTTCAGGTCTTAATATTATAAAATTCTTAAATATAATGACATTATCCATACTACATGCGATCATAAGAATAAATAAATACTTTATTAAAAATTATAGCAATATCCAAACAAAACAAATAAGTGGACACCCATCCAAGGATGGAAATATGCCCTTACATCATCCAAAGTCTAAAACTAAATAGGACACCCATCAAAAGGTGGAAACATATTCTTTATATTAACCCCAAAATATAAGAATAATTTAAATTACATGAAGTTTAATTAATGAGGTACCCACAAGGTGGAAACATGCCTCTTACATAATGAAAAAATAAAGTAAACAAATAAAAGATATTCAACCATTCATCATGAAAGTAAACCATTCATTATAAGCCAAATAAAGATCAAGATATGAAGATGTAAACTAAGTATGTAAAGCAAGATCCAAATAATAATTAAAGACTAAATATACAAGCTAGGATTTTATGAATTATGGTTTAAGAAGATACAATTAGGGTTTAGGGTTTCTTTTTTAAAAATAAGATTAGGGTTTTAACATTTTAGAGCTTATATTAAAAAACTAGGGTTTTAGGGTTTGGAAAAACTAATATTATTATAATTATTTTTTAAGTATTAAGCTACTTAAAGATTTTGGAAAATATAATTTATTAGGGTTTTGGAATTTATAAATTAAGGTTTTAGAAAAAATAATGATCAAGCAACTGTTAATAATATTTGGGAACAATTAAGTGACATCACGAAAACTTTAAACAAAGTTATTAGCATGCTGATTACTAGATTCAATTTGGAAGAAGTTATACTAATAGGCTACTGGATTCAATTTTAAATAAAGATCCTGCATGTTCCATGTTAAAACTATCAAAAGCATGTTATAATGAATTGATTAAGAAAATACCGTCGTTTGTTGGCTCCACCACAATTGCACCGTTGGAATTCTAGGAAAGCTTTGATAAAGACAACACAACCTTGTTGCCTTAGGGATGGGAGTGTTCATTTTTTTTTTCTTGGCTACTTCAGGTTTCTTCAAAGATAAAAAGTCCAATAGTAATTCTTGAGTAATTTTTCCATCCTTATTTCTGTGTTTAAGGCTACTATTTATAGAATTTAAAATAAAACCTAAAATGCTAAGGAAGTTAAAGCTATTTATGAAATTAATTGACATTTTCAAGTAAAAATAGAAATTTGGCAAAAATTGGCCAACGTGCTGGCATGGGCTACTGAGACGCGAGCAACGGGCCTTGGACGAGAATAATAGGATGAGCGCTTGTGAGGCACTGCCTAATTCATCGCAACATGCACCTACAACGAATTGGGGCTGGCCAATTCACAGCAGGCCCTTTTGGCCTGAGGTGACCTGCCTTGCCATGTGTCGCTCACCGATTGGTCTGTCTGATTTTTTTATTTTTTATATTTTTAGATATATATATATATATTTATATTTTTTAATAAATAAATAATAAAATAAGTATTAAAATAAATAATAAAATAAAATAAATAATAAATACCATAAAAATTATTTCAGACTTATTTTAAAATATTGGATTGGACTTTGTCAAAAATTAAGGGTCTACAGTTTGCCCCCTACTTGAAAGATCTGAGACTTTTAGTAGAAGACAGTAAAAACCAACATGACTTTGAGCAGATAAGGATGGGTTTTAGACCTGGTGGTGAGTTCGAGACTCAAAAAATGATTTGAATTCTGGACCCGAGATGAATTATGGACTAAAAAATAATTTAGGTTCTGGACCCAGGATGAGTTCTGGACTCAAAAAATGATTTGGGTTCTGGACTCGGGATGAGTTATGGATTTAAAAAATAATTTTGATTCTGGACCCATTGGTGAGTTTTGGACTAAAAAATGATTTGGGTTCTGGACCCGTTGGTGAGTTCTGGACTCGAAAATGATTTAGATTCTGGACCTGAGATGAGTTCTGGACTAAAAAATAATTTGGGTTCTTGACCCGGGATGAGTTATGGACTCAAAAATGATTTGGGTTCTGAACCTGTTGGTGAGTTTTGGACTAAAAAATGATTTGGATTCTGGACTCGAAAATAATTTAGGTTTTATACCTGTTGGTGAGTTCTGGACTAAAAAATGATTTGGGTTCTGGACATGGGATGAGTTTTGGACTAAAAAATAATTTAGGTTCTAGACTCGTTGGTGAGTTCTGGACTTGAAAATGATTTGGGTTTTGGACCCGTTGGTGAGTTTTTGACTAAAAAATGATTTGGGTTCTGGATCCGTGATGAGTTATGGACTCAAAAATAATTTGGGTTCTAGACCCGTTGGTGAGTTTTGGACTAAAAAATGATTTGGGTTCTACACCCGGGATGAGTTCTGGACTAAAAAATAATTTGGGTTCTGGACCCATTGGCGAGTTTCGGATTAAAAAATGATTTGGGTTCTGGACCCGTTGGTGAGTTCTGGACTAAAAAATGATTTGGGTTCTGGACCCAGGATGAGTTCTGGACTAAAAAATGATTTGGGTTCTGGACCCGAGATGAGTTCAGGACTTAAAAATGATTTGGGTTCTGGACCCATTTGTGAGTTCTAGACTCAAAAGTAATTTGGGTTCTAAACCCGTTAGTGAGTTATGGACTCGGAAATGATTTGGGTTTTGGACCAGGAATGAATTATGGACTCGAAAATAATTTGGGTTTTGGACCCGTTGGTGATTTCTGGACTAAAAAACTATTTGAGTTATGGACCCGGGATGAGTTATGGACTAAAAAATGATTTAGATTTTGGACCCATTGGTAATTTCTATACTCAAAAATAATTTTAGTTCTGGACCCGGGATGAGTTAAAGACTCAAAAAAAATTTGGGTTCTGGACCCGTTGGTGAGTTCTTGACTCGAAAATAATTTGGGTTCTGGACCTGTCGGTGAGTTCTGGACTAAAAAATGATTTGGATTCTGGACCTGATGGTGAGTTTTGAACTAAAAAATGATTTGGGTTCTGGACCCGTTGGTAAGTTCTGGACTTGAAAATGATTTGTGTTCTGGACCCAATGCTGAGTTCTTGACTCAAAAATGAGGCTGCAAAAGATAATTGTAGTTAGTACAGTATTAATAAAAAAACCTGCAAAATTGCAAAAAATTTAGCTATTTTTTAGCTATGTTTACCATACCTTTATCCTCTTACCCCACTGCATGAAAAATAATTTTTAAAGTTATAAAAAAAATTTTTAAACATGCAAATAGTTAAATAATTGAATAAAATGATTTAAATTCACTATTTATACATTATTTACAAACTATTGATTACTATTTTTCACTATTCACTAACAATGATTTTTTTTTGGTTCACGAAATTGCTATTTTTTTTTTGTCTTTTTGTCTTGCCATTTGCCTATATAAAGGCTCTCAGTTTCCTCCATTTCATTCACTTTTATTTATAAGTTGTATATAGATTTGAGAACAGAGAGTTTAGCCATCAAATGGAAGGAAGGCATGCTTTAAGATATGGACCTCGTTCTAATATTGAATTGCTAGAATTTATTTGACAATATGAATGTGGAACTGTCAATCCATTAGTTGGAATGCAACTTCATCGTAGTTCTAGTCTAAAGACTAAGGTAACACTGCAACTTTATCATTTTATTATTATTATTATTATTATTATTATTTTAGTTTTTCAGTTATAATTTAGTATATTAGCGAATGGATAGTAGAAAAAATTAAAAAATATATAGTAATGAGTAATTTCAGACTTTGAAATAATAGGAGTTGTGAGATGATATACTTACCTCGTATTGGCTTACCTTGTTCGGTGTTAGCGTGATCATTGCATTGTCTGGGGCAAAGGGTATGTCTATAAAGCCGGACAATGGTATGACATATTACCTTCTCGGGTAAAATAGATCATCCGAGAGTGTGGTTTTGAAAGCTTTATACTGCAATTACCATCCGAGGAATGTCCAATAGATCATAGTGTAGTTCAAGTGCTATAAGAGCGGTAGATGGACACGACCCATACTTTCCACTTACCTGTGGGAGAAATGACTATTGGCCCAGTCAATATTTTAGCCATAATTTGTATTCTGTACCATGGTCTTTCGGTTCCTCTTACCAATGATATCCTGACACACAAAGAAATTCAACAGTTAATCGGTGTGGAACCGTTACTCAAAGAGCCCATCAAGATAAAAATTGAGCTGATTCGGAATTATTGGATGATAGAGACAGGCAAGGCCAGCTCTAGTTGAACACAGCTCTTGAATTTTAATGTGTCTCTAGTTGGTGTTAGGGGATTTCCTAAGGAGGAAGAAGGAAATATTGGGGAAAACAGTGATGAAGAGGAGGAAAGAGAATCTATCTCTTATTGCAAGGCTGGAACTTCTCAGGTAAATACGTGTCATTCTATCATTTTCAATTGCTTCTCTTTCAACTTATTTCGACTGTTCTCATGATTATTGTAGGTTGCTGGCTCATTTGATCACGAGACTAGATCTTCCTCTACTGTTCCTCCACTTGCTCCTTCTCACCAACCAGAAGTGCCATCTCATCCGCAAGGCTCTGATATGAGTTATCTGGTGGGTCATCCTGTTTCATGATGATTTATGTTATATGTATGCATGGTTATGTATGTTCTTACCCTTTCCTTTTTTGACTCACAACAAATGCTTGAAGAACAAAATAAGAAATTGTAGGAAGAGTTAGCCACTAGCCGCCAACATATCACCCATCTCGAAAGATTATATCATCAATCGGAGTTAAACTTTTGAGACTTTCGGTTCCAAGGAATGAGGGATCCTAGTTCTTCATCTTCTAGGGGGTCCTAAACTGTAGACCATGAGATTCCTTCATCTACTCCAGATGATTACTGCTATAGGCTTGAATTCCAGGGTAGAGGTTCAGGTGATCCTTCTTCGGGTGGACTTGGGACAGATGATATGTCTCCTCCTCCAATAGGCGATGACTTTCTCATAGCTTTATTTGATTATGGGCCACCTCCTCCTTCTCAGTGATCCTTGTATTAATTGAGGAAATATTATATTATTATGAATAATAATAATGAAATAATAACAACGATTATAATAATAATAATAATAACAATAATTTTTACTTTACTGCAACTTTGACTTTTCTTCTTTTTTTTATATCATTTTGTATTATTATTATAATCACAGTATACACAAAATTCCCTCTTACAATTCAAAATCCTAAAGCGCCCCTGATTTGCAAATCCAAACATAATGCGGCAACTCAAAATCTTTTAAATTTTCTTTCCTGGCACGTCTCGGCCCAAATTATTGCTCTTTCCTTGTTAACCTCGGTAGACAAAGTAATCCTTTTTATAAAGCTACTTCCAACAAAAATCAAGAAATTCTCCATGAAATTTTGTTTCAGTATCAATAATCCCTTTCAATAATTTTAAAATTTTTTCTTCAATTTCAACAATGACTAAACTCAATTTGAAGAAAAGTAAAGGTTTATTTAAAAATATGAAAGCTATTCATTGGGGACAAAATATCTTAGTCTCAAATTAATACTTTGAAGTGCTTTAAAATGTTAAATTAGACTATCCTTTTCTTCATGCCATGGCTTCCTTTTGGGATGTGAATTCTAGGACATTCAAGGTAAATGACTTTGAGATATGTCCCATGATTGAAGATTTTGAGGCCATCCTTGGATATCCAAGCAATCAACCAATGGCGTTGCCCATATTAATTTCCAAAACTCAACAAAAGATGCAAATGTTGTTTCAAATTTCAAAGCTCGAAGTCCTGCAATTGACTGGAGGTGAGAAAATTCTGCTTGGTCCCTTGATTTACTTTTTGTATTTCTCATTTGGCTCCCACCAAGGCATGGGGACACATGTTTTATCTATTCTTGCTTGGACAATTCTTTCTTGTTTCTCCTGATGGGGGCATCTATCCATGAATATTGGACATTGTGGACCAAATGGAAGGAGGCTTGTCGTCGATACCTGTGATCTTGGCCGAGACCCTAGTTGGATTGGATCAATTCAAATTAGAATCTTCGAGGAGATTGGCCAGAAGTCCCTTGCTACTACAAGTAATTACCTAAATAACTCTTTTGAGTTTTCAATTTAGGCCTTTTTCTTTTTTTTTATTGCTCTAATTTTTTCCTAGTCCGCCCTTGTAGGTTTTTGGAACTAGCGAGCTATCCTAACTTTTGTCTAAGTTACCCTTATAGGTTTTCAACTTAGCGGACCCTTTTTCTTATTATTTTATTATTGGTTATAATTTTTACCTAGACTTCCCTTATGGATTTTTAAAACTAGCAAACCACCCTAACTTTTGCTTAGGCCGCCCTTGTGGGTTTTCAACCTAACAGGCATCATCATTTTTTTTAAATTTGTTTTATTGGGCTTACAAATTTAGCTTCAAGAGCGCATCTGCTTGCTTGACATTCCATCCATGGATTTCACCAGATATCTACCACAACATCACTCTGCTAGAAAACTATCCCATCCTTCTTCTTCATATGCCGACTAGATTGATTGGATCTTGTAGACCCTTAATTTTTTATCCAGTCCAATCCAAAGATTTTAAAACAATCCAAAATAATTTTTTATGGTATATATTATTTATTTTAATATTTATTATTTATTTTGATAATATAATATTTATTTTACTTCTCATTTATTATTTATTTATTTTATTAATTATTAATTATATTTATTTTTACTCGGCGATGAAAGCTGCAAGAGCGACGAATTGGCTTGGGCCAATTCATCACAGGAGTGCCTGCGGCAAAATTGGCCCTAGCCCGGAGAAGCAGCTCAGCACACACTCACCAGCACGCAGTAGCATGCTGATCCTCGCATGCTAGTCTAGCACAGTGGCCCGCGCACGCTGTCGATTTTCGCCCAAACCTTATTTTACTCGATTTTAGTTTATTTCCTTAACATACTAGGTTTTTTCTTTTAATTGCCTATAGATATCACATTAAAACACACAAAAAAAAAGAGGGAGGAATTATTCTGACTTCTTCTAGACAATTGATTCAGGACTAGACTTAGGAAAATTAAAAAGGAAACAAACAACAATAAGACAATACACTAACTGTACAAAGGCAGTACACACACTGTCTTTGCCGAAGCTCATCCAGAATTCTCATTTAAACAATTTTGGTGGAGCCAACAAATGACAGTATGCTTTAAATTAAATAAACACTATATGTTTTGATTATTTTAAACATTAAAAGGGTTCATTTTTCATTTAATTAAAATTACAGTAGGCAATTCCTTCTAAAAATAGTTTATATTTATAAGAAGTACATACTATTCTTTTAATAAGTCGTAACATATACAACAAGTAAACTTGTTTGGCACGGATTGTTTATTTGTTTTTATCTTAAGGTTATTTAATCAACATGTTTCTTAGAGTCACATTAAAGTTTTTCTATATTAAACCTAAAAATGGCTTTTAAGGCTAGGAAAAATATTCACAGTAACTTAATTCGTATAAACTTTAAAATTTTGATTAGTTTTTCACAAACACTAAACCCTAATTGCATGATATTAACCCTAAACCTTAATATTAGTTTCATAAAACTTCCAAAACCCTAAAATCTTAAGTTTTAAGACAAGAACTCTGTAAACCCTAAATTTTCCCAAGAAACCCTAGTTGAAATCTAAAACCCTAGTTTCTATGTTTATTACTTAGATGTATATTTATGATATATGTTGATGGATGATTTATTTCATGTTTCAATGGATGATTTATTCTTACTTGATTTTATGATGAATATTGGAATGCTTTGATTTATTTTTAGTTTCATGAAATTGTAAGAGGTATGTTTCCATAATTGGGTACCTCAAATTGCTAAATATCATGTAATTCGATTTATCTTCATGCTTTGGACCTATGTAAAGGATATGTTTCCACCAATTAGTAGGTATCCTATTTTCTTTATTTTCTTTTGGACATTGGATAATTGTAAAGGCATGTTTCCATCCTTGGATGGGTGCCTATTTGTTTGTTTTATTTGGACCTTGCCATGATTTTTAATAAAGTATTTATTTATTCAATTGATTGCATGTAGTATGGATAGTATTGTGTTAATTAAGAATTTTATAATATTGAGATCTGAAAAGGAGGCCGGTTCCAATGAACCGGGCGTTGTGGGAGTCCTAGACCATTCTCACCTTTCCCACATGTACCCAACTTTAGGGGGTTAAGAATTCCTTAGGAATCGAGTCATCCAACCCTTTCTTTTCCCAGCCCATTCGAATGGCAACTCTATTTTCTTTGGGTTTAGGCCCATATCTTTAAGGCCCCGAGCCTGACAGTGCCGAAGTCACAAGAATCATTCCATATGGGAGTGGGGGTGAAAATCCCTACTCACAATGGTGATTCTACTGGGATAAGAGAAGTTGATTCCATTGGTCTTTATATTATTCTATTCTTTCTTATCATGATATTATCCATTGCATCATTTAGATTGCATCGTGTGCGAGAATTAGGACGCCCGTGTTACCTGTGTTGTGTTATGTAAGGGATACCATACTTTCACTCAAGGTATGGAGATTGAGCATGGCATAACCACTCATAGCCTTGTACCTTTTGGTATATACTTGCTATGGGAACTTAAGCCTTTTAACTAAAAGACTAAAGCTCATGTAATTGGCCTAGTTACTTTTCTTAGATTTTTACCCCCAAATGCTTGTTGTTTAACTATGGTTAATTTATCTTGGTTTAAATCATAGCTTATTTAGTTTGTTCTTTTTCTAATATGACCTAAGTACATTGTAAGCTCAAAATAAATTTTTCTTTAAAGTCCAAAAGACCAAAGCTATTTTCAAAACTTTTCAAGATGGTCTTTGGACATAAAACTTTTTTAAAAACAAATCAAAAATTCAAATACAAAGCCCAAAATCCATTTTTTCTAAAATCTTTTTACAATGGTCTTAAAAACAAAATTATTTTCACAACCTTTTCAAATAAGCTTACGAATATCTAGGTCAATTATGGAATTACCAAAAATCAATTGTGAGCCTAGTTTATACTAAGAATTCTTAATCATAGGCTTGTTTTTGGCATGAATCATTAGTTACTTTTTTAAGTGAGAAATCTATTTATAATAAACCTCTTAATTTAGTTTTAATCCAATATAGTATAAAAGCTGCTTTAGTTGATTGGGTGGATTAAAACCTAATTAATAGGAATTATCATGAACTGATTTCCATGTTCAAAAATATAACTATTGGTTAAAACATCCGAGGGAATTATTCGAAAACAAGATACCCCATCTTGGTATTTTGTTAACCATATACCTAGGAAAAGAGACTTGCCATTCGTGTATGGAAGTTATAAGGTTGGAAGGGATGTTCTACCTATCTTTGTTTGTTGTTTATGCATACATGCATCTCATATCATTGATCCTTTCTGGCTCACAGTCCTAGATTATAACAGTTCAAAAGTCTACGATAATCCAACCTACGCCGGTGATGAAGAATCCAACAATAATTCAATTAGTTTCTCACCAAAAGCAATGGAATCTGAGCAGATTCAAAAGATGTTGGATGATGTCCTTGAAGTCAAGATGGAATAATTAAAGGGGCCCTAGCTGAGATCATGAAGAGTGCCATCATCTAAGGTATTGAACCAATCCCAGCATGAACTATCTTAGAGTTTGAGCCTTAGCAGCACTGGCAGACTGCATAGCAGTGATATATTGCTTTACATAGAGGTGAGGATTTCCAATTCAATCAAACTTTGTAAAGGATGGCATCTTGAACTTGTATGGAACCTCTTCATCTAGCTCAAACAACTTGTCAACCTCAGATATTTCTTCAGTTTTCAGCATCTTTTCGAACTTCTTTTCTATGTCAGTGATCAACTTCTCAACATCTAAAGTTTTAGTCTTTTCCACGATTGATCTTTCATCAACCTTCGGCCCCTTGTTCTTGTCTTGAGGATCTTGAAAGTATTAAGCCTAGTCGTCATCATCATCAACGACTACCTTGTCATCATCAAAAGCTACTTCACCAACTTTAGCCTCTCCCTTGTCTTTCTTGGTGCATGCGGATGCTTTAGAAGTGTTCCCAAACATTATAGACATTTGACTGTTCATGATCTCAGCTAGGGCCCCCTTTAATTCTTCCATCTTGACTTCAAGGGTATCATCCAACAACTTTTGAATATGCTCAGGTTCCATTGCTTTTGGTGAGAAGCTAATTGAGTTGCTGCTGGATTCATTATCACCGGCGTAGGTCGGATTGTCATAGGATTTTGAACTGTTGTAATCCAGGGCTGTGAGCCAGAGAGGATCAATGATATCAGATGCAAATGTATGTATGCATGTATGCAGAAACAAAAAACAAAAATAATTAAGACGTCCCTTCCAACCTTATAACTTTCACATTTGAATGACGAGTCTTTTTTCCTAGGTATATGGTTAACAAAATACCAACATGGGTATCTTGTTTTTGAATAATTCTCTCGGATGTTTCAACCAATAGTTATATTTCAAAAATGGAAATCAGTTCACGATAATTCCCATTAATTATTTTTTAATCCATTCAAACAACTAAAGTAGCTTTTATGCTATATTGGATTAAAACTAAATTAAGAGATTTATTATAAATAGATTTCTCACTTGAAAACAGTAACTAATTATTCATGCCAAAAATAAGGCCATGATTAATAATTCTTAATATAAACCAAGCTCACAATTGATTTTTGGTATTTCCATAATTGACCTAAATATTCGTAAGCTCTTTAAAAATGTTATGAAAATAATTTTATTTCTAAGCCCATTGTAAAAAGATTTTAAAAAAAATGGATATTGGGATTTGTATCTGTGTTATGTGAAAGAAAGGTTTTTAGAAAAGTTTTATGTCCAAAGACCAATTCAAAAATTTTGAAAATGGTTTTGGTCTTTTGGTTTTAGAGGAAAAAAATTATTTGAGCTCACAATGTAATTAGGTCATATTAGAAAAAGAACAAATCAAATAAGATATGATTTAAACCAAGATAAATTAATCATAGTCAAACAATAAGCATTTGGGGTAAAACCTAAGGAAATCAACTAGGCCAATTACATGAGCTTTAGTCTTTGGGTTGAAAGGCTTAGGTTCCCATAGCAGGTATATACCAAAAGGTATAAGACTATGAGTGATTATGCCATGCTCGAGCTCCATACCTTGAGTGAAAGTATGGTATCCCTTACATAACACAACATGGGTTACATGGACATCCTAACTCACGCACATGATGCAATCTAATATTTGACCTTGTCCCCAGTGGAACGATATCTTACTCACTGTTTTATTAATTGAGCGACCCGTGCACTTACGGTAACATTGCGATAGCATAGATCTGTCGTCATATAGAATTTAAAATAAAACCTAATATGTTAAGGAAGTTAAAGCTATGTAGGAAATTAATTGACGTTTCTGAGTAAAAATAGAATTTTGGCAAAAATCTGCCAACGCGCTGGCATGGGCTGCTGAGACACGAGCAATGAGTGAGCAACGGGGCTGGGACGTGAACAATCAGACGAGTGCTTGCAAGGTGCTGCCCAATTCATCGCAGCATGCACCTGCGACGAACAGTCTTGCCGCTTGTCGCTTACTGATTAGTCCGTCCAAATTTTTTTATTTTTTTATATTTTTTATATATTTATATTTTTTAAAAAAATAAATAATAAAAAATATTAAAATTAATATTAAAATAAGTATTAAAATAAATAATATAATAAAATAAATAATAAATATCACAAAAATTATTTCGGACTTATTTTAAAATATTAGACTAGACTTTGTCAAAAATTAAGGGTCTACACATGGCCCCTCCATTGCCATGCCCATGGGGTTGAAACCAACATAGATTAGGATAAACCCTCAAATAGAACCAAAACAGATGCCACGGACATGGTGGCTCACTAATGTCACACCGTGGGATCCAAAATCACATTGTTTCTCACTCCAAACATCAAGAACCCAAAAATTAGGATGTCACAAATTTTATGCAATAATTACAACTTAACCATAAGTTAAGAATTAATTAATCTAAAGCAATTTGTAAAATAAATAATTATAATTTAAACAATTAATTAATTTTAAATTAAAGTTTTTTATACCATTTTAATCATTTAATCTAAATCAATTAACAATCAAATTTATATCTCAATTCATAATTTACAACAATTAATCTTAATTAAATATTAAATTATTTTAATTAAATTAATGAATTTTAATTAATTAATTAATTATAATAATTATAATAATAGTGATAATTAAAAATATTAACTATAATTTGCATAATGGGTACCAAAATGAAGTTGAAGAAGAGCGGGTTCCAACGCTGTTAGAATCACCATGAACGGACGTCGAAATCGGCCAAAAATTGCCTCAGAAGCTAATAGCCGGCGACACCATTGGAAGGCACGTGCGGCCATCTCCGGTGGTTGCTAATGGCGAGTCACACGACGGTCGATGCTTCTTGCGGTGACCATCCTCCCTATGTGGCGGGTGTCACCAGCTGGTCATCGGATGACAGCTAAAAACTCTGATTGTCTCTCCTCTCTCTGCTCTTTCTATTTTCTTTTCTTCTTCTTTTTTGTTCTTTTTCCTTTATTGTATATACATAATAAATAATTTATAAATTTTGTATAATAAATTATTTTATTTTTTGATGCAGGGTATTACAGATAGAGTAAATGTTATTGTAAGATTTGAACAACAATATCGTCATATGGGCAAATTGACAATATTTTCCCTAAAAATATTGTAATCTTTCATATTTAGTGTAATAGCCTTATACCATATATACACATAATACATGCACTCGGTATATGTTAAAAATATATATATACAGTATAACAATGTCACTGTTATTGTCTTATCAAAATTTTCATAGATTCAATAAATATTTCAAAATTTATAATGTGCTTTAATGAATAAATAATATTATTTATTAATAGTTTAAATACCAAATTACATAATTAATTAGTAAAATCTCTGGAAAAAATTTGCCAGAGTTTTATCTGTATTTCAGATAATCTAAAATTCCAATTACACAATGTTGCGCTCGAATTAAGTACTACTACAAAGCGTCACTCGCAAGTATACGAGGTAGCTGTAGCAAAGGTGATCACCCCAAGGTCGTTTCCCCAGGAAGGTGTGGTTCATAATAGCTTGATTAACAAGTTATTTAAATACATAAGTGTTTGTTGTTCGGAATTGAGGAAGGACAATTTAAACCTAAAATTAACGTGCGTAGGGTTGATGTGTGAAGGTTGCACAAGATCAAATTGGTTCTTGGGAAGGTGCCTAGGGTTATAGGTCCATTCAATCAAAGCTCAATTATCAATTTATCCATTAACATAACCTTGTAATTAATTTTTTCCTAAAGGTTAATTAGTCAATTACCAATTCATTAGTTATCACATTCATGAATTAACAATAACCAATTATTTTGCATTACCAAATTAATAGAAACCCTAGAACTTATATTTCTAATTCGTTCATAGGGTAGTCGATTGCATAATTCCGATATCAAATTTCACCTCTCGGTCTGTCATCCAATATTCAAAGATTAATAGGTAGCTAATCTATCAACCTAGCATTTAATACAATACAATCAACCAATCAACAAGAAACATCAATGGAAATATCAAATTAAAACTTTTAATCAAATATACTACAAGCCCTATTCATGGGTATTTAGCTCAACATCATCAATTTAAAACAACCATTCAACTCAATATAAATCAAATACAAATTGTTCATTGCAATATCAATTCTCTTAATACAACAACAACAATAGAAATGAATTAAAAGAGAGAATAGAAAACCCCTTGTGAAGATGCCAAGAGTAGGATTACTAGTCTTCCTCCTAGCTCCACTTGATGTATGATGAAGAACTCAAGCCCTCTTCAATGGTTGATTCCCCTTTGAAATATGGAATGGTGCTTTCTCAGGTCACCAAACCTTCAATTGATTATGCCTTTGGAAGATGGAATGGAGCTTTCTCAAGTCACCAAACCCTTCAATGAAGCTTCTTCAACCTTCAAGAACTTGTTAACCCAATTTATCCCAAAGAATCTCAAAGAACTTGTAAATGGAAGATGGAGAAGGTGGAGAGGATAGAAATGGAGGTTGAAGATGAAGAGCCAAGAACTCCCTTCAATTTCCCTCCTGTTCTCTTTTTAATTCATTCAAAAGCACAACCCATGCCTTCCAACTCACACCATTTCACTTTGTTCCCCACTTTTTCTTTGTTTAATGTTTCTTTTGGCAAACACAAGGCTTTGTTCCCCACTTTGTCCCCCACTTCGTGCAAAAGAAATCAATTGTTTTAGGTGTGACACGGCCAAGCCAAGAGTAGCTTGGCCATGTCTCTCATTTTCCTTTGGGACACGGTCAAGCTTGCTGGCCGTGTCGTTCACTGCCCTTTTTCTTTCTTTCTTTTTCTATCTTTTCTTTTGGTCTCAAAGATGTGACACGGCCACAAGGTTGGCCGTGTCATGTGGGTGTGTCCATTTCTGTTTCTTTTCTTTCCTTCTTTGCTTGCTCCATTGTTCTTTAGCATGAAATGGGACACGGCCAAGCTTGCTAGCCGTGTCATGTGACACGACTAGTGGCTTGGCCGTGTCATTGAGTGTGTCTCTTCCTGCTTCCTTCATTTTTGGCCTTTCTTTGCTTTGGTCTTTGTTTTGCTCCTTGAATGAGACACGGCCAAAGGCTTGGCCATGTCTCATGGCCGTGTCAAGCTCTGCCATCTTTATTCTTTGAGGGACACGACCAAGCTTGATTTGGCTTGGCCATGTCTTGCTTGGTTCATGCTTTTCCTGCATTGTTTTAATCTTCCAAGGGAGTTTTTGCACTTAAACCTAAAACAAACACTTTTAAACAAACTTAAAACAAAATCAATCAAAACATTAACTAAAAACACATAAAAATCACACTAAAAACTAATACAAAAATGATCTAAACAACTACCCCACACTTAATTCCTTACTTGTCCCCAAGCAAGGCTAAAATCAAAACACACTAACAAGATAAATTTTGTTAAGTTCAAGAGTTATAAAGATGTATCAAGACTTCCCTATCCCTAAATCCGTAATCAATATCGAATTAAACAAAATCGACACCCATGCAATTAAGTGGTTTTCCATGCATAACCTATGTTGTCGCTCCCTCACCAACTTTTACAAGAGTTTGATCATGGTGGTGTTTACACTCATAACAATCAATGAAAGTTTATTACCATAGGCTTGCTTATCAATAAAATCTCCACCACAAAATTACAATCAAGCATCAATCAAAAGGTCTTTATTGGGTTGTAATGGGGCTAAGGTAAAGGCATGATATTTAGGAAATGTGAGCTTGATCATTAAGTTCAAGAGCACTTTAAGAATGAAGTACCCGATCATATACATAACCCAACAATCCCAAACACCTTCCTCTCATCTACCCCTTGACATTAAAGAGGTCTTCAAGGGAACTCACTTATTAAATATTGCAATGATATTTTCAACTTATTCCAACCCTTCGAATAAGAACAACAATTATTCTTATTATATATATATATATATATTTTCTTTTTTTTATTATTTTGCTTTGCAATCTTAAACCTACTAAATTTAACCCCACACTTAATTCAACACAACACTCGGTCATAAACGCACTTAAAATGCTCTTGACCTAATGAAAGGATAAGAGTTAAACAACAAGGTTCAAGCTAATGGTGTTGTGAAAAAGAAAGAAAAGGAAAAATAAAATAAGCTCAAAATTGGCTAACTAAGGTTAAAAATAGGGCTGGTCTTTTTAAGCCAAAGTGGGTTCACCTAATTGCCTTAATCATCTTGATGCCTAATTGAAATTTTTATATAATCTTAAAATGCATGTCAAAGCAAGTTCTAGCAATTCATCAATCAAAGATGTTCACCCACAACAATAATGATAAGTTGATGGCTCAATTCCTCACTAGGTTAATGGCAATGCAAGGAAAAACCAACAAAATTGACAATAAGCATCAATTCTACTCAATTCTCAATTTCATGCTTTAAAAATTCAAAGATCATCTATCAACAATTTTATAACAATTGAACTTTCAAAAATTCATTTATTCAAAGAAAAACATTAAAAACATTAACTAAACTTAAACAAAAATAACTTAAAAGTAAAAACACAAAGCAAAAGTAAAAACACAAAACACATAATGCACCCCACACTTAAAGATTCACATCGTCCTCAATGTGAGCATGCATAAACTAAAAAGAGAGTTTAGATGATACCTGATTTCCATCGTTCCCATGTACGATGTGTAGGGTTCCTTCCACCCATAATGCAATTGGAGCCCATGTGTGAGAGGATGAACAACATGCAACTTTGAAATGTGCCCAATGTATTGAAAAAACTCGGTAGCATCCCTGGAAGAGCAATTGTCCAAAAAGAACATGTGAGGGTTGTCTTAGCTTGATTCTCTAATGCTATAGGGACGTGGTAAGAACCTTTTTCAGTTTGCAACATGGTTATATATGGTTTTTGCTCGTTCTCACCACTAAGAGTGGGAGAGATGATAATTTGTTGCACACTGTACTCCTCAACCAAAACATCTTTCAAAATTCTTGGGGTCTTTCTAAGTTCAACCAAGTTTGGTTGAACCATTTCTTCATCATCTTTAGCAATTTGAAGCTTCCCCTTAACAATCTCATTATTTAATAGTAAATTGCTCTCCTCAATTTCTAAATTGGAAAAATTAGGCTCTACTTCTAAGGTCATGGCCACCTCAAGCTTATCTTCACTATCTTCACTATAGGGCATGTCATAAAGTTTAGAAAGTTGCATACCTTGTTTCTCTTCATTCAGCCTGCTTGGGAATGGGATTGGTGGCATACAAGGATTTGGAGGTTCATGCAATTTTGTTGAAGTTGATGCTTCCAAATTCTCCTCCTCCTTTGATTGAATTAACTCCTCTATGTATGGTTGTATTTCCTCACCATCTTTTTCTTGATTAGTTCCTGCATCAAAGGAATCACAAAAACTGTTATATATCACCTGTTCACTCCTCAAATTTATGATTACCTTGACTTACTCCAGTTGGCTAGGAAATTCCTCTTCTTGGTTTGCTTGGAGTTGATGTGCCAGGTGCCCAACTTGAGCTTCCACCCTCTTCAATGATTCTTCCAAAGAATCAAACCTCTCATTGCTCCCTTCCTGATTTTGTGTGCTAATTTGAAGGTAAGCATTCAAATCATCTTCCATTGTGGATTTCTTTCATTGATCCTAATTTTGTGCACTAATTTGAATGAAGGCATTCAAACTATCTTCCAAAGTGGGTTCCTTAAGTCGATCTTGATTTTGTGCGCTAGTTTGAATGAAGGCATTCAAACTATCCTCCAATGTGGGTTTCTTAAGGTGATCTTGATTTTATGCGCTAGTTTGAATGAAGGCATTCAAACTATCCTCCAATGTGGGTTTGTTAAGGTGATCTTGATTTGAATATTGTTCTTGAGAGTAAGGATTTCTTTGGTAAGGTTGAAAAAAATTTTGAGGTGGAATTTGCTGTTGATTTTCCCAAGAAAAATTTGGGTGGCTTCCCCAGCTTGAATTATAAGGTCTGGGATATGGGTCATTTCCACCCATTTGCTGGAAACTTTCATAGGCATATTCTTCCTCTTGCCTATCTTGGTATTGTCCATAACCAAATGAACACATGTTTGCGCTATGTCTTGCAATGCCACATGCTGAACATACTTCACGAGTAGGCATAGGTGTTCTTCCTCTTGCATTTAGCATCTTAAGTTGGTTCGTTAATTTTGCAAATTCCCATGCCATGTCAGAGTTAGGGTTATCATCATAAACCCCTACGTACCTTGAAAACTGCATATTTACAAAAGGTACTTATCAACTTAAAGAAAACAAACAAATAATTAAATTGAAAGAAAATCAAACCAAAACAAATAAACAATTCAAAGAAAATAAACAATCAATTAAATTGTAAAGAAAAATCAAACTATCACTACTTAAACAACCTTCCCCGGTAGCGGCACCAAAAACTTGTTGCGCTCGAATTAAGTACTACTACAAAGCGTCACTCGCAAGTATACAAGGTAGCTGTACCAAAGGTGATCGCACCAAGGTCGTTTTCCCAAGAAGGTGTGGTTCGTAATAGCTTGATTGACAAGTTATTTAAATACGGAAGTTTTTGTTGTTCGGAATTGTGGAAGGACAATTTAAACCTAAAATTAACATGCGTAGGGTTGATGTGTGAAGGTTGTACAAGATCAAATCGATTCTTGGGAAGGTGCCTAGGGTTATAGGTCAATTCAATCAAAGCTCAATTATCAAATTATCCATTAACATAACCTTGTAATTAATTTGTTCCTTAAGGTTAATTAGTCAATTACCAATTCATTAGTTCTCACATTCATGAATTAACAATAACCAATTATTTTGCATTACCAAATTAATAGAAACCCTAGAACTTCTATTTCTAATTCGTTCATAAGGTAGTCGATTGCATAATTCCGATATCAAATTTCACCTCTCGGTCCGTCATCCAATATTCAAAGATTAATAGGTAGCTAATCTATCAACCTAGCATTTAATACAATACAATCAACCAATCAACAAGGAACATCAATGGAAATATCAAATTAAAACTTTCAATCAAATATACTACAAGCCCTAGGCATGGGTATTTAGCTCAACATCATCAATTTAAAACAACCATTCAACTCAATATAAATCAAATACAAATTGTTCATTGCAATATCAATTCTCTTAATACAACAACAACAATAGAAATGAATTAAAAGAGAGAATAGAAAAACCCCTTGTGAAGATGCCAAGAGTAGGATTACTAGTCTTCCTCCTAGCTCCACTTGATGTATGATGAAGAACTCAAGCCCTCTTTAATGGTTGATTCCCCTTTGAAATATGGAATGGTGCTTTCTCAAGTCACCAAACCTTCAATTGATTATGCCTTTGGAAGATGGAATGGAGCTTTCTCAAGTCACCAAACCCTTCAATGAAGCTTCTTCAACCTTCAAGAACTTGTTAACCCAATTTATCCCAAAGAATCTCAAAGAACTTGTAAATGGAAGATGGAGAAGGTGGAGAGGATAGAAATGGAGGTTGAAGATGAAGAGCCAAGAACTCCCTTCAATTTCCCTCCTGTTCTCTTTTTAATTCATTCAAAAGCACAACCCATGCCTTCCAACTCACACCATTTCACTTTGTTCCCCACTTTTTCTTTGTTTAATGTTTCTTTTGGCAAACACAAGGCTTTGTTCCCCACTTTGTCCCCCACTTCGTGCAAAAGAAATCAATTGTTTTAGGTGTGACACGGCCAAGCCAAGAGTAGCTTGGCCATGTCTCTCATTTTCCTTTGGGACACGGCCAAGCTTGCTGGCCGTGTCGTTCACTACCCTTTTTCTTTCTTTCTTTTTCTATCTTTTCTTTTTGTCTCAAAGATGTGACACGGCCACAAGGTTGGCCGTGTCATGTGGGTGTGTCCATTTCTGTTTATTTTCTTTCCTTCTTTGCTTGCTCCATTGTTCTTTAGCATGAAATGGGACACGGCCAAGCTTGTTGGCCGTGTCATGTGACACGGCCAGTGGCTTGGCCGTGTCATTGAGTGTGTCTCTTCCTGCTTCCTTCAACATTTAAAACCCTAAAAACCTTTTAATTTATATTAAATACATATTCATATGCATAATGTACATATTTAAGTAAAAGTTTCTTAAAGTTTAAAACATATACATGAAATGCAGATGGCTTTGGTCCATGGCAGCTGAACAAACTTCAAAAGTAATTACCTACAATCTAGATCTGGTGTGGTCTAGCAGCCCTCTCTGGATTCTCTAGATTAGCTCTATCATCTGTACGATGAAATTCAATCACGCTAAGCAAATTTCTTAGTACTACATACATTGATATAAATAAAAACTTAAGAGTGCAATAAGAAAGTGTTTCTTTTTTAAAAAAAATTATGAAATGGTAGGCATTTATATGTACAACACCAAACACTTTTTATCTATCATATTACACATACACATACATTGATCCCAAATGACCATATATAATATTCAAGTGCCAGAGATATTGCTTTGGACCAATATTTGACATCCAGTATTTGGCCCAAAGGCAAATGCAAATGATGCTCAACATCTAGCCCGAAGGCAATAATAATGACATCTAGCGTCTGGCTTGAAGCAAATAATTGGTACACCATATAGCACCAAACACAATACTTTAAAAAAAATGATATTATATAAGGTTTCACACATAACACATATAATTCCACACTTTTCTCATATTTTGTCAGTTATGTCAATTCTCAATCTTTTTCACTTTTTCCATCTTTTCTTATTATTTTCACACATTTTCATCAATTTGCTTGTTACATTCTCAATGTAACCATCTTAAAATGGCTCACTCAATCACAGATTATGCATTTCATAACATAAACATATATTTATGCTTTTTTTTATGTGTACTCACACATCAAAATAGCATACTCATCAAATTATACATCAATATAAAATACCAAAAAGTGCAAACTAATGCATTTCTTACAAAGTATGTACACACCTCTTTAAAAGAAAACTTCTAAGCCAAAAAGCACAACTTCCCACAACTTCTCCAAAAATCCCTTCACTACTAAGTTATTGAAACAACAACTTACTCATTACCTAACCAATATGTGAATATAAACCATATATTAGGATCACATTTTAAGGTGTTTAAGCTACTAAACATCATTAAAACGTAATCCTTCAACTGCCCCTTTTCTTAGCCCTAATGCACTTTAACATTGAAACTTAATTCTCCTCATTACCAAATTGCATTTAAAGCTTAAATACATTACAAACATTATATTTTAACACATTTCAAGCATTAAAATGCAATGTATCACACTTCCTTAAAAATTCTAAAAATTTTATCCTAAGTCTATTTAATTCTAGAACTTCATTCTAATAAATTCTAATAGGTATTCTAAGTTCATTTTTATCACTAAATTTATAATATAAAATGATACAAACAATCTAATTCAATTAACATCAATTCATCATCGATTTCTCATTAAAACCCTAACTTTGCCACTACCTCCTTTAAAACTCAAACAAACTCCATCCTTCCTTCAATATAATCTTAAAATCAGTATTAATTCATCAAAATAACATGTTCCATACCCTTAAAACAAATTATAAAATACTCATTCAAAATCCCAAATCATCATAATCATAATTCTCAAAGAAACTTAAAATTTCAAGCATAGAACTTGCTTACTTGATAGAAAATAACTAAAACCCCTTTTAACCCCTTGAAATCCTTTCAAAATTGTGTGTTGGATGAGGCAAAAAAATTTTCTTTCCCTTGTCTATGGTGTTCACGTTATGGAGGAGAAGAAGAAGGAAGAATGTAAGTTCAAAATTTTAACTTTTTCTTTCTTAATTTTATTAACCATATATATTATTATATTTTTTTAATTAATTTTTAAATCTAAATTTTCTCTTCCAACTAAAATTATTTTCTTTTTTACTTTTTAAAAAATATAATTAACATTTTGCCCCTTCTTTAATATTCATCTTTTGTCTTTTTCTAACTTACTTTTGACTTTATATGTTATGTATATTTCATATATATCTAATATATACCCTTTGTTTTTCTCACTTCCAACTCATCATTCCTCCCTTACATTATTTAATTTAATTTAATTTAATTTAATTTTAGAAAACTTGAGGATGTATAACTCTCTCCCCCTTAAAAGAATTTCGTCCTTGAAATTACCTGACATCAGCTCTAGAATAACTGAGTATACTAGCTCCACATCGTCTACTCACTTTCCTATGTCGCCTCCTCAGTAGAAAGGTTCCTCCAAAGAACTTTTTGCAATGGACCCTTCTTGTTTCTCAACTCCTTTACCTCCCATGCCAAGATCGTTGTTGGTTCCTTTTCGTAGGTCATATCTGGATTTATCTCGATAGACTCAACTGATAGCACATGAGATGGATTCGATCTATAACTCCGAATCATGAAGATATGGAAGACATTATGTATTCGATCTAACTCAGACAGCAAAGCCAATTTATAGCCACTGGTCCCACTCTCTTTAGAGTCTCATATGGGCCAATGAAACGAGGACTCAATTTTTCTTTCCGTCCAAATCTCAAAATCTTCTTCCATGGAGACACCTTCAAGAGCACCTTGTCCCCTACACTGAACTCTATATCCTTTCTCTTCATGTATGAATAGGACTTCTGTCAATCTTAAGCTGCTTTCAAATGATCTCGAATCACTTTAAACTTTTCCTCTGTTTCTTTGATCAAATCGGGACCTACTAACTTCCTTTCTCCAACCTCATCCCAACACAAAGGTGTCCTATATTTTCTACCATGAAAAGCCTCAAATGATGTTATCCCAATGTTGGATTAGAAACTGTTATTATAGACAAACTCTATCGGTGGTAAATGTCTATCCTAGATCCCTGTAAACTCAATAATACATCTCCTCAACATATCCTCTAGGATTTGTATCACCCTCTCAAACTGTCCATCTATCTGGGGATGAAAAGCAGTACTGAAGTACAACCGAGTACCCAATGCATCCTGCAAACTCCTCCAAAACCTAGATGTGAAAATAGGGTCTCGTTCCAATACTAATGAAATTGGAATTCCATGCAACCTCACAATCTCACTGATATATAGCTCAGCCAGCCTATCAAGAGAGTAATCCATCCTCACTGGAAGAAAATGAGCTAACTTCATCATCCTATCCATAAGTACTCAGATCGCATCATGTTTCTATTGGGTCAAAGGAAGCCTTGATATAAAATCTATGGTCACTCACTCCCACTTTCACTCGGGTACTGATAAAGGTTGTAACAACCTTGGAGGAAATTGGTGCTCAGTATTCACTCTCTGACATGTGAGGCATCTCGACACAAATTCTGCTATGTCCTTCTTCATACCAGACCACCAATAATATTATTTCAAGTCCTGATACATCTTAGTACTTCCAAAATACATAGCATATGAATATTGATGTGCTTCTTCCAAAATCTTCTTTTTCAAGTTCACATGCTCCGGAACAAACAATTTCTCTGTAATATCCTAAATTTTTGAAAATTTCTAATTTTTAAAAATTTGATAAAATAAATTATAATTTAAATGGATAAATTAAATTAATATTTTTAAATGAAAAAAGAAGTGATTTTAAAAGGAAAAAGTGGAATATATATGTGATATATATATAACATATAAAAGTCAACAAAAAAGTCAACATTTTAAAAGAAAAGTCAAAAGTAAAAGTAAAAGGGTATTTTGGTAATTAAATCTTAGAAATTTAAAATTATTAAATTAATTCAAAAATAAATAATTTTTGAATGGAAGAGGGATTTTTGGACTTTTAATTTATTAAATAAATAATTAAATAATTAATTCTTAAAATATTATAATATATATTTATGGTTTAAAATAAAAGATGAAAGGAAAGAGAAATTAAAAGGTTGTCTTCATTTCTTCTTCTTCATCATCAAGGCCGAAACACCATGAGAGCTTAGACCAATGATTTTGAATCTTCCATACTCCACAAATTGAACAATTTAACAACTTTAAAGTGGATTTTTGGTGATTTACACCAAATTTGGCAAGTTTTTAATTCCTTTCCTTGAATTCCATGAAAATTTTAATTATTTGTTGTGAGCGAGGATTTTTGCCCCCACTCCCAGTGGAATGGTGCTTGCGACATCGGCACTGTTTAGGCTCGGGGCCTTAGAGAACACGGACCTAAGTCTGGAGAAAATGGAGTCGCCACCTGGACGGGCCGGGAAAAAGAAAGGGGTAGATGACTCGATTCCTAATGAATTCCCAACCACCTAATGGGTTCAAAAAGTTGGATACGTGTGGGGAAGGTGAGAAATGGCCCAGCACCCCCACAACGCTCGGTTCATTGGAACTGGCCTCCTTTACCGGTTTTAATATTATAAAATTCTTAAATATAGCAACATTATCCATATTACACACAATTATTGAAATAAAGCATCGATATATTAAAAATGAAAACAATGTCCAAACAAAGCTAATTAATGGACATCCATCCAAGGATGGAAACATGTCCTTACATCCCATGCCTAAATAGGACACCCACCGAAAGGTAGAAACATGCCCTTTACATTGGTTCTAAAATAGAAAAGCAATTTAAATTACATGATATTTAACTAATGAGGTACCCACTAAGTGGAAACATACCTCTTACAACATTTGAAATTCTAAATAAATCGATAAAAGTAAATAACCATTCATCATAAATAAATCATTTCTATCTATGATAAATTAAATAAACAAAGAATTGAACTTAAATAAAATAAATCAAAGCATAATCAAATATAAAATTGAATAAAGTAAATAAAGATTCAAATTAGGGTTACTGTTTCTATATAAGATTCTTTATTTAATGTGTTTAGAGTTTTGGAATTCATGAGTTTAAGATACTGTGAGTTTTAATGGAATTGAAATGGAGCAAAAGTTTTATGATTTAAAAAGTTGGTAAAGTTCTTTGATTCACCAAATTAGGGTTTGAGATGTATAATCATGAAATTAGGTTTTGGACACTTTAAAAAATTTAGATTTATGATTTACGGTCACTGGATTGTGTTTTCTAAGCTTACTGTGTAGAATTAGATTTATATGGATTTAAAGTTTTAAAGAATTAGGGTTTAGGTTTTAAGGGAGTTAGGGTTCACTGTTTTGGGTTTTTGAGTTGAATTAGGGTTTAGTGTTTTGAAGAATGGATTTAATTTTTAGAGTTTGAGAAAACAATTTATAGTTTTATAAAGCTTTATGTGATTTTTAGAAACTGTAAAGTGAAGTTTATGGTTTTAAGGTTTTGAAACTTTGAAAAAATAGATTAGGGTTTTGGGGAATTAATAAAATGATTTAAGGTTTTGGGAAAGTTGGAAAGTAGATTAGGGTTTTGATATTATGAAGAAACACAAAAAATAATTTAGGGTTTTTTGAAAATAGAGAAAATGATTTAAAGTTTATAAAAACTGAAGAGACAATTTAGGGTTTTTGGGGACAGAAGGAATAAGTTAGGTTTTTGAGGTTTTAGGGAAACAGAAGGATAATTTTTAGGGTTTTAGAGTGATTTACGGTTTTTTGGAAAAACAAAGAAACGGATTAAAGTTTTTAAGGGTATCTAGAAATAGAGGAAGTCACTTAAGGTTTTTGGAAACAAAGATCAAGTTATTACATCTTCAAAGATTGAAGTTTTGAGTGTGTAATCTATGAATTAAATAAAGAACAAAGCAACTGTAAGAAACAAAAAGAAATTAAGAATTCAAACCTTCGTTCGTAAGTTACACCAAAAATTGCTTCTTGCATGAACAAGGTCAAAGGAAAGATGGCTGCCTTTGATGGATTGATTGTTTGGTTGCTCTCTCAAAATAAGTCCAATTGATTCAAGGTTTTCCTCCTCAATTTCGGTCTCAATTTTCTCCTCCAAATTTCAATTTTTCAATCCCTTTTTGTATTATTTTTTATCTTATTTATAGAATAATTTCATGGTTAAGTTTAGTTTTTCATGGAATATAACATTCATTAAGAAAAGGAAACCGAAACCTAATTGCATTAGGTTTCGGAAAAATTTGTGTCGGAAAAATTTTGCTGGCGAAAAAAAACTGCCATAGCTGGCTGCGGGCTGCAAGCGCGAATTGGCCTACGGGCCATTTAGTCCCGCGCTAGTTTTCGACGATGATTTTTTCGTCATCGATTTTTTAATCGCCGATTTTTATTTTTATTTTTTTGTTTATTATTACTATTAATAAAAATTAGATACTAAAACAAATATTATTTAATTAGGATAATAAAAATTATTTTGGACTAATTAAAATATATTGGACAACACCAAAATCATTTTGGATTAATTAAAATATATTGGACCGGACTAGGTCAAAAATTAAGTGTCTACAGTTTGCCCCCTGCTTGAATGATCTGAGACTTTAGTGAAAGAGAGTGAAAAGCAATAAGACTTAATTTTTGAGATGGTTGAGGTTTTGGGTTCTGGACCCGATTCGAGTTCTGGACTCAAGGATAATTTTAGGTTTTGGACCTAAGTGTAATTTTAGGTTATGGACCTAAGGAAATTTTGGATTCTGGACCCGAGCCTAGTTTTGGACTTAAAAGAGATTCTAGGTTCTGGACTAAAGGATAATTTGGGTTCTGGACCCGAACTACGTTCTGAACTTAAAAGAGATTCTAGGTACTGGACCTAAGGAAAATTTGGGTTCTGGACCCGAGCTAAGTTCTGGACTTAAAAGAGATTCTAGGTTCTGGACCTAAAGAAAATTTGAGTTCTGGACCTGAGCTAAGTTCTGGACTTAAAAGAGATTCTAGATTCTCGACCTAAAGAAAATTTGAGTTCTGGACTTAAAAGAGATTCTAGGTTCTAGACCTAAGGAAAATTTGGGTTCTGAACCCGAGCTAAGTTCTGGACTTAAAAGAGATTCTAGGTTCTAGACCTAAGGATAATTGGGGTTCTGGACCCGAGCTAATAATTTTTTATTTCAAAAAATTTGGCTAATTTTTATGCACGTCTTCTCCTTTGCCCCCTGCGTGTAAAAATATTTATAGACATGCAAGCATTTGAATGATTAAAGTGAATAATTGAATTTACTGTTTATTTACTGTGTAGTCACTGTTCGTGCACTATTTACTATTTATAAATAGTTACTTACTATTTATAAATAGTAATAAATAGTATTTACTATTGAAAATAGTAATTTATTATTCATCAATAGTAATTTACTATTTATAAATAGTAAAATTTACTATTCATAAATAGTAAAGTTTACTATTTATAAACAGTAAACTAAAATGTACTATTTATAAATAGTAAAGTTTACTATTTATAAACAGTAAAACTTACATTTTGAATTTTGTTTTTTCCTTGCCGTTTCTCTATATAAACCCACGAATCCTTCATTTGATTTACAGCAAAGTTTCTCAATTTCTATAATTCTCTCAAATTCTTTCAAATTTAGCACATAGTTTTCAAAAAAAAATAATGCATGCTTCAAGGCTAGGAACTCATTCTAATGCCGAGTTATTGGAGTTTATTCGGCATCATGAAGATGGAAATATAGATATACTAGCTGGGATGCCACTTCATCGAAGTACCAACCAAAAGAGCGCGGTAATTATTTTTTTTCTTTTTTCTTGATTTTTCGTCTTTCTGTTTTGTTGTTGTTGTTTTTGTTTTTTTTTAATTTTTTTTGAATTTTTTTGTACTTGTTACTTATTTGTTTATTTATTTGTTTATTTATTTATTTATTTATGTTTTTATATTATGCTTTTTTTATTTGCATTTATTTTTTATTTATATTTTTATATTATTATAATTTTAGAAAATTTAGGAAAAATAAATTAATCTAAGCATATAGGATAATATATACTTACCTTGTATTAACTTACTTGGCTCCGGGTTAGCATGATCGTTGCGTTGTTTGGGCGGGAGGGTGTATTTACAAAGCCCGACAATGGTACGATATAGTGTTCTCGAGTAAGGCAGATTATCCGAGATTGCGGCTTTGAGCAGTTCATCTTACAATTGCCATCCAAGGAATATTACATAGACCGGAGCGTAGTCCAAGCGCTTGCAGAATGATGGTTGGACACAACCCACACTTTCCACTTGCCCACTAAAGAGATGACAATTGGTTTGGTTGATTTTACTGCTATAATAGGCCTTTGATATGATGGTGTTCCGGTTCCTTTGAACAATGATATTTTAACATTTGAAAAAATTCAGGAATTAATTGGTATGGAACCATCATATAAAGGGCTTTTTAAGATAAAACTTGAACCGATTCGTAGCTATTGGATGAACTATGAAGGACGGATTCACAGAGACACGGCCCAATAGTATGCTCGAGGATTTTTGTTATGTTTACTTGGGTCGACCATCTTAGGCAGCGCTAAATCCTCCATCCACTTGTCAGTGTTGAATGCCCTTTCTTACTTTAGGACAGTACCATCTTCTGGCTGGGGTGAAGCTGGTCTCGCCTGTCTTTACCATGGTCTTGATAAACTTTGCCAAAATAAGAAGTCTTTTGTCAGTTTGATGGCGATCGTCGAGGTATTTTTCTTTCACCAATGTCATTTCCACTCTTTTCTTGCATGAATTTGATCTTTATTGTTATTGTAGGTATGGTCATATGAACACAACCTCGTGAGGGTACCCGGTATTTCCTGAGAAAGAATCGAGTATCTGAGATTAAATTTCTGGTTGTCAGATCGTGTGGATGTTCCCGGCTCCCACCATGTGCATACTCACCGCTTTGTGTTGAGCTGCTTAACCTGGGACCAGGGAAAATAACATTAGTATACTTTAAATTTTCTGTGAAAGTTTTACTTACCTTACGTTATTTTGCTGGTGAATTTGGCCTGGTGGAACCCAGAAGAGCGGACAAACTGGTCTCCTTTCATGAGGGCTGCGCTGTCTTTCCAACATTCTAGACGATTCATCGCCGGCCCACTGTCTAGTGGCTAGTTTCTCGGGGAGAGAGTTTATGAGTGGTTTCTCGGTCCAGTGCAGTGGCGGGTCCCGATGCATATCCTGAAATATACTTTAAATATTATGTCGATGACGGAGGTTGCATGGTGGCTGGCTCGGTATGGTTATAGTGTTGAGTCATTTCTTCATCTACCCGGTGCATTTTATGCCCATTTTATTCAAAGAAGGCTCTTGAACTTTGAGATTTCTCCTGTTGGCATATGGGAGATTCCCTAGAAAAAGGAGGGTAGAGATGAAGAGGAACATCACGTAGATGCAGTCTGTTCCACATCTCGGGGCTAGTACTTCTCAGGTAAAACTTTTATCATTTTTCCCTTGCAACTGCTTCTTTCTTTTTTGATTCTTTAATGATTGTTACAGGTTGTTGGCTCATTTGATCATGAGGTTGGACCTTCTTTTATTGCCCCTTCATTTGATCATTCTAGCCCGCCAGATATGCCATCTTATCCGAAGGGCATTGATATGAACTACCTGGTAAGTTCCTTATTTCATGGTAATTTATGCTATATGTATGCATGATTATGTATGTTCTTACCCTTTTCCTTTCAGGCTCACAGCGGATGCTCGAAGAACAAAATAGGAAACTCCAAGGAGAGTTGGCTGTAAGTCATTAGCAGGCTTCTCATTTTGAAAGTTTATATCATCAATCCGAACAAAATTTTTGAGACTTTCGATTTCAGGGGATGAGGGATCTTGGCGCTTCTTCATTAAGAGGCCCTCAGACTGATGACCATGAGATCCTTTCGTCTGCTTCTGATGAGGGCCATGACGGATTGAAATTTCAAGGTAATAGGGATTTTGGTGCTCCCGCTTCGGGTGATCCCGAGATGAGTAATTTGCTAGATTTTTGTGCTCCCGCTTCGGGCAGACTCGGGATGAGTGATTTGTCCCCTCCTCCACCAGGCGATGACTTTTTTGGGGCTTTATTTGATGACCTACCACCACCCTCTTAGTGATATGTAAATATTGTATCAATTGTACAATAATGAAAAATTACAATTCCATCTTTACTGTAACTTTTTTTTATTGCTCTAATTTTTGCCTAGTCCGCTCATGTGGGTTTTCGGAACTAGCGAGCTGTCCTAATTTTTCCCTAAGCTGCCTCGCGGGTTTTCAACTTAGCGGACCTCTTTCTTTTTGTATATTTTTTTTCTTTAATTTAATTCTTTCTTCGTAGATTTGGCTTCAGGAGCGTCTTTGTTTGCTTGATACTCCATCCATGGATTTTGCCAGATATCTGCCATGTCATCATTCTACTAGGAAGCTACTCCATCCTGCTTCTTCATAGGCTGACTGGGTTGACTGGATCCAATCACGCGCTGAAACCAATATCCGTTGGTTGGTACCTTGGTGGAAGATTTCTCGTATCACCATGCGGACATACTTGATGTATGTTCCCCTTGCTGCTCTTCGTCAAGGTACATGCTATGATCCTCGCCGACTTGGCCATCAGTACGGAGCTGAGCCTCGTGATTCTGACTTTACTCCTGATTTAGACATGCCTTGCATGACTGAAGCCTACTTGGATTGGCTGAGGCAAAGCTGGCCTGCACATTATACTTATCGTCTGCCATAGATTTTACATTTGTCAATTCAGAAAGTGTATTGTTAGGATGTAAAATAATTAAAGTAATAAAAGATGCTTCTTTTCCATTTATAATTTGTCAACACCTTTTGCTATTGTTTTTATTTATTCCATCCATATCTGGTCAAATACTTATAACAGTGCACATAGAACAATTTTAACATTAATTCTGTTTTATTAAATTGGGGAACAACCAAACATAAAGTCAGCGTACACAAGATTACTCCTATTGTCAACTAGCCCTTTAGGGTTTTCTAATTAACGATTTTCTCTCATTTAGCCCAAATTGTTGCCTAGCCCGCCCTTTCGGGTTTTCGAGACTAGCAGACTGCTCTAACTTTTGCCTAGGCCGCCCTTTTTGGGTTTTCAACCTAGCGAGCTCTTTTTTTTTATATATTTTTATATCATACATAAAACCTCTTCAGCCTGACAATGTTTACTGGCTCACTAAACTCGTTTCCATCCATGTCTAATAGCTTCACCGCACCTTTGTTCATGACTTGTTTCACGACATATGGCCCTTCCCAGCTAGGCCTAAACTTCCCTCTTGGATTAGATACATTAGGCTTACATTGCTTCAACACCAAATCCCTGACTTTGAATTTTCTGATTTTATCCTTCTATTATAGGCCCGAGCTATCTTTTTTTGATACAGTTGGTGATGATATCGCTTTTAACCTTCTCTCTTCTAGTAAAGCTAACTGTGTGTATCTGCTCGCTACCCATTCCATTTCAGGCAGTTCGGCTTCCAAGACTACTCTTAATGACTTGATTTCTATTTCGATTGGCAACACTGCATCCATCCCGTAAACCAAAGAGAACGGTGTTATTCCAGTAGGTGTTCGCACACTTGTCCTATATCCCCATAAAGCAAAGGGAAGCATCTCGGACCAATCCCTGTAAGTCCTGGTCATTTTGGACAAAATTTGCTTAATTGTCTTGTTTGTTACTTCTACTGCACCATTAGCCTTTGGTCTATAAGGAGAGGATCTATGATGATGGATTCGGTACTTTGAGAATAAATCCTTAACTTCTCCTTGAAACTGTACCCCATTGCCTGATATCATACTGTGCGGGACCCCATATCTACAGATGAGGTTCTTTCTTGCACCCATTTGTTGAAGGATTCGGCTTCGACCCATTTTGAAAAATAATCTACTGCTACCACAATAAAATGGTGACCATTTGAAGTTGTCGGATGTATCTCTCCTATAATGTCGATACCCCAGGTGGCAAATGGCCAGGGTGAAGACATAGAATGTAATTCCTCAGGATGCATGTGATTCAAGTTACCATACATCTGACATTGTTGGCACTTCTTTACAAACTCAATACAATCTTACAATCTTTCTCCATAGTCAACTAGTAATAACCTTGACGAATAATCTTCTTAACTAGGGCCAAACCACTCATGTACGGACCACAACTTTCTGCATGTGTTTCTGACATGATACGCTCCACTTCAGGCTACCTTAAACATCTTAAATGCACCCCATCAGGCCATCTTCAATATAACTCTCCATGGAACGTGATGTATTGCAAAGACCACCGCCTTATAGCTCTTCTTTCTTTCTTTGTTGCCTCTAACAGGTATTTTCTTTCCTCCAAAAATTACCTTATAGTATCATACCACGCATCATGGTCTATGTCAATTTCCATGATTGTTTCATATTCATAACAAGGAGTTGATGAACTGGTCAAAATCAGAGGCTTAAGAAATAAACTGACATGGTTTTCCCATACCAAAGCCAATGTGGCCAGGGCATCCGCTATCTGATTTTCTTCTCTTGATAGGTGTATAAACCTACACTTCTTAAAGTTCTTCTTAATCATGGTCAGGTAATGGTGGTATGGTTTTAATTTTTCTTCTTTCAACTCCCACTCTCCATTTACTTAGGATACTACTAGCAACGAATCGCCAAAAACTTCCACCTTATCCACCTTCATAATCATTAGGGTTTCCAAACCAAAAATGCAGGCTTCGTACTCCACCATATTATTGGTTGCCCTAAATTTTAACTTTTTGGCTAAAGGGATAAGTTCCCCTTCGGGCGATTCTATTATTACTCCCAAACCTGCTCCTTTCCTGTTTACTGCTCCATCAAAATACATTTCCCACCCTTGTACTTTAATTGCTTCTAAATGTTCATTCGAAAATTCCAAGATTACCTCTTCGCTATCTGGTAATGGTTGATGGGCCAGGAATTCTGCCACCGCTCTACCTTTGATTATTTTCCTGGTTACATACTCAATCTCAAATTCATCTAATATTATCAACCATCGACCATATTTCCCAATCAAAGAGGGCGTCTCCCTTAAGTACTTCATTGGATCCGACCTGGAAATCGTTTGCACACTATACGATTGAAAATAGTGCCGAAACTTCTTAGAAGACTGAACCACGGCTATACAGGTCTTTTCAATGATACTATACTTAATTTCATAAGGTAGGAGCTTTCTACTCAAATAGTAAACTGCATGCTCAATTCCTGACTCATCTGCTTGGGCTAGCATGGCTCCTATCGACTCTTCTTCTACTACTAAGTATAGTAATAGATGTTTGCCGGGTTTAGGTGGTTTTAAAATAGGTGGATTCAATAAATACTCTTTTATTCACTCAAAGGCCTTTTGACATTCTTCATTCCATATGACCGGCTGATTCTTTCTAAGCAATTTGAAGATAGGCTCACAGATTGTTGTGGGCTTTGCTATAAATCTGCTAATGTATTATAATTTACCAATGAATCCACGAACTTCTCTCTCTGACTTTGGGGCTAGCATATCCCTGATTGCTTTAACTTTGTCAGGATCAATCTCAATGCCATTCGGACCAATTACATGTCCCAATAATTTACCTGAGGTAACACTGAGCACACACTTCTTCGGGTTCAATCTTAGCTTATATTTCAAAGCTCTATCGAAAAATAATTCCAAGTTTTGGAAGTGTTGTTATCTTGTATCCGATTTAACCATCATATCATCAATATATACTTCAATTTCTTTGTGCATCATGTCATGAAATAATGTAGTGGCCATCCTTTGATAGGTTGCTGCAGCATTCTTTAAGCCGAATGGCATCACCCTATAACAAAATATACCCCATGTAGTAATGAAAGCAGTTTTAGCTTTATCCTCTTAGGCCATTAACACATGGTTGTATCCGGAAAATCCATTTACAAACGAGTGTAGCACACTAGAGGCTGCACTATCAATGAGAACATCTATATGAGGTAAAGGAAAATCATCTTTAGGGGAAGCCTTGTTCAAATCACTATAGTTCACGCAGACCCTTATTCTTCCATCCTTCTTTGGCACGGGTACTATGTTGGATAACCAATCTGGATATTCTATAACTTCAAGGAACTTCACTTGTATTTGCTTAGTGACCTCTTCTTTAACCAATTCAGCCCACTCAGGTCTTAATCGTCTAAGCTTTTGTTTGATAGATTTCATGTGAGTGTAAGTAGGAATATGATGCTCGGCTATGTCTAGATCTATTCCAGGCATATCCTCATAAGACCAAGCAAACACCTCTTCATATTTTTTGAATATTTTTTCAAATCTCTCTCTCTCATCAGGTGTAAGGTTGGATGCTATGCTAATGTTTTTAGGATTTTTGGTTGTTCCCAAATTTAATGATTGTGTGTTAACAGAATTAATATTAAAGATGCTAATATAACTGCTATTTGAATGTATGCAACCATCAGAAGAAACATCACACAAGTAAGCAAAATCAGACTTTATTGCATTCATTTTGGAAAAGAAAACAACATCATCCTCATACAAAGCGGACAAATTAAAATCAAAATCAAGATCATTGTTCTCAAAATCATAAGGTAGGATGTCTTCAAACTTTTCTTCAACCAGGGTAGCAATCTCCTCCGGAGTCTTCTCAGCTTTCAGGACAACTTCTTTCTTCTCTTCTCGCGTAGCTCGGGCAGACTGTATGGCAGTGATATACTGCTTCACATGGGGATGAGGATTTCCGATTCCATCAAACTTTGCAAATGATGGCATCTTGAACTTGTTCGGGACTTCTTCATCTAGCTCAAATAATTTGTCAACTTCGGACATTTCCTCGGTTTTTAGTTTCTTCTCCAATTTCTTTTCTAAATCAGCAATCATTTTTTCAACAGCAGAAGTTTCGGTCTTCTCCATAGTTGATCTTTCAACAATCTTCGGTTCTTTTTTCTTCTCTTGAGCATCTTTGTAGTATTGAGCCCAATCATCATCATCATCAATGATCACTTTTTCATCATCAAAAACCACTTCACCAACTTTTGTCTTCCCTTTGTCCTTTGGCTTCTTAGTGCTAGCAGATGCATGATTTTCTAAGATTGTAGTCAATTGGTTCTTCATGGTCTCAGCTAGGGCCTCTTTTATTTCTCACATCTTGGCGTTGAGGGCATCATCCACCATTCTTTGAATTTCTTCAGGATCCATTATTTTTGGTGAGCAAGTGATTGAGTCGTTGCTAGATACTTCGTCTCTAGCGTAGGTCGGATTGTCGTAAGCTTTTGAACTATCATAATCCAGGGCTGTGAGCCAGAGAGGATCAATGATATGAGATGCAAATGTATGTATGTATGCATGTATGCACAAACAATAGACAAACAAGGATGAATAGGACGTTCCTTCCAACCTTATAACATCCACACATGAATGGCGAGTCTCTTTTCCTAGGTATATGGCTAATAAAATACCAACATGGGGTATCTTGTTTTCAAATAATTCCCTCGGAAGATTCAACCAATAGTTATATTTTCGAAAATGGAAATCAACTTATGATAATTCCCATTAATTAGGTTTTAATTCATTTAACCAACTAATGTAGCTTTTTATGCTATATTGGATTAAAACAAAATTAAGAGGTTTATTATAAATAGATTTCTCACTTGAAAAAGGTAACTAATGATTCATGCCAAAAACAAGTCCATGATTAATTATTCTTAGTATAAACTAGGCTCACAATTGATTTTTGGTATTTCTTAATTGACCTAAATAATTTGCAAACTCTTTGTAAGAAAAGGTTGGATGAAAATAATTTTGTTTCCAAGCCCATTGTAAAAAGATTTTAGAAAAATGGATTTTGGGCATAGTATTTGGGCCATAAGCAAAAGAATTTTTGATTTATTTTTAGAAAAGTCTTATGTCTAAAGACCATCTTGAAAAGTTTTGAAAATAGTTTTGGTCTTTTGGATTTTAAAGAAAAATTTATTTTGAGCTTACAATATACTTAGGTCATATTAGAAAAAGAACAAACCAAATAAGCCATGATTTAAGCCAAGATAAATTTACCATAGTCAAACAACATGCATTTGGGGTAAACACCTATGGAAAGTAACTAGGCCAATTACATGAGCTTTAGTCTTTGGGTAAAAAGACTTAGGTTATGCCATGCTCGATCTCCATACCTTGAGTGAAAGTATGGTATCCCTTACATAACATAACATGGGTAGCACGGGCGTCCTAACTCACGCACACGATGCAATCTAATATGATGCAATGGATAATATCATTATAAGAAAGAATAGAATAATATAAAGACCAACGGAATCAACTTCTCTTACCCCAGTGGAGTCACCACTGTGAGCGGGGATTTTTGTCCCCACTCCCGGTGGAATGGTTCTTGTGACTTCGGCACTGTTTAGGCTCGGGGCCTTAGAGAACACGGACCTAAGTCCAGAGAAAATGGAGTCACCACCCGGACAGGCCGGGAAAAAGAAAGGGGTGGATGACTCAATTCCTAAGGAATCCCCAACCACCTAATGGGTTCAGAAAGTTGGGTACGTGTGGGGAAGGTGAGAAATGGCCCAGCACCGCCATAACGTCCGGTTCATTGGAACCGGCCTCCTTTACAGGTCTTAATATTATAAAATTCTTAAATATAACAACATTATCCATATTACACACAATAATTGAAATAAAGCATCAATATATGAAAAATCAAAACAATGTCTAAACAAAGCTAATAAATGGACACCCATCCAAGGATGGAAACATGTCCTTACATCCCATGCCTAAATAGAATACCCACCGAAAGGTAGAAACATACCCTTTACACTATTTCTAAAATAGAAAAGCAATTTAAATTACATGATATTTAACTAATGAGGTACCCACCAAGTGGAAACATACCTCTTACAACATTTAGAATTATAAATAAATCGATAAAAGTAAATAATCATTCATCATAAATAAATCATTCATCAAAGATATTAAACATTAATATAAAGTAAACATCCATCCATGATAAATTAAATAACCAAGCATTGAACTTAAATAAAATAAATCAAAGCATAATCAAATATAAAATTGAATAAAGCAAATAAAGATTCAAATTAGGGTTACTGTTTCTATTTAAGATTCTTTATTTAATGTGTTTAGAGTTTTGGAATTCATGAGTTTAAGCTACTGTGAGTTTTAATGGAATTGAAATGGAGCAAAAGTTTTATGATTTAAAAAGTTGGTAAAGTTCTTTGATTCACCAAATTAGGGTTTGAGATGTATAACCATGAAATTAGGTTTTGGACACTTTAAAAAATTTAGATTTATGATTTACGGTCACTGGATTGTGTTTTCTAAGCTTGCTGTGTAGAATTAGATTTATATGTTTTTAAAGTTTTAAAGAATTAGGGTTTAGAAAACACTAGGGTTTAGGTTTTAAGGGAGTTAGGATTCACTGTTTTGGGTTTTGGAGTTGAATTAGGGTTTAGTGTTTTGGAGAATGGATTTTATTTTTAGAGTTTGAGAAAACAATTTATAGTTTTATAAAGCTTTATGTGATTTTTAGAAACTGTAAAGTGAAGTTTATGGTTTTAAGGTTTTGAAACTTTGAAAAAATAGATTAGGGTTTTGGGGAATTAATAAAATGATTTAAGGTTTTGGGAAAGTTGGAAAGTAGATTAGGGTTTTGATATTATGAAGAAACACAAAAAATAATTTAGGGTTTTTTGAAAATAGAGAAAACGAATTAAAGTTTATAAAAACAAAAGAGACAATTTAGGGTTTTTGGGGACAGAAGGAATAAGTTAGGTTTTTGAGGTTTTAGGGAAACAGAAGGATGATTTTTAGGATTTTAGAATGATTCAAGGTTTTGGAAAAACAAAGAAACATATTAAAGTTTGTAAGGGTATCTAGAAACAGAGGAAGTCACTTAAGGTTTTTAGAAACAAAGATCAAGTTAATATATCTTCAAAGATTGAAGTTTTGAGTGTGTAATCTATGAATTAAGTAAAGAACAAAGCTACTATAAGAAACAAAAAGAAATTAAGAATTCAAACCTTTGTTCGTAGGTTACACCCAAAATAACTTCTTGGATTAGCAAGGTCAAAGGAAAAATGGCTGCCTTTGATGGATTGATTGTTTTGTTGCTCTCTCAAAACAAGTCCAATTGATTCAAGGTTTTTCTCCTCAATTTTAGTCTCAGTTTTCTCCTCCAAATTTCGATTTTTCGATCCCTTTTTGTGTTGTTTTTTATCTTATTTATAGAAGAATTTCATGGTTAAGTTTAGTTATTCACAGAATATAACATTTATTAAGAAAAGGAAACTGAAACCTAATTGCATTAGGTTTTGAAAAATTTTGCGTCAGCAAAATTTTGCTGGCGAAAAAAAATGCAGCAGCTGACTACAGGATTTCATCCTGCGCTGGTTTTTCATCCTGCGCTGGTTTTCGACGATGATTTTTTTGTCGCCGATTTTTATTTTTATTTTTTGTTTATTATTATTATTAATAAAAATAAGATACTAAAACAAATATTATTTAATTAGGATAATAAAAATTATTTTGGACTAATTAAAATATATTGGACAACACAAAAATCATTTTGGATTAATTAAAATATATTGGACCGGACTGGGTCAAAAATTAAGGGTCTACATTTGTGATTTTGGATTTTTAAGTAATATGTTATAATTATTGGAATTGGTGTATATGATGCTATTTTGGGCAGTTAACAATGATTTTAAGGTTAGATTGAAGAGATTATGGAGTTTGGATAAAGAATGGTGAAGAGAGAGAATTTAGGGTTATGGATTTTTAGGGTTTGAGAAATCATAGTTTTTAATTGTGTAAATTGGTTCTAAATGAGTTGTTTGGTGCATAAACAAGTATTTTAAAGTCAAATATTGGATTTGGATTTGTTTGGTTGGAGTTGAGAATGGAAGTGGAGATTTAGGGTTTTAGAAAAGTGATTTTTCAAAGTTGTTGAATTGTTTGATTTTATTTGTTTAAGCATGTTGTTTAGTGTTAAAAGTGATGAATATAAGCTTGAAATGATTAATGGATTGTGTTGGAATGGAGAACATTCAATGGGAGAAGGTTATGCCATTTTAGGATTTTGTTTATAAGAGTGTGTTTTTGTAATGTAAATTGTTGTATTAAAATATATTTTTAATAATATAAATAAACTTAAAACACTAATTTAAATGGAATAGAATGGAATTCTAATGTTAAAGTAAGGAAAGGCTAAATTTTTGAACTAGTATATGCAATACCCTAATTGTTAAACATAAAACCCAAGAAACCCTAATTGATGTGTGAACCCTAAAGTTATATATTTATTATTTTATACAAATTAGATGAATGTTTATTATACATTTTGATTGATGTTTGATGTCTTTGATGAATGATTTATTTATGATGAATGTTTGTTTACTTTTATTAATTTGTTTTGATTTCAAAACCTTGTAAGAGGTATGTTTCCATATGTTGGGTACGTCATGTATTAAGCATCATGTAATTTAAATTGCTTTTATATTTTGGACCAATGTAAAGGACACGTTTCCACCTTTCGGTGGGTGTCCTATTTAGTTTTAGACATGGACGATGTAAGGACATGTTTCCATCCTCGGATAGGTGTCCATTTATTTGTTTTGTTTTGACATTGCTTTGATTTTAATATAGTGATGTTTTATTTTAATTGTTGCATATAATATGGATAATATTATTATACTTAAGAATTTTATAATATTAAGACCTGTAAAGGAGGCCGGTTCTAATGAACTGGGCATTGTGGGGGTGCTAGGCTGTTTCTCACCTTCCCCACATGTACCCAACTTTTTAAAACCATTAGGGGGTTGGGGATTCCTTAAGAATTGAGTCATCCACCCCTTTCTTTTTCCCGGCTTGTCTAGGTAGTGACTTCATTTTTCTCCGGGCCTAGGCCCTTATTCTCTAAGGCCCTGAGCCTAAACAATGCCAAAGTTACAAGAACCATTCCACTGGGAGTGGGGGCGAAAATTCCCGCTCACAGTGGCGACTTCACTGGGGATAAGAGAAGTTGATTCCGTTGGTCTTTATATTATTCTATTCTTTCTTATCATGATATTATCCATTGCATCATATTAGATTTGCATCGTGTGCATGAGTTAGGATGCCCATGTTGTGTTATGTAAGGGATACCATACTTTCACTCAAGGTATGGAGATCGAGCATGGCATAACCACTCATTGCCTAGTACCATTTGGTATATACTTGCTATGGGAACCTAAGCCTTTTAACCCAAAGACTAAAGCTCATGTAATTGGCCTAGTTACTCTCCTTAGGTTTTTACCCCAAATGCTTGTTTTTTGACTATGGTTAATTTATCTTGGTTTAAATCATGGCTTATTTGGTTTGTTCTTTTTCTAATATGACCTAAGTATATTTTAAGTTCAAAATAAATTTTTCTTTAAAGTTCAAAAGACCAAAGCTATTTTCAAAACTTTTTAAAATGGCCTTTGGTCATAAAACTATTCTAAAATTAAAAATTCTTTTAGCATGACCCAAATACAAAGCCCAAAATCCATTTTTTCTAAAATCTTTTTACAATGTGTTTTTTTAAAAAAAACTATTTTTTACATTTCATCCAACCTTTTCTTTGAAAGAGCTTACAAATTATTTAGGTCAATTATGAAAATACCAAAAATTAATTGTGAGCCTAGTTTATACTAAGAGTTATTAATCATGGGCTTATTTTTGGCATGAATTATTAGTTACTTTTTTAAGTGAGAAATCTATTTATAATAAACCTGTTAATTTAGTTTTAATCCAATATAGCATTAAAACCTAATTAATGGGAATTATTATGAACTGATTTCCATTTTTGAAAATATAACTATTGGTTGAAATGTCCGAGGAAAATATTCAAAAACAAGATACCCCATGTTTGTATTTTGTTAACCATATACCTAAAAAAAGAAACTCACCATCCGTGTGTGGAAGTTATAAGGTTAGAAGGAGCGTCCTAATTATCTTTCTTTGTTTATTATTTGTGCATACATGCATACATGCATACATACATTTGCATCTCATGTCATTGATCTTTTCTTGCTCACAGCCATGGATTACAATAGTTCAAAAGCTTATGACAATCCGACCTATGCCGGAGATGAAGAATCTAGCAGCGACTCAATCTCTTTTTCACCAAAAGAAATGGAGCCCAAACAAATCCAAAGAATGGTGGACGACGCCCTCAATGCTAAAATGGAAGAACTAAAAGGAGAACTAGCTAAGATCATGAAGAATCAAATGACTATAATGTTTGGAAACAATGTCGAAGCATCCACGAGCACCAAGAAAGATAACGGGAAGGCTAAACTTGGTGAAGTGGCTTTTGATGATAAGGTGATCATTGATGATGATGATGATTGGGCTCAATACTTCCAAGATCCTCAAGACAAAAAAAAAGGAGCCAAAGGTTGTTGAAAAGACAATTGTTGAAAAGATCGAGATATCTGATGTTGAGAAGATGATTGCAGACCTAGAAAAGAAGTTTTAAAAGAAGATAAAAATTGAAGAGATGTCTGAGATTAAAAAACTGTTTGGACAAGATGAGGAGGTCCCTTATAAGTTCAAGATGCCTTCTTTCGCTAGGTACAATGGTACTGGAAACCCTCATCTCCATGTGAAGTAGTACATCACTACTATGCATTCTGCCCGAGCTACTAAAGCTCAAACTCTGACGTATTTCATATTCTCATTGGACCCTGTTGTCCAAAATTGGTTCAACACCTTAGAGGAAAGTACTCAAAAAGATTAGGACATGTTGTACAAGGCTTTCATTCAGCAATATGGGTACAATGTCGAGCTGAAAGTAACTTTAATAGAAATTGAGTCCATTAGACAAATGCCAAATGAGAATTTTGTGGACTATGTGAAAAGGTGGAGGAATAAGGCATCATTGCTTAAGAAGAGGCCCGATGAATCTGATCAAATAAGGATGATTGTGAGAGGGGTGTTGCCTAGTCTTTGTGAAAGGATGTCTCATACACTCATCCAGGATTTCAAAGATCTTTTCCAAGATGGTCTACAAATTGAAGAGGGGGAAAGGGAGAAGAACTATTTTTTTGCAAAATGAAATTATCAGCCTAACAATCAAAGTACACAAAAGGAAGCTGATGTCAATACAACTGGTCAAGCAAATAGAAGGCAGTTTTTAGATCTGGGGAAGCCTTTGTCTTGGATTTTCAACAAGCTACAAATGGAGGGACTATTAAAACCATTGGCCCCTCCACCTTTGCCAAATCTGTTATCCCTAAAATTTGATACTAAGGCTTTTTGTCAATTTCATCAGACTCAGGGACATGAGACCAATAGATGTACCCGATTGAAGCATCAGATCCAAGATCTAATCGACAATGTTAAGCTACCTGAGCCAGACAAGCCCAATACCAAGAACAATCCTTTGCCTAAATTTGTAAGAGTACCTCCACCGGCAACCTTCATGGTGGGATGAGGATTGGAGGAAGATTTTGTCTTTTCCTCCTTTCAAGATGGGAATATTGAAGATGTGAAAGGAGAAGAAGCTTAACTCAACAAACTTCCCTTGGCTTGTTTGTTTTTCTTATTTTATTTTCTTTATGTAACACCCCCATGTCTAATATACGTAGACCACATACACACACACAACATGCGATATACATATACCGAATACAGGAATGTCACAGTCCATTTTAAAACAAACCAATCTTTAACATCAAATCGTCATTTCAATATTATGAGTAAGTTAAAACATTTAAATTATTTTATAAAGAGTAATAGATAAAACATTCCTTACTAAAATACATATTCATATATCTTCATTACCTCAAAAGTTTATCCAAAGAATTTGTTTAATAGGCAGCGAAAAATGCAGCGGAATATACATATGTTTACATCAAAATCAATAAGTACAAAAATATAAAATTTATACATGCTGGCAGTTCGTCTCTGATCTTGATTCCCACAACTCAATACTGCTCTCACAAACTCAAGCCTAGACTCTACCCGGTCTAGACGAGCTCTCCGGCATAATCGAATCTACCTTGTCACCTTCACGATGAACCATAATTGCGCTAAGCAAAAAGCTTAGTGGTACAAACTTTGATTCAATATAGATCAATGCGATACTAATGCATAATACATATGAATATATCAACTCCTTACATTATAACTCAATATATTAATCATTTGCATCACATTTCATAATTCACATTTAAGCAAAGACAAACATGGGCCCAAAAAGGATCTAATATGCTATTCAAAGTTCAAAGTTACTGCTTTGGTCCATAATGACACCTTGTGTCTAGCCCCGTAGGTAATATATATATCCATGGATAATGTAACAGCCCTAGTCTCTTGGACCTCAACCCGGCTAGACCCTTAGGCCCCAATATCTTGGTCCTCAACCCGGCTAGACTGCTACAATTCTTTAGGCTTACGACCCAGTCTTTTCACCCCAAAAATGTCACATTTATCAGCTGGGCCCGGCTTATGACCTGGTCTTTTCACCTGCCCAGCAATTCATAAGCATGCCGCCAAACCCAGAACTCTAAAAATTGAATAACATACTAGGCACACAACTTATTCATTTATCTCATTATCGAATACTTTCATAATTCATTTCTCATAATCAAACTAGGCACATTGCCTTATTATATCATCATTTTCTCATCTTTTCTCATTCTTCTCTTTTATATCAATATCAATTTGTTAAATTATGATTTCACATATCATATCACATTATTCTATATTTCCTTTCATATCCAACACATTACTCAATTGCATTGATATATCAACATAATTCACACTATGCATATCGTAACATATAACTCATTCATCAATAATATATTAAGTAACTTAACACATTTCTCAACTAAATGTGTTAAGTCCCAATTTCATATAAATGTATGCAATCATTCAAAGTTTGTACTTACCTCTTAAAGCAACAACACCACTCTATCAACTTCCTCTTCCAAGATATCCCTCAAACCTTGGCTAGGGTAACTCAATTCTCTTCAAAACCTAATCTAAAGATGATTATAAATACTCACTTAGTGTTACACATAAGAAAATAAGGATAAGAACTATCTAGGGAAAACTCTACACTTGACATGCTAAACAACACGGGCGTGTCTCTGACCATGCCCTAAACCCACAACACAGAAGCTTTGACACTCTGTGAATACTCAAATTTTGAGGCTCGAAAAGCCGATTTTCTCAGACTGCAGAAGACCGAGCCAGACCGGATGACCATAGTAAAGTTCACCGAAAGTATGTCTTCATGGTACTTGAAATGTCCGGAGCGATGCAAGGATCAAGGATATTGTCTCGAAATAATTTTTGGAGGTCCGTAGCTCCCGAAAAATCAGTTTGAATTAAAAAGTGCGAGTTTTTGTGCCATTTTGGGGGGTGAACCGCCGGGACCGGCGGTCCGACCGTGGCGGTCTGACCACCGCCAACTGCGGCGGTCTGACCGCCAGAACCGGCAATTAGACCACCAACTGCGGTGGTCCGACCGCCGTTTCTGCTTTTCCTTTTTTCCTGGGCTGGTTACTTCCATGGCGGTCCGACCGCCGTCCAGTCCAAAATTTTGTCTATAAAAGGCCTCAACTTTTCAGAAAAAAGGGTTCGGCTTTTTCGGGTGGGCCTCGTGCTGACGAACTCTCTATTTTCACATGCTTAAGAACTCTTCTTGGACTTTTCTTTGCATAAATCTAACTCTGTGCTGCAGGAATCAAGAATCATAATCCATGGTTCAAGAAAACAAGATCTGGAACTTCGAAGTGGGAGAATCCTAAACAAGGTAGTATCCTAATTCATCATTTGTCAATCCAAGCATGTCCTAAACATTGCACCTTCTTCTCAATTTCTTTTCGGTCAAAGACCTAATCCTTTTAGGTCTAAGGCCTAATTAACTAATAAATCAACATTTCGGCATGAAGCCACGAATGAATTAATCTTTTTGGCACGGAGCCTAAATTGCATTCTTTTTGGTACTAAGTATCCAAATTTCATCAAAATTGGCACTAAGTGCTGAAAATCTCACAATTTTGGCAAAAAGCCTAACAATGCACGAAGCATACACACACACATGCATAATGCATAATTGCCTTTAAATAGGCTTTTCCGAACTACATGGGCTTTGATCTCTCATAAAAACGAGAGTATGTAGGCATATTTGGGATTCACCCCAAATAGCAAGTCCACAATTTACTAACAATTTGTTTGTCTTCTTTTCTTCGTCCCTTTTAGATTTGTTTCTTTTTGGCAAGTTAATCAAATACATGACATAGTCCCCGAATCCTCCTTGGGTTCGTAGATTAGAAACCTTTACATTGGATGCATTATTGGAGTCAAACAAGGGTTTTCTTAGTTTTTCCCTTTGAATAGAAAAAACTGAGTGACGACTCCTAACAACAAGTGAACGTTCATCCGAATCCTTTTCGAGTGGAAACCGAGGTTCACTATTTGGCGACTCCACTGGGGACCATAAAAATGATTTATGGGATCTTAGTGGACTATAATTGTTTATTTGACTAACTTGCCCTTCTTTAGAGTACTTTTATTTATTTTGCAGGGTACCTTAGCAATACATATCCTTAAGGATATTGGGATAAAATTGACAAAAGGAATCTTTTTCCTTTGATGGACCCTTTGTTTGATTAATTGTGCATTTTTTTTGTCATTTAGAGAATCTTTTTCTCTTGCATTATATGGGGGAATCATTTTCCTCCATTGCATAAAAAAATTGTTTTCAAATGAATTTCTTCTCTTTCTGTTCAAAATTCTGAGTCTGGATAGCAAGTAGCGCTGACCGGCAGGTCTCCTTGATTATGCCGGCGGACAGCCAAAGCGTCCTCCCTGTTATCGCAAACCATTCCAATCCTTTTGGAGTGGCCCATGTAATATCCCCATATATGCCCTAGAAGTTTTGAATGTTGTTGTTGTTGTTGTTTAAAAAAATTGGATTGAGTGTAGATGTCAATTTGCAAGAGAAAAGAAATTAAAGGAAAGTGTATATGTTGATTATATTGTAATATATATAACATATAAGTTGGTCAAATGAAGAGTCAAGGGGGAAGAGATATTTATCTTGTTGAGTATGAAATTACCTAAATGGGCTTATAAGTTAAAAGAGAGTTAGAACAAATGGTTAAGGGCATTGAGGTAATTTTCTTTTGGAAATCTCTTGGTGGAGATTTAAAGAAGAAGAGGAAGTTGACTTTATTTATTTTTCTTTTCTTCTCTTTTCCTTAGTGGTGGCCGGCTCTCCAAAACCAAAGAACAAGAGTTGATTTTTGTTGTTCCAAAATCAAGATTGAAGAGAGAAGCAAGGAATCAAGTTGGAGATTTGTGGAATTCAATAACTTTGGTAAGTTCTTTTCTTTGATTTCTTTTATTCTTTTGAAGTGGTATTTGAAGTGAATTAGGGTTTGTTGATTTGATGATTAGAGGTGTTTGTGATGTGTTTTCAAGTGTTAAATTTGGTTTTAAGTTAAGAGGTTAAATAGGTGTTGTTGTTGGAAGTGGTAGATGTTGATTTTGAAAGATTATGAATGATGTTGGATTTAGGGTTTTGAAGTGGTTGTGTTTAAATGTAATGTTAATGTGTTGTTAAAGTGATTATTGTGATGATTGTGTAAGATATGTGTTTATGTTATTGATTGTATCCATTTGAATGAGATTAATGTTGTGCAAAAAGTGTGTAAATGCAATTGAAAGAGTGTTGGCTTTGGTTAGGGTGTTGTTCATGAGTGACATGGCCAAAAGCAAGGAGAGACACGGCCAAGTCATGGAAATTTTGGACGTGTTGGGTTGATTTTTGAGAGACACGGCCGTGTCCCATGCCAGTGTCTGTCACTGCCAAAATTAAGTTGAGAGACACGGCCACAAGCTTGGCCGTGTCCCTCAAGTGTGCTGCCCGTGTTCCTCAAATGTGTTAGTTAATGTTTTTGTTCTTTGCTCTTCATGCAATGTTGTGATTCTTTAAGGGTCTCTTTGCACCTATACATGAAAATGAACATTCTAAATACCCTTAAAACAATAATGATTCAATCAAAGGCATATGGAAGATTATAAATCTATGAACAATGTTATGTTATATACATTGTGAATGGTAATGTGATTCATGAATAATGTACCTTGAAATGTTATAGTAATGATGCTATATGTATAAAATGAGTTGAGATATAATTGTGATATGAAGCCATTGTGATTGGCTATGATGATGAGAATTGAGAATGGAATTGATAACTAGATAATAAATGAATTGTGTGGCTAATGTGTTATTCCATTTTTAGAGTTTGTTGTTGGTGGCATGCCTAATGATAGTAACAATCTCTTGAAGTTAGGTTGGATTGAATCCTTGAAGCCTAATTGAGATGTTACAACCCTTGAAGCTAGGTTGGGTTGGTTCTTGAAGCCAAGTTGGGTAGAAGCTTAGCATGCTTTGCTCCCCTTGAAGTTTGGTTGAACCTAATCCTTGAAGCCTAGTTGGGTATATGATATTGATAAATGTGATAACAAAACCAAAGCATTAACTCTGAAAATTGAATGGCATATTAGTGTGTTTTGGGCCCATGCTTGTCTTTGTTTAATGTGAGTCATGAATGATAACTTGATTGATTAATGAAGGAGATGGAAAGATGTTGAAATGTGGTATGCTTATATGATTATGATATGTGATGTGCAAAGGTGTGATGTTAGCTTTTCACCTATGTTGTTGCCTTTATTGATAACATGTGTGACATTGCATTGCACTAGAGCATAATATTAGCATGATTTGTCTTACTAAGCCGTTGGCTTAGCGCGATAGTGTTGATCGCGCAGGTAACAGAGTTGAACCCGAGAGCTCTTCGAGACCAAGTGAGAGTAGACAGTGAAGAGTTTATTTGGGACTTAAAGATCAGAGAAAGCTGCCAATCATGTATAACTTCTTTATGTTTTGCAAAGTATTGTTTATAATGTAAATATTTTATAAATTCCGCTGCGTATTAACTAAATGTATATATATATTTGTTTTATTTTACAAGTTAATTACTTATTATCTATATTGTATACTGAAAAAGATTATGATATCATTTAAAAGGTGTTCTTGAATGTTTAAGAAAAATCCGTAGCATTCCTATATTCGATACATGTATACTACATTGTGGTGCATGTAGTGTGTATGTATTGGGTGTGGGGGTGTTACAGCCCATGAGTAAACGTACTGTTGGACCCACGCGAAACTCTTTGTTTCACATGTGGTTAGGTATATCTTACTCAAGACTCAAGGGTCCCTATTATAAACCTATTCTCTATTTTTCATGTAACAATAGAACCCTCCCTTAGGTTGTATGTACCCAATAATAGTGCCACATTCCATTAAAATGAATTATGATGTGATGAGGTGCATTCATGCAACATAACAACATTGTTTTGGGGAAAACCTTTTGATACATACAAGCGGACCAAGAGTCTTCCTACCCTACACACTACCCTGATCCTTTACCCTTAACCTTTGCAGGTACCCACTATCCGTGTGCCTTCACCTACACAAGCTACACCAACTCCAACTGTGCAATCACCCACAAGTCCTACTACCCCAACTTCACCAACTACTCCAATTACTAAAATGGCTACTATTGAACAGATTAAGGCCTTGCTAGATGGACAGGTTAAGGAAATTGAAGCTAGGATGCAAGAAAGAATTGATGAAGCCTTGACCGCCCAAAGGGTAGCCATCTTGGCCGAATTGGGAGGGGCACCAAAGACAGCCACTACTCCTGGAAATCTAGGGAAGGAACCTATTGTGGGACAAACTAGTACCCCCATGACTGCTCAGAATAATACCCCTATCATCAATTTGGAGGATCCACCCTCTAAGAATGCTACTGAAACTGATGAACTAAAAAAGAAACTTGAGTTGCTTGAAAGGTCAATCACTGCCATGAAAACTCATAAAGAGGTGGTAGACATGGATTCCTTATCCTTGTTTCCCCAAGCTAGATTGCCTCCAAAATTCAAGATGCCGGGGATGGACAGATTTGATGGGACTACTTGCCCTAAAACTCACCTGAAAATGTATGTAGGGGCCTTAAGCCCTTGGGGTTTAAATGACAAGCTCTTTGCTCAACTCTTCCAATAATCCTTGACTGGTGCTGCCCTTAAATGGTTTGTGAGCCTGGATCGTGCCAAGATTAAGACCTGGGAAGACATCTGCAATGCATTTAACATTCAATACCACTACAATATTGAGGTAGATGTCACTAGAAGGGAGCTTGAGACTACCAAGCAAAACAACAATGAACCCTTCTCCTCATTCCTTACGAGGTGGAGGGTGAAGGCTACCCAAATGATCAATCGCCCTTTAGAATAGGAGCAGATTGATATTATAATCAAGAACCTGAGGCCTACTTATCAAGCTCAACTGCAAACCCAATACCTACCTACTTTCAAATCGCTCATTGCGACTGCAACTAAGGTAGAAGATTTGATACAATTGGGTAAGATAGTGGATGAGGGAGCTACTTCAAAGTATAAGAAACAGGGCCAAGCTGCTTCCTCAAGCAAGGTCAATGAAGTGGCCAATATTGCCCCTGCGAATCCTTTACGTGTGGGCAATCTTGGGCAGAGAAATCAGCCAAGAAGGCAATATACCGACCTTGGGATGCCCCTTCATCTAGTGTTTAAAAAGGCTGTGGAAGGAATGTACTTGAAGCCTTTGGACCCAAGGCCTCCTCCAAACCCATTACCCTCCAATTATAAGGCCAATGAGTACTGTGAATACCATCAAGGAAAAGGGCATAGGACAGATGCTTGCTGGACTCTGAAAAACCACATGCAGGATTTGGTGGATAGTGGTGACATCATTCCTCTCAGGAGTCGACCAAACATTAATACTAACCCTTTGCCCAATCATTCCATCCACGCCATCACTGTGGAAGAAGAGTTGTTTGATCCTTTCAAACTTCTCTTGGAAATGAATGAAATATGTGTGCTGGATCTGAATGACCTCGCTGAAGAGGTCGATGCTTTGACAAGAAGTGGAAGGCAATATCAGCCACTAGACTTGGGGAAAGCCCCTAAGACCCCGAATCACCCATATAAGAAGACGCTAGAACCAAAGGAAGGCTCTGTCCTCACTCAACTTAAACAAACTCAAGCTAAGGTGTCAATTTGGGAGCTCCTTGCTTCCTCATTCCCACACCGTCAGGCTCTCAGTAAAGCTTTGAGTCAACTTGATACATCAGTAGACACAAGCCCAAAAGCTTTGGTGGCCACTTTGACCCAATCAACCAAGGCATTGAGTATCAGGTTTTCTGATGTATATTTACCAGAAGATGGCATGAAACACAATGATGCTCTATACATCACCATACAAACTGGGGGAAAGAATGTGCCCATGGTTGTCATTGATAATGGGTTAGCCTTAAATGTATGTCCCTTGAAAGTAGCAAGCTGTCTAAGGTTGGAGGCTACAGATCTTACACCTTCTGATCAAATTGTTAGAGCATATGATAACACTCGAAGAGAAATTTTGGGTGTTGCTACTCTGGAAGTTGCTATTGGACCGGTGAAAATGGGAGTGCCGTTCCAGGTCATTGATGTAGCCGCGAGCTTTAATCTCCTCCTTGGAAGGCCGTGGATTCATCAGAATAATGTTGTACCATCTTCATTACATCAAAAACTTAAGTTCCCTTTTGAAGGAAAAATCATCACAATCAAAGGGGACACATGTGAAATCAACAAGAAAACCACGGATCAGTCTCTCTTTGAGGTTGTTCCTAGTGAAACTGCTATGGCCTTGACTGGGTTCCATTATGACACTGTTCAATGCATCGAAGGAGAGAGGCCCAAAGGGCCATTTATCCTATATGACTTTGGGGGATCCAAATCAATTGCCTGGTTGGAATGATGTTGAGGGTAGGTCTGCTACCCGGGATGGAAATGATATAGTCTGGGAGAAAATCATCTATAGTGTGGCCATGGGAAGAGCCTGAGAATAAGGGAACTTTTGGCTTGGGGTACAAACCCACAGACGAGGAGATAGAAGAGTTTGAGCATGGGAAGAACAAAAAGAAGACTTGGGGGCAAAAAGCCTCAAAATGTGCCCTTACTTTAGAACTTTGAACGGTCACTTCTACAAACCTGGGAAAACAGTTCCTTACTGTGGTTTCCAGGAGCCATTCTATTCTCCTATGACTGGAAAGAAGCTACCGGGTTTTGAGATGTTCGATGATGTTTTGACCATAAAGGAAGAAGAACCAGAACCTATAACTGGCTCACAAGTGGAGGATTTCATGCAGCCTAGTCTCTTTGATGAGGTTGCTATGATAACCAATGTCGAAGACAAAAGGGACCTCACGAAGCTGATCAAGACAACAGATGGACCACTGATGAACTGGTATATCGAGGAGGGACAAGCAGCCACGATTAAACCTAGTCCTGTGTCACACCCCGAACCTGAGTCTTGTACCGAGTCAAATCTTGAGTCAAACACCGAGTCAGAGTTTAGTGTTGAGTCTTCCTTAGCTTCAAGAATAGAAAACCCTGATGTCAAATATAATGTAACTCTGGAGGATGACTCCGACATTATTAATGAAACTGTTCAAGTTCTTGGTTACCCTGTGCCTTTTGCTTTCCAAGTATTATCTAGCAAAAATGAAATAAATGAAATAAAAGAAATGAATGAAAAGATAATAATTGGCAAAGAAAATGAATATACATACATTGCATATGATTGTGTGAATAAGGAACAGGTTGTTTAGTGCATCAGAAGATATGTCGACTGTTTCATGTGGAAGACAAGTGATGTCACGGGAATAGACCCAGCAATAGCAGTTCATAAGATTCTGCTATACCCCGATGCAGAGCCGGTTAAGCAGAAGTTGAGAAGAATGAAGCCAGAATGGTCTTTGAAAATTAAAGATGAGATTGCCAAGCAACTGGATAATAAGTTCATAGAACCAATTGTCTACCCTTCCCGAAGAAAGACGGAAAGGTCAGGATGTGTGTTGACTATAGAGATTTGAATAAGGCTTGTCCCAAGGATGATTTCCTACTACCACACATCGATTTGCTAATAGACAGGATGGCTGGGCATATGATGGTTTCCATGACTGATCTTGCGGTTGGGTACAATCAGATCATGGTGCATCCACCGGACAAAGAAAAGACAGCTTTCATTACAGAATGGGGCACTTTCTGCTACAGGGTCATGCCTTTTGGATTGATAAATGCAGGGGCTACCTACCAAAGGATGGCGACAACAGTCTTTCATTACATGATTCACAAAGAAGTAGAAGTGTATGTTGACGATATGATTGTCAAGTCAAAATCTCCAGAAGAGCATGTCGAAGCACTTGAGAAGTTCTTCCTTAGACTTCGCAAGTACAATTTGAAGCTTAATCCTGCAAAGTGCCTATTTGGAGCAACATCATGCTTATTTTTAGGATATTTGGTCAGCAAGAAAGGAATAGAAGTTGATCCAACAAAGTCAAAGGCTATTCTGAAAATGCCTCCACCAAGAACAGAAAAGGAGATTCGAAGCCTGCTAGGTAGATTACAATATATCAGTCGATTCATATCACAGTTGGCAGAGACTTGTGGCCCTATCTTTAAGCTACTAAGGAAAGGTGCTTCACAAGAATGGAATGAAGATTGCCAGAAGGCCTTTGACAAGATCAAAGAATACTTGTTAAGTCCGCCAATTCTGCAACCTCCCAGAATGGGAAAACCTCTTCTCTTGTATTTGTCTGTAACAAATGAAGCCATGGGTGCAATGCTAGCTCAAGAGGCCGAAGGTACAAAGGTAGAAAATGCAATTTACTACCTCAGTAAAAGGATGCTGGACTATGAGTTAAAGTATAACAAGATTGAGAAGTTGTGTTTAGCATTGTATTGGACCTGCACGAAGTTACAACACTACTTGTCTTCTTACACTACTTGTGTCATCGCAGAACAGAGTCCCTTGAAATTCCTTATGGAGAGGCCTATTTTGGACAGTAAAATGGCAAAGTGGGTGTCAACATTGGCAGCTTTTGACTTAAAATTCATTCAGAGGAGAGCTGTGAAAGGTGGGGCAATAGCTGACCAGTTAGCATAATTACCCGTAAAAGACGAGATGCGAGAAATGGATTTCCCTGACGAAGACCTCTTGAATGTGGAAAGAAGTGTTTGGGAGATGTATTTTGATGGGGCATCCAATTATCATGGAAATGGAATTGGGATTGTGTTCAAAACTCCTTGTGGATAATACATTCCCTTTGCAGTTAAACTTGACTTTAGCTGCACTAACAACGAAGCGGAATATGAAGCTTGCATCAATGGGCTCGATGCCGCCCTGGGATTGGGGATTAAGAACCTAAAGGTCTATGGTGATTCTATTTTAATAGTATCACAAGCTTTAAGGAAATGGAAAATAAGATGGTTCCTTACCTACAACGCCTTGATCATTTGGCACAATAATTCGATGATCTGTCCTTTGAATATCTCCCAAGAGCAAAGAATCAGTTTGCTGATGCCCTGGCTACTCTAGCTTCCATGATTAATATCAAGGAGGGGAAAGCCATTCGTCCATTGAAAGTTCAACTTCAGAAGCAACCTGCCCACATAATGCATTTGGCCGATGGTAATCCATGGTTTTGGGATATTAAGAGTTATCTCAAGGATGGAAGTTATCCGGAGGGATCATCAAGGGTTGATCAGAGAGCAATAAGGCAGCTAGCCACATGTTACATTCTTAATGGAGATATCCTCTACAAAAGAAGTTGGAATGGAATGCACCTAAGGTGTGTAGATGAAGCAGAGGTTAAGCGGATAATGGAAATGGTAAATGGTGGCGAATCAGGACCGCATATGTATGGAATCGCCTTGGCTCGAAAAATAGCCAATCTAGGATATTATTGGTCCACCATGAATACAGACTATGTGGCATTTGTGCAAGAATGCCGTCAGTGCCAGATATTTGCTAAGCTATAGAAACAACCTCCTGTTGCTCTGAATCCAATCAACTCTCCATGGCCCTTCGCTACTTGGGGAATATATATAATTGGCAAAATACATCCAAAAGCCTCGAATGGACATCAGCACAGTTTGTCCGAACCAACATCCTTTGTCAGTACGGAACACCATTCGAGATTATTACTGATAATGGAATTCATTTCCAAGCAGAATTTGCTAAACTCTTGAAGGATAAGAAGGTCCAGCATCATAAGTCCTCTCCTTATAGACCTCAAACAATTGGGGCTGTAGAAAGCAGCAAATAAGTCTATAAAGGTGATCATACAAAAAATGATCAAGGAACATAGGGGTTGGCATGAGAAGTTACCACTGGCCTTATGGGGATATAGAACATCAATTAGAACTCCTACTGAGGCAACCCCATATTCACTGGTGTACGGAATGGAAGCAGTACTCCCCATTGAACTGGAAGTTCAATCGGCAAGGATAATCCAAGAAAGTAAGATAAATGAAGCTGAATGGATTAACAATTATCACCATCAGTTGTTGGGTTTGGATGAAAAAAGACTTCAAGCTCTACATCATATTCAAGGGTATCAGAGGCGAATGGCCAGACATTTCAACAAAAAGGTCAAAGATCGAAAGCTGGAAGAAGGTTGTTTGGTTCTAAAAGAGATCAGAACGCTAGTTACAGATCCTCGTGGGAAGTTTCGTCCTCTTTGTGCTGGACCCTACATTGTAAAGAAAATACTTTCTGGCGGAGCCGTCATCTTGTCTGATTTGGATGGTTTGGAGTTCAAAAACCCATGCAATCTGGATCAATTAAAGAAATATTATGTATAATCATGCATTGTAAGGAACTACATTAGACCTGATTCTCGCAAGCTAATTCGAGATATGTAGGCAGCTCTCCTTGAGCGCGGTCTAAATTTTAATAAAAATCATTTATTCATTTCTCTTTTGCCAACATAAAAAAAAGGAAAAAGAAAGAAAAAATCCCGCTAAGTCGAAAACCCACAAAGGGCGGCTTAGGCAATAGTGGGGCCCGCTAAGTCGAAAACCCGCAAAGGGCGGCTTAGGCAAGAATGTGTAAGAGCTCGCTAAGTTGAAAATCCGAAAGGATGACTTAAGCAAAAATTAGAGCAAGTAAATAAAATAGACAATGCTTGGAAAGAAAATAAAAGAGTCATTCATTCCGAAAAGAGTCATTCATTCCAAAAAGAGCCATCCATTCCATGAAATATCAAACCAATCAAAAGAGTCAAACCATAAGTTCAAAACGTCAAAAAAAGAGAGTAGACAATAGAGTCAACCCTAGGGCCTAAATCCTATGCCTCCTACGTGGGGCAGAGTCTTCGGTATCTTCCTTAGCTCCGGAGCTCTCTGCAGCATCTATCTTCTCCTCGTTAAGAGGAACCACCCCCTCTCCCTCCAGCTACTGTAGTAATGCATGCCTCCTTGGCTTTTCAATTGGCCAAACCTTGGCTATAAATCAAGTCCTATACTTTGGAGTAGGCTCGACAAGGGAAGGTTCTGCAAAAGGTCTGATCATCTGATGGTTCCTAACCCAAGTTTGAAGAGCAGCTCGAGTAACTCCGGGAGTAATAGGGGAAGCAATAGTAAGCCCAACAGGAAAAGAAACCCAGCTAACAGGCAGAAAACAAAAGCTCACATCCTATGCTTCAGTTGAACCTCATCTTCAAAATTAGCAGTCAGGAATTCATCAATCGAAGGAAGCAGCATCGCCTTACTCCCATCCATGATCATAGCTTGAGCTTGAGGCCTTGTAAAGTTAAAAAGCCTCTGAAAAGACCCCACATAGCCAACTTGAACCTCATGCCTTACAAGAGGGGCATTTGGGTCACATCCAATAATTGAGCAGAATTCCTCAAAAAGAGGACACATCTCCTCCATCCGGGCACCAAATCTGAAAACGTGGGCTTGGGGATCCCAAGATCTGATACAAGCATGCAAGAAATCCCAATTGACAGCTATGCCTCTAAGAGCAGCAACAACTTTCAATCCATATATTCCCATATTGATCCTTTCAACATTATGGAGGCTCTTGGTCCATTCATGCATCACATGGTTAAAAAGAGGGTTCATTGTTGAGGGTCCATATTGCACCTTGCTCAAAATTCTCATTTCTGACGACCACTGAGCCCCATAAATCATTTTTATGGACCCCAGTGGGGGGCAATTGTGAATACTAAAATTTTGAGGCTCCGAAAGCCGATTTTCTCAAACTGCAGAAGACCGAGCCAGACCAGACGACCACAGTAAAGTTCACCGAAAGTATGTCTTCATGGTACTTGAAATGTCCGGAGCGACACAAGGATCAAGGATATGGTCTCGGAATAATTTTTGGAGGTCCGTAGCTCCCAAAAAATCAGTTTGAACTAAAAAGTGTGAGTTTTTGTGCCAATTTGGGGGATGAACCGCCGGGGCCGGCGGTCCGACCGCCATTTCTGCTTTTCCTTTTTTCCTGGGCTGCTCACTTCCACGGCGGTCCAACCGTCGTCCAGTCCAAAATTTTGTCTATAAAAGGCCTCAAATTTTCAAAAAAAAGGGTTCGGCTTTTTCAGGTGGGCCTTGTGCTAATGAACTCTTTATTTTCACATGCTTAAGAACTCTTCTTGGACTTTTCTTTGCATAAATCTAACCCTGTGCTGCAGGAATCAAGAATCATAATCCAAGGTTCAAGAAAACAAGATCTGGAACTTCGAAGTGGGAGAATCCTAAACAAGGTAGTATCCTAATTCATCATTTGTCAATCCAAGTATGTCCTAAACATTGCACCTTCTTCTCAATTTCTTTCCGGTCAAAGACCTAATCCTTTTATGTCTAAGGCCTAATTAACCAATCAATCAACATTTCGACATGAAGCCACGGATGAATTAATCTTTTTGGCACGGAGCCTAAATTGCATTCTTTTTGGTACTAAGTATCCAAATTTCATCAAAATTGGCACTAAGTGCTGAAAATCTCACAATTTTGGCAAAAAGCCTAACAATGCACGAAGCATACACACACACATGCATAATGCATAATTGCCTTTAAATAGGCTTTTCCGAACTACATGGGCTTTGATCTCTCATAAAAACGAGAGTATGTCGGCATATTTGGGATTCACCCCAAATAGCAAGTCCACAATTTACTAACAATCTGTTTGTCTTCTTTTCTTCGTCCCTTTTAGATTTGTTTCTTTTTGGCAAGTTAATCAAATACATGACATAGTCCCCGAATCCTCCTTGGGTTCGTAGATTAGAAACCTTTACATTGGATGCATTATTGGAGTCAAACAAGGGTTTTCTTAGTTTTTTCCCTTTGAACAGAAAAAACTGAGTGGCGACTCCTAACAACAAGTGAACGTTCATCCGAATCCTTTTCGGGTGGAAACCGAGGTTCACACACTCTCAGTGACATGGGCTTGTCACTGCACGTGTCAAACCTCCTCCAACACAGAAGCTATGACACGCTCAGTGACATGGGCGTGTCATTGGACTTGTCAATCTTCCAACAATACAGAAGCTATGACACGCTCAGTGACATGGGCGTGTCACTGGACATGTCAATCCTCCTCCAATATAGAAGCTGTGACACTCTCAATGACATGGGCGTGTTACTAGACCTGTCAATCGTCCTCCAACATAGAAGTTGTGACACGCTCAGTGACATGGGCATGTCACTGGACGTGTCACCAATGCAAAAAATAGAACCAATGACACGCCCAAAGACATGGACGTGCTAATGGGTGTGTCAGGACAAAAACCCTGAAATCGACACCAAAACACCACATGCAACAATCATCTTTCTTTTACCCTTTTTCACTCCTAACATACTTAACCAAAACCGTCAATATACCATATGAACTTGAATAAACATCAACACAACTCAATTACCAACATCACAACACAATCATAATCATATTACACAACTGAAAGTCACAACACCCACAACTCTTGTCTCTTTCACCAAACTTAACCTTTTTCTCTTCAATCCAACCCTACAATCAAAGTTAACAAAACAAAACAACCTCAAACATACCAAAACAACTATAAACACATCTACAACAACCAATCCAACAAACCCAAAAGCACAAACTCAAAAGAAAATAAAGAAACAAGTTGGAAACTTACCAAAAGTGAAGAAAATCCTTAAAACTCCAACTTGATCTTTTGAAAACCTTCAATCTCTTGAGTTTGGAAGCAACAAAATCTCTCCCTCTTGAAGATGGTGGTGATGATGGCAGGCCAAAGAAGAAAGAAGAAGAAGAAATGCAAAGTCAAATCTCACTCTTCTCTTTAAACCAAACACTTTCCCCAAATCACTCTCCACCAAGCAATTTAACAATATAATAATAACCCAATTACATCAACTTCCACTAACTTAAATAAATCCATTTAAATACTAAAATATCTTTTGACCTATTAAACCCATTGACTTGTATATAATGTATATATCTCTATATACATAACATATACACACTCCTTCCTCTTATCTTCTCACTTAATTAAACATACACTTAAAATCATTTAATTACTTCTCAACAAATAATATTTCCAAAACTTTTAGGGTACTATATGGGATATTACACTTTATTTGGTGTTTTATGGAATAATCGTGTTTTTCAAATTTAAGATTGTTTGAATAAATTACTTTTATCAAAAATTTTGTTGGTCTTTGGTCATTTTGGTGCTTAACCAATGACGAATCTAGCTTTATATTCATAAATTAATGTATCTAGGCATCATGATTTGAATGGCTTTACTAGGAGAGGAAATTGCTCTATAGCATTGAGTTATGTATGCTTACTTAGAGAGGGCTCTTGCATAATGACTTTTGTCTAGGTCTTAGTGTAAACAATTAATTTTTGACCCAGTCCGGTCCAATATATTTTAATTAGTCCAAAATAATTTTTGTGTTGTCCAATATATTTTAATTAGTCAAAATTAATTTTTGTGTTATCTTAATTAAATAATATTTGCTTTAGAATTTAGTTTTTATAATTAATAAAAAATAAATAATAATAATAATAAACAAATAAATAAAAATAAAAAATCGGCGACGAAAAATTGGTGACGAAAAATTTCGTCGTCGAAAAGGGGTTGGACTATATTTCCTCTCTTTCTTGGTTCCCTTGGTTTTGCCCTTTAGGTGAGACACGGCCAGTGGCTTGGCCGTGTCTCCTGCCTGTGTCATCATCTGCCAAAAATATGCTTGAGGTGACACGGGCGAGCTTGATTTGGCTTGGCCATGTCTTGCTGCTTCATGCTATTCTTTCTTTGTTTTGGTCTTCCAAGGGAGTTTTTTGCATATTAACCTAAAACAAACAATTGAAACAAACTTTAAACAAGAATCAAATGAAACATTAACCAAAAACACATAAACACCACACTAAAAACTAGTACAAAAATGACATAAACACTGTAATAAATTAAAACTACCAAAATTGATGAAATCACTAAATAAACAGATTAAAACTACCAGAATGCATGAAGAAAATAATAATCATCATAATAAATAAGATACAATTCTATGACAAAAACTAATAAAACTACTACCCCACACTTAAAACTTTGCTTGTCCTCAAGCAAATTCACATGGCATAAATTAAAAACTCAAATAACCTTAACTATAATTCAAGTATATAAGATGAAATCCTTTAAGACTCAGCCATAAATAAATGCAATTTACTTCAATCAAGATTTTTTTAACTCATTCATTAATCCAGACATAACAAATCTCATCTCTCATCTAAGTGTTTCACTCAATTTCAAAGGTTAATTCACTCAAACCACTCATGACTCCATACTGCCATAAACTTGCTTAATTATCCAATCCCTCTCACTGATTTTCTCAAGAAATAATCCGAAGGTCTTTTTGTTTGGATGTAATGGGGCTAAGGTGAAAGGTGTGAGAAAAGACATTTAAGTTGGAACATCAAGAAATGGAGTATCTAAATTAGACAATACTCTTGCTTAGAAACTCGTAACTCCCTCAAATGGCATATTCACCAACCCTTAATAATCTCACATACTTGCATACTTAAAGAAAAGTACATGAGTTGAAATTCCTCTTTGATGACTAATACTAGAAAATATAAGAATTTTGTATATATATATATATATATCTTCTCTTTTATTTTTTTATTATTATTTATATATATATACAAAATATAAAATTGCATGGAACATCTAGCTTAAAATGTAGAGGAAAAGAATAATCGACTCTTAGTCAAATACAACGTGCAAAGTATGCATTTCAACCCCAAATCTTACTAAAGTAATACTATTTTTTTTAATTGCTTACCCCACACTTATGAATTAAACCACCCTATTGTCATATCATAAGAAACTCCATTCCTTAATGAAGGTATGATGATAATAAGAAAATGTTGAGTTGTGAATTGTGTTGATCAATCAAGAAAAAGTCAAAGGCTCAACTTGGCTCACTAAGGATTCATAATTAAGGGAGGTCTTTTTAAGCTAAAGGGGGTAATCCTAATTTTCCTTCATCATTTTAAAATTTGAGATGAAATCATAATGCGAGTTCAATTAGTATGCAAAAGCAAGCTCTAGAGATGTAAAATCATGAAGGTGCACACTTAAGAAAGAAAGTCGATAGACAATAATATTCAATCTATTAGGCTTAAAACTCACAAAGGGTGGATTCTCAGAGATTTATATATCATGAATAGCAGAATGTGAAAATTGATCCTGAATGAATTCAAATGCTAATCTCTATGCTGATACGAAAGGCTCAAATATAATGCTAGAATTACAGAAAAGTCAATAAGTTTCCAACACTTATGCCATGAACAACGCACAATATAACATATAACGACAAACAAAACAAAAATTAAAGGAAAGCTTAAAGATTACCCCACACTTATAAATTACGTTGTCCTCGATGGAAACAAGGATAATAAAGAAAAAGAGTTAAGGTACAACCTATTTTCCATTGTTCCCTTGTGAGGCAAACGCTACCTTTTCACCCACAAACATCAATTGTTCAGAAACAAAATACAATATATATAAAAGAACCAAAATATAAAGTGTTAACATTAAAAACAAAAATGAAAAATAACAACGAAAATATGCTATAAATAAACACAAGAAAGTAAGGAATTTTCTCAAAAGATTAGAGCCAATTTGATCTACGGTGAAGGAGGATGTGATGATGATGCCGCTGAAGGATGGAGGCTCAGAATCTTAGCAAGGTTGCTATTGATTTGGTCCAATTGTTGCAAGACCACAGCATGGTTACGATCGACCTTGCTTTCCAGTGCCTCTATCCTATTAATTATCTCCTGATTGTCTGGGACAGAAGCATCTTCATCCGAATCAAGAGAATCAGAGTCGGACTCCTCATGGACTCGTGCTCTCTTTTGTCGGTGCCCCAGTGCATCTGGCTCAACTGAAGCCATCACATAGGCCCCTCCTCTGTTCACAACCATATGCATCTTCTCAAGTGTGGCCAAATCTAACGAATCATTACCCAAAATTTTAGTCATACGGCAGTTACTCGGGTCAAAATCATCAAGAAGGGCTGTCGCTAAAGTGGTAACCAATCCTCCAATACAAATAGCACCCTTCTTTTTGTTCGCCACATTGTCAAAACATCAGCCAACCAATAGCCGGCACTAACGGGTATGGCATTACAAGCACAATCTAAGAAAAAGAGCTCACTAATTTCCACTACACCTAGGCTTTCCTTCCGTGCAAAGAACCCGTAAGACATAAAGCGATGTAAATATCTTAAAGCGGGATTACTCAATTTTGTTGCTTTGGCCGATTTGGCCACATATGTTCCCGAGCCCAGTGCTCCCCATGCAAATTGCTGTTTAAAACCCTTAGGTACAGATTTTTCACCTTGTTGATGGAAACCAAAGATAGCATTCAATTGTTCAAAACTAACTACACATGGTTTCCCAAGCAATTTAAAATTCAACCTAGTGCAAAATTTTCTGTTCATCTCTTTCAACCTTAAGAGAGGTTAAAAATTTCAAAGTAAGCTCTTGAAATTGCAAAGGTCGAAGGGAGACTAATTTCTCCCACCCAAGGTTTTGAACATAGCTATAAAAATTATCCATAATATGAAGAGCATTAAGGGATTCATCGCTTACATACCTCGTTGGAAAGAAACCCCTAGCTTAAAGAGTCACTCTCTTTGAAGATGAAGAAGATGAAGATGAAACTGTAGTTGGAGGTTGCCTCTTCTTGTGGTGGGACACCATCTTTGTTATAGGAATATTAATAGATTTGGAAAAATTTGAAGCTTTAACAGATTTAATTGGTTTTTATGAGAAAAGAAGAAGATTGAACGGGTTGATTTTGGTTTTGGTAAAGAAAAATGGAGAATTAATGGGATTTTGGAAGCTTTGAGAAAACAAAAATGGAGGTTTTGGAGAGAAAGAGTCGAGAGAGAGAGAATGAAAAAAGGAAAACTAGGGATTTAAAATGAAAGAAAAGGGCTAAAACCGTGTTTTTAAACTTGGAAATCGAGGTGACACGGCCAAGCTTGGTTTAGCTTGGCCGTGTTTGATGGGTTTGGAGGGACACGGCCAGTGACTTGGCTATGTCCACTGAACGTGTTTGATACTGTAAAACAAAAGATTGAAAGACAAAGAAAGGGACACGGGCATAAGCTTGGCCGTGTCTCTATGACACGGCCAAGGACACGGTTAAGCCTTTTGGCCATGTCTGGGACTGTGTATTTTGGGTTTGCTTGACACGGCCAGTGGCTTGGCCATGTCAAGTGGCAGTGTCCTTCAATCTTCTTGGAACCCTTCATTATATGGTTTAACTCTCTGTCCATTTACTTTAAAAGTTTCATTTGTTCGAGAGTTAAGCAATTCTATAGCACCGGAAGGATATACCTGAATTATCTAGAAAGGGCCACTCCATCGAGACTTGAGTTTTCCTGGAAACAGTCGGAGACGAGAATTAAAAAGCAAAACTTTCATACCTGGGCTCAATGTCTTTTGCACTAAAATTCTGTCATGATGTGCTTTAGTGCGGTCCTTATAAATCCTTGAACTCTCATATGCCTCATTCCTTAGTTCATCTAACTCTAAAATTTGCAAAAAACGTTCTCTCTTAGCCTTGTCAAAGTCTAAGTTCAGAGTCTTAATTGCCCAATACGCTTTGTGCTCTAACTCCACTGGTAAATGACAAGCCCTATGTTGCGCTCTAATTAACACTACTAGAACTACACTCGTAAGTATACGAGGCTGCTATAGTATTTTTGGTGAACACCTTAAGGTCATCTCACAAGGAAGCTAGATAAGCTAATTGTTTATCAAATTGCAAATAACAAATTATCAATAAAATTAAATTGCTAAACAACTAATGAAGACAGAACGAGTTAAATTTAAAACAATGAAAGTAAACTGAACAGATATATTAATTCACTTAATAGAAAGGTCTAGGGTTTGCACTTCTCTACTAACTTATATGTATGAACGGCTATTCCTCTCAACCGATTAAATTTCAAAGAACAGGTTTCAAGCAACTTAATTAACTGAATCAAGGAAATAAGCTCTCGCATTCAAACCTCTTTCAAATAATCTTGTTACAATTGAAATGATCTTTTTCTTAGGTTTATATTTCTAATTCACCTAAGTCCTTAATTGAATTGTTCCAGCATTAGACTTCATTTCTCAATTCTTCATCTAATACCTCAAACACATAATCGGTGGCCAATCAATTATATTTTAACTTTAATACATTCAATTAAGGATAAAAGAAATAATTCAGTTAAGAGTAATAACCATTTCATACAATCATAGTAGATCCATACAAACCTAGACTAGATCAAAATTAGTTCATAATGATGCTATCAAACAAATTCATCTCATTAAAATTCAAAGAAATTAATTTAGACATTAGAGAATTCATGAATACAATTTCAATGAAACTTAAGAGATAGAGTTTGAAAACAAAACCAAATTATAAACTTCCTTTGGCTTCTGAAGAATCTCTTGCTCAGATCTTCGCTAAAAGAATAATGCAATAGCTAAAACTAATTTAATCTAGAGTGTTTGCATGAAAGTGTAATCAAAATTCCAAAAGAAAATGAAGAATAGCTCAAAAGTTTATGTTGGGCGGCTGGGAAAATGTGTAACCCTTTCAAATACCCTAATCTTCTTATTTATACAAAACCTCTGCTCAAAATCCACGTTTCCTTTCTTTCCTTAGCCCCATGGAGTGACACGGCCAACCTTGTGGCCGTGTCATGTGACACGGCCTGTGGCTTGGCCGTGTCACCTAGGTGTGTTAGCTTCTGTGTAATCTTTCTTCTTGTGGATCAAATTTCACAATTAAGTTTAAGAAATCTCAGGCTCTAATACCAATTGTTGTCCCAAGATGGCAACTAAGAGGGGGGTGAATTGGGTTCCTCAAGAAATAATGACAATTAAAAAACTCAACAAAATAGAAATGCAGAATAGAGAGATGGTTGAGTAATGGAAGAAAGAAAGAACACACAAGATTTATAGTGGTTCGGATTTACTTCAATCCTACATCCACTTCCTTAACAACTTGTTAAGGTTTCACTAATCTCTGAAGTTTTTACAAGCTCACTTCCAACTTTGGTGTTTTCACAAGTTCACACCTAACTTCACAAGTGTTTTTCTAAGGCTTACACTCAAGAACCTTTAAAGGAGTTTTTAAGGCTCACTCTCACAACCTAAACAAGAGTTTTACAAGGCTTACTCTCACAACCCAAGTGTTTTCCAAGCTCACACTCAAACTTATACAATGGTGTTTTCAATGCTAACACCTAACATTCATTACAATTCAAATGTAAGTTTAAGTAAAAGAAAAGTTGTTGCTTGGCTATCAAATTCTTTTTTCTTGCTTCACTTCTTATTGCTTTTCTTGTAGAAGCACTGTATTTATAGCCAATGTGGTCTTACTAGCCGTTATTGATAGTGAGAATAAAGTATTGGCAGTCTAGACCTTCTTTATTAAATTGTCCGAAGCATTTCGCGGTCGTCCTTCATACAAGGATGGTCGCGCTCATATCTCATGCGTTCGTCCTTGGATTAGGTACGGTTGCTGAATTTAAAAAAGCTTCAACGGTCGAATTTGAGTGCTCTGCAGCAGGAATCTTGCCCATGCTGTGGTTGTCGGGACAGTCGCACATCACAAAGGTGCGGTCGCCCTTTTTGAAAGTTGAAGTGGGATTATAACGGTCATGTCACGTGTCATTCTCTGACAGGGCAGAAGAGATGTCCGCCAAAATTTGAATGTCATGGTCGCCCTAGGTATCATCTCACGGTCGAGTTGAGAAACTCGCGTCAAACTTCTGGACGCACCTGAGGACGTTAACACTACTGTCTCTTTAAGCAATTTTCTCCTGCATTGGCAGAGCGGTCGTGAATATGAAGGCGCGGTCGTGAAAGTGGTAAGCGAGGCCGTATCATTCACCGTTTTGTCACCGCGAACCTTACTGTGATTATAATGATTTGAGGTCCTTGAGTAGCGGTCGTCCATAACTTGGGACGGTCGCTAGTCTTTAAGTGCGGTCACGACTGAGGTCGGGTTTCTGACTGCGAAACCTACTGTGATAAGGTTTCTTCCTTTAATTGAATGGTGCGGTCGTATTCAGGTTTTGTGCGACCGCTAGAAGTGTTCTGTTCAGCTTTATTTGAAGCAACCTAAGCCTGCAACAAGATTCTCCAAACACATGTTAAATGGATCATTCAATTTGAGTTGTCAAGGATCAAAATTGAGATCATTTGTCTAACAAACTCCCCCATTTTGACTTTGACAATTCAAATGGAATGATAAGAAAAATAATAAGTCTAAGACGCTCCCCCTTAACATATGTATGAATCATGGTTAAGCAATCATTGGTGTATTGATATTATTTGATTATTGAATCATGGTTAAGCAATCATTCCAAGTTCCAATTTGTTTACTATTTCTCCCCCATTATCATAGGCAAAATGCATAACAAGCTACTAAACATCAAGATACTAAACAACTGGTTTATTAAAAAGATGGAGAAAGGTACAAATATATATTAAGCAACAAACATATCAAGACATAATCATAAAATGAAAATGCAAACTAAAACATCTTGAAAATTTAAACTATTAAACTATTCAGAATCATCATCCTCATCTATCTCTTCTTCTACTAAAGGAGCTTTTCCTTTATCTTGAGGAGTAAAAGAGGTAGAGCTAGTGCTAATGGACTCTTCTTCTTCAGGAAGACTTTGGGTATGATCACTTATATCCCAATCTTCAAGATTGCATTGAGGCAAGTCCAGTTTGCCTTGCATATCATAGAGATCATGATGCATGTGAGATATAAGGTCAATTCTTTTGTTCAAGTGACGGAATCTTTTGGAGACACTTTTCTTGAATTTAGAGAGTTTCCTGGAGAGAGATTAGTTTGAAAATATTTGATCATTGTAGGAGGTTATACCATCAGCAGGAAAGTTCCAAATATTACCAAAGTCTTCTAAGGTTAAGGCTTGGTATTGATCAAACAGTTTAAACCTAACCCCATACCATCCCAGTGCAGAGTTAGCCCTCTTCTCTATTTGGAAAGACATAAGGAATTCCTTGCTTAAACTGGAATAGCCTACCTCTTCAAGAAATACAAACTTTCTCCATCCAAGGACATCTAGTAATCTTTCAATTTCATCCTTGATATTCAGGGCAGAAAGCATCCCACCAAAAGGAGATTTGGTTCCCTCAACTTTCTTTCTCTTCAGCATAACATATCTAACATCTTCCTCAGAAGTTTGGTGGCGAGGTTTGTGAATTTTCTCACCTCTTTTAGATTGTGGAGGAGATGGGGGATCAATTATTGGTTCTCTTATTGTGATTCCTGGAGCTCTCTTTGCTTTTCCTTTTATTTTGGAGGTTGTCTTCTTTTTGGGAGCCATTAGGATAGAAAGAAAAAGAAGAAAACTGGAAAACAGAGGGTGTTTTGAGAAGCAGATGATTTTGAGATGATTTTCGATATTTAGAGGGAAGTTTATATGTTTTAATAAGCAAAATATCCAAGAAACTGATGTATCATACTCTTAAATAGAAGAAATTAAGAAAATAGCCGTTTATGACTGTTGAAAGTTAAGAGTTGCGACCTGTCATACAGCCAACGGTTACAAAATTTCGAGCAGAGTGTACAGGGTGCGGTCACAGATTTAAAAGGGTGCGATCGCGAAATGCGGTCTAGCGACCATTAGAAAGATCAGTACGCTCGCAGGTGAAGAAACTGTCTGTAACGGTCGAAACTATTCAAATTAGTGCGTCCGTGCACAAATTTTCTCGACCACGCACAGAGATTTTTATTTGAATGAATTTGGCAGATGAGATAGCGATCGCTATGGACACTGGAGCGAACGCGACTGACTTAGAAATGAAAGAGTCAAGGAAAGATGGAGGAATTTTCTAATGTTTAAGAAAAAAAAAGGTTTATGCACATTGAAACTTCATTGATAGGCAATTAATTCAAAGTGATTCCATCAATCATTCCTAAATTAAGTTTAGTGAAGTTAAGTCTATCTTCATTCAAGGGTTTTGTAAAGATATCAGCAAGTTGATTTTGTGTATCTATAAATTCTAGGATTATATTCTGATTTTGTACATTTTCTCTCAAGAAATGATGTCTAATATCTATATGTTTGGATCTAGAGTGTTGGATAGGGTTTTTAGACAAATTGATAGCACTAGTGTTGTCACATTTAATGGAGATATTGTTAAATACTTTACCATAGTCAAGCAATTGTTGTTTCATCCATAATACTTGTGTGCAACAAAAACATGCTGCAACATATTCGGCTTCCGTTGTGGATAAAGCAACTGATGCTTGTTTCTTACTATGCCAAGAGACTAGACCATTACCAAGAACGTGACATGCTCTTGTAGTGCTTTTCCTATCTAAGATACTACCAGCATAATCTGCATCTGAAAAGCCTATGATATGAAATGATGTGTTTTAGGATACCAAAGTCCCAAATGCATTATACCACTCAAATATTTCAAAATTCTCTTAGTGGCATTCAAGTGTGATTCTTTAGGACTAGTTTGAAATCTAGCACAAAGACATACACTATACATTATATCAGGTCTAGAAGCGGTTAAGTAAAGTAGTGATCCGATGATACCTCGATATTTCTTCTCATCTACTGCTTTACCATTTTCATCTTTACCTAATTTTAAGGATGTGATCATAGGAGTTTTGCTTGTTTTGCAGCCATCCATTCCAAATTTTTTGATGAGTTCTTTTGTATATTTGGATTGGTTGATGAAGATCCCATCTTTACATTGCTTGACTTGCAGTCCAAGGAAGAACTTGAGTTCACCCATCATGCTCATTTCAAATTCCCTAGTCATACAAGAAGCAAATTCTTTGCACAAGGCTTTATTAGTAGCTCCAAATATTATGTCATCCACATAAACTTGTACAATCAAAATGTTATGCTTATCCTTTTTAACAAGGAGAGTTGTGTCTACTTTTCCTTTTGAAAAACCATTTTCAAGTAGATATGCACTAAGTTTATCATACCAAGCTCTTGGTGCTTGTTTCAATCCATATAAAGCTTTGGTAAGTTTGAAAACATGATCAGGAAATTTGTAATTTTCAAAACCAGGAGGTTGTTCTACATAAACTTCTTCACTTATAAGTCCATTTAAAAATGCACTTTTAACATCCATTTGAAAAAGTTTAAAGTTCTTATGACATGAAAAAGCAAGTAATATTCTAATAGCTTCTAATTTGGCTACGGGGGCAAAGGTTTCATCATAATCAATACCTTCTTCTTGATTATAGCCTTTGGCTACCAATCTTGCTTTATTTCTAACAATGTGACCATTTTCATTAAGCTTATTCCTATATACCCATTTGCATCCTATTATAGAGTGATCTGTAGGTCTAGGAGTAAGTTGCCAAACATTATTTCTTTTAAATTGATTAAGTTCATCTTGCATTGCAGTTATCCAATTTTCATCATTTAAAGCCTCCTCAACAGTCTTTGGCTCAATTTGAGAAACAAAAGCAAAATTAACATCTATATTATTAATTTTAGATCTAGTAATGACTCCCTTAGATGTTTCTCCAATGATGAGTTCCTTAGGATGGTCTTTCTTGTATTGCCAATCCTTAGGTAGATCTTGAGTCTTTTCTTCAAGTTCATATTGATTGATCTTTGGAGCATCAATAGATTCAAGAGGTTCAAGAGTACCTGCAGGGTCACTGAAAGTAATACCTTTCTTTTGATCAAGTTTAGATGATTCATCAAATACAACATGCATTGTTTCTTCTATAATTAGAGTTTTCATGTTAAATACCCTATATGCTTTGCTATATGATGAATATCCTAGAAATATGCCTTCATCTGATTTGGATGAAAATTTTCCAAGATTATCCTTGGTATTCAATATGAAGCATTTGCATCCGAATACTCTAAAATATCCAATTCTAGGTATTCTTCCATTCCATAGCTCATAAGAAGTTTTATTAGTTAAATGCCTTTTGTAAACACGATTTGCAATGTAACAAGCTGTATTAACGACTTTTGCCCAAAAATAAGATGGTAAATCATATTCATTGAGCATTGTCCTAGCCATTTCAATTAAAGTTCTATTTTTCCTTTCAACTACACCATTTTGCTGTGGAGTTCTAGGAGCAGAAAAATTATGTGAAATGTTAAGTTCATTACAAAAACCTTCAAAATTTTCATTCTCAAATTCTTTGCCATGATCACTTCTAATAGATGTGATCACATATCCTTTTTCATTTTGAACTCTTTTTACAAACATTTTGAAGTAATTAAAGGCTTCATTCTTTTGAGCTAAGAAATTAACCCATGTGAATCTAGAGTAATCATCAACAAGAACAAATGCATATGATTTGCCTCATAGGCTTGTAACTCTATTTGGTCCAAACAAATCCAAATGAATGAGCTCTAAAGGTCTAGAGGTGCTTATAACACTCTTTGATTTAAATGAGCTTTTATGTTGCTTACCATGTTGACAAGGTTCACAAATCCTATCTTTATCATATTTTATCTTAGGTAAGCCATCAACTAAGTTTTCATTACAGATATATTTTAATTGATCCATACCAGCATGTCCTAGTCTTCTATGCCATAACCATGCATCATTATTAGTGGACATTAAACATTTAAATGTATGATTTGAATGTATGTTGATATTATAAGTGTTGTTTGTTCTAGTACCCTTAAATATGATAATATCATTTGAATTCGTGATCTTGCATTCTTTGGAATCAAAATTGATAAAGTATGCTTTATCACAAAGTTGACTAACACTTAGCAAGTTATGTTTCAAACCATCAACAAGCCATACATCTTTTATTAAATCCTTACCAATAGATCCAATGGAGCCAACGCCAAGAATTTTTCCTTTAGCATTGTTTCCAAAAGTTACATTACCTCCATGTTTGTAGGTAATACTTGTAAAGAGCTTTGCATTCCTAGTCATATGCCTTGAGCATCCACTATCCACAAGCCATGTGCTTTCGTTGATAGTAGATTTTAGGCATACCTGCAAGGCAATAGTGATCATCTTCTTTTAGGTACCCACATGAAGTTGGGTCCTTGATGGTTAGTAGTAAAAGTGCCTTCTAACTTGAGATGAGCCTTTCTTATATAACAAGAAAAATTTTTGTGTCCGAATTTCATGCAATATGTGCATTGCCATGGTATTATATACTTATGCATTTTTCTTTTTGTATTTAAAGTATCATGCATACAACTACAAGTATGTGATTTCTTTTGTGCAAGTTTAGTGTAAAAAAATGCACAATTATTTTTGGCTTTATTTTCTAGCAAACCATAAGAAGTAGACTTGGTGCAAGCATCTTTGATATGAACATTAGGGATTTCAATTGTAGATGCTTTTACAAATGTTGGTTTTCTTGGTGCAATGTTGGTTGAGCCATTGAATCCTAATCCATATTTTAAGGAAGGTGATCTTTGGTTATTAATTAATGTGTTTAATGCTTCCTTTCCTTTATAAAATCTGGAAATTGATTCTTTTAGTTCTTTTAGTTCATGCTTCAATGTTTCATTTTCTTTAATAACTTTTTCTAAGTCATGTGAGTTTTTATTTAACTCTTCTATCGTATTCATCAAGTGTTCATTTGAGGTTTTCAATTCTAAGGTAGAGTTCTTCAAGCATATATAATCCTTTTCTAACTTAGAGTTTTTTTTTTTATAAAGCATCATTTTAGAAAAATATTTTTCTATTTTAAAGTTCATGTGCTCAATCAAATCACTATCATCTATATCATTTGTATCATTATGTGCTACTAGATCAAAGGATTGAGTGCTTACCTCATTGGAGTCATCTTCAATAGCCATGAGACACAGATTTGCAATTCCTTCTTCTTCTTAAGAAGAGTCATCCCATGTTGCTTTGAGAGACTTTTTCTTTTCTTTATCCCATTTCTTTTTGTTTTTTAATTTGAAGCAATCTAATTTAATGTGACCAGTTTTTCCACATTCATAGCACTTTACCTCATTTTTCTTTTCTTTATCTTTGAAGGAGAATTTTGGAGGTGTACCTTTGTTTGCTTGTAATCTTTTCTTCCTTTTCCATTCATTGATTCTTTTTGAGAACATTGCCATTTCATCTTCATCATTAGTACCTTCATTGCTTTAGCTCTCAACTTCTTTGATTGCTTTGAGTGCAATTGGTTTTCTTTTTTCTTTTTCACCTTGATCTTCTTCTTTCTCACTGTGTAGCTCAAATGTGAGTAGTTTACCAACTAGCTCGTCGGTTCTTAATGTGCTGAGATCATGAGCTTCTTCTATGGATTATACTTTTGATTCAAAGTTTTTTCTAGCTCTTAGGGCTCTCAAGATTTTACTGTTTACATTACCTTGATCATATACCTTGCCATACTTCTTTAGTTCATTGACAATAGCAAGCAAGCGATTGGTCATGTCGATGACATTTTCATTTGATTTCATCTTGAATAGCTCATACTCATGGACATTCATTTGTTTCTTGGTAAATCTCACTTGAGTCGTACCTTCATGGTAGTTTTCGAGTGTTTTCCAAATGCAATGTGCACAAGTTAAATGTTGAACTCTTCCACCTTCTTCTCTTGAAATGGAATTCATCAAGATGGAAGCGGCTCTATTGTTCTTGAATCGATCTTTGACATTGCTAGTTGACCATTGTGCTTTGGGAAGTGGAACTTGAATACCGTCAGCTTCATAAGTTGGAGGTTTCCACTCACTTTCCACGAAATCCCATAGTTCAATCCCTTCACTGTCTAGAAACAAATACATTTTGTGTTTCCAGTATGAATAATCAGTTCCATCAAAGTAGGGTCTAAGAATAGTGTTAAGATTTCCATGAGAGTTTGATGAAGAAGAAGTTGCCATAGTGGATCAAATTTCACAATTAAGTTTAAGAAATCTCAGGCTCTGATACCAATTGTTGTCCCAAGATGGCAACCAAGAGGGGGGGTGAATTGATTTCCTCAAGAAATAATGAAAATTAAAAATCTCAACAAAATAGAAATGCGGAATAGAGAGATGGTTGAGTAATGGAAGAAAGAAAGAACACACAAGATTTATAGTGGTTCGGATTTACTTCAATCCTACATCCACTTCCTTAACAACTTGTTAAGGTTTCACTAATCTTTGAAGTTTTTACAAGCTCACTTCCAACTTTGGTGTTTTCACAAGTTCACACCTAACTTCACAAGTGTTTTTCTAAGGCTTACACTCAAGAACCTTTAAAGGAGTTTTTAAGGCTCACTCTCACAACCTAAATAAGAGTTTTACAAGGCTTACTCTCACAACCCAAGTGTTTTCCAAGCTCACACTCAAACTTATACAATGGTGTTTTCAATGCTAACACCTAACATTCATTACAATTCAAATGTAAGTTTAAGTAAAAGAAAAGTTGTTGCTTGGCTATCAAATTCTTTTTTCTTGCTTCACTTCTTATTGCTTTTCTTGTAGAAGCACTGTATTTATAGCCAATGTGGTCTTACTAGCCGTTATTGATAGTGAGAATAAAGTCTTGGCAGTCTAGACCTTCTTTATTAAACTGTCTGAAGCATTTCGCGGTCGTCCTTCATACAAGGATGGTCGCGCTCATATCTCACGCGGTCGTCCTTGGATTAGGTACGGTCGCTGAATTTAAAAAATCTTCAACGGTCAAATTTGAGTGCTCTGCAGCAGGAATCTTGCCCATGCTGTGGTTGTCGGGACAGTCACGCATCACAAAGGTGCGGTTTCCCTTTTTGAATGTTGAAGTGGGATTATAACAGTCATGTCACGTGTCATTCTCTGACAGGGTAGAAGAGATGTCCGCCAAAATTTGAATGTCGCGGTCGCCCTAGGTATCATCTCGCGGTCGAGTTGAGAAACTCGTGTCGAACTTCTGGACGCACCTGAGGATGCGAACACTACTGTCTCTTTAAGCAATTTTCTCCTGCAATGGCAGAGCGGTCGCGAATATGAAGGCGCGGTCGTTAAAGTGGTAAGCGAGGCCGTATCATTCACCATTCTTGTCACCGTGAACCTTACTGTGATTATAATGATTTGAGGTCCTTGAGTAGCAGTCATCCATAACTTGGGACGGTCGCTAGTCTTTAAGTGCGATCGCGACTGAGGTCGGGTTTCTGACTGCGAAACCTACTGTGATAAGGTTTCTTCCTTTAATTGAATGGTGCGGTCGTATTCAGGTTTTGTGCGACCGCTAGAAGTGTTCTGTTCAGCTTTATTTGAAGCAACCTAAGCCTGCAACAAGATTCTCCAAACACATGTTAAATGGATCATTCAATTTGAGTTGTCAAGGATCAAAATTGAGATCATTTGTCTAACAAGTCCAATTATGGCTACTGTGACTTTTTATGGAATTAAAATAAATTAGGGTTTTATGTTTTAAAGGGTTGGTAAGACTCTTTGATTAACAAAATTAAGGTTTGAATGATGATATCATAAAACTAGGGTTTTAAACACTTTAAAATACTTTAATTTGTGATTTTTGGTTATTGGGTTCCTAAGCTACTGTGTAAAATTTAGGTTTTTATGTTTTTATGTTTTTAATGTTTTAAAAGGATTAAGGTTCATAAAAATTAGGGTTTAAGGTTTTAAAAGGGTTAGTGTTCATTATTTTGGGTTTAAAAGTTGAATTTTGGATTTTAGGATTTAGAAGTAGGGTCACGGGTGGTGAATAATTTTTAGGATTTTAGAAATCAATTTGATAATTTCATGAAGTTTTATGAATTTAAACAAATAAATTAAAGTTTTTATAAGTAGAAAAGATGTTTTAGAAGACTTTTGAATGAAATAGAACCTACTTTAAGATTTTAAAAGAAGCAGAATTTACATCTTAGTTTTGTTGAAAAATATATTCAATTAGAGTTTTAAGGTTTTTAAGAAGAAAAAATAACAATTTTAAGCCTTTTGGAAGATAAACCAACGAAATAAGGTTTTTTTTTTCTTTAGAAAAACTAAATTAAAGTTCAAAGGTTTTTAATTTTGATTTCATAGATATGCTACTGTGTAAAAAAAACAATTAAAGAAAATTAATTAACACATACCTTCTTTTGATGATTTCTCCAAAAACAATTCTTCTTGGATGAACTAGCTCCAAAGACAAACTTTTTTTGCCTTTTAATCCTCTAAATCGTGCTACTGCTATTCCAAAAAAAAGTTGAATTGAATTTCTTCTTTTCCTTCCTTGATTTGGTTTCAAATTTTCCAAACTCCTCTTGGATTTTTCCCTCCCCTTTTTTAATTGTCTTTGGTCCTTATTTATAGTGGTTTGAGGTTGTTTATTCCTAATTAGTTAAGGTAAGTAATATTAATAAAAAAAACAAAACAAAACCCAATTGGATTAGGTTTCAAAAAATTTGCGCTGCCAAAAATAATTGTGCGGCAGTGCACGCGGAGCGGGCCCGTAAGCTATTTCGCAGGCAGAAAATTTCTGCATGCGAAATAGCATAGTGATTTCGCCCGCAGGAATTTCCTGCGCGCGAAATGCCCACGGGCCTGTGCCCACGGGCCCGCGCGATGATTTTTTCGACTCCGATTTTTATTTTTTTATTTTTATTTGGTTATTTCTATTTTTTATTAAAAACAAATTAGATACTAAAGCAAAAATTATTTAATAAAAATTATTTTGGACCAATTAGACAACAAAAATCATTTTAGACTAAATAAAACATATTGGACCGGATTAGGTCCAAAATTAAGGGTCTACAGTTTGCCCCCTGCTTGAATGATCTGAAACCTTAGTGAAAGAGAGTGAAAAGCAATAAGACTTAATTTTTGATGAAACGGTTGAGGTTTTGGGTTCTGGACCCGGTTTGAGTTCTGGACTCAAGGATAATTCTAGGTTCTGGACTCAAGGATAATTCTAGGTTCTGGACTCAAGGATAATTCTAGGTTCTAGACCCAGTTCGAGTTCTGGACTCAAGGATAATTCTAGGTTCTCGACCTAAAGAAAATTTGGGTTCTGGACCTGGTTCGAGTTCTAGACTCAAGGATAATTCTAGGTTTTGGACCTAAGGAAAATTTGGGTTTTGGACCCGGTTCGAGTTCTGGACTCAAGGGAGATTCTAGGTTCTGGACCTAAGAAAAATTTGGGTTCTGGACCCGGTTTGAGTTCTGGACTCAAGGATAATTCTAGGTTCTGGACCTAAGGAAAATTTGGGGTTTGAACCCGGTATTGGGTACTTGGACCCAAGAATGATTTGATTTGGGTACTTGGACCCGAGATTGATTTGATTTGGGTACTTGGACCCCAGATTGATTTAATTTGGGTACTTGGACCCTGGATTGGGTACTTGGACCTGAGATTGATTTGATTTGGGTACTTGGACCCGAGAATGGGTACTTGGACCCGAGCTTGGGTACTTAGACCCTAGAATGGGTGCTTGGACCCGAGATTGAGTTTGATTAACCTTTTATCATTTGTGAAGTATGACTGCTCCGGCCATTTTATGCGTTGTGATTCTTCACCATCAAAATGGATCTTCATCCTTTGAGATCGCGTCTTCACCCTTTAAAATGGATCTTCATCCTTTGAGATGGGGTCTTCAACCTTAAAAATGGATCTTCATCCTTTGAGATCGGGTCTTCACCCTTGAAAATGGATCTTCATCCTTTGAGATCGGGTCTTCACCCATGAAAATGGATCTTCATCCTTTGAGATCGGGTCTCCACCCTTGAAAATGGATCTTCATCCTTTAAGATCGGGTCTTTACCCTTGAAAATGGAACTTCATCCTTTGAGATAGGGTCTTCACCCTTGAAAATGGATCTTCATCCTTTGAGATCGGGTCTTCACCCTTGAAAATGATCTTCATCCTTTGAGATCGGGTCTTTACCCTTGAAAATGGATCTTCATCCTTTGAGATCGGGTCTTCACCCTTAAAAATGGATCTTCATCCTTTGAGATTAGGTCTTCACCCTTGAAAATGGATCTTCATCCTTTGTTGAGATCGAGTCTTCACAATTGAAAATGGATCTTCATCCTTTGAGATCGGGTCTTCTTTGTTCTTTGATGATGGGAGTGACACGGCCAGTGGCTTGGCCGTGTCCCCTGGGTGTGTCAGCTTCTGTGTTTTTCTTTGGTTCTTCTTTATTCTTGGGTTAGGATGGGACACGGCCAAGCTTGTGGCCGTGTCATGTGACGCGGCCAGTGGCTTGGCCGTGTCTCCTGCCAGTGTCACCTACTGCTTCCCTTCTCTCTTTACTTGGTCTTTCTTGGCTTTGCCCTTTAGGTGAGACACGGCTAGTGGCTTGGCCGTGTCTCCTGCTCGTGTCATGTTCTGCCAAGATTTCCTTTGAGGTGACACGGCTAAGCTTGATTTGGCTTGGCCATGTCTTGCTTGATCCATGTTTTCCTTGTTTTGATCTTCCAATGGAGTTTTTGCACTTTAACCACTTTTCCCTTGCAACTGCTTTTCCTTTTTTCTCCAATTTTGATTGGATCTTATATCCTCTCCATGCCCCCCCTAAGGATTTTTTTCTTTCATGCAAGCTTTGAATGATGTTTTTGTTGTCTAGTTCTTTGCATAAGCACGCATTTCTTCTCTTTGCAAAGTGGCTGGGGCTTCCACAAGCGAATAGGCTTTCCATGCCCCCTTGATTCAATATCTTCTTTTGATTCTTTAATTCGCAGGGTGTTTGCTATTCATTAAGACAAGAAAGTGTGAAGTAATATGCTCATGTATGCATGATATGCATGAATAATACTTACAGTAGTTCCATCGACTCACAGACCGAGGTGATTAGAAGAAGTGTTCTCATTGGTTCCTTTTTGACGCTCGTTCAAGTCTCGCATTGAAATGATCAAAAGCTTTGCATTTGGCTTTTATCTTCAAGATGTTGAAAACATGAGTGGTGGAGACCCTAAGCAGCAGAGTCAGGGATGTATCAATTTCAAACTATGTTTCAGCTTGTCAGTTGGTAGTTTCTTCATGACCTTGCCAATAATCAATTCAACATACTTCCCTTAACTTGAAGGCTTTGTATGACAAAACACTCTTTTTTTTTTGAATTTTGATTTTGAAATCAAATGTTGGCTTTGCCAAATCGATGTCAATGTACCTCAGGACTTGATTTTTTTCAAATTAATATATCTATAACATGACAACCCTAGTTACCGTACTAAACTCGGGAATCATTTCTATTTAAGCAAGAACTGTTGCACTTCAGATAGGCACATACACATTGCTTGGCCAAAGGTCTCATTTGAGTTTAAATATTGTCTATCTCATATGCATGCTTATCCAAACTATCTCCACTAATAGACTCTACCTACCAAGAGAGATCAACAGGTCTTTGATAGGCTTGAAACGGGGTCTATAAGGGACATGGGTTAAAGTGGAGGCCATTTTGAGATTGGAGCTGGTGTGACACAATGGACAAACCCTCACACTACAAATTTCTTGTTGGAACTTTAGACAGCTGGGAGCAATCTTTCTAGACTCCAAATTCCTTCTATCTTCTTGGCATTAATCTGGATCTTGATTAGGACAGTTTTTGCCCTTGCAAAAAGTTTAAGACCCAAATCTGTTTCTTTTCTTCTTTTCCATTTTTTCCTCTTTATTTTTCTTACTCTTCCCTTTTCTTTCTCATTCCTTACTCTTCCCTTTCTTTTATCATTTTGTCCTTCTTTCTTGTAGGACTATCAAGTACAGAACTTTCAAGAACTGGATGGTTTTCCTCTTTTTTCTTTGATTTTGATTGAATCTTTGGTTGTGTTGGGACCAATTCAAGTCAATCCATAAAATGGAAGCCTTTTGTTGTCTTAGGTAAAAGAGAACTCAGTTGGCTTTTTGAACCACCTTTTTAGATTTTATCTTTCTTCCTTTTCTTTTTTTTTCTTTTATTTTTTTTTTGTTTTTCTTTTGTTTTCTCTTTTTTTTTTGTTTTTTTAGCTCTAAAAAGAGTTGTCTTGGTTTGTACTAACTTGGGCTTCCAATAATGGATAAGTGGAGTAACATAAATCTTCTTTAATAGGGATAAATCATTTGTTACTCTGATGTTGAAGTTGATATATTAGAGATATTAGGAAAACTTCTACTACCCTTATGGTTTTGAGAACGTCAACTATCCTTATGATCTTGAGAACTTCAACTATCTTCATGGTCTTGAGAACTTCAACTATCTTCATGGTCTTGAAACTTCAACTATCCTCATGATCTTGACTAATCATTACTTTCTTTGATCTTCTTGCCTATTCATCTTAGTAATCATAAGACTTGTCAAAAGTATCACAACAGCTCAGGGTAGGTTATTGGGGTTTGTAAGCCAATAAAAAGAAAGCTAAAATTTTATGAAGGCTCAAAGGGACAACTAGGGATTGATATTTAATTGGGTGGATACTAGTTGTTGGCTAACCAAACAATGCCTAGATCATTTCTCTCTTAAATAAGCAGAGTTCAATTTTGCCTCAAAAGTTTGTCAAAGAATGTTCTAAGACTGACTAGGACCTAGACAAAGGTAATTATGCAGGAGCCCTCTCTAAGTAAGCATACACAACTCAATGCTATAGAGTCATTCCCTCGCCTAGTAAAGTCATTCAAGTCATGATGCATAAATATATTAATTCATGAATTATCAAGCTAGATTCCCCATTGGTTGAGCACCAAAATGAACAAAGACCAACAAATTTTTTTGATAAAAGTGATTTATTCAAACAAATTTAAATTTGAAAAACAAGATTGTTCCAATAAAATATTAAAGAAAGTAAAATTGAAAAGCAACACTTAAGCTAAGGAAAGTTTATTGAGTTAGGCTTCTTTTCCTTTCACATCTTCAACATTCTCATCTTGAAAAGAGGATAAAACAAAATCTTCTTCCAATCCTTTTTCCACCATAAAGGTTGCTGGTGGTGGCATTCTTCCAAATTTAGGCAAAGGGTTGTCTTTGGTATTGGGCTTATCCGGCTCGGGTAGCTTGCCACTATCAATCAAATCTTGGATCTCATGCCTTAATTGGGTACACCTATCAGTCTCATGTCCTTGAGTCTGATGAAATTGACAAAAAGCCTTAGTATCAAATTTTGGGGGGTAATGGACTAGGTAAAGGTCGAGGAGCCAATGGTTGTAACAACCCTTTCTTTTGTAGCTTATCGAAGACCCAAGACAAAGGCTTCCCCAGATCTGAAAACTGCCTTCTATTTGCTTGACTGGTTACATTAACATCAGCTTCTTTTTGTGTGCTTTGATTGTTAAGCTAGTTGTTCCCTTTCTCATTCCTTCTTATTGAAAAGCGATTCTTCTCCCTTTCCCACTCTTCAAGTTATAGACCAGCTTGGAGAAGATCTTTGAAATCACGGATGAATGTATGAGACATCCTCTCACGAAGATTAGGTAACACCCCTCTCACAATCATTCTTATTTGATCGGATTCATCGGACCTCTTCTTGAGTAAAGCAGCCTTGTTTCTCCATCTCTTCACATAGTCCACAAAATTCTCATTTGGCCTTTGTTTTATGGACTCCACTTCCATTAAAGTAACTTCTAACTCAACATTATATCCGCATTGTTGGATGAAGGCTTTATAAAGTAGATCCCAACTCTTTTGTGTTCCATCATCTAAGGTATTGAACCAATTTTGGACAACAGGGTCCAATGAGAGCATGAAGTACCTTAGGGTTTGACCCTTAGTAGCTCGAGCAGACTGCATGGCAGTGATATACTGCTTCACATGGAGATGAGGATTTTTGGTGCCATTGTACTTAGCAAAGGAAGGCATCATGAACTTATAAGGGACCTCATCATCTTGTTCAAATAGTTTGTCGATCTCAGACATCTCTTCAGTTTTTAGCTTTTTCTCAAATTTCTTTTCTAAATCAGCAATCATCTTTTCAACATCGGATGTCTCGGTCTTTTCAATAGTTACCTTCTCAATAACCTTTGATTCTTTCTTCTTTTCTTGAACCTCTTGGTAGTATTGAGCCCAATCATCATCATCATTAATGATCACCTTTTCATCATTAAAAGCTGCTTCATCAATTTTATCCTTCCCCTCGACTTTCTTGGTGCTAGCAGATACTTTGACATTGTTTCCTAAAATTGCGGTGTTAGGAAATCAAGGAGATCACTGCAAACCAAAAACACGCAGCGAAAAAAAATTTTGATCTCTGATTTCCCACCAGGATTCATGCTGTTCATTTAGTTCGACGAAAGTGTTCAAAGAACTAACCTGTTGATGATTCGAAATCACAGTTTGGAAGAGATGCCTCGATCGCGAAACACCCTCTATCGCATATCCACACGAATGCTACCATCTGGAGTGCTAGCTCTCTGCAACGGCGAAGGCTGGAAAAACATTTTCTCTAAAACGTATTAGGGTTCCTTTGTTTTCGTTCTCTTTTGTTTTTTTAATGTTACCTCTGAGAAGACTTAACGTCTCGAGTGAATATAATCACTCCAGAATCCAATTCGAAATTGGATAAGGTAAGTCAAATTCAGAATCCAAATCTAATAAGGATTCTGAATATATTATCTAATAATATATATATATAAATGAAAATAATAATAATAATAAATATTAATATCTAATATTAATATTATATCCAACCCAAAATGCATTCTTGTGTGTGACCCAATAGGCCCATATTAATTGGCAGTCAATTTAATCTCTACTAAACCAACAAGTCGTAATTGGCCTCTAGCAAGGCGTTACAACTACCCAATTAATATAAGGAATGTCCAATTTGCCTAATAATAGTACATGCATTAATCCCTTTGTCACACGATATCTAGCTTGAACATAAGTCATGGTCAACGTCATACTTATATTGTCCAAATTTATGATTACTCGATCTCCAAGTAGACTAATAAAAAACAAATGAAATTGATCACACTATCAATTCATTTGAGCACGGCCATGCATTTCACAGTCTCACTTATCGAGGGGCCCAAAAGATATCTCTCTCAAAGAGAGGGACAAACTCTATCTTGATTGTTCATTATCCTCTACATAATTTCTATCGTATATGATCATAACCTTTATTACTATCCAGTTACGGATAATGTTTGATCATGTCAAAATATAATAGTCCTTATATTGGAAACTATGACAATCTCAAGTCAAAGAATTAATACATAACTATCATGAGATTTACTTATGACACTAACCCATGTAGTAATCTCATGATGGGTCTATCCAATACATTGTTCTCTAACAAGTATCTATGAAATTGATTTGTATCACTATACACATAACCATCTGATGATTATCAAATCAATGTTCATACTGGTTAAGAATTATTTTTTTTTATCTTTATAACAATAATAAACCAGGGACAAATATCAAAATTGTGTAACATGCAAACAAACAATAATGATAATAAAACCTCATTTATTAATAATGAATGTATAACATAAAGATCCAAATAAATGGCCTAGGGCACATACACTAACAATCTCCCACTTGCACTAGGCCTACAAATTTCTAAGACCCATAGATCTAGTGTGCTGATCATGCTTGACCCGTGAGAGAGACTTTGTTAATGGATATGCTATGTTATCATTTGTGTCAACTTTGCATATCTTGATATCTCCTCTATCGATAATGTCTCAAATGAGGTGAAAACGCCTGAGTATATATGCTTAGACCTTTGATGAGATCTAGGCTCTTTTGCCTGTGCTATGGCACCATTGTTGTCACAATAAATGTCCATAGGATTTGCAATGCTAGGCACCACTCCTAGCTCAGTGATGAATTTCTTCAACCAGACTGCTTCCTTAGCTGCATCTGATGCTGCTATATACTCAGCCTCTATTGTAGAATCAGCCACAGTGCTTTATTTTGAACTCTTCCAACTAACAGCTCCACCATTCAATGTGAGTACAAAACCTGACTGCGATATAAAATCATCTATGTCAGTTTGGAAACTAGCATCTGTGTAACCATTTACAACTAGCTCATCTTCCAAACCTCCATAAACAAAGAATACATCTTTAGTCCTTTGAAGGTACTTAAGAATATTCTTGACAGCTATCCAGTGACCTTCACCAGGATCAGCTTGAAATCTACTAGTTGCGCTTAATGGATATGAGACATCTGGTCTACTACCTAACATGGCATACATAATAGATCCTATAGCAGAAGCATAAGGAATCTTATTCATTCGATCTCGCTCATCAGATGTCATAGGACATTGACTCTTGCTGAGATGAATGCCATGAGACATAGGCAAGAATCCCTTTTTGGAATCTTGCATGTTGAACCTCTTCAACACTTTATCTATGTATGTACTTTGACTCAGGCCAATTATCCTTCTAGATCTATCTCTATAGATCTTTATACCAAGGATATAGGCAGACCTAAGTCTTTCATTGAGAAAGAATTCCCTAACCAAGTCTTAACCTTTTGCAAGGTAGGGATATCATTCCCAATGAGTAATATGTCATCCACATATAAGACTAAAAACACTACTGCACTCCCACTAACCATCTTGTAAACACAAGGTTCATCTTCATTCTTGATGAAACCAAAGTTCCTAACTGTTTCATCAAAACGAAGATTCCAGCTTCGAGATGCTTGCTTCAATCCATAAATGGATCTTTGAAGCTTGCAAACCTTTGTAGAATTCTCAGGATTTACAAAACCCTCAAGTTGTGTCATATACACAGCCTCAAGCAAGTTTCCATTAAGGAAAGCAGTTTTGACATCCATTTGACATATCTCATAATCATAGTATGCTGCAATGGCAATGAGAATTATAACAGACTTAAGCATAGCAACTGGTGAAAAGGTTTCATCATAGTCTATACCATGAGTTTGCTTGAAACCTTTTGCAACAAGCCTTGCTTTATAGGTCTGCACATTCCCATCCATGTCAGTTTTCTTCTTGAAAACCCATTTGCAACCAATAGTCTTAATACCCTCTAGAGGATCAATTAAAGACCAAACTTGGTTGTCAAACATAGATTGCATCTCAGATTTCATGCCTCCAAGCCATTTGTCTAAATCTGGACCTGACACAGCTTCTTGATAGGTAGTAGGCTCATCTTGATCTATGAGCATTACTTCACTATCATCAGTCACAAGAAATCCATATCTCTCTGGCTGACGACGTGTCCTATCAGACCTGCGAGGGATTTGTGTTACATCTTCAGACTCCACAACTATTTGTGGTTCTGAAATAGGCTCTATAGACGGCTCAACGATTTCTTGTGGTACTTGAGTTTTCTCAAGTTCTACGATACTCCCACTAGTTCTCTTAGAAAGAAATTTCTTTTCCAAAAAGATCCCATTTCGAGCAACAAACACTTTGTTCTCTGAAGGAGTATAGAAATAGTATCCTTTAGTTTCCTTAGGATACCCCACAAAATTACATTTGATAGACTTTGGAGCTAACTTATCTGAAACTGGTCTTTTCACATAAGCTTCACAACCCCAAATCATATGAAAAGACAAACTAGGTGTCTTACCTGTCCATATCTCATATGGTGTCTTTTCAACCGCCTTAGATGGTACACGGTTCAAAATGAATGCAGCTGTCTCCAAGGCATAACCCCAAAAAAGATAAAGGAAGATCCGCTTGACTCATCATTGATCAAACCATATCTAATAGAGTTTGATTTCTCCTTTCAGAAACTCCATTCCACTGTGGAGTTCCTAGAGGAGTCAGTTGTGAAACAATTCCACAATCCCTTAGATGATCATCAAACTCTTGGCTCAAATATTCACCACCTCGATCTGATCGAAGTAGTTTAATTATTTTACCAAGTTAATTTTGTACTTCATTTTGAAAAGTTCTAAACATTTCAAAAGACTCATGCTTATGTTTCATTAGGTAGAATAACCATACCTACTGAAATCATCAGTAAAAGTAATGAAGTATCGAAATCCTCCTCTGGCACTAATGCTAAAAGGACCACATACATCTGTATGTATCAAGCCCAATAAATCATTAGCCCTTTCACTATGCCCAGTAAAAGGATCCTTTGTCATCTTACCAAGAAAACAAGACTCACATGTTTCAAATGATTCAAAATCAAATGAATCTAATAATCCATCTTGATGGAGCTTAGAAATGCGTTTCTCATTTATATGGCTAAGGCGACAATGCCATAAATAAGTAGGGTTTAACTCATTTGGCTTAGTTCTCTTAGAAGTTATGTTATAGATATCATTACCATTAGAATCAACAAGATTAAGGATATAAAGGCCATTATAAGAATTTGCAATACCATAAAGCAAATCATTTTTATCAAAAATAGAACATTTCTTATTCTTAATAAAAAATGAATAACCTTCATCATCCAAAACAGATACTGAAATAAGATTCCTACTCATAGTAGGAACATAAAAGCAATTGTTCAAAATTAACAAAAACCCATTGGGCATAACAAGTTCATAAGTTCCTACAGCTATAGCAGCAACTCTTGCTCTATTGCCAACACGTAGGTCCACTTCACCCTTCTTCAGCATCCTACTCCTTTTGAGTCCCTGCATGTTTGTACAAATATGAGATCTACATCCGGTATCTAATACCCAGGAAGAAGAAATAGATAAATTAATTTCTATAACATAAATATCTGAAGATGTAGTCGCACTGCCCTTCAACTTCTTTAACTCATCCAAATAGAGTTGACAATTTCTCTTCCAATGCCCAGGCTTGTTGCAATGGAAACAAGTCCCTTCCTTAGGAACTTTAGCCTTAGGTTCAGGTTTTGATTTAGCTTGTCCCTTGGACCCTTTAGTACCTTTTGCCTTACCCTTGCCTTTAATATCTTTGGCTTTCTTTTTCATTTGTTTAATATTGACATTCAATATCTTTGGCTTTCTTTTTCATTTCTTTTTCATTTGTTTAATCATGCATCCTCCGGCATTGACATAATATTTCAAGTATATTTCGGGCAATGCATTGGAACCCTCCGCTACTCTGGAATAAGAAACCACTCATAAACTCTCTCTCTGAGAAACCAACCACTAGACACTGGGCCAGCGATGACTCGGCGAGAATGTTGGAAATATAGCGTAGCCTTCATGAAGGGAGACCAGTTTGTCCGCTCTTCTGGGTTCCACCAGGCCAAATTCACCTGCAAAATAACATAAGGTAAGTAAACTTTTACATAAAATTTAAAGCATACTAATGCTATTTTACATAGTCCCAGGGCAAGCGGCTCAACACAAAGCGGTGAGTATGCACATGGTGAGAGGCGGGAACTTCCACGCGATCTGACAACCAAAAATTTAATCTCGAATACCTGATTCTCTCTCGGAAAATACCAGGTACCTTCATAAGGTTGTGTTCATATGCCCATGCCTACAATAATAGTAAAGATCAAATTCATACAAGAAAGGAGCGGAATTGACATTGGTAGAAGAAGAGTACCTCAACAACCGCCATCAAGCCGACAAAAGACTTCTTATTTTGGCAAATTTTATCAAGACCATGGTAAAGACAGGTGAGACCAGCTTCACCCAAGCCATAAAATGGTACCGTCCTAAAATAAGAAAGGGCCCTCAACATTAACAAATGGATGGAAGATTCAGTGCTACCTAAGATGGTCGACCCAAGCAAATATAAAAAAAATCCTCCAGCATACTGTTGAGCTGTGTCTCTGCGAACCCGTCCTTCGTAGTTCATCCAATAACTACGAATTGGCTCGATCTTTATCTTAAAAGGCCCTTTATATGATGGTTCCATACCAATTAACTACTGAATTTCTTCAAATGTCAAAATATCATTGGTCAGAGGAACTGGAACACCATCATATCGAAGGCCGGTTATAGCTGTAAAATCAACTGGACCAATTGTCATCTCTCCAATGGGCAAGTAAAAAGTGTGGGTTGTGTCCAACCATCATTCTGCAAGCACCTGGACTATGCTTTGGTCTATCAGATACTCCTCGGATGGTAAATGTAAGATGAAGCTCTCAAAGCCGCAATCTCGGATAATCTGCCTTACCCGAGAAAGCACTACATCATACCATTGTCAGGCTTTATAGATATATCCTCCGGCCCAAACAACGCAATGATCATGCTAACACGGAGCCAGGTAAGTTAATACCAGGTAAGTACATATTATCCTATCTGCTTAAATTAATATATTTTTTCTAAATTTTCTAAAAAATTATAAAAATATAAATAAAAAAAATAAAGGCAAACACAATAATAATAAAAGAGCATAATATAAAAACATAAATCAAAAATTAAAAATAATAAAAAAATAATAATATAAAAAAATAAAACTAAAAAAAATAAAACAAAAAACAAAAAAAATATAACTAAAAGACAAAAAAATCAAAACAAAAAAGAAAGCAAAAAAAATTACCGCGCTCTTTTGGTTTGAACTACGATGAAGCGGCATCCCGGCGAGTATATCTACATTTTTGTCTTCATGATGTCGAATAAACTCTAATAACTCAACATTAGAATGAGTCCCTGACCTTGAAGCATGCACTTTTTTGAAAACTATGTGCTAAATTTGAAAGAATTTGAGAGAATTATAGAAATTATAAATTTTGCTGTGAATAAAATGAAGGAATTCGTTGGTTTATATAGAGAAACGGCAAGGAAAAAAACAAAATTCAAAAGTAAGTTTACTATTTATGAATAGTAAGTTTTACTATTGATAAATAGTAAATTCTACTATTTATGAATAGTAAATTACTATTTACAATAGTAAAATACTTTTACTACTATTTACAAATAGTAAGTTACTATTTATAAATAGTAAATAGTGCATAAACAGTGACTACACAGTAAATAAATAGTAAATTCAATTATTCACATTAATCATTCAAATGCTTGCGTGTGTATAAATATTTTTATACGCAGGGGGCAAGGAGAATACATATGCATAAAGATTAGTAAAACTTTTTGAAATAAAAAAATTATTTTTTGCAGATAATTAAATCTTTATTAGCTCGGGTTCAGAACCCAAATTTTTCTTGGGTCCAGAATCTAGAATCTCTTCTAAATCAAGAACTTAGCTCGGGTCCGGAATCCAAAATTTTCTTAGGTCCAAAACCTAGAATCTCTTCTAAGTCCAGAACTTAGCTCGGGTCCAGAACCTAAAATCTTTCCTAAGTCCAGAACCTAGAATCTTTCCTAAGTCCAGAACTTAGCTAGGGTCCAGAACCCAAATTTTCCTTAGGTCCAGAACCTAGAATCTTTTCTAAGTCCAAAACATAGCTCGGGTCCAGAATCCAAATTTTCCTTAGGTCCAGAACCTAGAATCTTTTCTAAGTCCAAAACTTAGCTCGGGTCCAGAACCCAAATTACCCTTAGGTCCATAACCTAGAATCTTTTCTATGTATAGAACTTAGCTCGGGTCCAGAGCCTAAATTATCCTTAGGTCCAAAATCTAAAATTACGCTTAGGTCCAGAACCTAAAATTATCCTTGAGTCTAGAACTCGAACCGGGTCCAGAACCCAAAACCTCAACCATCTCAAAAATTAAGTCTTATTGCTTTTCACTCTCTTTTACTAAAGTCTTAGATCATTCAAGTAGGGGGCAAACTGTAGACCCTTAATTTTTGACCCAGTCTGGTCCAATATATTTTAATTAGTCCAAAATAATTTTTGTGTTATCCAATATATTTTAATTAATCAAAAATAATTTTTGTGTTATCTTAATTAAATAATATTTGCTTTAGTATTTAGTTTTTATAATTAATAAAAAATAAACAAATAATAATAATAAACAAATAAATAAAAAAAAATTGGCGACGAAAAATTTCGACGCCGAAAAGGGGTCGGACGAAATGGCCTTGGGCCATTTTGCCCGTAGATTTTTTTTGCGGGCGAAATGGCAATCGCTCGCAGGAATTTCTTGCGGGAAAATGGCCCACATGCAATTTCGTCACCCCAGCTCGCAGGTTCCCACAGCAACTTTTACACCAAAGAAATTTTTCCGTAGCAGTTTTTTTTCGCCAGCGAAATTTTTTCGACGCAATTTTTTTCGAAACCAAATTAAATTCAGTTTCGATTTCCTTTTCTTAATTAATGTTAGATTCCATGAACTATTAAGATTAATCACCAAAATCATCTATAAATAGGACTAAAAACAACACAAAAGGGGAGGAAAATTTTAGAGGAAAAACTTTGTATCCATCAGACTAGGGGAAACCTTTGGCAGTGAAATCAATCAGACTTTTTGAGAGAAGAAGAAGCAACCAAACAATCAATCCATCAAAGACAGCCATCTTGCCTTTGACCTTGTTCATCCAAGAAGCAATTTTTGGTGTAACCTACAAACGAAAGTTTAAATTCCTAATTTCTTTTTGTTTCTTACAGTAGCTTCGTTCTTTATTTAATTCATAAGATTACACACTCAAAACTTCAATCTTTGAAGATGTAATAACTTGATCGTTGTTTCTAGAAACCTTAAGTGATTTCCTCTATTTCTAGATACCTTTAAAAACTTTAATCCGTTTCTTTGTTTTCCCAAAAACCTTAAATCGTTCTAAAACCCTAAAAATCATCCTTCTGTTTCCCAAAAACATCAAAAACCTAATTTATTCCTTCCGTCCCTAAAAACCCTAAATTGTCTCTTTTGTTTTTATAAACCTTAAATCATTTTCTCTATTTTCAAAAACCCTAAATTACTTTTTCTGTTTCTTCAAAATATCAAAAACCCTAATCTACTTTCCCACTTCCCAAAACCTTAAATCGTTTTATTAATTCCCCAAAACCCTAATCTGTTTTCCAGTGTTTCAAAACCTTAAAACCCTAAATTTCACTTTACAGCTTCTAAAAATCACATAAAGTTTTATAAAACTACAAATTGTTTTTCCAAATTCTAAAATCAAATACATTCTCCGAAACACTAAAAACCCTAATTCAACTTCAAAACCAAAACTATAAACCCTAATTTTTCTATATCCTAATCCTTAAAACTCTAAAACCTTATAAACCTAAATATTAAAATTACAACATAGTAAGCCTAAAAACAACAATCCAGTAACCGTAAATCATAAACCTAATGTTTTAAAGTGTCCAAACCCTAGTTTTATGATTTCACTTCTCAAACACTAATTTGGTTAATCAAAGAACTTTATCAACCTCTTAAATTATAAATCTTTAATCCATTTCAATTCCTTTAAAACTTACTGTAGCTTAAACTCATAAATTCCAAAAACCTAAACATATTAAATAAAGAGTCTTAAATAGAAACAGTAGCCCTAATTTGAATCTTTACTTGCTTTATTTAATTTTATATTTGATTATGTAGTCTATTATATGCTTTAATTTATTTTCAATGCTTTATTCGTTTATTTAATTTCAATGATTGATTTATTTAATTTATCATGGATGAATGTTTATATTTTATATCTTTGGTGAATGAGTTATTTATGATGAATGGTTATTTACCTTTATCGATTTATTTTTTATTTCCAAATGTTGTAAGAGGTATGTTTTCACTTTGTGGGTACCTCATTAGTTAACTATCATGTAATTTAAATTGCTTTTATATTTTAGATCAATGTAAAGGACATGTTTCTACCTTTCGGTGGGTGTCCTATTTAGGCATGGATTATGTAAGGGCATGTTTCCATCTTCGGATGGGTGTCCATTTATTTATCTTGCTTGGACATTGTTTTGATTTTAATATAATGATGCTTTCTTTCAATTGTTGCATGTAATATGGATGATATTTTTATACTTAAGAATTTTATAATATTAAGACCTGTAAAGGAGGTCAGTTCCAATGAACTGGGCGTTGTGGGGGTGCTGGGCCATTTCTCACCTTCCCCACACGTACCCAACTTTCCGAACCCATTAGGGGGTTGGGGATTCCTTAAGAATCAAGTCATCCACCCCTTTCTTTTTCCCGGCCCGTCCGGGTGGCGACTCCATTTTCTCCGGATTTAGGTCCGTGTTCTCTAAGGCCCCGAGCCTAAATAGTACCAAAGTCGCAAGAATCATTCCATCAGGAGTGGGGGCAAAAGTCCTCGCTCACACTTAGTCAGTCTTAGAACATGCTTTGACAAATTTTCAAGGAGAAATTGAACTCTACTTATTTAAGGGAGAGATGATCTAGGCATTGTTTGACTAGCGAACAACTAGTATCCACCCTATTAAATATCAATCCCTAGTTGTCTCTTTGAGCCTTCATAAAAATTTAGCTTTCTTTTGATTAGCTTACAAACCCCAACATCCTACCCTAAGCTGTTGTGATATTTTTGACAAGTCTTATGATCACTAAGATGAAGTGGCAAGAAGATCAAAGAAAGAAATGAATAGTCAAGACCATGAAGATAGTTGAAGTTCTTAAGACCATAATGGTAGTTAAAGTTCTCAAGACCATAAGGGTAGTTGAAGTTCACCTGAATTAGACCAAATATCACAAATAAAGTCAGGACTGAAGCAGATTAATATCACTCCACTCATCAATTATTAGAAATCCAAGTTGGTACAAACAAGATGACTCTTTTAAAGCTAGAACCAAAAAAAAAGAAAAAAAGAAAAAAATAGTAAAACCTAAAAACGGTTCAGAATGCCAACCGAGTTCTCTTTTACCTAAGGTAGCAAAAGGCTTCCATTTGGTTTGTAAGGATAGTTTGACTTGAATTGGTCCAACCCAACCAAAATCAGAGAAAAGGGGAAGCACCATCTAGTTTCTGAAAGTCCTATACTTGACAATCCTATAGGAAAGAAGAACAAAATGGTAAAATGCTTAAAGAAAGGGAAGAGTAAGAAAAATAAAGAGAAAGAGAAGGACAAAAATGATAAAAAAAGAAAAGAAAGAAAGGAATGTGGGTATCAACCTTTTTGGAAAGGCAAAGACTATCCCAATCAAGATTTAGGTTAACGCCAAAAAGAAAAAAGAATGTTCAAAGCTCTATCTTTTCATGTTTCCAACTGCCTATAGCTCCAACAAAAAATCATAGTGTGAGGGTTTGCCTATAGTGTCACAATGGCTCCAATCTCAAAATGGCTTTCATTTAACCCGTGTCCCTTATAGACCCCATTTTAAACCTGTTAAAGACCTTTTGATCTCTCTTGGTAGGTAGAGTCTATTAGTGGAGATAGTTTGAATAAGCATGCATATGAGATAGACAATATTCAAACTTAAATGAGACCTTTGACCAAGTAATGTGTATGTGCCTATCTGAAGTGCAACAACTCTTGCTTAAATAGAAATGATTCCTGAGTTTAGTACGATAACTAGGGTTGTCATGTTATAGGCGTGTTAATTTGAAAAATCAAGTCCTGAAATAAATTAACATTATAAAGATATATACAACATATACAAGTCAACTAATTAGTTGGTCAAATGAGAGTTTGATTATTTTATAAATGGAAATTAAATTAAGTGGATGATGATATTTAATATTTTATTATTATAATTGCTTGGTGGATATTAAAAGAGGACTTTAGTGGTTAAGAGACAAGAATGTGGGTTAACTTATCATCATCTTCTTCTTTCTTCTTATGCTTAGCTGGACACCACCATTAACAAGAGGGAAAGAGAGATTTTGTTCTTCCTAACTCAAGATTTGAAGGTCTTTCAAGAGATCGAGTTGGAGTTTGAAGGGTTTTCATCACTTTTGGTAAGTTTCCAACTTGTTTCTTTGGTTTTCTTTTGAGTTTGTGAATTGAGTTTAGTGAATGGTTATTGTTGATATGTGTATGGTTAATTTTGATGTGTTTGAGATTATGTTGTCTATTTAACTTTGATTTTAGGGTTGGTTTGGAGGAAAGGTTAAGTTTGGTGAAGGAAAGCAAGAGTTGTGGATTGTGTATGGGTTGAGTTGTGATGATGGTTATGATTGTGATTGTGTTTGATACTTGTATTGAGTTGTTTTGATGTTATGCAAGTCTAGTATGATTTATTGATGGTTTTGGGTAAGATTGTTTGGAGTGAAAAAGGGTAAAGTATGATATTTGTTGAATGTGGTGTTGTTGGTGTCAGAATCAGGATTTTTGGCCTGACACGCTCATGAGCACGGCCAAGTCTTTGCGCATGTCAATGGTTCTATTTTCTGGATGGGTGACACGGCCAGTGACACACCCATGTCACTGAGCATGTCACAGCTTCTGTGTTGGAGTAGCATTGACACGTCCAGTGACACGCCTATGTCACTGAGCGTGTATAGCTACTGTGATGTTGGTGGATTGACACGTCCAGTGACACGCCCATGTCACTGAGCATGTCATAGCCACTGTGTTGAGGGATGATTGACACTGCCAGTGACACTCCCATGTACTGAACGTGTCATAGCTTCTGTGTAGTGAGTTTAGGGCACGATCAAGGACATGCCCGTGTTGTTGAGCGTGTCATGTGTAGAGTTTGCTCTATTTGGTTCTTATCCTTATTATCTCATGTGTATCTCAAAGTGAGTGTGTATAATCACTTTTGGATTAGGTTTTGAAGAGATTGAGTTACCCTAATCCGAGTGTTGAAGGATTCTTGGAAGAGGAAGTGGTTAGATTTTTGTGTGTTGCTCTTGAGGTAAGTACAAACCTTACATGATTTGCATAATGCGAAAGATAAAATGATCATTCAAAATGTATGTACAATGCAATTTGTTATGTATACTCTAACGATGAGATGTGAAGCCATTGTTGTTGGCTATAATGATGCAAATTAAATAATTGGGGCATAGTTGCCTAGATGATTATGAGAAAATGAGAATGGAATTGATAATAAAATAATAAAAGAATTGTGTGCCTAATGTGTTATTCAATTTTCAGAGTTTTGTTATTGGTGGTATGCCTAAAAGTAACAATCCCTTGAAGTTGGGTTGGGCTTGGTCCTTGAAGCCAAGTTGGGTTGATGCTTAGCTCCCCTTGAAGCTTGGGTGGGCCTTGTCCTTGAAACCTAGTTGGGATGTTACATATGAGATGTTTCTCATTGTGATAATGATTCACCTACAGGCTTGATAAATGTGATTATTGGACCAAAACATTAACTCTGGAATTTGAATGACATATTAGTTTCTTTTGGGCCCATGCTTGTCTTTGTTTAAATATGAATCATGAATGATAAAATAAGTGAATAATATAATGTAATGTTATGAAATATGATATCCTTATGTATTGTTTATAATGTTTGAAAGTTTGACATTGGCATTACATTAAAGCATATTGTTATTATGGTATGTACCACTAAGCCTATGGCTTAGCGCGATTATAGTTCATCGTGTAGGTAACAGGGTGGATTAGGTTGAACCAGAGAGTTTAGCTAGACCGAGTTGAGTCTAGGCTTGTGAAGTGTTGATTGTGGACTTCAAGATTAGAGATGAATTGCCAAACATGTATAAACTCTATATTTTTATAAATATTGTTTTTGATGTATGTATATGTATATTCCGCTATATTTTCTGCTACTTAATAAACTAATGTTTTATCTATTATGTTCTATAATATAATTTAAATATTTTAAGTTTTCTCATATTATTAAATTGAAAGATTGGTTTGTTTAGTATAGATTGTGACATTCTTGTATCCGGTATATGTATATTACAAATATGGTTGTGTGTGGTGTACGTATATTGGGTATAAGGGTGTTACACTACCATCCTGGTATCTATAACATGAGTCAAATATGCCTCACATCCCTTTCGAATCATCCTCCTAGATGATACAGTAGAAAAAAACATGGATGTGGGGTGCCTTTGCTCACCTGATACCGCTACATCTCTCCCATCTTATATTTTCAAAGTAACACATTTTTGCTGATAGTCTACCATAGCCCCATGTTTGGATAACTAATCCATACCCAAAACCAGATAATACTCCCTAAAAAGCAACTCAATCATATCACAGAGAGAAACTTATCATCATGAACAACAACTAAACTATCTCGGTGTACCTTGCTAACCATCAGACGATGCCCTAAAGGATTGGTCACCAGTATATCAAACTCTAATGACTCAGAATGCATATCACTCATAGGCAAAATGGATGCATGGATGTATGACCCAGGGTCTATCTATGCATGTATTGAAATACTGAGTAAAAAGAATGTACCAGCTACAACATCAGAAGTACTCGGCTGTCACTGTATCACATAAACTCTCTATGATGACCCTGCCTGCTTTGGTCTACTAGTCCCTATAGTGGATCATCCTTTCTGACTAGACACAGGTCTACCAACTCTACTACCACCTCGGCTACCTCGACCCCTTCTGTCATTTGGTTTAGATGCAATGGTCTCTGTCTGACTATCCACTGGTGGCTCTGGATAATCTCTGATATTGTAATCTTGGGACCCACATCTAAAATGTTCTGCTGAAGCAACAGTCTTCCAACAAGCACCTCCATGTGATTTGCCATATTGAGTGCAGACTGGCATAGTAAATCTCTGTGAAACTGGGATCAAAACTGTAACACCCTGATGCCTTATATAAGTACTATACATATACCTAGTATACATACAGTAAGTATATAAAGTATAAGGATGCCACTATTCGTTACCTTTTTAAAAAAAAACTGTAACAGAGTTCAAACCATAATATGTCAATTTACATAATATTTACAAAATCATTGTCTTTATCAAAACTTCATTTGTACATATAACATTCCTTTCGTCAAAAATACATCAAAATTAAAAGTTATACATGTATGCATTACCCTCTAGTTGGTCTCAACAAATCTTTACTCTTCTCGTGGCATAACGAACAACTCTGTATCTTCCACCAAGCTACCTGCGCGATTACACATCCGCGCTAAGCCCGAAAGCTTAGTAGTACAAATATAAAAGATAAACATACCTTATAGAAATGCCAACATGTAATGATATGTCAAAGTTAGGTATCATTAGTTTCTTATCATGTTTTTCCTTTTTAATTTCATCTTTTATAGATCTTAATTAATTTCATATATTAAACACATATATACATAACATTATTACCAATTCCAACCCATCAATTCTCAATCAATATATCAATATACATACATTATATCTCATACCAACCAAGAGTCACACTTCCAAAGAAGACAATCCTTATCACCACACAATTCATCATTGATATCCACAATCAATACACACCTCACATATCATACTTCATAGCATTAGTTTGTTCACAATTTACTAATCATCAATCACATTTCCAACAAAGGCAATTATTAACACCAACCATCATCCATCACTAATATCCACAATTTATATATATCACATTTACAACAAATGACAGACTCGGGCCCAAAAGACACTAATATGCTATTCGACTTTCAGAGTTAATGCTTTGGTTTAATTATCACATTCATCAATATCCCAACTAGGCTTCAAGGATTAAGTTCAACCAAGCTTCAAGGGGAACAAAGCATGCTAAGTATCAACCCAACTTGGCTTCAAGAACTAATCCAACCTAGCTTCAAGGGTTGTAACATCTCAATTAGGCTTCAAGGACTAGACCCAACCAAGCTTCAAGGGGAGTAAAACATGTTAAACTTCAACCCAACTTGGCTTCAAGGATCAAGCCCAATCTAACTTCAAGAGATTGTTACCATTAGGCATGCCACCAACAACAAAACTCTGAAAATGAATAACACATTAGATACACAATTCATTGATTATTTCATCATCAATATCATTTTCAATTCTCATCATCATTTTGGCAAACATGCCTCACATATCTCAATTGAATTATCATAGCCAATCACAATGGCTTCATATCACATTTGAGTTATCATTGCCAATAACAATGGCTTCATATCCCATTTTATCTCAAATCACATTTCATGTTTCATCATTGATATATGCAACATCAATTACATTACTACACAAACATATTATTAATCAATCATACTATATAGGCATGCTTCAATCATATCATTCAAGTATACCTAATCCATTTCATTGCACATATCTCTTAAATTCATGGTCATATAATCCATATGTCTATTCATTTCATTTTGATCATCATTATCAATCATGATAACATCACATTTCATCATTTCTCAAAACACATTAACACCATTCATTATTAAAACATTCATCAAATAAATTGCATTGCACATACCTTTTTAGATGATCCTCATCTCTTCCACACTATACAAATCATAACATTGTTCATTTAATATCACATGCATCAACAAATGTAAGTTCCATTTCAACCATATAAGAAGAACAAAAACCAAACACAGTAGCCAACACACCCAAGGGACACGGCCAAGCTTGTGGCCGTGTCTCTCAATACCAATTCAAGCCGAGGCAGACACGGGCAAGGGGACACGGCCGTGTCTCTCCACAAAATTCAGGCAGTGGCAAACACACTCAAGGGACACGGCCAAGCTTGTGGCCGTGTCTCTCCAAAATTCAACCAACACGGCCAAACTTCCCTCAACTTGGCCGTGTCTCCCAAAATTAATAGATCTTGGCCGTGTTCCATTCTTATTTTGGCCGTGTCTCTCAAATATAAAACCCTAAACATATCCAACACTTCTTTGATTGAATTAAGAACAACTTATGCACAACACAATCTCATTCAAATGAGTGTAATTCATGTTATTAACACATATTCATCACAATATTCATTTTAACACTATATCCACCACACATTCAAACACTTTCCACATCAAACCCTAAAAACCAACATTAATCTTCTTCTTTCTATAACAACATCCATTTAACTTACCATTTTTAAACAAAACCAACACCAATTTAACCTTTCTAACTCACAATCAATTTCCATACCTTTAAACACCTCTCAAACACTCTAAATCATGATATTAACAATTCACAACACACATCAAACACATCTTCAAAATACCAAAGGAAAAACAAGAGAGTACTTACCTTAGATGAAGAAATTTCACAAATCTCTAACCAATCCCTTTGATTGCCTCTTCAATTTGGTTCTAGCTTCAAGAACACCTCTCTTGCTCTCTCTTTTCTTCAATGGCCGGCACACACATGAGAAGAGAAGAAGAATGAATACAAATCAACCATTTCTTCTTCTTTAAATCTCCATCACACAATTTAACAAAACAATTACCAACATGCCCTCATCCATTTAATTAACCTTTTGTCTCATATGTGCCCATTTAAGTAATTTCTCAATTCTCAAATAAATATCCTCTTGCATTGACCAACCCTTTTGACTTATGTATATGTTAATTATATCATCATATAAACAACATATAAACTTGTCTCTAAACCCTCTTTTCTTCTCAAAACACATATGCATATACATTCTTTTCCCAATTTCTTTTCTTAACACATAACATATACATTCAATCCAATATAAACAACAACATATACAAGACTTCTAGAGCATACATAAGGATATTACAATTCTCTCCCCCTTAAATAATTTCGTCCTCGAAATTATCAGTACCATAACAATCCATTCTTAACAAAATATACTATCTTAACTTCCATATGAAGTTAATTATATACTTAAGTTATTATGTCACCAAATCATATAACTTCATCTCTTCTCCTTTAGAAACAACCATCGTCTCTAAATTCCATAATTCATCATTCTATATGTTTATATATCTTATTACTTCCTTGATCATACATTCAAAAGAACTCATTCTTTTTCTTATCAATGTCTTTATACAAGAATCAGATCATTTTATAGTACACTTATACTTCATCCAATCTTTATATTAAATATACTTTGTTCCTTCATCTCTTTGTAATTACTCTCTTAACTTTATCCTTAAAAATCATTGGTTTATATCTTAGCATTAATTAACCCGTCATTACAATCACTGTCTAACTAGATATTTATCAACCCTCAATGGATAACAAGATCCTTATTTTCCACAAATAAAGTTACTTCTTTAGCATGTTTTTCACTTCACTTACATATTAATATATTATCTTTCAGTTTATTTCATACATAATCAATCTTTTCCCTTTTTATCATGATTAACAACTACTATACTCCACTCATTCATGTCCAATCACACTTTAAAATTTTACATCATACACATTATCATATAAATAATTGTACTCTTGGTACAACTATACATATTGAATCTCAATGATGATTCATAATCTTAGCCAAATCCAGATCAATTGATCTATCTATCACAATATACCCACTTTCCAATCTTGTTCAATTCCAACCAACGATTAAGTAATCTAACTTATCATGAAATTTCACAATTTTCATATAAGCATACATATAACTTAATTCCACTTGAGTAAACTTATATTCAATTTCTGCTCTCTTTCAATCTATTTTTAGTCAAATCATCATGATAACAAATCCCTTCCAATAATCATTTAATATACACATAGTTTATTCTTTATTATCTTAGTATAATTTCCACCAATTCTCATAAAAATGTTATATCATATTTAATATTTATAATTCATTTACTCAAACCTCAAGTTACATATCAATATCATATTCAGTATAACTTTCATTCATAAATTATAATTTCTCCCTTTTTAATATCTTCTCACATTTCCTATCATTATTATATTTATATTGATTACCCTTTTCATCATATTACACATAACTCAACACATTTCCATAATTTCTCTTTTTCTTTGTACCTTCATAATTATAACCAAATTCTTAACATAAAATGATAAGGTACAACTTTATCCATCACAACTTTTAACTATACTTCTCAAACAAAATTTTCAATCTCACCAAATCTATACTACAATCATCTTATCTAAGACTCAAATCCATGGGTAACAAACTAACCGATCAAATATACTGAACAAAACACATGGCTTTAAGATATTAATATTCAAGCCTGGGACTTTCAAATCAATACTGTTTTTTTATAATTTTATTCTCAATTTTTACAAATACAAGACTAAAGTGTATTCCAAGAATTACATATTCCTTCTTTACATTTTTGCTATATCAGAAGTTAATACATTCCAACTCCATTTCAAATCAATTTGCACTTGACTATATGATCTTTACCAACTTAACTCATGCTTCAACAATATTACTATATACATATTCAATTATATATAGTTACTATACAATTTCTATTCGTCACTTCATTTCTAATCCATTTACAATCTCTTTTAATATACAATTACATAGAACTTTCCATATGTGAATACTTTGGAACTCTAAAAATCATATGATTATCAAATTCAATGCTCACCATAACAACTTCCACTGTCCAATATTACTCAAGTCTATACCATACTTACTTTCATCACATAATCCATCGAGTTTTACACAATTCAAGACCTAATCTTTCTTAGGTCCACTAATACATATAACATTGTTTTTCCATATCACTAATTCTAGAATTATACCACATACATCTTCATAGGTCATCTACAAAACATGATTCACACCTTTATGTATATATATATATCATTTCATTCACATGTCATATACATGTACACACTTAATTATATGCTCTTATTTTATTTTAATATTTTTTTTTTCATACATTCAATACAAATTTAATGTTCCTCACTTTCTTTTAAACACTATCATTCTCATTCTTCCAATATGATGTAAAGTATTTATTCACACAACAAAAATATATATATATTCTGACTATAATAACACTTCACATCCATCTTAGTCACATTTCCAATGTGATATCTCTTTCACTTTCATCTATAAAAGCATTTAATATACTTCCATATTCATTTTTACCCTTTACAGTAAAATGACTTAATATAGCTCATTTTCATTTGCTTATCCACTTCCCTTTTTCTTTCACAATAATTCTTATACTATCTATCACATTACTCAATTCATAATACTTTTATGTGCAACACTAGTCATTTCACCGAGCTCATATATTGAATATACATTAAACCATCAATATCTAAATAATCATTATCAAATCCCACTATAACCTTAACTTTCCAACTTACTACTTCACTTAAACTTCAATTTGCCAAACTCATCTTTTCTTAATATTACTTTAAAAACATCGTATATATATATATATCACAAAACACTATCAAAACATATATTTTCCCCAATTATTAAACTCATTTCGAACAATCTCAAATATCACATATCATCACCATTACCATGAGTTTTCACAATATCCAAACATCTCACATTTCTAACATTGAATTCCCAATGCTTACATTAAAATAACAATACCAATTTATATTCTTACTTAACCAATATCAAATTTTTTTTTTCTTTAAACAAAACCTTAACTTCATATATGTATATCCCAAACTTTAAATAGTCACACTTTGTTTATACTGATCAACTCATTCAATATTCCACTATACTCTCCTCATTTTAATAACATATCTTTCAATATTAACAATTCGACATTATTTCCTCTGTCGAGCAAACTCAACATAAACTTTATTATAAAGGGGTTCAAAGTATAGAAGAAAGAGTACATACTCTTATCTTGATTTGATTTTCAACTTTATTCTCCTTTTCATTTTTTTTTATGTTTCAATTCACATTATGTCCTACATAATATTGCTCATAAACATCAACATTACATTCCATGTTGCACACGACATAACATTTTTCATATGCATCATCAATATGCATATATCACATTACATTTCACAATTCGTTTCTCATAATCAATTATAATTCATTTCCAACATCATTGCCAACAATCATGGTTTCTCATCACATCAACATAATATACACATATATCATCAATCATACTGAACATCTCATATAACACAAATATTCTACAAGTCATATTATGCCACATCTGAGACCAACCTAGGTGTTAATGCATATGCATGTATTATCAATTGCATTTCAAAACTCTTCTTTTTAATTCCTTTTAAGCGTTGCAAAACTTTTTCTTTTTAATTTCACTTAGGCCGAGAATCTCGAACCTAAGCTCTGATACCAAAATAATTGTAACACCCTGATGCCTTATATAAGTACTATACATATACCTAGTATACATACAATAAGTATATAAAGTATAAGGATGCCACTATTCGTTACCTTTTTTAAAAAAAACTGTAACAGAGTTCAAACCACAATATGTCAATTTACATAATATTTACAAAATCATTGTCTTTATCAAAACTTCATTTGTACATATAACATTCCTTTCGTCAAAAATACATCAAAATTAAAAGTTATACATGTATGCATTACCCTCTAGTTGGTCTCAACAAATCTTTACTCTTCTCGTGGCATAACGAACAACTCTGTATCTTCCACCAAGCTACCTGCGCGATTACACATCCGCGCTAAGCCCGAAAGCTTAGTAGTACAAATATAAAAGATAAACATACCTTATAGAAATGCCAACATGTAATGATATGTCAAATTTAGGTATCATTAGTTTCTTATCATGTTTTTCCTTTTTAATTTCATCTTTCATAGATCTTAATTAATTTCATATATTAAACACATATATACATAACATTATTACCAATTCCAACCCATCACTTCTCAATCAATATATTAATATACATACATTATATCTCATACCAACCAAGAGTCACACTTCCAAAGAAGACAATCCTTATCACCACACAATTCATCATTGATATCCACAATCAATACACACCTCACATATCATACTTCATAGCATTAGTTTGTTCACAATTTACTAATCATCAATCACATTTCCAACAAAGGCAATTATTAACACCAACCATCATCCATCACTAATATCCACAATTTATATAAATCACATTTACAACAAATGACAGACTCAGGCCCAAAAGACACTAATATGCTATTCGACTTTCAGAGTTAATGCTTTGGTTTAATTATCACATTCATCAATATCCCAACTAGGCTTCAAGGATTAAGTTCAACCAAGCTTCAAGGGGAACAAAGCATGCTAAGTATCAACCCAACTTGGCTTCAAGAACTAATCCAACCTAGCTTCAAGGGTTGTAACATCTCAAATAGGCTTCAAGGACTAGACCCAACCAAGCTTCAAGGGGAGTAAAACATGTTAAACTTCAACCCAACTTGGCTTCAAGGATCAAGCCCAACCTAACTTCAAGAGATTGTTACCACTAGGCATGCCACCAACAACAAAACTCTGAAAATGAATAACACATTAGATACACAATTCATTGATTATTTCATCATCAATATCATTTTCAATTCTCATCATCATTTTGGCAAACATGCCTCACATATCTCAATTGAATTATCATAGCCAATCACAATGGCTTCATATCACATTTGAGTTATCATTGCCAATAACAATGGCTTCATATCCCATTTTATCTCAAATCACATTTCATGTTTCATCATTGATATATGCAACATCAATTACATTACTACACAAACATATTATTAATCAATCATACTATATAGGCATGCTTCAATCATATCATTCAAGTATACCTAATCCATTTCATTGCACATATCTCTTAAATTCATGGTCATATAATCCATATGTCTATTCATTTCATTTTGATCATCATTATCAATCATGATAACATCACATTTCATCATTTCTCAAAACACATTAACACCATTCATTATTAAAACATTCATCAAATAAATTGCATTGCACATACCTTTTTAGATGATCCTCATCTCTTCCACACTATACAAATCATAACATTGTTCATTTAATATCACATGCATCAACAAATGTAAGTTCCATTTCAACCATATAAGAAGAACAAAAACCAAACACAGTAGCCAACACACCCAAGGGACACGGCCAAGCTTGTGGCCGTGTCTCTCAATACCAATTCAAGCCGAAGCAGACACGGGCAAGGGGACACGGCCGTGTCTCTCCACAAAATTCATGCAGTGGCAAACACACTCAAGGGACACGGCCAAGCTTGTGGCCGTGTCTCTCCAAAATTCAACCAACACGGCCAAACTTCCCTCAACTTGGCCGTGTCTCCCAAAATTAATAGATCTTGGCCGTGTTCCATTCTTATTTTGGCCGTGTCTCTCAAATATAAAACCCTAAACATATCCAACACTTCTTTGATTGAATTAAGAACAACTTATGCACAACACAATCTCATTCAAATGAGTGTAATTCATGTTATTAACACATATTCATCACAATATTCATTTTAACACTATATCCACCACACATTCAAACACTTTCCACATCAAACCCTAAAAACCAACATTAATCTTCTTCTTTCTATAACAACATCCATTTAACTTACCATTTTTAAACAAAACCAACACCAATTTAACCTTTCTAACTCACAATCAATTTCCATACCTTTAAACACCTCTCAAACACTCTAAATCATGATATTAACAATTCACAACACACATCAAACACATCTTCAAAATACCAAAGGAAAAACAAGAGAGTACTTACCTTAGATGAAGAAATTTCACAAATCTCTAACCAATCCCTTTGATTGCCTCTTCAATTTGGTTCTAGCTTCAAGAACACCTCTCTTGCTCTCTCTTTTCTTCAATGGTCGGCACACACATGAGAAGAGAAGAAGAATGAATACAAATCAACCATTTCTTCTTCTTTAAATCTCCATCACACAATTTAACAAAACAATTACCAACATGCCCTCATCCATTTAATTAACCTTTTGTCTCATATGTGCCCATTTAAGTAATTTCTCAATTCTCAAATAAATATTCTCTTGCATTAACCAACCCTTTTGACTTATGTATATGTTAATTATATCATCATATAAACAACATATAAACTTGTCTCTAAACCCTCTTTTCTTCTCAAAACACATATGCATATACATTCTTTTCCCAATTTCTTTTCTTAACACATAACATATACATTCAATCCAATATAAACAACAACATATACAAGACTTCTAGAGCATACATAAGGATATTACAAAAACACTCCCACTAAAGCTGCAGGTCTTTGCCTCTGCTGCTAAAATGATATGCCAAGCAGCCCCTAGCTCCCACGAGGCCTCTAAGGAAAGCCCCTTCTACCTCTTTTCCCATATGAAGACCCTGCCTCAGCCTGGGGTCTCCTTACTCTACTCCCCTAGGCTTTGGTAGCTGCTGTAAGTCTCTATGCCTTCTCTACATTTCTAGTTGATGCAACCATCTTGGAGAATCCTCATAATAAGATGCTGCCACAAGACACATAATGGTTGGCCTTAGATCCTCTTTAAATATTTGACACCTATCTATCTCATCAGATAATAAATCCCCTGTCGAATGAAATCCTTTTCTTACTCTGTAACTGTCTTTATCCCTTACTTCTGACTCAAAAATTCCTTCTTCTTGGCATCTTTATACTCTTTGAGTGTATATTTCTTCTCAATTTCCTATAGGAAATCAACATAGGCTAACACTAGTGGATCATCCAACCCGTGAGGAATAGTCTGCCACTAGTCGTGGGCATCCCCCTGCAGAAGTGACAAAGCATAGTCAAACTTCTCTTCTGCAGTGGCCTACAACTGGATGAATATTCTCTCAACTCTGTCAGCCACTGCTCAGCCTCAGCTAGATCAACTGTGCCTATAAAATCTATGGCTCTATACTTTCTTAACTTATTATACTTTCTAGTCTGTAGTGGTGGTTGTTGCTGCTACTGCTGCTATACTGGGGCCAGATGGAGCAGCTCCACCATCTGCTGCAACCAGACTAGTGGAACCCTTGGTCTTGCTGGTCCAGCTGACACTGATGTCAGTGCCTCCCTAGCAATATCAAGACCAGCTCCAGCTCTATCCACACCTGGAGCAGCACTCTCTATACTCTCCTCTGACTCGCGCCCTCAAGACGCCATCACTACCTATATCTTTTACAATAACAAACATTGCCACATCAGAGACCAGTCTAAATACTAGTGCGTATGTCTATATGATAATTTAAAATCACATTTAAAATCCCCTTTCTCTCTTCTAAAAATTCACCTAGGTCAAGAACCTCAAATATAGGCTCTGATACCAAAATAAATATAACATCCTTATACCCATATATGTAAAATACACATATACAATACAAGAATGTCACTGTTACTAGCTTATCAAAATTTCCTTCAATTCAATAAAATATCTCAAAATTTATAATGTGCTTTAATGAATATATAATCCATTTTATTAATAGTTTAAATACCAAAATGCATAATTAATTACTAAAATCTCTAGAAATAATTCGCCAGAGTTTTCTCTATATTTTGGATAATTCAATTTTACACAAAATGCATTAAAAAAACTCCCAAAAATTTCCATTTGTTCAATTCACCAAAATCTCTAACATTCACATATCTCACAAACATTTATATATATATATATCAATTCATATTTCTCAATTCAACTGTTCAACATTTAAAACCCTAAAATCCTTTTAAATTACATTAAATACATATTCATATGCACAATGTACATATTTAAGTGAACTTTTCTCAAAGTTTAAAAGATATAAATGAAATGTAGATGGCTCTAGTCCATTGCAGCTCAACAAACTACAAAAGTAATCACCTACAATCTAGATCTGGTGTGGTCTAGCAGCCCTCTTCGGATCCTCCGAATTAGCTCTATCACTTGTACGATGAAATTCAATCGCGCTAAGCAAATTTCCTAGTAATATATACTTTGATATAAATAAAAACTTAAGAATGTAATAAGAATGTGTTTTTTTTTTAAATTATGAAATGGCAAGCATTACATGTACCAACCCAAACACTTAACACTTTTTATCTATCATATTACACATTCACATGCATTGGGCCAAATGACCATATATAATATTCAAGTTCTAGAGATATTACTTTGGATCAATATTTGATGCCAGTGTCTAGCCTGAAGGCAAAAACTATTGACATCCACTATCTTGCCCAAAGGCAAATAAAAATAATGTCCAGTATCTGGCCCGAAGACAATAATAATGATGCCCAATTTCTGGCCCGAAGACAAATAATTGGTATACCATATAATACCAAGCACAATACTTTGGAAATTGATATTACATATGGTTTCACACATAACACATATAATTTCACACTTTTCTCATATTTCATGAGTTATGCCAATTCTCATTCTTTTTGCACTTTTTCCATCTTTTCTTATTATTTCCGCACATTTTCATCTATTTTATTAATTTACTTGCTACATTCTCAATGTAGCCAAATTATGCCAACATTTGGCATAATTACACACTTTTCACAAACACAATATTAAATATTTTTAGCCATCTTAAAATGGCTCACTCTATCACACATTATGCATTTCATAACAAAAACTTATATTTATGCTCTTTTTATGTGTACTCACACATCAAAGTAGCATACTCGTCAAATTATACATCGATATAGCATACCAATAAGTGCAAACTAATGCATTTCTTACAAAGTATGTACATACCTCTTTAAAAGAGCACTACTAAGCCAAAAAGCACAACTTCCCACAACTTCTCCAAAAATCTCTTCACTGCTAAATTATTGAAACAACAACTTACTTAACACCTAACTAAAATGTGAATATAAACCATACATTAGGATCACATTTTAAGGTGTTTAAGCTATTAAATATCAATTAAAACATAATCCTTCAACTACTCCTTTTCTTAGCCCTAATGCACTTTAACATTGGAACTTAATTCTCCTCATTATCAAATTGTATTTAAAGCTTAAATATATTACAAACATTATATTTTAACACATTCAAGCATTAAAATACAATGTATCACACTTCCTTTAAAATTCTAAAATTTTATCCTAAGTCTCTTTAATTCTAGAACTTCATTCTCATCAATTCTAATGGGTATTCTAAGTCCACTTCTATCATTAAATGTATAACATAACATGATATAAATAATCTAATTCAATTAACATCAATTCTTCATCAATTTCTCATTAAAACCCTAACTTTGCCATTACCTCCTTCAAAACTCAACCAAACTCTATCATTCCTTCAATCTAACCTTAAAATAATTATTAACTCATCAAAAAAACATGGTCCATACCCTTAAAACAAATTATAACATACTCATTCAAAATCCCAAATCATACATAATCATAATTCTCAAAGAAACATAAAACTTCAATTATAGAACTTGCTTACTTGATAAAAAATCACCAAACTCCTTTTAACCCCTTGAAAGTCTTCCAAAATTGAGTGTTGGATGAAGCAAAAAAATTTCTTCCCTTGTCTATGGTGGTTACGTTATGCAGGAGAAGAAGAAGGAAGAAGATAAGTTTAAAATTTTAACTTTTTCTTTCTTAATTTTATTAACCATATATATATTATTATATTATTTTAATTATTTCTTTATTTAATTAATTTTTAAATTTATTTTTTATCTTTCACTCAAATTTTTTTTCTTTTTTAAGTATTATTACCATTTTACCCCTCCTTTAATATTTATCTTGTCTTTTTCTAACTTATTTTTTACTTTATATGTCATGTATCTTTCTCATATATTTAACATATACCCTTTGTTTTTCTCACTTCTAACTCATCATTTCTCCCTTAAATTATTTATTTTAATTTTATTTTATTTTATTTTAGAAAACTTGAGGATGTTACATTTTGCAAGTGGTATTATTTGTAATTTTTCAAACAATATAAAGCTCATTTATGTAATTATCTTTATTTCTTCTTTTCTTTCAATATTTTATATATATTTTTTTGAAAATTAAATATTGAATATTATAAAAAAATAAATTATATATATATAAAAATAAAATATATAAATTAATAATAATATTTGAAAAAAAAGAATATGAAAGTCTTTTAAAAAAATTAAGATAAAAATTATTATTGAATAAATATATATGATTTTGTATATGAGACTGCATCAAAACTGTTACCATTATTTTATGAATTGATTTATTCTAAATTAACCTTTTTAAACAAAAATCGTATTGTATATTTAATATATATTATTCTTCCAAAATCATATTATTTTCTTTAATTTTGATGGTTGGGTTGAATTAAAAGAAACAACACTTTGACAATTTTGTCCCTAATAAATAATAATATTTACAAAAAAATGGTATAATTTGTAATTTTAAATGAAATATAGGGCTTTAGAATTCTCATATTTATTCGTGATTACTCTCCAGATTCATTCAAATGATTATAATTTGTAACAAACAAGGCAAATACAATATTTCATCTTATAGTTCTTCTCAAATTCATCCAAAAAAATTTACATTAATCAAATGGGTTAATAATGTGTGTATATGAAGGAATTTGTAATTGGAGAAATAAAGCGAAGCATTGAAACTACATTTAAGGTACGTATATTTATGCAATTAATTTTATAATTAAATGTATAGGATGATGTAATTATTTTTTTGAAGCAAAAGATATTTTCACAAAATTTTAGAAATTTTATGTTAATTATGATAGTTTGAGTAATAATTATGTAAGTTTGAATAATTTTCTGATAAGTCAGTTACTGATATTATGTGAGATTTAGTAGACTTTTTATAATTCTGAATAATAATTCTGGTAGTTTGACTAAAAATTCTAGTGGGTCAATTTCTAGTATTTTGTTTATTAAATTTTAAAAATTTTACCTAAATTATCAGAATTTTAATTAGAAGTTTCAAAAAATGGATATAAATTTTGTAGTTTTAGATAGATATTTTCTAATTTTGAATGACAATTCTAGTAGTTTCACCAAAAATTCTAGTATATAAATTTTTGGTATTTTCATTTCTCAAATACAGAAATTACACTTAAATTATCTGAATTTTAATGAAAATTAGAAAATTGATATAAATCATGTAAACAGGTGCCATCCAATAAGGGGTAATAGAGATAGGAGTAGTACCAGGCAACAAATCGATACCAAACTCCACTTCTCTCTCAGGAGGTACCCCTTGGCAACTCATCAGAGAAAGCATCTGGAAACTCAGTAACTGTGGGTATACTTTCAAGCAGGGATTCCACTACTCTAGTATCTACAACATGAGAAAAATAAGCCTCACATCCCTTCCAAATCATCCTCCCAGCTGAAATAGTTGAAACAAACATATATGAAAGATACCTTTGCTCACCATATACTGGTGCGCGCGAGCCTAATGCTATAGCAATACCGCAAGTGCACGGGTCGCCCAAGCAATAAAGTAGTGAGAGAGTTATCGTTCCACTAAGGACAAGGTCAAGTACTAGTGCAAATCTTAACCGTTGTTTAGCAAATCAATAGTTTTGTGATGTTTTGTAATTAAAAACAACTGATTTAATGACTGAAAGTAAAGGGAAATTAAATGTTGTGCAAAAAGGATTGATGATAATAATACTATTCAGATATTGAATCCCCCTAGCTTCAATGATATTTATGAACATCAATTCAGTTAAATCATTCAATAGAGTTGAGTTGGCATTCCTCTAAATTAGACTAAAACCTCTCCCAAGTGAATTAATCCCTGATCACTAAGTAGAGTGCCGGAATCTCTTCTCAAACACAATTAAATAGATCTTGCATTAAGAACAAGGAACTATAAACCAAAGGATCTTGTAAGTCTATCTCTAGCACTCCAATCAATCCTCAACCCTTATGAGTATTCAATTCATATCAAGCTTTCTCAAGTCAATAATATGAAAATTGCAACCAATCAATAAGCATGCTATTATTAATCGGAAATAAATCATTAAGCATCATAAGAATAAAACAACTTAATCAAATGATTCAACTAAATATAATTATTCAATCCATACAAATAAGCTAGGGTTCATCAATATCTAGATAGAGAATGAATTATTTCATGTTCAAAACAAGAAAAATAGAACAAGAGAAATGAGTAAAAGAAACCAAACAATCCATGGAGAATAATTTGTATTTCTTCACTTAAATCCTTGATTCTTGGATTAGGTCTTGTATAGGATGTATCTTCTTCTTCAAACTCAGCTCAAGATTCTCCTCTTTGCTCCAGTAGTTGGCTCCTTCTCCCTTGTTCCACCCTTGTTCCACGTCACCTCTCTTCTTCATTTTGTTCTCCTTTTAACTCCCTTCAAAGCTCACAGCCCATACCTTCCAGCTCACACCACTCTCCCTTGTCTCCCACATTTCCTTTGTTTTATCTTGCTTTTCCTCAAATTAGGCAAGCTTTTCTTTTGTTTAATATTACTTTTGGCAAAATCTAGTCATTGTTCCCCACTTGTCTGCAAAAGAATTTAATTATTCAAGGTTGCCCTAGGTGACACGGCCAAGCTTGCTGGCCGTGTCTCTCACTTTCCTTGGGACACGACCAAGCTTGCTGGCTGTGTCTCCTTCTGCCATTTCTTTCCTTCTTTTCTTCTAGGTGACACGGCCAAGCTCCTGACCGTGTCATGTGACACGACTAGTGGCTTGGCCGTGTCATGTGGGTGTGTCACCTTCTGCTTCTAGCTTTGTCAATTTTTTTTCTTTGTTTCCAAGGGTGACACGGCCAAGCTCCTAGCCGTGTCATGTGACGGTGTCAGATTCTGCCTTCATTTCTTTGGTTTCTTGGTTTTGCTCTTCAGGTGAGACATGGCCAGTGGCTTGGCCGTGTCTCTTGGGTGTGTCAGCTACCGTCTTGGAATTCTTTTGAGGGACACAACCAAGCTTGCTTTGGCTTGGCTATGTCTTGCTTGATTCATGCTCTTCCTTCATTGTTTTGATCATCCAAGGGAGTTTTTGCACTTTAACCTAAAACAAACACTTAAAACAAACTTTAAACAAAAATCAAATGAAACATTAATTAAAAACACATAAAAATTATACTAAAAAGAACTACAAAAATGCTCTTATCAAATACCCCACACTTCATTTCTTGCTTGTTCCCAAGCAAGGCTAAAATCAAAACAAATAAACACGATAAATTTTTGAAGTTCAAGAGTTATAAAAAATGTTTCAAGACTTCCTTATTCCTAAATCCGCAATCAATATCAAACCGAACAAAATCGATACCTATGCAATTTAGTGGTTTTCCATGCGTAACCTATGTTGTCAGTCCCTCACAAACTTGATTAAGGTGGTGTTTACACTCATAACAATCAATGAAAGATTATTTCCATAGGTTTGCTTATCGATCAAATCTTCACTACCTAATTACAATCAAGAATCAATTGAAAGGTCTTTTATTGGTTTGTAATGGGGTTAAGGTAGAGCCATGACATTTAGGAAATGTGAGCTTAATCATTAAGTTCAAGAGCACTTCAAGAATGAAGTAACCGATCATATGTATAACCCAACGATCCCAAAATACCTTCCTCTTATCTACCCTTTGACATTAAAGGACTTTTCAAGGGAACTCACTAATTACATATTTGCAATGATTATTCCAAACATATTCCAGCCCTTTCAACAAGAACAACAATTTTTCTTATTTTTATTTGATTTTTTTATTTTTTTATATTTCTTCTTTTTTTTTATTTTTTTTATTTTGCTTTGCAATTTTAAACCTTCTAAATTTAACCCCACACTTAATTCAACACAACACTCGGTCATAAACGCTCTTAAAATGCTCTTGACCTAATGAAAGGGTGAGAGACAAAATAGCATGATTCAAAGTTAGTAGTGTTGCGAAAAAGAAAGAAAAGGATAAACAGATTAGGCTCAAAATTGGCTAACTAAGGTAAAAAATAGGGTTGGTCTTTTTAAGCCAAAGTGGGTTCACCTAATTGCCTTAATCATCTTGATGCTAAATTGAAATTTTTATATAATCTTAAAATGCATGTCAAAGCAAGTTCTAGCAAGTCATCAATCAAAGATGTTCACCCACAGCAAGAATAATAAGTTGATGGCTCGATTTCTCACTAGGTTAAAGCCAATGCAAGGAAAAACAAACAAAATTAACAATAAGTATCGATTCTACTCAATTCTCAAATTCATGCTTCAAAAATTCAAAAGTCATCTATCAATAATATTTATAACAATTGAACTTTTCAAAATTCATTTATTCAAAGAAAAACAAGAAAAACATTAACTAAACTTAAACTAAAACAAGTAAAAGTAAACACACAAAATGCACCCCACACTTAAAGATTCACATTGTCCTCAATGTGAGCATGCATAAACTAAGAGAGAGTTTAGATGAAACATTTTTTTTTCACAAACCAAAAATACAGGAATTAAAGACATAAAAATTAAAGAACGAATAAAATGGTGGGTTGTCTCCCACCCAACACTTCTTTAATGTCTTATTAGTTGGACGTTCAGGGCAAATGTCCCTAGTCTTGGAGGTGTAAAACCTCCTTTAAGTCCTGTATTTTCTCTCCAAAATAAAAATTGAGCCTGTGCCCATTGACTTTAAAATCTCCTTTTTCTGGGTGAGTTATTTCAACCACTCCGTAGGGAAAAACTTCCTTAACAGTAAAAGGACCAGACCATCGGGATTTCAACTTACCTGGAAAGAGTCAAAGCCTTGAATTGTACAATAATACCTGATCTCCCGATTGAAACTCTTTTCGTTCCTTAATGTGAGCATCATGCCATCTCTTGGTACGTTCCTTATACATTCTCGCATTGTCATAAGCTTGCAATCTCCACTCGTCGAACTCATTTACCTGTAATTTTCGCCTTTCACCTGCACAAGCTAGATCAAGGTTAATCTGTTTTATAGTCCAATATGCATTATGTTCAATTTCAACAGGTAAATGGCAAGCTTTTCCATATACCAACCTAAATGGCGTAGTGCCCAAGGGAGTTTTGAATGCAGTCCTAAAAGCCCATAGAGCATTGTCCAATTTCTCAGACCAATCCTTTCGGGATCGCTCTACAGTTTTTTCCAGAATTCTTTTAATCTCCCTGTTTGTGTTCTCAACTTGGCCACTAGTTTGGGGATGATAAGGAGTAGCAAACCTATGTGTAACTCCTAATCTTTTGAAAACTTTCGCAAGCTGAAAGTTACAAAAGTGAGTACCCCTATCACTTATAATTGCTTTTGGTGTACCAAATCGAGAAAACAACTTCTTTAAAAACTTCACCACAAACATAGCATCATTGGTTGCCAAGGCTTGGGCTTCAGGCCATTTAGATACATAGTATATAGCTACAAGAATATATTTGTTACCAAAAAATTTGGAAAGGGTCCCATAAATTTGATCCCCCATACATCAAAGATCTCACACACTAAAATCCCATTTTAGGGCATTTCATCATGAGATGAAATATTTCCTGTTCTTTGGCAATGATCACAACGATTTACAAATTCGTAGCTATCCCTAAACAAAGTGGACCAATAAAATCCTGATTCTAGTACCTTTTGAGCAGTCCTATTGGCTCCCATATGACCACCAGCTGGTCTAGCATGGCATTGACTAAGAATGTTCATTGTTTCGGGCCATGCCACACATCAACAGATCATGTGATCCTTACATAATCTAAACAAAAAGGGATCCTCCCAAAAATAATATTTTAAATCAGAAAAGAATTACTTCTTTGATTGATAAGTTAAGTCCTTAGGAAGTTCCCTAACAGCTAAATAGTTAGCAAAATCTACAAACCAAGGTGTTTCAAAATTTAAGTCACTTACCTCACTTACCATGGCATACAGCTGCTCATCGGGGAAGTGATCATCAATGTCCCCTTCTTCAAACCTCTCCAAGGTTGGATTCTCCAAGCGAGAAAGATGATCTGCTGCCAGATTTTCAGCTCCCTTCTTGTCTTGAATCATCAAGTCAAATTCCTGCAACAATAAAACCCAACAGATTAGCCTAGGCTTAGCATCAATTTTCACAAATAAATACCTTAAAGCCGAATAGTCTATATAAACAATCACTTTTGACAAGATTAGATATGATCTAAACTTGTCAAAAGCAAAAACCACAGCTAGCAGCTCTTTCTCTGTAGTTGTGTAATTAGCTTGAGTCGTGTTCAAGGTCTTGCTTGCATAGTAGATAGGCTGTAAGTATTTCTCCTTGCGTTGACCCAAGACTGCTCCCACTACAAAGTCACTTGCATCGCACATTAGTTCAAACGGTAGACTCCAATTGGGAGCTACCATGATTGGAGCATGGGTCAATTTCTCCTTAGGAGTTGTGAATGCTCTCAAACATTCCTCATCAAAAACAAAATCCACATCCTTCTCAAGGAGTCTTGTCAATGGACAGGCTATCTTAGAAAAATCTCGAATGAACCTCCGATAAAAACCCGCATGTCCTAGAAAACTTCTGATGGCCTCCACAGATGTGGGTGGTGGTAACCTCAATGCCCTTGCTTGAAATTTTGTGTCCCAACACAATTCCCTCTTGAACCATGAAATGACACTTTTCCCAATTAAGCACTAAGTTGGTTTTCTCACATCTCATCAAGACTCTTTCAAGGTTTTCCAAACATCTTTCAAATGAGCTGCCATAGATTGAGAAATCATCCATAAAAACCTCTATAATATCCTCTATAAGCTCATCAAAGATTGCTTCCATGCAGCTTTGGAAAGTCACAGGTGCATTACACAACCCGAATGGCATTCTTCGATATACGAATGTCCCATATGGGCAGGTGAATGTAGTTTTCTCTTGGTCTTCCGGGGTAATAGGAATTTGGAAATAGCCTGAAAGACCATCCAAAAAGTAGTAGTACTCATGGTTGGATAACCTCTCCAACATCTGATCAATGAAGGGTAAAGGAAAATGATCCTTTCTAATTGCTTCATTCAATTTTCTGTAGTCAATGCAAACCCTCCAACCGGTAATTGTTCTTGTTCGAATCAGCTCATCATTTTCATTAGGGACCACTGTCATCCCTCCTTTCTTTGGTACTACCTGAACTGGGCTCACCCAAGAGCTATCCGAGATCGGATAGATAATCCCTACATCAAGTAGTTTTATCGCTTCAGTCTTCACTACATTTTTCATCTTTGGGTTTAGTCTCCATTGTGGTTGCAGTACTGGTTTGAATTCATCTTCCATCAGTATCTTGTGAGTGCAATAGGATGGACTAATACCCTTGATGTCTGCTATCTTCCAAGCCATCACTTTCTTATGTTTCCGCAACAACTGGATAAGCTTCTTCTTCTACTCAAAAGATAGGTGGGAACTCAGAATTATTGGCAGTTTCTTTTTCTCCTCCAGAAATCCATACTCAAGGTGATCTTGAAGAGGTTTCAGTTCCAAGTTGGGTGGATCAATCTCTGATGGTTTTGGCTTTTCTTCCTTTGGCGTCTCAATAGTCTCACATGCCCTACATTTGAACGATTCGCTTGCTTCAAGAAAAGCAAGCTACTCCATTGCTTCTTGACCATCAACATTTTCCTGCAATAAACACAACTCAAGGGGATCCTTGGAAACAATGTTAGTAACACAATTTAAGGTCTCATGCTCAATAACATCATTGCATGATTTCGCCTCATCCAGTGAAAGTGAATGTTTCATGGCATCATGTATCCTAAAAATAACTTTCTCACCACCCACTCTCAAAGTTAATGTGCCATCATGAACATTGATAAGGGAACGGGCTGTATTTAAAAATGGCCTACCAAGAATAAGTGAAACATCTGCATCCTCATCAATATCAATGACAACAAAATCATTGGGGAAAATGAAATCTTCGACTTTTACCAACACATCTTCTATAATGCCATGAGGGTGGACTACTGACTTATCAGCAAGTTGGATGGTCGTAAGTTTTGGTTTAGGTTTACCAATGCCTAACTCTTTAAATATTTTATAGGGCATAATACTTATGCTAGCCCCCAAATCAGCTAATGCACTCTTAACCTCAAGGTTACCTATCAAACATGCAATGGTAAAACTACCTGGATCTTTTAACTTCTTAGGTAACCTCCTTTGTAAAATAGCCGAACTCTTTTCAGATAAATGCACTAAAGACACTTCCTCAAGTTTTCTTTTGTTAGAAAGGATATCTTTCAAAAATTTAACATATTTAGGCATCTGAGACAAAGCTTCAGCAAATGGAATATTAATGTGTAATGGTTTAAAAAGTTCAAGAAACTTACCGAACTGAGCATCAATCTTGTCCTTGTTCAATCTTGCCAGATAGGGTACTCTAGGTCGGTATTCCTTCAGTATGGGGCTGCTTTCTTGTGGCTGGTTCTCTTTCTCACTTCCTATTGCAGCTTTGTCTCCCGCAGTGACAATAGGATCATCTCTTTTTTCTTTTTATTGTTTTTCCGCCCCTTTCTCTGCCACTTCTTCTCTTTTCTCGACCACATTGCCCTTGATCTCTTTTTCCACTCTTTAGTGTAATTTCCTTAAGTTGCTCTTTAGGATTTGCCTCAGTGTTGCTAGGTAAACTCCCTTGTGGTCTCTCGCTGAGCAGCTTGGCAATTTACCCCATCTGCTTCTCCAGATTATGGATAGAGGCTTGCTGATTTCTAAGAGTGATTTCAGTTGATTGAAGCTTGGTTTCAGAAGCTGCTATGAATTTCTCCATCATGCCCTCTAAATTGCTCTTTCTTGGAGTGGCAGTTTGTTGATGTTGGGGCTACTTGAATCCAGGGGGAGGTCTTGGATTATAGTGATTATTCCATGAGAAATTAGGATGATTTCTCCACACCGGATTGTATGTGTTGCTGTAGGGGTTATTCTATTGTTGCCTTGGCATATTTCCCACATAATATACTTGCTCTTGCCTAGCAAACATGTTGCCACTTTGGAAATCTTGACTTTGATGTCCACCCCCACATCATTCACAAGACATCACTTGCATTACTTTCCCAGAAGAAGAGGCCAAAGAATCAAATTTTTTATTCAATGCTTCCAATTGGGCTGTCAAAGCCACCACAGGATCTAATTGGTGTGAACCCATGACTTTCAGCTTTCCTTGTTCCCTTGGGGCTTGCCACTGATAATTGGTGATAGCCTTGTCCTCAATTAAATCCCTTGATTATTCAGGTGTCTTGTTATTTATGGTACCGCCAGCTGCTGCTTTAATGGATTGCTTACTTATGTAATTCAACCCATTGTAAAATGTTTGAATTTGAAGCCATAGTGGAAGTCCATGATGAGGACACCTTCTCAACAAATCTTTAAATCTTTCCCAGGCATCATAAAGGGTCTCACCATCTTGTTGCAGAAAGGATGAGATATCATTCCTCAACTTAGCAGTTTTGGACGGTGGGAAGTATTTTTCTAGGAATTTCTCTGCCAACTGACCCCATGTGGGAAGGTTCCTGAAAGAAAAGATTTCAGCCACGTCTTTGGTCTATCTCTAAGGGAAAATGGGAACAACCTCAGCCTAATTGCATCATCTGAGATATTATTTATCTTGAATGTGTCACATATCTCTAGAAAATTCTCAATATGTGCATTAGGATCTTCATCAGGAAACCCATCAAACTGACAAGTCTGCTGCACCATTTGAATTACAGTTGCCTTTATTTCAAAGTTGTTCACAACAACTGTAGGCCTCCGAATACTAGAGTCAGCTCCATTGAGATTGGGCTTAGCAAACTCCTGCATTGTTCTTGGCCCAGGTCCTTCCATCACTTCAAACTCTTCTTCTTCTTCTATTTCCAGATTTATTTCTATTTCTGTGTCTTCCAAAACTACCTCGCCTTCTTCCTTTCGCTTTCTCCTTAATGTTCTTTCTAGCTCTGGATCTAATTCAAATAGTTGGGATGAGCTACCTCTGGTCATAAACGGGAAGGAATACCTAAAATGATAATCAACAAGCAAGAACCAATGTCAAAAACAAATGAAAATAAAACTAAATCAACAGTCTTGATTATATTACTAATATTGAAACCGTTGTCCCCGGCAGCGGCGCCAAAAACTTGGTGCGCGCGAGCCTAATGCTATAGCAATACCACAAGTGCACGAGTCGCCCATGTAATGAAGTAGTGAGTGAGTTATCGTTCCACTGAGGACAAGGTCAAGTAGTAGTGCAAATCTTAACCGTTGTTTAGCAAATCAATAGTTTTGTGATGTTTTGTAATTAAAAACAACTGATTTAATAACTGAAAGTAAAGGGAAATTAAATGTTATGCAAAAAGGATTCATGATAATAATACTATCCAGATATTGAATCCCCCTGGCTTCAATGATACTTATGAACATCAATTCAGTTAAATCATTCAATAGAGTTGAGTTGGCATTCCTCTAAATTAGACTAAAACCTCTCCCAAGTGAATTAATCCCTAATCACTAAGTAGAGTGCCAGAATCTCTTCTCAAACACAATTAAATAGATCTTGCATTAAGAACAAGGAACTATAAACCAAAGGATCTTGTAAGTCTATCTCTAGCACTCCAATCAATCCTCAACCCTTATGAGTATTCAATTCAAATCAAGCTTTCTCAAGTCAATAATATGAAAATTGCAACCAATCACTAAGCATGCTATTATTAATCAGAAATAAATTATTAAGCATTATAAGAATAAAAAGACTCAATCAAATGATTCAACTAAATATAATTATTCAATCCATACAAATAAGCTAGGGTTCATCAATATCTAGATAGAGAATGAATTAGTTCATGCTCAAAACCAGAAAAACAGAACAAGAGAAATGAGTAAAAGAAACCAAACAATCCATGGCGAATAATTTGTATTTCTTCACTTGAATCCTTGATTCTTGGTTTAGGTCTTGTCTAAGATGTATCTTCTTCTTCAAACTCAGCTCAAGATTCTCCTCTTTGCTCTAGCAGTTGGCTCCTTCTCCCTTGTTCCATGTCACCTCTCTTCTTCATTTTGTTCTCCTTTTAACTCCCTTCAAAGTTCACAACCCATACCTTCCAGCTCACAGCCCATACCTTCCAGCTCATACCACTCTCCCTTGTCTCCCACAATTCCTTTGTTTTATCTTTCTTTTCCTCAAATTAGGCAACCTTTTCTTTTGTTTAATATTACTTTTGGCAAAAGCTAGTCTTTGTTCCCCACTTGTCTACAAAAGAATTTAATTATTCAAGGTTGCCTTAGGTGACACAGCCAAGCTTGTTGGTCATGTCTCCTTCCGCCATTTCTTTCCTTCTTTTCTTTTAGGTGACACGGCCAAGCTCCTGACCGTGTCATGTGACACGGCCAGTGGCTTGGCCATGTCATGTGGGTGTGTCACCTTCTGCTTCTAGCTCTGTCAATTTGTTTTCTTTATTTCCAAGGGTGACACGGCCAAGCTCCTGGCCGTGTCATGTGACCCGGCCAGTGGCTTGGTCGTGTCATGTGACAGTGTCAGCTTCTGCCTTCATTTCTTTGGTTTCTTGGTTTTACTCTTCAGGTGAGACACGGCCAGTGGCTTGGCCGTGTCTCTTGGGTTTGTCAGCTACTGTCTTGGAATTCTTTTGAGGGACACGGCCAAGCTTGCTTTGGCTTGGCCATGTCTTGTTTGATTCATGCTCTTCCTTCATTGTTTTGATCATCCAAGGGAGTTTTTGCACTTTAACCTAAAACAAACACTTAAAACAAACTTTAAAGAAAAATCAAATGAAACATTAATTAAAAACACATAAAAATTATACTAAAAACAAGTACAAAAATGCTCTTATCAGATACCATCACATCCCTACCATCACGTGTTCTCAAAGTAACACATTTCTTCTAACAGTCTACCATAGCCCCATGCTTGGATAACCAATCCATGCCTAAAATTAGATCATATTCCCTGAAAGGCATCTCAATCAAGTCACCGAGAAACTCCTCATCCTGAACAACAACTAGACTATCTCGGTGCACCCTGCTCACCATAATACTATGCCCTAAAGGATTTGTCACCAAGGCATCAAATCCTAGGGACTCAAAATGTAAATCAGTCATAGGTAAGATGGATGCACTGATGTAAGAATGAGTCAAACCAGGGTCTAATAATGCAAGAACTGAAGTACCAAATAATGTAAAATTACTAGCAATAACAACTGAAGCATCTGGCTGCCTCTGCATCACATAAACCTGCTGTGATGGTCCTGCCTCATCTGGTCTACTACCTCCAGCTGTAGAACCTCCTCTCAGACTAGACCTAGATCGACCACCTCTACCAAAACCTCTGCCACCACGACCCCCTTTGGTACTAGGTCGAGAAGCTGCAATATCTATCTGTCTAACCTCTGGTGGCTTGGGACAATCTCTAATAAAATGGTCTGATGACCCACATCTGAAACACACTCCCGAAGCACTTCTCCTCTAGCAGACACCTCCATGTACTTTATCACAATGAATGCAAGTAGGTGGAGTAGGTCTCTGAGCCACTGGGGTTAGAGCACTAGCCACTGGAACTGCAGGTCTCTATCTCTGTCTCTGCTGCTGTACTGACCTACCAAACTACCCCTGACTCCTACTAAACCTCTGAAAATGTCCCCCTCAGCCTCTCTTCACTGATGAAGACCCTGCCTCACTCTGGGGTCTCCTAACTCTGGTCTCTTCAACCCTTGCAGTTGCTGCAAGACTCTGTGCCCTCTCAACACTCCTGGAAGCTCCAACTAACTAGGAAAAATCCTGATATCGAGAGCCTGCAATAATGCACATGATAGAGGGTCTCAGTCCCTCCTCAAACCTCCTACACCTATCAAACTAGTCAGAAATGATCCCACCAGCATAGTGACTCAACCGAATAAACTCAATCTCATACTCTGTCACTATCTAGTTATCCTGCCTCAGATTTAAAAACTCCATCTTCTTAGCATCCTTATACTCCCTTGGAGTATACTTCTACTCAAACTCCCATCAAAAATCATCATAGGTCAGGACTAGTGGATCATCTAAAGCATGTGGAACCGTCTTCCACCAATCATACGCATCTCTCTGCAGAAGAGATATGGCATAATCAAACTTCTCTTCTAGACTAGCCTGTAACTGAATAAATATCCTCTGAACCCAGTCTAGCCACTGTTCTGCTACAGTAGGGTCTGTAGTACCAACCAAGTCCTCAGCCCCATACTTTCTCAATTTATCATACTGCCTCACCCACAACTGTGGCTGCGGCTGTGGCGGCTGCGGAACTGGAGCCTGCCTCAACAACTCTACCATATGCCATACCCATCCAGGTGAAATATCATCAGCTGCTGGTCTCACAGGCACAAAAGAAGATGCCTTACCAGCAGATACAACTCTAGCTCCATCTCTACCCTCATCTTGGACCACACTCTCTACACTACCCTCAGCAGTCTGATGCGGCCGAGACGCCATAACTACCTATATCAGCAAACAAAGCAGAAAATACTATATCAGAGATCAGAAACTGCCAGTACCAATGCATGTATTACAATTAAAAACTATTTTCAAATCCACAATTTTCTCTCTCTATCATCCCACCTAGGTCGAGAACCTCAAACCTAGGCTCTGATACCAAAACAAATGTAACACCCTTATACCTTATATTCGTATAATACATATTTTCAGTATATGTAAAATACGTATATACGGTACAAAAATGTTACAGACCGGCTTAATAAAAATTTTTCACATTTCCAAGTTAAAATTTTAAATTCTAAATATATAAAAATTAAATAGAATATAAATATTCTTTACTTGTTATAAGAACCCAAAATAAATAATATGTATAAAAATCTCTGGAAAAAAATTCGCTAGAGTTTTATCTATATTTTGGACATCCCAAAATTTATCAAAACACAACCTGCAAAAAGAAAACACTCCCAAATAATTTCCAATCACCATCTCAACCATATTTCTCAATTTCACCAAGTTTCTCAAACACCTATATATATATAATTTAAAGCACACTTACTCTCCCATTTTAAATACATTGACCCAAATATTCTTTATAATATACAATACGTAAAATTCAAAATATAACATATTATGTATAATACTCAAAATGTATAATAACATAAAAATACATACATGCTGCTGGTAGTGTTTCTGATCTCGATAGCAACTCAACAAGCTTAACTACAAGTCTAGACCCGACCTAGTCTAGAGGAACTCTCTAGCTTAGCTGGGTCTACCCTGTCACCTGCGTGATGGAAATAATCGCGCTAAGCCAAAGCCTAGTGGTACAAACTTTGATAATAACAATACAACTCAATGCAATACCAAATGCACAATGTATATAGATGTCATATCAATCCACTTTCTTATAATTTTCAAATATTTCATAAGCACAACTCATAATATTATATTACTCAATTGTATCATAATTCATAATTCACATTAAAACAAAGACAAGCATGGGCCCAAAAAGATCTAATATGTTATTTAAATTTCAGAGTTACTTCTTTGGTCCATAGTGACACCATATGTCCAGCCCCGTAGGCAATATATCCATGGATAATGTAACAGCCCCAGTCTCTTGGACCTCAACCCAGCTAGACACTTAGGCCCTGGTATCTTGGTCCTCAACCCGGCTAGACTGTTATAGTTTTTGAGGCTTACGACCCAGTCTTTTCACCCCAAAAACATCATATTTATCAGCTGGCCTGGCTTACGACCTAGTCTTTTCACCATTCCAGCGTGCAGCCCGTAGGCAATCATGGGCATGCCGCCAAACCCAAAACTCTGAAAATTGAATAACATACTAGGCACACAATTTATTCATATTTCTCATTATTAATCTCTTTCACATTTTCACATATTCAATCTAGGCACATTGCCTTATTTTCACATTTTTTTTCTCACTTTTCTCATTTTTCACATCTTTCTCATTTTTCGCACTTTTCTCATTTTTATCAATATCAATTCATTTCATTATTACACAAATCTCATTTTTGCATTCCCAACACATTACCCAATTACTTTGGGTATTTTCACTTAATATGCATATTTCACATGTTACACAAATTAGCCATTATCAATGGCTTTTCACAATGCATTTAACACATATATGACATTACAAATGTCATAACACATTATTCATACACAATCAATGATCCAAGTAGCTTAACACATTTTTCAACCAAAATGTGTTAAGTCCAAATGTTATGCAAATATAAACATTATATTCAAAGTTTGTACATACCTCCACTAACAACCCAAAGAAAGATAAAAACAACCTCCAATCCAATCTTTCCAACTTACCCTTCACCACTTGGATGAAGCAAATCAACCTCCCTCAAAGCCTAAACAAAATGTGATAACAAATAATCATTTAGTATCACATTTAATGGCATTTCCAACATTAAACCATAATTACACATCACTCCTACAAATTTTCAAAAATTTAGTCTTTCCTTACTTCAACATTGGAATTCCATTCTACTACAATTAAATTAGTGTTTTAAGTTTATTTATATTATTAAAAATATATTTTAATACATTTAAATCATTTACATTATAAAAATACACTCTTATACACAAAATCTCAAAAATGGCATAATCTTCCCCCATTGAAGGTTTTCCATTCCAACACAATCCATTACTCATTCCGAGCTTATATTCATCACTTTTAACACTAAACAACAGGCTTAAACAAACAAAATCACACAATTCAACCACTTTGGAAAATCACTTTTCCAAAACCCTAAATCTCAACTTCCATTCTCAAACTCCAACCCAACACCACCAAATCTAATATTTGACTTTAAAATACTTGTTTATGAATAAAAAAAAAACTCATTTGGAATCAATTTGCACAAATAAAGTTCGTGTTTTCAAAACCCCAAAAATCCATAACCCTAAATTCTCTCTCTTCACCATTCTTTAAGCAAACTCCATCATCTCTTCAATCTAACCTTAGAATCATTGTTAACTACCCAAAATAACATCATACACACCAATTCCAATAATTATAAGTACTACATCAAAATCTAAATTTTCACATAATGCCATCTTCCATGGAATTTAAAGAAAAGAGATGAAAACTTACTAATTTTGTTGGAAATCACTAAAAATCCACTTGAAACTTGTTAATTCCTTCAATTTATGGAGTATGAAAGAAACAAAATCCTTGGTCTTCAAGCTTCCATGGAACACACGTCATTGAAGAAGAAGAAGAAGAAGATGATGAAGACTTTTACATTCTTTTCCTTTCATCTTTTTTTTTTCACCACATATATATATATTAAAATAATTTAATATTTAATTATTTAATTATTTTTTTAATAAATTAAAAGTCCTAATTTTTCTCTTCCATTCAAAATTAATTTATTTTTGAATTATTTTATTAATTTTGAATTTATAAGATTTAATTACCAAAATACCCTTTTCTTTTAAAAAGTGTTGACTTTTATATATGTTATGTATATTTTGCATATATATCACATATATATTCCACTTTTTCATTTAAAATCCCTTCATTTTTCATTTAAAACCATTAATTTAATTTATCCTTTTAAATTATAATTTATTTTATCCAATTTTTCTAAAAATTAGAAATTTTCAAAAAATTTAGGATGTTACAGAAACAGTGAAGTAAATATATAGCTTGATTATACTGATGTTAAATCCAGTTTCTTGGTTGAATGTGTAGTAAGAGGGTGGACAACTATAGTGACAGTGGGTACTCTGTGCCTTAGAGGAAACCTTGTGTCCCAGTGTTATTGGCATCTAAGCCATCTGTGGACGCTTTGTGTTATAGGGGACCTTGGGTCCCTTTTTCTATAATGGGCCTTTGGCCATGTACTTACGGTGGGCATTTATTTTTCATCAGTGACCCATTATCCAGACCTAGGATTTATAGCTCAGTATATGAGGGCAAGAAAGTATATGTAAATATGATGTTATGAATATTGAACGAAATGCAAAACAATATTATATGTCAATTGTTTAAAATTGACTTACTGTGTAACAATGTGAAAGTGATTGATCATGTATATAATAATATTTCAAGTGAAATTGCTAAAGCCCTAAATATAATAGTTATGTTCAAAATATTGAATTAATCAATAATTTTCTAAGAGTGATAATAATTGAAAGTACATATAGTGATATTTGAAATAAAATGTTCCAAACTATAATGCTAAATCGAAGTGCTAAAGTTATAAAAATTGAATGAAAATATCTTATTTATATAAAATACACATATACAGTATAAAAATATCACAATCTGGTTTACTAAAAATTTTCACATTTCCAATTTAAAATCTCAAATACATTAAAATATATATTTAAATAACAAATAAAATATTCTTTATAAATCATAGGTTCCAAAATAAGTATTTTATATGAAAATCTCTGAAAAAAATTCGCCAGAGTTTTGTCTATAATTTGGATATTTCAAATTTTCAACAGTTAGACAACCTGCATAAAAACATTTCCAATAAAACAAATCACACATTTTCACCTCAACGTCTCAATTTCTCCACATTTCCTCAAAACATTTATAGATATATATATATATATATCAAAAACACATACAACACCCATATTATACAATTTATCCAAAATATACTTTATAATTAACAATAAATAATTTGAAAACATAATATCAAAAGTACTATAATATAAAATATATACATGATGGAAAATGGCTCTAATCTTGATGTACTCAAAAATCAACTCAACATGAAATCTCAAATCTATATTCGACCTGGTCTAAAAGAACTCTCCAGCTAAATCAGACCACTCTTGTCACCTGTGCGATAAATTACAATCGTGCTAAACTAAAAGCCTAGCGGTACAAACTTTGATAACAATTAAACTTTAAAATAATGTCAATACATAATGCTTTTGTATGCCATGTCACAATGTAGCATTCAATTCCATTTTATAACATAATTTTCACCTTTTTACAATTCACATAAACACATACACAAGCATGGGCACAAATAAACTAATATATTATTCAAATCCTAAAGTTACCGTTTTGGTCCAAATTGACACCAAGTGTCTAGCCCTGAAGGCAAATCATATCTCAGTGATGCCAAGCATCGAGCCCCGAAGGCAAATCATAAATCATTGATGCATAGCGTCTAGCCTCGAAGGCAAATAATGTATTAGTAATGCATAGCATCAAACCCCGAAGGTAATTAATGAGGATAACCTCATAGGCATGCTGCCAAATATAGAACTCTGAAAATTAAATAACATACTAGGCACACAATTAATTCATATTTTCTATAATTAAATTTTTCTCATTTTCTCATAATTAATTAGGCACATTGCCTCATTTTCTCATTTTTCTCATTCATATCATTGTCAATTCACCTTATGTAACATCCTAAAATTTTTGAAAATTTCTAATTTTTGGAAAATTTGATAAAAAAAATTATAATTTTAAAGTATAAAGTAAATTAATGGTTTTAAATGAAAAATGAAGGGATTTTAAATGAAAAAGTGGAATAAATATGTGATATATATATGCAAAATATACATAACATATAAAAGTCAACACTTTTTAAAAGAAAAGGGTATTTTGGTAATTAAATCTTATAAATTCAAAATTAATAAAATAATTCAAAAACAAATTATTTTTGAACGGAAGAGGGAAATTAGAACTTTTAATTTATTAAAAAAATAATTAAATAATTAAATATTAAATTATTTTAATATATATATATATGTGGTTAAAAAAAAGATGAAAGGAAAAGAATATTAAAAGTCTTCTTCTTCATCTTCTTCTTATTCTTCAAGGACGTGGCTTCCATGGGAGCTTGAAGACCAAGGATTTTGCTTCTTTCATACTCCATAAATTGAAGGAATTAACAAGTTTCAAGTAGAATTTTGGTGATTTCCACCAAAATTAGTAAGTTTCCATCTCTTTTCTTTAAATTCCATGGAAGATGAGAATATGTGAGTTTTGAGATTTTGATGTAGTATGTTATTGTGAACCTCGGTTTTCCACCCAAAAAGGATTCGGATGAACATTCACTTGTTGTTAGGAGTCGCCACTCAGTTTTTTCTATTCAAAGAGAAAAACTAAGAAAACCCTTGTTTGACTCCAATTAATGCATCCAATGTAAAGGTTTCTAATCTGCGAACCCAAGGAGGATTCGGGGACTATGTCATGTATTTGATTAATTTGCCAAAAGAAACAAACCCAAAAGGGACGAAGAAAAGAAGACAAGCAGATTGTTAGTAAATTGTGGACTTGCTATTTGGGGTGAATCCGAAATATGCCTACATACTCTCGTTTTTATGAGAGATCAAAGCCCATGTAGTTCGGAAAAGCCTATTTAAGGGCAATTATGCATTATGCATGTGTGTGTGTATGCTTCGTGCATTGTCGGGCTTTTTGCCAAAATTGTGAGATTTTGAGCACTTAGTGTCGATTTTGATGAAATTTGGGTTCTTTGTACCAAAAAGAATGCAATTTAGGCTCCATGCCAAAAAAGATTAATTGATTCATGACTTCATGCCGAAATTTTGATTGATTAGTTAATTAGGCCTTAGACCTAAATGGATTAGGTCTTTGACCGACAAGGTTGATTGATTCATGGCTTAATGCCAAAATGTTCATTGATTAGTTAATTAGGCCTTAGACCTAAAAGGATTAGGCCTTTGACCAAAAAAAAGAAATTAAGAAGAAGGTGCAATGTTTAGGACATGCTTAGATTGACAAATGATAAATTAGGATACTACCTTGTTTAGGATTCTCCCACTTCGAAGTTCCAGATCTTGTTTTCTTAGACCTTGGATTATGATTCTTGATTCCTGCAGCACAAGGTTAGATTTATGCAAAGAAAAGTCCAAGAAGAGTTCTTAAACGTGTGAAAATAGAGAGTTCGTCAGCACGAGGCCCACCCGAAAAAGCCGAACCCTATTTCTGAGAATTTAGCATCCTTTTATAGATAAAATTCGGACTGGACGGCTGTCGGACCGCCGTAGCTCGCCAAAAAATTGGGAAAAGGGCAACGCCGGCTGTTGGACCGCCGCAGCTCGCCGGCGGTCGGACCGCCAAGCTCGGTGGTTCAACCCTCAAAAAAATCTCACGATTTTTGTTCAAACTGATTTTTCGGGAGCTACAGACCTCCAAAAATTATTCCGAGACCATATCCGTGATCCTTGCGTCGCTCCGGACATTTCAAGTACCATGAAGACATACTTTCGGTAAACTTTGTCGTGAACCTTCGGTCCGGCTTGGTCGCCTGCAGTCTGAGAAAGCCGGCTTTTCGAGCCTCAAAATTTGAGTATTCACAATTACCCCCCACTGGGGCCCATAAAAATGATTTATGGGGCTCAGTGGTCGTCAGAATCGAGAATTTTGAGCGAGGGGTAAAAGACCCGCCGTTTGGCATTTCTGGATTGCTTGCAACACTTCTGATTTTTCTCTGATTGTATTCTGACTTTTCTGTACCTGCACTTTTGTTTAGCACAAACAGTACATATGTATGCATGATGTCCCCTTTTATTTTCATAAAGGTATTTATTTGCTTCTTTACAACTATTACATGCACAACTGCACCAAGAGTCTTCAAAAGGTTGAAAGGATCAATATGGGAAGATATGGATTGAAAGTTGTTGCTACTCTTAGAGGCGTAGCTGTAGATTGGGATTTCTTGCATGCTTGTATCAGATTTTGGGATCACCAAGCTCACGTCTTCAGATCTGGTGCTCATGTCGTGAACCTTCGGTCCGGCTCGGTCGCCTGCAGTCTGAGAAAGCCGGCTTTCCGAGCCTCAAAATTTGAGTATTCACAATTATAATTGTTGGAATTGGTGTGTTTGATGTTATTTTGGGTAGTTAACAATGATTCTTAGGTTAGATTGAAGAGAAGATGGAGTTTGGTTAAAGAATGGTGAAGAGAGAGAATTTAGGTTTATGGATTTTTGGGGTTTTGAAAACATGAATTTTAATTGTGCAAATTGTTTCCAAATGAGTTTTTTTTTATTCATAAACAAGTATTTTAAAGTCAAATATTGGATTTGGTGGTGTTGGGTTGGAGTTTGAGAATGGAAGTGGAGATTTAGGGTTTTGGAAAAGTGATTTTCCAAAGTGGTTGAATTGTGTGATTTTATTTATTTAAGCATGTTGTTTAGTGTTAAAAGTGATGAATATAAGCTTGGAATGAGTAATGGATTGTGTTGGAATGAAAAACCTTCAATGGGGGAAGGTTATGCCATTTTTGAGATTTTATGTATAAGAGTGTATTTTTATAATGTAAATGATTTAAATGATTTTATATATGTTTTTAATAATATAGATAAACTTAAAACACTAATTTAATTGTAGTAGAATGGAATTCTAATGTTGAAGTAAGGAAAGGCTAAACTTTTGGAAATTTGTAGGAGTGATGTGTAATTATGGATTAATGTTGGAAATGCCATTAAATGTGATACTAAATGATTATTTGCTATCACATTTGGGTTAGGCTTTGAGGGAGGCTGATTTGCTTCATCCAAGTGGTGAAGGACAAGGTGGAAAGATTGGATTGAAGGTTATTTTTAGCTTGCTTTGGGTTGCTAGTGGATGTATGTACAAACTTTGAATATAATGTCTGTATTTGCATAACATTTGGACTTAACACATTTTGGTTGGAAAATATGTTAAGCTACTTGGTTCATTGATTGAGTAAGAATAATATGCTATGACATTTGTAATGCCATATATGTGTTAAATGCATTGTGAAAAGCCATTGATAATGGCTAATTTGTGTAACATGTGAAATATGCATATTATGTGAAAATACCCAAAGTAATTGGGTAATGTGTTGTGAATGCAAAAAAATGGGATATGTGTAATAATAAAATGAATTGATATTGATAAAAATGAGAAAAGTGAGAAAAGTGAGAAAAATGAGAAAGATGTGAAAAATGAGAAAAATGAGAAAAAAATTGTGAAAATTAGGCAATGTGCCTAGATTGAATATGTAAAAATGAGAAAGAGATTAATAATGAGAAATATGAATAAATTGTATACCAAGTATGTTATTCAATTTTCAGAGTTCTAGGTTTGGCGGCATGCCTATGATTGCCTTCGAGCTACACGCTGGAATGGTGAAAAGATTGGGTTGTAAGCCAGGCCAGCTGATAAATATGATGTTTTTGGGGTGAAATGACTGGGTCTTAAGCCTCAAAAACTGTAGCATTCTAGCCGGGTTGAGGACCAAGATACTGGGGCCTAAGGGTCTAGCCGGGTTGAGGTCCATGAGACTGGGGCTGTTACATTATCCATGGATATATATATTGCCTACGGGGCTAGACACATGGTGTCATTATGGACCAAAGCAGTAACTCTGAAATTTGAATAGCATATTAGATCCTTTTTGGGCTCATGCTTGTCGTTGTTTTAATGTGAATCGTGAATTATGATACAATTGAGCAATATAATGTTATGAATTGTACTTATGAAATATTTGAAAAAATATAAGAAAGTGGATTGATGTGACTTCTATATGCATTGAGTTATATTGTTATTATCAAAGTTTGTACCACTAGGCTTCGGCTTAGCGCGATTGTTTCCATCGTGCAGGTGACAGGGTAGACCCAGCTGAGCCAAAGAGGTCTTCTAGACCAGGTCGGATCTAGACTTGTAGTTGAGCTTGTTGAGTTGCTATCAAGATCAGAAACACTACCAGCAGTATGTATATATTTTTATGTTATTGTACATTTTTTAGTTTTATGCATAATATATTATGTTTTGAATTTTACGTATTGTATAATATAAAGAATGTTTGGGTCAATATATTTGAAATGGGAGAGCAAGTGTCTTTTAAATTATATATATATGTATATATAAATGTTTGAGAAACTTGGTGAAATTGAGAAGTATGGCTGAGATGGTGGAAATTATTTGGGAGTGTTTTCTATTTGCAGGTTGAGTAATTGCTAAATTTTGGGATATCCAAAATTCAGACAAAACTCTAGCGAATTTTTCCTAGAGATTTTTATATATATTATTTATTTTGGGTACTTATAACAAGTAAATAATATTTATATTCTATTTCATTTTTATATATTTAGAATTTAAAATTTTAGATTGGAAATGTGAAAATTTTTTATAAAACCGGTCTGTGATATTTTTGTACCGTATATGCGTTACATATGCTAAAAATATGTATTGTACGTTTATATGGTATAAGGGTGTTACATTTATTTTGGTATCAGAGCCTAGGTTTGAGGTTCTCAACCTAGGTGGGATGATAGAGAGAGAAAATGGGGGATTTGAAAAATAGTTTTTAATTGTAATACATGCATTGGCACTAGCAGTTTCTAATCTCTAATATATATTTTCTGCTTTGTTTGCAGATATAGGTAGTTATGACATCTCAGCCACATCAGGCTGCTGAGGGTAGTGCAGAGAGTGTAGCTCCAAATGAGGGTAGAGATGGAGCTAGAGTTGTATCTGCTAGTGAGGCATCTGTTTCTGTGCCTGTGAGACCAGCAGCTGATGAGGTTCTGCCTAGCTGGGTATGGCATATGATAGAGTTGTTGAGGCAAGCTCCAGTTCCGCAGCCGCCATAGCCATAGCCACAGCCACAGTTGCCGGTGAGGCAGTATGATAAATTGAGAAAGTATGGGGCTGAGGACTTTGTTGGTACTATAGATCTTGTTGTAGCAGAGCAGTGGCTAGACCGGGTTCAGAGGATATTTATTTAGTTACAAGCTAGTCCAGACGAGAAGTTTGATTATGCCAGATCTCTTTTGCAGAGAGATGCATATGATTGGTGGAAGACGGTTCCACATGCTCTGGATGATCCACCAGTCCTGACCTATGATGAATTTCTGCGGGAATTTGAGCAGAAGTATACTCCGAGAGAGTATAAAGATGCAAAGAAGATGGAGTTCCTGAGTCTGAGATAGGATACCAGGACAGTGATCGAGTATGAGATCGAGTTTATCCGGTTGAGTCACTAAGCTGGTGGGATTTCTGATGAGTTTGACAGGTGTAGGAGGTTTGAGGAGGGACTGAGACCCTCTATCATGTTCATCATTGCAGGCTCTCGGTATCAGGATTTTTTCCAGTTAGTTGCAGCTGCCAGGAGTGTTGAGAGGGCACAGAGTCTTGCAGCAGCTGCCAGGGTTGAGGAGACTAGAGTTAGGAGACCCCATAGTGAGGTAGGGTCTTCATTAGTGAAGAGAGGCCGAGGGGGACATTTTCAGAGGTTTAGTAGGAGTCAGGGGTAGTTTGGCAGGTCAGTACAGCAGCAGAGACAGAGAGAGAGACCTGCAATTTCAGTGGCTAGTGCTCTGACTCTAGTGGCTTAGAGACCTACTCTACCTACTTGCGTTCATTGTGGTAGAGTACATGGAGGTGTTTGCTAATGGAGAGGTGCTTCGGGGAGTGTGTTTTAGATGTGGGTCGTCAGACCATTTTATAAGATTATCCCGAGCCACCAGAGGTTAGGCAGGCAGATACTGCATCTTCTCGACCCAGTGTCAGAGGGGTCGTGGTGGCAGAGGTTTTAGTAGAGGTGGTCGACCTGGGTTTAGTCAAAGAGGAGCCTCTACATCCGGAGGCAGTAGGCCAGATGAGACTAGGCATCTCAGCGGGTTTATGTGATGCAGAGGCAGTTAGATGCTTCAGCCATCATTGCGGGTACATTTTCTTTATTTGGTATTTTAGTCCTTACTCTATCAGATCCTGGATCTATGCATTCATACATAAGTGCATCTATCTTGCCTATGTCTGAATTGCATTTTGAGTCCCTAGGATTTGATGTCTTGGTGGCAAATCCTTTAGGGCATAGTTTTGTGGTGAGCAGGGTGCACCGAGATAGTCCAGTTGTTATTTAGGATGAGGAGTTTCTCGGTGACCTGATTGAGATGTCTTTTAGGGAATATGATCTGATTTTGGGCATGGATTGGTTATCCAAGCATGCGGCTATGGTAGACTATCAGAATAAATGTGTTACTTTGAGAACATGGGATGGTAGGGATGTTTTAGTATCTAGTGAGCAGAGGTATCTTTCATCCATGTTTGTTTCAACTATTTCAGCTAGGAGGATGATTCGGAAGGGATGTGAGGCTTATCTTGCTCATGTTGTAGATACTAGAGTAGTGGTATCCCTGCTTGAAAGTATACCCACAGTTGCCGAGTTTCCAGATGTTTTTCCTGATGAGTTGCCGGGGGTACCTCCTGAGAGAGAAGTGGAGTTTGGTATCGATTTGTTGCTTGGTACCACTCCTATCTCTATTCCCCCTTATCGGATGGCACCTGATGACTTGAGAGAGTTGAAGGTGCAGTTGAGGAGTTATTGGATAAAGGGTTTATCCGCCCTAGTGTGTCTCCATGGGGAGTGCCTGTGTTGTTTGTGAAGAAGAAGGATGGCACCATGAGATTGTGTATTGATTATAGGTAGCTAAATAAGGTGACAATCAAGAACAAGTATCCTTTGCCTCGGATAGATGATCTCTTTGATCAGTTGAAGGGAGCAGCAGTATTCTCTAAGATTGATCTGAGATCAGGGTACCATCAGTTGAGAGTCAGAGATGTGGATGTACCCAAGACAGCTTTTCATATGAGGTATGGGCATTATGAGTTTCTGGTGATGCCCTTTGGATTAACGAATGCACCAGTAGCTTTTATGGATTTGATGAACAGGGTATTCAGACCATATTTAGATCAGTTTGTGGTGGTCTTCATTGATGACATCTTGGTGTATTCGCGTAATGAGGAGGATCATGATAGACATTTGCGGATCGTATTATAAACTCTGAGGGAGAAGTAGTTGTATGCTAAACTATCTAAGTGTGAGTTCTGGCTCGATCAGGTAGCTTTTCTTAGCCATGTGGTTTCAACATAGGGTATAAGAGTTTATCCGAGTAAAGTTGAGGCTATCTTGAATTGGAGTCCACCAAAGACTATGACAGAGGTTAGAAGTTTTCTAGGATTGGCAGGCTGTTATCATCGATTTGTGAAGGGTTTTTCTATAATAGCTACACCACTCACCAGATTACTTTGGAAAAGAGTTAAATTTGTGTGGACTGATCAGTGTCAAGTGAGTTTTGAGCAGCTGAGGGAGATGTTGACTCAAGCTCCTGTCCTTACCCTGCCTATGGAAGGTAAACCATATGTGATATACAGTGATGCTTCACACATGGTTTAGGTTGTGTTCTGATGCAAGAGGGTAGAGTCATTGTTTATGCCTCTCGACAATTGAAACCGCATGAGCTGAATTATCCGACGCATGATTTGGAATTAGCAGCAATAGTTTTTGCCTTGAAGATTTGGCGGCATTATTTGTATGGAGAAAAGTGTTTTATTTATACAAATCACAAGAGTTTGAAATACCTGGGTGTTCAGAGAGAGCTGAATTTTCGGCAGAGACGGTGGTTAGAGTTGATTAAAGACTACAACTGTTTGATTAATTATCATCCTGGTAAGGAAAATGTTGTTGTTGATGCCTTGAGTCAAAAATCTTTGGCAGGTTTGACTGTTTATTCACTCTCGTTGCTTGTTGAGTTGAGAGCATTGCATGCTAGATTTGAATCTTTTGATGATGGTGCTCTGATGGTTCAGTTGCAGTTAAGGCTAGTCTTGTTGGATCATATTAGGGAGGCTCAGTTAGCAGATGAGAGAATTCAAAAAATTGTGCTGGTTTGTCAGAAGGGGGAGAGTCGAGACTTTTATGTGAGGGATGATGGCAGTTTATGGTACAGAGATAGATTGTGTATTCCTGATGATGCATAATTAAAAAGAATGATATTAGAGGAAGCACATCAGTCACTTTTTGCTATGCACCCTAGGAGTACCAAGATGTATTAGGACTTGAAGCGACATTATTGGTGGTCAAGTATGAAGAGGGACATAGCAGAGTTTGTATCCAGATATCTCACTTGCCAGAAAGTGAAGGCTGAGCACCAAGTTCCTTCAGGATTGCTACAACCTTTATCAGTGCCAGAGTGGAAATGGGAGCAAGTGACAATGGATTTTGTGACTCAACTGCCTTTGATCCAGAAGAAGCATGATGCAATCTGGGTGATAGTTGATCGGATGATGAAGACAGCTCATTTTCTTCCAGTTTGGATAGCAAAAAGTGATTGATGTCGAATCGATCCCTAGTTTACTTCTAGGTTTTGGAAGAGTTTGCATGATGCTTTGGGTTCTTGATTGCATTTTAGTACTGCTTTCCATCCTTAGACAGATGGACAGTCAGAGAGAGTGATATAGATTCTGAAGGATATGTTGAGGACCTATATCATTGATTTTACCGGGAATTGGAACAGATTTTTGCCATTAATTGAGTTTGCTTATAACAACAGTCATCAGTCGAGTATTGGGATGACTCCTTATGAGGCTTTATATGGTAGGAGATGTAGGACACCTTTGTGTTGGGATGAGGTTGGAGAAGGTAAATTGGTTGGCCCCGATTTGATTAAGGAAACAGAGGAGAAAGTGAAGGTGATTCGGGATCGTTTGAAAGCAGATTCAGACCGACAAAATTCTATTCAGATTTAAAGAGAAGAGACATAGAGTTCAGTGTGGGAGATAAAGTGTTTTTGAAGGTGTCTCCATGGAAGAAGATTTTGAGATTTGGCTGCAAAGGGAAGTTGAGTCCTTATTTCATAGGACCATATGAGGTGATGGAGAGAGTTGGTCCAGTGGCTTATAGACTAGCTTTGCCGCCTGAGTTGGATAGAATACATAATGTTTTCCATGTCTCGATGCTTCGAAGATACAGTTCTAACCCATCTCATATCTTGTCAGTGAAGTCCATTGAGGCGAGTCCAGATCTGACTTACTAGGAAGAACCGGTGGCGATTTTGGCACGAAAGGTTAAAGAATTGAGGAATAAGAGGGTGCCACTTGTGAAAGTCTTTTGGAGGAATCATGCCACTGAGGAGGCAACCTGGGAAAGTGAGCAAGTGATGCAGAGTCAGTTTTCCCATTTGTTCCAGACTTGAGGAGAGGTAATTTCGAGGACGAAATTTGTTTTAGGGGGAGAGAATTGTAACAATCTAAAATTTTTGAAAATTTCTAATTTTTGGAAAATTTGATAAAATAAATTATAATTTAAAAGGATAAAGTAAATTAATGGTTTTAAATGAAAAATGAAGGGATTTTAAATAAAAAAGTGGAATATATATGTGATATATATGCAAAATATACACAACATATAAAAGTCAACACTTTTTAAAAGAAAATGGTATTTTGGTAATTAAATCTTATAAATTCAAAATTAATAAAATAATTCAAAAACAAATTATTTTTGAATGAAAGAGGGAAATTAGGACTTTTAATTAATTTATTAAAAAATAATTAAATATTAAATTATTATTATATATATATATGTGGTTAAAAAAAAGATGAAAGGAAAAGAATATTAAAAGTCTTCTTCTTCTTCTTCTTCTTCTTCAAGGACGTGGCTTCCATGGGAGCTTGAAGACCAAGGATTTTACTTCTTCCATACTCCATAAATTGAAGGAATTAATAAGTTTCAAGTGAATTTTTGGTGATTTCCACTAAAATTAGTAAGTTTCCATCACTTTTCTTTGAATTCCATGGAAGATGAGAATATGTGAGTTTTGAGATTTTTGATGTAGTATGTTATAATTGTTGGAATTGGTGTGTATGATGTTATTTTGGGTAGTTAACAATGATTCTAAGGTTAGATTGAAGAGATGATGGAGTTTGGTTAAAGAATGGTGAAGAGAGAGAATTAAGGGTTATGGATTTTTGGGGTTTTGAAAACATTAATTTTAATTATGCAAATTGTTTATAAATGAGTTGTTTGGATTCATAAATAAGTATTTTAAAGTCAAATATTGGATTTGGTGGTGTTGGGTTGGAGTTTGAGAATGAAAGTGGAGATTTAGGGTTTTGGAAAAGTGATTTTTCAAAGTGGTTGAATTGTGTGATTTTATTTGTTTAAGCATATTGTTTAGCATTAAAAGTGATGAATATAAGCTTGGAATGAGTAATGGATTGTACTGGAATGGAAAACCTTCAATGGGGGAAGGTTATGCCATTTTTGAGATTTTATGTATAAGAGTGTATTTTTATAATATAAATGATTTAAATGTTTGAAAATATGTTTTTAATAATATAAATAAACTTAAAATGCTAATTTAATTGTAGTAGAATGGAACTCTAATGTTGAAGTAAGAAAAGGCTAAATTTTTGGAAATTTGTAGAAGTGATGTGTAATTATGGTTTAATGTTGGAAATGCCATTAAATGTGATACTAAATGATTATTTGCTATCACATTTGGTTTAGGCTTTGAGGGAGGTTGATTTGCTTCATCCATGTGGTGAAGGGAAAGTTGGAAAGATTGGATTGAAGGTTATTTTTAGCTTGCTTTGGGTTGCTAGTGGAGGTATGTACAAACTTTGAATATAATGTCTGCATTTGCATAACATTTGGACTTAATACATTTTGATTGGAAAATATGTTAAGCTACTTGGTTCATTGATTGTGTAAGAATAATATGCTATGACATTTGTAATGTCATATATGTGTTAAATACATTGTGAAAAGCCATTGATAATGGCTAATTTGTGTAACTTGTGAAATATGCATATTATGTGAAAATACCCAAAATAATTGGGTAATGTGTTGTGAATGCAAAAAAATGAGATATGTGTAATAATAGAATGAATTGATATTGATAAAAATGAGAAAAGTGAGAAAAGTGAGAAAAATGAGAAAGATGTGAAAAATGAGAAAAAAATGTGAAAAATTAGGCAATGTGCCTAGATTGAATATGTAATTATGGACCAAAGCAGTAACTCTGAAATTTGAATAGCATATTAGATCCTTTTTGGGCCCATGCTTGTCTTTGTTTTAATGTGAATTATGAATTATGATACAATCGAGCAATATAATGTTATGAGTTGTGCTTATGAAATATTTGAAAAAATATAAGAAAGTGGATTGATGTGACTTCTATATGCATAGAGTTATATTTTTATTATCAAATTTTGTACCACTAGGCTTCGGCTTAGCGTGATTGTTTCCATCGCGCAGGTGACAGGGTAGACCCATCTAAGCCAAAGAGTTCTTCTAGACCAGGTCGGGTCTAGACTTGTAGTTGAGCTTGTTGAGTTGCTATCAAGATCAGAAACACTGCCAGCAGCATGTATATATTTTTATGTTATTGTACATTTTTTAGTTTTATGCATAATATATTATGTTTTGAATTTTAGGTATTGTATATTATAAAGAATGTTTGGGTCAATATATTTGAAATGGGAGAGTAAGTGTGTTTTAAATTATATATATATGTATATATATATATAAATGTTTGAGAAACTTGGTGAAATTGAGAAGTATGGTTGAGATGGTGGTTGGAAATTATTTGGGAGTGTTTTCTTTTTGCAGGTTGAGTAATTGCTAAATTTTGGGATATCCAAAATTCAGACGAAACTCTGGTGAATTTTTTCAAGAGATTTTTATATATATTATTTATTTTGGGTTCTTATAACAAGTAAATAATATTTATATTCTATTTAATTTTTATATATTTAGAATTTAAAATTTCAGATTGGAAATGTGAAATTTTTTTATAAAACCGGTCTGTGACATTTTTATATCGTATATGCGTATTTTACATATGCTGAAAATATGTATTATACGTATATAGGGTATAAGGGTGTTACACCTTATTTCATCATTTCATCACAACGTGTAACATTTCACATCAAAATCACATTACCCAAATAATTTAGGTTATTTTTCACATAATTCACTTTTTATTCAGTTTAGCCATTTACAATGGCTTTTCATAATGCATATAATGCATAGATAATAACTCACATGTCATAGCACAATGTTCATGAATGTTCAATGTATCAAGTAGCTTAACACATTTTCCATCCAAAATGTGTTAGGCTAAATGTAATGCAATCACATCTCATTTATTAAGAGTTTGTACATACCTCACTAAGCACTCAAATGCAAGCTACAAATCTTCCACCAACCTTCACTTCTACATAGCCCTTCAACACTAGGGCTGGGCAATTCACCTCTCTCTAATGCCTATTCAAAATGTGATCTATCATATTTTAAGGCAGTTTCAACAATAATCCATAATTAAACATCACTCCAACAAATTTTCAAAATTTAGCCTTCCCTTACTTTAACTTAAAAAATCCCTGTTAATCCATTTAAATTGGTGTTTTAAGTTTATTTATATTATTAAAAACATATTATAACATGTTTCAATCATTCACATTAATTAAATATACACTCTTATACAAAACCCTAAAATGTCATAACCTTCACCAATGAAGGTTCTTCATTCCAACTAATTCCAATTATTAATCCAAGCTTATTTTCATCACTAATACCATGAAATAACATGATTTAAACATTAAAATCAAATAATTCACCATTCTTTGAAAATTCCATTTCCAAAACCCTAAATTCAACACTACTTCATCCAACCTCTATCCAAACTTAACCAAATCCATCATTTGACTTTAAAATCCTTGTTTATGAATCAAAACAACACATTTGGAGCCAGATTGCACAATTAAAACTCATGATTTCAAAAGTCCATATATTCCATAACCCTAAATTCTCTCTCTTCAACCAACTCAACTTAAACTCAATCATTTCTTCAATCTAAATTAAAAATCATTAATAACTACTCAAAATAACTTCATACATACCCAATTAAGTAATTAAATAATGCTAATAGAAAATCCCAAAATCAACATAATCTCAATTTCATGGAAATCCAAAGAAATAAGTTAGAGAACTTACTAATTCAAGAGGAAATCACCAAAACTTCACTTGAAACCTTGAATTCCTTTTAATTATGGAAGCTTGGAAGATGAGGAAATCTCTCTCTTGGTGGCTATGGAGGTTTGGCCAAACATGAAGAAGAAGAAGAAGAATATCATTTTTTGTTTTCTCTTTCTTTCCACTTTGAAATTTAACCACATATATAATATTATTTTATTATATATTTAATTAATTATTTATTTATTTAATAAAAATCATAAATTACATCTTCAATTCAAAAATAATTTATTGTTAATTTATTTAAATAATTTTAAATTTCCAAACTATATTTACAATTATGCCACTTGACTTTTGACTTTTCTTTTAAAGTGTTAACTTTTATATATGTTATGTATATTTCATATATATTTCACATATATATTCCATTTTCTCACTTAAAATCTTTCCATTTCCAATTTAAATTATTTATTTAATTTATCTAATTTAATTTTAATTTATTTTGTTAAATTTTTAAAAATTATGGATGTTATAATATATAAATTTAAAAAGTGAGACTTACTGAAAAATACAATAAGTGTAATATGAGCAATGTTAACAGGTGTGAAAGCAAGTCTTAAATGAAATAGCTTAATAAGAGTAAAGTTGCAATATCAAAAGTGTAGTGTAGCATGATTAGTTTTATAAAGTCAAAATTATTATTTTGTGTAATCAAAATATTGCATTAGTTTGTTATTGAGAATACTTAATATATTGAAATGTTTTGTTAATATTGAGTTTTATTACTATATTTTTATAAATATTTTCTTTAATATTAAGTGGAAAAATATGTTATATAAGCACCACTAAGCTATCGGCTTAGCGTGTTAGAATGTTTATAACACATAGATATAATGGAATGAAGGAAGTTAAGGATTTATAATGAAGATGTTTGAAATTTAGTGGTACTTCAGCGAATAATTTGTATATATATAAATTGTTTATAGAATTAATGTATTGTTTAATGCTATTGATAATATTGGAACATTGTACAAGTTTATAAGCATGGTTAAAACGTTCGTATTTAGAGACTTAATGACCACAAATTCTTACCATATTCGATATATATTGTATTATGAACTATTGAGTTTATAAAAGACTTTTTCATACATGAACGGAGTTAATTTCTATTGGAGATGTTAGAGTTGGTTTGAATGTAAAAAAAAAATAGGATGAAATGTGATAGGTAGTGATTTCATATTTGAAAATTTTTGTTTAGAGACAATTTCAAAAGAAACTTTATCGACAATTTGATCAACCTATTGATAGTATTTCTTAAAAGAAGTGTTATAAATGGTTATAAGATAAATAGCATGTTAAGTGACATTCTCTAGACATTTTATATGAGAATTGTCAGTGGATGTTATAGAAAAGGCCAAGGTCAATTGTCACAGATAGAAAGCAAAGAATGGTCATGACTGTATCTGAAGTCCTGCCTAAAGTCATATTAAAAGAATTACACAGAAAAGATGGATTATCTATCTAGGTATGCTATATTAAGCTGTAAATAATAGAAATTAAATCTAATTGTGGCATTTTAATAAAAATTATAGCTAACAATTTTTATTTTTTTTTGTAGGTATGGTACACTAATTTGCACCATTACATCAACTAGAAATGTCAGTTGCAATCATGCACATGAGAATCATTCAAGTTTTTTAAAGAACAATAAGACTAAGTGGTCTCCTATGAGGATTTTTGTCAACATCAATTAGAAGGAAGGTGATGGAAGCATTTTGTTATAAGATTTGATTCAAAAAATATGGTTCAAGTGATATATGATCTAGATGAAATGATATGGCCGCCTATTTCTTGATTTGTTACATAATTTATTTTCTCATGGTAAAATGTTATAATATATTGCTATAAAAGAAAAAACATGTAGCAAATAATTAATTAAATTAGCCATACAATATTAATACTTATTGATATATATGTATATATATATATTTGTCACCATTTAATACAATATAACTTAAAAACAAATTCTTTTGTCATTAGGCACTAAAATTTTGTTGCTAAATTATTTAGCGACGGATTGCAAATAGAAGCTAATTCATCCATAATTAGCTTGTAAGTAATTCTATCTATAATGGAATTCAATTCAATGATCAATTTAGCAACAAAAGTTTCATTACGAAATAATTTAAATTCATCACTAATCCATCAAAATTAAAAATATTTTGCCACTAGTCCATTGGTGAAATTAATCTAACTTAAATATATTTTGTCATTAGTTAGTCAATAAATTTAATTAACATAAAATAAGAATACTAAAAATAAGAATAAATACACTAGTTATATTAATAAGTTTATAGTATTAAAAAAATAAAAATACAACAATAATAACTTGCTAATGCCTGAAACAAAAATAAACATAAACCTTTATACAAAATCCACTACAAAAGAAAGAAATTTACTAGGCATGAGCAAGCTATATTAATACAAAAAAATGTTGAATCTCTATCTCACATGTTCATTTATAACAAGCTCTTCACCAATAACTCTAAGGGCCATGTCTTTAGGAGACTTCTTGCATAACTCATGTTCTAACAAGCCCTTTACCAACAACTTTGAGGCCCATGTCTTTAGAGGAGACTTCTTGCATACCTTGAGCTCAGCTCTAGTTTTAGCCAATTGTCACTTCAGTTTTCTAGTGTCTTGATGAAATGACAAAAAAGATTGAACATAATAATCATAAACGAGTTGTTCATCATCCCAGTACTACAAATATCTCATCACACTCGTTTTATTTTTTGTTTTCATTTTTCCATTTCTTAAAATATGCACAAAACTCACACTACTTGCTACTCTTATTTCATTTAAAAAATTAAATGAAAATAAAAGATAATGATTATTGGAGAAGTAATTACCAATAAAAACTCCATGGACAGTTTGGAGAAGAATGACAACCTAGGTATATAATCAATTGGCCGATTTAACAAGGACATCTTGTCTTTTGTCACTCCAATATTGAATTATTGACAGATATTTGAGCATCAACTAAACCTTTCAGTTTGCCAACACATCCCAAAAATAACAAGCTTAACAGAATAAGATATTCTTAATACAAATCACACAAAGCATATAAGTACAAGGTTTTTCAAACTCAACATTCCAAATTATCAAAATCATAACAAATGCTATATTTCATTTCATTTCCCAAATACCTCAGTAACCAAGCAGCATATGGTATTATGAAAAATAAGAAAATCAAGTCCCTTTTCCTTCTAATAATAAATATTTTTAGCAAAATAACATGCTAATAGTGGCCTCAATTTAACAAAACATCAAAAACCACATATTCAAACACTAGCAAACTATAATTCTTCCTAGAAAATCACAACTAGAAGTTCCAAAAAAAGCCCACTTCCCAAGCAGAGGATATGAAACATCCACATAATTGCTAAATAAATAAAATAAAATTTAAATTAACTTAAAATAATAAGTTGGAGGGTTAAATGAAGTGTTGAAAGTGAGAAATAGATAATTTATATGAGAAATATAAAGAAAATATACATTATATATAAAGTTAAAAGTAAGTTAGAAAAAGACAAAATTAAAAAGTAAAAGGCGGAATGGTAATTTCATAAAAACAAAATTCAAAAAATCAAAATAAAATTATTATGGATGGAAGATAAGAATTGAAATTTAATAATAATTAACTAAATAATAAATTAAAATATTAATATTTTATTAATTAATAATTTTGTAATTATGTAAATAGGTTAAGGGTAAAATGGGAACTTTAGTAATATAAATTTTCTATCATCTTCTTTCTTCTCTCCAAGCCATGGACAAATTTTGAAGGGTTAAGGGGAGGATTTTTGCTCTTCCAAACATCAAATTTTAAAGGATTTTAAAGGATTGAAGTAGGCTTTGGTGATTTTCCATCAAGTAAGTAAGTTTTTCTTCCTTATTTTGGTGTTTTATGGATATATATGAATATATATGAATTGGATTTTTGAAAGAACATGTTATAATTGTTGAAATGGATATGTAAGATGTTATTTTGATGAGTAAGTAAGGATTTTATGGTTAAATATTGGATTTGATTAGGTTTAGTTAGAGTTTGGAAAAGGCAGTATGAAAGTTAGGATTTTGGTAAGGGTTTTGGTAAAAAGTGATGGTGTATTTGGTTTCATAATTTGAATTGTGTTATTTAGTGATATTGATACAAATGAGCTCAAATTACCATTTAGAATTAGTTAGAATGAAAAACTAAAATCAAATAGGCCTAGGGCAAAATTTTAGAATTTTGATGAAAAAGTGATACATTACATTTTAATACTTGGAATGTAAATATGATGTTTGTGATATATTTAGGCTTTAAAATCAATTTGAGAATAATTAGAATGAATTTTCAAAGTTGGAGTGTGTTAGGGCATGTTTTAGTGTTTTTAAAGGAATGTACCTAAATTTATGTTTTATGTTTTAAAAACCTAAAAATGTGATAATAATTTATTATTTGCATTCACATTTTCAATAGGTGTTGAGTAGGTTGTAATTTCATCAACCTAGTAGTGAAGGGCATTAGAAGGTTTTGAAAGTGGAGTGGAGTTTTAACTCCATTTTTTTCTTAATAAAGGTTAGTACATACTTTGGTGTATTATGTGTTTAATTATATTGATTTTCAGCATTACACATTGTATATATTGAGTGTGTTATGTTACTTGGTATTCATGAATGTGTGTGTGTAGCATTGTTTGGAGTAACAATGCTTGAATTGTGTTGATTATAGCATAATAAGCCATTTGAGAATGGCTAAATGATTTGTTTGTGCAAAATGTAAAAAGTGCATGTTCTGTATTAAAATGTGGAAATGAGCCACTTTTGCATTGTATATAATGATAAAGTTAAAAATGTGTTGAAAATATGAAAAAAAAAAGAATGTGAAATGTAGAAAATAAGACGAAAGTGGAATTTGTGAAAGAAAATAATTGCATGTCACCTTAGATAGAGTCTAGTTCTAGAATGTTATTATTGGATATTATTATGCTCATGGGTGAGACACACTGGTGTTACAAATAGTATTACATCATGGGGTGAGACACACTGGTGTCATAGATATTATCATCCCTTCACGTGAGATACGCTGGTGTCATAGATTTTATACATCTTTCGGTGAGACATGCTGGTATCACAGATGATTGAGTTAGCCTAAGTTAATATTTTTAAAACTAAACTAATATATAAGGACTTTTGGGCCCAATGTATGTGGATGATTGAAGCATTATTAAAATGTATAAAAAAATAAATTGTCTAAAATTTTTATCATAATGCATTTATGGTATTGTATGTGTTATACCATTTTTTTTATTATACCAAAGCATGTACCACTAAGCATTATGCTTAGCATGATTGAATTGCATCCTGTAGGTGATAGAGCTGATTCAGAGAGTGCTGCTAGACCACACCAAGTCTGGATTATAGTTGGTTACCTTTGAAGTTTGTCGAGCTGCCATGATCCAGAGCCATATGCATCTCATGTATATATTTAAAACTTTGTGTAATTTACTTAATTATGAATATTATATTTATTACATGTACATGATGTAAATTATAAAAGGATTTTTAGGTTTTATATGTTGAAAATTTGAGAGATTGCTATTACATATTGATATATATAAATGCTTGTGTATTTTGTGATTATATTGGAGATTTTACAGAAATGATTACTTGGGAGTGTATTTTAAATATAGGTTAAGTGTGTTGAAATTTGGAAATATACAAAGCTCGGGCGAATTTTTTCCAAAGATTTTTCTTTAAAATATATCATTTTATACCTACATTACTGATGAATATGTTTAATTATATATAGAAATATATGTTGTGTTTTTAATAATTGATTCGAAGTTATGAAAATTTATGAAAAAACTACTTTGATATTCTTGTATTCTGTATATATATTTTACATATTATGGGTGTGTGTATTATATGTATATAGGATATAAGGGTATTACATTTATTTTGGTATCAAAGCCTAGGTTTGAGGTTCTCCACCTAGGTGGGTTTTTAGAGAGAGAAAATAGAATTTAAAATGCGATTTATCATGATATATATATATATATTTGCACTGGCATTTTATCTGGTCCCTGATGTGATGATTCTTTTTATAATTACAGACATTGGCTGTTATGGCATCCCAAGAGCATGTTTTTGGTAAGGGGAGCACCGAAAATGTTGCTCTTGGTGAGGGAGATGTTAGATCTTCAGAGGCTGATGGAGAGCTATCAGTGTTAGCTGGACCAGTAGGACCGAGGATTCCACCAGTCTGGGTGTAGCAGATGATGGAGCTACTCCATCAGGCCCCAGTGTAGCTGCAGCCGCAGCCGCTACAGGCTTGACACTATGACAAGTTATGAAAGTACGAAGTGTAGACCCTTAATTTTTTATCAAGTCCAGTCCAATATTTTAAAATAAGTCTGAAATAATTTTTGTAGTATTTATTATTTATTTTAATATTTATTTTAATAATATAATATAATATAATATTTATTTTATTTTTATTTATTTATTTATTTAAATATATAATATTTATTATATATATATAAATAAAAAAATAAAAAATCGGACAGACCAATCGGTGAGAGCACGCGGCAAGCTAGTTCGCCACAGGCCGAAAGGCCTGCCCCAATTCGCCGTAGGCCTTGGCCTACGACGAATTGTGGCACTCCCTGCAGCAGCCCGTGCTTGCCCAGCCCATCTCGCATGCTAGCAGCCCAATTCCTCGCAGCAATTGGCCAGTAGCCCGTGGCATCCCGCGCGTGCTGCCGATTTTGCCAAAATCCTTATTTAGTTCGGTTTTAATTTATTTTGCTTAACAGTCTATTATTTCCTTAACCAATTAGCATTAGATTTTTATTTTCTTATAAATAGCACGGTTAAACAATTACACAAGGGACTTTGGGCTTTTCGGCTGAGACTTTTAATTTTTTGAGAGAATTAAACAAGGGGGGCTTTTGAATTCTCTTTAGAGGCGGGACTTTGGAATTGAGGATTTTTTAGAGAATTAAACACAAAGGGGACTTTGGGCTTTTTGGCTGAGACGTTTAATTTTTTTAGAGAATTAAATAGGGGGGACTTTTGGATTTTCTTTAGAGGTAGGACTTTTGGCTTTCGGCTGAAATTGAGGATTTTTTAGAGAATTAAACACAGAGGGGACTTTGGGCTTTTCGGCTGAGACTTTTAATTTATTGAGAGAATTAAAAGGGGGGGACTTTTCGATTTTCTTTAGAGGTAGGACTTTTGGCTTTTCGGTTGGATCTAAGGTTTTTTTAGAGAATTAAACACATAGGGAACTTTTTGCTTTAGGCTGAGAATTAGGACTTTTGGCAATTGATTCAGAAAGGACTCTTGGCAATTACTCTTAGACGTTTGAATTTTAAAAAGAGAAAGCAACCTTAAGCAATCAGAAACAAACTGTGTTGTCTTAATCAAGCTCATCCAGAATCTCATCAACAAATTTTGGTGGAGCCTTCAAATGTAGGTACGTTTATTTAATCTTGTTTGTCAAAAATCATCTTCATCCAGTAGCAACTAATTCATTAAAACCCTAGCTTATTCCTTTTTTCTTAATTATCATAGTAGCTTAAATCTTTTAAAAATAATGATAATGTAAGTTTTTTAACTTAAAATCCTAGTTCTAAAAATCAAACCCTAATTAATCTTTTTTTTTGTCTCAACTGACACAGTAACTTAAATATTTTTTGTTAATTCTATAAATCAAATTCTATTTTCTAAATATAAAACCCTAGCAAGACCACCATATGGGCTCGTCAAAGGGGTCGATATTTATTTATGTATTATAAGTCTTTGTGTTTAACTTCCTTTATTTTAAATCCAAAAACCTTAATTTAAGATGTAAACCCTAAATTTATACATTTATTGCTTTATTTAGTTTTAGATTTAATTATATAGTTTATTATATATTTTGATGATTGATTTATTTAATTTCAATGTTTGATTTGTTTAATTTATCATGGATGAATATTTTCTTTATTATTATTTGTTTACTAAAATTGTAAGAGGTTTGTTTCCATGGTTGGGTACCTCATTAATTAATTTTCATGTAATTTAAACTATTTTCATATTTTGGGATTAATGTAAAAGATACGTTTCCACCTTTTTGGTAGGTATCCTATTTAGTTTTAAACATTGGATGATGTAAGGACATGTTTTCATCCTCGGATGGGTGTCCATTTATTTATTTTATTTGAACATTGCTATGATTTTTAATAAAATATTTATTTATTCTTAAGATTGCATGTAGCATAGATAATATTGTTATATTTAAGAATTTTATAATATTAAGACCTGAAAAGGAAGCCGATTCCAATGAGTCAGGCATTGTAGGGTGTTGGGCCATTTCTCACCTTTTCCATGTGCACCTAACTTTTCAAACCCATTAGGGAGTTGGAGATTACTTAGGAATTGAGTCATTCACCCCTTTCTTTTTTTTTTTGGCCTGTCTGGGTGGCAACTCCATTTTCTCCGGGTTTAGGCCCGTATTCTCTAAGGCCCTGAGCCTAACAGTGCCGAAATTGCAAAAACCATTCCACCGGGAGTGGGGACAAAAATCTCCACTCATACGAAGCTATAGATTTTGTTGGCACCATTGATCCAGCCGAGGTAGAGCAATGGTTGGACAGGGTTGAAAGGGTTTTTATCCAGTTATAGGCCACTGAAGAGGAGAAATTTAATTATGCTTTGTCTCTTCTGCAGGGGGATGCCTATGACTGGTGGAAGACTATACCCCATGGGATGGATGAACCATCAGTGTTGACCTATGTTGATTTTCTATGAGAATTTGAGAAGAAGTACATCCCGAGAGAGTATAAAGATACCAAGAAGAAGGAATTTATGAGCCTAAAGCAAGAAGGAAAGATAGTTATATAATATGAGAAGGACTTCATCTAGTTGAGTAAATACACAGGGGATTTACTGTCAAACGAGATAGACAGATGCAGGAGATTTGAGGAGGGTCTAAGGCCAGCCATCATGTGTCTTATGGCAGCATCTCATTATGAGAATTTTTCCAAGATGGTTGCAATTGCTAGAAATGTAGAAAAGGCCCAAGGACTTGCAGCGACTACTAGAGAAGAAGAGAGCAGAGGCAGGAGATCGCAGGCTGAGGTAGGGTCTTCATCTGGAAAGAGAGGTAGAGGAAATTTTCCTCAAAGGTCCAGTGGGATTCAGGGACAGTCTGGGAGATCATTTCAGCAGTAAAGGCAAAGATCTGCAGCCTCAGTATCTAGTGCCCCGACCTCAATTCCACAGAGATCTCCTCCACCTATTTGTGCTCAGTGTGGACAGACATATAGGGTATCGGTTAGGGGAGCCCATACTAGGTAGGATCATCACAGAGAGTATATGTGATGCCGAGATAGGCAGATGCTTTGGATATTATGGCTAGTACATTTCTTTTAATTGGTATTCCTGTGCATGCATTGATTAATCCTGGATCGACACATTCATACATCAGTGCATCTATTCTGCCTGTGGGTGATATGCAGTTTGAGTCATTAGGATTTGATGTGCTGGTAACCAACCCTTTGGAGCATAGTGTGATAGTTAGCAAGGTACATCAAGATAGTCCAACTGTTATTCATGATGAGGAGTTTCTCAAAGGCCTAATTGAGATGCTCTTTAGGGAGTATGACTTAATTCTGCGTATGGATTGGTTATCCAAACATGGAGTTATGGCAGACTATCCACAAAAATGTGTTACTCTAAAAATGTGTGATGGGAGAGAAGTAGTGGTATCTAGTGAGTAGAGACACCTCGCATCCATGTTTTTTCAGCTATATCAGCTAGGAAGATGATTCAGAAGGGGTGTGAGGCTTATTTGGCTCATATGGCAGATACCATAGTAGTAGGATCTCAATTGGATAATATACCTATAGTATTAGAGTTTTTAGATGTGTTCCCAGAGGAGCTACCAGGGTTACCTCCAGAGAGAGAGGTGGAGTTTGGTATCGATGTGATGTCTAGTACCACTCCTATTTCCATTAACCCTTATCAAATGGTACCTGTATAATTAAAGGAGTTGAAGGTGTAGTTGCAGGAGTTACTTGATTTGCTCGAGTGTATCACCGTGGGAAGCACCAGTACTCTTTATAAAGAACAAGGATGGCACTTTAGGGTTGTGCATTAATTATTGGTAGTTGAATAAAGTGACTATTAAGAACAAATACCCATTGCCTTGCATCGATGATTTGTTTGATCAGTTGAAGGGGCAGTGGTATTTTCTAAGAGTCATTTGAGATCTGGGTACCATCGGTTGAGAGTTAGAGATGTAGATATATCCCAAGACTGCCTTCTAATTGAGGTATGCACATTATGAGTTTTTAGTAATGCCTTTTGGACTAATGAATGCACCTACTGTATTTATGGATTTTATTAATCACGTGCTTAGGCCATACTTATCAATTTATGATGGTGTTTATTGATGATATTTTGATATACTCCCGCAGTAAAGAAGAGCATGATAAACATCTGCGGATTGTATTGCAAATATTGAGAGAGAAATAGTTGTATGCTAAATTATTCAAGTGTGAGTTATGGTTGGATCATGTGACTTTTCTCAGACATGCAGTTTCAACAAAGGGAATTAGAGTTGATCCAAGTAAAGTTAAGTCAATCTTGAATTGGAGTCCACCAAAGAATGTGATAGAGAGCAGAAGTTTTCTGGGATTGGCTGGTTATTACTGCCGATTTGTGAAAAAAAAATTTATAATAGCTTCGCCACTTACCAGATTACTTTAGAAAGATGTGAAGTTTGTGTGGACTGGCCGATGTTAGGCGAGCTTTGAGTAATTGAGAGATATGTTGACTAAAGTTTCTATTCTTACCCTTCCTATGGAAGGTGAATTGTATGTGATATACAGTAATGCATCACATCATAGTTTAGGTTATGTTTTAATATAGGAGGGTAGAGTCATTACCTATGCCTCTAGATAGTTGAAGCCTCATGAGTTAAATTATCTAACTCATGATTTGGAGTTGGCAGCCATTGTCTTTGGATTAAAGATTTGGCAACATCATTTATATGGAGTGAAGTGTTTCATCTACATGGATCATAAGAGTTTGAAATATTTGGATGTCCAGAAAGAATTGAATCTTCAATAGAGGCGATGGTTATAGTTGATAAAGGATTATGATTGTCTGATTGATTATCATCTTAGCAAGACTAATGTAGTTGCAGATGCCTTAAGTAGAAAGTCTATATCAGTGTTAACTGAATATGCTCTCATGTTCCTTATTTAGTTGAGAGCTTTGCATGATAGATTTGAGATTTCTGATGATGGTGCTCTAATGGCCCAGTTGCAGGTGAGGCCATTACTACTTGATCAGGTTAAAGAAGCACATAAGTTGGACATGAAACTTCAAAAGATTGTAGAGGACTGCAAAAAGGGAGAGAGCAAAGATTTTCATTTGATGGATGATGATAGCTTATGGTATGGAGATAGATTGTGTATTATTGATGATGTGGAATTGAAAATGAGGATTTTGGAGGAAGCACATTGTAAACCCTTAATTTTTGACCCAATCCGGTTTAGTCCAAAATAATTTTTGTGGTCTAATTGGTCCAAAATGATTTTTGTTATCTTAATTAAATAATTTTTGCTTTATTATCTAATTTTTATTAATAAAAAATAAAAATAAACAAATCAAAAATAAATAAATAAAAGTTGGATTGCGGCAAAATGGCCCGCAGGCCTATCTCGCAGCGCAATTTTTCTTGCGGCAACTTTTTTTGCCAACGCGATTTTTCCGCAGCAGTTTTTTTTTTCCAGCGAAAATTTTTCGACGCAAATTTTTTGAAACCTAATACAATTAGGTTTCGGTTTCCTTTTCTTATTCTATAATGTATGCCGTGAGCAACTAGGAAAAAAATTCAAAAAACTTCTATAGATATGGATTGAACAACACGGAAGAGAGGGGAAAAAAGGGACAAAAATTGGGAGAATTGCAAACCGAATCTGTGAAGGAAAGGTAGAAAATCAATTTGACTTTTGAGAGCAATAATCAAAGCATTAACAAATGATCAAAGGCAGTAACTACCTTTATTTTTGGTTCATCCAAGAAGAATTATTTTTTGGAGGAACTATCAAAAGGAGGTATGTATTAAATTCTTTTGTTATATTTTTCACAGTAGCTAAAATTATAAAATTGTGTTTGTAAAAACAAAAAAAATCTCAGAACCTTTAATTTAGTTTTTCTAAAGTTAAAAACACTATTTCGTTGCTTTGTTTTCAAAAAAACTTACAATTGCTACTTTTGTTTCACCCATTGCCAAAATTCAATAGGGTACCACCACCGGCAACCTTCATGATTGGAGGAGGTTTGCATGAGGACTTTGTCATGTCTTCTTTTCAAGATGTGGGTGAAGAAGCAACCAAAGAAGAAGAGGCATTTGTCAAAATTGAACAAGCTATGATGGGTGGAGTAGCAATTTATGTTGTCAACGGGTTTTGGGATTCAAGTGATAGTGATGATGACATTATATCCAAGAAGGAGGAGTGGACTTGGGTCGAGCCCGAAGAAGATGAAGTAATGAACACTAGATTTGGTAAGCCTTATGCAAGGCCATCACCTAAGGAGGTAGAAACTAATAAGGGGAAGGAAGTTGAAGTAGAAGAAGATGATGCTGTGCTCAAGCAATTAAAAAGAACCCAAGCAAGTGTTAGCATTTGGGACTTATTAGCTACTTCTAAAAAGCACCGAGAAACTATGGCCAAAGCCTTAGCTAGCATGCCAATTTCTACCTCCACAACATCGGAGGAGTTGATCAAACTCATAAAAATTGGGGAAGTAATGAAATGTGAAGAGGTTCAAGAAAAGAGTGAAGTTAATATGGGAGCAGTTTCTTTTTCGGATGCGGACTTACCTGAGGAAGGGAGAGATCACATCCGCCATCTCTTTATCAAAATAGAAGTCAAAGGGAAGAGGACTCCATGTGTAATGGTCAATGATGTGTCTGCCATAAATGTTTGTCCACTTAAGATATTGCCAAAGCTAGCTATGTCAACAAGATATCTAAACCCGACCGAGGTAACGATTCGTGCTTATGACAACACTAAGAGGCATGCTGAAGGGACTTTCAAAGCGGCTGCCAAGGTTGGTCCAATTGAATCTATTGTTGAGTTTGTTGTTTTAGACATACCAGTTACCTTTGCCTTACTCTTGGGGCGACCATGGTTTCATCCTCTTGGTGGAGTTCCTTCCACCCTTCATCAAAAGATCAAGTTCCCTAACGGAAATGAGACAGTGATCATTGAAGTTGAAGATAATGAGATTGTTAATGCTGTAATGATTGAGAGGCCTCTCAATGGTTTTCAAGTAGCTGTAATTTCTGATGATGAAGTAGTGGACTCCAAAGTCTTGAATATGATAAAGAACATGAACTACCTTCCCGGAGTTGGTCTTGGAAAGGGTAAGGCCGGTTTGACAAAGTTGCCAGATTTTAGAACTCAAGCTTCCAAGAAAGGGTTGGGATATGATGAAGATAATGATGTCTAGCCAAAGAAGAGTGAGAAGATGAGTTTCCCACAACTTAAAGAGATCTTTGTCAAGGCTCCAGATATGGGACCACTCCAAGGAAAGCCCGAGCCAATCATGTTCATGGGTAAGTTGATTCCAGGTTTTGAAATTTTTGCAGATGTTGCCGAGCTAGTGGAGCAAGTGAAGAAAGAGCTCACCCTGCCAACCAGCAAAGAATCCAATTCAAAAGAGAAGAATGAAGCTATGTCGAAAGCCGAGAAGACTCCAGAGGAGATTGCTGCCCTGGTCGAAGAAAAGTTTGAAGACATCTTGCTTTATGATTCTGAGAACAATGATTTTGATTTTGATTTTAATTTGTTTGCTTTTTATGAGGATGATGATGTTTTCTTTTCCAAAATGAATGCAATAAAGTCTGATTTAGCTTACTTGTGTTATGTTTCTCCTCATGGTTGCATACATTCAAATAGCAGTTACATAAGCATCTTTAATATTAATTCTGTTAACACACAATCATTAAATTTGGGAACAACCAAAAATCCTAAAAACATTAGCATAGCATCCGACCTTACTCCTGATGAGAGAGAGAGATTTGAAAAAATATTCAAAAAATATGAAGAAGTATTTGCTTGGTCTTATGAGGATATGCCGGGAATTGATCGAGACATAGCCGAGCATCATATTCCAACTCACACTCACATAAAACCTGTCAAACAAAAGCTTAGGCGATTAAGACCTGAGTGGGCTGAATTGGTTAAATAAGAGGTCACTAAGCAAATACAAGTGATGCTCCTTGAAGTGATAGAATATCCAGATTTGTTATCCAACATAGTACCCATGCCAAAGAAAGATGGAAGAATAAGGGTTTGCGTGGACTATAGTGATTTAAACAAGGCTTCCCCTAAGAATGATTTTCCTCTACCTCATATAGATGTCCTCATTGATAGTGCAGCCTCTAGCGTGCTACACTCGTTTGTAGATGGATTTTTCGGATACAATCAAGTGCTAATGGCCCAAGAGGATAAAGCCAAAATTGCTTTCATTACTACATGGGGTATATTTTGTTATAGGGTGATGCCATTCGGCTTAAAGAATGCTGGGGCAACCTACCAAAGGATGGCCACCATACTATTTCATGACATGATGCACAAAGAAGTTGAAGTATATGTTGATGATATGATGGTTAAGTCGGATACAAGGGAGCAACACTTCCAAAACTTAGAATTATTCTTTGATAGAGCTTTGAAATATAAGCTCAGTTTAAACCCGAAGAAGTGTGTATTCGGTGTTACTTTAGGCAAATTATTGGGACATGTAATTGGTTTGAATGGTATTGAGATAGATCCTGACAAAGTCAAAGCAATCAGGGATATGCCAGCCCCAAAGATGGAGAGAGAAGTTCGGGGATTCATTGGTAAACTGCATTACATTAGTAGATTTATAGCAAAGCTCACAACAATTTGTGAGCCTATCTTCAAATTTCTTAGAAAGAATCAGCCGGTCGTATGGAATGAAGAATGTCAAAAGGCCTTTGATCAAATAAAAGAGTATTTGTTGAATCCACCTGTTTTGAAACCACCTAAACCCGACAAACCTCTATTACTATACTTAGCAGTAGAAGAAGAGTCGATAGGAGCCATGCTAGCCCAAGTAAATGAGTCAGGGATTGAGCATGCAGTTTACTACTTGAGTAGAAAGCTCCTACCTTATGAAATTAAGTATAGTATCATTGAAAAGACCTATATAGCCGTGGTTTGGTCTTCTAAGAAGTTGCAGCATTACTTTCATTCATATAGTGTGCAAGCAATTTCCAGGTTGGATCCAATGAAGTACTTAAGGGAGACGCCCTCTTTGATTGGGAAATATGGTTTATGGTTTATAATATTAGAAGAATTTGAGATTGAATACGTAACCAGGAAAAACAATCAAAGGTAGAGCGGTGGCAGAATTCCTAGCCCAACAACCATTACCAGAAAGTGAAGAGGTAATCTTGGAGTTTCCAGATGAACATTTAGAAGCAATTGAAGTACAAGAGTGGAAAATGTAATTTGATGGAGCAGTAAACAGGAAAGGAGCAGGTTTGGGAGTTATACTAGAATCACCCAGAGGGGAACTTATCCCTTTAGCCAAAAAATTGAAGTTTAGGGAAACCAATAATATGGTGGAGTACGAAGCTTGTATTTTTAGTTTGGAAACCCTAATGATTATGAAGGTGGATAAGGTGGAAGTTTATGGTGATTCATTGCTAGTAGTATCCAAAGTAAATGGAGAATGGGAGTTGAAAGAAGAAAAATTGAAACCATACCACCATTACTTGACCATAATGAAGAAGAACTTTAAGGAGTGTAGGTTTATACACCTATCAAGAGAAGAAAATCAGATGGCTGATGCCCTAGCCACATTGGCTTCGGTATGGGAAAACCCTAATAGCTTATTCCTTAAGCCTTTGATCTTGACCAGTTCATCAACTCCTTGCTATGAATATGAAATAATCATGGAAATTGATACAAACCATGATGCATGGTATGATACTATAAGGCGATTTTTGGAAGAAAGAGAATACCCACCGGGGGCAACAAAGAAAGAGAGAAGAGCCATAAGGCGGTGGTCATTGCAATACATCACCTTCCATAGAGAGTTATATCGAAGATGGCCTGATGGGGTGAATTTGAGATGTTTAAGAAAGCCTGAAGTGGAGCGCATCATGTCAGAAATACATGCTGGAAGTTGTAGTCCACACATGAATAGTTTTGGCCCTAGTTATAAAGATTATTCGACAAGGTTACTATTAGTTGACCATGGAGAAAGACTGTATTGAGTTCGTAAAGAGGTGCCATCAATGTCAGATGTATGGTAACTTGAATAACATGCCTCCTGAAGAATTGCATTCAATGTCTTCACCCTGGCCATTTGCCACCTGGGGTATCGACATTATAGGAGAGATACATCCGACAGCTTCAAACGGTCACCGTTTCATTGTGGTAGCAGTAGATTATTTTTCAAAATGGGTCGAAGCCGAATCCTTCAATAAACTGGGTGCAAGCCAAATGGTTAGGTTTATTGAAAAGAACCTCATCTGCAGATACGGGGTCCTGCATAGTGTGATATCAAACAATGGGGTACAGTTTCAAGGAGTAGTTAGGGATTTATTCACGAAGTACCAAATCCATCATCATAGATCCTCTCCTTATAGACCAAAGGCTAATGGTGTCGTGGAAGCAATAAACAAGACAATTAAGCAAATTCTGTCCAAGATGACCAAGACTTACAAGGATTGGTCAGAGATGCTTCCCTTTGCTTTATGGGGATATAGGACAAGTGTGCGAACACCTACTGAAATGACACCGTTCTCTTTGGTTTATGGGATGGATGCAGTATTGCCAATAGAAATTGAGATCAAGTCGTTAAGAGCAGTCTTGGATGCTGAACTGCCTGAAATGGAATGGGTAGCAAGCAGATACACATAATTAGCTCTATTAGAAGAGAGAAGATTAAAGACACTATATCATCACCAACTGTATCAAAAGAAGATAGCTGGGGCCTACAATAGAAGGGTTAAGGTAAGAAAATTCAGAGTTGGGGATTTGGTGTTGAAGCAATGTAAGCCTAATGTATCTGATCCAAGGGGGAAGTTCAGACCTAGCTGGGAAGGTCCATATGTCGTAAAACAAGTCATGAACAAAGGTGATGTGAAGTTGTCAGACATGGACGAAAATGAATTTAGTGAGCCAGTAAACATTGAAAGGTTGAAGAAGTTTTATGTATAAAAAAATAAATAAAAAAGAGAAGAGCTCGCTAGGTTGAAAACCCAAAAAAGGGCGGCCTAGGAAAAAGTTAGAGCAGTCCACTAGTTCCAAAAACCCGAAAGGGCGGGCTAGGCAACAATTAGGGCTAAATGAGAGAAAATCGTCAATTAGAAAACCCGAAAGGGCTAGTTGGCAACATGAGTGACCTTGTGTATGCTGGCTTTATGTTTGGTTGTTCCCCAATTTAATAAAATAGAATTAATGTTAAAATTGTTCTATGTGCACTGTTATAAGTATTCGACCAGATATAGATGAAAGAAATAAACACAATAGCAAAAGGTGATGACAAATTATAAATGGAAAAGAAGCATCTTTTATTACTTTAATTATTTTTCATCCTAACAATACACTTTCTAAATTGACAAATGCAAAATCTATGGAAGTCGATAAGTGTAACGTGCAGGCCAGCTTTGCCTTAGCCGATCCAAGTAGGCTTCATTCGAGCAAGGCATGTCTAAGTCGGGAGCAAAGTCAGAATCACATGGCTCAGCTCCGTATTGATGGCCAAGTCAGTGAGGATCATAGCATATACCTTGACGAAGAGCAACAAGGGGAACATACATCAAGTATGTCCGCATGGTGATATGAGAAATCTTCCACCAAGGTACCAACCAACGGATATTGACTTTGGAGCGTGAGTGGATCCAGTCAACCCAGTCAGCATATGAAGAAGCAGGATGGAGTAGCATCCTAGTAGAATGATGATGTGGCAGGTATCTGGCAAAATCCACGGATGGAGTATCAAGCAAACAAAGACGCTCCTGAAGCCAAATCTATGAAAAAAAAAGAGTCCGCTAAGTTGAAAACCCGCAAGGGCAGCTTAGGCAAAAATTAGGACAGCTCGCTAGTTCCAAAAATCCGCATGGGCGGACTAGGCAAAAGTTAGAGCAAAAAAAAAAGAAAAAAGAAAATCTAAATTGAAAACCCGAAAGGGCAGTTTAGGTAATTACCTGAAGCAGCAACGGACTCCCAGTCAGTCTCTTTGACAATCTTGATTTAAATCGGTCTAATCCAACTAAGGTCTTGGCCAAAATCACAGGTACCGACGACAAGCCTCCTTCCATTTGGTCCATAATATCCAATACTCGTGGATCAATATCACCGTCAGAAGAAACAAGCAAGAATTGGCCGAGCAAGCAAAGACAAAGCATGCGTCCCCATGCCTTAGTATGGGCCAAATGAGAGAAACAAAAGTCAATCAAAGGAGCAAGTAGAATTTTTTCACCTCTCATCAATCGAAGAACTTCGGGTTTTGAAATTTGAAATAACATCTGCATCTTCTGTTGAGTATTGGAAATCAATGTGGGTAATGCCATTTGTTGATTATTGGGATATCCAAGGATGGCCTCAAATTCTTCAATCAAGGGACATATTTCAAAGCCATTAATTCTAAATACCCTAGAATCCGTATCCCAAAAAGAAGCCACGACATGTAAGAAGGAGTGGTCCAATTTGACAATTTGAAAACATTTTAAAACATCAAATTTTGACCATGAAATTTGCTTCCAATGAATGGCATCCATATTCTTAAATAAAATTTTTATTCTCTTTAAATGATGCTCGGTCATGGTGAATGAATAAAGGAAAAAATTAAAATTGTTAAAGAGAGTCTTCACGTTGAAAGAGAAAGAATTTTGTTTTATGTATTAAAATATGGTATGAAGGGTGATTTATATAGAAGAAACAAACCTTTTCCAAAAGTGAAAAGGAAAAGGTGATGGGAAAGGGTAAGACCATATGACATGAGGAATTGGTGGCAATTTCCTTTACCACATTGAATTTGGTTTAGCAAAAGATGTGGATGTAAATTATGTTGTACTGTGATAAAAAAAAAGTTATAGTAAAGAGGCAAATTGTATATTTTTCATTATTGTACAATATTTTACAAATTGCTACAATATTTCCATATCACTAAGAGGGTGGTGGTAGGTCATCAAATAAAGGCTTGAAAAAGTCATCGCCTGTTGAAGGAGGGGGCAAATCACTCGTCCCGAGTCTGCCCGAAGCGGGAGCACCAAAACCTGGCAAATTACTCATCCCGGGATCACCCGAAGCGGGAGCACCAAAATCCCTATTACCTTGAGATTCTGATCCATCATGGACCTCATCAGAAGCAGACAAAAGAATCTCATGGTTGTCAGTCTGGAGGCCTCTTGATGAAGAAGCACCGGGATCCCTCATTCCCTGAAATTGAAAGTCTCGAAAATGTTGCTCGGATTGATGATATAAACTCTCAAAATGAGAAGCCTGTCGACGACTTGCAACTAACTCTTCTTGAAGTTTCTTATTTTGTTCTTCGAGCATTCGATGTGAGCCAAGAAGGAAAAAGGTAAGAGCATATATAATCATGCATAAATATAGCATAAACTACTATGAAATAAGAAATGTACCAGGTAGTTCATATCAATGCCTTGCGGATGAGATGGCATATCTGGCGGGCTAGAATGAGCAAACGAAGGGGCAGTAAAAGAAGGTCCAGCCTCATTATCAAACGAGTCAACAACCTGCAGCAATCATTAAAGAGTCAAAAAAAAAAAAGAAAGAAGCAGTTGCAATGGAAAAGTGGTAAAAGTTTTACATGAGAAGTACTAGCCCCGAGATGTGGAACAGACTCCCCTGCATCTCCGTGATGTTCCTCCTCATCTCTACCCTCATTTTCATCAAAAATCTCTCGCACATTGATAGGAGATACATCAAAGTTCAAGAGTCTTATTTGAATAAAACAGGCATAAAATGGACTCGATAAATGGAGAAACGACTCGGCATCATAACCATACCGGGCCGATCACCATGCATCCTCTGGCATCGATATAATATTTAAAGTATATTTTGTGATTTGCATCGGAAACCTCTACTGCTCTGGACCGAGAAACCATTCATAAACTCTCTCCCCGAGAAACCAGCCACTAGACACTGGGCCAACAATCATTTGGCGAGAATGTTGGAAAGACAGTGCAGCCCTCATCAAAGGAGACCAGTTTGCTCTCTCTTCTGGGCTCCACCAGGCCAAATTCACCTGCGAAATAACATAAGGTAAGTAAAACTTTCACATAAAATTTAAAGCATACTAATGTCATTTTACTTGGTCCTAGACTAAGCATACAAAGCGATGAGTATGCACATGATGAGAGCTGGGAACATCCACACAATCGTACAACCAGAAATTTAGTCTCGGATACCCGACTCTCTCTCGGGAAATACTGGGTACCCTCACGAGGTTATGTTCATATGCCCATACCTACAACAATGATAGTAAAGATCAAACTCATGCAAGAAAAGAGTGGAAATGGCATTAGTGGAAGACAGAATATCTCGACAATCGCCATCAAGCCGACAAAAGACTTCTTGTTTCATCAAAGCTTATCAAGGCCATGATAAAGACATGCGAGACCAGCTTCACCCCAACTAGAAGATGGTACCATTCTGAGATAAGAAAGGGCACTCAACACTGACAAAGTGAATGGAGGATTCAGTGCTGCCTAAGATGGTCGATCCAAGCAGATATAACAAAAATCCTCGAGCGTACTGTTCAGCCGTGTATCTGCCAACCCGTCCTTCGTAGTTCATCCAATAACTACGAATTGGCTCGATTTTTATCTTAAAAGGCCCTTTATATGACGGTTCCATACCAATTAATTCCTGAATTTCTTCAAATGTTAAAATATCGTTGGTCAGGGGAACCGGAGCACCATCATATCAAAGGCCGATTATAGCAGTAAAATCGACCGGACCAATTGTCATCTCCCCAATGGGCAAGTGAAAAGTGTGGGTTGTATCCAACCATCGCTCTGCAAGCGCCTGAACTACGCTCTGGTCTATCTGATATTCCTCAGACGGCAATTGTAAGATGAACTGCTCAAAGCCGCAATCTCGGATAATCCGCCTTACCCAAGAAGGCACTACATCATACCATTGTCGGGCTTTGTAAATACACCCTCTAGCCCGAATAACGCAACGATCATGCTAACACAGACCCAGGTAAGTTAATACCAAGTAAATACATATTATTCTATCTACTTAAATTAATTTATTTTTCACAATAACAAATAATATTAAAAATATATAAAAAAGAGCGCAAAATAGAAAGACAAAAAAACAAGAGCAATAAAAAAGGAAAAAGTAATTACCTCACTGTTTTGGTTGAAATTGCGATGGAGCGGCATCCCGACTAGTATATCTAAATTTCCATCTTTATGATGCCAAATAAACTCCAATAACTCGGCATTAGAATGAGTCCCTGACCTCGAAGCATGCATTGTTTTTGAAAAATATATGCTATAATTGAAAGGAAATTTGAGAGAATTACGAAATTAAAATTGAAATTGTGAAATGAAATGAAGAATCGGCTCCTTTATATAGAGAAACGGTAAGCAAAACAACAAAATTCAAAACTGTTCATGAATAGTAAATTTTACTATTCAAGAATAGTAAACTTTACTATTGGTGAATAGTAAATTTTACTATTTTATGAACAGTACATTTTACTATTTATAAATAGTATTACTATTTATGTATAGTATATTTTACTATTTATGAATAGTATTGCTATTCATGAATAGTATTTTCAATAGTAAATACTATTTGCAAATAGTAAATTTACTATTTATAAATAGTAAATAGTGCATGAACAGTGACTACACAGTAAATAAAATAGTAAATTCATTTATTCATTTTAATCATTCAAATAATTGCAGGTATATAAATGTTTTTATACCCAGGGGGCAATAAGAAGACATGCATAAAAATTAGCCAAACTTTTTGAAATAAAAATTATTAGCTCGGGTCCAGAACCCAAATTTTTCTTAGGTCCAGTACCTAGAATCTTCCTTGAGTCCAGAACTTGAACTGGGTCTAGAACTCAAATTTTTCTTAGGTCTAGAACCTAGAATCTTTCCTGAGTTCAGAACTCGAACCGGGTCCAGAACCCAAATTTTCCTTAAATCCAGAACCTAGAATTTATTTCTAAGTCCAAGAACTTAGCTCGGGTCCAGAACCCAAATTTTACTATTAGGTCCAGAACCTAGAATCTTCCTTGAGTCCAGAACTCGAACCGGGTCCAGAACCCAAATTTTCCTTAGGTCCAGAACCTAGAATCTTCCTTGAGTCTAAACTCGAATCAGGTCCAGAACCCAAATTTTCCTTAGGTCCAGAACCTAGAATTTATTTCTAAATCCAAGAACTTAGCTCGGGTCCAGAACCCAAATTTTACCATTAGGTTCAGAACCTAGAATTATTTCTAAGTCTAGAACTTACCTCGAGTCCATAATCCAAATTTCCCTTAGGTCCAGAACCTAGAATTATCCTTGAGTCCAGAACTCGAACCGGGTCCAGAACCCAAAAACTCCACCATCTCAAAAATCAAGTCTTATTGCTTTTCACTCTCTTTCACTAAAGTTTCAGATCATTCAAGCAGGGGGCAAACTGTAGACCCTTATTTTTTGACCCAGTCCGGTTTAGTCCAAAATAATTTTTGTATTGTCTAATTAGTCTAAAATGGTTTTTGTTATCTTAATTAAATAATTTTTGCTTTATTATCTAATTTTTATTAATAAAAAAATAAAAAAAATAAAAAATAAAAAAAAGTTGGATTGCGGTGAAATGGTCGAAGGCCATTTCGCTCACAGGAAAAACCTGTGAGCTTGGCCATTTCTCCCGCAGGCCTATTCCCCACCCCCCTGCCGCAGCCAACTGCTGCAGATTTTTTAGCCAGAGTAATTTTTCCTGCTGCAAATTTTTTCGCCAGCGTAATTTTTTCGTAGCAGTTTTTTTTTTGCCAGCGAAATTTTCCGACGCAAATTTTCCAAAACCTAATACAATTAGGTTTTGGTTTCCTTTTCTTATTAAATATTGTATGCTGTGAGTAACTAGGAAAAACCATAAAAACCCTCTATAAATAACAACACAAAAAGGGAGGAAAGGGAAGGAGAATTGGGGGACGAAAATTGATAGAGTTGGAAACCGAATCTGTGAAGGATAGGCAGCAAATCAATTTGACTTTTTGAGAGCAACAAACAACGCATTAAAAAATGAATCAAAAGCAGCAACTATCTTTGTTTTTGTTCATCCAAGAAGAATTATTTTTGGAGGAACTATCAAAAGGAGGTATGTATTAAATTCTTCTGTTTTTCACATTAGCTAAAATTATAAAATTGTGTTTGTCAAAATCAAAAACCCTAAAACTTTAATTTAGTTTTTCTAAAGTTAAAAACCTTATTTCATTGGTTTATTTTCCAAAAGACATAAAATTGTTACTTTTATTTCTTCAAAACTCCAAAACCCTAATTGAACATGTTTTTCAACAAAACCAAAACTTGATTGTGTTTCTTTCTAAAAGCTCCAAAAATATCTTTTTTTTTCTTTATAAACTTTAAATTGTTTTTTTATTTTCATAAACTTCATGAAAATTGAAAATTGTCTTTCCAAATCCTAAAATAAATTCATTACCCGAAACCCTAATTCAAAAGCTTTTAAACCCTAATTCAATTCCAAAACTCAAAATAGTAAACCCTAACCCCTTTAAAACATTAAACCCTAATTTTTCTAAATCCTAATTCTTTAAAACTTAAAAAAATCATATAAACATAATTTTACACAGTAAGCTCAAAATAACAATTCATTAACCGTGAATCACAAAACTTAATGTTTTAAAGTGTCCAAACCCTAGTTTCATGATTTCACTATTCAAACCTTAATTTGATTAATCAAAGAGTCTTACCAACCTTTTAAAACATAAAACCTTAATCTATTTTAATTCCATAAAAAAATCACAGTAGCCAAATTCCATTAATTCCAAAACCTTAAACACATGAAATAAAGAGCCCTAAATGGAAACAGTAGCTATAATTGGACTTTTATTTGCTTTATTTAATTCTATATTTGATTATGCTTTGATTTATTTCTTATGCTTTAATTTATTTAAATTCAATGCTTGGTTTATTTTATTTATCATGGATGGATGTTTACTTTTTATTGATATTTAGTACCTTTGATGAATGATTTATTTTATTATGAATGGATATTTACATTTATTAACTTATTTAGATTTCCAAATGTTGTAAGAGGTATGTCTCCACTTGGTGGGTATTTCATTAGATAAAAATCATGTAATTTAAATTGCTTTTCTATTTTAGAACCAATGTAAAGGGCATGTTTCTACCTTTCGGTGGGTGTCCTATTTAGGCATGTGATGTAAGGACATATTTCCATCTTCAGATGGGTGTCCATTTATTTGTTTTGCTAGGACTTTGCTTCGATTTTAATATATCGATGTTTTCTTTTAATTGTTGTGTGTAATATGGATAATGTCATTATATTTAAGAATGTTATAATATTAAGACCTGTAAAGGAGGCCAATTCCAATGAACCGGGCATTGTGGGGGTGCTGGGCCATTTCTCACCTTCCCCACACGTACCCAACTTTCCGAACCCATTAGGGGGTTGGGGATTCCTTAGGAATCGAGTCATCCACCTCTTTCTTTTTCTCGGCCCGTCCGGGTGGTGACTTTATTTTCTCCGGACTTAGGTCCGTGTTCTCTAAGGCCCCGAGCCTAAACAGTGCCGAAGTAGCAAGAATCATTCCACTGGGAGTGGGGGCGAAAATCCCCGCTCACACCTAGCTATCTGCAAGTGCACAGGTCATATCAAATAATACAGTGATAAGTAGAGTATCATTTCCACAAGGAAGGTTGTTTTAAATACTAAATAATTGAACTGATTATTATTTGGATAACAAGAGTAGGTTTATGATTAAATTAAACTTTAAACAAAAGCAAATTGTTGAAATTAAATATAATAATATGAAACTTAGGGTTAAGTCACCTTTATGAGTTTATTATGGATTTTCTAAGTTATTGATTTTTAATTCAAGTTCCCTTTTCATTAATGGTTGAATTCTCCTTAATTAAGCTTAAGTCTCTCTCAAGTACTAAAGCTAATATCAATTTAACCCTTATGTCTACTCTCGTGTTCACAAGTAATTAAATCAATTAATTAAGTTTTGTGAGAATCTTGAATCAACCTCTTAAATGTTTAGCCTTATGTCTAAGTGAAAAACATCTTAAGATTGTTACCTCTTTGGACAAATATTATGCTTCCACTCTCGTTTCATCACACAATATCTCAATTAAATTAATTATTTGCCAAGTAATCAAATCATTAAGATCAAAGATAACAAAATAATCAAAGATAAACTTAATTAAATCAATTAGGCAATAAGTATTCCATAATAAACTCAATAAAAGGGACTAACCCTAAAAAGAGTTTAGTTCCTCATATTTAAAGTAAAAACACAATATTTATTAATTAAAACACAAAAATAAGAAAGAGCAAACTCTAGTTCTTGATTTGGAGAAGAACTCCTTTAGGACTCCTTGAATCTCTTCTTTGAAACCCTATTTTACTCTTCTCTCAAAATAGAGGCTAGAACTCAATTGATTCAAGTTTTGGGTATAAAGAATTAACCTTACTACACTCTCACTTGTATCTAAAGCTCTCTTATTTATAAAACACACACTAACTTTTATATAAAACTAAATCAAAAACTCATATATCGTAACATGCTTGAACCTTTGGAGGAATGGTGTTTATATAGAGTTCTTGGAGGATTCTTGATGGTGGCAAGCTATCAAATACAAGTTACAACTGTTTAGACCTTCAAAATTTAATTTATTTTAGCTTAAAGTCATCATTTTCTACCCCACGGTCGTGGCATATGGATCCCAGGATTGTGGTTTAGGTTTATTTGGATTGTTTCGAGCCATTATTCAGCTGTAAATGGCAACTTTGTGGGCCACGGTCGTGGCCTTTTGATTGCCATGGTCGTGGCATTTGACTTGAGGCTACAATTTTTGTCTTTTCTTTCTGTTCTTGGCTCTAACAGCAGGGAAATAGATTCCATGGGTGTGGCCTTGAATGGCCACAATCGTGACATTCATTTTTCTTCTGGAACTTTTGTTTTTCTTCAATTTTTGAAGTGGCAGACATAAATTTGTTCCCAGGGTCATGGCCTTGAATGGTCACAATCATGGCACTTCATTCTTTTTTTGTTTTTGCTTCCTTTTCTTTTATTTTGCACCTCTAATAATAAAAAATCTTTAATCTTGTCTTCTCATGCTTAAATAATGTAATTCTTACTCAAATAAATAAAATCCATCAAATTCATTTGAAAACAATTGAAATCATGGTTAGAATTACATAAAATATTTAATCAAATTTTCACTCTATCAGGGATCCTCTTATGTGCTAATGTGACAAATCATATAATTTGCCATGCTATTTGTCAAATCATTTTATGAGTTGACATGATGCTATATAATGCGCTATATTAGTTTTCCTTTAGTGTTTTATATTGCAAATGAACTAAGGACAACAATGAATTTATTAATTCTTTTAATGAGTTGACGTGACACCATATAATGTGCTACATCAGTTTTCCTTCAATGTTTTAGATTAAAAATGAACAAAGCACAACAATGAGAGCGCTACGTCAATTTTCCTTGACAATATGAGCTTAGTGCATATTTTAAGGATGATGATGAGATGAACTAATAACGAAGTAGGATGATGGACATTAGTGTATTTTTCGTGGAATGAGTTTGGTTAGGGTTTAGAAAATTAATGAGAAAAATTAGGGTTTGATAAGAGTTGTGGCAAAATTGAGTATATGTGTAGTTTTATGGGTTAAAGTATATTAACATGAGTTTCTAATACTACATCTAAACTTATAATTTGGTTAGGAGTGGAGTGAAGTAATTGTGTGGAATAAAAAAAGAAGAGACCACTTTGTGAAAGTGGGAAGCTTGGTGGAGTTAGATTTGGAAAGGAGCTCATCCTTTCATTTTAGGCTTCAAAAAGATTAATACATTCTTTGATATGGTCTTTTCTTGTGGTTTGCATTGTTTTGAGTTAAATTGTGTGTTTTGTGTGGATTTGGTAAGCCAAGGGTGTGGCCTTAAGGGAGGACACAGCTGTGGGGTTTGAATTGGTTCTGTTTGTGTGAAGTTTGTAGAAAGGCAGTATTAAATTGAATGCCACAGGAATGGCATTAATATGCCATAGTTGTGGGCTTTTTCATATGAGATTGGTAGTAGCATTTCATAAGCCATAGTATAGACCTTAATTTTGACCCTAGACTATTCCGATCTCAATTAATTAAGGCCAAGTCAAATTTGGTCCATTCTTAATGGCTTAAACCTAGTTTAAAGCTGTAAATTAGATTGGTCCAATTTTATATGGCCTAAATTAAGCCGGTTCAATTTTTAAAGTCCGAATTAGATCCGATTCAAAATTAGAATAAGTTAGGTTTGGTTTAATTTGCCCATATCAAATTGGACCTTATGCAATTCTATATGAGTAATGTTCATATCGAATTGGACTAGCTCCAATTCAATATGAACATTCATATTGAATTGGAGCTAGTCCAATTTGATATGAACATTGCTCATATCGAATTGGAAAAGCTCCAATTCGATATGAGCAATGTTGAACCCATATCGAATTTGTGTTGAACACATTTTAATTCAATATGGACTTCTATTTTAGGACTTAATCCAGGCCAAATACAGATTGAGTTTGGTTTAAATTCTAATTAAGCTCGGATAAGTGAGAAGGAGTTTGGAAAGATTAGGGTGATGAACTAGCTTTAACATAATTATCCCTATAAATACAGTTTTAAATAAGATGCCATAAGGGAGGCGGCCATCGAGCAGATCAACAATTAAGAGGCAGCAATAATTAAGTAGCAATTGAGCAACAATTAAAAAGACAATCAACACATAGAACCAACAACACAATCAACACATAGAAACCAAAATGCAATCAATACACACAAACCAAGGAGGCCGTAGCCATTGTCTTTAGCCTACTTTGTTCAACCAATATCAAAGTTAGTCCAGGAAGTAGCATAAAGGGCTTGATTTAACATATCAATATTGGTGAAGCCAACACGTAGGTATGACCACTATTTAACCAATTCAACTTAGTTTCATGATTTATTTTTATACACTACGTATCAATGTTACCATTCTTTATAAAAGTTTTCAAATAATGGATGAGTAGTTGCACATTTTTGAACTGAATAATCCTAAGGTTTAATTTTTACCTTAAAGCCCTAATATTGCATTGTTTCAAATATAATTTACATATTTAGCTTTAGTATATCTTCTAAAATCCTAAGTTTACATGTTTTAATCTAGTTTGCATATCAAACTATAGACTTGCATGTTTTAGTTTAATTTATATGATTAAAATGCTAATTTTATATTAGAAAACATAATTTAGTTTTTTAAACCCTAAAATCCAATTTTATATTAGAAACCCTAATTTAGTTTTCTAAACCCTAAAACCCTAATTTGATTACCAAATCCCTAATTTACATAAATAAACCCTAGTTTCATATGTAAAATCGTAGTTTAGATAGAAATCCTAGATGTTATTTGTTTCTTTATTGTTACACGCCTTATGATTCTTTAATGATAATTTATATATGTTTAAATTAATTGCTTGGTATGAATGGTTAAATTATATTTTCTTATTAATGCTTGCCATTTATATCTTTAAAGTTGTAAACGACATATTTCCACTGGTGGGTGCTTTATTAGGTTTTGTAATTTAAGTTATTTTATGGATTTTGGATTATTATAAAGGGCATGTTTCCACCAAATGGTCAGTGCCCTATTTTATTTACTTATATTTTTTGGACATTGGACATTGTAAGAGCATGTTCCATCTTGTATGGATGCCCATATTGTTGGTTTATTTGGACTTGCTTTAATTTTAATACAATGAATATTTATTTACATTAATTGCATGTATTATGGATTATATTATGATGAGTTAAGAATTTATAATGTATAGACCTGTAAAGGAGGCCAGTTCCAATGAGCCGGGAGCTATGGGGGTGCTGGGTCACTCTCACCTTCCCTATGCGTACCCAACTTTCCAAACCTAGTAGAGGTTAGGAATTTCTTAGGAATTGAGTCATCCATCCCTTTTTATTTTCCTGACCCATTAGGCCAGTGTTCTCTAAGGCCCTGAGCCTAACAATACTAAAGTCACAAGGACCATTTCACATGGGAGTAGGGGCAAAAATTTTTTCTCACACACAGGCATGGCCTTGAGAATTCCACGGCCATAGACTTGTATCATGACCTGGACAGAAGTGTTTCTAAGTACATGAGTGTGGCTTATAGGTAGGCATGGCTATGGCAATTGGTTATGATGAAAAGATGTTTGTGTTGTTGGTAATCATGGTAGTATGACATAAATGATAAAGATATGTGAGAAGCATGGCAAAAATTTTGAAATGAGGAAAAGATATAAGATGATAAATGTGTGATGTATAATACCTTATATTTAACTAGTTCTAGAAGATTGTGTTTGGTAGTTTTGGCATGGCATACACTATTGGGGTGAGACACAGGGTGCCGCAGATATAGTCACACCCTTAGGCGAGAGACATTGGTGTTATAGATATGATTACGCTGTGGGTGAGACACAAGATGTAACACCCCTATACCCAATATACGTACACCACATACACTATCAATATATAATATACGTATACCGGATAAAAGAATGTCACAGTCTATTTGAAGCAAACCAACCTTTAATCAAATAATCATAATAGGTAGTAATAGATAAAATATTTCTTATTAAAACACATATACATAGATACCACAATAGTACCCAAAAGTTTATTTAAAACATTTGTTTAATAAGCAGCAGAAAAATGTAGTGGATTATACATATGTATACATCAAAATTAATATTTACAAAAATATAGAGTTTAAACATGCTTGGAAGTTCGTCTCTGATCTTGAAGTCCAACAATCAACTCCTCACAAGGGATCACAAGCCTAAACTCGACTCGGTCTAGTTGAACTCTCCAGTTCAACTAAATCTACTCGGTCACCTGCTCGATGAACCACAATCGCGCTAAGCCAACGGCTTAGTGGTACAAACTATGATGACAATATACTTCAATGTATTGCCAATGTCATACTTTCAACCATTATAAACAATACACAAGAATATCATATTTCATAACATTACATTAAATTATATTATTCAATTGTTTCATCATTCATAATTCACATTTAAACAAAGACAAGCATGGGCCCAAAAGAAACTAATATGTCATTCAAATTTCAGAGTTACTATTTTGGTTCAATAATCACATTTATCAAGCCCATAGGTGAATCATTATCACAATGAGAAACATCTCATATGTAACATCCCAACTAGGCTTCAAGGACTAGGCCCAACCAAGCTTCAAGGGGAGCTAAGCATCAACCCAACTTGGCTTTAAGGACTAAGCCCAACCCAGCTTCAAGGGATTGTTACTTTTAGGCATGCCACCAATAACAAAACTCTGAAAATTGAATAACACATTAGGTACACAATTCTCTTATTATTCCATTATCAATTCCATTCTCATTTTCTCATAATCATCTAGGCAACCATGCCTCAATTATTTCATTTGCATCATTATAGCCAACAACAATGGCTTCACATCTCATCCTTAGGGTATACATAACCAATTGCATTGTACATACATTTTGAATGATCATTATATCTTTCACATTATGCAAATCATAGCATTAATTAAATGTATCAACAAAGTATTAAATTACTTAACACATTCACAACCAAATGTGTTAAGTCCCAAAGTCATGTAAATGTATGCAACCACGTAACGTTTGTACTTACCTCAAGAGCAACTCACACCAATCTAACCACTTCCTCTTCAAAGAATCCTTCAACACTTGGATTAGGACAACTCAAATCTCTTCAAAACCTAATCCAAAAGTGATTATACACACTCACTTAGAGATACACATAAGATAATAAGGATAAGAGCCAACTAGGGCAAACTCTACACATGACACGCTCAACAACACGGGCGTGTCCCTGATCGTGCCCTAAACTCACAACACAGAAGCTTTGACATGCTCAGTGACATGGACGTGTCACTGGCCGTGTCAATCCTCCCCCCAAAACAGTGGCTATGACACGCTCAGTAACATGGACGTGTCACTGAACGTGTCAATCCACCAACAACACAATTGCTATGACATGCTCAGTGACATGGGCGTGTCACTGGTCGTGTCAATACTACTCCAACACTGAAGCTGTGACACGCTCAGTGACATGGGCATGTCACTGGTCGTGTCACCCATCCATAAAATAGAACCATTGACACGCCCAAAGACTTGGCCGTGCTCAAAGGCGTGTTAGGCCAAAAATCCTAATTCCGACACCAACAACACCACATGCAACAAACAACATACTTTACCCTTTCCCACTCCAAACAATATTGCCCAAAACCATCAATAAACCATATTAAACTTGCATAAACACCAAAAACAACTCAATTTCATGTATCAAACACCAATCAAAACCATCATCACAACTCAACACATACACAATCCACAACTCTTGCTCTTTCACCAAACCTAACTCTTTCTCTTCAATCCAACCCCAAAATCAAAGCCAATTAGACCAAAGAACCTCAAGCTTAACAAAATCAACCATACACACATCATGAACAACCATACACCAAGCTCAATACACAAACTCAAAAGAAAACCAAAGAAACAAGTGGGAAACTTACCAAAAGTGATGAAAACCCTTAGATTTCCAACTTGATCACTTGAAACACCCTTTGTAACACCCTTACACCATATATACATACAATAAATATTTTTAGCATATGTAAAATACGCATATACAGTATAAAAATGTCACAGACCGATTTAATAAAAATTTTCTCATTTCTGTTTTAAGATTTCAAATACTAATATATAAAATAAATAGTATATAAATATTCTTTACTTGTTATAAGAATCCAAAATAAATATTTTATATGAAAATCTCTGGGGAAAATTCACCAGAGTTTTGTTTGTAATTTGGACGTTCCCAAAATTCAACAAAACACAACCTGCATAAAATAAACACTCCAAATAAAATCAATTCACCATTTCACCAATACTTTTCAATTTCTCCATATTTTCTCAAAATACTTATATATAGGTATATATATCAACATCACATATAAGATCCCATCTTAAACAAACTATTCAAATAATTCTTTACAATTTACATTATATACTTCAAAAACATATCATAACATATATAATATCAAAATATACTGTAATATCAAATATCTATATGCTGGCAACTGGCTCTGATCTTGATGTTCCTAAAAACAACTCTTCAAGCTCAATAAATACAAACCTAGACCAGATCAGGTCTAGTAGAACTCTCTGTCTCTACCAAATCATCCATGACACCTGCGCGACGAATTACAATCGTGCTAAGCCGAAGCGTAGTGGTACAAACTTTAATAATAACAATAAAACTCAATGCAATGCCAATGTACAATGCATATAGATGTCACATCATTCTGCTTTCTTATATTTTTCAAATATTTCATAATTACAACTCATAGCATTATATTGCTCAATTGTATCACAATTCATAATTCACATTAAAGCAATGACAAGCATGGGCCCAAAAAGGATCTAATATGCTATTCAAATTTCAGAGTTACTACTTTGGTCCATAATTACACCATGTGTCTAGCCCGTAGGCAATATATATATCCATGGATAATGTAACAGCCCCAGTCTCTTAAACCTCAACCCGGCTAGACCCTTAGGCCCCAGTATCTTGTTCCTCAACCCGGCTAGACTGCTATAGTTTTTGATGCTTATGACCCAATCTTTTCACCCCCAAAAACATCATATTTATCAGCTGGCCTGGCTTACTACCCAGTCTTTTCACCATTCTAGTGTATAGCCCGTAGGCAATCATAGGCATGCCACCAAACCTAGAACTCTGAAAATTGAATAACATACTAGGCACACAATTTATTCATATTTCTCATTATTAATCTCTTTCTCATTTTTACATATTCAATCTAGGCATATTGCCTTATTTTCACACTTTTTTTCTCATGTTTCTCAATTTTCACATGTTTCTCATTTTTCTCACTTATCTCATTTTTATCAATATCAATTCATTTCATTATTACACATATCTCATTTTTGTATTCACAACACATTACCCAATTACTTTGGGTATTTTCACATAATATGCATATTTCACATGTTACACAAATTAGCCATTATCAATGGCTTTTCACAATGCATTTAACACATATATGACATTACAAATGTCATAGCATATTATTCATACACAGTCAATGAACCAAGTAACTTAACACATTTTTCAACCAAAATGTGTTAAGTCCAAATGTTATGCAAATATAGACATTATATTCAAAGTTTGTACATACATCTACTAGCAACCTAAAACAAGCTTAACACAACCTCCAATCCTATCTTTCCAACTTGCCCTTCACCACTTGGATGAAGTAAATGAACCTCCCTCAATGCCTATACCAAATGTGATCATACATAATCATTTAATATCACATTCTAAGGTATTCTCAACATCAAACCATAATTAAACATCACTCTAAACCAAATCCCAAAATTAAACTTCACCTCACTTTAACTTTGAAAAACCATATCAAGCCATTTAAATTAATGTTTTAAGTTTATTAATATCATTAGAAACATGTTTTAGCATGTTTAAAACCAATTACATTAATTAACCCCATGCTTATGCTCAAAACCCTAATATGGCATAATCTTCACCATTGAAGGATCTCCATTCCAACTCAATCCAATTATCATTTCAATCTTATTTCCACCACTTATATTATTAAGTAACATGATTTAAGCACTAAAATTAAACAATTAATCTTTCTTTAAAAATTCACTTTTCCAAAATCCTAAATCAATACTACCCTCTTCAAACTCTAACCAAACACAACCAAATCCAATATTTGACTTTAAAATACTTGTTTATGCTTCAAAACAACTCATTTGGAACCAATTTGTACAATTAAAAATCATGATTTCAAAAACTCAAATGTTCCATAACCCTAAATTCTCTCTCTTCCCCAATCTTACCCAAACTCAACCATTTCTTTAATCCAACCTTAAAATCATTATACTCATTAAAAGAACATCTTCCATACCCATTCCAACAATTATAACATGCTCTTTCAAAAACTCAATTCATACATATTCATAAGCTTTAAAGAACTTCATAATTTTGGAAATAAAACTTACTTACTTGTTGGAAAATCACCAAAACTACTCTTATTCCCTTGAAAGCTTGAAGAATTTGATGATGGAAGAAACTAAAAATCTCCCTTTTTGGCCATGAAAGTCGTCCTTGAAGGAAAGAAGAAGAAGAAGATGAAAAACTTTTAAATTTTCTTTTTCTTTTCATCTTTTATTTTTAACCATATATATATATTAAAATAATTTAATAAATTAAAAGTCATAATTCCCTCTTCCATTCAAAAATAATTTATTTTTAAATTATTTTATTAATTTTGAATTTCTAAGATTTAATTACCAAAATACCCTTTTACTTTGACTTTTCTTTTAAAAAGTGTTGACTTTTATATGTTATGTATATTTTACATATATATCACATATGTGTTCCACTTTTTCATTTAAAACCCCTTCATTTTTCATTTAAAACCATTAATTTAATTTATCCATTTAAATTATAATTTATTTTATCAAAATTTCAAAAATTAGAACTTTTCAAAAATTTGGGATATTACACATATGCACAAGTAATGTGTATCTTATATACACATCAAGTGTACCTTATATATGTATTAAATATTAAGTATGTAATGTATTAATCCAACATATACAATTAATATACCATATGTATATGTTATATATATACTCTAGATATATATAAATATATATATATATATATATTGAGTATATATAAAATTTTATATCTCCAAAATCTCGGATGTGACACCCTTCAATCTTGAGTTAGGAAGAACAAAATCTCTCTTTCCCTCTTGTTAATGGTGATGGCTGGCTAAGCACAGGAAGAAAGAAGAAGATGATGATAAGTCAACCCACAAACTTGTCTCCAACACTAAATTCTATGTCTCTCCTCTTCAAATCCGAATAAGATTTCTATCGGTCTGAAGCTGCTTTCAATCGATCCCGAATTATCTTCACTTTCTCTTTCATTTCTTTAATTAAATTGGGACCAACCAACTTACCTTCTCCAACTTCATCCCAACATAGAGGCGTCCTGCATCTTCTACCATATAATGCCTCATAAGGTGCCATTTTAATACTAGATTGATGACTGTTGTTGTAAGTAAATTCTATCAATGGCAAAAATCTATCCCAACCCCCAGAGAAATCAATGACACAGCTTCTCAATATGTCCTCTATAATATGCATCACTCTCTTTGACTGCCCATTTGTTTACGGATGAAAAGCAGTGCTAAAGTGCAATCGACAACCCAAAGCATTATGCAAACTCTTCCAAAACCTTGAAGTGAACCGGGGATCTCGATAAGATACCAAAAAAATTGAGGCTCCATGCAACTTCACTATCTCACTGATATGTAGCTCAGCCAACTTCTCCAGAGAATAGTCTATTCAAACTGGAAGAAAATGAGTTGTCTTCATCAACCGATCAACAATCACCCAAATGGCATCATGCTTTCTCTGAGTCAACGGCAAACTAGTCACAAAATCCATTGTTGCTCGCTCCCATTTCCATTCAGGCACTGATAATGGTTGGAGCAACCCTGTTGGAACTTGATGCTCGGCCTTCACTCTCTGACAAGTGAGACATTTAGATACAAACTCTGCTATGTCCCTCTTCATACCTAACCACCAATAGTGTTGTTTCAAATCATGATACATCTTGGTACTTCCAGAGTACAAAGCAAAAATTGACTGATGTGCTTCCTCCAAATTAATCTTTCTCAATCTTGCATTATCAGGAACACACAATCTATCTTTGTACCAAAGGCTGCCATCATCTCTCATAAGAAAATCTCGGCTCTCACCCTTTTGGCTATCCTACACAACTTTCTGAATTTTCTCATTTGCCAACTGGGACTCTTTAATCTGATCTAACAACATCAGTCTCAATTGTAAATGAGCTAACAAAGCACCAAAATCACATAATTCAAAACTAACGTGCAACGCTCTCAATTCAACAAGCAATGAGAGTGAATAAGTAGCCAAACCTGCCAAAGACTTTCGAATCAAAGCATCTGCTATAACATTTGCCTTACCAGGATGATAATCAATCAAACAGTCATAGTCTTTAATCAACTCCAAATAATATGTCTCTGCTCACTAGATACCATCACATTTCTACCATCACTGGTTCTTAGGGTAACACACTTCTTTTGATAGTCTACCACAGCCCCATGCTTAGACAACCAATCCATGCCTAAGATAAAATCATACTCTTTAAAAGGCATTTCAATCAAATCACCAAGAAACTCCTCATCTTGCACCACAATTGAACTATCTCGGTGCACCTTGGTAACTACCACACTATGCCCTAAAGGATTTGTCACCAACACATCAAATCCTAGGGACTCTGAATGCAATTCAGTCACAGGCAAAATAGATGCACTTATATATGAATGAGTAGATCCTGGATCAATTAGAGCCAGAACTGAAATGCCAAATAAAGAAAATGTACCCGCAATGACTGCTGAAGCATCCGGCTGCCTCTACATCATATACACTCGCTGAGATGGTCCAGCCTCATCTGGCCTACTACCTCCGGATGTAGAGCCTCCTCTTTGATTAATCCCGGGTCTACCACCTCTACTAAAACCTTTGCCCCCTTAAACTCCTCTGCTGACACTAGGTCGAGAAGCTGCAGTATCAGTTTGTCTATCCTTCGATAGCTCAGAGCAATCTTTGATGAAATGGTCCGGTGACCCACATCTAAAACATACTCCTGGTCCACTCATCTTCCAGCAAGCACCTCCATGTGCCCTACCACAATGAATACATGTAGGTAGAATAGACCTCTAAACACCTGGGGTTGGAGCACTAGCTACAGAAACTGTAGGTTTCAGTCTCTGCCTCTGATGCTGAACTGACCTACTAGACTGCCTCTTGCTCCTACTGACCCTCAAAACAAAACTTCCTCTGCCTCTCTTCATAGATGAAGACCCTGCCTCAAACTGGGGTCTCCTCACTCTAGTCTCCTCCTAAGTAGCAGCTGCTGTAATACCCTGTGCTCTCTCAACACTCCTATATGTTGCAACCAACTAAAAAAAATCTTGATATTGAGAACCAGCAACAATACACATAATAGAGGGTCTTAATCCCTCCTCAAATCTCCTGCATCGATCAATCTCATATAAAATAATCCCACCGGCATAGTGACTCAACCGGATGAACTCTATCTCATACTCTATCACTTTTCAGTTATCTTGTCTCAGACTAAAAAATTCCATCTTCTTGGCATCCTTATACTCTCTCGGAGTATACTTCTGCTCAAACTCCCACAGAAAATCACCATAAGACAAGGTTGGTGGATCATCCATAGCATGTGGAACCGTCTTCCACCAATCATAAGCATCTTTCTATAGAAGTGATCTAGCATAATCAAATTTCTCTTTAGGAGTAGCTTGCAGCAAAATAAATACCCTCTGAACTCTATTAAGCCACTGCTCAGCTACTGCAGGATCTATAGTACCAAAGAAATCTTCAGCACCAAACTTCCTCAATTTATCATAATGCCTCACCAGTACTTGTGGCTGTGGTTGCGGTGGCGGCTGCTGCACTGGAGCATGCCTCAAAAAATCTACCATATATAGTAACCAAACCGGCGGAATCTCATCAGCAGCTGGTCTCTCTGGCACAGGAGCAGGTGTTTCTCTAGCTCTCTCAACCCTAGCTCCAGCTCTACCCTCTTAAGGAGCTACACTCTCAACACTACCCTCTACGGACTGACGTGACTGAGATGCCATCACTATCTATATCTGCAAACACAGTAGAATATACCTCATCAAAGATCAAAAACTGCAAGTGCCAAAGCATGTATCTTATTCAAAAACCATATTTTAAAATCAAAATTTTCTTTTTCTTACAATTCACCTAGGTTGAAAACCTCAAACCTAGGCTCTGATACCAAAATAATTGTAACACCCCTATACCCAATATACATACACCACATACACTCTTAATATGTAATATACGTATACCAGATACAAGAATGTCATAGTCTATTTGAAGCAAACCAACCTTTAATCAAATAATCATAATAGGTAGTAATAGATAAAATATTTCTTATTAAAACACATAACATATATACCACAATAGTACCCAAAAGTTTATTTAAAACATTTGTTTAATAAGCAGCAGAACAATGTAGTGGATTATACATATGTATACATCAAAATTAATATTTACAAAAATATAGAGTTTAAACATGCTTTGCAGTTCGTCTCTGATCTTGAAGTCCAATAATCAACTCTTCACAAGGGATCACAAGCCTAGACTCAACTCGGTCTAGCTGAACTCTCTGGTTAAACTGGATCTACCCTGTCACCTGCGCGATGAACCACAATCACGCTAAGCCTACGGCTTAGTGGTACAAACTATGATGACAATATGCTTCAATGTAATGCCAATGTCATACTTTCAACAATTATAAACAATACATAAGAATATCATATATCATAACATTACATTAAATTATATTATTCAATTGTTTCATCATTCATGATTCACATTTATACAAAGACAAGCATGGGCCCAAAAGAAACTAATATGTCACTCAAATTTGAGAGTTACTATTTTGGTTCAATAATCACATTTATCAAGCCCGTAGGCAAATCATTATCACAATGAGAAACATCTCATATGTAACATCCCAACTAGGCTTCAAGGACTAGGCCCAACCAAGCTTCAAGGGGAGCTAAGCATCAACCCAACTTGGCTTCAAGGACCAAGCCCAACCTAGCTTCAAGGGATTGTTACTTTTAGGCATGCCACCAATAACAAAACTCTAAAAATTGAATAACACATTAGGCACACAATTCTTTTATTATTTCATTATCAATTCCATTCTCATTTACTCATAATCATCTAGGCAACCATGCCTCAACTATTTCATTTACATCATTATAGCCAACAACAATGGCTTCATATCTCATCATTAGGGTATACATAACCAATTGCATTGTACATACATTTTGAATGATCATTATATCTTTCACATTATGCAAATCATAGCATTAATCAAATGTATCGACAAAGTATTAGATTACTTAACACATTCACAGCCAAATGTGTTAAGTTCCAAAGTCTTGTAAATGTATGCAACCATGTAAGGTTTGTACTTACCTCAAAAACAACTCACACCAATCTAACCACTTCCTCTTCCAAGAATCCTTCAACACTTGGATTAGGAAAACTCAAATCTCTTCAAAACCTAATCCAAAAGTGATTATACACACTCACTTAGAGATACACATAAGATAATAAGGATAAGAGCCAACTAGGGCAAACTCTACACATGACACGCTCAACAACACGGGCGTGCCCCTGATCGTGCCCTAAACTCACAACACATAAGATTTGACACGCTGAGTGACATGGGCGTGTTACTGGCCATGTCAATCCTCCCCCAACACAGTGGCTATGACACCCTCAGTGACATAGGCGTGTCACTGGACGTGTCAATCCACCAACAACACAGTAGCTATGACACGCTCAGTGATATGGGCATGTCACTGGTCGTGTCAATACTACTCCAACACAGAATCTGTGACACGCTCAGTGACATGGGCATGTCACTGGTCGTGTCACCCATCCAGAAAATAGAACCATTGACACACCCAAAGACTTGGCCGTGCTCAAGGGCGTGTTAGGCCAAAAATCCTGATTCCGACACCAACAACACCACATCCAACAAACAACAAACTTTACCCTTTTCCACTCCAAATAATCTTGCCCAAAACCATCAATAAACCATACTAAACTTGCATAAACACCAAAACAACTCAATTTCATGCATCAAACATCAATCAAAACCATCATCACAACTCAACACATACACAATCCACAACTCTTGCTCTTTCACCAATCCTAACTCTTTCTCTTCAATCCAACCCCAAAATCAAAGCCAATTAGACCAAACAACTTCAAGCATAACAAAGTCAACCATACACACGTCATCAACAACCATACACCAAGCTCAATACACAAACTCAAAAGAAAACCAAAGAAACAAGTGGGAAACTTACCAAAAGTGATGAAAACCCTTAGATTTCCAACTTGATCACTTGAAACACCCTTCAATCTTGAGTTAGGAAGAACAAAATCTCTCTTTCCCTCTTGTTAATGGTGATGGTTAGCTAAGCACAAGAAGAAAGAAGAAGAAGATTATAAGTCAACACACAAACTTGTCTCTTAACCACTAATCTCCTCTTTTAATATCCACCAAGCAATTATAATAATAAAATAATCATAAATATCATCATCCACTTAATTATTCAATTTCAATTAATCAAAATATAATTAAATATCTCATTTGACTAGCTAATTAGTTGACCTGTATATGTTGTATATATCTCTATATATACAACATATACGCACTTGTCTTTCCTCTTAATCCTTTATACACACTTCAAAAACAGTTAATCCAATTTCAACAATAATCATTCCAAAAATTTTAGGGTATAGTTTGAGATATTATACAAGATGCCATGGATATAGCTATGCCCCTAGTGAGACACATTGGTGTCCCTATTATTGAAATAGGCCAAAGCAATAGTTTTGGGACTAGATTATTATATAAGAATATTTTGGCCTAATACATGTATTGATGTTTATGATTTCATAAATAAGTATAGATGTTTTGAATGACATTGCAACATGATGCATTTTAAAAATATTTTATATGTCTTTATTCATTTTTATCAAAGTGTGTACAACTGAGCTAATGATTTATTTATTACGCAGGTGATAGGGCAGCTGCTGAGAGCCCTACTAGACCAGGTCAGGTCTAGTTTGTTGGATTGGTTGTAGAAGTTCAACTATTGCCACTAGACTAGAGCTTTTGGCATTGCATGTAAATATTCATTTTCTAATTATATTATCATTATGTACATTATGACGTGAAGTGTAAGTGTAATGAAACAATATTGGTTCTATAATGTATTTATTGAAATACCATATATGTATGTATTTATATAACGATGAGATTTTGGGATGTGAGTTGCATGAAAATATACAACCATTAGATTTTGGGATGTGAGTTGGATGAAAATACTTTGAGAAAATATAATTGTTTTACAGGTTAAGTTACATGATTTTGGATAATGCTTGAAATATAGACAAAACTCTAGCGAAATTTTCCAGAGATTTTTTCTTATATATAATTTGCTATAACCGAAAGTGAAACAATTTTCATAAAAACTAGGGGAACTAATAAATGGTAATGTTAGTGATACTCTTGTACCCTATATGCTTATAGCACATATCTAAGGAGATGTGTAATATACATATGTAGAGTATAAGGGTATTATATTTATTTTAATATCAAAGCCTAGTTCAATGTTCTCAACCTAGGTAGGTTTTTGAGAGAGAGAAAAGGGGATTTTAAATTTGATTTGAAAGTGTTATACATACATATGCATTGACATTTAAACTGGCCTCTGATGTAGCGATCTTTGTTATTGTAGTAGATATAGGCAGGGGTGCTCACAGTTTGGTTAACCGAACTGTGAGTGAGTTTAAAAAAAATTCAAACATCAATTTTAGTTTAGGATTTTTCGAAACTAAAATTGAACCATTAGTGAATGGTTAACTGATTATTGGTTAACTGTTCAATATGGATGGTTAACTGATAATTTTTGTTTTTAACTGTTTCTCTATACATATAGCAAAAATATAAAAATTAACAAAAATTATAAATTTTACACACAGTCAAAATACACAATGCATAATTTAAATTCGAACGTAATAACAATAACATCAACAGAAAATCAAAATACATAGAATGTATTTAAAATTCATATACAAAAAAAAAACAAAGTAATAAACAAAAAAATAAACTTGCTTTTCAATCATCAATATTGCTTAAAGGATGATCTTCAGTCACATAGGAGGATTCTACCAAGAAAGAAAAAAAAATATAAATTAGAATGTAGCATATAATAAAATATAAATAAATTTAAAAAAAGTGAAGAAATAATTTTACCTAAGTTGATCATCTCAAGTTCTTATATGCAATGCTCAATATAATTTTTTTCATTTGGAGACCACAACCAATCATGCGTACAAATGAGAGATTCCACCATTCTAGGAGTCAAACTACTTTGAAATGAATCAAGGATGCCTCCTTCCATGCTAAAAGCCAATTCAGAAGCAACAGTTGATACATGCATTGCCAATACATCTCGAGCCATAAAAGAAAGCACTCAAAATCTAGATGAATTAATTTTCCACCAATTCAATATATCAAAAGAATCATTAGACTCCTCACAATCTTCACTCAAGTACTTATCCAATTCTGATTTGGATTATCCACAACTTTGAACCACTTTTTCCTTCTTGTATAAAGATTGCAAAAAAGCAGAGGGATTTTTCGAAGCTTCCAATTCTATGTTGTTATCTTGTGAAGAGCTCTCACATGGTCATGCATGAAGTTGGGATTGAGACGAGTCATAAAAATTAAACATAGATTTCAATACTTTCTCCACCTTTTCTTTTAAATTATTAACACTTTTTTCATCATATGAGGCTTTGATGATCCAATTAACATATTCCAATTTATGTATAGGATCAAGAACAACAGTAATAAAAAGCATAACATTAACATTCTCAGCATTCACCCAATATTTGTCATGCTTGTTTTTCATCCTCAAAGCCGTTGAACTCAAACTTAAATCATCACTACCACACCATGTTTTCAGCATGAGTCTAAGGCCATATATTTTCTTCATGTATTCATTACCAGTGACATAAAGAGAGCCAGACAAACTCAAGGTAGTCTCATAAAAAACTTAAATGAACTGGCAATAAGTGTTTTGCATATCCCCAATCCTCATAAGTAGGTATGCCATATTTTTTAGAAAGTTTAACAACATACATGTTATCCATTATTTCTAGCAATTCAAAAGCCTTTTGAAATTTCAAAGCTGCTTCCAACATAAAAAAAAGTAGAATTCCATCTAGTTTCCACATCTAAACACACTATAGTTTTACTTTCTATCAAATATTGCTCTACATAAGATTTAAATTTTTTAAGCCTAGCAGGAGAAGACCTCACATATTTGATTGTAGAGCGAATTCTTATAATAGAATCAGTCAAGTCACTCAATCCATCTTTAATAATTAAGCTCAAAATATGAGCTTCGCACCTCATATGCAAGTATTCACCTTGCAAGACACTCCCCTTCCAACTATTTAGTCTTCCTTCAAGTATTGAATGCTCAAATAATTTAAACTTGAATTATCAACAGTAATTGTAAAAATTTTACCTATACCCCAATCAAGCAAGCTTCTCTCAACTGCCTTACCAATTATTTCACCAGAATGACCAGAAAGTGGATAAAAATTTATAATTTTTTTTATACAACTTCCAATAATTATCAATAAAATGAGCATTCATACACATGTAACTCAAATTTTGAATAGATTTTCATGCATCAGTAGTAAGACTAATTCTAGAAGACAATTTTTTAAAGTAACTTTTCAAATTAATTCTCTCTTCTTTGTACCTCTTCAACTTAATCCTATCTTCTTTGTACAATTAAGATAATCTCTAGCTATAGTATGACGAGAAGGAATCACAATCATGGTTGCATTACACGACAAAAATCACTAAATCCATGATCGTCCACATGCCTAAATGTCAACTCATCCATTATGATCATCCTAGCATAATATTTTCTACATTCTTCTTGACTAAACTTCTAAGAAGCAAGTGAAAAAGTAGTATCCCCTTCTATTACATCTATTTGGGGCTTAAAAGCTAAGGTTCTTTGAATAGTATTGAAATTATATGGATATTTCATACACCTAGATAAATGATTGCTTAAACAACTTGTGCCACTAGTAGAGGGACATGCAAGAGATTGACTATAATATTTACATTTAGCCCTTTTTTATTGAGGATTTTCAGTATTATTTGACTCAAAATGCTCCTGAACCCATGGCTTCTTTCTTTTAATACTCACCTTGGGTGGCTTTGTAGCATTTGTAGAAACACTTGCCTTTATAGAACAATCATCATTTCTTTGAGGGACAATACTTGCACTATTAGCTGTAGTTTTCATATTATCTCTGGCACTTGACATATGTAGAGTAAAAAAAGATATTTATTTAAAAGTATCGCAATATGATATATAATAACTAAGGAAAAGTAATAGCATGAAAGATGAATAAGCAAAATCAGTTGAACAACTAGTGTCTAAATTCATTAAGGATTAAAGAAGTTATTGATTAAATAATAAAGATTAAGGCATTAACTAAAATGCTCATTAAAAATATACAGATAAGAAAATTTCATAATCGCTATAACATTAGAAACATATGGACAAAAAGGGCAAGAATATCATAATTTAGAAGCCTGACTCCCAATTTAAAAGGCCCAATATCCTTTTCATATGGAAGTATTCATAAAATTATTTAAAATTTATTATATAATTTGTTAATGTTAATTAATTATTCTTATAAATAATTACAACTGCTAAATATGAATATTCATATGGAAATATTTATATTTTGTTCACTACTAAATTTTGTAATAGTATAAGTAGCCAAAATACAAAAATCATCATTCAAATACAATCCAATAAGATAACAATCCAAACATAAATACATTATTAAAAAAAATACATAAAACATATTTAAAAGCTAAACACAATAAAAGCAAAATAATAAACATATGTAAATAAAACAATTAAAAGAGAGAAAAAAAAATCTTTTCTTGCTTCTTCTTCTTACAAATTCTTGAAGGGACAGACAAAAAATTAAATGAGAAAAAAAGATTTGATGAAAAGGGTATAAAATCCAAGTACAATAAAAGCAAAATATTAAACATAAAGACAAATGCTTATGCGATTGCTTTTGCTGGTTTGAACAGTCCTTAAAATCCTAGTGTTATTACTATTGCTAGTGTAATACTTAGGCCTAATCCCACAATTTGTCTTGATATTGCTCCTTGAGATTCAAGTGCTTCAAATAGCAATATAAAATTATTAGTTCTCCGCTTCCTCTATTTCACAATAAATGGAGTTTATATTTCATTTTGTATTTCCTTAAGCATGTATAATTAAATTAAATAAAAGTGTCTCATTTGAATAATAAAATTAAAAGCACGTTCTAAATCTAGTAAAATTACAAGCATTGACCGAGCATTTTATCTAATTCTAGATTAAATATATTTAAAATTAATTTTTTTATTTGTTAGTTAATTAGGTTCAATAAACAAAAATTACAAGAATGTTCTAATCTCTCTGTTCAGTGAGTATAAACTTATATTATGGATAAATTATTAAAATAAAATTCTTATATGTTGATTCAAAACACAATTAAATCCCTAGCTTTCTTGATTAGTAGATTCAAGTTCATTCTACAATTATAAGGGGAAAAAGGAAGAAGAGAACAAAGAAAAATAGGGAAAAAATGATTAAAACATGCTCTGAGAAAAATATCGAGTATTGAAGGAGAATAAAGAAAACAATTTAAGAAAAACAATGAAAATTCAAATAAAAACTAACCTTAAATCTACAGCAAGGTTGCTAACTTGCTTTAGAAAATTAAAATCAAAGGCAATACTTCTGTTATGCATGAGGAGAAATGATTTTTTGGTTGATTTGAATCAAAGGCAAGGGAAGGAAGAGGGACTACAAACTTCACATAACCTAGGGGCAGATTGCGTTAAGTGAAAAGATATCTTAAAACTCTTATTATGTGAAAAGAAAACCTAAAGGTAATTAAGTAATTTGATTGACTTGAGTAAATTGAATAAAATTATTGTAAAACTAGTGATCTAGACCTTTGTCTCAGTACTCTTGCCAACATAACAAACACCATCTCAACTACAACATTTCTTCTTTTTCTTTATTATGATGTTTATATATATATAACAATTTAAAACTATATATATAATATAGTTTTCGTCAGTTAACCAAATCGATCGATTTTCTATTACTCAAAACTAAAACTAAAATCGAAAACCAAAAAATTAAAAATTAAAAATTAAAAACCTAAACCTAAACCATCAATTTGGTTAACCATAATTTTTGATTTGGTTTAATCAATTTCAGATCGGTTTCAGTTTAATCGGATTTTTTTATCAGCCCTAGATATAGGTAGTATGGCGTCTCAGACACATATCTGATGAGGGTAGTGCACAATGTTTTTTTTCCATAATTTGATGAGGGTAGATTTGATGAGCTGGAGCTAGTACAAAATTTGCTGAGGAGGCATCAGTGCTGACTAGACCAATAGTTCAGGACATCCCACCATTCTGGATGCAGCAGATGGTAGAATTATTATTTCATGCCCCAGTTTAGCCGACCAGGAAGTATGACAAGTTGAGGAAGTATCGGGCTACCTACTTTATAGGCACTATGGATCCAGCTGAGGTTAAATAGTGGTTGGACTGAGTGGAGAGAGTGTTTATCCAGTTGCAGGATACTATATAAGAGAAATTCAATTATGCTTTATCTTTTTTGAAGGGGGATGGCTACGATTGGTGGAAGACCATTCCTCTTGGGTTGAGCAACCTTTGATTTTGTCATATGACAGTTTTCTATGAAAGTTTAGGAAGAAGTTTACTCCCCAATAGTATAAAGACAATAAGAAGGAATTTCTAAATTTGAAGCAAGGATAGAAGACAGTAGATGGGTATGAGAAAGAGTTTCTTCAGTTGAGCATGTACATAGGAGGGATCCTGACTGATAAGGTGGACTGATGTCAGACATTTGAGGAAGATTTGAACCATCCATTATGTGCCAGGTAGCAACGATCCAATATGATGATTCTTTCCAAGATAATATCTAGTGCCAAAATGCAGAGAAAGCTTAAGACATGCAACTACAGTTAAAGCAGAGGAAAGCATAGTAAGAAGAGCTAAAATAGAGATGGGATCTTCATCTTCCAAGAGAGGCAGAGGGATTTTCCTTAGAGGTTTGGTAGGAGGCTAAGGACATTTTGGCATATCAACATGATATTTGAGACAGAGGCCTATAACTTCAGTGGTTAGTACACTGACCCCAACTTCTCAAAGATCTCTGTAGACCCTTAATTTTTATCCCAGTCCGATCCAAAATAATTTTTGTGTTGTCTAATATATTTTAATTGGTCACCTATAATTTTTGTTATCTTAATTAAATAATTTTTGCTTTAGTATCTAATTTTTATTAATAAAAAAATAAAAAAAATAAAAATAAAAATAGGTGATGAAAAAATCGGCGACGAAAAAATCGTCGCCGAAAGTCAGCAGGCCCGTGGGAATTTCGCCCTCAGGAGTTTCCTACCGGTGAAATGGCCCAGGCCATTTTGGCCGCAGAATTTTTCTGCTGGCGAAATGGCCTGGCCATTTTGTCCACTGGAATTTCCTGCGAGTGAAATGGCCTAGGCCATTTCGTCTGCAGAGTTTTTCTGCAGGCGAAATGGCCCGCAGGCCTGCTTCACCACCAGCCAGCGTAATTTTTCCTGCGGTAAATTTTTTTGCCAGCTCAATTTTTTCGCAGCAGTTTTTTTTCGCCAGCAAAAATTTTCCAGGGCAAATTTTTCAAAACCTAATACAATTAGGTTTCGATTTCCTTTTCTTATTATATAAGGTATGCCGTGAGCAACTAGGAAAAAACTTCTATAAATAAGCATGATTACAACACATAAATTGGAGGAGAAAATTTAGGACGAAATTGAGAATTGGAAACCGAAATTAAAAGGGAAAACTAGGAAACTTGAAAAAGGCCTTCTGGCAGTGAATTGAATGGGACTTTTTGGAGAGAAGCATTGAAGGGAATTCAAGAATTCAAAGGCAACAAGGCTTGCCTTTGTTTTTGTTCATCCAAGAAGAATTATTTGTTAGAGGAACTATCAAAAGGAGGTATGTATTAAATTCTTTGGTTATATTTTTCACAGTAGCTAAAATTATGAAATTGTGTTTGTCAAAATAAAAAAACCTTAGAACTTTAATTTAGTTTTGCTAAAGTTAAAAACCTTATTTCGTTGCTTTATTTTTCAAAAGATATAAAATTGTTATTTTCACTTCTTCAAAACTCCAAAACCCTAATTTACTTTCTAAAAAAACCCTTAATCATATTCTGTTACTTTCCAAAAGCCTTAAAAACTACCTTTTTGCTTTTATAAACTTTAAATCATTTGTTTATTTTCATAAAACTCCCTAAAATTATCAATTGCTTTTTCCAAATTCTAAAATTCTAAGATCACCCAAAACCCTAATTCAAAGCTTCTAAAGCCCTAATTCAATTCCTAAACTCAAAATAGTAAACCCTAACCCCTTAAAACCTTAAACCTTAATTTTTTCTAAACCCTAAATTCTTTAAAACTTTTAAAAAACCATAAAAACACAAATGTGTAATTTTACACAGTAAGCTTGAAATCATCATTTAAAACCACAAATCAAAAGTATTTTAAAGTGTCCAAAACCCTAGTTTCATGATTTCACCATTCAAACCTTAATTTGTTTAATCAAAGTGTCTTACCAACCTTTTAAAATATAAAATCCTTAATTTATTTTAATTCTTTAAAAGTCACAGTAGCTTAAACTTATAAAAACCCAAAACCCTAAACATATGAAATAAAGAGCCCTAAATGGAAACAGTAGCTATAATTGGACTTTTATTTGCTTTATTTAATTCTTTATTTGATTATGCTTTAATTTATTTAAATTCAATGCTTGGTTTATTTTATTTATCATGGATAGATGTTTACTTTTTATTGATATTTAGTACCTTTGATGAATGATTTATTTATTATGAATGGTTATTTACATTTATCAACTTATTTAGATTTCCAAATGTTGTAAGAGGTATGTTTCCACTTGGTGGGTACCTCATTAGTTAAATTCATGTAATTTAATTTGCTTTTCTATCTTAGAACTTATGTAAAGGGCATGTTTCTACCTTTCGGTAGGTGTCCTATTTAGGCATGTGATGTAAGGATATGTTTCCATCTTCGGATGGATGTCCATTTATTTGTTTTGCTTGGACCTTGCTTTGATTTTAATATATTGATGCTTTCTTTTAATTATTGTGTGCAATATGGATAATGTTGTTATACTTAAGAATTTTATAATATTAAGACCTGTAAAGGAGGCCAGTTCTAATGAACCAGGCATTGTGGGGGTGCTGGGCTATTTCTCACCTTTCCCACACGTACCCAACTTTCCGAACCCATTAGGGGGTTGGAGATTCCTTAGCAATCGAGTCATCCACCCCTTTCTTTTTTTCCTGGCCCGTCCGGGTGGCGACTCCATTTTCTCCAGACTTAGGTCCGTGTTCTCTAAGGCCCTGAGCCTAAATAGTGCCGAAGTCACAAGAACCATTCCACCGGGAGTGGGGGCGAAAATCACTGCTCACAATATCCTCTATCTACCTGTGCACAATGTGGTCGAGCGCACAGGCATGTTTATTGGAGGATTGGTACATCAGAGAGTTGTTATAGGTGTGAATCTCAAGATCATTATATAAGAGATTGTCCAAAGCTACCATATGATAGATAGACTGACACGATCAGATCCAAATATAGTGTCAAAGGAAGTAGAGGCGGCAGAGGTAGTGGCAGAGGTGCTATATCAAGGGCTAGCTAGAGAGGGGATTCAACATCAATGAGTAGGCCGGAGGAGACTAGAGCTGCTCAGAGAGTATATGTGATGTAGAAGAATTTGGATGCCTCAGATGTAATAGCAGGTACCTTTTCTTTACTTGGCACATCTGTTCATACAATGATAGACGCTAGGTATGCACACTCATATATCAGCGCATCAAATTTTCCTGTGCATTTAGAATCCTTAGGGTTTGATGTATTGGTGACTAATCCTTTAGGGCATAGTATAGTGGTTAGTACAGTACATCGGATAGTCTAGTAGTGGTTCATGATGAGGAATTTCTTGATGATTTGATTGAGAAGCCCTTTAAGGATTATGATCTTATTTTAGGTATGGACTAGCTATCTAGACATAGAGCAGCGGTTGATTGATAACAGAAATGTATTACTTTGAGAACACATGATGAGAAGGATGTTGTGGTGAGGAGTGAGTCGAGATACTTCTAGTCTACCTTTAATTTTGCTATGACAGCTAGGAGACTGATCCGGAAGGGCGTGTGAGGCTTATTTGGCACATATAATGATACTAGAGCAGAGAAGTTTAAGCTCAATAGTATTCTTATAGTGGTAGAATTTCCTAATGTGTTTTTAGATGAGCTACCAAGGTCACCTCCAGTGAGAGTGGTGGAGTTTGGTATTGATGTGATGCTGGGTACTACTTTTTATCTCTATTCCCCTTATGGGGTGGCACTTGGAGAATTAAAAGAATTGAAGGTGCAATTACAGGAGCTATTGGATAAAAGGTTTATATGCCTTAGTATCTCATCATGGGGACCACCGTTGTTATTTGTTAAGAAGAATGATGTTAACTTAAGATTGTGTATTGATTATTGGAAGCTAAATAAGGTGACCATCAAGAACAATTACCTATTACCTCACATTGATGATCTTTTTGATCAATTAAAGGGGGTAGCTGTGTTTTACAAGATTGATTTCAGATCAGGGTATCATTAGTTGAGAGTTGAAGATGTTGATGTACCCAAGATTGCTTTTCATATGAGGTATTAACATTATAAGTTTCTTGTGATGCTATTTGGGTTAACGAATGCACCGATAGCTTTTATGGATTTGATAAATTGGATATTCTGACCATATTTGGACCAGTTTGTAGTGGTGTTCATTGATGATATTTTGGTGTATTCACATTGCAAGGAAGATCATAATATGTATCTATGAATTATTTTGCAGACATTAAGAGAGAAGCAATTGTATGCTAAATTGTCAAAATGTGAGTTTTGATTGGACCAAGTATCTCGAGCGTGTTGTTTCAACAAAGGGCAGTAGAGTATATTCAAGTAAAGTTGGAGCAATTTTAAATTGGAGTCCATCAAAGAATGTTGCAGAAGTAAGAGAGATAAGCACTATAATTCACCTTATATTTGCAAATTTGATTTCTCTTAGCAACTCGTATTATTAGATCGATTTTGTGGTAACTCTTGACTTACATTCATATTTACATATGTATTGCACTCTTAGCTTTTATCTTAGCTTATTATGCTAATAACAATGATGGTAAAATTATCCATAATTAATAACTATTATTATTTGACATTTATAATAAAAATGGCAACTCTTTATTTTACCTATAATAATATTACTAAGTTTGTTGAATAATTATTTTATTTATAATTCAATTAATTTTAATTTTATGAATTTTAAAGCATAATTTTGTTAATTAAATTAACTCAATCAATTGATTAATAATTAATAACCTTTAAATTAATTAATCTAAAATAAAATAATTTAAGGGATTTTAAGCTCACCCAAGCAAAAATACAATCATTGGCGCTTCTAAAATTTATCGCTTACATCATTGTTCATGAGGTTTCCAATATCCAAATGAAGTGTGGTTGGTGTCATTAGAAAATTAGTGAAGTTAGGACCTCACTCATGTTGGCGGTGTGAACTAACTCACTGAAAAATGGCCGAAATCTCACTAAAGAATCTCTATATTCATTGATATTTTCTCTCACTTCTGTGATCACTTGATGGCCTAATCATACTCAAATTAATTCTAATGAAAAGAGGATTCTAACACATCTTGAATCGCCTGAATCAGAGTTTAGATGATGGGGATATGATCGTTTAAAGTTTTGGTCGTCAAAGTTTGCTGAAATTCATTATAGCAACTTCGAAAAGAGAGTCCGACACCTCCTAGACTCCGATCAGAGTGATTTTAGTGTTGTTAACTTCTTCTAGATTTTAGCTTCTAATTCCACCAATGGTACGTCAATTGGAGGTTCGAGGATTTAAGTTATCTCTGAAAAATTATAGAGTGCTCATTTTTTCTTTTTCTCTCTTTATCTTTCTTCCTTTCTATTTTTTTCAGTCGATCTTTTTCTTTTTTTTATATTATAAATGTTATTATATTTTTAATTTTAATATTTAAAGTTTTCACATCATCTTTCATTTCTTTACCCCTTTTTCAATTAATTTCTAAGATAAACTCTACCTCAATTTCTTTATTATTATTATTATTATTATTATTACTACTACTACTACTACTACTACTACTATTACCTTTAAAAAATTTAAGTTATTACAATCTTCTCCTCTTTATAAAAATTCATCATTGAATTTTAAACTAAAGTAAGCATCTAACTATCATCACAAATCATCTAAAGTTCTTAAATAGATATTTTTGACCTAACCATCAAGTTTTACTAGTTGATCATATTATAATCTTATTGTACAAGTAATAACAACTCACTCACACTAAGGATATCATTAATACTAAAGTTAAATATCAAATTCATTATAATAACTTCATATATCTTTCTCAATAATTCTCATATTTCAACTTTCAAATTAATTCGTACTTTTATATACTAATGTTACAATTATTTCCATATCATAGATCATTATTTATATATTCTTAATCACTTCCAGGTACACTTTATCCAAAATAATTCATCAACTCTATTCTTATACCTTAACTAATACCAAATCTTAATGTCTATATATTTATACATGTCCAAGATCTCCATTCATCTATCTGGATCATTTTTACGTATAAATCTAAATACCTCTAGTTGTTCACAAATTTTAAAAATACTTTAAGTTTTCCACATACAATTCAGTTTAGCAACTTACTTATTTAATTACTATGCTTTAAATATTCAAATCCAGTTTTAAGTTTCTATTTACCCTAATCTCTTTCTCAGAAATTTTAATTCAATACCCCTTTTAGTAATTTCATTTCAAATAATGCTTTATGCTTGTAACACCCCTATATCACGTATACGTACCAAGCATGCTTAAACGATCGTAATATACATATATTCAATATAGTAAATGCCACAGTTTAAAAAGAAAACACAACAAATATCTTTGTAAATAAATGAAACCGAACTCAACATTTAAAAGAAATCCAAAAGACACCATATATAAAAATGTTTATCAATTCACAGCGGAAGTTATTACAAATATGTTATAAATCAAAGTTTACAAAACATAGAATATATATACATGATTGGCAGCTCTTCTCGGATCTTTAAGTCCCAAAAGAAATTCCTCAATGTCTAGTCTCACTTGGTCTCGAGGAGCTCTCAGGTTCAACTCTGTCACCTGCGCGATCAAACACTATCGCGCTAAGCCATCGGCTTAGTAGTACAAAATATACCAACATTATACTTTAAGGCAATGTAATGTTACACATCTAAATCATAAAGTTAACATCATAAGTGAAAAGCTAACATCACACCTTTATATTTCATAAACCATACACATAAAAGCACATCACATTACCACATCACACTACATTCAATGTCATAACAATATTCATATTACATCTTCATAGCTCCATTGATTTTACCATTCAAGAATCACATTATATACAAAAACAAGCATGGGCCCAAAACACTCTAATATGCCATTCAATTTTCAGAGTTAATGCTTTGGTTTTGTTATCACATTTATCATTATCATAAACCCAACTAGGCTTCAAGGATTTAGGTTCAACCAAGCTTCAAAGGGAACAAAGCATGCTAAGTATCAACCCAACTTGGCTTCAAGAACCAACCCAACCTAGCTTCAAGGGTTGTAACATCTCAATTAGGCTTCAAGGATCAAATCCAACCTAACTTCAAGAGAATGTTACCAATAGGCATGCCACCAACAACAAAACTCTGAAAATGAATAACACATTAGACACACAATTCATTTATTATCTCATTCTCAATTCTCATCATCAATTAGGCAAACATGCCTTATGTTCTTTCAATGGAATCATCATAGCCAAATCACAATGGCCTCATATCCTTTCATATCTCCATTCATATTATACATATAGACTCATTAATATAGCATTTCAAAGTACATTATTCATATACACATTACCATTCACAAGATTCACAATGCATAATACATAGCCTTGTTCATATAGTATCATATGCATTATCAAATGTAAGTTCAATCTCAACCATGTAAGAAGAGCAAGGAAAAATCACAGTGGCCAACACACTCAAGGGACACGGCCAAGCTTGTGGCCGTGTCTCTCAACCAAAAGCAACAGAAGCAAACATGGGCAAGGGACACGGCCGTGTCTTCTCCAAAAATCATCCAACACGGCCAAATTTCCATAGACTTGGCCGTGTCTCCCAAAAATATTTAGTTTTGGCCGTGTCTCTCATGAATAAACCCTAAACATAGCCAAAACTCTTCTAATTGAATCAAGAACACATTATACACAACTTAACCTCATTCAAATGGATATAATCAATGTTATTAACACATATTTTACATATTCATCACAATATTCACATTAACACTATATTAACCATACAATCAATCACTTACCACTTCAAAACCCTAAAACCAAACATCACCCTTAACTAACCATCTTCAAACCAAAACCAACACCAATTCAACCTTTTAACTTACAATCAATTTTAACACTTATAAACACATCTCAAACACACCTATTCATACAATCAACAATTCATAAATCACCTCAAACACCACTTCAAAATAACAAAGGAAAACAAGAGAGTACTTACCTTAAATGAAGAAATTTCACAAATCTCCAACTTAATCCTTTGATTCTTCCTTCAATTTGATTCTAGCATTTAGAACACCTCTCTTGCTCTCTCTTTTCTTGGATAGCCGGCACACAAATGAGAAGAAAAGAAAAATAAACACAAGTCAACTTCTTTTCTTCTTTAAATCTCCACCAAGCAATTCTAGCCAAGCAATTACCTAAATGCCCTCATCCATTTAACTTAACCTTTGTCACTTATATGCCCATTGAAGTAATTTCACATATCACACATAAATATCCTCTTCCATTGACCATCCCTTGACTAATGTATATGTTATATATATAACCATATACCCCACATATACACTTTCTCTCTACACAATACTTTCCTTTTTAAACAATACATAAACATTCTCTTTTCAATTTCTTTTCTTATCAACATAACATATGCACAAAATTCAAACAAACAACAATTATATCCAAACTTCTAGGGCACGCATAGGGATATTACAATGCTAATCACCCTTAATTGTTTTTTACATTTTCAACAAACCAGTTTAATCGCATGCCAATAAATCACTTGAAATTCACGTACTCAAATTATTATAATAATTCTAGCAATTTATATAGTTTTTAAATCTCAATTTTTATTTCCTTAATAAATTTTGCCCTTAACCAAAAATTATCATAATAAGTTTCTAAGATCTATAGTCACCTTAACAGTTTATATTTCATAAACTCTAAAATTTTATCTTGTTAATTCCACTGAACAACCCGATTTCTTTATTTTTCTACCATAGATAATCAAATCCACTTCAAATTTTATTGCCTACTAATGATCTTCCTCATTGAAAATTAATAGCTTTCATATATTAATCTACTTGTTTTCCAAATTACTAAGTAAAATATTGGATAAATTTGGGCCTTTCATCTTAAGCTTCCAAGGAGGACATTTGAAATCATAGCATATGATTCCCTAATATAAACTACATACTCTGATCTTATAAAACTAAAGAAAAACTCATATTTTCGATCCACAAACATATACAATATTCACATGTATATAGTAATTAGCTATATTTATTTTTCTTATTAACATTTTCAACTTATTAATTTTCTTATATCTAGATACTTATAATTACACTCATCAATTTTATAACTAAGTAATTTCTATTCATATACTTTGAACATTCAAATTTAATTTTTTAGTTCCTTTTCTCCTTAACCTCTACTTCAGAAATATCAAATTATGTATCATTTGTGATTCCAATCTATTTTTACTTTAACCTAATTATTGCCAAACCTCTACATTTTAGGTACACAAATTCCATTTATACTTATATAAATCAATTCAAATCTCACTCCAACACATTACTTATACTCACCCAGGCAAATTACTCTAAAAAAAAATTGTAATAACCTATACATCCTTTAATTCACAAATTTCTTGCTTATTAAATCACATTCTCATGACCCAAAATTATCATAACATATATATGAAATTTTATACAAATATTCAATAAATTTCTAAGGTCTTTTGTATTGACCTTGATTAGTATCATGATACTTAGCAACTCTAACTATCTTCATAGGAGTATAACTTACTCACCAGTAAATATCACTCTCTCGACTTATACATATCATCATATCTTACGTATTCCACTCTTAATTCAATTTTTTAATGTATATCTTAGAAAATAATCAATATTGATATATACGTATGATCAAGAATATCACTTAACTTTGATTTACTGATATTAAATCATAAAACCTTAATTTAATCAAAACTATAAATTACTACAATAAATCTTCAATACACTTGTATAGTAAAAATTGTTATCATAAACTATTTTTTTCATTTATTTTAATTATGAACCCTTGATTCTACTTTATTAAAAATTCCATATCTATTCTGAACATATACAAGTCCACTTGTAAAATTTAATATTTTTTTAATCATTTACTATCGAAATTTCTAATTACTTATTATCTCTTCAATTCAACCAGTTTTAGATTTTTCCCTGACAACCTTTCTTTCCTAAATTTTTTATTATGTCTCTATCAAAAATTATAAAATCTTAATCATATAACTTAGGCACATATATAGATGTATAGTTAAAATTTCAGATTTTTCTAAGTATATATACTATATCTAAAAATTATATTATTCAAACCAACATAATTTGTTTCTATAAGAACTTTTCTGGTAGCTCTTATTTTCCAATTTTGTTCAGGTACTAACCTTTTACTAACGTTTATGAATTTTTATCCACATCATACAAACATATATAGGAACTTCTATAAAAAATTTCAAAATGTTATACATTTATATACTATATTTTTAAATTATGTTTAATAAACATTACAAATCATGACCTTAGTGTGATAACTCTGGTAATATATTCATTTCATTTTATTTTCATAACTAAAATTTCATTAAACATATTTCTTAAACACACACACATATATACATTAACATATATTTAAAATTTTATATATTTTGTTTGGGTTCATTTACTATAGTTTCTAAATAGATTTGTTTTCAATCTCTATAGATTCTAAATTACTAGGACAACTCCAACAATCTGTTTCTTTCATTTTTCTTAAATAGTAAATCATATTTAAAAATTATAAAATTTCATAAACCAATTATGAACACATATATAAATTCATATGTATAATTTCATGGCTAACTAAAATCATTCACTACCTAAAGTAGTTAACTTTTACAAACTATGTATTTTGTATCTATATAAAATTCATTTGAGCATACTTAAATTCTCTATTTTCTAAAATTATTAAACAAACACTAAAAATTTCAATTTGTTTAGCACATCAAATAGATATACAAAGACACTCCTCATAAAAATTTCATCTCAATTGGAATTATCTAAGTATCTCAGAAAAATCATCCAATATAGCCAATTCTAATTCTTCTTCACAATATAATTTAATACATCAAACTCCTTAGTTTTAAAATCATTTTTAACACAAGAATTTCATACATCAAATATTTAATTCTTAACTACAACGATTGAAATTTATCTAAACCTCCAAATTTATGAATAACTCATAGCTTTTAGTTGTTTCTTATTATTTTAATTCATTAATGTACTCTATATTATTTTCAAAATCATAAACATAACTCTATTCACATTATAGACATACATTTATTATCCATTTAAAATATTTTATATTAATTAATATCTAAATATCACGTATATTTCCACATTCAAACTCATCATATATTATCCTTATCAAACTTTAAGTTTATCTTTATAATTCATAAACTATTATTTATCATCTTATCAAATGCTATATTCTAATGCTAGGTTATCCAAGTGGGCAAAGTGGTTAGAGAGGGGAGAAAACCTCTAGTCTAGACCCCAAACCACTGATGTTGTAGTCTTGTTAATCCTCCTAGCCACCTCGTTCTTTCAGTGGTTTTATATCAAAAGACTCTATTATTAATGCATCCATCCTATTACACGACAATTACCACAGTTAGGAGATGTCCGCTTTCTTCTCTTAACAATAACATCTTAATAAGTGGTAGCAGACGGTCATCTTTCAGCAACATAAATGGATTTGGTAGCATAACTTATCCCTCTAGCGAAGCCTATTTGCAGCTTTCATCTTGCAAGTATCCTTACCAACCTTGGGGTAATTAAATGAGTGATGGTGATTCAGTTCATCATACAAATTGCCTTTTTATCTTTGTAATTCATAAATTATTATTTATCATCTTGTCAAATGCTAAATTCTAATGCTATCATTAGTTTATAAATCCAAAACTACTATCCATACATTCAACAATTATTATTACTTATTAATCTAAACACTTATAACTATCTGCTAGCACTAGAAGTGTAATAAACTCCTTATAAGATCTTAATTACATATTTCAAACTCTTTGTCTAACTTAAATTTTCATAATCCTTCATTATCCTTATCCATATAGGCTCTACAAGTAAAATTAAATTCGCTATAGTTGAAAGCATCATTTATAATTTGATTACTTCATATTTCATACTTCACATTTGATTTTATCTAACTTATATTTTATTTTTTTTTCTTTCTCCAAAATTTCTTTCAAGCAAAAATAAATGTGTATCCTTAATCAACTCTTTTATCTCGTGAACTACTAAGTCCATTTAAGGAGCAACTTAAAGTTTACTACTTTATGCATATTGAGGGAAAACACATAATGTTACAATGCCCAATTTTCTAACATAAACCATACTTCAAAGTCATAAGAGTAGTAAAATCTATGCCTTACATTTATGATCACATATCACAGTCACAGTACATAATGAATGTCAAAATTATAACCTATAGATAACTTTGAATTTGAGACAAAAGAAAGTCAATAAAGATGAATAGGAAACTTATGCTTCGTATATTATAAGTAATTAGACCATCTGGAACTTTTCCAACAACAAATATACTATAGGGCACAAAATCTTTGCTCTGATACCACCTTTGTCACATCTTGTTTTCAGGAATGTGATGACTATAGGGTCCAAGAAGGCTTAAGACCACTAGACATCATGTAGAACCAAAATCAATAAATGTACTTTCACACAAATCATATTACCTATTTTATATTTAATCTCCAAATTATAACTACATCATTCAAAATAATACTACAGAGCAACTAAAATATTGCACAAACTTAGTACATTAATTACCTATAATAGTTATTGGCTAAATACATTATTCTCAGACTCCTTGCTAGAAAGAAGAAATCAAGAAATTGATAGACTTGAATAACCTCTACCTGAAACCACATAGATGATTAGGTGAGTCATCAACTCAGTGAGAATATAGTGCCACAAGGGTAGGATACATAAAGATTAAAAATAATAATAACACAAGGTGGTTGCTCAATAAAAGAATATCAATAAAAATTTAATCCACAAAAGGGCCCAGAATAACTAGATCAATATCACAAAAGAAAATTAAATAATATAACAGATAACACATAGCAATAGCACTCTCTTGCTATCACACAATACATTCACATAAGGCTAGCAATTTCTACCCTACAAATCACAAGTCTCTATGTGCATATAGCCTAATGGTGCAACCCTTATTAAGTTAGGATTCTATCATATTGGCTAAACAATTGGCTTGGTTGGATCACAAAGGCCAAGAGGCTACATAGGGTTTCATAATTCACAAATATATGAACATAATCAATAAAGGTATCAAATGGTTCTTATTTTATCAAATATTTTATAGCAATAAAGAAAAAGGATAAAAACTATAACTCACCTTATATTTATAAATTTGATTTCTCTTAGCCACTGGTATTATCAGATCGATTTTGTGGTAACTCTTGACCTACATTCATATTTACATATGTATTGCACTCTTAAGTTCTATCTTAGCATATTATACTAATAACAATAATGGTAAAATTATCCATAATTAATAATTATTATTATTTGACGTTTATAGTAAAAATGACAACTTTTTATTTTACATACAATAATATTACTAAGTTTTTTGAATAATTACTATAATTAAAATTCAATTAATTTTAATTTTAAGAATTTTAAAGCATAATTTTGTTAATTAAATTAACTCAATCAAATGATTAATAGTGAATAACATTTAAATTAATTAATCTAAAATAAAATAATTTAAGAGATTTTAAGCTCACCCAAGCAAAAATACAATCATTGTCGCATCTAAAATTTTAATGGGATTATCGAATCTGGGTCGTTGGAGCATTGCTGGAGTGTCAATGGAATTCTTGCTTGTTATCACTCACATCACCGTTAATGAGGTTTTTAATATACAAATAAAGCATGGTTTGTGTCGTTGGAAAGGTAATGAAGTCAGGACCTCACTTATGTTAGAGGTGTCAACTAACTCGCCGAAAAATGGCTGTAATCTCACCAAAAAATCTATGTATTCACTGATATTTTTCTCTCACTCTAGTATTTGCCTCATGGAATAATGGTACTCAAATTAAATCTTATGAAAATAGGATTCCAACATATCTTGAATCACTTGAATCGGAGCTCGGATGAGGGAGATATGACTATTTAAAGTTTCAATCATAAGAGTTTGCCAAAATTCAATACAACAAATTTGGAAAGCATGTCCAGTGTTATGCTCTAATTAACTCTACTACAAAGCATCACTCGCAAGTATACGAGGTAGTTGTAGCTAAGGTGATCACCCCAAGGTCATCTCACAAGGAAGCTAGAATAGCTAATTGATTATCAGATTATAAATAACAAGTAATTAATAAATTTAAATTGCTAACAACTAATGAAGACAAATCGATTGGAGTTTAAAACAATAAAAGTAAACTGAGCTAATGTATTGATTCACTTATAGAAAGGTCTAGAGTTTGCACTTCTCTACTACTTATATGTATGAATGGTTATTCCTCTCAACCAATTTAATTTCAAATATTAGATGTCAAGCAACTTAATTAATTGAATCAAGGATATAAGCTCTCGCATTCAAACCTCTTTCAAATAATCTTATTACAATTGAAATAATCTTTTTCTTAGGTTATATCTCTAATTCACCTAAGTCCCTAATTGAATTATTCCAGAATTAGACTTCATCTCTCAATCCTTCATCTAATACCTAAAACACATAATTGGTGGCCAATCAATTATATATTAACAATAATCCATTCAATCAAGGCTAAAGAAATAATTAAGTTAAGAGTAATAACCAATTCATACAATCATAACAGATCCATACAAACCCTAGACTAGATCAAATTAGTTCATAATAATGTTATCAAACATACTCATCTCATTAATATTCAAAGAAATCAATTTAGACATAATAATATTCATAAATACAATTCCAAATGAAATTAAGAGATAAAGTTTGAGAACAAAACCAAATTACAAACTCCTTAGCTCCTGAAGAATCTCTTGTTCAGAACTTGCTCGAAGAATGTATCAATGGCTAGAACAAATTTAATCTAAACTAGTTTTAATCCAAGTGTAATCAAAATCAAAATCTCATCGAAAATAAAATATGAAAACCCTAAGTTCTTTGACGGCTGAAAAACTCCAAACTCAAAACTTCCGAAACCTCTCTCTTGAAAACCCTAATCGTATAATTTATATGAAGCCTCGCTTAAAACTCCGCTTTTTCTTTCTTCGTTTAATCCATGAGTGGCACGGCCAAGCTCAGGTAAGCTTGGCTGTGTTTGAAGTTCTTGGAGGGACACGGCCACAAGCTTGGTTGTGTCCCCTGAAGGTGTCTGCTTCTGTTTGATTTTCATCTCTTCTTCCTTTGGACTTGAGTGTGACACGGCCAAGCTTAGACAACTTGGCTGTGTTTGACAAGTTTGGAGGGACACGGCCACAAGCTTGGATGTGTCCCTTGAATGTGTCACCTTCTGAACTCTTGGTCTTCTTCCTTAGCTTGGTATGGGACACGGCCACAAGCTTGGCCGTGTCCCCTGAGTGTGTCAGTCACTGCCTAATTTTTCCTTCTCTTGATTCCTTGGTTTTTCCATCCTCTCTTGATCCTTGGTTTTGCCCTTAATTTGGTTCCTTGCATATTAACCTAAAACAAACACTTGAAACAAACTTTAAACAAGAATCAAATAAACATTAACTAACAACACACAAACACCACACTAAAAACTAGGACAAAAAATGAGAAAAACATTGAAATAAATTAAAACTACCAAAATTAATGAAAACACTAAATAAACATAAAACTACCAAAATACCTAAAGAAAACAATAATCATCATAATAAATAAGACACAATTCTATGACAAAAACTAATAAAACAACTGCCCCACACTTAAAACTTTGCTTGTCCTCAAGCAAATTCACATGGCATAAATTAAAAACTTAAACATCCTTAACTATAATTCCAGTATATAAAATGAAATCCTTTAAGACTCAGCCATAAATAATTGCACTTTACTTCAATCAAGATTTTCTTAACTCATTCATTAATCCAGACATACAAATCTCATCTCTCATCTAAGTGTTTCACTCGATTTCATAGGTTAATTCACTCAAACCACTCATGACTGCATACTACCATAAACTTGCTTAATTATCCAATCTCTCTCACTGATTTTCTCAAGAAATAATCCGAAGGTCTTTCATTTGGATGTAATGGGGCTAAGGTGAAGGTGTGAGAAAAGACATTTAAGTCGGAGCATCAAGAAATGGAGTATCTAAATTAGACAATACTCTTGCTAAGAAACTCATAATGTAATATCCCCATGTAAGCCCTAGAAGTCTTGGTTATGTTGTTGTTATAAATTGGATTGAATGTATATGTTATGTGATAAGAAAAGAAATTGGTAAGAGAATGCTTATGTATATGTATTTTGGAAAGAAAGAGGGTTTAGAGACAAGTTTATATGTTGTTTATATGATGATATAACTAACATATACATAAGTCAAATAGAGAGTCAATGCAAGAGGATATTTATTTGAGATTTGTGAAATTACTTAAATGGGCACATATGAGACAAAAGGTTAATTAAATGGATGAAGGGCATTTAAGTAATTGTTTTGTCAAATTGTGTGGTGGAGATTTAAAGAAGGAAAAGTGTTTGACTTATGTTTATTTGCTTTTCTTCTCATTTTGGGTGCCGGCCATTGAAGAAAAGAGAGAGCAAGAGAGGTGTTCTTGGAGCTAGAATCAAATTGAAGAAGGAATCAAGGGATTTGGTTAGAGATTTGTGGAATTTCTTCATTTAAAGTAAGTACTCTCTTGTTTTCCTTTGTTAATTTTGAAGTTGTGTCTAAGGTGAATTGTGATTTGTTGATGTGATGATTTGGTGTGTTTGATATGTGTTTACAAGTGTTAAAATTGATTGTAAGTTAAAAGATTGAATTGGTGTTGGTTTGGTTGTGAAGATTGTAAGTTTAAGTGGAAGAAGTTGGTTTTAGGGTTTGGGATTTGGTGAATGATTTAATGTATGGTTAATGTGAATATTGTGTTCAATATGCAAAATAAGTGTTAATAACTTTGATTACATCTATTTGAATGAGTTTATGTTGTGCATAATGGGTTAAAATGCATTTAGAAGAGGGTTGGCCACATTTAGGGTTTTGTTCATGAGTGACACGGCCAAAAGCAAGGAGAGACACGGCCAAGCCAAGAAAATTTGGGCGTGTTGGTTTGGTTTTTGAGAGACACGGCCGTGTCCCCTAGCCGTGTTAGCTACTGTGATTTTTGGTTGAGAGACACGGCCACAAGCTTGGCCGTGTCCTATGCCCGTGTTTGCTACTGGAATTTGTGGTTGAGAGACACGGCCACAAGCTTGGCCGTGTCCCTCAAGTGTGCTGCCCGTGTCCCTCAAATGTGTTAGTTAATGTTTTTATTCTTTGTTCTTCTTGCATTGTTTTGGTCCTTCAAAGGTAAGTTGGTACCTAAACCTAAACCTAAACACTTTAAACACACTTAAATCAATGAATGACATAAACAAATGTATGTGTAAGATCCTAAAGCTATGAACAATGGTATGTTATATGCATAATATGAATTGAGACATAAAGAAATGTGAATGATATGATTGAAGCATGCCTTGATGAGATGATTGAATAATAATATGTGTGTTTAGGTAGTGTAATTGATGTTGTATACTATGATGAAATGAAATGTGAAAGATATAATGTTATGAAGAATTGTTTTATTGTAATGTGAGATGATTAAAGCATTGTTGTCTAATTTGCTTATGAGAATGAAATGAATTGAGAAAGTAATGTTAAAGATTGTTGAACGGACCTATCCGTCTCCTGCGGAACCATGCGGACCCAGTGAGTTGGGCAACCGATCTTGGACTACCGACCTGGTGGGGAAAGGTTCGATACAATTAGTATTATACGTACCTATTTGCCTCCTGCGGAACCATGCGGACCCATTGGGATGGGCAACCGAACTTGGACTACCGACCTGGTGGGGAAAAAGGTTCGTTACTGATAGTTTTATACGTGCCTATCTGCCTCCTGCGGACCCTTGGGATTAGAGGGCAACCGACCTGGTTGGGGGAGGGTTCGTATATGAAGCTATGTTTATGGGCTATAATGATGAATTTGAATGAATATGATGAATGGTGCTATAGTAGAATTGTTAATATGGCATTGAACAAAGTAATATATCGGAAGGGTGATATGTTTTTGAATGATGTATTTAATTGATTGTGACATTGTATTTTAGTATAATGTTATTATATCTTGTACTACTAAGCCGTTGGCTTAGCGCGATAGTGTTTGATCGCACAGGTAACAGAGTTGAACCTGAGAGCTCTTCGAGACCAAGTGAGTGTAGACCTTGAAGAGTTTATTTTGGGGCTTAAAGATCAGAGAAGAGCTGCCAATCATATATATATATTCTACATTTTGTAAATTTTGGTTTTTTAACCTATTTGTAATAACTTCCGCTGTGAATTAATAAATATTATATATATATATGGTGTCTTTTGGATTTCTTTTAAAATGTTTGAGTTGGTTTCAATTACTTACAAAGGAAGTTGTTATGTATCATTTTAAAACTGTGGCATTTCCTATATTCACTATACGGATACTACGATCATTTAAGCATGCTTGGTACGTATACGGGATATAGGGGTGTTACACATAACTCCCTCAAATGGCATAATCACCAACCCTCGATAATCTTACATACTTGCATACTTAAAGAAAAGTACATGAGTCAACATTCCTCTTTTGATGACCAATGCTAGAACATATATGAATTTTGTATATATATATCTTCTCTTTTATTTTCTTTATATTATTATTTATTTTCTTTTTTTATCATTTTTTAAATATATATATATACAAAATATAAAATTGCATGGAACATCTAGCTTAAAATGTAGAGGAAAAGAATAACCAACTCTTAGCAAATACAATGTGCAAAGTATGCATTTTAGCCCCAAATAGCAATACTATTTTTTTTTATTGCTTACCCCACACTTTTGAATTAAACCACCCTATTGTCATATCATAAGAAACTCCATTCCTTAATGTAGGTATGATGATAATAATAAAATGTTGAGTTATGAATTGTGTTGATCAATCAAGAAAAGGTCAAAGGCTCAACTTGGCTCACTAAGGAATTCAATATTAAGGGAGGTCTTTTTAAGCTAAAGGGATAACCTAATTTGCCTTCATCATTTTAAAACTTGAGATTAAATCATAATGTGAGTTCAATTAGTATGCAAAAGCAAACTCTAGAGATGCAAAATCATGAAGGTGAACACTTAAGAAAAGAAAATCAATTGACAATAATATTCAATCTATGAGGCTCAAAACTCACAAAGGTGGGTTCGCAAAGATTTATATGTCATGAATTGCAGAATGTGAAAATTGATCCTGAATGAATTCAAATGCTAATTGCTATGCTGATACTAAAGTCTCAAATATAATGCTAGAATCATAGAAAAGTCAATAAATTTTCAACAATTATGCCATGCACAACACACAATATAACACACAAAGACAAACAAAACAAGAAGTAAAGAAAAGCTTAAAGATTACCCCACACTTAGAATTTACATTGTCCTCAATGGAAAACAAGAATAATAAAGAAAAAGAGTTAAGGTATAACCTGTTTTCCATCGTACCCTCGTGAGGCAAAACCCTAACTTTTCATCAAAAACACAAATGTTCAAAAACAAAATACAATATATAAAATAAAATATCCAAAATGTTAACATTAAAAATAAAAATGAAAAATAACAAAAATATGCAATAACTAAACACAAGAAACTAAGGAAATCTCTCCAAAGATTAGAGCCAATGAGATCTACGGTGAAGGAGGATGTGAAGATGATGCAACCGAGGGATGGAGACTCAAAATCTTAGCAAGGTTGCTATTAATTTGATCCAATTATTGCAAGACCGCAGCATGGTTACGGTCTACCTTGGCCTCCAGTGCCTCAATCCTATTAAGTATTTCTTGATGATCTGAGACCGGAGCATCTTCATCTAAATAAAGAGAATTCGAGTCAAACTCCTCTTGGATTCGAGTTCTCTTCTGTCTGTCCCCCGGTGCTTCTGGCTCAGCTGAAGCCATCATATAAGCCCCTCTTCTGTGCACCACCATGTGCATCTTCTCTAGTGTGGCCAAATCTAATGAATCATTACCCGTAATTCTAGTCATCCGACAGGTACTCGGGTCAAAATCATCAAGAAGGGCTGTTGCCAATGTGGTAACTAATCCTCCAATATAGATAGCCCCCTTCTTCTTATTTGCCACACTATCAAAAACATCGGCTAACCAATAGCCGGAACTAATAGGCACTGTATTACACGCACAATCTAAGAAAAATAGTTCACTCAGCTCCACTACATCCGGGCTTTCCTTCCTAGCAAAGAATCCACAGGACATAAAACGATGTAAATACCTAAGAGCGGGATTGCTCAATTTAGTCGCCTTAGCCGATTTGGCCACATAAGTTCCCGAGCCCAATGCTCCCCAAGGAAATTGTTGTTTAAATTCCTTAGATACCGACCTTTCACCATGTTGATGGAAACCAAATATAACATTCAATTGTTCAATATTAACCACAAATGATTTCCCAAGCAATTTAAAACTCAACCTAGAGCAAATTTTTTGTTCATCTCTTTCAACCTTAAGAGATGTCAAAAATTCCAAAGTAAGCTCTTGAAACTGCAAAGGTCGCAAGGAGACTAGGTTCTCCCACCCAAGATTTTGAACATAACGATAAAAATTATCCCTAATTTGAAGAGCATTAAGGGATTCATCACTGACATACCTCGTCGGGAAGAAACCCCGAGCCAAAAGATTCGCTCTCTTTAAAGATGAAAATGATGAAGATGAAGATGCACCTTCAGTTGTAGGTCTCTTCTTCTTGCAGTGGGAAACCATCTTCTTTCTTGGCATCTTGAAAGATCTGAAAAAAAAAATTTGAAATTTAAACCGATTAAATTGATCTTTTGTGAGAGAAGAAGAAGATTTAACGGATTAATTTTAGTTTTGGTGAAGAAAATTGGGATTTAATGGAGGTTTTAAAGCTTTGAAACACAAACAATGGAGTTTTGTGAGAGAGAAGTCGAGAGAGAGAGAGAGAGAAAGCAAAAACAGATCTAGGGATTGGAATGAGCAAAAAGGGCAAAAATCATGTTTTTAAAGTGTAAAAGTGAAGGGACACGGCCAAGCTTGGGTGAGCTTGGCTGTGTCTGATGTGCTTGGAGGGACACGGCCAGTGACTTGGCCGTGTCCCATGGGTGTGTCACTTACTGTAAAGAAAAGTTGTAAAAATAAAAATAAAGGGAATTTTGGTGAAGCTTGGCCGTGTCCCATGTGACACGGCCAAGGACACGGCCAAGCTTGTTGGTCGTGTCACCTACTGTGAAAAATTTTGCAAAAACAAAAGAAATGGAATTTTTTTGGTTAAGCTTGGCCGTGTCCCATGTGACACGGCCAAGGACACAGCCAAGCTTGTTGGCTGTGTCTCCTACTGCCATTTTTAACTTTATATATATATATATATATATCACCAAATCTTAAATAAATTGCAAACTCTTCTTTGATCCACCCTGAAACACATTAGAAAAATAAAAACCGATCAAAGCACCCATTCCATTTATTTAAACCAAACACAAAATCAAAATTGCTAAATTTAAAATTACAACTATGAAAAAGAAATGCAAACCGATGGGTTGCCTCCCATTTAGTGCTTCTTTAATGTCATATAGTTGGACATCACTGTAAGACTTAGGGATCGTGGATCAAAGTGCTGTCAATGATCCTCACTTCTTGAAACCCTTCATTGTATGGTTTAACACTCTGTCCATTTACTTTAAAAGTCTCATTTGTTCGAGGGTTAAGCAATTCTATGGCACCAGAAGGATATACCTGAGTTATCTCGAAAGGACCACTCCATCGAGACTTGAGTTTACCTGGAAACAGACGGAGATGAGAATTAAAAAGTAAAACTTTCATACCTGGACTCGATGTCTTTCGCACAATAAATCTGTCATGAAGTGCTTTAGTGCGATCCTTATAAATCCTCGAGCTCTCATATGCCTCATTCCTCAGCTCATCTAACTCTAAAATTTGCAGAAAACTTTCTCTCTTTGCCTTGTCCAAGTCTAAATTCAGAGTCTTGATTGCCCAATATGCTTTGTGCTCCAACTCCACTAGTAAATGACACGCCTTACCAAAAACAAATCGGTATGGACTCATACCCAGAGGAGTCTTGAAAGCAGTCCGATATGCCCATAATGCATCATGCAATCTACTCGCCCAATCCTTCCTTGATAAGTTGACTGATTTCTCCAGAACTCCTTTTATTTGCTTATTGGATGTTTCAACCTGTCCAGAAGTCTGTGGATGGTATGGGGTCGCCACCTTGTGTTTCACACCAGATTTGTGCATTAACTTTTCAAAAATTTTGTTGCAAAAATGACTTCCCCCATCACTGACTATCACTCTTGGCGTGCCAAATCTGCTAAGAATATTTTCCTTCACAAATTTAACAACTACGTTAACATCATTAGTACGGGAGGGGATTGCCTCCACCCATTTTGAAACATAATCAACAGCAACTAAAATATATTCAAAACCAAAAGACTTGGGAAAAGGACCCATAAAATCTATTCCCCACACATCAAACAGTTCAACAACAATATATGATTGAAGGGGCATTTCATTCCTCCTTCCAATGTTACCCACTCTTTGACAGCGGTCACAGTGCTTACAATACTCTTGAGCATCTTTAAATAAAGTAGGCCAGTAAAAACCACTTTGAAGCACCTTTTCTGTAGTCTTTCTTCCTCCAAAATGACCACCACAGTGAAGGTCATGACAAAATTGAAGAACACTCAGTTGTTCTTCCTCAGATACACACCTGTGAACTATCTCATCTTTGCATATCCAGAATAAGTAAGGTTCATCCCAAAAATAAAATTTACTCAAGTGTAAAAGCCTTTTCTTTTCTTGAAATGACATGTCAGAACGCAAAATACCACAAGCAAGATAGTTAGCAATATCTACAAAACAAGGTGCATTAATTACCACAAACAGCTGCTCATCAGGAAATGCTTCTAAATTTTTATGAATGCTATCAAATGCAAGATTTTCACTAAAGAAGGGTAATCTAGAAAAATGATCAGCTACAACATTCTCACTACCCTTAGTATCTTTGATTTGGAAATCAAATTCTTGCAATAACAACACCCATCTAATTAAGCGCGGTTTAGCATGTTGTTTTGTTAAAAGATATTTTAGAGCTGCATGATCAGAATGCACAATAATTTTTTACCCAATTAAATATGCTCTAAACTTATCTAAAGCAAAAGCAATAGCTAACATTTCCTTTTCAGTTGTGGTGTAATTCATTTGCGCACTATTCAGGGTCAAGCTAGCATAATATATCACTCTCAAAAATTTCTCAACCCTTTTCCCAAGAACAGCTCCTACTGCATGATTAGAGGCATCACACATAATTTCAAAAGGTAAAGACCAAACAGGAGCTACAATTATCGGTGCACTAGTCAATTTTTCCTTAAGATAATTAAAAGCTTGCATGCATTGTGCTATAAATTCAAATGGAACATCTTTCCCTAGCAAATGACACAATGGTTGGCTTATTTTAGAAAAATCTTTAATAAACCTCCGGTAAAAACCTGCATGCCCTAGAAAACTTCTTATTCCCTTAATAGAGGTAGGTGGGGGTAACTTAGCAATTAACTCAACTTTAGCCTTATCCACCTCAATCCCTTTACTTGACACTACATGACCTAAGACAATGCCCTGAGTAACCATGAAATGACTCTTTTCCCAACTCAAAGTGAGGTTACATTCAATGCATCTCTCAAGCACAAGAACAAGTTTATTGAGGCAATTATCAAAAGAACTACCAAAAACAGAAAAGTCATCCATAAATACCTCAATAAAATCATCTATCATGTATGAGAAGACAGACATCATGCATCTCTAAAAGGTTGTAGGTGCATTGCACAAGCCAAAGGGCATACGCCGAAATGCATAAGTCCCAAAAGGGCAAGTAAAGGTAGTCTTGGATTGATCCTCTGGCGATATCGGCACCTGATAATAACCTGAAAGGCCATCCAAAAACCAATAATGTGAGTGTCCAGAAAGTTTATCTAACATCAGATCAATAAAAGGAAGAGGGAAATGGTCTTTCTTTGTGGCATTGTTCAACTTCCTATAATCGATACACATTCTCCACCAGTAGTAGTCCTAGTAGGAACCAATTCATTATTTTCATTTTTCACCACAGTGATTCCAAATTTCTTAGGAACTACATGTACTGGGCTCACCCACTCACTATTAGCTATTGGATAAATCACTCCTTCATCAAGCAATTTGAGCAATTCCTTCTTAACCACTTCATTCATATTTGGGTTAAGGCGCCTTTGGGTCTCCCTCACATGTTTAGCTCCCTCTTCTAAGGTGATTCTATGCATGCACATTGAAGGGATAATACCTTTGATGTCACTCAATCTCCATCCTATTGCTCTTTTCAATCTTTTAAGCTCACTCACCAACCTCATCTCCTCCTCTTCACTAAGTTCACTAGATATTATCACAAGTAAGGTATTGTGATCTCCTAAAAACACATATTTCAGATTTTTAGGTAACTCTTTCAGCTCTAACTCAAGTGAAGGATTCTTCTCTTCCTTTTGGATGGAGGGAAGTTCAAATACTGGGTCCTCCTTAAGTTCCTCTATTTCAGCACTCTCTAATGTCTCAAGGCAACTGGCTATTTCTGAATCAAAAATATCCAAATCACTATCTAAGGTTAGTGCCAGTTCTAATTTATCCGAGGAACCTGTCTGCAAGAAAACATCTGAAACAACTGCGTCAATACAATCAATTAAAGAACAATCCTCATATAAAGCAGTTGTAGGAATGGGAGAAGTGTTAAAAATAGAAAATTCAATTGTTTGTCCCAAGACAGTCATTGCCAATTTACCATTTTTAACATCTATCAAGGTGTTGATAGTAGCCATAAAAGGCCTACTCAGCAAAATAGTGTGTGCGGATGGTGTAGAGTTACTTCCTTCCATGTCAAGAACTATAAAATCCATAGGTACTATCAAACCACCAACCTTTACTAACACATCTTATATAACCCCTTTTGGAAATCTAAGAGATCTATCAGCTAATTGCAACACCATTTTGGTTGGTTTAAGTTCCCCTAGTTCTAATTCAAGGTACACAGAATAAGGCATCAAATTTACACTAGCTCCTAAATCACACATGCCATCAGTCCCCTTTCCATTCCCCATAGTAATTTGAATTATAAAACTTCCAGGATCCTTTAGCTTTGGAGGTAGTTTATGCTGCAGAACAGCACTAGCTACCTCTGAAACTATCACCTTTTCATTCGGCTCATACCTCTTTTTCTTGGTGTTCAGCTCTTTGAAGAATTTAGCATAAGCCGGCATGTTCTTTATTGCTTCAAGTAAGGGTAAGTTAATACTTACCTTAGACAGCATGTTGAAGATGTCCGAAAATTTCTTATCTTGTTTATCATTCTTCAACCTGCTGGGGAATGGTATAGGTGGCCGGTATGGATTGCTTGCCTTGTGTAAGTCTATTGTAGGGGACTTCTCCATTGATCTTTCTCCAGCACCTTTGTTCTCTGGCTCTCCTTCCTTTTTATTCTCTTGCTCACCTGCATTCACATAATTATTTTCAACATTATTGTTAATTACCTTGCCACTTCTATGAACAGTCACTGATTGTGCCTACTCAGGTTGACTTGGGAATTTCCTTTTTTGTTGAATCTGCATCTATTGTGCAAGTTGTCCCACTTGGGTCTCCACTTTCTTAAAAGATGCTTCTAATGAATCCAGCCTCTTGTTGTTGATCTCTTGATTTTTAGCACTGACTTGGATAAAAGCTGTAAACTTTCCTCCAAACTCTCTCTCTTAGGCTGCCCTTGATTTGAGGATTGACCCTGTGATTGGTTCTGTCTTTGGAGCAAATGGAAAGGCTGTTGAGAGTTATTTGTTATCCAGGAAAAATTAGGATGATTCCGCCAACCAAGATTGTAAGTATTTGAATAAGGATCATTCTGGGCCCTTGGTTGATATCCCCCCATAGCATTAACTTTCTCAGCTTCATTCCCATAAGACTCATATGCAGAGGGGCATATATTTGCTCCATGCCCGAAAGTCCCACAAATTCCACACACTTCTTGAGTGGATGAAGAAGTATTGTTCTTTATATTCAGCATCTGCACTTGCCTTGTCAATTCAACTATCTGATTGACCATCTCACTATTGGCTTCCAATTGATTTACCCCTTTACTTCTTCCTCTTAGACTTTTCTGTTGAGAATTAGCTCCCAACATTTCAAAAATTTAATAAGTTTCATCTGATATCTTTTCTCCCATAGCTCCCCCAGCTGCGTTATCAACAATGTTCTGAAATTGCTGGGTTAAACCATCATAGAAAAGCTGATTCAGAAGTTGAAGTGGGTAGTGATGATGTGGACACTGGATCAATAACATCTTAAACCTTTCCCAAGCCTCATGAAATGGCTCTCCTTCAAATTGAGAGAATGTAGCAATCTTCCCTCTCAATTTAGCTGTCTTCTGATGTGAGTAGAACTTGCCCATAAATTTGTTATAAACTTGCTCCCAAGTTGTCAAAGAATTTTCGGGCAACATCATAAGCCAGCTCTTTGCCCTATCCTTCAATGTATACGGGAAACATCTCATCCTCAACTGATCTTCTGTTAGTCCTCCCAATGGAAAAGTGTTGAGGGTAGAATAAAATCCCGGATAAAGTTCAAAGGATCTTCATTTGGAACTCCATAGAATGATGGCAGCATGTTGTAATGAATGTTCTTCAACTCATAATTTCTTGCAGCATCTATCAGTCTTATGCAAGAGGTGGAAGTTCCAATGACAGGTCTAACAAAATCTCTCATAGTCCTTTGCCTTTCTTCTCCCATATTGACAGATTGTGAAGTATCCGACTCAAAATCAGAAGTGTCCTCCTCGGTATCAAATTCGGTGTACAGTTCAAACTCATCCCTGCTCCTTTTCACTCTCTGAATTTCTGGAATAACAAGGTATAGTTCTCCTCCGAGTGATCTCCTGCCTTGCATAAACAAAATTTCTAAAACAAAAGAATTATTAAAAGCAAAAGACAAATAAAATAAAATGAAAACAGTGAAAAATAATCTAGAGTATCTATGACTAATAAACAATTACGCCAATTAGCTTCCCCGGCAACGGCGCCAAAAACTTGTTGCGCTCTAATTAACTCTACTACAAAGCGTCACTCGCAAGTATACGAGGTAGCTGTAGCTAAGGTGATCACCCCCAAGGTCGTCTGACAAGGAAGCTAGAATAGCTAGTTGATTATCAGATTATAAATAACAAGTAATTAATAAATTTAAATTGCTAACAACTAATGAACACAGATCGATTGGAGTTTAAAACAATAAAAGTAAACTGAGCTGATGTATTGATTCACTTATAGAAAGGTCTAGGGTTTGCACTTCTCTACTACTTATATGTATGAATGGTTATTCCTCTCAACCAATTTAATTTCAAAGATTAGATCTCAAGCAACTTAATTAATTGAATCAAGGAAATAAGCTCTCGCATTCAAACCTCTTTCAAATAATCTTGTTACAATTGAAATAATCTTTTTCTTTGGTTATATCTCTAATTCACCTAAGTCCCTAATTGAATTATTCCAGCATTAGACTTCATCTCTCAATCCTTCATCTAATACCTAAAACACATAATTGGTGGCCAATCGATTATATATTAACAATAATCCATTGAATCAAGGCTAAAGAAATAATTAAGTTAAGAGTAATAACCAATTCATACAATCATAGTAGATCCATACAAACCCTAGACTAGATCAAATTAGTTCATAATAATGTTATCAAACATACTCATCTCATTAATATTTAAAGAAATCAATTTAGACATAATAATATTCATAAATACAATTCCAAATGAAATTAAGAGATAACGTTTGAGAACAAAACCAAATTACAAACTCCTTAGCTCCTGAAGAATCTCTTGTTCAGAACTTGCTCGAAGAATGTATCAATGGCTAGAAAAAATTTAATCTAAACTAGTTTTAATCCAAGTGTAATCAAAATCAAAATCTCAACGAAAATAAAATATGAAAACCCTAAGTTCTTTGACGGCTGAAAAACTCCAAACTCAAAACTTCCGAACCCTCTCTCCTGAAAACCCTAATCGTATAATTTATACGAAGCCTCGCTTAAAACTCCACTTTTTCTTTCTTCGTTTAATCCATGAGTGACACGGCCAAGCTCAGGTAAGCTTGGCCGTGTTTGAGGTTCTTGGAGGGACACGACCACAAGCTTGGCCGTGTCCCCTGAAGGTGTCTGCTTCTGTTTGATTTTCATCTCTTCTTCCTTTGGACTTGAGTGTGACACGGCCAAGCTTAGACAACTTGGCCGTGTTTGACAAGTTTGGAGGGACACGGCCACAAGCTTGGCTATGTCCCTTGAATGTGTCACCTTCTGAACTCTTGGTCTTCTTCCTTAGCTTGGTATGGGACATGGCCACAAGCTTGGCCGTGTCTCCTGAGTGTGTCAGTCACTGCCCAATTTTTCCTTCTCTTGATTCCTTGGTTTTTCCTTCCTCTCTTGATCCTTGGTTTTGCCCTTAATTTGGTTCCTTGCATATTAACCTAAAACAAACACTTGAAACAAACTTTAAACAAGAATCAAAAAAACATTAACTAACAACACACAAACACCACACTAAAAACTAGAAAAAAAATGACAAAAACACTGAAATAAATTAAAACTACCAAAATTAATGAAAACACTAAATAAACATATTAAAACTACCAAAATACCTAAAGAAAACAATAATCATCATAATAAATAAGACACAATTCTATGACAAAAACTAATAAAACATCCAGCACCTTTGAGGCTCTAATCAGAGCTATTCTAGTTCTGTTAACTTCTTTTTGAAGTTAGCTTTCTAATGCCATTGACGGTGCATCAATCGAAGGTCCAATGATGATGTTATCTCTGAAAAATGATAGAGTGCTCATTTTTTCTTTCTCTCTCTCTCTCTCTTCTTTCCTTCCTTCCTTTTTTTTTCAGCTAATCTTTTTCTATTTTTCTATTATATATATTATTATTTTATTTTAAATTTTAATATTTAAAATTTTCACATCACCTTTCATTTCTTTGCCCCCTTTTCAATTATTTTCCAAAATAAACTCTACCTCAAATTTCTTTAATATTATTATTATTATCATTAAATGATATTTTAAAATATTTCAAAATTTAGGTTATTACGACTTTGGAAAGGTGTGAGAATTGTGTGGTTGGATTGATGTCAGGTGAGTTTTGAGCACTTGAGGGATATGTTGACTCAAGCTCCTGTCCTTGCTCTACCAGTGGAAGGTAAACCATATGTAATATATAGTGATGCCTCAGATAATGGCTTGGGATATTACATATGCATCTAGGCAATTGAAGCCACATAAATTAAATTATCTGTGTAACACCCCTTCCCGACCTACGTGTGTAAGCTGAGTAGAGGCGCCACCCTATCCTAATGTTGCTACCACTTTTACTTAGTCAAATTTTTGTTCCGATTTTTATAGAAATTTTGCCATAGTTTTGCCTAAAAATTCAATCCCAAGTGTCGACAAAACTGGTTTTTTTTTTTTCTAATTTTTGAAAACATTTTTACACAAACCAATGCAAACAAAATCATTCTCAGTACACTTCCAATAAATCCCCCTTATAACCTCAACTACAACCTGCAAAAAGGATTTACACTTCTAGTACAAAATAAAGTAAAGGTTTATTATGAAATACAGCAGATAAAATCTTTGTTCACTATGCAACGGAAAGTAACAATATTTACAAATTCATATACATCAAAACTCAAGTTTTACAACACATAAAATTTATACATGTTTGGCAGTCAGTCTTCGATCTTAAAGCCCACTATTCAATCTTCAAAATCTAGGCTCGACTCGGCCTAGAGGAACTCTCTGGTTCTTCCTTGTCACCTGCGCGAAGAATCACATTCGCGCTAAGCCAACGGCTTAGTAAGATAAAACATGCTAATGGTATGCTTTAATGTAATGCAATGCCACATATGTTATTGATAAGATCAATATCATAAATATAAAGTTAACCACATAATTATGCATTTCACAAATCATAGTCATATGAGCATACCACATTTCAACATCTTTCCACATTCAACATTAATCAATCATACTCAATAACCAACATCTCATTTCATTAACTCATAACATTATTTAGGACATTCATATAACCCTGACACCTATGGGCCCAACAAGTATTTAATACGATATTCAGAGTTCAGAGTTACTGCTTTGGTTCATAGTCACAATAATCACGCCCGTAGGCAAGTGTAACAGACCCAGTCTCTTGGATCATCAACTCAACACATGTGAGGAGATCCTCAACCCGGCAAGACTGTTACAAATCATATATCTCATAGTGTAACAGACCCAGTCTCTTGGACCATCAACTCAACACCTATGAGGAGGTCCTCAACCCGGCAAGACTGTTACCTGTCATCATTTCTTAGGCATGCCACCCAAATCCAGAACTCTGAAACTGAATAACATATTAAACAAACAATTCATTTCCATTCTCAATTCTCATCACATTTAGGCAAACATGCCTTCTTTCTTTCAATTACATCATCTTAGCCAATAACAATGGCTTCACATTTCATTTCACAATATAACATCTCATTATTCAAGTATATATATATATATATCTCATCCATGATCACATTATATCTCACATAGCATCATTCATAAATATCAACATTTCATACCACATTACTCATGAAACACATTACCATTCACAATGCACAACATAACATTGTTCAATCTCAACAATGCAATTAGGGCAAAGAACAATTGATTATAACATTCATTGATTCAAGTGTGTTTAAAGTGTTTAGGGTTAGGTTTAAGGACCAACCTACCTTTGGAAAACCAAAGCAATACAAAAAGAACAAAGAATTAAAACCCTAACCATAAATAGTACATTCTGGTTTTAAACTCCATTTTATCCTTATTTTGAAAAATTGTATAAAATAATCTACTTGACTAAAAATTCTAAAATTTTTACAGAATTTAGTTTTGTATCTTAAAATCATCCCTTTAAAATTTCAGATCAAACTGAACACAAAATCTTGGTCAAATAGTTCACCTAACCAGACTGCCCCAATTGCCCTGCATCCTGGCAGCAGTTCTGAACTTTGTGAATTCCATAAATCAAATTCAATCAACGTGGTTCCAAATTATTTTTCTCAAATACTAGACTCACTAAGCAACAACATATCCAAAATTCGATTGGATATGATTTTTCTACATTTTATTAAAAATCACGAAATATAGCTGTCCCAGTTAAGGTACCTGCTGGAACAGGTCTAATGAAAATAATCTTTCTAAACTCATAACCATTCCAAAATCGAATCAACATATTTTTCAGTCATTCTACACTCATAGAGGCACAACATATCAAAAATTCACTTCAAGAACATTTTTCTATAATTAATTAAAAATCATACAAATCACAGCCTTTACTAATTGTAAAACAGAAACAATTTCACTAAACACAACTCTTACTCAACACAATCACTTCCAACACCTTCACCAACTCAACTTCTCATCATCAAACCAACAAACCCTAATTCCTTTCTCACACCACTTCAAAAGAATTGAAGAAATTAAAGAAAAGATCTTACCTCAAATGAAGAAATCTACAAATCTTTAACCAAAACCCTTGTTTCTTTCTTCAAAATGCTTCAAACCTCAAGATCACCTCTCTTTCTCTCTTTGTCTATGGAGAATCCGGCCACTTCAAGAAAGAAAGAAGAAAATGCACAAGTCAAACACCTTTTCTTCTTTTAATCTCCACCATGCATCTTACAAGGAAAATTACCAAAACACCCTTAACCATATAACTAACTCTTTGTCTCATATAAGCCCTTTATAGTAATTTCATTAACAACCAAAAATATCTTCTTCCACTTAACCATCACCTTGACTCTTCATTTGACCAATGTATATGTTAATTATATCATCATATAAACAACATATACATTTGTCTCTAAACCCTAAATTTCTTCTCCAAAACACATATACATATACATTCTCTTCCCATTTCTTTTCTCTTACAATTTAACACATATATGCACAAACATTCACTTCCCAATATATATATCAACAACCACAATAACAACAACATACTCAAAACTTCTAGGGCATAAATGAGGATATTACAATCTGACTCATGATTTAGAGTTGGCAGCTATAGTTTTTGCATTAAAGATTTAGCGATATTATTTGTATAGGAAGAAATGTCTTATTTATTCAAATCATAAGAGTTTAAAGTATCTAGGGGTTCAGAAAGAGTTGAATCTTTGGCAAAGGTGATGGTTGGAATTGATAAATGATTGTGATTGCTTGATTGATTATCATCCTGGTAAAGCAAGTTGGGTTATAGATGCTTTGAGTCATAAGTGTATGTTGCTTGTTGAGTTTAGAGCGTTTCATTCTAAATTTAAGATGTTTGGTGAGGGTGCACTCATGGCCCTGTTGCAAGTGAGGCCATTACTACTTGATCAAATTAAAGAGGCACAAAAAGCTAATTTAAAATTCTAGAAGGTTACTGAGGATTGTTTTGAGGGGGAGAGTAAATATTTCCATGTTAGAGATGACAATAGCTTATGGTATAGCAAGCATTGTGTATTCCAGAAGTTGTTGAATTGAGAAAGAAGATTTTGGAAGAAGCACACCGATCATTTTATGCTATGGACCCTGAAAGTACCAAAATGTATCAAGACTTGAAGTAACATTATAGGTGGTTAGGTATGAAGAGGGACATAGCAGAATTTGTATCTAGGTGTCTCATTTATGAGAGAGTTAAGGCTGAGCACTATGTTCCTTCAGAGTTGTTGCAGTTGTTATCAATGCCCGAGTGGGAGTGGAAGCAAGTGACCATTGATTTTATTGCTGGATTGCCTTTGAGCCAGAGGAAGCATGATGCAATATGCATAACAATGGATAGAATGATGAAGATAGCTCATTTTCTTCTTTTTAGGATGGACTATTCTCTTGATAGACTAGTCGAATTGTATACCAGTGACATTGTGAGATTAAAAGGAGTCTCAGTTGTTGGATAATTAAACTCTATTTTAATTATTGACAATCAAATTGAGTGTCCTAATAAGTTCAAACAAGTTTGTTTTTATAGGTGCTCAAATCTAGGCCTTATACGACTGCCCAACATACTGTGCGACCTCACAAAAGCCAAGGAAAAGAAACTCCTTGAAGCATGGAAGAGATCATGATGTCTAGCACATCCAAAAATAATCGCATAATAATTACGTGACCACTCCAAATCTTCGAGTGACCGTACAACCCAATGGACAAAAATCCCAAAACTCAAAGAGGCAATAGCTGCCAAAATGTGCGGTTGAGCCTCGACGCACAAGACATGACAAAAACTTCCACCAAACCATAAAAGATATAGCGATGACATTGTGCAGTTAGAAACTCTATTTGTGCGACCATACCACACCAGCCAATTTGAATTTTAGCACAAATATGATGGATCAATGATAATTAGACACATGGAAGAAGGATTTCAAATTAAATGATGACTATGCATTGTGAGATGGCACAAAGACTTAGTACAACCACAAGACATGGGAGGATGGAAAGTTATGATCCTGTTGGGCCACTTAAAGTTACCATTGGAGATAATCGTTGAGGAAAATTTGAATTATGCGACCACTCAAGGTATATGGCGACCGTACAAAATGCCTCAACAATAATTTAAGTGGAAAACAAGAACTAAACATGTGGGAACCACTTCAAACGGCTAGTTAAAGTCCTAATGGCTACAAATTCAAGAAAAAAACTTCTTGTTTAAGGGTAATTGTGATTGATATAGCTAAGGCAAACTACTTTCAATTCCTTGTATCAAAATTTACATTTGTATTGATTGAGTGTTGGGTGTGAGCATCAAAATACCATTGCACAAGTTGAGTGTTAGCTTTAAAACACTTAGGTTTTAGAGTGAGTCTTAGGAAAACTCTTGTAGGGTTGTGAGGATAATACTTATAGACCTTGTAAAAGTTGAGTATGAGTTGGTGAAAGCACAAAGTTAGAGTTGAGCTTGTAAAAACTCAAGATTAGTGGAACCTTAATAAGTTGTTGAGGAAGTGTATGTAAGATTAAGGTAATATGAATCACTATAAATTTGTTGTGTTAATTCTTCTCTGCTTTACTCCTTCATTTTATTATTCTTGTTATCTAAAATTTTAATTTGGCATCACTTCTTTAAAACAACCAATTCACCCTCCTTCTTGTTTTGCCATCTTGGGCCAACAATTGGTATTAGAGCCTCTGAACTTCAAGAATCTTAATTTTGAAATTCGATCCACAATGGAAGCCACTTCCACAAACACCTCTACATCAACTTGTACTTGCAACTCTATGGCTTCTTCACACGAAAATCAAAATTCCTTACTTGTACATGTAGCATTTGGAAAAATTTTGACAACTATCATGAGAGTACTACTCAAGTGAGGTTCATCAAGACTCATATGCTTGTGCATGATTATAAACTCTTTAAAATGAAGCCCAATGCGAATGTCATTGATATGACAAATTGATTACTTGTTATTGTTAATGACCTAAAGAAATATGGTAAAGTATATGATCAAGGTGATGTGAATAGCAAGCTATTGATAGCGCTTAGAGATAAGAAGAATTTTGAGTCTAAGGTTTCTTCAATTGAAGAAGCTCATGACCTTAGCACTTTAAGAACCGATGAGCTTGTGGGAAAACTTCTTACCTTTGAGTTGCACACCGAGAAGGATGATGACCAAGGTGAGAAATGTAATATTCCAAATGATACCCTAAAATTTTGGAAATGCTAATTGTTGGAATTGAATTAAATGATTTTAAAGTATATATATGATTAAGTGGAAAGAAAGGAAAAAGGAAGTATGTATATGTTGTATATATAGTTGTATATATGAAGATATATACAACATATACAAGTCAACAATTTAATAATAAGGTCAAAAGATATTTGAATTAATTATTTATTAAATATTGATAGTGGAAGATGATTTTTGTTTATATTATTATAATAATTTAATTGCTTGGTGGAGATTAAGTGGAGATTTAAGTGGTTAAGAGTAGTGAGTGGTTTTGACTTTTCATCATCTTCTTCTTTCTTCTCTAAGAGGCCGACCATCATCATTAGCAAAGGAAAGAGAGGTTTTGTTCCTTCCTAACTTAAGCAATTGAATGATTTCAAGAGATTAAGTTGGAGTTTTAAGGATTTTTCTTCATATTCGGTAAGTTTCCAACTTGTTTCTTTCATTTCTTTTGAGTTTGTGTTTATGAGTTTGGTGGATGGTTGGTGTAGTTGTGAGTATGGTTGATTTTGTTGTATTTGAGGTTGTTTTGTTTAGTTAACTTTGATGTTTGGGGTTGGATTGAAGAAAAGGGTTAAGTTTGGTGAAGAATAAGAATTATGGGTTGTGTGATTTTTGAGTTGTGAAATGTGGTTGAGATTGTGTTTGATGTTTGTAATTGAGTTGTTTTGATGTTATTCAAGTTTATTGTGGTATTATGATGGTTTTGGTTAAGTTTGTTTGGAGTGGAAAAGGGTAAAAGAAAGATGTTTGTTGGATGTGTCATTTTTGGTGTCGATTTTAGGTTTTTGGCTTGACACGCCCAGTAACATGGCCATGTCTTTGGGCCTGTCGATGGTTCTATTTTCAGTGTGGGTGAAACGATCAGTGACACACCCATGTCACTGAGCGTGTCACATATTCTGTGTAGTAGTAGTATTGGCATGTCCAGTGACACATCCATGTCACTGAGCATGTCACAGCTTTTGTGTTGTTGTAGTATTGACAGGTCCAGTGACACGCCCATGTCACGGAGTGAGTCATAGCTTATGTGTTGGAGGAGAATTGACACGTGCGGTGATACGCCCATGTCACTGAGCTTGTCAAAGCTTCTGTGTTGTGGGTTTAAGGCACGGCCAGGGACATGCCCGTGTTGTTGAGCGTGTCATGTGTAGAGTTTGCCCTAGATAGTTCTTATTCTTATTTTCTTATGTGTATCACTAAGTGAGCATGTATAATCACATTTGGATTAGGTTTTGAAGATATTTGAGTTACCCCAATCTAAGTGTTGAAGGATTCTTCGAAGAGAAGATTAGAATTGGTGTTTGTTGCTATTAGAGGTAATTACAACCTTAAATGATTGCATACATTTACATGACTTTGGGACTTAACACTTTTGGTTGGAAAAATATGTTAAGTTACCTATTATATTATTGGTGTATGAGAATAGTGCTATGATTTGCATAATGTGAACTATGTGAAATAAATAATAATGATTCAAAATGGATGGATAATGCAATTTGTTATGTATACACTAATGATAGTGTACGAAGCCATTGGTGATGGCTATATTGATGTAAATGGGATATTTGAGGCATTGCGCTTATAATGATCAAGTGAAAATGAAAAAGGTTTTGATAATGAAATTATAAAAGAATTGTGTGCCTAGTATGTTATTCAATTTTCAGAGTTTTGTTGTTGATGGCATGCCTAATAGTAACAATCCCTTGAAGCTGGGTTGGGCTTGGTCCTTGAAGCCTAGTTGGGTGAAGCTGTGCTCCCCTTGAAGTTGGGTTGGGTCTAGTCCTTGAAGCCTAGTTGGGATGTTACATATGAGGTAATCCTCATTGTGATAATGATTCGCCTTCGGGCTAGATAAATGTTATTATTGGACCAAAGCAGTAACTTTGGAATTTGAATGGCATATTAGTTTCTTTTGGGCCCATGCTTGCCTTTGCTTTAATGTGAATTATGAATGATGGAACAATTGAACAATATAATGAGATTTAATGTTATGAAATATGATATCCTTGTATATTATTTCTAAACTTGAAAGTTTGACATCGCTATTACATTTGAATCATATTGTTATCAAGGTTTGTACCACTAAGCTTCTGGTTTAGCGCAATTGTGATTTATCGCGCAGGTGACAGGGTATATCTGGTTGAGCCAGAGAGTTCAGCTAGACCGAGTCGAGTCTAGGCTTGAGATTGTGAGAGCAGAGTTGATTTGGACATCAAGATCAGAGATGAACTGCCAGCATGTATAAATTCTATATTTTAGTAAATATTGATTTTGATGTAAATATATGTACATTCCACTGCTTATAAGATAAATGTTTTAGATAAACTTTTGGGTAATGAAGATATATATATATATATATATATGCACTTTAACAAAGGATGTTTTATCTATTACTTTTTATAAAATAAGTTAAATGTTTTAAGTTTACTCAGATTGTTGAAATGATGATTCGATGTTATATTTTAAAGATTGGTTTGTTTAAAATAGATTGTGACATTTTTGTATCTGGTATACGTATATTCCACATGTGGGTGTATGTGGTGTACATATATAGGGTATAAGGGTGTTACACACTTGTTAGTGGAAGAAATGGTACTGGAATATCCTCGCTGGCTCTCTTAAATGGGAGGTTAGGTGTTCGATCCAGGGAGGCGACTTGAATGGTTTGTACACCATTTGAGCCAAATAAACAAATCCTACTGGAGAGCCCGTGAGGGCAGTCCAGTACTGTAGCATGCCCTTGAAGTTGGGTTGATAACCTGGGTTGGGTGATGCTGAGCTCCCCTTGAAGCTCAGGGCCTGGTTGGGATGTTACAATTAAAAAGGCGCCTTTGATAGCATGAGCTACGTTGCACTGGATCCAGTGCAAAGTTACCCGGTGCCCCTTTCTTAGACTGCTCATAGAAAAAAGCGTGATAGCATGAGCTACGCTGTATTGGATCTTATGGACCATGCAGTTTGATAGGACTATATTTTGCACATAATTTAATGATTATTCTAGTTATATTGCTATTGTTATCAATTGAATTTGATCAATCTTTATTGTGAAAGCTAGAATATTCATCATTTCAAGTATAGAGTTGCAAGTATGAAGAAAAAGTTTATTTTGGCTAACATCATGGAAAAATGGAAAGGAGATCAAAATAAGCTCCAAGTTTTTCAATTATAGAAATTGCAAGGGCAGAAGCATTTTGAAAGCCACGACCATGGGGATCAAAATCCACAACCATGGCATTGATTTTGGCTCTATTTTAAAGAGATTTTGCATATTTCAGAAGCATATTGAAAGCCACGACTGTGGCACTCAAAACCCACGACCGTGGGATTGATTTCTCTACTGTCCGAGCCAAGAAAGAGAAGAAAAATCAAGTTGGCAGTTTCAACTTCAATGCCACCATCGTGGCATTGAAAAAGCCACAATCGTGGCCACCTTACTGACCATTTTACAGCTCTAAAGTGCTCAAACTGACCAATCCAACTCAGGCCACGACAGTGGTACTCAAACTCCACAACTGTGGGGCAAAAAATCATGACTTTGAGCAGACAATTGGGTTGGTGGTGAACCAAACAAGATGTGGCCTAACCTTTTTAGTTTTTCCCCACTAAAGAAGCTTCCAAACACTCTATTTAAACACACTTCCTCCAAGGTATGAGAGATGTAATAGAATAGATTATATTCATCCAAATAAATTTAGTTTAAAGTGTGAAATTTTGCTTCAAGGAGGAGTTCAAGATCCAAGTCAAGATCTTCTTCAAAGAAATAGTGTTTGATATTTCTTGTTCCTTTTAATTATGTTTTCATTTACCATTTTGAATGTTTGTAATGTTTTTATTTCAATAATGAAGAACTAATTCTTTTTAGGGTTGGTCCCTTTAATTGAATTTATCATGGAGTTATAAATGTCTTTTTTGGTTAATTTAGTTATCCTTTGATTATTTTGTTGTCTTGAATCTTAATGCTTTGATTATTTGGCAAATGATTAATTGATTTGAGATGTTGTATGATGGAGTAAGAGTGGAAGCATGACATTAGTCCAAGGAGATAATAATCTTAAGTCAGTTTTTCACTTAGAGATAAAGTTAAACCCTTAAGAGGTTGATTCAAGGTTCTTATAAAACTTAATGAATTGATTTAATTACTTACAATCATGAGAGTAGACATAAGGATTAAAGTCGATATTAGTTCTAGTACTTGAGAGAGACTTGAGCTTAATTTAGGAGAATCTAACCATTAATCAAAAGGAAGACTGAATTAAATCGATACCTTAGAAAATCCATGATAAATCAATAAAGGTGACTAAACCCTAAGTCTTATTAGAAATTTATTCTTGATTCATTGTCATTTTAGATAGTTCATTCATAAAATTAAATTTGATCATCCAAATATTAATCAGTTTAATTGTTTGGTACTTAGAATTAACCTCTTTGTGGGAACGATACTCTACTCATCATATATTACTTGTTAATGATCTGTGCACTTGCAGATAGCTAGGCTAAGTCCACGACACAGTTCAAAAAGAATAGCTCCCTCAGGCCAACAACTCTCGTACTGCTAAGCCGAGCCACAATGGTGTGAACCAAAATATTATGCACTACTTGACAAGGAAAGGACTCAAAATTTGATGCCTTGGATACCTTCAGCTGATACTTTGTGGCATTCGGTGCAAACGTGCTCCAAACCCTGGGAGGAATGACATTGTACTCAGCAAAGTCCACCTCGGAGTTAAGATACTCTATGGTCTGCACCTCCTCCACATTAAATAAACCCAAATGTACGCTAGGTTTGCTGATGCTTATGTGAAATCACTGACTGCCCAACCGGAATTTCATCATCGGCTCGATGATGGAGATCTTGTTTTTATCAAATTCAAAAGTGCAGAAGAACTCCAAGGTTAACTCTCTACAGGAAGGCTCACTAATGGAGAAGAGTTGTTCCCATCCCGGCTGGTTGATCAATTCTCGAACCTCAGACATTATGTTGGCTCGCTCCATGGCACCCCAATCCAAAACCCTAGGTGGCGACCCTAAAGTTAATATATTTACTGTTTTATTTAAATTGGATGAATGTTTTGATTGATGTTTGATATATTTGATGAATGATTTATTTATGATGAATGGTTATTTACTTTTATTGATTTATTTTGATTTCCAAATATTGTAAGAGGTATGTTTCCATATTTTTGGGTACCTCATGTCATGAGCATCATGTAATTTATTTTATTTAAAAGTGTTTGGACTAATGTAAATGGCATGTTTCCACCTTTTGGCGGGTGTCCTATTTATTTTAGACATGAACGATGTGAGGACATGTTGCCATCCTAGGATGGGTGTCCATTTATTTGCTTTGTTTGGATATTGCTTTGATTTTAAAATAATGATGCTTTATTTTAATTGTTGCATGCAGTATGGATAATATTGTTATATTAAAGAATTTTATAATATTATGACCTGTAAAGGAGGCCGGTTCTAATGAACCAGGCGTTGTGGGGGTGCTGGGCCATTTCTCACCTTCCTCACACGTACCCAACTTTCCAAACCCATTAGGGGGTTGGGAATTCCTTAGGAATCGAGTCATCCACCCTTTTCTCTTTCCTGACCCGTTCGGGTGGTGACTCTAATTTCTCTGGGCTTAGGCCTGTGTTCTTTAAGACTTCGAGCCTAAATAGTGCCGAAGTCACAAGAACCATTCCACTGGGAGTGGGGGCAAAAATCCTCGCTCACAGTGGTGACTCCACTGGGGATAAGAGAAGTTGATTCCGTTGGTCTTTATATTATTTTATTCTTTCTTATCATGATATTATCCATTCCATCATATTATATTGCATTGTGTGCATGAGTTAGGACGCCCGTGTTACCCGTGTTGTGTTATGCAAGGGATACCATACTTTCACTCAAGGTATGGAGATTGAGCATCGCATAACCAATCATAGCCTTGTACCATTTGATATATACTTGCTATGGGAACCTAAGCCTTTTAACCCAAAGACCAAAGCTCATGTAATTGGCCTAGTTACTTTCCTTAGGCTTTTACTCCAAATGCTTGTTGTTTGACTATGGTTAATTTATCTTGGTTTAAATCATGGCTTATTTGGTTTGTCCTTTTTCTAATATGACCTAAGTAAATTGTAAGCTCAAAATAAATTTTTCTTTAAAAGTCCAAAAGACCAAAGCTATTTTCAAAACTTTTTAAAATGGTCTTTGGACATAAAATTTTCTAAAAAACAAATCAAAAAATTCTTCTCTCAAGACTCAAATACAAAGCCCAAAATCCATTTTTTCTAAAATCATTTTACAATGGGCTTAGAAATAAAATTATTTTTGTCCAACCTTTTCTTACAAAGAGCTTGCAAATTATTTAGGTCAATTATGAAAATACCAAAAATCAATTGTTAGCCAAGTTTATACTAAGAGTTATTAATCATAGGCTTATTTTTGGCATGAACCACTAGTTACATTTTCAAGTGAGAAATCTATTTATAATAAACCTCTTAATTTAGTTTTAATCCAATATAGCATAAAAGCTACTTTAGTTGGTTGAATGGGTATTATTATTAACTGATTTCCATTTTTGAAAATATAACTATTGGTTGAAACGTTTGAGGGAATTATTCAAAAAACAAGATATCCCAAGTTGGTATTTTGTTAACCATATTACCCATGAAAAGAGACTCGCCATCCGTGTATGGATGTTATAAGGTTGGATGGGACGTTCTACTTATCTTTTTTGATTCTTTGTGCATACATGCATACATGCATACATTTGCATCTCATATCATTGATCCTTTCTGGCTCACAGCCCTGGATTACGATAGTTCAAAAGCTTACGACAATCTGACCTACACCGGAGATGAAGAATCTAGCAATGACTCAATCACTTGCTCACCAAAAGCAATGGAGCCCGAACAAATTCAAAGAATGGTGGACGACGCTCTCAATTGCAAGATGGAAGAAATAAAAGAGGCCCTGGCCGAGACCATGAAAAACCAATTGGCTGCATTTTTAGGAAATAATGTCGAAGCATCTACTAGCATTAAGAAGCCAAAGGACAAGGGGAAGGCTAAAGTTGGTGAAGCAATTTTTGATGATGATAAGGTGATCATTAATGATTAGGCTCAATACTTCCAAGATCCTCAAGACAAGAAGAAAGAACCGAAGATTGTTGAAAGATCAGCTATGGAGAAAACTGAAACTTCTAATGTTGAAAAGATGATTGCAGATTTGGAAAAGAAATTTGAGAAGAAGCTGAAAACTAAAGAAATGTCCGAAGTTGATAAATTATTTGAGTTAGACGAAGAAGTTTCGTATAAGTTCAAGATGCCATCCTTTGCAAAGTTTGATGGAACAAAAAATCCTCACCTCCATGTGAAGCAGTATATCATTGCTATGCAGTCTGCCCGAGCTACTAAGGCTTAAACTCTAATGTACTTCATGCTCTCATTGGACCCTGTTATCCAAAATTGGTTCAATACCTTAGATGATGGAACACAAAAGAGTTGGGATCTGCTATTCAAGGCCTTCATCCAACAATATGGATACAATGTCGAAATGGAAATTACCTTAATGGAAGTGGAGTCCATTAGACAAAGGCCAAATGAGAATTTTATGGACTATGTGAAAAGATGGAGAAATAAGGCTGCTTTGCTCAAGAAGAGGCCCAATGAATCTAATCAAATAAGAATGATTGTGAGAGGGGTGTTGCCTAGTCTTCGTGAAAGGATGTCTCATACACTTATCCATGATTTCAAAGATCTCCTCCAAGCTGGTCTGCAAATTAAAGAATGGGAAAGAGAGAAAAACCATTTTTCAATATGAAGGAACGAGAAATGAAACTATCAGTCTGGTAACCAAGGCATGCAAAAGGCAATTGGTGTTAATGCTACTAGCCAAGGAACAAGAAGGCAGTTTTCAGAATTGGAAAAACTGCTATCTTGGGTTCTCAATAAGCTTCAAAGAAAGAGATTTTTACAACCCTTAAATTCTCGTCCTTTGCCTAACCCTCTCCCACCTAATTTTGACACTAAGATGTTTTGTCAATTTCATCAAATGCAAGAACACGACACGAATAGATGTGTGAGGTTAAAGCATGAGATCCAAAATTTGATTGATAGTGGAAAGCTACCTGAGCCAAACAAGCTGAACACCAAAGATAATCCATTACCAAGGTTCAATAGAGTACCACCACCGGCAACCTTCATGATTGGAGAAGGTTTGCATGGAAGTTTTGTCATGTCTTCTTTCCAAGATGTGGGTGGAGAAGCAATCAAAGAAGAAGAGGTATTTAGCAAAATTGAACAAGCTATGGTAGGTAAAGAAGTAGCAATTTATGTTGTGAATGGGTTTTGGGATTCAAGCGATAGTGATGATGACCTTGTACCCAAGAAGGAGGAATAGACCTAGTATGAGCCCGAGGAAGATGAAGTAATGAACATTAAATTTGGTAAGCCTTATGCAAGGCCACCACCTAAGGAGGTAGAAGTTAATAAAGGAAAGGAAGCTAAAGTAGGGAACAAAGAAGAGGAAGATGATACAGTGCTCAAGCAATTGAAAATAACCCAAGCAAGTGTTAGCATTTGGGATTTATTGGCTACTTCTAAAAAGCACTGAGAACTATGGCCAAGGCCTTGGCCAGCATGCCACATTTCCACCTCCATAACACTAGAGGAGCTGATCAACTTCATAAATATTGAAGGAGCAATGAAATGTGAAGATATTCAAGAGAAGAGCAAAGTTAATATGGGAGCGGTATCTTTCTCAGATGCGGATTTACTGGAAGAAGGGAGAGATCACATTCGCCCTCTCTTTATCAAAATAGAAATCAAAGGGAAAAGGACTCCATGTGTAATGATTGATGATGAGTCTGCCATAAATGTTTGTCCACTTAAAATATTGCCAAAGCTAGCCATGTCAACAAGGGATCTAAACCCAACCGAAGTAACCATTCAGGCTTATAACAACACCAAGAGACATGCCGAAGGAACTTTTAAAACTGTTGTGAAGGTTGGTTCAATTGAATCTATTATTGAATTTGTTGTTTTGGGCATACCTTTTACCTTTTCCTTACTCTTGGGATGACCATGGTTTCATCCTCTTGGTCGAGTTCCTTCCACCCTTCATCAAAAGATCAAGTTCCCGAACGGAGATGAGATGGTGCTCATCGAGGCCGAAGATAATAAGGTTGTTAATGCTCTAATGATTGAGAGGCCTCTCAATGGTGTCCAAGTACCTGCAATTTCTTATGATGAAGTAGTGGACTCTAAGGTCTTGAACATGATGAAGAACATAAGTTACCTTATCAGAGCTGGTCTTGGAAAGGGCAAGGCTGGTTTGACAAAGCTTCCAGATTTCAAAACTCAAACTTCCAAGAAAGGGTTAGGGTATGAAGAAGCCAACAAAGATGCCAACCAAAGAAGAATGAGAAGATGAGCTTCCCACCACTTGAAAAAATCTTTGTCAAAGCTCCAGACATGGGACCACTCCAAGGAAAGCCTGAGCCAATCATGTTCATGGGAAAGTTGATCCCAAGTTTTGAAATTTTTATTGATGTTTCCGAGCTAGTGGAGTAAGTAAAGAAAGAGCTCACCTTGCCAGCCAACAAGGAGCCCAATCCAGAAGAAAAGAAGGAAGCTGTCCTGAAAGTTGAGAAGACTCTAGAGGAGATTGCTGCCCTGGTTGAAGAGAAGTTTGAAGATATTCTACTTTATGATTTTGATTTTGATTTTAATTTATCTGCTTTGTCTGAGGATGATGATATTTTCTTTTCCAAAATGAATGCAATAAAGTCTGATTTTGCTTACTTGTGTGATGTTTCTCCTGATAGTTGCATACATTCAAATAGCAGTTACATGAGCATCTTTAATATTATTTCTGTTGATACACAATCATTAAATTTGGGAACAATAAAAAATCCTAAAAATATTAGCATAGCATCCAGCCTTACTCCTGACGAGAGAGAGATTTGAAAAAATATTCAAAAAATATGAAGAAGTATTTGCTTGGTCTTATGAAGATATGCCTGGAATAGATCAAGACAAAGCCGAACATCTTATTCCTACTTACACTCATGTGAAACCTGTCAAACAAAAGCTTAGGTGACTAAGACCCGAGTGGACTGAATTGGTTAAAGAAGAGGTCACTAAACAAGTACAAGTAAAGTTCCTTGAAGTGATAGAATATCTAGATTGGCTAGCAAATATAGTACCCATGCCAAAGAAAGATGGAAGAATAAGGGTCTGTGTGGGCTATAGAGATTTAAACAAGGCTTCCCCTAAAGATGATTTTCCTTTACCCCATATAGATGTCTTCATTGATAGTGCAGCCTCTAGCGTGCTACATTCATTTGTAGATGGATTCTCCGGATACAACCAAGTGTTAATGGCCTAAGAGGATAATGCCAAAACTGCTTTCATTACTACATGGGGTATATTTTGTTATAGGGTGATGCCGTTCGGCTTAAAGAATGCTGGAGCAACCTACCAAAGGATGGCCACCACACTATTTCATGACATGATGCACAAAGAAGTCGAAGTATATGTTGATAATATGATGGTGAAATCAGATATGAGGGAACAACACTTCCAAATCTTAGAATTATTTTTCAATAGAGCATTGAAATATAAGCTAAGATTAAACCCAAAGAAGTGTGTATTCGGGGTTACCTCAGGTAAATTATTGCAATTTGTGATTGGTTCGAATGGCATTAAGATTGATACTGACAAAGTTAAAGCAATCAGGGATATGCTAGCCCCTAAAATGGAGAGAGAAGTTCAGGGATTTATTAGTAAATTACAATACATTAGCAGGTTTATAGCAAAGCTCACAACAATTTGTGAGCCTATCTTCAAGTTGCTTAAGAAGAATTAGCCAGTCCTATGGAATGAAGAATGTCAAAAGGCCTTTGAATGAATAAAAGTGTATCTACTAAATCCACCTATTTTGAAACCACCTAAACCCGGTAAACCCTTGTTACTATACTTAGCAGTAGAAGAAGAGTCAATAGGAGCCATGCTAGCCCAAGCAGATGAGTCAGGGATTGAGCATGCAGTTTACTATTTGAGTAGAAAGCTCCTAACTTATGAAATTAAGTATAATAACTAAACTATTATTCCATTAATAGTTTAGTTATTGCCGAGTTGACAAGGAAAAATAAATTGTTGAATTCTAGAGGAAACTTGCTGGGGCCAAGCCAAGAATTATGTGCATCATGTGGTGTGGTAGGCCACAATGCAAATGAATGTCCTTCAAACTTTGACAAATTCCAAGAAGGGAAAGAACAAGATTTTGCTTTTAAAGGGTTTCAACAAAGGGGAAGGAATGACCCGTACTAAATTCTTATAATCCCGATTGGAGAAATTACCCTAATTTTGCAGGGAAGAACCAATAACAAATTCCACCTCAACATTCATTCCAACCTTATCAAAGGGGACCCCAATTTCAAGGCCAAGGTTCAAATTATGAGCAAGTCAAGAAACCTTCACTTGAAGACAATTTGAATGCTTTCATTCAAATAATAACTCAAAATTAAGAGCTGAACAATAAATGATTTGACTCTTTGGAAGCCTCACTTAAGAAGGTTGAGACGCAAGTAGGTCAATTGGCTAATCAATTACAAGTAATCAAAAAGGAAAATTTCCAAGGCAACCAGAGAAAGCCAAAGCAATCACAGTCCTAAGAAGTGGTAAGGTACTTGATAACAAAATCGGTGATAATAACATTAATGATTCTCTGGATGCAGGAACAATGGAAGAAGATGGCAAGGAAATTCAAGGAGGCAAAGCTTAACCAATTGAGCCTAAGAAAGTTAGTGAGGAGGCATCAGTGGCACCAAAGCTGCACAAATCTCTAAATTTGCATAGACCGCCAATTCCTTTTCCATGCAGGTTAAAGAATGAGAAGCATGATAAGCAATTTACTAAAATTTATATTATGCTCTCAAAGGTAAGTTTTAACCTTCCCTTACTTGAGGTGATTAAAAATATGCCATCATATGCCAAATTTTTTAAGAAGCTTAACACAAAAAAGAAAAAAATATAAGTTGAATGAGAAGGTGATAGCCTCAGAAGTAACAAGTGTTATTTTACAACATAGGTTACCCCCAAAATTAAAGGATCCTGGAAGCTTTATAGTTAGTATCTCTATGGGGAATGGGAAAGAAACTATTGGTCTGTGTGACTTAAGAGAAAGTATAAATTTGATGCCATACTCTGTTTACGTGAAATTAGAGCTAGGGGAACTTAAAATAACTAAAATGGTTTTGCAACTTGCGGATAGAACTCTTCAATACCCTAAGGGAAATCATAGAAGATGTTCTAGTTAAGGTAGGTGGTTTAATTATACCCGTTTATTTCATTATCTTAGATATAGATGAAGATATTCATAGAGATTTTAAACATACAATTTTGTTAGAGAGACCTTTTATGGCCACAACTAACACATAAATTGATGTTAAAAATGGAAAATTGACCATGACTGTTTTAGGCCAAACTGTAGAATTTTCAATTTTTAACACTTCCCCTATTCCCACTACTGCTTTATATGAGGACTGTTCTTTCATTGATTTTATTGATTATGCTACTGAAGAAGTTTTCTTGCAGGAGAGTGGTGAAAACAAACTTGAAAGGGCTTTAAATTTGGAGGAAGAAGTAGAAGGTTCAAATGTGGAGATTCAACCAAAAGGGGTTGAACTTAAAGAACTTCCAAAGCACTTAAAGCATGTTTTTCTTAGGGAAAACAACTCACAACCAGTGATCATTTCTGCTACTCTTGGTAGTGAGAAGGAAGATAAACTTGTGAGAATGTTGAAAAAATTCAAGAGAGCTATTGGTTGGGAGTTGAGTGATATCAAGGGTATTAGTCCCTCTTTATGCATGCACAAGATAGTTCTAGAGGTAGGGGCTAAACTGGTGAGAGAGGCTCAAAGGAGACTTAACCCTAATATGAGTGAGTAATGAAGGAGGTTCTTAAATTGCTTGATGAAGGGGTAATTTACCCCATTGTTGATAGTGAATGGGTTAGTCTCGTTCATGTCATGCCAAAGAAAGCAGGTTTGACTATGGTCTAGAATGAGAAAGGAGAGTTGGTACCTACTCGAACACAAACTGGTTGGCGAATGTGCATAGATGATAGGAAATTAAAAAATGTCACGAAGAAAGATCCCTTTCCTTTACCATTTATTGATCAAATGCTTGATACATTATTTGGACACACTTTTTACTGTTTTCTTGATGGTCTTTTAGGTTACTACCAAGTCTTGATAGCATCAGAAGATCAACCAAAGGCAACCTTTACTTGTCCCTTTGGGACATTTGCCTTTTGGAGAATGCCATTCAGACTATGCAATGCACCAAGTACATTTCAAAGATGTATGCTTTCGATTTTTTCTGATATGCTGGCCAAATGCATTGAGGTGTTTATGGATCTCTATTTATGGTAATTTTTTTCATGATTGCTTGCAAAGATGGATTGAATGTAATCTTACCTTGAGTTGGGAAAAGAGTCATTTCATGGTTGATCATAGGATTATTTTGGGTCATGTCATTTCTCACAAAGGGATTAAGGTAGACAAGGCTAAGGTTGAATTAATCATGAATGTACCTTCACCCATAACTGTTAAGGGGATTATAAGCTTTTTAGGACATGCTGGATTTTATAGGAAGTTTATATAAGATTTTTCAAAAATTTCACGTCTTTTGTGTCATTTGCTAGGAAAAGATGTTCCATTTGTTTTTTATGACAAATGCTTAGAAGCTTTTGAAATTTTAAAAGAAAAATTAACTTCCACTCTTATAATTGTTACCCCAAATTGGGATTTGCCATTTGAAATCATGTGTGATGCATCGAATTATGCCATTGGAGCTGTTTTGGGCCAAAGAGCGAATAAATTGATGTAACATCCTAAAATTTTTGAAAATTTCTAATTTTTGAAAAATTGGACAAAATAAATTATAATTTAAAAGGATAAATTAAATTAATGGTTTTAAATGAAAAATGATGGGATTTTAAATGAAAAAGTGGATTATATATATGATATATGTGCAAAATATACATAACATATAAAAGTCAATACTTTTTAAAAGAAAATGGTATTTTGGTAATTAAATCATATAAATTTAAAATTAATAAAATAATTCAAAAACAAATTAATTTTGAATGGAAGAGGAAAATTAGGACTTTTAATTTATTAAAAAAATAATTAAATAATTAAATATTAAATTATTTTAATATATATATATATGGTTAAAAAAAAGATGAAAGGAAAAGAATATTAAAAGTCTTCTTCTTCTTCTTCTTCTTCTTCTTCTTCTTCTTCAAGAACGTGGCTTCAATGGGAGTTTGAAGACCAAGGATTTTTCTTCTTCCATACTACATAAATTGAAGGAATTAACAAGTTTCAAGTGGATTTTTGTTGATTTCCACCAAAATTAGTAAGTTTCCATCTCTTTTCTTTGAATTTCATGGAAGATGAGATTATGTGAGTTTTGAGATTTTTATGTAGTATGTTATAATTATTGGAATTGGTGTGTATGATGTTATTTTGGGTAGTTAACAATGATTCTAAGGTTAGATTGAAGAGATGATGGAGTTTGGTTAAAGAATGGTGAAGAGAGAGAATTTAGGGTTATGGATTTTTGGGGTTTTGAAAACATGAACTTTAATTGTGCAAATTGTTTCCAAATGAGTTTTTTTTGATTCATAAACAAGTATTTTAAAGTCAAATATTGGATTTGGTGGTGTTGGGTTGGAATTTGAGAATGGAAGTGGAGATTTAGGGTTTTGGAAAAGTGATTTTCTAAAGTAGTTGAATTGTATGATTTTATTTGTTTAAGCATGTTGTTTAGTGTTAAAAGTGATGAATATAAGCTTGGAATGATTAATGGATTGTGTTGGAATGGAAAACCTTCAATGGGGGAAGGTTATGCCATTTTTGAGATTTTGTGTATAAGAGTGTATTTTTATAATGTAAATGATTTAAATGTATTAAAATATATTTTTAATAATATAAATAAACTAAAAATACTAATTTAATTGTAGTAGAATGGAATTCTAATGTTGAAGAAAGGAAATGCTAAATTTTTGGAAATTTGTAGGAGTGATGTGTAATTATGGTTTAATGTTGGAAATGCCATTAAATGTGATACTAAATGATTATTTGCTATCACATTTGGTTTAGGCATTGAGGGAGGTTGATTTGCTTCTTCCAAGTGGTGAAGGGCAAGTTGGAAAGATTGGATTGAAGGTTATTTTTAGCTTGCTTTGGGTTGCTAGTGGAGGTATGTACAAACTTTGAATATATAGTTTATATTTGCATAACATTTGGGCTTAACACATTTTGGTTGGAAAATGTGTTAAGCTACTTGGTTCATTGATTGTGTATGAATAATATGCTATGACATTGTAATGTCATATATGTGTTAGATGCATTGTGAAAAGCCTTTGATAATGGCTAATTTGTGTAACATGTGAAATATGCATATTATGTGAAAATACCCAAAGTAATTGGGTAATGTGTTGTGAATGCAAAAATGAAATATGTGTAATAATTGAATTGATATTGATAAAAGTGAGAAAAGTGAGAAATATGAGAAAGATGTGAAAAATGAGAAAAGTGAGAAAAAAAAAGTGAAAATAAGGCAATGTGCCTAAATTGAATATGTAAAAATGAGAAAGAGATTAATAATGAGAAATATGAATAAATTGTGTGCCTAGTATGTTATTTAATTATTAGAGTTCTGGGTTTGGTGGCATGCCTATGATTGCCTATGGGCTATACGCTAGAATGGTGAAAAGACTGGGTCGTAAGCTAGGCCAGCTGATAAATATAATGTTTTTAGGGTGAAAAGATTGGGTCATAAGCCTCAAAAACTGTAGCAGTCTAGTCGGGTTGAGGACTAAGATACTGAGGCCTAAGGGTCTAGCCGAGTTGAGGTCCAAGAGACTGGGGCTGTTACATTATCCATGGATATATTGTCTACGGGTCTAGACACATGGTGTCATTATGGACCAAAGCAGTAACTCTAAAATTTGAATAGCATATTATATTCTTTTTGGGCCCATGCTTATCTTTGTTTTAATGTGAATTATGAATTATGATACAATTGAGTAATATAATGTTATGAGTTGTGCTTATGAAATATTTGAAAAATATAAGAAAGTGGATTGATGTGACATCTATATGCATTATGCATTTGGTATTGCATTGAGTTATATTGTTATTATCAAAGTTTGTACCACTAGGCTTCAGCTTAGCGCGATTGTTTCCATCGCGTAGGTGATAGGATAGGCCCAGCTGAGCCAGAGAGTTCTTTTAGACCAGGTCGGGTCTATATTTGTAGTTGAGCTTGTTGAGTTGCTATCGAGATCAGAAACACTACCAGCAGCATGTATATATTTTTATGTTATTGTACATTTTGAGTATTATGCATAATATATTATGTTTTGGATTTTACGTAATGTATATTATAAAGAATGTTTGGGTCAATGTATTTTAAATGGGAGAGTAAGTGTGTTATAAATTATACATATCTATATGTATAAATGTTTGAGAAACTTGGTGAAATTGAGAAGTATGGTTGAGATGGTGGTTGGAAATTATTTGGGAGTGTTTTCTTTTTGCAGGTTGAGTAATTGCTAAATTTTGGGATATCCAAAATTCAGACAAAACTCTAGCGAATTTTTCCCAGATATTTATATATATATTGTTTATTTTGGGTTCTTATAATAAGTAAATAATATTTATATTCTATTTAATTTTTATATATTTAGAATTTGAAATTTTAAATTGGAAATGTAAAAAAAAAAATTAGTAAATTGGTCTGTGATATTTTTGTACCGTATATGCATATTTTACATATGCTGGAAATATGTATTGTACGTATATAGGGTATAAGGGTATTACAATTGATGTGTGTAATTTATTATGCAAGTTCATCTTTAAATGATGCATAAGTAAATTACACAACCATTAAAAGGGAAATATTAGTTGTGGTGTTTGTACTAGTCAAATTCAGATCTTACTTGATAGGTTCTAAAGTCATAGTATTTTCGGACCATGCGGCCTTAAAATACCTATTGACCAAACCACAAGCTAAACTCAGGCTCATTAGGTGGGTATTGATACTGCAAGAATTCAATGTTGAAATCAAAGATTAGAAAGGAAGTGAGAATGGAGTAGCCGACCATCTCTCTAGATTGAACTCTCAAGATAATGATGCAGAAATTGCTTGTGAAAATGCTTTTGAAAAACTCCCAGATGAACACTTGCTTGCTTTAACTCAAGCACCTTGGTATGCAGATATTGCTAACTATCTCTCTTGTGGTGTTGTGAGAAAGGATTTGAATTTTTCAGGCAAAGAAGAGTTTCCTACATTCATGTAAGTACTCTTTTTGGGATGAGCCATATTTGTTTAGAATTTGCAGGGATGAAATTATAAGAATATGTGTATTGGAGGAAGAACAAAAACAAGTGTTGTAATTTTGCCGCAACATGTATTGTGGAGGGCATTTTGGAGGAGAGAAGACAGCCGAGAAAATTCTTCAAAGTGGTTTGTATTGGCCTACTCTTTTTAAGGATGCTCATAATTTATGTACAAGATGTGATAAATGCCAAAGAGCAGGAAACATTAGCAAAAGGAATGAAATGCCTCTCAATATGTTTATTGTGGTTGAAATTTTTGATGTATGGGGGATAGACTTCATGGGGCCATTTCCCAAGTCATTTGGTTTTGAATATATTCTTCTTGCAGTGGATTACATGTCTAAGTGGGTGGAGGCTATCCCCACTAGGACTAATGATGCTAATGTTGTTTTGAAATTTTTGAAGGATAATATTTTGAGCAGGTTCGGAACCCCAAAGGCAATAGTAAGTGATGGAGGAAGCCATTTTTGCAACAAATGGTTCGAGAAGTTAATTACCAAGATGAGCATCCGACACAAAGTTGCAACTCCATACCACCCTCAAACATCCGGACAAGCCGAGATCTCCAACAAGCAAATTAAAGGGATCTTGGAAAAGACGGTGAGCACAACGAGAAAGGATTGGTCAATTCGACTTCCAGAACCATTATGGGCTTATAGAACTGCTTTCAAAACAACATTGGGAATGGGTCCATATAGGTTGGTCTTTGGCAAGGCTTGCCACCTACCGGTGGAATTGGAGCATAAAGCCTATTGGGCAATAAAGACCACAAATATGGACTTAAATGGAGCAAGGGAGCAAAGAATGTTGCAAATTTCCGAGCTTGATGAGCTTAGAAATGAGGCCTATGAGAGTTTAAGAATCTATAAGGAAAGGGCAAAAGCTATGCATGACAGGATGATCCTTTGAAGAACTTTTAAACTGAGAATGAAAGTCCTCTTATTCAATTTCAGAATGAGATCGTTTCCAGAAAAATTGAAGTCCCATTGGAGCAAACCATTTCAAGTATTTCAAACATTCCAATATGGGGTTGTTGAGTTACTCAGTTTGAAAACTAACGAGACATTTAAGGTAAATGGACAAAGGGTGAAGCCCTATCTTGAAGAAATTGATGTTGTAAAAACTTTTGAAAGTTTGATGTTTATAGACAAATGATGCAACAATGTCCAGCTACACAACATTAAAGAAGCACTCAGTGGGAGGCAACCCATCGGTTTGTATTTCTTTTCATAGTTAAATCTTCGTGTTTTATCATTTAAATTTCGCTTTGTTTTTAGAGAATAGAATGGGTGTGTTGATCGATTTTTGTTTTTGATGGAGTTTCAGGGTAAAGCAGGGAAGATAAGCGCATATCTTAGACTTGGGTGACACATTTGTTTAAAAAAAATAAAAATAAAAATAAAAATAAATAAATAATAAATACAAAAAGGGAAAATAAAAAAATTTGGAGTACAGGACATGACCACTTGACAATACCAAGCCACTGGCCGTGTCAAGCACACCCAAAATTCCCAGGCATGGACAATGCTAGATAGCTTGGCCATGTCACCCAGACATGCCCAAGCGCCAGCCCGTGTCTTCAATCCCTTACCCGATACCCAAACACACAGACCTGGACAAGCCCATAGGACAAGTCCAAGCCACTGGCCATGTCCCTCCTAAAAGCCCAAACACACCAAAGCCATTTCAAGCTTGGCCGTGTCACCCTCTTTAAAAACCTGATCGCGTCCTTTTTGTTCATCCCTAACCTCGGTTTTCCCTTCTTCTTTCTCTCACTTCTCTCTCTAAACCTCCATCCCCATCTCTCAAAACTTAAAAATCTAACCAAATCTTCCATTTCACTTACTCATAACTCAATTAAATTCACTCAATCTTCCAATTTTCAACTCAAAACTCCAATTAATCCATCAAAATTTGATTTTCACCAAAAAGATCGAAATGCCTAGAACAAAAATGGTGTCCCACCATAAGAGGAGATTTGTGCAGCTTTGGTGCCACTAATGATTCATTGGATCTTGCTACTCTTGAAAAGATGCACATGGTTGTAAAGAGGAGAGGGGCTTATGTTATGCATTTAGATAAGCAGGTTGCACCAGAGGACCGGCAAAAGAGGTCACAAGTTGATGAGGAGTCCAACTCGAATTCACTCGATTTGGATGAAGATGCTCCGGCGTCGGATAATTAGGAGATTATTAGTAGGATTGAAGCATTAGAAAGCAAGGTAGATTATAATGATGTTGAAGTCCTCGCCCAGTTAGAACAAATCAATAGCAACCTAGCAAATATTCTTAGCCTCCACCCTTCAGCAGCCTCATCGTCATATCCTCCACCATTGTAACGCATATCAGCTTCTGCCTTTTCAAGACACTTCTTATGTTTCTTATTTTCAGTTGTTGAATATTTTTGTTGTTGTTTTTCGTACCACTGTTGGTTACTAAAACTTTATGTTTTATTTTGGTTATTTTATATTTATTGCTTTTTAATCTTTAACAATTAATGTTTATGGATGAAAGGTATCACTTGCCTCATAACAAAAATGATGGAAATCAGGTTGTACTTTAACTCTTACCTCATTTAAATTATCGTAGTTTCCATTGGGGACAATGTTAATCTTAAAGTGTGGGGTGCTAAGTTTTTTGTTCATAAATGCAAGTTTTTGTTTTTCGGAATCTTGTTACTGTTGTTTAGTCTTTATTTTAGTCATTTTTGTTAAGTGTTTTGCTTTACCTTGCATATTGTTTAAGTTCAATTGTTATAAGATGATTGATAGATGACGTTTTAATTTTTGAAGCAAGAATTGGAGAATTGAATAAAATTTGTGCTTATTGTTGATTTGGTGGATATTCCTTGCATTGCCTTTTAAACTAGTGAGGAATTGAGCCTATTAAGTTGAATATCAACTTATTATTCTTTATTGTGTGTGAACATCTTTGATTGATGAATTGCTAGAACTTGCTTTGACATGCATGTTGAGACTACATAAAAAAATTCAATTAGGCATCAAGATGATTAAGGCAATTTGGTGAACTCATTTTGGCCTAAAAACACCAACCCTATATTCAACCTTAGTTAGCCAATTTTGAGCCTATTTCATTTCTCCTTTTCTTTCTTTTACACAAAACTACTAACTTTGAACCCTGCTATTTTGTCTCTTGCCCTTTCATTAGGTCAAGAGCATTTTAAGAGCATTTATGACCGAGTGTTGTGTTGAATTAAGTGTGTGGTTAAATTTAGTAGGTTTAAGATTGCAAACCATTATGTTCTTTAGTTGCAAATTATAATTAAAAAAATTAATAGTAAAAAAAAGAATAATAATAATAAAAAATAATAATAATAATAAGAAAACTTGTTGTTCTTGTTGGAAGGGTTGAATTGAGCTTGGGAATGATCTTTGCATATTTAATAAGTGAGTTCCTAAAAGGTTCTTTAATGTCTAGTGCAAAGTGATTGGGAGGTACGTTGGGATTGTTTAGTTATATCACATCATTTACTTCATTCTTGAAGTACTCTTGAACTTAATGAATCAACTCACATTTCCTAAATGTCATGCCTTTACCTTAGCCCCATTACAATCAAACGAAAGACCTTATGATTGATGATTGATTGAAATTTAGTGGTGGAAGTTTGAATGATAAGCAAGCTTATGGTGATAATCTATCATTGAATGTTATGAGTGTAAACACTACCTATTTAAACACTTCAAGAGTTGGTAAGGGAGTGTCAATATTGGTTATGTGTGGAAACCACTAAATTGCATGAGTATTGGTTTTATTTGGTTTGATATTGATTGCGGATTTAAGAAATTGGCAGTCTTGATATACTCTTATAACTCTTGAACTTGGCTAAATTTTCTTGTTTACTTGTTTTGATTTTAACTTTGCTTGGGGACAAGCAAAGGAATAAGTGTTGGGTAGTTGTTTTGATCATATATTTGCATATATTTAGGTTAATTTTATTGACTTTAAGTTAATTTTTCTCTTAATTTGTGTTTAAAGTTTGCTTGAAGTGTTTGATTTAAATGGAAGCTCAAAAGAATGAATTGAAGGATCAAAAAAGTGGAAAAGCATGTGATACACTCAAGAGACATGGCAAAGCCATTGGCCGTGTCCCTCATCCAAGGCAATACATATGACATGGCTTGAGTTAACAAGCCACAGGTCGTGTCCTTCAAAATAAATTGGCAGAAGCAGACACTAGGAGAAGACACGGCCAAGCCACTGGCCATGTCTCACTTGATGAAGCCAAAGAGTGAAACCAAAGAAGCAAAGGCAGACGTGAACACACCCAAGAGACATAGCCAAGCCATTGGCTGTGTCACATGACACAGCCAAGGCCTTGGCCGTGTCTCATCTAAAGAACAAAGCAAGGATGGAAGCACAGTGAAAAACATACTCAAGAGACACGACCAAGTCACTGGTCGTGTCACATGACACGACCAGGGCCTTGGCCGTGTTTCACATGAAAAAGATAGTAGATTTTGAGGTAGCCATGGACACGACCACATGACTTGGCCGTGCCCATAAGAAAATGAGTGACACAGCAAAGTCACTCATGACTTGGCCGTGTCTTGTGAAAATTCTTTCAATCATTTTGTACGTATTAGGAGACAAGATGAGGGACAATAGGTGATATCTTTTAAAAAGAAACAATAAAAGATTAAAAATTTACCTAGTTTATGGAAAAAATTATAATACAAATAAAAAGGTGGGAGACAAAGTGTGGTGTGTGATTTGGCAAGAGATGGATGTTTCTTAATAAATTAAAAGAAGATGAGAGTGGTGGAGTATATACATGTTGGCTATTTTTGAAGGAGGGAGTTCTTAGTTTTCTGGATTTTTCAAGAGGAGAGACACCATTCTCTCTTCATCTTCATTCCCATTCATCCTTCATTTCTTCCATAGACAAGAGCCAATCAATATTGGGGATTAAATTGAGCGAGCAAGTTTCTTAGACAATTAGGGTTTAAAGAAAGCTTGATTGGAGTTGAAGCTTGAGAAAGTTGCATTCCATCCTTCAAGATGAGAGCCATTGATTTAGGGAGCTTGTAAGTTGTTCATCACACATCAAGGTGGAAGCTAGGAGGAAGACAAGCAGTCCAACTTTTGGAATCTACAATGGGTTTTTCATATTCTCTCTTTGATTCATTTCTATATTGTTGTTGTTTTAATATGAACATTAATATTACAATTTATAATTTTGATTTGATGAATATTGAGATGGATATTTGTTTTAAATTGATGATGAGATAAATTACTCATGCCTAGGGTTTGTAGTAGATTTAATTAGATGACTTGATTTGATAATACCATTAGTATACCTTGTTGTTGGTTGATTGCATTGGATTGAATGTTAGATTGATAGATTAGCCACCTATTAATCACTTAATATTGAACGATGGACTGAGAGGTGAAATTCAATATTGGAATTATGTAATCAACTACCCTAAGAGTGAATTAGAAATATAAGTTCTAGGGTTTATTAATTTGCAAATTCAAAACAATGGGTTGTTAATTCATGAATGTGAAAACTAATGAATTGGTAATCACTAATTAAACTTAAGGAACAAATTAAAATACAAGATTATATTAATGGATAATTTGAGAATTAAGCTATGATTAAATTGATCTACAACCCTAAGCACCATTCCTAGAATTGAATTGATCTTACACAACTACTACCCATTTTCTTTTAAATTAAAATTGCTTTTCACCACTACTTCAAACATCACACTCTTGTTTTTAAATTTCTTGTTAATCAAACTATTGCAAAATAATTCCTTCCTTGTAAGACGACCTTAGCGTGATCACTGTTGCTACAACTACCTCGTATACTTGCGAGTGTCACTTGTAGTAGTGTTAGTCGAGTGCAACATAAACCAGTTCTAAAGTATAAATATTCCAAAAAATCAATTCTTAGATACATTCTCAAATACCCTTAAGTTTTAAAACATGTTTCTTTAAAATCTTAAATATCCTAGCAACTTGTTTATTAAAATTTTAAAATCAGTTTTCCACACTAAAACTTAAAACCCTAAAAACCATTTTTCAAACTTTCTGCGGGATTGCCGTATTGGCTCGTCGAAGTGGTCAATATTTATTTGTGAATTTTAATTCCTGATGATTAATCCTAATTTTAGATGTAAACCCTAAATTTATATATTTATTATTTTATTTAAGTTTTAGTTTTGATTATGTGATTTGTTATATGCTTTCATGAATGATTTACTTTATTTTTGATGGTTGATTTATTTAATTTATGATTAATGGATGAATGTTTTCTTTATTATTGTTGTTAGTTTATTTTGATGTTAATAATGTAAGAGGTATGTTTCCACTTTGTGGGTACCTCTTTAGTTAAACCTTATGTAATTTAAATTATTTCAAAATTTGGAATTGATGTAAAGGACACGTTTCGACCTTTTGGTGGGTGACCTATTCAGTTTTAGGAATTGGATGATGTAAGGACATGTTTGTATCCTCGAATGGGTGTCTGTTTATTTGCTTTGTTTGAACATTGTTTTGATTATTAATGCAGCGATGCTTTTCATTTTAATTATCGAATGTAGTATAGATTTTATCATAATAAATAAGAATTCTATAATATTTAGACATTAAAAGGAGGATGGTTCCAATGAACCGGGCATTGTGGGGGTGCTGAGTCATTCTCACTTTCCTCACACGTATCCAACTTTCAAACTTATTAGGGGGTTGGGGATTCCTTAGTAATCAAGTCATCCACCCCTTTCTTTTTCCCAACTCATCCGGGTAGCAACTCCATTTTCTCCTAGTTTAGGCCCATGTTCTCTAAGGCCCTGAGCCTAACAGTGCTAAAGTCGCAAGAACTATTCCACCTGGAGCGGGGCAAAAATCCCCTCTCACAGTTGTGACTCCACTAGGGATAAGAAAAGTTGATTCCTTTGGTCTTTATATTATTTTATTCTTCTTTATTGCGATATTTTCAATTGCATCATTTTAGTTTGCATTGTGTACTTGAGTTAGGACACCCGTGTAACCCGTGTTATGTTATGTAAGGAATACCATATTTTCACTCATGGTATGGAGATTGAGCATGGCATAACCACTCATAGCCTTGTACCTTTGGGTATATACTTGCTATGGTAGCCTAAGTTACTTTCCTTAGGTTTTCACCCAAATGTTTGCTCTGACTATGACTGATATATCTTCGTTTGAAAAATGGATTATTTGGTTTGTTCTTTTTCCTAATATGACCTAGTTACATTGTAAGCCCAAAATAATTTTATTCTTTTAAATCCAAAAGACCAAAATATTTTCACAACTTTTTAAGACAGTCGTTTTGGTAATAAAATCTTTTTCAAGATGGATCAAAAATCTTTTTCATCTCATGACCCAAAACCGAAGCCCAAAATCTATTTTCCAATAAATCTTTTTTATGGGCTTTGAAATAAAACCATTTAAAAAAACTTTTTCAGTGGGCTTACAACTAGCTATTTATGAAATACTTAAAATCAATTATGGAATACTTAAAATCAATTATGGGCCTAGTTTACACTAAGACCTATTTATCGTGGGCTTGTTTTGAAGCATGAATCAATAGTTGTTTTTCCAAAATAAGAAATCCATTTATGATAAAATTTTAAATTTTGTTTTAATCGAATATAACATAAAAGCTATATTTTGTTGACTCCATGGATTAAAGCTTAATTAATGAAAATTATCGTGGACAGATTTCTAAGTTTGAAAATATAATTATTGATTATGTCATCCGACCGAATTGTTTGAAAACAAAATATCCCACATTGATATTTTGTTGACCATATACCTAAGAAAAGGGACTCGCCATTCATGTGTGGATGTTATAAGGTTGGAAGGAACGTCTTTACTCTTGTTGTTTGTTTGTTTATTATCCTTACATACATGCATACATGCATTTGCATCACATATCCTTATTTCTTTTATTGCTCAGAGCCCTGGATTACAGTAGTTCATGAGCATATGACAATCTGACCTACGCCAGCGATGTAGAATCCAACAATGACTCAGTCACCTTTTCGCCAAAAATAATGAATCCTGAGCAAGTTAAGAAAATGGTAGATGATGCTATCAATGTCAAGATGGAAGAACTAAAGGGTTCCTAACTGAGACCATGAAAAGCCAAATAGCTTCCATGTTTGGGAATACAACTGAACTATCTGCTAGCACTAGGAAGTAGAATGACAAGATTAAGGCTAAGGTCAGTGAAGTAGCCTTCAATGATGATAAGATTGTTATGGACGATGATGAATACTAGGCTCAATACTTTCACGATCCTCGAGATAAGAAGAAGGAGTCAAAGGTTGTGGAAAAGATAACTGTTAAAAAAACTGAGACTTCTGATATTGAGAAGATGATTGCTAATCAGGAGAAGAAGTTCTAGAAGAAGCTGAAAACCGAAGAGCTGTCAAAAGTGGACAAACTATTTGAATAAGATGAAGAGGTCCCTTATAGGTTCAGGATGCCATCCTTTGCCAAGTTTAATGGAACTGTCAATCCTCATCTTCATCTAAAGCAATATATCACAGCCATGCAATCTGCCCGATCTACTAAGACTCAAACTCTAAGGTATTTTAAGCTTTCATTGGATTCGGTTGTGAAAAATTGGTTCAACACCTTAGAGGATGATACTCAAAAGAGTTGGGATCTCTTGTACAAGGCCTTCATCCAATAATATGGGTACAATGCTGAATTGGAGGTCTCTTTGATGGAATTTGAGGTAATAAGGCAAAGATCAAATGAAAACTTTGTTGATTATGTGAAGAGGTGGAGAAACAAGGCTACCTTGCTCAAGAAACGGCCGGATCATATCAGGATGATCGTATGAGGGGGTATTGCCTAGTCTTTGTGAGATGATGTCCCACACTCTTTTTAGAGATTTCAAGGATCTTCTCCAAGCTGGTTTACAAATTGAAGAGAGGGAATGGGAGAAGAATCACTTTTCTTGAAGGAGGGATGAAAGAGAAAACTACCAGTCTGGCAATCAGAGTGCATTAAAAGAAATGGATCTCAATGTAGCTACTGGTCAAGGGAATAAAATATAATTTTTAGAATTTGGGAGACCTTTATCTTAGGTTTTTAATAAGTTACAAAAGCAAGGGTTATTACAACCACTGACTCCTCGACCACTACACGATCCTCTGCCACCAAATTTTGATGCCAAGGTCTTATGTCAATTCCATCAAATGCAAGGGCACATATAGATAAATGTGCTCAATTAAGGTATGAGATCCAAGATTTGATTGACAGTGGAAAGTTGCATGAGCTTGATAAGACCACCACTAAGAATAACCCTTTTCCTAAATATGGAAGAGTGCCACCACCAGCGACCTTCTTGATAGAAGGAGGATTGGTGGAAGGTTTTGTATTGTCATCTTTTAAAGATGTAGATGGAGAAACTACTGAAGAAGTGGTTGCTAGTCTTGGCCCTTACCCTTGATGTGTCCAACTAGAGGAAGCTCTTTCAAGTTCAAATCAACAAACTTCCTTAGGCTTAATTGCTACTTATTTTATTTCTTCTTTCTTTAATACTTTTGGAACGATTATGTTTTTTTAAATTAAGATTATTTGAATAAATTATTTTCATAAAAGTTTTGTATATGTTGGTCTTTGCTCATTTTGGTGCTCAACCGATGATGAGTCTATCCTGATATTCATAAATTAGAGTATCTATGCATCATAATCTAAATGAATTTACTAGGTGAGGGAGTTTGTTCTATAGCATTGAGTTGTGTATGGTTACATAGAGTGGGCTCCTGTATAATTATAAGTGTCTCAGTCCTAGTTGATCTTCGAACATGCTTTGACAAACTTTCATGGCAAAATTGAATTTTTCTTATTTAAGGGAGAAATGATCTAGGTATTGTTTGGTAATCCAACAACTAGAATACATCCAATTAAATATCAATCCCTAGTTTGTCCCTTTGAGCCTTCATGAAATTTTAGCTTTCTTTTGGCTTGTAAACCCCAACAACCTACCCTGAGCTATTGTGATACTTAATGCAAGTCTGATGATCACTAAGGTACTAAGGACTAAAGAAGATCAATGAAGAGGATACAAAGTCAAGACCATAACGATAGTTGAAGTTTACCTCAATTGGACTTAATATCTTAGATTTATCAAGGTACCAAAGGGTCCATCGTCACTGAAGCAGGCTCACTCTAATCTACTCATTTATAGCAAGAAGTATGAGATGGTACAAATAAGATAACTCTCTTAGTCCTATGTAAAAAAAGAGAAGTAAAGGTAAAAAAATAAAAAAGGAAAAAGAGAAAGAGAAAAAGAAAAAAAGAAAAAAGAAAAAGAAAAAAGAAAAAGAAAAGAAGAAAAGAAAAGAAAAAGAAGAAAGAAAAAGGAAAAAGGAAATAAAATCCCAAAAGAGCAATTTAGAAAACCAATAAAGTCCCTTTTACCTGAAACAACAGAAGAATTCCATTTAGTTTGCAAGGACAAATTGACTTTGATTGGTCTCGCCCAACCAAAGACTCAGTTAGAAAGAGACCATTTTATCTAACCTAGTTCTATGTCCACAATCTAGAAAGTCTTAGACTTGATATTCCAAAAGGGAAAAAGAAGAAAATAGTGGTGTAATGATCAAGATAGTACTTATTCGGTCCAAAGTCCTGCCAAGAAGATGGAAAAACATTCAAGCTTTGTATTTTCATGAAGTCATAATATGAAAGTGATGCCCAGAGTTGAAGAATGCTTCTAACAACATGCTGTTCCAATAAAGGACTTTACAGTGTGAGGATTTGTCAATAGTGACACATTAGTTCCAATTTAAAAATGGCCTTCGTTTAACCCATGTCCCTTATAGACCCCATTTTAAGCCTATTAAAGACATGTTGATCCCTCCTAGTAGGTGGAGTCTATTAGTGGAGATTGTTTGAATAAGCATGCATATGAGATATACAATATTGTTTGAATAAGCATGCATATGAGATATACAATATTTAAACTCAATAAGACCTTTGGCCAAGTAATTTGTATGTGCCTATCTAAAGTGCAACAGTTCTTGCTTAAATGAAAATGATTTCCGAGTTTAGTATGGTAACTAGGTTTTTATGTTATAGATATGTTAATTTGGGAAAGTTGAGTCTTGAGCTACAATGACACTGATTTGACAATGACAAAATATGATTTAAAAAAAATGCTTTTATCATACGAATCTCTAAGTTTAGGGAAGTGTCTTGAACTGTTGAACCTCAAAGGATATATTGGTAAAAAGTAGGCTAATGAAGGGATCATTTGCAAGGTTATACCAGCTGACATCCTGAATCATGATTTGAAGTAAATGCGTCTCTGACCATATTGCTTGGGCCCCCACTACTTATATTTCCCATACCTTGAAAATAAAGTTGTGGATGTTCGATCTTCTACTAATCTAATGCAAGACCTGAACGAGCATCTAGAATGAATTAATAAGAGCAGTTTAGCTTATCACCTGAGTATGTGAGTCAATAGAACCACTGTAAGTATCACTCATGCATATCATGCATACAAGCATACATGAGCATATCACATTGAATTTTGTTGTCTTGTGTTGCCTATTCTTTAAAAAGCAAATACCCAGTGAAGTAAACAACCAAAAGCAAATATGGAATCAAGAGGCATGGAAGGCCCATTGCTTAAGAAAGATTCAGTCACCTTATAAAAAAGGAGATGTATGATTGTGCAAAGAATTAGAATAGATATAGACACCCGTCAGAGCCTGCATTGGGGGCAAAGCAAGGATATGATGACCAAAAATAGCTGAATAGCTGAATTGTCTGCAAAAGTACAAAGTAAAGGATCCATTTAAGGATGGAAAAAAAAAAAGAAAATTAGAACCATAAAAGAATGAAGATACAAAAGACAAAAGATCAGTCCAACTAAAAGAGATGAAGTCAATCCATTGAAGGATGGAACATATGGCTAGAAGAAAGTCCACATTCCCAAATGATAAAAGGTCAAGTCATTAAAGAATGGAATTAAAAGGCTAGAAGAAAGTTGCAACTCTCAAAATGATTAAAAAAAGTCAACCGAGCAACAAGAGCTTAAGTTTCGGGTCGAGCACTCTAATTCAGTCTTGGGTCGAGAACCCTAATCAAGTGAGCGTCCTAATCTAGTTTTGGATCAACTACCCTAATCTAGTCTTGGGTAGAGAACCCTAATCCAATTTTAGGTTTAGCACCCTAATCCAGTTTGGGTTGAGCGCCCTAATCAAGTTTTTGGTCGAGCAGGCTAATCTAGTTTCTGGTCGAGAATCCTAATCCAGTTTTAGGTGAAGAACCTTAATCCAGTTTTGAGTCAAGCACCCTAAACTAGTTTTGGGTTGAGAGCCTTAATCCAATTTTGAGTCAAGCATCCTAATCTAACCTTGAGTCGAGAACCTTAATCTATCTTTGGGTCGAGCACGCTAATCCAATTCAGCTCTATAAACCAAAATTATTTTTTGAGTCCATAACTCACCTTAGGTCCAGAATCCTAACAAACTGGAGTTCAAAACACAAAATTATTTTTGAGTTCAGAACTCACCTTGGGTCCAAAATCTAAACCAATCAGGGTCAAGAACCCAAAATCATTTTTTGAGTCCAGAGCTCACTTCGGGTCTAAAACCTAATCCGAGTCTAGAACCCAAAATCATTTATTGAGTCCATAACTCACCTCGGGTCCATAACCCAAACCAATTCAGGTCCAATACCTAAATCAAATCCAATTTTGGGTCAAACACCCTAATCTAGGTTTGGGCCGAGCATCCTAATCCATTTTTTAGTCGACTACCCTAACCTATTTTCGGGTCAAGCACCTTAATCCAATCCGGGTCCAGAACCCATATAAACTCTGGTCCAGAATCCATAATTATTTTTAAGTCCATAACTCACCTCGGGTCCAAAACCCAAAGCAACCTCCTGTTCAAAACTTATCCAGATCCAAAATTAGCTCAAACTCAAGTTGTTTTTTCACTCCTTTGAAAAAAATTCAAGATCGTTCAAGCAGGAGGCAAACTGTAGACCCTTGATTTTGGCTCTAAGCTAGTTCGGTCTTATTTAAAAATAGCTGTGAGCGGGGATTTTTGCCCCCACTCCCGGTGGAATGGTTCTTACGACTTCGGCACTGTTCAGGTTCGGGGCCTTAGAGAATACGGACCTAAGTCTGGAGAAAATGGAGTCGCCACCCGGACGGGCCAGGAAAAAGAAAGGGGTGGATGACTCGATTCCTAAGGAATCCCCAACCCCTTAATGGATTCGGAAAGTTGGGTACGTGTGGGGAAGGTGAGAAATGGCCCAGCACCCCCACAACGCCCGGTTCATTGGAACCGGCCTCCTTTACAGGTCTTAATATTATAAAATTCTTAAGTATAATAACATTATCCATACTACACAATAAAAAGAAAGCATCATTATATTAAAATCAAAGCAATGTCCAAACAAAGTAAATAAATGGACACCCATCCAAGGATGGAAACATGTCCTTACATCACATGCTTAAATAGGACATCCACCAAAAGGTAGAAACATGCCCTTTACATAGGTTCTAAAATAGAAAAGCAAATTAAATTACATGATGTTTAACTAATGAGGTACCCACCAAGTGGAAACATACCCTTTACAACTTTTGAAAGTCTAAATTAATTAATAAAAATAAATAATCATTCATCATAAATAAATCATTCATCAAAGTTATTAATTAAGATATAAAATAAACATCAATCCATGATAAATTAAATAAATCAAGTATTGAATTTAAATAAATTAATGCATAAGAAATAAATCAAAGCATAATCAAGTATGGAATTGAATAAAGCAAATAAAAGTTCAATCATAGCTACTGTGAATTTTTATGGAGTTAAAATAGATTAGGGTTTTATGTTTTAAAAGGTTGGTAAGACACTTTGATTAACCAAATTAAGATTTGAATGGTGAAATCATGAAACTAGGGTTTTAGACACTTTAAAGTACTTTGATTTGTGATTTTAAATTGTATTTTTAAGCTACTGTGTAAAATTAGCATATTTGTGTTTTTATGTTTTTTTTTTTTATGTTTTAAAGGATTAAATTTTAGAAAAAGTTATGGTTTAAGGTTTTAAAAGGGTTAGTGTTCATTATTTTAGGTTTAAAAGTTAAATTTTGGATTTTAGGGTTTTGAAATTTGGGTCTCGGGTAATGAAGAATTTTTAGGGTTTTAGAAATCAATTTGATATTTTATGAAGTTTTATGATTTTAAACAAAAGGATTGAAATTTTTATAAGTAGAAAAGATGTTTTTTAAGGCTTTTTGAATGAAATAGAACCTACTTTAAAATCTTAAAAGAAACAGAATTTGATTTTGGTTTTGTTGAAAAATATGTTCAATGAGTGTTTTAAGGTCTTTAAGAAGAAAAAATAACAATTTTAAGTCTTTTTAGAAAATAAGGTCACGTTTTAGTGTTTTAACTTTGGAAAACTAAATTAAAGTTCTAAGATTTTAACTTTTGAAAAACAAAAAAAAATCCTTGTTTTAGCTACTGTGTAAAAAAATTAGAATTTAGAATTTCATACCTTCTTTTGTAAGTTGCTCCAAAATTGCTTCTTCTTGGATGAACTAGCTCCAAAGACAAGCCTTTTTTGCCTTTGGAGTCCCTTTCCTCGTGATGCTGCTGTCCAGAAAAGATTTAAATTGAATTTCTTCTTTTCCTTCCTTGATTTAGTTTCAAACTTTCCAAACTCCCTTTGGATTTCCTCTCTCTGGGCCCCCCTTTTTTCAATGCCTTTAGTCCTTATTTATAATGGTTTAAGGTTATTTATTCCTAATTAATTAAGGTAAGTAATATTAATAAAAAAAGAAATTAAAACCTAATTGGATTAGGTTTCAAAATTTTGGGTCGAAAATTTTTGCGCTGGCAAAAACTGTGGCAGCGGGCCCGTGGCTGGGCCAGTGGGCGTGTCGCCCACAGGAAATTCCTGCAGGCGAAACGCTCGCAGGCTTGCGCGACTACTTTTCGCTGCCGATTTTTTTTTCCGACTCTGATTTTTTTTTAATTTTTATTTGTTTATTTTAACTTTTTTATTAATAAAAATTAGATACTAAGGTAAAAATTACTTAATTAAAATTATTTTGGACCAATTAGACAACAAAAATCATTTTGGGCTAAATAAAACATATTAGATCGGATTGGGTCAAAAATTAAGGGTCTACAGTTTTCCCCCTGCTTGAATGATCTGAAACCTTAGTGAAAGAGACTGAAAAGCAAAAAGACTTAATTTTTGAAATGGCGACTTGTTTTAGGTACTTGGACCCAAGATTGGGTACTTGGACCCGAGCTTGGGTACTTGGACCCTGGATTGGGTACTTGGACCCGAGATTGAGTTTGACTGACCTTTTATCATTTGAGAAGTCTGACTGCTCCGGCATCCTTTGAGATTGGGTCTTCACCCTTGAAAATGGATCTGCATCCTTTGAGATCGGGTCTTCACCCTTGAAAATGGATCTTCATCCTTTGAGATCAGGTCTTCACCCTTGAAAATGGATCTTCATTCTTTGAGATCGGGTCTTCACCCTTGAAAATGGATCTTCATCCTTTGAGATCGGGTCTTCACCCTTGAAAATGGATCTTCATCCTTTGAGATCGGGTCTTCACCATTGAAAATGGATCTTCATCCTTTGAGATCGGGTCTTCACCCTTGAAAATGGATCTTCATCCTTTGAGATCGGGTCTTCACCATTGAAAATGGATCTTCATCCTTTGAGATCGGGTCTTCACCCTTGAAAATGGATCTTCATCCTTTGAGATCGGGTCTTCACCCTTGAAAATGGATCTTCATCCTTTGAGATCGGGCCTTCACCCTTGAAAATGGATCTTCATCCTTTGAGATCGGGCCTTCACCCTTGAAAATGGATCTTCATCCTTTGAGATCGGGCCTTCACCCTTGAAAATGGATCTTCATCCTTTGAGATCGGGCCTTCACCCTTGAAAATGGATCTTCATCCTTTGAGAACGGGTCTTCACCCTGGATTCAGCTCTTTTTGCTGGATTGGTCTTTTGTCTTTTGCACCTTCATTCTTTTGAGAGTTCTATTGTTCCATTCTTTTGTTCTTTCTTTTTGCAAAGATTTAGCTATTTTTAATTGGACCTTATATCCTCTCCTTGCGCCCCTGTGTGGCAAAATATTTGTAAGTGAGTTTAAAAATATTTGGTATATAAACTCAAAAAATTGAAAAGGAGAAACTTTGCCCCCTGTGTAGGCTCAAACCAAAGATTTTATCTATGCAAGCTTTGATTGATGTTTTTTCCTTCTTGTTCTTTGCATAAGCATGCATTTCTTCTCTTTGCAAGATTACTGGAGCTTTCTCAAGCAATGGGCTTTCTATGCCCCCTGATTTGATATCTTCTTTTGATTGCTTCCTGTTCATTTTGACAAGGAATAGACAACACAAGACAAGAAAGTGCGATGTGACATGCTCGTGTATGCATGATATGCATGAATGATACTTACAGTGGTTTTATTGACTCACAGACTGAGGTGATCAGTAGAAGTGTTCTCATTGACTCCTTTTGACGTTTGTTCAAGTCTTGCATGGAATGCTAGATAGCTTTTGCATTTGTGGTTTTCATCTTCAAGATGTTGAAAACATGAGTGGTGGAGACCCTGAGTAGCAGAGTCAGGGATGCATCCATTTCCATTTATGTTTCAGCATGTCAGTTGATAGCTTCTTCATGACCTTGCCAATAATCATTTCAACAGACTTCCCTTAGCTCGAAGGCTTTGTATGACAAAACAATTTTTTTTTTGAATTATGATTTTGAAATCAAATGTTGGCTTTGCCAAATTAATGTCAATGTACCTCAGGACTTGATTTTTCCAAATTAACATATCTATAACATGACAACCCTAGTTACCATACTAAACTCGGGAATCATTTCTATTTAAGCAAGAACTGTTGCACTTCAGATAGGCACATACACATTACTTAGCCAAAGGTCTCATTTGAGTTTAAATATTGTCTATCCCATATGCATGCTTATTCAAACTATCTCCACTAATAGATTCTACCTACCAAGAGAGATCAACAGGTCTTTGATAAGCTTGAAATGGGGTCTATAAGGGACACATGTTTAAATGAAGGCCATTTTGAGATAGGAACTGGTGTGACACAATGGACAAACCCTCACACTATAAATTTCTTGTTTGAATTTTAGGCAGTCGGGAGCAATCTTGGTAGACTCCAAATTCCTTCTATATCTTCTTGGCATTAATCTGGATATTGTCTAGGACAGTTTTTGCCCCTGCAAAAAGGTTTGGTTCCCAAATTCGTTTCTTTTCTTCTTCTTCCTTTTCTTTATTTCTCTTACTCTTCCCTATCATTTTGTCCTTCTTCCTTATAGGACCGTCAAGTACAGAACTTTCAAGAATTGGATGGTCTTTCTCCTTTTCCTCTGATTTTGATTGAATCTTTGGTCGGGTTGGACCAATTCAAGTCAAACTTTCCAATTAGAAGCCTTTTGCTGCTTAGGTAAAAGAGAACTCAGTTGGCTTTTTTTTAATCATTTTGGGTTTTCTTTTCTTTTTTTATCTTCTTTTTTTTCTTTTTTTATCTTTTTTTTCCTTTTTTGGTTCTAGCTCAATCATAGTTGTCTTGTTTGTGCCAACTTAGGCTTCCAATAATGGATGAGTGGAGTAACATAAATCTTCTTTAATAGGGATAAATCATTTGTTACAATAATGTTGATGTTGTCTTGATATATTGGAGACATTAAGGGAACTTCAACTACCCTTAAGGTTTTGAGAACATCAACTATCCTTATGGTCTTGAAAACATCAACTACCCTTATGGTCTTGAGAACTTCAACTATCTTCATAGTCTTGACTATTCATTTCTTTCTTTGATCTTCTTGCCTTTTCACCTTTGTGATCATAAGACTTGTCAAAAGTATCACAACAGCTCAAGGTAGGTTGTTGAGGTTATATGCCAATGAAAAGAAAGCTAAAATTGTATGAAGGCTCAAAGGGACAACTAGGGATTAATATTTAATTGGGTGGATACTAGTTGTTGGCTAATCAAACAATGCCTAGATCATCTCTCCCTTAAATACGCAGAGTTCAATTTCACCTCGAAAGTTTGTCAAAGCATGTTCTAAGACTGACTAAGACCTAGACAAAGATAATTATGCAGGAGCCCTCTCTAAGTAAGCATACACAACTTAATGCTATAGAGTAATTCCCTCACCTAGTAAAGTCATTCAAGTCATGATGCATAAATATATTAATTCATGAATTATCAAGCTAGATTCCTCATTGGTCGAACACCAAAATGAACAAAGGCCACAAAAATTTTGATGAAAGTAATTTATTCAAGCAACTTTAAATTTGAAAAACACAATAGTTACAAAATATTAAATAAAGTAAGATTGAAAAGCAACATTCAAGCTAAGGAAAGTTCATTGAGTTGGTCTTCTTTTCCCTTCACATCTTCAATATTTCCATCTTGAAAGGATGATAAAACAAAATCTTCTTCCAATCCTTTTCCCACCATGAAGGTTACCGGTGGAGGTACTCTATTGAACCTTGGTAATGGATTGTCTTTGGTGTTGGGCTTATCTAGCTCGGGTAGCTTGCCACTATAGATTAGGTCTTGGATCTCATGCCTTAATCGGGTACACCTATCAGTCTCATGTCCTTGAGTCTGATGAAATTGACAAAAAGCCTTAGTATCAAATTTTGGGGGTAATGGACTAGGCAAAGGTCGAGGAGTCAAGGATTGTAACAATCCCTTCTTTTGTAGCTTATTGAGAACCCAAGACAGTGGCTTCCCCAGATTTGAAAATTGCCTTTTATTTGCTTGACCGGTTACATTAACATTAACTTCTTTTTGTGTGCTTTGATTGTTAGGCTGGTTGTTCCCTTTCTCATTCCTTCTCATTGAAAAGCGATTCTTCTCCCTTTCCCACTCTTCAATTTGTAGACCAGCCTGGAGAAGATCTTTGAAATTACGGATGAGTGTATGAGACATCCTCTCACGAAGATTAGGCAACACCCCTCTCACAATCATCCTTATTTTATAGGATTCATCGGGCCTCTTCTTGAGTAAAGCAGCCTTGTTTCTCCATCTCTTGACATAATCTACAAAATTTTCATTTGGTCATTGCCTAATGCACTCAACTTCCATTAAGGTAACTTCCATTTCAACATTGTATCCATATTGTTGGATGAAGGCTTTGTAAAGTATATCCCAACTCTTTTGTGTTCCATCATCTAAGGTATTGAACCAATTTTGGACAACAGGGTCCAATGAGAGCATAAAGTACCTTAGGGTTTGAGCCTTAGTAGCTCGGGTAGATTGCATGGCAGTGATATATTGCTTCACGTGGAGATGAGGATTTTCGGTGCCATTGTACTTAGCAAAGGAAGGCATCTTGAATTTACAAGGGACCTCTTCATCTTTTTCAAATAACTTGTCAACTTCGGACATCTCTTCGGTTTTCAGCTTCTTCTCAAATTTCTTTTCTAAATCAGCAATCATCTTTTCAACATCAGATGTCTCGGTCTTTTCAATAGTTACCTTCTCGACAGCCTTCGGTTCTTTCTTCTTTTCTTGAACCTCTTGGTATTATTGAGCCCAATCATCATCATCATCAATGACCACCTTTTCATCATCAAAAGCTACTTCATTAATTTTAGTCTTCCCTTTGTCCTTTGGTTTCTTAGTGCTAGCAGATGCCTCGGCATGGTTTTCTAAGATTGCAGTCAATTGGTTCTTCATGGTCTCAGCTAGGGCCTCTTTGATTTCTTCCATCTTGGCATTGAGGGCTTCATCCACCATTCTTTGAATTTGTTCGGGCTCTATTGTTCTTGGTGAGCAAGTGATTGAGTCGTTGCTAGATATCTCGTCTCCGGTGTAGGTCGGATTGTAAGCTTTTGAACTATCGTAATCCAGGGCTGTGAGCCAGAGAGGATCAATGAGATGAGATGCAAATGTATGCATGTATGCACAAACAATAGACAAACAAAGACAAATTAGGACGTTCCTTCCAACCTTATAACATCCACACACGAATGGCGAGTCTCTTTTCCTAGGTATATGGTTAACAAAATACTAACATGGGGTATCTTGCTTTCGAATAATTCCCTCGGACGTTTCAACCAATAGTTATATTTTCGAAAATGGAAATCAATCCATGATAATTCCCATTAATTAGGTTTTAATCCATTCAACCAACTAAAGTAGCTTTTATGCCATATTGGATTAAAACGAAATTAAGAGGCTTATTATAAATAGATTTCTCACTTGAAAAGAGGTAACTAGTGGTTCATGCCAAAAACAAGTCCATGGTTAATTTATTCTTTGTGTAAACTAGGCCCACAATTGATTTTTGGAATTTCATAATTGACCTAAATATTTTTGCAAGCTCTTTGTAAAAATGGTTGGGTGAAAATAGTTTTGTTTCTAAGCCCATTGTAAAAGATTTTAGAAAAATGGATTTTGGGCTTAGTATTTGGGCCATGGTCCAAAATTTTTTTTTTAAAACTTGTTTTTAGAAAAAAAAATCTTGTCTAAAGACCATCTTGAAAAATTTTGAAAATATCTTTGGTCTTTTGGATTTTAAAGAAAAATTTATTTTGAGCTTACAATATACTTAGGTCATATTAGAAAAAGAACAAACCAAATAGGCCATGATTTAGACTAAGATAAACTAACCATAGTCAAACAACATGCATTTAGGGTAAAACCTAAGGAAAGTAACTAGGCCAATTATATGAGCTTTAGTCTTTAAGTAGAAAGGCTTAGGTTCCCATAGCAAGTATATACCAAATGGTAGAAGGCTATGAGTGGTTATGCCATGCTCGATCTCCATACCTTGAGTGAAAGTATGGTATCCCTTACATAACACAACACGGGTAACACGAGCGTCCTAACTCACGCACACAATGCAATCTAATATGATGTAATGGATAATATCATAATAAGAAAGAAAAGAATAATATAAAGACCAATAGAATCAACTTCTCTTATCCCCAGTGGAGTCACCACTGTGAGCGGGGATTTTCGCCCCCACTCCCGGTGGAATGGTTCTTGCGACTTCGGCACTGTTTAGGCTCGGGGCCTTAGAGAACACGGACCTAAGACCAGAGAAAATGGAGTCGCCACCCGGACGGGCGGGGAAAAAGAAAGGGGTGGATGACTCGATTCCTAAGGAATCCCCAACCCCTTAATGGGTTCGGAAAGTTGGGTACGTGTGGGGAAGGTGAGAAATGGCCCAGCACCCCCACAACGCCCGGTTCATTGGAACCAGCCTCCTTTACAGGTCTTAAATATTATAAAATTCTTAAGTATAATAACATTATCCATACTACACACAATAAAAAGAAAGGATCATTATATTAAAATCAAAGCAATGTCCAAACAAAGTAAATAAATGGACACCCATCCAAGGATGGAAACATGTCCTTACATCACATGCCTAAATAGGACACCCACCAAAAGGTAGAAACATGCCCTTTACATAGGTTCTAAATTAGAAAAGCAAAATTAAATTACATGATGTTTAACTAATGAGGTACCCACCAAGTGGAAACATACCTCTTACAACTTTTGGAAGTCTACCCCTTTCTTTTTTTTTTCTGGCCTGTCCAGGTGGCGACTTCATTTTCTCTTGGTTTATGCCCATATTCTTTGAGGCCCTGAGCCTAACAATGCCAAAGTCATAAGAACCATTCCACTAGGAGTGGAGGCAAAAATTCTCTCACAATGGCTTAATGTGGTATTCCAAAGTTAAAGTGAGGTTAGCCTTAACTTTGGGATTTTAATTTGAATGATATTTAATTATGATTTAAGATTGAAAATGCCTTAGAATGTGATTCTAAATGATTATTTATGATCATATTTCATATAGGTATTGAGGAGAATTGATTTGCCCATTCCAAGTGTTGAAGGGCAAGTTGGAAGAGAAGGTTGGAGGTGGTGTTTGAGCTTTCTTTTGGTTGCTTTTAGAGGTAAGTTAAAACTTTGAATAAATTGGGTATGTTTGCTTGACATTTGGGCTTAGCACATTTTGGTTGGAAAATGTGTTAAATTACTTGATGCATTGAATATGCATGAACATTGTGCTATGTTATGTGATTTGTTAAGAATGCATTATCTGCATTGTGAAAAGACATTGATAATGGCTAAATTGAGTAAAAAGTGAAATATGTGCAATATGTGAAAATGACCCAAAGTGTTTGGGTAATGTGGGTTATTGTGTATGCATTAAAGACATTGTGAAAAGCCATTGGTAATGGTTAGATTACATAATGTGATTCGTATGTGAATTATGTGAAAATACCTAAAATAGTTGGGTAATGTGTTGTAAATGTAAAATGTGGTACACTATGATTATATATTGATATATGATGAAATGAAATGAGATGACATTGATATAATGAGATAAATGAGGCAATGTGCCTAATTGATAATGAGAAATGAGGCATTGTGCCTAGCTTGATTATGGGAAAATAAGAAATAAATTGATGATGGAAAATATGAAATAATTGTGTGCCTAGTATGTTCTTCAATTTCCAGAGTTCTGTGTTTGGTGGCATGCCTATGAGGTTATCCTCATTATTTACCTTTGGGGCTAGCTTTTGAGCAATCATTTGATTTGCCTTCAGGGCTAGATGCTTGGCATCATTGTGTTATGATTTGCCTTGGGGGCTAGCTTTTGAGCAATTATTATGCTCTGTCTTCGGGACAAGCTTTTGAGTAATTATTATGATTTGCCTTCAAGGCTAGACACATGGTGTCAATTTGGAGAAGAAACTTTGGAATTTGAATAGGATATTAGATTCTTTGGACCAATGCTTGTGTTTGTTGTTATGTGAATTATAAAATGATTGAAAAATATGTATAAAATGAAATGGTATGCCACATTGTGACATGATATAAATAAGCATTGTGCATTGGCATTGCAAATAAGTTTTATTGTTATCAAAGTTTATGCCGCAAGGCTTTTGGCTTTGTGCGATTGTAACTCATCACGCAAATGATAGAGGAGATCCGATTGAGCTAGAGAGTTCTTATAGGCCAGGTCGGGTCTAGATTTGAGGTCTTGATTGTAGAGTGGACTTATGAGCATTGGTATCAGAGATACGACTAGCATGTATATGTTTTTATTAAATTTTGATGTTACATATATTATATTATGTTTTGATGTATATATATTCTAAATTATAAAGAATATGTTGAAAAACTTTATAATGTTGGTTGATATGTGTTTTGAAAATATATATATATATATATATGCATATGTATAAATGTGTTGTGAAATTTAGAGAAATTTAGAAGTATGGGTGAAATGGTGATTTGATATTATTTGGGAGTATTGTTTTTATCCAAGTTGTGTTTTGTTGATAATTTGGGAATGTCCAAATAATAGACAAAACTCTAGCAAATTTTTCTAGATATTTTTTTGAAAAATGCTTATTTTAGAACCTATGATTTCTAATAAATATTTTATTGATTATTTGAAATTACATTTTAAATTATTTAGGGTTTAAATTGGAAAAGTGAAAATTGTTATTAAACTGAGTCGTGACATTTTTATACCTTATACGCATATTTTACATATACCGAGTGTATGTATTATACATATATAGGATATAAGAGTGTTACATGCTATGTCACAATGTGACATTCAATTCCATTTTGTAACATAATTTTCTCATATTTTCATAATTCACATAAAACACATACACAAGCATTGGCCTAAACAAACTAATACATTATTCAAATCCCAGAGTTACTATTTTGGTCCATAATGACACCATGTGTCTAGCCCCGAAGGCAAATCAAGTAATGCTCAAAAGCTAACCCCAAAGGCAAATCACATCACAGTGACGCCAAGCGTCTAGCCCTGAAGGCAAATTAAGTAATTACTCGAAAGCTAGCCCCAAATGCAAATAATGAGGATAACCTTATAGGTATGCCGCCAAACACAGAACTCTAAAAGTTGAATAACATACTAGGCACACAATTATTTCATATTTTTCATTATCAATTTCTTTTTCATTTTCCCATGATCAACTGGGAACATTACCTCTTTTCTCATTATTAATTAGAGACATTGCCTCATTTTTCCCATTTGTTTCTCATTTTTATCAATTTCAATTCATTTTATTTTATCATATCTCAACATATCATCACAATGTATCACATTTTACATTAAAACACATTACCCAAATAATTTAGGTAATTTCACATAATTCACATATAAATTACATTTCATGCACTTTAGCAATTAATAATTGCTTTTCACAGTATCTTTAATGCAAACATAACAAATAACATTACCCAAACACTTTGGGTCATTTCCACATTTTGCACATATTTCACATTTTATTCAATTTAGCTATTAACAGTGGCATTTCATAATGCATATAATGCATACATAACATTACACATGTTATAACACATTGTTCATGAACGTTCAATGCATCAAGTAGCTTAACACATTTTCCAATCCAAAATGTGTTAAGCCCAATGTAATGCAAACATAACCAATCTATCCAAAGTTTATACTTACCTCTAAAAGCTTTCAAATGCAAGCTCAAAACTCTCACCAACCTTCTATTCCAATTTGTCCTTTAGCACTAGGGTTGAGAAAACTACTACCTCTCAATGCCTATACCAAATGTGATCATAAACAATCATTTTAGTATTACATTTAAAGGTTTTTCCAAAACTTAAACTATAATTAAACATCACTCTAAATAAACCCCCAAAATTAAGCTCAACCTTTACTTTAACTTTGAAAAACCATATTAAGCCATTCAAATTAATGTTTTAAGTTTATTTATATCATTACAAACATATTTTAACATGTTTGACCCAATTACATTAATTAAATACACACTTTTGTTCAAAATCCTAAAATGGCATAACCTTCACCATTGAAGATTTTCCATTCCAACTCAATCCAATAATTAATCCAAGCTTATATTCATCACTTATATCATTAAACAACATCTTTAAACATTGAAATGAAACAATTCACTATCTTTGAAAATTCACTTTTCCAAAATTCTAAACCAATACTTCCATTCTCAAACTCCATCCAAACACAACCAAATCCATCATTTGACTTTTAAAAACTTGTTCATGTGTCAAAACAGCACATTTAGAACCAAATCGCACAATTAAATCACATTAATTCAATAGTCCAATTCTCCCATAACCCTAAATTCTCTCTCTTTACCAAACTCAACTCAACCTTAACCATTTCTTCAATCCAAACTTAAAATCATTGTTAACTATTCAAAACAACTTCATTCATACCCAAATAGACAACTAAAACACACCACTTCAAAAGTCTAAATCACACATATTCTTAATTTCTTGAAATTCCAATGAGAAAAGTTAAATAACTTATTAATTTTGGTGAAAATCACTAAAAATCCCTTTTGAACCCTTGTAATCCTTCAATTCTTGAAGCATGGAAGAAGCAAATCCTTGGGTTGAGCTTCAATGGTGGATCGACCTAGACAAGAAGAAGAAGAAGAAGACTCATATTTTTCTCTCTCTTTCCACATTCTTTTAAACCATATATATATAATATTTAATTATATTTTTAATTAATTATTTAATTTATTAATTAAAACCCAAAAATTACTTCTTCCATACAAAAATAATTTATTTTTGAATTATTTAAATAATTTTCAATTTTTCAAATTTAATTACAAAAATGCCCTTGGAACTTTGACTTTTGATTTTTAAAAGTTGACTTTTGTTTACTTTGTATATGTTATATATATTTTGCATATATATATCAGATATACATTTCACTTTTCATTTAAAATCCTTTCATTTTTCATTTAAATCATTTACTTTATTTGTTCAATTTAATTTTAATTTTTTTTATTTAATTTTTAAAAATTAGCGACGTTACAGTTTAAAACAAATTCCAATTTTAATCGGAAAATTAAATCAGCTGGGTGAAAATTAAAAATTAAAATTTTATAGATGATGGCAAATCAGGAAGGCCTAATTCATTCCTAATTCATCATGGTCAGCAGCTCATGGAGAATTGGGACACCCCAATTCTCCATGGGCAATGGGTCATGGTTAATTGGGACTCCCAAGTCACCATGGACCATGGTTCATGGTGAATTAGTGTCCCAATTCATCATGGTTTTCCTTTTACTAGTCGGTCTGGCTTAATTTTGCATGTTAAAAATTGAATCAAACTTATTTTAATTTTAAATAACAAATCAGACAAGGTTTAGGGCTTTTAAAAATCAAACCAACTTATTTTTAGCCATTCAAACAAGATCGACTTATAAAAGTTATAAACTAGGTTTAAGCCTTTATAAATCGAACCAACTTATCTTTAGGCCTTACCGAACCGAATTGACAACTAGGTCTAAGCCCTTTGGAATCAGATAAAATATAGCTTGGCCTTCGTTAATTGGGATCGGACTAGCTTAGGGTCAAAATTAAGGGTCTACATCCCCCAAAGCTCTTTTTTCTTTTAATGTGAGTAGAATTTAATCATGTACTTTTTATAGACTTCGGTCCATTTAGTTAAGGAATTTTTTGAAAGGGTCATCAACCATGCTTTGGCCCTATCATTCAATGTGTATAGGAAACACCTCATTTTAAGCTTATCTTTTGTCAACCATTGCAATGGAAATGTATGCAATGTTGAATAAAAATCTGGAACGTAGTTGAGAAAGTCTTCATTCTGTATTCCACGAAAAGAAGGCATCATGCTATAATGAGTGTTATTTAGTTTATAATTTCTTGTTGCGTTGCTCAACCTTATGCAAGATGTGGTTACCCAATAACCGGTTAGGCAAACTCCTTCATGGGTGGTTCTTTCATGTCACCATCTCTACTTCACTTTCTTCTTCAAATTGCTCTTTGACTTCTTCCTCTTCTTTTCCCAAAGGATTTGTTAGCCAAATAATCTCAATTTTGATCTTTATCACTCAAATTGAATGATGCATTTAACATGCCTTTAAGTTACTTGATGTAGGAATAAGTTGCTCATCATATACCCAGAACAGGGCAAAAAGTATGGTCACCCCAAGCCAAAAGGTCATCTGTAATATCCCAAAGTATAAGCTAAAAGTTTTGGCATTATTGTTGTATTTGGATTTAATGTATATGTTTAAGTGGGAAGATTAAAGATGAGAAGAGAGATGTGTATATGTTGTATATATAGAGATATATACAACATATACAAGTCAAATTATTATATGGTCAAAAGAAGAAATAATTGATTATAATTTATTAGTGGAAAATGGAAAAAATTAAGTTAGTGGAAGAGGATTTTATAATATTTTAATATTATTTTGCTTGGTGGAGGTTTAAAGAGAAGAATTGACTTGGTTATTTGCCATTCATTTTGTTCTTTGGTTTCTTTTCTCTTTGGGTTGGCCGGCCATCAAAGGAGCAAGAGAGGAAGAGAGTTTTTATTTTCCAAGCTCAAGATTAAAGGAGATTTCAAGTAATCAAGTTGGAAATTTGAGAAATTTCATCAACTTTGGTAAGTTTCCATTTGATTTTCTTGTTTTATTTTAAGTTGTATTTGAGTTTGATGATTGATTGTGGATAGTATGAGTATGATTGATTGTGGTGTGTTTGAGAGTGTTGGGTTTAATTGATTGTGATTTTGGGAGTTGAATGGAAGAGTAAGAGTTGTGTTTATGTTATGGTTTTGAATTGGTAATTGATGTCAATATTGAGTTTGATCAATTATTTTTGGTAAACCTTCAAGATGTTTGTGTTTAATAAAGTTTAAAGCATAGAATACATGAGTTTGATTGGAAACAGAAGCATTTTGGATGCCACGACCGTGGCCCTTGAATGCCACGACCGTAAGGTTGCTAAGCAAATTGGACAGATTTGTTTGCTAACCCACGACCGTGGGGGTTTGTGAGGCCACGACCGTGGGGACCTAGATAGTGGCTTTGGCTTGTATTTGTGATCTATGGGTCTAGTAGTGAAGAATTCTTGGAAGAGGAAGTGTATAGATTGATGTGAGTTGTTCGTGAGGTAAGTACAAACTTACATGGTTGCATACATTTACATGATTTTGAGACTTAACACATTTGGTTGTAAATGTGTTAAGTAATTTACTATATTGTTAATACAATTTGATTAATGTTATGATTTGTATAATGTGAAAGATATGATGATCATTCAAATGTATGTGCAATGCAATTGGATATGATGAATACTTTAATGATGAATTGCTTTAATGTGAATTGAGATATGATGAGATGTGATGCCATTGTGGTTGGCTATAATGATTCAAATGAAATAAATGGGGCATGTTTGCCTAGATGATGATGAATTTAAAATATATGTCTAATGCAATTGGTTATGTATACTCTATTGATGAGATGTGAAGCCATTGTTGTTGGCTATAATGATGCAAATGAGATAATTGAGGCATGGTTGCCTAAATGATGATGAGAAAATAAGAATGAAATTGATAATGAAATAATGAATGAATTGTGTGTCTAATGTGTTATTCCATTTTCAGAGTTTTGTTGTTGGCAGCATGCCTAATAGTAACAATCTCTTGAAGCTAGGTTGGGCTTGATCCTTGAAGCCAAGTTGGGTTGAAGTTTAGCATGCTTAACTCCCCTTGAAGCTTGGTTGGGTCTAGTCGTTGAAGCCTAGTTGAGATGTTACAACCCTTGAAGCTCAGTTGGGTTTTGTTCTTGAAGCCAAGTTGGGTTGATACTTAGCATGCTTTGTTCCCCTTGAAGCTTGGTTGAGCCTAATCCTTGAAGCCTAGTTGGGATAATGATAATGATAATGATAATGATAATGATAATGATAATGATAATGATAATGATAATGATAATGATAATGATAATGATAATGATAATGATAATGATAATGATAATGATAATGATAATGATAATGATAAATGTGATAATTGAACCAAAACATTAACTCTGAAAGTGGAATGGCATATTAGTGTCTTTTGGGCCCATGCTTGTCTTTGTTTCAATGTGATTCATGAATGGTGAAACAATTGAATAAAATAATGGAATGTATTGTTATGAAAAATATTAATATATCATTTATGAATAATGTTTTTATTGTTGAAATGTGTGACATTAGCATTGCATTGAAGCATTTTGTTATTGTGGTTTGTACCACTAAGCCGTTGGCTTAGCGCGATTGTGGTTCATCGCGCAGGTGATAGGGTAGAACCAGAGAGTTCGTCTAGACCGAGTCGAGTCTAGATTTTGAAGTGTTGATAGTGGGCTTAAAGATCAAAGACTGACTGCCAAACATGTATAAACTTTATGTTTTGTAAAATTTGATTTTGATGTTTATGTATTTGTAAATACCTCTACATTTTCCGCTGCGTATTGAATGAACATTTTATTTATTGTGTTTTATGATATAACTTAAATGTTTAAGTTTGCTTATATTATTGTATAAAGGAGTGAGTTGTTTATTTAGTAAACCGTAGCATTCCTATATTCAATATACATATATTACAGATATGGTGGTATGTAGTGTGCGTATACGGGGTATAGGGGTGTTACAATTGTTTTGGTATCAGAGCCTAGGTTTGAGATTTTCAACCTATGTCAATTGTAAGAAAAAGAAAATTTTGATTTTAAAAGTTGGTTTTTAAATAAGATGCATGTTTTGGTATTGGCAGTCTCTGATCTTTGATGAGGTATATTCTGCTGTGTTTGCAGATATAGGTAGTGATGGCATCTCTGTCACGTCAGTCTATAGAAGGTAGTGCGGAGAGTGTAGCTCTTGAAGAGGGTAGAGATGGAGCTAGGGTTGAGAGAGCTAGTGAGGCACCTGCTCTTGTGCCAGAGAGATCGACTGCTGATGAGGTTCCGCCGGTTTGGTTATGGCATGTGGTAGAATTGTTGAGGCAAGCTCCAGTGCAGCTACCACCGCCACCACAGTCATAAGTACCGGTGAGACATTATGATAAATTGAGGAAATATGGGGCTGAGGATTTCTTGGGCACTACAGATCCTGCAGCAGCTGAGCAGTGGTTGGATAGATTGCAGAGGGTATTTATTCAGTTGCAAGCTACTCCTGAAGAGAAATTTGATTATGCTAGATCCCTTCTGCAGAAAGATGCTTATGATTGGTGGAAGACGGTTCCTCATGCCATGGATGATCCACCTACTTTGTCATATAATGATTTTCTGAGGGAGTTTGAGCAGAAATATACCCCGAGGGAGTATAAGGATGTCAAGAAGATGGAATTTCTGAATTTGAGACAAAATAACCGGACTGTGATAGAGTATGAGGTAGAATTCATCCAATTGAGTCATTATGCCGGGGGGATTATTGCAGATGAGATTGACCGGTGTAGGAGATTTGAGGAGGGGTTGAGGCCCTCTATTATGTGTGTTGTTGCTGGATCTCGGTATCAAGATTTTTCTCAATTGGTTGTAGCAGTCAGAAGTGTTGAGAGAGCACAAGCTATTGCAACAGCTGCTACTGAGGAGGAGACCAGAGTTAGGAGATCCCAGTTTGAGGTAGGGTCTTCACCTATGAAGAGAGGCCGAGGAAGTTTTGTTCCGAGAATTAGTAGGAGCCAAAGGCAGTCAGGTAGGTCAGTTCAGTATCAGAGGCAGAGACCGAGACCTACACTTTTTGTAACGAGTGCTCCGACTCTAGTGGTTCAGAGATCCATTCCACCTATATGTGTTCATTGTGGTAGGACACATGGGGGTGTTTGTTGGAAGACGGGTGGATCAGGAGTATGTTTTAGATGTGGGTCACCGGCCCATTTTATTAAAGATTGCCCTAAGCTACAGGATGATAGACAGACTGATACTGCAGCTTCTCGACCTAGTGTTAGCAGAGTTAGTCGAGGGGGCAGAGGTTTCAGTAGAGGTGGTCGACCTAGGATCAGTCAAAGAGGAGGTTCTACATCCGGAGGCAGTAGGCCAGATGAGGCTGGGTCTTCTCAGAGAGTGTATGTGATGCAGAGGCAACCGGATGCTTCAGCAGTTATTGCGGGTACATTTTCTATATTTGGCATTTCAGTTCTTGCTTTGATTGATCTAGGATCTACTCATTCATACACAAGTGCATCTATTTTGCCAGTGTCTGAATTGCATTTAGAGTCCTTAGGATTTGATGTGTTAGTGACAAATCCTTTAGGGCATAGTGTGGTTGTTAGCAAGGTGCACCGAGATAGTTCAGTTGTGGTGCAAGGTGAGGAGTTTTTGGGTGATTTGATTGAAATGCCTTTTAAGTAGTATGATTTGATCTTAGGTATGGATTGGTTGTCTAAGCATGGAGCTGTGGTAGACTGTCAAAAGAAATGTGTTACTTTGAGAACCGGTGATGGTAGAAGTGTGATGGTGTCTAGTGAGCAGAGACAACTTGCATCCTTGTTTGTATCAGCTGTAACAGCTAGTAAGTTGATTAAAAAAAGGTGTGATGCTTATCTTGCTCATGTTATGGATACCAGAGTAGTGGGTTCTCAGCTTCATAGTATACCCACAGTTGCGGAATTTCCAGATGTTTTTCTGGAGGAGTTGTCCAGGTTACCCCCTAAGAGAGAGGTTGAGTTTGGTATCGATTTGTTGCCTGGTACCACTCCCATCTCTATTACTCCTTATCGAATGGCACCTGCTGAGTTGAGAGAGTTGAAGGTGCAGTTGCAGGAGTTGTTGGATAAAGGGTTTGTTCGCCCTAGTGTTTCTCCGCGGGGAGCTCCTATACTATTTATGAAGCAGAAGGATGGTACTTTGAGGTTATGCATCGATTATAGGCAATTGAACAAAGTGACTATCAAGAATAAGTATCCTTTACTTCGAATTGATGATCTCTTTGATCAGTTGAAGGGAGCAGCAGTGTTTTCTAAGATTGATTTGAGATCAGGGTAACATCAGTTGAGAGTCAGAGCTGAAGATGTTCCTAAGACAGCTTTTCGCACAAGGTATGGGCATTATGAGTTTTTAGTGATGGCTTTTGGATTAACGAATGCACTTGCAGCTTTCATGGATTTGATGAATAGGGTGTTTAGGCCCTATCTGGATCAGTTTGTGGTGGTCTTTATTGATGATATTTTGGTGTATTCGCGTAATGAAGAGGAGCATGACAAGCATTTACGGATTGTGTTGCAGACCTTGAGAGAGAAATAGTTATATGCTAAGCTATCGAAGTGTGAGTTTTGGCTTGATCAAGTGACTTTTCTTGGTCATATAGTTTCAGCAGATGGTATAAGAGTTGATCTAAGTAAAGTTGAGGCTATTTTGAATTAGAGTCCACCGAAGTTTGTAACTGAAGTTAGAAGTTTTCTGGGTTTGGCATGCTATTATCGACGCTTTGTGAAAGGTTTTTCTTTGATAGCTACTCCACTCACCAGATTACTTCGAAAGGGAGTTAGATTTGTGTGGACAGATCAGTGTCAAGCTAGTTTTGAGCAGTTGAAGGAGATGTTGACTCAAGCTCCTATTCTTACTTTGCTTGTGGAAGATAAACCATATGTGATTTATAGTGATGCTTCACATAATGGTTTATGTTGTGTTTTGATGCAAGAGGGTAAAGTCATAGCTTATGCTTCTCGGCAGTTGAAGCCGCATGAGCTTAATTATTTGGCGCATGATTTAGAGTTGGTAGCTATAGTTTTTGCTTTGAAAATTTGGAGACAATACTTATATGGGGAAAGGTGTTTTATTTATACCGATCATAAGAGTCTGAAATATTTGGGTGTTCAGAAAGAACTTAATCTTCAGCAAAGACGATGGTTGGAGCTAATCAAAGACTATGATTGTTTGATTGATTATCATCCTGGTACGGCAAATGTTGTTGCTGATGCCTTGAGTCGAAAGTCTTTAGCAGGTTTGACTGCTTATTCGCTCTTGTTGCTTGTTGAATTGAGAGCGTTGCATGCTAGTTTTGAATCATGTAATGATGGTGCTTTGTTAGCTCAGTTGCAATTGAGGCCAATGTTGTTGGATCAGATTAAAGAGGCTCAATTGACTGGTGAGAAAATTCAAAAAGTTGTGTCAGATTGCCAAAATGGGGAGAGCCGAGATTTCCATGTGAAAAGTGATGGTAGCCTTTGGTTTAAAGATAGGTTGTGTGTTCCTGACAATGCTAGTTTAAAAAAGATTATTTTAGAAGAAGCACATCGCTCGGTTTTTGCTATGCACCCTAGGAGTACAAAGATGTATCAGGATTTGAAGCAACATTATTGGTGGTCAGGTATGAAGAGAGATATAGCGGAGTTTGTATCCAAGTGTCTCACTTGTCAGAGAGTAAAAGCTGAGCATCAAGTTCCAACAGGGTTGCTTCAACCTTTATCAGTGCCTGAATGGAAATGGGAACGTGTGACTATGGATTTTGTGTCTGGTTTACCTTTGACTAAGAAGAAACATGATGCTATTTGGGTGATTGTTGATCAGTTTACAAAGACAGCTCATTTTCTTCTAGTTAGAATGGATTATTCTCTTGAGAAGTTGGCTGAGTTGTATATCAGTGAGATAGTGAAGTTCCAATTTCTTTGGTGTCTGATCGAGATCCCCGGTTTACTTCAAGGTTTTGGAAGAGTTTACATGGTGCTTTGGGTTCTCGATTGCACTTTAGCACTGCTTTTCATCCGCAGACAGATGGGCAGTCAGAGAGAATGATACAGATTATAGAGGATATGTTAAGAAGCTGTGTCATTGATTTTTCTGGAAGTTGGAACAGATTTTTGCCACTTATGGAATTTGCTTGCAACAACAGTCATCAATCCAGTATTGGAATGGCACCATTTGAGGCTTTGTATGGTAGAAGATGTAGGATGCCTCTATGTTGGAATGAAGTTAGAGAAGGTAAATTGGTTGGTCCTGATTTGATTAAAGAAACGGAAGAGAAAGTGAAGATAATTCGGGATCGGTTGAAAGCAGCTTCAGATCGGCAGAAATCTTATTCAGATTTAAAGAGGAGAGATATAGAGTTTGATGTTGGTGATAAAGTATTTTTGAAAGTGTCTCCTTGGAAAGAGATTTTGAGATTTGGTAGAAAAGGGAAGCTAAGTCCTCATTTTATTGGACCTTATGAGGTATTGGAGAGAGTTGGACCAGTTGCTTATCGACTCGCTTTGCCGACTAAGTTTGATAGAATCCATAATGTATTCCATGTTTCTATGTTGTGGAGGTACAGATCAGATCCATCTCATGTTCTGTCCATTGAATTCATTGAGGTGAGTCTGAATCTGACATTTGAAGAAGAACCAGTTGCTATTTTGGCACATGAAGTGAAAGAGTTGAGAAATAAGAAAGTGCCACTTGTGAAGGTTCTTTGGAAGAATCATGCAAAGGAAGAAGCAACTTGGGAGAGTGAGCAAGTGATGCGAGATCAATATCCTCAACTGTTTCAGACTTGATATCAGGTAATTTCGAGGATGAAATTTCTTTTTAGAGGGGGAGAATTATAATATCCCAAAGTATACCCTAAAAGTTTTGGCATTATTGTTGTATTTGGATTTAATGTATATGTTTAAGTAGGAAGATTAAAGATGAGAAGAGAGATGTGTATATGTTGTATATACAGAGATATATACAACATATACAAGTCAAATTATTATATGGTCAAAAGAAGAAATAATTGATTTTAATTAATTAGTGGAAAATGGAAAAAATTAAGTTAGTGGAAGAGGATTTTATAATATTTTAATATTATTTTGCTTGGTGGAGGTTAAAGAGAAGAGTTGACTTGGTTATTTGCCATTCATTTTGTTCTTTGGCTTCTTTTCTCCTTGGGTTGGCCGGCCAACAAAGTAGCAAGAGAGGAAGAGAGTTTTTGTTTTCCAAGCTCAAGATTAAAGGAGATTTCAAGTGATCAAATTGGAAATTTGAGAAATTTCATCAACTTTGGTAAGTTTCCACTTGATTTCCTTGTTTTATTTTAAGCTGTATTTGAGTTTGATGATTGATTGTGGATAGTATGAGTATGTTTGATTGTGGTGTGTTTGAGAGTGTTGGGTTTAATTGATAGTGATTTTGGGAGTTGAATGGAAGAGTAAGAGTAGTGTTTATGTTATGGTTTTGAATTGGTAATTGATGTCAATATTGAGTTTGATTAATTATTTTTGGTAGACCTTCAAGATGTTTGTGTTTAATAAAGTTTAAAGCATAGAATAGATGAGTTTGATTGGAAACAGAAGCATTTTGGATGCCACGACCGTGGCCCTTGGATGCCACGACCATGGGGGTGTTAAGCAAATTGGACAGATTCGTTTGCTAACCCACGACCGTGGGGGTTTGTGAGGCCACGACCGTGGAGTTGTGAGGCCACGACCGTGGGGTCCTAGATAGTGGCTTTGGCTTGTATTTGTGATCTATGGGTCTAGTATGAGACTAATAGGTGAATAATTTTATTGGAATTCATGTGTATCTTTAAATAAGTGTATATTATTCCTTTTGAATTAGGTTGTGAAGAGGTTAAGTTGCCCTAACCCTAATAGTGAAGAATTCTTGGAAGAGGAAGTGTATAGATTGATGTGAGTTGTTCGTGAGGTAAGTACAAACTTACATGGTTTCATACATTTACATGATTTTGAGACTTAACACATTTGGTTGTAAATTTGTTAAGTAATTTACTATATTGTTATTAAAATTTGATTAATGTTATGATTTGTATAATGTGAAAGATATGATGATCATTCAAATGTATGTGCAATGCAATTTGATATGATGAATACTTTAATGATGAATTGCTTTAATGTGAATTGAGATATGATGAGATGTGATGCCATTGTGGTTGGCTATAATGATTCAAATGAAATAAATGGGGCATGTTTGCCTAGATGATGAAGAATTTAAAATATATGTCTAATGCAATTGGTTATGTATACTTTATTGATGAGATGTGAAGCCATTGTTGTTGGCTATAATGATGCAAATGAGATAATTGAGGCATGGTTGCCTAAATGATGATGAGAAAATAAGAATGAAATTGATAATGAAATAATGAATGAATTGTGTGTCTAATGTGTTATTCCATTTTCAGAGTTTTGTTGTTGGTGGCATGCCTAATAGTAACAATCTCTTAAAGCTAGGTTGGGCTTGATCCTTGAAGCCAAGTTGGGTTGAAGTTTAGCATGCTTAACTCCCCTTGAAGCTTGGTTGGGTCTAGTCCTTGAAGCCTAGTTGAGATGTTACAACCCTTGAATCTAGGTTGGGTTTGGTTCTTGAAGCCAAGTTGGGTTGATACTTAGCATGCTTTGTTCCCCTTGAAGCTTGGTTGAGCCTAATCCTTGAAGCCTAGTTGGGATAATGATAATGATAATGATAAATGTGATAATTGAACCAAAACATTAACTCTGAAAGTGGAATGACATATTAGTGTCTTTTGGGCCCATGCTTGTCTTTGTTTCAATGTGATTCATGAATGGTGAAACAATTGAATAAAATAATGGAATGTATTGTTATGAAAAATATTAATATATCATTTATGAATAATGTTTTTATTGTTGAAATGTGTGACATTAGCATTGCATTGAAGCATTTTGTTATTGTGGTTTGTACCACTAAGCCGTTGGCTTAGCGCGATTGTGGTTCATCGCGCAGGTGATAGGATAGAACCAGAGAGTTCGTCTAGACCGAGTCGAGTCTAGATTTTGAAGTGTTGATAGTGGGCTTAAAGATCAAAGACTGACTGCCAAACATGTATAAACTTTATGTTTTGTAAAATTTGATTTTGATGTTTATGTATTTGTAAATACCTCTACATTTTCTGCTGCGTATTGAATGAACGTTTTATTTATTGTGCTTTATGATATAACTTAAATGTTTAAGTTTGCTTATATTATTGTATAAAGGAGTGAGTTGTTTATTTAGTAAACCGTAGCATTCCAATATTCGGTATACGTATATTACAGATATGGTGGTATGTAGTGTGCGTATACGGGGTATAGGGGTGTTACATCATCGCCCTTAAAGCTTTGAAGAATAATTTAAGTCATAGTTGGGTTCGCGATTAGAGTCTCGACCTTAGGAGCGACCATGACAGAACCGATAGCGACCACCCATAAATTGGGATGATCCCACCTCAAGTGACAAAAACTCTAACATTCACAATAAGGAATGTGTTGATAGGCTCAGTCTGAGGAGTGGTATCTCTAAACCTTGTCATGACTGTCACTTTCCAAAGGTAACCACCCTTACTTTTTAAGAGAAAATCACAAGGACTTGCAATAGTATTTGCGGTCTCGGGTGTGCCCAAAAGTTTGATGTGAGACACCCAATCTAATCGCTATTTCAGTACTAGCCTGACCGCACCTTTCATATTTTGGCAGAAAATTGCTTTTCTCAAAAGTGGAAGTTCCAGATGGAATAACCATTGTGAAAGCCACTTTCAAATTCAAAAAGGGTGATCATCCCCTTACCTTTGGCAACTGTCCTAACAACTATAGGATGGGAAAGATTCCACTAGTATAGCACTCACATTTGACTGTTGGAAGAATTTTTAAAAGCAGCGACCATCCCTGTGCAATGGACGACCACCCAACATGCTAGAATGATCACTCCCTATGCTAGGATGACCGCTTTTTGAGAAAAACTTCTTGTTATTACAAGAACTAGCCTAATAATTTATATTACATGACTTATAATGGCTAGTTAGACCAAATTGGCTATAAATACCCAAACAAACATCTTGTTCAAGGGTAATTTTATGATTGTAATATCCCAAGCAACAAACTTTCTTTTACATTTACTAAAAATAATAATTGAATTGTTAGAGTGTTGGATGTAAGCATTAAACTCCATCAAAAGTTTGAGTGTGAGCTGGAAAACACTTAGGTTGTTAGAGCCTGGGAAAACTCTTGTAAGGGTTGTGAGGATTGATCTCAAACAATTGTAAAGTTTGGTGTAAGCTTGTGAAAACACCATGTTAGAGTTAAGCTTGTATAAACTCAAGATTAACTGAACCTTAACAAGTTGGCAAGTAAGTGGATCTAGGATTGAGGTAATTCGAACCACTATAAATTCACTTATGTTCATTCTTCTCTACTCCTTCTCTTGCTTTAATTTGATTTTGATTTTTAATTTACCATCAATTCTTCAAATTAACCAACTCACCCCCCTCTTGGTTGCCATCTTGGAAAAACAATTAGTATCAGAGCCAGTAAAATTTTTAAACTTAACTTTGAAATTTGACCTACAATGACAACCTCTTCTTCATCTACCTCAACCTCTCATGGAAATCTCAACTTTACTCTTAGACCCTATTTTGATTGAGTGGATTATTCCTATTGGAAACACAAAATGTATTTGTTCCTAGATATTGAAGAAATTAAGCTATGTGATTTTGTAGAAAGTAAGTGGAAACCTCCTACTCATGAAGTTGAAGGTGTCCAAGTTCCACTTCCTGAATCACAATGGTCAAGTGACAATGTAAAAGATTGGTTAAAGAACTATAGAGTCGCCTCCATCTTGATGAATTCTATTTCAAGAGAAGAAGGTGGGAGTGTAACACCCCTATACTCTATAAAAGTATTGTACATATACCCCACATATATACAATACATTTATAAAATATAAGGATGTCACATTTCAATATTGTTTAAATCCCTCACCTTAGATCCATATCAATTATATATTTAATAAAAAAAACATTTACTATTATCAAATCTCATCCTTTAAAATTAACATTTCCAAAACTATTATACTATTTATTTAATTACATAAATTCAAAAATATATATTGACTTTTCCAAAATCCACTTGGATACATATACATATGATCAAAACATAATATAAGAAATTTTTATATGCATGCACCACTATATAATATAACAAAATTGTACATAAATGTACCGCCCTCTAACTGGTCTCAAAGCACCTTCAATCCTCTTGTGGCATAACTATCTGACTCTCGGATCAGCAATATACTCACCTATATGATTAACACAACCGTGCTAAGCTCGAAAGCTTATACATACATTTAAATCACATCACATACTCATATACATATAACATTCATATATATATTTATTTATCATCCATAAATCATATATATTGTTCTTATTTATTGCAAACACATGCACTGGGCCCAAATATCCTTATACAATAAACTAGTTATAGAACCATTACCTTAGCCTATCTCATCATAATGACACTAGTGTGTCTTGCTAGTGGATGTAATAATATCTGTGACACCCAGTGTCTCATCCATAGCGTATCTCAACAGTAATGACACTAATATGTCTAACTCAGGGGCATAGTAACATCTCTATGGCACCCAGTGCCTCCATCCCAACTCATAAGGCATGCCAATTGCCAAGCGCAATCTTCTAGAACTAATTATGTATAAGGCACACATAATATACATTTGTCATTTCATCATATTTCCTTTTTTGCACATAATCATCTCATTTTATCATATTCATCATTCATTCATAATTCACACTTGACATCCAACCACATTCCCCATTTCATATTCACATCATGTAAGCATGAACCACACTCATCATGTGATTCATTTCACATACCAACATTTTGCATAATCAACATATCTATCATAATTCTTCACTTTATAATCACATATATATATATATTTAAAATTCAATATATATATAAAGATATAGCTATGCAAGCCATAAATCAAGGATGAAAGGCAAAGAAAAGAGCTACTTTGGGTAAAATCTTCAACTGACATGCCTAGTGCCCTTGTAATTTATTTTGAAAAACATCTACGACATGCCCAATGACATGGTCGTGTCACTATCCCTGCTATTTATTTTGAAAAATAGCATCTATGACATGCCCAGTGACATGGTCGTGTCACTGCCCCTGTCAGGCTAAATTTCTGGGTATAAAATCTAAACTGAATTACAAATTAGGCACCCAATAGCCATGTCCATGGCATCCCAAAATCACTTTTTCACACCCTTTTTATCAACAAAACACACACTTATCAACTTAGAATGATGCACATCAAAATCAAGAGTATAATCCAAGTACATATTACCTTTTTGAAACTCAAATTGGAGAAACAACTCCTTTGCACAATAATTTCTCTAAATCTTTCACTTCCTTCTATTAGTTTCTTCACTCAGTGCAATCAACCCCTAATCAATTTATATGTTCAAAGATGTTATTAGCAATCCATTTAAGTACTTTTAAGATCTTTAATCTCCCTCTAACTCATGATTAGCCAAATTCCTTACAAAACCTTATTTTTCACCTCTACTACTCCAAACTCTAACCAAATATATTCCATCACTCACTCAAGTTTTAAATTCATCATTTCAATATTGATTAACTTCATTTTAATCATTTAAATAATCATCCAATTTATTAAAAATTGTACTCAAAAGAAAATTCATCAAAAGTTAAAAAAACTTACTTATTACACCACTTAGCACCAAAACTATCACCAACTCTTAAAAATTCATAGTAAAATTTGATGATTGATGAAATTAAAATCATCTCTTTCTCCCTTGTCTATGGAAATGGCCATGAAAGAAAAGAAAAGAAGAAGAAAAAGAAGAAGAAGAAGAAGAAGAAATTTCTGGAGATTGATGACTCTCCTATTCCTTTTTACTTATTTATTTATTTTTATTCACAAGTTCCCTTGCTTCCGTCTAAAATTCAAAATACTTTGAACAATTTGAACAAATCATTTAGAAAACAACTAAAAATCAAATAAAAGTACCCTAGAAAGCACATATATACATGATTATAACAATATACATATATACATATTATAAATATACAAATACACATGAATAAATCAAATAAATCATATTAAAAACATATGTTATAAATAGACAATATATATACATATTGAATCAAATATACAAATATACATATTAAATAAATCAAATATACAAATTCAACATATACACATTAAATAAAATAAATAAATTATATTATAAATACATTTTATAAGTACACATTATAAATATCAAGATATATAAAATAAAAAAAGATGAAATAACTTAAAATGAGAAGCAAAGGCAGAGAGGAGAAGTAGAAAGAAGAAAAAAATGGAAGAAGAAGAAGACAATTTGTATAATTATATACGGTTAAAATTACAGACCGATAGAAATATTTACTGGTAAAAGTTATAATTTATCGAGGAAAAATAGGTGTCTCTCGGTAAATTACTGTAATAAAATTATCGCTTAAAATTTTTACTCTGATATTTATCGATAGATATCTACATCCGTCAGCAATTAAGACATCTAATATACCTGTGATCCTTAATTTACTAATAAAATTATTTTCCTCTCAGCATTTTTGGTTCTAAAATTTCTACCAAAAAGTTTTACTCCGATATTTGCTAATAGATATTCAAAATCTATTGGAAACATAGACATATGATATTCTTATACTCCTTAACTGATTGACAAAATTTATGTTCTCTTGGCATTTTTGGAACTAAAATTTTTGCCTAAATTTTACACTAATATTTGCCAAAAGAAATTCAAAATTTGCTGGCAATGTAGACGTTTGAAATTCTTGTGCTTCTTAACTTATCGACAGACATTTTTTGCTTGACATTTTCGGAGCTAAAATTCCTACCTAAAATGTTTAGTCTAACATTTGTTAATAGATATTCAAAATCTATCGGCAACATAGACATTAATATAGCACTGTCCTGATCTTATCGAGAGAAAATTACTTTTGTCGGTAACTTGTTGTGTTAAAATTATCGTCTTAATGTTTTACACAGTCTAGTTTGATTTTTTTAAATAGTCTAAAATAATTTCTATGGTATTTTTAATAATATTTATTACTTATAGTATTTATTTTTAATTAAAATAAAAAAAATAAAAGAGAAGAAGAAAAGATAAAAAATAAATTGAAATAAAAATCGGCGACAAAATTTTTTTGCCCCGGGCGACGAATTGGCCACAAGCCAATTCACCGCAGATTTTTTTGCGGCGAATTGGCCTAGCCAGCGCCTGAGCCAACAGCACCCAAGTCCAGCGTCCATAGATTTTCTTCGTTAGTGCACTTTCGCATGCCCGGCTGCGCACGGTTTTGCCAAAACCCTATTTTACTTGGTTTTTATTTTTATTTCCTAAAATGTTTTTATTTCCTTAGCCAATTAGAATTAGGTTTTTATTTTTTCTTATAAATACAACATTAAAGAAACAGAATAAGAGTTGAAATTTTTTATTGGACCTTGGACGTTTGGATTTTTTCGGCCAATCTCAAGCTTGAAAGATCAAGAGGCAACAAACAACAAACACTCCATCAAAGGCAGGCAGCTTACACTATCTTTATTATTGTTCAACTAGAATTCAAAGATTATGGTGGAACCAACAACAGAGGTTTGAATCTCTATTTCTTTGTTTATATTTACAGTAGCTTCATCAAATTGGATTAATTGTTTCATCATACAATTCAATCAATTATTCTACTAACCTTCCAAACTTTATTTGAAACCCTAAAACTATTTCTTTTAAAACCCCAATGCCTTAATACCCGTAACACATATTTTTAAAATCTAAAACCCTAAAATTACACTTTTCTAAAACCACAATAATCTGTTTTCTTAAAACCCTAACCAAATCTATTTTTCTAAAAACATAGTAGGTTATTTTTTCAAATACTTAATCTAAAAACCAATTTTCATGATTTTCAATTTTATTTATTTAAACCCTAAATTTTAATATTATTTTCATACAACTTCCGAAACCCTAAATCCAAAATATCCATTCTTTAAATTCAAACATCCAGTAGCCATGCTATTTCTTTAAAATGTTTCTCAACTAATTAAATTAGTATATGCAAAACCCTAATTGTTAAACATAAAACCCAAGAAACCCTAATTGATGCATGAACCCTAAAGTTATATATTTACTATTTTATACAAATTAGTTGAATGTTTATTATACATTTTGATTGATGTTTGATGTCTTTGATGAATGATTTATTTATAATGAATGTTTGTTTACTTTTATTAATTTGTTTTTATTTCAAAACGTTGTAAGAGTTATGTTTTCCATATGTTGGGTACCTCATGTATTAAGCATCATGTAATTTAAATTGCTTTTATATTTTGGATCAATGTAAAGGACACGTTTCCACTTTTCGATGGGTGTCCTATTTAGTTTTAGACATGGATGATGTAAGGACTTATTTCTATCCTCAGATGGGTGTCCATTTATTTGTTTTGTTTGGACATTACTTAGATTTTAATATAATGATGCTTTATTTTAATTATTGCATGTAGCATGGATAATATTGTTATATTTAAGAATTTTATAATATTAAGACCTGCAAAGGAGGCTAGTTCCAATGAACCGGGCGTTGTGGGGGTGCTGGGCCATTTCTCACCATCCCCACACGTACCCAACTTTTTGAATCCATTAAGGGGTTGGGGATTCCTTAGGAATCGAGTCATCCATCCCTTTCTTTTTCTTGGCCCGTCCGAGTGGCGACTCCATTTTCTCTGGGCTTAGGCTCATTTTCTCTAAGGCCCTAAGCCTAAACAGAGCTGAAGTCTCAAGAACCATTCAACCGAGAGTGGGGGCAAAAATCTTCGCTCATAGTGGCGACTCCATTGGGGATAAGAGAAGTTGATTTTGTTGGTCTTTATATTATTCTATTCTTTCTTATCATGATATTATTCATTGCGTGAGTTAGGATGCGCATTTTACCCATGTTGTGTTATGTAAGGGATACCATACTTTCACTCAAGGTATGGAGATTGAGCATGGCATAACTACTCATAGCCTTGTACCATTTAGTATATACTTGCTATGGGAACCTAAGCCTCTTAACCCAAAGACTAAAGCCCATGTAATTGGCCTAGTTACATTCCTTAGGTTTTTACCCCAAATGCTTGTTGTTTGACTATGGTTAATTTATTTTGGCTTCTATCATGGCTTATTTGGTTTGTTCTTTTTCTAATATGACCTAAGTACATTGTGAGCTCAATTAATTGTTTCCTCTAAATCCAAAAGACCAAAGCTATTTTCAAAACTTTTCAAGACGGTCTTTGGACATAAAAACTTTTCTAAAAAACAAATCAAAAATTATTTTCTCATGACCCAAGTACAAAGCCCAAAATCCATTTTTTCTAAAATCTTTTTACAATGGCCTTAGAAACAAAATTATTTTCATAACCTTTTCAAAGAGCTTACAAATTATTTAGGCCAATTATGAAAATACCAAAAATCAATTGTGGGCCTAGTTTATACTAAGAATTATTAATCATGGGCTTGTTTTTTGCATGAATCATTAGTTACTTTTTAAGTGAGAAATATATTTATAATAAATCTCTTAATTTAGTTTTAATCCAATATAGCATAAAAGCTACTTTAGTTGGTTGAATGGATTAAAACCTAATTAATGGGAATTATCATGAACTGATTTTCATTTTTAAAATATAACTATTGGTTGAAACATCAGATAGAGTTTTTCAAAAATAAGATACCATGTTTGTACTTTATTAACCATGTACCTAGGAAAAGAGAATCGCCATTTGTGCGTGGAAGTTATAAGAATGGAAGGAACGTCCTATTTATCCTTGTTTGTTTATTGCTTTTGCAGACATGCATACATACATACATTTGCATCTCATATCATTGACCCTCTCTTGCTCACAGCCCTGGATTATGACAGTTCAAAAGCTTACAACAATCCGACCTACTCCGGAGATGAAGAATCTAGCAGCGACTCGATCTCTTTTTCACCAAAAGCAATGGAGCTCAAAGAAATTTAAAGAATGGTGGACGACGCCTTCAATGCTAAAATGGAAGAACTAAAGGGGGTCCGAGCTGAGATCATGAAGAATCCCATGACTACAATGTTTGGGAACAATGCTGAAGCATCCGCAAGCACCAAAAAAGATAAGGGGAAGGCTAAAGTTGGTGAAGTAGCTTTTGATGATGACAAGGTGGTCGTTGATGATGATGATGACTAGGCTCAATACTTCCAAGATCCTCAAGATAAAAAGAAGGAGCCAAAGGTTGTTGAAAAGACCGAGATATCTGATGTTGAAATGATGATTATTGATTTGGAAAAGAAATTTGTAAAAGAAACTGAAAATCGAAGAGATGTCCGAGATTGACAAACTATTTGAACAAGATGAGGAGGTCCCTTATAATTTCAAGATGACTTCCTTTGCTAGGTACAATGGTACTGGAAACCCTCATCTCCATGTGAAGCAGTACATCACTACTATACAGTCTGCCCGAGCTACTAAAGCTCTAACTCTGAGATATTTCATGCTCTCATTGGACCCTGTTGTCCAAAATTGATTCAATACCTTAGAAGAAAGTACTCAAAAAGATTGGGACATGTTGTACAAGGCTTTCATTCAGTGATATAGGTACAATGTCTAGCGGGAAATTGCCTTAATAGAAATTGAGTCCATTAGACAAAGGCCAAATGAGAATTTTGTGGACTATGTGAAAAGGTGGAGGAATAAGGCTGCATTACTCAGGAAGAGGCCCGATGAATATGATCAAATAAGAATGATTGTGAGAGGGGTGTTGCCTACTCTTCATGAAAGGATGTCTCATACACTCATCCAAGATTTCAAAGATCTTCTCCAAGCTGGTCTACAAATTAAAGAGTTGGAAAGAGAGAAGAACCATTTTTTTCAAAATGAAATTATCAACCTAACAATCAAATTACACAAAAGGAAGCTGATGTCAATACAACTGGTCAAGAAAATAAAAGACAGTTCTCAGAGTTGGAGAAACCTCTTTCTTGGGTTTTCAACAAGCTACAAAAGGAGGGACTATTACAACTAGTGACTCCTCGACCTTTGCCAAATCCTTTACCCCTAAAATTTGATACTAAGGCTTTTTGTCAATTTCATTAGACTCAAGGACATGAGACCGATAGATGTACCTGATTGAAGCATGAGATCCAAGATCTAATCGATAGTGGTAAGCTACCTGAGCCGGACAACCCCAATACGAAGAATAATCCTTTGCCTAAATTTGGAAGAGTACCTCCACTGGCAACCTTCATGGTGGGAAGAGGATTTGAGGAAAATTTTGTCTTATCCTCCTTTCAAAATGGGAGTATTGAAGATGTAGAATAAGGAGAAATTTTATTTAACAAACTTCCCTTAGCTTAGAGTGTTGCTCTTTTTATTTTGCTTTCTTTAGTACTTATTTGGAACAATTATGTTTGTTTCAATAAATTATTTTCATCAAAAATTTTATTGGTCTTTGTTCATTTTGGTGCTCAACCAATGAGGAATCTAGCTTGATAATTCATGAATTAATATATTTATGCATCATGATTCTAATAACTTTACTAGGTGAGGGAATTGCTCTATAGCATTAAGTTGTATATGCTTACTTAGAGGAGGCTCCTGCATAATTACCTTTGTCTAGGTCCTAGTAAGTCTTAGAACATGCTTTGACAAATTTTTGATGCGAAATTGAACTCTGCTTATTTAAGAAAGAAATGATCTAGGCATTATTTGGTTAGCCATCAACTAGTATCCACCCTATTAAATATGAATCCCTAGTTGTCCCTTTGAGCCTTCGTATTGAGCTTTTTGTTGACTTTTTCAAAGTGAAAATTGCTAGCTAACTGCAAACTCAAAGAGGCATGACCATGGCTTTCATAAGACCCAAAGCTTAAAGAAGCAAAATACATTATGGTAAAGATGAAGATTGTGATATGAAGATTGTGACCAAGAGATTCATAGAGCTATTGTATGGCTTCAATTGCTAGTTGAAGAACCAACAAGAAGATGCCACATGTCAAAGTAGTTATAAGAGATATGAAGACACAAAAGATGCCATGGCATTCATAAGGCCCAAAGCTTGAAGGCACAAAAGCCATTACAGTAAAGATGAAGATTGCAATATGAAGATCGGGCTGTGACGTTGAAGAGCATGACTACAAGCACGATATTCATACAACCATTGGGTGGATTCAATAGAGAGTTAAAGAACCAATGAGAAAATGCCACATGTCAAAGTAGCTATTATGGATATGAATTTGTGATCGTGAAAAAGGCTTCGTGACTGCTACATATGTCTGACACAGAAATCTATGTAAATTTTATAGCTATTAGAGTTGGACTCTATTCATTTTACCAATGAGAAAAATTGCTTTCAGGCTTATAAATAAAACCTCAAACAATAGTTCAAGTGATGTAGAATGTGCTAATAGTATCAAAACTCTTATAATTTAATTTCTTGAGCCTTTAATTTTTTTATTAATTTATATTGTTGAGTACTAGCCATTAAAACACTATGGTAAGGATTATTGTGAGCCATATACACTTGTTTGGTTTGAATGTTAGCCTAGGAAAATTCTTAGATTAGCAAATCTAACTTAGCTATAGGGGTAGTGCTAGCAACATTCTTGACATTCCCACCATTAATAATAATATTACTTATCCTATCTTAGACTAAGCATCTAGTGCAAAAACGTTTTTCTATTCTATCACACTCATGAGAGTGGACTTGCATTCTCAAAGTCATTATAGTCACTAGAATTCTACCTCATTTGACAACCATCAAGGAATCATCCTCATGATCACTACTCTTCTCCTTGGTTGGGGTATTTTCTTCACTAGACTCCTAATTATTAGCAGAGTAGTAAACTCTATCAACCATGCACATTGTTCGCTGGTTAATATAATCCCTCCTGTAATGCCTAACACCATGTAGACCTTTAATTTTTGACCTAGTCCGGTCTAATATATTTTAATTAGTCTAAAATAATTTTTGTGCTATCCAATATATTTTAATTAGTCCAAAACAATTTTTGTTATCTTAATTAAAAAATATTTGCTTTAATATTTCATTTTTATTAATAAAAAATAAAAAATAATAATAATAAAAAAATAAATAAAAATAAAATCGGCGATGAAAAAATCATCGCCGAAAATCAACGTGGAAGAAATGGCCAGCAGGCCAATTCTCTCCCGCAACCTGCGGCCACCTGCGACAGTTTTTTTGCCAGCGTAATTTTTTCAAAACAATATATTTTAATTAGTCTAAAATAATTTTTGTGTTGTCCAATATATTTTAATTAGTCTAAAATAATTTTTGTTATCTTAATTAAAAAATATTTACTTTAATATTTAATTTTTATTCATAAAAAATAAAAATAAATAAATAAATAAATAAATAAAAATAAAAATAAAAATCGACGACGCAAAAATCGGTGACGAAAAAATCATCGCCGAAAATCAACATGGACGAAATGGATGTGATTTCGCCCGCAGGAGTTTCTTGCGGGCATAATGGCCCGCAGGCCAATTCTCGCCCGTAGCCCGCAGCCACCTGTGGCAGTTTTTTGCCAGCGCAATTTTTCCGCAGTAGTTTTTTTTCACCAGCAAAAATTTTTCAATGTAAATTTTTTCGAAACCAAATACAATTAGGTTTCGGTTTCCTTTTCTTAATCAATATTAGGTTCCGTGAATAACTAAAATTAATCAAAAAATTCTTCTATAAATAAGGACTAAAACAACACAAAAAAGGGATGGGTTTTTGGGAGGAGAAATTGAGACCAAAATTGAGGAGGAAAACTTTGAATCAATCGGACTTTTTGAGAGAGCAAACAAACAATTCAATCCATCAAAGGCAGCAAAGCTTGTCTTTGTTCTTGTTCATCCAAGAAGTGATTTTTGGTGGAACCAACAAACGAAGGTATGAATTTCTTTATTTGTTTCATTAATTTACAGTAGCTCAAGGCCAAAAATTGTTTCTGTTTCTTCAAAATCAAAAAATCCTAGAACCTCAATTCACCTTTTCTAAAGTTTAAAAACCTTAATTCGTCTCTTTGTTTTTCAAAAATCTTAAAATAGTTATTTTTGTTTCTTCAAATTCTTAAAACCCTAATTTGCCTTCCAATTCTTCAAAACCATAAACTAAATCTGTTTCTTACCAAAAACCATAAAAAACAAAATCTTTTCTATTTCTATAAACTTTAAGTCGTTTGTTTATTTTCATAAAGTTTCATAAAATTATCAATTATTTTTCCAAATTCTAAAATCTAATGCATTCTCCAAAACCCAAAACAGTAAACCCTAACTCCCTTAAAACCTTAAACCCTAATTTTTCTAAACCCTAATCCTTTAAAACTTTAAAACCATATAAATCTAAATGTTATAATTCTACACAGTAACCATAAATTATAAATCTAATGTTTTAAAGTGTTCAAACCCTAATTTCATGGTTTTACCACTCAAACATTAATTTAGATAATCAAAGAACTTTATCAACCTCTTAAATTATAAAACTTTGCTCCATTTCAATTCCTTTAAAACTCACAGTAGCTTAAACTCATAAATTCCAAAACCCTAAACACATTAAATAAAGAATCTTAAATAGAAACAGTACCCCTAATTTGAATCTTTATTTGCTTTATTCATTTTTGTATTTGATTATGCTTTGATTTATTTTATATGCTTTAATTTATTTAAGTTCAATGCTTGGTTTATTTAATTTATCATGGATGGATGTTTACTTTTTATTGATGTTTAATACCTTTGATGAATGATTTATTTATTATGAATGGTCATTTACTTTTATCGATTTATTTTGATTCCCAAGTGTTGTAAGAGGTATGTTTCCACTTCGTGGGTACCTCATTAGTCAAATATTATGTAATTTAAATTGCTTTTCTATATTAGAACCAATGTAAAGGACATGTTTCTACCTTTCGGTGGGTGTTCTATTTAGGCACGGATTATGTAAGGGCATGTTTCCATCTTCGGATGGGTGTTCATTTATTTGTTTTACTTGGACATTGTTTTGATTTTCAATATATCGATGATTTATTTTAATTATTGTGTGTAATATGGATAATATTGTTATATTTAAGAATTTTATAATATTAAGACATATAAAGGAGGCCGGTTCCAATGAACCGGGCGTTGTGGGGGTGCTAGGCCATTTCTCACCTTCCCCACACATGCCCAACTTTTCGAACCAATTAGGGGGTTGGGGATTCCTTAGGAATTGAGTCATCCACCCCTTTCTTTTTCTCGGCCCGTCCGGGTGATGACTCCATTTTCTCCGAACTTAGGTCCGTGTTCTCTAAGGCCCCGAGCCTAAACAGTGCCGAAGTCGCAAGAACCATTCCACCGAGAGTGGGGGAGAAAATCCCCGCTCACAGTGGTGACTCCACTAGGGACAAGAGAAGTTGATTTAGTTGGTCTTTATATTATTCTATTCTTTCTTATAATGATATTATCCATTGCATCATATTAGATTGCATCGTGTGCATGAGTTAGGACACCCGTGTTACCCGTGTTGTGTTATGTAAGGGATGCCATACTTTCACTCAAGGTATGGAGATCGATCATGGCATAATCACTTATAGCCTTGTACCATTTTCTATATACATGCTATTGGAAGCCTTTTTACCCAAAGACCAATGCTCATGTAATTGGCCTAGTTATTTTCCTTAGGTTTTACTCTAAATGCTTGTTGTTTGACTATGGTTAATTTATCTTGGCTTAAATCATGGCTTATTTGGTTTGTTCTTTTTCTAATATGATCCAAGTACATTTGCAAGCTCAAATAAATTTTCTTTAAAGTCCAAAAGATAAAAACTATTTTCAAAGCTTTTCAAGATGGTCTTTGGACATAAGACTTTTCTAAAAATAAATCAAAAATTCTTTTGCTCATGGCCCAAATACTAAGCCCAAAATATGTTTTTTCTAAAATCTTTTTACAATGGGCTTAGAAACAAAATTATTTTCATCCAACTTTTTACTACAAAGAGCTTGCAAAAATATTTAGGTCAATTACGAAATACCAAAAATCAATTGTGAGCCTAGTTTATACTAAGAATAATTAATCATGGGCTTGTTTTTGGCATGAACCATTAGTTACTCTTTTCAAGTGAGAAATCTATTTATAATAAACCTCTTAATTTTGTTTTAATCCAATATAGCATAAAAGCTACTTTAGTTGGTTGAATGGATTAAAACCTAATTAATGCAAATTATTATGAAATGATTTCCATTTTCAAAAATATAACTATTGGTTGAAACGTCTGAGGGAAATATTCGAAAACAAGATACCCCATGCTGGTATTTTGTTAACCATTTATCTAGGAAAAGAGACTTGCCATTCGTGTGTGGATCTTATAATGTTGGAAGGAACGTCCTATTTGTCCTTGTTTATTGTTTGTGCAACCATGCATACATGCATCTCATATCATTAATCATTTCTGGCTTATAGCCTTAGATTACGATAGATCAAAAGCTTACAACAATCTAACCTATGCCGGAGATGAAGTATCTAGCAACGACTCAATCACTTGCTCACCAAAAACAATGGATCCCAAACAAATTCAAAGAATGGTGGATGATGCCCTCAACGCCAAGATGGAAGAAATAAAAGAGGCCCTAGCTGAGACTGTTTTATTAGTTTTTGTTATAGATTTGTGTCTTGTTTATTATGATAATTATTGTTTTATTTAGGTATTTTGTTAGTTTTTATCGGTTTGTTTAGTGTTTTCATTAATTTTGGTAGTTTTAGTTTATTTCAGTGTTTATGTCGTTTTTGATCTAGTTTTTAGTATTGTGTTTATGTTTTGTTGGTTATAGTCTATTTACTTTTTGTTTAAAGTTTGTTTTGAGTTTTGTGTTAGGTTAAAAAAGGCAAGGAAGCAAATTGAAAAAGAAAAGGGGCAGTAGCTGACACAGGCAGAGGACATGGCCAAGTCACTGGCCGTGTCCCATACCAAGTTAAAGAGGAAGAGCAAGTCACAGAGAGAGACACAAGCAAGGGACACGGCCAAGTCAGTGGCCGTGTCCCTCCAAAGAAGCCCAGACACGGCCAAGTCACTCCAACCTGGCCGTGTCTCACCTGCATCCAAAGCAAAGAAGACTAAAATTTCACAGAAGCAGACACAGGCAAGGGAGACGGCCAAGTCACTGGCCGTGTCCCTCCAAAAAGGACCAACACGGCCAAGTCACTTCCAAGACTTGGCCGTGTCACTCAACCAAAGAAGAAATAGAAGAGAAACAAGCAGTAGGTGATACATGCAAGGGACACGGCCAAGTTACTGGCCGTGTCCCTCCAAAGAGCACTCACACGGCCAAGTCACATGCAACTTGGCCGTGTCTCTCATGAACCAAGCCCGTAGCGAATTTTAAAGTGGATGATTCATATAAAAGGAAAAGGAAGCTAGGGTTTTGAGGACTGTTGGCGATTTTGAGAGAGAATTGAGCTGTTCAAGAGATTAGGGTTTTGATAATTTAGTTTTCTTTTGATTTTGCTTACACTTTTGATTACTTTAGCTTGGATTAGATTGTTCTAGCCATTGATGCATCCTTCTTGCAAGATTTGAACAAGAGATTCTTCAGAAGCTTCAAGGATTTTGTAACTTGGTTTTGTTCTCGAACTTATTCTCTTTATTTTCATTGAAATTGTATTAATGGATATTATCATGTCTAATTTGATTTCTTTGAACATTAATAAGATGAGTATGTTTGATTGCATCATGAACTAATTTGAACTAGTCTAGGGTTTGTATGGATCTGCTATGATTGTATGAATTGGTTATTCTCTTAACTAATAATTTCTTTAGCCTTGATTGAATGAAATATAGTTAATATATAATTGATTGGCCACCAATTATGTGTTTTAGGTATTTGTAATATCCTCATTTATGCCCTAGAAGTTTTGCATATTGTTGTTGTTGTTATTGTTATAAATTGGATTGAATGTATATGATGGGATAAGAAAAGAAATTGGGAGGAGAATGCTTGTGTATATGTGTATTGGGAAAGAATTAGGGTTTAGAGAGAATGGTATATATTGTGTATATGAGGATATATATAACATATAAATGGGTCAAAGGAAGAGTCAAAGGAAGAGAGATATTTTTATGTGATATGTGTAATTACTATCATGGGCATACATGAGACAAAAGTTAAATTAAATGATTAAGGGTAATTAAGTAATTGCTTGAATTGGAACTCTTGGTGGAGATTTAAAAGAAGAGTTGACTTTGGTTTATTCATAATTTCTTCTTCTTCTTCATGTGTGTGGCCGGCTCCTCCATAGAGAAAGAAAAGCAAGTGGTGAAGAGAGGATCTTGATGTGTTGAGCTCAAATTGAAGGAAGATTAAGTGTTTAAGTGTTGATTCAAGAAGTTTTAACTAAGGTAAGATCTTTCCTTTGATTTCTTTCCTACTTTTGAAGTGGTATGGGAAGTTAATTAGGGTTTGATGATTTGATGATGAGATGTGTTTATGATTTATTCTCAAGTGTTGAAATGGAATTAAACATAAGAAGCTAGGTTGGTGTTGGTGATGGAAGAGTAAGAGTGTGTTTAGTGAATTCTTTTTCTGTTTTACAATTAGTAAAGGCTGTAACTTGTATGATTTTTAATTAATTATAGAAAAATGTTCTTGAAGTGAATTTTTGATATGTTGTGCCTCTATGAGTCTAGAATGACTGAAAAATATGTTGATTCGATTTTGGAATGGTTATGAGTTTAGAAAGATTATTTTTAGTAGAACTGTTCCAGCAGGTACCTTAACTGAGACAGCTATATTTCGGGATTTTTAATAAAATTTAGAAAAATCATATCCAATTGAATTTTGGATATGTTGTTTCTTAGTGAGTCTAGTATTTGAGAAAAATAATTTAGAACCACATTGATTGAATTTGATTTATGGAATTCACAAAGTTCAGAACTGCTGCCAGGATGCAGGGCAATTGGGGCAGTCTGGTTAGGTGAACAATTTGACCAAGACTTTGTGTTCAGTTTGATCTGAAATTTTAAAGGAATGATTTTAAGATACAAAACTAAATTCTGTAAAAATTGTAGAATATTTAATCAAGTAGATTATTTTATACAATTTTTCAAAATAAGGATAAAATGGAGTCTAAAACCAGAATGTATTATTCATATGAATCATATCAATTGTTCTTTGCCCTAATTGCATTGTTGAGATTGAACAATGTTATGTTATGCATTGTGAATGGTTATGTGTTTCATGAATAATATACATTGAAATTGAAATAATAATTCAAATAAGACATGATATGAGACAATGCCATTGTGATTGGCTATGATGATGATATTGAAAGAAAGAAGGCATGTTTGCCTAAATGTGATGAGAATTTGAGAATGGAAATGGTAACTATATAATAAATGAATTGTTTGTTTAATATGTTATTCAGTTTCAGAGTTCTGAATTTGGGTGGCATGCCTAAGAAATGATGAAAGGTAACAGTCTTGCCGGGTTGAGGATCTCCACATATGTGTTGAGTTGATGGTCCAAGAGACTGGGTCTGTTACACTATGAGAATTGTGAATATAAGATATATGATTTGTAACAGTCTTGCCGGGTTGAGGATCTCCTCATATGTGTTGAGTGATGGTCCAAGAGACTGGGTCTGTTACACTATCCATGGATAGAGATACATGTATATACATTGCCTACGGGCGTGATTATTGTGACTATGAACCAAATCAGTAACTCTGAACTCTGAATATCGTATTAAATACTTGTTGGGCCCATAGGTGTCAAGGTTATATGAATGTCCTAAATAATGTTATGAGTTAATGAAATGAGATGTTGGTTATTGAGTATGATTGAGTAATGTTGAATGTGGAAAGATGTTGAAATGGGGTATACTCATATGACTATGATTTGTGAAATGCATAATTATGTGATTAACTTTATATTTATGATGTTGATCTTATCAATAACATATGTGGCATTGCATTACATTAAAGCATACCATTAGCATGTTTTATCTTACTAAGCCCTTGGCTTAGCGCGATAGTGTTTAATCGCGCAGGTAATAGAGTTGATAGAGTTGAACCCGAGAGTTCATCAAGACCAAGTGAGAGTAGACCTTGAAGAATCCATTTTGGGAGCTTAAAGATCAGAGTAGACTTGCCAATCATGTATATTTCTTTATATTTTGTAAAGAAATGTTTAGTATGTAAATATGTAAATATTTTATAACTTCCGCTGTGTAATATTTAAATATAGGGATTGTCACAAAACCTTTATGTTATGTTGCACTAGAAGTGTAAATTCTTTTTGCAGGTTGTAGTTGAGGTTACAAGGGGGATTTATTGGGAGTGTACTGAGAATGATTTTGTTTGCATTGGTTTGTGTAAAATGTTTTTAAAAATAAGAAAAAAACCGGTTTTGTCGACACTTGGGACTCAATTTTTAGGCGAAACTATGGCAAAATTTTTGAAAAAAAAATCGGAACTAAAATTTGACTAAGTAAAATTGGTAGCAACATTAGGTTAGTGTGGCGCCTCTACTCAGCTTACACATGTAGGTCGGGAAGGGGTGTTACAATTGTTTTGGTATCAGAGCCTAGGTTTGAGATTCTCAACCTAGGTAAAATGTGATAAAAAGACTATTTTGATTTTTTTAAAAAAATGGTTTTTGAATAACATATATGTTTGGGATTGGCAACCTCTGATCTTTAATAAGATGTAGTATGTTGTGTTTGCAGACTTAGGTTGTGATGGATTCTCACTCACGACAGTCGGTTGAGGGTAGTGCCGAGAGTATTGCCCCTGATGATGGAGCTAGGGTTGTTAGTATTGAGGAGGCACCTGCTTCGGTGTCAGGGAGATCAGCTGGGGAGGAGGTTCCGCCAGCTTGGGTTAGGCATGTGATAGAGGCTTTGAGGCCAGCATCAGTGCAACCACAGCCACCACCACCACCCCCACAGCCTTTGGTAGCAGTGAGGCAATATGATAAACTAAGGAAGTTTGGAGCAGAGGATTTTATAGGTACTACTGATCCAGTTGTGGCTGAGCAATGGTTAGACAAAGTTCAGAGAATATTTGTTCAGTTGCAAGCCACCCCTGAGGAAAAGTTTGACTATGCAAGATCTTTGCTGCAGAAGGATGCCTACGATTGGTGGAGGACAGTGCCCCATTCTATGGATGATCCACCAACTTTGTCATATGCTGATTTTCTGAGGGAATTTGAGTTGAAGTATACTCCTAGGGAGTATAAAGACATGAAGAAGATGGAGTTCTTGAGCTTGAAGCAAGACAGCAAGACTGTTACTGAGTATGAAGTTGAGTTTATTCGACTGAGTCAGTATGCTGGGGGTATCATTGCTCATGAGATAGATAGATGCAGGAGATTTGAAGAGGGGTTAAGGCCTTCTCTTATATGTCATGTGGCTGGTTCAAGATATAATGATTTTTCTCAGCTTGTGGCAGCAGCTCGCAGTGTGGAGAGAGCTCAAGTTATTGCAGCTGCTTCAGAGGAAGAGACTAGAGTTAGGAGGCCCCAGTTTGAGGCAGGGTCTTCTTCTGCAAAGAGAGGAAAAGGGAGTTTTGTTCCTCGGGGTGGTAGGAGCCAGAGACCAGTGGGTAGGTCAGTGCAGTTACAGAGACAGAGATTTAGACCTGCAGCTTCAGTAGCGAGTGCTCCTACTCCTGGAGTTCAGAGATCCACCTTACCTGTGTGTAACCAGTGTGGTGGAAGACATGGGGGCGTTTGTTGGAGGTATAGTAGATCAGGGGTATGCTTCAGGTGTGGATCACCTGATCACTTTGTGAGAGACTGTCCTGAGAGACAGGAACAGATGTCAGTTGATACAGCAGCTTCTCGACCTATTGCGAGGGGAGGCCGAGGAGGCAGAGGTGCCAGCCGAGGAGGTAGACCAGGGTTCAGTTCTAGAGGAGGTGCTACATCCAGGGAGGGTAGACCAGAGGAGGTTGGATCTTCCCAGAGGATGTATGTTATGCAGAGGCAGCCAGATGCATCGGCAGTCATAGCTGGTACTTTTTCTTTATTTGATATTTCAGTACTTGCTTTGATTGATCCGGGTTCCACACATTCATATATTAGTGCATCTGTTTTGCCTGTGTTTGATGTGCATGCTGAGTCCCTAGGATTTGATGTGTTGGTGACAAATCCGTTAGGGCATAGTGTGATGGTTAGTAAAGTGCACCGGGATTGTGCAGTGAGGGTGCAGGGTGAGGAGTTCCTTGGAGATTTGATTGAGATGCCATTTAAGGAATATGATGTGATCCTAGGCATGGATTGGTTAGCTAGACATGGAGCTGTAGTTGATTGTAAAAAGAAAATTGTTTCTTTGAGAACTGTTGATGGTAGAGATGTGATAGTATCTAATGAGCAGGAACAGCTAGCCTCCTTATTTGTTTCAGCTGTTGCAGCTAGAAGATTGATTAGGAAGGGGTGTGAAGCCTATCTTGCTCATGTGGTGGATACTAGAGTGAAGGGTTCTCCTATTGATAGTATTGCCACAGTTGCAGAGTTCCCTGATGTTTTTCCAGAGGAGTTGCCAGGATTGCCTCCTGAGAGAGAGGTGGAGTTCGGTATCGAATTGTTGCCTGGTACCACTCCTATCTCGATTACTCCTTACAGAATGGCACCAGCAGAATTAAGGGAGTTGAAAGTGCAATTACAGGAGTTGTTGGACAAAGGATTTATTCGCCCCAGTGTTTCTCCTTGGGGAGCTCCTGTGCTATTTGTGAAAAAGAAAGATGGTACTATGAGGTTGTGTATCGATTATAGGCAATTGAACAAGGTGACTATTAAAAATAAATATCCTTTGCCTAGAATTGATGACCTTTTTGATCAATTGAAGGGTGCAGCTGTATTTTCTAAAATTGATTTGAGATCTGGGTACCATCAGCTGAGAGTCAGAGCTGAGGATGTTCCGAAGACCGCCTTTCGGACCAGGTATGGGCATTATGAATTTCTAGTTATGCCTTTTGGTCTAATGAATGCACCTGCAGCTTTTATGGATTTGATGAATAGGGTGTTTAGGCCCTATTTGGATCAGTTTGTAGTGGTCTTCATTGATGACATTCTGGTGTATTCGCGGAATGAAGAGGAACATGATATGCATCTGTGGATTGTGTTGCAGATTTTGAGAGAGAAGCAGTTGTTTGCTAAATTGTCGAAGTGTGAGTTCTGGTTGGATCAAGTAGCTTTTCTCGGACATATTGTTTCAGCAGAAGGCATTAGAGTTGATCCAAGTAAAGTTGAAGCTATTCTGAATTGGAGTCCACCTAAGTCTGTGACAGAGATTAGAAGTTTTCTAGGTTTGGCAGGCTATTACCGGCGGTTTGTGAAAGGGTTTTCTTTAATAGCTACTCCACTCACCAGATTGCTTCGTAAGGGAGTGAGGTTTTTGTGGACGGATCAGTGTCAGGCTAGCTTTGAGCAGTTGAGAGATATGTTGACTCAAGCGCCTGTTCTTACTTTACCTGTGGAAGGCAAACCATATGTGATCTACAGTGATGCTTCACATAGAGGTTTGGGGTGTGTATTGATGCAGGAAGGTAAAGTTATAGCTTATGCATCTAGGCAGTTGAAACCGCATGAGCTTAACTATCCGACCCATGATTTGGAATTGGCTGCCATTGTGTTTGCATTAAAGATTTGGCGCCACTATCTGTTTGGGGAGAAATGTTTCATCTACACTGATCACAAGAGTTTGAAGTATTTGGGTGTCCAGAAAGAACTCAATCTTCGTCAGAGGAGATGGTTAGAATTGATTAAAGACTACGACTGCTTGATTGACTATCATCCAGGTAAAGCAAATGTTGTTGCTGATGCCTTGAGTCGGAAGTCTTTAGATGGTTTAACAGTTTACTCACTCTCGTTGCTTGTTGAGTTGAGAGCATTGCATGCCAGTTTTGTACCTTGTGATGATGGTGCATTGTTGGCACAGTTGCAATTGAAGCCAGTTTTGTTAGATCAGATTAAAGAGGCTCAGATGACTGATATGAAGATTCAGAAGATTATTTCAGATTGTCAGAGTGGAAAGAGTAGAGATTTTGTTGTGAAGAGTGATGGGAGCCTATGGTTTAAAAACAGATTATGTGTACCCGATGATGCTGATTTGAAGAAGATTATTTTGGAAGAAGCTCATCAGTCGATGTTTGCTATGCATCCAGGCAATACCAAGATGTATCATGATTTGAGACAGCATTATTGGTGGATTGGGTTAAAGAGAGACATTGCTGAGTTTGTATCAAAATGTCTCACTTGTCAGAAGGTTAAAGCAGAGCATCAAGTTCCCACCGGGTTGCTTCAACCGTTGTCAGTGCCAGAATGGAAGTGGGAAAGAGTGACAATGGACTTTGTGTCTGGGTTGCCATTGACACAAAGGAAACATGATGCCATATGGGTGATTGTGGATAGATTGACTAAGATAGCTCATTTCCTTCCGGTGCGGATGGATTACTCTTTGGAGAAGTTGGCTGAGCTGTATATCCATGAGATTGTGAAGTTGCATGGTGTTCCAACTTCTTTAGTATCTGATCGAGATTCCAGGTTTACTTCAAGATTTTGGAAGAGTTTGCATAGTGCTTTGGGTTCTCGACTGCATTTCAGCACTGCTTTTCATCCACAGACGGATGGACAGTCAGAGAGGGTGATACAGATTATTGAGGACATGTTGAGAAGCTGTGTCATTGATTTCACTGGAAGTTGGGATAGATTTTTACCTCTGGTGGAGTTTGCATACAACAACAGTCACCAATCCAGCATTGGTATGGCACCGTTTGAAGCATTGTATGGCAGACGGTGTAGGACACCTCTTTGTTGGAATGAGCTTGGAGATAATAAGTTGATTGGTCCTGATTTGATTCAAGAAACTGAAGAAAAAGTAAAGTTGATTCGAGAAAGGTTAAAAGCAGCTTCAGACCGACAGAAATCTTATGCAGATCTGAAAAGGAGAGATATAGAGTTTGATGTTGGAGATAAGGTATTTCTGAAAGTGTCTCCTTGGAAGAAGATTTTGAGGTTCGGTCGGAAAGGAAAATTGAGTCCTCGTTTCATTGGGCCGTATGAAGTGTTAGAAAGAGTTGGGCCAGTGGTGTATCGACTTGCTCTGCCACTTGAGTTGGATCGTATTCATAACGTATTTCATGTTTCTATGTTGAGGAGGTATAGGTCGGATCCATCTCATGTGTTGCCGATTGAGTCAATTGAAGTAAATCCTGATTTGACATTTGAAGAGGAACCAGTTGCTATTTTGGCACGTGATGTGAAAGAGTTGAGAAACAAGAAAGTGCCACTTGTGAAGATTTTGTGGAAGAATCATGGAAAAGAAGAAGCAACTTGGGAAAGTGAACAATCCATGCAAGAGCAATATCCGCAATTGTTTCAGCTTTAATATCAGGTAATTTCGAGGACGAAATTTTCTTTTTAGAGGGGGAGAATTGTAATATCCTCATTTATGCCCTAGAAGTTTTGCATATTGTTGTTGTTGTTATTGTTATAAATTGGATTGAATGTATATGATGGGATAAGAAAAGAAATTGGGAGGAGAATGCTTGTGTATATGTGTATTGGGAAAGAATTAGGGTTTAGAGAGAATGGTATATATTGTGTATATGAGGATATATATAACATATAAATGGGTCAAAGGAAGAGTCAAAGGAAGAGAGATATTTTTATGTGATATGTGTAATTACTATCATGGGCATACATGAGACAAAAGTTAAATTAAATGATTAAGGGTAATTAAGTAATTGCTTGAATTGGAACTCTTGGTGGAGATTTAAAAGAAGAGTTGACTTTGGTTTATTCATAATTTCTTCTTCTTCTTCATGTGTGTGGCCGGCTCCTCCATAGAGAAAGGAAAGCAAGTGGTGAAGAGAGGATCTTGATGTGTTGAGCTCAAATTGAAGGAAGATTAAGTGTTTAAGTGTTGATTCAAGAAGTTTTAACTAAGGTAAGATCTTTCCTTTGATTTCTTTCCTACTTTTGAAGTGGTATGGGAAGTTAATTAGGGTTTGATGATTTGATGATGAGATGTGTTTATGATTTATTCTCAAGTGTTGAAATGGAATTAAACATAAGAAGCTAGGTTGGTGTTGGTGATGGAAGAGTAAGAGTGTGTTTAGTGAATTCTTTTTCTGTTTTACAATTAGTAAAGGCTGTAACTTGTATGATTTTTAATTAATTATAGAAAAATGTTCTTGAAGTGAATTTTTGATATGTTGTGCCTCTATGAGTCTAGAATGACTGAAAAATATGTTGATTCGATTTTGGAATGGTTATGAGTTTAGAAAGATTATTTTTAGTAGAACTGTTCCAGCAGGTACCTTAACTGAGACAGCTATATTTCGGGATTTTTAATAAAATGTAGAAAAATCATATCCAATTGAATTTTGGATATGTTGTTTCTTAGTGAGTCTAGTATTTTAGAAAAATAATTTAGAACCACGTTGATTGAATTTGATTTATGGAATTCACAAAGTTCAGAACTGCTGCCAGGATGCAGGTCAATTGGGGCAGTCTGGTTAGGTGAACTATTTGACCAAGATTTTGTGTTCAGTTTGATCTGAAATTTTAAAGGAATGATTTTAAGATACAAAACTAAATTCTGTAAAAATTGTAGAATTTTTAATCTAGTAGATTATTTTATACAATTTTTCAAAATAAGGATAAAATGGAGTCTAAAACCAGAATGTATTATTCATATGAATCATATCAATTGTTCTTTGCCCTAATTGCATTGTTGAGATTGAACAATGTTATGTTATGCATTGTGAATGGTTATGTGTTTCATGAATAATATACATTGAAATTGAAATAATAATTCAAATAAGACATGATATGAGACAATGCCATTGTGATTGGCTATGATGATGATATTGAAAGAAAGAAGGCATGTTTGCCTAAATGTGATGAGAATTTGAGAATGGAAATGGTAACTATATAATAAATGAATTGTTTGTTTAATATGTTATTCAGTTTCAGAGTTCTGGATTTGGGTGGCATGCCTAAGAAATGATGAAAGGTAACAGTCTTGCCGGGTTGAGGATCTCCTCATATGTGTTGAGTTGATGGTCCAAGAGACTGGGTCTGTTACACTATGAGAATTGTGAATATAAGATATATGATTTGTAACAGTCTTGCCGGGTTGAGGTTCTCCTCATATGTGTTGAGTGATGGTCCAAGAGACTGGGTCTGTTACACTATCCATGGATAGAGATACATGTATATACATTGCCTACGGGCGTGATTATTGTGACTATGAACCAAATCAGTAACTCTGAACTCTGAATATCGTATTAAATACTTGTTGGGCCCATAGGTGTCAAGGTTATATGAATGTCCTAAATAATGTTATGAGTTAATGAAATGAGATGTTGGTTATTGAGTATGATTGAGTAATGTTGAATGTGGAAAGATGTTGAAATGGGGTATACTCATATGACTATGATTTTGACTATGATTTGTGAAATGCATAATTATGTGATTAACTTTATATTTATGATGTTGATCTTATCAATAACATATGTTGCATTGCATTACATTAAAGCATACCATTAGCATGTTTTATCTTACTAAGCCCTTGGCTTAGCGCGATAGTGTTTAATCGCGCAGGTAATAGAGTTGATAGAGTTGAACCCGAGAGTTCATCAAGACCAAGTGAGAGTAGACCTTGAAGAATCCATTTTGGGAGCTTAAAGATCAGAGTAGACTTGCCAATCATGTATATTTCTTTATATTTTGTAAAGAAATGTTTAGTATGTAAATATGTAAATATTTTATAACTTCCGCTGTGTAATATTTAAATATAGGGATTGTCACAAAACCTTTATGTTATGTTGCACTAGAAGTGTAAATTCTTTTTGCAGGTTGTAGTTGAGGTTACAAGGGGGATTTATTGGGAGTGTACTGAGAATGATTTTGTTTGCATTGTTTTGTGTAAAATGTTTTTAAAAATAAGAAAAAAACCGGTTTTGTCGACACTTGGGACTCAATTTTTAGGCGAAACTATGGCAAAATTTTTGAAAAAAAAAAATCGGAACTAAAATTTGACTAAGTAAAATTGGTAGCAACATTAGGTTAGTGTGGCGCCTCTACTCAGCTTACACATGTAGGTCGGGAAGGGGTGTTACAGTATTAGATGATGGATTTAGAGATGAAGTCTAATGCTGGAACGATTCAATTAGGGACTTAGGTAAATTAGAGATATAACCTATTAAAAAGATTATTTCAATCATAACAAGATTAATTGAAAGAGGTTTGAATGCGAGAGCTTATTTCCTTGACTTGATTAATTGAGTTGTTTGAAATTTAATCTTTGAAATTAAATTAGTTAAGAGGAATAACCGTTCATACATATAAGTAGTAGAGAAGTGCAAACCCTAGACCTTTTTATCAAGTGAATCAAAACAATCAGATTAATTTACTTTTATTCGTTTTAAACTTCAATCAATCTTTTTCATTAGTTGTTAGCAATTTCAGTTTCTTCATTACTTTTATTTATAATCTGATAATCAATTAGTCACTTTAGCTTCCTTGAGAGATGACCTTGGGGCGATCACCTTTGCTACAGCTACCTCGTATACTTGCGAGTGACGCTTTGTGGTAGAGTTAATTCGAGAGCAACAAGTTTTTGGTGCCGTTGCCGGGAGGCTAATTGGCGTAATTGTTTATTAAAAAAATATTTTAGATTATTTTTCACTATTTTCATTTTATTTTTTTTGTCTTTTGCTTTTAATTGTTTCTTTTTCAAGAAATTTATGTTTATGCAAGGTAGGAGATCACTCGAAGGAGAGCTACATCCATTCATTCCAGAAATTCAGAGAGTGAAAAGGAGTAGAGAAGAGTTTGAGCTCTACACCGGATTTGATACAGAGGAGGACACTTCTGAATTTGAGTCAGATTCTGCACAATCAGTTAAAATGGCTGAAGAAAGACAAAGAACCATGAGAGATTTTGCTAGACCTATCATTGGGACTTCCACATCTTGTATAAGGTTGACAGATGCAGCAAGGAACTATGAGTTGAAGAACATTCATTACAACATGCTGCCATCATTCTATGGAGTTCCAAATGAAGATCCTTTGAACTTTATTCAGGATTTCTACTCCACCCTCAACACTTTTCCATTGGGAGGATTAACAGAGGATCAGTTGAGGATGCGGTGTTTTCCATATACTTTAAAGGATAGGGCAAAGAGCTGGCTTATGATGTTGCCTGAAAACTCACTGACAACTTGGGAGCAAGTTTATAACAAGTTCATGGGCAAGTTCTATTCACATCAAAAGACAGCTGAGTTGAGAGGGAAGATTGCTACATTCTCTCAATTTGAAGGAGAACCATTTCATGAGGCTTGGGATAGATTTAAGATGTTATTGATCCAGTGTCCACATCATCACTACCCACTTCAACTTCTTAATCAGTTTTTCTATGATGGTCTAACCCAGCAATTTCAGAATACAGTTGACAATGCAGCTGGGGGAGCCATGGGAGAAAAGACAGCTGATGAGACTTATGAGATTTTTGAGATGATGGGAGCTAATTCTCAACAGAAAAGTGTAAGGGGAAGAAGTAAAGGAGTGAATCAACTGGAGGCCAATAGTGAAATGGTCAGTCAAATAGCTGAGTTGACAAGGCAGGTTCAGATGCTAAACATGAAGAACAATATTTCTTCATCTACTCAAGAAGTGTGTGGAATCTGTGGGACATTTGGGCATGGAGCAAATATATGTCTCTCTGCATATGAGTCTTTTGGGAATGAAGCTGAGCAAGTTAATGCTATGGGGGGATTTAAACCAAGAGCCTGGAATGATCCTTACTCCAACACTTACAATCCTGGTTGGAGGAGTCACCCCAATTTTTCCTGGACAACAAATAATGCTCAACAGCCTTTCCATTTGCTCCAGAGACAGAACCAACAGCAGGGATTGAGGTCAGCCTAAGAGAGAGAGTTTGGAGGAAAGTTTACAGGCTTTTATCCAAGTCAGCGCTAAAAATCAAGAGATGAACAACAAGAGGCTGGACTCACTAGAAGCATCTTTTAAGAAGGTGGAGACCCAAGTGGGGCAACTTGCTCAACATATGCAGATTCAACAAAAGGGGAAGTTCCCAAGTCAACCTGAGCAGGCACAATCAGTGACTATTCTTAGGAGTGGCAAGGTAATTAATAATAATGTTGAAAATAATTATGTGAATGCAGGTGAGCAAGAGAATAAAAAGGAAGGAGAACTAGAGAACAAAGGTGCTGAAAAAAGATCAATGGAGAAGTCTCCTACAGCAGATTTGCACAAGGCAAGCAATCCATACCGGCCACCTATACCATTCCCCAGTAGGTTGAAGGATAATAAAAAAGATAAGCAATTTTCAGATATCTTCAACATGTTGTCTAAGGTAAGTATCAACTTACCCTTACTTGAAGCAATTAAGAACATGCCGGCTTATGCTAAATTCTTCAAAGAACTGAACACCAAGAAAAAGAGGTATGAGCCGAATGAAAAGGTGATAGTTTCTGAGGTAGCTAGTGCTATTTTGCAGCATAAACTACCTCCTAAGCTAAAGGATCCTGGAAGCTTTATTATTCAAATTACTATGGGCAATGGAAAAGGTACTGATGGCATGTGTGATTTAGGAGCTAGTGTGAATTTAATGCCTTATTCTGTTTATCTTGATTTGGAACTAGGGGAACTTAAACTAACAAAAATGGTGTTGCAATTAGCTGATAGATCTCTTAGATTCCTGAAAGGGGTTATAGAAGATGTGTTAGTTAAAGTTGGTGGTTTGATAGTACCTGTGGATTTCATTGTTCTTGATATGGAAGTAAGTAATTCTTCACCATCTGCACACACTATTCTGCTGGGTAGGCCTTTTATGGCAACTACCAACACTTTGATAGATGTTAAAAATGGTAAATTATCAATGATTGTCTTAGGACAAACTGTTGAATTTTCTATTTTTAACACTTCTCCTATTCCTACAACTGCTTTATATGAGGATTGTTCTTTCATTGATTGTGTTGATGCAGTTGTTTTAGATGTTTTCTTGTAGACAGGATCCTCTGATAAATTGGAGCTGGCATTGACCTTAGATAGTGATTTGGAAATTTTTGATGCAGAAATAGCCAGTTGTCTTGAGACCTTAGGAAGTGCTGAAGTAGAGGAACTTAAGGAGGACCCAGTTTGTGAGCTTCCTTCCATTCAAAAAGAAGAGAAGAACCCCTCACTAGAGTTAGAGCTGAAAGAGTTACCTAAGAACCTGAAATATGTGTTTTTAGGAGATCACAACACTTTACCTGTGATAATATCTAGTGAACTTAGTGAAGGGGAGGAGATGAGGTTGGTGAGTGAGCTTAAAAGATTAAAGAGAGCAATAGGATGGGGATTGAGTGACATCAAGGGTATTAGCCCTTCCATGTGCATGCACAGAATCACTTTAGAAGAGGGAGATAAACCTGTGAGGGAGACTCAAAGGCACCTTAACCCAAATATGAGTGAAGTGGTTAAGAAGGAAGTGCTCAAATTGCTGGATGAAGGAGTAATATATCCAATTGCTAATAGTGAGTGGGTTAGCCCAGTACATGTAGTTCCTAAGAAATCTGGAATCACTGTGGTGAAAAATGAGAATAATGAATTGGTTCCTACTAGGACTACTACTGGGTGGAGAATGTGCATTGATTATAGGAAGTTGAACAATGCTACAAAGAAAGATCATTTCCCTCTTCCTTTTATTGATCAAATGTTCGATAAACTTTCTGGACACTCACATTATTGTTTTTTGGATGGCCTTTTAGGTTACTATCAGGTGCCAATAGCTCCAGAGGATCAGTCCAAGACAACCTTTACTTGCCCTTTCGGGACTTATGCATTTCGACGTATGCCCTTTGGCTTGTGCAATGCACCTGCAACTTTTCAGAGATGCATGATGTCTATCTTCTCAGATATGATAGATGATTTTATTGAGGTATTTATGGATGACTTTTCTGTTTTTTGTAATTCTCTTGATAATTGCCTCAATAAACTTGTTTGTGTGCTTGAGAGATGCATTGAATGTAACCTTACTTTAAGTTGGGAAAAGAGTCATTTTATGGTTACCCAGGGCATTGTTTTAGGTCATGTGGTGTCAAGTAAAGGTATTGAGGTGGATAAGGCTAAAGTTGAATTGATTGCTAAATTACCCCCACCTACCTCTATTAAGGGAATAAGAAGTTTCTTAGGGCATGCAGGTTTTTACAGGAGGTTTATTAAGGATTTTTCCAAAATAAGCCAACCATTGTGCCATTTGCTAGGGAAAGATGTTCCATTTGAATTTACAGCACAATGCATGCAAGCTTTTAATTCCCTTAAGGAAAAATTGACTAGTGCACCAGTGATTGTAGCTCCTGTTTGGTCTTTACCTTTTGAAATCATGTGTGATGCCTCTAATCATGCAGTAGGAGCTATTCTTGGGCAAAGGGTTGATAAATACTTGATAGTAATATATTATGCCAGTTTGACCCTGAATAGTGCACAAATGAACTACACCACAACTGAAAAGGAAATGTTAGCTGTTGTTTTTGCTTTAGACAAATTTAGAGCATATTTAATAGGGTAAAAAATTATTGTGCATTCTGATCATGCAGCTCTTAAATATCTATTAACAAAACAACATGCTAAACCGCGCTTAATTAGATGGGTGTTGTTATTGCAAGAATTTGATTTTCAAATCAAAGATACTAAGGGTAGTGAGAATGTTGTCGCTTATCATTTATCTAGATTACCCTTCTTTAGTGAAAATCTTGCATCTGATAGCATTCATAAAAATTTAGAAGCATTTCCTGATGAGTAGCTTTTTGTGGTATTTGATGCACCTTGGTTTGCAGATATTGCTAACTATCGTGCTTGTGGTATTTTGCGTACTAACATGTCATTTCAGGAAAAGAAAAGGTTTTTACACTTGAGTAAGTTTTATTTTTGGGATGAACCTTATCTAAGATGAGATAGTTCATAGGTGTGTATCTGAGAAAGAACAACTGAGTGTTCTTCAATTTTATCATGATCTTCACTGTGGGGGTCATTTTGGAGGAAGAAAGACTGCAGAAAAGGTGCTACAAAGTGGTTTTTACTGGCCTACTTTATTTAAAGATGCTCAAGAGTATTGTAAGCACTGTGATCGTTGCCAAAGAGTAGGTAACATTGGGAGGAGGAATTAAATGCCCCTTCAATCATATATTGTTGTTGAACTGTTTGATGTGTGGGGAATAGACTGCATGGGTCCTTTCCCCAAGTCTTTTGGATATGAGTATATTTTATTTGCTGTTGATTATGTTTCCAAATGGGTGGAGGCAATCCCCACCCGTACTAATGATGCTAATGTGGTTGATAAATTTGTGAAGGAAAACATTCTTAGCAGATTTGGTACACCAAGAGTGATTGTCAGTGATGGGGGGAGCCATTTTTGCAACAGGCTTTTTGAGAAGTTAATGCACAAATCTCGTGTTAAGCATAAAGTGGCAACCCCATATCATCCACAGACTTCTGGACAAGTGGAAACATCCAACAAGCAGATTAAAGGAATTCTGGAGAAAATAGTCAACACATCAAGGAAGGATTGGGCAAACAGATTGCATGATGCACTATGGGCATATCGGACTGCTTTCAAGACTCCTCTTGGTATGAGTCCATACCGATTGGTGTTTGGAAAAGCTTGTCACTTACCAGTGGAGTTGGAGCACAGAACGTATTGGGCAATCAAGACTCTGAATTTGGACTTGGACAAAGCGAAGAGAGAAAGATTTTTGCAAATTTCAGAGTTAGATAAGCTGAGGAATGAGGCTCATGAGAGCTCGAGAATTTACAAGGATCGCACTAAAGCACTTCATGATAGAATTATAGTGCGAAAGACATTGAGTCCAGGTATGAAAGTTTTACTTTTTAACTCTCGACTCCGTCTTTTTCCAGGTAAACTCAAGTCTCGATGGAGTGGTCCTTTCAAGATAACTCAGGTGTATCCTTCTGGTGTCATTGAATTACTTAACTCTCGAACAAGTGAGACTTTTAAAGTGAATGGACAGAGAGTTAAACCATACAATGAAGGATTTCAAGAAGTGAGGGTCATTGACAACACTTTGATCCATGATCCCTAGGCTTTGCATGATGTCCAGCTTTATGACATTAAAGAAGCGCTTAATGGGAGGCAACCCCTCGGTTTGCATTTATTTTTGATAGTTGTAATTTTAAATTTAGCAAGTTTTGATTTTATGTTTAGTCTAAATAAATGGAACAGGTGCTTTGATCGGTTTTAATCTTTCTAATGTGTTTCAGGGTTGATCGGAGAAGAGGGTGCAATTCCTTTGATATTTGGTGATTTATAAATAAATAAATAAATAATAAAAAAAATGTTGAGTGGCAGAAGGAGACACGACCAAAGGACTTGGCCGTGTCACATGAGACACAGCCAAGCTTCATCAATTTTCAAATCTTGTATCTGTCACAGTGAGTGACACGGCCAAGGGACTTGGCCGTGTCCCTTGGGCATGTCACTTGGACACGGCCAAGCTTCACCAGTTTTTCCATCGATTTTATTTTTGCACCTTTCTTCCAAAGATGAACACGCCCAAGGGATATGGCCAAGTCACTGGCCGTGTCCCTCAAAAATCACATGACACGGCCGTGTTGCCCACAACTTGGCCGTGTCCCTCACTTTTACACTTTTAAAAACACAATTTTGCCTAGTTTCTTTCCATTAAATCCCTAATTCCTGTTTCTTCATCTCTATCACTCTCTCGCTCTCTCTCTCATAAACACCGTTCTTTTTTATTCCAAGCTCCAAATCTTCCTTTAATCTTCAAATCTCTTCACCAAAACTTGAAATAATCCATTAAAACTTCTTCTTTTCTCATAAAATTTTGATTTGATCAAGTTTTGGTTTGAATTTTTTAGATTTCTAGAGATGCCAAGAACGAAGATTGTTTCACACCGCAAGACGAAGAAGTCTACAACCAAAGGAGCTTCTTCTTCTTCATCATGTTTATCTTTGAGGAGACCAAGTCTTTTGGCTCGGGGTTTTTTCCCGACAAGGTATGTTAATGATGAATCTCTTGATGTCCTACAAATTAGGACTAATTTTGATCGATATGTGCAATTTCTTGGGTGGGAGACTCTAGTCACCTTGAGACCTTTGCAGTTTGAGGAGTTTACTATAGAGTTTTTGATATCTCTCAAGGTTGAACGAGATGATAAAAAAATCTGCACTAGAATGATGTTTAAATTGCTGGGTATATCATTTGTGCTTAATATTGACCAGTTAAATGATATATATGGTTTTCATCAGCATGGGAAAAGGTCGATACCCAAAGAATTTAAACAACAATTTGCTTGGGGAGCTTTAGGCTCGGGTGCTTATGTGGCCAAATCGGCCAAAGCATCTAAATTAAGAAATTCTGCTTTGAGGTATTTGCATAGGTTTATGCCTTGCGGATTCTTTGCTCGGAAGGAGAGCCCGGGTGTGGTTGAATTGAGTGAACTATTTTTCCTGGATTGTGCTTTGAATGCAATGCATGTTAGTGCCGGCTATTGGTTAGCCGATATTTTTGATACTGTGGCTAACAAAAGAAAGGGGGCAATTTGTGTTGGGGGGTTGGTTACCACATTAGCAGTAGCCCTTATTGAGGATTTAGACCCGAGTACTAGTCGCATGACTAGAATTTTGGGTAATGACTCTTTGGATTTAGCTACACTTGAGAAGATGCACATGGTGGTGCATAGGAGAGGGACTTATGTGATTCCTTCAGTTGAGCCTGCAGCACCGGGGGACAGGCAGAAGAGAGCACGGGTCGAAGAGGAATCCGACTCGAATTCTCTTGACCTAGATGAGGATGCTCCGGTCTCAGAAAGTCAAGAGGTACTTCTTAGGATTGAGGCCCTGGAGGGCAAATTGGATCGACTGGATGGCAAGGTGGACCGTAACCATGCTGAGGTTTTGCAGCAGTTGGAACAGATTAATAGCAACCTTGCGAAGATCTTGAGTCTCCATCCATCGGCTGCATCATCTTCACACCCGCCTTTTCCATAGATTTTGAGATCCTTTCTTTATTTTGTTTAGTGTATTTTTGTTATTATTTTTTGTTTTTGTTTTCATGTTAACGTTTTATATTTGGATATTTTATTTTTATATATTGTACTTTTGTTTTTGAACTTTTGTGTTTGTGATGGAAAGTTAGGGTTTTGCCTCACCAGGGTACGATGGAAGACAGGTTGTCCTTTAACTCTTTTTCTTTATTATTCTTGTTTTCCATTGAGGACAATGTAAATTTTAAGTGTGGGGTACTCTTTAAGCTTTCCTTTAATTTTTGTTTTGTTTGTCTTGTTTTGCTTATTGTGTTTGTTGTGCATGGCATAATTGTTGAAATCTTATTGATCTTTTCTGTGATTTTAGCATTGTAGTTGAGACTTTAGTATCAGCATAGAGATTAACATTTGAATTCATTCAGGATCAATTTTCACATTTTGCAATTTATGACATATAAATCTTTGTGAACCCACCTGTGTGAGTTTTGAGCCTTATAATTTGATATTATTATCAGTTGATTTTCTTTTCTTAAGTGTGCACCTTCATGATTTTGCATCTCTAGAGTTTGCTTTTGCATACTAATTGAACTCACATTATGATTTAATCTCAAGTTTTAAAATTATGAAAGCAAATTAGGTTAGCCCTTTAGCTTAAAAAGACCTCCCTTAATATTGATTTCCTTAGTGAGCCAAGTTGAGCCTTTGACCTTTTCTTGTTTAATCAACATAATTCACAGCTCGACTTTCTCTTATTATCATCATACCTACATTAAGGAATGGAGTTCTTATTATATGACAATAGGGTGGTTTATTTCAAAGTGTGGGGTAAGCAAATAAAAAAAAATTAATATGGTATTGCTATTTGGGGTGAAATGCATACTTTGCACTTTGTATTTGATTAAGAGTTGACTATTCTTTTCCTCTACATGTTAAGCTAGATGATCTATGCAATGTTATATTTTGTATATTTATGTGTAAAAAAAAATTTATATATAATAAAAGAAAAAGAAAAAGAGAAAATTAAAAAAAAAGGGATATATATAGATACAAAAGTCAAATATGTTCTAGCATTGGTTATCAACAGAGGAATGTCGACTCATGCATTTTTCTTTGGGTATGCAAGTATGTGAGGTATCAAGGGTTGGTGAGTATGCTATTTGAAGGAGTTATGAGTTTCTTAGCAAGAGTAGTGTCTGATTTAGATACTCCATTTCTTGATGCTCCAGCCTAAATGTCTTTTCTCACACCTTTACCTTAGCCCCATTACATCCAAATGAAAGACCTTCAGATTATTTCTTGAGAAAATAAGTGAGAGAGATTGGATAATTAAGCAAGTTTATGGTAGTATGCAGTCATGAGTGGTTTGAGTGATTAACCTTTGAAATAGAGTGAAACACTTAGATGAGAGATAAGATTTGTATGTCTGGATTAATGAATGAGTTAAGAAAATCTTGATTGAAGGAAATTGCAATTATTTATGTCTGAGTCTTAAAGTATTTCATCTTATATGTTGGAATTATAGCTAAGGTTGTTTGAGTTTTTAATTTATGCCATGTGAATTTGCTTGAGGACAAGCAAAGTTTTAAGTGTGGGGTAGTTGTTTTATTAGTTTTTGTTATAGATTTGTGTCTTGTTTATTATGATAATTATTGTTTTATTTAGGTATTTTGTTAGTTTTTATCGGTTTGTTTAGTGTTTTCATTAATTTTGGTAGTTTTAGTTTATTTTAGTGTTTATGTCATTTTTGATCTAGTTTTTAGTATTGTGTTTATGTTTTGTTGGTTATTGTCTATTTACTTTTTGTTTAAAGTTTGTTTTGAGTTTTGTGTTAGGTTAAAAAAGGCAAGGAAGCAAATTGAAAAAGAAAAGGGGCAGTAGCTGACACAGGCAGAGGACACGGCCAAGTCACTGGCTGTGTCCCATACCAAGTTAAAGAGGAAGAGCAAGTCACAGAGAGAGACACAAGCAAGGGACACGGCCAAGTCAATGGCCGTTCCCTCCAAAGAAGCCCAGACACGGCCAAGTCACTCCAACCTGGCCGTGTCTCACCTGCATCCAAAGCAAAAAAGACTAAAATTTAACAGAAGCAGACACAGGCAAGGGACACGGCCAAGTCACTGGCCGTGTCCCTCCAAAAAGGACCAACACGGCCAAGTCACTTCCAAGACTTGGCCGTGTCACTCAACCAAAGAAGAAATAGAAGAGAAACAAGCAGTAGGTGACACATGCAAGGGACACGGCCAAGTTACTAGCCGTGTCCCTCCGAAGAGCACTCACATGGCCAAGTTGTTAGGAAATTAAGGAGATCACTGCAAACAAAAACACGCAGCGGAAAAATATTTGATCTCTGATTTCCCACCAGGATCCATGCTGTTCGTTTAATTCGACAAAAGTGTTCAAAGAACTAACCTGTTGATGATTCGAAATCACAGTTTTGAAGAGATGCCTCGATCGCGAAACACCCTCTATCGCGTATCCACACGAATGCTACCGTTTGGAGTGCTAGCTCTCTGCAACAGCGAAGGCTGGAAAAACGTTTTCTCTAAAAACGTATTAGGGTTACCTTTTTCGTTCCTCTTTGTTTTTATTGTTACCTCTGAGAAGACTTAACGTCTGGAGTGAATATAATCACTCCAGAATCCAATTCAAAATTGGATACGGAAAGTCAAATTCAGAATCCAAGTCTAATTAGGATTCTGAATACATTATCTAATAATAAATATAATTGGATAAGGTAAGTCAAATTCAGAATCCAAATCTAATTAGGATTCTGAATATATTATCTAATAATATATATATATATAAAAACGAAAATAATAATAATAATAAATATTAATATCTAATATTAATATTATTAATATTATATCCAGCCCAAAACGCATTCTTGTGTGTGACCCGATAGGCCCATATTAATTGGCAGTCAATTTAATCTCTATTAAATCAACAAGTCATAATTGGCCTCTAGCAAGGCGTTACAACTACCCAATTAATATAAGGAATGTCCAATTTGCCTAATAATAGTATATGCATTAATCCCTTTGTCACACGATATCTAGCTTGAACATAAGTCATGGTCAACGTCATACTTATATTGTCCAAACTTATGATTACTCGATCTCCAAGTAGACTGATAAAAACAAATGAAATTGATCACATTATCAATTCATTTGAGCACGGCCATGCATTTCACAGTCTCACTTATCGAGGGGCCCAAAAGATATCTCTCTCAAAGAGAGGGACAAATTCTATCTTGATTGTTCATTATCCTCTACATAATTTCTATCATATATGAACATAACCTTTATTACTATCCAGTTACGGATAATGTTTGATCATGTCAAAATATAATAGTCCTTATATTGGAAACTATGACAATCTCAAGTCAAAGAATTATTACATAACTATCATGAGATTTACTTATGACACTAACCCATGTAGTAATCTCATGATGGGTCTATCCAATACATTGTTCTCTAACAAGTATTTATGAAATTGATTTGTATCACTATACACATAACCATCTGATGATCATCAAATCAATGTTCATACTGGTTAAGAATTATTTATTTATTTATTTTTTATCTCTATAACAATAATAAACCAGGGACAAATATCAAAATTGTGTAACATGCAAACAACAATAATGATAATAAAACCTCATTTATTAATAATGAATGTATAACATAAAGATCCAAACAAATGGCCTAGGGCACATACACTAACACAAGTCACATGTAACTTGGCCGTGTCTCTCATGAACCAAGCCCGTAGCGGATTTTAAAGTGGACGATTCATATAAAAAAAAGGAAGCTAGGGTTTTGTGGACTGTTGGTGATTTTGAGAGAGAATTGAGCTATTCAAGAGATTAGGGTTTTGATAATTTAGTTTTCTTTTGATTTTGATTACACTTTTGATTATTTTAGCTTGGATTAGATTATTCTAGCCATTGATGCATCCTTCTTGCAAGATTTAAACAAGAGATTCTTCAGAAGCTTCAAGGAGTTTGTAACTTGGTTTTGTTCTCGAACTTATTCTCTTTATTTTCATTGAAATTGTATTAATGGATATTATCATGTTTAATTTGATTTCTTTGAACATTAATAAGATGAGTATGTTTTATTGCATCATGAACTAATTTGATCTAGTCTAGGGTTTGTATGGATCTGCTATGATTGTATGAATTGGTTATTCTCTTAACTAATAATTTCTTTAGCCTTGATTGAATGAAATATAGTTAATATATAATTGATTGGCCACCAATTATGTGTTTTAGGTATTAGATGATGGATTGAGAGATGAAGTCTAATGCTGGAACGATTCAATTAGGGACTTAGGTAAATTAGAGATATAACCTATTAAAAAGATTATTTCAATCATAACAAGATTAGTTCAAAGAGGTTTGAATGCGAGAGCTTATTTCCTTGACTTGATTAATTGAGTTGTTTGAAATTTAATCTTTGAAATTAAATTAGTTAAGAGGAATAACTGTTCATACATATAAGTAGTAGAGAAGTGCAAACCCTAGACCTTTTTATCAAGTGAATCAAAATAATCAACTTAATTTAGTTTTATTCGTTTTAAACTTCAATCAATCTTTTTCATTAGTTGTTAGCATTTTCAGTTTCTTCATTACTTTTTATTTATAATCTGATAATCAATTAGTCACTTTAGCTTCCTTGAGAGACGACCTTGGGGTGATCACCTTTGCTACAGCTACCTCGTATACTTGCGAGTGACGCTTTGTGGTAGAGTTAATTCGAGAGCAACAGAGACCGTGAAGAACCAATTGACTGCAATCTTAGAAAATCATGCTGAGGCATCTGCTAGCACTAAGAAGCCAAAGGACAAAGGGAAGACCAAAGTTGGTGAAGTGGTTTTTGATGATGAAAAGGTGATCATTAATGATGATGATGATTGGGCTCAATACTACCAAGATGCTCAAGAGAAGAAAAAAGAACCAAAGATTGTTGAGAGATCAACAATGGAGAAGACAGAAGCTTTTGGCGTTGAAAAGATGATTGCTGATTTAGAAAAGAAATTTGAGAAGAAATTAAAAACCGAGGAAATGTCCGAAGTTGACAAATTATTTGAGCTAGATGAAGAAGTCCCGTACAAGTTCAAGATACCATCATTCGTGAAGTTTGATGGAACCGAAAATCCTCATCTCCATGTGAAGCAGTATATTACTGCCATGCAGTCTGCCCGAGCTACTAAGGCTCAAACTCTAAGGTACTTCATGCTCTCAATGGACCCTGTTGTCCAAAATTGGTTCAATACCTTAGATGATGGAACACAAAAGAGTTGGGATCTGCTTTACAAAGCCTTCATCCAAAAATATGGATATAATGTCAAGATGAAAGTTACCTTAATGGAAATGGAGTCCATTAGGCAAAGGTCGAATGAGAATTTTGTGGATTATGTGAAGAGATGGGGAAACAAGGCTGCTTTGCTCAATAAGAGGCCTGATGAATCCGATCAAATAAGGATGATTGTGAGAGGGGTGTTGCCTAGTCTTCGTGAAAGGATGTCTCATACACTCATCCGTGATTTCAAAGACCTTCTCCAAGATGGATTGCAAATTGAAGAATGGGAGAGAGAGAAGAACCATTTTTCAACAAGAAGGAATGAAAAAGGGAACTATCAGTCCGGTAGCCAAAGCATGCAAAAGGCAATCAGTGTCACTGCTACTAACCAAGGAACAAGGAGACAATTTTTAGAATTGGGGAAGCCAATGGCTTGGGTTCTCAATAAGCTTCAAAGAAAGGGATTGCTACAACCCTTGAATCCTCGCCCGTTGCCTAACCCTCTCCCACCTAATTTCGACACCAAAGTATTTTGTCAATTTCACCAAATGCAAGGGCATGACATGGGTAGATGTGTGAGGTTGAGACATGAGATCCAAAATCTAATTGATAATGGGAAGCTACCCGAGCCCAATAAGCTAAACACCAAAGACAACCCATTACCAAAGTTTAATAGAGTACCACCGCCGGCAACCTTCATGATTGGAGGAGGTTTGCATGAAGATTTTGTCATGTCTTCTTTTCAAGATGTGGGTGGAAAAGCAACCAAAGAAGAAGAGGCATTTGGCAAAACTAAACAAGCTATGGTGTGTCAAGAAGTAACAATTTGTGTTGTCAATGGGTTTTGGGATTCAAGCGATAGTGATGATGATCTTGTATCCAAGAAGGAGGAATGGACTTGGTCCAAGCCCGAAGAAGATGAAGTAATGAACACTAGATCCGGTAAGCCTTATACAAGGCCACCACCTAAGGAGGTAGAAACTAATAAGGTAAAGGAAGTTGAAATAGGAAATAAAGAAGAAGAAGATGATGTTGTGCTTAAGCAATTGAAAAGAACCCAAGCAAGAGTTAGCATTTGCGACTTATTAGCTACTTCTAAAAAGTACCGAGAAACTATGGCCAAAGCCTTGGCTAGCATGCCAATTTCTACCTTCACGACACCGGAGGAGCTGATCAACTTCATAAAAATTGGAGGGGTAATGAAATGTGAAGAGGTTCAAGAGAAGAGTGAAGTTAATATGGGAGTAGTTTCTTTTTCATATGAGAATTTACCAGAGGAGGAGAGAGAGCACATCCACCCTCTCTTTATCAAAATAGAAGTCAAAGGGAAGAGGACTCCATGTGTGATGGTCGATGATGGGTTTGCCATAAATGTTTGTCCACTTAAGATATTGTCAAAGCTAGTCATGTCAACAAGAGATCTAAACCCGACCGAGGTAACAATTCGGGTGACAACACTAAGAGACATGCCGAAGGGACTTTCAAAGCTGCTGTCAAGGTTGGTCCAATTAAATCTATTGTTGAATTTGTTGTTTTAGACATACCAGTTAACTTCGCCTTACTCTTGGGGCAACCATGGTTTCATCCTCTTGGTGGAGTTCCTTCCACCCTTCATCAAAAGATCAAGTTCCCTAACAGAAATGAGACAGTGGTCATTGAAGCTGAAGATAATGAGATTATTAATGCTCTAATGATTGAGAGGCCTCTCAATGGTTTTCAAGTAGCTGCAATGTCTGATGATGAAGTAGTGGACTCCAAAGTCTTGAATATGATGAAGAACATGAACTACCTTCCCGGAGCTGCCTCCAAGCTGCCTAATATCTATAACATGACAACTCTAGTTACCGTACTAAACTCGGGAATCATTTCTTTTTAAGCAAGAACTGTTGCACTTTAGATAGGCACATACACATTGCTTGGTCAAAGGTCTCACTTGAGTTTAAATATTGTCTATCTCATCTGCATGGTTATCCAAACTATCTCCACTAATAGACTCTACCTACCAAGAGAGATCAACAGGTCTTTGATAGGCTTGAAGTGTGGTCTATAAGGGACATGGGTTAAAGTGGAGGTCATTTTGAGATAGTAGCTGATGTGACACAAAGGACAAACCCTCACACTATAAATTTCTTGTTTGAAATTTAGGCAGCTTGGAGGCAATCTTGCTAAACTCCAAGTTCCTTCTATCTTCTTGGCATTAATCTGGATCTTGATTAGGACAGTCTTTGCCCTTGGAAAAAAGTTTAAGACCCAAATTCATTTCTTTTCTTCTTCTCTCTTTTCTTTCTTTTTCTTACTCTTCCCTTTCTTTGAGTATTTTATCACTTTGACGTTCTTCCTTGTAGGACTGTCAAGTATAGAACTTTCAAGAACTGAATGGTCTTCCTCTTTTTCTCCAATTTTGATTGAATCTTTGGTTGGGTTGGACCAATGGAAGCCTTTTGTTGTCTTAGGTATAAGAGAACTCAGTTGGCTTTCTGAACCGCCTTTTTAGGTTTTATCTTTCTTCTCTCTTTTTTTCTTTTTTCTTTCTTTTCTTTTTTTTTCTTTTCTTCTTTTATTTTTGTTTTGTTTTTTTTTTTTGTGTTGGTTCTAGCTCTAAAAGAGTTGTCTTATTTGTACTAACTTGGGCTTCCAATAATGGATGAGTGGGGTGACATAAATCTCCTTTAACAGGGATAAATCATTTGTTACTTTGATGTTATCTTGATAGATTGGAGATATTAGGTGAACTTCAACTACCCTTATGGTCTTGTAAACTTCAGCTATGCTTATGGTATTGAGAACTTCAACCACCATTATGAATTTGAGAACTTCAACTAGCTTCATGGTCTTGAGAACTTCATCTATCCTCATGATCTGGATTAATCATTGTTTTCTTTAATCTTCTTGCCTCTTCATCTTAGTGATCATAAGACTTGCCAAAAGTATCACAACAGCTCAGGGCAGGTTGTTGGGGTTATATGCCAATGAAAAGAAAGCTAAAATTTTATGAAGGCTCAAAGGGACAACCAGGGATTGATATTTAATAAGGTAGATACTAGTTGTTGGCTAACCAAACAATGCCTAGATCATTTCTCTCTTAAATAAGTAGAGTTCAATTTCACCTTGAAAGTTTGTCTAAGCATCTTCTAAGACTAACTAGGACCTAGACAAAGATAATTATGCAGGAGCCCTCTCTAAGTAAGCATACACAACTCAATGCTATAGAGCAATTCCCTCACCTAGTAAAGTCATTCAAGTCATGATGCCTAGACACATTAATTTATAAACATCAAGCTAAATTCCTCATTTGTTGAGCACCAAAATGAATAAAGACCAACAAAAATTTTGATGAAAGTAATTTATTCAAACAAATTTAAATTTGAAAAACACGATCGTTCCAATTTAAATATTAAAGAAAGTAAAAGTGAAAAGCAATATTAAAGCTAAGGAAAATTCATTAAGTTTAAGCTTCTTTTCCCTTCACATCTTCAATATTTCCATCTTGATAGGATGATGAAATAAAATCTTCTTCCAATCCTTTTCCCACCATGAAGGTTGCTGGTGGTGGCATTCTTCCAAATTTAGGTAAAGGGTTGTCCTTGGTATTGGGCTTATCTGGGTCGGGTAGCTTACCACTATCGATTAAGTCTTGTATCTCATGCCTTAGACAAGTACATTTATCCGTTTCATGCCCTTGCATTTGATGAAATTAACAGAAGGCCTCAGCATTGAAGTTTGGTGGCAATGGATTATGTAAAGGTCGAGGAGCTAACGGTTGTAACAACCCTTTATTTTGCAGCTTGCTAAAAACCCAAGATAGAGGCTTCCCCAGATTTGAAAATTGTCTTTTATTTCCTTGACCGGTTACATTAACATCAACTTCTTTTATGTGCTTTGATTTTTAGGCTGGTTGTTCCCTTTCTCATACCTTTTTATTGAAAAGTGATTCTTCTCCCTTTCCCACTCTTCAATTTGTAGACCAGCTTGAAGGAGATCTTTGAAGTCACGGATGAGTGTATGAGACATCCTTTCACGGAGATTGGGTAGGACCCCCCTTACAATCATCCTTATTTGATCAGATTCATCAGGCCTCTTCTTGAGCAAAGCAACCTTATTTCTCCATCGTTTCACATAGTCCACAAAATTCTCATTTGGCCTTTGCCTTATGGACTCCACTTCCATTAAGGTAACCTCCAACTCGATATTATACCCATATTATTGGATAAAGGCCTTGTACAACAAACCCCAATTCTTTTGTGTTCCATCATCTAAGGTATTGAACCAATTTTGGACAACAGGATCTAATGAGAGCATGAAGTACCTTAGGGTTTGAGCCTTAGTAGCTCGGGTAGACTGCATAGCAGTGATATACTGCTTCACATGGAGATGAGGATTTCTAGTACCATTGTATCTACCAAAGGATGGCATCTTGAATTTGTATGGAACTTCTTCATCTAGTTCAAATAATTTTTGAATCTCAGACATCTCTTCGGTTTTTAGCTTCTTCTCAAATTTCTTTTCTAAATCAGTAATCATCTTTTCAATATCAGAAGTCTCGGTCTTTTTGATAGTTGCTTTCTCACCAACCTTTGCTTCTTTCTTATTCTCTTGAACATCTTGGTAGTATTGAGCCCAATCATCATCATCATCAATGATCACCTTTTCATCATCAAAAACCACTTCACTAACTTTGGTCTTCCCTTTGTCTTTTGGTTTCTTAGTGCTAGCAGATGCCTCGGCATGGTTTCCTAAAATTGCAGCTAGTTGATTCTTTATGGTCTCGGCCATGGCCTCTTTGATTTCTTCCATCTTGGCATTGAGGGCCTCATCCACCATTCTTTGAATTTGTTTAGGCTCCATTGTTTTAGGCGAGCAAGTGATTGAGTCATTGCTAGATACTTCATCCCCGGCGTAGGTCAGAATGTTGTAAGCTTTAGAACTATCATAATCCCGGGCTGTGAACCAGAGAGGATCAATGATATGAGATGCAAATGTATGCATGTATGCATAAACAATCAACAAATAAGGACAAATAGGACGTTCCTTCCAACCTTATAACATCCACACACGAAAGGCGAGTCTCTTTTCCTAGGTATATGGTTAACAAAATACCAACATGGGGTATCTTTCTTTCAAATAATTCCCTCAGACGTTTTAACCAATAGTCATATTTTTGAAAATGAAAATCAGCCCATGATAATTCCTATTAATTAGGTTTTAATCCATTTATCCAATTAAAGTAGCCTTTATGCTATATTGGATTAAAACTAAATTAAGAGGTTTATTATAATAGAGTCTCACTTGAAAATGGTAACTAACGGTTCATGCCAAAAACAAGCCCATGGTTTAATTTATTCTTAGTGTAAACTAGGCCCATAATTGATTTTTGGTATTTCATAATTGACCTAAATATTTTGCAAGCTCTTTGTAAGAAAAGATTGGGTGAAAATAGTTTTGTTTCTAAGCCCATTGTAAAAGATTTTAGAAAAATGGATTTTGGGCTTAGTATTTGGGCCATGAGCCAAAGAATTTTTGATTTGTTTTAGAAAAGTTTTATGTCCAAAGACCATCTTGAAAAGTTTTGAAAATAGCTTTGGTCTCTTGGAAAAAGTTTGTTTCGAGCTTACAATATACTTAGGTCATATTAGGAAAAGAACAAACCAAATAAGCCATGATTTAAACTAAGACAAACTAACCATAGTCAAACAACATGCATTTGGGGTAAAACCTAAGGAAAGTAACTAGGTCAATTACATGAGCTTTAGTTTTTGGGTTAAAAGGCTTAGGTTCCCATAGCAAGTATATTCAAACGGTATGAGGCTATGAGTGGTTATGCCATATTCGATCTCCATACCTTGAATGAAAGTATGGTATCCCTTACATAGCATAACATGGGTAGCACGGGCGTCCTAACTCACACACACGGTGCAATCTAAGATGATGCAATGGATAATATCATTATAAGAAAGAATAGAATAATATAAAGACCAACGGAATCAACTTCTCTTGTCCCCAGTGGAATCGCCACTGTGAGCGAGGATTTTTGCCCCCACTCCCGGTGGAATGGTTCTTGCGACTTCGGCACTGTTTAGGCTCGGGGCCTTAGAGAACAAGGACCTAAGTCTGGAGAAAATGGAGTCGCCAATCGGACGGGCCGGGAAAAAAGAAAGGGGTGGATGACTCGATTCTTAAGGAATCCCCAACCCCTCTAATGGGTTCGAAAAGTTGGGTACGTGTGGGGAAGGTGAGAAATGGCCCAGCAGCCCCACAACGCCCGGTTCATTGGAACCGGCCTCCTTTACAGGTCATAATATTATAAAATTCTTAAATATAACAACATTATCCATACTACACACAATAAAAAGAAAGCATCATTATATTAAAATCAAAACAATGTCCAAACAAAACAAAACAAATAAATGGACACCCATCCGAAGATGGAAACATGTCCTTAACATCACATGCCTAGATAGGACACCCACCAAAAGGTAGAAACATGCCCTTTACATAGGTTCTAAAATAGAAAAGCAAATTAAATTACATGATGTTTAACTAATGAGGTACCCACCAAGTGGAAACATACCTCTTACAACTTTTGGAAATCTAAATTAATTGATAAAATTAAATAATCATTCATCATAAATAAATCATTCATCAAAGCTATTAATCAAAAAATAAAATAAACATCCATCCATGATAAATTAAATAAATCAAGTATTGAAATTAAATAAATTAAAGCATAAGAGATAAATCAAAGCATAATCAAGTATATAATTAAATAAAGCAAATAAAAGTCCAATTATAGCTACTGTGACTTTTTATGGAATTAAAATAAATTAGGGTTTTATGTTTAAAAGGTTGGTAAGACTCTTTGATTAACTAAATTAATATTTGAATGGTGAAATCATGAAACTAGGGTTTATGTTTTTTATGGTTTTAATGTTTTAAAGGATTAAAGCTTAGAAGAAAGTTAGGGTTTAAAGTTTTAAAGGAGTTAGAGTTTAATATTTTAGGTTTAGAAGTTGAATTAGGGTTTTAGTGTTTTAGAATTAGGGTCTCGGGTGATGAATTTGAATTTAGGATTTGGAAACACAATTTGATGATTTCATGAGGTTTTATGAATTTAAAAAAACGGATTAAAGTTTTTATAAATAGAAATGTTATTTTTTATGGTTTTTTGGTAGAAACAATACCAAGTTTAAAATTTTAAAAGAAACAGAATTAAATTCTAGTTTTATTGAAAAATATGTTCAATTAGAGTTTTAAGATTTTTAAGAAGAAAAAATAACAATTTTAAGTCTTTTTGGAAAATAAAGTAACGTATTAGTGTTTTAACCTTGGAAAAACTAAATTAAAGTTCTAAGGTTTTTGATTTAAAAAACAAAAATTTCATAGATTTGCTACTATGAAAAAATAAAACAAAAAGAATTTAACATACCTCCTTTTGTTGATTCTCCAAAAATAATTCTTCTTGGATGAACAAGAACAAAGACAATTGCTGCCTTTGAATTTCTTAAATCGTGTCCCTGCTATTCCAGAAAAAAAGAAATTGAACTGCTCCTTTTCCTTCCTTGATTTGGTTTCAAATTTTCAAGTCCCTGTTACTTTCAGCCCCCTCTAAATTAATTGCCTTTGGTCCTTATTTATAGTGGTTTGATGTGGTTTATTCCTAATTAGTTAAGGCAAGTAATATTAATAAAAAAAGAAATTGAAAAGAAAGCTAAAATTTTATGCCAATGAAAATAAGACTAGAGATTGATATTTAATAAGGTGGATACTTAGTGATCATAAGACTTGTCAAAAATATCACAACAACTTAGGGTAGGTTGTTGGGGTTATATGCCAATGAAAAGAAAGCTAAAATTTTATGAAGGCTCAAAGGGACAACTAGAGATTGATATTTAATAAGGTGGATACTAGTTGTTGGCTAATCAAACAATGCCTAGATCGTTTCTCTCTTAAATAAGTAGAGTTCAATTTCGCCTCGAAAGTTTATCAAAGCATGTTCTAAGACTGACTAGGACCTAGACAAAGGTAATTATGCAGGAGCCCTCTCTAAGTAAGCATACACAACTCAATGCTATAGAGCAATTCCCTCACCTAGTAAAGTCATTCGAGTCATGATGCATAAATATATTAATTCATGAATTATCAAGCTAGATTCCTCATCGGTTGAACACCAAAATGAACAAAGACCAACAAAAGTTTTGATGAAAGTAATTTATTCAAGCAATTTTAAATTTGAAAAACAAGATTGTTCCAATTTAAATATTAAAGAAAGTAAAATTGAAAAGCAACATTCAAGCTAAGGAAAGTTCGTTAAGTTTAAGCTTCTTTTCCTTTCACATCTTTAACATTCCCATCTTGAAAAGAGGATAAAACAAAATCTTCTTCCAATCCTTTTCCCACCATAAAGGTTGCTGGGGGTGGCACTCTTCCAAAATTAGGCAAAGGATTGTTCTTGGTATTGGGCTTACCTCGACTCGGGTAGCTTGCCACTATCGATTAGGTCTTGGATCTCATGCCTTAGACGAGCACATTTATCTGTTTCATGTCCTCGCATTTGATGAAATTGACAGAAGGCCTCGACATTGAAGTTTGGTGGCAGTGGCAACAACCCTTTCTTTTGCAGCTTACTAAAAACCCAAGATAGAGGTTTCTCCAATTCTAAGAATTGTCTTTTTTTTGCTTGACCAGTCGCATTAACAACAACTTCTTTTTGCTTGCTTTAATTTCCAGACTGGTAGTTCCCTTTCTCATTCCTTCTTATTGAAAAGCGATTATTCTCTCTTTCCCACTCTTCAATTTGCAGACCAGCTTGGAGAAGATCTTTGAAATCCCTTATAAGGGTGTGAGACATCCTTTCATGGAGATTGGGCAGGACGCCTCTCATGATCATTCTTATTTGATCAGATTCATCGGGCCTCTTCTTGAGCAAAGCAGCCTTATTTCTCCATCTCTTCACATAGTCCACAAAATTCTCATTCGACCTTTGCCTAATGGACTCCACTCCCATTAAGGTAACTTCCATCTTGACATTATACCCATATTGCAGGATGAAGGTCTTGTAAAGCAGATCCCAACTCTTTTGTGTTCCATCATCTAAGGTGTTGAACCAATTTTGGACAACAGGGTCCAATGAGAGCATGAAATTTCTTAGAGTTTGAGCCTTAGTGGCTCGGATAGACTGCATAGTAGTGATGTACTACTTCACATGGAGATGAGGATTTCCAGTGCCATTGTACTTTGCAAAGGATGGCATCTTGAACTTGTACGGGATTTCTTCATCTAGCTCAAATAATTTGTCAACTTCAGAAATTTCTTCAGTTTTCAGCTTCTTCTCAAATTTCTTTTCTAAGTCAGCAATCATCTTTTCAACATCGGATGTCTCGGTCTTTTCAATAGTTGCCTTCTCGACAACCTTAGGTTCCTTTTTCTTCTCTTGAGCATCTTGGTAGTATTGAGCCTAATCATCATCATCATCAATGATCACCTTTTCATCATCAAAAACCACTTCACCAACTCTAGTCTTCCCTTTGTCCTTTGGCTTCTTAGTGCTAGCAGATGCCTCGACATGATTCTCTAAGATTGCAGTCAATTGGTTCTTCATGGTCTCAGCTAGGGCCTCTTTTATTTCTTCCATCTTGGCGTTAAGGGCTTCATCCACCATCCTTTGAATTTTTCGAGCTCCATCATTTTTGGTGAGCAAGTGATTGAGTCATTGCTAGATACTTTATCTCCGGCGTAAGTCAGATTGTTATAAGCTTTAAAACTATCGTAATCCAGGGCTGTGAGCCAGAAAGGATCAATGACATGAGATGCAAATGTATGTATGCATGTATGCACGAACAATTAACAAACAAGGACAAATAGGACGTTCCTTCCAACCTTTTAACATCCACACACGAATGGTGAGTCTCTTTTCCTAGGTATATGGTTAACAAAATACCAACATGGGGTATCTTGTTTTCAAATATTTCCCTCGAACGTTTCAACCAATACTTATATTTTCGAAAATGGAAATCCATCCATGATAATTCCCATTAATTAAGTTTTAATCCATTCAACCAACTAAAGTAGCTTTTATACTATATTGGATTAAAACTAAATTAAGAGGTTTATTATAGGTAGATTTCTCACTTGAGAAAAGGTAAATAATGGTTCATGCCAAAAACAAGCCCATGATTAATTATTCTTAGTATAAACTAGGCTCACAATTGATTTTTGGTATTTCGTAATTGACCTAAATAATTTGCAAGCTCTTTGTAAGAAAATGTTGGATGAAAATAATTTTGTTTCTAAGCCCATTGTAAAAAGATCTTATAAAAAAATGGATTTTGGGCTTAGTATTTGGGCCATGAGCAAAAGAATTTTTGATTTGTTTTTAGAAAAGTTTTATGTTCAAAGACCACCTTGAAAAATTTTGAAAATAGCTTTGGTCTTTTGGATTTTAAAGAAAAATTTATTTTGAGCTTACAATGTACTTAGGTCATATTAGAAAAAGAACAAACCAAATAAGCCATGATTTCAGCCAAGATAAATTAACCATAGTCAAACAACATGCATTTGGGGTAAAACCTAAGGAAAGTAACTAGGCCAATTACATGAGCTTTAGTCTTTGGGTAAAAAAGGCTTAGGTTCCCATAGCAAGTATATACCAAATGGTACGAGGCTATGAGTGGTTATGCCATGCTCGATCTCCATAACACAACACGAGTAACACGGGTGTCCTAACTCACGCACACGATGTAATCTAATATGATGCAATGGATAATATCATTATAAGAAAGAATAGAATAATATAAAGACCAACGGAATCAACTTCTCTTATACCCAATGGAGTCGCCACTGTGAGCAGGGATTTTTGCCACCACTCCCGGTGGAATGGTTCTTGCGACTTCGGCACTGCTTAGGCTCGGGGCCTTAGAGAACACGGACCTAAGTCCGAAAAAAATGGAGTTGCCACCTAGACGGGTCGGGAAGAAAGAAAGGGGTGGATGACTCAATTCCTAAGGAATCCCCAACCCCGTAATGGGTTCAAAAAGTTGGGTACATCTGGGGAAGGTGAGAAATGGCCCAACACCCCAACAATGCTCGGTTCATTAGAACCGGCCTCCTTTACAGGTCTTAATATTATAAAATTCTTAAGTATAATAATATTATCCATATTACACACAATAATTGAAAGAAAGCATCATTATATTAAAATCAAAGAAATGTCCAAACAAAGCAAATAAATGGATACCCATCCAAGGATGGAAACATGTCCTTACATCTCATGCCTAAATAGGATACCCACCGAAAGGTAGAAACATGTCCTTTACATTAGTTCTAAAATAGAAAAGTAATTTAAATTACATTATATTTAACTAATGAGGTACCCACCAAGTGGAAACATACCTCTTACAACATTTGGAAACCTAAATAAATTGATAAAAGTAAATAACTATTCAAAATAAATAAATCATTTTTCAAAGGTATTAAATATCAATAGAAAGTAAACGTCCATCCATGATAAATAAAATAAACCAAGCATTGAACTTAAATAAATTAAAGCATATAAAAAAAATCAAGCATATTAAATATAGAATTGAATAAAGCAAATAAAAATCTAAATTATAGCTACTGTGAGTTTTTAAAGGAATTAAAATAGATCAAGGTTTTATGTTTTAAAAGGTTGATAAAGCTCTTTGATTAACTAAATTAATATTTGGATGGTGAAATCATGAAACTAGGGTTTGGGCTCTTCAAAATACTTTTGATTTGTAGTTTACGGTTACTCATCAAATTATGGTTTCAAGCTTACTGTGTAAAATTAAATATTTGTGTTTATATGGTTTTTTAAAGTTTTAAATGATAAGGGTTTAGAAAAAAAATTAAGGTTTAAGGTTTTAAGGAGGTTAGGGTTCCCTATTTTAGGTTTTGGAGTTGAATTAGGGCTTTAGAATTTTTGATTTTAGGGTTTCCGGTAATGAATTTTATTTTAGGATTTGGAAAAAAACAATTGATAATTTTATGAAGCTTTATAAAAGTAAACAAACGATTTAAAGTTTATAATGCAAAAAAGATATTTTTGGAGCTTTTGGGAATAAACAGAACTCAATTTTGACTTTTGAAAACATGGAAAGCAAATTAAGGTTTTGGGGTTTTGAAGAAGTAAAACTAACAACTTTAAACTTTTTGGAAAACAAAGCAACGAATTAAGGTTTTGAAACTTTAGAAAAAGTGAATTGAGGTTATTAGGTTCTTGAATTAAAAGACACAATTTGATAATTTAAGCTACTGTGACAAAATAAAAGAAGTTAAGAATTCAAACCTTATTTTGTATGTTTCACCAAAAATTGCTTCTAGGATGAACAAGGTCAAAGACAAGCCTTTATGCCTTTGAATTGCTTGAATTGTTTTTCTGCTTTCTCAAAAAATCAGCATGGTTCACTGCTTTCCTACTCAGTTACGGTTTCAAACTCTCCCAAGTTTCTGTCCAATTTTCTTCCTTATTTCCTCCTTTTTTTTGTATTGTTTAGTCCTTATTTATAGAAGAATTCTATGGGTAATTATAATTATTCACGGCATACAATATTGAATAAGAAAAGGAAACTGAAACCTAATTGTATTAGGTTTTGAAAAATTTGCGTCGAAAAATTTCGCTGGCAAAAAAAAATTGCTGCTGAAAAATTGCACTGGCGAAAAAAATTGCTGCAAGAAAAATTGCGCTGGCAAAAAAGCTGCCGCAAAATGGGCCCGCAGGCCATTTTGCCCGCAGAAAAATTCTGCAGGCGAAATGCCCACGGGCTAGCGCTGACTTTCGGTGAAGATTTTTTCTTCGCCGATTTTTTTTGTTATTTTTTATTTTTTATTATTTTTGAGTTGTTATTCACTTCACCATTTTTTACTAAAATAAATATTAAAATTAATCAAGATACTGTAAAAATTATTTTGGACTAATTAAAATATATTGGACAACACAAAAATTATTTTGGACTAATTAAAATATATTGGACCACACTGGGTCAAAAATTAAGGGTCTATACTGCGAATCGGTTCAATTTTTATCTTAAAAGTCCCTTTATGTGATGGTTATATACCAATTAATTCCTAAATTTCTTCAAATGTCAAAATATATTGTTAGTCAGAGGAATCGCAACACCATCATATCGAAGGCCGGTTATAGCAGTAAAATCGACCGGACCAATTGTCATCTCTCCAATGGGCAAGTGAAAAGTGTGAGTTGTGTCCAACCATCATTCCGCAAGTGCCTGGACTACACTCCAGTCTATCCGATACTCCTCGGATGGCAATTGTAAGATGAAGCTCTCAAAGCTGCAATGTCGAATAATTTGCCTTACCCAAGGAGGCACTACATCGTACCATTGTCGGGCTTTGTAGATACACCCTCCGGCCCAAACAACACAATGATTGTGCTAACACGGAGCCAGGTAATACCGGGTAAGTACATATTATCTTATATGCTTAAATTAATATATTTTTCCTAAATTTTCTAAAAAAAAGATAATAATATAAAAAGTAAAATAAAAAATAAAGGCAAACACAATAATAATAAAAGAGCATAATATAAAAACATAAATAAATAATAAAATAAATAATAATAATATAAACAAAAATAAAATAAATAAAATAAATAAAAAAATCAATCAATCAAGAAAAGAAAAAAAGGGAAAAAAATAATTACTGCGCTCTTTTAGTTGGAACTACGATGAAGCCGCATCCCGGCTAGTAGATCTATATTCCCATCTTCATGATGTCGAATAAACTCTAATAACTCAGTATTAGAACGAGTTCCTGACCTTGAAGCATGCATTTTTTTTTAAAAAAATATGTGTTAAATTTGAAAGAATTTGAGAGAATTATAGAAATTGAGAAGTTTTGCTGTGAATCAAATGAAGAATTCGTTGGTTTATATAGAGAAACGACAAGAAAAAAAACAAAATTCAAAAGTAAGTTTTACTATGCATGAATAATAAACTTTACTATTGATAAATAGTAAATTTTACTATTGATAAATAGTAAATTACTGTTTATGAATAGTAAATTACTATTTACAATAGTAAAATACTATTTGCTACTATTTACGAATAGTAAGTTGGTATTTATGAATAGTAAATAGTGCATGAACAGTGACTACACAGTAAATGAACAGTAAATTTAATTATTCACTTTAATCATTCAAATGCTTGAGTGTGTATAAATATTTTTACATGCAGGGGGCAAGGAGAAGACATATGCATAAAAATTAGCCAAACCTTTTTGAATAAAAAATTATTATTAGCTCGGGTCCAGAATCCAAATTTTCCTTAGGTTCAGAACCTAGAATCTCTTTTAAGTCCAGAACTTAGCTCGGGTCCAGAACCTAGAATCTCTTTTAAGTTCAGAACTTAGCTCGGGTCCAGAACCCAAATTATCCTTAGGTCCAGAACCTAGAATCTTTTCTAAGTCCAGAACTTACCCAGGGTCCAGAACTCAATTTTTTCTTATGTCCAGAACCTAGAATCTTTTCTAAGTCTAGAACTTAACTCGGGTACAGAACCCAAATAATTCTTAGGTTCAAAACCTAGAATCTTTTCTAAGTGCAAAACTTAGCTCGGGTCCAGAACCTAAATTACCCTTAGGTCCATAACGTAGAATCTCTTTTAAGTCCAGAACTTAGCTCGAGTCCAAAACCTAAATTTTCCGTAGATCTAGAAAATAGAATCTCTTTTAAGTCCATAACTTAGCTCGGGTCTAGAACCCAAATTTTTCTTAGATCTAGAACCTAGAATCTCTTTTAAGTCCAGAACTTAGCTCAGGTCCAGAACCCAAATTTTTCTTAGGTCCAGAACCTAAAATTACGCTTAGGTCCAGAACCTAAATTTACGCTTAGGTCCAGAACCTTAAATTATCCTGAGTCCAGAACTCGAACCGGGTCTAGAACCCAAAACCTCAACCATCTCAAAAATTAAGTCTTATTGCTTTTCACTTTCTTTCAGTAAAGTCTTAGATCATTCAAGCAGGGGGCAAACTGTAGACCTTTAATTTTTTACCTAGTCCGGTCCAATATATTTTAATTAGTCTAAAATAATTTTTATGTTGTCCAATATATTTTAATTAGTCCAAAATAATTTTTTTATCTTAATTAAAAAATATTTGCTTTAATATTTAATTTTTATTAATAAATAATTAATAATAATAATAATAAACAAAAAAATAAAATTAAAAATCGGCGACGGAATAATCGGCGACGAAAAAATTCTCGCCTAAAATCAGCGTGGACGAAATGGCCGTGGACCATTTCGCTCGCAGGAAAATCCTACGGGGGAAATGGCGGGCAAAATGGCACGCATGCCAATTCTTGCCCGCAGCCCGTAGCCACCTGCGGCAGTTTTTTGCCAGTGTAATTTTTCGGCAACAGTTTTTTTTCGCCAGTGAAATTTTTTCGACACAAATTTTTTCGAAACCAAATACAATTAGGTTTTAGTTTCCTTTTCTTAATCAATATTAGATTTCGTGAATAACTAAAAATAATCAAAAAATTCTTCTACAAATAAGGACTAAAACAACTAAAAAAAGGGATGGGATTTTGGGAGGAGAAATTGAGACCGAAATTGAGGAGGAAAACTTTGAATCAATCAGACTTTTTGAGAGAGCAAACAAACAATTCAATCCATCAAAGGCAGCAAAGCTTGTCTTTATTCTTGTTCATCCAAAAGTGATTTTTGGTGGAACCAACAAACGAAGGTATGAATTTCTTTATTTGTTTCATTAATTTACAGTAGCTCAAGGTCAAAAATTGTTTCTGTTTCTTCAAAATCAAAAAACCCTAGAACCTCAATTCACCTTTTCTAAAGTTTAAAAACCTTAATTCGTCTCTTTGTTTTTCAAAAATCTTAAAATAGTTATTTTTATTTTTTCAAAATCTTAAAACCCTAATTTGCCTTCCAATTCTTCAAAACCATAAATTAAATCTGTTTCTTACCAAAAACCCTAAAATAAACATATTTTTTGTTTCTATAAACTTTAAGCCGTTTTATTTATTTTCATAAAGTTTCATAAAATTATCAATTGTTTTTCCAAATTCTCAAAATCTAATGCATTCATCGAAACCCTAATTCTAAAATTTTAAAACCCTAATTCAACTCCAAAACCCAAAATAGTGAACCCTAACTCCCTTAAAACCTTAAACCCTAATTTTTCTAAATCCTAATCCTTTAAAATCTTAAAACCATATAAATATAAATGTTATAATTCTACACAGTAAGTAACCGTAAATTATAAATCCAATGTTTTAAAGTGTTCAAACCATAATTTCATGATTTTACCACTCAAACATTAATTTGGTTAATCAAAGAACTTTATCAACCTCTTAAATTATAAAACTTTGCTCCATTTCAATTCCTTTAAAACTCATAGTAGCTTAAACTCATAAATTCCAAAACCCTAAACACATTCAATAAAGAATCTTAAATAGAAATAGTACCCCTAATTTGAATCTTTATTTGCTTTATTCAATTTTATATTTGATTATGCTTTGATTTATTTTATATGCATTAATTTATTTAAGTTCAATGCTTGGTTTATTTAATTTATCATGGATGGATGTTTACTTTCTATTGATGTTTAATACCTTTGATGAATGATTTATTTATTATGGATGGTCATTTACTTTTATCGATTTATTTAGATTCCCAAGTGTTGTAAGAGGTATGTTTCCAATTCCTGGGTACCTCATTAGTCAAATATCATGTAATTTAAATTGCTTTTCTATATTAGAACCAATGTAAAGGACATGTTTCTACCTTTCGGTGGGTGTCCTATTTAGGCACATATTATGTAAGGGTATGTTTCCATCTTCGAATGGGTGTCTATTTATTTGTTTTGCTTGGACATTGTTTTGATTTTCAATATATCGATGCTTTATTTTAATTAATGTGTGTAATATGGATAATATTGTTATATTTAAGAATTTTATAATATTAAGACCTGTAAAGTAGGCCAGTTCTAATGAACCGGGCGTTGTGGGGGTGCTGGGCCATTTCTCACCTTCCCCACACGTACCCAACTTTTCGAACCCATTAGAGGGTTAGGGATTCCTTAGGAATCGAGTCATCCACCCCTTTCTTTTTCCTAGCCCATTCGGGTGGCGACTCCATTTTCTCCGGACTTAGGTCTGTGTTCTCTAAGGTCTCGAGCCTAAACAGTGCCAAAGTCGCAAGAACAATTCCATCGGGAGTGGGGGCGAAAATCCCCACTCACACACCACTACACCTAAAGTATTTTAATTTAGAACTATAAGAAGGTTCAAATTTACTTTTCTCCTTATTAGAAGTGGATGCTTTAGGTACTTATTTGGAATCTACCTTAGGCTTTAAAGAGGTAACTTTATCATCATTCTTCCATGTGGGCTTGAAATTTGATGAGATTGAAAATCTACATGTTTCACTTTTCCTCTTCAATTGCTTATCAACATTCAATGCAAAATGAAGTAATTCCTTCAACTCCATATAGGGTTGCAACTCTAACACATTAGAGATTTCTCTATTAAGGCCATTAAGAAATCATGCAGTGGTAGCTTTATTATCTTCTTCTACATTTGTTCATATCATTGAAACTTGCATCTCATTGTAGTACTCTTTCACACTCTTTGACCGTTGGGTGAAATGTTTAGGTAGTTCTACAACTCCCTATATTAGAGGCTTGCTATAAACCTTTTTTTCTCATTATTGATGTCAAATCTCCCCATTCTTTTTTGTAGTATTCTTCCCATAATTTTGTATGGGTCATTCCCTATTTCTTCTCCTCCTTTGTTTGTTGTCATTCCACCAAGTAATGACATTGTCTTCAAAGGTGACAATAGCTAGTTTAACCTTTTTGGATTCTGTGTATTCATGATAAACAAACACTAACTCAATCTTTTTCTCCAAATAAAGGTAGGCTTTGGGATCCATCTTACCATGAAATGTTGGGATCTTTAATTTCACTCCACCACCTCCATGATTATTATGTTGCTTACCTATAAGCCTCACTTCCATTTATTCTTCATTGTCCCCAAAAGACTCACCACCCTACGACTCATCTCCATCATTTGTTCTTCTATGAACCGTCCTAGCTCGAGTAATAAAGATATTATTTTGTTGTCCCCTATCTACTGACACTTTCAATATTTTCATCTAATTAAGCATCTTATTATATCTTTTATCCATAGCTTGTAATGTACAAAAATGGCTTGCAATCGATCCACTTTGCCTTGGGTATTCCTTTATTGATAACTCATTTTGAAGTTGAAATATGAGCTGTAAAAAAGATTAGTGAAAAAAAAATCCTTACTTTACTCCCTCACAAGTTTTACTCAAGTGCAATGTTCACTCAGGGTCACTTGTGTTTATGCACAAATTTATGGCTTTTTCTTGATTAGCTATCATTCTTGCCCTTTACTAATTAAACTATTGCTAAGACTAGTTGTATATAATCAAACTATGCACAAATTATTAACCACATGAGAGTTGGGTAGAAATACCAAGAAGATAGGGGAGGAATTTCTTGTTACTTTTAATAATTGATCATAATTACAAAGTTTTCTATACTTTATTCTTTTTAGGGATCATCCCATCCATAGTAAGGTTTGTGGCAAACTTAGAGACTGTGTGGTTGTTTTTGTGACTGTGTAAGGATATATTTAATATACTTATACCCTATATACATAAAATACATATATAGATACATAAAATACATATATAGAATACAAGAGTGCTATTATAAATCTCTATAGAAACAATCACATTAAATACCGAAATAAATTCATTTTAAAAGATTAAACATTGCAAGCTTATAAATAAACATTTAGTAATTAAATAAATATACTAGAAATATAGTTTTTATTAATTTATATAAAAATATATGAGAAAATTTTGTAAGAGTTTCGTCTGTAATTCGAATAAAACCTAAATTATGTAAAACAAATATTCCCTTTATGGTACAAAAATGCATTTTTCTTCAATTATAATGCAATGCATAATTAATATTCATTATCTCATAAATCATATAAACATATCACATAAACACAAATGGGCCTAACAATTCTTTACATAATATTTAGGCTCTAGAAAGATTGATTTGGCCTATCGCAACCTAAAGGTCCAACACCGGAGATCAAGTATCATGTGATACTAGCATATCACTCTCAACCAAAGGCTATCTCCTTGACACTGATGTGTTCAATACCAGTGTATCTTAGCCGAATGCATAATAATAGAAGTGATACAAGTTTATCTCGCCCGAAGGCATATAAAATGTCATGATGTATCATTGGTATGCCAACTCGGCAGTACCAAATTTAATATCCTGGAATAAGGTAATTGTGATGGGCAACCAATCACATAACATCACTTCACATTTTGACATTCTCATTTCATATCGTCATTTTTCTACATTTTTGACAATGCACATTATAATCCATAACAATAATATGCCTCATTTAAAATGTCTCAAATCACCATATCATAAAGATTTTAAACTCAAATCAATTCTAAAGTCACACTTTTTGTTAAATCACACGAGATATAAGAATAATCTCATTTAAAAGTAAAACAACAAACTTTTGAAGTACCAATGTCATTATGCCAAACATGAACATTTAAAGTATATGTTGTCAAAGTATGCAGAAACCTTATTTAGCTCCCAATTCAAATTGAAAGTATTTTCCAATTTTCAATTTCAGAAAGCCCTAAACTTTACCTCTTACTTCAGTTAGGACTATACACTCATAAACCAAACAAAGATTTAATCCTTCAATTGAAATCATATTCTCACTTAAATTACTCAAAATAACCATTCATTATACTAATTATAACAAACTCTCTCAAAAACCCTAGTTTCCACTACTTCCATAATACCATTTTCACAAAACATGCTCACTTCCATCAAATTTGTTGTGTTGGATGAAGTAAATCTCTCCCCCCCCCCCCCCTCTCTTGCTAAATTCAGCCATGGTTAATGAAGAAGAAAGAAGATGAGTTTTTTTTTTTTTGTCTTCCTTTCCCATCCATAAATATATATATTATTAATTAATTAATATATATTTTAATATTTCTTTAAATCACCACCATAAATAATTTTTTCTTACTTTTGACTTTTATTTATTTATTTATGCTTTTTCAACATAAATATGTATATATGGATGTTTATATATATCATATGCATCTAGTGTATATATTATGTACCTAGTGTATATATTATGTATATATAGTGTATATATTATGTATGCAGTGTATGGATTATGTATATGTAGTGTATATATTATGTATCTCCCTTCCAACACATATAATTATTCCCTTATAGTAATTATTTTAATTTATATTAAATTTAGGAATTTCCAATTCTCTCTCCTTTAAGGAGTTTCATCCTCGAAATTACCTATTGTTTATCTCTGGAAGAGCTATGGATACTAGCTCCACATAATCTCTTTATTTTTCCTTGTCACTTCTTCTGTTGAATGATTTCTCCGCAACACCTTCACTAACGAAACCTTTGTATTTCTCAACTCTTTCTCTTCTCATGCTAAAATACCTACAAGTTCCTCTTCATAAGTTAGATCCAGATTCACTTCAACTAATTCAACTAACAACACATGTGATGGATCTGATCTATACATTCGAAGCATTAAAACGTGGAAAACATTATGGATATTCTCTAACTCAGGTAATAAAGCCAGTCTGTAAGTAATAGGCCCTACTCCCTCAAGAACCTCATAAAGCCCGATGAATCAAGGACTCAATTTACCATTCTGACCAAATCTTAGAATCTGCTTCCACGATGACAATTTAAAAAATACAGTCACCTATATTGTACTCTATATCCTTTCACTCCAAATCATAGAACTTTTGCCTATTTCAAGCTGCTTTCAACTGATCTCGAATCATCTTTACTTTCTCTTCTATATCATTGGTCAACTTAGGACCCACTAACTTTATTACTTTTAACTTCATCCCAACACAAGGGTGTTCTTCATCTTTTACCATACAATGCTTCATGTGGTGACATCCATATGCTAGACTAAAATGTATTATTGTAACTGAACCTAATCAAAGGCAAATATCAATCACAACTCCCAGTAAAATTAATCACATAACTCCTCAACATACCCTCTAACACCTGTATCACCCACTTTGACTATCCATCGATATGAGGATGAAAAGCAGTACTGAAATACAACCGAGTACCCAAGGCATCTTGCAAACTCTTCTAAAATCTCCATGTAAACTGTGGGTCTTTATTTAATACTAATGAAAATAGAACACCATGTAACCACACTATCTAAATAATATATAACTCTACCAACATGTTAAGAGAATAATCTATTCTAACTGTAAGAAAATGTCCTGACTTTGTCATCCAATCTACAATCACAAAAATTGCACAATTTCTTTTTTGGGTAAGAGGAAGTCCATACACAAAATTCATTATCACCCGCTTCCACTTCCACTCAGGAATTGATAAAGGCTGCAACAAACCTAAAGAAACTTGATGTTCAGACTTAATTCATTGATAAGTGAGGCATTTACATATAAATTGTACTATGTCTCTCTTCATTCCCAACCACCATTTATATCTTTTCAAATCTTGATCCATCTTGGTACTCCCGGGATGCATAGCATAAAGAGATTGATGTACTTTTTCCAAAATCTTCCTTTTTAAATTTTTATAATTAGGAACACCTAACCGGTCTTGATGCCACAAACTACCATCTCTTTATCTAGGAAATTTGTACTCTACCCTTTATAATTCTCCTTAATTATCTTTTGAATTTTTAGATCTCTCTTAGGTGCTTCTTTAATCTGACCAAGAAATATTGGACTAACTTATAATTGAGCCATAACGGCGCCAACATCACAAATCTCTAAACAAGTATGTAAAGCTCTCAACTCTACCAGAAATAATAAAGAAAAAGTAGCCAATCCTGCCATAAACTTATGACTTAGGGTGTCAGCAACAACATTCACCTTGCACAGATGATAATCAATCAATCAATCATATTCTTTAATCAACTCTAACCATAGTCTTTGTCTAAGATTCAGCTCCATCTAAACACGCAATACTTCAAACTCTTATGATTTGTGTAGATGAAAAATTTCTCTCTAAAATAATAGTTTCACTAAATCTTCAATGCAAACACTATAGCTGCTAACTCCAAATCATGAGTTGGATAGTTCAACTCATGAGGTTTCAGTTGCCTAGAAATATAGGCAATAACTCTGCCATTCTACATCAAAACACACCCAAAACCATTGTGCCAAGCATCACTGTAATCGCGTATGGTTTACCTTCTATGGGTAAGGTAAGAATAAGAGCTTGAGTTAACATCTCATTCAACTGATTAAAACCTAATTGACACTAGAATGTCCACACAAACTTCATATCTTTCCAAAGTAACCTAGTAAATGGCATAACTATCATGGAAAACCCTTTCACAAATTGATGATAATAATCAGCCAAACTTAAGAAACTCTTGACTTATGTCACATTCTTTGGTGGATACCAATTCAAAATTGCTTTAACATTACTCAGATAAACCATAATACCATATGATAATACCACATGATCGAGAAAAGTAATTTTCTCAAGCCATAATTCTCACTTGGATATTTTAGTGTGAGCAGGGATTTTCGCCCACACTCTCAGTGGAATGTTTCTTGTGACTTCAAAACAATTAGACTTTGAGCTTTAGAGAACATAGGCCTAAATCTGAACAATATGAGTTGCCACCCGAACAGGCTAGGAAAATAGAAAGGGTTGGATGACTCAATTCCTAAGGAATCCATAACCCCTACTAGGCTCAAAAAGTTAGGTGCGTATGGAGAATGTGAGAAAGACCCAGCACCTCCTAGAGCCCGGTTCATTGGAACCGTCTCCTTTTTAGGTCTAAATATTATTAATTCTTAACTTATCTTAATAAAATCTATAATACATGCAATTTAAATAAATAAATATTCATTACATTAAAATTAAAGAAAGTCTAAACAAACCGACAAAATGGGCACCCATACAAGATGGAAATATGCCCTTACAATGTCAAACATCCAAAATACAAGTAAATAAAATAGGACACCCACCATTTGGTGGAAACATGTCCCTTACATTAATCCCAAAACTCAAAAAAGATAAAAAAAAATGAAATAAAGTGAGGTAACCACAAAGTGGAAACATACCTTTTACATCATCCTCCTAATCCAAAAAATAATTGGAAAATATAAATTAACCATTCATACCATATAATTGATTCAAACATATAAGTTACCAATAATAATCATCAATAAAACATAAAATTTAATAAAAGTAGGGTTTGGTGTCCATTTTAGGGCTAAAATATACAAATATGCAACTTAGGGTTTTGAAAAGCTATTTAGGGTCAAAATATGAAAATTAGGGTTTTAGGATGCTAACTAATAAAATTAGGGTTTCAAGATGCAAAAATAGGGTTTTGTTAAATAAATTAGGGTTTAGTAAAATAGATTAAGGTTTAAGGTCAAAGTATGAAAATTAGAATTAGAACATACAACCCAGGGCTAAACATAATGGATTAGGGTTTTGATTCAAAATCGGTTGGCTTAAATCATGTTGTTACAGTTTTTACCAAATCATAATCAACATTATTTTGCTACTGAGCTAAATTAAATAAATGACTTCAAACTGTTTAATGTTGTTTAAAATTTGGAAAACTAAGCCTGCATTGTTGGCTCCATCAAATTAAATTTACTAAACCAAGCTTGATTATAGCTTCTGCCTTAACCAATTTTGGCTTTGGTTGAGTGAAGCAAACAGAAGACAATTGTAACTTTGAGCTATTGCCTCCACTTGATTACCATGTTTTGATTTTGTGTGTTTTGGTCTATGTTTTAATTAGTTTTGAGCATGGCTCAAGATTCTGCTGCCTCCTCTTTTTAGTTAATTGTTGTTGTTTTTGTACCTATTTCTTAAACCTATATTTATTGGTAACTATTAAGTTAATGCTCGCTTAACAACCCCAATTTTCAAAACTCCCTGTAGACCCTTAATTTTGGCCCTAAGCTAGTATGGTCCTAATTAAAGAATGCCAAAATATATTTGATCCGACTTTAAAATATTTAAACCTAATTTATAACTTTTAAATAGGTCAGTCCGATTTTGAAAGGAATAAATTCAATTGGTTGAAATTATAAAGGCCCAAATTAAATTTGTTTGGCCCAAAATAAATTATTCTGAAATATTAAATATTTTTAGACTGATTTTAAGTCGTGACGATCCGAGGAGACATGAGCCATAGCTCATGTTGACTTGGAGTGTCTAAGTATGCATGAACATTACTTATGCTGATTTGGGCACACCAAATCGACATAGGCTATGTCGATTTGGACATGCTGAACCGATATTGTAGACCCTTAATTTTTAGCCCAGTCTAGTCTGATATTTTTAAAACAGTCCAAAATAATTTTTGTTGTATTTTAATTAAATAATATTTATTTTCATGTTTATTATTTATAATTTTTAATAAAATAAAAAAGATAATATTAGAAAAGTAAAAATAAATAAATAAATAATCGGCGACGGAAGAATCAGCGATGAAAAATTTCATCGCTGGCAAAATTGGCTTGGGCCAATTCGCAGCAGGAAAAACCTGCGATGAATTGGCCACAAGCCAATTTGCCGTAGGAAATTCCTCAGGCGAATTGGCTGGCCCGCAGGACGGCTTGCACATAACTCTCGCAATTCTCGTAGCTGGCCCGCCCGTAGCCCACAACAATTTTTGCCAGCTCGATTTTTTTCCAGTGTAGTTTTTTCTGAAATCCAATTCTATTTTATTTTTATTTCTTTTCCTAAATGACTTTTATTTTCTTAGACAATTAGAATTAGGTTTTGATTTATTCCTAGAAATACCATATTAAAACACACAGAAAAAGGGGGGACTGGACTTTTGATCGTTTGAAAAAGAGAGGAAATTTTTAAACTGTAATTTTTAACCAAACTTATGACTCTTGAATTCTTTCGGCCAAAACAAATCCTAGCAAGCAAGAAGAAATCAAAAATAGCAACACAGAACATAAGGCAACGAATCTGAAACATCAAGCAGAAAAGCAATCAATAAGGCAGTAGCTTAGCCCACTATCTTGTTTTCAATTCAACCAATAAATACAAAGGCAGTGTAATCATTGTTTTTTATCAAAGCTTATCCAAAATTTCATTCAAATTATTTTGGTGGAGCCAAAAAACAGAGTTGTGTCTTTCTAACTTTATTCACTTAAATTTATATTGAGATAACTTATTATTATTTCATCTATCAAACTTTCTTCATTTAAAGTTCATTCTTTTAACTTTTAATTTATATACAATTATAAAGTGATCATAGTAGTTTATTTATCAAAATATGATTTCATGTAGTAGCATAATTATCAAAATCTCAATCGCATATTTTTAAGTAACTCAAAACAATAGTCTATTTTCTCAAACCCTAATCAATACAGTAAACCTTAATAGCCGCAAGCCATATTTCATATTTAAAAACCCTAGAAATCCTATTTCATGATGTTAATCCCAAACAATAATTAAATAAAATTTCCAAAATCTTCACAGTAGCCTGTTCTTTCAAAAATAAATATGACAGTATTAGTTTTTTTAGAAACCCTAATCCTAATTTAAAACTGTGAGCCCTAAACCCTAAATTCATGATGTTAGCCCTAATCCCCTAATTTGATTAACCAAAAACCTTATTACTTTCTTAAATATATAAAACCCTTATCCATTCCATTTTTCCAAAAATTTTCACAGTTGCCTAAATAATAATAATAATAATAATTTCAAAATCCCAAAAACCTAAATGTTAATTAAAGAACCCTAAATTGAGACATAAACCTAAATTTGTGTCTTTATTTGCTTTATTAAATTTTAGATTTGATTATGCAGTTCATTATATGTTTTGATTTATTTAATTTCAATACTTGATTTATTTAATTTATCATGGATGGATATTTTCATTATTATTATGATTATTATTAGTTTGTCTTAGTATTAAAATTGTAAGAGGTATGTTTCTATTATTGGGTGCCTCATTAATTAATTTTCATATAATTTAAATTGCTTTTATATTTTGGACCAATATAAAGGATATGTTTCCAACTTTCAGTGAGTGTCCTATTTAGTTTTAGACATTGACGATGTAAGGACATGTTTCCATCCTCGGATGGGTGTCTATTTATTTGCTTTGTTTGGACATTACTTTGATTTTAACATAATGATGCTTTATTTTAATTATTGCAAGTAGTATAATATTATTATACTTAAGAATTTTATAATATTAAGACCTGCAAAGGAGGCCGGTTCCAATGAACCGGGCATTGTGGGGGTGTTGGGCCATTTCTCTCCATCCCCACATGTACACAACCTTTCGAACCCGTTAGGGGGTTGGGGATTCCTTAGGAAGTGAGTTATCCACCCCTTTCTTTTTCCCGGCCCATTCGAGTGGCGACTCCATTTTCTCCGAGCTTAGGTCAGTGTTCTCTAAGGCACCAAGCCTAAATAGTGCCGATGTCGTAAGAACCATTCTATCGGGAGTGGGGGCAAAAATTATCGCTCACAGTGGTGACTCCACTGGGGATAAGAGAAGTTGATTCCGTTGGTCTTTATATTATTCTATTCTTTCTTATCATGATATTATCCATTGCATCATATTAGATTGCATCGTGTGCATGAGTTAGGATGCCTGTGTTATCCGTGTTGTGTTATGAAGGGATACCATACTTTCACTCAAGGTATGGAGATCGGGCATGGCAGAACCACTCATAGCCTAGATCGGGCATGGCAGAACCACTCATAGCCTTATACCATTTGGTATATACTTTCTATGGGAACCTAAGCTTTTCAACCCAAAGACTAAAGCCCATGTAGTTGACCTAGTTACTTTCCTTAGGTTTTTACCCCAAATGCTTATTGTTTGACTATGGTTAATTTATCATGGCTTATTTAGTTTTTTCTTTTTCTAATATGGCCTAAGTACATTTGTAAGCTCAAAATAAATTTTTCTTTAAAGTCTAAAAGACCAAAGCTATTTTCAAAACTTTGCAAGATGGTCTTTGGATATAAAACTTTTCTAAAAACAAATCAAAACTTCATTTTTCATGACTCAAATACAGAGCCTAAAACCCATTTTTTTTTTCAAAAATCTCTTTACAATGGGCTTTTCAAACAAAAATATTTTCATCCAACCTTTTCTTACAAAGAGCTTGCAAATTATTTAAGTCAATTACGAAATACCAAAAATCAATTGTGAGCCTAGTTTATACTAAGAGTTATTAATCATGGACTTGTTTTTGGCATGAATTATTCGTTACTGTTTTAAGTGAGAAATCTATTTGTAATAAACGTCTTAACTCGCTGAGCGTTGTCGCTCAGTGGGTACTTTACCAATAAAAATAAAAGTAGTACATGAAAGTATTCAAAATCAAAGGAAATAATGAAATCATAATTTAACCAACCTTAAACCAATAGAAATTATTGTACATTCAGGGTAATATGCTTTCAATAATGTAAAATCATAATTCAAACTCATTGGCATTATATAGTTTAACGAAAAAATAATATGTCTTTGATTCAGGCTCTATTGGTATATAGGGAACCATAGTGATAAGGCAGTGGCCCTCACCACTGTAACATAGGTGGCCCTCACCACCGATATCAGATCACAGGAATGGCCCTCACCATCCTGGTTATAACCAATGGCCCTCACCATTGGCCCCCAATGGCCCTCACCATTGAGTTCAGATCATATCAATTCAATCACAATATCAAGCAGTACTGCATAAGTTAGTATAGTGCACCATACCCTTATCTACCACTCCCACTATCCAGTAGAGCAAAAAGCTTTAAATGATTCAATTTAAGTCTCAAACCTCATTTTAGGATGACTCGCGAAATCATTTTAAATTCCCATCGCACTTTGCCATTTATGCCGCGCAACACATTCTTTAGTCAAACCATTACTCTTTTTCACATATTTAACATCCACAATAAACACATCAAACATTTCAAAGCATTCCTCAAAATATCACAAATTGACCAAATGAATAGTGTTGCGGCGAGACAAATCGGCAACGCAAAATGGCATGACCACATGAATAGAAAAATCTGGGTTTTCGTCAAAATTTCAGTCCACTTCAGTCATGCATTTGACCAAGTAAATGATCTTATTTTTAGCTGAAATTTTACAGAAAACTTGTTTTATATGTTGACTAATTTCATGTAAAATTTCGTTGAAAAATTCATTCATTTGCTGCCTCAAACGATTTCCACAAAAAGGTCCAGAAAGCTGTCTTTTTGGGACCATTTCGGCCCAAACACATAAAATGCATAGGATAGTTTATTTTTCTTTTGCAAATCAATATTAAGGCTTCTTTAATGGTAAAGTGAAAATTCAAACACTTCTCTTTGACAAATTTTGCATGTTTAACTCAAATCAATATATTTAAGCATCAACAACAAAACTTTCATAAACCAAAGTTTGTAAAGCATCAAACCAAAATTTATTAATCAAAAGTAAAGTACCAAACTAATTATTCAAAGGTAGAGTACCAAACCTTATTTCTTTAATTCCTCTTGGCTTTTCTTTCTTCTCCTTCATTAATTCTTTATTTCTCCTTCAATCAATTCAAGATACAACATAAACCTTAGAAATTCAAAATAATAAGTTATCCTCCATTTCTTTTCTAACCGAAACCCTAATCCAACCTTATTAATCTTTATACATCTTGATTCTTCCATTTAATCAATTAATATCCTCACTTACATAATATTTTTCCAATTCCACATAAAGACTCTAATTTTCAATCTTCTAATAAATATATAACTACCTTAAATTAATACTAAAATCAAAGTCTACTTACTAGAAAACCTTAAAAACATACCTTAAAAATCAAATTTGGAGAAACTTAGAAGTCCTTTGGTGTTTCCCTTTGTTGGCCGAAATTTGCAAGTGGAAAAGAGAGAAATTGGTTCTTCATATCACATATATTTATATACAAAAGAAATGATGATCACCTTGCCCACTTGTCCACTTTTTCTCTTTCTTCATTTATTACACATTTATTACACATGCTAAATGTTTTCTTTTGATTGGCCAATCTTTGATTTTTATAACTTCCTTTTTCCTTTACTTCTTTCCACTTGTCTCTCTTCCCATTGGATCTCATAAAGTTGTCCCGGGTTACCCATCCGGTCCCGACTCGAAACCGAGCCACATTACGTTCCGGCGATTAATCGATCATATCTTTTAAACCGTATAGTTCCATGAGTCAAACTATATATAGTTTTGATCCTCTCGACCTCTACTTTCTATTTATAAGATCTATTTTAGGTTTTTAAGTCATTTTGAAAAATTACCGATAAGCCCTCAACTTTTTACAAAATTCCCTTTAGGTCCTATTTTTGCTCGGGTTTTCTCCGGCTTCGTTTCCACTGACGATCGTTTCATATTTAACCTCTCGCCATTCTCTACGTACTCACGTCTTTATTTCCTACCCTAAATTCATGTATAACTTTAATTGGTAATGACCAAAATGCCCTTAGGCAACATTTCTTCATTTTTCTTTAACGGGACATTTCCTAGAAAAACCGTTACACGTCGTTGCGATCCGGTTTTTCTCTACATCCCATTTTTGAAATCTATTATATGCACTATTAAGAACATCCGGTGCAACTTTCTTTGAAATTACATCTACGTCCCCAACTTTATTAAAAATTACAATTATGTCCCTTTTGTCATACAACCTTATCTAGGGCTGTTATCAAGAATTATCTTCTCCTTTTCCCTACTCTCGCTATGCACGTGTCTACACTGCATAAATGCAGTAGGCGGATGTGACATTTCTGGCTCACAGACTTGGAATATGGCAATTCAAGAGCATTCAATGATACCACTTACAACATTGATTTAGATTCATGTGCTTCATTGGAAGGATGGATGCAAACCAGCTAAGGGACATAGTCGATGAAGTTGTCAAAGCCTGGATGGCTGAGCTACAAGATCAATTGGTTGAAATTATGGAGAGCCAATTGATTGAAATTCTAGAGCTCATCAACAATGCTAATAAGGCATCTCACATTGACACAAGGAAGAAGGGAAAGGCAGCATCCATGAAGAACATGTTCACTAATAAAGATCGAATAAAAAATGAGGTAACAATCCCTATTCTACGAGACCAGCCAAACCATGTGCTATCTAAGTGGGGCAATAAGGGCGGTTATCACCCTAGTGGGCAAAGTCAAAAGGAAAGAGAGAAGAACCATTTTTCTGAAAAGTGAAATTATTAGCCTAGGAATCAAAATACACAAAAGGAAGCTGATGTTAATGCCACTAGTCAAGGAGTAATGAGGCAATTTTCAGAATTAGGGAAGCCACTGTCTTGGGTTCTCAATAAGCTACAAAAGAAGGGATTGGTACAACCCTTGACTCCTCGTTCTTTGCCTAATCCTCTTCCATCTAACTTTGATGCCAAGGTCTTCTATCAATTCCATCAAATGCAAGGGCATGAGATATATAAATGTGTTGGATTAAGGCATGAAATCCAAGATTTGATTGACAGTGGAAAATTGCCTGAGCTTGATAAGCCCAACACTAAGAATAATTCTATGCTTAAATTTGGAAGGGCACCATCGCTTGCAACCTTCATGAAGAGTTTTATCTTGTCATCTCGTCATGACATGGATAGAGAAGCTGCTAAAGAGGATGTGCTACTATGTAAGCATGAACTGATTATGGATGATGAAGCAATGATCCTTGATAATAATAAAAAATCCTTGCCCTTAATATGTCTAAATAAATGGAGTATCTTCGAATCCAACTCAACGAACTTTCCATACCTTGGAGTGTTGCTCTATTTCGCTTCCTTTAATATTTAATTGGAATAATTATATTTTTTAAATTAAGATTATTTAAATAAATTACTTTCATCAAATTTTTCATGGTCTTTGTTCATTTTGGTGCTCAGCCAATGATGAATTTAACTTGATATTTATAAATTAGCGTATCTATGCATCATGATTCGAATGACTTTACTAGGTGAGGGAATTGCTCTATAGCATTGAGTTGTGTATTCTTACATAGAGAGGGCTCCTGCATAATTACCTTTATCTAGGTCCTAGTCAGTCTTAGAACATGCTTTGACAAACTTTTGAGGCGAAATTGAACTCTACTTATTTAAGGGAGAAATGATCTAGGCATTTTTGACGAACAACAACTAGTACCAACCCAATTAAATATCAATCCCTAGTTGTCCCTTTGAGCCTTCTTAAAATTTTAGTTTTCTTTCCGTTGGCTTAGAAACCCTAACAACCTACCCTGAGCTGTTGTTACACTTTTGACAAGTCTTATGACCACTAAGATGAAGAGGCAAGAAGATCAAAGAATGGAATGCATAGTCAAGATCATGAGGATAGTTGAAGTTCTCAAGACCATAAGGGTAGTTGAAGTTCACCTAATATCTCCAATATATCAAGATGACATCAAAGTAACAAATGATTTATCCCTATTAAAGAAGATTTATGTCACTCCACTCATCCATTATTGGAAACCCAAATTGGTACAAACAAGATAACTCTTTTAGAACTAGAACCAACAAAAAAAAAAGAGGAAAAGAAGAAGAAAAAAAAGAAGAAAAAAATGAAAAAGAAAAAAGAAAAAAGAGACAAAAGAAAAAAAGAAGAAGAAGAAGAAAAAAAGAAAAAAAAACCCAAAAAGACAGTTCAAAAAGCCAACTGAGTTCTCTTTTACCTAAGGCAGCAAAAGGCTTCCATTTGGTTTATAAGGACAATTTGACTTGAATTGGTCCAACCCTACTAAAGATTTGATCAAAATCAGAGAAAAAGGAGAAAGACCATCCAGTTCTTAAAATTTTTGTACTCAACAATCATACCGAGAAGAAGGACAAAATACTCAAATAAAGGGAAGAGTAAGAAAAAATAAAAAGAAAGAAAAGGGAGAAAAAGAAAAGAAAAGAATTTGGATACCAAACTTTTTGAAAAGGAAAAGACTGTCCTAATCAAGATCTAGATTAATGCCAAGAAGATAGAAGGAATTTAGAGCCTAGCAAGATTGCTCCCAGTTGCCTAAAGTTCAAACAAGAAATTTGTAGTGTGAGAGTTTGCCCATAGTGTCACAACGTCTCCAACTTACAAAAAGCCTTCACTTAAACCCGTATACCTTGTAGACCACATTTCAAGCCTATCAAAGACATGTTGATCTCTCTTGGTAGGTAGAGTCTATTAGTGAAGATAGTTTGAATAAGCATGCATATGAGATAGATAATATTCAAACTCAATAACACCTTTGGCCAAGTAATGTGTATGTGCCTATCTAAAGTGCAACAATTCTTGCTTAAATAGAAATGATTCCCAATTTTAGTACGGTAACTAAGGTTGTCATATTATAGATATGTTAATTTGAAAAATCAAGTCCTGAGATAAATTAACATTAATTTGTCAAAGCCAACATTTGATTTCAAAATCAAAATTCAAAATTCAAAATAAAATCAAGTTAAGGGGAGTATGTTAATCTATCAAACCTCGAAGGACACATTGGGCAAAGGAAATGATTAATGGCAAGGTTATGAAGAAGCTACTGAATCATAATTTGAAATGGATGTATCTCTACTGCTTGGGGCCTCCATTATTCATGTTTTCAATATCTCGAATATAAAAGCCATAAATGTGAAGCATCCTGTCATTCCAAAGCAAGACTTGAATGGGCATCTGGAAGGAGTCAATGAGAATACTTCTGCTGATCACCTTGGTCTATGAGTTGATGGAATCACTGTAAGTATTATTCATGCATATCATGCATACATGATCATACCACATGGCATTTTCTTGTATTGTAATGTCTATTCAATAGACACTCGATGAAGCAAATATGAAGCGGGTATAGAATCAGGGGGCATAGAAGACCCATTGCATGAGGAAACTCTAATCATTTTGCAAAATAAAAGAAGAAATGAATGCTTGTTCGATGAGCTAGATAATATATAAACATCAACCAAAACCGCATAGAAAAAATCATGGGTTTGAGCCTACACCGGGGGCAAAGTTTCTCCTTTCAATATTTTTTGAGTTTATGTATGCACAAAACATTGTCAAACTCACTTCCAATATTTTACCATACAGGGGGCAAGAAGAAGATATGAAGGCTAGATAAGAAAAAAGAAAAAAATATTTAAAAGTCAAAAGTTACAGTAAAAGTGCAAATTATAATTATCATTATTATTATACAATAATGGATCACTGAGAAGGAGGTGGTAGATTATGATCAAACAAAGCCCTGAAGAAGTCATCGCCTATTGAAGGAGGAGGTATATCATCTATCCCAAGTCCACCCGAAGTAGGAGCACTCGAATCTCTATTACCTTGGAATTCAAATCTGTAACGGTCCTCATGATCATCAGCTTGGGGTACCCTAGATGACGAAGCACCAGGATCTCTCATCTCCTGAAACCGAAAATCTCAAAAATCTTACTCTGACTAGTGGTATAATTTTTCAAAATGGGAAAGTTGTTGACAACTAGCAGCTAACTCTTCTTGAATTTTCTTATTTTTTTCCTCAAGCATCCGCTGTGAGTCAGAACGGAAAGAGTAAGAGCATACATAATCATGCATACATGTAGCATAAATTATTATGGAACAAGAAAACTTATCAAGTAATTCATATCAACACCCTATGGATGAGATGGGATCTCGGTTGATTAGAATGAGCAAATGGAGGAGTGGTAAAGGAAGGTCCAACCTCATGACCAAATGAGCCAGCAACCTGCAATAATCATTAAAAAAATCAAAACAAGTTAAGAAAAATGGTAAGATGGTAAGAGTTTACCTGAGAAGTGGTAGCCCCGAGATGCGAGATAGACTCTCTTCCCTCTCCATGATTCTCCTCTTCATCTCTATCCTCATTATCCTCAGGAATCTCCCATACACCAACAAGAGATACATTAAAATTTAAGAGTCCTACTCGAACAAATTGGGTATAAGATTCACCCGGTGGATAGAGAAAGGTTTCAACATCATAACCATGCCGAGCCAACCACCATGTATTCTCCAACATTGATGTGATATTTAAAGTATACTCCAGGCAACTCATCATAATCCTCCACCGCTCCGAACCAAGGAACCACTCATACACTCTCTCCCCAAGAAACCAGCCACTAGACATATGGTCGGCAATGACTCGGTGAGTATGTTGAAAAGGCAATGCAGCATTCATGAAAGAAGTCCAGTTCATTCGCTCTTCTATGTTTCACCAACCCAAATTGACCTACAAAATGACATAAGGTAAGTGAACTTTTATATAAATTTTAAAGTATACTGATAATATTTTACCTGGCCCCAGTTTAAGCAACTCAAGAGATAGCGCTGGGTGTGCACCAGGTGAGAGCCGGGACCTGCTACACAATCTGACAATTAAAAATTCAATCTCGGATACCCGACTCTCTCTCGAGAAATGCCAGGCACCCTCACAAGATTATGCTCATATGCCCATACCTACAACAATAATAAAAATCAAATTCATGCAAGAATAAGAATGGAATTGACATTGGTGGAAGAAGAGTACCTCGACAACCACCATAAAGCCAACAAAAGACTTCTTATTTCTGCAAATCTTATCTAGTCCATGATAAAGATAGGCAAGGCCAGCTTCACCCCAGCCATAAAGCAGTACCATACTCATATCAGTAAGGGCCCTCAACACTAAAAAATGGATGGCAGATTCGATGCTGCATAAAATAGTCAACCTGAGCAAATACAGTAAAAATCCTCGAGCATATTGTTTGGTTGTTTCCCTATGAACTCGCCCTTCGTAGTTCATCCAATAACTCCGTATCGACTTAATTTTTATCTTGAAAGGCCCTTTAAGTGATGGTTCCATACCGATTAACTGTTGGACTTCTTCGAATGTTAGAATATCATTGGTAAGAGGGACCGAAAAGCCATAGTACCGGATACCAGTTATGGCAGTATCATCGACTGGGCCAATGGTCATATCTCCTATAGGTAGGTGAAAAGTATGGGTCATGTCCATCCACCGCTCTGACAATGCTTGAACTACACTCTTGTCTATCGGACACTCCTCGGATGGTAATTGCAAGATAAAGCTTTCAAAACTGCAATCTCGGATAATCCATTTTATCCAAGAAGGTGCTACATCATACCATTATCGGGCTTTATAGACACACCCTCCGCCCCGGATAACGCAACGATCACGCTAACACGGAGCCAGGTAAGTTAACACAAGGTAAGTATATCATCATATCAATACCACTAATTTATAGACTAAATTTATTCGTTATGTTCTATTTTAATCTATCTATATTTTTGTCTATTAAATTCTTAAATATAGTCATCTAATTAATTTATTGTTCCTAAATCTTAAAAAACACAAAAATAATAAAAATAATAAAAATATATATACATATTTATGCTGTTAAAATAAATAATTGAATTGTTACCTTGCTTTTTTGACTTGAACTGCGATGAAGCTGCATCCCGGCTAGTAGACTTATAGTTCAATTTTCATGCCGTCGGATAAATTCCAATAATTCAGTATTAGATCGAGGTCCTGAACTCGAAGCATGCATTTTCTCCTCAACTCTATACTAAACTCTTTGATTTCACTATCAAAATATGTGTGAGTGTGGATGAAAAGAAGAGATGAGCTGAGGTTTATATAGAAAATTTGCAAAGGAAAAAGATAAAAATAAAAAAAAGAAAAAATAGTATTCTCATAAAAAAAAGTAAATGTTACTAATGATAAATAGTAAATGAATTGTTAGTGAATAGTGTGTAAATAGTGACTACACAGTGAATAAATAGTAAACTCAATTATTCAATTCAATCATTCAGATATTTGCGCATATATAAATATTTTTACACTTTTAAAATAATTTTACACGTAGGGGTAAGAAGATATAGGCATTCTAAAAATAGCTAGAGCATCCTCAAGTAATGGACCTTCCTTGCCCCCTGATTCCATATTCGCTTTATGTTTGTTTCATAGAGCATCTGTTGTTTACTTTGACAAAGAACAGATAACACAAGATAAAAATGCCATGTGATATGCTCATGTGTGCATGATATGCACGAGTAATACTTATAGTGATTTCATTAACTCACAGACTGAGGTGATCAGCAGAAGTGTTCTCATTGGTTCCTTTCAGATGCTCATTCAAGTCTTGCATTAGAATGATAGAAAGCTTTGCATTTATGGCTTTTATTTTTGAGATATTAAAAACATGAATAATGGAGGCCCCAAGTAGCAAAGATACATCCATTTCAAATTATGATTTAGTATGTCAATTGGTAGCTTCTTCATAACCTTACCAGTAATCATTTTCTTTGCCCAATGTGTTCTTTGAGTTTTGATGGTTCAACAAACTTCTCTTAACTTGAAGGCTTTGTATATCATTTTTTTTAATTTTGATTTTGAAATCAAATGTTGACTTTGTCAAATCAATGTCATTGTACCTCAGGACTCGATTTTCCAAATTAACATATCTATAACATGACAACCCTAGTTACCGTACTAAACTCGGGAAGCATTTCTATTTAAGCAAGAACTATTGCACATCAAATAGGTATATACACATTACTTGGCGAAAAGTCTCATTGAGTTTGAATATTGTCTATCTCATATGCATGCTTATCCAAACTATCTCCATTAATAGGCTCTACCTACCAACAGAGATCAACAAGTCTTTGATAGCCTTGAAATGAGGCCTATAAGGGACATGGGTTAAATGAAAGCCATTTTGAGATTGGAGCTGATGTGACATAATGGACAAACCTTCACACTACAAACTGTTTGTTGGAACTTTTGGCAGTTGGAAACATGAAAAGATAGAGCATTGAACATCCTTCTTTCCTTTTGACATTAATTTGGATCTTGATTGGGATAGTCTTTTCCCTTATAAAAGGATGATACCCACATTCCTTTCTTTTTTTTTCTTTCTTTTTCTTTTTCTTAATCCTTCTTTTCTTTGAGCATTTTATCATTTTGCCCTTCTTTCCTATAGGACTTTCAAGAACTAGGTGACCTTTCTCCTTTTCTTCTAATTTTGATTGAATCATTGGTTGGGTTAGACCAATTCAAGTCAAACTGTCCTTATAAAACCAAATGGAAGCCTTTTGCTGCTTTAGGTAAAAGAGAACTTGGTTGGCTTTCTAAACCGTTTTGGGTTTATTTTCTTTTATTTTTCTTCTTTTTTCTTCTTTTTTTGTTGTTTTTTTTTGTTCTAGCTCTAAAAGAGTTGTCTTGTTTGTAACAACTTTTGTTTCTGATAATGCATTAGAGGAACGTCATAAATCTTCTTTAACAAGGATAAATCATTTGTTTCTCGGATGCTATCTTGATAGATTGGAGATATTAGGTGAACTTCAACTACCCTTATGGTCTTTAGAACATCAACTATCCTTACGGTCTTGGCTATACATTCCATTCTTTGATCTTCTTGCCTCTTCATCTTAGTGATCATCAGATTTGTCATAAGTATCATAATAGCTCAGGGTAGGTTATAGGGCTTATATGCCAATGAAAAGAAAGTTAAAATTTTATGAAGGTTCAAAGGGACAACTAGGGATTGATATTTAATTTGGTGGATAATAGTTGTTGGCTCGTCAAACAATGCCTAGATCATCTCTCCCTTAAATGAGCAGAGTTCAATTTCACCTCGAAAGTTTGTCAAAGTATGTTCTAAGATTGACTAGGATCTAGACAAAGGTCACTATGCTGGAGCCCTCTTAAAGTATGTATACACAACTTAATGCTATAGAGCAATTCCCTCACCTAGTAAAGTCATTCGAATCATGATGCATAGATATGCTAATTTATAAATATCAAGTTAAATTAGTCATTGGTTGAGCACCATAATGAACAGATACCAGGAAAAATTTGATGAAAATAATTTATTCAAACAAACATAATTTAAAAAACATAATTGTTCCAATTAAATATTAAAGAAAATAAATAGAGCAACACTCCAAGCTAAGGGAAGTTTGTTGAATAAAATTTCTCCTTATTCCACATCTTCAATATTCCCACCTTGAAAGGAAGATAAGATAAGATCTTCCTCCAATCCTCCTCCTGCCATTAAAGCTATTGGTGGAGGTATTCTTTTGAACCTAGGCAGAGGATTGTTTTTGGTATTGGGCTTATCCGGCTCAGGCAACTTTCCATTATCAATTAAATTCTGGATCTCATGCCTCAACTTCATACAGTTTCTGTTTTGTATCCAGACCTTTGATGGAATTGGCAAAATGCCTTAGTATCAAAGTTAGGTGGATGAGGGTTAGGCAAAGGACAAGGAGTCAAAGGTTGTAACAATCTCTTCTTTTGTAGCTTATTGAGAACCCAAGACAATGACTTCCCTAATTTCAAAAACTGCCTCATTCCTCCTTGACTAGTGGCATTAACATCAGCTTCCTTTTGTGTACTTTGTTTGCTAGGCTGATAATTCCCTTTCTCATTCATTCTTACCAAAAAGTGATTCCTCCCTTTCCCACTCTTCGATTTGCAAGCCAGCTTGCAAAAGGTCATTAAAGTCCCTTACAAGAGTGTGAGATAGCCTTTCATGGAGGCTGGGCAGGACGCCTCTGACTATCATCCTGATTTGGTCCAACTCATCAGGCCTCCTTTTGAGAAGTGCAGCCTTATTTCTCCATCTTTTCACATAGTCCAAAAAATTCTCATTTGGCCTTTGCCTAATGGTTTCCACCTCCATCAAGGTTACTTCCAGCTCGATATTGTACCCATATTGCTGAATGAAAGCCTTTTACAACATGTCCCAATCTTTTTGAGTACTTTCCTTTAAGGTGTTGAAACAATTTTGGACAATAGGGTCCAATGAGAGCATGAAATACCTCAAAGTTTGAGCTTTAGTAGCTCGGGTAGACTGTATAGCAGTGATGTACTGCTTCACATGGAGATGAGGGTTTCCAGTACCATTGTACCTAGAGAAGGAATGCATCTTGAACTTATTAGGGACCTCCTCATCTTGTTCAAACAATTTGTCAATCTCAAACATCTCTTCAGTTTTTAGCTTCTTTTCAAACTTTTTTTCTATGTCAGTGTAGACCCTTAATTTTTGACCCAGTCCGGTCCAATATATTTTTATATAGTCCAAAATAATTTTTGTGTTATCTTAATTAAATAATATTTGTTTTAGTATTTATTTTTTTTAATTTTAAATTTTTAAAAAATTATTATAATAATAAAAAATAATAATATAAACAAATAAAACAATAAAAATAAAAATAAAAATAGGCGACGCAAAATTTCATCTCCGAAAGTGTTGGAAGAAATGGCCCGCAGCCCACCCTACGAAATTTTTCGACGCAGTTCCTCACAGCAGCCCGTAGCAGTTTTTTTGCCATCAAAATTTTTCCGATGCAATTTTTTCCAAAACCAAATTCTATTTGGTTTCAGTTTTCTTTTCCTAATTAAATACAGTTTTCGTAAACAATTAAAATTAATCATCTAAATTTCCTATAAAGAAGACCAAAAAAATATAGAAAGGGAGGAGGAACGATCGGACTTTAAAAAAAGAGGAACAGGAGAGAACATTGGATCGTATAGTGGAAATTTAGATTTTTAGAAGAATAAGCAAATCCATCAACAATTTATCCAAGGTAGCACACTTGCCTTTGTCCTTGTTCATCCAAGAAGCAATTTTTGGTGGAACCAACGAACGAAGGTTTGAATTTCTAATTTCTTTATTTATTTTCTTTACAGTAGCTTCATCACTCAAAATTGAAAATTTTTTTCTTTTGTTTCTTCAAAACCTTAAAACCCTAAATTGATTCTTCTACCTCCAAAAACTCTAAAAATACTTTCTGTTTCCAAGAACCTTAAGAACCCTAAAAAAACTTTTCTGTTTCTTCTAAACCCTAAGAACCCTAAATTTATTTCTTCTATGTCCAAAAGACCTTAATTCGTTACTTTTCTGTTTCAAAAAACCTTAAACCATTTTGCTTATTTCCAAAAGCTTTATAAAACTCTAAACTGTTTTCACGAGTCTTAAAACCAAACATATTTTCCAAGACACCAAAAACCCTAAATCATTTTATTAATTCCCAAAACCCTAATCTCTATTCCAAAAGCTAGTAGCCTTATTTTTATAAGCATCAAAAGCTTTAACCCTAATTAATCCTTCTTTCCAAAATCACACATTAAGCATTATTCTTTTAAAAATAACATTAGTTTCTTCCAATTTCAAAAAAACTATTTTCTAAATTCTAAACCCTAAAATCATAATTTTCAACACCAAAACCTACAATCCTAGAAGCCAGTTTCTAAAATTTTCTAGGGCACTGCACACTTGACCCCCGCCCACTAACCGGCTAGTGGGACAGCCGTATGGGCTCGTCGAAGGGTCAATATTCATTTGTGTATTATGCGTCCATGTATTTAACATTCCTTTTTCCAAAGCCCTAATTTAGTAATTAAAATTCTAAAATCTTATTTTAAGGTGCGAGCCCTAAATTATATATTTATTGCTTGATTTAATTTTAGATTTGATTATGTAGTTTATTATATGCTTTGATTTATTTAATTTCAATGCTTGATTTATATAATTTATCATGGATGAATGCTTATTATATATTTTGATTGATGTTTAATATATTTGATAATGATTTATTTATTATGAATGGTTATTTACTTTTATCAATTTATTTTTTATTTCCAAATGTTGTAAGAGGTATGTTTCCACTTTGTGGGTACCTCATTAGTTAAATATCATGTAATTTAAATTGCTTTTATATTTTGGACTAATGTAAAGGACATGTTTCTACCTTTCGGTGGGTGTCCTATTAGTTTAGACATGGATGATGTAAGGACATGTTTCCATCCTCGGATGGGTATCCACTTATTTGCTTTGTTTGGACATTGCTTTGATTTTAATATAATGATGCTTTATTTCAATTGTTGCATGTAATATGGATAATATTGTTATATTTAAGAATTTTATAATATTAAGACCTGTAAAGGAGGCCTGTTCCAATGAATAGGGCGTTGTAGGGTTGCTGGGCCATTTCTCACCTTCCCCACACGTACCCAACTTTCCGAACCCATTAGGGAGTTGGGGATTCCTTAGGAATCGAGTCATCCACCCATTTCTTTTTTTTCAGCCCATCCGAGTGGCGACTCCATTTTCTCCGGACTTAGGTTCCTGTTCTCTAAGGCCCCGAGCCTAAATAGTGCCGAAGTCGCCCCCATTCTACCGGGAGTGGGGGCGAAAATCCCCGCTGACAGTGGCGACTCCATTGGGGATAAGAGAAGTTGATTTCGTTGGTCTTTTTATTATTCTATTCTTTCTTATAATGATATTATCTTTTGCATCATATTAGATTGCATCGTGTGCGTGAGTTAGGATGTTTGTGTTACCCACGTTGTGTTATGTAAGGGATACCATACTTTCACTCAAGGTATGGAGATCGAGCATGGTATAACCACTCATAGCCTCATACCATTTGGTATATACTTGCTATGGGGACCTAATCCTTTTTTACCTAAAGACTAAAGCTCATGTAATTGGCCTAGTTACTTTCCTTAGGTTTTTACCCCAAATGCATTTTGTTTGACTATGGTTAATTTATCTTGGTTTAAATCATGGCTTATTTGGTTTGTTCTTTTTCTAATATGATCTAAGTACATTGTAAGCTCAAAATAAATTTTTCTTTAAAGTCCAATAGACCAAAACAATTTTCAAAACTTTTAAGATGGTCATTGGATATAAGACTTTTCTAAAAACAAATCAAAAATTCTTTTGCTCATAACCCAAATACAAAGTCCGAAATCCATTTTTTTTTCTAAAATCTTTTTACAATGGGCTTATGTTTTATTAGTTTTTGTTATAGTTTTGTGTCTTGTTTATTATGATAATTATTGTCTTATTGAGGTATTTTGTTAGTTTTAATCGGTTTGTTTGGTGTTTTCATTAATTTTGGTAGTTTTAGTTTATTTCAATGTTTATGTCGTTATTGGTCTAGTCTTTAGTATTGTGTTTATGTTGTGTTGGTTATTTTCTATTTACTTCTTGTTTAGAGTTTGTTTTGAGTTTTGTGTTAGGTTAAAAAAGGCAAGGAAGCAAATTGAAGGAGGAAAAAAAGGTAGTAGCTGACACAGGCAGAGGATACGGCCAAGTCACTGGCCGTGTCCCATACCAAGCTAAAGAGGAAGAGCATGTCACAGTTGAAGACACAAGCAAGGGACACGGCCAAGTCAGTGGCCGTGTCCCTCCAAAGAAGCCCAGACACGGCCAAGTCACTCCAACCTGGCCGTGTCTCACCTGCATCCAAAGTAAAGAAGACTTAAAATTCACAGAGGCAGACAAAGGCAAGGGACACGGCCAAGTCTTATGGCCGTGTCCTTCCAAAATGGTGCAACACGGCCAAGTCACCTCTGACTTGGCCGTGTCACTCAACTAAAGAAGAAAAAGAAGAGAAGCAAGCAGAAGCGAACATAGACAAGGGACACGGCCAAGTCAGTGGCCGTGTCCCTCCAAAGAGCACTCACATGGCCAAGTCGCATGCAACTTGGCCGTGTCCCTTATGAACCAAACACGCAGCGGATTTTTAACGGACAATTCATATAAAAGGAAAAAAAAGCTAGGGTTTGAGGGACTATTGAGTTTTTAAGATTATTTTCAGCCGTCAGAGAGCAAAGTTAGGGTTTGAACATTTATTTTCTTTGATTTTGATTTCACTTTGGATTAAACTAGCCTAGATTAGATTGTTCTAGCCATTGATACATCCTTCTTGCAAGATTTGAACAAGAGATTCTTCAGAAGCTTTAAGGAGTTTGTAACTTGGTTTTGTTCTCGAACTTATTCTCTTTATTTTCATTGAAATTGTATTAATGGATATTATCATGTCTAATTTGATTTCTTTGAACATTAATGAGATGAGTATGTTTGATAGCATGATGAACTAATTTGATCTAGTCTAGGGTTTGTATGGATCTGCTATGATTGTATGAATTGGTTATTCTCTTAGCTAATAATTTCCTTGGCCTTGATTGAATGAAATATTGTTAATATATAATTGATTGGCCACCAATTATGTGTTTTACGTATTAGATGATGGATTGAGAGATGAAGTCTAATGCTGGAACAATTCAATTAAAGACTTAGGTGAATTAGAGATATAACCTATTAAAAAGATTATTTCAGTTATAACAAGATTAGTTGAAAGAGGTTTGAATGCGAGAGCTTATTTCCTTGACTTGATTAATTGAGTTGTTTGAGATTTAATCTTTGAAATTAAATTAGTTAAGAGGAATAACCGTTCATGCATATAAGTAGCAGAGAAGTGCAAACCCTAGACCTTTCTATCAAGTGAATCAAAACATCAGTTCTAATTTACTTTTATTCGTTTTAAACTTTAATCAATCTTCTTCATTATTTAGCAATTTAAAATTCTTTATTACTTTTTATTTATAATCTGATAATCAATTAGCCACTTTAGCTTTCTTGTGAGATGACCTTGGGGCGATCACCTTTGCTACAACTACCTCGTATACTTGCGAGTGACGCTTTGTGGTATAGTTAATTCGAGCGCAATAAGTTTTTGGCGCCGTTGCCGGGGATGCTAATTGGCGAAATAGTTTATTAGGCAAAAATATTTTAAATTATTTTTCATTATTTATTTTTTATTTTATTTTGTCTTTTGCTTTTAATAATTTCTTTTTCTAGAAATTTTGTTTATGCAAGGCAGGAGATCACTCGAAGGAGAGCTACATCCATTCATTCCAGAAATTCAGAGAGTGAAAAGGAGCAGAGAAGAGTTTGAGCTCTATGCCGGATTTGATACAGAGGAGGACACTTCTGAATTTGAGTCAGATTCTGCACAATCAGTTAAAATGGTTGAAGAAAGGCAAAGAACGATGAGAGACTTTGCTAGACCTGTCATTGGAACTTCCACCTCTTGCATAAGACTGACAGATGCAGCAAGAAATTATGAGTTGAAGAACATTCACTACAACATGCTGCCATCATTCTATGGAGTTCCAAATGAAGATCCTTTGAACTTTATTAGGGATTTCTACTCCACTCTCAACACTTTTCCTTTGGGAGGACTAACAGAAGATCAGTTGAGGATGAGATGTTTCCCTTATACTTTGAAGGATAGGGCAAAGAGCTGGCTCATGATGTTGCCTGAAAATTCACTAACAACTTGGGAGCAAGTTTACAATAAATTCATGGGCAAGTTCTACTCACATCAAAAGACAGCTGAATTGAGAGGTAAGATTGCTATATTCTCTCAATTTGAAGGAGAGCCATTTCATGAGGCTTGGGACAGATTCAAGATGCTATTGATCCAGTGTCCACATCATCACTACCCACTTCAACTCCTTAGTCAGTTTTTCTATGATGGTCTAACCCAGCAAGTTCAGAACACTGTTGACAATGCAGCTGGGGGAGCCATGGGGGAAAAGATAGCTGATGAGACTTATGAGATCTTTGAGATGTTGGGAGCTAATTCTCAACAAAAGAGTGTAAGGGGAAGAAGTAAAGGGGTGAATCAATTAGAAGCCAATAGTGAGATGGTCAATCAGATAGCTGAATTGACAAAGCAAGTGCAGATGCTGAATATGAAGAACAATATTTCTTCATCTACTCAAGAAGTGTGTGGAATCTGTGGGACTTTCGGGCATGGAGCAAATATTTGTCCCTCTGCATATGAGTCTTTTGGTAATGCTGAGCAAGTCAATGTTATGGGAGGATTCCAACCAAGGGCCAGAAATGATCCTTACTCCAACACTTACAACCCTGGTTGGAGGAATCACCCAAATTTTTCTTGGGCAACAAATAATTCTCAGCAGCCTTTCCATTTGCTTCAAAGACAGAACCAAGAACAAGGCCAATCCTCAAATCAAGGGCAGTCTAACATAGAGAGCTTGGAGGAAAGTTTACAAGCTTTCATCAAAGTCAGTGCTCAAAATCAAGAGATGACTAATAAGAGGTTGGATTCATTAGAAGCATCTTTTAAAAAAGTGGAGACTCAAGTAGGACAACTTGCACAACAGATGCAAATTCAACAGAAGGGGAAATTTCCAAGTCAACCTGAGCAGGCACATTCAGTGACTGTTCTTAGAAGTGGTAAGGTAATTAACACTAATGTTGAAAATGACTCTGTGAATGCAGGTGACCAAGGGAACAAGAAGGAAGGAGAATCAGAGGACCAAGGTGCTGGAGATAAATCAAGGGAGAATCCCTTTCAGCAGATTTACATAAGGCAAGCAATCCATACCGGCCTCCTATACCATTCCCCAGCAAGTTGAAGGATGATAAAACAGATAAGCAATTTTCTAACATCTTCAACATGTTGTCTAAGGTAAGTATTAACTTACCCTTACTGGATGCAATAAAGAACATACCGGCTTATGCCAAGTTCTTCAAGGACCTAATCACCAAGAAAAAGAGATATGAGACAAATGAAAAGGTGATAGTTTCAGAGGTAGCTAGTGTTGTTCTGTAGCATAAACTACCTCCCAAACTAAAGGATCCTGGAAGTTTTATAATTCAAATTACTGTGGGGAATGGAAAGGGGACTGAAGGCATGTGTGATCTATGAGCTAGTGTGAATTTAATGCCTTATTTTGTGTTTAAAGAATTAGAACTAGGGGAGCTTAAACCGACAAAAAATGGTGTTGCAATTAGCTGATAGGTCTTTTAGATTCCCGAAAGGGGTTATAGAAGATGTGTTAGTGAAGGTTGGAGGGTTGATAGTACCTGTGGATTTCATAGTACTTGACATGGAAGGGAGTAACCCTGTACTATCAGCACACACTATATTGCTGGGTAGGCCTTTCATGGCTACTACCAACACCTTAATAGATGTTAAAAATGGTAAGTTGTCAATGACTGTCCTAGGGCAAACTATTGAATTTTCTATTTTTAACACTTCTCCTATTTCTACAACTGCTTTATATGAGGAATGTTCTTTAATTAATTGTGTTGAAGCAGTTGTTTCAGATGCTTTCTTGCAGATAGGTTCCTCAGATAAATTGGAGCTGACATTGACTTTAGAAGAGGGGGCTAAATCAGTGAGGGAGACCCAAAGGTGCCTTAACCCAAAGGCAAATGAGAGCTCGAGAAACTATAAGGATCGCACTAAAGCAATTCATCACAGATTTATTGTGCGACAAACATTGAGTCTAGGTATGAAAGTTTTACTTTTTAATTCTCAACTCAGTTTGTTTCAAGGAAAATCAAATCTCGATGGAGTGGTCCTTTCGAGGTAACTAAGGTATGTCCTTCTGGTGCCATTGAATTGCTTAACTCTAGAACCAATAAGATTTTTAGAGCAAATAGACATAGAGTTAAACTATACAATGAATGATTTCAGGAAGTGAGGATCATTGACAGCACTTTGATCCATGATCCTTAAGCCTTGCATGATGTCCAGTTTTGTGACATTAAAGAAGCGCTAAATGGGAGGCAACCCATCGGTTTGCATTTCTTGTTCATAGTTATAATTTTATATTTTGCAATTTTGATTTTATGTTTAGTTTAAATAAATAGAAACCCTAAGCTCTCTTGCATCTTGTTTTTGAACATCTGTGTTTGAAAGTTAGGTTTTGCCTCACCAGGGGGCGATGGAAGACAGGTTGTCCTTAAACTATTTTTCTTTATTATTCTTGTTTTCCATTGAGGACAATGTAATTTTTAAGTGTGGGGTACTCTTTAAGCTTTCCTTTAATTTTTGTTTTGTTTGTCTTGTTTTGCTTATTGTGTTTGTTGTGCATGGCATAATTGTTGAAATCTTATTGATCTTTTCTGTGATTTTAGCATTGTAGTTGAGACTTTAGTATCAGCATAGAGATTAGCATTTGAATTCATTCAGGATCAATTTTCACATTCTGCAATTTATGACATATAAATCTTTGTGAACCCACCTGTGTGAGTTTTGAGCCTCGTAATTTGATATTTTTATCAGTTGATTTTCTTTTCTTAAGTGTGCACCTTCATGATTTTGCATCTCTAGAGTTTGCTTTTGCATACTAATTGAACTCACATTATGATTTAATCTCAAGGTTTAAAGTAATGAAGGCAAATTAGGTTAGCCCTTTAGCTTAAAAAGACCTCCCTTAATATTAAATTCCTTAGTGAGCCAAGTTGAGCCTTTGACCTTTTCTTGTTTGAACAACACAATTCACAGCTCAGCTTTCTCTTATTATCATCATACTTGCATTAAGGAATGGAGTTCTTATTATATGACAATAGGGTGGTTTATTTCAAAGTGTGGGGTAAGCAAATAAAAATAATAATAAAAATATGGTATTGCTATTTGGGGTGAAATGCATACTTTGCGCTTTGTATTTGATTAAGAGTTGACTATTCTTTTCCTCTACATGTTAAGCTAGATGATTTATGCAATGTTATATTTTGTATATATATGTATAAAAAAATAATAATTATAAAAATAAAAGAAAAAGAAAAAGAGAAAATAAATAAAAAAAAAGAAAATAAAAGAGTATATATATGTATACAAAATTTACATATGTTCTAGCATTGGTTTGCAAAAGAGGAATGTCGACTCGTGTATTTTTCTTTGAGTATGCAAGTATGTGAAGTATTAATGGATTGTGAGTATGCCATTTGAGGGAGTTATGAGTGCCTTAGCAAGAGTAGTGTCTAATTTAGAAACTCCATTTCTTGATGCTCCAGCTTAAATGTCTTTTCTCACACCTTCACCTTAGCCCCATTGCATCCAAATAAAAGACCTTCAGATTATTTCTTGAGAAAATCAGTGACGGAGATTGGATAATTAAGCAAGTTTATGGTAGTATGCAATCATGAGTGCTTTGAGTGATTAACTTTTGAAATCGAGTGAAATACTTAGATGAGAGATAAGATTTGTATGTCTGGATTAATGAATGAGTTAAGAAAATCTTGATTGAAGGAAATTGCAATTATTTATGTCTGATGTCTTGAAGGATTTCATTTTATATGCTGGAATTATAGTTAAGGTTGTTTGAGTTTTTAATTTATGCCATGTGAATTTGCTTGAGGACAAGCAAAGCTTTAAGTGTGGGATAGTTGTTTTATTAGTTTTTGTTATAGTTTTGTGTCTTGTTTATTATGATAATTATTGTCTTATTGAGGTATTTTGTTTGTTTTAATCGATTTGTTTGGTGTTTTCATTAATTTTGGTAGTTTTAGTTTATTTCAATGTTTATGTCGTTATTGATCTAGTCTTTAGTATTGTGTTTATGTTGTGTTGGTTATTTTCTATTTACTTCTTGTTTAGAGTTTGTTTTGAGTTTTGTGTTAGGTTAAAAAAGGCAAGGAAGCAAATTGAAGGAGGAAAAAAAGGCAGTAGCTGACAGAGGCAGAGGACACGGCCAAGTCACTGGCCGTGTCCCATACCAAGCTAAAGAGGAAGAGCAATTCATAGTTGAAGACACAAGCAAGGGACACGGCCAAGTCAGTGGCCGTGTCCCTCCAAAGAAGCCCAGACACGGACAAGTCACTCCAACCTGGCCGTGTCTCACCTGCATCCAAAGCAAAGAAGACTTAAAATTCAAAGAGGCAGACACAGGCAAGGGACACGGCCAAGTCTTGTGGCCGTGTCCCTCCAAAATGGTGCAACACGGCCAAGTCACCTCTGACTTGGCCGTGTCACTTAACTAAAGAAGAAAAAGAAGAGAAGCAAGCAGAAGCGAACACAGGCAAGGGACACGGCCAAGTCAGTGGCCGTGTCCCTCCAAAGAGCACTCACACGGAAAAGTCACATGCAACTTGGCCGTGTCCCTCATGAACCAAACACGCAGCGGATTTTAAACGGACGATTCATATAAAAGGAAAAATAAGCTAGGGTTTGAGGGACTGTTGAGTTTTTGAGATTGTTTTCAGTCGTCAGAGAGCAAAGTTAGGGTTTGAACATTTGTTTTCTTTGATTTTGATTTCACTTTGGATTAAACTAGCCTAGATTAGATTGTTCTAGCCATTGATACATCCTTCTTGCAAGATTTGAACAAGAGATTCTTCAGAAGCTTCAAGGAGTTTGTAACTTGGTTTTGTTCTCGAACTTATTCTCTTTATTTTCATTAAAATTGTATTAATGGATGTTATCATGTCTAATTTGATTTCTTTGAACATTAATGAGATGAGTATGTTTGATAGCATGATGAACTAATTTGATCTACTCTAGGGTTTGTATGGATCTGCTATGATTGTATGAATTGGTTATTCTCTTAGCTAATAATTTCCTTGGCCTTGATTGAATGAAATATTGTTAATATATAATTGATTGGCCACCAATTATGTGTTTTATGTATTAGATGATGGATTGAGAGATGAAGTCTAATGCTGGAACAATTCAATTAAGGACTTAGGTGAATTAGAGATATAACCTATTAAAAAGATTATTTCAGTTATAACAAGATTAGTTGAAAGAGGTTTGAATGCGAGAGCTTATTTCCTTGACTTGATTAATTGAGTGGTTTGAGATTTAATCTTTGAAATTAAATTAGTTAAGAGGAATAACCGTTCATGCATATAAGTAGCAGAGAAGTGCAAACCCTAGACCTTTCTATCAAGTGAATCAAAACATCTGTTCTAGTTTACTTTTATTCGTTTTAAACTTTAATCAATCTTCTTCATTATTTAGCATTTTAAATTTCTTTATTACTTTTTATTTATAATCTGATAATCAATTAGCCACTTTAGCTTCCTTGCGAGATGACCTTGGGGCGATCACCTTTGCTACAGCTACCTCGTATACTTGCGAGTGACGCTTTGTGGTAGAGTTAATTCGAGCGCAACAGCTTAGAAACAAAATTATTTTCTTACAAAGAGCCTGCAAAATATTTAGGTCAATGTTGCGCCCGAATTAAGTACTACTACAAAGCGTCACTCGCAAGTATACGAGGTAGCTGTAGCAAAGGTGATCGCCCCAAGGTCGTTTCCCCAAGAAGGTGTGGTTCGTAATAGCTTGAATGACAATTTATTTAAATGCGGAAGTGTTTGTTGTATGAAATGTGCGAGATTAATTTAAACCTAAAATTTAACCGTGCGTAGAGATTAATGTGTGTGGGTGTGCAAGATCAAATCGATTCTTGGGAAGGTGCCTAGGGTTATAGGTCCATTCAATCAAAGCTCAATTCTCAATTGTCCATTAACATAACCTTGTAAATTAATTTGTTCCTTAAGATTAATTAGTCAATTACCAATCCATTAGTTCTCAAATTCATGAATTAACAATGACCAATTGTTTTACATTACCAAATTAACGAAACCCTAGAACTTATATTTCTAATTCATTCATAGGGTGGTCGATTGTATAGTTCCTATATTGGATTTCACCTCTCGGTCCGTCATCCAAAATTCAAAGATCAATAGGTAGCTAATCTATCAACCAAGCATTTAATGCAATACAATCAACCAATCAACAAGGAACATCAATTTAAATATCAAATAAAGACATTCAACCAAATATACTACAAACCTTAAACATGGGTATTTAGCTCAACATCATCAATTTAACACATTCATTCAACTCAATATAAAACAAATACAAATTGTCCATTGCAATATCAATTCTATTAATACAACAACAACAATAAAAAATTAATTAAAAGAGAAAATAGAAAAACCCCTTGTGAAGGTGCCAAGAGTAGGATTGCTAGTCTTCCTCCTAGCTCCACTTAATGTATTTGATGAAGAACTCAAGCCCTCTTCAATGGTTGATTTCCCCTTGCAATATGGAATGGAGCTTTTTTAAGTCACCAAACCTTTGGATGGAGCTTTCTCAACTCACCAACCTTCAATGGATATGCCTTTGGAAGATCGAATGGAGCTTTCTCAAGTCACCAATCCCTTCAATGAAGCTTCTTCAACCTTTGAGAACTTGTAACCCAATTTATCCCAAAGAACCTCAAAGATCTTATCAATGGAAGATGGAGAAGGTGGAGAGGATGGAAATGGAGGTTTGGAGGTGAAGGGACAAGAGAGAGTGTCACTCTCTCCCTCTCCCACGTTTTTTTTGCAGAAATTTGGCTCCAAGAAGCCAAGAACTCACTCCATTTTCCTCTTCCTCTCCTTTAATTCATTCAAAAATAAACACCCATGCCTTCCAACTCATACCACTTCACCTTGTTCCCCACTTTTTCTTTGTTTAGTATTTCTTTTGGCAAACACAATGTCTTGTTCCCCACTTTGTCTCCCAACTCATGCAAAAAAAAATTCAACATTTAATAGGTGACATGGCCAAGCCATGAGTGGCTTGGCCATGTCTCTCATCTTTCTTTGGGACACGGCCAAGCTAGCTTGGCCGTGTCTCTTGCTGCTCCTTTTCTTTCTTTTTCTTTTCTTTGTTCCCAAGACGAGCAGACATGGCCAAACTTCAAGAGACATGGCCATGTCATGTGACATGGCCAGTGGCTTGGCCATGTCTCTTGCCAGTGTCGCATTCTGCCTTTCTTTTCTTTGGTTTCATGGAGTGACACGGCCAAGATCCTAGCCATGTCTCTTGCCAGTGTCGCATTCTGCCTTCTTTCTTTTATTTCTTTTCTTTGGTTTCATGGAGTGACACGGCCAAGATCCTGGCCATGTCATGTGACATGGCCAATGGCTTGGCCATGGCGCTTGCTAGTGTCGCCTTCTGCCTTCTTTCTTTTCTTTGTTCTCAAGTGGTGACACGGCCAAGCTCCTGGCCATGTCATGTGACATGGCCAGTGGCTTGGCCATGTCTGTTGCCAGTGTCGCCTTCTGCCTTCTATCTTTTCTTTGTTCTTAAGTGGTGACACGGCCAAGCTCCTGGCCATGTCATGTGACATGGCCAGTGGCTTGGCCATGTCTGTTGCCAGTGTCGCCTTCTGCCTTCTATCTTTTTGAGGGACACGCCCAAGACAATGAGACATGGCCAAGCTTCAAGCGACATGGCCATGTCGATCAGACATGGGCAAAGACATGGCGATGTCTGTGAGTGTGTCAAGTACTGCCTCTATTTTAGGATGAAACACGGCCAAGACAATGAGACATGGCCAAGCTTCAAGTGACATGGCCATGTCGATCAGACATGGGCAAAGACATGGCCATGTCTGTGAGTGTGTCAAGTACTGCCTCTATTTTAGGATGAAACATGGCCAAGACAATGAGACATGGCCAAGCTTCAAGTGACATGGCCATGTCGATCAGACATGGGCAAAGACATGGCCATGTCTGTGAGTGTGTCAAGTACTGCCTCTATTTTTTTTCTTTTTTGGCTTCTTTTCCTTGGGTGAGACACGGCCAGTGACTTGGCCGTGTCTCTTGGTTGTGTCAGCTACTGTCTTAGAATTCTTTTGAGGGCATGGCCAAGCTTGCTTTGGCTTGGCCATGTCTTGCTTGATTCATGCTCTTCTTGCCCGGTTTTGATCTTCCAAGGGTGTTTTTGCACCTAAACCTAAAACAAACACTTTAAACATACTTAAAACAAAAATCAATCAAAACATTAACTAAAACACACATAAAATCATACTAAAAACTAGTACAAAAATGACCTAAACAACTACCCCACACTTAAATTCTTGCTTGTCCCCAAGCAAGGCTAAAATTAAAACACACTAAACAAGATAAATTTTTTTTAAGTTCAAGAGTTATAAAGATGTATCATGACTTCCCTATCCTAAATCCGCAATCAATATCGAATCAAACAAAATCGACACTCATGCAATTAAGTGGCTTTCCATGCATAACCAATGTTATCGCTCCCTCACCAACTCTTACAAGTGTTTGATCATGGTGGTGTTTACACTCATAACAATCAATGAAAGATTATTACCATAGGCTTGCTTATCAATCAAATCTCCACCACAAAATAACAATCAAGCATCAATCAAAAGGTCTTATTTTGGTTGTAATGGGGCTAAGGTAAAGGCATGGAATTTAGGAAATGTGAGCTTAATCATTAAGTTCAAGAGCACTTCAAGAATGAAGTAACCATTTATATATATAACCCAACAATCCCAAAACACCATCCTCTCATCTACCCCTTGACATTAAAGAGCTTTTCAAGGGAACTCACTTATTAAATCTTGTAATGATACATTCCAACCCTTTCAATAAGAATAACAATTATTCTTCTTCTTATTATTATATATATATATATTTTTTCTTTTTCTTTTTCTTTTTTTTTATTTTTTTATTTTTTTATTATTTTGCTTTGCCACATTAAACCTACTAAATTTAACCCCACACTTAATTCAACACAACACTCGGTCATAAACGCTCTTAAAATGCTCTTGACCTAATGAAAGGATAAGAGTTAAACAACAAGGTTCAAGCTAATGGTGTTGTGAAAAAGAAAGAAAAGGAAAAATAAAATAGGCTCAAAATTGGTTAACTAAGGTTAAAAATAGGGTTGGTCTTTTTAAGCCAAAGTGGTTTCACCTAATTGCCTTAATCATTTTGATGCAAAATTGAAATTTTTATGGAATCTTAAAATGCATGTCAAAGCAAGTTCTAGCAATTCATCAATCAAAGATGTTCACCCACAACAATAATGAAAGTTGATGGCTCAATTCCTCACTAGGTTAATGGCAATGCAAGGAAAAACCGACAAAATTGACAATAAGCACCAATTCTACTCAATTCTCAAATTCATGCTTCAAAAATTCAAAGGTCATCAATCAACAATTTTTATAACAATTGAACTTCTAAAACTCATTTATTCAACGAAAAACATTAAAAACATTAACTAAACTTAAACAAAAATAACTTAAAAGTAAAAACACAAAACAAAAGTAAAAACACAAAACACATAATGCACTTAAAAGTAAAAACACAAAACACAAAATGCACCCACACTTAAAGATTCACATTGTCCTCAATGTGAGCATGCATACACAGGGAGGGTTTAGATGAAACCTGATTTCCATCGTTCCCATATATGATGTGTAGGGCTCCTTCCACCCATAATGCAATTAGAGCCTAGGATTGAGAGGATGAACAACATGTAACTTTGAAATGCACCCGATGTATGGCAAGCCTTAAATATTTTTCCTTGAAGGGAACATGCCTCAAAGGGACATGTGAAGGTCACCTCGGGGTTATCCTCCAGTGTTATAGGAACGTGGTAAAATCCTATTTCATTGTGCAGCATGGTTCTATCCATTGTATGCTCTTCTTCACCACAAAGAGTAGAGGAGATGATTTTTGGGAACTCTTTAAGTTCAACCAAGTTTGGTTGAATTACTTCTTCATTCACCTTAACAATGTCAAGTCCCCTCTCAACAACCTCAACATCTAAAACTAGCTTACACTCCTCAATTTCAAAATTGGGCATTACATGTTCTTCTTCTAAAAGCATACCCATCTCAAGCTTATATCTACTTTCTCCTTGGGAGTGCATATCATAGATGTTAGAAAGTTGCTTACCTTGCTCCTCTTCTTTCAGCCTACTTGGGAATGGAATTGGTTGCAAAGGATTTGGAGGTTCATACAAATGTGATGAAGTAGATGAGTTCAAATTCTCCTCTTCCTTTGATGGAATTAACTCCTCTATGTTTGGTTGTATTTCCTCGCCATCTTCTTCTTGATTAGTTCCTACATCAAAGGAATCACAAAAACTGTTATATATTACTTGTTCACTCCTTAAATTTGTGATTACCTCAGTTTGCTTTAATTGGCTAGGAAATTCCTCTTCTTGGTGTGCTTGGAGTTGATGTGCCAATTGATCAACTTGCATTTCCATCCTCTTTAAGGATTCCTCCAAAGAATCAAACCTCTCATTGCTCCCTTCCTGATTTTGTGTGCTAATTTGAAGGTAAGCATTCAAATCATCTTCCACTGTGGATTTCTCGAATTGATCATGGTTTTGTGAGCTAATTTGAATGAAAGCATTCAAACTATCTTGCAAAGTGGGTTCCTTAAGGTGATCTTGGTTTCGTGTGCTAGTTTGAATAAAGGCATTCAAACTATCTTCTAATGTTGGTGGCTTAAGGTACTATTGATTTGAATATTGCTCCTGAGAGTAAGGATTTCTCTGGTAAGGTTGAAACAATTTTTGAGGTGGAATTTGCTGCTGGTTTTCCCAAGAAAAATTAGGTTGGCTTTCCCAGCTGGGATTATAAGGATTGGAATATGTGTCATTTCTACCCATTTGCTGGAAACCTTGGTAGTCATATTCTTCCTCTGGCCATTCTTGGTATCGTCTAAAACCCATGGAACATGTGTTTGCACTATGGCCTACATTGCCACATGCTGCACATATCTCTTGGCGTGGCATTGGTGCTCTTCCTCTTGGATTTAGCACCTTAAGTTGATTCGTCAATTCTGCTAATTGCCATGCCATGTCAGAGTCTGGGTTATCATCATAAACCCCTGAGTACCTTGAAAATTGCATATTTACACAAGGCACTTAGCAAATTAAAGAAAACAAACAAATAATTAAATTGAAAGAAAAATAAAACAAACAAACAAGTCACAGAAAATAAACAAACAATGAAAAGAAAAATCAAACTATTACTACTACGACAGCCCTCCCCGGCAGCGGCACCAAAAACTTGTTGGTACTACTACAAATCGTCACTCGCAAGTATACGAGGTAGCTGTACCAAAGGTGATCGCCCCAAGGTCATTTCCCCAAGAAGGTGTGGTTCGTAATAGCTTGAATGACAATTTATTTAAATGCGAAAGTGTTTGTTGTATGAAATGTGCGAGATTAATTTAAACCTAAAATTTAACTGTGCGTAGAGATTAATGTGTGTGGGTGTGCAAGATCAAATCGATCCTTGGGAAGGTGCCTAGGGTTATAGGTCCATTCAATCAAAGCTCAATTCTCAATTGTCCATTAACATAACCTTGTAAATTAATTTGTTCCTTAAGATTAATTAGTCAATTACCAATCCATTAGTTCTCACATTCATGAATTAACAGTGACCAATTATTTTACATTACCAAATTAACGAAACCCTAGAACTTATATTTCTAATTCATTCATAGGGTGGTCGATTGTATAGTTCCGATATCGGATTTCACCTCTCAGTCCGTCATCCAATATTCAAAGATCAATAGGCAGTTATTCTATCAACCAAGCATTTAATGCAATAGAATCAACCAATCAACAAGGAACATCAATTTAAATATCAAATCAAGACATTCAACCAAATATACTACAAACCCTAAACATGGGTATTTAGCTCAACATCATCAATTTAACACATTCATTCAACTCAATATAAAACAAATACAAATTGTCCATTGCAATATCAATTCTATTAATACAACAACAACAATAAGAAATGAATTAAAAGAGAAAATAGAAAAACCCCTTGGGAAGGTGCCAAGAGTAGGATTGCTAGTCTTCCTCCTAGCTCCACTTGATGTATTTGATGAAGAACTCAAGCCCTCTTCAATGGTTGATTTCCCCTTGTAATGTGGAATGGAGCTTTCTCAAGTCACCAAACCTTTGGATGGAGCTTTCTCAAGTCACCAACCTTCAATGGATATGCCTTTGGAAGATGGAATGGAGCTTTCTCAAGTCACCAATCCCTTCAATGAAGCTTCTTCAACCTTTGAGAACTTGTAACCCAATTTATCCCAAAGAACCTCAAAGATCTTATCAATGGAAGATGGAGAAGGTGGAGAGGATGGAAATGGAGGTTTGGAGGTGAAGGGACAAGGGAGAGTGTCACTCTCTCCCTCTCCCACGTTTTTTTGCAGAAATTTGGCTCCAAGAAGCCAAGAACTCACTCCATTTTCCTCTTCCTCTCCTTTTAATTCATTCAAAAATAAACATCCATGCCTTCCAACTCATACCACTTCACCTTGTTCCCCACTTTTTCTTTGTTTAGTATTTCTTTTGGCAAACACAATGTCTTGTTCCCCACTTTGTCTCCCAACTCATGCAAAAAAAATTCAACATTTAATAGGTGACATGGCCAAGCCATGAGTGGCTTGGCCATGTCTCTCATCTTTTTTTGGGACACGGCCAAGCTAGCTTGGCCGTGTCTCTTGCTGCTCCTTTTCTTTCTTTTTCTTTTCTTTGCTCCCAAGATGAGCAGACATGGCCAAGCTTCAAGAGACACGGCCATGTCAAGTGACATGGCCAGTGGCTTGGCCATGTCTCTTGCCAGTGTCGCATTCTGCCTTCTTTCTTTTCTTTCTTTTCTTTGGTTTCATGGAGTGACACGGCCAAGATCCTGGCCATGTCATGTGACATGGCCAGTGGCTTGGCCATGTCGCTTGCCAGTGTCACCTTCTGCCTTCTTTCTTTTCTTTGTTCTCAAGTGGTGACACGGCCAAGCTCCTGGCCATGTCATGTGACATGGCCAGTGGCTTGGCCATGTCTGTTGCCAGTGTCGCCTTCTGCCTTCTATCTTTTCTTTGTTCTCAAGTGGTGACACGGCCAAGCTCCTGGCCATGTCATGTGACATGGCCAGTGGCTTGGCCATGTCTGTTGCCAGTGTCGCTTTCTGCCTTCTATCTTTTTGAGGGACACGCTCAAGACATTGAGACATGGCCAAGCTTTAAGCGACATGGCCATGTCGATCAGACATGGGCAAAGACATGGCCATGTCTGTGAGTGTGCCAAGTACTGCCTCTATTTTAGGATGAAACACGGCCAAGACAATGAGACATGGCCAAGCATCAAGTGACATGGCGATGTTGATCAGACATGGGCAAAGACATGGCCATGTCTGTGAGTGTGTCAAGTACTGCCTCTATTTTTTTTCTTTCTTGGTTTCTTTTCCTTGGGTGAGACACGGCCAGTGACTTGGCGTGTCTCTTGGGTGTGTCAGCTACTATCTTAGAATTCTTTTGAGGGCATGGCCAAGCATGCTTTGGCTTGGCCATGTCTTGCTTGATTCATGCTCTTCTTGCCCGGTTTTGATCTTCCAAGGGTGTTTTTGCACCTAAACCTAAAACAAACACTTTAAACATACTTAAAACAAAAATCAATCAAAACATTAACTAAAGCACACATAAAATCATACTAAAAACTAGTACAAAAATAACCTAAACAGTCAATTACGAAATACCAAAAATCAATTGTGAGCCTAGTTTATACTAAGAGTAATTAATCACGGGCTTGTTTTTGGCATAAACCATTAGTTACTTTTTCATGTAAGAAATCTATGTATAATAAATCTTTTAATTTAGTTTTAATCCAATATAGCATAAAAGCTACTATAGTTGATTGAATGGATTAAAACCTAATTAATGGGAATTATTATGAACTGATTTCCATTTTCAAAAATATAACTATTGATTGAAATGTCTGAGGGAAATATTCAAAAACAAGGTACCCCATGTTGGTATTTTGTTAACCATATACCTAGGAAAAGAGACTTGCCATTTGTGTGTGGATGTTATAAGGTTGGAAATAATGCCCTAATATCATTCTTTGTTGATTGTTTATGCATACATGCATACATTTGCATGTCATTTCATTGATCCGTTCTGGCTCACAGCCCTAGATTACGGCAGTTCAAAAGCTTACAACAATCTGACCTACGCTGGTAGTAAAGAATCTAGCAACGACTCAATCACTCATTCACCAAAACAATAGATGACAAACAAATTCAAAGAATGGTGGATGATGCCCTCAATGCCAAGATGGAAGAAATAAAAGAGGCCCTAACTGAGACCATGAAGAACCAATTGGCTAAGATTTTAGGAAATCATGTCGAAGCATCAGCTAGCACTAAGAAGCCAAAGGACAAAGGGAAGAATAAAATTGGTGAAGTAGCTTTTGATGATGAAAATGTGATCATTGATGATGATGATTGGGCTCAATACTACCAAGATCCTTAAGACAAAAAGGAGTTGAAGATTGTTGAGAAGGAAACTATTGAAAAGGCTGAGACATCTGATGTTGAGAAGATGATTGCAAACTTAGAAAAGAAATTTGAGAAGAAACTAAAAACCGAAGAAATGTCCGAAGTTGACAAATTATTTGAACAAGATGAGGAGGTCCCTTATAAATTCAAGATGCCATATTTTGCAAAGTTCGATGGAACCGAAAATTGTCACCTCTATGTGAAACAGTACATCACTACCATGCAGTCTGCCCGAGCTACTAAGGCTCAAACTCTAAGGTACTTCATACTCTCATTGGACCTTGTTGTCCAAAATTGGTTCAACACCTTAAAGGAAAGTACACAAAAAGATTGGGACATGTTGTACAAGGCTTTCATTCAGCAATATGGATACAATGTTGAGATGGAAGTTACCTTAATGGAAGTCGAGTCCATTAGACAAAGGTCAAATGAAAATTTTGTGGACTATGTGAAAAGGTGGAGAAATAAGGCTGCTTTGCTCAAGAAAAGGCTCGATGAATCTGATCAAATAAGGATGACCGTGAGAGGCATCCTGCCTAATCTTCATGAAAGGATGTCTCATATACTCATCCGTGATTTCAAAGATCTTCTCCAAGCTGGTCTGCAAATTGAAGAATGGGAAAGGGAGAAGAATCGCTTTTCAATAAGAAGGAATGAGAAAAGGAATTATCAACCTAGCAATCAAAGCACTCAAAAAGAAGTTGATGTCAATACAGCTGGTCAAGCAAATAGAAGACAGTTTTCAGATCTAGGGAAGCCTTTGTCTTGGGTCTTCAACAAACTACAAAAGAAGGGACTATTACAGCCATTGGCCCCTCGACCTTTGCCGAATCCTTTACGCCCAAAATTTTGTACTAAAGCCTTTTGTGAATTTCATCAAACATAAGGACATGAGACAGACAAATGCTTGGGATTAAAATATGAGATCCAAAATTTAATTGACAGTGGTAAGCTCCCTGAGCCTGATAAGACCAGCAGAAAAGACAATCCTTTGCTAAGTTTGGAAGAGTACCTCCACCGGCAACCTTCATGGTGGGAAAAGGATTGGAAGAAGATTTCATTTTATCATCCTTTCAAGATGGAAATATTGAAGATGTGAAAGGAAAAGACACTTAAACTCAACGAACTTTCCTTAGCTTGAATGTTGCTTTTCAATTTTACTTTCTTTAATATTTTGGAACTATTGTATTTTTCAAATTTAAAGTTGCTTGAAATAAATTACTTTCATCAAAATTTTTGTTGGTTTTTGTTCATTTTGGTGCTCAACCAATGAGGAATCTAGCTTGATAATTCATGAATTAATATATTTATGCATCATGACTCGAATGACTTTACTAGGTGAGAGAATTGCTCTGTAGCATTGAGTTGTGTATGCTTACTTAGAGAGGGATCCTGCATAATTACCTTTGTCTAGGTCCTAGTCAGTCTTAGAACATGCTTTGATAAACTTTTGAGGAAAAATTGAACTCTGCTTATTTAAGGGAGAGATGATCTAGGCATTGTTTGGTTAGCCAACAACTTGTATCCACCCTATTAAATATCAATCTCTAGTTATCCCTTTGAGCCTTCATAAAATTTTAGCTTTCTTTTCATTGGCATATAACCCCAATAACCTACCCTGAGCTATTGTGATACTTTTGGCAAGTCTTATGATCACTAAGATGAAGAGGCAAGAAGATCAAAGAAAGAAATGAATACCATGAAAATAGTTGAAGTTCTCAATACCATGAAGATAGTTGAAGTTTTCAATACCATGAATATAGTTGAAGTTCTCAAGGCCATAAAGGTAGATGAAGTTTTCTTAATATCTCCAATATATCAAGACAACATCAGAGTAACAAATGATTTATCCTTGTTAAAAGAGATTTATGTCACTCCACTCATCCATTATTAGAAACCCAAATTGGTACAAAAAAGACAACTCTGTTAGAGCTAGAATCCAAAAAAAAACCAAAAAAAAACAAATAAGAAAAAAGAAAAAAAAAGAAAAAAAAAGAAAAGAAAAAAAAGAAGAAAAAAAAAAGAAGAAAAAAAAAAGAGAAGAAATAAAACCCAAAAAGGCGACTCAAAAAGCCAACTGAGTTCTCTGTTACCTAAGACAACAAAAGGCTTCCATTTGGTTTATAAGGACGGTTTAACTTGAATTGGTCCAACCCAAACAAAGATTCGATCAAAATCAGAGGAAAAGGAGAAAGACCATCCAGTTCTTGAAAGTTCTGTACTTGACAATCCTACAAGGAAGAAGGACAAAATGATAAAATACTCAGAGAAAGGGAAGAGTGAGGAAAATAAAGAGAAAGAAAAGGGAAGAGTAAGAAAAATAAAGAAAAGGGAAAAGAAGAAAAAAAAACAAATTTGGGTCTCAAACTTTTTGCAAGGGAAAAAAAATGTCCTAATCAAGATCCAGATTAATACCAAGAAGATAGAAGGAATTTGGAGTTTAGAAAGATTGCTCCCAGCAGCCTAAAGTTCCAACAAGAAATTTGTAGTGTGAAGGTTTGTCCATTGTGTCACATCGGCTCCAACTTACAAATGGCCTTCACTTTAACCCATGTCCCTTATAGACCCCATTTCGAGCCTATCAAAGACTTGTTGATCTCTCTTGGTAGGTAGAGTCTATTAGTGGAGATTGTTTGGATAAGCATGCATATGAGATAGACAATATTTAAACTCAAAAGAGATCTTTGGCCAAGTAATGTGTATGTGCCTATCTGAAGTGCAATAATTCTTCCTTAAATAGAAATAATTCCCGAGTTTAGTACGGTAACTAGGGTTGTCATGTTATAGATTTGTTAATTTGGAAAATCAAGTCCTGAGGTACATTGACATTAATTTCGTAAAGCTAATATTTGATTTCAAATTCAAAAAAAAAAATACAAAGACTTCAAGTTAAGGGGAGTATGTTGAACTATCGAACCTCGAAGGACACATTGGGCAAAGGAAATGATTATTGGCAAGGTCATGAAGAAGCTACCAACTGACATGCTGAATCATAATTTAAAATGGATGTATCTCTATTGTTTGGGGCCTCCATTACTCATATTTTCAAAGATAAAAGCCATAAATGTGAAGCATCTTGTCATTTCAAAGCAAGGACTGAACAAACATCTTAAAGGAGTCAATGAGAACACTTCTATTGATCACCTCTATTTGTGAGTCGATGGAATGATTGTAAGTATTATTCATGCATATCATGCATATATGAGCATATCACATTGCACTTTCTTGTCTTGTATTGTCTATTCTTTATTAAAGTGAACAACAAACACCTTATGAAGTAAGAATCAAAAGAAGATATTGAATCAAGGGGGCATGGAAAGCCTATTGCTTAAGAAAGTTCCAGTAATTTTGCAAAAAAAGAAATACGTGTTTGTGTGAAAAGCTAGACAAGACAAACATCAATTAGAGCCCACATAGAAAAATCATGGGGGGGTAAGGAGAAGATATGAAGGCTAGCTGAAAAGGGTTGAATTTTTTGCAAAAGTGCAAAGGAAGAACAAGAAAGAATGAAAAAAAGAAGAAAATTAGAATTCTCAAAAGAATGAAGATGCAAAAGACAAAAGATCAGTCCAGTTAAAAGAGCTGAAGCTAGGGCAAAGACCCAACCTCCAGTGGATAAAGATCCATGTTTCAAGGGTAAAGACCTGATCTCCAATGGATAAAGATCCATGCTTTAGGGGTAAAGACCCGATCTCCAATGGATAAAGATCCATAATTTAAGGGTGAAGACCCAATTTTCAAAGATGAAAATCCACTTTCAAGGGTGAAGACCCAATCTCTAATGGATAATGATCCAATTTCAAAGGGTGAAGACCCGAAGTCCAAAGGATGAAGATCCATTTTCAAGGGTTAAGACCCGATTTCCAAGGATGAAGATCCATTTTCAAGGGTGAAGACCTGATCTCAAAGGATGAAGATCCATTTACAAAGGGTGAAGACCTAAAATCCAAAGGATGAAGATCCATTTTCAAGGGTAAAGATCCAATCTCAAAGAATGAAGATCCATTTTCAAGGGTGAAGACCCGATCTCAAATGATGAAGATCCATTTTCAAGGGTGAAGACTCGATCTCAAAGGATGAAGATCCATTTTGAGGGTGAAGAACCACAATGCATAGAACAGCCGGAGCAGTCAGACTTCTCAACTGATAAAAGGTCAGACTCACTCAGTCTCGAGTCCAAATACCTAATCTCGGGTCCAAGTACCTAAATCCAATCTAGTCTCAGGTCCAAGTACCCAAATTCAATCTAGTCTCGGGTCCAAGCACCCAAATTCAATTCAGTCTCGGGTCCAAGTACCCATTCTCGGGTCCAAGTGCCCAAATCAAATTCAATCTCCGGTCCAAGTACCTAATCTCGGGTTCAAGTACCCAAGTCAAATTCAATCTCATGTCCAAGTACCCCAATCAAATTCAGTCTCGGGTCCAAGTATCCAAATCAAATCAACCTCAAGTCTAAGTACCCAATCCCAGGTCCAAGTGCCCAAATTTAATCTAGTCTCGGGTCCAAGTACCCAAATCAAGTTCAATCTCGGTTCCAAGTACCCAAATCAAATTCAATCTTAGGTCCAAGTACCCAAATCAAATTCAATCTCGGGTTCAAGTACCCAGTCTCTGGTCCAAGTACCCAAATCAAATCAATCTTGGGTCCAAGTACCTAATACCGGGTCCAAGTATCCAAATTCAATCTAATCTCGGGTCCAAGTACCCAAATCAAGTTCAATCTCGGGTCCAAGTACCCAAAACAAATTCAAGTAGCCATATCGTCAAAATTAAGACTTATTGCTTTTCACTCTCTATTACTAAAGTCTCAGATCGTTCAAGCAGGTGCCAAACTGTAGACCCTTAATTTTTGACCCAATCCGGTCCAATATATTTTTATATAGTCCAAAATAATTTTTGTGTTATCTTAATTAAATAATATTTATTTTAGTAATTATTTTTTTTAAAATTTTAAATTTGTAAAAAATTATTATAATAATAATAAACAAATAAAAAATAAAAATAAAAATTGGCGGCGAAAAATTTCATCGTCAAAAGTGTTGGATGAAATGCCCCGCAACCCACCCCTTGCAATTTTTCGATGCGGTTCCTCGCAGCAGCCCACAGCAATTTTTTTGCCAGCAAAATTTTTCTGACGTAACTTTTTTTGAAACCAAATTCTATTTGATTTCGGTTTTCTTTTCCTAATTAAATACAGTTTCCGTAAACAATTAAAATTAATCATATAAATTATCTATAAAGAAGACTAAAAAAACACAAAAAGGGAGGAGGAACGATTGGACTTTAAAAAGAGAGGAACAGGAGAGAACTTTGGATCGTATAGTGGAACTTTAGATTTTGAGAAGAACAAGCAAAGCCATCAACAATTTATTAAAGGCAGCAACCTTGCCTTTGTCCTTGTTCATCCAAGAAGCAATTTTTGGTGGAACCAACGAACGAAGGTTTGAATTTCTAATTTCTTTATTTATTTTCTTTGCAGTAGCTTCATCACTCAAAATTGAAAATTTTTTCTTTTGTTTATTCAAAACCTTAAAACCCTAAATTGATTCTTCTACTTCCAAAAACCCTAAAATTACTTTCTGTTTCCAAGAACCTTAAGAACCCTAAAAATACTTTTATGTTTCTTCTAAACCCTAAGAACCCTAAATTTATTTCTTCTATGACCAAAAGACCATAATTCATTACTTTTCTGTTTCCAAAAACCTTAAATCGTTTTGCTTATTTCTAAAAACTTTATAAAACTCTAAACTGTTTTCACGAGTCTTAAAACTAAATATATTTTCCAAGACACCAAAAATCCTAAATCATTTTATTAATTCCCAAAACCCTAATCTCTATTCCAAAAGTCAGTAGCCTTATTTTTTTAAGCATCAAAAGCTTTAACCCTAATTAATCCTTCTTTCCAAAATCACACAGTGAGCATTATTCTTTTAAAAACAACATTAGTTTCTTCCAATTTCAAAAACCCTATTTTCTAAATTCTAAACCCTAAAATCTTAATTTTCAACACCAAAACCTACAATCCTAGAAGCCATTTTCTAAAATTTTTTGGGGCGCTGCCCCCTTGACCCCCGCCCGCTAACGGGCTAGCGGGACTACTGTATGGGCTTGTCGAAGGGGTCAATATTCATTTGTGTATTATGCGTCCATGTATTTAACTTTCTTTTTTCAAAAGCCCTAATTTAGTAATTAAAATTCTAAAATCTTATTTTAAGGTGCGAATCCTAAATTATATATTTATTGCTTTATTTAATTTTAGATTTGATTATGTAGTTTATTATATGCTTTGATTTATTTAATTTCAATGCTTGATTTATTTAATTTATCATGGATGAATGCTTATTATATATTTTGATTGATGTTTAATATCTTTAATAATGATTTATTTATTATGAATGGTTATTTACTTTTATCGATTTATGTTTGATTTCCAAATGTTGTAAGAGGTATGTTTCCACTTTGTGGGTACCTCATTAGTTAAATATCATGTAATTTAAATTGCTTTTATATTTTGGACCAATGTAAAGGACATGTTTCTACCTTTCGGTGGGTGTCCTATTAGTTTAGACATGGATGATGTAAGGACATGTTTCCATCCTCGGATGGGTGTCCATTTATTTGCATTGTTTGGACATTGCTTTGATTTTAATATAACGAAGCTTTATTTCAATTGTTGCATGTAATATAGATAATGTGGTTATATTTAAGAATTTTATAATATTAAGACCTGTAAAGGAGGCAGGTTCCAATGAACCGGGCATTGTGGGTGGTGCTAGGCCATTTCTCACCTTCCCCACACATACCCAACTTTCCAAACCCATTAGGGGGTTGGGGATTCCTTAGGAATCGAGTCATCCACCCCTTTCTTTTTCCCGGCTCGTCCGAGTGGTGATTCCATTTTCTCCTAACTTAGGTTTGTGTTCTCTAAGTCCCCGAGCCTAAACAGTGCCGAAGTCGCAAGAACCATTCCACCGGGAGTGGTGGCAAAAATCCTCGCTCACAGTCAGCAATCATCTTTTCAACATCTAAAGTTTAAGTTTTCTCCACAACTGATCTTTCAACAACTTTTGACTCTTTCTTCTTGCCTTGAGGATCTTGGAAGTATTGAGCCTAATTGTCATCATCATCAATGATCACCTTATCATCATCAAATGCCACTTCACCAACTTTAGCCTTCCCCTTATCTTTCTTAGTGCTTGCGGATGCTTTGGCATTGTTACCAAACATTATAGTCATTTGATTCTTCATGATCTCAGCTAGGGTCCCCTTTAGTTTCTCCATTTAGCATTGAGGGCGTTGTCCACCATTCTTTGAATTTGTTTGGGCTCCATTGCTTTTGGTGAAAAAGTGATTGAGTCATTGCTAGATTCTTCATCTCCGGCATAGTTTAGATTGTCGTAAGCTTTTGAACTATCATAATCCAGGGCTGTGAGCTAGAGAGGATCAATGATATGAGATGTGATGCATGTATGCATGTATGCACGAATAACTAACAAACAAAGATATTAGGACGTTCCTTCCAACCTTATAACTTCCACACATGGATGGCGTGTCTCTTTTCCTATGTATATGGTTAACAAAGTACCAACATGAGGTATCTTGCTTTCGAAAAATTCGCTCAGATGTTTCAACCAATGGTTTTATTTTAAAAATGGAAATCAATTCATGATAATTCCCATTAATTAAGTTTTAATCCATTCAACCAACTAAAGTAGATTTTATGCTATATTTGCTTAAAACTAAATTAAGAGGTTTATTATAAATAGATTTCTCACTTGAAAAAGTAACTAATGATTCATGCCAAAAATAAGCCCATAGTTAATAATTCTTAGTATAAACTAGGCTCACAATTGATTTTTGGTATTTTTATAATTAACCTAAATATTCATAAGCTCTTTTAAAAGATTATGAAAATAATTTTGTTTCTAAGTCCATTGTACAAACATTTTAGAAAAAATGAATTTTGGGCTTTGTATTCGGGTCATGAGAAAATAATTTTTGATTTATTTTTAGAAAAGTTTTATATCCAAAGACCATCTTGAAAAGTTTTGAAAATAACTTTGGTCTTTTGGACTTTAAAGAAAAAATTTATTTTGAGCTTACAATGTACTTAGGTCATATTAGAAAAAGAGCAAACCAAATAAGCAATAATTTAAGCCAAGATAAATTAACCATAGTCAAACAACAAGCATTTGGGGTAAAAACCTAAAGAAAGTAACAGTTCAATTACAAGAGCTTTAGTCTTTGGGCTGAAAGGCTTAGGTTCCCATAGCAAATATATACCAAAAGGTACAAGGCTATGTGTGAGCAGGGATTTTTGCCCCCACTCCCGGTGGAATGGTTCTTGCGACTTCGGCACTGTTTAGGCTCGGGGCCCTAGAGAACACGGACCTAAGTTCGGAGAAAATGGAGTCGCCACCTGGACGGGCCGAGAAAAAGAAAGGGGTGGATGACTCGATTCCTAAGGAATCCGCAAACCCCCTAATAGGTTCGGAAAGTTGGGTATGTGTGGGGAAGGTGAGAAATGGCCCAGCACCCCCACAATGCCCGGTTCATTGGAACCGACCTCCTTTACAGGTCTTAATATTATAAAATTCTTAAATATAACAATATTATCCATATTACACATAATAATTAAAATAAAGCATCGATATATTGAAAATCAAAACAATGTCCAAACAAAGCAAATAAATGGACACCCATCCAAAGATGGAAACATGCCCTTACATCACATGCCTAAATAGGACACCCACAGAAAGGTAGAAACATGTCCTTTACATTGGTCTAAAATATAAAAGCAATTTAAATTACATAGAACTTGATTAATGAGGTACCCACAAAGTGGAAACATACCTCTCACAACATTTGGAAATCTAAATAAATTGATAAAATAAATAACCATTCACCATAAATAAATCATTCATCAAAGCTATTAAACATCAATCAAAATATATAATAAACATTCATCCATGATAAATTAAATAAATCAAGTATTAAAATTAAATAAATCAACCATAAAAAATATAATAAACTATATAATCAAATATAAAATTAAATAAAGCAATAAATATATAAATTTAGGGTTTTAAAGAATTATCAATTGAATTTAGGATTTCAAAACTTAGGGTTTTAGAAACTAAAGTTTTATAATTAGGGTTTTGAAATTAGGATTTTTAGGGTTTTTGAAACTAGGGTTTTGGAAACTAGGTTTTTGGAATTAGGGTTATAAAAATAGGGTTTTGGAATTAGGGTTTTTAAAGCTAGGGTTTTGGAATTAGGGTTTTGGATAATTAGGGTTTTTGGAATTAACTTACTGCCTAAAAAAAACACAATTTTGGATTTGGAAAAATAAATTAAGGTTCTGGAAAAATAATCAATATTTTGGAGTTTAATAATGAAATGGTTTAGGCATTTGGATAAAAATAGTTTGAGGTTTTGAGTTTTAATGAAATAACATACGGTTCTTGAAGTTAAAGTAAATAAGATAGATTTTAACAATTAATTGTTGACTACTGGATAGTTTTATGTTTTATGAAATATGCCTGTGGAATTACAAATACCAATTGATCAATATGATAATTAAAGCAAAAGATTAAAGTTATTAAAACAAAAACCAAAGCAAACAATTAAAGTTATTAAAACAAAATAAAAAACAATTTACTACATGTTCAAAGATCAAGTTACTATGTGTTCGAAGTTACTGCATGCATGCATGTTCTTATTAATCAAAGAAATGAAACTACTGTAAACATAAATAATTCATGATTAAAGATCAAACCTCCACTCGTTGGTTACTCCACAATTAACTTCTGGATGAACAATTAACAAAGACAACACTGCTGTCTTTGAATGATTGATTACTGATGAATGTTTGCTGCTAATCTTTTCTGTTTGTTGCCGTCTCTTTGCTATCTTGTTAATGTTCCTTGCCGTCCCCTCTTAATGTTCCCTTGTTAATCTTTTTTTCCCCTTAATGAATTCTGAAACATTGTTACTTATAGCCGAACCTTACTCAAAATCCTTAACCTATTATAAAATAGTCTCTAAAACAAATTCTAGTTGAATTAGGAAACATATTAAACCCATGTCAACCTAGTTGCCCTAGGTCGACATGAGACCAACCTCATGTCGACCTTGGGCTACCCAAGTTGACATAAGGCATGCTCATGTCGATCTTGGGCTGCCAAGGTCGACATGAGGCATGTTCATGTCGACCTAGCCTCCCAAGGTCTACATGAAGCATGCTCATGTCGACCTAGCTTGCCCAAGTCGACATGAGGCATGCTAATGTCGATCTTGGGCTGCCAAGGTTGACATGAAGCATGCTAATGTCTCCAGGCTGGCCTCAATTAAATTATTCTGACCTTTTTTAACTTATGAACCGGAAAATTTTAATTTGGGTCAATTCCACTTGGTTTTAGGGTTTTACAATCAAAAACTGACTCCTTTAAAAATTATAAACTAGGTTTAAATATTTAAAGTTGGATTAAATTTATTTTGGCATCCTTTAATTAGGACCATATCAAATTGGGGTAAAAATTAAGGGTCTACACTATGAGTGGTTATGCTATGCTTGATCTCCATACCTTGAGTGAAAGTATGGTATCCCTTACATAACACAACACGGGTAACATGGGCGTCCTAAGTCACTCACAAGATGCAATCTAACATGATAGAATGGATAATATCATGATAAGAAAGAATATAATAATATAAAGACAAATATAATCAACTTCTGTTATCCCCAGTGGAGTTGCTACTGTGAGTAGGGATTTTCGCACCAACTCCCGGTGGAATGACTCTTGCGACTTCGGCACTGTTTAGGCTCAGGGTCTTAGAGAACACGGGCCTAAGCCTGGAGAAAATGGAGTCACCACCTGGACAAGCCAAGAAAAAGAAAGGGGTGGATGACTTGATTCCTAAGGAATCCCTAACCCCCTAATGGGTTCGAAAAGTTGGGTAAGTATGGGGAAGGTGAGAAATGGCCCAGCAACCCCATAATGCCCAGTTCATTAGAACCGACCTCCTTTGCAGGTCTTAATATTATAAAATTCTTAAATATAATGATAATATTCATAATACATGCAATCATAAGAATAAATAAATACTTTATCAAATTCACAATAATGTCCAAACAAAACAAATGAATGGATACCCATCCGAGGATGGAAACATATCCTTACATCGTCCATGTCTAAAACTAAATAGGACACCCACCGAAAGGTGGAAATGTGTCCTTTACATTGGTCCAAAATATAAAAGCAATTTAAATTACATGATGCTTAATACATGAGGTGTAATATCCCAAACAATACCCTAGAAATTTGGAAATGTTAATTGTTGTAATTGGATTTAATGATATAAAGTATATATATATGATTAAGTGGAAAGAGAGGAAAAGAGAAGTGTGTATATGTTGTATATGTAAAGATATATACAACATATACAAGTCAACATTTATTGATGGTCAAATGGGATAATTAAATATTTAAAATAGAGTTAAATTAAGTTGAAGTTGATATTTGTATTATTTTAATATATTAAATTGCTTGGTTGAGGTTAATCGGAGATTTGAGTGGCTAAGAGTAGAGTGGTATTGACTTTTCATTATCTTCTTCTTCCTCTTTCTTTTTGATAGTCGGCCACCACCATCTTCATCAAGAATAGAGGTTTTGTGATTTCTAACTCAAGATTGAAGAGTGTTTCAAGTGATCAAGTTGGAATTCTAAGGATTCTCTTCATTTTTGGTAAGTTTCCAACTTATTTCTTTGTGTTCTTTTGGAGTATGTGTATTTGAGTTTGGTGAATGGTTGTTGTAGATGTGTTTTTGGTTGATTTGGTGTTTGAGTCTACTTGGTCTTATTGACTTTGATTTTTGGGGTTGAATTGAAGAAAAGGGTTAAGTTTGGTGAAGGAAACAAGATTTGTGAATTGTGCTTGTGTTGAGTTGTAAATATGGTTGTGATTGTGTGTTGATGCATATAATTGACTGCTTTTGATGTTATACAAGTTTATTATGGTATATTGATGGTTTTTGTTAAGTTTGTTTGGAGTAGAAAAGGTGAAAGAATGATGTTTGTTGGATGTGGTGTTATTGGTGTCAAATTTAGGTTTTTGGCCTGACACTCCCAGAAACACGGCCATGACTTTGGGCGTGTCAATGGTTTTGTTTTCTAGATGGGTGGCACAAGCAATGATACGCCCATATCATTGAGAGTGTCACAGCTTCTGTGTTGGAGTAGTATCGACACGTCTAGTGACACACCCATGTCACTGAGCGTGTCATAGCTACTGTGTTGTTGGTGGATTGACACATCCAGTGACACGCCCATGTCACTGAGCGTGCCAGAGCTTCCGTGTTGGAGGAGGATTGACATGTGCAGTGACACGCCCATGTAACTAAGCGTGTTAAAGATTCTATGTTGTGGGTTTAGGGCATGATCAAGGACACGCCCGTGTTGTTAAGCATGTCATGTGTAGAGTTTGCCCTAGTTAGTTCTTATCCTTATTTTCTTATGTGTATTACTAAGTGAGTATGTATAATCACCTTTGAATTAGGTTTTGAAGAGAATTGAGTTGCCCTAATCCGAGTGTTGAAGGATTCTTGGAAGAGGAGGTTGTTAGATTGGTGTGAGTTGCTCTTGAGGTAAGTACAAACCTTATATGACTGCATACATTTACATGACTTTGGCACTTAACACATTTTGTTGGAAAATGTGTTAGGTTACCTATTAAATTGTTGATATATGAAAATGGTGCAATGATTTGCATTATGTGAGCTATGTGAAATATATGTTGAGGATTCAAAATATATGAACAACGTAATTTGTTATGCATACTCTAATGATGAAATGTGAAGCCATTGATGTTGGCTATAATGATGTAAATGAAATATTTGGGGCATTGTGGCTAAATGATCATGAGAAAATGAGAATGGAATTGATAATGAAATAATAAAAGAATTGTGTGCCTAATATGTTATTCAATTTTCAGAGTTTTGTTATTGTTGGCATGCCTAAAAGTAACACTCCCTTGAAGCTGGGTTGGGCTTGGTCCTTGAAGCCAAGTTAGGTTGACGCTGAGCTCCCCTTGAAGCTTGGTTGGGCCTAGTCCTTTAAGCCTAGTTGGGATGTTACATATGAGATGTTTCTCATTGCGATAATGATTCGCCTACGGGCTTGATAAATGTGATTATTGGACCAAAATAATAACTCTAGAATTTGAATGGCACATTAGTTTCTTTTGGGCCCATGCTTGTCATTGCTTAAATGTGAATCATGAATGATGAAACAATTGAATAATATAATGAAATGTAATGTTATGAAATATGATATCCTTGTGTATTGTTTTATAATTCTTGAAAGTTTAAAATTGGCATTACATTGAATCAATTTGTTATCATGGTTAGTACCATTAAGCCGTTGGCATAGCATAACTGTGATTTAACGTGCAAGAGACTGGGTAGATCCGATTGAACCAGAGAGTTCAGCTAGACTGAGTCAAGTCTAGGCTTGTGATCCCTTGTGAAGAGTTGATTGTTGGACTTCAAGATTAGAGACGAATAAGGTAATGATGATATATGTATTTTAATAAGGAATATTTTATCTATTACTATTTATAATGATGATTTGATGTTAAAGTTTTAAAGGTTGGTTTATTTCAATTAGACTGCGACATCCTTATATCCGGTATACATATATTACATAATGAGAGTATATGTGGTGTATGTATATGGGATATAGGGGTGTTACAATTGTTTTGGCATCAGAGCCTAGGTTTGATGTTCTCAACCTAGGTGAATTGTAAGGAAAAGAAAATTTTGATTTTAAAATATGGTTTTTAAATAATATACATGCATTGGCATTGGCAGTTTTTGATCTTTGATGAGGTATATTCAGCTGTGTTGGCAGATATAGGTAGTGATGGCGTCTCAGTCACTTCAGTCCATAGAAGGTAGTGCTGAGAGTGTAGCTCCTAAGAGGGTAGAGATGGAGCTAGGGTTGAGATAGCTGGAGAGGCACCTGCTCTTGTGCTAGAGAGACTTGCTGCTGATGAGATTCCGTCGGTTTGGTTACTAAATATGATAGAATTGTTTAGGCAAGCTCTAGTACAGTAGCACCACCACAACCATAGCCGCAAGTACTGGTGAGGCAGTATGAAAAATTGAGGAAGTTTGGAGCTGAGGACTTCTTTGGTACTACAGATCCTGCAGTAGCTGAGCAGTGATTGGATAGAATTTAGAGGGTATTCATTCAGCTACAGGCTACTCCTGAAAAGAAATTTGATTATGCTAGATCCCTTCTGCAGAGAGATGCTTATGATGACGGTTTCACATGCCATGGATGATCCATCGACCTTAACTTATGATGATTTTCTGCGGGACTTTGAGCAGAAGTATACTCTGAGGGAGTATAAAGATGCCAAGAAGATGGAGTTTTTGAATTTGAGACAGTATAATCGGACAGTGACAGCGCATATGATAGAGTTTATCAGGTTGAGTCATTATGCCGGTGAAATTATTTCAGATGAGATTGACCGGTGCAGGAGATTTGAGGAGGGATTGAAGCCCTCTATTATGTGTATTGTTGCTGGTTCTCGGTACTAAGATTTTTCTCAGTTGGTTGCAGCAGCCAGAAGTGTTGAGAGAGCACAGGGTATTGCAGCAGCTACTACTGAGGAGGAGACTAGAGTTAGGAGACCCCAGTTTGAGGCAGGGACTTCATCTTTGAAGAGAGGCAGAGGAAGTTTTGTTCTGAGAGTCAGTAGAAGCCAGAGGCAGTCTAGTAGGTTAGTTTAGCATCAGAGGCAGAGACCGAGACCTACAGTTTCTATAGCTAGTGCTCTGACTCCATTGGTTCATAGGTCTATTCCACCTAAATATGTCCATTGTGGTAGGGCACATGGTGGTACTTGATGGAAGACGGGTGGACGAGGAGTATGTTTTAGATGTGGGTCACCGGATCATTTCATCAAAGATTGCCCTGAGCTAATGGAGGATAGATAGACTGATACTGTAACTTCTTGACCCAGTGTCAACAGAGAAGGTCGAGGAGGTAGAGGTTTTATTAGAGGTGGTCGACCTGGGATTAGTTAGAGAGGAGGCTCTACATCAGGAGGCAGTAGGCCAGATGAGGCTGGGCCATATGTGATGCAGTGGCAGCCGGATGCTTCAGCCATTATCGCGGGTATATTTTCTTTATTTTGCATTTTAGTTCTTGCTCTAATTGATCTAGGATCTACTCATTCATATATAAGTGCATCTATCTTGCCTGTGAATGAATTGCATACTGAGTCCCTAGGATTTGATGTTTTGGTGACAAATCCTTTAGGGCATTGTGTGGTAGTTAGCAAGGTGCATCGTGATAGTTCAGTTGTGGTGCAAGATGAGGAGTTCTTGGGTGATTTGATTGAAATGTCTTTTAAGGAGTATGATATGATTCTAGGCATTGATTGATTGTCTAAGCATGGAGCTGTAGTAGACTGTCAGAATAAATGTGTTACTATGAGAACCAGTGATGGTAGAAGTGTGATGGTATCTAGTGAGCAGAGACAACTTGCATCCATGTTTGTTTTAGATGTTGCAGCTAGGAGGTTGATTCGAAAAGGATGTGAGGCTTATCTTACTCATGTTGTAGATACCAGAGTTATGGGTTCTCAGCTTGATAGTATACCCACAGTTGCAGAATTCCTAGATGTTTTTTTCGAGGAGTTGCCAGGGATACCTCCTGAGAGAGAGGTTGAGTTTGGTATCGATTTGTTACCTGGTACCACTCCCATCTCTATTACTCCCTATCGAATGGCACCTGCTGAGTTGAGAGAGTTGAAGGTGCATTTGCAGGAGCTGTTAGATAAAGGCTTTGTTCATCCTAGTGTGTCTCCATGGGGAGCGCCTGTTTTGTTTGTGAAGAAGAAGGATGGTACTTTGAGACTGTGCATTGATTATAGGCAGTTGAATAAGGTGACTATCAAGAAAAAGTATCCTTTGCCTAGGATAGATGATCTTTTTAATCAGTTGAAGGGAGCAGCCATTTTCTCTAAAATTAATTTGAGATCAGGGTACCATCAGTTGAGAGTCAGAGCTGAAGATGTATCTAAGACAACTTTTTGCACAAGGTATGGGCATTATGAGTTCGTGGTGATGCCTTTTGGATTAACAAATGCACCAGTAGCTTTTATGGATTTTATGAATAGGGTGTTTAGACCCTATCTAGATCAGTTTGTGGTGGTCTTTATCGATGATAATTTGGTGTATTTGCATTATGAGAAGGATTGAGCATCTGAGGATTGTATTGCAGACCTTGAGAGAGAAGCAGTTATATGCTAAGCTGTCCAAGTGTGAGTTTTGGCTTGATCAAGTGACATTTCTCGGTCATGTGGTTTCAGCAGTTGGTATTAGAGTTGATCCGAGTAAAGTTGAAGCTATTTTGAATTGGAGTCCACCGAAGACAGTGATTGAAGTTAGAAGTTTTATGGGTTTGGCAGGCTATTATCGACGGTTTGTGAAGGGTTTTTTTTTATAGCTACTCCACTCACCAGATTACTTCGAAAGGGAGTTAGATTCGTGTGGACAGAACAGTGTCAAGCATGCTTTGAACAGTTGAAGGAGATGTTGACTCAAGCTCCAGTTCTTACTTTGCCTGTGGAAGATAAACCATATGTGATTTATAGTGATGCTTCATATAATGGTTTAGGTTGTGTTTTGATGCAAGAGGGCAGAGTCATAGCTTATGCTTCTCGACAATTGAAACCGCATTGCTATTGACTCAGAGGAAGCATGATGCCATCTGGGTGATTATTGATCGGTTGACGAAGACAACTCATTTCCTTCCGGTTCGGATGGACTATTCTCTTGAGAAATTAGTTGTGCTGTACATCAGTGAGATAGTGAGATTGCATGGAGTCCCAATTTCTTTGGTGTCGGTTCGAGATCACCGATTTACTTTGAGATTTTGGAAGAGTTTGCAAAATACTTTGGGTTCTTGGTTGCATTTCAGCACTACTTTTCATCCGCAGACAGATGGGCACTCAGAGAGAGTGATACAGATTTTAGAGGCCATGTTGAGAAGTTGTGTCCTTGAGTTCTTTGGAAATTGGGATAGATTCTTGCCTTTGATGGAACTTGCTTATAACAACAGTCATCAATCCATTATTGAAATGGCATCTTATGAGGCATTGTATGGTAGAAGATGTAGGACGCCTCTATGTTGGGATGAGGTTGGAGAAGGTAAGTTGGTTGGTCCCTATTTGATTAAAGAAATAGAAGAGAAAGTAAAGATAATTTGAGATCGGTTGAAAGCAACTTCAGATCGACAAAAATCCTATTCAGATTTGAAGAGGAGAGACATAGAGTTCAATATTGGAGAAAAAGTATTTTTAAAAGTGTCTCCTTGGAAGAGAATTTTGAAATTTGGCTGCAAAGGGAAGCTGAGTCCTCGTTTCATTGGACCTTATGAGGTACTAGAAAGAGTTGGACCAGTGGCCTATAGACTCGCTTTGCCGCTTGAGTTGGATAGAATCCATAATGTCTTTCATATTTCTATGCTATGGAGGTACATATCAGACCCATCTCATATCTTGTCAGTTGAATCTATTGAGGTGAGTTCAGATCTGACTTTTGAAGAAGAACCAGTAGCTATTTTGGCACATGAAGTGAAAGAGCTGAGAAAAAAGAAAGTGCCACCTATGAAGGTTCTTTGGAAGAATCATGATAAGAAAGAGGCAACTTGGGAAAGTAAGCAAGTGATGCGAGATTAGTATCCCCAGCTATTTCAGACTTGAGAACAAGTAATTTCAAGGACGAAATTTATTTATAGAGGGGGAGAATTGTAATATCCCAAACAATACCCTAGAAATTTGGAAATGTTAATTGTTGTAATTGGATTTAATGATATAAAGTATATATATATGATTAAGTGGAAAGAGAGGAAAAGAGGAGTGTGTATATGTTGTATATATAAAGATATATACAACATATACATGTCAACATTTATTGATGGTCTAATGGGATAATTAATTATTTAAAATAGAGTCAAATTAAGTGGAAGTTGATATTTGTATAATTTTAATATATTAAATTGCTTGGTGGAGGTTAATTGGAGATTTGAGTGGCTAAGAGTAGAATGGCATTGACATTTCATTATCTTCTTCTTCCTCTTTCTTTTTGATAGCCGGCCACCACCATCTTCATCAAGAAAGAGAGATTTTGTGATTTCTAACTCAAGATTGAAGAATGTTTCAAATGATCAAGTTGGAATTCTAAGGATTCTCTTCATTTTTGGTAAGTTTCCAACTTGTTTCTTTGTGTTCTTTTGGAGTTTTTGTATTTGAGTTTGGTGAATGGTTATTGTAGAGGTGTTTTTGGCTGATTTGGTGTTTAAGATTGTTTGGTCTTATTGACTTTGATTTTTGGGGTTGGATTGAAGATAAGGGTTAAGTTTGGTGAAGGAAACAAGAGTTATGAATTGTGTATGTGTTGAGTTGTAAATATGGTTGTGAAGTGTGTTGATGCATATAATTGAGTGGTTTTGATGTTATGAAAGTCTATTATGGTATATTGATGGTTTTGGTTAAGTTTGTTTGGAGTGGAAAAGGGTGAAAGAATGATGTTTGTTGGATGTGGTGTTGTTGGTGTCGAATTCAGGTTTTTGGCCTGACACGCCCAGTGACACGGCCATGTCTTTGGGCATGTCAATGGTTCTATTTTGTGGATGGGTGACATGAGCAGTGACACGCCCATGTCACTGAGCATGTCACAGCTTCTGTGTTGGAGTAGTATTGAAATGTCCAGTGACACACTCATGTCACTGAGCATGTCATAGCTACTGTATTGTTGGTGGATTGAAATGTCCAGTGACACGCCCGTGTCACTGAGCATATCATAGCTTCTGTATTGGAGGAGGATTGACATGGGAAGTGGCACGCCCATGTCATTGAGCATGTCAAATCTACTGTGTTGTGGGTTTAGGGCACAATCAGGGACACGCCCGTGTTGTTGAGCGTGTCATGTGTAGAGTTTGCCCTAGTTAGTTCTTATCCATATTTTCTTATGTGTATCACTAAGTGAGTATGTATAATCACCTTTGAATTAGGTTTTGAAGAGAATCAATTTGCCCTAATCTGAGTGTTGAAGGATTCTTGGAAGAGGAGGTTGTTAGATTGGTGTGAGTTGCTCTTGAGGTAAGTACAAACCTTACATGATTGCATACATTTACATGACTTTGGGACTTAACACATTTGGTTAGAAAATGTGTTAGGTTACGTATTATATTTCTGATATATGAAAATAGTGCAATGATTTGCATTATGTGAGCTATGTGAAATATAAGTTGAGGATTCAAAATATATGAACAATGAAATTTGTTATGTATACTCTACTGATGAAATGTGAAGCCATTGATGTTGGCTATAATGATGTAAATGAAATATTTGGGGCATTGTGGCTAAATAATCATGAGAAAATGAGAATGGAATTGATAATGAAATAATAAAAAAATTGTGTGCCTAGTATGTTATTCAATTTTCAGAGTTTTGTTATTGTTGGCATGCCTAAAAGTAACACTCCCTTGAAGCTGGGTTGGGCTTGGTCCTTGAAGCCATGTTGGGTTGATCTAAGCTCCTCTTGAAACTTTGTTGGACCTAGTCCTTGAAGCAGTTGGGATGTTACATATGAGATGTTTCTCATTGTGATAATGATTCGCCTACGGGCTTGATAAATGTGATTATTTGACCAAAATTGTAATATCCCAAACTACACCCTAAATTTTTGGAATGATTATTGTTGAAATTGGATTAAATGATATAAAGTATATATTTATGATTAAGTGGTAAGAGAGGAAAAGAGAAGTGTGTATATGTTGTATATATATAGATATATACAACATATACAAGTCAACTAATTGTTGGTCAAAAGAGATATTTAATTATATTTGGATTAATTGAAATTGAATTATTAAGTGGATGATGATATTTATGATTGTTTTATTATTATAATTGCTTGGTGGATATTAAAAGAGGACTTTAGTGATTAAGAGACAAGTGTGTGGGTTGACTTTCATTTTTCATCTTTTTCTTTCTTCTCTTTAGCAGCCATCACCATAGCAAGAAGGAAAGAGAGATTTTGTTATTCCTAACTCAAGATTGTTCAAGAGATCAAGTTGGAATTCTAAGGGTTTTTCATCACTTTTGGTAAGTTTTTCAACTTGATTCTTTTGTTTTCTTTTGAGTTTGTGTATTGAGCATGGTATATGGTTGTTATTGATATGTGTATGGTTAATTTTGATGTGTTTAAGAGTATTTGGTGTTTTTTGGCTTTGATTTTGGGGTGGTTTGGAGGAAAGGTTAAGTTTGGTAAAGGAAAGCAAGAGTTGTGGATTATGTTTGGGTTGAGTTGTGATTGTGTTTTGATGTATGTTTTGAGTTGTTTTTATGTTTATGCAAGTTTAGTATGGTTTATTGGTGGTTTTGGGTAAGATTGTATGGAGTGGAAAAGGGTAAAGTATGTTGTTTGTTGGATGTGGTGTTGCTGGTGTCGGAATCAAGATTTTTGGCCTAACATGCCCATGAGCACGACCAAGTCTTTGGGTGTGTCAATGGTTCTATTTTCTGGATGGGTGACATGACTAGTGACACGCCCATGTCACTGAGTGTGTCACAACTTCTGTGTTGGAGTAGTATTGACATGACCAGTAACGTGCCCATGTCACTGAGCGTGTCATAGCTACTATGTTGTTGGTCGATTGACACGACCAGTTTCACGCCCATGTCACTGAGCGTGTCATAGCCACCGTGTTGGGGGAGGATTGACACGTGCAGTGACACGCCCATATCATTAAGCATGTCAAAGCTTCTGTGATGTGATTTTAGGGCACGGTTAGGGACAGGCCCGTGTTTTTGAGCGTGTCATGTGTAAAGGTTGCCCTAGTTAGTTCTTATCCTTATTTTCTTATGTGTATCTCTAAGTGAGTGTGTATCATCTCCTTTGGATTAGGCTTTGAAGAGATTGGGTTGCCCTAATCCAAGTGTTGAAGGATTCTTGGAAGAGGAAGTGGTTAGATTGGTGTGAGTTGCTCTTGAGGTAAGTACAAACCTTACATGATTGCATACATTTATATGACTTTGGAACTTAACACATTTGGTTGTAAATGTGTTAAGTAATCTATTACATTGTTGATACAATTGATTAATGCTATGATTTGCATAATGTGAAAGATAAAATGATCATTCAAAATGTATGTACAATGCAATTGGTTATGTATACCCTAATGATGAGATGTGAAGCCATTTTTGTTGGCTATAATGATGTAAATGAAATATTGAAGCATTGTGCCTAAATGATTATGAGAAAATGAGAATGGAATTGATAATGAAATAATAAAAGAATTGTGTGCCTAATATGTTATTCAATTTTCAGTGTTTTGTTATTGGTGGTATGCCTAAAAATAACAATCCCTTGAAGCTGGGTTTGGCTTGGTCCGTGAAGCCAAGTTGGGTTGATACTTAGCCCCCCTTAAAACTTCGTTGGGCCTAGTCCTTGAAGTCTAGTTGGGATGTTACATATGAGATGTTTCTCATTGTGATAATGATTTGCCTACGGGCTTGATAAATGTGATTATTGGACCAAAACAGTAACTCTGGAATTTGAATGGCATATTAGTTTCCTTTGGGCCCATGCTTGTCTTTGTTTAAATATAAATCATGAATGATGAAACAAATGAATAACATAATGAGATTTAATGTTATCAAATATGATATCATTGTATATTGTTTCTATTCTTGAAAGTTTGATATTTGCATTACATTTGAATCATATTGTCATCACGGTTTGTATCACTAAGCCTATGGCTTAGTGCGATTATGGTTCAATGTGCAGGTGACAGGGTAGATCCGGTTGAACCGGAGAGTTCAGCTAGACCGAGTCGAGTCTAGACTTGTGATCCTTGGTGAAGTGTTAATTATTGGACTTTAAGATCAGAGACAAACTGCCAAGCATGTATAAACTCTATATTTTTGTAAATATTGATTTTGATATATAAACATATGTACATTCCACTACATTTTTCTGTTGCTTATTAAATAAATATTTTAGATAAAATTTTGGGTACTATTGTGGATATATGTATATATGTTTTAATAAGAAATATTTTATCTATTACTACCTATTATGATTATTTGATTAAAGGTTGGTTTGCTTTAAATAGACTGTGACATCCTTATATTCGGTATACGTATATTGCATATGTGGGTGTATGTGATGTACGTATATTGGGTATGGGGTGTTACAGCTGTTTTGGTACCAGAGCCTAGGTTTGAGGTTCTCAACCTAGGTGAATTGTAATATCCTCATGTATGCCTTAGAAGTTTGGAGTATGTTGTTGTTGTAAGTTGGATTGAATGTATATGTTATGTGAAGAGAAAAGAAATGGGAAGAGAAGGTTTATGTATATGTGTTTTGGGAAAGAAAAGAGGGTTTAGAGAGAAATGTATATTTTGTTTATATGATGATATATATATCATATAAATTGGTCAAAGGGAGAGTCAATGCAAGAGGATATTTTTGTGGGATATGTGAAATTACATGTATGGGCATATAAGAGACAAGTGGTTAGTTAAATGATTAAAGGGTGTTTTGGTAATTGCTTGAATTGAACTCTTGGTGGAGATTAAAAGAAAAATTTGACTTTGCTTCTTCATCTTTTCCTCTTCTCTTCATGTGTGGCCGGCTCCTCCATAGACAAAGAGAAAGAAAGAGCTAAGAGAGGTTCTTGAGATGCTAAGCTCAAAATTTAAGGGAGAATCAAATATTTGTGTAATTACTTCATCTAAGGTAAGATCTTTTCTTTGATTCCTTTCATTCTTTTGAAGATAATTAGGGTTTGTTGGTTTGATGATGAGATGTGTTTGTGTTGTGTTTTTAAGTGTTAAAATTGGTTTTAAGTTAAGAGTTTAAAGAGATTTTGTTGTTGGAAGTGGTGGATATTGATTTTGAAAGATGGAGAAGAATGTTGGTTTTAAGATTTTGAGATGGTATATGTTCAATTGTATTGTTAATGTGTGGTTTAATTGATTATGTAAGATATGTGTTTATGTTATTGATTATATCCATTTGAATGAGGTTTTTGTGTGAAAAGGGTGTGTAATTTTTGGTTAGGGTATGTTTTGAGTAACACGGCCAAAAGCATGGAGAGACACGGCCAAGACATGGAAATTTTGGGCATGTTGGGTTGATTTTTGAGAGACACGGCCATGTCCCATGCCAGTGTCTGCCACTGCCAATTTGTTTTGGGAGACACGGCCACAAGCTTGGCCGTGTCCCTTGCCCGTGTTGCTTACTGCCAATTGTGGTTGAGAGACACGGCCACAAGCTTGGTCGTGTCCCTCAAGTGGGCTGCCCGTGTCCCTCAAATGTAATGATTATTGTTTTTATTCTTTGTTCTTTTAGCATGGCTTTGATTCTTCAAAGGTATTATGGTACCTAAACCTAAACATAAACACTTTAAACATGTTTAAAACAAAGAATGCCCTAATCAAATGTATGTAGATGATTCTAAACCTATGAATAATGATCTTTGGATTAGGTTTTGAAGAGATTGTGTTGCATTAACCTAAAGGTGGAGAATTCTTGGAAAAAGGAAATGTATAGATTGATGGGAGTAGTTCTTGAGGTAAGTACCAATACATATGATTGTATTTACTTACATGATTTGAGGCTTAACACATTTGTTTGCAAATGTGTTAAGTGGTTTACTATATTGTTAATATAATTGGACTAAGGTGATGATAATGATGTGAAGGATGTGAAGATCATTAACAAGGTAAGCATAAACCCTATTTGATTGTATATCCTTAAATGTCTTTGAACATTTACACATTGGGATGAAAGTGTTAAATAAGCTATTATATTATGAATGTAAATGAAGAATGAAAATCATTATATATATATAAATATAAAGGATGAAATATGAAATGGAAAGGTAGAAAGAAATGAGGATCATTCTTAAGGTATGTGCAATTTGTTATGATAAATGTTCTAATAATGAATGGTGTTAGTGTGTTTTGAGAAATGATGAAATGTTATGTTGTATGCATTGTGAATGGCAATGTATTATATGAATAATATATTTTGAAATGTTATATCAATAATGTTATATGTATCATATAGATTGAGATATGATATGTTGTGAAGTCAATGTGATTGACTATGATGATTCAAATGAGATATGAAGCCATTGTGATCGGCTATAGTGATTCAAATGAGATGTTAAGCCATTGCTATTGGCTATGATAATTCAATTGAGAATGAAATGAAAAATAAAAGATTTTGTGTCTAATATGTTGATTCAATTTTCAGAGTTCTGGATTTGGCGGCATGCCTAGAGAATGTGACAATGTAACAGTCTTGCCGGGTTGAGGATCTCTTCAATTTGAGTGAACTGAGGTCCAAGAGACTGGGTCTGTTACACTATGTAAATTATTGATGCGAAATACATGAAAGGTAACAGTCTTGCCGGGTTGAGGATCTCTTTGCATTGAGATGAATTGAGATCCAAGAGACTGGGTCTGTTACTTGATAAAATGTGAAATGTGAATTGTAGTAACAGTCTAGCCGGGTTGAGGATCTCCTCGAGTTTAGCCGAGTTGATGATCCAAGAGACTGGGTCTGTTACGCTATCCATGGATAGAGACATGAGATATATTGCCTACGGGCTTGATCATTGTGATTATGGACCAATGCAGAACTCTGAACTCTGAATAACATATTAGTGTTTTGGGCCCTAGTCTGTCTTTGTTGCTAATGTGAAATACAAGTATTGAAATATTGATTGTGAGTATTAATAATGAATCATGATTGGTGAATTGTGAATAAGATAATGTTATGAAGTGTGATATGTAAATGAATTGTGGTTGATAATAATGGTTGTCTTCATTGGAAATGTGATTAATGATTGGTATGATATGTAATGTGTGTATTGCATTAATGATTGGTATGATATGTAATGTGTGTACTGCAATAATGATTGGTATGATATGTAATGTGTGTATTGCAATAAGGATTGGTATGGTATATATAATGTGGATGTATTAATATATTGATTTTGAGTATTGGTGATGGATTAGGGTTGGTGATATTATTATGTATATATGTACATCATATATGAAATTAGCTAGGATTTATGAAAGATGCAATTAAAAAGAAAATAAAATATGATAAGAACTAATTATACCTTGAATTTATACATCATTATATGTTAATACTTCTATACTATATGTTTATATTTTATATTTGGACTACTAAGCTCTCGGGCTTAGCGCGGGTGTTTATTCGCGCAGGTATATAGATGGAAGATATGAAGTCTTTTGTTATGCCACGAAAAGAGTAAAAGTTTGTCGAGACCAACTAGAGGGAAATGCATACGTGTATAACTTTTATATTGATGTATTTATGACGAGAAAGTAATTATATGTATAAATGAAGTTTTGATAAAGATAATGATTTGGTAAATGTTATTTAAATTAATGTATTATGGTTTGGAATTCTTTTACAGGTTTTAAAAAGGTAACGAAAAGTGACATCCTTATACTTTATATACTTACCGTATGTATACCAGGTATATGTATAGTACTTATATAAGGTATCGGGGTGTTACAATTGTTTTGGTATCAGAGCTTAGGTTCGAGATTCTCGGCCTAAGTAAAAAAAAATTTGAAAAGTTTAAATTGAAGTAAAAAAAAAAATTTGAAATGAAATTTGTAATACGTGCATATGCATTGACACCTAGGTTGGTCTTGGATGTGGCATTATATGAATTGTAGAATATTTGTGTTATATGTGATGTTTAACATAATTGATGATATATGTGTATACCATTTTGATGTGATGAGAAACCATGATTGTTGGCAATGATGTTGGAAATGAATTATAATTGAGGCATAGTGCCTAATTGATTATGAGAAACTAATTGTGAAATGTAATGTGATATTTGAGATTTTTTTTAAAAGTGAGCTTTATGATTGTGGAAATTATATGTTTTAATATTGCTTTGTGATATATATTTGTAAGATGTTTTTAAAGTGATATTAGAAAAGATGAGTTTGGCAAATTGAAGCTTAAACGAAGTAGTAAATTGAGAAGTTAAAGTTTTAGTGGGATTTGATAAAGATTATTGGGATATTGATGGTTTAATGTATATTCAATACATGAGCTAGGTGAAATGACTAATATTTCATATTAAAGCATTATGAATTGAGTAATGTGATTGATAGTATGAGAAATTGTTTTAAAGTAACAAGGGGAAATGGATAAGCAAATGAAAATGAGTTATTTTAAGTCATTTTAACTGCAAAGAGTAAAGATGGTTAGAGAAGTATATTAAATGTTTTTAAAGACGAAAGTGAAAGAGATGTCACATTGGGAATATGATCAAGATGAATGTGAAATGTTAGTATAGTCAGAATATATATATATATATACATTGTAGTGTGAATAAATACTTTACATCACATTGGAAGAATGAGAATGGCAATGTTTAAAAGAAAGTGATAAACATTAAATTGTATTGAATGTATGAAAAAGGGAAATAAAATAAGAGCATATAATTAAGTGTATACATGTATATGATTTGTGAACTGAGTTTTTCAATATGAATGAAATTACGATATCTATATATATATATAAAAAAATGTGAAAATTATTATGAAGGTGATTTACGAATATGTATGTGGTATAATTATAGAATTTATGATATGAAAATGATGTCGTATGTATTAGTGGACCTAAGAGAGATTAGGTCTTGAATTGTGTAAAGCTAGATGGATTATGTGGTGGAAGTGAATATGGAAGGGACTTGAGTAATATTGGACAGTGGAAATTGTTATGATGAGCATTGAATGTGATGATCATGTGATATTTAGAATTTTAAGGTATTCACATATGGAAAGTTCTATATATATATATATTATAAGAGATTGTAGATGGATTAGAAATGAAGTGACGAATAGAAATTGTAAGGGAATTGCATATGACTGAATATGTATATAGTAATATTGTTGAAATATGAATTAAGTTGATAAAGATCATTTATTCGAGTGTAAATCGGTTTGAAATAGAATTGGAATGTGTTAACTTCTGATATGGTAAAAATACAAAGAAGGAATATGTAATTCTTGAGATATACCTTAGCCTTGTATTTGTATAGATTGAGAATAAAATTATGAGAAGAACAGTATTGATTTGAAAGTCCCAGGCTTGAATATTAATCTCTTAAAGCCATGTGTTTTGTTCAGTATATTTGATTTGTTAATCTGTTATCTATGGATTTGGATCTTAGATAAATTGCAATACAGATTTGGTGAGATTGAAAATTTTGTTTGAGTAGTATAGTTAACAGTTATGATGGATAAAGTTGTACTTTATCATTTTATGTTAAAAATTTGGTTATAATTGTGAAGATTAAGAGAGGAAAGAGAAATTATGGAAATGTTTTGAGTTATGGATGATATGACAATAAGGTAATCAAAATAATTATAACAACGATATGATATGAGAAGAGATATTAAAAAGGGAGAAATTATAGAATATGACTGAAAGTTATAATGAATATGTTTAAGGTATGTAACTCGAGGTTTGAATGAATGAATTATAGATAGTAAATATGGTATAAAATGTTTATGAGAATTGGTGGGGAATTATAATAAGATGATAGAGAATAAATTATGTGTATATTAAAAGATAATTTAAAGTGACTTGTTATCATGATGATTTGACTGGAAATGGGTCGGAAAAGATTAGAAATTTAATATAAGTTTGTCCTAATGGAATGAAGTTATAGTAATTGTAAATCATGATAAGAAAAGAAAAAGATTGGTTATTTATAAAATAAGTTGAAAGGTAATGTATTAATATGTAAGTTAAGTGAAAAGCATGCTAAAGAAATAACTCCATTTATGAAAAATCAGGATTTTGTTATCTATTGAGGGTGATAAATATCTTTTTAGACAGTGATTGTAATGAAGGGATAAGTAATGTTCAGATATAAGTCAATAGTTTTTAAGGTTAAAGTTAAGAGAGTAATTACAAAAAAATGAAAGAATAAAATATATTAAATATAAAGATTAGATGGAGTATAAGTGTACTATAAAATGATCTGATTCTTGTATAAAGACATTAACAAGAAATGTAATGAGTTCTTTTAAATGTTTGATTAAGGAAGTAACAAGATGTATAAGCATATAGAATGATGAGTTATGGAATTTAAAGAAGGTGGTTGATTTTAAGAGGAGAGTTGAAGCTATATGATTTGATGATATAATGACTTAAACGTATAATTAACTTCATATGGAAGTTAAAATGGTATGGTATTATGAATGGATTACGATTATACTAGATAATTTCGAGGACGAAATTATTTAAGGGGGAGAGAATTGTAATATCCTCATGTATGCCTTAGAAGTTTGGAGTATGTTGTTGTTGTAAGTTGGATTGAATGTATATGTTATGTGAAGAGAAAAGAAATGGGAAGAGAAGGTTTATGTATATGTGTTTTGGGAAAGAAAAGAGGGTTTAGAGAGAAATGTATATGTTATTTATATGATGATATATATATCATATAAATTGGTCAAAGGGAGAGTCAATGCAAGAGGATATTTTTGTGGGATATGTGAAATTACATGTATGGGCATATAAGAGACAAGTGGTTAGTTAAATGATTAAAGGGTGTTTTGGTAATTGCTTGAATTGAACTCTTGGTGGAGATTAAAAGAAAAATTTGACTTTGCTTCTTCATCTTTTCCTCTTCTCTTCATGTGTGGCCGGCTCCTCCATAGACAAAGAGAAAGAAAGAGCTAAGAGAGGTTCTTGAGATGCTAAGCTCAAAATTTAAGGGAGAATCAAATATTTGTGTAATTACTTCATCTAAGGTAAGATCTTTTCTTTGATTCCTTTCATTCTTTTGAAGATAATTAGGGTTTGTTGGTTTGATGATGAGATGTGTTTGTGTTGTGTTTTTAAGTGTTAAAATTGGTTTTAAGTTAAGAGTTTAAAGAGATTTTGTTGTTGGAAGTGGTGGATATTGATTTTGAAAGATGGAGAAGAATGTTGGTTTTAAGATTTTGAGATGGTATATGTTCAATTGTATTGTTAATGTGTGGTTTAATTGATTATGTAAGATATGTGTTTATGTTATTGATTATATCCATTTGAATGAGGTTTTTGTGTGAAAAGGGTGTGTAAATGCAATTGGAAGAGTGTTGGTTTTTGGTTAGGGTATGTTTTGAGTAACACGGCCAAAAGCATGGAGAGACACGGTCAAGACATGGAAATTTTGGGCCTGTTGGGTTGATTTTTGAGAGACACGGTCGTGTCCCATGCCAGTGTCTGCCACTGCCAATTTGTTTTGGGAGACACGGCCACAAGCTTGGCCGTGTCCCTTGCCCGTGTTGCTTACTGCCAATTGTGGTTGAGAGACACGGCCACAAGCTTGGCCGTGTCCCTCAAGTGGGCTGCCCGTGTCCCTCAAATGTAATGATTATTGTTTTTATTCTTTGTTCTTTTAGCATGGCTTTGATTCTTCAAAGGTATTATGGTACCTAAACCTAAACATAAACACTTAAAACATGTTTAAAACAAAGAATGCCCTAATCAAATGTATGTAGATGATTCTAAACCTATGAATAATGATCTTTGGATTAGGTTTTGAAGAGATTGTGTTGCAATAACCTAAAGGTGGAGAATTCTTGGAAAAAGGAAATGTATAGATTGATGGGAGTAGTTCTTGAGGTAAGTACCAATACATATGATTGTATTTACTTACATGATTTGAGGCTTAACACATTTGTTTGCAAATGTGTTAAGTGGTTTACTATATTGTTAATATAATTGGACTAAGGTGATGATAATGATGTGAAGGATGTGAAGATCATTAACAAGGTAAGCATAAACCCTATTTGATTGTATATCCTTATATGTCTTTGAACATTTACACATTGGGATGAAAGTGTTAAATAAGCTATTATATTATGAATGTAAATGAAGAATGAAAATCATTATATATATATAAATATAAAGGATGAAATATGAAATGGAAAGGTAGAAAGAAATGAGGATCATTCTTAAGGTATGTGCAATTTGTTATGATAAATGTTCTAATAATGAATGGTGTTAGTGTGTTTTGAGAAATGATGAAATGTTATGTTGTATGCATTGTGAATGGCAATGTATTATATGAATAATATATTTTGAAATGTTATATCAATAATGTTATATGTATCATATAGATTGAGATATGATATGTTGTGAAGTCAATGTGATTGACTATGATGATTCAAATGAGATATGAAGCCATTGTGATCGGCTATAGTGATTCAAATGAGATGTTAAGCCATTGCTATTGGCTATGATAATTCAATTGAGAATGAAATGAAAAATAAAAGATTTTGTGTCTAATATGTTGATTCAATTTTTAGAGTTCTGGATTTGGCGGCATGCCTAGAGAATGTGAAAATGTAACAGTCTTGCCGGGTTGAGGATCTCTTCAATTTGAGTGAACTGAGGTCCAAGAGACTGGGTCTGTTACACTATGTAAATTATTGATGCGAAATACATGAAAGGTAACAGTCTTGCCGGGTTGAGGATCTCTTTGCATTGAGATTAATTGAGATCCAAGAGACTGGGTCTGTTACTTGATAAAATGTGAAATGTGAATTGTAGTAACAGTCTAGCTGGGTTGAGGATCTCCTCGAGTTTAGCCGAGTTGATGATCCAAGAGACTGGGTCTGTTACGCTATCCATGGATAGAGACATGAGATATATTGCCTACGGGCTTGATCATTGTGATTATGGACCAATGCAGAACTCTGAACTCTGAATAACATATTAGTGTTTTGGGCCCGAGTCTGTCTTTGTTGCTAATGTGAAATACAAGTATTGAAATATTGATTGTGAGTATTAATAATGAATCATGATTGGTGAATTGTGAATAAGATAATGTTATGAAGTGTGATATGTAAATGAATTGTGGTTGATAATAATGGTTGTCTTCATTGGAAATGTGATTAATGATTGGTATGATATGTAATGTGTGTATTGCATTAATGATTGGTATGATATGTAATGTGTGTACTGCAATAATGATTGGTATGATATGTAATTTGTGTATTGCAATAAGGATTGGTATGGTATATATAATGTGGATGTATTAATATATTGATTTTGAGTATTGGTGATGGATTAGGGTTGGTGATATTATTATGTATATATGTACATCATATATGAAATTAGCTAGGATTTATGAAAGATGCAATTAAAAAGAAAATAAAATATGATAAGAACTAATTATACCTTGAATTTATACATCATTATATGTTAATACTTCTATACTATATGTTTATATTTTATATTTGGACTACTAAGCTCTCGGGCTTAGCGCGGGTGTTTATTCGCGCAGGTATATAGATGGAAGATATGAAGTCTTTTGTTATGCCACGAGAAGAGTAAAAGTTTGTCGAGACCAACTAGAGGGAAATGCATACGTGTATAACTTTTATATTGATGTATTTATGACGAGAAAGTAATTATATGTATAAATGAAGTTTTGATAAAGATAATGATTTGGTAAATGTTATTTAAATTAATGTATTATGGTTTGGAATTCTTTTACAGGTTTTAAAAAGGTAACGAAAAGTGACATCCTTATACTTTATATACTTACCGTATGTATACCAGGTATATGTATAGTACTTATATAAGGTATCGGGGTGTTACATGAATTGTAAGAAAAAAAATTGATTTTTAAAATATGGTTTTTGAATAAGATACATGCTTTGGCACTGGCAGTTTCTGATTTTTGATGAGGCATTTTCTATTGTGTTTGCAGGTATAGGTAGTGATGTCGTTTCAGTCACGTCAGTCCATAGAGGGTAGTGTTAAGAGTGTAGCTCCTGAAGAGGGTAGAGATGGAGCTAGGGTTGAGAGAGCTGGAGAGGCACCTGCTCCTGTGCCAGAGAGACCAGCCACTGATGAGATTCCACTGATTTGGTTACAGCATATGGTAGAATTGTTAAGGCAAGCTCCAGTGCAGTAGCCGCCACCGCAACCGCAGCCGCAAGTGCCGGTGAGACAGTATGATAAATTGAGGAAGTTTGGAGCTAAGGATTTCTTTGGTACCAAAGATCCTGCAGTAGCTAAGCAGTGGTTGGATAGAGTTTAGAGGGTATTTATCCAGCTGCAGGCTACTTCTAAAGAGAAATTTAATTATGCTAGATCCCTTTTGCAGAGAGATGCTTATGATTAGTGGAAGACGGCTCCACATGCTATGGATGATCCACCGACCTTGTCTTATGGTGATTTTTTGCGGGAGTTTTAGCAGAAGTATACTCTGAGGGAGTATAGGGATGCTAAGAAGATGGAGTTTTTGAATTTGAGACAGGATAACGGGACGGTAACAGAATATGAGATTGATTTCATCTGGTTGAGTCATTATGCTGATGGGATTATTTTTTATGATATTGACTGGTGTAGGAGATTTGAGGAGGGATTGAGGCCCCCTATTATGTGTATTGTTGCTGGTTCTTGGAATAATGATTTGTATCATGGTTTAGTGTGATTATGGTTCATTGTGTAGGTGACAGTAGATCCGGTTGAACCGGAGAGTTCAGCTAGACCGAGACGAGTCTAGAGTGGTGATCCTTGGTGAAGTGTTAATTATTGGACTTCAAGAATAGAGACAAACTGCCAAGCATGTATAAACTCTATATTTTTGTAAATATTGATTTTGATGTATATACATATGTACATTCCACTACATTTTTCTGTTGCTTATTAAATAAATATTTTAGATAAAATTTTGGGTACTATTGTGGATATATGTATATGTGTTTTAATAAGAAATATTTTATCTATTACTACCTATTATGATTATTTGATTAAAGGTTGGTTTGCTTCAAATAGACTGTGACATCCCTATATCCGGTATACGTATATTGCATATTGTCATGTTTGTGATGTACAAATATTGGGTATGGGGTGTTATAGCTATTTTGGTACCAGAGCCTAGGTTTGAGTTTCTCAACCTAGGTATGTAACCCCCCCATATCCAATGCCCACACACTACAACTACAACAATGTAGCATAAGTGTATCAAACATAGGGATGCTACGGTTTTCTTAACATTCAAAACACTTTAAACTTGATACAATACCCTTATCATTATACATTATAGAAAAGTAGATCATTTACTTATAAAACAAAACATATTAGTTATATATATATACATTTAAATATTACACAGCGGAAGTTATAAAATATGTACATATTTACATATTAAACATTTCTTTACAAAATATAAAGAAATATACATGATTGGCAAGTCTGCTCTGATCTTTAAGCTCCCAAAATGGATTCTTCAAGGTCTACTCTCACTTGGTCTTGATGAACTCTCGGGTTCAACTCTATCCACTCTATTACCTGCGCGATTAAACACTATCGCGCTAAGCCAACGGCTTAGTAAGATAAAACATACTAATGGTATGCTTTAATGTAATGCAATGTCACATATGTTATTGATAAGATCAACATCATAAATATAAAGTTAACCACATAATTATGCATTTCACAAATCATAGTCATATGAGCATACCACATTTCAACATCTTTCCACATTCAACATTAATCAATCATACTCAATAAACAACATCTCATTTCATTAACTCATAACATTATTTAAGACATTCATATAACCTTGACACCTATGGGCCCAACAAGTATTTAATACGATATTCAGAGTTCAGAGTTACTGCTTTGGTTCATAGTCACAATAATCATGCCCGTAGGCAATGTATATACATGTATCTCTATCCATGGATAGTGTAACAGACCCAGTCTCTTGGACCATCAACTCAACACATATGAGGAGATCCTCAACCCGGCAAGACTGTTACCTTTCATCATTTCTTAGGCATGCCACCCAAATCCAGAACTCTGAAACTGAATAACATATTAAACAAACAATTCATTTATTATATAGTTACCATTTCCATTCTCAAATTCTCATCACATTTAGGCAAACATGCCTTCTTTCTTTCAATATCATCATCATAGCCAATCACAATGGCATTGTCTCATATCATGTCTTATTTAAATTATCATTGCATCTTTGATATACATTTCAATTTCAATGTATATTACTCATGAAACACATTACCATTCACAATACATAACATAACATTGTTCAATCTCAACAATGCAATTAGGGCAAAGAACAATTGATATGATTCATAGTTTTAGGACCTTACACATGCATTTGATTATATCATTCATTGATTCAAGTGTGTTTAAAGTGTTTAGGGTTAGGTTTAAGGACCAACCTACCTTTGGAGAACCAAAGCAATGCAAGAAGAACAAAGAATTAAAACCCTAACCCACACAATTGAGGGACACGGGCAGCCACTTGAGGGACACGGTTAGGGCAATTCAACCTCTTCACAATCTAATCCAAAAGGAATATTAGCAAAATGACCATATGAATAGTACATTCTGGTTTTAGACTCCATTTTATCCTTATTTTGAAAAAGTGTATAAAATAATCTACTTGAATAAAAATTCTAAAATTTTTACAGAATTTAGTTTTGTATCTTAAAATCATTCCTTTAAAATTTCAGATCAAACTGAACACAAAATCTTGGTCAAATAGTTCACCTAACCAGAATGCCCCAATTGCCCTGCATCCTGGCAGCAGTTCTGAACTTTGTGAATTCCATAAATCAAATTCAATCAAAGTGGTTCCAAATTATTTTTCTCAAATACTAGACTCACTAATCAACAACATATCCAAAATTCAATTGGATATGATTTTTCTACATTTTATTAAAAATCCCGAAATATAGCTGTCTCAGTTAAGGTACCTGCTGGAACATGTCTAATAAAAATAATCTTTCTAAACTCACAACCATTCCAAAATCGAATCAACATATTTTTCAGTCATTCTAGACTCATAGAGGCACAACATATCAAAAATTCACTTCAAGAACATTGTTCTATAATTAATTAAAAATCATACAAGTCACAGCCTTTACTAATTGTAAAACAGAAAAAAATTCACTAAACACAACTCTTACTCTTCCATCACCAACACCAACCTAGCTTCTTATCTTTAATTCCATTTCAACACTTTTACACACACCATACACAAACACACTCCATCAAACTCAAACAAAATTCCAAATAGAACAAGAGAAATCAAGAGAAAACTTACCTTAAATGAAGAATTCCACAAATCTCTAACCAACACCCTTGATTCCTTCTTCAATTTGCTTCAAACCTCAAGATCACCTCTCTTTCTCTCTTTGTCTATGGAGAATCCGGCCACACATGAAGAGAAGAAGAAAATATGAAGAGCAAAGTCAAATTTGGCTTCTTATATCCATCAAGTGTTTTTAACCTTGCAATTACTAAAACACCCTTCACCATTTAACTAACCTTTTGTCTCATCTAAGCCCTTATATGTAATTGCACATTCCACAAAAATATCTTCTTGCATTGACTCTATATTTGACCAATCTATATGTTATATATATCATCATATACACAACATATACATTTGTCTCTAAACCCTAAATTTCTTCTCCAAAACACATATACATATACATTCTCTTCCCATTTCTTTTCTCTTACAATTTAACACATATATTCAATCCAATATATAACAACAACAACACTAACAACAACATCAACAATAACAACAACATAACCAAGACTTCTAGGGCATACATGAGGATATTACAATTCTCCCCCTCTAAAAAGAAAATTTCGTCCTCGAAATTACCTGATATCAAAGCTGAAACAACTGCGGATATTGCTCTCGCATGGATTGTTCACTCTCCCAAGTCGCTTCTTCTTTTGCATGATTCTTCCATAGAACTTTCACCAATGGCACACTCTTGTTCCTCAACTCTTTCACTTCTCGTGCCAAGATAGCAACTGGTTCCTCTTCAAATGTCAAGTCTGGGCTCACTTCAATAGATTCAAATGGCAACACATGAGATGGATCCGACCTGTACCTCCTCAACATAGAAACATGAAATACATTATGAATACGATCCAACTCAGGTGGCAAAGCAAGTCGATACGCAACTGGCCCAACTCTTTCTAACACTTCATACGGCCCAATGAAACGAGGACTCAATTTTCCTTTCCGACTGAACCTCAAAATCTTCTTCCAAGGAGACACTTTCAGAAATACCTTATCTCCAACATTAAACTCTATATCTCTCCTTTTCAGATCTGCATAAGATTTCTATCGGTCTGAAGCTGCTTTTAACCTTTCTCGAATCAACTTTACTTTTTCTTCAGTTTCTTGAATCAAATCAGGACCAATCAACTTATTATCTCCAAGCTCATTCCAACAAAGAGGTGTCCTACACCGTCTGCCTTATAATGCTTCAAACGGTGCCATACCAATGCTGGATTGGTGACTGTTGTTGTATGCAAACTCCACAAGAGGTAAAAATCTATCCCAACTTCCAGTGAAATCAATGACACAGCTTCTCAACATGTCTTCAAGAATCTGTATCACCCTCTCTGACTGTCCATCCGTCTGTGGATGAAAAGCAGTGCTGAAGTGTAGTCGAGAACCTAAAGCACTATGCAAACTCTTCCAAAATCTGGAAGTAAACCTGGGATCTCGATCAGACACTAAAGAAGTTGGAACACCATGCAGTTTCACAATCTCATGGATATACAGCTCAGCCAACCTCTCCAAAGAGTAATCCATCCGCACCGGAAGGAATTGAGCTGTTTTAGTCAATCTATCCACAATCACCCATATAGCATCATGCTTCTTTTGTGTCAATGGCAAACCAGACACAAAATCCATTGTCACTCTTTCCCACTTCCATTCTGGTACTGACAACGGTTGAAGCAACCCGGTTGGAACTTGATGCTCTGCTTTAACCTTCTGACAAGTGAGACATTTCGACACAAAATCTGCAATGTCTCTCTTCAAACCAATCCACCAATAATGCTGTCTCAAATCATGATACATCTTCGTATTACCCGGATGCATAGCAAACACTGACTGATGTGCTTCTTCTAAAATGACTCTTTTCAATTCAGCATCATCGGGTACACACAATCGGTTTTTAAACCAGAGACTCCCATCGTCTTTCACAACAAAATCTCTTGTCTTCCCATTCTTACAATCTGAAATAATCTTCTGAATCTTCTTATCGGCCAACTGAGCTTCTTTGATCTGATCTAACAAAATCGGCTTCAATTGCAACTGTGCCAATAATGCACCATCAACACAAGGTACAAAACTGGCATGCAATGCTCTCAACTCAACAAGCAACGAGAGCGAGTAAACTGTTAAACCAGCTAAAGACTTCCGACTCAAGGCATCAGCAACAACATTTGCTTTACCTGGATGATAGTCAATCAAGCAGTCGTAGTCTTTAATCAATTCTAACCATCTCCTCTGACGAAGATTGAGTTCTTTCTGGACACCAAAATACTTCAAACTCTTGTGATCAGTGTAGATGAAACATTTCTCCCCAAACAGATAGTGGCACCAAATCTTTAATGCAAACACAATGGCAGCCAATTCCAAATCATGGGTCGGATAGTTAAGCTCATTCGGTTTCAACTGCCTAGATGCATAAGCTATAACTTTACCTTCCTGCATCAATACACACCCCAAACCTCTATGTGAAGCATCACTGTAGATCACATATGGTTTGCCTTCCACAGGTAAAGTAAGAACAGGCGCTTGAGTCAACATATCTCTCAACTGCTCAAAGCTAGCCTGACACTGATCCGTCCACACAAATCTCACTCCCTTACGAAGCAATCTAGTGAGTGGAGTAGCTATTAACGAAAACCCTTTCACAAATCGTCTGTAATAGCCTGCCAAACCCAGAAAACTTCTAATCTCTGTCACAGACTTGGGTGGACTCCAATTCAATATAGCTTCAACTTTGCTCGGATCAACTCTAATACCCTCTGCTGAAACTATATGTCCGAGAAAAGCAACTTGATCCAACCAGAACTCACACTTCGACAATTTGGCAAATAACTGCTTCTCTCTCAAAATCTGCAACACAATCCGCAGATGCATATCATGTTCCTCTTCATTCCGCGAATACACCAGTATATCATCAATGAAGACCACTACAAACTGATCCAAATCGGGCCTAAACACCCTATTCATCAAATCCATAAAAGCTGCAGGTGCATTCGTTAGACCAAAAGGCATAACTAGAAATTCATAATGCCCATACCTGGTCCGAAAGGCGGTCTTCGGAGCATCCTCAGCTCTGACTCTCAGCTGATGGTACCCAGATCTCAAATCAATTTTAGAAAATACAGCTGCACCCTTCAATTGATCAAAGAGGTCATCAATTCTAGGCAAAGGATATTTATTTTTAATAGTCACCTTGTTCAATTGCCTATAATCGATACATAACCTCATAGTACCATCTTTCTTTTTCACAAATAGCACAGGAGCTCCCCAAGGAGAAACACTGGGGCGAATGAATCCTTTATCCAACAACTCCTGTAATTGCACTTTCAACTCCCTCAATTCTGCTGGTGCCATTCTATAAGGAGTAATAGAGATAGGAGTGGTACCAGGCAACAATTCAATACCGAACTCCACCTCTCTCTCAAGAGGCAACCCTGGCAACTCCTCTGGAAACACATCCGGGAACTCAGCAACTGTGGCAATGCTATCAATAGGGGAACCCTTCACTCTAGTGTCCACCACATGAGCAAGATAGGCTTCACACCCCTTTCTAATCAACCTCCTGGCTGCAACAGCTGAAACAAATAAGGAGGCTAGCTGTTCCTGCTCATTAAATACTATCACCTCTCTACCATCACCCGTTCTCAAAGAAACAATTTTCTTTTTACAATCCACCACAGCTCCATGTTGAGATAGCCAATCCATAGCTAAGATCACATCATATTCCTTAAATGGCATCTCAATCAAATCCCCTAAGAACTCCTCACCCTGCACCACTACTGCACTATCTCGATGCACCTTACTTACAACCACACTATGCCCTAACGGATTTGTCACCAACACATCAAATCCTAGGGACTCAGCATGCAAATCAGATACAGGCAAAATAGATACACTAACATATGAATGTGTGGAACCCGGATCAATCAAAGCAAGTACTGAAATATCAAATAAAGAAAAAGTACCAGCTATGACTGCCGATGCATCTGGCTGCCTCTGCATAACATACATCCTCTGGGAAGATCCAACCTCCTCTGGTCTACCCTCCCTGGATGTAGCACCTCCTCTAGAACTGAACCCTGGTCTACCTCCTCGGCTGGCACCTCTGCCTCCTCTGCCTCCCCTCACACTAGCTCGAGAAGCAGCAGAATCAACTGGCATCTGCTCCTGCCTCTCAGGACAGTCTCTCACAAAGTGGTCAGGTGATCCACACCTGAAGCATACCCCTGATCTACTATGCCTCCAACAAACGCCCCCATGTCTTCCACCACACTGGTTACACACAGGTAAGGTGGATCTCTGAACTCCAGAAGTAGGAGCACTCGCTACTGAAGCTGCAGGTCTAAATCTCTGTCTCTGGAACTGCACTGACCTACCGGCTAACCTCTGACTCCTACTAACTCTAGGAACAAAGCTTCCTTTACCTCTTTTAACAGAAGAAGACCCTGCCTCAAACTGGGGCCTCCTAACCCTAACCTCTTCCTCTGAAGCAGCTGCAATAACTTGAGCTCGCTCTACACTTCGAGCTGCTGCCACAAGCTGTGAGAAATCCTGATATCTAGATCCAGCCACTAAGCACATGATAGAGGGCCTCAATCCCTCCTCAAACCTCCTGCATCTATCAATCTCATCAGCAATGATACCCCCAGCATACTGACTCAGTCGAATAAACTCAACTTCATACTCAGTTACGGTCCGATGATCTTGCTTCAAATCTAGAAACTCTCTTTTCTTCCCATCTTTATACTCCCTAGGAGTATACTTCAACTCAAATTCCCTCAAAAAATCAGTGTAAGACAGTGTTGGAGGATCATCCATAGAATGTGGCACTGTCTTCCACCAATCATAGGCGTCCTTCTATAGCAAAGATCTTGCATAGTCAAATTTTTCCTCAGGGGTGGCTTGTAACTGAATAAAGATCCTCTGTACTTTGTCAAGCCACTGTTCTACTACAGCTGGGTCAGTAGTACCAAGGAAATCCTCCGCTCCGTACTTCCTTAGTTTATCATAGTGCCTTACACATACCAAAGGCTGAGGGGGTGGTGGCACTGGTTGCACTGGTGCTTGTCTCATAACTTCCATCATATGTCTAAACCAGGCTGGCGGAACCTCCTCTCCAGCTGGTCTACCCGACACCGAAGCAGGTGCCTCCTCAACACTATCAACTTTAGCTCCCTCAGCAGGAGCGATACTCTCGGCACTACCCTCAATCGACTGACGTGAGTGAGAATCCATCACAACCTAATCTGCAAACACAACATACTACATCTTATTAAAGATCAGAGGTTGCCAATCCCAAACATGTATATTATTCAAAAACCACTTTTAAAGTCAAAATAGTCTTTTTATTACATTTTACCTAGGTTGAGAATCTCAAACCTAGGCTCTGATACCAAAACAATTGTAACACCCCCATATCCAATGCCCACACACTACAACTACAACAATGTAGCATAAGTGCATCAAACATAGGGATGCTACGGTTTTCTTAACATTCAAAACACTTTAAACTTGATACAATACCCTTATCATTATACATTATAGAAAAGTAGATCATTTACTTATAAAACAAAACATATTAGTTATATATATATATACATTTAAATATTACACAGCGGAAGTTATAAAATATGTACATATTTACATATTAAACATTTCTTTACAAAATATAAAGAAATATACATGATTGGCAAGTCTGCTCTGATCTTTAAGCTCCCAAAATGGATTCTTCAAGGTCTACTCTCACTTGGTCTTGATGAACTCTCGGGTTCAACTCTATCCACTCTATTACCTGCGCGATTAAACACTATCGCGCTAAGCCAACGGCTTAGTAAGATAAAACATACTAATGGTATGCTTTAATGTAATGCAATGTCACATATGTTATTGATAAGATCAACATCATAAATATAAAGTTAACCACATAATTATGCATTTCACAAATCATAGTCATATGAGCATACCACATTTCAACATCTTTCCACATTCAACATTAATCAATCATACTCAATAAACAACATCTCATTTCATTAACTCATAACATTATTTAAGACATTCATATAACCTTGACACCTATGGGCCCAACAAGTATTTAATACGATATTCAGAGTTCAGAGTTACTGCTTTGGTTCATAGTCACAATAATCACGCCCGTAGGCAATGTATATACATGTATCTCTATCCATGGATAGTGTAACAGACCCAGTCTCTTGGACCATCAACTCAACACATATGAGGAGATCCTCAACCCGGCAAGACTGTTACAAATCATATATCTCATATTCACAATTCTCATAGTGTAACAGACCCAGTCTCTTGGACCATCAACTCAACACATATGAGGAGATCCTCAACCCGGCAAGACTGTTACCTTTCATCATTTCTTAGGCATGCCACCCAAATCCAGAACTCTGAAACTGAATAACATATTAAACAAACAATTCATTTATTATATAGTTACCATTTCCATTCTCAAATTCTCATCACATTTAGGCAAACATGCCTTCTTTCTTTCAATATCATCATCATAGCCAATCACAATGGCATTGTCTCATATCATGTCTTATTTAAATTATCATTGCATCTTTGATATACATTTCAATTTCAATGTATATTACTCATGAAACACATTACCATTCACAATACATAACATAACATTGTTCAATCTCAACAATGCAATTAGGGCAAAGAACAATTGATATGATTCATAGTTTTAGGACCTTACACATGCATTTGATTATATCATTCATTGATTCAAGTGTGTTTAAAGTGTTTAGGGTTAGGTTTAAGGACCAACCTACCTTTGGAGAACCAAAGCAATGCAAGAAGAACAAAGAATTAAAACCCTAACCCACACAATTGAGGGACACGGGCAGCCACTTGAGGGACACGGTTAGGGCAATTCAACCTCTTCACAATCTAATCCAAAAGGAATATTAGCAAAATGACCATATGAATAGTACATTCTGGTTTTAGACTCCATTTTATCCTTATTTTGAAAAATTGTATAAAATAATCTACTTGACTAAAAATTCTAAAATTTTTACAGAATTTAGTTTTGTATCTTAAAATCATTCCTTTAAAATTTCAGATCAAACTGAACACAAAATCTTGGTCAAATAGTTCACCTAACCAGACTGCCCCAATTGCCCTGCATCCTGGCAGCAGTTCTGAACTTTGTGAATTCCATAAATCAAATTCAATCAACGTGGTTCCAAATTATTTTTCTCAAATACTAGACTCACTAAGAAACAACATATCCAAAGTTCAATTGGATATGATTTTTCTACATTTTATTAAAAATCCCGAAATATAGCTGTCTCAGTTAAGGTACCTGCTGGAACAGGTCTAATAAAAATAATCTTTCTAAACTCATAACCATTCCAAAATCGAATCAACATATTTTTCAGTCATTCTAGACTCATAGAGGCACAACATATCAAAAATTCACTTCAAGAACAGTTTTCTATAATTAATTAAAAATCATACAAGTCACAGCCTTTACTAATTGTAAAACAGAAAAAAATTCACTAAACACAACTCTTACTCTTCCATCACCAACACCAACCTAGCTTCTTATCTTTAATTCCATTTCAACACTTTTACACACACCATACACAAACACACTCCATCAAACTCAAACAAAATTCCAAATAGAACAAGAGAAATCAAGAGAAAACTTACCTTAAATGAAGAATTCCACAAATCTCTAACCAACACCCTTGATTCCTTCTTCAATTTGCTTCAAACCTCAAGATCACCTCTCTTTCTCTCTTTGTCTATGGAGAATCCGGCCACACGTGAAGAGAAGAAGAAAATATGAAGAGCAAAGTCAAATTTGGCTTCTTATATCCATCAAGTGTTTTTAACCTTGCAATTACTAAAACACCCTTCACCATTTAACTAACCTTTTGTCTCATCTAAGCCCTTATATGTAATTGCACATTCCACAAAAATATCTTCTTGCATTGACTCTATATTTGACCAATCTATATGTTATATATATCATCATATACACAACATATACATTTGTCTCTAAACCCTAAATTTCTTCTCCAAAACACATATACATATACATTCTCTTCCCATTTCTTTTCTCTTACAATTTAACACATATATTCAATCCAATATATAACAACAACAACACTAACAACAACATCAACAATAACAACAACACAACCAAGACTTCTAGGGCATACATGAGGATATTACAAGGTAAATTGTAAGAAAAATAAAATTTTGATTTTTAAAATATGGTTTTTGAATAAGATACATGCTTTGGCACTGACAGTTTCTAATCTTTGATGAAGCATATTCTATTGTGTTTGCAGGTATAGGTAGTGATGGCGTTTCAGTCAAGTCAGTCCATAGAGGGTAGTGCTAAGAGTGTTGTTAGTAAATCGAAAAAGGATCTGCAACCCTTGCCGCAGCGGATAACAAAAAAATAATTTTCTTTCGATTTACTCACAGGATCCATGTGATCCATTCAGTTCGATAAAAGAGTTTCGAAACTAACCTTTTTTGCGTAGCTTCAAAACGATTAACAGATGCTGCCTTCTGAAGATGAACACCCTCTAACGAAGTCCACACAAACGTACGCCGGTCTGAGTGCTAGCTCACCAACGGCAGTGGCTGAATTTTTTGCAAAAACGAAACTAGGGTTTTTTAGGTTTTTCCTCTTCTTCCGTTTTCTTTCAAAACGAAAATAATAATCAATATCATCAAGGCCTCTAGTCCTTTTAAAACCGTTTTAAAAGACCTTTCCTTGTCAAAACCCTAACTGTCCATATCCTATATGGACCCACGTTTTTAATAATTATTATCTAATAATAATTATTATAACAATATTATTATTAATATCTAATAATAATAATAATACTAACAACAATAATAAAAATATAATTATTATTGTTTAAGTACAGCCTACGTTCTATGTGTGTGACCCGATAGGCTCATATTAACTGGTAGTGTATTTCAATCTCTATTGAAATGCACAAATCATAATTGGCCTCTAGCAAGACATTATGACTACCCAATTAATCATGAGAATCATTATAAATGAAAACCTAAAATAGTACATGCATTAATCCCTTTGTCACACGATATCTAGTTTGAACATAAGTCATAGTAAATGTCATACTTATATTGTCAAAACTTATGATTACTCGATCTCCAAGTTAACTGATAAACAAATAAGATTGATCTTATATCAACTTATTTGAGCACGGCCATGCATTTCTCAGTTACACTTATCGAGGGGCCCAGAAGATATCTCTCTCATAGAGAGGGACAAATTCCATCTTGATTGTTCATTTTCCTCTACATAATCTATACCATGTTCAAGCATAACCTTTATAATTATCTAGTTATAGATAACGTTTGATCATGTCAAAACATAATATTCCTTATGTTGGAAACTATGACAATCTCAAGTCAAAGGATTAAATGAAAACTATTATGAGATACACTTATGACATTAAACCATGAAGTGATATCTATGTGGGTCTATCCAATACACTGTTCTCTAACATGTATCCATAATATTGATTTGTATCTTCATACCTATAATCATCTTATGATTATCAAATCAATATTACACTAGTTATATTTATTATTATCTCCATAACAATAATAAACTAGGGATATAATCATTATTATATATAACATGCAAACATAACAATGATAATAAAAACTTCTTTATTAATAACAAAATGAATAACATTAAGGTCCAAATCAATGGCCTAGGGCATATACACTAACAGTCTCCCACTTGCACTAGGCCTAGACTAACAAATATCTCATGCCCATAGACCTAGTGTGCTGATCATGCTTGACCCACGAGAGAGGCTTTGTCAATGGATCTACTATGTTGTCATTTGTGTCAACTTTGCATATCTTGATATCACCTCTATCAATGATGTCTCGAATGAGGTGAAATCGCCTGAGTATATGCTTAGATTTCTGATGGGACCTTGGCTCTTTTGCTTGCGCTATGGCACCATTGTTGTCACAATAGATAGCCATAGGATTAGCAATGCTAGGCACCACTCCAAGCTCAGTGATGAATTTCTTCAGCCAAACTGCTTCCTTAGCTGCATCTGATGCTGCTATATACTCAGCTTCTGTTGTAGAATCTGCTACTGTACTCTGCTTGGAACTTTTCCAAGTAATGGCTCCACCATTCAATGTGAATACAAAACCTGACTGCGATTTGTAATCATCTATATCAGTTTGGAAACTAGCATCTGTGTAACCATTTACAACTAGCTCATCTTCCAAACCTCCATAAACCAAGAAAGCATCCTTAGTTCTTCTTAGATACTTAAGAATGTTCTTAACAGCTGTCCAGTGACCCTCACCAGGATCAGCTTGATATCTACTTGTTGTGCTCAAAGAATATGAGACATCAGGTCTAGTACATAGCATGGCATACATAATAGATCCAATAGCAGAAGCATAAGGGATCTTATTCATTCTATCTCGCTCATCAGATGTCTTAGGACATTGATTCTTGCTAAGATGAATACCATGTGACATAGGCAAAAATCCCTTCTTGGAATCTTGCATGCTAAATCTCTTCAACACTTTGTCAATGTATGTACTTTGACTTAAGCCAATTATCCTTCTAGATCTATCTCTATAGATCCTTATACCAAGGATATATGTAGCCTCACCCAAGTCCTTCATTGAAAAAGTATTCCCTAACCAATCTTTAACCTTTTGTAAAGTGGGGACATAATTTCCAATGATCAATATGTCATCTACATATAGGACTAAGAACACGATAGCACTCCCACTAACCATCTTGTAAACACATGGTTCATCTTCATTTTGAATGAAACCAAAGTTCTTAACTGTTTCATCAAAACAAAGATTCCAGCTTCGAGATGCTTGCTTCAATCCATAAATGGACCTTTGAAGCTTGCAAACCTTCCCAGAATTCTCAGGATTTACAAAACCCTCAGGTTGTGTCATGTACACATCCTCGAGTAAATTTCCATTAAGGAAAGCAGTTTTGACATCCATTTGCCATATCACATAATCATAGTATGCAGCAATGGCAAGGAGAATCCTAATAGATTTAATCATAGCAACTGGAGAAAAGGTTTCATCATAGTCTATACCATGAGTTTGTTTGAAACCTTTAGCAACCAACCTTGCTTTATAGGTTTGCACATTTCCATCCATGTCAATTTTCTTCTTGAAAACCCATTTGCAACCAATAGTCTTAATACCTTCGGGAGGATCAATTAAGGCCCAAACTTGGTTGTCAAACATGGACTACATCTCAGAGTTCATGGCTCCAAGCCATTTCTCTGAATCTGGACCTGACACAGCTTCAAGATAGGTAGTTGGCTCATCTTGATCTATGAGCAAAACTTCACGACTTTCAGTCATGAGAAATCCATATCTCTCAGGCTGATGATGTGGTCTATCAGATCTGCGCAGAACTTGTGTAACATTTTCAGTTTCCACAATGGCTTGTGATTCTGAAACTGTTTCTACAGGCGGTTCAATATCTTCTTGTGGTTCTATAAATTCATCTAATTGAACTGTACTCCCACTAGTTCTTTTAGAAATGAATTCTTTTTCCAAAAAGGTTCCATTTCGAGCAACAAACACTTTGTTCTCAGATGGAATATAGAAATAATATCCTTTAGTTTCCTTAGGATATCCCACAAAGATACATTTAGCAGATTTTGGAGCTAACTTATCTGAAACTGGTCTTTTCACATAAGCTTCACAACCCCAAATCTTAAGAAAAGACAAACTAGGTGTTTTGCCAGTCCATATCTCATATGGCATCTTTTTCAACCGCTTTAGATGGTACACGGTTTAAAACAAAAGCAGCTGTCTCCAAGGCATAACCCCAAAACGATAATGGAAGATCTGCTTGACTCATCATAGATCAAACCATATCTAATAAAGTTTGATTTCTTCTTTCAGAAACACCATTCCACTGTGGAGTTCCTGGAGGAGTTAATTGTGAAACAATTCCATAATTTCTTAGATGTTCGTCAAACTCTTGGCTCAAAAATTCACCACCTCGATCAGATCGAAGTGCCTTAATAGTTTTACCAAGTTGATTTTGTACTTCATTTTGAAAAGTTTTGAACATTTCAAAAGCCTCATGCTTACGTTTCATTAGGTAGACATAGCCATACCTACTAAAATCATCAGTAAAAGTAATGAAGTAATTATATCCTCCTCTGGCACTAATGCTTAACGGGCCACATACATCTGTATGTACTAGTCCAAGCAAGTCATTAGCCCTTTCACCTTGTCCGATGAAAGGATTCCTTGTAATTTTGCCAAGTAAACAAGATTCACATTTATCAAATGATTCAAAATCAAATGAATCTAATAATCCATCTTGATGGAGTTTAGAAATGCGTTTCTCATTTATATGGCTAAGACGACAATGCCATAAAAATGTAGGGTTTAGGTCATTTGGCTTAATTCTTTTAGAGTTTATGTTATAAATATGATTCTCCCTAGAATCATCTAAGTCAAGGACATAAAGGCCATTAAAAGATCTTGCAATACCATAAAGCAAATCATCTTTATAAAAAATAGAACAGGTCTTATTTTTAATTAAAAATGAAAAACCTTCATCATCCAAAACTGAAACTGAAATAAGATTCCTACTCAGAGTAGGAACATAATAGCAATTGTTCAAATTTAACAAAAAGCCATTAGGCATATGAAGTTCATAAGATCCTACAGCTAGTGCAGCAACTCTTGCTTTATTCCCAACTCGTAGGTCAACTTCGCCCCTTTTCAGTGATCTACTCCTTTTGAGTCCCTGCACATTTGTACAAATGTGAGAACCACATGCAGTATCCAATACCCATGAAGTAGAAGCAGATAAGTTAATTTCTATAACATATATACCTGAAGATGTAGTCGCACTACCCTTCGATTTCTTCAATTCAGCCAAATAAAGTGGGCAATTTCTTTTCCAATGCCCAGGCTCCTTGCAATGGAAACAAGTTCCTTCCTTAGGAACAGGTGCCTTGGGTTCTTTTGGCTTGGGTTGTCCCTTAGGCTTTGTAGCAACTGTTGCTTTACCCTTTGCCTTGCCTTTCTTCTTCATAGGCTTACCCTTATTGACATTCAATACATGGGTAGCCTTTGTGGGCTTTTTGATATTCCCTTCAGCAGTTTTGAGCATACCATGTAGCTTAGGAATGGACTTTTCCATGTTGTTCATATTATAGTTCATAACAAAATGTGAAAAACTGCTGGGCAAAGAATGAAGGATCAAATCCGTGGAGAGTTCTAAACTCAAGGGATATCCAAGTCGGGCAAGGTGATCTATGTAGCCCTTCATTTTCAAAACATGAGCGCTAACCGATTCGCCCTCTGACATCTTGCAGTCAAATAATGCAACAGCAGTGTCGAATCTATCCTGCCTAGCTTACTGTTGGAAAGCTTGTTTGAGATGGACACTCATCTCATAAGCCTCCAAGTGTTCCAGATCCTTCTGAAGTTCTGGACACATAGTAGCAAGCATAAGACATCCAATGTCATTGGAATCATCCATATGCTTCTTATGCTTGTTCTTATCAGCATTAGAAGCATTAGCAGGAGGTGGCTCAGGGACAGCTTCATCAAGCACATAGGACTTCTTTTCTTGTTTGAGAACAATTCTCAGGTTCCTAAACCAATCAACAAAATTAGTCCCATTCTCTTTCAGTTTTTCCTTCTCAAGGATGGATCGCAGTGATAAAGTGGAGTTATTGTTGGTAGCCATTTCAATCTACAAAATATGCAAATTTTAATTAATAAAAGGTGATAAGTAATTAAAATCCCACTAAAATATAACCCTCAATCATCACAATGGGCTAAGATCCAATTTTTACTTAATATTAAGTCAGCTTTGGCATGACACTTAAAATCAAGTTATTATGGTAGGTAACCCCTTACCAATTACATTACATGTAACTCTTAGATAATATGGGATCATGACATCATATGTCATAGCATGTTATACCCCATCTAATGCCTTAGGCCCAAAACCATTTTGATAGCCTAATTAAGTCTAACCAATTTTAAACGCATGAGCAGCACCATTACTCATCATATCTTACTAGGATAACCTAAAGTACTTTGCTTTGGCAAAATCTACATTTAGGTGATCTTAGCCTTGATAAGTGTTTATGATATGGATGGCATTAAAACTTAAATTAATAGTGAGGGTTCATTCCATTTAATTTTGAAAACATGTTAAAATTAACATTTATATATCATATCCCATATGCATACATAAACTATCAAACATGGCATCTCATACATATTCGATAAAAATAAACGTGACATAGTATGGCCAAACTAGATATGATCTTCATGAGACCAAATGAAGATCATATAGGCAACCCTAGGTGAAAAGAAAACCTATCTATTACAACATTTGCAATAGTACATTTCTTCATATCTTGAAAGGCAACTTCATCTCCATGGAATTTTCATCTTCTTCTCCAAGCTTGAGTCTTCATTATTACATTAATAATAAAACTAACTACTAAACTAGTAATAATAAAGTTACAAAAATAAACGACGCGTAGGCCGTATATACAATCCAAAGATATGAATAAACAAACACATAGGTCATAAAGCCATACTATGCACCATGCCAAGACATCAAATAATCATAGCATATTCATCACCAACATGTTAAATAGAAACAAATATATTGACATTCTTAATGTCACGGTAATGAACTATAGGGCGCGAACATACGGCGGTCCCGCTAGCCGGTTAGCGGGCGGGGCTCCCGCTGGCCGGTCAGCGGGCGGGGTTCCGAAGGGGCAGCGCCCCTCGAAGCTAAACAGAATCATTAATCCAATTAATTATTTTCTGTCAAAACCCTTATTCTATCAATCATATTAAACAGAATATAATAGCAATCTATTAATCATATTAACAGAGAACTATTACAAGAAACCTTAGAAAACGATTTACTCAATAATCATATTAATCAAAATCGAAATCTATGTATACATTCAATATGAATAAACGAATTGAATTAATCATATTAACCCTAATTCGAAACCATAACAGATTGTATACCAACCCTAGTTCGACTTCACAGAATTGTATCTTATACAATTGGTCATCTTTGACATCATATATCAACAACGATTTAGGTTATATCTCATATAACAGATTCGAATCATCATCAAATGATAAAACGAATCCAATCATGCCATTCGAAAAACAATAGATCACATCAACACATCAACATGGCATATTTCGAATTAAATGGAATCAACAAGAGGCTCTGATACCACTGTTAGTAAATCGAAAAAGGATCTGCAACCCTTGCCGCAGCGGATAACAAAAAAATAATTTTCTTTCGATTTACTCACAGGATCCATGTGATCCATTCAGTTCGATAAAAGAGATTCGAAACTAACCTTTTTTGCGTAGCTTCAAAACGATTAACAGATGCTGCCTTCTGAAGATGAACACCCTCTAACGAAGTCCACACAAACGTACGCCGGTCTGAGTGCTAGCTCACCAACGGCAGTGGCTGAATTTTTTGCAAAAACGAAACTAGGGTTTTTTAGGTTTTTCCTCTTCTTCCGTTTTCTTTCAAAACGAAAATAATAATCAATATCATCAAGGCCTCTAGTCCTTTTAAAACCGTTTTAAAAGACTTTTCCTTGTCAAAACCCTAACTGTCCATATCCTATATGGACCCACGTTTTTAATAATTATTATCTAATAATTATTATTATAACAATATTATTATTAATATCTAATAATAATAATAATACTAACAACAATAATAAAAATATAATTATTATTGTTTAAGTACAGCCTACGTTCTATGTGTGTGACCCGATAGGCTCATATTAACTGGTAGTGTATTTCAATCTCTATTGAAATGCACAAATCATAATTGGCCTCTAGCAAGACATTATGACTACCCAATTAATCATGAGAATCATTATAAATGAAAACCTAAAATAGTACATGCATTAATCCCTTTGTCACACGATATCTAGTTTGAACATAAGTCATAGTAAATGTCATACTTATATTGTCCAAACTTATGATTACTCGATCTCCAAGTTAACTGATAAATAAATAAGATTGATCTTATATCAACTTATTTGAGCACGGCCATGCATTTCTCAGTTACACTTATCGAGGGGCCCAGAAGATATCTCTCTCATAGAGAGGGACAAATTCCATCTTGATTGTTCATTTTCCTCTACATAATCTATACCATGTTCAAGCATAACCTTTATAATTATCTAGTTACAGATAACGTTTGATCATGTCAAAACATAATATTCCTTATGTTGGAAACTATGACAATCTCAAGTCAAAGGATTAAATGAAAACTATTATGAGATACACTTATGACATTAAACCATGAAGTGATATCTATGTGGGTCTATCCAATACACTGTTCTCTAACATGTATCCATAATATTGATTTGTATCTTCATACCTATAATCATCTTATGATTATCAAATCAATATTACACTAGTTATATTTATTATTATCTCCATAACAATAATAAACTAGGGATATAATCATTATTATATATAACATGCAAACATAACAATGATAATAAAAACTTCTTTATTAATAACAAAATGAATAACATTAAGGTCCAAATCAATGGCCTAGGGCATATACACTAACAAGTGTAGCTCCTGAAGAGGGTAGAGATGGAGTTAGGGTTGAGAGAGCTGGAGAGGCACCTGCTCCTGTGCCAGAGAGACCAGCTGCTGATGAGATTCTGCCGATTTGGTTATGGCATATGGTTGAATTATTGTGGCAAGCTCCAGTGCAATAACCGCCACCGAAACCGCAGCTGCAAGTGCCGGTGAGGCAGTATGATAAATTGAGGAAGTTTGGAGCTAAGGATTTCTTTGGTACCAAAGATCCTGCAGTAGCTGAGCAGTGGTTGGATAGAGTTTAGAGGGTATTTATCCAGCTATAGGCTACTTCTGAAGAGAAATTTGATTATGCTAGATCCCTTTTGCAGAGAGATGCTTATGATTAGTGGAAGACGGTTCCACATGCTATGGATGATCCACCGACCTTGTCTTATGGTGATTTTTTGTGGGAATTTGAGCAGAAGTATACTCTGAGGGAGTATAAGGATGCTAAGAAGATAGAGTTTTTGAATTTGAGACAAGATAACCGGATGGTGACAGAATATGAAATTGATTTCATCCGGTTGAGTCATTATGTTGATGGGATTATTTCTGATGAGATTGACTAGTGTAGGAGATTTAAGGAGGGATTGAGGCCCCCTATTATGTGTATTATTGCTGGTTCTTAGTACCAAGATTTTTCTCAGTTGGTAGCAGCAGCCAGAAGTGTTGAGAGAGCACAAGGTATTGCAGCAGCTGCTACTAAGGAGGAGACTAGAGTTAGGAGACCCCAGTTTGAGGCAGGGTCTTCATCTATGAAGAGAGGTAAAGGAAGTTTTGTTTTGAGAGTCAGTAGGAGCCAGAGGCAGTCTGGTAGGTCAGTTCAGTATCAAAGGCAGAGACCGAGACCTACAGTTTCTGTAGCTAGTGCTCCGACTCTAGTGGTTCTTTGATCTATTCCACCTACATGTGTCCATTGTGGTAGGCACATGGGGGTGCTTGCTGGAAGACGGGTGGACCAGGAGTATGTTCTAGATGTGGGTCACCAGCTCATTTCATCAAAGATTGTCATGACCTACTGGATGATAGACAGACTGATACTGTAGCTTCTCGACCCAGTGTCAGCAGAGGAGGTCGAGGGGGACAGAGGTTTTAATAGATGTGGTCGACCCGGGATTAGTCAGAGAGGAGGCTCTACATCCGGGGGCAGTAGGCCAGATGAGGCTCGGTCATCTCAGTAAGTGTATGTGATGCAGAGGCAGCTGGATGCTTCAGCAGTTATTGCAGGTGCATTTTCTTTATTTGCATTTCAGTTCTTACTCTTATTAATCTAGGATATACGCATTCATACATAAGTGCATCTATCATGCCTGTGACTAAATTGCATTCAGAGTCCCTAGGATTTCATATCTTGGTGACAAATCTTTTAGGGCATAGTGTGGTAGTTAGCAAGGTGCATCGAGATAGTTCAATTGTGGTGCAAGACGAGGAGTTTCTTGGTGATTTGATTGAAATGCCTTTTAAAGAGTATGATCTGATCTTAGGCATGGATTGGTTATCTAAGTATGGAGCTGTGTTAGACTGTCAAAAGAAGTGTGTTACCCTGAGAATCGGTGATGGTAGAATTGTGATGGTATCTAGTGAGCAGAGACATCTTGCATCCTTGTTTGTTTCAGTTGTTGCAGCTAGGAAGTTGATTCGAAAAGGGTGTGATGCTTATCTTGCTCATGTTGTAGATACCAGAGAACTTGATGGTATACCCATAGTTGAGGAATTTCTAGATGTTTTTCCCGAGGAGTTTCCAGGATTACCCCCTGAGAGAGAGGTTGAGTTTGGTATCAATTTGTTACCTGGTACCACTCCCATCTCTATTACTCCTTATCGAATGGCACCTGCTGAGTTGAGAGAGTTGAAGGTGCAGTTGCAGGAGTTGTTGGATAAAGGGTTTGTTCACCCTAGTGTGTCTCCATGGGGAGCGCTTTTTTTGTTTGTAAAGAAGAAGGATAGTACTTTGAGATTGTGTATTTATTATAAGCAATTGAATAAAGTGACTATCAAGAATAAGTATCCTTTGCCTAGGATAGATGATCTCTTCAATCATTTGAAGGGAGCAGTGATATTTTCAAAGATTGATTTGAGATTAGGTACCATTAGTTGAGAGTCAGAGCTGAAGATATATCTAAGACAGCTTTCCGCACAAGGATTGGGCATTATGAATTTTCGTGATGCCTTTTGGGTTGACGAATGCACCAGCAGCTTTTATGGATTTGATGAATAGGGTGCTTAGACCCTATCTAGATCAGTTTGCGGTGGTTTTTATTTATGATATTTTGGTGTATTCACATAATGAGGAGGATCATGATAAGCACTTGCGGATTGTATTATAGACCTTGAGAGAAAAGCAGTTGTATGCTAAGCTGTCTAAGTGTGAGTTTTGGCTTGATCAAGTGACTTTTCTCGGTCATGTAGTTTCAGCGGATGGCATAAGAGTTGATCTGAGAAAAGTTGAGGCCATTTTGAATTGGAGTCCACCGAAGTCAGTGACTGAAGTTAGAAGTTTTCTGGGTTTGGTAGGCTATTATCGACGTTTTGTGAAGGGTTTTTCTTTTATAGCTACTCCACTCACCAGATTACTTCGGAAGGGAGTTAGATTTGTATGGTCAGATCAGTGTCAAGCAAGCTTTGAGCAGTTGAAGGAGATGTTAACTCAAGCTCCTGTTCTTACCTTGCCTATGTAAGATAAACCATATGTGATTTATAGTGATGCTTCACACAATGGTTTAGGTTGTGTTTTGATGTCGAAGGGTAAAGTCATAGCTTATGCTTCTCAGCTGTTGAAGCTGCATAAATTTAATTATCCGACGCATGATTTGAAATTGGCAGCCATAGTTTTTGCTTTGAAGATTTGGCGACACTACTTGTATGGGGAGAAGTGTTTCATCTATACATATCACAAGAGTTTGAAATACTTGGGTGTTCAGAGAGAGCTGAATCTTTGGCAGAAACGGTGATTGGAGTTGATTAAAGATTATGACTGTTTGATTGACTATCATCTTGGTAAGGCAACTGTTGTAGAAAATCCCTTGAGTCAAAAGTCTTTGGCAGGTTTGACTGCTTATTCGCTCTCGTTGCTTGTTGAGTTGAGAGCGTTGCATGCTAGTTTTGAATCATGTGGTGATGGTGCTTTGTTAGCTCATTTGCAATTGAGACCGATGTTGTTGGATCGGATTAAAGAGGCTCAGTTGGCTGATGAGAAAATTTAGAAAGTTGTGTCGGATTGCAAAAAGGGGGAGAGCCGAGATTTCCATGTGAGAGGTAATGGTAGTTTATGGTGCAAAGATAGATTGTGTGTTCCTGATGATGCAAGATTGAGAAAGATAATTTTGGAGAAAGCATATCAATAAATTTTTGCTATGCACCCTGGGAGTACCAAGATGCATCATGATTTGAAACAACATTATTGGTGGTCAAGTATGAAGAGGGACATAGCGGAGTTTGTATCTAAATGTCTCACTTATCAGAGAGTGAAGGCTGAGCACCAAGTTCCAACAGGGTTGCTCTAACCTTTATCAGTGCCTGAATGGAAATGGGAGCAAGTGACAATGGATTTTGTGACTGGTTTGCCATTGACTCAGAGGAATTATGATGCCATTTGGGTGATTGTTGATCGATTGACAAAGACAACTCATTTTCTTCCAGTCCAGATGGGCTATTATCTAGAGAAGTTGGTTGAGCTTTATATTAGTGAGATAGTGAGATTGCATGGAGTCCCAATTTCATTGGTATCTGATCGAGATCCCAGGTTTACTTCAAGGTTTTGGAAGAGTTTGCATAATGCTCTGGGTTCTCGATTGCACTTTAGCACTGCTTTTCATCCTCAGACAGATGGGCAGTCAGAGAGAGTGATACAAATTTTAGAGGATATGTTGAGAAGTTGTGTCATTGATTTCTCTGGAAGTTGGGACAGCTTTTTGCCATTGATGGAATTTGCTTACAACAACAGTCATCAATCTAGTATTAAAATGGCACCTTATGAGGCATTGTATGGTAGAAGATGCACAATGCCTCTATGTTGGAATGAAGTTGAAGAAGGTAAATTGGTTGGTCCTGACTTGATTAAAGAAACAGAAGAGAATTTTAAGATTTGGCCGTAAAGGGAAGCTAAGTCATCATTTCATTGGACCTTATAAGTATTGGATAGAGTTGGACCAGTTGCTTATCGACTTGTTTTACCGCCAGAATTGGATCGAATTCACAATGTTTTTCATATCTCTATGTTGCGGAGGTACAGATCAGACCCATCTCACGTTCTGTCCGTTGAATCTATTGAGGTGAGTCTGGATCTAACTTTTGAAGAAGAACTAGTGGCTATTTTGGCACATGAAGTGAAAGAGTTGAGAAATAAGAAAGTGCCACTTGTGAAGGCTCTTTGGAAGAATCATGCAAAGGAAGAGGCAACTTGGGAGAGTGAGCAAGTGATGCGAGATCAGTATCCTCAATTGTTTCAGACTTGAGATCAGGTAATTTCAAGGATAAAATTTATTTATAGTGGGGGAGAATTGTAATATCCCAAACTACCCCCTAAATTTTTGGAATGATTATTGTTGAAATTGGATTAAATGATATAAAGTATATATTTATGATTGAGTGGTAAGAGAGAAAAAGAGAAGTGTGTATATGTTGTATATATAGAGATATATACAACATATACAAGTCAACTAATTAGTTGGTCAAAAGAGATATTTAATTATATTTGGATTAAAAGAGGACTTTAGTGGTTAAGAGACAAGAGTGTGGGTTGACTTTCATTTTTTATCTTCTTCTTTCTTCTCTTTGGCTGGCCATCACCATAGCAAGAAGGAAAGAGAGATTTTGTTCTTCCTAACTCAAGATTGAAGGGTGTTTCAAGAGATCAAGTTGGAATTCTAAGGGGTTTTCATCACTCTTGGTAAGTTTTTCAACTTGATTCTTTGGTTTTCTTTTGAGTTTGTGTATTGAGCTTGGTATATGGTTGTTGTTGATATAAGTATGGTTAATTTTGATGTGTTTGAGAGTATTTGTTTTTTTTTTTACTTTGATTTTGGGGTGGTTTGGAGGAAAGGTTAAGTTTGGTGAAGGAAAGCAAGAGTTGTGGATTGTGTATGGCTTGAGTTGTGATTATGGTTGTGATTGTGTTTTGATGTATGTTTTGAGTTGTTTTGGTGTTTATGCAAGTTTAGTATGGTTTATTGGTAGTTTTGGGTAAGATTGTTTGGAGTGGAAAAGGGTAAAGTATGTTGTTTGTTGGATGTGGTGTTGTTAGTGTCAGAATCAAGATTGTTGGCCTGACATCCCCATCAGCACGGCCAAGTCTTTGGGCATGTTAATGGTTCTATTTTTTGGATGGGTGACACGACCAGTGACACGCCCATGTCACTGAACGTGTCACAACTTCTGTGTTGGAGTAGTATTGACACGACCAGTGACATGCCCATGACATTGAGCGTGTCATAGCTACCGTGTTGTTAGTGGATTAACATGACCAGTGACATGCCCATATCACTGAGCATGTCATTGCCACTGTGTTGGGGGAGGATTGACATGTGTAGTGACACACCCATGACACTAAGAGTGTCAAAGCTTCTATGATGTGAGTTTAGGGCACGGTCAGGGACACGCCCGTGTTGTTGAGCATGTCATGTGTAGAGGTTGCCCTAGTTAGTTCTTATCCTTATTTTCTTATGTGTATCTCTAAGTGAGTGTGTATCATCACCTTTGGATTAGGTTTTCAAGAGATAGGGTTGCCCTAATCCATGTGTTGAAGGATTCTTGGAAGAGGAAGTGGTTAGATTGGTGTGAGTTGCTCTTGAGGTAAGTACAAACCTTACATGATTGCATACATTTATATGACTTTGGAACTTAACATATTTGGTTGTCAATGTTTTAAGTAATCTATTACATTGTTGATACAATTGATTAATGCTATGATTTGCATAATGTGAAAGATAAAATGATCATTCAAAATGTATGTATAATGCAATTGGTTATGTATACCCTAATGATGAGATGTCAAGCCATTGTTGTTGGCTATAATTAGGTAAATGAAATATTAAGGCATTGTGCATAGATGATTATGAGAAAATGAGAATGGAACTGATAATGAAATAATAAAAGAATTGTGTGCCTAATATGTTATTCAATTTTCAGAGTTTTGTTATTGGTGGTATGCCTAAAAGTAACAATCCCTTGAAGCTGGGTTTGGCTTGGTCCTTGAAGCCAAGTTGGGTTGATGCTTAGCTCCCCTTAAAGCTTGGTTGGGCCTAGTCCTTGAAGCCTAGTTGGGATGTTACATATAAGATGTTTCTCATTGTGATAATGATTCGCCTACGGGCTTGATAAATGTATACTTATGTATATTCCGCTACATTTTCCGCTGCTTATTAAACATATGTTTTGAGTAAACTTTTAAGGTAATGATGATATATGTAAATCTATTTTAACAAGGAATATTTTATCTTTTACTATTTATAATGATGATTTGATGTTAAAGTTTTAAAGGTTGATTTGTTTCAATTAGACTGTGACATCCTTATATCCGGCATACATATATTACATATTGAGAGTATATGTTGTTTGTGTATGTGCCCTAGGCCATTTATTTGGATCTTTATGTTATACATTCTTTATTAATAAATGAGGTTTTATTATCATTATTGTTTGTTTGCATGTTACACAATTTTGATATTTGTCCCTGGTTTATTATTGTTATAGAGATAAAAAAAATAATTCTTAACCAGTATGAACATTGATTTGATAATCATCAGATGGTTATGTGTATAGTGATATAAATCAATTTCATAGATACTTGTTAGAGAACAATGTATTGGATAGACCCATCATGAGATTACTATATGGGTTAGTGTCATAAGTAAATCTCATGATAGTTATTTATTAATTCTTATACTTGAGATTGTCATAGTTTCCAATATAAGGACTATTATATTTTGACATGATTAAACATTATCTGTAACTGGATAGTAATAAAGGTTATGATCATATATGATAGAAATTATGTAGAGGATAATGAACAATCAAGATAGAATTTGTCCCTCTCTTTGAGAGAGATATCTTTTGGGCCCCTCGATAAATGAGACTGTGAAATGCATGGCCGTGCTCAAATGAATTGATAGTGTGATCAATTTCAATTGTATTTTATCAGTCTACTTGGAGATCGAGTAATCATAAGTTTGGACAATATAAGTATGACGTTGACCATGACTTATGTTCAAGCTAGATATCGTGTGACAAAGGGATTAATGCATGTACTATTATTAGGCAAATTGGATATTCCTTATATTAATTGGGTAGTTGTAACGCCTTGCTAGAGGCCAATAACGACTTGTTGGTTTAATAGAGATTAAATTGACTGCCAATTAGTATGGGCCTATCAGGTCACACACAAGAATGCGCTTTGGGTTGGATATAATATTAATAATATTAATATTAGATATTAATATTTTTTATTATTATTATTTTCATTTTTTTATATATATTATTAGATAATATATTCAGAATCATTATTAGATTTGAATTCTGAATTTGACTTACCTTATCCAATTTCGAATTGGATTCTGGAGTGATTATATTCACTCCAGACGTTAAGTCTTCTTAAAGGTAACATTAGAACACGAAAGAGAACGAAAAAAGGAACCCTAATACGTTTTAGAAAAAATGTTTTTCCAGCCTTCGCCGTTGCAGAGAGCTAGCACTCCAGACTGTAGCATTCGTGTGGATACGCGATAGAGGGTGTTTTACGATCGAGGCATCTCTTCCAAACTGTGATTTCGAATCATCAACAGGTTAGTTCTTTGAACACTTTCGTCGAATTAAATGAGCAGCATGGATCCTGGTGGAAATCAGAGATCAAAAATTTTTCCACTGCGTGTTTTTAGATTGCAGTGATCTTCTTAATTTCCTAACAGTGGTATCAGAGCCACTTGTTGTTTTCGTTTAAGTCAAAAATGCCATGTTGATATGATTACATGAGATATATTGATTTCGTATGGCATATTAACTATAAAACCCTAATTCGTTTTTCATATGATGAGAAAGGATTGGTTTTTTGGTTTCGTTTCTATAAAACCCTAATTCGTTTTTCATATGATGAGAAAGGATTGGTGTTTTTAATTTCATTTTCATGAGATGATCATGTATATATGATTGGTTGATTAAAACAATTTTCATATGATGAAAACGATTAAGGTTATATGTGATATAAACATTTGGTAATGATTCTGTAATGGGTTGTACATATTCGAAATAAAACAGTAAGAAGGTTAATGAGATTAATGATTCTGTTTTAGGGTTTTGCCAAAGAAAAATGTTAATGAGATTAGCGTTTCTGTTTGGCTTCGAGAGGCGCTGCCCCTCAACCCCGCCCAGGGGCACTGCCCCTTCGGAACCCCGCCCGCTGACCGGCCAGCGGGACCGCCGTATAGTTCGTTACCGTGACATTAAGAATGTCAATATATTTGTTTCTATTTAACATGTTGGTGATGAATATGTTATGTTTGTTTGATGTCTTGGCATGGTGCATAGCATGGCCTTATGACCTATGTGATTGGTTTATTCATATGTTAATTTTGGGTAAATACGGCCTGCGTGTCGTTTATTTTGTTGTAATTTATTTTACTAGTAGTTAGATTTTCTTTTATTGTAATAAATGAAGATTCAAGCTACAAAGTTTGTGATGGAGATTCATACCAAGGAGAAGATGGTTCCATGGTGATGGAAGCACAAGCTCAAGTTTTGAAGATATGTAATATTGCAAGTGTTGTAATAGATAGATTTTTCACCTAGGGTTGCCTTTATGATCTTCATTTGGTCTCTTGAAGATCATATTTAGTTTGGCCATGCTATGTCACGTTTACATATTTTGTCATTTGGTATATGATGCTTATGTGATAAATTATATATATGCATATAGGATGCTAAAATATAATGATATGTAATGCAAGACATGATTAATAATTTAAGTCTAAATGCCATCCACGTTTTGAACACTTATCAAAACAAAGATTGTATTAAAGTAGGTATTACCAAAGCAATATGCTTTAAACATTCCTAGCTAAGTAGGATGAGTAATAGTGCTACTCATATGTTTTAAAATTGGTTAGACTTAATTAGGCTATCAAAATGGTTTTGGGCCTAAGGCATTAGATGGAATATATAAATAAATCATTAATCAAACTATATAATAAATACACAGTTAAAAACGAAACAAATAAAGATGCAAATTTAAGTGTATCAACTTAGGGTTTCTTAGATAACATTTAGGGTTTGGAATTTATATCAAAAGGCTAGGGTTTTGGAATTTTAAAGAACTAGTATTATTGTTATGTTTATTATTTTAGAAAGATTATGCTATTGTGTGATTAAAATTATAATTTGGGATTTAAGTGAATAAGGTACAAACCTATGAAAATAATATTAAAACTTAATTATTTAAAAAGAAATAGCTACTGTGATAGTAAAATAAACAAATTTGATTAAGGTTTTAACAAAATAAGTTAGGGTTTAATTTAAATTAGGGTCTGAAATTCTTATGGAAAAGGATTAGGGTTTTAAACATGCAATATGGTTTTATAGGGTTTTAAATGGGAAATAAGGGTTTCGAGGGTTTTGAGCATGAAATATGGTTTTTTTAGGGTTTTAGATGGGAAATTAGGGTTTCTAGGGTTCTTGATCTTTAGAAACATAGATTAGGATTTTATAAAAATATGATCATTATAAAAACTCTAAGAACACTTTAACATGGAATTTTGATAAATACTTATATGTAATATGGCTACTGGATGTTTAAAACATTATTTGAATAATCAAATGTTATGGTGATTTAATGGAACAAGCTACTGGCCATGCAAACAATAAAAAGAAACTACTATGCTCACTGTATATTTGTATGTAAATCAAAAGTTAAAAGAATGAACTTTAAACAAAGAAAGTTTGCAGATGAAATAATAATAAATTATTTCAATATAAATTTTAATGAATTAAGTTATAAAGACACACCTCTGTTTGTTGGCTCCATAAAAATTGTTTGAATGAAATTCTGGATGAGCTTCGACACTGACAATGATTACACTGCCTTTGTAGAGCTTTGTGCTGTTAATCTTCCTCGTCTAGCTTTTCTGCTTCTTTCTGTTCCTTTCCAAAAGCTTGTTCCAGTTAGAATTTCATGAAGACTGCCCTTTGCTAATTTCTTTTTTATGTTGCTAGTTTAGGGTTTCTTCATGCTTGCTAGGGTTTGCTGAAAACCCAAGTGTCTCCCAACTCTCCTTGAAAAAAATAAAGGTCCAAAGTTTCTTCCAATAATTGTCACCCCTAATTCGTGTGTTTAATGCTAGTATTTATAGGAAAATAAAAAGACCTAATCCTATTTTAATAAGGAAATACCAACTGTCTAGGAAAAAATCACAAAACCGTGTGAAATAAGGTTTGGTCAAAAAATTAGAAGCGCGCACAGGGCGCTTGGCCTGCGAGGATTGCTGTAGGCTGGCACGTGGATTATGCTAGGTGAGGCAGCAGGCAATTTACGGGCTAGGTGAACTGGGCAAGCTAGTTCGTTGCAGGTAGCACCTGTGCTGAACTGGGCAGTGTCCGGTTTGTTGCTGCGGTGAATTGGGCATAAACTATAGAGCCTTAATTTTTGACCCTGTCCAGTCCGATATTTTTAAATATAGTCCGAAATAATTTTGTGCTATTTTAATTAAATAATATTTATTTTAATATTCATTACTTATAATATTTATTTTTAATAAAAATAAAAAAGGTAACAGTAAAAATCGGCGACTGAAGAATCGACGATGAAAATTTTTCATCGCCGAATATGAATTGGCTTGGGCCATTTCACCACAAGACAGCAGTAAATTCGTGTTGCAAATTGGCTGGCCCGCATACACTCGCACGTAATTCTCACAGCTGGCCCACCCTTAGCCCCCAGCAACTTTTTCCAGCTCAAATTTTTCTGAAACCGAATTCTATTTGATTTTTATTTCTTTTCCTAAATAGTTTTTATTTCCTTAGACAATTAGAATTAGTTTGGATTTTTTCCTATAAATACAACACTAAAACACATAGAAAGGGACTTTTGATCTGAAAAAGAGGATCTGGACCTTTGAAGCTTGGAATTATTTTTGGCAGTATATTCATAATCTCAAGCTTGAAGAATCAAGAGGCAACAAATGATATACAACCCATCAAAGGCAGCCCACACTATCTTTGATATTGTTCAATCGGAAATCAAGAATTTGGTGGAATCAAAAACTGAGGTTTGAATTTATATTTATTTCTTTATAGTAGCTTCATCATTCAAATTGGATTAATTTTTTAAACATGCAATAGATGATCAATTGTTCTACTTACCATCTAAAACTCTACTTGAACCCTAAAAACTATTTTTCAAAACCCTAATGCCTTAATACCCGTAAAACATATTTTAAAAATCTAAAACCCTAATTACACTTTTCTAAAACCACAAAACAATAGACTATTTTCTTAAAACCCTAACCTAATCTCTATTTCAAAATTCCTGTAGCCTTATTTTTTCAAGTAGCATTATTCTTCAAAAAAATAACATTAGTTTCTTCCAATTTCAAAACTCTATTTTCTAAATCTTAAACCCTAAATTATTAATTTTCAACACTAAAACCTACAACCCTAAAAGCCAATTTCTAAAATTTTTTGGGGCTCTACCCTCGAACCCGCAAGATGCACTGCCTCTTGACCCCACCTGCTAACCGGCTAGAGGGACTGCCTATGGGCTCGTCTAATGGGTCAATATTTATTTGTGTATTGTAAGTCTTTATGTTTAACTTCCATTATTATGATTATTGAAAATACAGTAGCTTTATTCAAAATACAAACCTAAACCCTAATTTATTCAAACCAGAAATCTTAATTAATTCTATTTTCCAAATCATTACAGTAGCTTGTTCCTTTCAAATATCTAAAGATTTTATTTTATATTCATAAGCTTCAATCTTATTTACTTAAACCCTAATTGTTAGACATAAAACCCAAGACCCTAATTGATACATGAACCCTAAAGTTATATGCATACTATTTTATTTAAATTGGATAAATGTTTATTATATATTTTGATTGATGTTTGATTTCTTTGATGAATGATTTATTTATAATGAATGGTTGTTTACTTTTATTGATTTATTTTGATTTCAAAACATTGTAAGAGGTATGTTTCCTTTTATGGGTACCTCATTAGTTGAACTTTACGTAATTTAATTTATTTCATATTTTTGGGATTAATGTAAAGAGCACGTTTCCACCTTTTGGTGGGTGTCCTATTTAGTTTTAGACATGGACAATGTAAGGACATGTTTCCATCCACGGATGGGTGTCCATTTATATATTTTGTTTGGACACTCTTTTGATTTTAATATAATGATGCTTTATTTTAATTGTTGCATGTAGTATGGATAATATTGTAATATTTAAGAATTTTATAATATTAAAACCTGCAAAGGAGGCCGGTTTTAATGAACCGGGCATTGTGGGGGTGCTAGGCCATTTCTCACCTTCCCTACACGTACCCAATTTTTGAACACATTAAGGTTTTGGGGATTCTTAGGAATCGAGTCATCCACCCCTTTCTTTTTCCCGGCCCGTCAGTGTGGCAACTCCATTTTCTTCTGGCTTAGGCCCGTGTTCTCTAAGGCCCCGTGCCTAAATAGTGGTGAAGTCGCAAGAACCATTCCACCGGGAGTGGGGGCAAAAATCCCCGCTCAAAGTGGCGACACTACTAGGGATAAGAGAAGTTGATTCTGTTGGTCTTTTTATTATTTTATTCTTTCTTATCACGATATTATCCATTGTATCATTTAGATTGCATTGTGTGCGTGAGTTAGGACGCCCGTGTTACCCGTGTTGTGTTATGTAAGGGATACCATAATTTCACTGCAGGTATGGAGATCAAGCATGGCATAACCACTCATAGCCTTATACCATTTGGTATATACTTGCTATGGGAACCTAAGCCTTTTAACCCAAAGACTAAAGCTCATGTAATTAGCCTAGTTACTTTCCTTAGGTTTTACTCCAAATGCTTGTTGTTTGACTATGGTTAAATTATCTTGGCTTAAATCAAGGCTTATTTGGTTTGCTCTTTTTCTAATATGGCTTAAGTACATTGTAAGCTCAAAGTAAATTTTTCTTTTAAAAAAAGACCTAAGCTATTTTCAAAACTTTTCAAGATGGTCTTTGGAAATAAAACCTTTCTAAAAAAAAATCAAAAATTCTTTTGCTCATGACCCAAATACTAAGCTCAAAATCCATTTTTTCTAAAATCTTTTTTCAATGGGCTTAGAAAAAAAATTATTTTAATCCAACCTTTTTCTTACAAAGAGCTTGCAAATTATTTAGGTCAATTACGAAATACTAAAGATCAATTGTGAGCCTAGTTTTTGGCATGAATCACTAGTTACTTTTTCAAGTGAGAAATCTATTTATCATAAACCTCTTAATTTAGTTTTAAAGCAAAATAGCATAAAAGCTTCTTTAGTTGGTTAAATGGATTAAAATCTAATTAATGGGAATTATCATGAACTGATTTTCATTTTTGAAAATATAACTATTGGTTGAAATGTCCGAGAGAAATATTTTAAAACAAGATACCCCATGTTGGTATTTTGTTAACCATATTACCTAGGAAAAGAGACTTGCTGTGAGCGGGGAGTTTTGCTCCCACTCCCGGTGGAATGGTTCTTGCGACATCGGCACTGTTTAGGCTCGAGGCCTTAAAGAACACGAACCTAGGTCCGGAGAAAATGGAGTCACCACCCGGACGGGCCGGGAAAAAGAAAGGGGTGGATGACTCGATTCCTAAGGAATCCCAACCCCTTAATGGGTTCAAAAAATTGGGTACGTGTGGGGAAGGTGAGAAATGGCCCAGCACCCCCACAACGCCCGGTTCATTGGAACCGGCCTCCTTTACAGGTCTTGATATTATAAAATTCTTAAATATAATGACATTATCCATATTACACACAATAATTAAAATAAAGCATCGTTATATTAAAAAATCAAAGCAATATCCAAACAAAGAAAATAAATGGACACCCATCCGAGGATGGAAACATGTACTTACATCCCATGCCTAAATAGGACACCCACCGAAAGGTAGAAACATGTCCTTTACATTGGTTCTAAAATAGAAAAGTAATTTAAATTGCATGATATTTAACTAATGAGGTACCCACCAAGTGGAAACATACCTCTTACAACATTTGGAAATCTAAATAAATCGATAAAAGTAAATAACCATTCATCATAATTAAATCATTCATCAAAGATATTAAACATCAATAGAAAGTAAACATCCATCCATGAAAAATTAAATAAATCAAGTATTGATCTTAAACAAAGCATTGAAAATAAATTAAAGCATATAATAGACTACATAATTAAATATAAAATTGAATAAAGCAAATAAAGATTCAAATAAGGGCTACTATTTCTATTTAAGATTCTTTAATTAATACTTTAGGGTTTTGGAATTTAAGGGTTTAAGCTACTGTGAGTTTTAAAGGAATTAAAATGGATTGAATTTTTATGATTTAAGGGGTTGATAAAATTCTTTGATTAACCAAATTAGTGTTTGAGAAGTAAAATCATAAAATGAGGATTTGAACACTTTAAAATATTTGATTTATGATTTACTGTTACTTACTGAATTATGGTTTTTTGGTTTACTGTGTTGGAATTTTAATATTTATGTTTATAAGGTTTTGAATTTTAAAGGATTAGGATTTAGAAAAATTAGGGTTTAAGGTTTTAAGGGAGTTAGGGTTTACTGTTTTGGGTATTGGAGAATGCATTAGATTTTAGAATTTGGAAAAACAATTGATAATTTTATGAAATTTTATGAAAACAAACAAAACGATTTAAAGTTTATAGAAACAGAAAAGATGTTTTTTTTAAGGTTTTTGGAAAGAAACAGATTTAATTTATGGTTTTGAAGAATTGGAAGGCAAATTAGGGTTTTAAGATTTTGAAGAAACAAAAACAACTATTTTAAGATTTTTGAAAAATAAAGAGACGAATTAAGGTTTTTAAACTTTAGAAAAGGTGAATTGAGGTTATAGGGTTTTTGATTTTGAAGAAACAGAAACAACAATTTTAAGGTTTTTGAATGATGAAGCTACTGTGAATTAATGAAATAAATAAAGAAATTCATACCTTCATTTATTGGTTCCACCAAAAATCACTTCTTGGATGAACAAGAACAAAGACAAGCTTTGCTGCCTTTGATGGATTGAATTATTTGTTTGCCCTCTCAAAAAGTCTGATTGATTCAAAGTTTTCCTCCTCAATTTCGGTCTCAATTCTCCTCCCAAAATTCGTTCCTTTTTTTGTGTTGTTTTAGTCCTTATTTATAGAAGAATTTTTTGATTAATTTTAGTTATTCATGGAATCTAATATTGATTAAGAAAAGGAAAGCGAAACCTAATTGTATTTGGTTTCAGAAAAATTTGCGTCGGAAAAATTTCGCTGGAGAAAAGAAAACTGCTGCGGAAAAATTACGCTGGCAAAAAAACTTCCGCAGGTGGCTGCGGGCTGAGGACGAGAATTGGCCTGCGGGCTGAGGGTGAGAAACTTTCATCCTTGCTGATTTTAGGCGATGATTTTTTCGTCGCCGATTTTTTTGTCGTCGATTTTTATTTTTTTTGTTTATTATTATTATTTATTTTTTATTAATAAAAATTAAATATTAAAGCAAATATTTTTTAACTAAGATAACAAAAATTATTTTGGACTAATTAAAATATATTGGACAACACAAAAATTATTTTAGACTAATTAAAATATATTGGACCGGACTAGGTCAAAATTTAAAGGTCTACAGTTTGCCCCCTGCATAAATAATCTGAGACTTTAGTAAAAGAGTGTGAAAAGCAATAAGACTTAAATTTTAAGATGGTTGAGGTTTTGGGTTTTGGACCCGGTTCGAGTTCTGGACTCAAGGATAATTTTAAGTTCTGGACCTAAGCATAAAATCTAAGCAGAGTTCAATTTCACCTCGAAATTTTGTCAAAGCATGTTCTAAGACTGACTAGGACCTAGACAAAGGTAATTATGCAGGAGCCCTCTCTAAGTAAGCATACACAACTCAATGCTATAGAGCAATTCCCTCATCTAGTAAAGTCATTCAAGTCATAATGCCTAGACACATTAATTTATAAATATCAAGCTAGATTCCTCATCGGTTGAGCACCAAAATGAACAGAGACCAACAAAATTTTTGATAAAAGTAATTTATATCAAGCAACTTTAAGTTTGAAAAGCACAATAATTCCAAAATATTAAAGAAAGTAAGATTGAAAAGCAACATTCAAGCTAAGGAAAGTTCATTGAGTTCAAGCTTCTTTTCCCTTCACATCTTCAATATTTCCATCTTGAAAGGATAATAAAACAAAATCTTCTTCCAATCCTTTTCCCACCATGAAGGTTGCCGGTGGAGGTACTCTGTTGAACCTTTGAAATGGATTACCTTTGGTATTGGGCTTGTCCGGCTCAGGCAATTTTCCATTATCAATTAAATTCTGGATCTCATGCCTCAACCTCATACAATTGTCCATTTCGTGTCCAGGCCTTTGATGGAATTGGAAAAATGCACTAGTATCAAAGTTAGGTGGAAGAGGATTAGGCAAAGGACGAGGAGTCAAGGGTTGTAACAATCCCTTCTTTTGTAGCTTATTGAGAACCCAAGATAGTACCTTTCCTAATTATGAAAAATGCCTTATTCCTCCTTGACTAGTGGCATTAACATCAACTTCTTTTTGTGTGCTTTGATTGCCCGACTTGTAATTCCCTTTCTCATTCCTTCTTATTGAAAAGTGATTTTTCTCCCTTTCCCATTCTTCAATTTGTAGACCAGCTTGGAGAAGATCTTTGAAATCCCTTAAAAGGGTGTGAGACATCCTTTCACGGAGATTGGGCAGGACACCTCTCACGATCGTCCTTATTTGATCAGATTCATTGGGCCTTTTCTTGAGCAAAGCAGCCTTGTTTCTCCATCTTTTCACATAGTCCACAAAGTTTTCATTTGGCCTTTGTCTAATGGACTCCACTTCCATTAAGGTAACTTCCATCTCGATGTTGTATCTATATTGCTGGATGAAGGCTTTGTATAGCATATCCCAACTCTTTTGTGTCCCATCATCTAAGGTACTGAACCAATTTTGGATAACAGGATCCAATGAGAGCATAAAGTACCTTAGAGTTTGAGCCTTAGTAGCTCGAGCAGACTGCATGGCAGTGATATACTGCTTCACATGGAGATGAGGATTTCTGGTTCCATCATATCCAGCGAAGGAAGGCATCTTGAACTTATAAGGGACCTATTCATCTTGTTCAAATAGTTTGTCGATCTCGGACATCTCGTCGGTTTTCAGCTTCTTCTCAAATTTCTTTTCTAAGTCAGTAATCATCTTTTCAAAATCGAATGTCTCGGTCTTTTCAATAGTTGCCTTCTCGATAACCTTTGGCTCCTTTTTATCTTGAAGATCTTGGTAGTATTGAGCCCAATCATCATCATCAATGATTACCTTATCATCATCAAAAGCTACTTCACTAACTTTAGTCTTCCCATTGTCCTTTGGCTTCTTGGTGCTAGCAGATGCTTCGACATTGTTTCCTAAAATTGCAGTCAATTGGTTCTTCATGGTCTCAGCTATGGCCTCTTTGATCTCTTCCATTTTGGCCTTGAGGGCATCATCCACCATTCTTTGAATTTGTTCAAGATCCATTGTTTTTGGTGAGCAAGTGATTGAGTCGTTGCTAGATTCTTCGCTTCCGGCGTAGGTCGGATTGTTGTAAGCTTTTGAACTATCATAATCCAGGTCTATGAGCCAGAGAAGGTCAATGATATGAGATGCAAATGTATGCATGTATGCATGTATGCACAAATAATCAATAAACAAGGATAATTAGGACGTTCCTTCCAACCTTATATCATCCACACACGAATGGCGAGTCTCTTTTCCTAGGCATATTGTTAACAAAATACCAACATGGGGTACCTTGCTTTCGAATAATTCCCTCAGACATTTCAACCAATAGTTATATTTTCAAAAATGGAAATCAGTTTATAATAATTCCCATTAATTAGGTTTTAATCCATTCAACCAACTATAGTAGCTTTTATGCTATATTGGATTAAAACTAAATTAAGAGGTTTATTATAAATAGATTTCTCACTTGAAAAAGGTAACTAATGATTCATGCCAAAAACAAGCCCATGGTTAATTTATTTTTAGTGTAAACTAGGCCAAAATTTTATTTTTGGTATTTCATAATTGACCTAAATATTTTTGCAAACTCTTTGAAAGAAAAGGTTGGGTGAAAATAGTTTTGTTTCTAAGCCCATTGTAAAAGATTTTAGAAAAATGGATTTTGGGCTTAGTATTTGGGCCATGAACAAAAGAATTTTTGATTTATTTTTAGAAAAGTCTTATGTCCAAAGACCATCTTGAAAAGTCTTAAAAATAGTTTTGGTCTTTTGGATTTTAAAGAAAAATTTATTTTAAACTTACAATATACTTAGGTCATATTAGAAAAAGAACAAACTAAATAAGCCATGATTTAGACTAAGATAAACTAACCATAGTCAAACAACATGCATTTTGGGTAAAACCTAAGGAAAGTAACTAGGCCAATTACATGAGCTTTAGTCTTTGGGTTAAAAGGCTTAGGTTCCCATAGCAAGTATATACCAAATGGTATGAGGCTATGAGTGGTTATGCCATGCTTGATCTCCATACCTTGAGTGAAAGTATGGTATCCCTTACATAACACAACACGAGTAACACGGGCATCCTAACTCACGCAGACGATGCAATCTAATATGATGCAATGGATAACATCATTATAAGAAAGAATAGAATAATATAAAGACCAACGGAATCAACTTCTCTTATCCCTTGTGGAGTCGCCACTGTGAGCGGGGATTTTTGCCACCACTCCCGGTGGAATGGTTCTTGCGACTTCGGCACTGTTTAGGCTCGAGGCCTTATAGAACACGGACCTAAGTCCAGAGAAAATGGAGTCGCCACCCGGACTGGCTGGGAAAAAGAAAGGGGTGGATGACTCGATTCCTTAAGAATTCCCAACCCCTTAATGGGTTCGGAAAGTTGGGTACGTGTGGGGAAGGTGGGAAATGGCCCAGCACCCCCACAACGCCCGGTTCATTGGAACCGGCCTCCTTTACAGGTCTTAATATTATAAAATTCTTAAATATAATAATATTATCCAAACTACACACAATAAAAAGAAAGCATCATTATATTAAAATCAAAGCAATGTCCAAACAAAGCAAAACAAAAAAATGGACACCCATCCGAAGATGGAAACATGTCCTTACATCACATGCCTAGATAGGACACCCACCGAAAGGTAGAAACGTGCCCTTTACATAAGTTCTAAGATAGAAAAGCAAATTAAATTACATGATATTTAACTAATGAGGTACCCACTAAATGGAAACATACCTCTTACAACATTTAGAAATCTAAATAAATTGATAAAATTAAATAACCATTCATAATAAATAAATCAAACCAAGCATTGAATTTAAATAAATTAAAGCATAAGAAATAAAACCAAGCATGATCAAATATGGAATTGAATAAGGTAAATAAAAATCCAAATTATAGCTACTGTTTCCATTTAGGGTTCTTTATCTCATGTGTTAAGGTTTTGGAATTCATAAAATTAAGGTACTGTGACTTTTTTATGGAATTCAAATAGATTAAGGTTTTATGTTTTAAAAGGTTGGTAAGACTCTTTGATTAACTAAATTAATATTTGAATGGTGAAATCATGAAACTAAGGTTTGAACACTTTGAAATACTTTTAATTTGTGGGTTAAGGTTATTCATTGTGTTTTAAGCTACTGTGTAAAATTAAAGTACTTATGTTTTTATGGTTTTTAAAATTTTAAAGGATTAGGGTTTAGAAAAAATTAAGGTTTAAAGTTTTGAAGGAGGTTAGGGTTCATTATTTTAGGTTTTGGAGTTGAATTAGGTTTTTAGTCTTTTGATTTTAGGGTTTTGGGTGATTTGTTGATTTTAGGATCTGGAAAAACAATTTGATGATTTCATGAGGTTTTATAAGTTTAAACAAAGTGATTTGAAGTATACATAAATAGAAAAGATATTTTTAAAGCTTTTGGAAGGAAATAGAATCACGTTTTGGTTTTGTTGAAAAACATGTTCAATTAAGGTTTTAAGATTTTGAAGAGGTAAAAATAACAATTTTAAGTCTTTTTGGAAAATAAAGTAACGTATTAGTGTTTTTAACTTTGGAAAAACTAAATTAAAATCTAGGGTTTTTTGTTTTGAAAGACACAATTTCATAGTTTAGCTACTGTAAAAAAATAAATACAACAATTAACACATACCTCTTTTTGATAGTTTCTCCAAAAATAATTCTCCTTGGATGAACAAGAACAAAGACAACAAAAGGAGCCAAAGGCTAGGCAACACCCCTCTCACAATCATCCTTATTTGATCGGATTCATCAGGCCTCTTCTTGTGCAAAGCAGCCTTGTTTCTCCATCTCTTCACATAATCCACAAAATTCTCATTCAACCTTTTCCTAATGGACTCCACTTCCATTAAGGTAACTTCCATCTCGACATTATATCCACATTGTTGGATGAAGGCTTTGTAAAGCAGATCCCAACTTTTTTGTGTTCCATCATCTAAGGTATTGAACCAATTTTGGACAACAGGATCCAATGAGAGAATGAAGTATCTTAGAGTTTGAGCCTTAATAGCTCAGGCAGACTGCATGCCAGTAATATACTGCTTCACATGGAGATGAGGATTTCCGGTTCCATCAAACTTCACGAATAATGGCATCTTGAACTTGTATGGGACTTCTTCATCTAGCTCAAATAATTTGTCAACTTCAGACATTTCCTCAATTTTCAATTTCTTCTCAAATTTCTTTTCTAAATTAGCAATCATCTTTTCAACATCAGAAGCTTCCGACTTCTCCATAGTTGATCTCTCAACAATCTTTGGTTCTTTTTTCTTCTCTTGAGCATCTTGGTAGTATTGAGCCCAATCATCATCATCATCATCAATGATCACCTTTTCATCATCAAAAACCACTTCACCAACTTAGGTCTGCCCTTTGTCCTTTGGCTTCTTAGTGCTAGCAGATGTCTCAGCATGATTTTCTAAGATTACAGTCAATTGGTTCTTCATGGTCTCAGCTAGGGCCTCTTTTATTTCTTCCATCTTGGCATTGAGGGCATCATCCACCATTCTTTGAATTTATTCGGAATCCATTGTTTTTGGTCAGCAAGTGATTGAGTCATTGTTAGATACTTCGTCTCCAGCTTAGGTCGGATTGTTGTAAGCTTTTGAACTATCATAATCCAAGGCTGTGAGCCAGAAAGGATTAATGATATGAGATGCATGTATGCACAAACAATAAACAAGGACAAATAGGATGGTCCTTCCAACCTTATAACATCCACACAAGAATGACGAGTCTCTTTTCCTAAGTAAATGGTTAACAAAATATTAGCATGGGGTATCTTGTTTTTGAATATTTCCCTCAGACATTTCAACCAATAGTTATATTTTTTAAAATGGAAATCATTTCATAATAATTTGCACTAATTAGGTTTTAATCCATTCAACCAACTAAAGTAGCTTTTATGCTATATTGGATTAAAATAAAATTAAAAGGTTTATTATAAATAGATTTCTCACTTGAAAAGAGTAATTAATGGTTCATGCCAAAAACAAGCCCATGATTAATTATTCTTAGTATAAACTAGGCTCACAATTGATTTTTGGTATTTCTTAATTGACCTAAATATTTTTGCAAGCTCTTTGTAGTAAAAGGTTAGATGAAAATAATTTTGTTTCTAAGCCCATTGTAAAAAGATTTTAGAAAAAACATATTTTGGGCTTAGTATTTGGGCCATGAGCAAAAGAATTTTTGATTTATTTTTAGAAAAGTCTTATGTCCAAAGAGCATCTTGAAAAGTTTTGAAAATAGTTTTGGTCTTTTGGACTTTAAAGAAAATTTATTTGAGCTTGCAAATGTACTTGGATCAAATTAGAAAAAGAACAAACTAAATAAGCCATGATTTAAGCCAAGATAAATTAACCATAGTCAATCAACAAGCATTTGGGGTAAAACCTAAGGAAAATAACTAGGCCAATTACATGAGCTTTAGTCTTTGGGTAAAAAGGTTTAGGTTCCCATAGCATGTATATACCAAATGGTATGAGGCTATGAGTGATTATTGTTTAAATCAATTTTGTATATATTTTCTATGATGTTTTTGTTGATTTTAAGTTAATTTTCATGTTATTTTGTACTTAAAGTTTGTTTGAAGTTGTTGATTTAGGTTGAGGTGCATTTGATGGAGCTTTTAACTACAATTTGGTGGACTTGTTGGAGAAAAGCATGTGACACGGCCAAGCTAGACATGGCTTGGTCGTGTCTCTCATCAAAAGAAGAAGAGATCAAGAATAAGGCAGGACACAACCAGGATAAACCAAGCTTAGCCATGTCCCTCAAGCAAAGTTGGACAGAAGCAGACACAGCCAAGAGACACTGCCAAGCCATTGGCCGTGTCTCACCTAAGGAACAAAAGGCAAAGAAAGAAAAGAAAGAAGTAGAGAGCGACACCACCATATGACACGGCCAGGAGCTTGGCCGTGTCACCTCTTGGAAACAAAGAAAAGAAAAAGGCAGCAAGGGACACAGCCAGAAGCTTGGCCGTGTCCCAAGAAAAAAAAAAGAAAAACCAAGAGACAAGGCCAACAAGCTTGGTCGTGTCACCCTAGATCACTTGGTATGCTTGCATGAGGTATGGACTAGTGGGGGACAAAAAGGATAAAAAGGAGTGAAAGGTGGAAGGATTTATGGAAGAAATATAAAACAAATTGGAAAGTGGGAGACAAAGAGTGATGGGGTGTCTTAAAAATTTAAAAAAGAGAGAGAGAGGGAAAATGGAAGAGCATGGAGGGAAAAGAAAACATATTGAATATATTGAGTGGACATTCTTTACACACCATATCATTTTTCTTCCTTGGTTCTTGCTTGAGAGAGTAAGACACCATTCGCCCCATCTTCATTCACCATTTCCTTTCACACATCAAGAACAAAGACAATCATTGGATTTGAAGTGAGTAGCTAGTTCTTGAGGATTAGGGTTTTAAGAGGCTTGATTGGAAAGTTGTGAACTTGAGAGAGCTATCATTCATCCTTGCGAGTGCCACTTTGTATACTTGCGAGTGCCACTTTGTAGTAGTGTTAATTAGAGCGCAACAAGTTTTTGGCGCCACTGCCGGGGAAGGCAATTTTTGTTAATAGTTTGATTCTTTTAATTTATTTATTAAATCGTTTAAAGTGTTCCTTTTGAATTGCTTAGGTGATTTATGCACGGACGAAGGTCTCAAGGAAACGAACTTGCTCCATTTATAAACAATATCCATACACTTCCAAGACCCGAAGGACCGAATCCTATTGAGCAAGAAAGGGAAAATAACGACGAGCAGTTTGAGGAGAACATAGAAATAGAGATGGGTGATGCACAAGAACCACCTATGAAGGAGTTTGCCCGACCGATCATCGGAGTGACCACATCTTGTATCCGGTTGAGCAACGCAGCAAGAAATTATGAACTCAAAAATACTCACTATAGTATGCTGCCATCCTTCCATGGACTGCCGAATGAAAATCCTCTCAACGTCATTCGGGATTTTTACTCAACATTGCATACATTCCCTTTGCAAGCACTAACAGAAGATGAACTCAAGTTGAGATGTTTCCCATATAGTTTGAAAGACAAAGCAAAAGCATGGTTGATGACTTTACCGGAGAATTCTTTAACCACATGGACAGAGGTTTACAATAAATTTACGGGAAAATTTTATTCGCACCAAAAGACCAAGGAGCTTAGGGGGAGTATTGCAACTTTCAACCAATTTGATGGAGAACCATTTCATGAGGCATGGGATTGCTTCAAATCCTTATTATTTCAGTGCCCTCATCATTACTATCCACAATAGTTGCTCAATCAATTCTTCTATGATGGGCTAACTCAACAATGTCAATACACAGTGGATAATGCAGCAGGGGGAGCAATGGGTGAAAGAATAGCTGCAGAAACGGTTGCATTGTTCAAGATGTTGGGGGAAAATTCCCAACAAAAGAGTATTGGGGAAAGGAGAAGAGGAGCACACGAGATAAGTGCAAACTTAGAAATGGCTAGGCAAATTGCAGAACTGACAAAACAAGTGAAATTATTGAATGCCAAAGGAAACTTGTTGGGACCAAGCCAAGAGTCCTGCGCATCATGTGGTCTTATAGGCCATCAAGCAAATGTGTGCCCCTCAAATTTTGATCCATTCCAAGAGGAGTAAGAACAAGCTTTTGCTTTTGAAGGGTTCCAACAAAGGGGTAGGAATGACCCATACTCAAAATTTGACAAAAGCAAGAATATGCCATCTTATGCCAAATTCTTAAAAGAGCTAAATACTAAGAAGATAAGGTACGAGTTGGATGAGAAGGTGATAGTTTAGGAAGTAACAAGTGCTATTTTACAACAAAGTTACCTCCTAAGCTAAAAGATCCTGGGAGCTTTACAGTTAGAATCTCTATGGGGAATGGGAAAGAGACCATTGGCATGTGTGATCTCGGAGTTAGTATTAATTTGATGCCATACTCAATTTATTTGAAACTAGAGCTTGGGGAACTCAAACCCACTAAAATGGTTTTGCAACTAGCAGATAGAACTCTTAGATACCCTAAGGGAATCATAGATGATGTTCTAGATAAGGTAGGAGGTTTGATTGTACCCATTGATTTCATTATCTTAGACATGGGGGGAGAAATCCCACGGGATGCCGAGCATGCAATTTTGTTAGGGAGGCCTTTTATGGCTACAACTAACACTTTAATTGATGTTAAAAATGGAAAATTGACTATGACTATTTTGGGACAAACTGTAGAATTTTCAATTTTTAACACTACCCCTATTCCTACTAGTGCTTTATATGAAGACTGCTCTTTCATTGATTTTACTGATAATGCTGTTAAAGAAGTTTTCTTGCAGGATAATGGTGAACACAAGCTAGAAAGGGATCTAAAATTGCAGGAAGAAGTATAGATTTCCAATGAGGATAGTAAAGAAGACAATTCCATGTTGGACGATGAGAGTGTTGAGGAGGAATTTGAAGTTGAAGAAGAGCATATTCAACTACAAGGGGTTGAACTTAAGGAACTCCCCAAGCATTTAAAATATATTTTTCTTGGGGAGAATAACTCTCAACCAGTGATAATTTTTGCTACCCTTACCAATGAGGAAGAAGATAAGCTTGTAATGATGTTGAAAAAATTCAAGAAAGCTATAGGTTGGGGGTTGAGTGACATTAAGGGTATTAGCCCCTCTATGTGCATGCATAAGATCATCTTAGAGGAAAAGGCTAAACTCTAACATGAGCGAGGTTGTTAAAAAGGAGGTCCTTAAACTACTGGATGAAGGGGTAATTTGCCCTATTGCTGATAGTGAATAGGTTAGTCCTATTCATGTTGTGCCCAAGAAAACTGGGTTGACAGTGGTCCAGAATGATAAAGGAGAGTTGGTACCCACACGAACACAAACTGGGTGGCGAATGTGCATAGATTATAGGAAATTAAATAATGTCACCAAGAAATATCACTTTCCTTTGCCATTTATTGATCAAATGCTTGATAGGTTATCTAGAAACACTTTTTATTGTTTTCTTGATGGTCTTTTAGGTTACTACCAAGTCCCGATAGCACCGGAAGATCAATCAAAGACTACATTTACTTGTCCTTTTGGGACATTTGCATTTCGGAGGATGCCATTCGGACTTTGCAATGCATCGGGAACATTTCAAAGGTGTATGCTTTCCATCTTTTTTGATATGTTGGACAAGTGCATTGAAGTATTTATGGATGACTTTTCTGTTTTTGGTAATTCTTTTGATGATTGTTTGGAGAAGTTGACTCTAGTACTTGAAAGGTGTATTGAATGTAATCTTACCTTGAGTTGGGAAAAGAGTCACTTTATGGTTGATCTCGGAATTGTTTTAGGGTATGTTATTTCCCATGAAGGGATTGAGGTAGACAAGGCTAAGGTTGAATTAATTATGAACCTACCTCTACCCACATCAGTTAAGGGGATTAGAAGTTTTTTGGGACATGCAGGATTTTATAGGAGGTTTATAAAAGATTTTTCCAAAATTTCACGCCCTTTGTGTCATTTGCTAGGAAAAGATGTCCCATTTGTTTTTGATAAATAGTGCTTGGAAGCTTTTAAAATTTTGAAAGAGAAACTAACTTCTACCCCTGTAATTGTTGCCCCAAATTGGGATTTGCCATTTGAAATTATGTGCGATGCATCAAATTGAGCTGTGTTGGGCCAAAGAGTGAACAAGTTGATGTGTGTAATTTATTATGCAAGTTTATCTTTAAACGATGCACAAGTAAATTACATGACCACTGAGAGAGAAATGTTAGCTGTGGTGTTTACGCTGGACAAATTTAGATCTTTCTTGATAGGTTCTAAGGTCATAGTATTTTCTGATCATACGGCCTTGAAATACCTGTTGACCAAACCACAAGCTAAACCTAGGCTCATTAGGTGGGTGTTGATGTTACAAGAATTTGATGTTGAAATCAAAGATAGGAAAGGAAGCAAGAATGTAGTGGCTGACCATCTTTCTAGACTTAACTCTTATGACAATAATGCTGAAATTGCTTGTGAAAATGCTTTCGAAAAATTTTTGGATGAACACTTGTTTTCTTTAACTCAAGAACCATGGTATGCGGATATTGCTAATTATCTTTCTTGTGGTGTAGTGAGAAAGGATTTGAGTTTCCAGGCAAAGAAGAGATTCCTCCATACATGTAAGTATTATTTTTGGGATGAACCATACTTGTTTAGAATTTGCAGGGATGAAGTCATAAGAAGATGTGTGCCGAAAGATGAACAAAAGCAAGTGCTACAATTTTGCCACAATATGTATTGCGGGGGACATTTTGGAGGAAAAAAGACAACCGAGAAAGTTCTTCAAAGCGGTTTGTATTGGCCTACTCTTTTTAAGGATGCTTATCATTTTTGTATAAGATGTGATAAATGCCAAAAAGTAGGAAACATTAGCAAACGAAATGAAATGCCCCTGAACATTTTTATTGTGGTTGACATTTTTTATGTATGGGGAATTGATTTCATGGGCCATTTCCCAAATCCTTTGATTTTGAATATATCCTTCTAGCAGTGGATTATGTGTCCAAATGGGTTGAGGCTATCCCCACTAGGACTAATGATGATAACATTGTGTTGAAATTCTTGAAGGAGAATATTTTGAGCATGTTTGGAATCCCCAAGGCAATAGTGAGTGATGAAGGAAGCCATTTTTGCAACAAATGGTTTGAAAAGTTGATGACCAAGATGGGCATCCGACACAAAGTGGCAACTCCATACCATCCCCAAACGTCCGGGCAAGCTGAGATCTCAAACAAGCAAATCAAGGGGATTTTGGAAAAGACGGTGAGCACAACTCGGAAGGATTGGTCAATTTGACTCTCGAAAGCATTGTGGGCTTATAGGACTGCTTTTAAAACTCCATTGGGAATGAGTCCCTATAGTTTAGTCTTTGGCTAAGCTTGCGACCTCCCAGTGGAATTGGAGTACAAGGCTTATTGGGTAATAAAGACCACTAATATGGACTTGGATGAAGCAAGGGAGCAAAAAATGCTTCAGATTTCCGAGCTTGATGAGCTTCGGAATGAAGCCTACGAGAGTTTGAGGATATTCCAGGAAAAGATAAAAGCTATTCATGATAGGATGATTCTTCGAAGGACTTTTGAACCAGGAATGAAAGTCCTTCTCTTCAATTCAAGAATGCGGTTGTTTCCCGAAAAATTGAAGTCACGTTGCAGTGGACCCTTTCAAGTTACTCAAACATTCCCATATGGGGTTGTTAAGTTGCTTAATTAAAAAACTAACGAGACATTTAAGGTCAATAGACAAAGGGTGAAGCCCTACTTTAAAGAAATCAAAGTTGCAAAAATGGTGGAAAGCATGTTGTTTGTTGATGAATAATGCAACAATGTCCAGCTATACGACATTAAAGAAGCGCTAAATGGGAGGCAACCCATCAATTTGCATTTCATTTCATAGTTGTAATTTCATATTTAGCAATTTTAATTTCATGTTGAGTTTAAATAAAATGGAATGGGTACTTTGATTGGTTTTTATTTTCCTTGAATGTGTTTCAGGCTTAAGCAAGGAAGAAGATTGCATTTTTTTTAGATTTGGTGACACAAATAAACCATAATTTAAAAAATAATTTAAAACCAAAATGGCAATGAAGGACACTGCCACTTGACACGGCCAAGACACTGGTCGCGTCAAGCAAACCCAAAAAATACATAGGGTCAGACACGGCCAAAAGGCTTGGCTGTGTCCTTGGCCGTGTCACATAGACACGGCCAAGCTTATGCCCGTGTCCCTTTCTTTGTCTTGCAATCTTTTATTTCACAGTATCAAACACGTTCAAGGGACACGGCCAAGCCACTGGCCGTGTCCCTCTAAACCCATCAAACACGGCCAAGCTAAACCAAGCTTGGCCGTGTCACATCAATTTTCAAGCCTAAAAACACAATTTTAGCCCGTTTCTTTCATTTTAAATCCCTAGCTACCCTTTTTCTTTTCCCTCTCTCTCGGCTCCCTCTCTCCAAAACCTCCATAATCACATTCTAAAAGCTCCAAAATCCCACTAAATCCTCCATTTTTCTTAACCAAAACCAAATTAAACCCATTCAATCTTCTTCTTTTCCCATAAAAAAGCAATTAAATCTGTTAAAGCTTCATTTTCACCAAAACTATCAATATGACTAGAACAAAGATGGTGTTCCACCACAAGAGGAGGCAACCTCCAACTTCAGCTCCATCTTCATCATCATCATCTTCAAGGAGAGCGACTCTTCTCGCTAGGGGTTTCTTTCCAACGAGGTATGTAAGCGAAGAATCCCTTAATGCTCTTCATATTAAGGATAATTTTTATAGCTTTATTCAAAACCTTGGATGGGAGAAATTAGTTTCCCTTAAACCTTTACAATTTTAAGAGCTTACCATGGAATTTTTAACTTCTCTTAAGGTTGAAAGAGATGACCAGAAAATTTGCATTAGGTTACATTTTAAATTGCTTGGGAAACCATGTGTTATTAGTATTGAGCAATTGAATGCTATATTTGGTTTCCATCAAAAAGGGGAAAAATGTGTGCCTAAGGGTTTTAAACAGCAATGTGCATGGGGAACTGGGCTCAAGAACTTATGTGGCCAAATCGGCCAAGGCAACCAAATTGGCAAATCCCGCCCTAAGATATTTACATCGCTTTATGTCTTGTGGGTTCTTTGCACAGAAGGAAAGCACAGGTGTTGTGGAAATAAGCAAACTCTTTTTCTTAGACTGTGCTAGCAATGCCATACCCGTTAGTACCGGCTATTGGTTAGGCCGATGTTTTTGACAATGTGGTGAATAAAAAGAAGGGTGCCATTTGTATTGGACGATTAGTTACCATTTTAGCAACAGCCCTTCTTGATGGTTTTGACCCGAGCAACTGCCATATGACTAGAATCTTGGGTAATGATTCATTAAACCTGGCCACACTTGAGAAGATGCATATGGTTATAAGAAGAGGAGGGGCCTATGTGATGGCTTCAGTTGAGCCAGAGGTACCGGGGGGCCGGCAAAAGAGAACACGAGTCCATGAGGAGTCCAACTCGGATTCTCTTGATTTGGATGAAGATGCTCTGGTCCCGGACAATCAGGAAATCATTAATAGGATAGAAGCTCTAGAAAGCAAGGTTGATCGTAACCATGCTGCAGTCCTGCAACAGTTGGACCAAATCAATAGCAACCTTGCTAAGATTCTGAGCCTCCATCCATCAGTTGCATCATCGTCACATCCTCCATCACCATAGATCAAATCAGCTCCAACCTTTTGAGAACACTTCTTACTTTCTTATTTTTAGTTATTGCATATTTTCGTTGTTATTGTTTTTAATGTTAACACTTTATATTGTGGTTATTTTATATATATTGTATTTTGTTATTGAAAAATTGTTGTTTGTGGATGAAAAGGAAGCATTTGCGTCACAAGGGAACAATGGAAAACAGGTTGTACCTTAACTCTTTTTCTTTATCATCCTTGTTTCCATTGAGGACAATATAAAACTTAAAGTGTGGGGTGTGTGCTAAGTCTTTGGTTCATAAATGTAAATTGTCTATTTTTCTTAAGTGTTTTATTATAGTTGTTTTGTTAAGTTTATGCTTTGTTTTATATTTTATTTTGATGGATATTGATAAGTTCAATTGTTATAAGATTGTTGATAGATGACTTTTGAATTTTTGAAGCATGAATTTGAGAATTGGTTTGAATTAGTACTTATTGTCAATTTTGATGGTTATTCTTTGCATTGCCATTAAACTACTAAGGAATTGCGCCATCAACTTATCATTCTTTTTGTGTGTGAACATCTTTGATTGATGAATTGCTAGAACTTGCTTTGACATGCATTTTGAAACTACATAAAGATTTCAATTAGGCATCAATATGATTAAGGTAATTTAGGGGAACCCATTTTAGCTTAAAAAGACCAACCTTACATCCGACCTTAGTTCGCCAACTTTGAGCTTATTTGATTTTTCCCTTTCTTTCTTTTTTCACAACACCATTAACTTGAACCATGTCATTTTAACTATTACCCGTTCATTAGGTCAAGAGCATTTCAAGAGCATTAATGATGGAGTGTTGTGCTGAATAAAGTGTGGGGTTGAATTCAATGGGCTTTAAATTACAAATTATTGTATTCTTTAGTTGGAAACCATAATTTAAAAAAAAATGAAATGAAATGATGAAAATCAAAATAATAGAAGTTGTTGTTCTTGTCGGAAAGGTTGTAATGAGTTTGGCAATTATCTTTGCTAATAAAACAAATGGAGTTCCTTAAAAGCACTTCAACGCTTAGTGCTAAGTGATTGAGAGGAATTTTGGGATTCTTGATCATGCTACGTTGCTTACTTCACTCTTGAAGTACTCTTGACCTAAATGAATAAACTCACTCTCCCAAATGTCATAACTTTCCCTTAGCCCCGTTACAACCAAATAAAAGACCTTATGATTGATGCTTGATTGTGATTAGGTGGTGGAGATTTGATTGATAAGCAAGCCTATAGTGCTAATTTTTCATTGAATGTCAAGAGCTTAAACACTACCCAATTAAATACTTAAGAGGTTTTGTGAGGGAGTGACAATTTTTGGTATGCATGGATCGACCATTAAATTGCTTGAGTACTGATTAATCTTGATTCGATTATGATTGTGGAATTAATAAGATGGGAGTCTTAATGAATCCTTATAACCCTTGAACTTGACAATATTTATCTTCTTTTATTTGCTTTGATTTTAACTTTGCTTGGGGACAAGCAAAGGATTAAGTGTGGGGTAATTGTTTAGATCAATTTTGTATATATTTTCTATGATGTTTTTGTTGATTTTAAGTTAATTTACATGTTAATTTGTACTTAAGTTTGTTTGAAGTTGTTGATTTAGGTTGAGGTGCATTTGATGGAGCTTTTAACTAAAATTTGGTGGACTTGTTGGAGTAAAGCATGTGACACGGCCAAGCTAGACATGGCTTGGCCGTGTCTCTCATCAAAAGAAGAAGAGATCAAGGACAAGGCAGGACATGGCCAGGATAAACCAAGCTTAGCCGTGTCCCTCAAGCAAAGTTGGACAGAAGCAGACACGGCCAAGAGACGTGGCCAAGCCACTGGCCGTGTCTCACCTAAGGAACAAAAGGCAAAGAAATAAAAAGAAAGAAGCAGAGAGTGACACCACCAAATGACACGGCCATGCCACTGGCCGTGTCACATGACATGACCAGGAGCTTGGCTGTGTCACCCCTTGGAAATAAAGAAAAGAAGAAGGCAGCAAGGGACACGGCCAGAAGCTTGGCCATGTCCCAAGAAAAAAAAGAAAAACCAAGTGACATGGCCAACAAGCTTGGCCGTGTCACCCTGGATCACTTGGTATGCTTGCAAGAGGTATGGATTAGTGGGGGACAAAAAGGATAAAAAGGAGTGAAAGGTGGAAGGACTTATGGAAGAAATATAAAACAAATTGGAAAGTGGGAGACAAAGAGTGATGGGGTGTCATAAAAATTTAAAAAAAAAGAGAGAGAGGGAAAATGGAAGAGCATGGAGGGAAAAGAAAACATATTGAATATATTGAGTGGACATTCTCTACACACTATATCATTTTCTTCCTTGGTTCTTGCTTGAGAGAGTAAGACACCATTCTCCCCATCTTCATTCACCATTTCCTTTCACACATCAAGAACAAAGACAATCGTTGGATTTGAAGTGAGTAGCTAGTTCTTGAGGATTAGGGTTTTAAGAGGCTTGATTGGAGAGTTGTGAACTTGAGAGAGCTATCATTCATCCTTCAAGAAGAGAGCCATTGATTCAAGAGATTCTGGAAGTTCATCATCACACATCAAAAAGGGAGCTACGGAAGAGACAAGAAGTCCGATTCTTAGCATCTCCAAAAGGGGTTTTTCAAACTCTTTCTTTTATTCCATTTCTTATGTGTTGTTGTTGTACTAAGAACATTAATATTGCAATGAATAACTTTGATTTGGTTTATATTGAAATAAACATTTGTTTAAAGAATATGATGAGCTAATTTACTCATGCCTTGCGTTGTAGTATGTTTGATTAAATGACTTGATTTGATGATTCCATTGATATACCTTGTTATTGGTTGATTGCATTGAAAGATTGACCACCTATTGAATATATAATATTGAATGACGGACCGAGAGGTGAAGTTTAATATCGGAACTATGCAATTGACTACCCTAAGAATGAATTAGAAATATAAGTTCTAGGGTTTATTAATTTGCTAATATATCGGAACTATGCAATTGACTACCCTAGGCACCATTACCATAATTGAATTGATCTTGCACAAAATCACTCATTTTCATTTCTTAAGTTAATTATAATTCACCAACTCAATCACACACTCAAGTTTATTATTTTATGCTAATCGAACTATTACATGTAATTCCTTCCTTGTGAGATGACCTTGGGGCGATCACTGTTACTGCAATAACCTCATATACTTGCGAGTGCTGCTTTGTAGTAGTGTTAATTAGAGCACAACAATTATGCCATGCTCGATCTCCATACCTTGAGTGAAAGTATGGTATCCCTTACATAACACAACACGGGTAACACAGGCATCCTAACTCACGCACATGACGCAATCTAATATGATGCAATGGGTAATATCATTATAAGAAAGAATAGAATAATATAAAGACCAACGAAATCAACTTCTCTTGTCCCCAGTGGAGTCGCCACTATGAGCGGGGATTTTTGCCCCCACTCCCGATGGAATGGTTCTTGCGACTTTGGCACTGTTTAGGCTCGGGGCCTTCAAGAACACGGACCTAGGTCCGGAGAAAATGGAGTCGCCACCCGGACGGGCTGGGAAAAAGAAAGGGGTGGATGACCCGATTCCTAAGGAATCCCCAACCCCCTAATGGGTTCAGAAAGTTGGGTACGTGCGGGGAAGGTGAGAAATGGCCCAACACCCCCACAATGCCTGGTTCATTGGAACCGGCCTCCTTTACAGGTCTTAATATTATAAAATTCTTAAATATAACAACATTATCCATATTACATGCAATAATTAAAATAAAACATCGTTATATTAAAAAATCAAAGCGATGTCCAAACAACGCAAATAAATGGATACCCATCCGAGGATGGAAACATGTCCTTACATCCCATGCCTAAATAGGACGCCCACCGAAAGGTAGAAACATGTCCTTTACATTGGTTCTAAAATAGAAAAGCAAGTTAAATTACATGATATTTAACTAATGAGGTACCCACCAAGTGGAAACATACCTCTTACTACATTTGGAAATCTAAATAAATCGATAAATGTAAATAACCATTCATCATAAATAAATCATTGATCAAAGATATTAAACATCAATAGAAAGTAAACATCCATCCATGACAAATTAAATAAATCAAATATTGAACTTAAACAAAGCATTGAAAATAAATTAAAGCCTATAATAGACTACATAATTAAATATAAAATTGAATAAAGAAAATAAAGATTCAAATAAGGGCTACTGTTTCTATTTAAGATTCTTTAATTAATACTTTAGGATTTTGGAATTTTGGGGTTTAAGCGACTGTGAGTTTTAAAGGAATTGAAATGGATTGAAGTTTTATGATTTAAGGGGTTGATAAAATTTTTTTGATTAACCAAATTAGTGTTTGAGAAGTGAAATCATAAAATTAGGATTTGAACACTTTAAAATATTGGATTTATGATTTATGGTTACTTACTGAATTATGGTTTTTTGGCTTACTGTGTTTGAATTTTAATATTTATGTTTATAAGGTTTTGAAGTTTAAAGGATTAGGGTTTAGAAAAATTAGGGTTTAAGGTTTTAAGGGAGTTAGGGTTTACTGTTTTGGATTTTGGAGAATGCATTAGATTTCAGAATTTGAAAAAACAATTGATAATTTTATGAAACTTTATGAAAACAAACAAAATGATTTAAAGTTTATAGAAATAGAAAACGATGTTTTTTTTAGGGTTTTTGGAAAGAAACAGATTTAATTTATGGTTTTGAAGAATTGGAAGGGAAATTAGGGTTTTAATATTTTGAAGAAATAAAAACAACTATTTTAAGATTTTTGAAAAACAAAGAGACGAATTAAGGTTTTTAAACTTTAGAAAAGGTGAATTGAGGTTCAAGAGTTTTTTGATTTTGAAGAAACAGAAACAACAATTTTAAGATTTTTGAATGATGAAGCTACTGTGAATTAATGAAATAAATAAAGAAATTCATACCTTCGTTTGTTGGCTCCACCAAAAATCACTTCTTGGATGAACAAGAACAAAGACAAGCTTTGCTTCCTTTGATGGATTGAATTGTTTGTTTCCTCTCTCAAAAAGTCCGATTGATGCAAAGTTTTCCTCCTCAATTTCGGTCTCAATTTCTCCTCCCAAAATCCGATCCTTTTTTTGTGTTGTTTTAATCCTTATTTATATAAGAATTTTTTGATTAATTTTAGTTATTCACGGAATCTAATATTGATTAAGAAAAGGAAACCAAAACCTAATTTATTTGGTTTAAAAAAAATTTTTGTCGAAAAAATTTTGCAGCGAAAAGAAAACTGTTGCGGAAAAACTATGCTGGCGAAAAAACTGCCGCAGGTGGCTGCGGGCTGAGGGCTATTTCGTCCATGTTGATTTTCGATGATGATTTTTTTGTCGCCGATTTTTCCGTCGCTGATTTTTATTTTTATTTTTATTTTTTTGTTTATTATTATTATTTTTTATTTTTTATTAATAAAAATTAAATATTAAAGCAAATATTTTTTAATTAAGATAACAAAATTTTTTTTGGACTAATTAAAATATATTGGACAACACAAAAATTATTTTAGACTAATAAAAATATATTGGACCAGACTAGGTCAAAAATTAAAGGTCTACATTCGCCATTCGTGTGTGGATGTTATAAGGTTGGAAGGGATGTTCTACTTATCTTTGTTGATTGTTTGTGCATACATGCAAACATACATACATTTGCATCTCATGTCACTGATCCCTTCTAGCTCACTGCCCTGGATTTTGATAGTTCAAAAGCTTATGAGAATCTGACCTATGCCAGAGATGAAGAATCTAGTAGCAACTCAATCACTTGCTCACCAAAAGCAATGGAGCCCGAACAAATTCAGTGAATGGTGAATGACACCCTCAATTCCAAGATGGAAGAAATAAAAGAGGCCCTGGCTGAGACCATGAAGAACCAATTGGCTACAATTTTAGGAAATAATGTTGAAGCATCTGTTAGCACTAAGAAGCCAAAGGACAAGGGGAAGGCTAAAGTTGGTGAAGTGGTTTTTGATGATGATAAAGTGATCAATGATGATGATGATGATTGGGCTCAATACTTCCAAGATCCTCAAGACAAGAAGAAATAACCGAAGATTGTTGAAAGATCAGCTATGGAGAAAACTGAAACTTCTGATGTTGAAAAGACGATAGTGGATTTGGAAAAGAAATTTGAGAAGAAGCTGAAAACCGAAGAAATGTCCGAAGTTGACAAATTATTTGAGCTAGATGATGAAGTTCCATACAAGTTCAAGATGCCATCCTTTGTAAAGCTTTATGATACTGGAAATCCTCATCTCCATGCTTAGCAGTATATCACTGCTATGTAGTCTGCTCGAGCTACTAAGGTTGAAACTCTAAGGTACTTCATGCTCTCATTGGACCCTGTTATCCAAAATTACTTTAATACCTTAGATGATGGAACACAAAAGAATTGGGATATGCTATACAAGGCCTTCATCCAACAATATGGATACAATGTCGAGCTGAAAGTTACCTTAATGGAAGTTGAGTCCATTAGACAAAGGCCAAATGAGAATTTTGTGGACTATGTGAAAAGATGGAGGAATATGGTTGCTTTGCTGAAGAAGAGGCCCGATGAATCTGATCAAATAAGGATGATTGTGAGAGGTGTCTGCAAATTGAAGAATGGGAAAGGGAGAAGAACCACTTGTCAATAAGAAGGAATGAGAAAGGGAACTACCAGCCTGAAAATCAAAGCACGTAAAAAGAAGTTGATGTTAATACAACTAGTCAAGTAAATAGAAGGCAGTTTGTAGATCTAGGGAATCCTTTGTCTTGGGTCTTCACCGAGCTACAAAAGAAGGGACTATTACAGCCATTAGCCCCTCGACCTTTGCCTAGTCCTTTACCCCCATAATTTGATACTAAGGCTTTTTGTCAATTTCATCAGACTCAAGGACATGAGACAGACAAATGCTTACGCATGGCATTTTCTTGTATTGTATTGTCTATTCTTTGTCAAAGAGAACAACAAACACTCTATGAAGCAAGATGAAGCGGGTACAGAATCAGGGGGCATAGAAGACCCATTGCTTGAGGAAACTCCAGTCATTTTGTAGAAGAAAGGAAGAAATGCACGCTTGTTCAAAGAACTAGATAATCTACAAACATCAACCTAAGCCTGTATAGAAAAATCATGGGGGCAAGGAGAAGATTTGAAGGTTAGCTAAAATGGCTGAAATTTTTTTGCAAAAGTGCAAAGGAAGAAAAAAAAATAAGAATGGAACATTAGAACTATTAAAAGAATGAAGACAGAAAAGACAAAAGATCATGTCAGCTAGAAGACCTGAAGCCAATATAGGATAAATTTCCAAGGATGAAGATCCACTTTAAAGGGTGAAGACCCAATTCCAAGGATGAAGATCCAGCTTAAAGGATGAAGATCCACTTTTGAGGATGAAGACCCAATTTCAAAGGATGAAGATCCATTTTCAAAGGTGAAGACCTGATTCCAAGGATGAAGATCAAATTTCAAAGGGTGAAGACCCGAAGTCCAAAGGATGAAGATCCATTTTCAAGGGTGAAGACCCGATGCAAAGGATGAAGATCCAGCTTAAAGGATGAAGATCCAATTTCAAGGGTGAAGACCCGAAGTCCAAAGGATGAAGATCCATTTTCAAGGGTGAAGACCCATTCTCCAAGGATAAAGATTCATTTACAAGGGTGACGACCCGATCTACAAGGATAAAGATCCTTTTTTCAAAGGTGAAGATCCGATGCCAAGGATGAAGATCCAAGGTCCAAGGATGAAGATCCATTTTGGTGGGTAAAGACCCACAATCCATTAAAGAATGGAATAACAAATTAAGTCCAAAACATAGCTTAGGTCTAGAACCTAAATTTTCTCTTAAGTCCAGAACTTAGCTCGGGTCCAAAACCCAAATTACCCTTAAGTCCATAACTTAGCTCAGTCTAGAACCCAAATTACCCTTAAGTCCATAACTTAGCTCAAGTTAAGAACCTAAATTTCCTCTTAAGTCCAGAACTTAGCTCGGGTCCAGAACCCAAATTACCCTTAAGTTTAGAACTTAGCTTTTCTCCAGAACCTAAATTCCCTCTTAAGTCCAGAACTTAGCTTGGGTCCAGAACCCAAATTAGCTCATTAGGTCCAAAACTTAGCATAGGTCCAGAACCTAAATTCCCTCTTAAGTCCAAAACTTAGCTCGGGTCTAGAACCCAAATTATCTTTAAGTCTAGAACTTAGCTCGGGTTCAAAACCCAAATCCAAAATTCACCTTAGGTCCAGATTCCAAATCATTTTTGAGTTCAAAACTCAAACCGACTTTAGGTATGGAGTCTAGTATGGCTCTAAACCAATCAAAAATCATATTGCTTTTCACTCTCTTTTGCCGTAGTCTCAGATCGCTCAAGCAGGGGGCAAACTGTAGACCCTTAATTTTTTACTCAGTCTAGTCCGATATTTTTAAAACAGTCCAAAATAATTTTTGTAGTATTTTAATTAAATAATATTTATTTTAATATTTATTACTTATAATATTTATTTTTAATAAAAATAAAAAGGTAACAGTTAAGAAAAAGATAAAATATAAATAAATAAAAATCGGCGATGAAAATTTTTCGTCGCCGAAGATGAATTGGCTTGGGCCAATTCACAGCAGGAAATTCCTGCGGCAAATTGGCTAGCCCGCGTCCTCTCATGCAATTCTCGTAGTTGGTCCGCCCGTAGCCCGCAACAACTTTTTCCAGCGCAGTTTTTTTCGAAACCGAATTCTATTTGGTTTTTATTTCTTTTCCTAAATGGTTTTTATTTCCTTAGACAATTAGAATTAGGTTTGGATTTTTTCCTATCAATACCATAATAAAACACATAGAAAGGGACTTTTGATCTTTTAAAAAGGGAATTTTTATCTGAAAAAGAGGATTTGGACCTTTGGAGCTCAAAATTATTTTTGGCAGTCTTTTCATAATCTCAAGCTTGAGGAATCAAGAGGCAGCAAATAATATACAACCCATCAAAGGCAGCCCACACTGTCTTTGATATTGTTCAACCGAAAATCAAGATTTTGGTGGAATCAACAATGGAGGTTTGAATATATATTTATTTCTTTATAGTAGCTTCATCATTTAAATTGGATTAATTGTTTAAATGTGGAATAGATGATCAATTATTCTACTTACCATCTAAAACTCTATTTGAAACCCTAAAAACTATTTTTTAAAAACCTAATACCTTAATACCCGTAAAACATATTTTTGAAATCTAAAACCCTAATTACACTTTTCTAAAACCACAAAACAATAGACTATTTTCTTAAAACCCTAACCTATTCTCTATTTCAAAAATCCAGTAGCCTTATTTTTTCAAGTATCAAAAGCTTTAACCCTAATTAATTCTTCTTTTCCAAAATCACACAGTAGCATTATTCTTCTAAAAAATAACATTAGTTTCTTCCAATTCCAAAACCCTATTTTTAAATCTTTAACCTAAAATCTTAATTTTCAACACCAAAACCTACAACCCTAAAAGCCAATTTCCAAAATTTTCTAGGGCACTGCCCCCGACCCCTGCAAGGGTCACTGCCCCTTGACCCTGCCTGCTAACCGGCTAGCGAGACCGCCGTATGGGCTCGTCGAATGAGTCAATATTTATTTATGTATTGTAAGTCTTTATGTTTAACTTCCTTTATTATGATTATTCAAAATACAGTAGCTTTATTCAAAATACAAACCTAAACTTCAAACCATAAATTTTAATTAATTATATTTTCCAAATCATCACAGTAGCTTGTTCCTTTCAAATATATAAAGATTTTATTTTATTTTCATAAGCTTCAATCTTATTTACATAAACCCTAATTTTTAAACATAAAACCCAATACCCTAATTGATACATGAACCCTAAAGTTATATGCTTACTATTTTATTTAAATTTGATGAATGTTTATTATATATTTTGATTGATGTTTGATGTCTTTGATGAATGATTTATTTATGATGAATGGTTGTTTACTTTTTTTGATTTATTTTGATTTCAAAACATTGTAAGAGGTATGTTTCCTTTTATGGGTACCTCATTAGTTGAACCTTAGGTAATTTAATTTATTTCATATTTTTGGGATTAATGTAAAGGGCACGTTTCGACCTTTTGGTGGGTGTCCTATTTAGTTTTAGACATGGACAATGTAAGGACATGTTTCCATCCTCGGATGGGTGTCCATTTATTTGTTTTGTTTGGACATTGTTTTGATTTTCAATATATTGATGCTTTATTTTAATTATTTTGTCTAATATGGATAATGTTGTTATATTTAAGAATTTTATAATATTAAGACCTGTAAAGGAGGTCGGTTCCAATGCACCGAGTGTTGTGGAGGTGCTGGGCCATTTCTAACCTTTCCCACACGTACACAACTTTTCGAACCCATTAAGGGGTTGGGGATTCCTTAGGAATCAAGTCATCCACCCCTTTCTTTTTTTCGGCCCATCCGGGTGGAGACTCCATTTTCTCCAAACTTAGGCTCGTGTTCTCTAAGGCCCCGAGCCTAAACAGTGCTGAAGTCACAATAACAATTCCACCGGGAGTGTGGGTGAACATTCCCTCTCACAGTGCCCAATTTGCCATAGATAATTGTTGCGGCGAAGTGCCCACGCTGCGCGGCAGCGTTGCCGTGCATTTCTCGCTGATCCGTCTGATTTTTATTTTTTATTTTATTAAAATAACTATTAAATATTATAAAGATAAATATTATAAATAGTAAATACCATAAAAATTATTTTGGACTGTTTAAAAATATCGGGCTGGATTGGGTCAAAAATTAAGGGTCTATAATGCCTTGTATGAATTGTTTATTCTTGGAACTATTGTAAGGGACATGTTTACACTCTATTGTGGGTGCCCATTTTTATGGAGTTTGGATATTATAAAGGCATGTTTCCATCTTGTATGGGTATCTATTTTATTTGATTGCTTGATTAATAATATGATATTTGATTATTTCTATAATTGCTTATAATATGAATAGTATCATAATAAAATATTAATTTAATAATATTTAAATATAAAAAAGTGGCTTGTTCCAATGAATCATGTAACACCCTTATACCCGACCTACCTGTAGTACACATTCCCTTCAATATGTAAAATATGCAAATAGGATACAAGATTATCACTTGTTTATCAAATATATAGAATCCTATTACCTTTTTATGCAAATAATTTTAACTTATAGTTAGCAATATATTTATATATATAGACAAATTCCCTGGAAATTTTGCTAGAGTTTTAACTATAATTAGAATGATATCCACAGTCAACTAACGAACCTGTAAAAGCAATTATATATCTATTGCGCTTGAATTAAGTACTACTACAGAGCGTCACTCGCAAGTATACGAGGTAATTGTAGCAAAGGTGATCACCCCAAGGTCGTCTCACAAGGAAGGTGTAGATCGTAATAGCTTGATTAGCAAGTAATTTAAAGCCGATAGTTTGTTGTTTGGAATGGTGCGAGAATAATTTAAACCTAGAAGTAATGTGTGTAAGGGTTAATGTGTGTGATGGTTGTACAAGATCAATACAATTCTAGGAATGGTGCCTAGGGTTGTAGGTCAATTCAATCAAAGCTCAATTCTCAAATTATCCATTAACATATCCTTGTAAATTAATTTATTCCTAAAGGTTAATTAGCCAATTACCAATTCATTAGTTTTCACATTCATGAATTAACAATAACCAATTCTTTTACATTACCAAATTAATAAAACCCTAGAACTTATATTTCTAATTCATTCATAGGGTGGTTGATCATATAGTTCTAATATCGGATTTCACCTCTCGGTCTGTCATCCAATATTCAAAGATCAATAGGTAGCTAATATATCAACCTAATATTCAATGCAATACAATCAACCAACAACAAAGTACATCAATGGAAATATCAAATCAAGGCATTCAATCAAATATACTACAAACCCTAGGCATGGATAATTTAGCTCAACATCATCAATTTAGAACAAACATTCAACTCAATATAAATCAAATACAAATTGTTCATTGTAATATCAATTCTCTTAATACAACAACAACAATATTAAAATGAATTAAAAGAGAGAATAGAAAAACCCCATGTGAAGATGCCAAAAGTAGGATTACTAGTTTTCCTCCTAGCTCCACTTTGATGTATGATGAAGAACTCAAGCCCTCTTCAATTGTTGATTCCCCTTTGCAATATGGAATGGAGCTTTCTCAAGTCACCAAACCTTGGTATGGAGCTTTCTCAAGTCACCAACCCTTTAATTGATTATGCCTTTTGGAAGATGGAATGGAGGTTTCTCAAGTCACCAAACCTTTCAATGAAGCTTCTTCAACCTTCAAGAGCTTGTTAACCCAATTGATCCCAAAGAACCTCAAAGAACTTGTGTATGGAAGATGGAGAAGATGGAGAGGATAGAAATGGAGGATGAGGATGATGAACCAAGGGAGAGTGTCACTCTCTCCCTCCAAAAACGTTTTATTCTTTCTTTCCTTTCCTTATCTTTTTAATTCCTTCAAAATTCCAAGCCCATGCTTGCCAACTCACCGCACTCACTCTAGTCTCCCACCTTTTCTTTGTTAAATATTTCTTTCCATCAATTAGGCACCCCTTTTTCCTTATTTTAATATTACTTTTGGTCTTTGTCCCCCACTTCATGAAAAAGAATTCAAATATTCAAGGTTGACCAAGGGTGACACGGCCAAGCTCCTGGCCATGTCATGTGACATGGCCAGTGGCTTGGCCATGTCTCTTGCCAGTGTCGCCTTCTGCCTTCTTTCTTTTCTTTGTTCTTTGGATTTTGCTCTTTAGGTGAGGCACGGCCAATGGCTTGGCCGTGTCTCTTGCCAGTGTCAGTCACTGCTTCAATATCTTTGAGGGACACAACCAAGATAAGGGTGACTTGGCCATGTCTACCAATTTTTCCTTGGACACGGCCAAGCTTCAAGCAACTTGGCCAAGCTTCAAGCGACATGGGCAGAGACATGGCCAAGATGGTGCTTGTGTTCAATACTGCTTCTATTTTCATATGATTTTATTTTCTTAGGATGAAACATGGCCAAGCTTCAAGCGACATGGACAAGACGATCAGACATGGGCAAAGACATGGCCAAGAGGAGCAGACATGGGCAAGCAAGCGACATGGCCATGTCATGTGAGTGTGTCAAGTACTGCCTATTTTCTTTTCTTTCTTGGTTTATTTGGTTTTGGTTTTTAAGTGAGACATGGCTAGTGGCTTGGCCATGTCTCATGGGTGTGTCAAGATTTGCCTTGATTTTCTTTTGAGGGACATGGCCAAGCTTGCTTTGGCTTGGCCATGTCTTGCTTGATTCATGCTCTTCCTTCACTGTTTTGATCATTCAAGGGAGTTTTTGCACTTTAACCTAAAAACAACACTTCAAACAAACTTTAAACAAAAATCAAATGAAACATTATCTAAAAACACATAAAATCACACTAAAAATAAGTACACAAATGATCTAAACAAATACCCCACACTTAATTTCTTGCTTGTCCCCAAGCAAGGTTAAAATCAAAACAAACTAAATAATATAAATTTTGTTAAGTTCAAGAGTTATAAGGATGCATCAAGAATTCCCTATCCCTAAATCCACAATCAATATCAAATAAAAAAAATTGATACCCATGCAATTTAGCGGCTTTCCTTGCATAACCAATGTTGTCACTCCCTCACCAACTATTAAAAGTGTTTGATCATGGTTGTGTTTACACTCATAACAATCAATGAAAGATTATCGCCATAGGCTTGCTTATCAATCAAATCTCCACCACCTAATTACAATCAAGCATCAATCAAAAGGTCTTTCTTTGGGTTGTAATGGGGCTAAGGTAAAGGCATGACATTTAGAAAATGTGAGCTTAATCATTAAGTTCAAGAGCACTTCAAGAATGAAGTAACTGATCATATGTATAACCCAACGATCCCAAAACACCTTCCTCTCACCTACCCCTTGACATTAAAGAGCTTTTCAAAGGAACTCACTTATTACATCTTGCAATGATTATTCCAAACATATTCCAACCCTAAGAAAAAGAACAACTTATATTTTTTTATTTTTTTATTTATATATTTTTTAATTTTTAATTTTTATTTCTTTTAGGGTTTTACAACTAAAGAAGATAATAGTTTGCAATCTTAAACCTACTAAATTTAACCCCACACTTAATTCAACACAACACTCGGTCATAAACACTCTTAAAATGCTTTTGACCTAATGAAAGGGTAAGAGACAAAATAGCATGATTCAAAGTTAGTAGTGTTGTGAAAAAAAAAAGAAAAGGAGAAACGAAATAGGCTCAAAATTGGCTAACTAAGGTTGAATATAGGGTTGGTCTTTTTAAGCCAAAGTGGGTTCACCTAATTGCCTTAATCATCCTGATGCCTAATTGAAATTTTTATGTAGTCTCAAAATGTATGTCAAAGCAAGTTCTAGCAATTCATCAATCAAAGATGTTCACACACAAAAAGAATAATAAGTTGATGGCTCAATTTCTCACTAGTTTAAAGGCAATGCAAGGAAAAACCAACAAAATTAACAATAAGCACCAATTCTACTCAATTCTTAAATTCATGCTTCAAAAATTCAAAGGTCATCAATAAACAATTTACAACAATTGAACTTTTCAAAATTCATTTATTCAAAGAAAAACATTACTAAACTAAAACAAAGATAAATTAAAAGTAAAAACACAAAACAGAAAATGCACCCCACACTTAAAGATTCACATTGTCCTCAATGTGAGCATGCATAAACTAAAGAGTGAGTTTAGATGAAACCTGATTTCCATCGTTCCCATATGCGATATGTAATGCTTCGTCAACACATAATGCAATTGTTGCTCAGGTCTAAAGGGGTGGATAGCATACAACTCCGAAAGATACTCGACGTAGTGCTATGCCTCAATAGCGTTAATTGAGAAGCAACTGTCCCAAAGGGACATGTGAAGGTCATCTTGGGGTAATCCTCCTATGCTATAGGAACTTTGTAAAGCCCTTTTTCATTGTGCAACATGGGTATATCCATTTTCTGCTCTTACTTACCACCAAGAGTATAAGAGATGATTTTTGGGGTCTCTTTATTTTCAACCAAGTTTGGTTGAATCGCTTCTTCATCCACTTTAACAATGTCAAGTCCCCTCTCAACAACCTCGGCATCTAAAATTAGCTTACACTCCTCAATTTCTGAATGGGAAATATTAGGCTCTATTTCCAAGGTCATGGCCAACTCAAGTTCATTTTCACTATCTTCCTTGGAGTGCATGTCATAGATGTCAGAAAGTTGCTTACCTTTCTTCTCATCCTTCAAGCTACATGGGAATGGGATTGGTGGCATACAAGGATTTGGAGGTTTTTTGAAATTTTGTTGCAGTTGATGCTTCCAAATTCTCCTCTTCCTTTGATTGACTCAGCTCCTCTATGTTGGGTTGGATCTCCTTGCCATTATCTTCTTGATTAGTCCTTCCATCAAAGGAATCACAAAAATTTTTATATATCACCTGTTCACTCCTCAAATTTGTGATTACCTTAACTTGCTCTAATTGGCTAGGAAATTCCTCCTTTTGGTGTGATTAGAGTTGATGTGCCAGTTGCCCAACTTGAGTCTCCACCCTCTTCAATGATTCTTCCAAAGAATCAAACCTCTCATTGCTCCCTTCCTGATTTTGTGTGCTAATTTGAAGGTAAGCGTTCAAATCATCTTCCACTGTGGATTTCTCGAATTGATCATGGTTTTGTGCGCTAATTTGAATGAAGGCATTCAAACTATCTTTCAAATTGGGTTCCTTAAGTTGATCTTTATTTTGTGTGCTAGTTTGAATGAAGGCATTCAAACTATCTTCAAATGTGGGTTTCTTAAGGTGATCTTGATTTGAGTACTATTCTTGAGAGTAAGAACTTATTTGGTAAGGTTGAAAAAATTGTTGGGGTGGAATTTGTTGCTGGTTTTCCCAAGAAAAATTTGGGTAGTTTCTCCAATTTGGATTATAAGGATTGGAATATGAGTCATTTCTACCCCTTGGTTGGAAACTTTCAAAGGCATAGTCTTCCTCTTGCCTGTTAGTGTATGTGCCCTAGGCCATTTATTTGGATCTTTATGTTATACATTCATTATTAATAAATGAGGTTTTATTATCATTATTGTTTGTTTGCATGTTACACAATTTTGATATTTGTCCCTGGTTTATTATTGTTATAGAGATAAAAAAAAATAATTCTTAACCAGTATGAACATTGATTTGATAATCATTAGATGGTTATGTGTATAGTGATACAAATCAATTTCATAGATACTTGTTAGAGAACAATGTATTGGATAGACCCATCATGAGATTACTACATGGGTTAGTGTCATAAGTAAATCTCATGATAGTTATGTATTAATTCTTTGACTTGAGATTGTCATAGTTTCCAATATAAGGACTATTATATTTTGACATGATCAAACATTATCCGTAACTGGATAGTAATAAAGGTTATGTTCATATATGATAGAAATTATGTAGAGGATAATGAACAATCAAGATAGAATTTGTCCCTCTCTTTGAGAGAGATATCTTTTGGGCCCCTCGATAAGTGAGACTGTGAAATGCATGGCCGTGCTCAAATGAATTGATAGTGTGATCAATTTCATTTGTTTTTATCAGTCTACTTGGAGATCGAGTAATCATAAGTTTGGACAATATAAGTATGACGTTGACCATGACTTATGTTCAAGCTAGATATCGTGTGACAAAGGGATTAATGCATATACTATTATTAGGCAAATTGGACATTCCTTATATTAATTGGGTAGTTGTAACGCCTTGCTAGAGGCCAATTATGACTTGTTGATTTAATAGAGATTAAATTGACTGCCAATTAATATGGGCCTATCGGGTCACACACAAGAATGCGTTTTGGGCTGGATATAATATTAATAATATTAATATTAGATATTAATATTTATTATTATTATTATTTTCATTTTTATATATATATTATTAGATAATATATTCAGAATCCTAATTAGACTTGGATTCTGAATTTGACTTTCCGTATCCAATTTTGAATTGGATTCTGGAGTGATTATATTCACTCCAGACGTTAAGTCTTCTCAGAGGTAACAATAAAAACAAAGAGGAACGAAAAAGGTAACCCTAATACGTTTTTAGAGAAAACGTTTTTCAGCCTTCGCCGTTGCAGAGAGCTAGCACTCCAAACGGTAGCATTCGTGTGGATACGCGATAGAGGGTGTTTCGCGATCGAGGCATCTCTTCCAAACTGTGATTTCGAATCATCAACAGGTTAGTTCTTTGAACACTTTTGTCGAATTAAACGAACAGCATGGATCCTGGTGGGAAATCAGAGATCAAATATTTTTCCGCTGCGTGTTTTTGTTTGCAGTGATCTCTATGATTTCCTAACAGTGGTATCAGAGCCACTTGTTGTTTTCGTTTAAGTCGAAAATTCCATGTTGATATGATTATGGTGATATATATTGTTTACGTATGGCATGTTAACTATAAAAACTCTAATTCGTTTTTCATATGATGAGAAAGGATTGGTTTTTGGTTTCGTTTCTGTAAAACCCTAATTCATTTTTCATATGATGAGAAAGGATTGGTGTTTTTAATTTCATTTTCATGAGATGATCACGTATATATGATTGGTTGATTAAAATGATTTTCATATGATGAAAACGATTAAGTTTATATGTGATATAAACATTTGGTAATGATTCTGTAATGGGTTGTACATATTCGAAATAAAACAGTAAGAAGGTTAATGAGATTAACGGTTCTGTTTTAGGGTTTCGCCAAAGAAAAATGTTAATGAGATTAACGTTTCGCGCCCTATAGTTCGTTACCGCGACATTAAGAATGTCAATATATTTGTTTCTATTTAACATGTTGGTGATGAATATGTTATGTTTGTTTGATGTCTTGGCATGGTGCATAGCATGGCCTTATGACCTATGTGATTGGTTTATTCATATCTTTATTTTGGGTAAATACGGCCTGCGTGTCGTTTATTTTGTTGTAATTTATTTTACTAGTAGTTAGATTTTCTTTTATTGTAATATATGAAGATTCAAGCTACAATGTTTGTGATGGAGATTCATACCAAGGAGAAGATGGTTCCATGGTGATGGAAGCACAAGCTCAAGTTTTGAAGATATGTAATATTGCAAGTGTTGTAATAGATAGGTTTTTCACCTAGGGTTGCCTTTATGATCTTCATTTGGTCTCTTGAAGATCATATTTAGTTTGGCCATGCTATGTCACGTTTACATATTTTGTCATTTGGTATATGATGCTTATGTGATAAATTATATATATGCATATAGGATGCTAAAATATAATGATATGTAATGCAAGACATGATAATAATTTAGTTGAACCCTCATTAATAATTTAAGTCTAAATGCCATCCACGTTTTGAACACCTATCAAAACTAAGATTGTATTAAAGTAGGTATTGCCAAAGCAATATGCTTTAAACATTCCTAGCTAAGTAGGATGAGTAATAGTGCTACTCATATGTTTTAAAATTGGTTAGACTTAATTAGGCTATCAAAATGGTTTTGGGCCTAAGGCATTAGATGGAATTCAACATGCTATGACATATAATGTCAATATTCCATAATTACTAAGAGTTACATGAGATGTAATTGGTAAAGATGTTACCTACCTAAATAACTTGATTTTAAGCGTCACGCCAAAGCTGAGTTTAGAATTAAGTGAAATACGGATCTTAGCCTACTAAAATATTTCTTTAGAGGGTTATATTTTTTAGTAGGAGTTTAAATAATTTTAACCTCATTATTAATTAAAATTTGACTTTGCATATTTATCAACAGATGGCTGCTAATAACAATTCCACCTTATCACTGCGATCTATCCTTGAGAAGGAAAAACTGAAAGAATGTGGGACTAATTTTGTTGACTGGTTTAGGAACCTGAGAATTGTTCTCAAACAAGAGAAAAAGTCCTACGTGCTTGATGAAGCTATCCCTGACCAACCTCCTGCCGATGCTTCTAATGCTGCTAAGAGTAAGCATAAGAAGCATGTGGATGATTCCAATGACATAGGATGTCTTATGTTGGCTACTATGTGTCCAGGACTTCAGAAGGATCTGGAACACTTAGAGGCTTATGAGATGAGTGTGCATCTCAAACAAGCTTTCCAACAACAGGCTAGGCAAGATAGGTTTAACACCGCTGTTGCATTATTTGACTGCAAAATGTCTGAAGGTGAATCTGTTAGTGCTCATGTTTTGAAGATGAAAGGCTATCTAGATCACCTTGCTAGACTTGGATATCCCCTGAGTTTAGAACTCTCCACGGATTTGATCCTACATTCATTGCCTAGCAGTTTCTCACAGTTTGTCATGAACTATAACATGAATGACATGGAGAAATCCATTCCTGAGCTACATGGTATGCTCAAAACTGCTGAGGGGAATATCAAAAAGCCTACCCAAATATTGAATGTCAATATTAAACAAATGAAAAAGAAAGCCAAAGATACTAAAGGCAAGGGTAAGGCAAAAGGTGCTAAAGGGTCCAAGGGACAAGCTAAACCAAAACCTGTACCTAAGGCTAAAGTTCCTAAGGAAGGGACTTGTTTCCATTGCAACAAGCCTGGGCATTGGAAGAGAAATTGTCAACTCTATTTGGATGAGTTAAAGAAATTGAAGGGTAGTGCGACTACATCTTCAGGTATTTATGTTATGGAAATTAATTTATCTATTCCTTCTTCCTGGGTATTAGATACCGGATGTGGATCTCATATTTGTACAAATATGCAGGGACTCAAAAGGAGTAGGATGCTGAAGAAGGGCGAAGTGGACCTACGTGTTGGAAATAGAGCAAGAGTTGCTGCTATAGCTGTAGGAACTTATGAGCTTGTTATGCCCAATGGGTTTTTGTTAATTTTGAACAATTGCTTTTATGTTCCTACTATGAGTAGGAATCTTATTTCAGTATCTGTTTTGGATGATGAAGGTTATTCATTTTTGATTAAGAATAAGAAATGTTCTATTTTTGATAAAAATGATATGCTTTATGGTATTGCAAATTCTTATAATGGCCTTTATATCCTTAATCTTGATGATTCTAATGGTAATTATATCTATAACATAACTTCTAAGAGAACTAAGCCAAATGAGTTAAACCCTACTTATTTATGGCATTGTCGCCTTAGCCATATAAATGAGAAACGCATTTCTAAGCTCCATCAAGATGGATTATTAGATTCATTTGATTTTGAATCATTTGAAACATGTGAGTCTTGTTTGCTTGGTAAGATGACAAAGGATCCTTTTACTGGTCATAGTGAAAGGGCTAATGATTTATTGGGCTTGATACATACAGATGTATGTGGTCCTTTTAGCATTAGTGCCAGAGGAGGATTTCGATACTTCATTACTTTTACTGATGATTTCAGTAGGTATGGCTATGTCTACCTAATGAAACATAAGCATGAGTCTTTTGAAATGTTTAGAACTTTTCAAAATGAAGTACAAAATCAACTTGGTAAAACAATTAAACTACTTCGATCAGATCGAGGTGGTGAATATTTGAGCCAAGAGTTTGATGATCATCTAAGGGATTGTGGAATTGTTTCACAACTGACTCCTCCAGGAACTCCACAGTGGAATGGAGTTTCTGAAAGGAGAAATCGAACTCTATTAGATATGGTTCGATCAATGATGAGTCAAGCGGATCTTCCTTTATCTTTTTGGGGTTATGCCTTAGAGACAGCTGCATTCATTCTGAACCATGTACCATCTAAGGCGGTTGAAAAGACACCATATGAGATATGGACAGGTAAGACATTTAGTTTGTCTTTTCTTAAGATTTGGGGTTGTGAAGCTTATGTGAAAAGACCAGTTTCAGATAAGTTAGCTCCAAAGTCTATCAAATGTAATTTTGTGGGGTATCCTAAGGAAACTAAAGGATACTATTTCTATACTCCTTCAGAGAACAAAGTGTTTGTTGCTCGAAATGGGATCTTTTTGGAAAGGGAATTTCTTTCTAAGAGAACTAGTGGGAGTATAGTAGAACTTGAGGAAACTCAAGTACCACAAGAAATCATTGAGTCGTCTATAGAGCCTATTTCAGAACCACAAATAGTTGTGGAGTCTAAAGATGTAACACAAATCCCTCGCAGGTCTAATAGGACACGTCGTCATCCAGAGAGATATGGATTTCTTGTGACTGATGATAGTGAAGTAATGCTCATAGATCAAGATGAGCCTAGAAGCTGTGTCAGGTCCAGATTCAGACAAATGGCTTGGAGCCATGAAATCTGAGATGCAATCTATGTTTGACAACCAAGTTTGGTCTTTAATTGATCCTCCAGAGGGTATTAAGACTATTGGTTGCAAATGGGTTTTCAAGAAGAAAACTGACATGGATGGGAATGTGCAGACCTATAAAGCAAGGCTTGTTGCAAAATGTTTCAAGCAAACTCATGGTATAGACTATGATGAAACCTTTTCACCAGTTGCTATGCTTAAGTCTGTTAGAATTCTCATTGCCATTGCAGCATACTATGATTATGAGATATGGCAAATGGATGTCAAAACCGCTTTCCTTAATGGAAACTTGCTTGAGGATGTGTATATGACACAACCTGAGGGTTTTGTAAATCCTGAGAATTCTACAAAGGTTTTCAAGCTTCAAAAATCCATTTATGGATTGAAGCAAGCATCTCGAAGCTGGAATCTTCGTTTTGATGAAACAGTTAAGAACTTTGGTTTCATCAAGAATGAAGATGAACCTTGTGTCTACAAGATGGTTAGTGGGAGTGCAGTAGTGTTTTTAGTCTTATATGTGGATGACATATTACTCATTGGGAATGATATCCCTACCTTGCAAAAGGTTAAGACTTGGTTAGGGAATTCTTTCTCAATGAAAGACTTAGGTGAGGCTGCCTATATCCTTGGTATAAAGATCTATAGAGATAGATCTAGAAGGATAATTGGCCTGAGTCAAAGTACATACATAGATAAAGTGTTGAAGAGGTTCAACATGCAAGATTCCAAAAAGGGATTCTTGCCTATGTCTCATGGCATTCATCTCAGCAAGAGTCAATGTCCTATGACATTTGATGAGCGAGATCGAATGAATAAGATTCCTTATGCTTCTACTATAGGATCTATTATGTATGCCATGCTATGTACTAGACCAGATGTCTCATATCCATTAAGCGCAACTAGTAGATTTCAAGCTGATCCTGGTGAAGGTCACTGGACAGCTGTCAAGAATATTCTTAAGTACCTTCGAAGGACTAAAGATGTATTCTTGGTTTATGGAGGTTTGGAAGATGAGCTAGTTGTAAATGGTTACACAGATGCTAGTTTCCAAACTGACATAGATGATTTTAGATCGCAGTCAGGTTTTACATTCACATTGAATGATGGAGCTGTTAGTTGGAAGAGCTCAAAACAAAGCACTGTGGCTGATTCTACAACAGAGGCTGAGTATATAGCAGCATCAGATGCAGCTAAGGAAGCAGTCTGGTTGAAGAAATTCATCACTGAGCTAGGAGTGGTGCCTAGCATTGCAAATCCTGTGGACATTTATTGTGACAACAATGGTGCCATAGCACAGGCAAAAGAGCCTAGATCTCATCAAAGGTCTAAGCATATACTCAGGCGTTTTCACCTCATTTGAGACATTATCGATAGAGGAGATATCAAGATATGCAAAGTTGACACAAATGATAACATAGCAGATCCATTAACAAAGCCTCTCTCACGGGTCAAGCATGATCAACACATTAGATCTATGGGTCTTAGAAATTTGTAGGCCTAGTGCAAGTGGGAGATTGTTAGTGTATGTGCCCTAGGCCATTTATTTGGATCTTTATGTTATACATTCATTATTAATAAATGAGGTTTTATTATCATTATTGTTTGTTTGCATGTTACACAATTTTGATATTTGTCCCTGGTTTATTATTGTTATAGAGATAAAAAAAAATAATTCTTAACCAGTATGAACATTGATTTGATAATCATTAGATGGTTATGTGTATAGTGATACAAATCAATTTCATAGATACTTGTTAGAGAACAATGTATTGGATAGACCCATCATGAGATTACTACATGGGTTAGTGTCATAAGTAAATCTCATGATAGTTATGTATTAATTCTTTGACTTGAGATTGTCATAGTTTCCAATATAAGGACTATTATATTTTGACATGATCAAACATTATCCGTAACTGGATAGTAATAAAGGTTATGTTCATATATGATAGAAATTATGTAGAGGATAATGAACAATCAAGATAGAATTTGTCCCTCTCTTTGAGAGAGATATCTTTTGGGCCCCTCGATAAGTGAGACTGTGAAATGCATGGCCGTGCTCAAATGAATTGATAGTGTGATCAATTTCATTTGTTTTTATCAGTCTACTTGGAGATCGAGTAATCATAAGTTTGGACAATATAAGTATGACGTTGACCATGACTTATGTTCAAGCTAGATATCGTGTGACAAAGGGATTAATGCATATACTATTATTAGGCAAATTGGACATTCCTTATATTAATTGGGTAGTTGTAACGCCTTGCTAGAGGCCAATTATGACTTGTTGATTTAATAGAGATTAAATTGACTGCCAATTAATATGGGCCTATCGGGTCACACACAAGAATGCGTTTTGGGCTGGATATAATATTAATAATATTAATATTAGATATTAATATTTATTATTATTATTATTTTCGTTTTTATATATATATTATTAGATAATATATTCAGAATCCTAATTAGACTTGGATTCTGAATTTGACTTTCCGTATCCAATTTTGAATTGGATTCTGGAGTGATTATATTCACTCCAGACGTTAAGTCTTCTCAGAGGTAACAATAAAAACAAAGAGGAACGAAAAAGGTAACCTTAATACGTTTTTAGAGAAAACGTTTTTCAGCCTTCGCCGTTGCAGAGAGCTAGCACTCCAAACGGTAGCATTCGTGTGGATACGCGATAGAGGGTGTTTCGCGATCGAGGCATCTATTCCAAACTGTGATTTCGAATCATCAACAGGTTAGTTCTTTGAACACTTTTGTCGAATTAAACGAACAGTATGGATCCTGGTGGGAAATCAGAGATCAAATATTTTTCCGCTGCGTGTTTTTGTTTGCAGTGATCTCTATGATTTCCTAACATTGCCTCTCTTGGTATTGTCCATAACCAAATGAACACATGTTTGCACTATGTCCTGTAATGCCACATGCTGAACATACTTCATGAGTAGGCATAGGTGTTCTTCCTCTTGCATTTAGCATCTTAAGTTGATCCATTAATTCTGCTAATTGCCATGCCATGTCAGAATCAGAATTATCATCATAAACTCCTACGTACTTAGAAAATTATATCTTTACAAAAAATACTTAACAATTTAAAGAAAACAAGCAAACAATTTAATTAAAAAAATTCAAAAAAAACAAAAAAACAATTAAATAAAACAAAAACAAATCAACTTATTATTACTTACAAATAAAAAACAACACTTAGTAATTCAAAGAAAATAAACAAAAAAGTAAATAAAAAAAAATCAAACTAGCACTACTAAAACAGCCTTCCCCGGTAGCGGCACCAAAAACTTGTTGTGCTTAAATTAAGTACTACTACAAAGCGTCACTCGCAAGTATAGGTAATTGTAGCAAAGGTGATCGCCCCAAGGTCGTCTCACAAGGAAGGTGTAGTTCTTAATAGCTTAATTAGCAAGTAATTTAAAGCCGAGAGTTTGTTGTTTGGAATGGTGCGAGAATAATTTAAACCTAGAAGTAATGTGCGTAAGGGTTAATGTGTGTGATGGTTGTACAAGATCAATACAATTCTAGGAATGGTGCCTAGGGTTGTAGGTCAATTCAATCAAAGCTCAATTCTCAAATTATCCATTAACATAACCTTGTAAATTAATTTGTTCCTTAAGGTTAATTAGTCAATTACCAATTCATTAGTTTTCATATTCATGAATTAACAATAACCAATTCTTTTACATTACCAAATTAATAAAACCCTAGAACTTATATTTCTAATTCATTCATAGGGTGGTTGATCATATAGTTCTAATATCGGATTTCACCTCTCGGTCCGTCATCCAATATTCAAAGATCAATAGGTAGCTAATATATCAACCTAATATTTAATACAATACAATCAACCAACAACAAAGTACATCAATGGAAATATCAAATCAAGGCATTCAATCAAATATACTACAAACCCTGAGCATAGGTAATTTAGCTCAACATCATCAATTTAGAACAAACATTCAACTCAATATAAATCAAATACAAATTGTTCACTGTAATATCAATTCTCTTAATACAACAACAATATTGAAATGAATTAAAAGAGAGAATAGAAAAACCCCTTGTGAAGATGCCAAGAGTAGGATTACTAGTCTTCCTCCTAGATCCACTTTGATGTATGATGAAGAACTCAAGCCCTCTTCAATTATTGATTCCCCTTTGCAATATGGAATGAAGCTTTCTCAAGTCACCAAACCTTGGGATGTAGCTTTCTCAAGTCACGAAACCTTGGAATGGAGCTTTCTCAAGTCACCAACCCTTTAATTTATTATGCCTTTGGAAGATGGAATGGAGCTTTCTCAAGTCACCAAACCTTTCAATGAAGCTTCATCAACCTTCAAGAGCTTGTTAACCAAATTTATCCCAAAGAACCTCAAAGAACTTATGTATTGAAGATGGAGAAGATGGAGAGGAGAGAAATGGAGGATGAAAAAAACGTTTTTTTCTTTCTTTCCTCTCCTTCTCTTTTTAATTCCTTCAAAATTCTAAACCCATGCTTGCCAACTCACGACACTCACTCTTGTCTCCCACCTTCTCTTTGTTAAATATTTCTTTCCATCAATTAGGCACCCCTTTTTCCTTATTTTAATATTACTTTTGGTCTTTGTCCCCAACTTCATGCAAACGAATTCAAATATTCAAGGTTTACCAAGGGTGACATGACCAAGCTCCTGGCCATGTCATGTGACATGGCCAATGGCTTGGCCATGTCTCTTGCCAGTGTCACCTTCTGCCTTCTTTCTTTTCTTTGTTCTCAAGTGGTAACACGGCCAAGCTCCTGGCCATGTCATGTGACATGGCCAGTGGCTTGGCCATGTCTCTTGCCAATGTCGCCTTCTGCCTTCTATCTTCTTTCTTTTCTTTGTTCTTTGGATTTTGCTCTTTAGGTGAGGCACGACCAATGGCTTGGCCGTGTCTCTTGCCAGTGTCAGTCACTGCTTCAATTTCTTTGAGGGACACGGCCAAGATAAGGGTGACTTGGCCATGTCTAACAATTTTTCCTTGGACACAGCCAAGCTTCAAGCGACTTGGCCAAGCTTCGAGCGACATGGGCAGAGACATAGCCAAGATGGTGCTTGTGTTCAATACTGCTTCTATTTTCATATGATTTTATTTTCTTAGGATGAAACACGGTCAAGACAATGAAACATGGCCAAGCTTCAAGCAACATGGCCAAGACGATCAGACATGGCCAAAGACATGGCCAAGACGAGCAGACATGGGCAAGCTTCAAGCGACATGGCCATGTCGTGTGAGTTTGTCAAGTACTGCCTATTTTCTTTTCTTTCTTGGTTTCTTTGGTTTTGGTCTTTAAGTGAGACACGGCCAGTGGCTTGGCCGTATCTTATGGGTGTGTCAAGCTCTGCCTTGATTTTCTTTTAAGGGACACGGCCAAGCTTGCTTTGGCTTGGCCATGTCTTGCTTTATTCATGCTCTTCCTTCACTGTTTTGATCATCCAAGGGAGTTTTTGCACTTTAACCTAAAAACAACACTTCAAACAAACTTTAAACAAAAATCAAATGAAACATTAACTAAAAACACATAAAATCACACTAAAAACAAGTACACAAATGATCTAAACAATATCTCAAAGTACTTTTCACTCAACCCCATCCCAAAACTCTCATGGTTAAATAAATCCATACATATGTGGTAAATATTATAATTACTTTACAAAAATTCATAAGATTACAATACAACTTCACTTTGTATTGTAAATTACATGATAATAAAATAGTTATCACTTTGTATTGTAGATTACATGATGATAAAATAGTTATCCAAAATGAATATTTACATGCAATGCCAAAGGCTCTAGTTTGGTTGCAATAGAAAAGCTTGTAGTATCAATCCAACAAACTAAACTTGTTCAATTCTAGAAGGGCTCCTAGCCTCCGCCCTGTCACCTGCATGATAAATAGATCGCTATGTTACTTGCTCAACGGTTCATGCTTTAATAATAACAACATTGGTATAGCAAAAAATTGTGAATTTTCAACATGCATTAATGCCACATACAATTATCTTTAATTTATTGACAAACATAACACATCCAAAACATGCTTTTGGGCCAAATACCCTTATACAATATCCTAGTTCTAGAAACATTACTTTGGCCTATCTCAATAGTAGTGACACTAAAGTGTCTCACGAGTGGACATAACTATATATGTTACACCAGTGTCTCACCAATAGCATATTCTTATCTCTGACACCATACGTGTCTCACTCAGGGGTGTTGCTATATTTGTGACATAGAGTGTCTCACCCCACAGGGTATGGCATGCCAAACTACTAAACACAATCTTTTGGAACTAGTTAGAGTATAAAGTAGTACAAAATATATAATCAGCATTTTATGTCTTTTCCTCATTCTACATTCTTACCATACTTTTCACATACAATCATCATTTATATAATACTGTAGACTCTTAATTTTTGACCCAGTATGGTCCAATATTTTTTATATAGTCCAAAATAAATTTTGTAGTATTTTAAGTAAATAATATTTATTTTAGTATTTATTATTTATAATTTTTTATAATAATAAAAAATAAAAAATAAAAATAAAAATCGACGACGAAAAAATTTGTTGCCAAAAGTAAAATTGACCAAGGCCAATTCGCCCACCAAAAACCCTAATTCTCTCAAAACCAAGTACAGTAAACCGTAGTTTTCCTAAACCCTAAATTCTTAAAGCATCAAAACTTTATGACAAATTCAACAACACCCTAAACCCTAATCTAGTGAACTTAAAAATCAAATCTAGTAAATCTAAATTCTAAAGCCATGATACAGTAAACCTAAAATCACAATCCAGTAACCATGAATTATAAACTCTAATGTCTTAAGATTCCAAAACCCTAATTTCATGATGATACCCCTAAACCCTAATTTGATTAATCAAAGAAACCTTACTACTTTCTTAAATTCATAAAACCCTAATCCATTCCAATTCTTCAAAACCTTTAAAGTAGCCTAAATAGATAACAATAATAATTCTAAAATCCCAAAACCCTAAATGTTAATTAAAGAACTCTAAATTGAGACATAAACCTAAATTTGTATCTTTACTTGCTTAATTTCAATGGTTGATTTATTTAATTTATCATGGATGAATATTTTCTTTATTGTTATGATTGTTATTTGTTTGTTTTAGTATTAAAATTGTAAGAGGTGTGATTCCACTTTTTGAGTACCTCATTAGTTAAATATCATGTAATTTAAATAGCTTTTATATTTTGGACCAATGTAAAGGACATGTTTCCACCTTTCGGTGGGTGTCCTATTTAGTTTAGACGTGGATGATGTAAGGACATGTTTCCATCTTCGGGTGGGTGTCCATTTATTTGCTTTGATTGGACATTGCTTGGATTTTAATATAGTGATGCTTTATTTTAATTGTTGCATATAATATGGATAATAATGTTATATTTAAGAATTTTATAATATTAAAACCTGCAAAGGAGGCCGGTTCTAATGAACCGGGCGTTGTGGGGGCGCTGGGCCATTTCTCACCTTCCCCACACATACCCAACTTTTCAAACCCATTAAGGGGTTAGGGATTGCTTAGGAATCGAGTCATCCACCCCTTTCTTTTTCCCAGCCCATCCGGGTGGTGACTCCATTTTCTCTGGACTTAGGTCCGTGTTCTCTAAGGCCCCGAGCCTAAACAGTGCTGAAGTCGCAAGAACCATTCCACCAGGAGTGGGGGAAAAATACCTGCTCACAGTGGCGACTCCACTAGGGATAAGAGAAGTTGATTCTATTGGTCTTTATATTATTCTATTCTTTCTTATAATGATATTATCCATTGCATCATATTATATTGCATTGTGTGCGTGAATTAGGACGCCCGTGTTACCCGTGTTGTGTTATGTAAGTGATACCATAATTTCACTTAATGTTTGGAGATCGAGCATGGCATAACCACTCATAGCCTCATACCATTTGGTATAAACTTGCTATGGGAACCTAAGCCTTTTAACCCAAAGATTAAAGTTCATGTAATTGGCTTAGTTACTTTCCTTAGGTTTTTACCCCAAATGCATGTTGTTTGACTATGGTTAATTTGTCTTGGCTTAAATCATAGCTTATTTGGTTTGTTCTTTTTCTAATATGACCTAATTACATTGTGAGCTCAAATAAATTTTTCTTTAAAGTCCAAAAGACCAAAACTATTTTTAAAACTTTTCAAGATGGTGTTTGGATATAAAACTTTTCTAAAAACAAATCAAAAATACTTTTCTCATGATCCAAATACAAAGCCCAAAATATGTTTTTTCTAAAATCTTTTTACAATGGGCTTAGAAACAAAATTATTTTCATCCAACCTTTTCTTACAAAGAGCTTGCAAATTATTCAGATCAATTATGAAATACCAAAAATCAATTGTGAGCCTAGTTTATACTAAGAATAATTAATCATGGGCTTGTTTTGGTATGAATCATTAATTAATTTTTTTAAGTGAGAAATCTATTTATAATAAACCTCTTAATTTAGTTTTAATCCAATATAGCTTAAAAGCTACTATTAGTTGGTTGAATGGATTAAAATCTAATTAATGGGAATTATCATGGATTGATTTTCATTTTTGAAAATATAACTATTAGTTGAAACATCCGAGGGAAATATTCAAAAACAAAATACCTCATGTTGGTATTTTGTTAACCATATAGCTAGGAAAAGAGACTCACCATTCGTGTGTGGATGTTATAAGATTGGAACGAAAGTCCTATTTTCCTTGTTTGTTAATTGTTTGTGCATACATGCATGCATGTATACATTTGCATCTCATATCATTGATCCTTTCTGGCTCACAGCCCTGGATTACAACAGTTCAAAAGCTTACGACAATTCGACCTACGCCAGAGACGAAGAATCTAGCAACGACTCATTCTCTTTTTCACCAAAAGCAATGGAGCCCGAACAAATTCAAAGAATGGTGGATGACGCCCTCAATACCAAGATGGAAGAAATAAAAGAGGCCTAGCTGAGACCATAAAGAACCAATTGGCTGTGATTTTAGGAAATCATGCAGAAGCATCTGCTAGCACTAAGAAGCCAAAGGACAAAGGGAAGTCTAAAGTTGGTGAAGTGGTTTTTGATGATGATAAGGTGATCATTGATGATGATGATTGGGCTCAATACTTCCAAGATCCTCAAGATAAAAAGGAGGCAAAGGTTGTTGAGAAGACAACTTTTGAAAAGACTAAAAATTTTGATGTTGAGAAGATGATTGCTGATGGCAAAAACCTATGCTATTGCAATACCGCAAGTGCACTGGTTGCTCAAGTAATAAAGTAGTGAGTGAGTTATCATTCCACTGGGGACAAGGCCAAGTACTAGTGCAAATTTTAACTGCTGTTTAGCAAATCAATAGTTTTGTGAAGTTTTGTAATTAAAGATAATTAACTTAATAACTGAAAATAGAGAGAAAGTGAGTGTTGAATGAATTGATCGATAGTGAGAATACTATCTAGATATTGAATCCCCTTATCCACAATTATATTTATAAAAATCAATTTAATTAAACCAAATAATAGAGTTGGATTGGTATTCCTCTAAATTAGACTAAAACCTTTCTCAAGTGAATTAATACCTAATCACTAAGTAGAATGCTGCAATCTCTTCTCAAACATAATTAAATAGATCTTGCATTAAGAATAAGGAATTATAAACCAAAGGATCTTGTAAGTCTATCTCTAGTACTCCAATCAATCCTCAATCCTTATGAGCATTCAATTCATATCAAGCTTTCTCAAGTCAGTAATATGAAAATTGTAACCAATCAATAAGCATGCTATTATCAATTGGAAATAAATCATTAAGCATCATAAGAATAAAACAACTCAATCAAATGATTTAATTAAATAAAATTATTCAATTCATACAATAAAGCTAGGGTTCATTAATATCCAGATAGAGAATGAGTTAGTTCATATTCAAAATCAGAAAACAAGAACAAGAGAAATAAGAAAAAGAATCCCAACAATCCATTACGAATAATTCGTATTTCTTCACGTGAATCCTTGAATCTTGGTTTAGATCTTGTTTAGAATATGTCTTCACCTTCAATCTCTAGTCCAAAACTCTCCTCTTTGCTTTAGAAGTCAGCTTTAGGTTATAAAATATGAAAATCGGATCCTTAATTCGTGTTTCAAGTCAGCTTTTATAGTGCAAATAATTTTGCCTGACACGCCCATTGACACGCCCATGTCACTGGGCGTGTCATTGCCACTGGGATTTTGAATATAAGGCACGTCCAGTGACACGCCATGTCACTGGGCATGTCACAGCTACTGTGAATCATTACAATAGGCACACTCGATGACACGCCCATGTCACTGGGCGTGTCAATGCTTCTGTGTGCAGTATCAAGGGCACGTCCATTGACATGCCCATGTCCATGGGTGTGTCACTTGAAGAATTTTGCTCTTTTCTTCTACTTTCATCCATAATTCCTCCGAAATGATCATATACCTCAAAATATAGAGAATTCCTAAAATTAACCCTAAAAAGCACTTGAACAAACAAATTAAACTCAATTGGATAATAATCATATTAAGAAATAGGGGCAAAATATCATCAATTGTGCACTTATCAATTGTTGACCTAGAAAAGAAATTTGAGAAGAAACTAAAAACCGATGAGATGTTCGAGATCGACAAATTATTTGAACAAGATGAGGAGGTCCCTTATAAGTTCAAGATGCCATCCTTTACAAAGTTCAATGGCACTAGAAACCCCCATCTCCATGTGAAGCAGTACATCACTGCTATGCAGTCTGCCTGATCTACTAAAGCTCAAACTCTGAGATATATCATGCTCTCATTGGACCCTGTTGTCCAAAATTGGTTCAACACCTCAGAAGAAAGTACTCAAAAAGATTGGGACATGTTGTACAAGGCTTTCATTCAGCAATATGGGTACAATGTCGAGCTGGAAGTTACCTTAATGGAAGTTGAGTCCATTAGACAAAGGCCCAATGAGAATTTTGTGGATTATGTGAAAAGGTGTAGAAATAAGGTTGCTTTGCTCAAGAAGAGGCCCGATGAATCTGATCAAATAAGGATGATTGTGAGAGGGGTATTGCCTAGTCTTCGTGAAAGGATGTCTCACACCCTTATAAGGGATTTCAAAGATCTTCTCCAAGTTGGTCTACAAATTGAAGAGTGTGAAAGGGAGAAGAATCGCTTTTCAATAAGAAGGAATGAGAAAGGGAATTATCAGCCTAGCAATCAAAGCACACAAAAAGAAGTTGATGTTAGTGTGACTGGTCAAGGAAATAAAAGATAATTCTCAGAATTGGGAAACCTCTCTCTTGGGTTTTTAGCAAGCTGCAAAAGAAAGGGTTGTTACAACCGTTAGCTCCTTGACCGCTACATAATCCACTGCCACCAAACTTTAATGCCAATGCCTTCTGTCAATTTCATCAAATGCAAGGGCATAAAACAGATAAATGTGCTCGTCTAAGGCATGAGATCCAAGATTTGATTGATAGTGGTAAGCTACACGAGCCGGATAAGCCCAGTACCAAGAACAACCCTTTGCCTAAATTTGAAAGAGTGCCACCACCAGTAACCTTCATGGTAGGAAAAGGATTAGAAGAAGATTTTGTCTTATTCTCTTTTCAAGATGGGAATGTTAAAGATGTGAAAGGAGAAGGATCTTTACTCAACAAACTTTCCTTAGCTTGAATGTTGCTTTTCAATTTTACTTTCTTTAATATTTACTTGGAACAATCGTGTTTTTCAAATTTAAAGTTATTTGAATAAATTACTTTCATTAAAATTTTTATTGGTCTTTGTTCATTTTGGTGCTCAACCAATGAGGAATCTAGCTTGATAATTCATGAATTAATATATTTATGCATCATGACTTGAGTGACTTTACTAGGCGAGGGAATTGCTCTATAGCATTAAGTTGTGTATGCTTACTTAGAGAGGGTGTTGCGCTCAAATTAACTCTACCACAAAGCGTCACTCGCAAGTATACGAGGTAGCTGTAGCAAAGGTGATCGCCCCAAGGTCGTCTCACAAGGAAGCTAAAGTAACTAATTGATTATCAGATTATAAATAACAAGTAATGAATTAATTTAGATTGCTAACAATTAAAGAAAATAGATTGATCGAAGTTTAAAATAATAAAAGTAAGTTGATGATTTGATTCACTTAATAGAATGGTCTAGGGTTTGCACTTCTCTGCTACTTATATATATGAACGGTTATTCCTCTTAACCAATTTAATTTCAAAGATTAAATCTCAAGCAACTTAATTAATTGAATAAAGGAAATAAGCTCTCGCATTCAAACGTCTCTCAAATAATCTTGTTCCAATTGAAATAATATTTTCCTAGGTTATATCTCTAATTCACCTAAGTCCTTAATTGAATTGTTCCAGCATTAGACTTCATCTCTCAATCCATCATCTAATACCTAAAACACATAATTGGTGGCCAATCAATTATATGTTAACAATATTTCATTCAATCAAGACTAAAGAAATTATTGAGTTAAGAGTAATAACCAATTCATACAATCATAGCAAATCCATACAAACCCTAGACTAGATCAAATTAGTTCATAATGCTATCAAACATACTCATCTCATTAATATTCAAAGAAATCAATTTAGACATGATAATATCCATAAATACAATTCCAATGAAATTAAAGAGATAAAGTTCAAGAACAAAACCAAGTTACAAACTCCTTGAAGCTTCTGAAGAATCTCTTGTTCAAATTTTGCAAGAAGGATGTATCAATGGCTAGAACAATCTAATCTAAGCTAGATTAATCAAAGTGTTCAATAATCTTTAAGAAAAAAAGTTAGAAACCCAAACTTCACTCTCAGACGGCTCAATCAGCTATCAAATTCTCAACAACCTCAGAAAACCCTAAAATCCCATATTTATACGAATCTCCACTTTAAAAAACCGCTTGCCTTTGGTCCATGAGAGACACGGCCAAGTTGGAGTGAACTTGGCCGTGTTGGTGGTGAATTGGAGGGACATGGCCATAAGCCTGGCCGTGTCCCTTGCTTGTGTTTGCTTCTGTCTCAGAGTTTCTTCTTTTCTTCTTTGGTTGAGTGACACAGCCGTGTCGGAGTGGCTTGGCCGTGTTGGACCTTTTTGGAGGGACACGGCCAGTGACTTGGCCGTGTCCCTTGCCTGTGTCTTCTACTATGAGAGTTTCTTCTTCTTTGCTTTGGATTTAAGTGAGACACGGCCTAGCTTAAGCAACTTGGCCGTGTTTGAGCTTCTTTGGAGGGACACGGCCAGTGACTTGGCCGTGTTCCTTGAGTGTGTCCATCTCTGTGTCTTATGGCTTCCTTTTAGCTTGATATGGGACACGGCCACAAGCTTGGCCATGTCCTCTGCCTGTGTAGCTACTGTCCATTTTTCCTTCTTTTAAGTTCCTTGGCTTTTTAACCTAAAACAAAACTTGAAACAAACTTTAAACAAGAATTAAATGAACATTAACCAACAAAACATAAACACACACTAAAAACTAGGACAAAAACGACATAAACACTGAAATAAACAAAAACTACTAAAATTAATGAAAACATTAAATAAACATATTAAAACTAACAAAATACCTAAAGAAAACAATAATTATCATAATAAACAAGACACAAATCTATAACAAAAACTAATAAAACAACTACCCCACACTTAAAACTTTGCTTGTCCTCAAGCAAATTCACATGACATAAATTAAAAACTCAAACAACCTTAACTATAATTCCAGTATATAAGATGAAAATCCTTCAAGACTCAGACATAAATAATTGCAATTTCCTTCAATCAAGATTTTCTTAACTCATTCATTAATCCAGACATACAAATCTTATCTCTCTTCTAAGTGTTTCATTCTATTTCAAAGGTTAATTCACTCAAACCATTCATGACTGCATACTACCATAAACTTGCTTAATTATCCAATCTCCCTCACTGATTTTCTCAAGAAATAATCCAAAGGTCTTTTATTTGGATGTAATGGGGCTAAGGTGAAGGTATGAGAAAAGACATTTAAGCTGGAGCATCAAGAAATGGAGTATCTAATTTAGACAATACTCTTGCTAAGAAACTCATAACTCCCTCAAATGGCATACTCACCAATCCCTTAATACTTTCACATACTTGCATACTTCAAGAAAAATACATGAGTCAACATTCCTCTAATGCTAGAAAATATATGAATTTTGTATATATATATATATCTTTTTTTTCTCTTTTTTCTTTTTCTTTTATTTTTATCATCATTTTTTTTATATATATACAAAATATAAACTTGCATGGAACATCTAGCTTAAAATGTAGAGGAAAAGAATAAGCGACTCTTAGACAAATACAATGTGCACAGTATGCATTTCAACCCCAAATAGCAATACCATTTTTTTTATTTGCTTACCCCACACTTTGAAATAAACCCCTATTGTCATATCATAAGAACTCCATTCCTTAATGCAGGTATGATGATAATAATAGAAAGTTGAGTTGATAATTGTGTTGATCAATCAAGAAAAAGTCAAAGTCTCAACTTGGCTCACTAAGGAATTCAATATTAAGGGAGGTCTTTTTAAGCTAAGGGGCTAACCTAATTTGCCTTAATCATTTTAAAACTTGAGATTAAATCATAATGTGAGTTCAATTAGTATGCAAAAGCAAGCTCTAGAGATGCAAAATCATGAAGGTGCACACTTAAGAAAAGAAAATCAACTGATAATAATATCAAATTATGAGGCTCAAAACTCACACAGGTGGGTTCTCAAAGATTTATATGTCATGAATTGCAGAATGTGAAAATTGATCCTGAATGAATTCAAATGCTCATCTCTATGCTAATACTAAAGTCTCAACTATAATGCTAGAATCACAGAAAAGATCAATAAATTTTCAACAATTATGCCATGCACAACACACAATAAAACACACCAAGACAAACAAAACAAAAGAAAAGCTTAAAGATTACCCCACACTTTAAAATTTACATTGTCCTCAATGGAAAACAAGAATAATAAAGAGAAAGAGTTAAGTACAACCTGTCTTCCATCGTACCCTGGTGAGGCAAAACCCTAACTTTTCATCACAAACACAAATGTTCAAAAATAAACAAAATACAATATAAAAACAATATAAAAATAAAATATCCAAAATATAAAATGTTAACATTAAAAACAAAAATGAAAAACAACAAAAATAAGCTAAACACAATAAAGCAAGGAACTCAAAATCTATGGTGAAGGTGAATGAGAAGATGATGCAACCGAGGGATGAAGACTCAAGATCTTGGCAAGGTTGCTATTAATCTGTTCCAACTGCTGCAAGACCGCAGAATGGTTACTGTCCACCTTGCCCTCCAATGCCTCAATCCTATTAAGTATTTCTTGATTACCCGAGACCGGAGCATCTTCATCTAAACCAAGAGAATCCGAGTCAGACTCCTCTTGAACCCGTGCTCTCTTCTGCCTGTCCCCCGGTGCTTCTGGCTCAGCTGAAGCCATCATATAAGCCCCTCTCCTGTGCACCACCATATGCATCTTTTCTAATGTGGCCAAATCCAATGAGTCATTACCCACAATTGTAGTCATGCGACTGGTACTCGGGTCAAAATCCTCAAGAAGGGCTACTGCTAATGTGGTAATCAACCCTCCAATACAAATTGCCCCCCTCCTTTTATTGGCCACACTATCAAAAACATCGGCTAACCAATAGCCGGAACTAACAGGCACTGCATTACAAGCACAATCTAGAAAAAATAGCTCACTCAATTCCACCACACCCGGGCTCTCCTTCCTAGCAAAGAATCCGCAGGACATAAAACGATGCAAATACCTCAAAGCAGAATTTCTCAATTTAGATGCTTTGGCCGATTTGGCCACATAAGTCCCCGAGCCTAATGCTCCCCAAGCAAATTGTTGTTTAAACTCTTTAGGTACCGACCTTTCCCCATGTTGATGGAAACCATATATAGCATTCAATTGTTCAATATTAATCACAAACGATTTCCCAAGCAATCTAAAACTCATCCTAGAGCAAATTTTTTGTTCATCTCTTTCAACCTTAAGAGATGTCAAAAATTCCAAACTCAACTCTTGAAACTGCAAAGGTCGCAAGGAGACTAGGTTCTCCCACCCAAGAATTTGCACATAATGATAAAAATTAGTCCTAATTTGTAGAGCATAAAGGGATTCATCATTAACATGCCTCGTTGGGAAGAAACCCCGAGCCAAAAGATTTGCCCTCTTCAAAGATGAAACCGATGAAGAAGAAGAAGCCCCTTCAGTTGTAGGTCTCTTATTCTTGTGATGTGAAACTATCTTTGTTCTTGGCATCTTGAGAAATCTGAAAAATTCAACACCAAAACTTGATTAAATCAAACTTTTATGATTAAAGAAGAAGTTTTGATAAACTAATTATAGTTTTGGTGAAGAAATTTGAGGTTTAATGGAGGATTTGGAGCTTGGAAACACAAATTATGGAGGTTTGGTGAGAGAGAAAACAAAAGAGCGAGAGAGAGATAATAAAGATAACTAGGGATTGAATGGAACATCTGTGCAAAAATCGTGGTTTTTTAAAGTGAAAAAGTGGGAGACACGGCCAAGTTGTGGGCAACACGGCCGTGTCATGTGTTTGTTGAGGGACACGGACAGTGACTTGGCCGTGTCCCATGGGTGTGTCTTCTACTGGAAGAAGAGGTGCAAAATAAAAATCAAAGAGCAAATTGGTGAAGCTTGGCCGTGTCCAAGTGACACAGCCAAGTTCCTTGGCCGTGTCACTCACTGTGACAAAGTGCAGAAACAAAACAAAAATTAAATTTGGAGAAGTCTTGGCCGTGTCCCATGTGACACGACCAAGGGACACGGCCAAGCTCCTTAGCCGTGTCTCCTTCTGCCACTTTTAACTTTTAATTTTTTTTAATTATTATTTATTATATATATATCACCAAATATCAAAGAAATTTCAAACCTCTTCTCCGATCAACCCTGAAACACATTAGAAAAAAATAAAAACCGATCAGAGCACAGTTCCATTTATTTAGACTAAACATAAAATCAAAACTTGCTAAATTTAAAATTACAACTATGAAGAATAAATGCAAACCGATGGGTTGCCTCCCATTTAGCGCTTCTTTAATGTCATATAGCTGGACATCATGCAAGACTTAGGGATCATGGATCAAAGTGCTGTCAATGATCCTCACTTCTTGAAATCCTTCATAATATGGCTTAACTCTCTAGCCATTTACTTTAAAAGTTTTATTGGTTCGAGAGTTAAGCAATTCAATGGCACCAGAAGAACATACCTGAGTTATCTCGAAAGGACCACTCCATCGAGACTTGAATTTACCTAGAAATAGATGGAGTCGATAATTAAAAAAGTAAAGCTTTCATACCTGGACTCAATGTCTTTCGTATAATAAATCTATCATGAAGTGCTTTTGTGCGATCCTTGTAAATCCTCGAGCTCTCATATGCCTTTGGGTTAAGGCACCTTTGGGTCTCCCCCACTGGTTTAGCCCCCTCTTCTAAGGTCAGTGTCAGCCCCAATTTATCTGAGGAATCTGTCTGCAAGAAATCATCTGAAACAACTACTTCAACACAATTAATTAAAGAACATTCCTCATATAAAGCAGTTGTAGGAATAGGAGAGAAAATAGAAAATTCAACAGTTTGTCCTAAGACGGTCATTGACAACTTACCATTTTTAACATCTATTAAGGTGTTGGTAGTAGCCATGAAAGGCCTACCCAGCAAAATAGTGTGTGCTGATGGTGCAGGGTTACTTCCTTCCATGTCAAGAACTATAAAATCCACAGATACTATCAACCCTCCAACCTTAACTAACACATCTTCTATAACCCCTTTCGGGAATCTAAAAGATCTATCAGCTAATTGCAACACCATTTTGGTCAGTTTAAGTTCCCCTAGTTCTAATTCTTTATACACAGAATAAGGCATCAAATTTACACTGGCTCCTAGATCACACATGCCATCAGTCCCCTTTCCATTCCCAACAGTAATTTGAATTATAAAGCTACCAGGATCCTTTAGCTTGGGAGGTAGTTTATGCTACAGAACAGCACTAGCTACCTCTAAAACTATCACCTTTTCATTCGGCTCATACTTCTTTTTCTTGGTGATCAGCTCTTTGAAGAATTTGGCATAAGTCGGCATGTTCTTTATTGCTTCAAGTAAGGGTAAGTTAATACTTACCTTAGACAGCATGTTGAAGATGTTAGAAAATTGCTTATCTAGTTTATCATCCTTCAACCTGCTGGGGAATGGTATAGGTGGCCGGTATGGATTGCTTGCCTTATGTAAATCTATTGAAGGAGACTTCTTCATTGATCTATCTCCATCACCTTTGTTCTCTGGTTCTCCTTCCTCCTTGTTCTCTTGGTCACCTGCATTCACATAATCATTTTCAACATTATTGTTAATTTCCTTGCCACTTCTAAGAACAGTCACTGATTGTGCCTGCTCAGGTTGACTTGGGAATTTCCCCTTTTGTTGAATCTGCATCTGTTGTGCAAGTTGCCCTAATTGAGTCTCCACTTTCTTAAAAGATGCTTCTAATGAATCCAGTCTCTTGTTGGTCATCTCTTGATTTTTAGCACTGACTTGGATGAAATCTTGTAAACTTTCTTCCAAACTCTCTATCTTAGACTGCCCTTGATTTGAGGATTGGCCCTGTTGTTGATTCTGTCTCTGGAGCAAATGGAAAGGCTGCTGAGAATTATTTGTTGCCCAAAAAAAATTTGGGTGATTCCTCTAACCAGGATTGTAAGTATTAGAGTAAGGATCATTCTGGGCCCTTGGTTGAAATCCCCCCATGGCGTTGACTTGCTCAGCTTCATTCCCATATGATTCATATGCAGAGGGGCAAATGTTTGCTCCATGCCCGAAAGTTCCACAGATTCCACACGCTTCTTGAGTAGATGAAGAAATATTGTTCTTCATGCTCAACATCTGCACTTGCCTTGTAAACTCAGCTATCTGATTTACCATCTCACTATTGGCTTCCAGTTGATTCACCCCTTTACTTCTTCCCCTTAAACTTTTCTGTTGAGAATTAGCTCCCAACATCTCAAAGATCTCATAAGTTTCATCAGCTGTCTTTTCTCCCATGGCTCCCCCAGCTGCATTATCAACTGTATTCTGAAATTGCTGGGTTAAACCATCATAGAAAAATTTGTTCAGAAGTTGAAGTGGGTAGTGATGATGTGGACACTGGATCAATAGCATCTTAAATCTATCTCAAGCCTCATGAAATGGTTCTCCTTCAAATTGAGAGAATGTAGCAATCTTCCCTCTTAATTCAGCTGTCTTTTGATGTGAATAAAACTTGCCCATGAACTTGTTATAAACTTGCTCCCAAGTTGTCAAAGAGTTTTCGGGCAACATCATAAGCCAGCTCTTTGCCCTATCCTTCAAAGTATATGAAAAACATCTCATCCTCAACTGATCTTCTGTTAGTCCTCCCAATGGAAAAGTGTTGAGGGTAGAATAAAAATCCCGAATAAAGTTCAAAGGATCATCATTTGGAACTCCATAGAATGATGGCAGCATGTTGTAATGAATGTTCTTCAACTCATAGTTCCTTGCTGCATCTGTCAGTCTTATGCAAGAAGTGGAAGTTGCAATTACAGGTCTAGCAAAATCTCTCATAGTCCTTGGTCTTTCTTCAGCAATTTTAACAGATTGTGCAGATTTCGACTCAAAATCAAAAGTGTCCTCCTCTGTAGTATCAAATCCTGTATACAGTTCAAACTCTTCCCTCCTCCTTTTCACTCTCTGAATTTCTAGAATAAATGGATACAGCTCTCCTTCGAGTGATCTCCTGCCTTACATAAACAAAATTTCTAGAAAATGAAATTATTAAAAGCAAAAGACAAATAAAATAAAATGAAAACAGTGAAAAATAATCTAGAATATTTTTGCCTAATAAACAATTATGCCAATTAGCCTCCCCCGGCAACGGCGCCAAAAACTTGTTGCGCTCAAATTAACTCTACCACAAAGCATCACTCGCAAGTATATGAGGTAGCTGTAGCAAAGGTGATCGCCCCAAGGTCATCTCACAAGGAAGCTAAAGTAACTAATTGATTATCATATTATAAATAACAAGTAATGAATTAATTTAGATTGCTAACAATTAAAGAAAACAGATTGATCGAAGTTTAAAACAATAAAAGTAAGTTGATGATTTGATTCACTTAATAGAATGGTTTGCACTTCTCTGCTACTTATATGTATGAACGGTTATTCCTCTTAACCAATTTAATTTCAAAGATTAAATCTCAAGCAACTTAATTAATTGAATAAAGGAAATAAGCTCTCGCATTCAAACCTCTCTCAAATAATCTTGTTCCAATTGAAATAATCTTTTCCTAGGTTATATCTCTAATTCTCCTAAGTCCTTAATCGAATTGTTCCAGCATTAGACTTCATCTCTCAATCCATCATCTAATACCTAAAACACATAATTGGTGGCCAATCAATTAAATATTAACAATATTTCATTCAATCAAGGCTAAAGAAATTATTGAGTTAAGAGTAATAACCAATTCATACAATCATAGTAAATCCATACAAACCTTAGACTAGATCAAATTAGTTCATAATGCTATCAAACATACTCATCTCATTAATATTCAAAGAAATCAATTTAGACATGATAATATCCATAAATGCAATTCCAATGAAATTAAAGAGATAAAGTTCAAGAACAAAACCAAGTTACAAACTCCTTGAAGCTTCTGAAGAATCTCTTGTTCAATTCTTGCAAGAAGGATGTATCAATGGCTAGAACAATCTAATCTAAGCTAGATTAATCAAAGTGTTCAATAATCTTTAAGAAAAAAAAGTTAGAAACCCTAACTTCACTCTCAGGTGGCTCAATCAGCTATCAAATTCTCAACAACCTCAGAAAACCCTAAAATCCCATATTTATACGAATCTCTGCTTTAAACATCTACTTGCCTTTGGTCCATGAGAGACACGGCCAAGTTGGAGTGAACTTGGCCATGTTGGTGGTGAATTGGAGGGACACGGCCACAAGCCTGGCTGTGTCCCTTGCTTGTGTTCACTTCTGTCTCAGAGTTTCTTGTTTTCTTCTTTGGTTGAGTGACACGGCCGTGTTGGAGTGGCTTGGCAGTGTTGGACCTTTTTGGAGGGACACGGCCAGTGACTTGGCCGTGTCCCTTGCCTGTGTCTTCTACTGTGAGAGTTTATTCTTCTTTGCTTTGTATTTAAGTGAGACACGGCCAAGCTTAAGCAACTTGGCCGTGTCTGAGCTTCTTTGGAGGGACACAGCCAGTGACTTGGCCGTGTCCCTTGAGTGTGTCCATCTCTGTGTCTTGTGGCTTCCTTTTAGCTTGATATTGGACATGGCCACAAGCTTGGCCGTGTCCTCTGCCTGTGTAGCTACTGTCCATTTTTCCTTCTTTTCGGTTCCTTGGCTTTTTAACCTAAAACAAAACTTGAAACAAACTTTAAACAAGAATTAAATGAACATTAACCAACAAAACATAAACACACACTAAAAACTAGGACAAAAATGACATAAACACTGAAATAAACAAAAACTACTAAAATTAATGAAAACACTAAATAAACATATTAAAACTAACAAAATACCTAAAGAAAACAATAATTATCATAATAAACAAGACACAAATCTATAACAAAAACTAATAAAACAGAGGGCTCCTGCATAATTACCTTTGTCTAGGTCCTAGTCAGTCTTAGAACATGCTTTGATAAACTTTCAAGGCAAAATTGATCTCTGCTTATTTAAGAGAGAAATGATCTAGGCATTGTTTGGTTAGCCAACAACTAGCATCCACCTAATTAAATATCAATCCCCAGTTGTCCCTTTGAGCCTTCATAAAATTTTAGCTTTCTTTTCATTGGCTTGCAAACCCCAATAACATACCTTAAGCTGTTGTGATACTTTTGACAAAGTCTTATGATCACAAAGATGAAGAAGCAAAAAGATCAAAGAATGGAATGCATAGCCAAAACCGTAAGGATAGTTGAAGTTCTCAAGACCATAAGGGTAGTTGAAGTTTTCCTAATATCTCCAATATATCAAGACAACATCAGAGTAACAAATGATTTATCCCTATTAAAGAAGATTTATGCCACTCCACTCATCCATTATTGGGAGACCCAAGTTGGTACAAACAAGACAACTCTTTTAGAGCTAGAACAAAAAAAAAGAAAAGAAAAGAAGAAAAAGAAAGACAAAAGAGAAAAAAGGACAAAAAAAAAGAAGACAAAAGAAAAAAGAAAAAAGAAAGATAAAACCTAAAAAGGCGGTTTAGAAAGCCAATTGAGTTCTCTTTTTCCTAAAGCAGGAAAAGGCTTCCATTTGGTTTATAAGGACAGTTTGATTTGAATTGGTCCAACCCGACCAAAGATACAACAAAATCAAAGAAAAAGGAGAAAGACCATCCAGTTCTTGAAAGTTGTGTACTTGACAGTCCTACAAGGAAGAAGGACAAAATGATAAAATGCTCAAAGAAAGGGAAGAGTAAGAAAAAGAAAAATGAAAAAAAGGGATAAGAAGAAAAGAAATGAATTTGGGTACCAAACTTTTTGCAAGGGCAAAGAATATCCTAATCAAGATCCAGATTAATGCCATGAAGATAGAAAGAACTTAGAGTCTAGCAAGATTGCTCCCAGCTACCTAAAGTTCAAATAAGAAATTTGTAGTGTGAAGGTTTGTCCATTGTGTCACATCGGCTCCAACATACAAATGGCCTTCATTTAACCCATGTCCCTTAGAGACCCCATTTCAAGCCTATCAAAGACCTGTTGATCTCTCTTGCTAGGTAGAGTCTATTAGTGGAGATAGTTTGAATAAGCATGCATATGAGATAGACCATATTCAAACTCAATGAGACCTTTGGCCAAATAATGTGTATGTGCCTATCAGAAGTGCAACAATTCTTGCTTAAATAGAAATGATTTTTGAATTTATTGTGGTAACTAAGGTTGTCATGTTATAGATATGTTGATTTGAAAAATCAAGTCCTGAGGTAAATAGACATTAATTTGGCAAAGCCAACATTTGATTGCAAAATCAAAATTCAAAATTCAAAAATTCAAAAATGTTTTTGTCATACAAAACCTTCAAGTTAAGGGGAGTATCTTGAACTATCGAACCTCAAAGGACATAGTGGGCAAAGGAAATGATTACTGGTAAGGTTATGAAGAAGCTACCAACTGACATGCCAAAACATAGTTTGGAATGAATGTAGCTCTGTTGTTTGGGGCCTCCATTATTCATGTTTTCAATATCTCGAACATAAAATCCATAAAAGTGAAGCCTTTTGCCATTCTAGTACAAGACCTGAATGAGCATAAAAAAGGAACCAATGAGAACACTTCAGCTAATCACCTCAGTCTGTGAGTTGATGGAACCACTGTAAGTATTATTCATGCATACATGAGCATATCACATTTCATTTTATTGTATTATATTGTCTGTTCTTTGTCAAAGAGAACAACAGACACTTTATGAAGAAAAGATGAAGAAGATATTGAAACAGGGGGGCATGGAAGACCGATTACTTAAGGAAGCTCTAGTCATTTCACAAAAGAAAGAAGTGAAGCATGCTTATGCAAAGAACAAGACAAAACACAAACATCAATCAGAGCGTGCATGAGAAAATTTATTGGTTCGAGCCTACATAGGGGGTAAAGTTTCTCCTTTTTAATCTTCGAGTTTATGCGTATACAAAGTATTTTCAAAATCACTTTCAAATATAGTTTAGGATTGAGTATCCAAATTTAGTTAGGATCGAGTATAAAAATCTAGTTAGGATCGAGTATCCAAATCCAGTTTAGGATCGAGCATCCAACTCCGATATAGAATTAAGCATCCAAATCCAGTTAGGATCGAGCATCCAAATCTAGTTAGGATCGAGTATCTAAATCTAGTTTAGGATCAAGTATCCAAATCAAGTTAAGATTGAGTATCCAAAACTAGTTTCAGATCGAGTATCCAAATCCAGTTAGGATCGAGTATCCAAATCCAGTTTGGAATCGAGTATCCAAACTCAGTTTAGGATCGAGTATCCAAATCCAGTTTAGGATTGAGTATCCAAATTCAGTTAGGATCAAGTATCCAAATCTAGTTTAGGATCGAGTATCCAAGTCTAGTTTAGGATCGAGTATCCAAATTCAGTTAGGATCGAGTATCTAAATCCAATTTAGGATCGAGTATCCAAATCCAGTTATGATCGAGCATCCAAATCCAGTTTAGGATCGAGCATCCAATTCCAATTAGGATTGAGTATCCAAATCTAGTTTAGGATCAACTATCCAAATCTAGTTTAGGATCGAGTATCCAAATCCAGTTTAGGATCGAGTATCCAAATCCAGTTAGGATCGAGTATCAAAATCCAGTTTGGGATCGAGTATCTAAACTCAGTTTAGGATCGAGTATCCAAATCCAGTTTACGATTGAGTATCCAAAACCAGTTCGGATTGAGTATCCAAATCTAGTTTAGGATTGAGTATCCAAATCCAGTTAGGATCGAGTATCCAAGTCTAGTTTAGGATCGAGTATCAAAATCCAGTTAGGATCGAGTATCCAAGTCTTGTTTAGGATTGAGTATCCAAATCTAGTCTTAGGTCCAGAACCTAAAATTATCCTTGAGTCCATAAATCGAACCGGGTCCAGAATCCAAAACCTCAACTATCTCAGAAAAATTAAGTCTGTTTGCTTATCACTCTCTTTTGCTATAGTCTCAGATCATTCATGCAAGAGGCAAACTGTAGACCCTTAATTTTTTACCCAGTCTGTTCTGATATTTTTTATATATTCCAAAATAATTTTTGTTGTATTTTAATTAAATAATATTTATTTTAGTATTTATCATTTATAATTTTTTATAATAATAAAAAATAAAAAATAAAAAATAAATAACAATAAAAATCGGCGATGAAAAAATTTGTCGCCGAAAGTGGAATTGGCCAAGGCCAATTCGCTCGCAAATCCTTGCCGTTTCGCCAGCAATTTTTTTGCCAGCGCAATTTTTCAACGCAGTTTTTTCAAAACCAAATTCTACTTGGTTTTAGTTTCTTTTCCTAATTAATTTTAGTTTCCTTAAACAATTAGAAGTAGGTTTATGATTTTTCCTATAAATAACACATTAAAACTCAGAATTTAGGGGATCGAAAATTAGACATTTTCATGGTATAGAAAATTTATGTTACTAAGCTAGACTTGGGACTTCAGATTTGAGAGAAGTAAGAAACGGCAAAAAATCTAGCAACAAGTAGTAATCAATCGATCAAAGGCAGCAACCTTGCCTTTGTCTTTGTTCATCCAGAAGCAAATTGTGGAGGAACCAACGAACGGAGGTTTGGTTATAAATCTTTGGTTTGATGTTATTTACAATGTTTCCATAGTTTGTTTTTCTAAGTAACTTAAATCATTAAACTTGGTAATATGTTCATCCAGTAACCTTAATCAGTGATCAAAACTTCAAAACCCTAAAACTATTCTTCTCTTTTTCAAAAACCTTAAAACCCTAAACTATTCTTCTCTTTTCAAAAACCTTAAAAACCCTAAATTGTTTCTTCTGTTTCCAAAAACCTTAAACCCTAAACTACTTTTCTATTTCCAAAAACCTTAAAGCCCTAAAATTGTTTCTCTCCTATTTCCAAAAACTTTAAAACCCTAAATTGTTTTACCTGAACTATTTTCATCTAAACTCTAACTTTTTGTCCAAAATTTCCAAATTTTTTCTTAAATCTTCAAACCCTAATCTTCTTTACGTTTTCTAAAAATCATAATTATTTTTATAAAACTGTAAACTATTTTCTTAAATCCTAAAATTAAATATGTTTTCCAAAATACCAAAAACCCTAATTCTCTCAAAACCAAATACAGTAAACCCTAGTTTTCCTAAACCCTAAATTCTTAAAGCATCAAAACTTTATGACAAATTCAACAACACCCTAAACCCTAATCCAGTGAACGTAAAAATCCAAACTAGTAAATCTATGTTTTCACTTTGTTCGTACCTCATTAGTTAAATATCATTTAATTTAAATAGCTTTTATATTTTGGACCAATGTAAAGGACATGTTTCCACCTTTCGGTGGGTGTCCTATTTAGTTTAGACATGGATGATGTAAGGACATTATTCCATCTTTGGGTGGGTGTCCATTTATTTGCTTTGATTGGACATTGCTTGGATTTTAATATAATGATGCTTTATTTTAATTGTTGCATGTAATATGGATAATATTGTTATATTTAAGAATTTTATAATATTAAGAATTGCAAAGGAGGTCGGTTCCAAAGAACCGGTCGTTGTGGGGGTGCTGGGCCATTTCTCACCTTTCCCATACATACCCAACTTTCTGAACCCATTAGGGAGTTGGGGATTCCTTAGGAATTGAGTCATCCTGTAATATCCCAAAGTATACCCTAAAAGTTTTGGAATATTTATTGTTGTATTTGGATTAAGTGTATATGTTAAGTGAGAAGAAAAAAGAAGTAAAGAGAGAGAGTGTATATGTTGTATATATAGAAATATATACAACATATACAAGTCAAGGTGATGAAAGTCAAAAGAAGATATTTATTGATTTTAAATTAGTGAAATTAATAAAAAGGAAAATAAATGAGTGGACGAGAATATATGAGAATATTTTAATGATTTATTGCTTGGTGGAGGTTTAAGTGGGGAATAGATATTTGACTTTGTCTCTTTTTCTTCTTCATTTTTCTTCTTCTTTCTTTGGTTGGCCGGGCATCAAAGCTAATGAGAGAAAGAGAGGTTTTGATTTCCAAGCTCAAAATTGAAGGAAGTTTCAAGTGATTAAGTTGGAAATTTAAGAAGTTTCATCAACTTTGGTAAGTTTCCTCTTGATTTCCTTATTTTATTTTGAGTTGTAATTGAGTTTGATTGTTGATATTTGATAGTATGATTACGTTGATTGTGGTGTGTTTGAAAGTGTTGAAATTTAATTAAAGATAAGAAGTTAGGTTGATGTTGTTGTTGGAAGTGTATGAGTTGTGGTTGTGTAAGGATTGTGAATTGGTGATTATTGTTGTAGATGTTGAGTTTGGTTAATTATTCTTGTAGATCTTCATGATATTGGTGTTTAATGAAGTTAGAAGCATAGAATACATGAGTTTGGTCTAAAACAAAAGAATTTTGGATGCCAGACCCGTGGCCTTTGGCTGCCACGACCGTGGCCATTGGAAGCCATGGCCGTGGGGGTTTTGAGCAAGGGAGGCAGATCCATTTGCTAACCCAAGCCCGTGGGGGTTGGGAGGCCACAACCGTGGGGTCCTAGAGAGGGAAGTTGGTTTGTAGTTTATGATCTATGGTTCTAGTATGATACTAATAAGTGAATAATTGTATTGGAATTCATGTGAATTTGTAATTAAGTGTGTATTATTCCTTTTGGATTAGGTTGTGAAGAGGTTGAATTGCCCTAACCTAAGTGTTGAGGATTCTTGGAAGAGGAAGTGTATAGATTGGTGTAAGTTGACCTTGAGGTAAGTACAAACCCTATATTATTGCATACATTTAAATGACATTGGGACTTAACACATTTGGTTGTAAATGTGTTAAGTAATCTATTACATTGTTGATCCATTTGATTAATGTTATGATTTGCATAATGTGAAAGATATGATGATCATTCAAAATGTATGTTCAATGCATTTGGTTATGAATACTTTAATGATGAATTACTTTAATGTGAATTGAAATATGATGAGATGTGATGCCATTGTGATTGGCTATAATGATTCAAATGAAATAAATGGGGCATGTTTGCCTAGATGATGATGAATGTCCAATGCAATTGGTTATGTATACTCTATTGATGAGATGTGAAGCCATTGTTATTGGCTATAGAGATGCAAATGAGATAATTGAGGCATGGTTGCCTAAATGATGATAAGAAAATGGGAATGAAATTGATAATGAAATAATGAATGGATTGTGTGTCTAATGTGTTATTCCATTTTCAGAGTTTTGTTGTTGGTGGCATGCTTAATAGTAACAATCTCTTGAAGCTAGGTTGGGCTTGATCCTTGAAGCCAAATTGGGTTGAAGTTGAGCATGCTTTACTCCACTTGAAGTTTGGTTGGGTCTAGTCCTTGAAGCCTAGTTGAGATGTTACAACCCTTGAAGCTAGGTTGGGTTTGGTTCTTGAAGCCAAGTTGGGTTGATACTTAGCATGCTTTGTTCCCCTTGAAGCTTGGTTGAGCCTAATCCTTGAATCCTAGTTGGGATAATGATAATGATAAATGTGATAATTGAACCAAAACATTAACTCTGAAAGTTGAATGGCATATTAGTGTCTCTTGGGCCCATGCTTGTCTTTGTTTAAATGTGATTCATGAATGGTGAAACAAATGAATAATGAGATTCATAGTAAGACTTTGAAATGTGATATTCTTATGTATGGCTTATAATGTTTGAACATATGACATGTATTGTTTATAATGTTTGAACATATGATATTGGCATTGCATTGAAACATATTATCATTGGGGTTTGTACCACTAAGCCGTTGGCTTAGCGCGATTGTGGTTTATCGTGCAGGTGACAGGATTGAGCCAAAAAGTTCATCTAGACCGAATCGAGTCTAGATTTTGAAGTGTTGATTGTGAGCTTAAAGATCAAAGACTGACTGCCAAACATGTATAAACTTTATGTTTTGTAAAAATTTGATTTTAATGTTTATGTATTTTTAAATATCTCTGCATTTTCCGCTGCGTATTGAATGAACGTTTTAATTATTGTGTTTTATGATATAACTTAAATGTTTCAAGTTTTCTCATATTATTGTATAGTGGAATGATTGGTTTGTTTAGTAAACCGTAGCATTCCTATATTCAGTATACGTATATTACAGATATTGTGGTATGTAGTGTGCGTATACGGGGTATAGGGGTGTTACAATTGTTTTTGTATCAGAGCCTAGGTTTGAGATTCTCAACCTAGGTAAATTGTAAGGAAAAAGAAAATTTTGATTTTAAAATGTGATTTTTAAATAAGGTACATGCTTTGGTATTGGCAGTCTCTGATCTTTGATGAGGTATATTCTGCTTTGTTTGCAGATATAGGTAGTGTTGGCGTCTCATTCACGTCAGTCTATAGAAGGTAGTGCTGAGAGCATAGCTCCTGAAGAGAGTAGAGATGGAGCTAGAGTTGAGAGAGCTAGTGAGGCCCCTGCTCCTATGCCAGGGAGATCAGCTGCTGATGAGGTACCGCCGGGTTGGTTACGGCATGTGGTAGAATTGTTGAGACGAGCTCAAGTGCAGCCGCCACCGCCACCACAGCCGCGAGTATTGGTGAGGCATTATGATAAATTGAGGAAGTATGGGGCTGAGGATTTTCTTGGCACTATAGATCCTGCAGTAGCTGAGCAGTGGTTGGATAGAGTGTAGAGGGTATTTATCCAGTTGCAAGCTACTCCTGAAGAGAAATTTTATTATGCTAGATCCCTTCTTCAGAAAGATGCTTATGATTGGTGGAAGACGGTTCCTCATGCTATGGATGATCCACCTACGTTGTCTTATGGTGATTTTCTGAGGGAGTTTGAGCAGAAATATACTCCAAGGGAGTATAAGGATGTAAAAAAGATGAAATTTCTGAATTTGAGACAAGATAACCGGACTGTGACAGAGTATGAGGTAGAGTTCATCCGGTTGAGTCACTATGCCGGGGGGATTATTTCTGATGATATTGACCGGTGTAGGAGATTTGAGGAGGGGTTGAGGCCCTCTATTATGTGTATTGTTGCTGGATCTTGGTATCAGGATTTTTCTCAATTGGTTGCAGTAGCTAGAAGAGTTGAGAGAGCATAGGGTATTGCAACAGCTGCTACTGAGGAGGAGACCAGAGTTAGGAGGTCCCAGTTTGAGGCAGGGTCTTCATCTATTAAGAGAGGCCGAGGAAGTTTTGTTCCAAGAATTAGTAGGAGCCAGAGGCAGTCAAGTAGGTCAGTTTAGTATCAGAGACAGAGATCGAGTCCTACAGTTTCTGTAGCTAGTGTTTCAACTCCAGTGGTTCAGAGATCTATTCCACCTGTATGTGTTCATTGTGGTAGGACCCATGGGGGTACTTGTTGGAAGACGGGTGGATCAAGAGTATGTTTTAGATGTGGGTCACCAGCTCATTTTATTAAAGATTGCCCTGAGATGCTGGATGATAGACAGACAGATACTGCAGCTTGTCGACCTAATTCTAGCAGAGGTGGTCGAGGGAGTAGAGGTTTCAGTAGAGGTGGTCGACCCGGGATCAGTCAGAGAGGAGGTTCTACATCCGGAGGCAGTAGGCCAGATGAGGCTGGGTCTTCTCAGAGAGTGTATGTGTTGCAGAGGCAGCCGGATGCTTTAGCAGTCATTGCGGGTACATTTTCTTTATTTGATATTTCAGTTCTTGCATTGATTGATCCAGGATCTACTTATTCATACATAAGTGCATCTATCTTGCCTGTGTCTGAATTGTATTCAGAGTCCTTAGGATTTGATGCCTTCGTGACAAATCCTTTAGGACATAGTGTTGTGGTGAGTAAGGTGCATCGTGATAGTTCAGTTGTGGTTCAAGGTGAGGAGTTTTTGGGTGATTTGATTGAAATGCCTTTTAAGGAGTATGATTTGATCTTAGGCATGGATTGGTTGTCTAAGCATGGAGCTGTGGTAGACTGTCAAAAGAAGTGTGTTACTTTGAGAACTGGTGATGGTAGAAGTGTGATGGTATCTAGTGAGCAGAGACAACTTGCATCCTTATTTGTGTCAGCTTTTGCAGCTAGAAAGTTAATTAGAAAAGGGTGTGATACTTATGTTGCTCATGTTGTGGATACCAGAGTAGTGGATTCTCAACTTGATAGTATACCCACAGTTGCGAAATTTTCAGATGTGTTTCCAAAGGAGTTGCCAGGGTTACCCCCTGAGAGAGAGGTTGAGTTTGGTATCGATTTGTTGTCTGGTACCACTCCCATCTCTATTACTCCTTATCGAATGGCACCTGCTGAGTTGAGAGAGTTGAAGTTGCAGTTGTAGGAGTTGTTGGATAAAGGGTTTGTTCGCCCTAGTGTTTCTCCGTGGGGAGCTCCTGTTTTGTTTGTAAAGAAGAAGGATGGTACTTTGAGATTATGTATCGATTATAGGAAATTGAACAAAGTGACTATCAAGAATAAGTATCCTTTGCCTCAGATTGATGATCTCTTCGATCAGTTGAAGGGAGCAGCAGTGTTTTCCAAGATTGATTTGAGATCAGGGTACCATCAGTTGAGGGTTAGAGCTGAAGATGTTCCTAAGACAGCTTTTCGCACAAGATATGGGCATTATGAGTTTTTAGTGATGCCTTTTGGATTGACGAATGCACTTGCAGTTTTTATGGATTTGATGAATAGGGTGTTTAGGCCCTACCTGGATCAGTTTGTGATGGTTTTTATTGATGATATTTTGGTGTATTCACGTAATGAAGAGGAGCATGACAAGCATCTGCGGATTGTGTTGCAGACCTTGAGAGAGAAACAATTGTATGCTAAGTTGTCGAAGTGTGAGTTTTGGCTTGATCAAGTAACTTTTCTGGGTCATATAGTTTCAGTAGATGGTATAAGAGTTGATCTGAGTAAAGTTGAGGCTATTTTGAATTGGAGTCCACCAAAGTCTGTGACTGAAGTTAGAAGTTTTCTGGGTTTGGCAGGCTATTATCGACGCTTTGTGAAAGGTTTTTCTTTGATAGCTACTCCACTCACCAGATTACTTAGAAAGGGAGTTAGATTTGTGTGGACAGATCAGTGACAAGCTAGTTTTGAGCAATTGAAAGAGATGTTGACTCAAGCTCCTGTTCTTGCTTTGCCTGTGGAAGATAAACCATATGTGATTTACAGTGATGCTTCACATAATGGTTTAGGTTGTGTTTTGATGCAAGAGGGTAAAGTTATAGCTTATGCTTCTCGGCAGTTGAAGCCACATGAGCTTAATTACCCGACGCATGATTTGGAGTTAGCAGCCATAGTGTTTGCTTTGAAGATTTGGCGACACTACTTGTATGGAGAGAAATGTTTTATCTATACAGATCATAAGAGTTTGAAATATTTGGGTGTTCAGAGGGAGTTGAATCTTCGACAAAGATGATGGTTGGAGTTAATCAAAGACTACGACTGTTTGATTGATTATCATCCTGGTAAGGCAAATGTTGTTGCTGATGCCTTGAGTCAAAAGTCTTTGGCAGGTTTGGCTGTTTATTCGCTCTTGTTGCTGGTTGAGTTGAGAGCATTGCATGCTAGTTTTGAGCTTTGTAAGGATGGTGCATTGTTAGCTCAATTGCATTTGAAACCGGTGTTGTTAGATCAGATTAAAGAGGCTCAATTGCTTGATGAGAAAATTCAGAAGATTGTATCAGATTGCCAAAATGGGGAGAGCCAAGATTTCCATGTGAGAAGCGATGGTAGTCTTTGGTGAAAGGATAGATTGTGTGTTCCTGATGATGCTAGTTTAGAAAGATTATTTTAGAAGAAGCACACCAATCGGTTTTTGCAACGCACCCTAGGAGTACAAAGATGTATATGGATTTGAAGCAACATTACTGGTGGTCAGGTATGAAGAAAGACATAGCAGAATTTGTGTCCAAGTGCCTCACTTGTCAGAGGGTGAAAGCTGAACATCAAGTTCCAACAGGGTTGCTTCAACCTTTAGCAGTACCTGAATGGAAATGGGAATGTGTGACAATGGATTTTGTGTCTGGTTTGCCATTGACTTAGAAGAAGCATGATGCTATATGGGTAGTTGTTGATTGGTTGATGAAGACAGCTCATTTTCTTCCAGTTAGAATGGACTATTCTCTTGAGAAGTTGGCTGAGTTGTATATCAGTGAGATAGTGAAGTTGCATGGAGTCCCAATTTCTTTAGTATCTGATCGAGATCCCCGGTTTACTTCAAGGTTTTGGAGAAGTTTACATGGTGCTTTGGGTTCTCGATTGCACTTTAGCACTGCTTTTCATCCACAGTCAGATGGGCAGTCAGAAAGAGTGATACAGATTATAGAGGATATGTTGAGAAGCTGTGTCATTGATTTCTCAGGAAGTTGTGACAGATTTTTGACACTTGTGGAATTTGCTTACAACAACAGTCATCAATCTAGTATTGGAATGGCACCATTTGAGGCATTGTATGGTAGAAGATGCAAAATGCCTCTGTGTTGGAATGAAGTTGGAGAAGGCAAATTGGTTGGTCCTGATTTGATTAAAGAAACGGAAGAGAAAGTGAAAATAATTCGGGATCGGTTGAAAGCAGCTTCAGATCGACAGAAGTCTTATTCAAATTTGAAGAGGAGAGACATAGAATTTGATGTTGGAGATAAGGTATTTTTGAAAGTGTCTCCTTGGAAAAAGATTTTGAGATTTGGTAGAAGAGGGAAGCTAAGTCCTCGTTTTATTGGACCTTATGAGATATTAGAAAGAGTTGGACCAGTTGCTTATCGACTTGCTTTGCCACCTGAATTGGATTGAATCCAAAATGTCTTCCATGTTTCTATGCTCTGAAGGTACAGATCAGATCCATCTCATGTTCTGCCAGTTGAATCTATTGAGGTGAGTTTGGATCTGACATTTGAAGAAGAACCAGTTGCTATTTTGGCACATGAAGTGAAAGAGTTGAGAAATAAGAAAGTGCCACTTGTAAAGGTTCTTTGGAAGAATCATGCAAAAGAAGAGGCAACTTGGGAAAGTGAGCGAGCGATACGTGATCAGTATCCTCAACTGTTTCAGACTTGATATCAGGTAATTTCGAGGACAAAATTTCTTTTTATAGGGGGAGAATTGTAATATCCCAAAGTATACCCTAAAAGTTTTGGAATATTTATTGTTGTATTTGGATTAAGTGTATATGTTAAGTGAGAAGAGAAAAGAAGTAAAGAGAGAGAGTGTATATGTTGTATATATAGAAATATATACAACATATACAAGTCAAGGTGATGAAAATCAAAAGAAGATATTTATTGATTTTAAAATAGTGAAATTAATAAAAAGGAAAATAAATGAGTGAAAGAGAATATATGAGAATATTTTAATGATTTATTGCTTAGTGGAGGTTTAAGTGGGGAATAGATATTTGACTTTGTCTCCTTTTCTTCTTCATTTTTCTTCTTCTTTCTTTGGTTGGCAGGGCATCAAAGCTAAAGAGAGAAAGAGAGGTTTTGATTTCCAAGCTCAAAATTGAAGGAAGTTTCAAGTGATTAAGTTGGAAATTTAAGAAGTTTCATCAACTTTGGTAAGTTTCCTCTTGATTTCCTTATTTTATTTTGAGTTGTAATTGAGTTTGATTGTTGATATTTGATAGTATGATTATGTTGATTGTGGTGTGTTTGAAAGTGTTCAAATTGAATTAAAGATAAGAAGTTAGGTTGATGTTGGTGTTGGAAGTGTATGAGTTGTGGTTGTGTAAGGGTTGTGAATTGGTGATTATTGTTGTAGATGTTGAGTTTGGATAATTATTCTTGTAAATCTTCATGATATTGGTGTTTAATGAAGTTAGAAGCATAGAATACATGAGTTTGGTCCGAAACAGAAGCATTTTGGATGCCACGCCCGTGGCCTTTGGCTGCCACGACCATGGCCATTGGAAACCATGGCCGTGGGGGTTTTGAGCAAGGGAGGCAAATCCATTTGCTAACCCACGCCCGTGGGGGTTGGGAGGCCACGATCGTGGGGTCCTAGAGAGATATGTTGGCTTGTAGTTTATGATCTATGGGTCTAGTATGATACTAATAAGTGAATAATTGTATTGGAATTCATATGAATTTGTAATTAAGTGTGTATTATTCCTTTTGGATTAGGTTGTGAAGAGGTTGAATTGCCCTAACCTAAGTGTTGAGGATTCTTGGAAGAGGAAGTGTATAGATTGGTGTAAGTTGACCTTGAGGTAAGTACAAACCCTATATTATTGAATACATTTAAATGACACTGGGACTTAAAACATTTGGTTGTAAATGTGTTAAGTAATCTATTACATTGTTGATCCATTTGATTAATGTTATGATTTGCATAATGTGAAAGATATGATGATCATTCAAAATGTATGTTCAATGCATTTGGTTATGAATACTTTAATGATGAATTACTTTAATGTGAATTGAAATATGATGAGATGTGATGCCATTGTGATTGGCTATAATGATTCAAATGAAATAAATGGGGCATGTTTGCCTAGATGATGATGAATGTCCAATGCAATTGGTTATGTATACTCTATTGATGAGATGTGAAGCCATTGTTATTGGCTATAATGATGCAAATGAGATAATTGAGGCATGGTTGCCTAAATGATGATAAGAAAATGGGAATGAAATTGATAATGAAATAATGAATGGATTGTGTGTCTAATGTGTTATTCCATTTTCAGAGTTTTGTTGTTGGTGGCATGCCTAATAGTAACAATCTCTTGAAGCTAGGTTGGGCTTGATCCTTGAAGCCAAATTGGGTTGAAGTTGAGCATGCTTTACTCCCCTTGAAGTTTGGTTGGGTCTAGTCCTTGAAGCATAGTTGAGATGTTACAACCCTTGAAGCTAGGTTGGGTTTGGTTCTTGAAGCCAAGTTGGGTTGATACTTAGCATGCTTTGTTCCCCTTGAAGCTTGGTTGAGCCTAATCCTTGAAGCCTAGTTGGGATAATGATAATGATAAATGTGATAATTGAACCAAAACATTAACTCTGAAAGTTGAATGGCATATTAGTGTCTCTTGGGCCCATGCTTGTCTTTGTTTAAATGTGATTCATGAATGGTGAAACAAATGAATAATGAGATTCATAGTAAGACTTTGAAATGTGATATTCTTATGTATGGCTTATAATGTTTGAACATATGACATGTATTGTTTATAATGTTTGAACATATGATATTGGCATTGCATTGAAACATATTATCATTGGGGTTTGTACCACTAAGCCGTTGGCTTAGCGCGATTGTGGTTTATAGTGCAGGTGACAGGGTTGAGCCAAAAAGTTCATCTAGACCGAATCGAGTCTAGATTTTGAAGTGTTGATTGTGAGCTTAAAGATCAAAGACTGACTGCCAAACATGTATAAACTTTATGTTTTGTAAAAATTTGATTTTGATGTTTATGTATTTTTAAATATCTCTGCATTTTCCGCTGCGTATTGAATGAACGTTTTAATTATTGTGTTTTATGATATAACTTAAATGTTTCAAGTTTTCTCATATTATTGTATAGTGGAATGATTGGTTTGTTTAGTAAACCGTAGCATTCCTATATTCAGTATACGTATATTACAGATATTGTGGTATGTAGTGTGCGTGTACGGGGTATAGGGGTGTTACACATCCACCCTTTTTTTTTCTCAGCCCGTCCGAGTGGCGACTCCATTTTCTCCAGACTTAAGTCTGTCTTCTCTAAGGCCCCGAGCCTAAATAGTGTCGAAGTCACAAGAACAATTCCACTGGGAGTGGGGGCAAAAATCCCCGCTCACACATACTTTCATGGTTATCAATGAAGCAAACCCTTTTCTATCATAATCAAGTGCCACGACCGTGCCTACCTAAAGGCCACATCTGTGTACATAACAAAACTTATGTCCAACTCCTAAAATTGGCACATGACCATGCCCATGGCTTTGAAAATGCTACTGCCACAAGACTAAAATGAGCCCACGTCTATGGTTTCCCAATGCCATTCCCATGGCTTTCAATCTAACATTGCCACTCCACGAATTTCATACAAATAGACTTGTTTCAATGCCCATGGTCATACCCCTCCATAAGACCACACCTGTGGGTCACCAAACTTGCACCAAATCACAAATATTTAACCCAAAACATTTCAAAAATAATAAAATACTTTATTAAAGTATATACTAACCTTTTTGAAGCCCAAAATGAATAAGATAAGCTCTTTTCCAACTCGAACTTCACTAAGCTTCCCACTTCCACTAAGTGGTCACACGTCTTTGATTACACAAACTAACTCAATCAACACCTATTCAAATTGTAGGTTTAGATGCAATATTAGAAACTCACATAAACACACTTGAACCTCCTAAACTACACCTAAAAACAAATTATATATAACCCATGTCAAAACCCTAATTTCCATCTTACGTCTTCAATCCCTAGCCATCCTCTTTCAATCAATATTCTAAGTTTGCAATTATCATTTTTATATCAAATTCATTACATTCCATTTCATTTAAACAATTATCTAACAATTCATTAAAATCCTACTTAAAAGAAACTCATCAAAGGTTAAAGAAAACTCACCTAGCACTTTACTTAGCACCAAAGCTATCATCAATTCTTGGAAACCTTATAAAAATTTGATGAATGAAAGAATTAAAACAACCTCTCTTGTTTAACCATGGGGTCGATTAGAAGAAGACGATGAAATTTTTAGAATTGTTGACTTTAATATCTTCATCCAACACTAATATATAAATATATAATTAATTAATTAAGATATTTTAATTTATATTATGATTTTATATTATTAAATTTTCTACTTTTATCTTTTTACCTCTTTTAAATTTATATGTTATATATATTTCATTTTATATTTTACACATCTCTCTCATTTAAATCTCCCTTAGCCCCACTAATTAATGTATTTAGATAGATTTAACAAAATTGGGATGTTACAAACTAGGCATTATGGTGTGTTGGTCCACTTTTCACCTTCTCTATGAATACTCAACTTTAGGAGCCCAATAGGGGCTAGGGATTCCTTAAGAATTGAGTCATCTTGCCTTTTTTATCTTCTTCCTAACCCATCCAATGGAGACTCCAATTCTCTGAGTTTTCCCATGTTCTTTAAGGCCCAGAGCCTAACAGTGCCGAAGTCGCGAGAACCATTCCACCGAGAGTGGGAGCGAAAATTCCCGCTTACAGTGGCGACTCCACAGAAGATAAGAGAAGTTGATTTTATTGGTCTGTATATTATTTTATTTTTTTCCATTATGATATTATTCATTGCATCAATTAGAATTGCATAGTGTGTGTGAGTTGGGATGCCATGTGAAACCTATGTTATGAATATGTAAGTGATTCCATACTTTCACTCAAGGTATCAAAATCGAGCACTGCATAACAGCTCACAGCCTTATTCCTTTTGGTATATCCTTATTATGGGAACCTAAGCTTTTCAACCCAAAGACTAAAGCCCATGTATTTGGCCCTGTAACATTCCTTAGTTTAATCTTATTTGCTTATTATTTGACTAAGGTTAACATATCTTAGTTGGAGTTATGACCTATTTGGTTTTCTTTTTCCAAGTATGACCTAAATATGATGTAAGCCTAAAATAATTTTATTCTTTTAAGCCCAAAAGACTAAAATTATTTTTAAACTTTAAAGTTTGGACTTTGGGCATGGAAACCTTTTTTAAGATGGGTCAGAAATTATTTTCTATCTCATGGCCCAAACATGAAGCCTAAAAATACTTTTTGAAACCAACTTTTTTTTTACAATGGGCTTTGAAAGATTTTTTAAAAATGGGTTCAAAACTATTTTTTACTTAATGGCATAAATTAAAACTTTTATTGCAATTTTTTCAACTTGCAACTAGTTAGGTTAATTATGAAATATTAAAATTAATTATGGGGCTAATTTATACCACAACCTGTTATACTTCCATTATACCATCTTCACAAAACAAGCTCACTTCCATCAATTAACCGCTCATAAATACATCTCATTACCTTCATAATTGTCTTCTTTTTCAAATAAAACTAACTCTCTCCCTAACCCAAATTATCACATAATCTAAAAATTAAGGAAAATTAAGCTTAAAGATAGAAACCTTACTTAGAGCTTTGGTTTTCCTTTAAAATCAGCTTAAAACCTTTGGATTTCTAATGAAATTTGATGTGTTGGATGGAAAAAATCTCTCCCCTCTCTCTATTATGAAATTTAGCCATGGTTAATGAAGAAGGAAGAAAATGAGTTTTTTGTGTCTTCCTTCCCATCCATAAATATATATTATTAATTAATTATTATATGTTTTACTATTTCTTTAAATCCCCACCATAAATAATTTTTCTTACTTTTGACTTTTATTTATTTGTTTATTTTTACTTTTTCAACTTAAATAATTATGTAGGAATATGTGTATATATCTTGTATATATAGTGTATATATTATGCATATCTAGTAAATATTATGTATATCCCTTTCAACACATCTAGTTATTATCTCATATTAATTATTTTCATGTATATTAAAATTATGAATATTATAAGGCAACTACAATATTGGACGCGAAAAGGATATAGCAACCACGAAGAACAAAGGGCAACCACAAACTAGCTTGCAGCTTAAAGGTCAAATGTTATGGGGTATGATTTTCTTTAGAAATATTGTTTTGCAAACAACTAGGGGTGTGTACAGGTCGGGTTTAGTTGGGTTAAAGTATATTTCAACACGACCAAGCCATACCAAAGAGTAAAAATCTAAAATTGATTCCGCTAGAATTTTTTAAAATTTCAATCGAACCGAATTAATTTCTGGTTTTGTCAAGTAGGATAGTTTGAATCGGATTGATATTTAATATCAGAGCTTTATATTTGGATTTATTTTAGTGTTGTCAGGTCAATTTAGGTCGGATTTGGTCTGGATAGGTGATATAGTAAAGTAAAATAAATATATTTATATAAAAATATATAATAATTGGTTGGGTTTGGGTTAAAATGAAAACAGTATCCTACCCAGACTGACCAAACACAAAATTTTTTAAAAATTTAAACTTAATTTGACCCGTATATACAATATAAACCAACCTAACTTCACCAAAATGTATTTAATTTGGTCTGGTTCAATGGGCTTATAAAAATCTGCACACCCCAACAAACAATCTATTGCAGGGATAAAGTTCTAAGGACACAATTTGAAAATAATAAACACAATTGGACACAATTTTAATGGGTAATTAAGATTAATAAAGGAAAAATTGAAGGTCACCAAAATATGCAATAAGAATAACTATCAAACATTTTTATTAATCTTTTGATCTATTTTTTTAAGAAACAAAGAGGACAGAGCAACAACACAACTGATTGGAGTTTAATTTTGAAATTAAATGAAATACAATAAGATACAAATTTAAAGTCAACAAGATACATTTTTCATATGATTTTCTTTTAGTTAAGAATAATAAAAAAAAAGGACATAAGTAAAAAATAACAATGGAATAAAGAGAAACAATCATGAGACAAAGAACCTCTAATTAAACTAAGATAGATAAGATTGGAACTTGATTTAGAGCCTAAGATTTGATACCAAACTGATGCGAACCTAGAGGTATATGCACTTGAGGCCCAACACTTTTACACTTTGATCAACTTCCATGGAAAGATAAATTAAGTTCTTTTAAGATCTCAACCCAAATTCCAACAATGTGGAAGAGAACATTGGTATTAGATTCACTCAAGTTATTAACTCTTTGTGAATGTTTTGATTCAATAAGAAGAAAGCAAGTGAATTCCTCTCTTAAGAACAAAGTATGAAATTTCATTCCAAATTCAATAACTATCCCCTTTACAATATGCATAAGATAGCTTAAACATGTTCTTAGCGGGGATTTTTGCCCCTACTCCTAGTGGAATGGTTCTTATGACTTTGGTACTATTAGGCTTAGGGCATGTGAGCGGGGATTTTTGCCCCCACTCCCGGTGAAATGGTTCTTGCGACTTCGGCACTGTTTAGGCTCGGGGCCTTAGAGAACACGGACCTAAGATTTTAACTTTTGAAAAACACAAAAATCCTAGTTTTAGCTACTGTGTAAAAAAAATAAAGAAAATCAATTAACACATACCTTCTTTTGATGATTCCTCCAAAAACAATTCTTCTTAGATGAACTAGCTCCAAAGACAAGCCTTTTTTGCCTTTGAATTATTTAAATCGTGCTGCTGCTCCTTTAAAATCAATTGAATTGAATATTGCTTTTCCTTCCTTGATTTGGTTTCCAATTTTCCAAGCTACTGCCAATTTTTTGCCACCTCCAAATTAATTGTCTTTGGTCCTTATTTATCGTGGTTTGAGGTTGTTTATTCCTAATTAGTTAAGGTAAGTAATATTAATAAAAAAAGAAACCAAAACCTAATTGGATTAGGTTTTGAAAAATGTGCGTCGGAAAATTTATGCTGCCGAAAAAAATTGCCGCAGGAAAAAATGCGCTGGCGAAAAAATTTTGCCCCAGAAATCTGCTGCAGCGCACGCGGATCGGGCCCATAAGCTATTTCGCAGGCAGTAATTTTCTGCGTGCGAAATAGCACAGTGATTTTGCCCGCAGGAATTCCTGCAGGCGAAATGCCCACGGGCCCGTGAGATGATTTTTTCTTTGCCGATTTTTCCGACTCCGATTTTTATTTTTATTTTTTGACTTTTATTTGTTTATTTCTATTTTAATTAATAAAAATTAGATACTAAAGCAAAAATTATTTCATAAAAATTATTTTGGACCAATTAGACAACAAAAATCATTTTAGACTAAATAAAACATATTTGACCGGATTGGGTCAAAAATTAAGGGTCTACAGTTTGTCCCCTGTTTGAATGATCTGAAACCTTAGTGAAAGAGAGTGAAAAGTAATAAGACTTAATTTTTGAGGTTTTGGGTTTTGGACCCGAGAGATTTGGATACTCGATCATAAACTAGACTTGGATACTCGATCTTAAATCGGATTTGGATACTCAATCCTAAACTGAATTTGGATACTCGATCCTAAATTGGATTTGGATACTCAATCCTAAACTGGATTTGGATACTCGATCCTAAACTGGATTTGGATACTCTATCCTAAATCGAATTTGGATACTCGATCCTAAATTGGCTTTGGATACTCGATCCTAAACTGGATTGGGATACTTGATCCTAACTGGATTTGGATACTCGATCCTAAATTGGATTGGAATACTCGATCCTAACTGGATTCTGACACTCGATCCTAACTGGATTTGGATACTCAATCCTAAACTGGCTTTGGATACTCGATCCTAAACTGGATTGGGATACTCGATCCTAAATTGGATTTGGATACTCGATCCTAAATTAGGGTACTTGGACCCGAGATTGAATTGAATTTGGGCGCTTGGACCCGAGATAGAATTGAATTTGGGTGCTTGGACCCGAGATTGTGTTTGACTGACCTTTTAACATTTGAGAAATCTGATTACTCCGGCTGTTTTATGAATTGTGATTCTTCACCATCAAAATGAATCTTCATCCTTTGAGATCAGGTCTTCAAAAAATGGATATTCATCTTTTGACATCGGATCTTCGTCCTTAAAATGGATTTCCATCCTTTGACATCGGGTGTTCACCCTGGCTTTAGTTCTTTTAGCTGGATTGATCTTTTATCTTTTGTACCTTCATTCTTTTAAGAGTTCTAATGTTTCATTCTTTTGTTCTTCCTTTTTGCTAAAATTCAGCTATTTTTAATTGGACCTTATATCCTCTCCTTGCCCCACTGTGTGGCAAAATATTTGTAAGTGAGTTCAAAAATATTTGGTATAAAAACTCAAAAAATTGAAAAGGAGAAACTTTGCCCCCTGTGTAGGCTTAAACTAAAGATTTTATCCATGCAAGCTTTGATTCATGTTTTTGCCATCTAGTTCTTCGCACAAGCGCGTATTTCTTCTCTTTGCAAAATTACTAGAGCTTTCTCAAGCAATGGGCTTTCCATGCCCCCCTGATTTGACATCTTCTTTTGATTCTTCACTTCACAGAGTGTTTGCTGTTCACTTTGATAAAGCATATACAATACAAGACAAGAAAGTGTGATGTGATATGCTCATGTATGAATGATATGCATGAATAATACTTACAGTTGTTCCATCGACTCACAGACCGAGGCAATCAGCAGAAGTGTTCTCATTGGTTCCCTTTTGACGCTCGTTCAAGTCTCGCATTGGAATGATCGAAAGCTTTGCATTTGTGGCTTTTATCTTCAAGAAGATGAAAACATGAGTGATGGAGACCCCAAGCAGCAGAGTTAGGGATACATCCATAGCATGTCGGCAGATAACTTCTTCATAACTCATTTCCTTTGCCCAATGTGTCCTTTGGAGTTTCAATATACTTCCCTTAACTTGAAGGCTTTGTATGACAACACACATTTTTTTTTTTGAATTTTCTTTGAATTTTGATTTTGAATTATAATGTTGGCTTTGCCAAATTAATGTCAATGTACCTCAGGACTTGATATTTCCAAATTAACATATCTATAACATGACAACCCTAGTTACGGTACTAAACTCGGGAATCATTTCTATTTAAGCAAGAATTGTTGCACTTCAGATAGGCACATACACATTACTTAGCCAAATGGTCTCATTTGAGTTTAAATATTGCCCATCTCATATGCATGCTCATCCAAACTATCTCCACTAGTAGACTCTACCTACCAAGAGAGATCAACAGGTCATTGATTGGCTTGAAATGGGGTCTATAAGGGACACAGGTTTAAGCGAAGGCCATTTTGAGATTGGAGCTGGTGTGACACAATGGAAAAACCCTCACACTACAAATTTCTTGTTGAAACTTTAGACAGCTTGGAGGTAATCTTGCTAGACTCCAAATTCCTTCTATATCTTCTTGGCATTAATCTGGATCTTGATTAGGGCAGTCTTTGCCCGCGCAAAACGTTTGGTACCCAAATTCATTTCTTTTCTCCTTCTCCCTTTTCTTTATTTCTCTTACTCTTCCCTTTTCTTTCTCTTTATTTTCCTTACTCTTCCCTTTCTTTGAGCATTTTGACCTTCTTCCTCATAGGATTGTTAAGTACAGAACATTTAAGCACTGGATGGTCTTTCTGTTTTTCTTTTGATTTTGATAGAATCTTTGGCTGGGTTGGGACCAATTCAAGTCAAAATGTCCTTATGAACCAAATGGAAGCCTTTTGCTACTTAGGTAAAAGAGAACTCAGTTGGCTCTCTGAACCGCATTTTTAGGTTTTCTTTTCTTGTTGTTTTTTTTCTTTCTTTTCTTTTCTTTTCTTTTCTTTTTTTCCTTTTCTTTTTCTTTTGTCCTTTTTCTTTTTCTTTTTCTTTTTCTTCTCTTTTCTCTTCTCTCTTTTTTTGTTTATTTTTATATTTTTTTGTTTGGTTCTAGCTCTAAAAGAGTTGTCTCATTTTTACTAGCTTGGGCTTCCAATAATGGATGAATGGAGTAACATAAATCATCTTTAGCAGGGATAAATCATTTGTTACTCTAATGATGATGTTGTTTTGATATATTGGAGATATCAAAGGAACTTCAACTATCTTCATGGTCTTGAGAACTTCAACTATCTTCATGATCTTGACCAATCGTTGTTTTCTTTGATCTTCTTGCCACTTTATCTTAGTGATCATAAGACTTGTCAAAAGTATCACAACAGCTCATGGTAGATTATTGGGGTTTGTAAGCCAATGAAAAGAAAGTTAAAATTTTATGAAGGCTCAAAGGGACAACTAGGGTTGATATTTAATAGGGTGGATACTAGTTGTTGGCTAATCAAACAATGCCTAGATCATCTCTCCCTTAAATAAGTTTCGCCTCGAAAGTTTGTCAAAGCATGTTCTAAGACTGACTAGGACCTAGACAAAGGTAATTATGCAGGAGCCCTCTCCAAGTAAGCATACTCAATGCTATAAAGTAATTCCCTCATCTAGTAAAGTCATTCAAGTCATGATGCATGAATTATCAAGCTAGATTCCTCATTGGTTGAGCTCCAAAATGAACAAAGACCAACAAAAATTTTAATGAAAGTAATTTATTCAAGCAACTTTAAATTTGAAAAAAAACAAGATTGTTCCAATTTAATATTAAAGAAAGTAAAATTAAAAAGCAATATTCAAGCTAAGGAAAGTTCATTGAGTTTAAGCTTCTTTTCCCTTCACATCTTCATTATTTCCATCTTGAAAGGATGATAAAACAAAATCTTCTTCCAATCCTTTTCCCACCATAAAGGTTGCTGATGGAGGCACTCTTCCAAATTTAGGCAAAGGGTTGCTCTTGGTATTGGGCTTATCCGGCTCGGGTAGCTTGCCACTATCAATCAAATCTTGGATCTCATGCCTTAGACAAGCACATTTATCTGTTTCATGCCCTCGCATTTGATGAAATTGACAGAAGGCCTCGGCATTGAAGTTTGGTGGCAATGGATTATGTAAAGATCGAGGAGCTAATGGTTGTAACAACCCTTTCTTTTGTAGCTTGTTGAAGACCCAAGACAAAGGCTTCCCCAGATCTGAGAATTGTCTCTTATTTCCTTGACCGGTTATATTAACATCAACTTCTTTTTGTGTGCTTTGATTGTTAGGCTAGTTATTCCCTTTCTCATTCCTTCTTATTAAAAAGCGATTCTTCTCCCTTTCCCACTCTTCAATTTGTAGACCAGCTTGGAGAAGATCCATGAAATCATGGATGAGTGTATGAGACATCCTCTCATGAAGACTAGGCAACACCCCTCTTATAATCATCCTTATTTGATCGGATTCATCGGGTCTCTTCTTGAGTAAAGCGGCCTTGTTTCTCCATCGCTTCACATAGTCCACAAAATTCTCATTTGCCCTTTGCCTTATGGACTCCACTTCCATTAAAGTAACTTCTAACTCAACATTATATCCATATTGTTGGATGAAGGCCTTGTAAAGCGGATCCCAACTCTTTTGTGTTCCATCATCTAATAAGAGCATGAAGTACCTTAGGGTTTGAGCATTAGTAGCTCGGGCAGATTGCATGGCAGTGATGTACTGCTTCACATGGAGATGAGGGTTTCCAGTTCCATTGTACTTGGCAAAAGAAGGCATCTTGAATTTATAAGGGACCTCTTCATCTTGTTCAAATAGTTTGTCGATCTCGGACACCTCTTCGGTTTTCAATTTCTTCTCAAATTTCTTTTCTAAATCAGCAATCATCTTTTCAACATCGGATGTCTCGGTCTTTTCAATAGTTGCCTTCTCAACAGCCTTCGGTTCTTTCTTCTTCTCTTGAACTTCTTGGTAGTATTGAGCCCAATCATCATCGTCATCAATGATCACCTTTTCATCATCAAAAACCACTTTACTGACTTTAGTCTTCCCTTTGTCCTTTGGTTTCTTAGTGCCAGCTGACGCCTCGGCATGGTTCTCTAAGATTGTAGTCAATTGGTTCTTCTTGGTCTCAGCTAGGGCCTCTTTGATTTCTTCTATCGTGGCATTGAGGGCCTCATCCACCATCCTTTGAATTTGTTCGGGCTCTATTATTTTTGGTGAGCAAGTGATTGAGTCGTTGCTAGATACCTCGTCTCCGACGTAGGTCAGATTGTTGTAGGCTTTTGAACTTTCGTAATCCAGGGCTGTGAGCTAGAGAGGATCAATGATATGAGATGCAAATGTATGCATGTATGCATATGCACAAATAATCAACAAACAAGGATAAGTAAGACGTTCCTTTCAATCTTATATCTTCCACACACGAATGGCGAGTCTCTTTTTCTAGGTATATGGTTAACAAAATACCAACATGGGGTACCTTACTTTTGAATAATTCCCTCGGATGATTCAACCAATAGTTATATTTTCAAAAATAGAAATCAACCCATGATAATTCCCATTAATTAGGTTTTAATCTATCCAACCAACTAAAGTAGCTTTTATGCTATATTGGATTAAAACTAAATTAAGAGGTTTATCATAAATAGATTTCTCACTTGCAAAAGATAACTAATGGTTCATGCCAAAAACAAGCCCATGGTTAATTTATTCTTAGTGTAAACTAGGCCCACAATTGATTTTTGGTATTTCATAATTGACCTAAATATTTTTGCAAGCTCTTTGTAAAAAATGGTTGGGTGAAAATAGTTTTGTTTCTAAGCCCATTGTAAAAGAGATTAGAAAAATGGATTTTGGGCTTGGTATTTGGGCCATGGGCCAAAGAATTTTTTATTTGTTTTTAGAAAAGTCTTATGTCCAAAGACCATCTTGAAAAATTTTGAAAATAGCTTTGGTCTCTTTGGACTTTAATGAAAAATTTATTTTGAGCTTACAATATACTTAGGTCATATTAGAAAAAGAACAAACCAAATAAGCTATGATTTAAGCCAAGATAAACTAACCATAGTCAAACAACATGCATTTGGGGTAAAACCTAAGGAAAGTAACTAGGCCAATTACATGAGCTTTAGTCTTTGGGTTAAAAGGCTTAGGTTCCCATACCAAGTATATACCAAATGGTACGAGGCTATGAGTGGTTATGCCATGCTCGATCTCCATACCTTGAGTGAAAGTATGGTATCCCTTACATAACATAACACGGGTAACACGGGCGTCCTAACTCACGCACACGATGCAATCTAAGATGATGCAATGGATAATATCATTATAAGAAAGAATAGAATAATATAAAGACCAACGGAATCAACTTCTCTTATCCCTAGTGGAGTCACCACTGTGAGCGGGGATTTTTGCCTCCACTCCCGGTGGAATGGTTCTTGCGACTTCGGTACTGTTTAGGCTCGGGGCTTTAGAGAACACGGACCTAAGTCCAGAGAAAAATGGAGTCGCCACCCGGATGAGCTGGGAAAAAGAAAGGGGTGGATGACTTGATTCCTAAGGAATCCCCAACCCCCTAATGGGTTCGAAAAGTTGGGTACGTGTGGGGAAGGTGAGAAATGGCCCAGCACCCCCACAACGCCCGGTTCATTGGAACCGGCCTCCTTTACAGGTCTTAATATTATAAAATTCTTAAATATAACAACATTATCCATATTACACACAATAATTAAAAGAAAGCATCAATTTATTAAAATCAAAGCAATGTCCAAACAAAGCAAATAAATGGACACTCATCCAAGGATGGAAACATGTCCTTACATCACATGCCTAAATAGGACACCCACCAGAAGGTAGAAACATGCCCTTTACATAGGTTCTAAAATGAAAAAACAAATTAAATTACATGATGTTTAACTAATGAGGTACCCACCAAGTGGAAACATACCTCTTACAACTTTTGGAAATCTAAATTAATTGATAAAAGTAAATAATCATTCATCATAAATAAATCATTCATCAAAGCTATTAATCAAATTATAAAATAAACATCCATCCATGATAAATTAAATAAATCAAGTATTGAAATTAAATAAATTAAAGCATAAGAGATAAATCAAAGTATAATCAAGTATGGAATTGAATAAAGCAAATAAAAGTTCAATTATAGCTACTGTGACTTTTTATGGAATTAAAATAGATTAGGGTTTTATGTTTTAAAAGGTTGGTAAGACTCTTTGATTAACAAAATTAAGGTTTGAATGATGAAATCGTGAAACTAGGGTTTTAGACACTTTAAAATACTTTTGATTTGTGATTTTTGAATGATGATTTCAAGCTAATGTGTAAAATTTATGTTTTTATGTTTTTATGTTTTTTAATGTTTTAAAAGGATTAGGGTTCATAAAAATTAGGGTTTAAGGTTTTAAAAGGATTAGGGTTCATTATTTTAGGTTTAAATTTTGAATTTTGGATTTTAGGATTTAGAATTAGGGTCACGGGTGGTGAATTAATTTTGGGAATTTGGAAATCAATTTGATAATTTCATGAAGTTTTACGAATTTAAACAAACAAATTAAAGTTTTTATAAGTAGAAAAGATGTTTTTTAAGGCTTTTTGAATGAAATAGAACCTACTTTAAAATTTTAAAAGAAACAGAATTTAAATTTTGGTTTTGTTGAAGAATATGTTCAATTAGAGTTTTAAGGTTTTTAAGAAGAAAAAAATAACAATTTTAAGTCTTTTTGGAAAATAAAGTAACGTTTTAGTGTTTTTAACTTTGGAAAACTAAATTAAAGTTCTAAGATTTTAACTTTTGAAAAACACAAAAATCCTAGTTTTAGCTACTGTGTAAAAAAAATTAAAGAAAATCAATTAACACATACCTTCTTTTGATGATTTCTCCAAAAACAATTCTTCTTTGATGAACTAGCTCCAAAGACAAGCATTTTTTGCCTTCGAATTCTTTAAATTGTGCTGCTGCTCCTTTAAAAATCAATTGAATTGAATATTGCTTTTCCTTCATTATTTGGTTTCCAATTTTCCAAGCTACTGCCAATTTTTTGCCACCTCCAAATTAATTGCCTTTGGTCCTTATTTATAGTGGTTTGAGGTTGTTTATTCCTAATTAGTTAAGGTAAGTAATATTAATAAAAAAAAAAGAAACCAAAACCTAATTGGATTAGGTTTCAAAAAATTTGCGTTGGAAAATTTGCACTGCCGAAAAAAATTGCCTCAAGAAAAAATTTGCTGGCGAAAAAATTCTGCCACAGAAATCTGAGGCAGCGATCGCGGAGCTGGCCCGTAAGCTATTTCACAGGCAGAAAATTTCTGCATGCGAAATAGCACAGTGATTTCACCTGCAGGAATTTACTGCGGGCGAAATGCCCACGGGCCCGCGTGACGATTTTTTCGTCAACGAATTTTTCGACTTCGATTTTTATTTTTATTTTTATTTTTTGACTTTTATTTGTTTATTTCTATTTTTTATTAATAAAAATTAGATACTAAAGTAAAAATTATTTAATAAAAATTATTTTGGACCAATTAGAAAATAAAAATCATTTTAGACTAAATAAAACATATTGGACTGGATTGGGTCAAAAATTAAGGGTCTACAGGGCCCTATATGTTAGTGTATATGCCCTAGGCCATTGATTTGGACCTTAATGTTATTCATTTTGTTATTAATAAAGAAGTTTTTATTATCATTGTTATGTTTGCATGTTATATATAATAATGATTATATCCCTGGTTTATTATTGTTATGGAGATAATAATAAATATAACTAGTGTAATATTGATTTGATAATCATAAGATGATTATAGGTATGAAGATACAAATCAATATTATGGATACATGTTAGAGAACAGTGTATTGGATAGACCCACACAGATATCACTTCATGGTTTAATGTCATAAGTGTATCTCATAATAGTTTTCATTTAATCCTTTGACTTGAGATTGTCATAGTTTCCAACATAAGGAATATTATGTTTTGACATGATCAAACGTTATCTGTAACTAGATAATTATAAAGGTTATGCTTGAACATGATATAAATTATGTAGAGGAAAATGAACAATCAAGATGGAATTTGTCCCTCTCTATGAGAGAGATATCTTCTGGGCCCCTCGATAAGTGTAACTGAGAAATGCATGGCCATGCTCAAATAAGTTGATATAAGATCAATCTTATTTGTTTATCAGTTAACTTGGAGATCGAGTAATCATAAGTTTGGACAATATAAGTATGACATTTACTATGACTTATGTTCAAACTAGATATCGTGTGACAAAGGGATTAATGCATGTACTATTTCAGGTTTTTCATTTATAATGATTCTCATGATTAATTGGGTAGTCGTAATGTCTTGCTAGAGGCCAATTATGATTTGTGCATTTCAATAGAGATTGAAATACACTACCAATTAATATGAGCCTATCGGGTCACACACATAGAACGTAGGCTGTACTTAAATAATAATAATTATATTTAATTATTGTTGTTAGTATTATTATTATTATTAGATATTAATAATAATATTGTTATAATAATTATTATTAGATAATAATTATTAAAACGTGGGTCCATATGGGATATGGACAGTTAGGGTTTTGATAAAAAAGAAGTCTTTTAAAACGGTTTTAAAAGGACTGGAGGTTTAATGATCTCATTATTCGTTTTGAAAAAGAAAACGTAAGAAGAGAAAAAACCTAAAAAAAAAACCCTAGTTTTGTTTTGAAAAGGTTCAGCCACTGCCGTTGGTGAGCTAGCACTCAGACCGGCGTACGTTTGTGTGGATTTCGTTAGAGGGTGTTCGTCTTCAGAAGGCAGCATCTGTTAATCGTTTTGAAGCTACAAAAAAAGGTTAGTTTCGAATCTCTTTTATCGAACTGAATGGATCACATGGATCCTGTGAGTAAATCGAAAGAATTTTTTTTTTGTTTTCCGCTGCGGCAAGGGTTGCAGATTCTTCACGATTTGCTAACACTATAGAATAAGGCCCTAAACCAAGAGAAAATGGAGTCTCCATCCGAATGGGCCGGTAAAAATAAAGGGGTGGATGACTTGATTCCTAAGGAATCTCTAACCCCCTATTGAGTTTGAAAAGTTGAGTACGCATAGGGAAGATGAGAATGACCCAGCACCCCCATAGTACCTGCTTTATTAGAATCGACCTTCTTTTCATGTCTAAACATTATTGAATTCTTTAAATTATCATCATATCATCCATTCTGCATGCAATTAAAATAAATAAATATTCATTATTTTAAAATTAAAGAAGTCCAAACAAATAAACAAAATGGGCACCATATAAGACGAAAACATGCCCTTATAATAATGTCCATTGTCCAAAATATGATAAAATAGGACACCCACAAAAGAGTGGAAACATGTCTCTTACAACTGTCCCAAAGTCTATAAAATAAATTAAATAACAAACTAAATGAATAATGCACCCACATAGTGTGGAAACATGCCTTTTGAATCATTTAAAACTAAATAACAAATAATAATAAGATAAAATAATATAAACATTCATACCAAACAATAAATTCAAACATATATAAATTACCATTAAAGAATCATAAATTCTACAATAATAAATCAAATAATCAAATCAAGAGTTTAATCTTAAATCAGATGCTATACATGCAAAATTAGGATTTTAAATGTGAAAGTAGGGTTTGTTGATGCAAATTAGGGTTTTGGTAATCGAATAGGGTTTTAAGATTTTAAATTAGGGTTTTTTTATGAAAACTTACGATTCAATATTTAAGTTAAACTAAAACATGAAATTTTAGGGTTTGATATGAAAACTATAATTATAACATGTAAGATTAGGGTTTTGAATTTATGAAAATAAAGGTAAAATAAATAATTGGCATTACTATAAATAATTTTATAAAAGAAACATTATAACAATGAAACGAGTTAATTGATAAAAAAAATTGAGTTGAATTGGTGAAAATAAATTAAACCTGTGTTGTTTACTCCACCAATTTGATACATTGATCCAAGCTATTGGTTTGCTACTGCCTAGACCACTTAATTTTTTGATTGGAGATTTAGTAAGCCGAAGATCAGCCACTGCCACTTTTTTAGCTTTTGTTTTTACTATCTATTTTTAACTTCTCTTTCTTGATCTCTATGTTTAATTGCAATTACTAGGGTTTCTAAATCATTGTTCCTCCTTTTAATTAATACTGCCATCCCCCCTTAAACTCTCAAAAGTCCTTTGTATTTATGGCAAATTTTTGGCTTAATGATGTTCCATAATCCTAAACCTACTAGGAAACTGCCTTGAAACCATATAGGATACTAAATTAAGCCCAAATTAAGGGCCCATGTCAAATTGGATGTCCAACTCGATATGAGCAAGCCTCATATTGAATTTGGCCATGATAAATTCGAAATGAGGTGGCTCATCCTCATATCAAATTTATTCATGGTCACATCATTATGAGCTATGCTCATAACGAATTGGGCATAAAAATTGGCCAATCATCTTTCATTTTAGGTATGTTTAGCTTTTAAATCAGACCAATTTGGTTTTGGCTTTTTAATTTGGTCCATACATGATTTGGGCTTTTAAAATTGAATTAGATTTAACTTAGGCCTTTAAGATTAAAACCAAACTTGATTCAACTTTTTTAATTAGAACAAAATTCATACTAGGCCAAAATTAAGGATCAACAGTTTTGTCCCCTGCTTGAATAATCTGAGACTTTAGTAGAAGAGAGTGAAAAAACAATGATACAACTTCTAAATTTTGTACCAAGCATCTGCAAAACAAAACACAAAAGATGGATACCCTATGGTGAGGAACCATTGAGTATCGACATTCAACAGTTGAATGATTCCAATGTCTCAATGGGCTTTTAAGCAACTCTAATATCTCAATTAAAACCACCGAGGTACTCTAATATCTTTGTAAAACAAAACAATCATCGGGTGATTCTAGTATCATGATGAAAACCATCAAGCAACTCTAATATCTTGATGAAACCGCCAAGCATCGAGTGACTCTAATATCTCAATGAAACTACTAGGCGATTCTGATATCTTTGTTTTGATGAACTTGAACTAGTTTGGGTTCTAGACCCAAGGTTCTATTTGGGTTCTTAACGCAAGATTGGATTTAGCTATGGACCCGAGATTGGATTTGGGTTCTAAATGTGACACTGGATTTGGGTTCTCGACCAAAGTTTGGATTTGGGTTCTGGATTCAATACTAGAATAGGGTTTTAAACCTGAGACTAAATTTGGGTTGTGGACCTATGACTTGATTTAGGTTTTTGATCCAAGATTGGATTTGGGTTCTGGACCCGAGATTGGATGTGGGTTCTTGACCCGATACTGTACAACCCTTGACTAGATTTGGGTTCTAAACCCGAGATTAGATTTGGATTCTAGCCCATGACTGGATTTGGATTCAAGACCTAAGATTGGATTTGGGTTCTGGACCCATAACTAGATTTGGATTCTGGACCCGCGATTTGATTTGGGTTTTTGACCGGATATTTGATTTGGGTTATAAATACCTTAAAGCTGAGTGGTCCGTATACACAATCACTTCGGACAAGATCATATATAATCTAAGCTTGTCAAAAGAAAAAACCACGATTAGAAGTTCTTTCTCTGTAATTGTGTAATTGGCCTGGGCTGCGTTCAGTATCTTGCTTGCATAATAAATGGGCTAAAAATACTTCTCTTTACGTTGACCCAAAACTGCCCCCACTGTAATATCACTTGCATCACACATTAGTTTGAATGGTAAATTCCAATCAGGAGCTACCATGATTAGGGCATGGGTCAATATCTACTTAAGAGCTGTGAAAGCTCTTAAACATTCTTTGTCAAACACAAAATCAACATTCTTCTCAAGGAGTCTTGTTAGAGGATGAGCTATCTTAGAAAAGTCCCATATAAACCTCCAATAAAAGCCTGCATGTCCCAAAAAGCTTCTGATAGCCTTGACTGATGTGGGGGTGGCATTTTTTCAATGGTTTCCACCTTAGCCCAGTCCACCTCAATACCCTTGCTTGAAATCTTGTGTCCCAACATGATTCCTTCTTGAACCATGAAATGACATTTTTTCCAATTAAGTACTAGGTTTGTTTCCTCACATCTTATCAAGACCCTCCAAAGTTTTCCAAACAATCTTCAAATGAGCTTTCATAAATCGAGAAATCATCCATTAACACCTCCATAATATCCTTAATGAGCTCATTGAAGATTGCCACCATGCATTGTTGAAAAGTTGCAAGTGCATTGCATAATCCAAATGGCATCCTTTGATATGCGAATGTCCCATATGAGCAGGTGAATATAGCTTTCTCTTGGTCTTCCGGGGTAATAGAAATTTGGAAGTAGCCTGAAAGGCTACCCAAAAAGAAGTAATACTCATGTCCGGACAATCTCTCGAACATCTGATCAGTGAAGGGCAAAGGAAAATGGTCCTTCCTAGTTGCATCATTCAACTTCCAGTAGTCAATGCAAACCCTCCAACATATAACTATTATTGTTGGAATTAACTCATTATTCTCATTAGGAACCATTGTTGTCCCTCCTTTCTTTGGTACTACTTGAACCGGGCTCACCCAAGAGCTATTCGAAATTTGATATATAATTCTAGCATCAAGTAGCTTGATCACTTCAGCTTTAACTACTTCTTTCATCTTAGGGTTTAGTCTCTGCTGTGGTTGCACCATTGGCTTGAAGTCATCCTCCATCAGTATTTTGTGAGTACAATAGGATGGACTAATACCCTTGATGTCTGCTATCTTCCAAGCTATAACCTGCCTATGTTTTTATAATAGCTCAATGAGTTTTACCTTCTGCTCAGAAGATAGGTGGGAACTTAAAATAATTGGCAATTTATTCTCCTCTCCCAAAAATTCATACTCAAGATGATCCGAAAGGATCTTGAGTTCTAAATTAGGTGGATCAATCAAAGATGGTCGCAACTTCTGTTCTTTTGGCATTTCATATGCACGACTCTCAAATGACTTTTTTGCTTCAAGATAAGCAAGTTGCTCCAGTGCTTCCTAATCCTCAACATTATTCTGCAATAAACACAACTCAAGAGGATCCTTGGAAATAATGTTAGTAACATAATTTAATGTTTCATGCTCAATGATATCATTGCATGAATCCACCTCATTGAGTGTAAGTGGGTGCTTCATAGCATAATGTATATTAAAAATAACTTTCTCGTTTCCCACACTTAAGGTCAATATGCCATCATGGACATCGATAAGGGCATGGGCTGTATTCAAAAATGGCCTACCAAGGATAAGTGAAACATCTGCATCCTCATCTACATCAATGACAACAAAATCATTGTGGAAAATAAAATCTTCAACTTTTACCAACACATCCTCTATAATGCCATGAGGGTGAATTACTAACTTATCAGCAAGTTGAATGGTCATGAGTGTTTGTTTAGGTTCTCTGACACCTAACTCTTTAAACATCCTGTAGGGCAGAACACTTATGCTAGCCCCTAAGTCAGCCAATGCACTTTGAACTTCAAGATTACCTATCAAACATGGAATAATAAAACTACCAGGATCATTTAATTTCTTAGGCAATCTCTTCTGCAAAATTGCTGAACTCTTTTTCGACAATTACACCAAAGATACTTCCTCAAGTTTCTTTTTGTTAGAAAGGATATCTTTCAAAAATTTAGCATATTTGGGCATATGCGATAAAGCTTTAGCAAATGGAATATTAAGGTGCAGTTGTTTAAAGAGGTCAAGGAACTTACAAAACTAGCACTCGAGGTCGGTATTCCTTCACTGCTGGACTGGGTTCTTGCGGTTAATTTTCTTTTTCATTTCCCACTGCAGCTTTCCCTCCTAAAGCGAGAGTAGAGTTATCTTCTTCTGCTTTATGTGTCTCAACCTCTTTTGCTTGTGACTCTACTTCTTTTTTTCAACTACACCACCCTTAATTTCCTTTCCACCCTTTAAAGTAATTGCCTTTAGCTGCTCCTTCAGGTTTGCCTCAATATTGTTAGGTAAACTCCTTTGTGCTCATTCATTGAGTAACTTGGCAATTTGCCCCACCTAATTTTCAGAATTGTGAATGGAGGCTTGGTGATTTCTAAGGGTAGTTTTATTGATTGAAATATAGTTTTTGAAGCTGCTATAAACTTCTCCATCATTTCCTTCATATTGCACTTTCTTGGAGGGGCAGCTTGTTGATGTTGAGGCTGCTGAAATCCAGGATGAGGCCTTGGATTATTCTGATTATTCCAAGAGAAATTGGGATGATTTCTCCACCCTAGATTATATGTGTTGCTGTAGGGGTTGTTCTGCTATTGCCTAGGCATGTTTCCAACATAATCCACCTACTCTTATCTAGCAAACATATTGCCATTTTGGCAATCTTGACTTTGATGTCCACCCCCACACCATTCACAAGACATTACTTGCATTGATTTCCCCAAAGCTGAAGCTAAAGAATCAATCTTTTTATTCATTGCTTCCAACTGTGCTGTCAAAGAAACCACAGGATCCAATTGCTGTGAGCCAGTAACCCTTAATTTTCCTTATTCCCTTGGAGTTTGCCACTAATAATTGGTAAGGGCCATATCTTCAATCAAATCCCTTGCTTGTTCAGGTGTTTTATTATTTATGGTACCTCCGCCAGCTGCATTGATGGACTGCTTACTTTTACAATTTAATCCATTATAGAAAGTTTGAATCTGTAGCCACATGGGAAGCCCATGGTAAGGACACCTTCTCAATAAATCTTTGAATCTTTCCCAAGCATCATAAAGAGTTTCACCATTTAGCTGGAGAAAAGATGAAATATCATTCCTCAACTTGGCAGTCTTGGACGGTGGAAAATATTTCTCTAAGAATTTTTCTGCCAATTGACCCCATGTGGTGAAAGTGTTTGGGGGAAAAGATTTCAGCCATTTCTTCGGTCGATCTCTAAGCATGAATGGGAACAACCTCAGTCTAATTGCATATTTGGAGACATTCTGTATCTTGAATGTGTCACATATTTCCAGAAAAGTCTTAATATGTTTATTAGGATCTTCATCTAGGAACCCATCAAACTGACAAGTTTGTTGCACCATTTGTATTACATTTATCTTTATCTCAAATTTATTTGCAGCAACTACTGATCTCTGTATGCTTGAATCACCCCATTAAGAGTAAGACTAGCAAATTCCTGCATTGTCCTTGGTCAATTTCCTGCCATCATTTCTAGTTCTTCTTCTGAGCTGAGATCTTCAAAGTTTGAATCCATTTCTGCCAGAACTACTTCCTCTTCTTCCTTTTGCTTTCTCCTCAATGTTCTCTCTAGCTCTTGAGCTAATTCAAGTAGTTGGGAAGAGCTAGCTCGGGTCATAAACGGGAAGAAATACCTAGAATGACAATCAACAAGCAAGAACTAATGTTAAAAAAATAAAATAAAAACTAAATCAACAGTCTTGATTATATTACTAATATTGAAAACCGTTATCCCCGGCAACGATGCCAAAAACTTGATGACGGATCTATGCTATCGTAATATTACCGCAAGTGCACGAGTCGCTCAAGTAATAAAACAGTGAGTAAGATATCGTTCCACTGGGACAAGGTCAAATATTAGTGCAGATTTTAACTGTTATTTAGCAAATCTATAATTTGTGTGATGATTAAAATAAAAGACAAATTACTCAATAAACTAAAGTGAAGAAAAATTGAATATTGTGCAACAAAAGTTGGTGATGAAAATATTATCCAGATGTAGAACCTTAATTTTTGACCCAGTCCAGTCCGATATTTTTAAAACAGTCTAAAATAATTTTTGTGGTATTTTAATTAAATAATATTTATTTTAATATTCATTACTTATAATATTTATTTTTAATAAAAATAAAAAATAACAGTAAAAAAAAGATAAAAAGTAAATAAATAAAAATCGGCAATGAAAGAATCGGCGATAAAAAATTTTCATCGCTGAAGATGAATTGGCTTGGGCCAATTCGCAGGAAAAACTTGCGGCGAATTGGATGGCCTGCGCCCGTAGCTCGCACGTAATTCTCATGGATTGATAGTATTCAAACTCAAATGAGATCTTTGACCAAGTAATGTGTATGTGCCTATCTGAAGTGTAACAATTCTTGCTTAAATAGCAATGATTCTTGAGTTTAGTACGGTAACTAGGGTTGTCATGTTATAGATATATTAATTTGAAAAATTGAGTCCTGAGGTATAATGACACTGATTTAACAAAGCCAAAATATGATTTAAAAAATAAATAAATAAAAAATGTGTCTGTTTGTTATACAAAGTCTTCAAGTTAAGAGGAATATGTTGAACCATCTGTAGACCCTTAATTTTTTACCCAATTCGATCCAATATGCTTTATTTAGTCCAAAATGATTTTTGTTGTTTAATTGACCCAAAATAATTGTAATTAAATAATTTTTACCTTAGTATCAAATTTTTATTAATAAAAAATGAAAAAAAAACAAATTAAAAATAAAAATAAAAATCGGAGTCGAAAAAAAAATCGCAACGAAAAGTGGTCGCGCGGGCCCGTCGGGCCAACAGTAGCTCGCCCGCAGAAATTTCCTGCTGGCGAAATAACTTCCCGCAGGAAATTCCTGCGGGCTGGCACGCTGGCACGCCCACGGGCCCGTCAGCACAGTTTTTGCCAGCGCAAATTTTTTTGATGCAATTTTTAGAATTCTAATCCAATTAGGTTTTAATTTCTTTTTTTATTAATATTACTTACCTTAATTAATTAGGAATATACAACCTAAAAACCACTATAAATAAGGACTAATTAAACCTAATGAAGGGGGGAAAAATACACAGTGACTTTAGGATTTGAAACCAAATCAAGGAAGGAAAAGGAAAAAACTGAATTCAATTGATATTAATAGCAGCAGTAGCACGGCAAAAGAAGAAAAAGGAGAATCAAAGCTTGTGTTTGGAGCTAGTTCATCCATTATTTTTTGGAGAATCAACAAAAGAAGGTATGTAAAATTCTTTTAATTTATGTTTTCACAATAGCCAAATCTATAAAATTTAAGTTTTTAAATAAAAAATCTTAGAACTTTAATTTAGTTTTTCCAAGATTTCAACATTAAAACGTGAACTTCTTTTCTAAAAAGACTTAAAATTGTTATTTTTTCTTCTTAAAAACCTTAAAACACTCATTTAACATATTTTTCAACAAAACCAAAATCAAATTCTGTTTCTATTAAAATTTTAAAGTAGGCTCTTTTTCACTCAAAAAAACCTTAAAAAACATCTTTTCTACTTATAAAAACTTCAATCCATGTGTTTAAATTCATAAAACCTCATAAAATATCAAATTGCTATTTAAAACTCTAATTTAAATCTTTTACCCGAGAATCCAATTTCAAATCCTAAAATCCAAAAATCATCTTTTAAACCTAAAATAATGAACCCTAACCCTTTAAAACCTTAAACCCTAACTTTTTCTAAACTTTAAACCCTTTAAAACATAAAAAACATAAAAACATAAAAAATTCAAAAAAGTCACAGTAGCTTAAATAATTATTTAAAATCATGAATTAAAAATATTTCAAAAGTGTCTAAAACTCAAGTTTTATTATTTCATCATTCAAATCTTAATTTGTTTAGTCAAAGTGTCTTGCCAACCTTTAAAAAACATAAAACCTAATCTATTTTAATTACCTAAAAAGTCACAGTAGCTTAAACTTTAGAATTTCCAAAGCCTTAACACATGAGATAAATAACCCTAAATAGAAATAGTAGCTATACTTGAACTTTTATTTGTTTTCTTCAATTCCATATTTATTTATACCTTGATTTATTTCTTATGCTTTAATTTATTTAATTTTAATACTTGATTTATTTAATTTATCATGGATGTTTGTTTTATATTATTGGTATTTAAATACTTTTAAAGAATGATTTATTTATTATGGATGATTATTTACTTTTATCAATCAATTTAGACTTCCAAAAGATGTAAGAGGTATGTTTCCACTTGGTGGGTACCTCATTAGTTAAACATCATGTAATTTAATTTTCTCTTCTATTTTAGAACCTTTGTAAAGGGCATGTTTCTACCTTTTGGTGGGTGTCCTATCTAGGCATGTGATGTAAGGACATGTTTCCATCCTTGGATGGGTGTCCATTTATTTGTTTTGTTTTGTTTGGACATTGCTTTGATTTTAATACAATGATGCTTTCTTTTTATTGTGTGTAGTATGGATAATGTTATTATATTTAAGAATTTTATAATATTAAGACCTATAAAGGAGGCCGGTTCCAATGAACCGGGCGTTGTGGGAGTGCTGGGCCATTTCTCACCTTCCCCACACTTACCCAACTTTCCGAACCCATTAAGGGGTTGGGGATTCCTTAGGAATCGAGTCATCCACCCCTTTCTTTTACCCGGCCCGTCCGGGTGGCGACTCCATTTTCTCCGGACTTAGGTCCATGTTCTCTAAGGCCCCGAGCCTAAACAGTGCCGAAGTCGCAAGAACCATTCCACTGGGAGTGGGGGCGAAAATCTCCGCTCACACCATCAAACCTCGGAAGACACATAATGCAAAATAAATGATTATTGGCATGGTTATGGATGTATGTATGCTGCTTGGGCCTCATCACTCATGTTCTCAACATCTTTAAGATAAAAGCCATAAAAGGAAAGCCTTCTGTAAGACCTGAATGAGCATAGAAGGAGGCAATGAGAATACTTTAGCTGGTCACCTCAGTCTGTGAGTTGATGGAACCATTATAAGTGTTATTCATGCATATCATGTATACATGAGCTTATTGCATTGCATTTTTTTTTTGTGTTGTATTGTCTATTCTTTGTCAAAGTGAACAACAAACATCCTGTGAAGTCAAGAATCAAAAGAAGATATTGAATCAGGGGCCATGAAAGACCCATTGCTTGAGGAAGCTCTAGTCATTATGCAAAAGAAGAAAGAGATGCATGTTTATGAAAGGAACCAGGCAATATACAAACATCAACCAAAGCCGCATAGAAAAAATCATGGGGGGCAAGAAGATATAGATAATAAAATTACTCTTAAGTCTAGAACTTAGCTCTGGTCCAGAACCCAAACTACTCTTAAGTCCATAACTTAGCTCGTGTCCAGAACCCAAACTATTCTGAAGTCCAGAACTTAGCTCGGGTCCAGAACCCAAACTACTCTTAATTCCAGAACTTAGCTCGGGTCCAGAACCCAAATTACTCTTAAGTCCAGAACATAGCTTAGGTCCAAAACCCAAACTAGTCTTAAGTCCAAAACTTAGCTCGGGTCTATAACCCAAACTACTCTTAAGTCCAGAATTTAGCTCGGGTCCAGAACCCAAATTACTCTTATGTACTGAACTTAGCTCGGGTACGGAACCCAAATTACTCTTAAGTCCAAAACTTAGGTCGGGTCCAGAACTAAAATTACCCTTAAGTCCATAACTTAGCTTGGGTCTAGAACCCAAACTACTCTTAAGTTCAGAAATTAGCTAGGGCCTAGAACCCAAATTACTCTTAAGTTTAGAACTTAGCTCGGGTCCAGAACCCAAATTACTCGTAAGTCTAGAACTTAACTCAGGTCCAGAACCAAAATTACTCTCTAATTCCAGAACTTAGATTGAGTCCAAAACCCAAATTACTCTTAAGTCCAAAACTTAGCTCGGGTCCAGAACCCAAATTACTCTTAAGTCCAGAACTTAGCTCGAGTCCAGAACCCAAACTACTCTTAAGTCCAGAACATAACTCGAGTCCAAAATCCAAATTACTCTTAAGTTCAAAACTTATCTCGAGTTCAGAATCCAAATTACTCTTAAGACCAGAACTTAGCTCTGGTCCAGAATCTAAATTAAGTCTAGAACATACCTTAGGTCCATAACCTAAATTATTTTTAAGTCCAAAACTTTTCCCGGGTCCAGAATCCAAATCCTAAGTTTAGCTCGGGTCTAGAACCAAAATTAGAGTCCAGAGCTCAAACCAACCTTGGGTACGGAGTCCAATATAACTCTAAATCCATTCAAAAATCATATTGCTTTTCACTCTCTTTTGCCGTAATCTCAGATCGCTCAAGCAGGGGAAACCTGTAGACCCTTAATTTTTTAACCAGTCCAGTCTGATATTTTTAAAATAGTCCAAAATAATTTTGTTGTATTTTAATTAAATAATTTTTATTTTAATATTAATTGCTTATAATATTTATTTTTAATAAAAATAAAAAAGGTTACAGTAAAAAAGATAATAAATAAATAAATAAAAATCGGCGACGGAAGAATCGGTGACGAAAAAGTTTTGTCGCCGAAGATGAATTGGCTTGGGCCAATTCCTACGGCGAATTGGCCACAAGCCAATTTGCCACCATAGGAAATTCCTGCTACGAATTGGCTGGCCCGCGACGGCAGCTCGCACGCAATTCTCATAGATTCTCATACTTAGCCCGCCTGTAGTCCCGCAGTAAGTTATCTCAATAATTTCTTCTTGCTTGCTAGTTTTTTTTTTGAAACCCAATTCTATTTGGTTTTTATTTGTTTTCCTAAATGGTTTTTATTTCCTAAGACAATTAAAAGTAGGTTTTTTACTTTTCCTATAAATACCACATTAAAACACACAGAAAGGGACTTTGATCTTTTATAAAAGAAGGAGAAAATTTTGGAGCTGAAATTTTTAACCGGACTTGGGACTCTTGAATTCTTTCGGCCAAAACAAACCCTAGCAAGCAAGAAGAAATCCAAAATAGAAACACAAAATAGAAGGCAACGAATCTGAAATATGAAGCAGAAAAGTAATCAACAAGGCAGTGGCTTAGCTCACTATCTTATTCTCAATTCAACCACCAAAAACAAAGGCAGTGTAATCATTATCTTTGTCAAAGCTCATCCAGAATTTTGTTCAAACTATTTTGGTGGAGCCAACAAATGGAGGTGTGTCTTTCTAACTTTATTCATTTAAATTTATATTGAGATAACTTATTATTGTTTCTTCTATCGAACTTTCTTCATTTAAAGTTCATACTTTTGACTTTTAATTTATATGCAAATATACAGTGATCATAGTAGTTTATTTATCAAACTATGATTTCATGCAGTAGCTTAATTATCAAAACTCAATCACATATTTTTAAATAACTCAAAGAAATAGTCTATTTTCTCAAACTCTAATCAACACAGTAAACCTTAATAGCCGTAAGCCATATTTCATATTTAAAAACCCTAGAAATCCTATTTCATGATGTTAGTCACAAACCCTAAGTAAATCAATTTTTCAAAATATTCACAGTAGCCTCTTCTTTCAAAAATAAATATGACAGTGTTAGTTTTCTTAGAAACCCTAACCCTAATTTAAAATCGTGAGCCCTAAACCTTAATATCTTAAGGATCCAGAACCCTAAATTCATGATGTTAGCCATAAACCCTAATTTGATTAACCAAAAACCTTATTACTTTCTTAAAATTGTAAAACCCTAATCAATTCCATTTTTTCAAAAACCCTCACAGTAGCCTAAATAATAAATATAATAATTCCAAAATTCCAAAACCCTAAATGTTAATTAAGAACTCTAAATTGAGACATAAACCTAAATTTGTATCTTTATTTGCTTTATTTAATTTTAGATTTGATTACGTAGTTTATTGTATATTATATATTTTGATTTATTTAATTTCAATGCTTTATTTATTGAATTTATCATGGATGGATATTTTCTTTATTATTATGATTATTATTTGTTTGTTTTGGTATTAAAATTGTAAGAGGTATGTTTTCACTTTGTGGGCACCTCATTAGTTAAATTTTATGTAATTTAAATTGCTTTTATATTTTAGACCAATGTAAAGGACACGTTTCCACCTTTCGGTGGGTGTCCTATTTAGTTTTAGACATGGATGATGTAAGGACATGTTTCCATCCTCGGATGGGTGTCCATTTATTTGCTTTATTTGGACATTGCTTTGATTTTAATATAATGATGCTTTTTCTTAATTGTTGCATGTAATATGAATAATATTATTATATTTAAGAATTTTATAATATTAAGACCTGCAAAGGAGGCCGGTTCCAATGAACTGGGCGTTGTGGGGGTACTGGCCAATTCTCACCTTCCCCACACGTACCCAACTTTCTAAACCCATTAGGGGGTTAGGGATTCCTTAGGAATCGAGTCATCCACCCCTTTCTTTTTTTTCGGCGTGTCTGGGTGGCGACTCCATTTTATCCAGGCTTAGGCCGGTCTTCTCTAAGGTCCCGAGCCTAAACAGTGCCGAAGTCGCAAGATCCATTCCACCAGGAGTGGGGGCGAAAATCCCCGCTCACAGTGGTGACTCCACTGGGGATAAGAGAAGTTGATTTCATTTGTCTTTATATTATTCTATTCTTTTTTATCATGATATTATCCATTGCATCATTAGATTGCATTGTGTGCTTGAGTTAGGATGCCCGTGTTAGCCGTGTTGTGTTATGTAAGGGATACTATACTTTCACTCAAGGTACGGAGATTGAGCATGGCATAACCACTCATAGCCTTGTACCATTTGGTATATACTTGCTATGAGAACCTAAGCCTTTTAACCCAAAGACTAAAGCTCATGTAATTGGCCTAGTTACTTTCCTTTGGTTTTTACCCTAAATGCTTGTTGTTTGACTATGGTTAGCTTATCTTAGTTTAAATCATGGCTTATTTTGTTTGTTCCTTTTCTAATATGACCTAAGTAAATTGTACGCTCAAAATAAATTTTTCTTTAAAGTCCAAAAGACCAAAGCTATTTTCAAAACTTTTCAAGATGGTCATTGGATATAAAACTTTTCTAAAAATAAATCAAAAATTCTTTTCTCATGACTCAAATACAAGCCCAAAAACCACTTTTTTTCAAAAATCTCTTTACAATGGGTTTTTCAAACAAAATTATTTTCATCCAACCTTTTCTTACAAAGAGCTTGCAAATTATTTAAGTCAATGATGAAATACCAAAAATCAATTGTGAGCCTTGTTTATACGAAGAATTATTAATCATGGGCTTGTTTTTGGCATGAATCATTCGTTACTTTTTTTTAAGTGAGAATTCTATTTATAATAAACCTCGTAATTTAGTTTGAATCCAATATAGCTTAAAAGCTACTATAGTTGGTTCAATGGATCAAAACCTAATTAATGGGAATTATCATTAATTGATTTCAATTCTTAAAATATAGCTATTGGTTGAAATGTCCAAAGGAATTATTCAAAAACAAGATATCCCATATTGGTATTTTGTTAAACATGTTACATAGAAAAATCATGAGGGGCGAGAAGATATAGATAATCAAATTACTCTTAAGTCCAAAACCTAGCTCGGGTCCAGAATCCAAACTACACTTAAGTTCAGAACTTAGCTCGGGTCCAGAACTCAAACTACTCTTAAGTCCAGAACTTAGCTCGGGTCCAGAACCCTAACTACTCTTAAGTCCAGAACATAGCCCGGGTCTAAAACCCAAACTACTCTTAAGTCCAGAACTTAGCTCGGGTCCAGAACCCAAACTACTTTCAAGTCCAGAACATAGCTCGGGTCCAGAACCCAAACTACTTTCAAGTCCAGAACATAGCTCGGGTCCAGAACCCAAACTACTCTTAATTCCAAAACTTAGCTCAGGTCCAGAACCCAAACTAATCTTAAGTCCGAAACTTAGCTCGAGTCTATAACCCTACTCTTAAGTTCAGAACTTAGCTCGGGTCCAGAACTCAAATTACCCTTAAGTCCAGAACTTAGCTCGGATCCAGAACCCAAATTACCCTTAAATCCAGAACTTAGCTCAGGTCCAGAACCAAAAATACTCTTAAGTTCAGAACTTAGCTTGGGTCCAGAACCCAAATTACTCTTAAGTCCAAAACTTAGCTCGAGTCCAAAACCCAAATTACTCTTAAGTCCAGAACTTAGATAGGGTCTAGAACCCAAATTACTCTTAAGTCTAGAACTTAGCTCGGGTCTAGAACCCAAATTACTCTAAAGTCCAGAACTTATCTCGGGTCTAGAACCCAAACTACTCTTAACTCCAGAACTTTGCTCGGTTCCAGAACCCAAACTACTTTTAAGTCTAGAACTTAGCTCCAGTCCAGAACCCAAATTACTCTTAAGTCTAGATCTTAGCTAGGGTCTAGAACCCAAATTACTATTAAGACCTGAACTTAGGTCAGATCCAAAATCCAAATTATGTTCAGAAGTTATCTTAGGTCCAGAACCTAAATTATTTTTAAGTCAAGAACTTACTCCGGGTCTAGAATTTAAATCATGAGTATAGCTTGGGTTCAGAACCTAAATTATTTTTGAGTCCAAAGCTCAAACCAACCTTGGGTATGGAGCCCAATATGACTCTAAATTCAATCAAAAATCATTTTTTTTCACTCTCTTTTGTCATAGTCTTAGATTGCTCAAGCAGGGGGCAAACTGCAGACCCTTAATTTTTGACCCAGTCAATTTTGATATTTTTAAAACAGTCTAAAATAATTTTTGTGGTATTTTAATTAAACAATATTTATTGTAATATTCATTACTTATAATATTTATTTTTAATAAAAATAAAAAAGAAAATAGTAAAAAAATATAATAAATAAATAAAAATCGGCGACGAAAATTTTTTGTAGCCGAAGATGAATTGGTTTGGGCCAATTCACCGTGGGAAAAACCTATGGCGAATTGGCCACTAGCCAAATCGAAGCAGGAAATTCCTACGGCGAATTGGCTGGCCCGCGCCGGCAGCTCACACGCAATTCTCGCATATACTCGTAGCTGGCTCGCAACAATTTTTGCCAGTGCAGTTTTTTCTTAAAGCCAATTCTATTTGGTTTTTATTTCTTTTCCTAAATGTTTTTTATTTTCTGAGACAATTAGAAGTAGGTTTTTTTATTTTTCCTATAAATACCACATTAAAACACACAAAAGGGACTTTGATCTTTTAAAAAGGAGGGACGGTCTTTTAAAAAGAAGGAGAAAATTATGAAGTTTAAATTTTTAACCGGACTTTGGACTCTTGAATTCTTTCAGCCAAAACAAACCCTAGCAAGCAAGAAGAAATCCAAAATAGCAACATAGAATAGAAGGTAATGAATCTAAAATATCAAGCAAAAAAGCAATCTACAAGGTAGTGGCTTAGCTCACTATCTTATTCTCAATTCAACCAACAAATACAAAGGCAATGTAATCATTGTCTTTGTCAAAGCTCATCCAGAATTTCGTTTAAAATATTTTGGTGGAGCCAACAAATGGAGGTGTGTCTTTCTAACTTTATTCATTTAAATTTATATTGAGATAACTTATTATTGTTTCATTTATCAAACTTTCTTCGTTTAAAGTTCATTCTTTTGACTTTTAATTTATATACAAATATACAGTGATCATAGTAATTTATTTATCAAAATATGATTTCATGTCATAGCTTAATTATCAAAACTCAATCACATATTTTTAAATAACTCAAAACAATAGTCTATTTTCTCAAACCCTAATCAATACAGTAAGCCTTAATAGCCATAAGCCATATTTCATATTTAAAAACCCGAGAAATGATGTTAGTCCCAAAGCCTAATTAAATCAATTTTCCAAAATCTTCACAGTAGCCTCTTCATTCAAAAATAAATATGATAGTGTTAGTTTTTTAGAAACCCTAACCCTAATTTAAAACCGTGAGCCCTAAACCCTAATATCTTAAGGATCCATAACCCTAAATTCATGATGTTAGCCCTAAACCTTAATTTGATTAACCAAAAATATTATTACTTTCTTAAAATTATAAAACCATAATCAATTCCATTTTTCAAAAACCCTTACAGTAGCCTAAATAATAAATATAATAATTTCAAAATTCCAAAACCCTAAATGTTAATTAAAGAATTCTAAATTGAGACATAAACCTAAATTTGTATCTTTATTTGCTTTATTTAATTTTAGATTTGATTACGTAGTTTATTATATATTATATGTTTTCATTTATTTAATTTCAATGCTTGATTTATTTAATTTATCATGGATGGATATTTTCTTTATTATTATGATTATTATTTGTTTATTTTGGTATTAAAATTGTAAGAGGCATGTTTCCACTTTGGGGTATCTCATTAGTTAAATTTTATGTAATTTAAATTGCTTTTATATTTTGGACCTATTTAAAGAACACGTTTCCACCTTTCGATGGGTGTTCTATTTAGTTTTAGACATGGACGATGTAAGGACATGTTTCCATCCTCGGATGGGTGTCCATTTATTTGCTTTGTTTGGACATTGCTTTGATTTTAATATAATGATGCTTTATTTAAATTGTTGCATGTAGTATGGATAATATTGTTATATTTAAAAATTTTATAATATTAAGACCTGCAAAGGAGGCTGGTTCCAATGAACCGGGTGTTGTGGGGGTGCTGGACCATTTCTCACCTTCCCCACACGTACCCAACTTTCGAACCCATTAGGAGATTATGATTCCTTAGGAATTGAGTCATCCATCCCTTTATTTTTCCTGGCCCGTCCAGGTGGCGACTCCATTTTCTCTGGGCTTAGGCTCGTGTTCTCTAATGTCCCGAGCCTAAACAGTGCTGAAGTCGCAAGAACCATTCCACCGGGTGTGGGGGTAAAAATCCCCGCTCACACCAGATATTGAATCCCCCTAGCCATAAGAAGTATTTATGAATAACAATTCAATTAAATCAAATAATAGAGTTGAATTGTCAATCCCCTAAATTAGATTAAAACCTCTCTCAAGTGAATTAATCCCTAATCACTAAGTAGAATGCTAGGAATCACTTCCCAAGCATAATTAAATAGACCTTGCAATAGGAACAAGGAACAGTTTAGGCTTGGGGCCTTAGAGAACACGGGCCTAAGCATGGACAAAATGGAGTCACCACCCGGACGGGCCGGGAAAAAGAAAAGGATGTATGACTTGATTCCTAAGGAATCCCTAACCCATTATTGGGTTCGAAAAGTTGGGTACGTGTGGAGAAGGTAAGAAATGGCCCAGCACCCCCCACAACGCCCGGTTCATTGGAACCGACCTCCTTTTCAGGTCTTAATAATATAAAATTCTTAAATATAATGATATTATCCATACTACATGCAACAATTAAATAAAGCATCATTATATTAAAATCAAAACAATGTCCAAACAAAGCAAATAAATGGACATCCATCCGAGGATGGAAAGATGTCCTTACATAGTCCATGTCTAAAACTAAATAGGACACCCACTGAAAGGTGAAAATGTATCCTTTACATTGGTCCAAAAACTTTAAAATAAAATAAATTACATAAAATTTAACTAATGAGGTACCCACAAAGTGGAAACATACCTCTTACAACTTTAAAACTAAGACGAATAAAAGAATATTCAATCATCTAATTATAAATAAAAGCAAACCATTCATAAAATAAAATAAACCATTCATCATTAACATATAACAAATCACATAATCAAATTAATAAATAAAATTAGAATTCAATCCATTAAATAAACAAGGTTAAGGTTTAGGGTTTAGGATTTAAGAAATTAGGGTTCTGACATTTAAAGTTTGAGAAAATAGGGTTTTGGTATATAGAATTAGGGTTTTAAAGAATTTTGGAGTTGGGAAAAATGATTTAGGGTTTTGGAATCTCAAAGAACTAGTATTATTGTTAGGTTTATTATTTTAGAAAGATTATGCTACTGTGTTATTAAAATTTATAATTTGGGATTGAAGTGAATAAGGTACAAGCCTAAGAAAATAAGATTAAAACTTAAATATTTAAAAAGAAAAAGCTAATATGATAATAAAATAAACAAAATTGATTAAGTTTTTAACAAAATATATTAGGGTTTAATTTAAATTAGGGTTTGGAATTCTTATGGAAAATGATTAAGGGTTTTAAATATGCAATATGGTTTTTTAGGGTTTTAGATGGGAAATTAGAGTTTCTAGGGTTTTTTATCTTTAGAAATACAGATTAGGGTTTTATCAAAATATGATTATTATAAAAACACTAAGACCACTTTAACATGGATTTTTTATAAATACTTATATGTAATATGGCTACTGGATGTTTAAAATATTATTTGATTGATCTAATGTAGTGGTGATTTAATGGAACAAGCTACTGGTCATGCAAACAACAAAAATAAACTACTATGCTTACTATATATTGGTATATAAATTAAAAGTTAAAAGAATGAACTTTAGACAAAGAAAATTTGATAGATGAAATAATAATAAGTTATCTCAATATAAATTTAAATTAATTAAGTTAGAAAGACACACCTCCTTTTCTTTGCTCCACCAAAATTGTTTGAACGAAATTCTGGATGAGCTTCGCCAAAGACAATGATTACACTGCCTTTGTATTTTTCGGTTGAACTGAGAACAAGACAATGAGCTAAGCTACTGCCTTGTTGAATGTTTTTTCTGCCTATTTTTTTTCCAGATTCATTGCTCTCTACATGATATTTCGTTTTCTTGCTAAATTCTTTTCTCTGTTGCTGGTTCTCAAAGTCCCAAAAAATCTTCCTACTCTTTCCTGGCCAAAATCCAATTCCAATCCTTTTTCTCCCTTTTTTTTCTGTCCCCTTTTTCTGTGTGTTAAATACTATTATTTACAGGAAAACAAAAGACCTAATCCTATTTTAATAAGGAAATACTAACTATTTAGGAAAAAATAAAAAAACCGTGTGAAATAAGATTTGGTCAAAAAATTAGTAGTGCGCGTGGGCTGCTAGGCCTGCGAGACTGCGCTGGCGAAAATTGCTGTTAGGATCAGGCTGGGTGAATTGGTCAAGCCCAGCTGTGAGGAATTGGGCAGTGCCCAATTTGCCGCAAAAATGTTCTAGGGCAAAATTTCCATGCTGTTGCGCCTCGCCCGCAGATCCGTTCGATTTTTTATTTTTTCATTTTTTCATTTTTTATTTTTATTAAAATAACTATTCAATATTATAAGTAATTGAAATAATTAGAATACCACAAAAAATATTTTGGACTATCACATTGGACTGGGTCAAAGATTAAGGGTCTACAGTTTGCCCCCTGCTTGAATCATCTAAGACTTTCAGTAGAAGAGAGTGAAAAGCAACATGACTTTGAATAGATTTTGGATGAGGATGGGTACTTGGATTCGATTTGGGTACTTGGACTCGTGACTGGATTGGGTACTTGGACCCGAGACAAGAGTTGGGTGTCCAACCCAAAACTGGATTTCGATACTCGATCTTAAACTGGATATGGATGCTCAATCTGAAACTAGATTTGGATGCTCAATCCTAAACTGAATTTGGATACTCGATCCTAAACTAGATTTGGATGCTCGATCCTAAACTAGATTTTGATACTCGATCCTAAACTGGGTTTGGATACTCAATCCTAAACTGGATTTGGATACTCGATCCTAAACTGGGTGATACTTGATCCTAAACTGGATTTGAATACTCGATCCTAAACTGGATTTGGATACTCGATCCAAAACTGGATTTGGCTACTCGATCCGAAACTGGATTGGGACTCGATCCTAAACTAGGTTTGGATACTCGATCCTAAACTGGATTTGGATGCTTGATCTAAAACTGAACTGGGATACTCGATCCTACACTGAATTTGGATACTCGATACTAAACTGGATTTGTATACTCGATCCTAAACTGGATTTGGATACTTGATCCTAAACCGGATTTGGATACTCGATCCTAAACTGGATTTGGATTTGGGTTCTAGACCCAAAACTAAATTTTGGGTGCTCGATCCAAAACAGATTTTGGGTGCTCAACTAGAGATTGAATTTGAATGGGTTCTCGACCCGGTGGTGAGTTTTGGACTCAAAAGTGATTTAGGTTCTAGACCCGGTGGTGAGTTCTGGACTCAAAAGTGATTTGGGTTCTAGACCCGGTGGTGAGTTCTGGACTCAAAAAGTGATTTGGGTTCTAGACCAAAATATTTAAAAGTGAGTTAGAAAATATTTTATATACTCATAAACTTAAAAATTAAAATGAAGAAACTTTGCCCCTTGTATAGGCTCAAACCAATGATTTTTCTCATGCTAGATTTGATTGATGTTTGTATTTTGTCTGGTTCCTTTCATAAATATGCATCCCTTCTTTCTTTTGAAAAATGACTAGAGCTTTCTCAAGCCTTGGAACCTCCATGCCCCCTAATTCAATATCTTCTTTTGATTCTTTACTTCACATGGTGTTTGCTGTTCACTTTGACAAAGAATAGACAATACAATACAAGAAAATGCAATGTGATATGCTCATGTATGCATGATATGTATGAATAACACTTACGATGGTTCTATCGACTCACAGACCAAGATAACCAGCTGAAGTGTTCTCATTGGCTCCTTCCAAATGCCTGTTCAGATCTTTCATTGGAATGACAGAAGGCTCTGCATTTATGGCTTTTATCTTCAAGATGTTGAGGATATGAGTGATGAGACCCAAGCAATGGAGTCAGGGATGCATCCATTTCAAACTATGTTTTTGCATGTCATTTGGTAGCTTCTTCATGACCTCACCAACAATCATTTACTTTGCCCACTATTTCCTTTGAGGTTTAATGGTTCGACAAACTTCTCTTAACTTGAAGGCTTCGTGTGACAAAAACATTTTTTTTTTGAATTTTTATTTTGAAATCAAATGTTGTCTTTGCCAAATCAAATCCAATGTACCTCAGGACTTGATTTTCCAAATTAACATATCTATAACATGACAACCCTAATTACGGTTCCAAATTAAGCTTGGGAATCATTTCTATTTAAGCAAGAATTGTCACTTCAGATAGGCACATACACATCACTTAGTCAAAGGTCTCATTGAGTTTGAATATTGTGATTTTGAATATTGTCTATCTCATATGCATGCTTATTCAAACTATCTCCACTAATAGACTCTACCTACCAAGAGAGATCAACAGGTCTTTGATAGGCTTAAAATGGGGTCTATAATGGACACGGGTTAAATGAAAGCCATTTTAAGATTAGAGCTGATTTGACACAATGGACAAATCTTCACACTACAAACTGTTTGTTGGAACTTTAGACAGTTGAGAGCATGAAAAGATAGAGCTTTGAGTGTTCTTCCATCTTCTTGGCATTAATCTAGATCTTGATGGGGATAGTTTTTGCCCTTGCAAAAAGCTTGGTACCCATATTCAATTCTTTTCTTCTTTTCCCTTTTCTTTATCTTCCTTTTTCTTATTCTTCCCTTTTCTTTTTCTTCATTTTGTCCTTCTTCTCTGTCAGATTGTTAAGTATAGGACTTTCAGAAACTAGATGGTCTTTCCCCTCTCTGATTTTGGTTGCGTTGGACCAATTCAAGTCAAACTGTCCTTACAAGCCAAATGGAAGCCTTTTGCTGCCTTAGGTAAAAGAGAACTCGGTTGGCTTTCTGAACCATCCTTTTAGGTTTTATCTTTTATCTTTTCCTCTTCTTCTTCTTCTTCTTCTTCTTCTTCTTCTTCTTCTTCTTTTTTCTTTTGCCTCTCTTTTTTTTCTTTTTTTCTTTTCTTTTTTTCTTTTTTTCTTTTTTTTTTGGTTCTATCTCTAAAAGAGTTGTCTTGTTTGTACCAACTTGGGTTTCTAATAATGGATGAGTAGAGTGGTATTAATCTGCTTCAGTCCTAACTTTATCAGTGATATTTGATCTAATTCAGGTGAATTTCAACTACCCTTATAGTTTTGAGAACATCAACTATCCTCATGGTCTTGACTATTCATTCCTTTATTTAATCTTCTTGCCTCTTCACCTTAGTGATCATAAGACTTGTTAAAAAAGTAATAACAGCTCAGGATAGGTTATTGGGCTTATACATCAATGAAAAGAAAGCTAAAATTCTATGAAGGCTCAAAGGGACAATTAGGGATTGATATTTAATAGGGTGGGTACAAGTTGTTGGCTTATCAAACAATGCCTAGATCATTTCTCTCTTAAATAAGCTGAGTTCAACTTCACCTCAAAAATTTGTCAAAGCATGTTCTAAGACTGACTAGGACCTAGACAAAGGTAATTATACAGGAGCCCTCTCTAAGTAAGCATACATAACTCATTTCTATAAAATAATTCCCTCATATAGAAAAGTCATTCAAATCATGATGCCTAGATTCATTAATTTATGAACATCAAGCTAGATTCCTCATTGGTTGAGCACCAACATGAACAAAGACCAACAAAAATTTTGATGAAAGTAATTTATTCAAACAACTTTAAATTTGAAAAACACGATTGTTCCATAAAACACCAAATAAAGAAAATAAAAAAAAACAAACAAGCCAAGGGAAGTTTATTGAGTTAAGCTTCTTCTCCTTTCACATCTTCAATATTCCCATCTTGAAAGGAGGATAAGACAAGATCTTCCTCCAATCCTCCTCCTACCATGAAAATTGCTGGTGGTGGCACTCTGTTGAACCTAGGCATAGGATTGCTTTTGGTATTGGGCTTATCCGGCTTGGGTAGTTTACCACTGTCAATTAAATCTTGGATCTCGAGTCTTAGACGAGCACATTTATCCATCTCATGCCCTTGCATTTGATAAAATTGCCAGAAGGCCTCAGCATTGAAGTTTGGTGAAAGAGGATTATGTAACGGTCGAAGAGCCAATGGTTGTAACAACCCCTTCTTCTGTAGCTTATTGAAAACCCAAGATAGAGGTTTCCCCAATTCTGAGAACTGTCTTTTTATTTCCTTGACTAGTTCCATTAACATCAACTTCCTTTTGCATGGTTTGATTGCCTGATTGGTAGTTCCCTTTCTCATTTCTTCTTACTAAAAAGTAACTCTTCTCCCTTTTCCATTCTTTAATTTGCAGACCAGCTTGGAGAAGATCTTTGAAATCTCGGATGAGTGTATGAGACATCCTTTCACGAAGGCTAGGTAACACTCCTCTCACAATCATTCTAATTTGATCGAATTCATCAGGCCTTCTCTTGAGCAATGCAGCCTTATTTCTCCACCTCTTCATATAGTCCATGAAGTGTTCATGTTACCTTTGTCTAATGGACTCCACCTCCATTAGAGTAACTTCCAATTCAGCATTATATCCATATTGTTGGATAAAGGCCTTGTATAGAAAATCTCAGCTCTTTTATGTGCCATCCTCTAAGGTATTGAACCAATTTTAGATAATAGGATCGAGTATCCAAATCCATTTAGGATCGAGTATCCAAATCCATTTAGGATCGAGTATCCAAATCCAATTTGGGATCGAGTATCTAAACTCAATTTAGGATCGAGTATCCAAATCCAGTTTACGATTGAGTATCCAAATCCAGTTCGGATCGAGTATCCAAATCTAGTTTAGGATTGAGTATCCAAATCCAGTTAGGATCGAGTATCCAAGTCCAGTTTAGGATCGAGTATCAAAATCCAGTTAGGATCGAGTATCCAAGTCTTGTTTAGGATCGAGTATCCAAATCTAGTCTTAGGTCCAGAACCTAAAATTATCCTTGAGTCCATAAATTGAACCGGGTCCAGAATCCAAAACCTCAACTATCTCAAAAAAATTAAGTCTGTTTGCTTATCACTCTCTTTTGCTATAGTCTCAGATCGTTCAAGCAAGGGGAAAACTGTAGACCCTTAATTTTTGACCCAGTCTGGTCCGATATTTTTTATATATTCCAAAATAATTTTTGTAGTATTTTAATTAAATAATATTTATTTTAGTATTTATCATTCATAATTTTTTATAATAATAATATAAATAAATAAATAAAAATAAAAATAAAAATAAAAATCGGAGATGAAAAAATTTGTCGCCGAAAGTGGAATTGGCCAAGGCCAATTCACTCGCAAATCCTCGCAGTTTCACTAGCAATTTTTTTGTCAGCTCAATTTTCCAACGCAGTTTTTTCGAAACCAAATTCTATTTGGTTTTGGTTTCTTTTCCTAATTAATTTTAGTTTCCTTAAACAATTAGAAGTAGGTTTATAATTTTTCCTATAAATAACACATTAAAACTCAGAATTTGGGGGATCAAAAATTAGACATTTTCATGGGATTGAAAATTTATGTTACTAAGCTAGACTTGGGACTTCATATTTTAGAGAAGCAAGAAACGGCAAAAAAGCTAGCAACAAGAAGCAATCAATCCATCAAAGGCAGCAACCTTGCCTTTGTCTTTGTTCATCTAAAAATCATAATTATTTTTATAAAACTCTAAACTATTTTCTTAAATCCTAAAATTAAATATGTTTTCCAAAATACCAAAAACCCTAATTCTCTCAAAACCAAATACAGTAAACCCTAGTTTTCCTAAACCCTAAATTCTTAAAGCATCAAACCTTTATGACAAATTCAACAACACCCTAAACCCTAATCCAGTGAACGTAAAAATCCAATCTAGTAAATCTATGTTTTCACTTTGTGGGTACCTCATTAGTTAAATATTATTTAATTTAAATAGCTTTTATATTTTGGACCAATGTAAAGGACATGTTTCCACCTTTCGGTGGGTGTCCTATTTTGTTTAGACATGGATGATGTAAGGACATGCTTCCATCTTCGGGTGGGTGCCCATTTATTTGCTTTGATTGGACATTGCTTGGATTTTAATATAATGATGCTTTATTTTAATTGTTGCATGTAATATGGATAATATTGTTATATTTAAGAATTTTATAATATTAAGAATTGCAAAGGAGGCCGGTTCCAATGAACCAGTCGTTGTGGGGGTGTTGGGCCATTTCTCATCTTTCCCATACGTACCCAACTTTCTGAACCCATTAGGGGGTTGGGGATTCCTTAGGAATTGAGTCATCCACCCCTTTTTTTTTTCTCAGCCCGTCCGAGTGGCGACTCCATTTTCTCCAGACTTAGGTCTGTCTTCTCTAAGGCCCCAAGCCTAAATAGTGTCGAAGTCACAAGAACCATTCCACCAGGAGTGGGGGCAAAAATCCCCGCTCACACATACTTTCATGGTTATCAATGAAGCAAACCCTTTTCTATCATAATCAAGTGCCACAACCGTGCCTACCTAAAGGCCACATCTGTGTACATAACAAAACTTATGTCCAACTCCTAAAATTGGCACACGACCATGCCCATGGCTTTGAAAATGCTACTGCCACATGACTAAAATGAGCCCACGTCTATGGTTTCCCAATGCCATTCCAATGGCTTTCAATCTAACATTGCCACTCCACGAATTTCATACAAATAAACTTGTTTCAATGCCCATGGTCATACCCCTCCATAAGACCACACCTGTGGGTCACCAAACTTGCACCAAATCACAAATATTTAACCCAAAACATTTCAAAAACAATAAAAGACTTTATTGAAGTATATACTAACCTTTTTGAAGCCCAAAATGAATAAGATAAGCTCTTTTCCAACTCTAACTTCACTAAGCTTCCCACTTCCACTAAGTGGTCACACGTCTTTGATTACACAAACTAACTCAATCAACACCTATTCAAATTGTACGTTTAGATGCAATATTAGAAACTCACATAAACACACTTGAACCTCCTAAACTACACCTAAAAACAAATTATATATAGCCCAGGTCAAAACCCTAATTTCCATCTTACGTCTTCAATCCCTAGCCATCCTCTTTCAATCAATATTCTAAGTTTGCAATTATTATTTTGTATATCAAATTCATTACATTCCGTTTCATTTAAACAATTATCTAACAATTCATTAAAATCCTACTTAAAAGAAACTCATCAAAGGTTAAAGAAAACTCACCTAGCACTTTACTTAGCACCAAAGCTATCATCAATTCTTGGAAACCTTATAAAAATTTGATGAATGAAAGAATTAAAACAACCTCTCTTGTTTAACCACGGGGTCGATTAGAAGAAGATGATGAAATTTTTAGAATTGTTGACTTTAATATCTTCATCCAACACTAATATATAAATATATAATTAATTAATTAAGATATTTTAATTTATATTATGATTTTATATTATTAAATTTTCTACTTTTGTCTTTTTACCTCTTTTAAATTTATATGTTATATATATTTCATTTTATATTTTACACATCTCTCTCATTTAAATCTCCCTTAGCCCCACTAATTAATGTATTTAGATAGATTTAACAAAATTGGGATGTTACAAACTAGGCATTATGGTGTGTTGGTCCACTTTTCACCTTCTCTATGAATACTCAACTTTAGGAGCCCAATAGGGGCTAGGGATTCCTTAAGAATTGAGTCATCTTGCCTTTTTTATCTTCTTCCTAACCCATCCAATGGAGACTCCAATTCTCTGAGTTTTCCCATGTTCTTTAAGGCCCAGAGCCTAACAGTGTCGAAGTCGCGAGAACCATTCCACCGAGAGTGAGGGCGAAAATCTTCGCTTACAGTGGCGACTCCACAGAAGATAAGAGAAGTTGATTTTATTGGTCTGTATATTATTTTATTTTTTCTCATTATGACATTATTTATCGAATCAATTAGAATTGCATAGTGTGTGTGAGTTGGGATTCCATGTGAAACCTATGTTATGAATGTGTAAATGATTCCATACTTTCACTCAAGGTATCAAAATCGAGCACTGCATAATAACTCACAGCCTTATACCTTTTGGTATATCCTTGTTGTGGGAACCTAAGCTTTTCAACCCAAAGACTAAAGCCCATGTATTTGGCCCTGTAACATTCCTTAGTTTAATCTTATATGCTTATTATTTGACTAAGGTTAACATATCTTAGTTGGAGTTATGACCTATTTGGTTTTCTTTTTCCAAGTATGACCTAAATATGATGTAAGCCTAAAATAATTTTATTCTTTTAAGCCCAAAAGACTAAAATTATTTTTAAACTTTAAAGTTTGGACTTCGGGCATGGAAACCTTTTTTAAGATGGGTCAAAAATTCTTTTCTATCTCATGGCCCAAAAATGAAGCCTAAATTTACTTTTTGAAACCAACTTTTTTTTTACAATGGGCTTTGAAAGATTTTTTAAAAATGGGTTCAAAATTATTTTTTACTTCATGGCATAAATTAAAACTTTTATTGCAATTTTTTCAACTTGCAACTAGTTAGGTTAATTATGAAATATTAAAATTAATTATGGGGCTAATTTATACCACGACTTGTTATACTTCAATTATACCAACTTCACAAAACAAGCTCACTTCCATCAATTAACTGCTCATAAAAACATCTCATTACCTTCATAATTGTCTTCTTTTTTAATTAAAACTAACTCTCTTTCTAACCCAAATTATCACATAATCTAAAAATTAAGGAAAATTAAGCTTAAAGATAGAAACCTTACTTAGAGCTTTGGTTTTCCTTTAAAATCAGCTTAAAACCTTTGGATTTCTAATGAAATTTGATGTGTTGGATGGAAAAAATCTCTCCTCTCTCCCTCTTATGAAATTTAGCCATGGTTAATGAAGAAGGAAGAAAATGAGTTTTTTGTGTCTTCCTTCCCATCCATAAATATATATTATTAATTAATTATTATATGTTTTACTATTTCTTTAAATCCCCACCATAAATAATTTTTCCTACTTTTGATTTTTATTTATTTGTTTATTTTTACTTTTTCAACTTAAATAATTATTTAGGAATATGTGTATATATCTTGTATATATAGTGTATATATTATGCATATCTAGTAAATATTATGTATATCCCTTTCAACACATCTAGTTATTATCTCATATTAATTATTTTCATGTATATTAAAATTATGAATATTATAAGGCAACTACAATATTGGACGCGAAAAGGATATAACAACCACGAAGAATAAAGGGCAACCACGAACTAGCTTGCAGCTTAAAGGTCAAATGTTATGGGGTATGAATTTTTTTAGAAATATTGTTTTGCAAACAACTAGGGGTGTGTACAGGTCGGGTTTAGTTGGGTTAAAGTATATTTCAACCCGACCAAGCCATACCAAAGAGTAAAAATCTAAAACCGATTCCGCTAGAATTTTTTAAAATTTCAATCGAACCGAATTAATTTCTGGTTTTGTCAAGTAGGATAGTTTGAATCGGATTGATATTTAATATCAGAGCTTTATATTTGGATTTATTTTAGTGTTGTCAGGTCAATTCGGGTCGGATTTGGTCTGGATAGGCGATATAGTAAAGTAAAATAAATATATTTATATAAAAATATATAATAATTGGTTGGGTTTGGGTTAAAATGAAATCATTATCCTACCCAGACTGACCAAACACAAAATTTTTTAAAAATGTAAACTTAATTTGACCTGTATATACAATATAAACCAACCTAACTTCACCAAAATGTATTTAATTTGGTCTGGTTCAATGGGCTTATAAAAATCTGCACACCCCTACAAACAATCTACTGCAGGGATAAGGTTCTAAGGACAAAATTTGAAAATAATAAACACAATTGGACACAATTTTAATGGGTAATTAAGATTAACAAAGAAAAAATTGAAGGTCACCAAAATATGCAATAAGAATAACTATCAAACTTTTTTATTAATCTTTTGATCAATTTTTTTAAGAAACAAAGAGGACAGAGTAACAACATAACTGATTGGAGTTTAATTTTGAAATTAAATGAAATACAATAAGATACAAATTTAAAGTCAACAAGATACATTTTTCATATGATTTTCTTTTAGTTAAGAATAATAAAAAAAAAGGACATAAGTAAAAAATAACAATGGAATAAAGAGAAACAATCATGAGACAAAGAAACTCTAATTAAACTAAGATAGATAAGATTGGAACTTGATTTAGAGCCTAAGATTTGATACCAAACTGATGCGAACCCATAGGTATATGCACTTGAGGCCCAACACTTTTACACTTTGATCAACTTCCATGAAAAGATAAATTAAGTTCTTTTAAGATCTCAACCCAAATTCCAACAATGTGGAAGAGAACATTGGTATTAGATTCACTCAAGTTATTAACTCTTTATGAATGTTTTGATTCAATAAGAAGAAAGCAAGTGAATTCCTCTCTTAAGAACAAAGTACGAAATTTCATTCCAAATTCAATAACTATCCCCTTTACAATATGCATAAGATAGCTTAAACATGTTGTTAGCGGGGATTTTTACTCCTAGTGGAATGGTTCTTATGACTTTGGTACTATTAGGCTTAGGGCCTGTGAGCGGGGATTTTTGCCCCCACTCCCGGTGGAATGGTTCTTGCGACTTCGGCACTGTTTAGGCTCGGGGCCTTAGAGAACACGAACCTAAGTCTGGAGAAAAATGGAGTTGCCACCCGGACGGGCCGGGAAAAAGAAAGGGGTGGATGACTCGATTCCTAAGGAATCCCCAACCCTCTAATGGGTTCGGAAAGTTGGGTATGTGTGGGGAAGGTGAGAAATGGCCTAGCACCACCACAACGCCCGGTTCATTGGAACCGGCCTCCTTTACAGGTCTTAATATTATAAAATTCTTAAATATAACAACACTATCCATATTACACACAATAATTAAAAGAAAGCATCAATATATTAAAATCAAAGCAATGTCCAAACAAAGCAAATAAATGGACACCCATCCAAGGATGGAAACATGTCCTTACATCACATGCCTAAATAGGACACCCACCAAAAGGTAGAAACATGCCCTATACATAGGTTCTAAAATGGAAAAGCAAATTAAATTACATGATGTTTAACTAATGAGGTACCCACCAAGTGGAAACATACCTCTTACAACTTTTGGAAATCTAAATTAATTGACAAAAGTAAATAATCATTCATCATAAATAAATCATTCATCAAAGCTATTAATCAAAATATAAAATAAACATCCATCCATGATAAATTAAATAAATCAAGTATTGAAATTAAATAAATAAAAGCATAAGAGATAAATCAAAGTATAATCAAGTATGGAATTGAATAAAGCAAATAAAAGTTCAATTATAGCTACTGTGACTTTTTATGGAATTAAAATAGATTAGGGTTTTATGTTTTAAAAGGTTGGTAAGACTCTTTGATTAACAAAATTAAGGTTTGAATGATGAAATCATGAAACTAGGGTTTTAGACACTTTAAAATACTTTTGATTTTTGATTTTTGAATGATGATTTCAAGCTACTGTGTAAAATTTATGTTTTTATGTTTTTTAATGTTTTAAAAGGATTAGGGTTCATAAAAATTAGGGCTTAAGGTTTTAAAAGGATTAGGGTTCATTATTTTAGGTTTAAAAGTTGAATTTTGGATTTTAGGATTTAGAATTGAATTAATTTTGGGAATTTGGAAATCAATTTGATAATTTCATGAAGTTTTTTGAATTTAAACAAACAAATTAAAGTTTTTATAAGTAGAAAAGATGTTTTTTAAGGCTTTTTGAATGAAATAGAACCTACTTTAAAATTTTAAAAGAAACAGAATTTAAATTTTGGTTTTGTTGAAGAATATGTTCAATTAGAGTTTTAAGGTTTTTAAGAAGAAAAATTAACAATTTTAAGTTTTTTTGGAAAATAAAGTTACATTTTAGCATTTTTATCTTTGGAAAACTAAATTAAAGTTCGAAGATTTTAACTTTTGAAAAACACAAAAATCCTAGTTTTAGCTACTGTGTAAAAAAAATTAAAGAAAATCAATTAACGCATACCTTCTTTTGATGATTCCTCCAAAAACAATTCTTCTTGGATGAACTAGCTCCAAAGACAAGCCTTTTTTGCTTTTCCTTCCTTGATTTGGTTTCCAATTTTCCAAGCTATTGCCAATTTTTTGCCACCTCCAAATTAATTGCCTTTGGTCCTTATTTATAGTGTTTTGAGGTTGTTTATTCATAATTAGTTAAGGTAAGTAATATTAATAAAAAAAGAAACCAAAACTTAATTGGATTAGGTTTCAAAAAATTTGGGTCGAAAAATTTGCGCTGCCGAAAACAATTGCTGCAGGAAAAAATGCACTGGCGAAAAAATTCTGCCGCAGAAATCTTCGGCAGCGCGCTCAGAGCAGGCCCGTAAGCTATTTCGCAGGCAAAAAATTTCTGCATGCGAAATAGCACAATGATTTCACCAGCAGGAATTTCTTGCAGGCGACATGCCCACGGGCCCACTCGATGATTTTTTGGTTGCCGATTTTTCCGACTCCGACTCCGATTTTTATTTTTATTTTTTGACTTTTGTTTGTTTATTTCTATTTTTTATTAATAAAAATTAGATACTAAAGCAAAAATTATTTAATAAAAATTATTTTGGACCAATTAGACAATAAAAATCATTTTAGACTAAATAAAACATATTTGACCAGATTGGGTCAAAAATTAAGGGTCTATAGTTTGCCCCCTGCTTGAATGATCTGAAACCTTAGTGAAAGAGAGTGAAAATCAATAAGACTTAATTTTTGAGGTTTTGGGTTCTGGACCCAAGAGATTTGGACACTCGATCCTAAACTAGACTTGGATACTCGATCTTAAATCGAATTTGGATACTCAATCCTAAACTTAATTTGGATACTCGTTCCTAAATTGGATTTGGATACTCGATCCTAAACTAGATTTGGATACTCGATCCTAAACTGGATTTGGATACTCTATCCTAAATCAAATTTGTATACTCGATCCTAAATTGGCTTTGGATACTCGATCCTAAACTGGATTGGGATACTCAATCCTAACTGGATTTGGATACTCGATCCTAAATTGGATTGGGATACTCGATCCTAACTGGATTGGGACACTGGATCCTAACTGGATTTATATACTAGATCCTAAACTGGCTTTGGATACTCGATCCTAAACTAGATTAGGATACTCGATCCTAAACTGGATTTGGATACTCGATCCTAAATTGGATTGGGATACTCGATCCTAACTGGATTCGAACACTCGATCCTAACTGGATTTGGATACTCCATCCTAAATGGATTTGGGTACTTGGACCCGAGCTTGATTTGATTTGGATACTTGGACCCGAGAATGGGTGCTTAGACCCGAGATTGGGTACTTGGACCCGAGATTGGGCACTTGGACCCAAGATTAGATTTGATTTGGGTACTTAGACCCGAGATTGGGTGCTTGGACCCGAGATTGGGTACTTGAACCCAAGATTGGATTGAATTCGATTTGGGTACTTGGACCCAAGATTGGATGGAATTTGGGTACTTGGACCCAAGATTGAATTGAATTTGGGTGCTTGGACCCGAGATAGAATTGAATTTGGGTGCTTGGACCCAAGATTGAGTTTGACTGACCTTTTAACATTTGAGAAATCTGACTGCTCCGACTGTTTTATGCATTGTGATTCTTCACCATCAAAATGGATCTTCATCCTTTGAGATCGGGTCTTCATCCTTTGAGATCGGATCTTCAAAAAATGGATCTTCATCTTTTAACATCGGGTCTTCATCCTTAAAATGGATTTCCATCCTTTGACATCGAGTCTTCACCCTGGCTTTAGTTCTTTTAGCTGGATTGATCTTTTATCTTTTGTACCTTCATTCATTTGAGAGTTCCAATGTTTCATTCTTTTGTTCTTCCTTTTTGCAAAAATTCAACTATTTTTAATTGGACCTTATATCCTCTCCTTGCCCCCCTGTGTGGCAAAATATTTGTAAGTGAGTGTAAAAATATTTGGTATAAAAACTCAAAAAATTGAAAAGGAGAAACTTTGCCCCCTGTGTAGGCTTAAACCAAAGATTTTATCCATGCAAGCTTTGATTGATGTTTTTGCCATCTAGTTCTTCGCACAAGCATGTATTTCTTCTCTTTGCAAAAATACTGGAGCTTTCTCAAGCAATGGGCTTTCCATGCCCCCCTGATTTGACATCTTCTTTTAATTCTTCACTTCACAGAGTGTTTGTTGTTCACTTTGATAAAGAATATACAATACAAGACAAGAAAGTGCGATGTGATATGCTCATGTATGCATGATATGCATGAATAATACTTACAGTTGTTCCGTCGACTTACAGACCGAGGCGATCAGCAGAAGTGTTCTCATTGGTTCCCTTTTGACGCTCATTCAAGTCTCGCATTGGAATGATCAAAAGCTTTGCATTTGTGGCTTTTATCTTCAAGATGATGAAAACATGAGTGATGGAGACCCCAAGCAGCAGAGTCAGGGATACATCCATAGCATGTCGACAGATAGTTTCTTCATAACCTTGCCAATAATCATTTCCTTTGCCCAATGTGTCCTTTGGAGGTTCAACATACTTCCCTTAACTTGAAGGCTTTGTATGACAACACACATTTTTTTTTTCAAATTTTCTTTAAATTTTGATTTTGAAATCAAATGTTGGCTTTGCCAAATTAATGTCAATGTACCTCAGGACTTGATATTTCCAAATTAACATATCTATAACATGACAACCCTAGTTACCGTACTAAACTCGGGAATCATTTCTATTTAAGCAAGAATTGTTGCACTTCAGATAGGCACATACACATTACTTAGCCAAATGGTCTCATTTGAGTTTAAATATTGCCCATCTCATATGCATGCTTATCCAAACTATCTCCTCTAATAGACTCTACCTACCAAGAGAGATCAACAGGTCTTTGATAGGCTTGAAATGGGGTCTATAAGGGACACAGGTTTAAGTGAAGGCCATTTTGAGATTGGAGCTGGTGTGACACAATGGAAAAACCCTCACACTACAAATTTATTGTTGAAACTTTAGACAGCTTGGAGGTAATCTTGCTAGACTCCAAATTCCTTCTATATCTTCTTGGCATTAATCTGGATCTTGATTAGGACAGTCTTTGCCGGCGCAAAAAGTTTGGTACCCAAATTCGTTTCTTTTCTCCTTCTCCCTTTTCTTTATTTCTCGTACTCTTCCCTTTTATTTCTCTTTATTTTCCTTACTCTTCCCTTTCTTTGAGCATTTTGTCCTTCTTCCTTATAGGACTGTTAAGTACAGAATATTTAAGCACTGGATGGTCTTTCTCTTTTTCTTTTGATTTTGATAGAATCTTTGGCTGGGTTGGGACCAATTCAAGACAAAATGTCCTTATCAACCAAATGGAAGCCTTTTGCTGCTTAGGTAAAAGAGAACTCAGTTGGCTCTCTGAACCGCCTTTTTAGGTTTTCTTTTCTTGTTGTTTTTTTCCTTCTTTTCTTTTCTTTTCTTTTTTTCTTTTTTCTTTTTTCTTTTTTCCTTTTCTTTTTCTTTTGTCCTTTTTCTTTTTCTTTTTCTTCTCTTTTCTCTTCTCTCTTTTTTTGTTTATTTTTATATTTTTTGTTTGGTTCTAGCTCTAAAAGAGTTGTCTCGTTTGTACTAGCTTGGGCTTCCAATAATGGATGAATGGAGTAACATAAATCATCTTTAGCAGGGATAAATCATTTGTTACTCTAATGATGATGTTGTTTTGATATATTGGAGATATCAAAGGAACTTCAACTATCTTCATGGTCTTGAGAACTTCAACTATCTTCATGATCTTGACCAATCGTTGTTTTCTTTGATCTTCTTGCCACTTTATCTTAGTGATCATAAGACTTGTCAAAAGTATCACAACAGCTCAAGGTAGATTATTGGGTTTTGTAAGCCAATGAAAAGAAAGCTAAAATTTTATGAATGCTCAAAGGGACAACTAGGGATTGATATTTAATAGGGTGGATACTAGTTGTTGGCTAATCAAACAATGCCTAGATCATCTCTCCCTTAAATAAGTAGAGTTCAATTTCGCCTCGAAAGTTTGTCAAAGCATGTTCTAAGACTGACTAGGACCTAAACAAAGGTAATTATGCAGGAGCCCTCTCTAAGTAAGCATACTCAATGCTATAGAGTAATTTCCTCATCTAGTAAAGTCATTCAAGTCATGATGCATGAATTATCAAGCTAGATTCCTCATTGGTTGAGCTCCAAAATGAACAAAGACCAACAAAAATTTTGATGAAAGTAATTTATTCAAGCAACTTTAAATTTGAAAAAAAAAACAAGATTGTTCCAATTTAATATTAAAGAAAGTAAAATTAAAAAGCAATATTCAAGCTAAGGAAAGTTCGTTGAGTTTAAGCTTCTTTTCCCTTCGCATCTTCAATATTTCCATCTTGAAAGGATGATAAAACAAAATCTTCTTCCAATCCTTTTCCCACCATGAAGGTTGCTGGTGGAGGCACTCTTCCAAATTTAGGCAAAGGGTTGCTCTTGGTATTGGGCTTATCCGGCTCGGGTAGCTTGCCACTATCAATCAAATCTTGGATCTCATGCCTTAGACGAGCACATTTATCTGTTTCATGCCCTCGCATTTGATGAAATTGACAGAAGGCCTCGGCATTGAAGTTTGGTGGCAATGGATTATGTAAAGTTCGAGGAGCTAATGGTTGTAACAACCCTTTCTTTTGCAGCTTGTTGAAGACCCAAGATAAAGGCTTCCCCATATCTGAGAATTGTCTCTTATTTCCTTGACCCGTTATATTAACATCAACTTCTTTTTGTGTGCTTTGATTGTTAGGCTAGTTATTCCCTTTCTCATTCCTTCTTATTGAAAAGCGATTCTTCTCCCTTTCCCACTCTTCAATTTGTAGACCAGCTTGGAGAAGATCTTTGAAATCACGGATGAGTGTATGAGACATCCTCTCATGAAGACTAGGCAACACCCCTCTTACAATCATCCTTATTTGATCGGATTCATTGGGTCTCTTCTTGAGTAAAGCAGCCTTGTTTCTCCATCGCTTCACATAGTCCATAAAATTCTCATTTGGCCTTTGCCTTATGGACTCCACTTCCATTAAAGTAACCTCTAACTCAACATTATATCCATATTGTTGGATGAAGGCCTTATAAAGCAGATCCCAACTCTTTTGTATTCCATCATCTAAGGTATTGAACCAATTTTGGACAACAGGGTCTAATGAGAGCATGAAGTACCTTAAGGTTTGAGCCTTAGTACCTCGGGTAGATTGCATGGCAGTGATGTACTGCTTCACATGGAGATGAGGGTTTCCAGTTCCATTGTACTTGGCAAAAGAAGGCATCTTGAATTTATAAGGGACCTCTTCATCATGTTCAAATAGTTTGTCTATCTCGGACGCCTCTTCGATTTTCAATTTCTTTTCTAAATCAGCAATCATCTTTTCAACATTGGATGTCTCGGTCTTTTCAATAGTTGCCTTCTCAACAGCCTTCGGTTCTTTCTTCTTCTCTTGAACATCTTGGTAGTATTGAGCCCAATCATCATCGTCATCAATGATCACCTTTTCGTCATCAAAAACCACTTCACCGACTTTAGTCTTCCCTTTGTCCTTTGGTTTCTTAGTGCTAGTAGATGCCTCGGCATGGTTCTCTAAGATTGTAGTCAACTAGTTCTTCTTGGTCTCAGCTAGGGCCTCTTTGATTTCTTCCATCTTGGCATTGAGGGCCTCATCCACCATCCTTTGAATTTGTTCGGGCTCCATTGTTTTTGGTGAGCAAGTGATTGAGTCGTTGCTAGATACCTCGTCTCCGGCGTAGGTCAGATTGTTGTAGGCTTTTGAACTTTCGTAATCCAGGGCTGTGGCCAGAGAGGATCAATGATATGAGATGAAAATGTATGCATGTATGCATGTATGCACAAATAATCAACAAATAAGGATAAGTAAGACGTTCCTTCCAATCTTATATCTTCCACACACGAATGGCGAGTCTCTTTTCCTAGGTATATGGTTAACAAAATACCAACATGGGGTACCTTACTTTTGAATAATTCCCTCGGAGGTTTCAACCAATAGTTATATTTTTGAAAATGGATATCAACCCATGATAATTCCCATTAATTAGGTTTTAATCTATCCAACCAACTAAAGTATCTTTTATGCTATATTGGATTAAAACTAAATTAAGAGGTTTATCATAAATAGATTTCTCACTTGCAAAAGGTAACTAATGGTTCATGCCAAAAACAAGCCCATGGTTAATTTATTCTTAGTGTAAACTAGGCCTACAATTGATTTTTGGTATTTCATAATTGACCTAAATATTTTTGCAAGCTCTTTGTAAGAAATGGTTGGGTGAAAATATTTTTGTTTCTAAGCCCATTGTAAAAGAGATTAGAAAAATGGATTTTGGGCTTAGTATTTGGGACATGGGCCAAAGAATTTTTGATTTGTTTTTAGAAAAGTCTTATGTCCAAAGACCATCTTGAAAAATTTTGAAAATAGCTTTGGTCTTTTTGGACTTTAAAGAAAAATTTATTTTGAGCTTACAATATACTTAGGTCATATTAGAAAAAGAACAAACCAAATAAGCCATGATTTAAGCCAAGATAAACTAACCATAGTCAAACAACATGCATTTGGGGTAAAACCTAAGGAAAGTAACTAGGCCAATTACATGAGCTTTAGTCTTTGGGTTAAAAGGCTTAGGTTCCCATAGAAAGTATATACCAAATGGTACGAGGCTATGAGTGGTTATGCCATGCTCGATCTCCATACCTTGAGTGAAAGTATGGTATCCCTTACATAACATAACACGGGTAACACGGGCGTCCTAACTCATGCACACGATGCAATCTAAGATGATGCAATGGATACTATCATTATAAGAAAGAATAGAATAATATAAAGACCAACGGAATCAACTTGTCTTATCCCCAGTGGAGTCACCACTGTGAGCAGCAATTTTTGCCCCCACTCCCAGTGGAATAGTTCTTGCGACTTCGGCACTGTTTAGGCTCGGGGCCTTAGAGAAAACGGACCTAAGTCCGGAGAAAAATGGAGTCGCCACCCGGACGGGCCGGGAAAAAGAAAGGGGTGGATGACTCGATTCCTAAGGAATCTCAACCCCCTAATGGGTTCGAAAAGTTGGGTACGTGTGGGGAAGGTGAGAAATGGCCCAGCATAATCCACCTACTCTTATCTAACAAACATATTGCCATTTTGGCAATCTTGACTTTGATGTCCACCCCCACACCATTCACAAGACATTACTTGCATTGATTTCCCCAAAGATGAAGCTAAAGAATCAATCTTTTTATTCATTGCTTCCAACTGTGCTGTCAAAGAAACCACAGGATCCAATTGCTGTGAACCTGTAACCCTTAATTTTCCTTGTTCCCTTGGAGTTTGCCACTAATAATTGGTAAGGGCCATATCTTCAATCAAATCCCTTGCTTGTTCAGGTGTTTTATTATTTATGGTACCTCCGCCAGCTGCATTGATGGACTGCTTACTTGCATAATTTAATCCATTATAGAAAGTTTGAATCTGTAGCCACATGGGAAGCCCATTGTGAGGACACCTTCTCAATAAATCTTTGAATCTTTCCCAAGCATCATAAAGAGTTTCACCATTTAGCTGGAGAAAAGATGAAATATCATTCCTCAACTTGGCAGTCTTGGACGGTGGAAAATATTTCTCTAAGAATTTTTCTGCCAATTGACTCCATGTGGTGAAAGTGTTTGGGGGAAAAGATTTCAGCCATTTCCTCGGTCGATCTCTAAGCATGAATGGGAACAACCTCAATCTAATTGCATCTTTGGAGACATTCTGTATCTTGAATGTGTCACATATTTCCCATTCATGCTTAAAACAGTCTAAAATAATTTTTGTGGTATTTTAATTAAATAATATTTATTTTAATATTCATTACTTATAATATTTATTTTTAATAAAAATAAAAAAAAATAACAGTAAAAAAAAGATAAAAAGTAAATAAATAAAAATCGGCAACGAAAGAATCGTCGATAAAAAATTTTCGTCGCTGAAGATGAATTGGCTTGGGCCAATTCGTCGCAGGAAAAACTTGCGGCGAATTGGCTGGCCCGCGCCCGTATTTCGCACGTAATTCTCGTAGATAGATAGTATTCAAACTCAAATGAGATCTTTGACCAAGTAATATGTATGTGCCTATCTGAAGTGTAACAATTCTTGCTTAAATAGAAATGATTCTTGAGTTTAGTACGGTAACTAGGGTTGTCATGTTATAGATATATTAATTTGAAAAATTAAGTCCTGAGGTATAATGACACTGATTTAACAAAGCCAAAATATGATTTTAAAAAAATAAATAAATAATGTGTCTTTTTGTTATACAAAGCCTTCAAGTTAAGGGGAATATGTTGAACCATCAAACCTCGGAAGACACATAGGGCAAAATAAATGATTATTGGCATGGTTATGGATGTATGTATGCTGCTTGGGCCTCATCACTCAAGTTCTCAACATCTTTAAGATAAAAGCCATAAAAGGAAAGCCTTCTGTAAGACCTGAATGAGCATAGAAGGAGGTAATGAGAATACTTTAGCTGGTCACCTCAGTCTGTGAGTTGATGGAACCATTATAAGTGTTATTCATGCATATCATGCATACATGAGCTTATTGCATTGCACTTTTTTTTGTGTTGTATTGTCTATTCTTTGTCAAAGTGAACAACAAACATCCTGTGAAGTTAAGAATCAAAAGAAGATATTGAATCAGGGGGCATGGAAGACCCATTGCTTGAGGAAGCTCTAGTCATTATGCAAAAGAAAGAAGAGATGCATGTTTATGAAAGGAACCAGGCAATATACAAACATCAACCAAAGTTAGAAAAAATCATGGGGGGGCAAGAAGATATAGATAATAAAATTACTCTTAAGTCTAGAACTTAGCTAGGCTCCAGAACCCAAACTACTCTCATGTCCATAACAGAACCCAAACTATTCTGAAGTCCAAAACTTAGCTCGGGTCCAGAACCCAAACTACTCTTAATTCCAGAACTTAGCTCGGGTCCAGAACCCAAATTACTCTTAAGTCCAGAACATAGCTCAGGTCCAAAACCCAAACTAGTCATAAGTCCAAAACTTAGCTCGGGTCTATAACCCAAACTACTCTTAAGTCCAGAATTTAGCTTGGGTCCAGAATCCAAATTACTCTTATGTACTGAACTTAGCTCGGGTACGGGACCCAAATTACTCTTAAGTCCAAAACTTAGGTCGGGTCCAGAACTAAAATTACCCTTAAGTCCATAACTTAGCTCGGGTCTAGAACCCAAACTACTCTTAAGTTCAGAAATTAGCTTGGGCTTAGAACCCAAATTACTCTTAAGTCTAGAACTTAGCTCGAGTCCAGAACCCAAATTACTCATAAGTCTAAAACTTAACTCGGGTCCAGAACCAAAATTACTCTCTAATTCCAGAACTTAGATTGAGTCCAAAACCAAAATTACTCTTAAGTCCAAAACTTAGCTCGGGTCCAGAACCCAAATTACTCTTAAGTCCAGAACTTTGCTTGAGTCCATAACCCAAACTACTCTTAAGTCCAGAACATAGCTCGGGTCCAGAATCCAAATTACTCTTAAGTTCAAAACTTATCTCGAGTTCAGAATCCAAATTACTCTTAAGACCAGAACTTAGCTCCGGTCCAGAATCTAAATTAAGTCTAGAACTTACCTTAGGTCCAGAACCTAAATTATTTTTAAGTCCAAAACTTTTCCCGGGTCCAGAATCCAAATCCTAAGTTCTCGGGTCTAGAACCAAAATTATTTTTGAGTCCAGAGCTCAAATGACCCTTGGGTACGGAGTCCAATATGACTCTAAATCCATTCAAAAATCATATTGCTTTTCACTTTCTTTTGCCGTAATCTCAGATCGCTCAAGCAGGGGCAACCTGTAGACCCTTAATTTTTTAACCAGTCCAGTCCGATATTTTTAAAATAGTCCAAAATAATTTTTGTTGTATTTTAATTAAATAATTTTTATTTTAATATTAATTGCTTATAATATTTATTTTTAATAATAATAAAAAAGGTAACAGTAAAAAAAGATAATAAATAAATAAATAAAAATCGACGAATAAAGAATTGGTGACGAAAAATTTTTGTTGCCGAAGATGAATTGGCCCACAAGCCAATTTGCCACCATAGGAAATTCCTGCTACAAATTATCTGGCCCGCGAAGGTAGCTCACACGCAATTCTCACAGATTCTCAAACTTGGCCCACCTGTAGTCCGCAGTAATTTTTGCCAGCATAATTTTTGCCAGCCTAGTTTTTTTTTGTTGAAACCCAATTCTATTTGGTTTTTATTTCTTTTCCTAAATGGTTTTTATTTCCTGAGATAATTAGAAGTAGGTTTTTTACTTTTCCTATAAATACCACATAAAAACACACAGAAAGGGACTTTGATCTTTTATAAAAGAAGGAGAAAATTCTGGAGCTGAAATTTTTAATCGGACTTGGGACTCTTGAATTCTTTCGGCCAAAACAAACCCTAGCAAGCAAGAAGAAATCCAAAACAGAAACACAAAATAGAAGGCAACGAATCTGAAATATGAAGCAGAAAAGCAATCAACAAGGCAGTGGCTTAGCTCACTATCTTATTCTCAATTCAACCACCAAAAACAAAGGCAGTGTAATCATTATCTTTGTCAAAGCTCATCCAGAATTTTGTTCAAACTATTTTGGTGGAGCCAACAAATGGAGGTGTGTCTTTCTAACTTTATTCATTTAAATTTATATTGAGATAACTTATTATTGTTTCTTCTATCGAACTTTCTTCATTTAAAGTTCATACTTTTGACTTTTAATTTATATGCAAATATACAGTGATCATAGTAGTTTATTTATCAAACTATGATTTCATGCAGTAGCTTAATTATCAAAACTCAATCACATATTTTTAAATAACTCAAAGAAATAGTCTATTTTCTCAAACTCTAATCAACACAGTAAACCTTAATAGCCGTAAGCCATATTTCATATTTAAAAACCCTAGAAATCCTATTTCATGATGTTAGTCACAAACCCTAAGTAAATCAATTTTTCAAAATAGTCACAGTAGCCTCTTCTTTCAAAAATAAATATGACAGTTTTAGTTTTCTTAGAAAGCCTAACCCTAATTTAAAATCATGAGCCCTAAACCTTTATATCTTAAGGATCCAAAACCCTAAATTCATGATGTTAGCCCTAAACCCTAATTTGATTAACCAAAAACCTTATTACTTTCTTAAAATTGTAAAACCCTAATCAATTTCATTTTTTCAAAAACCCTCACAGTAGCCTAAATAATATATATAATAATTTCAAAATTCCAAAACCCTAAATGTTAATTAAAGAACTCTAAATTGAGACATAAACCTAAATTTGTATCTTTATTTGCTTTATTTAATTTTAGATTTGATTATGTAGTTTATTGTATATTATATATTTTGATTTATTTAATTTCAATGCTTTATTTATTGAATTTATCATGGATGGATATTTTCTTTATTATTATGATTATTATTTGTTTGTTTTGGTATTAAAATTGTAAAAGGTATGTTTTCACTTTGTGGGTACCTCATTAGTTAAATTTTATGTAATTTAAATTGCTTTTATATTTTAGATCAATGTAAAGGACACGTTTCCACCTTTCTGTGGGTGTCCTATTTAGTTTTAGACACGGATGATGTAAGGACATATTTCCATCCTCGAATGGGTGTCCATTTATTTGTTTTATTTGGACATTGCTTTGATTTTAATATAATGATGCTTTTTCTTAATTGTTACATGTAATATGAATAATATTGTTATATTTAAGAATTTTATAATATTAAGACCTGCAAAGGAGGCCGGTTCCAATGAACCGGGCGTTATGGGGTACTGGCCATTTCTCACCTTCCCCACACGTACCCAACTTTCTGAACCCTTTAGGGGGTTAGGGATTCCTTAGGAATCGAGTCATCCACCCCTTTCTTTTTTTTGGCGTGTCTGGGTGGCAACTCCATTTTCTCCAGGCTTAGGCCGTGTTCTCTAAGGTCCCGAGCCTAAACAGTGCCAAAGTCGCAAAATTCATTCCACCAGGAGTGGGGGTGAAAATCCCCTCTCACAGTGGCGACTCCACTGGGGATAAGAGAAGTTGATTTCATTTGTCTTTATATTATTCTATTCTTTTTTATCATGATATTATCCATTGTATCATTAGATTGCATTGTGTGCTTAAGTTAGGACGCCCGTGTTAGCCGTGTTGTGTTATGTAAGGGATACTATACTTTCACTCAAGGTACGGAGATCGAGCATGGCATAACCACTCATAACCTTGTACCATTTGGTATATACTTGCTATGAGAACCTAAGCCTTTTAACCCAAAGACTAAAGCTCATGTAATTGGCCTAGTTACTTTCCTTAGGTTTTTACCCTAATTGCTTGTTGTTTGACTATGGTTAGCTTATCTTAGTTTAAATCATGGCTTATTTTGTTTGTTCCTTTTCTAATATGACCTAAGTAAATTGTACGCTCAAAATAAATTTTTCTTTAAAGTCCAAAAGACCAAAGCTATTTTCAAAACTTTTCAAGATGGTCATTGGATATAAAACTTTTCTAAAAATAAATCAAAAATTCTTTTCTCATGACTCAAATACAAGCCCAAAAACCACTTTTTTTTCAAAAATCTCTTTACAATGGGTTTTTCAAACAAAATTATTTTCATCCAACCTTTTCTTACAAAGAGCTTGCAAATTATTTAAGTCAATGATGAAACAACAAAATCAATTGTGAGCCTTGTTTATACGAAGAATTATTAATCATGGGCTTATTTTTGGCATGAATCATTCGTTACTTTTTTTAAGTGAGAATTCTATTTATAATAAACCTCGTAATTTAGTTTGAATCCAATATAGCTTAAAAGCTACTATAGTTGGTTCAATGGATTAAAACCTAATTAATGGAAATTAACCCAAATTGATTTCCATTCTTAAAATATAGCTATTGGTTGAAACGTCCAAAGGAATTATTCAAAAACAAGATATCCCATATTGGTATTTTGTTAAACATGTTACATAGAAAAAATCATGAGGGGCGAGAAGATATAGATAATCAAATTACTCTTAAGTCCAGAACTTAGCTCGGGTCCATAATCCAAACTACACTTAAGTTCAGAACTTAGCTCGAGTCCAGTACTCAAACTAATCTTAAGTCCAGAACTTAGCTCGGGACCAGAACCCAAACTACTCTTAAGTCCAGAACATAGCCAGGGTCTAAAACCCAAACTACTCTTAAGTCCATAACTTAGCTCGGGTCCAGAACCCAAACTACTTTTAAGTCCAGAACATAGCTCGGGTCCAGAACCCAAACTACTTTTAATTCCAAAACTTAGCTCAGGTCTAGAACCCAAACTAATCTTAAGTCCGAAACTTAGCTCGAGTCTAGAACCCAAACTACTCTTAAGTCCATAACTTAGCTCGGGTCCAGAACTCAAATTATCCTTAAGTCCAGAACTTAGCTCGGATCCAGAACCCAAATTACCCTTAAATCCAGAACTTAGCTCGAGTCCAGAACCCAAAATACTCTTAAGTCCAGAACCTAGCTTGGGTCCAGAACCCAAATTACTCTTATGTCCAAAACTTAGCTCGGGTCCAGAACCCAAATTACTCTTAAGTCCAGAACTTATATAGGGTCCGGAACCCAAATTACTCTTAATTCTAGAACTTAGCTCGGGTCCAGAACCCAAATTACTCTTAAGTCCAGAACTTATCTCGTGTCCAGAACCCAAACTACTCTTAAGTCCAGAACTTTGCTCGGTTCCAGAACCCAAACTACTTTTAAGTTTAGAACTTAGCTCGAGTCCAAAACCCAAATTACTCTTAAGTCTAGATCTTATCTCGGGTCCAGAACCCAAATTACTCTTAAGACCTGAACTTAGGTCGGATCCAGAACCTAAATTATTTTTAAGTCTAGAACTTACTGCGGGTCTAGAATTTAAATCATGAGTTTAGCTCATGTTCAGAACCTAAATTATTTTTTATTTCAAAGCTCAAACCAACCTTGGGTATGGAGCCCAATATGACTCTAAATTCAATCAAAAATCATATTTCTTTTCACTCTCTTTTGTCATAGTCTTAGATCGCTCAAGCAGGGGGCAAACTGTAGACCCTTAATTTTTGACCCAGTCAATTTTGATATTTTTAAAACTGTCTAAAATAATTTTTGTGTTATTTTAATTAAACAATATTTATTGTAATATTCATTACTTATAATATTTATTTTTAATAAAAAAAAAGGTAACAGTAAAAAAATATAATAAATAAATAAATAAAAATCGGCGACGAATATTTTTTGTAGCCGAAGATGAATTGGTTTGGGCCAATTCGCCGCAGGAAAAGCCTGTGGCGAATTGGCCACAAGCCAATTCGAAGCAGGAAATTCCTATGGCCAATTGGCTGGCCCGCGCCGGCAGCTCACACACAATTCTCGCAGATACTCGTTGCTGGCCCGCATTAATTTTTACCAGTGCAGTTTTTTCTGAAAGCCAATTCTATTTGGTTTTTATTTCTTTTCCTAAATTGTTTTTATTTTCTGAGACAATTAGAAGTAGATTTTTTATTTTTTCCTATAAATACCACATTAAAACACACAAAAAGGGACTTTGATCTTTTAAAAAGGAGGGATGATCTTTTAAAAAGAAGGAGAAAATTATGAAGTTTAAATTTTTAACCGGACTTGGGACTCTTGAATTCTTTCAGCCAAAACAAACCCTAGCAAGCAAGAATAAATCCAAAATAGCAACATAGAATAGAAGGCAATGAATCTAAAATATCAAGCAAAAAAGCGATCAACAAGGTAGTGGCTTAACTCACTATCTTATTCTAAATTCAACCAACAAATACAAAGGTAGTGTAATCATTGTCTTTGTCAAAGCTCATCCAGAATTTCATTGGAACCGACCTCCTTTTCAAGTCTTAATAATATAAAATTCTTAAATATAATGATATTATCCATACTACATGCAACAATTAAATAAAGCATCATTATATTAAAATCAAAACAATGTCCAAACAAAGCAAAAAAATGGACACCCATCCGAGGATGGAAAGATGTCCTTACATAGTCCATGTCTAAAACTAAATAGGACACCCACTGAAAGGTGAAAACGTATCCTTTACATTGGTCCAAAAACTTTAAAATAAAATAAATTACATAAAATTTAACTAATGAGGTACCCACAAAGTGGAAACATACCTCTTACAACTTTAAAACTAAGACGAATAAAAGAATATTCAATCATCTAATTATAAATAAAAGCAAACCATTCATAAAATAAAATAAACCATTCATCATTAACATATAACAAATCACATAATCAAATTAATAAATAAAATTAGAATTCAATCCATTAAATAAACAAGGTTAAGGTTTAGGGTTTAGGATTTAAGAAATTAGGGTTCTGACATTTAAAGTTTGAGAAAATAGGGTTTTGGTATTTAGAATTAGGGTTTTAAAGAATTTTGGAGTTGGGAAAAATGATTTAGGGTTTTGGAATCTCAAAGAACTAGTATTATTGTTAGGTTTATTATTTTAGAAAGATTATGCTACTGTGTTATTAAAATTTATAATTTGGGATTGAAGTGAATAAGGTACAAGCCTAAGAAAATAAGATTAAAACTTAAATATTTAAAAAGAAAAAGCTAATATGATAATAAAATAAACAAAATTGATTAAGGTTTTAACAAAATAAATTAGGGTTTAATTTAAATTAGGGTTTGGAATTCTTATGGAAAATGATTAAGGGTTTTAAATATGCAATATGGTTTTTTAGGGTTTTAGATGGGAAATTAGAGTTTCTAGGGTTTTTGATCTTTAGAAATATAGATCAGGGTTTTATCAAAATATGATTATTATAAAAACACTAAGACCACTTTAACATGGATTTTTTATAAATACTTATATGTAATATGGCTACTGGATGTTTAAAATATTATTTGATTGATCTAATGTAGTGGTGATTTAATGGAACAAGCTACTGGTCATGCAAACAACAAAAATAAACTACTATGCTTACTATATATTGGTATATAAATTAAAAGTTAAAAGAATGAACTTTAGACAAAGAAAATTTGATAGATGAAATAATAATAAGTTATCTCAATATAAATTTAAATGAATTAAGTTAGAAAGACACACCTCCTTTTCTTTGCTCCATTAAAATTGTTTGAACGAAATTCTGGATGAGCTTCGCCAAAGACAAGGATTACACTGCCTTTGTATTTTTTTGTTGAACTGAGAACAAGACAATGAGCTAAGCTACTGCCTTGTTGATTGTTTTTTCTGCCTATTTTTTTTTTCCAGATTCATTGCTCTCTACATGATATTTGGTTTTCTTGCTAATTTCTTTTCTCTGTTGCTGGTTCTCAAAGTCCCAAAAAATCTTCCTACTCTTTCCTGGCCGAAATCCAATTCCAATCCTTTTTCTCCTTTTTTTTCTGTCCCCTTTTTCTGTGTGTTAAATACTATTATTTACAGGAAAACAAAAAGACCTAATCCTATTTTAATAAGGAAATACTAACTATTTAGGAAAAAATAACAAAACCGTGTGAAATAAGATTTGGTCAAAAAATTAGTAGTGCGCGCGGGCTGCTAGGCCTGCGAGACTGCGCTGGCAAAAATTGCTGTTAGGATCAGGCTGGGTGAATTGGTCAAGCCTAGCTGTGAGGAATTGGGCAGTGCCCAATTCACCGCAAAAACTTTCTGGGGCGAAATTTCCATGCTGTTGCGCCTCGCCCGCCGATCCGTTCGATTTTTTATTTTTTCATTTTTTTATTTTTTATTTTTATTAAAATAACTATTCAATATTATAAATAATTGAAATAATTAGAATACCACAAAAAATATTTTGGACTATCACATTGGACTGGGTCAAAGATTAAGGGTCTACAGTTTGCCCCCTGCTTGAATCATCTGAGACTTTCAGTAGAAGAGAGTGAAAAGCAACATGACTTTGAATATTTTTTGGATGAGGATGGGTACTTGGTTTCGATTTGGGTACTTGGACTCGTGACTGGATTGGGTACTTGACTCGAGACAAGAGTTGGGTGTCCAACCAAAAACTGGATTTGGATACTCGATCTTAAACTTGATATGGATGCTCAACTTGAAACTTGATTTGGATGCTCAATCCTAAACTGAATTTGGATACTCGATCCTAAACTGGATTGGGATGCTCGATCCTAAACTGGGTTTGGATACTCAATCCTAAACTGGATTTGGATACTCGATCCTAAACTGGGTGATACTTGATCCTAAACTGGATTTGAATACTCAATCCTAAATTGGATTTGGATACTCGATCCGAAACTGGATTGGGATACTCGATCCTAAACTAGGTTTGGATACTCGATCGTAAATTGGATTCGGATACTCGATCCTAAACTGGATTTGGATGCTTGATCTGAAACTGAACTGGGATACTCGATCCTACACTGAATTTGGATACTCGATCCTAAACTGGATTTGGATACTTGATCCTAAACAGGATTTGGATACTCGATCCTAAACTGGATTTGGATTTGGGTTCTAAACCCAAAACTGAATTTTAGGTGCTTGATCCGAAACTGATTTTGGGTGCTCAACCAGAGATTGAATTTGAATGGGTTCTCGACCCGGTGGTGAGTTCTGGACTTAAAAGTGATTTAGGTTCTGGAACCGGTGGTGAGTTCTGGACTCAAAAGTGATTTAGGTTTTGGACCCGGTGGTGAGTTCTGGACTCAAAAAGTGATTTGGGTTCTAGACCAAAATATTTGAAAGTGAGTTTTAAAATATTTTATATACGCATAAACTTAAAAATTAAAATGAAGAAACTTTGCCCCTTGTATAGGCTCAAACCAATGATTTTTCTCATGCAAGATTTGATTGATGTTTGTATTTTGTCTGGTTCCTTTCATAAATATGCATCCCTTCTTTCTTTTGCAAAATGGCTAGAGCTTCCTCAAGCAATGGAACCTCCATGCCCCCTAATTCAATATCTTCTTTTGATACTTTACTTCACAGGGTGTTCGCTGTTCACTTTGATAAAGAATAGACAATACAATACAAGAAAATGCAATGTTATATGCTCATGTATGCATGATATGTATGAATAACACTTACAATGGTTCTATCGACTCACAGACCAAGATAACCAACTGAAGTGTTCTCATTGGCTCCTTCTAAATGCCTGTTCAGATCTTTCATTGGAATGAGAGAAGGCTCTGCATTTATGGCTTTTATCTTCAAGATTTTGAGGATATGAGTGGTGAGACCCAAGTAGTGGAGTCAGGGATGCATCCATTTCAAACTATGTTTTTGCATGTCAGTTGGTAGCTTCTTCATGACCTTGCCAAAAATCATTTACTTTGCCCAATGTGTCCTTTGAGGTTTAATGGTTCGACAAACTTCTCTTAACTTGAAGGCTTCGTGTGACAAAAACATTTTTTTTTTGAAATTTTATTTTGAAATCAAATGTTGTCTTTGCCAAATCAATTCCAATGTACCTCAGGACTTGATTTTCCAAATTAATATATCTATAACATGACAACCCTAATTACAGTTCCAAATTAAGCTTAGGAATCATTTCTATTTAAGCAAGAATTGTTGCACTTCAGATAGGCACATACATATCACTTGGTCAAAGGTCTCATTGAGTTTGAATATTGTGATTTTGAATATTGTCTATCTCATATGCATGCTTATTCAAACTATCTCCACTAATAGACTCTACCTACCAACAGAGATCAACAGGTCTTTGATAGGCTTGAAATGGGATCTATAAGGGACACGGGTTAAATGAAAGCCATTTTAAGATTAGAGCTTATTTGACACAATGGACAAATCTTCACACTACAAACTGTTTGTTGGAACTTTAGACAGTTGAGAGCATGAAAAGATAGAGCTTTGAGTGTTCTCCCATCTTCTTGGCATTAATCTAGATCTTGATGGGGATAGTTTTTGCCCTTGCAAAAAGCTTGGTACCCATATTCATTTCTTTTCTTCTTTTCCCTTTTCTTTATCTTCCTTTTTCTTATTCTTCCCATTTCTTTTTCTTCATTTTGTCCTTCTTCTCTGTCGGATTGTTAAGTATAGGACTTTCAGAAACTAGATGGTCTTTCCCCTCTCTGATTTTGGTTGCATTGGACCAATGCAAGTCAAACTGTCCTTACAAGCCAAATGGAAGCCTTTTGCTGCCTTAGGTAAAAGAGAACTCGGTTGGCTTTCTGAACCACCTTTTTAGGTTTTATCTTTTATCTTTTTTTTCTTCTTCTTCTTCTTCTTCTTCTTTTTTCTTTTGCCTCTCTTTTTTTTCTTTTTTTCTTTTCTTTTTTTCTTCTTCTTCTTTTTCTTCTTCTTCTTCTTTTCTTTTTTTTTTTGGTTCTAGCTCTAAAAGAGTTGTCTTGTTTGTACCAACTTGGGTTTCTAATAATGGACGAGTGAAGTGGTATTAATCTGCTTCAGTCCTAACTTTATCAGTGATATTTGATCTAATTCAGGTGAATTTCAACTACCCTTATAGTTTTGAGAACATCAACTATCCTCATGGTCTTGACTATTCATTCCTTTATTTAATCTTCTTGCCTCTTCACCTTAGTGATCATAAGACTTGTCAAAAAAGTAATAACAGCTCAGGGTAGGTTATTGGGCTTATAAGTCAATGAAAAGAAATCTAAAATTCTATGAAGGCTCAAAGGGACAACTAGGGATTGATATTTAATAGGATGGATACAAGTTGTTGGCTTATCAAACAATGCCTAGATCATTTCTCTCTTAAATAAGCAGAGTTCAACTTCACCTCAAAAATTTATCAAAGCATGTTCTAAGACTGACTAGGACCTAGACAAAGGTAATTATGCAGGAGCCCTCTCTAAGTAAGCATACATAACTCATTGCTATAAAATAATTCCCTCATATAGAAAAGTCATTCAAATCATGATGCCTAGATACATTAATTTATGAACATCAAGCTAGATTCCTCATTGGTTGAGCACCAACATGAACAAAGACCAACAAAAATTTTGATGAAAGTAATTTATTCAAACAACTTTAAATTTGAAAAACACGATTGTTCCATAAAACACCAAATAAAGAAAATAAAACAAAAAAACAAACAAGCTAAGGGAAGTTTATTGAGTTAAGCTTCTTCTCCTTTCACATCTTCAATATTCCCATCTTGAAAGGAGGATAAGACAAAATCTTCCTCCAATCCTCCTCCTACCATGAAAATTGCTGGTGGTGGCACTCTGTTGAACCTAGGCATAGGATTGCTTTTGGTATTGGGCTTATCCGGTTTGGGTACTTTACCACTGTCAATTAAATCTTGGATCTCGAGTCTTAGACGAGCACATTTATCCATCTCATGCCCTTGCATTTGATGAAATTACCAGAAGGCCTCGGCATTGAAGTTTGGTGGCAGAGGATTATGTAACGGTCGAGGAGCCAATGGTTGTAACAACCCCTTCTTCTATAGCTTATTGAAAACCCAAGATAGAGGTTTCCCCAATTATGAGAACTGTCTTTTTATTTCCTTGACTAGTTCCATTAACATCAACTTCCTTTTGCATGCTTTGATTGCCTGATTGGTAGTTCCCTTTCTCATTTCTTCTTACTGAAAAGTAACTCTTCTCCCTTTCCCATTCTTTAATTTGCATACTAGCTTGGAGAAGATCTTTGAAATCTCAGATGAGTGTATGAGACATCCTTACACGAAGGCTAGGTAACACTCCTCTCACAATCATTCTAATTTGATTGGATTCATCAGGCCTTCTCTTGAGCAATGCAGCCTTATTTCTCTACCTCTTCATATAATCCATGAAGTTTTTGTGTTACCTTTGTCTAATGGACTCCACCTCCATTAGAGTAACTTCCAATTCAGCATTCTATCCATATTGTTGGATAAAGGCCTTGTATAGAAAATCTCAGCTCTTTTATGTACCTTAGAGTTTGAGCCTTAGTAGCTCTGGCAGACTGCATAGCAGTGATATACTGCTTCACATGGAGGTGAGGATTTCCAATTCCATCAAACTTTGCAAAGGATGGCATCTTGAACTTGTACGGAACTTCTTCATCTAGCTCAAATAATTTTTCAACTTCGGACATTTTTTCAATTTTCAGCTTCTTTTCAAACTTCTTTTCTAGATCAACAGTCATCTTTTCAAAATTTGAAGTTTCAATTTTCTCTACAGTTGATCTTTCAATGAACTTTGGTTCCTTCTTCTTGTCATGAGAATCTTGGAAGTATTGAGCCCAATCGTCATCGTCATCAATGATCAACTTATCATCATCAAAAGCCACTTCACCAACTTTAGCCTTCCCCTTATCTTTCTTAGTGTTTGCAGATGCTTCGGCATTATTCCCAAACATTGTAGTCATTTGATTCTTCATGATCTCAGCTAGGGCCCCCTTTAGTTCTTCCATTTTAGCATTGAGAGAGTCATCCACCATTCTTTGAATTTTTTCGGGCTCCATTACTTTTGGTGAAAAAGAGATTGAGTCGTTGCTAGATTCTTCATCTTCGGCATAGATCGGATTGTCATAAGCTTTTGAACTGTCATAATCCAGGGCTGTGAGCCAAAAAGGATTAATGATATGTGATGTGATGCATGTATGCATAAACAATAAACAAACAAGGATAAATAGGACATTTCTTCCCACCTTACACGGATGCTGAGTCTCTTTTTCTAGGTATATGGTTAACAAAATACCAACATGGGGTATCTTGTTTTTTAATATTTCCCTCAGAAAATTATAAATGTTCATAGAAGGCGGTGGTCCTTACAATACATCACCTTTCATGGAGAATTATATTGAAGATGGCCTGATGGGAGTGCACTTGAGATGCTTAAGGATGCCTGAAGTGGAGCATATTATGTTGGAAATACATGCGGGAAGTTGCGGTCCACACATGAGTGATTTAGCCCTAGTTAAGAAGATAATTCGACAAGGTTTGTAACACCCTTATACCCTATATACGTACACTACATACACCCAATATATGTAATATATGAATATATGATACAAGAATGCCACAACCCAATTTAAAAGACAATTCTTTACTTATAAAATATGTATAAACTTATTACATCTAATTGATATCATATAAATAATAGATGAAATATTACTTGCTAAAACATATATATACTTCATTACCAAAGGTTTAACCAAAACACTTTTGATAGTTTCTGAAAAGTACATATATATACAAAAAAATATAACTTAATATACATGAAGTCAATATGTACAAAAATATAAAAAATATACATGCTGGAAGTTTGTCTCTGATCTTGATGTCCAATAATAAACACTGCACTCATGCTCTCAAGCCTAGATTGACTCGGTCTAGATGAACTCTACGGCTCAATCGGATCTTCCCTATCACTTGTGCGATGAATCATAATCGTGCTAAGCCAAAAGCTTAGTGATACAAACTTTGATAACAACATAGTTCAAATGCAATGCCAAAGCACAACACATAAGGATATTATATCTCATAACATTACATATTAATATATATTGCTCAATTATTCCACAATTCATAATTCACATAAAAGCAAACACAAGCATGGGCCCAAAAGAATCCAAAATTCTATTCAAATCCCATAGTTACTGCTTTGGTCCAAGATGACACCATGTGTCTAGCCCCGAAGGCAAATCATAATCGCAATGGGATTACCTCACATGTAACATCCCAACTAGGCTTCAAGGACTAGGCCCAACCCAGCTTCAATGGACTGTTGCTACATCATGTAACATCCCAGCTAGGCTTTAAGGACCAAGACCAACCCAACTTCAAGGGACTGTTAAGTCTTAGGCATGCCTCCAAACATAAAACTCTGAAAATTGAATAACATACTAGGCACACAATTCTTTCATAATTCCATTATCAAATTCTTTCTCATTTTCTCATGATCAAACTAGGCACAATGCCTCAAATATCTCACTTATATCAGCATAGCCATTACCAATGACTTTACATATTATCATTAATGTACACACAACAAATCACATTACCCATATATTTTGGGTCATTATCAAATTTTACACATATTTCACATTACATATAATGCATTTGTAACATTATACAAATCATAGCATATTACTCGTGCACCAATAATGCAGTAAGTAACTTAACACATTTTCCAACCAAATATGTTAAGTCCCAATGTAATGTAATAAAAGGAAAATAAAATACAAAGGGCAGTTCAGAAAGCCAACCGAGTTTTCCTTTACCTAAAGCGGTAGAAGGCAAAGACAGTTTGACTTAAATTGGTCCAACCTAACTAGAAATTCAACCAAAATTAGAGAGATAGAAGAAAGGTCATCAAGAGCTTGAAAGTCCTATGCTTGACAGTCCTACAAGGAAGAGGGACAAAATGATAAAATGATATAGAAAAAAAAATAAGAGGAGAGAGAGAGAGAAAGGGGAAAGAAGAAAAGAAAAGGAATATAGGTACCAAACTTTTTGTAAAGGCAAAGACTATCCTAATCAAGACCCAGACTCATGTCAAGAAGAAAGAAGAATGTTCAAAGCTATATCTTATCATGCTTCCAATTTTCTAAACAAGAAATTTGTAGTGTGAGGGTTTGCCCAAAATGTCACAACGGCTCTAACTTACAAATAGCCTTCATTTAACTCATGTCCTTTATAGACCCCGTTTCAAGCCTATTAAAGACCTGTTGATCTCTCTTGATAGGTAGAGTCTATTATTGGAGATAGTTTGAATAAGTATGCATATGAGATAGATAATATTTAAACTCAATGAGACCTTTGCCTAAGTAATGTGTATGTGTCTATCTGAAGTGCAACAGTTCTTGCTCAAATAGAAATAATTTCTGAGTTTAGTACGATAACTAGGATTGTTATGTTATAGATATGTTAATTTAAAAAATCGAGTCCCAAGGTAAATTGACATTGATTTGGCAATGCAAAAATTTAATTTCAAAATCAAAATTCAAAATTAAAAAAAAAATCATACAAAGCCTTCAAGTTAAGGGAAGTATGTTGAACCATCGAACCACGAGAGACACATTGGGCAAAAAAATGATTATTTGCAAGGTTGTGAAAAGTTACCAACTAGCATGCTAAATCCTAATTTGAAATAGATGTATCTCTGCTACTTAGACCTCCACTACTCATGTTTTCAATATCTTGAAGATAAAAGCAATAATTGCAAAGCGTTCTCTCATTCCAATGCAAGACTTGAACGAACATCTGGAAGGATTCAATGAGAACACTTCAGCTGATCACCTTGATCTGTGAGTCAATGGAACCGCTGTAAGTATTATTCATGCATATCATGCATACATGAGCATATCAAACTGCATTTTCTTTGTCAAAAGTAAACAGCAATACTCTATGAAGCGACTATGAAGCTTATATGGAATCAAGAGGCATGGAAGACCCATTGCTTGAGGAAGCTTCAGTCATTTTGCAAAAGAAGAAATGCATGCTTGTCCGAAGTACTACATAATATACAAACATCAACCAAAGCCAACATAGAAAAAAATCAAGGATTTGAGCCTACACAGGGGGCAAAGTTTCTCCTTTTAATTTTTTGTGTTTATGCTTGTACAAAATATTTTCAGACTCACTTTCAATATTTTGCCACACAGGGGGCAAAGAGATGGAAGGAGATGATATAATAGGCAGCTAAAAAATAGCTGAATTTTTTGCAAAAAAACAAAAAAGAAAATAAAGAAAAAAAAAGAAGAAGAAAAGAAAAAAAAAGAAAAAAGTAAGAATCCCAAAAGAAATAATGATGCAAAAGACAAAAGATCAGTCCAGCTAAAAGAGCTGAAGCCAGGGTAAAGACCTGATTTCCAATGGATAAAGATCCATATTTCAAGGGTAAAGACCTGATCTCTAATGGATAAATATCCATGTTTCATGGGTAAAGACTCAATTTCCAATGTATAAAAATCCATATTTTAAGGGTAAAGACTCGATCTTCAATGGATAAAGATCCATGTTTCAATGGTAAAGACTCGATCTCCAATGGATAAAGATCCATGTTTCAAGGGTAAAGACCTAATTTTCAATGGATAAAGATCCATGTTTCAAGGGTAAAGACCCGATCTCCAATGGATAAAGATTCATGTTTCAAGGGTAAAGACCTGATCTCCAATGGATAAAGATCCATGTTTCAAGGGTAAAGACCCAATTTCCAATGGATAAAGATTCAAGTTTCAAGCGTAAAAATCCTATCTCCAATGGATAAAGATTCATATTTTAAGGGTAAAGACCTGATCTCCAATGGATAAAGATCTATGTTTCAAGGGTAAAGTCCCGATCTCCAGTGGATAAAGATCCATATTTCAAGAGTAAAGACCTTATTTTCAATTGATAAAGATCCATATTTCAACGGTAAAGACCCAATTTTTAATGGATAAAGATCCATATTTCAAGGGTAAAGACCCGATCTCCAATGGATAAAGATCTATTTTTGGTGGGTAAAGACCCACAATCCATTAAAGAATGGAATAGCCGATTAAGCCAGAATTCTCAACTGATAAAAGGTCAGTCTCGGGTCTAAGTACCCAAATTCAATTCAGTCTCGGGTCCAAGTACCCAAATTAAATTCAGTCTTTGGTCCAAGTATCTCTGGTCCAAGTACCCAAATCAAATTCAGTCTCGGATCTAAGTACCCAATCTCGAGTCCAAGTATCCAAACCAACTTCAACCTCGGGTTGAGAACCTATCCTTATCCAAAATCAGCTCAAAAGTCATGTTGTTTTTCACTTTCTTCTACTGAAGTCTCAGATCATTTAAGCAGAGGGCAAACTGTAGACCCTTATTTTTTTACCAAGTCCAGTCCAAAATTTTAAAACAGTCCTAAATGATTTTATAATATTTATTATTTAATATTTAATATATTTAAAGAAAAAAAGAAAATTATACATATTCATTTTAAATATAATATTTATTTTTATTTATAAAAATAAAAATAACATATATATATAATCAGATGAATTGGAGAACGACGCGCAGTAGCTGGCGTGGCACGCTGATTCACTGTAGATCTTGGCCTGCGGCGAATTGCCCCATAGCGCACAATTGGCATGCAGCAGCCCGGCGAATCACGCAGGCCCAGTTCAAAGAGAAGTTTCAACTCTAGCATTTATGGGTATTAAGTCAAACACAAATATTCAAAAGATTAATTAATAAAATAAAAGAACAACTATATTATTCAAAATTAAAATAAAAAAAATAAAAAGAGGAGAATAGGAGAAGAGAAAAAAAAATCAATTTTGTGGTTTTTAAATGGGCCTGCCACTTGGAGTGAAATTTCAAAATGTGCCTACATATCCATTTAAATGAGAATTATGACCCTTAATAGTTCACACCTTTGAGTGCAATTTGTTTGTTTTACCGAATTGAAAAAAGATTGGGATTAGAAAATTACCTTTAGAGATCTCCTTGCTTGATTTGGTGAAAGGTGGAAATGTTTTTCCACTCCTTAATTCCACCGTGTGCTTGGTGAATTTTCTTGACTTAATAATTAAGAGAAGAAAATTAATTGAAAAAAAATTAACTAAGAAAAATTAATTTAATTTAGAAAATTAATTTTTAGAGAGAAATTGAAAAATAAATTTAGTATAATATTCTCAGAGTTTTCAGATATATCTCTGAAAAGAAAAATAATAGGAAAAGCCAAAAATTCAAAAAATTTGCAAAAATTCGTGTCCTGGCATGGCTGCCTCCACTCCCTGTGTGGACTTTGATTCTCATTTTTGGCCCATTTTGGGCTTGTCCGAAATTTAATTTGAGGGATTCAAGTTACATTAGAGCCGTGATTATTTACTCTTCATTTTCGGTGTAAAATTAAGGAATCACACATTTATGTGTTTAATTGCAGGCATACTACAAAAAAAAAAATAGTATACTCATTAAATTAATTTTAGATGAATGTGGTTTGAATTTTTAAAATTTTGTTGCTATTGTTATACTTGCATTCAAAAAAGTATGTTGATATAGTTTTAATAGTAAATTGTTTCGCGTTAGATTTATATGCTATGTATTGTAATTATGTATAGGTGTAAAATGCCTTACTATTTTTATAACTGAAATTGAAACTTCTGAAGATGTAATTGCATGGTTATGTGACACGTCCTGCTATTATGAGAGTTGAAAAAGAAGCATACATTAGGCACATTATACAACCAAAAAAAAATCTCAACTATTATTCTGACATTTTATGACTTGTTAAATGTACATATGTCGGTACTTCTTGGCTTTTCCATAATACCATTTTGAATGATGATTGATTGACTTATTCTATGAAAAAGTAATTAATGATCCTCACTATCAGAGGAAAATATGTTTGTTTTCCTGTAATATGCTATTAGTATTTACACAAAAATTTCTTACTCAATCGTCAGCAACAACTCATATCAAGCAAAATATTTATAGTAGCATAACTATTTCTTTCAAAATTTAATGCGATCTGAAGGGGGTAGAAAGTGCTCTTTTGTCAAACCCCATACATTAAAATCTACATCTTCAATTTTCCATTTCTCTTCCATTTGTCTCTTGTGATTTGCAGACTGTTCTCCATATCTAAATACAGTAACTCGAGTCTTACCACTATGCGCAATATTAACTCCATCCACGTATCGATAATCTTCCATTACCGATTCTGTGCTCGTTTCCCAAAAAACATCATCGTCATCTTTAGTTCTCATTCTTAGGAGTCTTGAGTCTTCAAATTGAATTAAAAGCCCTGATCTTTGGCTAAAGTATCCCCATATTGTGTGGTGAATTATGTCATAATTAGGCCCACTTTGTGCCTCTCTAATTGCTGGACTTGTTTCTAGCTTTAGTATAAAGCAATCCTCATCGTTTATGATTTTCTCTCCAATGCATGTTGCATCTATAAATAAGTTTGCTGTAGACCTTGGGTCTAAACCCTGCCAACATTTTAGACATAATATATAATTTTTTTTAAAAAAATGAAAATAATTCATCTTTTGATTGTTAAATGAATTTTTCATAACAGAACATTTATGGAAAATTTTATTCTGAACCCGGTGCATGTATACACGACCAACAAAAGCGAAGTAAATGCAATTATTTTTTCTATCATCTCTCCTTCAGCAGCTTATTATTAGATGGGTGTATATACACTGAATTCAGGATACATTTTAATGTTAATTTGCATGTATACCTGCAAGAAACGGCGCAAAGGTCTAGAAGGACCTTTAGAAATTGGTCCTTGTTGATTGGAAGAATGCCTATAAGAAATCTTGCCATTGCTTCCACAAATGACCTTACAGCCTGATACAACAAGTTCTAGAATCCATAAATCAGGATCTTTTTGCCAAAGAACAAATCCTCCAGCTTCCCCACTGCTCTTTACTTTTATTGATTGATCACTTTGATGGAATTCTGATGCACATATTTTGACCTCTCCTGTCACACACATGCTATGCACTGCATTTAATGCTGCTTGTCCTCCTGTTGCTGCTATGTATTGTTGCACTATATATTTAGCTGTTGAAGCTTGCTGCAAATATATTAATAGGATTTAAGCCAGAATACTCCTTAATGCTTGAAACAAATGAATCAAATACCATTTGCTCTTTGGTGTACAGTAAGGAAGAATTTCCATTGCTTTTTGCAAGAATTAAGGAGTATTATAAACAAATGAATCAAATAGCCTAAATGAAACAATGAAAAGAAAAATGAAATTACATAGTTCTATTGGAATTATTTATAATACAGTAAGCCTTATTTTATAAATTTACAAGTTGGTTTATATGAAAAATAGGTGATTTTTGTTATTGGGTAAATTATTATGTTAAACACTTGATATTTTAACAATCAACATCTTAGTTTCCCGTTGTCTCAAAATCAACAATTTTTAATCTTCATGATTTTTCAATGACACATCTAGTTATTATTTATGAAACTATAATGTTTCGCTACATTTTTAATTCCTGATGTTTTAATCACAAAAAATTTTAAAATATACTACATTTTAATGCTTGAATTATTGTGTTATAAAAATATTTGAATTATCTTCATTCACTTTTCATTGAATTTAATTTTGAAATATAGAAATTAATTAATTATCACAAATCTAAAAAGCATTATAAAAATTTATCTCGTTATTTCTCATGACAGCAAATAAATTATATTCACATTTACAACAGAGGAACCCACCCACAAATCTGTACATTTGCAATAGGTATTTCAAAAAAAAGTATCTAAAGAAAACTGTATGTAAAAGAAAAAAGAAATGGGAAATTGATAAATATTACTCACAATGGAACAATCTTTGACAGGCTTGTGAACAGAATGGCCAACTTGAACCTGAAGAGGGATAAGAGGAGATCCAACCATGTAAAGAAGGAAGCGAAGCTCATTAATACGGCCAGCAATGACTGGTTGTGACCATTTATCAGATGTTTGGGCCCTCATCCATGTGAGCATGTTATGCCAACGTAAGCTCACGTTGTTCCCCATGCTAGCAAACATTTCTTCTGGTATTGGAACCTCGAGAACTGTCTCAAGGCCATCATCTCTGTCAATGTTTGGACAAAGTTTCCTCATCTAAAATTAACAAAATAATTTGATCCCTAAAGTGTTGGCAAAAAATGAAAAAGAAAGGAAGAAAAAGAAAAATTGAATGGTTAATTAATTAACAAATGAAACGGGAGGAAAAAAAGAATTAAACAAAAAAGGAGTTATTGGTTAATGGTTATCCTTACTTGTAGATGTCTTGTGGGCATGATTTATAGCTACTTCTGATTGGTTTTGAGTTTCTATTTTTGGAGACGCACCACTATTGTTGCAACATTTCTTGACAAGACTAATCTATAGTGTTTTGTCAAACTCTTTTTAACCTTGTTTAATTAATCAACTTACCATGAATTGGAGCTTGATAGCAATATATCTTTGAGCTGATGTCCAACGAGCATTAATTAGTTTATGGAAAAATCATGTCAAAATAAAACTTCTTATTCGAACAAATTTAAAATGTGTATCGTTAATTCACTTTTAGACTAAAATATATTTTGGATAAAAATTTTATTTTTCCAAGCAATCAAAATACTATCACATCATATATTGTCACTAAAGACAATTGCCGACATCTCGCTTTAGAACATGAATGATAATAAAAATTCTTACACTATAAGAAACAGATCAATTGCCGAGGAATTTTTCATCGATAATCTAAAAATATCTGTCAGTAAAATAATTCAAATAATTCATTGACTATATAACCACCGAAAAAATCAATCTATGATTACCTTGTCAGTAAAAAAAATTACCGAGAGAAATAACAATTTTTTTGACTTATTGACTGTAAGTTTGGTTTTGAAATTATTTTACTTTGCCGAAGAAAAGTTGTTTATTGATAATTATTCGAAATCTTTTCTATCGATAAATTATTTTTATATCTTTTGCTACATAATGAATGGTTGTGGTTAAATAGTTGATAAATTGTTTTAATATTATTTTCAAAACTATAAAATTTGTCGATATTCCGTCAATAAAGGATTGAAAAAAGCGATCAACAATCTATCTGTAAATTATTAAATTTAATATTTTTAAGTTTTAAATTCTATTGGGATGAAAACGTTTAGCAACCGCAATATAGAAGTAAAACAAGACATCATTTGCCCTTAGTTTCTTAACCTACAAATCAGCCAAGCTTTCAATAATATCACTTAATCTGCAGTTTTAAGCTATAGATGTAATATCCCAAAGTATGCCCTAAAAGTTTTGGAATATTTATTGTTGATTTATTTGGATTTAATATATGTGTTTATTTGAAAGAGAAAAGAAGTGAAGAAAGTGTATATGTTGTATATATGGAAATATATACAACATATATACAAGTCAAAGTGTGAAAGTCAAAGAAGATATTTGTTTTATTATTAATTAATTAATGGAAAATAGAAAATTAAAATAAGTGGAAGAGAGGAAATTGATTATTTTATTATTAAAATACTTGGTGGAGTTTTAAAGGGGGTTTAAGTGGAGATAAATGTTTGACTTTGCTTCTTTTCTTCTTCATTTTCTTCTTCTTTTCCTTTCTTGGCCGGGCATCACTAAGACAAGAGAGCAAGAGAGAGTTTTGTGTTCCAAGCTCAAAATTGAAGGAAGATTCAAGTAATCAAGTTGGAAATTCAAGAAGTTTCATCATTGTTGGTAAGTTCTCTCTTGATTTCTCTTGTTTTATTTTGAGTTGTAATTGAGTTTGATTGGTGAGATGTGATAGTGTGATTATGTTTGATTATAGTATGTTTGAGAGTGTTGGAATTGAATTGAAGATAAGAAGTTAGGTTGGTGTTGGTGTTGGAAGAGTAGGAGTTGTGTTTGTGTTAGGGTTTTGAAGTGGTGATTGTTGTAAATGTTGAGTTTGATTAATTATTTTTGTAGATCTTCAAGTTGTTTGTGTTTGTTGAAGTTAGAAACATAGAATACATGGGTTTGGTCCGAAACAGAAGCATCTTGGATGCCACGCCCGTGGCCCTTGGCTGCCACGACCGTGGCCATTGGAAGCCATGGCCGTGGGGATTTGGAGCAGGGGAGGCAGAACCATTTGGTAACCCACGCCCGTGGGGGTTGGGAGGCCACGACCGTGGGGTCCTTGTAACACCCCCATATCCAATGCACACACACTACAACCACAACAATGTAGCATAAGTGCACCAAACATAGGGATGCTACGGTTTCCTTAACATTCAAAACATTTTAAACAAAACCATAACCTTTCAATTATATACATTATAGAAAAAAAAAATTAGGTCATTTACTTATAAAACAAAACATATTAGATATACATATACATTTAAATATTACACAGCGGAAGTTATAAAATATTTACAAATTTACATTATAAACATTACTTTACAAAATATAAAAGAAATATACATGATTGGCAAGTCAGCTATGATCTTTAAGCTCCCAAAATCAACTCTTCAATGTCTACTCTCACTCGGTCTCGAAGAGCTCTCGGGTTCGATCCTATCAGTTCTATCACCTGCGCGATTAAACACTATCGCGCTAAGCCAAGGGCTTAGTAAGATAATCATGCAAATGATATGACTTAGTGCAATGCAATGTTCTTTCTCAAACCATATCATGCATGTATCATCATATATGCAAAACTAACAACATACTTTCACATTGCATGTCACATTTCAATATCTTGTCATATACCTTATTATTGATCATTTAACCATTCATAGTCAACACTAAACAAAGACAAACATAATCTCATTATTCAAACATTTCACCATTCAACATTTACATCTAAGCAAACACATGCATGGGCCCAAAATCCACTAATATGCCATTCAATTTTCAGAGTTAATGTTTTGGTTTTATCATCACATTTATCAATATCATATACCCAACTAGGCTTCAAGGATTAGGTTCAACCAAGCTTCAAGGGGAGCAAAGCATGCTAAGCTTCAACCCAACTTGGCTTCAAGAACAAAACCCAACCTAGCTTCAAGGGTGGTAACATCTCAATTAGGCTTCAAGGATTCAATCCAACCTAACTTCAAGAGATTGTTACTCTTATTAGGCATGCCACCAACAACAAACTCTGAAAATGGAATAACACATTAGCCACACAATTCATTTAGATTTCATTCTCAATTCTCATTATCATTTAGGCAAACATGCCTCATTTATTTCCATTGAATCACATTAGCCAATAACAATGGCTTCACATTTCATTTCACAATATAACACTTCATTATTCATCATAGCCAAACACAATGGCATTATCTCATGTCATGTCTTATTTGAATTATCATTTCATCTTTGATACAACATTTCAATATACATTACTCATGAAACACATTACCTTTCACAATGCATAACATAACCTTGTTTAAATCTCAACAATGCAATTAGGGCAAAGAACAATTTATATAATTTATAGCTTTAGGATCTTTCATATGCATTTGATTAGCTCATTCATAGTTTAAAGTGTTTAAGTTTAGGTTGAGGAACCAACCTACCTATGAAGAACCAAAACATTGCAACTAGGTCAAGGAAAACAAAACTTACCTAACCCATATGAGGGACACGGGCAGCACACATGAGGGACACGGCCAAGCTTGTGGCCGTGTCACTCAACCCAATTGGACAGTAGGCAACACGGGCAAGGGACACGGCCAAGCTTGTGGCCGTGTCTCTCAATCAAACTTTGGCAGTAGCAAACATGGCTTGGAGACACGGCCGTGTCACCCAAAAACCAATCCAACACGGGCAAGATTCCATGAACTTGGCCGTGTCTCTCAAGAATTTAAAGTCTTGGCCGTGTCTCTAAAAACTTTTAGCCGTGCCACTTAAAAACAAAACCCTAATATGCACAACTCTCCTCCAATTTCACTCAAACTCATCTAACACCATATCATGTTTTTCAAATGAATGGAATCAAGGTTCTAAACACAAATTCTACATGTTTATCACAATATTCTTAATTAAAACACATCAACCAAAACATTGGCACCATATGTAGCACATATCCCCTCAAAACCCTAAAACCAACATTCTACTCCATCTATCAAAAATCAACTTACTTCTTTCATCAATTCATCCTCAAAATTCAAGATTAAGCTAATCAAACATACTTGATTAACAAAATCAAGCAACACACTCTTAGATCATCTATCAATTTCACATATCATTTAACACAAACAAAAATCCAAAAGAGAACTTACCTAAAGTGAAGAAATTCCACAAATCTTCAACTCGATTCTTCAATTCTCCCTTCAATAAGAGTTTAGAACACCCAAAACCTTCCTTAAATTTCTTGTCTTCCTTTCCCTTTCGTGAGCCGGCCAAGAACATGAAGAAGAAGAGAAGAATAATCAATAAACAAAGTCAATCTTCCTTTAAATCTCCACCACAAAATTTCCAAAAGCAAATTACCTCAATACCCTTAACCATATAACTACTCTTTTGTCTTATATGAGCCCATATATGTACTTACACACTTAACACAAAAATATCTCTCTTCCTTTGACTCAACCTTTGACCCATTTATATGTTATATATATCATCATATACACAACATATAAACTTGTCTCTAAACCCTAAATTTCCAAAACACATATACTTTTCTTTCTCAATTTAAACCAACAATACAACAACAACAACAACAACAACAACAAAAAAACTTCTAGGGCATAAATGAGGATATTACAGTCCTAGAGAGATATGTTGATTTGTAATTTATAATCTATGGGTCTAGTTTGAGGTTAATAAGTGAATAATTGTATTGGAATTCTTATGAATTTGTATTAAGTGTGTATGTGTTTCTTTTTGGATTAGGTTGTGAAGAGGTTGTTTTGCCCTAACTTGAGTGTTGTGGATTCTTGGAAGAGGAAGTGTATAGATTTGTGTGAGTTGTCCTTGAGGTAAGTACAAACTACATGGTTGCATATATTTACATAATTTTGTGATTTAGCATATTTGGTTGTAAATATGTTAAGTAAGTTATTGCATAGTTGATACATTTGATTAATGTTATGATGAGTATTCAAAATGTATGTTTGATATAATTGATTATGTATACTTGAATGATGAATTGCCTTAATGTGAATTAAGATATGATGAGATATGAAGCCATTGTGGTTGGCTATGGTAATGCAAATGAAATGATTGGGGGCATGATTGCCTATTTGATTATGAAATTGATAATGAAATGAGAAATGAATTGAGAAAGAGATTGTTAAAGAGATGATTGAAATAATTGTGTGCTTAATATGTTATTCAATTTTCAGAGTTCTGGGTTTGGCGGCATGCCTATGAATCATTGGATAGGTGAAAAGACCGGGTCGTAAGCCGATTCCAGTTGAAAAATGTGAAATATGTGAAATATGTGAAATATGATGTTTTTGGGGTGAAAAGACTAGGTCGTAAGCCTCAAAAACAGTAACAGTCTTGCCGGGTTGAGGATCACCTCGGGTCTAGCCGGGTTGAGGTCCAAGAGACTAGGTCTGTTACACTATCCATGGATAGAGATATATATATATATATATCACCTACGGGCTTGATGATTGTGATTATAGACCAAAGCAGTAACTCTGAACTTTGAATAACATATTAGTATGTTTTGGGCCCATGCTTGTCTTTGTTTTCAATGTGAATCATGAATGGTAAAATAAATGAATGTGGCTTGGAAATCTATGTTGAGTAATGAAACTATGAAGATACAACATGATGTGTAATATGTTTATGGATGTGGAAAATTGAGAGTATTACCTCATGAATGTTCTGATTAATTATTGAATAATGTAAGATTGTGAAATATAATATTCTTTTGAATTGTTTATGAAACTTGATTGTGTGACATTGGCATTGCATTGAAGCATAATGTTATTGTAGTTTGTACCACTAAGCTGTTGGCTTAGCGCGATTGTGGTTCATCGCGCAGGTAACAGGGTAGGACAGGAGGGTTCTTCTAGACCGCGTTGAGTCTAGGTTTTGACAAGTTGATTTTGGACTTAAAGATCAGAGAAGAGCTGCCAATCATGTATAAATTCTATGTTTTGTAAAATGTTGATTCTTAATGTATATATAATTATAACTATTTTTATATTTCCGCTGCCTACTAAATGAATGTTTTATCTATTTTGCAAATTGAATGCTTTAACTTTTCTATATTGTATATTGAGAAAGATTGGTTTGGATTTTAAAAGATTGGGTTGTTTAACATAAATCGTGGCACTCTTATATCTGATATACGTATATTACAGAAGTAGTAGTGTGTAGTGTACGTATATTGGATATAGGAGTGTTACAATACATCACTCCCCTTAAACATAATACTCCATTTTTTGGACCTTAAGCACATCATCCAAACCGTTGTTAACGAAACTCTATTCATATATGTGCACATATATAAGCATTCACATATATTTTCATGTTCCTTGCGATTCTTTCTTTTTCTTTGACAACTCAAAGCTTAATGCAGCTTCTATCTTGCTTTGCTAAGTTCTTTGGTCTTGATTTAGCTTAGATTTGCATAGGACCTTAGTGCATTTGGCTTCGGTGCTTAAAGAATACAAGAAAGAAAATTGGAAGTTACACTACAAATATGTATCAATTTATCAACAGAAATTTACCAAAAGAATTTATGTGTCTAATTACCGATCGAATATTGAGAGACAAGATGGAAAGAATAAATTATAAAAATACCGACCGATTATCAAGAGAAAATATATCGGTAAATCATGGAGCCAATAAAATGGCGCTAGGGTTTACCAACTAAAATTATCGACAAAATATTTGTCAGTAAATTATAAAACCATATATTGACACCACGACTTACCGATAAATTTACCAATCGAAATATTTTTCTCTTGGTAATAACGATGAAACTTTTTCGGTTGATAAATTTAAAATAATAATTACTTGAAGCATACAATATAATTGCCGAGATAAGTCATATATTTGTTGGTAATACCAATAAAATACTAACACTCGATAAATCCATTAGTAATAATAATTAATAAATATACTCGGTCAAGAAAAAGTATAAAAGTTTTCATTATTTCTTTTATTTTTCTTTAAGAATCATTTTAATTAATGTCTATAGTTAAATTGGAACATTCTCGCTATCCAAAATTTTTCTCAAAACGAAAAGATATTATGGAACTTGAATTTTTTAATTTATGCATTAGGATATTTTTGTTTAATAAATTTGCCAAAACAACATTATTTTCTCTTGGTATATAAAATTAATGGAATTTCAATGGTGTGTATTTTAAAAAATATAAAAATAAATTACAAAAATAAATTTAAATATTCAAATAAATGTCTATTTTAAAATTTTTGATATTTAAAAAATAAAAGCATAATATAAAAAATAGGCAAAAAAATAAAATAATTGGTGAGAGATAGACATTTTCTCTCAATAATACCAAGATAATAGTATTTTCTCTGCAATTTCTTGTTTTTTTATAGCAACATTTGTTTTATATAATCACTGATTAAAAATTTAGAAAAAAAATTGCTAAGAAAAAGGTTTTTTCTCTCAGTAATACTGAGAGAAATTACATTTCTCTTAATAAGGTCCAGATGCGATATTTAATTTATAAATTCATCGATAAAAATAACTAATATTAAAAATAAAAATAAGATATATATATATATATTAAACATTAAACTGTGTGTTAGGTTGTGAACTTTTTGAGAGTTTGAAAATGATGTTCTCTTAGTACATAGAATTAATGGAATTTCAAAAGTGTGTGAATTTAAAAAAAATGAAGAAAAATTTTCTAAAGTAAATTTAAATATTCAAATAAATACATATTTTAAGAATTTTACTCTTTAATAAATAAAATTATAATTTTGACTTTAACAAAAAAATAGGCAAAAATTGAATTAAAAAATTAAAAAGAAAATTGCTGAGAAAACAAAGTTTATTTTGGTAATACCAAGAGAAGCTATTTTTTCTCCCGGTATTATCGTGAGAAAGATTGTATCTCTCAGTAATACTAAGAGAATTTATCTTTCTCTTGGCATATTTTATTATCTGTCCAAATCCGATATTTATTTTATAAATTTATCGATCAAAATAACAAATAATAAAAATAAAAAGAAATGATAAATCTATTAATATATCAAACATCAAACTGTGGGTTAGGTGGTGAATTTTTCAAGAGCTTGAAAATAATGTTTTTTTGGCACATAAAATTAATATAATTTCAATGGCGTGTGATTTAGAAAAAAATAAAAAAGAAGAAAAATTATTAAAGTCAATTTTAATATTCAAATAAATACATTTTTAAGATTTTACTATTTAATACATAAAATTATAATTTTCATTTAAACAGAAAAAAGTAGATAATAAAGATGGACAAACGCTAAGAGAGCTTGAAAATAATGTTCTTTGGTGCATAGAATTAATGAAATTTCAAAGGCATGTGATTTTGGGGAGAAAAAAAGGAGAAAAATTGTAAAAGTGCATTAAAATATTCAAATAAATAACTATTTTAAGAATTTTACTATTTAATAAATAAAATTATAATTTTCATTTGGAAAAAAAATTTAGACAAAAATAATTTAAAAAATTGTAGAGAAAATTAAATTTCTCTCGGAGATATCGAGAGAAGATAATAAATATCGAGAGCAAAGTTACATCTCTCGGTAATACCGTAAGTAAACATGTAACACCCTTATACTATATATACAGATAATGTATATATCCAATATATATATAATATACGTAAACGGTACAAAAATGTCACAATCCGGTTTAATAAAAAATTTCACATTTCATATCAAAAATCTCAAATACTTTACAATGTATAATTAAATAATAAATAAAATTTTCTTTATAAATTATAGGTTTTAAAATAAGTAAATTATATAAAAATCTCTAAAAAAAAAATTCATCAGAGTTTTATCTGTAATTTGGACATTCCAAAAATTTAACAGTTCAAAACCTGCAAAAAAAAATACTCCCAATAAAACAAATCACACATTGTCCCAAATATTTCTCAATTTCTTCATATTTTCTCAGAACGCTTTATACATTTACATATATGTATCAAAACACATATAAAACCCTTATTATATAATTTGTCCAAAGAGTCTTTATAATTTACAACATATATATTATTCAAAAATATAAACATAATATACACAATATCAAAAATTATTATAATATCAAATATATACATGATGATATATGACTCTGATCTTGATGTACCCAAAACACTTTAAGCTCAATAAATACAAGCCTAGACTCGACCAGACCTAGTAGAACTCTCCGGTTCTACCGGATCATCCTCATCACCTACGCGATAAATTACAATCACGCTAAGCTAATAGCTTAGCGATACAATCTTTGATAGAAATAAAACTGTAAAATAATGTCAATGTACAATGCTTATGTATATCATGACACCATATGTCATATCATTTCATTTTAAACATCTTTTTCAATCATTTTACATTTCACATAAAAAAACACAAACATTGACCCAAATAATCTAATATATTATTCAAATTTTATAGTTACTGTTTTGGTCCATATTGACATCTAGTGTCTAGTCCGAAGGCAAGTGACGCCCAGCGTCTAGCCCAAAGACAATTCATAGTGATGCCCAGCATCTAGCCCGAAGGTAATTGACATCCAATGTCTAGCCCAAAGGTAATTGACATCCAATGTCTAGCCCAAAGGCAAATCAAATAATTGCTTAAAAGCTAGCCCCGAAGGTAAATAATTAGGATAACCTAATAAGCATGCCGCCAAACACAGAACTCTAAAAATTAAATAACATACTAGGCGCACAATTATGTAATATCCCAAAATACACCCTAAAAGTTTGGAATAATTATGGTTGTATATGGATTTAATGTGTATGTTTAATGACTTAATCTAATATCCCGATTTTGGTGTACGTTGGAGAAGTAGATGTGAGATGATATGTTGGTAAAATATGTAAGGAAAATATTATAAGAGATATATGTATTTGAAGGATAATATGTATGGATGGTATTTGGGAAATATATGGGAAAATATAAAAGCAATATATATATATATGTGATATACATATACCAACATATACATCACATATGCTTAAGGGATATAGTGGTGTAGGAGAAGTAAGGTTAATTAAATAATTAATAATAATAAAAATAATAATAAAAGGAAAAGGAAGAAAGAAAGTCAAAGGGAAAGATATGTGGTGAAGGATATTGGGTATATTTATTTTATTATATATATATATGATGAGTAAGGGAAAAGAAGAAAAGATCTTCTTCCCTTCTTCTTCCTTTTCTTTTTGAACGAGAGAGAGAGAGAGAGAAAGAGAGAGAGAGAGAGAGAGATGGTGATTTCATCCCTATTTACATCAAACCCAAAGGGATTTTGAGAGGATTGAAGATGGTTATTAAAGATTTGGCATATTATCCAAGTAAGTATTCATTTGCTTGTCTTGATTCCTATCGTTTGAGTGGATTTGATATGGTTATTTGATGATGATGATGATGATGTTAATGAAAGATTGAAGTATATATATGTGTGGAATTGGTATTTAGATGATGATAACATGATTAATTATGAAATAACATGGTTAGATGTGAGGATGATGATGAATTGTTGAGATTGTTGAGTAAGGGTTTAGTATAGATGATTTGGGGATTTGAGTAATTGATTCTTGGTGAGGTATATTATGCTTATGATTATGATATATTGAAGTTATTTAAGTGTTAAATAGATGGGTAATTGATGAATATAACCAAGATGTTGATTAAGGGTGATGAAATATGAGTTTTGAAGTGTTGGTGTTTTCATGGATGAAAGTTCGAATTCATGATTTCTGGTCTGACACGACCAGTGACACGGCCGTGTGGTTGGGCGTGTAATCGGTACTGAGTTGGACGTTTGTGACACGACCATTAACACGGCCATGTTACTGAGCGTGTTATAGCTACTGTGAGAAAAAGAAATTGACACGGCCATGAACATGCCCTTGTTGTTGGGCGTGTTAATGTTTCTGTGAGGCAGAATGAGTGACACGTCCAGTGACACGCTCGTGTTACTGAGCGTGTCAAAGCTTCTGTATTGTTGGTTTAGGGCACGATCAGGGACACGCCCGTGTTAATGAGCGTGTCAAGTATTGAGTTTGCCCTAGTTAGTTATTATTCTTATTTTCTTATGAATATAATTATCTTTGGATTAGGTTTTGAGGAGGTTGTGTTGCATTAACTTTAATGTTGAGAATTCTTGGAAGAAGAAAGGTATAGATTGTTGGGAATAGCTCTTGAGGTAAGTACAACTTACAAAGATGCATTCTTTTATATGGTTTTTGAGACTTAAAATAATGTTAAGTAATTTATTATATGGTTAATATAATGTGACTAATGTTTTTAATTGTATAGTGTGAAAGCTATGGTGATCATTCAAAAAGGTATGTGCAATGTAATTTGTTATGATAAATATTATAATGAGGAATTATATTAATGTGTCTTGAGAAATGATGAAATGTGATATCATTATAGTTGGTAATAATGATTGAAATGAAATAAGTGGACATGTTGTCTATGTGTTTAATGAAATTGATTATGTATACTTGAATGATGAAGTGTTGTAATGTGAATTGAGATATGATCTAAATGAAATGTGAAGCCATTGTGATTGGCTATGATGATGTAAATGAGATATAAAGCCATGGGGGTTGGCTATAATGATGATAATGAAATGAGAAATGAATTGAGAAAGAAATGTAAAATGATTTTGTGTCTAATATGTTGATTCAAGTTTCAGAGTTCTGAATTTGACAGGCATGCCTATGAATGTAACAGTCTAGCCAGGTTGAGGATCTCTTCAAATTGAGTTGAATTGAGGTCCAAGAGACTGGGTCTGTTACACTATGAGAAATGTGAAATGATAAATGTGAATTAAAGTAACAGTCTAGCCGGGTTGAGGATCTCCTCGATTAGTCGGGTTGATGGTCCAAGAGACTGGGTCTGTTACAGGTAACAGTCTAGCCGGGTTGAGGATCTCCTCAAGCATGTTGAGTTGATGGTCCAAGAGACTGGGTCTGTTACCCTATCCATGGATAGAGATATATATATGTGTTTTGCCTACGGGCTCGATGATTTTGATTATAGACCAAAGCAGTAACTCTGAACTTTGAATAACATATTAGTGTTTGTTGGGCCCGAGTCTGTCTTTGTTTTCTAAGTGATATATAAGTGATGAAATAAATGAATAATGAAGTCTATGGTTGTCTTGTGGTAAATGTGATTCATGAATGGTGAATATTAATGAGGGAATTGTGGTTGATGTTATGAATTATGATATGTGATATGTGTATTGATATATTCGTTGTGATTATTAATGATGGAATTGTGGTTGGTGTTTGTTATATATATAATATATGAGAATAGTAGAGATATATGAAAGATGTAATTAAAAAGGGAAACATGATATGCAACTAATGGTATATGGAATTGATATATCATTATATGTCATTAATTTTATAATGTATATTTATATTATATATATTTGTACTACTAAGCTCTCGGGCTTAGCGCGGATGTTTAATCGCGCGGGTGAGTAGATGGTAGATATGAAGTCTTTCTCTACGCCACGAGTAAAGTAAGAGTTTGCCGAGACCAACTAGAGGGTGATGCATACATGTAAAATTTTAATTACGCAGTATTTCTGACATAAATGTATTCATATGTATAAATGAATTTTGATAAAGATAAGATTACTATATACTTTTAAGATCATTAAAAGTATGATGATTTGGTAAATGCTCTTTTTATTAATGCAATATGGTTAGGATTCAATATAAGGACTTTATTTGTAATGATAAGTGACATCCTTATACTTTGTATACGTACTGTATGTATACCTGGTATATCTATAGTATTTATATAGAGTATTGGGGTGTTACAAATTATTTCATATTTCTCATTATCAATCTTTTTCTCATTTTCTCATAATTCATTAGGCACATTGCCTCTTTTTTTTATTATCAATTAGGCATATTGTCTTATTTTCTTATTTATTTCAATGTCATCTCACTTCATATCGTCATATATCAACATATAATCATAATGTACCACATTTTACATTTACAACATATTACCCAATTATTTTGGGTATTTTCACATAATTCACATATGAAGAATATTTTATTCACTTTAGCAATTAACAATGGCTTTTTAACAATGCCCTTAATGCATACATAACAAATAGCATTACCCAAACAATTTGGGTTATTTTCACATAATACACATATTTCATATATTACACAATTTAGCCATTAACAATGACTTTTCACAATGTATTTAATGCATATATGACATTACACATGTCATAGCACATTATTCATAAATAATCAAAACATCAAGTAGCTTAATACATTTTCTATTTCAAAATGTGTTTATCCCAATGTAATGCAAACATGTCCAATTCACCCAAAGTTTGTACTTGCCTCTAAAAGCTTTCAAATGTAAGCTCAAAACTCTCACCAACCTTCTCTTCCAAGTTGCCCTTCAACACTAGGATTGGACAAACCAATTCTCCTTAATGCCTAAATACAATGTGATCAAATACAATTATTTAGTATCACATTCCAAGGCATTCTCAGCATCAAGTCTTGATTAAATAACACTCCTACAAAAATTTTAAAATTAAGTCTTTCCTTGCTTTAACTTCGCAAATACATATTAACCCATTAAATTAGTGTTTTGAGTTTATTTATATCATTACAAACATAGTTTAACATATTTAAGCCAATTATATTAATTAAACACATGCAATGTCTAACCCGAAGGCAATTGACGCCCATGTGTAGACCCTTAATTTTTGACCCAGTCTAGTCCGATATTTTTTATATAGTCCAAAATAATTTTGTGGTATTTTAATTAAATAATATTTATTTTAGTATTTATTATTTATAATGTTTAATAAAAATAAAATGGTAAAGTTAAATAAAATAAATAAATAAATAATAATAATAATAATAAATAAAAATAAAAATCGGCGACAAATTTTTTTCGTCGCCGAAGGTTGAATTGGCCCCCACCCGCAATGATTTTCGCTCGCTGGCAAGTTTTCGCCAGCAGCAATTTTCAGTGCTCGCAATTCTTGGTCCGCAGGAGATTTTTCGCCAGCGTAATTTTCCAACGTAATTTTTTTCGAAATCAAATTCTATTTTGTTTTGTTTTTTTTCCTAATTGGTTTGAATTTCCTTAAACAATTAGAAGTAGGTTTATAATTTTTCCTATAAATAACACATTGAAACTCATAATTAAGGGATCGAAAATGAGTTTTTACTGGAGGAAAACTTTGGACTTCTGATTGAGGAAAAAAGAGACAGAAAAATCCTAGCAAGTAAGAGACATTAGCAACAAGAAGCAATCAACAATCCATCATCCATCAAAGGCAGCAAAACTGCCTTTGTCATTGTTCATCCAGAAATCAGTTTTGGTGGAACCAACGAACAGAGGTTTGATTATAAATCTTTGCTTCGATTATATTTACAATGTTATTGCCATATTTTCGTTTAAATACATCTATCATTGATTTTTATTTCAGTAACCTAAATTATTAAACTTAGTAATATATTTTACATTAAATCATACATTCATCCAGTAGCTTTAGTCAGTAATCAAAACTTCAAAAGCCTAAAACTATTCTTCTCTTGGCAGAAACTTTAAAATCCTAAAATTGTTTCTCTCTTGTTTCCAAAAACTTCAAAACCCTAAAACTGTTTTTCTTTTTCCATAAACCTTAAAGCTTTAAAAACCTAAATTGTTTTCCCAAACTATTTTCATCTGAACCATAACTTTTTGTCCAAAGTTTCCAAATGTCTTCTTAAATCTCCAAACCCTAATCTTCTTTACAGTTTCTAAAAATCATAATTATTTTTAAAAATCTCTAAACTATTTTCTTAAATCCTAAAATCAAATATGTTTTCCAAAATATCAAAAATCCTAATTCTCTCAAAACTCAATACAATAAACCCTAATTTTCCTAAACCCTAAATTCTTAAAGCATCAAAACTTTATGACAAGTTCATCAACAACCTAAACCCTAATTCTTAAAACCTCAAAATCTTATGACAAATAAATCTAAATCTTAAAACTCAATCCAGTAAACCTAAAATCACAATCCAGTAAACATGAATTATAAACCCTAATGTCTTAAGATTCGAAAACCCTAATTTCATGATGTTAGCCCTAAACCCTAATTTGATTAACCAAAAACCTTACTACTTTCTTAAATTTATAAAACCTTAATCCATTCTATTTTTTCAAAATCTTTACAGTAGCATAAATAATAATAATAATAATTTCAAAATCCCCAAAACCCTAAATGTTAATTAAAGAATTCTAAATTGAGACATAAACCTAAATTTGTATCTTTATTTGTTTTATTTTTATTTTAGATTTGATTATGTAGTTTATTATATATTTTGATGGTTGATTTATTTAATTTCAATACTTGATTTATTTAATTTATCATGGATGGATATTTTCTTTATTATTATGATTATTATTTGTTTGTTTTAGTATTAAAATTGTAAGAGGTATATTTCCACTTTGTGAGCACCTCATTAGTTAAATATCATGTAATTTAAATTTCTTTTATATTTTGGACAAATGTAAAGGACATGTTTCCATCTTTGGATGGGTGTCCATTTATTTGCTTTGTTTGGACCTTGCTTTGATTTTAATATAATGGTGCTTTATTTTAATTGTTGCATGTAACATGGATAATATTGTTATACTTAAGAATTTTATAATATTAAGACCTACAAAGGAGGCCGGTTACAATGAGTCGGGGGTTGTGGGGGTGCTGGGTCATTTCTCACCTTCCCCACACGTACCCAACTTTCCGAACCCATTAGGGGGTTGGAAATTTCTTAGGAATCGAGTCATCCACCCCTTTCTTTTTCCCGGCCCATCCGGATGGTGACTTCATTTTTCTCCAGTCTTAGGTCCGTGTTCTCTAAGGCCCCGAGCCTAAATAGTGCCGAAGTTGTAAGAACTATTCCACTGGGAGTGGGGGCAAAAATCCCCGCTCACACTAGCGTCTAGCCCGAAAACAAATCAAATAATTGCTCAAAAGCTAGCCACAAAGGTAAATAATGAGGATAACCTCATAAGCATGCCGCCAAACATAGAACTCTAAAAATTAAATAACATACTAGGCACACAATTATTTCATATTTCTCATTATCAATCTTTTTCTCATTTTCTCATAATTCATTAGGCACATTGCCTCTTTTCTTATTATCAATTAGAAACATTGCCTTATTTTCTCATTTATTTCAATGTCATCTCACTTCATATCATCATATATCAACATATAATCATAATGTACCACATTTTATATTTACAACATATTACCCAATTATTTTGGGTATTTTTACATAATTCACATATGAATCATATTTTATTCACTTTAGCAATTAATAATGGATTTTTAACAATGCCCTTAATGCATACATAACAAATGGCATTACCCAAACACTTTGGGTCATTTTCACATAATACACATATTTTCATATGTTACACAATTTAGCCATTAGCAATGGCTTTTCACAATGTATTTAATGCATATATGACATTACACATATCATAGCACATTATTTATAAATAATCAAAACATCAAGTAGCTTAACACATTTTTTATTTCAAAATGTGTTTAGCCCAATGTAATGCAAACATGTCCAATTCATCCAAAGTTTGTACTTACCTCTAAAAGCTTTCAAATGTAAGCTCAAAACTCTCATAAACATTCTCTTCCAAGTTGCCCTTCAACACTAGGGTTGGACAAACCAATTCTCCTTAATGCCTAAATACAATGTGATCAAATATAATTATTTAGTATCACATTCCAAGGCATTCTCAACATCAAGCCTTGATTAAACAACACTCCTACAAAATTTTAAAAATTAAGTCTTTCCTTGCTTTAACTTCGTAAATCCATATTAACCCATTAAATTAGTGTTTTGAGTTTATTTATATCATTACAAACATAGTTTAACATATTTAAACCAATTACATTAATTAAACACATGCTTATGTTCAAAACCCTAAAATGTCATAACCTTCACCATTGAAAATTCTCCATTCCAACTCAATTCAATTATCATTTCAATCTTATTTTCATCACTTATATTATTAAAGAACATGATTTAAGTATTAAAATCAAATACTTAACCAATATTTAAAAATTCACTTTCCAAAATCCTAAATTCAACACTTCCATTTCTAAAGTCTAATCAAACTTAGCCAAATCCATCATTTGACTTTATAATCATTGTTTATGTATCAAAACAATACATTTAGAACCAAATTGCACAATTAAAACCTATAATTTCACAAACTCAAAAGTTCCATAACCTTAAATTCTCTCTCTTTTCCAAACTCAACTTAAATTTAACCATTTCTTCTATTCAACCTTAAAATTATTATTAACTACCCAAAACAACTTCATTCATACCCAATTAAGCAATTAAACATCATTTTCTCTCACTAGCAATCCAAACATAGTCATACAACCAAGAAATTTAAGCTTTAAGGGAAGGAAACTTGATTTCTTACTTTTCTTCAAAAATCCAATTGAAAACTTTGAAACTTTTGGTAGATTTGGTGTGTATAAAAGAAACTCTTTCTCCCTTTCTCCCTCACTATGGTTCAGCCATGGCTAAAGAAAAGGAAGAAGAAGGCTAATTTTTTTTCTTACCTGATTTCCTATCCATAATTATACATATATTAATTAATTAATTAATTAAATATTTTACTTTAAATGTACACCAAGCATTTTTTCCCTTCCTTTGACTTTCTTTCTTTTCTTTTATTATTAATATTAATATTATATTATTATTAACTCCAACATTACCAACACCAAATTATACTACATATATATGTAGTGAATACTTTGTGTATATGTATATGTCTAAATATATTACTTATGTAACACCCCTATATATATATACCATACATATACTCTATATACGTATAATATGCATATAAAATATAAGAATGTTACTTTACAGTATTATTTAAACCCTTATTTTAGTCCACATCAATTATATTAAATAATAAAAGAACATTTTCCATTATCAAATCTCATTCTTTTAAAAGTAACATTTACAAAACCATTATACTTTTCATTAAATTACATATATATATAAATTTACATTGTCTTTTTCAAAATTCACTTATGTACATATACATTTTTTATCAAAATACAATATAATAAAATTGTACATGCATGCACCACCTTCTAGTTGGTCTCGAAATACTCTTACTCTTCTCGTGGCACAACTGTTTGACTCCATTATCAACAATCTACTCAGTTGCATGATTTACACAATCGCGCTAAGCTCGAAAGCTTATTAGTACATATAGACAATATATACATACATTACATAAAATCACACTCACATCACTAACATAATTTATCATCATATTCTTATCATGTTTTTCATTTTCAATGCACTTTTCATAGATTTTCACTATTTTCATATTCTATACAAATCTTTAATATAAGCCATAATTCAATGACTTATCATAACATTCACGAAACAATACACACAATTTTCACAAACATATACATATTACACATCACATTATATTTCCATAATCTCATTTTCAATGTCAAGACTTAGCTCTGTTCAAGTCTTTCAACAACTCATTTCTCAACATTTAGCATATTTTCTAATGTCACATTCCTTTTTAATAATTTGCATATGTATTATGATCATATCATTCCATAATCACCATCATATATTGCATTTAACCATCACAGGTTTTATATACAATAGGTACCACAACATCACATATACAAGCATGTACCCAAACAACTAATAAATCATTCAAATCTCAGAGTTACTATTTTGGTCCATAATGAAACCATTTGTCTAGCTCCGAAGGTGAAATATCAATGTAACAGTCCAACTAGGCCCGGGCTTTCGATATGGTCTTTTCACCTAGCCCAGCTTCAAGGACCTGTTTATGAGGCTTATGACCCGGTCTTTTTACATCAAAAATATTTTTATAGTGATACCAAGCGTCTAGCCCCATAGGAAAATATAGACATGCCGCCAAACACAGAACTCTGAAAATTGAATAACATATTAGGCACACAATTAATTCACATTTTTCATTCTCAAATCTTTTTTCATTTTTCCCATTTTCTCATCCATATCAATGTTATTTCTTTTCAACATTTCATTCTCATCATAGGATATTTCATAACAAAACCACATCACCCAAACACTTTGAGTCATTTTCACATAATTCACAATTTATTCAATCTAGCCATTAACAATGGCTTTTCATAATGCATACATAACAATTTGTATGTCCCAACACAATGTTCATGTATCAAGTAGCTTAACACATTTCATGGCTTCTCAATTTTTATATAACATTATCACTTGCTATAATTATATAGCTTGTTCACATTGCACCACACTTAATACATATTTTATTAATATTTATTCACTTTATAATCACATATACATTTTTAATTCAATATATATAAAGATATAGCTATACAAGCCATGAATCACGGATGAAAGACAAAGAAAAGGGCCATTTTAGGCAAAATCCTTCAACTGACAAGCCCAGTGACATGGGCTTGTCACTGACCATGTCATTTATTCACTTTATAGAAGACATGTCCAGTGACATGGGCATATCACTGCACCTGTCATTTATATTGAAAAATAACATCTATGACATGCTCAGTGACATGGGCGTATCACTGCCCCTGTCAGGCTAATTTTTTGGATATAAAATTTGAATTGAAGTACGAATTAGGCATCCAATAGCTATATCTATGGCATCTCAAAATCACTTTTTCATACCATATTTATCAACAAAACACACACCTTTCAACCTAGAATGATGCAAACCAAAATCAAGAGCATAATCCAAGTATATACTTACTTAAGATCATATGTACAAATCAAGGAGATTATATGTACAAACCAAATAAATTATATTTATAAACCTTAGTTAATCCAAGCTTACTCTTCTTCTTTTGATCCCCCTTAGCCTAAACACAAAATCATAATAATAATCATTATATAATTCATTCCTACAATCATCCATGTATCAAATTTACTCAATTCCCAACTCATTTATACAATAACCTTACTCTTTTCCTTATCACCTTTTCCCCAATTTCACTATCCATCATCATCTCTTACAAATAATCATATTTACTTCATCTATGCATGAATTCAACATATATATACTCCAACATATCATTCTTATCATTTTATTCAATTAATCATCACTTTCTCGCACTAATCATATCACATATATATATATACTTAAAATCCATAAAAATTAGCTCAAGAAACAGAGCATTTACTTGAATTCTTTGTCAAATCTTCAATATCTACCTTCAAATCTTTTAAAACTCTTATGAATTTGGTGTGAATATGAGCAAAATCAAGCTCTTCTCTCTCTCTCTCTCTCTCTCAATTCTCACGTTCAAAGAGGAAGAAGAAGAAGGAAGAAGAAATATGCCTCTTCTTTTCCCATCTTTATCTCTTATATATAATAATAATAATAATAATAATAATAATATGATAAATTTTCCACCATTCGCTTTCTCCCTATCATATATTTAAATATATGCGCATATAATTATTCATTTAATTAATTTAAGTAGCCATTCACTAAAAATATCTAGAGTTTTCCATAATCATCTTTTTTTTTAACTTTTATCTTTTTACCTAATTTCATCATTTAGTGCCTTTATACTTAATATATATGTTATGTATATTTTATGTATACATATGTCTAGTATACTCTATTTATATTTCTCATATATTTCAAATACATAATATATATGTATAACATCCATCATACACATCCATCTCTTATTGTATTTTCTCTACCTATTTCACCAATATTCTCTCTCATAATTATTATTGTAAAGAACATAAAAAATCGGGGTATTACAATTCTCTCCCCCCTTGTATAATTTTGTCCTCAAAATTATCCAGCACGACAATAATCCATCCATAAAAAATATCATCTTAAATTTTCATATAAAATTAATCATATCATCAAATTATTATTTCATCAAATCATATAACCTCTATTCTCCCCCTTAGGATCAATCATCTTCTCCCAATTTCATAACTCATCACTATTTTTTTGTTCTAAACAAAACAATTATGATAAATCATTACATCACTAATCAAATTATTATTAGACAAAAATCAGTTCATCTTATTAGTATATATGCCTCACACATCTACTATTCTTAAGATAATTATCACTTCATCATTTTATAAATATACTCTCTTATTTTTAAATTTAAAAGTTATTGAATTATATCTTAACACTGACTATCCAGTCACCACAGTCATTTTCAGAATTTTATCTCTGCTCATCTATCTATTTCCTATATTTACAAATAGGTATTTGTAAAATCATAAATGATAACAATTTTCAATCATTATGTAACAAGTCTCATTATGATAATTTATGCATCTCTACCATGATTTTATCCTTTATACAATTACCACATGTTATTTCAATACAATCAATATATAATACTACAAAATCTTATTTCCATCATTAAAAATTTATTCTCATAATTTATTCATTAAGCCAACATGTATATGCATTCCAATCACACATAACTGATATCTTTCTCAAAGTAATCACCATTCTCTTAAGCAATTCTTTTATTATTTAAACTGATATATCTTAATTCACTTCATGTCCATGCACATTAAGATGTTGCATCATACTTGCTATCACATATCTCTCATATTCTTAATACAACTATACATATTGAATTTCAATAATTACTCGCAACCTTACCACATTCTATATCAATTGATGTAACTATCACAATATCAACATCACAACTTTATTCTTTTCTAGTCAACTTTTGGCTTGTTTAAACTCATCATTTTATCTCAATTCATGACCAACTCTATTAGGTCAAGCTTATATTTAAATTTTAATTTTCTTTGGATCCATCACCAGTAATACTCATTTCAACTTATTATAGCTAATGAATGTATACAACCAATATACATCATTTCAAATTAATTTATTTTTTTACATTTCTTTTTTATTATCTCTTTATTTTCTATTACACATAATATCAATTTCATGACCAAACTCTGCTTAGGTCATCAGCATATGCATTATAAATCATATATCTTTAATCATATCACATTCAATTCATCATATTTGACCTATAATCACAACGTGACTAGTAAATCACATTCCTTGGAACTCATATGATCATGTCAAACTATGATCACCATCAAATAGCTCATTAATCATTACATTACATATTCATATATATAACATACACATATACAAATACACCATTAAGCCCAACACTTTTATACAATTATCATGTCCAGTTAATACAATATCATGGTCCAACTCTGCTCGGAACCATCACTGATCTCAATCACATGACTTAGCACTGCTCATGTCAAGATTTAGCCTTGCTCATGTCTATCAATATATACATCTCTAGTCCTAGCTTTGCTTAGGACCTCTCATGCATATCCAATCAATCTCACCAAAACTATCTCACGGCCATGTTATCTCAAGCCCATGCTCATGGATAACAAAACTAATCTGTCAATACACTAAACAAGTCACATGGCCATGTTAATTTAATTAACATATCCATGTATAATAAATCTCTTTTACTTTGAATAAATTATCTTACTACTTTGCAATACAATTACATGTCCTCTTTAATCATACTGAATAAATTCAACCATTATGATTTTCTTTCTATCTACCAACACAATTGATAAATTTATATTCTTAACAGATATTTAATTAGTTTCACGTCAATTTTTCCTCATTGCTCAAATCATTCACTTAACTCAAACTTACTCTTTAATACCATAAAACTACTCATGCACTCTTTATAATTGAATAAATATTTTCAAAATTTCAATTCTTTAATTTCTATATCTAAATAATCATTTCCTTCCAACAACACATTTCATCTCAAATTAAATAATAAACATACCAATTATTCCTTAAATCATGTATATATGTAACATCCGTGATTTTGGAGAAATTAGATAAGTATTTGGAGATATAAATTACACAAACTTAATATATATATCTAGAGTATATATAACATATACATATGGTATATTAATTGTATATGTTGGATTAATACATTACATACTTAATATTTAATACACATATAAGGTACATTTGATGTGTATATAAGATACACATTACTTGTGCATATGTGTAATATCCCAAATTTTTGAAAAGTTCTAATTTTTGAAAATTTGATAAAACAAATTATAATTTAAATGGATAAATTAAATTAATGGTTTTAAATGAAAAATGAAGGGGTTTTAAATGAAAAAGTGGAACATATATGTGATATATATGTAGAATATGCATAACATATAAAAGTCAAAGTAAAAGGGTATTTTGGTAATTAAAACTTAGAAATTTAAAATTAATAAAATAATTCAAAAATAAATTATTTTTGAATGGAAGAGGGAATTTAGGACTTTTAATTTATTAAATAAATAATTATTAAATTATTTTAATATATATATATATATGGTTTAAAATTAAAGGGTGAAAGGAAAGAGAAATAAAAAAAATAAAGTCTTCTTCTTCTTTTTTCCTTCAAAGACGACTTTCATGGCCAAAAAGGGAGATTTTTAGCTTCTTCCATCATCAAATTCTTCAAGCTTTCAAGGGAATAAGAGTAGTTTTGGTGATTTTTCAACAAGTAAGTAAGCTTTATTTCCAAAATTATGAAGTTCTTTAAAGCTTATGAATATGTATGAATTGAGTTTTTGAAAGAGCATGTTATAATTGTTGGAATAGGTATGGAAGATGTTCTTTTGATGAGTAAATAATGATTTTAAGGTTGGATTAAAGAAATGGTTGAGTTTGGGTAAGATTGGTGAAGAGAGAGAATTTAGGGTTATGGAACATTTGAGTTTTTGAAATCATGATTTTTAATTTTGCAAATTGATTCCAAATGAGTTGTTTTGATGCATAAACAAGTATTTTAAAGTCAAATATTGGATTTGGTTATGTTTGGTTAGAGTTTGAAGAAGGTAGTATTGATTTAGAGTTTTGAAAAAGTGAATTTTCAAAGAATGATTAATTGTTTGATTTTAATGCTTAAATCATGTTATTTAAGGATATAAGTGGTGGAAATAAGATTGAAATGATAATTGAATTGAGTTGGAATGGAGATCCTTCAATGGTGAAGGTTATGTCATTTTAGGGTTTTGGACATAAGCATGTGGTTAATTAATGTAATTGGTTTAAACATGCTAAAATATATTTCTATTGATATTAATAAACTTAAAACACTACTTTAAATGGCTTGATATGGTTTTTCAATGTTAAAGTGAGGTGAAGCTTAATTTTGGAATTTGGTTTAGAGTGAAGTTTAATTATGGTTTGATGTTGAGAATACCTTAGAATGTGATATTAAATAATTATGTATGATCACATTTGGTATAGGCATTGAGGGAGGTTGATGGGCAAGTTGGAAGGATAGGATTGGAGGTTGTGTTAAGTTTGCTTTGGGTTGTTAGTAGAGGTATGTACAAACTTTGAGTATAATGTTTATATTTGCATGACATTTGGACTTAACACATTGGTTGAAAAATGTGTTAAGCTACTTGGTTCATTGATTGTGTATGAATAATGTGCTATGACATTTGTAATGTCATATATGTGTTAAATGCATTGTGAAAAGCCATTGATAATGGCTAAATTGTGTAAAGTGTGAAATATGCATATTATGTGAAAATGCCCAAAGTAATTGGGTAATGTGTTGTGAATGCAAAAATGAGATATGTGGAATAATAAAATGAATTGATATTGATAAAAATGAGAAAAAAATGAGAAAAGTGAGAAAAATGAGAAAGATGTGAAAAATGAGAAAAATGAGAAAAAAAAGTGTGAAAATAAGGCAATGAGCCTAGTTTGATTATGAGAAATGAATTGTGAAAGTATTTGATAATGAGATAAATGAATTAATTGTGTGCCTAGTATGTTATTCAATTTTCAGAGTTTTGGGTTTGGCAGCATGCCTAGGAATTGCTGGGCAGGTGAAAAGACCGGGTCGTAAGTCTCAAAAACTGTAGCAGTCTAGCCGGGTTGAGGACCAAGATACTGGGGCCCAAGAGTCTAGCCGGGTTGAGGTCTAAGTGACTGGGGCTGTTACATTATCCATGGATATATATATTGCCTACGGGCTAGACACATGGTGTCATTATGGACCAAAGCAGTAACTCTAAAATTTGAATAGCATATTAGATCCTTTTTGGGCCCATGCTTGTCTTTGCTTTAATGTGAATTATTAATTGTGATACAATTAAGTAATATAATGTTATGAGTTGTGAGTATGAAATATTTGAAAAATATAATAAAGTGAAATGATATGACCTCTATATGCATTGTACATTAGCATTACTTTACATTTTTATTATTATCAAAGTTTGTACCACTAGGCTTCGGCTTAGCGCGATTGTAATTCGTCGCGCAGGTGTCATGGACGTTTTGGTAGTGCCGGAGAGTTTTACTAGACCTGGTCGGGTCTAGGTTTGTATTTATTGAGCTTGAAGAGTTGTTTTGGGTACGTCAAGATCAGAGCCAGTTGCCAGCATGTACATTTTTGATATTATGTATGTTATGATATGTTTTTGAAGCATATATTGTAAATTGTAAAGAATGATTTGAAAAATTTTGTTTAAGATGAGATTTTATATATAATGTTGATATATATATACCTATATATAAGTATTTTGAGAAAATATGGAGAAATTGAGAAGTATTGGTGAATTGATTTTATTTGGAGTGTTTGTTTTATGCATGTTGTGTTTTATTGAATTTTGGAAACGTTCAAATTACAAACAAAACTCTGGCGAATTTTTCCCAGAGATTTTCATATAAAATATTTATTTTGGATTCTTATAACAAGCAAAGAATATTTATATACTATTTATTATTTTATATATTAGTATTTGAAATCTTAAAACAGAAATGTAAACATTTTTATTAAATCGGTCTGTGATATTTTTATATCGTATATGCGTATTTTACATATGCTGAAAATATGTATTGTACGTATATATGGTATAAGGGTGTTACATTTATTTTGGTATCAGAGCCTAGGTTTGAGGTTCTCGACCTAGGTGGGATGATAGAGAGAGAAAATAGGAATAAAAAATGATTTTTCAATTGTAATGCATGCATTGGCACTGGCAATTTATCTGATCCCTGATGTGGCAATGTCCATTTGATATAATGGATATGAATTGAGATGGTGTATGGGTTGCATAGATTAGAGTGGCGCAGTGGAAATGTCATTCTAGAGATTATGGATTAAGAATTTTTGGAACTTTTATTTGAAATTTAAAATTTATAGTTGATTGAATTGATGAATAAGTGAAATTAGAAAAATAATCTAGGAAATAATTTAAGATATAAAAATAAAAAGTTTGAGAAATGAGCATGATAGTTGCAGAAAATTTTATAGATATACTGCAAAGTGATATTGTCTAAATTTTTGGACAAATCTAGAAATGTTGGATGAGTTTGAATAATTAATTGAAAGCTTTTCAATATGTTAGAATCCAAATGTATAAAATTTTATAAATTTTAAAGATGGATATCTAATTAAGAAAAATAGAAAAACACAGATTGTTGGAGAAATTTTAGCAAATCATAATCTGTAAAAATTTAAAAACAATAAATTTAGAAACTATGGTAAACCAACCCAGAAAAATCTAAAAATTTACACACAATATCATATGTATTCCTATAACACATGGTTAAAATTTCATGAATTTTTATTAAGTTTTGATACCTAAAAAAATGGACAACCTGGTGCTGCTAGAGAAATTATTAAAAAGACAGATTCTCTGATTTTGGAAGATTTAATTTTTAAATATATTAAATCAACTTGGAAAAATCTAAAACTTTAAATATAAGTCCATATATGTGTCAAGTGCACATGGATAAAAGTTTACAAGTTTTTATAAAGAATTGGTAAAGAATATAAAAATTAAAAGTGAGATTGACATGAAACTGAGGAAGTCATGCAATTTTGTGTAAGTAATAAATTAATTTTATGAGACAAATGAATGAAGAAAATTATAAAAATTTATATTCATATGGGTATAAGTATAGAAGGAATATGGAGTTTTTAATAATTTTCAACAAAGAGTTTACAATTAAAATCAAAGAGTGAAATCATATATGATAGCGAATTATTTATTATGGAACAATGATGCATAATTTAAGGTTGAGTGTATAAAATTAAAGTATCTAAATGGATGATGTTAATTAGTGTAAGGAAATGAATTAGTATTGTTTAAAAGTAAATGTTATGATCTTAAGATTGAGAATGTGATATGGGTGAGATTTGGTGAGGTTCATGTTGTTAGTTGCATTATATGAAATTTGAATTTTTGAAATGGGTTTCCATAATTGTGAAAGTGATGTGTTTTGATGTTATATTAATATAAAATAATGTTTATAAAGTTAGCTCTTGAAAGTGAGATTAATAGAATGAAGTTTAAGTAAAATAGTAAATTGGAAATTTAGAGTTGTAAGGGAATTTCGATGAGGATTGTTTAAATATTGATAGTTTAATGTTTAATAAGCATGGGAGTAATTTTGAATGAGTAATGTTACTTATAAAAGTACTAACTAAGGTGATAAATGTTAACTTTGTATAGATTGTATGTAAAAGAGGAATTGAGTATAATTGTATGATTTGTGTGATGAGATTTTTTTCAATATGAACACAAATATGATATGTAAGAAAATGTGGAAAGTAAGTCACATTGTGATTATCACTTACGAAGGTGTACGTGGATGATTAAAAATAATGTTATCGAGCATTTACTACCTTATACAAATACGTGTCTGGTGATATTGCGAATGATATTACATGTATTAATAGACCTAAGAGAGATAGGTCTTGACCTACGTAGAGTTAGGTCATGTGATGAATTGAGATTCATAATGGACCCGAATAGAGTTGGACGGTGAAATTGTTATTTTAACAACTGAACTTGATGATTGTATAGTGTTTTGGGCCTAAAGTATATGCGTATAAATAAGAGATTGTAAGGAAAAAGGAAAGTATAATGAAGAAAGTATGGAAGTGAAAAAAAAATGAATGAACATTTTTATAAGAGATAGATTAGAAATGGAGTAATAAATGGAAATTGTGTAAATTAGCATATGAACGAATGTGTATATATAAGAGATGTTAATGATAATATTGTTGAAACATGAGTTAGGCTAATGATGATCAAGTGATCAAGAGTAAATTGCTTTGAAACAGAGCTGAAACGTGTTAACTTTTTGTGTATCAAAAGATTAGAAAATGAATATGTGATTTTTGAGATACGAGCTTAACATTGTGATAAGAAATGTTTGAAGAAGAATGATAAAAGGGCAATATTTTTTTATAAGCCATAGACGTGACCATTATTATGGCATGACCGTTGGATAGTTTTGGTGAGATTGATAGTTATGCTTCAAGAAACATGGTCAAGACATGTGGTTTGCGTAGTTGGATCTTATAATTTTATGCTAGAAATTTATTTATAATTATAGAAAGTGTGGAAACAGAAGAGAATTGTGAAAATATGATGAGCTTTAAGTGATGTGTAAGAAAAGTGATTTTTGTAAATATGGTAACTATAAGAAATGTGAGAAAATAGTAAATGAAAGGAATTATGAAATGTGAGTAAGAGTTATAATGAATATGTTTGAAAGTGGTATAAAATGAATAAGTTGATGAAAATGATCTGTAAAGTAAACAAAACTAGGAAAAATGAATATTATCTGTAATGATGAATTCAAAGAGAATTAAAATTTGAGAATAAATTTGACCTAATAGAATTAGGTCATGAATTGAAAACAGATTGATGAATTTAAAATAGACTAAAGGTTGGTCAGAATAGAATAAGGTTGTGATGGTCATATTGTGATAGTTAGATCAATTGATCTGAAATGTAATAAGTTTACAAGTATTTACTGAAATTCAATGTTTAGTTGTATTAAGAATATGCAAGCTATATGATAATGTGCATAATACAGCGTTTTGATATATATATGCATATAAAAGGAGCTAAGTTATATTAGTTTCAAATAATTATAAGAGAAAAGTGTTAGTTATAGTATAATTGGAATGAATTTTAATAAGAAAATAAGATTTTGTTGTTGTATAATGGTGATATTAAATTAATATGTGGTAATTGTATAAAGAGTAGGATCAAAGTGAAGATGTGTAAAATTATGGTGTTAAGATAAAAGTTATTAACATTTGAATTTAAGGTGATGAGAGTATATTTTTAAGATAATGAAGTAATCAGATATCTTCAGTGCAATAGGTGTGTGGTGTATATATATTAAGGAGATGAACTAATTTTATCTAATGACAATTTAATTGAAGATATAATAATCTGTTGTGACTGTTTGAGTAAATAGACAGTATAATGATATGTTAGGGAATGGTAAAAAGGAAATTAAGAATGAACCTAAGTGGGAGAATAAAAATTATGTAATTTGGTAAAATAATGATTTGGATGATTTATTACTATACTGTATAATTTCGAGGACGAAATTATTTAAAGGGGAGAAAATTGTAACATCCGTGATTTTGGAGCAATTAAATAAGTATTTGGAGATATAAATTGTATATACTCAATATATATATCTAGAGTATATATAACATATACATATGGTATATTAATTGTATATGTTGGATTAATACATTACATACTTAATATTTAATACACATATAAGGTACATTTGATGTGCATATAAGATACACATTATTTGTGCATATGTGTAATATCCCAAATTTTTGAAAAGTTCTAATTTTTGGAAATTTTATAAAATAAATTATAATTTAAATGGATAAATTAAATTAATGGTTTTAAATAAAAAATGAAGGGGTTTTAAATGAAAAAGTGGAACATATATGTGATATATATGTAGAATATACATAACATATAAAAGTCAAAGTAAAAGGGTATTTTGGTAATTAAATCTTAGAAATTTAAAATTAATAAATAATTCAAAAATAAATTATTTTTGAATGGAAGAGGGAATTTAGGACTTTTAATTTATTAAATAAATAAATAATTAATTAATTATTAAATTATTTTAATATATATATATATATATGGTTTAAAATTAAAGGGTGAAAGAACAGAGAAATAAAAAAAATAAAGTCTTCTTCTTCTTCTTTCCTTCAAGGACGACTTTCATGGCCAAAAAGGGAGACTTTTAGCTTCTTCCATCATCAAATTCTTCAAGTTTTCAAGGGAATAAGAGTAGTTTTGGTGATTTTTCAACAAGTTAGTAAGCTTTATTTCCAAAATTATGAAGTTCTTTAAAGCTTATGAATATGTATGAATTGAGTTTTTGAAAGAGCATGTTATAATTGTTGGAATGGGTATGGAAGATGTTCTTTTGATGAGTAAATAATGATTTTAAGGTTGGATTAAAGAAATGGTTGAGTTTGGGTAAGATTGGTAAAGAGAGAGAATTTAGGGTTATGGAACATTTGAGTTTTTGAAATCATTATTTTTAATTTTGCAAATTGATTCCAAATGAGTTGTTTTGATACATAAACAAGTATTTTAAAGTCAAATATTGGATTTGGTTGTGTTTGGTTAGAGTTTGAAGAGGGTAGTATTGATTTAGAGTTTTGGAAAAGTGAATTTTCAAAGAATGATTAATTGTTTGATTTTAATGCTTAAAACATGTTATTTAAGGATATAAGTGGTGGAAATAAGATTGAAATGATAATTGGATTGAGTTGGAATGGAGATCCTTCAATGGTGAAGGTTATGTCATTTTAGGGTTTTGGACATAAGCATGTGGTTAATTAATGTAATTGGTTTAAACATGCTAAAATATATTTCTAATGATATTAATAAACTTAAAACACTACTTTAAATGGCTTGATATGGTTTTTCAAAGTTAAAGTGAGGTGAAGCTTAATTTTGGAATTCGGTTTAGAGTGATGTTTAATTATGGTTTGATGTTGAGAATACCTTAGAATGTGATATTAAATAAGTATGTATGATCACATTTGGTATAGGCATTGAGGGAGGTTGATGGGCAAGTTGGAAGGATAGGATTGGAGGTTGTGTTAAGCTTGCTTTGGGTTGTTAGTAGAGGTATGTATAAACTTTGAGTGTAATGTTTATATTTGCATGACATTTGGACTTAACATGTTTTGGTTGAAAAATGTGTTAAGCTACTTGGTTCATGATTTGTATGAATAATGTGCTATGACATTTGTAATGTCATATATGTGTTAAATGCATTGTGAAAAGCCATTGATAATGGCTAAATTGTGTAAAGTGTGAAATATGCATATTATGTGAAAATACCCAAAGTAATTGGGTAATGTGTTGTGAATGCAAAAATGAGATATGTGGAATAATGAAATGAATTGATATTGATAAAAATGAGAAAAAATGAGAAAAGTGAGAAATATGAGAAAGATGTGAAAAATGAGAAAAAAAAAAGTGTGAAAATAAGGCAATGAGCCTAGTTTGATTATGAGAAATAAAATGAGAAATGAATTGTGAAAGTATTTGATAATGAGATAAATGAATTAATTGTATGCCTAATATGTTATTCAATTTTCAGAGTTTTGGGTTTGGCGGCATGCCTATGAATTGCTGGGTAGGTGAAAAGACAGGGTCGTAAGCCGAGCCCAGCTGATAAATGATAAATATGATATTTTTGGAGTGAAAAGACTGGGTCGTAAGCCTCAAAAACCGTAGCAGTCTAGTCTGGTTGAGGACCAAGATACTAGGGTCCAAGGGTCTAGCCGGGTTTAGGTCCAAGAGACTGGGGCTGTTACATTATCCATGGATATATATATATTGCCTACGGGCTAGACACATGGTGTCATTATAGACCAAAACAGTAACTCTAAAATTTGAATAGCATATTAGATCCTTTTTTAGCCCATGCTTATATTTGCTTTAATGTGAATTATGAATTGTGATATAATTGAGCAATATAATGTTATGAGTTGTGAGTATGAAATATTTGAAAAATATAATAAAGTGAAATAATGTGACCTCTATATGATTGTGCATTAGCATTACTTTACATTTTTATCATTATCAAAGTTTGTACCACTAGGCTTCGGCTTAGCGCGATTGTAATTCGTCGCGCAGGTGTCATGGACGTTTTGGTAGAGCCGGAGAGTTTTACTAGACCTGGTCGGGTCTATGTTTGTATTTATTGAGCTTGAAGAGTTGTTTTGGGTACATCAAGATCAGAGCCAGTTGCCAGCATGTACATTTTTGATATTATGTATGTTATGATATGTTTTTGAAGCATATATTGTAAATTGTAAAGAATGATTTGAAAAATTTTGTTTAAGATGAGATTTTATATATAATGTTGATATATGTATACCTATATATGAGTATTTTGAGAAAATATGGAGAAATTGAGAAGTATTGGTGAATGGATGAATTGATTTTATTTAGAGTGTTTGTTTTATGCAGGTTGTGTTTTGTTGAATTCTGGAAACGTTCAAATTACAAACAAAACTCTGACGAATTTTTTCCAGAGATTTTCATGTAAAATATTTATTTTGGATTCTTATAACAAGCAAAGAATATTTATATACTATTTATTTTATATATTAGTATTTGAAATCTTAAAACAAAAATGTAAATTTTTTTATTAAATCAGTTTGTGACATTTTTATACCGTATATGTGTATTTTACATATGCTGAAAATATGTATTGTACGTATATAGGGTATAAGGGTGTTACAATATATATACCATATTAAAATCTTACTTCTCTATTTACTATTATATTTCCAATATATCTCTTATAAAAATTCTCATTCATTCCTTTCTCACAATAATTTTATCAAATAACACTCAATGCTCTTGTATAAAATTTTATTAAATCAAATTTCATTCCTCTTTAGTCAAACTAATTTTTTTTTCACTTACATACTTTTTTCATTATAATTCTATTTTCCTTATAATCTCTTACTTATACACATTTTTGTTACAATATACTATAACCAACATAATCCATTTAAATCAACGTCATGTCATATATAATTTTTATCAATAGTAAATATTTCATTTTCTTTTATAATCTTATAACTCAATTCTTGCATTATTCTCAAATTCATTCTCTTATAACTTATTTCACAAACACATTTTAATAACCAATAATTTCAAAATTAGTTTTACTTAAGTAAAACTCCACTTCTTTAATTCACCAATTAAACTTAACAACTTTTTCCATATTATTTCTTTCTCTAGCTTTACTCTCATGTGGAACATCATTTTTCATACTATCATCTAACTCATATCATTCAAATACATGACATCATAAAACCATATAATGCTACATCCAAGACCAACCTAGGTGTCAATGCATATGCATGTATCACAACTCGCTTCACTTTTCTAAAATTTCCATTTCTTTTTTAAAAATCACATAGGCTGAGAATCTCAAACCTACGCTCTGATACTAAAATAATTGTAACACCCATATACCCTATATACATACCATACATATACCCCGTATACGTATAATACGCATATAAAATATAAGAATGTTACTTTACAGTATCATTTAAACCCTTATTTTAGTCCACATCAATTATATTAAATAATAAAAGAACATTTTCCATTATCAAATCTCATTCTTTTAAAAGTAACATTTACAAAACCATTATACTTTTTATTAAATTACATATATATAAATTTACATTGTCTTTTCCGAAATTCACTTATGTACATATACATTTTTATCAAAATACCATATAATAAAATTGTACATGCATGCACCACCTTCTAGTTGGTCTCGAAACACTCTTACCCTTCACGTGGCATAACTATTTGACTCCCAGATCAACAATCTGCTCAGTTGCATGATTTACACAATCACACTAAGCTCAAAAGCTTAGTGGTACATATAGACAACATATACATATATTGCAGAAAATCACACTCACATCACTAACATCATTTATCATCATATTCTTATCACGTTTCTCATTTTCAATGCACTTTTCATAACTTTTCACTATTTTCATAATTTATGCAAATATTTAATATAAGCCATAATTCAATGACTTATCATAACATTCATGAAATAATACACACAATTTCTACCAACATATACATATTACACATCACATTATATTTTTATAATCTCATTTTCAATATCAAGACTTAGCTCTGCTCCAGTCTTTCAACAACTCATTTCTCATCATTTAGCATATTTCCTCATATCACATTCCTTTTCAGTAATTTGCATATGTATTGTGATCATATCATTCCATGATCACCATCATATATTCCATTTAACCATCACAGGTTTTATATACAATAGGTACCACAACATCACATATACAAGCATGTACCCAAACAACTAATACATCATTCAAATCTCAGAGTTACTGTTTTGGTCTATAATGACACCATGTGTCTAGCCCCGAAGGCAAAATATCAATGTAATAGTCCAACTAGGCCTGGGCTTACGATCCGGTCTTTTCAACCAGCCTAGCTTCAAGGACTTGTTTTTGAGGCCTATGACCCGGTCTTTTCACCTCAAAAATATTTTCACAGTGACGCCAAGCGTCTAGCCCCATAGGAAAATATAGGTCAGCCGCCAAACACAGAACTTTGAAAATTGAATAACATATGAGGCACACAATTAATTCACATTTTCCATTCTCAATTCCTTTTTCATTTTTCCCATTTTCTCATTCATATCAATGTTATTTCTTTTCAACATTTCATTCTCATCATAGGATATTTCATAACAAAACCACATCACCCAAACACTGAGTCATTTTCACATAATTCACAATTTATTCAATCTAGCCATTAACAATGGCTTTTCATAATGCATACATAACAATTTGTATGTCACAACACAATGTTCATGTATCAAGCAACTTAACACATTTCATGGCTTCTCAGTTTTTAAATAACATTATCACTTGCTATAATTATATAGCTTATTCACATTGCACTACACTTAATACACATATTTTATTAATATTTATTCACTTTATAATTACATATACATTTTAAATTCAATATATATAAAGATATAGCTATACAAGCCATGAATCATGGATGAAAGACAAGGAAAAGGGTTATTTTAGGCAAAATCCTTCAACTGACAAGCCCAGTGACATAGGCGTGACACTGACCATGTCATTTATTACTTTACAGAGGCTGTGACATGTCCAGTGACATGGCTTGTCACTGCACTTGTCATTTATATTGAAAAGCAACATCTATGACATGCTTAGTGACATGGGCATATTACTGCTCCTGTCAAGTTAATTTTTTGGGTATAAAATCTGAACTGAAGTACGAATTATTCATCCAATAGCTATACCTATGGCATCTCAAAACCACTTTTTCATACCATATTTATCAACAAAACACACACTTATCAACTTAGAATGATGCAAACCATAATCAAGAGCATAATCCAAGTATATACTTAATTAAGATCATATGTACAAATCAAGGAGATTATATGTACAAACCAAATAAATTATATGTAAAAAACTTAGTTAATCCAAGCTTACTCTTCTTCTTTTGATCCCCCTTAGCATAAACACAAAATCATAACAATAATCATTATATAATTCATTCATACAATCATCCATGTATTAATTTACTCAATTTCCAACTCATTTATGCAATAACCTTACTCTTTTTCATATCACCTTTTCCCCAATTTCACTATCCATCATCATCTCTCACAAATAATCATATTTACTTCATCTATGCATCAATTCAACATATATATACTCCAACATATCATTCTTATCATTTTATTCAATTAATCATCACTTTCTCTCACTAATCATATCACATATATATATATACTTAAAATCCATAAAAATTAGCTCAAAAAAAAGAGCACTTACTTGAATTCTTTGTCAAATCTTCAATATCCACCTTTTAATCTCTTAAAACTCTTATGAATTTGGTGTGTATATGAACAAAATCAAGATCTTCTCTCTCTCTCTCTCTCTCTCTCTCAATTCTCATGTTCAAAGAGGAGGAAGAAGAAGGAAGAAGAAATATGCCTCTTATTTTCCCATCTTTATCACTTATATATATATATATATATAATATGACAAATTTTCCACCATTCACTTTCTCTCTATCATATATTTAAATATATATACATATAGAGATCGCTTAATTAATTAAAATAGATATTTTGTAACACCCCGATACCCTATATAAGTACTATGCGTATACCTAGTATACATACAGTAAATATATAAAGTATAAGGATGTCACTTTTCGTTACCTTTTAAAAACCTGTAACAGAGTTCAAACCATAATACCTTAATTTAAATAACATTTACAAAATCATTATCTTTATTAAAACTTCATTTATACATATAAATACTCTCTCGTCAGAAATACATCATAATTAAAATTTATACATGTATGCATTACCCTCTAGTTGGTCTCGACAAACTTTACTCTTCTTGTGGCATAACAAAAGACTTCATATCTTCCATCTATATACCTGCGCGAATAAACACCCGCGCTAAGCCCGAGAGCTTAGTAGTCCAAATATAAAATATAAACATATAGTATAGAAGTATTGATATATAATGATACATCGATTCAATATATAATTAGTTCTTATCATATCTTCTTTTCTTTTTAATTTTATCTTTAATATATCCTAGCTAATTTCATATATGATGTATATATATACATAATATTATCACCAACCCCAATGCATCACCAATACTCAAAACCAATATATTAATACCCCTACATTATATATATACCACACCGACCATTATTGCAATACACACTTTACATATCATACCAATTATTATTGCAATACACACATTACATATCATACACTCATTATTGCAATACACACATTACACATCATATCACTCATTATTGCAATACACAATTTACATATCATACAAATCATAAATCATATTTCCAATAAAGACAACCTTTATCATCAACCACAATTCATTTACATATTACACTTAATAACATTATATTATTCACAATTCACCAAGCATAATTCATTATTAATACTCACAATCAATATTTCAATACTTGCATTTCACATTGACAATAAAGACAGACTCGGGCCCAAAACACTAATATGTTATTCAAAGTTCAGAGTTACTGCTTTGGTTCATAGTCACAATCATCACGCCCGTAGGCAATGTATATACATGTATCTCTATCCATGGATAGTGTAACAGACCCAGTCTCTTGGACCATCAACTCAACACATATGAGGAGATCCTCAACCCGGCAAGACTGTTACAAATCATATATCTCATATTCACAATTCTCATAGTGTAACAGACCCAGTCTCTTGGACCATCAACTCAACACATATGAGGAGATCCTCAACCCGGCAAGACTGTTACCTTTCATCATTTCTTAGGCATGCCACCCAAATCCAGAACTCTGAAACTGAATAACATATTAAACAAACAATTCATTTATTATTCATTATCAATCTCATCATCAATTAGGCCAACATGCCTTATCTCTTTCAATTGAATTATCATAGCCAATCACAATGGCTTCATATCATATCATATCTCAATCCATATGATACATATAGCATCATTGATATCACATTTCAAAGTATATTATTCATATAATACATTGCCATACACAAGATTCACAATGCATATAACATAACATTTTCTCACTTCTCAAAACACATTAACATCATTCATTACTAGAGCATTTATCATAACAAATTGCACATACCTTAAGAATGATCCTCATTTCTTCCTACCTTTCCCATTTCATATTTCATCCTTTATATATATTCTTCATTTACATTCACAATATAATAGCTTATTTAACACTTTCATCCCAATGTGTTAATGTTCAAAGACATATAAGGATATACAATCAAATAGGGTTTATGCTTACCTTGTTAATGATCTTCACATCCTTCACATCATTCAATCATCACCTTAGTCCAATTATGTTAACAATATAATAGATCACTTAACACATTTGCAAACAAATGTGTTAAGCCTCAAATTATGTAATTAAATACAATCATATGTATTGATACTTACCTCAAGAACTAGTCCCATCAATCTATACATTTCTTTTCTTTCCAAGAATTCTCCACATTTAGGTTAATGCAACCCAATCTCTTCAAAACCTAATCCAAAGGAATATTAGCAAAATGACCATATGAATAGTACATTCTGGTTTAAGACTCCATTTTATCCTTATTTTGAAAAATTGTATAAAATAATCTACTTGACTAAAAATTCTAAAATTTTTACAGAATTTAGTTTTGTATCTTAAAATCATTCCTTTAAAATTTCAGATCAAACTGAACACAAAATCTTGGTCAAATAGTTCACCTAACCAGACTGCCCCAATTGCCCTGCATCCTCGCAGCAGTTCTGAACTTTGTGAATTCCATAAATCAAATTCAATCAACGTGGTTCCAAATTATTTTTCTCAAATACTAGACTCACTAAGAAACAACATATCCAAAATTAAATTGGATATGATTTTTCTACATTTTATTAAAAATCCCGAAATATAGCTGTCTCAGTTAAGGTACCTGCTGGAACAGGTCTAATAAAAATAATCTTTCTAAACTCATAACCATTCCAAAATCGAATCAACATATTTTTCAGTCATTCTAGACTCATAGAGGCACAACATATCAAAAATTCACTTCAAGAACATTTTTCTATAATTAATTAAAAATCATACAAGTCACAGCCTTTACTAATTGTAAAACAGAAAAAAATTCACTAAACACAACTCTTACTCTTCCATCACCAACACCAACCTAGCTTCTTATCTTTAATTCCATTTCAACACTTTTACACACACCATACACAAACACACTCCATCAAACTCAAACAAAATTCCAAATAGAACAAGAGAAATCAAGAGAAAACTTACCTTAAATGAAGAAATTCCACAAATCTCTAACCAAAACCCTTGATTCCTTCTTCAATTTGATTATAGAACTTCAAACACCTCCCTAGCTCTTTCTCTTCTTCAATGTCCGGCCTCTTCAAGAAAGAAAGAAGAAAATACCAACAAGTCAACCACTTTTCTTCTTTTAATCTCCACCATGCAACTTAACCAAAGAAAATTACCTCCATGCCCTTCATCCATTTAATTAATCTTTTGTCTCATATATACCCATATATATAATTTCACATGCCACAAATAAATATCATCTTGTATTGACCACCCCTTTTGACCAATGTATATGTTAGTTATACAACCATATAAACAACATATACACTTCTCTCTACACCCTCTTTTCTTCTCAAAACACAAATACCTATACATTCTTTTCCCAACTTCTTTTCTCTTGTAATTTAACACATATATTCAATCCAATATATAACAATAACATAATCAAAACTTTTAAGGTATACATGAGGATATTACATATTTTGCATATATCTCACATATACATTCCTCTTTTTCACTTAAAATTATTTCATTCCCCATTTAAATTATTTATTTAATTATCCAATTTAAATTTATTTTATTTTGTTTAATTTTTAAAAATTTTGGATATTACAAAACAACATTCTCTCACTATATTATATTATCCATTTGGATTAGATATTTATTTTATAAACTCACTGATCAAGATAACTAATATCAAATTTAGAAATAAGTGATAAATCTATTAATATATCAAACATCAAACTTTAGGTTAGGTGATGAATTTTTCAAGAGCTTGAAAATGATATTTTCTTGGTATATAGAGTTAATGGAATTTCATAGGAGCATGATTTCTAAAAAAATGAAGAAAATTTTATAAAAGTTAATTTAAATATTAAAATAAATGCTTATTTTAAAAATTTTATTATTTAATAAATAAACTTATAATTTTCATTTTTCACAAAAAATTAGAAAAAAAAATTGGACAAAAAAATTAAAAATATGGCTGAGAGAGAACGAAATTTCTCTTCTCTTGGTAATGCCAAAAGAATTTATATTTCTCTTGACATATTTTATTACTCATCCAAATTCGATATTTATTTTATAAATTCACTGATCAAAATAACTAATATTAGAAATATAAATATTTGATAAATCTATTAATATATCAAACATCAAATTTGTGGGTTAGGTGGTGAATTTTTCAAGAGCTTAAAAATGATGTTCTCTCAATACATAAAACTAATGAAATTTCAAAGGCACGGGATTTAAAAAAAGAAGAAAAATTGAAAAATTAAATTAAAATATTCAAATAAATATCTATTTTAAGAATTTTACTATTAATAAATAAGATTATAATTTTCAATTAGATAAAAAAATTAGACAAAAAAATTAAAATAAAAATTGCCGAGTGAATGTAACTTCTCACAGTAATACCAAAGAGAATATTATTTCTCTCGCGGTATTATCGATAGAAAAGTTTCATCTATTAGTAATACTGAAAGAAAATAACATTCTCTCTTTATATTTTATTATCCATCCAGATCCAATATTTTTTTTTTGAAAATTCACTTGTTAAAATAACTAATATCAAAATTAGAAATAAGTAACAAAATCTATTAATATATCAAACATCAAACTGTAAGCTAGGTAGTGAAATTTTTAAGAGCTTGAAAATAAATTCTCTCGATATAACAAATTAATGAAATTTCAAAGGGCATGATTTAAAAAAATTGTAAATGTGAATTTAAATATTCAAATAAATAACTATTTTTAAAATTTTACTATTTAATAAATAAAATTGTAATTTTTATGCAGACAAGAAAATTGGACAAAAAGATTTAAAAAAATTGCTGAGGGAATGAAATTACTCTTGGTAATACCAAGAGAAGATAATATTTCTCTCGGTAATACAGAGAGAAAATAACGTTGTCTCGGTATATTTTATTATCCATTCGATATGATATTTGTTTTAAAAATTCACCGATTAAAATAATTAATATTAAAAATAGAAATAAGTGATAAATCTATTAATATATCAAACATTAAATCATGAATTAGGTGGTGAATATTTCAAGAGATTGAAAATGATACATTTCTCTATACATAGAATTAATGGAAATTTAAAGGGTGATTTAAAAAATTAAGAAAAAATTGTAAATGTGAATTTAAATATTCAAATAAATACCTATTTTAAAATTTTTAATATTTAATAAATGAAATTATATTTTTTCATCTAGACAAACAATTAGACAATACATTTTTTTTAAAAAAATTCCTAGAGAATAATAAAATTTCTCTGGTAATGCCAAAATAATGTATTATTTCTCTCAGTAAATATTGAGAGAAATTTTTTATCTCTCCGCAATAGCCAGAGAAAAAAGGCGTTCTCTTGACATATTTTATTATTCCTCTTAGTCCGATATTTGTTTTAAAAATTCACCAATTAAAATAATTAATATTAGATATAGAAATAAGTGATAAATATATTAATATGTCAAACATCAAATAGTGGATTAGGTGATGAATTTTTTGAGAGCTAGGAAATGAGTTCTCTCGGTATGTAAATAGAATTTATAAAATTTTAAAAGTGCGTGATTTGAAATAATATGAAGTAAAATTTTTAAAATTAAATTTAAATATTTAAATAAATACCTATTTTAATAATTATATTATTTAATAAATAAAATTATAAATTTCATTTAACAAAAAGTAGATAATAAAATTTGAAAAAAAATTGCCGAAACAATTCTAGTTTTTCTCGGCACTACAAAATAAAGTAATTTCTCTCGATATTGGAGCAATTTCAAAGGAGCATAATTTAATTAAAACTAAATTCATTTATCAAGAGAATTATGTTTTTTCCTCTCAGTAAAATTTAAACCCTAATTTGTACATTTTAGCCATTGCCGACACAATTAATTATCAATAGATAATTTATCGACAGAGATCATTCTCTCGGTAATTTTACCACACATATAAATACTAACTTTTCTTCTCCAGCCCCCAATCCATTTCTGCAGAGTATGCAGAGTATCTCCCCTGCCCCCCTTCTCTCTCTCTCTCTCTCTCTCCCCCCCCCCCCTCTCTTATGTGTAGACACCCACACCTACCCACACACACACAAATCTATTTAACTTACAATTGAATTCACCGGTGAGGTTTGCCTTCTCCAATGAAGTTTTCCTTTCTCCGACCATTAGACTACAACAAGTGTTATTATTTTGGCTTTCTATGTGTTTTTTTTTTTTGCTTGATCAGTGTGTTTTGGGTATTTTGGCTATAATAAGATCAACCAAAGTATTTAGGTTTTAGGTTTGTGAGTTTTTTGGAGGTTTTAGGTTTCTGGAAAGTAAGGATCAAACAAAGTATTTCTTGATTGTGATAATATCATTTTAGAAGGATAAACTGCGAGAAAGAAGATGATGGTGGTGGTGGTGATGGTGGTAGTAATTACTTAATTTATTATTTGTTTAGTTTACAAATATATTGTTTACTTTGTATCAAGAGAACATAGAGAGACAAATACATGCTCCAATTGTAACCATTTACAGAGAACAAAGGGGTTAGGAATTGCTTGGTCAAATTAGATGTGCCCTCTCTCTCTCTCTCTCTCTCTCTCTCTCTCTCTCTCTCTCTCTCTCTCCCCTTATATGTATATCTAATCATTTCATATGCTTTACTTTGGTTATTGTATTTGTAATATCCCAAATTTTTTTGAAAATTTTTAATTTTTGGAAATTTGATAAAATATATTATAATTAAATAGGATAAAATAAATTAATGGTTTTAAATAAAAAATGAAGGGGTTTTAAATGAAAAAGTGGAACATAAATGTGATATATATGTAAAATATAAGTAACATATAAAAGTTAACACTTTTTAAAAGAAATGTCAAAAGTCAAAGTAAAAAGGGTATTTTGATAATTAAATCTTAAAAATTTAAATTTATTAAATTAATTCAAAAATAAATAATTTTTGAATGGAAGAGGGATTTTTGAATTTTTAATTTATTAAATAATTAATTAAATAATTAATTATTAAAATATTAAATAATATATTCATATGGTTATAAATAAAAGATGAAAGGAAAGAGAAAATAAAAGTTTTTTTTCATCTTCTTCTTCTCCATCAAGGGCTGAAATCTCCATGGATACCAAGAGAGGATTTTGATCTTTCAAGATTCCAAAATTGAAGGATTCCAAAGGTTCAAAAAGGATTTTTAGTGATTTTCACTTGAAAAAGTAAGTTCTTTAGTTTTTTCTCTAGATTTCCATAGAAATTTTGAATATGTGAGTTTTGAATTTTTGAAGTAGTATGTTATAATTATTGGAATTTGTGTGTATGAAGTTATTTTGGGTATTTATTAATGATTTTAAGGTTGGATTGAATAAATGGTTGAATTTGGATAAAGAATGGTGAAGAGAGAGAATTTAGGGTTATGGACTTTTAGGGTTTGAGAAATCATGATTTTTAATTGTGCAAATTGATTCTAAATGAGTTGTTTTGGTGCTTAAACAAGTATTTTAAAGTCAAATATTGTTTTTGGTTGTGTTTGGTTGGAGTTTGAGAATGAAACTGTGATTTAGGGTTTTGGAAAATGACATTTCCAAAGTTGTTGAATTGTATAATTTTATTAGTTTAATCTTGTTGTTTGATGATATAAGTGATGAATATAAGCTTAAAAATGATTAATGGATTGTGTTGGAATGGAAAAACTTCAATGGGGGAAGGTTATACCATTTAAGAGTTTTGTGTATAAGAGTGTGTTTTTGTAATGTAAATAGTTTAAATGTGTTAAAATATATTTCTAATAATATAAATAAACTTAATATATTAAAATGAATGGCCTAGTATGAGAATCCAAAGTTAAAGTGAGGTTAGCCTTACATTTTGGATTTTTGCTTGGATGGAGTTTAATTATAGTTTAATATTGTAAATGCCATTAAATGTGACACAAAATGATTATTTGCTATCACATTGGGTTTAGGCATTGAGGAAGGTTGATTTGCTTCATCCAAGTGGTGAAGGGCAAGTTGGAAGGATAGGATTGAAGGTTGTTTTATGCTTGTTTTGGTTGCTATTTGAGGTAAGTACAAACTTTGAATACATTGGTAATGTTTGCATGACATTTGGGCTTAGCACATTTTGGTTGAAAAATGTGATAAGCTACTTGATACATTGGTTATGTATGAATAATGTGCTATGACACTTGTAATATCATATATGTGATAAATGCATTGTGAAAAACCATTGATAATGGCTAAATTGTGTAAAATGTGAAATATATGTATTATGTGAAAATGATCCAAAGTGTTTGGGTAATGCCATTTGTTGTGTATGCATTAAGTGCATTGTTAAAAAGCTATTGGTATTGGCTAGATTATATTAAATGTGATTAATAAGTGAAATATATGGAAATACCAAAGTAATTGGATAATGTGTTGTAAATGCAAAAATGTGGTATAATGTAATGAGATATGTGGAAATATAATGAAATGAATTGATATCGATATAAATGAGAAATATGAATTAATTGTGTGCCTAGTATGTTATTCAATTTTCAGAGTTCTGTGTTTGGCGGTATGCCTATGATTTGCCTACGGGCTAGACGTTGGGCGTCACTGTGAAAATGTTTTTAAGGTGAAATGACTGGGTTGTAAGCCTCAAAAATAAGTCCTTGAAGCTGGACTGGGTGAAATGACCGGATCGTAAGCTCAGACCTAATTGGACTATTATATTGATATTTTACCTACAGGGCTAGACACATGGTGTCATTATAGACCAAAACAGTAACTCTAAAATTTAAATAGTATATTAGTTATCTTTGGACCCATGTTTGTGTTTGTTTTTATGTGAATTGTGGATTGTGAAATATTTGAAAAGTATGAGAAAATGGAATGATGTGATATCCATATGCATTGTGCATTGGCATTGCATTTGAGTTTTATTGTTATCAAGTTTGTATTACTAGTCTTTTGGCTTAGCGCGATTGTTTACATCGTGCAGGTGATAGGATAAATTCGGCTGAGCTGGAGAGTTTTTCTAGACCAGGTCGGATCTAGACTTGTGGTTGTGTTTGTAGAGTTGATATCAAGATCAGAAACACTATAGCAGCATGTATATTTTTTTTATGTTATTATATATTTTGAGTATTATGTATATTATATCACGTTTTTGGATTTTATGTATTGTAAACTATAAAGAATATTTGGGTTAATTTATTTGAAATGGGGGGTTTGAATGTGTTCTAAATTATATATATAAATATTTGAGAAACTTGGTGAAATTAAGGAGCATGGGTGAAATGGTGATTTGAAATTATTTAGGAGTGTTTTCTTTTGCAGGTTGTGTAATTGATAAATTTTGGAATGTCCAAATTACAAACAAAACTCTGGCAAATTTTTTCCAAAGATTTCCATATAAAATGTTTATTTTGGGTTCCTATAACAAGTAAAGAATATTTATATACTATTTAATTATATATATTTAGTATTTGAAATTTTAAATCAGAAATGTGAAAATTTTTATTGAACCGATCTGTGACATTTTTATACCGTATATGTGTATTTTACATATGCTAGAAATATGTATTGTATGTATATAGGGTATAAGGGTGTTACATTTATTTTGGTATCAGAGCCTAGGTTTGAGGTACTCGACCTAGGTGGGTTGATAGAGAGAGAAAATGGGGGATTTAAAAATAGTTTTCAATTGTAATACATGCATTGACACTGCCGATTTCTGATATCTGATATAGTAATTTCTGCTGTGTTTGCAGATGTAGGTAGTTATGGCATCTTGGACGCATTAGTTTGTAGAGGGTAGTGCAAAGAGTGTGGCTCCTGATGAGGGTAGAGATGGAGCTAGAGTTATGCTGCCGGTGAGGCAACTGTTTTTGTGCTTGTGAGACCAGCAGCTGATGAGATTCTGCCTGGCTGGGTATGACATATGGTAGAGTTTTTGAAGCAGGCTTTAGTTCAGCATTCACCGCCTCCACAGCCGTAGCCACAGTTGCCAGTGAGGAAGTATGATAACTTGAGAAAGTTCAAAGTTGAGGACTTCATTGGTACTATAGACCCTGCTGTAGCAGAGCAGTGGCTAGATAGGATTTAGAGAGTGTTCATTCAGTTGTAGGTTAGTCCGGAAGAGAAGTTTCATTATGTCAGATCTCTTCCGCAGAGGGATGCATATGATTGGTGAAAGATGGTTCCACATGCTCTGGATGATCCACTAGTCCTGACCTATGATGATTCTTGCAGGAATTTGAGCAGAAGTATACTCCGACGGAGTTCCTGAGTCTAAGATAGGATACCAGGACAGTGACAGAGTATGAGATCGAGTTTATCCGGTTGAGTCATTATGCTGGTGAGATCATTTCTGATGAGATTGACAGGTGTAGGAGATTTGAGGAGGGACTGAGACCCTCTATCATGTGTAACATAATAGGCTCTCTACATCAAGATTTTCTCAGTTGGCTATAACTGCCATGAGTGTAGAGAGAGCACAGAGTCTTGCAGCAGCTGCCAGGGTTGAGGAGACTAGAACTAGGAGACTCCAAAGTGAGGTAGGGTCTTCATTAGTGAAGAGAGGCCGAGGAAAATATTTTCAGAGATTCAGTAGGAGGCAGGAGTAGTTTGGAAGATTAGTACAACAACAAAGATAGAGACAAAGACTTGCAGTTTCAAGGGCTAGTGCTTTAACCCTAATGCTCAAAGGCATGCTCCACCTACTTGTGTTCATTGTGGTAAAGCACATGGAGGTGTCTGCTGGTGGAGAGGTACTTCGAGAGTGTGTTTTAGATGTGGGTCGTCAGACCATTTTATTAGAGATTGTCCAGAGCTACCAGAGGACAGACAGGCAGATACTACAACTTCTCGACCCAGGGTCATGGTGGCAGAGATTTTGGTAGAGGTGGTCAATCTGGGACTAGTCAGAGAGGAGGTTCTATAGCCATAGGTAGTAGACCAGATGATGCAGGGCCATCACAATGGGTTTATGTGATGCAGAGGCAGCCATATGCTTTAGCTGTTATTGCTGGTACTATTACTTTATTTGGTACTTCAGTTCTTGCATTATTAGACCCTGGGTCGACTCATTCTTACATCAGTGCATCCATCTTGCATGTGAGTGATGTGTATTCTGAGTCCTTAGGATTTGATGTTTTGGTCACAAATCCTTTAGGGCATAGTGTTATGGTGAGCAAGGTACACCGAGATAGCCCATTTGTTGTTCAGGATGAGAAGTTTCTCGATGACTTGATTGAGATGCTTTTCAGGGAGTATGGTCTAATTTTAGGCATGGATTGGTTATCCAGGCATGGTGCTATGGTAGATTATCAAAAGAAATGTGTTAATTTGAGAACACGTGATGGTAGGGATGTGATGGTATCTAGTGAGCAGAGGTATCTTTCATTCATATTTGTTTTAGCTGTTTCAGCTAGGAGGATGATTCAAAAGGGATATGAAGCTTATCTTGGTCATGTTGTAGATACCAGTGTAGTTGGGTCCCAGCTTCACAGTATACCCACAGTTGTCAAGTTTCCAGATGTTTTTCCTTATCAGTTGCCAGGGGTACCTCCTGAGAGAGAAGTGGAGTTTAGTATCAATTTTTTGCTTGGTACCACTGCTATCTCTATTACTCCTTATCAGATGGCACCTGCTGAGTTGAGAGAGTTGAAGGTGCAATTGCAGGAGTTATTGGAAAAAGGGTTCATCCATCCTAATGTGTCTCCATGGGGAGCGCCTGTATTATTTGTGAAGAAGAAGGATGGCACCTTGAGATTGTGTATTGATTATAAGCAGTTGAACAAGGTAACCATCAAGAACATGTATCCTTTGCCTCGGATAGATGATCTCTTTGATCAGTTGAAGGGAGCAACAATATTCTCTAAGATTGATCTGAGATCAGGGTACCATCAATTGAGAGTCAAAGATGTGGATGTACTCAAGATAGCTTATTGTTGTGCTCAAATTAACTCTACCACAAAGCGTCACTCGCAAGTATACGAGGTAGCTGTAGCAAAGGTGATCGCCCCAAGGTCGTCTCACAAGGAAGCTAAAGTAGCTAATTGATTATCAGATTATAAATAACAAGTAATGAATAAATTTAAATTGCTAACTAATGAAGACAGATCGATTGGAATTTAGAGCAATAAAAGTAAATTGAGCTGATGATTTGATTCACTTAATAGAAAGGTCTAGGGTTTGCACTTCTCTACTACTTATATGTATGAATGGTTATTCCTCTCAACCAATTTAATTTCAAAGATTAAATCTCAAGCAACTTAATTAATTGAGTCAAGGAAATAAGCTCTCGCATTCAAACCTCTTTCAACTAATCTTGTTACAATTGAAATAATCTTTTCCTAGGTTATATCTCTAATTCACCTAAGTCCCTAATTGAATTGTTCCAGCATTAGACTTCATCTCTCAATCCTTCATCTAATACCTTAAAACACATAATTGGTGGTCAATCAATTATATATTAACAATATTCCATTCAATCAAGGCTAAAGAAATAATTAGTTAAGAGCAATAACCAATTCATACAATCATAGCAGATCCATACAAACCCTAGACTATATCAAATTAGTTCATAATGATATCAAACATACTCATCTCATTAACATTCAAAGAAATCAATTTAGACATGATAATATCCTTAAATACAATTTCAATGAAATTAAAGAGATAAAGTTCGAGAACAAAACCAAATTACAAACTTCTTAGCTCTTGAAGAATCTCTTGTTCAGAACTTACTCGAAGAATGCATCAATGGCGAGAACAAATCTAATCTAAGCTAGTTTAATCCAAAGTGTAATCAAAATCAAAGAAAACAAGTTATGAAACCCTAAAACTCTCTTTGACGGCTCCAAAACAAACTCAAACTTTCAACTCCCTCTCAAAACCCTAACTTTTAATATTTATACGAAACCTCCACTTTTAAAAAAAATTTCGCGTTGCTTTTGGTCCATGAGAGACATGGCCAAGTTGAGGGAGACACAGCCAAGTTGAGGGAGACACAGCCGTGTTGGAGGTGCAATGGAGGGACACGACCACAAGCTTGGCCGTGTCCCTTGCTTGTGTTCGCTTCTGTGAGAGTTTTTTCTTTTCTTCTTTGGAGTAGTTGAGTGACACGACCAGTTTGGAGGAAACTTGGCTGTGTTGAAGCTTCTTTGGAGGGACACGGCCACAAGCTTGGCCTTGTCCCTAGCATGTGTTACCTTCTGTGTCTTGTGGCTTCTCTTTAGCTTGATATGGGACACGGCCAGTGGCTTGGCCGTGTCCTCTGCATGTGTCAGCTACTGTCCAATTTTTCCTTCTTCTTGGTTCCTTGGCTTTTTAACCTAAAACAAAACTTGAAACAAACTTTAAACAAGTAAATAAATATTAACCACAAAACATAAACACCACACTAAAAACTAGGACAAAAATAACAAAAACACTGAAATAAATTCAAACTACCAAAATTATTGAAAACACTAAATAAACCGATTGAAACTACCAAAATACCTAAAGAAAACAATAATTATCATAACAATTAAGATATAAATCTATAACAAAAACTAATAAAACAACTACCCCACACTTAAAACTTTGCTTGTCCTCAAGCAAATTCACATGGCATAAATTAAAAACTCAAACAACCTTAACTATAATTCCAGTATATAAGATGAAATCCTTTAAGACTCAGCCATAAATATTTGCAATTTACTTCAATCAAGGATTTTCTTAACTCATTCATTAATCCAGACATACAAATCTCATCTCTCTTCTAAGTGTTTCACTCGATTCAAAGGTTAATTCACTCAAACCACTCATGACTGCATACTACCATAAACTTACTTAATTATCCAATCTCCCTCACTGATTTTCTCAAGCAATAATCCGAAGGTCTTTCATTTGGATGTAATGGGGCTAAGGTAAAGGTGTGAGAAAAGACATTTAAGCTGGAGCATCAAGAAATGGAGTATCTAAATTAGACAATACTCTTGCTAAGAAACTCATAACTCCCTCAAATGGAATACTCACCAACCCTTGATACTTTCACATACTTGCATACTTAAAGAAAAGAAATGAGTCAAAATTCCTCTTTTAATGACCAATGCTAGAACATATATGAATTTTGTATATATATATATATATATTTCTTTTTATTTTCTTTACCCCTTTTTTTTTATCATTCATATATTTTTTTATATATTTCTCTTTCTTTCTTTTTATATATATATATATATACAAAATATAAAATTGCGTGGAACATCTAGCTTAAAATGAAGAGGAAAAAAAATAATCGACTCTTAGTCAAATACAATGCGCACAGTATGCATTTCAACCCCAAATAGCAAATTTAATTTTTTTTTTACTTGCTTACCCCACACTTTTGAATTAAACCACCCTATTGTCATGTCATAAGAAACTCCATTCCTTAATGCAGGTATAATGACAATAAGAAAAAGTTGAGTTATGAATTGTGTTGATCAATCAAGAAAAGGTCAAAGGCTCAACTTGGCTCACTAAGGAATTTAATATTAAGGGAGGTCTTTTTAAGCTAAAGGGCTAGCCTAATTTGCCTTCATCATTTTAAAACTTGAGATAAAATCATAATGTGAGTTCAATTAGTATGCAAAAGCAAGCTCTAGAGATGCAAAATCATGAAGGTGCACACTTAAGAAAAGAAAATCAATTGACACTAACATTTAATCTATAAGGCTCAAAACTCACAAAGGTGGGTTCTCAAAGATTTATATGTCATGAATTGCAGAATGTGAAAATTGATCCTGAATGAATTCAAATGCAAATCTCTATGCTGATACTAAAGTCTCAACTATAATGCTAGAATCACAGAAAAGATCAATAAGTTTTCAACAATTATGCCATGCACAACACACAATAAAACACACCAAGGCAAACAAGACAAAAATTAAAGAAAAGCTAAAAGATTACCCCACACTTTAGAATTTACATTTTCCTCAATGGAAAACAAGAATAATAAAGAGAAAGAGTTAAGTACAACCTGTCTTCCATCGTACCCTGGTGAGGCAAAATCCCTAACTTTTCATCACAAAATGTTCAAAAACAAACAAAATACAATATATAAAAATAAAATATCCAAAATATAAAATGTTAACATTAAAAACAAAAACGAAAAATAACAAAAATAGCTAAACACAATAAAGCAAGGAACTCAAAATCTACGGTGAATGCTGGTGTGAAGATGATGCAGCCGAGGGGTGGAGACTCAAAATCTTGGCAAGGTTTCTATTAATCTGATCCAACTGTTGCAAAACCTCAGCATGGTTACGGTCCACCTTGCCCTCCAGTCGGTCTACTTTTCCCTCCAGGGCCTCAATCCTAATAAGTACTTCTTGATTATCTGAGACCGAAGCATCCTCATCTAGATCAAGAGAATCCGAGTTGGACTCTTCTTGAACCCATGCTCTCTTCTGTCTATCCCCCGGGACTTCTGGCTCAGTTGAAGCCATCATATAAGCCCCTCTCCTGTGCACCACCATATGCATCTTCTCTAATGTGGCCAAATCCAATGAGTCATTACCCAAAATCCTAGTCATGCGACTGGTACTCGGGTCAAAATCCTCAAGAAGGGCTACTGCTAATGTGGTAATCAACCTTCCAATACAAATTTCCCCCCTCCTTTTATTGGCCACACTATCAAAAACATCAGCTAACCAATAGCCGGAACTAATGGGCACGGCATTACATGCACAATCCAAGAAAAAGAGCTCACTCAATTCCAGAACACCCGGGCTCTCCTTCCTAGCAAAGAATCCGTAGGACATAAAACAATGCAAATACCTCAAAGCGGGATTGCTCAATTTAGATGCTTTGGCTGATTTGGCCACATAAGTCCCCGAGCCTAATGCTCCCCAAGCAAATTGTTGTTTAAACTCTTTAGGTACCGACCTTTCCCCATGTTGATGGAAACCATATATAGCATTCAATTGTTCAATATTCATCACAAATAATTTCCCAAGCAATCTAAAACTCATCCTAGAGCAATTTTTTTATTCATCTCTTTCAACCTTAAGAGATGACAAAAATTCCAAAGTCAGCTATTGAAACTGCAAAGGTTGCAAGGAGACTAGGTTCTCCCACCCAAGAATTTGCACATAACGATAAAAATTAGTCCTAATTTGCAAAGAATCAAGGGATTCATCATTAACATACCTCGTCGGGAAGAAACCCCGAGCCAAAAGATTTACTCTCTTCAAAGATGAAAACGATGAAGATGAAGAAGCCCCTTCAGTTGTAGGTCTCTTCTTCTTGCAATGTGAAACTATCTTTGTTCTTGGCATCTTCAAAAATCTAAAAAATTTGACACAAACTGATTAAATCAATCTTTTGTAAGAGAAGAAGAAGTTTTAACAGATTAAATCTAGTTTTGGTAAAGAAAATTGAGGTTTAATTGAGCTTTTGAAGCTTTGAAACACAATTAATGGAGGTTTGATAAAGAGAAGTCAAGAGAGAAAGAAAGACCAAAACAGAGAATTAGGGATTGAATGAGTAAACAGTGCAAAAATCAAGTTTTTAAAGAGTAAAAGTGGAGGGACACGGCTAAGCTTGGGTGAGCTTGGCCGTGTCTAGTGTGTGAAATTGAAGAGACATGGCCAAGTCTGGGTGGACACGGCCGTGTCTGATACACTTGGAGGGACACGGCCAGTGACTTGGCCGTGTCCCATGGGTGTGTCCTCTACTGTAAGAAAAATTTGCAAAAATGAAAGAAAGTTGATTTGGTGGTGAAGCTTGGCCGTGTCCCATGTGACACGTCCAAGAGACACGGCCAAGCTCCTTGGCCATGTCACCTACTGCCCTTTTTAATACTTTTTTTTAAATTTCAATTCTTAAAGATTTTGCAAACCTTCTTCTTTAAACAACCCTGAAACACAAAATAAAAACTGATCAAAGCACCATTCCATTTATTTAAACAAACATAAAATCAAATTTGCTTAATTTAAAATTACAACTATGAAAAAGAAATGCAAACCGATGGGTTGCCTCCCATTTAGCACTTCTTTAATGTCATATAGCTGGACATCACTGCAAGACTTAGGGATCGTGGATTAAAGTGTTGCAATGATCCTCATTTCTTGAAATCCTTCTTTATATGGTTTAACTCTCTGTCCATTTACTTTAAAAGTCTTATTGGTTTGAGAGTTAAGCAATTCAATGGCACCAGAAGGACATACCTTAGTTATCTCGAAAGGACCACTCCATCGAGATATGAGTTTACCAGGAAACAGACAGAGTCGAGAATTAAAAAGTAAAACTTTCATACCTGGACTCAAAGTCTTTTGCACTATAATTCTGTCATGAAGTGCTTTAGTGTGATCCTTGTAAATCCTCGAGCTCTCATATGCCTTTGGGTTAAGGCACCTTTGGGTCTCCCCCGCTGGTTTAGCCCCCTCTTCTAAGGTCAGTGTCAGCTCAAATTTATCTGAGGAACCCGTCTATAAGAAAACATCTAAAACAATTGCTTCAACACAATTAATTAAAGAACATTCCTCATATAAAGCATTTGTAGGAATGGGAGAAGTGTTAAAAATAGAAAATTCAACCTTCTGTCCCAAGACAGTCATTGATAATTTACCATTTTTAACATCTATTAAGGTGTTGGTAGTAGCCATAAAAGGCCTACCCAGCAAAATAGTGTGTGTTGATGGTGTAGGGTTATTTCCTTCCATGTCAAGAACTATAAAGTCTACAGGTACTATCAATCCTCCAACCTTAACTAACACATCTTCTATAACCTCTTTCGGGAATCTAAGAGATCTATCAGCTAATTGCAACACCATTTTGGTTGGTTTAAGTTCCCCTAGTTCTAATTCTTTATACACAGAATAAGGCATCAAATTTACACTGGCTCCTAGATCACACATGCCTTCAGTCCCCTTTCCATTCCCCACAATAATTTGAATTATAAAGCTACCAGGATCCTTTAGCTTGGGAGGTAGTTTATGCTGCAAAACAACACTAGCTACCTCTGAAATAATCACCTTTTCATTTGGCTCATACCTCTTTTTCTTGGTGATCAGCTCTTTGAAGAATTTGACATAAGCCGGCATGTTCTTTATTGCTTCCAGTAAGGGTAAGTTAATACTTACCTTAGACAGCACGTTGAAGATGTTAGAAAATTGGTTATCTGGTTTATCATCCTTCAACCTGCTGGGGAATGGTATAGGTGGCCGGTATGTATTGCTTGCCTTGTGTAAATATGCTGAAGGGGACTTCTCCATTGATCTTTCTCCAGCACCTTTGTTCTCTGTTTCTCCTTCCTTCTTGTTCTCTTGGTCACCTGCATTCACAGAATCATTTTCAACATTATTGTTAATTATCTTACCACTTCTAAGAATAGTCACTAATTGTGCCTGCTCAGGTTGACTTGGAATTTCCCCTTTTGTTGAATCTGCATCTGTTGTGCAAGTTGTCCTACTTGAGTCTTCACTTTCTTAAAAGATGCTTCTAATGAATCCAGCCTCTTGTTGGTCATCTCTTGATTTTTAGCACTGACTTGGATAAAAGCTTGTAAACTTTCCTCCAAACTCTCTATCTTAGATTGCCCTTGATTTGAGGATTGACCGTGCTGTTGGTTCTGTCTCTGGAGCAAATGGAAAGGCTGCTGAGAATTATTTGTTGCCCAGGAAAAAATAGGATGATTCTGCCAACCAGGATTGTATGAATTTGACTAAGGATCATTCCAGGCCCTTAGTTGAAATCCCCCCATAGCATTGACTTGTTCAGCTTCATTCCCATAGGACTCATATGCAGAGGGGCAAATATTTGGTCCATGCCCAAGAGTTCCACAGATTCCACACACTTTTTGAGTAGATGAAATATTGTTCTTCATATTCAGCATCTGCACTTGCCTTTTCAACTGATTGACCATCTCACTATTGGCTTCCAGTTGATTCACCCCTTTGCTTCTTCCTCTTACACTTTTCTGTTGAGAATTAGCTCCCAACATCTCAAAGATCTCATAAGTTTCATCAGCTGTCTTTTCTTCCATAGCTCCCCCAGCTGCGTTATCAACAGTGTTCTGAAATTGCTGTGTTAGACCATCATACAAAAACTGATTAAGAAGTTGAAGTGGGTAGTGATGATGTGGACACTAGATCAATAGCATCTTAAATCTGTCCCAATCCTCATGAAATGGCTCTCCTTCAAATTGAGAGAATGTAGCAATCTTCCCTCTCAATTCAGCTGTCTTCTGATGTGAATAAAACTTGCCCATGAACTTGTTATAAACTTGCTCCCAAGTTGTCAAAGAATTTTCGGGCAACATCATAAGCCAGCTCTTTGCCCTATCCTTCAATGTATATGGGAAACATCTCATCCTCAACTGGTCCTCTGTTAGTCCTCCCAATGAAAAAGTGTTGAGGGTAGAATAAAAATCCTGAATAAAGTTCAAAGGATCTTCATTTGGAACTCCATAGAATGATGGCAACATATTATAATGAATGTTCTTCAACTCATAATTTCTTGCTGCATTTGTCAATCTTATGTAAGAGGTGGAAGTTCCAATGATAGGTCTAGCAAAATCTCTCATAGTCCTTTGTCTTTCTTCTGCCATTTTAACAGATTGTGCAGATTCTGACTCAAAATCAAAAGTGTCCTCCTCTGTAGTATCAAATCCGGTGTACAGTTCAAACTCTTCTCTGCTCCTTTTCACTCTCTGAATTTCTAGAATGAATGGATATAGCTCTCCTTCGAGTGATCTCCTGCCTTGCATAAACAGAGTTTCTAGAAAAAGAAATTATTAAAAGCAAAAGACAAATAAAATAAAAGTAAACAATGAAAAATAATCTAAAATATCTATGACTAACAAACAATTACGCCAAGTAGCCTCCCCGGCAGCGACGCCAAAAACTTGTTGCGCTCAAATTAACTCTACCACAAAGCATCACTCGCAAATATACGAGGTAGCTGTAGCAAAGGTGATCGCCCCAAGGTCGTCTCACAAGGAAGCTAAAGTAGCTAATTGATTATCAGATTATAAATAACAAGTAATGAATAAATTTAAATTGCTAACTAATGAAGACAGATCGATTGGAATTTAGAACAATAAAAGTAAATTGAGATGATGATTTGATTCACTTAATAGAAAGGTCTAGGGTTTGCACTTCTCTACTACTTATATGTATGAACGGTTATTCCTCTCAACCAATTTAATTTCAAAGATTAAATCTCAAGCAACTTAATTAATTGAGTCAAGGAAATAAGCTCTAGCATTCAAACCTCTTTCAACTAATCTTGTTACAATTGAAATAATATTTTCCGAGGTTATATCTCTAATTCACCTAAGTCCCTAATTGAATTGTTCCAGCATTAGACTTCATCTCTCAATCCTTCATCTAATACCTTAAAACACATAATTGGTGGCCAATCAATTATATATTAATAATATTCCATTCAATCAAGGCTAAAGAAATAATTAGTTAAGAGCAATAACCAATTCATACAATCATAGTAGATCCATACAAACCCTAGACTAGATCAAATTAGTTCATAATGCTATCAAACATACTCATCTCATTAACATTCAAAGAAATCAATTTAGACATGATAATATCCATAAATACAATTCCAATGAAATTAAAGAGATAAAGTTCGAGAACAAAACCAATTACAAACTTCTTAGCTCTTGAAGAATCTCTTGTTCAGAACTTGCTCGAAGAATGCATCAATGGCGAGAACAAATCTAATCTAAGCTAATTTAATCCAAAGTGTAATCAAAATCAAAGAAAACAAGTTATGAAACCCTAAAACTCTCTTTGACGGCTCCAAACAAACTCAAACTTTCAACCCCCTCTCAAAACCCTAACTTTTAATATTTATACGAAACGTCCGCTTTTAAAAAAAATCCGCGTTGCTTTTGGTCCATGAGAGACACGGCCAAGTTGAGGGAGACACGGCCGTGTTGGAGGTGCAATGGAGGGACAAGGCCACAAGCTTGGCCGTGTCCCTTGCTTGTGTTCGCTTCTGTGAGAGTTTTTTCTTTTCTTCTTTGGAGTAGTTGAGTGACACGGCCAGTTTGGAGGAAACTTGGCCATGTTGAAGCTTCTTTGGAGGGACCTGGCCACAAGCTTGGCCGTGTCCCTTGCATGTGTCACCTTCTGTGTCTTGTGGCTTCTCTTTAGCTTGATATGGGACACAACCAGTGGCTTGGCCGTGTCCTCTGCATGTGTCAGCTACTGTCCAATTTTTCCTTCTTCTTGGTTCCTTGGCTTTTTAACCTAAAAAAAAACTTGAAACAAACTTTAAATAAGAAGTAAATAAATATTAACCACAAAACATAAACACCACACTAAAAACTAGGACAAAAATAACAAAAACACTGAAATAAATTCAAACAACCAAAATTATTGAAAACACTAAATAAACCGATTGAAACTACCAAAATACATAAAGGAAACAATAATTATCATAACAATTAAGATATAAATCTATAACAAAAACTAATAAAGCACTTATTGCATGAGGTATGGGCATTATGAGTTTCTGGTGATGCCCTTTTGATTTACGAATGCACCAGCAGCTTTTATGGATTTGATGAATAGGGTGTTCAGACCATATTTAGATCAATTTTTGGTGGTCTTCAATGATGACATTTTGGTTTATTCACGTAATGAGGAGGATTATGATAAGCATTTGTGAATTGTATTACAGACTCTAAGAGAGAAGCAGTTGTATGCTAAGCTGTCTAAGTTTGAGTTCTGGCTTGATCAGGTAGCTTTTCTTAGTCATGTGGTTTCAGCAGCGGGTATTAGAGTTGATCTGAGTAAGGTTGAGGCTATCTTGAATTGGAGTCCATCGAAGAATGTGATAGAGGTTAGAAGTTTTCTGGGATTGGAAGGCTATTATCTTTGATTTATGAAGGGTTTTTCTATGATAGCTACACCACTCACCAGATTACTTTGGAAAGGAGTTAGATTTGTGTGGACAGATAGGTGTCAGGCGAGTTTTGAGCAGCTGAGGGAGATGTTGACTCAGGCTTTTGTCCTTACCCTACCTGTGGAAGGTAAACCATATGTGATATACAGTGATGCTTCACATAGTGGTTTAGGTTGTGTTCTAATGCAGGAGGGTAGAGTCATTGCTTATGTCTCTCGACAGTTGAAGCCACATGAGTTGAATTACCCAACTCATGATTTGGAGCTTGCAACCATAGTTTTTGCCTTGAAGATTTAGTGGCATTACTTGTATGGGAAAAAGTGTTTCATTTTTACGGATTACAAGAGTTTGAAATATCTGGGTGTTCAGAGAGAGCTGAATCTTCGGTAGAGACGGTAGTTAGAGTTGATTAAAGACTATGACTGTTTGACTGATTATCATTCTAGTAAGGCAAATGTTGTTGCTGATGCCTTAAGTCAGAAGTCTTTGGCAGGTTTAACTACTTATTCGCTCTCATTGCTTGTTGAGTTGAGAGTGTTGCATGCTAGATTTGAGTCTTGTGATGATGGTGCTTTGATGGCTCAGTTGCAGTTGAGGTCAGTCTTGTTGGATCATATTAAGGAGGCTCAGTTGGCATATGAGAGAATTCAAAAAATTATGTTGGTTTGTTAGAAGGGGGAGAGTCGAGACTTTTTTGTGAGGGATGATGGCAGTTTATGGTACAAAGATAGGTTGTGTATTCCTGATGATGCAGAATTGAAAAGGATGATATTAGAGGAAGCACATCAGTCACTTTATGCTATGCACCCTGGGAGTACCAAGATGTACCAGGACTTAAATCGATATTATTGGTGGTCAAGTATGAAGAGGGACATAGCAGAGTTTGTATCTAGATGTCTCACTTGCCAGAGAGTGAAGGCTGAGCACCAGGTTCCTTCAGGGTTGCTCCAACCTTTATCAGTGCCCGAGTGGAAATGAGAGCGAGTGATGATGAATTTTGTGACTGGACTACCTTTGACCCAGAAGAAGCATGATGCAATCTAGGTGATAGTTGATCGGATGATTAAGATAACTCATTTTCTTCCAGTTCGGATGGATTATTCTCTTGAGAGGTTGGTTGAGTTGTATATTAGTGAGATAGTAAGGTTGCATGGAGTCCTAGTTTCTTTGGTGTAGGATCGAGATCCTTGGTTTACTTCGAGGTTTTAGAAGAGTTTGCATGATGCTTTGGGTTCTCAGTTGTATTTTAGTACTGCTTTTCATCCTTAGACAGATGGGCTTTTAGAGAGAATGATACAAATTCTAGAGGATACGTTGAGGAGTTATATCATTGATTTTACCGGGAATTGGGACAGATTTTTGCCACTAATTAAGTTTGCTTATAACAACAGTCATCATTCCAGTATTGGGATAGCTCCTTATGAGGCCTTGTATGACAGCAGATGCAGGACACCTTTGTGTTGGGATGAGATTGGAGAAGGTAAATTGGTCGGTCCCGATTTGATTAAGAAAATAGAAGAGAAAGTAAAGGTGATTCGGGATCATTTGAAAGAAGCTTCAGACCGATAGAAATCCTATTCAGATTTGAAGAGAAGAGAAATAGAGTTCAGTGTGGGAGATAAAGTGTTTCTGAAGGTGTCTCCATAGAAGAAGATTCTGAGATTCGGTCAAAAAAGAAAGTTGAGTCCTCATTTCATAGGATCATATGAGATGTAGGAGAGAGTTGGTCCAGTGGCTTATAGACTAGCTTTGCCGTCTGAGTTGGATCGAATTCATAATGTCTTCTATGTCTCAATACTTCGGAGATACAGGTCTGACCCATCTCATATCTTATCGGTGGAGTCTATTGAGGTGAGTTCAGTTATGACTTACGAGGAAGAACCAGTGGCGATTTTGGCACGAGAGGTTAAAGAATTGAGAATTAAGAGGGTGCCACTTGTGAAAGTGCTTTGGAGGAATCATGCCACTGAAGAGCTGACTTGGGAGAGTGAGCAGACGATGCATAGTCAGTATCTCCAATTGTTCCAGACTTGAGAGCAGGTAATTTCGAGAATGAAATTTATTTTAGGGGGAGAGAGTTGTAATATCCTAATTTTTTTTGAAAATTTCTAATTTTTGGAAATTTGATAAAATATATTATAATTAAATTGGATAAATTAAATTAATAATTTTAAATAAAAAATGAAGGGATTTTAAATGGAAAAGTGGAATATAAATGTGATATATATGTAAAATATACATAACATATAAAAGTCAACACTTTTTAAAAGAAAAGTCAAAAGTCAAAGTAAAAAAGGTATTTTGGTAATTAAATCTTAAAAATTCAAAATTATTAAATTAATTCAAAAATAAATAATTTTTGAATGGAAGAGAAATTTTTGGAATTTTAATTTATTAAATAAATAATTAAATAATTAATTATTAAAATATTAAATAATATATTCATATGGCTATAAATAAATGATGAAAGGAAAGAGAAAATAAAAGTTTTTTTTTTCATCTTCTTCTTCTCCAACAAGGGCCGAAATCTCCATGGATGCCAAGAGAGGTTTTTGATCTTCCAAGCTTCCAAAATTGAAGGATTCCAAAGGTTCTAAAAGGATTTTTAGTGATTTTCACTTGAAAAAGTAAGTTCTTTAGCTTTTTCTTTGGATTTCCATAGAAATTTTGAATATGTGAGTTTTGGATTTTTGAAGTAGTATGTTATAATTGTTGGAATTGATGTGTATGAAGTTATTTTGGGTAGTTATTAATGATTTAAAGGTTGGATTGAAGAAATAGTTGAATTTGGATAAAGAATGGTGAAGAGAGAGAATTTAGGGTTATGGACTTTTAGGGTTTGAGAAATCATGGTTTTTAATTGTGAAAATTAGTTCTAAATGAGTTATTTTGGTGCTTAAACAAGTATTTTAAAGTCAAATATTGGATTTGGTAGTGTTTGGTTGAAGTTTGAGAATGGAAGTGTGATTTAGGATTTTGGAAAATGATTTTTCCAAAGTTGTTGAATTGTATAATTTTATTAGTTTAATCTTGTTGTTTGATGATATAAGTGATGAATATAAGCTTAAAAATGATTAATGGATTGTGTTGGAATGGAAAAACTTCAATGGGGGAAGGTTATACCATTTAAGAGTTTTGTGTATAAGAGTGTGTTTTTGTAATGTAAATAGTTTAAATGTGTTAAAATATATTTCTAATAATATAAATAAACTTAATATATTAAAATGAATGGCCTAGTATGAGAATCCAAAGTTAAAGTGAGGTTAGCCTTAAATTTTGGATTTTTGCTTGGATGGAGTTTAATTATAGTTTAATATTGTAAATGCCATTAAATGTGACACAAAATGATTATTTGCTATCACATTGGGTTTAGGCATTGAGGAAGGTTGATTTGCTTCATCCAAGTGGTGAAGGGCAAGTTGGAAGGATAGGATTGAAGGTTGTTTTATGCTTGTTTTGGTTGCTATTTGAGGTAAGTACAAACTTTGAATACATTGGATATGTTTGCATGACATTTAGGATTAACAATTTTTGTTGGAAAATGTGTTAAGCTACTTGATACATTGGTTATGTATGAATAATATGCTATGACATTTGTAATGTCATATATGTGTTAAATGTATTGTGAAAAGCCATTGATAATGGCTAAATTGTGTAAAATGTGAAATATGTGTATTATGTTAAAATGACCCAAAGTGTTTGGGTAATGCCATTTGTTGTTTATGCATTAAGTGCATTGTTAAAAAGCCATTGGTATTGGCTAGATTATATTAAATGTGATTAATAATTGAATTATGTGGAAATACAAAAGTAATTGGGTAATGTGTTGTAAATGTAAAAATATGGTATAATGTAATAAGATATGTGGAAACATAATGAAATTAATAGATATCGATATAAATGAGAAATATGAATAAATTGTGTGCCTAGTATGTTATTCAATTTTCAGAGTTATGTGTTTGGCGGCATGCCTATGATTTGCCTACGGGCTAGACGCTGGGCGTCACTGTGAAAATATTTTTGAGGTGAAATGAGCGGGTCGTAAGCCTCAAAATAAGTTCTTGAAGCTGGGCTGGGTGAAATGACCGGGTCGTAAGCTCAGACCTAGTTGGACTATTATATTGATATTTTGCCTACAGTGCTAGACACATGGTGTCATTATAGACCAAACCAGTAAATATGAAATTTGAGTAGCATATTAGTTATCTTTGGGCCCATGTTTCTGTTTATTTGTATGTGAATTGTGGATTGTGAAATATTTGAAAAGTATGAGAAAATGGAATGATGTGATATCCATATGCATTGTGCATTGGCATTGCATTTGAGTTTTATTATTATCAAGTATGTATTGCTAGGCTTTTGGCTTAGCGCAATTGTTTATATTACGCAGGTGACAGGATAGAATCGGCTAAGCCGGAGAGTTCTTCTATACCAAGTCGAGTCTAGACTTGTAGTTGTTCTTGTAGAGTTGATATCAAGATCAGAAACACTGTCTGCAACATGTATATTTTTTTATGTTATTGTATATTTTTAGTATTATGTATATTATATCATGTTTTTGAATTTTATGTATTGTAAACTATAAAGAATATTTGAGTTAAGTTATTTGAAATGGAGGTTTAAATGTGTTCTAAATTATATATATATATATAAATGTTTGAGAAACTTGATGAAATTGAGGAGTATGGGTGAAATGGTGATTTGAAATTATTTAGGAGTGTTTTCTTTTATAGGTTGTGTAATTGATAAATTTTGGGGTGTCTAAATTATAGATAAAACTCTAGCAAATTTTTTTCAGAGATTTTCATATAAAATGTTTATTTTGGGTTCCTATAACAAGTAAATAATATTTATATACTATTTAATTTTATATATTTAGTATTTAAAATCTAAATTAGAAATATGAAAATTTTTATTTAACCAGTCTGTAATATTTTTATACCTTATATGTGTATTTTACATATACTTCAAAATATGTATTTTATGTATATAGGATATAAGGGTGTTACAATATTAAAATATTTGTGTTGACTTTCTCTTTTTATTAATAATCGCAATGAATTAGTGATTAGTGTTATATACATAATTTTTCTTTTGCCTTTTTACTTGTTTTTCTATGGAATTGGTTGACGAATCCTACTTATATAATGAGATGTAATTTTTTTTAATTCATCTGAGTACATTCTTCTCAAGAGGATTTGAGTAGGTGTAATCTGAATTTAATTGCAAAACTACTGTTTGTTAAGATTAGTAATAGTTGAAATCTAGCTTTATACCCATTTTTGAGCTACATGCAATTATGTCACATTTTAGGTGCAGAGCAATGGTTGTACTTTCAATTGATAGTGTAATATCCTCATATATGCTCTAGAAGTTTTGATTATGTTGTTGTTATTGTTGTTGTTGTTATATTGGATTGAATATATGTGTTAATTGCAAGAGAAAAGAAATTGGGAAAGAAAATAGGGTTTAGAGAGAATGGTATATGTTGTGTATATGATGATATGTATAACATATAAATTGGTCAAATGAAGAGTCAAGGTGATGGTTAAGTGGAAGAAGATATTTTTGGTTGTTATTGAAATTACTATAAAGGGCATGCATAATGAAAAGAAGTTTAACTATGTTAAAGAGGGCATTTTGGTAATTCTTCTTTTGAAATTGTGTGGTGGAGATTAATAGAGAGTTTGACTTTTATTTTGATCAATTTCCTTTCTTCTTTTCACGTGTGGCCGGCCAACTTAGAGAGCAAGAGAGAAAGCAAAGGTTTGATGATATTTTGAGCTCAAATTGAAGAAGTTCTAAGTGGTTAAGTGGAAATCCAAGAAGATTCACTATATTTGGTAAGTTTCTTTTGATTCTTTTAAGTTATTTAAGTTGTTTGTGAGTTGATTGTGGATTTTAAAGTGGGGTTGTGTTGATTGTTATATGTTGGATTTAATTGGTTGTGGTGTTGGTTTTGGATTTGAAGATGATAAGTTAAGAGTGATGTTGGTTTAGGGTTTTGGAAATGGTAAGTGATAAATTATATTGTGTTATTTTGGATTAGGTTTTGGAAGAAAGTGATTTGCTCTAATTTGAGAAGTGAAGAATTCTTGGAGAAAAGGAACTGTTTAGAGTTGTATAATTGGTGCTAAAGGTAAGTACAAACTATATGGTTACAAACATGCATATATTGTTTAATCTTAAAACACTTTTGTTTGTAAATGTGATAAGGTATCAAATGTATTGTTAATGAATGTTGGTGATGAAAATATTGTGATGAGCATGTAAAATAATTGCTAATGATGTTGATTATGTCCATTTGAATGAGGTTATGTTGTGTACAATATGTTTTAAGTTAACCAAAAGAAATTTGGCTACATTTAGGGTTTATGCATGAGAGACACGTAATTTGGGACGGTCGCTATTATTCATGTGCGGTCGCGACTTAGGTCGGGCTTCTGGCCGCGAAACCTACTGTAATAAGGTTTCATCTTTTGATTGTGAAGTGCGGTCGCGACTTAGGTCGGGCTTCTGGCCGCGAAACCTACTGTAATAAGGTTTCATCTTGTAATTGTATGGCGCGGTCGTATTCAGGTGAGGTGCGACCGCTAGAAAGGTTATGTTCACCTTATTGGAAGCAATCTAATCCTACAACAAGATTCTCAAATACATGTTAAATAGATCATCCATTTGAGTTGTCAAGGATCAAAATAGAGATCATTTGTCTAACATCATTGTTGAATCATGAAATGTGAGATGATATGGAATTGATAATGCATATGATATTACATGAACAAGGTTATGTATTGTGTATTGTGAGGCTTGTGAATGGTGATGTGTATTATGAATAATGTACTTTGAAATGTGATACTAATAATGCTATATACACAATATGAATTGCGATATGAAATGCTATAAAGCCATTGTGATTGGCTATGATGGTTCAATTGAAAGATATATGGCATGTTTGCCTAATTGATGAGAATTTAGAATGATATGTAAATGAATTGTGTGGATAATGTGTTATTCCATTTTCAGAGTATGTTATTGGTGGCATGCCTAATGATAGTAACAATCTCTTGAAGTTAGGTTGGATTGAATCCTTGAAGCCTAATTGAGATGTTACAACCCTTGAAGCTAGGTTGGGTTGGTTCTTGAAGCCAAGTTGGGTTGAAGCTTAGCATGCTTTGCTCCCCTTGAAGCTTGGTTGAACCTAATCCTTGAAGCCTAGTTGGGTATATGATATTGATAAATGTGATAACAAAACCAAAACATTAACTCTGAAAATTGAATGGCATATTAATGTGTCTTGGGCCCAATGCTTGTCTTTGTTTAATGTGAGTCATGATTTGTTTAATGTTGTTCATGAATGGTTAAATGAATAACTAATGAGGCATATGAAATGTAAAGGTATGTTGTTAGCCTTGCATATATGATGTTACATGTATAATATGGATTGAGAATTGGCATTGCATTGCACTGAAGCATAACACTAGCACATTTTGTCTTACTAAGCCGTTGGCTTAGCGCGATAGTGTTTGATCGCGCAGGTTATAGGGTTGAACCCGAGAGCTCTTCGAGACCGAGTGAGAGTAGACAGTGAAGAGTTGATTTTGGGAACTTAAAGATCAGAGGAGACTTGCCAATCATGTATAACTCTTTTATATTTTGTAAAGTAATGATTTTAATGTACATATGTGTATATTTGTAAATATGAAATTAAATGTTTTCGTATATGTAAATATTTGATAAATTCCGCTGCGTAACAACTAAATGTATCTTTATATATATATCTATTTAGTTTTGAATTACAAGTTAACTACTTATCTTTCTATAATGTATACAATTGAAAGATTATGGTATGGTTTAAAATGTTTAAAATGTTAAGAAAATCCGTAGCATCTCTATGTTTAGTGCATGTATACTACATTGTGGTGTTTGTAGTGTGCATGTATTGAATGTAGGGGTGTTACAGTTGTTTTGGTATCAGAGCCTAGGTTTGAGATTCTCAGCCTAGGTAAAATGTAATAAAAAGAATATTTTTACTTAAAAAGTTGGTTTTGAAATAAAATACATGTTTGGGATTTGCAATCTCTGATCTTTATTAAGGTATAATCTGCTGTGTTTGCAGACATAGGTTGTGATGGACTCTCACTCACGCCAGTCAGTTGAGGGTAGTGCTGAGAGTATTTTCCCTGATGATGGAGTTAGGGTTGTTAGTGCTGAGGAGGCACCTGCTTCGGTGTTGGGTAGACCAGTTGGTGAGGAGGTTCCACCAGCTTGGGTTAGGCATGTGGTAGAAGCTTTGAGGCAAGCACCAGTGCAACCAGTGCCACCACCCCCTCAGCCTGTGGTACCAGTGAGGCACTATGATAAACTAAGGAAATATGGAGCAGAGGATTTCTTTGGTACGGTTGATCCAGCTGTAGCGGAACAGTGGCTTGACAGAGTGCAGAGAGTATTTGTTCAGTTGCAAGCCACTTCAGAGGAGAAATTTGATTATGCAAGATCTTTGTTACAGAAGGACGCCTATGACTGGTGGAGGACAGTGCCCCATTCTATGGATGATCCACCAACCTTGTCATATGCGGATTTTCTGAGAGAATTTGAATTGAAGTATACTCCTAGAGAGTACAAAGACATGAAGAAGATGGAGTTCTTAAGCTTGAAGCAAGACAGCAAGACTGTAACTGAATATGAAGTTGAGTTTATTAGATTGAGCCATTATGCTGGGGGCATTATTATTGATGAGATAGATAGATGCAGGAGATTTGAGGAGGGATTGAGGCCCTCTATCATGTGTCTGGTGGCTAGATCTAGATATCATGATTTTTCCCAGCTTGTGGCAGCAGCTCGAAGTGTGGAGCGAGCTCAGAGTATTGCAACTGCTTCAGAGGAAGAGGTTAGGGTGAGAAGACCTCAGTTTGAGGCAAGGTCTTCTTCTGTTAAGAGAGGTAAAGGAAGCTTTGTTCCTAGAGTCAGTAGGAGTCAGAGGTCAGCTGGTAGGTCAGTACAGTTTCAGAGACAGAGATTTAGACCTACAGCTTCAGTGGCGAGTGCTCCGACCCCAGTGACTCAGAGATCCGCTCTACCTGTGTGTGCTCAGTGTGGTGGATCACATAGGGGTGCTTGTTGGAGGTATAGTGGGTCAGCTGTATGCTTCAGGTGTGGATCGCCTGATCATTTTATTAGAGATTGTCCAGAGACGTGGGAACAAAGGTCAGTTGATTCCACAACTTCTCGACCTAATGTGAGGGGAGGTCGAGGAGGCAGAGGTGTCAACAGAGGAGGCAGATCTGGGTTCAGTTCTAGAGGAGGTTCTACATCCAGGGAGAGTAGACCAGAGGAGGTTGGATCTTCCCAGAGGGTATATGTTATGCAGAGGCAGCCGGATGCTTCGGCAGTCATAGCTGGTATTTTTTCTTTAATTGATACTTCAGTACTTGCCTTGATTGATCCGGGTTCCACACATTCATATATTAGTGCATCTGTTTTGCCTGTGTCTGATATGCATGCTGAGTCCCTAGGATTTGATGTGTTGGTGACAAATCCTTTAGGGCATAGTGTAATTGTGAGCAAGGTGCACCGAGATAGTGTTGTGAGGGTGCAAGGTGAGGAGTTTCTTGGAGATTTGATTGAGATGCCATTTAAGGAATATGATGTGATCCTAGGTATGGACTGGCTAGCTAGGCATGGAGCTGTGGTAGATTGTAAAAAGAAAGTTGTTACTTTGAGAACTGCTGATGGTAGAGAGGTGATAGTATCTAATGAGCAGGAACAGTTAGCCTCCTTATTTGTTTTAGCTGTTGCAGCTAGGAGGTTAATTAGAAAAGGGTGTGATGCTTATCTTGCTCATGTGGTAGATACTAGAGTAAGAGGTTCTCCTATTGATAGCATTGCCACAGTTGCAGAGTTCCCAGATGTGTTTCCAGAGGAGTTGCCAGGGTTGCCTCCTGAGAGAGAGGTGGAGTTCGGTATTGAATTATTGCCTGGTACCACTCCTATCTCTATTACTCCTTACAGAATGGCACCAGCAGAATTGAGGGAGTTGAAAGTGCAATTGCAGGAGTTGTTGGACAAAGGATTTATTCGCCCCAGTGTTTCTCCTTGGGGAGCTCCTGTGCTATTTGTGAAGAAGAAAGATGGTACTATGAGGTTTTGTATCGATTATAGGCAATTGAACAAGGTGACTATTAAAAATAAATATCCTTTGCCTAGAATCGATGATCTCTTTGATCAATTGAAGGGTGCAACTGTGTTTTCTAAAATTGATTTGAGATCTGGGTACCATCAATTGAGAGTTAAAGCTGAAGACATTTCCAAGACCGCCTTTCGGACCAGGTATGGGCATTATGAATTTCTAGTTATGCCTTTTGGTCTAACGAATGCACCTGCAGCTTTTATGGATTTGATGAATAGGGTGTTCAGGCCCTATCTGGATCAGTTTGTAGTGGTCTTCATCGATGACATTCTGGTGTATTCGCGGAATGAAGAGGAACATGATATGCATCTGCGGATTGTATTGCAGATTTTGAGAGAGAAGCAGTTGTTTGCCAAATTGTCGAAGTGTGAGTTCTGGTTGGATCAAGTCGCTTTTCTCGGACATATTGTTTCAGCAGAAGGCATTAGAGTTGATCCGAGCAAAGTTGAAGCTATATTGAATTGGAGTCCACCCAAGTCGGTGACAGAGGTTAGAAGTTTTCTGGGTTTGACAGGCTATTACCGGTGGTTTGTGAAAGGGTTTTCTTTGATAGCTACTCCACTCACCAGATTGCTTCAAAAGGGAGTTAGATTTCTGTGGACGGATCAGTGTCAAGCTAGCTTTGAGCAGTTGAGAGAAATGCTGACTCAAGCGCCTGTTCTTACTTTACCTGTGGAAGGCAAACCATATGTGATTTACAGTGATGCTTCACATAGTGGTTTGGGTTGTGTGCTGATGCAAGAAGGTAAAGTTATAGCTTATGCATCTCGACAGTTGAAACCGCATGAGCTTAATTATCCGACCCATGATTTTGAGCTAGCAGCCATTGTGTTTGCATTGAAGATTTGGCGACACTATCTGTTTGGGGAGAAATGTTTTATCTACACTGATCACAAAAGTTTGAAATATTTGGGTGTTCAAAAAGAGCTCAATCTTCGGCAGAGGAGATGGTTGGAATTGATTAAAGACTACGACTGTTTGATTGATTATCATCCAGGTAAAGCAAATGTTGTTGCTGATGCCTTGAGTCGGAAGTCTTTAGCTGGTTTAACTATTTACTCGCTCTCGTTGCTTGTTGAGTTGAGAGCTTTGCATGCCAGTTTTGTACCTTGTGATGATGGTGCATTGTTGACACAATTGCATTTGAAACCAATTTTACTGGATCAGATCAAAGAGGCTCAGTTGACTGATATGAAGATTCAAAAGATTATTTCAGATTGCAAGAATGGGAAGACTAGAGATTTTGTTGTGAAAGGTGATGGGAGTCTCTGGTTTAAGAACCGATTGTGTGTACCCGATGATGTTGATTTGAAAAGAGTCATTTTAGAAGAAGCACATCAGTCAGTGTTTGCTATGCATTCAGGTAATACAAAGATGTATCATGATTTGAGACAGCATTACTGGTGGATAGGTTTGAAGAGAGATATTGCTGAGTTTGTATCGAAATGTCTCACTTGTCAGAAGGTAAAAGCAGAGCATCAAGTTCCAACCGGGTTGCTTCAACCATTATCAGTACCAGAATGGAAGTGGGATAGAGTGACGATGGATTTTGTGTCTGGTTTGCCATTGACACAAAGGAAGCATGATGCTATTTGGGTGATTGTTGACAGGTTGACTTAGACAGCTCATTTTCTTCCAGTTCGGATGGATTACTCTTTGGAGAGGTTAGCTGAGCTGTATATCCATGAGATTGTGAAGTTGAATGGTGTTCCAACTTCTTTAGTGTCTGATCGAGATCCCAGGTTTACTTCAAGATTTTGGAAGAGTTTGCATAGTGCTTTGGGTTCTCGATTACACTTCAGTACTGCTTTTCATCCGCAGACAGATGGGCAGTTTGAGAGAGTGATACAGATTATTGAGGATATGTTGAGAAGCTGTGTCATTGATTTCTCTGGAAGTTGGGATAGATTTTTACCTCTTGTGGAGTTTGCTTACAACAACAGTCACCAATCCAGCATTGGTATGGCACCGTTTGAAGCATTGTATGGCAGACGGTGTAGGACACCTCTTTGTTGGAATGAGCTTGGAGATAATAAGTTGGTTGGTCCTGATTTGATTCAAGAAACTGAAGAGAAAGTGAAGTTGATTCGAGGCAAGCTGAAAGCAGCTTCAGACCGACAGAAGTCTTATGCAGATCTAAAAAAGAGAGACATAGAGTTTGATGTTGGAGATAAGGTATTTTTGAAAGTGTCTCCTTGGAAGAAGATATTGAGGTTCGGTCGGAAAGGGAAATTGAGTCCTCGTTTCATTGGACCGTATGAAGTTTTGGAAAGAGTTGGGCCAGTTGCTTATCGACTCGCTTTGCCACCTGAGTTGGATCGTATTCATAACGTATTCCATGTTTCTATGTTGAGGAGATACAGATCGGATCCATCTCATGTGTTGCCGATTGAATCTATCGAGGTGAATCAAGATTTGACGTTTGAAGAGGAACCAGTTGCTATTTTGACACGTGAAGTGAAAGAGTTGAGGAACAAGAGTGTGCCATTGGTGAAAGTTCTATGGAAGAATCATGGAAAAGAAGAAGCAACTTGGGAAAGTGAACAATCCATACGAGAGCAATATCCTCAGTTGTTTCAGCTTTGATATCAGGTAATTTCGAGGACGAAATTTTCTTTTTAGAGGGGGAGAATTGTAATATCCTCATATATGCTCTAGAAGTTTTGATTATGTTGTTGTTGTTATATTGGATTGAATATATGTGTTAATTGCAAGAGAAAAGAAATTGGGAAAGAAAATAGGGTTTAGAGAGAATGGTATATGTTGTGTATATGATGATATATATAACATATAAATTGGTCAAATGAAGAGTCAAGGTGATGGTTAAGTGGAAGAAGATATTTTTGGTTGTTATTGAAATTACTATAAAGGGCATGCATAATGAAAAGAAGTTTAACTATGTTAAAGAGGGCATTTTGGTAATTCTTCTTTTGAAATTGTGTGGTGGAGATTAATAGAGAGTTTGACTTTTATTTTGATCAATTTCCTTTCTTCTTTTCACGTGTGGCCGGCCAACTTAGAGAGCAAGAGAGAAAGCAAAGGTTTGATGATATTTTGAGCTCAAATTGAAGAAGTTCTAAGTGGTTAAGTGGAAATCCAAGAAGATTCACTATATTTGGTAAGTTTCTTTTGATTCTTTTAAGTTATTTAAGTTGTTTGTGAGTTGATTGTGGATTTTAAAGTGGGGTTGTGTTGATTGTTATATGTTGGATTTAATTGGTTGTGGTGTTGGTTTTGGATTTGAAGATGATAAGTTAAGAGTGATGTTGGTTTAGGGTTTTGGAAATGGTAAGTTATAAATTATATTGTGTTATTTTGGATTAGGTTTTGGAAGAAAGTGATTTGCTCTAATTTGAGAAGTGAAGAATTCTTGGAGAAAAGGAACTGTTTAGAGTTGTATAATTGGTGCTAAAGGTAAGTACAAACTATATGGTTACAAACATGCATATATTGTTTAATCTTAAAACACTTTTGTTTGTAAATGTGATAAGGTATCAAATGTATTGTTAATGAATGTTGGTGATGAAAATATTGTGATGAGCATGTAAAATAATTGCTAATGATGTTGATTATGTCCATTTGAATGAGGTTATGTTGTGTACAATGTGTTTTAAGTTAACCAAAAGAAATTTGGCTACATTTAGGGTTTATGCATGAGAGACACGTAATTTGGGACGGTCGCTATTATTCATGTGCGGTCGCGACTTAGGTCGGGCTTCTGGCCGCGAAACCTACTGTAATAAGGTTTCATCTTTTGATTGTGAAGTGCGGTCGCGACTTAGGTCGGGCTTCTGGCCGCGAAACCTACTGTAATAAGGTTTCATCTTGTAATTGTATGGCGCGGTCGTATTCAGGTGAGGTGCGACCGCTAGAAAGGTTCTGTTCACCTTATTGGAAGCAATCTAATCCTACAACAAGATTCTCAAATACATGTTAAATAGATCATCCATTTGAGTTGTCAAGGATCAAAATAGAGATCATTTGTCTAACATCATTGTTGAATCATGAAATGTGAGATGATATGGAATTGATAATGCATATGATATTACATGAACAAGGTTATGTATTGTGTATTGTGAGGCTTGTGAATGGTGATGTGTATTATGAATAATGTACTTTGAAATGTGATACTAATAATGCTATATACACAATATGAATTGAGATATGAAATGCTATAAAGCCATTGTGATTGGCTATGATGGTTCAATTGAAAGATATATGGCATGTTTGCCTAATTGATGAGAATTGAGAATGATATGTAAATGAATTGTGTGGCTAATGTGTTATTCCATTTTCAGAGTATGTTATTGGTGGCATGCCTAATGATAGTAACAATCTCTTGAAGTTAGGTTGGATTGAATCCTTGAAGCCTAATTGAGATGTTACAACCCTTGAAGCTAGGTTGGGTTGGTTCTTGAAGCCAAGTTGGGTTGAAGCTTAGCATGCTTTGCTCCCCTTGAAGCTTGGTTGAACCTAATCCTTGAAGCCTAGTTGGGTATATGATATTGATAAATGTGATAACAAAACCAAAACATTAACTCTGAAAATTGAATGGCATATTAGTGTGTCTTGGGCCCAATGCTTGTCTTTGTTTAATGTGAGTCATGATTTGTTTAATGTTGTTCATGAATGGTTAAATGAATAACTAATGAGGCATATGAAATGTAAAGGTATGTTGTTAGCCTTGCATATATGATGTTACATGTATAATATGGATTGAGAATTGGCATTGCATTGCACTGAAGCATAACACTAGCACATTTTGTCTTACTAAGCCGTTGGCGTAGCGCGATAGTGTTTGATCGCGCAGGTTATAGGGTTGAACCCGAAAGCTCTTCGAGACCGAGTGAGAGTAGACAGTGAGGAGTTGATTTTGGGAACTTAAAGATCAGAGGAGACTTGCCAATCATGTATAACTCTTTTATATTTTGTAAAGTAATGATTTTAATGTACATATGTGTATATTTGTAAATATGAAATTAAATGTTTTCATATATGTAAATATTTGATAAATTCCGCTGCGTAACAACTAAATGTATCTTTATATATATATATATCTATTTAGTTTTGAATTACAAGTTAACTACTTATCTTTCTATAATGTATACAATTGAAAGATTATGGTATGGTTTAAAATGTTTAAAATGTTAAGAAAATCCGTAGCATCTCTATGTTTAGTGCATGTATACTACATTGTGGTGTTTGTAGTGTGCATGTATTGAATGTAGGGGTGTTACAGATAGGAACTGAAGCCTCATTTTGGTTTCAAAATTATAAGCCCGAGAATGCTTATGCATGTGATAGCTTTTTCAACATTGCACTTGACATAGTTGTTCCAACATGCTTATTTAGTAAGTAATTACTAGGATGGAATCACTTACGGGCTCTAGAAAAATATTTGATGCACTACTTAGAAAAAACAACTGGAATTATATGTATTTAAAAATTATGCAAAGGTAGCTTCAGTTTAAAAACAATATAATATCTAATAAATAGTTAGGCTAAGATCACTTTTGGTTCATAAGTGGATCATGATGAGAAGTGAAATGTTTCTTCCTGCTTTTTCTATATCTTAAAAACTTTATAGTATGAGGATAGTTGGGTGAGATTTGATGACTAATATACTAATTTCAAAAAAAGAAAAATATTAGTAGAATAAAAAAAAAGCTTGGTTTTTATTGAGAGGCATGAACAAAATACAATAACAGTTAAAAAATTTTAAAAAAAAATTATCATAGAAGGGCTAGTCTGGTATGGTCTCTGACATATAGGCAACTTGAAGAAATTAGTTTTTAAGTTGATTTTTTTTCCTAAGGGGTTTCACTTGTGTTTATTGGCCTGAATTAAAAGGATAATCGAAGAGCTCTGCAATCATTTGCATTTTTCTCGGAATTTTTTTAGTGTTTAGCTATGTTTCATCTTGTAAAATATAACTATGATATTATCCTTTTTCATGAGCCATGAAAACTGTAAGCTAGCAAGGTATACATAGACAATAATTCTAATAGCAGTTTGTCAAATGATAAATCTGAATGATCTATGCATGCATGCAACTATATGAATTAGTATATCTTTTTGTTGTGGAAATAATATATAGAAATACATATTGAACAAAGAATAGCCCAAAAAGGAAAGAAAAAAACAAAAAGCTAATTAATGTGCTTGGATGGCATACAAAAGCTCATAGAAACAATGTTTTTTTTCCATGGAATAGAGAAAAGAAATTTGCTTTATAACCAATGTTAAGTATTGATAAATATAAAAGGCAGGTGGCACCATTTTGTAGGAAGTTTGAGAAACTGATAATTTGTGTTAAACAATTTCAAAAGTTGCAACTCTAGGAATTCGTCTATTTTGTTCCTTCCTTTAGGCATCTTTGTTCATGCAAAGCTCGTGAAGCATTATTTTTTTTTTAATTCTTGCCCTATTTGTCAAACTGCAACGAATGCTAGCATTGAGGCTTGGGTTAATTTTTTTATTTTTGGGAAAAGTGAAAGAGAATAGAAAAAGAAAAAGAAAAGGAAAGGAAAGAAAATCAGAAACCCAACTTAATGCCTCTTTAGAATTAGAATTTAGTTATTGTTTTTTGTTTTGTTGCCCCTTTTCAGAGAACCATCTCTATATTTAGAGATATTAAAACTTATGCTTTAAAAATAGCAAGAAATCAATCAAGACATTAAACAGAATTATAGGACAAGAAAGATAGTATATTTTTTCTCCTTTAATTGTATTAATTTCTTTTAACATTAAAAAAATTATGCTTTTTTTTTCTTTGCTGCCAAATTTTTTAATGGAACTTATTTTTTTTCCTTTTTATTTATTTATTTACCAATTCACATTCTCATTAGATAGGATTACGATAGATGGCAAATGGCAACTTATCATTAGTTAATGTTAGTAACTTGGTTGGTTTTACCAAAATTAATGCAAAAGTTAAGCAATGGTTTTATCTAACAAATTGAAATGAATGTAATATCTTAAATTTTAAAACTATTAATTAAATTATTAAAAAAAGCCCCTAAAAGTGACCTAAAATTAATTTGTATCGAAGCCCATATGAAATAATTAAAAAAAGAATAATATATATTAAATTTTAAAAATAATAATAATTAAAATTATAAAAAAAGCCCCTTTAGTAAACCTAAAATTAATTTAGGCCTAAGCCCATATGAAATACTTCAAATAAATGATGTATATTAGCTTTGAAAAATAACAATTAAATTAATGGACATTAAAGGCTTTACTATATAACTTCAATTTGAACATAAGCCCATATGTATTTTTAATGAATAGTATATACTAACTAATAAAAATAATAATTACATTAATATAAAAAAAATCATTTAGAAAACCTAAAATTAATTTGGGCCTAAACCCAAATTGCATAAAAAATAATATAAATTGTTTCTTAATATTTAAAGTTAACAATTAATTTAATTAATATTTTATATAAGTGCATAAATTATAAATTACAAAACTCATAAATAAAGAAATTCCAAAAAGCATCTATTTAGCCCCATAGTATTTCATAATGGACATAACAAGAGTATAAATTAGAAAACAAATATAATAAATAAATATATAAGTCCATAAATTACAAATTATAAACCTCATAAAAAATTCCAAAAAAATCTATTTAGGCCTATAATATTTCATAATTTTCTGAATAAACATGTTTAGCATAATATGTCATCATTATAGTGTGAAGTACTTGTTATAATAATTGATTGCAATATTGAATGCGAATTATTTTATATGGTATGTTTTATGAAATATTAGCAATTTAATATTTTCTTGTAATTAATGATATATTTATAGAATTGCTTATGGTCTATGTAATGTTAACGTTGTCTGGTTGAAATAAGCGTGATTTATTAGAAGTATTTTTTTCATTGCAGGGACGTTAGAAATTATTTTTGTAGCTAATTTAGGGTTGATATTTTGGCAAAATTTTCGTTTTCAATGATATTAATGCAATTCTTTTTGAATTACAAAAAAAATAAATAATATAAATAAATCTTAATACATATTTGGTGAGTTTCTTATTGAAATATTACAAATGAGAACTCACCGAGTTATCCAATTTGGACAGTTTAGAAATGATAATATATATTTGTATTAATTAGCGTTTATGTAAGATTAATGTTTGCAATTTTTATAGAAAATTCACATCATTTCTTTCCATATATTCTCTGAGTGCATACCAAATATCATAATTATTCAACAATTGCGAGTTTTGGATATTTATTATATTTGATGTCGTGCTCTTGAAGAACCTTGGGGAAATACTTCTGGTTTTTCTATGAAATTTGTATAAAATCTTGCATGACATTAATTAAGATACATATTGTATTTCTAAACGGGCTAGATCCCTATCCTTTAGAAAGGTGAAATAAGGAGATTACATTTCACTATTTGTAACATTTCATTATATGTTTTAATGTATAGGCAAAACGAAAATAAATTGTGCTTGGATGTACCAGAGACTAAATATAGGTCGTATTATTAGTATGACTTTTGAAAATGGGGTTAAAGAGTTTGTACAATTTACTTGTAATTAAAGGAGTTATATACAAGGTAATAAGATTTGGTGTCCATGCCTCAAATGTCATCATAGAAAATTTAAGAAAGTGGATGATGTGAAATTCCATCTAGTCAAATATGGGTTTGCACTGGATTATTTTATTTGGAATAGGCATGTTGAAGAATAGTATGTTGAATCACCAACTCCACAACAACGTAGATTATTTGAAACAGCTTTTGAAAATTCATACCAACAAATGGTATATGATGTTGTTGAACCTAACATGTTCGACTTGGAAATGACAGATAATGTTGAAGTTGGACCTAGTATTGTCCAGTATGAAATAGAGGAGGCTCCAAACTTGACAGTCAATAGTTTTACAATTCATTGAATTTGTTGGGTACTGTGTTATGGCCCATGTGCCAAAAACAACTTTATTATTAGATATGGTACATTGTTTGAATATGAAGTCCGAGAAGTATCTGTCAGACAAGGGTTTTGATCAATGGGTCAAATTTATTAAGGAGATCATAACATAAGATAATAAAATATTTGACAGTTTCTAACAAACAAAAAAATAGTTCAAGATTTTGGACTACCGATGGAATTTATAGATTGCTATAAGAGCGAGTGTATGATATATTGGGGTGATGATGAACAACGCAGAATATGTAGGTCCTATTTTGAACTAAGATTTAAACAAAGTTGAGTTACAAAATTATAAAAGTTTGTGCCCTTTAAATGGATGTGTTATTTTCCACTTACCTTAGATTGCAAAGGTTATATGTTTCAAATCCTACAGCTGGACACATGAGATGGCATTATGAGCATGAACAAGAAGATAGAGTTATGTGCCATCCATTTAATTTTAAGGAGTAGAAGCATTTTAACCACACAAATCCAAAGTTTGCAGTTTAATGTTGAAATGTCAAGTTGGGTCTATGTACTGATTATTTATAGCCTCTTAGATCATCAAGATGACAATACTCTTGTTGGTTAGTAATTCTCACTCCTTATAATTTGCCACTTTGGATGTGTATGGAAGAGCAATATTTATTTCTTTGTAAGGATTAATGACATATGATTATTCAATGAAGAAAAATTTTATTTTAAAAACAACATTTATATGGACTATAAGTGATTTTCCAACATACATAATATTGTCTAGCTGGAGTACTATATGAAAATTAGCATGTTCTTATTGTATGAAACATAAAGAGGCATTTACTCTTTTGAATGGCAGAAAAACAAGTTGGTTTGATAATCACAAAAAGTTATTGAGCCCAGATCATCCATTCCGAATAAATAGAAAATGTTTGAGGAAAAATATTACATTTAGGATAGCTGCTGTAGACCCTTAATTTTTGACCCAATCCGGTCCAATATGTTTTATTTAGTCTAAAATGATTTTTGTTGTCTAATTGGTCTAAAATAATTTTTATTAAATAATTTTTGCTTTAGTATCTAATTTTTTTTAATAAAAAATAGAAATAAACAAATAAAAATCAAAAAATAAAAATAAAAATAAAAATCGGAGTCGGAAAAATCGGCGACGAAAAAATCATCGCGGGGCCCGTGCGCACGAGCCCGTGGGCATTTCGCCCGTAGGAAATTTTTGCGGGCCAAATCACTATGCTATTTCGCACGCAGAAATTTTCTGCCTGTGGAATAGCCCAGCTATTTCGTACACAGAAATTTTCTACCTGTGAAATAGCTTACGGGACCGCTCCGCGCGCGCTGTCGCAGATTTCTGCGGCAGAATTTTTTTAGGCAGCGCAAATTTTTCGACGCAAATTTTTCGAAACCTAATCCAATTAGGTTTTGGTTTCTTTTTTTTATTTTATTAATATTACTTACCTTAACTAATTAGGAATAAACAACCTCAAACCACTATAAATAAGGACCAAAGACAATTAAAAAAGAGGAGGCAAAAATCCAAGAGTAGTTTGGAAAATTTGAAACCAAATCAAGGAAGGAAAAGAAGAAATTCAATTCAACTTTTTTCTGGAACATCAGTAGCACGATTGAGAGGATTCAAAGGCAAAAAAAGATTGTCTTTCGAGCTAGTTCATCCAAGAAGAATTATTTTTGGAGAAATCATCAAAAGAATGTATGTGTTAATTAATTTTCTTTAATTGTTTTTTTTACACAGTAGCAAATCTATGAAATCAAAATTAAAAATCTTTGAACTTTAATTTAGTTTTTCTAAAGCAAAAAAAAAAAACCTTATTTCGTTGGTTTATCTTCCAAAAGGCTTAAAATTGTTATTTTTTCTTCTTAAAAACCTTAACACTCTAATTGAACATATTTTTCAACAAAACTAAGATGTAAATTCTGCTTCTTTTAAAATTTTAAAGTAGGTTCTATTTCATTCAAAAAGCCTTAAAAAACATCTTTTCTACGTATAAAAACTTTAATTTATTTGTTTAAATTCATAAAACTTCATGAAATTATCAAATTGATTTCTAAAACCCTAAAAATTATTCACCACCCGTGACCCTACTTCTAAATCCTAAAATCAAAAATTTAACTTTTAAACCTAAAATAATGAACCCTAATCCTTTTAAAACCTTAAACCCTAAATTTTATGAACCCTAATCCTTTTAAAACATTAAAAAAACATAAAAACATAAAAACCTAAATTTTGCACAGTAGCTTAGGAACCCAATAATCAAAAATCATAAATTAAAGTATTTTTAAAGTGTTTAAAACCCTAGTTTCATGATATAATCATTCAAACCTTAATTTTGTTAATCAAAGAGTCTTACCAACCCTTTAAAATATAAAACCCTAGTTTATTTTAATTCCATAAAAAGTCACAGTAGCCATAATTGGACTTTTATTTGCTTTATTCAATTCCATACTTGACTATGCTTTGATTTATTTCTTATTCTTTAATTTATTTAATTGAAATACTTGATTTATTTAATTTATCATGGTTGGATGTTTATTTTATATTTTGATTAATAGCTTTGATGAATGATTTATTTATGATGAATGATTATTTACTTTTATCAATTAATTTAGATTTCCAAAAGTTGTAAGAGGTATGTTTCCACTTGGTGGGTACCTTATTAGTTAAACATCATATAATTTAATTTGCTTTTCTATTTTAGAACTTATGTAAAGGGCATGTTTCTACCTTTTTGGTGGGTGTCCTATTTAGGCATGTGATGTAAGGACATGTTTCCATCCTTGGATGGGTGTCCATTTATTTGCTTTGTTTGGACATTGCTTTGATTTTTATATATTGATGCTTTTTTTTAATTATTGTGTGTAATATGGATAATGTTATTATATTTAAGAATTTTATAATATTAAGACCTATAAAGGAGGCCGGTTCCAATGAACCGGGCATTGTGGGAGTGCTGGGCCATTTCTCACCTTCCCCACACGTACCCAACTTTCCAAACCCATTAAGGGGTTACGGATTCCTTAGGAATCGAGTCATCCACCCCTTTCTTTTTCCCTGTCCGTCCGGGTGGTGCCACCCCTTTCTTTTTCCCTGTCCGTCCTGGTGGTGACTCCATTTTTCTCCGGACTTAGGTCCATATTCTCTAAGGCCCCGAGCCAAACAGTGCCGAAGTCGCAAGAACCATTCCACCGGGAGTGGGGGTGAAAATTCCCGCTCACAGTGGCGACTCCATTGGGGATAAGAGAAGTTGGTTCCGTTGGTCTTTATATTATTCTTTTCTTTCTTATAATGATATTATCCATTGCATCATATTAGATTGCATTGTGTGCGTGAGTTAGGACGCCCGTTACCCGTGTTATGTTATGTAAGGGATATCATACTTTCACTCAAGGTATGGAGATCGAGCATGGCATAACCACTCATAGCCTCGTACCATTTGGTATATACTTGCTCTAGGAACCTAAGCCTTTTAACCCAAACACTAAAGCTCATGTAATTGGCCTAGTTACTTTCCTTAGGTTTTACCCCAAATGCATGTTGTTTGACTATGGTTAGTTTATCTTAGTCTAAATCATGGTTTATTTGGTTTGTTCTTTTTCTAATATGACCTAAGTATATTGTATGCTCAAAATAAATTTTTCTTTAAAATCCAAAAGACCAAAACTATTTTTAAAATTTTTTTAAAATGGTCTTTGGACATAATACTTTTCTAAAAACAAATCAAAAAAAAAATTCTTTGGACCATGGCTCAAATACTAAGCCCAAAATCCATTTTTCTAAAATCTTTTACAATGGGCTTAGAAACAAAACTATTTTCACCCAACCATTTTTTACAAAGAGCTTGCAAAAATATTTAGGTCAATTATGAAATACCAAAAATCAATTTTGGGCCTAGTTTACACTAAGAATAAATTAATCATGGGCTTGTTTTTGGCATGAACCATTAGTTACCTTTTTCAAGTGAGAAATCTATCTATAATAAACCTCTTAATTTTGTTTTAATCCAACATAGCATAAAAGCTACTTTAGTTGGTTGAATGGATTAAAACCTAATTAATGGGAATTATCATGATTGATTTCCATTTTCGAAAATATAACTATTGGTTGAAACATTCAAGGAATTATTCAGGAGCAAGATACCCCATGTCGGTATTTTGTTAACCATATACCTAGGAAAAAGAGACTCGCCATTTGTGTGTGGATGTTATAAGGTTGGAAGGATCATCCTAATTACACTTGTTTATTGGTTGATTATGCATACATGCATACATTTGCATCTCATATCATTTATCCTCTCTGGCTCACAGCCCTGGATTACAAAAGTTCAAAAACTTACGACAATCTGACCTATGCCGGAGATGAAGTATCTAGCAACGACTCAATCACTTGCTCAACAAAAATAATGGAACCCGAACAAATCCAAAGAATGGTGGATGAGGCCCTCAACACCAAGATGGAAGAAATAAAAGAGGCCATGGCTGAGACCATAAAGAATCAACTAGCCGCAATTTTAGGAAACAATGCCGAAGCATCTGCTAGCACCAAGAAAGTCAAGGAGAACGCTAAAATTGATGAAGCAGCTTTTAATGATGAAAAGGTGATCATTGATGATGATGATGATTGAGCTCAATAATACCAAGAGGTTCAAGAAAAGAAGAAAGAACCGAATGCTGTTGAGAAGGCAACTATTGAAAAGACCGAGACATCCGATGTTGAAAAGATGATTGCTGATTTAGAAAAGAAATTTGAGAAGAAGCTGAAAACCGAAGAGAAGTTTGAGATTGACAAACTATTTGAACAAGATGAAGAGGTCCCCTATAAATTCAAGATGCCTTCCTTTGCTAAGTACAATGGCACCGAAAATCCTCATCTCCATGTGAAGCAGTATATCACTGCCATGCATTCTACTCGAGCTACTAAGGCCCAAACCCTAAGGTATTTCATGCTCTCATTGGACCCTGTTGTCCAAAATTGGTTCAATACCTTAGATAATGGAACACAAAAGAGTTGGGATCTACTTTACAAAGCCTTCATCCAACAATACAGATATAATGTTGAGTTAGAAGTTACTTTAATGGAAGTAGAGTCCATTAGACAAAGGCCAAATGAGAATTTTGTGGACTATGTGAAGTGATGGAGAAACAAGGCCGCTTTACTCAAGAAGAGGCCCGATGAATCCGATCAAATAAGGATGATTGTGAGAGGGGGTGTTACCTAATCTTCGTGAGAGGATGTCTCATACACTCATCCGTGATTTCAAAGATCTTCTCCAAGCTGGTCTACAAATTGAAGAGTGGGAAAGGGAGAAGAATCGCTTTTCAATAAGAAGGAATGAGAAAGGGAATAACCAGCCTAACAATAAAAGCACACAAAAAGAAGTTGATGTTAATGTAACCGGTCAAGCAAATAGAAGGCATTTTTCAGATCTGGGGAAGCCTTTGTCTTGGGTCTTTGATAAGCTACAAAAGAAAGGGTTGTTACAACCATTGGCTCCTCGACCTTTACCTAGTCCATTGCCCCCAAAATTTGATACTAAGGCTTTTTGTCAATTTCATCAGACTCAAGGACATGAGACTGATAGGTGTACCCAATTAAGGCATGAGATCTAAGATTTGATTGATACTGACAAGCTACCCGAGCCGGATAAGCCCAATACCAAAGACAACCCTTTTCCTAAATTTGGAAGAATGCCACCACCAGCAACCTTTATGGTGGGAAAAGGATTGGAAGAAGATTTTGTTTTATCCTCTTTTCAAGATGAGAATGTTGAAGATGTGAAAGGAAAAGAAGCCTAACTCAATGAACTTTCCTTAGCTTGAATGTTGCTTTTCAATCTTACTTTATTTAATATTTTGGAACTATTGTGTTTTTCAAATTTAAAGTTGTTTGAATAAATTACTTTCATCAAAATTTTTGTTGGTCTTTGTTCATTTTGGTGCTCAACCAATGAGGAATCTAGCTTGATAATTCATGAATTAATATATTTATGCATCATGACTTGAATGACTTTACTAGGTGAGGGAATGGCTCTATAGCATTGAGTTTGTGTATGCTTACTTAGAGAGGGCTCCTGCATAATTACCTTTGTCTAGGTCCTAGTCAGTCTTAGAACATGCTTTGACAAACTTTAGAGGCGAAATTGAACTCTGCTTATTTAAGAGAGAAATTATCTAGGCATTGTTTAGTTATCCAACAACTAGTATCCACCCAATTAAATATCAATCCCTAGTTGTCCCTTTGAGCCTTCATAAAATTTTAACTTTCTTTTTATTGGCTTACAAACCCTAATAACCTACCCTGAGCTGTTGTGGTACTTTTGACAAGTCTTATGATTACTAAGATGAATAGGCAAGAAGATCAAAGAAAGCAATGATTAGTCAAGATCATGAGGATAGTTGAAGTTTCAAGACCATGAAGATAGTTGAAGTGCTCAAGACCATGAAGGTAGTTGAAGTTCTCAAGATCATAAGGATAGTTGATGTTCTCAAAACCATAAGGGTAGTTGAAGTTTTCCTAATATCTCTAATATATCAATATCAACATCAGAGTAACAAATGATTTATCCCTATTAAAGAAGATTTATGTTACTCCACTTATCCATTATTGGAAGCCCAAGTTAGTACAAACCAAGACAACTCTTTTTAGAGCTAAAAAAATAAAAAAAGAGAAAAAAGAAGAAAGCAAAAGAAAAAAAAAGAAAAAAAAGAAAAGAAAGAAAGATAAAATCTAAAAAGGTGGTTCAAAAAGCCAACTGAGTTCTCTTTTACCTAAGACAACAAAAGGCTTCCATTTATGGATTGACTTGAATTGGTCCCAACACAAAATCAAAGAAAAAGGAGGAAGACCATCCAGTTCTTGAAAGTTCTGTACTTGATAGTCCTACAAGAAAGAAGGACAAAATGATAAAAGAAAGGGAAGAGTAAGGAAAGAGAAAGAAAAGGGAAGAGTAAGAAAAATAAAGAGGAAAAAAGGGAAAAGAAGAAAAGAAACAGATTTGGGTCTTAAACTTTTTACAAGGGCAAAAACTGTCCTAATCAAGATCTAGATTAATGCCAAGAAGATAGAAGGAATTTGGAGTCTAGAAAGATTGCTCCCAACTGTCTAAAGTTCCAACAAGAAATTTGTAGTGTGAGGGTTTGTCCATTGTGTCACACCAGCTCCAATCTCAAAATGGCATCCACTTTAACCCATGTCCCTTATAGACCCCGTTTCAAGCCTATCAAAGACCTGTTGATCTCTCTTGGTAGGTAGAGTCTATTAGTGGAGATAGTTTGGATAAGCATGCATATGAGATAGACAATATTTTAACTCAAATGAGACCTTTGGTCAAGCAATGTGTATGTGCCTATCTGAAGTGCAATAGTTCTTGCTTAAATAGAAATGATTCCCGAGTTTAGTACGTTAACTAGGGTTGTCATGTTATAGATATATTAATTTGGAAAAATCAAGTCCTGAGGTACATTGACATCGATTTGGCAAAACCAAAATTTGATTTCAAAATCAAAATTTAAAAAAAGAAGAAGAGTGTTTTGTCATACAAAGCCTTCAAGTTAAGGGAAGTATGTTGAATTGATTATTGGCAAGGTCATGAAGAAACTACCAACTGACAAGCTAAAACATAGTTTGAAATGGATACATCCCTGACTCTGCTGCTTAGGGTCTCCACCACTCATGTTTTCAACATCTTGAAGATAAAAGCCAAATGCAAAGCTTTTGATCATTTCAATGCGAGACTTGAACGAGCGTTAAAAAGGAACCAATGAGAACACTTATGCTAATCACCTCGGTCTATGAGTCGAAGGAACGAATGTAAGTATTATTCATGCATATCATGCATACATGAGCATATTACATCACACTTTCTTATCTTAATGAACAGCAAACACCCTGCGAATTAAAAGAATCAAAAGAAGATATTGAATCAAGAGGGCATGGAAAGCCTACTCGCTTGTGGAAGCCCCAGTCACTTTGCAAAGAGAAGAAATGCGTGCTTATGCAAAGCAGGCTTGCATGAAAGAAAAAAATCCTTGGGGGGGGGGGGGGCAAGGAGAGGATATAAGATCCAATCAAAATTGGAGAAAAAAGGAAAAGCAGTTGCATGGGAAAAGTGGTTAAAGTGCAAAAACTCCCTTGGAAGATCAAAACAAGGAAAACATGGATCAAGCAAGACATGGCCAAACCAAATCAATCTTGGCCATGTCACCTCAAAGGAAATCTTGGCAGAACATGACACGGGCAGGAGACACGGCCAAGCCACTGGCCGCGTCTCACCTAAAGGGCAAAGCCATGAAAGACCAAGCAAAGAGAGAAGGGAAGCAGTAGGTGACACTGGCAGGCGACAAGACCAAGCCTGTGACACGGCCACAAGCTTGGCCGTGTCCCATCCTAAGCCAAGAATAAAGAAGAACCAAAGAAAAAACACAGAAGCTGACACACCTAGGGGACACGGCCAAGCCACTGGCTATGTCACTCCCATCTTTAAAGAACAAAGAAGACCCTATCTCGAAGGATGAAGATCCATTTTCAAGGGTAAAGACCCGATCTCAAAGGATGAAGATCCATTTTCAAGGGTGAAGACCCGATCTCAAAAGATGAAGATCCATTTTCAAGGGTAAAGACCCAATCTCAAAGGATGAAGATCCATTTTCAAGGGTGAAGACCCGATCTCAAAGGATGAAGATCCATTTTCAAGGGTGAAGACCCGATTTCAAAGGATGAAGATCCATTTTTAAGGGTGAAGACTCGATCTTAAAGGATGAAGATCCATTTTTAAGGGTGAAGACCCGATCTCAAAGGGTGAAGATCCATTTTGATGGTGAAGAATCACAATGCATAAAACAGCCGGAGCAGTCAGACTTCTCAAATGATAAAAGGTCAGTCAAACTCAATCTCGGGTCCAAGCACCCATTCTTAGGTCCAAGTACCCAATCCCGGGTCTAAATATCCAAATTAAATCAATCTCGGGTCCAAGTACCCAAATCAAATCAATCTCGGGTCTAAGTACCCAAATCAAATCAATATCAGGTCCAAGTACCCAATACCGGGTCCAAAATTCAAATTTTCCTTAGGTCCAGAACCTAGAATTATCCTTGAGTCCAGAACTCGAACCGGGTCCAGAACCCAAATTTTCCTTAGGTCCAGAACCTAGAATCTCCCTTGAGTCCAGAACTTGAACCGGGTCCAGAACCTAGAATTATCCTTGAGTCCAGAACTCGAACCGGGTCCAGAACCTAGAATTTTTTTCGGCAGCGCAAATTTTTCGAAACCTAATCCAATTAGGTTTTGATTTCTTTTTTTATTAATATTACTTACCTTAACTAATTAGGAATAAACAACCTCAAACCACTAAAAATAAGGACCAAAGACAATTAAAAAAGGGGAGGCAAAAATCCAAGAGTACTTTGAAAAATTTGAAACCAAATCAAGGAAGGAAAAGAAGAAATTCAATTCAACTTTTTTCTGGAACAGCAGTAGCATGATTTAGAGGATTCAAAGGCAAAAAAATCTTGTCTTTGGAGCTAGTTCATCCAAGAAGAATTATTTTTGGAGAAATCATCAAAAGAATGTATGTGTTAATTAATTTTCTTTAATTGTTTTTTTTTTACACAGTAGCAAATCTATGAAATCAAAATTAAAAATCTTTGAACTTTAATTTAGTTTTTCTAAAGCAAAAAAAAAAACCTTATTTCGTTGGTTTATCTTCCAAAAGGCTTAAAATTGTTATTTTTTCTTCTTAAAAACCTTAACACTCTAATTGAACATATTTTTCAACAAAACTAAGATGTAAATTCTGCTTCTTTTAAAATTTTAAAGTAGGTTCTATTTCATTCAAAAAGCCTTAAAAAACATCTTTTCTACTTATAAATACTTTAATTTATTTGTTTAAATTCATAAAACTTCATAAAATTATCAAATTGATTTCTAAAACCCTAAAAATTATTCACCACCCGTGACCCTACTTCTAAATCCTAAAATCCAAAATTCAACTTTTAAACCTAAAATAATGAACCCTAATCCTTTTAAAACCTTAAAACCTAAATTTTATGAACCCTAATCCTTTTAAAACATCAAAAAAACATAAAAACATAAAAACCTAAATTTTACACAGTAGCTTAGGAACCAATAACCAAAAATCGTAAATTAAAATATTTTAAAGTGTTTAAAACCCTAGTTTCATGATATCATCATTCAAACCTAATTTTGTTAATCAAAGAGTCTTACCAACCCTTTAAAACATAAAACCCTAGTTTATTTTAATTCCATAAAATGTCACAGTAGCCATAATTGAACTTTTATTTGCTTTATTCAATTCCATACTTGATTATGCTTTGATTTATTTCTTATGCTTTAATTTATTTAATTTCAATACTTGATTTATTTAATTTATCATGGATGGATGTTTATTTTATATTTTGATTAATAGCTTTGATGAATGATTTATTTATGATGAGTGATTATTTACTTTTATCAATTAATTTAGATTTCCAAAAGGTGTAAAAGGTATGCTTCCACTTGGTGGGTACCTCATTAGTTAAACATCATGTAATTTAATTTGCTTTTCTACTTTAAAACCTATGTAAAGGGCATGTTTCTACCTTTTTGGTGGGTGTCCTATTTAGGCATGTGATGTAAGGACATGTTTCCATCCTTGGATGGGTGTCCATTTATTTGCTTTATTTGGACATTGCTTTGATTTTAATATATTGATGCTTTCTTTTAATTATTGTGTGTAATATGGATAATGTTATTATATTTAAGAATTTTATAATATTAAGACCTGTAAAGGAGGCTGGTTCCAATGAACCGGGCGTTGTGGGGGTACTGGGCCATTTCTCACCTTCCCCACACGTACTCAACTTTTCGAACCCATTAAGGGGTTGGGGATTCCTTAGGAATCGAGTCATCACCCCTTTTTTTTTCGGTCCGTCCAGGTGGAAGCTCCATTTTTCTCCGGACTTAGGTCCGTGTTCTGTAAGGCCCTGAGCCTAAATGGTGCAGAAGTCGCAAGAACCATTCCGCCGGGAGTGGGGGCGAAAATCCCCGCTCACAGCTGCACCGCCGATGATTAGTGGTGATGAATAATTGTCTAAGATTGAGAAATTGGGGTTGCAAAAGGTAACCAAAATTCATGAAAATTAGAATAATAGTGGATTGAGATGTAGGAATTGTGATTGGGGAAAAAAGAGCATTTTTTGGGATTTGCATTATTAGAGCTCCAATCTAATAAGGCGTAATCTATATGTAATGCACATTGAGAAAAATATTTTTGAAAATGTATTTAATAGGATTATGGATGTTCCAACTAAAATAAAAGATAATGCTAAGCCAAGAGAAGACATGATGATATTTTATAAAAGGCCACGATTGGAACAAAATGAAATGACTAGTAGGTATCTTAAATCAAATTATGTCTTGGATCACAATAAAAAACATTAATATATCAATTGCTAAAAAATTTGAAGTTTTCGGATATATATGTTTCAAATTTGTCTAGATGTGTTGATATGAGGAAACATAAATTATTTGGGATGAAAAGTCATGATTGCCATATGTTTATGCAAAGTTTGTTGCCAATTGCATTTAGGGAGTTGTTACCAGAATAGGTTCGAGAAACTTTGACTGAGTTAATCTTATTTATTAAAGATCTTACTGCAACTGTTAGAAAATCGAGAAGAATCTGCAACCCTTGCCGCAGCGGAAAACAAAAAAAAATTTCTTTCGATTTACTCACAGGATCCATGTGATCCATTCAGTTCGATAAAAGAGATTCGAAACTAACCTTTTTGCGTAGCTTCAAAACGATTAACAGATGCTGCCTTCTGAAGACGAACACCCTCTAACGAAGTCCACACAAACGTACGCCGTTCTGAGTGCTAGCTCACCAACGGCAGTGGCTGAACTTCTTTTGCAAAAACGAAACTAGGGTTTTCGGTTTTTCCTCTTCTTCCGTTTTCTTTCAAAACGAAAAATGATAATCTCTATCATCAAGGCCTCTAGTCCTTTTAAAACCGTTTTAAAAGACTTTTTTTTATTTATAAAACCCTAACTGTCCATATCCTATATGGACCCACGTCTTTAATTATTATTATCTAATAATAATTATTATAATAATAATATTATTAATATCTAATGATAATAATAATACCAACAACAATAATAAAAATTTAATTATTATTATTTTAAGTACAGCCTACGTTCTATGTGTGCGACCCGATAGGCTCATATTAATTGGTAGTGTATTTCAATCTCTATTGAAATGCACAAATCATAATTGGCCTCTAGCAAGACATTATGACTACCCAATTAATCATGAGAATCATTATAAATGAAAACCTGAAATGGTACATGCATTAATCCCTTTGTCACACGATATCTAGTTTGAACATAAGTCATAGTAAATGTCATACTTATATTGTCCAAACTTATGATTACTCGATCTCCAAGTTAACTAATAAACAAATAAGATTGATCTTATATCAACTTATTTGAGCACGGCCATGCATTTCTCAGTTACACTTATCGAGGGGCCCAGAAGATATCTCTCTCATAGAGAGGGACAAATTCCATCTTGATTGTTCATTTTCCTCTACATAATTTATATCATGTTCAAGCATAACCTTTATAATTATATAGTTACAGATAACGTTTGATCATGTCAAAACATAATATTCCTTATGTTGGAAACTATGACAATCTCAAGTCAAAGGATTAATGAAAACTATTATGAGATACACTTATGACATTTAAACCATGAAGTGATATCTATGTGGGTCTATCCAATACACTGTTCTCTAACATGTATCCATAATATTGATTTGTATCTTCATACCTATAATCATCTTATGATTATCAAATCAATATTATACTAGTTATATTTATTATTATCTCCATAACAATAATAAACCAGGGATATAATCATTATTATATATAACATGCAAACATAACAATGATAATAAAAACTTCTTTATTAATAACAAAATGAATAACATTAAGGTCCAAATCAATGGCCTAGGGCATATACACTAACAGTCTCCCACTTGCACTAGGCCTAGTCTAACAAATATCTCATACCCATAGACCTAGTGTGCTGATCATGCTTGACCCGCGAGAGAGGCTTTGTCAATGGATCTGCTATGTTGTCATTTGTGTCAACTTTGCATATCTTGATATCACCTCTATCAATGATGTCTCGAATGAGGTGAAATCGCCTGAGTATGTGCTTAGATTTTTGATGGGACCTTGGCTCTTTTGCTTGCGCTATGGCACCATTGTTGTCACAATAGATAGCCATAGGATTAGCAATGCTAGGCACCACTCCAAGCTCAGTGATGAATTTCTTCAGCCAAACTGCTTCCTTAGCTGCATCTGATGCTGCTATATACTCAGCTTCTGTTGTAGAATCTGCTACTGTGCTTTGCTTGGAACTTTTCCAAGTAATGGCTCCACCATTCAATGTGAATACAAAACCTGACTGCGATTTGTAATCATCTATATCAGTTTGGAAACTAGCATCTGTGTAACCATTTACAACTAGCTCATCTTCCAAACCTCCATAAACTAAGAAAACATCCTTACTTCTTCTTAGATACTTAAGAATGTTCTTAACAGCTGTCCAGTGACCCTCACCATGATCAGCTTGATATCTACTTGTTGTGCTTAAAGAATATGAGACATCAGGTCTAGTACATAGCATGGCATACATAATAGATCCAATAGCAGAAGCATAAGGGATCTTATTCATTTTATCTCACTCATCAGATGTCTTAGGACATTGATTCTTGCTAAGATGAATACCATGTGACATAGGCAAAAATCCCTTCTTGGAATCTTGCATGCTGAATCTCTTCAACACTTTGTCAATGTATGTACTTTGACTTAAGCCAATTATCCTTCTAGATCTATCTCTATAGATCCTTATACCAAGGACAGCCTCACCCAAGTCCTTCATTGAAAAAGAATTCCCTAACCAATCTTTAACCTTTTGTAAAGTGGGGACATCATTTCCAATGATCAATATGTCATCTACATATAGGACTAAGAACACGATAGCACTCCCACTAACCATCTTGTAAACACATGGTTCATCTTCATTTTGAATGAAACCAAAGTTCTTAACTGTTTCATCAAAACAAAGATTCCAGCTTCGAGATGCTTGCTTCAATCCATAAATGGACCTTTGAAGCTTGCAAACCTTCCCAGAATTCTCAGGATTTACAAAACCCTCAGGTTGTGTCATGTACACATCCTCGAGTAAATTTCCATTAAGGAAAGCAGTTTTGACATCCATTTGCCTTATCACATAATCATAGTATGCAGCAATGGCAAGGAGAATCCTAATAGATTTAATCATAGCAACTGGAGAAAAGGTTTCATCATAGTCTATACCATGAGTTTGTTTGAAACCTTTAGCAACCAACCTTGCTTTATTGGTTTGCACATTTCCATCCATGTCAATTTTCTTCTTGAAAACCCATTTGCAACCAATAGTCTTAATACCTTCGGGAGGATCAATTAAGGCCCAAACTTGGTTGTCAAACATGGACTGCATCTCAGAGTTCATGGCTCCAAGCCATTTCTCTGAATCTGGACCTGACACAGCTTCAAGATAGGTAGTTGGCTCATCTTGATCTATGAGCAAAACTTCACGACTTTCAGTCATGAGAAATCCATATCTCTCAGGATGATGACGTGGTCTATCAGATCTGCGCAGAACTTGTGTAACATTTTCAGTTTCCACAATGACTTGTGGTTCTGAAACTGTTTCTTCAGGCGGTGCAATATCTGCTTGTGGTTCTATAAATTCATCTAATTGAATTGTACTCCCACTAGTTCTTTTAGAAATGAATTCCTTTTCCAAGAAGGTTCCATTTCGAGCAACAAACACTTTGTTCTCAGTTGGAATATAGAAATAATATCCTTTAGTTTCCTTAGGATATCCCACAAAAATACATTTAGCAGATTTTGGAGCTAACTTATCTGAAACTGGTCTTTTCACATAAGCCTCACAACCCCAAATCTTAAGAAAAGACAAACTAGGCGTTTTGCCAGTCCATATCTCATATGGTGTCTTTTCAACCGCTTTAGATGGTACACGGTTTAAAACAAAAGCAGCTGTCTCCAAGGCATAACCCCAAAACGATAATGGAAGATCTGCTTGACTCATCATAGATCGAACCATATCTAATAAAGTTCGATTTCTTCTTTCAGAAACACCATTCCATTGTGGAGTTCCTGGAGGAGTTAATTGTGAAACAATTCCATAATTTCTTAGATGTTCGTCAAATTCTTGGCTCAAAAATTCACCACCTCGATCAGATCGAAGTGCCTTAATAGTTTTACCAAGTTGATTTTGTACTTCATTTTGAAAAGTTTTGAACATTTCAAAAGCCTCATGCTTATGTTTCATTAGGTAGACATAGCCATACCTACTGAAATCATCAGTAAAAGTAATGAAGTAATTATATCCTCCTATGGCACTAATGCTTAACGGGCCACATACATCTGTATGTACTAGTCCTAGCAAGTCATTAGCCCTTTCACCTTGTCCGATGAAAGGATTCTTTGTCATTTTGCCAAGTAAACAAGATTCACATTTATCAAATGATTCAAAATCAAATGAATCTAATAATCCATCTTGATGGAGTTTAGAAATGCGTTTCTCATTTATATGGCTAAGACGACAATGCCATAAAAATGTAGGGTTTAGGTCATTTGGCTTAATTCTCTTAGAGTTTATGTTATAAATATGATTCTCCCTAGAATCATCTAAGTCAAGGACATAAAGGCCATTAAAAGATCTTGCAATACCATAAAGCAAATCATCTTTATCAAAAATAGAACAGGTCTTATTTTTAATTAAAAATGAAAAACCTTCATCATCCAAAACTGAAACTGAAATAAGATTCCTACTCAGAGTAGGAACATAATAGCAATTGTTCAAATTTAACAAAAAGCCATTAGGCATATGAAGTTCATAAGATCCTACAGCTAGTGCAGCAACTTTTGCTTTATTCCCAACTCATAGGTCAACTTCGCCCCTTTTCAGTGATCTACTCCTTTTGAGTCCCTGCACATTTGTACAAATGTGAGAACCACATGCAGTATCCAATACCCATGAAGTAGAAGCAGATAAGTTAATTTCTATAACATATATACCTGAAGACGTAGTCGCACTACCCTTCGATTTCTTCAATTCAACCAAATAAAGTGGGCAATTTCTTTTCCAATGCCCAGGCTCCTTGCAATGGTGACAAGTTCCTTCCTTAGGAACATGTGCCTTGCGTTCTTTTGGCTTGGGCTGTCCCTTAGGCTTTGTAGCAACTGTTGCTTTACCCTTTGCCTTGCCTTTTTTCTTCATAGGCTTACCCTTATTGACATTCAATACATGGGTAGCCTTAGTGGGCTTTTTGATATTCCCTTCAGCAGTTTTGAGCATACCATGTAGCTCAGGAATGGACTTTTCCATGTTGTTCATATTATAGTTCATAACAAAATGTGAAAAACTGCTGGGCAAAGAATGAAGGATCAAATCCGTGGAGAGTTCTAAACTCAAGGGATATCCAAGTCGGGCAAGGTGATCAATGTAGCCCTTCATTTTCAAAACATGAGCGCTAACCGATTCACCCTCTGACATCTTGCAGTCAAATAATGCAACAGCAGTGTCGAATCTATCCTGCCGAGCTTGCTGTTGGAAAGCTTGTTTGAGATGGACACTCATCTCATAAGCCTCCAAGTGTTCCAGATCCTTCTGAAGTTCTGGACACATAGTAGCAAGCATAAGACATCCAATGTCATTGGAATCATCCATATGCTTCTTATGTTTGTTCTTATCAGCATTAGAAGCATTAGCAGGAGGTGGCTCAGGGACAGCTTCATCAAGCACATAGGACTTCTTTTCTTGTTTGAGAACAATTCTCAGGTTCCTAAACCAATCAACAAAATTAGTCCCATTCTCTTTCAGTTTTTCCTTCTCAAGGATGGATTGCAGTGATAAAGTGGAGTTATTGTTGGTAGCCATTTCAATCTACAAAATATGCAAATTTTAATTAATAAAAAGTGATAAGTAATTAAAATCCCACTAAAATATAACCCTCAATCATCACAATGACATTTTAGTGGGCTAAGATCCAATTTTTACTTAATATTAAGTCAGCTTTGGCATGACACTTAAAATCAAGTTATTATGGTAGGTAACCCCTTACCAATTACATCACATGTAACTCTTAGATAATATGGGATCATGACATCATATGTCATAGCATGTTATACCCCATCTAATGCCTTAGGCCCAAAACCATTTTGATAGCCTAATTAAGTCTAACCAATTTTAAACGCTTGAGCAGCACCATTACTCATCATATCTTACTAGGATAACCTAAAGTACTTTGCTTTGGCAAAATCTACATTTAGGTGATCTTAGCCTTGATAAGTGTTTAAGATATGGATGGCATTAAAACTTAGATTAATAGTGAGGGTTCATTCCATTTAATTTTGAAAATATGTTAAAATTAACATTTATATATCACATCCTATATGCATATATAAACTATCAAACATGACATCTCATACATATTCGATAAAAATAAACGTGACATAGTATGGCCAAACTAGATATGATCTTCATGAGACCAAATGAAGATCATATAGGCAACCCTAGGTGAAAAGAAAACCTATCTATTACAACATTTGCAATAGTACATATCTTCAAAACTTGAGCTTGTGCTTCCATCACCATGGAACCATCTTCTCCTTGGTATAAATCTCCATCGCAATCATTGTAGCTTGAATCTTCATTTATTACAATAAAAGAAAATCTAAATACTAGTAAAATGAATTACAACAAAATAAATGACACGCAGGCCGTATTTACCAAAAATTAAGATATGAATAAACCAATCACATAGGTCATAAGGCCATGCTATGCACCATGCCAAGACATCAAACAAACATAACATATTCATCACCAACATGTTAAATAGAGACAAATATATTGACATTCTTAATGTCGCGGTAACGAACTATAGGGCGCGAACTATAGGGTTGGACCAGTTGCGTATCGGCTTGCTTTGCCACCGGAGTTGGATAGGATCCATAATGTTTTCCATGTTTCTATGTTAAGAAGATATAGATCAGTATCCACAATTGTTTCAGACTTGATATCAGGTAATTTCGAGAACGAAATTTCTTTTAGAGGGGGAGAATTGTAATATCCCAAAATATACCCTAGATGTTTTGGGTTTTATTATTATTATAATTGGATTTATTGTATATGTTTTATTGTTAGAAAAAGGGGTTTTTAAAAGAAGTGTATATGTGATGTATATTATGATATATATAACATATACCTAAGTCATGGAAAGTCAAAGTTTTGAGTTAGTGGAAGAAGATATTTGTTGTGTTTTTGAATTTGTTATTAATTAATTAATAAGGATTTGAATGTGTGGAAGAGGTTGAAAGAGATTAGTTTAATATTTTAAATTGCTTGGTTGAGAGGGTTTTAAGGAAAAGAGGGGTTTGACTTTGGATTTCTCTTTCTTCCTTCTTCTTTCTTTCTCATTGCCGTGGATCACTTTCTCCTTCTCCTTCCTTTGCTTTGTTTGGCCGGTTAACACAAGAAACAAGAGAGCAAAGAAGAGATTTGAACCTCTAACTCAAGATCTAAGGAAGCTTTCAAGAGTTCAAGTGGAAAGTTAAGAGATTTCTTCATCTTTGGTAAGTTCTTCACTTGACTCTTTGATTTCTTTGAGTTTTTGAGTTGAGTTGTGATTGGTATGTGATTATGTTGTTTAAGACGGGTTTAAGAGTGTTTGGGTATCTGATTTCTTGTTTTTGGGGATGGATTGGAGGAAAGAGTAAGTTGTTGGAAGTGATTGTTTTGAGGTTGTGTTTTAGGTTTGTGTTGATGATTTTTGATTTGAGATTTGAGGAATGCTTTAGTTGTTTTGGTGTTTTTGTGAGTTTGCTATGGTTTTTGGGTATGTTGAGATGACTTTGGTTGAAGTGGTTTTTGGTGAAAGAAAGAGTTTTGTTGGTTGTGTTGTTGTTTTGGCCGGAATCTGGGTTGTTGGCCTGACACGCCCTAGGGCACGTCCAGGATTTTGGGCGTGTCGATAGCTCTGTATTTTGGGTTGGGTGGCACGACCAGTGACACGCCCATGTCACTGAGCGTGTTGTAGCTTCTGTGTGGCAGTAGGATTGACACGACCAGTAACACGCCCATGTTATTGAGCGTGTCATAGCCACTGTGTTTTTGGGGAATTGACACGGCCATGAGCACGTTCTAGATGTTGGACGTGTCACTATTGTTGTGAGGCAGAAGGTATTACACGCCCAGTAACACGCCCGTGTCATTGAGCGTGTAAAAGCTTCTGTGTTGTGGAGTTAGGGCACGGTCAGGGACACGCCCGTGTGGGTGAGCGTGTCATGGTTAGAGTTTGCCCTAGTTGGTTCTTAGCCTTATGTTCTTATAAGGGTTTCATCTTCCTTTGGATTAGGTTGTGAAGAAGGTGAATTACTCTAATTCAAGAAGTGAAAGATTGTTGGAAAGAGAGGTGTTAATATTGTGTGGGTTGCATTTAAGGTAAGTATAAACTACATTATTGCATACATCCATATGATGTTGAAATTTAACATACATTTCATGATATTGATGATGCTTATGAATAATGTTATGTTGTGTATAATGTGGAATATGATGTGAACATTTATAATGATGTGAAAGATATGATAATGTGATGAATTGTATTTATGTGATGAGAAGCCATGATTTTTGGCTATGATGATAAAATAAATTACAATTGAGGCAAGGTTGCCTATTGCGAAAATGAGAATGAAATGATTTTGTGTAAAGTGTGTTATTCAACCTTCAGAGTTCTGATTTTGGCAGGCATGCCTATTGTAGTAACAGTCTAGCCGGGTTGAGGATCTCCTCAAGTTGTTGAGTTGATGGTCCAAGAGACTAGGTCTGTTACTTTATAAATGTGAAATGATAGATGTAAATTGAAGTAACAGTCTAGCCGGGTTGAGGATCTCCTCGATTTAGTCGGGTTGATGGTCCAAGAGACTGGGTCTGTTACAGGTAACATTCTAGCCGGGTTGAGGATCTCCTCAAGTTGTTGAGTTGATGGTCCAAGAGACTGGGTCTGTTACCCTATCCATGGATAGAGAGATATGTATATTGCCTACGGGCTTGATTATTGTGATATTGGACCGAAACAGCAACTCTGAACTTTGAATAACAAATTAGTGTCTTGTGGGCCCATAGGTGTCTTTGTTGAATGAGTATAATGGATGATGATATGATTATTGAAATTATGAAATGTAACCTTCATATATATATATATGATTATTATTGATTGAATGTATGATATTGATATTGACATTTCATATTATCATGATGGTTTGTACTACTGAGTTTTGGCTCAGCACAATTGTGGTTCATCGCGCAGGTGGTAGAGTTGATAGGGTTGAGACTGAGGATTCCTCTAGACCTAGTTGAGCTTTACTTGAAGAGTTGGATTAGAGCTTAAAGATCAGAGAGTCAAGCTACCAATCATGTATCTATTCTATGTTGTATATATTTTTGACGTTTATGTATTTGAACTTGTAAAAATTTGTAATAACTTCCGCTGTGAATTTATAAATGTTTTTATACATAGTGTCTTTTGAATTTCCTTTAAACATTCGAGTTATGAGTTGTGTATTTTAAACAGTGGCATGTTCTATATTCAGTATACGTATTATATGATCGTATAAGCATGCTTGGTACGTATACGGGATATAGGGGTGTTACAATTATTTTGGTATCAGAGCCTAGGTTTGAGATTCTCAACCTAGGTCAAGTATAAGAAAAAGAGTATTTTGATTTTAAAAGTGAGTTTTTGAATAGAATACATGTTTGGTGTCGGCAGTCTCTGATCTTTAATGAGGAGTATTCTACTGTGTTTGCAGATATAGGTTATAATGGATCCTCATTCGCGTCAATCCGTTGAGGGTAGTGCTGAGAGCATAGCTCCAGAGGTTGGATTAGATGGAGCTAGAGTGGATGGATCTGGAGAGGCCCCTGTTTCTGTGTCAGGGAGACCAGCTGGTGAGGAGATTCCACCAGTTTGGTTTAGGCATATGTTTGAATTTATGAGGCAGGCACCAGTGCAACCACCTCCACCTCCACCACAGCCTATGGTACCAGTGAGACAGTATGATAAACTACGGAAATATGGAGCAGAGGATTTCTTGGGTACCATTGATCCAACTGTAGCTGAGCAGTGGCTAGATAAAGTTCAGAGAGTATTTGTTCAGTAACAAGCCACTCCGGAAGAAAGATTTGATTATGCAAGATCTTTGTTGCAGAAGGACGCATACGACTGGTGGAATACAGTGCCCCATGCTATGGATGATCCACCGACATTGTCCTATGCTAATTTTCTGAGAGAATTTGAATTGAAATATACTCCGAGGGAGTATAAAGATTTGAAGAAAATGGAATTCCTAAGTTTGAAGCAAGATCACCGGACTGTAACAGAATATGAATTAGAATTTATCCGGTTGAGTCGCTATGCCGGAGGGATTATCTCTGATGAGATTGACCGGTGCAGAAGGTTTGAGGAGGGACTGAGACCCTCACTGATGTGTCATGTGGCTGGTTTTAGATACCAGGATTTCTCTCAGCTGGTTGCAGCGGCTAGAGGTGTGGAGAGAGCACAAATTTTAGCAGCAGCCGCTACTGAAGAGGAGACCCGGGTTAGAAGACCTCAGTTTGAGGCAGGATCCTCATCTGTGAAGAGAGGTAGAGGCAGTTTTACTCCTAGGTTTAGTAGGAGTCAGAGACCGGCTGGTAGGTCAGTTCAGTTACAGAGATCACGATCGAGACCTACAGCTTCAGCAGCGAATGTTCCTACTCCTGCAGTTCAGAGATCCACTCTACCTGTCTGTGCCCAGTGTGGAGGGTCACATAGAGGTGCTTGTTGGTAGAATAGAGGACAAGCTGTGTGCTTCAGATGTGGTTCTCCCGATCATTTTATTAGGGAGTGTCCAGAGATGCAGGAGCAGAGATCGGTTGATTCTGCAGTTTCTCAACCTAGTGTCAGAGGTAGTCGAGGGGGCAGAGGTTTCTCCAGAGGGGGTAGGCCTGGTTATTATCAGAGAGGAGGATCTTCATCCAGGGATACTATGCCAGATGAGGCTGGGCCTTCTCAACGGGTTTATGTGATGCAAAGACAACCAGATGCTTCTGCAGTCATTGCTGGTACTTTCTCTTTATTTGGCATTTCAGTTCTTGCTTTAATTGATCCAGGCTCAATTCATTCATATATTAGTGCATCTGTGTTGCCTGTGACTGATTTGCATGCTGAGTCCCTAGGATTTGATGTGTTAGTGACAAATCCGTTAGGGCATAGTGTGATTGTTAGCAAGGTGCACCGGGATAGTGCGGTTGAGGTACAAGGTGAGGAGTTTCTTGGAGACTTGATTGAAATGCCTTTTAAAGAGTATGATTTGATTTTGGGTATGGATTGGTTGTCTAGGCATGGAGCTGTAGTTGATTGTCAGAAGAAATGTGTCACTTTGAGAACTAGTGATGATAGGAGTGTGATGGTGTTCAGTGAGCAGAGACAGCTTGCATCCTTGTTCGTATCAGCTGTATCAGCTAGACGGATGATTAGAAAAGGGTGTGATGCTTACCTTGCTCATGTTGTGGATACTAGAGTAAGGAGTTCTCAAATTGATGATATAGCCACAGTTTCAGATTTTTCAGATGTGTTTCCAGAGGAGTTGCCAGGGTTGCCTCCTGAGAGAGAGGTTGAGTTTGGTATCGATTTGTTGCCTGATACCACTCCCATCTCTATTACTCCTTATAGAATGGCGCCAGCTGAATTGAGAGAGTTAAAGGTGCAGTTGCAGGAATTGTTGGATAAAGGATTTATTTGCCCCAGTGTTTCTCCTTGGGGAGCTCTTGTATTATTTGTGAAGAAGAAGGATGGTACTATGAGGTTATGCATTGACTATAGGCAATTGAATAAAGTGACTATTAAGAATAAATATCCTTTGCCTAGAATTGACGATCTCTTTGATCAATTGAAGGGAGCATCAGTGTTTTCTAAGATTGATTTGAGATCAGGGTATCATCAGCTGAAAGTGAGAGCTGAAGATGTTTCTAAGACAGCTTTCCGCACCAGGTATGGGCATTATGAGTTTTTAGTAATGCCTTTTGGGTTGACGAATGCACCTGCAGCTTTCATGGATTTGATGAATAGGGTGTTTAGGCCCTATTTGGATCAATTTGTGGTGGTCTTTATTGATGATATCTTGGTGTATTCTCGTAGTGAGGAGGAGCATGACAAACATTTGCGGATTGTGTTACAAATTTTGAGAGAGAAGCAATTATATGCTAAGTTATCAAAATGTGAGTTTTGGCTTGACCAAGTGATTTTTCTGGGTCATATAGTTTCAGCAGATGGTATTAGAGTTGATCCAAGTAAAGTTGAAGCTATTTTGAATTGGAATCCACCAAAGTCTGTAACTGAAGTTAGAAGTTTTTTGGGTTTGGCAGGCTATTATTGACGCTTTGTAAAAGGTTTTTCTTTGATAGCCACTCCACTCACCCGATTGCTTTGGAAAGGATTTAAATTTGTGTGGACGGATCAGTGTCAATCTAGCTTTGAGCAGTTGAAAGAAATGTTGACACAAGCCCCTGTTCTTACTTTACCCGTGGAGGATAAACTATATGTGATTTTTAGTGATGCTTCACATAGTGGTTTAGGGTGTGTTTTGATGCAAGAGGGTAAAGTTATAGCTTATGCCTCTCGGCAGTTGAAGCCGCATGAGCTTAACTATCCGACTCATGATTTGGAGTTAGCGGCTATAGTGTTTACTTTGAAGATTTGGCGCCACTATTTGTATGGAGAGAAATGCTTTATCTATACGGATCACAAAAGTTTGAAATATTTGGGTGTTCAGAAGGAGCTGAATCTTAGGCAAAGACGATGGTTAGAACTGATTAAAGATTACGACTGCTTGATTGATTACCATCCTGGTAAGGCAAATGTAGTTTCTGATGCCTTAAGTCGGAAATCTTTAGCAGGTTTGGCTGTTTATTCGCTCTCGTTGTTTGTTGAGTTAAGAGCGATGCATGCTAGTTTTGAAGTATGTAATGATGGTGCATTATTAACTCAACTGCAGTTGAGACCCATATTGTTGGATCAGATTAAGGAGGTTCAATTGACGGATGAGAAAATTCAGAAGATTGTATCAGATTGCCGAGATGGAGTGATCCGAGATTTTCATGTGAAGAGTGATGGTAGTCTTTGGTTCAAGGATAGATTGTGTGTTTCTGATGATGATAATTTGAAAAGGATCATTTTGGAAGAAGCACACCAATCGGTGTTTGCCATACATCCGGGAAGTACAAAGATGTACCATGACTTAAGACAGCATTACTGGTGGCCTGGTATGAAGAGAGACATAGCGGATTTTGTATCCAAATGTCTTACTTGTCAGAGGGTGAAAGCTGAACATCAAGTTCCAACAGGGTTGCTTCAACCCTTAACAGTGCCGGAATGGAAATGGGAAAGGGTGACAATGGATTTTGTATCAGGGTTGCCTTTGACTTAGAGAAAGCATGATGCTATTTGGGTAATTGTGGATCGGTTAACAAAGACAGCTCATTTTCTTCCGGTTCGTATGGATTATTCTCTGGAGAAGTTAGTTGAGCTGTATATTCGTGAGATTGTGAAGTTGCATGGAGTCCCAATTTCTTTAGTGTCGGATCGAGATCCCCGGTTCACTTCAAGGTTTTGGAAGAGTTTACATAGGGCTATGGGTTCTCGATTGCACTTTAGTACTGCATTTCATCCACAGACCGATGGTCAGTCAGAGAGAGTGATACAGATTATTGAGGATATGTTGAGAAGCTGTGTCATCGATTTCTCGGGGAGTTGGGACAGATTGTTGCCACTTGTGGAATTTGCTTACAACAACAGTCACCAATCAAGCATTGGTATGGCACCATTTGAGGCTTTGTATGGTAGACATTGTAGAACGCCCTTATGTTGGAACGAAACTGGTGAAGGTAAATTAATTGGTCCGGATTTGGTTAGAGAGACTGAAGAGAAAGTGAAAACAATTCGGGAGCGGTTAAAAGCAGCTTCAGACCGACAGAAATCTTATTCAGATTTGAAAAGGAGAGACATTGAGTATATGTGGGAGATAAAGTATTCTTGAAAGTGTCTCCTTGGAAAAGGATATTGAGATTTGGTCGAAAAGGAAAACTAAGTCCTCGTTTTGTTGGACCATATGAGATTTTGGAAAGGGTTGGACCAGTTGCGTATCGGCTTGCTTTGCCACCGGAGTTGGATAGGATCCATAATGTTTTCCATGTTTCTATGTTAGGAAGATATAGATCAGTATCCACAATTGTTTCAGACTTGATATCAGGTAATTTCGAGGACGAAATTTCTTTTAGAGGGGGAGAATTGTAATATCCCAAAATATACCCTAGATGTTTTGGGTTTTATTATTATTATAATTGGATTTATTGTATATGTTTTATTGTTAGAAAAAGGGGTTTTTAAAAGAAGTGTATATGTGATGTATATTATGATATATATAACATATACCTAAGTCATGGAAAGTCAAAGTTTTGAGTTAGTGGAAGAAGATATTTGTTGTGTTTTTGAATTTGTTATTAATTAATTAATAAGGATTTGAATGTGTGGAAGAGGTTGAAAGAGATTAGTTTAATATTTTAAATTGCTTGGTTGAGAGGGTTTTAAGGAAAAGAGGGGTTTGACTTTGGATTTCTCTTTCTTCCTTCTTCTTTCTTTCTCATTGCCGTGGATCACTTTCTCCTTCTCCTTCCTTTGCTTTGTTTGGCCGGTTAACACAAGAAACAAGAGAGCAAAGAAGAGATTTGAACCTCTAACTCAAGATCTAAGGAAGCTTTCAAGAGTTCAAGTGGAAAGTTAAGAGATTTCTTCATCTTTGGTAAGTTCTTCACTTGACTCTTTGATTTCTTTGAGTTTTTGAGTTGAGTTGTGATTGGTATGTGATTATGTTGTTTAAGACGGGTTTAAGAGTGTTTGGGTATCTGATTTCTTGTTTTTGGGGATGGATTGGAGGAAAGAGTAAGTTGTTGGAAGTGATTGTTTTGAGGTTGTGTTTTAGGTTTGTGTTGATGATTTTTGATTTGAGATTTGAGGAATGCTTTAGTTGTTTTGGTGTTTTTGTGAGTTTGTTATGGTTTTTGGGTATGTTGAGATGACTTTGGTTGAAGTGGTTTTTGGTGAAAGAAAGAGTTTTGTTGGTTGTGTTGTTGTTTTGGCCGGAATCTGGGTTGTTGGTCTGACACGCCCTAGGGCACGTCCAGGATTTTGGGCGTGTCGATAGCTCTGTATTTTGGATTGGGTGGCACGACCAGTGACACGCCCATGTCATTGAGCCTGTTGTAGCTTCTGTGTGGCAGTAGGATTGACACGACCAGTAACACGCCCGTGTTATTGAGCGTGTCATAGCCACTGTGTTTTTGGGGAATTGACACGGCCATGAGCACGTTCTAGATGTTGGACGTGTCACTATTGTTGTGAGGCAGAAGGTATTACACGCCTAGTAACATGCCCGTGTCATTGAGCGTGTAAAAGCTTCTGTGTTGTGGAGTTAGGGCACGGTCAGGGACACGCCCGTGTGGGTGAGCGTGTCATGGTTAGAGTTTGCCCTAGTTGGTTCTTAGCCTTATGTTCTTATAAGGGTTTCATCTTCCTTTGGATTAGGTTGTGAAGAAGGTGAATTACTCTAATTCAAGAAGTGAAAGATTGTTGGAAAGAGAGGTGTTAATATTGTGTGGGTTGCATTTAAGGTAAGTATAAACTACATTATTGCATACATCCATATGATGTTGAAATTTAACATACATTTCATGATATTGATGATGCTTATGAATAATGTTATGTTGTGTATAATGTGGAATATGATGTGAACATTTATAATGATGTGAAAGATATGATAATGTGATGAATTGTATTTATGTGATGAGAAGCCATGATTTTTGGCTATGATGATAAAATAAATTACAATTGAGGCAAGGTTGCCTATTGCGAAAATGAGAATGAAATGATTTTGTGTAAAGTGTGTTATTCAACCTTCAGAGTTCTGATTTTGGCAGGCATGCCTATTGTAGTAACAGTCTAGCCGGGTTGAGGATCTCCTCAAGTTGTTGAGTTGATGGTCCAAGAGACTGGGTCTGTTACTTTATAAATGTGAAATGATAGATGTAAATTGAAGTAACAGTCTAGCCGGGTTGAGGATCTCCTCGATTTAGTCGGGTTGATGGTCCAAGAGACTGGGTCTGTTACAGGTAACATTCTAGCCGGGTTGAGGATCTCCTCAAGTTGTTGAGTTGATGGTCCAAGAGACTGGGTCTGTTACCCTATCCATGGATAGAGAGATATGTATATTGCCTACGGGCTTGATTATTGTGATATTGGACCGAAACAGCAACTCTGAACTTTGAATAACAAATTAGTGTCTTGTGGGCCCATAGGTGTCTTTGTTGAATGAGTATAATGGATGATGATATGATTATTGAAATTATGAAATGTAACCTTCATATATATATATATATGATTATTATTGATTGAATGTATGATATTGATATTGACATTTTGTCACATCCGCCTACTGCATTTATGCAGTGTAGACACGTGCATAGCGAGAGTAGGGAAAAGGAGAAGATAATTCTTGATAACAGCCCTAGATAAGGTTGTATGACAAAAGGGACATAATTGTAATTTTTAATAAAGTTTGGGACGTAGATGTAATTTCAAAGAAAGTTGCGCCGGATATTCTTAATAGTGCATATAATAGATTTCAAAAATGGAATGTAGAGAAAAACCGGATCGCAACGACGTGTAACGGTTTTTCCAGGAAATGTCCCGTTAAAGAAAAATAAAGAAATGTTGACTAAGGGCATTTTGGTCATTATCAATTAAAGTTATACATGAATTTAGGGTAGGAAATAAAGACGTGAGTACGTAGAGAATGGCGAGAGGTTAAATATGAAACGATCGTCATTCATGGATGGATTTCCATTTTCGAAAATATAACTATTGGTTGAAACATCTGAGGGAATTACTCAAAAATAAGATACCCCATGTTGGTATTTTGTTAACCACATACCTAGGAAAAGAGACTCGCCATTCGTGTGTGGATGATATAAGGTTGGAAGGAACGTCCTATTTGTCCTTGTTTATTGATTGTTCGTGCATACATGCATACATTTGCATCTCATATCATTGATCCTCTCTGGCTCATAGCCCTGGATTACGATAGTTCAAAAGCTTACAACAATCCGACCTACGCTAAAGACGAAGTATCTAACAACGACTCAATCACTTGCTCACCAAAAATAATGGAGCCCGAACAAATTCAAAGGATGGTGGATGAGGCCCTCAACGCCAAGATGGAAGAAATAAAAGAGGCCCTAGCTGAGACCATTAAGACCCAGTTGTTTGAAATTCTAGAGATCATCAACAATGCTAAGGCAGCATCCGCGGAGAACATGTTCACTAGTAGAGATCGAATGAAAAATGAGGGACCCATCCCTATTCTGCAAGACCAACTGAACTATGTGCTGTTTAAGTGGGGCAATAAAGGCGGTTATCACCCAGTGGAAAAGGTCAAAAGGAAAGAGAGAAGAACCATTCATCTGTAAAATGGAATTATCAACTTGACAATCAAATGGCACAAAAGAAAGCTAATGTTAATGCCATCGGTCAAGGAGGAATGAGGCAGTTTTTGGAATTGGGGAAGCCACTATCTTCGGTTTTCAATAAGTTACAAAAGAGGGGATTGTTACAACCCTTAACTCCTCAAACTTTTCCAAATCCTTTACCCCAAAAATTTAATATTATGGCTTTTTGTCAATATCATAAAACTCAAGGACATGAGACTGATAGATGTACCCGATTGAAGCATGATATCTAAGATTTAATTGACAGTGGTAAGCTGCCTAAACCTGATAAACCTAACACTAAGAATAGGCCTCTGCCTAAAATTGGAAGGGTGCCACCTCTTGCAACCTTCATGAAGAGTTTTATCTTATCATCTCATCATGATATGGAGAGAGAAGTTGTTGTACTACTAAACAAGTTTGGGTTAACTGTGGATGATGATGTGGATGATGAAGCACTGATCTTTAATCCTTGCCCTTGATATGTCTAAATAAATGAAGTATCTTTGACGCCAACTCAACGGACCTTCCTTAGCTTAAATGTTGCTTTTCAATTTTACTTTCTTTAATATTTAATTGGAACAATCTTGTTTTTCAAATTTAAATTTGTTTGGATAAATTATTTTTATAAAAAATTTTGTTGGTCTTTGTTCATTTTGGTGCTCAACTGATGAGGAATCTAGCTTGATAATTCATGAATTAATACATTTATGCATCATGACTCGAATGACTTTACTAGGTGAGGGAATTGCTATATGGCATTGAGTTGTGTATGCTTACTTAGAGAGGGCTCCTGCATAATTATCTTTGTCTAGGTCCTAGTCAGTCTTAGAACATGCTTTGACAAACTTTCGAGGTGAAATTGAACTCTACTTATTTAAGAGAGAGATGATCTAGGCATTGTTTGGTTAGCTAACAACTAGTATCCACCCAATTAAATATCAATCCCTAGTTGTCCCTTTGAGCCTTCATAAAATTTTAAGCTTTCTTTCATTGGCTTACAAACCACAATAACCTACCTTGAGTTGTTGTGATACTTTTGACAAGTCTTATGATCACTAAGATGAAAAGGTAAGAAGATCAAAGAAAGAAATGATTAGTCAAGATCAAGAGGATAATTGAAGTTCTCAAGACCATGAAGATAGTTGAAAGACCATAAGGGTAGTTGATGTTTTCAAGACCATAAGGATAGTTGATGTTCTCAAAACTATAAGGGTAGTTAAAGTTCCCTTAATATCTCCAATGTATCAAGACAACATCAACATCAGAGTAACAAATGATTTATCCCTGTTAAAGAAGATTTATGTTACTCCGCTCATCCATTATTGGAAACCCAAGTTAGTACAAACAAGACAACTCTTTTAGAGCTAGAACCAAAAAAACAAACAAACCAAACAAAAAAATAGAGAGAAGAAAAGAAAATAAAAAAAACAAAAGAAAAGAGAAAGAAAAGAGAAAAGAGAAAAAAAAACAAAAGAAAAAAACAAAAGATAAAACCTAGAAAGGCGGTTCAAAAAGCCAACTAAGTTCTCTTTTCTCTAAAGCAGCAAAAGGCTTCCATTTGGTTCATAAAGAAATTTTTACTTGAATTGGTCCAACCCAACCAAAGATTCAATCAAAATTGGAGGAAGACCATCCAGTTCTTGAAAGTTTCGTACTTAACAGTCTTACAAGGAAGAAGGACAAAATGATAAAATGATAAAAGAAAGGGAAGAGTAAGGAAAGAGAAAGAAAAGGGAAGAGTAAGAAAAATAAAGAGAAAGAAAAGGGAAAAGAAGAAAAGAAACGAATTTGGGTCCCAAACTTTTTGCAAGGGAAAAAGACTGTCCCAATCAAGATCCAGATTAATGCCAAGAAGATAGAAAGAATTTGGAGTCTAGCAAGATTTCTCCCAACTGCCTAAAGTTCAAACAAGAAATTTATAGTGTGAAGGTTTGTCCATTGTGTCACATCAGTCCCAACTTACAATTAGCCTTCATTTAAACCCGTGTCCCTTATAGACCTCATTTCAAGCCTATCAAAGACCTGTTGATCTCTCTTGGTAGGTAGAATCTATTAGTGGAGATAATTTAGATAAGCATGCATATGAGATAGACAATATTTAAACTCAATGAGACCTTTGGCCAAGTAATGTGTATGTGCCTATCTGAAGTGCAATAGTTCTTGCTTAAATAGAAATGATTCCCAAGTTTAGTATGGTAACTATGGTTGTCATGTTAAAGATATGTTAATTTGGAAAATCAAGTTCTGAGGTACATTGACATTGATTTTGGCAAAGCCAACATTTGATTTCAAAATCAAAATTCAAAATCAAAAATCAAAAATGTTTTTATCATACAAAGCCTTCAAGTTAGGGGAAGTATGTTGAAACTCGAAAGACACATTGGGCAAGGAAATGATGATAAAAAAAATATATAAAAAAAAGAAGAAGAAGAAAAAGAAGAAAAAAGTTACAGTAAAGATGGAAATTGTGTTTTTCATTATTATGCTTATTGTACAAGATTTTACAATTGCTACATTATTTAAATATCACTAAGAGGGTGGTGATAGGTCATCAAATAAAGCCTTGAAAAAGTCATCGCCTATTGGAGGAGGGGGCAAATCACTCGTCCCGAGTCCGCCCAAAGCGGGAGCACAAAAACTCGGCAAATTACTCGTCCCTGGATCACCTGAAGCGGGAGCATCAAAATCTTTATTACCTTGAAGTTTTGATCCGTCATGGTCCTCATCAGAAGCAGACGAAAGGATCTCATGGTCATCAGTCTGGGGGCCTCTTGATGAAGAAGCACTGGGATCCCTCATCCCTTGAAATCGGAAGTCTCAGAAATGTTGTTCAGATTGATGATATAAAGTTTCAAAATGACAAGCCTGCTGACGACTTTTAGTCAACTCTTCTTGAAGTTTCTTATTTTGTTCTTCGAGCATCCGCTGTGAGCCAAGGAGGAAAAGGTAAGAACATACATAATCATGCATACATATAGCATAAGTTACCATGAAATAAGGAACGTACCAGGTAATTCAAATCAATATCCTGCGGATGAGATGGCATATCTGGTGGGCTAGAGCGTGCAGATGAAGGGGTAGTAAAGGAAGGTACAGACTCATGATCAAATGAGCCAACAGCCTACAACAATCATTGAAGAATAAAAAAAAAGTTGCAAGGGAAAAGTGGTTAAAGTGCAAAAATTCCCTTGGAAGATTAAAGCAAGGAAAGAAGAGCATGAATCAAGCAAGACATGGCCAAGCCAAATCAAGCTTGGCCGTGTCATTTTAAATGAAATCTTGGTAGAACATGACACGGGCAGGAGACACGGCCAAGCCATTGGCCGTGTATCACCTAAAGGGTAAAGTCAAGAAGGACCAAGCAAAGAAGGAAAAGAAACAGTAGGTGACACTGGCAGGCAACACGGCCAAGTCACTGGCTGTGTCACATGACATGGCCACAAGCTTGGCCGTGTCCCGTCTTAAGCCAAGAACAAAGAAGAACCAAAGAAAAAACACAGAAACTAACACACCCAGAAGACACGACCAAGCCATTGACCATGTCACTCTCATCTTCAAAGAACAAAGAAGACCAGAGGAGAAACAGAAGACGACACAATCAGGTGACACGGCCATTTACCTGAGAAGTACTGACTCCGAGATGTGGAATAGACTCTCCTGCAATGCCGTGATGTTCTTCTTCATCTCTACCCTCATTTTCGTCAGAAATCTCCCGTACACCAACAGGAGATACATCAAAGTTCAAGAGTCTTCTTTGAATGAAATAGGCATAAAATGGACCCAATAAATGGAGAAAGGACTCAGCATCATAACCATACCGGGCCGACCACCATGCATCCTCCGACATTGACATAATATTTAAAGTATATTTCGGGATTTGCATCAGAAACCTCCACTGCTCTGGATCGAGAAACCATTCATAAACTCTCTCCCCGAGAAACCAGCCACTAGACACTAGGCCAGCAATAATTCGGTGAGAATGTTGGAAAGACAGTGCAACCCTCATCAAAGGAGACCAATTTGCTCGCCCTTCTGGGCTCCACCAGACCAAATTCACCTGCGAAATAACATAAGGTAAGTAAAACTTTCACATAAAATTTAAAGCATACTAATGTCATTTTACCTGGTCCCAGGTTAAGCGGCTCAACATAAAGTGATAAGTATGCACATGATAAGAGCCGGGAACATCCACATGATCGGACAACTAGAAATTTAGTCTCGGATACCTGACTCTCTCTCGAGAAATACCGGCTACCCTTACGAGGTTATGTTCATATGCCCATACCTACAACAATGATAGTAAAGATCAAACTCATGCAAGAAAAGAGTGAAAATAACATTGGTGAAGGAAAAGAATACCTCGACAACCGCCATCAAGCCGAAAAAAGACTTCTTGTTTCGGCAAAGCTTATCAAGACCATGGTAAAGACACGCGAGACCAGCTTCACCCCAACCAGAAGATGGTACCATTCTGAGATAAGAAAGGTCACTCAACACTGACAAGTGAATGGAGGATTCAGTGCTGTCTAATATGGTTGACCCGAACAGATATAACAAAAATCCTCGAGTGTATTGTTCGGCCGTGTCTCTTGTAATATCCTTAATTATGCCCTAGTAGTCTTGGTGTTATTGTTGTTGCACTTGAGTTATGTTTATATTGTAATAAGTTGATAAGATATTGGAAGAGAATTTTATGTATGGTGATTGGGAAAGGAAATAGGGTTTAGAGACAAGTTTATATGTTGTGTATATGGTAATATATATAACATATAAAGTGGTCAAAATGGAAAGTCAAGGTGTTGGATAGTGGAGGAAGATATTTCTTTTATTAGTGAGTAATTACATAATTGGGCACATAAGAGACAAAATGTTAGTTATATAGTTAAGGGTATTTTGGTAATTGTTTGAATTGGAATACTTGGTGGAGATTAAAGAAGAGTTGACTTTGTTTCTTGTGGTTGATATTTCTTCTTTCTTCTTGGTGTGGCCGGCTGAACAAAGGGACAAGGAGAGCAAGAGGATAATTGAAGGTTTTGATGATTTTAAGCTTGGATTGGAAGGAGTTTTCAAGTTTACAAGTTGGAATTTCAAGGAATTTCATTAATTGGTAAGTTTTCTCTTGTTTGCCTTTGTTATTTTTGAAGCTTGGTTTGAGTTGAGTTGTGTTTTGATGATGGTGTGATTAAATGGGTTATGGTGTGATTTTAAGTGTTGATTTTGCTTGTTAGACGAGAAGTTGAGTTGGTGTTGGTATTGGAAGTGGTTGTGTTGAGTTTGTGTTAGGGTTTGAGTTTGTAAGTGTTGTCAATGTTATAGAAATTGATGTATTATATTATTGTTTGGATTAGGTTTTGGAAGAAGTGGTTTATCTTAATTGTAAAGTGAACAATCTTTGGAAGAGAAGATTTCTTGGAGTTGTTTGAGTGTTTATAAGGTAAGTACAACTATTTGTTTACAAACATGCATATAATGTGTAAGCTTAACATTCTTTTGATTGTAAATGTGTTGTGGTATCAAATGTGTATAATGTGTTTGATGTTAAACAAAAGAAGGTTTGTTAAAGTTAGGGTTTATGCATGAGACACGTGAATTGGGGCGGTCGCGATTATTGAAGTGCGGTCGCGACTTAGATCGAACTTCTGATCGCGAAACCTACTGTGTTAAGGTTTCATCTTTGATTGTGAAGTGCGGTCGCGACTCAGATCGGATTTCTGACCGCGAAACCTACTGTGATAAATTTTATCTTTTGATTGTGTAGAACGGTCGCGACTTAGCTTGGTGCGACCGCGATAGTCGTTCTGTTCTGTTTTATTTGAAGTAAGTAAAGAATGTAAAGCATGTTGCTTATATGATAATGTAATGCGAATTGTGATTGATTATGATAATTAAGATGATATGTGAGGCCATTGTGCTTGGGCCAAGATGATTCAAATGAAATGGTTGAGGCATGATTGCCTAATAAATTATGAATTGTGAAATGAATTGAGAAAGAATAAATGAAATGTTAGTATGCCTAATGTGTTGATTCAACTTTCAGAGTCCTGTATTTGATGGCATGCCTATAACTCATTGGATAGGCGAAATGGGAGGCCCGTAAGCCGAGTCCAATTTGAGTAATGTTTATGAATCACTGGATAGGTGAAATGGGAGGCCCGTAAACCGATTCCAGTTGTAAAATGTGAATATGGAATGATGGTGAAATGGGAGACCCGTAAACCACTTCCATTTGAGAATTAGTAACAGTCTAGCCAGGTTGAGGATCTCCTCATGTTAATGGGTTGATGGTCCAAGAGACTGGGTCTGTTACGCTATCCATGGATAGAGTTATGATATATATTGCCTACGGGCTTGATGATTGTGATATTGAATCAAACACAGGGACTCTGAACTTTGAATAATATATTAGGGTGTTTTGGGCCCAGGTATGTCTTAGGTTTAATGTAATTTAGGATTTATGAATCGTGACCATTGCCTAATGAAATTGATGAGTAATGATATATTATTATGTTCTGAAATGTAATTATGATATGATAATTTATGATGAATAAGTTATGACTTGCTATGTATTATTTACTTGATTGAGTGTCATGAGCATTGCATCAAGCATTTTGATAGTGTAGTTGTTTTACTAAGCCGTTGGCTTAGCGCGATTGTGTTCATCGCGCAGGTGTTAGAGAAGAACCCGAGAGATCCACTAGACCGAGTGAGTCTAGGAATTGAAGAGTTGTGTAGGACTTAAAGATCAAAGAGAAAGCTGCCAATCATGTATAGACTCTTTATGTTTTGTAAAGTATTGGATTTAATGTATATGTATATAATTTTGTAAACTTGTACTTGGACATATTTATATATGCAAATACATTTGATAAATTCCACTGCGTATTAAATCAAATGTTTATACTTATTTTGTTTTATTTTAATAGTAAATACCATTATACTATATATATATATTGCAAATTGTTTATGGAAAAATGTAGCATTCTTAGGTTCTATGTATGTTCATTACATGGTGGTGATATGTAGTGAACGTATTTGGAATTTAGGGGTGTTACAATTGTTTTGGTATCAGAGCCTAGGTTTGAGATTCTCAACCTAGGTAAAATGTAATAAAAAGAATATTTTGATTTTAAAAGTTGATTTTGAATAAAATATATGTTGGTATTGGCAGCCTTTGATCTTTAATAAGGTGTATTTGGTCGTGTTTGCAGAGATAGGTAGTAATGGATCCCCATTCACGGCAGTCTGTTGAGGGAAGTGCAGAGAGTATAGCTCCTGTTGAGAGTAGGGAGGGAGCTAGAGTTGAGGTAGCCAGTGAGGTACCTGCTTCAGTGTCGGGCAGACCAGCAGGTGATGAGGTTCCACCAGCCTGGTTTAGACATATGATGGAAGTTATGAGGCAAGCACCAGTGCAACCTCCACCACCACCTCAGCCTCAGGTACCAGTGAGACAATATGATAAACTGAGGAAGTTTGGGGCAGAGGATTTTCTGGGTACGATAGATCCAGCTGTGGCAGAACAGTGGCTTGATAAAGTTCAGAGAATTTTTATTCAGTTGCAAGCCACGACAGAGGAGAAGTTTGATTATGCTAGGTCATTATTACAGAAGGACGCTTATGACTGGTGGAAGACCGTACCTCATGCCATGGATGATCCACCCACATTGACCTATGCTGATTTCCATAGGGAATTTGAATTGAAGTATACTCCTAGGGAGTATAAGGATGTGAAGAAAATGGAGTTCTTGAGTTTGAAACAAGATCATCGTACAGTAACTGAATATGAAGTGGAGTTTATTCGATTAAGTCATTATGCGGGAGGCATTATATCAGATGAAATTGACAGATGTAGGAGATTCGAAGAGGGGTTGAGGCCTTCTCTTGTATGTCATGTGGCTGGATCCAGATATACTGATTTCTCTCAGCTTGTGGCAGCAGCACGGAGTGTGGAAAGAGTTCAAAGCATTGCAGCTGCATCTGAGGAAGAGACTAGAGTGAGAAGACCCCAGTTTGAGGCAGGGTCTTCATCAGTGAAGAGGGGCAGAGGGAGCTTTGTTCCTAGAGTGGGAAGGAGTCAGAGGCCGATGAGTAGGTCAGGGCAGTTTCATAGACAGAGATCAAGACCTGCAGCTTCTGTGGCTAGTGCACCGACTTCCTTTATTCAGAGATCCACTCCGCTGGCATGTGAGCAATGTGGGAAGATTCATGTGGGTGCTTGTAGGAGGAATGGTGGACCGGGTGTGTGCTTCCATTGTGGGTCGCCTGACCATTTCATTAGAGAGTGTCCTGAGATGCAGGACCAGAGGTCATTGGAATCTGCAGCTTCTCGGCAGAGTTTTAGCAGAGGAGGTCGAGGAAGCAGGGGTTTCAGCCGAGGGGGTAGATCTGGGTATAGTCAGAGAGGAGGATCTGCACCCAGGGATGGCAGACCAGATGAGGCTGGGCCTTCTCAGCGGGTTTATGTGATGCAGAGACAGCCTGATGCTTCTGCAGTCATAGCTGGTACTTTTTCTTTATTTGGCATATCTGTACTTGCTTTGATTGACCCTGGATCCACACATTCTTACATAAGTGCATCCGTATTGCCTGTGTCTGAAATGCATGCTGAGTCCCTAGGATTTGATGTGTTGGTGACAAATCCTTTAGGGCATAGCGTAATTGTTAGTAAGGTGCATAGAGATTGTGCGGTAGTGGTGCAGGGTGAGAAGTTTTGTGGTGATTTGATTGAGATGCCATTTAAAGAATTTGATTTGATTCTTGGCATGGATTGGCTGTCTAGGCATGGAGCTGTGGTAGATTGTAAGAAGAAGTGTGTTACTTTGAGAACTAGTGATGATAGAGTAGTGTTGGTATCTAGTGAGCAGAGACAGCTTGCATCTTTGTTTGTTTCAGCTGTTGCAGCTAGGAAGATTATCAGAAAAGGGTGTGAAGCTTATCTTACTCATGTGTTGGATACCAGAGTGGTAGGGTCTCAATTGGATAGCATTCCCACAGTTTCAGAATTCCCAGATGTTTTTCCAGAGGAGTTGCCAGGACTGCCTCCTGAGAGAGAGGTGGAGTTTGGTATTGAGTTGTTACCAGGTACCACTCCTATCTCTATTACTCCTTATAGAATGGCACCTGTCGAATTAAGAGAATTGAAGGTGCAGTTGCAAGAGTTGCTGGATAAGGGTTTTATTCGCCCTAGTGTGTCGCCATGGGGAGCTCCTGTTTTGTTTGTTAAGAAAAAGGATGGTACTATGAGGTTGTGTATCGATTATAGGCAATTGAACAAGATAACTATTAAGAATAAATACCCTTTGCCTAGAATCGATGATCTCTTTGATCAATTGAAGGGAGCAGCTGTGTTTTCTAAAATTGATTTGAGATCGGGGTACCATCAATTGCGGGTTAGAGCTGAGGATGTGCCAAAAACAGCTTTTCGAACCAGATATGGGCATTATGAGTTTTTGGTAATGCCATTTGGTTTGACGAATGCACCTGCCGCTTTTATGGACTTGATGAATAGGGTGTTTAGGCCCTATTTGGATCAGTTTGTGGTAGTGTTTATAGATGATATCTTGGTGTATTCGCGAAATGAAGAGGAGCATAGTGAGCATCTTCGGATTGTGTTACAAATTTTGAGAGAGAAGCAGTTGTTTGCCAAATTATCGAAGTGTGAGTTCTGGTTGAACCAAGTAGCTTTTCTCGGTCATATTGTGTCAGCAGATGGCATTAGGGTTGACCCGAGTAAAGTTGAAGCTATTCTAAATTGGAGTCCACCGAAGACTGTGACTGAAGTTAGAAGTTTTCTGGGATTGGCCGGCTATTATCGACGTTTTGTGAAAGGATTTTCTTTAATAGCTACTCCACTCACCAGATTGCTTCGGAAGGGAGTTAAATTTGTGTGGACTGATCAATGTCAGACCAGTTTTGAGCAGTTGAAAGAAATGTTGACTCAAGCACCTGTTCTCACTTTACCTGTGGAAGATAAACCATATGTGATCTACAGTGATGCTTCACATAATGGTTTGGGTTGTGTGTTGATGCAAGAGGGTAAAGTGATAGCTTATGCTTCTCGACAGTTGAAACCGCATGAGCTCAATTATCCGACTCATGATTTGGAGTTGGCAGCCATTGTGTTTGCTTTGAAGATTTGGCGTCATTATCTATTTGGAGAGAAATGTTTCATCTATACTGATCACAAAAGTTTGAAGTATTTGGGTGTTCAGAAGGAGCTAAATCTTCGGCAGAGGAGATGGTTGGAATTGATTAAAGACTACGACTGCTTGATTGACTATCATCCAGGTAAAGCAAATGTTGTTGCTGATGCCTTGAGTCGGAAGTCTTTAGCTGGTTTAACAGTTTACTCGCTCTCGTTGCTTGTTGAGTTGAGAGCATTGTGTGCTAGTTTTGTAGTTTGTGATGATGGTGCATTGTTGGCACAATTGCAAATGAGGCCAGTATTATTAGACCAGATTAAGGAGGCTCAGTTGACTGATGAGAAAATTCAGAGGATTGTGTCAGTTTGTCAACAGGGAGAGAGCCGAGATTTTGTTGTGAGTGATGATGGGAGCTTATGGTTTAAGAGTAGACTGTGTATGCCTGATGATGATAATTTAAGAAAAATTATTTTAGAAGAAGCACACCAATCAACTTTTGCTATGCATCCGGGTAGTACCAAGATGTATCATGATTTGAGACAACATTATTGGTGGTCCGGTATGAAGAGAGACATTGCAGAGTTTGTGTCTAAATGTCTCACTTGTCAGAGGGTGAAAGCCAAGCATCAAGTTCCAACTGGGTTGCTTCAACCTTTGTCAGTGCCTGAGTGGAAGTGGGATAGAGTAACTATGGACTTTGTGTCTGGTTTGCCTTTGACACAAAGGAAGCATGATGCCATATGGGTGATTGTGGATAGATTGACTAAGACAGCTCATTTCCTTCCGGTGCGGATGGATTACTCTTTGGAGAAGTTGGCTGAGCTGTATATCCATGAGATTGTGAAATTGCATGGTGTCCCAATTTCTTTAGTGTTTGATCGAGATCCTAGATTCACCTCGAGATTTTGGAAGAGTTTGCATGGAGCTTTAGGTTCTCGATTGCATTTCAGTACTGCTTTCCATCCCCAGACAGATGGACAGTCAGAGAGAGTGATACAGATCATTGAGGATATGTTGAGAAGCTGTGTCATTGATTTCTCTGGAAGTTGGGACGGATTTTTGCCACTTGTGGAATTTGCCTATAATAACAGTCATCAATCGAGCATTGGTATGGCACCATTTGAGGCACTGTATGGTAGACGGTGCAGAACACCTCTTTGTTGGAGTGAACTTGGTGAAGGTAAAATAATTGGCCCTGATTTGATTCAAGAAACGGAAGAGAAAGTGAAGTTAATTCGAGGCAGGTTAAAAGCAGCTTCAGACCGACAGAAGTCTTATGCAGATCTGAAAAGGAGAGACATAAAATTTGATGTTGGAGATAAGGTATTTTTGAAAGTATCTCCTTGGAAGAAGATTTTGAGGTTCGGACGGAAAGGAAAATTGAGTCCTCGTTTCATTGGGCCGTATGAAGTGTTAGAAAGAGTTGGGCCAGTGGCGTATCGACTTGCTTTGCCACCTGAGTTGGATCGTATTCATAATGTGTTTCATGTTTCTATGTTGAGGAGATATAGGTCGGATCCATCTCATGTGTTGTCAGTTGAATCTATTGAGGTAAATCCAGATCTGACATTTGAAGAGGAACCAGTTGCTATTTTGGCACATGAAGTGAAAGAGTTGAGGAACAAGAGAGTGCCACTTGTGAAAGTGTTATGGAAGAATCATGGAAGAGAAGAGGCAACTTGGGAAAGTGAACAATTCATGCAAGAACAATATCCTCAGTTGTTTCAGAGTTGACTTCAGGTAATTTCGAGGACGAAATTTCTTTTTAGAGGGGGAGAATTGTAATATCCTTAATTATGCCCTAGTAGTCTTGGTGTTATTGTTGTTGCACTTGAGTTATGTTTATATTGTAATAAGTTGATAAGATATTGGAAGAGAATTTTATGTATGGTGATTGGGAAAGGAAATAGGGTTTAGAGACAAGTTTATATGTTGTGTATATGGTAATATATATAACATATAAAGTGGTCAAAATGGAAAGTCAAGGTGTTGGATAGTGGAGGAAGATATTTCTTTTATTAGTGAGTAATTACATAATTGGGCACATAAGAGACAAAATGTTAGTTATATAGTTAAGGGTATTTTGGTAATTGTTTGAATTGGAATACTTGGTGGAGATTAAAGAAGAGTTGACTTTGTTTCTTGTGGTTGATATTTCTTCTTTCTTCTTGGTGTGGCCGGCTGAACAAAGGGACAAGGAGAGCAAGAGGATAATTGAAGGTTTTGATGATTTTAAGCTTGGATTGGAAGGAGTTTTCAAGTTTACAAGTTGGAATTTCAAGGAATTTCATTAATTGGTAAGTTTTCTCTTGTTTGCCTTTGTTATTTTTGAAGCTTGGTTTGAGTTGAGTTGTGTTTTGATGATGGTGTGATTAAATGGGTTATGGTGTGATTTTAAGTGTTGATTTTGCTTGTTAGACGAGAAGTTGAGTTGGTGTTGGTATTGGAAGTGGTTGTGTTGAGTTTGTGTTAGGGTTTGAGTTTGTAAGTGTTGTCAATGTTATAGAAATTGATGTATTATATTATTGTTTGGATTAGGTTTTGGAAGAAGTGGTTTATCTTAATTGTAAAGTGAACAATCTTTGGAAGAGAAGATTTCTTGGAGTTGTTTGAGTGTTTATAAGGTAAGTACAACTATTTGTTTACAAACATGCATATAATGTGTAAGCTTAACATTCTTTTGATTGTAAATGTGTTGTGGTATCAAATGTGTATAATGTGTTTGATGTTAAACAAAAGAAGGTTTGTTAAAGTTAGGGTTTATGCATGAGACACGTGAATTGGGGCGGTCGCGATTATTGAAGTGCGGTCGCGACTTAGATCGAACTTCTGATCGCGAAACCTACTGTGTTAAGGTTTCATCTTTGATTGTGAAGTGCGGTCGCGACTCAGATCGGATTTCTGACCGCGAAACCTACTGTGATAAATTTTATCTTTTGATTGTGTAGAACGGTCGCGACTTAGCTTGGTGCGACCGCGATAGTCGTTCTGTTCTGTTTTATTTGAAGTAAGTAAAGAATGTAAAGCATGTTGCTTATATGATAATGTAATGCGAATTGTGATTGATTATGATAATTAAGATGATATGTGAGGCCATTGTGCTTGGGCCAAGATGATTCAAATGAAATGGTTGAGGCATGATTGCCTAATAAATTATGAATTGTGAAATGAATTGAGAAAGAATAAATGAAATGTTAGTATGCCTAATGTGTTGATTCAACTTTCAGAGTCCTGTATTTGATGGCATGCCTATAACTCATTGGATAGGCGAAATGGGAGGCCCGTAAGCCGAGTCCAATTTGAGTAATGTTTATGAATCACTGGATAGGTGAAATGGGAGGCCCGTAAACCGATTCCAGTTGTAAAATGTGAATATGGAATGATGGTGAAATGGGAGACCCGTAAACCACTTCCATTTGAGAATTAGTAACAGTCTAGCCAGGTTGAGGATCTCCTCATGTTAATGGGTTGATGGTCCAAGAGACTGGGTCTGTTACGCTATCCATGGATAGAGTTATGATATATATTGCCTACGGGCTTGATGATTGTGATATTGAATCAAACACAGGGACTCTGAACTTTGAATAATATATTAGGGTGTTTTGGGCCCAGGTATGTCTTAGGTTTAATGTAATTTAGGATTTATGAATCGTGACCATTGCCTAATGAAATTGATGAGTAATGATATATTATTATGTTCTGAAATGTAATTATGATATGATAATTTATGATGAATAAGTTATGACTTGCTATGTATTATTTACTTGATTGAGTGTCATGAGCATTGCATCAAGCATTTTGATAGTGTAGTTGTTTTACTAAGCCGTTGGCTTAGCGCGATTGTGTTCATCGCGCAGGTGTTAGAGAAGAACCCGAGAGATCCACTAGACCGAGTGAGTCTAGGAATTGAAGAGTTGTGTAGGACTTAAAGATCAAAGAGAAAGCTGCCAATCATGTATAGACTCTTTATGTTTTGTAAAGTATTGGATTTAATGTATATGTATATAATTTTGTAAACTTGTACTTGGACATATTTATATATGCAAATACATTTGATAAATTCCGCTGCGTATTAAATCAAATGTTTATTCTTATTTTGTTTTATTTTAATAGTAAATACCATTATACTATATATATATATTGCAAATTGTTTATGGAAAAATGTAGCATTCTTAGGTTCTATGTATGTTCATTACATGGTGGTGATATGTAGTGAACGTATTTGGAATTTAGGGGTGTTACATCTCTGCCAACCCGTCCTTTGTAGTTCATCCAATAACTACAAATTGGCTCAATTTTTATCTTAAAAGGCCCTTTATATGATGGTTTCGTAACAATTAATTCTTGAATTTCTTCAAAAGTTAAAATATCGTTGGTCAGGGGAACCGGAGCACCATCATATCGAAGGCCGGTTATGGCAATAAAATTGACCAGACCAATTGTCATCTCCCCAATGGGCAAGTGAAAAGTGTGGGTTGTATCCAACCATCGCTCTTCAAGCACCTGGACTACGCTCCGGTCTATCCGATACTCCTCAGATGGCAATTGTAAGATGAACTGCTCAAAGCCACAATCTCGGATAATCCGCCTTACCCGAGAGGGCACTACATCGTACCATTGTCGGGCTTTGTAAATACACCCTCCAGCCCGAACAACGCAACGATCATGCTAATACAAACCCAGGTAAGTTAATACCAGTAAATACATATTATTCTATCTACTTAAATTAATTTATTTTTCACAATAACAAATAATAACAAAAAAAGTATAAAAATATACATGACAAAAAAGAAGAAGCGCAAAACAGAAAGACAAAAACCAAGAGCAATAAAAAAAGAAAAAGTAATTACCTCACTTTTTTTGTTGGAATTGCGATGGAGCGGCATCCCGGCTAGTATATCTAAATTTTCATCTTCATGATGCTGAATAAACTCCAATAACTCAGCATTAGAATGAGTCTCTGACCTCGAAGCATGCATTGTTTTTGAAAAATATATGCTAAAATTTAAAGGAAATTTGAGAGAATTACAAAATTGAAATTGAAATTGTGAAATGAAATGAAGAATAGGCTCCTTTATATAGAGAAACGGTAAGCAAAACAACAAAATTCAAAACTGTTCATGAATAGTAAACTTTACTATTTATAAATAGTAAACTTTACTATTGATAAATAGTAAATTTTACTATTCATAAAATAGTATTACTATTTATTAATAGTAAGTTTTACTATTTATCAATATTATTACTAATGATGAATAGTAACAATACTATTTCCAATAGTAAATACTATTTGATACTATTTGTGAATAGTAACTTTACTATTTATAAATAGTAAATAATGCATGAATAGTGACTACATAGTAAATAAACAGTAAATTCATTTATTCATTTTAATCATTCAAATAATTGCAAGTATATAAATATTTTTACACCCAGGGGGCAATAAGAAGACATATGCATAAAAATTAGCCAAACTTTTTGAAATAAAAATTATTAGCTCGGGTCCAGAACCCAAATTTTCCTCAGGTCAAGTACCTAGAATCTTCTTTGAGTCCAAAACTCGAACCAGGTCTAGAACCCAAATTTTCCTTAGGTCCAGAACCTAGAATCTTCCTTGAGTCCAGAACTCGAACCAGGTCCAGAACCCAAATTTTCCTTAGGTCCAGAACCTAGAATCTTCCTTGAGTCCAGAACTCGAACCGGGTTCAGAACCCAAATTTTCCTTAGGTCCAGAACCTAGAATTTATTTCTAAGTCCAAGAACTTAGCTCGAGTCCAGAGCCCAAATTTTACCATTAGGTCTAGAACCTAGAATCTTCCTTGAGTTCAGAACTCGAACCGGGCCCAGAACCCAAATTTTCCTCAAGTCCAGAACCTAGAGTCCAGAACTCGAACCGGGTCCAGAACCCAAATTTTCCTTAGGTCCAGAACCTAGAATTTCTTTCTAAGTCCAAGAACTTAGCTCGGGTCTAGAACCCAAATTTTACCATTAGGTCCAGAACCTATAATCTTCCTTGAGTCCAGAACTCGAACCGGGTCCAGAACCCAAATTTTCCTTAGGTCCAGAACCTAGAATCTTCCTTGAGTCCAGAACTCGAACTGGGTCTAGAACCCAAATATTCCTTAGGTCTAGAACCTACAATTTATTTCTAAGTCCAAGAACTTAGCTCGGGTCCAGAACCCAAATTTTACCATTAGGTCCAGAACCTAGAATTATTTCTAAGTCTAGAACTTAGCTTGGGTCCAGAACCCAAATTTCCCTTAGGTCCAGAACCTAGAATTATCCTTGAGTCCGGAACTCGAACCGGGTCCAGAACCCAAAAACTCCACCATCTCAAAAATCAAGTCTTATTGCCTGTCACTCTCTTTCACTAAAGTTTCATATCATTAAAGCAAGGGGCAAACTGTAGACCCTTAATGTTTGACCCAGTTCGGTTTAGTCCAAAATAATTTTTGTGTCGTCTAATTGGTCCAAAATGATTTTTCTTATCTTAATTAAATAATTTTTGCTTTATTATCTAATTTTTATTAATAAAAAATAAAAATAAACAAATCAAAAATCAAAAAATAAAAAAAGTTGGATTGCGGCGAAATGGCCCTCAGGCCAATTTTTGCCAGCGCAATTTTTCCTGCGGCAACTTTTTTGCCAGTGCGATTTTTCCGTAGCAGGTTTTTTTCTCCAGCGAAAATTTTTCGATGCAAATTTTTTGAAACCTAATACAATTAGGTTTCGGCTTCCTTTTCTTATTCTATAATGTATGCCGTGAGCAACTAGGCAAAAAAATTCAAAAAACTTCTATAAATATGGATTGAACAACACGGAAAAAGGAGGAAAGAAAGAAAAGGGACAGAAACTTGAACAAAGTGGAAACCGAATCTGTGAAGAAAAACTGGGAACCACGCTGATTTTTTTAGAGAGCTGAAAATCAATTGAAATAATTCATCAAAGGTATCAATTGCCTTTGATTTGGTTGATCCAAGAAGCAATTTTGGTGCAACCCCACGAAAGAAGGTTTGAATTTTAAATTCTTTTTGTTTTTTATTTACAATAGCTTAATTCATCTAGTTGCTTCTTTTAATTCAAAAATCTCAGAACCTTTAATTTAGTTTTTCCAAAGTTAAAAAACTATTTCGTTGCTTTGTTTTAAAAAAAAAACTTATAATTGATACGTTTGTTTCATCAAGATCTTAAAACCTTAATTTAACATTCCAAATTATCAAAACCCTTAAATTATAAGCTGTTTCTTTCCAAAAGCCTTAAAAACTACCTTTTCACTTTTAAAAACTTTAAATCGTTTGTTTATTTTCATAAAACCTCATAAAAGTATCAAATTGATTTTCAAATCCTAAAAGCTTCATGCATCCACCGAAAACCCTAATTTTAAATCACTAAACCCTAACTCAACTCCAAATCTAAAATAGTAAAACCCTAACCCCTTTAAGGCCTTAAACAATAATTTTTTTATAAACCTTAATCCTTTAAAACCATAAAAATCATATAAACACAAATACTTTAATTTTACACAGTAAGCTTGAAATCATCATTTAAAACCACAAATCAAAAGTATTTTAAAGAGTCCAAAGCCCTAGTTTCATGATTTCACCATTCAAACCTTAATTTAGTTAATCAAAGAGTCTTACCAACCTTTTAAAACATAAAATCCCTAATTTATTTTAATTCTCTTAAAGTCACAGTAGCCAAATTCCATTAATTCCAAAACCTTAAACACATGAAATAAAGAGCCCTAAATGGAAACAGTAGCTATAATTGGACTTTTATTTGCTTTATTTAATTCTTTATTTGATTATGCTTTGATTTATTTCTTATGCTTTAATTTATTTAAATTCAATGCTTGGTTTATTTTATTTATCATGGAAGGATGTTTACTTTTTTATTGATATTTTGTAACACCCCTTCCCAACCTACATGTGCAAGCTGAGTAGAGGTGCCACACTATCCTAATTGTTGCTACCAATTTACTTAGTCAAATTTTAGTTCTGATTTTTACAGGAATTTTTCCATAGTTCCACCTAGCAATTTGGATCCCAAGTGTCGACAAAACTTGTTTTTCTGATTTTTGAAAACATTTTACACAGACCAATGTGAATACCATCAAATTTAATGCACTCCCAATGAATCCACCTTATACCCTCAACTACAAACCTGCACGGAGAGTTCACACTTCTAATATAACATAAAGTAAAGATTTATGATTATTACATACTAATAACATACAATTATAACATAGAAATTCTCTTTTATATTTATTCATATACATGCCACAACTATCAACTCATAATGGAACTAAAAGATCTACCCCTGAGACTTTTTGCTGTGGTCTGGTCGTTGCTTCCCCAAGATTTAACTACTGCTTCGAACCTACGAGTCAAGAAAAACTTAACTCGCTGAGCGTTGTTGCTCAGTAGGTACTTTACCAATAAAAATAAAAGTAATATATGAAAGTATTCGAAATCAAAGGAAATAGTTAAATCAACAATCAACCCACTTTATACCAATAGAAATCGTGATACATTCAGTGTGATATGCTTTCAATAATGTAAAATCATAATTCAAACTCATTGGCATTATATAGTTCAACGAAAAATAATGTCTTTGATTCAGGCTCTACTGGTATATAGGGAACCACAGTGATAAGGCAGTGGGCCTCCCCACTGTAACATAGGTGGCCCTCACCACCGATATCAGATCACAGGAATGGGCCTCCCCATCCTGGTTAACCAATGGGCCTCCCCATTGGCTTCAGTGGCCTCACCACTGAATAAAATATCATATCACAATAATGAGCAGTACTGCATGCGTTAGTATAGTGCACCATACCCTTATCTATCACTCCCACTATCCAGTAGAGCAAAAAGATTAAAATGATTCAATTTAAGTCTCAACTTCATTTTAGAATGATTCAAGAAATCATTTTAAATTCCCATCGCACTTTGCCATTTATGCCGCGCACCACTTTCTTTGGTCAAACCGTTACTCTTTTTCACATATTTAACATCCACAATAAACACATCCAACATTTCAAAGTATTCCCCAAAAAAATCACAAATTGACCAAATGAATAGTGTTGCGGCGAGAAAAATCGGCAACGCAAAATGGCATGACCCAATGAATAGTAAAATCTGGGTTTTCGTCAAAATTTCAGTCCACTTCAGTCATGCATTTGACCAAGTAAATGATCTTATTTTTGGCTGAAATTTTACAGAAAACTTATTTCATATGTTGACTAATTGCATGTAAAATTTCGTTGAAAAATTCATTCGTTTGCTGCCCCAAACAATTTCCCCAAAAATAGTCCAGAAGCTGTCACTTTGGGACCATTTCGGCCCAAACATTTGAAATGCATAGGATAGTTTATTTTTCTTTTGCAAATCAATATTAAGGCTTCTTTAATAGTAAAGTGAAGATTCAAACACTTCCTTTTAGCAATTTTTGCAAGTTTAACTCAAATCAAACTAATTAAAGTCCAAACAACTTACTAAATCAACTTGCCAAATTTTCTCAAAACATTTGGTTTCAATTAAATTTTAACAACCCAATTGCCATAAGAAAACAAGAATATAACTCAAATATTTAATTTAAACTCAATCAATATATTTAAACATCAACTTCAAAACTTCCATAAACCAAAGTTTGTAAGCAAATAGAGTTTCTTTTATGGTAAAGCACCAAATCAAAATTAATTATTCAAAGGTAAAGTACCAAACCTTATTTCTTTAACTTCTCTTAGCTTTTCCTTCTTCTCCTTCTTTAATTCTTTATTTCTCCTTCAATCAATTCAAAATACAACATAAACCTTAGAATTTCAAACTAATAAATTATCCTCCATTTCTTTTCCAACCGAAACCCCTAATCCAATCTTATTAATCTTTCTACCTCTTGATTCTTCCATTTAATCAATTAATCTCATCACTTACTTAATATTTTTTTTCCAATTCCATATAAAGACTCTAATTCCCAATCTTCCAATAAATATATAACTACCTAAAATTAATACTAAAATTAAAGTCTACTTACTAGAAAACCTTAAAAACTTACCTTAAAAATCAAATTTTGAAGAAACTTGGAAGGCCTTTGGTGTTTCCCTTTGTTGGCCGAATTTTGTAAGTGGAAAAAGAGAGAATTTGCTCTTCATTACACATATATTTATATACAAAGGAAATGATGATCACCTTAGGTGTTGGTTAACCTCTTAAGACCACTTGTCCACTTTTTCTCTTTCTTCATTTATTACACATTTATTACACATGCTAAATGCTTTCTTTAGATTGGCCAACATTAGATTTTTATAGCTTTCTTTTTCCTTTACTTCTTTCCACTTGTCCCTTTTTCCATAGGATATCATAAAGTTATCCCGGGTTACCCATCCGGTCCCGACACGAAACCGAGCCACATTACGTTCCGGCGATTAATCGATCATATCTATTAAACCGTATAGTTCCACGAGTCAAACTATATATAGTTTTGATCCTCTCGACCTCTACTTTCTATTTATAAGGTCTATTTTAGGTTTCCAAGTCATTTTAAAAAATTACCGATAAGCCCTCAACTTTTTACAAAATTCCCTTTAGGTCCTATTTTTGCTCGGGTTTTCTCCGGCTTCGTTTCTACTGGCGATCGTTTCATATTTAACCCCTCGCCATTCTCTACGTACTCACGTCTTTATTTCCTACCCTAAATTCATGTATAACTTTAATTGATAATGACCAAAATGCACTTAGTCAACATTTCTTCATTTTTCTTTAACGGGACATTTCCTGGAAAAACCGTTACACGTCGTTGCGATCCGATTTTTCTCTACATTCCATTTTTGGAATCTGTTATATGCACTATTAAGAACATCCGGTGCAACTTTTTTTGAAATTACATTTACATCCCCAAAACTTTTGAAAATTACAACTAGGTCCCTTTGGTCATACAACCTTATCTAGGGTTGTTATCAAGAATTATCTTCTCCTTTCCCCTTCTCTTGCTATGCACGTGACTACTCTACATAAATGCAGTAGGCGGATGTGACATATTTAGTACCTTTGATGAATGATTTATTTATTATGAATGGTTATTTACATTTATCAACTTATTTACATTTCCAAATGTTGTAAGAGGTTTGTTTCCACTTGCTGGGTACCTCATTAGTTAAATTCATGTAATTTAAATTGATTTTCTATTTTAGAACCAATGTAAAGGGCATGTTTCTACCTTTCGGTGGGTGTCCTATTTAGGCATGTGATGTAAGGACATGTTTCCATCTTTGGATGGGTGTCCATTTATTTGTTTTGCTTGGACCTTGCTTTGATTTTAATATATCGATGCTTTCTTTTAATTATTGTGTGTAATATAGATAATGTTGTTATACTTAAGAATTTTATAATATTAAGATCTGTAAAGGAGCCCGGTTCCAATGAACGAGACGTTGTGGGGGTGCTGGGCCATTTCTCGCCTTCCCCACATGTACCCAACTTTCCGAAACTATTAAGGGGTTGGGGATTCCATAGGAATTGAGTCATCCACCCCTTTCTTTTTTCATGACCCGTCCGGGTGGCAACTCCATTTTCTCCGGACTTAGGTCCATGTTCTCTAAGGCCTCAAGCCTAAACAGTGCTGAAGTCGCAAGAACCATTCCACCAGGAGTGGGGGTGAAAATCCCCGCTCACACCTTAGTATGCAGATATTGCTAACTATCTCTCTTGTGGTGTTGTGAGAAAGGATTTGAATTTTCAGGCAAAGAAGATGTTCCTGCATTCATGTAAGTACTATTTTTGGGATGAGCCATATTTGTTTAGAATTTTCTGGGATGAAATTATAAGATGTATACTGGAGGAAGAACAAAAACAAGTGTTGCAATTTTGCCACAACATGTATTGTGGAGCACATTTTAGAGGAAAGAAGACCGCCAAGAAAATTATTCAAAGCATTTTGTATTGGCCTACTCTTTTTAAGGATGCTCATAATTTATGTACAAGATGTATAAATGCCAAAGAGTAGGAAACATTAGAAAAAGGAATGAAATGCCTCTCAATGTGTTTATTGTGGTTGAAATTTTTGATGTATGGGGGATAGACTTCATGGGGCCATTTCCCAAGTCATTTGGTTTTGAATACATTCTTCTTACAATGGATTATGTGTCTAAGTGGGTGGAGGCTATCCCCACTAGGACTAATGATGCTAATGTTATTTTGAAATTTTTGAAGGAGAATATTTTTAGCAGGTTTGGAACCCCAAAGGCAATAGTAAGTGATGGAGGAAGCCACTTTTGTAACAAATGGTTTGGCAAGTTAATGACCAAGATGGACATCGGACACAAAGTGGCAACTCCATACCACCCTCAAACATCTGGACAAGCCAAGATCTCCAACAAGCAAATTAAAGGGATCTTGGAAAAGACGGTGAGCATGACAAGAAAGGATTGGTCAATCCGACTTCTAGAAGCATTATGGGCTTATAGAACTGCTTTCAAAACACCATTGGGAATGAGTCCATATAGGTTGGTCTTTGGCAGGGCTTGCCACCTAATGGTGGAATTAGAGCATAAAGCCTATTGGGCAATAAAGACCATAAATATGGACTTAGAAGGAACAAGGGAACAAGGAATGTTGCAAATTTCTGAGCTTGATGAGCTTAGAAATGAGGCCCATGAGAGTTCAAGAATCTATAAGGAAAGGGCAAAAGTTATGCATGACAGGATGATCCTTCAAAGGACTTTTGAATCGGGAATGAAAGTCCTCCTATTGAATTTTGGAATGCGATCATTTCCTGAAAAATTGAAGTCCCGTTGGAGCAGACCATTTCAAGTAATTCAAACATTCCCATATGGGGTTGTTGAGTTACTCAATTTGAAAATTAATGAGACATTTAAGGTAAATGGACAAAGGGTGAAGCCCTATCTTGAGGAAATTAATGGTGCAAAAACTGTTGAAAGTTTGATGTTTATAGACACATGATGCAACAATGTCCAGCTACACGACATTAAAGAAGCGCTCAGTGGGAGGCAACCCATCGGTTTATATTTCTTTTCATAGTTAAATCTTCGTGTTTTGTCTTTTAAATTTTGTTTTGTTTTAAGAGAATAGAATGGGTGCATTGATCGATTTTTATTTTTGATGGAGTTTCAGAGTAAAGCTGGGAAGATAAGTGCATATCTTAGACTTAGGTGACACATTTGTTTAAATAAAAAATAAAAAAGAGCGAAATAAAAAATTTTGGTAGAAGAGGACACGACCACTTGACACAGCCAAGCCACTGGCCGTGTCAAGCAAACCCAGAATTCCCATGCATGGACACAGCCAAAAGGCTTGGCTGTGTCCTTGGCCGTGTCACCCAGACACACCTAAGCGCCGGCCCGTGTCCTCAACCCCTTACCCTACACCCAAACACATAGACCCGGACACGGTCAAGCCACTGGTCGTGTCCCTCCTAAAATCCAAACACGGCCAAGCCATTTCAAACTTGGTCGTGTCACCCTCTTTAAAAATCCGATCGTGTCCTTTTTATTCATCCCTAACCTTAGTTTTCCCTTTTTCTTTCTCTCGCCTCTCTCTCTAAACCTCCATCCCCATCTCTTAAAACTTAAAAATATCACCAAATCTTCTATTTCTCTTACTCATAACTCAATTAGACCCACTCAATTTTCCAATTTTTAACTCAAAACTCCATAAAATCCATCAAGGTTCGATTTTCACCTAAAAGATCAAGATGCCTAGAACAAAAATGGTGTCCCATGACAAGAGAAGGCAACCTCCATCATCCACTCCATCATCCTCTTTAGTATCTTCAATGAGGTCCATTCTTCTATCACGGGGTTTCTTTCCGATGAGGTATATGAGCGATGAATCCCTTGATACTCTCTAAATTAGAGACAATTTTGCTACATATGTTCAAAATCGTGGATGGGAAAGTTTAGTTTTCCTTAAACCTTTGCAATTCCAAGAACTCACCATAGAATTTTTAACCTCCCTTAAGGTTGAAAGAAATGAAATGAAGATTTGCACTAGGTTTAGCTTTAAATTCCTTGGAAAACAATGTATTCTTGATATTGAGCAATAAGATGCTATTATTGGTTTTCACCAAGAAGGGGAAATAATGCATTCCTAAAGGTTTTAAACAACAATTTGCATGGGGGGGGGGGGGAATCAGCTCAGGGGGTATGTATGTGGTCAAATCGGCCAAAGCAACCAAATTGATAAATCCCGCCTTGAGGTATCTACATCAATTTATGTCTTGTGGGTTCTTTGCAAGGAAAGAAAGCATGGGTGTGGTCGAACTAAATGAGCTAATTTTCTTAGATTGTGCTAGCAATACTATACCCGTAAGTGCCGATTATTGGTTGGCCGATGTATTTGATAGCGTAGCAAATAGGAAAAAGGGCGCAATTTGCATAGGTGGATTGGTGACCACCTTGGCTATAGCACTTATTGATGGATTTGATCCGAGCACTTTCCAAATGACTAAAATTTCTAGGAGTGAATCATTGGATCTTGCTACCCTTGAAAAGATGCACATGGTTGTAAAAAGGAGAGTGGCTTATGTTATGCATTTAGATGAGCAGGTTACACATGAGGACCGGCAAAAGAGGCCATGAGACGATGAGGAGTCTGACTCGGATTCACTTGGTTTGGATGAAGATGCTTCGGCGTCGGATAATCAGGAGATTCTTAGTAGGATCGAAGCATAGGAAAGCAAGATAGATCATAATCATGCTGAAGTCCTCGCCCAGTTAGAACAAATCAATAGCAACCTTACAAAGATTCTTAGCCTCCACCCTTCTGTAGCCTCATTGTCATATCCTCCACCATTGTAGAGCATATCAGCTTCTACCTTTTGAAGACACTTCTTATGTTTCTTATTTTCAATTGTTGAATATTTCAGTTGTTGTTTTTCATACCGCTGTTGGTTACTAAAATTTTATGTTTTATTTTGGTTATTTTATATTTATTACTTTTTAATCTTGAACAATTAATGTTTGTGGATGATAGGTAGCACTTGTCTCACAACGAAATGATGGAAATCAGGTTGAACTTTAACTCTTATCTCCTTTAAATTATCATAGTTTCCATTAAGGACAATGTCAATCTTAAAGTGTGGGGTGCTAAGTTTTTTGTTCATAAATGCAAGTTTTTGTTTATTAATCTGGTTGTTGTTGTTGTTTTAGTTATTTTTGTTAAGTGTTTTACCTTACCTTACATATTGTTTAAGTTCTATTTTTATAAGATTGTTGATAGATGACCTTTGAATTTTTGAAGCATGAATTTGAGAATTGATTAAAATTGGTACTTATTGTCAATTTTAATGGTTATTCTTTGCATCACCTTTAAACTAGTGAGGAATTGAGCCTTCAACTTATTAATCTTTATTGTATGTAAACATCTTTGATTGATGAATTGCTAGAACTTCCTTTGACATGAATTTTGAGACTATAGAAAAATTTCAATTAGGCATTAATATGATTAAGGCAATTAGGCGAACCCATTTTGGCTTAAAAAGAACAACCTTATATCCGACCTTAGTTAGCCAATTTTGAGCTTATTTCATTTTTCCTTTTCTTTCTTTTTCGTAACACCATTAGCTTAAACCTTATTGTTTTAACTATTACCCTTGCATTAGGTCAATAGCATTTTAAGAGCGTTTATGATTGAGTGTTGTGTTAAATAAAGTGTGGGGTTAAATTTAGTGGGTTCAAAATTATAAATTATTATCTTCTTTAGTTGCAAACCCTATTTAAAAAAATAATAAAAAATCAATCAAAATAATAGAAGAACTTGTTCTTTTTCGTAGGGTTGGAATAAGTTTGGAAATGATCATTGCAAAATTTAATAAGTGAGTTCCCTTGAAAAGCTCCTTAATGTCAAGTGGTAGGTGAGAAGAAGGTGTTTTGGATCAGTGGTTTATACATACGATCTGTTACTTCATTCTTGATGTGCTCTTGAACTTAATGAAAAGCTCACATTTCCTAAATGTCATGCCTTTACCTTAGCCCCATTACAACCCAATGAAAGACCTTATGATTGATTCTTGATTGTAATTAGGTGGTGGAGATTTGATTGATAAGCAAGCCTATAGAGATAATCTTTCATTGAATGTTGAGAGCTTAAACACTACCTGATTAAACACTCAAGAGGTTTTGTGAGGGAGTGAAAATTTTTGGTATGCAAGGATTGACCATTAAATTGCTTGAGTACTGATTGTTCTTGATTTGATAATGATTGTGGATTTAAAAAATTAGAAATCTTGATATACTCTTATAACTCTTGAACTTGGCTAAATTTTCTTGTTTACTTGTTTTGATTTTAACTTTATTTAGGGACAAGCAAAGAATTAAGTGTGGGGTAGTTGTTTTGATCATATTTGTACATATATTTAGGTTAATATTATTGACTTTAAGTTGATATTTCTCTTAATTTGTGTTTAAAGTTTGCTTGAAGTGTTTGATTTAGATGGAAGCTCAAAAGAATGAATTGAAGGATCAAAAAAGTGGAAAAGCATGTGACACACCCAAGAGACATGGCCAAGCCATTGGCCGTGTCCCTCATCCAAGGCAACACAAATGACACGACCAAGCTTGAAAAGCCACTTGCCGTGTCCTTAAGAACAAATTGACAGAAGCAGACACTAGGAGAAGACACGGCCAAGCCACTGGCCATGTCTCACTTGATGAAACGAAAGAGTGAAACCAAAGAAGCAAAGGCAAACGTGAAAACACCCAAGAGACACGGTGTAGACCCTTAATTTTTTACCTAGTCCGATCCAATATATTTTAATTAGTCCAAAATAATTTTTGTGGTGTCTTGATGAATTTTAATATTTATTTTACTAAAAAATGGTGAAGTGAATAAAAAATAAAAAATAATAAAAAGTAAAAAATAATAATATAAAAAAAAACGGCGACAAAAAATTTCGTCGCCGAAGAGGGGGGGTGAAATGGCTCGCAGGCCAATTCTCGCCCCCTGATACAGCTAGCTGTGGCAGCTTTTTTGCCAGCGTAATTTTTCCGCAGCAGTTTTTTTTCGTCAGCAAAATTTTTTTGACACAAATTTTTTTGAAACCAAAATACAATTAGGTTTCAATTTCCTTTTCTTAATTAATGTTATATTCAGTGAATAACTAAAATTAATCATCGAAATTTCCTATAAATAAGGACTAAAACAACATAAAAGAGGAGCCGAAAATTTAGATCAAAATTTGGGATCAAAAACTAGAAGCAATCGAACTGGGATCAAAGAGTGGAATTTGAGATTTGAGAGGAAGAAGCAAGCAAGCAATTTAATTCAACAAAGGCAGCAAAGCTCATCTTTGTTCTTGTTCATCCAAGGAGCAATTTTTGGTGGAACCAACAAACGGAGGTATGGATTTCTTTATTTATTTTTTCTTCACAGTAGCTTAAATAATTCAATTGTTTCTTTTGATTCAAAAAACCCTAGAACTTTAATTTACCCTTTCTAAAGCTTAAAAACCTTAATTTGTTTATTTGTTTTTCAAAAGTCTTAAAATTGTTATTTTTGTTTCTTCAAATTTTACCAAAGCCCTAATTTGAGTCTGTTTCTTTTCAAAGCCCTAAATTGAATCTGTTTCTTTCCACAAACCCTAAAAAATATCTTTTTTGTTTCTATAAACCTTAAATCATTTTGTTTATTTTCATAAAGTTTCATAAAATTATCAATTGATTTTTAAATTCTAAAATCTAATGCATTCTCCGAAATCCTAATTCTAAAATTCTAAAACCCTAATTCAACTCCAAAACCCAAAACAATAAACCCTAACTCCCTTAAAACCTTAAACCCTAATTTTTCTAAACCCTAATCCTTTAAACCTTAAAACCTTATAAACCTAAAAATTAAAATTCAACACAATAAGTAACCATAAACCATAAACCTAATGTTTTAAAGTGTCCAAACCCTAATTTCATGATTTCACTCCTCAAACACTAATTTGGTTAATCAAAGAATTTTATCAACCTCTTAAATTATAAAACTTTAATACATTTCAATTCCATTAAAACTCACAGTAGCTTAAACTCATAAATTTCAAGACCCTAAACACATTAAATAAATAATTTTAAATAGAAACAATAGCCCTAATTTAAATCTTTACTTGCTTTATTAAATTTTATACTTGATTATGCTTTAATTTATTTTCAATGCTTTGTTGATTTATTTAAGTTCAATGCTTGATTATTTTAGTTTATCATGGATGAATGTTTATTTTATATTTTGACTAATACCTTTGATGAACGATTTATTTATGATGAATGGTCATTTACTTTTATCGATTTATTTAGATTTCCAAATGTTGTAAAAGGTATGTTTCCACTTGGTGGGTACCTCATTAGTTAAATATCATGTAATTTAAATTGTTTTTCTATTTTAGAACCAATGTAAAGGACATGTCTCTACCTTTTGGTGGGTGTCCTATTTAGGCATGGGATGTAAGGACATGTTTCCATCCTTGGATGGGTGTCCATTTATTTTCTTTGTTTGGACATTGTTTTGATTTTTAATATATCGATGCTTTATTTTAATTATTGCATGTAATATGGATAATATTATTATATTTAAGAATTTTATAATATTAAGACCTATAAAGGAGGATGGTTCCAATGAACTGGGCATTGTGGGGGTGCTGGGCCATTTCTCACCTTCCCCATACGTACCCAACTTTTCAAACCCATTAGGGGGTTGGGAATTCCTTCGGAATCAAGTCATCCACCCCTTTCTTTTTCCCGGCCCGTCCGAGTGGTAACTCCATTTTCTCCGGACTTAGGTCCATGTTCTCTAAGGCCCCGAGCCTAAACAGTGCCGAAGTCGCAAGAACCATTCCACCGGGAGTGGGGGCAAAAATCCTTGCTCACACACGGCTAAGCCATTGGCCATGTCTCATCTAAAGAACAAAGTAAGGATGGAAGCACAGTGGAGAACACACTCAAGAGACATGGCCAAGCCACTGGCCGTGGAGTAGTATAAAATAAAGAAAAAGGTGGGAGTCAAAGTGTGGTGTGTGAGTTGGCAAGAGATGGATGTTTCTTAAAAAATTAAAAGAAGATGAGAGTGGAGTAGTATATACATGTTGGCTATTTTTGAAGAAGGAGTGCTGAGTTTTGTTCTTGATTTTTAAGAGGAAAGACACCATTCTCTCTTCATCTTCATTCTTATTCATCCTTCATTTCTTCCATAGACAAGAGCCAATCAATATTGGGGATTAAATTGAGTGAGCAAGTTTCTTAGACAATTAGAGTTCGAAGAAAGCTTGATTGGAGTTGAAGCTTGAGAAAGTTACATTCCATCCTTCAAGAGGAGAGCCATTGATCTAGGGTGCTTGAAAGTTGTTCATCACACAACAAGGTGGAAGCTAGGAGGAAGACAAGTAGTCCAACTTTTGGCATCTACAAGGGGTTTTTCATATTCTCTTTTTTTATTCATTTCTATATTGTTGTTGTTTTATTATAAACATTAATATTACAATGTATAATTTTTATTTGATGAATATTGAGATGGATATTTATTTTAAATTGATGATGAGCTAATTCACTCATGCCTTGGGTTGTAGTAGATTTAATTAGATGACTTGATTTTATAATTCCATTAGTATACCTTGTTGTTGGTTGATTGCATTAGATTCAATGTTAGGTTGATAGATTGGCCACCTATTAATTACTTAATATTGAACGAACCGAGAGGTGAAATTTGATATCGGAACTATGTAATCAACTACCCTAAGAATGAATTAGAAATATAAGTTCTAGGGTTTGTTAATTTGCAAATTAAAAATAATTGGTTATTGTTAATTCTTAAATGTGAAAGCTAATAAATTGGTAATCACTAATTAAACTGAAGGAATAAATTAAAATACAAGGTTATACTAATGGATAATTTGGGAATTAAGCTTTGATTAAATTGATGTACAACCCTAGGTACCATTCCTAGAATTGAATTAATCTTACCCAACTATTAATCATTTACTTTTAAATTAAAATTGCTTTTCACCATTCCAACATATCACACTCTTGTTTTTAAATTTACTTATCAATCAAGCTATTGCAAAATAATTCCTTCCTTGTGAGACGACCTTGGGGCGATCACCATTGCTACAATTACCTCATATACTTGCAAGTGTTGCTTGTAGTAGTAATTAGTCAAGCGCAATAGCTTCTATTTGTAATGCATTTATAGTAGAAGAGGCTTCAACTTTTTTATTTCTATTATTTTGAGTCGCATTTAATAAAAAATTGCATCAAGTGCCTCGTACTGATGATGGAGATATGGACGATCATCTGAAAGTCTTCTAACCATTTTTAAATCTTTGGGTTAGCCATATGGAAGAGCACTAAAGTGAAGAGTAGAATAAAGAGAATATAATGCAGCTTATACATTCTCTTAAACTATGATGAAGTTACACCTTATCTCAAGTGAGTAAAAAAATCAATTACCTGAATTTTTACATCATTTTAGCCTAAAATCATGTAATTCAATTGATAATAGTGTGATTTTAATTTATTAAAGCATTTTCATTGAACATTTGTGAGCATTAGACGAAGATATAAAAAATTTACAAATTGATGTTGAGATTGATAGTCATTTTCCCTTATGGTTCCGCAAATATGTAAGTATTTTATAATTAAACTCACAATTATTGATAAGTGCATAATTCATGATATTTTACCCCAATTTCTTAATATGATTATTATCCAATTGAGTTTAAATTGTTTGTTCAAGTGCTTTTCAGGATTACTTTCAGGAATTCATTTGTATTTTGAGGCTTATGGTCATTTTGGAGGGAATTACGAATGAAAGTCGAGGAAAAGAGCAAAATTCTTCAAGTGACCCGCCTAGGGACATGGGCATGTCAATGGACGTGCCATTGATACTGCCATACAGAAGCATTGACATGCCCATTGACATGGGCGTGCAATTGAGCATGCTTATTACAATACCTCACAGAAGCATTGACACGTCCAGTGACATGAGCGTGTCACTGGGCATGCCTTTTATCCAGAATCCCAGTAGCAATGACACGCTGTGAGCGGGGATTTTTGCCCCCACTCCCGATGGAATGGTTCTTGCGACTTCGGCACTGTTTAGGTTCGGGGCCTTAGAGAACACGGACCTAAGTCCGGAGAAAATGGAGTCGCCACCCGGACTGGCCGGGAAAAGGAAAGGGGAGGATGACTCGGTTCCTAAGGAATCCCCAACCCCCTAATGGGTTCGAAAAGTTGGGTACGTGTTGGGAAGGTGAGAAATGGCCCAGCACCCCCACAACGCCCGGTTCATTGGAACTGGCCTCCTTTACAGGTCTTAATATTATAAAATTCTTAAATATAACAATATTATCCATATTACATGCAACAATTGAAATAAAGTATCATTATATTAAAATCAAAGCAATGTCCAAACAAAGAAAATAAATGGACACCCATCAGAGGACGGAAAACATGTCCTTACATCATCAATGTCTAAACTAATAGGACACCCAGCAAAAGGTAGAAACATGTCCTTTACATTGGTCTAAAATATAAAAGCAATTTAAATTACATGATATTTAACTAATGAGGTACACATAAAGTGGAAACATACCTCTTACAACATTTGGAAATCAAAATAAATTGATAGAAATAAATAACCATTCATCATAAATAAATCATTCATCAAAGATATTAAATACCAATCAAAATAGAAAGTAAACATCCATCCATGGTAAATTATATAGATCAATCATTGAACTTAAATAAATCAAAGCATATAATAAACTATATAATCAAATAAGGTAAGTAAAGATACAAATTGAAGTTTACTGTTTCTCATTTAAAGTTCTTTAATTAATATTTATGGTTTTGGAATTCATTGTCTTAGGCTACTGTAAGTTTTAAGGGAATTGAAATGGATTAAAGGCTATATAATTTTAGAGATTGATAAGGTTCTTTGATTGACCAAATTAGGATTTGAGGGGTAAAATCATGAAATTAGGGTTTGGATACTTTAAAACATTAGGTTTATGATTATTAGCTACTGGATTGTTGTTTTTAGGCTTACTGTGTTGAATTTTAATATTTAAATTTAAAAGTTTTTAAGGTTCTAAGGATTAGGGTTTAGAAAAACTAGGATTTAAGATTTTAAGGGAATTAGGTTTAAGAACACTTAGGTTTTAGATTAGCTAGTTTGGGGTTACTGTCTTGATTTTGGAAACAGAAAATAATTTAGAGTTTATAAAGTTTTTGGAATTTGACAAGACGACTTAAGGTTTTTTGGAAATAGAAATTTTTTTTTAAGGGTTTTTGGAAATAAAAGGATCAATTTAGTGTTTTAAGGTTTTGGAAAATTGGAAAGCAGATTAGGGTTTTGGGAATTAATAAAACAATTTAAGGTTTTGGAAAGTTGGAAAGTAGATTAGGGCTTTAAGATTTTGAAGAAATAGATTAGGGTTCTTAGGTTTTAGAAGAAACAGAAAAACAATTTTAAGATTTTTGGAAAATAAAGAAACGAATTAAGGTTTTTAAAATCAAAAGAAACAATTTAATGATTGAAGCTACTATAAGGAAAAAAGAGATTAGATATTCAAACCTTCGTTTGTTGGTTCCACCAGAAGTTGCTTCTTTGATGAACAAGGATAAAGGCAAGATGGTTGCCTTTGATAGATTGATTGGTTGCTTGATTATTCTTCTCTCAAAAAGTCCGATTGTTTTCACTGCCAAAAAGATTTTTAAAGTTCGATCTCCTTTCAAAGTTTTTCCTCTATTTTTCTCCCCTTTTTACGTGTTTTTTTGGTCTTATTTATAGGAAATTTAAATGATTAATTCAAATTGTTTATGGAAATTATCATTAATTAGGAAAAGAAAATCGAAACCAAATAGAATTTGGTTTCAGAAAAAATTACGTCGAAAAAATTTTACTGGCAAAAACTGCGTCGGGTTGCGAGCGTCGGGCGCGCCAGGCGGGCTGTGGCCATATTGCTTGTAGGAGCTTCCTACGGGAGAAATGGCCCAAGGCCATTTCGTCCAACGCTTTCAACGATGAATTTTTTCATCGCTGATTTTTTCGTCGTGGATTTTTATTTTTATATTTATTTATTATAATTATTATTTATTATAATAATTTTTAAAAATTTGAAAATAAATACTAAAACAAATATTATTTAATTAAGATAACACATAAATTATTTTGGAATAAATATAATATATTGGACCGGACTGGGTCAAAAATTAAGGGTACAATTTGCCCCGTGCTTGAACGATCTGAGACTTTAGTAAAAGAGAGTGAAAAACAATAAGACTTAATTTTTGTGAGTTGGTTGAGGTTTTGAGTTCTGGACCCGATTTGAGTTTTGGACTCAAAGAATAGTTTTAGGTTCTGGACCTAAGGGTAATTTGGGTTCTGAACCCGAGCTAAGTTCTGGACTTAAAAGAGATTATAGGTTCTGAACCTAAGGAAAATTTGAATTCTGGACCCGAGATAAGTTCTGGACTTAGAAGAGATTCTAGGTTATAGACCTAAGGATAATTTGGGTTCTGAACCTGAGCTAAGTTCCGGACTTAGAAGAGATTCTAGGTTCAAGACCTAAGGATAATTTGGGTTCTGGACCTGAGCTAAGTTCTGGACTTAGAAAAGATTCTAGGTTCTGGACCTAAGGATAATTTGGGTTCTGGACCCGAGCTAAGTTCTGGACTTAGAAGAGATTTTAGGTTCTAGACCTAAGGATAATTTGGGTTCTGGACCTGAGAGATTTGGATACTCGATCCTAAACTGGATTCGGATACTCGATCCTAACTGGATTTGGATACTCGATCCTAAATTGGATTTGGACACTCGATCCTAAACTGGATTCGGATACTCGATCCTAACTAGATTTGGATACTCGATCCTAAACTAGATTTGGATACTCGATCCTAAACTGGATTTGGATACTTGATCCTAAATTGGATTTGGATTCTTGATCCTAACTGGATTTGGATACTCGATCCTAAATTGGATTGGGATACTCTATCCTAAATTGGATTGGGATACTTGATCCTAGCTGGATTTGGATACTCGATCCTAACTCGATCTTAATTGGATTTGGATACTCGATCCTAATGTAGATTGGGATACTCGATCCTAAACTGGATTTGGATACTCGATCCTAAATTGGATTGGGATACTCGATCCTAACTGGATTTGGATACTCGATCCTAACTCGATCTTAACTGGATTTGGATACTCAACCCTAAATTGGATTGGGATACTCAATCCTAACTTGATTTGATTTGGGTACTCGGTCCTAAATTGGATTGGGATACTCGATCCTAACTGGATTTGGATACTCGATCCTAATTGGATTTGGATACTCGATCCTAACTAGATTTGGATACTCGATCCTAACTGGATTTGGATACTCGATCCTATGCATTGTGGTTCTTCACCCTCGAAATGGATCTTCATCGTTGGACCTTGGATCTTCATCCTTTGAGATCAGGTCTTTACCCTTGAAACGTGGATCTTTATTCATTGGAGGTCGGGTCTTTACCTTGGCTTCAACTCTTTTAGCTGGACTGATCTTTTGTCTTTTGCATCTTCATTCTTTTGAGAATTCTAATTTTCTTTTTTTATTCCATTCTTTATGTTCTTCCTTTGCACTTTTGCAAAAAATTCAGCCTCTTTTTAGCTAGCCTTCATATCCTCTCCTTGCCCCCCTTCGTGGCAAAATATCTGCAAGTGAGTTTGAAAATGTTTTATATATAAACACAAAAAATTAAAAAGGAGAAACTTTTCCCCCTGTGTAGTCTCAAACCCATGATTTTTCTATGCGGGCTCTGATTGATGTTTTTGTTGTCTAGTTCTTCGTACAAGCAAGCATTTCTTCTCTTTGCAAAATTACTGGAACTTTCTCATGGAATGGGCCTTCTATGCCCCCCCTGATTTGAAATCTTCTTTTAATTGTTTACTTCACAGTGTGTTTGCTGTTTACCTTAATAAAGAATAGACAATACAAGATAAGAAAGTATGATGTGATATGCTGATGTATGCATGATATGCATGAATGATACTTATAGTCGTTCCATCGACTCACAGACCGAGGTGATCAGCAGAAGTGTTTTCATTGGTTCCTTTCAGATGCTCATCCAGGTCTTGCATTGGAATGACACAATGCCCCACATTTATGGCTTTTATCTTTAAGATGTTGAAAATATGAATAATGGAGGCCCCATACAGCAGAGATTCATCCATTTTAAATTTTGATTCAGCATGTCAGTTGGTAGCTTCTTCATGACCTTACAGTAATCATTTACTTTGCCCAATGTGTCTTTTGAGGTTCGATAGTTCAACATACTCCCCTTAACTTGAAGTCTTTGTAATTTTTTTTTTGAATTTTCAATTTTGAATTTGAAATCAAATGTTGGCTTTGCCAAATTAATGTCAATGTACCTCAGGAATTGATTTTCCAAATTAACATATCTATAACATGACAACCCTAGTTACCGTACTAAACTCCGGAATCATTTATAATTAAGCAAGAATTGTTGCACTTCAGATAGGCACATACACATTACTTGGCCAAAGGTCTCATTGAGTTTAAATATTGTCTATCTCATATGCATGCTTATTCAAACTATCTCCACTAATAGACTCTACCTATCAAGATAGATCAACGGGTCTTTGATAGGCTTGAAATGGGGTCTATAAGGGACATGGGTTAAATGAAGACCATTTGTATGTTGGAGCCGATGTGACACAATGGACAAACCTTCACACTACAAATTTCTTATTTGAACTTTAGGTAGCTGGAAGCAATCTTGCTAGACTTCAAATTCCTTCTATCTTCTTGGCACTAATCTGGATCTTGATTAGGACAGTCTTTGCCCTTGCAAAAAGTTTATTACCCAAATTCATTTATTTTCTTCTTCTCCCTTTTCTTTCTTTTTATTTTTCTTACTCTTCCCTTTCTTTGAGCATTTTATCATTTTGTCCTTCTTCCTTGTAGGACTATCAAGTACAGAACTTTCAAGAACTGGATGGTCTTTCTCCTTTTCCTCTGATTTTGATCGAATCTTTGGTTGGGTTGGACCAATTCAAGTCAAACCGTCCTTATAAACCAAATGTAAGCCTTTTGCTGTCTTAGGTAACAGAGAACTCAGTTGGCTTTTTGAGTCGCCTTTTTGGGTTTTATTTCTTCTCCATTTTTTTTCTTTTTTTTTTCTCCTTTTTTTTCATTTTTTCTTGTTTGTTTTGTTGTTTTTTTTTTTGGGTCTAGCTCTAACAGAGTTGTCTTGTTTGTACCAACTTGGGTTTTTAATAATGGATGAGTGGAGTGACATAAATCTCCTTTAACAAGGATAAATCATTTGTTTTGCTGATGTTGTCTTGATATATTGGAGATATTAGGAAAACTTCAACTACCCTTATGGTCTTGAGAACATCAACTACCCTTATGGTCATGAGAACTTCAACTACCCTTATGGTCTTGAGAACTTCAACTATCTTCATGGTCTTGAGAACTTCAACTATCCTCATGATCTTGACTAATCATTGCTTTCTTTGATCTTCTTACCTCTTCATCTTAGTGATCATAAGACCTGTCAAAAGTATCACAACAGCTCAGGGTAGGTTATTGGGGTTTGTAAGCCAATGAAAAGAAAGCTAAAATTTTATGAAGGCTCAAAGGGACAACTAGGGATTGATATTTAATTGGGTGGATACTAGTTGTTGGCTAACCAAATAATACCTAGATCATCTCTCTCTTAAATAAGCAGAGTTCAATTTCGCCTCGAAAGTTTGTCAAAGCATGTTCTAAGATTGACTAGGACCTAGACAAAGGTAATTATGCAGGAGCCCTCTCTAAGTAAGAATACATAACTCAATGCTATAGAGCAATTCCCTCACCTAGTAAAGTCATTCAAGTCATGATACCTAGATACATTAATTTATAAATATCAGCTAGATTCCTCATTGGTTAAGCACCAAAATGAACAAAGACCAACAAAATTTTGATGAAAGTAATTTATTCAAACAAATTTAAATTTGAAAAACAAGATTGTTCCAATTAAATATTAAAGAAAGTAAAATTGAAAAGCAACATTCAAGTTAAGGAAAGTTTGTTGAGTTTAATCTTCTTTTCCTTTCACATCTTCACTATTTCCATCTTGAAAGGATGATAAAACAAAATCTTCTTCTAATCCTTTTCCTACCATGAAGGTTGCTGGTGGTGGCACCCTGTTGAACCTTGGAATGGATTACCTTTGGTATTGGGCTTATCCGGCTCAGGCAACTTGCCATTATCAATTAAATTCTGGATCTCATGCCTCAACTTCATACAATTGTCTGTTTCGTGTCCAGGCCTTTGATGGAATTGGCAAATGCATTAGTATCAAAGTTAGGTGGAAGAGGATTAGGAAAAGGATGAGGAGTCAAGGGTTGTAGCTTATTGAGAACCCAAGACAATGGCTTCCCCAATTCAAAAAACTGCCTCCTTGTTCCTTGGTTAGTAGCATTGACATCGACTGCCTTTTTCATGCTTTGACTACCAAACTGATAGTTTCCTTTCTCGTTCCTTTTTGTTGAAAAATGATTCTTCTCTCTTTTCCATTCATCAATTTGCAGACCAGCTTGGAGAAGATCTTTGAAATCACGGATGAGTATATGAGACATCCTCTCATGTAGACTAGGCAACACCCCTCTCACAATCATCCTTATTCGATCGGATTCATCGGGACTCTTCTTGAGCAAAGCGGCCTTGTTTCTCCATCTCTTTACATAATCCACAAAATTCTCATTCGACCTTTGCCTAATGGACTCCACTTCCATTAAGGTAACTTCCATCTCGACATTATATCCATATTACTGGATGAAGGCCTTGTATAGCAAATCCCAACTCTTTTGTGTTCCATCATCTAAGGTATTGAACCAATTTTGGACAACAGGATACAATGAAAGCATGATGTAACACCCCTTCCCGGCCTACATGTGTCAACCGAGTAGAGGTGCCACACTATCCTAATGTTGCTACCAATTTTACTTAGTTAAATTTTAGTTCCGATTTTACAGAAATTTTGCCAGAGTTTCGCCTAGAAATTTGGGTCCCAAGTGTCGACAAAATTGGTTTTTCTGATTTTTGAAAACATTTTTTTACACAAACCAGTGTGAGTACAATCAGTTTCAATACACTCCCAATGAATCCACCTTATACCCTCAACTACAAACCTGTAAGAAGAGTTCACACTTCTAATACAAAATAAAGTAGAGGTTTATTATTATTACATACTACTAACGTACAGTATAACATAGTAATTCTCAAACTTATATATATACATATACATGCCACAACTAGCTAACTCATAATGGAAACTAAAAGATCTACCCTGAGATATGCTGTGGGTCTGGTCATCGCTTTCCAAGAATTTGCTACTGCTCCGAACCTACGAGTCAAGGAAAACTTAACTTGTTGAGCGTTGTCGCTCAGTGGGTACTTTACCAATAAAAATAAAAGTAACATATGAAAGTGTTTGAAATAAAAGGAAATAATTAAATCATAATTTAGCCAACCTTAAACCAATAGAAATTATTGTACATTCAGTGTGATATGCTTCCAATAATGTAAAACCATAATTCGAACTTATTTTGCATTACATAGTTTAACTAAAAATGTGACTTTGGCTCAGGCTCTACTGGTATATAGGGAACCATAGTGGTAAGGTAGTGGCCCTCACCACTGTAACATAGGTGGCCCTCACCACCGATATCAGATCACAAGAATGGCCCTCACCATCCTAGTTATAACCAATAGGCCTCCCCATTGGCTTAAGTGGCCTCACCACTGAATAAAATATCATATCACAATAATGAGCAGTACTGCATGCGTTAGTATAGTGCACCATACCCTTATCTACCACTCCCACTATCCAGTAGAGCATAAAGATTAAAATGATTCACTTTAAGTCTCAAAATTCATTTTAGAATGATTCGAGAAATCATTTTAATTCTCATCGCACTTTGCCATTTATGCCGCGCACCACATTCTTTAGTCAAACCATTAACCTTTTTCCCATATTTAATATCCACAATAAACATATTAAAACATTTCAAAGCATTCCTCAAAAGATCACAGATTGACTAAATGAATAGTGTCGCGGCATGAAAAATCGGCAACGCAAAATGGCATGACCAAATGAATAGTAATATATGGGTTTTCATCAAAATTTCAGTCCATTTCAGTCGTGCATTTGACCAAGTAAATGATTTTATTTTTGGCTGAAATTTTACAGAAAACTTATTTCATATGTTGACTAATTGCATGTAAACTTTCGTTGAAAAATTCATTCATTACCTACCTCAAACAATTGCCACAAAAAGATCCAGAAAGCTGTCATTTTGGGACCATTTCGGCCCAAACATATGAAATACATAGGATAGTTTATTTTTCTTTTGCAAATCAATATGAAGGCTTCTTTAATAGTAAAGTGAAGATTCAAACACTTCCCTTTGACAACTTTTTCATGTTTAACTCAAATCAAGCTAATTAAAGTCCAAAACAACTTACCAAATCAACTTGCCAAATTTTCTCAAAACATTTGGTTTCAATTAAATTTAAACAACCCAATTGCCATAAGAAATCAAGAACATAACTCAAATATTTAATTTAAACTCAATCAATATATTTAAGCATCAACATCAAAACTTCCATAAACCAAAGTTTGTAAGAAAAATAGAATTTCTTTTATGGTAAAGCACCAAACCTTATTCTTTTACTTCCCCTTTTGCTTTTCCTCCTTCTCCTTTCTTAATCTTTGTTTTTCCTTCAAGAAATTCAAGAACACACCCTTAAACATAAACCTTAACAATTTAGAATAATAAGCTATCCTCCATTTAATTTCAAACGAAACCCTAATCTAACCTTATTAAACCTTAGAAACCTTGATTCTTTCATTTAATTGATTAATATCATAACTACTTAAAATTTTCCCAAATCCACCATAAGAACCCTAATCTCCAATCTTCCAATAGTTATATAAATACCTAAAATTGATACTAGAATTGAATTCTACATACTTGAAAACCTTAAAACTTAACTTGAAAATCAAACTTGACAAAACTTGGAAATCTTTTGATGTTTTCCTATGGCGGCCGAAACTTGGTAGTGGGAGAGAGAGAGTTTGTTCTTCATATCATGATATATATATATATATAAGGGAAATGATGGTCACTTTTGGAAGAATGAATGTTTTAAAGCCAAATGTTCACACTTTTCTCTTTCTTCTTTATTATAACTTTTAAATGGCTAATTTTCATTAGCCCAATTGTCTCCTCCTTTTATTTATTTACAAACCCAAGCCCTTAAACTTTCTTTTAATTATATTTTGGCCCTTCCACCATCTTGTGTTGAAATTTCTATGGTCTAAGGTGTGAAAAGACCAAAATACCCTCTGGCGATTATTTGTTCGTAATTTTTAACCCGTACAATTCCACGAGGCAAACTACGTATAGTTTTGATCCTCTCGACCTCTACTTTCTATTATTAAGGTCTATTTTAGGTTTCCAAGTCGTTTTGAAAAATTACCAATAAGCCCTCGACTTTTTACAAAATTCCCTTTAGGTCCTTTCTTTGCTCAGGTGTTGCCCGTGCCCCGTCTCTACTGATGATCATTTCATATTTACCCCCCTTAACGTCCTCTACTCACTCTTGTGTTTATTTTCTACTTCCGATTCATGTATAATGACCAAAATGTCCCTAGTCAAAATCCCCTATATCTTCCAAACCGTGCGTTTTCTAGAAAAACCGTTACGCGTCGTTGTGACCCGATTTTTCTCTATTTTCCATTTTTTGAATCTGTTATGTGCACTATTAAGAACATCCAGTACAAATTTTGAAAATTACATTTACCTCCCCAAAACTTTTGAAAATTACAGTCACCTCCCCAAAACTTTTTGAAATTACAATCACCTCCCTAACATTTTGCATTTTTCTTCAATTAGGTCCCAATGGTCCTATAGCCTTATCTGGGGTCCTTGTAAGGAATTATCTTCTCCTTTCCCCTTCTCTCACTGTGTACGTGACTACTATGCATAAATGCGGTAGGCGGATGTGACAGTTCTTCCCTCGTTAATTTAGGCTTCGTCTCGAAGCCTATCAGGTTGAAATAAATATGGGTACTGCTTCCTCATAGTTTCTTCGCGTTCCCATGTAGCTTCTTCTACTTTGTGATTCCTCTAAAGCACTTTGACCAATGGGATCTTCTTATTCCGCAATTCTTTGATTTCCCGTGCTAGGATTTCTACCGGCTCTTCCTCGTATGTTAGGTCAGGCTGAATCTCGATGTCTTGAGCTTGTATGATGTGGGTTGGATCTGAACGATACCTCTTTAGCATTGAAACATGGAAAACATCATGTATGTTACTTAATTCGGGTGGTAACGCCAACTGGTAAGCTACCGGACCTACCCGTTTAATAATCTCATATGGTCCGATGAATCTAGGGCTTAGCTTGCCTTTTTGTTTAAATCATAACACTTTCTTCCAAGGAGAGACTTTGAGGAATACCTTGTCGCCGACCTCGAATTGTATGTCTTTCCTCTTTAGATCCGCGTATGATTTTTGCCTATCCGCCGCTGCTTTTAATCGGTCTCGAATGATCTCTACCCATTCCTCAGTTTCCTTAACTATATCTGGCCCCAACATCTTTTCTTCGCTCAATTCTGTCCAGCAAACTGGAGTTCTGCATTTTTTACCGTACAGTGCTTCGTAAGGAGCCATTTGTATGCTGGATTGATAGCTGTTGTTATACGCGAATTCTATTAAGCTCAGGTTTTTGTCCCAGCTGCCTTTAAATTCTAAAATGCACGCCCTCAGAATATCTTTCAAAACTTGAATTACTCTTTCCGACTGTCCATCTGTCTGGGGATGGAATGTTGTACTGTGGTACATTCGAGTCCCAAGGGCTATTTGGAATTTTTGCCAAAATTTTGACGTAAAGCGTGGATCTCGATCTGATATGATTGAAGTTGGAACTCCATGGGGACGTACGATCTCTTTGATGTACAAGTCTGCCAACTTGTCTAGCGAGTAATCCACACGTACTGGTAAGAAATGAGCGGACTTAGTAAGTCGATCCACAATTACCCAGATCGCGTCATGTTTGTTCCTAGTCATAGGCAATCCTGTGACAAAATCCATAGTAATACGATCCCATTTCCAGGTTGGAATCGTGATAGGTTGTAGTAGTCCTGAGGGTAGTTGATGTTCTACTTTCACTTGCTGACAGGTTAGACACTTCGTCACGTGATCCACGATGTCTCTTTTCATTCCTGGCCACCAGTAATACTCCTTCAAGTCCTGGTACATTTTTGTTGCTCCCAAATGCATTGTGTAAGGATTGTTATGAGCTTCTTGCAAAATCTGTTTCTTCAGTTCCTCGGACTTAGGTACCACCATTCTCTTCTTGTAGTATAAGATACCATCTGGACAGATTTGATAATCTCCTGATGAATTCTCCTGCGCCTGTTGACTCCACTTCTTCACTTGTTCATCTTCCTTCTGAGCCTCACGTATTTGTTGATGTAAAGTAGGTCGCATGTGCATTTCTACAAGGATAGCTCCATCTTCTGTGGGCTTTAATTCTACCCTCATAGCACGTAGCGCTTGCATTGATTTCCTACTAAGTGCATCTGCTACGACATTTGCTTTGCCCGGGTGATAGTTAATGATATAGTCGTAGTTGGCTAGCAATTGCATCCATTTTCGCTGTCGCAGGTTTAAGTCTTTCTGCGTGGGCAAATACTTCAGGCTTTGATGATCTGTATAAATGTAACACTTTTCCCCGTATAAGTAGTGCCTCCACGTCTTGAAGGCCAAAACAATCACTGCTAGTGCTAAGCCATGCGTGGGATAATTCCTTTCGTGTGGCTTGAGCTTTCGAGAGACATACGCAATGACTTTGCCCTCCTGCATCAATACGCAACCTAACCCGATGTGAGATGCATCGCTATAAATCACAAATTCTTTTCCTGATTCGGGTTGTGTAAGAATGGGCGCTTCAGTAAGTTTTTGCTTCAGCCTTTCAAAACTTCGTTGGCAAGCGTCGGTCCACTGGAATTTGGCATTCTTCTGAAGTGGCTTGGTCATAGGTGTGGCGATCATGGAAAACCCTTTGATGAATCTCCGATAATATCCTGCTAACCCTAAGAAACTACGAACTTCCGTTACTGTCTTAGGTGGCTTCCATTCCAATACTGCTTCTATTTTCTTGGGATCGACCCTTATTCCTTCTGCTGATACAATATGTCCCAAGAAGGCTACTTCTTCCAACCAAAATTAGCATTTGCTGAATTTAGCGTATAACTGCTTTTCTCGCAGGGTTTGCAAAACAATCCTAAGGTGACGATCATGGTCCTCTCGATTCTTTGAATACACCAATATGTCGTCAATGAATACAACCACGAACTGATCCAAATACGGGTGGAAGATTCTGTTCATCAAATCCATGAATACTGCAGGTGCGTTCATTAATCTGAAAGGCATAACGATGAATTCATAATGTCCATAGAGAGTTCTAAATGCGGTTTTTGGTATGTCTTCGTCTTTGATCCCTAATTGATGATAACCTGATCGTAGATTGATTTTTGAAAAGAATCCAGCACCTTTGAGTTGATCAAACAGATCGTCTATGCGAGGTAGCGGATACTTGTTCTTGATGGTAAGCTTATTGAGTTGATGGTAATCTACACACAACCTTAAGGATCCGTCTTTCTTTTTCACGAACAATACTGGCGCTCCCCATGGTGACACGCTTGGCCTAATGAATCACTTATCTAAAAGTTCTTGTAGCTGTACCTTTAGTTCTTTTAGCTCTGCTGGCGCCATTCGATAAGGTGTGATGGATACTGGTGCAGCTCCCAGGTACACGTCTATGGTGAATTCCACCTCTCGTTTAGGTGGTAATCCGGGTAAATCATTAGGAAATACGTCGGGGAAATCACGCACAGTAGGTATATCTTGTAGCTTTGGTGCCTCTTCTTTCGCTCCTAACGCGCATAACAGGTATGCCTCGCAGCCTTTTTGCACTAACCTCTTAGCCGTCATGGCGGAAATGATGTTAGTTAGATAGTCTTTCCTCTTTCCCACTAAGGTCACTTCGTCGCCGTCTGCAGTATGCAGAGTAACTCTCTTTCGTTTACAGTCAACCAGTGCATCGTGTTTGGCCAACCAATCCATCCCAAGAATAACGTCGAATTCTTGAAATGGTAGTTCAAATAAGTCTCCCCGAAAGATATGTCCGTGTATCTCCACGGGGCAATCTTTCACTACCTTCCTCGTAATCACCTCACTCCCTAATGGGCTAGTAACTAATATTCCCTCTTCCTCTAGTTCTACCTTTAGGTTCCCAAGTTTTTCATGCACATATATGAATGGGAAGAACCTGGATCTATTAAAACGTAAAGCGAAACTCCAAACATAGAAAACTGACCTGCAATCACGTCTAGCACTTCTTCATCTTCTCGCCCCCTCATGGCATACATTCTAGCAGGAGCCCTTGCTTCTAGTCGATTCACCGTCTCAGACTGCATACGTGACGGATTTTCATTCCTACCTCTGCCTCGGCCTCGACCTGCTGCCACTTGCGATCCCTCAGTATCCCTAGGCCGATTCTGCATTCGCTGGGGACACTCTTGCATAAGGTGGTCCAAAGATCCACATATGTAGCATGCAAATGTCCGACCCCAACATTCTCCCGGGTGACGGCGTCCGCATTGATCACAACGTGGATTAGTATTTTCGCCTTCATTACCTCTCGGACCAGTCAAAAAGTTACCTCCACTTCGGTTGAATCCTCTTCCTTGCCCTCTTCCGGATAGTCCGGTACTAGCAACTGAGGTGGCTTGGCTTGGGCCATTGCGATTCGATCCCTGACTGTAAACTCGGTGTTGACCGCCTCCCGTGGAAGCACTGCCTCGAAAATCACTTCCTTGATGATTGGTAATTTCCTGAATAGTTTTGGGTACCTCTCTTCTGTTTCATCTTCTGTCTTCTATTCTGCTCATCATACTGACATTGCTCTACTTCCAGAGCCCTAGTGACCAACTCGAAAAATTCCTTGATATTAGCAGCAATTAGCTGCATCCTAATCTCATTATTCAAACCATTCTGGAACTGCTTACACCTATCATGTTCTTCTTCAATTGTCTTCTTGGCATACCTACTCAGCCTAGTAAATTCCCTCTCGTATTCGGCAACGGTCAGTCGACCTTGCTTTAAGTGTAGAAACTCCTTTTTTCCTGGCATCTAGGTATGCCTCTGATATAAACTTCCTCTTGAACTCATTCACAAAGAAATCCCATGTCCTCTATTCTAGTGGAACTCATTGTTGAATTGTGTCCCACCATATATATGTGTAGACCCTTAATTTTTGACCCAATCCGGTCCATTGTGCTTTATTTAGTCCAAAATGATTTTTGTTGTTTAATTGGTCCAAAATAATTTTAATTAAATAATTTTTACCTTAGTATCTAATTTTTAGTAGTAAAAAATGAAAATAAACAATTAAAAATAAAAATAAAAATAAAAATCGGAGTCGGAAAAAAATCGGCAGCAAAAAGTGGTCGCGCGGGCCCTTCGGGCCAACAGTGGCTCACCCGCAGGATCCCGCGGGATGGCACGCTGGCGCGCCTGCGGGCTGGCACGCCCACGGGCCCGTTGCCAGAATTTTTGCCAGCGCGAATTTTTCAGCTGCAATTTTTAGAATTCTAATCCAATTAGGTTTTAATTTCTTTTTTTTATTATTATTACTTACCTTAATTAATTAGGAATAAACAACCTAAAAACCACTATAAATAAGGACCAATTAAACCAAATCAAAGGAGGAAAAAACTTTTCATGATAGCTTTAGGTTTTGAAACCAAATCAAGGAAGGAAAGGAAAGACTCAATTGAATTAATATTTATAGCAGCAGTAGCAGCAGTAGCACGAAAAAGGGAGAAGAAAAGAGGCAATCAAAGCTTGTCTTTGGAGCTAGTTCATCCAAGAAGAGTTATTTTTTGGTGAATCAACAAAAGAAGGTATGTTTTAATTCTTTTGATTTATGTTTTACAATAGCCAAATCTATAAAATTTTAGTTTTTTTAAATAAAAAATCTTAGAACTTTAATTTAATTTTTCCAAGATTAGAACATTAAAATCGTGGCTCTCTTTTATAAAAAGATTTAAAATTGTTATTTTTTCTTCTTAAAAACCCTTAAAACTCTAATTTAGCATATTTTTCAATAAAATCAAAATCAAATTCTGCATCTTTTAAGATTTTAAAGTAGGTTTTATTTCATCAAAAAAACATTAAAAAACATCTTTTCTACTTATAAAAACTTCAATTCATGTGTTTAAGTTCATAAAATCTCATAAAATATCAAATTGCTTTTTAAAAACCCTAAAAGTTATACATTACACGTGAACCAAATTCTAAGAACCTAAATCCAAAAATCATCTTTTAAACCTAAAATAATGAACCCTAACCCTTTAAAACCTTAAACCCTAACTTTTTCTAAACTTTAAACCCTTTAAAACATAAAAAACATAAAAACATAAAAAACTCAAAAAAGCTACAGTAGCTCAATTTATTATTTAAAATCATGAATTAAAAATATTTCAAAAGTGTCTAAAACTCAAGTTTTATTATTTCATCATTCGAATCTTAGTTTGTTTAATCAAAGTGTCTTGCTAACCTTTAAAAAACATAAAACCTAATCTATTTTAATTACCTAAAAAGTCATAGTAGCTTAAACTTTAGAATTTCCAAAGCCTTAACACATGAGGTAAATAACCCTAAATAGAAAAAGTAGCTATACTTGAACTTTTATTTGTTTTATTCAATTCCATATTTATTTATACCTTGATTTATTTCTTATGCTTTAATTTATTTAATTTTAATACTTGATTTATTTAATTTATCATGGATGAATGTTTGTTTTATATTTTGGTTAATACTCTTCATGAATGATTTATTTATTATGGATGATTATTTACTTTTATCAATCAATTTAGACTTCCAAAAGATGTAAGAGGTATGTTTCCACTTGGTGGGTACCCCATTAGTTAAACATCATGTAATTTAATTTTCTTTTCTATTTTAGAACTTATGTAAAGGGCATGTTTCTACCTTTTGGTGGGTGTCCTACCTAGGCATGTGATGTAATGACATGTTTCCATCCTTGGATGGGTGTCCATTTATTTTGTGTTGTTTTGTTTGGACATTGCTTTGATTTTAATATAATGATGCTTTCTTTTATTGTGTGTAGTATGGATAATGTTATTATACTTAAGACTTTTATAATATTAAGACCTGTAAAGGAGGCCGGTTCCAATGAACCGGGCGTTGTGGGGGCACTGGGCCATTTCTCACCTTCCCCACACGTACCCAACTTTTCGAACCCATTAAGGGGTTGGGGATTCCTTAGGAATCGATTCATCCACCCATTTCTTTTTCCCGGCCCGTCCGGGTGGCGACTCCATTTTCTCCGGACTTAGGTCCATGTTCTCTAAGGCCCCGAGCCTAAACAGTGCCGAAGTCGCAAGAACCATTCCACCGGGAGTGTGGGCGAAAATCCCCGCTCACAGTGGTGACTCCACTGGGGTTAAGAGAAGTTGATTCCGTTGGTATTTATATTATTCTATTCTTTCTTATAATGATATTATCCATTGCATCATCTTAGATTGCATTGTGTGCGTGAGTTAGGACGCCCGTGTTACCCGTGTTATGTTATGTAAGGGATACCATACTTTCACTCAAGGTATGGAGATTGAGCATGACATAACCACTCATAGCCTTGTACCGTTCAGTCAAGCAAGGCATGTCTAGGTCAGGAACAAAGTCAGAATCATGAGGCTCAGCTCCATACTGACGCCTAAGTTGGCGAGGATCATAGCATGTACCTTGACGAAGAGCAGCAAGGGGAACGTACATCAGGTATGTCCGCAGGGTAATATGAGAAATCTTCCACCAAGGTGCCAACCAACGGATATTAACTTCAGAGCGTGAGTGGATCCAGTCAATCCAGTCAGCATATGAAAAAGCTGGGTGGAATAGTTTCCTAGCAGAATGATGAGGAGGCAGGTATCTGGCAAAATCCATGGAGGGAGTATCAAGCAAACAAAGACGCTCCTGAAGCCAAATCTGTGAAGAAAGAATTTTTTTTAAAAAAAAGGTCCGCTAAGTTGAAAACCTGCAAGGGCAGCTTAGGTAAAAATTAGGACAGCTCGCTAGTTCCGAAAACCCATATGGGCGGACTAGGCAAAAATTAGAGCAACGAAAAAAAAAAGAAAAAGGAGAGAGATTATAGTAAACGAGGAAAATTATATATTTTTTTGTTTTACAATTGTTTCAATATTTACATATCACTAAGAGGGTGGTGGGTCACCACCAAATAAAGACTTGAAAAAGTCGTCGCCTGTTGGAGGAGGCAAATTACTGGTCCTGGGATTATCTGAAGAAAAAGCACTAAAATCCCTATTGCCCTGGAGTTCTAATTTGTCATGGTCCTCATCAAAAGCAGACGAAAGGATCTCATGGTCATCATCCTGGGAGCCTCTCGATGAAGAAGCACCGGGATCCCTCATTCCTTGAAATCGGAAGTCTCAAAAATTTTGTTCGGATTGATGATATAAACTTTCAAAATAAGAAGTTTGTTGATGACTTGCAGCCAATTCTTCTTGAAGCTTCTTGTTTTGATCTTCGAGCATCCGCTATGAGCCAAGAAGGAAAAAGGTAAGAGCATACATAATCATGCATACATATAGCGTAAACTATTGCAAAATAAGAAATGTACCAGGTAATTCATGTCAATGCCTAGCGGATAAGATGGTCCAGCCTCATGATCAAACGAGCCAACAACCTGCAATGATCATTGAAAAAAAAAAAAGAGGCAGCTGCAAGGGAAAAGTGGTTAAAGTACAAAAACTCCCTTGGAAGATCAAAACAAGGAAAGAAGAACATGGATCAAGCAAGACATGGCCAAGCCAAATCAAGCTTGGCCGCATCACCTTAATGGAAATCTTGGCAGTAAGTGACACGGGCAGGAGACACGGCCAAGCCACTGGCCGTGTCACATGACACAGTCACAAGCTTGGCCATGTCCCATCCTAGGCCAAGAATAAAGAAGAACCAAAGAAAAAACACAGAAGCTGACACACCCAGGGGACACGGCCAAGCCACTAGCCGTGTCACTCCCATCTTCAAAGAACAAAGAAGACCCGATTTCCAATGGATAAAGATCCATTTTCAAGGGTAAATACCCGATTTCCAATGGATAAAGATCCATGTTTCAAGGGTAAAGACCCGATTTTCAATGGATAAAGATCCATGTTCCAAGGGTAAAGACCCGATTCCCAATGGATAAAGATCCATTTTCAAGGGTAAAGACCCGATCTCAATGGATGAAGATCCATGTTCCAAGGGTAAAGACCCGATTTCCAATGGATAAAGATCCATGTTCCAAGGGTAAAGACCCGATTTCCAATGGATAAAGATCCATTTTCAAGGGTAAAGACCCGATTTCCAATGGATAAAGATCCATGTTTCAAGGGTAAAGACCCGATTTTCAATGGATAAAGATCCATGTTCCAAGGGTAAAGACCCGATTTCCAATGGATAAAGATCCATGTTCCAAGGGTAAAGACCCGATTTCCAATGGATAAAGATCCATTTTCAAGGGTAAAGACCCGATCTCAATGGATAAAGATCCATGTTCCAAGGGTAAAGACCCGATTTCCAATGGATAAAGATCCATGTTCCAAGGGTAAAGACCCGATTTTCCAATGGATAAAGATCCATTTTCAAGGGTAAAGACCCGATCTCAATGGATAAAGATCCATGTTCCAAGGGTAAAGACCCGATTTCCAATGGATAAAGATCCATGTTCCAAGGGTAAAGACCTGATTTCCAATGGATAAAGATCCATGTTCCAAGGGTAAAGACCCAATCTCCAATGGATAAAGATCCATGTTCCTAGGTAAAAGACATAGTTTCTAATAGATAAAGATCTATTTTTGGTGGGTAAAGACCTACAATTCGTAAAAATGGAACAACCAGTTATACCAGAATTCTCAACTGATAAAAGGTCAGATGAGTTAAATCAATCTTGGGTCTAAGTACCCAATTTCGGGTCCATAACCCAAAACCTCAAAAATTAAGTTTTGTTGCTTTTCACTCTCTTTCACTAAGGTTTCAGATCATTCAAATAGGGGGCAAACTGTAGACCCTTAATTTTTGACCCAATCCGGTCCATTGTGCTTTATTTAGTCCAAAATGATTTTTGTTGTTTAATTGGTCCAATATAATTTTAATTAAATAATTTTTACCTTAGTATCTAATTTTTAGTAATAAAAAATGAAAATAAACAAATAAAAAATAAAAATAAAAATCGGAATCGGAAGAAAATCGGCAGCAAAAAGTGGTCGCGCGGGCCCGTCGGGCCAACAGTGGCTCGCCCTCAGGCCTGCGGGCGTTTCGCCCGCAGGATCCCGCGGGCTGGCACGCTGGCGCACCTGCGGGCTGGCACGCCCACGGGCCCGTTGCCAGAATTTTTGCCAGCGCGAATTTTTCAGCTGCAATTTTTAGAATTCTAATCCAATTAGGTTTTAATTTCTTTTTTTATTATTATTACTTACCTTAATTAATTAGGAATAAACAACCTAAAAATCACTATAAATAAGGACCAATTAAACCAAATCAAAGGAGGAAAAAACTTTTCATGATAGCTTTAGGTTTTGAAACCAAATCAAGGAAGGAAAGGAAAGACTCAATTGAATTAATATTTATAGCAGCAGTAGCACGAAAAAGGGAGAAGAAAAGAGGCAATCAAAGCTTGTCTTTGGAGCTAGTTCATCCAAGAAGAGTTATTTTTTGGTGAATCAACAAAAGAAGGTATGTTTTAATTCTTTTGATTTATGTTTTACAATAGCCAAATCTATAAAATTTTAGTTTTTTTAAATCAAAAATCTTAGAACTTTAATTTAATTTTTCCAAGATTAGAACATTAAAATCGTGGCTCTCTTTTATAAAAAGATTTAAAATTGTTATTTTTTCTTCTTAAAAACCCTTAAAACTCTAATTTAGCATATTTTTCAATAAAATCAAAATCAAATTCTGCATCTTTTAAGATTTTAAAGTAGGTTTTATTTCATAAAAAAAACATTAAAAAAACATCTTTTCTACTTATAAAAACTTCAATCATGTGTTTAAGTTCATAAAATCTCATAAAATATCAAATTGCTTTTTAAAAACCCTAAAAGTTATACATTACACGTGAACCAAATTCTAAGAACCTAAATCCAAAAATCATCTTTTAAACCTAAAATAATGAACCCTAACCCTTTAAAACCTTAAACCCTAACTTTTTCTAAACTTTAAACCCTTTAAAACATAAAAAACATAAAAACATAAAAAACTCAAAAAAGCTACAGTAGCTCAATTTATTATTTAAAATCATGAATTAAAAATATTTCAAAAGTGTCTAAAACTCAAGTTTTATTATTTTATCATTCAAATCTTAGTTTGTTTAATCAAAGTGTCTTGCTAACCTTTAAAAAACATAAAACCTAATCTATTTTAATTACCTAAAAAGTCATAGTAGCTTAAACTTTAGAATTTCCAAAGCCTTAACACATGAGGTAAATAACCCTAAATAGAAAAAGTAGCTATACTTGAACTTTTATTTGTTTTATTCAATTCCATATTTATTTATACCTTGATTTATTTCTTATGCTTTAATTTATTTAATTTTAATACTTGATTTATTTAATTCATCATGGATGGATGTTTGTTTTATATTTTGGTTAATACTCTTCATGAATGATTTATTTATTATGGATGATTATTTACTTTTATCAATCAATTTAGACTTCCAAAAGATGTAAGAGGTATGTTTCCACTTGGTGGGTACCCCATTAGTTAAATATCATGTAATTTAATTTTCTTTTCTATTTTAGAACTTATGTAAAGGGCATGTTTCTACCTTTTGGTGGGTGTCCTACCTAGGCATGTGATGTAAGGACATGTTTCCATCCTTGGATGGGTGTCCATTTATTTTGTGTTGTTTTGTTTGGACATTGCTTTGATTTTAATATAATGATGCTTTCTTTTATTGTGTGTAGTATGGATAATGTTATTATACTTAAGAATTTTATAATATTAAGACCTGTAAAGGAGGCCGGTTCCAATGAACCGGGCGTTGTGGGGGCGCTGGGCCATTTCTCACCTTCCCCACACGTACCCAACTTTTCGAACCCATTAAGGGGTTGGGGATTCCTTAGGAATCGAGTCATCCACCCATTTCTTTTTCCCGGCCCGTCCGAGTGGCGACTCCATTTTCTCCGAACTTAGGTCCGTGTTCTCTAAGGCCCCGAGCCTAAACAGTGCCGAAGTCGCAAGAACTATTCCACCGGGAGTGGGGGCAAAAATCCCCGCTCACAATATGCTTCTTCCACTAATAGGGAAGTAGCACATATCACTCGCTCTTCTGGCGTACACCATAACTGATCTAAGGCTCGTACCGTCCCTTCTAGCCAATACTCGGCTGTAGAAGAATCATCATCCCGCCCTAAACTCCTTCGCCCCGTACTTCCTTATCTTTTTGATCGGGGGTTTTCTTTCCCCTCCTACAGCAGGTACTGGTACAGGCGCTAGCGCTAGTGGTGGTGCTGGGGCGGCACCGGCTATCTACCGTAATACGGTAGCCATTTGTTGCAACATTTCGTTAGGAATAGGAGCATCAGCTGGTGGTTGCTCCGATGCAGGTATCTCTGATACATGTGTTTCTACAGTTCGGGAGGCTTGGGACTCGACCTCCTCCTCTATATCACGCTGTGCTATTCGCGACATCTAAAAAAAATAGAGCAATACGCATACAATCCCATCATCAGTAACGACCCAGCCCAACAACATTATATTACCCTAGGTGGCATGTATATAAATATAAAATTCTTTAATATTACATATACAACACAACTTTTATTTATTTCCAAGCAAAAGTTTTTACATTACTAGGAAGCCCTTAGGTACATTCCAAAATTTAGGACTCCTTACTACTATATTATCATGTCATACTACCATACAATGTCTACTCGATATCACATATATACATAACCAAAAGATCCTCCAAAAAGCAACACATCCCGAAGCTCAGTGAGTAGGTGCCCTAGGTGAGGTGGCACTGTCAGAAAAATACTCTTCTATCTCGGGATCAAAGTCTGGGTCATGCGATGCTTCACCAGGTAAGTGCTGGCCTAGCTCCTGGACCCTCTCCTGTAAAGCATGGATCTCTCTATGTGCTACTCCGAGGCTCCTACAGGCACTATCAAACTTCACTCTATGACTAAGCCTGTCCTCCTTTAACATCTGCACATCTCTCATCAATGTGGTAATCATCTCATTTTTTTCTCTCAGGTCTTCACTATCCTGTATACTTCGATCTGCCAGAATTTCTATGGTTTCATCTTGCTCCTGCACTATTTGCTTTAGCCTCTCTACTTCCATTCTCAGCTCCCTCATCTCATCGTTTTGATCACCCATAATTACTCATGTTATAATTAGAATAACATAACTAACAATACTCCACACATGTATAGTTACATAATTAAAACCCCTATCCTAACCCTATGTGTCATACATTTAAGATTTAGTTCAACTACCTACACAGAACCAGCTAAACCAGCGCTCTGATACCACAAATTGTAACATCCCTTCTTGGCCTACATGTGTAAGCCGAGTAGAGGCGCCACACTATCCTAATGTTGCTACCAATTTTACTTAGTCAAATTTTAGTTTCGATTTTACAGAAATTTTGCCAGAGTTTTGCCTAGAAATTTGGGTCCCAAGTGTCGACAAAACTAGTTTTTCTGATTTTTGAAAACATTTTTTTTACACAAACCAGTGTGAGTACAATCAGTTTCAATACACTCCCAATGAATCCACCTTATACCCTCAACTACAAACCTGCAAGAAGAGTTCACACTTCTAATACAAAATAAAGTAGAGGTTTATTATTATTACATACTACTAACGTACAGTAAAACATAGTAATTCTCAAACTTATATATATACATATACATGCCACAACTAGCTAACTCATAATGGAAACTAAAAGATCTACCCTGAGATATGCTGTGGGTCTGGTCGTCGCTTTCCAAGAATTTGCTACTGCTCCGAACCTACGAGTCAAGGAAAACTTAACTCGCTGAGCGTTGTCGCTCAGTGGGTACTTTACCAATAAAAGTAAAAGTAACATATGAAAGTGTTTGAAATAAAAGGAAATAATTAAATCATAATTTAACCAACCTTAAACCAATAGAAATTATTGTACATTCAGTGTGATATGCTTCCAATAATGTAAAACCATAATTCGAACATATTTTGCTTTACATAGTTTAACGAAAAATGTGACTTTGACTCAGGCTCTACTGGTATATAGGGAACCATAGTGGTAAGGCAGTGGCCCTCACCACTGTAACATAGGTGGGCCTCACCACCGATATCAGATCAGAGGAATGGCCCTCACCATCCTGGTTATAACCAATGGGCCTCCCCATTGGCTTCAGTGGCCTCACCACTGAATAAAATATCATATCACAATAATGAGCAGTACTGCATGCGTTAGTATAGTGCACCATACCCTTATCTACCACTCCCACTATCCAGTAGAGCATAAAGATTAAAATGATTCACTTTAAGTCTCAAACTTCATTTTAGAATGATTCGAGAAATCATTTTAATTCTCACCGCACTTTGCCATTTATGCCGCGCACCACATTCTTTAGTCAAACCATTACCCTTTTTCCCATATTTAATATCCACAATAAACATATTAAACATTTCAAAGCATTCCTCAAAAGATCACAAATTGACCAAATGAATAGTGTCACGGCATGAAAAATCGGCAACGCAAAATGGCATGACCAAATGAATAGTAATATATGGGTTTTTGTCAAAATTTCAGTCCACTTCAGTTGTGCATTTGACCAAGTAAATGATTTTCTTTTTGGCTGAAATTTTACAGAAAACTTATTTCATATGTTGACTAATTGTATGTAAACTTTCGTTGAAAAATTCATTCATTAGCTACCTCAAACAATTGCCACAAAAACATCCAGAAAGCTGTCATTTTAGGACCATTTCGGCCCAAACATATGAAATACATAGGATAGTTTATTTTTCTTTTGCAAATCAATATGAAGGCTTCTTTAATAGTAAAGTGAAGATTCAAACACTTCCCTTTGACAACTTTTGCATGTTTAACTCAAATCAAACTAATTAAAGTCCAAAACAAGTTGCCAAATTTTCTCAAAACATTGGTTTCAATTAAATTTAAACAACCCAATTGCCATAAGAAATCAAGAACATAACTCAAATATTTAATTTAAACTCAATCAATATATTTAAGCATCAACATCAAAACTTCCATAAACCAAAGTTTGTAAGAAAAATAGAATTTCTTTTATGGTAAAGCACCAAACCTTATTCTTTTACTTCCCCTTTTGCTTTTCCTCCTTCTCCTTCCTTAATCTTTGTTTTTCCTTCAAGAAATTCAAGAACACACCCTTAAACATAAACCTTAACAATTTAGAATAATAAGTTATCCTCCATTTCTTTTCAAACGAAACCCTAATCTATCCTTATTAAACCATAGATTCTTTCATTTAATTGATTAATATCATAACTACTTAAAATTTTCCCAAATCCACCATAAGAACCCTAATCTCCAATCTTCCAATAGTTATGTAAATACCTAAAATTGATACTAGAATTGAATTCTACATACTTGAAAACCTTAAAACTTACCTTGAAAATCAAACTTGACAAAACTTGGAAATCTTTTGATGTTTTCCTATGGTGGCCGAAACTTGGAAGTGGGAGAGAGAGAGTTTGTTCTTCATATCATGATATATATATATAAGGGAAATGATGGTCACTTTTGGAAGAATGAATGTTTTAAAGCCAAATGTTCACACTTTTCTCTTTCTTCTTTATTATAACTTTTAAATGGCTAATTTTCATTAGCCCAATTGTCTCCTCCTTTTATTTATTTACAAACCCAAGCCCTTAAACTTTCTTTTAATTATATTTTGGCCCTTCCACCATCTTGTGTTGAAATTTCTATGGTCTAAGGTGTGAAAAGACCAAAATACCCTCTGGCGATTATTTGTTCGTAATTTTTAACCCGTACAATTCCACGAGGCAAACTACGTATAGTTTTGATCCTCTCAACCTCTACTTTCTATTTTTAAGGTCTATTTTAGGTTTCCAAGTCGTTTTGAAAAATTACCAATAAGCCCTTGACTTTTTACAAAATTCCCTTTAGGTCCTTTCTTTGCTCGGGTGTTGCCCGGGCCCCGTCTCTACTGATGATCATTTCATATTTACCCCCTTAACGTCCTCTACTCACTCTTGTGTTTATTTCCTACTTCGGATTCATGTATAATGACCAAAATGTCCCTAGTCAAAATCCCCTATAGCTTCCAAACCGTGCATTTTCTGGAAAAATCGTTACGCGTCGTTGTGACCTGATTTTTCTCTATTTTTCATTTTTGGAATCTGTTATGTGCACTATTAAGAACATCCAGTACAACTTTTGGAAATTATATTTACCTCCCCAAAACTTTTAAAAATTACAGTCACCTCCCCAAAACTTTTTGAAATTACAATCACCTCCCCAAAACTTTTTGAAATTACAATCACCTCCCTAACATTTTGCATTTTTCTTCAATTAGGTCCCGGTGGTCCTATAGCCTTATCTGGGGCCATTGTCAGGAATTATCTTCTCCTTTTCCCTTCTCTCACTGTGTACGTGACTACTATGCATAAATGCGGTAGGCGGATGTGACAAATGAAGTACCTTAGAGTTTGAGCCTTAGTAGCTCAGGCAGACTTCATGCCAGTGATATATTGCTTCACATGGAGATGAGGATTTTCGGTTCCATCAAACTTCGCAAAAGATGGCATATTGAACTTGTACGGGACTTTTTCATCTAGCTCATATAATTTGTCAACTTCGGACATTTCTTCAGTTTTTAGTTTCTTCTCAAATTTATTTTCTAAGTCCGCAATCATCTTTTCAACATCAGAAGTTTCAGTTTTCTCCATAGCTGATCTTTTAACAATCTTCGGTTCTGTCTTCTTGTCTTGAGCATCTTGGTAGTATTGAGCCTGATCATCATCATCATCAATGATCACCTTTTCATCATCAAAAACTACTTCACCAACTTTAGTCTTCCCTTTGTCCCTTGGCTTCTTGGTGCTAGCAGATGCTTCGGCGTGATTTTCTAAAATTGCAGTCAATTGGTTTTTCATGGTCTCAGGGCCTCTTTCATTTCTTCCATTTTGGTGTTGAGGGCCTCATCCACCATTCTTTAAATTTATTCAGGATCCATTGTTTTTGGTGAGCAAGTGATTGAGTCGATGCTAGATTCTTCACTATCGGCGTAGGTCAAATTGTCGTAAGCTTTTGAACTATCGCAATCCAGGGCTGTGAGCCAGAAAAGATTAATGATATGAGATGCAAATGTATGCATGTATGCACAAACAATCAATAAAAAAGATAACTAGGACGTTCCTTCCAACCTTATAACATCCACACAAGAATGACGAGTCTCTTTTCCTAGGTATTATGGTTAACAAAATGCCAACATGTGGCATCTTGTTTTTGAATAATTCCCTCGGATGTTTCAACCAATAGTTATATTTTCAAAAATGAAAATCAATCCATGATAATTCCCATTAATTAAGTTTTAATCCATTCAACCAACTAAAGTAGCTTTTATGCTATATTGGATTAAAACTAAATTAAGAGGTTTATTATAAATAGATTTCTCACTTGAAAAAGTAACTAATGATTCATGCCAAAAACAAGCCCATGATTAATTATTCTTAGTATAAACTAGGCTCATAATTGATTTTTGGTATTTCGTAATTGACCTAAATAATTTGCAAGCTCTTTGTAAGAAAAGGTTGGATAAAAATAATTTTATTTCTAAACCCATTGTAAAAAGACTTTAGAAAAAATGGATTTTGGGCTTAGTATTTGGGCCATGAGCAAAAGAATTTTTGATTTGTTTTTAGAAAAGTCTTATATCCAAAGACCATCTTAAGAAGTTTTGAAAATTGTTTTGGTCTATTGGACTTTAAAGAAAAATTTTTTTTGAGCTTATAATGTACTTGGGTCATATTAGAAAAAGAAAAAACCAAATAAGCCATGATTTAAGCCAAGATAAATTAACCATAGTCAAACAACAAGCATTTGGGTTAAAACCTAAGGAAAGTAACTAGGCCAATTACATGAGCTTTAGTCTATAGGTTAAAAGGCTTTGGTTCCCATATCAAGTATATACCAAAAGGTACAAGGCTATGAGTGGTTATGCCATGCTCGATCTCCAAACCTTGAGTGAAAGTATGGTATCCCTTACATAACACAACACGGGTAACACGGGCGTCCTAACTCACGCACACAATGCAATCTAATATGATGCAATGGATAATATCATGATAAGAAAGAATCAAATAATATAAAGACCAAGAGAATCAACTTCTCTTATCACCAGTGGAGTTGCCACTGTGAACGGGGATTTTCGCCCTCACTCCCGGTGGAATGGTTCTTGCGACTTCGGCACTGTTTAGGCTCGGGGCCTTAGAGAGCATGGACCTAGGTCCAGAGAAAATAGAGTTGCCACCAGGATGGACCGGGAAAAAGAAAGAGGTGGATGACTTGATTCCTAAGGAATCCCCAACCCCCTAATGAGTTCGAAAAGTTGGGTACGTTTGAGGAAGGTGAGAAATGGCCCAGTACCCACACAACACCCGGTTCATTGGAACCGGCCTCCTTTGCAGGTCTTAATATTATAAAATTCTTAAGTATAACAATATTATCCATAGTACACACAATAATTGAAATAAAGCATCATTATATTAAAATCAAAGCAATGTCCCAACAAAGCAAATAAATGGACACCAATCCAAAGATGGAAACATGCCCTTACATTATCCATGTCTAAGCTAAATAGGACACCCACCAAAAGGTAAAAACATGTCCTTTACATTGGTCCAAAATATAAAACAATTTAAATTACATAGAACTTAATTAATGAGGTACCCACAAAGTGGAAACATACCTCTTACAACATTTGGAAATCAAAATAAATCGATAAAAATAAATAACCATTCATCATAAATAAATCATTCATCAAAGATATTAAACATCAATCAAAATATATAATAAACATTCATCCATGATAAATTAAATAAATCAAGCATTGAAATTAAATAAATCAACCATCAAAGCATATAATAAACTACATAATAAAAAAATAAAGCAAGTAAAGATACAAATTAGGGTTTACTGTTTCTATTTAAAGCTCTTTAATTAACATTTAGGGTTTTGGGATTTTAGTATTATTATTATTATTATTTGTTTAAGCTACTGTAAAAGTTTTGGAAAATTGGAATGGATTAGGATTTCATGAATCAAATTAGGGTTTAGGGGTAATATTATGAAATTAGGGTTTTAGAATCTTAGAACATTAGGTATATAGCTTTTGGCTACTAGATTGTTGTTTTAGATTTATTGTATTGAGTTTTAAGGTTTGGATTTATAAGACTTTAAGGTTTTAAGAATTAGGGTTTAGGAAAATTAGGGTTTACCATATTAGTTTTGAGAGAATTAGGGGTTTTGACATTTTAGAAGACATATTTGGTTTTAGGATTTGAGAAAACAGTTTAGAGTTTTATAAAAGTAATTATGATTTTCAGAAACTGTAAAATAAGTTAGAGTTTGGAGATTTAACAAAACATTTGGAAATTTTAGAAAAAAGTTAGAGGAAAACAGTTTAGGGTTTTTTAAAAGTTTTTGGAAATAGGAGAAACGTTTTAAGGTCTTTGGAAACAAAAAGAAATGAATTAGGGTTTTTTGGAGATAGAAGAAATAAATTAGGGTTCTTAAGGTTTTAGAAAAAACAAATTAGGGTTCTTAAGGTTTTAGAAACAGAAGAGTATTTTTTAGAGTTCTTAAGGTTCTTCTGAATTCTTAAGGTTTTTGGAAACAGAAGAAATATTTTTTAGGGTTCTTAAGGTTTTAGAAGAAATTCTTAAGGTTTTTGGAAGCAGAAGAAATAATTTAGGGTTATTGAAATGAAGATCAAGTTACTACATATTTAAAGATCAAAGTTTTATGTGTATATTCTTATGAATCAAAGAAACAAAGCTACTGTAAAGAAATAAATAAAGAAAATAGAGATTCAAACCTCCGTTCTTTGGTTCCACCAAAAATTGCTTTCTGGATGAACAAGGACAAAGACAAGGTTGCTGCCTTTGATGAATTGTTGATTGCTTGGTTATTGCTAGGGTTTTTTGTAATCCAAATTTCAATCACCTAATCAAAGCGCCACTATCCGATCTCAAGTTTCAGTCCAAAGTCCTCTTCCAAAGTCCCCTTTTTCTATCTTTTAAAGTGTTATTTATAGGAAAATTTATAAGATTCATTCTTGTAATATCCTCATTTATGCCCTAGAAGTTTTGCATATTGTTGTTGTTGTTATTGTTATATATTGGATTGAATATATGTGTTAAATTGTAAGAGAAAAGAAATTGAGAAGAGAAAGTATATGTATATGTGTTTTGGAGAAGAAATTTAGGGTTTAGAGACAAATGTATATGTTGTTTATATGATGATATAATTAACATATACATTGGTCAAATGAAGAGTCAAGGTGATGGTTAAGTGGAAGAAGATATTTTTGGTTGTTAATGAAATTACATATAAGGGCTTAGATGAGACAAAAGGTTAGTTAAATGGTGAAGGGTGTTTTAGTAATTGCAAGGTTAAAAACACTTGATGGATATAAGAAGCCAAATTTGACTTTGCTCTTCATATTTTCTGCTTCTCTTCATGTGTGGCCGGATTCTCCATAGACAAAGAGAGAAAGAGAGGTGATCTTGAGGTTTGAAGCAAATTGAAGAAGGAATCAAGGGTGTTGGTTAGAGATTTGTGCAAATTCTTCATTTAAGGTAAGTTTTCTCTTGATTTCTCTTGTTCTATTTGGAATTTTGTTTGAGTTTGATGGAGTGTGTTTGTGTAAAAGTGTTGAAATGGAATTATAGATAAGAAGCTAGGTTGGTGTTGGTGATGGAAGAGTAAGAGTTGTGTTTAGTGAAATTGTTTCTGTTTTACAATTAGTAAAGGCTGTGATTTGTATGATTTTTAATTAATTATAGAAAAATGTTCTTGAAGTGAATTTTTGATATGTTGTGCCTCTATGAGTCTAGAATGACTGAAAAATATGTTGATTCGATTTTGGAATGGTTATGAGTTTAGAAAGATTATTTTTATTAGACCTGTTCCAGCAGGTACCTTAACTGAGACAGCTATATTTCGGGATTTTTAATAAAATGTAGAAAAATCATATCCAATCAAATTTTGGATATGTTGTTGCTTAGTGAGTTTAGTATTTGAGAAAAATAATTTGGAATCACGTTGATTGAATTTGATTTATGGAATTCACAAAGTTCAGAACTGCTGCCAGGATGCAGGGCAATTGGGGCAGTCTGGTTAGGTAAACTATTTGACCAAGATTTTGTGTTCAGTTTGATCTGAAATTTTAAAGGGATGATTTTAAGATACAAAACTAAATTCTGTAAAAATTTTAGAATTTTTAGTCAAGTAGATTATTTTATACAATTTTTCAAAATAAGGATAAAATGGAGTTAAAACCAGAATGTACTATTTATGGTTAGGGTTTTAATTCTTTGTTCTTCTTGCATTGCTTTGGTTCTCCAAAGGTAGGTTGGTCCTTAAACCTAACCCTAAACACTTTAAACACACTTGAATCAATGAATGTTATAATCAATTGTTCTTTGCCCTAATTGCATTGTTGAGATTGAACAATGTTATGTTGTGCATTGTGAATGGTAATGTGTTTCATGAGTAATGTGGAATGAAATGTTGATATTTATGAATGATGCTATGTGAGATATAATGTGATCATGGATGAGATATATATATATACTTGAATAATGAGATGTTATATTGTGAAATGAAATGTGAAGCCATTGTTATTGGCTAAGATGATGTAATTGAAAGAAAGAAGGCATGTTTGCCTAAATGTGATGAGAATTGAGAATGGAAATGAATTGTTTGTTTAATATGTTATTCAGTTTCAGAGTTCTGGATTTGGGTGGCATGCCTAAGAAATGATGAAAGGTAACAGTCTTGCCGGGTTGAGGACCTCCTCATAGGTGTTGAGTTGATGGTCCAAGAGACTGGGTCTGTTACACTATGAGATATATGATTTGTAACAGTCTTGCCGGGTTGAGGATCTCCTCATATGTGTTGAGTTGATGATCCAAGAGACTGGGTCTGTTACACTATCCATGGATAGAGATACATGTATATACATTGCCTACGGGCGTGATTATTGTGACTATGAACCAAAGCAGTAACTCTGAACTCTGAATATCGTATTAAATACTTGTTGGGCCCATAGGTGTCAAGGTTATATGAATGTCCTAAATAATGTTATGAGTTTAATGAAATGAGATGTTGGTTATGGAGTATGATTGATTAATGTTGAATGTGAAAAGATGTTTAAATGTGGTATGCTCATATGACTATGATTTGTGAAATGCATAATTGTGTGGTTAACTTTATATTTATGATGTTGATCTTATCAATAACATATGTGGCATTGCATTTCATTAAAGCATACCGTTAGCATGTTTTATCTTACTAAGCCGTTGGCTTAGCGCGATAGTGTTTAATCGCGCAGGTAGTAGAGTGGATAGAGTTGAACCCGAGAGTTCATCAAGACCTAGTGAGAGTAGACCTTGAAGAATCCATTTTGGGAGCTTAAAGATCAGAGCAGACTTGCCAATCATGTATAAATTTTATGTGTTGTAAAACTTGAGTTTTGATGTATATGAATTTGTAAATATGTAAATATTTTATAACTTCCGCTGTGTAATATTTAAATATGGGGGTTGTCACAAAACCTTTATTTTATGTTGTACTAGAAGTGTAAATCCTTTTTGCAGGTTGTAGTTGAGGTTACAAGGGGGATTTATTAGGAGTGTACTGAGAATGATTTTGTTTGCATTGGTTTGTGTAAAATGTTTTTAAAAATAAGAAAAAAACCGGTTTTGTCGACACTTGGGACTCAATTTTTAGGCGAAACTATGGCAAAAATTTTGTAAAAATCGGAACTAAAATTTGACTAAGTAAAATTGGTAGCAACATTAGGTTAGTGTGGCGCCTCTACTCAGCTTACATATGTAGGTTGGGAAGGGGTGTTACAATTGTTTTGGTATCAGAGCCTAGGTTTGAGATTCTCAACCTAGGTAAAATGTAAGAAAAAGACTATTTTTACTTAAAAAGTGAGTTTTTGAACAAAAATACATGTTTGGGATTGGCAGTCTCTGATCTTTAATAAGAGGTATTCTGTTGTGTTTGCAGACTTAGGTTGTGATGGATTCTCACTCTCGTCAGTCGATTGAGGGTAGTGCCGAGAGTATTGCTCCTGCTGAGGGAGCTAGAGTTGATAGTGTTGAGGAGGCACCTGTTTCGGTGTCGGGTAGACCAGCTGGGGAGGAGGTTCCGCCAGCCTGGTTTAGGAATATGATGGAAGCTATGAGACCAGCACCTGTGCAACCACAGCCACCACCCCCTCAGCCTTTAGTTTCTGTGAGGCATTATGACAAACTGAGGAAGTATGGAGCTGAAGATTTTGTAGGCACTACTGATCCAGCTGTGGCAGAGCAGTGGCTTGACAGAGTACAGAGGGTATTTGTTCAGTTACAAGCCACTTCAGAGGAAAAGTTTGACTATGCAAGATCTTTGCTACAGAAGGACGCCTACGATTGGTGGAAGACGGTGCCACATTCGATGGATGATCCACCAACCCTGTCTTATGCGGATTTTCTGAGAGAATTTGAGTTGAAGTATACTCCTAGGGAGTATAAAGATGGGAAGAAAAGAGAGTTTCTAGATTTGAAGCAAGATCATCGGACCGTAACTGAGTATGAGGTTGAGTTTATTCGACTGAGCCAGTATGCTGGGGGCATCATTGCTGATGAGATTGATAGATGTCGGCGATTTGAGGAGGGATTGAGGCCCTCGATCATGTGCTTAGTGGCTGGATCCAGATATCAGGATTTCTCACAACTTGTGGCAGCAGCTCGAAGTGTAGAGCGAGCTCAAGTTATTGCAGCTGTTTCAGAGGAGGAGGTTAGGGTTAGAAGGCCCCAGTTAGAGGCAGGGTCTTCTTCTGCGAAGAGGGGTAGAGGAAGTTTTGTTCCTCGGAGTAGTAGGAGCCAGAGACCAGCGGGTAGGTCAGTGCAGTCCCAGAGGCAGAGATTTAGACCTGCAGCTTCAGTAGTGAGTGCTCCTACTCCTGGAGTTCAGAGATCCACCTTACCTTTGTGTAACCAGTGTGGTGGAAGACATGGGGGCGTTTGTTGGAGGCATAGTAGATCAGGGGTATGCTTCAGGTGTGGATCACCTGACCACTTTGTGAGAGACTGTCCTGAGAGGCAGGAGCAGATGTCAGTTGATTCTGCTGCTTCTCGAGCTAGTGTGAGGGGAGGCAGAGGAGGCAGAGGTGCCAGCCGAGGAGGTAGACCAGGGTTCAGTTCTAGAGGAGGTGCTACATCCAGGGAGGGTAGACCAGAGGAGGTTGGATCTTCCCAGAGGATGTATGTTATGCAGAGGCAGCCGGGTGCATCGGCAGTCATAGCTGGTACTTTTTCTTTATTTAATACTCCAGTACTTGCTTTGATTGATCCGGGTTCCACACATTCATATATTAGTGCATCTGTTTTGCCTGTGTATGATATGCATGCTGAGTCCCTAGGATTTGATGTGTTAGTGACAAATCCGTTAGGGCATAGTGTGGTTGTGAGTAAGGTGCACCGGGATAGTGTAGTGAGGGTGCAGGGTGAGGAGTTCTTTGGAGATTTGATTGAGATGCCATTTAAGGAATATGATGTGATCTTAGGCATGGATTGGCTATCTCGACATGGAGCTGTGGTGGATTGTAAAAAGAAAATTGTTTCTTTGAGAACTGGTGATGGTAGAGAGGTAATAGTATCTAATGAGCAAGAACAGCTAGCTTCCTTATTTGTTTCAGCTGTTGCAGCCAGGAGATTGATTAGGAAGGGGTGTGATGCCTATCTTGCTCATGTGGTAGATAATAGAGTAAAAGGTTCTCAAATTGATAGCATTGCCACAGTGGCAGAGTTCCCAGATGTTTTTCCAGAGGAGTTGCCAGGATTGCCTCCTGAAAGAGACGTGGAGTTTGGTATTGAATTGTTGCCTGGTACCGCTCCTATCTCCATTACTCCTTATAAAATGGCACCAGCAGAATTGAGGGAGTTGAAAGTGCAATTACAGGAGTTGTTGGACAAAGGATTTATTCACCCCAGTGTTTCTCCTTGGGGAGCTCCTGTGCTTTTTGTGAAGAAGAAAGATGGTACTATGAGGTTGTGTATCGATTATAGGCAATTGAACAAGGTGACCATTAAGAATAAATATCCTTTGCCTAGAATCGATGATCTCTTTGATCAGTTGAAGGGAGCGTCAGTGTTCTCCAAAATTGATTTGAGATCTGGGTACCATCAGCTGAGGGTAAGAAGTGAAGATGTTCCTAAGACTGCTTTTCGGACCAGGTATGGGCATTATGAGTTTTTAGTTATGCCTTTTGGTCTAACGAATGCACCTGCAGCTTTTATGGATTTGATGAATAGGGTGTTTAGGCCCTATTTGGATCAGTTTGTAGTGGTCTTCATCGATGATATACTGGTGTATTCGCGGAATGAAGAGGAACATGATATGCATCTGCGGATTGTGTTGCAGATTTTGAGAGAAAAGCAGTTATTTGCCAAATTGTCGAAATGTGAGTTCTGGTTGGATCAAGTTGCTTTTCTCGGACATATAGTTTCAGCAGAGGGTATTAGAGTTGATCCGAGCAAAGTTATAGCTTATGCATCTCGACAGTTGAAACCGCATGAGCTTAACTATCCAACCCATGATTTGGAATTGGCTGCCATTGTGTTTGCATTGAAGATTTGGCGCCACTATCTGTTTGGGGAGAAATGTTTCATCTACACTGATCACAAGAGTTTGAAGTATTTGGATGTCCAGAAAGAACTCAATCTTCGTCAGAGGAGATGGTTAGAATTGATTAAAGACTACGACTGTTTGATTGACTATCATCCAGGTAAAGCAAATGTTGTTGCTGATGCCTTAAGTCGGAAGTCTTTAGCTGGTTTAACAATTTATTCGCTCTCGTTGCTTGTTGAATTGAGAGCTCTGCGTGCTAACTTTGTATCTTGTGATGATGGTGCATTGTTGGCACAATTGCATTTGAAACCAGTTTTATTGGATCAGATCAGAGAGGCTCAGTTGACTGATATGAAGATTCAGAAGATTATTTCAGATTGTCACGATGGAAAGACTAGAGATTTTGTTGTGAGAGATGATGGGAGTCTCTGGTTCAAGAGCAGATTGTGTGTACCCAATGATGCTGATTTGAAGAGAGTTATTTTGGAAGAAGCACATCAGTCGATGTTTGCTATGCATCCGGGTAATACCAAGATGTATCATGATTTGAGACAGCATTATTGGTGGATTGGGTTGAAGAGAGACATTGCTGAGTTTGTATCTAAATGTCTCACTTGTCAGAAGGTTAAAGCAGAGCATCAAGTTCCAACCGGGTTGCTTCAAACATTGTCAGTGCCAGAATGGAAATGGGAAAGAGTGACAATGGATTTTGTGTCTGGTTTGCCATTGACACAAAAGAAGCATGATGCCATATGGGTGATTGTGGATAGATTGACTAAGACAGCTCATTTCCTTCCGGTGCGGATGGATTACTCTTTGGAGAGATTGGCTGAGCTGTATATTCAGGAGATTGTGAAATTGCATGGTGTTCCAACTTCTTTAGTGTCTGATCGAGATCCCCGGTTTACTTCAAGATTTTGGAAGAGTTTGCATAGTGCTTTGGGTTCTCGACTGTACTTCAGCACTGCTTTTCATCCACAGACGGATGGACAGTCAGAGAGGGTGATACAGATTATTGAGGATATGTTGAGAAGCTGTGTCATCGATTTCACTGGAAGTTGGGATAGATTCTTACCTCTTGTGGAGTTTGCTTACAACAACAGTCACCAATCTAGCATTGGTATGGCACCGTTCGAGGCATTGTATGGTAGACGGTGCAGAACACCTCTTTGTTGGAGTGAACTTGGTGAAGGTAAAATAATTGGACCTGATTTGATTCAAGAAACTGAGGAAAAAGTGAAGTTGATCCGAGGTAGGTTAAAAGCAGCTTCAGACCGACAGAAGTCTTATGCAGATCTGAAGAGGAGAGACATTCAGTTTGATGTTGGAGATAAGGTGTTTTTGAAAGTATCTCCTTGGAAGAAGATTTTGAGGTTCGGTCGGAAAGGAAAATTGAGTCCTCATTTCATTGGGCCGTATGAAGTGTTAGAAAGAGTTGGGCCAGTTGCATATCGACTTGCTTTGCCACCTGAGTTGGATCGTATTCATAATGTATTCCATGTTTCTATGTTGAGGAGGTACAGGTCATATCCATCTCATGTGTTGCCGTTTGAGTCTATCGAAGTGAGCCCAGATTTGACATTTGAAGAAGAACCAGTTGCTATCTTGGCACGTGATGTGAAAGAATTGAGGAACAAGAAAGCGCCATTGGTGAAGATTCTTTGGAAGAATCATGCAAAAGAAGAAGCAACTTGGGAAAGTGAGCAAACTATGCGAGAGCAATATCCTCAACTATTTCAGAGTTGATATCAGGTAATTTCGAGGACGAAATTTCTTTTTAGAGGGGGAGAATTGTAATATCCTCATTTATGCCCTAGAAGTTTTGCATATTGTTGTTGTTGTTATTGTTATATATTGGATTGAATATATGTGTTAAATTGTAAGAGAAAAGAAATTGAGAAGAGGAAGTATATGTATATGTGTTTTGGAGAAGAAATTTAGGGTTTAGAGACAAATGTATATGTTGTTTATATGATGATATAATTAACATATACATTGGTCAAATGAAGAGTCAAGGTGATGGTTAAGTGGAAGAAGATATTTTTGGTTGTTAATGAAATTACATATAAGGGCTTAGATGAGACAAAAGGTTAGTTAAATGGTGAAGGGTGTTTTAGTAATTGCAAGGTTAAAAACACTTGATGGATATAAGAAGCCAAATTTGACTTTGCTCTTCATATTTTCTGCTTCTCTTCATGTGTGGCCGGATTCTCCATAGACAAAGAGAGAAAGAGAGGTGATCTTGAGGTTTGAAGCAAATTGAAGAAGGAATCAAGGGTGTTGGTTAGAGATTTGTGCAAATTCTTCATTTAAGGTAAGTTTTCTCTTGATTTCTCTTGTTCTATTTGGAATTTTGTTTGAGTTTGATGGAGTGTGTTTGTGTAAAAGTGTTGAAATGGAATTATAGATAAGAAGCTAGGTTGGTGTTGGTGATGGAAGAGTAAGAGTTGTGTTTAGTGAAATTGTTTCTGTTTTACAATTAGTAAAGGCTGTGATTTGTATGATTTTTAATTAATTATAGAAAAATGTTCTTGAAGTGAATTTTTGATATGTTGTGCCTCTATGAGTCTAGAATGACTGAAAAATATGTTGATTCGATTTTGGAATGGTTATGAGTTTAGAAAGATTATTTTTATTAGACCTGTTCCAGCAGGTACCTTAACTGAGACAGCTATATTTCGGGATTTTTAATAAAATGTAGAAAAATCATATCCAATCAAATTTTGGATATGTTGTTGCTTAGTGAGTTTAGTATTTGAGAAAAATAATTTGGAATCACGTTGATTGAATTTGATTTATGGAATTCACAAAGTTCAGAACTGCTGCCAGGATGCAGGGCAATTGGGGCAGTCTGGTTAGGTAAACTATTTGACCAAGATTTTGTGTTCAGTTTGATCTGAAATTTTAAAGGGATGATTTTAAGATACAAAACTAAATTCTGTAAAAATTTTAGAATTTTTAGTCAAGTAGATTATTTTATACAATTTTTCAAAATAAGGATAAAATGGAGTTAAAACCAGAATGTACTATTTATGGTTAGGGTTTTAATTCTTTGTTCTTCTTGCATTGCTTTGGTTCTCCAAAGGTAGGTTGGTCCTTAAACCTAACCCTAAACACTTTAAACACACTTGAATCAATGAATGTTATAATCAATTGTTCTTTGCCCTAATTGCATTGTTGAGATTGAACAATGTTATGTTGTGCATTGTGAATGGTAATGTGTTTCATGAGTAATGTGGAATGAAATGTTGATATTTATGAATGATGCTATGTGAGATATAATGTGATCATGGATGAGATATATATATATACTTGAATAATGAGATGTTATATTGTGAAATGAAATGTGAAGCCATTGTTATTGGCTAAGATGATGTAATTGAAAGAAAGAAGGCATGTTTGCCTAAATGTGATGAGAATTGAGAATGGAAATGAATTGTTTGTTTAATATGTTATTCAGTTTCAGAGTTCTGGATTTGGGTGGCATGCCTAAGAAATGATGAAAGGTAACAGTCTTGCCGGGTTGAGGACCTCCTCATAGGTGTTGAGTTGATGGTCCAAGAGACTGGGTCTGTTACACTATGAGATATATGATTTGTAACAGTCTTGCCGGGTTGAGGATCTCCTCATATGTGTTGAGTTGATGATCCAAGAGACTGGGTCTGTTACACTATCCATGGATAGAGATACATGTATATACATTGCCTACGGGCGTGATTATTGTGACTATGAACCAAAGCAGTAACTCTGAACTCTGAATATCGTATTAAATACTTGTTGGGCCCATAGGTGTCAAGGTTATATGAATGTCCTAAATAATGTTATGAGTTTAATGAAATGAGATGTTGGTTATGGAGTATGATTGATTAATGTTGAATGTGAAAAGATGTTTAAATGTGGTATGCTCATATGACTATGATTTGTGAAATGCATAATTGTGTGGTTAACTTTATATTTATGATGTTGATCTTATCAATAACATATGTGGCATTGCATTTCATTAAAGCATACCGTTAGCATGTTTTATCTTACTAAGCCGTTGGCTTAGCGCGATAGTGTTTAATCGCGCAGGTAGTAGAGTGGATAGAGTTGAACCCGAGAGTTCATCAAGACCTAGTGAGAGTAGACCTTGAAGAATCCATTTTGGGAGCTTAAAGATCAGAGCAGACTTGCCAATCATGTATAAATTTTATGTGTTGTAAAACTTGAGTTTTGATGTATATGAATTTGTAAATATGTAAATATTTTATAACTTCCGCTGTGTAATATTTAAATATGGGGGTTGTCACAAAACCTTTATTTTATGTTGTACTAGAAGTGTAAATCCTTTTTGCAGGTTGTAGTTGAGGTTACAAGGGGGATTTATTAGGAGTGTACTGAGAATGATTTTGTTTGCATTGGTTTGTGTAAAATGTTTTTAAAAATAAGAAAAAAACCGGTTTTGTCGACACTTGGGACTCAATTTTTAGGCGAAACTATGGCAAAAATTTTGTAAAAATCGGAACTAAAATTTGACTAAGTAAAATTGGTAGCAACATTAGGTTAGTGTGGCGCCTCTACTCAGCTTACATATGTAGGTTGGGAAGGGGTGTTACAATTCTAATTGTTTAAGGAAACTAAAATTAATTAGGAAAAGAAAACCAAAACCAAATAGAATTTTATTTTGGAAAAAATTGCGTTGGAAAATTTTTGCTGGCAAAAACTACGAGTGCTGGCCAAAACTGCGAGGAAATTACGAGAGCTGGGCGCGCTAGGCTGGGCGGCCAGCTAATTTCGCCGCAGAAAATTCCTACAGGCGAATTGCCTTGGCCAATTGGACCTTCAGAGACGAAATTTTTTCATCGCCGATTTTTATTTTTATTTTTTTATTTTTATTATTTTATTTTTATTAACTTCACCATTTTAATTTTTATTAAAAATTATAAATAATAAATAATTAAAATAAATATTATTTAATTAAAATACCACAAAATTTATTTTGGATTATAAAAAATATCAGACCGGACTGGGTCAAAAATAAGGGTCTATAGTTTGCCCCCTTCTTGAATGATCTGAGACTTTTAGTAAAAGAGAGTAAAAAGTAATAAGACTTAATTTTTTCAAGATGGTTGAGGTTTTGGGTTCTGGACCCGGTTCGAGTTCTGGACTCAATGATAATTTTAGGTTCTGGACCTAAGGGTAATTTTGGGTTCTGGACCCGAGCTAAGTTCTGGACTTAAAAGAGACTTTAGGTTCTGGACCTAAGGGTAATTTGGATTCTGGACCCGAGCTAAGTTCTGGACTTTAAAAAAGATTTTAGGTTCTGGACCTAATGGCAATTTGGGTTCTGGACCCGAGCTAAGTTCTGGACTTAAAAGAGATTTTATGTTCTGGACTAAGGATAATTTGGGTTCTAGACCCGAGCTAAGTTCTGGACTTAGAAGAGAATTTAGGTTCTGGACCTAATGGTAATTTGGGTTCTGGACCCGAGCTAAGTTCTGGACTTAAAAGGGATTTTAGGTTCTGGACCTAATGGTAATTTGGGTTCTGGACCCGAGTTAAGTTCTGGACTTAAAAGAGATTTTAGGTTCTAGACCTAAGGATAATTTGGGTTTTGGACCCGAGCTAAGTGTTGGACTTAAAAGGGATTTTAGGCTCTAGACCTAATGCTAATTTGGGTTCTGGACCCAAGCTAAGTTCTAGACTTAAAAGAGATTTTAGGCTTTCAGGACAGCTTCCTTCTTTTCTTCCGGATTGGACTCCTTGATGGCTAGCGGGGTGAGCTCTTTCTTCTCTTGCTCCACTAGCTTGGTAACATTTGCAAAAATTTCAAAACCCGGGATCAACTTTCCCATGAACATGATTGGCTCGGGCTTTCCTTGGAGCGGTTCATGTCTGGAGCTTTGACAAAGATCTCTTCAAGTGGCGGGAAGCTCATCTTCTCATTCTTCTTTGGCTAGACATTGTTGGCTTCATCATATCCCAACCCCTTCTTGGATGTTTGAGTTCTAAAATCTGACAGCTTTGTCAAACCGGCCTTACCTTTCCAAGACCAGCTCCGGAAAGGTAGTTCATGTTCTTCATCATATTCAAGACTTTGGAGTCCACTACTTCATCATCAGAAATTGCAGCTACTTGGAAACTATTGAGAGGCCTCTCAATCATTAGAGTGTTAACAACCTCATTATCTTCGGCCTCGATGACCACTGTCTCATCTCCATTAGGGAACTTGATCTTTTGATGAAGGGTGGAAGGAACTCCACTAAGAGGATGAAACCATGGTCATCCCAAGAGTAAGGCGAAGGTAACAGGTATGTCTAAAACAACAAATTCAACAATAGATTCAATTGGACCAACCTTGACAATAGCTTTGAAATTTCCTTCGGCATGTCTCTTAGTGTTGTCATAAGCCCAAATGGTTACCTCGGTCAGGTTTAGATCCCTTGCTGACATGGCTAGTTTTGGCAATATTTTAAGTGGACAAACATTTATGGCAGACTCATCATTGACCATTACACATGGAGTCCTTTTCCCTTTGATTTCTATTTTGATAAAGAGAGGGTGGATGTGATCTCTCCCCTCTTCCGGTAAATCCGAGTCTGAGAAAGATACAGCTTTTATATTAACTTCGCTCTTGTAGACCCTTAATTTTTGACCCAGTCCGGTCCAATATATTTTAATTAGTCCAAAATAATTTTTGTGTTGTCCAATATATTTTAATTAGTCCAAAATAATTTTTGTTATCTTAATTAAATAATATTTACTTTAGTATCTAATTTTATTAATAAAAATAATAATAATAAAATAAAAATATAAAAATAAAAATAAAAAATGGCGTCGAAAAAGCGCTGCGGCGAAATGCCCTTAGGCCATTTCGCCCACATATAATTTCTGCAGGTGAAATGGCCAGCAGGCCAATTCACCCCCTGCTGCCGTAGCCAGCTGAGGCAGCTTTTTCGCCAGGGCATTTTTTTTACAGCAGTTTTTTCTCCAATTTTTCCAACGCAATTTTTTTCCAAACCTAATACAATTAGGTTTCGGTTTCCTTATCTTAATGAATGTTATATTTCGTGAATAACTAAGATTAATCAAAAAATCTTCTATAAATAATGCCAAAAACAACACAAAAAGCATGAAGAAATTGGGATGGAAATTTGGAGAAAAATTGAGACTGAAACTGAATAGGAAAGGCTTTGAATCAATCTAATTTTTTTTGAGAGAGCAGAAAAATAATTCAAGCAATTCAAAGACAGCAAAGCTTGTCTTTATTTTTGTTCATCCAAGAAGAAATTTTTGGTGGAACCAACAAACGGAGGTATGCATCAATTGTCTAATTTCTTCACCGTAACTTAAATCATCTAATTGTTTCTTTTAATTCAAAAAACCTAAGAACCCTAATTCACCTTTTCTAAAGTTTAAAAACCTTAATTCGTTGCTTTGTTTTCCAAAAATCTTAAATTTATTATTTTTTTTTGTTTCTTCAAAATCTCAAAACCCTAATTTGATTTCCAAATTTTCAAAATCCTAAGTTTGAGTCTGTTTCTTTCCACAAACCCTAAAAACATCTTTTCTATTTATATAAACCTTAAATCATTTTATTTATTTTAATAAAACTTCATAAGATTATCAATTGATTTTCCAAATTCTAAAAACTAATTCGTTCTTCGAAACCCTAATTCAAAAATCCTAAAACCCTAATTCAATTCCAAAGCCCAAGACAGTGAATCCTAACTCCCTTAAAACCTAAACACTAAAGTTTTCTAAACCCTAATCTTTTAAACCTTAAAACCTTATAAACATATTCAAATAAAGTAAGCTTTCAAACACAATCCAGTGACTGTAAATCATAAATCTAAATATTTTAAGTGTCCAAAACCTAATTTCATGATTATACATCTCAAACCATAATTTGGTGAATCAAAGAACTTTACCAACTTTTTAAATCATAAAAACTTTAATCCATTTTAATTCCATTAAAACTCACAGTAGCTTAAACTTATGAATTCCAAAACCCTAAACACATGAAATAAAGAAACTTAAATAGAAAAAGTAGCCCTAATTTGAATCTTTACTTGCTTTATTCAATTTTATATTTGATTATGCTTTGATTTATTTTATATGCTTTAATTTATTTAAGTTCAATGCTTGGTTTATTTAATTTATCATGGATGGATGTTTACTTTCTATTTAGTACCTTTGATGAATGATTTATTTATGATGAATGGTTATTTACTTTTATCGATTTCCAAATGTTGTAAGAGGTATGTTTCCACTTGGTGGGTACCTCATTAGTGAAATATCATGTAATTTAAATTGCTTCTCTATTTTAGAACCAATGTAAAGGACATGTTTCTACCTTTCACTGGGTGTCTTATTTAGGCATGGATTATGTAAGGGCATGTTTTCATCCTTGGATGGGTGTCCATTTATTTGCTTTGTTTGGACATTGTTTTGATTTTTAATATAACGATGCTTTATTTTAATTATTGTGTGTTATATGGATAATGTTGTTATATTTAAGAATTTTATAATATTAAGACCTGTAAAGGAGGTCGGTTCCAATGAACCAGGCGTTGTGGGGGTGCTGGGCCATTTCTCACCTTCCCCACACGTACCCAACTTTTCGAACCCATTAGGGGGTTGGGGATTCCTTAGGAATTGAGTCATCCACCTCTTTCTTTTTCCCGGCCCGTCCGGGTGGTGACTTCATTTTCTCCGGACTTAGGTCTGTGTTCTCTAAGGCCCCGAGCCCAAAAAGTGCCAAAGTCACAAGAACCATTCCACTGGGAGTGGGGGTGAAAATCCCCGCTCATAGTGGCTACTCCACTGTGGATAAGAGAAGTTGATTCCGTTGGTCTTTATATTATTCTATTCTTTCTTATAATGATATTATCTATTGCATCATATTAGATTGCATCGTGTGCATGAGTTAGGACGTCCGTGTTACCCATGTTGTGTTATGTAAGGGATACCATACTTTCACTCAAGGTATGGAGATTGAGCATGGCATAACCACTCATAGCCTCATACCATTTGGTATATACTTGCTATGGGAACCTAAGCCTTTTTACCCAAAGACTAAAGCTCATATAATTGGCCTAGTTACTTTCCTTAGGTTTTACCCCAAATGCATGTTGTTTGACTATGGTTAATTTATCTTAGCTTAAATCATGGCTTATTTGGTTTGATCTTTTTCTAATATGACCTACGTATATTGTAAGCTCAAAATAAATTTTTCTTTAAAGTCCAAAAGACCAAAGCTATTTTCAAAACTTTTCAAGATGGTCTTTGGACATAAGACTTTTCTAAAAATAAATCAAAATTTATTTTGCTCATAGCTCAAATATTAAGCCCAAAATCCATTTTTTCTAAATTCTTTTTACAATGGGCTTAGAAACAAAATTATTTTTACCCAACCTTATCTTGCAAAGAGCTTGCAAATTATTTGGGTCAATTATGAAAATACCAAAAATCAATTGAGAGCCTAGTTTATACTAAGAATAAATTAACCATGGGCTTATTTTTTACATGAATCATTAGTTACCTTTTTCAAGTGAGAAATTTATTTATAATAAACCTCTTAATTTCGTTTTAATCCAATATAGTGTAAAAGCTACTTTAGTTGGTTGAATGGATTAAAACCTAATTAATGGGAATTATTATGAAATGATTTCCATTTTCAAAAATATAACTATGGGTTGAAACGTTCGAGGAAATTATTTGAAAATAAGGTACCCCATGTTGGTATTTTGTTAAGCATATACTTAGGAAAAGAGGCTCACCATTCATATGTGGATGTTATAAGGTTGGAAGGAATGTCCTATTTGACCTTGTTTGTCTATTGTTTGTGCATACATGCATTCATTTGCATTTCATATCATTAATCCTTTTTGGCTCACAGCCCTGGATTACGATAGTTCAAAAGCTTACAACAATCCGACCTATGCCGGAGACGAAGAATCTAGCAACGACTCAATCACTTGCTCACCAAAAACAATGGATCCCGAACAAATTCAAAGAATGGTGGATGAGGCCCTCAACGCCAAGAAGGAAGAAATAAAAGAGGCCCTAGCTGAGACCATGAAGAACTAATTGACTGCAATCTTAGAAAATCATGCCGAGGCATCTGCTAGCACTAAGAAGCCAAAGGACAAAGGGAAGACCAAAGTTGGTGAAGTGGTTTTTGATGATGAAAAGGTGATTATTGATGATGATGATGATTGGACTCAATACTACCAAGATTCTCAAGAGAAGAAAAAAGAACCGAAGATTTTTGAAAGATCAACTATGGAGAAGATCGAAACTTCTGATATTGAAACGATGATTGCTGATTTAGAAAAGAAATTTGAGAAGAAATTGAAAACTGAGGAAATGTCCGAAGTTGACAAATTATTTAAGCTAGATGAAGAAGTCCCGTACAAGTTCAAGATGCCATCTTTTGCGATGTTTGATGGAACCGAAAATCCTCATCTCCATGTGAAGCAATATATCACTGCCATGCAGTCTGCCCGAGCTACTAAGGCTCAAACGCTAAGGTACTTCATGCTCTCATTGGACCCCGTTGTCCAAAATTGGTTCAATACCTTAGATGATGGAACGCAAAGAGTTGGGATCTGCTTTACAAAGCCTTCATCCAATAATATGGATATAATGTTGAGATGGAAGTTACCTTGATGGAAGTGGAATCCATTAGGCAAAGGTCGAATGAGAATTTTGTAGATTATGTGAAGAGATGGAGAAACAAGGCTGCTTTGCTCAAGAAGAGGCCCGATGAATCTGATCAAATAAGGATGATTGTGAGAGGAGTGTTGCCTAGTCTACGTGAAAGGATTTCTCATACACTCATCCGTGATTTCAAAGACCTTATCCAAGCTGGTCTACAAATTGAAGAATGGGAAAGAGAGAAGAACCGTTTTTCAACAAGAAGGAATGAGAAAGGGAACTATCAGTCTAGTAGTCAAAGCATGCAAAAGGCAGTCGGTTCAATGCTACTAACCAAGGAACAAGGAGATAATTTTTGGAATTGGGGAAACCGATGTCATAGGTTTTCAATAAGCTTGAAAGGAAGGGATTGCCACAACCTTTAAATCCTCGTCCTTTACCTAACCCTCTCCCTCCTAATTTCGACACTAAAGCATTTTGTCAATTTCACCAAATGCAAGGGCATGACATAGATAGATATGTGAGGTTGAGACATGAGATCCAAAATCTAATTGATAATGGGAAGCTACCCGAGCCCAATAAGCCAAACACCAAAGACAACCCATTACCAAAGTTCAATAGAGTACCACCACCGGCAACCATCATGATTGGAGGAGGTTTTCATGAGGACTTTGTCATGTCTTCTTTCAAGATGTGGGTGGAGAAGCAACCAAAGAAGAGGGGGTATTTGGCAAAATTAAAAAAGCTATGGTGGGCGAAGAAGTAACAATTTGTTTTGTCAACGGATTTTAGGATTCAAGCGATAGTGATGATGATCTTGTATCCAAGAAGGAGGAGTGGACTTGGTTCAAGCCTGAAGAAGATGAAGTAATGAACACTAGATTCGGTAAGCCTTATGCAAGGCCACCACCTAAGGAGTTAGAAACTAATAAGGGTAAGGAAGTTGAAGTAGGAAATAAAGAAGAGGAAGATGATGCTGTGCTCAAGCAATTGAAAAAAACCCAAGCAAGTGTTAGCATTTGGGACTTATTAGCTACTTCTAAAAAGCACCAATAAACTATGGCCAAAGCCTTGGCTAGCATGCCAATTTCTACCTGCACAACACCAGAGGATCTGATCAACTTCATAAAAATTGGAGGGGTAATGAAATGTGAAGAGGTTCAAGAAAAGAGTGAAGTTAGTATGGGAGCAGTTTCTTTTTCAGATGCGGACTAACCGGAGGAAGGGAGAGATCACATCTGCCCTCTCTTTATCAAAATAGAAGTCAAGGGAAAGAGGACTCCATGTGTTATGGTCGATGATGGGTCTGCTATAAATGTCTGCCCACTTAAGATATTGCCAAAGCTAGCCATGTCAACAAGGGATCTAAACCCGACTGAAGTAACAATTCAGGCTTATGACAACACTAAGAGGCACGCCGAAGGGACTTTCAAAGCTGCTGTCAAGGTTGGTCCATTTGAATCTATTATTGAGTTCCTTGTTTTAGACATACCAGTTACCTTCGCCTTACTTTTGGGGCAACCATGGTTTCATCCTCTTAGTGGAGTTCCTTCCACCCTTCACTAAAAGATTAATTTCCCCAACGGAGATGAGACAGTGGTCATTGAAGCTGAAGATAATGAGATTGTTAACGCTCTAATGATTGAAAGGCCTCTCAATGGTTTCCAAGTAGTTGCAATTTTTGATGATGAAGTAGTGGACTTCAAAGTCTTGAATAAGATGAAGAACATGAACTACCTTCCCGGAGCTAGTCTTGGAAAGGGTAAGGCCGGTTTGACAAAGCTGCCAGATTTTAGATCTCAAACTTCCAAGAAGAGGTTAGGATATGATGAAGCCAACAATGTCCAGCCAAAGAAAGATGAGAAGATGAGTTTCCCACCACTTGAAAAAATCTTTGTCAAAGCTCCAGATATGGGACCACTCCAAGAAAAGCCCGAGCCGATCATCTTCATGGAAAAGTTGATCTCGGGTTTTAAAATTTTTACAGATGTGGCCGAGCTAGTGTACCAAGTGAAGAAAGAGCTCACCTTGTTAGCCAACAAAGAATCCAATCCAAAAGAGAAGAATGAAGCTGTCCTGAAAGCTGAAAAGACTCCGAAGGAGATTGCTGCCCTGGTTGAAGAAAAGTTTGAAGACATCCTGCCTTATGGTTTTGTGAACAATGATTTTGATTTTGATTTTAATTTGTTTGCTTTGTATGAGGATGATGATGTTTTCTTTTCCAAAATGAATGCAATAAAGTCTGATTTTGCTTACTTGTGTGATGTTTCTCCTGATGGTTGCATACATTCAAATAGCAGTTACATGAGCATCTTTAATATTAATTCTGTTAACACACAATCATTAAATTTGGGAACAACCAAAAATCCTAAAAACATTAGCATAGCATCCAACCTTACTCCTGATGAGAGAGAGAATTTGAAAAAATATTCAAAAAATATGAAGAGGTGTTTGCTTTGTCTTATGAGGATATGCTTGGAATAGATCGAGACATAGCCGAGCATCATATTCCCACTTACACTCACATGAAACCTGTTAAACAAAAGCTTAGGCGATTAAGACCTGAGTGGGCTGAATTGGTCAAAGAAGAGGTCACTAAGCAAATACAAGTGAAGTTCCTCAAAGTGATAGAATACCCTGATTGGCTAGCCAACATAGTATCCGTACCAAAGAAAGATGGAAGAATAAGGGTCTGTGTGGACTATAGAGATTTGAACAAGGCTTCCCCTAAAGATGATTTTCCTTTACCTCATATAGATGTTCTCATTGATAGTGCAGCCTCTAGCATGCTACACTTGTTTGTAGATGGATTTTCCGGATACAACCAAGTGTTAATGGCCCAAGAGGATAAAGCCAAAACTGCTTTCATTACTACATGGGGTATATTTTGTTATAGGGTGATGCCATTCAGCTTAAAGAATGCTGGAGCAACCTACCAAAGGATGGCCACCACACTATTTCAAGACATGATGCACAAAGAAGTTGAAGTATATGTTGATGATATGATAGTTAAATCGGATACAAGGGAACAAAACTTCCAAAACTTGGAATTATTTTTTGATAGAGCTTTGAAATATAAGCTAAGATTGAACCCGAAGAAGTGTGTGTTTGGTGTTACTTCAGGCAAATTATTAGGACATGTGATTGGTCCAAATGGCATTGAGATTGATCCTGACAAAGTTAAAGCAATCAGGGATATGCCAGCCCCTAAGACGGAGAGAGAAGTTCGGGGATTTATTGGTAAATTATAATACATTAGTAGATTCATAGCAAAACTCACAAAAATTTGTTAGCCTATCTTCAAATTGCTTAAAAAGAATCATCTAGTCATATGGAATGAAGAATGTTAAAAGGCCTTTGAGCAAATAAGAGAGTATTCGTTGAATCCACCTGTTTTAAAACCACCTTAATCCGGCAAACTTTTGTTACTATACTTAGCAGTAGAAGAAGAGTTAATAGGAGCCATGCTAGCCCAAGCAGATGATTCAGGGATTGAGCATGCAGTTTACCATTTGAGTAGAAAGCTCCTAACTTATGAAATTAAGTATAGTATCATTGAAAAGACCTGTATAGCAGTGGTTTGGTCTTCTAAGAAGTTGTGGCATTACTTTCAAACATATAGTGTGCAAGCAATTTCCAGGTTGGATCCAATGAAGTACTTAAGGGAGACACCCTCTTTGTCTAGGAAATATGGTCGATGGTTGATAATATTAGAAGAATTTGAGATTGAGTATATAACCAGGAAAACAATCAAAGGTAGAATGGTGGCAGAATTCCTGGCCCAACAACCATTACTAGATAGCAAAGAAGTAATCATGGAATTTTCGGATGAATATTTAGAAGCGATTGAAGTACAAGGGTGGAAAATGTATTTTGATGGAGCAGTAAACAGGAAAGGAGCAGGTTTGGGGGTTATACTAGAATCACCCGAAGGGGAACTTATCCCTTTAGCCAAAAAGTTAAAATTTAGGGAAACCAATAAAATGGTGGAATACGAAGCTTGTATTTTCGATTTGGAAACCCTAATGATTATGAAGGTGGATAAGGTGGAAGTTTTTGGCTATTCATTGCTAGTAGTATGCCAAGTAAATGGAGAGTGGGAGTTGAAAGAAGAAAAATTAAAACCATACCACCATTACCTGACCATGATGAAGAAGAACTTTAAGGAGTGTAGGTTTATACACCTATCAAGAGAAGAAAATCAGATGGCTGATGCCCCAGCCACATTGGCTTCAATATGGGAAAACCCTATCAGCTTATTCCTTAAGCCTCTTATCTTGACCAGTTCATTAAATCCTTGCTATGAATATGAGACAATCATGGAAATTGATACAGACCATGATGTGTGGTATGATACTATAAGGCAATTTTTGGAAGAAAGAGAATACCCGCTGGGGCCAACAAAGCAAGAAAGAAGGGCCATAAGGTGGTGGTCTTTGCAATACATCACATTCCATTGAGAGTTATATCAAAGATGGCCTAATGGGGTGCATTTGAGATGTTTAAGGAAGCCTGAAGTGGAGTGTATCATGTCAGAAATACATGCGGGAAGTTGTGGTCCGCACATGAGTGGTTTGGCCCTAGTTAAGAAGATTATTCGATAAGGTTACTACTGGTAGAGAAAGATTGTATTGAGTTTGTAAAGAAGTGCCAACAATGTCAGATGTATGGTAAGTTGAATCACATGCCTCCTGAAGAATTGCATTCTATGTCTTCACCCTGGCCATTTGCCACTTGGGGTATTGACATTATAGGAGAGATACATCCGACAACTTCAAACGGTCATCATTTCATTGTGGTAGCAGTAGATTATTTTTCAAAATGGGTCAAAGCTGAATCCTTCAACAAATTGGGTGCAAGAAAAATGGCTAAATTTATTGAAAAGAGTATCATTTGCCGATACGGGGTCCCGCACAGTGTGATATCAGACAATGGGATACAGTTTCAAGGAGCAGTTAAGGATTTATTCTCGAAGTACCAAATCCATCATCATCGATTCTCTCCTTATAGACCTAAGGCTAATGGTGTAGTAGAAGCAACAAATAAGATAATTAAGTAAATTCTGTCCAAGATGACCAAGATATACAGGGATTGGTCAAGATGACCAAGATATACAAGATGACCAAGATATATAGGACGAGTGTGCAAATGCCTAGTGGAATGACACCGTTCTCTTTGGTTTATGGGATGGAAGCAGTGTTGCCAATTGAAATTAAGATCAAGTCAGTGAGAGTAGTCTTGGAAACTGAACTGCCTGAAATGGAATGGGTAGTGAGCAAATACACACAGTTAGCTTTACTAGAAGAGAGAAGGTTAAAGGCACTGTATCATCACCAACTGTATCAAAAGAAGATAGCTCGGACCTACAATAAAAGGGTTAAGGTTCGAAAACTCAGAGTCGGGTATTTGGTGTTGAAGCAATGTAAGCCTAATATATCATATGTCGTGAAATAAGTCATGAACAAAGGTGCGGTGAAGCTATCAGACATGGATGGGAACGAGTTTAGTGAGCCAGTAAACATTGACAGGTTGAAGAGGTTTTATGTATGATATAAAAAAAAGAGAGGTTGAAAACCCAAAAAGGGCGGCCTAGGCAAAAGTTAGAGCAGTCCGCTAGCCACGAAAACCCGAAAGGGAGGGCTAGGCAACAATTAGGGCTAAATGAGAGAAAATCATCAATTAGAAAACCCGGAAGGGCTAGTTGGCAATAGGAGTGATCTTGTGTATGATGGTTTTATGTTTGGTTGTTCCCTAATTTAATAAAACAGAATTAATGTTAAAATTGTTCTATGTGCACTGTTATAAGTATTTGACCAGATATGGTGAAATAAATAAACACAATAGCAAAAGGTGATGACAAATTTTAAATGGAAAAGAAGCATCTTTTATTACTTTGATTATTTTTCATCCTAACAATACACTTTCTGAATTGAAAAATGTAAAATTTATGGTAGTCAATAAATGTAACGTGCAGGCCAGCTTTGTCTTAGCCGATCCAAGTAGGCTTCAGTCAAGCGAGGCATGTCTAAATCAGGAGTAAAGATAGAATCACGAGGCTCAGCTCCATACTGACGACCAAGTCGGCGAGGATCATAGCATGTACCTTGACGAAGAGCAGCAAGGGGAACATACATCAAGTATGTCCGCATGGTGATACGAGAAGTCTTCCAAAAAGGTACCAACCAACAGATATTGACTTCAGAGCGTGATTGGATCTAGTCAACCCAATCAGCATATGAAGAAGCAAGATGTAGTAGCTTCCTAGCAGAATGATGACGTGGCAGATATCTAGCAAAATCCATGGATGGAGTATCAAGCAAACAAAGACACTCCTGAAGCCAAATCTGTGAAGAAAGAATTAAATTAAAAAAAAGTCCGCTAAGTTGAAAACCCACAAGGGCAGCTTAGGCAAAAATTAGGACAACTCGCTAGTTCCGAAAACCCACATGGACGGACTAGGCAAAAATTAGAGCAATAAAAAATATAACAAAAAAAAAAGATGGTCCGCTAAGTTGAAAGCCAGCGAGGGCAGCTTAGGCAAAAATTAGGACAGCTCGCTAGTTCCGAAAACCCATATGGGTGGACTAGGCAAAAATTAGAGCAATAAAAAGAAAAGAAGAAAAAAGAAAACCTAAATTGAAAACCCAAAAGGGCAGTTTAGGTAATTACCTGAAGCAGCAACGGACTCCCAGTCAGTCTCTTTGACAAACCTGATTTAAGTCGGTCTAATCCAACTAGAGTCTCGGCTAAGATCACAGGTACTAGTGACTAGCCTCCTTCCATTTAATCCATAATATCCAATACTCGTGGATCAATATCGCCATCAGAAGAAACAAGCAAAAATTGGCCAAGCAAGCAAAGATAAAGCATGCGTCCCCATGTCTTAGTAGGGGCCAAATGAGAGAGACAAAAGTCAATCCAAGGAGCAAGTAGAATTTTCTCACCTCTCGTCAATTGAAGAACTTCGGGTTTTGGAATTTGAAATAACATCTGCAACTTTTGTTGAGTCTCGAAAATCAATGTGGGTAACACCATTTGTTGATTATTTAGATATCCAAGGATGGCCTCAAATTCTTCAATCAAGGGACATATTTCAAAGCCATTAATTTTAAATACCCTAGAATCCATATTCCAAAAGGAAGCCACGGCATGTAAGAAGGAGTGGTCCAACTTAACATTTTGATAACATTTTAAAATATCAAATTTTGAGCACGAAATTTGCTTCCAGTGAATAGCATCCATATTCTTAAATAGAATTATTGCCTTCTTTAAATAATTTTCGGTCATGGTGGATGAATGAATAAAAATTAAAATTGTTAAAGGGGTCTTCACGTTGAAATGGAAAATATTTTCGGTTTCTGTATGAAATATGGCATGAAAGGTGATTTATATAGAAGAAATAAGCCTTTCCTAAAGTGAAAAGGAAAAGGTGATGGGAAAGGGTGAAGCCATATTGTGTAAGGAAAGGAATTGGCGACAATTTCCTTTACCGCGTTGAATTTGGTTTGGCAAAGTGATGTGGCTGTGAATTATGAAATCGTGTGGTACTGTGATAAAAAAATATGAAAAAGAAATTTTAGTAATTGTGATGCAGTATGATGAAAAGTGAAAAAAAAAGTTACAGTAAAGATGGAAATTATATTTTTTCATTATTGTACGATATTTATACAATTGATACAATATTTACATATCACTAAGAGGATGGTGGTAGGTCATCAAATAAAGCCCTGAAAAAGTCGTCGCCTATTGGAGGAGGGGGCAAATTACTCGTTCTAAGTCCGCCTGAAGCTGGAGCACCAAAATTCGGCAAATTACTCGTCCCGAGATCACCCAAAGTAGAAGCACCAAAATCTCTATTACCTTGAAGTTTTGATCTATCATGGTCCTCATCAGAAGCAGATGAAAGGATCTCATTGTCATCAGTCTGGGGGCCTCTTGATGAAGAAGCGCCGGGATCCCTCATCCCCTGAAATCGGAAGTGTCAGCAATTTTATTCGGATTGATGATATAAACTTTCAAAATGAGAAGCCTGCTGACGACTTGTAGCCAACTCTTCTTGAAGTTTCTTATTTTGTTCTTCAAGCATCCGCTGTGAGCCAAAAAGGAAAAAGGTAAGAGCATACATAATCATGTATACATATAGAATAAATTACCATGAAATAAGAAACGTACCAGGTAATTCATATCAATACCCTGCGGCTGAGATGGCATATCTGGCGGGCTAGAATGAGCAAATGAAGGGGCAATAGAAGAAGGCCTAGCCTCATGATCAAATGAACCAACAGCCAGCAACAATCATTAAAGAATAAAAAAAAAAGAAAAAAGAAAGAAGCAGTTGCAAGGGAAAAATGGTAAAAGTTTTATCTGAGAAGTACTAGCCCCAAGATGTGGAACAGACTCTCCTGCATCTCCGTGATGTTCCTCTTCATCTCTACCCTCATCTTCTTCAGGAATCTCCCACACACCAATAGGAGATACATCAAAGTTCAAGAGCCTCCTTTGAATAAAATGGGCATAAAATGCACCAGGTAGATGAAGAAATTACTCAACACCATAACCGTACCAAGCCGGCCACCATGCATCCTCCGGCATCAACATAATATTTAAAGTATATTTTGGGACATGCATCAGGACCCTTCGCTGCTCTGGACTAGGAAACCATTCATAAACTCTCTCTCTGAGAAACCATCCACTAGACACTGGGCCAGCGATGACTCGACGAGAATGTTGGAAAGATAGCGCAGCCCTCATGAAAGGAGACCAATTTGTCCGCTCTTCTGGGTTCTACCAGGCCAAATTCACCTCCAAAATAACATAAGGTAAGTAAACTTTCACATAAAATTTAAAGCATACTAATATTATTTTACCTGGTCCCAGGATAAGCGGCTCAACACAAAGCGGTTAGTATGCACGTGGTGAGAGCCGGGAACGTCCACACTATCTGACAACTAGAAATTTCATCTCTGATACCCAATTCTTTCTCAGGAAATTCCGGGTACCCTCACGAGGTTGTGTTCATATGCCCATACCTACAATAATAGTAAAGATCACATTCATGCAGGAAAAGAGTGGAAATGACATTGGTGAAAGAGGAATACCTCGACAACCGTCATCAAGCCGACAAAAGACTTCTTGTTTTGGCAAAGTTTATCAAGACCATGGTAAAGACACGTGAGACCAGCTTCACCCCAGCCAGAAAGGGCACTCAACATTGACAAGTGGATGGAGGATTCAGTGTTTCCTAAGATGGTCGACCCAAGCAGATATAATAAAAATCCTCGAGCATGTTGTTCGGTCGTGTCTCTGCCAACCCGTCCTTCATAGTTCATCCAATAACTACGAATTGGCTCGATTTTTATCTTAAAAGGCCCTTTATATGATGGTTCCACAACAATTAATTCCTGAATTTCTTCAAATGTTAAAATATAATTGGTCAGAGGAACCGGAACACCATCATATTGAAGGCCGGATATAGCAGTAAAATCGACCGGACCAATTGTCATCTCTCCAATGGGCAAGTGAAAAGTGTGGGTTGTGTCCAACCATCATTCTGCAAGCGCCTGGACTATGCTCCAGTCAATCTAATACTCCTCGGATGGTAATTGTAAGATGAACTGCTCAAAGCTGCAATCTCGGATAATCCGCCTTACCCGGGAAGACACTACATCATACCATTGTCAGGCATGTATATACACCCTCTAGCCCGAACAACGCAGCGATCATGCTAACTCAGAGCCAGGTAAGTTAATGCAAGGTAAGTACATGCTATCCGAAATTAATTTATTTTTTCTAAATTTTCTAAAAATTATAATAAAATAAAAATAATAAATAAAGGCAAACACAATAATAATAAAAGAGCATAATATAAAACATAAATCAAAAATCAAAACTAATAAAAAATAATAGAAAAAATATAAGTAATCAAAAAATCAAAAATAAAAATAATAACAAAAAATATAACACAAATATAACAAAACAAGATGAAAAATCAAGAGAAAAGAAAAAAAATAATTACCGCACTCTTTTCGTTGGAACTGCGATGAAGCGGCATCCCGGCTAGTATATCTATATTTCCATCTTCGCGATGCCGAATAAACTCCAATAACTCAGCATTAGAATGAGTCACTGACCTTAAATCATGCATTTTTTTTTATAACTATGTGCTAAATTTGAAAGAATTTTAGAGAATTATAGAAATTGAGGAACTTTACTGTAAATGAAACGAAGGATTCGTGGGTTTTTATAGAGAAACGGCAAGGAAAAAATAAAAAATCAAAAGTAAGTTTACTGTTCATGAATAGTAAATTTCACTATTCATAAATAGTAAAATTTACTATTTATAAATAGTAAATTACTATTTATAAATAGTAAATACTATTTGCTACTATTTCTGAATAGTAAGTTACTATTTATGAATAGTAAATAGTGCATGAACAGTGACTACACAGTAAATACACAGTAAATTCAATTATTCACTGTGATCATTGAAATACTTGCGTGTGTATAAATATTTTTACTTGCAAGGGGCGAAGAAGAAGACATATACATAAAAATTAGTCAAAATTTTTGAAATAAAAATTATTATTAGCTCGGGTCTAGAACCCAAATTATCCTTAGGTCCAGAACCTAGAATCTCTTTTAAGTCCAGAACTTAACTCGGGTCCAGAATCCAAATTATCCTTAGGTCCAGAACCTAGAATCTCTTCTAAGTCCAGAACTTAGCTCGCGTCCAGAACCCAAATTATCCTTAGGTCCAGAACCTAGAATCTCTTCTAAGTCCAGAACTTAGCTTGGGTCCAGAACCCAAAATTTTTCTTAGGTCCAGAACCTAGAGTCTCTTTTAAGTCTAGAACTTAGCTTGGGTCCAGAACCTAAAATTTTTCTTCGGTCCAGAACTTAGCTCGGGTCCAGAACCCAAATTTTTCTTAGGTCCATAACCTAAAATTACTCTCAAGTCCATAACCTAAAATTATCCTTGAGTCCAGAACTCGAACTGGGTCTAAAACCCAAAACCTCAAACCATTTCAAAAATTAAGTCTTATTGCTTTTCACTATTTTTTACTAAAGTCTCAGATCATTCAAGCAGGGGGCAAATTGTAGACCCTTAATTTTTGACCCAGTTCGGTCCAATATATTTTAATTAGTTTAAAATAATTTTTGTGCAGTCCAATATATTTTAATTAGTCCAAAATAATTTTTGTTATCTTAATTAAATAATATTTGCTTTAGTATCTAATTTTTATTAATAAATAATAATAATAATAATAAACAAAAAAATTTAAAAATAAAAATAAATAATCGGCGATGGAAAATCGGCGATAAAAAATTTCATCGCCGAAAAGGGTTGTGGCAAAATGGCTCGCAGGCCAATTTGCCCCCAACTGTTGCAGCTTTTTTACCACCACATTTTTTTCGCAGCAGTTTTTTTGCCAGCGAAATTTTTTCGATGCAAATTTTTTCGAAATCTAATACAATTAGTTTTTGGTTTCCTTTTCTTAATGAATGTTATATTCCGTGAATAACTAAGATTAATCAAAAAATCTTCTATAAATAATACCAAAAACAACACAAAAAGCATGAAGAAATTGGGACAGAAATTTGGAGAAAAATTGAGACCGAAACTGAGTAGGAAAGGCTTTGAATCAATCTGATTTTTTTTTAGAGAGTAGAAAAACAATTCAGGCAATTCAAAGTCAGCAAAGCTAGTTTTTGTTTTTGTTCATCCAAGAAGAAATTTTTGGTGGAACCAACAAATGGAGGTATGCATCAATTGTCTAATTTCTTCACGGTAACTTAAATCATCTAATTGTTTCTTTTAATTCAAAAAACCTAAGAACCCTAATTCACCTTTTCTAAAGTTTAAAAACCTTAATTTGTTGCTTTCTTTTCTAAAAATCTTAAATTTATTATTTTTTGTTTCTTCAAAATCTCAAAACCCTAATTTGATTTCCAAATTTTCAAAATCCTAAGTTTTAGTCCGTTTCTTTCCACAAACCCTAAAAACATCTTTTCTGTTTGTATAAACCTTAAATCGTTTTATTTATTTTCATAAAACTTCATAAGATTATTAATTGATTTTCCAAATTCTAAAAACTAATTCATTCTCAAAAACCCTAATTCAAAAACCAAAAACCCTAATTCAATTCCAAAGGCCAAGACAGTGAATCCTAACTCCCTTAAAACCTAAACTCTAAAGTTTTCTAAACCCTAATCTTTTAAACTTTAAATGTAACACCCCTTCCCGACCAACGAATAAGCCGGGGAGGAATGTCACATCGAGATGCAAGCTCTGGTTACAATGTCTTAATTAAGAATTCTTATGAAAAATTTTTCAAAAAATTGGGCGGAGTTTCCCCTAAAAAGCGGGGTTCCCAAGTGTCGCCAAAACTGATTTTTTTTAAAACACTTTTGTTCACAAATTCAACTCAAAAACACTCCCAATAATAATCTCCCTTATATCCTCAACTACACCCTGCAATAAAATTTCACACTTCTACATCGTTTCTCAAGATCGCATATCATTTGCTAAGTTTTCATTACCATACTACTGTTTATTCTCTTGTTACATACACCATAATACTTAATATGTTTAACAAACCTTTACAATAGATATAACGTACATGCCATACTACTATTTTATGTCAAAAGTCCTACCCTATTCGCCGTCGAGCTGGTGCGGCCCGCTGCAGAAATGCTGATCTTTTATCCACTACCTGCGAGTTAGACATATAACTCGCTGAGCAACTTATTGCCCAGTGGGGACTTTACCCATTGCCGAATATAAATAGTGCAAGGAAGGTTGTTGAAAAACATATAAAAGTAGAATACTGCATAATTAAACTATTTTCATACAATCATCATATTTATATTTTCTAATTAAGTTAAGATTCACATTCTATATGTAAACAACATGTAATATAACTTCATTATAATTACGAGTTAATCTGCTCCACTAGGTAATTATGAATACACCGATCTCGAAATGAGACCTCGTATAGAGTTACGCGTAGTCTTGACCTCACATGACTTATTGCCATGGTTTTGGTCTCACACGATATGGAATATACAACATAACTGCGTGGTCTTGGTCTCACATGACTAGTTGCCTTGATCTTGACCTCACACGATATAACCGCGCGAGCGTAAGTAATATCCAGACCGAAGCCGTTAAGACAGTACTGCCAGTAGGATGGCATGCCAAACCCCCATTCTAGACCGATTTTACCCATTTACCGAGTAGAGCATATATAACATTTCATATATACCCATATACACGCATATATATACCATATATACACGTATTCCCCACGTATATACCTTATCTATATATTCACATGATAACGAACATGTATTCCATCACGTGACTTTTATTACAGTTATGAAATTCAGATTGATTTTCTCCTCTTTTCCATCTAATTTATTCTTCATATTCATACTTAAACTCAATACCAAAAATAAAATGATAAAACACCCACACCAAGTTTTTGACCAAGTTAATAATGAAAAATTACCATATGAACAATAAACTCTGGTTCTTGACCCAACTTGATCCTTGTTTTAAAAACTTTGTATAAAATAATCCACTTGGCTAAAAACTCAAAAATTTTTACAGAATTTAGTTTTGCATCTTAAAATCATTCCTTTAAAATTTTATATCAAAATGGACACAAAACCTTGGTCAACTAGTTCACCCAACCAGACTGCTCCAGTTGCCCTGCATCCTAGCAGCAGTTCTGAATTTTGTGAATTCCGTAAATGAAATTCAATCAATGTGGTTCCAAATTATTTTTCTCAAATACTAGACTCACTAAACAACAACATATCAAAAATTCAATTGGATATTATTTTTCTACATTTTATTAAAAATCTAGAAATATGGTTGTCTCAGTCAAGGTACCTGCTGGAGCAGGTCTAATAAAAATAATTTTTTTCAAAATCATAACAATTCCAAATTCAACTCAACATATTTTTCAGTCATTCTAGACTCATTGAGACACAACATACTCAAGATAATTTTTCTATATTTAATTAAAAATCATACAAGTCACGGCATTTTACTAATTGTAAAACAGAAAAATTTCAAAAAGGAGTTCAATGGTTAAAGTACCAAACCTTACTATTTCTTAGTCCTTATTCTATATCACTTAATTTCCTTCCTTGTCTCCTTGATTTCCTATGAAATTTAACATCACATATACAAAGGTAAGAACCCTAGGTATAGACATAGTCTTATCTTATGATTTTTCTAATGGTTGCTAGCTTATTTTCAACATTAAACACCATTATTTCTTTCATCAAATCCTTCAAATAATTATTTCTTGAATTTTCTCCAAATCTAGCTACATGAACCCTAATTTCAATCTCTTAAATTAACCATTAATCCATGAAATTAAAACTAGAGATAGGTTTCTCTTACCTTATAATCTTGTTTGTCACCAAAATCTTCAACCAAAAGCCTTAAACTTTGGAAAAATCACCTCCTTCTTCCTTCTCTTATGGTTTGGACAAGATCACCATGTAAGAGAGGGCTTTTATTTTCTTTCCTTAGCTTATTTTGATCCAAATGGCAGCCATAAGTGGTGAAAATATGTTGGTATAGATGTTGACTTCCAATTGGTACACCTTATAGCAAAAATGGCCACTTTTAATTGGTACACTTGTCTTCTTCTTTTATCTATTTATTTGGCAAGCCATTAGGCTTCCTTTTATTCATATTTTGACCCCCCTCAACTTTCTTGTGCTGTAATTTTATAGTCTAGGGTGTGAAAATATCAAAATACCCTCCAGCGATTAAGCGATTGTAACTTTTAAACCGTGCGTTTTCGGGAAAAATTGAAACCCACGGTTAGGACCCAATTAATCTCAAGAATATTCTTCCGGGGTCGGATATGGGCACTATTAAGAACTTCCGACACTTAATTTTTAAGTTTACATAGTTGCCCCTAACTTTTGAGAAATTTCCACTTAGGTCCCGTCAGCTCCACTGTGTACACCAATTTCATATTTGACTATCCCGAGCCTCTATTTGACCACTCGTTCATGTCCTCCTTGCCTATTACTCGATTATCTAGCCTTTGGGATGTGACAGTTCTACCCTCCTTAATTTAAGTTTCACCACGAAACTTGCTTATTGCGAGTCTAGAGACATCCTACAATATAAAAGTAATCAGCAGTCTGCACAGCTCGACATATAACCTTTTTCCTATATGGCATGTACATTAGACACAATAACTCATGCTTAATTATTCTCGACTCTTTCTTATTTCACAAACATAATTTCATATATAACTATTTCACAAATACCATAACTACTACAGGGTATCCCGTTTTACGTTGGTAATGGCCACTCCCAACATAAAACGTATATCCTCCTATATTTTCCTCTTCCTATCTAAAGTCTTTCTAACTCACTTTGTTTACTATCTCTCGATATCCTAATTATCATACACTTTCCTATGTCTAACCGCCTAGGAACGGCTAAACCAATGCTCTGATACCACAAATTGTAACACCCCTTCCCGACCTATGAATAAGCCGGGGAGGAATGTCACATTGGGATGCAAGCTCTGGTTACAATGCTTAATTAAGAATTCTTATGAAAAATTTTCAAAAAATTGGGCGGAGTTTCCCCTAAAAAGCGGGGTTCCCAAGTGTCGCCAAAACTGATTTTTTTTAAAACACTTTTGTTCACAATTCAACTCAAAAACACTCCCAATAATAATCTCCCTTATATCCTCAACTACACCCTGCAATAAAATTTCACACTTCTACATCGTTTCTCAAGATCGCATATCATTTGCTAAGTTTTCATTACCATACTACTGTTTATTCTCTTGTTACATACACCATAATACTTAATATGTTTAACAAACCTTTACAATAGATATAACGTACATGCCATACTACTATTTTATGTCAAAAGTCCTACCCTATTCACCGTCGAGCTGGTGCAGCCCGCTGCAGAAATGCTGATCTTCTATCCACTACCTGCGAGTTAGACATATAACTCGCTGAGCAACTTATTGCCCAGTGGGTACTTTACCCATTGCCGAATATAAATAGTGCAAGGAAGTTTGTTGAAACACATAAAAGTACAATACTGCATAATTAAACTATTTTATACAATCATCATATTTATATTTTCTAATTAAGTTAAGATTCACATTCTGTATGTAAATAACATGTAATATAACTTCATTATAATTACGAGTTAATCAGCTCCACTAGGTAATTATGAATACACCGATCTCGAAATGAGGCCTCGTATAGAGTTACGCGTCGTCTTGACCTCACACGACTAATTGCCATAGTCTTAGTCTCACACGTTATGGAATATACAACATAACTGCGTGGTCTTGGTCTCACATGACTAGTTGCCATGATCTTGTCCTCACACGATAAAACCGCGCGCGCGTAAGTAATATCCAGACCGAAGCCGTTAAGACAGTACTGCCGGTAGGATGGCATGCCAAACCCCCATTCCAGACCGGTTTTACCCATTTACCAAGTAGAGCATATATAACATTTCATATATACCCATATACACGCATATATATACCATATATACACGTATTCCCCACGTATATACCTTATCTATATATTCACATGATAACGAACATGTATTCCATCACGTGACTTTTATCACAGTTATGAAATTCAGATTGATTTTCTCCTCTTTTCCATCTAATTTATTCTTCATATTCATACTTAAACTCAATACCAAAAATAAAATGATAAAACACCCACACCAAGTTTTTGACCAAGTTAATAATGAAAAATTACCGTATGAACAATAAACTCTGGTTCTTGACCCAACTTGATCCTTGTTTTAGAAAATTTGTATAAAATAATCCACTTGGCTAAAAACTCAAAATTTTTTAAAGAATTTAGTTTTGCATCTTAAAATCATTCCTTTAAAATTTTATATCAAAATGGACACAAAATCTTGGTCAACTAGTTCACCCAACTAGATTGCTCCAGTTGCCCTGCATCTTGGCAGCAGTTCTGAATTTTGTGAATTCTGCAAATTAAATTCAATCAATGTGGTTCCAAATTATTTTTCTCAAATACTAGACTCTCTAAACAACAATATATCCAAAATTCAATTGGATATAATTTTCTACATTTTATTAAAAATCCAGAAAGATGGCTGTCTCAGTCAAGGTTCCTGCTGGAGCAGGTCTAATAAAAATAATTTTTTTCAAAATCATAACCATTCCACATTCAACTCAACATATTTTTCAGTCATTCTAGACTCATTGAGACACAACATACTCAAGATAATTTTCCTATATTTAATTAAAAATCATACAAGTCACAGCATTTTACTAATTGTAAAACAGAAAAATTTCAAAAAGGAGTTCAATGGTTAAAGTACCAAACCTTACTATTTCTTAGTCCTTATTCTATATCACTTCCTTTCCTTCCTTGTCTCCTTGATTTCCTATGAAATTTAACATCACATATACAATGGTAAGAACCCTAGGTATAGACATAGTCTTATCTTATGATTTTTCTAATGGTTGCTAGCTTATTTTCACCATTAAACACCATTATTTCTTTCATCAAATCTTTCAAATAATTATTTCTTGAATTTTCTCCAAATCTAGCTATATGAACCCTAATTTCAATCTCTTAAATTAACCATTAATCCATGAAATTAAAACTAGAGATCGGTTTCTCTTACCTTATAATCTTGTTTGTCACCAAAATCTTCAACCAAAAGCCTTAAACTTTGGAAAAATCACCTCCTTCTTCCTTCTCTTATGGTTTGGACGAGTTCACCATGTAAGAGAGGGCTTTTATTTTCTTTCCTTAGCTTATTTTGATCCAAATGGCAGCCATAAGTGGTGAAAATATGTTGGTATAGATGTTGACTTCCAATTGGTACACCTTATAGCAAAAATGGCCACTTTTAATTGGTCCACTTGCCTTCTTCTTTTATCTATTTATTTGGAAAGCCATTAGGCTTTCTTTTATTCATATTTTGACCCCCTCAACTTTCTTGTGCTGTAAATTTATAGTCTAGGGTGTGAAAATATCAAAATACCCTCCAGCGATTAATCGATTGTAACTTTTAAACTGTGCATTTTCGGAAAAAATTGAAACCCACGGTTATGACCCAATTAATCTCGAGAATATTCTTCCGGGGTTGGATATGGGCACTATTAAGAACTTCTGACACTTAATTTTTAAGTTTACATAGTTGCCCCTAACTTTTGAGAAATTTCCACTTTGGTCCCGTCAGCTCCACTGTGTATACCAATTTCATATTTGACTATCCCGAGCCTCTATTTGACCACTCGTTCATGTCCTCCTTGCCTATTACTCGATTATTTAGCCTTTGGGATGTGACATTAAAACCTTATAAACATATTCAAACACAGTAAGCATTCAAACACAATCCAATGACCGTAAATCATAAATCTAAATATTTTAAGTGTCCAAAACCTAATTTCATGATTATATATCTCAAACCCTAATTTGGTGAATCAAAGAACTTTACCAACTTTTTAAATCATAAAAACTTTAATCCATTTTAATTCCATTAAAACTCACAGTAGCTTAAACTTATGAATTTCAATACCCTAAATACATGAAATAAAGAAACTTAAATAGAAATAGTAGCCCTAATTTGAATCTTTAGTTGCTTTATTCAATTTTATATTTGATTATGCTTTGTGTGTACCCTTAATTTTTGACCTAGTCCGGTCCAATATATTTTGTTTAGCCCAAAATAATTTTTGTGCTGTCTAATATATTTTAATTGGTCCAAAATGATTTTTGTTATCTTAATTAAATAATTTTGCTTTATTATCTAATTTTATTAATAAAAAAATAAACAAATAAAAAATAAAAAAAAAGTTAGATTGCGGCGAAATGGCCCGCAGGCCTTCGCCCTCCCGCAGGTCAGCTTGCGAGCCCGCTGCAGTAGCTTTTTCGCCAACGCAATTTTTTCTACGACAGATTTTTTTTGCCAGCTCAATTTTTCCGTAGCAGTTTTTTTCGCCAGCAAAATTTTTTCGACGCAAATTTTCTTAATCCTAATAAAATTAGGTTTTGGTTTTCTTTTCTTATTTAATATTGTATGCCATGTGTAACTAGGAAAAACCACAAAAAAAAACTTCTATAAATAAGTATAATTACAACAAAAAAGAGGGGGAGAAATTAGGAAGGAAAATCAAGAGAGTTTATAAACCAAATCTGGGAAGGAAAACTTTAATGAAGCTGATTTTTTGAGGGCAGAAAAGCAAGGCCAGAAACGATCAAAGGCAGCAATTGTCTTTGTTTTAATTCATCCAAGAAGAATTATTTTTTGGAGGAACCATCAAAAGGAGGTATGGATTAAATTCTTGTTTTGTTATAATTTTCACAGTAACATAAACTATATAATTGTGGCTTTCAAAATCAAAATCCCAGAACTTTAATTTAGCTTTTCAAAAGTTAAAAACACTAATTCGTTGCTTTATTTTCTAAAGAATTTAAAGTTATAAATTTAGTTTCTTCAAAACCCCAAAATCCTAATTTACTTTCCAAATCATTAAAACCCTTAAATAATATGTTGTCTCTTTCTAAAAGCATTAAAAACTACCTTTTTTTACTTTATAAACTTTAAATTGTTGGTGTATTTTCATAAAACTCCCTAAAAATATTCAATTGCTTTTTCCAAATTCTAAAATTCTAAGATCACCTGAAACCCTAATTCAAAACTTCTAAAACCCTAATTCAAATCCTAAGCTCAAAATAGTAAACCCTAACCCCTTAAAACCTTAAACCTTATTATTTTTTCTAAACTTTAATCCTTTAAAACTTAAAAAATCATAAAACCACAAATATTTTAAATTTACACAGTAAGCTTGAAATCATCATTCAAAACCATGAATCAAAAGTATTTTAAAGTGTCCAAAACCCTTGTTTCATGATTTCACCATTCAAATCTTAATTTGTTTAATCAAAGAGTTTTACCAACCTTTCAAAACATAAAAGCTTAATCTATTTTAATTCCATAAAAAAGTCACAGTTGCCTAATTCTATGAATTCCAAAACCTTAACACATGAGATAAAGAGCCCTAAATGGAAACAGTAGCTATAATTGGAATTTTATTTACTTTATTCAATTCTATATTTGATTATGCTTTGATTTATTTCTTATGCTTTAATTTATTTAAATCCAATGCTTGGTTCATTTAATTTATCATGGATGAATGTTTACTTTCTATTGATATTTAATATTTTTGTTGAATGATTTATTTATGATGAATGATTATTTACTTTTATCAATTTATTTTAGGTTTCCAAATGTTGTAAGAGGTATGTTTCCACTTGGTAAGTACCCCATTAGTTAAATATCATGTAATTTAAATTGCTTTTCTATTTTAGAACCAGTGTAAAGGGCATGTTTCTAACTTTTGGTGGGTGTCCTATTTAGGCATGTGGTGTAAGGACATGTTTCCATCCTTGGATGGGTGTCCATTTATTTGTTTTGCTTAGACTTTGCTACATTACTTTGATTTTAATATAATGATGCTTTCTTTTAATTATTGTGTATAATATGGATAATGTTGTTATACTTAAGAATTTTATAATATTAAGACCTATAAAGGAGGCCGGTTCCAATGAACCGGACGTTGTGGGGGTGCTGGGCCATTTCTCACCTTCCCCACACGTACCCAACTTTCCGAACCCATTAGGGGGTTGGGGATTCCTTAGGAATCGAGTCATCCACCCTTTCTTTTTTCCCAGCCCATCCGGGTGGCGACTCCATTTTCTCTGGACCTAGGTCCGTGTTCTCTAAGGCCCCGAGCCTAAATAGTGTCAAAGATGCAAGAACAATTCCACCGGGAGTGGGGGCAAAAATCCCCGCTCACAGTGGCTACTCCACTGGATATAAGAGAAGTTGATTCCGTTGGTCTTTTTATTAATCTATTCTTTCTTATGATGATATTATTCATTGCACCATATTAGATTACATCGTGTGCGTGAGTTAGGATGCCCGAGTTACCCGTGTTGTGTTATGTAAGGGATACCATACTTTCACTCAAGGTATGGAGATCAAGCATGGCATAACCACTCATAGCCTCGTACCATTTGGTATATACTTGTATGGGAACCTAAGCCTTTTTACCCAAAGACTAAAGCTCATGTAATTGGCCTAGTTACTTTCCTTAGGTTTTACCCCAAATGCATGTTATTTGACTATGGTTAATTTATCTTGGCTTAAATCATGGCTTATTTGGTTTGTTCTTTTTCTAATATGACCTAAGTACATTGTAAGCTCAAAATAACTTTTTTCTTTAGAAAATCCAAAAGACCAAAGCTATTTTCAAAATTTTTCAAGACGGTCTTTGGAAATAAAATTTTTCTAAAGAACAAATCAAAATTTCTATTGCTCATGGCCCAAATACTAAGCCCAAAATCCATTTTTCTAAAATCTTTTACAATGGGCTTAAAACAAAACTATTTTTACCCAACCTTTTCTTACAAAGAGCTTGCAAAAATATTTAGGTCAATTATGAAATACCAAAAATCAATTGTGGGCCTAGTTTATACTAAGAATAAATTAACCATGGGCTTGTTTTTGGCATGAATCATTAGTTACCTTTTTCAAGTGAGAAATCTATTTATGATAAACCTCTTAATTTAGTTTTAATCCAATATAGCATAAAACCTACTTTAGTTGGTTGGATGGATTAAAACCTAATTAATGGGAATTATCATGGATGGATTTCCATTTTCAAAAATATAACTATTGGTTGAAACGTCCGAGGGAATTATTCAAAAACAAGATACCCCATGTTGGTATTTTGTTAACCATATACCTAGGAAAAGAGACTCGCCATTCGTGTGTGGGTGTTATAAGGTTGGAAGGAACGTTTTAATTATCTTTCTTTGTTGATTGTTTGTGCATACATGCATACATACATTTGCATCTCATATCATTGATCCTCTCTGGCTCACAGCCCTGGATTACGATAGTTCTAAAGCTTACAACAATCTGACCTAAGCCGGAGATGAAGTACCTAGCAACGACTCAATCACTTGCTCACCTAAAACAATAGAGCCAGAACAAATTCAAAGGATGGTGGATGAAACCCTCAATGCCAAGATGGAAGAAATCAAAGAGGCCTTAGCTGAGACCATGAAGAACCAGTTGACTGCAATCTTAGAGAATCATGCTGAGGCATCTGCTAGCACTAAGAAACCAAAGGATAAAGGGAAGACTAAAGTTAGTAAAGTGGTTTTTGATGATGAAAAAGTGATCATTGATGATGATGATGATTGGGCTCAATACTACCAAGATATTCAAGAGAAGAAGAAAGACCCGAAGGTTGCTGAGAAAGCAACTATTGAAAAGACCGAGACATCCAATGTTGAAAAGATGATTGCTGATTTAGAAAAGAAATTTGAGAAGAAGCTGAAAACCAAAGAGATGTCTGAGATCGACAAACTATTTGAACAAGATGAAGAGGTCCCTTATAAATTCAAGATGCCTTCCTTTGCTAAGTACAATGGCACCGAAAATTCTCATCTTCATGTGCAGCAGTACATCACTGTCATGCAATCTACCCGAGCTACTAAGGCTCAAACCCTAAGGTACTTTATGCTCTCATTGGACCCTGTTGTCCAAAATTGGTTCAATACCTTAGATGATGGAACACAAAAGAGTTGGGATCTAATTTACAAAGCCTTCATCCGATAATATGGATATAATGTTGAATTGGAAGTTACCTTAATGGAAGTGGAGTGCAAAGGCTGAATGAGAATTCTGTACATTATGTCAAGAGATGGAGAAACAAGGCCGCTTTACTCAAGAAGAGGCCCGATGAATCCGATCAAATAAGGATGATTGTGAGAGGGGTGTTGCCAAATCTTCATGAGAGGATGTCTCATATACTCATCCGCGATTTCAAAGACCTTCTTTAAGCTGGTTTGCAAATTGAAGAATGGGAAAGGGAGAAGAGCCATTTTGCAACAAAAAGGAATGAGAAAGGGAGCTATCAATCTGGTAGCCAAAGCATGCAAAAGGCCGTCGGTGTTAATGCTACTAACCAAGGAACGAGGAGACAATTTTTGGAATTGGGAAAATCGATTTCTTGGGTTCTCAATAAGCTTCAAAGGAAGGGATTTCTACAACCCTTAAATCCTCGTCCTTTGCCTAACCCTCTCCCACCTAATTTTGACACCAAAGCATTTTGTCAATTTCACCAAATGCAAGGGCATGATATGGATAGATGTGTGAGGTTGAGACATGAGATTCAAAATCTAATTGATAATGGGAAGCTACCCGAGGCCAACAAACCAAACACCAAAGACAACCCATTGCCAAAATTTAATAGGGTACCACCACCGGCAACCTTCATGATTGGAGGAGGTTTGCATGAGGACTTTGTCATGTCTTCTTTTCAAGATATGGGTGGAGAAGCAACCAAAGAAGAAGAGGTATTTGGTGAAATTAAACAAGCTATGATGGGTGGAGAAGTAACAATTTGTGTTGTCAACGGGTTTTGGGATTCAAGTGATAGTGATGATGATATTGTATCCAAGAAGGAGGAGTGGACTTGGTCCGAGCCTGAAGAAGACGAGCTGATGAACACTAGATTCGGTAAGCCTTATGCAAGGCCACCAACTAAGGAGGTAGAAACTAATAAAGGGAAGGAAGTTGAAGTAGAAGAAGATGATGTTGTGCTCAAACAATTAAAAAGAACCCAAGCAAGTGTTAGCATTTGAGACTTATTAGCTACTTTTAAAAAGCACGAAGAAACTATGGCCAAAGCCTTAGCTAGCATGCCAATTTCTACCTCCACAACACCGGAGGAGTTGATCAAAAAAATTGGGGAAGTAATGAAATGTGAAGAGGTTCAAGAGAAGAGTGAAGTTAATATGGGAGCAGTTTTTTTTTTCGGATGCGGACTTACTTGAGGAAGGGAGAGACCACATCTGCCCTCTCTTTATCAAAATAGAAGTCAAGGGGAAGAGAACTCCTTGTGTAATGGTCGATGATGGGTCCACCATAAATGTTTGTCCACTTAAGAAACTGCCAAAGCTAGCCATGTCAACAAGAGATCTAAACCCAACCGAGGTAGCAATTTGTGCTTATGACAACACTAAGAGGCATGCCGAAGGGACTTTCAAAGCCGCTGTCAAGGTTGGTCCAATTGAATCTATTATTGAGTTTATTGTTTTAGACATACCAGTTACCTTTGCCTTACTCTTGGGGCGACCATGGTTTCATCCTCTTGGTGGAGTTCCTTCCACCCTTCATCAAAAGATCAAGTTCCCCAACGGAGATGAGACAATGGTCATTGAAGCTGAAGATAATGAGATTGTTAATGCTCTAATGATTGAGAGGCCTCTCAATGGTTTTCAAGTAGCTACAATTTCTGATGATGAAGTGGTGGACTCCAAAGTCTTGAATATGATGAAGAACATGAATTACCTTCCCGGAGCTTGTCTTGGAAAGGGTAAGGCCGGTTTGACAAAGTTGCCGGATTTTAGAACTCAAACATCCAATAAGGGGTTAGGATATGATAAAGACAATGATGTCCAGCCAAACAAGAATGAGAACATGAGCTTCCCAACACTTGAAGAGATCTTTGTCAAAGCTCCAGATATGGGACCACTCCAAGGAAAGCTCGAGCCGATCATGTTCATGGGTAAGTTTATCCCAGGTTTTGAAAATTTTGCATATGTTGCCAAGCTAGTGGAACAAGTGAAGAAAGAGCTCACCCTGCCAACCAGCAAAGAATCCAATCCAAAAGAGAAGAATGAAGCTGTGCCGGAAGCCGAGAAGACTCCGGAGGAGATTGCCACCATGGTTGAAGAAAAGTTTGAAGACATCCTGCTTTATGATTCTGAGAACAATGATTTTGATTTTAATTTTAATTTGTCTGCTTTGTATGAGGATGATGATGTTTTCTTTTCCAAAATGAATGCAATAAAGTCTGATTTTGCTTACTTGTGTGATGTTTCTCCCGATGGTTGCATATATTCAAATAGCAGTTACATGAGCATCTTTAATATTAATTCTGTTAACACACAATCATTAAACTTGGGAACAACTGAAAATCCTAAAAACATTAGCATAACATCCAACCTTACTCCTGATGAGAGAGAGAGATTTGAAAAAATATTCAAAAAATATGAAGTGTTTGCTTGGTCTTATGAGGATATGCCCGGGATAGATCGAGACATAACCGAGCATCATATTCCTACTTACACTCACATGAAACCTGTCAAACAAAAGCTTAGGCAATTAAGACCTGAGTGGGCTGAACTGGTTAAAGAAGAGGTCACTAAGCAAATACAAGTGAAGTTCCTTGAAGTGATAGAATACCCAGATTGGCTAGCCAACATAGTACTCGTGCCAAAGAAAGATGGAAGAATAAGGGTATGTGTGGACTATAGAGACTTGAATAAGGCTTCCCCTAAGGATGATTTCCCTTTACCTCATATAGATGTTCTCATTGATAGTGCAGCCTCTAGCGTGCTACACTTGTTTATAGATGGATTTTCCAGATACAACCAAGTGTTAATGGCCCAAGAGGATAAAAACCAAAACTACTTTCATTACTACACGGGGTATATTTTGTTATAGGGTGATGCGTTCGGCTTAAAGAATGCTGGAGCAACCTACTAAAGGATGGCCACCACACTATTTCATGACATGATGCACAAAGAAATTGAAGTGTATGTTGATGATATGATGGTTAAATCAAACACAAGGGAGCAACACTTCCAAAACTTAGAATTATTCTTCGATGGAGCTTTGAAATATAATCTAAGATTAAACCCGAAGAAGTGTGTATTCGGTGTTACCTCAGGTAAATTATTGGGACATGTAATTGGTCCGAATGGCATTGAGATTGATCCTGACAAAGTCAAAGAAATCAGGGATATTCCAGCCCCAAAGACGAAGAGAGAAGTTTGGGGATTCATTGGTAAACTGCAGTACATTAGTAAATTTATAGCAAAGCTCACAACAATTTGTGAGCCTATCTTCAAATTGCTTAGAAAGAATCAGCCGGTCATATGGAATGAAGAATGTCAAAAGGCCTTTGATCGAGTAAAAGAGTATTTGTTGAATCCACCTATTTTGAAACCACCTAAACTCGACAAACCTCTATTACTATACTTAGCAGTAGAAGAAGAGTCAATAGGAGCCATGCTAGCCCAAGCAGATGAGTCGAGGATTGAGCATGCCATTTACTATTTGAGTAGAAAGCTCCTACCTTATGAAATTAAGTATAGTATCATCGAAAAGACCTGTATAACCATGGTTTGGTCTTCTAAGAAGTTGCGGCATTACTTTTAATCGTATAGTGTGTAAGCAATTTCCAGGTTGCAGCCAATGAAGTACTTTAGGGAGACACCCTCTTTGATTAGGAAATATGGTCGATGGTTGATAATATTAGAAGAATTTAAGATTGAATACATAACCAAGAAAATAATCAAAGATAGAGTGGTGGCAGAATTCCTGGCCCAACAACCATTATCAGAAAGTGAAGAGGTAATCTTGGAATTTCCGGATGAACATTTAGAAGTAATTGAAGTACAAGGGTGGAAAATGTATTTTGATGGAGCGGTAAACAGGAAAGGAGCAGGTTTGGGAGTTATACTAGAATCACCCAAAGAGGAACTTATCCCTTTAGCCAAAAAATTGAAATTTAGGTCAACCAATAATATGGTGGAATACGAAGCTTGTATTTTCGGTTTGGAAACCCTAATAATTATGAAGGTGGATAAGGTGGAAGTTTATGGCGATTCATTGCTAGTTATATCCCAAGTAAATGGAGAATGGGAGTTGAAAGAAGAAAAATTGAAACCATACCACCATTACTTGACCATGATGAAGAAGAACTTTAAGGAGTGTAGGTTTATACAACTATCAAGGGAAGAAAATCAGATGGCTGATGCTCTGGCCACATTGGCTTCGGTATGGGAGAACCCTGTTAGCCTATTCCTTAAGCCTCTGATCTTGACCAGTTCATCAACTCCTTGCTATGAATATGAGACAATCATGGAAGTTGATACAGACCATGATGCATGGTATGATACTATAAGATGATTTTTGGAGGAAAGAGAATACCCGTCGGGGGCAACAAAGAAAGAGAGAAGAGCCATAAGGCGGTGGTCATTGCAATACATCACCTTCCATGGTGAGTTATATAGAAGATGGCCTGATGGAGTGCATTTGAGATGTTTAAGAAAGTCTGAAGTGGAGGGCATCATGTCAGAAATACATGAGGGAAGTTGCGGTCCGCACATGAATGGTTTGGCCCTAATTAAGAAGATTATTCGATAAGGTTACTATTGGTTGACCATGGAGAGAGATTGTATTTAGTTCGTAAACAACAATGTCAGATGTATGGTAACTTGAATCACATGCCTCCTGAAGAACTGCATTCAATGTCTTCACCCTAGCCATTTGCCACCTGGGGTATCGACATTATAGGAGAGATACATCCTACAGCTTCAAACGACCACCGATTCATTGTAGTAGCAGTAGATTATTTTTCAAAATGGGTCGAAGCTGAATCTTTCAACAAGCTAGGTGCAAGCCAAATGGCTAGGTTTATTAAAAAGAACCTCATCTGCAGATATGGGTCCCGCATAGTGTGATATCAGACAATGGGGTACAGTTTCAAGGAGCAGTTAAGGATTTATTCTCCAAGTACCACATCCATCATCATCGATCCTCTCCTTATAGACCAAAGGCTAACGTTATGGTTGAAGCAACAAATAAGACAATTAAGCAAATTTTATCCAAGATGACCAAGACTTACAGGGATTGGTCAGAGATGCTCCCCTTTGCTTTATGGGGATATAGGACAAGTGTGTGAACGCCTACTGGAATGACACCGTTCTCTTTGGTTTATAGAATGGAACCAGTGTTGCCAATTGAAATTGAGATCAAGTCACTGAGAGTAGTCTTGGAAGCTAAACTGCCTGAAATGAAATGAATAGCAAGCCGATACACACAATTAGCTCTATTAGAAAAGAGAAGATTAAAGGCGTTGTATCATCACCAACTGTATCAAAAGAAGATAGCTCGGGCCTACAATAGAAGGGTTAAGGTCAGAAAATTTAGAGTTGGGGATTTGGTGTTGAAGCAATGTAAGCCTAATGTATCAGATCCAAGAGGGAAATTCAGACCTAGCTGGGAAGGGCCATATGTCGTGAAATAAGTCATGAACAAAGGTGCGGTGAAGTTGTCAAACATTGATGGGAACAAATTTAGTCAGCCAGTAAACATTGACAGGTTGAAGAAGTTTTATGTATGAAAAATAAAAAAGAAAGAGCTTGCTAGGTTGAAAACCCAAAAAGGGCAGCCTAGGCAAAAGTTAGAGCAGTCCGCTAGTCCTGAAAACCCAAAAGGGCGGGCTAGGCAACAATTATGGCTAAATGAGAGAAAATCATCAATTAGAAAACCCGAAAGGGCTAGTTGGAAACAGAAGTAATCTTGTGTATGCTGGCTTTATGTTTGATTGTTCCCCAATTTAATAAAATAGAATTAATGTTAAAATTATTCTATGTGCATTGTTATAAGTATTCGACCAGATATGGATGAAATAAATAAACACAATAGCAAAAGGCGATGACAAATTATAAATGGAAAAGAAGCATCTTTTATTACTTTAATTATTTTTTCATCCTAACAATACACTTTCTGAATTGACAAATGTAAAATCTATGGTTGTCGATAAGTGTAACGTGCAGGCTAGCTTTGCCTCAGCCGATCCAAGTAGGCTTCAGTCAAGCAAGGCATGTCTAAGTCAGGAGCAAAGTCAGAATTACGAGGCTCAGCTCCATACTGACGGCCAAGTTGGCGAGGATCATAGCATGTACCTTGACGAAGAGAAGCAAGGGGAACGTACATCAAGTATGTCCGCATGGTGATACGAGAAATCTTCCACTAAGGTACCAACCAACGGATATTGACTTCAGAGCGTGAGTGGATCCAATCAATCCAGTCAGCATATGAAGAAGCAGGATGGAGTAGCTTCCTAGCAGAATGATGACGTGGCAGGTATCTGGCAAAGTCCATGGATGGAGTATCAAGCAAACAAAGATGCTCCTAAAGCCAAATCTGTGAAGGAATAATTAAGTTAAAAAAAAGGGGGTCCGCTAAGTTAAAAACCCGCAAGGGCAGCTTAGGCAAAAATTAGGATAGCTCGTTAGTTTCGAAAACCCTCATGGGCGGACTAGGAAAAAGTTAGAGCGATAAAAAGAAAAAAGAAAACCTAAATTGAAAATCGAAAAGGGCAGTTTAGGTAATTACCTAAAGCAACAATGGACTCCCAGTCAGTCTCTTTGACAATCTCGATTTAAATCGGTCTAATCCAACTAAGGTCTCGGCTAAGATCACAGGTACCGGCGACAAGCCTCCTTCCATTTGGTCCATAATATCCAATACTCGTGGATCAACATTGCCGTCGGAAGAAACAAGCAAGAATTGGCCGAGCAAGCAAAGACAGAGCATGCATCCCCATGTCTTAGTAGGGGCCAAATGAGAGAGACAAAAGTCAATCAAAGGAGCAAGTAGAATTTTTTCACCTCTCATCAACCGAAGAACTTCGGGTTTTGGAATTTGAAATAACATCTGCATCTTCTGTTGAGTCTTGGAAATCAATGTGGGTAATGCCATTTGTTGATTATTTGGATATCCAAGGGTGGCCTCAAATTCTTCAATCAAGGGACATATTTCAAAGCCATTAATTTTAAATACCCTAGAATCCATATCCCAAAAGGAAGCCAAGACATGTAAGAAGGAGTGGTCCAATTTAACATTTTGAAAACATTTTAAAACATTTGACCATGAAATTTGCTTCCAATGAATGGCATCCATATTCTTAAATAGAATTTTTATTCTCTTTAAATGATGCTCGGTCATGGTGAATAAATGAAGGAAAAATTAAAATTGTTAAAAGGGGGTCTTCACGTTGAAAGAGAAAGAATTTTGGTTTATGTATTAAAATATGGCATGAAGGGTGATTTATATAGAAGAAACAAACATTTTCCAAAAGTGAAAAGGAAAAGGTAATGGGAAAAGGTAAGACCGTATGGCATAAGGAAAGGAATTGGTCACAATTTCCTTTTCCAATTTGGATTTGGTTTAGTAAATGATTATGTGCTGTGATATAAAAAATAATAAAAAAAATAAAAAAGGTGGTGCTATAACGAAAAAAAAAAAGATTTACAGTAAAGAGGCAAATTGTATATTTTTCATTATTGTACAATATTTTACAATTGCTACAATATTTACATATTACTAAGAGGGTGGTGGTGGGTCATCAAATAAAGCCCTGAAAAAGTCGTCACCTGTTGGAGGAGGGGGCAAATTACTCGTCCCAGGATCACCCGAAGCAGAAGCACTAAAATCCCTATTGCCTTGGAGTTTCGATCTGTCATGGTCTTCATCAGAAGCAGACAAAAGGATCTCATGTTCATCAGTCTGGAGGCCTCTTGATAAAGAAGTGCCGGGATCCCTCATCTCCCGAAATCGGAAGTTACGAAAATTTTGTTCGGATTGATGATATAAACTTTCAAAATGAGAAGCCTGCTGACGACTTGCAGCCAACTCTTCTTGAAGTTTCTTATATTATTCTTCGAGCATCCGCTGTGAGCCAAGGAGGAAAAGGTAAGAGCATACATAATCATGCATACATGTAGCATAAATTACCATGAAATGAGGAATGTACTAGGTAATTCAAGTCAATGCCCTGCGAATGAGATGTCATATCTGGCGGGCTAGAACGAGCAAATGAAGGGGTAGTAAAAGAAGGTCCAGCCTCATGATCAAACAAGCGAACATCCTACAATAATCATTAAAGAGTCAAAAAAGAAAGAAGCAATTGCAAGGTAAAAGTGGTAAAAATTTTACCTGAGAAGTACTGGCCCAAAGATGTGGAATAGACTCTCCTGCAGCTTCGTGATGTTCTTCTTCATCTCTACCCTCATTTTCATCGTAAATCTCCCGCACACAAACAGGAGATACATCAAAGTTCAAGAGTCTTCTTTGAATAAAATAGGCATAAAATGGACTTGGTAAATGGAGAAATGACTCGGCACCATAACCATACCAGGCCGACCACCGTGCATCCTTTAGCATTGACGTAATATTTAAAGTATATTCCAGGATTTGCATCGAAAACCTCTGTTGCTCTGGACTTAGAAACCATTCATAAACTCTCTCCCCGAAGAACCAGCCACTAGACACTTGGCCAGTAATAATTCGGTGAGAATGTTGGAAAGATAGTGCAGCCCTCATCAAAGGAGATCAGTTTGCTCGCTCTTCTGGGCTCCACCAGGCCAAATTCACCTGCAAAATAACATAAGGTAAGTAAAACTTTCACATAAAATTTAAAGCATACTAATATTATTTTACTTGGTCCCAGGTTAAGTGGCTCAACACATAGCGGTGAGTATGCACATGATGAGAGCCGAGAACGTCCACACGATCGGACAAAAGATCAAGCCCATATCCGACTCTCTCTCGGGAAATACCAGGTACCCATATCACATTCAATGCAAGAAAAGAGTGGAAATGACATTGGTGGAAGAAAGAATACCTCAACAACCGCCATCAAGCCAACAAAAGACTTCTTATTTCGAAAAAGCTTATCAGGACCATGATAAAGACACGCTAGACCAACTTCACCCCAAACAGAAGATGGTACCATTCTGAGATAAGAAAGGGCACCCAACACTGACAAGTGAATGGAGGATTCAGTGCTGCCTAAGATGGTCGATCCGAGCAAATATAATAAAAATCCTCGAGCATACTGTTCGGCTGTGTCTCTGCCAACCCATCCTTCGTAGTTCATCCAATAACTATGAATCAGCTCAATTTTTATCTTAAAAGGCCCTTTATATAACGGTTTCATACCAATTAATTACTGAATTTCTTCAAATATTAAAATTTCATTGGTTAGAGGAACCGGAGCACCATCATATCGAAGGACGGTTATGGCAGTAAAATCGACCGGACCAATTGTCATCTCCCCAATGGGCAAGTGAAAAGTGTGAGTTGTATCCAGCCACCGCTCTTCAAGCACCTGGACTACGCTCCGGTCTATCTGATATTCCTCAGACGACAATTGTAAGATGAACTGCTCAAAGCCGCAATCTCGGATATCCGCCTTACCCGAGAAGGCATTACATCGTACCATTGTCGGATTTTGTAAATACACCCTCCAGCCCGAACAATGCAACGATCATTCTAACACAGACTCAGGTAAGTTAATACCAGGTAAGTACATATTATTCTATCTACTTAAATTAATTTATTTTTTCACAATAACAAATAATGACAAACAAAATATATCACAAAAAAGGAAAAAAAATCAAAATCAAGAGAAAGTTACCGCGCTCTTTTCGTTGGAACTGCAATGAAGCGGCATCCCGGCCAATATATCTAAATTTCCATCTTCATGGTGCCGAATAAACTCTAATAACTCAGCATTAGAATGAGTCCCTAACCTCGAAGCATGCATTATTTTTGAAAAAATATGTGCTAAAATTGAAAGAAATTTGAGAGAATTAGAATGTGAAAATTTTTGCTATGAAATGAAATGAGATATCAGCTTCTCCTTATAGAAAAATGGTTAGAAAAAAGTAAAATTCAAAACTGTTCATGAATAGTAAACTTTACTATTCATGAATAGTAAATTATACTATTGATGAATAGTGCATTTTACTATTTATGAATAGTATTATTATTGATGAATAGTAAATTGTACTATTCATAAATAGTATTACTATTGATAAATAGTAAAAGTACTATTTTTAATAGTAAATACTATTTGATACTATTTGCGAATAATAAATTTACTATTTATGAATAGTAAATAGTTCATGAACAGTGATTGCACAGTAAAAAACAGTAAATTCAATTATTCACTTTAATCATTCAAATAATTGCGGGTATATAAATATTCTTACACCCAGGGGTAATAAGAAGACATATGCATAAAAATTAGCCAAACTTTTTTGAAATAAAAAATTATTAGCTCGGGTCCAGAATCCAAATCTTCCTTAGGTCCAGAACCTAGAATTATCCTTGAGTCCAAAACTAGAATCGGGTCCAGAACCCAAAATTTCCTTAGGTCCATAACCTAGAATTTATTTCTAAGTCCAAAACTTAACATAGGTCCAGAACCCAAATTTTCCTTAGGTCCAAAACCTAGAATTATTTCTAAGTCCAGAACCCAAATTTTTCTTAGGTCCAGAACCTAGAATCTCTTCTAAGTCCAGAACTTAGTTTGGGTCCAGAACCCAAATTTTCCTTAGGCCCAGAACCTAGAATTATTTTTAAGTCCAGAACTTAGCTCGGGTCCAGAACCCAAATTTTTCTTAGGTCCAGAACCTAGAATATCTTTAAAGTCCAGAACTTAGCTCGGGTCCAGAACCCAAATTTTTCTTAGGTCCAAAACCTAGAATTATCCTTGAGTCCAGAACTCGAACAGGGTCCAGAACCCAAAACCTACACCATCTTAAAAATTAAGTCTTGTTGCTTTTTACTCTCTTTCACTAAAGTTTCAGATCATTCAAGCAGGGGGCAAACTGTAGACCCTTAATTTTTGACCTAGTCCGGTCCAATATATTTTGTTTAGCCCAAAATAATTTTTTTGTTGTCAAATATATTTTAATTGGTCCAAAATGATTTTTGTTATCTTAATTAAATAATTTTTGCTTTATTATCCAATTTTTATTAATAAAAAATAAAAATAAACAAATCAAAAATAAAAAAAAAGTTGGATTGCGGGCCATTTCGCCCGCAGGAATTTCCGGTGGGCGAAATGGCCCACAGGCCTTCGCCCGCCCGCAGGTCAGCTTGCACCCTGCGGTAGCTTTTTTGCCAGCGCAATTTTTCCTGTGGCAGATTTTTTTCGCCAGCGCAATTTTTCCACAGCAGTTTTTTTTCGCCAGCGAAATTTTTCCTACACAAATTTTCCGTAACCTAATACAATTAGGTTTCGGTTTCCTTTTCTTATTTAATATTGTATGTTGTGTGTAACTAGGAAAAAACCACAAAAAAAACTTCTATAAATAAGTATAATTACAACACAAAAGAGGGGGAGAAATTAGGAAGGAAAATCGAGAGAGATTGTAAACCAAATCTGGGAAGGAAAACTTTAATGAAGCTGATTTTTTGAGGGCAGAAAAGCAAGGCCAGAAACGATCAAAGGCAGCAATTGTCTTTGTTTTAATTCATCCAAGAAGAATTATTTTTTGGAGGAACCATCAAAAGGAGGTATGGATTAAATTCTTGTTTTGTTATATTTTTTACAGTAACATAAACTATGTAATTGTGGCTTTCAAAATCAAAATCCTAAAACTTTAATTTAGCTTTTCAAAACTTAAAAACACTAATTCATCGCTTTATTTTCTAAAGAATTTAAAGTTATTAATTTAGTTTCTTCAAAACTCCAAAATCCTAATTTACTTTCCAAATCATTAAAACCCTTAAATAATATGCTGTCTCTTTCTAAAAGCCTTAAAAACTACCTTTTTTTGCTTTATAAACTTTAAATCATTGGTGTATTTTCATAAAACTCCCTAAAAATATTCAATTGCTTTTTCCAAATTCTAAAATTCTAAGATCACCCTAAACCCTAATTCAAAACTTCTAAAACCCTAATTCAATTCCTAAGCTCAAAATAGTAAACCCTAACCCCTTAAAACCTTAAAATTAAATTTTTTTTTTCTAAACTTTAATCCTTTAAAACTTAAAAAACCATAAACCACAAATATTTTAAATTTACACAGTAAGCTTGAAATCATCATTTAAAACCTTGAATCAAAACTATTTTAAAGTGTCCAAAACCCTAGTTTCATGATTTCACCATTCAAACCTTAATTTGCTTAATCAAAGAGTCTTACCAACCTTTCAAAACATAAAAGCTTAATTTATTTTAATTCCATAAAAAAGTCACAGTAGCCTAATTCTATGAATTCCAAAACCTTAACACATGATATAAAGAGCCCTAAATGGAAATAGTAGATATAATTGGAATTTTATTTACTTTATTCAATTCTATATTTGATTATGCTTTGATTTATTTCTTATGCTTTAATTTATTTAAATTCAATGCTTGGTTCATTTAATTTATCATGGATGAATGTTTACTTTCTATTGATATTTAATATCTTTGATGAATGATTTATTTATGATGAATGATTATTTACTTTTATCAATTCATTTTAGGTTTCCAAATGTTGTAAGAGGTATGTTTCCACTTGGTGGGTACCTCATTAGTAAAATATCATGTAATTTAAATTGCTTTTATATTTTAGAACCAGTGTAAAGGGAATGTTTCTACCTTTTGGTGGGTGTCCTATTTAGGCATGTGGTGTAAGGACATGTTTCCATCCTTGGATGGGTGTCCATTTATTTGTTTTGCTTAGACTTTGCTACATTTCTTTGATTTTAATATAATGATGCTTTATTTTAATTATTGTGTGTAATATGGATAATGTTGTTATACTTAAGAATTTTATAATATTAAGACCTATAAAGGAGGCCGGTTCCAATGAACCGGCCGTTGTGGGGGTGCTAGGCCATTTCTCACCTTCCCCACACGTACCCAACTTTCCAAACCCATTAGGGGGTTGGGGATTTCTTAGGAATTGAGTCATCCACCCCTTTCTTTTTTCCCGGCCCGTTCGGGTGGCAACTCCATTTTCTTCGGACCTAGGTCCATGTTCTCTAAGGCCCCGAACCTAAACAGTGCCGAAGTCACAAGAACCATTCCATCGGGAGTGGGGGCAAAAATACCCGCTCACACTTTGATTTATTTATATGCTTTAATTTATTTAAGTTCATTGCTTGGTTTATTTAATTTATCATGGATGGATGTTTACTTTCTATTTAGTACCTTTGATGAATGATTTATTTATGATGAATGGTTATTTACTTTTATCGATTTCCAAATGTTGTAATAGGTATGTTTCCACTTGGTGGGTACCTCATTAGTTAAATATCATGTAATTTAAAATACTTTTCTATTTTAGAACCAATGTAAAGGACATGTTTCTACCTTTCGGTGGGTGTCCTATTTAGGCATGGATTATGTAAGGGCATGTTTCCATCCTTGGATGGGTGTCCATTTATTTGCTTTGTTTGGACATTGTTTTTATTTTTTTTAATATAACGATGCTTTATTTCAATTATTGTGTGTAATATGGATAATGTTGTTATATGTAAGAATTTAATAATATTAAGACCTGTAAAGGAGGCCGGTTCCAATGAACTGGGCATTGTGGGGACGCTGGGTCATTTCTCACCTTCCCCACATGTACCCAACTTTCCGAGCCCATTAGGGGGTTGGGGATTCCTTAGGAATCGAGTCATCCATCTCTTTCTTTTTTTCGGCCCGTCTGGGTGGCGACTCCATTTTCTCCGGACTTAGGTCCGTGTCCTCTAAGGCCCTGAGCCCAAACAGTGTCGAAGTCGCAAGAACCATTCCACCAGGAGTGGGGGCAAAAATCCCCGCTCACAGCTCTTCTCTTGAATGTCTTCACATTTCATTGCTCTCACAATTTTTATGAAGTTGATCAGCCCCTCCGGTGTTATGGAGGTGAAAATTGGCATGCTAGCTAAGGCCTTGGCCATAGTTTCTCGGTGCTTTTTCGAAGTAGCCAATAAATCCCAAATGCTAACACTTGCTTGGGTTCTTTTCTGTTGCTTGAGCATGGTATCATCTTCCCCTTCTTTATTCCCTACTTCAACTTCCTTTCCCTTATTAATTTATACCTCCTTAGGTGGTGGCCTTGCATATGGCTTACCGAATCTAGTGTTCATTACTTCTTCTTGGATACAAGATCGTCATCACTATCGCTTGAATCCCAAAACCCATTGACAACACAAATTGCTACTTCTTTACCCACCATAGCTTCTTTAATTTCTCCAAATACCTCTTCTTCTTCGGTTGCTTCTCCATCCACATCTTGAAAAGAAGACATGACAAAACTTTCATGCAAACCCCCTCCAATCATGAAGGTTGCCAGTGGTTGTACTCTATTGAACTTTGGTAATGGGTTGTCTTTGGTGTTTGGCTTGTTGGGCTCGGGTAGCTTCCCACTATCAATTAAATTTTGGATCTCATGCCTCAACCTCAAACATCTATCCATGTCGTGCCCTTGCATTTAATGAAATTGACAAAATACTTTAGTGTCGAAATTAGGTGGGAGAGGGTTCGGCAAAGGATGAGGATTTAAAGGTTGTAACAACCCTTTTCTTTGAAGCTTATTGAGAACCCAAGACATCGATTTCCCCAATTCTGAAAACTGTCTTCTTATTCCTTGGTTAGTTGCATTAACACCAACTGCCTTTTACATGCCTTGGCTACTAGGCTGATAGTTTCCTTTCTCATTTATTCTTGTTGAAAAATTGTTCTTCTCTCTTTCCCATTCTTCAATTTGCAAACCAGCTTGGAGGAGATCTTTGAAATCATGGATGAGTGCATGGGACATCCTTCACGAAGACTAGACAACACCCCTCTCACAATCATCCTTATTTGATCAGATTCATCGGGCCTTTTCTTGAGCAAAGCGGCCTTATTTCTCCATCTTTTCACATAGTCCACAAAATTTTCATTTGGTTGTTGCCTAATGGACTCAACTTCCATTAAGGTAACTTCCATTTCAACATTGTATCCATATTGTTGGATGAAGGCCTTGTATAGTAGATCCCAACTCTTTTGTGTTCCTTCTTCTAAGGTATTGAACCAATTTTGGATAACAGGATCCAATGAGAGTATGAAGTACCTTAGAGTTTGAGCCTTAGTAGCTCGGGCAGACTGCATAGTAGTGATATACTGCTTTACATGGAGATGAGGATTTTCGGATCCATCAAACTTCGCAAAAGATGGCATCTTGAACTTGTACGAAAATTATTCATCTAGCTCAAATAATTTTTCAACTTCAGACATTTCTTCAGTTTTCAGCTTCCTCTCAAATTTCTTTTCTAAGTCCGCAATCATCTTTTCAACATCAGAAGTTTTGGTTTTCTCCATAGCTGATCTTTCAACAATCTTTGGTTGTTTCTTCTTGTCTTGAGGTTCTTGGAAGTATTGAGCCCAATCATCATCATCACCAATGATCACCTTTTCATCATCAAAAACAACTTCCCCAACTTTTGTCTTCCCTTTGTCCTTTGGCTTCTTAGTGCTAGCAGATGCTTTGGCAAGATTTCCTAAAATCACAGCCAATTGGTTCTTCATGGTCTCAGCTAGGGCCTCTTTTATTTCTTCCATCTTGGCATTGAGGGCGTCATCCACCATTCTTTGAATTTGTTCGAGCTCCATTACTTTTGGTGAAAAAGAGATTGAGTCATTGCTAGATTCTTCGTCTCCGGTGTAGGTCGGATTGCCGTAAGCTTTTGAATTGTCGTAATCTAGGGCTGTGAGCCAGAAAGGATCAATGATATGAGATGCAAATGTATACATGTATGCATGTATGCACAAACAATTAACAAACAATGATAAATAGGATGTTCCTTCCAACCTTATAACATCCACACACTAATGGCGAGTCTCTTTTATAGGTATATGGTTAACAAAATACTAACATGGGGTATCTTGTTTTCGAATATTTCCTTCAGACGTTTCAACCAATAGTTATATTTTCAAAAATGAAAATCAGTTCATGATAATTCCCATTAATTAGGTTTTAATCCATTCAATCAACTAAAGCAGCTTTTATGCTATATTGAATTAAAACTAAATTAAGAGGTTTATTATAAATAGATTTCTCACTTGAAAAAGTAACTAATGGTTCATGCCAAAAACAAGCCCATGATTAATAACTCTTAGTATAAACTAGGCTCACAATTAATTTTTAGTATTTCATAATTGACCTAAATAATTTGCAAGCTCTTTATAAGAAAAGGTTGGATGAAAATAATTTTATTTCTAAGCCCATTGTAAAAAGATTTTAGAAAAAATGGAGCTTTCTCAAGTCACCAAACCTTTCGATGGAGCTTTCTCAAGTCACCAACCCTTCAATTGATTATATCTTGGGAAGATGGAATGGAGCTTTCTCAAGTCACCAAACCTTTCATTGAAGCTTCTTCAACCTTCAAGAGCTTGTTAACCCAATTTATCCCAAAGAACCTCAAAGATCTTGTCAATGGAAGATGGAGAAGGTGGAGAGAATAGAAATGGAGGTGAAGATGAAGGGATTAGGGAGAGTGTCACTCTCTCCCTCTCCTAAACGTGTAGCAGAATTTTGGCTCCAAGAAAACAAAGACTCAAGAACTTGCTCCAATTTCCCTCTTCTTCTCTTTTTAATTCATTCAAAATACACACCCATGCCTTCCAACTCACACCACTTCACTTTGTTCCCCACTTTTTCTTTGTTTAGTATTTCTTTTGGCAAGCACAAGGCATTGTCTCCCACTTTGGCCCCCACTTCGTGCAAAAGAAATCAATTGTTTCAGGTGTGACACGGCCAAGCCAAAAGTAGCTTGGTCGCGTCTCTCATTTTCCCTTGGGACACGGCCAAGCTTGCTGGCCGTGTCCTTCACTGCCTTCTTTCTTTCTTCTTTCTTTTCTTTCTTTCATTTGGTCTCAAGAGGTGACACGGTCAAGCTTGTGGCCGTGTCATGTGACACGGTCAAGCTTGTTATGTTTCTTTTCTTTCCTTCTTTGCTTTCTCCAAGTGACTTTGGCATGAAATGGGACACGGCCAAGCTTGGCCGTGTCATTGAGTGTGTCTCTTCCTACTTCCTTCTTTTACTTCTCTTCTTTAGCTTAAGATGGGACATGGCCAAGCTTGTTGGGTGTGTCATATGACACGGCCAGTGGCTTGGCCGTGTCACTTGCGTGTGTCTCTTCCTACTTCTTCATTTTTGCTCTTTCTTTGCTTTGGTTTTTGTTTTGCTCCTTGAATGAGACACGGCCAGTGGCTTGGCTGTGTCTCTTGGCCGTGTCAAGCTCTGCCATCACCATTCTTTGAGGGACATGGCCAGGCTTGATTTGGCTTGGCCATGTCTTGCTTGGTTCATGCTTTTCTTGCACTGTTTTGATCTTCCAAGGGTGTTTTTGCACCTAAACCTAAAACAAACACTTTAAACACACTTAAAGCAAAAATCAATCAAAACATTAACTAAAAACATACAAAAATCACACTAAAAACTAGTATAAAAATGATCTAAACAAATACCCCACACTTACTTCCTTGCTTGTCCCCAATGAAAGATTTTGATCATGGTGGTGTTTACACTCATAACAATCAATGAAAGATTATTACCATAGGCTTGCTTATCAATCAAATCTCCACCACAAAATAACAATCAAGCATCAATCAAAAGGTCTTTACTGGGTTATAATGGGGCTAAGGTAAAGGCATGGCATTTAGGAAATGTGAGCTTAATCATTAAGTTCAAGAGCACTTCAAGAATAAAGTAACCGAACAGATGTATACACTAACAATCCCAAAACACCTTCCTCTCATCTACCCCTTAACATTAAAGAGCTTTTCAAGGGAACTCACTTATTAAATATTGCAATGATATCTCCAACTTATTCCAACCCTTTCATCAAGAACAACAATTATTCTTATTATATATATATATATTTTTAATTTCTCTTTTTTTTTATTTTTTTTTGCTTTGCAATCTTAAACCTACTAATTTTAACCCACACACTTAATTCAACACAACACTCGGTCATAAACGCTCTTAAAATGCTCTTGACCTAATGAAAGGATAAGAGTTAATCAACAAAGTTCAAGCTAATGGTGTTGTGAAAAAGAAAGAAAAGGAAAAATAAAATAGGCTCAAAATTGGCTAACTAAGGTTAAAGATAGGGTTGGTCTTTTTAAGCCAAAGTGGGTTCACCTAACTGCCTTAATCATCTTGATGCCTAATTGAAATTTTTATGTAATCTTAAAATGTATGTCAAAGAAAGTTCTAGCAAATCATCAATCAAAGATGTTCATCCACAAAAAGAATAATAAGTTGATGGCTCAATTCCTCACTAGGTTAATGGCAATGCAAGGGAAAAACCAACAAAATTGACAATAAGCACCAATTCTACTCAATTCTCAATTTCATGCTTCTAAAATTCAAAGTTCATCTATCAATAATTTTTATAACAATTGAACTTTCTAAAATTTATTTATTCAAAGAAAAACATTAAAAAGATTAACTAAACTTAAACAAAAATAACTTAAAAGTAAAAACACAAAGCAAAAGTAAAAAAAAAAAACACAAAACACATAATGCACCCCACACTTAAAGATTCACATTGTCCTCAATGTGAGCATGCATACTACAGAGAGGGTTTAGATGAAACCTGATTTCCATCGTTCCCATATGCGATGTACAATGCTCCTTCCAACCATAATGCAATTGTAGCTCATGTCTGCAAGGATGGATAGCATACAATTCCGAAGGATACCCAATGTATTGCTAAGCCTAAGTAGCATTATTTGAAAACATGTGAAGGTCATCTTAGGGTAATCTTCCAGTGCAATAGGAACTTTGTAAAACCCGTTTTCACTGTGCAACATGGGTATATTAGTTTTCTGCTCTTCCTTACCACCAAGAGTAGAAGTGATGATTTTTGGGGACTCTTTAAGTTCAACCAAGTTTGGTTGAATCACTTCTTCATCCAATTTAACAATGTCAAGTCCCATCTCAACAACCTCAGCATCTAAAATTAGCTTACACTCCTCAATTTCTAAATTGGGCATTTCATGTTCTTCTCCTAAGGTCATAGTCATCCCAATTTTTTTTTCACTATCTCCTTGGGAAAGCATATAATAGATGTCAGGAAGTTGCTTACCTTGCTCCTCATCCTTCAAGCTACATGGAAATGGATTTGGTGGCCTATCAGGATTGGAAGATTCATGCAACTTTGGTGAGGTTGATGCCTCCAAATTCTCCTTCTCGTTTGATTGGCTCAACTCCTCAATGTTGGATTGTATTTCCTTGCCAATATCTTCTTGATTAGTGCCTACATCCAAAGAATTACAAAATTTGTTATATATTACCTGTTCACTCCTCAAATTTGTGATTACCTTGACTTGCTCCAATTGGCTAGGAAATTCCTCTTCTTGGTGTGCTTGGAGTTGATGTGCCAGTTGATCAACTTGAGTTTCCACCTTCTTCAATGATTCCTCCAAAGAATCAAACCTCTTATTGCTCCCTTCCTGATTTTGTGCACTAATTTGAACGTAAGCATTTAAATTATCCTCCACTGTGGGTTTCATGCATTGAGCTTGATTTTGTGGGCTAATTTGAATGAAGGCATTCAAACTATCTTCCAACGTGGGTTCCTTAAGTTTATCCTGATTTTGTGCGCTAGTTTGAATGAAGGCATTCAAACTATCTTCAAATGTGGGTGTCTTAAGGTAATCTTGTTTTGAAAATTGTCTTTGAAAGTAAGGACCTCCTTGGTAAGGTTGAAAAAAATGCTGCGGTGGAATGTGCTGCTGATTTTCCCATGAAAAATTTGGTTGGCTTCCCCAGCTTGGGTTGTAAGGATTGGAATATTGGTCATCTCTACCCATTTGCTGGAAACTGTCAAAGTCATCTTCTTCCACTTGCCATTCTTGGTATCGTGCGAAACCGAATGAGCATATATTTGCACTATGTCCTGCATTGCCACATGCTGCACATATCTCTTGGCGTGGCATAGGTGCTCTTCCTCTTGCATTTAGCACCTTAAGTTGATTCGTCAATTCTGCTAATTGCCATGCCATTTCAGAATCATTGTTCCTATCATAAACTCCTCCATGCCTTGAAAACTGCATCTTTACAAAAGGCACTCAGCAACTTAATGAAATCAAATAAAAAAATTCAAACAAAACAAACAAACAATTAAAAGAAAAAAAAACAAACAATTAAATTATAAAGAAAAAATCAAACTATCACTACTTAAACAGCCTTCCCCGGCAGCGGCGCCAACAGTAAACAAGAGGGTTGATGTGTGATGAGTGTACAAGATCAAATTGATTCTTGGGAAGGTGCCTAGGGTCATAGGTCCATTCAATCAAAGCTCAATTCTCAATTATCCATTAACATAACCTTGTAATTAGTTTGTTCCTTAAGGTTAATTAGTCAATTACCAATCCATTAGTTCTCACATTCATGAATTAACAATGACCAATTCTTTTACATTACCAAATTAACAAAACCCTAGAACTTATATTTCTAATTCATTCATAGGGTGGTCGATTGTATAGTTCCGATATCGGATTTCACCTCTCGGTCCGTCATCCAATATTCAAAGATTAATAGGTAGCTAATCTATCAACCTAGCATTTAATACAATACAATCAACCAACAACAAGGTACATCAATGTAAATATCAAATCAAAGCATTCAACTAAATATGCTACAAACCCTAGGCATGGGTATTTAGCTCAACATCATCAATTTAGAATAAACATGCAACTCAATATAAAACAAATACAAATTGTCCATTGCAATATCAATTCTATTAATACAACAACAACAATAAGAATTGAATTAAAAGAGAGAATAGAAAAACCCCTTGTGAAGATGCGAAGAATAGGATTGCTAGTCTTCCTCCTAGCTCCACTTGATGTATGATGAAGAACTCAAGCCCTCTTCAATGGTTGATTCCCCTTTGCAATGTGGAATGGAGCTTTCTCAAGTCACCAAACCTTTGGATGGAGCTTTCTCAAGTCACCAACCCTTCAATTGATTATATCTTGGGAAGATGGAATGGAGCTTTCTCAAGTCACCAAACCTTTCATTGAAGCTTCTTCAAACTTCAAGAGCTTGTTAACCCAATTTATCCCAAAGAACCTCAAAGATCTTATCAATGGAAGATGGAGAAGGTGGAGAGAATGGAAATGGAGTTGAAGATGAAGTGATAAGGGAGAGTGTCACTCTCTCCCTCTCCTAAACGTGTAGCAGATTTTTGGCTCCAAGAAAACCAAGACTCAAGAACTTTCTCCAATTTCCCTCTTCTTCTCTTTTTAATTCATTCAAAATACACACCCATGCCTTCCAACTCACACCACCTCACTTTGTTCCCCACTTTTTCTTTGTTTAGTATTTCTTTTGGCAAGCACAAGGCATTGTCTCCCACTTTGTCCCCCACTTCGTGCAAAAGAAATCAATTGTTTCAGGTGTGACACGGCCAAGCCAAGAGTAGCTTGGTCACGTCTCTCATTTTCCATTGGGACACGGCCAAGCTTGCTGGCCGTGTCCTTCACTGCATTCTTTCTTTCTTCTTTCTTTTCTTTCTTTCATTTGTTCTCAAGGGGTGACACGGCCACTAGCTTGGCCGTGTCACGTGGGTGTGTCCATTTCTGTTTCTTTTCTTTTCTTCTTTGCTTGCTCCAAGCGACTTTGGCATCAAATGGGACACGGCCAAGCCACTGGTCGTGTCCCGCTTCCTTCTTTTCCTTCTCTTCTTTAGCTCAAGATGGGACACGGCCAAGCTTGTTGGGCGTGTCATGTGACACGACCAGTGGCTTGGCCGTGTCACTTGGGTGTGTCTCTTCCTGCTTCTTCATTTTTGCTCTTTCTTTGCTTTGGTCTTTGTTTTGCTCCTTGAATGAGACATGGCCAGTGGCTTGGCCATGTCTCTTGGCCCTGTCAAGCTCTCTGCCATCACCATTCTTTGAGGGACACGACCAAGCTTAATTTGGCTTGTCCATGTCTTGCTTGGTTCATGCTTTTCTTGCACTGTTTTTATCTTCCAAGGGTTTTTGCACCTAAACCTAAAACAAACACTTTAAACACACTTAAAACAAAAATCAATCAAAACATTAACTAAAAACATACAAAAATCACACTAAAAACTAGTATAAAAATGATCTAAACAAATACCCCACACTTACTTCCTTGCTTTTCCCCAAGCAAGGCTAAAATCAAAACACACTAACAAGATAAATTTTGTTAAGTTCAAGAGTTATAAAGATGCATCAAGACTTCCCTATCCCTAAATACGCAATCAATATCGAATCAAACAAAATCGACACCCATGCAATTAAGTGGTTTTCCATGCATAACCAATGTTGTCACTCCCTCACCAACTCTTACAAGTGTTTGATCATGGTGGTGTTTACACTCATAACAATCAATGAAAGATTATTACCATAGGCTTGCTTATTAATAAAATCTCCACCACAAAATAACAATCAAGCATCAATCAAAAGGTCTTTATTGGGTTGTAATGGTGCTAAGGTAAAGGCATTGCATTTAGGAAATGTAAGCTTAATCATTAAGTTCAAGAGCACTTCAAGAATAAAGTAACCGATCATATGTATACACTAACAATCCCAAAACACCTTCCTCTCATCTACCCCTTGACATTAAAAAGCTTTTCAAGGGAACTCACTTATTAAATATTGCAATGATATCTCCAACTTATTCCAACCCTTTCATCAAGAACAACAATTATTCTTATTATTATATTTATTTTTTTTATTTTTCTCTTTTTATTTTTTATTTTTTATTTTTTTGCTTTGCAATCTTAAACCTACTAATTTTAACCCCACACTTAATTCAACACAACACTCGGTCAAAAACGCACTTAAAATGCTCTTGACCTAAGAAAGGATAAGAGTTAATCAACAAGGTTCAAGCTAATGGTGTTGTGAAAAAGAAAGAAAAGGAAAAATAAAATAGGCTCAAAATTGGCTAACTAAGGTTAAAGATAGAGTTGGTCTTTTTAAGCCAAAGTGGGTTCACCTAATTGCCTTAATCATCTTGATGCCTTATTGAAATTTTTATATAATCTTAAAATGTATGTCAAAGCAAGTTCTAGCAAATCATCAATCAAAGATGTTCATCCACAAAAGGAATAATAAGTTAATGGCTCAATTCCTCACTAGGTTAATGGCAATGCAAGGGAAAAACCAACAAATTGACAATAAGCACCAATTCTACTCAATTCTCAATTTCATGCTTCTAAAATTCAAAGGTCATCTATCAATAATTTTTATAACAATTGAACTTTCTAAAATTTATTTATTCAAAGAAAAACATTAAAAACATTAACAAAACTTAAACAAAAATAACTTAAAAGTAAAAACACAAAGCAAAAGTAAAAAAAAAAACACAAAACACATAATGCACCCCAACTTAAAGATTCACATTGTCCTCAATGTGAGCATGCATACTACAGAGGGGGTTTAGATGAAACCTGATTTTCATCGTTCCCATATGCAATGTACAATGCTCCTTCCACCCATAATGCAATTGTCGCTCATGTCTGCAGGGATGGATAGCATACAATTCCGAAGGATACCCGATGTATTGCTAATCCTAAGTAGCATTATTTGAAAACATGTGAAGGTCATCTTAGGGTAATCCTCCAGTGCAATAGGAACTTTGTAAAACCCGTTTTCATTGTGCAACATGGGTATATTAGTTTTCTGCTCTTCCTTACCACCAAGAGTAGAAGATATGATTTTTGGGGACTCTTTAAGTTCAACCAAGTTTGGTTGAATCACTTCTTCATCCAATTTAACAATGTCAAGTACCATCTCAACAACCTCAACATCTAAAATTAGCTTACACTGCTCAATTTCTAAATTGGGCATTTCATGTTCTTCTCCTAAGGTCATAGTCATCCCAATTTTTTTTTCACTATCTCCTTGGGAGTGCATATTATAGATGTCAGAAAGTTGCTTACCTTGCTCCTCATCCTTCAAGATACATGGAAATGGATTTGGTGGCCTATCAGGATTGGAAGATTCATGCAACTTTGGTGAGGTTGATGCCTCCAAATTCTCCTTCTCGTTTGATTGGCTCAACTCCTCAATGTTGGATTGTATTTACTTGCAAATATCTTCTTGATTAGTGCCTGCATCCAAAGAATCACAAAATTTGTTATATATTACCTGTTCACTCCTCAAATTTGTGATTACCTTGACTTGCTCCAATTGGCTAGGAAATTCCTTTTCTTGGTGTGCTTGGAGTTGATGTGCCAGTTGATCAACTTGAGTTTTCACCTTCTTCAATGATTCCTCCAAAGAATCAAACCTCTTATTGCTCCCTTCCTAATTTTGTGCACTAATTTGAAGGTAAGCATTTAAATTATCCTCCACTATGGGTTTCATGCATTGAGCTTGATTTTGTGCGCTAATTTGAATGAAGGCATTCAAACTATCTTCCAAAGTGGGTTCCTTAAGTTTATCCTGATTTTGTGCGCTAGTTTGAATGAAGGCATTCAAACTATCTTCAAATGTGGGTGTCTTAAGGTAATCTTGGTTTGAAAATTGTCCTTGAAAGTAAGGACCTCCTTAGTAAGGTTGAAAAAAATTCAGCGGTGGAATGTGCTGCTGATTTTCCCATGAAAAATTTGGTTGGCTTCCCCAGCTTGGGTTGTAAGGATTGGAATATTGGTCATCTCTACCCATTTGCTGGAAACTGTCAAAGTCATCTTCTTCCACTTTCCATTCTTGGTATCGTGCGAAACCGAATGAGCATATATTTGCACTGTGTCCTGCATTGCCACTTGTTGCACATATCTCTTGGCGTGGCATAGGTGCTCTTCCTCTTGCATTTAGCACCTTATGTTGATTCGTCAATTCTGCTAATTGCCATGCCATTTCAGAATCATTGTTCCTATCATAAACTCCTCCATGCCTTGAAAATTGCATCTTTACAAAAGGCACTCAGAAACTTAATTAAAACAAATAAAAAAAATCAAACAAAACAAACAAACAATTAAAAGAAAAAAAAATAATTAAATTGTAAAGAAAAAATCAAACTATCACTACTTAAACAACTTTCCCCGGCAGCGGCGCCAAAAGTGAACAAGAGGGTTGATGTGTGATGGGTGTACAAGATCAAATCGATTCTTGGGAAGGTGCCTAGGGTCATAGGTCCATTCAATCAAAGCTCAATTCTCAATTATCCATTAACATAACCTTGTAATTAATTTGTTCCTTAAGGTTAATTAGTCAATTACCAATCCATTAGTTCTCACATTCATGAATTAACAATGACCAATTTTTTTACATTACCAAATTAACAAAACCCTAGAACTTATATTTCTAATTCATTCATATGGTGGTCGATTGTATAGTTCCGATATCGGATTTCACCTCTCGGTCCGTCATCCAGTATTCAAAGATTAATAGGTAGCTAATCTATCAACCTAGCATTTAATACAATACAATTAACCAACAACAAGGTACATCAATGTAAATATCAAATCAAAGCATTCAACCAAATATGCTACAATCCCTAGGCATGGGTATTTAGCTCAACATCATCAATTTAAAACAAACATTCAACTCAATATAAAACAAATACAAATTGTCCATTGCAATATCAATTCTATTAATACAACAACAACAATAAGAATTGAATTAAAAGAGAGAATAGAAACACCCCTTGTGAAGATGCCAAGAGCAGGATTGCTAGTCTTCCTCCTAGCTCCACTTGTTGTATGATGAAGAACTCAGGCCCTCTTCAACGGTTGATTCCCCTTTGCAAAGTGGAATGGAGCTTTCTCAAGTCACCAAACCTTTGGATGGAGCTTTCTCAAGTCACCAACCCTTCAATTGTTTATATCTTTGGAAGATGGAATGGAGCTTTCTCAAGTCACCAAACCTTTCATTGAAGCTTCTTCAACCTTCAAGAGCTTGTTAACCCAATTTATCCCAAAGAACCTCAAAGATCTTGTCAATGGAAGATGGAGAAGGTGGAGAGAATGGAAATGGAGGTGAAGATGAAGGGATAAGGGAGAGTGTCACTCTCTCCCTCTCCTAAACATGTAGCAGAATTTAGGCTCCAAGAAAACCAAGACTCAAGAACTTGCTCCAATTTCTCTCTTCTTCTCTTTTTAATTCATTCAAAATACACACCCATGCCTTCCAACTCACACCACTTCACTTTGTTCCCCACTTTTTCTTTGTTTAGTATTTCTTTTGGCAATCACAAGGCATTGTCTCCCACTTTGTCCCCCACTTCATGCAAAAGAAATCAATTGTTTCAGGTGTGACACGGCCAAGCCAAGAGTAGCTTGGCTGCGTCTCTCATTTTCCCTTGGGACACGGCCAAGCTTGATGGCCGTGTCCTTCACTGCCTTTTTTTTTATTTGTTTTCTTTCTTTCATTTGGTCTCAAGGGGTGACACGGCCAAGCTTGTGGCCATGTCATGTGGGTGTGTCCATTTCTGTTTCTTTTCTTTCCTTCTTTGCTTGCTCCAAGTGACTTTGGCATGAAATGGGACACGACCAAGCTTGCTGGCCATGTCATGTGACACGGCCAGTGGCTTGGCTGTGTCATTGAGTGTGTCTCTTCCTGCTTCCTTCTTTTCCTTCTCTTCTTTAGCTCAAGATGGACACGGCCAAGCTTGCTGGCCGTGTCATATGACACGGCCAGTGGCTTGGCCGTGTCACTCGGGTGTGTCTCTTTCTGCTTCTTCATTTTTGCTTTTTCTTTGCTTTGGTCTTTGTTTTGCTCCTTGAATGAGACACGGCCAGTGGCTTGGCCGTGTCTCTTGGCTGTGTCAAGTGCTGCCATCATCATTCTTTGAGGGACACGGCCAAGCTTGATTTGGCTTGGCCATGTCTTGCTTGGTTCATGCTTTTCTTGCATTGTTTTGATCTTCCAAGGGTGTTTTTGCACCTAAACCTAAAACAAACACTTTAAACACACTTAAAACAAAAATCAATCAAAACATTAACTAAAAACATACAAAAATCATACTAAAAACTAATACAAAAATGATCTAAACAAGTATCCAAATTCAGTTTAGGATCGAGTATCCAAATCAAGTTAGGATCGAGTATCCCAATCCATTTTAGGATCGAGTATCCAAATCCAGTTTAGGATAGAGTATCCAAAGCAAATTTAGGATCGAGTATCCAAATCCAGTTAGGATCGAATGTCCGAATCCAGTTAGGATCGAGTATCCCAATCCAGTTTAGGATCGAGTATCCGAATCCAGTTAGAATCGAGTATCCAAATCCAATTAGGATCGAGTATCCAAATCCAATTTAGGATAGAGTATCCCAATCCAGTTTAGGATCGAGTATCCCAATCCAGTTTAGGATCGAGTATCCGAATCCAGTTAGGATCGAGCATCCAAAGCCAATTTAGGATCGAGTATCCCAATCCAATTTAGGATCGAGTATGCAAATCTCTTGGGTCCAGAACCCAAATTATCCTTAGGTCCAGAACCTAGAATTATTTCTAATTCTAGAACTTAGCTCGGGTCCAGAACCCAAATTTTCTTTAGGCCCAGATCCTAGAATTATCTTTGAGTCCAGAACTCGAACCGGGTCCAAGACCCAAATTTTCCTTAGGTCGAGAACCTAGAATTATCCTTGAGTCTAGAACTCAAACCGGCTCCAGAACCCAAAACCTCAACCATCTCAAAAATTAAGTCTTATTGCTTTTCAATCTCTTTCACTAATGTTTCAAATTTTTCAAGCAGGGGGCAAACTGTAGACCCTTAATTTTTTACCCGGTCCGGTCCAATATATTTTATTTAGTCCAAAATAATTTTTGAGTTGCCTAATATATATTTTTGGTCCAAAATAATATTTGTTATCTTAATTAAATAATTTTTGCTTTAGTATTTAATTTTTATTAATAAAAAATAAAATAAAAAATAAAAATAAACAAATAAAAGTCAAAAAATAAAAATCAGCGTCGAAAAAATCGGTGACAGAAGTTGCCCGCGGGCGAAATGGCCTAAGCCATTTCTCCCGCAGATTTTTTCTGCAGGCGAAATGGCAAGCTTGCATGATTTTCCAGCGACAGCATATTTTTTTCGCCAGCGCATTTTTTCCTGCGGTAATTTTTTCTGCAACACAATTTTTCCGACGCAAAGTTTTTGAAACCTAATTCAATTAGGTTTCGGTTTCCTTTTCTTATCAATATTACTTGCCGTGATTAATTAGAAATAAACCATATGAAACCTCTATAAATAAGGACCAAAGGCAATCAAATAAAGGAGGATGAAAATAAAAAAAATGGACAGTAGCTTGAAAAAGTGGATCAAAATCTGTGAAGGAAATCAGCTTGAATCAAGCTAGTTTTTTGAAGGAGCAGAAAAATGATTTAAGCAATTCAAAGGCAAAAAGACTTGTCTTTGACTTTGTTCATCCAAGAAGCAATTTTTGTGTAACTAACAAAATAAGGTTTGAATTCTTAATTCCTTTTATTTTTTGTTTTCACAGTAGCTTAATCAACCTTTAGTTTCTTTTAGATTAAAAACTTTATAACCTCAATTCACCTTTTGTAGGATTTGAAAATCTTAAATCGTGGCTTTATTTTCTAAATGTTTAAAGTTATTAGATTTATTTCTTCAAAACTCCAAAACCAAAATTTGTTTTCCAAATTTCCAAAACACAAAATTGTGTTTTGTTACTTTCCCAAAAGCTTTAAAACATTAAAAAAACATAAAAACATAAAAAATTTAAATTTACACAGTAAGCTTGAAATTACCATTTAAAACCATGAATCAAAAGTATTTTAAAGTGTCTAAAACCCTAGTTTCATGATTTCACCATTCAAATATTAATTTAGTTAATCAAAGAGTCTTACCAACCTTTTAAAACATAAAACCTCAATCTATTTTAATTCCATAAAAAAAGTCATAGTAGCCTAATTTTATGAATTCCAAAACCCTAAAAATATGAAATAAAGAACCCTAAATGGAAACAATAGCTATAATTTAGATTTTTATTTGCCTTATTCAATTACATATTTGATTATGCTTTGATTTATTTTACATGCTTTAATTTATTTAAGTTCAATACTTGATTTATTTAATTTATCATGGATGGATGTTTACTTTCTATTGATGTTTAATACCTTTGATGAATGATTTATTTATGTTGAATGGTTATTTACTTTTATCAATTTATTTAGACTTCCAAATGTTGTAAGAGGTATGTTTCCACTTGATGGGTACCTCATTAGTTAAATATCATGTAATTTAAATTGCTTTTCTATTTTAGAACCAATGTAAAGGGCATGTTTCTACCTTTCGGTGGGTGTCCTATTTAGGCATGTGATGTAAGGACATGTTTCCATCTTCGGATGGGTGTCCATTTATTTGTTTTGCCTATGATTTTAATATATTGATGCTTTCTTTTAATTGTTGTGTGTAATATGGATAACGTTGTTATATTTAAGAATTTTATAATATTAAGACCTGTAAAGGAGGCCGGTTCTAATGAACCGGGCGTTGTGGGGGTGCTAGGCTATTTCTCACCTTCCCCACATGTACCCAACTTTCTGAATCCATCAGGGGGTTTGGGATTCCTTAGGAATCGAGTCATCCACCCCTTTCTTTTTCCCTTCCCGTCCGGGTGGCGACTCCATTTTCTCCGAACTTAGGTCCGTGTTCTCTAAGGCCCCGAGCCTAAATAGTGTTGAAGTCGCAAGATCCATTCCACCGGGAGTGGGGGCGAAAATCCCCGCTCACATAGGGTTTGAGGGTAACATCATGAAATTAGGGTTTTAGAATTTTAAAACATTAAGGTTTGTAATTCTTGGTTACTGGATTGTGATTTTAGGTTTATTGGATTATGGCTTTAAAATTTAGATTTACTATATCAGATTTTTAAGTTCACTTGATTAGGGTTTAGGGTGTTGCTGAATTTGTCATAAAGTTTTGATGCTTTAATAATTTAGGGTTTAGGAAAACTAGGGTTTACTGTATTTGGTTTTGAGAGAATTAGGGTTTTTGGTATTTTTGAAAACATATTTGATTTTAGGATTTAAGAAAATAGTTTAGAGTTTTATAAAAATAATTATGATTCTTAAAAAACATAAAGAAGATTAGGGTTTGAAGATTTAAGAAAACGTTTGGAAATTTTGGACAAAAAGTTATGGTTTAGATGAAAATAGTTCAGGGAAAACAATTTAGGGTTTTAAAGTTTTTGAAACAGGAGAATAGTCTTAAGGTCTTTAGGGTTTCTGAAAAAAAGAAAAATAGTTTAGGGTTTTAAGGTTTTTAGAAACAGAATAAACAATTTAGGGTTTTTAAGGTTTATGGAAATGGGAGAGAAATACTTTAGGGTTTTAAGGTTTCTGAAAAGAGAAGAATAGTTTTAGGGTTTTGAAGTTTTGATCACTGATTAAGGCTACTGGCTGAACATATTACCAAGTTTAATGATTTAGGTTACTGAAACAAAAATCAATGATAGATGTATTTAAAAGAAAACATGGCAATAACATTGTAAATATAATTGAAGCAAAGATTTATAAACAAACCTCCGTTCGTTGGTTCCACCAAGATTGATTTCTGGATGAACAATGACAAAGGAAGTGTTGCTGCCTTTGAATGAATTGTTGATTGCTTCTTGCTGCTAATGTATCTTGTGCTAGGGTTTTTCTGTCTCTTTTTTACTCCAATAAAAACTAATATTTTAGATCCAATCAAAAGTCCTTTAATTCTGTGTTTTAATGTAGTATTTATAGGAAAAATCATAAACCTACTTCTAATTGTTTAAGGAAATTAAAACCAATTAGGAAAAGAAACCTACTCCTATCTCTATTACCCCTTATAGGAAGGCACCTGCTGAGTTGAGAGAGTTGAAGGTGCAGTTGCAGGAGTTATTGAATAAAGGGTTTATCCGCCCTACTGTGTCCCCGTGGGGAGCGCCTGTGTTGTTTGTGAAGAAGAAGGATGGCACCATGAGATTGTGTATTGATTATAGGCAGTTGAATAAGGTGACCATCAAGAAAAAGTATCCTTTGCCTCGAATAGATGATCTCTTTGATCAGTTGAAGGGAGCAGCAGTATTCTCTAAGATTGATCTGAGATCAGGGTACCATCAGTTGAGAGTCAGAGATGTGGATGTACCCAAGACAGCTTTTCGTACTAGGTATGGGCATTATGAGTTTCTAGTGATGCCCTTTGGATTGACGAATGCACCAACAGCTTTTATGGATTTGATGAACAGGGTATTTAGACCAGATTTAGATCGGTTTGTGGTGGTCTTCATTGATGAAATTTTGGTGCATTCGTGTAATGAGGAGGATCATGATAGACATTTGCGGATCGTATTGCAAACTCTGAGAGAGAAGCAGTTGTATGCTAAACTGTCTAAGTGTGAGTTCTGGCTTGATCAGGTAGCTTTTCTTGGTCATGTGGTTTCAGTAGAGGGTATTAGAGTTGATCCGAGTAAAATTGAGGCTATCTTGAATTGGAGTCCACCAAAGACTGTGACAGAGGTTAGAAGTTTTATGGGATTGGCAGGCTATTATCGTCGGTTTGTGAAGGGTTTTTCTATAATAGCTACACTACTCACCAGATTACTTCGGAAAAGAGTTAAATTTGTATGGACAGATCAGTGTCAGGCGAGTTTTGAGCAGCTGAGGGAGATGTTGTGTAACACCCCTTCCCGACCTACCAATAAGCCGAGGAGGAATGTCACATCAGGATGTGAGCTCTGGTTACAATGTCTTAATTAAGAATTCTTATGAAAATTTTTTTGAAAAATTGGGCGGAGTTTCCCCTAATAAGCGGGGTTCCCAAGTGTCGACAAAACTGGTTTTTCTGATTTTTGAAAACATTTTTACACAAACCAATGCAAACACAATCAGTCTCAATACACTCCCATTGAATCCCCCTTATATCCTCAACTACACCCTGCAAGAAAATTTCACACTTCTATATCGTTTCTCAAGATCACATATCATTTGCTAAGTTTCATTACCATACTATTGTTTATTCTCTTGTTACATACACCATAATACTTAATATGTTTAACAAACCTTTACAATAGATATAACATACATGCCATACTACTATTTTATGTCAAAAGTCCTACCCTATTCGCCGTCGAGCTGGTACGGGCCGCTGCAGAAATGCTGATCTTCTATCCACTACCTACGAGTTAGACATATAACTCGCTGAGTAACTTATTGCCCAGTGGGTACTTTAACCATTGCCGAATATAAATGGTGCAAGGAAGGTTGTTGAAACACATAAAAAAGTAGAATACTGCATAATTAAACTATTTTCATACAATCATCATATTTATATTTTCTAATTAAGTTAAGATTCACATTTTGTATGTAAACAACATGTAATATAACTTCATTATAATTATGAGTTAACTTGCTCCACTAGGTAATTATGAATACACCGATCTCGAAATGAGGCCTCGTAAAGAGTTACGCGTGATCTTGACCTCACACGACTAATTGCCATGGTCTTGGTCTCACACGATATGGAATATACAACATAACTGCGTGGTCTCACATGACTAGTTGTCATCATCTTGACCTCACACAATATAACCACGCGCATGTAAGTAATATCCAGACCGAAGCCATTAAGACAGTACTGCCGGTAGGATTTATGGATTTGATGAATATGGTATTCATACCATATTTAGATCAGTTTGTGGTGGTCTTCATTGATGACATTTTGGTGTATTCGTGTAACGAGGAGCATCATGATAGACATTTGCAGATCTAATTGCAGACTCTGAGAGAGAAGCAGTTGTATGCTAAACTATCTAAGTGTGAGTTCTGGCTTGATCAGGTAGCTTTTCTTGGTCATGTGGTTTCAGTAGAGGGTATTAGAGTTGATCCGAGTAAAATTAAGGCTATCTTGAATTGGAGTCCACCAAAGACTGTGACAGTGGTTAGAAGTTTTCTGGGATTGGCACGCTATTATCGTCGGTTTGTGAAGGGTTTTTCTATAATAGCTACACCACTCACCAGATTACTTCGGAAAGGAGTTAAATTTGTGTGGACAGATCAGTGTCAGGCGAGTTTTGAGCATCTGAGGGAGATGTTGACTCAAGCTCCTGTCCTTACCCTACCTGTGGAAGGTAAACCATATGTGATATATAGTAATGCTTCACACAATGGTTTAGGTTGTGTTTTGATGCAGGAGGGTAGAGTCATTGTTTATGCCTCTCGACATTTGAAACCGCATGAGCTGAATTATCCAATGCATGATTTGCAATTAGCAGCAATAGTCTTTGCCTTCAAGATTTGGCGGCATTATTTATATGGGGAAAAGTGTTTCATTTATACAGACTACAAGAGTTTGAAATACCTGGGTGTTCAGAGAGGGCTAAATCTTCGGCAAAGGCGGTGGTTAGAGTTGGTTAAAGACTATGAATGTTTGATTGATTATCATCCTGGTAAGGCAAATGTTGTTGCTGATGCCTTGAGTCAGAAATCTTTGGCAGGTTTGACTGCTTATTCGCTCTCGTTGCTTATTGAGTTGAGAACATTGCATGCTAGATTTGAGTCTTCTGATGATGGTGCTTTGATGGCTCAGTTGCAGTTGAGGCCAGTCTTGTTGGATCATATTAGGGAAGCTCAATTAGCAGATGAGAGAATTCAGAAAATTGTGCTGGTTTGTCAAAAAGGGGAAAGTCGAGACTTTTACGTGAGGGATGATGGCAGTCTATGGTACAGAGATAGATTGTGTATTCTTGATGATGTAGAATTGAAAAGAATGATATTAGAGGAAGCACATCAGTCACTTTTTGCTTTGCACCCTAGGAGTACCAAGCTGTATTAGGACTTGAAGCGATATTATTGGTGGTCAAGTATGAAGAGGGACATAGCAAAGTTTGTATCCAGATGTCTCACTTCCCAGAAAGTGAAGGCTGAACACCAAGTTCCTTCAGGATTGCTCCAACCTTTATCAGTGCCAGAGTGGAAATGGGAGCGAGTGACAATGGATTTTGTGACTGGACTACCTTTGACTCAGAAGAAGCATGATGCAATCTGGATGATAGTTGATCAGATGACGAAAACAACTCATTTTCTTCCAGTTCGGATGGATTATTCTCTTGAGAGGTTGGCTAAGTTGTATATCAATGAGATAGTCAGGTTGCATGGAGTCCCAGTTTCTTTGGTGTCAGATCGAGATCCCCAATTTACTTCGAGGTTTTGGAACAGTTTGCATAATGCTCTGGGTTCTCGATTGCATTTTAGTACTGCTTTTTATCCTCAGACAGATGGACAGTCAGAGAGAGTGATACAGATTCTGGAGGATATGTTGAGGAGCTGTATCATTGATTTTGCCAGGAATTGGGACAGATTTTTGCCATTAATTGAATTTGCTTATAACAATAGTCATCAGTCGAGTATTGGGATGACTCCTTATGAAGCTTTATATGGCAGGAGATGCAGGACACCTTTGTGTTGGGATGAAGTTGGAGAAGGTAAACTGGTTGGTCCCGATGTGATTAAGGAAACAGAGGAAAAAGTGAAGGTGATTCGGGGTCGTTTGAAAGCAGCTTCAGACCGACAGAAATCTTATTCAGATTTAAAGAGAAGAGACATAGAGTTCAGTGTGGGAGATAAAGTGTTTCTGAAGGTGTCTCCATGGAAGAAGATTTTGAGTTTTGGCCGCAAAGGGAAGTTGAGTCCTCGTTTCATAGGACCATATGAGGTGTTGGAGAGAGTTGGTCCAATGGCTTATAGACTAGCTTTGCCGCCTGAGTTGGATTGAATACATAATGTTTTCCATGTCTCGATGCTTTGGAGATATAGGTCTGACCCATCTCATATCTTGTCAGTGGAGTCCATTGAGGTGAGTCTAGATCTGACTTACGAGGAAAAACCAGTGGCGATTTTGGCACGAGAAGTTAAAGAATTGAGGAATAAGAGGGTGCCACTTGTGAAAGTCCTTTGGAGGAATCATGCCACTGAGGATGTGACATGGGAAAGCAAGCAGGCGATGCAGAGTCAGTTTCCCCATTTGTTCCCGACTTGAGGACAGGTAATTTCGGGGACGAAATTTATTTTAGGGGGAGAGAATTATAACATCCAAAATTTTTTGAAAATTTCTAATTTTTGGAAAATTTGATAAAATAAATTATAATGTAAAAGGATAAATTAAATTAATAGTTTTAAATGAAAAATGAAGAGATTTTAAATGAAAAAGTGGAATATATATATATGATATATATGCAAAATATACATAACATATATAAAAGTCAACACTTTTTAAAAGAAAAGGGTATTTTGGTAATTAAATCTTATAAATTCAAAATTAATAAAATAATTCAAAAATAAATTAATTTTGAATGGAAGAGGGAAATTAGGACTTTTAATTTATTAAAAAAATAATTAAATAATTAAATATTAAATTATTTTAATATTTATATATGTGGTTTAAAAAAAGATGAAAAGGAAAGAATATTAAAAGTCTTCTTGTTGTTCTTCTTCTTCTTCTCAAGATCGTGGCTTCCATGGAAGTTTGAAGACCAAGGATTTTGCTTCTTCCATGCCCCATAAATTGAAGGAATTAACAAGTTTCAAGTGGATTTTTGGTGATTTCCACCAAAATTATTAAGTTTCCATCTCTTTTCTTTGAATTCCTTGGAAATTTAGATTATGTGAGAATTTGGATTTTTATGTAGGATGTTATAATTGTTGGAATTGGTGTGTATGATGTTATTTTGGGTAGTTAACAATGATTCTAAGGTTAGATTGAAGTGATGATGGAGTTTGGTTAAAGAATAGTGAAGAGAGAGAATTTAGGGTTATGAATTTTCGGGATTTTGAAAACATAAACTTTAATTGTGCAAATTGATTCCAAATGAGTTTTTTTTTTTTTATTCATAAACAAGTATTTTAAAGTCAAATATTGGATTTGGTGGTGTTGGGTTGGAGTTTGAGAATGGAAGTGGAGATTTAGGGTTTTGGAAAAGTGATTTTCCAAAGTGGTTGAATTGTGTAATTTTATTTGTTTAAGCATGTTGTTTAGTGTTAAAAATGATGAATATAAGCTTGGAATGTGTAATGGATTGTGTTGGAATGGAAAACCTTCAATGGGGGAAGGTTATGCCATTTTTGAGATTTTGTATATAAGAGTGTATTTTTATAATGTAAATGATTTAAATGTATTAAAATATGTTTTTAATAATATAAATAAACTTAAAACACTAATTTAATTGTAGTAGAATGAAATTCCAATGTTGAAGTAAGGAAAGGCTAAATTTTTGGAAATTTGTAGGAGTGATGTGTAATTATGATTTAATGTTGGAAATGCCATTAAATGTGATACTAAATGATTATTTGCTATCACATTTGGTTTAGGCATTGAGGTAGATTGATTTGCTTCATCCAAGTGGTGAAGGGCAAGTTAGAAAGATTGGATTGAAGGTTGTTTTTAGCTTGCTTTGGGTTGCTAGTGGAGGTATGTACAAACATTGAATATAATGTCTATATTTGCATAACATTTGGACTTAACACATTTTGGTTGAAAAATGTGTTAAGCTATTTGGTTCATTGATTGTGTATGAACAATGTGCTATGACATTTGTAATGTCATATATGTGTTAAATGCATTATGAAAAGCCATTGATAATGGCTAATTTGTGTAACATGTGAAATATACATATTTTGTGAAAAAACCCAAAGTAATTGGGTAATGTGTTGTGAATGCAAAGAATGAGATATGTGTAATAATGAAATAAATTGATATTGATAAAAATGAGAAAAGTGAGAAAAGTGAGAAAAATGAGAAAGATGTGAAAAATGAGAAACATGAGAAAAAAAAAAGTGAAAATAAGGCAATATGCCTAGATTGAATATGTAAAAACGAGAAAGAGATTAATAATGAGAAATATGAATAAATTGTGCGCCTAGTATGTTATTCAATTTTCAGAGTTCTGGGTTTGGTGGCATGCCTATGATTGCCTATGGGCTACACGCTGGAATGGTGAAAAGACTGGGTCGTAAGCCAGGCCAGCTGATAAATATGATATTTTTGGGGTGAAAAGACTGGGTCGTAAGCCTCAAAAATTGTAGCAGTCTAGCCGGGTTAAGGACCAAGATACTGGGGCCTAAGGGTCTAGCCGGGTTGAGGTCCAAGAGACTGGGGTTGTTACATTATCCATGGATATATATATTGCCTACGGGGCTAGACACATGGTGTCATTATGGACCAAAGCAGTAACTCTGAAATTTGAATAGCATATTAGATCCTTTTTGGGCCCATGCTTATCTTTGTTTTAATGTGAACTATGAATTATGATACAATTGAGTAATATAATGTGATGAGTTTTGCTTATGAAATCTTTGAAAAATGTAAGAAAGTGGATTGATGTGACATCTATATGCATTATGCATTTGGTATTGCATTGAGTTATATTGTTATTATCAAAGTTTGCACCACTAGGCTTCGGTTTAGGGCCATTGTTTCCATCGCGCAGGTGATAGGGTAGACCCAGTTGAGCCAGAGAGCTCTTCTAGACCAGGTCGGGTCTAGACTTATAGTTGAGCTTGTAGAATTGCTATCGAGATTAGAAACACTGTCAGCAGCATGTATATATTTTTATGTTATTGTACATTTTAAGTTTTATGCATAATATATTATGTTTTGAATTTTACATATTGTTTATTATAAAGAATGTTTGGGTCAATGTATTTGAAATGGGAGAGTAAGTGTGTTTTAAATTATATATATCTATATGTATAAATGTTTGAGAAAATTGGTGAAATTGAAAAGTATGGTTGAGAGGGTGATTGGAAATTATTGGGAGTGTTTTCTTTTTGCAGGTTGAATAATTGCTAAATTTTGGGATATCCAAAATACAAACAAAACTCTAGCGAATTTTTCCCAGAGATTTTTATGTATATTATTTATTTTGGGTTCTTATAACAAGTAAATAATAATTATATTCTATTTAATTTTTATATATTTAGAATTTTAAATTAGAAATGTAAAAAAAAAATTGTAAATCGGTCTGTGACATTTTTGTACTGTATATTCATATTTTACATATGCTAGAAATATGTATTGTACGTATATAGAGTATAAGGGTGTTACAACTAGTACCAATACATGCATCATGATTGAAAATTATTTTTTAATATTCCAATTTTCTCTCTCCAACAACTCACTTAGGTCGAGAACCTCAAACCTAGGCTTTGATACCAAAATAAATGTAACACCCTTATACCCTATATACATACAATATATATTTTCAATATATGTAAAATACGCATATACGGTATAAAAATATCACAAACCAATTTAATAAAAATTTTCACATTTCTGTTTTAAAATTTCAATAACTAAATATATAAAATTAAATAGTATATAAATATTCTTTACTAGCTATAGTAACCCGAAATAACATTTTATATGAAAATCTCTGGGAAAAATTTACCAGAGTTTTGTCTGTAATTTGGACGTTCCCAAAATTCAACAAAACACAACCTGCATAAAATAAACGCCCCAAATAAAATCAATTCACCATTTCTCCAATACTTCTCAATTTCTCCATATTTTCTCAGAATACTTATATATAGGTATATATATCAACATCACATATAAGATCCCATCTTAAACAAATTATTCAAATCATTCTTTACAATTTACATTATATACTTCAAAAACATATCATAACATATATAATATCAAAATATAATGTAATATCAAATATCTACATGTTGGCAACTGGCTCTGATCTTGATGTATTGAAAAACTCTTCAAGCTCAAAAAATACAAACCTAGACTCGACCAGGTCTAGTAGAACTCTCCAGGTTGACCAAATTGTCCGTGACACCTGCGCGACAAATTATAATCGCGCTAAGTCAAAGCCTAGTGGTATAAACTTTAATAATAATATTGTCCAAATGTAATGTCAATGCACAACACATATATATCTCACAACTGATAACATTATATCTCATTATATTGCTCAATTGTATCACAATTCATAATTCACATTAAAGGAAAAACAAGCATGGGCCCAAAAGGATATAATATGCTATTCAAATTTCAGAGTTACTGCTTTAGTCCATAATGACACCTTGTGTCTAGCCCCGTAGGCAATATGTCCATTGATAATTCAATTAGATCTGAGCTTACGACCTAGTCTTTTCACTCAGTCTAGCTTCAAGGATTTGTTTTTGAGGCTTACGACCCAGTCTTTTTACCCCAAAAATATTATATTTATTAGCTGGGCCCGGCTTACGACCCGGTCTTTTCACCTGCCCAGCAATTCATAGGCATGCCTCCAAACCCAAAACTCTGAAAATTGAATAACATACTAGGCACACAATTTATTTATATTTCTCATTATCAAATTCTTTCATAATTCCTTTATTAAAACTTTTTTCATTTTCTCATGATCAAACTAGGCACATTGCTTATTATATCATCTTTTTCTCACTTTTCTCATTTTTCTCTTTTATATCAAAATCAATTCATTACATTTTGTTTTCACATATCTCATCACATTATACCACATTTCTTTTCATTTTCAACACATTACCTTGGTACTTCAACATAATACACATTATGCATATCATAACATAATTCACATTCATCAACAGTATATTAAGTAAATTAACACATTTCTCAACTAAATGTGTTAAGTCCCAATGTCATATAAATATATACAGTCATTTAAAGTTTGTACTTACCTCCACTAGCAACCCAAACCAAGCTTAAAATAACCTCCAATCCTATCCTTCCAACTTGCCCTTCACCACTTGGATGAAGCAAATCAACCTCCCTCAATGCCTATATCAAATGTGATCATAAACAATCATTTAATATCACATTCTAAGGCATTCTCAACATCAAACCTTAATTTAACAACACTCCTACAAAATTTCAAAAATTAAGTCTTGTCTTACTTTAACTTAGCAAATCCATATTAACCCATTAAATTATTGTTTTGAGTTTATTTATATCATTACAAACATATTTTAACATGTTTAAACTAATTACATTAATTAACCACATGCTTATGTTCAAAACCCTAAAATGGCATAACCTTCACCATTGAATGATCTCTATTCCAACTCAATCCAATTATCATTTCAATCTTATTTCCACCACTTATATCATTAAATAACATGATTTAAGCATTAAAATCAAACAATTAATCATTCTTTGAAAATTCACTTTTCCAAAATCCTAAATCAATACTACATCTTCAAACTCTATCCAAACTTAACTAAATCCATCATTTGATTTTAAAATCCTTGTTTATGCATCAAAACAATACATTTGGAACTAATTTTCACAATTAAAACTCATGATTTCAAAAACTCAAATGTTCCATAGCCCTAAATTCTCTCTCTTCACCAAACTTAACTTAAATTCAACCATTTCTTAAATCTAACCTTAAAATCATTGTTAATTACTTAAAATAACTTCACCCATATCCAAATAGATAATTAAATCTTAGAACTTCAAAAACCCAAAATACACATATTCAAACTTTTATGGAAATCCAAAGAAAAAGTGAGTAAACTTACTAATTAAAGAGGAAAACCTTAAAAATCCACTTGAAAATTTGTAAATATTTCAATTAAATGAATTTAGAAGAAGCAAATCCCTTTCTTGAAGCCATGAAAATCGGCCTTGAAGGAAAGAAGAGGAAGAAGATGAAAAAAAAAGTGATTTTCTCTTTTCTCCTAATCACATTTTCAACCTTATATATATTATTATTTTAATATATTTTTAGTTAATTAATTAATTAATTATTTATTTAATTAAAACCCCAAAATATTATCTTCCATCCAAAATTATTTATTTTTTAATTATTTTATTAATTTTAAATTTTTAAGATTTAATTACCAAAATATGCTTTCACTTTGACTTTTCTTTTAAAAAGTGTTGACTTTTATATGTTGTATATATTTTACATATATATCACATATATATTCTACTTTTTCATTTAAAATCCCTTCATTTTTCATTTAAAACAATTAATTTAATTTATCCATTTAAATTATAATTTATATTATTAAATTTCCAAAAATTAAAACTTTTTTAAAATTTGGGGATATTACAATATGTACAAGTAATGTGTATCTTATATACACATCAAATGTACTTTATATGTGTATTAAATATATTAAGTATGTAATGTATTAATCCAACATATACAATTAATATACCATATGTATATGTTTTATATACTATAGATATATATATTGAGTATATATAAAATTTTATATCTCCAAAATCACTGATGTAACAATAATAGTGTGAATTGAAATGGTTCCTCTTTATATATTAAATTAATTTTTGATTTTCTAAATGATAATTTCTTGTTAAGGTTGACTTGGCCTTCTTGATCAATTGCTAAGGATCGATTATAATAGCTATAATTAGGTAGTGGATTGATGGGAATTGGACACATCTGAAGTTTAAAACCTTAGTTACATTTTTGAGCATGTTGTAATTCCTTAGATTCTTGAGTCGGACTTAGTATGACATCTTTAATATCTTAATTTTATGACCCTTGAGTTGTTAAAAAAATCTAATAATACTAATAAAAGGAGCTTTGAAAATTTATCCTTGTTTTGCTGATTTTCAATCTTGAATTGAAACAAATGAGTTGGAATCATGAATACTGCTAGTAGCCATTTGAACTGTGATTCTGGCTGAGTAACCAAGGGTCAGCATCACAAATATTTACCTTCGCATCAAAAGGTTAGTATAGGTTCAAACAAGTCGGGCTCCTTAAATAATAAAAATGTATATGTATATATATATATAAAGAGGGTAAAAGAACTTAAGAGAAAATTTACACTTTCATACTTTGTTCATGACTTTTGAGTTTCTAGAATTTTAAGCTCAATCTTTTAACTTTGGAAATTTAAGTTTTAGGTCTGTGAAATTTTTGTTTTGAAACTTCTTGATTCAGCTATCACGATTGTGAATTAGTTTTTGGTTGAGAATGTCTGGTTTTTTTATTCGAGTATTGTCAAAATTTTCTTTTCTTTTTGGATATAGAGGGGTTCGTCATTTCTGCTTATTATAGTGATTAGTTTGCTTGAGGACAAGCAAAAACTCAAGTGTGGGGGAATTTGATAAGTGCATAATTGATATTTTACCCCTATTTCTTAATATGATTATTATCCAATTGAGTTTAATTTGTTTGTTCAAGTGCTTTTTAGGATTAATTTCAGGAATTCTTTGTATTTTGAGGCTTATGGTCATTTTGGAGAGAATTACGGTTGAAAGTCGAGGAAAAGAGCAAAATTTTTTAAGTGACACGCCCAGGGACATGGGCATGTTAATGGACGTGCCTTTGATACTACCATACAGAAGCATTGACACGCCCAGTGACAAGGGGTGTGCAACCGAGCGTGCTTATTACAATACCTCACAGAAGCATTGACACACTCAGTGACATGGGCATGTCACTAGGCGTGCCTTTTATCCAGAATCCTAGTAGCAATGATACGACCAGTGACATGGGCGTGTCACTGGGCGTGTCAGGCTAACATATATGCACTATAAAAGCTGAGCTGACGTGTGAATTAGGGATCTGATTTTTATTTCTTTACAACTTAGAGCCGACTTCTAGGGACAAAAAGAGAGTTTTGAAGCTGAAATTGAAGGTGAAGACCCATTCTACACAAGATCTAAACCAAGATTCAAGGATTCAAGTGAAGAAACACAAATCATTCGCCATGGATTGTTTGGAATCTTTTACTTATTTTTCTTGTTCTGGTTTTTTAGTTTTGAACATGAACTAATTCATTCTCTATCTAGATATTGACGAACCCTAGCTTTATTGTATGGATTGAATAGTTTTATTTAATTAAATCATTTGATTGAGTTGTTTTATTCTTATGATGCTTAATGATTTATTTCCAATTGATAATGCTTATTGATTAGTTGCTGTGAGCAGAGATTTTCGCCCCCACTCCCGGTGGAATGGTCCTTGCGACTTCTGCACAGTTTAGGCTCGGGGCCGTAGAGAACATGGACCTAAGTCCGGAGAAAATGGAGTCGCCACCCGGATGAGCCAGGAAAAAAGAAAGGGGTGGATGACTCAATTCCTAAGGAATCCCCAACCCCCTAATGGGTTCGGAAAGTTGGGTACGTATGGGGAAGGTGAGAAATGGCCCAGCACCCCCACAATGCCCGGTTCATTGGAACCAGCCTCCTTTATAGGTCTTAATATTATAAAATTCTTAAGTATAACAACATTATCCATATTACACACAACAATTAAAATAAAGCATCGATATATTGAAAATCAAAACAATGTCCAAGCAAAACAAATAAATGGACACCCACCCGAAGATGGAAACATGTCCTTACATCTCATGCCTAAATAGGACACCCACCGGAAGGTAGAAACATGTCCTTTACATTGGTTCTAAAATAGAAAAAGCAATTTAAATTACATGATATTTAATCAATGAGGTATCCACCATGTGAAAACATACCTCTTACAACATTTGGAAATCTAAATAAATTGATAAAAGTAAATAACCATTCATCATAAATAAATCATTCATCAAAGGTATTAAAAATCAATAGAAAGTAAACATCCATCCATGATAAATTAAATGAACCAATCATTGAACTTAAATAAATTAAAGCATATAAAATAAATCAAAGCATAATCAAATATAGAATTGAATAAGGCAAATAAACATCTAAATTATAACTACTATTTCCATTTAGGGTTCTTTATTTCATGTGTTTGGGTTTTGGAATTTATGGAATTTGGCTACTGTGAGTTTTTTAAGGAATTAAAATAGATTAAGGTTTTATATTTTAAAAGGTTGATGAAGTTCTTTGATTAACCAAATTAGTGTTTGAATGGTGAAATCATGAAACTAGGGTTTGGACACTTTAAAATACATTTGATTTGTGGTTTACAGTTACTCATATGGTTTCAAGCTTACTGTGTAAAATTAAACATTTGTGTATTTATGGTTTTTAAAGTTTTAAAGGATTTAGGGTTTGAAAAAAAATTAAGGTTTAAGGTTTTAAGGGGTTAGGGTTTACTATTTTGAGTTTTGAAATTAAATTAGGGTTTTAGGATTTTTGAATTTAGGGTTTCGGGTAATGAATTTAATTTTAGGATTTGGAAAGACAATTGGCAATTTCATGAAGTTTTATGAATTTAAACAAAGCGATTTAAAGTTTATAAGAGCAAAAAAGATATTTTTAAGGCTTTTGGAAGGAAACAGAACACAATTTAAAGTTTTGATAATTTGGAAAGTAAATTTTAGTTTTGGGGTTTTGAAGAAATAAAACAAATAGCTTTAAACTTTTGGAAAATAAAGCCACGATTTAAGATTTTCATACTTCAGAAAAGGTGAATTAAGGTTATGAGGTTTTTAATTTAAAATAAACAATTATATGATCTAGCTACTGTGAAAAAATAAAAGAAATTAAGAATTCAAACCTTCTTTTTTAAGTTACACCAAAAATTGCTTCTTGGATGAACAAGGTCAAAGACAAACCTTTTTGCCTTTGAATTGCTTGAATTGTTTTTCTGCTCTCTCAAAAAATTAGCTTGATTCAAGGTTTTCTTTCACAGTTTTGGTTTCCACTTTTGTTCAAGCTTCCGTCTAATTTTCTTCCTTATTTCTCCTTGATTTTTTCTGATCCTTTTTCCCCTCTTTTTTGTATTGTTTTGTGCATATTTATATAAGAATTTATGATATAATTCTAGTTATTCACAGTATTTAATCCTAATTAGGAAAAGGAAACCGAAACCTAATTGTATTAGGTTTCGAAAAAATTTGCGTCAGAAATTTTCGCTGGCAAAAAAAAACTGCAGCAAAAAAATTGCGCTAGCGAAAAAAACTGCCGCAGGAAAAATTGCGCTGGCAAAAAAGCTTCCGCAGCGGGTGAAATGGGCCTGCGGGGAAATCCTACGGGGAAATGGCTTTGGCCATTTTGCTGCAATCCGACTTTTTTTTGTTATTATTTTTAAAGCAAATATTACTCACTTAAAATAACAAAAATTATTTTGGACTAAAAAATATATTGGACAACACAAAAATTATTTTGGACTAATTAAAATATATTAGACCGGACTAGGTCAAAAATTAAGGGTCCACAGTTGCAATTTTTATATTATTGACTTGAGAAAGCTTGATATGAATAGAATACTCATAAGGATTGAGGATTGATTGGAGTGCTAGAGATAGACTTATAAGATTCTTTGGTTTATGATTCCTTGTTCTTAATGCAAGATCTATTTAATTATGTTTGAGAAGAGATTTCAGCATTAGGGATTAATTCACTTGAGAAAGGTTTTAGTCTAATATAGAGGAATGCCAATTCAGCTCTATTATTTGATTTAATTGAATTGATTTTCATAAATATTTTTATGGCTAAGGGGATTCAATATCTAGATAGTATTTTCATCATCAATTCTTTTTGCACAATACTTAATCTCTCTTTACTTTAAGTTATTAAGTTAATTGTCTTTCATTACAAAACTTCACAAAACTATTAATTTGCTAAACAGTTAAAATTTGCACTAGTACTTGGCCTTGTCCCCAGTGGAACGACAACCCACTCACTACTTTATTACTTGAGTGACCTGTGCACTTGCAGTATTGCAATAGCATAAGTTCATACCATCAATTATACTTCTCCATTTATGTCTAAAATTGACAGTTACCATAATTTCCTAACTTGAATTAGGTAACTAAAAATAATGATATGGTTACAGGCAAATGTATGAAGGATTTAGCCCAAGGCCTGTTACCAAATGTATGATATTATAAGGTGTATTTTGTCAATGGATATAAATTTCACACAAAATCTCACTGCACAATAAGATATACTATGAATAGTGGAGTTTGTATAAAAATGTCAAACTACAGTAATAACTCTTATGATTTCTATGGTCGATTAGTAGACTAATATTATAAAGGTTAAATGTCTAGTCCTATCAATTAAGAGAATAATGTTATATAAATGTGACTAGTATGACCCTAAAATAGGACAAAAGTATATCCATAATATAATTTAGTTAATGTAAACAAAAGAAGAACATATGCCAAATATGAATCATTTATTCTTGTTAGTCAAGTTGTCCGAGTGTACATGTCCCTTATCTAAGCATGTGATAGACACTTCTGATTGGTTGTTGGTATACAAAATAAAAGCTAGATCAAAGATTGAGCTACTTGAATCATCTGAAAAAAATCATGAAATAGATATTGCATTTTAAAAAGATAGTCATGAGAATGTACAAGCTACAAATAGGACAGTTGATGATGATCCAAATCATTTAAATGATCCAACTAGACAAAAATGGACATCGATTTTGGAGACATAGAATTTTAATCAGATGAATCAATACTCAAATTAGAATCTAAAGAGTCTGAATTAGATTATAGCAGTTAATAATAATAAGTATACATTCTATAGACCCTTAATTTTTTACTAAGTCAAGTCTAATATTTTAAAATAAGTCTGAAATAATTTTTGTTATATTTATTATTTATTTTAGTATTTATTACTTATTTTAATACTTATTTTATTATTTATTTTATTTATTTTATTTATTTTTAAAATATATATAGATAATAATATAAAATATATATATATAAATAAAAAATCAGACAAACCAATCGGTGAGTGGCACGTGACAAGGCAGTTCGCCGTAGGAAAAACTTGCGGTGAATTGGCCAACCCCAATTCATCGCAGCTGCTTGTTGTGGAGAATTGGGCAGCGCTTCGCAGGGGCTCTCCCAATTGTTCGCATCCCATCCCGTTGCTCGCGTCTCAGCAGCCCGTGCTAGTGCGTTGGCCAATTTTTACTAAAATTTGATTTTTACTCAAAAACATCAATAAATTTCCTAAATAGTTTGAACTTCCTTAAGATATTAGGTTTTACTTTAAAATTCTATAAATATTAGTCTTAAAACATAGAATTGAGGGGGACTAAAATTAATCAAGAATTCCAATTGGACTTTTAAACCTTGAAGCGATCTGAAGCAGCTGAGAACAAAAAGAACAATTCCATCCACAAGGCAACAAGGCAGTGTTGTCTTTATCAAGGTCTCCCTAGAATTCTAATGACACAATTGTGGTGAAACTAACAACAAAGGTTTGATCTTAACCAATAATTTTTTATATTCACAGTAGCCATGACATGCTTTCTTTTAAATGTTTTGTTAATGTCTTTCGATATTAATGTTTTCCAGTAGCATAAAATTGTTAAATCTGAATTACATATTTTATAAACCAAAATCCTAATTCATTAAATCCTTAAACCCTCATCTAATTCCTAAAAACTCTTAAACCCTAATGTTCCAGTAGCTAAACAATCCCAAAAACCCCAAATCATTTTGTTAAAACTCAAAGCCCTAAACTATTTTTGTCCAAAACTTTACACTATTTAATTAAATCCAAAAACCCTAATTATTTTTCCAAAATCTTAATGTATTTCCCCAAACCATTGTTTTCCTGAAATAATAAATTAAAATACTAATTTCTTTTAAAACTTGTCATCCAATAACCCTACCTTCAAATTATTCTACCCAAAATACCAAAATCGTAACCTAGTAAAAAAATCTGAGAAAATCCTAATTTATTCCCAAAATATCAAAACCCAATTCTCTCAAACCCTAATCAAGGAGTGTTAAAATTATTAAACTATAATTCCCAAAACCAATACCCCAAAACTTAAAACCGTAATTCCAGTGGCTCAATTTCTAAATTTAGGTCCAAACCCTAATTCTAATAATTTAAAACCATAAACCCTAGTTTCTTAAAACATATTCCATAAAACCCTAGCTTGTATATTTAGACTTTAATTGTTATTTGAATCCTGCTTTACATACTTAGTTTGCATCTTCATATCTTGATCTTTATTTGGCTTATAATGAATGGTTTACTTTCATGATGAATGTCTCTTATTGGTTTACTTTATTTTTATTATGTAATAGGTATGTTTCCACCTTGTGGGTACCTCATTAATTAAGTTTCATGTTATTTAAATTATTTTCATTTTTTGGTATAAATGTAAAGGATACATTTCCACCTTTTGGTGGGTGTCCTATTTAGTTTTAGACATTGGATGATGTAAGGACATGACTCCATCCTTGGATAGATGTCCATTTATTTATTTTGTTTGGACATTGCTATAATTTTTGATAAAGTATTTATTTATTCTTATGATCACATGTAGTATGGGTAATGCCATTATATTTAAGAATTTTATAATATTAAGACCTGAAAAGGAAGTCAGTTCCAATAAATCAGGCATTGTGAGGGTGCTGGTCATTCTCACCTTCCCCACACATACCCAACTTTTCAAACCCAATAGGGGGTTGGAGATTCCTTAGGAATCAAGTCATCCACCCCTTTCTTTTTCTCGGCCTGTCCGAGTGGCGACTCCATTTTTCGTATTCTCTAATGCCCTGAGCCTAACAGTGCCGAAGTCGCAAGAACCATTCCATGTGAGAGTGGGCACAAAAAATCCCCGCTCACAGTGGCAACTCCACTAGGGATAGGAGAAGTTGATTCCATTGGTCTTTTTATTATTTTATTCTTTCTTGTCATGATATTATCCATTGCATCATATTAGATTGCATCGTGTGCGTGAGTTAGGATGTCCGTGTTACCCGTGTTATGTTATGCCAGGGATACCAAACTTTCACTTAAGGTGTGGAGATCGAGCATGGTATAACCACTCATAGTCTTATATCTTTTGATATATACTTGCTATGGGAGCCTAAACCTTTCAACTCATAGTGAGGAATTGAGCCATCAACTTATTATTCTTTTTGTGGGTAAACATCTTTGATTGATGAATTACTAGAACTTGCTTTGAAATGCATTTTAAGATTACAGAAAAATTTCAATTTGGCATCAAGATGATTAAGGCAATTAGGTGAACCACTTTGGCTTAAAAAGACTAACCCTATATTTAACATTAGTTAGCCAATTTTGAGCCTATTTCATTTTCCTTTTCTTTCTTTTTCACAACACCATTAGCTTGAACCTTGTTGTTTAACTCTTATCCTTTCATTAGGTCAAGAGCATTTTAAGAGCGTCTATGACCGAGTGTTGTGTTGAATTAAGTGTGGGGCTAAATTTAGTAGGTTTAAGATTGCAAAGGAAAATAAAAAAAAAGAAGAAAAAAAATATATATAATAACAAAAAAAAGAGAAGAAAAAAATATATTTATATATATAATAAAAAGAATAATTATTGTTCTTGTTGAAAGGGTTTGAATGTATCATTTCAAGATTTAATAAGTGAGTTCCCTTGAAAAGCTATTTAATGTCAAGGGGTAGATGAGAGGAAGGTGTTTTGGGATTGTTGGGTTATGTATATGATCGGGTACTTCATTCTTAAAGTGCTCTTGAACTTAATGATTAAGCTCACATTTCCTAAATTCCATGCCTTTACCTTAGCCCCATTACAACCCAATAAAGACCTTTTGATTGATGCTTGATTGTTATTTGTGGTGGAGATTTGATTGATAAGCAAGCCTATGGTAATAATCTTTCATTGATTGTTATGAGTGTAAACACCACCATGATCAAACACTTGTAAGAGTTGGTGAGGGAGCGACAACATAGGTTATGCATGGAAAACCATTTAATTGCATGGGTGTCGATTTTGTTTGATTCGATATTGATTGCAGATTTAGGGATAAGGAAGTCTTGATGCATCTTTATAACTCTTGAATTTAACAAAATTTATCTTGTTAGTGTGTTTTGATTTTAGCCTTGCTTGGGGACAAGCAAGAAGTTAAGTGTGGGATAGTTGTTTAGATCATTTTTGTACTTGTTTTTAGTATGATTTTATGTGTGTTTTAGTTAATGTTTTGATTAATTTTTGTTTTAAGTGTGTTTAAAGTGTTTGTTTTATGTTTAGATGCAAAAAGACCCTTGGAAGATCAAAACAGTGCAAGAAAAGCATGAACCAAGCAAGACATGGCCAAGCCAAATCAGGCTTGGCCGTGTCCCTCAAAGATTGAAGAGGGCAGAGAGAGACACACCCAGAGACACGGCCAAGCCTCTGGCCGTGTCTCACCCAAGGAGCAAACCGAAGAAGACCAAAGAAAGAAGAGCAAAGAACGAAGGGCAGTAGGTAACACACTCAAGGGACACGGCCAAGCTTGTGGCCATGTCCCTCCAAACATGACAAACATGGCCAAGTTGTCTAAGCTTAGCCGTGTCACACTCAAGTCCAAAGAAGAAGAGATGAAAATCACACAGAAGCCGACACACTCAAGGGACACGGCCAAGCTTGTGCCATGTCCCTCCAAACTTGTCAATCACGACCAAGCTTCCAAAGAAACATATATGAAGGCAGAAGTGGACACCCTCAGGGGACAAGGCCAAGCTTGTGGCCGTGTCCCTCCAAGCACCTCAAACACAACCAAGCTTACCTGAACTTGGCCGTGTCACTCATGGACTAAAGAAAACGTGGATTTTTGGAGCGGAGGTTTCGTATAAATAATAGAATTAGGGTTTTCAAAAAGAGACGGCTAGGGTTTTGAGGAAATAGAGAAAAGAAAAGAGAAGGAGGGGGCAAACACCATTTTGGGATGAGGAGAGAGTGACACTCTCTGTAACACCCTAATACCCTATATAAGTACCATACATATACTTAGTATACATACAGTAAGTATATAAAGCATAAGGATGTCACTTTTCGTTATATTTTAAAAACCTGTAACAGAGTTCAAACCATAATACGTTAATTTAAATATCATTTACAAAATCATTATCTTTATCAAAACTCCATTTATACATATAAATATTCTCTTACCAGAAATACATCATAATTAAAAGTTATACATGTATGCATTACCCTCTAGTTGGTCTCGACAAACTCTTACTCTTCTCGTGGCATAACGAAAGACTTCATATCCTCCACCAAACTACCTGCGTGATTACACATCCGCGCTAAGCCCGAGAGCTTAGTAGTACAAAAAAATAACATATAAACATACATTATAAAAATACTAATATATAATGATATATCAATTCCATGTGCCATTAGTTTCTTATCATGTTCTCCTTTTAAATTGCACCTTTCATATATCTTAACTAATTTCATGTATTATATACATATCATTTTCACCAACCACAATTCATCACTAATAATCACCATCAACATATTAATACCCACATTATATATCATGTCATTATCACCAATCATCAATCCAACATTAATACTCAAAATCAATATTTCAATATACATATTACATAACATTTCATGTCATTATTTTATTCACAATTCATCAATCATGAATCACATTTCCAACCAAATCCACCATAGATTTCATTACTCGTTTATTACAACATTTATATATATCATATTGACAACAACGACAGACTCGGGCCCAAACAACACTAATATGCCGTTCAATTTTCAGAGTAATGCTTTGGTTCATTCATCACATTTATCATTATCATAGACCCAACTAGGCTTCAAGGATTAGGTTCAACCAAGCTTCAAGGGGAGCAAAGCATGCTAAGCATCAACCCAACTTGGCTTCAAGAACCAATCCAACCTAGCTTCAAGGGTTGTAACATCTCAATTAGGCTTCAAGGACTTAGCCAACCTAACTTCAAGAGATTGTTACTCATTTTAGGCATGCCACCAACAACAAACTCTGAAAATGGAATAACACATTAGTTACACAATTCATTTATTACTTTCATTCTCAATTCTCATCATCAATTAGGCAAACATGCCTTATGTCTTTCAATTGAATCATCATAGCCAATCACAATGGCTTCACATCACATTTGAGTTATCTTAAATTCATCATCATATAGACAACATATCCCTTTATAACACTTCAATCATTATTATCAACCATGATGATCTCACATTTTATCATTTCTCAAAACACATTGACAACATTCATTATTAAGACATTTATTATAATAAATTGCATTGCACATACCTTTTTGGATGATCCTCATCTCTTCCACACTATATAAGTCATAATATTAGTCACATTGTTCATATAACATACTACCATTCACAAGATTCACAATGCAGAACATAACATTGTTTATACATAATCATATGCATCATTGATACAATATTTCAAAGTACATATCACATTACCATTCACAATGCATATAGCCTAACATTGTTCATATGCTTCATCAATCTCATCAAATGTGTGCTATAATCTCAACATCATATAAATGTATGTTCCACATATATTTATTTAGATCATTCTTTGTTTTCAAAGTGTTTAGAGTGTTTATGTTTAGGTTTAGGAACAACAAAACCTTTGAAGAATCAAAACAAAGTGAGAAAAGTCAAGAACCATCACAGTAGCAAACACCTTCATGGGACACGGCCAAGCTTGTGGCCGTGTCTCTCAAAACCAATTGGCAGTAGCAAACACATTTATAAGACACGGCCGTGTCCCTCCAAAATCAATCCAACACGGCTCAATTTTCCTTGACTTGGCCGTGTCTCTCATGAATTGGCCGTGTCTCTCCTTGCTTTTGGCCGTGTCACTCAAGAACAAAACCCTATTTGTGGCCAAAACACTTCTAATTGCATTTAAACACATGATACACAACATAAACTCATTCAAATGGATGTAATCAAAGTCATTAACACTTATTTTGCATGTTTAACACAATAATCACAATTAACCATACATTTAATCATTCATCACATCAAAACCCTAAAACCAAATTCACTCTTGATCTTCCACTATCAACCTCCACATAACTTACCATATTCAAGACCAAACCAATCACCAATTCAATCTTTTGACTTACAATCAGTTCTAACACTTATAAACACAATTCAAACACACCAAATCATCACATCAACAAATCACAATTCACCTTAGACACAACTTCAAGATTAACAAAAGAAATCAAGAGAGTACTAACCTTAAATGAAGAAATTTCACCAATCTTCAATTCAATCCTTTGATTCCTCTTCCAATTTGATGTTAGAAACCAAAATACTTCAATTGCTCTCTTTTCCCTTTGGATAGCCGGCCACTCATGCAAAGAAAAGAAAAATGAAGACAAGTCAATCCTTCTTTTCTTCTTTAAATCTCCACCAAGAGATTTTCACCAAGCAATTACCTATATACCCTTTGTCATTTAACTTAACTTTTGTCACTTGTATGCCCATTATGGTAATTTCACATATCACATAAAAATATCCTCTTCCATTGACCCCTCATTTGACTTATGTATATGTTATTTATACTACCATATATGCAACATATACACTTCCTTTAAAAATTCTTTTCTCTTTCAAATTAACATATACACTCAATCCAATCAAAACAACAATAATATTCAAAACTTCTAGGGCATACATTGGGATATTACACTCTCCTTGTTCCTTCATCTTCATCCTCCATCTTCATCTTCTCCATCTTCCATTGACAAGATCTTTGAGGTTCTTTGGGATAAGTTGGGTTACAAGCTCTTGAAGGTTGAAGAAGCTTCATTAAAAGGTTTGGTGACTTGAAAAAGCTCCATTCCATCTACCAAAGGCAAGATCCATTCCAAGGTTTGGAGACTTGAGAAAGCTCCATTCCATATTGCAAAAGGGGAATCAACCATTGAAGAGGGCTTGAGTTCTTCATCATACATCAAAGTGGAGCTAGGAGGAAGATTAGTAATCCTACTCTTGGCATCTTCACAAGGGGTTTTTCTATTCTCTCTTTTAATTCATTTCAATATTGTTTTTGTTATATTAAGAGAATTGATATTGCAATTGGACAATTTGTGTTTGATTTCTATTGAGTTGAATGAATGTTTTAAATTGATGATGTTGAGCTAAAAACCCATGCTTAGGGTTTGTAGTATATTTGATTGAATGGTTTGATTTGATATTTCCATTGATGTACCTTGTTATTGGTTGATTGCATTGGATTGTATGCTAGGTTAATAGATTAGCTACCTATTGATCTCTAGATATTGAATGAAGGACCGAGAGGTGAAATTTGATATCGGAATTATGCAATCGACTACCCTATGAATGAATTAGAAATATAAGTTCTAGGGTTTCATTAATTTACAAATGTAAAATAATTGGTTATTGCTATTTCATGAATGTGAGAACTAATGAATTGGTAATTGACTAATTAATCTTAAGGAACAAATTAATTTACAAGGTTATGTTAATGGATAATTGAGAATTGAGCTTTGATTGAATGGACCTATAAAAGGGTTAGTGTTCATTATTTTGTATTTTGGAAGTTGAATTTGGATTAGATATTTTGGAATTTAGGGTCTCGGGTGGTGAATAATTTTTAAGAATTTGGAAATCAATTTGATAATTTCATGAAGTTTTATGAATTTAAACAAATAAATTAAAGTTTTTGTAAGTAGAAAAGATGTTTTTTAAGGCTTTTTGAATGAAATAGAACCTACTTTAAAATTTTAAAAGAAGCAGAATTTACATCATAGTTTTGTTGAAAAATATGTTCAATTAGAGTTTTAAGATTTTTAAGAAGAAAAAATAAAAATTTTAAGCCTTTTGGAAGATAAACTAATGAAATAAGGTTTTTTTGGCTTTAGAAAAACTAAATTAAAGTTCAAAGGTTTTTAATTTTGATTTCATAAATTTGCTACTGTGTAAAAAAACAATTAAAGAAAATTAATTAACACATACCTTCTTTTGATGATTTCTCCAAAAATAATTCTTCTTGGATAAACTAGCTCCAAACACAGGCCTTTTTTGCCTTTGAATCCTCTAAATCGTGCTGCTGCTGTTCCAGAAAAGAATTGAATTGAATTTCTTCTTTTCCTTCCTTGATTTGGTTTCAAATTTTCCAAACTACTCTTGGATTTTTGCCTCCCTTAAATTAATTGCCTTTGGTCCTTATTTATAGTCGTTTGAGGTTGTTTATTCCTAATTAGCTAAGGTAAGTAATATTAATAAAAAAAAATAAACCAAAACCTAATTGGATTATGTTTCAAAAAATTTGCGTCGAAAAATTTGCGCTGCCAAAAAAAAACTGCTGTGGAAAAACTGCGTTGGCAAAAAAATCTGCAGCAGCTGGCTGCGGCAGCGAGCAGAGCGGGCCCGTAAGCTATTTCGCAGGCAGAAAATTTCTGCGAGCGAAATGCCCACGGGCCCGTTCCCACCAGCCCGTGCGATGATTTTTTCGTCGTCGATTTTTTCGACTCTGATTTTTATTTTTATTTTTATTTTTTGACTTTTATTTGTTTATTTCTATTTTTTATTAATAAAAATTAGATACTAAAGCAAAAATTATTTAATAAAAATCATTTTGGACCAATTAGACAACAAAAATCATTTTAGACTAAATAAAACATATTGGACCGGATTGGGTCAAAAATTAAGGGTCTACAGTTTGCCCCCTGCTTGAATGATCTGAAACCTTAGTGAAAGAGAGTGAAAAGTAATAAGACTTAATTTTTGATGAAACGGTTGAGGTTTTGGGTTCTGGACTCGGTTCGAGTTCTGGACTCAATGATAATTCTAGGTTCTGGACCTAAGGAAAATTTGGGTTCTGGACCCGGTTCGAGTTCTGGACTCAAGGATAATTCTAGGTTATTGACCTAAGGAAAATTTGGGTTCTGGTCCCGATTCGAGTTTTGGACTCAAGGATAATTCTAGGTTCTGGACCTAAGGAAAATTTGGGTTCTGGACCCGATTCGAGTTCTGGACTCAAGGATAATTCTAGGTTCTCGACCTAAAGAAAATTTGAGTTTTGGACCCGGTTCGAGTTCTGGACTCAAGGATAATTCTAGGTTCTGGACCTAAGAAAAATTTGGATTCTAGACCCGGTTCGAGTTCTGGACTCAAGGGAGATTCTAGGTTTCGGACCTAAGAAAAATTTGGGTTCTGGACCCTGTTCGAGTTCTGGACTCAAGGATAATTCTAGGTTCTAGACCTAAAGAAAATTTGAGTTTTGGACCCGGTTCGAGTTCTGGACTCAAGGATAATTCTAGGTTCTGGACCTAAGGAAAATTTGGATTCTAGACCCGGTTCGAGTTCTGGACTCAAGGGAGATTCTAGGTTCCAGACCTAAGAAAAATTTGGGTTCTGGACCCTGTTCGAGTCCTGGACTCAAGGATAATTCTAGGTTCTAGACCTAAGAAAAATTTGGGTTTTAGACCCGGTATTGGGTACTTGGACCCGAGATTAATTTGATTTGGGTACTTGGACCCGAGATTGATTTGATTTGGGTACTTGGACCCGAGATTGATTTAATTTGGGTACTTGGACCCGGGATTGGGTACTTGGACCCGAAATTGATTTGATTTGGGTACTTGGACCTGAGAATGGGTACTTGGATCCGAGCTTGGGTACTTGGACCTGAGAATGGGTGCTTGGACCTGAGATTGAGTTTGACTGACCTTTTATCGTTTGAGAAGTTTGACTGCTCCGACTGTTTTATGCATTGTGATTCATCACCATCAAAATGGATCTTCACCCTTTGAGATCGGGTCTTCACCCTTAAAAATGGATCTTCATCCTTTGAGATTGGGTCTTCACCCTTAAAAATGGATCTTCATCTTTTGAGATCGGGTCTTCACCCTTGAAAATGGATCTTCATCTTTTGAGATCGGGTCTTCACCCTTGAAAATGGATCTTCATCCTTTGAGATCGGGTCTTCACCCTTGAAAATGGATCTTCATCTTTTGAGATCGGGTCTTCACCCTTGAAAATGGATCTTCATCCTTTGAGATCGGGTCTTCTTTGTTCTTTGAAGATGGGAGTGGCACGGCCAGTGGCTTGGCCGTGTCCCCTGGGTGTGTCAGCTTCTGTGTTTTTTCTTTGGTTCTTCTTTATTCTTGGCTTAGGATGGGACATGGCCAAGCTTGTGGCCGTGTCATGTGACACGGCCAGTAGCTTGGCCGTGTCGCCTGCCAGTGTCACCTACTGCTTCCCTTCTCTCTTTGCTTGGTCTTTCTTGGCTTTGCCCTTTAGGTGAGACACGGCCAGTGGCTTGGCCGTGTCTACTGCCCGTGTCATGTTTTGCCAAGATTTCCTTTAAGGTGACACGACCAAGCTTGATTTGGCTTGGCCATGTCTTGCTTGGTCCCTGTTTTCCTTGTTTTGATCTTCCCAGGGAGTTTTTGCACTTTAACCACTTTTCCCTTGCAACTGCTTTTCCTTTTTTTTTTCCAATTTTGATTGTATCTTATATCCTCTCCTTGCCCCCCAAGGATTTTTTTTTCTTTCATGCAAGCTTTGATTGATGTTTTTGTCGTCCATTTCTTCACACAAGCACGTACTTCTTCTCTTTGCAAAATTACTGGAGCTTTCTCAAGCAATGGGCTTTCTATGCCCCCCTAATTTGACATCTTCTTTTGATTCTTTACTTTGCAAGGTTTTTGTTGTTCACTTTGATAAAGAATAGACAATACAAGACAAGAAAGTATGATGTGATATGCTCATGTATGCATGATATGAATGAATGATACATACAGTGGTTTTATTGACTCACAGACCGAGGTGATCGGCAGAAATGTTCTCATTGGTTCCCTTTTGACGCTTGTATTGGAATGATCGAAAGCTTTGCATTTGTGACTTTTATCTTCTAGATGTTGAGAACATGAGTGGTGAAGACCTTAAGCAGCAGAGTTAGGGATGCATCCATTTTAAAGTATTTTTCAGCATGTTGGCTGATAGCTTCTTCATGACCTTGCCAATAATCATTTCAACAGACTTCCCTTAGCTCGAAGGCTTTGTATGACAAAACTCTTTTTTTCATTTCCTTTTTTTTTGAATTATGATTTTGAAATCAAATGTTGGCTTTGCCAAATAGATGTCAATGTACCTTAGGACTTGATTTTTTCAAATTAATATATCTATAACATGACAACCCTAGTTACAGTACTAAACTTGGGAATCATTTCTATTTAAGCAAGAACTGTTGCACTTCAGATAGGCACATACACATTGCTTGGCCAAAGGTCTCATTTGAGTTTAAATATTGTCTATCTCATATGCATGCTTATCCAAACTATCTCCACTAATAGACTCTACCTACCAAGAGAGATCAACAGGTCTTTGATAGGCTTGAAACGGGGTCTATAAGGGACATGGGTTAAAGTGGAGGCCATTTTGAGATTGAAGCTGGTGTGACACAATGGACAAACCCTCACACTATAAATTTCTTATTGGAACTTTAGACAGTTGGGAGCAATCTTTCTAGACTCCAAATTCCTTCTATCTTCTTGGCATTAATCTGGATCTTGATTAGGACAGTTTTTGCCCTTGCAAAAAGTTTAAGACCCAAATCTGTTTCTTTTCTTCTTTTCCCTTTTTTCCTCTTTATTTTCTTACTCTTCCCTTTTCTTTCTCTTTCCTTACTCTTCCCTTTCTTTTATCATTTTGTCCTTCTTTCTTGTAGGACTATCAAGTACATAACTTTCAAGAACTGGATGGTCTTCCTCCTTTTTCTTTGATTTTGATTGAATCTTTGGTTGTGTTGGGACCAATTCAAGTCAATCCATAAAATGGAAGCCTTTTGTTGTCTTAGGTAAAAGAGAACTCAGTTGGCTTTTTGAACCACCTTTTTAGATTTTATCTTTCTTCCTTTTCTTTTTTTTTTCTTTTTTTTTCTTTTGTTTTCTTCTTTTTTCTCTTTTTTTGTTTTTTTTAGCTCTAAAAAGAGTTGTCTTGGTTTGTACTAACTTGGGCTTCCAATAATGGATAAGTGGAGTAACATAAATCTTCTTTAATAGGGATAAATCTTTTGTTACTCTGATGTTGATGTTGTCTTGATATATTGGAGATATTAGGAAAACTTCAACTACCTTTATCAACTATCCTTATGATCTTGAGAACTTCAACTATCTTCATGGTCTTGAGAACTTCAACTATCTTCATGGTCTTGAAACTTCAACTATCCTCATGATCTTGACTAATCATTGCTTTCTTTGATCTTCTTGCCTATTCATCTTAGTAATCATAAGACTTGTAAAAAGTATCACAACAGCTCAGGGTAGGTTATTGGGGTTTGTAAGCCAATAAAAAGAAAGCTAAAATTTTATGAAGGCTCAAAGGGACAACTAGGGATTGATATTTAATTGGGTGGATACTAGTTGTTGGCTAACCAAACAATGCCTAGATCATTTCTCTCTTAAATAAGCAGAGTTCAATTTCACCTCAAAAGTTTGTCAAAGCATGTTCTAAGACTGACTAGGACCTAGACAAAGGTAATTATGCAGGAGCCCTCTCTAAGTAGACATACACAACTCAATGCTATAGAGCCATTCCCTCACCTAGTAAAGTCATTCAAGTCATGATGCATAAATATATTAATTCATGAATTATCAAGCTAGATTCCTCATTGGTCGAGCACCAAAATGAACAAAGACCAACAAAAAATTTGATGAAAGTAATTTATTCAAGCAACTTTAAATTTGAGAAAAACAAGATTGTTCCAATTTAATATTAAAGGAAGTAAAATTAAAAAGCAATATTCAAGCTAAGGAAAGTTCGTTGAGTTTAAGCTTCTTTTCCCTTCACATCTTCAATATTTCCATCTTGAAAGGATGATAAAACAAAATCTTCTTCCAATCCTTTTCCCACCATGAAGGTTGCTGGTGGAGGCACTCTTCCAAATTTAGGCAAAGGGTTGTTCTTGGTATTAGGCTTATCCGGCTGGGGTAGCTTGCCACTATCAATCAAATCTTGGATCTCATGCCTTAGACGAGCACATTTATCTGTTTCATGACCTCGCATTTGATGAAATTGACAGAAGGCCTCGGCATTGAAGTTTTGTGGCAATGGATTATGTAAAGGTCGAGGAGCTAACGGTTGCAACAACCCTTTCTTTTGCAGCTTGTCAAAGACCCAAGACAAAGGCTTCCCCATATCTGAGAATTGTCTTTTATTCCCTTGACCGGTTACATTAACATCAACTTCTTTTTGTGTGCTTTGATTGTTAGGCTGGTTGTTCCCTTTCTCATTCCTTCTTATTGAAAAGTGATTCTTCTCCCTTTCGCACTCTTCAATTTGTAGACCAGCTTGGAGAAGATCTTTGAAATCACGGATGAGTGTATGAGACATCCTCTCACGAAGACTAGGCAACACCCCTCTTACAATCATCCTTATTTGATCTCATTTGGCCTTTGTCTAATGGACTCCACTTCCATTAAGGTAACTTCCATCTCGATATTATATCCATATTGTTGGATGAAGGCCTTGTAAAGTAGATCCCAACTCTTTTGTGTTCCATCATCTAAGGTATTGAACCAATTTTGGACAACAGGGTCCAATGAGAGCATAAAGTACCTTAGGGTTTGAGCCTTAGTAGCTCGGGCAGATTGCATGGTAGTGATATACTGCTTTACATAAAGATGGGGATTTTCGATGCCATTGTACTTAGCAAAGGAAGGCATCTTGAATTTATAAGGGACCTCTTCATCTTGTTCAAATAGTTTGTCAATCTTAGACATCTCTTCGGTTTTCAACTTCTTCTCAAATTTCTTTTCTAAATCAGCAATCATCTTTTCAACATCAGATGTCTCGGTCTTTTCAATAGTTGCCTTCTCAACAGCCTTCGGTTCTTTTTTCTTCTCTTGAACATCTTGGTAGTATTGAGCCCAATCATCATCATCATCAATGATTACCTTTTCATCATCAAAAACCACTTCACTAACTTTGGTCTTCCCTTTGTCCTTTGGTTTCTTATTGCTAGCAGATGCCTCGGCATGGTTCTCTAAGATTGCAGTCAACTGGTTCTTCATGGTCTCAGCTAGGGCCTCTTTGATTTCTTCCATTTTGGTGTTGAGGGCCTCATCCACCATCCTTTGAATTTGTTCAGGCTCCATTATTTTAGGTGAGCAAGTGATTGAGTCGTTGCTAGATACTTCGTCTCCGGCGTAGGTCGGATTGTTGTAAGCTTTTGAACTATCGTAATCCAGGGCTGTGAGCCAGAGAGGATCAATGATATGAGATGCAAATGTATGCATGTATGCATGTATGCACAAACAATCAACAGATAAGGATAAATAGGACGTTCCTTCCAACCTTATAACATCCACACACGAATGGCGAGTCTCTTTTCTTAGGTATATGGTTAACAAAATGGGGTATCTTGCTTTCGAATAATTCCCTCAGACGTTTCAACCAATAGTTATATTTTCGAAAATGGAAATCAATCCATGATAATTCCCATTAATTAGATTTTAATCCATTCAACCTACTAAAGTAGCTTTTATGCTATGTTGGATTAAAATGAAATTAAGAGGTTTATTATAAATAGATTTCTCACTTGAAAAAGGTAACGAATGGGTCATGCCAAAAACAAGCCAATGGTTAATTTATTCTTAGTGTAAACTAGGCCCATAATTGATTTTTGGTATTTCATAATTGACCTAAATATTTTTGCAAGCTCTTTGTAAGAAAATGTTGGGTGAAAATAGTTTTGTTTCTAAGCCCATTGTAAAAGATTTTAGAAAATGGATTTTGGGCTTAGTATTTGGGCCATGGGCCAAAGAATTTTTTATTTGGTTTTAGAAAAGTCTTATGTCCAAAGACTATTTTGAAAAGTTTTGAAAAATAGCTTTGGTCTTTTGGATTTTAAAGAAAAATTAATTTTGAGCTTACAATTTACTTAGGTCATATTAGAAAAAGAGCAAACCAAATAAGCCATGATTTAAGTCAAGATAAATCAACCATAGCCAAACAACATGCATTTGGGGTAAAACCTAAGGAAAGTAACTAGGCCAATTACATGAGCTTTCGTCTTTGGGTTAAAAGGCTTAGGTTCCCATAGCAAGTATATACCAAATGGTACGAGGCTATGAGTGGTTATTCCATGCTCGATCTCCATACCTTGAGCGAAAGTATGGTATCCCTTACATAACATAACACGAGTAACACGAGCGTCCTAACTCATGAACAAAATGCAATCTAATATGATGCAATGGATAATATCATTATAAGAAAGAAAAGAATAATATAAAGACCAACGGAATCAACTTCTCTTATCCACAGTGGAGTCGCCACTGTGAGCGGGGATTTTGCCCCCACTCCCGGTGGAATGGTTCTTGCGACTTCGACACTGTTTAGACTCGGGGCCTTAGAGAACATGGACCTAAGTCCGGAGAAAATGGAGTCGCCACCCGGACAGGCCGAGAAAAAAGAAAGGGGTGGATGATTCGATTCCTAAGGAATCCCCAACCCCCTAATGGGTTTGAAAAGTTGGGTACGTGTGGGGAAGGTGAGAAATGGCCCAACACCCCCACAACGCCCGGTTCATTAGAACCGGCCTCCTTTACAGGTCTTAATATTATAAAATTCTTAAATATAATAACTGTAACACCCCTATATCCCGTATACGTACCAACCATGCTTAAACGATCGTAAAATACGTATACTGAATATAGAAAATGCCACAGTTTAAAAATACACAAATCATATCTTTAAATTAAGTGAAACAAATCTCAACATTTAAAAGAAATATACAAGACACTATAAATAAAAACATTTAGTAATCCGCAGCGGAAGTTATTACAAAATTTTACAAGTTTAAATACATGAAAATCAAAATATACAAAACATAGAATATATACATGATTGGCAGCTTGATTCTCTGATCTTTAAGTTCTAGCCCAACTCTTCAAGCATAAACTCAACTAGGTCTAGAGGAATCTTCCGTCTCAAACCTATCAACCCTATCACCTGCGCGATGAACCATAATCGCGCTGAGCCAACAACTCAATGGTACAAACCATGATGGAATTATGCAATATATATACATCAATGATATGCATTCAACCAATGAAGATCATACTTATAAATGTTGCATCTTATTAATTCAATACTCATATCATCATCCATTATACTCATTCAAAACAGACACCTATGGGCCCAACTAGCATTTAATATGATATTCAAAATTCAGAGTTGCTGCTTTGGTCCATAATCACAATAATCAAGCCCGTAGGCAATATACATATCTCTCTATCCATGGATAGGGTAACAGACCCAGTCTCTTGGACCATCAACTCAACAAGCTTGAGGAGATCCTCAACCCGGCTAGACTGTTACCTGTAACAGACCCAGTCTCTTGGACCATCAACCCAACTAAATCGAGGAGATCCTCAACCCGGCTAGACTGTTACTATTCATATATTTCATATTCACAATTTTCATAGTGTAACAGACCCAGTCTCTTGGACCATCAACCCGACTAAATCGAGGAGATCCTCAACCCGGCTAGACTGTTACTATTCATATATATTAGGCATGCCGCCAAATCCAGAACTCTGAAATTGAATCAACATATTAAACATACAATTATTTCATTTGCCTCTTTATCAATCTCTTTCTCAAATCGTATCTCATACTCAAATAGGCAATCATGCTTTATCAATTTCATTTGCATAACCATAGCCAACAACAATGGTTTTATTACATCTTCATTCACATCAAGACAATTCATCATTATACATATAGCACATTACATTCCACAAGATTCACAATGTATAAAATGTCAAATTATTCACATATATATCAACAATGCCACATCAAATGGATGTATGAAACAATGCAATGTTTGTACTTACCTTAAATGCAACCCTCACAATATTAAACACTTCTTCCTCCAATAATCTTTCACTTCTTGAATTAGGGTAATTCACCTTCTTCACAACCTATTCCAAAAAGGAAGATGAAACCCACATAAGATCATAAGACTAAGAACCAACTAGGGCAAACTCTAAACTTGACACGCTCAACAACACGGGCGTGTCCCTGACCGTGCCCTAACTCCACAACACAGAAGCTTTTACACACTCAACAACACGGGTGTGTTCCTGGGCGTGTAATACATTCTGCCTCTCAACAACATTGACACGTCCGACATCATGAGCATGCTCATGGCCGTGTGAATTCCCCAAAAACACAGTGGCTATGACACGCTCAATAACACGGGCGTGTTACTGGTCGTGTCAATACCTAACCAACACAGTAGCTATAACACGCTCAGTGACATGGGCGTGTCATTGCTCGTGCCACTCATCCCAAAATACAGAACCATCGACACGCCTAAAATCCTGGACGTGCTCTTGGGCGTGCCAGGCCAAAAACCCAGATTCCGGCCAAAACAACAACACAACCAACAAAACACTTCCTTGTACCAAAAACCACTTCAACCAAACTCATCTCAACATACCCAAAAACCATAACAAACTTACAAAAACACCAAAACAACTAAAAACATACTTCCAACACAAATCAAAATCATCAACACAAACCTAAAACACAACCACAATACATTCACCTCCAACAACATACTCTTTCCTTAAATCCAACCACAAAAATCCAGCATCAATTAAACCAAATACTCTTAAACACAACACAATCAAACCAAACACATTCTCAAACACAACTTCATCTCACAAACCCAAAGAAATCAAAGAATTAAGTGGAAGGACTTACCAAGGATGAAGAAACTCTTAAATCTCCAATTGATTTCTTGAAAGCTTCCTTAGATCTTGAGTTTAGAGGTTCAAATCTCTCCTTGTTCTCTTGTCTCTATGATAACCGGCCAAAACAAAGCAGGGAGAGGAAGAAGGAGAATAGCCACGGCAAGAAAGAAAGAAAGAAAAAAGAGAAAACTCAAAGTCAAACTTTTTTTCCTTAAAACCCTCTCAACCAAGCAATTATAATATTAAACTAATCCAATTAATCTCTTCCACTCAATTAATTCCTTATTAAATAATTATAAATCAAGAACACAAAAATATCTTCCTCCACTATCTTCCTTTGACTTGACTTGTGTATATGTTGTATATATTCTAATATACACAACATATACACTCTCTTTAAAAACCCTTTTCTCTTCCAAAGAAACATATACATTGAATCCAATTTAAACAACAATAAAGCCAAAACATCTAGGGTATATTTTGGGATATTACAATTCTCCCCCTCTAAAAAGAAATTTCATCCTCGAAATTACCTGATATCATGTCCGAAACAATTGAGGATATTGATCTCGCATTACTTGCTCACTTTCCCATGTTGCCTCTTCTCTACCATGATTCTTCCATAGAACCTTTACCAATGGCACTCTTTTATTTCTCAACTCTTTTACTTCGTGTGCCAAAATAGCGATTGGTTCTTCTTCAAATGTCATATCCGAACTAACTTCAATGGATTCCACCGGCAAGATATGAGATGGATCCGATCTATACCTTTGCAACATAGAAACATGAAATACATTATGGATTCTATCCAATTCAGGTGGCAAAGCTAGACGATACGCAACTGGTCCAACCCTTTCCAATATCTCATACGGTCCAATAAAACGAGGACTCAATTTTCCTTTACGACCAAATCTCAAAATTTTCTTCCAAGGAGACACTTTCAAAAATACTTTATCTCCCACATTATACTCAATGTCTCTCCTCTTCAAATCTGAGTAAGACTTCTGTCGGTCTGAAGCTGTTTTCAATCTATTCCGAATCATCTTCACTTTCTCTTCAGTCTCTCTAACCAAATCAGGACCAATTAGCTTACCTTCACCAGTTTCATTCCAACATAAAGGTGTTCTACAATGTCTACCTTACAATGCCTCAAATGGTGCCATTCCAATACTGGATTGATGACTGTTGTTGTAAGCAAATTCCACAAGTGGTAAAAATCTGTCCCAACTTCCAGAGAAATCAATGACACAGCTTCTCAACATATCCTCAATAATCTGTATCACTCTCTCTGACTGTCCATCTGTCTGTGGATGAAAAGCAGTACTAAAGTGCAATCGAGAACCTATAGCCTCATGTAAACTCTTCCAGAACCTTGAAGTGAACCGGGGATCTCGATCCAACACTAAAGAAATTGGGACTCCATGCAACTTCACAATTTCACGGATATACAGCTCAGCCAACTTCTCAAGAGAATAATCCATCCGAACCGGAAGAAAATGAGCTGTCTTTGTTAACCGATCCACAATCACCCAAATAGCATCATGCTTACTCTGAGTCAATGGCAACCCTGATACAAAATCCATTGTTACCCTCTCCCATTTCCATTCAGGCACTGTTAAAGGTTGAAGCAACCCTGTTGGAACTTGATGCTCAGCTTTTACCCTTTGACAAGTGAGACATTTGGACACAAATTCCGCTATGTCTCTCTTCATACCGGACCACCAATAATGTTGTCTTAAATCATAGTACATCTTTGTACTTCCCGAATGTATGGCAAAAACCGATTGGTGTGCTTCTTCCAAAATGATCCTTTTTAAACTATCATCATCAGAAACACACAACCTATCCTTGAACCAAAGACTACCATCATTATTCACATGAAAATCTTGGCTCTCTCCATTTCGGCAATCTGATACAATCTTCTGAATTTTCTCATCCGCCAATTGAGCCTCCTTTATCTAATCCAACAATACTGGTCTCAACTGCAGCTGAGCTAATAATGCACCATCATTACATACTTCAAAACTAGCATGCAACGCTCTCAACTCAACAAGCAACGAGAGCGAATAAACAGCCAAACCTGCTAAAGATTTCCGACTTAAGGCATCAGCAACAACATTTGCCTTACCTGGATGATAATCAATCAAACAGTCATAGTCTTTAATCAGTTCTAACCATCGTCTTTGCCGAAGATTCAGCTCCTTCTGAACACACAAATATTTCAAACTTTTGTGATCTGTATAGATAAAACATTTCTCTCCATACAAATAGTGGCGCCAAATCTTCAAAGCAAACACTATAGCCGCTAACTCCAAATCATGAGTAGGATAGTTAAGCTCATGCGGCTTCAACTGCCGAGAAGCATAAGCTATAACTTTACCCTCTTGCATCAAAACACACCCTAAACCACTATGTGAAGCATCACTGAAAATCACATATGGTTTATCTTCCACGGGTAAAGTAAGAACAGGTGCTTGAGTCAACATCTCTTTCAACTGCTCAAAGCTAGATTGACACTGATCCGTCCACACAAATCTAAATCCTTTCCGGAGCAATCGGGTGAGTGGAGTGGCTATCAAAGAAAAACCTTTTACAAAGCGTCAATAATAGCCTGCTAATCCCAGAAAACTTCTAACTTCAGTTACAGACTTTGGCGGATTCCAATTCAAAATAGCTTCAACTTTACTTGGATCAACTCTTATACCATCTGCTGAAACTATATGACCCAGAAAAGTCACTTGGTCAAGCCAAAACTCACACTTCGACAGCTTAGCATACAATTGCTTTTCTCTCAAGATCTGCAACACTATCCGCAAATGCTTGTCATGCTCCTCCTCATTACGCGAATACACCACAATATCATCAATAAAGACCACCACAAAATGATCCAAATAGGGTCTAAACACCCTATTCATCAAATCCATGAAAGCTGCCGGTGCATTCGTCAACCCAAAAGGCATTACTAAAAACTCATAATGCCCATACCTGGTGCGGAAAGCTGTCTTAGAAACATCTTTAGCTCTTACTTTCAACTGATGGTATCCTGATCTCAAGTCAATCTTGGAAAACACTGATGCTCCCTTTAATTGATCAAAGAGATCATCAATTCTAGGCAAAGGATATTTATTCTTAATAGTCACTTTATTCAATTGCCTATAATCAATACATAACCTCATGGTACCATCCTTCTTCTTCACAAACAAAACAGGAGCTCCCCAAGGAGAAACACTGGGGTGAATAAATCCTTTATCCAACAACTCCTGTAACTGCACCTTCAACTCTCTCAATTCTGCTGGTGCCATGCGATAAGGAGTGATAGAGATGGGAGTGGTACCTGGTAACAAATCGATACCAAACTCAACCTCTCTCTCAGGTGGCTACCCTGGTAACTCCTCTGGAAAAACGTCTGGAAAATCTACAACTGTGGTTATATCATCAAGTTGAGAACCCCTTACTCTAGTATCCACAACATGAGCAATGTAAGCATCACACCCTTTTTTAATCAACCTTCTAGCTGATACAGTTGATACAAACAAAGATGCAAGCTGTCTCTGCTCACTAATCACCATCACACTACTGCCATCACTAGTTCTCAAAGTGACACTTTTCTTTTGACAATCTACCACAGCTCCATGCCTAGACAACCAGTCCATACCCAAAATCAAATCATACTCTTTAAAAGGCATTTCAATCAAGTCTCCACAAAACTCCTCACCTTGCACCACAACTGCACTATCTCGGTGCACCTTACTAACAATCACACTATGCCCTAATGGATTTGTCACCAACACATCAAATCCTAGGGACTCAGCATGCAATTCAGACACAGGCAAAATAGATGCATTAATATATGAATGAGTTGAGCCTGGATCAATTAAAGCAAGTACTGAAATGCCAAATAAAGAGAAAGTACCAGCAATGACTGCAGAAGCATCTGGTTGTCTTTGCATCACATAAACCTGTTGAGAAGGCCCAGCCTCATCTGGCCTAGTATCCCTGGACAAGGATCCTCCTCTCTGACTATAACCAGGTCTACCTTCTCTCGTGAAACCTCTGCCCCTTTGGCCACCTCTGGCACTAGGTCGAGAAACTGCAGAATCTGCCAGCCTCTGCTCCTGCATCTCTGGATACTCTCTTATAAAATGATCAGGAGAACCACATCTGAAGCACACCGCTGGTCCTCTACTCTGCCAATAAGCACCTCTATGTGACCCTCCACACTGAGCACACACAGGTAGAGTGGATCTCTGAATCACAGGAGTAGGAGCACTCGCTGCTGAAGCTCTAGGTCTCGACCTCGGTCTCTGTAACTGAATTGACCTACCCATCTGCCTCTGACTTTGACTAATCCTGGGAACAAAACTTCCCCTACCTCTCTTCACAGATGAAGACCCTGCCTCAAACTGGGGCCTCCTAACCCTGGTCTCCTCCTCAGTAGTAGCAGCTGCAATACTTTGGGCTCTTTCCACACTCCTAGCTACTGCAACAAGCTGGGGAAAATCATGATATCTAGATCCAGCTACCAGACACATGATAGAGGGCCTCAATCCCTCCTCAAATCTCCTGCATCTATCAATCTCATCAGATATAATACCCCCAGCATAGTGGCTCAACCGGATGAACTCTAGCTCATACTCTGTTACAGTCCGGTGATCTTGCCTCAAGGTCAGAAACTCCATCTTCTTCACATCTTTATACTCCCTCGGAGTATACTTCAGCTCAAACTCCCGTAGAAAATCACTGTAGGACAATGTTGGTGGATCATCCATAGCATGTTGAACTGTCTTCCACCAATCATATGCATCCTTCTGCAACAGTGATCTAGCATAATCAAACTTTTCTGCTGGAGTGGCTTGCAACTGAATGAAAATCCTTTGAACCTTATCCAGCCACTGCTCAGCTACCGCTGGATCAACAGTACCCAGAAAATCTTCTGCTCCATACTTTCTTAATTTATCATACTGCCTCACTGGTACCATAGGCTGTGGTGGGGGTGGCGATGGTTGTACTGGTGCCTGCCTCATTAATTCAAACATATGCCTAAGCCAAACTGGCGGAACCTCCTCACCAGCTGGTCTCCCTGACACAGAAACAGGGGCCTCTCCAGTTCCATCCACTCTAGCTCCATCTAAACCAACCTCTGGAGCTACGCTCTCAGCACTACCCTCAACGGATTGACGTGAATGAGGATCCATTATAACCTATATCTGCAAACACAACAGAATACACCTCATTAAAGATCAGAGACTGCCGACACCAAACATGTATTTTATTCAAAAACTCACTTTTAAAATCAAAATACTCTTTTTCTTATACTTGACCTAGGTTGAGAATCTCAAACCTAGGCTCTGATACCAAAATAATTGTAACACCCCTATATCCCGTATACATACCAAGCATGCTTAAACGATCATAAAATACGTATACTGAATATAGAAAATGCCACAGTTTAAAAATACACAAATCATATCTTCAAATTAAGTGAAACAAATCTCAACATTTAAAAGAAATATACAAGACACTATAAATAAAAACATTTAGTAATCCGCAGCGGAAGTTATTACAAACTTTTACAAGTTTAAATACATGAAAATCAAAATATACAAAACATAGAATATATACATGATTGGCAGCTTGATTCTCTGATCTTTAAGTTCTAGCCCAACTCTTCAAGCATAAACTCAACTAGGTCTAGAGGAATCCTCCGTCTCAAACCTATCAACCCTATCACCTGCGCGATGAACCACAATCGCGCTAAGCCAACAACTCAATGGTACAAACCATGATGGAATTATGCAATATATATACATCAATGATATGCATTCAACCAATGAAGATCATACTTATAAATGTTGCATCTTATTAATTCAATACTCATATCATCATCCATTATACTCATTCAAAACAGACACCTATGGGCCCAACTAGCATTTAATATGATATTCAAAATTCAGAGTTGCTGCTTTGGTCCATAATCACAATAATCAAGCCCGTAGGCAATATACATATCTCTCTATCCATGGATAGGGTAACAGACCCAGTCTCTTGGACCATCAACTCAACAAGCTTGAGGAGATCCTCAACCCGGCTAGACTGTTACCTGTAACAGACCCAGTCTCTTGGACCATCAACCCGACTAAATCGAGGAGATCCTCAACCCGGCTAGACTGTTACTATTCATATATTTCATATTCACAATTTTCATAGTGTAACAGACCCAGTCTCTTGGACCATCAACCCGACTAAATCGAGGAGATCCTCAACCCGACTAGACTGTTACTATTCATATATATTAGGCATGCCGCCAAATCCAGAACTCTGAAATTGAATCAACATATTAAACATACAATTATTTCATTTGCCTCTTTATCAATCTCTTTCTCAAATCGTATCTCATACTCAAATAGGCAATCATGCTTTATCAATTTCATTTGCATAACCATAGCCAACAACAATGGTTTTATTACATCTTCATTCACATCAAGACAATTCATCATTATACATATAGCACATTACATTCCACAAGATTCACAATGTATAAAATGTCAAATTATTCACATATATATCAACAATGCCACATCAAATGGATGTATGAAACAATGCAATGTTTGTACTTACCTTAAATGCAACCCTCACAATATTAAACACTTCTTCCTCCAATAATATTTCACTTCTTGAATTAGGGTAATTCACCTTCTTCACAACCTATTCCAAAAAGGAAGATGAAACCCACATAAGATCATAAGACTAAGAACCAACTAGGGCAAACTCTAAACTTGACACGCTCAACAACACGGGCGTGTCCCTGACCGTGCCCTAACTCCACAACACAGAATCTTTTACACACTCAACAACACGGGCGTGTTCCTGGGGGTGTAATATATTCTGCCTCTCAAACCATAACAAACTTACAAAAACACCAAAACAACTAAAAACATACTTCCAACACAAATCAAAATCATCAACACAAACCTAAAACACAACCACAATACATTCACCTCCAACAACATACTCTTTCCTTAAATCCAACCACTAAAATCCAACATCAATTAAACCAAATACTCTTAAACACAACACAATCAAACCAAACACATTCTCAAACACAACTTCATCTCACAAACCCAAAGAAATCAAAGAATTAAGTGGAAGGACTTACCAAGGATGAAGAAACTCTTAAATCTCCAATTGATTTCTTGAAAGCTTCCTTAGATCTTGAGTTTAGAGGTTCAAATCTCTCCTTGTTCTCTTGTCTCTATGATAACCGGCCAAAACAAAGCAAGGAGAGGAAGAAGGAGAATAGCCACGTCAAGAAAGAAAGAAAGAAAAAAGAGAAAACTCAAAGTCAAACTTCTTTTCCTTAAAACCCTCTCTACCAAGCAATTATAATATTAAACTAATCCAATTAATCTCTTCCACTCAATTAATTCCTTATTAAATAATTATAAATCAAGAACAGAAAAATATCTTCCTCCACTATCTTCCTTTGACTTGACTTGTGTATATGTTGTATATATTCTAATATACACAACATATACACTCTCTTTAAAAACCCTTTTCTCTTCCAAAGAAACATATACATTGAATCCAATTTAAACAATAATAAAGCCAAAACATCTAGGTTATATTTTGGGATATTACAATTCTCCCCCTCTAAAAAGAAATTTCGTCCTCGAAATTACCTTATATCAAGTCCGAAACAATTGAGGATATTGATCTCGCATTATCCATATTACACACAATAATTAAAAGAAAGCATCAATATATTAAAATCAAAGCAATATCCAAACAAAACAAATAAATGGACACCCATCCAAGGATGGAAACATGTCCTTACATCACATGCCTAAATAGGACACCCACCAAAAGGAAGAAACATGCCCTTTACATACGTTCTAAAATAGAAAAGCAAATTAAATTACATGATGTTTAACTAATGAGGTACCCACCAAGTGGAAACATACCTCTTACAACTTTTGGAAATCTAAATTAATTGATAAAAGTAAATAATCATTCATCATAAACAAAATCATTCATCAAAGCTATTAATCAAAATATAAAATAAACATCCATCCATGATAAATTAAATAAATCAAGTATTGAAATTAAATAAATTAAAGCATAAGAAATAAATCAAAGCATAATCAAGTATGGAATTGAATAAAGCAAATAAAAGTCCAATTATGGCTACTGTGACTTTTTATGGAATTAAAATAAATTAAGGTTTTATGTTTTAAAGGGTTGCTAAGACTCTTTGATTAACAAAATTAAGGTTTGAATGATGATATCATGAAACTAGGGTTTTAAACACTTTAAAATACTTTAATTTGTGATTTTTGGTTATTGAGTTCCTAAGCTACTGTGTAAAATTTAGGTTTTTATGTTTTTTAATATTTTAAAAGGATCAGGGTTCATAAAAATTAGGGTTTAAGGTTTTAAAAGGGTTAGTGTTCATTATTTTAAATTTTGGAAGTTGAATTTGTATTTGATATTTTGGAATTTAGGGTCTCGGGTGGTGAATAATTTTTAAGAATTTGGAAATCAATTTGATAATTTCATGAAGTTTTATGAATTTAAACAAATAAATTAAAGTTTTTATAAGTAGAAAAGATGTTTTTTAAGGCTTTTTGAATGAAATAGAACCTACTTTAAAATTTTAAAAGAAGCAGAATTTACATCATAGTTTTGTTGAAAAATATGTTCAATTAGAGTTTTAAGATTTTTAAGAAGAAAAAATAACAATTTTAAGCCTTTTGGAAGATAAACTAATGAAATAAGGTTTTTTTGGCTTTAGAAAAACTAAATTAAAGTTCAAAGATTTTTAATTTTGATTTCATAAATTTGCTACTGTGTAAAAAAACAATTAAAGAAAATTAATTAACACATACCTTCTTTTGATGATTTCTCTAAAAACAATTCTTCTTGGATGAACTAGCTCCAAAGACAAGTCTTTTTTGCCTTTGAATCCTCTAAATCGTGCTACTGCTGTTCCAGAAAAGAGTTGAATTGAATTTCTTCTTTTCCTTCCTTTATTTGGTTTCAAATTTTCCAAACTACTCTTGGAATTTTGCCTCCCTTAAATTAATTGCCTTTAGTCCTTATTTATAGTGGTTTGAGGTTGTTTATTCCTAATTAGCTAAGGTAAGTAATATTAATAATAAAAAAAAGAAACCAAAACCTAATTGGATTAGGTTTAAAAAAATTTGCGTCGAAAAATTTGAGCTGCCGAAAAAAAACTGCTGCGGAAAAACTGCGCTGACGAAAAATCTGCCGCAGCTGGCTGCGGCAGCGCGCGCGGAGCGGGCCCGTAAGCTATTTCGCAGGCAGAAAATTTCTGCATGCGAAATAGCTGGGCAATAGGCAGAAAATTTCTGCGTGCGAAATAGCACAGTGATTTCACCCGTAGGAATTTCCTGCAGGCGAAATGCACACGGGCCCACGCGACGATTTTTTCGTCGCCGATTTTTTCGACTCCGATTTTTATTTTTATTTTTATTTTTTGACTTTTATTTGTTTATTTCTATTTTTTATTAATAAAAATTAGATACTAAAGCAAAAATTATTTAATAAAAATTATTTTGGACCAATTAGACAATAAAAATTATTTTAGACTAAATAAAACATATTGGACCGGATTGGGTCAAAAATTAAGGGTCTACACTAGCCCCAAAGACGAAGAGAGAAGTTCAGGGATTTATTGGCAGGTTATAGTACATTAGCAGGTTCATAGCAAAGCTCACCACAATCTGCGAACCTATCTTCAAATTGCTTAAAAAGAATCAGCCAACTAAGTGGAATGAAGAATGTCAAAATGCCTTTGAACATATAAAGGAGTATTTACTAAATCCACCTATTTTGAAACCACTTAAACCCGGTAAACCTTTCTTACTATCCTTAACAGTAAAGGAAGATTCGATAGGAGTTATGCTAGCACAAGTAGACGAGTCAAGGGTTGAGCACGCAGTCTACTATTTGAGTAGAAAGCCCTTACCTTATGAAATTAAGTATAGTATCATTGAAAAGACTTGCATAGCTGTGGTTTGGTCTTCTAAGAAGTTGCGGCATTACTTTCAATCTTATGGTGCACAAGCAATTTCTAGGTTAGATCCAGTGAAGTACTTAAGGGAGACACCCTCTTTGATTGGGAAATACGGTCGATGGTTAATAATTTTGGAAGAATTTGAGATTGAGTATGTAACTAGGAAAATAATCAAAGGTAGAGCGGTAGCAGAATTTCTGTCTCAGTAACCATTGTTGGATAGTCTTGGAATTTCCTGATAAACATTTAGAGGCCATAGAAATACAAGGATGGAAGATGTATTTCGATGGAGTAGTAAATAGGAAAGGAGCAGGTTTGGGAGTCATACTGGAATCACCCGAAGGGGAGTTTATCCCTTTATGTAATATCCTCGTGTATGCCTTAGAAGTTTTGATTATGTTGTTGTTGTAAGTTGAATTGAATGTATATGTTATGTGAAGAGAAAAAAAATGGGAAGAGAAGGTTTATGTATATGTGTTTTGGGAAAGAAAAGAGGGTTTAGAGAGAGGTGTATATGTTGATTATATGGTAATATATATAACATATAAGTTGGTCAAAAGGGAGAGTCAATGCAAGAAGATATTTCCATTTATGATATGTGAAATTACTATAAAGGACATGTGAGTTAAAAGAGAGCTAAAGTAAATGGTTAAGGGCATTGAGGTAATTCTCTTTTGGAAATCTCTTGGTGGAGATTAAAAGAAGGAAAGAAAGGTTGACTTGTTATTTTCTTTTCTTTGCTTGAAGTGGTGGCCGGCTATCCAAAGAGAAGAGAGAGCAATTGAAGTGTTTTGGTTTCTAACATCAAGATTGAAGGGAGAATCAAGGAATTTAGTTGAAGATTTGTGGAATTCAACAACTTTGGTAAGTTCTTTTCCTTGATTTCTTCTATTCTTGTGAAGTGGTGATTTAAGTGAATTAGGGTTTGTTGATTTGATGATTAAATGTATTTGTGATGTGTTTATAAGTTTTAAAATGGATTGTAAGTTATAAGATTGAATTGGTATTGGTTTGGTTTTGAATATGGTAAGTTAAGTGGAATTTGGTTGTAGGGTTTTGAGATGGTTTGTGTTTAAAATGTAATGTTAATGTGTTGTTTAAGTGATTAATGTAATGAATATTTAAGATATGTGTTAACAACATTGATTAGAACCAATTGAATGAGATTATTGTTGTGCAAAAAGTGTGAAAATGAAAGTGAAAGAGCTTTGGCCAAGTTAGGGGTTGTGTTCTTGAGTGACACGGCCATAAGCAAGATGAGACACGGCCAAGACTTATTATTTTTGAGAAACACAGCCAAGTCTAGAGAATTTTGGCCGTGTTGGATAGGTTTTGGGGTGACACGGTCACTGGCTTGGCCGTGTCCCTTGAATGTGTTTGCTACTGCCTGAGTTGTGTTGAGAGACACGGCCGTGTCCTTGCTCGTGTCTGCCTCGGGAAGTTTGGTCTTGAGAGACACGGCCACAAGCTTGGCCGTGTCCCTTGGGTGTGTTTGCTACTGTGATGGTTTTTGGTTCTTCATGCATTGTTTGATTCTTCAAAAGTCTTTTGTTCCTAAACATTTTATATACACTCTAAATACTTTGTAATCAAAGAATGACCTAAACAAATGTATGTGGATGATTCTAAACCTATGAACAATGATCTTTGAATTAGGTTTTGAAGAGATTGTGTTGCATTAACCTAAATGTTGAGAATTCTTGGAAGAGAAAATGTATAGATGGATGGGAATAGTTCTTGAGGTAAGTACAAACTTACATAGATGTAATCTTTTATATGATTTTGAGATTTAACACCCTTGGTATAAATGTGTTAAGTAGATTATTATATTGTTAATTCAATGTTACTAATATTGTCATTTGTATAGTGTGAAAGCTATAATGATCATCCAAAAGAAAGGTATGTGCAATGCAATTTATTAGGATAAATGTTTTAATAATGAATGGTGTTAATGTGTCTTGAGAAATGATGAAATGTGATGTTATCATGATTGATAATGATGATCAAAATGAAATAAATGGACATATGGATTATATGACAATGAATTGAAGATACATGTGCAAAGAAATGGATTATGTATGCTTGAATGATATGATTAAAGCATGCCTATATGGTATGATTGATTAATGATATGTTTGTTTAGTAATGTAATTGATGTTGCATATATCAATGATGAAACATGAAATGTGATTTGAGATATAATGTGATATGAAGCCATTGTTCTTGGCAATGATAACTCAAATGTGATATGAAGCCATTGTGATTGGCTATGATAATTCAATTGAGATATGTAAGGCATGTTTGCCTAAATGATGATGAGAATTGAAAATGATATTGATGATGAAATAAACAATGAATTGTGTATCTAATATGTTATTCATTTTCAGAGTTTTGTTGTTGGTGGCATGCCTAATGGTAACAATCTCTTGAAGTTAGGTTGGGCTTGATCCTTGAAGCCAAGTTGGGTTGAAGTTTAACATGTTTTACTCCCCTTGAAGCTTGGTTGGGTCTAGTCCTTGAAGCCTAATTGAGATGTTACAACCCTTGAAGCTAGGTTGGATTAGTTCTTGAAGCCAAGTTGGGTTGATACTTAGCATGCTTTGTTCCCCTTGAAACTTGGTTGAACTTAATCCTTGAAGCCTAGTTGGGATATTTATGAATGTGATAATTAAACCAAAGCATTAACTCTGAAAGTCGAATAGCATATTAGTGTCTTTTGGGCCCGAGTCTGTCTTTGTTGTCAATGTGATATACAAGTGTTGAAAAAGATGAGTAATGAGATCTATGGTTGACTTCATTGGAAGTGTGATTCATGATTTGTATGATATGTAATGGGTGTACTGAAATATTGATTGTAAGTATTAATGATGAATCATGATTGGTGGATTGTGAATAAAGTAATGTTATGAAATATGATATGTAATGTGTGTATTGATATATTGAATGTGGATACTATTAATGAATTGTGATTGGTGATAATGATTGTCTTCATTGGAAATGTGATTCATGATTGGTATTATGTATAATGTGTGTATTGAATAATTGATTGTGAGTATTAGTGACGGGTTGGAATTGGTGATAATGGTATGTATATATGTACATAATATATGAAATTAGTCGAGATATATGAAAGGTGCAAATTAAAAAGAGAAAAACATGATAAGAACTAATGGTATATGGAATGAAAATGGTATTATTATATGTTAGAATTTCTATAACGTATGTTTATATTTTATATTGTACTACTAAGCTCTCGGGCTTAGCGCGGTTGTGTAATCGCGCAGGTGGATATGCAGTTGATCTGGAAGTCCAGCTGTTATGCCACGAGAAGAGTAAGAGTTTGTCGAGACCAACTATAGGGTAATGCATACATGTATAATTTTTAATTATGATGTATTTCTGATGATAGAATATTTATATGTATAAATGAAGATTTGATAAAAATAATGATTTTGTAAATGTTATTTAAATTAACGTATTATGGTTTTGAACTCTGTTACAGATTTTTAAAAGATAACGTAAAGTGACATCCTTATACTTTGTATACTTACTGTATGTATACTAGGTATATGTATAGTACTTATATAGGGTATCGGGGTGTTACACTTTAGCTAAGAAGTTGAAATTCAAGGCAACCAATAATATGGTGGAGTATGAAGCTTGTATTTTTTGTTTGGAAACCCTAATGATTATGAAGGTAGTCTTTGGTGATTCATTGCTAGTAGTATCCCAAGTGAATGGATAGTGGAAGTTGAAAGAAGAGAAGCTAAAACCATACCACCATTACTTGACCATGATGAAAAAGAATTTTAAGGAGTGCAGGTTTAGACACCTACTAAGAGAAGAAAACTAGATGGTCAATGCCCTAGCTACACTGGCATCGGTATGGGTGAATCCTATAAATTTATTTCTTAAGCCTCTAGTTTTGACCAGTTTATCAACTCCTTGCTATGAATATGAGACAATCATGGAAACTAATACAAACCATGACGCGTAGTATGACACCATTAGACTATTTTTGGAGAATAAAGAATACCCGTTGGGGGCAACAAGGGAAGAGAGAAGAGCCATAAGGCGATAGTCCTTACAATAAATCACCTTTCATGGAGAGTTGTATTGAAGATGGCTTGATGGGGTGCACTTGAGATGCTTGAGAAAGCCTAAAGCTAAGCATATCATGTAAGAAATACATGCAGGAAGTTTTGGTCCACACATGAGTGGTTTAGCCCTAGTTAAGAAGATAATTCGACAAGGTTACTACTGGTTAACTATGGAGAGAGATTGCATTGAGTTTGTGAAGAAGTGCCAGCAATGTCAGATGTATGGTAATTTGAATCACATGCCTCCTGAAGAATTTCATTCTATGTCTTCACCCTGGCCCTTTGTAACTTGGGGAATTGACATTATAGGAGAGATACATCCGACAACTTCAAACGGTCACTGCTTTATCATGGTAGCAGTGGATTATTTTTTAAAATGGGTTGAAACTGAATCTTTCAACAAGCTGGGGGTACAGTTTCAAGGAGCAATTAAGGACTTATTCTCGAAGTACCAAATTCATCATCATCGATCCTCTCCTTATAGACCGAAGGCTGATGGAGTAGTAGAAGCGACAAACAAAATAATTAAGCAGATTCTATCCAAGATGACCAGGACATATAGGGATTGGTAAAAAATGCTTCCTTTTGCTTTATGGGGATACAAAATAAGCATATGAACGCCTACTGGAATGACACCGTTTTCCTTAGTTTATGGGATGGAAGCATTGTTACTAATTGAAATAGAGATCAAGTCATTAAGAGTGGTCCTGGAAGCCGAATTGCCTGAGACAGAGTGGGTATTAAGCATATACACACAGTTAGCCTTATTAGAAGAGAGGAGGTTGAAGGCACTGTATCATCATCAGCTTTACCAAAGGAAGATAGCTCGAGCCTACAATAGAAGGGTTAAGGTCAAAAAGTTTAGAATCAGCGACTCAGTCTTAAAGCAGTGTAAACCTAATGTCTTTGATCCAAGAGCAAAATTTAGGCCTAGTTGGGAAGGACCATATATTGTGAAACAAGTCATGAGAAAGGGTACAGTCAAAATATCAGACATGGAAGGGAATGAGTTTAGTGAGCCGGTGAACATGGATAGGTTGAAGAGGTTTTATGTGTAAATAAAAAAAAGAGAGCTCGCTAGGTTTAAAACCTAAAAAGGGCAACCTATGCAAAAGTTAGAGCAGTCCGCTAGTTTTGAAAACCCAAAAGGGCGTACTAGGAAATAATTAGGGCTAAACGAGAGAAAATTATCAATTAAAAAACCCAAAAGGGCTGGTTGGCGACAGGAGTGATCTTGTGTATGCTAGCTTTATGTTTGATTGTTCCCCAATTTAATAAAATAGAGTTAATAGTAAAATTATTCTATGTGCATTGTTTTAAGTATTTAACCTAATATGGTAAAATAAATAACACAATAGCAAAAGGTGATGACAAATTATAAAAGGAAAAGAAACATCTTTTATTATATTCATTATTTTTCATCCTAACATTGTTCTTTCTAAAGTATTAACAAAATGTAAAATCTATGGCAGACTATAGGTGTGAAGTGTAGGCCAACTTTGCTTCAACTGATCCAAGAAGGCTTCAGTCAGACGAGGCATGTCCAAGTCAGGTGTAAACTTAGAACCTTGAGGCTCGGGTCCATACTAACGATCAAGCTGATGAGGATCATAGCAAGTACCTCGATGAAGAGCAACAAGAGGAACATACACCAAATACATCCGAATGGTGATATGAGAAATCTTCCACCAAGGCACTAACCAACGGATGTCGACTGCATTGCTTGTGCGGATCCAATCAATCCAGTTGGCATATGAAGAAGCAGGATGGGATAGTTTCCTAGCAGAGTGATGTCGTAGTAGATATCTAGTGAAATCCATGGATGGAAGGTCAAGCAAGCAGAGGTGCTCTTAAAGGCAAATCTATAAGCCCAATAAAACAAATTTAAAAAAAACCTACAAGGGCGGCCTAAGCAAAAGTTAGGGTGGTTTACTAGTTTTGAAAATCAGCAAGGGTGGTCTAGGAAAAAATTAGAACCAATAATAAAATAATAAGAAAAAGGGTCTGCTAAGTTAAAAACCAACAAGGGAGACTTAGGCAAAAGTTAGGACAACTAGCTAGTTTTGAAAACTTTCAGGGGCAGACTAGAAAAAAATTAGAGCAATAAAAATAAAAAGAAAAAGGCCAAAATTGAAAACTCAAAAGAGTGATTTAGGTAATTACCTGTAGAAGCAAGGGACTTTCGGCCAATCTCCTCAAAGATTCTAATTTGAATTGATCCAATCCAACTAGGGTCTCGGCCAAGATCACAGGTATCAATGACAAGCCTCCTTCCATTTGGTCCATGATATCCAATATTTGTGGATTGATGTCCCCATTAGGTGAAATAAGCAAGAATTATCCAAGAAAGCATAGACAAAACATGCATCCCCATGCCTTGGTAGGAGCCAAATGAGAAATACAAAAGTCAATCAAGGGACCAAGCAGAATTTTCTCACCTCCAGCCAATTGCAAGACTTCGGATTTTGAAATTTCAAACAACATTTGTATCTTTTGTAGAGTTTTAGAAATCAATATGGGCAACACCATTAGTTGATTGTTTGGATATCAAAGGATGGCCTCAAATTCTTCAATCATGGGACATATCTCAAAGTCATTTAGCTTTAATGTCCTAGAATTCACATCCCAAAAGGAAACCATGGCATGAAGAAAAGAATAGTCTAATTTAACATTTTGAAAGCACTTCAAAGTATTAATTTGAGACCAAGATATTTGCTCCCAATGAATAGTTTCATATTTTTAAATAAATCTTTAATTTTCTTCAAATTGAGTTCTGTCATTATTGAAATTAAAGAAAATTTTAAAATTGTTGAAAGAGATTTTTGAATACTGAAACAAAATTTCATGGAAAATTTCATGGTTTTCATTAGGAAATATAGCATTGAAAGTTGCTTTATATAAGGGATTACTTTGTTCACCGAGTTTGATAAGGAAAGAGCAATAATTCAGGCCGAGACGCACAAGGAAAGAAAATTTAAAAGATTTTGTGTTGCCACATTATGTTTGGATTTGCAAATTAGGGGTTCTTTAGGATCTTGAATTATAAGGGAAACTTCCATATATACTGTAATAATAATAATGATAAAGCAAAATGATAAAAAAAAAAGAAGAAGAAGAAAAGTCAAAGTTGCAGTAAAAGTAAAAATTATTGTTATTATTATTATTTTCATTGTCATTATTATTATTGTTATTATTAATAATAATACAATATTTCCTCAATTAATACAAGGATCATTGAGAAGGAGGAGATGGTCCATAATCAAACAAAGCTCTAAGAAAGTCATCGCTTGTTGTAGGAGGAGGCATATCGTCTATCCCAAGTCCACCTGAAGAAGGAGCACTTAAATCTCTACCCTGAAATTCAGGCCTATTGCAGTAATCATCTAGAGTAGATGCAGGAATCTCATGGTCTGTAACTTGGGGACCCCTAGAAGATGAAGCATTAGGATCCCTCATTCCCTAGAATTGAAAGTCTCGAAAGTTTTGCTCTGACTGATGATACAATCTTTCGAGATGGGCGATTTATTGGCAGCTAGCAGCTAACTCTTCCTGCAGTTTCTTATTTTGTTCTTCAAGCATTCGTGAACATACATAATCATGCATACATATAGCATAAATCATCATGAAACAGGATGACCTACCAGGTAACTCATATCAGAGCCTTGCGGATGGGATGGCACCTCCAGTTGGTGAGAAGGAGCAAATGAAGGAACAATCGAGAAAGGTCTAGCCTCATGATCAAATGAGCCGGCAGCCTACAATAATCATGGGAACAGTCTAAATAAGATGAAAAAGAAGAAATTGAAAATGATAGAATGATGGGTATTTACTTGAGAGGTTCCAGCCTTGGAATAAGAGATAGATTCTCTCTCCTCCTCTCCATAACTAGTTTCCTCATCATTTCCTTCTTCCTCCTCGAGAAATCCCCGAAAGCCAACAAGAGACACATCAAAGTTCAAGAGCTATGTTTAAATGAATTGCGTATATGACGCGCTTGGTACACAAAGATAATCTTCAACATCATAGCCATTTTGAGCTAACCACCACGAATTTTTTGACATTAATGTAATGTTCAAGGTATACATTGGGTAGTTCATCGAGACCCTCCTCCGCTTAGGACCAAGGAACCATTCATATACCCTTTCTCCAAGAAACCAGCCAATAGACATAGGACCAACAATGATTCGACAGGAATGCTGGTTAGGCAACTCAAGTGATAACGCTAGGTGTGCACATTATGAGAGCCGAGAACTACTGTGCAATCGGACAACCAAAAACCTAACCTTGGATATCTGACTATCTCTCGAGAAATATCAGGCACCCTCATGAGATTATGTTCCTAAGCCCATACCTGTAATAACAATGAAAATCAAATTCATGCAAATATATGAGTTGAATTAGCAATGGCAGGAGATAGTAGCTCAACAATCACCATGAAGCCAATAAAAGACTTCTTATTCCTGCAAATCTTGTGTAGGCCATGATAGAGACAGGCAAGGCCAGCTTCACCCCAGCCATAAAATAGCACTATATCCATTTCAACAAGGGTCCTCAACACCGATAAATGGACTGTGGATTCATTGCTGCATGAAATGGTCGACCCAAGCAAAAACACCAAAAATCCCCAAGCATATTATTTGGTTGTTTCTCTACAAACCCGTCTGTGAGTGGGAATTTTTATCCCCACTCCCACTGGAATGGTTCTTGCAACTTCGGCATTGTTTAGGGTCAGGGCCTTAGAGAACACGGGCCTAAGCCCGGAGAAAATAGGGTCGCCACCCGGATGGGCCGAAAAAATAGAAAGGGGTGGATGACTCAATTCCTAAGGATTCCCCAACCATTGGAACCTATTTTCCTAAGGATGCCTAAGCCCGGAGAAAATAGGGTCGCCCCCACAACGCCCAGCTCATTGGAACCAACTTTCTTTTCAGTTTTTAATATTATAAAATTCTTAAATATAACAATATTATCCATACTACATGCAATAATTAAATAAATCATCATTATATTAAAATCAAAGCAATGTTCAAACAAAATAAAAAAATGGACACCCATCTGAGGATGGAAATGTGTCCTTACATCGTCCAATGTCTAAAACTAAATAGGACACCCACCAAAAGGTGGAAACGTGTCCTTTACATTAATCCCAAAATATGAAAATAATTTAAATTACATAAAAATTAATTAATGAGGTACCCAATCATGGAAACATACCTCTTACAATTTTAATAAACAAATAATAATTGAAAAAATATTCATCCATGATAAATTAAATAAACCAAACATCAAAATTAAATAAATCAATTATCAAGACATATAATAAACTACATAATCAAATCTAAAATTAAATAAAGCAATAAATGTATAAATTTAGGGTTCACATCTTAAAAGAGGGTTTTAGAATTTTAATTACTAAATTAGGGCTTTGGAAAAAAGAAAGTTAAACACACGAACTCATAATACACAAATGAATATTGACCCCCTTCGACGAGCCCATACGATGGTTCCGCTAGCCAGTTAGCTGGCGGGGGTCAAGGGGACAGTATTACGCTCTAATAAACACTACTAGAACTACACTCGCAAGTATACGAGGTTGTTGTAGTATTTTGGTGAACACCTCAAGGTTGTATCACAAGGAAGCTAGAAAAGCTAACTATTTATCAAATCGTAAATGACAAATTATCAACAAAATTAAATTGCTAAACAACTAACGAAAATAGAACGAGTTGGATTTAGAACAATGAAAGTAAACTGAACAGATATATTGATTCACTTAATAGAAAAGTCTAGGGTTTGCACTTCTCTACTAACTTATATGTATGAACGGCTATTCCTCTCAACTGATTTAATTTCAAAGATCAAATTTCAAGCAACTTAATTAATCGAATCAAGGAAATAAGCACTCGCATTCAAACCTCTTTCAAATAATCTTGTTACAATTGAAATGATCTTTTTCTTAGGTTTATATTTCTAATTCACCTAAGTCCCTAATTGAATTGTTCTAGCATTAGACTTCATTTCTCAATCCTTCATCTAAATACCTCAAACACATAATTGGTGGCCAATCAATTATATATTAACATTAATCCGTTCAATTAAGGATAAAAGAAATAATTCAGTTAAGAGCAATAACCATTTCATACAATCATAGTAGATCCATACAAACCCTAGACTAGATCAAAATTAGTTCATAATGATGCTATCAAACAAATTCATCTCATTAAAATTCAAAGAAATTAATTTAGACATTAGAGAATTCGCAAATACAATTCCAATGAAACTTAAGAGATAGAGTTTGAGAACAAAACCAAATTACAAACTTCCTTTGGCTTCTGAAGAATCTCTTGCTCAGATTTTTGCTAAAAGAATAATGCAACGGCTAAAACTAATTTGATCTAGAGTGTTTGCATGAAAGTGAAATCAAAAATCAAAAGAAAAGTGAAGAATAGCTGAAAAGTTTGTGTTGGACGGCTGGAAGTGTGTATGCTCTTTATCTTGCCCTAATCTTCTTATTTATACAAAACCCTCGCTGAAAATCTGCGTTTTCTTTCTTTCCTTAGCCCCATGGAATGACACGACCAAGCTTGTGGCCGTGTCATGTGACATGGCCAGTGGCTTGGTCGTGTCACCTGGGTGTGTGAGCTTTTGTGTCTCCTTGCTTTTCTTTGCTTTTGTGGAGATGAGAGTGACACGGCCAAGCTCCTGGCTATGTCATGTGACACGGCCAGTGGCTTGGCCGTGTCACCTGCCAGTGTCACCTACTGTTTCTCTTCTTGGCTTAATATGGGACACGGCCAAACTTGTGGCCGCGTCATGTGACACGGCCAGTGGCTTGGACGTGTCATCTGCCAGTGTCAACTTCTGCCAAATTTTCCTTTCTTTCTTGTTTCCTTTGGTTTTTCCCTTTAGGTGAGACATGGCCAGTGGCTTGGCCGTGTCTCCTGCCCGTGTCATGATCTGGCAAAAATTTCCTTGAGGTGACATGGCCAAGCTTGATTTGGCTTGGCCATGTCTTGCTTGCTTCATGCTCTTCTTTCTTTGTTTTGATCTTCCAAGGGAGTTTTTGCACTTTAACTTAAAATAAACACTTAAAACAAACTTTAAACAAGAATCAAATGGAACATTAACCAAAAACACCTAAACATCATACTAAAATGGTCTAAACACTAGGATGAATCAAAACTATCAAAAGGCATGAAATCACTAAATAAACATATTAAAACTACCAAAATGCATGAAGAAAACAATAATTATCATAATAAATAAATAACAATTTTATGACAAAAACTAATAAAACAACTACCCCACACTTAAAACTTTGCTTGTCCTCAAGCAAATTTACATAGCATAAATTAAAAACTCAACTAACCCTAACTGTAATTCAAGTATATAAGATGAAATCCTTTAATACTGAGCAATAAATAAATGCAATTTACTTCAATCAAGATTTTCTTAACTCATTCATTAATTCAGACATAACAAATCTCATCTCTCATCTAAGTGTTTCACTCAATTTCAAAGGTTAATTCACTCAAACCACTCATGGCTGCATACTACCATAAACTTGCTTAATTATCCAATCTCCCTCACTGATTTTTCTCAAGAAATAATCCGAAGGTCTTTTCGTTTGGATGTAATGGGACGAAGGTGAAGGTGTGAGAAAAGACATTTAAGTTTGATCATTAAGAAATGGAGTATCTAAATTAGACAATAATCTTGCGTAGAAACTCATAACTCCCTCAAATAGCATATTCATCAACCCTTGATAGTCTCACATACTTGCATACTTAAAGAAAAGTAAATGAGTCAAAATTCCTCCTTGATGACTAATGCTAGAAAATATATGAATTTTGTATATATATATATATATATATCTTCTCTTTTTATTTCTATTTATTATTTTTCATCTATATATACAAAATATAAAATTGCATTGAACATCTAGCTCAAATGTAGAGGAAAAGAATAATCAACTCTTAGTCAAATACAATATGCAAAGTATGCATTTCAGCCCCAAATCTTACTAAAGCAATACTATTTTTTTTATTGCTTACCCCACACTTATGAATTAAACCACTCCTATTGTCATATCATAAGAAACTCCATTCCTTAATGAAGGTATGATGATAATAGGAAAATGTTGAGTTGTGAATTGTGTTGATCAATCAAGAAAAGGTCAAAGGCTCAACTTAGCTCACTAAGGAATTCATAATTAAGGGAGGTCTTTTTAAGCTAAAGGGGGTAATCCTAATTTGCCTTCATCATTTTAAAACGTGAGATGAAATCATAATGTGAGTTCAATTAGTATGCAAAAGCAAGCTCTAGAGATGCAAGATCATGAGGGTGCACACTTAAGAAAAGAAAATCGATTGACAATAATATTCAATCTATGAGGCTTAAAACTCACAAAGGGTGGGTACTCAAAGATTTATATGTCATGAATTGCAGAATGTGAAAATTGATCCTGAATGAATTCATATGCTAATCTATATGCTGATACTAAAGGCTCAAATGTAATGCTAGAATTACAAAAAAGTCAATAAGTTTCCAACAATTATGCCATGAAAAATGCACAATAACTCACAAAGAAAACAAAACAAAAATTAAAGAAAAGCTTAAAAATTACCCCACACTTATGAGTTACATTGTCCTCAATGTAAACAAAAGAAAAGATAGAAAGAACCACTTTTGTGTCACGCATAGTGAAGCTTTTGTACAAATAATCAACCTTAAAGAAACACAACTAAAGCAAATACCGTGACTTTAGCATAAACATGCGAGCAAGGAAAGTTGGAACTGGATGGCCCTCCTTTTCTCAATTAAACTGAATGCTCCTGGCCTGTTCTCTGCAAGAATAAAAACACTTCCAATCTCCAAACCATCAAGCCTTAAAGAAAAATAAAAGGCAAAAATAAATAAATAAACTGAAGATACTAAACTAAAATTCTAAAAACAATAACAATGGGTTGCCTCCCATCGAGCGCTTCTTTATCGTCGTCTTAGTTGGACGTTACTACAAGAATTAAGGATCATAGATCAAAGCACTATCGACAACCCTTACCTCTGGGAACCCTTCGTTATATGGTTTAACTCTCTGTCCATTTACTTTAAATGTTTCATTCGTTCGAGAGTTAAGTAATTCTATAGCACCGGAAGGATATACCTGAGTTATCTCGAAAGGACCACTCCATCAAGACTTGAGTTTTCCTGGAAATAGTCAGAGATGAGAATTAAAAAGCAAAACCTTCATACCTGGGCTCAATGTCTTTCGTACTAAAATTCTGTCATGAAGTGCTTTAGTGCGGTCCTTATAAATCCTTGAACTCTCATATGCCTCGTTCCTTAGTTCATCTAACTCCGAAATCTACAAAAAAGATTCTCTCTTTGCCTTGTCTAAATCTAAATTCAGAGTCTTAATTGCCTAATATGCCTTGTGCTCTAACTCCACAAGTAAATGACAAGCCTTATCGAAAACCAATCGGTATGGACTCATACCTAAGGGAGTCTTGAAAGTAGTTCGATATGCCCACAATGCATCATTCAATCTACTTGCCCAATCCTTCCTTGATGAGTTGACTATTTTTTCTAGAATTCCTTTGATTTGCTTGTTGGATGTCTCAACTTGTCCTGAAGTCTGTGAATGGTATGGGGTCGCCACCTTGTGTTTCACACCCGATTTGTGCATTAATTTCTCAAAAAGTTTGTTGCAGAAATGACATCCCCCATCACTGACTATCACTCTTGGCATGCCAAATCTGCTAAGAATGTATTCCTTCACAAATTTAACAACCACATTAGCATCATTAGTTCGGGTGGGGATTGCCTCCACCCATTTTGAAACATAATCAATAGAAACTAAAATGTATTCATAACCAAAAGACTTGGGAAAAGGACCCATGAAGTCTATTCCCCAAACATTAAATAGTTCAACAACAATATAAGATTGAAGGGGCATTTCATTCCTCCTTCCAATGTTACCTACTCTTTGACAGCAGTCACAATGCTTACAATATTCTTGAGCATCTTTGAATAGAGTAGGCCAGTAAAATCCACTATAAAGCACTTTTTTTGCAGTCTTTCTCCCTCCAAAATGACCACCATAGTGAAGGTCATGACAAAATTGAAGAACACTTAGTTGTTCTTCATCACATACACACCTGCGAACTATCTCATCTTTGCATATCCGAAATAGGTAAGGTTCATCCCAAAAAATAGAATTTACTCATGTGCAAAAACCTTTTCTTTTCCTGAAATGACATGTCAGAATGCAAAATACCATAAGCAAGATAGTTAGCAATATCTGCAAACCAAGGTGAATTCATTAGCGCAAACAACTGTTTATCAGGAAATGCTTCTAGATTTCTATGAATGCTATTAGATGCAGGATTTTCACCAAAGAAAGGTAATCTAGATAAAAGATCAGCTACAACATTTTCACTTCCCTTATGTAGACCCTTAATTTTTGACCCAATCCGATCTAATATGTTTTATTTAGCCCAAAATGATTTTTGTTGTCTAATTGGTCCAAATAATTTTAATTAAGTAATTTTTACCTTAGTATCTAATTTTTATTAATAAAAATTGAAAATAAACAAATAAAAATGAAAAAATAAAAATAAAATCAGAGTCGGAAAAAAAATCGGCAGCGAAAAGCAATCGTGCGGGCCCGTAGGCATTTTGCCCTCAGGAATTTCCTGCGGGCGGCACGCCCGTAGGCCCAGCACTTCAACCGCAGGCCTGCGGGCGAAATAACTTCCCGCAGGAAGTTCCTGCGGGGGAAATAACTTCCCACAGGAATTTCCTGCTGGCTGGCACGCCCACTGGCCCCAGCCACGGGCCCGGCTGCCGCAGTTTTTGCCAGCGCAAAATTTTTCGATGCAAATTTTTTTGAAACCTAATCCAATTAGGTTTTAATTTCTTTTTTTATTAATATTACTTGCCGTGTATAATTAGGAATAAACAACCTAAAACCATTATAAATAAGGACCAATAGAACCAAATTGAGAAGAGGAAAAAGGGGAGGCAGTAGCTTGATTTTTTGAAACCAAATCAGTGAAGGAAAAGGGAAACTCAATTCAAGTGATTTTTAAAAGCAGCAGCAGCACGAATTAAGAAAAAAAAAGGCAACAAAGGCTTGTCTTTAGAGCTAGTTCATCCAAGAAGAATTTTTTTTGGAGGAATCAACAAAAGAAGGTATGTTAAATTCTTTTTCATTTATGTTTTCACAGTAGCAAACCTATGAAACTAGGGTTTTTTAAATAAAAAATCTTAGAGCTGTAATTTAATTTTTCCAAGATTAAAACACTAATACATTACTTTATTTTCCAAAAAGATTTAAAATTATTATTTTTTGCTTCTTCAAAAGTCTCAAAACCCTAATTGAACAAATTCTTTAACAAAACCAAAACTTGATTCTGTTTCTTTCAAATTTTTAAAATAAGTTCTATTTCATTCAAAAAGTCTTCAAAAACATCTTTTCTACTTATAAAAACTTCAATCCGTGTGTTTAAATTCATAAAACCTCATGAAATCATCAAATTGTCTTTTTAAACCCTAATTCAACAAATCACCCGAGAAACCCTAATTTTAAAGCATAAAATCCTAATTCAACTTTTAAACCTAAAATAGTAAACCCTAAACCTTTTAAAACATTAAACCCTAACTTTTTCTAAACTTTAATCCTTTAAAACATAAAAGACCATAAAAACACAAATATGCTAAAATTATACAGTAGCTTAAAATCATCATTTAAAACTACAAATCAAAAGTATTTTAAAGTGTCTAAAACCCTAGTTTCATGATTTCATCATTCAAATCTCAATTTGGTTAATCAAAGTGTCTTACCAACCTTTTAAAACATAAAACCCTAATCTATTTTAACTCCATAAAAATTTACAGTAGCTATAATTGAACTTTTATTTGCTTTATTCAATTCCATATTTGATTTTGCTTTGATTTATCTCTTATGCTATAATTTATTTAATTTCAATACTTGATTTATTTAATTTATCATGGATGGATGTTTATTTTATTTTATTTAAATACTTTTGATGAATGATTTATTTATGATGAATGATTATTTACCTTTATCAATCAATTTAGATTTCCAAAAGTTGTAAGAGGTATGTTTCCACTTGGTGGGTACCTCATTAGTTAAACATCATGTAATTTAATTTTCTTTTCTATTTTAGAACCTTTGTAAAGGGCATGTTTCTACCTTTTGGTGGGTGTCCTATCTAGGCATGTGATGTAAGGACATGTTTCCATTCTTGGATGGGTGTCCATTTATTTGTTTTGTTTTGTTTGGACATTGCTTTGATTTTAATATAATGATGCTTTCTTTTTAATGTGTGTAGTTTAAGAATTTTATAATATTAAGACCTGTAAAGGAGGCCGGTTCCAATGAACCGGGCATTGTGGGGGTGCTGGCCCATTTCTCACCTTCCTCACACGTACCCAACTTTCCGAACCTATTAAGGGGTTGGGGATTCCTTAGGAATTGAGTCATCCACCCCTTTCTTTTTCCCGACCCGTCCGGGTGGCGACTCCATTTTCTCCGGACTTAGGCCCATGTTCTCTAAGGCCCCGAGCCTAAACAGCGCCGAAGTCGCAAGAACCATTCCACCGGGAGTGGGGGCAAAAATCCCCGCTCACAGTGGTGACTCCACTAGTGATAAGAGAAGTTCATTCCGTTGGTCTCTATATTATTCTATTCTTTCTTATAATGATTTTATTCATTGCATCATATTAGTTTGCATCGTGTGTGTGAGTTAGGACGCCCGTGTTACCCGTGTTGTGTTATGTAAGGGATACCATACTTTCACTCAAGGTATGGAGATCGAGCATGGCATAACCACTCATAGCCTCGTACCATTTGGTATATACTTGCTATGAGAACCTAAGCCTTTTGACCCAAAGACTAAAGCTCGTGTAATTGGCCTAGTTACTTTCCTTAGGGTTTTACCCCAAATGCATGTTGTTTGACTATGGATAATTTATCTTGGTTTAAATCATGGCTTATTTGGTTTGTTCTTTTTCTAATATGACCCAAGTACATTTGCAAGCTCAAAATAAATTTTTTCTTTAAAATCCAAAAGACCAAAACTATTTTCAAAACTTTTTAAGATGGTCTTTGGACATAAATTAAAAATCCTTTGGCTCATGGCCCAAATACTAAGCCCAAAATCCATTTTTCTAAAATCTGTTACGATGGGCTTAGAAATAAAACTATCTTACCCAACCTTTTCTAATAAAAAGCTTGCAAAAAATATTTAGGTCAATTATGAAATACCAAAAATCAATTGTAGGCCTAGTTTACACTAAGAATAAATTAACTATGGGCTTGTTTTTGGCATGAACCACTAGTTACCTCTTTTCAAGTGAGAAATCTATTTATAATAAACCTCTTAATTTCGTTTTAATCCAATATAGCATAAAAGCTACTTTAGTTGGTTGAATGGATTAAAACTTAATTAATGGGAATTATCATGGATTGATTTCCATTTTCGAAAATATAACTATTGGTTGAAACGTTCAAGGGAATTATTCAAAAGCAAGGTACCCCATGTTGGTATTTTGTTAACCATATACCTAGGAAAAGAGACTCGCCACCCGTGTGTGGATGTTATAAGGTTGGAAGGAATGTCCTATTTATCCTTATTTGTTGTTGGTGCATACATGCATACATGCATACATTTGCATCTCATCTCATTGATCCTCTCTAGCTCACAGCCCTGGATTACGATAGTTCTAAAGCTTACAACAATCTGACCTACACCGGAGATGAAGCATCTAGCAATGACTCAATCACTTGCTCACCAAAAACAATAGAGCCCGAACAAATTCAAAGGATGGTGGATGAGGCCCTCAATGCCAAGATGGAAGAAATCAAAGAGGCCCTAGCTGAGACCATGAAGAACCAATTGACCGCAATCTTAGAAAACCATGCCGAGGCATCTACTAGCACTAAGAAACCAAAGGACAAAGGGAAGACTAAAATTAATGAAGTAGCTTTTGATGATTAAAAGGTGGTCATTGATGATGATAATGATTGGGCTCAATACTACCAAGAGGTTCAAGAAAAGAAGAAAGAACCGAAGGCTGTCGAGAAGGTAACTATTGAAAAGACCGAGACATCTAATGTTGAAAAGATGATTGTTAATTTAGAAAAGAAATTTGAGAAGAAGCTGAAAACCGAAGAGATGTCCGAAGTTGACAAGTTATTTGAACAAGATGAAGAAGTCCCTTATAAATTCAAGATGCCTTCCTTTGCTAAGTACAATGGCACCGGAAATCCTCATCTCCACGTGATGCAATATATCACTGCCATGCAATCTGCCCAATTTACTAAGGCTCAAACCCTAAGGTACTTTATGCTCTCATTGGACCCTGTTGTCCAAAATTGGTTCAATACCTTAGATGATGGAACACAAAAGAGCTGGGATCTACTTTACAAAGCCTTTATCCAACAATATGGATATAATGTTGAATTGGAAGTTACCTTGATGGAAGTGGAATCCATTAGGCAAAGGCCGAATGAGAATTTTGTAGACTATGTCAGGAGATGGAGAAACAAGGCTGCTTTACTCAAGAAGAGGCCCGATGAATCCGATCAAATAAGGATGATTGTGAGAGGGGTGTTACCTAGTCTTTGTGAGAGGATGTCTCATACACTCATCCATGATTTCAAAGACCTTCTCCAAGCTGGTTTACAAATTGAAGAATGGGAAAGGGAGAAGAGCCGCTTTGCAACAAAAAGGAACGAGAAAGGGAGCTATCAATCTGGTAACCAAAGCATGCAAAAGGCCGTCGGTGTTAATGTTACTAACCAAGGAACAAGGAGACAATTTTCAGAATTGGGAAAACCAATGTCATGGGTTCTCGACAAGCTTCAAAGAAAGGGATTGCTTCAACCCTTAAATCCTCGTCCTTTGCCTAACCCTCTCCCACCTAATTTTGACACCAAAGCATTTTGTCAATTTCACCAAATGCAAGGGCATGACACGGATAAATGTGTGAGGTTGAGACATGAGATTCAAAATCTAATTGATAATGGGAAGCTACCCGAGCCCAACAAGCCAAACACCAAAGACAACCCATTGCCAAAATTTAATAGGGTACCGCCACCGGCAACCTTCATGATTGGAGGAGGTCTACATGAGGACTACGTCATGTCTTCTTTTCAAGAGGTGGATGAAAAAGAAACAAAAGAAGAAGAGGTGTTTGTCAAAATTGAACAAGCTATGATGGGTAGAGAAGTAGCAATTTGTGTTGTAAACAGGTTTTGGGATTCAAGTGACAGTGATGATGATATTATACCTAAGAAGGAGGAGTGGATTTGGTCCGAGCCCGAAGAAGATGAGGTGATGAATACTAGATCCGGTAAGCCTTATGCAAGGCCACCACCTAAGGAGGTAGAAACTAATAAGGGGAAGGAAGTTGAAGTGGAAGAAGATGATGCTGTACTCAAGCAATTAAAAAGAACCCAAGCAAGTGTTAGCATTTAGGACCTGTTAGCTACTTCTAAAAAGCACCGAGAGACTATGGCCAAAGCCTTGGCTAGCATGCCAATTTCTACCTCCACAACACCGGAGGAGTTGATCAACTTCATAAAAATTGGGGAAGTAATGAAATGTGAAGAGGTTCAAGAGAAAAGCGAAGTTAGTATGGGAGCAGTTTCTTTTTCCGATGCGGACTTACCAGAGGAAGGGAGAGACCACATCTGCCCTCTCTTTATCAAAATAGAAGTCAAGGGGAAGAGGACTCCTTGTGTAATGGTCGATGATGGGTCCGCCATAAATGTTTGTCCACTTAAGATACTACCAAAGCTAGCCACGTCAATAAGAGATTTAAACCCAACCGAGGTGACAATTCGTGCTTATGACAACACTAAGAGGCATGCCAAAGGGACTTTCAAAGCGGCCGTCAAGGTTGGTCCAATTGAATCTATTGTGGAGTTTATTGTTTTAGACATACCAGTTACCTTTGCCTTACTCTTGGGATGACCATGGTTTCACCCTCTTGGTGGAGTTCCTTCCACCCTTCATCAAAAGATCAAATTTCCCAACAGAGATGAGACAGTAGTCATTGAAGCTAAAGATAATGAGATTGTTAATGCTCTAATGGTCGAGAGGCCTCTCAATGGTTTTCAAGTGGCTGCAATTTCTAATGATGAAGCAGTGGACTCCAAAGTCTTGAATATGATGAAGAACATGAACTACCTTCTCGGAGCTGGTCTTGGAAAGGGTAAGGCTGGTTTAACAAAGTTGCCAGATTTTAGAACTCAGGCTTCCAAGAAGGGGTTAGGATATGATGAATCCAATGATGTTCAACCAAAGAAGAATGAGAAGATGAGCTTCCCACCACTTGAAGAAGTCTTCGTCAAAGCTCCAGATATGAGACCGCTCCAAGGAAAGCCTGAGCCAATCATGTTCATGGGTAAGTTAATCCATGGTTTTAAAATTTTTGCAGATGTTGCTAAGCTAGTAGAGCAAGTGAAGAAAGAGCTCACCCAGTCAACCAACAAAGAATCCACTCCAAAAGAGAAGAATGAAGCTACCTTGAAAGCCGAGAAAACTCCGGAAGAGATTGCTACCCTGGTTGAAGAAAAGTTTGAAGACATCCTGCTTTATGATTCTGAGAACAATGATTTTGATTTTGATTTTAATTTGTCTGCTTTGTATGAGGATGATGATGTTTTCTTTTCCAAAATGAATGCAATAAAGTCTGATTTTGCTTACTTGTGTGATTTTTTTCCTGATGGTTGCATACATTCAAATAGCAGTTACATGAGCATCTTTAATATTAACTCTGTTGACACACAATCATTAAATTTGGAAGCAACTAAAAACCCTAAAAACATTAGCATAGCATCCGACCTTACTCCTGATGAGAGAGAGAGAGATTTGAAAAAATATTCAAAAAATATGAAGAGGTGTTCGCTTGGTCCTATGAAGATATGTCGGGGATAGATCGAGACATAGCCGAGCATCATATTCCTACTTACACTCACATTAATCCTGTCAAACAAAAGCTTAGATGATTAAGACCTGAATGGGATGAATTGGTTAAAGAAGAGGTCACTAAGAAAATACAAGTGAAGTTCCTTAAAGTGATAGAATACCCAGATTGGCTAGCCAACATAGTACCTATGCCAAAGAAAGATGGGAGGATAAGGGTCTGCGTGAACTATAGAGATTTAAACAAGGCTTCCCCTAAGGATGATTTTCCTTTACCTCATATAGATGTACTCATTGATAGTGCAGCCTCTAGAGTGCTACACTCATTTGTGGATGGATTTTCCGGATACAATCAAGTGTTAATGGCCTAAGAGGATAAAGCCAAAACTACCTTCACTACTACATGGGGTATATTTTGTTATAGGGTGATGCCTTTCGGCTTAAAGAATGCTAGAGCAACTTACCAAAGGATGGCCACCACATTATTTCATGACATGATGCACAAAGAAGTTAAAGTATATGTTGATGATATGATGGTTAAGTCGGATACAAGGGAGCAACACTTCCAGAATTTAGAATTATTCTTTGATAGAGCTTTGAAGTATAAGCTAAGATTAAACCCAAAGAAGTGTGTATTCGGTGTTACCTCAGGTAAATTGTTGGGACATGTAATTGGCCCGAATGACATCGAGATAGATCCTGAAAAAGTCAAAGCAATCAGGGATATGCTGGCCCCTAAGACGGAGAGAGAAGTTCGGGGATTCATTGGTAAACTACAGTACATTAGTAGATTTATAGCAAAGCTCACAACAATCTGTGAGCCTATCTTCAAGTTGCTTAGGAAGAATCAGCCGGTTGTATGGAACGAAGAATGTCAAAAGGGCTTTGATCGAATAAAAGAGTATTTGTTGAATCCACCTGTTTTGAAACCACCTAAACCTGGCAAACCTCTATTACTATACTTAGCAATAGAAGAATAGTCGATAGGAGCCATGCTAGCCTAAGCAGATGAGTCGGGGATTGAGCATGCCATTTACTACTTAAGTAGAAGGCTCCTACCTTATGAAATTAAGTATAGTATTATTGAAAAGACATGTATAGCCGTGGTTTGGTCTTCTAAGAAGTTGCGGCATTACTTTCAATCATATAGTGTGAAGCAATTTCCAGGTTGGATCCAATGAAATACTTAAGGGAGACACCCTCTTTAATTGGGAAATATGGTCGATGGTTGATAATATTAGAAGAATTTGAGATCGAGTATGTAACCAAAAAAACAATCAAAGGTAGAGCGGTGGCAGAATTTCTGGCTCAACAACCATTACCAGAAAGTGAAGAGGTAATCTTGGAATTTCCAGATGAACATTTAGAAGTAATTGAAGTACAAGGGTGGAAAATATATTTTGATGGAGCAGCAAACAAGAAAGGAGCAGGTTTGGGAGTTATACTAGAATTGCCCGAAGGGGAACTCATCCCTTTAGCCAAAAAGTTGAAATTTAGGGCAACCAATAATATGGTGGAGTATGAAGCTTGTATTTTCGGTTTGGAAACCCTAATGATTATGAAGGTAGATAAGGTGGAAGTTTATGGTGATTCGTTGCTAGTAGTATCCCAAGTAAATGGAGAGTGGGAGTTGAAAGAAGAAAAATTGAAACCATACCATCATTACCTGACCATGATAAAGAAGAATTTTAAGGAGTATAGTTTTATACACCTGTCAAGAGAAGAAAATCAGATGGCTGATGCCCTAGCCACATTGGCTTCGGTATAGTAAGATCCTGTTAACCTATTCCTTAAGCCTCTGTTATTGACCAGTTCATCAACTCCTTGTTATGAATATGAGACAATCATGGAAATTGATACAGACCATGATACGTGGTATGATACTATAAGGTGATTTTTGGAAGAAAGAGAATACCTGCCGAGGGCAACAAAGAAAGAGAGAAGAGCCATAAGGAGGTGGTCATTGCATTACACCACATTCCATGGGGAGTTATATCGAAGATGGCCTGATGGGGTGCATTTGAGATGTTTAAGAAAGCCCGAAGTGGAGTGCATCATGTCAGAAATACATGCGGGAAGTTGCGGTCAGCACATAAGTGGTTTGGCCCTAGTTAAGAAGATTATTCGACAAGGTTACTATTGGTTGACCATCGAGAGAGACTGTATTGAGTTTGTCAAGAAGTGCCAACAATGTCAGATGTACGGTAACTTGAATCATATGCCTCCTAAAGAACTGCATTCAATGTCTTCACCTTTGCCCTTTGCCGCCTGGGGTATCGACATTATAGGAGAGATACGTCCGACAGCTTCAAACGGGCACCATTTAATTGTGGTAGCAGTTGATTATTTTTCTAAATGGGTCAAAGCCGAATCCTTCAACAAGCTGGGTGCAAGTCAAATGGCTAGGTTTATCAAAAAGAATCTCATATGTAGATATGGGGTCCCGTACAGTGTGATATCAGACAATGGGGTATAGTTTCAAGGAATAGTTAAGGATTTATTCTCCAAGTACCAAATCCATCATCACCGATCCTCTCCTTATAGACCAAAGGCTAATGGTGCAGTGGAAGCAATAAACAAGATAATTAAGCAAATTCTATCCAAGATGACCAAGACTTATAGGGACTGGTCGGAAATGCTTCCCTTTGCTTTATGGGGATATAGGACGAGTGTGCGAACACCTACTGGAATGACACCGTTCTCTTTGGTTTATGGGATGAAAGCAGTATTGCCAATTGAGATTGAGATCAAGTCATTGAGAGTAGTCTTGGAAGCGGAGCTACCTAAAACAGAATGGGTAGCAAGCAGATACACTCAGTTAGCTCTATTAGAAGAGAGAAGGCTAAAGGCACTGTATCATCACCAACTGTATCAAAAGAAGATAGCTCGGGCCTACAATAGAAGGTTCAAAATTTGAAGATTCAGGGTCGGGGATTTGGTATTGAAGCAATGTAAGCCTAATATATCTGATCCAAGAGGAAAGTTCAGACCTAGCTCGGAAGGACCATATGTCGTGAAATAAGTCATGAGCAAAGGTACGGTGAAATTATCAGACATGGATGGGAACGAATTTAGTGATCCAGTAAACATTGACAAGTTGAAGAGGTTTTATGTATGAAAAATGAAAAAGAAAGAGCTCGCTAGGTTGAAAACCCAAAAAGGGCGGCCTAGGCAAAAGTTAGAGCAGTCCGCTAGTTCCGAAAGCCCGAAAGGGCGGGCTAGGCAACAATTAGGGCTAATGAGAGAAAATCGTCAATTAGAAAACCCGAAAGGGCTGATTGGCAACAGGAGTAATCTTGTGTATGCAGGCTTTATGTTTGGTTGTTCCCTAATTTAATAAAACAGAATTAATGATTAAATTGCTCTTTGTGCACTGTTATGAGTATATGACCAGACATGGATGAAATAAGTAATCATAATTGCAAAAGGTGATGACAAATTATAAATGGAAAAGAAGCATCTTTTATTACTCTAATTATTTTTTCATCCTAACAATACACTTTATGAATTGACAAATATTGTAACACCCCCACACCCAATACATACACACTACATACACCACAATGTAGTATACATGTATCGAATATAGAAATGCTACGGATTTTATTAACATTCAAAACATTTTAAATAATACCATCATCTTTCTCATATACATTATAGATAGTAAATACTCAATTTGTAATATAAAACAAAATAGATATATATAAATACATTTAGTTAATACGCAGCGGAATATAGAAAACATTTACATATATGAAAGCATTTGAATACGTATTTACAATTATACATATATTTACATTATAAACCATATTTACAAAATATAAAAGAGTTATACATGATTGGCAATTCTTCTCTGATCTTTAAGTTCCCAAAATCAACTCTTCAACGTCTACTCTCACTCGATCTAGAAGAGCTCTCGGGTTCAACTCTATCAGTTCTATCACCTACGCGATTAAACACTATCGCGCTAAGCCAACGGCTTAGTAAGATAATCATGCTAATGCCATGCTTTAGTGCAATGCAATGTCAATTCTCAATCCATATCATACATATAACATTATATATGCAAAGCTAACAACATACTATTGCATATCACAAAGCAATATCATATAAGCACACCACATTTTAACATCTTTTCACCTTCTTTATTAATTAATCAAATTATCATTCATGATATTTATGCAACATAGACACCTATGGGCCCAACAAGTATTTAATATGATATTCAGAATTCAGAGTTACTGCTTTGGTTCATAATTACGATAATCAAGCCCGTAGGCAATATATATCTCATATCTCTATTCATATAGAGCGTAACAGACCCAGTCTCTTGGACCATCAACTCGGCTAACCTCGAGGAGATCCTCAACCCGGCAAGACTGTTACCAATTATATATATATCATAATCACAATTCTCATAGTGTAACAGACCCAGTCTCTTGGACCTCTATTTACTTACATGAAGAGATCCTCAACCCGGCAAGACTGTTACCTTTCATTTTATAGGCATGCCTCCAAATTCAGAACTCTGAAACTGAATAACATATTAAACATACCCTATTTCATTTATCTCTTTATCATTCTCATTCTCAATTTGCATATCATAACAAATAGGCAACCATGCCTCAACACTCTCATTTGTACATTCATAGCCACAAACAATGGCTTCTCAACATATTTGAATAACCATGTCTCAATTCACAATATAACACATCACCTTTTACATATCCATAATCAATTACATGGAACATAATCATATATATGTACTTACATATCTCATTTCACAATACCCACAATGCATAACATAACAATGTTCATGGTTTTAGGATCTTCCACATGCATTTGATTAGAGCATTCATTGTTTGAAGTATGTTTAAAGTGTTTAGGTTTAAGTTTAAGCACCAACTTACCTTTGAAGAACCAAAACAAAGCAATTAGAACAAAGAACAAAAACCCTAACCACACAATTGAGGGACACGGGCAGCCCACTTGAGGGACACGGCCAAGCTTGTGGCCGTGTCTCTCAATCCAATCTTGGCAGTAGCAAACACGGGCAAGGGACACGGCCAAACTTGTGGCCGTGTCTCTCAACCCAAAACTCACAGTAGCTAACACGACTTGGGAACACGGCCGTGTCACCCAAAAACTCATCCAACACGCCCAAAATCTCTTGGCTTGGCCGTGTCTCACATTGCTTTTGGCCGTGTCACTCAAAACACAAACCCTAATTATGGCCAGACACTTTCAATTACACTTACACACACTTTTGCACAACAATCACCTCATTCAAATGAATATAATTCATGTCATAATCACATATCTTATATAATTATCACAATAACCACTTACACAACATATTTAAACACAAACAATCTCAAAACCCTAAAACCAAATCAACTCTTGATTCTTCACTAACCACCTTCACTTCACTTACCATCTTCACAACCAAACTAACACCAAATCAAATCTTTTATCTTACAAGCAATTTTTAACACTTACAAACCCATCTCAAACATATCAAATCACAAAATCAACAAACCCTAATTCATTTCAAACATCACTTCAACATAACCAAAGAAAACAAGAGATTACCTACCTTAAAAGAAGAAATTCCACAAATCTCTAATCACAACCTTTGATTGCTTCTTCAATTTGAGCTTCACTCTTCAAAATCTTCTCTTTGTCACTTGCTCCCTTTTTCTATGGAGAGTGCCGGCCACAACAATGGAGAAAGAAGAAAATGATGAAGAAGCAAAGTCAAATTTCCCTTCTTATATCCACCAAGTGTTCAAACCAAGCAATTACCAAAACACCCTTAACCATATAACTAACCTCTTGTCTCATATATGCCCATCTATGTAATTTCACATGCCATACAAAAATATCCTCTTGCATTGACTCTCATTTCACCTATTTATATGTTAAATATATTATCATATAAACAACATATACCATTTTCTCTAAACACTCTTTCCTTTCCCAAAACACTTATACAGAAGCATTCACTTCCAATTTCTTTTTCTTATCACAATATATATATACTACTCAATCCCATTTAAACCAACAACAACAATATACTCAAAAATTCTAGGGCATACATGAGGATATTATAAATATAAAATCTATGGCAGCCGATAAGTGTAACGTGCAGGCCAGCTTTGCCTCAACCGGTCCAAATAGGCTTCAGTCAAGCAAGGCATGTCTAGGTCAGGAACAAAGTCATAATCATGAGGCTCAGCTCCATACTGACGCCCAAGTCAGTGAGGATCATAGCATGTACCTTGACGAAGTGCAGCAAGAGGAACGTACATCAAGTATGTCCGCATGGTAATATGAGAAATCTTCCACCAAGGTACCAACCAAAGGATATTGACTTCGGAGCGTGAGTGGATCCAATCAACCCAGTCAGCATATGAAGAAGTAGGATGGAGCAGCTTCCTAGCAGAATGATGACGTGGCAGGTATCTGGCAAAATCCATGGAGGGAGTATCAAGTAAACAAAGACATTCCTGAAGCCAAACCTGCGAAGAAAGAATTAAAAAAAAAGGGAGTTTGCTAAGCTGAAAACCCGCAAGGGCGGCTTAGGCAAAAATTAGGACAGCTCGCTAGTTTCGAAAACCCGAATGGGCAGACTAGGCAAAAGTTAGAGCGATAAAAAAAAACCTAAATTGAAAACCCAGAAGGGCAGTTTAGGTAATTACCTGAAGCAGCAACGGGCTCTCAGTCAGTCTCTTTGACAATCCTGATTTAAATCGGTCTAATCCAACTAAGGTCTCGGCTAAGATCACAGGTACCGGCGACAAGCCTCCTTCCATTTGATCCATGATATCCAATACTCGTGGGTTAATATCGCCGTCAGAAGAAACAAGTAAGAATTGGCCGAGCAGGCAAAGACAAAGCATGCGTCCCCAGGCCTTAGTAGGAGCCAAATGAGAAAGACAAAAGTCAATCAAAGGAGCAAGTAGAATTTTTTCACCTCTCATCAACCGAAGAATCTCGGGTTTCGGAATTTGAAATAACATCTGCATCTTCTGTTGAGTTTTGGAAATCAATGTGGGTAATGCCATTCATTGATTATTGGGATGTCCAAGGATGGCCTCAAATTCTTCAATCAAGGGACACATTTCAAAGCCATTAATTCTAAATACCCTAGAATCCGTATCCCACAAGGAAGCCACGACATGTAAGAAAGAGTGGTCCAATTTGACTTTTTGAAAGCATTTTAAAACATCAAGCTTGGACCATCAAATTTTCTTCCAATGGTTGGCATCCATATTCTTAAATAGAATTTTTATTTTCTTTAAATGGTGCTCGTTCATGGTTGATGAATAAAGGGGAACAAAAATTGCTAAAGGAAGTCTTCACGTTGAAGGAGAGAGATTTTTGGTTTATGAATTGAAATATGGAATGCAAGGTTATTTAAATAGAAGAAGATAAACCTTTTCCAAAACTGAAATGGAAAAGATGATGGGAAAGGATAAGACCATATGGCATAAGGAAAGGAAGTGGTAATGAATTTCCTTTACCATATTAAATTTGGTTTAACAAAAGAAGTGGATATTAATTATGATGTATTATATATAAAAAAATAATAAAAATAATTTTGGCAGTAACTAAAAAAAATGGCAGTAGCGAAAAAAAAAGAAAGAGAGCATATTTTTCATTATTGTATAATTGCTATAATGTTTACATGTCACTAAGAGGGTGGTCGTAGGTCACCAAATAAAGACTTGAAAAAGTCATCGCCTGTTGAAGTAGGGGGCAAATTACTCGTCCCGGGATCATTCGAAGTAGAAGCACTAAAATCCCTATTGCCTTGGAGTTCCGATTTGTCATGGTCCTCATCAGAAGCAGACGAAAGGATCTCATGGTCATCAGTCTGGGGGTCTCTCGATGAAGAAGCACCGGGATCCCTCATTCCTTGAAATCAGAAGTCACGAAAATTTTGTTCGGATTGATGATATAAATTTTCAAAATGAGAAGCCTACTGACGACTTGCAGATAACTCTTCTTGAAGCTTCTTGTTTTGTTCTTTGAGCATCCGTTGTGAGCCAAGAAGGAAAAAGGTAAGAGCATACATAATCATGTATACATATAGCATAAACTATTGCGAAATAAGAAACATACCAGGTAATCATATCAATGCCTTGCGGATAAGATGGCATATCTGGCAGGATAGAATGAGCAAATGAAGGGTTAGTAAAAGAAGGTCCAGCCTCATGATCAAACGAGCCAACAACCTACAATGATCATTAAAGAATCAAAGAAAGAAAGAGTAGTTGCAATGGAAAAGTGGTAAGAGTTTTACCTGAGAAGTATTGGTCTCGAGATGTGGAATAGACTCTCCTACATCTCCATGATGTTCCTCCTCATCTCTACCCTCATTTCCATCGAAAATCTCTCGCACACCGATAGGAGACACATCAAAGTGCAAGAGTCTCATTTGAATAAAACGGGCATAAAATGGACCCGGTAAATGGAGAAATGACTCGGCATTATGACCATACCAGGCCAACCACCAAGCATCCTCCGGCATCCACAAAATATTTAAAGTGTATTCTGGGATTTGCATAGGAAACCTCCGCTGCTCTGGGCCGAGAAACCATTCATAAACTCTTTCCCCGAGAAACCAACCACTAGACACGGGGCCAGCAATAATTCGCCAAGAATGTTGGAAAAATAGTGCAGCCCTCATCAAAGGAGACCAATTTGCTCGTTCTTCTGGATTCCACCAAGACAAATTCACCTGCAAAATAACATAAGGTGAGTAAAACTTTCACATAAAATTTAAATCATACTAATGTTATTTTACCTGATCCCAGGTTAAGCGGCTTAACATAAAGCAATGGGTATACATGTGGTGAGAGCCGGGAACTACTACACGATTGGACAACCAATAATTTAATCTAGGATACCCGATTCTTTCTCGGGAAATGCCGAGTACCCTCATGAGGTTGTGTTCATATGTCCATACCTACAATAACAATGAAGATCATATTCATGCAAGAGAAAAGGGGAAAAGACATTGATGGAAGAAAGAATACCTCGACAACCGCCATCAAGCCAACGAAAGAATTCTTGTTTCGGCAAAGCTTATCAAGGCCATGGTAAAGACATGTGAGACCAGCTTCACCCCAGCCAGAAGATGGTACCATTCTGAGATAAGAAAGGGCACTCAACACTGACAAGTGAATGGACGATTCAGTGCTGCCAAAGATGGTCGATCCGAGCAGATATAACAAAAATCCTCGAGCATACTGTTCGGCCATGTTTCTGCCTATCCGACCTTCATAGTTCATCCAATAACTACGAATCAGGTCAATTTTTATCTTACGTATGATGGTTATATGCCAATTAATTCCTGAATTTCTTTAAATGTTAAAATTTCATTGCTTAGAGGAACCGGAGCACCATCATATCGAAGGCCGGTTATGGCAGTAAAATTGACCGGACCAATTGTCATCTCCCCAATAGGCAAGTGAAAAGTGTGAGTTGTATCCAGCCATCGCTCTGCCAGCGCCTGGACTACGCTTCGGTCTATCTGATATTCTTCGGACGGCAATTGTAAGACAAACTGCTCAAAGTCGCAATCTTGGATAATCTGCCTTACCCGAGAAGGCACTACATCATACCATTGTCGGACTTTATAAATACACCCTCCAGCCCGAACGACACAACAATCATGCTAACACAGACCGAGGTAAGTTAATACCAGGTAAGTACGTGTTATTCTATCTATTTAAATTAAATTATTTTTCACAATAGCAAAAAATTATAATAATAAAAATAAAATAAAAAATAAAAAAATAAAAAAAATCATTACCTCGCTCTTTTGATTGGAATTGCGATGAAGCGGCATCCCGGCCAGTATATCTAGATTTTCGTCTTCATGATGCCGAATAAAACTCCAATAATTCGGCATTAGAATGAGTCCGCGACCTCGAAGCATGCATTGTTTTTGAAAAATATGTGCTGAAATTGAAAAGAAATTTGAAAGGATTGCAAAATTGAAATTGAAATTTTGAAATGAAATGGAGAATTGATGGCCTTTTATAGAGGAACGGCAAGCAGATGAAAACAAACTCAAAACTATTCATAAATAGTGAATTTTATTATTCATGAATAGTATTACTGTAATATCCCAAGGTACACCCTAAAAGTTTTGGAATAATTATTGTGGTATTTGGATTTAAGGAGTATGTTTAATGGAAGGAGAAAAGAAGTGAAGGTATATATATAACATATATAAGTTAAACTAATGAAAGTCAAAAGAAGATAAATGAATTAATTTAATACCCTATTTTGGTGTACATTGGAATGGTAGTTGTGAGAAGATATGTTGGTAAAATATGTAAGGAAAATATTATAAGAAATAGGTGTATATGAGGGATGATATATATTTATGTGGTATTTGAAAAATATGGAAAATATAAAGGAAATATAAAAGAGATATACATATACCAACATATATATTACATATACATAATGTATAAAGTGGTGTAGGAAAAGTAAGTTTATATAATTAATTAATTAATAATAATAATAATAATAAAAGAAAAAGAAGAAAGAAAAGTCAAAGGGAGAAAGTGTGTGGTGGAGGTTGAAATAATTTATTATATTATTATTATTATTATTATTATATATATATATATGATAAACATGAAAAGAAGAAGGAAAAAGATATTTTTTCTTCTTCTTCTTCTTCTTACACGAGAGAGAGAGAGAGAGAGAGTTGTGATTTTGCTTATACACATCAAATCCATAGGGATTTTGAGAGAATTGAAGAGGGATGTTGAAGATTTGGCATAATATTCAAGTAAGTTTTCTCTTGATTTCTCTTATTCTATTTGGAATTTTGTTTGAGTTTGATGGAGTGTTTTTGATGGTTGGAGTGTGTTTGTGTATGGTGTGTGTAAAAGTGTTGAAATGGAATTAAAGATAAGAAGTTAGGTTGGTGTGGGTGATGGAAGAGTAAGAGTTGTGTTTAGTGAAATTTTTTCTGTTTTACAATTAGTAAAGGCTGTGACTTGTATGATTTTTAATTAAATATAGAAAAATGTTCTTGAAGTGAAGTTTTGATATGTTGTGCCTCTATGAGTCTAGAATTACTGAAAAATATGTGGATTCGATTTTGGAATGGTTATGATTTTGGAAAGATTATTTTTATTAGACCTGTTCCAGCAGGTACCTTAACTGAGACAGCTATCTTTCGGGATTTTTAATACAATGTAGAAAAATCATATTCAATTGAATTTTGGATATGTTGTTGCTTAGTGAGTCTAGTATTTGAGAAAAATAATTTGGAACCACGTTGATTCAATTTAATTTACAGAATTCACAAAGTTCAGAACTGCTGCCAGGATGCAGGGCAATTGGGGCAGTCTGGTCAGTTTGATCTGAAATTTTAAAGGAATGATTTTAAGATGTAAAACTAAATTCTGTAAAAATTTTAGAATTTTTAGTCAAGTAGATTATTTTATACAATTTTTCAAAATAAGGATAAAGTGGAGTCTAAAACCAGAATTTACTATTCATATGGTCATTTTGCTAATATTCCTTTTGGATTAGGTTGTGAAGAGGTTGAATTGCCCTAATCTAAGTGTTGAGGATTCTTGGAAGAGTAAGTGTATAGATTGGTGTGAGTTGGTTTTAAGGTAAGTACAAACTACATTATTGCATACATTCATATGATATTGAGACTTGTGACATATTTAGTTATAATGTGAATGTTGTGATGAGCATGTAAAATATGTGTTAATGCCATTGATTATATCCATTTGAATAATGAATTGATTAATGTGATTTGAAATATAATGAAATGTGAAATGTGCAAGATGTGATGATGAAATGTAATGTGAAAGATATGATGTTATGAAGAGTTGCTTCATTGCGATTTGAGATCATATGAGATATGAGGCCATGATTGTTGGCTATGATGATGCAAATGAGATGATTGAGACATGGTTGCCTAATTTGCTTATGAAATATAAAATGAATTGAGAAAGAGATTATGAAGAGATGAATGAAATGTTTGTGTGTTTAATATGTTATTCAGATTTCAGAGTTCTGGGTTTGGCGGCATGCCTATGAAATATATGAATAATAGTAACAGTCTTGCCGGGTTGAGGATCTCCTCGAGATTAGTCGGGTTGAGGTCCAAGAGACTGGGTCTGTTATACTTGTTTTGGTAACAGTCTTGCCGGGTTGAGGATCTCCTTGAGTCTAGCCAAGTAGAGGTCCAAGAGACTGGGTCTGTTACCCAATCCATGGATAGATATATATATGTGTATATCGCCTACGGGCTTGATAATTATGATTATGGACCAAAGCAGTAACTCTGAACTTTGAATAACATATTAGTGTCTTTTGGGCCCATGCTTGTCTTTGTTTAAATGTGATTCATGAAATGTGAAATGAATGAATAATGAGACCAATGATTGTTTTTGTTTAAATGTGAATTATGGAATAAGATGTAATGATATGAGATATATGATGATAATTATGAAATGAGATGATTACAATGTATAAATAAATTATTGAAGGTGAATGTAGATTGAAAAACTATGTTGAATGATGAGATCTGAAGGTACTACATGAAAATACAATATGATGAATAATATGGAGGTGGTTGTGGACATTGTGAGTATTATTTTATGAATGTTTTAATAAGTCATGGAATTGTGGGTTGTATTAATGAAATACGTGCATATGTATATAATTATGAGATTAGTAGAAATATAAATAAGGTGTAATTGAAATGGGAAAATATGATAAGAAAATAATAATATATGAAGTTAACATATAAGTATGATTGTCTGTTATGTATGTTTATAATATTTATTTGTACTACTAAGCTTTCGGGCTTAGCGCGGTTGTATATATCGCGCAGGTGAGTAGGTGGTTGATCTGGAAGTCAAACTGATATGCCACGAGTAGGGTAAGAGTATTTCGAGACCAACTAGAAGGTGATGCATACATGTATAATTTCGTTATGTTGTATTTCTGACAAGAATGTATTCATATGTATAAATGAAATTTTGGTAAAGACAAGATTATCATATATATATATATAAGATTATTAAAAGTATGTGATAATAATAAACATCTACTTATTTTGTAGTAGAAGTGTGAACTCTTCTTGCAGGTTTGTAGTTGAGGGTGTAAGGTGGATTCATTGGGAGTGTATTGAAACTGGTTGCATTTGCATGGGTCTGTGTAAAAATGTTTTCAAAAATCAGAAAAAAAATCAGTTTTGTCGACACTTGGGATCAAATTTCTAGGCGAACCTCTGGCAAAATTTCTGTAAAACCAGAACTAAAATTCGAATTAAGTAAAATTGGTAGCAACATTTGGATAGTGTGGCGCCTCTACTCGGCTTACACATGTAGGCTGGGAAGGGGTGTTACAATTTTTGGTATCAGAGCTTAGGTTCGAGATTCTCGGCCTAAATAGAATTAAAAAGAGAAAGTTTTGAAAAGATTAAAGAGAATTAAAAAGAAAAGTTTTGAAATGAAATTTGTAATACATGCATATGCATTAAAACCTAGGTTGGTCTCGGATGTGGCATTATGTGAATTGTAATGTATTTGAATTAGATGAGATGGATGATAGTGTGTGGATGAAGTTCTACATGAAAGGAAAAAAAATTAGAAAAAAAAATGATATGGAAACATTCATATAAGTTTAATTAATAAATTAAAGAATGGAAATTTATCCAAGTAAAGTAAATTGTTAAATTTTTTATTTTTGAAATGTGTCTGAAATATAAAGAAATGAATAAGAGAATAAAGTTGAAAATGAGCTAAAAACAAAATCAAGATTTAAGTAGGTACTCTTTCCTCTGCAATTTGAATCTCTTTCTAATAAAGCTTATGATTGGATTATTAGAGAGAAGAAATATTATTCGGATGTTAAAATGAATAAATATGTTATTAACTTGAAGGAAAATATGGTGGAACATTGAGTGAGTTGATTGGTATAGACAAAATGTGATCATTTAAGGTTTGGGTGTATAAAGTTAAAGTTTTGTTTAAAAGAAAAAGAGATGATGTTGGTTAAGTAAAAAGATATTGGTATTGTTTGCATTGTTATTTTAATGCAACATTGTGATTTCAATGTTAGAAATATGATATGTTTGAATATTGTGAAAGCTCATGTTAATGGTGGTAATATGTGACATTTGGATTTTTTTGAAATGAGCTTAATAATTGTGAAAACTATATGTTTGGATGTTGCTTTGTGGTATATATATAAGATGTTTTTAAAGTTGATATTAAGAAAAGATGAGAATTGTAAGTTGAAGTTTAGGTGAAATAGTGATTTGAGAATTTAGAATTTTAATGGAATGTTGATAAAGATTATTTAGATATTAAACATATGAGCTATTTGCAATGAATATTCTTGCATATGAGAATACTACGAATTGGGTAATGAGATTGATAGTATGAGAATTTGTTTTGAAATAAAAGAAAGTGATTGAGCGAGTGAAAATGAGTTACTTTAAGTCATTTGACTGGTAAGGGTGAAAATGGATATGAAGGTACATTAAATGCTTTAAAAAAATATATAAAAAAAATGAGAGAGATGTCACATTAGAAATGTGACTTGAATATATGTGAAGTGTTATTATGGTTAGAATGTATATATTTGTTGTGTTGATGAATAATTTAAATCATGTCAAAAGAATGAGTATGATAATGTTCAAAGAAAAATGATAAACATTAAATTTGTACAGATTGTATGCAAAAGAGAAATTAAATAAAATTACATGATTAAGTGTATACATGTATAGGATATGTGAGATGAGTTTTTCGATATGAATGTAATTGTATTATGTAAGAAATGTGGGAAGTGAGTCACATTATGGATGTGGCCTATGTATATGTAGGTGGTATAATTACTGGTATAATGATATTAAGAATGATATTGCATGTATTAGTGGACCTAAGAGAGATTAGGTCTTGAACTGTGCAAAACTAGATGGATTATGTAACGAAATTAAGAGTGAGAATGGACTCGAGTAATATTGGATGGTGAAATTGTTATGGTAATCACTGAACCTAATGATCATATAATATTTTGAGTCCCAAAGTATCCACATGTGGGAAGGTTTTATGTATATGTGTATAATAAGAGATTGTAAATGGATTAGAAGTAGATTCGAAATGGAGTAACAAAAGGGAAATTGTGTAAGAATTGCATATGATTGAATATGTATACATAAGAGATGATAATAATAATAATATTGTTGAGCAGGAGTTAGGCTAATGATGAACATAATCGAGTGCAAATTGTTTTGAGATAGAGCTGAAATGTGTTAACTCTTGGTGTAGCAAAAGTTTAGAGAATGAATATGTAATTCTTATGATATAAATTAGCATTGTAATTAGAAAGGTTGGAAGTTGAATAATAAAGGAACATTATGGATTTATAAGCTTCAGGCATGACCATTAATCTATTATGATTTGTTTAGTATATTTTGGTCGATTAATTTTGTTATCCACAGATTTGGAACTGAGATAACATGACTGTAGTGCAGTTTTGGTGAGATTGATAATTATGTTTCTAGAAACATGATCAAGAATTATGACTGGTAAAGTTATACTTTATCATTTTATGTTAGAAATTTGGTTATAATTATGAAAAGTAAGGAAAGAAAAGAGAAATGTAAAATGTTTTGAGTTATGGCTAATGTGATAAAAAGCTGATTATGTAAAGATCGTAATGGTATGAAATGTGAGGAGATATTAAAAAGGGGAAATTACAAAATGTGACTGAAAGTTATACTAAATATGTTTATGGTATAAAGTGAATAAATGAATGGACTTAAGGTTTAAGTGAGTGAACTATGGATAGAAAGTATGGTATGAGATTATCATGAGAATTGGTGGAAATTATACTAAGATAGTAGGAAATAAACTATGTGTCTATTGAAAGATAATTTAAAGTGATTTGTAATTATGATAATTTTACTGAATATGGATCTGAAGAGATCAGGATTTGAATATAAGTTTGCTCTAATGGAATTAGGTTATATATATATATATTGTGAAATTTCATGATAAGTTTAAATAAATTAATTGTTGATTTGAATTAAACAAGATTGAAACGTGGCTATATTGTGACAGATAGATCAATTGATCTAGATTCTATGAAGATTATGAATCATTATTGAAATTTAATGTGTACAGTTGTACTAGGAGCATAAGATTTAAATGATAATGTATGTGATGTAATATTCTGACAAATGTATGGATGTGAATGTATTGAGTTAAATCAGTTGTAAATGAAGAAAAAAGGAAAAAAAATTAAGTGTAGGAAAAATAAGGATATTGTTATCAATTAAGGTGTGATAAATGTCTATTCTGGAAGTGATTTTAATGATGGGATAATCAATGATTTTTTTTTAGGTTGAAGTTAAGAGAGTAATTATAAAGAGATGAAGTAATAAAATATCTTGAATGTAATAATTAGACAAAGTACATGTATAATATAAGATGATCTGATTCTTGCATCAAGATAAATTAATTGGGAATGTAATGAGATATTTTGAATGTTTGGATAAGAAAGTAATAAGATATATAAATGGATCTAATGATGAGTTATGAAATTTAGAGAAGATGATTGACTCTAAGGGAGAGAGTAAAAGTTATATGATGTGATGACATAATAACTTAAGAATATAATTAACTTCATATGAAAGTTAAGATGGTATTATGTTAAGAGTGGATTGCTATTATACTAGATAATTTCGAGGACGAAATTATTTAATAGGGAGAGAATTGTAATATCCCAAGGTACACCCTAAAAGTTTTGGAATAATTATTGTGGTATTTGGATTTAAGGAGTATGTTTAATGGAAGGAGAAAAGAAGTGAAGGTATATATATAACATATATAAGTTAAACTAATGAAAGTCAAAAGAAGATAAATGAATTAATTTAATACCCTATTTTGGTGTACATTGGAATGGTAGTTGTGAGAAGATATGTTGGTAAAATATGTAAGGAAAATATTATAAGAAATAGGTGTATATGAGGGATGATATATATTTATGTGGTATTTGAAAAATATGGAAAATATAAAGGAAATATAAAAGAGATATACATATACCAACATATATATTACATATACATAATGTATAAAGTGGTGTAGGAAAAGTAAGTTTATATAATTAATTAATTAATAATAATAATAATAATAATAAAAGAAAAAGAAGAAAGAAAAGTCAAAGGGAGAAAGTGTGTGGTGGAGGTTGAAATAATTTATTATATTATTATTATTATTATTATTATATATATATATATGATAAACATGAAAAGAAGAAGGAAAAAGATATTTTTTCTTCTTCTTCTTCTTCTTACACGAGAGAGAGAGAGAGAGAGAGTTGTGATTTTGCTTATACACATCAAATCCATAGGGATTTTGAGAGAATTGAAGAGGGATGTTGAAGATTTGGCATAATATTCAAGTAAGTTTTCTCTTGATTTCTCTTATTCTATTTGGAATTTTGTTTGAGTTTGATGGAGTGTTTTTGATGGTTGGAGTGTGTTTGTGTATGGTGTGTGTAAAAGTGTTGAAATGGAATTAAAGATAAGAAGTTAGGTTGGTGTGGGTGATGGAAGAGTAAGAGTTGTGTTTAGTGGAATTTTTTCTGTTTTACAATTAGTAAAGGCTGTGACTTGTATGATTTTTAATTAAATATAGAAAAATGTTCTTGAAGTGAATTTTTGATATGTTGTGCCTCTATGAGTCTAGAATGACTGAAAAATATGTGGATTCGATTTTGGAATGGTTATGATTTTGGAAAGATTATTTTTATTAGACCTGTTCCAGCAGGTACCTTAACTGAGACAGCTATCTTTCGGGATTTTTAATACAATGTAGAAAAATCATATTCAATTGAATTTTGGATATGTTTTTGCTTAGTGAGTCTAGTATTTGAGAAAAATAATTTGGAACCACGTTGATTGAATTTAGTTTACAGAATTCACAAAGTTCAGAACTGCTGCCAGGATGCAGGGCAATTGGGGCAGTCTGGTTAGGTGAACTATTTGACCAAGATTTTGTGTTCAGTTTAATCTGAAATTTTAAAGGAATGATTTTAAGATGTAAAACTAAATTCTGTAAAAATTTTAGAATTTTTAGTCAAGTATATTATTTTATACAATTTTTCAAAATAAGGATAAAGTGGAGTCTAAAACCAGAATTTACTATTCATATGGTCATTTTGCTAATATTCCTTTTGGATTAGGTTGTGAAGAGGTTGAATTGCCCTAATCTAAGTGTTGAGGATTCTTGGAAGAGTAAGTGTATAGATTGGTGTGAGTTGGTTTTAAGGTAAGTACAAACTACATTATTGCATACATTCATATGATATTGAGACTTGTGACATATTTAGTTATAATGTGAATGTTGTGATGAGCATGTAAAATATGTGTTAATGCCATTGATTATATCCATTTGAATAATGAATTGATTAATGTGATTTGAAATATAATGAAATGTGAAATGTGCAAGATGTGATGATGAAATGTAATGTGAAAGATATGATGTTATGAAGAGTTGCTTCATTACGATTTGAGATCATATGAGATATGAGGCCATGATTGTTGGCTATGATGATGCAAATGAGATGATTGAGACATGGTTGCCTAATTTGCTTATGAAATATAAAATGAATTGAGAAAGAGATTATGAAGAGATGAATGAAATGTTTGTGTGTTTAATATGTTATTCAGATTTCAGAGTTCTGGGTTTGGCGGCATGCCTATGAAATATATGAATAATAGTAACAGTCTTGCCGGGTTGAGGATCTCCTCGAGATTAGTCGGGTTGAGGTCCAAGAGACTGGGTCTGTTATACTTGTTTTGGTAACAGTCTTGCCGGGTTGAGGATCTCCTTGAGTCTAGCCAAGTAGAGGTCTAAGAGACTGGGTCTGTTACCCTATCCATAGATAGATATATATATGTGTATATCGCCTACGGGCTTGATAATTATGATTATGGACCAAAGCAGTAACTCTGAACTTTGAATAACATATTAGTGTCTTTTGGGCCCATGCTTGTCTTTGTTTAAATGTGATTCATGAAATGTGAAATGAATGAATAATGAGACCAATGATTGTTTTTGTTTAAATGTGAATTATGGAATAAGATGTAATGATATGAGATATATGATGATAATTATGAAATGAGATGATTACAATGTGTAAATAAATTATTGAAGGTGAATGTAGATTGAAAAACTATGTTGAATGATGAGATCTGAAGGTACTACATGAAAATACAATATGATGAATAATATGGAGGTGGTTGTGGACATTGTGAGTATTATTTTATGAATGTTTTAATAAGTCATGGAATTGTGGGTTGTATTAATGAAATACGTGCATATGTATATAATTATGAGATTAGTAGAAATATAAATAAGGTGTAATTGAAATGGGAAAATATGATAAGAAAATAATAATATATGAAGTTAACATATAAGTATGATTGTCTGTTATGTATGTTTATAATATTTATTTGTACTACTAAGCTTTCGGGCTTAGCGCGGTTGTATATATCGCGCAGGTGAGTAGGTGGTTGATCTGGAAGTCAAACTGATATGCCACGAGTAGGGTAAGAGTATTTCGAGACCAACTAGAAGGTGATGCATACATGTATAATTTCGTTATGTTGTATTTCTGACAAGAATGTATTCATATGTATAAATGAAATTTTGGTAAAGACAAGATTATCATATATATATATATATAAGATTATTAAAAGTATGTGATAATAATAAACATCTACTTATTTTGTATTAGAAGTGTGAACTCTTCTTGCAGGTTTGTAGTTGAGGGTGTAAGGTGGATTCATTGGGAGTGTATTGAAACTGGTTGCATTTGCATGGGTCTGTGTAAAAATATTTTCAAAAATCAGAAAAAAAAATCAGTTTTGTCGACACTTGGGATCAAATTTCTAGGCGAACCTCTGGCAAAATTTCTGTAAAACCAGAACTAAAATTCGAATTAAGTAAAATTGGTAGCAACATTTGGATAGTGTGGCGCCTCTACTCGGCTTACACATGTAGGCTGGGAAGGGGTGTTACAATTTTTGGTATCAGAGCTTAGGTTCGAGATTCTCGGCCTAAATAGAATTAAAAAGAGAAAGTTTTGAAAAGCTTAAAGAGAATTAAAAAGAAAAGTTTTGAAATGAAATTTGTAATACATGCATATGCATTAAAACCTAGGTTGGTCTCGGATGTGGCATTATGTGAATTGTAATGTATTTGAATTAGATGAGATGGATGATAGTGTGTGGATGAAGTTCTACATGAAAGGAAAAAAAAATTAGAAAAAAAAAATGATATGGAAACATTCATATAAGTTTAATTAATAAATTAAAGAATGGAAATTTATCCAAGTAAAGTAAATTGTTAAATTTTTTATTTTTGAAATGTGTCTGAAATATAAAGAAATGAATAAGAGAATAAAGTTGAAAATGAGCTAAAAACAAAATCAAGATTTAAGTAGGTACTCTTTCCTCTGCAATTTGAATCTCTTTCTAATAAAGCTTATGATTGGATTATTAGAGAGAAGAAATATTATTCGGATGTTAAAATGAATAAATATGTTATTAACTTGAAGGAAAATATGGTGGAACATTGAGTGAGTTGATTGGTATAGACAAAATGTGATCATTTAAGGTTTGGGTGTATAAAGTTAAAGTTTTGTTTAAAAGAAAAAGAGATGATGTTGGTTAAGTAAAAAGATATTGGTATTGTTTGCATTGTTATTTTAATGCAACATTGTGATTTCAATGTTAGAAATATGATATGTTTGAATATTGTGAAAGCTCATGTTAATGGTGGTAATATGTGACATTTGGATTTTTTTGAAATGAGCTTAATAATTGTGAAAACTATATGTTTGGATGTTGCTTTGTGGTATATATATAAGATGTTTTTAAAGTTGATATTAAGAAAAGATGAGAATTGTAAGTTGAAGTTTAGGTGAAATAGTGATTTGAGAATTTAGAATTTTAATGGAATGTTGATAAAGATTATTTAGATATTAAACATATGAGCTATTTGCAATGAATATTCTTGCATATGAGAATACTACGAATTGGGTAATGAGATTGATAGTATGAGAATTTGTTTTGAAATAAAAGAAAGTGATTGAGCGAGTGAAAATGAGTTACTTTAAGTCATTTGACTGGTAAGGGTGAAAATGGATATGAAGGTACATTAAATGCTTTAAAAAAATATATAAAAAAAATGAGAGAGATGTCACATTAGAAATGTGACTTGAATATATGTGAAGTGTTATTATGGTTAGAATGTATATATTTGTTGTGTTGATGAATAATTTAAATCATGTCAAAAGAATGAGTATGATAATGTTCAAAGAAAAATGATAAACATTAAATTTGTACAGATTGTATGCAAAAGAGAAATTAAATAAAATTACATGATTAAGTGTATACATGTATAGGATATGTGAGATGAGTTTTTCGATATGAATGTAATTGTATTATGTAAGAAATGTGGGAAGTGAGTCACATTATGGATGTGGCCTATGTATATGTAGGTGGTATAATTACTGGTATAATGATATTAAGAATGATATTGCATGTATTAGTGGACCTAAGAGAGATTAGGTCTTGAACTATGCAAAACTAGATGGATTATGTAACGAAATTAAGAGTGAGAATGGACTCGAGTAATATTGGATGGTGAAATTGTTATGGTAATCACTGAACCTAATGATCATATAATATTTTGAGTCCCAAAGTATCCACATGTGGGAAGGTTTTATGTATATGTGTATAATAAGAGATTGTAAATGGATTAGAAGTAGATTCGAAATGGAGTAACAAAAGGGAAATTGTGTAAGAATTGCATATGATTGAATATGTATACATAAGAGATGATAATAATAATAATATTGTTGAGCAGGAGTTAGGCTAATGATGAACATAATCGAGTGCAAATTGTTTTGAGATAGAGCTGAAATGTGTTAACTCTTGGTGTAGCAAAAGTTTAGAGAATGAATATGTAATTCTTATGATATAAATTAGCATTGTAATTAGAAAGGTTGGAAGTTGAATAATAAAGGAACATTATGGATTTATAAGCTTCAGGCATGACCATTAATCTATTATGATTTGTTTAGTATATTTTGGTCGATTAATTTTGTTATCCACAGATTTGGAACTGAGATAACATGACTGTAGTGCAGTTTTGGTGAGATTGATAATTATGTTTCTAGAAACATGATCAAGAATTATGACTGGTAAAGTTATACTTTATCATTTTATGTTAGAAATTTGGTTATAATTATGAAAAGTAAGGAAAGAAAAGAGAAATGTAAAATGTTTTGAGTTATGGCTAATGTGATAAAAAGCTGATTATGTAAAGATCGTAATGGTATGAAATGTGAGGAGATATTAAAAAGGGGAAATTACAAAATGTGACTGAAAGTTATACTAAATATGTTTATGGTATAAAGTGAATAAATGAATGGACTTAAGGTTTAAGTGAGTGAACTATGGATAGAAAGTATGGTATGAGATTATCATGAGAATTGGTGGAAATTATACTAAGATAGTAGGAAATAAACTATGTGTCTATTGAAAGATAATTTAAAGTGATTTGTAATTATGATAATTTTACTGAATATGGATCTGAAGAGATCAGGATTTGAATATAAGTTTGCTCTAATGGAATTAGGTTATATATATATATATTGTGAAATTTCATGATAAGTTTAAATAAATTAATTGTTGATTTGAATTAAACAAGATTGAAACGTGGCTATATTGTGACAGATAGATCAATTGATCTAGATTCTATGAAGATTATGAATCATTATTGAAATTTAATGTGTACAGTTGTACTAGGAGCATAAGATTTAAATGATAATGTATGTGATGTAATATTCTGACAAATGTATGGATGTGAATGTATTGAGTTAAATCAGTTGTAAATGAAGAAAAAAGGAAAAAAAAATTAAGTGTAGGAAAAATAAGGATATTGTTATCAATTAAGGTGTGATAAATGTCTATTCTGGAAGTGATTTTAATGATGGGATAATCAATGATTTTTTTTTAGGTTGAAGTTAAGAGAGTAATTATAAAGAGATGAAGTAATAAAATATCTTGAATGTAATAATTAGACAAAGTACATGTATAATATAAGATGATCTGATTCTTGCATCAAGATAAATTAATTGGGAATGTAATGAGATATTTTGAATGTTTGGATAAGAAAGTAATAAGATATATAAATGGATCTAATGATGAGTTATGAAATTTAGAGAAGATGATTGACTCTAAGGGAGAGAGTAAAAGTTATATGATGTGATGACATAATAACTTAAGAATATAATTAACTTCATATGAAAGTTAAGATGGTATTATGTTAAGAGTGGATTGCTATTATACTAGATAATTTCGAGGACGAAATTATTTAATAGGGAGAGAATTGTAATATCCCAAGGTACACCCTAAAAGTTTTGGAATAATTATTGTGGTATTTGGATTTAAGGAGTATGTTTAATGGAAGGAGAAAAGAAGTGAAGGTATATATATAACATATATAAGTTAAACTAATGAAAGTCAAAAGAAGATAAATGAATTAATTTAATACCCTATTTTGGTGTACATTGGAATGGTAGTTGTGAGAAGATATGTTGGTAAAATATGTAAGGAAAATATTATAAGAAATAGGTGTATATGAGGGATGATATATATTTATGTGGTATTTGAAAAATATGGAAAATATAAAGGAAATATAAAAGAGATATACATATACCAACATATATATTACATATACATAATGTATAAAGTGGTGTAGGAAAAGTAAGTTTATATAATTAATTAATTAATAATAATAATAATAATAATAAAAGAAAAAGAAGAAAGAAAAGTCAAAGGGAGAAAGTGTGTGGTGGAGGTTGAAATAATTTATTATATTATTATTATTATTATTATTATATATATATATATGATAAACATGAAAAGAAGAAGGAAAAAGATATTTTTTCTTCTTCTTCTTCTTCTTACACGAGAGAGAGAGAGAGAGAGAGTTGTGATTTTGCTTATACACATCAAATCCATAGGGATTTTGAGAGAATTGAAGAGGGATGTTGAAGATTTGGCATAATATTCAAGTAAGTTTTCTCTTGATTTCTCTTATTCTATTTGGAATTTTGTTTGAGTTTGATGGAGTGTTTTTGATGGTTGGAGTGTGTTTGTGTATGGTGTGTGTAAAAGTGTTGAAATGGAATTAAAGATAAGAAGTTAGGTTGGTGTGGGTGATGGAAGAGTAAGAGTTGTGTTTAGTGAAATTTTTTCTGTTTTACAATTAGTAAAGGCTGTGACTTGTATGATTTTTAATTAAATATAGAAAAATGTTCTTGAAGTGAATTTTTGATATGTTGTGCCTCTATGAGTCTAGAATGACTGAAAAATATGTGGATTCGATTTTGGAATGGTTATGATTTTGGAAAGATTATTTTTATTAGACCTGTTCCAGCAGGTACCTTAACTGAGACAGCTATCTTTCGGGATTTTTAATACAATGTAGAAAAATCATATTCAATTGAATTTTGGATATGTTTTTGCTTAGTGAGTCTAGTATTTGAGAAAAATAATTTGGAACCACGTTGATTGAATTTAGTTTACAGAATTCACAAAGTTCAGAACTGCTGCCAGGATGCAGGGCAATTGGGGCAGTCTGGTTAGGTGAACTATTTGACGAAGATTTTGTGTTCAGTTTGATCTGAAATTTTAAAGGAATGATTTTAAGATGTAAAACTAAATTCTGTAAAAATTTTAGAATTTTTAGTCAAGTATATTATTTTATACAATTTTTCAAAATAAGGATAAAGTGGAGTCTAAAACCAGAATTTACTATTCATATGGTCATTTTGCTAATATTCCTTTTGGATTAGGTTGTGAAGAGGTTGAATTGCCCTAATCTAAGTGTTGAGGATTCTTGGAAGAGTAAGTGTATAGATTGGTGTGAGTTGGTTTTAAGGTAAGTACAAACTACATTATTGCATACATTCATATGATATTGAGACTTGTGACATATTTAGTTATAATGTGAATGTTGTGATGAGCATGTAAAATATGTGTTAATGCCATTGATTATATCCATTTGAATAATGAATTGATTAATGTGATTTGAAATATAATGAAATGTGAAATGTGCAAGATGTGATGATGAAATGTAATGTGAAAGATATGATGTTATGAAGAGTTGCTTCATTACGATTTGAGATCATATGAGATATGAGTCCATGATTGTTGGCTATGATGATGCAAATGAGATGATTGAGACATGGTTGCCTAATTTGCTTATGAAATATAAAATGAATTGAGAAAGAGATTATGAAGAGATGAATGAAATGTTTGTGTGTTTAATATGTTATTCAGATTTCAGAGTTCTGGGTTTGGCGGCATGCCTATGAAATATATGAATAATAGTAACAGTCTTGCCGGGTTGAGGATCTCCTCGAGATTAGTCGGGTTGAGGTCCAAGAGACTGGGTCTGTTATACTTGTTTTGGTAACAGTCTTGCCGGGTTGAGGATCTCCTTGAGTCTAGCCAAGTAGAGGTCCAAGAGACTGGGTCTGTTACCCAATCCATGGATAGATATATATATGTGTATATCGCCTACGGGCTTGATAATTATGATTATGGACCAAAGCAGTAACTCTGAACTTTGAATAACATATTAGTGTCTTTTGGGCCCATGCTTGTCTTTGTTTAAATGTGATTCATGAAATGTGAAATGAATGAATAATGAGACCAATGATTGTTTTTGTTTAAATGTGAATTATGGAATAAGATGTAATGATATGAGATATATGATGATAATTATGAAATGAGATGATTACAATGTATAAATAAATTATTGAAGGTGAATGTAGATTGAAAAACTATGTTGAATGATGAGATCTGAAGGTACTACATGAAAATACAATATGATGAATAATATGGAGGTGGTTGTGGACATTGTGAGTATTATTTTATGAATGTTTTAATAAGTCATGGAATTGTGGGTTGTATTAATGAAATACGTGCATATGTATATAATTATGAGATTAGTAGAAATATAAATAAGGTGTAATTGAAATGGGAAAATATGATAAGAAAATAATAATATATGAAGTTAACATATAAGTATGATTGTCTGTTATGTATGTTTATAATATTTATTTGTACTACTAAGCTTTCGGGCTTAGCGCGGTTGTATATATCGCGCAGGTGAGTAGGTGGTTGATCTGGAAGTCAAACTGATATGCCACGAGTAGGGTAAGAGTATTTCGAGACCAACTAGAAGGTGATGCATACATGTATAATTTCGTTATGTTGTATTTCTGACAAGAATGTATTCATATGTATAAATGAAATTTTGGTAAAGACAAGATTATCATATATATATATATATAAGATTATTAAAAGTATGTGATAATAATAAACATCTACTTATTTTGTATTAGAAGTGTGAACTCTTCTTGCAGGTTTGTAGTTGAGGGTATAAGGTGGATTCATTGGGAGTGTATTGAAACTGGTTGCATTTGCATGGGTCTGTGTAAAAATATTTTCAAAAATCAGAAAAAAATCAGTTTTGTCGACACTTGGGATCAAATTTCTAGGCGAACCTCTGGCAAAATTTCTGTAAAACCAGAACTAAAATTCGAATTAAGTAAAATTGGTAGCAACATTTGGATAGTGTGGCGCCTCTACTCGGCTTACACATGTAGGCTGGGAAGGGGTGTTACAATTACTATTGATAAATAGTAAATATCACTATTTATGAATAGTATTACTATTGATGAATAGTAAATATTACTATTTATAAATAGTATTACTATTGGTGAATAGTAAAATCATTTTTCCAACGGTAAATACTATTTGATACTATTTGTAAATAGTAAATTTACTATTTATAAATAGTGAATAGTGCATGAACAATAACTACACAGTAAATAAACAGAAAATTCAATTATTCACTTTAATCATTCAAATAATTGCAAGTATACAAATGTTTTTACACCAGGGGGCAATAGGAAGACATATGCCTAAAAAATACCTAAACTTTTTAGCTCGGGTCCAGAACCCAAATTTTTCTTAGGTTCAGAACCTAGAATTTTCCAAGTCCAGAACATAGCTCGGGTCCAGAACCCAAATTTTCCTTAGGTCTAGAACCTAGAATTATTCTTGAGTCCAGAACTCAAACCGGGTCCAGAACCCAGATTTTTCTTAGGTCCAGAACCTAGAATTATCTTTGAGTCCAGAACTCGAACCGGGTCCAAAACCCAAATTTTCCTTAGGTCCAGAACCTAGAATTATCCTTGAGTCCAGAACTCGAACCGGATCCAGAACCCAAATTTTCCTTATGTCCAGAACCTAGAATTTTTTCGTGAGTCCAGAACTCAAATTGGGTCCAAGTACCCAAAACAAGTCGCCATCTCAAAAAATTAAGTCTTTTTGCTTTTCACTCTCTTTCACTAAGGTTTCAGATCATTCAAGCAGGGGGCAAACTGTAGACCTTAATTTTTTACCCAATCCGATCTAATACGTTTTATTTAGCCCAAAATGATTTTTATTGTCTAATTGGTCCAAAATAATTTTAATTAAGTAATTTTTACCTTAGTATCTAATTTTTATTAATAAAAAATGAAAATAAACAAATTAAAATTAAAAATTAAAAATAAAAATAAAATCGGAGTCGAAAAAAAAAATCGGCAGCGAAAAGCAGTCGTGCGGGCCCGTGGGCGTTTTGTCCGCAGCCCGTAGGCCCAGCACTTCACCCGCAGGCCTGCAGGCGAGTTATTTCGCCCATAGGAAATTCCAGCGGGTGAAATAACTTCCTGCAGGAAGTTCCTGCGGGCGAAATAACTTCCCGCAGGAATTTCCTGCTGGCTGGCACGCTCACTGGCCACAGCCACGGGCCCGGCTGCTGCAGTTTTTGCCAGCGCAAAATTTTTCGACGCAAATTTTTTTGAAACCTAATCCAATTAGGTTTTAATTTCTTTTTTTATTAATATTACTTGCCGTGTATAATTAGGAATAAACAACCTAAAACCATTATAAATAAGGACCAATAGAACCAAATTGAAAAGAGGAAAAAGGGGAGGCAGTAGCTTGATTTTTTGAAACAAATTCAGTGAAGGAAAAGGGAAACTCAATTCAAGTGATTTTTAAAAGCATCAGTAGCACGAATTAAGAAAAAAAAAAGGCAACAAAGGCTTGTCTTTGGAGCTAGTTCATCCAAGAAGAATTGTTTTTGGAGGAATCAACAAAAGAAGGTATGTTAAATTCTTTTTCATTTATGTTTTCACAATAGCAAACCTATGAAATTAGGGTTTTTTAAATAAAAAATCTTAGAGCTATAATTTAATTTTTTAAAGATTAAAACACTAATACATTACTTTATTTTCCAAAAAGATTTAAAATTATTATTTTTTGCTTCTTCAAAAGTCTCAAAACCCTAATTGAACAAATTCTTCAACAAAACCAAAACTTGATTCTGTTTCTTTCAAATTTTTAAAATAAGTTCTTTTTCATTCAAAAAGTCTTCAAAAACATCTTTTCTAATTATAAAAACTTCAATCTGTGTGTTTAAATTCATAAAACCTCATGAAATAATCAAATTGTCTTTTTAAACCCTAATTCAACAAATCACCCGAGAACCCTAATTTTAAAGCATAAAAACCTAATTCAACTTTTAAACCTAAAATAGTAAACCCTAAACCTTTCAAAACATTAAACTCTAACTTTTTCTAAACTTTAATCCTTTAAAACATAAAAGACCATAAAAACGCAAATATGCTAAAATTATACAGTAGCTTAAAATCATCATTTAAAACTACAAATCAAAAGTATTTTAAAGTGTCTAAAACCCTAGTTTCATGATTTCATCATTCAATTTGGTTAATCAAAGTTTCTTACCAACCTTTTAAACCATAAAACCCTAATCTATTTTAACTCCATAAAAATTCACAGTAGCTATAATTGAACTTTTATTTGCTTTATTCAATTCCATATTTGATTTTGCTTTGATTTATCTCTTATGCTATAATTTATTTAATTTCAATACTTGATTTATTTAATTTATCATGGATGGATGTTTATTTTATTTTATTTAAATACTTTTGATGAATGATTTATTTATGATGAATGATTATTTACTTTTATCAATCAATTTAAATTTCCAAAAGTTGTAAGAGGCATGTTTCCACTTGGTGGGTACCTCATTAGTTAAACATCATGTAATTTTATTTTATTTTCTATTTTAGAACCTTTGTAAAGGGCATGTTTCCACCTTTTGGTGGGTGTCCTATCTAGGCATGTGATGTAAGGACATGTTTCCATCCTTGGATGGGTGTCCATTTATTTGTTTTGTTTTGTTTGGACATTGCTTTGATTTTAATATAATGATGCTTTTCTTTTTATTATGTGTAGTATGGATAATATTGTTATATTTAAGAATTTTATAATATTAAGACTTGTAAAGGAGGTCGGTTCCAATGAACCGGGGTGCTGGGTCATTTCTCACTTTCCCCACACGTACCCAACTTTCTGAACCCATTAAGGGGTTGGGGATTCCTTAGGAATCGAGTCATCCACCCCTTTCTTTTTCCCGGCCCGTCCGGGTGGTGACTCCATTTTCTCCGGACTTAGGTCCGTGTTCTCTAAGGCCCCGAGCCTAAACAGTGCCGATGTCACAAGAACCATTCCACCGGGAGTGGGAGCGAAAATCCCCGCTCACACCTTAGTATCTTTGATTTGAAAATCAAATTCTTGCAATAATAACACCCATCTAATTAAATGAGGTTTAGCATGTTGTTTTGTCAAGAGATATTTTAAAGCTGCATGATCTGAATGCACAATAATTTGAAACCCAATCAAATATGCTCTAAACTTATCTAAGGCAAAAACAACAGGTAGCACTTCTTTTTCAGTTGTTGTGTAATTAACTTGTGCACTATTTAGGGTCAAGCTAGCATTATAGATTACTCTCAAAAATTTCTCAACCCTTTGCCCAAGGACAGCTCCTACTGCATTATTGGAGGCATCACACATAATTTCAAAAGGTAAAGACCAAACAGGAGCTACAATTATCGGTGCACTGGTCAATTTTTCTTTAAGGGAATCAAAGGCTTGCATGCATTGTGCAGTAAATTCAAATGGAACATCTTTCCCAAGCAAATGACACAATGGTTGGCTTATTTTAGAAAAATCTTTAATAAACCTCCGGTAAAAACCTGCATGCCCTAGAAAGCTTCTTTTTCCCTTAACAGAGGTAGGTGGGAGTAACTTAGCAATCAACTCTACCTTAGCTTTATCCACCTCAATCCCTTTACTAGACAAAACATGGCCTAATACAATGCCATGAGTAACCATGTAATGACTCTTTTCCCAACTCAAAGTGAGGTTACATTCAATGCATCTCTCAAGCACAAGAACAAGTTTACTGAGGCAATTATCAAAACAGTCATCAAAAATAGAAAAATCGTCCATAAATACCTCAATAAAGTCATCTATCATGTCCGTGAAAATAGACATCATGCATCTTTGAAAAGTTGCAGGTGCATTGCACAAGCCAAAGGGCATACGCCGAAATGCATAAGTCCCAAAAAGGGCAAGTAAAAGTGGTCTTGGATTGATCCTCTGGTGATATTGGCACCTGATAATAACCTGAAAGTCCATCCAAAAAGCAATAATGTGAGTGTTCAGAAAGTTTATCCAGCATCTGATCAATAAAAGGAAGAGGGAAATGATCTTTCTTTGTGGCATTGTTCAATTTCCTATAGTCGATACACATTCTCCACCCAGTGGTAGTCCTAGTAGGAACCAATTCATTCTTTTCATTTTTTACCACAGTGATTCTTGATTTCTTAGGCACTACATGTACTGGGCTAACCCACTCACTATTGGCTATTGGCTATATCACTCCTTCATCAAGCAATTTAAGCACTTCCTTCTTAACCACTTCACTCATGTTTGGGTTAAGGCGCCTTTGGGTCTCTCTCACAGGTTTAGCTCCCTCTTCTAAGATAATTCTATGCATACACATTGAAGGGCTAATACATTTGATATCACTCAATCCCCATCCTATTGCTCTTTTCAATCTTTTTAATTCACTCACCAATCTCATCTCTTCCCTTTTACTAAGTTCACTAGAAATTATCATAGGTAAGGTGTTGCGATCTCCTAAAATCACATATTTCAGATTTTTAGGCAACTCTTTTAGCTCTAACTCAAGTGAAGGATTATTCTCTTCTTTCTGGATGGAGGGGAGCTCAAATGTTGGGTCCTCCTTAAGTTCCTCTATTTCAACACTTTCTAATATATCAATGCAACTGGCTACTTCTGAGTCAAAAATATCCAATTCACGATCTAAGGTCAGTGCCAGCTCCAATTTATCCGAAGAACCTGTTTGCAAGAAAACATCTGAAACAACTACGTCAATACAATCAATCAAAGAGCAATCCTCATATAATGCAGTTGTAGGAATGGGAGAAGTGTTAAAAATAGAAAATTCAACCGTTTGTCCCAAGACAGTCATTGACAATTTACCATTTTTAACATCAATCAAGGTGTTGGTCATAACCATAAAAGGCCTACCCAGTAGAATAGTGTGTACGGATGGTGTAGGGTTATTTCCTTCCATGTCAAGAACTATAAAATCCAGAGGCACTATCAACCCACCAACCTTAACTAACACATCTTCTATAACTCCTTTCGGGAATCTAAGAGATCTGTCAGCTAATTGCAAGACCATTTTGGTAGGTTTAAGTTCCCCAAGTTCTAATTCAAGATACACTGAATAAGGCATCAAATTAACACTGGCTCCTAAATCACACATGCCATCAGTCCCCTTTCCATTACCCATAGTAATTTTAATTATGAAACTGCCAGGATCCTTTAGCTTTGGAGGTAGTTTATGTTGCAGAACAGCACTAGCTACCTCTGATACTATCACCTTTTCATTTGGCTCATACCTCTTTTTCTTGGTGTTCAATTCCTTGAAGAATTTGGCATAAGCTGGCATGTTCTTTATTGCTTCAAGTAAAGGTAAGTTAATACTTACCTTAGACAGCATGTTGAAGATGTCTAAAAATTGCTTATCTTGTTTATCATTCTTCAACCTGCTGGGAAATGGTATAGGTAGCCGGTAAGGATTACTTGCCTTGTGTAAATCTGCTGAAGGAGATTTCTCCATTTATTTTTCTCCAGCACCCTTGTCCTCTGGTTCTCCTTCCTTTTTGTTCTCTTGATCACCTGCATTCATAGAATTATTTCCAACATTATTGTTTATTACCTTGCCACTTCTAAGAATAGTCACTACTTGTGCTTGCTCAGGTTGACTAAAAAATTTTCCTTTTTGTTGAATCTGCATCTGTTGTGCAAGTTGTCCCACTTAGGTCTCCACTTTCTTAAAAGATGCTTCCAATGAATCCAACCTTTTGTTATTCATCTCTTGATTCTTGGTACTGACTTGGATAAAAGCATGTAAACTATCCTCCAAACTCTCTCTCTTAGGCTGCCCTTGATTTAAATATTGCCCCAGCGGTTGATTTTGTCTCTGGAGCAAATGGAAAGGTTGTTGAGAATTATTTGTTGCCCAGGAAAAGTTTGGATGATTCCGCCAACCAGGATTGTAAGTGTTTGAGAAAGGATCATTCCGGGCCCTTGGTTGATATCCCCCCATAGCATTGACTTGCTCAGCCTCATTTCCATAAGACTCATATGCAGAGGGGCATATATTTGCTCCATGCCCAAAAGTTCCACAAATTCCACACACTTCTTAAGTGGATGAAGAAGTATTGTTCTTCATGTTCAACATCTGCACTTGCCTTGTCAATTCAGCTATCTGATTGACCATCTCACTGTTGGCTTCCAATTGATTTACCTCTTTACTTCTTCCTCTTACACTTTTCTATTGGGAATTAGCTCCCAGCATTTCAAAGATTTCATAAGTCTCATCTACTGTCTTTTCTCCCATAGCTCCCCCAGCTGCATTATCAACAGTATTCTGAAATTGCTGGGTTAGACCATCGTAGAAAAACTGATTCAGCAGTTGAAGTGGGTAGTGATGGTGTGGACATTGGATTAACAACATCTTAAACCTGTCCCAAGCCTCATGAAATGGCTCTCCTTCAAAATGAGCAAATGTAGCTATTTTTCCTCTTAATTCAGCTGTCTTCTTATGTGAGTAAAATTTGCCCATAAACTTGTTATAAACTTGCTCCCAAGTTGTCAAAGAATTTTCAGGCAACATCATAAGCCAGCTCTTTGCCCTATCCTTTAATGTGTATGGAAAACATCTCATCCTCAACTGGTCTTCTGTTAGTCCTCCCAATGGAAATGTGTTGAGGGTGGAGTAGAAATTTCGGATAAAATTCAAAGGATCTTCATTCGGAACTCCATAGAAAGATGGCAGCATGTTGTAATGGATATTCTTCAACTCATAATTTCTTGTTGCATCTGTCAATATTATAATGAGGTGGAGGTCCCTATGATAGGTCTGGCAAAATCTCTCATAGTTCTTTGCCTTCTGTCTCCCATATTGGTAGATTATGTAGTATCCGACTCAAAATCAGAAATTTCCTCCTCTGTATCAAACCCCGTATACAATTCAAACTCTTCTCTGCTCCTTTTCACTCTTTGAATTTCTGGAACAATTGGGTAAAGCTCTCCTCCGAGTGATCTCCTACCTTGCATTAACAAAATTTCTGAAAAAAGGAATTATTAAAAGCAAAAGAAAAATAAAATGTAAATAATGAAAAATAATTTAAAATATTTATGCCTAATAAACAATTACGCCAATTAGCTTCCCCGGCAACGACGCCAAAAACTTGTTACGCTCTAATAAACACTACTAGAACTACACTCGCAAGTATATGAAGTTGTTGTAGTATTTTGGTGAACACCTCAAGGTTGTCTCACAAGGAAGCTAGATAAGCTAACTATTTATCAAATCGTAAATAACAAATTATCAATAAAATTAAATTGCTAAATAACTAATGAAAATAGAACGAGTTGGATTTAGAACAATGAAAGTAAACTGAAAAGATATATTGATTCACTTAATAGAAAAGTCTAGGGTTTGCACTTCTCTACTAACTTATATGTATGAATGGCTATTCCTCTCAACTGATTTAATTTCAAAGATCATATTTCAAGCAACTTAATTAATCGAATCAAGGAAATAAGCTCTCGCATTCAAACCTCTTTCAAATAATCTTGTTACAATTGAAATGATCTTTTTCTTAGGTTTATATTTCTAATTCACTTAAGTCCCAAATTGAATTGTTCCAACATTAGACTTCATTTCTCAATCCTTCATCTAAATACCTCAAACACATAATTGGTGGCCAATCAATTATATATTAGCATTAATCCATTCAATTAAGGATAAAAGAAATAATTCAGTTAATAGCAATAACCATTTCATACAATCATAGTAGATCCATACAAACCCTAGACTAGATCAAAATTAGTTCATAATGATGCTATCAAACAAATTCATCTCATTAAAATTCAAAGAAATTAATTTAGACATTAGAGAATTCACAAATACAATTCCAATGAAACTTAAGAGATAGAGTTTGAGAACAAAACCAAATTACAAACTTCCTTTGGCTTCTGAAGAATCTCTTGCTCAGATTTTTGCTAAAAGAATAATGCAATGGCTAAAACTAATTTGATCTAGAGTGTTTGCATGAAAGTGAAATCAAAATTCAAAAGAAAAGTGAAGAATAGCTGAAAAGTTTGTATTGGACGGCTGGAAGTGTGTATGCTCTTTCTCTTGCCCTAATCTTCTTATTTATACAAAACCCTCACTGAAAATCTGCGTTTTCTTTCTTTCCTTATCCCCATGGAATGACACGGCCAAGCTTGTGGCCGTGTCATGTGACAATTGGCCGTGTCACCTAGGTGTGTCAACTTCTGTGTCTCCTTGCTTTTCTTTGCTTCTATGGAGATGAGAGTGACACGGCCAAGCTCCTGGCCGTGTCATGTGACATGGCCAGTGGCTTGGCCGTGTCATCTTCCAGTGTCAGCTTCTGCCAAATTTTCCTTTCTTTCTTGGTTCCCTTGGTTTTGCCCTTTAGGTGAGACACGGCTAGTGGCTTGGCCGTGTCTCCTGCCCGTGTCATGATCTGCCAAAAATTTTCTTGAGGTGACACGGCCAAGCTTGATTTGGCTTGGCCATGTCATGCTTGCTTCATGCTCGTCTTTCTTTGTCTGGATCTTCCAAGGGAGTTTTTGTACTTTAACCTAAAACAAACACTTAAAACAAACTTTAAACAAGAATCAAATGGAACATTAACCAAAAACACCTAAACATCATACTAAAAACTAGTACAAAAATGGTCTAAACACTAGGATTAAAACTATCAAAATGCATGAAATCACTAAATAAACAGATTAAAACGACCAAAATGCATGAAGAAAATAATAATTATCATAATAAATAAATAACAATTTTATGATAAAAACTAATAAAACAAACAGTGCCCAGAAAATTTTGAAAACTAGTTTTTAGGGATGTAGGTTTTGGTGTTGAAAATTTTGAAAACTAGTTCTAGGATTTGAGGAAAATATGATTAAGGTTTTGGAAAACAAGGCTAGGGTTTTTAGTATAGAAATTAGGGTTTAGGTCATGGTTTTGGGATTTAGGTTTTATAAGTTAGGGCTTTAGAATGTTAAACAATTGGGGATTAATGGTTTGAAAACAGTTTAGGGTTTGGATTAAGAATATTACCATCATTATTATTTTTAAGTACTTAGGCTATAGTGATAATTTTTCAAAAACTTAAACGAAGCCACTGAAGCTACTGTGATGTATTAAAACTTTAAGTACATAACCTTTTGTGAATTAATTTAGGTGAAGAAATAACATATTTAATACTTAAAACAATCAAAGAATATCATATTTATTTAGTTCGAAACATACCTTCGTTGTTGGTTCCTCCACAATTTACTGAGTAAAATTCTGGCAGAACAATCACCAAGTCAACACTGATTTGTTGCCTTGATTATGGATCCTCTCTTGTTATTGACTGATTTTTAGATGGTAAATTGCTTCCCCTAATAGCCACTACCTCTCCAAGTTCCATCTCCAAAAGAAGTCCAAAGCCCCCTTCAGGCCGAATCTAATCCCCTTTTAAAAGACCCTCCCCCCCTTTTGTGTGCAATTTAATGTGGTATTTATAGGTAATTAAAATAAAAAAAAAACCTAGTATATTAAGAAAATTAAAAAATGTTTTGAAAATAAAATCAAAAACCAAGTAAAACAAGGTTTTGGTGAGAATTGGGCGCGGGACCGAGCAAAATTGGCACTGGACGAGCTACGGGCTGGACGCGGGTAAAATTGTGCTCGGGGTGCAGTTTCGTCGTAGGTTTTGCCTGCGACAAATTAGCCCATGGCTAATTCGTCGGCCAATTCACCGCCAGCGACTTTCGTCGCCGATTCTACAGTCGTCAATTTTTTATTTATATAAATAAATAAATAATAAATGAAAAGTAAAATAAATATTAAAATAAATAATAAATATTTATAAATAAATGATAAATAAAATAAATATTAAATATTAAGTAAAATAAATATTAAATATTAAAATAAATAATTTATACACAAAAAATTATTTTAGACTGTTTAAAAATATCGAACTGGACTGGGACAAAAATTAAGGGTCTACACCGTCCATCATAACTCATCCAATAACTCCGAATTGACTCAATTTTTATCTTGAAGGGCTCTTTGAGTGACAGTTCCTACCGATTAACTGTTAAATTTTTTCATGTGTCAGGATATCGTTAGTAAGAGGAATCGGAAGGCCATGGTACCGGATACTAGTTATGGCTGAAAAATCGACTGGGCCAATAGTTATTTCTCCCATAGGTAGGTGGAAATTATAGGTCGTGTCCATCCACCACTCCGAAAGCACTTGTACTAAACTATAATCTATTGGACATTCCTCAGACGGTAATTGCAAAATAAAGCTTTCAAAACCACACTCTCGGATAATCCATTTTACATGAGAAGGTGCTATATCATACCATTACTGGGCTTTATAGACACACCCTTCGCCCCGGACAACGCAGCGATCACGCTAAAACTGAATGAGGTAAGCCAATACGAGGTAAGTATATCATCTCACAACTCCTATTATTTCAAAGTCTGAAATTACTCATTACTGAATTTATTTATTTTAATTTTAATTTTATTTTGTTTTCAACATTAGAATTATAACTAAATAATTAAAAAATAAATAATAATAATAATAATAATAATAATAATAATAATAATAATATGCTAAAGTTGCAATGTTACCTCAGTCTTTACACTAGAACTACGATAAAGTTGCATTCCAGCTAATGGATTGACAGTTCCACATTCATATTGTCGAAGAAATTCTAGCAACTCAGCATTAGATCGAGGTCCGGATCTTGAAGCATGCCTTCCTTCCATTTGATAGCTAAACTCTCTATTCTTAAATCTATATATAACTTATAATGGAATGAAAGAAACCAATGGCCTTTATATAGGCAAATGGCAAGATAAAAATACAAAAAGAAATAGCAATTCCGTGAACTAAAAAAATTGTTAGTGAATAGTGAAAAATAGTAATCAACAGTTTTCAAATAGTTTATAAATAGTGAATTCAAATTATTCTATTCAATTATTCAACTATATGTGTGTCTAAAAATATTTTTTGTCCTTTGAAAAAAAAAATTTCAACGTAGGGGGCAAAAGGATATAGGTATGGTAAAAAATAGCTAATTTTTTTGACAATTTTGTAGATTTTTTATTAATACCCTACTAACTACAATTATCTTTTGTAGCCACGGGGTCCAGAACCCAAATCATTTTCGAGTCCAAAACTCATCCTGGATCTAGAATTCAAATCATTTTCGAGTCCAGAACTCACCAACGGGTCCAGAACTAAAATCATTTTCGAGTCCAGAACTCACTAATGGGTCTAAAATCCAAATTATTTTCGAGTTCAGAACTCATCACGGGTCTAGAACCCAAATCATTTTTTAATCCAGAACTCACAAACGGGTCCAGAACCCAAATTATTTTTGAGTTCAGAACTCACCAACGGGTCCAGAACCCAAATCATTTTTTAGTCCAGAACTCATCAAGGGTCCAGAACCCAAATCATTTTCAAGTCCAGAACTCACCAACGGGTCAAGAACCCAAATCATTTTTTAGTCCAGAACTCATCATGGGTCCAGAACCCAAATCATATTTTAGTCCAGAACTCATCAACGGGTCTAGAATCCAAATCATTTTTTAGTTCAGAACTCATCTTGGATCCAGAATCCAAATCATTTTTTAGTCCAGGACTCACCACTGGGTCCATAATCCAAACTATTTTTTGAGTCCAGAACTCATCCCAGATCCAGAACCCAAATCATTTTTGAATCCAGAACTCAAATCCTTTTTTACTCAAAAACTCACCACTAGGTCCAGAACCCAAATATTTTTTGAGTCCCGAACTCACCACAGGGCCAGAACCCATCCTCATCCAAAATCTTCTCAAAGTCATGTTGCTTTTTATTTTCTTCTACTGAAAGTCTCATATCGTTCAAGCAGGGGGAAAACTATAGATCTTTAATTTTTTACCAAGTCAAGTCCAATATTTTAAAATAAGTCTGAAATAATTTTTGTAGTATTTATTATTTATTTTTGTATTTATTACTTATTTTAATACTTATTTTATTATTTATTTTATTAATTTTTAAAATATATATATTAAATGAAAAAATAATAAAATATATAAAAATATATATATATATAAATAAAAAATCGAATGGACCAATCGGTGAGTGGCACACAGCAAGGCAGTTTGCCTCAGGCTGAAAGGGCCTACGGTTTTGGCCTGCGGTGAATTTGCTTGGCCTAATTCGCCAATAGCTGCTTACTGCGAAGAATTGGGCAGCGCCTCATAGGCGCTCGCCCAATTATTCGTGTCCCAGCCCATTGCTCGTGTCTCAGTAGCCCGTGCCAGCACTTTTGCCAATTTTTACAAAAAAATGATTTTTTACTCAAAAATGTCAATAAATTTCCTAAATAGTTTGAACTTCCTTAAGATATTAGGTTTTACTTTAGAATTCTATAAATATTAGTCTTAAAACACATAATTGAGGGGGACCAAAATTAATCAAGAATTCCAATTGGACTTTTAAACCTTGAAGCGATCTGAAGCAGCCGAGAATAAAAAGAACAATTCCATCTACAAGGCAACAAGGCAGTGTTGTCTTGATCAAGGTCTCCCCAGAATTCCAACGGTGCAATTATGGTGGAACCAACACCGAAGGTTTAATCTTAACCAATAATTTTTTATATTCACAGAAGCCATAACATTCTTTCTTTTAAAAATTTTGTTGATGTGTTTTGATATTAATTTTTTCCTGTAGCATAAAATTGTTAAATCTAAATTACATGTTTTATAAACCAAAACCCTAATTCATTAAATCCTTAAACCCTCATCTAATTCCTAAAAACTCTTAAACCCTAATGTTTCAGTAGCTAAATAATCCCAAAAACCCCAAATTATTTTGTTAAAACTCAAAGCCCTAAACTATTTTTGTCCAAAACATTACACTGTTTCATTAAATTCTTACATTATTTCATTAAATCCTAAAACCCTAATTATTTTTCCAAAACCTTAATTTATTTCCCCAAACCACTGTTTTTCTAAAATAATAAATTACAACCCTAATCTCTTTTAAAACTTGTCATCTGATAACCCTACCTTCAAATTATTCTACTCAAACCACCAAAACTGTAACCTAGTAAAAAAATATGAGAAAACCCTAATTTGTTCCCAAAGTATCAAAACCCAACTCTCCCAAACCCTAATCAAGGAGTCTTAAAATTCTTAAACTATAATTCCCAAAACTAAGACCCCAAAACTTAATACCCTAATTCTAGTGGCTCAATTCTCGAATTTAGGTCCAAACCCTAATTCCAATAATTTAAAACCATAAACCCTAGTTTCCTAAAACATAATCCATAAAACCCTAGCTTGTATATTTACTCTTTAATTGTTATTTGAATCCTGCTTTACATACTTAGTTTACATCTTCATATCTTGATCTTTATTTGGCTTATAATGAATGATTTACTTTCATGATGAATATCTCTTATTGGTTTACTTTATTTTTATTATGTAAGAGGTATGTTTCCACCTTGTGGGTACCTCATTAATTAAGTTTCATGTAATTTAAATTATTTTTATTTTTTGGGATAAATGTAAAGGATATGTTTCGACCTTTTGGTGGGTGTCTTATTTAGTTTTAGACATTGGACGATGTAAGGACATGTTTCCATCCTTGGATGGGTGTCCATTTATTTGTTTTGTTTGTACATTGCTATGATTTTTAATATAGCATTTATTTATTCTTATGATCACATGTAGTATGGGTAATGTCATTATATTTAAGAATTTTATAATATTAAGACTTGAAAAAGAGGCTGGTTCCAATGAACCGGGCATTGTGGGGGTGCTAGGTCATTCTCACCTTCCCTACACGTACTCAACTTTTTGAACCCAATAGGAGGTTGGAGATTCCTTAGGAATCGAGTCATTCACCCCTTTCTTTTTCCCGGCCCATCCGGTTGGTGACTATATTTTCTCCAAATTTAGGATCGTGTTCTCTAAGGCCCTGAGCCTAATAGTGCTGAAGTCACAAGAACCATTCCACGTGGTAGTGGAGGCAAAAATTTCCACTCACACTTGCATTGTTATTTTTTAGCTTGTAATGATTATTTTAATATCTTACGTATTAATGTTAATATATTAAATAATTATTTATCTAGACATGTATAGCGGTCCTAGTAGATGATTGGATAGATCAAGGACTGGCAGTTGACCATCCAGTGGCAAGAACTATACTTCTCCTTGTAGTTGTATCAATTAATTCATTCTCTGTCATCTTGATCTGATACTAGCTCAAATCCATCGGGACTCTAGTAGGCAATCGACCAGTGGTAGATTTATTTTTAAGAGTATTTCTTCTCTAGGAGCCCTTGTTGCTGATGATATGGTCACAGAGGATTGGACTTGTCCTGTCATAAATGATTTGACTCCTCCTATTGATGTGCCTGCTACTAAGGCTACTGCCAGGGATGCTAGTATAGAAGCATCATTTGCAGTTGTACTAGGCGGATGGGAGCATCTTAAAGTTTATGAGGAAGTGTAAGTACTAATTTTTCTTTATTTAGATTAAATTATTTTAATTAATAATGATATAGTTGTATTTTTTTTAATTTCTTTATTTTGTTTTCATTTTACAATCATATGATTAAGCCATTTGGGTCTACTTCATGACATATTAGGAAAATCATAATGGAAAAGATGGATCCTGTAGGAGTTACTTAGAGGGTCATTTCTCTAGAGATAAAGCAATTCTGTTTTGAAGAGTTTAAGGTAAGTATTAAAAATCTAAATTTAAATATTTAATATTTAGTACCTCAGTTTATAATGATATCATACTAATTATCTCTTAATTTTTTTGTAGAAACATTTTTTTTGAGACTAGGCTATTAATAACCTGGTCAAATTTCCTTCATGAAGAAGGCAATTATTCACTACAATGATATGGTTCACAACCTTCTTTCATAGGTGATGAGTTATAGACCAACCTGCGAGCATGATGGAATTCTCCTGAGGGATAGACACATTCTGTCATTGCCTCTCGTAGCAAGTTATCTAATGTTGTGGATCGTGCAAGTCCATCCACACATATAAGAGGCAGCAGATAGCACCATGATCATGCATGAGCACTTGTAATTATGATTTATGTTTTTTTTTAATATTGTTAATCAAATTATCATTAGTTATCAAACTAAATTCAAGTTATTTAATTTATGAAAATTTTTAATTCAATAAGAGGTAAACTTAGGCTGGTCGCCAAGCAACTATGAGGTCTTCATGTATAAGCACACCAGAGGTCATGACAGCCATTCATTTATGAATCAATAGTCTCAAGATGTAAATATAAGTAATTTTATATTTTTTAAATAACTTTTATATTAAATTTAAATCCCTAAATTATGTATTTAATGTTATAAGATCGTTACATTAAATCTCGGGATCAATCATCTCAGTCTGATACGCCGATTGATGAGTCTAGTTTGTTCTTATATGCTCTCGGGGGAGATAAGAAGAAGAAAGTGTATGGACTTGGATCCCAGTATGTCAGCACAACTTCTTTGTCTTTTAATTCTTCTGCTTTTTAATAGGAGATGGGAAAATTAAGGCAAAATTAATGGAACATGATTTGACGTATCAGTAGTAGACACAAGACCAGCTGCAGAGCCAGGTGCATAGATTGGTCTAGCAACAACTGGAGGAGTTTATGAACAACTTCATGAGAGGAATATTTGATCCTTCACAATAGCAGCCTCCGGCTCTGCCGTCTCCACCTTCACCTCCTGATATGGCTTCTTAAGATTTGTTTTGTTTAATTTATATTATTTATTTCTATTTGTAACACTACATTTGATATATTTTTATTTATTAGTAACATTTAATCATTTTAATTTTCATGTAAATTAATTTAAATTAGATTTTATTTTATTTATTAATTTAAATTTGCACTTTTAATTCTAGTTTTAAAATATAATTCTTATAATATAATTTATTAAACATTTAATAGAAATATAAAATATTGAAATAATAAATTTTAATTTATCTACACATATATTTATGTCGGTAAAATAAACAATTTATTATTAAGATACATTACCGACAAAAAATTTATCGGTAATACCAACAGAAACATTAACTCTTGGTAAATTATACCCCATAGCTTTTGCTTTCAGTGACAAATACTTCTATCGATATTCCTAACAAAAGGCTAAATTTTCGGTAATACCAAGAACTATTTTCGTCGGTATTATCGACCAAAAAAGAGATGTCAATAGTTTTAGAGATTTTTTTATCAAGTTACTGACAGAATCATCTATCGACCAACTGAATTATTTGTCTATTGATAATATCGATTGTCAGTCGAAAAATTTTAGCGAGTAAAAATCTCTCGGTATTATTAAGAGAATATTATTCTCTCGGTAATTCTAATATGTTCTCTAGGAAATACCGAGAGAGCACTTTTCTATCAACATTACTGATAGATTTTTATTTTTCATCGATAATTATATTATGGGTAAAGTTTTTAACAAGTGATTTTTTTATTGATAATTGGTTGGTAATTTATTTACTGACAAAAAAAAAAAGAATACCAATGAAATAATTATGTGTAATCTTGTAGTATTAGTCTTTTTGGTATAGGAGAAGCTAAATGTTGGTATAAGGAAGTATGAGGTGGCACCTCATAAGCTAATAATATTTTACTAATGGTTTCCACTAATATTTGTCAAATTTTCATTGGTGATTTCAAACTATTTTATTAGTTTGACAAAGTTCTCAATTGATCTCTATAACTCAATCCATCAATTAGCATAGTGCTAAGGTGACTCCTCCACTTTTGTTAATAAGATTATGGGTCATTAGATGTATTGAAAATTTTTGGGCCATTAATAGAGTAAGTGTTTATTGTAAGATTGGATATACCTTATCATAATATGGGTGAGTTGACAATTTTATCCCAAAAATATCATAATATTTTATATTTAGCAAGTGGTATAACTTTGTAATTTTTCAGATAATATGGGCATACTTAATTGCTTCTCATTATCTCTTATTTTCTTTCAATATTTTATATAATTAAAAAATAGTTTCAAACAAAAATTATTGAATATAACATATTGTGTATATATGTAGTAATTAATATATAAATTTATAAAATTTTCTATAAAAAAATTTATATAATTGAAAAAATTAACTATAAATTAATAATATTATTATTTTCACTTCTTTTTAGTTTTTAAATAATTAACAATTAAAATAGTAAGGCACTATAATATTTAAGAATGAAATTACGATTATTTTAATTTTTAATCAACATAATTCATGACTAATAAATTAAATGTTACAACTATATATTTATCAATTATGATGAATTATAACTAATTATCATATTTCCTAGCTTGAAAGCTCTGTAATCGATATTTGAATATGAGTTCAAATTTGAAAAAGAAAAAATAAAACTTCTTTTTTTATGAAATTAATTATTGTGGCAGATTCAATAAGTAGATATTAATTGATAAATAATTATCATCTTTATATTAAATTTTTTTGGTTGGGTGAAATTAAATGAAAAAAATACTATTTGATAATTTTTCCCTAACATATAGTAATATTTACAAAAAAAAATGTATAACTTGTAATTTTAAATAAAAAGTAAGGCTTTAACATTTTTATGGTGACTTATAATTCTTCTCGAGATCACCATTAAAATAAATATAACTTATAACAAATAAAAAAAATATAATATTTAAATTTATAGTTCTTCTCAAGTTCACCAATAACATTTATATGGTGATCAAATGCGTTGATAATGTGTGTATATAAAAAAATTTATGATTGAATAAATAAAGTCAAGCATTGTAACAATATTTGAGGTATGTATATTTATGCATTTAATTTTATAATTAAATTTATAATATTTCAAAATTTTGATGTAGATTCTAAAATTGAGTAAAAATTATTTTATGTAATTTTTTGTAAAATTTATTAAATTATACATATATTTTTGTAAATGTTGTTGGTAGGGCATGTTGGTAGTATTGTGTAAGTTTTAGTAGACTTTATATAATTTTAAATGATAATTTTGGCAGTTTGACTAAATATTATAGTTGGCCAAATTCTAAAATTTATTTTTATCAAAATCCAGAAACCTCACTTAAATTATCAGAATTTTTACTCAAAGTTTCAGAAAAAATGATGAAAAATATGTAAATTTCGATAGACTTTCTACACTTTTTAATGATAATTCCAGTAATTTAACCAAAAATCTAGTTTGTCAAATTCTGATTTTTTTTTTCACCAAATTTCAAAATTCTCACTCAAATTATTAGAATTTTAACTAAAAGTTTCAGAAAAATGATAAAAATTATATAAGTTTCAGTAGATTTTCTATAATTTTTAATGATAATTTTGGTAGTTTGACTAAAATTCTAGTATGTCAAATTATGAATTTTTTTTTACTAAATTCTAGAAACTTCACTCAAATTATTAGAATTTTACCTAAAAGTTTTAAAAAAAATAATGAAAATTATGTCATTTTAAGTAGACTTTTCATACTATTGAATGATAATTCAGATAATTAGACCAAAATTCTAGTAGATCAATTTCTGCTATTTTATTTATAATATTTTAGAAATTTTACTCAAATTATCAAAACTTTAACTAAAAATTTTAGAGAATTGATAAAAATTATGTAAGTTTCAGAAGGCTTTCTATAATTTTGAATTATAATTTCGGTAGTTTGACTAAAATTCTAATAGATCATTTTATGATATTTTGTTTCTAATATTTCAGAAATCTCACTCAAATTATTAGAATTTTAACTAAAAGTTTCTGAAAATTGATGAAAATAATATAAGTTTATGTAATTTTAAATGATAATTTCAATAGTTTGACCAAAATTTTAGTAGTTTAATTTCTGGTATGTTTTATAATATTTTAGAAATCTCACTCAAATGATTAGAATTTTAACTAAAAATTTCAGAAAATTAATGAAAATTATGTAAGTTTCAATAGACTTTTTGTAATTTTAAATAATAATTCTAGTAGTTTGACTAAAATTTTAGTTAGTCAATTTCTGGTATTTGTTTATAATATTTCAGAATTCTCTCTCAAATCATTGGAATTTCAACTAAAAGTTTCTGAAATTGATTTAAATTATGTAAGTTTAAGTAGACTTTTTGTAATTTTTACATACAATTTTGGTAGTTTGCCAAAAAATTCTAGTAGGTCAACTCAAAATTTGAAATTTCTTTTATTAGATTCTAGAAATCTCACTCAAATTATCAGAATTTTAATTAAAAGTTTTAGACAATTAATGAAAATTATGTACGTTTCAGTAACTTTCTGTAATTTGAATGATAATTTTTGTAGTTTGACAAAAATTATAGTAGGTTAATTTATCATATTTTATTTATAATATTTTAAAATCTCACTCAAATTATTTTAATTTTAACCAAAAGTTTCAGAAAATTGATACATATTATTTAAGTTTCAGTACGCTTTCTGTAATTTTAAACGACAATTCTAGTAGTTTGACAAAAAATTTGAGTAGGTCAAATTCTAAAATTTTATTTATCAAAATTTAGAAATTCCACTCAAATTATTAGAATTTGAACTAAAAATTTCAGAAAATTGATAAAAAATTATGTAAGTTTTGGTGGGTCAATATTTGGTATTATGTTTATAGTATTTTCGAAATCTCACGCAAATTATCAGGATTTTAACTAAAAGTTTCAAAAATTTTATATAAATTATGTAAGTTTCAATAGACTTTCTGTAATTCTGAATGCCAATTTCAGTAGGTTTACCAAAAATTCTAGTAGGTCCATTTTCTGAAATTTTGTTTATCAAATTTCCAAAATCTTGCTCAAATTATCAGAATTTTAACTAAAAATTTTAAAAAATTTATAATGAATATGTAAGTTTCAGTAGACTTTTTGTAATTTATAATGATAATTTCTATATTTTGACTAAAATTTCTAGTAGATGAATTTCTGATATTTTGTTATCCAAATTTTTGGAGAAATTGCTTAAATTATCTTAATTTTAGCCAGAAGTGTCAGAAAATTGTTCAATATTCTGTAATTTGGAATAATGTTTCTGTAATTTTGTCTAAATATTATAATGTTTTTAGTTAAAATTTTGGTAAGTTGTGTTATGGTCATTTGAATTTTAAATTTTAAAATAGTCTATCAAACTACCTTATCTCAAAATTACAGAATAGAAAAAATTCTTTAATCTATGTGAACTTCCTGATAATTTTTTTGTGCACTAAATATTTGACCTTTTTTTTTGTTAGAAATTACTTACAGATTTTGTAAAATTTCATGATGGCATAGCTATCACCAATAGAATGTGAATGTGCTAATGTTAGTGATAATAAATCACAAGATTTATCCAAATTGACTTATGATCAAATAATGGCAATGGAATTATCATTACCTGAATAAGCAGAAGTATTTTTATATAGCTTATGCATCACATTGTTGATTTGGTGTTCAAAAGTGGTTCATATAGAAAAATGTTAAAAGGGAGCCTAAAATTAGAGTAATGTTGTGTCAAAATGAAGGAAGAAGGAGCAAACAATAGTTGAATATAGCTAGTTGAATGAGAACACCACGACAATATACAAAAAGATTGCCTAGCTCATTTTCGCATAAAGTATGATCACTTTAAGCACATATGGGTCATGAAGAAATTAATTTTGGAGCATAGCCATGATTTGGTCCTATGAGAACATGTACATTTCTTTACCACACATAAGAAGATGGATGGACTAGCAAAGTTAGAAATATATGCGTTGAGGCAGTGTGGATTAAGAACCAACGAAATCATTGATTTATTGGGGAAACAGTTTGGGGTTTATGATAAGATAGGTTTCACTCAAAAAAAATGTGTACAATTATGTCCAAAGTGAGTGAGGTTATGACATTATTAACGTTGACCTAAAGGCTTTTCACTCATATTTTTAGTCGAAAAGGTCTATTATATGATAATTTTTTTTGACAAATCCATATGTGATGACAACAGGTTAGGATACCTTTTTTGGACAAATTCAGGTAGTCATTTCAATTACTCTATTTTTGGTGGTATTATTGCATTTGATTCGGCCTTTAAAAGAAATAAATATGGGAGGCCCTTTGTCATTGTTACTAGCATAAATCTTGTTACTAGCATAAATCACAATCGCCAAACAATTATTTTTAGTTGTGCTATCTTGGTCTATTCAACATGGGAAAATGATGATGGATGTTGAAAATTATGTTTTCATGTAGGAGAAAAGGCATTGGTTAATTATCACAAACAGAAAGCAAAGCATGGCCAAAGCTATGTTTGAATTCCACCCTAAAGTTGTTCATCGTTTATGTTAGACAAATGATCTTAATTTTGATCCTTGATAACTCAAATGGATGATCTATTTAACTTGTGTTTGAAGAATCTTGTTGCAGGATTAGGTTGCTTCAAATAAGGTGAACAGAACACTTCTAGCTGTCGCACCTCACCTGAATACGACCGCTCCATGCAATTACAAGATGAAACCTTATCATAGTAGGTTTCGCGGTCAGAAGTTCAACCTAAGTCGCGACCGCTCCTAAAGAATAGCGACCGTCCCAATATGTGAATGACCGCTACTCAAGGAACTTAAATCATTACAATCACAGTAAGGTTCGCGGTGACAAGAACGGTGAATGACTCGACCTCGCTTACCACTTTAGCGACCGCTCATTCAGAGTCGCGACCGCCCTACCATTCAAGAAGAAATTGCTTAAAGAGACAGTAGTGTTCGCGTCCTCAGGTGCGTCCAGAAGTTCGACGCGAGAATATGAGTTCGACCGCAAAATGCTACCAAGGGCAACCGCGAGATTCAAATTATGGCGGACATCTTTTTTTGCTCTATCAGAGAATGACACGTGACATGACCGTTGTAAACCCACTTCAATATTCAAAAAGGGTGACCGCACCTTTGCTTGGCGCGACCGTCCCGACAAACACAACAAGGGCAAGAACCGGTCTGACAAACACAGCATGGGCAAGATTCCAGCTGCAGAGCACTAAAATTTGACCGTTGAAGCTTTTTCAAAAGCAGCGACCGTCCCTTGTTAAAGGACGACCGCGTGAAGCCAGAGAGCGACCATCCTTGTATGAAGGGCGACCGCTAAGTGCTTCGGACAGTTTAAGTAAAGAAGGTCTAAACTACCAAGACTTTATTCTCAATATCAATAATGGCTAATAAGACCACATTGGCTATAAATACAATGTTTCTATGAGAAAACAAAAAAAAAAGAATAGACAAGAAATCAAATTTTGATAGCCAAGCAACAAATTTTCTTTTACTTAAACTTACATTTGAATTGTAATGAATGTTAGGTGTTAGCATTAAAAACACCATTGTATAAGTTTGAGTGTGAGCTTGGGAAACACTTGGGTTGTGAGAGTAAGCCTTGTAAAACTCTTGTTAGGTTGTGAGAGTAAGCCTTGTAAAACTCTTGTTTGGGTTGTAAGTGTGAGCCTAAGAAAAACACTTGTGAAGTTAGGTGTGAACTTGTGAAAACACCATAGTTGAAAGTGAGCTTGTAAAAACTTCAAAGATTAGTGGAACCTTAACAAGTTGTTAAGGAAGTGGATGTAGGATTGAAGTAAATCCGAACCACTATAAATCTTGTGTGTTCTTTCTTTCTTCCATTACTCAACCAACTCTCTATTCCGCATTTCTTGTTTGTTGAGTTTTTTAAATTGTCATTACTTCTTGAGGAAACCAATTCACCCCCCCTCTTGGTTGCCATCTTGGGACAACAGTTCATATACATTCCATACTAAAAGATCTATGCAGCAGGATTCCATGATCCATAATTTTTAAAAGATATTTATGAGTTGATGTGGAAAAGGATAAAGCCAAGTGAGTTCACTTTAAGTTGGTTAACAAGTTCTAACTTGAAGACAATGAATGGGTTACAACAATGTATGAAAATCATGGAATGAGGGCGAAGGCTTTTTTGAAAGGTCATTTCTTTGAATGCGCATGCACAACTTCAAGATGTGAGGGATTGTATGCATACTTAAATAGTTTTGCACATAAACATTTATACTTTCATGAGTTCTCCTAACAATTTGACACTGTAATTATAAGAATTAGAGGAAGGGAAACTAAATTAGATCATCTATCTAGGCATGCATTATTAAGTTGTAAATAATTAAAATTAGATATTAATGTCATTTTAATAAAAAAATGCAACTAACAATTTTCATATTTTTTATAGTTGTGGTACACCAATTTGCACATATCCATTACATCAACTAGAAATGCCAGCTGCAACCATGTACATAAGAGAATCATTTAAGGTTTTTAAAGAACAACTAGACCAAGTGGTCGCCTATGAGTATTATTGTCAACATTGATTAGAAGGAAGGTGGCAGAAGCATTTTGTTACAAGATATGATTCAAGAAATATGGTTAGAGAGGTGATATATGATCTAGATGAAATGAGCTTACATTTTACATGTCAATTGTTTAAACCTATTGGCTTCCCATGCTGGCATATGCTTTATGTGATACGGGTAGAGCATTTAAAAACACTACCAGTTTCATGCATTATCTCCAGTCGAACAAAAGAGACAAAGTCATCCACCTGTAATATTGGTCCAAATCCTAGCTTCCCATAAGACACCATGTCCATCATACACTTTGAAATGTTGGCATCAATGTGGAGGACCATGTCTCACATTGCTTTTAGGAGTCAAAAAACTTTTTGCCTTGTTAGAGATGAAATTGGGTAATTAACGGAGTTAGTAACCAACATCAAGATCCTCACAATTTTGCTAACAAAGGAGAAGAATTCACTATTATAATTGATCCACCTTTACAGTCCAAGCCAGGTTATAGTGGCGTAAGCAAAAAGAGAAAATTGGTACAAAAATGCTTACTCTTTAAAACAATTAGACATAATAGACTTATAAGTCCATAAAAATTTGATGCCCCAAACATCCCCTACATCATCTTCAAATTATGTGGATCACATAAATAGAGAACCTTCAAGTTTTGTAAATTCATTTTATTTGTTGCAAATGTCACAATCATCCTTAATTAAATTGTGCACTTGTTTCGAATCTTATGTTTTTTTACAGGAAGCATCTACTCATGTAACAAGAGGTCAGTCATTTTGAACTCCACTTCAACCAATATGATAACCAATAATTCACAATGGCTAATTAGTTTCCCTATTGATATGAAAAATTTTCTATAAAAAAGACAAGCAAACTTGGACGAATGATATTCTAGGAAGATAAAATACAATTTTGAGAAGTTAAAATTAATGTGGCATTTTGAAAAATATATTATAATGTATTCGAATATGTAATTTTGTTACAGTAATTGGAGATTCTAGATATGTAACTCCTCCAAGGGTAATCAAAATAACACCTTGCACAATATCTACACAATATCATATCCATTGCATAATATTTCCTAAAACATACATATCCATTGACAATATGTATGCATATCTAAACTTGGAATTTTATATGAACCACTAGTAGTAGTATTTATAGCAATAACTATCCATAAGGTATAATCCCTGAATGTAATATAAAATATGTACATTTTCAATTATTTACAAGTAAAAAAGTTAAAATAGAGGCAAAGTTTCAGTATTTATTATTTAAACCAAAAAATAATATTACTACTTCACAAAATCATGTGGATTCCCAATCAATATTTTGCCTGTGATTCAAAAAAATTCAAAATATAACACCTTAACATTGAACTAGCATCTCCCATATGTACCAAAAAAGAATCATTATCGGGATAATGTACCACAAATTATTCAAAATGATATCACCAGTAGTAATAACAAAATGCCCAATGCAACTGTTGAAGTTCCAACACCCTTCAGAGAAACATAATACACACTTAATCGTGTTTGATCCATTTCAATCTCACATTGGGTCAACTCACTCAGTATTGTTTTAAACTATCACAATACTCACAATGTAATACTGCACACTGGATAACTTCTTTTTTGACATTGTTGTGTGGACCGGTTATAATCCAGTGGCATATTTATGCCCGAATATTAGAATTGTTACTATCCAAATGTTGTGATCAATGTGGAGACAAGTAAAAAATGTATATTAAAACAAAATATGCGAAATATGTCAAACTAAACCAACCAAAGTATAATATCATAATGGAAGTATAGCAGTATACCAATTTATCTATTTGAAGCTCATCTCATCGCATATGTTCTATAACGTAAATTCGACAATCGTAGCTATAATGAATTAACAAATGTATTACATTGACAATCATATACTTTTTTCAATTAAATTCTACTTAATGTAGTAGGATAAAGTAAAAAATATTACAAAATTTTCCTATTTCTTAATAGGAACATCCAATGGTATGGATTAGGTTAAATCAGGTTTTTCAAACAAATATGAAACTTCAAACTTAAATGATGCATGTTCAAAAAGCATATTGAGGTTATCAAGCTGTAAAATCAATGTAAACGAAAATAAAAACAGATGTTAGTGAAACTTTGGAAATAACATAGTAGAACAAATAACCCATTAATAATATACATATAAAACTTAAACACATTACTTACAATTAATCCATAATCTGCTAGATGAGGGGATGAATCAATTTTAAGAAAATTGTCTACGATTAAGCCTCTGCTCTCCAGAATGAGTACTATTAGTAGATACTAGTGGCCCACCTGATTGTCAAACATTAGAATAAAAATCTATATTCACATTAAAGAAAATAAATTAAAGATTTATAGAAATAGGAAACAAAAGTGACATATTATTTCACTATTAAGATATTGTCTATTAGAGATGAAATACACAAAAAAAAATTATAATGTACCCCAAGTCACTAGTCCAATAACAATTATGGTGACACGAGCGTATAAGTGAATGTATGTCCATTTTTTTTTCCAAGCTTAGCATTATTCAAAATCATTGCCTTTCAGAAACATCAAATACTGAGTATATTTCAATAATACATTACAAATATGTTATTCACAACACATACAATAACCATATTTGACAACTAAGTATAATTTAATCATAGTTTAAACACATATTAGGCTATCTTATGGAAACTCATAGAGAAATGTGAAGGGAAAAACCAATTGAGTGGTGCCTTTTTAAATTGACACTCATCATGAGTCAAAATGTTTGTGTCAATGTCAATTAATTATTGTTCAAGGGGGCAAAAAGGTTAATGCACAACAAAAATACGTATAACACATATAATTAAGTAATATCATACTTGGTTTGATATCCTTTTATAGGGAGCAAGGTTTGCACGTAACTTTATAAAACCGATGAACTCGCCTCCATTTTGGAAAACTATTCACTAGACGGTAATCAAGCAAATGAAAAAATAGTAGTATATATCAATAAATTTGAAGTAAAATATGTACCATCCAAAACACATACTTAGCCTTATGTCTTTTCCCTGAATAATCTAGTCATAGATATCATTTACTTCATCTTTCAACATATCAATTGCTGGTGTGTCACACCGACTAGCTTTGGCACTATCGCACTAAATGCAAAATATGTATTATTTTTAAATTTGAATGAATAATGAAAATTTATAAGTGCTAAATCATAATAGCACGACATTAACCGTGCCTTGAATTGGCCTCAATGATGCCAAACTATAACCACTTTGGCTACCTTTTTCCCTGGCTCAACAAAAGGAGATTGTCATTTTTTTTTGTATTTTAACTCATTGGTATTGCGAAGCCCTAAAAATCATCCTTTGCATGAATATTGCTACAATTATGGTAGTTTAGCCAAAGGAACTTCATTTTCAAAAGATGTTGTTTGGATAACCTATCCAAATTATATAAATAAGGTATAATCTTAGAATCTTAACAAAGTAAATAGTAGATTGTTCAAATGATTATCATTAATTTAAAGTAAAATAGTTATCTCAAATGTCTGTATGTACATAATAAGACATGAGGACTTGGTGAAACTATAAAATAAGTGAAGGACAACACCTCACTAATCCTTTAAAAGTGATGTGCAAACCTTCTCAAAGGCTATGTAGGATAATCAGGAGTGGAATTCCCTAAAACAACATCATCAGAAGCACTTACTTGTATTTTAATAGGTAGTGAAGTTTTTGAAATAGGGTTTCCACATCATCAACATTAAGTTCTACACCTAGGGTTGCATGGGTTGTTGCATCAGGGTGTTCTTTTTTTTTTTTTTTTGGCTACATACATTTTGGGGAAGAGGATGAAGTTGACAAAATATCTTGTATGTTGGTGACCTTTGTATTTAAAATTTCATATTCTTATCTAAAACATTAATTTTTTTGTTCAATAGAATTGCTTTATTATACAATAAAATCAAGAAGATGCCCCACTTCAGTTAAAATCAAATTTTTGATGTCATCATTTGCATTTATGCTCTGTAATCAATCATCTAATATCCATTAAGTTATGAAACTAGTTGAAATGATATTACATATTTATAATCTAATATAAATCCTTTAAAAACAATTGCAAATTGAACATGAAAACTACTAACCTACTCATTCCTTAACTTGCACCCAACAAATATGTTAAACTTATCTCCTTCTTCTCTTATAATTACTACATATACAAATAACAATATTTATGAAATTGATGTATCATATAACTTCACAAATAAAGAAGTATAGGAAAGAGAGTTATTATGATTTTGAATTTAATACTTAATTAGCTCTTGGCTATCAAAATCTCCTCTAGTTTTCACCCAATCATATGCATCTTTAACTTTCGTATCATTCCAAGAGCTGATGCATGGAAGCATTCGTATATGATGGTAGGAAGGAAGCACCTAGACTTTACATGTTTGATTTAAAAAATCACACACTAAAAGATACATTATTAGAAGTTGCATTGTAGTTACAATTTATTAATTAGAAGACAAATTTAACTAACACACGATGCAATAATTTTACCTCAAGCAATAAGGTGCAACCATGAAGTTGCAGAGATGATAATGGATCTTTGCTTTTAAAAGATAAATTCTTCATAACATTTTCAACACCCGCCAATAACCCATCCAAAACATACTTTAACTAATTCAGTTTGGATAGGTCATTTGCATACTTCATAGCTCTTAAAACATCTTGGCTTGTATAATAAGATGTTGTTGGTTTAAAACACAATTCAATGCTATCAACAAGAAACAAGCCTTCCAATTATCATCGTAATCAAGTTTTAACATCTCTTCTAGAATCTTATTTCTAGTTGACTTATTTTTTCACAAACCATATTTGTCGCACATCTCATTTTGGTTAAACTTAATCTCCTTGATATCCATAATGCCTGATACTACACTAAAAAGGCATGACACATGCTCCTTTGATAATAAGATATTTTGCGCATACACATTCAATGTACTGGAACTCACGTCAAACCAATGCATTAATTCAACAACAATCAAAATTGTACAACTTTTAATGTTTATATTTAATAGCCCTCCAAGCCCCATGCCCTTAATGAGTTCCTTCTCTTTATCTTTAAAATTCTCAACTCATTTCTTAAAATGTGTCAATCCAAGACATGATCCTGGATAACTCTAAAAAATAAAAATAAAAAATGCATTATAACATACTAATCACAATTACGTTAAGTAAATTATAATTTTCATAGAACGAAATTTTAACCTTTTGCTTTTCGGACTTCATACAACTATTCTATCTCATGTCAAGCTCTTTGTTTATATCAATAATATTTTCAGCCTCATATTCTTTGTTTAAGGAAACCTACCTACTTTCCATGACTGATCTGTAAAATATAATTTTTTGATATATTGATATTTTACTAAAAATTTATGAAAGACTAAATGATGAATATAAAGAAAATAAAATAAAATGATGCATACTATTCGTAATTAAAAAAAATTTCAAAATTCAATGTTAAAAATGTATATGGGTATTTGTCAAATTAAATGAATTTATAACCAAAATCAATATCCCTTTTCCTTTAAATTTTTCATATTTTTTTATTTCTTAGTTCAATGAGTTTGAACTATATAAAATATGATAAATTATTTAATTCTCCTTAAAATTTGTAAGTATAATTCATTTAATTATTCAATTGATAATTAGCAAGTCAGTGAAATAATTAACTGAATTTGTTTTAAGGACATATAACTTGTAAAACGAGAAACCTTGGTAAACTTAAGAATATAATCTAATCGAAAGAGCCTAAGTACATATATTTTAGACCTTTTGTATACTTGACAACAACCCTTCTTACCTTTTGTGAGCGGGGATTTTCGCCCCACTCCCATGTGGAATGGTTCTTGTGACTTCGGTACTGTTAGGCTCAGGGCCTTAGAGAACACGGGCCTAAACTTAGAGAAAATGGCATCGCCACCCGAACGGGCCAGGAAAAAGAAAGGGGTGGATGACTCGATTCCTAAGGAATCTCCAACCCCCTATTGGGTAAGTTGGGTACCATGGGGAAGGTGAGAATGACCAGCACCCCCATAACACTCAGTTCATTAGAACTGGCCTCCTTCTCAGGTCTAAATATTATAAAAATCTTAGCTTATTACAATATTATCCATACTATATATGAATATTAAAATAAATAATTATTGCATTAAAATCAAAACAAGTTCAAACAAAACAATAAATTGGCACCCATATAAGATGAAAACATGCCCTGACAACCATGTCTAATATCTAAAATAAATAGGAAACCCACCAAAAGGTGGAAATATGTCCTTTACAATAGTCCCAAAATCTTTAAATAATAAATTAAATTACACAATAAAAATTGAGGTACCCAATAAGTGGAAACATGCCTTTTACAATCTTAGGATTCAAATAAACAAACAAATAATTCAAATCATCCAAGCATGACAATTAAGAATCAAACATCCATTATAGAAAAATAAAATAAACCATCCATCATAAAAGGCATTTAATAAATTGAATAATCAAATCTATAGTTTAATTCTAAATGAATTATTAAATGTACAAAATTAGGGTTTACATCTTAAATTAGGGCTTATGTAATTGAATTAGGGTTTTCTTGGGATAAGAATATGATTTTGGGGTTTGAGGAAAAAAATTTTGGATTTTATAATTTGGTTGGGAATTAGAGTTTTAGTTTTAGAAAAATGGATTTAGGGTTTTAGGAAGACAGTTTGGGTTTTAGTGTTAGGAAATCATAGAGATCACTGCAAACAAAAACACGCAGCGGAAAAATATTTGATCTCTGATTTCCCACCAGGATCCATGCTGTTCGTTTAATTCGACAAAAGTGTTCAAAGAACTAACCTGTTGATGATTCGAAATCACAGTTTGGAAGAGATGCCTCGATCGCGAAACACCCTCTATCGCGTATCCACACGAATGCTACCGTTTGGAGTGCTAGCTCTCTGCAACGGCGAAGGCTGGAAAAATGTTTTCTCTAAAAATGTATTAGGGTTACCTTTTTCGTTCCTCTTTGTTTTTATTGTTACCTCTGAGAAGACTTAACGTCTGGAGTGAATATAATCACTCCAGAATCCAATTCAAAATTGGATACAGAAAGTCAAATTCAGAATCCAAGTCTAATTAGGATTCTGAATACATTATCTAATAATATATATAATTGGATAAGGTAAGTCAAATTCAGAATCCAAATCTAATTAGGATTCTGAATATATTATCTAATAATATATATATAAAAATGAAAATAATAATAATAATAAATATTAATATCTAATATTAATATTATTAATATTATATCCAGCCCAAAACGCATTCTTGTGTGTGACCCGATAGGCCCATATTAATTGGCAGTCAATTTAATCTCTATTAAATCAACAAGTCATAATTGGCCTCTAGCAAGGCGTTACAACTACCCAATTAATATAAGGAATGTCCAATTTGCCTAATAATAGTATATGCATTAATCCCTTTGTCACACGATATCTAGCTTGAACATAAGTCATGGTCAACGTCATACTTATATTGTCCAAACTTATGATTACTCGATCTCCAAGTAGACTGATAAAAACAAATGAAATTGATCACACTATCAATTCATTTGAGCACGGCCATGCATTTCACAGTCTCACTTATCGAGGGGCCCAAAAGATATCTCTCTCAAAGAGAGGGACAAATTCTATCTTGATTGTTCATTATCCTCTACATAATTTCTATCATTTATGAACATAACCTTTATTACTATCCAGTTACGGATAATGTTTGATCATGTCAAAATATAATAGTCCTTATATTGGAAACTATGACAATCTCAAGTCAAAGAATTAATACATAACTATCATGAGATTTACTTATGACACTAACCCATGTAGTAATCTCATGATGGGTCTATCCAATACATTGTTCTCTAACAAGTATCTATGAAATTGATTTGTATCACTATACACATAACCATCTAATGATTATCAAATCAATGTTCATACTGGTTAAGAATTATTTTTTTTATCTCTATAACAATAATAAACCAGGGACAAATATCAAAATTGTGTAACATGCAAACAAACAATAATGATAATAAAACCTCATTTATTAATAATGAATGTATAACATAAAGATCCAAATAAATGGCCTAGGGCACATACACTAACAATCTCCCACTTGCACTAGGCCTACAAATTTCTAAGACCCATAGATCTAGTGTGCTGATCATGCTTGACCCGTGAGAGAGGCTTTGTTAATGGATCTGCTATGTTATCATTTGTGTCAACTTTGCATATCTTGATATCTCCTCTATCGATAATGTCTCGAATGAGGTGAAAACGCCTGAGTATATGCTTAGACCTTTGATGAGATCTAGGCTCTTTTGCCTGTGCTATGGCACCATTGTTGTCACAATAAATGTCCACAGGATTTGCAATGCTAGGCACCACTCCTAGCTCAGTGATGAATTTCTTCAACCAGACTGCTTCCTTAGCTGCATCTGATGCTGCTATATACTCAGCTTCTGTTGTATAATCAGCCACAGTGCTTTGTTTTGAGCTCTTCCAACTAACAGCTCCACCATTCAATGTGAATGTAAAACCTGACTGCGATCTAAAATCATCTATGTCAGTTTGGAAACTAGCATCTGTGTAACCATTTACAACTAGCTCATCTTCCAAACCTCCATAAACCAAGAATACATCTTTAGTCCTTCGAAGGTACTTAAGAATATTCTTGACAGCTGTCCAGTGACCTTCACCAGGATCAGCTTGAAATCTACTAGTTGCGCTTAATGGATATGAGACATCTGGTCTAGTACATAGCATGGCATACATAATAGATCCTATAGCAGAAGCATAAGGAATCTTATTCATTCGATCTCGCTCATCAGATGTCATAGGACATTGACTCTTGCTGAGATGAATGCCATGAGACATAGGCAAGAATCCCTTTTTGGAATCTTGCATGTTGAACCTCTTCAACACTTTATCTATGTATGTACTTTGACTCAGGCCAATTATCCTTCTAGATCTATCTCTATAGATCTTTATACCAAGGATATAGGTAGCCTCACCTAAGTCTTTCATTGAGAAAGAATTCCCTAACCAAGTCTTAACCTTTTGCAAGGTAGGGATATCATTCCCAATGAGTAATATGTCATCCACATATAAGACTAAAAACACTACTGCACTCCCACTAACCATCTTGTAGACACAAGGTTCATCTTCATTCTTGATGAAACCAAAGTTCTTAACTGTTTCATCAAAACGAAGATTCCAGCTTCGAGATGCTTGCTTCAATCCATAAATGGATTTTTGAAGCTTGCAAACCTTTGTAGAATTCTCAGGATTTACAAAACCCTCAGGTTGTGTCATATACACATCCTCAAGCAAGTTTCCATTAAGGAAAGCGGTTTTGACATCCATTTGCCATATCTCATAATCATAGTATGCTGCAATGGCAATGAGAATTCTAACAGACTTAAGCATAGCAACTGGTGAAAAGGTTTCATCATAGTCTATACCATGAGTTTGCTTGAAACCTTTTGCAACAAGCCTTGCTTTATAGGTCTGCACATTCCCATCCATGTCAGTTTTCTTCTTGAAAACCCATTTGCAACCAATAGTCTTAATACCCTCTGGAGGATCAATTAAAGACCAAACTTGGTTGTCAAACATAGATTGCATCTCAGATTTCATGGCTCCAAGCCATTTGTCTGAATCTGGACCTGACACAGCTTCTTGATAGGTAGTAGGCTCATCTTGATCTATGAGCATTACTTCACTATCATCAGTCACAAGAAATCCATATCTCTCTGGATGACGACGTGTCCTATCAGACCTGCGAGGGATTTGTGTTACATCTTCAGACTCCACAACTATTTGTGGTTCTGAAATAGGCTCTATAGACGGCTCAATGATTTCTTGTGGTACTTGAGTTTCCTCAAGTTCTACTATACTCCCACTAGTTCTCTTAGAAAGAAATTCCCTTTCCAAAAAGATCCCATTTCGAGCAACAAACACTTTGTTCTCTGAAGGAGTATAGAAATAGTATCCTTTAGTTTCCTTAGGATACCCCACAAAATTACATTTGATAGACTTTGGAGCTAACTTATCTGAAACTGGTCTTTTCACATAAGCTTCACAACCCCAAATCTTAAGAAAAGACAAACTAGGTGTCTTACCTGTCCATATCTCATATGGTGTCTTTTCAACCGCCTTAGATGGTACACGGTTCAGAATGAATGCAGCTGTCTCTAAGGCATAACCCCAAAAAGATAAAGGAAGATCCGCTTGACTCATCATTGATCGAACCATATCTAATAGAGTTCGATTTCTCCTTTCAGAAACTCCATTCCACTGTGGAGTTCCTGGAGGAGTCAGTTGTGAAACAATTCCACAATCCCTTAGATGATCATCAAACTCTTGGCTCAAATATTCACCACCTCGATCTGATCGAAGTAGTTTAATTGTTTTACCAAGTTGATTTTGTACTTCATTTTGAAAAGTTCTAAACATTTCAAAAGACTCATGCTTATGTTTCATTAGGTAAACATAGCCATACCTACTGAAATCATCAGTAAAAGTAATGAAGTATCGAAATCCTCCTCTGGCACTAATGCTAAAAGGACCACATACATCTGTATGTATCAAGCCCAATAAATCATTAGCCCTTTCACTATGACCAGTAAAAGGATCCTTTGTCATCTTACCAAGCAAACAAGACTCACATGTTTCAAATGATTCAAAATCAAATGAATCTAATAATCCATCTTGATGGAGCTTAGAAATGCGTTTCTCATTTATATGGCTAAGGCGACAATGCCATAAATAAGTAGGGTTTAACTCATTTGGCTTAGTTCTCTTAGAAGTTATGTTATAGATATAATTACCATTAGAATCATCAAGATTAAGGATATAAAGGCCATTATAAGAATTTGCAATACCATAAAGCAGATCATTTTTATCAAAAATAGAACATTTCTTATTCTTAATAAAAAATGAATAACCTTCATCATCCAAAACAGATACTGAAATAAGATTCCTACTCATAGTAGGAACATAAAAGCAATTGTTCAAAATTAACAAAAACCCATTGGGCATAACAAGCTCATAAGTTCCTACAGCTATAGCAGCAACTCTTGCTCTATTGCCAACACGTAGGTCCACTTCGCCCTTCTTCAGCATCCTACTCCTTTTGAGTCCCTGCATATTTGTACAAATATGAGATCCACATCCGGTATCTAATACCCAGGAAGAAGGAATAGATAAATTAATTTCTATAACATAAATACCTGAAGATGTAGTCGCACTACCCTTCAACTTCTTTAATTCATCCAAATAGAGTTGACAATTTCTCTTCCAATGCCCAGGCTTGTTGCAATGGAAACAAGTCCCTTCCTTAGGAACTTTAGCCTTAGGTACAGGTTTTGGTTTAGCTTGTCCCTTGGACCCTTTAGCACCTTTTGCCTTACCCTTGCCTTTAGTATCTTTGGCTTTCTTTTTCATTTGTTTAATATTGACATTCAATATTTGGGTAGGCTTTTTGATATTCCCCTCAGCAGTTTTGAGCATACCATGTAGCTCAGGAATGGATTTCTCCATGTCATTCATGTTATAGTTCATGACAAACTGTGAGAAACTGCTAGGCAATGAATGTAGGATCAAATCCGTGGAGAGTTCTAAACTCAGGGGGTATCCAAGTCTAGCAAGGTGATCTAGATAGCCTTTCATCTTCAAAACATGAGCACTAACAGATTCACCTTCAGACAATTTGCAGTCAAATAATGCAACAGCGGTGTTAAACCTATCTTGCCTAGCCTGTTGTTGGAAAGCTTGTTTGAGATGCACACTCATCTCATAAGCCTCTAAGTGTTCCAGATCCTTCTGAAGTCCTGGACACATAGTAGCCAACATAAGACATCCTATGTCATTGGAATCATCCACATGCTTCTTATGCTTACTCTTAGCAGCATTAGAAGCATCGGCAGGAGGTGGGTCAGGGATAGCTTCATCAAGCACGTAGGACTTTTTCTCTTGTTTGAGAACAATTCTCAGGTTCCTAAACCAGTCAACAAAATTAGTCCCACATTCTTTCAGTTTTTCCTTCTCAAGGATAGATCGCAGTGATAAGGTGGAATTGTTATTAGCAGCCATCTGTTGATAAATATGCAAAGTCAAATTTTAATTAATAATGAGTTTAAAATTATTTAAACTCCTACTAAAAAATATAACCCTCTAAAGAAATATTTTAGTAGGCTAAGATCCGTATTTCACTTAATTCTAAACTCAGCTTTGGCGTGACGCTTAAAATCAAGTTATTTAGGTAGGTAACATCTTTACCAATTACATCTCATGTAACTCTTAGTAATTATGGAATATTGACATCATATGTCATAGCATGTTGAATTCCATCTAATGCCTTAGGCCCAAAACCATTTTGATAGCCTAATTAAGTCTAACCAATTTTAAAACATATGAGTAGCACTATTACTCATCCTACTTAGCTAGGAATGTTTAAAGCATATTGCTTTGGCAATACCTACTTTAATACAATCTTAGTTTTGATAGGTGTTCAAAACGTGGATGGCATTTAGACTTAAATTATTAATGAGGGTTCAACTAAATTATTATCATGTCTTGCATTACATATCATTATATTTTAGCATCCTATATGCATATATATAATTTATCACATAAGCATCATATACCAAATGACAAAATATGTAAACGTGACATAGCATGGCCAAACTAAATATGATCTTCAAGAGACCAAATGAAGATCATAAAGGCAACCCTAGGTGAAAAACCTATCTATTACAACACTTGCAATATTACATATCTTCAAAACTTGAGCTTGTGCTTCCATCACCATGGAACCATCTTCTCCTTGGTATGAATCTCCATCACAAACATTGTAGCTTGAATCTTCATATATTACAATAAAAGAAAATCTAACTACTAGTAAAATAAATTACAACAAAATAAACGACACGCAGGCCGTATTTACCCAAAATAAAGATATGAATAAACCAATCACATAGGTCATAAGGCCATGCTATGCACCATGCCAAGACATCAAACAAACATAACATATTCATCACCAACATGTTAAATAGAAACAAATATATTGACATTCTTAATGTCGCGGTAACGAACTATAGGGCGCGAACATACGGCGGTCCCATTACAGAATCATTACCAAATGTTTATATCACATATAAACTTAATCGTTTTCATCATATGAAAATCATTTTAATCAACCAATCATATATACGTGATCATCTCATGAAAACAAAATTAAAAACACCAATCCTTTCTCATCATATGAAAAACGAATTAGGGTTTTACAGAAACGAAACCAAAAACCAATCCTTTCTCATCATATGAAAAACGAATTAGAGTTTTATAGTTAACATGCCATACGTAAACAATATATATCACCATAATCATATCAACATGGCATTTTCGACTTAAACGAAAACAACAAGTGGCTCTGATACCACTGTTAGGAAATCATAGAGATCACTGCAAACAAAAACACGCAGCGGAAAAATATTTGATCTCTGATTTCCCACCAGGATCCATGCTGTTCGTTTAATTCGACAAAAGTGTTCAAAGAACTAACCTGTTGATGATTCGAAATCACAGTTTGGAAGAGATGCCTCGATCGCGAAACACCCTCTATCGCGTATCCACACGAATGCTACCGTTTGGAGTGCTAGCTCTCTGCAACGGCGAAGGCTGGAAAAACGTTTTCTCTAAAAATGTATTAGGGTTACCTTTTTCGTTCCTCTTTGTTTTTATTGTTACCTCTGAGAAGACTTAACGTCTGGAGTGAATATAATCACTCCAGAATCCAATTCAAAATTGGATACGGAAAGTCAAATTCAGAATCCAAGTCTAATTAGGATTCTGAATACATTATCTAATAATATATATAATTTGATAAGGTAAGTCAAATTCAGAATCCAAATCTAATTAGGATTCTGAATATATTATCTAATAATATATATATAAAAATGAAAATAATAATAATAATAAATATTAATATCTAATATTAATATTATTAATATTATATCCAGCCCAAAACGCATTCTTGTGTGTGACCCGATAGGCCCATATTAATTGGCAGTCAATTTAATCTCTATTAAATCAACAAGTCATAATTGGCCTCTAGCAAGGCGTTACAACTACCCAATTAATATAAGGAATGTCCAATTTGCCTAATAATAGTATATGCATTAATCCCTTTGTCACACGATATCTAGCTTGAACATAAGTCATGGTCAACGTCATACTTATATTGTCCAAACTTATGATTACTCGATCTCCAAGTAGACTGATAAAAACAAATGAAATTGATCACACTATCAATTCATTTGAGCATGGCCATGCATTTCACAGTCTCACTTATCGAGGGGCCCAAAAGATATCTCTCTCAAAGAGAGGGACAAATTCTATCTTGATTGTTCATTATCCTCTACATAATTTCTATCATATATGAACATAACCTTTATTACTATCCAGTTACGGATAATGTTTGATCATGTCAAAATATAATAGTCCTTATATTGGAAACTATGACAATCTCAAGTCAAAGAATTAATACATAACTATCATGAGATTTACTTATGACACTAACCCATGTAGTAATCTCATGATGGGTCTATCCAATACATTGTTCTCTAACAAGTATCTATGAAATTGATTTGTATCACTATACACATAACCATCTAATGATTATCAAATCAATGTTCATACTGGTTAAGAATTATTTTTTTTATCTCTATAACAATAATAAACCAGGGACAAATATCAAAATTGTGTAACATGCAAACAAACAATAATGATAATAAAACCTCATTTATTAATAATGAATGTATAACATAAAGATCCAAATAAATGGCCTAGGGCACATACACTAACATTTAGCATTTTGGAAAACGGATTGAAGGTTTTGGCTACTTAGGGTTTTAGGGTTTTCAAGGTTTAAAAATTGGTTTTGGGTTTACTAGATGTTAGAAAACAAATTAGGGTTTAGAAAACTAAGAAAATAGTTTGGGATTTTAGAAATTAAGAAAACAATTTTAGGGTTTTAAAAAATTAAGAAAACAATTTAGGGTTTTGGCATTCACTTGATATTTTGGGTTTTAATAATTTAGGATTTGGATTTAAGAAGCAAGCTTATAGATTATTTAAATTAGGAATATAGGTTAAGGTTTTGAATTAATAATAAGAGTTTAAAGAAATTAAAATTCTGGATATTAAGGGTGGAGGTTTTAGTTTAAGGTTTACTGAATAAACTAGGGTTTAGGAAATTGGTCTTGTAGATTATGATTAGGATTTGAATTTTACAAAATACATGCTAAAGTATTAACAATGAAGCTTCTGGACAAGATAATTTAAAAAAGAAACTTCTGTAATGGCAATTTAAATGATGATTTGTAAACACTGGAACAAACAGATTGTATTAGAAATCTAAACCTGCATTTGAAGGCTCCACCAAGGTTGAATGTATTGATCCAACCTTTTGAATTGCCTGCACCGATCCTTTTTTGGCCAGAGACTGCCTTGTTGTATCTTGGTTGTTGCTGGGTTGCTAATCTCTGCTTAATAACTGGCTGTGTTCTTGATAATTATTGATTGTTACTTCTTATTCGTTGCTACCTATTTTAATATTAAACCCCATTATTTATAAGCAAATTGGGTTCAAAAATAAAATCCTAATACTTAATCTGACGGATGAAAATCAAGTCCAACTTAATTAGGTAACTAATATAATGAATTAGAGCTAAATTAGGGGACCATGGCGGAGTGGGACACCCCAATCCACCATGACCAATGGACCATGGCGGATTGGGACTTACCAATCTGCCATGGACCATAATTCATGGGGGATTGGGAGCCAATTGGCCATGGACGAAAGGTCATGGCGGATTAGGGACTTCCAATGGTCCATGGCGAATTGGGAGCCAATCCGCCATGGACTAAAGGTCATGGTGGATTAGGGACTCCCAATCCGCCATGGACCATGGTTCATGGTGGATTGGGAGCCAATCAACCATGGACCAAAGGTCATGGCGAATTGGGGACTCCATATCCACTATGGACCATGTTCCATGATGAATTGGTGTCCCAATTCGTCATGGTTTTATATTTGGGTCTGTTCCGTCTTATTTTTGTATCTTAAAATAGAAATAAAACTATTTTAATTTTTTTAAATGTTAAATCGGACTGGATTTAGTGTTTAATAAATTGAAACAACTTATTTTAGGCCTTTTGAAATAGACCAACCTGTTAAAAGCTATAAACTAGGTTTAAGCGTTTTAAAATCGAACCAAATTTAATTTGGCCTTCTTTAATTAAGACCGAACTAGTTTAGGGCCAAAATTAAGGGTCTACACCTTTTTAAGATAATTTATGCAATACATATGAGCATATTTAGTAATTTAAATTAATATTAACTATTAAGATAATTGAGAAAATAAAGTGATATAACAGTGAGTTTAAGGAAGGAATAGTTTTAAATGATAAAATATATAATTCCATTCAAACAATAAAATTCAAAAATGTATCCTCATCTAATAATATTCTTTCTATTTATTTTGTAAAATTTAGTCAATAATGGTTTATGTAACACCCTATACCTTATATACGTACCATACATATACCCCGTATACATATAATACGCATATAAAATATAATGATGTCACGTTACAGTATCGTTTAAGAATTTACCTTAATTCCACATTAATAATATATTTAATGTAAGAACATTTTATATTATCAAATCTCATTCTTAAGAAGTAACATTTCTAAAATCATTAAATTTTTTATTTAATTACATATATATATTTACACATCGTCTTTCCAAAATTTCACTGATATACATATATCTATGATCAAAATACAACATAAAACATTGTACACACATGCACCACCTTCTAGTTGGTCTCTAGCACACCCTCTGTCTTCTCGTGGCACAACTATCTGACACTCGGATCAACGATCTACTCACTTGCACTATTTATACAACCGCGCTAAGCTTGAAATCTTAGTGGTACTTATAAACATCATATACATACATTACAGAAAATCACATGCACAACACTAACACAATTTATTATCATTTTCTTCATCAATTATCAGTTTACATGCAATACCAATGCGTAATGCTTATGTACATCATGTCACTATGTGACCTACTATTTCATTTTAAAAATACTTTACAATCATCTTTCGATTCATATGAAACAAACATAAGCATGGGCCTAAATAATCTAATATATTATTCAAATCCCAAAGTTACTATTTTAGCCTATATTGACACCCAGTGTCTAGCCCGAAGGCTGTTAGACAAATGATCTCAATTTTGATCCTTTACAACTCAAATTGAATGATCCATTTAACATGTGTTTGGAGAATCTTGTTGCGGGCTTAGGTTGCTTCAAATAAAGCTGAACAGAACACTTCTAGCGGTCGCACAAAACCTAAATACGACCGCACCATTCAATTAAAGGAAGAAACCTTATCACAGTAGGTTTCGCGGTCAGAAACCCGACCTCAGTCACGACTGCACTTAAAGACTAGCGACCATCCCAAGTTATGGACGACCGCTACTCAAGGACCTCAAATCATTATAATCACAGTAAGGTTCACGGTGACAAGAACGGTGAATGATACGGCCTCGCTTACCACTTTAGCGACCGCGCCTTCATATTTGCGACCGCTCTGCCAATGCAGGAGAAAATTACTTAAAGAGACAGTAGTGTTCGCGTCCTCAGGTGCGTCCAGAAGTTTGACGCGAGTTTCTCAACTCGACAGCGAGATGATACCTAGGGTGACCGCGACATTCAAATTTTGGCGGACATCTCTTCTGCCCTGTCAGAGAATGACACGTGACATGACCGTTATAATCCCACTTCAACATTCAAAATGGGCGACTGCACCTTTGTGATGCGCGACCATCCCGACAACCACAGCATGGGCAAGATTCCTGCTGCAGAGCACTCAAATTCGACCGTTGAAGTTTTTTTAAATTCAGCGACCGTACCTAATCCAAGGACGATCGCGTGAGATATGAGCACGACCATCCTTGTATGAAGGACGACCGTGAAATGCTTTGGACAGTTTAATAAAGAAGGTCTAGACTGCCAAGACTTTATTCTCACTATCAATAACGGCTAGTAAGACCACATTGGCTATAAATATAGTGCTTCTACAAGAAAAGTAATAAGAAGTGAAGCAAGAAAAAAGAATTTGATAGCCAAGCAACAACTTTTCTTTTACTTAAACTTACATTTGAATTGTAATGAATGTTAGGTGTTAGCATTGAAAACACCATTGTATAAGTTTGAGTGTGAGCTTGGAAAACACTTGGGTTGTGAGAGTAAGCCTTGTAAAACTCTTGTTTAGGTTGTGAGAGTGAGACTTAAAAACTCCTTTAAAGGTTCTTGAGTGTAAGCCTTAGAAAAATACTTGTGAAGTTAGGTGTGAACTTGTGAAAACACCAAAGTTGGAAGTGAGCTTGTAAAAACTTCAAAGATTAGTGAAACCTTAACAAGTTGTTAAGGAAGTGGATGTAGGATTGAAGTAAATCAAAACCACTATAAATCTTATGTGTTCTTTCTTTCTTCCATTACTCAACCATCTCTCTATTCCGCATTTCTATTTTGTTGAGTTTTTTAATTGTCATTATTTCTTGAGGAAACCAATTCACCCCCCCTCTTGGTTGCCATCTTGGGACAACAAAGGCAAGTGACGCTCAGCGTCTAGCTCGAAGGTAGGTGATGTCCAATGTCTAGCCCAAAGGTAAATTATAGTGATGCCCAGCATCTAGCCCGAAGGCAAATAATGATTATAACCTCATAGGCATGCTGCCAAACACAGAACTCTGAAAATTGAATAACATACTAGGCAGACAATTATTTCATATTTTTCATTATCCATTTCTTTCACATTTTGTCATATTCAACTAGGCACATTGTGTGAGCAGGGATTTTATCACCCACTCCCAGTGGAATGGTTCTTACTACTTCAACACTATTTAGGCTCGAGCCTTAGAGAATACGAGCCTAAGCCTAGAGAAAATGGAGTCTCCACCCGGATGGGTCGGGAAAAAGAAAGGGGTGGATGACTCGATTTCTAAGAAATCCCTAAGCCCTTAATGGGTTTGAAAAGTTGGGTACGTGTGGGGAATGTGAGAAATGGCCCAGCACCCCCACAATGCCCGGTTCATTGGAACCGGCCTCCTTTGCAGATCTTAATATTATAAAATTCTTAAATATAACAATATTATCCATACTACATGCAACAATTAAAATAAAGTATCATTATATTAAAATCAAAGTAATGTCCAAACAAAGCAAATAAATGGACACCCATCCAAGGATGGAAACATGTCCTTACATCATCCATGTCTAAAACTAAATAGGACACCCACCGAAAGGTGGAAACCTATCCCTTACATTGGTCCAAAATATAAAAGCAATTTAAATACCAAAAGTGGAAACATACCTCTTAAAATTTTAATACCAAAATAAATAAATAATAATCATAATAATAAAAAAATATTTATCCATGATAAATTAAATAAATCAAGCATTGAAATTAAATAAATCAACCATCAAAACATATAATAAACTACATAATCAAATCTAAACTTAAATAAAGCAATAGATATATAAATTTAGAGTTCACATCTTAAAATAGGGTTTTAGAAATTTAATTAATAAATTAGGGCTTTGGAAAAAGGAAAGTTAAATACACGGACTCATAATACAAAAATGAATGTTGTCCCCTTTGACGAGCCCATACGGTGGTCCTGCTAGCTGGTTAGTGGGTGGGGGTCAAGGGGGCAGTGCCCTAAAAAAGTTTAGAAACTGACTTTTAGGGTTGTAGGTTTTAGTGTTGAAAATTAAGATTTTAGGGTTCAGGATTTAGAAAATAGGGTTTTGGGATTTTAAGGAACTAATATTATTTTTTAAAAGAATAATGCTACTGTATGTTTTAAAGATTTAAGATTTTGGATGTTTTTATGAAAATAATGCTACTGTGATTTTAAAAATAGGTTTGGTTAGGGTTTTATAGTTTAAGGAATTTAGGGTTTAAGAGAGAAAGATTTATGGTTTTAAAATTTTGGAAACAAAAGACCGATTTAGGGTTTTGATAATTTAATCAATGACTTAGGCTACTGAATGGTTTTAAGTTTTTAGTTTCTATAAAACATGCAAGTGGAGTTTTAAAAATCAACTGATTAATGTATTAACTAAAGTAAAAAATTAAAGTTATTAAAACAAAGATCAAGTTACTGCATATTCTTATTAATCAAAGAAAACGAAGCTACTGTGAACATATAATTTATGATTAAAGATCAAACCTAGGCAGTCGAGTCCACTAAAAATTTAATTTCTGGATGAACAATAACAAAGGCAATGTTGCTGCCTTTGATGGATTGATGATTGATGAATGTTTACTTGCTGCTAATTCCTTTTTGCCATCTCTTGCTTTGCTGTTTAATCCTCTTAATGTTAATTGCCGCTCTCTGCTTTGCTTTTTTTTTTCTCTTAATGTTAATTGTCGCTCCCTTAATGTTAATTCCTGACCCTCTTAATGTTTTTTTTTTAAATTCTGAAATGTTATTATTTATAGGCCAAAACCTTGCTCCAAATCCCTAACCTAATATTAATCCATCCTTAAAACAATTTTTAGTTTAATTAGGAAACTAATTTTAAAAAACCAATTGAAACCATGTCGATCTGGTGTGCTAGATCGACATGGACCAAGGCCATGTCGACCTAGGCATCCAGGTCGACATGAGCCAATGCTCATGTTGACCTGGGGCCTCCAGGTTGACATGAGCCAAGGCTCATGTCACTTAAGCCCTTTGAAACAATTTTTAGTTTTTTTTTGTGGACTGGACCGTCTAAAAAAACTTAGTTTAGGGTTTTGTAGTTGAGTTTGTGCCTTTTAAAATCGGATCAACTTATTAGAAGTTGTAAATTGGATCGAATTTTTTTTGACATTCTTCAATTAGGACCGTACCAACTTAGGGCCAAAATTAAGGTATACACATTGCCTCTTTTCTCATTATCATTTAGGCACATTTCCTCATTCCTCATTTTTCTCATTCATTTCAATGTCATAACATTTCATTTCATCATTTCAATGTCATATCATTTCATTTCATCATTTCAATGTCATATCATCACAATGCATCACATTTTATGCAATCTAGCCATTGCCAATGGCTTTTCACAATATCTTTAGTGCATACACAATTATCCACATTACCCAAACACTTTGGGTCAAATTCACATATTGCACATGTTTCACTTTATACTTAATTTAGCCATTCCCAATGGCTTCAAAATGCTTTTAATACATACATGACAAACTTGCCAAACTCCTTAAATCTTTACTTTCTCTAACTCTTCATAACTTGATCTTCTAATCAAGATATGAATAGTCAAGTTATTAATAACATCAATCTATATATCTCAATTATATAACTCAAATCCTCTCTTTCCTTCTCGACTCAGAACACCTAATTCATTACTCAATACTTTGGAGTTTCTCATTAATTAATACTATAATAAGTTTCCAAACTAATAATAATATCATATTCATCTCATCCTTATCATATTCATTATTCAATTAATCATTCACACTTAACATCCAACCACATTTCCCATTTCATATTTCCAACATGCAGGCATAAGCCACACTCGCCATATGACTCATCAACATATCAATATTTAGTATAATCAACATATTTTATCATAATTCTTCAAGTGACACACTCAATTATAGAAACTTTGACACACTCAGGGACATGGGCATGTCACTGGCCATGTCCTTAATTGTGCCTTACAATAGCTATGACACGCCCAGAGACATGGGCGTGTCACTGTCCGTGCTCTTAGTCCTGTGTTATAGTAGCTATGACATGCCCAGATATATGGGCGTGTCACTGCTTGTGTCTTTATTACTATATTATAGTGACTACGACACGCCCAAAGACATGGGTGTGTTAATGGGCGTGTCAGGCTAAATCTCTGGGTATGCCCATGACATCGTAAAAACACTCTTTCACTCCATTTTCATCAATACAATACTCACATATCACATAAGCAACTCCAAATCATGTTAAATCAAATATGTACAACTCCATAATTATATATACAAACTCAAGGTCATGTATATAAACCAAAGAAATTATGTACAAATCTTTAGTTTTTCCAAGTTTACTCTTCTTTACCTACTTCTTGTTAATCTAAACACAAAATCATAATAAAAACCGTCATATATTCCATTCATACCATCATCCATACATCAATTCACCCAATCCCCAACTCAACTTTACCAAACCCTTACTCTTTTTCTCAATTCCAACTACTCATCTTTTTCCCCAACATCTAACCATATTTACTTCATTTTCTTACTTGAATTACTTGCCAAATTTTGACTATTTCCTTTAATCCCTCTTGAATCTCTTGTAAAAGTTGATATGTAACATAGAAAGTTTACTCTTCTACTCTCTCTCGCAAACTCTTGTTGAAGAAGAAGAAGAAGAAGAAGACTTATCTCTTCTTTTCTCATCCTTATCTTATATAAATAAAATATTATAAATAAATCCCACTTTAATTTTCCACCACAAATCTTCTTCCTTCTTTGACTTTGTCCTCTTCACTTTATTATTAGTACTATTATTATAATTATTATGATTATTATTATTTAATTAAAATTAACTTTCCCTACAACCAATTATACATCATATATATGTGGTGTATGTGTTGGATATATGTATACGTCTTGTATATGTCATATTTATTTTAAATATATATAACATGTACATATATATTACATCTATCATACATATTTATCTTATATTTTCTCTATCCATAATAACTATTTACTCTCCCATATTTACTATTTCAAAATACATAAAAAATCAGGGTGTTACAATTTAGAGGTTCTAAGTTCTAGCTCCAATTATTGGCCTATCTCATTAGGTAGCACACTATAATTAAATAAGTGAAACTTACTTTTGTCTAGAATTTTGTTAAACCTCAACCTCATTAAATTGATCACTACTTAAAAGATACAAAAAAGACATTGTATTCCACAATTTTGTGCTAATTTAAATAAGATAAGTTTTTCTTTAAAGATATATATGCAATTTTTTCTATTACTCAAATGATATTCTTTTTATATAAATATATAATATAATTATTTTAATAATTAAAAATTAACAAAATAAAAAAGAAGATAAAATAGAAAAATATAAGCGCCTTGTTGTATTTTTATTCAAATTTGCAAAGAAATAAAAGAAAATTTTAAAGAAAGAGGGGTGGAGAAGAACAAGAGATTCTTTTATCCGTATTGTCCTCTTGTCACCCATCACAAGCAGAGAAAATGAAGCATATTGCCAACTAATGAAATAGTTATTTATAGCATAACACAATAAGATCAGTGCAACAACACAAACAACATGTTCTAATCCCATTTTGATGATTATAAAATATGAGATGAAAGAAATTATGTCCTAGGATTGACCCAAACTCTCAAACAATAGAAATTTTTTTTATCTATTGAGATCCCTTTAGTTGCTATAACAAAAATAGGCTAGCAAATTGCATATTGTTTTGGAAAGATTATGCATATTGTTTTTGCTATAATAAAATGTCATTTAATGCTAGTTGTCTACTCAAACCCCTCAAGTTGGGGTATATGGGGGAACAAATACATTACCCAAAATAGATAATGTTGTCCCAAGATAGCAACCAAGAGGGGGTGAATTGGTTGATTTGAAGAGTGTTGGTAAATTCAAAGTTCAAAAGAAAGATATGAAGAAGATGCAAAAGAAGATTGAATAGAGTATAGAAGAAGGAACACAAAGAGTTATAGTGGTTATGATTTACCTTGATCCTACATTTGCTTCCTTAACAACTTGTTAAGATTTCACTAGTCTTGAGTTTTTATAAGCTTAACTCTAATTTGGTGTTTTCACAACCTCACACCAAAATTTTCAATGGTTTGAGATCAATCCTCACAACTCTTACAAGAGTTTTCCCAGGCTCACTCTAACAACCTAAGTGTTTCCAAGATCACACTCAAACTTTTGATAGTGTTTAATGCTCACATCCAATACTCAATTAATACAAATGTAATTTTGATGCAAAGAAATGAAATATATTAAATTTGGCTATTACAATCAATATGTTTTACAAAAATATGATTTCTTGTGGTATTTATAGCCTTCAAATCTTTAACTAGTCATTTGGGGTAGGAGCCAACCTGTTTGACTCTTGTCTCTCACTAAATCACAGTCTAGAGCATTTTCATGGTTGGACTAGCTATGGTCTGGTCGTGCTTTCATAAGGCCAATCAGGATCATTAAAGTCCGATCAAGAGATTTAAGTTTTTGTCATATGCTCCTATAACTGCTAGTACGCGTGGCTTTCACCAATTGAGTGGAGAAATAATAGCTTTTGATTTGAAGAGTTTTTAAAGAGTCTAGTTGAACTTGTATCTGGTTCAGTTGGAATGATTCTAGTAGATTTAGATTTTAGGCATACCATTGGTCAGAAACTTCACTGGATGTTTTTGACAATTTATGCTTCCAAGGTCCGGTCGAGATTTCATATAGTCCAGTCAGACTGCTTTGGTACTATAAGAAAATGGAAGTACTTCTGGCCGTGAAACTCTCTTTGTAATTTACCATTTTCCCAACCAATGGTCTAGTTGGACTTGTCCATGGTTTGAGCGGACTGCTAATAAAACGGTAAGATTTTGGGAGTACTCTCCACCATGAAACCTTCTATGAGAAATTTGTTTAAGTTGAGTACAAAGGTCTGGTTGGTCTTTAAAGTGGTCCGATCATACCTTTCAAGGTTTCTTCAAAAAAAATTATCTTCCTGCAAAATGTAACTTGGTACAATTGTTAGTTCAATTCAATTTAATTACCTAAAATAAAAAATAGAGTAATTATGTCAAGGGTTTTGCTAACAATCTCCCCCTTTTTGACTTTGGTAATTAAATTGAATTCAAATTGTTCAAAATTAGTTTAAGTGCAAATAAGTTAATTTGCTCCCCCTCAATAAGTGCTTCATGTAATATTGAGTTTGTGTTATGCAATTGATCAAATTTAATTCAAGTAAATTCTCCCCCTTTGACAAAGGCGAAAAGCATACATTCAAATCACAAGAGTGAAACAATTTTAATTCATGGAAGTGAAGCATTCATTCAAATTATATTTATTAGACAAACATGAAAAAAAAAAAAGAAAGATAGCATAAGAGCAACATTTAAAATGAAAGTACAATCAAATGATAAGTTAAGTTATAGTCATCTTGGTCACTTTCTTCATCACCTTCTTCTTTTTCAACATCCGTGATTCTACTAAAATAAAAATTAAATAAATAATTTAAAAAATTAATTAAGGTGTTGAAAGATGAAGAATATAAGAATATATATGAAAAATATAAAAGAAATATACATATCATATAAAGTCAAAAGTAAATAATAAGGTCAATGGTAAAATGGTAAATAGGGTAAAAAGTAAAAGTTTAAAAATTAATAAAAAAAATTAATTTGATATTTCAAAATTAAAATGATTTTAGATAGTGGATGATGATGGGAAATTTTTGAAAATTTATTAAATAATTCATAATTAAAAAAATTGAATGAAAGATAGAAAATTGAAGTTTTAAAATAAATTAAAATTAAAAATAATTTTAGATAGTGGAGAATGATGGAAAGTTAGATTTTTATTAAATATTAATTAATTAATTAATTAATAATTAAATAATTTAAAAAGAAATTAGTTTTGAGTGCAAGATGAAAATTGGAATTTTAAATTAAATAAATAAATAGTTAATTAAAATATTAAAATAATATATATGTGGTTAATAAGAGAAGAGAAATGAGAAAGTAAAAAATTAAACTCATCATCTTTCTTCTTCTTCTTCTGCTTCTTCTTCTTCTTCTTCTCCATGCCAAAATCTCCATAGCCAAGAGGTTGAGTTTTCTTTTGCTCATCCAAACACCAATCTTAGAATGAAATTTCAAGCATCAAGAGAAGCTTTAGTGATTTTCCAACAAGTAAACTATTTTTCTTATTTTCAAAGTTTTGTTGAAAGATTTGAATATGTGTAATATGTCATTTTTATGAAGATTGTTTTAATTGTTGAAATGGATATAGAAAGTGTTCTTTTGATGTGGGAATTATAATTTTGAGGTTAGATTGAGGAAAATGATAGATTTGGTTAGAATTTGGAAGTGATATTGTTGAATTTAAGATTTTGGAAAAGTGTTGTTAAAGAATTGATGTTTATTTGATTCTATTATTTAAAACATATTATAAAATGATTTTAATGATGAGCATGAACTTAAAATTCCATTTGTAATTGAGTAGAATGAGTTTCTAGAATTTAAGAGAATTAGGGTTAAAATTTAAAAATTAGAGGAAAATGATATTTAATAGTAAAAAATGCCTTAGAATGTGATTCTAAATTATTGTAAATACTCACATTTTGAATAGGTATTGAGTAGATTGTAATTATCCAACCCTAGTGGTGAAGGACACATTGAAGAGGTGATGAAGAAGTGTATTTTCTAGCTTGGAAGTGGTATAAATAAAGGTATGTCCATACTTTTGATAGTTTGGAAGTGGTTGCATTCAATTTAGCCTAACACATTTTAGATAGAATATGTGTTAATTTACTTGTTTATTTGAATATTCATGTACATTGTGATATGATATGTGAAATGATGTATATGCATTATGTATATTTTGAAAAGTCATTATTCATAGCTAAAATGAGTGGAATGTGTTTGGTATGCATTATGTGAGAATAGCCCAAAATGTTTGGGTATTGTATTTGTAATGCAAAGTGTCATACATTGTGATAAAGTGATAAGATAGAATAAATTAAAGTGATTTGGAATTGTTATGAATGAGAAAAATGAGTAAAATAGGGAATGGGATAAGAGAATTGATTATGGAAAATATGTACTATTTGTATGCTGCTTAGTATATTATTCAATTCCAGAGTTTTGTGTTTGGTAGTATGCCTATGAGATTATTCTCATCATTTGTCTTTTGGCTAGATGCTGGGAATCACTGATATATGATTTGCCTTCGGGATAGATGTTGGATGTCACTATGATTTACCTTCTGGCTAGACGCTGGGTGTCACTTGTATTGCCTTTAGGCTAAACACTAGGTGTCAATATAAACTAAAATAGTAACTCTAGGAATTGAATAATATACTAGGTTATTTATTTGGGCCAATGCTTGTGTATGTGTTGATGTGATGCTTAGAAAGAATAATAAATATGAACTAAAGTGGAATTGCATATAACATTGTGAAATGTCATGAAACGACATTTTGCATTATTGTCATTAAATTTTTACTATTATCGAAGTATGTACAGCTAGGCAAAAAACTTAGCTCGATTTGTCTATTGCACAGGTAGCAGGTGAGAGTTGGATAACCTAGAAGTTTATTGGTTCGCCACCATATCAGTGCTATTGCATAACATGTATATGTATTTTTATTTAATTAAACAACATTTGTATAAACTACATTATAAGTAAAGATATTGAATCTTGATATGTATGTAAATATTTAAATATATTTCATATATGTATATAAAGGATCATGAAGCTTTTAATTGAATTTGGGTTGTGGGAATGGTATTGAAGGAATTGATAAATGAATGAGAATTTGTATATATATACAAATTTTGAAAGTGTAAATTTTTATGCAGGTTGAATATGTTTGTTTTTGGAATTATTCAAATTACAGACAAAACTCTAGTAAAATTTTCTCGGAGATTTTCTCTATAAATTTGTGTTTTAAACATTTTTCTACTTAAGCATATATTATTTATTGGTATTTATTTATGTTAATTAAAAATTAGAATTTTTTTTGGAGGTTCTTATGGCACTTTTATATTCTGTATGCATATTTTACATATATGAAATATATGTACTGTACATATATAAGGTAGAAGGGTGTTACATTTATTTTGGTATCATAGCCTAGGTTTGTTATTCTCAACCTAGGTGGGTTTTGAAAATGAGTAAGGGAAAATTTAAAATAAGGATTTGAGTTTTAATGCATGCATGTTGGCACCTGAACTGGTCTCTAATATGACAATAGTTATAAATAGAGAGTGATGCTCTGAATGATGGTAAAGTTGCGTCAAGATTGAGAATATGTAAAAAGAAGATGTTGGAAAAGTTCATTAGTCGAATTGGTTGTTTAAAAGAAATAGTGTTTTGACTAAACATAATTAATCATAAAGAAACTATTTATGAAGTAATTTGTGTAGAACATGATTGAATTGGTTTCTTTGAAGTATATTATTATTGTAATGCATGAGAAATGTTTATGGTTTAAGTTATTGAAAATCAAATTTGGGAATGAAGAAATATAATTGAATTATAAGATTATGGAAGGAAATATATATGAAATTAAATGACTATTATATATATATATATGAGATAATGTTGGATTAAATGAGTTATGCCTAAAGTTAAAGGTGATCATGACAATAGTATTATATTGTAAGAGATTGGAGGAAAAGAGAAAGAAAAGTACTGTTGAATAAGAATTGAAAATATGAAAGACTGGTATATAATTTGGTGAGAATTAAATGAAGGCGAATTGAATAATATTTAGTTGATTTAGTTACGGAAGTTTAGAGTGAACTTAAATTGAGTTTTTAGTATGTTAAATATTATTTATTTGATTTAAGTGGATGGAATTAGTAAAAATATGATGAGCATGAAGGTTATAGGAAATTTTGTTCATATTCTGTAAATAGATTTTGCCCAAATTTTTAGAATGATCTAGAGATAGTAAATGGGCCTAAAATTTTAATTAAACATGCTAATGTGTGATGTATAAAATTTCATAATTTTAAAGATGATTTACTATTTAAGAAAAAATAGAAGAAAATAAATTGTTGGAGCTACTTCAGTAATTCAAAATCAATAGAAGTTGAGAAACATATTTTAAAAAAAAAACTATACCAAATGAACCCAGAAAAAAAAATCTGAAAATTTATATACAAGATCATATATATTCCTCAAACATATGGTTAAAATTGCATAAATTTTTGTGAAGGTGTGTAGCTGAAATAAATGGACAAATAAGTGCTGCAAGAGTAGTTGCTGAAGAAACAGAATCTGTGAGTTTGGAGAATTTAATTTATAAATCTAGTAAATCAACTTAGAAAATTTAAAATTTTAAATACAATCCCATGTATGTATCTAATTTACATGGTTAAGAGTTTGTAATCTCTAATGAAGAATTAATGATGAATGAAAAGTTGAAAAGTGAGATTGGTATGAAATTGAAAATCAGGGAATTATGAAATTGGGAACTCTCTGTAATGTTCTAGTCTTTTTTTTTACTCACTGGTGTAGACTTTCCCCTTTAATCTAAATGATTATATAACCATAAAAATTAGGGAATATCAATTTACATCTTCAAAAATAAATGCTAATTTATCAAAGTCACTTCTAAAATTTACATTCTATATAATTAGTTTCATTTTACATTTACAAATGAGCATTCATAATATTACAAAATAATATCAACTCCAGTCACTAAGGAATATTGTAGACCATTAATTTTGGCCCTAAGTTGGTACGGTCCTAATTAAAGAATGACAAAATAAATTCAATTCGACTTTTAAAGATTTAAACCTAGTTTACAACTCTTAAATAAGTCAATTCAGTTTCGAAAGACATAAATTCAAATGATTGAAGCCCTAAAATCAAATTTGTTCAGCCCAAATTGAAATTGTCCGATCCATTAATGAAAAATGCAATACTATTTTGAGTAGAGGGAAGGCCCAGGTCGACATGAGCATGGCTCACATCAATCTGGTGGCCCAGGTCCACATGAGCCAAAGGCTCCAGATCAACATGGCCTTGGTCCATGTCGATCTAGCATACCAGATTGACATAGTCCTAACATATTTTAAGCTTTGGCTGGCCATTTAGTTTTCAAATTAGGCTAGAATTCATTTTAAATCAGAATTATGTAGATTAGGTTTAGGGTTTTTGTGATGGTTTGTCCATAAAATAATAAGGTTTAATGCTAATAATAGGGAGTAACAATGATTACTAGGAGCAACAACAATCAACAATCAATGGTCGATAATCAATTTGCAACAAGAAAACAAATAATCAGCACACTAAAGGCAGCGACATTGCCTTTATTCTTGTTTAGCCAAAATTAAATTTTGGTGGAACCAACAACGGAGGTTTGGCCTTAATCATTAATTTGTTTATAATTACAGTAGCTTCATCCTTTGATTTACAAGCTGTTCAAACATACAATAGCCAAGTTTCTCTTTTACTTTAAACACTTTGATTGATTAATTGTCTTAATTGCTATTTTGATCCAGCTTAAATTGATAAATCTTAAACCCTAACTTGTTTCACAACTTACAAAACCATAAACTATGTCTGACTTAAAAAGCCCTAACTTATTTTCCAAATTATAAAACCCTAGACTATATCCAATTCATAAAATCCTAAATCATTTTCAAATTATAAAACCCTAATTTGTTTTACCACTCACAAAACCCTAACCTGTTTCCAATCTATAAAACCCTAATTGTTTCCTTAATATCAAAAACCTTAAACTGTTTTCAAATTCCAAAATCCTAATTTCCTAAAACTCTAATTCCTAAACCCAATTCTAAAAACCCGAAACATATGTACCCAGTAGCATAATTCCCAAACCTAATCTAAAATCCTAATTTCCTAAAATCCTAATTCCCAAACCCCATTTCTAGAAACCCTAACCCTAAGTACCCAGTAGCTTGATTCCCAAATCTAATCAGAAATCATAATTTCTAAACCCTAGCTCCAGTAACCTCAAAAACCCTAAACCCTAAATGATAAAATCGTAATTTAAATCCTAAAACTCAAAACCTCAATCCAATGACCCCATTCTCCAAATTTCATAAATCCAGTAACCAAAACTAATTTTATCCACTTGCCTTAAAACACTAATCCCTATACTATAAAACCAACCTTTTAAATCTAAACCACTAATTTTGTTTATTTAGTAGTGTAAACTCTAGATTTCATTATTTAATTTGTTTCATGCTTTTATGAATAGATGATTTATTTTTTCTGGATTATGATGGATGTTTTATTTTAATTATCATGTTTGAATGACTTAATATTTATTTGAATTGTAAGAGGTATGTTTCCACTTTGTGGGTACCTCACTATTTAAGTTCAAATGTAATTTAAATTATTTTAGATTATTTTAAAGTTTGGATTAATGTAAAGGACACGTTTACACCCCCCCTGGTGGGTGTCCTATTTATTTTGTTTTGTTTTAGATGTTGGACATGGTTATAAGGGCAGATTTCCATCTTGTATGGGTGCCCATTTATTGTTTTTATTTTGAATATTATTTTGATTTTAATACAATGATATTTTATTTTAATATTTGCATGTCATATGGATAAAATTATAATAAGCTAAGAATTTAATAATATTTAGATCTGAAAAGGAGGCTGGTTCTATTGAACTGGGCGTTATGGGGGTGTTGGGTCATTCTCACCTTTCCTATACGTACCCAACTTTCCGAATCTATTAGGGGGTTGGAGATTCCTTAGGAATTGAGTTATCCACCTTTTTCTTTTTCTCGGTCCGTCCAGGTGGCGACTCCATTTTTTTCGGGTTTAGGCCTGTGTTCTCTAAGGCCCTGAGCCTAACAATGCCAAAGTTACAAGAAACATTCCACCGGGAGTGGGGGCAAAAATCCCCACTCAGAAATACATTTCATATACACACATGTTTTGATTATCAATATCAACACAATCCTTCACAATTTAATCTTCATCATATTTTTTTTTTCTAATAGAAATTCCTTCTTCTTCTACCTATTATCAATAATATGACTTAATTTGTTCCACATTTTGTTATATTCACTCAATCAATTATTTTAAATCCCTAAATATTTCCATCATATGTCCCTTATTCTCATCATATTTTCTCTATTCTCTATTTTGAGCCATTCCAATTTACTAACAATTTATTATTCCCTCCATCTCTTTTCTTTGATTTCCAAATTGTCTTATTACCATTATATATCCCTTTTTATGTACCATTCTCTAACTATACATTTAATTGATTATACCAGATCACATAGCAACACTTTCTCTATCTTTTTACTTTTTTTAATCCATTAAAAATGTTTAATACTCCAAAGATTTAAAAAATATTGAACTTGTTCATTTATAAACAAACTAAGAAGTTTATATCAATATATATTTATTAAATATCATTAGAATAAATACCAAAATTTTCCTTACTCAAACTATTCTTTTCCATTCTAATTCTTATTTATTAACACTTAATGTTTCCTTCAACAATATCCCAATATTCACTAATCACATACACCTTTTGTTTATCCATATACTAACCATTCACCCATTTTAATTTCTCCTATTCCAAATTTAGATACATATTTTCTCCAGGTATTCAATCAAATATGGTCCAGAATATAATCACTAACTTCAATTAAACTAAAACTAACTTTTACATTAACTGTAGACTCTTCATTTTTAACCCAATCCAGTCCAATATTTTTTAAAATAGTCCAAAATAATTTTTGTAGTATTCTAATTAAATAATATTTATTTTAATATTCATTACTTACAATATTTATTTTTAATAAAAATAAAAAAGTAACAGTAAAAATAAATAAATAAATAAATAAAAATCAGCGACGGAAGAATCGGCGATGAAAAATTTTCGTCGCCAAACAAGCCAATTCGCCGCAGGAATTTCCTGCGGTGAATTGGTTGGCCCATGCCCGTAGCTCGCATGCAATTCTAACAGATTCTCGTAGATGGTCAGCCCTTAGCCAGTAGCAATTTTTACCAGCATAATTTTTGCCAGCGTAATTTTTTCCAAAACCCAATTCTATTTGCTTTTTATTTCTTTTCTTAAATGGTTTTTATTTCTGAGAAAATTAGAAGTAGGTCTTTTTACTTTTTTCTATAAATACCACATTAAAACACACAGAAAGGGAAAAATGGTATCTTTTAAAAAGGAGGAGGAAATTCTAGAGCTGGAATTTTTAACCGGATTTGGGACTCTTGAATTCTTTTGGCCAAAAGAAAACCTTGAAGAAGCAAGAGGTAGTGAGGAAGCAACACCGATCCATCAAAGGCAGCCTACACATTCTTTATTATTGTTCAACCAGAATTCAAAGATTGTGGTGGAACCACCAACGGAGGTTTGGATCTTTATTTCTTTGCTTATATTCACAGTAGTGTATAAATTGTTTAAGCATGCATATTTTTGTTACTTGATCAATGGTTATGCTTATTAACCAAACTTTATTTAAAAACCCTAGAAAGAGTTTTTCCAAAACCCTAATGCCTTAATGCTCGTAACACATATTTTTAAAATCACAAACCCTAATTACACTTTTCTAAAAACTATAATTATCTGTTTTCTTAAAAACCCTAATCAAATTAATTTTCCAAAATCTTCACAATAGCCTCATCTTTCAAAATTGAATATGATAGTGATAGTTTTCTTAGAAACCCTAATTCTAATTTAAATTAAACCCTGACTTATTTAGTTAAAACCTTAATCAATTATTTGTTATCATCACAGTAGCCTATTCCATTAAATCACTATAGTATTAGATTATTCAAATAATATTTTAAACGTCCAGTGGTTATATTATATATAAGTATTTATCAAAAATCCATGTTAAAATAGTCTTAGAGTTTTATAATCATGTTTTGACAAAAACCCTAAATCCTTTTTCCCGATCCCTAATTCTTTAAAACACTAATTCTAAATGCCAAAATCTTAATTCTTCAAAACTAAAATTTAGAAATTATAAAAATAACATCTAGTGCCCCCATTAGCCTAAAGCCATAAATAAAACCAAAAACTCTAAAACTTTATATCCTATAACCCTAATTTCTTAAATCCTAAATCTTAAACCTTAACTTTGTTTATTTAATGGATTGAATTCTAATTTTATTTATTTATTTGATGATGTGATTTGTTATATGTTAATGATGAATGGTTTATTTTATTTTATGAATGGTTTGCTTTTATTTATAAGTAGATAATCCACTTCATGGGTACCTCATTAGTTAAATATTATGTAATTTAAATTATTTTAAAGTTTTTGGACCAATATAAAGGACACGTTTTCGCTTTTCGGTGGGTATCCCATTTAGTGTTAGACATGGGCAATGAAAGGACATGTTTCCATCCTCGGATGGGTGTCCATTTATTTTGTTTGGACATTACTTTGATTTTAATATAATATTAAGACCTGCAAAGGAGGTCGGTTCCAATGAGCCGGGCGTTGTGGGGGTGCTGGGTTGTTTCTCACCTTCGCCACACGTACCCAACTTTTTGAACCCATTAGGGGGTTGGAGATTCCTTAGGAATTGAGTCATCCACCCCTTTCTTTTTTCCGGTCCATCCGAGTGATGACTCCATTTTTCTCCGGGCTTAGGCTCATGTTCTCTAAGGCCCCGAGCCTAAACAGTGCTAAAGTCGCAAGAACCATTCCACCAGGAGTGGAGGCAAAAATCCCCTCTCATAGTGGTGACTCCACTGGGGATAAGAGAAGTTGATTCCGTTGGTCTTTTTATTATTCTATTCTTTCTTATCATGATATTATCTATTGCATCATATTAGATTGCATTGTGTGCGTGAGCTAGGACACTCATGTTACCCATGTTGTGTTATGTAAGGGATACCATACTTTCACTCAAGGTATGAAGATCGAGCATGGCATAACCACTCATAGCCTTGTACCTTTTGGTATATACTTGTTATGGGACCCTAAGCCTTTTAACCCAAAGACTAAAGCTCATGTAATTGGCCTAGTTACTTTTCTTAGGTTTTACCCCAAATGCTTGTTGTTTGACTATGATTAATTTATCTTGGCTTAAATCATGGCTTATTTGGTTTGTTCCTTTTCTAATATGACCTAAGTACATTGTAAGCTCAAAATAAATTTTTCTTTAAAGTCCAAAAGACCAAAGCTATTTTCAAAACTTTTCAAAATGGTCTTTGGACATAAAATTTTTCTAAAAACAAATCAAAAATTTTTTTCTCATGACCCAAATACAAAGCCCAAAATTCTTTTTTTTTTCTCTAAAATCTTTTTACAATGGGTTTTTCAAACAAAATTATTTTTGTATTTCATCCAACCTTTAAAAGAGCTTACAAATTATTTAGGTCAATTATGAAAATACCAATAATCAATTGTGAGCCTAGTTTATACTAAGAGTTATTAATCATGGGCTTATTTTTTGCATGAATCATTAGTTACTTTTTCAAAGTGAGAAATCTATTTATAATAAACCTCTTAATTTAGTTTTAATCCAATATAGCATAAAAGCTACTTTAGTTGGTTGAATGGATTAAAAACTAATTAATGGGAATTATCATAAACTAATTTTCATTTTTAAAATATAACTATTGGTTGAAACATTCGAGAGAATTTTTTGAAAATAAGATACACCATATTGGTACTTTGTTAACTATATACCTAGGAAAAGAGACTCGCCATCCGTGTGTGGAAGTTATAAGGTTGGAAGGGACGTTCAACTTATCTTTGTCTGTGCATACATGCATAAATGCATATATTTGTATCTCATATCATTGATCCTTTCTGGCTCACAGCCCTGATTCTACCAACGACTCAATCACTTGCTTACCAAAAGCAATAGAGCCTAAAAAAATTCAAAGAATGGTGAATGGCACCCTCAATGCCAAGATGGAAGAAATAAAAGAGGCCTTGGCTGAGACCATTAAGAATTTTACATCCGTGATTTTGGAGAAATTAAATAAATAATTGGAGATAAAAAAGTTATATATACTCAATATAAATATCTAGAGTATATATAACATATATATATGGTATATTAATTGTATATGTTGGATTAATACATTACATATTTAATATATTTAATACACATATAAGGTACATTTGATGTGTATATAAGATACACATTACTTGTGCATATGTGTAATATCCCAAATTTTTAAAAAGTTCTAATTTTTGGAAATTTGATAAAAATATATTATAATTAAATTGGATAAATTAAATTAATGGCTTTAAATGAAAAATGAAGGGGTTTTAAATGAAAAAGTGGAATATATATGTGGTATATATGTAATATAAATACAACATATATAAGTCAACACTTTTTAAAAGAAAATTCAAAAGTCAAAGTAAAAAAGGTATTTTGGTAATTAAATCTTAAAAAATTCAAAATTATTAAATTAATTCAAAATTAAATTATTTTTTAATTGAAGAGGGAAATTAGGACTTTTAATTTATTAAATAAATAAATAATTATTATAATATTATAATATATATATATATATGGTTATTAATAAATATGAAAAGAAAAAGAAAATTTAAAAGTTGTCTTCATCTTCCTTTTCTTCTCACAAGGGCCAGCCACCATGGATGCAAGACCAAGAAATTTAATTCTTCCATACTCAATTATTGAAGGATTTAACAAGTTTAAAGTGGATTTTTGGTGATTTCCATGTTGCGCTCTGGTAAAACACTACTAAGCTACACCCGCAAGTATACGAGGCTGCTGTAGTATTTCGGTGAACACCTCAAGGTCGTCTCACAAGGAAGCTAAATGAGATAATTAGTTATCAAGTCATAATAAACAAGTTACCAATTAATAGTCTTTAATTTATAAAATTAAATTGCTAACAACTAACGAAAACAAAAAGGAATTGAATTTAAGACAATGAAAGAAAACTAAACAAATATATTGATTCACTTAATAGTAAAGCCTAGGGTTTGCACTTCTCTACTAATTTATATGTATCAACGGCTGTTCCTCTCAACTGATTTAATTTCAAAGATCAAATTTCAAGCAACTTAATTAATCAAATCAAGGAAATAAGCTCTCGCATTCAAACCTCTTTCGATTAATCTTATTACAATCAAAATGATCTTTTCCTTAGGTTTATATTTCTAATTCACCTAAGTCCCTAATTGAATTATTTTAGTATTAGACTTCATTTCTCAATCCTTCATCTAAATACCTATAACACATAATTGGTGGCCAATTAATTATATATTAACATTATTCCATTCAATTAAGGATAAGAGAAATAAATCAGTTAAGAGCAATAACCATTTCATACAATCATAGTAGATCCATACAAACCCTAGACTAGATCAAAATTAGTTCATAATGATGCTATCAAACAAATTCATCTCATTAAAATTCAAAGAAATTAATTTAGACATTAGAGAATTCATAAATACAATTCCAATGAAACTTAAGAGATAGAGATTAAGAATAAAACCAAATTACAAACTTCCTTTGGCTTCTGAAGAATCTCTTGCTCAGATTTTTGCTAAAAGAATAATGCAATGGCTAAAACTAATTTGATCTAAAGTGTTTGCATGAAAGTGGAATCAATCTTCTTTAATTCTCTTGTTTTAGAGAAAAGTTCTCAGAGAAAATTGACGAATGGCTCAAGGTTTTATGTAGAACGGCTGAAGAAGTTGGTTCCCTTTCTCTTGCCCTAATCTTCTTATTTATACAAATCACTCGCTAAAAATCCATGCTTTCTTTCTTTCTTTGGTCTCATGGAGTGACACGGCCAAGCTTGTGGCCGTGTCATGTGACACGGCCAGTGGCTTGTTCGTGTCATGTGGGTGTGTCAGCTTTTGTTTCTCCTTTGGTTCTTCCTTATTCTTTAGCTTAGGATGGGACACAGCCAAGCTCTTGGCCGTGTGGCTTGGCCTTGTCATCTGCCAGTGTCACCTACTGTTTCTTTTCTTTCTTTGCTTGGTCCTTCTTGGCTTAATATAGGACACGGCCAAGCTTATGGCTGTGTCATGTGACACGGCCAGTGGCTTGGCCGTGTCACTTGCCAATGTCAGCTTCTGCCAAATTTCCCTTTCTTTCTTGGTTTCTTTGGTTTTGCCCTTTAGGTGAGACACGGCCAGTGGCTTGGCCGTGTCATGTTCTACCAAGATTTCCTTTGAGGTGACACGGCCAAGCTTGATTTGGCTTGGCCATGTCTTGCTTGCTTCATGCTCTTGTTTCTTTGTTTTGATCTTCCAAGGGATTTTTTGCACTTTAACCTAAAACAAACACTTAAAACAAACTTTAAACAAGAATCAAATGAAACATTAACTAAAAACACATAAACATGACACTAAAAACTAGTATAAAAATGATATAAACACTGAGATAAATTAAAAACTACCAAATTGCTGAAATCACTAAATAAACAGATTAAAACTACCAAAATGCATGAAGAAAACAATAATTATCATAGTAAATAAATAACAATTTTATGACAAAAACTAATAAAACATTCCACCAAAATTAGTAAGTTCCCAACTTCTTTCTTTGGATTTCATGAAAATTGTGATTATGTTTGTTTTGGGTTTTTAAAGTTCTAAGATTTAATTATCTATTTGGGTATAGATGAAGTTATTTTAAGTGATTATCAATGATTTTAAGGTTGGATTAAAGAAATGGTTGAGTTTGGGTAAGATTGGTGAAGAGAGAGAATTTAGGGTTATGTAATTTTTGGGGTTTTGAAATCATGGTTTTTAATTGTGTAAATTGATTCCAAATGAGTTGTTTTGATGTATAAACAAGTATTTTAAAGTCAAATATTGGATTTGGTTGTATTTGGTTGGAGTTTGAGAATGGAAGTGGAGATTTTGGGTTTTGGAAAAGTGATTTTCCAAAGTGGTTGAATTGTGTGATTTTATTTGTTTAAGCATGTTGTCTAGTGTTAAAAATGATGAATATAAACTTGAAATGAGTAATGGATTGTAATGGAAAACCTTCAATGGGGGAAGGTTATGCCATTTTTGAGATTTTGTGTATAAGAGTGTATTTTTATAATATAAATGATTTAAATGTATTAAAATATATTTTTAATAATACAAATAAACTCAAAACAATAATTTAATGGGTTAATATGGATTTGCTAAGTTAAAGTAAGGAAAGACTTAATTTTTAAAATTTTGTAGGAGTGTCGTTAAATTAAGGTTTGATGTTGAGAATGCCTTAGAATGTGATATTAAATTATTGTTTATGATCACATTTGATATAGGCATTGAGGGAGTTTGATTTGCTTCATCCAAGTGGTGAAGGGCAAGTTGGAAGGATAAGATTGGAGGTTGTTTTATGCTTGCTTTGGGTTGCTAATGGAGGTATGTACAAACTTTGAATATATTATTTATATTTGCATGGCATTTGGACTTAAGCTACTTGGTACATTGATTGTGTATGAATAATTTGCTATGACATTTGAAATATTATATATGTGTTAAATGCATTGTGAAAAGCCATTGATAATGGCTATATTGTGTAAACTGTGAAATATGTATATTATGTAGAAATACCCAAAGTAAGGGTAATGTGTTGTGAATACAAAAATGAGATATGTGGTATAATGAAATGAATTGATATTGATAAAAATGATAAAAAGTGAGAAAAATAAGAAAAAATGAGAAAGATGTGAAAAGTGAGAAAAGTGAGAAAAAGATGATATAATAAGGCAATGTGCCTAGTTTGATTATGAGAAAATGAGAAAAGTTTTGATAAAGAAATTATGAAAGAATTTAATAATGAGAAATATAAATAAATTGTGTGCCTAGTGTGTTATTCAATTTTCAGAGTTCTGGGTTTCGTGGCATGCCTATGAATTACTGGGCAGGTGAAAAGACTGGGTCGTAAGCCTGGCCCAACTGATAAATATGATATTTTTGGGATGAAAAGACCGGGTTGTAAGCCTCAAAAATAAATTCTTGAAGCTAGACTGAGTGAAAGGACTGGGTCTTAAGCTCAAATCTAGTTGGATTATCCATGGATATATTGCCTACAGGGCTAGACACATGGTGTCATTATAGACCAAAGCAGTAACTCTAAAATTTGAATAGCATATTAGATTCTTTTTGGCCCCATGCTTGTCTTTGCTTTAATGTGAATTATGAATTGTGATAAAATTGAGCAATATAATGAGATATAATGTTATAAGTTATCATATATATGTGTGTGTGTGTGTGTGTTGTGCATTGACATTACATTTGGACTATATTATTATCAAAGTTTGTACTACTAGGCTTCGGCTTAGTACGATTGTAATTCGTCGCGCAGGTAACATGGACATTTTGGTAGAGCCGGAGACTTCTACTAGACCTTGTCGGGTCTAGGTTTGTAGTTTTTGAGCTTGAAGAGTTTTTCAGTACATCAAGATCAGAGTCAGTTGCCAGCATGTAAATATTTGATATTATAGTATATTTTGATATTATGTATGTTATGATATGTTTTTGAAGTATATATATTGTAAATTGTAAAGAATGATTTGAATAATTTGTTTAAGATGGGATCTTATATGTGATGTTGATATATATACCTATATATATAAGTATTTTGAGAAAATATTGAGAAATTGAGAAGTATTGGCGAAATGGTGAATTGATTTTATTGGGAGTGTTTGTTTTATGCAGGTTGTATTTTGCTAAATTTTGGGAAAGTTTAAATTACAGTTAAAACTCTGGCGAATTTTTTTCCAAAGATTTTCATATAAAATGTTATTTCGAATTACTATAGCAAATAAAGAATATTTATATACTATTTAATTTTATATATTTAGTATTTGAAATTTTTAAAACAAAAATGGGTAAATTTTTATTAAACTGATCTGTGATATTTTTGTACCGTATATGCGTATTTTACATATGCTGTTAATTTATATTGTACGTATATAGGGTATAAGGGTGTTATATTTATTTTGGTATCAAAGCCTAGGTCTAAGATTCTCGACCTAGGTGGGTTGTTAAAGAGAGAAAATTGGAATTTTAAAAAAATAATTTTCAATTATGATACATGCATTGACACTGACAATTTATCTGATCCCTGATGTGGCAATGCCCATTTGATTTAATGAATATGAATTGAGTTGGCATCTGGGTTATATAGATCAGAATGGCATAATAGAAACGTCATTCTGGAGCATATGGATTAAGAATTTTTAGAACTTTTATTTGAAATTAAAATTCATAGTTGATTCAATTGATGAATAAGTGGAATTAATAAAAATAATTTATGAAATTATTTAAGATATGAAATAAAAAGTTTAAGAAATGGGCATGATAGTTACAAAAAAAATTTTATAGGTGTGCTGTAAAATGATATTTTCAAATTTTTGAATAAATATAGGAATGTTGGATGAGATTGAAAATTTAATGAAAAGTTTTTCTATATGTTAAAATCTAATGTATAAAATTTCATAATTTTTAAAGATGAATTACTAATTAAGAAAGGTAGAAGAACACAGATTGTTGGAGGAGTTTCAGAAACTCAGAATCTGTAGAAATTGAGAAACATAATTAAAAACTATGGCAAACCAAACCAGAAAAATATGACAATTTACACCCAATATCATATGTATCCCTATAATATATGGTTAAAATTTCATGAATTTTTATTAAGGTATGATACCTGAAAGAAATGGACAACCGGGTGCTGCCAGAGAAATTATTAAAGAGACAGATTCTCTGATTTTGGAAGATTTAATTTTTAAATAAATTAAATCAACTTGGAAAAATATAAAAATTTAAATATAAGTCCATATATGTGTCAAGTGCACATGGATAAAAGTTTATAAGCTTTTATAAAGAATTGGTAAGGAATATAAAAATTGAAAGTGAGAGTGATATGAAACTAAGGAAGTCAAACAATTTTGTGTACATAAGTAATAAATTAATTTCATGAGAGAAATGAATAAGAACAATTATGAAAATTTATATACAGATGGGTAGAAGTATGAAGAAGGAATATGGGATTTTTAATAATTTAGAACAAAGAGTTCATAATTAAAAAAAAATGTGAGAGAGATGTCACATTGGAAATGTGACTAAGATTTATGTGAAGTGTTAAAATACATATATATATAATAAAAAACTTATTTAAGAAATGGACGATTAAATAAGAAAGATGTTAATTATGGTGTGGTCAGAGTGTATATATATGTTGAATTGATGAATAATTTAAGTAATGTCAAAAGAATGAGAAATGATAATGTTCTCTGAAAGGTGATAAATATTAACTTTGTATAGGTTGTATGTAAAAGAGGAATTGCGTATAATTGTATGATATGTCCGATGAGATTTTTCAACATGAACACAATTGTAATATATAAGAAAATGTGGAAAGTAAGTCACATTGTGAATATGACTTATGAATGTGCATGTGGATGATTAAAAAAAATATTATCGAGTGTTTGTTACCTTATACAATTACTTGTCTAGTGATATTGAGAATGATATTGCAAGTATTAATATACCTAAGAGAGATTAGGTCTTGGCCTGCATAGAGTTAGGTCATGTGATGAAATTGAGATTGAGAATGGACTCGAGCAGCGCTGGATGGTGAAATTGTTATTGTAACAACTGAACTTGATGATTGTATAGTGTTTTGGGCCCAAAGTATATGCGTAAAAATAAGATATTGTAAGAAAAAGGAAAGTTTAATGAAGAAAGTATGGAAGTGAAAAAAAAATGATGCATGATTTAGGGATTGTGTATGTAAAATTAGGATGTTTAAATGGATGAGATTTGGTAAGGTTCATGTTGTTGGTTGCATTATATGAAATTTAAATTTTTGAAATGGGTTTCCATAATTGTAAAAGTGATGTGTTTTGATGCTATATTGATATAAAAATAATGTTTATAAAGTTAGCTCTTGAAAGTGAGATTAATAGAATGAAGTTTAAGTAAAGTAGTAAGTTGAAAATTTAGAGTTGTAAGGGAATTTCGATGAAGATTGCTTAGATATTGATTGTTTAATGTTTAATAAGCATGGGAGTAATTTTGAATGAGTAATATTATTTATGAAAGTTCTAACTAAGGTGTAATGCAGTTGATAATATAGAAATTTGTTATGAAATAAAGGAAAATGATTAAGCAAGTGAAAAAGAGTTACTTTAATTAATTGAATTGGAAATGATGAAAATGGATATGAAGGGTATAATAATTGAAAAAAAAAAGTGAATGAAAATTTTTATAAGAGATAGATTAGAAATGGAGTAATAAATGGAAATTGTGTAAAATTAGCTTATGAACGAATGTGTATATGTAAGAGATGTTAATGATAATATTGTTGAAACTTGAGTTAGGCTAATAATGATCAAGTGATTAAGAGTAAATTGTTTTGAAACAGAAGTGATCAAAAGTAAATTGCTTTGAAACAGAGCTGAAATGTGTTAACTCTTTGTGTAGCAAAAAATTAAAAAAAAATGAATATGTGATTTTTGCGATACGAACTTAACGTTGTGATTGGAAATATTTGAAGAAGAATGATAGAAGAAAAGTATTTATTTATAAGCCACAGGCATGACCATTATTATGCCATGATCGTATTATTTGTTTAGTATATTGACCGATTAGTTTTGTTATCCATGGGCATGGGCCTGAGATGACATGACCGTTGGATGAATTTGGTGAGATTGATAGTTATGCTACAAGAAACATGGTCAAGACTTATGGTTAGCATAGTTGTATCTTATAATTTTATATTAGAAATTTGTTTATAATTATAGACAGTGTTGAACAGAAGAGAATTGTGAAAATATGATGAGCTGTAAATGATGTGTAAGAAAAGTGATTTTTGTAAATATGGTAATTATAAGAAATGTGAGAAATGATAAATGAAAGGAATTATGAAATGTGAGTAAGAGTTATTTTGAATGTGTTTGAAAGTGGAATAAAATGAATAAGTTGATGAAAATGCTGTTTAAAGTGAATGAGACTAGGGAAAATGAATATTATCTGTAATGATGAATTCGAAGTGAATTAAGATTTTAGAATAAATTTGACCTAATAGAATTAGGTCATGAATTGAAAACAGATTGATGAATTTAAAATAGACTAAAGGTTGGTCAGAATGGAATAAGGTTGTGATGGTCATATTGTGATATTTAGATCAATTGATCTGAAATGTAATAAGTTTACAAATATTTATTGAAATTCAATGTATGTAGTTGTATTAAGAATATGCAAGCTATGTGATAATGTGCATAATATAGCGTTCTGGTATGTATATGCATATGAAAAGAGTTAAGTTATGTTAGTTATAGTGTAATTGGAATGAATCTTAATAAGGAAATAAGATTTTGTTGTTGCATAATGGTGATATTAAATTAATATGTGGTAATTGTATAAAGAGTAGGATCAAAGTGAAGATGTGTAAAATTATTGTGTTAAGATAAATGTTATTAACATTTGAATTTAAGGTGATAAGAGTATATTTTAAGATAATGAAGTGATCGAATATCTTGAGTGCAAGAGGTGTGTGGTGTATATATATTAAAGAGATGAACTAATTTTGTCTAATGACAATTTGATTGATGATATGATAATCTATTGTGACTGTTTGAGTAAATGGACAGTATAATGATGAGTTATAGAATGGTAAAAAGGTAATTGAGAATGAACCTAAGGGGGAGAATAGAAATTATGTAATTTGATGAAATAAGAATTTTGATGATTTATTACCAAACTGGATAATTTCGAGGATGAAATTATTTAAGGGGGAGAAAATTATCACATCCACGATTTTAGAGAAATTAAATAAGTAATTGGAGATATAAAAGTTGTATATACTCAATATATATATCTAGGGTATATATAACATATATATATGGTATATTAATTGTATATGCTGGATTAATACATTACATATTTAATATATTTAATACACATATAAGGTACATTTGATGTGTATATAAGATACACATTACTTGTGCATATGTGTAATATCTCAAATTTTTAAAAAAGTTCTAATTTTTAAAAATTTGATAAAATATATTATAATTAAATTGGATAAATTAAATTAATAATTTTAAATGAAAAATGAAGGGGTTTTAAATGAAAAGGTAAAATATATATGTGATATATATATATGATATATATACAACATATATAAGTCAACACTTTTTTAAAGAAAAGTCAAAAGTCAAAGTAAAAAGAGTATTTTGGTAATTAAATCTTAATTTTTTAAAATTATTAAATTAATTCAAAAATATATTATTTTTAAATGGAAGAGAGAAATTAAGAATTTTAATTTATTAAATAAAAAATTAAATAATTAATTATTATAATATATATGTGGTTGTTAATAAAGATGAAAAGAAAAAAGCAATTTAAAAGTTGTCTTCATCTTCCTTTTATTCGTACAAGGGCTGGCCACTATGGATGCAAGACCAAGGAATTTGATTCTTTCATACTCAATTTATTGAAGGATTTAACAAGTTTAAAGTGTATTTTTGATGATTTCCACCAAAATTAGTAAGTTCCCAACTTCTTTCTTTGGATTTCATGGAAATTAGGATTATGTTTCTTTTGGGTTTTTAAAGTTCTAAGATTTAATTGTCTATTTGGGTATAGATGAAGTTATTTTAAGTGATTAACAATGATTTTAAGGTTGGATTAAAGAAATGGTTGAGTTTGGGTAAGATTGGTGAAGAGAGAAAATTTAGGGTTATGTAATTTTTGGGGTTTTGAAATCATGGTTTTTAATTGTGTAAATTGATTCCAAATGAGTTGTTTTGATGCATAAATAAGTATTTTAAAGTCAAATATTGTATTTGGTTGTGTTTGGTTGGAGTTTGAGAATGGGAGTGGAGATTTAGGGTTTTGGAAAAGTGACTTTCCAAAGTGGTTGAATTGTGTGATTTTATTTGTTTAAGCATGTTGTTTAGTGTTAAAAGTGATGAATATAAGCTTGAAATGAGTAATGGATTGTGTTGGAATGAAAAACCTTCAATGGGGGAAGGTTATGCCATTTTTGAGATTTTATGTATAAGAGTGTATTTTTATAATGTAAATGATTTAAATGTAAAATATGTTTTTAATAATATAAATAAACCCAAAACAATAATTTAATGGGTTAATATGGATTTGCTAAGTTAAAGTAAGAAAAGACTTAATTTTTGAAATTTTGTTGAAGTGTTGTTAAATTAAGGTTTGATGTTGAGAATGCCTTAGAATGTGATATTAAATGATTATTTATGATCACATTTGATATAGGCATTGAGGGAGATTGATTTTCTTCATCCAATTGGTGAAAGGGCAAGTTGGAAGAATAGGATTGGAGGTTGTTTTAAGCTTGCTTTGGGTTGCTAGTGGAGGTATGTACAAACTTTGAATATATTATTTATATTTGCATGACATTTGGACTTAACACATTTTAGTTGGAAAATGTGTTAAGCTACTTGGTACATTGATTGTGTATGAATAATGTGCTATGACATTTGTAATGTCATGTATGTGTTAAATGCATTGTGAAAAGCCATTGATAATGGCTAAATTGTGTAAAATATGAAATATGTATATTATGTGGAAATACCCAAAGTAATTGGGTAATGTGTTGTGAATGCAAAAATGAGATATGTGGTATAATGAAATGAATTGATATTGATAAAAATGAGAAAAAGTGAGAAAAGTGAGAAAAATGAGAAAGATGTAAAAAATGAGAAAAGTGAGAAAAAGATGATATAATAAGGTAATGTGCCTAGTTTGATCATGAGAAAATGAGAAAAGTTTTGATAAAGAAATTATGAAAGAATTTGATAATGAGAAATATAAATAAATTGTGTGCCTAGTTTGTTGTTCAATTTTCAGAGTTCCAGGCTTGGCGGCATGCCTATTAATTGCTAGGCAGGTGAAAAGACTAGGTCGTAAGCCGGGCCCAGCTGATAAATATGATATTTTGGGGGGTGAAAAGACCAGGTTGCAAGCCTCAAAAATAAATCCTTGAAGTTAGACTGAGTGAAAGGACTGAGCATAAGCTCAGATCTAGTTGGATTATCCATGGATATATTGCCTACAGGGCTAGACACATGGTGTCATTATGGACGAAAGCAGTAACTCTGAAATTTGAATAGCATAGTAGATTCTTTTTGGGCCCATGCTTGTCTTTGCTTTTATATGAATTATGAATTGTGATACAATTGAGCAATATAATGAGATATAATGTTATAAGTTGTGATATATATATATGTGTTGTGCATTGACATTACATTTGGACTATATTGTTATCAAAGTTTGTACCACTAGGCTTTGGCTTAGCGCGATTGTATTTCATCGCGCAGGTAACATGGACATTTTGGTAGAGCCAGATAGTTCTACTAGACCTTGTCGGGTCTAAGTTTGTAGTTTTTGAGCTTGGAGAGTTTTTTCAGTACATCAAGATCAGAGCCAATTGCCAGTATGTAGATATTTGATATTATAGTATATTTTGATATTATGTATGTTATGATATGTTTTTAAAGGATATATATTGTAAATTGTAAAGAATGATTTGAATAATTTGTTTAAGATGGGATCTTATATGTGATGTTGATATATATACCTATTTATATAAGTATTTTGAGAAAATATGGAGAAATTGAGAAGTATTGGTGAAATGGTGAATTGATTTTTTTGGGAGTGTTTATTTTATGCAGGTTGTGTTTTGCTGAATTTTGGGAACCTCCAAATTACAGACAAAACTCTGGTGAATTGTTTTTCAGTGATTTTCATATAAAATGTTATTTCAGATTACTATAGCAAATAAAGAATATTTATATACTATTTAATTTTATATATTTAGTATTTGAAATTTTTAAAACAGAAATGTGTAATATTAAACCGGTCTGTGACATTTTTGTACCATATATGCATATTTTACATATGCTAGTAATATGTATTGTACGTATTTAGGGTATAAGTGTGTTACAAAGAACCAACTGGCTATAATTTTAGGAAACAATGTCGAAGCATCTGTTAGCACCAAGAAGCCAAAGGACAAGGGGAAGGCTAAAGTTGGTGATGTGGTTTTTGATGATGATAAGGTAATCATTGATGATGATGACAATTGAGCTCAATACTTCCAAGATCCTAAAGACAAGAAGAAGGAGCCAAAGATTGTTGAAAGGCCAGCTATGGAGAAAACTGAAAATTCTTATGTTGAAAAGATGATTGCGGATTTGGAAAAGAAATTTGAGAAGAAGCTGAAAATTGAAGAAATATCCAAAGTTGACAAATTATTTGAGCTAGACGATGAAGTTCCATACAAGTTCAAGATGTCGTCCTTTGCAAAGTTTGATGGAACTGGAAATTCTCACCTCCATATGAAGCAGTATATCACTACTATGCAGTCTGCCCAAGCTACTGAGGCTCAAACTCTAAGGTACTTTATGCTCTTATTGGACCCTGTTATCCAAAATTGGTTCAATACCTTAGATGATGGAACACAAAAGTGTTGGGATCTGCTATACAAGGCCTTCATCCAACAATATGGATACAATGTCGAGATGGAAGTTACCTTAATGGAAGTTGAGTCCATTAGATAAAGGCCAAATGAGAATTTTGTGGACTATGTGAAAAGATGGAGAAATAAGGCTGCTTTGCTCAAAAGAAGGCCTGATGAATCCAATCAAATTAGAATGATTGTGAGAGGAGTGTTACCTAGCCTTTGTGAAAGGATGTCTCATACACTCATTTAGGATTTCAAGGACCTTTTACAAGCTGGTCTACAAATTGAAGAGTGGGAAAGAGAGAAGAACCGCTTTTCAACAAGAAGGAATGAGAAAGGAAACTACCAGTCTGGTAACCAAAGCATGCAAAAGGCAGTTGTTGTTAATGATATTGGCCAAGGAGAAAGAAGACAATTTTTCAGAATTAGGGAAGCCACTGTCTTGGGTCCTCAATAAGCTACAAAAGAAGGGATTGTTATGACCCTTAAATCCTCATCCTTTGCCTAACCCTCTCCCACCAAATTTTGACACTAAAGCATTTTGTCAATTTCATTAAATGCAAGGGCACGACATGGATAGATGTGTGAGGTTGAGGCATGAGATTCAAAATTTGATTGATAGTGGGAAGCTGCCCGAGCCCAACAAGCCAAACACCAAAGACAATCCATTACCGAGGTTCAATAGAGTGCCACCACCGGTGACCTTCATGATTGGAGGAGGTTTGCATGAAAGTTTTGTCATGTCTTCTTTCCAAGATTTGGATAAAGAAGCAACCAAAAAAGAAGTGGTATTTAACAAAGTTGAACAAACTATGGTGGGTAAAGAAGTAGCAATCTATGTTGTGAATGAGTTTTGGGATTCAAACGATAGTGATGACGATCTTGTACTCAAGAAGGAGGAATGGACCTGGTCCGAGCCTGAAGAAGATGAAGTAATGAACACAAGATCTGGTAAGCCTTATGCAAGGCCACCACCTAAGGAGGTAGATGCTAATAAAGGAAAGGAAGTTAAAGTGGGAAACAAAGAAGAGGAAGATGATATTGTGTTTAAGCAGTTGAAGAGAACCTAAGCAAGTGTTAGCATTTGGGACTTATTGGCCACTTCTAAGAAGCACCGTGAAACTATGGCCAAGGCCTTGGCTAGCATGCCAATTTCCACCTTTATAACACCAGAGGAACTAATTAACTTCATAAAAGTTGAAGGAGTAATGAAGTGTGAAGACATTCAAAAGAAGAGTAAAGTCGACATGGGAATGGTATCTTTCTCAGATGCGGGTAGATTTACCGGAAGAGGGGAGAGATCACATCTGTCCTCTCTTTATCAAAGTGGAAATCAAAGGAAAATGGACTCCATGTGTAATGGTTGATGATAGGTCCGCCATAAATATTTGTCCACTTAAAATATTGCCAAAGCTAGCTATGTCAACGAGGGATCTAAGCCCAACCGAGGTAACCATTCGAGCTTGTGACAATACCAAGAGGCACGCTGAAGGAACTTTCAAAGCTACTGTGAAGGTTGGTCCAATTGAAATTATTGTTGAATTTGTTGTTTTGGACATACCTGTTACCTTTGCTCTACTTTTGGGATGACCATGGTTTCATCCTCTCGGTGGAGTTCCTTCCACCCTCCATCAAAAGATCAAGTTCCCTAACAGAGATGAGACGGTGGTCATCGAGGCTGAGGATAATGGGGTTGTTAATGCTCTAATGGTAGAGAGGCCTCTCAATGGTTTCCAAGTAGCTATAATTATTGATGATGAAGTAGTGGACTCTAAGGTCTTGAACATGATGAAGAATATGAGCTACCTTCCCGGAGCTAGTCTTGGAAAGGGTAAGGCCGGTGTAACAAAGCTTCCAGATTTTAAAACTCAAACTTCCAAGAAAGGGTTGGGGTATGAAGAGACCAACAAAGATGTCTAGCCAAAGAAGAATGAGAAGATGAGCTTTAGCCACTCAAAAAAATCTTTATCAAAGCTCCAGACATGGGACCACTCCAAGGAAAGCCCGAGCCAATCATGTTCATGGGAAAGTTAATCCCGAGTTTTGAAATTTTTGCTAATGTTGTTGCGCTAGTGGAACAAGTGAAGAAAGAGCTCACCATGCCAGCCGATAAGGAGCCCAGTCTGGAAGGGGAGAAGGAAGTTGTCCTGAAAGCTAAGAAGACTCCAGAGGAGATTGCTGCCCTGGTTGAAGAGAAGTCTGAAGATGTTCTGCTTTATGATTTTGAGAACAATGATTTTGATTTTGATTTTAATTTGTCTGCTTTGTATGAGGATGATGATGTTTTCTTTTCCAAAATAAATGCAATAAAGTTTGATTTTGCTTACTTGTGTGATGTTTCTCCTTATGGTTGCATACATTCAAATAGCGGTTATATGAGCATCTTTAGTATTAACTCTGTTGATACACAATCATTAAATTTGGGAACAACCAAAAATCCTAAAAACATTAGCATAACATTCGACCTTACTCCTAATGAGAGAGAGAGATTTAAAAAAAATTTAAAAATATGAAGAAGTATTTGCTTGGTCTTATGAGGATATGCCTGAAATAGATCGAGACATAGTCGAACATCTTATTCCTACTTACACCCACATAAAACCTGTCAAACAAAAAGCTTAGGCGATTAAGACCTGAATGGGCTAAATTGGTTAAAGAAGAGGTCACAAAATAAATAAAAGTAAAGTTCCCTGAAGTGATAGATTATCCAGACTGGCTAGCCAACATAGTACCCATGCCAATGAAAGATGGAAGAATTAGGGTCTGTCTGGACTATAGAGACTTAAACAAGGCTTCCCTTAAAGATGATTTTTCTTTACCCTATATAGATATTCTCATTGATAGTGCAACCTGTAGTGTGCAACACTCATTTATAGATGGATTTTTCGGATACAACCAAGTGTTAATGGCCCAAGAGGATAAAGCCAAAACTTCTTTCATTACTACATAGGGAATATCTTATTATAGGGTGATGCCATTCGGATTAAAGAATCCTGGAGCAATCTACCAAAGGATGGCCACCACATTATTTCATGACATGATGCACAAAGAAGTTGAAGTATATGTTGATGATATGATGGTGAAATCAGATACAAGGGAATAACACTTCCAAAACTTAGAATTATTCTTCAATAGAGCATTGAAGTATAAGCTAAGATTAAACCCGAAGAAGTGTGTGTTCAGGGTTACCTCAGGCAAATTGTTGGGACATGTGATTGGTCCAAATGGCATTAAGATTGACCCTGATAAAGTTAAAACAATTAGGGATATGCCAGCCCCCAAGACAGAGAGAGAAGTTTGGGGATTCATTGGTAAATTACAGTACGTTAGCAGGTTTATAGCAAAGCTCACCACAATCTGTGAGCCTATCTTCAAATTGCTTAAAAAGAATCAGCCGGTCCTGTGGAATGAAGAATGTCAAAAGGCCTTTGAGCGAATAAAAGAGTATTTGCTGAATCCACCTATTTTGAAACCACCTAAACCCGATAAACCCCTGTTACTATACTTAGCAGTAGAAGAAGAGTCAAAAGGAGCTATGTTAGCCCAAGCAGATGAGTAGGGATTGAGCATGCAGTTTACTATTTGAGTAGAAAGCTCCTACCTTATGAAATTAAGTATAGTATCATTGAAAAGACCTGTATAGCTGTGGTTTGGTCTTCTAAGAAATTACGATATTATTTCCAATCTTATAGTGTACAAGCAATTTCCAGGTTGGATCCAATGAAGTACTTAAGGGAGACACCCTCTTTGATTGGGAAGTATGGGTGATGGTTGATAATATTGGAAGAATTTGAGATTGAGTATGTAACCAGGAAAACAATTAAAGGTAGAGCAGTGGCAAAATTCTTGGCCCAACAACCATTGCCGAATAGCGAAGAAGTAGTCTTGAAATTTTTGGATGAACATTTAGAAGCCATTGTAGTACAAGGATGGAAAATGCATTTTGATGGAGCAGTGAATAGGAAGTTTGGGAGTCATACTAGAATCACTTGAAGGGAAACTTATCCCTTTAGCCAAAAAGTTGAAATTCAGGGCAACCAATAATATGGTGGAGTATGAAGCATGTATCTTTGGTTTGAAAACCCTAATGATTATGAAGGTGGATAAGGTGGAAGTTTTTGGTGATTCATTGCTAGTAGTATCCCAAGTAAATAGGGAGTGGGAGTTGAAAGAAGATAAATTAAAACCATACCGCCATTACTTGACCATGATGAAGAAGAACTTTAAGGAGTGCAGGTTTATACACCTACCAAGAGAAGAAAACCAGATGGTTGATGCCCTAGCCACATTGGCTTCGGTATGGAAAAATCCTATCAACTTATTCCTCAAGCCTCTGATCTTGACCAATTCATCAACTCTTTGCTATGAATATGAGACAATCATGGAAACTGATATATACTATGATGCATGGTATGATACTATAAGACAGTTTTTGGAGGAAAGGGAATACCCGTTGGGGGCAACAAAGAAAGAAAGAAGAGCCATAAGGTGGTGGTCCTTGCAATACATCACCTTCCATGGAGAGTTATATCAAAGATGGCCTGATGGGGTGCATTTGAGATGCTTAAGGAAGCCTGAAGTGGAGCATATCATGTCAGAAATACACATGGAAAGTTGCGGTCCACACATGAGTGGTTTAGTCCTAATTAAAAAGATAATTCAACAAGGTTATTACTGGTTGACCATAGAGAGAGATTGTATTGAGTTTGTAAAGAAGTGTCAGCAATGTCAGATGTATGGTAATTTGAATCACATGCCTCCTAAAGAATTGCATTCTATGTCTTCACCCTGGCCCTTTTCCACTTGGGGGATAGACATTATAGGAGAGATACATCCAATAGCCTCAAACGATCACCGTTTTATTGTAGTAGCGTTAGATTATTTTTCAAAATGGGTCGAAGCCGAATCCTTCAACAAATTAGGGGCAAGTCAAATGGCTAAATTTATTGAAAAGAACCTCATCTGTAGGTATGGGGTCCCGCACAGTGTGATATCAGACAATGGGGTACAGTTTCAAGGAGTAGTTAAGGAATTTTTCTCGAAGTACCAAATCCATCATCACCGATCCTCTCCTTATAGACCAAAGGCTAATGGTGCAGTAGAAGCAACAAACAAGACAATTAAGCAAATTTTGTCCAAAATGACCAAGACATATAGGGATTGGTCAGAGATGCTTCCTTTTGCTTTGTGGGGATATAGAACAAGTGTGCGAACACTGACTGTAATGACATCGTTCTCTTTGGTTTACGAGATGTAAGCAGTGTTGCCAATTGAAATTGAGATCAAGTCATTAAGAGTGGTCTTGGAAGCTGAACTGCCTGAGACGAAATGGGTAGTGAGCAAATACATATAATTAGCTTTACTAGAGGAGAGAATGTTAAAAGTATTGTATCATCATCAACTGTATCAAAGGAGGATAGCTCGGGCCTACAATAGAAGGGTTAAAATTAGAAAGCTCAAAGTCGGTGATTTAGTGTTGAAACAATGTAAGCCTAACGCATCTTATCCAAGAGGAAAATTTAGGCCTAGCTAGGAAGGGCCATATGTTGTGAAACAAGTCATGAACAAGGGTGCAGTGAAGTTATCAGACATGGACGGGAACGAGTTTAGTGAGCCAGTGAACATTGACAGGTTGAAGAGGTTTTATGTATAAAGAAGAGAAAAAGAAAAAGACCTCGCTAGGTTGAAAACCCAAAAAGGGCAGCCTAGGCAAAAGTTAGAGCAGTCCGCTAGTTCCAAAAAACTAAAAGGGTAGGCTAGGCAATAATTAGGGCTAAATGAGAGAAAGTCACCAATTAGAAAATCCAAAAGGTCTAGTTGGCAACAGGAGTGATCTTGTGTATGTTGACTTTATGTTTGGTTGTTCCTCAATTTAATAAAACAAAATTAATATTAAAATTGTTCTATGAGCACTATTGTAAGTATTTGACTAGATATGGATGAAATAAATAAACACAATAGCAAAAGGTGATGACAAATTATAAAAGAAAAAGAAACATCTCTTATTATTACTTTTATTATTTTTTCATCCTAACAAAACTCTTTCTAAAGAAATTGACAAATGTAAAATCTATGGCAGACGATAAGTGTAACGTGCAGGCCAGCTTTGCTTCAGTCGATTCAAGTAGGCTTCAGCCAGACAAGGCATGTCCAAATCAGGATTAAAATCAAAACCTCGTGGCTCAGCTCCATACTGACGGTCAAGCCGACGAGGATCATAGCAAGTACCTTGACGAAGAGCAGCAAGAGCAACATACATCAAGTATGTTCGAATGGTGATACGAGATATCTTCCACTAAGGTACTAACCAACAGATGTTGACTTCAGCATGAGAACGGATCCAGCCAACCTATTCAGCATATGAAGAAGCAGGGTGGAGTTGTTTCCTAGCAGAGTGATGTCGCGGCAAATATTTGGCAAAATTCATAGATGGAGTATCGAGTTAATAGAGACGCTCTTGAAGCCAAATCTATAAGTACAAGAAAATAATTAAAAATATATATATATAAATAAAAATTAAAAAAAAAAGAAAAAGGTTTGGTAAGTTGAAAACCCGCAAGGGCGGCTTAGGCAAAAATTAGGACAGCTCGCTAGTTCCGAAAACCCACAAGGGCAGACTAGGCAAAAATTAGAGCAATAAAAAAAGAAAAAAGGAAAAAAGAAAACTTAAATTGAAAATCCAAGAGGGTAATTTAGGTAATTACCTGAAGCAACAACGGACTCCCTGCCAATCTCTTTGACAATCCTGATTTAAGTTGGTCTAATCCAACTAAAGTCTCGGCTAAGATCACGGGTATCGACGACAAGCCTCCTTCCATTTGGTCCATGATATCCAATACTCATAGATCAATATCGGCATCAGAAGAAACAAGCAAAAATTTGCCAAGTAAGCATAGACAAAGCATGCATCCCCATGCCTTAGTAGGAGCCAAGTGAGAAAGGCAAAAGTCAATTAAGGGACCAAGCAAAATTTTCTCACCTCTTATCAACTGTAGAACTTCGGGCTTTGAAAGTTGAAATAACATTTGCATCTTTTATTGAGTCTTGGAAATCAATATAGGTAATGCCATTGGTTGATTGCTTGGATATCCAAGGATGGCCTCAAATTCTTCAATCATGGGACATATCTCAAAGCCATTAATCTCGAATGTCCTAAAATTTACATTTCAAAAAGAAGCCATGGCATGTAAAAAAGAATGGTCCAATTTAATATTTTGAAAACACTTTAAAGTATCAATTTTAGACCAAGATATTTGTTTCCAATGAATGACATTCATATTTTTAAATAGATCTTTTATTTTCTTCAAATTGAATTCGGTCATTATTGACAATTGAAGGAAAATTAGAATTGATTAAAAGGAATTTTGATGCTCAAGTGGAAAATTTTCTGGCTTCTGTATGAGATCATGGCATGAAAAGAGATTTATATGGGATGATTGCTATTCCAAAATTGACAAGGAGTAGCTTGAGACCGAGATACGCAGAGATAGGAAATTGGCTACGAAAAGGTTTTGAGTTGCCGTGTTGTCTTTGGTTTTGTAAATTAGCGCTACTGTAGAAATTTTGAATGTGAAAAGGAAAGACCAATAATTGTAACGTAAAAAAAAGTCAAAAGTTATTGTAAAAGTGTAAATTATATATCATCATTATTATTTTTATCATTATATTTATTATACAATATTTTCTTAATTAATACAATACCGATAAATCACTAAGAATGAGGAGGTGGATCATGATCAAACAAAGCCCTGAAGAAGTCATTGCCTATTGGAGGAGGAGGCATATCACCTATCCCGAGTCCTTCCAAAGTAGGAGCACCTGAATCTCTATTACCTTAGAATTCAGATCTGTAACGGTCCTCATCCGAAGTAGATGAAAGGATCTCATGGTCATCAGCTTGGGGTCCTCTAGATGACGAAGCACCAGGATCTCTCACCTTCTGAAATCGAAAGTCTCAAAAATCTTGCTCTGACTGGTGATATAATTTTTTAAAATGGGCAACCTGTTAACGACTAGTAGCTAACTCTTCTTAAAGTTTCTTATTTTGTTCCTCAAGTATCCACTGAGAGCCAGAAAGAGAAAGGTAAGAGAATAGATAATCATGAATACATGTAGCATAAATTATCATGGAACAGGAAAACCTACCAAATAATTCATATCAATGCCCTATGGATGAGATGGCATCTCCGATTGATTAGAATGAGCAAATGGAGGAGCGGTAAAGGAAGGTCCAGCCTCTTGACCAAATGAGTTAGCAACCTGCAACAATCATTAAAAAAGTCAAAAAAAGTTAAGAAAGAAGTAATTGCAATGGAAAAATGGTAAAAGTTTACCTGAGAGGTGCTAGCCCTGAGATGCAAGATGGACTCTCCTCCTTCTTCGTGATTCTCCTCTTCATCGCTATCTTCATTTTCCTTGGGAATCTCTCATACACCAACTGAAGATACATCAAAGTTCAAGAGTCCTACTCGAATAAACTGGGTATAAGATGCACCCGGTGGATAGAGAAAGGTTTCAACATCATAACCATGCTGAGCTAACCACCATGCATTCTCCAACATTAATGTGATATTTAAAGTATACTCCGGGCAACTCATTAGGATCCTTCGCCGCTCGGGACCAAGGACCCACTCATACACTCTTTTCCCGAGAAACCAACCACTAGACACAGGGCTGGCAATGACTCGACGGGTATGTTGAAAAGGTAATGCGGCATTCATGGAAGAAGTCCAGTTTGTCTGCTCTTCTATGTTCCAACAAGCCAAATTGACCTACAGAATGACATAAGGTACGTGAACTTTTATATAAATTTTAAAGTATACTAATACTATCTTACTTGGCCCCAGGTTAAGCAACTTAAGAGATAGCGTTGGGTGTGCATATGGTGAGAGCCAGGAACTGCTACACAATCCGACAACTAAAAATTTAATCTCGGATACCCGACTCTCTCTCGAGAAATGCCTGGAACCCTCACAAGATTATGCTCATATGCCCATACCTACAATAATAATGAAAATCAAATTCATGAAAGAATAAGAATGGAATTGACATTGGTAGAAGAAGAGTATCTCAACAACCACCATGAAGCCAATAAAAGACATCTTATTTCTGCAAACCTTGTCTAGTCCATGATAGAGACAGGCAAGGCCAGCTTCACCCCAGCCGTAAAGTGGTACCATACTCATATCAATAAGGGCCCTCAACACCGACAAATGGATGGCAGATTCGGTGCTACATAAAATGGTCAACCCGAGCAAATGCAGTAAAAATCCTCCAGCATATTGTTTGGTTGATTCCCTACGAACCTATCCTTCATAGTTCATCCAATAATTCCGAATCGGCTCAATTTTTATCTTGAAAGGCCCTTTTAATGATGGTTCTATACTGATTAACTGTTGGACTTCTTCGAATGTCAGAATATCATTGGTAAGAGGGACCGGAAGGCCGTAGTATCGGACACCAATTATAGTTGTATAATCGATTGGGCCAATGGTCATCTCTCCTATAGGTAGGTGAAAAGTATGGGTCATGTCCATCCACCGCTCTGACAATGCATGAACTACACTCCTGTCTATCATATACTCCTCGAATGGTAATTGCAAGATAAAGCTTTCAAAACTGAAATCTCAGATAATCCGTTTTACCCGAGAAGGTGCTATATCATGCCATTGTCGGGCTTTATAGATACATCCTCTTCCCCAGATAATGCAACGATCACGTTAACATTGAGCCAGGTAAGTTAACACAAGATAAGTATATCATCATATCAATATCACTGATTTATAGACTATGTTCTATTTTAATCTATCTATATATTTGTCTATTAAATTCTTAAATATAGTCATCTAATTAATTTATTTTTCCTAAATCTTAAAAAAATAAAAACAAAAACAAAAACAAAAACAGAAAGTATATACATATTTGTGTTGTTAAAATAATAAATATTAAATTACATTGTTACCTTAGTTTTTTTACTTGAACTACGATGAAGCTGCATCCCAGCTAGCAGACTTATAGTTCCATTTTCATGTCATCGAATAAATTCCAATAACTCAGCATTAGATTGAGTTCCCGATCTCGAAGCATGCATTTTCCCATCAACTCTATGCTAAACTCTCTGATTTTACTACCAAAATATGTGTGACTGTGGATGAAAAAAAGAGATGAGCCAAGGTTTATATAGAAAAATTGCAAAGGAAAAAGACAAAAGAAAAAAATAGTATTCTCGTGAAGAAAAAAGGAAAGAAAAAAAAAGTAAATATTATTATTGATGAATAGTAAATGAATAGTTAGTGAATAGTGTATAAATAGTTACTACACAGTGAATAAATAGTAAACTCAATTATTCAGATATTTGCGTGTATATAAATATTTTTGCACTTTTAAAATATTTTTACACGCACATGGCAAGAAGATATAGGCATGGTAAAAATAGCTAAATTTTTTGAGGCATGGTAAAAAATAGCTAAATTTTTTGCAAATTTTTTTAGTATCCTACTGACTATAATTATTTTTTACAGATAATCAAATTACTTTTAAGTCCAGATTGTAACATCCTAAAATTTTTGAAAATTTTTAATTTTTAGAAAATTTGATAAATAAATTATAATTTAAAAGGATAAATTAAATTAATGGTTTTAAATGAAAAATGAAGGGATTTTAAATGAAAAAGTGGAATATATATATGATATATATGCAAAATATATATATAACATATAAAAGTCAACACTTTTTAAAAGAAAAGGGTATTATGGTAATTAAATCTTATAAATTCAAAATTAATAAAATAATTCAAAAACAAATTAATTTTGAATGAAAGAGGAAAATTAGAACTTTTAAATTATTAAAAAAATAATTAAATATTAAATATTAAATTATTTTAATATATATATATATATGTGTGGTTAAAAAAAATGAAAGGAAAAGAATATTAAAAATCTTCATCTTCTTCTTCTTCTTCTTCAAGGACGTGGCTTCCATGGGAGCTTGAAGACCAAGGATTTTGCTTCTTCCATACTCCATAAATTTAAGGAGTTAACAAGTTTCAAGTGGATTTTTGATGATTTCCACCAAAAGTAGTAAGTTTCCATCTCTTTTCTTTGAATTCCATGGAAGATGAGATTATGTGAGTTTTGAGATTTTGATGTAGTATGGTATAATTGTTGGAATTGGTGTGTATGATGTTATTTTGGGTAGTTAACAATGAGTCTAAGGTTAGATTGAAGAGATGATGGAGTTTGGTTTAAAAATGGTGAAGAGAGAGAATTTAGGGTTATGGATTTTTAGAGTTTTGAAAACATGAACTTTAATTGTGCAAATTGGTTCTAAATGAGTTGTTTTGATTCATAAACAAGTATTTTAAAGTCATATATTGGATTTGGTAGTGTTGGTTGGAGTTTGAGAATGGAAGTGGAGATTTAGGGTTTTGAAAAAGTGATTTTCCAAAGTGGTTGAATTGTGTGATTTTATTTGTTTAAGCATGTTGTTTAGTGTTAAAAGTGATGAATATAAGCTTGGAACGAGTAATGGATTGTGTTGGAGTGGAAAACCTTCAAAGGGGGAAGGTTATGCCATTTTTGAGATTTTGTGTATAAGATTGTATTTTTATAATGTAAATGATTTAAATGTATTAAAATATATTTTTAATAATATAAATAAACTTAAAACACTAATTTAATTGTAGTAGAATGGAATTCTAATGTTGAAGTGAGGAAAGGCTAAATTTTTGAAAATTTGTAGGAGTGATGTGTAATTATGGTTTAATGTTGGAAATGCCATTAAATGTGATACTAAATGATTATTTGTTATCACATTTGGTTTAGGCTTTGAGGGAGGTTGATTTGCTTCATCCAAGTGGTGAAGGGCAAGTTGGAAAGATTGGATTGAAGGTTATTTTTAACTTGCTTTGGGTTGCTAGTGGAGGTATGTACAAACTTTGAATATAATGTTTATATTTGCATAACATTTGGACTTAACACATTTTGGTTGAAAAATGTGTTAAGCTACTTGGTTCATTGATTGTGTATGAATAATGTGCTATGACATTTGTAATGTCATATATGTGTTAAATGCATTATGAAAAGCCATTGATAATGGCTAATTTGTGTAACATGTGAAATATGGATATTATGTGAAAATACCCAAAGTAATTGGGTAATGTGTTGTGAATGCAAAAATGAGATATGTGTAATAATGAAATGAATTGATATTGATAAAAATGAGAAAAGTGAGAAAAGTGAGAAAAATGAGAAAGATGTGAAAAATGAGAAAAGTGAGAAAAAAAATTGTGAAAATAAGGCAATGTGCCTAGATTGAATATGTGAAAATGAGAATGAGATTAATAATGAGAAATATGAATAAATTGTGTGCCTAGTATGTTATTCAATTTTCAGAGTTTTGGGTTTGGCGGCATGTCTATGATTGCCTACGGGCTATACTCTGGAATGGTGAAAAGACTGGGTCGTAAGCCAGGCCAGTTGATAAATATGATATTTTTGGGGTGAAAAGACTGGGTCGTAAGCCTCAAAAACTGTAGTAGTCTAGCCAGGTTGAGGACCAAGATACTGGGGCCTAAGGGTCTAGCCGGGTTGAGGTCTAAGAGACTAGGGCTGTTACATTATCCATGGATATATATATATTGCCTACGAGGCTAGACACATGGTGTCATTATGGACCAAAGCAGTAACTCTAAAATTTGAATAGCATATTAGATCCTTTTTGGGCCCATGCTTGTCTTTGTTTTAATGTGAATTATGAATTATGAAATATTTGAAAAATATAAGAAAGTGTATTGATGTGACATCTATATGCATTATGCATTGGCATTGCATTGAGTTTTATTGTTATTATCAAAGTTTGTACCACTAGGCTTCGGCTTAGCGCGATTGTTTCCATCGTGCAGGTGACAGGGTAGACCCAGGTGAGCAAGAGAGATCCTCTAGACCAGGTCGGGTCTAAACTTATAGTTAAGCTTGTTGAGTTGCTATCGAGATCAGAAACAATGCCAGCAGCATGTATATAGTTTTATGTTATTGTACATTTTGAGTATTATGCATAATATTTTATGTTTTGAATTTTACGTATTGTATATTATAAAGAAATTTGGGTCAATGCATTTGAAATGGGAGAGTAAGTGTGTTTTAAATTATATATATATCTATATATATATAAATATTTGAGAAACTTGGTGAAATTGAGAAGTATGATTGAGACGGTGATTGGAAATTATTTAGGAGTGTTTTCTTTTTGCAGGTTGTGTTTTGATAAATTTTGGGATGTCCAAAATACAAACAAAACTTTGGCGAATTTTTCTCAGAGATTTTTATATATATTATTTATTTTGGGTTCTTATAACAAGTAAATAATATTTATATTCTATTTAATTTTTATATATATTTAGAATTTGAAATTTTAAATTGGAAATGTGAAAATTTTTTATTAAACCGGTCTGTGACATTTTTGTACCTTATATGCATATTTTACATATGCTAGAAATATGTATTGTACGTATATAGGGTATAAGAGTGTTACATTTGTTTTGGTATCAAAGCCTAGGTTTGAGGTTCTCGACCTAGGTGGGATGATAGAGAGAGAAAATGTGGGATTTGAAAATAGTTTTTAATTGTAATACATGCATTGGCACTGGTAGTTTCTGATCTCTGATATACTATTTTCTGCTTTGTTTGCAGATATAGGTAGCTATGGCGTCTTGGCCTTATCAGGCTGCTGAGGGTAGTGCAGAGATTGTGGCTCCAGATGAGGGTAGAAATGGAGCTAGAGTTGTATCTGCTGGTGAGGCATCTATTTCTGTGCCTGTGAGACCAGTAGCTGATGAGGTTCTGCCTGGCTGGGTATGGCATATGGTAGAGTTGTTGAGGCAGGCTTCAGTTCCGCAGCCGCCACAGCCACAGCCACAGTCGCAGTTTCCAGTGAGGCAGTATGATAAACTGAGAAAGTATGGAGCTGAGGACTTTGTTGGTACTATAGACCTTGCTGTAGTAGAGCAGTGGCTAGACTAGGTTCAGAGGATATTTATTCAGTTACAGGCTAGTCCAGAAGAGAAGTTTGATTATGCCAGATCTCTTCTGTAGAGAGATGCATATGATTGGTGAAAGACGGTTCCACATGCTCTGGATGATCATGGGTAGTTTGGCAGGTCAGTACAATAGCAGAGACAGAGGTAGAGACCTGTAGTTTTAGTGGCTAGTGCTCCGACTCCAGTGGCTCAGAGACCTACTTCACCTACTTGCGTTCATTGTGGTAGAGTGCACGGAGGTGTCTGCTGGTGGAGAGGTGCTTCAGGAGTGTGTTTTAGATGTGGGTCATCAGACCATTTTATCAGAGATTGTCCCGAGCCACCAGAGGTTAGGCAGGCAGATACTGCATCTTCTCGACCCAGTGTCAGAGGGGGTCGTAGTGGCAGAGGTTTTAGTAGAGGTGTTCATCCTAGGTTTAGTCAGAGAGGAGGCTCTATATCCTGAGGCAGTAGACCAGATGAGGCTAGGCCATCTCAGTAGATTTATGTGATGCAGAGGCAGCCAGATGCTTCAGCCATCATTGCGGGTACATTTTCTTTATTTGGTATTTCAGTCCTTGCTCTATTAGATCATGGATTTACGCATTCATACATAAGTACATCCATCTTGCCTGTGACTGAATTGCATTCTGAGTCCCTAGGATTTGATGTCTTGGTGACAAATCCTTTAGGGCATAGTGTTGTGGTTAGCAGGGTGCACCGAGATAGTCCAGTTGTTGTTCAAGATGAGGAATTTCTCGGTGACCTGATTGAGATGCCTTTTAGGAAATATGATATGATTTTGGGCATGGATTGGTTATCCAAGCATGGGGCTGTGGTAGACTTTCAGAAGAAATGTGTAACTTTGAGAACACATGATGGTAGGGATGTGGTGGTATCTGGTGAGCAAAGGTATCTTTCATCTATTTTTGTTTCAGCTGGAAGGATGATTCGAAAGGGATGTGAGGCTTATCTTGCTCATGTTGTAGATACTAGAGTAGTGGGATCCCTGCTTGAAAATATACCCACAGTTGCCGAGTTTCCAGATGTTTTCCCTGATGAGTTGCCAGGGGTACCTCTTAAGAGAGAAGTGGAGTTTGGTATCGATTTGTTGCCTGGTACCACTCCTATCTCTATTACCCCTTATTGGATGGCACCTGCTGAGTTGAGAGAGTTGAAGGTACAGTTGCAAGAGTTATTAGATAAATGGTTTGTCTGCCCTAGTGTGTCCCCGTGGGGAGTGCCAGTGTTGTTTGTGAAGAAGAAGGATGGCACCATGAGATTGTGTATTGATTATAGGCAGTTGAATAAGGTGACCATCAAGAACAAGTATCATTTGCCTCGGATAGATAATCTCTTTGATCAGTTGAAGGGAGCAACAGTATTCTCTAAGATTGATCTGAGATCAGGGTGCCATCAGTTGAGAGTCAGAGATGTGGATGTACCTAAGACAGCTTTTCGTACGAGGTATGGGCATTATGAGTTTCTGGTGATGCCCTTTGGATTGACGAATGCACCAGCAGCTTTTATGGATTTGATGAACAGGGTATTCAGACCATATTTAGATCAGTTTGTGGTAGTCTTCATTGATGGCATCTTGGTGTATTCGCATAATGAGGAGGATCATGATAGGCATTTGCAGATCATATTGCAGACTACCACAAACTGTGAGTTTTGGCTCGATCAGGTAGCTTTTCTTGGTCATGTGGTTTCAGCAGAGGGTATTAGAGTTGATCCGAGTAAAATTGAGGCTATCTTGAATTGGAGTCCACCGAAGACTGTGACAGAGGTTAGAAGTTTTCTGGGATTGGCAGGCTATTATCGTCGATTTGTGAAGAGTTTTTCTATAATAGCTACACCACTCACCAGATTACTTCAGAAAGGAGTTAAATTTGTGTGGACAGATCGGTGTCAGGTGAGTTTTGAGCAGCTGAGGGAGATGTTGACTCAGGCTCCTGTCCTTACCCTGCCTGTGGAAGGTAAACCATGTGTGATATACAGTGATGCTTCACATAGTGGTTTAGGTTGTGTTCTGATGTAGGAGGGTTGAGTCATTGCTTATGCCTCTCAACAGTTACAACTGCATGAGCTGAATTATCCGACGCATGATTTGGAATTAGCAGCAATAGTTTTTGCCTTAAAGATTTGGAGGCATTACTTATATGGGGAAAAGTGTTTCATTTATGCGGATCATAAGAGTTTGAAATACCTGGGTGTTCAGAGAGAGCTGAATCTTCGGCAGATACAGTGGTTAGAGTTGATTAAAGAATACGACTGTTTCATTGATTATCATCCTGGTAAGGCAAATGTTGTTGCTGATGCCTTGAGTCGAAAGTATTTGGCAGGTTTGACTGCTTATTCGCTCTCATTGCTTATTGAGTTGAGAGCGTTGCATGCTAGATTTGAATCTTCTGATGATGGTGCTCTGATGGCTCAGTTGCAGTTAAGGCCAGTCTTGTTGGATCATATTAGGGAGGCTCAGTTGGCAAATGAGAGAATTCAGAAAATTGTGTTGGTTTGTCAGAAGGGGGAGAGTCGAGACTTTTATGTGAGGGATGATGGCAGTCTATGGTATAGAGATAGATTGTGTATTCCTGATGATGCAGAATTGAAAAGAATGATATTAGTGGAAGCACATCAGTCACATTTTGCTATGAACCTTGGGAGTACCAAGATGTATCAGGACTTGAAGCGACATTATTGGTGGTCAGGTATGAAGAGGGACATAACAGAGTTTGTATCCAGATGTCTCACTTGCCAGAAAGTGAAGGCTGAGCACCAAGTTTCTTCAGGGTTGCTCCAACCTTTATCAGTGCCAGAGTGGAAATGGGAGCGAGTGATAATGGATTTTGTGACTGGACTGCCTTTGACCCAGAAGAAGCATGATGCAATCTGGGTGATAGTTGATCGGATGACGAAGATAGCTCATTTAAATCCAGTTTGGATGGATTTTTCTCTTGAGAGGTTGGCTGACCTGTATATCAATGAGATAGTTAGGTTGCATGGAGTCCCAGTTTCTTTGGTGTCGGATCGAGATCCCCGGTTTACTTCGAAGTTTTGGAAGAGTTTGCATAATGCTTTGGATTCTCGATTGAATTTAAGTACTGCTTTCCATCCTCAGATAGATGGACAATCAGAGAGAGTGATACAGATTCTGGAGGATATGTTGAGGAGCTATATCATTGATTTTACCGGGAATTAGGACAGATTTTTGCCATTAATTGAGTTTGCTTATAACAACAGTCATCAGTCGAGTATTGAGATGACTCCTTATGAGGCTTTATATGGCAGGAGATACAGGACACCTTTGTGTTGGGATGAAATTGGAGAAGGTAAACTGGTTGGTCCCGATTTGATTAAGGAAATAGAGGAGAAAGTGAAGGTGATTCGGGGTCGTTTGAAAGCAGCTTCAGACCGACAGAAATCCTATTCAAATTTAAAGGGAAGAGACATAGAGTTCAGTGTGGGAGATAAAGTGTTTATGAAGGTGTCTCCATGGAGGAAGATTTTGAGATTTGGCCATAAAGGAAAGTTGAGTCCTCGTTTCAAAGGACCATATGAGGTGTTGGAGAGAGTTGGTCCAATGGCTTATAGACTAGCTTTGCCGCCTGAGTTGGATCGAATACAAGGCCATTTTGAGATAGGAACTGATGTGACACAATGGACAAACCCTCACACTATAAATTTCTCATTGGAACTTTAGGCAGTTAGGAGCAATCTTGCTAGACTCTAAATTCTTTCTGTCTTCTTGGCATTAATCTGGATCTTGATTAGGATAGTCTTTGCCCTTGGAAAAAAGTTTAAGACCCAAATTCGCTTCTTTTCTTCTTCTTTTTTTCCTTTTCTTTCTTTTTATTTTTCTTATTCTTCCCTCTTCTTTCTCTTTCCTTACTCTTCCCTTTCTTTTATCATTTTGTCCCTTTTTCTTGTAGGACTGTCAAATACAGAACTTTCAAGAACTGGATGGTCTTTCTCCTTTTTCTTTAATTTTGATCGAATCTTTAGTTGGTTTGGACCAATTCAAGTCAAACCGTCCTTATATACCAAATGGAAGCCTTCTATTGTCTTAGGTAAAAGAGAACTCAGTTGGCTTTTTCGAACCATTTTGGGTTTTCTTTTCCTTTTTTCTTTTCTTTTTTCTCTTTTTTTTTCTCTTTTTTTTGTTTGTTTTTTGTTTTTTTTCTCTTCTTTTTTTTTTTGGTTTTAGCTCTAAAAGAGTTGTCTTATTTGTACCAACTTGGGCTTCCAATAATGGATAAGCGGAGTAACATAAATCTTCTTTAAAGGGATAAATCATTTGTTACTCTGATGTTGATGTTGATATATTGGAGATATTAGGAAAACTTCAACTACCCTTATGGTCTTGAAAAATTCAACTACCCTTATGGTCTTGAAAACGTCAACTACACTTATGGTTTTGAGAACATCAACTACCCTTATGGTCTTGAGAACTTCAACTATCTTCATGGTCTTGAAACTTCAACTATCCTCATGATCTTGACTAATCATTTCTTTCTTTGATCTTCTTTGCCTATTCATCTTAGTGATCATAAGACTTGTCAAAAGTATCACAGCAGCTCAGGGTAGGTTATTGGGGTTTGTAAGCCAATGAAAAGAAAGCTAAAATTTTATGAAGGCCCAAAGGGACAACTAGGGATTGATATTTAATAGGTGGATACTAGTTGTTGGCTAACCAAACAATGCCTAGATCATTTCTCTCTTAAATAAGCAGAGTTCAATTTCGCCTCAAAAGTTTATCAAAACATGTTCTAAGACTGACTAGGACCTAGACAAAGATAATTATGCAGGAGCCCTCTCTAAGTAAGCATACACAACTCAAAGCTATAGAGCAATTCCCTTACCTAGTAAAGTCATTCGAGTCATGATGCCTAGACACATTAATTCATGAATCATCAAGGTAGATTCCTCATTGTTGAGCACCAAAATGAATAAAGACCAACAAAAATTTTGATGAAAATAATTTATTCAAGCAGTTTTAAATTTGAAAAATAAGATTGTTCCAATTAAAGAAAGTAAAATTGAAAAGCAACATTCAAGCTAAGGAAAGTTCGTTGAGTTTAAGCTTCTTTTCCCTTCACATCTTCAATATTTCCATCTTGAAAGGATGATAAAACAAAATCTTCTTCCAATTCTTTTCCCACCATGAAGGTTGCCGGTGGAGGTACTCTATTGAACCTTGGTAATGGATTGTCTTTGGTGTTGGGCTTATCCGGCTCGGGTAGCTTTCCACTATCAATCAAATCTTGGATCTCATGCCTTAATCGGGTACATCTATCAGTCTCATGTCCTTGAGTCTGATGAAATTGATAAAAAGCCTTAGTATCAAATTTTGGGAGTAATGGACTAGGCAAAGGTCGAGGAGCCAATGGTTGTAACAACCTTTTCTTTTGTAGCTTGTCGAATACCCAAGACAAAGGCTTCCCCATATCTGAAAACTGCCTTCTATTTGCTTGACCAGTTGTATTGACATCAACTTCTTTTTGTGTGCTTTGATTGCCCGACTGGTAGTTCCCTTTCTCATTCCTTTTTATTGAAAAGTGATTCTTCTCCCTTTCCCACTCTTCAATTTGTAGACCAGCTTGGAGAAGATCTTTGAAGTCCCTTATAAGGGTGTGAGACAGCCTTTCACGGATATTGGGCAGAACGCCTCTCACGATCATCCTTATTTGATCGAATTCGTCGGGCCTTTTCTTGAGCAAAGCGGCCTTATTTCTCCATCATTTCATATAGTCCACAAAATTCTCATTTGGCTATTGCCTAATGGACTCAACTTCCATTAAGGTAACTTCCAACTTGACATTATACCCATATTGCTGGATGAAGGCCTTGTATAGAAAATCCCAACTCTTTTGCATTCCATCATCTAAGGTATTGAACCAATTTTGGACAGCAGGATCCAATGAGAGCATGAAGTACCTTATAGTTTGAGCCTTAGTAGCTCGGGCAGACTGCATAGCAGTGATATACTGCTTCACATGGAGATGAGGATTTCCAGTACTATTGTATCTAGCAAAGGATGGCATCTTGAATTTGTATGGAACTTCTTCATCTAGCTCAAATAATTTGTCAACTTCGGACATTTCTTCGGTTTTCAGTTTCTTCTCAAATCTCTTTTCTAAATCAGCAATCATCTTCTCAACATCAGATGTCTCGGTCTTTTCAAAAGTTGCCTTCTCAACAACCTTCGACTCCCAATCATCATCATCAATGATCACCTTATCATCATCAAAAGCTACTTCACCAATTTTAGCCTTCCCATTGTCCTTTGGCTTCTTGGAGCTAGCAGATGCTTCGGTATTGTTTCCTAAAATTGTAGCTAGTTGATTCTTCATGGTCTCAGCTATGACCTCTTTTATTTCTTCCATCTTGTCATTGAGGGCTTCATCCACCATTCTTTGAATTTGTTCGGGATCCATTGTTTTGGGTGAGCAAGTGATTGTGTCGTTGCTACATACTTCGTCTCCGGCGTAGGTCGGATTGTTGTAAGCTTTTGAGCTATCGTAATCCAGGGCTATGAGTCAGAGAGGATCAATGATATGAGATGCAAATGTATGCATGTATGCATAAGTAATCAACAAAAAAGGATAATTAGGACATTCCTTCCAACCTTATAACATCCACACATGAATGGCAAGTCTCTTTTCCTAGGTATATGGTTAACAAAATACCAACATGGGGCATCTTATTTTCGAATAATTTCCTCAGACGTTTCAACCAATAGTTATATTTTCAAAAATGGAAATCAATCCATGATAATTCCTATTAATTAGGTTTTAATCCATTCAACCAACTAAAGTAGCTTTTATGCTATATGGGATTAAAACTAAATTAAGAGGTTTATTACAGATAGATTTCTCACTTGAAAAAGTAACTAATGATTCATGCCACAAACAAGCCCATGGTTAATTTATTCTTAGTGTAAACTAGGCCCACAATTGATTTTTGGTATTTCATAATTGACCTAAAATGTTTTGCAAGCTCTTTGTAAGAAAATAGTTTTGTTTCTAAGCCCATTGTAAAAGACTTTAGAAAAATGGATTTTGGGCTTAGTATTTGGGCCATGGGCCAAAGAATTTTTGATTTGCTTTTAGAAAAGTCTTATGTCCAAAGACCATCTTGAAAAATTTTGAAAATAGCTTTTGTCTTTTGGATTTTAAAGAAAAATTTATTTTGAACATTATACTTAGGTCATGTTAGAAAAAGAAAAAACCAAATAAGCCATGATTTAGACTAAGATAAACTAACCATAGTAAAACAACATGCATTTGGGGTAAAACCTAACGAAAGTAACTAGGGCAATTACATGAGTTTTAGTCTTTGGGTTAAAAGGCTTAGGTTCCCATAGCAAGTATATACCAAATGGTACGAGGCTATGAGTGGTTATGCCATGCTCGATCTCCATACCTTGAGTGAAAGTATGGTATTCCTTACATAACACAACACGGGTAACACGGGCGTCCTAACTAATGCACACGATACAATCTAATATGATGCAATGGATAATATCATTATAAGAAAGAATAGAATAATATAAAGACCAACGGAATCAACTTCTCTTGTCCCCAGTGGAGTCACCACTGTGAGCGGGGATTTTTGCCCCCACTCTTAGTGGAATGCTTCTTGCGACTTCGGCACTGTTTAGGCTCGGGGCCTTAGAGAATACGGACTTAAGTCCGGAGAAAATGGATTCCCCACCCGGACGGGCCGGGAAAAAAGAAAGGGGTGGATGACTCAATTCCTAAGGAATCCCAAACCCCTTAATGGGTTCAGAAAGTTGGGTACGAGTGGGGAAGGTGAGAAATGGCCCAGCACCTCCACAACGCCGGTTCATTGTAACCGGCCTCCTTTACAGGTCTTAATATTATAAAATTCTTAAATATAACAACATTATCCATATTACACATAATAATTAAAAGAAAACATCAATATATTAAAATCAAAGCAAGGTCCAAGCAAAACAAATAAATGGACACCCATCCGAAGATGGAAACATGTCCTTACATCACATGCCTAAATAGGACACCCACCGAAAGGTAGAAACATGTCCTTTACATAGATTCTAAAATAGAAAAGCAAATTAAATTACATGATATTTAACTAATGAGGTACCCACCAAGTGGAAACATACCTCTTACAACTTTTGGAAATCTAAATAAATTGATAAATGTAAATAACCATTCATAATAAATGAATCATTCATCAAAGGTACTAAATATCAATAAAAAGTAAACATCCATCCATGATAAATAAAATAAACCAAGCATTGAATTTAAATAAATTAAAGCATAAGAAATAAATCAAGGCATAATCAAATATAGAATTAAATAAAGCAAATAAAAGTCCAATTATAGCTACCGTTTTCCATTTAGGATCCTTTATTTCATATGTTTAGGGTTTTGGATTTTTGAATTTAAGCTACTGTTACTTTTTAAAGAATTAAAATATATTAAGGATTTATGTTTTAAAAGGTTGATAAGACACTTTGATTAAACAAATTAAGGTTTGAATGGTGAAATCATGAAACTAGGGTTTTGGACACTTTAAAATACTTTTGATTTGTGGTTTTAAATGATGATTTCAAACTTACTGTGTAAAATTAAAATATATGTGGTTTTATGGTTTTTAAAGTTTTAAAAGATTAAAGTTTAGAAAAAGTTAGGGTTTACTATTTTGAGTTTAGGAATTGAATTAGGGTTTTAGAAGCTTTGAATTAGGGTTTCGGGTGATCTTAAATTTTTAGAGTTTGGAAAAAGCATTTGATAATTTTAGGGAGTTTTATGAAAATAAACAAATGATTTAAAATTTATAAAAGCAAAAAGGTAGTTTTTAAGGCTTTTGGAAAGTAACAGAATATGATTAAGGGTTTTTGATGATTTAGAAAGTAAATTAGGGTTTTGGAGTTTTGAAGAAATAAAAGTAACAAATTTATGTCTTTTGGAAAATAAACCAACGAAATAAGGTTTTTAACTTTAGAAAAAAACTAAATTAAAGTTTTGAGATTTTTGATTTTGAAAGACCAAATTGTATAATCTAAGCTACTGTGAAAAGCAAAAAAGAATTTAATACGTGCCTCCTTTTGATGATTCTTCCAAAAATTATTTTTCTTGGATGAAATAAAACAAAGACAATTGCTGCCTTTGATGGTTTCTTTCTCTTCTTCGTCTCTCAAAAAAGTCAGATTTAATTTCACTACTTTCCTTCACATATTCGGTTTCAAAGTCCCCTCTAATTTCTCCTCAAATTTCTCCTCCAATTTCTGATCCTTTTTCCTCCCTTTTGTGTTGTTATTTATAGAGGTTTTTTATTTGTTTTTCCTAGTTACACATGGCATACCATATTTAATAAGAAAAGGAAACTGAAACCTAATTGTATTAGGTTTCGGAAAATTTGCATCGGAAAATTTCGCTGGTAAAAAAAAACTGCTGCGGAAAAATTATGCTGGCGAAAAAAATCTGCCTCAATTGGCTGCGGCAGTGGGCGGGGAGTAGGCCTACGGGCCATTTCGCCCACAGGAAACTCCTGCTGGCGAAATGGCCCACGGCCAAGCCCGCTGGAATTTTTGGCGACGAAAAAATTCATCGCCGATTTTTCCATCGCCGATTTTTATTTTTATTTTTTGATTTTTATTTGTTTATTTTTATTTTTTATTAATAAAAATTAGATAATAAAGAAAAAAATTATTTAATTAAGATAACAAAAATAATTTTGGACCAATTAAAATATATTAGACAATACAAAATTATTTTGGACTAAACCGGACTGGGTCAAAAATTAAGGGTCTACAGGTGTGACATCTATATGCATTATGCATTGGCATTGCATTGAATTTTATTGTTATTATCAAAGTTTGTACCACTAGGCTTCGGCTTAGTGCGATTGTTTCCATCGCACAAGTGACAGGGTAGACCCAGCTGAGTAAGAGAGTTCCTCTAGACCAGGTCGGGTCTAGACTTATAGTTAACCTTGTTGAGTTGCTATAGAGATCAGAAACAATACCAGCAACATGTATATATTTTTATGTTATTGTACATTTTGAGTATTATGCATAATATGTTATGTTTTAAATTTTTCGTATTGTATATTATAAAGAATGTTTGGGTCAATGTATTTGAAATGGGAGAGTAAGTGTGTGTTTAAATTATATATATATATATATCTATATATATAAATGTTTGAGAAACTTGGTGAAATTGAGAAGTATGATTGAGACGGTGATTGGAAATTATTTGGGAGTGTTTTCTTTTTGCAGGTTGTGTTTTGATAAATTTTGGGATGTCCAAAATACAAACAAAACTCTGGAGAATTTTTCCCAGAGATTTATATATATATTATTTATTTTGGGTTCTTATAACAAATAAAGAATATTTATATTCTATTTAATTTTTATATATATTTAGAAATTGAAATTTTAAATTGGAAATGTGAAATTTTTTTATTAAATTGGTCTATGACATTTTTGTACCGTATATGCGTATTTTACATATGCTGGAAATATGTATTGTACATATATAGGGTATAAGAGTGTTACACAGATCTTACCTTGGGTCTAGAACCCAAATTACGCTTAAGTCCAAAACTTAGCTCGGGTCTAAAACACAAATTACTCTTAAGTCCAAAACTTAGCTCGGGTCCAGAATACAAATTACTCTTAAGTACAGAACCCAAATTACCCCTAAGTCCAGAACTTAGCTCGGGTCCAGAATCCAAATTACTCTTAAGTCCAGAACTTATCGCGGGTCCAGAACTCAAATCACTCTTAAGTCCAAAACTTAACTCGGGTCTAGAACCCAAATTACTCTTAAGTCCAGAACTTAGCTCGGATCCAAAATCTAAATTATTTTTTAAGTCCAGAACTTACCTTAGGTCCAAAACCCAAATTAAGTTCAAAACTTACCTCAGATCCAGAACCCAAATTATTTTTAAGTCCAAAACTTACCGCGAGTCCAGAATCCAAATTAAGTCCAGAACTTACCTTAGGTCCAGAACCTAAATTATTTTTAAGCCCAGAACTTACCCCTAAGTTTATCTTGGGTCTAGAACCTAAACTATTTTTGAGTCTAGAGTTCAAATCGACCTTAGGTGTAGAGTCCATTATGGCTCTAAATTAAGTAAAAAATCACATTGTTTTTCGCTCTCTTTTGCTGTAGTCTCAGATCGCTCAAGCAAGGGGCAAACTGTAGACCCTTAATTTTTTATCCAGTCCAGTCCAATATTTTTTAAAACAGTCCAAAATAATTTGTGGTATTCTAAATAAATAATATTTATTTTAATATTCATTACTTATAATATTTATTTTTAATAAAAATAAAAAAGGTAACAGTAAAAAAAGGATAAAAATAAATAAATAAAAATCGACAACGGAAGAATCGGCGACGAAAATTTTTCATCGCCGAAGATGAATTGGCTTAGGCCAATTCGCCACAGGAATTGGCCAATTTGCCACAGGAAATTTCCACGGTGAATTGGCTGGCCCGCGCCCATAGTTCGCACGCAATTCTAGCAAATTCTCGTAGCTAGCCCGCCCGTAGCCCTCAACAATTTTTGCCAGCATAATATTTGCTGGCACAGTTTTTTTCGAAATCCAATTCTATTTGATTTTATTTCTTTTCTTAAATGGTTTTTATTTCCTGAGACAATTAGAAGTAGGTTTTTTTATTTTTCCCATAAATACCACATTAAAACACACAGAAATGGGAAAAGGGGATCTTTTAAAAAGGAGGAGGAAATTCTGGAGCTGAAATTTTTAACCGAATTTGGGACTCTTGAATTCTTTTGTCCAAAAGAAAACCTTGAAGAAGCAAGAGGTAGTGTGAGCGGGGATTTTCGCCCCCACTCCCGGTGGAATGGTTCTTACTACTTCGGCACTGTTTAGGCTCGGGGCCTTAAAGAACACAGGCCTAAGCCCAAAGAAAATGGAGTCGCCACCTAGACTGGCCGGAAAAAAGAAAGGGGTGGATGACTCGATTCCTAAAGAATCCCCAATCCCCTAATGGGTTCAAAAAGTTGGGTACGTATGGGGAAGGTGAGAAATGGCCCAATACCCCCACAATGCCGGGTTCATTAGAAACGGCCTCCTTTGTAGGTCCTAATATTATAAAATTCTTAAATATAACAATATTATCCATATTACATGCAACAATTAAAATAAAGCATCATTATATTAAAACCAAAGCAATATCCAAACAAAGCAAATAAATGGACACCCATCCGAGGATGAAAACATGTCCTTATATTGTCTATGTCTAAAACTAAATAAGACACCCACTGAAAGGTGGAAACGTGTCCTTTACATTGGTCCAAAATATAAAAGCAATTTAAACTACATGAAAATTAATTAATGAGGTACCAACAAAGTGGAAAACATACCTCTTACAATTTTAATACCAAAATAAACAAAAAATAATCATAATAATAAAGAAAATATCCATCCATGATAAATTAAATAAATCAAATATTGAAATTAAATAAATCAAAATATATAATAAACTACATAATCAAATCTAAAATTAATAAAACAAATAAAGAGAAAAATTTAGGTTTATGTCTCAATTTAGGGTTCTTTAATTAACATTTAGAGTTTTGGGATTTTGGAATTATTATTACTATTATTTAGGCTACTATGAGACTTTTTTTTGGAAAAATGGGATGGATTAGGGTTTTATAAATTTGAGAAAGTAATAATGTTTTGGGTTAATCAAATTAGGGTTTAAGGCTAACATCATGAAATTAGGGTTTTGGAACCTTAAGACATTAGGGTTTATAATTTTAAAAGATTGGGATTAGGGTTTAAGATTTTTTAGGTTTACTGGAGAGAAAGATTTATGAGATTTATTGGATTTGGGATTAAGGGTTTGTTAGGTTTACTAGATGGGGGTTTGAAAAATTAAGGTGTTGATAAGGTTTTGATGTTTTAAGAATTAGGGTTTAGGAAAACTAGGGTTTATTGAATTGAGTTTTAAGAAGATTAGGGTTTAGGAAAATTAAGGAATTAAGACACTGGGGTTAGGGTTTTGAGAATTAATAAGATAGTTTAGGGTTTTATATATTTTGGAAAATATATTCGATCTTAGGATTTAAGAAAACAATTTAGATTTTTATAGAAACAATTAAGATTAAAGTTTTTAGAAACTGTAAAGAATATTAGAGTTTGGAGAATTAAGAAGACATTTTGAAGTTTCGGAAAAATAAGTTAGGGTTTAGATGATTAAGAAAATAGTTCGGGGTTTTTGGATTTACAAGATGGATTAGGATTTGGAATTTTTGGATTTTTGAGCTATTGGATGAAACAATAATGAATAAAATATATAATTAGGGTTTATCAATTTAGACTATTGAATCAAAGTGATAACAAAAATAAATAAATGAAAACTCATAAGAACAAGAATGATATAACAATTGAATGTTTAAGCAAATTCAAGATTAAGACATAAAACATGCGTTGAAGGTTCCACCAAATTGTTTATTGACTCCAAGTTACTGCCTGCATCAATATTTCTTTCTAGCCAAGCAAAGATCAAACATAGTGATCACTGACTTTGTTGATTGATGAATGTTAGTTGTTTACTCCTCGAATGTTGATAATTAATTTTTGTTGTTTCCTGCCTTGCTGTTTTTACTTCTCTAAATCTAATTGCCGACCTCCTTAATGTTAATTGCCACCCTTGTTAAAGTCTAAAATATTATTATTTATAGGCCAAAACCTCACTCAGAATCCTTAACCCTAATATTAATCCATCCTTAAAATAAATTTTAGTTCAATTTGGAAACTCATTGAAACCATGTCGATTTTGGGCCATGTTGACCTGGTTGCCCTAGGTCGACATGAGTCCAACCTCATGTAGATCTAGGCTGCCAGATCAACATGAGGCATGCTCATGACTAGGTCGACATGAGCAATTGCTCATGTCTCCCCGGTCGGCCTGACTCAAATTATTCTTGCCTTTTTTAACTTATGGACCAAAATGTTTTAATTTGGGCCGATTCAGATTGATTTTAGGGTTTTACAATTGAATTTATGCCTCTTTAATCTGAACCAACTTATTACAAGTTACAAATCATATCAAATTTATTTTGGCATTCTTTAATTAAGATCGTACCAACTTAGGGCTAAAATTAAGGGTCTACAGTTTGGCCCCTGCTTGAATGATCTGATACTTTCAGTAAAAGAGAGTGAAAAGCAATATGACTTTGAGCAGATTTTGGATGAGGATGGATACTTGGATTTGATTTGGGTACTTGGACACGAGATTGAATTTGATTTGACTGACCTTTTATCAGTTAAGAATTCTGGCTTAACTGGTTGTTCCATTCTTTAATGGATTGTGGGTCTTCAACCTCAAAATGGATCTTCATCCTTGGCATCGAGTCTTCACCCTTGAAAATGGATCTTTATCCTTTGGACTTCAGGTCTTCACCCTTTGAAATTGGATCTTCATCATTGGAATCAGGTCTTCACCTTTGAAAATGGATCTTCATCCTTGGAAAATGGGTCTTCACCCTTGAAAATGGATCTTTATCCTTGGAAATCGAGTCTTCACCCTTGAAAATGGATCTTCATACTTTGGACTTCGGGTTTTCACCCTTTGAAATTGGATCTTCATCCTTGGAATCAGGTCTTCACCTTTGAAAATGGATTTTCATCCTTTGAAATTAGGTCTTCACCCTTGAAAATGGATCTTCATCCTTGGAAATCAGGTCTTCACCCTTTGAAATTGGATCTTCATCCTTGGAATCAGGTCTTCACCTTTGAAAATAGATCTTCATCCTTGGAAATTGGGTCTTCACCCTTGAAAGTGGATCTTCATCCTTTAAGCTGGATCTTCATCCTTGGAATTGGGTCTTCACCCTTTAAAGTGGATCTTCATCCTTGAAAATTGAGTCTTCACCTTTGAAAGTGGATCTTCATCCTTTAGACTTTAGGTCTTCACCCTTTGAAATTGGATCTTCATCTTTAGAAAAGGTCTTCACCTTTGAAAATAGATCTTCATTTTTAAAGCTGGATTTTCATCCTTTGCATTGGGTTTTCACCCTTGAAAATGGATCTTTATCCTTTGGACTTTGGGTCTTCACCCTTTGAAATTGGATCTTCATCCTTGGAATCAGGTCTTCAACTTTGAAAATGGATCTTTATCCTTGGAAATCAGGTCTTCACCCTTGAAAGTGGATCTTCATCCTTTAAGCTGGATCTTCATTCTTGGAATTGGGTCTTCACCCTTTAAAGTGGATATTTATCCTTGGAAATTGGGTCTTCACCCTTGAAAGTGGATCTTCATCCTTGAAAATTGGGTCTTCACCCTTGAAAGTGGATCTTCATCCTTTAAGCTGGATCTTCATCCTTGGAAATTGGGTCTTTACCCTTTAAAGTGGATCTTCATCGTTGAAAATCGGGTCTTCACCCTTAAAAGTGGATCTTCATCCTTGGAATTAGGTCTTCACCCTTCAAAGTGGATCTTCATCCTTTAAGCTGGATCTTCATCCATTAAAGATTAGGTCTTATATTAGCTTCAACTCTTCTAGCTGGACTGATCTTTTGTCATTTACATCTTCATTCTTTTGATAGTTCTAATGTTCCATTCTTTTTTGTTTTTTTTTTTGTTCTTCCTTTGCACTTTTGCAACAAAAAAAAAATTTCAGCCATTTTAGCTAACCTTCAAATCTTCTCCTTGCCCCCCATGATTTTTCTATGCGGGCTTTGGTTGATGTTTGTAGATCATCTAGTTCTTTGAACAAGCATGCATTTCTTCCTTTCTTTTGCAAAATGACTGGAGTTTCCTCAAGCAATGGGTCTTCTATGCCCTCCGATTCTATACCCGCTTCATCTTTGCTTTATAGAGTGTCTGTTGTTCGCTTTGACAAAGAATAGACAATACAATACGGGAAACATGCCATGTGATATACTCATGTATGCATGATATGCATGAATAACACTTACAGTGATTCCGTCAACTCACAGACCAAGGTGATCAACAGAAGTGTTCTCATTGACTCCTTCTAGATGCCCACTCAAATCTTGCTTTGGAATGACAGGATGCTTCACATTTATGGCTTTTATCTTTGAGATATTGAAAACATGAATAATGAAGGCCCCAAGCAGCAGAGATACATACATTTTAAATTATGATTCAGTAGCTTTTTCATAACCTTGCCATTAATCATTTCCTTTTCCCAATGTGTCCTTCGAAGTTTGATAGTTCAACATATTCCCCTTAACTTGATTTTTTTTAATTTTGAATTTTGATTTTGAAATTAAATATTGGCTTTGCCAAATTAATGTCAATTTACCTCAGGACTTGATTTTTCAAATTAACATATCTATAACATGACAACCTTGGTTACCATACTAAACTTGGGAATCATTTCTATTTAGGCAAGAATTGTTGCACTTCAGATAGGCACATACACATTACTTGGCCAAATGTCTCATTGAGTTTGAATATTATCTATCTCATATGCATGCTTATCCAAACTATCTCCACTAATAGACTCTACCTATCAAGAGAGATCAACAAGTCTTTGATAAGCTTAAAATGGGGTCTATAAGGGACATGGGTTAAATGAAGGCCATTTGTAAGTTGGAGCTAGTGTGACACAAAGGACAAACCTTCACACTACAAACTGCTTGTTGGAACTTTAGAGAGTTGGGAGCATAAAAAGATAGAGCTTTGAACGTTCTCCCATCTTCTTGGCTTTAATCTGGATCTTGATTGGGACAGTCTTCATTTCTTTTCTTCTTTTCCCTTTTCTTTCTCTTTATTTTTCTTACTCTTCCCTTTTCTTTCTCTTTATTTTTCTTACTCTTCCCTTTCTTTGAGCATTTTATCATTTTGTCCTTCTTCTCTATGGGATTGTTAAGCATAGGACTTTCAAAAATTGGGTGACCTTTATCCTTTTTCTCTGATTTTGATTGAATCTTTGGTTAGGTTGGACAAATTTAAGTCAAACTATCCTTATAAACTAAATAGAAGCCTTTTACTGTCTTAGGTAAAAGAGAACTCAGTTGGATTTCTGAACTGCCTTTTTAGGTTTTATCTTTCTTCTTTTTTTCCTTTTCTTTTTTTCCTTTTTTTTCTTTTGTCCTTTTTTTCTTTTCTTTTCTTTTTCTTTTTTCTTCTTCTTTTCTTTTCTTTTTCTTTTTTTTTATTCTAGCTCTAAAAGAGTTGTCTTGTTTGTACCAACTTGGGTTTCTAATAATGATGAGTGGAGTGACATAAATCTCCTTTAACGATGATAAATCATTTGTTACTATGATATTATCTTGATAGATTGAAGATATTAGGTGAACTTCAACTACCCTTATGGTCTTGAGAACATCAACTATCCTTATGATCTTGACTATTCATTCCTTTCTTTGATCTTCTTGCCTCTTCACCTTAGTGATCATAAGACTTGTCAAAAGTATCACACCAGCCCAGGGTAGGTTGTTGGAGTTTGTAAGCCAATGAAAAAAAAGCTAAAATTTTATGAAGGCTCAAAGAGACAACTAGGGATTGATATTTAATCGGGTGGATAGTGGTTGTTGGCTAACCAAACAATGCCTAGATAATCTCTCTCTTAAATAAGCAGAGTTCAATTTTTCCTCAAAAGTTTGTCAAAGCATGTTCTAAAACTGATTAGGACCTAGACAAAAGTAATTATGTAGGAGCCCTCTCTAAGTAAGTGTTAGACAAATGATCTTAATTTTGATACTTGACAACTCAAATAGATGATCTATTTAACTTGTGTTTGAGAAATCTTGTTGCAGGATTAGGTTGCTTCAATTAAAGGTGAACAGAACAATTCTCGCGGTTGCACATCACCTAAATACGACTGCTCCAAGCAATTACAGAATGAAACCTTGTCACAGTAGGTTTCGCGGTCAGAAGTTCGACCTCAGTCGCGACCGCTCCTACAGCATAGCGACCGTCCGAATATTTGCACGACCGCTACTCAAGGAACTTAAATCATTACAATCACAGTAAGGTTTCGCGGTGATAAGAACGGTGAATAACTCGACCTCGCTTATCACTTTAGCGACCGCCCCATTCAGAGTCGCGACCGCCCAACAATTCAAGAAGAAATTGCTCAAAGAGACAGTAGTGTTCGCGTCCTCAGGTGCGTCCAGAAGCTCGACGCGAGTATGTGAGTTCGACCAGGAAAAGCTACCAAGGGCGACCGCAAAGATTCAAATTATGGCGGACATCTCTTTTGCTCTGTCAGAAAGTGACACGTGACATGACCGTTGTAAACCCACTTCAATATTCAAAAAGGGCGACCGCACCTCTGCTTGGCGCGACCGTCCCGACAAATACAGCATGGGCAAAAAACGGTCCGACAAACACATCGTGGGCAAGATTCCAGCTGCAGAGCACTAAAATTCGACCGTTGAAGTCTTTTCAAAAGTAGCGACCGTCCCCTGTTAAAGGACGACCGTGAGAAGCATGAGCGCGACCATCCTTTCATGAAGGGCGACCGCGAAGTGCTTCGGGCAGTTTAAGTAAAGAAGGTCTAATCTACCAATACATTATTCTTAATGTCTATAACGGCTAGTAAGACCACATTGGCTATAAATACAATGTCTCTCTGAGAAAAGAAAACAGAGCAAGCAAGAAATCAGATTTTGATAGCCAAGCAACAAATTTTCTATTACTTAAACTTACATTTGAATTGTAATGTATGTTAGGTGTTAGCATTTGAAAACACCATTGTATAAGTTTGAGTGTAAGCTTGGGAAACACTTGGGTTGTGAGAGTAAGCCTTGTAAAACTCTTGTTAGGTTGTGAGAGTGAGCCTTGTAAAACTCTTGATTGGGTTGTAAGTGTGAGCCTTAGAAAAACACTTGTAAAGTTAGGTGTGAACTTGTGAAAACACCAAAGTTGGAAGTGAGCTTGTAAAAACTTCAAAGTCTAGTGGAACCTTAACAAGTTGTTAAGGAAGTGGATGTAGGATTGAAGTAAATCCGAACCACTATAAATCTTGTGTGTTCTTTCTTCCTTCATCACTCAACAATCTTTATATTCCGCACTTCTTGTTTGTTGAGTTTTTTAAATTGTCATTACTTCTTGAGGAAACCAATTCACCCCCCCCCCCTTGGTTGCCATCTTGGGACAACAATTGGTATCAGAGCCCTGAGATTTCTTGAACTTAATTGTGAAATCTGATCCACAATGGCAACTTCTTCTTCATCAAGCTCTCATGGAAATCTTAACTCTGTTCTTAGACCCTACTTTGATGGAACTGATTATTCATACTGGAAACACAAAATGTATTTGTTTCTAGACAGTGAAGGGATTGAACTATGGGATTTCGTGGAAAATGAATGGAAATCTCCCACTTATGAAGTCGACGGCATTCAAGTTCCACTTCCCAAAGCACAATGGTCAGCTAGCAATATTAGAGATCGATTAAAGAACAATAGAGCCGCTTCCATCTTGATGAACTCCATTTCAAGAGAAGAAGGTGGAAGAGTTCAACATTTAACTTGTGCACATTGCATTTGGAAAACACTTGAAAACTACCATGAAGGTACAACTCAGGTAAGATTTACCAAGAAACAAATGCATGTTCATGAGTATGAGCTATTCAAGATGAAACCAAATGAAAATGTCACCGACATGACAAATCGTTTGCTTGCTATTGTCAATGAACTAAAAAAGTATGGCAAGGTATATGATCAAGGTGATGTAAACAGTAAAATCTTGAGAGCCCTAAGAGCTAGAAAGAACTTTGAATCCAAAGTATCATCCATAGAAGAAGCTCATGATCTCAGCACATTAAGAACCGACGAGCTAGTTGGTAAATTACTCACTTTTGAGCTGCACAGTGAAAAAGAAGAAGATTAAGGTGAGAAAGAAAAGAGAAAACCAATTGCACTCAAAGCAATCAAAGAAGCTGAGAGCTCAAGCAATGAAGGTACTGATGATGAAGATGAAATGGCAATGTTCTCAAAAAGAATGAATGAATGGAAAAGGAAGAAAAGATTACAAGCAAACAAAGGTACACTTCCTAAATTCTCCTTCAAAGATAAAGAAAAGAAAAATGAGGTAAAATGCTATGAATGTGGAAAAACCGGTCACATCAAGTCGGATTGCTACAAATTAAAGAACAAAAGGAAATGGGATAAAGAAAAGAAAAAGTCTCTCAAAGCCACATGGGATGACTCTTCCTCAAGTGAAGAAGAAGAAGAGGAAGGAATTGCAAATCTTTGTCTCATGGCTATTGAAGATGACTCCAATGAGGTAAGTACTCAATCCTTTGATCTTGTAGCACATGATGATATAAATGATATAGATGATAGTGACTTGATTGAGCACATGAATTCTAAAATAGAAAAATATTTCTCCAAAATGATGCTCTATAAAGAGAAAAGCTCTAAGTTAGAAAAGAATTTTATATGCTTAAAGAACTCTACCTTAGAATTGAAAACCTCAAATGAACATTTGATGAATACAATAGGAGAATTAAATAAAAGCTCACATGACTTAGAAAAAGTGATTAAAGAGAATGAGGCATTGAAGCATGAACTAAAAGAACTAAAAGAATCAATTTCCAGATTTCATAAAGGAAAGGAAGCATTGAACACATTAATTAATAATCAAAGATCACCTTCCTTGAAATATGGATTAGGATTCAATGGCTCAACCAACATTGCACCTAGCAAACCAACATTTGTGAAAGCATCTACAATTGGAATTTCTAATGTTCATATCAAAGATGCTTGCACCAAGTCTAAAAGAACTTCTTATGGTTCACTAGGAAATAAAGGTAAAGATAATTATGCATTGTTGTTCACTAAACTTGTACAAAAGAAATCACATACTTGTAGTTGTATGTATAATGCAAAAAGAAAAATGCAGAAGCATAGAATACCATGGCAATGCACATATTGCATGAAATTTGGACACAAAAATTTTTCCTGTTATATAAGAAAGGCTCATCTCAAGTTAGAAGACACTCTTTCTACTAACCATCAAGGACCCAACTATATGTGGGTACCTAAAAAAGGATGATCACAATTGGCTTGCAGGTATGCCTAAAATCTACTACCAATGAAAGCACATGGCTTGTGGATAGTGGATGCTCAAGGCATATGACTGGAAATGCAAAGCTCTTTACAAGTATTACCTATAAACATGGAGGTAACGTAACTTTTGGAAATAATGCTAAAGGTAAAATTCTTGGTGTTGGCTCCATTGGTTCTATTGGTAAGGATTTAATTGAAGATGTATGGCTTGTTGATGGTTTGAAACATAACTTGCTAAGTGTTAGTCAACTTTGTGATAAAGCATACTTTGTTAAGTTTGATTCCAAGGAATGCAAAATCACAAATTCAAATGATGTTATCATATTTAAGGGTACTAGAACAAACAACACTTACAATGTAAGCATACATTCTAATCATACATGTTTAATGTCCACTAATAATGATGCATGGTTATGGCATAGAAGACTAGGACATGCTGGTATGGATCAATTGAAATATATTTGTAATGAGAATTTAGTTGATGGCTTACCTAAGATAAAATATGATAAAGACAGAATTTGTGAACCTTGTCAACATGGTAAGCAACATAAAAGCTCATTTAAATCAAAGTGTGTTATAAGCACCTCTAGACCTTTAGAGCTCATTCATTTAGACTTGTTTGGACCAAATAGAGTTACAAGCTTAGGAGGCAAATCATATGCATTTGTTCTTGTTGATGACTACTCTAGATTCACATGGGTTAATTTCTTAGCTCAAAAGAATGAAGCCTTTAATTACTTCAAAACCTTTGCAAAAAGAGTTCAAAATGAAAAAGGATATGTGATCACATCTATTAGAAGTGATCATGGCAAAGAATTTGAAAATGAAAACTTTGAAAACTTTTGCAATGAACTTGGCATTTCACACAATTTTTCTGCTCCTAGAACTCCACAGCAAAATGGTGTAGTTGAAAGGAAAAATAGAACTTTAATCGAAATGGCTAGGATAATGCTCAATGAATATGATTTACCATCTTATTTTTGGGCGGAAGCCGTTAATACAGCTTGTTACATTGCAAATCGTGTTTATAAAAGGCATTTAACTAATAAAACTTCTTATGAGCTATGGAATGGAAGAATACCCAGAATTGGATATTTTAGAGTATTTGGATGCAAATGCTTCATATTGAATACCAAGGATAATCTTGGTAAATTCTCATCAAAATCAGATGAAGGCATATTCTTAGGATATTCATCATATAGCAAAGCATATAGAGTATTTAACATAAAAACTCTAGTTATAGAAGAATCAATGCATGTTGTATTTGATGAATCATCTAAACTTGATCAAAAGAAAGGTATTACTTTCAATGACCCTGCAGGTACTCTTGAACCTCTTGAATCTATTGATGCTCCAAAGATCAATCAACTTGAAGAAGAGACTCAAGATCTACCTAAGGATTGGCAATACAAGAAAGATCATCCAAAGGAACTCATCATTGGAGAAACATCAAAGGGAGTAATTACTAGATCTAAAATTAATCATGTTGATGTTAATGTTGCTTTTGTTTCTCAAATTGAACCAAAAACTATTGAGGAAGCTTTAAATGATGAAAATTGGATAACTGCAATGCATGATGAACTTAATCAATTTGAAAGAAATAATGTTTGGCAACTTACTCCTAGACCTATAGATCATTCTATAATAGGATGCAAATGGATTTATAGGAATAAGCTTGATGAAAATGGTCACATTATTAGAAATAAAGCAAGATTGGTAGCCAAGGGTTATAATCAAGAAGAAGGTATTGACTATGATGAAACCTTTGCTCCAGTAGCCAGATTAGAAGCTATTAGAATATTACTTGCTTTTGCATGTCATATGAATTTTAAGCTTTATCAAATGGATGTTAAAAGTGCATTTCTAAATGGACTCATAAATGAAGAAGTTTATGTTGAACAACCTCCTGGTTTTGAAAACTACAAATTTCCTGATCATGTTTTCAAACTTACCAAAGCTTTATATGGATTAAAGCAAGCACCTAGAGCTTGGTATGATAAACTTAGTGCATATTTGCTTGAAAATGGTTTTTCAAAAGGAAAAGTAGACACAACTCTTTTTGTTAAAAAGGATAAGCACAACATTTTGATTGTACAAATTTATGTGGATGACATAATATTTGGAGCTACTAATGAAGCCTTGTGCAAAGAATTTGCTTCTTGTATGACCAGGGAATTTGAAATGAGCATGATGGGTGAACTCAAGTTCTTCCTTGGACTACAAGTCAAGCAATGTAAAGATGGGATCTTCATCAACCAATCCAAATATACAAAAGAACTCATCAAGAAATTTGGAATGGATGGCTGCAAAACTAGCAAAACTCCTATGAGCACATCATTGAAATTAGGTAAAGATGACAATGGTAAAGCAGTAGATGAGAAGAAATATCGAGGTATCATCGGATCACTACTTTACTTAACCGCATCTAGGCCTGATATAATGTACAGTGTATGTCTATGTGCTAGATTTCAAACCTGTCCTAAAGAATCACACTTGAATGCCACAAAGAGAATCTTGAAATATTTGAGTGGTACAATACATTTAGGACTTTGGTATCCAAAGAACACATCATTTCATATTATAGGATTTTCAGATGCAGATTATGCTGGTAGTATCTTAGATAGAAAAAGCACAACAGGAGCATGTCACTTTCTTGGTAATTGTTTAGTTTCTTGGCATAGTAAGAAACAAGCATCAGTTGCTTTATCCACAACGGAAGCTGAATATGTTGCAGCTTGTTTTTGTTGCACACAAGTATTATGGATGAAACAACAACTGCTTGACTATGGTAAAGTTTTTAACAATATTTCCATTAAATGTGACAACACTAGTGCTATAAATTTGTCTAAGAATCCTATACAACATTCTAGGTCCAAGCATATAGATATTAGACATCATTTTTTAAGGGAAAATGTGCAAAATCAGAACATAATTCTAGAATTTATTGAAACACAAAATCAACTTGCGGATGTCTTTACAAAACCCTTGAATGAAGATAGACTTAATTTTATTAAACTTAATTTAGGAATGATTGATGGAAACACTCTGAATTAATTGCCTATCAATAAGGTTTCTATGTGAATGAATTTAATGTTTCTTAACACAATAGAAATATTTTCCATCTTTCCTTGAATCTTTCATTTTTAAGTATGTCGCGGTCGCTCCAGTATTCTTTAGCGGTCGCTATCCTGTCTGTCAGTTTCATTCAAACTAATGACTCTGAGCGCGGTCGAGAAAATTTGTGCGCAACCGCACCAATTTGAAAAGTTTCGACCGTTACAGTTGTTTTCTTCACTCGCGAGCGTACTGATCATAATAATGGACGCTGTACCCCATGTCGCGATCGCACCTTATTAAATCTGCGACCGCACCCTGTACACTCTGCTCGAAAATTTATAACCGTTGGCTGTGTGACAGGTCGCAACTCTTAACTCTCAACAGTCATAAACGGCTATTTTCTTTACTTCATCTATTTAAGAGTGTTTTGCATCAGTTTATCTGATATTTTGCCTATCAAAGCACACAAACTTCCTTCTGAAACCCTAAAAACTTCTACTTCTCAATCACCCTCTGTCTTCCAATTTACTTCTACTCTCTTTTCTAATGGCTCCCAAAAGAAAAACCACTTCCAAAATTAAGGGTCAAGCTAAGAGAGTTCCAGGAATCACCATTAGAGAACCTGTTGTTGAACCTCCATCTCCTCCACAGTCAAAAAGGGGTGAAAAAATTCACAAACCTCATCATCAAACCTCTGAGGAAGACATTAGGTATGCTATGCTTAAGAAAAAGAAGGTTGAAGGCACCAAATCACCTTTTGGTGGGATGCTGTCTGCCTTGAACATCAAGGACGAAATTGAAGGATTGTTGGATGTCCTTGGATGGGAAAAATTTGTCTTTCCAGAAGAGGTAGGCTACTCAAGTCTTAGCAAAGAATTTCTGATGTCTCTTCAAATAGAAAAAAGTGCAAACTCTGCTCTAGGTTGGTACGGGGTAAGATTTAAGCTTTTTGATCATTATCATTCCTTAACCCTAGAAGGATTTGGCAACATTTGGAACTTCCCCTCTGAAGGTATAACCTCCTACAATGACCAAATCTTCTCAAACCCAACACTTTCTGATTTCTGGAGAGAAATTTCCATTGAAACCTCTTTTGAAAAGGAATCTAAAGCCAGACATATCAAATCTCTCACCCACTGGATGCTCCATAGGATTATCACCTATACCATTCACCAAAGAGCTGATGGGAATGAGAAAGTCACCAAAAGAGATCTTATATTTCTGTATGCTTTCACCCATAACATCAAAATGAACACCACCAAGTTCTTGATTGATACCTTTTATCATCATGCTATTACAAGAACTGGTACCTTCTTCCTATCCTCTCAAGTTACTCAAATAGCTAGGCACCTAAACCTTCTGAATAATTTGAACTTAGCTACTTTGAGGAACCCTTTCACTCTAGCCTCCAATGCTATCACAATGGATTACTTAGAGCATGCTGGTTGTGTAAGGAAGATAGAAGGGTCATATGTATACTGCTATGGCAAGAAAGGAGTTATGGATAAACAAAAGAAAAGGCCAAGGTATACAATTGAGGAAGAGGGAGATTCTGTAGAAGTTGCAGTAGAATTACCTCCAAAAGCAACTTCATCAAAAGCTGCTAAAGAAACTGCTTCATCCTCCACACAACTCATCCTCCAAGCTATCAAGACTCTCTCAAGGAAACTCTCTAAGTTCAAGAAGAGTGTCTCCAAGAGATTCCAGCACTTGAACAAAAGGATAGACCTTATATCCCACATGCACCATGATCTTTATGACATGCAAGGCAAATTGGACTTGCCTCCATGCAATCTTGAAGATTGGGATATAAGTGATCACACCCAAAGCGTTGCTGAAGAAGAAGAGTCCATTAGCACTAGCTCTGCCTCTGTTGCACCTCAAGATAAGGGGAAAGCTCCTTTAGTTGAAGAAGAGTTAGAGTTAGATGATGACTCAGAATAGCTTAGCTTTAGTCTGTTTTTGCTTGCATTTTCATATGTTTGCTAATTTGCTTTCTGTTTTGTATTTTCCTCCACTTCAATCTATATAATGTTTATATTTCCTTTCATTTGCTTTGTTAATATTTTTGCTTAACATTTATTTCATTTTGCCTATGCCAATGGGGGAGAGAAAATACCAAAATGGAATGTGGTATAAATGGAATGTCAATAAAATTATGGGGGAGAAATAAGAACAATCTGTTTGAACATTTGCAAATTAGGGAAAAATGTTTATGGGGGAGTTAATTTCTTGTTGAAATTTATTGAACATTTGCAAATAAGAAAAAATGTTTATGGGAGAAAAATGTTTGCACCAAGATAAACTACTAAATCACAAATGCTCTTAACCATGATTGTTGCATATGTTAAGGGGGAGCATTTTAGACTTATTATTTTTCTCATCATTCCATTTGAATTGTCAAAGTCAAAATGGGGGAGATTGTTAGACAAATGATCTTAATTTTGATACTTGACAACTCAAATGGATGATCTATTTAACTTGTGTTTGAGAAATCTTGTTGCAGGATTAGGTTGCTTCAATTAAAGGTGAACAGAACAATTCTCGCGGTCGCACATCACCTAAATACGACCGCTCCAAGCAATTACAGAATGAAACCTTGTCACAGTAGGTTTCGCGGTCAGAAGTTCGACCTCAGTCGCGACCGCTCCTACAGCATAGCGACCGTCCGAATATTTGCACGACCGCTACTCAAGGAACTTAAATCATTACAATCACAGTAAGGTTTCGCGGTGACAAGAACGGTGAATAACTCGACCTCGCTTATCACTTTAGCGACCGCCCCATTCAGAGTCGCGACCGCCCAACAATTCAAGAAGAAATTGCTCAAAGAGACAGTAGTGTTCGCGTCCTCAGGTGCGTCCAGAAGCTCGACGCGAGTATGTGAGTTCGACCGGGAAAAGCTACCAAGGGCGACCGCGAAGATTCAAATTATGGCGGACATCTCTTTTGCTCTGTCAGAAAGTGACACATGACATGACCGTTGTAAACCCACTTCAATATTCAAAAAGGGCGACCGCACCTCTGCTTGGCGCGACCGTCCCGACAAATACAGCATGGGCAAAAAACGGTCCGACAAACACATCGTGGGCAAGATTCCAGCTGCAGAGCACTAAAATTCGACCGTTGAAGTCTTTTCAAAAGTAGCGACCGTCCCCTGTTAAAGGACGACCGCGAGAAGCATGAGCGCGACCATCCTTTCATGAAGGGCGACCGCGAAGTGCTTCGGGCAGTTTAAGTAAAGAAGGTCTAATCTACCAATACATTATTCTTAATGTCTATAACGGCTAGTAAGACCACATTGGCTATAAATACAATGTCTCTCTGAGAAAAGAAAACAGAGCAAGCAAGAAATCAGATTTTGATAGCCAAGCAACAAATTTTCTATTACTTAAACTTACATTTGAATTGTAATGTATGTTAGGTGTTAGCATTTGAAAACACCATTGTATAAGTTTGAGTGTAAGCTTGGGAAACACTTGGGTTGTGAGAGTAAGCCTTGTAAAACTCTTGTTAGGTTGTGAGAGTGAGCCTTGTAAAACTCTTGATTGGGTTGTAAGTGTGAGCCTTAGAAAAACACTTGTAAAGTTAGGTGTGAACTTGTGAAAACACCAAAGTTGGAAGTGAGCTTGTAAAAACTTCAAAGTCTAGTGGAACCTTAACAAGTTGTTAAGGAAGTGGATGTAGGATTGAAGTAAATCCGAACCACTATAAATCTTGTGTGTTCTTTCTTCCTTCATCACTCAACAATCTTTATATTCCGCACTTCTTGTTTGTTGAGTTTTTTAAATTGTCATTACTTCTTGAGGAAACCAATTCACCCCCCCCCTCTTGGTTGCCATCTTGGGACAACAGTAAGCATACACAAATCAATGCTCTAGAGTAATTCCCTCACCTAGTAAAGTCATTGGAGTCATGATGCATAAATATATTGATTCATGAATCATCAAGCTAGATTCCTCATTGGTTGAGCATTGTTTTATTTGTTTTTGTTATAGTTTTGTGTCTTGTTTACTATGATAATTATTGTTTTATTTAGGTATTTTGTTAGTTTTAATCGGTTTGTTTGGTGTTTTCATTAATTTTGGTAGTTTTAGTTTATTTCAATGTTTATGTTGTTTTTGATGTAGTCTTTAGTATTGTGTTTATGTTGTGTTGGTTATTGTCTATTGATTTCTTGTTTAGATTTGTTTTGAGTTTTGTGTTAGGTTAAAAAGGCAAGGAAGCAAATTTGAAGGAGAAAGTGGCAGTGGCTGACACAGGCAGAGGACACGGCCAAGTCACTGGCCGTGTCCCATACCAAGTTAAATTGAAGAACAAGTCCCAGTAGCAGACACATGCAAGGGACACGGCCAAGTCTTGTGGCCGTGTCCCTCCAAAGAAGACCCACACGACCAAGTCATCTCCACTTGGCCGTGTCTCACCAAGTTCCAAAGGAATAGAAGAAGCAAAACTCACAGTGGAAGACACAGGCAAGGGACACGGCCAAGTCACCTGGCCGTGTCCCTCCAACAAGCTCCAACATGGCCAAGTCACATCTGACTTGGCCGTGTCACTCAACAAAGAAGAAAAGAAGAAAAGGCAAGTAGTGGTGGACACAAGCAAGGGACACGGCCAAGTCACCTGGCCGTGTCCCTCCAAAAGCCACTTACACGGCCAAGTCACATCTGACTTAGCTGTGTCCCTCATGAACAAATCACGCAGCGGATTTTTAAAGCGACGTTCCATATAAAAGGAAAAGGAGAGCTTAGGGTTGGGACTGTTGACGATTTGGAGAATATTTTCAGCCGTCAGAGAGAGTGAGGTTAGGGTTTAGCTTTGTTTTCTTGATTTTGATTTCACTTTTCATTACTTTAGCTTAGATTAGATTGTTCTAGCCATTGTTTCATCCTTCTTGCAAGATTTGATCAAGAGATTCTTCAGAAGCTTCAAGGAGTTGTAACTTGGTTTTGTTCTCGAACTTATTCTCTTTATTTACATTGAAATTGTTTTAATGGATATTATCATGTCTATTTTGATTTCTTTGAACATTAATGAGATGAATATGTTTGATTGCATTATGAACTAATTTGATCTAGTCTAGGGTTTGTATGGATCTGTTATGATTGTATGAATTGGTTATTCTCTTAGCTAATAATTTCTTTAGCCTTGATTGAATGAAATATTGTTAACATATAATTGATTGGCCACCAATTGTGTGTTTTAGGTATTAGATGATGGATTGAGAAATGAAGTCTAATGCTGGAACAATTCAATTAAGAACTTAGGTGAATTAGAGATATAACCTATTAAAAAGATTATTTCAATTATAACAAGATTAGTTGAAAGAGGTTTGAATGTGAGAGCTTATTTCCTTGACTTGATTAATTGAGTTGTTTGAGATTTAATCCTTGAAATTATATTAGTTAAGAGGAATAACCGTTCATACATATCAATAGTAGAGAAGTGCAAACCCTAGACCATTCTATTAAGTAAATCAAATCATCAACTCAAGTTTACTTTTATTTGTTTTCAAATTTCAATCAATCTTCTTCATTATTTAGCAATTTAAATCTATTCATTACTTGTTACTTTTAATTTGATAATCAATTAGTCACTTTAGCTTCCTTGTGAGAAGACCTTGGGGCGATCACCTTTGCTACAGCTACCTCGTATACTTGCGAGTGACGCTTGGTGGTAGAGTTAATTTGAGCGCAACAAGTTTTTGGTGCCGCTGCCGGGGAAGCTAATTGGCGTAATTGTTTATTTAAAAAAAATAAAAATAAATACTTTGGATTATTTTTCATTGTTTTCATTTTATTTTATTTGTCTTTTGCTTTTGATATTTCTTTTTCTAGAAATTTTTGTTTATTCAAGGCAGGAGATCACTCGAAGGAGAGTTACATCCTTTTATTCCAGAAATTCAGAGAGTGAAAAGGAGCAGAGAAGAGTTTGAGCTCTACACCGGATTTGATACTTCAGAGGAAGACACTTCTGAATTTGAGACAGATTCTGCACAATCAGTTAAAATGGCTGAAGAAAGACAAAGGACGATGAGAGACTTTGCTAGACCTGTTATTGGAACCTCCACTTCTTGCATAAGACTGACAGATGCAGCAAGAAATTATGAGTTGAAGAACATTCATTACAACATGCTGCCATCATTCTATGGAGTTCCAAATGAAGATCCTTTGAACTTTATTCGGGATTTCTACTCCACCCTCAACACTTTTCCTTTGGGAGGACTTACAGAAGATCAGTTGAGGATGAGATGTTTCCCTTATACTTTGAAGGACAGGGCAAAGAGCTGGCTCATGACGTTACCTGAAAATTCACCGACAACTTGGGAGCAAGTTTATAACAAGTTCATGGGAAAGTTCTATTCACACCAAAAGACAGCTGAGTTGAGAGGGAAGATTGCTACATTCTCTCAATTTGAAGGAGAGCCATTTCATGAGGCTTGGGACAGATTCAAGATGCTATTGATCCAGTGTCCACATCATCACTACCCACTTCAACTCCTTAATCAGTTTTTCTATGATGGTCTAACCCAGCAATTTCAGAACACTGTTGATAATGCAGCTGGGGGAGCCATGGGAGAAAAGACAGCTGATGAGACTTATGAGATCTTTGAGATGTTGGGAGTTAATTCTCAACAAAAGAGTGTAAGGGGAAGAAGTAAAGGGGTGAATCAACTGGAAGCTAATACTGAAATGGTTAGTCAAATAGCTGAGTTGACAAGGCAGGTTCAGATGCTAAACATGAAGAATAATATTTCTTCATCTACTCAAGAAGTGTGTGGAATCTGTGGGACATTTGGGCATGGAGCAAATATATGCCCCTCTGCATATGAATCTTTTGGGAATGAAGCTGAGCAAGTTAATGCTATGGGGGGATTTCAACCAAGAGCCAGGAATGATCCTTACTCTAACACTTACAATCCTGGTTGGAGGAGTCACCCCAATTTTTCCTGGACAACAAATAATGCTCAACAGCCATTCCATTTGCTCCAGAGATAGAACCAACAGCAGGGCCAATCCTCAAATCAAGGTCAGCCTAAGAGAGATAGTTTGGAGGAAAGTTTACAGGCTTTTATCCAAGTCAGTGCTAAAAATCAGGAGATGAACAACAAGAGGCTGGATTCCTTGGAAGCATCTTTTAAGAAGGTGGAGACCCAAGTGGGGCAACTTGCTCAACAGATGCAGATTCAACAAAAGGGGAAGTTCCCATGTCAACCTGAGCAGGCACAAGCAGTGACTGTTCTTAGGAGTGGCAAGGTAATTAATAACAATGTTGAAAATAATTCTGTTAATGCAGGTGAGCAAGAGAATAAAAAGGAAGGAGAACTAGAGAACAAAGGTGTTGAAGAAAGATCAATGGAGAAGTCCCCTATAGCAGATTTGCACAAGGCAAGCAATCCATACCGGCCACCTATTCCATTCCCTAGCAGGTTGAAGGATGATAAAAAAGATAAGCAATTTTCAGATATCTTCAACATGCTGTCTAAGGTAAGTATTAACTTACCCTTACTTGAGGCAATTAAGAACATGCCGGCTTATGCTAAATTCTTCAAAGAACTGAATACTAAGAAAAAGAGGTATGAGCCGAATGAAAAGGTGATAGTTTCTGAGGTAGCTAGTGCTGTTTTGTAGCATAAACTACCTCCTAAGCTAAAGGATCCTGGAAGCTTTATTATTCAAATTACTATGGGGAATGGAAAAGGTACTGAGGGCATGTGTGATTTAGGAGCTAGTGTGAATTTAATGCCTTATTCTGTTTATCTTGATTTGGAATTAGGGGAACTTAAACCAACAAAAATGGTGTTGCAATTAGCTGATAGATCTCTTAGATTCCTGAAAGGGGTTATAGAAGATGTGTTAGTTAAAGTTGGTGGTTTGATAGTACTTGTGGATTTCATTGTTCTTGACATGGAAGTAGGTAATTCTTCAGCATCTGCACACACAATTCTACTGGGTAGGCCTTTTATGGCGACTACCAACACTTTGATAGATGTTAAGAATGGAAAATTATCAATGACTGTTTTGGGACAAACTGTGGAATTTTCTATTTTTAACACTTCTCCTATTCCTACAACTGCTTTATATGAGGATTGTTCTTTCATTGATTGTGTTGATGCAGTTGTTTCAGATGTTTTCTTGCAGACAGGTTCCTCTGATAAATTGGAGCTGGCATTGACTTTGGATAGTGATTTGGAAATTTTTGATGCAGAAATAGCCAGTTGTCTTGAGACCTTAGGAAGTGCTGAAGTAGAGGAGCTTAAGGAGGACCCAATTTGTGAGCTTTTCCCCATTGAAAAAGAAGAGAAGAACCCCTCACTAGAGTTAGAGCTGAAAGAGTTACCTAAGAACCTGAAATATGTGTTTTTAGGAGATCACAACACTTTACTTGTGATAATATCTAGTGAACTTAGTGAAGGGGAGGAGATGAGGTTGGTGAGTGAGCTTAAAAGATTGAAGAGAGTAATAGGATGGGGATTGAGTGACATCAAGGGTATTAGCCCTTCCATGTGCATGCATAGAATCACTTTAGAAGAGGGAGCTAAACCTGTGAGGGAGACTCAAAGGCGCCTTAACCCAAATATGAGTGAAGTGGTTAAGAAGGAAGTGCTCAAATTGCTGGATGAAGGAGTAATTTACCCAATAGCTAATAGTGAGTGGGTGAGCCCAGTACATATAGCTCCTAAGAAATCTGGAATCACTGTGGTGAAGAATGAGAATAATGAGTTGGTTCCTACTAGGACTACTACTGGGTGGAGAATGTGCATCGATTATAGGAAGTTGAACAATGCTACAAAGAAAGATCATTTCCCTCTTCCTTTTATTGATCAGATGTTAGATAAACTTTCTGGGCACTCACATTATTATTTTCTGGATGGCCTTTCAGGTTACTATCAGGTGCCAATAGCTCCAGAGGATCAGTCCAAGACAACCTTTACTTGCCCTTTTGGGACTTATGCATTTCGACGTATGCCCTTTGGCTTGTGCAATGCACCTGCAACTTTTCAGAGATGCATGATGTTTGTCTTCTCTGACATGATAGACGATTTTATTGAGGTATTTATGGATGACTTTTCTATTTTTGGTAATTCTTTTGATAATTGCCTCAATAAACTTGTTCGTGTGCTTGAGAGATGCATTGAATGTAACCTCACTTTAAGTTGGGAAAAGAGTCATTTTATGGTTACTCAGGGCATTGTCTTAGGTCATGTGGTGTCAAGTAAAGGGATTGAGGTAGACAAGGCTAAAATTGAATTGATTGCTAAGTTACCCCACCTACCTCAGTTAAGGGAATAAGAAGTTTTCTAGGGCATGCAGGATTTTACAGGAGGTTTATTAAGGATTGTGCCATTTATTGGGGAAAGATGTTCCATTTGAATTTACAGCACAATGCATGCAAGCTTTTAATTCCCTTAAGGAAAAATTGACTAGTGCACCAGTGATTGTAGCTCCTGTTTGGTCTTTACCTTTTGAAATCATGTGTGATGCCTCTAATCATGCAGTAGGAGCTGTTCTTGGGCAAAGGGTTGACAAATACTTGAGAGTAATTTATTATGTCAGTTTAACCCTGAATAGTGTACAAATGAACTACACCACAACTGAAAAGGAAATGTTAGCTGTTGTTTTTGCTTTAGACAAATTTAGAGCTTATTTAATTGGGTCAAAAATTATTGTCCATTCTGATCATGCAGCTCTTAAATATCTGTTAACAAAACAACATGCTAAACCGCGCTTAATTAGATGGGTGTTGTTATTGCAAGAGTTTGATTTCCAAATCAAGGATACTAAGGGTAGTGAGAATGCTGTTGCTGATCATTTATCCAGATTACCCTTCTTTAGTGAAAATCTTGCATCTAATAGCATTTATAAAAATTTAGAAGAATTTCCTGATGAGCATCTGTTTGTGGTAATTAATGCCCCTTGGTTTGCAGATATTGCTAACTATCTTGCTTGTGGTATTTTGAGATCTAACATGTCCTTTCAGGAAAAGAAAAGGTTTCTACACTTGAGTAAGTTTTATTTTTGGGATGAACCTTATCTATTCCGGATATGCAAAGATGAGATAGTTCGCAGGTGTGTAGCTGAGGAAGAACAACTGAGTGTTCTTCAATTTTGTCATGATCTTCACTGTGGGGGTCATTTTGGAGGAAGGAAGACTGCAGAAAAGGTGCTTCAAAGTGGTTTTTACTGTCCTACTTTATTTAAAGATGCTCAAGACTATTGTAAGCACTGTGATCGTTGCCAAAGAGTAGGTAACATTGGGAGGAGGAATGAAATGCCCCTTCAGTCATATATTGTTGTTGAACTGTTTGATGTGTGGGGAATAGACTTTATGGGTCCTTTCCCCAAGTCCTTTGGTTATAAATACATTTTAGTTGCTGTTGATTATGTTTCCAAATGGGTGGAGGCAATCCCCACCCGTACTAATGATGCTAATATTGTTGTTAAATTTGTGAAGGAAAACATTCTTAGCAGGTTTGGCACACCAAGGGTGATAGTCAGTGATGGGGGGAGCCATTTTTGCAACAGGCTTTTTGAGAAGTTAATGCACAAATCTGGCGTGAAGCACAAGGTGGCAACCCCATACCATCCACAGACTTCTGGACAAGTGGAAACATCAAACAAGTAGCTAAAAGGAATTCTGGAGAAAACAATCAACACATCCAGGAAGGATTGGGCAAACATATTGCATGATGCACTATAGGCATATAGGACTGCTTTCAAAACTCCTCTTGGTATGAGTCCTTACCGATTGGTTTTTGGAAAAGCTTGTCACTTACCAGTGGAGTTGGAGCACAGAGCATATTGGGCAATCAAGACTCTGAATTTGGACTTGGACAAAGCGAAGAGAGAACGACTTCTTCAAATTTCAGAGTTAGATGAGCTGAGAAATGAGGCTTATGAGAGCTCGAGAATTTACAAGGATCGCACGAAAGCACTTCATGACAGAATTATAGTGCGAAAGACATTGAGTCCAGGTATGAAAGTTTTACTTTTTAACTCACAACTCCGTCTTTTTCCATGTAAACTCAAGTCTTGATGGAGTGGACCTTTTGAGATAACTCGGGTGTATCCTTCTGGTGCCATTGAATTACTTAACTCTCGAACAAGTGAGACTTTTAAAGTGAATGGACAGAGAGTTAAGCCATACAATGAAGGATTTCAGGAAGTGAGGATCATTGATAGCACTTTGATCCGTGATCCTTAGGTCTTGCATGATGTCCAGCTTTATGACATTAAAGAAGCGCTAAATGGGAGGCAACTGTTGCGCTCGAATTAACTCTACCACAAAGCGTCACTCGCAAGTATACGAGGTAGCTGTAGTAAAGGTGATCGCCCCAAGGTCGTCTCACAAGGAAGCTAAAGTGGCTAATTGATTATCAAATTAAAAGTAACAAGTAATGAATAAATTTAAATTGCTAACTAAAGAAGTAGTTTAATTGAAGTTTAAAACAATAAAAGTAAACAAGACCTGATGTTTTCATTCACTTGATAAAAAGGTCTAGGGTTTGCACTTCTCTACTACTTATTTGTATGAACGGTTATTCCACTTAACTAATTTAATTTCAAAGATTAAATCTCAAACAACTTAATTAATTGAGTCAAGGAAATAAGCTCTCGCCCCTCTTACAACTAATCTTGTTATAATTGAAACAATCTTTTTAATAGGTTATATCTCTAATTCACCTAAGTCCTTTAATTGAATTGTTCCAGCATTAGACTTCATCTCTCAATCCATCATCTAATACCTAAAACACACAATTGGTGGCCAATCAATTATATGTAACAATATTTCATTCAATAAAGGCAAAAGAAATTATTAGCTAAAAGAATAACCAGTTCATACAATCATAGCAGATCCATACAAACCCTAGACTAGATCAAATTAGTTCATAATGCAATCAAACATATTCATCTCATTAATGTTCAAAGAAATCAAAATAGACATGATAATATCCATTCAAATAAAATAAAGAGAATAAGTTCGAGAACAAAACCAAGTTACAACTCCTTGAAGCTTCTGAATAATCTCTTGTTCAAATCTTGCAAGAAGAATGAATAACTGGCATGAACAATCTAATCTAGCTAGTTTTGATCCAAAGTTTAATCAAAATCCAAGAACAACAAAGTTATCCAAAACCCTAATCTCTTTGACGGCTCAAACTTAGCTCAAAATCGTCAACACCCCAAACCCTAACTTTTCTTTTTTCTTTTATACGAAACTTCGGCTTTAAAATTCATTGCGCGTTTGTTTCATGAGGGACACGGCCAAGTCAGATGTGACTTGGCCGTGTGAGTGACTTTTGGAGGGACACGGCCAGGTGACTTGGCCGTGTCCCTTACTTGTGTCCACCACTGCTTGCCTTTTCCTCTTTTCTTCTTTATTGAGTGACACGGCCAAGTCAGATGTGACTTGGCCGTGTTGGAGCTTGTTGGAGGGACACGGCCAGGTGACTTGGCCGTGTCCCTTGCCTGTGTCTTCCACTGTGAGTTTTGCTTCTTCTATTCCTTTGGAACTTGGTGAGACACGGCCAAGTGGAGATGACTTGGCCGTGTGGGTCTTCTTTGGAGGGACACGGCCATAAGACTTGGCCGTGTCCCTTGCATGTGTCTGCTACTGGGACTTGTTCTTCAATTTAACTTGGTATGGGACACGGCCAGTGACTTGGCCGTGTCCTCTGCCTGTGTCAGCCACTGCCACTTTCTCCTTCAAATTTGCTTCCTTGCCTTTTTAACCTAACACAAAACTCAAAACAAATCTAAACAAGAAATCAATAGACAATAACCAACACAACATAAACACAATACTAAAGACTACATAAAAAACGACATAAACATTGAAATAAACTAAAACTACCAAAATTAATGAAAACACCAAACAAACCGATTAAAACTAACAAAATACCTAAATAAAACAATAATTATCATAGTAAACAAGACACAAAAACTATAACAAAAACTAATAAAACAGCAACCCATCGGTTTGCATTTATTTTTTGTAGTTGTAATTTTAAATTTTGCGAGTATTAATTTTATGTTCGGTTTAAATAAATGGACTGTGCTTTGATCGATTTTTCTTTACTTTGTGTTTCAGGGTGTTTAACGAAGAAGGGTTGCAAAAATCGTTGAGTAAAAAAAAGGTTAAAAGTTAATAAAAGGCAGTAGGTGACACGGCCAAAGGACTTGGCCGTGTCCCTTGGCCGTGTCACACACTGGACACGGCCAAACTTCTTCAAAATTTGAACGATTTTGCAATTTTGTACAGAATAGGACACACCCAGGGGACACGGCCAAGTCACCTGGCCGTGTCCCTCCAAGAGCATCAGACACGGCAGTGTCACCTTGACTTGGCCGTGTCCCTTCACTTTCACACACCAGACACGGCCAAGTACCCACTAACACGGCCATGTCCCTCAAATTTTACACTTTTAAAACCCGATTTTGCCCAGTTCTTTTCATAAATCCCTAAATTTTCCATCTTCGTCTCTCTCGCTCGCTCGCTCTCTGTATCGCCAAAACCATTGATTTTTATTTCAAAACTCCAACTTTTCCATTAAAACTTCAAATTTCTTCAACAAAACTTGAGATAATCACTTAAAACTTCCTCTTTACTCATATAATTTTGATTTAATTCAGTTTTGGGTGTTACTTTTTTCATATCTCAAGATGCCAAGAACTAAAACTGTCTCACACCGCAAGAAGAAGAAATCTACTACCGAAGGAGCTTCTTCCTCTTCCTCAACTTCATCTTTCAAGAGGGCAAGTCTTTTGGCTCGGGGTTTTTTCCCGACAAGGTATGTGAATGACGAATCTCTAGATGCCCTGCAAATTAGGACTAATTTTTATAGATATGTGCAATTTCTTGGGTGGGAGACTTTTGTCTCATTGAAACCTTTGCAGTTTGAGGAGCTTACTCTAGAATTTTTGACATCTCTTAAGGTGGAAAGAGATGATAAGAAAATCTGCAAGAGAATGATGTTTAAATTGATGGGAAAATCATTTGAGCTTAATATTGATCAGTTAAATGCTATCTATGGTTTTCATCAGCATGGGGAAAGGTCGATTCCCAAAGAATTTAGACAACAATTTGCTTGGGGAGCTTTAGGCTCGGGTACTTATGTGGCCAAATCGGCCAAGGCATCTAAATTAAAGAATCCCGCTTTGAGGTACTTGCATAGGTTTATGTCTTGCGGATTCTTTGCTCGGAAGGAAAGCCCGGGTGTGGTTGAGTCGAGTGAGTTATTTTTCCTGGACTGTGTTTTGAATGAAATGGCTGTGAGTGTCGGCTATTGGTTAGCCGATATTTTTGATACTGTAGCTAATAAAAGGAGGGGGGCAATTTGTGTTGGAGGATTGATCACCACATTAGCAGTAGCCCTTGTTGAGGATTTTGAGCCGAGTACTAGTCGCATGACTAGAATTATGGGTAATGACTCCTTGGATCTAGCTACACTTGAGAAGATGCACATGGTGGTGCATAGGAGAGGGACTTATGTGATGCCTTCAGATGAGCTTGCAGCACCGGGGGACAGGCATAAGAGAGCACAGGTCCAAGAGGAGTCCGACTCGAATTCTCTTGGCCTAGATGAGGATGCTCCTGTCTCGGAACATCAAGAGGTACTTCTGAGGATTAAGGCCCTGGAGGGCAAAGAGGATCGACTGGATGGCAAGGTGGACCGTAACCATGCTGAGGTATTGCAGCAGTTGGAACAAATTAATAGCAATCTTGCGAAGATCTTGAGTCTCCATCCCTCAGCTGCGTCATCTTCCCGCCCACCTTTTCCTTAGATTTTGAGTCCTTGCTTTATTTTGTTTAATGTATTTTTGTTATAATTTTTCGTTTTTGTTTTAATGTTAACGTTTTATATTTGGATATTTTATTTTTATATATTGTACTTTTATTTTTGAACTTTTGTGTTTGAGATGGAAAGCTAGGATTTTGCCTCACCAGGTACGATGGAAGACAGGTTGTCCTTTGACTCTTTTTATTTATTATTCTTGTTTTACATTGAGGACAATGTAAGTTTTAAGTGTGGGGTACTCTTTAAGCTTTCCTTTAATTTTTGTTTTGTTTGTCTTGTGTTGCTTATTGTGTTTGTTGTGCATGGCATAATTGTTGAAAATTTATTGATCTTTTCTTTGATTCTAGCATTATAGTTGAGACTTTAGTATCAGCATAGAAATGAGCATTTGAATTCATTCGGGATCAATTTTCGCATTCTGCAATTCATGACATATAATCTTTGTGAACCCACCTGTGTGAGTTTTGAGCCTCATAAATTTGATATTATTGTCAATTGATTTTCTTTTCTTAAGTGTGCACCTTCATGATTTAGCATCTCTAGAGTTTGCTTTTGCATACTAATTGAACTCGCATTATGATTTAATCTCAAGGTTTAAAGTGATGAAGGCAAATTAGGTTATCCCTTTAGCTTAAAAAGACCTCCCTTAATATTAAATTCCTTAGTGTGCCAAGTTGAGCCTTTGACCTTTTCTTGTTTGATCAACACAATTCACAGCTTAACTTTCTCTTATTATCATCATACCTGCATTAAGGAATGGAGTTCTTATTATATGACAATAGGGTGGTTTATTTCAAAGTGTGGGGTAAGCAAATATATAAAAAAAACCAGCAAATATAAAAAAAATTAAAAAAAATAAAAAATAATAAGAATATGGTATTGCTATTTGGGGTGAAATGCATACTTTGCACTTTGTATTTGATTAAGAGTTGACTATTCTTTTCCTCTACATGTTAAGCTAGATGATCTATGTAATGTTATATTTTGTATATATATGTATAAAAAAAGAAAATAAAAGAGTATATATATGTATACAAAAAAATTTACATATGTTCTAGCATTTGTTTGCAAAAGAGGAATGTCGGCTCGTGTATTTTTCTTTGAGTATACAAGTATGTGAAGTATTAATGGGATTGTGAGTATGCCATTTGGGGGAGTTATGAGTGCCTTAGCAAGAGTAGTGTCTAATTTAGATACTCCATTTCTTGATGCTCCAGCTTAAATGTCTTTTCTCACACCTTCACCTTAGCCCCATTGCATCCAAATAAAAGACCTTCGGATTATTTCTTGAGAAAATCAGTGAGGGAGATTGGATAATTAAGCAAGTTTATGGTAGTATGCAATCATGAGTGGTTTGAGTGATTAACTTTTGAAATCGAGTGAAACACTTAGATGAGAGATAAGATTAGTATGTTTAGATTAATGAATGAGTTAAGAAAATCTTGATTGTAGGAAAGTGCGATTATTTATGCTGTCTCTTAAAGTATTTCATCTATATGCTGGAATTATAGTTAGGGTTGTTTGAGTTTTTAATTTATGCCATGTGAATTTGCTTGAGGACAAGCAAAGTTTTAAGTGTGGGGTAGTTGTTTTATTAGTTTTTGTTATAGTTTTGTGTCTTGTTTACTATGATAATTATTGTTTTATTTAGGTATTTTGTTAGTTTTAATCGGTTTGTTTGGTGTTTTCATTAATTTTAGTAGTTTTAGTTTATTTCAATGTTTATGTCATTTTTGATGTAGTCTTTAGTATTGTGTTTATGTTGTGTTGGTTATTGTCTATTGATTTCTTGTTTAGATTTGTTTTGAGTTTTGTGTTAGGTTAAAAAGGCAAGGAAGCAAATTTGAAGGAGAAAGTGGCAGTGGCTGACACAGGCAGAGGACACGGCCAAGTCACTGGCCGTGTCCCATACCAAGTTAAATTGAAGAACAAGTCCCAGTAGCAGACACATGCAAGGGACACGGCCAAGTCTTGTGGCCGTGTCCCTCCAAAGAAGACCCACACGGCCAAGTAATCTCCACTTGGCCGTATCTCACCAAGTTCCAAAGGAATAGAAGAAGCAAAACTCACAGTGGAAGACACAGGCAAGGGACACGGCCAAGTCACCTGGTCGTGTCCCTCCAACAAGCTCCAACACGGCCAAGTCACATCTGACTTGGCCGTGTCACTCAACAAAGAAGAAAAGAAGAAAAGGCAAGCAGTGGTGGACACAAGCAAGGGACACGGCCAAGTCACCTAGCCGTGTCCCTCCAAAAGCCACTCACACGGCCAAGTCACATCTGACTTGGCCGTGTCCCTCATGAACAAATCACGCAGCAGATTTTTAAAGTAACGTTCCATATAAAAGGAAAAGGAGAGCTTAGGGTTGGGATTGTTGACTATTTGGAGAATATTTTCAGTCGTCAGAGAGAGTGAAGTTAGGGTTTAGCTTTGTTTTCTTCATTTTGATTTCACTTTTGATTACTTTAGCTTAGATTAGATTGTTCTAGCCATTGTTTCATCCTTCTTGCAAGATTTGAGCAAGAGATTCTTCAGAAGCTTCAAGGAGTTGTAACTTGGTTTTGTTCTCGAACTTATTCTCTTTATTTACATTGAAATTGTTTTAATGGATATTATCATGTCTATTTTGATTTCTTTGAACATTAATGAGATGAATATGTTTGATTGCATTATGAACTAATTTGATCTAGTCTAGGGTTTGTATGGATCTGCTATGATTGTATGAATTGGTTATTCTCTTAGCTAATAATTTCTTTAGCCTTGATTGAATGAAATATTGTTAACATATAATTGATTGGCCACCAATTGTGTGTTTTAGGTATTAGATGATGGATTGAGAAATGAAGTCTAATGCTGGAACAATTCAATTAAGAACTTAGGTGAATTAGAGATATAACCTATTAAAAAGATTATTTCAATTATAACAAGATTAGTTGAAAGAGGTTTGAATGTGAGAGCTTATTTCCTTGACTTGATTAATTGAGTTGTTTGAGATTTAATCTTGAAATTATATTAGTTAAGAGGAATAACCGTTCATACATATCAATAGTAGAGAAGTGCAAACCCTAGACCATTCTATTAAGTAAATCAAATCATCAACTCAAGTTTACTTTTATTTGTTTTCAAATTTCAATCAATCTTCTTCATTATTTAGCAATTTAAATCTATTCATTACTTGTTACTTTTAATTTGATAATCAATTAGTCACTTTAGCTTCCTTGTGAGATGACCTTAGGGCGATCACCTTTGCTACAGCTACCTCGTATACTTGCGAGTGACGCTTGGTGGTAGAGTTAATTTGAGCGCAACAAGCACCAAAATGAATAAAAACCAATAAAAATTTTATGAAAGTAATTTATTTAAACAACTTTAAATTTAAAAAACACAATTTTTCCAATTAAATATTAAAGAAAGCAAAATAAATAAAGCAATATTCAAGCTAAGGAAAGTTTGTTGAGTTGGAGGCAAGGATTTTTTTCATCATCAAGGATCATTGCTTCATCATCCACAGTTAGTCCAAGCTTGCTTAGTAGCACATCATCTTTAGCAGCTTCTCTATCCATATCATCACAGGATGATAAGATAAAACTCTTCATGAAGGTTGTAAGCGGTGGTGCCCTTCCAAATTTAGGTAGAGGATTATTCTTAGTGTTGGGTTTATCAGGTTCAGGTAGCTTACCATTGTCGATTGGATTTTGGATCTCATGCTTCAATCAGGTACATTTATTAGTCTCATGTCCTTGAGTCTGATGAAATTGACAAAAAGCCTTAGTATCAAATTTTGGGGGTAAAGGATTTGGCAAAGGTCGAGGAGTCAAGGGTTGTAACAATCCCTTCTTTTGTAGCTTATTAAGAACCCAAGATAGAGGCTTCCCCAATTCCTAAAACTGGCTCATTCCTCCTTGACCGGTGGCATTAACATCAACTTCCTTTTGTGTATTTTGATTGCTAGGCGATAATTCCGTTTTGCAGAAAATTGGTTCTTCTCTCTTTCCCTTTGACTTTTTCCACTGGGGTGATAGCCGTCCTTATTGCCCCACTTAGATAGCACATGATTCGGCTGGTCCCATAAAATAGGGATTGATCCCTCATTTTTTCATTCGATCTCTATTAGTGAACATGTTCTCCATGGATGCTACCTTAGCATTGTGGATGAGCTCCAGAATTTCAATCAACTGGATCTTCATAATTTCAACCAATTGATCTTATAGCTCGGCCATCCTAGTTTTGACAACTTCATCGATTATATCCCTTAGCTGGTTTGCATCCATCCTCCCAATGAGGCACTTGAATCAAAAATCAATGTTGTAGGTGATATCATTGTATGCTCTTAAATTGTCGTACTTCAGGTCTATGAGCCAGAAAGGATTAATTATATGTCATGTGATGCATGCATGCTTGTACGTATGTATGCACAAATAATAAACAAAGAAAGCTAATTAGGACGTTCCTTCCACCCTTATAACTTCCACACACGAATGGTGAGTCTGTTTTCCTAGGTATATGGTTAATAAAATATCAACATGGGGTATCTTATTTTTGAATATTTTCCTCGGACATTTCAACTAATAGTTATATTTTCAAAATGAAAATCAGTTCATGATAATTCCCATTAATAAGGTTCTAATTCATTCAACTAACTATAGTAGCTTTTATGCTATATTGGATTAAAACTAAATTAAGAGGTTTATTATAAATAGATTTTTAACTTGAAAAAGTAACTAATGATTCATGCCAAAAATAAGCTCATGATTAATTATTCTTAGTATAAACTAGGCTCACAATTGATTTTTGGTATTTCATAATTGACCTAAATAATTTGCAAGCTCTTTGTAAGAAAAGATTGGATGAAAATAATTTTGTTTTTAAGCCCATTGTTAAAAGATTTTAGAAAAAATAGATTTTGGGCTTTGTGTTTTGGTCACGAGAAAAGAATTTTTGATTTTGTTTTTAGAAAAGTTTTATATCCAAAGACCATCTTAAAAAGTTTTTGAAAATAGCTTTGGTCTTTTGGATTTTAAAGAAAAATTTATTTGAGCTTACAAATGTACTTGGGTCATATTAGAAAAAGAACAAACCAAATAAGCCATGATTTAAGCCAAGATAAATTAACCATAGTCAAACAACAAGCATTTAGGATAAAACCTAAGGAAAGTAACTATGCCAATTACATGAGCTTTAGTCTTTGGGTTAAAAGGCTTAGGTTCCCATAACAAGTATATACCAAATGGTACAAGGCTATGAGTGGTTATGCCATGCTCGATTTCCATACCTTGAGTGAAAGTATGGTATCCCTTGCATAACACAACACGGGTAACAAGGGCGTCCTAACTCACGCACACGATGCAATCTAAATGATACAGTGGATAATATTATGATAAGAAAGAATAGAATAATATAAAGACCAACGAAATCAACTTCTCTTATCCCCAGTGGAGTCGCCACTGTGAGCGAGGATTTTCGCCCCCACTCCCAGTGGAATGGTTCTTATGACTTCGGCACTGTTTAGGCTCAGGGCCTTAGAGAACACGGGCCTAAGCCCGAAGAAAATGGAGTCACCACCTGGACGAGCCGGGAAAAAGAAAGGGGTGGATGACTTGATTCCTAAGGAATCCCCAACCCCCTAATGAGTTTGAAAAGTTGGGTACGTGTAGGAAGGTGAGAAATGGCCCAGTACCCCCATAAAGCCCGGTTCATTAGAACCGACCTCCTTTGCAGGTCCTAATATTATAAAATTCTTAAATATAACAATATTATCCATATCACATACAATAATTAAAATAAAGCATAATTATTTTAAAGCCAAAGCAATGTCCAAACAAAGCAAATAAATGGACACCCATCCGAGGATGGAAACATGTCCTTACATTGTCCATGTCTAAAACTAAATAGGACACTTACCGAAAGATGGAAACATGTCCTTTACACTGGTCCAAAATATAAAAGCAATTTAAGCTACATGAAAATTAATTAATGAGGTACTCACAAAGTGGAAACATACCTCTTATAATTTTAATACCAAAACAAACAAATAATAATCATAATAATAAAGAAAATATACATCCATGATAAATTAAATAAATCAAATATTGAAATTAAATAAATCAAAATACATAATAAACTACATAATCAAATCTAAAATTTAATAAAGCAAATAAAGATAAAATTTAGGTTTATGTCTCAATTTAGGGTTCTTTAATTAACATTTAGGGTTTTGGGATTTTGAAATTATTATTGCTATTATTTAGGCTACTGTGAGACTTTTTTTGGAAAAATGGGATGGATTAGGGTTTTATAAATTTGAGAAAGTAATAAGGTTTTGGGTTAATCAAATTAGGGTTTAAGGCTAACATCATAAAATTAGGGTTTTGGAACCTTAAGACATTAGGGTTTATAATTTTAAAAGACTGAGATTAGGGTTTAAGATTTTTTAGGTTTACTGGAGAGAAAGATTTATGAGATTTATTGGATTTGGGATTAAGGGTTTGTTAGGTTTATTATATGGGGGTTTGAAAAATTAAGGTGTTGATAAGGTTTTGATGTTTTAAGAATTAGGGTTTAGGAAAACTAGGGTTTACTGGATTGAGTTTTAAGAAGATTAGGGTTTAGGAAAATTAAGGAATTAAGACACTGGGGTTAGGGTTTTGAGAATTAATAAGATAGTTTAGGATTTTATATATTTTGGAAAATATATTCGATCTTAGGATTTAAGAAAATAGTTTAGAGTTTTATAGAAACAATTAAGATTAAAGTTTTTAGAAACTGTAAAGAAGATTAGAGTTTGGAGAATTAAGAAGACATTTTGAAGTTTGGGAAAAATAAGTTAGGGTTTAGATGATTAAAAAAATAGTTCGGGGCTTTTTGATTTACAAGATGGATTAGGATTTGGAATTCTCTGGATTTTTAAGCTATTGGATGAAACAATAATGAACATAATATATAATTAGGGTTTATCAATTTAGACTATTGAATCAAAGTGATAACAAAAATAAATAAATGAAAACCATTAAGAACAAGAATGATATAACAATTGAATATTTAAGCAAATTCAAGATTAAGAAATAAAACCTGCGTTGAAGGTTCCACCAAATTGTTTATTCCACCAAATTATTTATTGACTCCAAGCTACTGCCTACATCAATATTTATTTCTGGCCAAGCAAAGATCAAACATAGTGATCACTACCTTTGTTGGTTGATGAATGTTGGTTGTTTACTCCTCGATTGTTGATAATTTACTTTTGTTGTTTCCTGCCTTGCTGTTTTTACTTCTCTAAATCTAATTGCCGACCTCCTTAATGTTAATTGCCACCCTTGTTAAAGTCTAAAACATTATTATTTATAGGCCAAAACCTCACTCAGAATCCTTCACCCTAATATTAATCCGTCCTTAAAATAAATTTTAGTTCAATTAGGAAACTCATTGAAACCATGTCGATTCTGGGCAACCAGGTCAACATGCCAGATCGACATGAGTTAAGGCCATGTCGACCTGGTTGCCCTAGGTCAACATGAGTCCAACCTCATGTCGATCTGGGCTGCCAGATTGACATGAGGCATGCTCATGTCGACGTGGTCCCTCCAGGTAGACATGAGCAATTGCTCATATCTCCCCGGCCAGCCTGACTCAAATTATTCTTATCTTTTTTAACATATGGACCAAAAAGTTTTAATTTGGGTCGATTCAACTTGATTTTAGGGTTTTACGATTGAATTTATGCCTCTTTAATCTAAACCAACTTATTAGAAGTTATAAATCAGATCAAATTTATTTTGGCATTATTTAATTAAGACTGTACCAACTTAGGGCCAAAATTAAGGGTCTACAGGTAGTGAGGAAGCAACACCAATTCATCAAAGGCAACCTATAATGTCTTTATTATTGTTCAACCAGAATTCAAAGATTGTGGTGGAACCAACAACTTAGGTTTGAATCTTTATTTATTTGATTATATTCACAATAACTTCATTAGACAATTTGATAAATTGTTCAAGCATGCATATTTTTGTTACTTGATCAATGGTTATGCTTATTATCCAAACTTTATTTAAAAACCCTAGAAAGAGTTTTTCTAAAACCCTAATGCCTTAATGCCTGTAACACATATTTTTGAAATCACAAACCCTAATTATACTTTTCTAAAAACTATAATAATCTATTTTCCTAAAAACCCTAATCAAATCAATTTTCCAAAATCTTCACAGTAGCCTCATCTTTCAAAATTGAATATGATAGTGATAGTTTTCTTAGAAACCCTATTTCTAATTTAAATTAAACCCTAACTTATTTAGTTAAAACCTTAATCAATTATTATTTATTGTTATCATAGTAGCCTATTCCATTAAATCACTATAGTATTAGATTATTCAAATAATGTTTTAAACGTCCAGTAGTTATATTATATATAAGTATTTATCAAAAATCCATGTTAAAATAGTCTTAGAGTTTTATAATCATGTTTTGACAAAAACCCTAAATCTTTTTTCCTGAACCCTAATTCTTTAAAACACTAATTCTAAATGCCAAAAAATTCTTCAAAACTAAAATTTAGAAATCATAAAAACAACATCTAGTACCCCCAGTAGCCTAAAGCCATAAATAAAATCAAAAACTCTAAAACTTTAAATCCTAGAACCCTAATTTCTTAAATCCTAAATCTTAAACCTTGACTTTGTTTATTTAATGGATTGAATTCTAATTTTATTTATTTATTTGATTATGAGATTTGTTATATGTTAATGATGAATGGTTTATTTTATTTTATGAATGGTTTGCTTTTATTTATAATTAGATAATCGAATATTTTTTTATTTGCCTTAGTTCTAAAATTGTAAGAGGTATGTTTCCACTTCATGGGTACCTCATTAGTTAAATATTATGTAATTTAAATTATTTTAAAGTTTTTAGACCAATGTAAAGGACACGTTTCCACTTTTCAGTGGGTGTCCCATTTAGTTTTAGATATGGGCAATGTAAGGACATGTTTTCATCCTCGGATGAGTGTCCATTTATTTGTTTTGTTTGGACATTGCTTTGATTTTAATATAATGATGCTTTATTTCAATTGTTGCATGTAATATGGATAATATTATTATACTTAAGAATTTTATAATATTAAGACCTGCAAAGGAGGCCGGTTCCAATGAACCGGGTGTTATGGGGGTGCTGGGCCATTTCTCACCTTCCCCACACGTACCCAACTTTTCGAACCCATTAGGGGTTAGAAATTCCTTAGGAATCGAGTCATCTACCCCTTTCTTTTTCTCGGCCTGTCCGGGTGGCGACTCCATTTTTCTCCGGGCTTAGACCCGTGTTCTCTAAGGCCCCGAGCCTAAATAGTGCCAAAGTCGCAACTATTCCACCGAGAGTGGGGGCGAAAATCTCCGCTCACATTAACCTTAATTATTTCAATTTAATTGCTATTTACTTATACTTATATTTCCTTCTTCTACATAAACCCATGAACATATAGACTTTAACAATATAATTCATAATTTCCCTCATAATTAATTTTACTTATGATTCTTTTGAATTAAAATTATCATTTTCACTCCATTAGCACTAGAGGTAATTACTAAGGAATCTCATTAAATCCTTTGAACTGTATATTTCATATCAAATTTTGCCATTTAAACATGCTCGTATATAATAAATATCTTCTACCTTAAACAAATTATCATACCACTTCACAACACAGTTACATTTCCTCTATATCTATACCCATGTAAATTCAACCATTATTATTTTCATTTTATTTGTTGACATAATTAATAAATTTACATTCTTAACAAGTATTCAATTAGTTCCAATTCCATTTTCCTCATTCCTCTTTCTATGTCCACTATTCTAAGTACTCCTTAAATTTTCATTCACACATGAAGACAACAATTAATTTGTATATTTATTAACTTATATATGCCAACCACATATACTTAAATAAAATCTTCATCTAAATAAATTAATAATTAAGTATTATTCTTACTTATCTAACCAAATAGTCAATACCCATCTCTTCCCGCTTAATAGCGACTTCAAATCCCATTCTTTATTTATTTTCTCTTCTGTTCCTCATTGCTCAAATCATTTACTTATGTACATCTTAATCACATAAGTTAAATAATTATGTCATTTTCATTTTTAAATATCATTTACTTAACTCAAACTTATTCTTTAATACACCGTTTAACTACTCATGCACTCTTTTTAATTGAATCATTGTTTTCAATATTTCAATTCTTTAATTTCTATATCCAAATAACCATTTAACTTCAAAAACACATTTCACCTCAAATCAAATAATTAACACACCAAGTATTCCTTAAGTCATATATATATACACCACATTAAAATCTTACTTCCTTATTTATTAAATCTTCTATAACCTCAAAAATTATCAATGGTTGCTAAATACCTTTAATATTACACTCATCATAAAATATTAAAATATTGATAAACATCGTCTAACACACAATGCTTCCAAAGCAAAAATATCCCTTTATGTTTCAAATAGCCATTTATTCATCTTTAATTTATGTATCCCAGATGCCATCCTGATTTACACTTATTACAGCTCACAGGTATTGCCACATCCGAGACCAACTTAGGTGAATGCATATGCATGTATTACGATTCAATTCACATTTCAAAATTTTACTTTCTTCTTCTTTTTTTAACACCTGCCTAGGCAGAGAATCTCAAACCTAAGCTTTGATACCAAAATAAATGTAACACCCTTATACCCTATATATGTATAGTACATATACCTCTTATATGTAAAATACTCATGCAGAATATAAAAGTGTCATGATAAACTCCATGATAAAATTCTCTTTTTAATTAATATAGTTAATTTTTATAAATAAAGAAAATCTTTGAAAAAAATTAGCCAGAGTTTTGTTTGAAATTTCAATGTTCCCCAAACTCATTAAAACACAACCTGCAAATAAAATTTCACTCCCAATATTCAAATTTACATCAAAATCTCCACTTCATCAATTCACATTTTAATGTCTTATAATTAAAAAAAATTATCATTATTATGTATATATATAACTATACCAAAATGTCATTTATTATAAATATATTGAGATTGATTATACATAAAAAAAATATGCAGTATTATAAAATTTATATGTATGCAACACCTTCTAAGTTGGTCTTGTGGCACGCACATAATCTCCATGTCTCAATCCCAATCTAGATTACCATGGTCTATACTTCTAACACCTGTGTGATACATACTAACGCACTAAGCTCAAAATCTTAGTGGTACATACTTTCATAATAATGTAAAATGCTTATTCATTAAAACTAATGATGCAACATGAAATTTTCTTACTAAAATATCACTTAACACAATCACATACATTGGGCCCAAATGACCATATATAATATTCATGTTCCAAAGATAATATTTTGGACTATTTTTGACACCAAGTATCTAGCCCGAAGGCAAATATCAGTGATACTCAACGTCTAGCCCGAAGGTAAAATACATAATGGTGATACCAAGCGTCTAGCCCAAAGGTAAATCAAATATCAGTGATACCCAACGTCTAGCCCGAAGGCAATCATAGGCATGCCGCCAAACATAAAACTCTGAAAAATGATATTTTATAAGGTTTCACACATAACATACACAACTTTATACTTTTCTCATACTTTGGCAATTAAGCCAATTTTTCCTCTTTATACACATTTCCATCTATTTATCACATTTCTAATCATAAAATTCATATTCCATACCAATTTCACAATATAAAAATATATGGTTAAAATTTGATATATAATACTTGTTGCCCCAAGATGGCAACCAAGAGGGGGGTGAATTGGTTGTTTGAGAAGTTTATGGCAAATTAAAAAATTCAACAAGCAAGAAATATAGAAGATGTAGAAGATTGAGTAGAGAGTAGAAAAATGAACACAAGAGATTTATAGTGGTTCGGATTCAACAATCCTACATCCACTCCCCAACCAAATTGGGTATTCCACTATACTTGAAGTTTTACAAGCTCACTTCCAACTTTGGTGCTTTTACAAGTTCACACCTAACTTGACAAGTGTTTTCCTATGTCTAACACTCAAACCCCTTACAAGAGTTTTTCTAGGTTAACTCTCAAACCCAACAAGTGTTTGTGGCTCACACTAAACCTTACAATTGGTGTTTTAGTGGCTAACACTCAACCTTACATGAAGAGATAAATAGATGAAAGCTTAAGAGAATAAATTGCAAGAGTTTGGATAATATTAGTATATATTCTCTTGCTAGAAGACTTGTTTGAGGTGGTATTTATAGGCCTCAAACAAGTTCTGCCCGTTGGTGAAGTGGGTAGAAAAGTGCAACTCCAACAGCCACAAAATCTTCTTGGATTTTTGTGTCAGACTATTGGTGCGGTCATGTATCATCTTTGGGGATTCGTGCATTTATTTGTGTAGTCATCCCAGATGTCTGGTGCGGTCGTGCAATTCAAATCTCTAACGGCTACTTAACACGTGGCATCTTCTTATTGGTTCTTTAACTAGCCGTTGAAGCCCTCCAACAGCTATATGAATTTAGTGATCACATATTGTCTTGCGTCAAGTCATTCACCGCTCCACGCTATCGCGAACCTCTCTGTCAAACCAAGATTGTTTGGATGATCGCGCAACCCCTTGAGGTGGTCGTGTATCCCTTCAAAGATAGATTTTCAGCACTTAGAAAATCTTCAAATTTCTTTGCATTTTAGCTCATTCTAAGTTGCTGTCCTGCCATATAGACACTCATTGAAGCCATTAGATCACTTCAATTTTTTTGCCAAGATCAAAATTAAGATTGACCTAAATCTAGGTCAACAATCTCCCCCTTTTTGATTTTGGCAATCAAATTGAATTTGAATAAAAATAATCAACTAAAATAGGCAATACTTCCCCCCATTATGCAAAAGCATAAGAAAATTCAAAAGATAATATTCAAATTCATCAAATTCTCTCCCCCTTTGCCAAAATTCAAAAAGAGGAGGGGAGAGATGAAGAGCAATCAAGCAATTTAAAAAGAAGATATAAGAAATAAGGAAATAAAAACACAAGACAAGATCAAATTAATGTTGGTGTAACTTTATACTAGAATTCAAAGCCAATAGCCAATCACCATAAATAAAATTCACAATTAACACAAATCTAAGTCATATACTTAGGAAAAATAAAAGTACCAATCAATGAAAAATATCAAAATTAATTGAAAATATGTTAAAGATACCAATTGATTGGATTATACTCCCCCTCAATTGATGATCTCCCCCTCAAGAAGTGAAAAACTTAGAAACAATTAAGATCCATTTTTATCAAAATATTCAAGTTTTCTCCTCTCTTGTTGGAGTCAAATCAAGAGGAATATAAAAAGAAAATTGAATACAATTCAAGAAAGTGATTAACTTAATTATGAACAAATTTAAAATGTAACAAAAATAATTTAGTCAACCACAAAATCATTTTTCAACCGAAATGTCAAACACAACATGTAAAGTAAAAAATTAAAAGTATAAAAGTTAAAATGTTGTAAGGCAAGAATTGTTATCAATTTTTTAATCCCAATTGCCTTACTCTTAGCATTGTTGGACTTGGTTTGATGGAGTACTCATCCTCCTCCATCTTCATGCTATTTGCCCTTGTCAATTAGGGGGTTTTCCTTGATAACCTTTTCTATGCTATGTTTGTTTTTAGATATTTGTTCATTTGAGGTCTTTAATTCTAAAGTAGAATTTTTTAAAAATACAAAATCCTCTTCTAATTTTGAGCATTTGTCCTTATGAAATTTTATCTTAGAAAAATACTTTTCTACTCTAAGGTTCATATGTTCAATTATATCAGTATCATTTAAAGCATCATCAATATTTTCGTAATTTAAATTCATGTTTAAAGATTGGGTACCTACCTCATTGGAGTGTTCATCATCTCCCATAGCCATGAGACATAGATTTGTAATTGCTTGCTCTTCTTCCTCTTCTTCTTTCTCTTCTTGCATCTCCATTGCCATCTCATGTGTGAGTAATTTTCCAATGAGGACATTCGTTGGAAGCTTGCTCAAATCATGTGCTTCCTCAATGGATGATACTCTTGCTTCAAAGTCCTTCTTTGTAAGAGTTCTAAGGATTTTGCAATTTATGTCTTCCAAAGAGTAGAGTTTGCTAAATTTCTTCAAATCATTGACAATGGCAAGAAGTCAGTTGGTCATCTCCGTGACATCTTCAAAGGACTTCATTTTGAAGAGTTCATACTCTTGGACAAGCATTTGGACCTTCATGAATTTTACTTGATTAGTGCCCTGATGATAATTCTCCAAGGTCTTCCAAATACTATAGGCATTTGAGCATCCAAGAACTCTTCCATATTCTTCCTTTGGCAATGAGCTTAGGAGAATGAAAGAAGCCTTTTTATCTCTCCCATTGCTTCTTCTTTGTTCTTCATTCCACTCTTTTCGTGGAATCTCTTTTTCTACACCATCAACCACTCTTGTAGGAATCTTCTACTCATCTTCAACATAATCCCAAAGCTCTATTCCTTCACTATCAAGGAGCAAAAACATCTTGTGTTTCCAATAGGAATAATCAAAGTGAGGTATAAGATGAGAGTTTAAGTTTCTATGATAATGTGCCATGGAGTTGGAAAAAAAAATTGATGTAGAGGTATTAGTGGGTGTGGTTGCCTTTGAGGATCAAATTTCACAATTAAGTTTCTTGAAATTTCGAAGGCTCTGATACCAATTGTTGTCCCAAGATGGAAACCAATAGGGGGGATGAATTGGTTGTTTGAGAAGTTGATGGCAAATTAAAAAATTTAACAAACAAGAAATGTATAAGATGTAGAAGATTGAGTAGAGAGTAGAAAAATGAACACAAGAGATTTATAGTGGTTTGGATTCAACAATCCTACATCCACTCCCCAACCTTAATTGGGTATTCCACTATACTTGAAGTTTTACAAGCTCACTTCCAACTTTAGTGTTTTTACAAGTTCATACCCAACTTGACAAGTGTTTTCCTAAGGCTGACACTCAAACCCCTTACAAGAGTTTTTCTAGGCTAACTCTCAAACCCAACAAGTGTTTGTGGCTCACACTAAACCTTAAAATTGGTGTTTTAGTGGATAACACTCAACCTTACATGAAGAGATAAATAGATTGTAACATCCGTGATTTTGGAGAAATTAAATAAGTATTTGGAGATATAAATTGTATATACTCAATATATATATCTAGAGTATATATAACATATACATATGGTATATTAATTGTATATGTTGGATTAATACATTACATACTTAATATTAAATACACATATAAGGTACATTTGATGTGTATATAAGATACACATTACTTGTGCATATGTGTAATATCCTAAATTTTTGAAAAGTTTTAATTTTTGAAAATTTGATAAAATAAATTATAGTTTAAATGGATAAAATAAATTAATGGTTTTAAATAAAAAAAATGAAGGGGTTTTAAATGAAAAAGTGGATAATATATGTGATATATATGTAAACTATACATAACATATAAAAGTCAACACTTTTTAAAAGAAAAGTCAAAGTAAAAAGGTATTTTAGTAATTAAATCTTAGAAATTAAAAATTAATAAAATAATTCAAAAATAAATTATTTTTTAATGGAAGCAAAATTTTATAACTTTTAATTTATCAAATAAATAATTAAATAATTAATTATTAAATTATTTTAATATATATATATATATGGTTTAAAATTAAAGGGTGAAAGGAAAGAGAAATAAAAAAGAAAAGTCTTCTTCTTCTTCTTCTTTCCTTCATGGACGAATTTCATGGCCAAAGAGGGAGATTTTTAGCTTCTTCCATCATCAAATTCTTCAAGGTTTCAAGGGAATAAGAGTAGTTTTGGTGATTTTCTAACAAGTAAGTAAGCTTTATTTTCAAAATTATGAAGTTCTTTAAAGCTTATGAATATGTATGAATTGAGTTTTTGAAAGAGCATGTTATAATTGTTGGAGTGGGTATGGAAGATGTTCTTTTGATGTGTAAATAATGATTTTAAGGTTGGATTAAAGAAATAGTTGAGTTTGGGTAAGATTGGTGAAGAGAGACAATTTAGGGTTATGGAACATTTGAGTTTTTGAAATCATGATTTTTAATTGTTCAAATTGATTCCAAATGAGTTGTTTTGATGCATAAACAAGTATTTTAAAGTCAAATATTGGATTTGGTTGTGTTTGGTTAGAGTTTCAGGAGAGTAGTATTGATTTAGAGTTTTGGAAAAGTGAATTTTCTAAGAATGATTAATTGTTTGATTTTAATACTTAAATCATGTTATTTAAGGATATAAGTGGTGGAAATAAGATTGAAATGATAATTGGATTGAGTTGGAATGGAGATCCTTCAATGGTGAAGGTTATGTCATTTCAGGGTTTTGGACATAAGCATGTGGTTAATTGATGTAATTGGTTTAAACATGCTAAAATATATTTCTAATGATATTAATAAACTTAAAACACTACTTTAAATGGCTTGTTATGGTTTTTCAAAGTTAAAGTGAGGTGAAGCTTAATTTTGGGATTTGGTTTAGAGTGATGTTTAATTATGGTTTGATGTTGAGAATACCTTAGAATATGATATTAAATGATTATGTATGATCAGGGAGGTTGATTTGCTTCATCCAAGTGGTGAAGGGCAAGTTGGAAGGATAGGATTGGAGGTTGTATTAAGCTTGCTTTGGGTTGCTAGTAGAGGTATGTACAAACTTTGAGTATAATGTTTATATTTGCATGACATTTGGACTTAACACAATTTGGTTGAAAAATGTGTTAAGCTACTTGGTTCATTGATTGAGTATGAATAATGTGTTATGACATTTGTAATGCCATATATGTGTTAAATGCATTGTGAAAAGCCATTGATAATGGCTAAATTGTGTAAAGTGTGAAATATGCATATTATGTGAAAATACCCAAAGTAATTGGATAATGTGTTGTGAATGCAAAAATGAGATATGTGGAATAATGAAATGAATTGATATTGATAAAAATGAGAAAAAAATAAGAAAAGTGAGAAAGATGAGAAAGATGTGAAAAATGAGAAAAAAATGTGAAAATAAGGCAATGAGCCTAGTTTGATTATGAGAAATAAAATGAGAAATGAATTGTGAAAGTATTTGATAATGAGATAAATGAATTAATTGTGTGCCTAGTATGTTATTCAATTTTCAGAGTTGGGCGACATGCCTATGAATTGCTGGGCATGTGAAAAGACCGGATCGTAAGCCGAGCCCAGTTGATAAATGATAAATATGATGTTTTTGGGGTGAAAAGACTGGGTCGTAAGCCTCAAAAATCGTAGCAGTCTAGCCGAGTTGAGGACCAAGATACTAAGGCCTAAGGGTCTAGCAGGGTTGAGGTTCAAGAGACTGGGGCTGTTACATTATCCATGGATATATATATTGGCTATTGGCTAGACACATGGTGTCATTATGGATCAAAGCAGTAACTCTGAAATTTGAATAGCATATTAGATCCTTTTTGGGCTCAGGCTTGTCTTTGCTTTAATGTGAATTATGAATTGTGATACAATTGAGCAATATAATGTTATGAGTTGTGAGTATGAAATATTTGAAAAATATAAGAAAGTGAAATGATGTGACCTCTATATGCATTGTGCATTGGCATTACTTTACATTTTTATTATTATCAAAGTTTGTACCACTAGGCTTCGGCTTAGCGCGATTGTAATTCGTCGCGCAGGTGTCATGGACGTTTTGGTAGAGCTGGAGAGTTTTACTATACCTGGTCGGGTCTAGGTTTGTATTTATTGAGCTTGAAGAGTTGTTTTGGGTACATCAAGATCAGAGCCATTTGCCAACATGTACATTTTTGATATTATGTATGTTATGATATGTTTTTAAAGCATATATTGTAAATTGTAAAGAATGATTTGAATAATTTTGTTTAAGATGGGATTTTATATATAATGTTGATATATATATACCTATATATAAGTATTTTGAGAAAATATGGAGAAATTGAGAAGTATTGGTGAATTGATTTTATTTGGAGTGTTTGTTTTATGCAGGTTGTGTTTTGTTAAATTTTGGAAACTTTCAAATTACAAACAAAACTCTAGCAAATTTTTTCCAGAGATTTTCATATAAAATATTTATTTTGGATTCCTATAACAAGCAAAGAATATTTATATACTATTTATTTTATATATTAGTATTTGAAATCTTAAAACAGAAATGTAAAAATTTTTATTAAATCGGTCTGTGATATTTTTATACCATATATGCATATTTTACATATGCTGAAAATATGTATTTTACATATATAGGATATAAGGGTGTTACATTTATTTTGGTATCAGAGCCTAGGTTTGAGGTTCTCGACCTAGGTGGGATGATAGAGAGAGAAATTTGGAATAAAAAATGATTTTTCAATTGTAATGCATGCATTGGCACTGGCAATTTATCTGATCCCTGATGTGGCAATGTCCATTTGATATAATAGATATGAGTTTAGATGGTGTCTGGGTTGCATAGATCAGAGTGGCGCAGTGAAAACATCATTCTAGAGATTATGGATTAAGAATTTTTGAAACTTTTATTTGAAATTTAAAATTTATAGCTGATTCAATTGATGAATAAGTGAAATTAGAAAAAAAATAATCTAGGAAATAATTTAAGATATAAAAATAAAAAGTTTGAGAAATGAGCATGATAGTTACAAAAAAATTTTATAGATGTACTGCAAAGTGATATTGTCTGAATTGTTGGACAAATCTAGAAATGTTGGATGAGTTTGAACATTTAATAGAAAGTTTTTTTATATGTTAGAATCCAAATTTATAAAATTTTATAAATTTTAAAGATGGATCTCTAATTAAGAAAAATAGAAGAGCACAGATTGTTGGAGAAATTTCAGCAACTCAGAATCTGTAGAAATTGAAAAAAAAAAATTTCGAAAATATGGTAAACCAACCCAAAAAAATCTAAATATTTACACAAAATATCATATGTATTCCTATAACATATGGTTAAAATTTGATGAATTTTTATTAAGATTTAATACCTGAAAAAAATGTACAACCGGGTGCTGCCAGAGAAATTATTAAAGAGACAGATTCTCTGATTTTGGAAGATTTAATTTTTAAATATATTAAATCAACTTGGAAAAATCTAAAACTTTAAATATAAGTCCATATATGTGTCAAGTGCACATGGATAAAAGTTTACAAGCTTTTATAAATAATTGGTAAGCAATATAAAAATTGAAAGTGAGAGTGATATGAAACTAAGGAAGTTATACAATTTTGTATACATGAGTAATAAATTAATTTCATGAGACAAATGAATGAAGAAAATTATGAAAATTTATATACATATGGGTAGAAGTATGAAGAAGGAATATGGAGTTTTTAATAATTTTCAACAAAGAGTTCATAATTAAAATCAAAGAGCGAAATCACAGATGATAGCGAATTATTTATTATGGAACAATATTGCAGGATTTAGGGTTTGAGTACATAAAAGTAGGATATCTAATTGATGATGTTAATTAGTGTAAGGAAATGAATTAGTGTTGTTTAAAAGTAAATGTTATGATCTAAAGATTGAGAATGTGATATGGATGAGATTTGATGAGGTTCATGTTGTTGGTTGCATTATATAAAATTTGAATTTTTGAAATGAGTTTCCATAATTGTGAAAGTGATTTTTTTTATGTTATATTAATATAAAAGTAATGTTTATAAAGTTAGCTCTTGAAAGTGAGATTAATAGAATGAAGTTTAAGTAAAATAGTAAATTGGAAATTTAGAGTTGTAAGGGAATTTCGATGAGGATTGTTTAGATATTGATAGTTTAATGTTTAATAAGCATGAGAGTAATTTTGAATGAGTAATGTTACTTATAAAAGTACTAACTAAGGTGTAATGTGGTTGATAATATAGAAATTTATTATGAAATAAAGGGAAATGATTAAGCAAGTGAAAATGAGTTACTTTAGTTAATTGAATTGGAAATGATGAAAATGGATATGAAAGGTGTGATCAATGCAAAAAAAAAATGTGAGAGAGATGTCACATTGGAAACGTGACTAAGATTTATGTGAAGTGTTAGAAAAAAATATATATAATAAGAAACTTATTTAAGAGATGGGCGATTGAATAAGGAAGATGTTAATTATGTTGTGGTCAGAGTGTATATATATGTTGAATTGATGAATAACCTAAGTAATATCAAAAGAATGAGAAATGATAATGTTCTCTGAAAGGTGATAAATGTTAACTTTGTATAGTTTGTATGTAAAAGAGGAATTGAGTATAATTGTATGATTTGTGTGATGAGATTTTTTTTTAATATGAACACAAATATGATATGTAAGAAAATGTGGAAAGTAAGTCACATTGTGATTATGACTTACGAAGGTATATGTGGATGATTAAAAAAAATGTTATCTAGTGTTTACCACCTTATACAAATACGTGTCAGTTGATATTGAGAATGATATTGCATGTATTAATAGAACTAAAAGAGATTAGGTCTTGACCTGCGTAGAGTTAGGTCATGTGATGAATTGAGATTGAGAATGGACTCGAATAGAGTTGGACGGTGAAATTGTTATTTTAACAACTGAACTTCATGATTGTATAATGTTTTGGGCCTAAAGTATATGCGTATAAATAAGAGATTGTAAGGAAAAAGGAAAGTATAATGAAGAAAGTATGGAAGTGAAAAAAAAAATGAATGAAAAGTTTTATAAGAGATAGATTAGAAATGGAGTAATAAATGGAAATTGCGTAAATTAGCATATGAACGAATGTATATATGTAAGAGATGTTAATGATAATATTGTTGAAACATGAGTTAGGCTAATGATGATCAAGTGATCAAGAGTAAATTGCTTTGAAACATAGCTGAAACGTGTTAACTTTTTGTGTATCAAAAGATTAGAAAATGAATATGTGATTTTTGCGATATGAACTTAATATTGTGATTAAAAATGTTTGAAGAAGAATGATAGAAGGGCAGTATTTATTTATAAGCCACAGACGTGACCATTATTATGGCATGACCGTTGGATGGTTTTGGTGAGATTGATAGTTATGCTTCAAGAAACATGGTCAAGACTTATGGTTTGCGTAGTTGGATCTTAAAATTTTATGTTAGAAATTTGTTTATAATTATAGAAAGTGTGGAAACAGAAAAGAATTATGAAAATATGATGAGCTTTAAATAATGTATAAGAAAAGTGATTTGTGTAAAGAGGGTAACTATAAAAAATGTGAGAAAATGGTAAATCAAAAGAATTGTGAAATGTGAGTAAGAGTTATAATAAATGTGTTTGAAAGTGGTATAAAATGAATAGTTGATGAAAATGATGTGTAAAGTAAACGAGACTAAGGGAAATGAATATTATCTGTAATGATGAATTCGAAAAGAATTAAAATTTGAGAATAAATTTGACCTAATAGAATTAGGTCATGAATTGAAAACAGATTGATGAATTTAAAATAGACTAAAAGTTGGTCAGAATAGAATAAGATTGTGATGGTCATATTGTGATAGTTAGATCAATTGATCCTAAATGTAATAAGTTTACAAGTAATTATTGAAATTCAATGTGTGTAGTTGTATTAAGAATATGCGATCTATATAATAATGTGCATAATACAACATTTTGATATGTATATGCATATGAAAGGAGCTAAGTTATATTAGTTACAAATACTTATAAGAGAAAAGTGTTAGTTATAGTATAATTGGAATGAATTTTAATAAGGAAATAAGATTTTGTTGTTGTATAATGGTGATATTAAATTAATATGTGGTAATTGTATAAAGAGTAGGATCAAAGTGAAGATGTGTAAAATTATTGTATTAAAATAAAAGTTATTAATATTTGAATTTAAGGTGATGAAAGTATATTTTTAAGATAATGAAGTGATCAGATATCTTGAGTGCAATAGATGTGTGGTGTATATATATTAAGGAGATGAACTAATTTTGTCTAATGACAATTCGATTGAAGATATAATAATCTGTTGTGACTGTTTGAGTAAATAGACAGTATAATGATGTGTTAGGAAATGGTAAAAAGGAAATTAAGAATGAACCTAAGGGGAAGAATAGAAATTATGTAATTTGGTAAAATAATGATTTGGATAATTTATTACTATGATGGATAATTTCGAGGACGAAATTATTTAAGGAGGAGACAATTGTAACATCCGTAATTTTGGAGAAATTAAGTAAGTATTTGGAGATATAAATTGTATATACTCAATATATATATATCTAGAGTATATATAACATATACATATGGTATATTAAGTGTATATGTTTGATTAATACAGTACATACTTAATATTTAATACACATATAAGGTACATTTGATGTGTATATAAGATACACATTACTTGTGCATATGTGTAATATCTTAAATTTTTGAAAAGTTTTAATTTTTGAAAATTTGATAAAATAAATTATAATTTAAATGGATAAATTAAATTAATGGTTTTAAATAAAAAAAATGAAGGGGTTTTAAATGAAAAAGTGGATAATATATGTGATATATATGTAAAATATACATAACATATAAAAGTCAACACTTTTTAAAAGAAAAGTCAAAGAAAAAGGGTATTTTAGTAATTAAATCTTAGAAATTAAAAATTAATAAAATAATTCAAAAATAAATTATTTTTGAATGGAAGAGGAAATTTATGACTTTTAATTTATTAAATAAATAATTAAATAATTAAATATTAAATTATTTTAATATATATATATATGGTTTAAAATTAAAGGGTGAAAGGAAAGAGAAATAAAAAGAAAAAGTCTTCTTCTTCTTCTTTCCTTCATGGACGAATTTCATGGCCAAAGAGGGAGATTTTTAGCTTCTTCCATCATCAAATTCTTCAAGGTTTCAAGGGAATAAAAGTAGTTTTGGTGATTTTCCAACAAGTAAGTAAGCTTTATTTTCAAAATTATGAAGTTCTTTAAAGCTTATGAATATGTATGAAATGAATTTTTGAAAGAGCATATTATAATTGTTGGAATGGGTATGGAAGATGTTCTTTTGATGAGTAAATAATGATTTTAAGGTTGGATTAAAGAAATAGTTGAGTTTGGGTAAGATTGGTGAAGAGAGACAATTTAGGGTTATGGAACATTTGAGTTTTTGAAATCATGGTTTTTAATTGTTCAAATTGATTCCAAATGAGTTGTTTTGATGCATAAACAAGTATTTTAAAGTCAAATATTGAATTTGGTTGTGTTTAGTTAGAGTTTCAAGAGAGCAGTATTGATTTAGAGTTTTGGAAAAGTGAATTTTCTAAGAATAATTAATTGTTTGATTTTAATGCTTAAATCATGTTATTTAAGGATATAAGTGGTGGAAATAAGATTGAAATGATAATTGGATTGAGTTGGAATGGAGATCCTTCAATGGTGAAGGTTATGTCATTTTAGGGTTTTGGACATAAGCATGTGGTTAATTAATGTAATTGGTTTAAACATGCTAAAATATATTTCTAATGATATTAATAAACTTAAAACACTACTTTAAATGGCTTGTTATGGTTTTTCAAAGTTAAAGTGTGGTGAAGCTTAATTTTGGGATTTGGTTTAGAGTGATGTTTAATTATGGTTTGATGTTGAGAATACCTTAGAATATGAAATTAAATGAATATGTATGATCACATTTGGTATAGGCATTGAGGGAGGTTGATTTGCTTCATCCAAGTGGTGAAGGGCAAGTTGGAAGGATAGGATTGGAGGTTGTATTAAGCTTACTTTGGGTTGCTAGCAGAGGTATATACAAACTTTGAGTATAATGTTTATATTTGCATGACATTTGGACTTAACACATTTTGGTTGAAAAATGTGTTAAGCTACTTGGTTCATTGATTGAGCATAAATAATGTGTTATGACATTTGTAATATATGTGTTAAATGCATTGTCAAAAGCCATTGATTATAGCTAAATTGTGTAAAGTGTGAAATAGGCATATTATGTGAAAATACCCAAAGTAATTGGGTAATGTGTTGTGAATGCAAAAATGAGATATGTGGAATAATGAAATGAATTGATATTGATAAAAATGAGAAAAAAATAAATAAATAAAGTGAGAAAAATGAGAAAGATGTAAAAAATGAGAAAAATGAGAAAAAAAAAAGTGAAAATAAGGCAATGAGCCTAGTTTGATTATGAGAAATAAAATGAGAAATGAATTGTGAAAGTATTTGATAATGAGATAAATGAATTAATTGTGTTCCTAGTATGTTATTCAATTTTCAGAGTTCTGGGTTTGGCGGCATGCCTATGAATTGCTGGGCAGGTAAAAAGACCGGGTCGTAAGCCGAGCCCAGCTGATAAATGATAAATATGATGTTTTTGGGGTGAAAAGACTGGGTCGTAAGCCTCAAAAACCATAGCAGTCTAGCCAGGTTGAGGACCAAGATACTAAGGCCTAAGGGTTTAGCCGGGTTGAGGTTCAAGAGACTGGAGCTGTTACATTATCCATGGATATATATATATTGCTTACGGGCTAGACACATGATGTCATTATGGACCAAAGTAGTAACTCTGAAATTTGAATAGCATATTAGATCCTTTTTAGGCCCATGCTTGTCTTTGCTTTAATGTGAATTATGAATTGTTATACAATTGAGCAATATAATGTTATGAGTTGTGAGTATAAAATATTTGAAAAATATAAGAAAGAGAAATGATGTGACCTCTATATGCATTGTGCATTGGCATTACTTTACATTTTTATTATTATCAAAGTTTATACCACTAGGTTTCGGCTTAGTGCGATTGTAATTCGTCGCGCAGGTGTCATGGATGTTTTGGTAGAGCTAGAGAGTTTTACTAGACCTGGTCGGGTCTAGGTTTGTATTTATTGAGCTTGAAGAGTTGTTTTGGGTACATCAAGATCAGAGCCAGTTGCCAGCATGTACGTTTTTGATATTATGTATGTTATGATATGTTTTTGAAGCATATATTGTAAATTGTAAAGAATGATTTAAATAATTTTGTTTAAGATGGGATTTTATATATAATGTTGATATATATATATATACCTATATATAAGTATTTTGAGAAAATATGGAGAAATTGAGAAGTATTGGTGAATTGGTGAATTGATTTTATTTGGAGTGTTTGTTTTACGCAGGTTGTGTTTTGTTGAATTTTGGAAACGTTCAAATTACAAACAAAACTCTGGCAAATTTTTCCCAGAGATTTTCATATAAACTATTTATTTTGGATTCCTATAACAAGCAAAGAATATTTATATATTATTTATTTTATATATTAGTATTTGAAATCTTAAAACAGAAATGTAAAATTTTTTATTAAATCGGTCTGTGACATTTTTATACCGTATATGCATATTTTACATATGCTGAAAATATGTATTGTACGTATATAGGGTATAAGGGTGTTACATAGACGAAAGCTTAAGAGAATAATGTAACATCCCAAAGTGTGCCCTAGAAGTTTTGATTTAATGGTTGTTTTATTTGGATTATGTGTATATGTTAATTTGTAAAGAAAAGAGAAAAGAAGTGAAGAGAGTATATATGTTGTGTATATGAAAATATATACAACATATACACAAGTCAATGAGAAAGTCAAAGGAAGCGAGTAATTATTATTAATTGTGTTTAAGGAATTAATTAATTATAAGTGGGATTAGAGTTAGTGGAAGTGGAAGATGATATTTTGATTATTTTATATTAAATGCTTGGTTGAGAGGGTTTTAAGGAAAAGAGTTGACTTTGCTTTCTTTGGTTTTCTTTCTTTTCTTCTTCCTTCATGGCTTTCTTTCATTTCTTCTCCTTCTCTTTTCCTTTCCTTTTGTTGTCCGGCCATCAAAGAAACAAGAGAGCAAGAGAGAGATTTGGTCGTCCAAGTTCAGAAGTTTTTAAGAGATCAAGTTGGAGATTTAAGAGTTTCTTCATCCTTGGTAAGTCCTTCTACTTGATTCTTTGATTTCTTTGGGTTTGTGAGTTGAAGTTGTGATAGATATGTGTTTGGTTTGATTGTGTTGTGTTAAGGATATTTGGGTTAATTGATTTTGGATTTTTGAGGTTGGATTTAAGGAAAGAGTAAGTTTGTTGGTGAAGATAGTGTTGTGGTGGTGTTTAGGGTTTGTGATGATATTGATGATTTGTGGTTAATGTATATTTTGTCTTGTTTTGGTGTTTTTACAAGTTTGAGATGGTTTTTGGATGCGTGTAGTTAAGTTTGTTTGAAGTGAATGTTGGTGGAAGAAGTGATTTGTTGGGTGTTCTGTTGTTTTGGCCGGAATCTGGGTTTTTGGCCTGACACGCCCACGAGCACGTCCAGGTCTTTAGGCGTGTCAATGGTCTTTTGTGGCAGTAGGATTGACACGGCCACTAACACGCCCGTGTTATTAAACGTGTCATAGCCACTGTGTTATTGGGGAATTGACACGGCCATGAGCACGCTCATGTTGTTGGACGTGTCAACGTTTCTAGGAGGCAGAATGTATTACACGCCCAGTGACACGCCCGTGGTTCTGAGCGTGTCAAAGCTTCTGTGTTGTGAATTTAGGGCACGGTCAGGGACACGCCCGTGTTGATGAGCGTGTCATGTCTAGGGTTTGCCCTAGTTGGTTCTTAGTCTTATTATCTCTTGTGTATCTCTAAGTGAGTATGTATTATCATATTTGGTTTAGGTATTGAAGAGGTTGAATTGTCCTAACCTAGGTGGTGAAGAATTCTTGAAAGAGAAAGGTTGTAGATTGGTGTGAGTTGTTCCTAAGGTAAGTACAAACTACATTATTGCATACACTCATATGATTTGATACTTAACATATTTGATTATACATATGCTAAGTAATTGATTACAGGGTTAAAACATTTGATGAATTATGAAAGGTATGTTAATGCAATTGGTTGTGTATACTTGAATGATGAATTGATATAATGTGATTTGAGATATAATGAGATATAAAACCAATGTGATTGGCTATGATGATGATGTTAATGCAATTGATATTTTATATTATCTTGATGAGAAATGAAGCCATGGTTGTTGGCTCTGATGATACTAATGAGATGATTGAGGCATGGTTGCCTATTTTGATTATGAGATATGAAGCCATGATTGTTGGCTATAATGATGAGAAAGAAATGTATAAAGATATAAATGAAAAGATTATGTGTCTAATGTGTAATTCAACCTTTATAGTTCTGGGTTTGGCGGCATGCCTATAAAGTACTGGATAGGTGAAAAGACCCGGTCGTAAGCCGATTCCAGTTGATAAATGTGAAATGTTAATTATAGTAACAGTCTAGCCGGGTTGAGGATTTCCTCGGGTTTATCCGGGTTGAGGTCCAAGAGACTGGGTCTGTTATAGGTAACAGTCTAGCCGGGTTGAGGATCTCCTCGATTTTAGCGGGTTGAGATCCAAGAGACTGGGTCTGTTACCCTATCCATGGATAGAGATATATATATATTGCCTACGGGCTTGATCATTGTGATTATAGACCAAAGCAGTAACTCTGAACTTTGAATAACATATTAGTGTCTTTTGGGCCCAAGTCTGTCTTTGTTTTCAATATGATTTATGAATGATGAAATAAATGAATAATGAGATTCTTGAGAATTGTTTATATGTTTGAGATTATGACATTTGCATTTTATTAAAGTATAATATTATTATAGTTTGTACCACTAAGCCGTTGGCTTAGCGCGATTGTGATTTATCGCGCAGGTGACACGGAAGAACCGGAGAGTTCCTCTAGACCTAGTAGAGTCTAGATTTTGAGACGTTGATAGTGGAGCTTAAAGATCAAGGATATACTGCCAAACATGTATATATTTTATGTTTTGTAAAACTTGAGTTTTGATGTATAAGTATTTGTAAATAATTATTATATTTTCCGCTGCTTTTAAATAAACACTTTATCTTTTGTGTTTATACTTTCTTTTAAATGTTTTAAATTTGTTCATACTTTTAAAAAGGGGATGAGTCGTTTGTTTAGTAAACGGTGGCAACTCTATATTTAGTATACGTATATTACGATCGTTTTAGCATGTTGTGTACGTATACGGGGTATAGGGGTGTTACAATTATTTTGGTATCAGAGCCTAGGTTTGAGATTCTCAACCTAGGTGAATTGTAAGAAAAAGAAAATTTTGATTTTAAAAGTTGGTTTTTGAGTAAAATACATGTTTTGGTATGGCAGTCTTTGATCTTTAATGGGGTATATTCTGCTGTGTTTGCAGATATAGGTAGAGATGGCATCTCATTCACGACAGTCTGTTGAGGGTAGTGCGGAAAGTGTAGCTCCTGAAGAGATTAGAGATGGAGCTAGGGTTGAGAGGGTTAGTGAGGCACCTGTTTCTGTGCCAGAGAGATCAGCTGCAGATGAGGCTCCGCCGGGTTGGTTAAGGCATATGGTGGAATTATTTAGACAAGCTCCAGTGCAGCCACCACCACCACCACAGCCTCAGGTGCCGGTAAGACATTATGACAAGTTGAGAAAATATGGGGCTGAAGATTTCTTAGGCACTACCGATCCTGCAGTGGCTGAGCAGTGGTTGGATAAGGTACAGAGGATATTCATTCAGTTGCAAGCCACTTCGGATGAGAAGTTTGACTATGCCAGATCCCTCCTGCAGAAAGATGCCTATGACTGGTGGAAGACTGTCCCTCATGCTATGGATGATCCACCTACACTATCATATGGTGATTTCTTAAGGGAGTTCGAACAGAAATATACTCCGAGGGAGTATAAAGATATTAAGAAGATGGAATTTTTGAATTTGAGGCAAGACAACCGGGCGGTGACAGAATACGAGATTGAGTATATCCGGTTGAGTCGTTATGCTGGGGGAATTATCTCTGATGAAATAGACAGGTGTAGAAGGTTTGAGGAGGGATTGAGACCCTCTATTATATGCATCGTGGCTGGTTCTAGATACCAGGATTTCTCTCAGCTTGTTGCAGCAGCTAGGAGTGTGGAGAGAGCCCATAGTATAGCCGCAGCTGCTACTGAGGAGGAGACTAGGGTAAGGAGACCCCAGTTTGAGGCAGGGTCTTCATCTGTGAAGAGGGGTAGAGGAAGTTTTGTTCCGAGGATCAGTAGAAGTCAGAGACAGCCGGGTAGGTCAGTGCAGTATCCGAGACAGAGACCGAGACCTACAGCTTCTATAGCCAGTGCTCCGACTCCTAGAATTTAGAGGTCTACTCCACCTACATGTGAGATTTATGGCAGAAACCATGTGGGTGTTTGCTGGATGAGTGGCAGATCAGCTATGTGTTTCAGGTGTGGATCGCCCGATCATTTTATTAGGGAGTGTCCTGAGATGCAGAAGCATAGACAGGCTGAGTCTGCAGTCTCTCGACCCAGTGTCAGCAGAGGTGGGAAGTAGAGGTTTCAGTAGGGGTGGTCGATCCGGGTTCAATCAGAGAGGAGGATAGTCATCTGGAGGCAGTAGGCCAGAGGAGGCCGGATCTTCTCAGAGGGTGTATGTGATGCAGAGGCAGCCTGATGCTTCAGCAGTGATAGCGGGTACATTCTCTTTATTTGGCATTTCAGTACTTGCTTTGATTGATCCAGGATCTACTCATTCATATATTAGTGCATCCATATTGCCTGTGTCTGAATTGCATTCTGAGTCCTTAGGATTTGATGTCTTGGTGACAAATCCTTTAGGGCATAGTGTGATTGTTAGAAAGGTGCATCGAGATAGTGCAGTTGTGGTGCAAGGCGAGGAGTTTCGTGGGGATTTGATTGAAATGCCTTTTAAAGAGTATGATTTGATTTTGGGCATGGGCTGGCTGTCTGGGCATGGAGCTGTGGTAGATTGTCAAAAGAAATGTGTTACTTTGAGAACTAATGATGGTAGAATTGTGTTGGTATCTAGTGAGCAGAGACAGCTTGCATCCTTGTTTGTTTTAGCTGTTACAGCTAGGAAGTTGATTAGAAAAGGGTGTGATGCTTATGTTGCTCATGTTTTGGATACTAGAGTAGTAGGTTCTCAACTTGATAGTATACCCACGGTTGCAGATTTTCCAGATGTGTTTCCAGAGGAATTGCCAGGGTTGCCTCCTGAGAGAGAGGTGGAGTTTGGTATCGATTTGTTGCCTGATACCACTCCTATTTCAATTTCTCCTTATAGAATGGCACCTGCTGAGTTAAGAGAGTTAAAGGTGCAGTTGCAGGAGTTGTTAGATAAAGGGTTTGTTCGCCCTAGTGTTTCACCGTGGGGAGCTCCTGTTTTGTTTGTGAAGAAGAAGGATGGTACTATGAGATTGTGTATCGATTATAGGCAATTGAACAAGGTGACTATCAAGAATAAATATCATTTGCCTAGAATTGATGATCTCTTTGATCAATTAAAGGGAGCAGCAGTGTTTTCTAAGATTGATTTGAGATCGGGGTACCATCAGTTGAGGGTTAAAGCTGAAGATGTTTCTAAGACAGCTTTCCGCACCAGGTATGGGCATTATGAGTTTTTAGTAATGCCTTTTGGGTTGACGAATGCACCTGCAGCTTTCATGGATTTGATGAATAGGGTGTTTAGGCCCTATCTGGATCAATTTGTGGTAGTTTTCATCGATGATATCTTGGTGTATTCGCATAATGAAGAGGAGCATGACAAGCATTTGCGAATTATGTTGCAGATTTTGAGAGAGAAGCAATTATATGCTAAACTGTCAAAGTGTGAATTCTGGCTTGACCAAGTTACTTTTCTGGGTCATATAGTTTCAGCAGATGGTATAAGAGTTGATCCAAGTAATGTTGAAGCTATTTTGAATTGGAGTCCACCAAAGTCTGTGACTGAAGTTAGAAGTTTTCTGGGTTTGGCAGGCTATTACCGACGGTTTGTGAAAGGTTTTTCTTTGATAGCTACTCCACTCACCAGATTGCTTCGGAAGGGAGTTAGATTTGTGTGGACGGATCAGTGTCAAGCTAGTTTTGAACAGTTGAAAGAAATGTTGACTCAAGCACCTGTTCTTACTTTACCCTTGGAAGATAAACCATATGTGATTTATAGTGATGCTTCACATAATGGTTTAGGATGTGTTTTGATGCAAGAGGGTAAAGTCATAGCTTATGCTTCTCGGCAATTGAAGCCGCACGAGCTCAATTATCCGACCCATGATTTGGAATTAGCAGCCATAGTGTTTGCTTTGAAGATTTGGCGACACTACTTGTATGGGGAGAAGTGTTTCATCTATACGGACCATAAGAGTTTAAAATATTTGGGGGTTCAGAGAGAGCTTAACCTTCTGCAGAGACGATGGTTGGAGTTGATCAAAGACTACGACTGTTTGATTGATTATCATCCTGGTAAGGCAAATGTTGTTGCTGATGCCTTGAGTCGGAAGTCTTTGGTAGGTTTGGCTGTTTACTCGCTCTCATTGCTTGTTGAGTTGAGAGCTTTACATGCTAGTTTTGAAGCATGTGATGATGGTGCATTGTTGGCTCAGTTACAATTGAGACCAGTGTTATTGGATCAGATTAAAGAGGCTCAATTGACTGATGAGAAAATTCAGAAGATTGTTTCAGATTGCCAGAATGGAAAGAGTCAAGATTTTATTGTGGCAAGTGATGGGAGTCTTTGGTTTAAGAACAGATTGTATATACCTAATGATGCTAATTTGAGAAAGATTATTTTAGAAGAAGCACACCAGTCAATTTTTTCTATGCATCCGGGCAGTGTGAAGATGTATCATGATTTGAAGCAACATTACTCGTGGTCAGGTATGAAGAGAGACATAGCGGAGTTTGTGTCCAAATGTCTCACTTGTCAGAGGGTGAAAGCTGAACATCAAGTTCCAACAGGGTTGCTTCAGCCTTTACCAGTGCCCGAATGGAAATGGGAGAGAATAACTATGGATTTTGTGTCTGGTTTGCCATTGACTCAAAAGAAGCATGATGCTATTTGGGTGATTGTTGATCAGTTGACAAAGACAGCTCATTTCCTTCCAATTAGAATGGATTATTCTCTTGAGAAGTTAGCTGAGCTGTATATTAGTGAGATAGTGAAGTTGCATGGAGTCCCAATTTCTTTAGTGTCGGATAGAGATCCCCGGTTTACTTTGAGGTTCTGGAAAAGTTTACATGGTGCTTTGGGTTCTCGATTGCATTTTAGCACTGCTTTTCATCCGCAGACAGATGGGCAGTCAGAAAGAGTGATACAGATTATCGAGGATATGTTGAGAAGCTGTGTCATTGATTTTTCTGGAAGTTGGGACAGATTTTTACCACTTGTGGAATTTGCTTACAACAACAGTCATCAATCCAGTATTGGAATGGCACCATTTGAGGCATTGTATGGTAGACGGTGTAGGACACCTCTATGTTGGAATGAAACTGGAGAAGGTAAGTTAATTGGTCCTGATTTGGTTAAAGAGACTGAAGAGAAAGTGAAGATGATTCGGAATAGATTGAAAGCAGCTTCAGACCGACAGAAGTCTTATTCAGATTTGAAGAGGAGAGACATTGAGTATAATGTGGGAGATAAAGTATTTTTGAAAGTGTCTCCTTGGAAAAAGATATTGAGATTTGGTCGAAAAGGAAAGCTGAGTCCTCGTTTCATTGGACCATATGAAGTTTTAGAAAGAGTTGGACCAGTTGCTTATCGTCTTGCTTTACCGCCTGAGTTAGATAGAATTCACAATGTCTTCAATGTTTCTATGTTGCGGAGATACAAATCAGACCCATCTCATGTTTTACCAGTTGAATCTATTGAGGTGAGTTCAGATCTGACGTTTGAAGAAGAACCAGTTGCTATTTTGGCATATGGAATGAAAGAGTTGAGACATAAGAAAGTGCCAATTGTGAAGGTTCTTTGGAAGAATCATGGTAGAGAAGAGTCAACTTGGGAGAATGAGCAAGCGATGCAAGATCAATATCCTCAGTTGTTTCAAACTTGATATCAGGTAATTTCGAGGACGAAATTTCTTTTTAGAGGGGGAGAATTGTAACATCCCAAAGTGTGCCCTAGAAGTTTTGATTTAATGGTTGTTTTATTTGGATTATGTGTATATGTTAATTTGTAAAGAAAAGAGAAAAGAAGTGAAGAGAGTATATATGTTGTGTATATGAAAATATATACAACATATACACAAGTCAATGAGAAAGTCAAAGGAAGAGAGTAATTATTATTAATTGTGTTTAAGGAATTAATTAATTATAAGTGGGATTAGAGTTAGTGGAAGTGGAAGATGATATTTTGATTATTTTATATTAAATGCTTGGTTGAGAGGGTTTTAAGGAAAAGAGTTGACTTTGCTTTCTTTGGTTTTCTTTCTTTTCTTCTTCCTTCGTGGCTTTCTTTCATTTCTTCTCCTTCTCTTTTCCTTTCCTTTTGTTGTCCGGCCATCAAAGAAACAAGAGAGCAAGAGAGAGATTTGGTCTTCCAAGTTCAAGATTGAAGGAAGTTTTTAAGAGATCAAGTTGGAGATTTAAGAGTTTCTTCATCCTTGGTAAGTCCTTCTACTTGATTCTTTGATTTCTTTGGGTTTGTGAGTTAAAGTTGTGATGGATATGTGTTTGGTTTGATTGTATTGTGTTAAGGGTATTTGGGTTAATTGATTTTGGATTTTTGAGGTTGGATTAAAGGAAAGAGTAAGTTTGTTGGTGAAGATAGTGTTGTGGTGGTGTTTAGGGTTTGTGATGATATTGATGATTTGTGGTTAATGTATATTTTGTCTTGTTTTGGTGTTTTTGCAAGTTTGAGATGGTTTTTGGATGTGTGTAGTTAAGTTTGTTTGAAGTGGATGTTGGTGGAAGAAGTGATTTGTTGGGTGTTCTGTTGTTTTGGCCGGAATCTGGGTTTTTGGCCTGACACGCCCACGAGCACGTCCAGGTCTTTAGGCGTGTCAATGGTCTTGTGTGGCAGTAGGATTGACACGGCCACTAACACGCCCGTGTTATTGAACGTGTCATAGCCACTGTGTTATTGGGGAATTGACACGGCCATGAGCACGCTCATGTTGTTGGACGTGTCAATGTTTCTGGGAGGCAGAATGTATTACACGCCCAGTGACACGCCCGTGGTTCTGAGCGTGTCAAAGCTTCTGTGTTGTGAATTTAGGGCACGGTCAGGGACACGCCCGTGTTGATGAGCGTGTCATGTCTAGGGTTTGCCCTAGTTGGTTCTTAGTCTTATTATCTCTTGTGTATCTCTAAGTGAGTATGTATTATCATATTTGGTTTAGGTATTGAAGAGGTTGAATTGTCCTAACCTAGGTGGTGAAGAATTCTTGAAAGAGAAAGGTTGTAAATTGGTGTGAGTTGTTCCTAAGGTAAGTACAAACTACATTGTTGCATACACTCATATGATTTGATACTTAACATATTTGATTATACATATGCTAAGCAATTGATTACAGGGTTAAAACATTTGATGAATTATGAAAGGTATGTTAATGCAATTGGTTGTGTATACTTGAATGATGAATTGATATAATGTGATTTGAGATATAATGAGATATAAAACCAATGTGATTGGCTATGATGATGATGTTAATGCAATTGATATTTTATATTATCTTGATGAGAAATGAAGCCATGGTTGTTGGCTCTGATGATACTAATGAGATGATTGAGGCATGGTTGCCTATTTTGATTATGAGATATGAAGCCATGATTGTTGGCTATAATGATGAGAAAGAAATGTATAAAGATATAAATGAAAAGATTATGTGTCTAATGTGTCATTCAACCTTTAGAGTTCTGGGTTTGGCGGCATGCCTATAAAGTACTGGATAGGTGAAAAGACCCGGTCGTAAGCCGATTCCAGTTGATAAATGCGAAATGTTAATTATAGTAACAGTCTAGCCGGGTTGAGGATTTCCTCGGGTTTATCCGGGTTGAGGTCCAAGAGACTGGGTCTGTTACAGGTAACAGTCTAGCCGGGTTGAGGATCTCCTCGAGTTTAGCGGGTTGAGGTCCGAGAGACTGGGTCTGTTACCCTATCCATGGATAGAGATATATATATATTGCCTATGGGCTTGATCATTGTGATTATAGACCAAAGCAGTAACTCTGAACTTTGAATAACATATTAGTGTCTTTTGGGCCCAAGTCTGTCTTTGTTTTCAATATGATTTATGAATGATGAAATAAATGAATAATGAGATTCTTGAGAATTGTTTATATGTTTGAGATTATGACATTTGCATTTTATTAAAGTATAATATTATTATAGTTTGTACCACTAAGCCGTTGGCTTAGCGCGATTGTGATTCATCGCGCAGGTGACAGGGAAGAACCGGAGAGTTCCTCTAGACCTAGTAGAGTCTAGATTTTGAGACGTTGATAGTGGAGCTTAAAGATCAAGGACATACTGCCAAACATGTATATATTTTATGTTTTGTAAAACTTGAGTTTTGATGTATAAGTATTTGTAAATAATTATTATATTTTCCGCTGCTTTTAAATAAACACTTTATCTTTTGTATTTATACTTTCTTTTAAATGTTTTAAATTTGTTCATGCTTTTAAAAAGGGGATGAGTCGTTTGTTTAGTAAACGGTGGCAACTCTATATTCTGTATACGTATATTACGATCGTTTTAGCATGCTGTGTACGTATACGGGGTATAGGGGTGTTACAAATAAATTGCAAGAGTTTGGATAATATTAGTATATATTCTCTTGCTAGAAGACTTGTTTGAGGTGGTATTTATAGGCCTCAAACAAGTTCTTCCCGTTGGTGAAGTGGGTAGAAAAGTGCAACTCCAACAGCCACAAAATCTTCTTGGATTTTTGTGTCAAACGTTGGTGCGGTCGCTCATCACCTTTGGGCATTCGCGCATTTGTTTGTGTGGTCATCCCAGATGTCTGGTGCGGTCGTGCAATTGAAATCTCTAACGGCTACTTGACACGTGGCATCTTCTTATTAGTTATTTAATTAGCTGTTGAAGCCCTCCAATGGCTACATGAATTTAGTGGTCGTTCATCCACTTTGGGTGGTTGCACATTGTCTTGCGTCAAGTCATTTACAGCTCCACACCACCACGAACCTCTCTGTCAAACCAAAACAGTTTGGATGATCGCGCAACCCCTTGGGGCGGTCGCGTATCTCTTTAAAGACAAATTTTTAGCACTTAGAAAATCTTCAAATTTCTTTGCATTTTAGCTCATTCTAAGTTACTTTCCTATCATATAGACACTCATTGAAGCCATTAGATCACTTCAATTTGTTTGCCAAGATCAAAATCAAGATTGACCTAAATTTAGGTCAATAATACTTTTCATACAACCATATTCTACAATACCTTTAGCCATTATGCAATTTATGCCTTTAAACACATAGCTAAGCATTTTGTATATGAATTCACACATCAAAGTAGCAAAGCACAAAAAAAAATAATATAATATGTCATTTACAATGTATTACAATACAAATCTATTAAAGTATGTACTAACCTTGTTTAAGCAACTTTCAAGCTACCAAAACCAACACTTTCTCACCACTTTTACACTGCCCTTCACCACCAAAGTTGGGAAAATACAATACCTACTCAAAATGTAAGTTTATATTATGTATTAGAATCACATTTCTACACATTCTAACTAATAAACATCAATTTATCGCATTTTCCCAATATATAATATAATTAGTTTTCTTTTATTTGTCATTTGATTTTGTAATTTAATCTTATTTTATAGTTTCATAGGTGAATTTTAGAAATTGTAATAAAATCCAGTGAAAACACAAAATGGGTAGAGATATGCATGGCCAGACGCATGGGCATGCAGTTGATCATGCATATTGCTGCTTGGTGATCATGCATATACGCATGGGCATGCCGTTGTTCATGCATGTTACTGCCAAAATTTTTCAGTGTAGATTTTTGAAGTTTAGAAGAGCGCATGGGCATATGCATGACCATGTAGTTGCTCATGCACGAATATACAATATATTCTTTTCTATTTTTATTAATCAATTATGAATTCACAAATAACTATTATTATATCCAATTCCAACTCCTAAATTCAACACTAACTAATTCAAACTTTCACTTAACCCATTCATTTCCATCATCCAAACATATATCAAAACAACATCAAAATAATCCATATTAGAAATTATAAACACTTCCTTCAAAATTCACATATCAAATTTACATATTCTACCTCAAAATTTAGAAATTTAAATATTTAGAAATTTACATATATAAATTATAAAATTTACATATTCTACCTTAAAATTCTAACTTCATCCAAACTCTCCCATATCAAATTTTTAGACATAAAATCACCATATATATATTAAAACAACATTAAATCCTCTCATTTCAATAATTAAAATCACCCATATGAAAATCCTAATTTACACATATAATCTTTACAAAACCTTAATTTCATCATTTATATCTATCTCAACTAACCAACTAATGAATTATCATTTGCTCATCACTTTGATTTTATTAACATCAATTTTAACAATTAACCATAACTTTCTCTCACTAAACTAATTCTACATAACCTTAAAACTAAGAAAATAAAGCGTAAGAGAAATAATACTTACTTGATTCTTTGCTTAAAATTCAAAATCTCATTAAATCCTCTTGAATTTCCAATAGATTTTGGTGTAATTAGAAAGAAATCTCTCTCTCCCTTTCTCTAAATGTGAGGCTCAACCAAATTGTTGTCCCAAGATGGCAACCAAGAAGGGGGAGTGAATTGGTTGGTTTGAAGAATGATGGCAAATTCAAAATTCTTAACTCAAAATTCAATGTCAAGATATGTAGAAGATGGAATAATGAACACAAAGATTTATAGTAGTTTGGATTCACCTTGATCCTACATCCACTTCCTTAACAACTTGTTAAGGTTCCACTAACTTTGAGTTTTTTACAAGCTTAACTCTAACTTGGTGTTTTCACAAGCTTACACCAAACTTTACAATGGTTTGAGATCACACCTCACAACCCTTACAAGAGTTTTCTCAAGCTCACTCTTACAACCTAAGTGTTTTCAAGCTCACACTCAAACTTTACAATTTGGTGTTTAATGCTCACACCTAACACTTATACAATTCAAATGTTAATTGTAGTAAAAATGAAAGTATGTTGCTTGGCTATTACAATTGAAAGATTACCCTTTAATAGGATAGTTCTAGGTGTATTTATAGCCAATATGGTCTAACTAGCCGTTATAATTTGTGAAATGAATCTTGGTAGGCTAGTCCTTATGTTGTGTAGACCCTTAATTTTTGACCCAGTCCGATATGATATTTATAAACAGTCTAAAATGATTTTTATGGTATTTTAATTAAATAATAATTATTTTAATAATTATTTACAATATTTATTATTAATAAAAATAAAAAAAAGTAATAAAAATCAGCAACAGAAGAATCGGCGACGAAAATTTTTCATCGCAGGCGACAAATTGGCTTGGGCCAATTTGCCGCAGGATTTTCCTAAAGCGAATTGGCTGGCCTGCGCCCAGTGCCTGCTGTAATTTTTTTTCGCCAGTGCACTTTCGCACGCCCAGCCTGTACGCAGTTTTGCCAAAACCCTATTCTACTTGGTTTTTAATTTTATTTCCTAAAAGTTTATTTTTTTTAGCTAATTAGGATTAAGTTTATGATTTTTTCTTATATATACCACATTAAAGATACAAAATTAAGGATCAGAAATTTTTTATCGGACTTTGGACTTTTAGATTTTTTTGGCCAAAAAAGAGAACCTTGAAGGAGCAAGAGGTAGTGAGCAAGCAACAACAATCCATCAAAGGCAGCTTATACTGTCTTTATTATTGTTCAACCAGAATTTAAAGATTATGGTGAAACCAACAACGAAGGTTTGAATCTCTATTTCTTTGTTTATGTTTACAGTAGCTTTATCATACAATTTGGTCAATTATTCTACTAACCATCCAAACTTTATTTGAAGCCCTAAAAATATTTCTTCAAAACCCTAATGCCTTAATATCTGTAACACATATTTTTAAAATCTATAACCCTAAATTACATTCTTCTAAAACCAAAATAATTTGTTTTCTTAAAACCCTAACCAAATCTATTTTCTAAAATCACAGTAGCTTATTTTTTTCAAATACCTAATCTAAAAACCAATTTTCATGATTTTCAATCTTATTTATTTAAACCCTAAATTTTAAAATTATTTTCATACAACTTCCGAAATTCTAAATCCAAAACATCCATTCTTTATATTCAAACCATAATTTATTTCAAATCTAATCTTTAAATTCAAACATCTAGTAGCCATATTATTTCTTTAAAATGTTTCTCAACTAATTAAACTAGTATATGCAAAACCCTAATTGTTAAACATAAAATCCAAGAAACCCGAATTGATACATGAACACTAAAGTTATATACTTACTGTTTTATTTAAATTGGATGAATGTTTATTATATATTTTGATTGATGTTTGATGTCTTGGATGAATGTTTATTATATATTTTGATTGATGTTTGATGTCTTTGATGAATGATTTATTTATGATGAATAGATGTTTACTTTTATTGATTTGTTTTGATTTCAAAACTTTGTAAAAGGTATGTTTCCATATGTTGGGTACCTCATGTATTAAGCATCATGTAATTTAAATTGCTTTTAAATTTTGGATCAATGTAAAGCACACATTTTTATCTTTCGGCGAGTGTCTTATTTAGTTTTAGAAATGGATGATGTAAGGACATGTTTCCATCCTCAAATGGGTGTCCATTTATCTGTTTTGCTTGGACATTATTTTGATTTTAATATAATGATGCTTTATTTTAATTGTTGCATGTAATATGGATAATATTGTTATACTTAAGAATTTTATAATATTAAGACATGCAAAGGAGCCCGGTTCTAATGAACCGGGCATTGTAGGGGTACTGAGCCATTTCTTACCTTCCCCACACATATCCAACTTTCCAAACCCATTAGGAGGTTAGGGATTCCTTAGGAATCGAGTTATCCACCTCTTTCTTTTTCCCAACTCGTCTTATTGAATCTTAAGAATCGAGCATATTGTTTGGTTGTTCTATGTGCGTTGTTTTAAGTATTTGACCAAATATGGATAAAACAAATAAACACAATAGTGACAGTTGATGACAAATTATAAAAGGAAAAGATACATCTCTTCTTATTGTTTTCATTATTTTTACATCCTAACAATATTCTTTCTAAAGAAATTGACAAATGTAAAATCTATGGTAGATAATAAGTGTAGCATGCAGGCCAGCTTTGCTCTAACCAATCCAAGAAGGCTTCAGTCAAACAAGGCATGTCCAAGTCAAGAGTAAACTCAGAACCTCAAGGCTTGGCTCCATACTGATGGTTAAGCCGTCGAGGATCATAGCAAGTACCTCAACAAAGAGCAGCAAGAGGAACATACATCAAATATGTCTGAATGGTGATACGAGAAATTTTTAACCAAGGTACTAACCAACGAATGTTGACTGCAGCACGAGAGTGGATCTAGTCAACCCAGTCAGCATATAAAGAAGCAGGATGAAGTAGTTTTTTAGCAAAATGATGTCACGACATGTATCTGGTGAATTCCATGGATGGAGTGTCGAGCAAACAAAGGCGCTCCTGAAGCCAAATCTATAAGCATAAGAAAAGAATAAAAAACAGAAAAAAGAAAAAAGAGCCTGTTAGGTCAAAAATCTGCAAGGGCGGCCTAAGCAAAAATTATGGCAGTTCGCTATTTTCGAAAATCTGCAAGGGTGGTCTAGGCAAAAATTAGAACCAACATAAAAAAATAATAAATAAAAAAAGCCCATTAGGTTAAAAATCTGCAAGGGCGGCCTAAGTAAAAGTTAGGGAGGTTCGCTAGTTCTGAAAATCTGCAAGGGCGATCTAAGCAAAAATTAGAACCAACATAAAAAATAATAAATAAAAAAGGGGTCCACTAAGTTGAAACCCCGCAAGGGCGGCTTAGGCACAAATTAGGACAGTTCACTAGTTTTGAAAACCCGCAAGGATGAACTAGGCAAAAATTAGAGCAATAAATAAAGCCTAAATTGAAAATCTAAAAGGGCGATTTAGGTAGTTACCTGAAGCAGCAAGGGACTCCCAGCTAATCTCTTCGAAGATTCTAATTTAAATTGGTCCAATCAAACTAAAGTCTCGGCTAAAATCACAGGTATCGGCGACAACCCTCCTTCCATTTGGTCCATGATATCCAATACTCGTGGATCGATATTGCCATCGGAAGAAACAAGCAAGAATTGGCCAATCAAGCATAGACAAAGCATACATATACATCCCCATACCTTGGTAGGAGCCAAATGAGAAATGTAAAAGTCAATCAAGGGACCAAGCAAAATTTTCTCACCTCTCATCAACTGTAGAACTTCGGGCTTTGAAAGTTGAAACAACATTTGCATCTTTTATTGAGTTTTGGAAGTCAATATGGGCAATGCCATTAGTTGATTGCTTCGATATCCAAGGATGGCCTCAAATTATTCAATCATGGGACATATCTCAAATTTTTTATCTTGAATGTCCTAGAATTCACATCCCAAAAGGAAACCATAACATGTAGAAAAGAATAGTCTAATTTAATATTTTGAAAGTACTTCGAAGTATTAATTTTGGGACCAAGATATTTGTTCCCAATAAATAGCTTTCTTGGCTTTAAATAAACCCCTGATTTTTTTCAAATTGAGTTTCGTCATTGTTGAAGTTAAAAGAAAATTTAAAATTATTGAAAGGAATTTTTTTTGTGCTGGAGTAAAATTCGTGGAGGATTTTCTGTTGGTTTATGCTGGAATTGGGGCATGAAAGAAGACTTATATAAAGATTTGCTAAACCGAAGTTGATAAGGAATGTGCAAAACCAAGACACGCAAGGAAAAGATTTACATTGAAATGGTTGAGAGATTGCTGCACTCCCATTGGCTTTTGGTTTTTGTAAAACCGTGCCAATTTTGGACTATGAATTGAAAAAGAAATACTTTTGCATTGACTGTAGTAATAGTGATAATAATAAAAAAATAAAAAATAAAAAATATTTAAAAGTCAAAAGTTGCAGTAAAAGTAAAAGTCACTATTATCATTATTATTGTTGATTTATTTATTTATTTATTTATTATTATTATTACAATACTTTATTGATTTATTATTGTTAATAATAATAATAATAATAATACTTTCTTAATTGATACAATGATGGATCACTGAGGAGGAGGAGGAGGCATATCACTCATTTGAAATTCGTCCGATGGAAAGTACTTAAGTCCCTGTTCTCTTGAAATTCAGGCTTTCAACAGTCATCATTTGAATCAGATGAAAGAGTCTCATGATCATCAGTTTGGGGCCTCCTAGAAGATGAAGCATCAGGATCTCTCATTCTCTAGAACTAGTAATCTCGAAAGTTTTGCTCTGACTGATGATACAATTTTTTGAGAAAGGCCACCTGCTGGCGGTTAGCAGCTAATTCTTCTTGCAATTTCTTATTTTGTTCCTCAAGCATCCACTGTGATTCAGAAAAGGAAAGGGTGAGAGCATACAAAATCTTGTATACATATAGCATAAATCATCATGGAATAGGATAACCTACTAGGTAACTCAAATCAGTGCCTTGCGGATGAGATGACATTTTTGGTTGGTAAGAAGGAGCAAATGAAGGGGCGGCAAAGAAGGTCCAGTCTCATGACCAGATGAGTAGGTAACCTAAAAAAATAATTAAAATGGTCAAAACAAGTTGAAAAAGAAGCAATTATAATGACCAAATGATAAAAGTTTACTTGAGAGGTGCTAGCCCCGAGATGAGGGATGGACCCTCTTCCCTTTCCATCGTACTCCTCTTCATCACTATTCTCATCTTCCTCGAGAATTTCCCAAGCACCAACATGAGATACATCAAAATTCAAGAGTCGTGTTTGAATAAATTGGACATATGACGCACCTAGTGGATGGAGATAGGTCTCAACATCATAACCATTTCGAGCTAACTGCCACGCATTCTCCAGCATTGATGTAATATTTAATGTATACGCCGGACAGTCCATGGGGATCCTCTATCGCTCGGGACCAAGAAACCACTCATACACCCTCTCCTCAAGGAACCAACCACTGGACATAGGACCAGCAATGATTCAGCGGGTATGCTGATAAGGTAGTGCAACATTCATGGAAGGAGTCCAGTTCACCCGCTCTGCAGCATACCACCAAGCCAAATCGACCAATAAGATGACAAAAAGGTAAGTAAATTTTTTACATAAACTTTAAAGAATACTAACAATATTTTACCAGATCCTAGGTTAGGCACCTCAAGTGATAGCGCTGGATATGCACATGGTGAGAACCGGGAACTGCTGCGCGATCATACAACCAAAGATTTAACCTGGGATACCCGACTCTCTCTCGAGAAATGTCAGACACCCTTATAAGATTGTGCTCATATGCCCATACCTGCAATAGCTATGAGAATCAAATTCATACACGTATATGAATGGAATTGACAATGATGGGAGAGAGTACCTCAACAATCACCATGAAGCCAATAAAAGATTTCTTATTCCTGCAAATCTTGTCTAGGCCATTATAGAGACAGGTAAGGCCAGCTTCACCCCAGCTGTAAAGCGGCACCAGGACCATATTAGCAAGGGCCCTCAACACCGATAAATGAATGGCAGATTCGGTACTATATAAAATAGTCGACCCAAGCAGATACAACAAAAATTCCCGAGCATATTGCTCGGTTGTTTCTCTATGAACCTATCCATCATAGCTCATCCAATAACTCCGAATCGGCTCATTTTTTTTTATCTTAAAGGGCCCTTTTAGTAATGGCTCCATACCAATTAATTGTTGAATTTTCTCGTGTGTCAGGATATCATTGGTAAGAGGGACCAAAAGGCCATAGTACTAGATATCAGTTATGGCTATAAAATTGATTGGGCCAATAATCATCTCTCCCACAGGTAGGTGAAAGTATGGGTCGTGTCCATTCACCGCTCTGACAATGCTTGAACTACACTCTTGTCTATCGGACACTCCTCAGATGGCAATTGCATAATGAAGATTTCAAAACTGCACTCTCGGACAATCCATTTTACCCGAGAAGGTGCTACGTCATACCATTGCCGGGCTGTATAGACACACCCTCCGCGCCAGACAACACAGTGATCATGCTAACACCGAACCAGGTAGGCCAACACGAGGTAAGTATATCATCTCACTAATATTATTGTTTCATAGCTTAAGATTACTCATTACTTTCTATTTAAATTTATTTATTTTTATTAATAGTCTATCAGTTAATTTATTTTTAATAAAAAAAAATAAAAAAAAAACCCTAATTTTTTCATCTTAATTAATTTAATAATATATTATTAATAAGTCAATTATAGCTAAAATAAAAATAATAAAAAAATAATAATGAAGTAATAAAAATAATAATATTATGTCGTCGAACAAATTCTAGCAGCTCGGCATTGGATCGGGGTTCAGATATCTAAGCATGTACTCTCTCCATTTTTTTTCAATTCTTTGCTCACTCAAAATATGAAGAAAAATGAATGGTGGCACGGTTTATATTGAAAATGGATGAAGAAAAAAAATCAATAATAAATCCGTGAAAAAAAAAAGAAAAAAGTCAAAATTATTATTGGTAAATAGTTAGTGAATAGTAAATGAACAGTATTCAAATAGTATTTAAATAGTAAAATCAATTATTCAATTCAATTATTCAGCTATTTGTGTGTCTAAAAATATTTTTATATTTTTAAAATATTTTTCTACGCAGGGGGCAAGAGAGTACAGGTATGGTAAAAAATAGCTAAATTTTTTACAAATTTTTTTTAATATCCTACTGACTATAATTATTTTTTGCAGATAATCTAAATTATTTTCGAGTCCAGAACTCACCTCGGGTCTAGAATCTAAATTATCTTTTAATCCAAAACTCATCTCGGGTCTAGAACTCAAATTATTTTTTAGTCTAAAAATCGCCTCGGGTCCAGAAACCCAAATTATCTTTGAGTCCAGAACTCACCTCGGGTTCAGAACCCAAATTACTTTTGAGTCTAGAACTCATCTCGGGTTCAGAACCCCAATTATCTTTGAGTTCAGAACTCAAATTATCTTTGAGTCCAAAACTCACCTCGGGTCCAGAATTCAAATTATTTGAGTCTAAAACTCACCTCGGGTCTAGAATCTAAATTATTTTTTAGTCCAAAACTCATCTCGGGTCCAGAACTCAAATTATTTTTGAATCTAAAACTCTCATCGGGTCTAGAATCTAAATTATTTTTTAGTTCAGAACTCACCTCGGGTCCAGAACTCAAATTATTTTTTAGTCCAGAACTCGCATCGGGTCCAAAACCTAAATTATCTTTGAGTCCAAAACTAATCTCGGGTCTAGAATTTAAATTATATTTGAGTCCAAAACTCACCTCAGGTCCAGAATCTAAATTATTTTCGAGTCCAAAATTCACCTCGGGTCCAAAACTCAAATTATTTTCAAGTCCAAAACTCGTATCGGGTCTAAAACTCAAATTATTTTCTAGTCCAAAACTCGTCTCGGGTCCAGAACCCAAATTATTTTTTTAAAACTCAAATTAACCTTGGGTACGGAGTTCAATTTTACTCTAAAACTCGATAAAAAATCATATTGCTTTTCACTCTCTTTTGCTGCAGTCTCAGATTATTCAAGCATGGGGCAAAATGTAGACCCTTAATTTTTAACCAAGTCCAGTCCAAAGATTTTAAAACAGTCCCAAATAATTTTTTCAGTATTTATTATTTAAATTTTAATATTTATTATTTATTTTAATTATATAATATTTATTTTAATAATATTTATTATTTGTTTTTTAAATATATTATTTATTAAAATAAAATATTATTTATTATTTATTTTGATAATAATGTAATTAATTATAAATATTTTAAATATAATATTTTAATAGTAAAAATAAATATATATATATATACATATAAAAATGATAAAGAATAGAAAATAAAAAATCAGACGATCGAATCGGTGAGCGCCATGCGGTGGCAGCCAATTGGCCTGCATCAGGCGAATTCGCCACAGGCAATGCTTGCGGCAAATTGGGGGCTCGCCCAGCGCCTTCTATGCTCGCACAGCAGCCTCTCGTAGCCCACAGACCCATTCGCTTGCACTGCTGATTTTGCCAAAACCTTATTTTGCTCGGTTTTGTAATTTTTTTTTTCTAAATAACCTATATTTCCTTAATCAAACAAAATTAGCATTAGGTTTTTGCTATAAATAACAGTTTAAAAAAAATAAAGAAAGGGGCTTTTCTGGGGACGGACATTTGGGAGCTTTTTAGCTTTTTTTTGGTTTTTAGACTTTTGGGACTCTGAAAAAATTTGGACATTAGATTATTGGAGACTTTTTTCAACAGAAGCTAAGAACTCTAAAACTATAGCAATTTTTAGCAAGAAGATTAAGGCAGCAAGCAAGCAAGCAGCGATTGTCTTGGTGTTAGCTCATCCCAATTTTTTATCCAACAATTTTGGTGGAACCTTTAAACATAGGTATGTTTATCTAACTTTTTTTTAATAAAAAATCATCTTCATCCACTAATCATTAATCAATTAAAATTGATGAATTACAACTTTCAAAACTCATGTAATAATCCAATAATTATGAAAATCAACGGACAAAGTTTTTTATTTCTTTTAAAGGCACAGTAATCATCACTTAGATTTTCTAAAAGAAAAATATTATTATAGTAGGTATTATTTTTATTTATTTCAAAACTTTTAACTCTATTTTCATAAAAATCCAAGCCATAATTCACTTAAAATTGTAAAACCATAATTAAATCTATTTTTCAAAATATATCACAGTAGCCATTCTCTTTTCAAAAATAAAATGTAATTATGTTAGTTTTCTTAGAAATCCAAACTCTAACTTAATTTAAACCCTAATATATTTTATTAAAACCCTAATCAATTCTTTTTCTTTATTTAATCATCACAGCAGCTTATTCCTTTTAAATATTTAAGTTTTAATCTTATTTATATAGGTTTTTATCTTATTTAATTAAATCCTAAATTCTAATTTTAATCACACAGTAGTATAATTCTTCTAAAAAAATAAATAAGCATAATAATAATATTAGTTCTTTAAAATTCAAAAATCCTAGCTTTTAAATATAAACTCCAAAAACCTAAATGTCATTTAAGAAACCCTAAGTTGATACATAAATCTAAATTTGCACCTTTATTTGTTTTATTATTAAGTGAATATTTATTATATATTTTCATTAGTGATTTATTTATATCTTCAATTTATGTCTTCAATGAATCATTTATTTATGATGAATGGTTGATTGATTATTTTTGTGGATTTACTTTGGTTTCAAAACATTGTAAGAGGTATGTTTTCATATTTTGGGTACCTCATGTATTGAGCATCATGTAGTTTAATTTATTTCAAGTTTTAGATCAATGTAAAGAATAGGTTTCCACCAATTGGTGGGTATCCTATTTTATTTATTTTCTTTTGGACATTGGACAATTGTAAAGGCATATTTTTATCCATGGATGGGTGTCTCTTTATTTGTTTTGTTTGAACTGTTGTGATTTTAATAAAGTACTTATTCTTAATTATTGCATGTAGTATGAATAATATCATTATATTTAAGAATTTCATAATATTAAGACCTGAAAAGGAGGACGGTTCCAATGAATCGGGCGTTGTGGAGGTGCTGGATCATTCTCACCTTTCCCACACGTACACAACTTTTCGAACTCATTAGGGGGTTGGAAATTTCTTAGGAATCGAGTCATCTGCCTCTTTTTTTTTTCGACCCGTTCGGGTGGCAACTCTATTTTCTCCGGGCTTAAGCCCGTGTTCTCTAAGGCCCTGAGCCTAACAGTGTAGAAGTCGCAAGAACTATTCCACATGGGAGTGGGGGTGAAAATCCCCACTCACACACCGCTAGGCATCCTTGGGTAAACTAGTGGACTGGCAATATAGTTCACAGTGTTTAGTGAGTTAGTGGTACGACCATGAGAAGTTTAGGAGCAAAACTCAAAAATAGGCAGTAGAGTTTATGGTGGTTGGTGCTGTGAGAAGCACGACCACTAGGGCAATTGGGTGACCATAAGAAAGGAAGAGCGACTGCTAGCTGCTCACAAACTGAGTTACGAAAATTTCTAGGGTTTCCTAATAATTTCAACTCTTTTGTAGTCTTTTAGGATATGTAAACTTAATTTGGCGGCTATAACAAAATTGAAACAACTTTTAATAAAGAAATTGATTCAACATCAATATTTTCTCCTTTTTTTTAGATGAAGTTGAATCAAACAAGGCAAGAGGACATAATTAAAGGAATAAAAAAAATTAGGATTCAAAGACTTGAATTGCAACACAATGAAAATGAAGAATAATGGATTGAGATGATAATGAACTTCAAATAATACTTTTTTAAACAGGAACTAACAAAGAACACTGGAATTAAATAAGATAGATAGATAGATAGATAGTTAGGTGAAACTAGATCTCAAGTCAAAGCTCAGATACCAAACTGATATGAGCCCCTAGTATAACGACTAGAGACCCACTTGTCTTTGTGCATGATACTAATCCCTTGGAAGATGAAATTGAGTTCTTTACCAAGTACGCGATCCAAATCCAATGTGTAAAAGAGAACCTTAGAATTAAATCACCACAAAGTGATTAATCTTGAAAGTAAAAACCTTGATCCAAGCAAGAACCAAGAAAACAAGAGACAAATGATCTCTCAAAGAATCTGAACTTCTATTATCAAGATGGCTAACCTCTCTATAGAGGAAAAACAGAGCTAAATAGTCTTACAAATGAAAGAAACCCTAGGTTAGGTTATTTGGTAACAAGGGCAACACTAACCTCAAACTATTAAGCTAATTTATCCAATCATTAGGCCTAAAATATATGTGGCCCATATTACAAGAGTTCCCGGAGTTTACATACAATAAATAACTCCAACTACTGAATTAAATACATAAAAATAAAATAAATGTTCAAATTACAAAACTGAGATAGTAAGATTGGCTGATGAACGGGAAATAAAGGTAACGACAGCACAACTTGTTGGGCGACTGCTAAACATTATGTATCTCTAAGTTTTCCAATTTTGATGCTTCCAATAAGTTTATGAGCTTCTTCTAGTCTCTGTCTGATCCATATGTGAATCCATGAAGCTTTGTACATTGGCTTGTAAAGCTTCTTTTTATTTTCTTGGCTCTTTGTCTTGTGATTGATCCATTAAGAATCTTCAAACTTTGTGTTCCAAGACTTTCATCCTTGGGTTCCATAGCCATACTTACGTCATAATCTCTACTAGCTATTATTATTTTAATTTCTTATTTTGATAACTCTATATGTATATTTATCTCTATCTATACTTATTAAACACATTATATGTTTCTATTTAATCATAACAGGCAAGACCTGCATATTTACAAAGGCTCCTATGGTTTGGTGTTTAAAACCCATGACAATTAATTTATTGAATTATGTAAACTTAAGTTTATATATATATATATATATATTGGTTTTGATACATGGTAATACCAATTACCTCATGCTAATGCCATTATATACCCATTTAACTTACACCTTTTCACATATCATGCACTATAATGCATTTTATAGTTATGCAACTTTGGGAATTTCTAATCAATACTAAAGGAACTTCAAAGACCCCATTTTAATTCATCTCTACCTAAAATATTTAATCTGCTTGATAAAGTTAATCATGTTGTTAGCTTTAGCTTAGTTACTAATTTGATTTAGCTTTTCATTCTTAATCTTTAGCCCACTCATTCAAGATATATGTATATGTGTATCTTATTATTTTTTTTCTTTGCACCATGCTTCAGTTCTTTTTAGTCTTTATCAAAGAAAACCAAAATTCAATTTAGTCATGGTTATTTCTTACTTCTGCACTTAATTATATCAAAACTCATTTAAACCTTTTCTTTTTTCACTTCTTTTTACCATAACGAATTGAGTTGTTAAAGTTCTAAAAGAAAACACGATTCAATTCAAACCTTGATTGTTCCTTGTTACCTTCGATTTCCATGTGAATTTTAGGACACAAAAGATTGAGTTTCTTCTTTTCCTAGCACAACTTATTTGATTACTTCTAGCTTTCAGTTCACCAGGTGTATGAAGCAGAAGTTGGAAACTTGTTCCTTTGCCTTTTCTTTGACTTTGATTTATGATAAAAACAAAGGAAACTTCCTTCCTTTCGTTTCTTTGATTCTAAAGTTGGCAGCCGGCTACAATTTTAATTGTTACTAGCTTAATGAAGATAACTCATAGGGCACTGAAAAAAAATTCCTAAAGCCACTACTTAACAAGTGTTAACATTCATTTAAATATTTCAGTTGAAGAATTCAACTTCTCTTACTCTTTATTATCGATTACAAGCATTGCTTGGATGGTTTTGTGTTGCTACGCTTGGCTAGGTGTCTTTACACCATTGCAATGTTATCATCTCATATTGCATTTTATTTCTCCTCCCATTTCTCTTATTTAGTTACTTCAACTTCTTTGTCATTTTTCCCTAATTTTTAAGTTCCTCCTCTTAATTCTTTTAAATTTGGCAGCCGGCTACAATTTTAATTGTTACTAGCTTAATGAAGATGACTCATAGGGCCTTGAAAAAAACTTCCTAAAGCCACTACTTAACAAGTGTCAACATTCATTTAAAATATTTCAGTTGAAGAATTCAACTTCTCTTACTCTCTATTATCGATTACAAGCATTGCTTGGATGGTTTTGTGTTACTAAGCTTGGCTAGGTGTCTATACACCATTGCAATGTTATCATCTCATATTGCATTTTATTTCTCCTCCCATTTCACTTATTTAGTTACTTCAACTTCTTTGTCATTTTTTTTCCCTAATTTTTAAGTTCCTCCTCTTAATTCTTTTAAATTCTACATTTGCCTCTAACTAACAATTACCCTCAAATACCCTAATTACCCAATTCACTTATTTTTTTTTCTTCTCAGGTACTTTAAAGATTTTCACATTTACATTAATAATTATTTATATTGCTTAATTTGTAATTTAACCTTATTACGTTTCCTCTCATTACTATAATGCTATTATTTAATATAGTTGTTATATAATGATTTGTAATTTTCCCAAATTCAAATTAATAGCGTAATTAATTTTTTAATAGTCTAATTATTTTTTTGGTCGGGAGTTATAATAGTATTGTACCTTGTCATCAAGAAATTTAGTAATTTTAGTAGAATAGTCATTTGTAGAAACGACAAATCAATACTCTTTTTTGATATTTTTTAACATTTGAAGGTCGCTTAATAAACTTAAATATATGAGAATTTGATCTAAGCAATGACTAAATGAAAGATGAGTATTCACCATTTTTAAAACTATACAAACAAGAAAAATTTAATAAAAAAAGTAAAAAAACTAAATAAAAAAAGCTAATGAAACAACTATAACATTGAGGGAAACTTGTAATATAAACTTTGAAAGCAAATCAACGGAAAAAGAAACACCAACGGAGAGGAAAAAAATGAAAAATAAAAAAGAAATTAGAAGACCAAAATTTTAAAAAGAGGAAAAAATTGATTAAAAAGTGAAAGAAAATGAACGTAAAATGGATTGCGATAGAAAGTATGCATAAAAATAAAAAAATAGAAATAAAAAAAATTTAAATTGTAAAAATAAAAAATCATATTTTTCAAAAGTAGAAGTTAAAAAAAAAATTAAATCATGCAAATTCCTCTATTATTTATATTTACAGCAAGAAGAATGTTCTGTAATATGTGATAAGTGATGACACCTGCTGAAGCAAAGAAGCCGCAGATAAAACGGTACCGTTTCTGTTGTCTTCCTAGAAAGAACCCTATTCTAAAGACTCCTAATCAGAGTCTTGCTAGGAGTCGTGCGTGCTACTGGCAGTGAAACCTCCCCTCTTCTCTCTCCTCTCTCCTTCTTGTTCGTCTTCTTCATTGAACAAAGAAGAGCAGCCATAGATAGCCATAATCTGCACTCAACAGCCCAGCCCTGCCCATTTACAGATTTCCTTTATTCCTTTGATTTCCTTTTCTCAGGTATCAGTCAGGTTTTAACAATGGAGTCTCATTCAATCACAGTTTTTTTCATGTCAAAATAATGCATTTTCTCATATGGTTATTTATTTATTTATTTTTTACTTTACAGAGTTTCAACTATGTAATATTTATGGAATTTATTGTATGTTAAGATTATAACATACTTGAAGTGAACAATAACAAGCGGTTTTTTATGCCCGATATGGAATCTGATGATTCAAAATTTTCACGAGCTGAAGAAATCAAAGTTCTTGCTAATGAAGCCTTTAAAGGTCTGATGATACTTTGTTTGTTTGTTTTTTTTTTCTAGTTTTTCCTTTTTCTTTTACTTGTAAAAATTGTTATTTGAATTAGAAATAGTGTTGTTTTGGTGTTTTTTTTGTTAATATGAAGGCAATTCCTGTCAATTTTGATTTGCAGCCCATAAGTATGGTCAGGCTATTGATTTATATTCACAAGCAATTGAATTGAATGGTTTCAATGCTGTTTACTGGGCTAATTGTGCATTTGCGCATGGTAAATTGGAGGAGTATGGTAGTGCAATACAAGATGCATCAAAAGCTATTGAAATTGATCCTAAATATTCTAAGGCATGTATTGCTTCACTAATATTTTTGTGGGTCATGCTTGTGCATCTCTTTGCTTTGTTCTGATAGTTTTCTGAATTAAACAGGGTTATTACAGGCGGGGTGCTGCCTATCTTGCTATGGGAAAATTCAAAGATGCACTTAAGGACTTCCAACAGGTATTTTGTTTGCTTAGATTGTCTCTCATTTTGATTTTCTGATTTTGTTTGTCCATTTTGGTGTTCGAGTGTGAAATCTTTTTGCCTGAATTATTTTGGATTTTTATTGTGTATTTACTCTTCCGGGAACTTTTATTGGATTTCACTTTAGTCTAGGAAATGAGACTGATATACTGCTGGGTTAAATTTTGGAACTTTTCACAGGACATCTTGCATGAAGAATCACTTCAATTCTATTGCTTGTGCCTAAGAAACACTGCATGTTTAGATTTTGTTTTTGTGTTATTTTATGTACTCTTTTTTAATAATTTCTTATTATGATAAGAAATTATCATAATTTTTTTAATAATTTGTTTGTGCTGTTATGATAAATACAAGTATCCATAACTCCCAACAGAGGCGCAACCATATAAATGAAAAAGATAAATAAGACAATAATTTAGGAATTTCTGCTCTACCAGATACCTTCCTACCATATTTTCATGACAAATAAATCCATGTAGAGATAGTTAAATGATTATCTACCCATAGGTTTTGCTTTTAGTTATTAAACATAATGTGGTAAAAGTTTATATGGAAGTAGATATCTCATCTTTTGGGGAGGAAGAGGAACAAAATGTAATTTTAATATTCCCCTGAATCCAACTGATGGTTGTTAGTGTAAGTATGATGCACTGGAATTAGCACTTTGGGGAGCTGTGAAGAACAAGTGATGCATCAGTAATTTATATGCCAAAAGCAAATTGTTGGGGTGCATTATGTGGCCTTCTAACATAAGAAAAACTGACTTTAACTTGAATGTGTATCAACATGGGAGGTAGTGAAGTATGTATTTGGCATGCCATTTATAGCAGAAATTAGGGTGGTATTCCTCCATGGATTATTAAAGAGGAGCATGATGCAGCCATATAACTGAGAACGCAATTTTTGGAAGATAATTAAGCGGTTCATGTCCTATAGCTAAACATCAATGGTTATTTGTAATACTCCTCTTCTGATAATTAGTAACTGTATGAAACTTACAGCTATTTTATATTTCTATTACTCATATGCATGTGAGACATGTTTTACATCCATTACTTGATGACAAAACCCAATCATGAATCTTGGGTAGTTGAAGATATTGGATCAAATTGTGCATGAAATTAGTAGCAAGATTTTACACTAATTTGATGAAAATGGGATGATCCATAGAGTTTTGGCTTGGAGAGCTCAAAGCAGAGTTCATTAACTCAAAGCAGAGTTCATTAAGGAGCGGCCACTACTTTTTAATTCTACATAGTGAGCCTAGGCGTCAATCATGTGTTCTCTTGGACAAAAGTAGTTTCCTAATTGTTCTTAACCAAAGTAATTTTGGACTTCACCTCACTAGATTATATTCTTCTTTTCCTTATCATCATAATCACACACCATCCTTGCTGAGATTTTGGCCCTCTTCCCCTCCGAGTTGATTGCTTTTCTGCTCACTTGTTCTCTTCATATGCTCTCTTTCATTGGATTTTATTACCTTGACATCTTATATTTCTACTTTGACATACATCTTCATGTATTCTCCACTAAGTTGATTTGTTTCATTGCTGCAAATATTCTACTGTTCTACTGTGTTTAGCACTTGTCATGTAGCATCGAAGTTTTACCAAAATTGCATAGTCCACTTATGTCTTTCTAAAATCTTCCTTGGACATGACTTGCACGTTGCATTACGTCCATATAATTATTACAATAACTCCTACAATGATTATAATATACTCATATAACTTATATTCCCACATTTTAGAATAATTTCCAAATAAAAATTTTTAGGATGAAGGAATTAATGTGACGAGAGCAAAACCATATGTCTTTGTGTTATACTGAATCTGTGTTGCTTAGTCTCAAATAGAAAGGTTTATATGCATTTGACATAGTTCTAATTTTTTAACACTTTTCCTTATCTTTAGAGGCTCATAGTTTCCGTATTCTGAAGCATGTGATATGTGACGGAGCATGAGCAATGATGTACTCAACTCAAATAGAACTCAATTCTGAATTTGTTTGGCTAAATTTCATTGATTGCCGCTGAACTTGACACTAAATTTCATCATAGTCATTGAATTTCAGCTTGTCAAATAAGACCTACTGAAGTTAAAATTTTTCTAAATTAGGTTACGGTTTCCTAGATATCATTAAAATTCCTTTGCATTTTTATTGTGATAGTGAAGTGATATTATTAGTTCATTATAGTCTAGTTCCACAATTAAAAAAGGGCTGTAAAATTTTCTTAGTTGGATATCATATAAAAATATCTGATCAAAATTTTCGCATAAAATCTAGTCATAATGACTTTATTAAAAATCAGATAAAGATTAGTAATTTTCTTTGACAGTTGAAAAAAATTAGGTTATTCTAGATATCATTAAAAATTTCTCTGGACTATTGTGATATAAGTAATACTATGTTTAGTCTAGTTCTACAATTAAAAATGGGCTGTAAAATTTTCTTAGTTGGCTATAGTGTTAAAAATCTGCCAAATTTTTACATAAAATTTAGTCATGATGATTTTATTAGAACAAATTTAGTCATGATGATTTTATTAGAACTCAAATTAAAGATTAGTTTCTTTGACAAATTGAAATTAAGTTATCATATTGAAATTCATTAATAGTAATTGGTGAAATTAGTTCAAATTAGTTGATGTTGTCTCTTAGGTCTGTATATTAAGCCCAAGCTGTTTGGGAGATTTGGTGCAACTTAAATCATCTTTTTTCAATCATGTCCACTGGTGATCTACTGATCATCTTCTTTAGTTATATCATTTGAATTACTCTTCACTGTTGACCTCTAGGGCTATGTTGGACGTGCCAAATTATTTGTTAATCATACTTTGTTTCTGAAAGAGATTAAGGTTTCTGGAATTCTGTCCCCTTTCTGTATTGATGTACAGCCCTTTAAATAGGGAGATTACAGACAGAATATGGTAATGATTTACAGAATAAATCACAATAAATTACAACTAATCTGAGCCTGATTTGGTGGAATAATATAGGGAGAAATTCTAGGCTAAGACTCCCCCGCAGTTTGAGCGGGCGGAGGACAGACGCTCAAGCTGGACCGAAAAGACTGAAATAATTGTCGAGAAAGGCCTTTGGTGAAGATATCTGCATACTGAAAAGTAGATGGGATGTGTAATACTCGGATGTGGCCGACTCGAACCTTTTCACGAACAAAATGAATGTCAATCTCAATGTGTTTGGTCCTTTGGTGCTGGACAGGATTGTCAGACATGTAAACAGCAGAAACATTATCACAGTATATTACGGTTGCTTGCTTGAGTGGAACCTGGAGTTCCAGCAGTAGATTCCGTAGCCAAGTTGTTTCGGCTACAGCATTGGCGACACCACGATACTCCGCTTCTGCACTGGAGCGTGATATTGTAGGTTGCCGTTTGGACGACCAAGAGATCAAATTATCTCCGAGAAAAACACAGTAACCACTGGTTGACCGACGGGAGTCTGGGCAGCCTCCCCAATCAGCGTCGGAGTAAGCAACCAAAGAATGTGTATGTGACTTGCTAATGCATATACCATAGTCAACTGTGCCTTGTAAATATCTGACAATCCTTTTCAAGAAGGCAAAGTGAGGTTCCCGAGGTTCATGCATGAAGAGGCAAACCTGTTGAACAGCATAGGAGATGTCTGGGCGTGTGAATGTGAGATATTGGAGTGCTCCTGCAAGGCTTCGGTATAGTGTAGGGTCATGGAAAAGTGGACCATCCGAAGCACTCAATTTGGAAGATAAGTCAATTGGTGTTGCACATGGTTTGCAAGATGACATAGAAGCTCGGGAGATTATATCCTTAGTATATTGAGTCTGGTCAAGGAATAATCCACCTGCTGTTTTTGTGACTTTGATCCCCAAAAAATGATGTAAATGTCCCAGATCTGTCATTGCAAATTCTCTGGAGAGCATGGATATAATGTCCTGTAATAACTCATTAGAAGAAGCAGTGAGCACTATATCATCAACATAAAGGAGTAAATATGCAATCCGAGTTCCTTTTGTAAAAATAAATAGAGAATTGTCACACACACTGCTGCGAAAACCCTGAGATTGAAGATGAGTAGCAAATCGTGTGTACCATGCCCTAGGAGCTTGTTTTAGCCCGTAGAGGGATTTTTTCAACCGGCACACAAAGTTAGGATACCGTTTATCCACAAAAACTGGAGGCTGATGCATAAAGACAGTTTCATGTAAGTTCCCATGTAAAAATGCGTTCTTAACATCCAGTTGATGAATGGGCCAAGAACGTGAAACCGCAATGGATAAAACGGTCCTTACAGTAGCCGGTTTGACCACCGGACTAAATGTGTCGTTGCAGTCAACGCCAACTGTTTGTGACTTTCCATTCACAACCAAACGAGCTTTGTATCGCTGTAGAGACCCATCTGATTTGAACTTGTGGCGGAAAAGCCACATGCATCTGATGACCGGTCTGTCAAGAGGTCTTGGCACAAGTTCCCATGTGTCATTTTCCTGCAAAGCACTAAACTCAGCCTGCATAGCTTTTAACCAGTGAGGGTCGGCAAAGGCCTTGGCATAAGAGGTGGGTATAGGTGATATGTGTGTTGTTATTAGGGTATGGCGAGCTTTAGAGCGGGTGGTCATGGGATGGGTATTCCGAGCTGGTATTGAGGCATTGGTGGGACGTGGAAGGGGCTGTAATGGTGGTGGGACAGCAGTGTTTTGGTGCAGTGAGGGTTCTGTTGCAGCCCCAGTGGGTGGTGGTCTTGGGCGTCGGGTGTAGGTGAAACGGAAAGGGACGGTGGAGTGATGATTTGGTTTTGGAGGAATTGTTTGCTGTGTGAAGGTGAAACCTGGTGGTGGGTTGTCATCCAGGAATGAATAGGTAGTGGTTGGTGTAGGAATGGTGTAGGGGAATGTATTTTCATCAAAGGTGACATGACGAGAAATGTGGACTTTTCCGGTGGTAGGGTCGAAGCATCGGTAGCCCCGAAAATCAGGGGGGTAACCTAGGAAGATGCATCTAATCGATCGTGGGTGTAATTTGTGTGGTTGGGTAGCAGAAGTGTTGGGATAACAGGCGCACCCAAAGACACGAAGGTGATCATATGTGGGATGACGGAGGTATAAAGTAAAGGTGGGTGTGTAAAAGTTTAGTCTCTTGGATGGAAGTATGTTGTGTAGATGGACGGCTGTGTGAAGAGCCTCAACCCAAAAGATTGGCGGTAATTGAGCATGAATGAGAAGAGAACGTATGATGTCATTTAGTCGACGAATCATACGTTCGGCTCGGCCATTTTGGGAGGAGGTTTGGGGGCAGGAGAAACGAAATAGAAGACCATGTTGGTGGGCAAAAGTTTTGAAGTCATAGTTATCAAATTCCCCACCCAAATCACATTGGAAAGTTTTTATATGTCGGTTGAATTGAGTAGCAATCAGTTGGTGGAATTTTTGAAAGGTAGAGAAGGTTTATGATTTGAATTTTAGAGGATACACCCACACAAAATTTGAGAAATTATCTATTAAGACCATGTAGTATTTATAACCAGTTTTGCTGGTGATAGGTGATGTCCACAAGTCACAATGTATAATATCAAAAGGAGAGAAAGTAAATGAATTTGACTCATAAAAAGGTAAACGTTTGCTTTTTGATAATTGACAAGAATTGCAAAAGGGGGAACTCTTGTTCTTATTACATGATAATCCAAATTGTCTAAGTAAAATATCTAGAACAGGGGACCCAGGGTGCCCAAGACGGTCATGCCATGGTAGATGTGGTGATGTGATTGAACAAGCTTGAGGTGGTAGGGTTGGTGGAGTGACAGGATAAAGGTCGCCGGTGCTATTGTGGCGGGAAAGGAGCCGTCCCGTTTTGAGATCCTTCAAAGAAAAACCAAAAGGGTCAAATTCGACAGTTACATTGTTATCACGGGTAAACTGACGGACGGACAATAACTTTTTAATGACCTTTGGACTGTAAAGAATGTTTGGAAGAATATAGGTACGGTTAAAAATGGGAAGGTAACCTGTGCCAGAACCCTCAATTGGTAAATAGTGTCCATTGCCGACTAAAAGTTTAGTGTTAACAGTAAATGAGTCAGGGTGTCGAATCATACCTTGATTATCTGTGACATGGCGCTCAACTCCTGTATCCATGATTAGATTCGGATCACAATAATTTAGTTGTATTGTGTTGAAAGCTTGACTGAGTTCCGAAGGATTTAAAGCATCATATCCTGTAGGAGAAGCATGTGGATATGGTAGTACTAATCCATATGGTTGCTGTCTTGTATAATGAGCCGCTGGGTTGGTCTGATTTTGGTTTGGGGTCCATGGAGCTTGTGTTGGATATGGACAAGGTGGGGTATTCCACCAAGCCCATGGCGGGTAGTTTTGGTTTGCAGGTTGAGGTGTAAAAGACCAAGGGGTCCCCGTAGGGTTGCCCCGGTAGCCGCGACCGCGTCCTCTTCCTCGTCGTCCTCTGCCACGGCCGCGATAGTTGGATTGGTAAGAGGTATGGTGGCGATGTTGGGCTGGGAGGATGTATTTTGAGCGGCTGGAGTGACAAGGACAGAGGTTTGTTGTTGTTGTCGTGCGGCCTGACGGATAACTTCATCATTTAACATTGTGCAAGCAAGATCCCAGTCGGCATTCTGTGAGTTGATTAAAGATGCAGTGGCGTCAAACTCTTGAGGAAGGCCTCGAACCAGTTGGAGAACTAGTCTGGATTCTGTGACTGGTTGATCAACTTCAGTCAGCTGGTGTGCTGTCTCTTTTAATTTCCTGCAATAGTCATCAACGGAACTGCAAGAGGCTAGGGTGAGATTAACAAACTTTGTTTCAAGGGCCGCAGCTTTGGCTTTCTTGTTACTAAGAAAAATTTTATCAAGCTTTAACCATGTCGTACGGGCCGAAGCTTCAACATCCAGGACACGGGTAAGAAGATCGTCGGATATAGTACTGTAAATCCACTGTGACACCAAGGCGTCGATTTCTTTCCAGGTTATATACGATGGGTCTGCGGAAGCCGGAGGTGGTGTGTCGTCGATGTGATCTAATACGCGATAGGCAACAGAATTGAATTTAAATAGCTTTACCTAGGAGGAGTAGGTTACTGAGGTGCCGTCTAGGGTTCTGATCTTTGATTGAATGTTAGTGACAGAGTAGGCAGGGTGGATGGTGGTGGTTTGCTTGGGATTGGAGGCGGCTAGTTGGTCCTCTGTCTGGGTCATAGTTGTCGACGGCAGAAAAAGAAAAATAACAGAAGAAGAAGGGAAAAAAATAAATTTCAGAACCGAGGCTCTGATACCATGAAAGAGATTAAGGTTTCTGGAATTCTGTCCCCTTTCTGTATTGATGTACAGCCCTTTAAATAGGGAGATTACAGACAGAATATGGTAATGATTTACAGAATAAATCACAATAAATTACAACTAATCTGAGCCTGATTTGGTGGAATAATATAGGGAGAAATTCTAGGCTAAGAGTTTCCTGTTGACCATTCCTTTTAATGCAATAACTCTGTAACTGTTTCAGCATTCTTGTGAACTTCCTTCAGTTCACCTTACATGCCTTCCCCTTTATACTGATTTCACTATTATCAAGATGCTTTACTGATTTCAGTATTATTGAGATGCTCATGTTTCTTCCTTTGATCAAGCAATCTTAACATTCTCTTCTTAGTTATGCCCTTTTTAAGAATATGCTGCTCCTTCGCTGTTTAGCAGTCACTATTATAGAACTAACCGACCTAAATGCAGTTCTACAAATCTACTTAACAACCTATCAAAGACTTTATCATAACACTTGAGCTGTGCTTCTTTATTTCAAAACCATATTTGATTTTGTAGGTAATAATCTCCTCAATATGCCCGTGAATTTTTATAACCACGCTTTAGTTTTATGACCTTACTTTTTTGGTTTGTGTTTTCACCATATTAATTTGAGAGCCAGGATATTGCAAAGAATCTTTAGCCCCATTTATCAAGTAAAAGAACATACAAGAATCTGAAGTTTTAGTTTCTAATTAATTAGGGTATCAGAACTCCCATGATGATGCTTTGCGGAGTTGAGGCACAAAGTTCAGCATGTCATGAAAAGTGGAGCTACCATAGAGAATGATGACTGACTATGAAGCGTATATTCCTCTCTGTAATTGCAGATGCATAGTCAATTCAAGTCATAATCATGGCCAAAGTCTTTGGTGGAGAGAAGGATCTATTCACGATTCGATTCTTCCTTTAGGCACCTTGGTGTTAGGAAGCTTAGATAAGTGATTTTATACTTTTCATTGGGTAGTTTGATAAATTCTCTGCTTTATTTTTCTGTAGAAGGACACAGCCTGAACAAGCATACTTGGTTTTAGTTGAATTATAACATTTTGGTTGTGAGAACCTAAGGTTCTAGGTTAATAATTTGACAATGTCATAAAATAATAATCCTGCTGCTGAAGTCCCATCCTCTACTTAGTTCACAACTGTGCACCATACTGGAAATGGCCACAACAATGCTTAATGCACTTGTTTATTCTAATGTGATTTAGGTAATTTCTGCTTTGCAGGAAGAAATTATGGTGCTTTTTTGGTTCGTAAGCATGTCTCATAGGATTATATAAGCTCATTTTGACTAGGCCAGTCTCTGGTTGCTTTTTCTCTGGTCCGTCTTTCTTAGGTAAGTGCTAGGCTTTTCAGCCCATTGGAGGGGCGATGTAGGACCAATTGGAATCTTTGGGGTGAACTTGAGCTTCTGGTGTATTACCATGGTTCTGACTAAAAATGGCTAAAGGAATCAACTATATCTGTGTTAGGTCTGGCTTGCATTCATTTGTGGCAAATTCAGAGTACTTCGTTATTTGCTTGTTTTGTGATTATGACTAAAAATGATGAAGGACAGGTTGGGAGGGTTTATAGGTAGACTAGAATGGTTAGAAAAATTCAGGCAGGCAGCTATGGTTTGTAAAAGAATGGGTTTAAGAACATTAGGCAGTAACAGAAAATTATGGAGCTGTCCTAATACTGTGAACAGTAGTGGGTGTAGGTGTTATTTAGGCTTTACATCTGAATTTCCTTTGCATCACACCTAGAATGAACTGCGTCACACAACGTGCAAAGCAATAATTTGCAGCAATTTTTTTATTAATTGAAAATTGAATTAAAGACATTACATTTTGAGGTATTTATAGAGACTTGAACTAATCCTAAACTTTTAAGAAAAGGACTGCAGAACTAGTCCACATCCTCTTTAAGGATTTGGATTCCCAGAATAAAATAAAATGAATAATATTATCCCACATTAAGAGCTCCTCAAGATATCCAAAGTCCAAACAATTTTCCAGAAGATCTGTAAATTACTAAAGAACCCCTACTTTATAGAAAGATTCCTGAAATTTTCTGCTTAAACTATTGCAAAATAAACCTAAATAAGATTCCACCAAAGCTGCTCATCATCCAAAGTATGCCAAGCAAGAGCTTGGGTATTAGAATCAGCTTTAAATGCCTATTATAAGCATGTTTTTATTGCCGTCTATCATATGATCTCTAGTTTGGGTGGAATTAACCAGTTTTAATTTGGTTTCGACAAGTCAAGCCGCAATATTGCCATATACTGCAGCTTGTAAACCTTTCTTTTTCCTAAACATTTATATTAGCTATAGTTCAATGCTAAAAAATCTGGCTTGAAGTCTCTTGCTTTCCTAAGATGCCCTTGTACAATCATAAACTTCTATCATATATTTTGGAGTCTTGCAAAAATGGCATAACAATTTAATGGATTTATTATTTTAGCTACCCAAAGGATCATGGGCCAAAAAAAAAAAATCTAGTTTCCACAAAAGGTCTTGAGCAGGGATGTAAATATCTTTGTATTGCTTCTCAATAAATTATAAAACAGCGAATGATGGCAACCTTCATAAGGAGAAAAAAGTTTTCTGATGTGGAAAGATAATAATTCCACTACTACAAGGTTACCATTATATATGTCAAAATTGCCATCTTGTTTGGATTTAGAAATATTTTGTTTTAATATATCAATTACTTGACAGCCTACCAATCCACTTGTTTTATTTTTGTCTTTTGTTAGATGTGCTTATTGAACTGGCCACTTATTTGAGCAACATTTTCCTTGTCTAAGGAAGATGGTCTTTGGAGTACTTTGGTAAAAATTTATGCTGTGATATGCCAATATATGATGCTTATATGTCATATGCTTAATTTAGGTCAAGAAAATCTGTCCAAATGATCCTGATGCTTCCAAGAAATTAAAGGAATGTGAGAAGGCAGTAATGAAGCTTAAGTTTGAAGAAGCAATTGCTGTACCTGAGCCTGAAAGACGATCAGTTGCTGATTCTATTGATTTTCATACTATAGGTACTGATTTTTCTGAGCTGATTTCTTTTTGTGCATCTGCAGTATTTCTTTTGCTTTTTAGTTGTCAATTTGTGATGGTAAAATAGTTAAATCTAAAAAGGCATAGCATGCAAAGGGATTAGGTTCTTTGATTAATTTGTTCAATTTGGCTGGAAGCTTGCAAATTGACATTGTTGAGAGGCCTGCTACTCTGTTTAGATTGGAAGCAATGCTTTGATGGGATTAGGACCATGTTTTATTTGTTAGTCTTAACTAAATGCTTAGTTATTTTATTTTATATATTCTTTGAGATTGCCTTGCTGGTCTGAAACTAGCTGCCTTACGAACTCAAAACTTGGGCTGCCTTACGAACTCAAAACTTGCTAGTGCTATGGACCTCCAGTTGGAACTCATAAATTTATTTGTTTATTTTATTGTTGAAGGAGGTTAAACTTGAGAACTTGCAATTTTTGTTTGTAAAATCTTATCTCAACACATGCCTTTGTAAATGGTTCTGTTTCTCACTTCATTGTGGATTTCTTCATTATGCTGTTTTTAATTTGGAAGTGATGTTGCATATTTGTATAGATTAATTTGAGGTGGGCTTAAACCAACCTTATGGAGAATGCGATGCTATGTATGGTGCAATGCAATCTTAATCCTATTATGCAATTAGTGAAGATTATATTGTTCCTACGAATAAAATGCTATTAGTGAAAGATGCTAAAAAGACTGTTTGGCAAAGCTGAAACAGGGTAAAAGAAATTTTGGATTTTTTTAAATCTTAGTGTTTATATGAGAGGGCTTATGGTGAAGTTAACTATTGATTAGGTAAAGAGAATCGTAATATGTTTTGCTAAATTTAGTATTGGTTGGGTTTTAGATACTGTAATTAATGTTTGAGAAATGTGGTTTCTGCACTGAACAAACCCACTTTGTGCTGGATATAATACAACAACAACAACAACAACAACAACAACAACAAAGCCTTAATCCCAAGTCAATTGGGGTCGGCTATGGATTCTTCTTTTCCACTCAATACGATTTAAGACTATCTCTTTTGATAGATGTAACATCATAAGATCATTTTGAACTACCTTTGACCAAGTCAGTTTAGGCCTACCTCTGCCTCTCTTAGTTATATCTACTCTAACTTGTTCGGTTTTTCTAACTGGCGCATCGCTAGGTCTTCATTTCACATGGCCAAACCACCTCAATCTATGCTCTCTTATCTTATCCTCAATAGGTGCTACCCCCACTTTTTCTCTAATGCACTCATTGCGGATTCTATCCATCCTAGTATGACCACACATCCATCTTATCATTCTCATTTCCATAACATGCATTTTACTCATGTGTTGTCTTTTTACTGCCCAACACTCACTACCATAAATCTTAGCAGGCCGTATTACAGTGCGTTAAAATTTTCCTTTTAATTTAATTGGCATCTTTCGATCACATAGAACTCCTGTAGCACCCCTCCACTTCATCCAACCAGCTTTAATCCTATGATTTACATCTTCTTCACAACCCCCATCTTCTTGAAGAATTGAGCCAAGGTATCTAAAATAAGTACTATAAGGCACTATTATGAGGAACTACAGTTAATTGTGATCAATGCATAAATTTTTAATACTTAATCATTAGAGGAAATGTAAGCTTTGTATCTCTGGAAACAGTCTACAGTTAACTGTGACCAGAACCACGGGTGTGATATTACAAAATGAAATGCTAATGTAATGAAACCTCTTGGACAAATGAGACACACACCACTCTCTCTCTCTCTCTCTCTCTCTCTCTTAATATATATATATATATATGCATATATATATGTGTGTGTGTGTACATTTGGAAAAAGAATCTCTGCCCTACTAGAGTTCTGGTTATCATAGATTTTTAGGTCATGATATGCCTTTATATTGATTCTTCTGCTCCTTTGTGGTCTCTGAACTATCCTTAGAAGCATTAATCTTCATTCAGTTCATTATATAGCATTCGTTGAGTTGCTATCACGGGTTCATTGGTAAATGAATCTTCTCATTTCTCTCATGAAGTTTTATTGTTTTAATTTAAGTGTTTATTGCATAATTACTTGATATTTGTTCTATTGTCGGACAGTAATCAGATAGCCTTTTAGCTGGAAATTATAATAAATTCTAATTAGAAATAGAAATTACTTTATATTTTCTTTGCTTTATGTTGAAATAAACCATGTGCTCCATTGCTTGTGTGGGGACCTGTCAATTAAATCTGTGGTACTATATGGAAGACAGTGTTGCCTACGTTAATAGGTTTGTTTGAGTATTGGAATTTCTCTCTTCAGTTTTTTTTTTTGTCTCCTTCTGAGAGATTCTTCTTCCTTTCTTCTCTTTCCTGGTTTCTCAGGACTCCTGAGTCCCTAGCCTTTATTTTTTTTTTCTTTTTTGCAAGCCTTCATTTCTATCCTCCCTGTTATCTCTTCTGCATTATATTGTCAAGGCCATTTGCTGTTTGCTTTGATTGTGGACAGGATGAAGTGTTTTGTCCCATACTGGTCAACTTGATCAAGTTGCAGCACTTTTGGACCAAAATTTATCCGAAAAATGGCTATCAATGTATTGCTTGGCGTGTCAAACTGAACCAAAATAAAGTGTTATGAATTGGCTTAGTTGTTGGATCAAGAAGTGACAACCTTCACAAGTTTTCTGTAGAAGGTCTTCTTCAAGTTTGGTACATTTTCATCGGGAAGAATTGAAAAAAAAAAAATTCCATAAGATATTGAGAAAAAATGGTTATGAAAAAAAAAAGACGGAAAAAAAAGGGCATCATATCCTTAGATGGAAACAAGAGATAGACAGAGTTTCTCTATAATCCGTAGCAACTTAGGAATCCATATCTTCACCTATTGGAGAAAATACTATTTTCAGTAAAATGAAGATGAAAAATGCCATAACTTCCCCTTTCAATCTAACCTAACTATTAAGTTTATCGGCTTCAATTGCTTTTGCTAGCATGACGCAAAAGACTTACTTTAGAAGGATAAATGATAGTACAAAAGGGATCTACTTGCCATAAACCTTTAGTAGCTGAAAATACATTATTGCGAAGCCATTTATGCTGGCTTATTATTTAGTTGAAGTTATATCTTCTTTATTGATTTTTTTCCACTTGACTCTGAAGTCAATTCTGTCAAGATAAATATCATTTGATCTCCATGTCCAAGCTACAAATAACCTACGGATTATCCTTTTTTATTGAGAAAAACATTGAGTGTTTTTCCTTTCTTAAAACATCCTGATTTGTCTGCATTAAACTCTGGTGGGGTGTTTGACAGACTTTATCTAAGGAGTTATAATTAACATGCTAGATCAAATACCATATCACCTAACTTAAAAATGACTGCAAGCACTTGAAACACTAACTAAAATGCTAATGGGCTCTTAGTCTCTTCTACTCTTGCACCACCCTTCTGAATTATCCCAGAGTAGCATTTGTACCAGATATTCTCAAAAGGTTCTCTGAATATTATCAAATTTTTTGATGGCATGCCAATGTTTCTAAACTTGGTCATACCATCAGTGTCAAAGAAGTAGGCACCAACCATTTTTTGTCAAAAATGGAGGTGCCTAATTAAGGGGATTGTCAAAATGGAGGTGCCTAATTTAGGACATTGTCAAAAGTGGAGGTGCCTAAATTTGGGGAATTGTTAAAGTCAAAAATGGAGGTGCCTAATTTATTGACTAATTTCACCAACCCATGTTTTTGAAGCCTATATAAACCCATCCACTTCATTTGGAAGATACAACTTAAAATTGAAAAAGTAAAGAGAAGAGAGTGTCTTTGGGAGAATTTTGTGAGGAAAAATTCTTGTTCATAATTGAGTGAGGGTTGTGAGTGTTTGTAAACACATTGTATTTTCTCCTTAATAGAAGTCTGCAGCAGCTCCGGAGACGTAGGCATAATTGGCCGAACTCTGTTATCAAATTCTGTGTTAATATTTCGCATTTATTTTCGCTCTCCTACTAATCTGGTTTAAGGGAATAGAGTGGTAATCACCTCAATTTCCCAACAACTGGTATCAGAGCTTTGGGTGATAAATTCTGTCAATTTTTTGCAAGATTACTATTCACGTGAATAGTGAATTTCGTGAATAGTGAAATTTTGTCGGCCGTTCTGATTTGTCGACAAAGGTGTCCTAGTACACAGTGGTTTGCAGAAACAGTCAGAAACGATCCAAAGGAGTCCAGATTCGAGTAGGAGCGATGGCTGCAGATGAAGGAAAAGTGAGAATTGAAAAGTTCGACGGTACGGACTTTGGCTTCTGGAAGATGCAGATTGAAGATTATCTGTACCAGAAAAAATTATATCAACCTCTCTCAGGAATAAAGCCAGAAGGCATGAAAGATGAAGAATGGAATCTTCTCGACAGACAAGCCCTTGGAGTTATTCGATTGACATTATCACGAAATGTTGCTTTCAACATCGCCAAAGAAAAGACCACAGCAGGTCTAATGGCGGCTCTCTCCAACATGTATGAAAAGCCATCAGCTTCAAACAAAGTTCATTTGATGAAGCGGTTATTCAATTTGCAAATGGCAGAAGGGGCATCAGTAGCCCAACATCTGAATGAATTCAACACAATCACAACCCAGTTGAGTTCAGTAGAAATTGAATTTGATGCTGAAATTCGGGCTTTAATTCTCTTATCATCTCTACCAGATAGTTGGAATGCTACCGTTACAGCGGTCAGCAGCTCATCGGGAAAAACCAAATTAAAATTCGATGATGTTCGGGATCTGGTGTTGAGTGAAGAAATTCGACGAAGAGAATTGGGTGAAGCATCTACCTCTTCAGCTTTACACAGAATCTAGAGGGAGAACTTTAGAAAAAAGTTCAAATCGTGGCAGATCAAAATCTAGAAGAGACAAATCTAGATTGGGGAAAAAAGATTTCAAGTGTTATAACTGCGGCAAGAAGGGTCATTTTAAGAAAGATTGCCGAGCGCCAAAGAAAGATAGCGATTCACAGGGATCTGCAAATGTGACCGAGGAAGCAGGTGATGCCATGATTCTAAGTGTCAACAGTCTAATTGAATCATGGATTTTAGATTCTGGGGCATCTTTTCACGCCACTCCATGCCAAGAAATCATGGACAACTATGTCAGTGGTGATTTCGGGAAGGTTCATCTAGCTGATGATGAAACCTTAAAGATCGTAGGAAAAGGGGATGTCCGATTAAAGTTGTCAAACGGGAATACCTGGAAGCTGCAAGGAGTAAGACATATTCCTGGTCTTAAAAGGAATTTGCTCTCTGTAGGACAACTTGATGAAGATGGTTATGGTACAACCTTCAAAAGCGGTGAATGGAAGATTACTAAAGGAGCACTTGTCATTGCTCGTGGTAAGAAAACTGGCACTCTCTATGAAACCTCAAACTTAGAGAATGTTATTTCAGTAGCAGATGCAGATGAAAAATCAAACCTATGGCACCAAAGGCTTGGTCATATGAGCGAGAAAGGGATGAAGACGCTTTTGTCAAAAGGAAAGTTGCCGGAACTGAAAAGTATCAATGTCGGCCTATGTGAAGATTGTATCTTTGGAAAACAAAAGAAGGTCAGTTTTTCAAAGATTGGCAAGACACCCAAAGCAGAAAAATTAGAGTTGGTCCATACCGATGTATGGGGACCGTCTCCAATTCCATCTCTTGCAGGCTCATTGTATTACGTCACATTCATTGACGATTCAACAAGAAAGGTATGGGTGTATTTTCTGAAGAAGAAATCAGAAGTCTTTGATATATTCAGAAAATGGAAGGCCATGGTAGAAAATGAAACTGGTTTGAAAGTCAAACGATTGAGGTCTGACAATGGAGGAGAGTACAGAGATAGAAGATTCAGAGAATTTTGCGCAAACAGCGGAATCAAGATGGAGAAAACAGTTCCCATGACACCGCAACAGAATGGCGTAGCTGAGCGCATGAACAGAACTCTGAATGAACGTGCCAGAAGCATGAGGATACATGCTGACTTGCCCAAGAATTTATGGGCTGAAGCTGTCAACACCGCTGCCTACCTAATCAACCGTGGGCCTTCAGTACCTCTGGATGGTGGAATACCAGAGGAAGCATGGAGCAAAAAAGAGGTAAACCTTTCACACTTAAGAGTGTTTGGTTGTATCTCTTACATACATATAGATTCTGCTGGAAGAAGTAAATTGGATGCCAAGTCAAACAAATGTGTCTTTGTTGGATATGGTGGTGATGAGTTCGGTTATCGGTTTTGGGATTATGAAAATCACAAGATCATTAGAAGCCGGGATGTCATATTCAATGAGAATGTGATGTACAAAGATAGATTAAATGCAGAATCAAATAGCTCCAAGATAGATGTTGAAAATAAGGAATTTGCTGAGTTCGAGGATATTTCTGGAAATGATGTTCAGAATAGTCCTGAAGTAGAGGAGCCAAGCACGCCGGAATTGAGGCGCTCCTCCAGAATTACAAGACCAATCCAACGTTACTCGCCTTCTTTGCATTACTTGTTGCTGACAGACAATGGTGAACCAGAGTGCTACGATGAAGCAATACAAGTAGAGGATTCAATCAAGTGGGAGTCTGCCATGAAAGATGAGATGGACTCACTCATGTCAAATCATACATGGGAATTAGCTGAACTACCACAAGGCAAGAAAGCACTCCACAACAAGTGGATTTATAGGATCAAAGAAGAGCATGATGGAAGTAAACGCTACAAAGCAAGATTGGTTGTAAAAGGTTTTCAACAAAAGGAAGGTATTGACTATACTGAAATTTTCTCTCCAGTCGTGAAGCTTACGACAATCAGACTGGTATTGAAAATTGTAGCCGCAGAAAATTTACATCTTGAACAATTAGATGTAAAGACAGCATTCCTTCATGGAGATTTGGAGGAAGAGATCTACATGAAGCAACCAGAAGGCTTCATTAAGGCAGACAAGAAAAATCTAGTGTGCAAGTTGAAGAAGAGTTTATATGGTCTGAAACAAGCTCCTAGACAGTGGTACAGAAAGTTTGATAGTTTTATGAGCAGCGGCGGTTTCACAAGATGCCAAGCAGATCATTGTTGCTACATCAAAAAGTTTGACAATAGCTTTATTATTTTATTGTTATACGTCGATGATATGCTCGTTGCAGGTTCAGACATGCAAGAGATTAAAAATTTAAAGCAGAAATTGTCAAAACAGTTTGCAATGAAAGATCTGGGTGCTGCAAAGCAGATTCTTGGAATGAGGATCAAGAGAGACATGAAGTCGGGGACTTTGATGTTATCACAGGCTGAGTACATAAACAAAGTACTAGCCAGATTCAACATGCAAGATGCTAAATCAGTGAGCACACCTTTAGGTGTTCATTTCAGACTCTCCAAAGAACAGTCACCGAAGACGGAGGAGGAACGTGCACACATGACGAAGGTGCCATATGCCTCAGCAATTGGGAGTTTGATGTATGCCATGGTTTGTACCAGACCAGATATTGCTCAAGCAGTGGGAGCTGTTAGCAGGTACATGAATAATCCAGGCAAGGCACACTGGGAAGCAGTCAAATGGATTCTCAGATATCTTCGAGGTACCACAGATAAGGCGCTTTGTTTTAAAAGTGGAGATACGACACTAGCAGGTTATGTGGATGCTGACTTAGCTGGAAATGTTGACGTTAGAAAGAGCACTACAGGGTATGTCTATACTCTAGGAGGTACCGCAGTGAGCTGGGTCTCTCAATTACAGAAGATAGTTGCTCTCTCCACAACTGAAGCAGAATATGTCGCTGTCACGGAAGCCAGCAAAGAAATGGTTTGGCTCCAAGGTTTCTTGGAGGAGTTGGGCAAGAAGCAAGAAAATAATGTCTTGTATTGTGACAGTCAGAGTGCCATACATCTAGCGAAGAATCCGTCTTTTCATGCCAGAACAAAGCACATACAGTTGCGGTATCACTTTATCAGGTCACTTCTGGAAGATGGGATTTTGAAACTTGAGAAGATTAGTGGAATTCAAAATCCGGCAGACATGTTGACGAAGACGGTGACTATTGATAAACTGAAGTTTTGCTCAGCTTCAGTTGGCCTACACTAGTATCAAGGTCGTAGAAGAGCTGTTGCATTGATCAAGGTGTGAAGACAGATTGAAATCAGTCTTCAAGTGGGAGATTGTCAAAGAAGTAGGCACCAACCATTTTTTGTCAAAAATGGAGGTGCCTAATTAAGGGGATTGTCAAAAATGGAGGTGCCTAATTTAGGACATTGTCAAAAGTGGAGGTGCCTAAATTTGGGGAATTGTTAAAGTCAAAAATGGATGTGCCTAATTTATTGACTAATTTCACCAACCCATGTTTTTGAAGCCTATATAAACCCATCCACTTCATTTGGAAGATACAACTTAAAATTGAAGAAGTAAAGAGAAGAGAGTGTCTTTGAGAGAATTTTGTGAGGAAAAATTCTTGTTCATAATTGAGTGAGGGTTGTGAGTGTTTGTAAACACATTGTATTTTCTCCTTAATAGAAGTCTGCAGCAGCTCCGGAGACGTAGGCATAATTGGCCGAACTCCGTTATCAAATTCTGTGTTAATATTCCGCATTTATTTTCGCTCTCCTACTAATCTGGTTTAAGGGAATAGAGTGGTAATCACCTCAATTTCCCAACAATCAGGACCTGTGGGCTTCACCTGGTGTGTGTGGTTATTTCATCCTGATTGTGGTGTATGAGATTCTTTCACACCAACCTCTCTAATCCTATATGGTTTCCTAATGCATTATGTGGAGTTGCTTGGCTGGAGCACTGTGATTCTTCTCAAAGTGTCTTCATGAATTTGGATGGGACTGCATAAGTTTTTGATGCTCCATCTATTTCTGATTGTTGACTAAGTCTGTTTAAGCTTTCAAACTTGTTTGGTTTGAATTTTGGAGCAGGTCCTAGATATATAATTTGTATATGCCTAGTTTGCAACTAAGCTTTATTGGAACTAATACTATAATTATAATTTTAGTGCATTTATCTCTTAATAAAAATTATACTCATGGTAACTATTAATTACATATTTTCTATATTATCGTAATAGGGACTGGCCCCAGTTCATCATCCGTGCCCACCCAAGTGGGCATAGCACCAATAGCAGTAGCAGTTGTGGCAGCAGCTGTGTTTTTGGTAGGAAGGGGAACAGCTGCAATGGTGGTGGCAGGACTGATGGTGATACTGGTGGTCTTAGGGGCCTGTTGGTGGGTTGGCTGGAAGGGTAGTGGTGTCTTTGCAGCAAAATTATGATAATGGATTGTGGCCATAACACTTCATTAACCCTCAGCTGGAACCTAGGTCAAGTATTTGTCTCTTGGCAAAGACACCACTACCCTTCCAGATGGAAGAAAGATCTCCACATAGTATTTATTAACTTGGAGAAAACCTATGATAGAGTACCAAGAGAAGTGTTATGGTGGGTTTTGAAGAGGAAAGGAGTCAGCGGCAAATATATCAACATCATCAAGGACATGTATGAGAATGCATCTACTAGTGTGAAAACACCTGGTGGAGACACTGAGGCTTTCCCCATTACTACCGGATTGCATCAAGGTTCGGCCATGAGTCCATATTTATTTACTCTGGTTATGGACGAGCTAACCAGAAGCATACAAGACGATGTTCCTTGGTGTATGTTGTTTGCTGATGACATTATTTTAATTGATGAGACTAGTGCTGGTGTAAACCGTAAGTTGGAAGTGTGGAGAAAAACCCTCGAGGACAAGGGTTTTAAGTTAAGTAGGAGTAAAACGGAATATATGCACTGTGAGTTCAGTCTAAGGAAGAAGCAGGAACATGAGGTTAAGTTGGATGGAGTTTTGGTTCCTAAAACCAAGCAGTTCAAATATTTGGGTTCAGTGTTCCAGAATGATGGCCGTATAGATGAAGATGTGGCTCACAGAATACAGGTAGGGTGGTTGAAGTGGAAGGGTGCGACTGGGGTTCTATGTGATAAGAAAATACCTCTGAAAGTGAAAGGTAAATTCTATAGGACGGTTGTTAGACCTGCGATGCTCTATGGTAGTGAGTGTTGGGCACCAACGGGACAACATTTGCATAAGATGAGTGTGGCAGAAATGAGGATGCTAAGATGGATGTGTGGACATACCAGACTGGACAAAATTAAGAATGTTCATATTCGACAAAAAGTTCAAGTAGCGAATGTCGGAGATAAGGTGAGGGAAGGAAGACTTAGATGGTATGGGCATGTTTTAAGAAGACCTCCTAATGCTGCTGTTCGTAAGTGTGAGAATTTGTTGATTGAGGGGGCTAGAGGTCGTGGAAGACTTAGAACTGTGTGGAATGAGGTGATAGCAAGAGACTTACGTGCCTTAGATCTTGATGCGGATTTGATTAATGACAGACTTGAATGGAGACGTAAAATCCGTGTCTTGGAAGGGACCTAAGGCTGGAGTATCTTTTTTGGTGTCTTTTGAGCTTATTTTGTTGACGATCCATACAGCCGACCCCAACTTGTTTGGGACTAAGGCTTAGTTGTTGTTGTTGTTATTGTTGTGCTTGCACCATGTGAATGCATATCCGTTATGTTGAAATTAATTATCAAATGAAAAGGACTAATGAAAATTTGTAAATATAAATGGCTAAAGAAAGAGCAAGGATGTGGATTTGTTATTCTAGTAAACTTCTAGATCTACTGCCCTTTTGATTTAGTATTTTGTTAACAACCACCTGGAGGGGAATGAGTTTTTAGTCCACATTGTGGTATGTTCCCTTATAGATGGATGGCTTCAATTCTGTATCCATCTCCCTCTCTCAGCCATCCTTTCCTTGCATACTAACTGTTCATTTTCTAAATCTCAACTTGTGGTTACTGGAAGAATCTTACATGTCTGCTTATTGAATTGCTTCTCTGTTTCTATGGTAGACGTGGAGCCACAGTACTCAGGTGCGAGGATAGAGGGAGACACGGTTACTTTAGATTTTGTGAAGAAAATGATCGATGATTTCAAGAATAAAAAATGCTTACACAAACGGTATGATGAGATAATAATGATCTTGGTTTATGCAATCTGGCTGATCTAATACTTTTTCTTCGTACCTTGTGGCAGTACAGATATGCATTCCAAATAGTATTACAAACAAGAGAAATGTTACGAGCTCTGCCTTCTCTGGTTGACATAAATGTTCCTGATGGGAAGCATTTCGCTGTCTGTGGTGATGTTCACGGTCAGGTAATCACATTACCACTCCTTTTAACTACCAAAAAAGTGCTTGCTTTTGCATACAATTGCTGAATTGGACCTCCAACTTATGGTGCTTTACATGCTTGAGTGAGGGTTTCAACTTGTTGCCTGTGTTGCAATAAAATTCTGAAGGTGCATTTAAGCTTTGTCCAAAACTTGATAAATTATTAAGGCAAGCCTAATCTATGGTAATTTGAATTTCCAATGGATAAGATGATTGACAACGTGTAACATACTAGGTGAGAAGAAAGAATGAGAGAGAGAGAGAGAGAGAGAGAGAGAGAGAGAGTATTTAATTGGCACTGTTTGTGCAAAGTTCAGCTGCTATAGAACTGCAGTAAATCTGATTTTCGTAGACTTCATTTAATTTCAATAATAACCTTGATAATCTGTAAATGGCATGTTATCCAATATATCCTTCAAGGATCTCTTCAACAAAACTATTCTGACGCGTGTATCAGTCTGACTTTATTTAACTGTCTAGTGTCATTTTGGTGTTAAAAGCCCAGAGATCCTAGTTTTTAGCAAGTTTTATTGTTTCGCATTGTGGAGGAGGTTATGGAGATGCAAATTGGTTGTTTTGTTTATGATTTCAGTGATTTGTAAGAGTACGAATTTGAAACCTTTGTTTCTAACCAAAATAAGAGAAGCATGTATCAATTGAAATCACCACATCATGTGGTTTGAGTTTGTGGAAAAATCATTTGAATTATCAGTATCCAAAAATAATTTCTCAAAGTTTTTCTTGTTATTCTCCTGTCTACGTCTCTTCATTTTATCATAATTTCCCTAATGTTACAAATGGTACCTTGCTTTAATGCATTGAAATGAGGGAATGCTTTTGTGATGCATATGTATTTTGCTTTATCTCACTTTCTTGGTGGCTAGGCTTTTACATCTATTGCATCTTATTTGAAAAACGTCCTTTTGTTCAAAGCTATTCATTATTGATTTTATTTTCTTCCTTTCCTATTTCAATTCTATGGTATTTATCCTTTATTTTATATTGCTTGCAGTTCTATGATCTGCTAAATATTTTTGAGCTGAATGGTCTTCCTTCAGAAGAGAATCCATATCTGTTTAATGGTGATTTTGTGGATAGAGGATCATTTTCTTTGGAGGTCATTCTCACATTGTTTGCGTTCAAGTGCACGTGTCCATCAGGTGCACCCTCTTTGGTTCTTCAGAACTTCTAATATCTATATCTACATATATATATATATATATCTCATAAATCCCCCCTCTCTCTCTTTCATTCTGTGGATGTATTATTGTTTTCATCACATTCTAATTTTGCTGTTTTAATCCTATAGAATCTTGTTTTAACAATGCATTGCTCTGGTTTAACGCTGCTGGTTTTCATTTGTGGCTTTAGTTGGTAGTAATTTCATTGTTTTGTTACAGTTTACTCATTCATTTCTCAAATTTTCAGCCATATATCTTTCTAGAGGAAATCATGAAAGCAAGAGTATGAACAAGATTTATGGTTTCGAGGGTGAGGTCCGATCCAAGTTGAGCGAGACATTTGTGGAGCTCTTTGCAGAGGTCTTTTGTTGTCTACCTTTGGCTCATGTGATAAATGAGAAGGTATTTGTAGTTCATGGAGGTCTCTTCAGTGTCGATGGGGTGAAACTGTCAGACATTAGAGACATAGATCGCTTTTGTGAGCCCCCTGAAGAAGGTATGTTACATTATTCATTTGTTTTCTCAAGTTAAATTTGTATTGTTTGGGTTCATTTGATCCTCTCTCCAGTATTGTCATTTCATAATTATCTTGGCATCTATAATGGCGGATTGCTATTTCAAGCCAGTCATCTCAAGGTTCTATATTATGATAAGTGAGATGCATATATGTTGTGGATATGAATGTCATTATTGATTTGTCATTGTGGCAAAATTGATGTTTCATTGTGGTTGTTGGAATGATTCCCTTGGATGATTGATATGATTCTCTTGGTTCTTTGGCTCTGATTGTCCACCTCCACACATGGTCTCTAGAATGTGGGTGTGTGTGGATTCAGAACATAGTAGTTTTCATTTTGTCTGTCATGACCTTATAGTGGCCGCCTTTCTGAGTTGTTGATAAGATTTGTCAGTGTATCATGAAGGAAGTTAAGGACAAATTTTACGATGTTCTTCTTTGTGCTGTCTTGGAACTTGTATATTTGGCTGAGGAAAAGTGTATGAAGATTGAATAGTTTATATACTTTCCTATTTTATTCCATATTCAAGTTAACATTTTTAATTGTCAAGAAAATTTCTTTCCCAGTGTAAAATACATCTTTGTTAAGAGAATGTAGTTGGATTGTATTATTGATCCTGGAATTACAGCTGTAATGATGGAAAATATTATCTGGAATGGCGTGGTTCACTGTTTTAACTTTTAGTTTGTGTTATTTTAAACTTCCAAGTGCCACTCCATATTTATTTTTTAGTTTGTGTTATTTTAAACTTCCAAGTGCCACTCCATATTTATTTCAGTCTTGTCCATGCTGTGCCGGTATAGTGAAATATGTGTATGCACATGGGAAGGAATATACAACTGTTTTCTTATTGACTTGTTAAAGGTTTATTTTTCTCATGGTATACATGCAATTTTTTCTTATACTTCATTTAATTTTTGTCAGGGCTGATGTGTGAATTGCTATGGAGTGACCCACAGCCTTTCCCTGGGAGAGGTCCTAGCAAGCGAGGTGTAGGCCTTTCTTTCGGTGGAGATGTGACAAAAAGATTTTTGCAGGATAATAATCTAGGTAATTTTTGTCAAGCATCAGTAGCTTTCTTGGTTTCTCATTGGTCTCTTCTAATGAATGATCACACAACTGACAGATTTAGTCGTGCGTTCTCACGAAGTAAAGGATGAAGGTTATGAGATTGAGCATGACGGTAAACTTATTACTGTTTTTTCCGCTCCAAATTATTGTGATCAGGTAATCAAAATTCTGACAAATTTTATGAATAAAGCTTGCTTTTGAACTTATTAGCAATTAGCCAATGCACCGCTGATAGGTCTGCCATTGGCTCCTGCTTTCTGAGTGGACTACAGCATGCAAGGAACATGTGTATCCATTCGGAACATGTCAAATTCAATTGAGAGCGAGCAGTTAATTTTGGGAGCTTGGAGAAAAAGTAGGATTCTGAAGGAAAGAAGAATTCTGAGTTTTTCTTACTTTTTCATAGATGGATTAGGTTTTCAGTTTTGGAGAGTACTAGTATTGATTTTCCTCTGTTGAAATTTGTAGATTACATAGTCGTCCATATTTGATCAATATGGATGAGTAGGAAATTAGAATACAAGAACCTCCTCCATTACTTGAAAGAACAAAAGATCTATCAAATTGGTCTATCATGTTTATATATGGGGTCAGCACGCAAATTCAATCATCTCAATTTTCAATTTACAATGAGAGGAATTCTTTTTCAATAGCAGTTCATTACCCATTAAGCTAGGGAAATCTTATTTAAATTGAAAGACTGAAAGATTTATGCACCTAATCTTGCAAGAACAGATTAAATGGAAATAATTAGCTGATCTCATAGTTAAGAACCTTTATGGATGGTCTCTTGGTTCCTTTTCTCCTTTTGGTGAGTTAAAGATCCCAGTGTTAATGATATTAGTTTAGTATTTTATATTATATTTTAAATGTATACTGCATGATTATCATTTATCCCAGTCATTCTAATTGTCTTGAGAGTGCATGTGGTTATGGTGATACTGCTTGTCTTGATTGTTTCTTGTATTTTTTCCTTTTCAGATGGGCAACAAGGGTGCATTTATTCGATTTGAAGCCCCTGAGTTGAAGCCAAATATTGTAACATTTGCAGCAGTGGTCAGTTTTTTCTATAAATAATTATTTTGCTCTTTTTTCCTTTTTCTGCTATTGGGATAGGGGGTGGGTTCGGTTTCAGAAAATTAAGTGGTTATGTGGAATGTGAAATGATAGAACTTTTATTTTTATTTTTTTTTCCTTAATTCAATATGCAGCCCCACCCTGATGTCAAGCCAATGGCATATGCAAACAACTTCTTACGAATGTTCTCGTAGTTTGTACACCTGACTGGAAGGCCAATCTTGTATTATTCTTTGCCATATGATATCTCTACTGCCAAAGTTCAAGTTGTTTCAGAAGGCAGCTGGAGATGTGCTGGTGCTTACCGACAAAGTTACAATTGTACGTTTGTGATATTCTTTGAGCAAATCCTTGTTCACCAAAACATTGTAAGAATTTTGAGCATCTGATCTCTGTTTTAGATTTTCTTTGGAAGTTGGTTGTAGGTGCAAAACCTTACTGGCATGAATATTGGTGCCTTTGTAAAATCTGACCTGTTCTAATTTAGTTTATTGTCCTTTTTTATTTGCTCGTATAATTTCAATGTTTGTTGAACTGACCTTATGGCTTATGTGAAGCATTTAGAATTAGTTTGGCATTGCAATTGCAAATAACAGCTTTTTAGTAAAAAAAAAAAACAAAAGAATTGTTCTGGACCAATGACAAGCCTTTTCCAAAATCAAGTTCAAGCCTGCAAAAATCAAATGATAATTAGCTGTTGTATATTGCATCGGATATATTCTTTTTGAAACAAAAGCTGTTAATTACAATAATAATGCCCGTTAACTTTTTCAAGATGAATATTTATACCATGTATGATTTGTTGGTAATATGAAATTTTCTATTGATTACCACACCGTATGAGGAAATAATGTTAGTGTGCAAATATTATTGATGAATAAAACCTCTGTTTAATCTGATTTTTAACTGAACATGTATATTTTTGGTCGTTTTATTTTCGATTTTTGAGCACAACCATGGACGTACAATATAAATTATCAGGATTCAGACTGATGATTATGGGCATAAAACCAGTCTTAGGGTTCAACCTGCCACTCTCTCTGTCTCAGCTTCTCTTAGCTGCTAGATCAAAGGCTCATTGGTGAAAAAAAAAAACTGTAATTAAAAAAGAAAATCTGCTAAAAGAAACTGTAATTCAATTGATTTTTTGGCTTTTTTTTTCAGCAAATAAATTTTTGTTTGTTATTTGTTTGCTTTTTGAATTTCGAGTGTCAGTAAAAATTTTAGTTTTCTGTTTTGTCCGCTAGATGTATAGCTGGAGAATTTTTGTGAATTTTGCTTATATCGAATCCGTATAGTTTATTAAAGCTAGGGGTCAGCCTTCGGTCGGTTGATTAATTAATTAATTAAATTAATCGATTAACCGAACTAAAATTTTTATAAAATTTTAACCGAACAGACCAATTTTCAATGTTGATCGGTTCGGTTAATTAATCGAATCAAACCGATCGGTTCGTGTAATTAACTGAACCGACGAATTTTTTTATTTTATAATAAAAATTTTATTTATAACAAAAAGTTAATATAATTAAATAACTTAACAAAATTTATTAAAAGAACTAAAAAATAACTTTATTTTGTAATAAAAATTTATATTTATAGTTAAAAAATTAATATAATTAAAGAATTAAATAAATAATTAATAAATAAATAATTTTTTTAAATTTTTGATTAACTATTAACCAATCAAACTGAACTGGTTAACCTTTAATCAAATTAAAAATTGAAATCATCTAAAAATATTAATTGAACCGATCGATAATAATAATTTTGATTAATCAAAATGAATATTTGGTCGATTAATCAATATTTGCCCACCCTTAGTGAAAGTCGGTAAATATTATTATTATTATATTTTAAAAATGACAGAGAGAATATTGAGAAGAGAGTGAGGAATCAAAAAATCTCGCTCGGCTAACTAAATAATCTGCTACTCACACGCTCAGAATGCTTAAGCTACTGCCTCCAACGTCTAGCGAACCAACTTATTATTAGTTAACTAAAAGTCATTCATAATCAATTATTCCATAATATTCAATAATGAATAATGGTGAATGTTCTTACTATTGAATGGTTGTAACTGATAAATTATATAGTATTCATATGTCGGTAATGTACTTTTATTTTTTTGTACATATTATATTAGGGTTATTCTTTTATGAAAGCTTCTAGTATAGGGTAGTTTAGTAATTGGGCATGTATATATGAGGAATATGATGACTTGTAATCTGATTCCAAAACATTCAATACAATTCTTTAGTATTCTTTCATGTTCTACTTTTCTCTTCGTTTTACTATTTAGAAACCATATATCAATTTTCCTTATATGGTATTAGAGCAAATATGATGACTTGTAATCTGATACTAGAACATTCAATACAATTCTTTAGTTTCATTTATGTTTTACTTTTCTCTTTGTTTTACTATTCAGAAACCATAGATCAATTTTTCTTATATGGTATTAGAGCATTAAGTCTGTGATATCGAGTCTAAAATGAGTTTTTCTTGTTTAATATTCGTTTGGTAGTATTAATCCTTCAAAATTGCTTTTGTTTTTCATTGATTTTTAGGTTTTATATGTTCGACAAATTTTTTTTTCCTTATCTTAGAAAATTGTTCTCATAATGGTGAAATCTATTGTTGTGTATCAATTTTTACTTCTCAAATTTGTACAAATCTAAACATACAGAAGATGTTTATGTCTGTTGTGTTTAGATCCAAAACCCTAAAATAGATCCAAAACCCTAAACAGTTGATTTTGTGGTTTTTTCTTTGTGATTTATTGTTCTTGTTTCATGATCTGTTGTTTTACCACCGGATCTAGTTTTCTTGTGTAGTTTCCTTTTGCTCTCAAAACTATTAGTTCTTCATACCCTAGTTTATCACATCTTAGATAAACTAGCTACTCTGTTTTAGTTTACTTTATAACAATAGTTTTTGTGTAAGTACTATTCATTTCTTTCATAGTCAATCTTTTGTTAATGTCAATTCTGTTGTTTCTAAGAGTATTCATTCTCGTATGGCAACCATTGTATATAAGGTCAATAATACTGTAACATCCGTGATTTTGGAGAAATTAAATAAGTATTTGAAGATATAAATTGTATATACTCAATATTTATATCTAGAGTATATATAACATATACATATGGCATATTAATTGTATATGTTGGATTAATACATTACATACTTAATATTTAATACACATATAAGGTACATTTGATGTGTATATAAGATACACATTACTTGTGCATATGTATAATATCCCAAAATTTTGAAAAGTTTTAATTTTTAAAAATTTGATAAAATAAATTATAATTTAAATGGATAAATTAAATTAATGGTTTTAAATAAAAAATGAAGGAGTTTTAAATGAAAAAAGTGGAACATATATGTGATATATATGTAAAATATACATAACATATAAAAGTCAATATTTTTTAAAAGAAAAGTCAAAGTAAAAGGGTATTTTGATAATTAAATCTTAGAAATTTAAAATTAATATAATAATTCAAAAATAAATTATTTTTGAATGGAAGAGAAAATTTAGGACCTTTAATTTATTAAATAAATAATTAAATATTAAATTAATTTATTATATATATATATATGGTTTAAAATTAAAGGGTGAAAGGAAAGAGAAATAAAAAAAAATAAAGTCTTCTTCTTCTTCTTCTTTCCTTCAAGGACGACTTTCATAACCAAAGAGGGAGATTTTTAGCTTCTTCCATCATCAAATTCTTCAAGGTTTCAAGAGAATAAGAGTAGTTTTGGTGATTTTTCAACAAGTAAGCTTTATTTCCAAAATTATGAAGTTCTTTAAAGCTTATGAATATCTATGAATTGAGTTTTTGAAAGAGCATGTTATATTGGAATGGGTATGGAAGATGTTCTTTTGATGAGTAAATAATGATTTTAAGGTTGGATTAAAGAAATGGTTGAGTTTGGGTAAGATTGGTGAAGAGAGAAAATTTAGGGTTATGGAACATTTGAGTTTTTGAAATCATGATTTTTAATTTTGCAAATTGATTCCAAATGAGTTGTTTTGATGCATAAATAAGTATTTTAAAGTCAAATATTGGAATTGGTTGTGTTTGGTTAGAGTTTGAAGAGGGTAGTATTGATTTAGAGTTTTGAAAAAGTGAATTTTTCAAAAAATGATTAATTGTTTGATTTTAATGCTTAAATCATGTTATTTAAGGATAAAAGTGGTGGAAATAAGATTGAAATGATAATTGGATTGAGTTGGAATGGAGATCTTTCAATGGTGAAGGTTATGTCATTTTAGGGTTTTGGACATAAGCATGTGGTTAATTAATGTAATTAGTTTAAACATACTAAAATATATTTCTAATGATATTAATAAACTTAAAACACTACTTTAAATGGCTTGATATGGTTTTTCAAAGTTAGAGTGAGGTGAAACTTAATTTTGGGATTTTATTTAGAGTGATGTTTAATTATGGTTTGATGTTGAGAATACATTAGAATGTGATATTAAATGATTATGTATGATCACATTTAGTATAGGCATTGAGGGAGGTTGATTTGCTTCATCCAAGTGGTGAAGGGCAAGTTGGAAGGATAGGATTGGAGGTTGTGTTAAGCTTGCTTTGGGTTGCTAGTAGAGGTATGTACAAACTTTGAATATATTGTTTATATTTTCATGACATTTGGGCTTAACACATTTTGGTTGAAAAATGTGTTAAGTTACTTGGTTCATTAATTGTGTATGAATAATGTGCTATGACATTTGTAATGTCATATATGTGTTAAATGCATTGTGAAAAGCCATTGATAATGACTAAATTGTGTAGAATGTGAAATATGTATATTATGTGAAAATACCCAAAGTAATTGGGTAATGTGTTGTAAATGCAAAAATGAGATATGTGGAATAATGAAATGAATTAATATTGATAAAAAATGAGAAAAGTGAGAAAAATGAGAAAGATGTGAAAAATGAGAAAAAAATGTGAAAATAAGGCAATGTCCCTAGATTGAATATGTGACAATTAGAAATAAATTGATAATGAGAAAAATGAATAAATGAAAAAAAAAAGTGAGAAAAAGATAATATAATAAGGCCATTGCCTAGTTTGATAATGAGAAAATGAGAATAGTTTTGATAAAGGAATTATGAAAGAATTTGATAATGAGAAATATGAATAAATTGTGTGCCTAGTATGTTATTCAATTTTCAGAGTTCTGGGTTTGGCGGCATGCCAATGATTGCCTACGGGCTAAACGCTGGAATGGTGAAAAGACTGGGTCGTAAGCCAGGCCAGCTGATAAATATGATGTTTTTTGGGTGAAAAGACTAGGTCGTAAGCCTTAAAAAACTGTAGCAGTCTAGCCGGGTTGAGGACCAAGATATTGGGGCCCAAGGGTCTAGCCGAGTTGAGGTCCAAGAGACTGGGGCTGTTACATTATCCATGGATATATTGCCTACGAGGCTAGACACTTGGTGTCATTATGGACCAAAGCAGTAACTCTGAAATTTGAATAGCATATTAGATCCTTTTTGGGCCCATGCTTGTCTTTGTTTTAAAGTGAATTATGAATTGTGATAAAATTGAGCAATATAATGAGATATAATGTTATGAGTTGTGATATGTAAATGTGTTGTGCATTGACATTTCATTTGGACTATATTGTTATCAAAGTTTGAACCACTAGGCTTCGGCGTAGCACGATTGTAATTCGTCGCGCAGGTGTCATGGACGTTTTGGTAGAGCCGGAGAGTTTTACTAGACCTGGTCGGGTCTAGGTTTGTATTTATTGAGCTTGAAGAGTTATTTTGGGTACATCAAGATCATAGCCAGTTGTCAGCATGTACATTTTTGATATTTTGTATGTTATGATATGTTTTTGAAGCATATATTGTAATTTGTAAAGAATGATTTGAATAATTTTTTTTAAGATGGGATTTTATATGTAATGTTGATATATATATACCTATATATAAGTATTTTGAGAAAATATGGAGAAATTGAGAAGTATTGGTGAATTGATTTTATTTGGAGTGTTTGTTTTATGCAGGTTGTGTTTTGTTAAATTTTGGAAACGTTCAAATTACAAATAAAACTCTGGCGAACTTTTCTCGGAGATTTTCATATAAAATATTTATTTTTGATTCCTATAACAAGCAAAGAATATTTATATACTATTTATTTTATATATTAGTATTTGAAATCTTAAAACAGAAATGTGAAAATTTTTATTAAATTGGTCTGTGGCATTTTTATACCGTATATGCATATTTTACATATGCTGAAAATATGTATTGTACGTATATAGGGTATAAGGGTATTACATTTATTTTGGTATCAGAGCCTAGGTTTAAGATCCTTAACCTAGGTGGGATGATAGAGAGAGAAAATTGGAAAAAAATGAATTTTCAATTTTGATGCATGCATTGGCACTGGCAATTTATCTGATCCCTGATGTGGCAATGTCCATTTGATATAATAGATATGAGTTGAGATGGTGTCTACGTTGCATAGATCAGAGTGGCGCAGTGGAAGCATCATTCTAGAGATTATGGATTAAGAATTTTTGAAACTTTTATTTGAAATTTAAAATTTATAACTGATTCAATTGATGAATAAGTGAAATTAGAAAAACAATCTAGGAAATAATTTAAGATATAAAAATAAAAAATTTAAGAAATGAGCATGATAGTTACAAAAAATTTTATAGGTGTACTGCAAAGTGATATTGTCTGAATTTTTGGACAAATCTAGAAATGTTGGATGAGTTTGAACATTTAATAGAAAGTTTTTCTATATGTTAGAATCTAATGTATAAAATTTTATAAATTTTAAAGATGGATCTCTAATTAAGAAAAATAGAAGAACACAGATTGTTGGAGAAATTTCAGCAACTCAGATTTGTAGAAATTAAAAAACAAATAAATTTAGAAACTATCGTAAACCAACCCAGAAAAATCTAAATATGTACACACAATATCATATGTATTCCTATAACATATGGTTAAAATTTCATGAATTTTTATTAAGGTTGGTACCTAAAAAAAATGGACAGCCGAGTGTTGCCAGAGAAATTATTAAAGAGACAGATTCTCTGATTTTGGAAGATTTAACTTTTAAATATAATAAATCAATTTGGAAAAATCTAAACTTTTAAATATAAGTCCATATATGTGTCAAGTGCACATGGCTAAAATTTTACAAGCTTTTATAAAGAATTGGTAAGGAATATAAAAATTGAAAGTGAGAGTGACATGAAACTCAAGAAGTCATATAATTTTGTATACATGAGTAATAAATTAATTTCATGAGACAAATGAATGAAGAAAATTATGAAAATTTATATACATATGGTAGAAGTATGAAGAAGGAATATGGAGTTTTTAATAATTTTCAATAAAGAGTTCATAATTAAAATCAAAGAGTGAAATCACATATGATAGCAAATTATTTATTATGGAACAATAATGCATGATTTAGGGTTTGAGTACGTAAAAGTAGGATATCTAATTGATGATGTTAATTAGTGTAAGGAAATGAATTAGTGTTGTTTAAAAATAAATGTTATGATCTTAAGATTGAAAATGTGATATGGATGAGATTCGGTGAGGTTCATGTTGTTGGTTGCAATATATGAAATTTGAATTTTTGAAATGGGTTTCCATAATTGTGAAAATGATGTGTTTTGATGTTATATTAATATAAAAATAAAGTTTATAAAGTTAGCTCTTGAAAATGAGATTAATAGAATGAAGTTTAAGTAAAGTAGTAAGTTGGAAATTTAGAGTTGTAAGAGAATTTTGATTAAAATTGTTTAGATGTTGATAGTTTAATGTTTAATAAGCATGGGAGTAATATCGAATGAGTAATATTATTTGTGAAAATATCATGTAACGTGTAATGTGGTTGATAATATAGAAATTTGTTATGAAATAAAAGGGAAATGATTAAGTAAGTAAAAATGAGTTACTTTAGGTAATTGAATTGGAAATGATGAAAAGGGTTATGAAGGGTATGATAAATGCATAAAAAAAATGTGAGAGAGATGTCATATTGAAAATGTGACTAAGATTTATGTGAGGTGTTAAATATATATATATATATATATATATAATAAGAAACTTATTTAAGAGATGGGCGATTAAATAAGGAAGATGTTAATTATGTTGTGGTCAGAGTGTATGTATATGTTGAATTGATGAATAACCTAAGTAATGTCGAAAGAATGAGAAATGATAATATTCTCTGAAAGGTGATAAATGTTAACTCTGTATAGATTATATGTAAAAGAGGAATTGAGTATAATTATATGATTTGTGTGATGAGATTTTTTTCAATATGAACACAAATATGATATGTAAGAAAATGTGGAAAGTAAGTCACATTATGATTATGACTTACGAAGGTGTATGTGGATGATTAAAAAAATATTATTGAGTGTTTACTACCTTATACAAATACGTGTCTGGTGATATTGCGAATGATATTACATGTATTAATAGACCTAAGAGAGATAGGTCTTCACCTACGTAGAGTTAGGTCATGTGATGAATTGAGATTGAGAATGGACCCGAACAGAGTTGGACGGTGAAATTATTATTTTAACAACTGAACTTGATGATTGTATAGTATTTTGGGCCTAAAGTATATGTGTATAAATAAGAGATTGTAAGAAAAAAGGAAAGTATAATGAAGAAAGTATGGAAGTGAAAACAAAATGAATGAAAATTTTTATAAGAGATAGATTAGAAATGGAGTAATAAATGGAAATTGTGTAAATTAGCGTATGAACGAATGTGTATATATAAGAGATGTTAATGATAATATTGTTGAAACATGAGTTAAGCTAATGATGATCAAGTGATCAAGAGTAAATTGCTTTGAAACAGAGCTGAAACGTGTTAACTTTTTGTGTATCAAAAGATTAGAAAATGAATATGTCATTTTTGCGATACGAACTTAACATTGTGATTGGAAATGTTTGAAGAAGAATGATAGAAGGGCAATATTTATTTATAAGCCACATACATGACTATTATTATGGCATGACCGTTGGATAGTTTTGGCGAGATTGATAGTTATTGTAATATCCCTAAGTGTGCTTAGAAGTTATGATAATGTTGTTATTATTGAATTGAGTGTGTGATTGATAAGTGGTAATTATGTTGTTTGAAGAAAAGCATTGTGTAGAGTGAAGTGTATATGTTGTGTATATGGTCATATATATATAATATAAGTTGGTCAAAGGGCTTGGTCAAGGGAAGAGGATATTTTATTTGCGATTGTGAAATTACCAACATGGGCTTGTAAAAGACAAAGGTTTAGTTATATGGTTGAGGGTAGTTTAGTAAATTTTTTTTGGAAGGGTATTTAATGCCTATTGACTTTGTGTTTTCTTCATCATTCCTTCTTCTTCTTCTTGTTGATGGCCGGCTCACTCAAAGACAAAGGAAAGCAAGAGAGCAAGTGATGATTTTGGAATTGTAAGCTCAAAAGTGAAGGAAGATCTCAAGTATATAAGTTGGAATTTCAAGAATTTCACGATTTTAGTAAGTTTTCTCTTGTTTGCCTTTGTTATTTTTGAAGATGTGTGTGAGTTGAGTTAGGGTTATTGATAGTATGATTAAGTGTGTTGATGATTTGTTGATTAGAGTTGAAATTGATTTTAAAATAAGAAGTTAAATTGGTGTTGGTAATGGAAGAGTAAGAGTTGTGTTTAGTGAATATTTTTCTGTTTTACAATTAGTAAAGGCTGTGACTTGTATGATTTTTAATTAATTATAGAAAAATGTTCTTGAAGTGAATTTTCGATATGTTGTGCCTCTATGAGTCTAGAATGACTGAAAAATATGTTGATTCGATTTTGGAATGGTTATGAGTTTAGAAAGATTATTTTTATTAGACCTGTTCCAGCAGGTACCTTAACTGAGACAGCTATATTTCGGGATTTTTAATAAAATGTAGAAAAATCATATCCAATTGAATTTTGGATATGTTGTTTCTTAGTGAGTCTAGTATTTGAGAAAAATAATTTGGAACCACGTTGATTGAATTTGATTTATGGAATTCACAAAGTTCAGAACTGCTGCCAGGATGCAGGGCAATTGGGGCAGTCTGGTTAGGTGAACTATTTGACCAAGATTTTGTGTTCAGTTTGATCTGAAATTTTAAAGGAATGATTTTAAGATACAAAACTAAATTATGTAAAAATTTTAGAATTTTTAGTCAAGTAGATTATTTTATACAATTTTTCAAAATAAGGATAAAATGGAGTCTAAAACCAGAATGTACTATTCATATGGTCATTTTGCTAATATTCCTTTTGGATTAGGTTGTGAAGAGGTTGAATTGCCCTAATTTGTGAAGTGAAGAACTGTTGAGTGGAGAAGAGTTTAGAGTGGTGTGAAATGTTATTAAGGTAAGTACCAATGTTGCATGATTGCATTGTTAATGCATATCACTAGTGTATTTTGATGTGTTTATATCATTAATGATATGTATATATATAATTGTGTTATGGGAAAATGAAAGATGTGAATGATTTGATGAATATTAATGTATGAGAATACAATTGATTGAGTATAATTAAATAATGTTAGGTAAATTATTACATTGTTAATCTAATGTGACTTGTATAGTGTGAAAGAGAAGAGGATCATTCAACAAGGTATGAGCTATGCAAATTTATTATGATAAACACTTTTATGAAGAATTACTTTAATGTACTTTGTAATGTTATAGCAATGATGCTATATGTATAATGTGAATCATGTGATTGAATAATGATATGTTCATTTGGTTAATGTAATTGATGTTGAGTATTATAATGATGATGCACATGATACTATATGAACAATACTATGATTTGTGTATTATGAATCTTGTGAATTGTATTGTGCTATATGAATAAGGTACTTTGTAATGTTATAGCAATGATGTTATATGTATCATATGGATTGAGATATGATATGTTGTGAAGCCATTGTAATTGGCCATGATGATTCAAATGTGAGATGAAGCCATTGTGATTGGCTATGATGATCTAATTGAAAGAAATAAGGCATGTTTGCCTAGATGATAATGAACATTGAGATTGAAATTGATAATGAAACAATAAGTGAAATATGTGTTTAATGTGTTATTCAGTCTTCAGAGTTCTGGGTTTGGAGGCATGCCTATAAAATGAAAAAGGTAACAGTCTTGCCGGGTTGAGGATCTCTTCAAATTGAGTTGAATTGAGGTCCAAGAGACCGGGTCTGTTACACTATGAGAATTGTGAATATGAAATATATGATTGGTAACAGTCTTGCCGGGTTGAGGATCTCCTCATGATGAGTTGATGGTCCAAGAGACTGGGTCTGTTACACTATCCATGGATAGAAATATTGATATATGATGCCTACGGGCTTGATGATTATGATTATAGACCAAAGCAGTAACTCTGAACTCTGAATAACATAGTGGTGTCTGTTGGGCCCGAGTCTGTCTTTGTTGTCAATGTGATATACAAATGTTGAAAGAAATGGATAATGAAATCTTTGGTATACTTCATTGGACATGTGATTGATGATATGTAATATGTGCGTTGAAATATTGATTATGAGCACTAGTGATGAATCATTAATGTTGAATTGTGAATAAAAAAATGTTATGATTGGTATGATGTATAATGTGTGTATTAGCATTGATTGTGAATTCAATTGATGAATTGTGGTTGATGACAATGATTGTCTTAATTGGAAATGTGACTTATGATTAGTATGATGTATAATGTGTGTATTGAGATGTTGATTGTGAATATTAGTGATGGGTTGGACTTGGTAGAAATGTTATGTTTATATGTGTATAAGATATGAGATTAGTTGAAAGATATGAAAGGTGCAAATGAATAGGGATAAACTTAATAAGAACTAAAAGTATATGGAATTGAGATATCTTTATATGTTAGTGTTTCCATGATATATGTTTGTATTTTATATTTGTACTACTAAGCTTTCGAGCTTAGCGCGGATGTATTATCGCGCAGGTAGCTTGGTGGAAGACATGAAGTCTTTTGGTATGCCACGAGAAGAGTAAGATTTTGTCGAGACCAACTAGAGGGTAATGCATACATGTATCCACTTTAAGTATGTTATATTATATGTATAAATGAAGTTTTGATAAAGACAATAATTTGTAAGTGTTCTTTAAATTGACCTATTATGGTTTGAATTTTGTTACAGGTATTGAAAGGTAAAAAGAAAAGTGGCATCCTTATACTTTATATACTTACTGTATGTATACTAGGTATATGTATAGTATTTATATGGAGTATTGGGGTGTTACAATTATTTTGGTATCAGAGCTTAGGTTTGAGATTCTCGGCCTAAGTAAAATTAAAAAGAAAAAGTTTTGAAACACTTAAAATGAATTAAAAAGAAGAGTTTTGAAAATGAAATTTGTAATACATGCATATGCATTCACACCTAGGTTGGTCTCGGAGGTGGCATTATATGATTTATAGTATATCTGTGTTATATGAAATGGATGTTAATGTGTGAATGATATGATGTTATGAGAAAATTGTTTTGTTGTAATGTGAGATGTTGAGGCATGATTACTTAACTTGCTTGTGAAAAAAGAAATGAATTTAAAAAAAAAATATTGATAAGTTTAATGAACGGACCTATCTGTCTCCTGCGGAACCATGCAGACCCATTGGAATGGGCAACCGAACTTGGACAACCGACCTGGATGGGAAAAGGTATGTTACTGATAATGTTATACGTGCCTATCTGCCTCCTGCGGACCCTTGGGATTGAAGGGCAACCGACCTGGTTGGGGAAGGGTACGTATATAAAGTCATAGTTGTTGGCTATATTGATAAATTTAAATGAGTATAATGAATGATATGAATTTATATAAGTCTAATTGATAATTAAAAATGGAAATTTATGCAAGTAAAGTGAAGTGTTAAATGTGTTGAAGCATAAAGAAATGAAAAGGAAAATAATATTGAATGAGTTGATTAGTAAAGACAAGGTATGATTATTTAAAGTTTGGGGTATATATATAAAGTTAAGGTATTGTTTAAAGGAAAAAGAGATGATATTGGTTATGTAAGAATATAAATTGGTATGGTTATTTTAATGTAAACATTGTGAATTCAAGGTTAGAAATGTGAGATGCTTGGATATTGTGAAAGCTCATGGTAATGGTAATAATATGTGATATTTGAGATTTTTCGAAATGAGCTTAATAATTGGGGAAGAAATATGTGTTGATATTGCTTTATGATATATATATATATATCCGAGATGTTTTTAAAGTTGATTTTAAGAAAAGATGAGTTTGGTAAATTTAAAATTTAAGCGAAGTAGTAAGTTGAAAAGTTAAAGTTCTACTAGAAACTGATAAAGATTGATTGGATATTGATGATTTAATGTATATTCAATACCTGAGCCAGGTGAAATGATTAATATTGCACATGAAAGTATTATGAATTAAGTAATGTGATTGATGGTATGAGAATTTGTTTTGAAGTAAAAAGAGAAATAGATAAGCAAATGAAAAGGAGCTATTTTAAGTCATTTTATTGCAAAAAAAAAAAAGGATATGGAAGTATATTAAATGTTTTTTCTTAAGATGAAAGTAAAAGAGATGTCACATTGGGAATGTGACCAAGATGGATGTGAAGTGTTATTATAGTCAGAATATATATTTGTAGTGTGATTAAATACTTTTTATCATATTGGAAGAATGAGAATAATAGTATTTAAAAGAAAGTGATAAACACTAAGTTTGTAGTGAATGTATGAAAAAGGAAAATAAAAATCAGAGCATATAATTAAGTGTATAGGAGCTATTAGGCTCAATGTGTATATTATTAGGTGTAATGTACATATGTATAAATATATGAGTAAAATATATATATACGTTGAATGGTAAATAAACGGATATAAAGATGATATATTAAATGCATTTCAAAATAAAGGTGAGAGAGATGTCACCTTAGTAAGGTGACTAAGAATTTGTGAAGTATTATTGTGGTTAGGAAATATATATGTGTTGAGTTGATAAATAATTTAAGTTATGTCAAAAAGGAGTAAGAATGATGTTGATTAAGGAAAAGTAATAAATGTTAAATTGTGTTAAAGATATGTAAAAGAGGAATTATATATAATTGTATGACTATGTGTATACATGTATGGAAAATGTGGAATGAGCTTTTCGATATGAATGTAAATGAAAATGTAAGAAATGTGGAAAGCAAGTCATATTGTGAATGTGACCTAAGTATGTGAATGGGATATAATTATTTGTTTAGTGGTGTGGAGAATAATAGGGCATGTATCAGTGGATCTATGAGAGAATAGGTTTTAACCTATGTAGAGTTAGATTATGGGATGAAATGGAGAGTGAGAAAGGACTCAAGTAACACTAGAAGATGAAATTGTTATGATAATAACTGAGTTAAACTATCATATAATGTTTCCTGGATTAAGGATTTTGTTTGTAGAAATTCTATATGTATAAGTATATAATAAAAAGGAAAGTATATTGTATGAAAAGTGTTACAAGAGATAAATTAGAAGTGGAGTAATAAATGGAATTTGTATATGATTAAATGTTGTGTATAAAGATGTTATAGATAATATTGTTGATGTGAGTTAGACTAATGATAATCGTATGTTCAAGAGAAAATTTATGGAGATGGAGTTGAAATGTGTTAACTCTTGGTGTAGTAAAAGTGTGGAGAATGGATATATAATTCTTGTGATACAACTAAATAGTGTAATTAAAAAGTTTGGATACAGAATAATCGAGAAACAGTATTGATTTATGAGTTACAGGTGTGTGACCATTCATCTCCTATGGCTATGTGATTTGGTTAGTATGTGTAGCCGGTTAATTTTAGTATCCATAAATTTGGGACTAAGACAATATGACTGTAGTACAAATTGGTGAGATTGAAAATTTTGTTTAAGAAGCATAGTTAAAAAGTTATTATAAGATTTGGTGGGAACTATACTAATATGATTTGAAGTGATTTGTTATCACAATAATTTGATTGAATATGGATTGGAAGAGATCAAAAAATTGTATATAAGTTTGCCCTAATTGAATTAGATCATATATACATATATGAATATGGTGCAATTTCATGATAAGTTAAATAAATTAATCATTGGATGGAATTGAACAAGATGGGAAAGTGGATATATTGTGTAAGATAAATCAATTGATCTGGATTGGATTAAGATTATGAATTATTCTTGAGATTTAATATCTATAGTTGTATTAAGAATGTAATTATTTACATGGCAATGTATATGATGTAAAATATTAAAGTGTGAATGGACATGAATGAATGGAGTCATAGTAGTTATAAATCAGGATAAAAAGGGAAAAGATTGGTTATTTATAAAATAAGTTGAAAGGTAATGTATTAATATGTAAGTTAAGAGAATAGCATGCTAAAGAGGTAACTCCATTTGTGGAAAATAAGGATCTTGTTATCCATTGAGGGATTGATAAATGTCTATTTAGACAGTGATTGTAATGATGGGATAATTAATGCTAAGACATAACCAATGATTTTTAAGGTTAAAGTTAAAAGAGTAATCATAAAGAGATGAAGGAACAATATATATTAAATATAAAGATTGGATGAAGTATAAGTGTACTATAAAATGATCTGATTCTGGTATAAAGATAGTAATAGGAAGTGTAATAAGTTCTTTTGAATGTTTGATCAATGAAGTAACAAGATATATAAACCTATAGAATGATGAGTTATGGAATTTAAAGAAGATTGTTGATTCTATAGGAAAGAGTTGAAGTTATATGATTTGGTGACATAGTAACTTAAACATATAATTAACTTCATATGGAAGGTAAGATAGTATGTTGTTAAGAATCAATTGTTACGATATTGATAATTTCGAGGACGAAATTTTCTTTTTAGAGGGGGAGAATTGTAATATCCCTAAGTGTGCTTAGAAGTTATGATAATGTTGTTATTATTGAATTGAGTGTGTGATTGATAAGTGGTAATTATGTTGTTTGAAGAAAAGCATTGTGTAGAGTGAAGTGTATATGTTGTGTATATGGTCATATATATATAATATAAGTTGGTCAAAGGGCTTGGTCAAGGGAAGAGGATATTTTATTTGTGATTGTGAAATTACCAACATGGGCTTGTAAAAGACAAAGGTTTAGTTATATGGTTGAGGGTAGTTTAGTAAATTTTTTTTGGAAGGGTATTTAATGCCTATTGACTTTGTGTTTTCTTCATCATTCCTTCTTCTTCTTCTTGTTGATGGCCGGCTCACTCAAAGACAAAGGAAAGCAAGAGAGCAAGTGATGATTTTGGAATTGTAAGCTCAAAAGTGAAGGAAGATCTCAAGTATACAAGTTGGAATTTCAAGAATTTCATGATTTTAGTAAGTTTTCTCTTGTTTGCCTTTGTTATTTTTGAAGATGTGTGTGAGTTGAGTTAGTGTTATTGATAGTATGATTAAGTGTGTTGATGATTTGTTGATTAGAGTTGAAATTGATTTTAAAATAAGAAGTTAAATTGGTGTTGGTGATGGAAGAGTAAGAGTTGTGTTTAGTGAATATTTTTCTGTTTTACAATTAGTAAAGGCTGTGACTTGTATGATTTTTAATTAATTATAGAAAAATATTCTTGAAGTGAATTTTTGATATGTTGTGCCTCTATGAGTCTAGAATGACTGAAAAATATGTTGATTCGATTTTGGAATGGTTATGAGTTTAGAAAGATTATTTTTATTAGACCTGTTCCAGCAGGTACCTTAACTGAGACAGCTATATTTCGGGATTTTTAATAAAATGTAGAAAAATCATATCCAATTGAATTTTGGATATGTTGTTGCTTAGTGAGTCTAGTATTTGAGAAAAATAATTTGGAACCACGTTGATTGAATTTGATTTATGGAATTCACAAAGTTCAGAACTGCTGCCAGGATGCAGGGCAATTGGGGCAGTCTGGTTAGGTGAACTATTTGACCAAGATTTTGTGTTCAGTTTGATCTGAAATTTTAAAGGAATGATTTTAAGATACAAAACTAAATTATGTAAAAATTTTAGAATTTTTAGTCAAGTAGATTATTTTATACAATTTTTCAAAATAAGGATAAAATGGAGTCTAAAACCAGAATGTACTATTCATATGGTCATTTTGCTAATATTCCTTTTGGATTAGGTTGTGAAGAGGTTGAATTGCCCTAATTTGTGAAGTGAAGAACTATTGAGTGGAGAAGAGTTTAGAGTGGTGTGAAATGTTATTAAGGTAAGTACCAATGTTGCATGATTGCATTGTTAATGCATATCACTAGTGTATTTTGATGTGTTTATATCATTAATGATATGTATATATATAATTGTGTTATGGGAAAATGAAAGATGTGAATGATTTGATGAATATTAATGTATGAGAATACAATTGATTGAGTATAATTAAATAATGTTAGGTAAATTATTACATTGTTAATCTAATGTGACTTGTATAGTGTGAAAGAGAAGAGGATCATTCAACAAGGTATGAGCTATGCAAATTTATTATGATAAACACTTTTATGAAGAATTACTTTAATGTACTTTGTAATGTTATAGCAATGATGCTATATGTATAATGGGAATCATGTGATTGAATAATGATATGTTCATTTGGTTAATGTAATTGATGTTGAGTATTATAATGATGATGCACATGATACTATATGAACAATACTATGATTTGTGTATTATGAATCTTGTGAATTGTATTGTGCTATATGAATAAGGTACTTTGTAATGTTATAGCAATGATGTTATATGTATCATATGGATTGAGATATGATATGTTGTGAAGCCATTGTAATTGGCCATGATGATTCAAATGTGAGATGAAGCCATTGTGATTGGCTATGATGATCTAATTGAAAGAAATAAGGCATGTTTGCCTAGATGATAATGAACATTGAGATTGAAATTGATAATGAAACAATAAGTGAAATATGTGTTTAATGTGTTATTCAGTCTTCAGAGTTCTGGGTTTGGAGGCATGCCTATAAAATGAAAAAGGTAACAGTCTTGCCGGGTTGAGGATCTCTTCAAATTGAGTTGAATTGAGGTCCAAGAGACTGGGTCTGTTACACTATGAGAATTGTGAATATGAAATATATGATTGGTAACAGTCTTGCCGGGTTGAGGATCTCCTCATGATGAGTTGATGGTCCAAGAGACTGGGTCTGTTACACTATCCATGGATAGAAATATTGATATATGATGCCTACGGGCTTGATGATTATGATTATAGACCAAAGCAGTAACTCTGAACTCTGAATAACATAGTGGTGTCTGTTGGGCCCGAGTCTGTCTTTGTTGTCAATGTGATATACAAATGTTGAAAGAAATGGATAATGAAATCTTTGGTATACTTCATTGGACATGTGATTGATGATATGTAATATGTGCGTTGAAATATTGATTATGAGCACTAGTGATGAATCATTAATGTTGAATTGTGAATAAAAAAATGTTATGATTGGTATGATGTATAATGTGTGTATTAGCATTGATTGTGAATTCAATTGATGAATTGTGGTTGATGACAATGATTGTCTTAATTGGAAATGTGACTTATGATTAGTATGATGTATAATGTGTGTATTGAGATGTTGATTGTGAATATTAGTGATGGGTTGGACTTGGTAGAAATGTTATGTTTATATGTGTATAAGATATGAGATTAGTTGAAAGATATGAAAGGTGCAAATGAATAGGGATAAACTTAATAAGAACTAAAAGTATATGGAATTGAGATATCTTTATATGTTAGTGTTTCCATGATATATGTTTGTATTTTATATTTGTACTACTAAGCTTTCGAGCTTAGCGCGGATGTATTATCGCGCAGGTAGCTTGGTGGAAGACATGAAGTCTTTTGGTATGCCACGAGAAGAGTAAGATTTTGTCGAGACCAACTAGAGGGTAATGCATACATGTATCCAATTTAAGTATGTTATATTATATATATAAATGAAGTTTTGATAAAGACAATAATTTGTAAGTGTTCTTTAAATTGACCTATTATGGTTTGAATTTTGTTACAGGTATTGAAAGGTAAAAAGAAAAGTGGCATCCTTATACTTTATATACTTACTGTATGTATACTAGGTATATGTATAGTATTTATATGGAGTATTGGGGTGTTACAGTTATGCTTCAAGAAACATGGTCAAGACTTATGGTTTGCGTAGTTGGATCTTATAATTTTATGTTAGAAATTTGTTTATAATTATAGAAAGTGTGAAAACAGAAGAGAATTGTGAAAATATAATGAGCTTTAAGTGATGTGTAAGAAAAGTGATTTTTGTAAATATGGTAACTATAAGAAATGTTAGAAAATGGTAAAAAAAGGAATTGTGAAATGTGAGTAAGAGTTATGATGAATATGTTTGAAAGTGGTATAAAATGAATAAGTTGATGAAAATGATGTGTAAAGTAAATGAGACTAGGAAAAATAAATATTATCTGTAATGATGAATTCGAAGAGAATTAAAATTTGAGAATAAATTTGACCTAATAGAATTAGTTCATGAATTGAAAACAGATTGATGAATTTAAAATAGACTAAAGGTTGGTCAGAATAGAATAAGGTTGTGATGGTCATATTGTGATAGTTAGATCAATTGATCCTAAATGTAATAAGTTTATAAGTATTTATTGAAATTCAATGTGTGTAGTTGTATTAAGAATATGCAAGCTATATGATAATGTGCAAAATACAGCGTTTTGATATGTATATGCATATGAAAGGAGCTAAGTTATATTAGTTTCAAATAATTATAAGAGAAAATTGTTAGTTATAGTATAATTAGAATAAATTTTAATAAGGAAATAAGATTTTGTTGTTGTATAATGGTGATATTAAATTAATATATGGTAATTGTATAAAGAGTAGGATCAAAGTGAAGATGTGTAAAATTATTATGTTAAGATAAAAGTTATAAACATTTGAATTTAAGGTGATGAGAGTATATTTTTAAGATAATGAAGTGATCAGATATCTTGAGTGCAATAGGTGTGTGGTGTATATATATTAAGAAGATGAACTAATTTTGTCTAATGACAAATCGATTGGAGATATAATAATCTGTTATGACTGTTTGAGTAAATAAACAGTATAATGATGTGTTAGGGAATGGTAAAAAGAAAATTAAGAATGAACCTAAGGGGGAGAATAAAAATTATGTAATTTGGTAAAATAATGACTTGGATGATTTATTACTATACTGGATAATTTCGAGGATGAAATTATTTAAGGGGGAGAAAATTGTAACATCCGTGATTTTGGAGAAATTAAATAAGTATTTGGAGATATAAATTGTATAAACTCAATATTTATATCTAGAGTATATATAACATATGCGTATGGTATATTAATTGTATATGTTGGATTAATACATTACATACTTAATATTTAATACACATATAAGGTACATTTGATGTGTATATAAGATACACATTACTTGTGCATATGTGTAATATCCCAAATTTTTGAAAAGTTTTAATTTTTGAAAATTTGATAAAATAAATTATAATTTAAATGAATAAATTAAATTAATTGTTTTAAATGAAAAATGAAGGGGTTTTAAATGAAAAAATTGGAACACATATGTGATATATATGTAAAATATACATAACATATAAAAGTCAACACTTTTTAAAAGAAAAGTCAAAGTAAAAGAGTATTTTGGTAATTAAATCTTAGAAATTTAAAATTAATATAATAATTCAAAAATAAATTATTTTTGAATGGAAGAGGGAATTTAGGACTTTTAATTTATTAAATAAATAAATAAATAAATAAATAATTATTAAATTATTTTAATATATATATATATATGGTTTAAAATTAAAGGGTGAAAGGAAAGAGAAATAAAAAAAATAAAGTCTTCTTCTTCTTCTTTCCTTCAAGGACGACTTTCATGGTCAAAAAGGGAGATTTTTAGCTTCTTCCATCATCAAATTCTTCAAGGTATCAAGGGAATAAGAGTAGTTTTGGTGATTTTCCAACAAGTAAGTAAGCTTTATTTCCAAAATTATGAAGTTCTTTAAAGCTTATGAATATGTATGAATTGAGTTTTTGAAAGAGCATGTTATAATTGTTGGAATGGGTATGGAAGATGTTCTTTTGATGAGTAAATAATGATTTTAAGGTTGGATTAAAGAAATGGTTGAGTTTGGGTAAGATTGGTGAAGAGAGAGAATTTAAGGTTATGGAACATTTGAGTTTTTGAAATCATGATTTTTAATTTTGCAAATTGATTTAGAGTTTTGGAAAAGTGAATTTTCAAAGAACGATTAATTGTTTGATTTTAATGCTTAAATCATGTTATTTAAGGATAAAAGTGGTGGAAATAAGATTGAAATGATAATTGGATTGAGTTGGAATGGAGATCCTTCAATGGTGAAGGTTATGTCATTTTACGGTTTTGGATATAAGCATGTGGTTAATTAATGTAATTGGTTTAAACATGCTAAAATATATTTCTAATGATATTAATAACTTAAAACACTACTTTAAATGGCTTGATATGGTTTTTCAAAGTTAAAGTGAGGTGAAGCTTAATTTTGGGATTTGGTTTAGAGTGATGTTTAATTATGGTTTGATGTTGAGAATACATCAGAATGTGATATTAAATGATTATGTATGATCACATTTGGTATAGGCATTGAGGGAGGTTGATTTGCTTCATCCAAGTGGTGAAGGGCAAGTTGGAAGGATAGGATTGAAGGTTGTGTTAAGCTTGCTTTGGGTTGCTAGTAGAGGTATGTACAAACTTTGAATATATTGTTTATATTTGCATGACATTTGGGCTTAACACATTTTGGTTAGAAAATGTGTTAAGTTACTTGGTTCATTGATTGTGTATGAATAATGTGCTATGACATTTGTAATGTCATATATGTGTTAAATGCATTGTGAAAAGCCATTGATAATGGCTAAATTATGTAGAATGTGAAATATGTATATTATGTGAAAATACCCAAAGTAATTGGGTAATGTGTTGTGAATGCGAAAATGAGATATGTGGAATAATGAAATTAATTAATATTGATAAAAATAAGAAAAGTGAGAAAAGTGAGAAAAATGAGAAAAATGAGAAAAATGAGAAAAAAAAAAAGTGAAAACAAGGCAATGTGCCTAGATAGAATATGTGACAATGAGAAAAAAATTGATAATGAGAAAAATGAATAAATGAAAAAAAAGTGAGAAAAAAGGCAATGTGCCTAGTTTGATCATGAGAAAATGAGAAAAGTTTTGATAAAGGAATTATGAAAGAATTTGATAGTAAGAAATATGAATAAATTGTGTGCCTAGTATGTTATTCAATTTTTAGAGTTCTGGATTTGGCGGCATGCCTATGATTACCTATGGGCTATATGCTGGAATGGTGAAAAGACTGGGTCGTAAGCCAGGCCAGCTGATAAATATGATGTTTTTGGGATGAAAAGATTAGGTCGTAAGCCTCAAAAACTGTAGCAGTCTAGCCAGGTTGAGGACCAAGATACTGGGGCCCAAGGGTCTAGCCGAGTTGAGGTCCAAGTGACTGGGGCTGTTACATTATCCATGGATATATTGCCTACGGAGCTAGACACATAGTGTCATTATGGACCAAAGCAGTAACTCTGAAATTTGAATAGCATATTAGATCCTTTTTGGGCCCATGCTTGTCTTTGTTTTAATGTGAATTATGAATTGTGATAAAATTGCGCAATATAATGAGATATAATGTTATGAGTTGTGATATGTTTATGTGTTGTGCATTGACATTTCATTTGGACTATATTGTTATCAAAGTTTGTACCACTAGGCTTCGGCTTAGCGCGATTGTAATTCGTCTCACAGGTGTCATGGACGTTTTGGTATAGCCGGAGAGTTTTACTAGACCTGGTCGGGTCTAGGTTTGTATTTATTGAGCGTGAAGAGTTATTTTGGGTACATCAAGATCAGAGCCAGTTGCCAGCATGTACATTTTTGATATTATGTATGTTATGATATGTTTTTGAAGCATATATTGTAATTTGTAAAGAATGATTTGAATAATTTTGTTTAAGATGGGATTTTATATGTAATGTTGATATATATATACCTATATATAAGTATTTTGAGAAAATATGGAGAAATTGAGAATTATTGGTGAATTGGTGTATTGATTTTATTTGGAGTGTTTGTTTTATGCAGGTTGTGTTTTGTTGAATTTTGGAAACGTTCAAATTACAAACAAAACTCTGGCGAAATTTTCCCAGAGATTTTCATATAAAATATTTATTTTGGATTCCTATAACAAGCAAAAAATATTTATATACTATTTATATTATATATTAGTATTTGAAATCTTAAAACAGAAATGTGAAAATTTTTATTAAATCGGTCTGTGAAATTTTTATACTGTACATGCGTATTTTACATATTTCGAAAATATGTATTATACGTATATAGGGTATAAGGGTGTTACAAATACTTTGCCCCATTTTTCTTGTGTTCCATTTGATTTGTTTCATTAAAGATTAGGTCATCCTTCCAATGGAAAAATGAAACATTTACCTATTCAGGTTTCTGGTTCTGCTTCCAATTCTTCTATTTACCTATCCATGTCACTGAGCGTGTCATATCTACTGTGTTGTTGTAGTTTTGACATGTGCAGTGACACTCCCATGTCACTGAGCATGTCATAGCTACTGTGTTGTAGGAGTTTTGGCATGGTCATTGACACGCCCATGTCACTGAGCATGTCAAAGCTTATGTGTTATGGGTTTAGGGCATGGTCATTGACATGCCCATGTTGCTGAACGTATCATGTGTAGAGTTTTCCCTAGATAGTTCTTTTCCTTATTTTTCTTTGTGTATCTTATCCTTGTGTTGAGAGGTTTTGTTTATACCTATAAGAGTGTCACTAAGTGATTATTTATAATCATATTTGGTTTAGGCTTTGAAGAGACTTGATTTACCCAATCCAAGTGTTAAGGGATATCTTGGAAGAGGAGGTTGAAAGTGGTGTTTGTTGCTTTTAGAGATAAGTACAAACTTTGAATAATTGTTTATAGTCACATGACATTGGAACTTAACACATTTGGTTGGAAAATGTGTTAAATTACCTACTACATTATTGGTGCATGAGAAATATGCTATGATTTGTATAATGTCACAAATGCATTATATGTAATGTGAACTTTGTGCAAAATATGATAATGGCCCAAAACGTATAGGTATTGCAATTTGTTATGTATAAATTAAAGATGGTATGTAAAGCCATTGATGATGGCTATATTGATATAAATGAGATATTTGAAGCATTGTGCCTAGTTTGATCATGAGAAAATAAGAAAGGATTTGATAGTGGAATTATGAAAGAATTGTGTGCCTAGTATGTTATTCAATTTTCAGAGTTTTGTGTTTGGCGGCATGCCTAAGGCGTAACAGTCCCTTGAAGCGGGGTTGGGCTTGGTCCTTGAAGCCTAGTTGGGTGTTACATGATGTAGCAGACCCTTGAAGCTGGATTAAGCCTACTCCTTGAAGCCTAGTTGGGATGTTACATATAAGGTAATCCTCATTGTGATTATGATTTGACTTCGGGCTAGACATATGGTGTTATCTTAGACCAAAGCAGTAACTCTGAAATTTGAATGGCATATTAGATCCTTTTGGGCCCATGCTTGTGTTTGTTTTTATGTGAATTATGAATTGTGGAACAATTGAGCAATTTATCAAGATATAATGATATAACGTTATGAAATATAATATCCTTATGCGTTGTACATTAGCATTGCATTTAAACTATATTGTTAGCAAAGTTTGTATCACTAAGCTTTTGGCTTAGCGTAATTGTGATTCATCATGCAGGTGACAGGGTAGATCTGGTTGAGCCAGAGAGTTCATCTAGACCGAGTCGAGTCTAGGCTTGAGTTCTTGAGTGTAGAGTTGATTGTTGGACATCAAGATCAGAGATAAACTGCCAGCATGTATGTATTTTATATTTTTGTACATACTGATTTCATGTATATTATGTTATATTTTGATGTATATATATGTATATTCCTCAAACTATCAAAAATATTTTGGATAAACTTTTGGTAAGGAAGTATACATTTGTGTTTTAGCAAGTAATATTTCATCTATTTTTTATATGATATCAGTTGAATATTTTAAGTTTATACAGATTTTATAAGTGAAGAGTTGTTTTGTTAAAATGGGTTGTGACATCCTTGTATCCTATATTTGTATATTACATATGTTGGGTGTATGTAGTGTACATATATTGGGTATAAGGGTGTTACATTTGTTTTGGTATCAGAGCCTAGGTTTGAGGTTCTCAACCTAGGTGGGTTATAAGAGAAAGAAAATGGAAAATTTTAAATATGGTTTTTAAATTGATAGATGCATTGGCACTGATAGTTTCTGATCTCTAATGTGGCAAATTCTGTTGTGTTTACAGATATAGGTAGTTATGGCATCTCAGTGACGTTAGTCTGCTGAGGGTAATGCAGAGAGTGTGGCTCCTGTTGAGGGTAGAGATGGAGCTAGAGTTGAGATAGCTGGAGGGGCACCTACTCCTGTGCTAGAGAGACCAGCAGTTGATGAGATTTTGCCTGACTGGGTACGACATTTAGTGGAGTTGTTGAGGCAGGCTCCAATTCAGCAGCAGTCGCCACTGCAGCCGCAGCCGCAATTATCTATGAGGAAATATGATAAGTTGAGAAAGTTTAGAGCTGAGGACTTTATTGGTACTATAGACCCTGCTATAGCTGAGCAGTGGCTAGATAGAGTCCAGAGAGTGTTCATCCAGCTGCAAGCTACTCCAGAAGAAAAGTTTGATTATACTAGATCTCACCAATCATATGCATCCCTCTGCAAAAGAGATCTAGTATAATCAAACTTGACCTATAATGATTTTCTGTGAGAGTTCGAGCAGAAGTATTGTAACACCCCCGTACACCATATACGTACACCAGATACATCCACACAACATGTGATATACGTATAGAGGATATAAGGGTGTCATAGTCCATTTTAACAAACCAATCTTTAACATCAAATCATCTATTCCACAATATGAGTAAACTTAAAACATTTAAATTATTTTATAGAAGTCAATAGAGAAACATTCCTTGTTAAAATACATATTTATATAACATTAGTACCCAAAAGTTTATCCAAAATATTTGTTTAATAAGCAGCGAAAAATGCAGCGGAATATACATATGTTTACATCAAAATCAATAAGTACAAAAATATGAGATTTATACATACTGACAGTTCATCTCTGATCTTGATATCTACTAACAACTCAACACTGCTCTTACAAACTCAAGCCTAGACTTGACTCGGTCTAGACAAGCTCTTCGGCATAACCGGATCTACCCTGTCATCTGCATGATGAACCACAATCGCACTAAGCAAAAAGCTTAGTGGTACAAACTTTGATTCAATAAAAATCAATGCAATGCTCATGCACAATATATATGAATATATCAATTCATTATATTATATCTCATCATATTAATCATTTGCATCACATTTCATAATTCACATTAAAACAAAGACAAACATTGGCCCAAAAGGATCTAATATGCTATTCAAAGTTCAGAGTTACTGCTTTGGTCCATTATGACACCTTGTGTCTAGCCCCGTAGGCAATATATCCATGGATAATGTAACAGCCCCAGTCTCTTGGACCTCAACTCGGCTAGACCCTTAGGCCCCAGTATCTTGGTCCTCAACCCGGCTAGACTGCTACAGTTTTTGAGGCTTACAACCCAGTCTTTTCACCCAAAAAACATCACATTTATCAGCTGGGCCCGACTTACAACCTGGTCTTTTCACTTGCCCAGCAATTCATAGATATTCCGCTAAACCCAGAACTCTGAAAATTGAATAACATACTAGTCACACAACTTATTCATTTATCTCATTATCAAATACTTTCATAATCCATTTCTCATAATCAAACCAGGCTCATTGCCTTATTATATCATCAATTTTCTCTTTTGTATCAATATAAATTTGTTACATTATGATTTCACATGTCTTACCACATTATTCCATATTTCTTTTCATATACAATACATTACTCAATTGCAGTGATATATCAACATAATTCACATCATGCATATCATAACATATAACTCATTCATCATCAATATATCAATTAACTTAACACATTTCTCAACTAAATATGTTAAGTCCCAATGTCATGTAAATGTATGCAATCATTCAAAGTTTGTATTTACCTCTAAAAGTAACAGCACCACTCTATCAACTCCTCTTCCAAGATAACCCTCAATCCTTGGCTTGGGTAACTCAATTCTCTTTAAAACCTAGTCCAAAGATGATGATACATACTCACTTAGTGATACACATGAGAAAATAAGGAAGAGAACTATCTAAGGCAAACTCTACACTTGACACGCTCAACAACACGGGCGTGTCCCTGACCGTGCCCTAAACCCACAATACAGAAGCTTTGACACGCTCAGTGACATGGGCGTGTCACTGCACGTGTCAATTCTCCTCCAACACAGAAGCTATGACATGCTTAGTGACATGGGCATGTCAATCTACTAACAACACAGAAGCTATGACATGCTCAGTGACATGGGCGTGTCACTCCAACCCAGAAAATAGAACCAACGACATGCCCAAAGACATGGCCGTGTTAATGGGCGTGTCAGGACAAAAACCCTGAAATCGACACCAAAATGCCACAACCAATAATCATCTTCTAATAGCCATATCAATAACACACAAACTCAATCAAAACCATCAACAACCCATATAATACTTGAGTAAACCTTAAAACAACTCAATTACAAACATCAAAACACAATCACAACCATATATCACAACTCAAACTTACACCATCCACACACTTATCTCTTTCACCAAACTTAACCCTTTTCTCTTCAATCCAACCCGAAAATCAAAGTTAACAAAACAAAACAACCTCAAACATACGAAATCAACCATAAACACTTCTACAACAACCAATCCAACAAACCCAAAAAAACAAACTCAAAAGAACACAAAGAAACAAGTTGGAAACTTACCAAAAGTGAAGAAAATCCTTAAAACTCCAACTTGATCTCTTGAAATCCTTCAATCTCTTGAGTTTGGAAGCAATAAAATCTCTCCCTCTGAAGATGATGGTGATGGCTGGCCAAAGAAGAAAGAAGAAGAAGAAGAAGCAAAGTCAAACCACACTCTTTTAACTAAACACTTTTCCCAAATTACTCTCCACCAAGTATTAATTAATAAAATAAAAACCCACTTATATCATCTTCCATTATCTCTAATATAATAATATAATTAAACCAAATATCCACTACCACTAACTTATATAATTAAAATATCTTTAGACCATATTAAGACATAGACTTGCATATAATGTATATATCTCCATATACATAACATATACACACTCCTTCCTCTTATCTTCTCACTTAATCATAAATACACTTAAAATCATATAATTAATTCTCAACAAATAATATTTTCAAAAATTTTAGGGTACTATATGGGATATTACAATTCTCCCCCTCTACAAATAAATTTCGTCCTCGAAATTACCTATTCTCAAGTCTTAAACAACTGAGGGTACTGATCTCGCATCACTTGCTCACTCTCCCAAGTTGCCTCTTCCTTAGCACGATTCTTCCAAAGAACCTTCACAAGTGGCACTTTCTTATTTCTCAACTCCTTCCCTTCATGTACCAAAATAGCCACTGGTTCTTCCTCAAAAGTCAGATCCGGACTCACCTCAATAGATTCTACTGACAGAAAGTGAGATGGGTCTGACTTGTACCTCTGTAGCATAGAAACATGAAAGACATTATGAATTCTATCCAAATAAGGTGGCAAAGCAAGTTGATAGGCAATTGGTCCAACTCTCTCCAGTATCTCATAAGGTCCAATGAAACGAGGACTCAGCTTCCCTTTGCGGCCAAATCTTAAAATTCTCTTCTAAGGAGACAATTTCAGAAAAACTTTATCTCCAATACTAAACTCTATGTCTCTCCACTTCAAATCTGAATAGGATTTCTGTCGATCTGAGGCTGATTTCAACCGATCCCGAATTATCTTCACTTTCTCTTCGATTTCTTTAATCAAATCGGGACCAACCAACTTATCTTCTCCAACCTCATTCCAACATAGAGGCGTCCTGCATCTTTTACTATACAATGCCTCATAAGGTGCCATTCTATTGCTGGACTGATGAATGTTGTTATAAGCAAATTCCATCAATGGCAAGAATATGTCCCAACTCTCAGAGAAATCAATGACACAGCTCCTCAACATATCCTCTAAAATCTGTATCACTCTCTCCGAATGCCCATCTGTTTGAGGATGAAAAGCAGTGCTAAAATGTAATCGAGATCCCAAAGCATCATGCAAACACTTTCTATAACGCCCCTATACTTCATATAAGCACTATACATATACCTGGTATACATACAATGCATATATAAAATATAAGAATGTCACTTTTAGCTTTTTATTTAACAATCTTTATCCAAGGTCAAGCAATATTATATTAAATTAAGAAACATTTATAAGAATCATTATTGTTATCAAAAATAAAACCTAAATAAAATTATACATGTATGCATCACCTTCTAGTTGGTCTCGAGACACTCTTACCTTTCTCGTGGCATAGCAGCTAGGCATCCAGATCATCCGCATAAATACCTGCGCGATTACACAACCGCGCTAAGCCCGAGAGCTTAGTAGTACAATTAAATAATAAAGTATACATTACAAAATAATCATACCTTATAATTTTAGCTTGTTCTCTTACCACGTTTTTCTTTCTCAATGGATTCTTCATATATTGCCACTAATCTCATAAATTAAATACATCATTACATAGCATATTCACAACACAATACTTACCCTTTCTATTTCATATACACATATATATGTATACATTATTACAACAAAACATCATTCAAACCTTTATAAGAACAATTCTCACAAATTCCACATTCACAAACATGTTACACATCATACAACAATTCCATAACCTCATATCTTAACAAAACTCCTTAAGCCATATTCACTTTCAACATATCAATACACATATTACAAACTCATACTTCATAACATCATTTTATTCACAATTCATTAATCATGAAACACATTTCCATCAAAAGCATTCATAGATCTCATTATTCATTTGTTTCAACATTGTTTCCATATACCTTATTTATCAATCATATTACCATTCATGACTCACATTACACAAAAACAAGCATGGGCCCAAGACACACTAATATGCCATTCAATTTTCAGAGTAATGCTTTGGTTTAATCATCACATTTATCATTATCATAGACCCAACTAGGCTTCAAGGATTAGGCTCAACCAAGCTTCAAGGGGAACAAAGCATGCTAAGTATCAACCCAACTTGGCTTCAAGAACCAAACCCAACCTAGCTTCAAGGGTTGTAACATCTCAATTAGGCTTCAAGGATTAGACCTAACCAAGCTTCAAGGGGAGTAAAACATGTTAAACTTCAACCCAACTTGGCTTCAAGGATCAAATCCAACCTAACTTCAAGAGATTGTTACTAATAGGCATGCCACCAACAACAAACTCTGAAAATGGAATAACACATTAGTCACACAATTCATTTATTATTTCATTATCATTTCCATTCTCAATTCTCATCATCATTTAGGCAAACATACCTTATTTCTTTCAATTGCATCATCATAGCCAATCACAATGGCTTTACATTTCATTTCACAATATAACACTTCAATCTTCAATATTCAAATGTACATTTATATCATCAATTAGGCAAACAAGCCTCAATCATAACATTAAGGTAATTCATCATCAATGATCTCATGATATTCCACGTTGTACCCAACATATCATTCTTCATATGCATCATCAATCTACATATAGCACAATACAATTCATAATATTTACAATACATAAAACATCACATGGTTCATATAATATCAACATTATCATCAAATCATATTGATCAATTCAATTCATCACTCAAGTATACATAATCATTGACATTGCACATACTTTTTCATTGATCACTATATCTTTCACATTTCCTATATCATCATTGATATATTCATACATAACAATTTACCTTATTCAAGGACTTAGAATCTTCCATATACATTTGGTTGGATCATTATTGGTTTAAGTGTGTTTAGGTACCAAAGACATTTGAAGATCCAACAATGTATGAAAACCAAATAACAAACACAATAACAAACACCCTCAAGGGACACGGCCAAGCTTGTGGCCGTGTCTCTCAATACAATCATCCAGTAGCAAACACGCCCAAGGGACACGGCCAAGCTTGTGGCCGTGTCACTCAACACCAATTCAAGCAGTAGCAAACACGGGCAATGGACACGGCCAAGCCAGTGGCCGTGTCTCTCAACACAACAATCCAGTACCAGACACGAGCAAGGGACACGGCCGTGTCTCTCAACATAAATCAGACAGTAACAAACACAGGCAAGGGACACGGCCAAGCCAGTGGCCGTGTCTCTCCAAAACTCATCCAACACGGCCAAATTTGCCCTAACTTGGCCGTGTCTCTCATAACTTGGCCGTGTCCTACAATAATTTAAAGACCAAACACTCGAAATTCATCCAAACCAAACCCCAAATCAACATTTCATCATTTTTCTCACAATTTTCTCAACTAATCATCACTTAGATATCAATTCCACACATTTACATACTTAAATCTCTTGTTATCCTCCTTTTACCCACCAATCATACCAAACTTAACCTCAATCCAAAAGAAATCAAAACAAGAAGATATATACCTATATATATATATAATCAATAAAATTCATTCAAGAAATATGTACTTACTTGTATAGCTTGCCAAATCTTCATTTTCATCTTCAATACTCTTAAAATCCTTAAGAAATTTTGATGAAGATCACATTTCTCTCTCTCTCTCGTGCTCTCTCTCTCTCTCTCGTGCTCTCTTGTCCACGAAGAAGAAGAACAGAAGAAGAAGAAAGAAAGAAGGTTCTCCTCCCTTCCTTCGTTCTTATCTCATATATAATAATAATAATAATAATAATAATAATAATAATAATAATAACAATAATAACAATTATACCATTAAATCTCCACCACACACAATTCCTTTTGACTTTCTTCTTCTTTTCTCTTTCCTTCAATACACACATTGAATCCAATTACAACTGTAATCCCAACACTTTTAGGATATACTTTAGGATATTACACTTTCACAACCTTGAAGTAAACCGGGGATCTCGATGAGACACCAAAGAGACTAGGACTCCATTCAACTTCACTATCTCACTAACATATAGCTCAGCTAACTTCTCTAGAGAATAGTCCATTTGAATTGGGAGAAAATGAGCTGTCTTTGTTAATCGATCAACAATCACCCAGATTGTATCATGCTTCTTCTGAGTCAAGGGTAAACCAGTCACAAAATCCATCGTCACTCGCTTCCATTTCCATTTAGGCACTGATAAAGGTTGGAGCAACCCCGAAGGAACTTGGTGCTCGGCCTTCACTCTCTGACAAGTGAGACATTTGGATACAAACTTCGCTATGTCCCTCTTCATACCTGACCACCAATAATGTTGCTTTAAATCATGATACATCTTGGTGCTCCCAGGGTACATAGCAAAAGCCGACTGATGTGCTTCCTCCAAAATAGTATTTTTTCAATTTTGCATCATTAGGAACACACAATCTATTATTGTACCATAAACTACCATCACTTCTCACAAGAAAATCTCGGCTCTCCCCCTTTTGGCAATCCGATACAACTTTCTGAATTTTCTCATTTGCCAACTGAGCCTCTCTAATATGCTCCAACAAGACTGGCCTCAACTGCAACTGAGTCAACAAAGCACCATCATCACATGATTCAAAACTAGCATGCAACGCTCTCAACTCAACAAGCAATGAGAGCGAATAAGCAGTCAAACCTGCCAAAGACTTTTGACTCAAGGCATCAGCACAACATTTGCCTTAGCAGGGTGATAATCAATCAAACAGTCATATTCTTTAATAAACTCCAACCACCGTCTCTGCCAAAGATTTAGCTCTTTCTGAACACCCAAGTATTTCAAACTCTTGTGATCCGTATAAATAAAACACTTCTCCCCATAAAGATAATGTCGCCAAATCTTCAAAGCAAAAACTATGGCTGCCAATTCCAAATCATGCGTCGGATAATTCAACTCATGCGGCTTCAACTACCGAGAAGCATAAGCTATGACTCTACCCTCCTACATCAATACACAACCTAAACCACTATGTGAAGCATCACTGCAAATCACATATGGTTTATCTTCCACAGGCAAGGTAAGAACAGGAGCTTGAGTCAACATCTCCTTCAACTGCTCAAAGCTTGCTTGACACTGATCTATCCACATGAATCTAACTCCCTTCCGAAGTAATCTAGTGAGTGGAGTAGCCATCAAAGAAAAACCTTTCACAAACCATCGATAATAGCTTGCCAAACCCAGAAAACTTCTAACTTCTGTCACTGACTTTGGTGGACTCCAATTCAAAATGGCCTCAGCTTTACTCGGATCAACTCTTATAGCTTATGTTGAAACTACATGACCCAGAAAAGTCACTTGAGCAAGACAAAATTCACATTTAGACAACTTAGCATACAACTACTTCTCTCTTAAAGTCTGCAATGCAATCCGTAGAAGCTTGTCATGCTCCTCCTAATTATGCGAATACACCAAAATATCATCGATAAAGACCACCACAAACTGATCTAGATAGGGTCTAAACACCCTGTTCATCAAATCCATGAAAGCTGTTGGTATATTTGTCAACCCAAAAGGCATCACCAAGAACTCATAATGCCCATACCTTGTGCGGAAAGCTATCTTAAGTACATCTTCCTCTCTGATTCTCAACTGATGGTACCCTGATCTCAGATCAATCTTGGAGAAAATTGCTGCTCCTTTCAACTGATCAAAGAGATCATCAATCCTAGGCAAATGATACTTATTCTTGATGGTCACTTTATTCAACTGCCTATAATCAATGCACAGTCTTAAGGTACCATCTTTCTTCTTAACAAACAAAACAGGTGCTCCCCACGGAGAAACACTAGGGCGAACAAACCCTTTATTCAAGAACTCCTGCAACTGCACCTTCAACTCTCTCAACTCTGCAGGTACCATTTGATAAGGAGTAATAGAGATAGAAGTGGTACCCGGCAATAAATCAATACCAAACTCAACCTCTCTCTCAGGGGGTATCCTGGCAACTCCTCAGGAAAAACATCTGGAAAATTTGCAACTGTGGGTATACTATTAAGTTGAGAACCTACTACTTTGGTATCTACCACATAAGCAAGATAAGCATCACAACCTTTCTGAATCATCCTCCTAGCTGCAACAGCTGAAATAATCATGGATGCAAGTTGTCTCTTCTCACTAGACACCATCACACTCCTACATTCACCGGTTCTAAGGGTAACACACTTATTCTGACAATCTACTATAGCCCCGTGCTTAGACAACCAATCCATGCCTAGAATCAGATCATACTCCTTAAAAGGCATCTCAATCAAATCACCAAGAAACTCCTCATCTTGAACAACAACTGGACTATCTTGGCGCACCTTACTCACCACAACATTATGCCCTAAAGGATTTGTCACCAAAACATCAAATCCAAGGGACTCAAAATGCAATTCAGACACAGGCAAGATGGATGCACTTATGTATAAATGCGTAGATCCAGGGTCTATCAGAGCAAAAACTGAAATGCCAAATAAAGAAAATGTACCTGCAATGATGGCTGAAGCATCCGGCTGCCTCTGCATCACATACACTCTCTGAGATGGCCCAGCCTCATCTGGCCTACTGCTTCTGAATGTAGAGCCTCCTCTCTAACTAAACCTAGGTTGACCACCTCTACTGAAACCTCTGCCACTATGACCTCCTCTGACACTAGGTCGAGAACCTGCAGAATCTGCCTGTCTATCCTCTGGTGGCTCTGGACACTCTCTGACAAAATGATTTGGTGACCGACATCGGAAACACACTCCTGAGTACTTCTCCACCAGCAATCACCTTCGTGTGCTCTACCACAATGAACACATGTAAGTGGTGCACTAGCCACAGAAACTGTAGGTCTCTGTCTCTGCCTCTGATGTGGTACTGACCTAACAGGCTGCCTCTGGCCGCTACTAAACCTTTGAAAATGACCTCCTTGGCCTCTCTTTGTAGATGAAGACCAAACTGGGGTCTCCTAACTCTTGTCTCCTCCTCAGTAGCAACTGCTGCAATACCTTGTTCTCTCTCAACACTCCAGGCCACTGGAACTAGCTGGGAAAGATCCTGATACTGGAAACCAGCAACAATACACATAATATAGGGTCTCAACCCCTCCTCAAATCTCCTACACCGGTCTATCTCATCTGAAATGATTCCACTGGCATAATGACTCAACCAGATGAACTCTATCTCATACTCTGTCACAGTCCGATTATCCTATCTTAGACTCAGGAACTCCATCTTCTTGGCATCTTTATACTACCTTGGAGTATACTTCTGCTCAAACTCCCTCAGAAAATCACCATAGGTCAGGGTAGGTGGATCATCCATCGCATGTGGATCCGTCTTCCACCAATCATATGCATCTCTCTGCAGAAGGGATCTAGCATAATTAAATTTCTCTTTGGGAGTAGCCTGCAGCTAGATGAATACCCTTTGAACTCTATCCAACCACTGCTCAGTTGTTGCAGGATCTGTAGTACCAAAGAATTCCTCAGCTCTGAACTTCCTCAATTTATCATACTGCCTCACCGATACTTGCGGCTGTGGTTGTGATGGCGGCTGCTGCACTAGAGCCTGCCTCAATAAATCTACCATATGCCTTAACCAAACCGGCAAAATCTCATCAGCAGCTGGTCTCTCTGGCATAGGAGCAGGTGCCTCTCTAGCTATCTCAACCCTAGCTCCATCTCTACCCTCAATAGGAGCTACACTCTCAGCACTACCTTCTATGGACTGGCGTGATTGGGATGCCATCACTACCTATATCTACAAACACAGCAGAATATACCTCATCAAAGATCAGAAACTGCTAGTGCCAATGCATGTATCTTATTTAAAAACCATGTTTTAAAATCAAAATTTTATTTTTTCTTAAAATTCACCTAGGTTGAGAACCTCAAACCTAGGCTCTAATACCAAAACAAGTGTAACATTCCCGTACCCCATATACGCACACCACATACATCCACACAACATGTGATATATGTATAGAGGATATAAGGGTGTCACAGTCCATTTTAACAAACCAATCTTTAACATCAAATCATCTTTTCCACAGTATGAGTAAACTTAAAACATTTAAATTATTTTATAGAAGTCAATAGAGAAAACATTCCTTGTTAAAATACATATTTATATAACATTAGTACCCAAAAGTTTATCCAAAACATTTGTTTAATAAGCAGTGAAAAATGCAGCGGAATATACATATGTTTACATCAAAATCAATAAGTAAAAAAATATGAGATTTATACATGCTTGTAGTTCGTCTCTGATCTTGATGTCCACTAACAACTCAACACTACTCTCACAAACTCAAGCCTAGACTCGACTCGGTCTAGACGAGCTCTCCGGCACAACCGGATCTACCCTATCACCTGCGCGATGAATCACAATCACGCTAAGCAAAAAGCTTAGTGATACAAACTTTGCTAACAATATAGTTCAAATGAAATGCTAATGCACAACACATAAGGATATTATATTTCATAACATCATATCATTATATCTTGATAAATTGCTCAATTGTTCCACAATTCATAATTCAGATAAAAGCAAAAACAAGCATGGGCCTAAAAGGATCTAATATGCCATTCAAATTCCAGAGTTACTGCTTTGGTCCAAGATGACACCATGTGTCTAGCCTGAAGGAAAATCATAATCAAAATGAGGATTACCTCATATGTAACATCCCAACTAGGCTTCAAGGACTAGGCCCAACCCAGCTTCAAGGGTCTGCTACATCATGTAACACTCAACTAGGCTTCAAGGACCTGACAAGCATTTGCGGATTGTATTACAGACTCTGAGAGAGAAGCAGTTGTATGCTAAATTGTCTAAATGTGAGTTTTGGCTTGATCAAGTGATTTTTCTTGGTCATGTGGTTTCAGCACAGGGTATTAAAGTTGATCCAAGTAAAGTTGAGGCTTTTTTGAATTGGAGTCCACCGAAGACTGTGATAGAGGTTATAAGTTTTCTAGGTTTGGCAGGCTATTATCGATGGTTTGTGAAAGGTTTTTCTATGATAGCTACTCCACTCACCAGTTTACTTCAAAAGGGAGTTAGATTCATGTGGATAGATCAGTGTCAGGTGAGCTTTGAGGAGCTGAGGGAGATGTTGACTCAGGCTTCTGTCCTTACTCTACCTGTGGAAGGTAAACCTTATGTGATTTACAGTGATGCTTCACTTAGTGGTTTAGGTTGTGTTCTGATGCAGAAGGATAGAGTCATTACTTATGCCTCTCAACAGTTGAAGCCGCATGAGCTAAATTACCCGACACATGATTTGGAGTTAGCAGTTATAGTTTTTGCTTTGATGATTTGGTGACATTACTTGTATGGGGAGAAGTGTTTCATTTATACGGATCACAAGAGTTTAAAATATCTAGGTGTTCAGAGAGAGTTGAATCTTCAGCAGAGACGGTGGTTAGAGTTGATTAAAGACTATGAATGTTTAATTGATTATCATCCTGGTAAGGTAAATATTGTTGCTAATGCCTTGAGTCGAAAGTCTTTGGCAGGTTTGACTTCTTATTCGCTCTTGTTGCTTGTTGACCTGAGAGCGTTGCATGCCAAATTTGAGTCTTGTGATGACGATACATTGATGGCTCAGTTGCAATTGAGGCTGGTGTTATTGGATCTGATTAGGGAGATTTAGTTGGCAGATGAGAAAATCCAAAAAGCTGTATTGGATTGCCTAAAGGGGGAGAGTCAAAACTTTCATGTGAGAAGTGATGGCAGTTTGTGGTACAGAGATAGGTTGGGTGTTCCTGATGATGCAAGACTAAGAAAGGTAATTTTGGATGAAGCACATCAGTCAGCTTATGCTATGCACCCTGGGAGTACCAAGATGTATCAAGATTTGAAACAATATTATTGGTGGTCAGGTATGAAGAGAGACATATCATAGTTTGTATTTAGATGTCTCACTTGCCAGAGAGTGAAGGCTAAACAACAAGTTCCTTCGGAATTACTTCAGCCATTATCAGTGCCAGAGTGGAAATGGAAGCTAGTGACGATGGATTTTGTGATTGGATTGCCTTTGACTCAGAAGAAGCATGATACAATCTGGGTGATTGTTGATCGGATGATGAAGACAGCTCATTTTCTTCTAGTTTGGATGGATTATTCTCTTGAGAGGTTGGCTGAGCTGTATATCAGTGAAATAGTGAGGTTACATGGAGTTTCAATTTCTTTGGTATCTGACCGAGATCTCTGATTTACATCGAGATTGTGGAGAAGTTTATAGGATGCTTTAGGCTCTCTGTTACATTTTAGCATTGCTTTCCATCCTCAGACAGATGGGCAGTCGGAGAGAGTTATACAAATTTTAGAAGACATGTTAATGAGCTGTATCATCAATTTCTCTGGGAGCTGGGACAAATTCTTACCACTGATTGTGTTTTCTTATAACAATAGTCATTAGTATAGTATTAGAACGGCACCTTATGAGGCATTATATGGTAGGAGATGCAGGGCACCTCTATGTTGGGATGAGGTTAGAGAAGGTAAGTTGATTGGTCCTGATTTGATTAGAGAAACAAAAGAGAAAGTAAAGGTGATTAGGAATTGTCTGAAATCAGCCTCAGACCGACAAAAATCATATTCAGATTTTAAAAGAAGAGACATAGAGTTCAGTATAAGAGATAAAATATTTTTGAAAGTGTCTCCTTGGAAGAAAATTTTGAGATTTGGCCGCAAAGGAAAGTTGAGTTCTCATTTCATAGGACCTTATGAGGTATTGGAAAGAGTTGGACCAGTAGCCTATAAACTAGCTTTACCACCTGAATTGGATCAAATTCACAATGTCTTCCATGTCTCTATGCTTTGGAGGTATAGGTCAGACCCATCTCATATTTTATCAGTGGAGTCTGTTAAGGTGAGTCCAAATCTGACTTATAAGGAAGAACCAATGGCTATTTTGGCACGTGAAGAGAAGGAGTTGAGAAATAAGAAGGTGCCATTTGTGAAAGTTCTTTGGAAGAATCATGCTACTAAATAGGCAACATGGGAGAGTGAGTGGTTGATGCGAAATCAGTATCCCCAGTTGTTCCAGACTTGAGAGCAGGTAATTTCGAGGATGAAATTTATTTGTAGAGGGGGAGAATTGTAATATCCCAAAATTTTGAAAATATTAATTTTTGAAAATTAAATAAATGATTTAAAAGTATGTATATAATTAAGTGAAAAAGGAAAATGTGTATATGATATATATATGTAGATATACATATATAATATATAAGTCAACATTTTAATATGGTCAAATGTCATTTTAGTTATTAAGATATTAATTAAATGGTTAGTGGAAGATGACATAGTATATATTAATTAAGTAATATATTTTACTTGGTGAAGAGTGAAAGAGAAATAATTGTGTGGTTAAAAGGGATTGTTGGTAGTGGAGTTGGTGATCATTATCTTCTTCTTTTTCTTTCTCCATTGAAGCCGGCCACCTTCATCAAAGGAAGAAAGGAATTTTGCTTCATGCTAACTCAAGTAATTGAATAATTTCAAGTGTTCAAGTTGGAGTTTTAAGGATTTTCTTCGTATTTGGTAAGTTTCCAACTTGTTTCTTTGATTTCCTTTGGAAGTTGTATTTGTGTGAATTGGATATTTGGTGTAGTGTGTGTTAAAGGTTGATATTGGTATGTTTAAAGTTCTTTTGACTAGTTAACTATGAAATTTAGGGTTGAATTGAAGAAAATGTTAAGTTTTGTGAAGAGAATAATAGTTTTGGATTGTGTAACTTTTGAGTTGTGAAGTCATGGTTGTAATTGTGTATTTTTGCTTTTAATTGAGTTGTTTTGATGTTTATACAAGTATTATGTGTTATAATAATGTATTTGGTTGAGTTTGTATGGAGTTGAAAAGGTTAATGAAAGATAATAGTTGGATGTGATAATTATGTGTGGATATCAAGATTTTGGCCTGACACTCCCGGTGACACGACCATGCCTTTGAGCGTGTCGATGGTTCTATTTTCAGTGTTGGTAACACGTGCAGTGACATGCCCATGTCACTGAGCATGTCATATCTACTGTGTTGTTGTAGTTTTGACATGTGCAGTGACACGCCCATGTCACTGAGCATGTCATAGCTACTGTGTTGTAGGAGTTTTAGCACGGTCAATGACATGCCCATGTCACTGAGCGTGTCAAATCTTCTGTGTTGTGGGTTTAGGGCACGGTCATTGACACGCCCGTGTAGCTGAGCGTGTCATGTGTAGAGTTTACCCTAGATAGTTTATTTCCTTATTTTTCTTTGTGTATCTTATCCTTGTGTTTAGAGGTTTTGTTTATACCTATAAGTGTATCACTAAGTGATTATTTATAATCACATTTGGTTTAGGCTTAGAAGAGACTTGAGTTACCCAATCCAAGTGTTGAGGGATATCTTGGAAGAGGAGGTTGAAAGTGGTGTTTGTTGCTTTTAGAGGTAAGTACAAACTTTGAATAATTATTTATATTTACATGACATTGGGACTTAACACATTTGGTTGGAAAATGTGTTAAGTTACCTACTACATTATTGGTGCATAAGAAATATGCTATGATTTCTATAATGTTTCAAATGCATTATAAGTAATATGAACTTTGTGCAAAATATGATAATGGCCCAAAACCTATGGGTATTGCAATTTGTTATGTATAAATTAAAGATGGTATGTAAAGCCATTGGTGATGGCTATATTGATATAAATGAGACATTTGAAGCATTGTGCCTAGTTTGATCATGAGAAAATGAGAAAGGATTTGATAATGGAATTATGAAAGAATTGTGTTCCTATTATGTTATTCAATTTTCAGAGTTTTGTGTTTGGCGGCATGCCAAAGACGTAACAGTCCCTTGAAGCTGGGTTGGGCCTAGTCCTTGAAGCCTAGTTGGGATGTTACATGTGAGGTAATCCTCATTTTGATTATGATTTGCCTTCGGGCTAGACACATGGTGTCATCTTAGACCAAAGCAGTAACTCTTGAATTTGAATGGCATATTAGATCCTTTTAGGCCCATGCTTGTTTTTGCTTTTATGTGAATTATGAAATGTGGAACAATTGAGCAATTTATCAAGATATAATGATATAATGTTATGAAATATAATATCCTTATGTGTTGTGCATTAGCATTGCATTTGAACTATATTGTTAGCAAAGTTTATATCACTAAGCTTTTTGCTTAGTGCGATTGTGATTCATCACACAGGTGATAGGGTACATCTGGTTGAGCTGGAGAGTTCATCTAGACTAAGTTGAGTCTAGGCTTAAGTTCTTGAGTGCAGAGTTGATTGTTGGACATCAAGATCAGAGACAAACTTGTAGACCCTTAATTTTTGACCCAGTCCGGTCCGATATTTTTTTATATAGTGTCAAATAATTTTTATTTTAATATTTATAATTTTTAATAAAAAATAAAAAATAAAAAAGGTAATATTAATAAAGTTAATAAATAAATAAATAAAAATCGGCGACTAAAAAATCGGCGACGAAATTTTTCGTGGCTGAAAGTGAATTGGCTTGGGCTAATTCACCATAGGAAATTCCTACGGTGAATTGGCTGGCCTGCCCTTGCTCTCAATTTTTGGCCCGCAGTAATTTTTTTTCACTGGTGCAATTTTTTCCAGCACAGTTTTTTCGAAACCGAATTCTATTTGGTTTTGATTTCTTTTCCTAAATGATTCTAATTTCCTTGGACAATTAGAATTAGGTTTGGATTTTTTCCTATAAATACCACATTTAAACACTTCAGAAAGGGATGGGAAAAAAGGAGACAGAAAACCCTAGGAGAAGAGACGGCAAGAAGGAGTTAACAACAAATAAGCATTCATCAATCATTAATCCATCAAAGGCAGCAGCATTGCCTTTGTTATTGCTCATCCAGAAATCAATTTTTTGGTGAAACCGACTATGCAGGTTTGATCTTTAATCATAAATTATATGTTCACAGTAGCTTTGTTTTCTTTGATCAATAAGAATATGCTGTAATTTGATCTTTGTTTTAATAACCTTAATTGTTTACTTTAGTTAATACATTAATCAGTTGGTTTTCAAAACTCCACTTGCATGTTTTATAAAAACTAAAAACTTAAAACCGTCCAGTAGCCTAAGTCATTGATTAAATTATAAAAAACCCTAAATTATTCTTCTATTTTCAAAACTTAAAAAACCCTAAATTATTCTTCTTTTTCCAAAACTTTAAAAATCCTAAATTGTTCGTCTCTTTTCAAAACTTTAAAAACCCTAAACTATTCTTCTGTTTTCAAAACTTTAAAACTCTAAATTATTTTTCCCCAAACTATTTTCTTAATCATCTAAACCCTAACTTTTTTGTCCGAAACTTCAAAATGTCTTCTTAATTCTCCAAACCCTAATCTTCTTTACAGTTTCTAAAAACTTTAATCACAATTGTTTCTATAAAACTCTAAACTGTTTTCTTAAATCCTAAGATTGAATATGTTTTCCAAAATATCAAAAACCCTAAACTATCTTATTTATTCTCAAAGCCCAATCTAGTATACCCTAGTTTTCCTAAACCCTAATTCTTAAAACATCAAAATTTTATGACAAGTTCATCAACACCTAAAGCCTTAATCCAGTGAACTTAAGACCCAGTCTAGTAAATCTAAATCCTAATTCTTAACTTAGTAACCATACTCCAGTGAACCTAAAACCCAATCTTTTAAAATTATAAACCCTAATGTCTTAAGGTTCCAAAACCCTAATTTCATGATGTTAGCCTAAACACTAATTTGATTAATAAAAAATCTTACTACTTTCTTAAATTTATAAAACCCTAATCCATTCCATTTTTCCAAAAGTCTCACAGTAGCCTAAATAATAATAATAATAATTTCAAAATCCTAAAATTCTAAATGTTAATTAAAGAACCCTAAATTAAGACATAAACCTAAATTTATATCTTAATTTGCTTTATTTAATTTTAGAATTGATTACATAGTTTATTATATGTTTTGATTTATTTAATTTCAATGCTTGATTTATTTAATTTATCACGGATGGATATTTTCTTTATTATTATGATTATTATTTATTTGTTTTGGTATTAAAATTGTAAGAGGTATGTTTCCACTTTGTGGGTACTTCATTAATTAATTTTCATGTAATTTAAATTGCTTTTATATTTTGGACCAATGTAAAGGACATGTTTCCACCTTTCGGTGGGTGTCCTATTTAGTTTAGATGATGTAAGGACATGTTTCCATCTTAGGATGGGTGTCCATTTATTTGCTTTGTTTGGACATTTGCTTTGATTTTAATATAATGATGCTTTATTTTAATTATTGCATGTAATATGGATAATATTGTTATATTTAAGAATTTTATAATATTAAGACCTGCAAAGGAGACCGGTTCCAATGAACCCGGTGTTGTAGGGGTGCTGGGCCGTTTCTCACCTTCTCCACACGTACCTAACTTTTCGAACCTATTAGGGGGTTGGGGATTCCTTAGGAATCGAGTCATCCACTCCTTTCTATTTCTCGACCCATTCGAGTGGTGACTCCATTTTCTCCTGGCTTGGCCCGTATTCTCTAAGGCCCGAGCCTAAACAGTGCCGAAATCGCAAAAGCCATTCCATCGGGAGTGGGGGCAAAAATTCCCACTGATAAAACTGCAGCATGTATATATTTTATATTTTTGTACATATTGATTTCATGTATATTATGTTATATTTTGATGTATATATATGTATATTCCGCAAACTACAGAAAATGTTTTGGATAAACTTTTGGTAATGAAGTATACATATGTGTTTTAGCAAGTAATATTTCATCTATTATTTATATGATATCAGTTGAATATTTTAAGTTTATACTGATTTTATAAGTGAAGAGTTATTTTGTTAAAATGGGTTGTGAGATCCTTGTATCCTATATTCATATATTACATATGTTGGGTGTATGTAGTGTACGTATATTGGGTATAAGGGTGTTACATTAGTCATGTTGATGCCTAACTAAAAATTTTTACTCGGCCTTGAAATGAATTTTTAAGCAAGTTCTAGTAACAATTCGACCCCGGATGCTCACTCAAAAAGAAGAATTAAGTTGGTATCCAACTTATGTAAGCTCAATTCTTGCAAGTTTAAAAATAGTTGCAAAGAAAATCCATCAAAATTGATAATAAATATCAATTCTATTTTATTTTCAATTTCATGTTTCAAAAATTCCAAGATCCAACTTTCCACAATCTTACAACTACTAATAAATCTTACAACAAAAAGAAACAATTAAAAACAATTTGAACCCCACACTTAAGGGTTCACATTTTTTCCAATGTGAATGATCAATGACAAAAGAGGATAAAAGTTTAGATAGTACCTGTTTCAATTATCCCAATGCGAGGCATAAATTGTTCCATGAACCTTGCTTAAAACACAAATAAATTATTCATAAAGAGATAAAATTTAACACAAAAAACACATAGTACCATAAGTTACGAAAATAAATACCATAACATAATGTAAAAAGTAAAGACATGAAACGATGACAACTAGAATAAAAACTAAATATTTTCCAAGTATCAAGCTTAAGTCATTGGAGTGGAGGCTATGAAGATGATGCTGCATGGAGTTAAGAATCGTAGCTAAGCTATGGTTGATAAGCTCCAACTGGTCAAGCACTTGCTTATGATTACGGTCCACTTTCTCCTCAAGTGCTTCAATCCTACTTAGCATCTCCTCATTGTCCCAGATGGGAGCATCTTCATTTAGGCCTAACGAATTAGAATCAGAGTCATCATCGACTCATGGCCCCTTCTGCCATTCATCTCGAGTACTAGGCTCCTCAAAGCCATAACAACTCACCCTCCATCTTTCTTGATCATTTTCACCTTTTCTAAAGCGGCTATGTCTAACATGTCACTACCATAGACTCGTTGCATTTCACAAGTTTCAACATTAATGTTTTCATCTAATGCAAGTGTTAATGTAGCGACTAACCCTCCAATACATATAGATCCTTTCCTCTTATTCACCACACTATCAAGAATGCCGGCCAACTAAAATACAATGCACACTAGAATTACCTTATGAGCACACCGTAATAAAAATAGTTCATTGACTTCAACCACCCCGGAACTCTCTTTTCTTGCAGAAAAAGAACATTGTATAAACCAGTGCAGATATCTCAATGTGGGATTTCTCAATTTGGTTGACTTGGAAGATTTTGCTTCATAAGTTCCTATAGCTATCTCTCCCCATGCAAGTTATTGGTTAAAATCCTTAGGTATAGATTTATGTCCATTAAGCGAAAACCCAAAGATTTCATTCAATTGTTCAATTGAAATAGAGTGTTGTTTCCCATTCAATTTAAAACTCAACCTAGAGACAAGCTTAGATTCATCTCTTTGTATCTTCAAGGAGGAAACAAACTCAAGAGTAATCTTTTGAAATTGCAAGGGTATAAGACTAACAAACTTTTCCCAATGCAAATTTCTCACCTTTTTTTTAAAAAAAGTTCGACCCTCAGAAATCATTTTTGGAGGATCGAACCCCTGACCTCTCCGTGGAGAGTAACATCAGGTGGCCACTGGGCTAACCCCAGTGGTTTATGCAAATTTCTCACATAAACCTCAAAACTATCCTTAATTTGAAAAGCATTCAAGGAATCTTCACCTACATACCTTAAAGGGAAGAAACCTCTCGATCAAAATGCCATTCTCCTTGAGGAAGATGAAGAGCTTGGTGGTGGGTGTGGTTTTCTTCTCTTGTGGCAAGAGCACATCTTGGTTCTTGTCATGATTATGGTGATTTTAATGGAGAAGGAGAGTTTTTCTTTTGATTTGGTGAAGAAAACAATGTATTTTGATGTAAAGTTTTATAGGTTTAGAGTTTTGGGAGATATCTTGGTCGTGTGATGAATATATATAGAGAGAGAGAGAGGGAAGTGCATCTAGGGTTTAAAAATGGGGAAGATGAATAAAAAATTGGTGGTTTTTAATATATAGATTTAGTGACACAGTTAAGATGTGATTTTCTTGGCCGTGTTGCTTAAAAATTTTGAAGCGGTTTGCGAGGCGGTGCAAGGAGACATGGCCAAGATCGAAATGGAGTTGGCCATGTTCGATGACATAGCCAAGATCAGTGGCCGTGGATGCTACTACTATTAGAAATAAAAAATTGGGCTTCTGATATGGCTAGATGACATGACCAAGATAGTTGGCCGTGTCAGAGCATATGGAATTTTAAGGAAATTGTAAGGGCTGACACGGCTAATAGACATGGCCAAGATGACTGGTCATGTCCAGGTTTGTGAAAAATTAAATTTAAAGTGAGGCTGGAAATTGGTAGGAGACATGACCAAGATGATTGGCTGTGTTAACTTCTAGATTTTTTTTAAATAAAATCAAAGGTTTTAGACCGTGTCACCTAAATCAATGTTATTTCTCTTTGTGTCTTTTCCCTGAAACACCATCAAAATAAAAACCGATCAAAGCACCCATTCCATTTTCTTATTTTAAACCAAAAGAAATAAAAATTTAAAAATCTAAAATGCAAAAATTTAATAACGGACCTCCCATTAAGTGCTTCTTTAATGTTGTGTAGCTGGACATTGTTGCATCATTTGTCGATAAACACTAAACTTTCAATAGTTTTTGCAATATCGATTTCTTCAAAATAAGGCTTCACCCTTTGTCCATTTACCTTAAATGTCTCGTTGGTTTTTAAATTGAGTAACTCAACAACCCCATATGGGAATATTTGAAAAACGGTCCACTCCAACGGGACTTCAACTTTTCGAGAAACAATCGCATTCTTGAATTAAATAGGAGGACTTTCATTCCCGGTTGGAAAGTCCTTCTAAGGATCAGCATGTCATGCATAGCTTTTGTCTTTTTCTTATAGATCCTTAAACTTTCATAGGCTTCATTCCTAAGCTCTTTAAGCTCAAAAATTTGTAACATTCTTTGCTCCCTTGCTCCTTCTATGTCCATATTTGTGGTCTTTATTGCCTAATAAGCCTTGTGCTCCAATTTCATCGGTAGGTGGCAAGCCTTGCCAAAGACCAACCTATATGGACTCATTTCCAATGACATTTTGAAAGCACTCCTATAAGCCCATAATACTTTCGGGAGTTGGATTGACCAATCCTTTCTCGTTGTGCTCACCGTCTTTTCCAAGATCCCCTTAATTTGATTGTTGGAGATCTCAACTTGTCCAGATGTTTGGGGGTGGTATGAAGTTGCCACTTTGTGTCGAATGCCCATCTTGGACATCAACTTTTCAAAACATTTTTGCAAAAATGGCTTCCTCCATCACTCACTATTGCCTTTGGGGTTCCAAACCTACTCAAAATATTCTCCTTCAAGAATTTCAAAACAACATTTGCATCATTAGTCCTAGTGGGGATAGCCTCAACCCACTTAGACACATAATCCACTACAAGAAGGATATATTCAAAGCCAAACGATTTGGGCAATGGCCCCATGAAATCTATTCCCCATACATAAAAAATTTCAACCATAATAAAAATATTGAGAGGCATTTCATTCCTTTTGCTAACGTTCCCTACTCTTTGGCATTTATCGCATCTTATACAAAAATTATAAGTATCCTTAAAAAGATTAGGCTAATGCAAACTAATTTGAAGAACTTTTTCAGCGGTCTTTTTTCCTCCAAAATGCTCTCCACAATATATGTTGTGGTAGAATTGCAACACTTGTATTTGCTCTTCTTCAGGCACACATCTTCTGATAATTTCATCCCTGCAAATTCTAAACAAATATGGCTCACCCCAAAAATAATACTTACATGTATGCAAGAACCTGTTCTTTGCCTGAAAATTCAAATCCTTTCTCACAACACCATAAGAAAGATAGTTATCAATATCTACATATCAAGGTGCTTGAGTTAAAGCAAACAAGTGTTCATCTAAAAATTTTTTAAAAGCATTTTTACAAGCAATTTTTGCATCATTATCATGAGAGTTCAATCTAGAAAGATGGTTGACTACTATATTCTCACTTCCTTTCATATTTTTCATTTCAACATAAAATTCTTACAACATCAATACCCACCTAATGAGCCTAGGTTTAGCTTGTGGTTTGGTCAATAAGTATTTCAAGGCCGTATGGTCGAAAAATACTATGACTTCAGAACCTATCAAGTAAGATCTAAATTTGTCTAGTGCAAATACCACGGCTAACATTTCTCTTTCAGTGGTTATGTAATTCACTTGTGCATCATTTAAAGATAAACTTGCATAATAAATTACACACATCAATTTGTTCACTCTTTGGCCCAAAATAACTCCAATGGCATAATTTGATGCATCACACATGATTTCAAATGGAAAATCCCAATTTGGGGCAAAAATTATAGGAGTAAAAGTTAATTTTTCTTTAAAAATTTCAAAAGCTTCTAAGCACTTATCATCAAAAACAAATGGGACATCTTTTCCAAGCAAATGACACAAAGGGTATGAAATTTTGGAAAAATATTTTATGAATCTTCTATAGAATCCAACATGTCCCAACAAACTTTTAAACCCCTTAACAGATGTGGATGGTGGTAGATTCATAATTAAATCAACCTTAGCTTTGTCTACCTCAATCCCCTTATGGGAAACAACATGTCCCAAAATAATGCCATGATCAACCATAAAGTGACTCTTTTTCCAACTCAAAGTAAGATTACATTCAATACATCTTTTAAGTACAAGAGTCAATTTATGCAAACAATCATCAAAAGAATTACCAAAGACAGAGAAATCATTCATAAATACCTCAATGCACTTATCTAACATATCAAAAAAATAGAAAGCATACATCTTTGAAATGTTCTTGGTGCATTGCATAGTTCAAATGGCATCCTCCGAAAGGCAAATGTCACAAATGGACAAGCGAAAGTCATCTTTGGTTGATCTTTTGGTGCTATAGGGACTTGGTGGTAACCTGAAAGACCATCAAGAAAATAGTAAAAAGCATGTCCAGATAATCTATCAAGAATTTGATCAATAAATGGTAAAGGAAAGTGATCTTTTTTGGTGAAATTTTTTAATTTCCTATAATCTATGCACATTCGCCACCCAGTTTGTGTTTGTGTAGATACCAACTCTCCTTTCACATTCTGGACTACAGTCAAACATGCTTTCTTAGGCACAATGTGAATGAGACTAACCCACTCACTATCAATAATGGGATAAATCACCACTTCATCAAGCAAATTTAGAACCTCTTTTTTCACTACTTCACTCATGTTAGGGTTAAGCTTCCTTTGAGCCTCTCTCAATGGTTTAGCCCCCCTCCTTAAGAAGCTGACATATCTAATAAAGAGAATGAGGGACTAATACCCTTGATATCACTCAACCCCCAACCTATAGCTTTCTTGAATTTTTTCAACATTTTTTCAAGCTTATCTTCTTCATCACTCTTAAGAGTAGCAGATATTATCACTGGTTGAGAGTTATTCTCCCCAAGAAAAATATACTTCAAATGTTGTGGGAGTTCTTTAAATTCAATCCCTTTTGGTTCAATCTCCTCTTTCTCAATTTCAAGTTCTTCTTCAACACTCTCATTGTCCAACATGGACTTGCATTCCTCATTCTCTTTATTAGAAATGTCAGCTTCTTCACCCAAAGTTAGGGCCCTCTCTAGTTTGTCTTCTACACTTTCCTACAAGAAATCTTCTTGAACAATAAGATCAATAAAATCAATAAAAGAACAGTCTTCATACAAAGTAGTAGTGGGAATAGGGAAAGTGATAAAAACTAAAAATTCTACAGTTTGTCCCAAAATAGTCATGGTCAATTTCCCATTTTTAACATCAATTAGTGAGTTAGTTGTCGCTATAAAAGGTCCCCCTAACAAATTGTATGTTCATAATTCCTATAAATTTCCTCCCCCATATCTAATACAATGAAATCAACGGGTAAAATCAAACAACCTACCTTAACCAGAACATCTTCTATGATTCCCTTAGGGTATTTAAGGGTTCTATTTGCAAGTTGCAAAACCATTTTAGTTGGTTTGCGTTCTCCTAGCTCTAATTTCAAGTAAATAGAGTATGGCATCAAATTAATACTTGCTCCTAAACCACACATACCAATAGTTTATTTCCCATTCCCCGCAGAGATGCTAACTATAATACTTCTAGGATCCTTTAGCTTAGGAGATAACGTGTGTTGTAAAACAACACTTGTTACTTTCGAGACTATCACCTTCTCATCCAACTCATACCTCTTCTTTTTATTGTTAAGCTCCTTAAAGAATTTGGCATAAGATGACATGTTTTTAATCACCTTAAGTAAGGGTAGGTTAATACTTACCTTTGAGAGCATATTATAAATTTTAGAAAATTGCTTATCATGCGTCTCATTTTTTAACCTGCTTGGAAAAGGAATTGACAGTCTATACAGATTTGGAGATTTGTACAGCTTTGGTGTAACTGATACCTCCTCACTAACTTCCTTCGGCTTGCTTGGTTGAGCTTTGCCTTCTTGCATTTCCTCGCCATTCTCTTGTATTGTAGCTGTATCCAAAAAATCACCAATTTTTTTATCAAGTATCTTACCACTTCTTAAAACTGTGATTACTTTGGCTTGCTTAGGTTGGCTTGGAAATTTTCCTTTTTGATTAGCTTGCAGTTGATTAGCCAGTTGACCCACTTGAGTTTCTACCTTCTTTAGTGAGGCTTCCAAAGAGTCAAATCATTTGTTGTTCACCTCTTGATTTTGAGTGCTTATTTGAATGAAAGCATTCAAATTGTCTTCAAGTGAAGGTTTCTTGATTAGCTCATGATTTGAACTTTTCCCTTGAAATTGGGGTCCCCATTGATAAGGTTGGAAAGAATGTTGAGGTGGAGGTTGTTGTTGGTTCTTACATGAAAAATTAGGGTAATTTCTCCAGCCGGGGTTATAAGAATTTGAGTACGAGTCATTCCTTCCCCTTTATTGGAACCCTTCAAATGTAAAAGCTTGGTCTTGCCCTTCTTGGAATTGGTCAAAGTTTGAAGCACATACATTTGCATTGTGGCTTACCACACCACATGATGCACATTTGCATTGTGGCTTACCACACCACATAATGCACATGATTCTTGGCTTGACACCGGCAACTTTTCTCTAGCATTTAATAATTTAACTTACCTTATCAACTCGGCAATTTGCCTTACCATTTTTGAGTTTACATTTAGCTCATATGCTCCTATTCTCCTATCCCAATACTCTTTTTTGAGAATTTGCTCCTAACATTTCAAACAATATAACCGTTTCAGCAGCTGTTTTCTTACCCATTGCCCCTCCTGCAATATTATCCACTGTGGTTTGACATTGTTGAGTTAGCCCATCATAAAAGAACCGATTGAGCAATTATTGTGGATAATAGTGATGAGGGCATTAAAACAATAAAGATTTGAAATGATCCCATGCCTCATGAAATGGTTCTCCATCAAATAGGTTGAAAGTTGCAATACTCCCCCTACGCTCCTTTGTCTTTTGGTGTGAATAAAATTTTCCCATGAATTTTTTATATACTTCGGTCCAAGTGGTCAAGGAATTCTTTGGTAAGGACATCAACCATGCTTTTGCCCTATCTTTCAAACTATATAGGAAAAATCTCATTTTGAGTTCATCCTCCGAATGGGAAAGGGAGAAGAATCTCTTTTCGGCAAGAAGGAATGAGAAAGGAAACTACCTGTCTGAAAATTAAAACACACAAAAAGAGGTATATGTTAATACAACTGGTCAAGCAAATAGAAGGCAATTTTCAGATCTGGGGAAGCCTTTGTCTTGGGTCTTCAACAAGCTACAAAAGAAGGTACTATTACAGCCATTAGCCCCTCGACCTTTGCCAAAGCCTTTACCCCCAAAATTTGATACTAAGGCTTTTTGTCAATTTCATCAAACTCAAGGACATGAGATTGATAGATGTACCCGATTAAAGGATGAGATCCAAGACCTAATCGATAGTGATAAGCTACCGGAGCCAGACAAGCCTAATACCAAGAACTATCCTTTGCCTAAGTTTGGAAGAGTACCACCACCGGCAACCTTCATTGTGGGAAAAGGATTGAAAAAAGATTTTGTTTTATCATCCTTTCAAGATGGAAATATTGAAGATGTGAAAGGAAAAGAAGCTTAAACTCAATGAACTTTCCTTAGCTTGAATGTTGCTTTTCAATTTTACTTTCTTTAATATTTTGAAACTATTGTGTTTTTCAAATTTAAAGTTTCTTGAAATAAATTACTTTCAATAAAATTTTTGTTGGTCTTTGTTCATTTTGGGGCTCAACTGATGAGGAATCTAGCTTGATAATTCGTGAATTGATATATTTATGCATCATGACTTGAATGACTTTACTAGGTGATGGAATTACTCTATAGTATTGAGTTGTGTATACTTACTTAGAGAGGGCTCCTGCATAATTACCTTTGTCTAGGTCCTAGTCAGTCTTAGAACATGCTTTGAAAAACTTTTGAGGCGAAATTAAACTCTGCTTCTTTAAGGGAGAGATGATCTAGGCATTGTTTGGTTAGCCAAAAACTTGTATCCACCCTATTAAATATCAATCCCTAGTTGTCCCTTTGAGCCTTCATAAAATTTTAGCTTTCTTTTCATTAACTTTCAAACCCCAAGAACCTACCCTGAGCTGTTGTGATACTTTTAACAAGTCTTATGATCACTAAAGTGAAGAGGCAAGAAGATCAAAGAAAGAAATAAATAGTAAAGACTATGAAAATAGTTGAAGTTCTCAAGATCATAAGGATAGTTGATGTTCTCAAGACCATAAGGGTAGTTGAAGCTCACCTAATATCTCCAATATATCAAGACAACATCAGAGTAACAAATGATTTATCCCTGTTAAAGAAGATTTAGGTTACTCCACTCATCCATTATTGGAAGCCCAAACAAGACAACTCTTTTAGAGCTAGAACCAAACAAAAAAAAGAGAAGAGAAAAAAGAAGAAAAAGAAAAGAAAAAAGGACAAAAGAAAATAAAAGAAAAGGAAAAAAGTAGAAAAAAGAAGAAAAAAGAAAAAAAAAACAAAAAAATAAAACCTAAAAAGGAGATCCAGCTCAAGTGCAACTGGACTTGCACTGCGAAAATCCCCAGTGGAGTCACCATTGTGAGCGGGGATTTTCGCCCCCACTCCCGGTGGAATGTTTCTTGCTACTTCGGCACTGTTTAGGCTTGGGACCTTAAAGAACACGGATCTAAGTCCGGAGAAAATGGAGTCACCACTCGGACGGGCTGGGAAAAAAAGGGGTGGATGACTCGATTCCTAAGGAATCCCCAACCCCCTAATGGGTTCGAAAAGTTGGGTATGTGTAGTGAAGGTGAGAAATGGCCCTGCACCCCCACAACGCCTGGTTCATTGGAACTGGCCTCCTTTACAGGTCTTAATATTATAAAATTCTTAAATATAACAATATTATCCATATTACACACAACAATTGAAATAAAACATCATTATATTAAAATCAAAGCAATGTCCAAACAAAGCAAATAAATGGACACCCATCTGAGGATGTAAACATGTCCTTACATCATCCATGTCTAAGCTTAATAGGACACCCATCATATGGTAGAAACATGTCCTTTACATTGGTCTAAAATATAAAAGCAATTTAAATTACATGATATTTAACTAATGAGGTACCCACAAAGTGGAAACATACCTCTTACAACATTTGGAAATAAAAAATAAATCGATAAAAGTAAATAATCATTCATAATAAATAAATCATTCATCAAAGTTATTAAGCATCAATCAAAATATATAATAAATATTCATCCATGATAAATTAAATAAATCAAGCATTGAAATTAAATAAATCAAAGCATATAATAAATTACAAAATCCCAGTGGAGAAAAATTGTTGTATTTTTTTCAACACCTCTTCTCTTCTTTTGATTTTGCTCATTGAGGTGGTAGCCGCTCTTATTGTTCCATTTAGACAGCATATGGTTCGGCTGATCTTGTAGAATAGGGATTGATCCTTCATTTTCCATTTGATCTTTATCCATCTAAATTTCCTTTGCAAAAAATGTTTTGTCATACAAAGCCTTTAAGTCAAGGGAAGTATGTTGAACCTCCGAAGAACACATTGGGGAAAGGAAATGATTATTGGCAAGGTCATGAAGAAGCTATCAACTGATATGCTAAAAAATAGTTTGAAATAGATGAATCCCTGACTCTCCTGCTTGGGGCCTCAATTATTCATGTTTTCAATATCTCAAAGATAAAAGTCATAAATGGGAAGCATTCTTTTATTCCAATGCAAGATCTGAACAAGCATCTGAAAGGAACCAATGAGAATACTTCTGCTGATCACCTCGGTTTGTGAGTCATGGAACCACTGTAAGTGTTATTCATGCATATCATGCATACATGAGCATATCACATTGCATTTTTTTGTATTGTATTGTCTATTCTTTATCAAAGTGAACAGCAAACACTCTGTGAAGTAAACAACTAAAAGAAGATATCAAATCAGGGGGGCATAGAAGGCCCAATGCTTGAGAAAGTTCCAGTAATTTTGCAAAGAGAAGAAATGCGTGCTTGTGCGAAGAATAAGACAAAATACAAACGTCAATCAAAGCTTGCATGGAAAAAATCTTTGGTTTGAGCCTACACAGGGGGCAAAGTTTCTCCTTTTCAATTTTTGAGTTTATATATAAAATATTTTCAAACTCACTTGCAAATATTTCGCCATGCAGGGGCAAGGAGAGGATATAAAGTCCAATTAAAAATAGCTGAATTTTTGCAAAAAAAGAAGAACAAAAGAATGGAACATTAGAACTCTCAAAAGAATGAAGATGAAAAAGACAAAAGATCAGTCAAGCTAAAAGAGCTGAAGCAAGGGTAAAGACCCGATTTTCAATGGGTAAAGATTCATGTTTTAAGGGTAAAGACCCGAGGTAAAAACCAGATTTCCAATGGATAAAGATCCATATTTCAAGGGTAAAGGCCCGATTTCCAATGGATAAAGATCCATATTTCAAGGGTAAAGACCCAACCTCCAATGGATAAAGATCCATGTTTCAAGGGTAAAGACCCGATCTCCAATGGATAAAGATCCATAGTTTAAGGGTGAAGACCCGAAGTCCAAAGGATAAAGATCCGTTTTCAAGGGTGAAGACCCGATCTCAAAGGATGAAGATCCATTTTTAAGGGTGAAGACCCGATCTCAAAGGATGAAGATCCATTTATAAGGGTAAAGACCTTATCTCTAAGGATGAAGATCCATTTACAAGGGTAAAGACCCGATTTCCAAGGATGAAGATCCATTTTCAAAGGTGAAGACTTGATTCCAAGGATGAAGATCTATTTTCAAGGGTAAAGACCCGATCTCAAAGAATGAAGGTCCATTCTCAAGGGTGAAAACCCGATCTCAAAGGATGAAGATCCATTTACAAGGGTGAAAACCCGATCTCCAAGGATGAAGATCCATTTTCAAGGGTAAAGACCCGATCTCAAAGAATGAAGATCCATTTTGAGGGTGAAGAACCACAATGCATAGAACAGCCGGAGCAGTCGGACTTCTCAACTGATAAAAGGTTAGTCTAACTCAGTCTCGAGTCCAATCACCCAAATTCAAATCAATCTTGGGTCCAAGTACCCAATCCCGGGTCCAAGTACCCAATCTCGGGTCCAAATACCCAATCCTGGGTCCAAGTACCCAAATCCAATTCAAGCTCGGGTCCAAGTACCCAAATCAAATCAATCTCGGGTCCAATTACCCAAATCAAATCAATCTCGGGTCCAAGTACCCAATCTCGAGTCCAAGTACCCAATCTCGGGTCCAAGTACCCAAATCCAATTCAAGCTCGGGTCCAAGTACCCAAATCAAATTCAAGCTCAGATCCAAGTACCCAATCCCGGGTCCAAGTACCCAAATCAAATCAATCTTGGGTCCAAGTACCCAATCCCAAGTCCAAGTACCCAATCCCGGATCCAAGTACTCAAATCAAATTCAAGCTCGGGTCTAAGTACCCAAATCCAATTCAAGCTTGGGTCCAAGTATCCAAATCAAATCAATCTCGAGTTCAAGTACCCAAATCAAATTAATCTTGGGTCCAATACCCAATCTCGGGTCCAAGTACCTAAATCCAATTCAAGCTCGGGTCCAAGTAGCCAAATCCAATTCAAGCTCGGGTTCAAGTACCCAAATCAAATTAATCTCGGGTCAAGTACCCAATCCCGGGTCCAAGTACCCAAATCAAATCAATCTCGGGTCCAAGTACCCAAATCAAATTCAGTCTCATGTCTAATTACCCAATCTCGGGTCCAATTACCCAAATCAAATCAATTTCGGGTTTAAGTATCCAATCCTGGGTCCAAGTACCCAAATTCAATCAAGTACCTAAATCAAGTTCAGTCTCAGGTCCAAATACCCAAAACAAATTCAAGTAACCATCTCAAAAATTAAGTCTTATTGCTTTTCACTCTCTTTTACTAAAGTCTCAGATCGTTCAAGCAGGTGGCAAACTGTAGACCCTTAATTTTTGATCTAGTCTGGTCCGTTATTTTTTATATAGTCCAAAATAATTTTTGTGTTATCTTAATTAAATAATATTTCTTTTAATATTTATTTTTTTATAATTTTTAAAAATTATTATAATAAAAAAATAATAATAATAAACAAATAAATAAAAATAAAAATAAAAATCGGCGACGAAAAAATTCAGCGAAGAAAACCTTGGGCAAAATGGCCCGCAGCCCGCCAGCGCTCGTAGCCCCTCGTAGCCCGACGCAGTTTTCGCCAGCAAAATTTTCCCGACGCAATTTTTTCTGAAACCAAATTATATTTGGTTTTCTTTTCCTAATTAAATACAGTTTCCTTAAACAATTAAAGTTAATCATCTAAATTTCCTATAAATAAGACTAAAAAAACATAGAAAAAGGGGAGGAATGGGACTTTGGACTGGGACTTGGATTTTGAACTGGAACTTTACAAATTGATCAAACTTTTTAGAAGAGAAGAAGCAAGCAAGCAATCAAGCTATCAAAGGCAGCAACCTTACCTTTGTCATTATTCATCCAAGAAGTAATTTTTGGTGGAACCAACGAATGAAGGTTTGAATCTCTAATCTCTTTTTGTTTTATTTTCTTACAGTTGCTTTGTTTCTTTGATTTCTAAGAATATACACACAAAACTTTGATCTATAAACATATAGTAACATTGGTCTTCGTTTCAATAACATAAATAATTTCTTCTATTTCTAAATACCTTAAAAACCCTAATTCTTTTCTTTTGTTTCCAAAACCCTTAAATCGTTCCTTTTATTTTCAAAAACCCTAAAAAATACTTTTCTGTTTCCAAAAACCTTAAATTGTTTTGTTTATTTTCAAAAAATTTACAAAAACTCTAAACTGTTTTCTCAAATCCTAAAATCAAACATAATTTCGAAATACCAAAAACCTTAATTCTCTCAAAATCAAAATAGTAAATCCTAAATTTTCCTAAACTCTAATTCATTGAATTTAAAACCCTAAACTAGTTAATTTAAACCCTAAAATCTTAATTTTCGACACCAAAACCTACAACCCTAAAAAGCAATTTCCAAAATTTTTTGGGGCGCTGCCCCCTTGACGCCCTCTCTCTAACCGGCTAGCGGGACCGCCGTATGGGCTCGTCAAAGGGGTCAATATTCATTTGTGTATTATGAGTCCGCGTATTTAACTTTCCTTTTCCCAAAGCCCTAATTTAGTAACTAAAATTCTAAAATCCTATTTTAAGATGCGAACCCTAAATTATATATTTATTGCTTTATTTAATTTTATATTTGATTATGTAGTCTATTATATGCTTTAATTTATTTTCAATGCTTTGTTGATTTATTTAATTTCAATGCTTGATTTATTTAATTTTTCATGGATGGATGTTTACTTTCTATTTTGATTGATGTTTAATATCTTTGATGAATGATTTATTTATGATGAATGATTAATTACTTTTATCGATTTATTTTGATTTCCAAATGTTGTAAGACGCATGTTTCCACTTTTTGGGTACCTCATTAATTAAGTTCTATGTAATTTAAATTGCTTTTATATTTTAGACCAATGTAAAGGACATGTTTCTACCTCATGGTGTGTGTCCTATTTTGCTTAGACATGGATGATGTAAGGACATGTTTCCATCTTCGGATGGGTGTCCATTTATTTTCTCTGCTTGGACATTGCTTTGATTTTAATATAACAATACTTTATTTCAATTATTGTGTGTAATATGGATAATATTGTTATATTTAAGAATTTTATAATATTAAGACCTGTAAAGGAGGCCGGTTCCAATGAACCAGGCGTTGTGAGGGTGCTGGGCCATTTCTCACCTTCCCCACACGTACCCAACTTTAAGTTACATTGGTAAATTGATGTTAAAATACGGCGATTTTTTCAAGCAGAGCTTTGTTTTTAATCAGCGATTTTTTACATTGGTAAGGATTGTATTTTAAGCTTATTAAAATAAGCTTTTGATGTTTTTTTTTCAAACCCACTGCCAACACTCCCCCTCAAGTGCAAATGGGCTGGACTTTACATTTTTTTTAAACTTTCTTGCTTTGGACTTATGGGCTCAACTTTTGGCCCAACTTCAGTCTTTAGCTTGTTGACTGAATTTTGGCTCTTTTTGGCTCAGAGAATCCAGTTGTATATTTTTTCCACAAGCACGGAGGGTCCAGCTGTATATTTTTGCTACAAGCATTGATCTTGACTCTTCGTTTGGCTCAGAGGATCAGCTTCAAATTAATCCACAGTCTCTTTCACATGACCCATTTCATTTTTCAAGTGCAATATGCTTCCTCATGGGTATTGTCACTTGAATTTTGACTTCGCCAGAATCTTTGGCCCGTTGGGGCATTGAAGCTCTGATACCATGTTGGATTTTTGTAGACTCCATGGATAATTTTCTTCTTGGGCTTCATTGAATTGAGTGTTGAACTTCATGAATTATTGGGCTTCTTCAAGTTATTGGGCTTCTTTGACAAAATGGCCTTAGCCATTTTGTCTTTCCTTCCTTAAACTTTATATTCCCTTTCTTTTTCTTTTGTATTTTCAATGTGGGCAAACCCACTGCCAACATATGTGTCTGCCAACAATCAACACATGCCATCTTATCACATGTTGTATTAACCAGCACTGTATCAGTGATTATAATATATTCTAGCTCTTATCTATTTCTGAGATTGACAGGATGTTTGGCAATACTTTTTGGAATATCATGTAAACTTTTTTGTTTAGCATCATAGGATCCAATGCTTAATTACATTATGCTTAACTAGGAAATTACTTCAAACAACAATAGTAACAATTATTCATGACATTCACTGCTGTCATATAATTAGTTGATCATTGTTTAGTTCTATAAATTAAATATCATTTACCACAAGCAACCAGTAGGGAAAAATGTAGAATGAACGTTATGAAAGAGAAGAGTGCAGAATATAGGCCACTCAAAGAAAACATATTAAAAGATAAAGGGGCCAGTTTCATCTAACATCCACAACAGAAGGTAAACTACAAACCTTTGTTTTTGCTACTAGACGATATATGTCAGGGACATCAGACTGCTTGTGGTGTTTAGGGTATGCAACTTGCCCATATAGATCATATTTATTAATAAGCTTAAGTACTGACAATATAACAGAGGCATTTGTACTTGACATTTCATCAATTCCATCTCGATTACCCATAATTAGTGTCTGTAAAATGAAAAACAGAAAGAGGGAGAGGAGGAAAAGGAAAACAAAAGATAAGATGACCTAAATTGCAAAGAAAATTCAGCTGAGCATTATTTCAGAACGTTTCCAACAAAAAAGTCCCATTATGGGACTGCACATACAAGGTTCACGAGCTCTCCCAATGGACGACATTCTCCAAATGCTTTGACCAAAGTTGTAATATTCTTTTTGGGGTCTGGCCTAACAAGGGCAAGTATCATAGGCTTATGAGGGTTTGAAAAGAAGCGCATTATCTGAGAATAGCAAGAACTGAGCTGACATCAGTTATACAACAATATAAGATACAGGAACACCATTACTGGCCATGAGCATATCACTTAAAGCGGTAAACTTCCAATGAAACACAGAGCTAAAACAAAATAAGTTAACGAGTTAAGAAAAAGTGTTAGCTAACTGTCTAGGATGTAAATAACAAAAAGAAAAGGGAAAATTAGAACCTCAGATGTCTAGAATGTACAAAATAACAAAAAGAAAAGGAAAATTATAACCTCAGACCAGATTGGTGGATCAGGAGAAGTAGGATGGTCTTCATTTCCTTCTATTTCACCATCCATATCACCTTCTTGAGGAATAATGTGATGGAACTCCATACTAGGAGGAATTATCTGCAGAGAACTACAATAAAATTCATATGCATCCCACTAACTAGAAAGGCTGGCATATCCCTGCCATGAGTTAAAATTTTAAAGAAAAATAACAGATAAGCAAAATACAAAATGTAAAAAATAAGTTGAAACGAGAATTTTAATTATTAATCATATACGCTTGTCGATTCATGTTACTCGAAGATTGGATTGATGAAAGTAAAAGGAGAAATCAGTTGAATCATCAATGACATTTGGATAGCTCTTGATTCCCAGTAACTAGACTCATTGAACATCTTTGAGAAAACCAATCACTTTATTGGACCTCAATGTCAATAATTACAGCTCTTTTTGATAGACAACACGTCAAACACCCAAAATCCATGATGGGCAGAGACAGATATTGGTATTCATTTCTAGTTTTCTATAAACTTAGATGGCCCATGTTTAACCAAGCAAGCAAAGACCAAAATAAACACACCCCAACTAGCTGCTATTTCTAAGCCAGCCTACATTCTATAGGATTATTTATTTTCTTGAGAAAAAAAGGTCATCTCAGTACTTACAGCCATGCGAGGCATGAACCGACCATAACAGCTCACATTATGCTTGATTCTTGCTCGCAGTTTACGCTTCCGTATTGGATCAAAACCATCATATAAGCGCCACTGCTTATCAATCTCTTGTCTAGTACTAGTTATGACTATTTCAGAAGAATCCAAGGAGAACTCCTCATCCTCTATCCTTCGCATTATTTTGTATGCATAATTTATTTCATCCCTTGATAGTCGGCCTTGTTTTAATAGCTTTTATAACTTATCTCGGCCAAGAGAGTGACCAGTGAAAAGCATTGGCACATTTAAAGCGCCTGATAGAAGAGCCGCCGAATCCCCTGCATCGGCATAATGTCCATGGATAACTACAGGCCATATTGGTTTCCCCCCACCAATTTGCTCTCCCAAAACTTTGGACATCTGAATTATGTGGTTAAGGGCGCCATCAACAAGTTCAGAGATGTGAGGCCATAAAAGCTCTTTAGGAATATATTTATCTTTCAGTCCAAAGGGTATACGAACAATATACGCACCGCTGCTCTCCCCGACCTAGTCTAGAAGAACTCTCTGGCTCAGCTGGGTCTACCCTGTCACCAGCACGATGGAAACAATCACGCTAAACAGAAGCTTGGTGGTATAAACTTTGATAATAACAATATAACTCAATGCAATACCAATGCACAATGCATTTAGATGTCACATCATTCCACTTTCTTATATTTTTCAAATATTTCATAATTCACATTAAAACAAAGAAAAGCATGGGCCCAAAAAGGATCTAATATACTATTCAAATTTCAGAGTTACTGCTTTGGTCCATAATGACATCATGTGTCTAGCCCCATAGGCAATATATCCATGGATAATGTAACAGCCCCAGTCTCTTGGACCTCAACCCAGCTAGACCCTTAGGCCCCAGTATCTTGGTCCTCAACCCGACTAGACTGCTACAGTTTTTGAGGCTTACGACCCATTCTTTTCACCATTCCAATGTTTAGCCTGTAGGCAATCATAGGCATGCCGCCAAACCTAGAACTCTGAAAATTGAATAACATACTAGTCACACAATTTATTCATTTTTCTCATTATTAATCTCTTTCTCTTTGTCACATATTCAATCTAGGCACATTGCCTTATTTTCACATTTTTTTTCTCACTTTTCTCATTTTTTACATTTTTTTACATTTTTTTACATTTTTCTCATTTTTATCAATATTAATTCATTTCATTATTACACATATCTCATTTTTCTTGCATTCACAACACATTACCCAATTACTTTTGGTATTTTCACATAATATGAATATTTCAGATGTTACACAAATTAGCCATTATCAATGGCTTTTCACAATGCATTTAACACATATATGACATTACAAATGTCATAGCATATTATTCATACACAATCAATGAACCAAGTAGCTTAACACATATTTCAACCAAAATGTGTTAAGTCCAAATGTTATGCAAATATAGATATTATATTCAAAGTTTCTACATACCTCCACTAGTAACCCAAAGCAAGCTAAAAACAATATTCAATCCATCTTTCCAACTTGCCCTTCACCACTTGGATGAAACAAATCAACCTCCCTCAAAGCCTAAACCAAACTTGATAACAAATAATCATTTAGTATCACATTTAATGGCATTTCCAAATTAAACCATAATTACACATCACTCCTACAAATTTCCAAAAATTTAGCCTTTCCTTACTTCAACATTAGAATTCCATTCTACTTCAATTAAATTAGTGTTTTAAGTTTATTTATATTCTTAAAAATATATTTTAATACATTTAAATCATTTACATTATAAAAATACACTCTTATACATAAAATCTCAAAAATGGCATAACCTACCCCCATTAAAGGTTTTCCATTCCAACACAATCCAATACTCATTCCAAGCTTATATTTATCACTTTTAACACTAAACAACATGCTTAAACAAATAAAATCACACAATTCAACCACTTTGGAAAATCACTTTTTCAAAACCCTAAATCTCCACTTCCATTCTCAAACTCCAACCCAACACCACCAAATCAAATATTTGACTTTAAAATACTTGTTTATGAATCAAAACAACTCATTTAGAACCAATATGCACAATTAAAGTTCATGTTTTCAAAACTCCAAAAATCCATAACCCTAAATTCTCTCTCTTCACCATTCTTTAATCAAACTCCATCATCTCTTCAATCTAACCTTAGAATCATTGTTAACTACCCAAAATAACTTCATACACACCCATTCCAACAATTATAACATACTACATCAAAATCTCAAAACTCACATAATCCAAATTTCCAAGGAATTCAAAGAAAAGAGATGGAAACTTACTAATTTTGGTGGAGATCATCAAAAATCCACCTGCAACTTGTTAATTCCTTCAATTTATGGAGTATGGAAGAAGTAAAATCCGTGGTCTAGCTTCCATGGAATTTTAGCCAAAGGAAAGAGAAGAAGAAGAAGAAGAAGAAGAAGAAGAAGAAGACTTTAATACTTCTTTTCCTTTCATCTTTTTTTTTAAACCACATATATATATTAAAATAATTTAATATTTAATTATTTAATTATTTTTTAATAAATTAAAAGTCTTAATTTCCCTCTTCCATTCAAAAATAATTTATTTTTGAATTATTTTATTAATTTTAAATTTATAAGATTTAATTACCAAAATACCTTTTTCTTTTAAAAAGTGTTGACTTTTATATATGTTATGTATATTTTGCATATATATTCCACTTTTTTATTTAAAATTCCTTCATTTTTCATTTAAAACCATTAATTTAATTTATCCTTTTAAATTATAATTTATTTTATCAAATTTTTCTAAAATTAGAAATTTTCAAAAATTTTAGGATGTTACAATTCTCTCCCCCTAAAACAAATTTCGTCTTGGAAATTACCTGTCCTCAAGTCTAGAATAATTGGGGAAACTGACTCTGCATCGCCTGCTCACTTTTCCATGTCGCCTCCTCAGTGACATGATTCCTCCAAAGGACTTTCACAAGTGGCACCTTCTTATTTCTCAATTCTTTAACCTCTCGTTCCAAAATCGCCACTGGTTCTTCCTCGTAAGTCAGATCTAGACTCACCTCAATGGACTCCATTGACAAGATATGAGATGGGTTAGACTTGTATCTTCGAAGCATTAAGACATGAAAAATATTATGTATTCAATCCAACTCAGGCGGTAAAGCTAGTCTATAAGCCACTAGACCAACTCTCTCCAACACCTCATATGGTCCTATAAAACGAGGACTCAACTTCCCTTTGCGGTCAAATCTCAAAATTTTCTTCCATGGAGACACCTTCAGAAACACTTTATCTCCCACACTGTACTCTATGTCTCTTCTCTTTAAATCTGAATAAGATTTCTGTCGGTCTGAAGCCGCTTTCAAACGACCCTGAATCACCTTCACTTTCTCATCTGTTTTTTTAATCAAATCGGGAGCAACCAGTTTACCTTCTCCAACTTCATCCCAACACAAAGGTGTCCTGCATCTCCTTCCATATAAAGCCTCATAAGGAGTCATCCCAATACTCGACGGATGACTGTTGTTATAAGCAAACTCAATTAATGGCAAAAATCTATCCCAATTCCCGGTAAAATCAATGATACAACTCCTCAACATATCCTCCAGAATCTGTATCACTCTCTCTGAACACCCAGGTATTTCAAACTCTTGTGATCCTTATAAATGAAACACTTTTTCCCATACAAGTAATGCCACCAAATCTTCAAGGCAAAAACTATTGCTACTAATTCTAAATCATGCGTCGGATAATTCAGCTCATGTTGTTTCAACTGTCGAGAGACATAAGCAATGACTCTACCCTCTTACATCAAAACACAACCTAAACCACTATGTGAAGCATCACTATATATCACATATAGTTTACCTTCCATAGGCAGGGTAAGGATAGGAGCTTGAGACAACATCTCCCTCAGCTGCTCAAATCTCGCCTGACACCGATCTGTCCACACAAATTTAACTCCTTTTCGAAGTAATCTGGTAAGTGGTGTAGCTATTATAGAACAATCCTTCACAAATCGATGATAATAGCCTGCCAATCCCAGAAAACTTCTAACCTCTGTCACAGTCTTCAGTGGACTCCAATTCAAGATAGCCTCAACTTTACTTGGATTAACTCTAATACCCTCTACTGAAACCACATGACTAAGAAAAGCTACCTGATCGAGCCAGAACTCACACTTAGACAGCTTAGCATACAACTGATTCTCTCTCAAAGTTTGCAATACGATACACAAATGCCTATCATGATCCTCCTTATTACGCGAATACACCAAGATGTCATCAATGAAGCTACCACAAACTGATCCAAAAATTGTCTGAATACCCTGTTCATCAAATCCATAACAGCTGCGGTGCATTCGTCAATCCAAAGGGCATCACCAGAACTTAGAATGCCCATACCTCGTGCAAAAAGCTGTCTTGGCTTCATCCACATCTCTAACTCTCAACTGATGGTACCCTGATCTCAGATCAATCTTAGAGAATACTGCTGCTTCTTTCAACTGATCAAAGAGATCATCTATCCGAGGCAAAGGATACTTGTTCTTGGTGGTCACCTTATTCAATTGCCTATAATCAATACACAATCTCATGGTGCCATCCTTCTTCTTCACAAATAACACAGGCGCTCCCCACGTGGACGCACTAGGGCGGATAAACCCTTTATCCAATAACTCCTGCAGCTGCACCTTCAACTCTCTCAACTCAGTTAGTGCCATCCGATATGGGGTGATAGAGATAAGAGTGGTACCAGGCAACAAATCGATACCAAACTCCACTTCTCTCTCTGGAGGTACCCCTGGCAACTCATCAGGGAAAACATCTAAAAACTTGGCAACTGTGGGTATACTTTCAAGAAAGGATCCCACTACTCTAGTATCCACAACATGAGCAAGATAAGCCTCACATCCCTTCTGAATCATCCTCCCAGCTGAAACAACTAAAACAAACATGGATGAAAGATACCTTTGCTCACCATATACCATCACATCCCTACCATCACGTGTTCTCAAAGTAACACATTTCTTCTGATAGTCTACCACATCCCCATGATTGGATAACCAATCCATGCCCAAAATCAGATCATATTCCCTAAAAGGCATCTCAATCAGGTCACCGAGAAACTCCTCATCCTGAACAACAACTGGACTATCTTGGTGCACCCTGCTCACCACAACACTATGCCCTAAAGGATTTGTTATCAAGACATCAAATCCTAGGGACTCAGAATGCAATTTAGTCACAGGCAAGATAGATACACTTATATATGAATGCGTAGATCCAGGATCTAATAGAGCAAGGACTGAAATACCAAATAAAGAAAATGTATCCGCAATGACGGCTGAAGCATCCGGCTGTCTCTGCATCACATAAACCCGCTGAGATGACCCAGCCTCATCTGGCGTACTGCCTCCGGATGTAGAGCCTCCTCTCTGACTAAACCTGTAACACCCCCACACCCGGTACAAGCACACTACTACACCACAATGTAGCATACGTGCACCAAACATAGGGATGCTACTGCTTTCCTTAACATTCAAAACATTTTAGAAGATACTATAATCTTTATCATATCTATTATAGAAAATAGGTCATTAACTTGTAATTTAAAACAAATTAGATATACAGATACATTTAATTAGTACACAGCGGAAGTTATAAAATATTTACATTATATGAAAACATTTAAATTCATATTTACAAATATACATATATTTACATTCTAAACAATATTTTACAAAACATAAAGAAATTATACATGATTGGCAGCTTTCTCTGATCTTTAAGTTCCAAATAAACTCTTCAATTTCTACTCTCACTCGGTCTCGAGGAGCTCTCAGGTTCAACTCTGTTACCTGCGCGATTAAACACTATCGCGCTAAGCCATCGGCATAGTAGTACAAATCATGCCAATATTATGTTTAATGCAATGCAATGCCACACAAATTATCAATAAAGGCCACTTCATAAGTGAAAAGCTAACATCACACCTTTGCATTTCACAAATCATAATCATATGAGCACACCACATTTCAACATTTTTCCATAACCCTATTAGTCAACCATTTTACCATTCATGACTCACATTAAACAAAGACAAGCATGGGCCCAAAACACACTAATATACCATTCAATTTTCAGAGTTAATGCTTTGGTTTTGTTATCACATTTATCAATATCATCAACCCAACTAGGCTTCAAGGATTAGGTTCAACCAAGCTTCAAGGGGAGCAAAGCATGCTAAGCATCAACCCAACTTGGCTTCAAGAACCAACCCAACCTAGCTTCAAGGGTGGTAACATCTCAATTAGGCTTCAAGGATCCAATCCAACCTAACTTCAAGAGATTGTTACACTTATTAGGCATGCCGCCAACAACAAACTCTGAAAATGGAATAGCACATTAGCCACACAATTCATTTATTATTCAAGTATCATTTCCATTCTCAATTCTTATCATCATTTAGGCAAACATGCCTTATTCCTTTCAATTGAATCATCATAGCCAACCACAATGGCTTTACAACTCAATTCACAATATATCACTCTTCATTATTCAAGTACACATTTATAACAACAATTATATTTGACATCAATGAAGTCAACATGGCATTGAACATTCTTTAAGCAAACATACCTCAATCATATCATTTCCATTGTTATAACTCATAACATTAATTCCATATTAATGTAAATCATCATCAATAATCACATTATATTCCACATAGCATCATTCATAATATCAACATCTCATTCCACATTATACACAACATATCATTATTCATATGCATCATCAATATGAGCAAATGTAGGTTAAATCCCAACATTATATGATTGTATGCAATTATGTAATTTGTACTTACCTCAATCACAATTCAAATAACTCTAAACACTTCCCTTTTCCAAGATTCTTCACTTTCCAAAATTAGGGCAAATCACCTTCTTTCAAAACCTAATCCAAGGAATAATACAATCCATCAATTCCAATACAATTTACCACTTAATAACTTCTTACTAAACCCTTAAATCTCAAAATTACACTTCAACATCATACATTAGAGACCACGGTCGTGGCCACCACAACCCCCACGGGCGTGGGGGTACAAAACGGTTCTGCCCTTTTTTCTTCACTCCACCACGGCCATGGCTACAATTGGCTATGGATGGCCACGGCCATGGCACCCCAAGGCCACGGGCGTGGCATCCAGAAGGCTACTGCCTTCGGCCAACTTCTCACTTCCAAAGCCTACAACGCCACCAAACACCAACAACAAGCAAGGCTGTAACACCCCTTCCCAACCTACATATGTAAGCTGAGTAGAGGCGCCACACTAACCTAATGTTGCTACCAATTTTACTTAGTCAAATTTTAGTTCCGATTTTTACAAAATTTTTGCCATAGTTTCGCCTAAAAATTGAGTCCCAAGTGTCGACAAAACCGGTTTTTTTCTTATTTTCAAAAACATTTTACACAAACCAATGCAAACAAAATCATTCTCAGTACACTCCCAATAAATCCCCCTTGTAACCTCAACTACAACCTGCAAAAAGGATTTACACTTCTAGTACAACATAAAATAAAGGTTTTGTGACAACCCTCATATTTAAATATTACACAGCGGAAGTTATAAAATATTTACATAATTACAAATTCATATACATCAAAACTCAAGTTTTACAACACATAAAATTTATACATGATTGGCAAGTCTGCTCTGATCTTTAAGCTCCCAAAATGGATTCTTCAAGGTCTACTCTCACTAGGTCTTGATGAACTCTCGGGTTCAACTCTATCCACTCTACTACCTGCGCGATTAAACACTATCGCGCTAAGCCAACGGCTTAGTAAGATAAAACATGCTAACGGTATGCTTTAATGAAATGCAATGCCACATATGTTATTGATAAGTTCAACATCATAAATATAAAGTTAACCACACAATTATGCATTTCACAAATCATAGTTATATGAGCATACCACATTTCAACATCTTTTCACATTCAACATTAATCAATCATACTCCATAACCAACATCTCATTTAATTAAACTCATAACATTATTTCGGACATTCATATAACCTTGACACCTATGGGCCCAACAAGTATTTAATACGATATTCAGAGTTCAGAGTTACTGCTTTGGTTCATAGTCACAATAATCACGCCCGTAGGCAAAGTATATACATATATCTCTATCCATGGATAGTGTAATAGACCCAGTCTCTTGGATCATCAACTCAACACATATGAGGAGATCCTCAACCCGGCAAGACTGTTACAAATCATGTATCTCATAGTGTAACAGACCCAGTCTCTTGGACCATCAACTCAACACCTATGAGGAGGTCCTCAACCCGGCAAGACTGTTACCTTTCATCATTTCTTAGGCAAGACTGTTACCTTTCATCATTTCTTAGGCATGCCACCCAAATCCAGAACTCTGAAACTGAATAACATATTAAACAAACAATTCATTTCCATTCTCAATTCTCATCACATTTAGGCAAAATGCCTTCTTTCTTTCAATTACATCATCTTAGCCAATAACAATGGCTTCACATTTCATTTCACAATATAACATCTCATTATTCAAGTATATATATATATATATCTCATCCATGATCACATTATATTTCACATAGCATCATTCATAAATATCAACATTTCATTCCACATTACTCATGAAACACATTACCATTCACAATGCACAACATAACATTGCTCAATCTCAACAATGCAATTAGGGCAAAGAACAATTGATTATAACATTCATTGATTCAAGTGTGTTTAGGGTTAGGTTTAAGGACCAACCTACCTTTGGAGAACCAAAGCAATGCAAGAAGAACAAAGAATTAAAACCCTAACCATAAATAGTACATTCTGGTTTTTAAACTCCATTTTATCCTTATTTTGAAAAATTGTATAAAATAATCTACTTGACTAAAAATTCTAAAATTTTTACAGAATTTAGTTTTGTATCTTAAAATCATGCCTTTAAAATTTCAGATCAAACTGAACACAAAATCTTGGTCAAATAGTTCACCTAACCAGACTGCCCCAATTGCCCTTCATCCTGGCAGCAGTTCTGAACTTTGTGAATTCCATAAATCAAATTCAATCAACGTGATTCCAAATTATTTTTCTCAAATACTAAACTCACTAAGAAACAACATATCCAAAATTCGATTGGATATGATTTTTCTACATTTTATTAAAAATCACGAAATATAGCTGTCCCAGTTAAGGTACCTGCTGGAACAGGTCTAATGAAAATAATCTTTCTAAACTCATAACCATTCCAAAATCGAATCAACATATTTTTCAGTCATTCTAGACTCATAGAGGAACAACATATCAAAAATTCACTTCAAGAACATTTTTCTAAAATTAATTAAAAATCATACAAGTCACAGCCTTTACTAATCCTAAAACAGAAACAATTTCACTAAACACCAATCCTACTCTTCCATCACCAACACCAACCCAACTTCTCATCTATCAAGCAAAATCAATACTTACAATCATACCATAAGCAACTTAATCATGCCACTTCAAAAGAATTGAAGAAATTAGAGAAAAGATCTTACCTTAGTTAAAAACTTCTTAAATCAACACTTGAACACTTAATCTTTCTTCAATTTAAGCTTGAAATCATCAAAACCATCACTTGTCTCTTTCTTTCTCTTTGGCTATGGAGGGCCGGCCATCAACAAGAAGAAGAAGAAGAAATGATGAAGAAAACACAAGTCAAGCCTTCTTTAAATATCCACCATGTGATTTTATCCAAGCAATTACCAAAGTGCCCTTATTCACATAATTATCTTTTTGTCTTATATGTGCCCAATTAAGTAATTTACCAATCTCAAATAAATATCTTCTCTTGCATTGACCAAGCCTTTTGACCACTTTATATGTCATATATATTAACATATACACAACATATAAATTTGTCTCTAAACCCTATTTCTTCCCAAAATACATATACATATACTTTCTCTTCTCAATTTCTTTTCTCTTACAATTTAACTCATATATTCAATCCAATATATAACAATAACAACAACAACAATATGCAAAACTTCTAGGGCATAAATGAGGATATTACAATTCTCCCCCTCTAAGAAGAAATTTCGTCCTCGAAATTTCCTGATATCAACTCTGAAATAGTTGAGGATATTGCTCTCGCATAGTTTGCTCACTTTCCCAAGTTGCTTCTTCTTTTGCATGATTCTTCCAAAGAATCTTTACCAATGGCACTTTCTTGTTCCTCAATTCTTTCACATCACGTGCCAAGATAGCAACTGGTTCTTCTTCAAATGTCAAATCTGGGCTCACTTCGATAGACTCAAATGGCAACACATGAGATGGATCTGACCTGTACCTCCTCAACATAGAAACATGGAATACATTATGAATACGATCCAACTCAGGTGGCAAAGCAAGTCGATATGCAACTGGCCCAACTCTTTCTAACACTTCATACGGCCCAATGAAACGAGGAATCAATTTTCCTTTCCGACCGAACCTCAAAATTTTCTTCCAAGGAGATACTTTCAAAAACACCTTATCTCCAACATCAAACTGAATGTCTCTCCTCTTCAAATCTGCATAAGACTTCTGTCGGTCTGAAGCTGCTTTTAACCTACCTCGGATCAACTTCACTTTTTCCTCAGTTTCTTGAATCAAATCAGGTCCAATTATTTTACCTTCACCAAGTTCACTCCAACAAAGAGGTGTCCTACACCGTCTGCCATACAATGCTTCAAACGGTGCCATACCAATGCTGGATTGGTGACTGTTGTTGTAAGCAAACTCCACAAGAGGTAAAAACCTATCCCAACTTCCAGAGAAATCGATGACACAGCTTCTCAACATGTCTTCAATAATCTGTATCACCCTCTCTGACTGTCCATCCGTCTGTGGATGAAAAGCAGTGCTGAAGTGCAGTCGAGAACCCAAAGCACTATGCAAACTCTTCCAAAATGACCCTTTTCAAATCAGCATCATCGGGTACACACAATCGGTTCTTAAACCAGAGACTCCCATCGCTCTTCACAATAAAATCTCTACCCTTTCCACTCTGACAATCTGAAACAATCTTCTGTATCTTCTTATCAGCCAACTGAGCCTCTCTGATCTGATCCAATAAAACTGGTTTCAAATGCAATTGTGCCAACAATGCACCATCAACACAAGGTACAAAACTAGCATGCAATGCTCTCAACTCAACAAGCAACGAGAGCGAGTAAACTGTTAAACCAGCTAAAGACTTCCGACTTAAGGCATCAGCAACAACATTTGCTTTACCTGGATGATAGTCAATCAAACAGTCGTAGTCTTTAATCAACTCCAACCATCTCCTCTGACGAAGATTGAGTTCTTTCTGGACACCCAAATACTTCAAACTCTTGTGATCAGTGTAGATGAAACATTTCTCCCCAAACAGATAGTGGCGCCAAATCTTCAATGCAAACACAATGGCAGCCAATTCCAAATCATGGGTCGGATAGTTAAGCTCATGCGGTTTCAACTGTCGAGATGCATAAGCTATAACTTTCCCTTCCTGCATCAATACACACCCCAAACCTCTATGTGAAGCATCACTGTAGATCACATAAGGTTTACCTTCAACAGGTAAAGTAAGAACAGGCGCTTGAGTTAACAATTCTCTCAACTGCTCAAAACTCGCCTGACACTGATCCGTCCACACAAATCTCACTCCCTTACGAAGCAATCTGGTGAGCTGAGTAGCTATCAAAGAAAACCCTTTCACAAACCGCCTGTAATAGCCTGCCAAACCCAGAAAACTTCTAATCTCAGTCACAGACTTGGGTGGACTCCAATTCAATATAGCTTCAACTTTGCTCGGATCAACTCTAATACCCTCTGCTGAAACTATATGTCTGAGAAAAGCTACTTGATCCAACCAGAACTCACATTTCGACAATTTGGCAAATAACTGCTTTTCTCTCAAAATCTGCAACACAATCCGCAGATGCATATCATGTTCCTCTTCATTCCGCGAATACACCAGTATATCATCAATGAAGACCACTACAAACTGATCCAAATAGGGCCTAAACACCCTATTCATCAAATCCATGAAAGCTGCAGGTGCATTTGTCAGACCAAAAGGCATAACTAAAAATTCATAATGCCCATACCTGGTCCGAAAGGCGGTCTTAGGAACATCTTCAGCTTTGACTCTCAACTGATGATACCCAGATCTCAAATCAATTTTGGAGAACACTGACGCTCCCTTCAACTGATCAAAGAGATCATCGATTCTAGGCAAAGGATATTTATTTTTAATAGTCACCTTATTCAATTGCCTATAATCGATACACAATCTCATAGTACCATCTTTCTTTTTCACAAATAGAACAGGAGCTCCCCAAGGAGAAACACTGGGGCGAATAAATCGTTTGTCCAACAACTCCTGTAATTGCACTTTCAACTCCCTCAATTCTGCTGGTGCCATTCTATAAGGAGTAATAGAGATAGGAGTGGTACCAGGCAACAATTCAATACCGAACTCCACCTCTCTCTCAGGAGGTAACCCTGGCAACTCCTCTGGAAACACATCTGGGAACTCTGCAACTGTGGCAATGCTATCAATGGGAGAACTTCTTACTCTAGTATCTACCACATGAGCAAGATAGGCTTCACACCCCTTTCTAATCAACCTCCTGGCTGCAACAACTGAAACAAATAAGGAGGCTAGTTGTTCCTGCTCATTAGATACTATCACCTCTCTACCATCACCCGTTCTCAAAGAAACAATTTTCTTTTTACAATCCACCACAACTCCATGTCGAGATAGCCAATCCATACCTAAGATCACATCATATTCCTTAAATGGCATCTTAATCAAATCTCCAAGGAACTCCTCACCCTGCACCCTCACTACACTATTCCGGTGCACCTTACTCACAACCACACTATGCCCTAACGGATTTGTCACCAACACATCAAATCCTAGGGACTCAGCATGCAAATCAGATACAGGCAAAACAGATGCACTAATATATGAATGCGTGGAACCCGGATCAATCAAAGCAAGTACTGGAGTATTAAATAAAGAAAAAGTACCAGCTATGACTGCTGATGCATCTGGCTGCCTATGCATAACATACATCCTCTGGGAAGATCCAACCTCCTCTGGTCTACCCTCCCTGGATGTAGCACCTCCTCTAGAACTGAATCCTGGTCTACCTCCCCGGCTGGCACCTCTGCCTCCTCTGCCTCCCCTCACACTAGCTCGAGAAGCAGCAGAATCAACTGGCATCTGCTCCTGCCTCTCAGGACAGTCTCTCACAAAGTGGTCAGGTGATCCACACCTGAAGCATACCCCTGATCTACTATGCCTCCAACAAACGCCCCCATGTCTTCCACCACACTGGTTACACACAGGTAAGGTGGATCTCTGAACTCCAGGAGTAGGAGCACTCGCTACTGAAGCTGCAGGTCTAAATCTCTGCCTCTGGAACTGCACTGACCTACCCGCTGGTCTCTGGCTCCTACTACTCCGAGGAACAAAACTTCCTCTACCCCTCTTCGCAGAAGAAGACCCTGCCTCTAACTGGGGCCTTCTAACCCTAACCTCCTCCTCTGAAACAGCTGCAATAACTTGAGCTCGCTCTACACTTCGAGCTGCTGCCACAAGTTGTGAGAAATCCTGATATCTGGATCCAGCCACTAAGCACATGATCGAGGGCCTCAATCCCTCCTCAAATCGCCGACATCTATCAATCTCATCAGCAATGATGCCCCCAGCATACTGGCTTAGTCGAATAAACTCAACCTCATACTCAGTTACGGTCCGATGATCTTGCTTCAAATCTAGAAACTCTCTTTTCTTCCCATCTTTATACTCCCTAGGAGTATACTTCAACTCAAATTCCCTCAGAAAATCAGTGTAAGACAGTGTTGGAGGATCATCCATAGAATGGGGCACTGTCTTCCACCAGTCGTAGGCATCCTTCTGTAGCAAAGATCTTGCATAGTCAAACTTCTCCTCTGAAGTGGCTTGTAACTGCACAAATACCCTCTGAACTCTATCAAGCCACTGTTCTGCTACAGCCGGATCAACTGTACCAAAGAAATCCTCTGCTCCATATTTCCTTAGCTTATCATAGTGCCTTACTGGTACTGAAGGCTGAGGGGGTGGCGGCGGTGGCTGTGGTTGCACAGGTGCTTGTCTCATAGCTTCCATCATAGGCCTAAACCAGGCTGGCGGAACCTCCTCCCCAGCTGGTCTACCCGACACCGAAGCAGGTGCCTCCTCAACACTATCAACCCTAGCTCCCTCAGCAGGAGCAATACTCTCGGCACTACCCTCAATCGACTGACGTGAGTGAGAATCCATCACAACCTAAGTCTACAAACACAACAGAATACCTCTTATTAAAGATCAGAGACTGCCAATCCCAAACATGTATTTTTGTTCAAAAACTCACTTTTTAAGTAAAAATAGTCTTTTTCTTACATTTTACCTAGGTTGAGAATCTCAAACCTAGGCTCTGATACCAAAACAATTGTAACACCCCTTCCCAACCTACATATGTAAGCTGAGTAGAGGCGCCACACTAACCTAATGTTGCTACCAATTTTACTTAGTCAAATTTTAGTTCCGATTTTTACAAAATTTTTGCCATAGTTTCGCCTAAAAATTGAGTCCCAAGTGTCGACAAAACCGGTTTTTTTCTTATTTTCAAAAACATTTTACACAAACCAATGCAAACAAAATCATTCTCAGTACACTCCCAATAAATCCCCCTTGTAACCTCAACTACAACCTGCAAAAAGGATTTACACTTCTAGTACAACATAAAATAAAGGTTTTGTGACAACCCCCATATTTAAATATTACACAGCGGAAGTTATAAAATATTTACATATTTACAAATTCATATACATCAAAACTCAAGTTTTACAACACATAAAATTTATACATGATTGGCAAGTCTGCTCTGATCTTTAAGCTCCCAAAATGGATTCTTCAAGGTCTACTCTTACTAGGTCTTGATGAACTCTCGGGTTCAACTCTATCCACTCTACTACCTGCGCGATTAAACACTATCGCGCTAAGCCAACGGCTTAGTAAGATAAAACATGCTAACGGTATGCTTTAATGAAATGCAATGCCACATATGTTATTGATAAGTTCAACATCATAAATATAAAGTTAACCACACAATTATGCATTTCACAAATCATAGTTATATGAGCATACCACATTTCAACATCTTTTCACATTCAACATTAATCAATCATACTCCATAACCAACATCTCATTTCATTAAACTCATAACATTATTTAGGACATTCATATAACCTTGACACCTATGGGCCCAACAAGTATTTAATACGATATTCAGAGTTCAGAGTTACTGCTTTGGTTCATAGTCACAATAATCACGCCCGTAGGCAAAGTATATACATGTATCTCTATCCATGGATAGTGTAACAGACCCAGTCTCTTGGATCATCAACTCAACACATATGAGGAGATCCTCAACCCGGCAAGACTGTTACAAATCATGTATCTCATAGTGTAACAGACCTAGTCTCTTGGACCATCAACTCAACACCTATGAGGAGGTCCTCAACCAGGCAAGACTGTTACCTTTCATCATTTCTTAGGCATGCCACCCAAATCCAGAACTCTGAAACTGAATAACATATTAAACAAACAATTCATTTCCATTCTCAATTCTCATCACATTTAGGCAAAATGCCTTCTTTCTTTCAATTACATCATCTTAGCCAATAACAATGGCTTCACATTTCATTTCACAATATAACATCTCATTATTCAAGTATATATATATATCTCATCCATGATCACATTATATTTCACATAGCATCATTCATAAATATCAACATTTCATTCCACATTACTCATGAAACACATTACCATTCACAATGCACAACATAACATTGCTCAATCTCAACAATGCAATTAGGGCAAAGAACAATTGATTATAACATTCATTGATTCAAGTGTGTTTAGGGTTAGGTTTAAGGACCAACCTACCTTTGGAGAACCAAAGCAATGCAAGAAGAACAAAGAATTAAAACCCTAACCATAAATAGTACATTCTGGTTTTTAAACTCCATTTTATCCTTATTTTGAAAAATTGTATAAAATAATCTACTTGACTAAAAATTCTAAAATTTTTACAGAATTTAGTTTTGTATCTTAAAATCATGCCTTTAAAATTTCAGATCAAACTGAACACAAATTCTTGGTCAAATAGTTCACCTAACCAGACTGCCCCAATTGCCCTGCATCCTGGCAGCAGTTCTGAACTTTGTGAATTCCATAAATCAAATTCAATCAACGTGATTCCAAATTTTTTTTCTCAAATACTAAACTCACTAAGAAACAACATATCCAAAATTCGATTGGATATGATTTTTCTACATTTTATTAAAAATCACGAAATATAGCTGTCCCAGTTAAGGTACCTGCTGGAACAGGTCTAATGAAAATAATCTTTCTAAACTCATAACCATTCCAAAATCGAATCAACATATTTTTCAGTCATTCTAGACTCATAGAGGCACAACATATCAAAAATTCACTTCAAGAACATTTTTCTAAAATTAATTAAAAATCATACAAGTCACAGCCTTTACTAATCCTAAAACAGAAACAATTTCACTAAACACCAATCCTACTCTTCCATCACCAACACCAACCCAACTTCTCATCTATCAAGCAAAATCAATACTTACAATCATACCATAAGCAACTTAATCATACCACTTCAAAAGAATTGAAGAAATTAGAGAAAAGATCTTACCTTAGTTAAAAACTTCTTAAATCAACACTTGAACACTTAATCTTTCTTCAATTTAAGCTTGAAATCATCAAAACCATCACTTGTCTCTTTCTTTCTCTTTGGCTATGGAGGGCCGGCCATCAACAACAAGAAGAAGAAGAAATGATGAAGAAAACACAAGTCAAGCCTTCTTTAAATATCCACCATGTGATTTTATCCAAGCAATTACCAAAGTGCCCTTATTCACATAATTATCTTTTTGTCTTATATGTGCCCAATTAAGTAATTTACCAATCTCAAATAAATATCTTCTCTTGCATTGACCAAGCCTTTTGACCACTTTATATGTCATATATATTAACATATACACAACATATAAATTTGTCTCTAAACCCTATTTCTTCCCAAAATACATATACATATACTTTCTCTTCTCAATTTCTTTTCTCTTACAATTTAACACATATATTCAATCCAATATATAACAATAACAACAACAACAATATGCAAAACTTCTAGGGCATAAATGAGGATATTACAAAGGCTATGAAAATAAACAAGCAAACTCAAGTTAAACTTCATATAACACTTCAAAACCCTAAAACCAATTCAACTTCAACACTTCCAAAATCAACAACAATCCAACTTCTTAACTTAAAACCAATTTAAACACTTGAAAACACATCACAAACACATCTTATCATCAAATCAACAAACCCTAATTCATTTCAAACACCACTTCAAAAGAATAGAAGAAATCAAGGAAAAGATCTTACCTCAAATGAAGAAATTTCACAAATCTATAACCAAATCCTTTGATTCCTCTTCAAGTTGCTTCTAGCATCAAGAACACCTCTCTCACTCTCTCCTTTCTTGAATGGCCGGCCAAGAATGCAAAGAAAAGACAAAATGAAGACAAGTCAACCTCTTCTTCTTCTTTAAATCTCCACCATGCAATCCAACAAGGAGAAATTACTTAATTGCCCTTAACCATTAAACTAATCTTTTGTCTCTTATATGCCCAAATAAGTAATTTCACATGCCACATAAAAAATATCCTCTTCCATTGACTCCTAATTTGACCAAATTATATGTTATATATATTAAAATATAATCAACATATACACTTTCCTTTAATTTCTTTTCTCTTGCAATAAGACACCTACATTCATTCCAATTTAAAACAACAACAACAACAACAACAACAACAACAACAACAATAGCAACATTCAAAACTTCTAGGGCATATATGGGGATATTACAATTCTCCCCCTCTAAAAAGAAATTTCGTCCTCGAAATTACCTGATATCAAGTCTGAAACAACTGAGGATATTGATCTCGCATGGTTTGCTCACTTTCCCAAGTTGCCTCTTCCTTTCCATGATTCTTCCATAAAATCTTCACCAATGGCACTCTCTTGTTTCTCAACTCTTTCACATCACGTGCCAAGATAGCAACTGGTTCCTCCTCAAGTGTCAAATCTGGGCTCACTTCGATAGATTCAATTGGCAGCACATGAGATGGATCTGACCTGTATCTCCTCAACATAGAAACATGAAATACGTTATGAATCCGATCCAACTCAGGTGGCAAAGCAAGCCGATAAGCAACTGGCCCAACTCTTTCCAAAACTTCATACGGTCTGATGAAACGAGGACTCAATTTCCCTTTTCGACCAAATCTCAAGATCTTTTACCAAGGAGACACTTTCAAAAATACTTTATCTCCCACATTATACTCAATGTCTCTCCTTTTTAAGTCTGAATAAGATTTCTGTCGGTCTGAAGCTGCTTTTAACCTGCCTCGAATCAACTTCACTTTCTCTTTAGTTTCTATAATCAAATCAGGCCCAATTAACTTACTTTCACCAAGCTCATTCCAACACAGAGGTGTCCTACACCGTCTACCATACAGTGCTTCGAATGGTGCCATACCAATGCTGGATTGGTGACTGTTATTGTAAGCAAACTCCACAAGCGGTAGAAATCTGTCCCAACTTCCAGAGAAATCAATGACACAGCTTCTCAACATGTCCTCGATAATCTGTATCACCCTCTCTGACTGTCCATCCGACTGTGGATGAAAAGCAGTGCTGTAACGACCCTCCCCGACCAGGTCGGCTGCCCGGCCCACTAGTGGCTTACGGCCCGGCCTTTTCACCACCTGGGCACGGAGTCCGCAGGAGGCAAGCGACCGCTACAGTACTGGACAGCCCTCGCAGCAGGATTTGTTAATTTGGCCTCCCAGGCATTGTCACACTGAGAGGTCGCCTCCCTGGATCGAACCCCTGACCTCCCACTTAAGAGAGCCAGCGAGAACCATCCAGTACCATTTCTGCAGAAATGGTACTGGATGGTTCTCGCTGGCTCTCTTAAGTGGGAGGTCAGGGGTTCGATCCAGGGAGGCGACCTCTCAGTGTGACAATGCCTGGGAGGCCAAATTAACAAATCCTGCTGCGAGGGCTGTCCAGTACTGTAGCGGTCGCTTGCCTCCTGCGGACTCCGTGCCCAGGTGGTGAAAAGGCCGGGCCGTAAGCCACTAGTGGGCCGGGCAGCCGACCTGGTCGGGGAGGGTCGTTACAGTTAAAAAGGCTTGTAACACCCCGATACCTTATATAAGTACTATACATATACCTGGTATACATACGGTAAATATATAAAGTATAAGGATGCCACTTTACGTTACCTTTTTAAAACCTGTAAAAGAATTCCAAACCATAATACACTAATTTAAATAAGATTTACCAAATCATTATCTTTATCAAAAACTTCATTTATACATATAATTACTTTCTCGTCATAAATACATCAATATAAAAATTATACATGTATGCATTTCCCTCTAGTTGGTCTCGACAAACTTTACTCTTCTTGTGGCATAACAAAAGACTTCATATCTTCCATCTATATACCTGCGCGAATAAACACCCGCGCTAAGCCCGAGAGCTTAGTAGTCCAAATATAAAATATAAACATATAGTATAGAAGTATTAACATATAATGATATATCAATTCAATATATAATTTGTTCTTATCATACCTTCTTTTCTTTTTAATTTCATCTTTAATATATCCTAGCTAATTTCATATATGATGTACATACATACATAATATTATCACCAACTCCAATGCATCACCAATACTCAAAACCAATATATTAATACCCCCACATTATATATACCATACCAATCATTATTGCAATACACACTTTACATATCATACCAATTATTATTGCAGTACACACATTACATATCATACACTCATTATTGCAATACACACATTACACATCATATCACTCATTATTGCAATACACACATTACACATCATATCACTCATTATTGCAATACACACATTACATATCATACAAATCATAAATCCCATTTCCACTAAAGACAACCTTTATCATCAACCACAATTCGTTTACATATTACACTTAATAACATTATATTATTCACAATTATCCAAGCACAATTCATTATTAATACTCATAATCAATATTTCAATACTTGCATTTCACATTGACAATAAAGACAGACTCGGGCCCAAAACACTAATATGCCATTCGACTTTCAGAGTTAATGCTTTGGTTTAATTATCACATTTATCATTATCCCAACTAGGCTTCAAGGATTAGGTTCAACCAAGCTTCTAGGGGAACAAAGCACGCTAAGTATCAACCCAACTTGGCTTCAAGAACCAATCCAACCTAGCTTCAAGGGTTGTAACATCTCAATTAGGCTTCAAGGGCTAGACCCAACCAAGCTTCAAGGGGAGTAAAACATGTTAAACTTCAACCCAACTTGGCTTCAAGGATCAAGTCCAACCTAACTTCAAGAGATTGTTATTATTAGGCATGCCACTAACAACAAAACTCTGAAAATGAATAACATATTAGACACACAATTCATTGATCATTCTATCATCAATATCATTCACAATTCTCATCATCATTTAGGCAAACATGCCTCACATATCTCAATTGAATTGTCATAGCCAATCACAATGGCTTCACAACATATTATATCTCAATTCATATGATACATATAACATCATTGATATAACATTTCAAAATATATTATTCATATAATACATTGCCCTTCACAATGCATATAACATAACATTTCATCATTTCTCAAAACACACTAACACCATTCATTATTAGAACATTTATCATAACAAATTGCACATACCTTATGAATGATCCTCATTTCTTTCTACCTTCCCATTTCATATTTCATCCTTTATATTTATATATATATATATAATGATTTACATTCTTCATTTACATTCATAATATAATAGCTTATTTAACACTTTCATCCCAATGTGTAAATGTTTAAAGACATATAAGGATATACAATCTAATAGGGTTTATGCTTACCTTGTTAATGATCTTCACATCCTTCACATCATTATCATCACCTTAATCCAATTATATTAACAATATAGTAAACCACTTAACACATTTGCAAACAAATGTGTTAAGCCTCAAATCATATAAATAAATACGATCATATGTATTGGTACTTACCTCAAGAACTATTCCCATCCATCTATACATTTCCTCTTCCAAGAATTCTCAACAATTAGGTTAATGCAACACAATCTCTTCAAAACCTAATCCAAAGATCATTATTCATAGGTTTAGAATCATCCATATACATTTGTTTAGGTCATTCTTTGATTACAAAGTATTTAGAGTGTATATAAAATGTTTAGGAGCAAAAGACTTTTGAAGAATCAAACAATGCATGAAGAACCAAAAACCATCACAGTAGCAAACACACCCAAGGGACACGGCCAAGTTTGTGGCCATGTCTCTCAAAACCAAAACTTCTCGAGACAGACACGGGCAAGGACACGGCCGTGTCTCTCAACACAACTCAGGTAGTAGCAAACACGGACAAGGGACACGGCCAAGCCAGTGGCCGTGTCTCTCCAAAATCTATCCAACACGGCCAAATTTCCATAGACTTGGCCGTGTCTTTCAAAAACATTAAGTCTTGGCCGTGTTCCTTTCTTATTTTGGCCGAGTCTCACATAAACAAAACCCTAAATGTGGCCAAACCTCTTTCAATTGCATTTAAACACATTATACACAACACAACCTCATTCAAATGCATATAAACCATGTCATTAACACTTATTTAACATGTTAATCACAATATTGCACATTAACAACACATTGAATCATCTACCATTTCAAAACCCTAAAACCATCATCACTCTTGATCTTTCACTATCCAAATCCACTTAACTTACCATCTTCACAACAAAACCAACACCAATTCAATCCTTTAGCTTATAATCAATTTCAATACTTGTAAACACATATATAACACACCAAATCATAAAATCAATCCATCACAACCTATCTCAAACACCACTTCAAACATTAACAAGGGAAAACAAGTAAGTACTTACCTATTTTGAAGAAATTTCACAAATCTCCAACTTGATCCTTTGCTTCATCCTTCAATTTGATGATAACCCTTTAAACACCTCTCTCGCTCTTCTTTTCCTTAGATAGCCGGCCACACCATCGAGAAGAGAAGAAGAAAAGTTGATGAAGAAATCACAAAGTCAACACTCATTAAATACTCATCCAAAAGAAAATTACTATAATACCCTCATACACATTTTAATTCCTTTTATCATCTCTTGCCCACTTTGGTAATTTCACACTTAACACTTAAAATATCTTCTTCCCTTGACTAAGCATTTTGACCAATTTATATGTTATATATATGACCATATACACAACATATACATTCCCTTAACACCACCATTTCTTTTGCAAAAATATATATACATTTAATTCAATTCAAACACAATTACATCAATACTTCTAGGGCACATATGGGGATATTACAAGTGCTGAAGTGCAGTCGAGAACCCAAAGCTCCATGCAAACTCTTCCAAAACCTGGAAGTAAACCGGGGATCTCGATCAGACACTATAGAAGTTGGAACACCATGCAACTTTACAATCTCTTGGATATACAGCTCAGCTAATCTCTCCAAAGAGTAATCCATTCGAACCGGAAGAAAATGAGCTGTCTTAGTCAATCTATCCACAATCACCCAAATAGCATCATGTTTCCTTTGTGTCAATGGTAAACCAGACACAAAATCCATGGTTACTCTCTCCCATTTCCATTCAGGGACTGACAAAGGTTGAAGCAACCCAGTTGGAACTTGATGCTCTGCTTTTACCTTCTGACAGGTAAGACATTTCGATACAAACTCCGCTATGTCTCTCTTCATACCAGACCACCAGTAATGTTGCTTCAAATCATGATACATCTTGGTATTGCCCGGATGCATAGCAAACACTGACTGATGTGCTTCTTCTAAAATGATCCTTCTCAAATTAACATCATCCGGCACACACAATCTGTTCTTAAACCAGAGACTCCCATCATCTCTCACAACAAAATCTCTACTCTTTCCATTCTGATAATCTGAAACAATCTTCTGAATCTTCTTATCAGTCATCTGAGCCTCTTTAATCTTGTCCAACAAAACTGGTTTCACATGCAACTGTGCCAACAATGCACCATCATCACAAGATACAAAACTGGCATGCAATGCTCTCAACTCAACAAGCAACGAGAGCGAATAAACAGTTAAACCAGCTAAAGACTTCCGACTCAAGGCATCAGCAACAACATTTGCTTTACCTGGATGATAATCAATCAAACAGTCGTAGTCTTTAATCAATTTCAACCACCTCCTCTGTCGAAGATTGAGCTCTTTTTGGACACCCAAATATTTCAAACTTTTGTGATCAGTGTAGATAAAACATTTCTCCCCAAACAAATAGTGTCGCCAAATCTTCAATGCAAACACAATGGCTGCTAGCTCCAAATCATGGGTCGGATAATTGAGCTCATGCGGTTTCAACTGCCGAGAAGCATAAGCTATCACTTTACCTTCTTGCATCAGAACACAACCCAAACCACTATGTGAAGCATCACTGTAGATCACATATGGTTTGCCTTCTACAGGTAAAGTAAGAACATGCGCTTGAGTCAACATCTCTCTCAACTGTTCAAAGCTAGCCTGACATTGATCTATCCACACAAATCTAACTCCCTTTCGAAGCAATCTGGTGAGTGGAGTAGCTATCAAAGAAAATCCTTTCACAAACCGCCGGTAATAGCCTGCCAAACCCAGAAAACTTCTAACTTCAGTCACAGACTTTGGTGGACTCCAATTCAAAATAGCTTCAACTTTACTCGGATCAACTCTAATACCCTCTGCTGAAACTATATGCCTGAGAAAAGCTACTTGGTCAAGCCAAAACTCACACTTCGACAATTTAGCAAACAACTGCTTCTCTCTTAAAATCTGCAACACAATCCGCAGATGCTTGTCATGTTCCTCTTTATTCCGCGAATACACCAGAATATCATCAATAAACACTACCACAAACTGATCCAGATAGGGCCTAAACACCCTATTCATCAAATCCATAAAAACTGCAGGTGCATTCGTCAAACCAAATGGCATTACTAGAAACTCATAATGCCCATACCTGGTCCGAAAGGCGGTCTTAGGAACATCTTCAACTCTGACTCTCAGCTGATGGTACCCTGATCTCAGATCAATTTTAGAAAACACAGCTGCACCCTTCAATTGATCAAAGAGATCATCGATTCTAGGCAAAGGATATTTATTTTTAATAGTCACCTTATTCAATTGCCTATAATCGATACACAACCTCATAGTACCATCTTTCTTCTTCACAAATAAAACAGGAGCTCCCCAAGGTGAGACACTAGGGCGAATAAATCCTTTATCCAACAACTCCTGTAATTGCACTTTCAACTCTCTCAATTCTGCTGGTGCCATTCTATAAGGAGTAATAGAGATAGGAGTGGTACCAGGCAACAATTCAATACCAAACTCCACCTCTCTCTCAGGAGGCAATCCTGGTAACTCTTCTGGAAACACATCTGGGAACTCTGCAACTGTAGCAATACTATCAATAGGGGAACCCTTCACTCTAGTATCTACCACATGAGCAAGATAGGCATCACATCCTTTCCTAATCAACCTCCTGGCTGCAACAGCTGAAACAAACAAAGATGCTAACTGTTCCTGCTCATTAGATACTATCACATCTCTACCATCAACAGTTCTCAAAGTCACAACTTTCTTTTTACAATCCACCACAGCTCCATGTCTGGATAACCAATCCATGCCTAGGATCACATCATATTCCTTAAATGGTATTTCAATCAAGTCTCCAAGAAATTCCTCACCCTGCACCACTACTGCACTATCCCGGTGCACTTTACTAACAATCACACTATGCCCTAACGGATTTGTCACCAATACATCAAATCCTAGGGACTCAGCATGCATATCAGACACAGGCAAAACAGATGCACTAATATATGAATGGGTGGATCCGGGATCAATCAAAGCAAGTACTGAAATATCAAATAAAGAAAAAGTACCAGCTATAACTGCTGAAGCATCCGGCTGCCTCTGCATAACATATATCCTCTGGGAAGACCCAACCTCCTCTGGTCTACTCTCCCTGGATGTAGAACCTCCTCTAGCACTGAACCCAGATCTTCCTCCTCGGCTGAAACCCCTGCCTCCTCGACCTCCCCTCACACTAGGTCGAGAAGCTGCAGTATCAACTGACATTTGCTCTTGCCTCTCAGGACAATCTCTCACAAAGTGATCTGGTGATCCACACCTGAAACATACCCCTGCTACCCCTGTCTTCCAACAAGGACCACCATGTGGCCTACCACAATGAATGCAAATGGGTAGGGTGGATCTCTGAGTCACTGGGGTCGGAGCACTCGCCACTGAAGCTGCAGGTCTAAATCTCTGCCTCTGAAACTGCACTGACCTACCAGCTGGCCGCTGACTCCTACTGACCCTAGGAACAAAGCTTCCTTTACCTCTCTTTGCAGATGAAGACCCTGTCTCAAACTGGGGCCTTCGAATCCTAACCTCTTCCTCAGAAGCAGCTGCAATATTCTAGGCTTTTTCCACACTCCGAGCTGCTGCCACAAGCTGGGAAAAATCATGATATCTGGATCCAGCTACCAGACACATGATATAGGGCCTCAATCCCTCCTCAAATCTCCGGCATCTATCTATATCATCACATATAATGCCCCCAGCATACTGGCTTAACCGAGTAAACTCTAACTCATACTCAGTTACGGTCCGGTTATCTTGCTTCAAGTTCAAGAACTCCATCTTCTTCCCATCTTTGTACTCCCTCGGAGTATACTTCAATTCAAATTCTCTTAAAAAATCAGCATAGGACAGTGTTGGTGGATCTTCCATAGCATGGGGCACTGTCTTCCACCAGTTATATGCATCCTTCTGCAACAAGGATCTTGCATAATCAAACTTTTCTTCGAGAGTGGCTTGCAATTGAATAAATATTCTCTGAACTTTATCAAGCCACTGCTCAGCTACAGCGGGATCAGTAGTGCCTACAAAATCCTCTGCTCCATACTTCCGTAGTTTATCATATTGCCTCACTGATACCAAAGGCTGAGGGGGTGGTGGTGGTGGTTGCACAGGTGCTTGCCTCAAAGCCTCTACCACATGCCTAAGCCAAGCTGGTGGAACCTCCTCACCAACTGGTCTCCCCGACACCGAAACAGGTGCCTCCCCAGCACTATCAACTCTAGCTCCCTCTCTTACATCATCAGGTGCCACACTCTTGGCACTACCCTCAATTGACTGACGCGAATGAGGATCCATCACAACCTATGTCTGCAAACACAGCAGAATACATCTTATTAAAGATCAGAGATTGCCAATCCCAAACATGTATGTTATTCAAAAATTCACCTTTTTAAGTAAAAATATTCTTTTTCTTATACGTGACCTAGGTTGAGAATCTCAAACCTAGGCTCTGATACCAAAACAACTGTAACACCCCCACACCCAGTACAAGCACACTACTACACCACAATGTAGCATACGTGCACCAAACATAGGGATGCTACTGCTTTCCTTAACATTCAAAACATTTTAGAAAATACTATAATCTTTATCATATCTATTATAGAAAATAGGTCATTAACTTGTAATTTAAAACAAATTAGATATACAGATACATTTAATTAGTACACAGCGGAAGTTATAAAATATTTACATTATATGAAAACATTTAAATTCATATTTACAAATATACATATATTTACATTCTAAACAATATTTTACAAAACATAAAGAAATTATACATGATTGGCAGCTTTCTCTGATCTTTAAGTTCCAAATAAACTCTTCAATTTCTACTCTCACTCGGTCTCGAGGAGCTCTCAGGTTCAACTCTGTTACCTGCGTGATTAAACACTATCGCGCTAAGCCATCGGCTTAGTAGTACAAATCATGCCAATATTATGTTTAATGCAATGCAATGCCACACAAATTATCAATAAAGGCCACTTCATAAGTGAAAAGCTAACATCACACCTTTGCATTTCACAAATCATAATCATATGAGCACACCACATTTCAACATTTTTCCATAACCCTATTAGTCAACCATTTTACCATTCATGACTCACATTAAACAAAGACAAGCATGGGCCCAAAACACACTAATATACCATTCAATTTTCAGAGTTAATGCTTTGGTTTTGTTATCACATTTATCAATATCATCAACCCAACTAGGCTTCAAGGATTAGGTTCAACCAAGCTTCAAGGGGAGCAAAGCATGCTAAGCATCAACCCAACTTGGCTTCAAGAACCAACCCAACCTAGCTTCAAGGGTGGTAACATCTCAATTAGGCTTCAAGGATCCAATCCAACCTAACTTCAAGAGATTGTTACACTTATTAGGCATGCCGCCAACAACAAACTCTGAAAATGGAATAGCACATTAGCCACACAATTCATTTATTATTCAAGTATCATTTCCATTCTCAATTCTTATCATCATTTAGGCAAACATGCCTTATTCCTTTCAATTGAATCATCATAGCCAACCACAATGGCTTTACAACTCAATTCACAATATATCACTCTTCATTATTCAAGTACACATTTATAACAATAATTATATTTGACATCAATGAAGTCAACATGGCATTGAACATTCTTTAAGCAAACATACCTCAATCATATCATTTCCATTGTTATAACTCATAACATTAATTCCATATTAATGTAAATCATCATCAATAATCACATTATATTCCACATAGCATCATTCATAATATCAACATCTCATTCCACATTATACACAACATATCATTATTCATATGCATCATCAATATGAGCAAATGTAGGTTAAATCCCAACATTATATGATTGTATGCAATTATGTAATTTGTACTTACCTCAATCACAATTCAAATAACTCTAAACACTTCCCTTTTCCAAGATTCTTCACTTTCCAAAATTAGGGCAAATCACCTTCTTTCAAAACCTAATCCAAGGAATAATACAATCCATCAATTCCAATACAATTTACCACTTAATAACTTCTTACTAAACCCTTAAATCTCAAAATTACACTTCAACATCATACATTAGAGACCACGGTCGTGGCCACCACAACCCCCACGGGCGTGGGGTACAAAACGGTTCTGCCCTTTTTTCTTCACTCCACCACGGCCATGGCTACAATTGGCTATGGATGGCCACGGCCATGGCACCCCAAGGCCACGGGCGTGGCATCCAGAAGGCTACTGCCTTCGGCCAACTTCTCACTTCCAAAGCCTACAACGCCACCAAACACCAACAACAAGCAAGGCTATGAAAATAAACAAGCAAACTCAAGTTAAACTTCATATAACACTTCAAAACCCTAAAACCAATTCAACTTCAACACTTCCAAAATCAACAACAATCCAACTTCTTAACTTAAAACCAATTTAAACACTTGAAAACACATCACAAACACATCTCATCATCAAATCAACAAACCCTAATTCATTTCAAACACCACTTCAAAAGAATAGAAGAAATCAAGGAAAAGATCTTACCTCAAATGAAGAAATTTCACAAATCTATAACCAAATCCTTTGATTCCTCTTCAAGTTGCTTCTAGCATCAAGAACACCTCTCTCACTCTCTCCTTTCTTGAATGGCCGGCCAAGAATGCAAAGAAAAGACAAAATGAAGACAAGTCAACCTCTTCTTCTTCTTTAAATCTCCACCATGCAATCCAACAAGGAGAAATTACTTAATTGCCCTTAACCATTAAACTAATCTTTTGTCTCTTATATGCCCAAATAAGTAATTTCACATGCCACATAAAAAATAACCTCTTCCATTGACTCCTAATTTGACCAACTTATATGTTATATATATTAAAATATAATCAACATATACACTTTCCTTTAATTTCTTTTCTCTTGCAATAAGACACCTACATTCATTCCAATTTAAAACAACAACAACAACAACAACAGCAACAACAATAGCAACATTCAAAACTTCTAGGGCATATATGGGGATATTACAAAACCCAGGTTGACCACCTCTACTAAAATCTTTGCTACTACGACCCCCTCTGACACTGGGTCTAGATGATGCAGTATCTGCCTGCCTAACCTCTGGTGGCTCGAGACAATCTCTGATAAAATGATCTAATGACCCATATCTAAAACACACTCCCGAAGCACCTCTCTGCCAGCAGACACCTCCATGTACTCTACCACAATAAACGTAAGTAGGTGGAGTAGGTCTCTGAGCCACTGGAGTCGGAGCACTAGCCACTGAAACTGCAGATCTCTGCCTCTGTCTCTGCTGCTGTACTGACCTGCCAAACTACCCCTGACTCCTACTAAACCTCTGAAAATATCCCCCCTCTGCCTCTCTTCACTGATGAAGACCCTGCCTCACTCTGGGGTCTCCTAACTCTGGCCTCCTCAACCCTGACAGCTGCTACAAGGCTCTGTGCCCTCTCAACATTCCTGGCAGCTGCAACTAACTGAAAAAAATCTTGATACCGGGAGCCTGCAATGATGCACATGATAGAGGGTCTCAGTCCTTCCTCAAACCTTCTGCATCTATCAAACTCGTCAGAAATGATCCCACCAGTATAGTGACTCAACCGGATAAACTCGATCTCATACTCAGTCACGGTCCTGGTATCCTGTCTCAGACTCAGGAACTCCATCTTCTTTGAATCTTTATAATCTCTCGGAGTATACTTCTGGTCAAATTCCCGCAGGAAATCATCATAGGTCAGGGCTGGTGGATCATCCAGAGAATGTGGAATCGTCTTCCACAAATCATATGCATCTCTCTGCAAAAGAGATCTGGCATAATCAAACTTCTCTTCTGGACTAGCCTATAATTGAATGAATACCCTCTGAACCCAGTCTAGCCACTTCTCTGTTACAGCAGGATCTGTAGTACCAACAAAGTCCTCAGCCCCATACTTTCTCAGTTTATCATACTGCCTCACCGGAAACTGCGGCGGCTGTGGAACTGGAGCCTACCTCAACAACTCTACCATATGCCATACCCAACCAGGTAGAATCTCATTAGCTCTTGGTCTCACAGGCACAGAAACAGATGCCTCGCCAGCAGATACAACTCTAGCTCCATCTCTACCCTCATTTAGAGTCACACTCTCTGCACTACCCTCAGCAGCCTGATGCGGCCGAGACGCCATAACTACCTATATCTGCAAACAAAGCAGAAAATAGTATATCAGATATCAGAAACTGCCAGTGCCAATGCATGTATTACAATTAAAAACTATTTTTCAAATCCCCCATTTTCTCTCTCTATCATCTCACCTAGGTCGAGAACCTCAAACCTAGGCTCTGATACCAAAATAAATGTAACACCCTTATACCCTATATATGTACAATATATATTTCAAGCATATGTAAAATATGCATATACGGTACAAAAATGTCACAGACTAGTTTAATAAAATTTTTTAACATTTCCAATTTAAAATTTCAAATTCTAAATATATAAAAATTAAATAGAATATAAATATTCATTACTTGTTATAAGAACCCAAAATAAATAATATATATAAAAATCTCTAAGAAAAATTCTCCAGAGTTTGTTTGTATTTTGGACATCCCAAAATTTATCAAAACACAACCTGTAAAAAGAAAACACTCCCAAATAATTTAAAATCACCATCTCAACCATACTTCTCAATTTCACCAAGTTTCTCAAACATTTATACATATAGATATATATAATTTAAAACACACTTACTCTCCCATTTCAAATACATTGACCCAAACATTCTTTATAATATACAATACGTAAAATCCAAAACATAATATATTATGCATAAAACTCAAAAAATGTACAATAACATAAAAATATATACATGCTGCTAGTAGTATTTCTGATCTCGATAGTAACTCAACAAACTCAACTACAAGTCTAGACTCGACCTAGTTTAGAAGAACTCTCTGGCTCAGCTGGATCTACCCTGTCACCTGTGCGATGGAAATAATCACACTAAGCCGAAGCCTGGCGGTACAAACTTTGATAATAACAATATAACTCAATGCAATACCAATGCACAAATGCATTTAGATGTCACATCATTCCACTTTCTTATATTTTTTAAATATTTCATAATTCACATTAAAACAAAGACAAGCATGGGCCAAAAAAGGATCTAATATGCTATTCAAATTTCAGAGTTACTGCATTGGTCCATAATGACACCATATGTCTAGCCCCGTAGGCAATATATCCATGGATAATGTAACAGCCCAGTCTCTTGAACCTCAACCTGGCTAGACCCTTAGGCCCTAGTATCTTGGTCCTTAACCCGGCTAGACTGCTACAGTTTTTGAGGCTTACGACCCAGTTGTTTCACCCCAAAAATATCATATTTATTAGCTGGCCTGGCTTGTGACCATGTCTTTTCACCATTCTAACATTTAGCCTATAGGCAATCATAGGCATGTGGCCAAATCCAGAACTTTGAAAATTGAATAACATACTAGTCACACAATTTATTCATTTTTCTCATTATTAATCTCTTTCTCTTTGTCGCATATTCAATCTAGGAACATTGCCTTATTTTCACTTTTTTTCTCACTTTTCTCATTTTTCTCATTTTTATCAATATCAATTCATTTCATTATTACACATATCTCATTTTTTTTTTTGCATTCACAGCACATTACGCAATTACTTTGGGTATTTTCACATAATATGAATATTTCACATGTTACACAAATTAGCCATTATCAATGGCTTTTCACAATGCATTTAACACATATATGACATTACAAATGTCATAGCATATTATTCATACAAAATCAATGAACCAAGTAGCTTAACACTTTTTTCAACCAAAATGTGTTAAGTCCAAATGTTATGCAAATATAGACATTATATTCAAAGTTTGTACATACCTCCACTAGCAACCCAAACCAAGCTAAAAACAACCTTCAATCCAATCTTTCCAACTTGCCCTTCACCACTTGGATGAAGCAAATCAACCTCCCTCAAAGCCTAAACCAAATGTGATAATAAATAATCATTTAGTATCACATTTAATGACATTTCCAACATTAAACCATAATTACACAGTACTCCTACAAATTTTTAAAAATTTAGCCTTTTCTTACTTCAACATTAGAATTCCCTTCTACTACAATTAAATTTGTGTTTTAAGTTTATTTATATTATTAAAAACATATTTATTACATTTAAATCATTTACATTATAAAAAATACACTCTTATACATAAAATCTCAAAAATGGCATAACCTTCCTCCATTGAAGGTTTTTCATTCCAACACAAACCATTACTCATTCCAAGCTTATATTCATCACTTTTAACACTAAAAAACATGCTTAAACAAATAAAATCACACAATTCAACCACTTTGGAAAATCACTTTTCCAAAACCCTAAATCTCCACTTCCATTCTCAAACTCCAACCCAACACCACCAAATCCAATATTTGACTTTAAAATACTTGTTTATGAATCAAAACAACTCATTTAGAACCAATATGCACAAGTAAAGTTCATGTTTTCAAAACCCCAAAAATCCATAACCCTAAATTATCTCTCTTCACCATTCTTTAACCAAACTCCATCATCTCTTCAATCTAACCTTAGAATCATTGTTAACTACCCAAAATAACATAATACACACCCATTTCAACAAATATAACATACTACATCAAAATCTCAAAACTCACATAATCCAAATTTCCAAGGAATTCAAAGAAAAGAGATGGAAACTTACTAATTTTGGTGGAGATCACCAAAAATCCACTTGTAACTTGTTAATTCCTTCAATTTATGGAGTATGGAAGAAGTAGAATCCTTGGTCTAGCTCCCATGGAATTTTGGCCAAAGGAAAGAGAAGAAGAAGAAGAAGAAGACTTTAATATTTCTTTTCCTTTCATCTTTTTTTTTTTAAACCACACACACACACACACATATATATATATATAATAAAATAATTTAATATTTAATTATTTAATTATTTTTTTAATAAAATAAAAGTCTTAATTTCCCTCTTCCATTCAAAAATAATTTTTTTGAATTTTTTTTATTAATTTTGAATTTATAAGATTTAATTAGTAAATACCCTTTTCTTTTAAAAAGTGTTGACTTTTATATATGTTATGTATATTTTGCATATATATCACATATATATTCCACTTTGTCATTTAAAATTCCTTCATTTTTCATTTAAAATCATTAATTTAATTTATCCTTTTAAATTATAATTTATTTTATAAAATTTTTCAAAAATTAGTAATTTTCAAAAATTTTAGGATGTTACACTTGGCATCTTCAAGGGGTTTTTCATATTCTCTCATTTAATTCATGTCTAGATTGTTGTTGTTTTGTTATGAAAAATAATATTTCAATTGATAATTTTGATTTAATTTATATTGAGATAAATGTTTATTTTGAAATGGTGATGAGCTAAATTATCCATTCCTAAGGTTTATAGTAAATTTGATTAAATGACTTAGTTTGATTATTTCAATTAATATACCTTGTAATATCAGTTGATTACATTGGATTGAAAGTTAGGTTAATAGATTGGCCACCTATTGATCTCTTAATATTAAATGATGGATCGAGAGGTAAAATTTTATATTGAAACCATGCTATCAACTACTCCAACAATGAATTAGAAATATAAGTTTCAGGGTTCTATTAATTTGAAAATTCAAAATAATTGGTTGTTATTAATTTTTGAACATGAGAATTGATTAATTGATAATTGCTAATTAAATGCAAGAAACACATTAAATTACAAGATTGTATTAATGGATAATTTGAGGATTAAGCTTTGATTAAATTGATCTACAAACCCTATGCACCATTCCAAGAATTTGAGTTAATCTTGCATAACCATTATTCGTTTTACTTTTAAATTTTAATTACTTTTCACCATTTCAACATATCACACTCAAACTTTAATATTTTATTTTAATTAAACTATTACAAACAACACATTTCTTATGAGACAGCCTTGAAGCAATCACCGTTGCTAGAATAGCCTATACATGCAAGTGCCGTCTGGTAGTAGTATTAAATAGAGCACAACAAATTTTTGGCGATGATGCCGTGGAAGGCAATTTTTAGTAGTAGTTTGATTTTTTTTTATTTTAATTGTTTGAAGTGTTTCTTTTTGAAGCCTAGATGATTTATGTGGGACCGACATAGGCACGACCCTCGTCTTAACGCACTATATTTTTTTATGGGATAATATTGAGATGTGTTTATTTATTTTCTTTTAAATTATTCAATTATTTTCATATGTGTTGCATTATTTTTTCTTTGCTTTATTCTTTTCCTTAGATTTATATATATTTTTAAAGGGAATTGTAAAAGGAATGTTTCCATCTAGCATGGGTGCCTTAATTATTTTATGTAATTTAGTGTATTTCAAAGACTTTGGATTAATGTAAGGGGCATGTTTCCACCTATGGTGGGTGTCCCATTTTATTTACTTTGTTTTCTTTTTGTGGATATTTGGATATTTATAAGGACATATTTTCATTGATCGATAGGTGTCCATTTATTTATTTGTTTGATTTTAATACAATGAATATTTATTTATTTTAATTTGCATATAGTGTAGATAATTTTATAATACTTAAGAATTTAATAATATTTAGACCTAAAAATGAGGCCAGTTCCAATGAACCGGGCACTATGGGGGTGTTGGGCCACTTCTCTCCTTCCCCATGCGTACCTAACTTTCTGAACCAAATATCTTAGGAATCGAGTTATCTACCCCTTTCTTTTTCTTGGCCGTCCGAATGGCGACTCCATTTTTTTGGATTTAGGCCCGTGTTCTCTAATACACCGAGCCTAATAGTACTGAAGTCGCAGCCGGGAGTGGGGGCGAAAATCCCTGCTCACAGGGAAAGACCAAGAATATGCCTTTGAAGGTTTCCATCAAAGGCATAGGAATGACCCATATTCAAACTCTTATAACTCCAGTTGGAGAAATCACCCAAATTTTTCATGAAAGAATCATCAACATGTTCCATCTCAACAACCCTTCCAACCTTATCAAAGAAGTCCTTAATTTCAAGGGCAAACTTTAAATCAAGAGCAAAGTCAAGAAACCTTTACTTGATGAAAATTTGAATGCTTTCATTCAAATAAGTACTCAAAATCAAGAGGTGATTAACAAGTGGTTTAACTCTTTAGAAGCATCACTTAAGAAGGTGAAAACTCAAGTTGGTCAAATAGCTAACCAACTTCAAGCTCATCAAAAAGGAAAATATCCAAGTCAACTGGAGCAAGCCAAAGCAATCACGGTCTTAAAAAGTGGTAAGATAATTGATAATAAAATCGGTGATAATAAAATTGGTAATTCTTTGGATGCAGGTACAATTCAAGAAAATGGCAAGGAAATGCAAGCAAGAAAAGCTCCACCAAGTGAATCGAAGGAGGAAAATGAGGAGACATCCATTTCGCTAAAGTTTCACAAATCTCCAAATCCTTACAGATCGCTAATTCTTTTCCCAAGTAAGTTAAAAAATGAGAAGCAAGATAAACAATTTTTTGAAATTTATAACATGCTCTCAAAGGTAAGAATTAATCTTCCCTTACTTGAAGTGATTAAAAATATATCAGCTTATGCGAAGTTCTTCAAGGAATTAAACAATAAAAAGAAAAGGTATGAGTTGAATGAAAAGGTGATAGTTTTAGAAGCAACAAGTGATGTTTTACAACACAAGTTACCTCCTAAGCTAAAGGATCCTAGAAGTTTTATAGTTAATATCTCTTTGGGGAATGTGAAGGAAACCATTGGCATGTGTGATCTAGGAGCTATCATAAACTTGATGTCATATTCCATTTATTTGAAATTAAAGTTAAGGGAACTTAAACCAACTAAAATAGTGTTGCAACTAGCATATAGAACTCTTAGATACCCTGAGGGTATCATAGAAGATGTTCTAGTTCAAGTAAGTGGTTTGATTGTTTCTGTTCATTTTATTGTCTTGGATATGAGGGAAGAAATCCCAAGGGATTCAGAATATACAATTTTATTAGGGAGGCCTTTTATGGCTGCAACTAATACATTGATTTATGTTAAAAATGAAAAATTAACTATGACTGTTTTAGGACAAATTGTAAAATTTTTAATTTTTAACACTTCCCCTATTCCCACTACTGTTATGTATGAAGACTGCTCTTTTATTGATTTTACTGATCTTATTGTTGAAGAAGTTTTCTTGCAGAAAAGTAGTGAAGATAACTTAGAGATGGCCATAACTTTAGGTGAAAAAGTTGAGGTTTCTAATGCGAAAATTAAGGAATGCAAGTCCATATTGGATGATGAGGCTTATGAGAAGGAATTTGAGATTGAGGAAGAGGAGATTCAACCAAAAGGGATTGAACTTAAAGGACTCCCAAAGCATTTGAAGTATGTTTTTCTTGGGGAGAACAACAGACAACTAGTGATAATTTCTGCAATTCTCAATAGAGATGAAGAAGATAAACTTGTGAAAATATTCAAAACTTCAAGAGCACCATTGGTTAGGGTTGAGTGATATCAAGAGTATTAGTCCCTCTATGTGTATGCATAAGAAAATTTTAGAAGAGGGAGCTAAACTGGTGAGAGAGGCTCAAAGGAGGCTTAATTCATATATGAGTGAAGTAGTAAAAAAAGTGGATCTTAAATTGCTTGATGAAGGGGTGATTTACCCCATTGTCGATTGTGCCAAAATAAGCAAGTTTAACTGTGGTCTAGAATGAGAAGGAAGAGTTGGTACCTACACGAACTCAAACCGGGTGGCGAATGTGTATAGATTATACGAAATTAAATAATGTGACCAAAAAAGATCATTTTCCTTAACCATTTATTGATTAAATGCTTGATTGATTATCTGGACATTCTTTTTACTATTTTCTTAATGGTCTTTTAGGCTATTACCAAGTCCCTATAGCACCAGAAGATCAACTAAAGACAATTTTCACTTATCCCTTCAGGACATTTGGCTTTTGGAGGATGCCATTCAGACTTTGCAATGCACCAGGGACATTTCAAAGATGTATGCTTTCCATTTTTTCTCATATGTTGGATAAGTGCATCAAGGTATTTATGGATGACCTCTCTATTTTTGGTAATTTTTTTTGATGATTGTTTGCGTAAGTTGACTCTTGTACTTGAAAGATGTATTGAATGCAATCTTACCTTGAGTTGGGAAAAGAGTCACTTTACGGTTGATAATGGTATTATTTTGGAAAATGTTGTTTCCCATAAGGGTGTTGAAGTGGACAAAGCTAAGGTTGATTTAATTATAAATTTATCAACACCCACATCTGTTAAAGGGATTAGAAGTTTTTTGGGACATGCTGGATTTTATAGGAGGTTGATAAAGGATTTTTCCAAAATTTCACATCATTTGTGTCGATTGCTTGGAAAAGATGTCCCATTTGTCTTTGATGATAAGTGCTCAGAAGAATTTAAAATTTTAAAAGAAAAATTGACTTCTGCCCCTATAGTTGTTGCAACTAATTGGGATTTGCCTTTTGAAATTATGTGTGATACATCAAATTGTGCTATCAAAGCCTTTTTGGGCCAAAGGGTGAATAAATTGATGTCTGTAATTTATTATGCAAGTTTGTCTTTAAATGATGCATAAGTGAATTACACAACTGCTGAAAGGGAAATGTTAGCTGTGGTGTTTATACTTGATAAATTTAGATCTTACTTGATAGGTTGTAAAGTCATAGTATTTTTGGATCATACGGCCTTGAAATACCTATTTACTAAAGCAAAGCAAAAGCTAAACCTAGGCTCATTAGGTTCTGATGTTGCAAGAATTTAAAGTTGAAATCAAAGATAGGATAGGAATTGAGAATGTAGTAGCCGACCATCTTTCTAGATTGAATTCTCATTACAATGATACAAAAATTGTTTGTGAAAATGCTTTTGAAAAATTTTTGGACGAATAATTGTTTGCTTTAATGCAAGCACCATGATATGCCGATATTGCTAACTATCTTTCTTGTGGTGTTGTGAGAAACGAGTTGAATTTTTATGAAAAGAAGAGGTTCTTGCATTCCGGTAAGTACTATTTTTGGGATAACCCATATTTGTTTAGGATTTGCAGGGATGAAATTATCAGAAGATGTGTGCCAGAAGAAGAGCAATTACAAGTGTTGTAATTTTTTCACAACATATATTATGGAGGGCATTTTGGAGGAAAGAAGACTACCAAGTAGGTTCTTCAAAGCGGTTCGTATTTGCCTACTCTTTTCAAATATGCTTATAATTTTTGTATAAGATGTGATAAATGCCAAAGAGTAGGGAACATAAGTAAAAGAAATGAAATGCCTCTCAACATTTTTATTATGGTAGAAATTTTTGATGTGTGAGGAATAGACTTCGTGGGGCCATTTTTAAAGTCATTTAGCTTTGAATATATCCTTCTTGTAGTGGATTATGTATCCAAGTGGGTTGAAGCTATCCCCACTAGGACAAATGATGCTAATATTATTTTTAAATTCTCGAAGAAAAATATTTTAAGCAGGTTTGGGACCCCCAAGGCAATTGTGAGTGATGGAGGAAGCCATTTTTGCAATAAATGGTTTAAAAGTTTAATGACCAAGATGGGAATCTGACATAAGGTAGCAACCACATATCGCACCAAACATCCAGACAAGCCGAGATATCCAATAAGAAAATTAAGAGGATCTTAGAGAAAATAATGAGCAATTTAAGAAAGGATTGGTCGATCTTTCTTCTAGAAGCACTATGGTCTTATCGATTGGAGGCTTTCAAAACACCATTGGGAATGAGTCCATATAGATTGGTATTTGTCAAGGCTTGCCACCTACTGATGGAATTAGAGCATAAGGTTTATTGAGCAATCAAGGCCAGGTATATGGACTTGGCTGGAGCAAAAGAGCAAAGGATGTTGCAAATATCTGAGCTTAATGAGCTTAGGAATGAGGCTTATGAGAGTGCAAGGATCTACAAGGAGAAAACGAAAGCTATGCATGACAGAATGATCCTTAGAAGAACCTTTGAATTGAGAATGAAAGTCCTCTTGCTCAATTCAAGGATGTAGTTGTTTACCGAAAAATTAAAGTCCCATTGGAGAGGACCATTTCAAGTAGTTCAAATATTTCCATATGGAGTTGTTTAATTATTAAATTTTAAAACCAATGAGACATTTAAGGTAAATGGACAAAGGGTGAAGCCCTATTTGGAAGAACTCGAAGTTGCAAAAATTGTACAAATTATGGTATTCATTGACGAGTGATGCAATGATATTCAACTATATGACGTTAAAGAAGCGCTCAATGAGAGGTAACCTATCTATTTGTATTTCTTTCCTTAATTAAATTTTCGTATTTTGGATTTCTAAATTTTCATTTCTTTTGGTTTGTGATAAAGAGAATGGAATGGGTGCTTTGATAGGTATTTTATTTCAATTGAGTTTTAGGGCAGGGAATGAAGAAAAGATTGAATTATTTAGGCTTGGGTGACATGGCTAAATATTTTTTAAAAAATGAAGATAAAATGGCAATAGCAAACGATGCCAAGTGACATGGCCAAGCCACTGGCCATGTCAAGCATCACAGGAAAAATCCCAAAATCAAAGATGTGGACACGGCCAAGCGATTCGGCCGTGTCCGTGGCAGTGTTACATGAACATGACCAAGTCACCCAAGCCATGTCACTCCTCCTATTTAAAGCTCAGTCACCCAATGGACATGGCCATGTTCAACCCCAAAAAACATGACACGGCCAAGTCAATTCCAAATTGGCTGTGTCACGCCCTTTTTAACCCAGTTAAAGCTTGACTTTTTTCTAGTTTCTTCCCCATTTAAACCCTAAAAAACTCCATTCTCTCTCTCTAAACTCGCCTCCCTCTCTCAACTCCACCATACCCACCCCAAAATCTTCAAATTTTCAATCAAAATCCTCCTTATTCCTTCATAAAAACTCAATTAAATCACTCCAATCTTTAATTTTCATCAAATTTCAAAATGCCAAGGACCAAAATGGTGTCTCACCATAGAAGGAAGCAACCATTATCATCTTCATCATCTTCTTCAAGAAGAATGGCTCTCCTAGCAAGAGGATTCTTCCCCACAAGATATGTAAATGAAGAATCTCTTAATGCTCTACAAATTAGGGAGAATTTTACTAGGTATGTGCAAAACCTAGGATAGGAAAGTTTTGGTCCCCTCAAACCTTTGCAATTTCAAGAACTCAAAATTGAATTTCTAGCCTTTATTAAAGTTGAAAGAGATGAATATAAGATTTGCACTAGGTTAAGATTCAAATTACTTGGGAAATCTTATGTGGTTAATAATGCACGCTTAAATGAAATATTTGGTTTTAATCAAGAGGGGAAAAATCTATGCCAAAAGATTTTAAGCAACAATTTGAGTGGAGAGCATTAGGATCAGGCAGGATGTATATGGCAAAATTGGCTAAAGCAACAAAATTGATAAACCTCGCTTTGCGATATTTGCACCATTTTATGTCTTGTGAATTCTTTGCTATGAAAGAAAGTCCGGGAGTAGTTGAACTTAGCAAGTTATTTTTCTTGGATTTTGCTAATAATGCTATACCTGTGAGCACCGTTAATTGGTTAGTCAATGTTTTTAATAATGTGGCTAACAAGAAAAAGGGGGCAATTTGTATTGGTAGATTGGTGACCACCTTGGCCATGGCACTTGATGATGGTTTTGACCCAAATAATTGCAATATGACAAGAATTTCTAGCAGTGACTTGTTTGACCTTGCCACTCTTGAGAAAATGTGCATGATTACCAAGAGGGGAGAAGCTTATGCAATGGCTTCTTAGGAGCTGAGTGCACAGGGGGATCGATAAAAGAGACAAAGATTTGATGAGGAATCTGATTCGGATTCACTTGACTTGGATGAAGATGCCCTGATTTGTAAAATTTATGAGGTCATTAGTGGGATAGAAGCCCTATAAAGAAAAGTGGATCGCAATCATGCTAAAGTCCTAAACCAATTGGAGCTCATTAAAAACCATCTGGCCAAGATTCTTAGCCTTCATCCTTCGGCGGCATCATTGCCACATCCTCCATTGCCATAGATTCTACCAGCTTCAGCTTATTGAGAACACAATTTATTTACTTATTTTCAGTTGTTGGATGTTTTATTTGTTATTTGTTATTTACTGTTTTTAGTTATTAAAATCTTATGTTTTTGTTATCTTATGTTTAGTGCTATTTTGTTATTAAAACAATTAATGTTTTGTTGATGGAAAGGATAAGGTAGCACTATATCTCACTCAGGAAAACGATAGAAAACAGGTCATACCTAAACCTTTCTTCTTTTAAATTATGCTTGTTTCCATTGGGGACAATGTTAATCTTAAAGTGTGGGGGTGAAAAGTTTTTGTTTATAATTTAATTGTTTGTTAAATTGAAATGCCTTGTTTTATATTATTTAGAATGTTGAAAAGTTCAATTGTTATAAGTTTATTGATAGATGACCTCTTAATTTCTGAAGCATGAACTGAGAATTGGATAAAATTGGTGCTTATTATTGATTTGGATGGATATTCCTTGCATTACCTTTTAAACTTGTGTGAAATTGAGCCTCTTAAGTTGGATGCCAACATATTATTCTTTTTGTATATGAACATTCTTAATTGATGAATTGCTAGAACTTGCTTTGACATGTATTTTGAGACTATATAAAATTTTTTGATTGGGCATCAATACGATTAAAGCAATTAGGTATACCCATTTTAGCTTAAAAAGACCAACTTTATATTTGACCTTAGTGCGCCAATTTTGAGCCTATTTCATTTTTCCTCCTCTTTCCTTTTCACAACGCCATTAGCCTTGAACTATTTTTTAACTATTACCCTTTCATTAGGTCAAGAGCATTTTAAGAGCTTAAGTGATAAAGTGTTGTGTAAAATAAAATGTGGGGTTAAATTTAGTGGGTTGAAGTTGCAAATAGGAATGCTGCAATTATTTTGATCTTTTATTAGATTTTCTTTCTCTTCATATTATTACTAAATTAAATCTAAAATAGGAACCAATTCAAATCCTATTTTGATTTAAAATAAAAAAATAAGAAAAAAATAAAAAAATAAAAAATAATAATATAAATTGTTGTTCATTTGAGTAGGGTTGGAATAAGTTTGAGAATAATTTTTTTCAAATAAAGCAAGCAGAGTCCCTTGAAAAGTACTTTAATATCAAGTGCTAAGTTAGTGAAAGGTATTTTGGGGTTGTTCGATTATAGTACATTGCTTTCTTCATTCTTGAAGTGCTATGGAACTTAATGAATAAGCTCACTCTCCCAAATGTCATGCCTTTACCTTAGCCCTATTACAACCAAATAAAAGACCTTATAATTGATGATTGATTGGAATTTAGTAGTGAAAATTTGATTGATAATTAAGCCTATGGTGATAATCTTTCATTGAATGTTATGAGTGTTACCTTATTTAAACACTTTAAAGAGTTGGTAAGGGAGTGACAATGTTGGTTATGCATGGAAAGCCATTAAATTACATGAGTATTAATTTTGTTTGATTTGATAATGATTGTTGATTTAAGAAATGGAAGCTTGATATATCCATATAACTTTTAAACTTGACTAAATTTTCCTTGTTTATTTTTGTTTTTATTTTAACTTTGCTTAGGGACAAGCAAATGATTAAGTGTGGGATGATTATTTTGATCATTTATGTATGCATTTTTAGGGTAATTTTATTGGCTTTTAGTTAATTTTTCCTTTAATTTGTGTTTAAGATTGCTTGAAGTGTTTGATTTAGGTTAAAGTGCAAAAATGGAGTTTTAATTAACTTGTTAGATCCAAATATGGTGGAAAGACATTGAACATGGCCTAAACACTCACTGGCTTGGTTGTGTCCCTCATCAAAGGCAAGAAAAGTGGACACGCTCACCAACTTGGTCGTGTCCCTTATGAAGAAAAGAAGGCATCCAGTGACACAAGCATGAGAGACGACTAAGTAATTGGCCATGTCACATAACATGGCCAGGACAAAGTTAACTTTGCCATGCTCCTAAGGAAATTTGAGCAGAGGCAGACAAAAGCATGAGACATGGCCAAGTTATTAGCCGTGTCACATGACACGACCAGAGACTTGGCCGTGTTCCATTTGAAGAACAACTAAGGTATAAGCAAAGAGGAAGAGGCAGAAGTGGACACTCCCAAATGACACAGCCAAGTCACTAGCCGTATCACTCCCAACAAAGAATAAACATTGAAGGCAGAAAGGGGCACGGCCTCATGACTTGGCCGTGTCCAAAGGAAAGTTGAGTGACACAGCCAAGTCACTCATAACTTGGTCATATTCTGTGTGATCTCTTTAATTATTGGCATGTTCTGATGGGAGACAACAATAATTTTCTTTTTAAAAAAGAAATAATAAAAGAAGAAAAAGGTAACATGATTTATGAGATGAAAGATTTAAGAATGAAAAAGAAGGGGACAAATTGGAGTGAGGTGAGTTGGAAAAACAATTCTTTTGGTTTTGGCAATTAAAATAATTGGAGGGAAGAGGGAGAGTGATATAGAGACACAAGTTGGAACCCATTTGAAAGACCATTCTCCATACATTCATCTTGTTCTTGGGTTTTTGGAGGAGACCATTCTTATCACCAACTACATCTTCATCTTCCATCTATCTCATTTTCTTCCGTAGATAAGACTTCAATACTTTTGGGTGAACAAGCTCTTGAGAGGGTTAGGGTTTGGAGAAAGCTTTGATTCAAGAGTTATAGGCTTGAGAGAGTTTTTACTCATTCTTTCAAGGGTAGAGTAATTAATTAAAGGTTTGAAGAAGGCTTGGCAGTTCTTCATCACATTCAAGTGAGCTAGGAGGAAAAACAAGGAGTTTTAACTCTTGGCATCTTCAAAGGATTTTTCATATTCTCTCATTTAATTTATTTCTATATTGTTGTTGTTTTGTTATGAACAATAATATTTCAATGGATAATTTTGATTTGATTTATATTGATATGAATGTTTGTTTTGAAATGATAATGAGTTAAATTACCCATTACTATAGTTTGTAATAAATTTGATTAAGTGACTTAATTTGATGATTTCCATTAATATACCTTGTATTATTAGTTGATTGCATTGGATTGAAAGTTAGGTCGATAGATTAGCCACCTATGGATCTTTTACTATTGTATGATGGACTGAGAGGTGAAATTTGATATTAGAACTATGCTATCAACTACCCTAAGAATGAATTAGAAATATAAGTTCTAGGGTTCTATTAATTTGCAAATTCAAAACAATTAGTTGTTGTTAATTCATGAATGTGAGAACTAATAAATTGATAATTGCTAATTAAACACAATGAACAAATTAAATTACAAGGTTGTATTAACGGATACTTTGAGGATTAAGCTTTGATTAAATCGATTTACAAACCCTGGGTATCATTCCAAGAATTTGAGTTAATCTTGCACAACCATTATTTGTTATACTTTTAAATTTTAATTACTTTTCATCATTTCAATATATCACACTCAAACTTTAATATTTTATTTTAATCAAACTATTACAAACAACACATTCCTTATGAGATGATCTTGAAGTGATCACTGTTACTATAATAGCCTCTTATACTTACGAGTGCCGCTTGGTAGTAGTATTAAATAGAGCGCAACAATGCTTTGAAAATGAAAATTAGCCTAGAAAAACATTATTTATGTTAAAGAAATTCCATGATCAAGCACTATAAATTTTTTCACTAGAAGTATACAACTGGCTACCATTGTAGTCAATTAAAGCTACCAAATAAAAGCTATTAAAAATATCTATTGAAAATATATAAAATTAATAATAGAGAAAACAACTGACACAACAACAAAACAATCCTGAATAGCATGAGTGCCTAAGCATCTCAAATCATTAAATCCCAATTGTAGGATAAGTGAAAAGAAACCATATGCATAGCTAATTAAATAAATCGACATAAAATTCAGAAATATTGAATTCCATCAATATTAAAAGAATTAAATAACCGAAATGGGTTAAGATGCAGCTAGCTAGTTTCTCTCTTTTTTGGGTATAAATAAAATGAACAATATAAAGGAGAGCCTAGTAACTAGTGGCAGATAGATGAACACATGTCTACTTCCTAGATCTAATGAATAATCCAGGAAAATAAACCCAAAAAAGCATTTATAATCATTTTTACAAATCACTATAAAAATTTTCCTTATACATGCAAATCATCCACTAATCAAATAAATTTAATGAGAAATCAAGAAACGTATATACCTTCATTGCAATTAGGTTTGAACTCACCATCACTGTAGCAACTGGGTTCCTAGTCACCAAGCTCGACTCGAAGCCCAGGCTAGTGGCCGACTTATGTAGCAAAGTAGCCAATCGGATACCTCCAACGCTGTTTTGCCTTCCTCCATCATCGCCTGACTGATTTGCTTCTCTATCTTTAGCCATGATAAGTTGGGTTTTTAAAAAGTAACAGTCTTAAAAGAAATTTAAAAAATTATGTAAAAAAAGCAGAAAAACTAATACTGCTGTAAATGACAAAAATATCTCTAGTAAAAAAGAAAAAAAATTGATAAAAAGTGTAATTTCCCCTTATTTTTATTACTTCAACGAGCTGAAATTTTATATAAGTTTTTTTTACATCAAAAATTTAAAATTCATGTAAGAATCTGTTTAATATAAATGAATTTTGTAAAATTTATTGACCAATTTATATTTTATATATGATATAATTGAAAATTCACTTAGAATTTTATATTTTTATTGAATATATTTCAATTTATTCTATCAAAATTAATAAGATTTTTAATTGAATTTCCAACCATAACAAGAGATACCAGTAAGTAAATCGAATGAATTTTAAGTACAAATTAATAAAATTATAAGTTTAAATGAAACTATAAATAATGGAAATATGAAAAATTATTTATTAAATAAAATTTTAATGAAATTCATCTGCAAATAGAATGAATGTCATATAAATTTATACTAAATGCTTTTTATACTAAATACTATCTGGAAAGCTAGAATTTTCCAAAAATTTTGCTATCATTGCGTTTGAGTGGAATAAATGAATAAAAATGTTTTACCAACCCTAATAAATTTTCAAAGTCATGCTTGTTTGTATGAATGCAAACAAGCATATTCCTCTATTCTTTTATGTTCACATAGTAATTTAAGATTTAATTAATTAATTAATTATTTAAATATAATTAGAATAGTGATTATTCAATGAAATAAATTCATTATATCCAAACTGTTGACTGGAACATTTGTATTTCTACATAGATCTACATTTGATGGTGAGATTGGTAGTGAGTATCATTTTTTACCATTGGAGGCAAGTAAGTTATCTTGGTTGAAGGGCTATGAAAATAGGGATTAAGAGTGCTAATTGGGACATCTTATTGAATTTAATATTAGTGAATGTCTCAAATCACAGAATCTGCGTAATAATTTCCTTCATTGCAACAATCATTGCTGCATGTTAAAATATTGTGCCTGAAAATCCTAATGGAATTTGTAAGAAGAGTTTTTTTTTCTTCTATTTTACATGTGAAAAATATTCTTAAATTGGGTAGAGAATTATTTCCTACATGAATTAGAATTTCTACTTTAATGTGATTTCTAATTGAGTGAGTATCCTTATTGAGTTAGGATAAGTAGTGAATAGTATTATAAATAGAAGTATTATAGGAGAAGTTCTTCAAGGGCCTTTTATGCAATCATGTATTAGCTTTTGCCCAATATTTGTGTAAGCCTTGCATATTAGAGAGAGTTTGTTAAGAATGTTTTATGATTTTCACAGTATGACTTGTAATTTTGTGAGATTATGTGAGCACATTAGGTGAATTTGGGATAAGGGTTTGAGTGTTATTTCATTTTCTTAATTTTTGTATATCTCTTTAATTTGATTAGTGAATTTTTCTTCCCTTTAACTGTGGATGTAAGCTTACGCCGAGCCACATAAAATTTATTGTCTTCTCTATTTTGTTATTGTATCTTTTATCTCAAATTAAATTTTGAATCAAATCTAATAAATTGTATTTGAGCCTGGTAAAATATTTGGGATTAGTCTATGACAAAATTTTAGTTTTGAGAAGATCAAGCCATTGAAACTTATATGGAGAAGGTGGAGAAAATTCTTGAAGGCATTAAGGCTTGGAGAAGGTTGAGAAAATTTTGACTAATTGGTTGAAGGTTTGGCAAATTGAAGACTTTGAAGATTATGTGGTCCTCATATTTGAAGTAAGTTGAAGATTATTGAAATTGTTGATAATTACATACTTGTAAGATTTTGAGTCAAGGTGGAGATTGTTAGGATCTTATGCCTCTAAATGCTAATGGGATTTGTAGGAAGAGATTTTTTCTAAAAAATATATGGGAAATATTCATAAATTGAGTAGGAAAATATTTCCTACATGAATTAGAATTCTTATTTTAATGTTATATCTAATTGAGTGAGGATTCTTATTGAGTTAGGATTATTGGTGGATAACATTATAAATATGATTATTATAGGAGAAGTTCTTCAAGGGCATTTTTTGCGTATTATTTTTTTTATAGTTATGTAAGTCTTGTATATTAGAGAGAGTTCGTTAATAGTACTTTGTGATTTTGTTTTAGACTGACAATATGAGTTGATATTCTGTGAGATTATTAGGGAGAGTTCGTTAAGAGTGGTTTATGATTTTATTTTGCACTCACAACGTGACTTGTAATTCTATGAGATTGTGTGAGCACATTGGGTGAAATTAGGATAAGAGTTTCAGTGTTATTTCTTCTTCCTAAATTTTATATCTCTCTCTAATTTAATTAGTGAATTTTTCTTCCCTTCTCCAGTGGATCTAGGGTTACGCCAAACCAAATTAAATTTATTATCTTCTCTATTTTACCGCTACATCTTTGGTATTATCCCAAATTAAATTTAAAATCGATCCTAATACTTCATTATCCATTTCCAACATAATTATAAATGTTCAAACATAAAACATAATCAAGGATACAAGCTAAAGATGGAACTTAGATCACAAACATAGTGCAGATTCATGACCAACACCAGAGCTGCAACTTGGGGTAGTAGGCCTGAAGGCATGTAAATGAACTTCTTGTTGTGGTGCTCGTGACTCATCAACAAGGGCATCTTTCTCTTGAGGTTGGGAGGTAGAACATCAAGCACCACTTGTTGATGCACATAATTAGAAAGCTCAATAAGCTTTCTTGTTGGCTCATTTTCAAAATCATTCTTAGAAGTTTGGAAATTCAAGTCTTTTCCATCAATGGACTGAAGAAGGGAGAACATCACGATCACCAAAGTACAAGCAAAAAATATATTTGTTTGGGTTTGGATCATATTAGAAAGTTGAGGAAGAAGAAAGAAGGCATAGACAGGAAGACTAATAGAGTGGGAAATTACTAGAAGCAATTTATTGGCTCAAACACTTCTTTTCATGGTGTATAAATTGATAGATAAAGTCATATGCCATCAACAAACTAAAGAAGGGAGAACATCACCATCATCAAAGTACAAGCAAAAAATAAATTTGTTTGGGTTTGGCTCATATTAGAAAGTTAAGGAAGGAGGAAGAAGGCACAAGAGGAAGACAAATAGAGTGGGAAATGGCCAGAAGCAATTTATTTGCTCAAACATTTCTTTTCATAGTGTATAAATTGACAGAGAAAGTCATATGAAAGGTATTGCTAGTGTGGATCAAATTCAAATCCTTAGTGCCATATGAAGGATGACAATAATTGCAAGAATATATGGCATATCATCTTAATTACCATATGGCACTAAGGAATCCAATTCAGATCTCTTGATGCCCATATGGAAGATGATAATGTATGTTGATGTTGATGCTGAAACAATTTCTTATGTTTTTAAAGATGGAATTTTCAGCTATAGCTTTTTTTTGTTATAATCACATGTATCCCTGAACCCACTAAGCCAAGACTAATCCTATTCAGATCAGGTCAGCACACTAAGAGATAAAGTGCTCCCACCAAGTGGTGACCTCTTGCTTTTTATTTTTTTATTTTCATTAGATAGAACAAGTTTTATATATTCCTAACCCTAGCATATGAATTAATGGTAGAGTCAAATCCATAAAAAGTTCAAGCGGCAAATTGACTAGTCATATAAAGTTTAGGAGGCTAAATATGTATTTTAAGAACCATGAATCGCAAAAATGAAAATAATATATCTATATTCTAAAACCTAATAAAGGTAAATCACTGACCCATCAGGTAAATATGGAAAAGGTATTGAACTCACAAATTGAAGATTATATATTTGAAATTGAAGCTAACCTTGTAACAAAAGGTCTTGCAGAGCATTCGACCTTTGGATGATAATACTGATTGCCAACACACCATGTGTGGTGGGCATGGCTTCATACTAGCAAAAACTAATGGTTACAGAAAAAATAATAAAATTTTGAATAAAATTTTATTAAAATTATTGAAATAAATAATATATAATTATTGAATTAAAAATGAAAAATAATTAAAAATTGAATAATTGTATTGATTCGGTCCATTTATTGGAGACCATATTTATTGCCATTTTGACCCATTTAATTGTGGCTGATGATTTTGAGCCATTCTTGCATGAACCTCTATATTTTAGTATATGTTATTTTTCATTGAGTTAAAGATTTGTTATATTTTGGCCAAATATATATGTTGTCATGTCAATTTCACTCATTTAATTTGTTTGGCTCTTGAAGTTTCAATTTAATCATATAGGCCCCTAAACTCACATTTTTCTTAAACTATAAATACAAACTTGTCGATTCACATTGAGTCAAAATGAATCACATTTTTCTTAACTTATGAACTTATTTTTCTCTCTCTAAATCCCTTAATATCTAAAATCTAATCCCTAAAATTAAAACTTAAAACTTTAACCCTTAATATTTTTTTATCACCATATTAAAATTTAATCTATTATGGACGTGTGAAATGAAGAATTACTCAAATAAGATATCAAAAGGTCCTAAATATGATATTTGAAAATTACTACATGAAATGGGCCCATTACAGCATCCCTATCGCAACAGGGCTTGTAATGGCCATATGGCAATTTGTGGCAACTGCAAGTTGCTTGGTTGTAGCACTAGCTACCACCAGACTACTGCCAAAAATATAAAAGCTACCACAAATAGGCTTTTTGCTATTGTGGTGAGCCATTTGCTACCATAACGTTCTTAGGATTTTTTTTTATCAGATTTTTAGCTTTAAAAACTCTATAAATGTCCACCAACCCCCAATTTTCCACACATCAACAAGCTAATAAAATCTAATTGCTAGTTGGCTCTCTCTCTCTCTCTCTCTCTCTCTTCTTTTAGCTTATTTAGTGCGAACTACCTAAAACTTGCTTCTTTAGTAAGTTTGTGTACTTGGTCTATATTTTGGTATTTGCTTTATTTAGGCAACCCTAAAAATTGCTTCTTTAGCAATCATAACCTTAAGAAATCATGGAATTAAGGTCCTATCATAAGTTAAAGCCTTTTCCATATAAGGTATCAAAGAAAGTATGAAACCCTATCCTAATCTTGACCATCCTTTGGTTATTTTTCTTATTATTATTAATGATTTGATTTTGACCTAAATGATTTCAGTTGGATCTAAATGGGCCTGATTGGATTTAAATGAACTTTCATAATTAGACTCAAATGAACTTTCATAATTGGACTTAAATGGGCTACATGGATGTAAATAAAATGGACTTTTTGACATTGAACCTAGATGAACTTTAAGTTTAGAAATATAGACTTTGTTTTGAACATAAGTTGTAAATTAAACCTAAACTTTCATAATTTGGACTTAGGTTATGAATTAACCTAAAAGAATTAAACATTAGGCTTAGGTTATAGATTTAACCTAAAAAAAACTTAGATTCTACCTAAACCCAAAATCTTTTCCAACATAGTTGGACTTTCTAAATCAAATCATTTCCAACATAGTTGGACTTTCAAAATAAAACATTTTCCAACACAGTTGGACTTTTTAAGTAAAATCTTTTCCAATATAGTTGGACTTTCAAAATTAAAATCTTTTCTAATAGTTGGACTTTGAAAATCAAACCTCCAATATAGTTGGACCTTCTAAATCAATGTTTTCCAATGTAATTGGACTTTCAAAATCAAGCTTGTTTCCAATATAGTTGGACTTTCTAAATCAAACTTTTCCAACATAGTTTGACTTTCAAAATCAAGCCTCTTTCCAACATAGCTAGACCTTCTAAATCAAACTTTTCCTATATAGTTGGACTTTCTATGTCAAACTTTTTCAACATAATTGAATCTGCCAAATCAAGCTTTCCAACATAGTTGGACTTTCAAACTTTTTTTTTTTTTCTAAAATGGTTGGTCTTGAACATCCAAACATAAAATTTGGACTCTTAGAATTAGGTTTAAATATTAAACCTATAACCATTTGGACTTTAAAAAATAGGTTTAAACATTAAAACTAAAACCATTTAGACTTCTAGACTTAGGCTCAAAAATTAAACCTAAAACAATAAACCTTAGATATAAACATTAAACATAAAAATTAGACTTAAACATTAGGTTAGCCTAAGTGTAGACTAGGAAAACCAAAATTATAAGTTCAAACCTCCCCATCGAAAGATGGATAGAACTTTATAGGCTTAGATTCCTATTCAAACAGGTTATATAAGCTTACTTGGAAGTTCAATCCAAAAATCGAGCCCAATAAAATTTAAAATTTTTTTCCTTTTTCCTTATTTCTATAATTTATGTATGCTTTATTCATTTGTTTTATTTATTCTATTTGGGAAATTTGTGCCCTATCCTAGAACTCATAAGGGCTAGAGTTAAGATAACTTTCTTTGTTTTTTAAAATTGTAATTTTAAGCTAAACTTTACTTTATTTTATTTATATGGATGGATTGTTTTATTGCTCATGCATTATTTATTGTCATTTCATTCCTATGATTATCATATTCATGAAATTATTTTGTAAAATTTAATTTAATTTAAGGCCAAACTAATTTTATTTATAATAAGCTAAAACCTAGTCCCTGCATCTATTCTTTGGCTCAAGGCTAATGATTTTTATCCTTGGGATATAATTGGAGTCATCTTTTGGGTTTTTCTTAAGTTTCCTCTTCTTTTAAAACAAATTTAAGTGGCAACTCAAATATTTCTCTGCAAATAAGACACTAAGAGTAATTTGAATTGAGGAAGAGTAACAACAATACATTCATATGGGACTTTGCCCAAATGAGTATTTTGGCTCCCTTAGCAGGCTAGACCCATGCTCGAGTGAGGCCCCACAGACGTGACTCAATGAGCATGTGTTTATAAGTTACGAAAAATGCGAGTTTAGGGGGACTATATGGTTAAATTAAAAATTCAATGAATAAAAATGACTAAATAAGTAAAGTTTAGGGGGGACTACATATGTATTTGGCCTTATAATTTTGGTAGATTTGAGAAAATGGAGATAAGGATCATCAGTTTCTCATCATTAATCAAGAAACTTTTGCTAATGTAAAGTTCAATAAATATTCTATATTTATTTAAGATGTAAGGTTTGACTCTAACTGTAACTCAATAATAGAATTACATTATAGTGATCATGTATAAATGAACTATTTAATTTAAGTTGTGTGTGTGTTTGAGAGCGTATTAAATTGCATTGTGGATGGCCCACTAGTTATAACTTCTATGTAATTTATGAATAGTTTAATTGTAGTGCAAGAAATGCATGAGTTAGGAACAAAATTTTGTAATGAAAAATCCATTATAGATTTGTAATGAATTATTAATAAAATAACAATAGTAAGACTATTTTGTAATGGACATTAGAGATATCGCTCATCATAATCACATGATGGCACTAAGTAATTTGTAACACCCTAAGGACGCTCTTGAGATAGTTTTTATAACATATTTTCGTGAATGATAGAAGTCTATTGCAAAATTATGGCATAAAAAATTTAGGGAGAAAACTTCGAACAAAATGGTGTTGTAATTAGAGGAGGATGGAACTTTGTTATAATTTTGTACTTGAGATTACTATTCCAACAAAATGTAAAGGATCCCTTTATTTGTTATTAAATTTAAATTAATTTTTTTATTAACACATATCATATATTTTATATGTACAACATATGCTTATTGTCCTTTGCAAAAGAGCAATGAATTTCTTTGTCTTACTAAATAGCAATGGATTGTCCCTATCCCTTATAAAATATATAACTAATTATATTTTTTAAACATATTATAATTTAAATTTTATAACATATTTTCATTATCCATTATAAAATTAGTAATTGATGTTGTGGAAGAACAAAGGGGATAAAAGTTATATTAACCTATTTATATAACAATGAAATAGATGAAAAGAGAGAAATATTTCTCTATTAACCATTATGTGAAGCATCACTGTAAATCACATATGGTTTATCTTCCACAGGCAAAGTAAGAACAAGAGCTTGAGTTAAAATTTCCTTCAACTGCTCCAAACTAACTTGACACTGATCTTGTAATATCCCTATATGTGCCCTAGAAGTTTGGATATAATTATTGTTTGTTTGAATTTTGTGCATATGTTATGTTGATAAGAAAAGAAATTGAAAAGAGAATGTTTATGTATTGTTTAAAAAGGAAAGTATTGTGTAGAGATAAAGTGTATATGTGGGGTATATGGTTATATATATAACATATACATTAGTCAAGGGATGGTCAATGGAAGAGGATATTTATGTGTGATATGTGAAATTACTTCAATGGGCATATAAGTGACAAAGGTTAAGTTAAATGGATGAGGGCATTTAGGTAATTGCTTGGCTAGAATTGCTTGGTGGAGATTTAAAGAAGAAAAGAAGTTGACTTGTGTTTATTTTTCTTTTCTTCTCATTTGTGTGCCGGCTATCCAAGAAAACAGAGAGCAAGAGAGGTGTTCTAAATGCTAGAATCAAATTGAAGGAAGAATCAAAGGACTAAGTTGGAGATTTGTGAAATTTCTTCATTTAAGGTAAGTACTCTCTTGTTTTCCTTTGTTGTTTTGAAGTGGTAAGTGATTGATTGTATGGTTAATATAGTGTTAATGTGAATATTGTGATGAATATGTAAAAAAATGTGTTAATAACATTGATTATATCCATTTGAATGAGGTTAAGTTGTGTATAATGTGTTCTTGATTCAATTAGAAGAGTTTTGGCTATGTTTAGGGTTTATTCATGAGAGACACGGCCAAACCTAAGAAGAGACACGGCCAAAACTAAATATTTTTGGGAGACACGGCCAAGTCTATGGAAATTTGGCCGTGTTGGATGATTTTTGGAGAAGACACGACCGTGTCCCTTGCCCATGTTTGCTTCTGTTGCTTTTGGTTGAGAGACACGGCCACAAGCTTGGCCGTGTCCCTTGAGTGTGTTGGCCACTGTGATTTTTCCTTGCTCTTCTTACATGGTTGAGATTGAACTTACATTTGATAATGCATATGATACTATATGAACAAGGCTATGTATTATGCATTGTGAATCTTGTGAATGGTAATGTGTATATGAATAATGTACTTTGAAATGCTATATTAATGAGGCTATATGTATAATATGAATGGAGATATGAAAGGATATGAGGCCATTGTGATTTGGCTATGATGATTCCATTGAAAGAACATAAGGCATGTTTGCCTAATTGATGATGAGAATTGAGAATGAGATAATAAATGAATTGTGTGTCTAATGTGTTATTCATTTTCAGAGTTTTGTTGTTGGTGGCATGCCTATTGGTAACATTCTCTTGAAGTTAGGTTGGATTTGATCCTTGAAGCCTAATTGAGATGTTACAACCCTTGAAGCTAGGTTGGGCTGGTTCTTGAAGCCAAGTTGGGTTGATACTTAGCATGCTTTGTTCCCCTTGAAGCTTGGTTGAACCTAAATCCTTGAAGCCTAGTTGGGTTTATGATAATGATAAATGTGATAACAAAACCAAAGCATTAACTCTGAAAATTGAATGGCATATTAGAGTGTTTTGGGCCCATGCTTGTTTTTGTATATAATGTGATTCTTGAATGGTAAAATCAATGGAACTATGAAGATGTAATATGAATATTGTTATGACATTGAATGTAGTGTGATGTGGTAATGTGATGTGCTTTTATGTGTATGGTTTATGAAATATAAAGGTGTGATGTTAGCTTTTCACTTATGATGTTAACTTTATGATTTAGATGTGTAACATTACATTGCCTTAAAGTATAATGTTGGTATATTTTGTACTACTAAGCCGATGGCTTAGCGCGATAGTGTTTGATCGCGCAGGTGACAGAGTTGAACCTGAGAGCTCCTCGAGACCAAGTGAGACTAGACATTGAGGAATTTCTTTTGGGACTTAAAGATCCGAGAAGAGCTGCCAATCATGTATATATATTCTATGTTTTGTAAACTTTGATTTATAACATATTTGTAATAACTTCCGCTGTGAATTGATAAACATTTTTATATATGGTGTCTTTTGGATTTCTTTTAAATGTTGAGTTCGGTTTCGTTTATTTACAAAGATATTTGTTGTGTTTTCTTTTTAAACTGTGGCATTTACTATATTCAGTATACGTATATTACGATCGTTTAAGCATGCTTGGTACGTATACGGGATATAGGGGTGTTACAGATCTGTCCACACAAATCTAACTCCCATTCGAAGTAATCTGGTGAGTGGAGTAGCTATCAAAGAAAAACCCTTCACAAACCATCGATAATAGCCTGCCAAACCCATAAAACTTCTAACTTCAGTCACAGACTTCGGTGGACTCCAATTCAAAATAGCTTCAACTTTACTCGGATCAACTCTTATACCATCTGCTGACACCACATGACCCAGAAAAGTCACTTGATCAAGCCAAAACTCACATTTCGACAGCTTAGCATATAATTGCTTCTCTCTCAAGGTCTGCAACACAATCCACAAAAGCTTGTCATGCTCCTCTTTATTATGCGAATACACCAAAATATCATCAATAAAGACAACCACAAACTGATCTAAATATCGTCTAAGTACCTTGTTCATCAAGTCCATAAAAGCTGCTGGTGCATTCGTCAATCCAAAAGGCATCACTAAAAGCTCATAATGCCCATATCTTGTGCGGAAAGCTGTCTTAGGAACATCTTCAGCTCTGACTCTCAACTGATGGTACCCTGATCTCAAATCAATCTTGGAAAACACTGCTGCTCCCTTCAACTGATCGAAGAGATCATCTATCCTAGGCAAAGGGTACTTATTCTTGATAGTCACCTTGTTCAATTGCCTACAATCAATGCACAATCTCAAAGTACCATCCTTCTTTTTCACAAACAAAATAGGTGCTCCCCATTGAGACACACTAGGGCGAACAAACCCTTTATCCAACAACTCCTGCAACTGTACCTTCAACTCTCTCAACTCAGCAGGTGCCATTCGATAGGGAGTAATAGAGATGGGAGTGGTACCAGGCAACAAATCGATACCAAACTCAACCTCTCTCTCAGGGGGTATCCCTAGCAACTCCTCAGGAAAGACATCTGGGAATTCAACAACTGTGGGTATACTATCAAGTTGAGAACCCACTATTCTGGTATCTACCTCGTGAGTAAGATAAGCATTACACCCTTTTCTAATCAACTTCCTAGCTGTAACAGCTGAAATAAATAATAATGCAAGTTGTCTCTGCTCACTAGATACCATCACACTTCTACCATCACCGGTTCTCAAGGTAACACACTTTTTTTGACAGTCTACCACAACTCCATGCTTAGACAACCAATCCATACCTAAGATCAAATCATACTCCTTAAAAGGCATTTCAATCAAATCACCCAAAAACTCCTCACCTTGCACTACAACTGAACTATCACGATGCACCTTACTCACCACAACACTATGTCCTAAAGGATTTGTCACCAAGACATCAAATCCTAAGGACTCAGAATGCAATTCAGACACAGGCAAGATAGATGCACTTATGTATGAATGAGTAGATCCTGGATCAATCAAAGCAAGAACTGAAATGCCAAATAAAGAAAATGTACCCGCAATAACTGCTGTAGCATTCGACTGCCTCTGTATCACATACACTCGCTGAAATGGCCCAACCTCATCTGGCCTATTGCCTCCGAATGTAGAGCCTCCTCTCTGACTAATCCCGGGTCGACCACCTCTATTGAAACCTTTGCCCCCTCAACCTCCTCTGCTGACACTAGGTCGAGAAGCTGCAGTATCAGTCTGTCTATCTTCCAGTAGCTCAAGGCAATCTTTAATAAAATGAGCTGGTAACCCACATCTAAAACACACTCCGGGTCCACCTATCTTCCAGCAAGCACCCCCATGTGCCCTACCACAATGGACACATGTAGGTGGAATGGATCTCTGAACCACTAGAGTCGGAGCACTTACTACAGAAACTATAGGTCTCGGTCTCTGCCTCTGATACTGAACTAACCTACCCGACTGCCTCTAGCTCCTATTGATCCTCGGAACAAAACTTCCTCGGCCTCTCTTCATAGATGAAGACCCTGCCTCAAACTGGGGTCTCCTAACTCTAATCTCCTCTTCAGTAGCAGCTGCTGCAATACCCTGTGCTCTCTCTACACTTCTAGCTACTGCAACCAATTGAGAAAAGTCTTGGTAACGAGAACCAGCAACAATACACATAATAGAGGGCCTCAACCCCTCCTCAAATCTCCTGCACCGGTCTATCTCATCTGAAATAATCCCACCGGCATAATGACTCAACCGGATAAACTCAATCTCATACTCTGTCACTGTCCGGTTCTCTTGTCTCAGAATTAGGAATTCCATCTTCTTGGCATCCTTATACTCCCTCGGAGTATATTTCTGCTCAAACTCCCGCGAAAAATCACTATAAGACAAAGTCGGTGGATCATCCATGGCATGTGGAACTGTCTTCCACCAATCATAAGCATCTTTCTGCAGAAGTGATCTAACATAATCAAACTTCTCTTCAGGAGTGGCTTGCAACTGGATGAATACTCTCTGAACTCTATCCAACCACTGCTCAGCTACTGCAGGATCTGTAGTGCCAAAGAAATCCTCAGCCCCATACTTTCTCAATTTATCATAATGTCTTACTGGCACTTGCGGCTGTGGTGGCGGTGGCTGTACTGGAGCTTGCCTCAACAATTCTACCACATGCAGTAACCAAACCGGCGGAACCTCATCAGTAGCTAGTCTCTCTGGCACAGGAGCAGGTGCCTCTCCAGCTCTCTCAACCCTAGCTCCATCTCTACCCTCTTAAGGAGCTACACTCTCAGCACTACCTTCTATGGACTGACGTGACTGAGACGCCATCACTACCTATATTTGCAACACAACAGAATATACCTCGTCAAAGATCAAAGACTGCCAGTCCCAAAGCATGTATCTTATCTAAAAACTATATTTTAAAATCAAAATTTTCTTTTTTCTTACAATTCACCTAGGTTGAGAATCTCAAACCTAGGCTCTGATACCAAAACAGATTGTAACACCCCCGTACCCCATATACGTACACTACATACAACCACATCTGTAATATACGTATATCAGATACAGGAGTGTCACGGTTTATATTAAACAACCCAATCTTTCTCTTCTACATTAATATGAGAAAACTTAAAACATTTCATATATATTTATATATATATTATGGAACATAACAGGTAAAACATTTATTCATTATGCAGCGGAAAATGTAGCGGTATTTACATATATATTTACATCAAAATCAATATTTACAAAATATATAGAGTTTATACATGTTTGACAGTTCATCTCTGATCTTGAAGTCCACATTCAACACTTCACAAGCCTAGGCTCGACTCGGTCTAGCTGAACTCTCTGGTTCAACCGGATCTACCCTGTCACCTGTGCGATGAACCACAATCGCGCTAAGCTAACGGCATAGTGGTACAAACCATGATAACAATATACTTTAATGTAATGCCAATGTCATGCATTCAAATATTATAAACAATACATGAGGATATCATATTTCAAAACCTTACATAAAATTTTATTATTCATTTGTTTCACCATTCATGATTCACATTTAAACAAAGACAAGCATGGGCCCAAAAGAAACTAATATGCAATTCAACTTTCAAAGTTAATGTTTTGGTTCAATTATCACATTTATCATCATCCCAACTAGGCTTCAAGGATTAGACCCAACCAAGCTTCAAGGGGAGCGAAGCATTCTAAGCATAAACCCAACTTGGCTTCAAGGGCCAAACCCAACCCAACTTCAAGGGTTTGTAACATCCCAACTAGGCTTCAAGGACTAGACCCAACCAAGCTTCAAGGGGAGTTAAGCATGCTAAACTTCAACCCAACTTGGCTTCAAGGATCAAGCCCAACCCAGCTTCAAGGGTTTGTTACTATTAGGCATGCCACCAACAACAAAACTCTAAAAATTGAAAAACACATTAGGCACACAATTCTTTCATTATTTCATTATCTATTCCATTCCCATTTCCTCATAATCATCTAGTCAAACATGCCCCAATTATTTCATTTGCATCATTATAGCCAACAACAATGGCTTCACATCTCATCATTAGGGTATACACAACCAATTGCATTGTACATATAATTTGAACGATCATCATATCTTTCACATTATGCAAATCATAGCATTAATCAAATATATCAACAATGTAATAGATTACTTAACACATTTACAACCAAATGTGTTAAGTCCCAAAGTCATATAAATGTATGCAACCATGTAAGGTTTGTACTTACCTCAAGAGCAACTCACACTAATCTATCAACCTCTCTTCCAAGAATCCTCAACACTTGGATTAGGGCAACTCAATCTCTTTAAAACCTAATCCAAAAGGGATGATACACGCTTACTTAGAGATACACATGAGATAATATGGATAAGAACCAACTAGGGCAAACTCTACACATGACACGCTAAACAACACGAGCGTGTCCCTGACCGTGCCCTAAATCCACAACACAGAAACTTTGACACGCTCAGTGACATGGGCTTGTCACTGGCCGTGTCAATCCACCAACATCACAGTAGCTATGACACGCTCAGTGACATGGGCATGTCACTGGCCGTGTCACCCATCCAAAAAATAGAACCATTGACACGCCTAAAGACCTGGCCGTGCTCATGGGCGTGTCAGGCCAAAAATCCTTATTCCGGCAACAACAACACCATATCCAACAAACCTCTTTCTTTCACCATCTTCCACTCCAAACAAACTTAACCAAACACATCAATAAACCATAATAACTTGCAAAAACACCAAAACAACTCAATACATACATCAAACACAAATCACAACCATCACATACATAAAGCACAACACTTGCTCTCCAACACCAAACTTAACCTTTCCTTCAAACCAATTCCAAAATCAACACCAATAAGGCCAAACACTCTCAATTACACCAAAATCAAATATACACATACCATCAACAATCAAACACCAAACTCGAAACTCAAACTTAAAAGAAAACCAAGGAATCAAGTGGAAAACTTACCAAAAGTGATAAAAACCCTTAGAATCCCAACTTGATCACTTGAAACACCCTTCAATCTTGAGTTTGTGTGAGCAAAATCTCTCTTTCCACTCTTGCTATGGTGATAGTCGGCCAAACAAGGAAAGAAGAAGAAGAAGATGAAGAAAGAAGAGCAAAGTCAACTTGCTAACCACTCTTAACCATATAATTCTCTCTTTAAATCTCAACCAAGCAATTATAATAATATAAAATTCATAAATATCATCTTCCACTTACTTTAATTTTCATTTTAAAAATAATTAATTAATAAATCTCATTTTGACCTTATTTAAATGTTGACTTGTATATGTTGTATATATCTCTATATATACAACATATTCACACTCCTCTAACCTTTGTTATCTTCCCACTTAATATATACAACATATAACATTTAATCCAAATACAACAATAAATATTCCAAAACTTTTAGGGTATACTTTGGGATATTACAGCACTCCCATCAGAATTTGAATCATTAAAACCTATTGCATTAATCACTCTTAGGTCATTATATCCATTCTAGAAATTACTTTTCTAATTTTATTAGCTTAATCAAAGTTAAATTTATCTGACTTCGAGAGAACATCAAATTTTTGTTAAACCTGAGGTTTATAGCACCATAAGGCTTTTAATTGATTTAAAAATAAGTTTTGAATTTGTATGGTTTTGTTTCCACCATAATTAATTTTTAAATATGTTTTTAAATATGGTTTTGTTGCCACCATAACCTCTTCAGCAACCTCTGCACCTACTCCAACTATACCCTCATCTGGAGCAGCACTCTCTATACTTTACTCTGACCCGTGCCCTTCAGATGCCAATACTACCTAAATTTGTTACAATAACAATATTGCCACATCAGAAACCAGTTTAAATACCAGTGCATATGCATGTATAACATTTTAAAACATCATTAAAATCCCCCTTTCTCTTTCTTAAAAATCTACTTAGGTCGAGAACTTTAAACCTATACTCTGATATCAAAATAAATGTAATACCTTTATACCGTATATGCATATAATATATACACCCCGTATATATAAAATACACTTACAAAATACAAGAATGTTACAATTTTAATTATTTAAAAATTTCCACAATTATAAGAAAAATATTTTAATCCTTAAAATACATTATAATATGTAAATTATTATACATAGTAGTACTTTAATTACTAAAAATATAAATTTTAAAGAAGAGCTTTTAGAAAAAAATTACCTAGAGTTTTATTTATATTTTGAATATTTCCAAATAATCAAACATTCCCAACCTACATAAAACGCACTCCCAAAATACATTTAATCATCCATTTCTCCAAAAATGCCCAATGGCTCAAATTAACCAACATTACAATATATGCATATATATAATATTCAAATACTTAATTTACAACAACAAACTTTAAGTTTATAATATTAATAAATATTAACATACTATATACATATACTAAAGTACAAGACAAAAAATACATGATATGCTGGTCCTTTGGTCTTGTGGAAAAAAGAAAGTTTAAGTAATACTTTGAGTCATGGACCTGATCTGGTCTAGTTGGACTCTTTCTAGTTCTAGACATATTATTTTGATCTTTCACAATAATAATGACACCAGTGTGTCTAGGCCAACGGTGTATTCATAACTATGATACTAGTGTTATGATACTAGTGTGTCTCGTCCGAAGGCGTAATCATATCTGCGATACTAGTGTGTCTTGCCCAATGACTTAATTATATTTGTGGCACCAACATGTCTCGCCTAAAGGCGTATGGTAATGCCAAACCAAACCAAAAATAATTTTTAGAAACTAGAAATTATACAAGGTTACATGCAATTCACATTCTTCATATTCCACTTTTTTTTATGTTTTCTCACATTTCACATTCATTTTCATCATTTCTAATCACATTTAACATCATTGACTAATTTCCATTTTAATACTTGTTGAGATTGTTGGACAATTAAACTCTATTTGATTATTAATAATCAAATTGATAAAGTACTAATATTTTCAAAAAGTTTATATTGCAGGGATGAAAATTGAGCCTTTGTGTGACCGCCCCAGATATTGAGCAATTGCACAAAAGCAGCCCTAGCAAAGAACCGAAAAACGCATATGGAATTGCTGAGCTAGATGTGCAACCGCCTGAGAAAATGTCGAGATAAGCAAGTAGTAAAGCTGCATACCGAGTTGGATGTGCAACCATCCAAGCAAATTCCAAGCTAAGCAAGTAGTGAAGCTGCACACTGAGCTGGATGTGCGACCGCTCGAGCAATAAGTGAACGCACAACTATACCAGGCTAAATCTCATATAAGAGTTTGCATTGTCAATGAGAAGTGAAGTCAGGTCGCTAGACAAGAGTGCTACTGTACTTGAGCACCGAGTGACCGAGCCAAAATCCAGCTAAAAATTCATAAACTCACTGAAAGAATTAAGGTTTCAATGTTTGGTGAAGTCAAGATGCCATAACTTTATGCTACCACACAAGAAGCCTAAGAGACTACACCAAGCAATGACCAAAAACTTAAAAGTGGCAAAAGAGATGGCTATTAGCTCTCGCGATACTTTCTCAACTCTTGAAGCCTCGTTTGATTGCACAAGTCTAGCAGATTTGAATGTTAGCACCAAATATCTCAAGCCAATGATGACTGAACATGTGGATGAAGAAATTTAAATTTAACAGTAACTTTGTACCGAGCGACCGCACATTGAGTTGAGCGATGACATCATACAAATGTATGGGCGAGCTAGATTCTATCAAACAATAAAATCTTACCATTGGAATTAACCGTTATAGAGAATTTTTAAATTGTGTGACCACACACTGAGATGAGCAACCGTACATAGAGCTTCAGCCACTAAATTAGTGGAAGACAAGCACTAAACATATGGGGACCACCTCAAATGGCTATTTCAAGTCCAATTGGCTATAAATACCTAAAGAAACATCTTATTTAAGGGTAATTGTGATTATAATAGCCTAAGCAATATACTTTTATTTTCATTTACTACAATTAACAAATGAATTGTTAGAGTGTTGGGTGTGAGCATTACAAACACCATCAAAAGTTTGAGTGTGAGCTTGGAAACACTTAGGTTTTAGAGTGAGCCTTGGAAAAACTATTGTAAGAGCTGTGAGGATTGATCTCAAACCATTGTAAAGTTTAGTGTGAACTTGTGAAAATACCAAGTTAAAGTTAAGCTTGTAAAAACTTAAGATTAGTTGAACCTTAACAAGTTGTTGAGGAAGTGGATGTAGGATTGAGGTGAATCCAAACCACTATAAAGCTCTTGTATTCATTCTTATCTACTCTACTTCATCTCCATCTTGATTCTCTTCATCTTATTTTTAAAAGTTTTAATTTATCATCACCACTTGAATCAACCAATTCACCCCCCCCTCTTGGTTGCTAATTTGGGACAATAATTGGTATTAGGGCTAGTTAACTTCAAGAAACTTAATTGTGAAGTTTGAACCAAAATGGTAGCCATTCCACCAACAAACACCTCTACATCAACTTCTTCTTCCAACTCCACACATGGAAACCTAAATTCCTCCCTTAGACCTTATTTTGACGGAATAGATTACTCTTATTGGAAACATAAGATGTATTTGTTCCTTGATAGTGAAGGAATTAAACTTTGGGGTTATGTTGAAAATGAGTTGAAACCTCCTACTCATGAAGTTGATGGTGTCCAAGTTCCTCTTCCAAAAGCATAATGGTTAAGTAAAAATGTGAAAGCTCATTTCAAGAATAATAGGGCAGCCTCTATCTTGATGAAATTAGTATCAAGAGAAGAAGGTGGAAGAGTCCAACATCTTACTTATGCACATAGCATTTGGAAAACTCTTAAGAACTATCATGAGGGCACCACCCAAGTGAGGTTCACCAAGAAGAAAATATTTGTGCATGAGTGTGAACTTTTCAAGATGAAGTCCAATGAGAATGTCACCGACATAAAAAACTGTTTGCTTGCCATTGTGAACGAACTAAAGAAATATGGCAAGGTCTATGATCAAGGTGACGTTAATAATAAAATTTTGAGAGCACTTAGAGCAAAGAAGAGTTTTGAGTCTAAGGTTTCTTCAATTGAAGAAGCTCATGACCTTAGCTCTTTGAGAACCAATGAACTAAGGTGAAAAGGATAAGAGGAAAGCAATAACTCTCAAAGCCATCAAGGAAGCAGAGAGCTCAAGTGAGGAAGATAGTGATTATGAAGAAGAAATGGCTATGCTATCCAAAAGGATAAGTAATTGGAAGAGAAAGAGAAGACTACAAGCTAAAAAGGTGCATTTCCTAAATCCTCCTTCAAATATAAAGAGAAGAAGAATGAAGTAAAATGTTATGAATGTGGCAAATCTGGTTAAATCAAATTGGATTGCTTCAAATTAAAGAACAAAAAGAAGTAGGATAAGGAAAAGAAAAAATCACTCAAAGCTACATGGGATGATGATTCCTTAAGTGAAGAAGATGAGGAAGAAGAGTAAGGAATTGCCAATCTTTGTCTCATGGCCATTGAGGATGATACTCACACCAATGAGGTAGGTACTCAATCCTTGAATTTGATTGCACAAGATGATAATGTTAATAATGCTTTAGATGATAGTGTTTGATTGAGCACATGAATCTTAGAGTAGAAAAGTATTTTTCTAAAATGAAATTTTACAAAGATAAATATTCTAAGCTAGAAAAAGATTTTGTATCTCAAAATGATTCCACATTTGAATTAAAGACATCAAATGAACAATTATCGGAATTCATTGGTACAATGTCTAAGAACTCACATAGCTTAGAAAATATGATCAAGGAAAAATAAAATTTTGAAGGATGAAATAAATGAATTAAAAAAATCTATTTCAAAATTTCATAAGGGAAAGAGGCCTTAGATACACTGATCAACAATCAAATGTCACCCTCTTTGAAATATGGTTTAGGATTCAATGTCTCATCCATCACTACATCTAATGCACCAATATTTGTAAAAGCATCTACAACTCAATCATCTAGTGTTGAAGTTATAGAGAACATTAATGCACAAACTAAGCTTAAAAATACTAAAAGGACAATATTGGGTTCACAAGTCTCTAGAACTAAAGTCCAAGAGTAAATCATGCATTTATGTATACAAGGAATGTACATAAACACAAAAGTGCACAAAAACAATCTCATTCAACATACACTTGCAATTGTGTGCATGGTTCATTGAATTTCAAAAGGAAAGTGCATAAGTATAAAACCTTATATCAATGCACTTAATGTATGAAATTTGGACATAATAACACATTTTGCTACATTAGGAAGGCTCAACTCAAATTAGATGATCTTTCTACTACTAACCCCCTAGGACCCAAATACATTTGGGGTACCTAAAAGAAGATGACCATTGTTGTTTTGTAGGTATGCCTAAAATCCACTATCAATGAAAAAAATGTTTGGCTTGTGGATAGTGAATTTTCAAGGCACATGATGGGCAATGCAAACTTTTTACAACTCTTACCTACAAACAAGTAGATAATGTTACTTTTGAAAATAATGCTAAAGGTAAAATCATTGGCATTGTTTCCATTGGCATGCTTGGTAAGAATATGATTGAAAATGTATGGCTTATTGATGGGTTGAAACGTAATTTGCTTAGTGTCAGTCAATTGTGTGATAAAGGAAATAATGTAAATTTTGGCTCTAAAGGATGCAAAATTGCTTCATCCGATGGTGAACTTGCATTCAAAGGAGTTAGAATTTGCAATACATATAAAATTGACTTACATTCTAATAATGCATTTGAATGTTTTATTACCATTAGTAATGATGCATGGATTTAGGATAGAAAATTAGGACATGTTAGCATGGATCATTTACAATGCATAAGTAAAGAAAAACTTATAGATGGTCTCCTTCGAATAAAATTCAACAAGTATAAAATTTTGTGAACCATGTCAATTTGGTAAACAACATAAGAGTTCATTTAAATCCAAGAACACTGTGAGCACTTCTAGACCACTATAACTAATTCATTTAGATTTGTTTTGTCCAAACAGAGTTGATAGCTTAGGTGGCAAGTTATATGTATTTGTACTTGTTGATGATTACTCAAGATTTACATGGGTTAATTTCTTAGCTCAAAAGAATAAAGCTTTCAATCATTTTAAAATTTTTGCAAAAAGAGTTCAAAATGAACAAGGCTATGTAATCACATCTATTAGAAGTGATCATGACAAAGAATTTGAAAATGATAACTTTGAAAATGTTTGCAATGAATTTGGGATTTTACATAACTTTTTGGCTCCTAGAACACCACAACAAAATGGTGTGGTTGAAAAAAAAAAAGAAGATTGGTAGAAATAGCTAGAAGAATGCTCAATGAGTATGATTTACCAACTTAATTTTAGACAGAAGCCGTTAATACCACATGTTATATTTCAAATTATTTTTACAAAAGGCCCTTGTTAAATAAAACCTCTTATGAGCTTTGGAATGGAAATGCTTCATATTAAATACCAAGGATAATATTGGAAATTTCTCATCCAAATCGGATGAAGGCATATTTTTAGGGTATTCACATTCTAGCAAGGCATATAGAGTATTTAATAAGAGAACACTAGTAGTTGAGGAATCAATGCATGTTATCTTTGATGAATCCTCTAAACTTGATCAAAGGAAAGGTAGTGCTCTTGATGATTTTGTAGGTACATTTGAAGAATATGAGACAAATATTATTCCAAGGGACAATAATGAAATTGAGATAAGTATGGAACAAGAAGAAGAACCTCAAAAACTAAACAAAGATTGGCAATACTAGAAGGATCATCCAAAGGAACTAATCATTGGTGACACCTTAAAGGCAGTAACTACTGGATCTCAATCTAAATACGTGGATGCTAACATTGCTTTTGTTTCTCAAATTGAGCTAAGGACTATTGAGGAGGCTCTTAGTGATAAGTGTTGGGTGATTGCTATACAAGATGAACTCAACCAATTTGAGAGAAACAAAAGTATGGGAACTTATTCCTAAACCTAAAGATTATCCAATTATAGGATGTAAATGGGTATATAGGAATAATCTTGATGAAAATGGTCTCATCACTAGAAACAAGGCTAGATTGGTAGCCAAAGGCTATAACCAAGAGGAAGACATTGACTATGATGAGACATTTGCTCCCATTGCTAGATTAGAAGCCATTAGAATATTGCTTGCATTTACATGTCACATGAATTTTAAACTTTTTCAAATGGATGTTAAAAGTGCATTTCTAAATGGGTTTATAAATGAGGAAGTTTATGTTAAACAACCTCTCGATTTTAAAGATAATAAATTTCCAAATCATGTTTTTAAACTTACCAAAGCACTGTATGGATTGAAACAAGCTCCAAGAGCTTGGTATGATAGACTTAGTGCCTACTTACTAGAAAATGGTTTTTCAAAAAGGAAAAGTTGACACAACTCTTTTGTTAAAAAGAAAATGCATAACATTTTAATTTTACAAATTTATGTTGATGACATTATATTTGTGTAGACTCTTATTTTTTGACCAAGTCTAGTCCAATATTTTAAAACAAGTCCGAAATAATTTTTGTGATATTTATTATTTATTTTAATATTTATTTTAATAATATAATATAATATTTATTATTTACTATTTAAAATATAATGTTTATTTTTAAAAAATAAAAAAATAAATAATAAAAAATAAAAATCGGATAAATCGGTGAACGACACGCGATAGCTGCATGGCACGCCGATTCGCTGTAGGCCCCCAACATGCAGCCTCACTCGCCAGCTCACCCAAGTCACTCGTAGCTCGCATGCTAATCCTAGTAGCAACGACCCTCAGCTCACCCCAGCACCCGCGCTCAGCAGGCCCAATTTCTCGCAGTCTGCACCTTCAGGCAATTTTTGTCTAAACCTTATTAAGCTCGATTTTTTATTATTTTTCCTAAACAGTTTTGATTTCCTTAAACAACCAGTATTAGGATTTTAATTTTCCTATAAATAAGACAATTAAAGACAGAAAGAGGGACTTTTGATAAATTTTGGAGACGGGACTTTTTTGGGATCTTTTCTGAGAGTAGGAATGGCAACAAAGAAAAATAGCAATAGAAAACTGTCAACTCAAAACAAGAGTCAGTAATCACAATCAAGGCAATTGCCAAATTGCTAAAGTTCAACTGAAGAAGTAGATTAATTTAGGCAGTAGCAAATAATCAAACAAGGCTTGGTTCAGATTCTTTAAATTCGGTGGAGCCAACAACGAAGGTTTGGTTTTTATGATTTTATTCATCCAAAACTTACAGTAATCATGTTTATAATTTTATTTGCTTAATATTTACAGTAGCATATTTAAGGTTGGTTTAACTTTTATTATATAGTATAACCAAGAAATTTTAATTCAAACTATATATCCATTAGATCAAATTTGATTTGCATGTTTACATAATATATTTTAAAATCAAGATTTAAACCCTAATTCAGTAAACCTTAAACCCTAGTAATTATTTTCATAGAAATTATTTCATAAACCATTTAAATTATACAGTGGTCATAATTATTTGTGAATAATAATAATATTAGTTCTATGAATCAAACCCTATTTTCTAAATACAAAACCCTAAAATCTTAATTTTTAGACCTAAACTCTCTAAACCCTAAATTTTATTCACGAAACCCTAATTTAAGATGTAAACCCTAAACTTATTTATTTATTACTTTATTTAAAGTTAGATGCATATTTATTATATGTTTTGATGATTAATTTATTTAAATTTGATGTTTGATTTGTTTAATTTATCATGGATGAATATTTTCTTTATTATTATTTATTTATTAAAATTGTAAGAGGTATGTTTCCATATTTGGGTATCTCATTAATTAAACTTTATGTAATTTTATTATTTTTATATTTTGGGATTAATGTAAAGGACACATTTTCACCTTTTGGTGGATGTCCTATTTAGTTTTGGATATTGGACGATGTAAGGACATGTTTCCATCCTCGGATGGATGTCTATTTATTTCTTTTGTTTGGACATTGCTATGATTATTAATAAAGTATTTGTTTATTCTTATGATTACATGTAGTATGGATAATATCATTATATTTAATAATTTTATAATGTTATGACCTAAAAAGGAGGCCGGTTCCAATGAATCGGGTGCTGTGGGGATGCTGGGCCATTTCTCACCTTCCCCACTCATACCCAACTTTCTAAACCCAATAGGGGATTGGGAATTTCTTAGGAATCGAGTCATCTACCCCTTTCTTTTTTCCAGCTTGTCTGGGTGGCACCTCCATTTTCTCCTAGTTTAGGCTCGTGTTCTCTAAGGCCCCAAGCCTAACAGTGCCGAAGTCGCAAGAACCATTCCACTAGGAGTGAGGGCAAAAATGCTCGCTCACAATTTGGTGCTACTAATGAATCATTGTGCAAGGAATTTGCTTCTTGCATGACTAGGGAATTTGAAATAAGAATGATGGGTGAACTCAAATTCTTCCTTGGAGTACAAATCAAGTACTGCAAGGATGAGATCTTCATCAACAAATCCAAGTATACAAAGGAACTTCTTAAGAAGTTTGGAATGGATGGTTGCAAAGTTAGCAAAACTCTAATGAGCACATCCTTGAAACTTGACAAAGATAAAAGTGGTAAGGTAGTAGATGAGAAGAAATATCGTGGTAAGGTAGTAGATGAGAAGAAATATCGTGGTAAGGTAGTAGATGAGAAGAGATATCCAGATATTATCGGATCACTATTTTACTTAACTGCCTCTAGACCTAATATAATGTATAGTATTTTTTTTATGTGCTAGATTTCATTCTAGTCCTAGAAAATCACAATTGATTGCAACTGAAAGAATTTTAAAGTATTTGAATGGTACAATGCATTTAGGTCTATGGTATCCTAGAAACACATCATTTGACATATTAGGTTTTTCTGATGCAGATTTTACCGGTAGCCTACTTTTCTAGGATTAGGAATCGAGTCATCCACCCTTTCTTTTTCCCAACCTATCCTGGTGGAGAATCCATTTTTTCGGTTTAGGCTCATGTTCTCTAAGGCCCCGAGCCTAACAGTACCAAAGTAGCAAAAACTATTCCACCAGGAGTGAGGGAAAAAATCCCCGCTCACAGTACCTACTCCACAGGGAATAAGATAAGTTGATTCCATTGGTCTTTATGTTATTTTATTCTTTCTTATTATGATATTGTCCATTGCATCATATTAGATTGCATCGTGTGCGTGAGTTAGGATGCTCGTGTTGTGTTATGTAAGGGACACCATACTTTCACTCAAGGTATGGAGATCGAGCATGACATAACCACTCATAGCCTTGTACCTTTTGGTATATACTTGTTATGGAAACCTAAGCTTTTCAACCTAAAGACTAAAGCTCATGTAATTGGCCTAGTTACTTTCCTTAGGTTTTATCTCAAATAATTGTTGTTTGACTATGGTTAATTTATCTTGGTTTAAATCATGGCTTATTTGGTTTGTGATTTTTCTAATATGACCTAATTACATTGTGAGCTCAAAAAAATTTTCCTCTAAATCCAAAAGACCAAAGCTATTTTCAAAATTTTTGAAATGGTCTTTGGATATAAAAATTTTTCAAAACAAGTCAAAAATTCTTTTTCTCATGACCCAAATAAAAAGCCCAAAATCCATTTTTTCTAAAAACTTTTTACAATGGGCTTAAAAACAAAATTATTTTCATCACGACCTTTTGAATGAGCTTATAAAATATTTAAGTCAATTATGAAATATTAAAAATTAATTGTAAGCCTACTTTATACTAAGAATTATTAATCATGGGCTTGTTTTTTAGCTTAGGAAATCTATTTATGATAAACCTTTTAATTTAGTTTTAATTTAATATAGCATAAAAGCTGCTTTAGTTGATTGGATGGATTAAAACCTAATTAATGAGAATTATCATGAACTGATTTTCATTTTATAAAATATAACTATTGGTTAAAACGTCTAAGGGAATTATTCGAAAACAAGATACCCCATTGTGGTATTTTGTTAATCATATACCTAGGAAAAGAGACTTGCCATTCGTGTGTGAAAGTTATAAGGTTGGAAGGAACGTCTTAATTATCTTTGTTTGTTTGTTGTTTGTGCATACATGCATATATGCATACATACATTTGCATCTCATATCAACTAAAGTTGTTTGCCTACTTCGGTGATGAAGAATCCAACAACAACTCAGTTAGCTTCTCACCAAAAACAATGGAACATGAGCAGATTCAAAAGATGTTGGATGATGCCCTTGAAGTCAAGATGGAAGAATTAAAGGGGGCCCTAGCTGAGATCATGAAAAGTCAAATGATTGCAATGTTTGGGAACACTGCTGAAGCATCCATAAGCATGAAGAAAGATAATGGAAAGGCTAAAGTTGGTGAAGTTGTCTTCAATGATGACAAGATGGTTATGGATCGTGATGAATATTGGACCCAATACTTCCAAGATTCTTAAGATAAAAAGAAGGAGCTGAAGGTTGTTGAGAAGACAACTGTTGAAAAGACCGAGACTTTTGATGTTGAGAAGATGATTGATAATCTGGAGAGGAGGTTTGAGAAGAAGCTGAAAGCTGAAGAGATGATCGAGATCGACAAATTATTTGAACAAGATGATGAGGTCCCTTATAAGTTCAAGATGCCATCATTTGCTAAATTTGATGAAATTGGCAATCCTCATTTGCATGTTAAACAATACATCACTGTCATGCAGTCTGCCCGAGCTATTAAGGCTCAAACTCTAAGGTACTTCATGCTTTCGTTGGATCCAGTTGTGCAAAATTGGTCCAACACCTTAGAGGATAATACTCAAAAGAGCTGAAATTTACTATACAAAGCCGTCAGTCAACAATATGGGTATAATGCTGAATTAGAGGTTACTTTAATGGAAGTTTAATCCATTCAACAAAGATTGAATGAAAAACTTTGTTGACTATGTGAAGAGATGGAGGAACAAGGTGGCTTTGCTCAAGAAGAGACCTGATGAATCAGATTAGATTAGGATTATTGTAAGAGGAGTGCTGCCTAGTCTATGTGAGAGGATGTCCTACACTCTTATTAGAGATTTCAAAGATCTTCTTCAAGCTGGTTTGCAAATTGAAGAATGGGAGAGTGAGAAGAATTGGTTTTCTACAAGAAGAAATAAAAAAGGGAACTACCGGTCTGGAAATCAAGGCACACAAAAGGCAGTTGATGTCAATGCAACTGGCCAAGGGGGTAGAAGGTAATTTTCAGAATTTGGAAAGCCCCTATCATGGGTTTTTAACACGCTATAAAAGAAGGGATTGTTACAACCATTGGCCCCTTGACCTTTTGCCGAATACTTTACCTCTAAAATTTGATACTAAAGCCTTTTGTCAATTTCATCAAACACATGGATATGATATGAACAAATGCTTGAGACTACAACATGAGACCCAAAATTTGATTGACAGTGAAAAGTTGCCGAACCTAGAAAACCCAATACCAAAAGCAATTCTTTGCCTAAATTTGAAAGATTACCTCCACCGACAACCTCGTGGTAGGAAAAGGATTGGAGGAAGATTTTGTTTTATCCTCTTTTCAAGATGAGAGTATTGAAGATGTGGAATGAGGAGAAATTTTATTTAACAAACTTCCCGTAGCTTGGAGTGTTGATCTTTTTATTTTACTTTCTTTAATATTTAATTGTAACAATTATGTTTTTCAAATTATGTTTGTTGGAATAAATTATTTTCATCAAAATTTTCATGGTCTGTGTTCATTTTGGTGCTCAACCGATGATGAATCTAGCTTGATATTTAAAAATTAGCATATTTATGCATAGTGATTCAAATGACTTTATTAGGTGAGGAAATTGTTCAACAACATTGGGTTGTGAATGCTTACTTAGAGAGGGCTCCTACATAATTACCTTTGTCTAGGTTCTAGTCAGTCTTAGAACATGCTTTGACAAACTTTTGTGGCAAAAATGAACTCTGTTTATTTAAGAGAGAGATAATCTAGGCATTATTTGATAAGCTAATAACTAGTATCCACCCATGTTAACATCAATCCTTAGTTTGTCCCTTTGAGCCTTCATAAAATTTTAGCTTACTCTTTATTGGCTAGTAAACCCGATAACCTACCCTAGTTCTTGTGACTCCTATGAAAAATCTTATGATTACTAAGGTGAAGAGGTGAGAAGATCAAAGAAAAGAATGCATAGTAAAGATCATAAGGGTAGTTAAAGTTCACCTAATATTAGACCTGATATCTCCAATTTATTAAAATGACGACAAATGGTTTATCCTTATCTCACTCTACTCCACTCATCCATAAACAAAAGTATAGAATGGTGCAAGCGAGATAATTATTTTGGAGCTAGGACCCAACACCATGATAAAAGAAGAAAGAAAAAAAAAGAAGAAGAAAAAAAAAAGAAAAAAAATAAAATACAAAAGGCAGTTCAGAAAGCCAACCGAGTTTTTCTTTACCTAAAATAGTAGAAGGCAAAGACAGTTTGACTTAAATTGGTCCAACCTAACCAAAAATTCAACCAAAGTTTGAGAGAAAGAAGAAAGGTCATCTAGTTCTTGAAAGTCTTGTACTTGATAGTCCTACAGGGAAGAAGGATAAAATGATAAAATGCTAAAAAAAGAGAAAGAGAAAGGGAAAGAAGAAAAGAAAAGGAATATGGGTACCAAACTTTGCAAAATTAGAAAGATAAAAGAAAGGTTATCTAGTTCTTGAAAGTCCTATACTTGATAGTCCTATAGAGAAGAAGGGCAAAATGATAAAATGCTCTAAGAAAAGAAAAAGTAAGAAAACAACAAAAAAGAGAGAAAAGGAAAAGAAGAAAAGAAAAGGAATATAGGTACTAAACTTTTTGCAAAGACAAAGACTGTCCTAATAAAGATCAAAATTCATGTCAAGAAGAAATAAGAATGTTCAAAGCTCTATCTTTTCATGCTTCCAACTGTCTAAACAAGTTATTTGTAGTGTAAGGGTTTGCCTATAGTGTCACAATGGCTCTAACTTACAAATGACCTTCATTTAACCTATGTCCCTTATAGACCCCATTTCAAGCCTATTAAAGACATGTTGATCTCTCTTGGTAGGTAGAGTCTATAAGTGGAGATAGTTTGAACAAGCATGCATATGAGATAGACAATATTTAAACTCAATGAGACCTTTGGCTAAGTAATGTGTATGTGGCTATCTGATGTGCAATAGTTCTTGCTCAAATAGAAATGATTCACGAGTTTAGTACGGTAACTAGGGTTGTCATGTTATAGATATATTAATTTGGAAAATCGAGTCCTGAGGTAAATTGACATTGATTTGGCAAAGCCAACATTTGATTTCAAAATTAAAATTCAAAATTCAAAAAAAAAAAGAAAAAAGAAAAAAAGTAAAAATTTTACAAAGCCTTCAAGTTAAGGGAAGTATGTTGAACAATCGAACCTCGAAGGACACATTGGGGAAAGAAAATGATTATTGGCAAGGTTGTGAAGAAGCTACCAATTGATATGCTAAATCATAGTTTGAAATGGATGTATCTCTGACTCTGCTGCTTGGGGTCTCCACCACTCATGTCCTCAACATCTTGAAGATAAAAGCCATAAATTTGAAGCCTTCTGTCAACCAAATGCAAGATATGAATGGGCATCTAGAAGGAGTCAATGAGAACACTTCAGCTGATCACCTCGGTCTGTGAGTCAATGGAACCACTGCAAGTATTATTCATGCATATCATACATACATAAGCATATCATATTATTTGCTAATGTGAATAGCAAACACACTGTGAAATAAAGAATCAAAAGAAGATATTGAATCAGGGGGCATGGAAAGCCCATTGATGGAGGAAGCTCCAGTCATTTTGCAAAAGAAGAAATGCATGCTTGTATGCAGAACTAGATAACACAAGCATCAATATGAGCCTGCATAGGAAAGATCGTTGGTTTGAACCTACACAGGGGGTAAAGTTTCTCCTTTCAATTTTTTGAGTTTATGCGTACAAAATATTTTCAGACTCACTTTCAATATTTTACCACGCAGGGGGGAAGGAGATGATATAATAGCCAGCTAAAAAATAGCTGATTTTTTTGCAAAAAAAAAAAGAGAATAAGAAGAAAAGAACAAAACAAGAAGAAAATAAGAATCCCAAAAGAAATATTGATGCAAAAAAATAAAAGATTAGTCTAGTTAGAAGAGTTGAAGCCAGGGTAAAGACCCGATCTCCAATGGATAAAGATCCGTGTTTCAAGGGTAATGACCCAATCTCCAATGGATAAAGATCCATGTTTCAAGGGTAAAGACCCGATTTTCAATGGATAAAGATCCATGGTTTAAGGGTAAAGGCCCGATCTCCAATGGATAAAGATCCATGTTTCAAGGTAAATGGATAAAGATCCATATGTCAAGGGTAAAGACCCAATCTCCAATGGATAAAGATCCATATTTCAAGGGTAAAGACTCGATCTCCAATGGATAAAGATCTACGTTTCAAAGGTAAAGATTCGATTTCCAATGGATAAATATCCCTGTTTTAAGAGTAAAGAACTGAACTCCAATGGATAAAGCTCCATATTTCAAGGGTAAAGACTCAATCTCCAATGGATAAAGATCCATGTTTCAAGGGTAAAGACCCAATTTTCAATGGATAAAGATCCATATTTCAAGGGTAAATACCCGATCTTCAATGGATAAAGATCCATTTTCAGTGGGTAAAGACTCACAATTCATTAAAGAATAGAATGGCCAGTTAAGCCACATATTGCTTTTCACTCTCTTTTACTATTGTTTCAGATTGGTCAAGCAGGGGGCAAACTGTAGACCCTTATTTATTTACCAAGTCTAGTCCAATATTTTAAAATAAATCTAAAATAATTTTTGTGGTATTTATTATTAATTTTAATATTTATTATTAATTTTAATATTTATTTTAATAATATAATATTTATTTTAATAATTTAATATTTATTATTTATTATTTAAAGAATAATGTTTATTTTTAAAAAATAAAAATAATAAATAATAAATAAATAAAAATAAGACCAATTGGCGAACAACGAGCGACAGCTGCATGGCATGTCGATTCGCCACAGGCCGCAGGCCATTTTGTCTCAAGCTTGGCCTGCGGCGAATTGCTCCTAGCATGTAGCCTTGCTTGCCAGCTCGCCCATGTCGCTCATATCTCGCATGCCAATCCTCGCAACAACGGCTCGCAGCTCGCCCCAGTATCCAACGTAACGTAGCCCGCAGCTTCGGGCAATTTTTTCCTAAACCTTATTAAGCTTAGTTTTTTATTATTTTTTCTAAATATTTATGATTTCCTTAAACAACTAGTATTAGGTTTTTAAATTTCCTATAAATAACACAATTAAAGATAGAAAGAGGGACTTTTGATAATTTTTGGAGACTGGACTTTTTTGGGATTTTTTCTGAGACTAGGAACGACAACAAAGAAAAATAGCAATAGAAAACTGACAATTCAAAACAAGAGGCAGTAATCACAATCAAGGCAATTTCCAAATTGCCAAAGTTCAAACGAAGAAGTAGATTGATTCAGGCAGTAGCAAATAATCAAAGAAAGCTTGGATTAGATTCTTTAAATTCGGTGGAGCCAACAATGAAGGTTTGGTTTTTATGATTTTATTCATCCTAAACTTACAGTAACCATGTTTATAATTTTATTTGTTTAAGATTTACAGTAACATATTTAAGGTTGGTTTAACTTTTGTTATATAGTATAACCAAGCAATTTTAATTCAAACTATATATCCCTAATTCAATAAACCTTAAACCCTAGTAATTATTTTCATAGAAATTATTTCATAAACCTTGATTTAAATTGTACAATGGTCATATTTTTTTGTGAAAAATAATAATATTATTATTTCTATGAATCAAACCCTATTTTCTAAATACAAAACCCTAAAATCTTAATTTTTAGACCTAAACTCTCTAAACCTTAAATTTTATTCACAAAATTCTAATCTAAGATGTAAACTCTAAACTTATTTATTTATTGCTTTTTTAAAGTTAGATGCATGTTTATTATATATTTTGATGATTGATTTAATTAAATTTGATATTTGATTTGTTTAATTTATCATGAATGAATATTTTCTTAATTATTATTTGTTTATTAAAATTGTAAGAGGTGTGTTTCCATAATTGGGTACCTCATTAATTAAACTTTATGTAATTTTATTATTTTCATATTTCGGGATTAATGTAAAGGACACATTTTTACCTTTTGGTGGATGTCCTATTTAGTTTTGGATATTGGACAATGTAAGGATATGTTTCCATCCTCGGATGGGTGTCCATTTATTTCTTTTGTTTGGACATTGCTATGAATATTAATAAAGTATTTGTTTATTCTTATGATTGCATGTAGTATGGATAATATCATTATTTTTAATAATTTTGTAATGTTATGACCTGAAAAGGAGGCCGATTCCAATGAACAGGGAGCTGTGGGGGTGCTGGGCTATTTATCACATTTCCCATGCGTACCCAACTTTCTGAACCCAATAGGGGGTTGGGGATTCCTTAGGAATCGAGTTATCCACTCCTTTCTTTTTCCCGGCCCATTCGAGTGGCAACTCTATTTTCTCCGGGTTTAGGCTTGTATTCTCTAATGCCCCGAGGAACAATACAGAAGTCGCAAGAACCATTCCACTGGGAGTGGAGGCGAAAATCCCCGCTCACAATTTGGTGCTACTAATGAATCGTTGTGCAAGAAATTTGCTTTTTGTATGACTAGGGAATTTGAAATGAGCATGATGGGTGAACTCAAATTCTTCCTTGGAGCACAAATCAAGTAATGCAAGGATGAGATCTTCATCAACTAATGCAAGGATGAGATCTTAAGAAGTTTGGAATGGATGGTTGCAAAGTTAGCAAAACTCTAATGAGCACATCTTTGAAACTTGACAAAGATGAAAGAATTAAGGTAGTAGATGAGAAGAAATATCGTGGTAAGGTAGTAGATGAGAAGAGATATCCAGATATTGTTAGATCACTGCTTTACTTAAATGCCTCTAGACCTAATATAATGTATAGTGTTTGTTTATGTGCTAGATTTCAATCTTGTCCTTGGAAATCACAATTGAATGCAGCTAAAAGAATTTTAAAGTATTTGAATGGTACAATGCATTTAGGTCTAAGGTATCCTAGAAACACATCATTTGACATATTAGATTTTTCTGATGTGGATTTTACCGGTAGCCTACAAGATAGAAAAAGCACCACCGGGGCATGTCATTTTCTTGATGAATGCCTAGTTTCTTGGTTTAGCAAGAAACAAGTATTGATTGCTTTATCTACCACTGAAGCCAACTATGTTGCTGCATGTTTTTATTGCACACAAGTTAATTAGATGAAATAATAATTGCTTCATTATGGAAAAAACATTTTATCACATTCCTATTAAATTTGATAACACAAGTGCAATTAACTTATCCAAGAACCCCATTCAACATTCTAGGTTAAAGCATATAGACATCAAACATCTTTTTTAAGAGATAATGTTAAAAATCATAATGTAATTTTAGAATTTGTTGATACTCAAAACCAAATTGCCAATATTTTTGCAAAAACCTTAAATGATTAAAGATTGAACTTCATAAAACAACACATTGGCATAAATTGATGGAAATCCCTTGTATGATCACTCTTTGACACTTCTACATCTATTTTGATCATTTGTGTTTGAAAAATCTTTAAAATTCATATTTGTTGCCTTTGTGTGGTCGCCCAAACATTTTGAGCGGTCGCACATCATCTGCATTCTCCCGAATTAAGCATTAAAAATAAATCTTCTCTCTAGCTCGAGCTTCAAAATTAATTTCTCTTGAGCCTAAGCTCCAAAAATTCTCCTGGGAGAGAGTACAACATCTTGTGCGATAGCTCAAAATTCAAAATTTCAAATTTTCTCGATAGTTAGACACTCCTCAGGCTTGTATGAGCACTCCACTACTTGGAGAGCTAGCCAGACTGAGCTTATGGTCGCACAATAGGTTGTGCACCTGCCCAAATGATGTAAATAACATTTTCTTTTGAACATTGAAACTTTCAAAATTTAAATTTTCTTACTCTCTAACTGTCAGAAACAACTACTTTTTCAATTTTTATCTATAAATACCATCATATTTCATGAAAATACATCTTTTAAAACTCATAAACACATTCTTAAAAAATCTCTCAAGTTTTTGATCATCAAGAAGAAGCTTTGAAGCTTTTTAGGCTACATCAACATTCTACTTTTGACCTTTTTTCTATCTTCTACATTTCTATTCCTTTTTTGTTTTGCTTTTATTTAAGTTATGGCACCTAAAACCAAGACAACCAAAAAGAAAGACACGACCAAGGGTAAAGGAATTGTCATTAGTGAACCCCAACCCCATCCCCAACCTCAACCTCAACCCAAACCAAAACACTTTATTAGGAAGAGTCTTCAATCACACAAACCCAAGTACAAAAATGAGGAATAGAAAACCAAATACTAAAATCTTAAAAAGAAGAACATAGAGCCAACCAAAATGCTTGTGAAAGGGATGCTCCTAGCCCTAAATATCTAAGGTGAAATTTATAGCTACCTTGATGAGATTGGGTGGAGGCATTTTACATTCCCAAATGAACTAGGCTATCTTAGCCTCATTAGGGGATTCTTAATGTCTCTAAGGGTAGAGAAAAATCATAATGCATAAATAGAATTTTATGAAGTTTATTTTAGGCCTTTTGATAAAGAGTTTGCTCTATCATTAGAAGAATTTGAAGAAGTTTGGGGATTCCAAACCCATGGAGCCTTTGCCTATACAAACAAAGATTTTCCTTTGAAACATTATTCTTTTTTTTAGTGAACTTTCTATTGAGATCGAGAACAACAATAGGTCATCCAAAGCCATCCATTTTAGGACCTTTCTCATTTGTCTCTTGTATAGAATCATCGCTTGCACTATCCCCCAAATAAGTGATGGTAATGAAAAGGTCACTCAACGTGACTTATTTTTCTTGTATGCTCTTGTATATAATAAGCCCATCCAAAGTGCTAGGTTCCTTATAGATACCTTCTTGCACCATGGGAAGTATAAGGTAGGCACCTTTTTTTCTCTCCTCCCAAATCATACAACTTGCTAGACACTTAGGCCTTGTAACCCCTAAAAATCTTGCAACATCAAGTGATCCCCTTGATCTAGCCACTAACTCCATCAACCTAGACTACCTTGAGCATGATAAATGTATCCAAAAGGTTGATGACCACTATGAGTATACCTTTGGGAGCAAGGGAGTTATCCAAAGAGAGAGAAAGAGACCTAAGTACCACATTATGAAAGAAGAAGGTGAACCTACCCATCTAGAAGTTGAGCATCCTCCTAGACCTTTTTAACCTTCCAAAGAAAAGGGCGAGTTTTCCAAAACCCTAAAGCTCATCCTCAAGGCCATAACTTCTCTTCAAAAGCAATTCAATCATTTCAAGAAGGATGTAACCAAGAGGATAATATAATTCAGCAAGAAGGTTGATCTTATTTCCCATATTCATTATGACATATATGATTTACAAGGGAAATTTGATCTTCCTTAATGTGAGTTGAGTGAATGGGATGTAAGTGAGCATATTTGTAACACCCCCATACTCTATATAAGTACTATACATATACCTAGTATACATACAATACGTATATGGAGTATAAGAATGTCACATTTAGTTTCAATTCAAAAACCTTTAGTCAAGTTCAAACAATATTACATTAAAATTTAATAACATTGACAAAATCATTATACCTTTAATGATCTTAGTCTTATTTACCAAAACTTCATTTATACCTATAACTATATTATTATGAATAATATAACATAATTAACTCACACATGTATGCATCACCTTCTAATTGGTCTCGAAACACTCTTACCCTTCTCGTGGCATAACAGCTTGACTTCCGAATCAACCGCATAAACACCTGCGCGATCACACAACCGCGCTAAGCCCGAGAGCTTAGTAATACAAATAATTCATATAAACATACATTAGAGAAAATCATATTTTCATGTTATCTTGATATGTCATTATGTACTTACCATGTTTTCCCATTTTGATTATGCTTTTCATATATATAATTCTACTAATGTCTTAATTATATACATATTCATACACCTCATTTCAACAATTCATAATTCAATGACTTATCAAAATCTTCATGAAGCAATATTCACCATTTCCACATCTATATACATTTTACACTTCATATTATAATTTTCATAAGCTCATCATGTAACATAGCTTCTCAAGCCATATTCACTTTCAATAATTTACTTATGTGTTGTATACATTTCATTCCAGGATTATCATTATATTTTTCATACCATTATATTTCATTCCATAGTTATCACCATATATCACATAATATTATATTTCATTATTCATTCTTTTTCCATTATTCAAGAATCACATATATACAAGCACAAGCATGGGCCCAAAAACACTAATATGCCATTCCACTTTCAGAGTTAATGTTTTGGTTCAATTATCACATTTATCATTATCCCAACTAGGCTTCAAGGATTAAGGTTCAACCAAGCTTCAAGGGGAACAAAGCATGCTAAGTATCAACCCAACTTGGCTTCAAGAACCAATCCAACCTAGCTTCAAGGGTTGTAACATCTCAATTAGGCTTCAAGGTTTAGATCCAACCAAGCTTCAAGGGGAGTAAAACATGTTAAACTTCAACCCAACTTGGCTTCAAGGATTAAACCAACCTAACTTCAAGAGATTGTTACTATTAGGCATGCCACCAACAACAAAACTCTGAAAATGAATAACATATTAGACACACAATCAATTCATTCACTTATTTACCATTCTCTTTCTCAATTCACATTTCATAAACACGTAGGCAATCATGCCTTAATAAGTTCATTTTACATAACCATAGCCAACAACAATGGCTTCATTTCTCATTTGCATCATTATAGCCAATCACAATGGCTTCACATCTTATCATATCTCAATTCACATTATACATTTTATAATTCAAGTATACACAATCAATTACATTGAACATATATCTTAAGTTCATCATCATATAAACCACATGTCCATCTATTTCATTTCAATCATTATTACCAATCACAATGATATCACATTTCATCATTTCTCAAAACACATTAACACAATTCATCATTAAAATATTTATCATAACAAATTACATTACACATACCTTTTTGAATGACCCTCATAGCTTTCACACTATACAAATCATAACATTAGTTACATTGTATTACCAATATAATAAATTATCTAACACATTTATAACTAAATGTTATAAATACCAAAATCATGCAAATACATGCAACCATGTAGTTGGTACTTACCTCAAGAACACTCACACAACTTTATACTCTTTTCCTTCCAAGAGTTCTTCACTTCACAAACTAGGGCAAATCACTTCCTTCTCAAAACCTAATCCAAAAATAATACAATACATCAATTCCAATGCCATTATTCACTTAATACCCTCTTATTACAAATTATAAGCCAATTCATCTATCTAAGACCCCACGGTCGTGGCCTCACAACCCCACGGCCGTGGCTTAGCAAACAATTCTGCCCAATTACTCTAACAACCCCCACGGGCGTGGCCTTCCAGTCCCCACGGGCGTGGCATAGCAAATGAATCAGTCTCCCTTGCTCAACACCTCCACGGCCATGATTTCCAATGGCCACGGTCGTGGCAGCCAAAGGCCACGGGCGTGGCATCCAAAATGCCTCTGTTTCGGACCCAAAATCATGTATTTCATGTTTTAAACTTTACTAAACACAAACATACATCAATTATTCAATTCTCCAACTCATACTTATTAAACCCTTTCTAACCAATTTCAATACTCCCTCATCATCCTCACAAATAAACATTTTAATCTATACATATCTTTCAATCTTTCACTATCATCATCTTAACACACTAACTACATCAAATATCAACACAATCAATGGAAATCAATTCAAAGAAATGAATACTTACTTGAATATTTTGCCAAATCTTCATCTCCATCTTCAATCCTTTTAAAATCCTTAAGAAATTTGATGTGAAGATTAATAAAATCATCTCTCTCTCTCTCTCTCTCTCTCTCTCTCTCTCTCTCTTGTCCACGAAGAAGAAGAAGAAGAAGAAGCAAAAGAAGAAAGAAAGTTCTTTCTTTCTTTCGTTCTTATCTCTAATATATATATATAATAATAATAATAATAATAATAATAATATAGTTAATATTTCTCAAATAACCTCCACCACACTTTCTTCCTTTGACTTTCCTTTCTTCTTTTTCTTTTATTATTATTATTATTCTTATTTAATTATAAAGCTCACTTTCCCTACACCACTTTATACACTATGCATATGTCTTTAATATTACATATATATTCCTCATATTTTCCAAATACCATATGTATATATATTATCCTCCATATACATTTATCTCTTATAATATATCTTTTTAATTAATTTATTTTCCCTTCTCTTTCCATAAAACATATACATTAAATCTAAATACAACAACAACTCCAAAACTTATAGGGTATACTTTGGGATATTACAATTCTCTCCCCCTTAAATAATTTCGTCCTCGAAATTATCTAGCACAATAACAATTCATTCTTAACATAACACCATCTTAATTTCCATACGAAGTTACTTATATACTTAAGTTATTATATCATCAAATCATATAACTTATACTCTCTCCCTTAGAGTCAATCAATTTCTTTACATTTCATTATAAATCTATTTTTATCTTATAACTTTCTCAACAGAGCAACCCAAATAGCTCATTACATTCCCAATGAATTTTCTTTTATACAATAATCAACTCATCTTATAGTCTATATATTCCATTCATCTATTACATTCAAGATATATATCACTTCATCTCTTTATAGATAATCAACTTTAACCACTTCATAGTCTGTATATGTATTTTGGGAAGAAATAGGGTTTATTTCTCTTTATATAATCACTTCATAACATTAGTTACATTGGAAGACATGGGGGCATTTGTTGGAGGCATAGTAGATCAGGGGTATGCTTCAGGTGTGGATCACCTGACCACTTTGTGAGAGACTGTCCTGAGAGGCAGGAGCAGATGCCAGTGGATTCTGCTGCTTCTCGAGCTAGTGTGAGGGGAGGCAGAGGAGGCAGAGGTGCCAGCCGGGGAGGTAGACCAGGATTCAGTTCTAGAGGAGGTGCTACATCCAGGGAGGGTAGACTAGAGGAGGTTGGATCTTCCCAGAGGATGTATGTTATGCAGAGGCAACCAGATACATCGGCAGTCATAGCTGGTACTTTTTCTTTATTTAATACTCCAGTACTTGCTTTGATTGATCCGGGTTCCACGCATTCATATATTAGTGCATCTGTTTTGCCTGTATCTGATTTGCATGCTGAGTCCCTAGGATTTGATGTGTTGGTGACAAATCCGTTAGGGCATAGTGTGGTTGTGAGTAAGGTGCATAGAGATAGTGCAGTAGTGGTGCAGGGTGAGGAGTTCCTTGGGGATTTGATTGAGATGCCATTTAAGGATTATGATGTGATCTTAGGTATGGATTGGCTATCTCGACATGGAGCTGTGGTGGATTGTAAAAAGAAAATTGTTTCTTTGAGAACGGGTGATGGTAGATAGGTGATAGTATCTAATGAGCAGGAACAGCTAGCCTCCTTATTTGTTTCAGCTGTTGCAGCCAGGAGGTTGATTAGAAAGGGGTGTGAAGCCTATCTTGCTCATGTGGTAGATACTAGAGTAAGAAGTTCTCCCATTGATAGCATTGCCACAGCTGCAGAGTTCCCAGATGTGTTTCCAGAGGAGTTGCCAGGGTTACCTCCTGAGAGAGAGGTGGAGTTCGGTATTGAATTGTTGCCTGGTACCACTCCTATCTCTATTACTCCTTATAGAATGGCACCAGCAGAATTGAGGGAGTTGAAAGTGCAATTACAGGAGTTGTTGGACAAAGGATTTATTCGCCCCAGTGTTTCTCCTTGGGGAGCTCCTGTTCTATTTGTGAAAAAGAAAGATGGTACTATGAGGTTGTGTATCGATTATAGGCAATTGAATAAGGTGACTATTAAAAATAAATATCCTTTGCCTAGAATCGATGATCTCTTTGATCAGTTGAAGGGAGCGTCAGTGTTCTCCAAAATTGATTTGAGATCTGGGTATCATCAGTTGAGAGTCAAAGCTGAAGATGTTCCTAAGACAGCCTTTCGGACCAGGTATGGGCATTATGAATTTTTAGTTATGCCTTTTGGTCTGACGAATGCACCGGCAGCTTTTATGGATTTGATGAATAGGGTGTTTAGACCCTATTTGGATCAGTTTGTGGTAGTGTTTATTGATGATATACTGGTGTATTCGCGGAATGAAGAGGAACATGATATGCATCTGCGGTTTGTGTTGCAGATTTTGAGAGAAAAGCAGTTATTTGCCAAATTGTCAAAGTGTGAGTTCTGGTTGGATCAAGTAGCTTTTCTCGGACATATTGTTTCAGCAGAAGGCATTAAAGTTGATCCGAGCAAAGTTGAAGCTGTATTGAATTGGAATCCACCTAAATCAGTGACAGTGGTTAGAAGTTTTCTGGGTTTGGCAGGTTATTACCGGCGGTTTGTGAAAGGATTTTCTTTGATAGCTACTCCACTCACCAGATTGCTTCGTAAGGGAGTGAGGTTTTTGTGGACAGATCAGTGTCAGGCGAGCTTTGAGCAGTTGAGAGAAATGTTGACTCAAGCGCCTGTTCTAACTTTACCTGTTGAAGGCAAACCATATGTGATCTACAGTGATGCTTCACATAGAGGTTTGGGGTGTGTATTGATGCAGGAAGGGAAAGTTATAGCTTATGCATCTCGACAATTGAAACCGCATGAGCTTAACTATCCGACCCATGATTTGGAATTGGCTGCCATTGTGTTTGCATTGAAGATTTGGCGCCACTATCTGTTTGGGGAGAAATGTTTCATCTACACTGATCACAAGAGTTTGAAGTATTTGGGTGTCCAGAAAGAACTCAATCTTCGTCAGAGGAGATGGTTGGAATTGATTAAAGACTACGACTGTTTGATTGACTATCATCCAGGTAAAGCAAATGTTGTTGCTGATGCCTTGAGTCGGAAGTCTTTAGCTGGTTTAACAGTTTACTCGCTCTCGTTGCTTGTTGAGTTGAGAGCATTGCATGCCAGTTTTGTACCTTGTGTTGATGGTGCATTATTGGCACAGTTGCAATTAAAGCCGATTTTGTTGGATCAGATCAAAGAGGCTCAGTTGGCTGATAAGAAGATTCAGAAGATTATTTCAGATTGTCAGAATGGGAAGACTAGAGATTTTGTTGTGAAAGATGATGGGAGTCTCTGGTTCAAGAGCAGATTGTGTGTACCCGATGATGCTGAATTGAAAAGGGTCATTTTGGAAGAAGCTCATCAGTCAATGTTTGCTATGCATCCGGGTAATATGAAGATGTATCATGATTTGAGACAGCATTATTGGTGGATTGGTTTGAAGAGAGACATTGCAGATTTTGTGTCGAAATGTCTCACCTGTCAGAAGGTTAAAGCAGAGCATCAAGTCCCAACCGGGTAGCTTCAACCATTGTCAGTGCCAGAATGGAAGTGGGAAAGAGTGACAATGGATTTTGTGTCTGGTTTGCCATTGACACAAAAGAAGCATGATGCTATATGGGTGATTGTGGATAGATTGACTAAAACAGCTCATTTCCTTCCGGTTCGAATGGATTATTCTTTGGAGAGATTGGCTGAGCTGTATATCCATGAGATTGTGAAATTGCATGGTGTTCCAACTTCTTTAGTGTCTGATCGAGATCCCCGGTTTACTTCAAGATTTTGGAAGAGTTTGCATAGTGCTTTGGGTTCTCGACTACACTTCAGTACTGCTTTTCATCCACAGACGGATGGACAGTCAGAGAGGGTGATACAGATTATTGAGGATATGTTGAGAAGCTGTGTCATCGATTTCACTAGAAGTTGGGATAGATTCTTACCTCTTGTGGAGTTTGCTTACAACAACAGTCACCAATCTAGCATTGGTATGGCACCGTTCGAGGCATTGTATGGTAGACGGTGCAGAACACCTCTTTGTTGGAGTGAACTTGGTGAAGGTAAAATAATTGGACCTGATTTGATTCAAGAAACTGGGAAAAAGTGAAGTTGATCTGAGGTAGGTTAAAAGCAGCTTCAGACCGACAGAAGTCTTATGCAGATCTGAAGAGGAGAGACATTCAGTTTGATGTTGGAGATAAGGTGTTTTTGAAAGTATCTCCTTGGAAGAAGATTTTGAGGTTCGGTCGGAAAGGAAAATTGAGTCCTCGTTTCATTGGGCCATATGAAGTGTTAGAAAGAGTTGGGCCAGTTGCATATCGACTTGCTTTGCCACCTGAGTTGGATCGTATTCATAATGTATTCCATGTTTCTATGTTGAGGAGGTACAAGTCAGATCCATCTCATGTGTTGCCATTTGAGTCTATCGAAGTGAGCCCAGATTTGACATTTGAAGAAGAACCAGTTGCTATCTTGGCACGTGATGTGAAGAATTGAGGAACAAGAAAGTGCCATTGGTGAAGATTCTTTGGAAGAATCATGCAAAAGAAGAAGCAACTTGGGAAAGTGAGCAAACTATGCGAGAGCAATATCCTCAACTATTTCAGAGTTGATATCAGGTAATTTCGAGGACGAAATTTCTTTTTAGAGGGGGAGAATTGTAATATCCTCATTTATGCCCTAGAAGTTTTGCATATTATTGTTGTTGTTATTGTTATATATTGGATTGAATATATGTGTTAAATTGTAAGAGAAAAGAAATTGAGAAGAGAAAGTATATGTATATGTATTTTGGGAAGAAATAGGGTTTAGAGACAAATTTATATGTTGTGTATATGTTAATATATATGACATATAAAGTGGTCAAAAGGCTTGGTCAATGCAAGAGAAGATATTTATTTGAGATTGGTAAATTACTTAATTGGGCACATATAGGACAAAAAGATAATTATGTGAATAATGGCACTTTGGTAATTGCTTGGATAAAATCACATGGTGAATATTTAAAGAAGGTTTGACTTGTGTTTTCTTCATCATTTCTTCTTCTTCTTCTTGTTGATGGCCGGCCCTCCATAGCCAAAGAGAAAGAAAGAGACAAGTGATGGTTTTGATGATTTCAAGCTTAAATTGAAGAAAGATTAAGTGTTCAAGTGTTGATTTAAGAAGTTTTTAACTAAGGTAAGATCTTTTCTCTAATTTCTTCAATTCTTTTGAAGTGGTATGATTAAGTTGCTTATGGTATGATTGTAAGTATTGATTTTGCTTGATAGATGAGAAGTTGGGTTGGTGTTGGTGATGGAAGAGTAAGATTGGTGTTTAGTGAAATTATTTCTGTTTTAGGATTAGTAAAGGCTGTGACTTGTATGATTTTTAATTAATTTTAGAAAAATGTTCTTGAAGTGAATTTTTGATATGTCGTGCCTCTATGAGTCTAGAATGACTGAAAAATATGATGATTCGATTTTGGATAGGTTATGAGTTTAGAAAGATTATTTTTATTAGACCTGTTCCAGCAGGTACCTTAACTGAGACAGCTATATTTCGGGATTTTTAATAAAATGTAGAAAAATCATATCCAATTGAATTTTGGATATGTTGTTGCTTAGTGAGTCTAGTATTTGAGAAAAATAATTTGGAGCCACGTTGATTGAATTTGATTTATGGAATTCACAAAGTTCAGAACTGCTGCCAGGATGCAGGGCAATTGGGGCAGTCTGGTTAGGTGAACTATTTGACCAAGATTTTGTGTTCAGTTTGATATGAAATTTTACAGGGATGATTTTAAGATACAAAACTAAATTCTGTAAAAATTTTATAATTTTTAGTCAAGTAGATTATTTTATACAATTTTTCAAAATAAGGATAAAATGGAGTTTAAAAACCAGAATGTACTATTTATGGTTAGGGTTTTAATTCTTTGTTCTTCTTGCATTGCTTTGGTTCTCCAAAGGTAGGTTGGTCCTTAAACCTAACCCTAAACACTTTAAATACACTTGAATCAATGAATTTTATAACCAATTGTTCTTTGCCCTAATTGCATTGTTGAGATTGAACAATGTTATGTTGTGCATTGTGAATGGTAATGTGTTTCATGAGTAATGTGGAATGAAATGTTGATATTTATGAATGATGCTATGTGAAATATAATGTGATCATGGATGAGATATATATATATATATACTTGAATAATGAGATGTTATATTGTGAAATGAAATGTGAAGCCATTGTTATTGGCTAAGATGATGTAATTGAAAGAAAGAAGGCATGTTTGCCTAAATGTGATGAGAATTGAGAATGGAAATGAATTGTTTGTTTAATATGTTATTCAGTTTCAGAGTTCTGGATTTGGGTGGCATGCCTAAGAAATGATGAAAGGTAACAGTCTTGCCGGGTTGAGGACCTCCTCATAGGTGTTGAGTTGATGGTCCAAGAGACTGGGTCTGTTACACTATGAGAATTGTGAATATGAGATATATGATTGTAACAGTCTTGCCGGGTTGAGGATCTCCTCAAATGTGTTGAGTTGATGGTCCAAGAGACTGGGTCTGTTACACTAGGAGAATTGTGACTATGAACCAAAGCAGTAACTCTGAACTCTGAATATCGTATTAAATACTTGTTGGGCCCATAGATGTCAAGGTTATATGAATGTCCTAAATAATGTTATGAGTTAATGAAATAAGATGTTGGTTATTGAGTATGATTGAGTAATGTTGGATGTGGAAAGATGTTGAAATGTGGTATGCTCATATGACTATGATTTGTGAAATGCATAATTGTGTGGTTAACTTTATATTTATGATGTTGATCTTATCAATAACATATGTGGCATTGCATTTCATTAAAGCATACTGTTAGCATGTTTTATCTTACTAAGCCATTGGCTTAGCGCGATAGTGTTTAATCGCGCAGGTAGTAGAGTGGATAGAGTTGAACCCGAGAGTTCATCAAGACCTAGTGAGAGTAGACCTTGAAGAATCCATTTTGGGAGCTTAAAGATCAGAGCAGACTTGCCAATCATGTATAAATTTTATGTGTTGTAAAACTTGAGTTTTGATGTATATGAATTTGTAAATATGTAAATATTTTATAACTTCCGCTGTGTAATATTTAAATATGGGGGTTGTCACAAAACCTTTATTTTATGTTGTACTAGAAGTGTAAATCCTTTTTGTAGGTTGTAGTTGAGGTTACAAGGGGGATTTATTGGGAGTGTACTGAGAATGATTTTGTTTGCATTGGGTTGTGTAAAATGTTTTTAAAATAAGAAAAAAACCGGTTTTGTCGACACTTAGGACTCAATTTTTAGGCGAAACTATGGCAAAAATTTTGAAAAAAAAAAATCGGAACTAAAATTGACCAAGTAAAATTGGTAGCAACATTAGGTTAGTGTGGCGCCTCTACTCAGCTTACATATGTAGGTTGGGAAGGGGTGTTACATTAAACTTACTTAACAGATAATCAATCTTTTTCCTTTTATCATTATTTACAGCTGATACAATTCAATTCATCAATGTCCATTGATTCATCAAAATATTACATCATATACATATCATTTAAATTTTTATATTCTTAGTACAACTATACATATTAAGTCTTAATAATGATTCACAATCTTAACGCAACTTAGATCATTTGATCTCTCCATCACAAAATATTCACATTTCAATCTTGTTCAATTCATATCAACAAGTAATTTATTTGAACTTATCATTAGATTTCACATTATATATATCTATATATATATGTATATCCTTATTCCATTCAATCAAACTTATATCTAATTCCTGATCTCTTCAGATCCTTATTCAATCAAATTATCATGATAACAAATCACTTCAGATTATCCTTCAATATATATATATATATACATATATATTGTTTTCTATTATCTTAGTATCATTTCCACCAATTCTCATGATAATCTCATATCGTTTTTATTATGTATAGTTCATTCACTTAAACTTCAAACCCATTCACTTATTCACTTTATACCATACACATATTTATCATAACTTTCAGTCACCTTTTGTAATTTCTCTCTTTTTAATATCTTCTCACGTATCCCACCATTGCTATCTTAACAATAAGTGTTATCATACTTAACACATTTTCATAATTCTCTTCTTTTTCCTTACGTTTCATAATTATAACCAGATTTCTAACATAAAATATTGAGATACAACTTTACCAAATCATAATTATCAATCTCATCAGAACTATATCATAGTTGTGTTATTTCAGTCCCAAATGGGAAAATAACAAAATTAATCAACCACAATATACTAAACAAATCGTAGGATTATCAAAAATTAAGGGTCATGTTTGAAACTTGTAAATCCATATAGTTCCTTTATTATTATGTTCCAACCTTTCCAATTACCATACTAAATTGGATCTCAAAAATTTCATATTCATTTCTAAACTTTGGCTACCCCAAAAGTTAACACATTCCAACTCCATTATCACCCAATTTGCACTCAGTTATTTAATCATCACTAGCTTAATTCATATTTCAACAATATTATTATTATCTTCTTTTATGAACACATATTCCATCATATGCAAATATTACATAATTTCTCTTTTGTCACTTCATTTCTAATCCATTTACAATCTCTTATAATATACCAATACATAGAACTTTTCCGTATGTGGATACTTTGGAATTCTAAATATCATATGATCATCAAATTCAGTGATCACCATAACAATTTCACTGTTCAATACTACACGAGTCTATTCTTACTCTCAATTCCGTCATAAAATTCATCTAATTTGCTCAAGTCATAACCTAATCTTTCTTAGGTTCACTAATACATACAATATCATTCTCCATATCACTAATCCAATAATTGTACCACATATATATTCATAGATCACATTCACAATGTGATTCACATTTCTTACATATTATAATTTCATTCATATTGAAAAGCTCAACTCACACATCCTATACATGTATACACGTAATTATATGCTCTTATTTTATTTTCCTTTTTCATACATTCCATACAAATTTAATGTTTATTACCTTCCTTTGAACACTATCATCCTCATTTCTTCAATATGATGTGAAATATTTATCATCACAACAAATATATATATTCCAACCATAATAACATTTCACATACATCTTAGTCACAATCCTTATGTGACATCTCTTTCACTTTTGTCTTTAAAAGCATTTAATATACCTTCATATCCATTTTTACCCTTTCCACTCAAATAACTTAAAATAACTCATTTTCACTTGCTTACTCACTTTCTTTTGACTTCAAAACAATTTATCATACTATTAATCACATTACTCAATTCATAATACTTTCATGTGCAATATTATTCATTTCACATAGCTCATGTATTGAATATACATGAAACTATCAATATCCAAATAATCTTTATCAAATTCCACTAAAACTTTAACTTTTCAACTTACTACTTCACTTAAATTTCAATTTACCAAACTCATCTTTTATTAATATCAACTTTAAAACATTATATTTATATACCACAAAGCAACATCAAAACTTATAATTTTCACAATTCTTAAGCTCATTTCAGAAATCCAAATATCACATATTATCACTATTACCATGAGCTTTCACAATATTCAAACATCTCACATTTCTAACATTGAAATCACAATGTTTACATAAAAAAAACAATACAAACTATACCAATATCATCTCTTTTTCTTTTAAACACAACCTTAACTTTATATACTCCAAACTTTAAATAGTCACACCTTGTCTATATTAATCAACTCATTCAATATTCCACCATACTCTCTTCCTCTAAATAGCATATCTTTCCATATTAACAATCCCACAATATTTCCTTTTTCTAACAAACCAAACATAATCTTTGTTATAAAGAGATTCAAAGCGTAGAGGAAAGAGTACATACTCTAATCTTGATTTTATTTTCAACTCGTTTTCAACTTTATTCTTCTTTTCATTTCTTTATTTTACAATCACTTTTCAATAATCAATACTTCAAAATTTACTTTCCTTAAGTAAACTCCCATTCTTGAATTTACCAATTACACTTGTACCAATTTTTCATATCATTTCTTTTTCCAATTATTACTTTCATATAACATTTTATTCACACACTATCATCCATCTCATGTAATTCAAATACATCACAAATCACATAATGCCACGTTCGAGACCAACCTAGGTGTGAATGCATATGCATGTATTACAAATTTCATTTCAAAACTTTTCTTTTTACTTCTCTTTAAGCTTTTCAAAACTTTCTCTTTTTAATTTTACTTAGGCTGAGAATCTCGAACCTAAGCTCTGATACCAAAATTATTGTAACACCCCCATACTCTATATAAGTACTATACATATACCTAGTATACATACAATACGTATATGGAGTATAAGAATGTCACATTTAGTTTCAATTCAAAAACCTTTAGTCAAGTTCAAACAATATTACATTAAAATTTAATAACATTGACAAAATCATTATACTTTTAATGATCTTAGTCTTATTTACCAAAACTTCATTTATACCTATAACTATATTATTATGAATAATATAACATAATTAACTCACACATGTATGCATCACCTTCTAGTTGGTCTCGAAACACTCTTACCCTTCTTGTGGCATAACAGCTTGACTTCCGAATCAACCGCATAAACACCTGCGCGATCACACAACCGCGCTAAGCCCGAGAGCTTAGTAATACAAATAATTCATATAAACATACATTAGAGAAAATCATATTTTCATGTTATCTTGATATGTCATTATGTACTTACCATGTTTTCCCATTTTGATTATGCTTTTCATATATATAATTCTACTAATGTCTTAATTATATACATATTCATACACCTCATTTCAACAATTCATAATTCAATGACTTATCAAAATCTTCATGAAGCAATATTCACCATTTCCACATCTATATACATTTTACACTTCATATTATAATTTTCATAAGCTCATCATGTAACATAGCTTCTCAAGCCATATTCACTTTCAATATTTTACTTATGTGTTGTATACATTTCATTCCAGGATTATCATTATATTTTTCATACCATTATATTTCATTCCATAGTTATCACCATATATCACATAATATTATATTTCATTATTCATTCTTTTTCCATTATTCAAGAATCACATATATACAAGCACAAGCATGGGCCCAAAAACACTAATATGCCATTCCACTTTCAGAGTTAATGTTTTGGTTCAATTATCACATTTATCATTATCCCAACTAGGCTTCAAGGATTAAGGTTCAACCAAGCTTCAAGGGGAACAAAGCATGCTAAGTATCAACCCAACTTGGCTTCAAGAACCAATCCAACCTAGCTTCAAGGGTTGTAACATCTCAATTAGGCTTCAAGGTTTAGATCCAACCAAGCTTCAAGGGGAGTAAAACATGTTAAACTTCAACCCAACTTGGCTTCAAGGATTAAACCAACCTAACTTCAAGAGATTGTTACTATTAGGCATGCCACCAACAACAAAACTCTGAAAATGAATAACATATTAGACACACAATCAATTCATTCACTTATTTACCATTCTCTTTCTCAATTCACATTTCATAAACACGTAGGCAATCATGCCTTAATAAGTTCATTTTACATAACCATAGCCAACAACAATGGCTTCATTTCTCATTTGCATCATTATAGCCAATCACAATGGCTTCACATCTTATCATATCTCAATTCACATTATACATTTTATAATTCAAGTATACACAATCAATTACATTGAACATATATCTTAAGTTCATCATCATATAAACCACATGTCCATCTATTTCATTTCAATCATTATTACCAATCACAATGATATCACATTTCATCATTTCTCAAAACACATTAACACAATTCATCATTAAAATATTTATCATAACAAATTACATTACACATACCTTTTTGAATGACCCTCATAGCTTTCACACTATACAAATCATAACATTAGTTACATTGTATTACCAATATAATAAATTATCTAACACATTTATAACTAAATGTTATAAATCCCAAAATCATGCAAATACATGCAACCATGTAGTTGGTACTTACCACAAGAACACTCACACAACTTTATACTCTTTTCCTTCCAAGAGTTCTTCACTTCACAAACTAGGGCAAATCACTTCCTTCTCAAAACCTAATCCAAAAATAATACAATACATCAATTCCAATGCCATTATTCACTTAATACCCTCTTATTAGACCCATACATCACAAATTATAAGCCAATTCATCTATCTAAGACCCCACGGTCGTGGCCTCACAACCCCACGGCCGTGGCTTAGCAAACAATTCTGCCCAATTACTCTAACAACCCCCACGGGCGTGGCCTTCCAGTCCCCACGGGCGTGGCATAGCAAATGAATCTGTCTCCCTTGTTCAACACCTCCACGGCCATGATTTCCAATGGCCACGGTCGTGGCAGCCAAAGGCCACGGGCGTGGCATCCAAAATGCCTCTGTTTCGGACCCAAAATCATGTATTTCATGTTTTAAACTTTACTAAACACAAACATACATCAATTATTCAATTCTCCAACTCATACTTATTAAACCCTTTCTAACCAATTTCAATACTCCCTCATCATCCTCACAAATAAACATTTTAATCTATACATATCTTTCAATCTTTCACTATCATCATCTTAACACACTAACTACATCAAATATCAACACAATCAATGGAAATCAATTCAAAGAAATGAATACTTACTTGAATATTTTGCCAAATCTTCATCTCCATCTTCAATCCTTTTAAAAATCCTTAAGAAATTTGATGTGAAGATTAATAAAATCATCTCTCTCTCTCTCTCTCTCTCTTGTCCACGAAGAAGAAGAAGAAGAAGAAGCAAAAGAAGAAAGAAAGTTCTTTCTTTCTTTCGTTCTTATCTCTAATATATATATATAATAATAATAATAATAATAATAATAATAATACAGTTAATATTTCTCAAATAACATCCACCACACTTTCTTCCTTTGACTTTCCTTTCTTCTTTTTCTTTTATTATTATTATTATTCTTATTTAATTATAAAGCTCACTTTCCCTACACCACTTTATACACTATGCATATGTCTTTAATATTACATATATATTCCTCATATTTTCCAAATACCATATGTATACATATTATCCTCCATATACATTTATCTCTTATAATATATCTTTTTAATTAATTTATTTTCCCTTCTCTTTCCATAAAACATATACATTAAATCTAAATACAACAACAACTCCAAAACTTATAGGGTATACTTTGGGATATTACAATATTAAAATCCCTTACGATAAATCCTCCCAATAATCTAATGGTTATTCTCCCTCTCATTCTCTTAATGGTGATGATGATGAAAGCACTCCAGCTCCTCATCCACCATCTAGAAATTAAAAGAAAAATTCATTGATTAATGTTATGTCTTTACTTTGTTAATTTTCATTTACATTGTTATGTTCCATTTGTACTTGTTTTGCATTTAATGAAATGGAATTCATTTTCTATCTTACTTGCTTCTTTTTCTATTTCTTGCACTTTATTGCCATTTCCTTTTTGCCTTTATCAGAGGGGAAGAAGTATATGAATTTAATTATCCTTTCATTCCTAAAAAAGGGGAAGCAAATACAAAAAGGAAATATTAAACTTAAAATTTAATGATCATGCATTTCATAAACATTAGTATTTTGAGGGGGAACAATTAACATCAAAATACCATTGGCATTAACACTTGCATTTGAATTATAATTGATGCACACATTTGATTATTCTTAAATTTAATTCAATTTTATTTCCAAGGTAAAAAAGGGGGATATTGTTGAGATTGTTGGACAATCAAACTCTATTTTGATCATTGACAATCAAATTGATAAAGTACTAATAATTTCAAATAAGTTTATATTGCAGGGATGAAAATCGAGCCTTTGTACGACAGCCTGAGATACTGAGTGACTGAATAAAAGCAACCCGAGCATAGAATTAAATAGTGCATATGGAATTATCAAGCTAGATGTGCAATTGCCCGAGCAAATGTCGAGCTAAGCAAGCAGTCAAACTGCATACCAAGCTGGATGTGCAACCACCTGAGAAAATGCCGAGCTAAACAAGCAGTGAAGCTGCAAATTGAGCTGGATGTGTTGCCAGAGCAAACTGAGCAAGCGTACAACCATACAAAGCTAAATCCACAAATCTCATAGAAGCAAAAAAGCAGCCCGAGCAGAGAACCGAACAACGCATATGGAATTACTGAGCTGGATGTGCAACTGCCTGAGCAAAAGTCGAGATAAGCAAGTAGTGAAACTACATATCAAGCTGGATGTACAATCGCCCAAGAAAATTGAGTGACCGCACAACCATATCGAGCTAAATCCATATATCTCATAGAAGAGTTTGCATTGTCAATGAGCGGTGAAGTCAGGTCACAAGACAGGCATGCTACCATACTTGAGCACTGAGCGACTGCATGAAAATCAAACTAAAAATACATAAACTCACAGAAAGGAATGTGGTTTTAGTGTATGGTGAAGTCAAAATGCCAGAACTTTATGTGAACACACAAGAAGCCCAAGAGACAGCACCAAGCAATGACCAAAAACATAAAAGTGGCAGAATAGATGGCAATAAGCTCTTTTAGTACTTTCTCAATGCCCAAAGCCTTGTGCGACCACCCAACTAAATTGAGCATCCACACGAGTTTGATAGATTTGAATTTTAGTGCCAAATATCTTAGGCCAATGATGACCGAACACGTGGGTGAAGAAATTTAAATTTAACTACAACTTTGTGCTGAGCCATCGCACACCGAGCTGAGCAACCGCAAGACACAAAGGTATGGGCGAGCTAGATTCTGTCAGACAATAAAATCTTACTGTTGGAATTAGCCATTATAAAGAATTTTTAAATTATGCGACCGCACACTGAGCTGAGCGACCGCACACAGAGCTTCAGCCACTAAATTAGTGGAAGACAAGCACTAAACATGTGGGAACCACCTCAAACGGCTAGTTCAAGTCTAATTGTCTATAAATACCCCAAGAAACATCTTGTTTAAGGGTAATTGTGATCATAATAGCCTAAGCAATATACTTTCATTTTCATTTTCTATAATTAACAATTGAATTGTAAGAGTGTTGGGTGTGAGCATTAAAAACACCTCAAAAGTTTGAGTGTGAGCTTGGAAACACTTAGGTTTTAGAGTGAGCCTTGGGAAAACTCTTGTAAGGGTTGTGAGGATTGATTTCAAACAATTGTAAAGTTAAGTGTGAGCTTATAAAAATACCAAGTTAAAGTTAAGCTTATAAAAATCATACATGCTATAAATTTGTGTGTCTAGTATGTTATTCAATTTCTAGAGTTATGTGTTTGGCAGCTTGCCTATGAGGTTATCCTCATTATTTGCCTTCGGGGCTAGATGCTATGTGTTACTGATATTTGATTTTGCCTTCAGGGCTAGACGCTATGTGTTACTGATACTTAATTTTGCCTTCGGGCCTAGACGCTTGACAATACTAATACTTGATGTTTCCTTCGGGGATAGACGCTTAGCGTCACTGATATATGATTTACCTTCGAAGCTAGATACTTGGTGTCAATTTGGGTCAAATTGGTAACTCTGTGATTTGAATAATATATTAGTTTGTTTGGGCCTAGGCTTGTGCATGTATTTATGTGAATTATAAAAGATGAAAGATTATGGTTTAAAAGTGAACTTGTATGCCACATTATGACATAGCATACAAATGCATAATGCATTGGCATTGTATTAAAGTGTTGCTATTATCAAAGTTTGTACCACTAGGATTTTAGCTTAGTGCGATTGTAATTCATCGTGCAAGTAGCAGGGGTGATCCGGTAGAGCCGGAGAGTTCTTCTAGACCTAGTAGGGTCTAGCTTTGAGATTGTAGAGTTAATAGTGGTGCAACAAGATCAGAGCCATTCGCCAGCATGTATATATTCTATATTATAGTACATTTTGATATTATGTATATTATGCTATATTTTTTTTAGTATATATTATAAATTATAAAGAATGTTTTTGATAAATTCTATAATGTGGATTTTATATGTGTTTTTGATAATATATGTATATATGTATAAATGCTTTGTGAAGTTGGGATGAAATGTTATTTATTGGGAGTGTTTTTGCGCAGGTTGTGTAATTGCTGAATTTTGAAATGTCCAAATTAAAGACAAAATCCTGGTAAATTTTTTTCAAAGATTTTTATGTAAAAATTCTTATTTTGGAACCTATAATTTATACCAAATATTTTATTTATTACATAAATATACATTTTAAAGTGTTTTGGGATTTTAAATTGGAAATGTGGAAATTTAAACCCGTCTCATGTTTTGTCAGTTGAATCTATTGAGGTGAGTCCGGATCTGACTTTTGAAGAAGAACCAGTTGCTATTTTGGCACATGAAGCGAAAGAGTTGAAAATAAGAAAGTGCCACTTGTGAAGGTTCTTTGGAAGAATCATGCTAAGGAAGAGGCAACTTGGGAGAGTGAGCAAGTGATGCGAAACCAGTATCCCCAGCTATTTCAGATTTAAGATCAGGAAATTTCGAAGACGAAATTTATTTTTAGAGGGGGAGAATTGTAATATCCCAAACTATACCCTAAAATTTTTAGAATAATTATTGTTGAAATTGGATTAAATGATATAAAGTATATATATTTATGATTTAGTGGTATGAGAGGAAAAGAGAAGTGTGTATATGTTGTATATATAGAGATATATACAACATATACAAGTCAACTAATTAGTTGGTCAAATGAGAATTATTGATTATTTAAAATGGAAATTAGTTAAGTGGATGATGATATTTATGATTATTTTATCATTATAATATTTAATTGCTTAGTGGATATTAAAAGAGAGTTTGTTTGGTTAGAAGAGTTGATTTTAGGTTGACTTATCATCATCTTCTTCTTTCTTCTTGTGCTTAGCAGGCCATTAACATTAACAAGAGGGAAAGAGAGATCTTGTTCTTCCTAACTCAAGATTAAAGGGTGTTTCAAGTGATCAAGTTGGAAATCTAAGGGTTTTTATCACTTTTGGGGTTGGTGTGGAGGAAAAGTTAAGTTTGGTGATAGAAAGCAAGAGTTGTGGATTGTGCATGTGTTGAGTTGTGATGATGGTTTTGATTGGTGTTTGATGTATGTATTGAGTTGTTTTGATGTTATGCAAGTCTAGTATGGTTTATTGATGGTTTTGGATAAGATTGTTTGGAGTGGAAAAGAGTTAAGTATGATGTTGGTTGGATGTGGTGTTGTTGGTGTCGGAATCATGATTTTTGGCCTGACACGCCCATGAGCACGGCCAAGTCTTTGGGCATGTCAGTGGTTCTATTTTTTGGATGGGTGACACGACCAGTGACACGCCCATGTCATTGAGCGTATCACAACTTCCGTGTTGGAGTAGTATTGACACGGCCAGTGACACGCCCATGTCACTGAGCGTGTCATAGCTACTGTGTTGTTGGTGGATTGACACATCCAGTGACATGCCCATGTCACTGAGCATGTCATAGCCACTGTGTTAAGGGAGGATTGACACTACCAGTGACACGCCCATGTCACTGAGCGTGTCAAAGCTTCTGTGTTTTGAGTTTAGGTCACGATCAGGGACACGCCCGTGTTGTTGAGCGTGTCATGTGTAGAGTTTGCCCTAGTTGGCTCTTATCCTTATTATCTTATGTGTATCTCTAAGTGAGTGTGTATAATCACCTTTGGATTAGGTTTTGAAGAGATTGAGCTTCCCTAATACAAGTGTTGAAGGATTCTTAGAAGAGGAGGTTGTTAGATTGGTGTTGTTGCTTTTAGAGGTAAGTACAAACCCTACATGATTGCATACATTTACATGATTTTGGGACTTAACACATTTGGTTGGAAAATGTGTTAGGTTATCTATTATATTGTTTATATATGAGAATGGTACAATGATTTGTATTACGTGCATTATGTGAATTATATGTTGAGGATTCAAAATATATGAACAATGAAAGTTGTGATGGGCACTCAAATGATGAAATGTGAAGCCATTGATGTTGGCTATAATGATGTAAATGAAATATTGAGGCATGGTTGCCTAGATGATTATGAGAAAATGAGAATGGAATTGATAATGAAATAATAAAAGAATTGTGTGCCTAATATGTTATTCAATTTTCAGAGTTTTATTATTTGTGGCATGCCTAAAAGTAACAATCCCTTGAAGCCGGGTTGGGCTTGGTGCTTGAAGCCAAGTTGGGTTGATGCTTAGCTCCCCTCAAAGCTTGGTTGGGCCTAGTCCTTGAAACCTAGTTGGGATGTTACATATGAGATGTTTGTCCTTGTGATAATGAATCGCTACGGGTTTGATAAATGTGATTATTGAACCAACATAGTAACTCTGAAATTTGAATGACATATTAGTTTCTTTTGGGCCCATGCTTGTCTTTGTTTAAATGTGAATCATGAATGATGAAATAATTGAATAATATAATTTAATGTAATGTTATGAAATACGATATTCTTGTGTATTGTTTATAATGGTTGAAAGTATGACATTGGCATTACATTGAAGGATATTGTCATCATAGTTTGTACCACTAATCCGCAGGCTTAGCGCGATTGTGGTTCATCGCGCAGGTGACAGGGTAGATCAGGTTGAATCGGAGAGTTCAGCTAGACCGAGTCGAGTCTAGGCTTGTGAAGTGTTGATTATTGGACTTCAAGATCAGAGACGAACTGCCAAGCATGTATAAACTCTATATTTTTGTAAATATTAATTTTGATGTATACATATGTATGTTCCACTACATTTTTTCCTTGCTTATTAAACAAATGTTTTAAATAAACTTTTGGGTATTATTGTGGTATATAAGTATATGTGTTTTAATAAGAAATATTTTATCTATTATGTTTTATAATATAACTTAAATGTTTTAAGTTTTCTCATATAGCTAAAATGAAAGATTAGATTGTTTAATACAAATTGTGATACTCCTATATCCGGTATATGTATATTACAGATATGGTTGCATGTAGTGTGCGTATATGGGATACCGGGGTGTTACAGTATCATCGTTGGTTTGTGAAGGGTTTTTCTATAATAGCTACACCTGTAATATCCCAAAATTATTTTTGAGAAAAAATTAATTTTTAGAAATTTAATAAAATAAATTATAATTTAATTGTATAAATTAAATAAATTATTTTAAATGAAAAATGAAGGGTTTTTAAATAAAAAAGTAAAATATATATGTGATATATATACAAAATATATACAACACATAAAAGTCAACAAAAAAGTCAACACTTTTTAAAGGAAAAGTCAAAGTCCCATGACATTTTGATAAATGTACTTTGGATATTGAAAATTTTAAAAACAATTCAAAAACAATTTATTTTTGAATGGAAGAGGTATAATGGACTTTTAATTAATTAAATAATTAATTATTAAATTAAATAATATATATATATATGGTTGAAATTAAAAGATGAAAGGAAAGAGAAAATTAAAAAGTTTTTTTTTTCATCTTCTTCTTCTCCATCAAGGGCCGAACCTCCATGTGTGTAGAGCTCAAAGTTTTTCTTCTTCCATACTCAATTTATTGAAGGATTTAACAATTTTAAAGTGAATTTTTGGTGGTTTCCACTAACTTTGGTAAGTTTCTAACTCTTTTCTTTGAATTCCATGGAAATTTTGAATATGTGAGTTTTGAGTTCTTGATGTAATGTGATTTAATTATTGGAATTGGTGTGTATGATGTTAGTTTAAGTGATTAGTAATGAATTTAAGGTTGGATTAAAGAGATGATGGTGTTTGGGTATGGATTGGTGAAGAGAGAGAATTGAGGTTTATATAATTTTTGGGGTTTTTAAATCATGGTTTTTAATTGTGAAAATTAATTCCAAATGAGTTGTTTTGATGCGTAAACAAGTATTTTAAAGTCAAATATTGGATTTGGTTGAGTTTGATTTGAGTTTGAAAATGGAAGTGTGATTTAGGTTTTTGGAAAAGTGATTTTTCCAAAGTTGTAGAATTGTTGGATTTTATTGGTTTAAGTGTGTTGTTTAGTGTTAAAAGTGATGAATATAAGCTTGAAATGATAAATGGAATGAGTTGGAATGGAAAACCCTCAATAGGAGAAGGTTATGCTATTTAGGGTTTTGGGCCTAAGTGTGTATTTTTGTAATGTAATTGTTTTAAACATGTTAAAATATATTTTTAATAATATAAATAAACTTAAAATACCAAATTGAATGGGTTAGTATGGTATTCCAAAGTTAAAGTGAGATTAGCCTTAACTTTGGGATTTTTGCTTGGATGATGTTTAATTATGGATTAAGATTGGAAATGCCTTAGAATGCGGTACTAAATGATTATTTATGATCACATTTGGTTTAGGCATTGAGGAGAGTTGATTTTCCCCATCCAAGTGTTGAAGGGCAAGTTGGAAGAGAATGATTGAAGGGTGTTTGAGCTTGTTCTTGGTTGCTGTAGACCCTTAATTTTTGACCCAATCCAGCCTGATATTTTTAAACAGTCTAAAATAAGTTTTGTGGTATTTATTTTATTTACTATTTATAATATTTATCTTTATAAAATTTAATAGTTATTTTTAATAATAAAAATAAAAAATAAAAAAATAAAAAAATAAAAAAATAAAAAATCGGACGGATCGGCGAGCAACGCGAGAGAGTTGGTCTAGTGGCTTGTAGACTAGCTTTGCCGCCTGAGTTGGATCAAATTCATAATGTCTTCCATGTCTCGATGCTTTAAAGATACAGGTCTGGCCCATCTCATATCTTATCAGTGGAGTCTATTAAGGTGAGTCCAGATCTGACTTATGAGGAAGAACCAGTGGCAATTTTGACACAAGAGGTTAACGAATTGAGGAAAAAGAGGGTGCCATTTGTGAAAGTCCTTTGGAGAAATCATGCAACTGAGGAGGCGATATGGGAGAGTGAGAAAACGATGCAGAGACAGTTTTCCCAATTGTTCCAGACTTGAGAGCAGGTAATTTCGAGGACGAAATTTATTTTAGGGAGAGAGAATTATAATATCCAATTTTTTTTAAAAATTTCTAATTTTTGGAAATTTAATAAAATATATTATAATTAAATTGGATAAATTAAATTAATGGTTTGAAATGAAAAATGAAGGAATTTTAAATGAAAAAGTGGAATATATATGTGATAAATATGTAAAATATTCATAACATATAAAAGTCAATACTTTTTTAAAAAAAGTCAAAGTCCAATGGTATTTTTGTAAATAAATTTTAGAAATTAAAAATTAATAAAATAATTCAAAAATAAATTATTTTTGAATGGATGATGGATTTTTAGTCTTTTAATTTCTTTAATAAATAATTAAATAATTCATTATTAAATTATTATAAAATATACATATATGGTTAAAATTAAAAGATGAAAGGAAAGAGAAATTTTATTTTTAAACTTCTTCTTCTTCTCTCATAGCCGGCCACCATGGATTTCAAGACCAAGGATTTTGATCTTCCAAGCTTCCAAGAATTGAAGGATTTCAAAGGTTCAAAAAGGATTTTTAGAGATTTTCACTTGAAAAAGTAAGTTCTTTAGCTTTTTCTTTGGATTTTCATAGAAATTTTGAATATGTGAGTTTTGAATTTTTAAACTAGTATGTTAAAATTGTTAGAATTGGTGTGTATGAAGTTATTTTGTGTAATATCCTCATATATGCCCTAGAAGTCTTGGTTATGATGTTTTTATTGTTGTTGTTGTTATATTGGATTGTATATATATGATAATTGCAAGAGAAAAGAAATTGGGAAAGAAAATAGGGTTTAGAGAGAATGGTATATGTTGTGTATATGTTGATATATATAACATATAAATGGGTCAAAGGAAGAGTCAAAGGAAAAGAGATATTTTTGTGTTGAGTGTGTAATTACTTAAATGGGCTTATATGAGACAAAAGGTGAGTTTTATGGTTAAGGGTATTGAGGTAATTTACCTTTAGAAATCTCTTGGTGGAGATTAAAAGATGGAAAAGTGTTTGACTTGTGGCTATTTTGTTTTCTTTTCATTTTGGGTGCCGGTGATTGAAGGAGAGAAAGAGGAAGAGAAGTGTTCTTGATGCTAGAGTTCAATTGAAGAGGCAATCAAAGAGTTTGGTTAGAGATTTGTGAAATTTCTTCATCTAAGGTAAGAAATCTTTTGTTTTTCCTTTGTAAATTTTGAAGTTATGTTTAAAGTGAAGTGTGATTTGTTGATGTAATGATTTGGTGTATTTGATATGTGTTTGCAAGTGTTAGAATTGATTTAAAGTAAAAAAATTGGAATTGGTGTTGGTTTGGTTGTGATTATGGAAAAATAAGTGAAGATTGATAGTGGAAAATCAAGAGTAAAGTTTGAGTTAGGATTTTGAGATGGTTTGTGTTCAAATGTGTTGTTTAAGTGGTTATTGTGATGAATATGTGTTATGACATGAGTTATATCCATTTGAGTGAGTTTGTGTTGGGAATTATATGTTAAAATGCATTTGGAAGAGGGTTGGTTACATTTAGGGTTTATGCATGAGAGACACGTAATTTGGGGCGGTCGCTATTATTCAAGTGCGGTCGCGACTTAGGTCGGGCTTCTGGCCGCGAAACCTACTGTAATAATGTTTTATCTTGTAATTGTATGGGGCGGTCGTATTCAGGTGAGGCGCGACCGCTAGAAAGGTTCTGTTCACCTTATTGGAAGCAATCTAATCCTACAACAAGATTTTCATATACATGTTAAAATAGATATCATTTGTCTAACATCATTGTTGAATCATGAAATGTGAGATGATATGGATTTGATAATGCATATGATATTACATGAATAAGGTTATGTATTGTGTATTGTGAGGCTTGTGAATGGTGATGTGTATTATGAATAATGTACTTTGAAATGTGATACTAATAATGCTATATACACAATATGAATTGAGATATGAAATGCTATAAAGCCATTGTGATTGGCTATGATGATATAATTGAATGATGTATGGCATGTTTGCCTAATTGATGAGAAAGATTGAGAAAGAGTTTGATAAAGAGAATAATGAAATAAGTGTATGCTTAATATGATATTCAATTTCAGAGTTCTGGTTTTTGGAGGCATGCCTACTTAATGAAAGGTAACAGTCTTGCCGGGTTGAGGATCTCTTCAAATTGAGTTGAATTGAGGTCCAAGAGACTGGGTCTGTTACACTATGATAATTGATATTATGAGATATTTGATTTGTAACAGTCTTGCCGGGTTGAGGATATCCTCGAGTTAGATGAGTTGATGATCCAAGAGACCGGGTCTGTTACGCTATCCATGGATAGAGATATATATATGTATATGTTGCCTACGGGCTTGATAATGGTGTTTATGAACCAAAGCAGTAACTCTGAATTCTGAATATCGTATTAAATACTTGATGGGCCCATAGGTGTCTAGGTTTTATGTATAACATAAATGTTGTTCTAATGTAATGAAATGTTAATATTACTTATATGATGAAACGGACTATTCACGGAATATTGTTTATTGAGTATGATCTTTACTAATTGTGTGTGTATCATTGATGTTGATTTATTAATACAAATGTGAACATTGCATTGCACTAAAGCATAACATTAGCATGAATTGTCTTACTAAGCCCTTGGCTTAGCGCGATAGTGTTTAATCGCGCAGGTAATAGAGTTGAACCCGAGAGCTCTTCTAGACCGAGTGAGAGTAGACATTGAAGAGTTGATTTTGGGAACTTAAAGATCAGAGGAGATTTGCCAATCATGTATAACTCTTTTATATTTTGTAAAGATTTTGTTTATATTGTAAATATATATATGTAATGATAAATAAGTACTCAAATGTTTTCATATGTGTAAATATTTTATAACTTCCGCTGTGTACTACTTAAATGTATTAATATATCTATAATGTATATTGAGAAAGATGATGGTATTATATAAAAATGTTTTGAATGTTGATGAAAAGCCGTAGCACTTCTATATTCGGTGCACATATGCTACATTGTGGTGTTGTAGTGTGTGTGTACTGAATGTGGGGGTGTTACATTTTGGGTAGTTATTAATTATTTGAAGGTTGGATCGAAGAAATGGTTGAATTTGGATAAAGAATGGTGAAGAGAGAATTTAGGGTTATGGACTTTTAGGGTTTGAGAAATTATGATTTTTAATTGTGCAAATTGGTTGTAAATGAGTTGTTTTGGTGTTTAAACAAGTATTTTTAAGTCAAATATTGGATTTGGTTGTGTTTGGTTGGAGTTTGAGAATGGAAGTGTGATTTAGGGTTTTGGAAAATGATTTTTCCAAAGTTGTTGAATTGTATAATTTTGTTGGTTTAATCTTGTTGTTTGGTGATATAAGTGATGAATATAAGCTTAAAATGATTAATGGATTGTGTTGGAATGGAAAACCTTCAATGGGGGAAGGTTATGCCATTTTAGGGTTATGTGTAAAGAATGCGTTTTTATAATGTAAATGGTTTAAATGTATTAAAATATGTTTTTAATAATATAAATAAACTTAAAACACTAATTTAGATGGAATAGAATGGAATTCTAATGTTAAAATAAGGAAAGGCTAAATTTTTAAAAATTTGTAGGAGTGATGTGTAATTATTGTTTAATATTGGAAATGCCATTAAATGTGATACTAAATGATTATTTGCTATCACATTTGGTTTAGGTATTGAGGGAGGTTGATTTGCTTCATCCAAGTGGTGAAGGGCAAGTTGGAAGGATAGGATTGGAGGTTATTTTAAGTTTGTTTTGGTTGATATTTGAGGTAAGTACAAATAATAAATACATTGGTTATGTTTGCATGGCATTTGGATTTAACACATTTTGGTTGAAAAATGTGTTAAGCTACTTGATATATTGGTTATGTATGAATAATGTGTTATGACATTTGTAATGTCATATATGTGTTAACTGCATTGTTAAAAAGCCATTGGTATTGGCTTGATTACATTAAATGTGATTAATATGTGAATTATGTGAAAATACCCAAAGTAATTAGGTAATGTGTTGTAAATGCAAAAATGTGGTATAATGTAATGAGATATGTGGAAACATAATGAAATGAATTGATATCGATATAAATGAGAAATATGAATAAATTGTGTGCCTAGTATGTTATTCAATTTTTAGAATTCTTTGTTTGGCGGTATGCCTATGATTTGCCTGCAGGCTAGACACTGGGCGTCACTGTGAAAATATTTTTGAGGTGAAATGACTGGGTCATAAGCCTCAAAAACATGTCCTTGAAGCTGGGCTGGGTGAAATGACCAGGCCGTAAGCTCAGACCTAGTTGAACTATTACATTGATATTTTTCCTACGGGGCTAGACACATGGTGTCAATATAGGCCAAAACAGTAACTCTGGAATTTGAATAGCATATTAGTTATCTTTGGGCCCATGCTTGTGTTTGTTTTTATGTGAATTGTGGATTGTGAAATATTTGAAAAGTATGAGAAAATGGAATGATGTGATATCCATATGCATTGTGCATTGGCATTGCATTTGAGTTTTATTATTATCAAGTTTGTATTACTAGGCTTTTGGCTTAGCGCGATTGTTTACATCGCGCAGGTGACATGGTAGATTCGGCTGAGCCAGAGAGTTCTTTTATACCAGGTCGGGTCTAGACCTGTGGTTGTGCTTGTAGAGTTGATATCAGGATCAGAAACACGATCAGCAACATGTATATATTTTATGTTATTGTATATTTTGGGTATTATGCATATTATATCATGTTTTTAGATTTTATGTATTGTAAACTATAAAGAATGTTTGGGTTAAGTTATTTGAAATGGGGGGTTTAAATGTGTTCTAAATTATATATATATATAAATGTTTTGAGAAAATTGTGGAAAAATTTAGAAGTTAAGGTGAAGATGTGGTTTATTGTTTATTGGAAGTGTTCTTTTTGCAGGTTGTGTAATTAATAAATTTTGGAATGTCCAAATTACAGACAAAACTCTGGCGAATTTTTTCTAGAGATTTTCATATAAAAATGTTTATTTTGGGTTCCTATAACAAGTAAAGAATATTTATATACAATTTAATTTTATATATTTAGTATTTAAAATTTTAAATTAGAAACGTGAAAATTTTTATTAAACCGGTTTGTGACATTATTGTACAATATATGTATATTTTACATATGCTGAAAATATATATTGTACGTATATAGGGTATAAGGGTATTACATTTATTTTGGTATCAGAGCCTAGGTTTGAGGTTCTCGACCTAGGTGGGTTGTGCAACACCCTTATACCCTATATAAGTATAATACATATTTCTACCATATGTAAAATATGCATATATGGTACAAAAATGTCACCGACCAGTTTAATAAAATATTTTCACATTTCAAATTTAAAATTTAAAATACTAAATATATAAAATTAAATAGTATATAAATATTCTTTGCTCGTTATAAGAACCCAAAATAAACATTTTATATGAAAATTTCTGAAAAAAATTCACTAGAGTTTTGTCTGTAACTTGGACGTTCCCAAAATTTAGCAAAACACAACCTACAAAAAGAATACACTCCCAAATAATTTCAATTCACCATCTCAACCATACTTCTCAATTTCACCAAGTTTCTCAAGCAATTTTATTTATTTATATATTAGAACACATTTATACTCCCATTGCAAAATAACTTAACCCAAATTTTCTTTATAGTTTACAATACATAAAATCCAAAACATAATATATTATGCATAATACTGAAAATATACAATAACATACAATATATACATGCTGATGACAGTATTTTTGATCTCGATATCAACTCTACATGCTCAACCACAGGTCTAGACCCGACCTGGGCTAGAAGAACTCTCTGGCTCAGTTGAATCTACCATATCACCTGCGCAATGTAAACAATTGTGCTAAGCCAAAGTCTAGTGGTACAAACTTTGATAATAACAAAAATCAAATGCAATGCTAATGCACAATGCTTATGAATATTACATCATTCCATTTTCTTATACTTTTCAAATATTTCACATAAAAACAAATACAAACATGGGCCCTAAGATAACTAATATGCTATTCAAATTTTAGAGTTACTATTTTGGTCTATAATGACACCATGTGTCTAGCTCCGTAGGCAATATATCAATTTAATAATCCAACTAGGCCTGAGCTTATGACCCGGTCATTTCATCTAGCCTAGCTTTAAATATTTTTTTTTGAGGCTTATGACCTGGTCATTTTACCTCAAAAATATTTTCACAATGACGCCCAACGTCTAGCCCGTAGGCAATCATAGGCATGTCGCTAAGCACAGAACTTTGAAAATTGAATAACATACTAGACACACAATTTATTCATATTTCTCTTTATTAATCTCTTTCTCATTGTCACATATTCAATATAGGCACATTGCCTTATTTTCTTAATTTTTTTTCTCACTTTTCTCATTTTTCTCATTTATCTCAATATCAATTCATTTCATTATATTTCCACATATCTCATTACATTATATCACTTTTTTTTTTATTCACAACACATTATCCAATCACTTTGGGTATTTCCACATAATACACATTTTAATAACATTTACACAATTTAGCCATTATCAGTGGCTTTTCATAATGCATTTAACACATTTATACATTACAAATGTCATAGCACATTATTCATGCACAACCAATGTACCAAGTAGCTTAACACATTTTTCAACCAAAATGAGTTAAGCCCAAATGTTATGCAAACATAACCAATGTATTCAAAGTTTGTATATACCTCAAATAGCAACCCAAAGCAAGCTTAAACAACCTCCAACCCTATCTTTTCAACTTGCCCTTTACCACTTGGATGAAGCAAATCAACCTCCCCCAATGCCTAAACCAAATGTGATAAAAAATAATCATTTAGTATCACATTTAATGGCATTTCTAATATTAAACCATAACTAAATATCACTCCTACAAATTTCCAAAAATTTAGCCTTTCCTTATTGTGAGCTTCTTCATTTACTTTGGCCAATGTGTCTTTTGAGATTTGACAGTTCAACATACTCCCCTTAACATGAAGGCTTTGTGTGACAAAAACATTTTTTATTTTTTGAATTTTGATTTTGAAATCAAATGTTGGCTTTGCCAAATCAATGTCAATGTACCTCATGACTTGATTTTTCCAAATTAACATATCTATAACATGACAACCCTAGTTACCGAACTAAACTCGGGAATCATTTTTATTTAAGCAAGAACTGTTGCACTTCAGATAGGCACATACACATTACTTGGCCAAAGGTCTAATTGTGTTTAAATATTGTCTATCTCATATGCATGCTCATCCAAACTATCTCCACTAATAAACTGTACCTACCAAGAGAGATCAACAAGTCTTTGATAGGTTTGAAATGGGGTCTATAAGGGACATGGGTTAAATGAAGGCCATTTGTAAGTTGGAGCCGATGTGACACAATGGACAAATCTTCACACTACAAACTTCATATTTAAACTTTAGGTAGCTTGGAGGCAATCTTGCTAGACTCCAAATTGCTTTTATCTTCTTGGCATTAATCTAGATCTCGATTGGAACATTCTTTGCCCATGCATAAAGTTTGGTTCCCAAATTCATTTCTTTTCTTCTTCTCCCTTTTCTTTCTTTTTCTTTTTCTTACTCTTCCCTTTCTTTGAGCATTTTATCATTTTGTCCTTCTTCCTTGTCGGACTGTTACGTACCGAACTTTCAAGAACTGGATGGTCTTTCTCCTTTTCCTCTGATTTTGATCGAATCTTCAGTTGGGTTGGACCAATTCAAGTCAAAATGTCCTTATAACCCAAATGGAAGCCCTTTTGCTGCTTTACATAAAAGATAACTCAGTTGGCTTTCTGAACCGCCTTTTTAGGTTTTATCTTTTTTTTTTATCTTTTTTTCTCCTTTTTTCTTTTCTTTTCTTCTTTTCTTCTTTTTCTTTTTCTTTTCTTTTTTCTCTTCTTCTTTTTTTTTTGTTCTAGCTCTAAAAGAGTTGTCTTGTTTGTACCAACTTGGGTTTCTAAAAATGGATGAGTGGAGTGACATAAATCTCCTTTGACAGGGAAAAATCATTTATTACTCTGATGTTATCTTGATAGATTGGAGATACTAGGTGAACTTCAACTGCCCTTATGGTCTTGAGAACATCAATTATCCTTATGATCTTGACTATACATTCCATTCTTTGATCTTCTTGCCTCTTCATCTTAGTGATCATAAGACTTGTCAAAAGTATCGCAACAGCTCAGGGTAGGTTATCGAGGTTTGTAAGCCAATGAAAAGAAAGCTAAAATTTTAGGAAGGCTCAAAGGGACAACTAGGGAATGATATTTAATTGGGTGGATACTAGTTATTCGCTCGTCAAACAATGCCTAGATCATCTCTCTCTTAAATAAGCAGAGTTCAATTTTGCCTCTAAAGTTTGTCAAAGAATGTTCTAAGACTGACTAGGACCTAGACAAAGGTAATTATGCAGGAGCCCTCTCTAAGTAAGCATATACAACTCAATGCTATAGAGCAATTCCCTTATCTAGTAAAGTCATTCAAGTCATGATGCCTAGACACGTTATTTTATGAACATCAAGCTAGATTCCTCATTGGTTGAGCACCAAAATGAACAAAGACCAACAAAAATTTTAATGAAAGTAATTTATTTCAAGCAACTTTAAATTTGAAAAACACAATAGTTCCAAAATATTAAAGAAAGTAAAATTGAAAGGCAACATTCAAGCTAAGGAAAGTTCATTGAGTTTAAGCTTCTTTTCCTTTCACATCTTCAATATTTCCATCTTGAAAGGATGATAAAACAAAATCTTCTTCCAATCTTTTTCTCACCATGAAGGTTGCCAATGGAGGTACTCTTCCAAACTTAGACAAAGGATTGTTCTTGGTATTGGGCTTGTCCGGCTCCGGTAGCTTACCACTATCGATTAGATCTTGGATCTCATGCTTTAATCGGGTACATCTATCAGTCTCATGTCCTTGAGTCTGATGAAATTGACAAAAAGCCTTAGTATCAAATTTTGGGGGTAAAGGATTTGGAAAAGGTCGAGGGGCTAATGGATGTAATAGTCCCTTCTTTTGTAGCTTATTGAAGACCCAAGACAAAGGCTTCCCCATATCTAAAAACTTCCTTCTATTTGCTTGACCAGTTGTATTAACATCAACTTTTTTTTTGCATGCTTTGATTTATAGACTGGTAGTTGCCTTTCTCATTCCTTCTTGCCGAAAAGCGGTTCTTCTCTCTTTTCCATTCTTCAATTTGCAGACTAGCTTAGAGAAGATCTTTGAAATCACGGATGAGTGTATAAAACATCCTTTCATGAAGACTAGGCAACACCCCTCTCATAATCATCCTTATTTAATCAGATTCATCGGGCCTCTTCTTAAGCAAAGCAGCCTTATTTCTCCATCTTTTCACATAGTCCACAAAATTCTCATTTGGCCTTTGTCTAAAGGACTCCACTTCCATTAAGGTAACTTCCATTTTGACATTATATCCATATTGTTTGATGAAGGCCTTGTATAGCAGATCCCAACTCTTTTGTGTTCCATCATCTAAGGTATTGAACTAATTTTGGGTAACAAGATCCAATGAGAGCATAAAGTACCTTAGAGTTTAAGCCTTAGTAGCTCGGGCAGATTGCATAGTAGTAATATACTGCTTCACATGGAGGTGAGGATTTTTGTTCCATCAAACTTCGCAAAAGATGGCATATTGAACTTGTACGGAACTTCTTCATCTAGGTCAAATAATTTGTCAACTTCGGGCATTTCTTCGGTTTTCAGCTTCTTCTCAAATTTCTTTTCTAAATCCGTGATCATCTTTTCAACATCAGAAATTTTAGTTTTCTCCATAGCTAATCTTTTAACAGTCTTTGGTTCTTTCTTCTTATCTTGTCGATCTTGGTAGTGCTAACAGATGCCTCGGTATGATTTCCTAAAATTGCAGTCAATTGGTTCTTCATGGTCTCAGCTAGGGCCTCTTTTATTTCTTCCATCTTGGCATTGAGGGCTTCATCCACCATTCTTTGAATTTGTTCTGGCTCCATTGCTTTTGGTGAAAAAGAGATTGAGTTGTTGCTAGATTCTTCGTCTCTGGCGTAGGTCGGATTGTCGTAAGCTTTTGAACTGTCGTAATCCAGGGCTGTGAGCCAGAAAGAATCAATGATATGAGATGCAAATGTATGCATGTATGCACAAACAATCAACAAACAAGGACAAGTAGGACGTTCATTCCAACCTTATAACATCCACACACAAATGGTGAGTCTCTTTTCCTAGGTAATATGGTTAAGAAAATACCAACATGGGGTATCTCGTTTTCAAATATTTCCCTCGGACGTTTCAAAAATGGAAATCAATTTATGATAATTTTCATTAATTAGGTTTTAATCCATTTATCCAACTAAAGTAGCTTTTATGCTATATTGGATTAAAACTAAATTAAGAGGTTTATTATAAATAGATTTCTCACTTGAAAACACGGACTAATGATTAATGCCAAAAACAAGCCCATGATTAATTATTCTTAGTATAAACTAGGCTCACAATTGATTTTTGGTATTTCGTAATTGACCTAAATAATTTGTAAGCAGCTTTGGATAAAAATAATTTTGTTTCTAAGCCCATTGTAAAAAGATTTTAGAAAAAATGGATTTTAGGCTTAGTATTTGGGTCATGAGCAAAAGAATTTTTTATTTCTTTTTTAGAAAAGTTTTATGTCCAAAGACCATTTTGAAAAGTTTTGAAAATAGTTTTGGTCTTTTAGACTTTAAAGAAAAATTTATTTTGAGCTTACAATGTACTTAGGTCATAGTAGAAAAAGAATAAACCAAATAAGCCATGATTTAAGCCAATATAAATTAACCATAGTCAAACAACATGCATTTGGGGTAAAAACCTAAGGAAAGTAACTAGGCAAATTACATGAGCTTTAGTCTTTGGGTTAAAAGGCTTGGGTTCCCATAGCAAGTATATACCAAATGGTATGAGGTTATGAGTGGTTATGCCATGCTCGATATCCATACCTTGAGTGAAAGTATGGTATCCCTTATATAATACAACACGGGTAACACGGGCATCCTAACTCACGCATACCATGCAATCTAATATGATGCAATGGATAATATCATTATAAGAAAGAATATAATAATAAAAAGACCAACTGAATCAACTCCTTTTATCCCCAGTGGAGTCGCCACTGTGAGCGGAGATTTTTGCCCCCACTCCCGATGGAATGGTTCTTGCGACTTCGGTATTGTTTAGGCTCGGGGCCTTAGAGAACATGGACCTATGTCCGGAGAAAATGGAGTCGCCACCCGGATGGGATGGGAAAAAGAAAGGGTGGATGACTAGATTCCTAAGGAATCCCCAACCCCCTAATGGGTTCGGAAAGTTGGGTACGTGTGGGGAAGGTGAGAAATGGCCCAGTACCTCCACAACGCCCGATTCATTAAAACCAGTCTCCTTTACAGGTCTTAATATTATAAAATTCTTAAATATAACAATATTATCCATATTATATGCAACAATTGAAATAAAGCATCGTTATATTAAAATCAAAGCAATGTCCAAGCAAAGAAAATAAATGGACACCCATCCGAGGATGGAAACACGTCCTTACATCGTTCATGTCTAAACTAAATAGGACACCCACCAAAAGGTAGAAACATGTCCTTTACATTGGTCCAAAATATAAAAGCAATTTAAATTACATGATATTTAACTAATGAGGTACCCACAAAGTGGAAACATACCTCTTACACTTTTGGAAATCAAAATAAATTTATAAAAAGTAAATAACCATTCGTTATAAATAAATCAGTCATCAAAGAAATTAAACATCAATCAAAATATATAATAAATATTCATCCATGATAAATTAAATAAATCAAGCATTCAACTTAAATAAATCAACCATCAAAGCATATAATAGACTACATAATCAAATCTAAAAGCAAGTAAAGATACAAATTGAGGTTTATTGTTTTTATTTAAAGTTCTTTAATTAATATTTTAGGGTTTTGGAATCTTAAGATATTATTATTGTTATTTGTTTAGGCTACTGTAGGTTTTAATAGAATTGAAAGGGATTAGGGTTTTATAAATTTAAGAAATTAGTAAGGTTCTTAATTGATCAAATTAGGGTTTGAGGGGTAAAATTATGAAATTAGGGTTTTATGGTTTGAAACCTTGATTTTGTTTTGTCGTGATCAAAGGTAAGTATGGTTTTAGTATTGACTATAATAACTACTTTAGTATTTTTGGATGGAACAAATATAGAAAGTCTTTAAGGGAGTTATATGGAAGATTAAAATATCCCAGTGAATAAAATTATAAAAAGCTACTGTGAAGATTTGAAAACAGAATTTGAATTTATGGTTTGAATAAATTAGGGTTTAGGTTTGTATTTTGAATAAAGCTACTGTATTTTGAATCATCATAATAAAGGAAGTTAAAGATAAAGATTTATAATACATAAATAAATATTGACCCGAGCCCACATGGCGGTCCCGCTAGCCGGTTAGCGGGCAGGGTGTTGAAAATTAAGATTTTAGGGTTTAAGATTTAGGTTTCAGTGTTGAAAATTAAGATTTTAGGGTTTAAGATTTAGATAATAGGGTTTTGAAATTGGAAGAAACTAGTGTTATTTTTAAAAGAATAATGCTTACTATATGATTTTGGAAAGAAGGATTAATTAGGGTTAAAGCTTTTGATGCTTAAAAAAATAAGGCTAGTGACTTTTTGGAATAGAGATTAGGGTTTTGGGAATTAATAAAACGATTTATGGTTTTTGAATTTTTTGGAAATAGAAGGATGATTTAAGGTTTTTGGAAACAAAAGAAACAAATTAGGGTTTTTAATGTATTTGGAAAAAATGTTTTAGGGTTTTAAGGTTTAGAAGAAACAAAAGAAATAATTTGTTAATTTTCAGTGATTGAAGCTACTGTAAAAAAAAAGAAAATAGAGATTCAAACCTCTGTTTGTTAGTTCCACCAAAAGTTGCTTTCTGGATGAACAAAGACAAAGGCAAGATTGCTGCCTTTGATGAATTGTTGATGGCTTTGCTTGTTCCTCTCAAATCCGAAGTCTGAAGTTCAAAGTTCTAAGTTTTTCTCCATCCAAAGTCCCCTTTTTCTGGTCCTTTAAAGTGTTATTTATAGGAAAATTTATATGATTAATCCTAATTGTTTAAGAAAACTAAAATTCATTAGGAAAAGAAACCAAAACCAAATAGAATTTGTTTTAAAAAAAATTGCGTTGGAAAATTTTGCTGGCGAAAAACTGTTGCGGGCCGCGAGGAAATTTGCGAGAAACTGCTTGGAAAATTGCGAGCTAGGCGCGGCAAACCAATTTCGCCGCAGGAAATTCCTGCGGCAAAAAGGCTTCGGTAATTTCGCCAGCAGGAACCTGCGGGAGAAATTGGCCTTGGCCAATTATTTTCGGCGATGAATTTTTCGCCGCCGATTTTTATTTTAATTTTCATTATTTATTTATTTATTTATTATTATTTTTATTCACTTTCCCATTTTTAATTTTTAAAAGTTATAAATAATAAATATTAAAATAAATATTAAAATACCACAAAATTATTTTGGACTATAAAAAATAATGGACCGAACTGGGTCAAAAATTAAGGGTCTACACTTATTTTAACATTAGAATTTCATTCTATTCCATTTAAATTAGTGTTTTAAGTTTATTTATATTATTAAAAACATATTTTAATACATTTAAACCATTTACATTACAAAAACACATTCTTATACACAAAACCCTAAAATGGCATAACCTTCCCCCATTGAGGTTTTTCATTGCAACACAATCCATTAATCATTTCAAGCTTATTTTCATCACTTTTAACACTAAACAACATGCTTAAACAAATAAAATCACACCATTCAACAACTTTGGAAAATTACTTTTCCAAAACCCTAAATCTACACTTCCATTCTCAAACTCCAACCAAACACAACCAAATCCAATATTTGACTTTAAAATACTTGTTTATGCATCAAAACAACTCATTTGGAATCAATTTTCACAATTAAAGCTCATGTTTTCACAAACCCAAAGGTTCCATAACCCTAAATTCTCTTTCTTCACCATTCTTTATCCAAACACCATCATCTCTTCAATCTAACCTTAAAATCATTGTTAACTACCCAAAATAATATCATACACACCAATTCTAACAATTATAACATACTACTTCAAAAATCCAAAACTCACATAATTCAATTTTCCATGAAATTTAAAGAAAAGAGTTGGAAACTTACCAATTGATGAACAAACTTCTAAAACTCTACTTGAATCCTTAAAATTCTTTCAACCCTTGGTTTATGGAAGAAGAAAAAATCTCCCCTTGTTGGCTATGGAGTTTTAGACTAGATGAAGAAGAAGAAGAAGAAGATGAAGACTTTTTTTTTAATTTTCTTTTTTTCCTTTCATCTTTATTTTAAACCATATATATATATATTAAAATAATTTAATAATTTAATAATTTATTTAATAAATTAAAAGTCCTAAATTCCCTCTTTCATTCAAAAATAATTTATTTTTGAATTATTTTATTAATTTTAAATTTCTAAAATTTATTTACAAATATGCCATTGGACTTTGACTTTTCTTTTAAAAAGTGTTGACTTTTATATGTTATGTATATTTTACATATATATCACATATATATTCCACTTTTTCATTTAAAATCCCTTTATTTTTCATTTAAAACCATTAATTTAATTTATCCTTTTAAATTATAATTTATTTTATCAAATTTTTTAAAAATTAGAAATTTTTAAAATTTTTGGATAATACAATTCTCTCACCTTAAAACAAATTTCGTCCTCGAAATTACCTATTCTCAAGTCTGGAATAATTAAGAAAATTGACTCTGCATCACCTGCTTACTTTTCATGTCGCCTCCTCAGTGGCATGATTCCTCCAAAAGACTTTCACAAGTGGAACCCTCTTATTCATCAATTCTTTAACCTCTCGTGCCAAAATCGCCACTGGTTCTTCCTCGTAAGTCAGATCTGGACTCACCTCAATAGACTCCACTGATATGATATGAGATGGGTCAGACCTATATCTCCGAAGCATAGAGACATGGAAGACATTATGAATTTGATCCAATTCAGGTGGCAACACTAGTCTATAAGCCACTAGACCAACTCTCTTTAGCACCGTATATGGTCCTATGAAACGAGGACTCAACTTCCCTTTTTGACCGAACCTTAGAATCTTCTTCCATGGAGACACCTTCAAAAATACTTTATCTCCTACACTGAACTTTATATCTCTTCTCTTCAAATATGAATAAGATTTCTATCAGTCTAAAGCTGCTTTCAAATGACCTCGAATCATCTTCATTTTCTCTTCTATTTTCTTAATCAAATCGGGACAGACCAGTTTACCTTCTCTGACCTCATCCGAACACAAAGGTGTCCTGCATTTCCTGCCATATAAGGCTGTTAGCAAATCGTGAAGAATCTGCAACCCTTGCCGCAGCGGAAAACAAAAAAAATTCTTTTGATTTACTCACAGGATCCATGTGATCCATTCAGTTCGATAAAAGAGATTCGAAACTAACCTTTTTGTGTAGCTTCAAAACGATTAACAGATGCTGCCTTCTGAAGACGAACACCCTCTAACGAAATCCACAAAAACGTACGTCGGTCTGAGTGCTAGCTCACCAACGGCAGTGGCTGAACCTTTTCAAAACAAAACTAGGGTTTTTTTTTAGGTTTTTTCTCTTCTTACGTTTTCTTTTTCAAAACGAATAATGAGATCATTAAACCTCCAGTCCTTTTAAAACCGTTTTAAAAGACTTCTTTTTTATCAAAACCCTAACTGTCCATATCCCATATGGACCCACGTTTTAATAATTATTATCTAATAATAATTATTATAACAATATTATTATTAATATCTAATAATAATAATAATAATAATAATACTAACAACAATAATTAAATATAATTATTATTATTTAAGTACAGCCTACGTTCTATGTGTGTGACCCGATAGGCTCATATTAATTGGTAGTGTATTTCAATCTCTATTGAAATGCACAAATCATAATTGGCCTCTAGCAAGACATTACGACTACCCAATTAATCATGAGAATCATTATAAATGAAAAACCTAAAATAGTACATGCATTAATCCCTTTGTCACACTATATCTAGTTTGAACATAAGTCATAGTAAATGTCATACTTATATTGTCCAAACTTATGATTACTCGATCTCCAAGTTAACTGATAAACAAATAAGATTGATCTTATATCAACTTATTTGAGCATGGCCATGCATTTCTCAGTTACACTTATCGAGGGGCCCAGAAGATATCTCTCTCATAGAGAGGGACAAATTTCATCTTGATTGTTCATTTTCCTCTACATAATTTATATCATGTTCAAGCATAACCTTTATAATTATCTAGTTACAGATAACGTTTGATCATGTCAAAACATAATATTCCTTATGTTGGAAACTATGACAATCTCAAGTCAAAGGATTAAATGAAAACTATTATGAGATACACTTATGACATTAAACCATGAAGTGATATCTGTGTGGGTCTATCCAATACACTGTTCTCTAACATGTATCCATAATATTGATTTGTATCTTCATACCTATAATCATCTTATGATTATCAAATCAATATTACACTAGTTATATTTATTATTATCTCCATAACAATAATAAACCAGGGATATAATCATTATTATATATAACATGCAAACATAACAATGATAATAAAAACTTCTTTATTAATAACAAAATGAATAACATTAAGGTCCAAATCAATGGCCTAGGGCATATACACTAACAAAGGCCTCATAAGGAGCCATCCCAATACTGGACTGATGACTATTGTTATAAGCAAACTCAATTAGTGGCAAAAATCTATCCCAATTCCTGGTAAAATCAATGATACAACTCCTCAACATATCCTCCAGAATCTGTATCACTCTCTCTGACTGTCCATCTCTCTAAGGATGGAAAATAGTACTAAAATGCAACTGAGAACCCAAAGCATCATGCAACTCTTCCAAAATCTCAAAGTAAACTAGGGATCTCGATCCGACACTAAAGAAACTAGAACTCTATGCAACCTCACTATCTTAGTGATATACAACTTAACCAACCTCTCAAGAGAATAATCCATCCGAACTGGAAGAAAATGAGCTGTCTTCACCATCCGATCAACTATCACCCAGATTGCATCATGCTTCTTCTGGGTCAAAGGCAGTCCAGTTATAAAATTCATTGTCACTCGCTCCCATTTCTACTCGGGCACTGATAAAGGTTGGAGCAACCCTGAAGGAACTTGGTGCTCAGCCTTCACTTTCTGGCAAGTGAGACATCTGGATACAATCTCTGCTATGTCCCTCTTCATACCTGACCACCAATAATGTCGCTTCAAGTCTTGATACATTTTTGTACTCCTAGGGTTCATAGCAAAAAGTGATTGATGTGCTTCCTCTAATATCATCCTTTTCAATTATGCCTTATCAGGAATACACAACCTATCTCTATACCATAGACTACCATCATCCCTCACATAAAAAGTCTTGACTCTCCCCCTTCTAACAAACCAACACAATTTTCTAAATTTTCTCATCTGCCAACTAAGCCTCCCTAATATGATCCAACAAGATTGGCCTCAACTGCAACTGAGCCATCAAAGCACCATCATCAAGACTTAAATCTAGCATGCAATGCTCTCAACTCAACAAGCAACGAGAGTGAATAAATAGTCAAACTTGCCAAAGACTTCCAACTCAAGGCATTAGCAACAACATTTGCCTTGGCAGGATGATAATCAATCAAACAGTTGTAGACTTTAATCAACTCTAATCATCTTCTCTGCCGAAGATTCAGCTCTCTCTGAACACCCAGGTATTTCAAACTCTTGCGATCCTATAAATGAAACCCTTTTCCCCATACAAGTAATGTCACCAAATCTTCAAGGCAAAAACTATTGCTTCTAATTCCAAATCATGCGTCGAGCAATTCAGCTCATGTGGCTTCAACTGTCGTGAGGCATAAGCAATGACTCTACCCTTCTGCATCAGAACACAACCTAAACCACTATGTGAAGCATCACTATATATCACATATGGTTTACCTTCCACAGGCAGGGTAAGGATAGGAGCCTGAGTCAACATCTCCCTCAGTTGCTCAAAACTCCCCTGACACTAATCTGTCTACATAAATCTAACTCCTTTCCGAAGCAATCTGGTGAGTGGTGAAGCTATCATGGAAAAACCATTCACAATTCGACTATAATAGCCTGGCAATCCTAGAAAACTTCTAACCTCTATCACAGTCTTCGGTGGACTCCAATTCAAGATAGCCTCAACTTTACTCGGATCAACTCTAATACCCTCTGCTCAAACCACATGACCAAGAAAAGCTACTCGATCGAGCCAGAACTCACACTTAGACAGCTTAGCATACAACTGCTTCTCTCTCAGAGTCTGCAATAAAATCTGCCAATGCCAATCATGATCCTCCTCATTATGCGAATACATAAAAATGTCATCAATAAAGACCACCACAAACTGATCTAAATATGGTCTGAACACCCTGTTCATCAAATCCATGAAAGTTGTTGGTGCATTCATCAATACAAAGGGCATCACTAAAAACTCATAATGCCCATACCTCATACGAAAAGCTATCTTGGGTACATCCACATCTCTGACTCTCAACTGATGGTACCCTGATCTCAGATCAATCTTAGAGAATATTGTTGCTCCCTTCAATTGATCAAAGTGATCATCTATCTGAGGCAAAGGATACTTAGTCTTGATGGTCACCTTATTCAACTGCCTATAATCAATACACAATCTCAGGCTCGTTTCGCCCGCGCTGCAGCATCCAGCTGCTGCAGCTTTTTAGCCAGTGCATTTTTTCTGAGGTAAATTTTTTTCGCCAGCGCAATTTTTCATCAGCAATATTTTTTGCCAGCGAAATTTTTCCGATGCAATTTTTTTCGAAACCTAATGCAATTAGGTTTCGATTTCCTTTTCTTATCAATATTAGGTTCCATGAATGATTAGGAAGGAACCATAAAAACTTCTATAAATAAGACCAAGAACAACACAAAAGAGAGGAAGGAAATTGGACGAAAATCTGAAGCAAAATAGAAACCGAAACTGAGGAGGAAAAGCTTTGAATCAATCTGATTTTTTGAGAGAGCCAACAAACAATTCAAGCAATTCAAAGGCAGCAAAGCTTGTCTTTGGCCTTGTTCATCCAAGAAGCAATTTTTGTTGTAACCCACGAACAAAGGTTTGAACTCTTAATTTCTTTTTATTTCTTCACAGTAGCTTAATTCATTTAATTGTTTCTTTCAATTCAAAAATCCTAGAACCTCAATTCACTTTTTCTAAAGTTTAAAAACCTTAATTCATTGCTTTATTTTCCAAAAGAGCTTAAAATTGTTATTTTTACTTCTTCAAAATCTTAAAACCCTAATTGAATCTGTTTTTCTTCAAAACCAAAATTTGATTCTGTTTCTTTCAACAAACCCTAAAAACATCTTCTTCTTTTTTTTTTGCTTTTATAAACTTTAAATCATTTGGTTTATTTTCATAAAACTTCATAAAATTGTCAATTGTTTTTCCAAAATCTAAAAACCAATTAATTACCCGAAACCCCAAATCAAAAATTCTAAAACCCTAATTCAATTTCAAAACTCAAAACAGTGAACCCTAACCCCTTTAAAGCCTTAAATCCTAATTTTTTCTAAACCCTAATCCTTTAAATTTTAAAAATTATATAAATACAAATATTACAATTTTACACAGTAAGCTTAAACCACAATTCAATGAACAACCGTAAACTATAAATCTAAGTATTTTAAAGTGTTCAAACCCTAATTTCATGATTTTACATCACAAAAACTAATTTGGTTAATCAAAGAACTTTATCAACCTTTTAAAACATAAAACCTTAATCTATTTAAATTCCTTTAAAAACTCACAGTAGCCTAATTCTACAAATTCTAAAATCCTAAACACATGAAACAAAGAACCCAAAATGGAAACAGTAGCCATAATTTAGAATTTTTATTTGTCTTATTCAATTATATATTTGATTATGCTTTGATTTATTTTATATGCTTTTGTAACACCCCGATACTCCATATAAATACTATACATATACCTTGTCTACATACAGTAAGCATATAAAGTATAAGGATGTCACTTTTCATTACAATTTAAAAACCTTTAACTGAGTTCAAATCATATCTTTCATAAAGTATTTCTTTTAATGATCTTATACTTAAATATAATATTAATAATAATCTTATCTTTAATAAAACTTCATTTATACATATGAATACATTCTTGTAGTAAAATACAGCATAATTAAATTATACATGTATGCAACACCCTCTAGTTGGTCTCAGAACACTCTTACCTTACTCGTGGCATACCGATTGACTTTTAGATCAACCACCTATTCACCTGCGCGATTTACATAACCACGCTAAGCTAAAAAGCTTAGTAGTACAAAGAAATAATTTAAAATATACATTTCAAATAAATCATATTTCATATATTAACATCATGTATTACCATTTTCTTATCATATTTACCCTTTTTAATGCACTCTCTATATATTTCCACCAATCTCATAATATATATATATATACTCCTATACATCATTCCAACAAATCACAATTCAATGACTTAACAAAACCTTCATGAAATAATGTTCACAATTTCCACATCCATAAACATTTTACACATCATATTATGTTTTCATAAACTCATCATTCAACATAGCTTCTCAAGCCATATTCACTTTCAATCATTTACTTATGTATTGTATACATCTCATTCCATGATTATCATCATATATCACATAATATTATATTTCATTCCATAATTCACATTGAAACAAAGACATGCATGGGCCCACAAGACACTAATATGCCATTCAACTTTCAGAGTTAATGTTTTGGTTTAATTTTCTCATTTATCATTATCCCAACTAGGCTTCAAGGATTAGGTTCAACCAAGCTTCAAGGGGAACAAAGCATGCTAAGTATCAACCCAACTTGGCTTCAAGAACCAATCCAACCTAGCTTCAAGGGTTGTAACATCTCAATTAGGCTTCAAGGACTAGACCCAACCAAGCTTCAAGGGGAGTAAAACATGTTAAACTTCTACCCAACTTGGCTTCAAGGATCAAGCCCAACCTAACTTCAAGAGATTGTTACTATAGGCATGCCACCAACAACAAACTCTGAAAATGGAATAACACATTAGCCACACTATTCATTTATTATTTCATTATCAATTTCATTCTCAATTCTCATCATTATCTAGGCAAACATGCCCCACTTGTTTCAATTGAATCATCATAGCCAATCACAATGGCTTCACATGTCATTTGAATTATATCTCAATTCACATTACAACACTTCATCATTCAAGTATACATAATCAATTTCATTAAACATATAGACAATATGTCCATTTATTTCATTGCAATCATTATTACCAACCATAATGACATCACATTTCATCACTTCTGAAGACACATTAATATAATTCATCATTAAAATATTTATCATAACCAATTGCATTGTACATACCTTTTTGAATGATCACCATAGCTTTCACACTATACAATTAATAACATTAGTCACATTGTATTAACCATATAATAAATTACTTAACATTTTTTTTAGGTCTCAAAATCATATAAAAGAATGCATCTATGTAAGTTGTACTTACCTCAAGAACTACTCCCATTAATCTATATACTTCCTCTTCCAAGAGTTCTCACATTAGGTTAGTGCAACATAATCTCTTCCAAACCTAATCCAAAGATAATTATACACATAAGAAGTAAGAATGATGACTGACTAGGGCAAACTCAACACATGACACGCTCACCAACACGGGCGTGTTAATGGACGTGTCACTCATTCTGCCTCACAGAAACATTGACATGCCCAACAACACATGCATGTTCATGGCCGTGGCAATTACTTTTTCTCACAGTAGCTATGACATGCTCAGTAACATGGCCGTGTCACAAATATCAAACTCAGTACCATTGACACACCCAACAACATGGCCGTGTCACTGGCCGTGTCAGCCAAAAATCATGAATCCGAACTCTCATCCATGAAAACACAAACACTTCAAAACTCATACTTCATCATCCTTAATCAACATCTTGGTTATATTCATCAATTACCTATCAATTTAACACTTATATCACTTCAATATATCATAATAATAATCATTATATACACCACCATATATCAACTACTCAATTTCCCCAATTCATTCATATGAAACCCTTACTCAACAATTCATCATCATCTTCACAAATAACCATGTTATCTCACAATTAACCATATTATCATCATCTAAATACCAATTCCACACATATATATACTTCAATCTCTCATTATCATCACCATCACACACCAACCATATCAAATCCAAACTCAAACAATAAGAATCAAAACAAGAAAATGAAGACTTACTTGAATCTTTGCCAAATCTTCAATCTCCACCTTCAAATCTCTTAAAGCCCTTAGTAATTTGGTGTATGTGTAGATAAAATCACCACACTTTCTCTCTATCTCTCTCTTTCTTTCTCTCTCTCTCGTCCAAGAAGAAGAAGATGATGAAGAGGAAGAAAAGAAGATCTTTTTCTTCTTTTCTCATACTTATCCTATATATATATAATAATAATAATAATAATAATAATAACATAATTAATATTTCTAAAATAATCTCCACCACCACTTTCTTCCTTTGACTTTTATTATTATTATCATTATTATTTACTTAGGCTTACTTTCCCACACCACTCTATACCTTATGTATATGTGATGTATATATTGGTATATGTATATTTCTTATATATCACTTTTATATTTCCCATATATTTTCCAAATACCATATACATATTATGCTTACATATTTTACCAATATATCTTCTCACAACTACTACTCCAATGTACACTAAAATTAAGGTATTAAATTAATTCGTTGCTCTTCTTTTGATTTTCATTAAACATACACATTAAATCCATATACAACAATAATTACTCCAAACTTTTAGGGTGTATTTTGGGATATTACAGCTTTAATTTATTTAAGTTCAATGCTTGGTTTATTTAATTTATCATGGATGGATGTTTACTTTCTATTGATGTTTAATACCTTTGATGAATTATTTATTTATGATGAATGGTTATTTACTTTTATTGATTTATTTAGATTTCCAAGTGTTGTAAGAGGTATGTTTCCACTTGTTGGGTACCTCATTAGTTAAATATCATGTAATTTAAATTGCTTTTCTATTTTAGAACCAATGTAAAGGACACGTTTCTACCTTTCGGTGGGTGTCCTATTTAGGCATGAGATGTAAGGACATGTTTCCATCCTTGGATGGGTGTCCATTTATTTGCTTTGTTTGGACATTGCTTTGATTTTAATATAATGATGCTTTCTTTTAATTATTGTGTATAATATGGATAATGTTTTTATACTTAAGAATTTTATAATATTAAGACCTGTAAAGGAGGCCGGTTCCAATGAACCGAGCGTTGTGGGGGTGGTGGGCCATTTCTCACCTTCCCCACAGGTACCCAACTTTTCGAACCCATTAAGGGGTTGGGGATTCCTTAGGAATCGAGTCATCCACCACTTTCTTTTTTTCCAGCCCGTCCGAGTGGCGACTCCATTTTCTCCAAACCGAGGTCCGTGTTCTCTAAGGCCTCAAGCCTAAACAGTGCCGAAGTCGTAAGAACCATTCCACCGGGAGTGGGAACAAAAATCCCTGCTCACAGTGGCTACTCCACTAGGGATAAGACAAGTTGATTCCGTTGGTCTTTTTATTATTCAATTCTTTCTTATAATGATATTATTCATTGCATCATCTTAGATTGCATCGTGTGCGTGAGTTAGGATGCCCGTGTTACCCGTGTTATGTTATGTAAGGGATACCATACTTTCATTCAAGGTATGGAGACTGAGCATGGCATAAGCACTCATAGCCTCATACCATTTGGTATATACTTACTATGGGAACCCAAGCCTTTTAACCCAAAGACTAAAGCTCATGTAATTGGCCTAGTTACTTTCCTTAGGTTTTTACCCCAAATGCATGTTGTTTGACTATGGTTAATTTATCTTGGTTTAAATCATGGCTTATTTGGTTTGTTCTTTTTCTAATATGACCCAAGTACATTTGGAAGCTCAAATAAATTTTTCTTTAGAGTCCAAAAGACCAAAGCTATTTTCAAAACTTTTCAAGATGGTCTTTGGACATAAAACTTTTCTAAAAACAAATAAAAAAAATTCTTTTGCTCAAGGCCCAAATACTAAGCCCAAAATCCATTTTTTTAAGATCTTTTTACAATGGGCTTAGAAATAAAATTACTTTCACCCAACCTTTTCTTACAAAGAGCTTACAAATTATTTAGGTCAATTATGAAATACCAAAAATCAATTGTGAGCCTAGTTTATACTAAGAAAAATTAATCATGGGCTTGTTTTTGGCATGAACCATTAGTTACTCTTTTCAAGTGAGAAATCTTTCTATAATAAACCTTTTAATTTAGTTTTAATCCAATATAGCATAAAAGCTATTATAGTTGGTTAAACGGATTAAAACCTAATTAATGGGAATTATCATAAGTTGATTTCCATTTTAGAAAATATAACTATTGGTTGAAACGTCCGAGGGAATTATTCAAAAACAAGATGCCCCATGTTGGTAATTTGTTAACCATATACCTAGGAAAAGAGACTCGCCATTCTTGTGTGGATGTTATAAGGTTGAAAGGAATGTCCTATTTGTCCTTGTTTGCCTATTGTTTGTGCATACATACATACATGCATACATTTGCATCTCATATCATTAATCCTTTTTGGCTCACAGCCCTGGATTACGATAGTTCAAAAGCTTACAACAATTCAACCTATGCCGGAGACGAAGCATCTAGCAACGACTCAATCACTTTCTCACCAAAAACAATGGAACTCGAACAATTTCAAAGAATGGTGGATGATACCCTCAACACCAAGATGGAAGAAATAAAAGAGGCTCTAGCTGAGACCATGAAGAACCAATTGACTGCAATCTTAGGAAATAATGCCGAAGCATCTTCTAGCACCAAGAAAGTCAAGGGAAAGGCTAAAGTTGATGAAGTAGCTTTTGATGATGATAAGGTGATCATTGATGATGATGATTGGGCTCAATACTATCAAGATCTTCAAGATAAAAAGGAGCCAAAGGTTGTTGAGAAGGCAACTATTGAAAAGACTGAAGCTTCTGATGTTGAAAAGATGATTGCTAATTTAGAAAAGAAATTTGAGAAGAAGTTAAAAACCGAGGAAATGTCTGAAGTTGACAAATTATTTGAGCTAGATGAAGAAGTCCAGTACAAGTTCAAGATGCCATCTTTCGTGAAGTTTGATGGAACTGGAAATTCTCATCTCCATGTGAAGCAGTATATCACTGCTATGCAGTCTGCCCGAGCTACTAAGGCTCAAACTCTAAGGTACTTTATGCTTTCATTGGATCCTGTTATCCAAAATTGGTTCAATACCTTAGATGAAGGAACACAAAAGAGTTGGGATTTGCTATACAAGGCCTTCATCCAACAATATGGGTATAATGTTGAGATGGAAGTTACCTTAATGGAAGTGGAGTCCATAAGACAAAGGCCAAATGAGAATTTTGTGGATTATGTAAAGAGATGGAGAAACAAGGCCGCTTTGCTCAAGAAGAGGCTCGATGAATCCAATCAAATAAGGAAAATTGTGAGAGGGGTGTTGCCTAGTCTCCGTGAAAGGACGTCTCACACCCTTATAAGAGATTTCAAAGATCTTCTCCAAGCTGGTCTACAAATTGAAGAATGGGAAAGGGAGAAAAATCGCTTTTCAATAAGAAGGAATGAGCAAGGGAATTACTAGTTTGGAAATCAAAGCACACAGAAAGAAGTTGATGTCAACACAACTGGTCAAGCAAATAGAAGGCAGTTTTCAAATCTGGGGAAGCCTTTGTCTTGGGTCTTCAACAAGCTACAAAAGAAGGGACTATTACAGCCATTGGCCCCTCGACCTTTACCTAATCCTTTACCCCCAAAATTTAATACTAAAGCCTTTTGTGAGTTTCATCAAACACAAGGACATGAGACAGACAAATGCTTGTGATTAAAACATGAGATCCAAAATTTAATTGACAGTAGTAAGCTGCCTAAGCCTGATAAGACCAGCACAAAAGACAATCCTTTGCCTATGTTTGCAAGAGTACCTTCACCAGCAACCTTCATGGTGGGAAAAGGATTGGAAGAAGATATTGTTTTATCATCCTTTGAAGATGGGGATATTGAAGATGTGAAAGGAAAAGAAGCCTAACTCAACAAACTTTCCTTAGCTTAAATGTTGCTTTTCAAATTTTGCTTTAATATTTAATTAGAACAGTCGTGTTTTTCAAATTTGTTTGAATAAATTACTTTTATCAAAAATTTTATTGGTCTTTGTTCACTTTGGTGCTCAACCAATGAGGAATCTAGCTTGATAATTCATGAATTAATATATTTATGCATCATGACTTGAATGACTTTACTAGGTGATGGAACTGCTCTATAGCATTGAGTTGTGTATGCTTACTTAGAGAGGGCTCCTGCATAATTATCTTTGTCTAGGTCCTAGTCAGTCTTAGAACATGCTTTGACAAACTTTCGAGGCAAAATTGCAACTCTGCTTATTTAAGAGAGAAATGATCTAGGCATTGTTTGACGAGCCAATAACTAGTATCCACCTTATTAAATATCAATCCCTAGTTGTCCCTTTGAGCCTTCATAAAATTTTATCTTTCTTTTCATTGGCATATAACCCCAACAACCTACCCTGAGTTGTTGTGATACTTTTGACAAGTCTTATGATCACTAAGATGAAGAGGCAAGAAGATCCAAAGAAAGCAATGATTATTCAAGATCATGAAGATAGTTGAAGTTCTCAAGACCATAAGGGTAGTTGATGTTTTCAAGACCATAAGGATAGTCGATGTTCTCAAAACCATAAGGGTAGTTGAAGTTCTCCTAGTATTGGATCTCCAATATATCAAAACAACATCAGAGTAACAAATGATTTATCCCTATTAAAGAAGATTTATGTTACCCCACTCATCCATTATTGGAAGCCCAAGTAAGTACAAACAAGACAACTCTTTTAGAGCTAGAACAAAAAAAAAAACAAACAAAGCAAACAAAAAAAAGAGAAGAAAAGAAAATAAAAAAAAGACAAAAGAAAAGAAAAGAAAAAGAAAAAAAAGAGAAAAGAAAGAAAAGAAAAAAGAAAAGATAAAACCTATAAAGACGGTTCAGAAAGCCAACTGAGTTCTCTTTTACCTAAAGCAGCAAAAGGCTTCCATTTGGTTCATAAAGACATTTTTACTTGAATTAGTCCAACCCAACCAAAGATTCAATCGAAATTGGAGAAAAAAGGAGGAAGACCATCCAGTTCTTGAAAGTTCTGTACTTGATAGTCCACAAGAAAGTGTTAGGAAATCATAGAGATCACTGCAAACAAAAACACGCAGCGGAAAAATATTTGATCTCTGATTTCCCACCAGGATCCATGCTGTTCGTTTAATTCGACAAAAGTGTTCAAAGAACTAACCTGTTGATGATTCGAAATCACAGTTTGGAAGAGATGCCTCGATCGCGAAACACCCTCTATCGCGTATCCACACGAATGCTACCGTTTGGAGTGCTAGCTCTCTGCAACGGCGAAGGCTGGAAAAACGTTTTCTCTAAAAACGTATTAGGGTTACCTTTTTCATTCCTCTTTGTTTTTATTGTTACCTTTGAGAAGACTTAACGTCTGGAGTGAATATAATCACTCCAGAATCCAATTCAAAATTGGATACGGAAAGTCAAATTCAGAATCCAAGTCTAATTAGGATTCTGAATACATTATCTAATAATATATATAATTGGATAAGGTAAGTCAAATTCAGAATCCAAATCTAATTAGGATTCTGAATATATTATCTAATAATATATATATATATATAAACGAAAATAATAATAATAATAAATATTAATATCTAATATTAATATTATTAATATTATATCCAGCCCAAAACGCATTCTTGTGTGTGACCCGATAGGCCCATATTAATTGGCAGTCAATTTAATCTCTATTAAATCAACAAGTCATAATTGGCCTCTAGCAAGGCGTTACAACTACCCAATTAATATAAGGAATGTCCAATTTGCCTAATAATAGTATATGCATTAATCCCTTTGTCACACGATATCTAGCTTGAACATAAGTCATGGTCAACGTCATACTTATATTGTCCAAACTTATGATTACTCGATCTCCAAGTAGACTGATAAAAACAAATGAAATTGATCACACTATCAATTCATTTGAGCACGACCATGCATTTCACAGTCTCACTTATCGAGGGGCCCAAAAGATATCTCTCTCAAAGAGAGGGACAAATTCTATCTTGATTGTTCATTATCCTCTACATAATTTCTATCATATATGAACATAACCTTTATTACTATCCAGTTACGGATAATGTTTGATCATGTCAAAATATAATAGTCCTTATATTGGAAACTATGACAATCTCAAGTCAAAGAATTAATACATAACTATCATGAGATTTACTTATGACACTAACCCATGTAGTAATCTCATGATGGGTCTATCCAATACATTGTTCTCTAACAAGTATCTATGAAATTGATTTGTATCACTATACACATAACCATCTAATGATTATCAAATCAATGTTCATACTGGTTAAGAATTATTATTTTTTTTATAACAATAATAAACCAGGGACAAATATCAAAATTGTGTAACATGCAAACAAACAATAATGATAATAAAGCCTCATTTATTAATAATGAATGTATAACATAAAGATCCAAATAAATGGCCTAGGGCACATACACTAACAATCTCCCACTTGCACTAGGCCTACAAATTTCTAAGACCCATAGATCTAGTGTGCTGATCATGCTTGACCCGTGAGAGAGGCTTTGTTAATGGATCTGCTATGTTATCATTTGTGTCAACTTTGCATATCTTGATATCTCCTCTATCGATAATGTCTCGAATGAGGTGAAAACGCCTGAGTATATGCTTAGACCTTTGATGAGATCTAGGCTCTTTTGCCTGTGCTATGGCACCATTGTTGTCACAATAAATGTCCACAGGATTTGCAATGCTAGGCACCACTCCTAGCTCAGTGATGAATTTCTTCAACCAGACTGCTTCCTTAGCTGCATCTGATGCTGCTATATACTCAGCTTCTGTTGTAGAATCAGCCACAGTGCTTTGTTTTGAGCTCTTCCAACTAACAGCTCCACCATTCAATGTGAATGTAAAACCTGACTGCGATCTAAAATCATCTATGTCAGTTTGGAAACTAGCATCTGTGTAACCATTTACAACTAGCTCATCTTCCAAACCTCCATAAACCAAGAATACATCTTTAGTCCTTCGAAGGTACTTAAGAATATTCTTGACAGCTGTCCAGTGACCTTCACCAGGATCAGCTTGAAATCTACTAGTTGCGCTTAATGGATATGAGACATCTGGTCTAGTACATAGCATGGCATACATAATAGATCCTATAGCAGAAGCATAAGGAATCTTATTCATTCGATCTCGCTCATCAGATGTCATAGGACATTGACTCTTGCTGAGATGAATGCCATGAGACATAGGCAAGAATCCCTTTTTGGAATCTTGCATGTTGAACCTCTTCAACACTTTATCTATGTATGTACTTTGACTCAGGCCAATTATCCTTCTAGATCTATCTCTATAGATCTTTATACCAAGGATATAGGCAGCCTCACCTAAGTCTTTCATTGAGAAAGAATTCCCTAACCAAGTCTTAACCTTTTGCAAGGTAGGGATATCATTCCCAATGAGTAATATGTCATCCACATATAAGACTAAAAACACTACTGCACTCCCACTAACCATCTTGTAGACACAAGGTTCATCTTCATTCTTGATGAAACCAAAGTTCTTAACTGTTTCATCAAAACGAAGATTCCAGCTTCGAGATGCTTGCTTCAATCCATAAATGGATTTTTGAAGCTTGCAAACCTTTGTAGAATTCTCAGGATTTACAAAACCCTCAGGTTGTGTCATATACACATCCTCAAGCAAGTTTCCATTAAGGAAAGCGGTTTTGACATCCATTTGACATATCTCATAATCATAGTATGCTGCAATGGCAATGAGAATTCTAACAGACTTAAGCATAGCAACTGGTGAAAAGGTTTCATCATAGTCTATACCATGAGTTTGCTTGAAACCTTTTGCAACAAGCCTTGCTTTATAGGTCTGCACATTCCCATCCATGTCAGTTTTCTTCTTGAAAACCCATTTGCAACCAATAGTCTTAATACCCTCTGGAGGATCAATTAAAGACCAAACTTGGTTGTCAAACATAGATTGCATCTCAGATTTCATGGCTCCAAGCCATTTGTCTGAATCTGGACCTGACACAGCTTCTTGATAGGTAGTAGGCTCATCTTGATCTATGAGCATTACTTCACTATCATCAGTCACAAGAAATCCATATCTCTCTGGATGACGACGTGTCCTATCAGACCTGCGAGGGATTTGTGTTACATCTTCAGACTCCACAACTATTTGTGGTTCTGAAATAGGCTCTATAGACGGCTCAATGATTTCTTGTGGTACTTGAGTTTCCTCAAGTTCTACTATACTCCCACTAGTTCTCTTAGAAAGAAATTCCCTTTCCAAAAAGATCCCATTTCGAGCAACAAACACTTTGTTCTCTGAAGGAGTATAGAAATAGTATCCTTTAGTTTCCTTAGGATACCCCACAAAATTACATTTGATAGACTTTGGAGCTAACTTATCTGAAACTGGTCTTTTCACATAAGCTTCACAACCCCAAATCTTAAGAAAAGACAAACTAGGTGTCTTACCTGTCCATATCTCATATGGTGTCTTTTCAACCGCCTTAGATGGTACACGGTTCAGAATGAATGCAGCTGTCTCTAAGGCATAACCCCAAAAAGATAAAGGAAGATCCGCTTGACTCATCATTGATCGAACCATATCTAATAGAGTTCGATTTCTCCTTTCAGAAACTCCATTCCACTGTGGAGTTCCTGGAGGAGTCAGTTGTGAAACAATTCCACAATCCCTTAGATGATCATCAAACTCTTGGCTCAAATATTCACCACCTCGATCTGATCGAAGTAGTTTAATTGTTTTACCAAGTTGATTTTGTACTTCATTTTGAAAAGTTCTAAACATTTCAAAAGACTCATGCTTATGTTTCATTAGGTAGACATAGCCATACCTACTGAAATCATCAGTAAAAGTAATGAAGTATCAAAATCCTCCTCTGGCACTAATGCTAAAAGGACCACATACATCTGTATGTATCAAGCCCAATAAATCATTAGCCCTTTCACTATGACCAGTAAAAGGATCCTTTGTCATCTTACCAAGCAAACAAGACTCACATGTTTCAAATGATTCAAAATCAAATGAATCTAATAATCCATCTTGATGGAGCTTAGAAATGCGTTTCTCATTTATATGGCTAAGGCGACAATGCCATAAATAAGTAGGGTTTAACTCATTTGGCTTAGTTCTCTTAGAAGTTATGTTATAGATATAATTACCATTAGAATCATCAAGATTAAGGATATAAAGACCATTATAAGAATTTGCAATACCATAAAGCAGATCATTTTTATCAAAAATAGAACATTTCTTATTCTTAATCAAAAATGAATAACCTTCATCATCCAAAACAGATACTGAAATAAGATTCCTACTCATAGTAGGAACATAAAAGCAATTGTTCAAAATTAACAAAAACCCATTGGGCATAACAAGCTCATAAGTTCCTACAGCTATAGCAGCAACTCTTGCTCTATTGCCAACACGTAGGTCCACTTCGCCCTTCTTCAGCATCCTACTCCTTTTGAGTCCCTGCATATTTGTACAAATATGAGATCCACATCCGGTATCTAATACCCAGGAAGAAGGAATAGATAAATTAATTTCTATAACATAAATACCTGAAGATGTAGTCGCACTACCCTTCAACTTCTTTAATTCATCCAAATAGAGTTGACAATTTCTCTTCCAATGCCCAGGCTTGTTGCAATGGAAACAAGTCCCTTCCTTAGGAAATTTAGCCTTAGGTACAGGTTTTGGTTTAGCTTGTCCCTTGGACCCTTTAGCACCTTTTGCCTTACCCTTGCCTTTAGTATCTTTGGCTTTCTTTTTCATTTGTTTAATATTGACATTCAATATTTGGGTAGGCTTTTTGATATTCCCCTCAGCAGTTTTGAGCATACCATGTAGCTCAGGAATGGATTTCTCCATGTCATTCATGTTATAGTTCATGACAAACTGTGAGAAACTGCTAGGCAATGAATGTAGGATCAAATCCGTGGAGAGTTCTAAACTCAGGGGATATCCAAGTCTAGCAAGGTGATCTAGATAGCCTTTCATCTTCAAAACATGAGCACTAACAGATTCACCTTCAGACATTTTGCAGTCAAATAATGCAACAGCGGTGTTAAACCTATCTTGCCTAGCCTGTTGTTGGAAAGCTTGTTTGAGATGCACACTCATCTCATAAGCCTCTAAGTGTTCCAGATCCTTCTGAAGTCCTGGACACATAGTAGCCAACATAAGACATCCTATGTCATTGGAATCATCCACATGCTTCTTATGCTTACTCTTAGCAGCATTAGAAGCATCGGCAGGAGGTGGGTCAGGGATAGCTTCATCAAGCACGTAGGACTTTTTCTCTTGTTTGAGAACAATTCTCAGGTTCCTAAACCAGTCAACAAAATTAGTCCCACATTCTTTCAGTTTTTTCCTTCTCAAGGATAGATCGCAGTGATAAGGTGGAATTGTTATTAGCAGCCATCTGTTGATAAATATGCAAAGTCAAATTTTAATTAATAATGAGGTTAAAATTATTTAAACTCCTACTAAAAAATATAACCCTCTAAAGAAATATTTTAGTAGGCTAAGATCCGTATTTCACTTAATTCTAAACTCAGCTTTGGCGTGACGCTTAAAATCAAGTTATTTAGGTAGGTAACATCTTTACCAATTACATCTCATGTAAATCTTAGTAATTATGGAATATTGACATCATATGTCATAGCATGTTGAATTCCATCTAATGCCTTAGGCCCAAAACCATTTTGATAGCCTAATTAAGTCTAACCAATTTTAAAACATATGAGTAGCACTATTACTCATCCTACTTAGCTAGGAATGTTTAAAGCATATTGCTTTGGCAATACCTACTTTAATACAATCTTAGTTTTGATAGGTGTTCAAAACGTGGATGGCATTTAGACTTAAATTATTAATGAGGGTTCAACTAAATTATTATCATGTCTTGCATTACATATCATTATATTTTAGCATCCTATATGCATATATATAATTTATCACATAAGCATCATATACCAAATGACAAAATATGTAAACGTGACATAGCATGGCCAAACTAAATATGATCTTCAAGAGACCAAATGAAGATCATAAAGGCAACCCTAGGTGAAAAACCTATCTATTACAACACTTGCAATATTACATATCTTCAAAACTTGAGCTTGTGCTTCCATCACCATGGAACCATCTTCTCCTTGGTATGAATCTCCATCACAAACATTGTAGCTTGAATCTTCATATATTACAATAAAAGAAAATCTAACTACTAGTAAAATAAATTACAACAAAATAAACGACACGCAGGCCGTATTTACCCAAAATAAAGATATGAATAAACCAATCACATAGGTCATAAGGCCATGCTATGCACCATGCCAAGACATCAAACAAACATAACATATTCATCACCAACATGTTAAATAGAAACAAATATATTGACATTCTTAATGTCGCGGTAACGAACTATAGGGCGCGAACATACGGCGGTCCCGCTAGCCGGTTAGCGGGCGGGGCTCCCGCTGGCCGGTCAGCGGGCGGGGTTCCGAAGGGGCAGCGCCCCTGGGCGGGGTCAAGGGGCAGCGCCTCTCGAAGCCAAACAGAAACGTTAATCTCATTAACATTTTTCTTTGGCGAAACCCTAAAACAGAACCGTTAATCTCATTAACCTTCTTACTGTTTTATTTCGAATATGTACAACCCATTACAGAATCATTACCAAATGTTTATATCACATATAAACTTAATCGTTTTCATCATATGAAAATCATTTTAATCAACCAATCATATATACATGATCATCTCATGAAAACGAAATTAAAAACACCAATCCTTTCTCATCATATGAAAAACGAATTAGGGTTTTACAGAAACGAAACCAAAAACCAATCCTTTCTCATCATATGAAAAACGAATTAGAGTTTTATAGTTAACATGCCATACGTAAACAATATATATCACCATAATCATATCAACATGGCATTTTTGACTTAAACGAAAACAACAAGTGGCTCTGATACCACTGTTAGGAAATCATAGAGATCACTGCAAACAAAAACACGCAGCGGAAAAATATTTGATCTCTGATTTCCCACCAGGATCCATGCTGTTCGTTTAATTCGACAAAAGTGTTCAAAGAACTAACCTGTTGATGATTCGAAATCACAGTTTGGAAGAGATGCCTCGATCGCGAAACACCCTCTATCGCGTATCCACACGAATGCTACCGTTTGGAGTGCTAGCTCTCTGCAACGGCGAAGGCTGGAAAAACGTTTTCTCTAAAAACGTATTAGGGTTACCTTTTTCGTTCCTCTTTGTTTTTATTGTTACCTCTGAGAAGACTTAACGTCTGGAGTGAATATAATCACTCCAGAATCCAATTCAAAATTGGATACGGAAAGTCAAATTCAGAATCCAAGTCTAATTAGGATTCTGAATACATTATCTAATAATATATATAATTGGATAAGGTAAGTCAAATTCAGAATCCAAATCTAATTAGGATTCTGAATATATTATCTAATAATATATATATATATATAAACGAAAATAATAATAATAATAAATATTAATATCTAATATTAATATTATTAATATTATATCCAGCCCAAAACGCATTCTTGTGTGTGACCCGATAGGCCCATATTAATTGGCAGTCAATTTAATCTCTATTAAATCAACAAGTCATAATTGGCCTCTAGCAAGGCGTTACAACTACCCAATTAATATAAGGAATGTCCAATTTGCCTAATAATAGTATATGCATTAATCCCTTTGTCACACGATATCTAGCTTGAACATAAGTCATGGTCAACGTCATACTTATATTGTCCAAACTTATGATTACTCGATCTCCAAGTAGACTGATAAAAACAAATGAAATTGATCACACTATCAATTCATTTGAGCACGGCCATGCATTTCACAGTCTCACTTATCGAGGGGCCCAAAAGATATCTCTCTCAAAGAGAGGGACAAATTCTATCTTGATTGTTCATTATCCTCTACATAATTTCTATCATATATGAACATAACCTTTATTACTATCCAGTTACGGATAATGTTTGATCATGTCAAAATATAATAGTCCTTATATTGGAAACTATGACAATCTCAAGTCAAAGAATTAATACATAACTATCATGAGATTTACTTATGACACTAACCCATGTAGTAATCTCATGATGGGTCTATCCAATACATTGTTCTCTAACAAGTATCTATGAAATTGATTTGTATCACTATACACATAACCATCTAATGATTATCAAATCAATGTTCATACTGGTTAAGAATTATTTTTTTTTATAACAATAATAAACCAGGGACAAATATCAAAATTGTGTAACATGCAAACAAACAATAATGATAATAAAACCTCATTTATTAATAATGAATGTATAACATAAAGATCCAAATAAATGACCTAGGGCACATACACTAACAGAAAGAAGGACAAAATGATAAAATGCTCAAAGAAAGGGAAGAGTAAGGAAAATAAAGAAAGAAAAGGGAAGAGTAAGAAAAATAAAAAGAAAGAAAAGGGAGAAGAAGAAAAGAAATGAATTTGAGTACCAAACTTTTTGCAAGGGCAAAGACTATTCTAATCAAAAACTAGATTAATGCCAAGAGGATAGAAGGAATTTGGAGTCTAGCAAGATTGCCTCCAAGCTGCCTAAAATTCAAACAAGAAATTTATAGTGTAAAGGTTTGTCCATTGTGTCACATCAACCCCAACTTACAAATAGCTTTCATTTAACCAGTGTCCCTTATAGACCCCATTTCAAGCCTATCAAAGACCTATTGATCTCTCTTGGTAGGTAGAGTCTATTAGTGGAGATAGTTTGGATAAGCATGCATATGAGATAGACAATATTTAAACTCAAATGAGACCTTTGGCCAAGTAATGTGTATGTGCCTATCTGAAGTGCAACAATTCTTCTTAAATAGAAATGATTCCCGAGTTTAGTATGGTAACTAGGGGTGTCATGTTATAGATATGTTAATTTGGAAAATCAAGTCCTGAGGTGCATTGACATTAATTTGGCAAAGCCAACATTTGATTTCAAAATCAAAATTCAAATAAAAAAAAAGTGTTTTGTCATACAAAGCCTTCAAGTTAAGGGAAGTATGTTGAATCTGCAAAGAGCACATTGGGCAAAGGAAATGATTTTTGGCAAGGTCATGAAGAAGCTATCAACTGACATGTTGAGACATTGTTCAAAATAGATGAATCCCTGACTCTGTTGCTTGGGGCCTCCATTATTCATGTTTTCAATATCTTGAAGATAAAAGCCACAAATGCAAAGCTTTCGATCATTCCAATGCAAGACTTGAACAAGCGTAAAAAAAGGAACCAATGAGAACACTTCTATTGATCACCTCGGTCTGTGAGTCAATGAAACCGCTGTGAGTATTATCATGCATATCATGCATACATGAGCATATCACGTCACATTTTCTTGTCTTGTATTGTCTATTCTTTATCAAAGTGAATAGCAAACACTCTGAGAAGTAAAGAATCAAAAGAAGATGTCAAATCAGGGGGGCATGGAAAGCCCATTGCTTGAGAAAGCTCCAGTAATGTTACAAAGAGAAGAAATGCGTACTTGTGCGAAGAACTAGACAACAAAAACATCAATCAAAGCTCGCATGGGGGCAGGAGAAGATATGAGAGCCGACTAAAAAGGGCTGAATTTTTTTTGAAAAAGTGCAAAGGAAGAACAAAAATAAATAATGGAATAAAAAAAAGAAAATTAAAATTCTCAAAAGAATGAAGATGCAAATGACAAAAGATCAGTCTAACTAGAAGAGTTGAAGCCAATATAAGACCTAATTCCAAGGATGAAGATCCATTTTCAAGGGTGAAGACCCAATCTCCAAGGATGAAGATCCATTTGCAAGGGTGAAGACCCGATCTCCAAGGATGAAGATCCATTTTCAAGGGTGAAAACCCGATCTCAAAGGATGAAGATCCATTTTGAGGGTGAAGAACCGCAATGCATAGAACAGCCGGAGCAGTCAGACTTCTCAACTAAAAGTTTAGTCAAATTCATTCTCGGGTCCAACTACCTAATCTCAGGTCCAAGTACACAAATCAAATCAATCTCGGGTCCAAGTACCCAAATTAAATCCAAATCAATTTAAGCTCGGGTCCAAGTACCGAATCTCGGGTCCAAGTACCCAAATCAAATTCAAATCTCGAGTCAAAGTACCCAGTTTAGGATCGAGTATCCAAATCTAGTTATGATCGAGTATCCCAATCCAATTTAGGATCGAGTATCCAAATCCAGTTTAGGATCGAGTATCCAAATCCAGTTTAGGATCGAGTATCCAAGTCTAGTTAGGATCGAGTATCCAAATCCAGTTTAGGATTGAGTATCCAAATCAAGTTAGGATCGAGTATCCCAATCCAATTTAGGATCGAGTATCCAAATCTAATTTAGGATCAAGTATCCCAATCCAGTTTAGGATCGAGTATCCAAATCCAGTTAGGATCGAGTATCCCAATCCAGGTTAGGATAGAGTATCCAAATCCAGTTAGGATCGAGTATCCAAATCAAGTTAGGATCGAGTATCCAAATCCAGTTTAGGATCGAGTATCCCAATCTAGTTAGGATCGAGTTTCCCAATCCAATTTAGGATCGAGTATCCAAATCCAGTTAGGATCGAGTATCTGAATCCAGTTTAGGATCAAGTATCCAAATCCAGTTAGGATCGAGTATCCAAGTCTATTTTAGAAACGAGTATCCAAATCTCTCAGGTCCAAAACTCAAAACCTCAACCGTCTCAAAAATTAAGTCTTATTGCTTTTCACTCTCTCTCTAAAGTCTCAAATCGTTCAAGCAGGGGGCAAACTGTAGACCCTTAATTTCTGACCCGGTCCAATCCAATACATTTTAATTAGTCTAAAATAATTTTTGTGTTGTCTAATATATTTTAATTAGTCCAAAATAAATTTTGTTATTTTAATTAAATAATTTTTACTTTAGTATCTAATTTTTATTAATAAAAAATAAAAAAAATAATAAAATTAAATAATAAAATTAAAATTAAAAACAAGGAAGGGGTCGGCTCAGGAATTTCCTAAGGGTGAAATGGCCAGTAGGCCCGTTTCGCCTGTGCTGCCGCAGCCAGCAGGCCCCTTTCACTCGCGCTGCCGCAACCAGCTGCGGCACCTTTTTAGCAAGCGCATTTTTTCTGCGGCAAAATTTTTTTGCCAGTGTAATTTTTCCGCAGCAATTTTTTTTCGTCAGCGAAATTTTTTCGACCCAAATTTTTTTGAAACCTAATGCAATTAGGTTTCGATTTCCTTTTCTTGTCAATATTAGGTTTCGTAAATGATTAGGAAGGAACCATAAAAACTTCTACAAATAAGATAAAAAACAACAAAAAAGAGAGGAAGGAAATTGGACGGAAATCTGAAGCAAAATAGAAACCGAAACTGAGGAGGAAAAGCTTTGAATCAATCTGGTTTTTTGAGAGAGCCAACAAACAATTCAAGCAATTCAAAGACAGCAAAGCTTGTCTTTGACCTTGTTCATCCAAGAAGCAATTTTTGGTGTAACCCACGAACAAAGGTTTGAACTCTTAATTTCTTTTTATTTCTTCACAGTAGCTTAATTCATTTAATTATTTCTTTCAATTCAAAAATCCTAGAACCTCAATTCACTTTTTCTAAAGTTTAAAAACCTTAATTCGTTGCTTTGTTTTCCAAAAAAGCTTAAAATTGTTATTTTTACTTATTCAAAATCTTAAAACCCTAATTGAATATGTTTTTCTTCAAAACCAAAATTTGATTCTGTTTCTTTCAACAAACCCTAAAAACATCTTTTTTTTTCTTTTATAAACTTTAAATCATTTGGTTTATTTTCATAAAACTTCATAAAATTGTCAATTGTTTTTCCAAATTCTAAAAACCAATTAATTACCCGAAACCCCAAATAAAAAATTCTAAAACCCTAATTCAATTTCAAAACTCAAAACAGTGAACCCTAACCCCTTTAAAGCCTTAAATCCTAATTTTTTCTAAACCCTAATCCTTTAAATTTTAAAAATTATATAAATACAAATATTACAATTTTACACAGTAAGCTTAAACCATAATTCAATGAATAACTGTAAACCATAAATCTAAGTATTTTAAAGTGTTCAAACCCTAATTTCATGATTTTACATCACAAAAACTAATTTGGTTAATCAAAGAACTTTATCAACCTTTTTAAAACATAAAACCTTAATCTATTTAAATTCCTTTAAAAACTCACAGTAGCCTAATTATACAAATTTAAAAATCCTAAACACATGAAATAAAGAACCCAAAATGAAAACAGTAGCCATAATTTAGAATTTTTATTTGTCTTATTCAATTCTATATTTGATTATGCTTTGATATATTTTATATGCTTTAATTTATTTAAGTTCAATGCTTGTTTATTTAATTTATCATGGATGGATGTTTACTTTCTATTGATGTTTAATACCTTTGATGAATGATTTATTTATGATGAATGGTTATTTATTTTTATCCATTTATTTAGATTTCCAAGTGTTGTAAGAGGTATGCTTTCACTTGTTGGGTACCTCCTTAGTTAAATATCATGTAATTTAAATTGCTTTTCTATTTTAGAACCAATGTAAAGGACACGTTTCTACCTTTCGGTGGGTGTCCTATTTAGGCATGAGATGTAAGGACATGTTTCCATCCTTGGATGGGTGTCCATTTATTTGCTTTGTTTGGACATTGCTTTGATTTTAATATAATGATGCTTTCTTTTAATTATTGTGTGTAATATGGATAATGTTTTTATACTTAAGAATTTTATAATATTAAGACCTGTAAAGGAGGCCGGTTCCAATGAACCGGGCGTTGTAGGGGTGCTGGGCCATTTCTCACTTCCCCACACGTACCCAACTTTTTGAACCCATTAAGGGGTTGGGGATTCCTTAGGAATCGAGTCATCCACCCCTTTCTTTTTTCCCGGCCCATCCAGGTGGTGACTCCATTTTCTCCTGACCTAGGTCCGTGTTCTCTAAGGTCCCGAGCCTAAATAGTGCTGAAGTCGCAAGAACCATTCCACCGGGAGTGGAGATGAAAATTCCTGCTCACAATCAGAAATATTAGTTTTTTATTGGAGTAAAAAAGAGACAGAAAAACCCTAGCCCAAGAGACATTGGCAACAAGAAGCAATAAAAAATCCATTCAAAGGTAGCAACACTGCCTTTGTCATTGTTCATCCAGAAATCAATTTTGGTGGAACCAATGAATGGAGGTTTGATTATAAATTTTTTCTTCGATTATATTTACAATGTTATTGCCATATTTTCCTTTAAGTATATCTATCATTGATTTTTGTTTCAGTAACCTAAATCATTAAACTTGGTAATATGTTCATCCAGTAACCTTAATCAGTGATCAAGACTTCAAAACCCTAAAATTATTCTTCTCTTTTCAGAAACCTTAAAACCCTACAGTATTTCTCTCCCGTTTCCAAAAACCTTAAAAATCCTAAATTATTTCTTATGTTTCCAAAAACCCTAAAACCCTAAACTACTCTCCTGTTTACAAAAACCTTAAAACCGTAAAATTATTTTCTCCTTTTTTCCAAAAACTTTAAAACCCTAAATTATTTTTCCCGAACTATTTTCATCTAAACCATAACTTTTTGTCCAAAATTTCCAAATGTTTTCTTAAATCTTCAAACCCTAATCTTCTTTACGTTTTCTAAAAATAATAATTATTTTTATAAAACTCTAAACTATTTTCTTAAATCCTAAAATCATATATGTTTTCCAAAATACTAAAAACCCTAATTCTCTCAAAACTAAATACAGTAAACCTTAGTTTTCCTAAACCCTAAATTCATAAAACTTTATGAAAAATTCAACAACACCCTAAAACCTAATCCAGTGAACTTAAAACCCAAACTAGTAAATCTAAACCCTAAAGCCATATTCCAATAAACCTAAAATCACAATCCAGTAACCATGAATTATAAACTCTAATGTCTTAAGATTCCAAAATCCTAATTTCATGATGTTACCCTTAAACCCTAATTTGATTAACTAAAAAACCTTACTACTTCTCAAATGTATAAAACCCTAATTCATTCCAATTTTCATAAATCTTTACAGTAGCATAAATAATAACAATAATAATTCTAAAATCCCAAAACCATAAATGTTAATTAAAGAACTCTAAATTGAAACAGTAAACCCTAATTTATATCTTTACTTGCTTTATTTAATTTTAGATTTGATTATGTAGTTTATTATATTTTTTGATGGTTGATTTATTTAATTTCAATGCTATATTTATTTAATTTATCATGGACGAATATTTTTTTATTGTTATGATTATTATTTGTTTGTTTTAGTATTAAAATTGTAAGAGGTATGTTTCCACTTTGTGGGTACCTCATTAGTTAAATATCATGTAATTTAAATTTCTTTTATATTTTAGACCAATGTAAAGGATATGTTTCCACCTTTCGGTGGGTGTCCTATTTAGTTTAGACATAGATGATGTAAGGACATGTTTCCATCTTCGGATGGGTGTCCATTTATTTGCTTTGTTTGGACATTGCTTTGATTTTAATATAATGATGCTTTATTTTAATTGTTGCATGTAATATGGATAATATTGTTACACTTAAGAATTTTATAATACTAAGACCTGCAAAGGAGGTCGATTCCAATGAACCGGGCGTTGTGGGGGTGCTGGGTCATTTCTCACCTTCCCCACACGTACCCAACTTTTTGAACCCATTAGGGGATTGAGAATACCTTAGGAATCGAGTCATCCACCCCTTTCTTTTTCCCGGCCCGTCTGGGTGACGACTCCATTTTTCTCCGAGCTTAGGTCCATGTTCTCTAAGGCCCCGAGCCTAAATAGTGCCGAAGTCACAAGAACCATTTCACCGGGAGTGGGGACAAAAATCCCTGTTCACAATAATGATGCTTTATTTTAATTGTTGCATGTAATATGGATAATATTGTTATATTTAATAATTTTATAATATTAAGACCTGCAAAGAAGGTCGGTTCCAATGAACCGGGCGTTGTGGGGGTGCTGTGTTGCACTCAAATTAAGTACTACTACAAGCATCACTCGTAAGTATACGATGTATCTGTAGCAAAGGTGATCGCCCCAAGGTCATTTCCCCAAGAAGGTGTGGTTCGTAATAGCTTGATTGTCAAGTATTTAAATGCGGAAGTTTGTTGTGTTGGAATGGTGCGAGAATGATTTAAACCTAAGATTAAAGAGTGTAGGATTGATGTGTGTGATGGGTGTACAAGATCAAATCAATTCTTGAAAAGGTGCCTAGGGTCATAGGTCCATTCAATCAAAGCTCAATTCGTAATTATCCATTAACATAACCTTGTGATTAATTTGTTTCTTAAGGTTAATTAGTCAATTACCCATCCATTAGTTCTCACATTCATGAATTAGTAATAACCAATTATTTTACATTACCAAATTAAATAACCCTATAACTTATATTTCTAATTCATTCATAGGGTGGTCGATTATATAGTTCCTATATCATATTTCACCTCTCGGTCCGTCATCCAATATTCAAAGATTAATAGGTAGCTAATCTATCAACCTAGCATTTAATACAATACAATCAAACAACAACAAGGTACATCAATGTAAATATCAAATCAAAGCATTCAACCAAATGTACTACAAACCCTAGGCATGGGTATTTAACTCAACATCATCAATTTATAACATTCATTCAACTCAATATAAAACAAATACAAATTGTCCATTGCAATATCAATTCTCTTAATACAACAATAACAATAAGAAATGAATTAAAAGAGAGAATAGAAAAACCCCTTTTGAAGATGTCAAGAGTAGGATTACTAGTCTTCCTCCTAGCTCCACTTGATGTATGATGAAGAACTCAAGCCCTCTTCAATGGTTGATTCCCCTTTGCAATATGGAATGGAGCTTTCTCAAGTCACCAACCCTTCAATTGATTATGCCTTTGGAAGATGGAATGGAGATTTCTCAAGTCACCAAACCTTTCAATGAAGCTTCTTCAACCTTCAAGAGCTTGTTAACCCAATTTAACCCAAAGAATCTCAAAGATCTTGTTAATGGAAGATAGAAAAGATGAAGATGGAGGATGAAGATGAAGGGACAAGGAGAGTGACACTCTCTCCTCATCCCAAATCGTGTTTGCCCCTTCCTTCTCTTTTCTTTTCTCTCTTTCTAAAACCCTAGCCGTCTCCTCCTCCTTTTCTCTGTTGTGCGAAAGAATTTAAATAGATATTAAAGGTGACACGGCCAAGCTTGATTTGGCTTGGCTGTATCTCTCATTTTTCTTTGGGACACGGCCAAGCTTGCTGGCCGTGTCCTTCAATGCCTTCTTTCTTTCTTTCTTTCTTTTCTTTGTTCTTCAAGGAGTGATACGACCAAGCTTGTGGCCGTGTCATGTGACATGGCCACTGGCTTGGCCGTGTCACTTGGGTGTATCACCTTCTACTTCTTTTCTGTCCTTCTTTGCTTGGTCCAGGTGTCTTTGGCATGAAATGGGACACGGCCAAGCTTGCTGGCCGTGTCATATGACACAACCAGTGGCTTGGCCGTGTCATTGAGTGTGTCTCTTCTTGCTTCTTCATCTTTGCTCTTTCTTTGTGGTTTCTTTGTTTTTGCTCTTTAGGTGAGACACGACCAGTGGCTTGGCCGTGTTTCTTGGTTGTGTCAAGCTCTGCCATCACCATTCTTTAAGGGACACGGCCAAGCTTGATTTGGCTTGGCCATGTCTTGCTTGGTTCATGCTTTTCCTGCACTGTTTTGATCTTCCAAGGGTGTTTTTGCACTTAAACCTAAAACAAACACTTTAAACAAACTTAAAACAAAAATCAATCAAAACATTAACTAAAAACATGTAAAAATCACACTAAAAACTAGTACAAAAAATGATCTAAACAACTACCCCACACTTAATTCCTTGCTTGTCCCCAAGCAAGGCTAAAATCAAAACACACTATCAAGATAAACTTTGTTAAGTTCAAGAGTTATAAAGATGCATCAAGACTTCCCTATCCCTAAATCCGCAATCAATATCGAATAAAAAAAAATCAACACCAATGCAATTAAGTGGCTTTCCATGCATAACCAATGTTTTCACTCCCTTACCAACTCTTAAAAGTGTTTGATCATGGTGGTGTTTACACTCATAACAATCAATGAAAGATTATTACCATAGGCTTGCTTATAAATCAAATCTCCACCACAAAATTACAATCAAGCATCAATCAAAAGGTCTTTATTGGGTTGTAATGGGGCTAAGTAAAGGCATGATATTTAGGAAATGTGAGCTTGATCATTAAGTTCAAGAGCACTTTAAGAATGAAGTACCCGATCATATACATAACCCAACAATCTCAAAACACCTTCCTCTCATCTACCCCTTGACATTAAAGAGCTTTTCAAGGGAACTCACTTATTAAATCTTGTAATGATACATTCCAACCCTTTCAACAAGAATAACAATTATTATTATTATTATTGTTATTATTATTATTATTATTATTATATATATATTCTCTTTTTTATTTTTTTATTTTTATTATTTTGCTTTGCAATCTTAAACCTACTAAATTTAACCCCACACTTAATTCAACACAACACTCGGTCATAAACACTCTTAAAATTCTCTTGACCTAATGAAAGGATAAGAGTTAAAAAACAAGGTTCAAGTTAATGGTGTTGTGAAAAAGAAAGAAGAGGAAAAATAAAATAGGCTCAAAATTGGCTAACTAAGGTTAAAGATAGGGTTGGTCTTTTTAAGCCAAAGTGGGTTCACCTAATTGCCTTAATCATTTTGATGCCAAATTGAAATTTTTATGTAATCTTAAAATGCATGTCAAAGCAAGTTCTAGCAATTCATCAATCAAAGATGTTCACCCACAAAAAGAATAATAAGTTGATGGCTCAATTCTCACTAGGTTAAAGGCAATGCAAGGAAAAACCAGCAAAATTGACAATAAGCACCAATTCTACTCAATTCTCAAATTCATGCTTCAAAAATTCAAAGGTCATCAATCAACAATTTATAAAAATTGAACTTTCCAAAACTCATTTATTCAAGAAAAACATTACTAAACTTAAAAAGTAAAAACACAAAATGCACCCCACAATTAAAGATTCACATTGTCCTCAAGATGAGCATGCATAAACTAAAAGAGAGTTTAGATGATACCTGATTTCCATCGTTCCCATATATGATGTGTAGGGCTCCTTCCACCCATAATGCAATTGGAGCCCATGTGTGAGAGGATGAACAACATGAAACTTTGAAATGTGCCCAATGTATTGAAAAGCCTTGGTAGCATCCTTGGAAGAGCAATTGTCCAAAAAGAACATGTGAGGGTTGTCTTAGCTTGATTCTCTAATGCTATAGGGACGTGGTAGGAACCTTTTTCAGTTTGCAACATGGTTATATATGGTTTTTGCTCATTCCCACCACCAAGAGTGGGAGAGATGATAAATTGTTGCATACTGTACTCCCCAACCAAAACATCTTTCAAAATTCTTAGGGTCTTTTTAAGTTCAACTAAGTTTGGTGGAATCACTTCTTCATCCTCTTTAGCAATTTGAAGCTCCCCCTCAACAATCTCATTATTTAATAGTAAATTGCTCTCCTCAAATTATTTAGCAATTGGCCATGTCTCTTGGCTATGTCAAGCTCTGCCATCACCATTCTTTGAGGGACATGGCCAAGCTTGATTTGGCTTGGCCATGTCTTGCTTGGTTCATGCTTTTCCTGCACTGTTTTGATCTTCCAAGGGTGTTTTTGCACTTAAACCTAAAACAAACACTTTAAACAAACTTAAAACAAAAATCAATCAAAACATTAACTAAAAACATATAAAAATCACACTAAAAACTAGTACAAAAATTGATCTAAACATGCTGGGTTATTTCTTACCTTCCCCACACGTACCCAACTTTTCAAACCTATTAAGGGGTTGGGGATTCCTCAGGATTCGAGTCATCCACCCCTTTCTTTTTCTTGGCCCGTCCAAGTGGTGACTCCATTTTCTCCAGGCTTAGGCCTGTGTTCTCTAAGGCCCCGAGACTAAATAGTGCCAAAGTCGCAAGAACCATTCCACCGGGAGTGGGGGCAAAAATCCCAGCTCACACATGGAGTCCCATTTTCTTTGGTGTCAGATCAAGATCCCCAATTTACTTCGAGGTTTTGGAAGAGTTTGCATGATGCTTTGGGTTCTCGGTTGTATTATTGAACTACTTTCCATCCTCAGATAGATGGCCAGTCAGAGAGAGTGATATAGATTCTAGAGGATATGTTGAGGAGCTGTATCATTGATTTTACTGGGAATTAGACAGATTTTTACACTAATTGAGTTTGCTTATAGCAACAGTAATTAGTCCAGTATTGGGAGGGCTCCTTATGAGGCCTTGTATGGTAGGAGATGCAGGACTCCTTTGCGTGGGGATGAGGTTGGAGAAGGTAAACTGGCCGGTCCTTATTTGATTAAGGAAACATAAGAAAAAGTGAAGGTGGTTCGGGGTCGTTTGAAAGTAGCTTCAGACCGACAGAAATCCTATTCAGATTTGAAGAGAATAGACATAGAGTTCAGTGTGGGAGATAAACTATTTCTGAAGGTGTCTCCATGGAAGAAGATTCTGAGGTTCGGTCGCAAAGGGAAGTTGAGTTCTCGTTTCATAGGACCATATGAGGTGTTGGAGAGAGTTGGTCCAGTGGCTTATAGACTAGCTTTGTCGCCTGAGTTGGATTTAATTCATAATGTCTTCCATGTCTTGATACTTCAGAGATATAGATCTGACCCATCTCATATCTTATCAGTGGAGTCTATTGAGGTGAGTCCAGATCTAACTTATGAGGAAGAACCAGTGGCGATTTTGGCACGAGAGGTTAAAGAATTAAGTAATAAGAGGGTGCCACTTGTGAAAGTCCTTTGGAGGAATCATGCCACTGAGGAGGTGACATAAGAGAGTGAGCAGACAATGTAGAGTTAGTTTCCCCAATTATTCTAGACTTGAGAGTAGGTAATTTCGAGGACGAAGTTTGTTTTAGGGGAGAGAATTGTAATATCTAAAATTTTTTAAAAAATTTTAATTTTTAGAAATTTAATAAAATATATTATAATTAAATTGGATAAATTAAATTAATAGTTTTAAATGAAAAATGAAGGAATTTTAAATGAAAAAGTGAACTATATATGTGATATATATATAATATACATAACATATAAAAGTCAACACTTTTTAAAAGAAAAGTCAAAGTCCAATAGCATTTTTGTAAATAAATTTTAGAAATTAAAAATTAATAAAATAATTCAAAAATAAATTATTTTTGAATGGATGATGGATTTTTAGTCTTTTAATTTCTTTAATAAATAATTAAATAATTAATTATTATTAATTATAAAATATATATATATGGTTATAATTAAAAGATTAAAGGAAAGAGAAAATTTATTTTTAAACTTCTTCTTCTTCTTCTTCTCTCATGGCCGGCCACCATGGATGTTCAAGACCAAGAATTTTGATCTTCCAAGCTTCCAAGAATTGAAGGATTTCAAAGGCTCAAAAAGGATTTTTAGAGATTTCCACTTGAAAAAGTAAGTTTTTTTGTTTTTTCTTTGGGTTTCCATAGTAATTTTGAATATGTGAGTTTTGGATTTTTAAAGTAGTATGTTTTAATTGTTGGAATTAGTGTGTATGAAGTTATTTTGATTATTTATTAATGATTTTAAGGTTGGATCGAAGAATAGTTGAATTTGGATAAAGAAAGGTGAAGAGAGAGAATTTAGGGTGTGGACATTAGGGTTTGAGAAATCATAGTTTTTAATTGTGAAAATTGGTTCTAAATGAGTTGTTTTGGTGTTTAAACAAGTATTTTTAAGTCAAATATTGGATTTGGTTGTGTTTGGTTGGAGTTTGAGAATGAAAGTGTGATTTAGGGTTTTGGAAAATGATTTTTCCAAAGTTCTTGCATTGTATAATTTTATTGGTTTAATCTTGTTGTTTGGTGATATAAGTGATGAATAGAAGCTTAAAATGATTAATGGATTGTGTTGGAATGGAAAAACTTCAATGGGGGATGGTTATGCCATTTTACGGTTTTGTGTATAAGAGTGTGTTTTTGTAATGTAAATGGTTCAAATGTATTAAAATATGTTTCTAATAATATAAATAAACTTAATATATTAAAATGAATGGCCTAGTATGAGAATCCAACGTTAAAGTGAGGTTAGCCTTAAAATTTGGATTTTTGCTTGGATGGGGTTTAATTATGGTTTAATATTGGAAATGCCATTAAATGTGATACTAAATGATTATTTGCTATCACATTTTGTTTAGGCATTGAGGGAGGTTGATTTGCTTCATCCAAGTGGTGAAGGGCAAGTTGGAAGGATAGGATTGGAGGTTGTTTTAAGCTTGTTTTGGTTGCTATTTGAGGTAAGTACAAACTTTGAATACATTAGTTATGTTTGCATGACATTTGGGCTTAATACATTTTGGTTGGAAAATGTGTTAAGCTACTTGATACATTGGTTATGTATCAATAATGTGATATGACATTTGTAATGTCATATATGTGTTAAGTGCATTGTTAAAAATCCATTGGTATTGGCTAGATTACATTAAATGTGATTAATATGTGAATTATGTGAAAATACCCAAAGTAATTGGGTAATGTGCTGTAAATGAAAAAATATGGTATAATGTAATGAGATATGGGATGTAACACCCTTTCCCGACCTATGAATAAGCCTGAGAGGAATGTCACATTGGGATGCGAGCTCTGATTATGTCAGCTTACTTAATATTCCTTATAAAAATTTTCCAAAAATTTTGACGGAGTCTCCCTTAAAATTCTAGGTCCCAAGTGTCGACAAAACTGATTTTTCTTATTTTTGAAAAACATTTTGTTTCACAATTCAACTCAAGCACACTCCCAATAATCCACCCTTATAACCTCAACTACAATCCTGCAAGAAGAATTCACACTTCTATATTCACAACCCAACTCAATTTAAAACCATACAGTTATTATACATTACTAGATTTACATGCTACATCAAGTTATCTCTTTGTATTGTTCAAATAAGTGCATGCCAGTTTCTAATACCAAAATACAAAATGAAGAGCACCACCTAAGTTTGTTGATGACCGACAGATCGCAGGACTCCTCTGCTCACTACTGGCTCCTTGCTGATAGCCTACGAGTTTAGAAGAAACTAAACTCACTAAGCATTGCTTAGTGGGTACTTTAACTAATTACGGAAAATAAATAATAAAAGCATAATGCACTTTTTAAAGCAATGAGTCGTATTGAAAAATAATATCACAGTAAAAACAATCCATACATGTCATATATTCAGTTATTATAATTTTATCTGTTCGCTCCACAAGGTAATTTGGTAGACTAACGTATGGTAAGGAACTAACTGAAACAACTGTATATATATTCTGTGGCTGTGGCCCTAAAAAATTGAGGACCAAGCCCTGTGGAATCTGTGGCCGAAGCCCTCGGACCGGAGTCCTATATAACTCGGGCGATTGCCCTATATAACTCGAACCGAAGTCCTATATAGCTCGGGTCGTCACCCTATATAACTCGGACCGAAGTCCTATATTAAAGTAGCACTGCATATAGTATGATATATCATACCCTTACCCTACTCAGTACTATCCCAGATACCTAGTGGAGCCAAAATTTTCATGCCATTTCTTAATCGAATATGCATTATACAATTATCGACTTATGTTTTTTATATTATTTCAACGTGAAATATCATATTTTGTTATTTTAATAACATATTATGCTCATTTATATGCATAAGGAATCAATTGGATTACTTTTGAAAAATGACAAAATGAATATTAGCAAAATGACCATATGAATAGTAAATTCTGGTTTTGGACTCAACTTGATCCTTATTTTGAAAAATTGTATAATGACCGGGTCACTGTGAAAATATTTTTGAGATGAAATGACCGGGTCGTAAACCTCAAAAACAAGTCCTTGAAGCTGGGCTGGGTGAAATGACCAGGTCGTAAGCTTAGACCTAGTTGGACTATTACATTGATATTTTGCCCAAGAGACTAGACACATGGTGTCATTATAGACCAAAACAGTAACTCTGGAATTTGAATAGCATATTAGTTATCTTTAGGCCCATGCATGTGTTTGTTTTTATGTGAATTGTGGATTGTGATATATTTGAAAAGTATGAGAAAATGGAATGATGTGATATCCATATGCATTGTGCATTGGCATGGCATTTGAGTTTTATTGTTATCAAGTTTGTATTACTTGGCTTTTGGCTTAGCGCGATTATTTACATCGCGCAGGTGACAGTGTAGATTCGACTGAGCCGGAGAGTTTTTCTATATCAGGTCGGGTCTAGACCTGTGGTTGTGCTTGCAGAGTTGATATCAGGATCAGAAACACTATCAACAACATGTACATATTTTATGTTATTGTATATTTTGGGTATTATGCATATTATATCATGTTTTTAGATTTTATGTATTGTAAACTATAAAGAATGTTTGGGTTAAGTTATTTGAAATGGGGGTTTAAATGTGTTCTAAATTATACATATATATCTATATATATAAATGTTTTGAGAAAATTGTGGAAAAATTTAGAAGTTAAGGTGAAGATGTGGTTTATTGTTTATTGGAAGTGTTCTTTTTTCAGGTTGTGTAATTGATAAATTTTGGGATGTCCAAATTACAGACAAAACTCTGGTGAATTTTTTCCAGAGATTTTTATATAAAAATGTTTATTTTGGGTTTCAATAACAAGTAAATAATATTTATATACTATTTAATTTTATATATTTAGTATTTGGAATTTTAAATTAGAAATGTGAAAATTTTTATTAAACTGGTTTGTGACATTTTTGTACCATATATGCGCATTTTACATATGCTGAAAATATGTATTGTACGTATATAGGGTATAAGGGTGTAACAGGGTGCACCGAGATAGTTCAGTTGTGGTTCAGGATGAGGAGTTTCTCGGTGACCTAATTGAGATGCCTTTCAGAGAGTATGATCTGATTCTGGGCATAGATTGGTTATCCAGGCATGGGGTTGTGGTAGATTGTCAGTGAAAATGTGTTACCCTAAGAACACGTGATGGTAGGAATGTGATGGTATCTAGTGAGTAGAGGCATCTTTCATCTATGTTTGTTTCAACTGTTTCATTTAGGAGGATGATTTGGAAGGGATGTGAGGCTTATCTTGCTCATGTTGTAAATACCAGAGTAGTGGGGTCCCAGCTTGACAGTATACCTATAGTTGCTGAGTTTCTAGATGTTTTCCCTCATGAGTTGCCAGGGGTACCTCCTAAGAAAGAGGTTGAGTTTGGTATTGATCTGATGCCTGGTACTACTCCCATCTCTATTTCTCCTTATCGGATGGCACCTGCTGAGTTGACAGAGTTGAAGGTGCAGTTGTAGGAGTTGTTGGATAATGGGTTCATCTGCCCTATTGTATCCCCGTGGGGAGCGCCTGTTTTGTTTATGAAGAAGAAAGATGGCACCTTGAGATTGTGTATTGATTATTGGCAGTTGAATAAGGTGACCATCAAGAAAAAGCATATGTTGCCTTGGATAGAGGATCTATTTGATCATTTGAAGGGAGCAACAGTATTCTCTAAGATTGATCTGAGATCAAGGTATCGTCAGTTAAGAGTAAGAGATGTGGATGTACCTAAGACATCTTTCTGCATGAGGTATGGCCATTGCAAGTTTCTAGTGATGCCCTTTGGACTGACGAATGCACCAGCAACATTTATGGATTTGACCACACTACGTTTAGCTGAAACTAGCTTGGAGAAATCCTCATACTGTACTGCTATCACCTGGCACATGATAGATGGCCTCAACCTCTCCTTAAACCTCTAATACTCATCAGATAAAAGATCACCCTCATACTTGCTCAATCAGAGAAAATCTTTCTCACACTATGTAACTGTCTTCTCCCCGTGCTTCAAATTTAGAAATTCCCTCTTTTTTTTTCATCTCTTTAATCTCTGGGGGCATATTTCTTCCCAAACTCCCTCACGAAATCCCTCACATTGGGGCTGCTTGTACCTACAAGGAATTATCTTCCACCAATCATAGGCGTCATCTAGTAGAAGAGATATAGCATAATTGAATTTCTCTTATGCAGTCACCTTTAACTAGATAAATACTCATTCCACACTGTCCAGCCACTGCACTGTCTTGGTTAAATCTACAGTCCCTATAAAATCTGTAACCTCATACTTTCTCAACTTATCATATTTTATGGTCTATGGCTACTGCTCCTGTACTAGGGCCTGACAGAGCAACTTCACCATCTACTATACCTAGACTAGTAGACTATCTTATACTATTGGTCTGGTAGGCACTGATGCCTCCCCAGTGACCTATGCACCTGCTCTAACTCTACCTTCACATGGAGTAGCACTCTCTATACTTTCCTCTGGCCAGTGCCCTCCAGACGTCATCACTACCTAAATCTGTTACAATAACAACATTGCCACATCAGAGTCCAGTTTAAATGTCAATGAATATGCATGTATAACATTTTAAAATCACATTTAAAATGCCCTTTTCTCTCTCTTAAAAAATCTACCAAGGTCGAGAATCTTAAACCTAAGCTCCGATACAAAAATAAATATAATACCATTATACCCTATATATGTATGATATATATGCCCCGTATATATAAAATACAATATAGAATACAAAAAATGTTATAATTCCAATCATTTAAAAATTTCCATAATTATAAGAAAAATATTTTAATCCTTAAAATATAGTTTAATATGTAAATTATTATATACATTAGTAAATTAACTACTAAAAATATAAATTTTAAAGAAAAGTCTCTAAAAAAAATTAGTCAGAGTTTTGTCTATATTTTAAACATTCCCAAATTATAAAACATTCCCAGCCTGCATAAAACACGCTCCCAAAATACATTTAATCATCCATTTCTCTAAAAATACCTAACAGCTCAAATTAACCAACATTACAATATATACATGTATATATATAAAATTCAAATACCTAATGTATAACAACAAACTTTGAGTTTATAACATTAATACATATTAACATACTGTATGTCTATATTAAAACATGAGATAGAAAAATACATGATATGCTGGCCTTTTGGTATTGTGGAAAAAAGAAACTTCAATTTGGTCTAGCATGACTCTCTCTATCAACTCTGTCACCTGTGCGATAGACAAATTATGCTAAGCTACTTGCTTAGCGGTACATACTTTGGTATGAATAAATGACTTTTAAAATAAATTATTAAAACATGTATTATGTTTCAATAACATACAAATTACATTCAACTTAACATCATATTTATCACCAACACATACATTGGGCCCAAAATCCTTATATATTGGTATAGTTCTAGACATATTATTTTTGTCCATCACAATAACAATGGCGCTACATATAATTTAACATCATATTAATCACCAACACATAGTAGGCCCAATATCCTTATATATTGGTCTAGTTATAGACATATTATTTTGGTGTATCACAATAATAATGACACCATCATGTCTCGCCCAACGACATATTCATAACTGTGACACCAGGGTGTCTTGCCCGAAGGTGTATGGCAATGCCAAAACAAACCAAAAATAATTTTCTGCAACTAGACATTATATAAGGCTACATTCAATTCACATTCTTCATATTCCACTTTTTCCTTGTTTTTTCACATTTCACATTCATTTTCTTCATTTATAATCACATTAAACATCATTGACTGATTTCCCATTTTAATACATAATTCATTTTTTCTTTATTAATACATAACAATATTAGTAGCCATAATATAATGGTTTTACAAATCATTTTTAATGAAAATTAGGCCTTGTTGCCTCAAACAATTCATATCACATAGCAATACAAATTATTTAAGTAACATAACATATACATTTAATATGCAATCTGTGATATGTTAAACAATGCAATTTATATAATATTTACCATAGTATGTATTAACCTCTCAATAGATGGAATGTATGCCAATTCCTCCTCCAAACACTAGCTTCTACTAATGTCATTCACACTTTGATTAAGCAACTAGGTCCTACTCAACTCTTATCCACATTATGAATTTAAATAATTTATTAGTATCATATTTCTATACATTTTAAGCAATTAAACTTAATTTAGAACCCTCCTTTAAAATTTAAAGTTTTTTCCCTAATCTTCTTTAATTTTATCAAAATATTCCAATAAAATCCAAATTGAGTTATATGTTCAAGTATGTCTTAAAAACCATAATCTAACACATTTTAGGCAATTAAATTCAATTTACAAGCATTCTTTATAAATCTCCTGTGGAAACACTAAATCTCTTCTTCCTCTCTTAAACTTCTATCAATCCTGATTATTTCAACCATTTAACCACAAAATCATTGTCTCTACCTAAAACTACATCATTCAATACCATTTAATGAATTAAAATATCCTCCATCAAAAATCCATTTAACATATATTGATATTTTTGAAAGATAACCTCTTAAATCTAATGAAAGCTTGCTTACCTTTTATAAAACCTCCAAATTCACCCTTGTTTCTTAGAAATTTGATGAAATCTTTAGTACATGGGTGCAAAAATTTCTCCCCTCATCAATGGAGAAAGTCGGCCTTGAAGAGAAAAAGGAAGAAGATGAGCAAATTTTGATTTTTGATTTTCTTTCCTCTTTAATTCCTAACCATATACATATATTTAATTACTTTAATTAATTAATTAATTTAAAATTTTTAATTTCCTTCTTCCGTTCAAAATTAATTTCTTTTTTTTTTACTTTTACCTTTTAGGTTTTTTACAATTTTACCCTTCTAATAATATTTATAAGTTAGGTATATTTAATATATATTTCTCATATACATTTTGTCTTTTCCACCTTTCAACACTTTAATTAACCTTCTAAAATATTTATTTAATTATATTTTAATAAAGTTATGGTCGAGGAGAAATAGGGAGAGGCTAATTGAAGATGGAGAGACCTCAAGTCTATTATAAGAAGAAAGTTTATACCGAGCCACTACTACAAAGAATTGTACAATCATCTTCAAAACCTAACTGAAGGTTCTAAAAGGGTGAAGGAGTACTATAAGGAGGTGGAAGTGTGCATAATTAGAGTTGATGTGGAGGAAGATGGAGCAGCTACCATGTCCAGATTTTTAAATAGGTTAAATAAAGACATAGCCAATATGGTGGAATTATAAGTATACATGAAGCCTGAAGAGTTACTACACTTAGCTTTGAAAGTGGAGAAGTAGTTGAAGAGGAAGAGTAGTTCAAGTCAGTTTTCAACCTCAACATCTTTCAAGCCTATGTGGAAGAAAGATGAAAAGGCTACTTCATCCAAGCCTAAAACAAAGCTCAAAGAAGTTGGTAAGGCTCCTAGCACTAGTAAAGACAAATGTATGATTGATTCCACTTCTAAAATTAAATGCTTTAAATGTGGTTGTGTAGGTCATTACAAGAGGAAGTGCCCCAATCAGAGGGCGATGAACATATGGGATGGGAAGTATTTTTCAAGTAGTGATGAGGATAAAGGGGAGGAAAAGGAGGAGTCTGAAAAAGAATATAGTGAGGATGAAGGAGAGGATCTTATTACTGCAGAGAGTGGTAGAGCACTTGTCACTAGAAGAGCTTTGAATTTAGAAGCTCAACATGAGGAATGTGATCAAAGGGAAAAGTTATCTCATATAAGATGCTGAATAGAATATAGAGTTTGTGATATGATTGTTGATGGAGCATAACACATGCTACAAGTACCACCTTAGTAGAGAAGCTTCGTCTCTATGAAGCATCCACAACCATACAAATTAAAGTGGCTTAATGATTATGGAGAAATTATAGTGGCTAGGTAAGTGCTCGTGTAACACCCCTATACCCCGTATACGCACACTACATACCACCATATCTGTAATATACGTATACTGAATATAGGAATGCTACAGTTTACTAAACAAACCACTCATTCCTTTTAATAATAATATGAGAAAACTTGAAAACATTCAAATCATATTATAAAGTACAATAGATGAAACATTTATGCGATACGCAGCGGAAAAATATAATGGTATTTACAAATACATATACATATCAAAATCCATGTTTTACAAAACATAAAATTTATAAATGTTTGGCAGTTTGTCTTTGATCTTTAAGCCCTCTATCAACGCTTCAGAATCTAAACTCAACTTGGTATAACTGAGCTCTCTGGTTCTATCCTGTCACCTGCGCGATGAACTACAATCGCGCTAAGCCAACGGCTTAGTGGTACAAACCACAATAACAATATGCTATAATGCAATGTCAATGTCATAATTTCAACAATAAAGACAATATTCATAAATGGTATATTAATATTTTCCATAACACCACATTCCATTATTTTATTCAATTGTTTCACCATTCATGAATCACATTGAATCAAAGACAAGCACGGGCCCAAAAGACACTAATATGTTATTCAAAGTTCAGAGTTACTGCTTTGGCCCATAATCACAATCATCAATACATTTATCCATGGATAATCAACTAGATTTGAGCTTACGACCCAGTCTTTTCACTCAATCTAGTTTTAATAATTTATTTTTGAGACTTACGACCCAGTCTTTTCACCCCAAAAAGATCACATTTCACATTTTTCAGCTGGACTCGGCTTACGACCCGTTCTTTTCACCTATCCAGCAATTCATAGGCATGCCGCCAAACCCAGAACTCTGAAAACTGAATAACATATTAAGCACACAATTATTTCATTTATCTCTTTATCAATCTCTTTCTCAATTCATTTCTCATTTCTTATTCCATAATCAAATAGGCAACCATGCCCCCAATTATTTCATTTGCACTATCATAGCCAACAACAATGGCTTCACATTTCATCATATCTCAATTCACATTAAAACAATTCATCATTAAAGTATTCATCATGACCAATTACATTGCACATACATTTTGAATGATCATCATATATTTCACATTATGCAATTAATAGCATAAATCAAATGTATCAACAATATAATAGATTACTTAACACATTTACAACCAAATGTGTTAAGTCTCAAAATCATGTAAATGTATGCAACCATGTAAGTTTGTACTTACCTCAAGAACAACTCACACCTATCTATACACTTCCTCTTCCATGAATCCTCAACACTTAGGTTAGGGCAACTCAACCTCTTCACAACCTAATCCAAAAGGAATAATACACACTTATTTAAAGATACACATGAATTCCAATATAATTATTCACCTATTAGTCTCATACTAGACCCATAGATCACAAATTACAAACCAAAACCACTAACTAGGGCCCACGGTCGTGGCCTCACACCCCCACGGTCGTGGCCTCACAACCCCACGGTCGTGGTCTCACAAACCCCCATGGGCGTGGGTTAGAAAATGAATCTGTCCAATTGCTTAACACCCCCACGGTCGTGGCCTCACAACCCCACGGTCGTGGTCTCACAAACCCCCATGGGCGTGGGTTAGAAAATGAATCTGTCCAATTGCTTAACACCCCCACAGTTGTGGCATCCAAGGGCCACGGGCGTGGCATCCAAAATGCTTCTGTTTCAGACCAAACTCATGTGTTCTATGCTTTCAACTCCATTAAACACAAACACATTGAAAATCTACCAAAAATAATTTAACAAACTCAATATTGACATCAATTACTAAGTCACAACTCTTACTCTTTCAACACCAACCTAATTCCTTTTCTTCAATTCAACCCCAAAATCAAAATCAATTATACCCAACACTCTCAAACACACCCCAATCAAACATATTCTTACTATCCACAATCAATCATCAAACTCAATAACAACCTAAAATAAAACAAGAGAATCAAGAAGAAACTTACCAAAGTTAATGAAATTTCTCAAATCTCCAATTTGATCACTTGAATTCTCCTTCAATTTTGATCTTAGGAAAACAAAACTCTCGTTCCCTCTTTAGCTTTGTGATGCCCGGCCAACCAAAGAAAGAAGAAGAAAATGAAGAACAAAAAGAGACAATGTCAACTTTTATTCTCCACTTAAACCTCTACCAAGCAATAAATCATTAAAATATTCTCATATACTCTCTTCCACTCATTTATTTTCCTTTAATTAATTTCACTAATTTAAAATCAATAAATATCTTCTTTTGACTTTCATCACCTTGATTTGTATATGTTGTATATATTTCCATAAATACAACATATACACTCTCTCTCTCTACTTCTTTTCTCTTTCCATTAAACATATACACTTAATCCAAATACAACAATAAATATTCCAAAACTTTTAGGGTATACTTTGGGATATTACAATTCTCCCCCTCTAAAAAGAAATTTCATCCTCGAAATTACCTGATATTAAGTCTGAAACAACTAAGGATACTGATCTTGCATCACTTGCTCACTCTCCCAAGTTGCCTCTTCCTTTGTATGATTCTTCCAAAGAATTTTCGCTAGTGGCACTTTCTTATGTCTCAACTCTTTCACTTCATATGCCTAAATAGCAACTGGTTCTTCTTCAAATGTCAGATCCGAACTCACCTCAATAGATTCAACTGGCAGAACATGAGATAGGTCTGATCTGTACCTCTGCAACATAGAAACATGGAAGACATTATGGATTCTATCCAATTCAGGCAGCAAAGCAAGTCAATAACTAGTCCAACTCTTTCTAATAGTTCATAAGGTCCAATAAAACGAGGACTTAACTTCCCTCTTCTACCAAATCTCAAAATCTTTTTCCAATGAGACACTTTCAGAAAAACTTTATCTCCAACATCAAACTCTATGTCTCTCCTCTTCAAATCTGAATAAGATTTCTGCCGATCTGAGGCTGCTTTCAAACGATCCCGAATTATTTTCACTTTCTCTTCTATTTCTTTAATCAAATCAGGACCAACCAATTTGTCTTCTCCAACTTCATTCCAACACAGAGGTGTTCTGCATCTTCTACCATACAATGCCTCAAATGGTGCCATTCTAATACTAGATTGATGACTGTTGTTGTAAGCAAATTCCACAAGTGGCAAAAATCTGTCCCAACTTCCAGAGAAATCAATGACACAGCTTCTCAACATATCCTCAATAATCTGTATCACTCTCTCTGACTGCCCATCTGTCTGCAGATGAAAAGCAGTGCTAAAGTGTAATTGAGAACCCAAAGCACCATGTAAACTTTTCCAAAACCTTGAAGTAAACCGGGGATCTCAATCAAACACTAAAGAAATTAGGACTCCATGCAACTTCACTATCTCACTGATATACAGCTCAGCTAACTTCTCAAGAGAATAGTCCATCCGAACTGGAAGAAAATGAGCTGTCTTTGTCAACTGATCAACAATCACCCAAATAGCATCATGCTTCTTCTGAGTCAATGGCAAACCAGACACAAAATCCATTGAAGCAACCCTGTAGGAACTTGATGCTCAGCTTTCACCCTTTGACAAGTGAGACACTTGGATACAAATTCCACTATGTCTCTCTTCATGCCTGACCACCAATAATGTTGCTTTAAATCCTGATACATCTTTGTACTCCCAGGGTGCATAGCAAAAACTGACTGGTGTGCTTCTTCTAAAATAATCTTTCTTAAACTAGCATCATCAGGAACACACAATCTATCCTTAAACCTAAGACTACCATCACTTCTCACATGGAAATCTCGACTCTCCCCATTTTGGCAATCTGACACAATCTTCTGAATTTTCTCATCAACCAATTGAACCTCTTTAATATGATCCAACAACACTGGTCTCAACTGCAATTGAGCTAACAATGCACCATCATCACATGATTCAAAACTAGCATGTAACGCTCTCAACTCAATAAGCAACGAGAGCGAATAAGTAGTCAAACCTGCTAAAGACTTTCGACTCAAGGCATCTGCAACAACATTCGCCTTACCAAGATGATAATCAATCAAACAGTCATAGTCTTTGATCAATTCCAACCATCGTCTTTGTCAAAGATTCAACTCCCTCTGAACACCCAAATATTTCAAACTTTTATGATCTGTATAGATAAAACACTTCTCTCCAAACAAATAATGTCGCCAAATCTTCAAAGCAAACACTATAGCTGCAAATTCAAAATCATGTGTCGGATAATTAAGCTCATGCGGCTTCAACTACCAAGAAGCATAAGCTATGACTTTACCTTCCTGCATCAAAACACAACCTAAACCATTATGTGAAGCATCACTGTAGATCACATATGGTTTATCTTCCATAGGCAAAGTAAGAACAGGAGCTTGAGTTAACATCTCTTTCAACTGCTCAAAGCTTGCTTGACACTGATCTGTCCACACAAATCTAACTCCCTTCCGAAGTAATATGGTGAGTGGAGTAGCTATCAAAGAAAAACCTTTCACAAAATGTCGATAATAGCCTGCCAAACCCAGAAAACTTCTAACTTCAGTCACAGACTTTGGTGGACTCCAATTCAAAATAGCCTCAACTTTACTCGGATCAACTCTAATACCATCTACTAAAACTATATGACCCAGAAAAGTCACTTGATCAAGCCAAAACTCACACTTCGACAGCTTAGCATACAATTGCTTCTCTCTCTAAGTCTGCAACACAATCCGTAGATGCTTGTCATGATCCTCTTCATTACGCGAATACACCAGAATATCATCAATGAAAACCACCACAAACTGATCTAGATAGGGCCTAAACACCCTACTCATCAAATCCATGAAAGCTGCAGGTGCATTAGTCAATCCAAAAGGCATCGCCAAAAACTCATAATGCCCATACCTTGTGTGGAAAGCTGTCTTAGGAACATCTTCAGCTCTGACTCTCAAGTGATGGTACCCTGTTCTCAAATCAATCTTGGAAAACACTGCTACTCCCTTTAATTGATCAAAGAGATCATCTATCCGAGGTAAAGGATACTTATTCTTGATAGTCACCTTGTTCAATTGCCTATAATCAATGCACAACCTCAAAGTACCATCCTTCTTCTTCACAAACAAAACAGGAGCTCCCCACGGAGAAACACTAGGGCGAACAAACCCTTTATCCAACAATTCTTGCAACTGCACCTTCAACTCTCTCAACTCAATAGGTGCCATTTGATAAGGAGTAATAGAGATAGGATTGGTACCAGACAACAATTCGATACCAAACTCCAACTCTCTCTCAGGAGGTAACCCTGGCAACTCCTTAGGAAACACATCTGAAAATTCCACAACTGTGGGTATACTATAAAGTTGAGAACCCACTACTCTGGTATCCACAACATGAGTAAGATAAGCATCACACCCTTTTCTAATCAACTTTCTAGCTACTACAGCTGATACAAACAAGGATGCAAGTTGTCTCTGCTCACTAGATACCATCACACTTCTACCATCACCGGTTCTCAAAGTAACACACTTCTTTTGACAATCTACCACAACTCCATGCTTAGACAACCAATCCATGCCTAAGATCAAATCATACTCCTTAAAAGGCATTTCAATCAAATCCCCCAAAAATTCCTCACCTTGCACCACAACTGAACTATCTCGGTGCACCTTACTCACCACAACACTATGTCCTAAAGGATTTGTCACCAAGACATCAAATCCTAAAGATTCTAAATGCAACTCAGACACAGGCAAAATAGATGCACTTATGTATGAATGAGTAGATCCTGGATCAATCAAAGCAAGAACTGAAATACCAAATAAAGAAAATGTACCCGCAATAACTGCTGAAGCATCCGGCTGCCTCTGTATCACATATATTCGCTGAGAAGACCCAGCCTCATCTGGCCTTCTACCCCCGGATGTAGAGCCTCCTCTTTGACTGATCCCAGGTCGACCATCTCTACTGAAACCTCTGCTCCCTAGACCACCTCTACTCACACTAGGTCGAGAAGCTGCAGTATCAGTCTGTCTATCCTCCTGTAGCTCAGGACAATCTCTAATGAAATGCTCAGGTGATCCACATTTGAAACACACAGCTGATCCACTAATCTTCCGACAAACACCCCCATGTATCCTACCACAATGGACACATGTAGGTGGAGTAGACCTCTGAACCACTGGAGTCGGAGCACTAGCTACAAAAACTGTAGGTCTCGGTCTCTGCCTCTGATACTGAATTGACCTACCTGACTGCCTTTGGCTCCTACTGATCCTCGGAATAAAACTTCCTCTGCCTCTCTTCATAGATGAAGACCCTGCCTCAAACTGAGATCTCCTAACTCTGGTCTCCTCTTCAGTAGCAGCTGCTGCAATACCCTGTGCTCTCTCAACACTTCTAGCTATTGCAACCAACTGAGAAAAAATCCCGGTACCGAGAACCAGTCACAATACACATAATAGAGGGCCTCAATCCCTCCTCAAATCTCCTACACCGGTCAATCTCATCAGAGATAATCCCTTCGGCATAGTGACTCAACCGGATGAATTCTACCTCATACTCTGTCACAGTCCGGTTATCCTGTCTCAGATTCAGAAATTCCATCTTCTTAGCATCCTTATACTCCCTTAGGGTATATTTCTACTCAAACTCCCTCAGAAAATCATTATAAAGCAGAGTCGACGGATCATCCATAGCATGAGAAACTGTCTTACACCAATCATAAACATCTTTCTATAGAAGGGATCTAGCATAATCAAATTTCTCTTCAGGAGTAGCTTGCAACTGGATAAATACCCTTTGTACTCTATCCAACCACTGCTAAGCTACTGCAGGATCTGTAGTGCCCAAGAAATCCTCAGCCCCATACTTTCTCAATTTATCATAATACCTCACCGGTACATGTGGCTATGGTGGCGGTGGTGGCTGTACTGGAGCTTGCCTCAATAATTCTACCACATGCTGTAACCAAACTGGCGAAACCTCATTAGTAGGTGATCTCTCTGGCACAGGAGCAGGTGCCTCACTAACTCTATCAACCCTAGCTCCATCTCTACCCTCTTCAGGATCTACGCTCTCAGCACTACCTTCTATGGACTGAAGTGAATGAGACGCCATCACTACCTATGTCTGCAAATACAGCAGAATATACCTCATTAAAGATCAAAGACTGCCAATACCAAAACATGTATCTTATTTAAAAACCAACTTTTAAAATCAAAATATTATTTTTCTTACAATTGACCTAGGTTGAGAATCTCAAACCTAGGATCTGATACCAAAACAATTGTAACATCCATATACCCCGTATACGCACACTACATACAATTGAATATAGGAATGCTACGACTTACTAAACAAACCACTCATTCCTTTTAATAATAATATGAGAAAACTTGAAAACATTCAAATCATATTATAAAGTACAATAGATGAAACATTTATGCGATACGCAGCGGAAAAATATAATGGTATTTACAAATACATATACATATCAAAATCCATGTTTTACAAAACATAAAATTTATACATGTTTGGCAGTTTGTCTTTGATCTTTAAGCCCTCTATCAATGCTTCAGAATCTAAACTCAACTTGGTCTAACTGAGCTCTCTGGTTCTATCCTGTCACCTGCGCAATGAACTACAATCGCGCTAAGCCAACGACTTAGTGGTACAAACTACAATAACAATATGCTATAATGCAATGTCAATGTCATAATTTCAACAATAAAGAAAATATTCATAAATGGTATATTAATATTTTCCATAACACCACATTCCATTATTTTATTCAATTGTTTCACCATTCATGAATCACATTGAATCAAAGACAAGCACGGGCCCAAAAGACACTAATATGTTATTCAAAGTTCAGAGTTACTGCTTTGGTCCATAATCACAATCATCAATACATTTATCCATGGATAATCAACTAGATTTGAGCTTACGACCCAGTCTTTTCAGTCAATCTAGTTTTAAGAATTTTTTTTTGAGACTTACGACCCAGTCTTTTCACCCCAAAAACATCACATTTCACATTTTTCAGCTGGACTCGGCTTACGACCCGTTCTTTTCACCTATCCATCAATTCATAGGCATGACGCCAAACCCAAAACTCTGAAAATTGAATAACATATTAAGCACACAATTATTTCATTTATCTCTTTATCAATCTCTTTCTCAATTCATTTCTCATTTCTTATTCCATAATCAAATAGGCAACCATGCCCCAATTATTTCATTTGCACTATCATAGCCAACAACAATGGCTTCACATTTCATCATATCTCAATTCACATTAAAACAATTCATCATTAAAGTATTCATCATGACCAATTACATTGCACATACATTTTGAATGATCATCATATATTTCACATTATGCAATTAATAGCATAAATCAAATGTATCAACAATATAATAGATTACTTAACACATTTACAACCAAATGTGTTAAGTCTCAAAATCATGTAAATGTATGCAACCATATAAGTTTGCACTTACCTCAAGAACAACTCACACCAATCTATACACTTCCTCTTCCAAGAATCCTCAACACTTAGGTTAGGGCAACTCAACCTCTTCACAACCTAATCCAAAAGGAATAATACACACTTATTTAAAGATACACATGAATTCCAATATAATTATTCACCTATTAGTCTCATACTAGACCCATAGATCACAAATTACAAACCAAAACCACTAACTAGGGCCCACGATCGTGGCCTCACACCCCCACGGTCGTGGCCTCACAACCCCACGGTAGTGGTCTCATAAACCCCCATGGGCGTGGGTTAGAAAATGAATCTGTCCAATTGCTTAACACCCCCACGGTCGTGGCATCCAAGGGCCACGGACGTGGCATCCAAAATGCTTCTGTTTTGGACCAAACTCATGTATTCTATGCTTTCAACTCCATTAAACACAAACACATTGAAAATCTACCAAAAATAATTGAACAAACTCAATATTGACATCAATTACTAAGTCACAACTCTTACTCTTTCAACACCAACCTAATTCCTTTTCTTCAATTCAACCCCAAAATCAAAATCAATTATACCCAACACTCTCAAACACACCCCAATCAAACATATTCATACTATCCACAATCAATCATGAAACTCAATAACAACCTAAAATAAAACATAAGAATCAAGAAGAAACTTACCAAAGTTAATGAAATTTCTCAAATCTCCAACTTGATCACTTGAATTCTCCTTCAATTTTGATCTTAGGAAAACAAAACTCTCTTTCCCTCTTTAGCTTTGTGATGCCCGGCCAACCAAAGAAAGAAAAATAAAATGAAGAAGAAAAAGAGACAAAGTCAACTTTTATTCTCCACTTAAACCTCCACCAAGCAATAAATCATTAAAATATTCTCATATATTCTCTTCCACTCATTTATTTTCCTTTAATTAATTTCACTAATTTAAAATCAATAAATATCTTCTTTTGACTTTCATCACCTTAACTTGTAATGTTGTATATATTTCTATATATACAACATATACACTCTCTCTCTCTACTTCTTTTCTCTTTCCATTAAACATATACACTTAATCCAAATACAACAATAAATATTCCAAAACTTTTAGGGTATACTTTGGGATATTACAGCTCGTGGCTTTCAGAATAGGCAAGTATTGTGATGAGACACTATTTGATGTAGTGCCAATGCAAGCAGGACACTTGTTATTGGGAAGGCCATGGTAATACTATAGAAGAGTAATACATAATGGTTTCACCAACCATAATACCTTTGAGAAGGATGGAAGGAAAGTTACTTTGGTACCATTATCACCTAAGGAAGTATATGAGGGAGAGGTACAAACATAGTTGAGAGAAAAAGAAAGCAAAAGTGCGAGAGATGAATGTAAGAAAAAGGAATCAAATACAAAAGAAGAGAGTGAAAATAAAGAAGAGGATAAAAAGTGGAAGAGTGAGAAAGGAGAGAGCTCAAAGGAAGCTAAAAGAAAGAGAGAAAATAAATAAGTGAGGGTAAAAAGAAACATAGTTTTATGCAAAAGAAATAGAGCTGAAAAATAATTTTTATGCCTAAAGATATCTCATTGTGCTTTGGTACAAGGAGAATTTTCTAAACATATCTATCCTTGATTCATTGCCTAGTGCTATGGTTTTTTTTGGTGCATGAATTTGGGGATGTATCCAAAAAGAAATGCCGAAAGGACTTCCCACTTTGAGAGGCATAAAGCATAAATTGATCTCATAGCTGAAACTCCAATTCTAAATAGGCAAGCTTATAAGAGCAACTTAGAGGAGACTAATGTGGTATAAAGACAAGTTGAGTAGTTGATGGAAAATAGGCATGTTCGAGGGAGTTTGAGTCCATGTGATGTACTCATGTTACTTGTACCTAAGAAAGATGGATCATGGAGGATGTGTGTAGGCTATAAAGCTATAAAAAAATCACTATGAAGTATAAACATCATATCCCTAGACTTGATGATATGCTTGATGAATTGAGTGGTGCATGCATTTTTGCTAAAATTGATTTTAAAATTGGGTACCACGAAATTAGGATGCAACCTAGAGATGAATGAAAGACTGCATTTAAATCTAAATATGTATGTTTGGTTGGTTATGCCATTTTGGTTAACCAATGCACTTAGTACTTTTATAAGACTTATGAACCATGTTTTGCATAAATTTCTTAGAAAGTTTGTTGTTGATTACTTTGATGAATAATAATCTATATTATAAATATTGATGTGCACATTGAGCAAATTAGGACTATTTTAAAAGTTCTTGGGGAAGATAACCTGCATTTAAATCTAAATATGGGTTGTATGTGTGGTTGGTTATGCTATTTGGGTTAACCAATGCACTCAGTACTTTCATAAGACTTATGAATTATGTTTTGCATGAGTTTTTTTTGGAAAGTTTGTTGTTGCTTACTTTGATGAATACTAATATATATCAAAACTATGGATGTGCACATTGAGCACATTAGGGCTATTTTAAAAGTTCTTATGGAAGAGAAACTGTATGGTAATGCTAAGAAGTATACTTTTTGTAGTGATCATTTATCTTCTTAGGATTTATTATTTTCAAAATGGACTTTTTGTTGATGAGGAGAAGATTAAGGCTATAAAAAAAAGGCCTAGACCTACTTCCATTAGTGAGTTTAGAAGTTTCCATGGACTAACTAGTTTCTTTAGGAGGTTTGTTAAGGACTTCAGTGCTATTGCTACTCCTTTGACTAGCCTAGTTAAGAAAGATGTAGGTTTTAATTGCACTAAAATTTAGGAGGAGTCATTTAACTTGCTTAAAGATAAATTGTGTTTTGCTATTGTTTTAATAAGACTTTTGATATGGAATGTGATGCCTCTGGAGCAAGTATTGGTATTGTTTTGTTACAAGAAAAGCGACCAGTTACATATTTCAGTGAGAGGTTAAATGGAGTGCAATTTTAAGGACTAGCCTAGCTATCTACAAGTGCATAGGTCGTATCAAGTAATAAAGTGATAAGTATAATATTGTTCCCACAAAGAGCGTAATTCTATGTACCAAATAACTAAATTGATTATTATTTGGATGACAAGATATGGTTTATTGTAACATCCCTAATTTTGAAAATTAAATAAAATAAATTAAAATTAAATTAAATTGGATAAATTAAATAAATGATTTATGTTTTATTAGTTTTTGTTATAGATTTTTGTTTTATTTATTATGATAATTATTGTTTTCTTTAGGTATTTTGTTAGCTTTAATATGTTTATTTAGTGTTTTCATCAATTTTGGTAGTTTTAGTTTATTTCAGTGTTTATGTCATTTTTGATCTAGTTTTTAGTGTGGTGTTTATGTTTTGTTGGTTATTGTTTATTTAATTCTTGTTTAAAGTTTATTTCAAGTTTTGTTTTAGGTTAAATATGCAAGGAACCATGCTAAGGAAGGAAAAAACTAAGGAATCAAGAGAAAAGGAAAAATGGACAGTGGCTGACACATGCAGAGGACAAGGCCAAGCTTGTGGCCATGTCCCATACCAAGCTAAGGAGGAAGATTAAGACACAGAGGTGGACACACTCAGGGGACACGGCCAAGTCAGTGGCCGTGTCCCTCCAAAGAAGCTCAATCACGTCCAAGTTGCTTAAGCTTGGCCGTGTCTCACTCAAGTCCAAAGCAAAAGAAGATAAAAATCAATTAGTAGAAGACACAAGCAAGGGACACGGCCAAGCTTGTGGTCGTGTCCCTCCAATTCACCTCCAACACGACCATGTCTCATCCAACTTGGCCGTGTCTCTCATGGACCAAAGACAAGCGGATTTTTTTAAGCGGAGGTTTCATATAAAAGAAAAAGTTTAGGGTTTTCAAGGTTGTGGAGAGTTTGAGATTAGATCAGCCGTCAGAGAGTGAAGTTAGGGCTTCTAACTTTGTTTTCTTAAAGATTATTGAACACTTTGATTAATCTAGCTTAGATTAGTTTTGTTCTTGCCATTGATACATCCTTCTTGCAAGATTTGAACAAGAGATTCTTCAGAAGCTTCAGGGAGTTTGTAATTTGGTTTTGTTCTCGAACTTTATCTCTTTATTTTCATTGGAATTGTATTTATGGATATTATCATGTCTAAATTGATTTCTTTGAATATTAATGAGATGAGTATGTTTGATAGCATTATGAACTAATTTGATCTAGTCTAGGGTTTGTATGGATCTGCTATGATTGTATGAATTAGTTATTACTCTTGACTTAATTATTTCTTTAGCCTCGATTGAATGGAATATTGTTAATATATAATTGACTGGCCACCAATTATGTGTTTTAGGTATTAGATGATGGATTGAAAGATGAAGTCTAATGCTGGAACAATTCAATTAAGGACTTAGGTGAATTAGAGATATAACCTAGGAAAAGATTATTTCAATTGTAACAAGATTAGTTGAAAGAGGTTTGAATGCGAGAGCTTATTTCCTTGACTCAATTAATTAAGTTGCTTGAGATTTAATCTTTGAAATTAAATTAGTTAAGAGGAATAGCCGTTCATACATATAAGTAGTAGAGAAGTGCAAAACCTAGACCTTTCTATTAAGTGAATCAAATCATCAGCTCAATTTACTTTTATTGTTCTAAATTCCAATCGATCTGTTTTCATTAGTTAGCAATTTAAATTTATTCATTACTTGTTATTTATAATCTGATAATCAATTAGTTGCTTTAGCTTCCTTGTGAGACGACCTTGGGGCGATCACCTTTGCTACAACTACCTCGTATACTTGCGAGTAACGCTTTGTGGTAGAGTTAATTTGAGCGCAACAAGTTTTTGGCGCCGCTGCCGGGGAGGCTAATTGGCGTAATTGTTTATTAGTCATAGATATTTTAGATTATTTTTCATTTTTTACATTTTATTTTATTTTGTCTTTTGCTTTTAATAATTTCTTTTTTTAGAAATTCTATTTATGCAAGGCAGGAGATCACTCGAAGGAGAGCTACATCCATTTATTCTAGAAATTCAGAGAGTGAAAAGGAGCAGAGAAGAGTTTGAGCTATACACTTTTGAATTTGAGTCAGATACTGCACAATCTGTTAACATGAGAGAGGAAAGGCAAAGAACCATGAGAGATTTTTCTAGACCTGTCATTGGGACTTCCACATCTTGTATAAGGTTGACAGATGCAGCAAGAAACTATGAGTTAAAGAACATTCATTACAACATGCTGCCATCATTTTATGGAGTTCCAAATGAAGATCCTTTGAACTTTATTCAGGATTTTTATTCTACCCTCAACACTTTTCCATTGGGAGGATTAACAGAGGACCAGTTGAGGATGAGATGTTTCCCTTATACATTGAAGGATAGGGCAAAGAGTTGGCTTATGATGTTGCCCGAAAACTCTTTGACAACTTGGGAGCAAGTTTATAATAAATTCATGGGCAAGTTTTATTTACATCAAAAGACAGCTGAATTGAGAGGGAAAATTGCTACATTCTCTCAATTTGAAGGAGAGCCATTTCATGAGGCTTGGGACAGATTTAAGATGTTATTGATCCAGTGTCCACATAATCACTACCCACTTCAACTTCTTAATCAGTTTTTCTACGATGGTCTAACCCAGCAATTTCAGAACACTGTTTATAACGCAGCTGGGGGAGCTATGGGAGAAAAGATAACTAATGAAACTTATGAGATCTTTGAGATGTTGGGAGCTAATTCTCAATAGAAAAGTGTAAGAGGAAGAAGTAAAGGGGTAAATCAATTAGAAGACAATAGTGAAATGGTAAATCAGATAGCTGAGTTAACAAGGCAAGTGCAGATGCTGAATATGAAAAACAACACTTCTTCATCTACTCAAGAAGTGTGTGGAATCTGTGGAACTTTCGGGCATGGAGCAAATATATGCCCCTTTACATTTGAGTCTTTTGGTAAGGAAGCGGAGCAAGTCAATGCTATGGGGGGATTTCAACCAAGGGCCCAGGATGATCCTTATTCAAATACATACAATCCTGGTTGGCGGAGTCACCCAAATTTTTCCTGGACAACAAATAATTCTCAGCAGCCTTTCCATTTGCTCAAGAGACAGAACCAATAGCAGGGTCAATCCTCAAATCAAGGGCAGTCTAAGATAGAGAGTTTGGAGAAAAGTTTACAAGCTTTTATCCAAGTCAGTGCTAAAAATCAAGAGATGACCAACAAGAGGCTGGATTCCTTAGAAGCATCTTTTAAGAAAATGGAGACTCAAGTGGGACAACTTGCACAACAGATGCACATTCAACAAAAGGGGAAATTCCCAAGTCAACCTGAGCAGGCACAATCAGTGACTGTTCTTAGAAGTGATAAGGTAATTAACACTAATGTTGAAAATAATTCTGTGAATGCAGGTGACCAAGAGAACAAGAAGGAAGGAGAACCAGAGAACAAAGGTGCTGGAGAAAGATCAAGGGAGAAATCTCTTTCAATAGATTTACATAAGGCAAGCAATCCATACCGGCCACCTATACCATTCCCCACCAGGTTGAAGGAGGATAAAAAAGATAAGCAATTTTCTAACATCTTCAACATGCTGTCTAAGGTAAGTATTAACTTACCCTTACTTGAAGCAATAAAGAATATGCTGGCTTATGCCAAATTCTTCAAAGAGCTGATCACCAAGAAAAAAAGGTATGAGCCAAATGAAAAGGTGATAGATTCAGAGGTAGCTAGTGCTGTTCTGCAGCATAAACTACCTCCCAAACTAAAGGATCCTGGTAGCTTTATAATTCAACTTACTATGGGGAATGGAAAGGGGACTGACGGCATGTGTGATCTAGGAGCTAGTGTGAATTTGATGCCTTATTCTGTGCATCAAGAATTAGAACTAGGGGCACTTAAACTGACCAAAATGGTGTTGCAATTAGATGATAGATCTTTTAGATTCCCGAAAGGGGTTATAGAAGATGTGTTAGTTAAGGTTGGAGGGTTGATAGTACCTGTAGATTTTATAGTTCTTGACATGAAAGGAAATAACCCTACACCATCAGCACACACTATTTTGCTGGGTAGGCCTTTCATGGCTACTACCAACACCTTAATAGATGTTAAAAATAGTAAGTTGTCAATGATTGTCTTAGGACAAACTGTTGAATTTTCTATTTTTAACAATTCTCCTATTCCTACAACTACTTTATATGAGGAATGTTCTTTAATTAATTGTGTTGAAGCAGTTGTTTCAGATGTTTTCTTGCAGACAGACTCCTCAGATAAATTGGAGCTGAAACTGACCCTAGAAGAGGGGGCTAAACCAGTGAGGGAGACCCAAAGATGCCTTAACCCAAAGGCATATGAGAGCTCAAGGAATTATAAGGATCACACTAAAGCACTTCATGACAGATTTATTGTGCGACAGACATTGAGTCCAAGTATGAAAGTTTTGCTTTTTAATTCTCGACTCCGTCTGTTTCCAGGTAAACTCAAATCTCGATGGAGTGGTCCTTTCGAGGTAACTAAGGTATGTCCTTCTGGTGCCATTGAATTGCTTAACTCTCGAACCAATAAGACTTTTAAAGCAAATAGACAGAGAGTTAAACCATATAAAGAAGGATTTCATGAAGTGAGGATCATTGACAGTACTTTGATCCACGATTCCTAGTCTTGCAGTAATGTCCAGCTTTATGACATTAAAGAAGCGCTAAATGGGAGGCAACCCATCGGTTTGCATTTCTTTTTCATTGTTAAATTTAGCAAATTTTGATTTTATGTTTGGTTTAAATAAATGAATGGGTGCTTAGATCGGTTTTTATTTTTCTAATGTGTTTCAGGGTTGATCGAAGAAGAGTTTGCAATTTCTTTGAAATTTGGTGATATTAAATAAAGATTTCAAATTAAAAATAAAAAAAATGTTAAAAGTGGCAGAAGGAGACACGGCCAAGGAGCTTGGCCGTGTCCCTTGGCCATGTCAAATGGGACACGGCCAAGCCTCAACAAAAAAGTTTTTGCAAGTTTTCACAGTGGGTGACACGGCCAAGGAACTTGGCCATGTCCCTTGGCCTTGTCACATGGGACACGGCCAAGCTTTACCAATTTTTCTTTGTTTTTTATTTTTGTAGCTTTTCTTCACAAAGACAAACACACCCATGGGACACGGCCAAGTCACTGGCCGTGTCCCTCAAACCACACAAGACACGGCCGTGTTCACCCCAACTTGGCCGTGTCTCTTCATTTTTTTTCACTTTAAAAACACGATTTTGCACAGTTTTGTCCATTCAATCCCTAATTTTCTTTATGTTCTCTCTCTCGCTCTCTCATTTTCTCTCTCACCAAAACTCCGTTACTTGTTCTTACAAGCTCCAAAACCTCCATTAAAGCTCAATTTTCTTCACCAAAACTAGAATTAATCTGTTAAAACTTCTTCTTCTCTCACAAATGATCGATTTAATCAAGTTTTGGTGTTAAATTTTTCAGATTTCTCAAGATGCCAAGAACAAAGATAGTTTCCCACCGCAAGAAGAAGAGACCTACAACTGAAGGGGCTTCTTCATCTTCATCGGTTTCATCTTTGAAGAGAGCAAATTTTTTGGCTCGGGGTTTCTTCCCGACAAGGTATGTCAATGATGAGTCCCTTAAATGCTCTTAATATTAGGGATAATTTTTATCGATATGTTCAAATCCTTGGGTGGGAGAACCTAGTTTCCTTGCGACCTTTGCAATTTCAAGAGCTTACTTTGGAGTTCTTAATTTCTCTTAATGTTGAAAGAGATGTGCAGAAAATTTGCTCTAGGTTGAGTTTTAGGTTGTTTGGAAAATCAATTGTGATGAGTATTGAACAATTAAATGGTATATTTGGTTTCCATCAACATGGCGAAAGGTCGGTACCTAAGGAGTTTAAACAACAATTTGCTTGGGGAGCTTTGGGCTTGGGGACTTATGTGGCTAAATCGGCCAAAGCAACTAAATTGAGAAATCCCGCTTTGAGGTACTTGCATCGTTTTATGTCATGTGGATTCTTTGCTAGGAAGGAAAGCCCGGGTGTGGTGGAACTGAGTGAATTATTTTTCTTAGATTGTGTGGTTAATGCAGTGCCTATTAGTTTTGGCTATTAGTTAGCCGATATTTTTGATAGTGTGGCAAATAAGAAGAAGGGGGCTATCTGTATTGGAGGATTGGTTACCTCATTGGCCTTAGCCCTTTTTGATGATTTTGACCCGAGTACCTGTCGCATGACTAGAATTATGGGTAATGATTCATTAGATTTGGCCACATTAGAGAAAATGCATATGGTGGTGCATAGGAGAGGGGCTTATATGATGGCTTCAGCTGAGCCAGAAGCACCGGGGGACAGGCAGAAGAGAGCACGGGTTCAAGAAGAGTCCGACTCGGATTCTCTTGATCTAGATGAGGATGCTCCGGTCTCGGCTAATCAAGAGGTACTTAATAGGATTGAGACCCTGGAGGGAAAGGTAGATCGACTGGAGGGCAAGGTGGACCATAACCATGCTGAGGTCTTGCAGCAGTTGGAACAGATTAATAGCAACCTTGCAAAGATTTTGAGTCTTCATCCCTCGGCTGCATCATCTTCACACCCGCCTTCACCGTAGATTTTGAGTTCCTTGCTTTATTGTGTTTAGCTTATTTTTGTTATTATTTTTGTTATTATTTTTAATTTTAACATTTTATATTTTGGATATTTTATTTTATATATTGTATTTTGTTTGTTTTTGAACATTTGTGTTTTGTGATGAAAAGTTAGGGTTTTGCCTCACTAGGGTATGATGGAAGACAGGTTGTACTTAACTCTTTCTCTTTATTATTCTTGTTTTCCATTGAGGACATTGTAAATTCTAAAGTGTGGGGTAATCTTTAAGCTTTTCTTTAATTTTTGTTTTGTTTGTCTTGGTGTGTTTTATTGTGTGTTGTGCATGGCATAATTGTTGAAAACTTATTGATCTTTTCTGTGATTCTGATATTATAGTTGAGACTTTAGTATCAGCATAGAAATTAGCATTTGAATTCATTTAGGATCAATTTTCACATTCTGCAATTCATGACATATAACTCTTTGAGAACCCACCTTTGTGAGTTTTGAGCCTCATAGATTGAATATTATTATCAGTTAATTTTCTTTTCTTAAGTGTGCACCTTCATGATTTTGCATCTCTAGAGCTTGCTTTTGCATACTAATTGAACTCACATTAAAATTTTATCTCAAGTTTTAAAATGATGAAGGTAAATTAGGTTAGCCCTTTAGCTTAAAAAGACTTCCCTTAATATTGAATTCCTTAGTGAGCCAAGTTGAGCCATTGACCTTTTTCTTGTTTGATCAATACAATTCTCAACTTAACATTCTCTTATTATCATCGTACCTGCATTAAGGAATGGAGTTTTATGATATGACAATAGGGTGGTTTATTTCAAAGTGTGGGGTAAGCAAGTAAAAAAAATAAAAAATAAAATATAGTATTGCTATTTGGGGTTGAAATGCATACTTTGCACATTGTATTTGACTAAGAGTTGATTATTCTTTTCCTCTTCATTTTAAGCTAGATGTTTCATGCAAGTTTATATTTTGTATATATATATATTAAAAAAATGATGATAAAAATAAAAGAAAAAGAAAAAGAGAAAATAAAAGAAAAGATATGTATATATACAAAATTCATATATTTTCTAGCATTAGAGGAATGTCGACTCATGTATTTTTCTTTAAGTATGCAAGTATGTGAAAGCATCAAGGGTTGGTGAGTATACCATTTGAGGGAGTTGTGAGTTTCTTAGCAAGAGTATTGTCTAATTTAGATACTCCATTTCTTGATGCTCCAGCTTAAATGTCTTTTCTCACACCTTTACCTTAGCCCCATTACATCCAAATGAAAGACCTTTGGATTATTTCTTGAGAAAATCAGTGAGGGAGATTGGATAATTAAGCAAGTTTATGGTAGTATGCAGTCATGAGTGGTTTGAGTGATTAACCTTTGAAATCGAGTGAAACACTTAGATGAGAGATAAGATTTGTATGTCTGGATTAATGAATAAGAAAATCCTTGATTGAAGTAAAGTGCAATTATTTATGACTGAGTCTTAAAGGATTTCATCTTATATACTGGAATTATGGTTAAGGTTGTTTGAGTTTTTAATTTATGCCATGTGAATTTTGTTTAGATCAATTTTGTATACATTTTCTATGATGTTTTTGTTGGTTTTAAGTTAATTTTCATGTTTAATTGTACTTAAATATGTTTGAAGTTGTTGATTTAGGTTGAAGTACACTTGATGGAGCTAAGGAATCAAAAATGGGTGAACTTGTTGAAGAAAACAAGTGACACGGCCAAGCTTGCCAAGGCTTGGCCGTGTCCCTCATCAAAAGAAGAAGAATCAAGGACAAACATGAGACACGGCTAGGACTAACATGGCTTGGCTGTGTCCCTCAAGGAAACAAGTCCAGTAGCGAACACGGCCAGGAGACACGGCCAAGCCATTGGCCGTGTCTCTCCAAGGGAACAAAAGAGCAAAGAAGAAAAGAAAGACACAGAAATAGACACCATCACTGAACACGGCCAGGACACTGGCCGTGTCACATGACACGGCCGTGTCCTTGGCCGTGTCTCACAAGGACAAGCACACAGAATGGAACACGGCCAGGAGCTTGGCCGTGTCCCCAAGTAAGAAAGTCACTAGACACGGCCAAGTTCCATTTGGCTTGGCCGTGTCACCCTGGGTCCTTAGCTGATTTGCACGAGAAATGAGCTGGTGTGTTTTTAGTGGGAGACAAAAGAACAAAAAAGAGTGAAAAGTGGGAGGATTTTATGGAAGAAAGGTATAAAGAAATTAGTAAGTGGGAGACAAGGCATTATGGGTGTCTTAAACAATTGAAAGTGGAAGAGCATGGGGATTAAAAAAGGGGATTTTGAATTAATTTAGTGGACATTCTCTACACTTCCCACTTGTTCTTCATCTTCCTCATCTTCTTCCTTGGTTCTTGGCTTGAGAGAGAGCAAGACCATTCACCATTTTCTTCACACACACCAAGAGCAAAATCAATTGTTGGTTTTGAAGCGAGTTATTAGTTCTTAAGAATTAGGGTTTTAAGAGGCTTGATTGGAGGGTTGAGAATTTGAGAAAGCTATCATCCACTCCTTCAAGAAGAGAACCAATTGTTCAAGAGAGCTGGAAGTTCATCATTACACACCAAGAAGGAGCCACGAAAGAGACGAGAGTCCGATTGTTAGCATCTTCAAAAAGGGGTTTTCCTAACTCTTCCTTGTATTCCATTTCTTATTTGTTATTGTGTATTAAGAACATTAATATTGCAATGTATAATTTTGATTTGGTTTATATAGAATTGAGTATTTATTTAAAACATATGATGAGCTAAATTACTCATGCTTGGGGTTGTAGTATATTTGATTAAATTATTTGATTTGATGATTCCATTGATATACCTTGTTATTTGTTGATTGCATTGAATTAAAGGTAAATTGATAGAATGGCCACCTATTGATTACTTAATATTGAATGACGAACCGAGAGGAGAAGTTTAATATCGGAACTATGCAATTGACTACCCTAAGAATGAATTAGAAATATAAGTTCAAGGGTTTATTAATTTGATGATGTTAAACAATTGGTTGTTGTTAATTCATAAATGTGAGAACTAGTGAATTGATAATTGGCTAATTAATCTTAAGAAACAAATTAAGATTCAAGGTTATATTAATGGATAATCGGATAATTGAACATTTGATTAAATAGACCTACAACCCTTGGCATCATTTCCATAATTGAAATTCTCTTGCATAAAATCACTCGTTTTAATTTCTAAGGATAATTACGGTCCACCAATTCAATCACAAAATCGAATTTATTATTCCATGCTAATCGAACTATTACTTGCAAGTCCTTCCTTGGGAAACGATCTTGGGGCGATCACCGTCACTACAATAGCCTCGTATACTTGTGAGTGCCGCTTTGTGATAGTGTTGATTTAAGCGCAACAAGTTTTTGGCGCCGCTGCCGGGGATGGCAATTTTGTGATAGTTTGATTTTTTATTTTATTTTTTAAATTGTTTAAAGTGTTCTTTTTGAATTGCTTAGGTACTTTATGCACGGATGACGGTCTCAAGGAAACGAACTTGTTCCATTTATTGACAATATCCATAGACGGTCAAGATCCGAGAGACCAAATCCTTTTGAGCAAGAAGAAGAAAATACCGAAGAGCAATTTGAGGAGAACACAGAAACAGAGATGGGTGATGCACAAGAGCCACCCATGAAGGAGTTTGCTCGACCGATCATTGGAGTGAACACATCTTGTATCCGGTTGAGCAACGCAGCAAGAAACTATGAACTTAGAAATACTCATTATAGTATGCTGCCATCCTTCCACGGACTGCCGAATGAAGATCCTCTCAACTTCATTCGAGATTTTTATTCAACATTGCATACGTTCCCTTTGCAAACATTAACGAAAGATGAACTGAAGCTGAGATGTTTCCCATACAGTTTAAAGGACAGGGCAAAAGCGTGGTTAATGACCCTACCAGAGAATTCGTTAACCACATGGACTGAAGTCTACAACAAATTTATGGGAAAGTTCTATTCTCATCAAAAGACCAAGGAGCTTAGGGGGAGTATTGCAACTTTCACCCAGTTTGACGGAGAACCATTTCACGAGGCGTGGGATCGCTTCAAATCATTACTATTTCAGTGCCCTCACCACTACTATCCACAACAGTTGCTCAATCAATTTTTCTATGATGGGCTAACTCAACAATCTCAAAATACAGTGGATAATGCAGCAGAGGGTGCAATGGGTGAAAGAACAGCTGCAGAAACAGTTGCATTGTTCGAAATGTTGGGGGCAAATTCCCAACAAAAGAGCATTGGAGAAAGAAGAAGAGGAGCACATGAGATAAGTGCAAACTCAGAAATGGCTAGGCAAATTGCAGAACTGACAAGGCAAGTGAAATTGTTGAATGCAAAAGGGAACTTGTCGGGACCAAGCCAAGAGTCATGCGCATCATGCGGTCTTGTAGGCCATCAAGCAAATGTGTGCCCCTTAAATTTTGACTCATTTCAAGAGGAGCAAGAGCAAGCCTTTGCTTTTGAAGGGTTCCAACAAAGGGGTAGGAATGACCCATATTCAAATTCTTATAACCCCGGCTGGAGGAATCACCCCAATTTTTCATGGAAAAATCAACAACATGCTCCACCTCAACAACCCTTCCAACCATATCAAAGAGGTCCCCAATTTCAAGGGCAAACCTCAAATCAAGAGCAAGTCAAGAAACCTTCATTTGAAGACAACTTGAATGCTTTCATTCAAGTAAGCACTCAAAATCAAGAATTGAACAATAAGCGGTTTGACTCTTTAGAAGCATCGCTTAAGAAGGTTGAAACTCAAGTGGGCCAATTGGCTAATCAACTTCAAGCCAATCAAAAAGGGAAATTTCCAAGCCAACCGGAGCAAGCCAAAGCAATCACCGTTTTGAGAAGCGGTAAGGTACTTGATAATAAAATTGGTGATAATAACATTGATAATTCTTTTAATGCAGGTACAACACAGGATAATGGCAAGGAAATGCAAGAAGAAGAAGCTGAACCAAATGAGCTTGAGGAGGACAAAGAGGAGGCATCAGTTGCACCAAAACTACACAAATCTCCAAATCCGTACAGACCACCAATTCCATTTCCCAGCAGGTTAAAAAATGAAAAGCATGATAAGCAATTTTCTGAAATTTACAACATGCTTTCGAAGGTAAGTATCAACCTACCCTTACTAGAGGTGATAAAGAATATGCCATCTTATGCCAAATTCTTAAAAGAGCTTAACACTAAGAAGATAAGGTATGAGTTGGATGAGAAGGTGATAGTTTCGGAAGTAACAAGTGCTGTTTTACAACATAAGTTACCTCCTAAACTAAAAGATCCTGGAAGCTTTATTGTTAAAATCTCTATGGGGAATGGGAAAGAGACCATTGGCATGTGTGATCTTGGAGCTAGTATTAATTTGATGCCATACTCAATTTATCTGAATCTAGAGCTAGGGGAACTCAAACCGACCAAAATGGTTTTACAATTAGCAGATAGAACTCTTAGATACCCTAAGGGAATCATAGAAGATGTTCTAGTGAAAGTAGGAGGTTTGATTGTACCCGTCGACTTCATTGTCTTAGACACGGGGGGAGAAATCCCACGGGATGCCGAGCATGCAATTTTGTTAGGGAGGCCTTTTATGGCCACAACTAACACTTTAATTGATGTTAAAAATGGAAAATTAACCATGACCGTTTTGGGACAAACTGTAGAATTTTCAATTTTTAACACTTTCCCCATTCCCACTAGTGCTTTATATGAAGATTGCTCTTTCATTGATATTACTGATAGTGTTGTCCAAGAAGTTTTCTTGCAGGAAAATGGTGAACACAAGCTAGAAAAGGATCTAAAATTGCAAGAAGAAGCAGAGATTTCCAATGAGGAGAATGAAGAAGACAAATCCATTTTGGACGATGAGAGTGTTGAGGAGGAAATTGAAGTTGAAGAAGGGCAAGTTCAACTACAAGGGGTTGAGCTTAAGGAACTCCCCAAGCATTTGAAATATATTTTTCTTGGGGAAAATAATTCTCAACCAGTCATAATTTATGCTACCCTTACCCGTGATGAAGAAAATAAGCTTGTAACAATGTTAAAAAAATTCAAGAAGGCTATAGGTTGGGGGTTGAGTGACATTAAGGGTATTAGTCCCTCTATGTGCATGCATAAGATCATTTTAGAGGAAGGGGCTAAACCGGTGAGAGAGTCTCAAAGGAGACTAAACCCTAACATGAGCGAGGTTGTTAAGAAGGAGGTCCTTAAATTACTGGATGAAGGGGTAATTTACCCTATTGCTGATAGTGAATGGGTTAGTCCCGTTCATGTTGTGCCTAAGAAAACAGGGTTGACAGTGGTCCAGAATGAAAAAGGAGAGTTGGTACCAACACGAACACAAACTGGGTGGCGGATGTGCATAGATTATAGGAAATTAAATAAAGTCACCAAGAAAGATCATTTCCCTTTGCCATTTATTGATCAAATGCTTGATAGATTATCTGGACATTCTTTTTACTGTTTTCTTGATGGTCTTTCAGGTTACTACCAAGTCCCGATAACGCCAGAAGATCAACCAAAGACTACATTTACTTGTCCCTTTGGGACGTTTGCATTTCGAAGGATGCCATTCGGACTTTGCAATGCACCGGGCACATTTCAAAGGTGTATGCTTTCCATATTTTCTGATATGTTAGACAAGTGCATTGAGGTATTCATGGATGACTTTTCTGTCTTTGGTAATTCCTTTGATGATTGTTTGGAAAAGTTGACTCTAGTACTTAAAAGGTGTATTGAATGTAATCTTACATTGAGTTGGGAAAAAAGTCACTTTATGGTTGATCATGGAATTGTTTTAGGGCATGTTATTTCCCATGAAGGGATTGAGGTAGACAAGGCTAAAGTTGAATTAATTGTGAACCTACCTCCACCCACATCAGTTAAGGGAATTAGAAGTTTTTTGGGACATGCAGGATTTTATAGGAGGTTCATAAAAGATTTTTCCAAAATTTCACGTCCTTTGTGTCATTTGTTAGGAAAAGATGTCCCATTTGTTTTTGATGAAAAGTGCTTAGAGGCTTTTAAAATTTTGAAAGAAAAACTAACTTCTGCCCCTATAATTGTTGCCCCAAATTGGGATTTGCCATTTGAAATTATGTGCAATGCATCGAATTTTGCCATTGGAGCTGTTTTGGGCCAAAGAGTGAATAAGTTGATGTGTGTAATTTATTATGCAAGTTTATCTTTAAATGATGCACAAGTAAAGTACACAACCACTGAGAGAGAAATGTTAGCTGTGGTATTTGCACTAGACAAATTTAGATCTTACTTGATAGGTTCTAAGGTCATAGTATTCTCTGATCATACAGCCTTGAAATACCTATTGACCAAACCACAAGCTAAACCTAGGCTCATTAGATGGGTGTTGATGTTACAAGAATTCGATGTAGAAATCAAAGATAGGAAGGGAAGCGAAAATGTAGTGGCCGACCATCTTTCTAGACTTAACTCTTGTGAAAATAATGCTGAAATCGCTTGTGAAAATGCTTTTGAGAAATTCCCGGATGAACACTTGTTTTCCTTAACTCAAGCACCATGGTATGCTGATATTGCTAATTACCTTTCTTGTGGTGTAGTGAGAAAGGATTTGAGCTTCCAAGCAAAGAAGAGATTCCTGCATACATGTAAGTATTATTTTTGGGATGAACCTTACTTGTTTAGAATTTGCAGGGATGAAGTGATAAGAAGATGTGTGCCGGAAGAGGAACAAAAACAAGTGCTACAATATTGCCACAATTTGTATTGCGGGGGACATTTTGGAGGAAAGAAGACAGCCGAGAAAATTCTTCAAAGCGGTTTGTATTGGCCTACTCTTTTTAAAGATGCTTATCATTTTTGTATAAGATGTGATGAATGCCAAAGAGTAGGGAACATTAGCAAACGGAACGAAATGCCCCTTAATATTTTTATTGTGGTTGATATTTTCGATGTGTGGGGAATTGATTTCATGGGGCCATTTCCCAAATCATTTGGTTTTGAATATATTCTTCTAGCAGTGGATTATGTGTCTAAGTGGGTTGAGGCAATCCCCACTAGGACAAATGATGCTAACACTGTGTTAAAATTTGTGAAGGAGAATATTTTGAGCAAGTTTGGAACCCCCAAGGCGATAGTGAGTGATGGAGGAAGCCATTTTTGCAACAAATGGTTTGAAAAGTTGATGACCAAGATGGGCATCCGACACAAGGTGGCAACTCCATATCATCCCCAAACATCCGGGCAAGCTGAGATTTCAAACAAGCAGATCAAGGGGATTTTAGAAAAGACAGTGAGCACAAGTCGGAAGGACTAGTCAATCCGACTCTCAGAAGCATTGTGGGCTTATAGGACTACTTATAAAACCCCATTGGGAATGAGTCCCTATAGGTTGGTCTTTGGCAAGGCATGCCACCTCCCGGTGGAATTGGAGCACAAGGCTTATTGGGCAATAAAGACCACAAATATGGACTTAGGTGAAGCAAGGGAATAGAGAATGCTACAAATTTCCGAGCTTGATGAGCTTCGGAATGAAGCCTATGAGAGTTCAAGGATCTTCAAGGAAAAGACCAAAGCTATTCATGACAGGATGATTCTTCGAAGGACCTTTGAACCGGGAATGAAAGTCCTTCTCTTCAATTCAAGAATGCGGTTGTTTCCCGGAAAATTGAAGTCGCGTTGGAGTGGACCCTTTCAAGTTACTCAAACATTTCCCTATGGGGTTGTTGAGTTACTTAATTTAAAGACCAATGAGACGTTCAAGGTCAATGGACAAAGGGTGAAGCCCTACTTGGAAGACATCGAAGTTGCAAAAATGGTAGAAAGCATGGTGTTCATTGACGAATGATGCAACAGTGTCCAGCTATACGACATTAAAGAAGCGCTGAATGGGAGGCAACCCATCGGTTTGCATTTCTTTTCACTGTTATAATCTTATATTTTGCAATTTTAATTTCATGTTGAGTTAAATAAAACGGAATAGGTACTTTGATCGGTTTTTATTTTTCTTGAATGTGTTTCAGGGTTACATCAAGAAGAAGACTGCATCTTTGGTGATTTGGTGACACAAATAAACCAAATAAAAAAAAATTTCAAAATCATTTTGGCAGAAGCAGACACGGCCAGAGGTCCTGGCCGTGTCCTTGCCCGTGTCAAGAAATACCAAATGACACAGAAGCAGACACGGCCAGAGGTCTTGGCCGTGTCTTTGCCCGTGTCCAACAAGCATCAAAGTCACAGAGGCAGACACGGCCAGAGGTCCTGGCTGTGTCCTTGGCCGTGTCACACAGACACGGCCAAGCCTCTCCCCGTGTCACTCATATTGCCTTTCAATTTTTTTAATCCAGAAACAGACACATTCAAGGGACACGACCGTGTCCATGGCCGTGTCCCTCAAAAACCATCAGACACGGCCAAGCTTCACCAAGCTTGGCCATGTCACCTAAACTTTTTGTTTTAAAATCACGATTTTTGCCCAGCTGTTCATTCTAAATCCCTAAATCTCTCTCTCTCCTCTCTCGTTCTCTCTCGCTCCCTCTCTCGATCTCTCTCTAAAAACCTCCATAGCCACCATCTTCAAGCTTCAAAATCAAAGTAAATCTTTCACTTTTCTTCACCAAAACTGATTTTAACCCATCCACTTCTTTTCTTTTCTCATTAAAATCAATTAAATTTGAGAAATTTTCATTTTCACCAAATCATCAAAATGACAAGAACAAAAACGGTGTCTCACCACAAAAGGACGCGACTTCCACCTTCAGCTCCGTCTTCATCATCGTCAGCACCAAGGAGAGCAACTCTTCTAGCTCGGGGTTTCTTTCCGACGAGGTATGTTAACGAAGAATCCCTCGATGCTCTTAATATTCGAAGTAATTTCTATGGATTTGTTCATAATCTTGGGTGGGATAGATTTGTTTCCCTTAAACCTTTGCAATTTGAGGAGCTTACATTGGAATTTTTAACCACACTTAAGGTTGAAAAAAATGATCAAAGAATTTGCATTAGGTTATACTTTAAACTGCTTGGGAGACAATTTGTGCTAAAAATTCATCAATTGAGCGATATATTTGGTTTTCACCAACAAGGGGAACAATGTTTGCCTAAGAGTTTTCGACAACAATTCGCATGGGGAGCTTTGGGCTCGGGTACCTATGTGGCCAAATCGGCCAAGGCTACGAAATTGAAAAATCCAGCCCTAAGGTACTTACACCGATTTATGTCGTGTGGATTTTTTGCAAGAAAAGAAAGCACAGGGGTTGTAGAACTAAGAGAACTATACTTTTTAGACTGTGCTAGCAATAACGTACCCGTTTGTACCGGCTATTGGTTAGCCGATGTGTTTGACAGTGTGGGACATAAAAAGCGGGGTGCCATTTGTATCGGAGGATTAGTTACAATTTTAGCAATGGCACTCCTTGATGATTTTGACCCGAGCAATTGCCGACTGACTAAGATATCGGGGAATGATTCATTAGATCTTGCCACCCTAGAGATTGCCGACTGACTAAGATATAGGGTTTTAAGAGGCTTGATTGGAGGGTTGAGAATTTGAGAAAGCTATCATCTACTCCTTCAAGAAGAGAACCAATTGTTCAAGAGAGCTGGAAGTCCATCATTACACACCAAGAAGGAGCCAAGAAAGAGACGAGAGTCTGATTGTTAGCATCTTCAAAAAGGGGTTTTCCTAACTCTTCCTTGTATTCCATTTCTTATTTGTTATTGTGTATTAAGAACATTAATATTGCAATGTATAATTTTGATTTGGTTTATATTGAATTGAGTATTTATTTAAAACATATGATGAGCTAAATTACTCATGCTTGGGGTTGTAGTATATTTGATTAAATTATTTGATTTGATGATTCCATTGATATACCTTGTTATTTGTTGATTGCATTGAATTAAAGGTAAATTGATAGAATGGCCACCTATTGATTACTTAATATTGAATGACGAACCGAGAGGAGAAGTTTAATATCGGAACTATGCAATTGACTACCCTAAGAATGAATTAGAAATATAAGTTCAAGGGTTTATTAATTTGATGATGTTAAACAATTGGTTGTTGTTAATTCATAAATGTGGGACTAGTGAATTGATAATTGGCTAATTAATCTTAAGAAACAAATTAAGATTCAAGGTTATATTAATGGATAATTGGATAATTGAACATTTGATTAAATAGACCTACAACCCTTGGCATCATTTCCATAATTGAAATTCTCTTGCATAAAATCACTCGTTTTAATTTCTAAGGATAATTACGGTCCACCAATTCAATCACAAAATCGAATTTATTATTCCATGCTAATCGAACTATTACTTGCAAGTCCTTCCTTGGGAAACGACCTTGGGGCGCTCACCGTCACTACAATAGCCTCGTATACTTGCGAGTGCCGCTTTGTGATAGTGTTGATTTAAGCGCAACAAATTTCCTTGAGGACAAGCAAAGTTTTAAGTGTGGGGTAGTTGTTTTATTAGTTTTTGTTATAGATTTGTGTTTTATTTATTATGATAATTATTGTTTTCTTTAGGTATTTTGTTAGCTTTAATATGTTTATTTAGTGTTTTCATCAATTTTGGTAGTTTTAGTTTATTTCAGTGTTTATGTCGTTTTTGATCTTGTTTTTAGTGTGGTGTTTATGTTTTCTTGGTTATTGTTTATTTAATTCTTGTTTAAAGTTTGTTTCAAGTTTTGTTTTAGGTTAAATATGCAAGGAACCATGCTAAGGAAGGAAAAAACTAAGGAATCAAGAGAAAAGGAAAAATGGACAGTGGCTGACACATGCAGAGGACACGGCCAAGCTTGTGGCTATGTCCCATACTAAGCTAAGGAGGAAGATTAAGACACAGAGGTGGACACACTCAGGGGACACGGCCAAGTCAGTGGCCGTGTCCCTCCAAAGAAGCTCAAACACGGCCAAGTTGCTTAAGCTTGGCCGTGTCTCACTCAAGTCCAAAGCAAAAGAAGATAAAAATCAATCAGTAAAAGACACAAGCAAGGGACACAACCAAGCTTGTGGCCGTGTCCCTCCAATTCACCTCCAGCACGGCCATGTCTCATCCAACTTGGCCGTGTCTCTCATGGACCAAAGACAAGCGGATTTTTTAAGCGGAGGTTTCGTATAAAAGAAAAAGTTTAGGGTTTTTAAGGTTGTGGAGAGTTTGAGATTAGATCAACCATCAGAGAGTGAAGTTAGGGTTTCTAACTTTGTTTTCTTAAAGATTATTGAACACTTTGATTAATCTAGCTTAGATTAGATTTGTTCTTGCCATTGATACATCCTTCTTGCAAGATTTGAACAAGAGATTCTTCAGAAGCTTTAGGGAGTTTGTAATTTTGTTTTGTTCTCGAACTTTATCTCTTTATTTTCATTGGAATTGTATTTATGGATATTATCATGTCTAAATTGATTTCTTTGAATATTAATGAGATGAGTATGTTTGATAGCATTATGAACTAATTTGATCTAGTCTAGGGTTTGTATGGATCTGCTATGATTGTATGAATTGGTTATTACTCTTGACTTAATTATTTCTTTAGCCTTGATTGAATGGAATATTGTTAATATATAATTGACTGGCCACGAATTATGTGTTTTAGGTATTAGATGATGGATTGAGAGATGAAGTCTAATGCTGGAACAATTCAATTAAGGACTTAGGTGAATTAGAGATATAACCTAGGAAAAGATTATTTCAATTGTAACAAGATTAGTTGAAAGAGATTTGAATGCGAGAGCTTATTTCCTTGACTCAATTAATTAAGTTGCTTGAGATTTAATCTTTGAAATTAAATTAGTTAAGAGGAATAGCCGTTCATACATATAAGTAGTAGAGAAGTGCAAACCCTAGACCTTTCTATTAAGTGAATCAAATCATCAGCTCAATTTACTTTTATTGTTCTAAATTCCAATCGATCTGTTTTCATTAGTTAGAAATTTAAATTTATTCATTACTTGTTATTTATAATCTGATAATCAATTAGCTACTTTAGCTTCCTTGTGAAACAACCTTGGGGCGATCACCTTTGCTACAGCTACCTCGTATACTTGCGAGTAACGCTTTGTGGTAGAGTTAATTTGAGCACAACAATTTACATGGAAAATTGAATGTTTTTATGTGAAAAAAATGGAATGTATATGTGAAATATACATGAAATATACTTAAAATATATAAAAGTCAACAAAAGTCAACTCTTTTAAAATAAAGTCAAAAGTCAAGTGGTAATTTTGTAAATGTACTTTGAAAATTAAATTATTTAAATAATTTAAAAATAATTTATTTTTGGTTGGAAGAGGGAATTTAAGGTTTTTATTAAATAAATAAATAAATAATTAAAAATATAGTAAAATAATATATATATATATGGTCTTAAATGAAAGTGGAAGGAAAGAGAAAATATTTATGTCTTCTTCTTCTTCCTTAAGCTAGGCCGAACTCTATAGCCACCAAGAGAGAAGATTTTTCTTGTACCAAACTCCATTAATTGAAATGTTTTTAAGGTTTCACGTGAAGTTTTGTGGTTTTCCTTTTGAATTAGTAAGTTCCCTAACTTCTTTCCTTGGATTTTCATGAAATTGAGATTATGTTGATTTTGGATTTTTGGAGTAGTATGATTTAATTGCTTAATTTGGTATGAATGAAGTTATTTTGAGTATTTATTAATTATTTCAAGGTTGAATTGAAGAAATGGTTAAGTTTGAGTTGAGTTGGGTGAAGAGAGAGAATTTAGGGTTATGGAACATTTTAATTTTTTAAATTGTTAGTTTTAATTGTGCAATTTGATTCTAAATTTGTTGTTTTGATATATAAACAAGGATTTAAAAGTCAAATGATGAATTTAGTTAAGTTTGGTTAGAGTTTGGAAATGGTAGTGTTAATTTATAGTTTTGGAAATGGAGTTTTTAAAGAATGGTTAATTGTTTGATTTTAATTTTTAAATCATGATATTTAATGATATGAGTGATGAATATAAACTTGGATTCATAATTGGAATGATTTGGAATGAAGAACCTTCATTGGTGAAGCTTATGCCATTTTAGGATTTTGTTTAAAGATGTGTGTTTATTGAATGTAATTAATTAAAACATTTTAGTATATGTTTTTAATGATATTAATAAACTTAAAACTTAAATTTAAATGGCGTAATATGGTTTTTCAAAATCAAAGTAAGGTTAGGCTTAACTTTAGGGTTTTGAATTAAGTGATGTTTAATTAAGGTTTAAGGTTGGAAATGACTTAAAATGTGATATTAAATGATTATATTTGATCACATTGTGTATAAGCATTGAGAGGTAGTAGATTGCCCAACCCTAGTGTTGAAGGGCATTGAGAGGTAGTAAATGGCTTAAAATGTGAAGGTTTATGGGAAATTTTGAGCTTGCATTTGAGTGCTTATAGAGGTATGCACAAACTTCTGATAAATGGGATATGTTTATCTTACATTGAACATTCATGAACAATGTGCTATGACATGTGATTTGTTATGTATGCATTATATGCATTGTGAAAAGCCATCAATAATGACTAAATTGAATAAAATATGATTTATATGAATTATGTGAAAATAGCCCAAAATATTTGGGTAATATGTTTCTAATGTAAAATGTGATGCATTGATGAAATATGATGAATTAAGGTAAATTGACATTGACATGAATGAGAAAAAAGTGAAAATATGCAATGTGATGAAAATTGAGAAAATGAAGCAATGTGAAAAAAATGTGAAAATGAGGTAATGTGCCTAGTTGAATATGAGAAAATGAGAAAAAAGTTGAATATGGAAAGCATGTAATATTTGTGTGTCTAGTATGTTATTCAATTTCTAGAGTTATGAGTTTGGCAGTATGCCCATGAGGTTATCCTCATTATTTTCCTTCGGGGCTAGACGCTATGTGTCACTAATACTTGATTTTGCCTTCGGGGCTAGACACTTGATATCACTGATACTTGATTTTGCTTTCGGGGCTAGATGCTTAACGTCACTGATATATGATTTACCTTCGGAGCTAGACACTTGGTGTCAATTTGGACCAAATTGGTAACTCTGGGATTTGAATAATGTATTAGTTTGTTTGGGCCCAAGCTTGTGCATGTGTTTATGTGAATTATAAAAGATGAAAGATTTTGCTTTAAAAGTGAACTTGTATGCCACATTATGACATAGCATACAAATGCATAATGCATTGGCATTGTATTAAAGTGTTGTTATTATCAAAGTTTGTACCGCTAGGCTTTTAGCCTAGCAAGATTGTAATTCATCGCTTAGGTGGCAGGGATGATCCGGGTAGAGCCGAAGAGTTCTTCTAGACCTAGTAGGGTCTACCTTTGAGATTGTAGAGTTGATAGTGGTGCAACAAGATTAGAGCCATTCGCCAGCATGTATATATTCTATATTATAGTACATTTTGATATTTTGTATATTATACTATATTTTTTGAGTATATATTGTAAATTATAAAGAATGTTTTTGATAAATTCTATAATGTGGATTTTATATATGTTTTTGATAATATATGTATATATGTATAAATGTTTTGTGAAGTCGGGATGAAATGTTGTTGATTGGTAGTGTTTTTGTCCAGGTTGTGTAATTGCAGAATTTCGGAATGTCCAAATTACTAATAAAACTCTAGTAATTTTTTTTCAAAGATTTTTATTATTATATTGGAACCTATAATTTATGCGAAATATTTTATTTATTACATAAATATACATTTTAAAGTGTTTTGAGATTTTAAATTGGAAAAGTGGAAATTTTTTAAAAAAAGGGGTATGGCATTTTTATGCTTTATTTGCATATTATATATATGCTAGGTGTATGTATTATGTGTACATGGGGTATAAGGGTGTTATATTTATTATTATATCAGAGTCTAAGTTTGAGGTTCTCGACTTAGGTGAGTTATTAGAGAGAGAAAATGAGAATTTTAAGTATGATTTTAAATTGTGATACATGAATTGGCACTGTCAATTTATCCGATCTCTAATGTGATAATTTCTGTTGTATTTGCAGATATAGGTAGTTATGGCATCTGGGATGCACCAGTCTATAGAGAGTAGTGCAGAGAGTGTAGCTCCTGATGAAGATAGAAATAGAGCTAGTGTTGAGACTGATGGAGAGGCGTCTACTTCTATACCAGTGAGACCAGCAGCAGCCGTAACCACTACCATAGCCATAGTCGCAATAGAAGAGCAGTGGTTAGAAGTTTTCTGGGATTGGCAGGCTATCATCATTGGTTTGTGAAGGGTTTTTCTGTAATAGCTACACCTGTAATATCCCAAAAATTATTTTTGAAAAAATTTAATTTTTAAAAAATTAATAAATTAAATTATAATTTAATTGGATAAATTAAATAAATTATTTTAAATAAAAAATGAAGGGTTTTTAAATAAAAATATGAAATATATATATATGATATATATATACAAAATATATACAACACATAAAAGTCAACAAAAAGTCAACACTTTTTAAAGGAAAAGTCAAAGTCTAATAGCATTTTGATAAATATACTTTGGATATTGAAAATTTTAAAAATAATTCAAAAATAATTTATTTTTGAATGGAAGAGGTATTTTGGACTTTTAATTAAATAAATAAATAAATAATTATTAAATTAAATAATATATATATATGGTTGAAATTAAAAGATGAAAGGAAAGAGAAAATTAAAAAGTTTTTTTTTCATCTTTTTCTTCTCCATCAAGGGCCGAACCTCCATGTGTGTAGAGCTCAAAGTTTTTCTTCTTCCATACTCAATTTAGTGAAGGATTTAACAAGTTTAAAGTGGATTTTTGGTGGTTTCCAGTAACTTTGGTAAGTTTCCAACTCTTTTCTTTGAATTCCATGAAAATTTTGAATATGTGAGTTTTGAGTTCTTGATGTAGTGTGATTTAATTATTGGAATTGGTGTGTATGATGTTATTTTAAGTGATTAGTAATGAATTTAAGGTTGGATTGAAGAGATGATGGTGTTTGGATATGGATTGGAGAAGAGAGAGAATTTAGGGTTATGTAATTTTTGGAATTTTGAAATCATGGTTTTTAATTGTGCAAATTAATTCCAAATGAGTTGTTTTGATGCGTAAACAAGTATTTTAAAGTTAAATATTGGATTTCGTTGAGTTTGATTTGAGTTTGAGAATGGAAGTGTGATTTAGGTTTTTGGAAAAGTGATTTTTTCAAAGTTGTAGAATTGTTTGATTTTATTGGTTTAAGTGTGTTGATAAGTGTTAAAAGTGATGAATATAAGCTTAAAATGATAAATGGATTGAGTTGGAATGGAAAACCTTCAATGGGGGAAGATTATGCTAATTTAAGGTTTTGGTCCTAAGTGTGTATTTTTGTAATGTAATTATTTTAAACATGTTAAAATATATTTCTAATAATATAAATAAACTTAAAATACCAAATTGAATGGGTTAGTATGGTATTCCAAAGTTAAAGTGAGATTAGCCTTAACTTTGGGATTTTTGCTTGGATGATGTTTAATTATGGATTAAGATTGGAAATGCCTTAGAATGTGGTACTAAATGATTATTTATGATCACATTTAATTTAGGCATTGAGGAGAGTTGATTTGCCCCATCCAAGTATTAAAGGGAAAGTTGGAAGAGAATGATTGAAGGGTGTTTGAGCTTGTTCTTAGTTGCTGTAGACCCTTAATTTTTTACCCAATCCAGCCTGATATTTTTAAACAGTCCAAAATAATTTTTATGGTATTTATTTTATTTACTAATTATAATATATATCTTTATAATATTTAATAGTTATTTTTTAATAATAAAAATAAAAAATAAAAATAAAATAAAAAATCAGACGGATCGGCGAGCGACGCGAGAGAGTTGGTCTAGTGGCTTATAGACTAGCTTTCCGCCTGAGTTGGATCGAATTCATAATGTCTTCCATGTCTCGATGCTTCAGAGATACAAGTCTGATCCATCTCATATCTTATCAGTGGAGTCTATTGAGGTAAGTCCAGATCTGACTTACAAGGAAGAACCTATAATATCCTCATATATGCCCTAGAAGTTTTGAACGTTGTTGTTGTTGTTGTTGTTGTTTAAATTGGTTAGAATGTATGTGTCTAATGGCAAGAGAAAAGAAATTAGAAAGGAAATGTTTGTGTATATGTGTTTTGAGATAGAAAAGAGGGTTTAGAGAGAAATATATATGTTATTTATATGATGATATAATTAACATATACATAAGTCAAATAGGGAGTCAATGCAAGAAGATATTTTATTTGAGGTTGTGAAATTACATATATGGGCATGCAAGGGACAAAAGCTAGAACAAATGGTTAAGGGTGTTTTGGTAATTTTCCTTGTAGGAATTGCATGGTGGAGATTAAAAGAAGAAGAAGTGGTTGACTTGAGTTTATTTTCTTGTCTTTTCTCATGTGTGTGCCGGCCATTGAAGAAGAGAAAGAGCTAGAGAGGGCTTGAAGTTCTAAACTCAATTTGAAAGGAGATTCAAGGAATTAAGTGGAAGATTTGTGAAATTCATCAACTTTGGTAAGTCCTTTCTCTTGATTTTCTTTTGTTCTTTTGAAGTGGAGTTGGAAATGAATTTTTGGTTTGTTGAGATGATGATTAAATGTGTTTGTGATGAGTTTTTAAATGTTGTTTTTGATTTTAAGTGAAGAAGTTTAAGAGGTGTTGTTGTTGGAAGTGTTGGAGTTGATATTGTTTTAGGGTTTTGAAGTGTAACATGATGTTTTCCTTGTGTTTGCTTCATTATTTTCAAAGATCTTCTTGTGGTTGGTGTTTGTTGGAATTTTGGACTTGGAAATGGGATTTTGGCCGAGGGCAGTAGCCTTCTGGATGCCACGCCCGTGGCCTTGATTGGCCATGGCCGTGGCCATTGGTAGGCTTTTGGTGCCATGGCCGTGGAGGATGGAAGCTTGGGTGGCAGAATTGTTTTGTACCCCACGCCCGTGGTGGTTATGGTGGCCACGACCGTGGCCTATAATGAATGATGTTGAAGTGTAATTTTGTGATTTAAGGTTTAAGATGAAGTTATTAAGTGATTAAATGGTATTGGAATTGATGGATTATATCATTCTTTGGATTAGGGTTTGATAGAAGGTGTTTTGCCCTAATTTGTGAAGTGAAGAACTTTGCAAGAAGGAAGGTGTTTAGAGTTGTGTGACTTGTGATTGAGGTAAGTACAAATCTTGTGTTGATGCATACATGTGACATTGCATTGATGATGTATATGAAGTTGAGATTGATCATATATATGATGATAATGGTAATGCATATGATACTATGTGATATTTCATGTATTGTGACTTATGTGATGAGTAATGTGTTTTGTTATGTTTATATCAATAATGCTATATGTATAATGTGATGTATATGTTGAGGATATGGTTATGTATTTGAAAGATGAAGTATTGTAATGTGATTTGAAATGTGATGGAATATAATGCCATTTTGTTTGGCTATGGTAACTTATTTGTGATATGAGGCCATTGTTATTGGCTATGATGAGAATTGAGAATGGAAATGATAATTAAATAATAAATGACTTGTGTGGCTAATGTGTTATTCCATTTTCAGAGTTTGTTGTTGGTGGCATGCCTAATAAGTGTAACAATCTCTTGAAGTTAGGTTGGATTGAATCCTTGAAGCCTAATTGAGATGTTACCACCCTTGAAGCTAGGTTGGATTTTGTTCTTGAAGCCAAGTTGGATTGAAGCTTAGCATGCTTTGCTCCCCTTGAAGCTTGGTTGAACCTAATCCTTGAAGCCTAGTTGGGTATATGATATTGATAAATGCGATAACAAAACCAAAGCATTAACTCTGAAAATTGAATAGCATATTAGTGTATTTTGGGCCCATGCTTGTCTTTGTTTAATGTGATTCATGAATGATAACATAATTGATAAATGAGGAATATGGAAGGATGTTGCAATGTAATATGTTTATATATTGTGACTTATGAAATGTAAAAGTATGTTGAAATATTATATGCTTATATGATTATGAGTGGTGAAATTCAAAGATGTAGCTTCTCACCTATGTTGTATGTTTATTAATAATATGTATGGCATTGCATTGCATTAAAGCATAACATTAGCATGATTTGTCTTACTAAGCCGTTGGCTTAGCGCGATAGTGTTTAATCGCGCAGGTGATAGAGTTGATAGAGTTAAACCCGAGAGTTCATCGAGACCGAGTGAGAATAGACCTTGAAGAGTTGATTTTGGGAACTTAAAGATCAGAAGAGATTTGCCAATCATGTACTACTTCTTTATATTTTATAAAGTAATATTTATAATGTAAATATATGCACATTTGTAAATATGGAATTAAATGTTTCATATATGTAAATATTTTATACATTCCGCTGCGTATTAACTAAATGTATCTATATATCTATTTTTGTTTTATATTACAAGCTAATCATTTATTTTCTATAATGTATACAATTGAAAGATTATGGTATTGTTTAAAATGTTTTGAATGTTAAGAAAATCCGTAGCATCCCTATGTTTAGTGCATATATACTACATTGTGGTGTTTGTAGTGTGCATGTGTTGAATGTAGGGGTGTTATAATTGTTTTGGTATCAGAGCCTAGGTTTGAGATTCTCAACCTAGGTAAAATGTAAGAAAAAGACTATTTTGATTTTAAAAAAGTGGTTTTTGAATAACATATATGTTTGGGATTGGCAATCTCTGATCTTTAATAAGAAGTATTCTACTGTGTTTGCAGTGTTAGGTTGTGATGGATTCTCACTCACGCTAGTCAGTTGAGGGTAGTGCTGAGAGTATTGTCCCTGATGATGGAGTTAGGGTTGTTAGTGCTGGGGAGGCACCTGCTTCGGTGTCGGGGAGACCAGCTGGGGAGGAGGTTCCGCCAGCTTGGGTTAGGCATGTGGTAGAAGCTTTGAGGCAAGCACCAGTGCAACCAGTGCCACCACCCCCTCAGCCTGTGGTACCAGTGAGGCACTATGACAAACTAAGGAAGTATGGAGCGGAGGATTTCCTTGGTACTACTGATCCAGCTGTAGCAGAACAGTGGCTTGACAAAGTACAGAGGATCTTTATTCAGTTGCAAGCCACCTCGGAGGAAAAGTTTGATTATGCAAGATCTTTGCTACAGAAGGATGCATACGACTGGTGGAGGACAGCGCCCCATTCTATGGATGATCCACCAACCTTGTCATATGTGGATTTTCTGAGAGAGTTTGAGTTGAAGTATACTCCTAGGGAGTACAAAGACATGAAGAAGATGGAGTTCTTAAGCTTGAAGCAAGATAGCAAGACTGTAACTGAGTATGAGGTTGAGCTTATTCGATTGAGCCAGTATGCTGGGGGCATTATAGCTGATGAGATAGATAGATGCAGGAGATTTGAGGAGGGATTGAGGCCCTCTATCATGTGCTTAGTGGCTGGATCTAGATATCATGATTTCTCCCAGCTAGTGGCAGCAGCTCAAAGTGTAGAGCGAGCTCAAGTTATTGCAGCTGCTTCAGAGGAAAGGTTAGGGTTAGGAGGCCCCAGTTTGAGGCAAGGTCTTCTTCTGCAAAAAGAGGTAAAGGAAGCTTTGTTCCTAGAGTTAGTAGGAGTCAAAGGTCAGCTGGTAGGTCAGTGCAGTTACAGAGGCAGAGATTTAGACCTACAGCTTCAGTGGCAAGTGCTTCGACCCCTATGATTCAGAGATCCACCCTTCCCATCTGTATTCATTGTGGTAGGCCACATGGTGGTCCTTGCTGGAAGACTGGTGTAGCAGGGGTTTGTTTCAGATGTGGATCACCAGATCACTTTGTTAGAGATTGTCCTGAGAGGCAAGAACAGATGTCAGTTGATACTGCAGCTTCTCGACCTAGTGTGAGGGGAGGTCGAGCAGGCAGAGGTAGCAGCCGGGGAGGCAGATCTGGGTTCGGTGCTAGAGGAGGTGCTACATCCAGGGAGAGTAGGCCAGAGGAGGTTGGATCTTCCCAGAGGATGTATGTTATGCAGAGGCAGCCAGATGCATCAGCAGTCATAGCTGGTACTTTTTCTTTATTTGATACTTCAGTACTTGCTTTGATTGATCCGGGTTCCACACATTCATATATTAGTGCATCTGTTTTGCCTGTGTCTGATATGCATGCTGAGTCCCTAGGATATGATGTGTTGATGACAAATCCGTTAGGGCATAGTGTGGTTGTGAGTAAGGTGCACCGAGATAGTGCAGTAGTGGTGCAGGGTGAGGAGTTCCTTGGGGATTTGATTAAGATGCCATTTAAGGAATATGAGGTGATTTTGGGCATGGACTGGCTATCTCGACATGGAGCTATGGTGGATTGTAAAAAGAAAATTGTTTCTTTGAGAAGTGGTGATGGTAGAGAGGTGATAGTATCTAGTGAGCAAGGACAGCTAGCCTCCTTATTTGTTTCAGCTGTTGCAGCTAGGAGGTTGATTAGAAAAGGGTGTGAAGCCTATCTTGCTCATGTGGTAGATACTAGAGTAAGAGGTTCTCCTATTGATAGCATTGCTACAGTTGCTGAGTTCCCAGATGTATTTCCAGAGGAATTGCCAGGATTGCCTCCTGAGAGAGAAGTGGAGTTTGGTATTGAATTGTTGCCTGATACCACTCCTATCTCTATTACTCCGTATAGAATGGCACCAGCAGAATTGAGAGAATTGAAAGTGCAATTACAGGAGTTGTTGGATAAGGGATTTATTCGCCCCAGTGTTTCTCCTTGGGGAGCTCCTGTGTTATTTGTGAAGAAGAAGGATGGTACTATGAGATTGTGCATCGATTATAGGCAATTGAACAAGGTGACTATTAAAAATAAATATCCTTTGCCTAGAATTGATGATCTCTTTGATCAATTGAAGGGAGCGTCAGTGTTTTCTAAAATTGATCTGAGATCTGGGTACCATCAGCTGAGAGTCAGAGCTAAAGATGTTCCGAAGACAGCTTTCCGGACCAGGTATGGGCATTATGAATTTCTAGTTATGCCTTTCGATCTGACGAATGCACCTGCAGCTTTTATGGATTTAATGAATAGGGTGTTTAGGCCCTATTTGGATCAGTTTGTGGTGGTTTTCATCGATGATATTTTGGTGTATTCGCGGAATGAGAAGGAACATAACATGCATCTGCGAATTGTGTTGCAGATTTTGAGAGAGAAGCAGTTGTTTGCTAAATTATCCAAGTGTGAGTTCTGGTTGAAGCAAGTAGCTTTTCTCGGACATATAGTTTCAGCAGAAGGCATTAGAGTTAATCCGAGTAAAGTTGAAGCTATTTTGAATTGGAGTCCACCCAAGTCTGTGACAGAAGTTAGAAGTTTTCTGGGTTTGGCAGGCTATTACCGATGGTTTGTGAAAGGATTTTCTTTGATAGCTACTCCACTCACCAGATTGCTTCGTAAGGGAGTGAGATTTGTGTGGACAGATCAGTGTCAGGCTAGCTTTGAGCAGTTGAGAGATATGCTGACTCAAGCGCCTGTCCTTACTTTACCTGTGGAAGGCAAACCATATGTGATTTTCAGTGATGCTTCACATAATGGTTTGGGGTGTGTGCTAATGCAGGAAGGTAAAGTTATAGCTTATGCATCTAGACAGTTGAAACCGCATGAGCTTAACTATCCAACCCATGATTTGGAATTGGCAGCCATTGTGTTTGCATTGAAGATTTGGCGCCATTATCTGTTTGGGGAGAAATGTTTCATTTACACTGATCACAAGAGTTTGAAGTATTTGGGGGTTCAGAAGGAGCTCAATCTTCGACAGAGGAGATGGTTGGAATTGATTAAAGACTATGACTGCTTGATTGATTATCATCCAGGTAAAGCAAATGTTGTTGCTGATGCCTTGAGTCGGAAGTCTTTAGCTGGTTTAACTGTTTACTCGCTCTCGTTGCTTGTTGAGTTGAGAGCATTGTGTGATAGTTTTGTATCTTGTGATGATGGAGCATTGTTGGCACAGTTGCATGTGAAACTAGTTTTGTTGGATCAGATTAAAGAGGCTCAGTTGGCTGAGAAGAAGATTCAGAAGATTATTTCAGATTGTCAGAATGGAAAGAGTAGAGATTTTGTTGTGAAAAGTGATGGGAGTCTCTGGTTTAAGAACAGATTGTGTGTACCTGATGATGCTAATTGGAAAAGGATCATTTTAGAAGAAGCACATCAGTCAGTGTTTGCTATGCATCCGGGCAATACCAAGATGTATCATGATTTGAGACAATATTACTGGTGGTCTGGTATGAAGAGAGACATTGCGGAGTTTGTATCCAAATGTCTCACTTGTCAGAAGGTAAAAGCAGAGCATCAAGTTCCAACTGGATTGCTTCAACCGTTGTTAGTGCCTGAATGGAAGTGGGAAAGAGTGACAATGGATTTTGTGTCTGGTTTGCCATTGACACAAAGGAAGCATGATGCCATTTGGGTGATTGTGGATAGATTGACTAAAACAACTCATTTCCTTCCAGTTCGGATGGATTACTCTTTGGAGAGGTTGGCTGAGCTGTATATTCATGAGATTGTAAAGTTGCATGGGGTTCCAACTTCTTTAGTATCTGATCGAGATCCCCGGTTTACTTCAAGGTTTTGGAAGAGTTTGCATAGTGCTTTGGGTTCTCGACTGCACTTCAGCACTTCTTTTCATCCGCAGACGGATGGACAGTCAGAGAGGGTGATACAGATTATTGAAGATATGTTGAGAAGCTGTGTCATTGATTTCTCTGGAAGTTGGGACAGATTTCTACCACTTGTGGAGTTTGCTTATAACAACAGTCACCAATCCAGCATTGGTATGGCACCATTCGAAGCACTGTATGGTAGACGGTGTAGAACACCGCTGTGTTGGAATGAACTTGGGGAAAATAAGTTAATTGGGCCTGATTTGGTTAAGGAAACTGAAGAGAAAGTGAAATTGATTCGAGGCAAGTTGAATGCAGCTTCAGACCGACAGAAGTCTTATGCAGATCTGAAAAGGAGAGACATAGAGTTTAATATTGGAGATAAGGTATTTTTGAAAGTGTCTCCTTGGAAGAAGATCTTGAGATTCGGTCGAAAAGGGAAATTAAGTCCCCGATTCATTGGACCGTATGAAGTTTTAGAGAGAGTTGGGCCAGTTGCTTATCGGCTTGCTTTGCCACCTGAGTTAGATCGTATCCATAATGTATTTCATGTTTCTATGTTGAGGAAATACAGATCGGATCCATCTCATGTGTTGCCAATTGAATCAATTGAAGTGAATCCAGATTTGACGTTTGAAGAGGAACCAGTTGCTATCTTGGCACGTGATGTGAAAGAGTTAAGAAACAAGCAAGTGCCACTTGTGAAGATTTTGTGGAAGAATCATGGACAAGAAGAAGCAACTTGGGAGAGTGAACAAATCACACGAGATCAGTACCCTCAGTTGTTTCAGACTTGATATCAGGTAATTTCGAGGACGAAATTTCTTTTTAGAGGGGGAGAATTGTAATATCCTCATATATGCCCTAGAAGTTTTTAACGTTGTTGTTGTTGTTGTTGTTGTTTAAATTGGTTAGAATGTATGTGTCTAATGGCAAGAGAAAAGAAATTAGAAAGGAAATGTTTGTGTATATGTGTTTTGAGATAGAAAAGAGGGTTTAGAGAGAAATGTATATGTTGTTTATATGATGATATAATTAACATATACATAAGTCAAATAGGGAGTCAATGCAAGAAGATATTTTATTTGAGGTTGTGAAATTACATATATGGGCATGCAAGGGACAAAAGCTAGAACAAATGGTTAAGGGTGTTTTGGTAATTTTCCTTGTAGGAATTGCATGGTGGAGATTAAAAGAAGAAGAAGTGGTTGACTTGAGTTTATTTTCTTGTCTTTTCTCATGTGTGTGCCGGCCATTGAAGAAGAGAAAGAGCTAGAGAGGGCTTGAAGTTCTAAACTCAATTTGAAAGGAGATTCAAGGAATTAAGTGGAAGATTTGTGAAATTCATCAACTTTGGTAAGTCCTTTCTCTTGATTTTCTTTTGTTCTTTTGAAGTGGAGTTGGAAATGAATTTTTGGTTTGTTGAGATGATGATTAAATGTGTTTGTGATGAGTTTTTAAATGTTGTTTTTGATTTTAAGTGAAGAAGTTTAAGAGGTGTTGTTGTTGGAAGTGTTGGAGTTGATATTGTTTTAGGGTTTTGAAGTGTTACATGATGTTTTCCTTGTGTTTGCTTCATTATTTTCAAAGATCTTCTTGTGGTTGGTGTTTGTTGGAATTTTGGACTAGGAAATGGGATTTTGGCCGAGGGCAGTAGCCTTCTGGATGCCACGCCCATGGCCTTGATTGGCCATGGCCGTGGCCATTGGTAGGCTTTTGGTGCCATGGCCGTGGAGGATGGAAGCTTGGGTGGCAGAATTGTTTTGTACCCCATGCCCGTGGTGGTTATGGTGGCCACGACCGTGGCCTATAATGAATGATGTTGAAGTGTAATTTTGTGATTTAAGGTTTAAGATGAAGTTATTAAGTGATTAAATGGTATTGGAATTGATGGATTATATCATTCTTTGGATTAGGGTTTGATAGAAGGTGTTTTGCCCTAATTTGTGAAGTGAAGAACTTTGCAAGAAGGAAGGTGTTTAGAGTTGTGTGACTTGTGATTGAGGTAAGTACAAATCTTGTGTTGATGCATACATGTGACATTGCATTGATGATGTATATGAAGTTGAGATTGATCATATATATGATGATAATGGTAATGCATATGATACTATGTGATATTTCATGTATTGTGACTTATGTGATGAGTAATGTGTTTTGTTATGTTTATATCAATAATGCTATATGTAAAATGTGATGGATATGTTGAGGATATGGTTGTGCATTTGAAAGATGAAGTATTGTAATGTGATTTGAAATGTGATGGAATATAATGCCATTTTGTTTGGCTATGGTAACTTATTTGTGATATGAGGCCATTGTTATTGGCTATGATGAGAATTGAGAATGGAAATGATAATTAAATAATAAATGACTTGTGTGGCTAATGTGTTATTCCATTTTCAGAGTTTGTTGTTGGTGGCATGCCTAATAAGTGTAACAATCTCTTGAAGTTAGGTTGGATTGAATCCTTGAAGCCTAATTGAGATGTTACCACCCTTGAAGCTAGGTTGGATTTTGTTCTTGAAGCCAAGTTGGGTTGAAGCTTAGCATGCTTTGCTCCCCTTGAAGCTTGGTTGAACCTAATCCTTGAAGCCTAGTTGGGTATATGATATTGATAAATGCGATAACAAAACCAAAGCATTAACTCTGAAAATTGAATAGCATATTAGTGTATTTTGGGCCCATGCTTGTCTTTGTTTAATGTGATTCATGAATGATAACATAATTGATAAATGAGGAATATGGAAGGATGTTGCAATGTAATATGTTTATATATTGTGACTTATGAAATGTAAAAGTATGTTGAAATATGATATGCTTATATGATTATGAGTGGTGAAATTCAAAGATGTAGCTTCTCACCTATGTTGTATGTTTATTAATAATATGTATGGCATTGCATTGCATTAAAGCATAACATTAGCATGATTTGTCTTACTAAGCCGTTGGCTTAGCGCGATAGTGTTTAATCACGCAGGTGATAGAGTTGATAGAGTTAAACCCGAGAGTTCATCGAGACCGAGTGAGAATAGACCTTGAAGAGTTGATTTTGGGAACTTAAAGATCAGAAGAGATTTGCCAATCATGTACTACTTCTTTATATTTTATAAAGTAATATTTATAATGTAAATATATGCACATTTGTAAATATGGAATTAAATGTTTCATATATGTAAATATTTTATACATTCCGCTGCGTATTAACTAAATGTATCTATATATCTATTTTTGTTTTATATTACAAGCTAATCATTTATTTTCTATAATGTATACAATTGAAAGATTATGGTATTGTTTAAAATGTTTTGAATGTTAAGAAAATCCGTAGCATCCCTATGTTTAGTGCATATATACTACATTGTGGTGTTTGTAGTGTGCATGTATTGAATGTAGGGGTGTTACAGAACCAATGGCAATTTTGGCACGAGAGGTTAAAGAATTGAGGAATAAGAGGGTGCCACTTGTGAAAGTCCTTTGGAGGAATCATGCCACTGAGAATGTGACATGGGATAATGAGCAGACAATGCAGAGTCAGTTTTTCCAATTATTCCAGACTTGAGAGAAGGTAATTTCGAGGGCTAAATTTGTTTTAGGGGGAGAGAATTGTAAAATCTAAATTTTTTTAAAAATTTTTAAATTTTGGAAATTTGATAAAATATATTATAATTAAATTGGATAAATTAAATTAATGGTTTTAAATGAAAAATGAAGGGATTTTAAATGAAAAAGTGGAATATATATGTGATATATATATATATAATATACATAACATATAAAAGTCAACACTTTTTAAAAGAAAAGTCAAAGTCCAATTGCATTTTTGTTAATAAATTTTAGAAATTAAAAATTAATAAAATAATTCAAAAATAAATTATTTTTGAATGGATGATGGATTTTTAGTCTTTTAATTTCTTTAATAAATAATTAAATTATTATAATATATATATGGTTATAATTAAAAGATGAAAGGAAAGAGAAATTTTATTTTTAAACTTCTTCTTCTTCTTCTTCTTCTCTCATTGCTGGCCACCATGGATGTTCAAGACCAAGGATTTTGATCTTCCAAGCTTTCAAGAATTGAAGGATTTCAAAGGTTGAAAAAGGATTTTTAGAGATTTCCACTTGAAAAAGTAAGTTCTTTAGCTTGTTCTTTGGATTTCCATAGAAAATTTGAATATGTGAGTTTTGGATTTTTGAAGTAGTATGTTATAATTGTTGGAATTGGTGTGTATGAAGTTAATTTGGGTAGTTATTAATGATTTTATGGTTGGATCGAAGAAATGGTTGAATTTAGATAAAGAATGGTGAAGAGAGAGAATTTAGGGTTATTGACTTTTAGGGTTTGAGAAATCATAGTTTTTAATTGTCCAAATTGGTTCTAAATGAGTTTTTTTGGTGTTTAAACAAGTATTTTTAAGTTAAATGTTGGATTAAGTTGTTTTGGTGTTTTGGTGTACCAGAGTAGCGGGGTCCCTGCTTAACAGTATACCTACAGTTGCTGAGATTTTGTTTATGAAGAAGAAAGATGGCACCTTGACATTGTGTGTTGATTACTGGCAGTTGAATAAGGTGACCATCAAGAAAAAGTATCCTTTGCCTTGGATAGAGGACCTATTTGATCAGTTCAAGGGAGCAACAGTATTCTCTAAGATTGATCTGAGATCAAGGTACTATCAGTTAAGATTCAGAGATGTGGATGTACCTAAGACATCTTTCAGCACGAGATATAGGCATTGCGAGCTTCTGGTGATGCCCTTTGGACTGATGAATGCACCAGCAACATTTATGGATTTGATGAACAAGGTGTTCAGACCCTACTTAGACCAGTTTGTGGTGGTCTTCATCGATGAAATTCTAGTGTATTCATATAATGAGGAGGACCATGACAGGCATTTACGGATTGTATTGCATACTCTAAGAGTGAAGCAGTTGTATGCTAAGTTGTCTAAGTGTGAGTTCTAGCTCGATCAGGTGACTTTTCTCTGTCATGTAGTTTCAGTAAAGCATATTAAAGTTGATCCAAGTAAAATTAAGGCTATCTTAAATTGGAGTCCACTGAAGAATGTGACAGAGGCTCATAGATTTCTAGGTTTGGTAGGCTATTATCATCGATTTGTGAACGGTTTTTCTATGATAACTTCACCACTCACCAGATTATTTTTGAAGGGAGCTAAATTTGTGTGGACAAATCGGTGTCAGGTGAGTTTTGAGCAGTTGAGGGAGATGTTGACTCAGGCTCCTATCCTTACCCTGCCTGTGTAAGGTAAACCATATGTGATATATAGTGATGCTTCACATAGTGGTTTAGGTTGTGTTTTAATGTAGGAGGGTAGAGTCATTGCATATGCCTCGCGAAAGTTGAAGCCTCATGGGCTGAATTACCTGATTCATGGTCTAGAGCTAGCAGCCATAGTTTTTGCCTTGAAGATTTTGTGACATTTATGGGGAGAAGTGTTTCATTTACACGGATCACAAAAGTTTGAAGTACCTAGGTGTTTAGAGAGAGCTGAATCTTTGGCAGAGACGATGGTTGGAGTTGATTAAAGACTACGACTGTTTGATTGATTATCATCCTAGTAAGGAAAATGTTGTTGCTGATGCCTTGAGACGGAAGTCTTTGGCAGGCTTGACTGCTTATTTGCTCTTATTACTTGTTGAGTTAAGAGCATTGCATGCCAGATTTGAGTCTTGTGGTGATGGTGCTTTGATGGCTCAGTTTCAATTGAGGCCAGTTTTGTTGGATCATATTAGGGAGGCCTAGTTGGGAGATGAGAAAATCTAGAAGATTGTGTTTGATTGCCAAAAGGGAAGGGCCAAGACTTTCATGTGAGAGATGGTAGTCTGTGGTACAGAGATAGGTTGTGTATTCCTGATGATGCAGGATTGAAGAGGATGATTTTAGAGGAAGCACATTAGTCACTCTATACTATGCACCCTGGGAGTACCAAGATGTATCAAGATTTGAAGCAACATCATTGGTGGTCAGGTATGAAGAGGAACATAGCAGAGTTTGTATCCAGATGTCTCACTTGCCAGAGATTGAAGGCTGAGCACCAGGTTCCTTTAGTGTTGCTCTAGCCATTATTAGTGCCAGAGTGGAAATGAGAGCGAGTGACGATGAATTTTGTGACTGGACTGCCTTTGACCCAGAAGAAGCATGATGCAATCAGGGTGATTATTGATCAGATGATGAAGATAACTCATTTTCTTCCAGTTTGGATGGATTATTCTCTGGAGAGATTGGCTGAGTTGTATATCAGTGAGATAGTGAGGTTGCATGGAGTTCCAATTTCTTTGGTATCGAACTGAGATCCCTAATTAACTTCGAGGTTTTGAAGGAGTTTACAGGATGTTTTGGGTTCTTGGTTGCATTTTAGTACTGCTTTCCATCCTCAGATAGATGGGTAGTTAGAAAGAGTGATACAGATTTTAGAGAATATGTTGAGGAGCAGTATAATTGATCTCACTGGGAGCTGGGACAGGTTTTTGCCACTGATTGAGTTTGCTTATACCAATAGTCATTAGTACAACATTGGGATGGCATCTTATGAGGTATTGATGGAAGGAAGTGCAGGACACCTTTGTGTTGGGATGAGGTTAGAGGAGGTAAATTAGTAGGTCCCTATTTGATTAAGGAAACATAAGAGAAAGTTAAGATGATTCAGGGTCGTCTGAAAGTAGCTTCAGACCTATAAAAATCCTATACAGATTTGAAGAGAAGAGACATAGAGTTCATTGTGGGAGATAAAGTGTTCTTGAAGGTGTCACCATGGAAGAAGATTTTGAGATTCGGGTGCAAAGGAAAATTGAGTCCTTGTTTCATAGGACCATATGAGGTACTGGAGAGAGTTGGTCCAGTGGCTTATAGACTAGCTTTGCTGCCAGAGTTGGATCAGATTCATAATTTTTTCCATGTCTCCATGCTTCGGAGGTACAAGTTAGAACCATCTCATATCTTATCAGTGGAGTCCATTGAGGTGAGTCTGGATCTGACTTATGAGGAAGAACTAGTGGCGATCTTGGCACGAAAAGTGAAAGAGTTGAGGAATAAGAATGTGCCACTTGTGAAAGTCCTTTGGAGGAATCATGCCACTAAGAAGGCGGCATAAGAGAGAGAGAAGATGATACAGAGCCAGTACTCACAGTTATTTCATTGTTAAGATCAGGTGATTTCGAGGACGAAATTTATTTTTAGAGGAAGAGAATTGTAATATCCCAAAATTATTTTTGAAAAAAAATTCTAATTTTAAGAAATTTAATAAAATAAATTATAATTTAATTGAATAAATTAAATAAATAATTTTAAATAAAAAATGAAGGATTTTTAAATGAAAAAGTGAAATATATATGTGATATATATATGCAAAATACATACAACATATAAAAGTCAACAAAAAGTCAACACTTTTTAAAGAAAAAGTCAAAGACCAATGGCATTTTAGTAAATATACTTTGGATATTGAAAATTTTAAAAACAATTCAAAAATAATTTATTTTTGAATGGAAGATGTATTTTAGACTTTTAATTAAATAAATAAATAAATAAATAAGTAATTATTAAATTAAATAATATATATATATATGGTTGAAATTAAAAGATGAAAGGAAAGAGAAAATTAAAAAGTTTTTTTTCATCTTCTTCTTCTCCATCAAGGGCCGAACCTCCATGTGTGTAGAGCTCAAAGTTTTTCTTCTTCCATACTCAATTTATTGAAGGATTTAACAAGTTTAAAGTGGATTTTTGGTGGTTTCCATTAACTTTGGTAAGTTTCCAACTCTTTTCTTTGAATTCCATGGAAATTTTGAATATGTGAGTTTTGAGTTCTTGATGTAGTGTGATTTAATTATTGGAATTGGTGTGTATGATGTTATTTTAAGTGATTAGTAATGAATTTAAGGTTGGATTGAAGAGATGATGGTGTTTGGGTATGGATTGGTGAAGAGAGAGAATTTAGGGTTATGTAATTTTTGAGGTTTTAAAATCATGATTTTTAATTGTGAAAATTAATTCCAAATGAGTTGTTTTGATACATAAACAAGTATTTTAGAGTTAAATATTTGATTTGGTTGAGTTTGATAGGAGTTTGAGAATGGAAGTGTGATTTTGGGTTTCGGAAAGTGATTTTTTCAAAGTTGTAGAATTGTTTGATTTTATTGGTTTAATTATGTTGTTTTTATTAAAAGTGATGAATATAAGCTTGAAATGATAAATGGATTGAGTTGGAATGGAAAACCTTCAATGGGGGAAGGTTATGCCATTTTAGAGTTTTGGTAGTAAGTATGTGTTTTTGTAATGTTATTTTTTAAAATATGTTAAAATATGTTTTTAATAATATAAATAAACTTAAAATACCAAATTGAATGGGTTAGTATGGTATTCCAAAGTTTAAGTGAGATTAGCCTTAACTTTGAGATTTTTGCTTGGATGATGTTTAATTATGGATTAAGATTGGAAATGCCTTAGAATGTGGTACTAAATGATTATTTATGATCACATTTGGTTTAGGCACTAAGAAGAGTTGATTTGCCCCATCCAAGTGTTGAAGGGCAAGTTAGAAGAGAAGGATTGGAGGGTATTTGAGCTTGTTCTTGGTTGCTCTTAGAGGTATGTACAAACTTTGGATGATTTGGTTATATTTGCATTACATTGGGCTTAACCCATTTTGGATTGGAAAATGTGTTAAGCTACTTGATTCATGGAACATGTATGAATAATGTGGTATGACGTGTAATGTCATATATGTATTAAATGCATTGTGAAAAGCCATTGATAATGGCTAAATTGTGAAAATTTTGAAAAATGTGTATTATGTGAAAATGATCCAAAGTGTTTGGGTAATGTCATTTATTGCGTATGCATTTAGGGCATTGTTAAAAAGCCATTGGTAATGGCTAAAATGCATCAATTGCGAATCATATGTGAAATTACCCAAAATATTTAGGTGATGATTTTTGAGGTAAAATGTGATGAAATGTGATGAGTTGATATTAATATAAGTGAGAAAAAGATGAGAAAATGGTATCAAATGAGCAAAATGAGAAAATAGAGAAAATGATGAGAAAATGATATGAAACAAGCAAATTGAAAAATGAGGCAATGTTCCTAGCTTGATTACAAGAAAATGAGAAAGAGATTGATAATGAGAAATGTTAATTAATTGTATGCCTAGTATGTTATTCAATTTTCAGAATTTTGTGTTTGGCAGCATGCCTATAAGGTTATCCTCATTATTTGCCTTCGGGCTAGATGTTAGGCATCACTATGATTTGCCTTAGGGCTAGACGTTGGACCTCACTTGCCTTCAGGCTAGATGCTGGGCATCACTATGATTTGCCTTCGGCTAGACGCTGGGGGTCACTTGCCTTTGGGCTACACACTAGATGTCAATATGGACCAAAGCAGTAACTCTAGAATTTTAATAGCATATTAGATCCTTTGGGCCCATGATTGTGTTTGCTTCTATGTGAATTATGAATTATGAAATAGTCAAAAGATATGTTATAATGAAATGATATGAGATATGATATCCATATGCATTTTGCATTTGTATTGCATTTGAGCTTAATATCTATCAAATTTTGTACCGCTAGGCTTTTGGCTTAGCGCAATTGAAATTCATCGCGCAGGTGACAGGATAGATCCGGCTGAGCCGGGTGTTCTTCTAGACAAGGTCGGGTCTAGACGTGAGGTTTTACTTGTAGAGTTTATATCAAGATCAAAAATACTGTCAGCATCATGTATATATTTTTATATCATCGTACATTTTGATTTTTATACATTTTAAAATTTACAGACAAAACACTAGTGGATTTTTTTTCAGAGATTTTTAAGAAAAATTCTTATTTTAGCACCTATGATTTATAATAATATTTTATTTGTTATTAAATATACATTTTAAAGTATTTAAGATTTTAAATTTGGAAAGTTGAAAATTTTTTATTAAATCGGTCTGTGATATTTTTGTACCATATATGCATATTTTACATATAATGGGTATATGTATTGTATGTATATAGGGTATAAGAGTGTTACAACACTGCTCACCAGACTGCTTCAAAAAGGAGTTAAATTTATGTAGACAGATTGGTGTCAGGCGAGTTTTGAGTAGTTGAGGGAGATGTTGATTCAGACTCCTGTCCTTGCCCTGCCTGTGGAAGGTAAACCCTATGTGATATACAGTGATGCTTCACATATTGGTTTAGGTTGTGTTTTGCAGCAGGAGGGTAGAGTCGTTGCTTATGCATCTTGACAGTTTAAGCCTCATGAGTTGAATTTCCCGACTCATGATTTAGAGTTAGCAGCCATAGTTTTTGCCTTGAAGATTTGGCGACATTATGTGTATGGAGAGAAGTGTTTTATTTATACGAATCACAAGAGTTTGAAGTACCTGGGTGTTTTGAGAGAGCTGAATCTTCGGCAGAGATGGTTAAAGATTATGACTGCTTGATTGATTATCATCCTGGCAAGGCAAATGTAGTTGCGGACGCCTTGAATCGAAAGTCTATGGTAGGTTTGACTGGTTATTCACTCTCATTGCTTGTTGAGTTGAGAGCTTTGCATGCCAGATTTGAGTCTTGTGATGATGGTGTTTTAATGGCTTAGTTGCAGTTGAGGTCAATTTTGATGGATCAGATTAGGGAGGCTTAGTTGGCAGATCAGAAAATCCAGAAGATTGTGATGGATTGCCAAAAGGGGGAGAGTTGAGACTTCCATGTGAGAGATGATGACAATTTTTGGTATAGAAATAGACTATGTATTCCTGATGATGCAGGATTGAAGAGGAAGATTTTAGAGGAAGCACATCGGTCACTTTATGCTATGCACCCTGGTCGTACTAAGATATATCAGGATTTGAAGCAACATTATTGGTGGTCAGGTATGAAGAGGGACATAATAGAAATTGTATCTAGATGTCTCACTTGCCGAAGAGTGAAGGCTAATCATTAAGTTCCTTCAGGGTTGCTTCGACCATTATCAGTACTTGAGTGGAAGTGGGAGCAAGTGATGATGGATTTTGTAACTGGTCTGCCTTTGACCTAGAAGAAGTATGATGCAATCTGGGTGATTATGGATTGGATGACAAAAACATCTCATTTTCTTCCAGTTCGGATAAACTATTCACTTGAGAGGTTGACTAAGCTATATATTAGTGAGATAGTGAGATTGCATGGAGTCCTAGTTTCTTTAGTGTCGGACCGAGATCCTCATTTTACATCAAGGTTTTAGAGGAGTTTGCAGGATGCATTGGGTTCTCGGTTGAACTTTAGCACTGATTTCCATCCTCAGACAGATGGGCAGTCAGAGAGAGTGGTACAAATTATAGAAGATATTTTGAGGAGCTGTATCACTGATTTCACTGAGAGCTTGGATAGATTTTTGCCACCGATTGAGTTTACTTATAACAATAGTCATTAGTCTAGTATTAGGATGGTGCCTTATGAGGCCTTTTATGATAGGAAATGTAGGACACCTTTGTGTTGGGATGAGGTTAGATAAGATAAACTAGTTGGTTTCGATTTGATTAAGGAAATGGAAGAGAAAATAAAGGTGATTCGGGATCGTCTAAAAACAGCTTCAGACCTATGGAAATCCTATACAAATTGGAACAGCAAAGACATACAGTTCAGTGTGGGAGATAAAGTATTTCTAAAGGTAGTATTTCTAAAGGTGTCTCTGTGGAAGAAGATTTTAAGATTCAGTAGTAAAGGGAAGTTAAGTCCTCATTTCATAGGACCATATGAGGTACTGGAGAGAGTTGGTCCAGTGGCTTATAGATTGGCTCTGCCGCCTGAGTTATACTGGATACATAATGTTTTCCATATCTTTATGCTTTGGAGATACAAGTTAGACACATCTCATGTCTTGTCAATGGAGTCTATTGAGGTGAGTCCGGATCTGACTTACAAAGAAGAACCAGTGGCGATCTTGGCACGAGAGGTGAAAGAGTTGAGGAACAAGAAGGTGCTACTTGTGAAAGTTTTTTGGAGGAATCATGCCACTGAGGAGACGACATGGGAGAGTGAGCAGAAGATGCGGAGCCAGTATCCTCAGTTGTTTCAGAGTTAATATCATGTAATTTCGCTGACAAAATTTTCTTTAAGGGTAGAGAATTGTATCATCCCTAATTTTTTTGAAAATTCAATAAAATAAGTTAAAGTTAAATTGGATAAATTAAATAAATGATTTGTATGAAAAATTTAATGATTTTAAGTGAAAAACTGGAATGTATATGTGAAATAGATATAAAATATACTTAAAATATATAGAAGTCAACAAAAGTTAACTCTTTTAAAAGAAAAGACAAAAGTCAAGTGGCAATTTTATAAATATACTTTGGAAATTAAAATTATTTAAATAATTTATTTTTGGTTGGAAGAGGGAATTTAAGGTTTTTATTAAATAAATAATAATTAAATAAGAAATTAAAAATATAATAAAATAATATATATATATAAGGTCTTAAATAAAAGTGGAAAGAAGGAGAAAATTTTTAAGTCTTCTTCTTCTTCTTCTTCCTTAAGCTAGGCCAAACTCCATAGCCACAGGAGATTTTTCCTCTTCTAAGCTCCATTTATGGAAAGGTTTCAAGGTTTCAAGTAAAGTTTTGTGGTTTTCCTTTTCAATTAGTAAGTTCCCTAACTTCTTTCCTTTGATTTTCATGAAATTGAGATTATGTTGATTTTGATTTTTTGCAGTAGTATGATTTAATTACATAATTGGGTATGTATGAAGTTATTTTGAGTAGTTATCAATGATTTTAAGGTTGGATTGAAGAAATGGTTAAGTTTGAGTTGTGTTGGGTGAAGAGAGAATTTAGGGTTATGGAACATTTGGATTTTTGAAATCACGAGTCTTAATTGTCCAATTTGATTCTGAATGTGTTGTTTTGATGCATAAACAAGGATTTTAAAGTTAAATGATGGATTTGGTTAAGTTTTGTTAGAGTTTGGAAATGGTAATGTTGATTTAGATTTTTGGAAAGGGAGTTTTCAGAGAATGATTAATTGTTTGATTTTAATATTTAAATTATGATATTTAATGATATAAGCGATGAATATAAGCTTGGATTAATAATTGGAATGAAGAACCTTCATTGGTGAAGGTTATACCATTTTAGGGTTTTGTTTAAAGATGTGTGTTTATTGAATGTAATTAATTAAAATATGTTATTATATGTTTTTAATGATATTAATAAACTTAAAACACAAATTTAAATCGCTTAATATAGTTTTTCAAAGTTAAAGTAAGGTTAGGCTTTGGGGTTTTGAATTGAGTGATGTTTAATTGAGGTTTAAGGTTGGAAATGCCTTAAAATGTAATATTAAATGATTGTATTTGATCACATTGTGTATAGGCATTGAGAGGTAGTAGATTGCCTAACCCTATTGTTGAAAGGCTAGTTCAAAGTGAAGGTTTGTGGGAGATTTTGAGCTTGCATTTGAGAGCTTATAAAGGTATGTACTAGCTTTTAATAAATGAGATATGTTTATCTTATATTTGGGCTTAACACATTTTGGATGGAAAATGTGTTAGGCTATTTGATACATTGAACATTTATGAACAATGTGCTATGACATGTGATTTGTTATGTATGCATTATATGCATTGTGAAAAGCCATTAATAATGGCTAAATTGAATAAAACATGATTTATATGAATTATGTGAAAATAACCCAAAATATTTGGATAATTTTTTTTTGTAACATCCTAAAATTTTTAAAAATTTATAATTTTTGAAAAATTTGATAAACTAAATTATAATTTAAAAGGATAAATTAAATTAATGGTTTTAAATGAAAATTGAAGGGATTTTAAATGAAAAAGTGGAATATATATGTGATATATATGCAAAATATACATAACATACATAAAAGTTAACACTTTTTAAAAGAAAAGGGTATTTTGGTAATTAAATCTTATAAATTCAAAATTAATAAAATAATTTAAAAATAAATTATTTTTGAATGAAAGAGGGAAATTAAGACTTTTAATTTATTAAAAAATAATTAAATAATTAAATATTAAATTATTTTAATATATATATGTGTTGTTTAAAAAAAATGAAAAGGAAAAGAAATATTAAAAGTCTTTTTCTTCTTCTTCTTCTCTTTCCTTTGGCCGAAAATTCCATGGGAGCTAGACCAAGAATTTGATTCTTCCATACTCCATAAATTGAAGGATTTAACAAGTTTTAAGTGGATTTTTAGCGATCTCCACCAAAATTAGTAAGTTTCCATCTCTTTTCTTTGAATTCTATGGAAGATTGTATTATTTGAGAATTTGAATTTTGATGTAGTATGTTATAATTGTTGGAATTGGTGTGTATGATGTTATTTTAAGTAGTTAACAATGATTCTAAGGTTAGATTGAAGAGATGATGGAGTTTGGTTAAAGAATTGTGAAGAGAGAGAATTTAGGGTTATGGATTTTTGGGGTTTTGAAAACATAAACTTTAATTGTGCAAATTGGTTCTAAACGAGTTGTTTTGATTCATAAACAAGTATTTTAAAGTTAAATATTGAATTTGGTGGTGTGCTTTTGGAGTTTGAGAATGGAAGTGGAGATTTAGGGTTTTGGAAAAGTGATTTTCCAAAGTGGTTGATTGTGTGATTTTATTTGTTTAAGCATGTTGTTTAGTGTTAAAAGTGATGAATATAAGCTTGGAATGAGTAATGGATTGTGTTGGAATGGAAAACCTTCAATGGGGAAAGGTTATGCCATTTTTGAGATTTTGTGTATAAGAGTGTATTTTTTATAATGTAAATGATTTAAATGTATTAAAATATGTTTTTAGTAATATAAATAAACTTAAAACACTAATTTAATTGTAGTAGAATGGAATTCCAATATTGAAGGAAAGGCTAAATTTTTGGAAATTTGTAGGAGTGATGTGTAATTATGGTTTAATGTTGGAAATGTCATTAAATGTGATACTAAATGATTATTTGCTATCACATTTGGTTTAGGCATTGAGGGAGGTTGATTTGCTTCATCCAAGTGGTGAAGGGCAAGTTGGAAAGATTGGATTGAAGGTTGTTTTTAGCTTGCTTTGGGTTGCTAGTGGAGGTATGTACAACTTTGAATACAATGTTTATATTTGCATAACATTTGGACTTAACACATTTTGGTTGGAAAATGTGTTAAGCTACTTGGTTCATTGATTGTGTATGAATAATATGCTATGACATTTGTAATGTCATATATGTGTTAAATGCATTGTGAAAAGCCATTGATAATGGCTAAATTGTGTAAAATGTGAAATATGTATATTATGTGAAAATACCCAAAGTAATTAGGTAATGTGTTGTGAATGTAAAAATGAGATATGTGGTATAATGAAATGAATTGATATTGATAAAAATGAGAAAAGTGAGAAAAATGAGAAAGATGTGAAAAATGAGAAAAGTGAGAAAAAATGTGAAAATAAGGCAATGTGCCTAGATTGAATATGTGACAAATAGAAAGAGATTAATAATGAGAAAAATGAATAAATTATGTGTCTAGTATGTTATTCAAATTTCAGAGTTCTGAGTTTGGCGGCATACCTATGATTGCTTACGGGCTAAACGCTGTAATGGTGAAAAGACTAGGTCGTAAGCCTCAAAAGCTATAGTAGTCTAGCCGGGTTGAGGACCAAGATACTGGGGCCTAAGGGTCTAGCTGGGTTGAGGTTTAAGAGACTGGGGCTGTTACATTATCCATGGATATATTGCATACAGGGCTAGACACATGGTGTCATTATGACCAAAGCAGTAACTCTGAAATTTGAACAACATATTAGATCCTTTTTGGGCCCATGCTTGTCTTTTTTTTAATATGAATTATGAATTATGATACAATTGAGCAATATAATGTTATGAGTTGTGATTATGAAATATTTGAAAAAATATAAGAAAGTGGAATGATGTGACATCTAAATGCATTGTGCATTGGCTTTGCATTGAGTTTTATTGTTATTATCAAAGTTTGTACCACTAGGCTTCAGCTTAGCCCGATTGTTTCCATCGCGCAGGTGACAGGGTAGACCCAGCTGAGCCAGAGATTTCTTCTAGACCAGGTCGGGTCTAGACTTGTAGTTGAGCTTGTTGAGCTGCTATCGAGATCAGAAACACTACCAGCAGCATGTATATATTTTTATGTTATTGTACATTTTGAGTTTTATGCATAATATATTATATTTTGGATTTTACGTATTGTATATTATAAAGAATGTTTGGGTCAATGTATTTGAAATGGGAGAGTAAGTGTGTTTTAAATTATATATATCTATATATATAAATATTTGAGAAACTTGGTGAAATTGAGAAGTATGGTTGAGATGGTGATATGAAATTATTTGGGAGTGTTTTCTTTTTGCAGGTTGAGTAATTGCTAAATTTTGGGATGTCTAAATTACAGAGAAAACTCTGGCGAATTTTTCCCAGAGATTTTTATATATATTATTTATTTTGGGTTCTTATAACAAGTAAAGAATATTTATATTCTATTTAATTTTATATATTTAGAATTTGAAATTTTAAATTGAAAATGTGAAAATTTTTTATTAAACCGGTCTGTGATAATTTTGTACCGTATATGCATATTTTACATATGCTGGAAATATATATTGTACGTATATAGGGTATAAGGGTGTTACATTTTTAGTGTGAAATTTGATGCATTATGATGAATTAATGAAATATGATGAGTTAAGGTAAATTGACATTGATATGAATGAGAAAAAAAAGTGAAAATAATGCAATGTGATGAAAAATGAGAAAATGAAGCAATGTGAGAAAAATGTGAAAATGAGACAACGTGCCTAATTGAATATGAGAAAATGAGGAAATGTTGAATATGGAAAGCATGTAATATTTGTGTACCTAGTATGTTATTCAATTTTTAAAGTTCTGTGTTTGGCAGCATGCCTATGAGGTTATCCTCATTATTTGCCTTCGGGGCTAGACACTATGCGTCACTGATACTTGATTTTTCCTTCAGGGCTAGATGCTTGACGTCACTGATACTTGATTTTGCCTTTGGGCTAGACGTTTGGCGTCACTAATATATGATTTGCCTTCGGGGCTAGAAACTTCATATCAATTTAGACCAAAATGATAACTCTGGGATTTGAATAATGTATTAGTTTGTTTGGGCCCATGCTTGTGTATGTGTTTATGTGAATTATAAAAGATGAAAGATTGTGAACTTGTATGCCACATTGTGACATAGCATACAAATGCATTATGCATTGGCATTGTATTAAAGTGTTGTTATTATCAAAGTTTGTACCACTAGGCTTTTAGCTTAGCGCAATTGTAATTCATCACGTAGGTGGCAGGGGTGATCCAGTAGAGCCGAAGAGTTCATCTAGACGTGGTAGGGTCAAACTTTGAGATTGTAGAGTTAATAGTGGTGCAGCAAGATCAGAACCATTCGCCAACATATATATTCTATATTATAGTACATTTTGATATTCTGTATATTATGTTATGTTTTTGGAGTATATATTGTAAATTATAAAGAATGTTTTGGATAAATTATATAATGTGGATTTATGTATTTTTGATAAATATATGTATATATAAAAATGTTTTGAGAAAATATGGAGGATTTTTGTGAAGTTGGGATGAAATGTTATTTATTGTTTATTGGGAATGTTTTTGTGCAGGTTGTCTAATTGCTAAATTTTAGGATGTCCAAATTACAGATAAAACTCTGGCAAATTTTTTCTGAAATTTTTATGTAAAAATGCTTATTTTGGAACCTATAATTTATGCCAAATATTTTTTTATTACTTAAATATACATTTTAAAGTGTTTTGGGATTTTAAATTTTAAATGTGAAAATTTTTATTAAATTGGGGTGTGACATTTTTATACTTTATATGCATATTTTACATATGATAGGTGTATGTATTATATGTATATGAGTTATAAGGGTATTACATTTATGATTAAAATTAACTTAAATAAAATGAGTTGCTTTGAAATAAATCTAATTATTTTAAGCTTAGGGTTAAGTCACCTTCATTGATTTGCTATAGATTTTCGAAAATATTGATTTAGTTCAGTTTCCCTTTTGATTAATGGTTGGATTCTTCTAAATCAAGCTCTAGTCTCTCTCAAGTACTAAAACTAATATTAATTTAATCCTTATATATACTCTCATGATCATAAGTATTTAAATCATTTCATTAGGTTTTGTAAACATCTTAAATCAACAACTTAAGAGTTTTACCTTATTTCTAAGTGAAAAACTTACTTAAGTTTGCTATCTCCATAGATAAATATTATGCTTCCACTCTCGCTCCATCACATAATATCTCAATTCAATTAATCATTTGCCAGATAATTAAAGTATTAAGAAAAAACAATAATAAACTAATCAAGGATAAACTTAATTAGATTAATTAAACATATTTCTTTCCATAATAAACTCAATATAAGGGACCAACCCTAAATAGAGTTTAGTTCCTCATATTTGAATAAAAACACTATAAATATTAAAGATGATAATTGAAGACATAATCTAAATAACAAGAAAGAGCAAACTCTAATTCTTTGGATTGAAGAAGAACTCCGCTAGGAACTTTGAATCTCTTCCTGGAATCCTAATTTCATTATTCTGTTTAAAGAAAGACTAGAATTTACTTAATTCAAGCTGTAATCTACACTAAAACCAAATCTCTAGCTAATCTTACTTCAATCTCTCTTGCATGCTTGAAACCTTGGGAGGAAGCGTGGTTATATATAGTGATTAAAAGCTTATTGGTGGAAGCAAGTTGGTAAATGATGGAATACAACTTTCTACAACTGTTTAGTCCTTCAAATTTTAACTTTTCTGGCTTAAAGTCATACCATTGTCAGGGCCTGTTGGAATAGACTTTTTTGAGAAATTTTCTAGCTGTAATTGTCGGCTAAATGGGCCACGATTGTGGTGTTTGAATGCCATGGTTGTGGCTTTTAAAGATAAGTTATAAACTTTGACTTTTCTTCTGTTTCTTCACTTGGACAGTAAGCAATTGGATCCTATAGGCATGGCCATTAAATGCCATAATTGTGGCTTTGATTTCTCTTATAGAACTTATGTTTTTCTTAATTTTTTTAATGTGACAGACTCAATTTGAAGTCCAGGGTTTTGGCCTTGAAAAGCCATGGGAGTGGCTTTTAAATTTTCTTCATTTTTGCTTAATTTTCTTCAATTTTGTACTACTTATAATTAAAAACTTTGTATCATGCCTTTCCTAGCTAAAATAAGAGAATTCTAAATAAAACAAACAAAATCCAACAAATTCAATTGGGAAATAATTAAAATCATGGTTAGAATTACACAAAATATAGATCAAAATTTCAGTCTATCACACAACATAATTACTCCACCTATGTAACATCCATATTCTCACTAAATTAAAAATTAAATTAAACTAAAAAAGTAATTATGTAGAAGATTAGTTAAGGTATTAGAAGATGGAGTATATAAAAATGTATATTAAAATATATGTAGAATATATATAACATATAAAGTCAATGATAAATAGTAAAGAGTCAAAAGTGAAAAGTTAAAAAAATTATAATAATAAAATAATAATAATAGAAATTAATTAAATAATTTAAGAAGTGATTATTTTAAATCGTAGATAGAAACTTAGATTTTAAAAATAAATAAATATTTGAACAATTAAATAATAAAATAATATATATGGTTAAAATTAAAGAAGAAAGGAAATTAGAAAATATCAAAATTTATTATCTCCTTCCTCTCTTCTTCTCTCCTTGCTGAGTTCCACCATGGCTAAAGGAGAAATTTTGTTCATTAAAAGGAGTTTTGGTGATTTTTCAACAAAGTAGTAAGTATTCTTTTAGTGTTTTGAAGTTTTATTGAAATATTTGATTATGCTAGAATTGGAAATTTGATGGTGTGTGTGAGCAGGGATTTTTGCCCCTACTCTTGGTGGAATGGTTCTTGCGATTTCGGCACTGTTTAGACTCGGGACCTTAGAGAACACGGGCCTAAGCCCAGAGAAAATGAAGTCGCTACCCGGATGGGTCGAGAAAAAGAAAGGGGTAGATGACTCGATTCCTAAGGAATCCCCAACCCCCTAATGGGTTCGGAAAGTTGGGTACGTGTGGAGAAGGTGAGAAACGGCCCAGCACCCCCACAACGCCTGGTTCATTGGAACCGGCCTTCTTTGCAGGTCTTAATATTATAAAATTCTTAAATATAACAATATTATCCATATTACATGCAACAATCAAAATAAAGCATCATTATATTAAAATCAAAGTAAATGTCCAAACAAAGTAAATAAATGGACATCCATCCGAGGATGGAAACATGTCCTTACATCGTCCATGTCTAAACTAAATAGGAGACCCACTGAAAGATGGAAACATGTCCTTTACATTGGTCCAGAATATAAAAGCAATTTAAATTACATAAAATTTGACTAATGAGGTACCCACAAAGTGGAAACATACCTCTTACAATTTTAATACAAAATAAACAAATAATAATAATAATAATAATAATAAAGAAAATATCCATCCATGATAAATTAAATAAATCAAGCATTGAAATTAAATAAATCAACCATCAAAACATATAATAAACTACATAATCAAATCTAAAATTAAATAAAGTAATAAATATATAAATTTAGGGTTCACACCTTAAAATATGGTTTTAGAATTTTAACTACTAAATTAGGGCATTGGAAAAAGGAAAGCTAAATACACGGAGTCATAATACATAAATGAATATTGACCCCTTCGACGAGCCCATACGGTGGTCCCACTACTTGTGAGCGGGGATTTTTGTCCCCACTCCCGGTGGAATGGTTCTTGCGACTTCGGCACTGTTTAGGCTCGGGGCCTTAGTGAACACGGACCTAAGTTCGGAGAAAATGGAGTCGCCACCCGGACGGGCCGGGAAAAAAGAAAGGGGTGGATGACTCGATTCCTAAGGAATCCCCAACCCCCTAATGGGTTCGGAAAGTTGCGTACATGTGGGGAAGGTGAGAAATGGCCCAGCACCCCCCACAACGCCCGGTGCATTGGAACCGGCCTCCTTTACAGGTCTTAATATTATAAAATTCTTAAATATAACAATATTATCCATACTACACACAATAAAAAGAAAGCATCATTATATTAAAATCAAAGAAATGTCCAAACAAAATAAAACAAATAAATGGACACCCATCCAAAGAAGAAAACATGTCCTTACATCACATGCCTAGATAGGACACCCACCGAAAGGTAGAAACATGCCCTTTACATAAGTTCTAAGATGGAAAAGCAAATTAAATAACATGATATTTAACTAATGAGATACCCACTAAGTGGAAACATACCTCATACAACTTTTGGAAATCTAAATTAATTGATAAAAGTAAAAAATCATTCATCATAAATAAATCATTCATCAAAGCTATTAATCAAAATGTAAAATCAACATCCATCCATGATAAATTAAATAAATCAAGTATTGAAATTAAATAAATTAAAGCATAAGAGATAAATCAAAGCATAATCAAGTAGAGAATTAAATAAAGCAAATAAAAGTCTAATTATAGCTACTGTAACTTTTTATGGAATTAAAATAGATTAGGGTTTTATGTTTTAAAAGGTTGGTAAGACTCTTTGATTAACTAAATTAATATTTGAATGGTGAAATCATGAAACTTGGGTTTTAGACACTTTAAAATACTTTTGATTCATGGTTTTAAATGATGATTTCAAGCTACTGTGTAAAATTTAGAGTATTTATGTTTTATGGTTTTTTAATGTTTAAAAGGATTAAAGTTTAGAAAAAAAACAAGGTTTAAGGTTTTAAAGGAGTTAGAGTTTAATATTTTAGGTTTAGAAGTTGAATTAGGGTTTTAGTATTTTAGAATTAAGGTCTCGGGTGATAAATTTGAATTAGGATTTAGAAAGACAATTTCATGATTGCATGAGGTTTATTGAATTTAAAAAAATGGATTGAAGTTTTTATAAATAGAAAAGATATTTTTTATGGTTTTTTGGAAGAAACAGAACCTAGTTTAAACTTTTAAAGAAAAAAGAATCAAATTTTATTTTTGTTGAAAAATATGTTTATTTAAGGTTTTAAGATTTTGAAGAGGTAAAAATAACAATTTTAAGTCTTTTTGGAAAATAAAATAACATATTAGTGTTTTTAACTTTGGGAAAAACTAAATTAAAGTTCTAAGGTTTTTTATTTTAAAAAATAAAATTTCATAGATTATGCTACTGTGAAAAAATAAAACAAAAAGAATTTAACATACCTTCGTTTGTTGATTCTCCAAAAAAAATTCTTCTTGGATGAACAAGAATAAAGACAATTGCTGCCTTTGAATTGATTAAATTGTGACCCTGCTATTCCAGAAAAAAAAGAAATTGAATTGCTCCTTTTCCCTCCCTGATTTGTTTTCAAATTTTCGAAGCTTCTATTGGATTTTCGGCTCCCTCAATTTAATTGCCTTTAGTCCTTATTTATAGTGGTTTGGTGTGATTTATTCCTAATTAGTCAAGGCAACTAATTTTAATCAAAAAGAAACCGAAACCTAATTGAATTAGGTTTCGAAAAATTTGCGTCGGAGAAATTGCGCTGCAAAAAAAAATTGCCGCAAGAAAAAATGCGCTAGCGAAAAAATTCTGCCGCTGGAAATTGCGGTAGGGGCGGGCTGCGGGCGAAATAGCATGAGCTATTTCGTTAGCAGGAAAATCCTGCGAGCGAAATAGAAAAGCTATTTCACCCGCAGATTTTTTCTGTGAGCGAAATAGCTTGGGCCATTCCGCGCGACGATTTTTTCGTCGCCGATTTTTTCGACTCCGATTTTTATTTTTATTTTTATTTTTTGACTTTTATTTGTTTATTTTTATTTTTTATTAATAAAAATTAGATACTAAAGCAAAAAATTATTTAACAAAAATTATTTTGGACCAATTAGACAACAAAAACCATTTTGGACTAAATAAAACATGTTGGACCGGATTGGGTCAAAAATTAAGGGTCTACAGTTTGCCACCTACTTGAAAAATCTTAAACTTTAGTGAAAGAGATTGAAAAGCAATAAGACTTAATTTTTGAGATGGTTAAGGTTTTGGGTTCTGGACCCGGTTTGAGTTCGGGACTCAAGGATAAATTCTAGGTTCTAGACCTAAGGAAAATTTGGGTTCTCGACCAGGTTCGAGTTCTAGACTCAAGGATAATTCTAGGTTCTCGACCTAAGAAAAATTTGGGTTTTGGACTCGATTTGAGTTCTGGACTCAAGGATAATTCTAGGTTCTCGACCTAAGGAAAATTTGGGTTCTGGACCCGATTCGAGTTCTGGACTCAAGGATGATTCTAGGTTCTGGACCTAAGGATAATTTGGGTTATGGACCCAATTCGAGTTCTGGACTCAAGGATGATTCTAGGTTATGGATCTAAGGAAAATTTGGGTTCTGGACCCGAGAGATTTGGATACTTGATCCTAAATTGGATTGGGATACTCGATCCTAAATTAGATTCGGATACTCGATCCTAACTGGATTCGGACACTCGATCCTAAATAGGGTTTGGATACACGATCCTAAACTTGATTTGGATACTCAATCCTAATTGGCTTTGGATACTCAATCCTGAACTGGATTGGGATACTCGATCCTAAATTGTGTTCGGATACTCGATCCTAAACTTGATTTGGATACTCTATCCTAACTAGCTTTGGATACTCAATCCTGAACTGGATTGGGATACTCGATCCTAACTGGTTTCTGATACTCGATCCTAACTGGATTTGATTTGGGTACTTGGACCAGGGATTGGGTACTTGGACCCGAGATTGGGTACTTGGAACCCGAGAATGGGTGCTTGGAACCCGAGAATGGGTACTTGGACCTGAGATTGGGTACTTAGACCCGACCTTGAATTGATTTGGCTACTTGGACCCGAGAATGGGTGCTTGGGCCCGAGAATAGGTGCTTGGACCTGAGATTGAGTTTGACTGACCTTTTATCATTTGAGAAATCTGACTGCTCCAGTTATTCTATGCATTGTGGTTTTTCACCCCCAAAATGGATCTTCATCCTTTGAGATCGGGTCTTCATCTTTGAAAATGAATCTTCATCTTTTGACATCGGGTCTTCACCCTTGCAAATGAATCTTCATCCTTAGAGATTGGGTCTTTACCCTTGAAGCATGGGTCTTTATCCATTGGCAGTCAGGTCTTTACCCTGGTTTCAGCTCTTTTAGCTGGATTGGTCTTTTGTCTTTTGCATCTTCATTCTTTTGCGAGTTCTAATGTTCCATTCTTTTGTTCTTCCTTTTTGCAAAGATTTAGCTATTTTTAATTGGACCTTGTATCCTCTCCTTGCCCCATGCATGGCGAAATACAAGTGAGTTTGAAAATATTCAGTATAAAAAATTGAAAAGGAGAAAATTTGCCCCCTGTGTAGGGCTCAAACCAAAAATTTTATCCATGCAAGCTTTGATTGATGTTTTTGCCATCTAGTTCTTCGCACAAGCATGTATTTCTTCTCTTTGCAAATTTACTGGAGCTTTCTCAAGCAATGGGCTTTCCATGCCCCCCTGATTTGACATCTTCTTTTGATTCTTCACTTCACAGAATGTTTGCTGTTCACTTTGATAAAGAATAGACAATACAAGGCAAGAAAGTGCGATGTGATATGCTCATGTATGCAAGATATGCATAAATAATACTTACAGTTGTTCCATCGATTCACAAACCAAGGCAATCAGCAGAAGTGTTCTCATTGGTTCCGTTTTGATGCTCATTCAAGTCTCGCATTGGAATGATCGAAAGCTTTGCATTTGGCTTTTTATCTTCAAGATGATGAAAACATGAGTCGTGGAGACCCTAAGCAGCAGAGTCAGAGACGCATCCATTTCCAACTATGTTTCAGCATGTCGGTCGATAGCTTCTTCATGATCTTGCCAATAATCATTCCCTTTGCCCAATGTGTCCTTTGGAGGCTCAACATACTTCCCTTAACTTGAAGGCTTTGTATGACAAAACATTTTTTGAATTTGTTTTTTCTTTTGTATTTTTTTTTGAATTTTTTGAATTTTGATTTTGAAATCAAATGTTGGCTTTGCTAAATCAATGTCAATGTACCTCAGGACTTGATTTTCCAAATTAACATATCTATAACATGACAACCCTAGTTACCATACTAAACTCAGGAATCATTTCTACTTAAGCAAGAATTGTTGCACTTCAGATAGGCACATACACATTACTTGACCAAAGGTCTCATTTGAGTTTAAATATTATCTATCTCATATGCATGCTTATTTAAACTATCTACACTAATGAACTCTACCTACCAAGAGAGATCAACAGGTCTTTGATAGGCTTGAAATGGGGTCTATAAGGGACACAGGTTTAAGTGAAGGCCATTTTGAGATTGGAGCTGGTGTGATACAATGGACAAACCCTCACACTGCAAATTTCTTGTTGGAACTTTAGGCAGCTTTGAGCAATCTTGCTAGACTCCAAATTCTTTCTATCTTCTTAGTATTAATCTGGATCTTGATTCGGATTGTCTTTGCCCTTGCAATAAGACTCAAATTCATTTCTTTTCTTCTTCACCCTTTTCTTTCTTTTTATTTTTCTTACTCCTCCCTTTCTTTGAGTATTTTATAATTTTGTCCTTCCTCCTTGTCGGACTGTCAAGTACAAAACTTTGAAGAACTGAATGGTCTTCCTCCTTTTTCTCCAAATTTGATTGAATCTTTGGTAGGGTTGGACCAATTCAAGTCAATCCGTCCTTATAAACCAAATGGAAGCCTTTTGTTGTCTTAGGTAAAAGAGAACTCAGTTAGCTTTTTGAACCATTCTTTTAGGTTTTATTTTCTTTCTTTTATTTTATTTTCTCTTTTTTTTTCCTCTTTTTTTCTTTTTCTTTCTTTCTTTCCTTTTTTGGTTCTAGATCAAACAGAGTTGCCTAGCTTGTACCAACTTGGGCTTCCAATAATGGATGAGGGGATTAACATAAATCTCCTTTAACAAGGATAAATCATTTGTTACTCTGATGTTTTCTTAATATATTGGAGATATTAGAAAAACTTCAACTACCCTTATGGTCTTGAAAACTTTAACTACTTTATAGTCTTGAGAACTTCAACTATCCTCATATTCTTGACTAATCATTACTTTCTTTGATCTTCTTGCCTTTTCATCTTAGTGATCATAAGACTTGTAAAAAGTATCATAACAACTCAAGGTAGGTTATTGGGGTTTGTAAGCCAATGAAAAGAAAGCTAAAATTTTATGAAGGCTCAAAGGGACAACTAGGGATTGATATTTAATTGGGTGGATACTAGTTGTTGGCTAACCAAACAATGCCTATATCATTTCTCTCTTAAATAAGCAGAGTTTAATTTCACCTTGAAAGTTTGTCAAAGCATGTTCTAAGACTGACTAGGACCTAGACAAAGATAATTATCCAGGAGCCCTCTCTAAGTAAGTATACACAACTCAATGCTATAGAGCAATTCCCTCACCTAGTAAAGTCATTCGAGTCATGATGCATAAATATATTAATTCATGAATTGTCAAGCTAGATTCCTCATTGGTTAAGCACCAAAATGAACAAAGACCAACAAAATTTTTGATAAAAGGAATTTATTCAAACAAATTTAAATTTAAAAAACATGATAGTTCCAATTAAATATTAAAGAAAGTAAAATTGAAAAGCAACATTCAAGCTAAGGAAAGTTTGTTGAGTTTAAGCTTCTTTTCCTTTCATATCTTCAATATCCCCATTTTAAAAGGATGATAAAACAAAATCCTCTTCTAATCCTTTTCCTACCATGAAGGTTGCTGGTGGTGGCACCCTGTTGAACCTTGGAAATGGATTATCTTTGGTGTTGGGCTTCTCCGGCTCGGGCAGCTTGCCACTATCAATCAAATCTTGGATCTCATGCCTTAGACGAGCACATTTATCTATTTCATACCCTCGCATTTGATGAAATTGATAGAAGGCCTCGGCATTGAAGTTTGGTGGCAATGGATTATGTAAAGGTCGAGGAGCTAAAGGTTGTAACAACCCTTTCTTTTGCAGCTTGCTAAAAACCCAAGATAGAGGTTTCCGCAATTCTGAGAATTGTCTTTTATTTCCTTGACCGGTTATATTAATATCAACTTCTTTTTGTGTGCTTTGATTGTTAGGCTGGTTGTTCCCTTTCTCATTCCTTCTTATTGAAAAGCGATTCTTCTCCCTTTCCCACTCTTCAATTTGTAGACCAGCTTGGAGAAGATCTTTGAATTCCCTTATAAGGGTGTGAGACATCCTTTCACAGAGATTGGGCAGGACGCCTCTCACGATCATCCTTATTTGATCAGATTCATCGGGCCTTTTCTTGAGCAAAGCGGCCTTGTTTCTCCATCTCTTCACATAGTCCACAAAATTCTCATTTGGCCTTTGCCTAATGGATTCAACTTCTATTAAGGTAACTTCCATTTCAACATTGTATCCATATTGTTGGATGAAGGCCTTGTATAGCAGATCCCAACCCCTTAGTGTTTCATCATCTAAGATATTGAACCAATTTTGGACAGTAGGGTCTAATGAGAGCATAAAGTACCTTAGGGTTTGAGCCTTAGTAGCTCGGGCAGACTGCATAGGAGTGATATACTGCTTCACATGGAGATGAGGATTTCTGGTGCCATTGTACTTTGCAAAAGATGGCATCTTGAATTTGTAAGGAACTTCTTCATCTAGCTCAAATAATTTGTCAATCTCGGACATCTCTTCGGTCTTTAGTTTCTTCTCAAATTTCTTTTCTAAATCTGCGATCATCTTTTCAACATTAGAATTTTCAGTCTTTTCAAAAGTTGCCTTCTCAACAACCTTCGGTTCCTTTTTGTCTTGAAGATCTTGGCAGTATTGAGCCCAATCATCATCATCAATGATCACCTTATCATCATCAAAAGCTACTTCATCAATTTTAGCCTTCCCCTTGACTTTCTTGGTGCTAGCAGATGCTTCGGCATTGTTTCCTAAAATTGCAGCTAGTTGATTCTTCATGGTCTCAACTAGGGCCTCTTTTATTTCTTCCATATTGGTGGAGTCGCCACTGTGGGATTTTTGCGACTTTGGCACTGTTTAGGCTCGGGGCCTTAGAGAACACGGAGCTAAGTCCGGAGAAAATGGAGTCGCCACCCGGACGGGCCGGAAAAAAAGAAAGGGGTGGATGACTCGATTCCTAAGGAATCCCCAACCCCCTAATGGGCTCGGAAAGTTGGGTACGTGTGGGGAAGGTGAGAAATGGCCCAACACCCCCACAACGCCAGATTCATTGGAACCGGCCTCCTTTACTGGTCTTAATATTATTAAATTCTTAAATATAACAATATTATCCATACTACACACAATAAAAAGAAAGCATCATTATATTAAATTCAAAGCAATGTCCAAACAAAACAAAATAAATAAATGGACACCCATCCAAAGATGGAAACATGTCCTTACATCACATGCCTAGATAGGACACCCACCGAAAGGTAGAAACATGCCCTTTACATAAGTTCTAAGATGGAAAAGCAAATTAAATTACATGATATTTAACTAATGAGGTACCCACCAAGTGGAAACATACCTCTTACAACTTTTGGAAATCTAAATTAATTGATAAAAGCAAAAAATCATTCATCATAAATAAATTATTCATCAAAGCTATTAATCAAAATATAAAATCAACATCCATCTATGATAAATTAAATAAATCAAGTATTAAAATTAAATAAATTAAAGCATAAGAGATAAATCAAAGAATAATCAAGTATAGAATTAAATAAAGCAAATAAAAGTCCAATTATAGCTACTGTAACTTTTTATGGAATTAAAATAGATTAGGGTTTTATGTTTTAAAAGGTTGGTAAGATTCTTTGATTAACTAAATTAATATTTGAATGGTGAAATCATGAAACTATGGTTTTAGACACTTTAAAATACTTTTGATTCATGGTTTTAAATGATGATTTCAAGCTACTGTATAAAATTTAGAGTATTTATGTTTTCTGGTTTTTTAATGTTTTAGAATTAAGGTCTCGGGTGATGAATTTGAATTAGGATTTAGAAAGACAATTTTATGATTTCATAAGGTTTTATGAATTTAAACAAACAGATTGAAGTTTTTATAAATAGAAAAGATGTTTTTTATGATTTTTTGGAAGAAACAAAACCTAGTTTAAACTTTTGAAGAAAAAAGAATCAAATTTTGTTTTTGTTGAAAATTATGTTTATTTAAGGTTTTAAGATTTTGAAGAGGTAAAAATAACAATTTTAAGTCTTTTTGGAAAATAAAGTAACATATTAGTGTTTTTAACTTTGGGAAAAACTAAATTAAAGTTCTAAGGTTTTTGATTTAAAAAAATAAAATTTCATAGATTATGCTACTGTGAAAAAATAAAACAAAAAGAATTTAACATACCTTCTTTTGTTGATTCTCCAAAAATAATTCTTCTTGGATGAACAAGAACAAAGACAATTGCTGCCTTTGAATTGCATAAATTGTGTCCTTGCTATTCTAGAAAAAAAAAGAAATTGAATTGCTCCTTTTCCTTCCCTGATTTGGTTTCAAATTTTCCAAGTTTCTGTTGGATTTTCGGCTCCCTCAATTTAATTGCCTTTGGTCCTTATTTATAGTGGTTTGATGTGGTTTATTCCTAATTAGTCAAGGCAAGTAATATTAATAAAAAAAAGAAACCGAAACCTAATTGAATTAGGAAAAAATGTGCTGGCAAAAAAATTTTGCCGCAGGAAATTGCGGCAGGGGTGGGCTGCGGGTAACCATTTCGCCCACAGGATTTTCCTGCGAACGAAATAACGTGAGCTATTTCGCTTGCAGGAAAATCCTGCGGGCGAAATAGAAAAGCTATTTTGCCCACAGATTTTTTCTGCGGGTGAAATAGCTTGGGCCATTTCGCTCCTGCGGGCGAAATGCCCACGGGCCCGCGCGATGATTTTTTCGTCGCCGATTTTTCCGACTCCAATTTTTATTTTTATTTTTTGACTTTTATTTATTTATTTTTTTATTAATAAAAATTAGATACAGAAAATTATTTAACAAAAAATATTTTGGACCAATTAGACAACAAAAACCATTTTGGACTAAATAAAACATGTTGGACCAGATTGGGTCAAAAATTAAGGGTCTACACTACTAGGGTTGGAAATTGGCTTCTAGGGTTGTAGGTTTTGGTGCTGAAAATTAAGATTTTAGGGTTTAGGGTTTAGAAAATAGGGTTTTGGGATTTTGAGGAACTAATATTATCTTTAAAAGAATAATGCTACTGGATGTTTTAAAGATTTAGGGTTTCAGATGTTTTATGAAAATAATGCTACTGTGATTAAAAAAAAATAGGTTTAGTTAGGGTTTTAAGCTAACAGATTGTTGTTTTGGTTTTTAGAAAGGTGTAATTAGGATTTTAGATTTGAAAAACATGTTTTAAGGATATTAAAGTTTTAGGGTTTTACGGTTAAGATATTAGGGTTTTATAGTTTGAAATCTCAATTTTGTGGATGATGATTTTGAATTTAGAATTTGATGCTTTTTGTAATCAAAGTTGAGTGTGTTTTAATATTGACTATATCAACTACTTATGTATTTTTGGGTGAAAACAAATATAGAAACCAAATTTATTGTTGAAAGATTAAAATGACTCACTGAATAAATTTATAACCAAATAGCTACTATGAAAGTTTGGAAACGAAATTAATTAAGTTTTAGGGTTTTAATAACTTAGGGTTTATGAAATTAGATTTGTGTTGAATGATTATATTATTTACTTTAATTAAGATCTTAAGTATTGTATGAATTAATTTATGCTACTGCCTAAACTAAATTGAAGGAAGATTTAAATAACTAAGGTAGTGTGATGATGGCTTAAAAGATGAAGATGATTAATGATTGAATAAATTAAAGTTAGAGCAATTTACCTACGTTTGAAGGCTCTACCAGATTTGAAGAGATTGAACCAAGCTGTTGCCTGCTTCAGATTTGATTTTGGTTGAGCAAAGCAATTTGAAGATGATTGCTTCCTTTGGTTGCTATCTCTTTTGAATTTTTCCTTGCTTGCTAGGGTTTTTTTTTTTGCCCAAAGAATTTTTGTGTAATATCCCAAATGATACCCTAAAATTTTGGATATGCTAATTGTTGAAATTGAATTAAATGATGTTAAGTGTGTATATTTGATTAAGTGAGAAGATAAAAAGAAGGTGTGTGTATATGTTGTATATATAGAGTTATATACAACATATAAAAGTCAATAAGTAGAGTGGTCAAATAATATTTTTGTTTATTTAAAAATAGAAATTATATATAAGTGGAAGATGATATTTATATTATTATAATATTTAATTGCTTGGTTGAGATTAAAGAGAGTTTTGTGTGGTTAAGAGAGGAGATTGGTTTTGACTTGAGGGAAGCTCAACTTCATCTTCTTTTTTCTTCTCCAAGAGCCGGCCATCACCATTGCCAAAGAGGGAAGAAAGGTTTTATTGATTCCTAACTCAAGATTGAAGGGTGTTTTAAGTGATCAAGTTGGAGTTCTAAGGATTTTCTTCACTTTTGGTAAGTTTCCAAATTGTTTCTTTGATTTCTTTTGAGTTTGAGTTTTGAGTTTGGTGGATGGTTGGTGTAGTTGTGTGTATGGTTGATTTTGGTGTGTTTGAGGTTGTTTTATTTTGTTAATTTTGATTTTGGGGTTGGATTGAAGAAAATATTAAGTTTGGAGAAGAAAATAAGAGTTGTGGGTGTTGTGACTTTGAGTTGTGAAATATGGTTGTGTTTGTGTTTTGGATGCATGTTTTTGAGTTGTATTGATGTTATGCAAGTTTATTTTGGTACATTTATGGTTTTGGTTAAGTTTGTTTATAGTGGAAAAGGGTAAAAGAAAGTTATTTGTTGGATGTGGTGTTTTTTGTGTCGATTTCAGGTTTTTTGCTTAACACACCTAGTAGCACGGCCATGTCTTTAGGCATGTCGTTGGTTCTGTTTTTAGTATGGGTGACATGAGCAGTGACACGCCCATGTCACTGAGCGTGTCACAGCTTCTGTGTTGGAGTAGTATTAACATGTCCAGTGACACGCCCATGTCACTAAGCATGTCATAGCTATTGTGTTGTTGGAAAATTGACACGTGCTTTGACACTCCCATGTCACTGAGCGTGTCAAAGCTTCTGAGTTGTGAGTTTAGGGCACGGCCAGGGATGCATCCTTGTTGTTGAGCGTGTCATGTGTAGAGTTTGCCCTAGATAGTTCTTATTCTTATTTTCTTATGTGTATCACTAAGTGAGTATGTATAATCACCTTTGGATTAGGTTTTGAAGAGATTTGAGTTGCCCCAATTTAAGTGTTGAAGGATTCTTGGAAGAGGAGAATAGAATTGGTGTTGCTGCTTTTAGAGGTAAGTACAAACCTTACATGATTGCATACATTTATATGACTTTGGGACTTAACACATTTGGTTGGAAAATGTGTTAAGTTACCTACCATATTGTTGATGTATGAGAATGGTGTTATGTTTTGCATTATGTTAAATATATGTTGAGGATTCAAAATGTATTATTAATGTAATTTGTTATGTATACTCTAATGATGAAATGTGAAGCCATTGTTGATGGCTATAATGATAAAAATGAAATATTTGGGGCATTGTGCCTAGATGATCATGAGAAAATGAGAATGGATTTGATAATGAAATTATGAAAGAATTGTGTGCCTAGTATGTTATTCAATTTTTAGAGTTTTGTTGTTGGTGGCATGCCTAAAAGAAACGATCCCTTGAAGCTGGGTTGGGCTTGGTCCTTGAAGCCAGGTTGGGTTGATGCTATGCTCCCCTTGAAGCTTGGTTGGGCCTAGTCTTTGAAGCCTAGTTGGGTTGTTACATATGAGGTAATCCTCACTGTGATAATGATTCGCCTATGGGCTTGATAAATGTGACTATTGGACCAAAATAGTAACTCTGGAATTTGAATGGCATATTAGTTTCTTTTGGGCCCATGCTTGTCTTTGCTTTAATGTGAATTATGAATGATGGAACAATTGAATAATATAATGAGATTTAATGTTATGGAATATGATATCCTTGTATAATGTTTTTAATTCCTGAAAGTTTGACATTGGCATTGCATTGAATCATAATGTTATCATGGTTAGTACCACTAAGCCTTTGGCTTAGCGCAATTGTGATTTATCGCGCAGGTGACAGGATAGATCCTGTTGAACCGGAATGTTCAGCTAGACCGAGTTGAGTCTAGGCTTGTGATCCCTTGTGAAGTGTTGATTGTTGGACTTCAAGATTAGAGACGAACTGCCAAGCATGTATAAACTCTATATTTTTGTAAATATTGATTTTGATGTATACATATGTATATTCCGCAACATTTTTCGCTGCTTATTAAATAAATGTTTTGGATAAACTTTGGGTGTAATGAAGATATATATGTATATGTATTTTAACAAGGAATGTTTTATCTATTACTATTTATAATAATGATTTGATGTTAAAGTTTAAAGATTGGTTTGCTTCAAATAGACTGTGACATCCTTATATCTGGTATATGTATATTACATATGTGGGTGTATGTGGTATATGTATATGGGGTATAGGGGTGTTACATTTTAAGAGTCCTAAGTTTGGTTCTAAGTTTCATCCTCTAAAGACAGAAGTCCAAAGTCCCAATCCCCGATTTGAAGAATTTTAATGTGGTATTTATAGGAAAAAATCCAAACCTAATTCTAATTGTCTAAGGAAATTAGAATTAGGTTTTGGAAAAAACTGCGCTAGCAAAAAAAATTACTGCGGGCCAGCACCATAATTGAGTGCAGGCCAGCCAATTCGCCGCAGGAATTTCTTGCAGCGAATCGGCCCAAGCCAATGCACTTTTGGCGACGAAAATTTTTCTTCGTCAATTTTTTCGTCGTTGATTTTTATTTATTTATTTATTTAACTTTACTAATAATACCTTTTTTATTTTTATTAAAAAATATAAATAATAAATACTAAAATAAATATTATTTGATTAAAATACCAAAAAATTATTTTGGACTATATAAAAAATATTGGACCAGACTGGGTCAAAAATTAAGGGTTTACAGTTTGCCCCCTGCTTGAGCGATCTGAGACTACGGCAAAAGAGAATGAAATGCAATGTGATTTTTGACTGGGTTTGGAGCCATGTTGGACTTCCAAGGTTGGTTTGAGCTCTGGACTAAAAAATAATTTGGGTTCTGGACCCGAGCTAGATTTAGGATTTGGGTTCTGGACCCGGGGTAAGTTCTGGACTTAAGAGAGAATTTAGGTTCTGGACCTAAGCTAAGTTATGGAGTTACAAATAATTTGGGTTCTGGACCCGAGCTAAGTTCTGGACTTAAGAGAGAATTTAGGTTTTGGACCTAAGCTAAGTTTTGGACTTAAAAATAATTTGGGTTCTGGACCCGAGCTAAGTTCTAGACTTAAGAGAGAATTTAGGTTCTAGACCTATGCTAAGTTCTGGACTTAAAAATAATTTGGGTTCTGGACCAACACGGTTTGGGTTTTAGACCCGGTTCAAGTTCTGGACTTGAAAAAGACTTGGGTTGTTCCATTCTTTAATGGATTGTGGGTCTTTACCCACTAAAATGGATCTTCATCCTTGGACCTTGGATCTTCATCCTTGGCATCGGATCTTCACCTTTGAAAATGGATCTTCATCCTTGGAGATCGGGTCTTTACCCTTGTAAATGGATCTTCATCCTTAGAGATTGGGTCTTTACCCTTGAAAACGGATCTTCATCCTTTGGACGTTGGGTCTTCACCCTTGAAATTGGATCTTCATCCTTTAAGCTGGATCTTCATCCTTTGCATCGGGTCTTCACCCTTGAAATGGATCTTCATCCTTTGGACTTCGGGTCTTCACCCTTTGAAATTGGATCTTTATCCTTGGAATCAGGTCTTCACCTTTGAAAATGGATCTTCATCCTTGGAAATCGGGTCTTCATCCTTGAAAGTAGATCTTCATCCTTTAAGTTGGATCTTCATCCTTAGAATTAGGTCTGCACCCTTTAAAGTGGATCTTAATCCTTGGAAATTGGGTCTTCACCCTTGAAAGTGGATCTTCATCCTTTAAGCTAGATCTTCATCCTTGGAAATCAGGTCTTCATCCTTGAAAGTGGATCTTCATCCTTTAAGCTGGATCTTCATCCTTGGAATTAGGTCTTCACCCTTTAAAGTGGATCTTCATCCTTAGAGATTTGTCCTATATTAGTTTCAGCTCTTCTAGCAGGACTGATCTTTTGTCTTTTGTGTCTTTATTTTTTTGAGAGTTCTAATTTTCTTCTTTTTTCCATTCTCTTTGTTCTTCCTTTGCACTCTTTGCAAAGCAAAAAAAAAAAAATCGGCCATTTTTTTAGCTAGCTTTCATATCTTCTCCTTGCCCCCCTGCATGATAAAATATTAGAAGTGAGTCTCAAAATATTTTGTACATGCATAAACTCAAAAATTTGAAAGGGAGAAACTTTGCCCCCTATGTAAGCTCAAACCCATGATTATTTTCTATGCGGCTTTGGTTGATGTTTGTAGATTATCTAGTTCTTTGAACAAGCATGCATTTCTTCTTTCTTTTGCAAAATTTTTGGATATTCCTCAAGCAATAGGCTTTCCATGCCCCCTTGATTCAATATCTTCTTTTGATTCTTTACTTCACAGGGTGTTTGCTGTTCACTTTGACAAAGAATAGACAATACAAGATAAGAAAGTGCGATGTGATATGCTCATGTATGCATGATATGCATGACTGATACTTACAATGGTTCCATTGACTCACAAATTGAGGTTATCAGCTAAAATGTTCTCACAAATTTCTTTCAGATGCCCATTCAGGTCTTGCACTGGAATGACAGGATGCTTCACATTTATGGCTTTTATCTTAAAGATGTTGAAAACATGAATAACGAAGACCCCAAGTGGCAGAAATACATCCATTTCAAATTATGATTTAGTATGTCAATTGGTAGCTTCATAACCTTTCCAGTAATCATTTCCTTTGCCTAATGTATCCTTCGAGGTTCGATAGTTCAACATACTCCCCTTAACTTGAAGGCTTTGTATATATGTATTTTTGAATTTTCAATTTTCAATTTTGAATTTTAATTTTGAAATCAAATGTTGGCTTTGCCAAATTAATGTCAATTAACCTTAGGAGTTGATTTTTTAAATTAACATATCTATAACATGACAATCCTAGTTACTATATTAAACTCAGGAATCATTTCTATTTAAGCAAGAATTGTTGCACTTCAGATAGGCACATACACATTACTTGGCCAAAGGTCTCATTGAGTTTAAATATTGTCTATCTCATATGCATGCTTATTCAAACTATCTCCGGTAATAGACTCTACCAACCAAGAGAGATTAACAGGTCTTTGATAGGCTTGAAATGGGGTCTATAAGGGACACGGGTTAAATGAAAGCCATTTTGAGATTGGAGCCGTTGTGACACTATAGGCATACCCTCACACTATTAATTTCTTGTTTGAACTTTAGGCAGCTGGGAGCAATCTTGCTAGACTCCAAATTCCTTGTACATCTTCTTGGCATTAATCTGGATCTTGATTAGGACAGTCTTTGCCCTTGCAAAAAGTTTGGTACCCAAATTCCCTTTTTCTTTCTTTTTATTTTTCTTACTCTTCCCTTTCTTCGAGCATTTTATCATTTTGTCCTTCTTCCTTGTAGGACTGTCAAGTACATAACTTTTAAGAACTGGATGGTCTTTCTCCTTTTTCTCTGATTTTGATCAAATCTTTGGTTGGGTTGGACCAATTCAAGTCAAACTGTCCTTATAAACCAAATGGAAGCCTTTTGCTGCTTTAGGTAAAAGAGAAATCAGTTGGCTTTATGAATCGCCTTTTGATGTTTTATCTTTCTTTTTTTCTCTTCTTTTTTCCTTTTTTTCTTTCTTTTCTTTTCTTCCCTTTTTTTCTTTTCTTCCCTTTTTTTTTCTTTTGTCCTTTTTTCTTTTTCTTCTTTTTCTCTTTTTTCTTTTCTTTTCTTTTCTTTTTTTAGTTCTAGCTCTAAAAGAGTTGTCTTGTTTGTACCAACTTGGGTTTCTAATAATGGATGAGTGGAGTGACATAAATTATTTGTTACTCTGATGTTGTCTTGATAGATTAGAGATACTAGGTGAACTTCAACTACCCTTATGGTCTTGATAACATCAAGTATCCTTACAGTCTTGGCTATGCATTCCTTTCTTTGATCTTCTTGCCTCTTCACCTTAGTGATCATAAGACTTGTCAAAAGTATCACAACAGATCAGAGTAGGTTGTTGGGGTTATATGCCAATGAAAAGAAAGCTAAATTTTATGAAGGCTCAAAGGGACAACTAGGGATTAATATTTAATAGGGTGGATACTAGTTGTTGGCTCGTCAAACAATGCCTAGATCATCTCTCCCTTAAACAAGCATAGTTCAATTTTGCCTCAAAAGTTTGTCAAAGCATGTTCTAAGACTGACTAGGACCTAGACAAAGATAATTATGTAGGAGCCCTCTCTAAGTAAGCATACACAACTCAATGCTATAGGGCAATTCCCTCATCTAGTAAAGTGATTCAAATCATGATTCCTAGATACATTAATTTATAAATATCAAGTTAAATTCCTCATTGATTAAGCACCAAAATGAACAAAGACCAGCAAAAAATTTTATGAAAGTAATTTATTCAAACAACTTTAAATTTAAAAACCACAATTATTCCAATTAAATATTAAAGAAAGCAAAATAAATAGTGCAATATTCAAGCTAAGGAAAGTTTATTGAGTTAAGCTCCTTCTCCTTTCACATCTTCAACATTCCCATCTAGAAAAGAGGATAAGACAAAATCTTCTTCCAATCCTTTTTCCACCATGAAGGTTGCCGGTAGAGGTACTCTTCCAAACTTAGGCAAAGGATTGTTCTTAGTATTGTGCTTGTCCGGCTCAGGTAGCTTACCACTATCGATTAGATCTTGGATCTCATTATTCAATCGAGTACATCAATCAGTCTCATGTCCTTGAGTCTTATGAAATTGATAAAAAGCCTTAGTATCAAATTTTAGGGGGGTAAAGGATTAGGCAAAGGTCGAGGGGCCAATGGCTATAACAGTCCCTTCTTTTGTAGCTTGTTGAAGACCCAAGACAAAGGTTTCCCCAGATCTGAAAACTGCCTTCTATTTGCTTGACATGTTGTATTGACATCAGCTTCCATTTGTGTACTTTGATTGCTAGGCTGATAATTTCATTTTGCAGAAAAATGACTCTTCTCCCTTTCCCAATCTTCAATTTGTAGACCAGCTTGGAGAAGATCTTTGAAATCAAGGATGAGTGTATGAGACATCCTTTCACCAAGACTAGGCAACACCCCTCTCACAATCATCCTTATTTGATCATATTCATGGGGCCTCTTCTTGAGCAAAGCAGCCTTTTTCCTCCATCTTTTCACATAGGCCACAAAATTCTCATTTGGCCTTTGTCTAATGGACTCAACTTCCATTAAGGTAACTTCTAGCTCGACATTGTACCCATTTTGCTGAATGAGAGCCTTGTACAACAAGTCCCAATATTTTTGAGTACTTTCCTCTAAGGTGTTGAACCAATTTTGGACAACAGGGTCCAATGAGAGCATGAAATATCTTAGAGTTTGACCCTTAGTGGCTCGGGCAGACTACATAGTAGTGATGTACTGCTTCACATGGAGATGAGGATTTCCAGTACCATTATACCTAGCGAAGGAAGGCATCTTCAACTTATAAGGGACCTCCTCATCTTGTTCAAATAGTTTGTCGTTCTCGAACATCTCTTTAGTTTTCAGCTTCTCAAATTTCTTTTCTAAATCAGCAATCATCTTCTCAACTCAATAGTTGTCTTCTCAACAACCTTCGGCTCCCTTTTGTCTTGAGGATCTTGGAAGTATTGAGCCCAACCATCATCATCATCAATAATCACCTTATCATCATCAAAAGCCACTTTACCAACTTTAGCCTTCCCCTTATCCTTTGGCTTCATGGTGCTAGCAGATACTTTGCCATTGTTCCCTAAAATTGTAGCCAATTGATTCTTCATGGTCTCAACCAGGGCCTCTTTTATTTCTTTCATCTTGGTATTGAGGGCATCATCCACCATTCTTTGAATTTGTTTGGGCTCCATTGCTTTTGGTAAAAAAGAGATTGAGTCATTGCTAGATTCTTCATCTTCGGCGTAGGTCGGATTATCGTAAACTTTCGAACTATCGTAATTCAAGGCTGTGAGCCAGAAGGGATTAATGATATTTCATGTGATGCATGTTTGCACAAACAATAAACAAATAAGGATAAATAGGACGTTGCTTCCAACATTATAACTTCCACACACGAATGGCGAGTCTCTTTTCCTAGGTATATGGTTAACAAAATACCAACATGGGGTATCTTGTTTTCGAATAATTCTCTTAGACATTTCAACTAATAGTTATATTTTAAAAATAGAGATAAGTTCATGATAATTTCTATTAATTAGGTTTTAATCCATTCAACCAACTAAAGTAGCTTTTATGCTATATTGGATTAAAATTAAATTAAGAGGTTTATTATAAATAGATTTCTCACTTGAAAAAGTAACTAATGATTCATGCCAAAAATAAGCCCATGATTAATTATTCTTAGTATAAACTAGGCTCACAATTGATTTTTGGTATTTCGTAATTTACCTAAATAATTTGCAAGCTCTTTTTAAGAAAAGGTTGGATGAAAATAACTTTGTTTCTAATCCCATTGTAAAAAGATTTTAGAAAAAATGGATTTTTGGCTTTGTAATTGAGTCTTGAGAAAAGAATTTTTTGATTTATTTTTATAAAAAGTTTTATGTTCAAAGACCATCTTGAAAAGTTTTGAAAATAACTTTGTCTTTTGGATTTTAAAGAAAATTTTATTTGAGCTCACAATGTAATTAGGTCATATTAGAAAAATAACAAACCAAATAAGCCATGATTTAAGCCAAGACAAATTAACCATAGTCAAACAACAAGCATTTGGGGTAAAGCCTAAGGAAAGTAGCTAGGCCAATTACATGAGCTTTAGTTTTTGGGTTAAAAGGCTTAGGTTCCCATAGCAAGTATATACCAAATGGTACAAGGCTATGAGTGATTATGCTATGCTCGATCTCCATACCTTAAGTGAAAGTATGGTATCCCTTACATAACACAACACGGGTAACACGGGTATTCTAACTCACGCACACGATGCAATCTAATATGATGCAATGGATAATATCATGATAAGAAAGAATAGAATAATAAAAAGACCAACAGAATCAACTTTTCTTATCCCCAATGGAGTCGCCACTGTGAGCCGGGATATTCGCCCCCACTTTCAGTGGAATGGCTCTTGCGACTTCGGCACTGTTTAGGCTCGAAGCCTTAGAGAACACGGGCCTAAGCCTAAAGAAAATAGAGTCGCCACCCGAACGGACTAGGAAAAATAAAGGGGTGGATGACTCGATTCCTAAGGAATCTCCAACCCCCTAATGAGTTAGAAAAGTTGGGTACGTGTGGGAAAGGTGAGAAACGACCTAGCACCCCCACAATGCCCGGTTCATTGGAACGGCCTCCTTTGCAGGTCTTAATATTATAAAATTCTTAAATATAACAATATTATCCATATTTCATGCAACAATTAAAATAAAGCATCATGATATTAAAATCAAAGAAAATGTCCAAATAAAGCAAAAAATGGACACCCATCCGAGGATGGAAACTTATCATTGCATCATCCATGTCTAAACTAAATAGGACACCCACCGAAAGGTGAAAACATGTCCTTTAGATTGGTCCAAAATATAAAAGTAATTTAAATTACATAAAATTTGACTAATGAGATACTCACAAAGTGGAAACATACCTCTTACAATTTTAATACCAAAACAAACAAATAATAATCATAATAATAAACAAAATATTTATCCATGATAAATAAATCAAGCTTTGAAATTAAATAAATCAACCATTAAAACATATAATAAACTACATAATCAAATCTAAAATTAAATAAAGTAATAAATATATAAATTTAGGGTTCGCATCTTAAAATAGGGTTTTATAATTTTAATTACTAAATTAGGGCTTTGGAAAGAGGAAAGTTAAATACAAGAACTCATAATACATAAATAAATATTGACCCTTTCGACGAGCCCATACGGCAGTCCCGCTACTAGGGTTGAAAATTGGCTTCTAGGGTTGTAGGTTTTGGTGCTGAAAATTAATATTTTAGGGTTTAGGATTTAGAAAATAGGGTTTTGGGATTTTGAGGAACTAATATTATTTTTAAAAGAATAATGCTACTGAATGTTTTAAAGATTTAGGGTTTCGGATGTTTTATGAAAATAATGCTACTGTGATTAAAAAAAATAGGTTTAGTTAGGGTTTTAAGCAAACAGATTGTTGTTTTGGTTTTTAGAAAGGTGTAATTAGGATTTTAGATTTGAAAAACATGTTTTAAGGCTATTAAAGTTTTAGGGTTTTATGGTTAAGATATTAGGGTTTTATAGTTTGAAATCTCAATTTTGTGGATGATGATTTTGAATTTAGAATTTGATGCTTTTTGTAATCAAAGTTGAGTGTGCTTTTAATATTGACTATATCAACTACTTATGTATTTTTGGGTGAAAACAAATATAGAAACCAAATTTATTGTTGAAAGATTAAAATGACTCACTGAATAAATTTATAACTAAATAGCTACTGTGAAAGTTTGGAAACGAAAATAATTAAGTTTTAGGGTTTCAATAACTTAGGGTTTATAAAATTAGATTTGTGTTGAATGATTATATTATTTACTTTAATTAAGATCTTAAGTATTGTATGAATTAATTTATGTTGTTGCCAAAACTAAATTGAAGGAAGATTTAAATAACTAAGACAGTGTGATGATGGCTTAAAAGATGAAGATGATTAATGATTGAATAAACTAAAGTTAGAGCAATTTACCTAAATTTGAAGGCTCCACCAAATTTGAAGAGATTGAACCAAGCTGTTGCCTGCTTCAGATTTGATTTTGGTTAAGCAAAGCAATCTGGAGATGATTGCTTCCTTTGGTTACTGTCTCTTTTGAATTTTTCCTTGCTTGCTAGGGTTTTTTTTTTGCCCAAAGAATTTTTGAGAGTCCCAAGTTTGATTCTAAGTTTCGTCCTCCAAAGTCAGAAGTCCAAAGTCCCGATCCCCAATTTGAAGTGTTTTAATGTGGTATTTATAGGAAAAATACAAAACTAATTCTAATTGTCTAAGGAAAATCAAATTCGGTTTTAGAAAAAACTGCACTGAAAAAATTACGCTGGATAAAAAAATTACCGCGGGCCAGCATGACAATTGCTAGCGGGCCAGCCAATTCACCGCAGGAAATATTGGCCCAAACCAACGCACTTTCGGCGATGAAAATTTTTTGTCTCCGATTTTTTCGTCGCCAATTTTTATTTATTTATTTATTTTAACTTTACTAATATTACCTTTTTATTTTTATTAAAAATTATAAATAATAAATACTAAAATAAATATTATTTAATTAAAATACCACAAAAATTATTTTGGACTATATAAAAAATATTGGACCAGACTAGGTCAAAAATTAAGGGTCTACAGTGTGTTTTATAATTTGTTAAATTGGTAGAAAAGATGTTAGTTTGATGAGGGGACAAGGATTTTATAGTTAAATAGTTGATTTGTTTGAGTTTAGTTGAAGTTAGTATGGGTTAGCGACAAATTTAGGGTTTTAGAAAAGACTTGATGTTAATTAAATTAAATTGTTTAAATCATGTTATAAAATTATTTTAATGATGGAAATGAACTTAGAATGCCATTTGAAATTGATTGGAATGTTGTTTTAAAATTAAAGGGAGTTAGGGAAAATTTTGAGAATTTAAATGATATGTGTTTAATTGGTCGTTATAATGGTTAAAATACCTTAAAATGTGATTATGATGTATTATATACATTTACATTTTGAATAGGCATTGAGTAGATAGTAATTGTCCAACCCTAGTGATGAAGGACACATTGGAAAAGTGGTGAGAAACTGTGCTTTCTAGCTTGGAAGTGGTGTAAACAAATGTTAGTACATACTTTGATAGAATTGCTTTTAAGTGTATTGAAAATGACATGTTACATTATATGTAAACATCAAGATTATGCTACTTTGATATGTGAATTCACAATAAAAGTGCATAAATATGTGTTTAGGGGTTGAAATGCATAATGTAAGAATAATTAAGCCATTTTAAGATGGCTAATGACATTGTTAAATATGTTATTCAAAGAATGCATTTATGTCAATCATAAGGAATAATTTGGCCACCATGAAAAAGTGCCAAAGAAATTGACATTTGTGATGAGAAAGTGTGGAAGCATTATGAAATGTTGTAAAAAGTGCAAAAAGAAGGAAAGTCGCATAATTGTCAATGTTTATAAAAGAATGGAAATATATATGGTATGTGTGTTGCCTTATGTAATATCTTGTTCTAGGGTATTGTGTTTGGTGATATGATAAGGCAAGCCCATTTGCCTTCGGGCAAGACATTGGGTGTTACTATTACATGATTTGCCTTCGAGCTAAACACTAGGTGTCACCATTATATTGTTTGCTTTCGGTCTAGACCATGGAAGTCACTATTATTTGCCTTCAGGCTAGACACTGGGTTTCAAAATGGACCAAAATAATAGCTCTGGAACTTGAATATTATATAAGATTGTTTGAGCCCAATGCATGTGAATGTGCTATGCTATGATTTAAAATGAAAAAATATATAATTTAAAATGTAATTGCATATCACATTGTAGAATTTAAAGGAAAATCATTATGCATTGTCTATTTAAAATTTTTACTACTATCAAAATATGTACCGCTAAGAGGAAAACTTAGCACAATTTGTTCATTACGCAGGTGACAAGATTGATATAGAGAGCCCTACTAAACCTGAGCATGTCTAGAGTTTTAGATTCACTCAAAGTTTTGTTAGGATGCCACGGACTAAGTCCAACTACATACATGTAAATGTCTAATTTTATGAAACTTGTTATTATGATATACATTATGTTTATATACTTGTAAATGACGTAAATTATAAAGGTTTTTGGGCCAAATGTTATAAGTTGGTAAATATGATATATATTGATATATATACAAATATATGTGTTGGAGTATTTTTGGAGATTTTGGGAGAATTGGTTGAATGACACTATTTGAGAGTGTAAAAATTCATGCAAGTTATGTTAATTGAATTTTGGGAACGTCAAAAATACAGAAAAAACTCTAACACATTTTTCCAAGGGATTTTTCTTTAAAATTCATATTTTGATAATTAATTACTTAAGAACATATTTATTTTCCTATTAAATTATGTTTTATGGAATAAATTATTTTATTGGAATTTTGGTGAAATTTTTCTAAAGGCTAAAATTGTGGCATTCTTATATTTTGTGTATGTATTTTATATACATGAGGTATATGTATTATATATATATAGGGTATGAGGGTATTATAACCTATGACAAGGAACTGTATACTTTGGTAAGGGCATTGGATGTGTGATAACACTATTTACCACCCAAGAAGTTTGTGATCTATGCTGAATATGAGTTGCTTAAGCATCTAAAGGGGTAAGGAAAGTTAAACAAAAGGCATGCTCGATGGGTTGAGTTTATTGAAACCTTCCCATATGTGATATAATACTAGTTAGATAAGGAGAATATGGTAGCGAATGCTTTATCTAGAAGGTACACTCTAATCTTTACCATGTCTTCTAAATTCATAGGGTTTGAACACTTCAAGGATTTATATGCTAAGGATTTTGATTTTCCAATGTTCATAAAACGTGTGAAAATTAGCATTTTAAAAATATTATAGACATGAAGGATTCTTCATGAAAGAATAGAAACTTTACATACCTAAGTGTACATTAAGCGAAGTACTTGTGAAAGAATCCCATATTAGAGGAATGATGGGACATTTTGGGAAAACTAAGACTTGGAAATTTTAAGAGCATTTTTATTGGCCAAACATGAGACAGGAAGTTTAAAGATGTTGCACTAGATGTCTTGCATGTAGACAAGCTAAGTCTAGGTTTCTACCATATGGTTTGTACAGACCTTAGTTTGTACCTACCACTATGGGCTAATTTGTCAATGGACTTTATGATGGATTTCCCTAAGACTTGGAAAGAGAAAGATAACATCTTTATAGTTGTTTATAGATTCTATGTCATAAAAATAATAATGCTATTCACATTGCTGAGTTATTTTTTAGGGATGTGGTAAGTTTGCATTGTATACCTAAAACAATAGTCTTAGATAGGGAAGTGAAATTTTTGAGCCATATTTGGAGAATGTTGTGGGAAAAATTCAGAACTAATATCCTATTTTATACTACATGTTAACCGCAAACTAATGGGAAAACTGAGGTAGTAAATAGGATCTTAGGAACCTTGTTAAAAGTTGTTATAGGAAGGAATTTAAAACTTAGGAAGATTACTTGCCCTCAGTTGAATTTGCATAGAATAAAAGCATTAATTCTTCTACATGTTTTCACCTTTTGAAATTATTTTTCGTTTTAACCCACTTACTTTATTGATTTATTGCCTTTACCTTTGAATAAGCTTGTGAGTATAGATGGAAAAAAGAAGGCTGATCTAGTTAGAACCATACATGAGAAAGTGAGGCTACACATTGAATAGAGGAACCAACATTGTGTACACCAAACTAATAAAAGGAGCAAAACTGTGATCTTTTAACTAAGAGATTGATTCTGGGTGAATATGTGGAAGGAAAGGTTTCCTAACTACAAGAAATATATGCTTGATCCAAAGGGAATGGACCATTCTATGTTCTAGAGAAGATAAATGACAATTCCTATAAGATAGACCTTCATGATCAGTATTGATAGAGTGGTATTTTGACTACTATTTTAGATAATTTTAACATTGATTTTAATTATTTTCAATTGAATTTGATGTATTTTCTTCATTAAAGTTAGAATTTATCAAAATTTAGCTTGAAAAATGTCAAAATACAAGTTTTTGCATGAAAAAAAGATGCAAAAGGCGGATTAAAGTCAAGACCAATGCTCATGGCACTCAATGACACATACATGGACTTAAATTGGAATAAAAAGAGGAAGATCCAAAAGCAAATTTAATCCCATGGTCTTGGATTTTCATTGCCATGCCTATGGGATCCAAACAACTGTTGTCCGAGCATGTTATGTTATTTCCAGACTTGGGCATATTTGACCTTTGAAGATTTACTTGAGATTTTCAAAATCTTAGAGTTCCATAATGAAAAGGTGTTTTCTATGAAGTTTTTAAAAGATATCTCAAGGTTAATATAATGGCTTTATTTTACAAATCTTAGCTCATTTGGTCACCAAATAGCCGTGAAAAGTCAAAATTACAAATCTAGATTGGAGTATGATTTTTATCAAGACCAGTTTACATCAAAAGGCCATAACTTGTGTTTCTGAAGAATTTAAGTGATTCAAAAGCCAAAATTCACCCACACTTCGAGAGCTACAATTCTTTATGACGAGACCAAGCCTAGATTCAAACATTATTAGATTGAAAAATTACTTCAAAATTTCTACACCAATTTTACCACTTCCTTATAATGTTAGAATTTATTTTCCTTTAATTACATTTGAATTTTTTTTTAAATGGAACTCTTTTAAACCTATCCTAACCTTTTCCTACTTGTAAGCCCTTATAAATACCCTAGACCTTTCTTACAATTGGCACATGGGATTTTAGGTTAAAATTCTAGATTTTAGTTTTCAATTTATGAAATTATCATCATTGTTTGCTTGCATAATCATTTTAAATTATTTTATGGTTTTGATTTTGTAAGTAATTTAAAATGAAAACAATAAAATAATTTAAAATGAATATGCAAGCAAACAAAGATGATAATTTCATAAATTGAAAGCTAAAATCTAGAATTTTAACCTAAAATCTCATGTGCCAATTGTGAGAAAGGTCTAGGGTATTTATAAGGGCTTACAAGTAAGAAAGAGTGAGGATAGGTTTAAAAGAGTTCCAATTAAAAAAGAAGTCAAATTTAATTAAAGGAAAATAAATTCTAACAAGATAAGGAAGCGGTAAAATTGTAGAAATTTTGAGGTAATTTTTCAATCTAATAAAGTTTGAATCTAGGCTTGGTCTCTTCATAAAGAATTGTAGCTCTCGAAGTGCGGGTCAATTTGGGCTTTTAAATCACTTAATTTCTTCACAAAAACACAAGTTATGGCCTTTTGATGTAAACTGGTCTGGATAAAATTCCTACTCCAATCTAGATTTGTAATTCTGACTTTGTACAACTATTTAGAGACCAAATGAGCTCAGATTTGTACAAATAAAGCCATTCTATTAACCTTGAAATATCTTTTAAAAACTTCATGGACAACACCTTTTCATTATGGAACTCTAAGATTATGAAAATCTCAAGTAAATCTTCAAAGATCAAATATACCTAAGTCTGGAAATCACATAACATGCCCGGACATCAGCTGTTTGGATCCCATAGGCATGGCAATGAAAAGCCAAGACCATGGGATTAAATTTGCTTTTGGATCTTCATCTTTTTATTCCAATTAAAGTCCATGTATGTGACATTGAGCGCCATGAGCATTGGTCTTGACTTTATTCAATGCGTAGCCTTACTTTCAGTAATATCCCAAACTATACCCTAAAATTTAGAAAATGCTTATTGTTGTAATGGAATTAAATGCTAAATGCATATATGATTAAGTGGAAAGATAAGAGAGGAAAGTGTGTATATGTTGTATATATGAAGATATATACAACATATACAAGTCAACTTTATTGATGGTCAAATGAGGTAATTAATTATTTTAAAATAGAAATTAGATTTAAGTGGAAGGTGATATTTATATTATAATAATATATTAATACTTGGTGGGGATTTATGAAGATTTAAGTGGTTAAGATGTGAGGTTGGTTTGACTTTCTTATTCATCTTCTTCTTCTTCTTCTTCTTTCTTCTCTTTGGCCGGTCACTATTATCAACCAAAGGAAAAGGGATTTTGTTGCTTCCAAACTCAAGCAATTGAAGGATTTCAAGAGATCAAGTTGGAGTTTTAAGGATTTTCTTCACTTTTGGTAAGTTCCCAACTTGTTTCTTTGTGCTCTTTTGGAGTTTGTGTATTTGAGTTTGGTGAATGGTTGTTGTAGATGTGTTTTTGGTTGATTTGGTATGTTTGAAGCGTTTGGTCTTTTTAACTTTGATTTTTGGGGTTGGATTGAAGAAAAGGGTTAAGTTTGGTGAAGATAACAAGAGTTGTGGATTGTGTATGTGTTGAGTTGTAAATATGGTTTATGATTGTGATTTGTGTTTGATGCATGAAATTGAGTTGTTTTGATGTTATGCAAGTTTATTATGGTTTATTGATGATTTTGCTTAAGTTTGTTTGGAGTGGAAAAGGGTGAAAGAAAGATGTTTGTTGGATATGGTGTTTTTGGTATCTATTTTAGGTTTTTGGCTTGACATGCCCAATAGCACGGCCATGTCCTTGGGCGTGTCGTTGGTTCTATTTTTCAGTGTGTGTGACACGGCCAACTAGGCTTCAAGGACTATGCCTAACCAAGCTTTAAGGGGAGCTCAGCATCAACCCAACTTAGCTTCAAGGACCAAGCCCAACCCAGCTTCAAGGGATTGTTACTTTTAGGCATGCCACCAACAACAAAACTCTGAAAATTGAATAATATACTAGGCACACAATTCTTTCTTTATTTCAATATCAAATCCATTCTCATATTCTCATGATCATCTAGGCACAATGCCCCAACTATTTCCTTTACATAATTATAGCCAACACCAATGGCTTCACATATCATCATTAGGATATATATATTAAATTACATTGCTCATACATTTTGAATCCTCAACATATATTTCACATAGTTTACATAATGCAAATCATAGCACCATTCTCATATGTCAACAATATAATAAGTAACCTAACACATTTTCCAACCAAATGTGTTAAGTCTCAAAGTCATGTAAATGTATGCAATCATGTAAGGTTTGTACTTACCTCTAAGAGCAACTAACACCAATCTAACAACCTCCTCTTCCAAGATTCCTTCAACACTTGGATTAGGGTAACTCAATTCTCTTCAAAAACTAATTCAAAGGTGATTATACATTCTCACTTAGTGATATACATAAGAAGATAAGAATAAGAACTATCTATGGGCGTCATCCTGATCGTGGCCTAAACCCACAACACAGAACCTTTGACAGGCTCAGTGACATGGGCATGTCACTAGACATGTCAATCCACCAATAACACAGTAGCTATGACATGCTCAGTGACATGGGCGTGTCACTAGATGTGTCAAAACTATTCCAACACAGAAGCTGTGACATGCTCAGTGACATGGGTGTGTCACTGCTCGTGTCACCCATACTGAAAACAGAACCAACGACATGCCCAAGGACATGGCCGTGCTACTGGGTGTGTCAGGCCAAAAATCTGAAATCGATACCAACAATGCCACATCCAACAAACCTCTTTCTTTTACCATTTTCCACTCCAAACAAACTTAACCAAAACCATCAATATGCCAAAATAAACTTGCATGACATCAATACAACTCAAAAACATGCATCAAAACACAATCACAGTCATACTTTACAACTCAACACATACACAATCCATAACTCTTGTTATCTTCACTAAAATTAGACCTTTTCTTCAATCCAACCCCAAAAATCAAAGTTAATAAGACCAAACACTTCAAACATACCAAAAACACATCTACAATAACCATTCACCAAACTCAAATACACAAACTCCAAAAGAACACAAAGAAAAAAGTTGGAAACTTACCAAAAGTGAAGAAAATCCTTAGAACTCCAACTTGATCACTTGAAACCCTTCAATCTTGAGTGAGGAATCAACAAAACCTCTCTTTCCCTTGGTTGATAATGGTGGCCGGCTAAAGAGAAGAAAAAAGAAGAAGATAGAAAAGTGAAAACAAACCACTTCTCTTAACCACTAAATTCCCTCTTTAATCTCAACCAAGTATTTAAATATTATAATATAATAAATATCATCTTTCACCATCACATAATTTCTATTTAAAATAATTAATTATCCCATTTGACCATCAATAAATGTTGACTTATATATGTTGTATATATCTTCATTTATGTAACATATACACACTTTCCTCTCTTATCTTTCCACTTAATCAAATATACAATTTGTATTTAATACCATTTTTAACACTTAACATTTCTTACAATTCTCCCTATCTACAAATAAATTTCGTCCTCGAAATTATCTGTTCTCAAGTCTGAAACAGCTGGAGATACTGGTCTCGCATCACTTGCTCACTCTCCCAAGTTGCCTCTTCCTTTGCATGATTCTTCCAAAGAACCTTCACAAGTGGCACTTTCTTATTTCTTAACTCTTTCACTTCATGTGCCAAAATAGCCATTGGTTCTTCTTCAAAAATCAGATCCGAACTCACCTCAATGGATTCTTGTGACAAAAAGTGAGATGGGTGTGACCTGTACCTCCGTAGCATAGAAACATGGAAGACATTGTGAATTCCATCCAATTCAGGCGACAAAGCGAGTCTATAGGCCACTGGTCCAACTCTTTCAAAATCTCATAAGGTCCAATGAAATGAGGTCTCAGCTTCCCTTTATGGCCAAATATCAAAATTTTCTTCCAAGGAGACACTTTCAAAAATACTTTATCTCCAATACTAAACTCTATGTCTTTCCTCTTCAAATCTGAATAGGATTTCTGTCGATCTGCAGCTGCTTTCAAACGATCCTGGATTATCTTCACTTTCTCTTCTATTTCTTTTATCAAATCAGGACCAACCAACTTACTTTCTCCAACCTCATCCCAATATAGAGGCATCCTGCATCTTCTACCATACAATGCCTCATAAGGTGCCATTTTAATATTGGACTAATGACTATTGTTATAAGTAAATTCAATCAATGGCAAGAATCTATCCCAACCCCAAGAGAAATCAATGACACAGCTCCTCAACATATCCTCTAAAATCTGTATCACTCTCTCTGACTGCCCATCTGTCTGAGGATGAAAAGCAGTGCTAAAGTGCAACCGAGAACCCAAAGCATTTTGCAAACTCTTCCAAAATCTCGAAGAAAACTTGGGATCTTGATCAGAATATACAGCTCATCCAACTTCTCAAGAGAATAGTCCACTCGAACTAGAAGGAAATCAGCTATCTTCATCAACCGATCAACAATCACCCAGATGGCATCATGCTTCTTCTGAGTAAATGGCAAACCAGTCACAAAATCCATTGTCACTCATTCCCATTTCCATTCAGGCACTGATAAAGGTTGGAGCAACCCTAATGGAACTTGGTGCTTAACTTTCACTCTCTGACAAGTGAGACATTTGGATACAAACTCCGCTATGTCCCTCTTCATACCTGACCACCAATAATGTTGCTTCAAATCATGATACATCTTAGTACTCCCAGGGTGGATAGCAAAAGTCGACTAATGTCCTTCCTCCAAAATTATCTTTTTTTAATCTTGCATCATTAGGAACACATAATCTATCTTTGTACCAAAGGCTGCCATCAGCTCTCACATGAAAATCTCTACTCTTTCCTTTTTGGCCATTCGATACCACTTTCTAAATTTTATCATTAGCCAACTGAGCCTCTCTAATCTGGTCCAACAAGACTGGCCTCAATTGCAATTGAGCTAACAAAGCACCATCATCACAAGTCTCAAAACTAGCATGCAGCGCTCTCAACTCAACAAGCAACGAGAGCGAATAAGCAGTCAAACCTGCCAAAGACTTTTGACTCAAGGCATCAGCAATAACATTTGCCTTACTAGGGTGATAATTGTTGCGGCCTCAGCCTCACTATCTGCAAGTGCACAGATCGTTAACAAGTAATATAATGATGAGTAGAGTATCGTTCCCATGAGGAGGTTAATTCTAAGTACCAAACAATTAAACCGATTAATATTTGGATAATCAAATTTAATTTATGATTTAACTAGCTAAAATGACAATAAATCAAGAATAAATTTCTAATAATTTAAGACTTAGGGTTTAGTCACCTTTATTGATTTATCATGGATTTTCTAAGGTATCGATTTAATTCAGTCTTCCTTTTGATAAATGGTTGGATTCTCCTAAATTAAGTTCAAGTCTCTCTCAAGTACTAGAACTAATATCGACTTTAATCCTTACATCTACTCTCGGGATCATAAGTAATTAAATCAATTCATTAAGTTTTATGAGAATCTTGAATCAACCTCTTAAGGGTTTAACCTTATCTCTAAGTGAGAAACTTACTTAAGATTGTTATCTCCTTGGACTAATGTCATGCTTCCACTCTCTCTCCATCACACAACATCTCAAATCAATTAATCATTGGCTAGATAATCAAAGCATTAAGATTAAAGACAACAAAATAATCAAAGGATAACTAAATTAACCAAATAGACATTTATAACTCCATGATAAATTCAATTAAAGGGACCAACCCTAAAAAGGATTAGTTCTTCATTATTGAAATAAAAACATTGTAAATATTCAAAATGGTAAATGAATACATAATTAAAAGGAACAAGAAATGTCAAACTCTATTTCTTTGAAGAAGATCTTTACTTGGATCTTTAACTCCTCCTTGAAGCAGAATTTCACACTTCTATACTAAATTTATTTTGATGAATCTAATTTAATCTCTTACATATCCTATTAATTCATGCTCTCTTGATCCTTAGAGGAAATGTGTTTATATAGAGTGCTTGAAGACTTCTTTAGTGGAGAAAAACTAAAAAAGGTTTAAACAAGACTTGGTTGGTGAGTTCATCTTCAACATTTGCAACTCACAAATCATAAAATAAGGGCCACGGTTGTGGCTTTTGGAGTGCCACGGTCTTGGCCTGTGTGAACTCTGCCTGTTTCGTCAAACTTTTCAGCTACCAAGGTCGGTCTGGTGGGCCACGGTCGTGGCTTTTGAAATGAGGCTGCCAAACTTATTTTCTTCTTTTTCTTGGCTCAGGCAGTGGCGAAATGGAACCCACGGTAGTGGCCTTTGGGAGCCCACGGTCGTGGCATGTGTTTTGCCTTCATTTTTGCTTGCTTTTCTTGAATTTTGCCTTAATAATCATCAAAAACCTTTAGTCTTGTCTTCCATGCTCAAAAAGTGTAATTCTAACTCAAATAATCAAACACATCAAATTCAATTGGAGAATAGTTAAAAATCGAATTAAAATTGCATAAAACAATGATTATATTTTCACTCTATCAAATTCCCCCAAACTTGAATTATTGCTTGTCCTCAAGCAATTAGAGTTAAATATTTCTCTATATGTTAGTTTATTTACAAAATCTTAAATGATCCAAGTTTTAAAACCTTAAGTTGCAATTAGCTTCATAATTTTACCATACTTCATGCTTTCCTCCTTTACTCAAGAACTTAATTCATTGCAATCAATCATCATATTTTAGATAAGCAAATATTCTCTTTATATATATATATATCCTAGTCTCATATGCATGCTTAATCGAGCCTTCTCCACTAATAGACCATACTAGATTAAGGGAAATCAAAGGGTCTTTAATAGGCTTCTAATGAGGTCTAAAAGGTATGGGCTAAAATAAGGTTTAGATAAAAATAGGTTAAGTATCTTCCAAAAAATTTTTTCCTTGTAGCTTTTGTAGAGGATTTTTGAATGCTTTGCTCCTTTCTTTCTTTTTAGGGAGTCTAATTTATTTATCATATATATATATATATATCATTCAATTATATATATATATATAACTCCTCCAAACTTTAAACTTTAGAAGCTTCTTATTTTAAACTTGTATCCTCATAGTAATTTTTTAAAAGATAGTTAACCTTGAAAAGGGTGGTTTTTGTTGCTTATCAAGAAATTCTCAAGCTAAAATATTTTTTTTAGGCTCAAAAGGAAAAACTAGAGTCAATGTTCAAATATGGTGGATAAAAAGATTTGGCTTTTCAAACAATGCCTAAATCATTTTTTCCTTTTATCTAGCTTGATTCTTTTCCGCCTCAAAAGCTCTTTTAAACATGTTCTAGGCCTAGGTAAAAGAATATAAACTCAATCTAAAATTCAATAACTAACCATTTTTAATTGCATTGAAGAGCTCATTTGGAATTTTAAAATTCATATGGTATTATTATTCCACCAAATTTTAAGTTTTAGAATTAAAACTTAACTGAATCAAATTTTAACATATAAAAGAACATATAAAGAAATAAAAATACTAAACAAAAATTAAACCATAAGTAACCAAAAGCAGAGTTAAAATTGAAATAAAATATAAAAATACCATAAAAACAAAAAATATAAAATTCAATAACTAAACAAAATATAAAAGTACCAAAATTGTGCATAAGAGTAAACAATAATTCAGAAAACTCCCCCAAACTTTAATCACACTGTCCTCAGTGGGTGCTTGCATTAGGGTCATCACCAGGCGAAGGTGGTTGCTATGGAGGCGGGTAGTGCAGTCCAAATAGAGCAAAGAAAGTGTTGAACTGTTCACTAAGGCCCGTCATCTGAGTGGAAATGGTACATACCTCGTGCTCAACTCCTTTGAACCGTTGCTCCATATTGTCAAAACATTGCTCCCAGACTTCATTCCTGCGATTCATCTCATTTTCAAAAGATTCAAGTCTGTTAGCAATATATTCAAATGTGTTTGGTGGTGAAGCAGATGGTCTGGCTTCAGAGGGTGGTGGTGCGAATGGACCAGCCTCAAAAGGTGGAGGTGGTGGTTGATCTTCAGGTTCATCAAACTCTCCCCCTTCTCCAAGCAACTCATCTATGTCAATGTTTATATCTGCATCCGATGGCCCTAGAATCTCATATCGGTTCCCTCTTTTTCTTGCTATCCGCATGGCTAAAACAGTGATCATATCAATTGTAATTTTACTAGGTACGGGGACAAGGTGATCAAATCTAATATTTAGATAATGTGCAATTTTGGTGATCATCCCCCCAATTACAATTTTTCCACTCCGTTGTCTAATCACTTCCTCACATCTTCTAGCAAACCAATAACTGACATTAAACACTTTTTCCTCCATGGCACAATAAAAGAAGTGCAATTCTTTTTAATTTACATTCGTTGACTCTCCCCTCTTCCAAAAATGGTGTTTGCTAGGACAATATGAATATACCTATAGAATGGGTTTGTAAAATTAGAGGCTTTAGATATTTTGCTATTAAATCATCTTGTGCCTCCTAATCTAGTCCATGTGGAATTTTCATCAAACTCTTCCATTCTACCAGGTATCCCCTGCAAATTTGATAATCCAAGTGCATCCCCAAATTCAAGCATAAACCAATTATAATTTTGATTTCCCAATCTAAATTCCACTCTCCCATTGAATCCAGCTTGAAAACTGGGTGGAAAAAAAATTTAAAACTACTCAAGAATTCCAGGGTTAATTCAGCATAGGTGGGGAAACACATACTAGAAAACATGATCCATTGCATATCAGTAAACATTTTCATCAATTCATTATTCCATTTTAATTTTCTCACAATATTTCCATCAATAAATCGAGAAGGAATAAATTTTCTAGAGTTTAACATTTGGTACCTTTGCCTTTGTTCTTCATCTTGGAAATGAATTTTCTGATACATGCTTAGTCCTTGAGGTGTTGAAGATGTTGGTGGAGATGGTGTTGATGATGATGAGGAAGATGTTTCTTGGCATCTTCTTTTAGACCCATCTCCCCTTGATCCTCCACCTTTTGATTTTCCTGTTGATTTTGTGGCTAAAGTCTTGCTTCTCACCATTTTTGTGTTTGATTTGATGAAAATATAGAAGAATTGAAGAAAATGGAATGAAAATTAGAGTTTAGGTCATGGGTTGAGAGGTTTTGGTCGTGGCTTTCAAACTTGGGAAGCCAGGGCTAAAGAAGAAGAGAAAACGAGATGCTTATATAGTTCTTGGAAGGCCATGGTCGTGGCATGTAAGTGCCATGGTCGTGGCCTTATGTTGACTTGGTCAATGGCGGTTTGCATGGCTTGCCACGGTCGTGGCCCTTGGAATGCCATGGTCGTGGCTTTGGTTTTGCTTCTGCCTCCTTGTTTTCTTTGAGAGGGACATCTTAGCAGCCTTGGTCTTGATCCCACGGTCGTGGCCTTGGTTTTTTTGCTGTTTTATCAAAATTATTCCTCCGTTTCCATTTTTACAGTTTCAAATTGAATCCCATGGCCCTGGGGATGGATGGCCACGGTCGTGGCATATGAATTCCTTCCATTTCTTGTGTATATGCACTTTAGATTACCTTCAAAACAAAATTTAAACACATCTATTAAAAACTTTGAAATGAAAAATTAATTTAAAAGAACAAATGGAAAAAGAATTGGGCTGCCTCCCAAAAAGCGCTAATTTATAGTCTTTAGCTTGACTATATCTTCTTATCCTCAAGGTGGAAGATCACAAATTACTTTTTTCCCACTATGTTGCTGGCTACAGTTGACTTGGAATTTTGCTTTCCAAGTTCATTATACCCTTCAAATTGTGCTTATGAGCTTGATGAGGCTAAATTATATTTTCCCTCCTTTGGATTGGAGTTTTGAATTTGGCAATTCTTGAATGCATTTGGAGATTTGATCACGTTAATTTCCACTTGTTCATCTTCAATCTTTGAAGTGAGTTTACCATTTTTCACATCAATTACAGCTCCAATCGTGGCTAAGAAGGGTCTCCCAAAAATCAATGGATCATCTTCATCCTTATTTAAATCAACTAGCATGAAAATCAACAGGGATGTAAAATTTTTCCATTTTTACAAGCACATTTTCTGCAAGTCCTTTTGGGCATTTGACTGATTTATCTGCAAGTTGTAATACTAAATTGGTAGGTTTCATTTGTGCAAGTTCTAATTTCCTGAAAATAGATAAAGGCATTAAATTAATACTAGCACTTGAATCACATAATGCATTTTGAAAATTTAATCTACCAATTTGACAAGGAATCGAAATACTCCCTGGGTCTTCAAGTTTAGAAGGGATCTTATCATGAAGAAGATTGTTGCACTCCTCAGTAAGTGAAATCTTTGTATTTTCCTCCATATTTTTCTTTAACCTTTGAGGAAAAGGAATAGGTGGCACATAAGTTCTGACCTCTTATTTTATTGGCTCCTATTGTTTAGCGTCACTTTCTTTCATTGGAGAAGAAGAGATTTGATAAAATTGGCACTCTAGTGAAGAGTTTTCAAGTTGTATGGTATTTAGGAAAATATCATTACAATGTTCTCTTGGATTGATTTCTGTCTGACTAGGAAGAGCTCCTTGATTCTGATTATAGTGAGAACTTGCAATTTGACCTACTTGAATTTCAAGATTTCTATTTTGAACAGCAATTTGTTCCATCCTTGATTCAAGCTTGTCATGTTATTTTTCCAGCTTGTCGAACCTTTCTGAAGTTACACCAATAAATATTTCCGAAGCCAATTCATAGGATGGTTTACTTTCAGTTTGATGAATTTGGCCTTCATTTTTCATGTATGGTGGCTGATATGGTGCTTTTTGATTTCCTTGATTTCCCCATGCGAAATTAGGGTGATTTCTCCATGTGGGGTTGTAAGTGTTTCCTTGTGGGAAAGTTGGACCTCTATTTTGATTCCCCAAAAATTGGACGTGCTCCATAATTTTGCAACCAGCTATATCGTGGCTTCCTCCACATCCTTCACAAATTGGAGATGATGATGACAAATTGACATGCTCTAATTTCTTGGCAATTGTATCTACTTTGCTGCAAGTAAAGAAAAATGGTCAATCTCATGTAAACCTGAAACTCTTTTTTGCATACCTCGTTCTGAAGTCCAATGATAATTATTTGCAGCCATTTCTTCAATTAAATTAGTTGCTTCAGAAGGAGCTTTTTTTATTAGAGCACCTCCTAATGCTACATTAATCATTCCCTTAATATTTGGATGAAGTCCATTATAAAAGGTTTGAATTAAAAGCCATTCCGAGACTCCATGGTGAGGACATTTTCTTTGCAAATTCTTGAACCGTTCCCAAGCTTCATATAAGCTCTCCCCATCTTGTTGAATGAAACTTGTGATATCATTCCTTAATTTAGTTGTCTTTGCAGGTGGAAAATATTTTGCCAAAAATGTAGAAACTAATTGATCCCAAGTGGAGAATGTACCTGGTGCCTTAGAAATGGGCCAATCTTTTGCTTGATCTCTTAACGAAACTAGAAAAAGTCGAAACCTAATAGCATGATCAGATACACCATAAATTTTAAACGTATCACACATTTCTAAAAAATTTGAAATATGAGCATAAGCATCCTCATATGGTAAGCCATGAAAAACAGATTGTTGAATTAAACTAATAAATGCTGGTTTTAGATCAAATGTGTTGGCTTGCACAAGAGGTTTGACTATGCTAGATCTTGGGTGAGCAGAAGGCATAACATATTGTTTCAGGGTCATGTTCTGTGGATCTCCCATGATTTCTTCTTCTTCTTCTGAAGAAAATGCTCCTTCTTCTAAATGGATTTCAGTTGAAGTTCCTTCTCCTCTTTGTCTTGCTCTTCTTTCCTTGTTTCGTTGTCTATAAAATTTTTCAATTTCAGGATTATACGGTGCAAGTTGAGTGTGTGGATTGCTACGCATGTACCCTTAAAATTTAAAAAAAAATAATGCAGAAAAGTAAAAATCCAAAGTAATAACAGTTTAATATTATCAATATCAGAATGATTGCCTCCCCGGCAACGGTGCCAAAAACTTTCCGCGGCCTCAGCCTCACTATCTGCAAGTGCACAGATCGTTAACAAGTAATATCATGATGAGTAGAGTATCATTCCTGCGAGGAGGTTAATTCTAAGTGCCAAATAATTAAACCGATTAATATTTGGATAATCAAATTTAATTTATGATTTAACTAGCTAAAATGATAATAAATCAAGATTAAATTTCTAATAATTTAAGACTTAGGGTTTAGTCACCTTTATTGATTTATCATGGATTTTCTAAGGTATCGATTTAATTCAGTCTTCCTTTTGATTAATGGTTGGATTCTCCTAAATTAAGTTCAAGTCTCTCTCAAGTGCTAGAACTAATATCGACTTTAATCCTTATGTCTACTCTCGTGATCATAAGTAATTAAATCAATTCATTAAGTTTTATGAGAATCTTGAATCAACCTCTTAAGGGTTTAACCTTATCTCTAAGTGAGAAACTTACTTAAGATTGTTATCTCCTTGGACTAATGTCATGCTTCCACTCTCGCTCAATCACACAACATCTCAAATCAATTAATCATTGGCCAGATAATCAAAGCATTAAGATTAAAGACAACAAAATAATCAAAGGATAACTAAATTAACCAAATAGACATTTATAACTCCATGATAAATTCAATTAAAGGGACCAACCCTAAAAAGGATTAGTTCTTCATTATTGAAATAAAAACATTGCTAATATTCAAAATGGTAAATGAATACATAATTAAAAGGAACAAGAAATATCAAACTCTATTTCTTTGAAGAAGATCTTGACTTGGATCTTTAACTCCTCCTTGAAGTAGAATTTCACACTTCTATACTAAATTTATTTTGATGAATCTAATCTAATCTCTTACATATCCTATTAATTCATGCTCTCTTGAATCCTTGGAGGAAATGTATTAATATAGAGTGCTTGGAGACTTCTTTAGTGGAGAAAAACTGAAAATGGTTTAAACAAGACTTGGTTGGTGAGTTCATCTTCAACATTTGCAGCTCACAAATCATAAAATAAGGGCCACGATCGTGGCTTTTGGAGTGCCACGATCGTGGCCTGTGTGAACTCTGCCTATTTCGTCAAACTTTTCAACTTCCAAGGTCGGTCTGGCGGGCCACGGTCGTGGCTTTTGAAATGAGGCTGCCAAACTTATTTTCTTCTTTTTCTTGGCTCAAGCAGTGGTGAAATGGAACCCACAGTCATGGCCTTTGGGATGCCACGGTCGTGGCATGTGTTTTGCCTTCATTTTTGCTTACTTTTCTTGAATTTTGCCTTAGTAATCATAAAAAACCTTTAGTCTTGTCTTCCATGCTCAAAAAGTGTAATTCTAACTCAAATAATCTAACTCATCAAATTCAATTGGAGAATAGTTAAAAATCAGAGTTAAAATTGCATAAAACAATGATTATATATTCACTCTGTCAATAATCAATCAAACAGTCGTAGTCTTTAATCAATTCTAACCATTGTCTCTGCCGAAGATTCAGCTCTCTCTGAACACCCAAGTATTTCAAACTCTTGTGATCTGTATAGATGAAAAACTTCTCCCCATAAAGATAATGTTGCCAAATCATCAAAGCAAACACTATGGCTGCCAATTCCAAATCATGCATCGGATAATTCAACTCATGCGGCTTCAACTGCAGAGAAGCATAAGCTATGACTCTACCCTCTTGCATCAAAACACAACCTAAACCATTATGTGAAGCATCACTGTAAATCACATATGGTTTATCTTCCACAAGCAAGGTAAGAACAGGAGCTTGAGTCAACATCTCCTTCAACTGCTTAAAACTTACTTGACATTGATCCGTCCACACGAATCTAAATCCCTTTCGAAGTAATTTGGTGAGTGGAGTAGCTATCAAAGAAAAACGTTTCACAAACCATCGATAATAGCCTACCAAACCCAGAAAACTTCTAACTTCAGTCACCGACTTCGGTGTACTCCAATTCTAAATAGCTTCAACTTTGCTCGGATCAACTCTTATACCTTCTAATAAAACTACATGACCGAGAAAAGTCACTTGATCAAGCCAAAACTCACACTTATCTAGCTTAGCATACACTTGCTTCTCTCTCAAAATCTGCAATACAATCCGTAAATGCTCATCATTCTCCTCCTTATTATGCGAATACACCAAAATATCATCAATAAAGACCACCAAAAAATGATCTAAATAGGGTCTAAACACCCTGTTCATCAAATCCATGAATGTTGCTAGTGCATTTGTCAACCCAAAAGGCATCACCAAAAACTCATAATGCCCATGCCTTGTGCAAAAAACTGTCTTAGATATATCTTCAGCTCTGACTCTCAATTGATGGTACCCTGATCTCAGATCAATCTTAGAGAAAATTGCTGCTCCCTTCAATTGATCAAAGAATCAATCTTAGAGAAAACTGCTACTCCCTTCAATTGATTAAAGAGATCATCTATCCTAGGCAAAGGATACTTATTCTTGATGGTCACCTTATTCAACTGCCTATAATCAATGCACAGTCTCAAGGTACCATCCTTCTTCTTTAAAAACAAAATAGGTGCTCCCCACGGAGGCACACTAGGCTGAATAAACCCTTTATCCAGCAACTCTTGCAATTGCACCTTTAACTCTCTCAACTCAACTGGTGCCACTCGTTAGGGAATAATAGAGATGGGAGTGGTACCAGGCAACAAATCAATACCAAACTCAACCTCTCTCTCAGGGGGTATTGTGAGCGGGGATTTTCGCCCCCACTCCCAGTGGAATGGTTCTTGCGACTTCAGCACTGTTTAGGCTCGGGGCCTTAGAGAACATGGACCTAAGTCAAGAGAAAATGGAGTTGCCACCTTAATGGGGACTCGATTCCTAAGGAATCCCCAACCCCTTAATGGGTTCGGAAAGTTGGGTATGTGTGGGGAAGGTGAGAAATGGCCGACCACCCCCACAATGCCCAGTTCATTGGAACCGGCCTCCTTTACAGGTCTTAATATTATAAAATTCTTAAATATAACAATATTATCCATACTACACACAATAAAAAGAAAGCATCATTATATTAAAATCAAAGCAATGTCCAAACAAATAAAACAAATAAATGGACACCCATCCAAGGATGGAAACATGTCCTTACATCACATGCCTAGATAGGACACCCACCAAAAGGCATAACCATGCCCTTTACATAAGTTCTAAAATAGAAAAGCAAATTAAATTACATGATGTTTAAATAATGAGGTACCCACCAAGTGGAAACATACCTCTTACAACTTTTGGAAATCTAAATTGATTGATAAAAGTAAATAATCATTCATCATAAATAAATCATTCATCAAAAGTATTTAAATATCAATAAAATAAACATCCATCCATGATAAATTAAATAAATCAAGTATTGAAATTAAATAGATTAAAGCATAAGAGATAAATCAAGGTATAAGTAAATATGGAATTGAATAAAGCAAATAAAAGTTCAATTATAGCTACTGTGACTTTTTATGAAATTAAAATAGATTAGGGTTTTATGTTTTAAAAGGTTGGTAAGACTCTTTGATTAAACAAATTAAGGTTTGAATGATGAAATCATGAAACTAGGGTTTTAAATACCTTAAAATACTTTAATTTGTGACTTTTGATTATTGAATTTTAAGCTACTGTGCAATTTTTGGGTTTTCATGTTTTTTTGTTTTTTAAAATTTTAAAAAGGATTAGGGTTCATAAAAATTAGGGCTTAAGGTTTTAAAAGGATTAGGGTTTACTATTTTAGGTTTAAAAGTTGAATTTTGGATTTTAGGGTTTTGAATTTGGGTCTCGGGTAATGAAGAATTTTTAGGGTTTTAAAAATCAATTTGATATTTTATGAAATTTTATGAATTTAAACAAAAGGATTAATTGAAGTTTTTATAAGTAGAAAAGATGTTTTTTTTAAGGCTTTTTGAATGAAATAGAACCTACTTTAAAATCTTAAAAGAAACAGAATTTGATTTTGGTTTTGTTGAAAAATATGTTCAATTAGTGTTTTAAGGTCTTTAAGAAGAAAAAATAACAATTTTAAGTCTTTTTTTAGAAAAAAAAGGTCACGTTTTAGTGTTTTAACTTTGGAAAACTAAATTAAAGTTCTAAGATTTTAACTTTTGAAAAACACAAAAAATCCCAGTTTTAGCTACTGTGTAAAAAAAAATTAGAATTTAGAATTTCATACCTTCTTTTGTAAGTTGCTCCAAAATTGCTTCTTCTTGGATGAACTAGCTCCAAAGACAAGCCTTTTTTGCCTTTGGAATTCTTTTTTTCGTGATGCTGATGTCCAGAAAAGATTTAAATTGAATTTCTTCTTTTCCTTCCTTGATTTGGTTTCAAACTTTCCAAACTCCCTTTGGATTTCCTCTCTCTCGGCCACCTTTAATTTCAATGCCTTTGGTCCTTATTTATAGTGGTTTAAGGTTATTTATTCCTAATTAATTAAGGTAAGTAATATTAATAAAAAAAGAAATTAAAACCTAATTGGATTAGGTTTCAAAAAAATTACGTTGAAAAATTTTGTGCTAGCAAAAACTGCAGCAGCCGGGCCCGTTGGCTGGGCGTGTGGGCGTACCAGCCCGCAGGAAATTCCTGCGGGCAGCTATTTCACCCGCAGGAAATTCCTGGGGGCTAAATAACTCGCCCGTAGGAAATCCCTGCGGGTGAAACGCCCACAGGCCTGCGGGTGAGCTGCTGGGCCGACGGGCCCGCGCAACCACTTTTCGCTTCCGATTTTTTTTTCGACTTTGATTTTATTTTTATTTTTATTTTTTAATTTTATTTGTTTATTTTCATTTTTTATCAATAAAAAATAAATACTATGGTAAAAATTATTTAATTAAAATTATTTTGGACCAATTAGACAACAAAAATCATTTTGGGCTAAATAAAATATATTAGATCGGATTGGGTCAAAAATTAAGGGTCTATAGTTTGCCCCCTGCTTGAATGATCTGAAACCTTAGTGAAAGAGAGTGAAAAGCAATAAGACTTAATTTTTGATATGGCGACTTGTTTTGGGTTCTGGACCCGAGGATGATTCTAGGTTCTGGACCTGAGAAAAATTTGGTTTCTGGACCCGGATTCGAGTTTTGGACTCGAGGATAATTATAGGTTCTAGACCTAAGGAAAATTTGGGTTCTGGTCCCTGTTCGAGTTCTGGGCTCAAGGATGTTCTAGGTTTTGGACCTAAGGGAAATTTGGGTTCTGGACCCGGATTCGAGTTCTGGACTCGAGGATAATTCTAGGTTTTGGACCTGAGGGAAATTTGGGTTCTGGACCCGGATTCGAGTTCTGGACTCGAGGATAATTCTAAACTAGACTTGGATACTCGATATTAATTTTGATTTGGATACTCGATACTCGATCCTAAGCTGGATTTGCGATACTCGATCCTAAAATGGATTTGGATACTCGATCCTAACTTGATTTGGATACTCGATCCTAACTTGATTTGGGATACTCGATCCTAACTGGATTTGGATACTCGATCCTAAACTTGATTTGGATACTCGATCCTAAACTGGCTTTAGATAATCGATCCTAAATTGGCTTTGGATAATCGATCCTAAACTGGATTGGGATACTCGATCCTAACTGGATTTGGATACTCGATCCTAACTTGGCTTTGGATACTCGATCCTAAACTTGATTCGGATACTCGATCCTAACTTGATTTGGATACTCGATCCCAAATTGGATTGGGATACTCGATCCTAACTGGATTTGGATACTCGATCCTAAACTGGATTTGGATACTCGATACTAACTGGATTGGGATACTCGATCCTAACTTGATTTGGATACTCGATCCTAAACTAGACTTGGGATACTCGATCCTAAGCTGGATTTAAATTTGATTTGATTGACCTTTTATTAGTTGAGGATTCTAGCTTAACTTGTTATTCCATTCTTTTGCTCTTCCTTTTGAAAAAATTCAGCTATTTTTAATTGGACCTTATATCCTCTCCTTGCCCCCCTGTGTGGCAAAACATTCGTAAGTGAGTTTAAAAATATTTGGTATATAAACTCAAAAAATTGAAAAGGAGAAACCTTTCCCCTTGTGTAGGCTCAAACCTATGATGTTTTTTGTTGGCTTTGATTGACATTCCTGTTGTCTAGTTCTTCGCACAAGCAAGCATTTCATCTCTTTGAAAAATTACTGGAGCTTTCTCAAGCAATGGGCTTTCTATGCCCCCCTTGATTTGATATCTTCTTTTGATTCTTTACTTCACAGGGTGTTTACTATTCTTTTTGCCAAAGAACACAAGACAAGAAAGTGCGATGTGATATGCTCATGTATGCATGATATGCATGAATGATACTTACAGCGGTTTTATTGACTCACAGACTGAGGTGATGAGCAGAAGTGTTCTCATTGACTCCTTTTGATGTTTGTTCAAGTCTTGCATGAAATGCTCGAAAGCTTTTGCATTTGTGGTTTTCATCTTCAAGATGTTGAAAACATGAGTGGTGGAGACCCTGAGCAGCAGAGTCAGGGATGCATCTATTTCCAAGCATGTCGGTTGATAGCTTCTTCATGACCTTGCCAATAATCATTTCAACGGACTTCCCTTAGCTCGAAGGCTTTGTATGACAAAACACTCTTTTTTTTTTAATTTTGAATTTTGATTTTGAAAACAAATGTTGGCTTTGCCAAATTAATGTCAATGTACCTCAGGACTTGATAAATTAACATATCTATAACATGACAACCCTAGTTACCGTACTAAACTCGGGAATCAATTCTATTTAAGTAAGAATTGTTGCACTTCAGATAGGCACATACACATTGCTTGGCCAAAGGTCTCATTTGAGTTAATATTGTCTATCTCATATGCATGCTTATCCAAACTATCTCCACTAATAGACTCTACCTACCAAGAGAGATCAACAGGTCTTTGATAGGCTTGAAACGGGGTCTATGAGGGAAAAAGGCTTAAGTGAAGGCCATTTTGAGATTGGAGCTGGTGTGACACAATAGACAAACTCTCACACTACAAATTTCTTGTTGGAACTTTAGACAATTGGGAGCAATCATTCTAGACTCCAAATTCCTTCTATCTTCTTGGCATTAATCTGGATCTTGATTAGGACAGTTTTTGCCCTTGCAAAAAGTTTGGTTCCCAAATTCATTTCTTTTTTTCTTCTCCCTTTTCTTTATTTCTCTTACTCTTCCCTTTTCTTTCTCTTTGTTTTCCTTAATCTTCCCTTTCTTTGAGCATTTCCCTTCTTTCTTGTTGGACTATCAAGTACAAAACTTTTAAGAACTGGATGGTCTCCCTCCTTTTCTCCAATTTTGGTTGAATCTTTGGTTGCGTTGGGCCAATTCAAGTAAAAATGTCTTTATGAACCAAACGGAAGCCTTTTGCTGCTTTAGGTAAAAGATAACTCAGTTGGCTTTATGAACCGCCTTTTTAGGTTTTATCTTCTTTTTTTTAAATTCTTTTTCTTTTCTTTTTCTATTCTCTTTTTTCCTTTTTTCCTTTTTTTTTCTTCTCTCTCTCTCTCTCTTTTTTTTAGCTCAAACTAAGTTGTCCTGTTTATACCAACTTGGGCTTCCAATAATGGATGAGGGGAGTAACATAAATCTTTATTAACAGGGATAAACCATTTGTTACTCTAATGTTGACCTAATATATCAGAGATATTAAGTGAACTTCAACTACCCTTATGGTCTTGAAAAATTCAACTACCCTTATGATTTTGAAAACATCAACTACCCTTATGGTCTTGAGAACATCAACTACTCTTATGGTCTTGAGAACTTCAATGATCTTGACCAATCATTGCTTTCTTTGATATTATTGCCTCTTTATCTTAGTGATCATAAGACTTGTCAAAAGTATCACAACAGCTCAGGGTAGATTATTGGGCTTTTATGCCAATGAAAAAAAGCTAAAATTTTATGAAGGCTCAAAGGGACAACTAGAGATTGATATTTAATGAGGTGGATACTAGTTGTTGGCTAACCAAACAATGCCAAGATCATTTCTCTCTTAAATAAGTAGAGTTCAATTTTACCTCGAAAGTATGTCAAAGCATGTTCTAAGACTGGCTAAGACCTAGACAAAGGTAATTATGTAGGAGCCCTCTCTAAGTAAGCATACACAACTCAATGCTATAGAGCAATTCCTTCACCTAGTAAAGTCATTCGAGTCATGATGCATAAATATATTAATTCATGGATTATCAAGATAGAATCCTCATTGGTTGAGCACCAAAATGAATAAAGACCAATAAAAATTTATGATAAAAATAATTTATTCAAACAAATTTAAATTTGAAAAACACAATAGTTCCAAAATATTAAAGAAAGTAAGATTGAAAAGCAATATTCAAGCTAAGGAAAGTTCATTGAGTTTGGCTTCTTTTCCTTTTACATCTTCAATATCCCCATCTTGAAAGGATGATAAAACAAAATCTTCTTCCAATCCTTTTCCCACCATGAAGGTTGCTGGTGGAGGTACTCTATTGAACCTTGGTAATGGATTGTCTTTGGTGTTGGGCTTATCCGGCTCGGGTAGCTTGCCACTATCAATTAAATTTTGAATCTCATGCCTTAATTGGGTACACCTATCAGTCTCATATCATTGAGTCTGATGAAATTGACAAAAAGCCTTAGTATCAAATTTTGGGGGTAATGGACTAGGCAAAGGTCGAGGAGCCAATGGTTGTAACAACCCTTTCTTTTGTAGCTTGTCAAAGACCCAAGACAAAGGCTTCCCTAGATTTGAAAACTGCCTTCTATTTGCTTGACCAGTTGTATTGACATTGACTTCTTTTTGTGTGCTTTGATTGCCCGACTGATAGTTCCCTTTCTCATTCCTTTTTATTGAAAAGCGATTCCTCTCCCTTTCCCGCTCTTCAATTTGTAGACCAGCTTGGAGAAGGTCTTTGAAATCATAGATGAGTGTATGAGACATCTTCTCACGAAGATTAGGCAACACCCCTCTCACAATCATCCTTATTTGGTCGGATTCATCTGGCCTTTTCTTGAGTAAAGCGGCCTGGTTTATCCATGGCTTCACATAGTCTACAAAATTCTCATTCGGCCTTTGCTTAATGGATTCCACTTCCATCAAGGTAACCTCCATTTAAACATTGTATCCATATTGTTGGATGAAGGCTTTGTAAAGTAGATCCCAACTCTTTTGTGTTCCATCATCCAAGATATTGAACCAATTTTGGACAGCAGGATCCAATGAGAGCATGAAGTACCCTAGAGTTTGAGCCTTAGTAGCTCGGGCAGACTGCATGGCAGTGATATATTGCTTCACATGGAGATGAGGATTTCTAGTGCCATTGTACTTAGCAAATGATGGCATCTTGAATTTATAAGGGACCTCATCATCTTGTTCAAATAACTTGTCAACTTCGGACATCTCTTCGATTTTCAGCTTCTTCTCAAATTTCTTTTCTAAATCAGCAATCATCTTTTCAACATCAGATGTCTCGGTCTTTTCAATAGTTGCCTTCTCAACAGCCTTAGGTTCTTTCTTCTTTTCTTGAACCTCTTGGTAGTATTGAGCCCAATCATCATCATCATCAATGACAACCTTTTCATCATCAAAAGCTACTTCATTAATTTTAGTCTTCCCTTTGTACTTTGGTTTCTTAGTGCTAGCAGATGCCTCGGCATGGTTTTCTAAGATTGCAGTCAATTGGTTCCTCATGGTCTCAGCTAGGGCCTCTTTGAATTATTCCATCTTGGCATTGAGGGCTTCATCCACCATTCTTTGAATTTGTTCGGGCTCCATTGTTCTTGGTGAGCAAGTGATTGAGTCGTTGCTAGATATCTCATCTCCGGCGTAGGTTGAATTGTAAGATTTTGAACTATCGTAATCCAGGGTTGTGAGCCAGAGAGGATTAATGATATGAGATGCAAATGTATGCATGTATGCATGTATGCACAAACAATAGACAAACAAGGACAAATTAGGACGTTCCTTCCAACCTTATAACATCCACACACTAATGGCGAGTCTCTTTTCCTAGGTATATGGTTAACCAAAATACCAACATGGGGTACCTTGCTTTCTAATAATTCCCTCGGACGTTTCAACCAATAGTTATATCCTTGAAAATGGAAATCAATCCATGATAATTCCCATTAATTAGATTTTAATCCATTCAACCAACTAAAGTAGCTTTTATGCTATATTGGATTAAAACGAAATTAAGAGGATTATTATAAATAGATTTCTCACTTGAAAAGAGGTAACTAGTGGTTCATGCCAAATACAAGCCCATAGTTAATTTATTCTTAGTGTAAACTAGGTCCACAATTGATTTTTGGTATTTCATAATTGACCTAAATATTTTTGCAAGCTTTTTATAAGAAAAGGTTGGGTGAAAATAGTTTTGTTTCTAAACCCATTGTAAAATATTTTAGAAAAATGGATTTTGGGCTTAGTATTTGGGCCATGAGCCAAAGGATTTTTGATTTATTTTTAGAAAAGTCTTATTTCCAAAGACCATCTTAAAAAGTTTTGAAAATAGTTTTGGTCTTTTGGATTTTAAAGAAAAAATTTATTTTGAGCTTGCAAATGTACTTGGGTCATATTAGAAAAAGAACAAACCAAATAAGCCGTGATTTAAACCATGATAAATTATCCATAGTCAAACAACATGCATTTGGGTAAAACCCTAAGGAAAGTAACTAGGCCAATTGCATGAGCTTTAGTATTTGGGTTTAAAGGATTAGGTTCTCATAGCAAGTATATACCAAATGGTATGAGGCTATGAGTGGTTATGCCATGCTCGATCTCCATACCTTGAGTGAAAGTATGGTATCCCTTACATAACATAACACGGGTAACACGGGCATCCTAACTCATGCACACGATGCAATTTAAGATGATGCAATGGATAATATCATTATAAGAAAGAATAGAATAATATAAAGACCAATGGAATCAACTTCTCTTTTCCCCATTGGAGTCGCCACTATGAGCGGGGATTTTCGCCCCCACTCCCGGTGGAATGGTTCTTGCGACTTCAGCACTGTTTAGGCTCGGGGCCTTAGAGAACACGGACCTAAGTCCGGAGAAAATGGAGTTGCCACCCGGACGGGCCGGGAAAAAGAAAGGGGTGGATGACTCGATTCCTAAGGGATCCCTAACCTCTTAATGGGTTCGGAAAGTTGGGTACGTGTGGGGAAGGTGAGAAATGGCTCAGCACCCCCACAACACCAGGTTCATTGGAACCGGCCTCCTTTTCAGGTCTTAATATTATAAAATTCTTAAATATGACAATATTATCCATACTACACACAATAAAAAGAAAGCATCATTATATTAAAATCAAAGCAATGTCCAAACAAAACAAAACAAATAAATGGACACCCATCCAAGGATGGAAACATGTCCTCACATCACATGCCTAGATAGGACACCCACCAAAAGGTAGAAACATGCCCTTTACATAAGTTCTAAAATAGAAAATCAAATTATTTTACATGATGTTTAAATAATGAGGTACCCACCAAGTGGAAACATACCTCTTACAACTTTTGGAAATCTAAATTGATTGATAAAAGTAAATAATCATTCATCATAAATAAATCATTCATCAAAAGTATTTAAATATCAATAAAATAAACATCCATCCATGATAAATTAAATAAATCAAGTATTGAAATTAAATAGATTAAAGCATAAGAGATAAATCAAGGTATAAGTAAATATGGAATTGAATAAAGCAAATAAAAGTTCAATTATAGCTACTGTGACTTTTTATGGAATTAAAATAGATTAGGGTTTTATGTTTTAAAAGGTTGGTAAGACTCTTTGATTAAACAAATTAAGGTTTGAATGATGAAATCATGAAACTAGGGTTTTAAATACCTTAAAATACTTTAATTTGTGACTTTTGATTATTGAATTTTAAGCTATTGTGCAATTTTTGGGTTTTCATGTTTTTATGTTTTTTAATGTTTTAAAAGGATAAGGGTTAATAAAAATTAGGGTTTAAGGTTTTAAAAGGATTAGGGTTTACTATTTTAGGTTTAAAAGTTGAATTTTGGATTTTAGGGTTTTGAAATTTGGGTCTCGGGTAATGAAGAATTTTTAGGGTTTTAAAAATCAATTTGATATTTTATGAAATTTTATGAATTTAAACAAAAGGATTGAAGTTTTTATAAGTAGAAAAGATGTTTTTTAAGGCTTTTTGAATGAAATAGAACCTACTTTAAAATCTTAAAAGAAACAGAATTTGATTTTGGTTTTGTTGAAAAATATGTTCAATTAGTGTTTTAAGGTCTTTAAGAAGAAAAAATAACAATTTTAAGTCCTTTTAGAAAATAAGGTCACGTTTTAGTGTTTTAACTTTGGAAAACTAAATTAAAGTTCTAAGATTTTAACTTTTGAAAAATACAAAAAATCCTAGTTTTAGCTACTATGTAAAAAAAATTAGAATTTAGAATTTCATACCTTCTTTTGTAAGTTGCTCCAAAATTGCTTCTTCTTAGATGAACTAGTTCCAAAGACAAGCCTTTTTTGCCTTTGGAATCCCTTTTTTCATGATGATGCTGTCCAGAAAAGATTTAAATTGAATTTCTTCTTTTCCTTCCTTGATTTGGTTTCAAACTTTCCAAACTCCCTTTGGATTTCCTCTCTCTCGGCCACCTTTAATTTCAATGCCTTTGGTCCTTATTTATAGTGGTTTAAGGTTATTTATTCCTAATTAATTAAGGTAAGTAATATTCATAAAAAAATAAATTAAAACCGAATTAGATTAGGTTTCAAAAAAATTGCGTTGAAAAATTTTGCGCTGGCAAAAACTGCAGCAGCCGGGCCCGTTGGCTGGGCGTGTGGGCGTGCCAGCCCGCAGGAATTTCCTGCGGGCGGCTATTTCGCCCGCAGGAAATTCCTGTGGGTGAAATAAAAAAGTTATTTCGCTCGCACGAATTTCCTGCGGGCAAAATAACTAGCCCGCAGGAAATGCTGGCGAAACGCCCACAGGCCTGCGGGTGAGCTGCTGGGCCGACGGGCCCGCGCGACCACTTTTCGCTGCCGATTTTTTTTTTTCCGACTTCAATTTTATTTCTATTTCTATTTTTTAATTTTTATTTGTTTATTTTCATTTTTTATCAATAAAAATTAAATACTAAGGTAAAAATTATTTAATTAAAATTATTTTGGACCAATTAGACAACAAAAATCATTTTGGGCTAAATAAAACATATTAGATCGGATTAGGTCAAAAATTAAGGGTCTACAGGTATCCCTGGAAACTCATCAGGAAAAACATCTAGAAATTCTGCAATTGTGGGTATACTATCAAGCTGAGAACCCACTGCTATAGTATCCACAACATGAGTAAGATAAGCATCACATCCTTTCTGAATCAATCTCCTAGCTGCAACAGCTGGAACAACCATGGATGCAAGATGTTTCTGCTCATTAGATACCATAACACTTCTACCATCACCGGTTCTTAAGGTAACACACTTATTTTGACAGTCTACCATAGCCCCATGCTTAGACAACCAATCCATGCCCAAAATCAGATCGTACTCCTTAAAAGCATTTTAATCAAATCACCCAGGAACTCCTCATCCTGCACCACAACTGAGCTATCTCGATACGACTTGCTAACTACCACACTATGCCCTAAAGGATTTGTCACCAAAACATCAAATCATAGGGATTCTGAATGTAATTCAGATACAGGCAAGATAGATGCACTTATGTATGAATGAGTAGATCCTGGATCAATAAGAGCAAGAACTAAAATGCCAAATAAAGAAAATATACCCGCAATGATGGCTGAAGCATCTGCCTGCCTCTGCATCACATACACTCGCTGAGATGGCACAGCCTCATCTGGTTTACTACCTCCGGATGTAGAGCCTCCTCTCTAACTAAACCCGAGTTGACCACCTCTGCTAAAACCTCTTCCCCTCGACTTCCTCTAACACTAGGTCTAGAAGCTGCAGTATCAGTCTGTTTATCTTCCAGTAACTCAGGGCAATCTTTGATGAAATGATCTGGTGACCAACATCTAAAACACACTCCTGGTCCACCCGTCTTCCAGCAAGCACCCCTAAGTGGCCTACCACAATGGACACATGTAGATGGAATAGATCTATGAACCACTGGAGTCGGAGCACTAGCTACAGAAACTATAGGTCTTGGTCTCTGCCTCTGATACTGAACTGACCTACCTGGCTACCTCTGGCTCCTAATGAACCTCTGAAAAGGACCTCCTCGGCATCTCTTTGCAGATGAAGACCCTGCCTCAAATTGGGGTCTCCTAACTCTAGTCTCCTCCTTAGTAGCAGCTGCTGCAATACCCTGTGCTCTTTCAACACTTATGGCAGCTGCAACCAACTGAGAAAAATCTTAGTACCGAGAACCAGCAACAATACACATAATAGAGGGTCTCAATCCTTCCTCAAATCTCTTACACCGGTCTATCTCATCTGAAATAATCCCTCCGGCATAATGACTCAACCAGATATACTCAATCTCATACTCTGTCACCGTCTAGTTATCCTATCTCAGATTCAGAAATTCCATCTTCTTGGCATCTTTATACTCCCTTGGAGTATACTTCTGCTCAAACTCCCACAGAAAATCACCATAAGTCAAGGTCGGTGGATCATCCAATGCATGTGGAACTGTCTTCTACCAATCATACGCATCTCTCTGCAACAGTGATCTAGCATAATCAAATTTATCTTCAGGAGTAGCTTGTAGTTGAATGAATACCCTCTGAACTCTATCCAACCACTACTCAGCTACTGCAGGATTTGTAGTGCCAAAGAAATCCTCAGCTCTGAACTTCCTCAATTTATCACACTGCCTCACCGGTACCTATAGCTGCGGTTGCAATAGCGGCTGCTGCACTAGAGCCTGCCTCAACAATTCTATCATATGCCTTAACCAAACCGACGGAATCTCATTAGCAGCTGGTCTCTTTGGCACAGGAACAGGTGCCTCACTAGCTATCTCAACCCTAGCTCCATCTCTACCCTCATCAAGAGCTACACTCTCAGCACTACCCTCTATGGACTGATGTGACTGAGATGCCATCACTACCTATATCTGCAAACACAGCAGAATATACCTTATCAAAGATCAGAAATTGCCAGTACCAAAACATGTATCTTATTCAAAAACCATATTTTAAAAATCTAAATTTTCTTTTTCTTACAATTCACCTAGGTTGAGAACCTCAAATCTGGCTCTGATACCAAAACAATTGTAACACCCCCGCACCCCATATATGTACACCTCATATACACACACACTATATGCGATATACGTATACAAGATACAGGAATATCACAGTACATTTTAAACAAACCAATCTTTAAAACTTTAACATCAAATCATCATTATAGATAGTAATAGATAAAGCATTCCTTGTTAAAATACATATATATTTTTTCATTACACCCAAAGTTTATCCAAAATATTTGTTTAATAAGTAGCGAAAAGTGTAGCGAAATATACATATGTATACATCAAAAATAATATTTACAAAAATATATAGTTTATACATGCTTGGCAGTTCATCTCTGATCTTGAAGTCCAACAATCAATACTTCATGAGGGATCACAAGCCTAGACTCGACTCGGTCTAGCCGAACTCTCCGGCTCAATCGTATCTACCCTGTCACCTGCATGATGAACCACAATCGCGCTAAGACAAAGGCTTAGTGGTACTAATCATGATAACAATATGATTCAATGTAATGCCAATGTCAAACTTTCAAGAATTAGAAACAATATACAAGGATATCATATTTCATAACATTAAATCTCATTACATTGTTCACTTATTCCATTATTCAATATTCACATTAAAGCAAAGACAAGCATGGGCCCAAAAGAAACTAATATGCCCTTCAAATTCCAGAGTTACTATTTTGGTCCAATAATCACATTTATCAAGTCCGTAGGCGAATCATTATCATAATGAGAAACATTTCATATGTAACATCCCAATTAGGGTTCAAGGACTAGGCCCAACCAAGCTTCAAGGGGAGCTCAGCATCAACTCAACTTGGCTTCAAGGACCAAGCCCAACCCAGCATCAAGGGATTGTTACTTTTAGGCATGCCACCAACAACAAAACTCTAAAAATTGAATAACATTCTAGGCACACAATTCTTTCTTTATATCAATATCAAATCCATTCCCATATTCTCATGATCATCTAGGCACGATGGCCCAACTATTTCCTTTACATCATTATAGCAAACACCAATGGCTTCACATATCATCATTAGGATATACATAACAAATTACATTTCTCATATATTTTGAATCCTCAACATATATTTCATATAGTTTACATAATGCAAATCATAGCACCATTCTCATATATTAATAATATAATAGGTAACCTAACACATTTTCCAACCAAATGTGTTAAGTCTCAAAGTCATGCAAATGTATACAATCATGTAAGGATTGTACTTACCTCTAAGAGCAACTAACACCAATCTAACAACCTCCTCTTCCAAGATTCCTTCAACACTTGGATTAGGGCAACTCAATTCTCTTCAAAACCTAATTCAAAGGTGATTATACATTCTCACTTAGTGATACACATAAGAAGATAAGAATAAGAACTATCTAGGGCAAACTCTACACATGACACGCTCAACAATACGGGCGTGTCCCTGATTGTGCCCTAAACCCACAACACAGAAGCTTTGACATGCGCAGTGACATGGGCGTGTCACTGAACATGTCAATCCATCAATAACACAGTAGCTATGACATGCTTAGGGACATAGGCATGTCACTGGACGTGTCAAAACTATTGTTGCGCTCGAATTAACTCTACCACAAAGCGTCACTCGCAAGTATACGAGGTAGCTGTAGCGAAGGTGATCGCCCCAAGGTCATTTCCCCAAGAAGGTGTCATTCGTAATAGCTTGATTAAAGCAATTAAATTAAAAGTGAAAGTTTGTTGTTTGAAATGCTAAAGAACAATTTAAACCTAAGATTAAGGAGTGTAGGGTTGAAGTGTGTGATGAGTGCACAAGATCAATTCAGTTCTTGGGAAAGTGCCTAGGGTTATAGGTCCATTCAATCAAAGCTCAATTCTCAATTATCTATTAACATAGCCTTGTAATTAATTTGTTCCTTAAGGTTAATTAGTCAATTACCAATTCATTAGTTCTCACATTCATGAATTAGCAATAACCAATTATTTTACATTACCAAATTAATAAAACCCTAGAACTTATATTTCTAATTCATTCATAGGGTAATCGATTGCATAATTCCGATATCGAATTTCACCTCTCGGTCCTTCATTCAATATCTAGAGATCAATAGGTAGCTAATCTATCAACCTAGCATACATTCCAATGCAATCAACCAATCAACAAGGAACATCAATGGAAATATCAAATTAAAGCATCCAATCAAATATACTATAAACCCTAAGCATGAGTTTTTAGCTCAACATCATCAATTTAAAACATTCATTCAACTCAATATAAATCAAGAACAAATTGTTCATTGTAATATCAATCTCTTAATACAACAAAAACAATATTGAAATGAATTAAAAGAGAGAATAGAAAAACCCCTTGTGAAGATGCCAAGAGTAGGATTACTAGTCTTCCTCCTAGCTCCACATTGATATTTGATGAAGAACTCAAGCCCTCTTCAATGGTTGATTTCCCTTTTGCAATATGAAATGGAGCTTTCTCAAGTCACCAATCCTTCAATTGATTGTGCCTTTGGAAGATAGAAAGGAGCTTTCTCAAGTCACCAATCTTTTCAATGAAGCTTCTTCAACCTTTGAGAGCTTGAAACCCAATTTATCCCAAAGAACCAAATTGAAGCTTGTCAATGGAAGATGGAGAAGATGAAGATGGAGGATGAAGATGAGGGACAAGGAGAGTGTCACTCTCTCCTCATCCCAAGTTATGAGAGCCCTCTCTTCTCTTTTCTTTTCTTTTTGCTCCAAACCCTAGCCGCTCTCTCCAGTTCCCTTTTTTTTTCTGTCGTACGAACGATTTTATAGAGATTAAGGTGACACAGCCAAGTTAAAGGAGACTTGGCCGTGTCTGTGTCTTTGGTCCATGAGAGACACGGCCAAGTTGAGAGTGACATGGCCATGTTGGACAACTTTGGAGGGACACGGCCAATGACTTGGCCGTGTCCCTTGCTTGTGTTCGCTTCTGTCTTAGATTTCTTCTTTTCTTCTTTGGTTGAGTGACACGGCCGTGTTTGGAGTGACTTGGCCGTGTTGGATCATTTTGGAGGGACACGGCCAGTGACTTGGCCGTGTCCCTTGCTTGTGTCTTCTACTAATTGATTTTCTTCCTCTTTTGCTTTGGATTGAATGAGACACGGCCAAGTTGAAGCAACTTGGCCGTGTTTAAGCTCTTTTGGAGGGACACGGCCACTGACTTGGCTGTGTCCCTTGAGTGTGTCCCTCACTGATGTTCATTTTTGCTCTTTCTTGCTCTGTTCTTTGGTTTTGCTCATTAGGTGAGACACGACCAGAGACTTGGCCGTATCTCTGGGTGTGTCTCTTCCTGTTTCTTCATTTTTGCTCTGTGTTTCACTGTTTTGATCTTCCAAGGGTGTTTTTGCTCTCAAACCTAAAAAAAACACAATAAACAAACTTAAAACAAAAATCAATCAAAACATTAACTAAAACACACATAAAATCATATTGAAAACTAGTACAAAAATGACCTAAACAACTATTCCAACACAGAAGCTGTGACACGCTCAGTGACATGGGCATGTCACTGCTCATGTCACCCATACTGAAAACAGAACCAACAACATGCCCAAGGACATGGCCATGCTACTGGGCATGTCAGGCCAAAATCCTGAAATCGATACCAACAATACTACATCCAACAAATCTCTTTCTTTTACCATTTTCCACTCCAAACAAACTTAACCAAAACCATCAATATACCAAAATAAACTTGCATGACATAAATACAACTCAAAAACATGCATCAAAACACAATCACAATCATACTTTACAACTCAACACATACACAATCCACAACTCTTGTTATCTTCACCAAACTTAACCCTTTTCTTCAATCCAACCCTAAAAGTCAAAGTTAATAAGACCAAACACTTCAAACATACCAAAAACACATCTACAACAACCATTCACCAAACTCAAATACACAAACTCCAAAAGAACACAAAGAAACAAGTTGGAAACTTACCAAAAGTGAAGAAAATCCTTAGAACTCCAACTTGATCACTTGAAGCCCTTCAATCTTGAGTGAAGAATCAACAAAACCTCTCTTTCCCTTGGTTGATAATTGTGGCCGGCCAAAGAGAAGAAAGAAGAAGAAGATAGAAAAGTCAAAAAAAACCACTTCTCTTAACCACTAAATTCCCTCTTTAATCTCAACCAAGTATTTAAATATTATAATATAATAAATATCATCTTCCACCATCTCATAATTTCTATTTAAAATAATTAATTATCCCATTTGACCATCAATAAATGTTGACTTGTATATGTTATATATATCTTCATATATGCAACATATACACACTTTCCTCTCTTATCTTTTCACTTAATCAAATATACAATTTGCATTTAATTCCATTTTCAACAGTTAACATTTCCAAAATTTTAGGGTATAGTTTGGGATATTACACCCATCTAAGGATGGAAACATGTCCTTAAATTATCCATGTCTAAAACTAAATAGGACACCCACCGAAAGGTGGAAACATGTCCTTTACATTGGTCCAAAAACTTTAAAATAAAATAAATTACATTATGCTCACGACATGAGGTACCCAAAAATATGGAAACAAACCTCTTACAATATTTGGAAATCAAAATAAATCAATAAAAGTAAATAACCATTCATAATAAATAAATCATTCATCAAAGATATCCAACATCAATAAAAAAATATATAATAAACATTCATCCAATTTAAATAAAATAGTAAATATATTAACTTTAGGGGTTCATGCATTAATTAGAGTTTCTAGGGTTTTATGTTCAATAACTAGGGTTTTGCATATACTAGTTTAATTTGTTGAGAAATATTTTAAAGTAACAACATAGCTAATAGATGTTAAAAAGATTCAAGGTTTTGGATGTTTTTATGAGAATAATGTTATTGTGATTTAAAAAGGTAGGTTTAGTTAGGGTGTAATATCCCAACTATACCCTAAATTTTGGAATGCTCATTTGTGAGAATTGGATTAAATAATTTAAAGTGTGTATATGACTAATGGAATAAGGGGAGATATGTATATGTTGTATATATGAAGAGATATATATTATATACAGGTCAGTGGGTTTTATAAGTCAAAAGAAATATTTTGATTAATTAAATGGATTTATTTAAGTTAGTGGAAGATGATGTTAGTGGGTGATTATTATATTGTTTAAATGTATGGTGGAGAGTGATTTGGGGAAAAGAGGTTTGGTTATTAGAGAAGAGTGTGTTGAATTTGTTTTTTTCTTTCTTCTTCTTCTTTCATCTTCATCTTCTTCCTTCCTTCTAGTGAGTCGGCCACCATTATCAACCAAAGGAAAAGAGATTTTGTTGCTTCCAAACTAAAAGATTGAAGGATTTCCAGAGATCAAGTTGGAGTTTTAAGGATTTTCTTCACTTTTGGTAAGTTTCCAACTTGTTTCTTGGTTTTCTTTTGAGTTTGTGTTCTTGGGTTTGTTGGATGGTTGTTGTAGTTGTGGTATATTTGAGGGTTGTGTTTTTTATTAACTTTGATTTTTGGGTTTGGATTGAAGAGAAAAAAAGGTTAAATTTGGTGAAAGAGGCAAGTGTGTGGATTGTGTGTTTTTTGAGTTGTGAATATGGTGGTGTTTGTGTTTGATGTTTGTAATTGAGTTGTTTTAAGGTTTACTCAAGTATTATATGGGTTGTTGATGGTTTTGGTTGAGTTTGTGTGTTGTTGATATGGCTATTGGAAGATGATTGTGGGTTGTGGCTTTGTTAGAGTCGATTTTAGGGTTTTTGGCTTGACACTCCCAGGAACACGGCCAAGTCTTTGGGCATGTCGTTGGGTCTATTTTCTGGGTTGGTGACACAAGCAGTGACACGCCCATATCACTGAGCATGTCATAGCTTCTGTGTTGTAGTAGTATTGACACGGCTAGTGACACGCCCATGTCACTGAGCGTGTCATAGCTACTGTGTTGTTGGAAGATTAACACGTCTAGTGACACACCCATATCACTGAGCGTGTCATAGCTTCTGTGTTGGAGGAGGATTGACACGGCCAGTGACATGCCCTTGTCACTAAGCATGTCAAAGCTTCTATGTTGTGGGTTTAGGGCATGGTTAGGGACACGTCCGTGTTGTTGAGCATGTCAAGTGTAGAGTTTTCCCTGGATAGTTCTCTTTCTTATTTTCTTATGTGTATCTCTAAGTGAGTGTGCATGATCACCTTCAGATTAGGTTTTGAAGAGAATTGAGTAACCCAAGCCAAGGTTTGAGGGATATCTTGGAAGAGGAAGTTGTTAGAGTGGTGTTGTTGCTCTTGGAGGTAAGTACAAACTTTGAATCATTGCCTACATTTATATGACATTGGGACTTAACACATTTAGTTGAGAAATGTGTTAAGTTACTTGATATATTGTTGATGAATGAGTTATATGTTATGATATGCATAATGTGAATTATGTTGATGCATCAATGCAATTGAGTGATGTATTGTACATGAAAAGAAATGTGGAAAAATGAGATATGAGATGTGAAAACATAATGTAACCAATCGATATTGAGATGAAATAGAAGAATGAGGAAATTGAGAAAAGATGATATACTAAGGCAATGAGCCTAGTTTGATTATGAGAAATGAAATGAGAAATGAATTGTGAAAGAGATTGATAATGAGATAAATGAATTAATTGTGTGCCCAGTATGTTATTCAATTTTCAGAGTTCTGGTTTTGGCGGCATGCCTATGAATTGCTGGGCAGGTGAAAAGACCAGGTTGTAAGCCGAGCCCAGCTGATAAATGTGATGTTTTTGGGGTGAAAAGACCAGGTCGTAAGCCTCAAAAACTGTAACCGTCTAGCCGGGTTGAGGACCAAGATACCGGGGTCCTAGGGTCTAGCCGGGTTGAGGTCCAAGAGACTAGGTCTGTTACATTATCCATGGATACATATATTGCCTAAAGGGCTAGACACAAGGTGTCAATATGGACTAAAGCAGTAACTCTAAACTTTGAATAGCATATTAATTCGTTTTGGGCCCATGTTTGTCTTTGCTTTAATGTGAATTATCAAATGTGATGCAAATGACTAATATGTTGAGATATAATGCAATGAGTTGATATATTCATATATATTATGCATGAGCATCGAATTGATCTATATTGAATCAAAGTTTGTACCACTAAGCTTTCTACTTAGCGCGATTGTGGTTCAACGCAGGTGTCAGGGTAGATTCGGTTGTGCCGGAGAGCTCGTCTAGACCGAGTCAAGTCTAGGCTTGAGTTTGTGATAGCAGTGTTGAGTTGTGGACATCAAGATCAGAGACGAACTGCCAACATGTATAAATTCTATAATTTTGTGAACATTAATTTTGATATATATATATATATACTTATGTATTTTTCGCTGCTTATTTAACAAATGTTTTGAACAGACTATTTTGGATAAACTTTTGGGTACTAATGTTATATATATATATATATATTACTATTTATAATATAGGTTAAATATTTTAAGTTTACTCGAACTGACTTATGATGATTTGATTTAATAGTTAAAGTTTGGTTTGTTTAGAAAGGACCGTGACATCCCTGTATTCGGTATACGTATATTGCATAAGCGAGTGTATACGGTGTGCGTATATTGGGTGTAGGGGTGTTACAACTATTTTGGTATCAGAGCCTAGGTTTGAGGTTCTCAACCTAGGTGAACTGTAAGAAAAAGAAATTTTTGTTTTCTAAAATATGGTTTTTAGATAAGATACATGTGTTGGCACTGGTAGTTTCTGATCCTTGATGAAGTATTTTCTGCTGTGTGTGCAGATATAGGTAGTGATGACGTCTTAGTCACGTCAGTCTGTAGAAGGTAGTGCTGAGAGTGTAGTTCCTATTGAGGGTAGAGATGGAGCTAGGATTGAGTTAACTGGTGAGGCACCTGCTCCTGTGCCAGAGAGACCCACTGCTAATGAGATTACGCCGGTTTGGTTATGGCATATGGTAGATTTGTTGAGGCAGGATAATCGGACAGTGACAGAGTATGAGATTGAGTTTATCCGGTTGAGTCATTATGCCGGTGGGATTATTTCAGATGAGATAGACTGGTGCAGGAGATTTGAGGAGGGGTTGAGGCCCTCTATTATGTGTATTGTTGTTGGTTCCCGGTAACAGGATCTTTCCCAGCTAGTTGCAGTGGCCCGGAGTGTTTAGAGAGCATAGGCTATTGCAGCAGCTGCTACTGAGGAGGCGACTAGATTTAGGAGACCCCAGTTTGAGGCAGGGTCTTCATCTGCAAAGAAAGGCCGAGGAGGTCTTTTTCAAAGGTTTAGCAGGGGCCAGAGGCAGCCTGTTAGGTCAGTACCACATTAGAGGAAGAGATCAAGACTTACAGTTTCTGTGGCTAGTGCACCGACCCCAGTTGCTCAGAGGTCTACTCCACCTCATGTGTCCATTGTGGTGGGATACATGGAGGTGTTTGTTGGAAGATAGGTGGACTTGCTTTGTGTTTCAGATGCGGATCTCCTGACCATTTCATCAGAGATTGTCCTGAGCTACAGGAGGATAGGCAGGCTGATTCTGCAGTTTCTCGACCTAGGTTAGAGGAGTCGAGGTGGTAGAGGTTTCAGTAGAGGTGGTCGACCTGGGTTTGGTCAGAGAGGAGGCTCTACTTCCGGAGGCAGTAACCTAGATGAGGTTGGGCCTTCTCAGTGAGTGTATGTGATGCAGAGGCAGTCGGATGCTTCAGCCATCATTGCGGGTACATTTTCTTTATTTGACATTTCAGTTCTTGCTCTAATTGATCCAAGATCTACTCATTCATATATAAGTGTATCCATCTTGCTTGTGTCTAAATTGCATTATGAGTCCCTAGGATTTGGTGTCTTGGTGACAAATCCTTTAGGGCATAGTGTTGTGGTGAGTAAGGTGCACCGAGATAGTCCAGTGGTTGTTCAGGATGAGGAGTTTCTTGGTGATTTAATTGAAATGCCTTTTAAGGAGTATGATTTGATCTTAGGCATGGATTGGTTGTCTAAGCACGGGGCTGTAGTAGATTGTCAGAAGAAGTTTGTTACCTGAGAACCGGTGATGGTAGAAGTGTTATGGTATCTAGTGAGCAGAGACAACTTGCATCCTCATTTTTGCATTCACAACACATTACCCAATTATGTTGGGTATTTTCACACAATATGCATGTTTCACATGTTATGCAAATTAGCCATTATTCTACTATAACCCAAGGCATGGGTAAATTAGCTCATCATCAATTTAAAATAAGTATTCATCTCAATATACATCAAATCACAATTTTCCATTGAAATATTAATGTTCTTAACAAACAACAACAATCAAGAAATGAATTAAAAGAGATGCTAACAGTTGAACTACTTGTCTTCCTTCTAGCTTCCACTTTGATGTGATGAAGAACTTCCAACCCCTCTTCAATCAATGGCTCTCTTCTTGAAAGAAGTGACATGGACAGTGGCTTGGCTGTGTCACTTTCATGTGTCCACTTCTGCCACTTTCTTTCTCTTTTTCCTTATTTTGTTCAATTGGTGAGACATGGCTAAGACCTTGGTTATGTCATGTGACACGGCAAGTGGCTTTGCCGTGTCTCTTGCTTGTGTTCTCTAATGGCTAAACTTCTTGACGGACACGGCCAAGCCAAGTTGTCCTGGTCATGTCTTGCTTGTTCCTTATCTTTCTTGCCCTTGATGAGGGACACAACCAAGCTATGAAGTCTCTTGGCCGTGTCACATGCTTTCCTCCAAATTTATTCCATTAAATTGAATTGAATGTCCATTATTTTGCATTCCAACCTAAATAAAACACTTCAAGCAATTTTTAAACACAAATTAAAAGAAAAATTAACTTAAAACCAATAAAATTACCCTAAAATATTTACATAATTAATCAAAACAACCAAGCATGAGGGAATGCTAAATGTTTAGTAATTGTTCCTCTGACTATGATAAAAGATCCCATTGAAGTAGCTAATCCTATACAATATTGTTTGTACATTTGGTCGTAGAAATTGCATAGTATCATAAATAGCTATTCTAGACATTACCCATCCTCTATAAGAGTTTATAAATAGATACAAATATTTTTTGTCATTCTCCATACTCAGATATACCGTAAGGCCAATAAGCTGATTTGAGATTTTATTATCAACATCTTCACATAAATTGCTTTGCATTTGGAATCAAATAATGTTGGTGTTGTGTTAATGATTGATGGTATAATTATACAAGAGGGAATCTCTATAAAAGCAACAGGAAGAATTACTCTGATACAGATGAGTGAGGCTTATTTGGTTCATGTTCTAAATGCCTTGGCTAAGCCTATTGATGGTCGAGGTGAAATTTCAGCTTCTAAATCTCAGTTAATTGAACCTCTTGCTCTAGGGCATTATGTTAGATATCAAAGAAAATTCATTCTAGCTTCAAAAGATAGACCTCATTGTGAGTAGGAATTTTTGCCCCCACTGCTATGTGGAATGATTCTTACGACTTCGACACTGTTAGGCTCAGGGCCTTAGAGAACACAAGCCTAAACTCGGAGAAAATGGAGTCGCCACCTGGACGGGCCGAAAAAAAGAAAGGAGTGATTGACTCCATTCCTAAGGAATCTCCAACCCCCTAATGGGTTTGAAAAGTTGGGTACGTATGGGGAAGGTGAGAATGACCCAGCACTCCCATAACACCCGGTTCATTAGAACCAACCTCCTTTTCAGGTCTAAATATTATTAAATTCTTAAGCATTATAATATCATACATACTACATGCAATTCAAAATATATAAACATTCATTATATTAAAGTAAAGAAGGTCCAAAAAAAAAAATGGGCACCCATACAAGATGAAAACATGCCCTTACAAATGTCTAAATGTCCATAAATAAAACAAATAAAATAGGACACCCACCAAATGGTGGAAATATGTCCCTTACAATTGTCCCAAAATATTTAAATAAATTAAACTACATAAAATAAATAAATTAAACAAATAAGGCACCCACGAGTGGAAACATGCCTTTTACATTCTTAAAATCCAAATAATAAAATTAACAACATTCACTATTCATAGCAAAACAAAATAATCCAAACATGTAGTTTAATCATCACAAAAATAATAATAAATTAGAGTTTAACAAAAAGAAATTAAGGTTAATCACAAATTGCAATCTACAAATAAATATTAACCCCATTGACAAGGGGTTATGAACGACGGTCCTGCTAAACTAGTGTTTTTGGTAACAAAATATGAAAAATTATAAGATTAGGGTTTTGGGTATGAACTTAGGTTTTTAATCTAAAAGCTAAAGTTCAATTATGCAATTTAGTTATGTTAAATCTTATTACTGTGATTAAATCCATACTTTAAAAGCCACTGGATGTTGGCTTTACTGCACGAGAATGCATTGATTTAAATTGAAAGTAGCTATTGTATGATGATATTATTTTCTTTTTATAATAGTGACTACTTACTGTAACAATAAATGAGTGAGATATAGAAAACAAAAAATGTATTTAAAGGCTCCACCAATAATAATTTGTTGATCTTTAATTCACTGTCTGGACCAACGTGGATATTGGTTGAAAGAAACAATTGCTAGGGCAATTGGTCTGTGTTGCCTGTGTCTTTGACAATTGTTGCTTAATAGGGTTTCCTATGACTGCCTCTTTGTTAATTGATGCTAGGGTTTAATAATAGCTGATGCTCGCTATTAAGTTCTCTCCTTTTGGTAACTATGGTTGCTAAAGTCCTTAATAATTCTCACTATTAGGTCACCCTGTTTAAATTTTAAACCTATATTTATAGGAACATATTAGGTTAAAACTAGTGAATACTAAACTAAATCCGAGCTCAGTCCAGATTTACAATTTAGTCACAGCTTGGATGAAGTAAAAAATAGGAACAATATCAAATTAAAATCAAATTATTTTGACACGAAACCCGTCCATATCGAATTAAACCTTGTTTAATTCAATATGGATGTTGTCCATATCAAATTAGATGCATTCCAATTTGATATGGAACATCCATATCGAATTGGAAGGCATCCAATTCGATATGGAGCTATCCATATCGAGTTGGATGAGTCCAATTCAATATGGATGTTGTCCATATCGAATTGGGTAGGCCTAATTCATCACCGCATGGCCCATGTCCAATTATGCTGAACCAAACCCATTCAAACTCTGGATCAAACCATTTTAGGTCTTTAAAGGTTGAACTTGCTTATTTTAGGCCTTTAAAAATTGAACCAACCTAAATCTGAACTATAAACTAGGTTTAAGCTTTTAAAATCGTACCAAATTTGGCTTAGCCTTTTTTAATTGGGATTGGACTAGCTTATGGAGAAAATTAAGGGTCTACACTCGTCTAATGAACAAATGGAAATATTACCTTGTCAATTTATGTCAATTTCATTTTTATGAGTGGTATGAATGAAATTTGGAGTGGGAACACATGATGATATGAATCATTTGAAAAATAAACATATTCATTGTGTAGCAGATCTAATACAAGATCAAATTGGATTGGCTTGAGGCCTTTGGTGCCCCCCTCCAATCAAGAATTGAGGGCTCACAATCACTAGCCAATATGTTTTTCTCTTGTGCCTTTCTTCATTCATGGTTTGATATTCTATTGTTATGCTTAATACCCCCATAAATAGTTCTAATTGTATATGAGCAATACTCTATTTTAACTTGAATAGTTTGTAGAGGAACCCTACCCTCTCTAATCCATTCGATGTTTGCAATTTCTTTTTCATCAAAGCACCCCACAATTTATGACCCTCATAAATGCAAATACTAATTTATTAAGAATTAATCAAATTGAGGCTATAGTGTCATAATTTGCTAGAATTAAAATATTTACAAGATTCGAGTTACGGCTGTATCAATTAAACAAATTGTTGGACCACCATATATGAGGATCCCTGCTAAGCATCCATGTCTGAATGGTTAAAGCACCCAACTCATAATTCGAGAATTCATAGCTTTAATTCCTACTAGATGCACACCAATAGGACCCTCCAATTAGTCTAGGACCTACCAGGTTAGGTAAATATTTAATGCATTCATCAACCAAAGAAGTTATGTTTGGAGGAGAAACTATGCATTTTTGGGATCTAAATGCTCTTTGGTTGGAACCTCTAAGAGGTCCAAATGGTTTGGACTGGAGTAGGTTGAAAAAGACATACAACCTTAGTAAGAATGTCATTTTGCAGAATGTATGATAATAAATTTATAATGGGCTTTGAAATATTCTCAAAGATGGGTTCAAAACTATTAAATTAAAACTTTTATTACAACCTTTTCATAAATGGGTTTGCAACTAATTGGGTCAATTACGGAATATTAAAATTAATTGTGGGCCTAATTTATACCAAGACATGTTAGTTGTGGGCTTGTTTGTGGCATGGATCATTAGTTATTTTTACAAATGAGAAATCTATTGAATTGTGAAATGATTGAAAAATATATTAAAAATGAATTGGTATGTCACATGGTGATATGATATACATAAGCATTGTTCATTGGCATTGCATTTGAGATTTATTGTTATCAAAGTTTATACCGCTAGGCTTTTGGCTTAGCACAATTGTAATTCATTGTGTTGGTGACAGGAGAGATCCAATAGAGCCAGAGAGTTTTTCTAGATCGAGTCGGGTCTAGATTTGAGATCTTGAGTGTAGAGCTTATTATTTGACATCAAGATCAGAGACACTGCCAGCATGTACACATCTTATATTTTCATACATTTTGACATTATGTATATTATATTATGTTTTGATGTATGCATATATATTGTAAATTATAAAGAATGTTTTGGATAAAATTTTGTAAAGGGGGATTTCTATTTGTTTTTTATAAGAAATATTTTATTTGTTATTCAAGTATATACTTTAAAGTATTTAGGATTTTTAAAATTCAAAAAATAAGGGTTTTTATAGAAAATGGGTCGTGACATTTTTGTACTATATATGCATATATTACATATTTTGGGTGTATGTATTATACGTATATAGGGTATAAGTGTGTTACATTTATTTTGGTATCAGAGCCTAAGTTTGAGGTTCTCAACTTAGGTGATTGTTAGAGAGAGAAAATGAAAATTTTAAATATGGTTTTTAATTGTGATACATGCATTAACACTGGTAGTTTCTGATCTTTGATGTGACAATTTCTGTTGTGTTTGCAAATATAAATAGTTATGGCATCTCGAATGCATCAGTCTGCAGAGGGTAATGATGAAAGTGTAGCTCCTAGTGAGGATAGAGAGGGAGTTAGAGCTAAGATTGCTGGTGAGGCATCTACTTCTATCCCTGTTAGACAAGCAGCTGATGAGATTCCGCTGGGCTGGGTACGACATATGGTGGAGCTATTGAGTCAGGCTCCGGTTCAGCAACCACTGCCGCCACCTCAGCCGTAGTTACCAATGAGAATGTATGATAAGGTGAGGAAGTTTGGAGCCGAGGACTTTGTCGGTACTACAGACCCTGCTGTAGTAGAGCAGTGGCTAGGCAAAGTCTAGAGAGTGTTCATCTAGCTATAGGCCAGTCCAGAGGAGAAGTTTAATTATGCCAGATCTCTTTTGTAGAGAGATGCCTGTGAGTGGTGGAAGACGGTTCCACATGCTATGGCTGATCCACCAGTCCTGGCCTATGATGATTTCCTTCTAGAATTTGAGAAGAAGTATACTCCGAGGGAGTATAAGGATGTGAAGAAGATGAAGTTCTTGAGTTTGAAGTAGGACACTAGGACAGTGATAGAGAATGAGATAGAGTTTATCCGGCTGAGTCAGTATGTTAGTGGGATCATTTCTAATGAGATTGACAGGTGCCGGAGGTTTGAGGAGGGGCTGAGATCCTCTATTATGTATATTGTGGCAGGCTCTCGATATCAAGACTTTTCTCAATCAGTTACAACTGTTAGGAGTGTTGAGAGAGTACAGGGTCTTACAGCAGCTGCCAGAGCTGAGGAGACTAGGGCTAGAAGACCCCCGGGTGAGGCAAGGTCTTCATCAGTGAAGAGAGGCTGAGGGGATATTTTTAGAGATTCAGAAGGAGCCAGGGGTAGTCTGGCAAATCAGTACAACAGTAGAGATAGTGACAGAGATCTTAAGTTTCAGTGGTTAGTGCTCCAACCCAAGTGGCTTAGAGGCCTGCTCCACCTACTTGTGTTCATTGTGGTAGAGAACATAGAGGTGTCTACTGGAGGAGAGGTGATTTAGTAGTATGTTTCAAATGTGGATCACCAGACCATTTTATCATAGATTTTTGAGAGCCACCAGAGGATAGACAAACAGATACTACAGCTTGTCAACCCAGTGTCAAAGGGGGTCATGGTGGCAGAGGTTTTGTTAGAGGTAGTCGATCTAGGACTCATCAGAGAGGAGGTTCTATAACCAAGGGTAGACCAGATGAGACAGGACCATCACAACAAGTCTATGTGATGCAAAGATAGCTAGATGCATTAGTTGTTATTATTGGTACTTTTTTATTTAGTACTTCAGTTCTTACATCAGTGCATCCATCTTTCCTATGAGTGATTTGCCTTCTGAGTTCTAGGATTTGATGTTTTGGTGACAAATCCTTTAGGACACAGTGTAGTAGTTAGCAGGGTGCACCGAGATAGCCAAGTTGTTGTTCAAGATGAGGAATTTCTCGGTAACCTAATTGAGATACCTTTCAAGGAGTATGATTCGATTTTGGGCATGGATTAGTTATCCAGGCATGGGGCTATGGTAGACTATCGGCGAAAATGTGTTACCCTAAGAACACATGATAGTAGGGATGTGATGGTATCTAGTGAGCAGAGGAATCTTTCATCCATGTTCTTCTCAGTTATTTTAGCTAGGAGGATGATCCGTAAGCGATGTGATGCTTATCTTGCTCATGTTGTAGATACTAGAGTAGTGGGGTCCCAGCTTGACAGTATACCCACAACTATCGAATTTCCAGATGTTTTCCCTGATGAGTTGTCAGGGGTACCTCCTGAGAGAGAGGTGGAGTTTGGTATTGATTTGATGCCTGGTACCACTCTTATCTCTTTTACCCCTTATAGGATGGCACCTGCTGAGTTGAGAGAATTAAAGATGCAGTTGCAGGAATTGTTGGATAAAGGGTTCATCCGCCCTAGTGTGTCCTCGAGGGCAGCTCCTGTTTTGTTTGTGAAGAAGAAGGATGGCACCTTGAGATTATATATTGATTACAGGCAGTTGAATAAGGTGACCATCAAGAACAAGTATCTATTGCCTCAGATAGATGATCTCTTTGATCAATTGAAGGGAGCAGTAGTATTCTCTAAGATTGATCTGAGATCAGGGTGCCATCAGTTGAGAGTCGAAGAAGTGGATGTACCCAAGAAGTGGATCTGAGATCAGGGTACCATTATGAGTTTTTAGAGATGCTCTTTGGACTGACAAATGCACTAGCGGCATTTATGGATTTGATGAATAGGGTGTTTAGACCCTACTTAGATTAGTTTTCTATGGTCTTCATTGATGATATTCTGTTGTATTCGCGTAATGAGGAGGATCATGATAGGCATTTGTGAATTTTATTGCAGACTCTGAGAGAGAAGCAGTTATATGCTAATCTATCTAAGTTTGAGTTATGGCTCAATCAGGTGACTTTTCATGGTCATGTGGTTTCAGCAGAGGGTATTAGAGTTGATTCGAGTAAAGTCGAGGCTATCTTGAATTGGAGTCCACCGAAGACTCTAACAGAGGTTTGAAGTTTTCTGGGTTTGGCAGGCTATTATCGTCTGTTTGTGAAGGGATTTTCTATGATAGCTACACGACTCACTAGATTACTTCTGAAGGGAGTTAGATTTGTGTGGACAGATCAGTGTTAGGCGACTTTTGAGCAGCTGATGGAGTTGTTGACTCAGGTTCCTGTCCTTACCCTGCCTGCGGAAGGTAAACCTTATGTGATATGTAGTGATGCTTCACATAGTGGTTTAGGGTGTGTTCTAATGCTGAAGGGTAGAGTCATTGCTTATGCCTCTCCATAGTTGAAGTCACATGAGCTGAATTACCCGACTCATGATTTGGAGCTAGCAACCATCATTTTTGTATTGAAGATTTGGCAGCAGTACTTGTATGGGGAGAAGTGTTTAATTTATATGAATCACAAGAGTTTGAAGTACCTAGGTGTTCAGAGAGAGTTGAATCTTCGACAGGGACGGTGGTTAGAGTTGATTAAAGACTATGACTATTTGATTGATTATCATCTTGGCAAGGAAAATGTTATTGTTGATGCCTTGAGTCGAAATTATTTTTTAGGTTTGACTACTTTATTCACTTTTGTTGCTTGTTGAGTTGAGAGAGTTGCATGCCAGATTTGAGTCTTGTGATGATTGTACATTACTGGCTCAATTACAGGTGAGGCCAGTTTTATTGGATCATATTAGAGAATCCCAATTGGCAGAGAAAGAATTCAGAAGATTGTGATGGTGTAGACCCTTAATTTTTGATCCAGTTTGGTCCAATATATTTTATTTAGTTCAAAATAATTTTTGTGTTATCTAATATATTTTCATTGGTTCAAAATAATTTTTGTTATCTTAATTAAATAATTTTTGCTTTATTATCTAATTTTTATTAACAAAAAATAAAAATTCAAAAATAATAAAAAAAATAATTCAAAAAAAAAGTCAGGCTGTGCAAAATGGCTAGGCCATTTCGCCCGCAGCAAACCAGTGGAATTTTTCTGACTCAAATTTTTCAAAACCTAATACAATTAGGTTTCGGTTTCCTTTTCTTATTAAATATTGAAAGCTATGAGTAACTAGGAAAAGACCATAAAAAAAACCTCTATAAATAACAACACAAAAAAGAGGAAAAGTATTTAGAAATTAAGGAGGAAATTGGAAAAAATTTGAAACCGAATCTGTGAAGGAAAGTAGTGGAACCAAGCTGATTTTTGAGGAGCCGAAAATCAATTCAGCAATTCATCAAAGGTATCAACTACCTTTGATTTGGTTGATCCAAGAAGCAATTTTGGTGCAACCCCACGAAAGAAGGTTTGAATTCTAAATTTTTTTTGTTTACAGTAGCTTAATTCTTCAAAGACAAAAAAAAAATCCCAGAAAGTTTAATTTGATTTTTCTAAAGTTAAAAACACTATTCTGTTGCTTTGTTTTCCAAAAAAACTTACAATTGCTACTTTTGTTTCATCAAAATCTTTAAACCCTAATTTAATTTGTTTCTTTTCAAAACCTCTAATTATATGCTGTTTCTTTCCAAAAGCCTTAAAAACTACCTTTTTTTTGCTTTATAAACTTTAAATCGTTGGTGTATTTTCATAAAACTCCCTAAAAATATTCAATTGCTTTTTCCAAATTCTAAAATTCTAAGATCACCCGAAACCCTAATTCAAAACTTCTAAAACTCTAATTCAATTCCTAAACTCAAAATAATAAACCCTAACCCCTTAAAACCTTAAACCTTAATTTTTCTAAACTTTAATCCTTTAAAACTTAAAAAACAATAAAACCACAAATATTCTAAATTTACACAGTAAGCTTGAAATAATCATTTAAAACCATGAATCAAAAGTATTTTAAAGTGTCCAAAACCCTAGTTTCATGATTTCACCATTCAAACCTTAATTTGTTTAATCAAAGAGTCTTACCAACCTTTCAAAACATAAAACCTCAATCTATTTTAATTCCATAAAAAAAGTCACAGTAGCTTAAACCCATGAAAATTCAAAAACCCTAAATACATAAAATAAATGGAACCCAAAATGGAAACAGTAGCTATGATTTAGATTTTCATTTCTTTTATTCAGTTCTATATTTAATTATGCTTTGATTTATTTTATATGCTTTAATTTATTTAAGTTCAATGCTTGGTTTATTTAATTTATCATGGATGGATGTTTACTTTCTATTGATGTTTAATACCTTTGGTGAATGATTTATTTATTATGAATGGTTATTTACCTTTATCAATTTATTTAGATTTCCAAATGTTGTAAGAGGTATGTTTCCATTTGGTGGGTACCTCATTAGTTAAATATCATGTAATTTAATTTGTTTTTCTATTTTAGAACCAATGTAAAGGGCATGTTTCTACCTTTCGGTGGGTGCCCTATTTAGGCATGTGATGTAAGGACATGATTCCATCCTTGGATGGGTGTCCATTTATTTGCTTTGTTTGGACATTGCTTTGATTTTAATATAATGATGCTTTCTTTTTAATTATTGTGTGTAATATGGATAATGTTGTTATACTTAAGAATTTTATAATATTAAAACCTATAAAGGAGGCCGGTTCCAATGAATCGGGCGATGTGGGGGTGCTGGGCCATTTCTTACCTTCCCCACACGTACCCAACTTTTCGAACCCATTAGGGGGTTGGGGATTCTCTAGGGATCGAGTCATCCACCGCTTTCTTTTTCCCGGCCCGTCCGGGTGGTGACTCCATTTTCTCCGAACTTAGGTCGGTGTTCTCTAAGGCCCAGAGCCTAAATAGTGCCGAAGTCGCAAGAACCATTCCACCGGGAGTGGGGGCAAAAATCCCCGCTCACAGTGGCGACTCCACTGGGATAAGAGAAGTTGATTCCGTTGGTCTTTATATTATTCTATTCTTTCTTATAATAATATTATCCATTGCATCATCCTAGATTGCATCGTGTGCGTGAGTTAGGACGCCCGTGTTACCCGTGTTATGTTATGTAAGGGATACCATACTTTCACTCAAGTTATGGAGATCGAGCATGGCATAACAACTCATAGCCTTGTACCATTTGGTATATACTTGCTATGGGAACCTAAGCCTTTTAACCCAAAGACTAATGCTCATGTAATTGGCCTAGTTACTTTCCTTAGGTTTTACCCCAAATGCATGTTGTTTGACTATGGTTAGTTTATCTTAGCCTAAATCATGGCTTATTTGGTTTGTTATTTTTCTAATATGACCTAAGTTTATCGTAAGCTCAAAATAAGCTTTTCTTTAAAGTCCAAAAGACCAAAGCTATTTTCAAAATTTTTTCAAGTTGGTCTTTGGACATAAGACTTTTCTAAAAACAAATCAAAAATTCTTTGGCCCATGGCCCAAATACTAAGCCCAAAATCCATTTTTCTTAAATCTTTTACAATGTGCTTAGAAACAAAACTATTTTCACCCACCCTTTTCTTACAAAGAGCTTGCAAAAATATTTAGGTCAATTATGAGATACCAAAAATCAATTGTGGGCCTAGTTTACACTAAGAATAAATTAACCATGGGCTTGTTTTTGGCATGAACCATTAGTTACCTTTTTTCAAGTGAGAAATCTATCTATAATAAAACCTCTTAATTTTGTTTTAATCCAATATAGCATAAAAGCTACTATAGTTGGTTGAATGGATTAAAACATAATTAATAGGAATTATCATGGATTGATTTCCATTTTAAAAAATATAACTATTGGTTGAAATGTCCGAGGTAATTATTCGAAAGCAAGATACCCCATGTTGGTATTTTGTTAACCATATACCTAGGAAAAGGGACTCGCCATTCGTGTGTGGATGTTATAAGGTTGGAAGGAATGTCCTATTTATCCGTATTTGTTGATTGTTTGTGCATACATGCATACATGCATACATTTTCATCTCATATCATTGATCTTCTCTGGCTCACAGCCCTAGATTACGATAGTTCTAAAGCTTACAACAATCCGACCTATGCCAGAGATGAAGTATCTAGCAACGACTCAATCACTTGCTCACCTAAAACAATGGAGCCCGAACAAATTCAAAGGATGGTGGATGAGGCCCTCAATGCCAAGATGGAAGAAATTAAAGAGGCCCTAGCTGAGACCATGAAGAACCAGTTGACTGCAATCTTAGAGAACCATGCCGAGGCATCTGCTAGCACTAAGAAACAAAAGGACAAAGGGAAGACCAAAGTTAGTGAAGTGGTTTTTAATGATGAAAAGGTGATCATTGATGATGATGATGATTGGGCTCAATACTACCAAGATGTTCAAGAGAAGAAGAAAGAACCGAAGGTTGCTGAGAAAGCAACTATTAAAAAGACCGAGACATCCGATGTTGAAAAGATGATTGCTGATTTAGAAAAGAAATTTGAGAAGAAGCTGAAAACCGAAGAGATGTCTGAGATCGACAAACTATTTGAACAAGATGAAGAGGTCCCTTATAAATTCAAGATGCCTTCCTTTGCTAAGTACAATGGCTCCAGAAATCCTCATCTTCACGTGAAGCAATACATCACTGCCATACAGTCTGCCAGAGCTACTAAGGCTCAAACCCTAAGGTACTTTATGCTCTCATTGGACCCTGTTGTCCAAAATTGGTTCAATACCTTAGATGATGGAACACAACAGAGTTGGGATCTACTTTACAAAGCCTTCATCCAACAATATGGATATAATGTTGAGTTGGAAGTTACCTTGATAGAAGTGGAGTCCATTAGGCAAAGGTCGAATGAGAATTTTGTAGATTATGTCAAGAGATAGAGAAAAAAGGTCGCTTTACTCAAGAAGAGGCCTGATTAATATGATCAAATAAGGATGATTGTGAGAGGGGTGTTGCCTAATCTTCGTGAGAGGATGTCTCATACACTCATCCGTGATTTCAAAGACCTTCTCCAAGCTGGTTTATAAATTGAAGAATGGGAAAGGGAGAAGAGCTGCTTTGCAATAAAAAGGAACGAGAAAGAGAGCTATCAACCTGGTAGCCAAAGCATGCAAAAGGCCATCGGTGTTAATGCTACTAACAAAGGAACAAGGAGACAATTTTAGGAATTGGGAAAATTGATGTCTTGGGTTCTCAACAAGCTTTAAAGAAAAGTATTGTTACAACCCTTAAATCCTCGTCCTTTGCCTAACCCTCTCCCACCTAATTTTGACACCAAAGCATTTTGTCAATTTCACCAAATGCAAGGATATGACACGGATAGATGTGTGAGGTTGAGACATGAGATCCAAAATCTAATTGATAATGGGAAGCTACCCGAGCCCAATAAGCCAAACACCAAAGACAACCCATTACCAAAATTCAATAGGATACCACCACCGGCAACCTTCATGGTTGGAGGAGGTTTGCATGAGGCCTTTTTCATGTCTTCTTTTCAAGATGTGGGTGGAGAAGCAACCAAAGAAGAAGAGGCATTTGAACAAGCTATGATGGGTGGAGAAGTAGCAATTGGTGTTGTCAACAGGTTTTGGGATTCAAGTGATAGTGATGATGATATTATACCCAAGAAGGAGGATTGGACTTGGTCCGAGCCTGAAAAAGATGAGGTGATGAATACTAGATCCAGTAAGCCTTATGCAAGGCCACCACCTAAGGAGATAGAAACTAATAAGGGGAAGGAAGTCGAAATAGAAGAAGATGATGTTGTGCTCAAGCAATTAAAAACAACCCAAGCAAGTGTTAGCATTTGGGACTTGTTAGCTACTTCTAAAAAGCACCGAGAAACTATGGCCAAAGCCTTAGCTAGCATGCCAATTTCTACCTCCACAACACCGAAGGAGTTGATCAACTTCATAAAAATTGGGGAAGTAATGAAATGTGAAGAGGTCCAAGAAAAGAGTGAAGTTAATATGGGAGCAGTTTCTTTTTCAGATGCAGAGTTACCGGAGGAGGGGAGAGACCACATCCGCCCTCTCTTTATCAAAATAGAAGTCAAGGGGAAGAGGACTCCATGTGTAATGGTTGATGATGGGTCCGCCATAAATGTTTGTCCACTTAAGATATTGCCAAAGCTAGCCATGTCAACAAGAGATCTAAACCCAACCGAGGTGATAATTCATGCTTATGACAACACTAAGAGGCATGCCGAAGGGGCTTTCAAAGTGACTGTCAAGGTTGGTCCAATTGAATCTATTGTTGCGTTTGTTTTTTTAGACATACTAGTTACCTTCGCCTTACTCCTAGGGTGACCATGGTTTCATCCTCTTGGTGGAGTTCCTTCCACCCTTTATCAAAAGATCAAATTCCCCAATAGAAATGAGACAGTGATCATTGAATGAGATTGTTAACACTCTAATGGTTGAAAGGCCTCTCAATGGTTTTCAAGTGGCTGTAATTTTTTATGATGAAATAGTGGACTCCAAAGTCTTGAATATGATGAAGAACATAAACTACCTTCCTGGAGCTGGTCTTGGAAAGGGTAAGGCCGGTTTAACAAAGTTACCAGATTTTAGAACTCAAACTTCCAAGAAAGGGTTGGGATATGATGAAGACAATGATGTCCAGCCAAAGAAGAGTGAGAAGATGAGCTTCCCACCACTTGAAGAGATTTTTTTCAAAGCTCCAGATATGGGACCACTCCAAGGAAGGCCTGAGCCAATCATGTTCATGGGTAAGTTAATCCTAGGTTTTGAAATTTTTGCAGATGTTGCTGAGCTAGTGGAGCAAGTGAAGAAAGAGCTCACCCTGTCAACCAACAAAGAATCCAATCCAAAAGAGAAGAATGAAGCTGCCCTGAAAGCCAAGAAGACTTCGGAAGAGATTGCTGCCCTGGTCGAAGAAGAGTTTGAAGACATCCTGCATTATGATTCTGAGAACAATGATTTTGATTTTGATTTTAATTTGTTTGCTTTGTATGAGGATGATGATGTTTTCTTTTCCAAAATGAATGTAATAAAGTCTATTTTACTTACTTGTGTGATGTTTCTCCTGATAGTTGCATACATTCAAATAGCAGTTACATGAGCATCTTTAATATTAATTCTGTTAACACACAATCATTAAATTTGGGAACAACTGAAAATCCTAAAAACATTAGCATAGCATCCGACCTTACTCCTGATGAGAGAGAGAGATTTGAAAAAATATTCAAAAAATATGAAGAAGTGTTTGCTTGGTCTTATGAAGATATGCCGGGGATAGATCGAGACATAGCCGAGCATCACATTCCTACTTACACTCACATTAAGCCTGTCAAACAAAAGCTTAGGCGATTAAGACCTGAGTAGGCTGAATTGGTTAAAGAAGAGGTCACTAAGCAAATACAAGTGAAGTTCCTTGAAGTGATAGAATACCCAGATTGGCTAGCCAACATAGTACCTGTGCCAAAGAAAGATGGGAGAATAAGGGTCTGCGTGGACTATAGAGATTTAAACAAGGCTTCCCTTAAGGATGATTTTCCTTTACCTCATATAGATATTCTCATTGATAGTGTAGCCTCTAGCGTGGTACACTAGTTTGTAGATGGATTTTCCGGATACAATCAAGTGTTAATGGCCCAAGAGGATAAAGCCAAAACTGCTTTCATTACTACATGGGGTATATTTTGTTATAGGATGATGCCTTTCAGCTTAAAGAATGCTGGAGCAACCTACCAAAGGATGGCCACCACACTATTTCATGACATGATGCACAAAGAAGTTAAAGTATATGTTGATGATATGATGGTGAAATCGAACACAAGGGAGCAACACTTCCAAAACTTAGAGTTATTCTTCGATAGAGCTTTAAAATATAAGCTAAGATTAAACTCGAAGAAGTGTGTATTCGGTGTTACCTCAGGTAAATTATTGGGACATGTAATTGGTCCGAATGGCATTGAGATTGATCCTGACAAAGTCAAAGCAATCAAGGATATGCCAGCCCCAAAGACGGGGAGAGAAGTTTGGGGATTCATTGGTAAACTGCAGTACATTAGCAGATTTATAGCAAAGCTCACAACAATCTGTGAGCCTATCTTCAAATTGCTTAGAAAGAATCAGCCGGTCATATGGAATGAAGAATGTCGAAAGGCCTTTGAGCGAATAAAGGAGTATTTGTTGAATCCACCCGTTTTAAGACCACCTAAACCCGGCAAACCTCTTTTACTATACTTAGCAGTAGAAGAAGAGTCGATAGGAGCCATGCTAGCCCAAGCAAATGAGTCAGGGATTGAGCATGCCATTTACTATTTGAGTAGAAAGCTCCTACCTTATGAAATTAAGTATACTATCATTGAAAAGACATGTATAGCCATGGTTTGGTCTTCTAAGAAGTTGCGGCATTACTTTCAATCGTATAGTGTGCAAGCAATTTCTAGGCTGGATCCAATGAAGTACTTAAGGGAGACACCCTCTTTGATTGGGAAATATGGTCGATGGTTGATAATATTAGAAGAATTTGAGATTGAGTATGTAACCAGGAAAATAATCAAAGGTAGAGAGGTGACGAAATTCCTGGCTCAACAACCATTACCAGAAAGTGAAGAGGTAATCTTGGAATTTCCAGATGAACATTTAGAAGCAATTGAAGTACAAGGGTGGAAAATGTATTTTGATGGAGTAGTAAACAGGAAAGGAGCAGGTTTGGGAGTTATATTAGAATCGCCCAAAGGAGAATTCATTCCTTTAGCCAAAAAATTAAAATTTAGGGCAACCAATAATATGGTGGAGTACGAAGCTTGTATTTTTGGTTTGGAAACCCAAATGATTATGAAGGTGGATAAGGTGGAAGTTTATGGTGATTTGTTGCTAGTTGTATCCCAAGTAAATGGAAAATGGGAGTTGAAAGAAGAAAAATTGAAACCATACCACCATTACTTGACCATGATGAAGAATAATTTTAAGGAGTGTAGGTTTATACACCTGTCAAGAGAAGAAAATCATATGGCTGACGCCCTGGCCACATTGGCTTCGGCATGGGAAAATCCTGCCAGCCTATTCCTTAAGCCTCTAATCTTGACCAAGTTCATCAACTCCTTGCTATGAATATGAGACAATCATGGAAGTTGATACAGACCATGATGCGATATGATACTATAAGACGATTTTTGGAGGAAAGAGAATACCCGCCGAAGGCAACAAAGAAAGAGAGAAGAGCCATAAGGCGGTGGTCATTGCAATACATCACCTTCCATGGGGAGTTATATCGAAGGTGGCCTGATGGGGGTGCATTTGAGATGTTTAAGAAAGCCTGAAGTGGAGCGCATCATGTCAAAAATACATGCGGAAAATTGCGGTCCACACATGAGTGGTTTGGCCCTAGTTAAGAAGATTATTCGACAAGGTTACTATTGGTTGACCATGGAGAGAGACTGTATTGAGTTTGTCAAGAAGTGCCAACAATGTCAGATGTATGGTAACTTGAATCACATGCCTCCTGAAGAATTGTATTCAATGTCTTCACCCTAGCCATTTGCCACCTAGGGTATCGACATTATAGGAGAGATACATCCGACAGCTTCAAACGGTCACCGATTCATTGTAGTAGCAGTAGATTATTTTTTAAAATGGGTCGAAGCCGAATCCTTCAACAAGTTGGGTGCAAGCCAAATGGAGGTTTATTGAAAATAACCTCATCTGCAGATACGGGGTCCCGCACAGTGTGATATCAAACAATGGGGTACAGTTTCAAGGAGTAGTTAAGGATTTATTCTCCAAGTACCACATCCATCATCATTGATCCTCTCCTTATAGACCAAAGGCTAATGGTGCAGTAGAAGCAATGAACAAGACAATTAAGCAAATTCTATTCAAGATGACTAAGACTTATAGGGACTGGTCGGAAATGCTTCCCTTTGTTTATGGGGATATAGGACAAGTGTGCGAACACCTACTTGAATGACACCGTTTTCTTTGGTTTATGGAATTGAAGCAGTGTTGCCAATTGAAATTGAGATCAAGTCACTGAGAGTAATCTTGGAAGCTGAACTACCTGAAACAGAATGGGTAGCAAGCAGATACAAACAGTTAGCTCTGCTAGAAGAAAGAAGGTTAAAGGCAATATATCATCACCAACTGTATCAAAAGAAGATAGCTTGGGCCTACAATAGAAGGGTTAAGGTCAGAAAATTCAGAGTTGGGGATTTGGTGTTGAAGCAATGTAAGCCTAATATATCTGATCCAAGAGGAAAGTTCAGACCTAGTTGGGAAGGGCCATATGTCGTGAAACAAGTCATGAACAAAGGTGCAGTTAAGTTGTTAGACATGATGGGAACGAATTTAGTGAGCCAGTAAACATTGATAGGTTGAAGAAGTATTATGTATGAAAAATAAAAAGAAAAAAGAAAGAGCTTGCTAGGTTGAAAACCCAAAGAGGGCAGCCTAGGAAAAAGATAGAGCAGTCCGCTAGTCCCGAAAACCCAAAAGGGCGGGCTAGGCAACAATTAGGGCTAAATGAGAGAAAATCGTCAATTAGAAAACCTGAAATGGCTAGTTGGCAACAGGAGTGATCTTGTGTATGCTGGCTTTATGTTTGGCTGTTCCTCAATTTAATAAAATAGAATTAATGTTAAAATTTTCTATGTGCACTGTTATAAGTATTTGACCAGATATGGATGAAATAAATAATCATAATTGCAAAAGGTGATGACAAATTATAAATGGAAAAGAAGCATTTTTTATTACTTTAGTTATTTTTCATCCTAACAAAACACTTTTTGAATTGATAAATGTAAAATCTATGGCAGTTGATAAGTGTAACGTGCAGGCCAGCTTTGCCTCAGCCGATCCAAGTACACTTCAGTCAAGTAAGGCATGTCTAAGTCGGGAGCAAAGGCAGAATCACGAGGCTCAGCTCCATACTAACGGCCAAGTCAGCGAGGATCATAGCATGTACCTTGACGAAGAGCAGCAAGTGGAACGTACATCAAGTATGTCTGCATGGTGATACGAGAAATCTTCCACCAAGATATCAACCAACGGATATTAACTTCAGAGCGTGAGTGGATCCAATCAACCCAATCAGCATATGAAGAAACAAGATGGAGTAGCTTCCTAGCTGAATGATGACGTGGCAGGTATCTGGCAAAATCCATGGATGGAATATCAAGCAAACAAAGACGCTCTTGAAGCCAAATCTGTGAAACTATATATATATATATATAAAGAGAGTCCGCTAAGTTGAAAACCCGCAAGGGCAGCTTAGGCAAAAATTAAGACAGCTCGCTAGTTCTGAAAACCCATATGGGCAGACTAGGCAAAAGTTAGAGTAATTAAAAGAAAAAAAAACTTAAATTAAAACCCGAAAGGGTAGTTTAGGTAATTACCTGAAGCAGCAATGGACTCCCAGTCAGTCTCTTTGACAATCCCGATTTAAATCGGTCTAATCCAACTAAGGTCTCGGCTAAAATCACAGGTACCAGCGACAAGCCTCCTTCCATTTGGTCCATAATATCCAATACTCGTGGATCAATATCGCCGTCAGAAGAAACAAGCAAGAATTGGCTAAGCAAGCAAAGACAAAGCATGCGTCTCCATGCCTTAGTAGGAACCAAATGAGAGAAATAAAAGTTAATTAAAGGACCAAGTAGAATTTTTTCACCTCTCATCAACCGAAGAACTTCGGGTTTTAGAATTTGAAATAAAATCTGCATCTTCTGTTGAGTCTTGAAAATCAATGTGGGTAACGCCATTTGTTGATTATTTGGATATCCAAGGACGGCCTTAAATTCTTCAATCAAGGGATATATTTGAAAGCCATTAATTCTAAATACCCTAGAATCCGTATCCCAAAAGGAAGCCACGACATGTAAGAAGGAGCGGTACAATTTGACATTTTGAAAACATTTTAAAACATCAAGTTTTGACCATGAAATTTGCTTCCAATGAATGGCATCCATATTCTTAAATAAAATTTTTATTCTCTTTAAATGATGCTCGGTCATGATGAATGAATGAAGGAAAAGTTAAAATTGTTAAAGGGAGTCTTCACGTTGAAAGAGAAAGAATTTTGGTTTATGTATTAAAATATGGCATGAAGGGTGATTTATATAGAAGAAACAAACCTTTTCCCAAAGTGAAAAGGAAAAGATGTTGGGAAAGAATAAGTCCATATGGCATAAGGAAAGGAAGTAGCAATGAATTTCCTTTACCATGTTGGATTTGGTTTAACAAAAGAAGTGAATGTAAATTAATGGTGTACTGTAACAAAAAAAAAGGATTAGAGTAAAAAGGAAAATTGTAAATTTTTCATTATTGTACAATGTTTTACAATTGCTACAATATTTACATATCACTAGGAGGGTGGTGGTAGGTCACCAAATAAAGACTGGAAAAAATCGTCGCCTATTAGAGGAGGGGGCAAATCATTCATCCGTAGTCCGCCCGAAGCGGGAGCACCAAAACCCGGCAAATCCCGGGATCACCTGAAGCAGGAACACCAAAATCCCTATTACCTTGAGGTTCTGATCTGTCATGGTCTTCATCAAAAGTAGGCGAAAGGATCTCATGGTCATCAGTCTGGGGGCCTCTCGATGAAGAAGCACCGGGATCCCTCATTCCCTGAAATCGGAAGTCTCAGAAATATTGTTCAGATTGATGATATAAACTCTCAAAATGAGAAGCTTACTGACGACTTACAGCTAACTCTTCTTGAAGTTTCTTATTTTGTTCTTTGAGCCTTCGCTGTGAGCCAAGAAGGAAAAAGGTGCATACATAATCATGCATACATATAGCATAAACTATTATGAAATAAGAAACGTACCAGTTAGTTCATATCAATGCCTTGTGGATGAGATGGCATATCTGGCGGGCTAGAATAAGCAAATGAAGGGGCAGTAAAAGAAGGTCCAGCCTCATGATCAAACGAGCCAACAGTCTGCAACAATCATTAAAGAATCAAAGAAAGAAAAAGCAATTGCAATGGAAAAGTGGTAAAAGTTTTACCTGAGAAGTACTGGCCCCGAGATGTGGAATAGACTCTCCTGCATCTCCATGATGTTCCTCCTCATCTCTACCCTCATTTTCATCAAAAATCTCCCTCACACCGACAGGAGATACATCAAAGTTCAAGAGTCTCATTTGAATAAAACGGGCATAAAATGGATCCGGTAAATGGAGAAATGACTCGACATCATAATCATACCGGGCCGACCACCATGCATCCTCCGGCATCGACATAATATTTAAAGTATATTGTAGGATTTGCATAAAAAACCTCCACTGCTCTGGACCGAGAAACCATTCATAAACTCTCTCCCCGAGAAACCAGCCACTAGATACTGGGCCAACAATAATTCGGCGAGAGTGTTGGAAAGATAGTGTAGCCCTCATCAAAGGAGACCAGTTTGCTTGCTCTTCTGGATTCCACCAGGCCAAATTCACCTGTAGGATAACATAAGGTAAGTAAAACTTTCACATAAAATTTAAAGCATACCAATGTTATTTTACCTGATCCCAGGCTAAGCGGCTCAACACAAAGCGATAAGTATGCATATGATGAGAGCCGGGAACATCCACACGATCAAACAACTAGTAATTTATTCTCGGACACCCAATTCTCTCTCGGGAAATGTCGGGTACCCTCACGAGGTTGTGTTCATATGCCCATATCTATAATAACAATAAAGATCACATTCATGCAAGAAAAGAGTGGAAAAGACATTGGTGGAAGAAAGAATACCTCGACAATCGCCATCAAGCCGACAAAAGAATTCTTGTTTCGGCAAAGCTTATCGAGACCATGGTAAAGACATGCGAGACCAGCTTCACCCCAGCCAGAAGATGGTACCATTCTGAGATAAGAAAGGGCACTCAACACTGACAAATTAATGGATGATTCAGTGCTGCCTAAGATGGTCGACTCGAGCAGATATAACAAAAATCATCAAGCATACTGTTCGGCCCTGTCTCTGCCAACCCGACCTTCATAGTTAATCCAATAACTATGAATTGGCTCAATTTTTATCTTAAAAGGCCCTTTATATGATGGTTCAATACCAATTAATTCTTGAATTTCTTCAAATGTTAAAATTTCATTGGTCAGAGGAATCGGAGCACCATCATATCGAAGGCCGGTTATGGCAGTAAAATCGACCGGACCAATTGTCATCTCCCCAATGGACAAGTGAAAAGTGTGAGTTGTATCCAGCCATCGCTCTGCAAGCGCCTGGACTACGCTCCGGTCTATCTGATATTCCTCGGATGGCAATTTTAAGATGAACTGCTCAAAGCCGCAATCTCGGATAATTAGCCTTACCCGAGAAGGCATTACATCGTACCGATGTCGGGCTTTGTAAATACACCCTCCAGCCCGAACAACGCAACGATTATGCTAACACAGACCCAGATAAGTTAATACCAGGTAAGTACATATTATTCTATCTACATAAATTAATTTATTTTTCACAATAACAAATAATAACAACAAAATATAAAATATATATAAAAAATAAAAAACGAAAAAAAGAGGAAAAAACACACAATGGAAAAATCAAGAGCAATACAAAAGGAAAAAATAATTGCCACACTCTTTTCGTTGGAACTGCGGTGAAGCGGCATCCCGGCCAGTATATCTAAATTTTCGTCTTCAAGATGCTGAATAAACTCCAATAACTTGGCATTAGAATGAGTCCCTAACCTCGAAGCATGCATTGTGTTTTAGAATATATGCTAAAATTGAAAGAAATTTGAGAGAATTAGAATGTGAAAATTTTTACTACGAAATGAAATGAAATATTAGCTTCTTTTTATAGAGAAACCGTAGGCAAAAAAACAAAATTCAAAACTATTCATAAATAGTAAATTTACTATTGATAAATAGTAAACTTTACTAATGACGAATAGTAAACTTTACTAATGACGAATAGTAAATTTTACTATTTATAAATAGCGAATATTACTAGTTATGAATAGTATTACTAGTGATGAATAGTAAATATTATTATTTATGAATACAATTACTATTGGTGAATAGTAAAATTACTATTTTTAATAGTAAATACTATTTGATACTATTTGTGAATAGTAAATAGTACATGAATAGTGACTGCACAATAAATAAACAGTAAATTCAATTATTCACTTTAATCATTCAAATAATTGTGGGTATATAAATATTCTTACACCCAGGGGCAATAAAAGACATACGCATAAAAATTGGCCAAACTTTTTGAAATAAAAGATTATTAGCTCGGGTCCAGAACCCAAATTTTCCTTAGGTCCAAAACCTAGAATTATCCTTGAGTCCAGAACTCGAACCGGGTCCAGAACCAAAATTTTCCTTAGGTCCAGAACCTAGAATTATCCTTGAGTCCAGAACTCGAACCTTGTCCAAAACCCAAATTTTCCTTAGGTCCAGAACCTAGAATTATCCTTGAGTCCAGAACTCGAACCGGGTCCAGAACCCAAATTTTTCTTGGGTCCAGAACCTAGAATTATCCTTGAGTCCAGAACTCGAACTAGGTCCAGAACCCAAAATTTCCTTAAGTCTAGAACATAGAATCTTCCTTGAGTCCAGAACTCGAACCGGGTCAAGAACCCAAATCATTCTTAGGTCCAGAACCTAGGATTATCCTTGAGTCCAGAACTCGAACCGGGTCAAGAACCCAAATTTTCCTTAGGTCCAGAACCTAGAATCTTCCTTGAGTCCAGAACTCGAACTGGGTCCAGAACCCAAATTTTCTTTAGGTCCAAAACCTATAATTACTTCTAAGTCCAGAACTTAGCTCGGGTCCAGAACCCAAATTACCGTTAGGTCCAGAACCTAGAATTATTACTAAGTCCAGAACTTAGCTCGGGTCCAGAACCCAAATTTTTCTTTGGTCCAGAACCTAGAATCTTCCTTGAGTCCAGAACTAGAACCGGATCCAGAACCCAAATTTTCTTTAGGCCCAGAATCTAGAATTATTTCTAACTCCAGAACTTAGATCGGGTCCAGAACCCAAATTTTCCTTAGATTCACAACCTAGAATTATCCCAGAGTCTAGAACTCGAATCGGGTCCAGAACCCAAAACCTCCACCATCTCAAAAATTAAGTCTTGTTGCTTTTCACTCTCTTTCACTAAAGTCTCAGATCATTCAAGTAGGGGGCAAACTGTAGACCCTTAATTTTTTACCCAGTTTGGTATAATATATTTTGTTTAGTCCAAAATAATTTTTGTGTTGTCTAATATATTTTAATTGGTCCAAAATAATTTTTGTTATCTTAATTAAATAATTTTTGCTTTATTATCTAATTTTTATTAATAAAAAATAAAAATTCAAAAATAATTAAAAAATAATTAAAAAAAAAAGAAGTCAGGCTGCGCGAAATGGCCAAGCCATTTCTCCCACAGGATATGGCCTTCGCTCGCCCGCAGGTGCACCTTGCCCGCAGCTACGGCAGATTTTTTCGCCAGTGCAAATTTTCCTGCGGCAGATTTTTTTCGCCAGCACAATTTTTTCGACGCAAATTTTCTAAAACCTAATACAATTAGGTTTCGGTTTCCTTTTCTTATTAAATATTGAAAGCCGAGAGTAACTAGGAAAACACCATAAAAAAATCTCTATAAATAACAATACAAAAAAGAGGAAAAGTATTCAGAAATTAAGGAGGAAATTGGAAAAAAATTGAAACTGAATCTGTAAAGGAAAGTAGTGGAACCAAGCTGATTTTTGAGGAGCCGAAAATCAATTCAGCAATTCATCAAAGGTATCAACTGCCTTTGATTTGGTCGATCCAAGAAGCAATTTTGGTGCAACCGCACGAAAGAAGGTTTGAATTCTAATTTTTTTTTGTTTATAGTAGCTTAATTCTTCAAAGACAAAAAAAAATCCCAAAACCTTTAACTTGATTTTTCTAAACTTAAAAACACTATTCCGTTGCTTTGTTTTCCAAAAAAAACTTACAATTTCTACTTTTGTTTCATCAAAATCTTAAAACCCTAATTTAATTTGTTTCTTTTCAAAACCTCTAATTATATGTTGTTTCTTTCCAAAAGCCTTAAAAACTACCTTTTTTTGCTTTATAAACTTTAAATCGTTGGTGTGCTTTCATAAAACTCCCTAAAAATATTCAATTGCTTTTTCCAAATTCTAAAATTCTAAGATCACCTGAAACCCTAATTTAAAACTTCTAAAACCCTAATTCAATTCCTAAACTCAAAATAGTAAACCCTAACCCCTTAAAACCTTAAGCCTTAATTTTTTCTGAACTTTAATCCTTTAAAACTTAAAAATCCATAAAACCACAAATATTCTAAATTTACACAGTAAGCTTGAAATCATCATTTAAAACCATGAATCAAAAGTATTTTAAAGTGTCCAAAACCCTAGTTTCATGATTTCACCATTCAAAGCTTAATTTGTTTAATCAAAGAGTCTTACCAACCTTTCAAAACATACAACCTCAATCTATTTTAATTCGATAAAAAAAGTCACAGTAGCTTAAACCCATGAAAATCCAAAAACCCTAAATACATAAAATAAATGGAACCAAAAATGAAAACAGTAGCTATGATTTAGATTTTTATTTCCCTTATTCAGTTCTATATTTAATTATGCTTTGATTTATTTTATATGCTTTAATTTATTTAAGTTCAATGCTTGGTTTATTTAATTTATCATGGATGGATGTTTACTTTCTATTGATGTTTAATACCTCTGACGAATGATTTATTTATTATGAATGGTTATTTACTTTTATCAATTTATTTCGATTTCTAAACGTTGTAAGAGGTATGTTTCCATTTGGTGGGTACCTCATTAGTTAAATATCTTGTAATTTAATTTGCTTTTCTATTTTAGAACCCATGTAAAGGGCATGTTTCTACCTTTCGGTGGGTTCTCTATTTAGGCATGTGATATAAGGACATGTTTCCATCCTTGGATGGATGTCCATTTATTTGCTTTGTTTGGACATCTCTTTGATTTTATTATAATGATGCTTTCTTTTAATTATTGTGTGTAATATGGATAATGTTGTTATACTTAATAATTTTATAATATTAAGACCTATAAAGGAGGACGGTTCCAATGAACCGGGAGTTGTGGGGGTGCTGGGCTATTTCTCACCTTCGCCACACGTACCCAACTTTTCGAACCCATTAGGGGGTTGGGGATTCTTTAGGAATTGAGTCATCCACCCATTTCTTTTTTCCGGCCCGTCCGGGTGGCGACTCCATTTTCTCTGGACTTAGGTCCGTTTTCTCTAAGGCCCTGAGCCTAAACAGTGCCGAAGTCACAAGAACCATTCCACTGGGAGTGGGGGCAAAAATTCTCGCTCACAGATGGATTCCCAAAAGGGGGAGAGTCGAGATTTTCATGTGAGAGATGATGGCAGATTATGGTACATAGATAGGTTGTGTATTCCTAATGATGCAGGATTGAAGAGGATGATTTTAGAGGAAGCATATCAGTCAGTCTATGCTATGCACCTTGTTAGTACCAAGACGTATCAGGATTTGAAGCAACATTATTGGTGGTCAGGCATGAAGAGGGACATAGCATAGTTTATATCTAGATGTTTAACTTGCCAGAGAGTGAAGGCTAAGCACCAGGTTCCTTCAGGGTTGCTTTAGCCATTGTCTATGCTAGAGTGGAAATGGGAATGAGTAAAGATGGATTTTGTGACTGGACTGCCTTTGACCTAGAAGAAGTATGACGATGAATCTATGCTATCACAGTGTTACCGCAAGTGCACGGGTTGCTCAAGTAATAAAATAGTGAGTAAGATATCATTCCACTGAGGACAAGGTCAAATATTAGTGCAAATTTTAACTGTTATTTAGTGAATCAATAGTTTGTGTGATTATTAAAATAGAAGACAAATTACTCAATAAATTAAAGTGAAGAAAAATTGAATATTGCTCAACAAAAGTTGGTGATGAAAATACTATTCATATATTGAATCCCGCTAGCCATAAGAAGTATTTATGAATATCAATTCAATTAAATCAAATAATAGAGCTGAATTGGCATTCCCCTAAATTAGATTAAAACCTCTCTCAAGTGAATTAATCCCTAATCACTTAGTAGAATGCTAGGAATCTCTTTTCAAGTATAATTAAATAGATCTTGCAATAAGAACAAGGAACTTTAAACCAAAGGGTCTTGTAAGTCTATCTCTAGCACTCTAATCAACCCTCAATCCTAATGAGCATTCTGTTCATATCAAGCTTTCTCAAATCAATAATATGAAAATTGCAACAAATCAATAAGCATGCTATTATCAATTGGAAATAAGAAATTAAGAATCAAAAGGATAAAACAACTCAATTAAATGATTTAATTTAATAAGAACTATTCAATCCATAAAATAAAGCTAGGGTTCATCAATATCTAGATAGATAAAATGTTTAGCTCATGGTCATAACTAGAAAACCAAAATAGAGGAAATAAGTAAAATAATTCAAATAATCCATAATGAACAATTTGTGCTTCTTCACTTCAATCCTCGGATCTTGGTTTAAATCTTGCAAGAATTGGGTTTTCACCTTCACTCTTGGATGCCAAAAACTCTCTTTTTATTGGGAGTTCGGCTTTGCAAAATAAACTTTATCCCTAATTCGCTCTTTAGCTCAAATTTTATAGCCTAGATATTTTTGCCTAACACGCCCGTATCTGTGGGCGTGTCAACGATGCTGTTTCGAACTTTAATGACATGGGCAGTGACACACCCATGTCCTTGGGTGTATTGTTGCTACTGCAATGTTGAGTTAGGGACACGGTCATGGACACACTCGTGTCAGGAGTAATGGCACATTTAGTGACACGCCCATGTCTTTGGGCATGTCGAAGCTTCTGTAAAGTAGTTGAATGACATGGCCATGGACAAGCCCATGTCACTGGGCGTGTCACTTGAAGAATCATCCCAAAATAGCTTCTTCCCTTGTCTTTCATATGTGATTCCGGCCTAAATAACCTTAAGATCCCAACATGTCAAAAGTTCCTGGAATCAACCCTAATAAACACTTGAACAAACAAATTAAACTCAATTTGACAATAAATATATTAAGAAATGGAGACAAAAATATCATCAATTATACACTTATCAAATTCCCCCATACTTGAGTTTTTACTTGTCCTCAAGCAAACCAAATCACTATAATAGGTAGAAATGAATGACCGCTCTATATCCAAAGAAAACAAAAGTTTTTACAATACTTATATTAGAAAACCCAACATTCTCAACCAAAAACTAAATCTCAAACGTGGTAGCTAAATAAAGAAGTTTCAAAATAAAAATCTAATAGATCTAAAGTTTAAAAGTTCAAAGTTAAAAGATTGAATATAAAATTCTAAGAACTCAAAAGTCATGAAAGAAGTAAGGAAGTAAGTTTTCTCTTAAGTTCTTTGACCCCTTCGTAAAATGTATTGCGTGAATTATTAATTTTTTTTTCAAAAGGAGCCTGACTTGTTTGAAATGATACTAACTATGAGCAGGGATTTTCGCCCCCACTCCCGGTGGAATGGTTCTTACGACTTCAGCACTATTTAGGCTCGGGGACTTAGAGAACATGGACCTAAGTTCGAAGAAAATGGAGTCGCCACCCGGACGGGCCGAAAAAAAGAAAGGGGTGGATGACTCGATTCCTAAGGAATCCCCAACCCCTTAATGGGTTCGAAAAGTTGGGTACATGTGGGGAAGGTGAGAAATAGCCCAGCACCCCCACAACGCCCGGTTCTTTGGAACTGGCCTCCTTTACAGGTCTTAATATTATGAAATTCTTAAATATAACAACATTATCCATATTACACACAATAATTAAAAGAAAGCATCATTATATTAAAATCAAAGTAATGTCCAAACAAAGCAAATAAATGGACACCCATCCAAGGATGGAAACATGTCCTTACATCACATGCCTAGATAGGACACCCACCAAAAGGTAGAGACATGCCCTTTACATAGGTTCTAAAATAGAAAAGAAAATTAAATTACATGATGTTTAACTAATGAGGTACCCACCAAGTGGAAACATACCTCTGACAACTTTTGGAAATCTAAATTAATTGATAAAAGTAAATAATCATTCATCATAAATAAATCATTCATCAAAGCTATTAATCAAAATATAAAATAAACATCCATCCATGATAAATTAAATAAATAAAATATTGAAATTAAATAAATTAAAGCATAAGAGATAAATTAAAGCATAATCAAGTATAGAATTAAATAAAGCAAATAAAAGTCCAATTATAGCTACTGTGACTTTTTATGGAATTAAAATAGATTAGGGTTTTATGTTTTAAAAGGTTGGTAAGACTCTTTGATTAACTAAATTAATATTTGAATGGTGAAATAATGAAACTAGGGTTTTAAATACTTTAAAATACTTTTGATTCATGGTTTTAAATGATGATTTTAAGCTACTATGTAAATTTAAAGTATTTGTGTTTTTATGGTTTTTAATGTTTTAAAGGATTAGGGCTTAGAAAAAAGTTAGGGTTTAAAGTTTTAAAGGAGTTAGAGTTTAATATTTTAGGTTTAGAAGTTGAATTAGGGTTTTAGTGTTTTAGAATTAGGGTCTCGGGTGATGAATTTGAATTAGGATTTAGAAAGACAATTTGATGATTTAATGAGATTTTATAAGTTTAAACCAAACAAATTAAAATTTTTATAAATAAAAAGATTTATATAATTGGAAAAAGTATTTTAGGGTTTTTTTTATAAGAAACAGAATATGTTTTAAGAGTTTACATAATTTGGAAAGTAAATTGGAGTTTTGGGGTTTTGAAGAAATAAAATTAATAACTTTAAATTCTTTGGGAAATAAAGCAACGAATTAATGTTTTTAACTTTGAACAAAAAGGTGGATTGAATTCTGGGATTTTTGAATTAAAAGAACAAAGGAAAATTGAGCTACTGTATAAAAAAAAACAAAGAATTTAATACATACCTTTTTTATGTTTTCTCCAAAAATAATTCTTCTTGGATGAACAAGCTCCAAAGACAAGCCTTTTTTGCCTTTGAATTACTTAAATCGTGTTTCTGCTCCTTAAAAATCAATTGAATTCAATTATTGCTTTTCCACTTCACTTTCGGATTCAAATTCTCAAAGCTACTGTGAAATTTTTCCTCCCCTCAATTTAATTGCCTTTGGTCGTTATTTATAGTGGTTTGATGTAGTTTATTCCTAATTAGTTAAGGCAAGTAATATTAATAAAAAAAAAAAACCAAAACCTAATTGAAATAGGTTTCGAAAAATTTGCGTCGGAAAAATTGCGCTGCCAAAAAAATTGGACAGGAAAAAATGCGCTTGCGAAAAAAATCTGCAGCAGGAAACTGCGGCAGTGGGAAATTCCTGCGGGGGAAATGCCCACGGGCCCTCGCGATGATTTTTTTGTCGCCGATTTTTTCAACTCCGATTTTTATTTTTATTTTTATTTTTTGCCTTTTATTTGTTTATTTTTATTTTTTATTAATAAAAATTAGATAATAAAGCAAAAACTATTTAATTAAAATTATTTTGGACCAATTAGACAACAAAAATTATTATGGACTAAATAAAACATATTGAACCGGATTGGGTCAAAAATTAAGGGTACGCAGTTTGCCCCCTGCTTGAAAAATCTGAAACTTTAGTGAAAGAGAGTGAAAAGCAATAAGACTTAATTTTTGAGATGGTTGAGATTTTGGGTTCTGGACCCGGTTTGAGTTATGGACTCAAGGATAAATTCTAGGTTCTCGGCCTAAGAAAAATTTGGGTTCTGCACCCGGTTCAAGTTCTGGACTCAAGGATAATTCTAGGTTCTAGACCTAAGGAAAATTTTGGTTCTGGACCCGTTCGAGTTCTGGACTCAAGGATAATTCTAGGTTCTGGACCTAAGGAAAATTTGGATTCTAGACCAGGTTCGAGTTTTGGACTCAAGGATAATTCTAGGTTCTGGACCTAAGGAAAATTTGGGTTCTGGACCCGGTTCGAGTTAGGACTCAAGGATAATTCTAGGTTTTGGACCTAAGGAAAATTTGGGTTCTAGACCCGATTCGAGTTCTGGACTCAAGGATAATTCTAGGTTCTCGACCTAAGAAAAATTTGGGTTCTGAACCCGATTTGAGTTCTGGACTCAATGGATGATTCTAGGTTCTGGACCTAAGAAAAATTTGGGTTCTGGACTCGGTTTGAGTTCTGGACTCAAGGAAGATTCTAGATTCTAGACTTAAGAAAAATTTGGGTTCTGGATCTGAGAAATTTGGATACTCGATCCTAAACTGGATTGGGATACTCGATCCTAAATTGGGTTCGGATACTCGATCCTAAACTTGATTTGGATACTCAATCCTAAATTGGCTTTGGATACTCGATCCTAAATTGGATTGGGATACTCAATCCTAACTGGATTCAGAAACTCGATCCTAAATTGGCTTTGGATACTCGATCCTAACTGGATTCGGATACTCAAGATTGGGTACTTGGACCCGAGATTGAATTGATTTTGATTTGGGTACTTGGACCCGAGAATGAATTTGACTAACCTTTTATCAGTTGAGAAGTTTGACTGCTCCGGCTGTTCTATGCATTGTGATTCTTCACCCTCAGAATGGATCTTCATCCTTGGAGATCGGGGTCTTCTTTGTTCTTTAAAGATGGGAGTGACACGGCTAGTGGCTGGGCCGTGTTGCCTGCCAGTGTCACCTACTGTTTCTTTTCTTTCTTTGCTTGGTCCTTCTTGACTTTGTCCATTAGGTGAGACACGGCCAGTGGCTTGGCCGTGTCGCCTGCCCGTGTCATGTTCTGCCAAAATTTCTTTTGTGATGACACGGCCAAGCTCGATTTGGCTTGGCCATGTCTTGCTTGATTCATGCTCTTCTTTCCTTGTTTTGATCTTCCAAGGGGGTTTTTGCACTTTAACCACTTTTCCCTTGCAACTACTTTTCCTTTCTTTGATTCTTTAATGATTATTGGCAGGTTGTTGGCTCATTTGATCATGAGGATGGACCTTCTTTCACTGACCCTTCATTTGCTCATTCTAGCCAGCCGGATATGCCATCTTATCCGCAGGGTATTGATATGAACTACCTGGTACGTTCCTTATTTCATAATAATTTATGCTATATGTATGCATGATTATGTATGCTCTTACCTTTTCCTTCTTGGCTCACAATGGATGCTCGAATAACAAAATAAGAAACTTCAAGAAGAGTTAGTTACAAGTCGCCAGCAGGCTTCTCATTTTGAAAGTTTATATTATCAATCTGAACAAAATTTTCGTAACTTTCGATTTCGGGGAATGAGGGATCCCGGCGCTTCTTCATCGAGAGGCCCCCAGACTGATGAACATGAGATCCTTTCGTCTGCTTCTGATGAAGACCATGACAAATTTGAACTCCAAGGCAATAGGGATTTTAGTGCTTCGGCTTCGGATGATCCCGGGAAGAGTAATTTGCCCCCTCCTCCAACAGGCGACGATTTTTTCAAGTCTTTATTTGGTGACCTACCACCACACTCTTAATGACATGTAAATATTGTAAAACATTGTACAATAATGAAAGATATACAATTTTCCTCTTTACTGTAAACCCCTTTTTTCCTTTTTTTTCCTTCTTTTTTTTGTTATTTTTATTATTTTTTCGTTACTGCAATTTTTTTTTTATTTTTATTTTTCGTTACTGCCAATTTTTTTTATATAGTACATCATAATTAATATCCTCTTCTTTTGTTAAACCAAATCCAAAGTGGAAAAAGAAATTGTGACCACTTCCTTTCCTTATGCGATATGGTCTTATCCTTTCCCATCATCTTTTCCATTTCACTTTTGGAAAAGGTTTATTTTCTTCTATATAAATCACCTTGCATGCCCCTTTTAGTACAAAAACCAAAATTCTTTTCCCTTTCAACGTGAAGACCCTTTTAACAATTTTGGTTCTCCTTTATTCATTAATCATGACCAAACACCATTTAAAGAAAATAAAATTTCTATTTAAGAATATTGATGCCATCCATTGGAAGCAAATTTCATGGTCAAAGCTTGATGTTTTAAAATGTTTTCAAAATGCCAAATTGGACCACTCCTTCTTACATGTCGTGGCTTCCTTGTGGGATACGGATTCTAGGGTATTTAGAATTAATGGCTTTGAAATATGTCCCTTGATTGAAGAATTTGAGGTCATCCTTGGACATCCCAATAATCAACAAATGGCGTTACCCACATTGATTTCCAAAACTCAACAGAAGATGCAGATGTTATCTCAAATTTCAAAACTCGAAGTTCTTCGGTTGATGAGAGGTGAAAAAATTCTACTTGCTCCTTTGATTGACTTTTTTTTTTTCTCATTTGGCTCCTACTAAGGCATGGGGACACATGCTTTGTCTTGGCTTGCTCGGCCAATTCTTGCTTGTTTCTTCTGACGGCGATATTGACCGACGGCGATATTGACCCACGAGTATTGGATATCATGGATCAAATGGAAGGAGGCTTGTCGCCAGTACCTGTGATCTTAGCCGAGACCTTAGCTAGATTAGATCGATTTAAATCAGGATTGTTAAAGAGACTGACTGGGAGTCCATTGCTGCTTCAGGTAATTACCTAAACTGCCCTTTCGGGTTTTCAATTTAGGTTTTCTCTTTTTTTATTATTTTTTTATTGCTCTAACTTTTGCCTAGTCCGCCTATGCGGGTTTTCGGAACTAGCGAGCAGTCCTAATTTTTGCCTAAGCTGCCCTTGTGGGTTTTCAACTTAGCGGACTCTTTTTTTTTTCTTTTAATTTAATTCTTTCTTCACAGATTTGGCTTCAGAAGCGTCTTTGTTTGCTTGATACTCCCTCCATGGATTTTGCCAGATACCTGCCACATCATCATTCTGCTAGGAAGCTACTCCATCCTGCTTCTTCATATGCTGACTGGGTTGACTGGATCCACTCATGCTCTGAAGTCAATATCCGTTGGTTGGTTCGCCTAGAAATTGGGTCTAGAAATTGGTTCGCCTAGAAATTGGGTCTCAAGTGTCGACAAAACTGGTTTTTCTGATTTTTGAAAACATTTTTACACAAACCAATGCGAATACAATCAGTTTCAATACACTTCCAATTAATCCACCTTATAACCTCAACTACAACCTGCAAGAAGAATTCACACTTCTAATACAAAATAAAGTAGAGGTTTATTATTATTACATACTACTAACGTACAGTATAACATAGTACTTCCCAATCTTATATATAAATATATACATATACATGCCACAACTAGCTAACTCATAATATTGGAAATGAAAGGCTACTCTAGGTGCTGCGCTGTGTTGTGCTGCTCGATGCTAATCACCAAAATCTACTGCTCCAAACCTACTAGTCAAGAAAACTTAACTCGCTGAGCAATGATGCTCAGTGGGTACTTTACCGATGAAAATATAAGTAAAACATGAAAGCATTTGAACTAAAAGGAAATAATTAAATAAAAAATCAACCAACATTAAACCAATGGAAGTTATTGTCCATTCAGTGTAGATATACTTTAAACAATTGTAAACCATAATTCAAACTCATATTGCAGTACGTAGTTTTAGAAAAATAGGACTTTGGCTCAGGCTCTACTGGCATATAGGGAACCATAGCGATAAGGCAGTGGCCCTCACCACTGTAATATAGGTGGCCCTCACCACCATGTTATAACCAATTCCGCTCTACGGTATATACCCTTAGGTAACCGCTGAAGCATTCCAATCACAATTTCGCAACATCTCCGCTCCACGGCCTATACCCGAAGGTAACCGCCGGGTTGTATCAAACACAATAAGTGGCAGTACTGCATAAGTTAGTATAGTGCACCATACCCTTATCTACCACTCCCAACTATCCAGTAGAACATAAAGGTTAAAATGATTCAATTTAAGTCTCAAACTTCATTTTAGAATGACTCAAGAAATCATTTTGATTCTCGTCGCGCTTTGCCATTTACGCCGCGCACCACATTCTTTTGTCAAACCATTATCCTTTTTCACATATTTAACATCCATAATAAACATATCAAACATTTCAAAGCATTCCTCAAAAGATCACAAATTGACCAAATGAATAGTGTCGCGGCACGTAAAATCGGCAACGCAAATGGCATGACCATATGAATAGTAAAATCTGGGTTTTCGTCAAAATTTCAGTCCACTTCAGTCTTCCATTTGACCAAGTAAACGATCTTATTTTTGGATAATATTTTACAGAAAACTTATTTCATATGTTGACTAATTACACGTAAAATTTTGTTGAAAAATTCATTCATTTGCTACCTCAAACAATTGCCACAAAAAGAGTCCAGAAATCTGCCATTTTGAAACCATTTCGGCCCAAACATATGAAATACATTGAATAGTTTATTTTTCTTTTTCAAATCAATATGAAGGCTTCTTTAATGATAAAGTGAAGATTCAAACACTTTCCTTTGACAACTTTTGCATGTTTAACTTAAATCAAACTAATTAATGTTCATCAAATCAACTTGCCAAATTTTTCTCAAAACATTTGATTTAAATTAAATTTAAACAACTCAATTGCCATAAGAAACCAAGAACATAACTCAAACATTTAATTTAAACTCAATCAATACATATAAGCATCAACATCAAAAATTCCATAAACCAAAGTTCGTAAGAAAAAGAAAATTTCTTTTATGGTAAAGTACCAAACCTTGTTCTTTTAATTCCCCTTTGCTTTTCCTTCTTCTCCTTTCTTAATCTTTGTTTTTCCTTCAAGAAATTCAAGAACACAACCTTAACCATAAACCTTAGCAATTTAGAACAATAAGCTATCCTCCATTTCTTTTCAAACTAAACCCTAATCTAATCTTATTAAACCTTAGAAACCTTGATTCCTCCATTTAATTAATCAATATCATCACTACTTAAAATTTTCCCAAATCCACCATAAGAATCCTAATTTTCAATCTTCCAATAGATATATAAATACTTAAAATTGATACTAGAATTGAATTCTACATACTTGAAAACCTTAAAACTTACCTTGAAAATCAAACTTGACAAAAATTGGAAATCCTTTGGTGTTCTTCCTATGGTGGCCGAAAATTTGGAATGGGTGAGAGAGAGAGATTTGTTCTTCATGTCATGATATATATATAAGGGAAATGATGCTCACTTTTGGGTTGGATAAATGCCTTAGGGCCATTTGTCCACATCTTTTTCTTTTCTTCTTTTTATAATGCTAAATGGTCACTTTTAATTGGTCCAAATGTATCTTTATTTTATTTATTTAAAAACCAAGCCCTTGAACTTTCTTTTAATCATATTTTGGCCCCTCAACCTCTTGTTCTGAAATTTTTATGGCCTAGGGTATGAAAAGACTAAAATACCCTCCGGCGATTAATCGGTCATAACTTTTAAACCGTACAGTTCCACAAGGCAAACTGCATATGGTTTTGATCCTCTCAACCTCTACTTTCTATTTTTAAGGTTTATTTTAGGTTTCCAAGCTATTTTGAAAAATTACCAATAAGCCCTCGATTTATTATAAAATTCCCCTTAGGTCCCTTCTTTGCTCGGGTTTTGCCCGGGCTCCATTTCTACTTACGATTGTTTCATATTCAACCCCTCGACATCCTTTACACACTCGTGTGTTTATTTCCTACTTTAGATTCAAGTATAAATTTTAATTAATAATGACCAACATGTCCCTAGTCAAAATCCCCTATATCTTCCAAACCGTGCGTTTTCTGGAAAAACCGTTACGCGACGTTGCGACCTGATTTTTCTCTACTCTCCATTTTTGGAATCTGTTATGTGCACTATTAAGAACATCCAGTACAACTTTTAAAAATTACAGTCACCTCCCCAAAACTTTACATTTTTGTAATGAGGTCTCTTTGGTCCTACGACCTTCTCTAGGAACCGCCATCAGAGATGACCTCTCCAGATCCTTTCTCTTGCTGAGCATATGACTGTTAGAACATAAATATAGTGGGCGGATGTGACAGTTCCTCCCTCATTAATTTAGGCTTCGCCCCGAAGCCCATCAGGTGGAAACAAATATGGGTATTGCTTCCTTCACCTTGTGGTTTCTTCAGAGTACTTTGACTAATGGAATCATTTTATTCCGAAGTTCTTTCACTTCCCATGCCAAGATTTCCACTGGTTCTTCTTCATATGTCAAATCAGGCTGAACTTCAATATCTTGGGTCTTTACGATGTGTGACGAGTCCGAACGATACCGTCTTAATATCGACATGTGGAATACGTTATGTATCTTGTCTAGCTCGGATGGTAATGCAAGCCGATAAGCTACTGGACCTATATGTTCAATGACTTTGTAAGGCGCAATAACCTTGAACTTAGATTATCCTTTTGTTTAAATCTTAGCACTTTCTTCCATGGTGAAACCTTAAGAAATACCTTATCCCCAACATTGAATTCTATGTCCCTTCTCTTCAGGTCCGCGTATGATTTTTGTCTATTTGCCACAGCTTTTAACCGATCCTGGATAATTTCTACTTTCTCCTCGGTCTCCTTAACTATCTCCGGGCCCAAGATCTTTGCTTCGCTTAATTTCATCCAGCAAATTGGAGTCCTGCATTTTCGTCCTTATAGTGCTTCATAAGGAGCCATCTGTATGCTGGACTGGTAGCTGTTGTTGTAAGCGAACTCCATTAAACTTAAGTACTTCTCCCAGCTACCTTTGAATTCTAATATGCACGCTCTTAACATATCTTCCAAGATCTAGATTACCCTCTCTGACTGTCCGTCCGTCTGTGGATGAAACGACGTACTCTAGTCCGTTCGAGTTCCCAAAGCCGTTTGGAACTTTTGCCAAAAGTTCGACGTAAAGCGTGGATCTTTGTCCGATATAATTGATGTTGGAACTCCATGAAGTCGTACAGTCTCTTTAATGTACAAGTCTGCTAACTTATCCAGGGAGTAGTTCATCCTTACTGGTAAGAATTGAGCAAACTTAGTTAGCTGGTCTACTATTACCCATATTGTATCATGTTTGTCTCTTGTCATTGGTAGTCCTGTCACAAAATCTATAGTTATGCGATCCCATTTCCATGTTGGAATCGTAATAGGTTGTAGAAGTCCCGAGGGTAGTTGATGTTCTGCCTTTACTTGTTGGCAGTTAAACATTTTGTCATGTAATCTATCATATCTCTCTTGGTCCTTGGCCACCAATAGCATTCTTTCAAATCCAATACTGCTTCTACCTTATTAGAATCAACTCTTATTCCTTCCGATGATACAATACGTCCTAAAAAGGCCACTTCTTCTAACCAAAATTCACACTTGCTAAATTTGGCGTATAATTGCTTCTCCCTCAATGTTTGTAACACGATTCTCAAGTGCCGGTCATGATCCTCTGCATTCTTTGAGTAAACCAGTATGTCATCGATGAATACCACGACAAACTGGTCCAAATAAGGATGGAAAATCTAGTTCATCAAATCCTTGAATACCGCAGGTGCATTCCTGAGCCCAAAAGGCATTACGATAAACTCATAATGTCCATATCGGGTTCTAATTGCAGTCTTTGGTATATCTTCATCTTTAATCCTCAATTGATGATAGCCGGATCGTAGATCAATCTTTCAGAAAACTCCCACACCTTTCAATTGATCAAATAAATCGTCTATCCGGAGTAGCGGGTATTTATTCTTAATCGTTAGCTTATTTAACTGCCGATAATCTACACATAGTTTTAGGGATCCGTCTTTCTTTTTTTTTTTCGCAGTCCACTAATGCCTTATGTTTGGTCAGCTCATCCATTCCAAGTATTGCATCAAATTCCTAGAATGGCAACTCAAATAGATCACCTAGGAAAGTGTGTCTGTGTACTTCTACCGGACAATCCTTTATTACCTTCCTGGTAACCATCTCACTACCCAAAGGATTTGTAACTAACACTCCATTTGTTTCAACTTCTACTTCTAAATCCTTTAATTTTTCATTTTTCATGCATATATATATGAATGTGAAGAACCTGGGTTTATTAAAGCATAAATCGGCATTCCAAACATAATTAGTTGACCTGCTATGACGTCGGGGCTTCCTCTTCTTCACGTGCCCTCATTGCATACATCTTAGTAGGAGCTCTAGTTTCAGGTCTGTCCATCGTTTCGAATTGAACTTGCGAAGAGCTTTGTCCTCTACCTCTGCCCCTTTTCCCTTCCAGCTACGGCTCGAGATCCTTCGGTATTATCTAGTGTATTTTGCTGTCTTAAGAGGCATTCTCGTTTAAAGTGGTCCTTCGCTCCACAAATAAAATATACCCAGGCCTTGCCCCAACATTTTCCTGAATGCCTACGCCCACATTAAACATATCGTGGATGGGTGTTTTCACTTCCTCCAATAGTTTCGGGCTGAGCAAAGTTACCTCCACCTTGGCCACGCCCTCTTCCTTGTCCTCTCCCAGACCCACCAGTACTGGCTACAAAGGTAGCTATACTCGGGCCGCCCCGAATCGACCTTTGACTGGATATCCTACTCTGATTTCCTCCCATGGAACTACCTTCTCTAAACTGTTTCCTTGATAGCTGGAAATTTTATGAATAACTCTGGGTATCCCTTCTTGGTCTTACCCTCTGTCTCCTATTTCGCTCATCCTTCTGACATTGCTCTACTTCCAGAGCCCTAGTGACCAACTCAGAAAATTCCTTGATATTAGCAGCAATTAACTGCATCCTAATCTCATTATTCAAACCATCCTGGAATTGCTTACAACTATCATGTTCGTCTTCAATTGTCTTATTGGCATACCTACTCAGCCTAGTAAATTCCCTCTCATATTCGGCAACGGTCAGTCGACCTTGCTTTAAGTGTAGAAACTCCTTTTTCTTGGCATCTAGGTATGCCTCCGATATAAACTTCCTCTTGAACTCATTCACAATGAAATCCCATGTCCTCTATTCCGATGGAACTCGTTGTTGAACTGTGTCCCACCATATATATGCTTCTTCCACTAATAAGGAAGTAGCACATACCACTCGCTCCTCTGGATTACACTGTAACTGATCTAAGGCTCATACCGTTCCTTCCAGCCAATACTCGGCTGTAGAAGAATCATTGTCCCTTCGGGCCCTAAACTCCTTCGCCCCGTACTTTCTTATCTTTTCGATCGGGGGTTTCCTTTCCCCTCCTACAGCAGGTACTGGTATGGGTGCTGGCACTGGTGGTGGTGCCGGGGCAACGCCCGCTATCTGTCACAGCGCTGCAGCCATCTGTTGCAACATCTCATTCGGAAGAGGAGCTCCCACTGAGGGTTGCTCAACCTCCAGTGTTTCAGATACATGCGTCTCTACAATATGTGACGCTCGAGATTCAACTTCCTCCTCTATGGCTCTTTGAGAGGACTCTCGCGACATCTATATTCTAACACATAACTCACAGTCAATAACAGCACAGCTCAGCAGCACTATTAAACCCTATGTGGCATGTATATAAAGACAAAACACTTAATCAAATATATGCAAACATACCCTTATTTTTTTTCCTATATTTCCTTCCTGAATGATGCCGACTTTTTATCTCCTATTTACTATAGGATATCTCGTTTTACATCGGTAATGGCCATTCCCGACATAAAACGTACATCCTCCTATGTTGGATTACCCAGAAGCGGCTAAACCTGAGCTCTGATACCAAAAATTGTAACACCCCTTCCCGACCTACGTGTGTAAGCCGAGTAGAGGCGCCACACTAACCTAATGTTGCTACCAATTTTACTTAGTCAAATTTTAGTTCCGGTTTTACAGAAATTTTTCCAGAGGGTCGCCTAGAAATTGGGTCCCAAGTGTCGACAAAACTGGTTTTTCTTATTTTTGAAAACATTTTTACACAAACCAATGCGAATACAATCAGTTTCAATACACTTCCAATGAATCCACCTTATAACCTCAACTACAACCTGAAAGAAGAATTCACACTTCTAATACAAAATAAAGTAGAGGTTTATTATTATTACATACTACTAACGTACAGTATAACATAGTACTTCCCAATCTTATATATAAATATATACATATACATGCCACAACTAGCTAACTCATAATATAGGAAATGAAAGGCTACTCTGAGGTGCTGCGCTGTGTTGTGCTGCTCGATGCTAATCACCGAAATCTACTTCTCCAAACCTACGAGTCAAGAAAACTTAACTCGCTGAGCAATGACGCTCAGTGGGTACTTTACCGATGAAAATATAAGTAAAACATGAAAGCATTTGAACTAAAAGGAAATAATTAAATAAAAAATCAACCAACATTAAACCAATGGAAGTTATTGTCCATTCAGTGTAGATATACTTTCAACAATTGTAAACCATAATTCAAACTCATATTGCAGTATGTAGTTTTAGAAAAACAGAACTTTGGCTCAGGCTCTACTGGCATATAGGGAACCATAGCGATAAGGCAGTGGCCCTCACCACTATAACATAGGTGGCCCTCACCACCATGGTTATAACCAATTCTGCTCTACAGCCTATACCCGTAGGTAACCGCCGGAGCATTCCAATCACAATTTCACAACATCTCCGCTCCACGGCCTATACCCGAAGGTAACCGCCGGGGTGTATCAAACACAATAAGTGGCAGTACTGCATAAGTTAGTATAGTGCACCATACCCTTATCTACCACTCCCAACTATCTACCACTCCCAACTATCCATACCCTTCTCGTCGCGCTTTGCCATTTATGCCGCGCACTACATTCTTTAGTCAAACCATTATCCTTTTTCACATATTTAACATCCATAATAAACATATCAAACATTTCAAAGCATTCCTCAAAAGATCACAAATTGACAAAATGAATAGTGTCGCGGCACGTAAAATCGGCAACGCAAATGGCATGACCATATGAATTGTAATCAAAATTTCAGTCCACTTCAGTCTTCCATTTGACCAAGTAAATGATCTTATTTTTGGCTAAAAGTTTATAGAAAACTTATTTCATATGTTGGCTAATTACATGTAAAATTTCGTTGAAAAATTCATTCATTTGCTACCTCAAACAATTGCCACAAAAAGAGTCTAGAAATATGCCATTTTGAAACCATTTCGGCCCAAACATATGAAATACATGGAATAGTTTATTTTTCTTTTTAAAATCAATATGAAGGCTTCTTTAATGATAAAGTTAAGATTCAAACACTTCCCTTTGACAACTTTTGCATGTTTAACTTAAATCAAACTAATTAATGTTCATCAAATCAACTTGCCAAATTTTTCTCAAAACATTTGATTTAAATTAAATTTAAACAACTCAATTGCAATAAGAAACCAAGAACATAACTCAAACATTTAATTTAAACTCAATCAATACATTTAAGCATCAACATAAAAAATTCCATAAACCAAAGTTCGTAAGAAAAATAAAATTTCTTTTATGGTAAAGTACCAAACCTTGTTCTTTTAATTCCCCTTTGCTTTTCCTTCTTCTCCTTTCTTAATCTTTGTTTTTCTTTCAAGAAATTCAAGAACACAACCTTAAACATAAACCTTAGCAATTTAGAACAATAAGCTATCCTCCATTTCTTTTCAAACTAAACCCTAATCTAATCTTATTAAACCTTAGAAACCTTGATTCCTCCATTTAATTAATCAATATCATCACTACTTAAAATTTTCCCAAATCCACCATAAGAACCCTAATTTCCAATCTTCCAATAGATATATAAATACTTAAAATTGATACTAGAATTGAATTCTACATTCTTGAAAACCTTAAAACTTACCTTGAAAATCAAACTTGACAAAAATTGGAAATCCTTTGGTGTTCTTCCAATGGTGGCCGAAAATTTGGAATGGGTGAGAGAGAGAGATTTGTTCTTCATGCCATGATATATATATAAGGGAAATGATGCTCACTTCTGGGTTGGATAAATGCCTTAGGGCCATTTGTCCACATCTTTTTCTTTTCTTCTTTTTATAATGCTAAATGGTCACTTTTAATTGGTCCAAATGTCTCTTTATTTTATTTATTTAAAATCCAAGCCCTTGAACTTTCTTTTAATCATATTTTGGCCCCTCAACCTCCTTGTGCTGAAATTTTTATGGCCTAGGGTATGAAAAGACTAAAATACCCTCCGACGATTAATCGGTCGTAACTTTTAAACCATACAGATCCACAAGGCAAACTGCATATGGTTTTGATCCTCTTGACCTCTACTTTCTATTTTTAAGGTCTATTTTAGGTTTCCAAGCTGTTTTGAAAAATTACCAATAAGCCCTCGATTTTTTATAAAATTCCCCTTAGGTCCCTTCTTTGCCCGGGTTTTGCCCGGGCTCCATTTCTACTGATGATTGTTTCATATTCAACCCCTCGACCTCCTTTACACACTTGTGTGTTTATTTCCTACTTTAGATTCATGTATAAATTTTAATTGATAATGACCAACATGTCCCTAGTCAAAATCCCCTATATCTTCCAAACCGTGCGTTTTCTGGAAAAACCGTTACGCGACCTTGCGACCCGATTTTTCTCTACTCTCCATTTTTGGAATATGTTATGTGCACTATTAAGAACATCCAGTACAAACTTTTAAAATTTACAGTCACGTCCCCAAAACTTTACATTTTTGCAATGAGGTCCCTTTGGTCCTACGACCTTCTCTAGGAACCGCCATCAGAGATGACCTCTCCAGATCCTTTCTCTTGCTGAGCATATGACTGCTAGATATAAATATAGTGGGCGAATGTGACAAGCGGACTGCTCTAACTTTTTCCTAGGCTGCCCTTTTTGGGTTTTCAACCTAGCGATCTTCTTTTTCCCTTTTTTCTATCATACATAAAACCTCTTCAACCTGTCAATGTTTACTGGCTCACTAAATTCGTTCCCATCCATGTCTGATAACTTCACCGCACCTTTGCTCATGACTTGTTTCACGACATATGACCCTTCCCAGCTAGGTTTGAACTTCCCTCTTGGGTCAAACACATTAGGCTTACATTGCTTCAACACCAAATCCCCAACTTTGAATTTTTTGACCTTAACTCTTCTATTGTAGGCCCGAGCTATCTTCTTTTGATACAGTTGGTGATGATACAATGCCTTTAATCTTCTCTCTTCTAGTAGAGCTAACTGTGTGTATCTGCTTGCTACCCATTCCGTTTCAGGCAGTTCTGCTTCCAGGTCTACTCTCAATGACTTGATCTCAATCTCAATTGGCAATACTGCTTCCATCCCATAAACCAAAGAGAACGGTGTCATTCCAGTAGGTGTTGACACACTCATCCTATATCCCCATAAAGCAAAGGGAAGCATTTCCGACTAGTCCCTGTAATTCTTAGTCATCTTGGATAGAATTTGCTTAATAGTCTTGGCTGCTGCTTCCACTGCACCATTAGCCTTTGGTCTATAAGGAGAGGAACGATGATGATGGATTTGGTACTTCGAGAATAAATCCTTAACTGCTCCTTGAAACTGTACCCCATTGTTATAGATTTGACCAGTGTACTTCAGATGAGATTGACCAGTGTAGGAGATTTGAGGAGGGATTGAGGCCCTCTATTATGTGTATTGTTGTTGGTTCTCGGAACCAAGATTTTTCTCAGTTGGTTGTAGCAACTAGAAGTGTTGAGAGAGCACAGGGTATTGCAGCAGTTGCTACTGAGGAGGAGACTAGAGTTAGGAGACCCTAGTTTGAGGCTGGGTCTTCATCTATGAAGAGAGGTAGAGGAAGTTTTGCTCCGAGAGTCAGTAGGAATCAAAGACAGAGACTGAGACCTACAGTTTCTATAGCTAGTGCTCCAACTCCAGTGGTTTAGAGGTCTATTCTACCTACATGTGTTCATTGTGGTAGGGCACATGGGGTGCTTGCTGGAAGACGGGTGGACCAGGAGTATGTTTTAGATGTGGCTCACCGAATTATTTCATCAAAGATTGGCCTGATCTAACGGAGGATGGACAGACTGATATTACTGCTTCTCGACCTAGTGTCAGCAGAGGAGGTCGAGGGGGGCAGAGATTCTAGTAGAGGTGGTCGACCCGGGATTAGTCAGAGAGGAGGTTCTACATCCGGAAGCAGTAGGCTAGATGAGGCTGGGTCATCTCAGCAAGTGTATGTGATGTATAGGAAGCCGGATGCTTCAGCAGTTATTGCGGGTACATTTTCTTTATTTGGCATTTTAATTCTTGCACTAATTGATCTAGGATCTACTCATTCATACTTAAGTGCATCTATTTTTCCTGTGACTGAATTGCATTCAGAGTCCCTAGGATTTTGTGAGCGGGGATTTTCGCTCCTACTCTCGGTGGAATGGTTCTTGCGACTTCGATATTGTTTAGGCTCGGGGCCTTAGAGAACATGGACCTAAGTCCAGAGAAAATGGAGTCGCCACCCGGACGGGCCGGGAAAAAGAAAGGGATGGATGACTCGATTCATAAGGAATCCCCAACCCCCTAATGGGTTTGAAAAGTTGGGTACGTATGGGGAAGGTGAGAAATGGCCCAGCACCCCCACAACGCCCGGTTCATTAGAACCGGCCTTGTTTACAGGTCTTAATATTATAAAATTCTTAAATATAACAATATTATCCATACTACACACAATAAAAAGAAAGCATCATTATATTAAAATCAAAGAATGTCCAAACAAAACGAAACAAATAAATGGACACCCATCCTAAGATGAAAACATGTCCTTACATCACATGCCTAGATAGGACACCCACCGAAAGGTAGAAACATGCCCTTTACATAAGTTCTAAGATAGAAAAGCAAATTAAATTACATGATATTTAACTAATGAGGTACCCACCAAGTGGAAACATACCTCTTACAACATTTAGAAATCTAAATAAATTGATAAAAGTAAATAATCATTCATAATAAATAAATCATTCATCAAAGGTACCAAATATCAATAAAAAGTAAACATCCATCCATGATAAATAAAATAAACCAAGCATTGAATTTAAATAAATTAAAGCATAAGAACTAAAACCAAGCATGATCAAATATGGAATTGAATAAGTAAATAAAAATCAAAATTATAGCTACTGTTTCCATTTAGGGTTCTTTATCTCATGTGTTAAGGTTTTGGAATTCATAAAATTAAGCTACTGTGACTTTTTTATGGAATTAAAATAGATTAAGTTTTTATGTTTTAAAAGGTTGGTAAGACTCTTTGATTAACTAAATTAGTATTTGAATGGTGAAATCATGAAACTAGGGTTTGAACACTTTGAAATACTTTTGATTTGTGGGTTACGGTTATTCATTGTGTTTTTAAGCTACTGTGTAAAATTAAAGTATTTATGTTTTAATGGTTTTTAAAATTTTAAAGGATTAGGGTTGAGAAAAAATTAAGGTTTAAAGTTTTAAAGGAGGTTAGTGTTCATTATTTTAGGTTTTGGAGTTGAATTAGGTTTTTAGGCTTTTGATTTTAGGGTTTCGGGTGATTTGTTGATTTTAGGATTTGGAAAAACAATTTGATGATTTCATGAGGTTTTATAAGTTTAAACAAAGTGATTTGAAGTTTACATAAATAGAAAAGATATTTTTAAAGCTTTTGGAAGGAAACAGAATCACAATTATGGTTTTGTTGAAAAACATGTTCAATTAGGGTCTTAAGATTTTGAAGGAGTAAAAATAACAAATTTAAGTTTTTTTGGAAAATAAAACAATGAATTAGTGTTTTTAAACTTTGAACAAAGAGAATTAAGGTTTTAGGGTTTTTGAATTAAAAGACATCATTTATTAGTTTATACTACTGTGTAAAATATAAAGAAACTAGAATTTCATACCTTATTTTGTAAGTTGCAACAAAATTGCTTCTTGGATGAACAAGCTCCAAAGGCAAGCCTTTTTGCCTTTTGAATTCCTTAAATCGTGTTTCTGCTACTTTAAAAAATCAATTGAATTCAAGCTTTTCCTTCACGGATTTGGATTTCCCTCCTACTGTCCAATTTTTCGTCCCCTTTCCGTCCACCTTTATTTGATTGCCTTTGGTCCTTATTTATAGAGGTTTCATATGGTTTATTCCTAATTAATCACGGTAAGTAATATTGACAAGAAAAGGAAACCAAAACCTAATTGAATTAGGTTTCGAAAAATTTGCGTCGGAAAAGTTACACTGCCGAAAAAAAATCAGCTACTGTTTCCATTTAGGATTTTCCTATGAGCGAAATGGCCCATGGCCCTCGCCCGCAGCTGCCCCGCACTGATTTTTGGTGACGAATTTTTCGTTACCGATTTTTTCATCTCCGATTTTTAATTTTAATTTTAATTTTATTTGTTTATTTTTATTTTTAATTAATAAAATTAAATACTAAAGCAAAAAATTATTTAATTAAGATAAAAAAAATTATTTTGGACCAAAAAAATATAATAGGCAACACAAAAATTATTTTGGACTAAATAAAATATATTGGACCGGACTGGGTCAAAAATTAAGGGTCTACAGTTTGCCCCCTGCTTGAATGATCTGAAACCTTAGTGAAAGAGAGTGAAAAGCAACAAGACTTAATTTTTGAGATGGTTGAGGTTTTGGGTTCTGGACCTGGTTTGAGTTCTGGACTCAAGGATAAATTCTAGGTTCTAGACCTAAGAAAAATTTGGGTTCTGGACTCGGTTCGAGTTCTGGACACAAGGATAATTCTAGGTTCTCGACCTAAGGAAAATTTGGGTTCTGAACTCGGTTCGAGTTCTGGACTCAAGGATGATTCTAGGTTCTGGACCTAAGGAAAATTTGGGTTCTGGACTCGGTTCGAGTTCTAGACTCAAGGATAATTCTAGGTTCTGGACTTAAAGAAAAATTTGAGTTCTGGACCCGGTTCGAGTTCTGGACTCCAGGATGATTCTAGGTTCTGGACCTAAGGAAAATTTGAATTCTGGACCCAGTTCGAGTTCTGGACTCAAGGATAATTCTAGGTTCTGGACCTAAAGAAAAATTTAGGTTCTGGACCCTGTTTGAGTTCTGGACTCAAGAATATTTCTAGGTTCTAGACCCAAGGAAAATTTGGGTTCTGGACCCGAGCTAAGTTCTGGACTTAGAAATAATTCTAGGTTCTGGACCTAATGGTAAATTTGGGTTCTGTACCCGAGCTAAGTTCTGGACTTAGAAGAGATTCTAGGTTCTGGACCTAATGGAAAAATTTAGGTTCTTGATACTCCATCCATGGATTTGGCTAGATACATGCCACGTCATCATTCTGCTAGGAAGCTACTCCATCCTGCTTCTTCATATGCTGACTGGGTTGACTGGATCCACTCATGCTCTGAAGTCAATATCCGTTGGTTGGTACCTTGGTGGAAGATTTCTCGTATCACCATGAGGACATACTTGATGTACATTCCCCTTTCTATTCTTCATCAAGGTACATACTATGATCCTCGCCGACTTGGGCATCAGTATGGAGCTGAGACTCGTGATTCTGACTTTGCTCCCGACATAGACATGCCTTTCTTGACTAAAGCCTACTTGGATCGGTTAAGGTAAAGCTGGCCTGCACGTTACACTTATCGACTGCCATAGATTTTACATTTGTTAATTCAGAAAGTGTATTGTTAGGATGAAAAAATAATTAAAGTAATAAAGGATGCTTCTTTTCCATTTATAATTTGTCATCACCTTTTGCTATTGTGTTTATTTATTTCATCCATATTTGGTCGAATACTTATAACAGTGCACATAGAAGCAATTTAACATTAATTCTATTTTATTAAATTGGGGAACAACCAAACATAAAGCCAGCATACACAAGATCACTCCTGTTGCCAATTAGCCCTTTCGGGTTTTCTAATTGATGATTTTCTCTCATTTAGCCCTAATTGTTGCCTAGCCTGCACTTTCTGGTTTTTGGAACTAGCGGACTGCTCTAACTTTTGCCTAGGCTGCCCTTTTTGGGTTTTCAACCTAGCGAGCTCCTTTTCCTTTTTTCTATCATACATAAAATACATAAATTCATTCCCATCCATGTCTGATAACTTCACCGCACCTTTGCTCATGACTTGTTTCACGACATATGGCCCTTCCCAGCTAGATTTGAACTTTCCTCTTGGATCAGATACATTAGGCTTACATTGCTTCAACACCAAATCCCCAACTCTGAATTTTCTGACCTTAACCCTTCTATTGTAGGCCCGAGCTATCTTCTTTTGATACAGTTGGTGATGATACAACGCTTTTAATCTTCTCTCTTATAATAGAGCTAATTGTGTGTATCTGCTTGCTACCCATTCCGTTTCAAGCAGTTCAGCTTCCATGACTACTCTCAGTGACTTGATCTCAATTATAATTAGCAATACCGCTTCCATCCCATAAACCAATGAGAACGGTGTCATCCCAGTAGGTGTTCGTACACTTATCCTATATCCCCATAATTCAAAGGGAAGCATCTCTGACCAATCCCTTTAAGTCTTAGTCATTTTGGACAAGATTTGCTTAATTGTCTAGTTTGTTGCTTCCATGGCACCATTAGCCTTTGAACTATAAGGAGAGGACTGATGATGATGGATTTGGTATTTTGAGAATAAATCCTTAACTGGTCCTTGAAACTGTACCCGATTGTCTGATATCACACTATGTGGGACCCCATATCTGCAGATGAGGTTCTTTTCGATAAACCTAGCCATTTGGCTTGCACCCAGTTTATTGAAGGATTTCGCTTCGACCCATTTTGAAAAATAATCTACTGCTACTACAATGAATCGGTGACCGTTTGAATCCTATAATATCGATACCCCAGGTGGCAAATGGCCAGGGTGAAGATATTGAATGCAGATCTTCAGGAGGCACGTGATTCAAGTTACCATACATCTGACATTGTTGGCACTTCTTGACAAACTCAATATAGTCTCTCTCCATGGTCAACCAATAGTAACCTTGTCGAATAACCTTCTTAACTAGGGCCAAACCACTCATCGATGGATTGCAACTTCCAGCATGTATTTCTGACATGATGCGCTCCACTTCAGGTTTTCTTAAACATCTTAAATGCACTCCATCAGGCCATCTTCAATATAACTCTCTATGGAAGGTGATGTATTGTAATGACCACCGCCTTACGACTCTTCTTTCTTTCTTTGTTGCCCTCGATGGGTATTCTCTTTCCTCCAAAAATGCCTTATAGTATCACACCATGCATCATGGTCTGTATCAATTCCCATTATTGTTTCATATTCATAGCAAGGAGTTGACGAACTGGTCAAGATCAAAGGCTTAAGGAATAGGCTAACAGGGTTTTCCCATACCGAAGCCAATGTGGCTAGGGCATCAACCATCTGATTTTCTTCTCTCGATAGGTGTATAAACCTACACTCCTTAAAGTTCTTCTTCATCAAGGTCAGGCAATGGTGGTATGGTTTTAATTTTTCTTCTTTCAACTCCCATTCTCCATTTACTTGGGATACAACTAGCAATGAATCGCCATAAACTTCCACCTTATCCACCTTCATAATCATTAGGGTTTCCAAACCGAAAATACGAGCTTCGTACTCCACCATATTATTGGTTGCCCTAAATTTTAATTTTTTGGCTAAAGTGATGAGTTCCCCTTCGGGTGATTCTAGTATAACTCCCAAACCTGCTCCTTTCCTGTTTACCGCTCCATCAAAATACATTTTCCACCCTTGTACTTCAATTGCTTCTAAATGTTCATCTGGAAATTCCAAGATTACCTCTTCACTTTCTGGTTATGGTTGTTGAGCCAGGAATTCTGCCACCGTTCTACCTTTGATTGTTTTCCTGGTTACATACTCGATCTCAAATTCTTCTAATATTATCAACCATCGACCATATTTCCCAATCAAAGAGGGTGTCTGTGAGCGGGAATTTTCGCCCCCACTTCTGGTGGAATGGTTCTTGCGACTTCGGCACTATTTAGTCTCGGGGCATTAGAGAACACGGACCTAAGTCAGGAGAAAATGGAGTCCCCACCCGGACGGGCCGGGAAAAAGAAAGGGGTCGATGACTCGATTCCTAAGGAATCCCCAACCCCCTAATGGGTGCGAAAAGTTGGATAAGTGTGGAGAAGGTGAGAAATGGCCCAGCACCCCCACAATGCCCAGTTCATTGGAACCGGCCTCCTTTATAGGTCTTAACATTATAAATTCTTAAATATAACAATATTATCCATACTACAAACAATAAAAAGAAAGCATCATTATATTAAAATCAAAGCAATGTCCAAACAAAACAAAACAAATAAATGGACACCCATCCGAAGATGGAAACGTATCCTTACATCACATGCCTAGATAGGACACCCACCAAAAGGTAGAAACATGCCCTTTACATAGGTTCTAAAATAGAAAAGCAAATTAAATTACATGATGTTTAACTAATGAGGTACCCACCAAGTGGAAACATACCTCTTACAACTTTTGGAAATCTAAATTAATTGATAAAAGTAAATAATCATTCATCATAAATAAATCATTCATCAAAGCTATTAATCAAAATATAAAATAAACATCCATCCATGATAAATTAAATAAATCAAGTATTGAAATTAAATAAATTAAAGCATAAGAGATAAATCAAAGAATAATCAAGTATAGAATTAAATAAAGCAAATAAAAGTCCAATTATAGCTACTGTGACTTTTTATGGAATTAAAATAGATTAAGGATTTTATGTTTTAAAAGGTTGGTAAGACTCTTTGATTAACTAAATTAATATTTGAATGTGAAATCATGAAACTAAGGTTTTAGACATTTTAAAATACTTTTGATTCATGGTTTTAAATGGTGATTTCAAGCTACTGTGTAAATTTAAAGTGTTTATGTTTTTATGGTTTTTAATATTTTAAAGGATTAGGGCTTAGAAAAAATTAAGGGTCTACAGTGTCTCTGTCACATCCCAAAGGCTAGACAGTCGAGTAATAGGCAAGGAGGACATGAACGAGTGGTCAAATAGAGGCTCGGGATAGTCAAATATGAAATTGGTGTACACAATGGAGCTGATGGGACCTAATTGAAATTTTTTTAGAGGCTGAGGACCTAAAGGTACTTTTCTAAAAAGTTACGTCAATTCTTAATAGTGCCCATATCCGACCCCGGAAGAATATTCTCGAGATTAATTGGGTCATAACCGTGGGTTTCAATTTTTCTCGAAAACGCACGGTTTAAAAGTTACAATCGATTAATTGCTGGAGGGTATTTTGATATTTTCACACCCTAGACTATAAAATTACAGCATAAGAAAGTTGAGGGGGGTCAAAATATGAATAAAAGGAAGCCTAATGGCTTGCCAAATAAATAGATAAAAGAAGAAGGCAAGTGGACCAATTAAAAGTGGCCATTTTTGCTATAAGGTGTACCAATTGGAAGTCAACATCTATACCAACATATTTTCACCACTTATGCTGCCATTTGGATCAAAATAAGCTAAGGAAAGAAAATAAAAGCCCTCTCTTACATGGTGAACTCGTCCAAACCATAAGAGAAGGAAGAAGGAGGTGATTTTTCCAAGGTTTAAGGCTTTTGGTTGAAGATTTTGGTGACAAACAAGATTATAAGGTAAGAGAAACCTATCTCTAGTTTTAATTTCATGGATTAATGGTTAATTTAAGAGATTGAAATTAGGGTTCATGTAGCTAGATTTGGAGAAAATTCAAGAAATAATTATTTGAAGGATTTGATGAAAGAAATAATGGTGTTTAATGGTGAAAATAAGCTAGCAACCATTAGAAAAATCATAAGATAAGACTATGTCTATACCTAGGGTTCTTACCTTTGTATATGTGATGTTAAATTTCATAGGAAATCAAAGAGACAAGGAAGGAAAGGAAGTGATATAGATAAAGGACTAAGAAATAGCAAGGTTTGGTACTTTAACCATTGAACTCCTTTTTAAATTTTTCTGTTTTACAATTAGTAAAATCCAGTGACTTGTATGATTTTTAATTAAGTATAGAAAAATTATCTTGAGTTAAATTTTTGATATGTTGTGTCTCAATGAGTCTATAATGACTGAAAAATATGTTGAGTTGAATTTGGAATGGTTATGATTTTGGAAAGATTATTTTTATTAGACCTGCTCCAGCAGGTACCTTGACTGAGACAGCCATCTTTCTGGATTTTTAATAAAATGTAGAAACATAATATCCAATTGAATTTTGGATATGTTGTTGTTTAGTGAGTCTAGTATTTGAGAAAAAAAATTTGGAACCACATTGATTGAATTTAATTTACGGAATTCACAAAATTTAGAACTGCTGCCAGGATGCAGGGCAACTGGAGCAGTCTGGTTGGTGAACTAGTTGACCAAGATTTTGTGTCCAGTTTGATATAAAATTTTAAAGTAATGATTTTAAGATGCAAAACTAAATTCTGTAAAAATTTTAGAGTTTTTAGCCAAGTGGATTATTTTATACAAATTTTCTAAAACAAGGATCAAGTTAGGTCAAGAACCAGAGTTTATTGTTCATATGGTAATTTTTCATTATTAACTTGGTCAAAAACATGGTGTGGGAGTTTTATCATTTTATTTTTGGTATTGAGTTTAAGTATGAATATGAAGAATAAATTAGATGGAAAAGAGGAGAAAATCAATTTGAATTTCATAACCGTGATAAAAGTCACGTGATGGAATACATGTTCGTTATCGTGTGAATATATAGATAAGGTATATACGTGGGGAATACGTGTATATATGGTATATATATGCGTGTATATGGTATATATGTGAATACATATGATACATATGTGAGTATATGTGGTATTTGTGTAAGTATATATTGTATATACATGGAGAATATGTGGTATATATACGAAGTGAATGGGTATATATGAAATGTTATATATGCTCTACTCGGTAAATGGGTAAAACCGGTCTGGAATGGGGGTTTGGCATGCCATCCTACCGGTAGTACTATCTTAATGGCTTCAATCTGGATATTATTTACGCGCGCGTGGTTATATCTTGTGAGGTCAAGATCATGACAACTAGTCGTGTGAGACCAAGTGTTGTATATTCCATATCGTGTGAGACCAAGACCATGGCAATTAGTCGTGTGAGGTCAAGACCACGCGTAACTCTATATGAGGCATCATTTCGAGATCGGTGTATTCATAATTACCTAGTGGAGCATATTAACTCGTAATTATAATGAAGTTATATTACATGTTGTTTACATACAGAATGTGAATCTTAACTTAATTAGAAAATATAAATATGATGATTGTATGAAAATAGTTTAATTATGCAGTATTCTACTTTTATATGTGTTTCAACAACCTTCCTTGCACTATTTATATACGACAATGGTTAAAGTACCCATTGGGCAATAAGTTGCTCAGCGAGTTATATGTCTAACTCGCAGGTAGTGGATAGAAGATCAGCATTTCTGCAGCGGGCTGCACCAGCTCGACGGCGAATAGGGTAGGACTTTTGACATAAAATAGTAGTATGGTATGTACGTTATATCTATTGTAAAGGGTTGTTAAACATATTAAGTATTATGGTGTATGTAACAAGAGAATAAACAATACTATGGTAATGAAACTTAGCAAATGATATGTGATCTTGAGAAACGATATAGAAGTGTGAAATTTTCTTGCAGGGTGTAGTTGAGGATACAAGGGAGATTATTATTGGGAGTGTTTTTGGGTTAAATTTTGAACAAAAGTGTTTTTTTAAAAAAATCAGTTTTGGCGACACTTGGGAACCCCGTTTTTTAGGAGAAACTCCGCCCAATTTTTTGAAAATTTTTTTTCATAAGAATTCTTAATTAAGACATTGTAACCAGAGCTCGCATCCCGATGTGACATTCCTCCCCAGCTTATTCGTAGGTCGGGAAGGGGTGTTACAGTCTCCCTTAAGTACTTCATTGGATCCAGCCTGAAAATTGCTTGCACACTATATGATTGAAAGTAATGTCGTAACTTCTTAGAAGACCAAACCACGGCTATACAGGTCTTTTCGATGATACTATACTTAATTTTATAAGGTAGGAGCTTTCTACTCAAATAGTAAACAGCATGCTCAATCCCCGACTCATCTGCTTGGGCTAGCATAGCTCCTATCGACTTTTCTTCTACTGCTAAATATAGTAATAGAGGTTTGTCGGGTTTAGGTTGTTTCAAAATAGGTGGATTTAACAAATACTCTTTTATTCGATCAAAGGCCTTTTGACATTCTTCATTCCATACGACCAACTGATTCTTTCTAAGCAACTTGAAGATAGGCTCACAGATTGTTGTGAGCTTTGCTATAAATCTGCTAATGTACTACAGTTTACCAATGAATCCCCGAACTTCTCTCTCCATCTTTAGGGCTGGCATATCCCTTATTGCTTTGACTTTGTCAGGATCTATCTGAATACCATTCGGACCAATTACATGTCCCAATAATTTGCCTGAAGTAACACCAAATACACACTTCTTCGGGTTTAATCTTAGCTTATATTTTAAAGCTCTATCGAAGAATAATTCTATGTTTTGGAAGTGTTGCTCCCTTGTATCCGACTTCACCATCATATCATCAACATATACTTCAACTTCTTTGTGCATCATGTCATGAAATAGTGTGGTGGCCATTCTTTGGTAGGTTGCTCCAGCATTCTTTAAGCTGAAAGGCATCACCCTATAACAAAATATACCCCATGTAGTAATGAAACCAGTATCTAGAACCAGCCACATGACACATAATAGAGGGCCTCAATCCCCCCTCAAATCTTCTGTACCTGTCTATCTCGTCTGAAATAATACCTCCAGCATAGTGACTCAACCGGATGAACTCGATCTCATATTCTGTCACAGTCCTGCTGTCCTACTTCAAATTCAGAAATTCCATCTTCTTAACATCTTTATACTCCCTCGGAGTATATTTCAGCTTAAACTCCCGTAGAAAATCACTGTAGGACAAAGTAGGTGGATCATCCATAGCATGAGGAACTGTCTTCCACCAATCATAGGCATCTTTCTGCAGGAGGGATCTGGCATAGTCAAATTTCTCATCCGAAGTGGCTTGCAACTGTATGAATATTCTTTGTACCTTATCCAACCACTGCTCAGCCACTGCAGGATCGGTAGTGCCTAAGAAATCTTCAGCCCCATATTTTCTTAACTTGTCATAATGTCTTACCGGCATCTGAGGCTGTGGTGGTGGTGGTGGTGGCTTCACTGGAGCTCCCCTCAACAGTTCTACCATATGCCTTAACCAACCCGACGGAGCCTCCTCTACAGCTGATCTCTCTGGCACAGAAACAGGTGCCTCACTAACCCTCTCAAATCTAGCTCCATCTCTACTCTCTTCAGGAGCTACACTTTCCGCACTACCCTCAACAGACTGTCGTGAATGAGATGCCATCTCTACCTATATCTGCAAACACAGCAGAATATTCCTCATTAAAGATCAAAGACTGCCATACCAAAACATGTATTTTACTCAAAAACCCACTTTAAAAAATCAAAATATTCTTTTTCTTACAATTGACCTAGGTTGAGAATCTCAAACATAGGCTCTGATACCAAAAATTGTAACACCCCTTCCCGACCTACATATGTAAGCCGAGTAGAGGTGCCACACTGTAACACCCCTACATTCAATACATGCACACTACAAACACCACAATGTAGTATACATGCACTAAACATAGAGATGCTATAGATTTTCTTAACATTTTAAACATTACCATAATCTTTCAATTGCATACATTATAGAAAGATAAGTAGTTAACTTGTAATACAAAACTAAATAGATATATATAGATACATTTAGTTGTTACGCAGCGGAATTTATCAAATATTTACATATATAAAAACATTTAATTTCATATTTACAAATATACACATATGTACATTAAAATCATTACTTTACAAAATATAAAAGAGTTATACATGATTGGCAAGTCTCCTCTGATCTTTAAGTTCCCAAAATCAACTCTTCACTGTCTACTCTCACTCGGTCTCGAAGAGCTCTTGGGTTCAACCCTATTACCTGCGCGATGAAATACTATCGCGCTAAGCCAACGGCTTAGTAAGATAATGCATGCTAATGTTATGCTTTAATGCAATGCAATGCCAATTCTCAATCCATATTATACATGTAACATCATATATGCAAAGCTAACAACATACCTTTACATTTCATAACTCAACATAAATAGACATATCATATTTCAACATCTTATTATATACCTCATTAGTATTCATTTAATCATTCATAATCAACACTAAACAAAGACAAGCATGGGCCCAAAACACACTAATATGCCATTCAATTTTCAGAGTTAATGTTTTGGTTTTATCATCACATTTATCAATATCATAAACCCAACTAGGCTTCAAGGATTAGGTTCAACCAAGCTTCAAGGGGAGCAAAGCATGCTAAGCATCAACCCAACTTGGCTTCAAGAACCAACCCAACCTAGCTTCAAGGGTGGTAACATCTCAATTAGGCTTCAAGGATTCAATCCAACCTAACTTCAAGAGATTGTTACTGTAATATCCCAAAATATACCCTAAAAGTTTTGGAGTTATTGTTATATTTGGAGTTAATGTATATGTTTAATGGAAGTAAAAAGGGGAAATATTATAAGATGATATATATATAAGGAAATATGGGAATATAAATACCATATAAAAGATATATACATATACATCACATATACATGGGATATAAAGTGGTGTAGGGAAAGTGAGTTATGTATATATTTTTATAATTAATTAATTAATAATTATGGTGATAAGGACAAAAAGAAAAAGAGAAAGAGAGAAGCTAGAGAGAGAAGGAGGTGATTTTCTTTTATTTACACCAAATACTTAAGGATTTCAAGTGGATAGTGAAGATTTGGCTAAGAATCCAAGTAAGTTCTCTTTCTTGATTTCTTTGGTTTATTTGAAGTTGTATGAAGGTTTGATTGTTGATAATTGAAATTAGGGTTGTATTATTGTAGTATGTTGGAGTATGTTTGATTTAATTAGGTTGGTGTTGGTGATTGAAGAGCAAGAGTTGTGTTTAGTGGAATTTCTTTCTGTTTTACAACTAGTAAAGGCTGTGACTTGTATGATTTTTAATTAAATATAGAAAAATGTTCCTGAAGTGAATTTTTGATATGTTGTGCCTATATGAGTCTAGAATGACTGAAAAATATGTTGATTCGATTTTGGATTTTGGAAAGATTATTTTTATTAGACCTGTTCCAGCAGGTACCTTAACTGAGACAGCTATATTTCGGGATTTTTAATAAAATGTAGAAAAATTATATTCAATTGAATTTTGGATATGTTGTTGCTTAATGAGTCTAGTATTTGATAAAAATAATTTGGAACCAAGTTGATTGAATTTAATTTATGGAATTCACAAAGTTTAGAACTGCTGCCAGGATGCAGGGCAATTGGGGCAGTCTGTTTGGGTGAACTATTTGACCAAGATTTTGTGTTCAGTTTGATCTGAAATTTTAAAGGAATGATTTTAAGATGTAAAATTAAGTTCTTTAAAAAGTTTAGAGTTTTTAGTCTAGTATATTATTTTATACAAATTTTCAAAATAAGGATAAAATTTAGTCTAAAACCAGAATTTACTATTCATATGGTCATTTTTTTAATATTCCTTTTGGATTAGGTTGTGAAGAGGTTGAATTGCCCTAATCTAAGTGTTGAGGATTCTTGGAAGAGTAGGTGTATAGAGTGGTGTAAGTTGGTTTTAAGGTAAGTACAAAGTTTATATGATTGCACTTATTTACATGAATTAAGACTTAACACATTTGTTTGTAAATGTGTTAAGTGAATTACTATATTGTCAATATAATTTGATTAAGGTTATGATTGGATGATGTGAAAGATATGAAGATCATTCAAATAGGTATGTACAATGCAATTTGTTATGATAAATATGGTAATGATGAATTGTGCTAATGTGTTTTGAGAAATGATGAAATGTATTGTAATTGTGGTTGGTAATAATGATTGAAATGAAATAAATAGACATGTTGATTATATGATGATGAATTTAAGATATATGCTCAATATAATTGTTTATGTATACTTGAATGATGAAGTGCTATAATGTGAATTGAAATATGATAAGAGGTGAAGCCATTGTGATTGGCTATGATGAATCAAATGAGATGTGAAGCCATTGTGTTAGCTATGAGAATGTAAATGAATTATAATTGAGGCATGGTTGCCTGTTTTGAATATGAAATGAATTGAGAAAGAAATGTTGTGAACACTCGAATTTTGAGGCTCGGAAAGCCAATTTTCTCAGACTATTGAAAACTGAGTCGGACCGAAGGTCCATGGTAAAGTTCACCGGAAATATATCAATATGGTACTTGAAATGTCCGGGACGACGTGAGGATCACGGATATGGTCCCAGAATAATTTTTGAAGGTCTCTAGCTCCCGAAAAATCAGTTTAAGCGAAAACCGGACAAATCCGGCGGCCCAGCCGCCGTGGACGGCGGCTCGGCCGCCGTACAGTCCGATTTTGCCTATAAATAGCAGTTCATATTTTCAGAAAAAAGGGGGTTGGACTTTTCCGGGTGGGCCTCATGCTGTCGAATTCTTTTCACACTTAAAAACGATTAAGAACTTTTATTTGCATAAATCTAACCGTGTGCTGCAGGAAAAAATCTGTAATCAAGAATCATAATCCCCGGTTCAGGAAAACAAGATCTGGAACTTCGAAGCTGGAAAATCCTAAGCAAGGTAATATTCTAATCCATCATTTGTCAATTTAAGCATATCATAAGCATTCTATCTTCTTCTCAATTTCTTCTCGGTCAAAGACCTAATCCTTTTAGGTCTAAGGCCTAATGGACTAATCAATCAGCCTCTTTGGCACAAAGACTTAAATTACATCTTTTTGGTACAAAGTACCTACATTTCACAATTAAAATCAATCTGTTGGCACGGAGCCTAAATTACACCATTTTGGTACGAAGTACCTAAAATTTCACAATTTAGCACTAAGTGCTGAAATTCACAACCTTTGGCATGGAGCCCAACCACACTTGGCCAAAGGCCCAAAATTTGCACTCTTTTGGTACAAAGTACCTAAAATTGGAGAATTTAGCACTAAGTGCTAAATCTCACATCTTTGGCATGAAGCCCGACAACACTTGGCCAAAGGCCTAAATTGCACTCTTTTGGTACAAAGTACCTAAAATTGCACCATTTAGCACTAAGTGCTAAATTTCACAACTCTGGCATGAAGCCCGACTCAATTAAAATCAACCTTTGGCATGGAGCCTAAATTCCACTCTTTTGGTACAAAGTACCTAAATCTCACATCTTTGGCATGAAGCCCGACAATGCACGAAGCATACACACACACATGCATGAAGCATAATTTTCATCGCCTTTAAATAGGCTTTTCCGAACTACATGGGCTTTGATCTCCTATTCAAACGGGAGTATGTAGGCATGTTTGGGATTCACCCCAAATAGCAAGTCCACAAACTACCAACAATCTTTTTGTCTTTAAATTTGTTCCATTTTTGCAAGTTAATCAAAAGCATGACATAGTCCCCGAATCCTCCTTGGGTTCGCAGACTAGAAGCCTTTACATTGGATGCATTATTGGAGTCAAACAAGGGTTTTCTTAGTTTTTCCCTTCGAAAAAAATAAACTGAGTGGCGACTCCCGACAACGAGTGAACTTTCGCCCGGATCCTTTTCGGGCGGAAAACACGAGGTTCACAATCTGGCGACTCCACTGGGGACTATAAAAACCATTTATGGGATCCTAGTGGACTACTATTGATTATTTGATTAACTTGCCACGGGAGACCATAAAAATAATTTATGGGATCCTAGTAGGCTATTATTGCTTATTTGACTAATTTGCCCTTCTTTAGGGTGTTTTTATTCATTTTGCAGGGTACCCTAGCAATATATATCCTCTCCTTAAGGATATTGGAATGAAGATTGGCAAAAGGAATCTTTTTCCTTGGATGGATCTCTTGTTTGGCTAAATGTGCATTTGTTTTGTCATTCAGAGAATCTTTTTCTCTTGCATATATGGGGGAATCATTTTCCTCCATTGCATAAAAAATTATTTTCAAATGAATTTCTTCTCTTTCTGTTCAAAGTTCTGAGTCTGGATAGCAAGTAGCGCTGACCGGCAGGTCTCCTTGATTATGCCGGCGGACAGCCAAAGCGTCCTCCCTGTTGTCGCAAACCATTCCAATCCTTTTGGAGTGGCCTATGAGTAATCGTACTGTTGGACCCACGCGAAACTCCTTGTTTCACATGAGGTTAGGTATATCTTACTCAAGACTCAAGGGTCCCTATTATAAGCCGATTCTCTACTTTTCATGTGCCAATAGAACCTTCCCTTAGGTTGTATGTACCTAATGATAGTGCCACATTCCATTAAAATGAATTATGATGTGATGAGGTGCATTCATGCAACATAACAACACGGTTTTGGGGAAAATCTTTTGATATGTGCAAGTGGACCAAGAGTTTTCCTACCCTACACACTACCCTGATCCTTTACCCTTGACCTTTTCAGGTATCCACCATCCGTGTGCCGTCACCTACACAAACTACACCAACTCCAACTGGGCAATCACCCACAAGCTCTACCACTCCAACTTCACCAACCACTACAATTCCTGAAATGGCTACAATTGAACAGATCAAGGCCTTGTTAGATGGACAGGCTAAAGAAATTGAAGCTAGGATGCAAGAAAAAATTGATGAAGCTTTAGCCGCCCAGAGGGTAGCCATCTTGGCTGAATTAGGAGGAGCACCAAAGATAGTCCCTACTCTTGGAAATTTAGGGAAGGAACCTATTGTGGGACAAACTAGTACCCCCATGACTGCTCAGAATACCCCTGTCATCAATTTAGAGGATCCACCCTCTAAGAATGTCACTGAAACTGATGAACTGAAAAGAAAACTTGAATTGCTGGAAAGGTCAATCACTGCCATGAAAACTCATAAAGAGGTGGTAGACATGGATTCTTTATCCTTGTTTCCCCAAGCTAGATTGCCTCCAAAATTCAAGATGCCTGGGATGGACAGATTTGATGGGACTACTTGCCCTAAAACTCACCTCAAGATGTATGTGGGGGCATTAAGCCCTTGGGGTCTAAATGATGAGCTCTTTGCTCAATTATTCCAACAATCTTTGACTGGTGCTGCCCTCAAGTGGTTTGTGAGTCTAGACCGTTCCAAGATTATGACATGGGAAGACATCTGCAATGCATTTAACTCTCAGTACCACTACAATATTGAGGTAGATGTCACCAGAAGGGAACTTGAGACCACCAAACAAAACAACAATGAACCCTTCTCCTCGTTCCTTACGAGGTGGAGGGTAAAAGCCGCCCAGATGATCAATCGCCCTTCAGAACAAGAGCAGATTGATATCATAATTAGAAATTTAAGGCCTACATATCAAGCCCAACTGCAAACCCAATACCTACCTACTTTCAAATCGCTCATTGCGACTGCAACCAAGGTAGAAGATCTGATACAATTGGGTAAGATAGTAGATGAAGAAGCTATCTCGAAGTATAAAAAACAAGGCCAAGCTGCTTCCTCAAGCGAAGTAAATGAAGTGGCCAATATTGCCCCTGCGAATCCTTTACGTGTGGGCAATCTTGGGCAGAGAAATCAGCCAAGAAGGCAATATACCGACCTTGGGATGCCCCTTCATCTAGTGTTTAAAAAGGCCGTGGAAGGGAAATATTTGAAGCCTTTGGACCCAAGGCCTCCTCCAAACCCATTACCCTCCAATTACAGGGCCAATGAGTACTGTGAGTACCACCAAGGAAGTGGGCACAAAACAGATGCTTGCTGGACTTTGAAAAACCGCATCCAGGATTTGGTGGATAGTGGTGACATCATTCCTCTCAGGAGGCAACCAAACATTAACACTAACCCCTTGCCCAATCATTCCATCAATGCCATCACTGTGGAAGATTTCATGCAGCCTAGTCTCTTTGATGAGGTTGCTATGGTAACTAATTTTGAAGACAAAAAGGGGTTTAACCAAGCTGATCAAGACCACAGATGGACCACTGATGAACTGGTACACCGAGGAGGGACAGGCTGCTCTAGTAAAAACTAGTCCATTGTCACACCTTGAACCCGAGTCTTGTACCGAGTCAAATCCTGAGTCAAACACCAAGCCAGAGTCTAGTTTTGAGTCCTCTATAGCTTCAGGTTTAGAGAACCCAAATGTCACATTTAATGTAATCTTGGAGAATGACTCCACCATTATCAATGAAACTCTTCAAATTCTTGGTTACCCTGTGTCTTTTGCTTTCCAAGTATTATCTAGCAAAAATGAAATAAATGAAATAAAAGAAATAAATGAAAAGATAATAATTGGCAAAGAAAATGAACATACATACATTGCATATGATTGTGCGAATAAGGAACAGGTTGTCGATTGCATCAGAAAGTATGCCGACTGCTTCATGTGGAAGACAAGTGATGTCACGGGAATAGACCCAGCCATAGCAGTTCACAAGATTCCGCTATACCCCGATGCAAAGCCGGTTAAGCAAAAATTGAGCAGAATGAAGCCAGAATGGTCTTTGAAGATTAAAAAAGAGGTTGCCAAACAACTGGACAATAAGTTCATAGAACCAATTGCCTACCCTTTCTGGTTAGCAAACATTGTACCGGTCCCGAAGAAAGACGAAAAGGTCAGGATGTGTGTTGACTACAGAGATCTGAATAAAGCTTGTCCCAAGGACGATTTCCCGCTACCACACATCGATTTGCTAATAGATGGGATGGCAATGACAATCTTTCATGACATGATTTACAAAGAAGTAAAAGTGTATGTTGATGATATGATTGTCAAGTCAAAATCTCCAGAAGAGCACGTCTAAGCACTTGAGAAGTTCTTCCTTAGACTTCGCAAGTACAATTTGAAGCTTAAATCCTGCAAAGTGACTCTTTGGTGTAACATCAGGCCAATTTGGGATATTATTGGTCCACCATGAACACAGACTGTGTGGCATTTGTGCAAGGATGTCATCAGTGCCAAATATTTGCTAAGCTACAGAAGCAACCTCCTGTTGCCCTGAATCCAATCACTTCTCTATGGCCCTTCGCTACTTTGGGAATTGATATAATTGGTAAAATACACCCAAAAGCCTCGAATGGACATCAGCTTATCTTGGTAGCAGTGGATTACTTCACAAAGTGGGTTGAAGCAGCTTCCTATGCAGAATTAGATGCCAAAAAGGCAGCACAGTTTGTCCGAACCAACATCCTTTGTCGGTACGGAACGCCGTTTGAAATTATCACTGATAATGGAACTCATTTCCAAGCAGAATTTGCTAAACTCTTGCAGGATAAGAAAATCCAACATCATAAGTTCTCTCCTTATAGACCCCAAACAAATGGAGCTGTAGAAGCAGCGAACATGTCTATAAAGGTGATCATACAGAAAATGATCAAGGAACATAGGCGTTGGCATGAGAAGTTACCACTGGCTTTGTGGGGATACAGAACATCAGTTAGAACTCCTACTGGGGCAACCCCGTATTCACTGGTATACGGAATGGAAGCAGTACTCCCCATTGAACTGGAAGTTCAATCGGCGAGGATAATTCAAGAAAGTCAGATAAATGAAGCTGAATGGATCAGCAATTATCATCATCAGTTGTTGAGTTTGGATGAAAAAAGACTTCAAGCTCTACATCAGATTCAAAGGTATCAGAGGCGAATGGCCAGACATTTCAACAAAAAGGTCAAAGATCGAAAGTTGGAAGAAGGTTGTTTGGTCCTGAAAGAGGTCAGAATGCCTGTTACAGATCCTCGTGGGAAGTTTCGTCCTCATTGGGCGGGACCCTACATTTTAAAGAAAATACTTTCCGGCGAAGCCGTCATCTTGTCTGATTTGGATGGGTTAGAATTCACAAATCCATGCAATTTGGACCAATTAAAGAAATATTATGTGTGATCATGCATTAAAATGAACTACATTAGACCTGATTCTCGCAAACTAATTCGAGATATGTAGGCAGCTCTCCTTGAGCACGGTCTAAATTTTAATAAAAATCATTCATTTTTCTTTTGCCAACATAAAAAAAAAACAAAAAACAAAAAACAAAAAACAAAAAAAAACAAACAACAGACAACAAAAAAATCTCGCTAAGTCGAAAACCCACAAAGGGCGGCTTAGGCAATAGTGGGGCCCGCTAAGTCGAAAACCCGCAAAGGGCGGCTTAGGCAAGAATGGGTAAGAGCTCGCTAAGTTGAAAATCCGAAAGGACGGCTTAGGCAAAAATTAGAGCAAATAAATAAAGTAGATAATGCTTGGAAAGCAAATTAAAGGGTCCTTCATTCAAAAAAGAGTCATTCATCCCAAGAAGAGTCATTCATTCCCAAGGGAGTCATTTATTCAAAAAGAGTCATTCCTTTCATAAAGTACCAAAAAACCAACAAAAAAGAGTCAGACCATAAGTCCAAAACGTAAAAAAAAAAAAAGTCAACCCTAGAGTCTGCAGCGTCTGCCTTCTCCTCGTTAAGAGGAACCACCTCATTTCCCTCCAGCTCCTGCAGCAATGCAAGCCTCCTTGGCTTTTCAAGTGGCCAAACTTCAGCTATAAACCGAGTTCTGTACTCAAGAGTAGTCTGAATAAGGGAAGGCTCTGTAAAAGGCCTAATCATCTGATGGTTCCTAACCCAAGTTTGAAGAACAGTTCGAGTAACTCCGGAAATAATTTGGGGGCAACTTCAGAAAAATTCAAGTTCCTTCCCCAGTGGAGTTGGACTTCCTAGAGGATTATTTCTAAGTTCTTTACTAGAAATAATTACTGATGGCTTGAGCTTGAGGCCTTGTAAAGTTGAAAAGCCTCTGAAAAGACCCCACATAGCCAACTTGAACCTCATGCCTTACAAAGGGGGGCATTTGAGTCACATCCAATGATTGAGCAGAATTCCTCAAAAAGAGGACACATCTCGTCCATCCGGGCACCAAACCTGAAGACATGAGCTTGTGGATTCCAAAATCTGATACAAGCGTGCAAGAAATCCCAATCCCCAGCTGCGCCTCTAAGAGTAGCATCAGCTCACAACCCAAGTAGCAATAGCGCACCATCCATATCTTCCCATATTGATCCTTTCAACCTTATGGAGACTCTTGGTCCAGTTGTTCATACAACGGTTGAAAAAAAAAAGAGAAGAAAAATGCCTTTTTGAAAAAAATAGAAGAGGACATCATGCATACATATGTACTGTTTGTGCTTAACAAAAGTGCAGGTACAGAAAAATCAGAAATGTTGCAAGCAATCCAGAAGTGCCAAAAGGCGTATCTTTTACCCCTCGCTCAAAATTCGCTCTTCAGAAGCCACTGGGCCCCATAAATCATTTTTATGGACCCCAGTGGGGGGCAATTGTGAACACTCGAATTTTGAGGCTCGGAAAGCCAATTTTCTCAGACTATTGAAAACTGAGCCGGACCGAAGGTCCATGGTAAAGTTCACCGGAAATATATCAATATGGTACTTGAAATGTCCGGGACGACGTGAGGATCACGGATATGGTCCCGGAATAATTTTTGGAGGTCTCTAGCTCCCGAAAAATTAGTTTGAGCGAAAACCGGACAAACTCGGCGGCCCAGCCGCCGTGAAACCGGCGGTTCAGCCGCCGTACAGTCCGATTTTGCCTATGAATAGCAGTTCATATTTTCAGAAAAAAGGGGGTTGGACTTTCCGGGTGGGCCTCATGCTGTCGAATTCTTTTCACACTTAAAAACGATTAAGAACTTTTATTTGCATAAATCTAACCGTGTGCTGCAGGAAACAATCTGTAATCAAGAATCATAATCCCCGGTTCAGGAAAACGAGATCTGGAACTTCGAAGCGGGAAAATCCTAAGCAAGGTAATATTCTAATCCATCATTTGTCAATTTAAGCATATCATAAGCATTCTATCTTCTTCTCAATTTCTTCTCGGTCAAAGACCTAATCCTTTTAGGTCTAAGGCCTAATGGACTAATCAATCAGCCTCTTTGGCACAAAGACTTAAATTACATCTTTTTGGTACAAAGTACCTACATTTCACAATTAAAATCAATCTGTTGGCACGGAGCCTAAATTACACCATTTTGGTACGAAGTACCTAAAATTTCACAATTTAGCACTAAGTGTTGAAATTCACAACCTTTGGCATGGAGCCCAACCACACTTGGCCAAAGGCCCAAAATTTGCACTCTTTTGGTACAAAGTACCTAAAATTGGAGAATTTAGCACTAAGTGCTAAATCTCACATCTTTGGCATGAAGCCCGACAACACTTGGCCAAAGGCCTAAATTGCACTCTTTTGGTACAAAGTACCTAAAATTGCACCATTTAGCACTAAGTGCTAAATTTCACAACTCTGGCATGAAGCCCGACTCAATTAAAATCAACCTTTGGCATGGAGCCTAAATTCCACTCTTTTGGTACAAAGTACCTAAATCTCACATCTTTGGCATGAAGCCCGACAATGCACGAAGCATACACACACACATGCATGAAGCATAATTTTCATCGCCTTTAAATAGGCTTTTCCGAACTACATGGGCTTTGATCTCCTATTCAAACGGGAGTATGTAGGCATGTTTGGGATTCACCCCAAATAGCAAGTCCACAAACTACCAACAATCTTTTTGTCTTTAAATTTGTTCCATTTTTGCAAGTTAATCAAAAGCATGACATAGTCCCCGAATCCTCCTTGGGTTCGCAGACTAGAAGCCTTTACATTGGATGCATTATTGGAGTCAAACAAGGGTTTTCTTAGTTTTTCCCTTCGAACAAAATAAACTGAGTGGCGACTCCCGACAACGAGTGAACTTTCGCCCGGATCCTTTTCGGGCGGAAAACACGAGGTTCACAAATGTACAAAGATATAAATGAAAAGAGTTGTGTCTAATATGTTAATTCAACTTTCAGAGTTCTGGATTTGACGGCATGCCTATAACATATGAAATGTAACAGTCTAGCCGGGTTGAGGATCTCCTCAAGTTGTTGAGTTGATGGTCCAAGAGACTGGGTCTGTTACAAGTGTTAACAGTCTAGCCGGGTTGAGGATCTCCTCAAGTTGTTGAGTTGATGGTCCAAGAGACTGGGTCTGTTACACTATATGAATTATAAATGTGAAATATATGAAAAGTAACAGTCTTGCCGGGTTGAGGATCTTCTCGATTAGTCGGGTTGATGGTCCAAGAGACTGGGTCTGTTACACTATCCATGGATAGAGATATGATATATGTTGCCTACGGGCTTGATTATTGTGATTATGGATCAAAGCAGTAACTCTGAACTTTGAATAACATATTAGTGTGTTCTGGGCCCAGGTCTGTCTTGATTTTCGATGTAGTTTATGAAACGTGAAATGAATGAATAATGAAATCTATAGTTGCCTTAATTGGAAATGAAATGTTATGAAATATGTTATGTAATATGTATATTGATATGTTCCTTGTGAGTAGTAGTGATGGAATTGTGGTTGGTGTTATTGATATGTATGCATGTATGTAATATATGAGATTAGTTGAGATATGTGTAAAGTGTAATTGAAAAGGGAAACTACGATAAGAAACTAACAGTACTTAAAGTTAGTATATGGATATACGTTAGAATTTCTGTATTGTATGTTTATATTATTCATTTGTACTACTAAGCTCTCGGGCTTAGCACGGATGTGTTAATCGTGCAGGTGAGTAGATGGTAGATCTGAAGTCTTTCGTTTTACCACAAGAAGAGTAAGAGTTTGTCGAGACCAACTAGAAGGTGATGCATGCATGTAAAATTTTTTAATATTGTATATTGACTAAAATGTTTTGTTACTATATATTTGGATTGTTTTGAGAAGTAAGGATTTTTTTTTAATTATAATGAACAGTGACATTCTTATACTTTATATACTTACTGTATGTATACGAGGTATATGTATAGTACTTATATAGGGTATGAGGGTGTTACAATTATTTTGGTATCAGAGCTTAGGTTCGAGATTCTCGGCCTAAGTAAATTTAAAAAGAAATGTTTTAAAAAGAAAAATGATGATGAATGAAAATGAAAAGAATGAAATTTTTGATACATGCATATGCATTAACATCTAGGTTGGTCTCGAATGTGGTATTATATGAATTGAAATGTATTGAATTGTATGAAATGGATAATAATGTGTGGATGAAGTTCTATATGAATGGAAATTTAAAGAAAGCAATGAGATGGAAAAATTTATGTAAGTTTAAGTGATAAATTAAAGAATGGTAGTTTCCTTGAGGAAAGAAAATTTTGAAATATGATTATAATATAAAGAAATGATCAGGAAAATAAAGTTAAAAATGAATTAAAAACAAAATCAAAATCAAAGTATGTAATCTTTCCTCTACTATTTGAATCTCTTTCTAATAAAGCTTATGTTTGGATTGCAAGGGAGAGGAAATATTGTTGATGGATAATATGGATGGATATGTAATTATAATGAAGAGAGTATGGTGGAATATTGAATGAGTTGATTGATATAGACAAAGTGTGATAACTTAAGGTTTGAATATGTAAAGTTAAGATTTAAAAAAAAAAAAGATGATAGGGGTTAAGCAAGGAGATAAAATGGTGTTGTTAGTATTGTTAATTTAATGTAAACATTGTGGTTTGAATGGTAGGAATATAATATGCTTGAGTATTGTTAAAGCTCATGTTAATGGTGATAATGTGTAACATTTGGATTTTTGAAATGAGCTTTAATGATTGTAAAAAGGATATATTTTTATGTTGCTTTGTAGTATGTATATATAAGATGTTTTCTTAAGTTTATATTAATAAAACGAGATGAGTAAATTGAAGTTTAAGCAAAGTAGTAAGAGGAGAATTTATAATGTTAACGGAATTTGGATAAAGATTATTTAAATATCGAAAGTTTAATGTATAGTACGTATATGAGTTATGTGGAATGAAAATTTTTGCATATTAAGAATGACTTATAGATATGTAATTTGATGAACTAAAAGTTGGCAAGTGATGAAGTAATCATGATAAGGTTGACTACTTGGAAGGTGATAATGGGATGTAAGATGCTAGTGATCAAGGATTGAGTTGATCACTTGAAAGTGTAATGTACGCATAGTATTGCGTGTTTGTAACCTATACAACTACATATCTATTAGTGTTGAGAATGAGTACTCTTGCATTGATAAACTTGTGCAAAGTTAGGTCATGTGATAATATTAATAGTGAGAATTGGATTGAGCAATGTTAGTTCAAGAAATTGAGATTTGTGATAACGAAATTTGGAAATTTTATAGGGATTAATGGGCGATGTGTATATGATTGGATGTAAGGGACATATGTATAAATATGTGAGATATATATAAATATTGAATGGTAAACAAATGGATATAAAGATGGTATACTAACTGCATTTAAAAATAAATGTGAGAGAGATGTCACCTTAGTAATGTGATTAAGATTTTGTGAAGTATTATCATGGTTAGAGTATATATATGTGTTGAGTTGATAAATAATTTAAGTCATGTAAAAAAAGGATGAAAATGGTGTTGTTCAATGAAAAGTAATAAATGTTAAATGTGTATTGATGGTATGAAAAAGAGGAATTAAATATAATTGCATGATTATATGTATACATGTATAGAAAGTGTGGAATGAGCTATTTGATATGAATATAATTGTAAAGTGTAAGAAATATGAAAGCAAGTCACATTGTGAACGTGACCTATGAATGTGAATGTGGTATAATTATTTGTATAGTGGTATGAAGAATGATATGGCATGTATTAGTGGATCTATGAGAAATTAAGTTTTGATTTGTGAAGAGTTAGACTATGGATTGAAATGGAAAGTGAAAAAGGACTCGAGTAACACTGGACGATGAAATTGTTATGATAATAACTGAGCTAGACTATCGTATAATGCTTTCTGGTTGAAGGATTATGCTTGTGGAAATATATTATATGTATATGTGTTTAATAAAGATGGAAAGTATAATGTATGAAAAGTTTTATAAGAGATAGGTTAGAAATGGAAGTTGTATAAAGTTTGTATATGATTGAATGTTGTACACATAAGTGTTATAAGTAATATTGTTGATGTGAGTTAGGCTAATGATAATCATATGATCAAGAACAAATTGTTTTGGAGACAAAGTTGAATTATGTCAACTTTTGAGATAGTTGGAAATGTTTGAAGAAGAATAATAGAGGAACAATATTGATTTATAAACTACATATGTGACTATTAATATACTCTGGCTATATAATTTGTTTAGTGTAATTGGCTGGTTAATTTTGTTATCAGCAGATTTGGGCCTAAGGTGATATGATTGTAGTATTATGTGGGTGAGATTGATAATTTTGTTTCAAGAAATATGGTTAGGAGTTGTGATTGGTAAAGTGGTATCTTATCAATTCTATGTTAGAAATTTGTTTATAATTATGAAAAATATGGATAGAGAAGAGAACCGTGTAAATGTCTTGAATTGTGAAGAATGAATAAAAAGTGATTATGTAAACATAGTAATGGTATGATAATGTGAGAATATGATAAATGGGAGAAAGTTATGAAATGTGATTGAAAATGATACTGAATATATTTTTGTTATAAGATGAATTAATTGATGGAAACAATGTTAAGTGAATGAACTATGGGTAATAATTATAGTATGAGAGAATTATGAGAATTATGGGAGATTGCACTGCTATTATTGAAAGCAGAAGATATATATGAATATTGAAAGATAATTTGAAGTGATTTGTTAGTAAGGAGTCGAACAGATGGATCCTAAGGGATTAGAAGTTGAGAATGAGTTTGACCTAATAGAATTGTGTTATGTATATTGATATGTGATGATAAGCTTAAATAAGTTAATGGTTGGTTTGAATGGAATAAGATTGAAATGTTGTTATTTTATGACAGCTAGATCAATTGATCTAGAATTCATTAAGATTGTGAATTATTATCGAGATTTAATATGTATAGTTATGCTAAGAGTATAAGATATATATGATAATGTATATATGAAGTGATATGCTGATACATGAATGAATTATGATATATCAGTTATTAAAGATAATGAAAGGAAAAAGGTTGATTATCTGTAAAGTAAATTTATAAAGATTGTATCGATATTAATATTAAGTGAAAAACATGGTAAAGAGGGATTTAAGTATAAGAAATGAAAATATTGTTATCAATCAAGGTTTGATAAGTGGTTTTTTTCAAAAGTGATTGTAATAATAGGATAATCTATAGTAAGATTTAATTCAATAATTTCCAAGATTAAAGTTAAGAGATTGCCTATAAAAAGATGAAGTGATAAATATCTTGAATGTAATAGATGAATGGTATATTTATAGATTATAAGATGATTTGATTATTGTATAAAAGAAAATTTCTTTGAAATGTAATGAGTTATTTTGGGTGTTTTGTTGAAAAAGTAATAAGATAAATATAGCTATATAATGATGAGTTGTGAATTGGGAAAAGATGATTGACTAAAAGTGGAAGAGTAAAAGTTATGTAATTTGATGAAATCATAATGTAAGAATACGATTATCTTCATATGAATTAAGATGGTGTTTTGTTATAAATGAATTGTTATTGTGCTGGATAATTTCGAGGACGAAATTATTTAAGGGGGAGAGAATTGTAATATCCCAAAATATACCCTAAAAGTTTTGGAGTTATTGTTATATTTGGAGTTAATGTATATGTTTAATGGAAGTAAAAAGGGCAAATATTATAAGATGATATATATAAGGAAATATGGGAATATAAATACCATATAAAAGATATATACATATACATCACATATACATGGGATATAAAGTGGTGTAGGGAAAGTGAGTTATGTATATATTTTTATAATTAATTAATTAATAATTATGGTGATAAGGACAAAAAGAAAAAGAGAAAGAGAGAAGCTAGAGAGAGAAGGAGGTGATTTTGCTTTTATTTACACCAAATACTTAAGGATTTCAAGTGGATAGTGAAGATTTGGCTAAGAATCCAAGTAAGTTCTCTTTCTTGATTTCTTTGGTTTATTTGAAGTTGTATGAAGGTTTGATTGTTGATAATTGAAATTAGGGTTGTATTATTGTACTATGTTGGAGTATGTTTGATTTAATTAGGTTGGTGTTGGTGATTGAAGAGCAAGAGTTGTGTTTAGTGGAATTTCTTTCTGTTTTACAACTAGTAAAGGCTGTGACTTGTATGATTTTTAATTAAATATAGAAAAATGTTATTCAATTGAATTTTGGATATGTTGTTGCTTAATGAGTCTAGTATTTGAGAAAAATAATTTGGAACCAAGTTGATTGAATTTAATTTATGGAATTCACAAAGTTTAGAACTGCTGCCAGGATGCAGGGCAATTGGGGCAGTCTGTTTGGGTGAACTATTTGACCAAGATTTTGTGTTCAGTTTGATCTGAAATTTTAAAGGAATGATTTTAAGATGTAAAATTAAGTTCTGTAAAAATTTTAGAGTTTTTAGTCAAGTATATTATTTTATACAAATTTTCAAAATAAGGATAAAATTTAGTCTAAAACCAGAATTTACTATTCATATGGTCATTTTGCTAATATTCCTTTTGGATTAGGTTGTGAAGAGGTTGAATTGCCCTAATCTAAGTGTTGAGGATTCTTGGAAGAGTAGGTGTATAGAGTGGTGTAAGTTGGTTTTAAGGTAAGTACAAAGTTTATATGATTGCACTTATTTACATGAATTAAGACTTAACACATTTGTTTGTAAATGTGTTAAGTGAATTACTATATTGTCAATATAATTTGATTAAGGTTATGATTGGATGATGTGAAAGATATGAAGATCATTCAAATAGGTATGTACAATGCAATTTGTTATGATAAATATGGTAATGATGAATTGTGCTAATGTGTTTTGAGAAATGATGAAATGTATTGTAATTGTGGTTGGTAATAATGATTGAAATGAAATAAATAGACATGTTGATTATATGATGATGAATTTAAGATATATGCTCAATATAATTGTTTATGTATACTTGAATGATGAAGTGCTATAATGTGAATTGAAATATGATAAGAGGTGAAGCCATTGTGATTGGCTATGATGAATCAAATGAGATGTGAAGCCATTGTGTTGGCTATGAGAATGTAAATGAATTATAATTGAGGCATGGTTGCCTGTTTTGAATATGAAATGAATTGAGAAAGAAATGTACAAAGATATAAATGAAAAGAGTTGTGTCTAATATGTTAATTCAACTTTCAGAGTTCTGGATTTGACGGCATGCCTATAACATATGAAATGTAACAGTCTAGCCGGGTTGAGGATCTCCTCAAGTTGTTGAGTTGATGGTCCAAGAGACAGGGTCTGTTACAAGTGTTAACAGTCTAGCCGGGTTGAGGATCTCCTCAAGTTGTTGAGTTGATGGTCCAAGAGACTGGGTCTGTTACACTATATGAATTATAAATGTGAAATATATGAAAAGTAACAGTCTTGCCGGGTTGAGGATCTTCTAGATTAGTCGGGTTGATGGTCCAAGAGACTGGGTCTGTTACACTATCCATGGATAGAGATATGATATATGTTGCCTACGGGCTTGATTATTGTGATTATGGATCAAAGCAGTAACTCTGAACTTTGAATAACATATTAGTGTGTTCTGGGCCCAGGTCTGTCTTGATTTTCGATGTAGTTTATGAAACGTGAAATGAATGAATAATGAAATCTATAGTTGCCTTAATTGGAAATGAAATGTTATGAAATATGTTATGTAATATGTATATTGATATGTTCCTTGTGAGTAGTAGTGATGGAATTGTGGTTGGTGTTATTGATATGTATGCATGTATGTAATATATGAGATTAGTTGAGATATGTGTAAAGTGTAATTGAAAAGGGAAACTACGATAAGAAACTAACAGTACTTAAAGTTAGTATATGGATATACGTTAGAATTTCTGTATTGTATGTTTATATTATTCATTTGTACTACTAAGCTCTCGGGCTTAGCGCGGATGTGTTAATCGCGCAGGTGAGTAGATGGTAGATCTGAAGTCTTTCGTTTTACCACAAGAAGAGTAAGAGTTTGTCGAGACCAACTAGAAGGTGATGAATGCATGTAAAATTTTTTAATATTGTATATTGACTAAAATTTTTTGTTACTATATATTTGGATTGTTTTGAGAAGTAAGGATTTTTTTTTTAATTATAATGAACAGTGACATTCTTATACTTTATATACTTACTGTATGTATACGAGGTATATGTATAGTACTTATATAGGGTATGAGGGTGTTACAGTTACACTTATTAGGCATGCCACCAACAACAAACTCTGAAAATGGAATAACACATTAGCCACACAAATCATTTATTATTTAATTATCATTTCCATTCTCAACTCTCATCATAGCCAATAACAATGGCCTCATATCACATATAAGTTACCATAGCCAATCACAATGGCATCTTATTCCATCACATTATACATATAGCATTATTGATATAAACATAACCAAACACATTACTCATTACATGAGTCACAATATATGAAATATCACATTGTTCACATAGTATCATATACATTGCCATTATCATCATATGCAACAATGCAATAATACAAGATTTGTACTTATTTTACTAACAATTCATACAACTCCTAACATTTCCTTGTCCAAGATTCTTTAACCTCTTAGATCAATGATCAATCACTATCTTCAAGACTTAAATCAAAAGTAATAGCATATACTTGTTTAGGGATACACAAGAGATAATCCAATTAGGAATTAATTAGGGCAAACCTCAACCCTGACACGTTCACCCACACGGGCGTGTTCATGGCCGTGCCCTAACTCCACAACACAGAAACATTTACACGCTCAACAACATGGGCGTGTTCCTGGGCGTGTAAATTCTCAAATCTTACAGTAGCTATGACACGCTCAATAACACGGGCGTGCTACTGGTCGTGTCAAACCTACTGCCTCCAACACAATTGACACGCCTAAAAACCCTGGACGTGTTCATGGGCGTGTCCGGGCACAAATCAAGACTCCAATAAAAAACAACCATACACTCAACAACACACTTCTATACATTAACATCCTCTTCAAATAACCTTAACAAGACATACTCAAAACTCATCTCAAACTTGCAACACACCCAAAACAAACCAAAACACACATCAAACACCAAACACAAAATCATCTCAAAACCCTTACCACATATACAACATCATCTCTTCCAACCACTTACTCTTTTCTTCAATCCATACTCAATATCCATCATCCAATCACTCAAACACCTCTCACATCTCAAAATCAACCAACACACTCTTAAAAATCTATCAAACTCAAATATCATTTCAAATAAACACAAAGATCACAAAAGAACTTACCAAAGTTACAAAACTTCTTGAATCACCAACTTGATCACTTAATCTTTCTTCAATTTGAGCTTCACTCAACAAGATCTTCTCTTTGCCTCTTGCTTCCTTTGTCTAAGGAGGAGCCGGCCACAATGGAAAAGAAGAAGATAATATGAAGAAGCAAAGTCAAATTTTGCTTTTAATCTCCACCAAGTGATCCTATCCAAGCAATTACCAAAATGCCCTCAATCATATAACTAACTTTTTGTCTCATATAAGCCCTTATATGTAATTACACACTCAACACAAATAAATATCTCTTCCATTGACTCTTCATTTGACCAATTTATATGCTATATATATCATCATATACACAACATATACCATTCTCTCTAAACCCTAATTCTTTTCCCTAAAACACATATACACAAGCATTCACTTTCCAAAATCTTTTCTCTTGCAATTTAACACATATATTCAATCCAATATATCACTACAACAGCAATAACAACAACATCAACAACATAATCAAAACTTCTAGACCATATATGAGGATATTACACACACTATCCTAATGTTGCTACCAATTTTACTCAGTCAATTTTTTTTTTAGATCCGATTTTTATAGAAATTTTGCCATAATTTTGCCTAAAAATTGAGTCCCAAGTGTCGACAAAACTGGTTTTTTTCTGATTTTTAAAACATTTACTCAAACCAATGCAAACAAAATCATTCTCAGTACACTCCCAATAAATCCCCCTTATAACCTCAACTACGACCTGCAAAAAGGATTTACACTTCTAGTACAACATAAAGTAAAAGTTTATTATGAAATACAGTAAATAAAATATTTGTTCACTATGCAGCGGAAAATAACAATATTTACAAATTCATATATATCCAAACTCAAGTTTTACAACCCATAAAATTTATACATTTCTTTGGCAGTCAGTCTTTGATCTTTAAGCCCACTATCAACACCTCAAAATCTATACTCGACTCGGCCTAGAGGAACTCTCTGGTTCTTCCCTGTCACCTGCGCGAAGAATCACATTCGCGCTAAGCCAACGGCTTAGTGGTACAAATTACAGTGCTATGATGCTTTAATGCCTTGCTAATGTCACGCAATCAAGATTCAAGATCAATTCAAGAGAATATTATATTTCAAATCTTACCGGTTTTAATAATGTATGTATAGTAGTCATCTCATTATTCATTTGTTTCACCATTCAATAGTCACATTTAAACAAACACAAGCATGGGCCCAAAAATAATCTAATATGCTATTCAAAGTTCAGAGTTACTGTTTTGGTCTATAATCATAATCATCAATACATTTATCCATGGATATTCAACTAGATTTGAGTTTACGACCCAGTCATTTCACCCAATCTAGTTTTAATAATTTGTTTTTGAGGTTTACGACCCGGTCATTTCACCCCAAAAAAATCACATTTCACATTTTTCAACTGGAATCGGCTTACGACTCGGTCATTTCACCTATCCAGTGGTTTATAGGCATGCCGCCAAAACCAGAACTCTGAAAATTGAATAAACATATTAGGCACACAATGAATTCATTTATCTCATTATCAATTTCTTTTCATTTCATTTCTCATAATTAATTAGGCAACCATGCCTCCATTATATATTTCATTTGCATTACCATAGCCAACAACCATGGCCTCATATCTCATATGATCTCAAATCACAATAGGGCAATTCTTCATAATATCATATCTTTCACATTTCATTTCATCATCACATCTTTTACATTTCATATTCCATATTTCATTTCATCATTCAAATGGATATAATCAATGGCATTAACACATATTTTACATACTCATCACAACATTCAAATCATACCAAACTATTTTTCTCAACGTGGTTCCAAATTATTTTTCTCAAATACTAGACTCACTAAGAAACAACATATCCAAAATTCAATTGAATATGATTTTTCTACATTTTATTAAAAATCCCGAAATATAGCTGTCTCAATTAAGGTACCTGCTGGAACAGGTTTAGTAAAAAATAATCTTTCCAAAATCATAACCATTCCAAAATCGAATCAACATATTTTTCAGTCATTCTAGACTCATAGAGGCACAACATATCAAAAATTCACTTCAAGAACATTTTTGTATATTTAATTAAAAATCATACAAGTCACAGCCTTTACTAATTGTAAAACAGAAAAAATTTCACTAAACACAACTCTTACTCTTCCATCACCAACACCAACCTAACTTCTTATCTTTAATTCCATTTCAACACTTTTACACACACCATACACAAACACACTCCAACCATCAACAACACTCCATCAAACTCAAACAAAATTCCAAATAGAACAAGAGAAAACTTACCAAAAATGATGAACTTCTTGAATTTCTAACTTGTTTTCTTCTTTCAATTAGCTCTTAAACTTCAAAAACCCTCACTTGCTCTCTTGTTTCCTTGAGGTCCGGCCAACACAAAGAGAAAAGGAAAAAAAATGACAAAGTGAAGAGACAAAGTCAAATTTCCCCTCTTTTTAAACCTCCACCAAGCAATTTAAAAAGAAAATTACCTAAATACCCTTTTCTATACAATTAAACTCCCTTTCACTTACTTGCCCTTTTTAGTAATTTCATACATAACCAAAATAAATATCCTCTTCCTTTGACCATCCATTTGACTTGTGTATATGTTATATATATGTCCATATATACAACATATACACTCCTCTTTAAATTATTTTCTCTTTCCAATAACATATACATTTTAATTCAAATAAAACAACAATTATACTAAAACTTCTAGGGCACATTTTGGGATATTACACACAATTTTTTCCGAAACCAAATTCTATTTGGTTTCGGCTTCCTTTTCCTAATTAATGATAAATTCCTTAAATAATTGGAATTAAGCTTCCAAAATTTCCTATAAATAACATTAAAAAACCACAGAAAAGTGAGGAACTTTGGACAAATTTTTGAAAGGAGATTGGAATTTAGAAATTTTTTTGGCTGTAAAAACGATCGGACTTTTTAGAGGAGAACAAGAAACCAAGCAATCAATCCATCAAAGGCAACCATCTTGCCTTTGTCCTTGTTCATCCAAGAAGCAATTTTTGGTGGAACCAATAAATGAAGGTTTGAATATCTAATCTCTTTCTTCCTTACAGTAGCTTCAATCATTAAATTGTTTCTTTTGATTCTAAAAACCTTAGAGCCCTAATTTACTTCTTCAAAATCTTAGAACCTTAATTCGTCTCCTCTATTTTCAAAAAACCCTAAAATTACTTTTTTGTTCCTTCTAAAACCCAAGAACCCTAATCTATTTCTTCAACATCTTAAAACCCTAATCTATTTTTCAACTTTTCAAAACCTTAAATCGTTTCATTAATTTACCAAAACCCTAATATGCTTTCCAATTTTCCAAAACCTTAAAACCCTAAATTGAATCCTTTTATCTCCAAAAACCCTAAAAAATATATTCTCTGTTTCTATAAACCTTAAATCGTTTTGTTTATTTCCAAAAGCTTTTAAATACTCTAAACTGGTTTTCTTCTAATTCTTTTCCAAAATTCCAAATGTTTTGTTAAATATCCAAACTCAAAACTCACTTTATAGTTTCTAAAAATCACATAAAACTTTATAAAACTATAAACTGTTATCTCAAATCCTAAAACCAAAATATGTTCTTCAAAACACCAAAAACCCTAAATCACTCAAAACCAAAACTGTAAACCCTAATTTTCCTAGACCCTAAACCTTAAAACCTTATAAACCTAAATATTAAAATTCAACACAGTAAGCCTAAAAACAACAATCCAGTAGCTAATAATCATAAACCTAATGTTTTAATATCCAAACCCTAATTTCATGATTTTACCCCTCAAACCCTAATTGTGTTAATCAAAGAACCTTATCAATCTCTTAAATTATAAAACCTTAATCCATTTCAATTCCCTTAAAACTTACAGTAGCCTAAACTAATAAATTCTAAAACCCTAAATATTAATTAAAGAACTTTAAATGAGAAACAGTAACTCTAATTTGTATCTTGACTTACTTTATTTTTAGATTTAATTATGTAGTTTATTATATGCTTTGATTTATTTAAGTTTAATGCTTGGTTTATTTAAATTATCATGGATTAATGTTTACGTTCTATTGATATTTAATATCTTTGATGAATGATTTATTTATGATGAGTGGTTATTTACTTTTATCAATTTATTTTTATTTCCAAATGTTGTAAGAGGTATGTTTCCACTTTGTGGGTATCTCATTAGTTAAATATCATGTAATTTAAATTGCTTTTATATTTTAGACCAATGCAAAGGACATGTTTCTATCTTTTGGTGGGTGTCCTATTAGTATAGACATGGATGATGTAAGGACATGTTTCCATCCTCGGATGGGTGTCCATTTATTTGTTTTGCTTGGACATTGCTTTGATTTTTAATATAACGATGCTTTATTTCAATTATTATGTGTAATATGGATAATATTGTTATACTTAAGAATTTTATAATATTAAGACCTATAAAGGAGGCCGCTTCCAATGAACCGGGCGTTGTGGGGGTGCTGGGCCATTTCTCACCTTCCCCACACGTACCCAACTTTTCGAACCCATTATGGGGTTGGGGATTCCTTAGGAATCGAGTCATCCACCCCTTTCTTTTTCGTGGCCCGTCCGGGTGGCGACTCCATTTTCTCTGAACTTAGGTCCGTGTTCTCTAAGGCCCCGAGCCTAAATAGTGCCGAAGTGGCAAGAACCATTCTACCGAGAGTGGGGGCAAAAATCCCCGCTCACAGTGGTGACTCCACTTGGGATAAGAGAAGTTGATTCCGTTGGTCTTTATATTATTCTATTCTTTCTTATAATGATATTATCCATTGCATCATATTAGATTGCATCGTGTGCGTGAGTTAGGAGACCCGTGTTACCCGTGTTGTGTTTTGTAAGGGATACCATACTTTCACTCAAGGTATGGAGATCGAGCATGGCATAACCACTCACGGCCTCATACCATTTGGTATATACTTGCTATGGGAACCTAAGCCTTTTTACCCAAAGACTAAAGCTCATGTAATTGGCCTAGTTACTTTCCTTAGGTTTTACCCCAAATGCATGTTGTTTGACTATGGTTAATTTATCTTGGCTTAAATCATGGCTTATTTGGTTTGTTCTTTTTGTAATATGACTTAAGTACATTGTAAGCTCAAAATAAATTTTTATTTAAAATCCAAAAGACCAAAACTATCTTGAAAACATTTCAAAATGGTCTTTGCACATGCAACTTTTCTAAAAACAATTAAAAAATTCTTTTGCTCATGGCCCAAATACTATGCCCAAAATCCATTTTTTCTAAAATCTTTTTACAATGGGCTTAGAAATAAAATTATTTTTATCCAACCTTTTCTTACAAAGAGCTTGCAAATTATTTAGGTCAATTACAAAATACCAAAAATCAATTGTGAGCCAAGTTTATACTAAGAATAATTAATCATGGGCTTGTTTTTGGCATGAATTATTAGTTACTTTTTTCAAGTGAGAAATATATTTATAATAAACCTCTTAATTTAGTTTTAATCCAATATAGCATAAAAGCTACTTTAGTTGGATAAATGGATTAAAACCTAATTAATGGTACTTATCATGAACTGATTTCCATTTTTTGAAAATATAACTATTGGTTAAAACGTCTGAGGGAATTATTCAAAAATAAGGTACCCCATGTAGGTATTTTGTTAAACATATACCTAGAAAAAGAGACTTGCCATTCATGTGTGGATGTTATAAGGTTGGAAGGAACGTCCTATTTGTCATTGTTTGTTAATTGTTTGTGCATACATGCATACATGCATACATTTGCATCTCATATCATTGATCTTTTCTAGCTCACAACCCTGGATTATGACAGTTCAAAAGCTTACGACAATCCGACCTATGCAGGAAGCGAAGAATCTAGTAACAACTCAATCACTTGCTCACCAAAAATAATGGATCTCGAACAAATTCAAAGAATGGTGGATGAAGCCCTCAATGCCAAAATGGAAGAAATAAAAGAGGCCCTAGCTGAGACCATGAAGAACCAACTGACTACAATTTTAGAAAATCATGTTGAAGCATCTGCTAGCACCAAGAAGCCAAGGGACAAAGGGAAGACTAAAGTTGGTGAAGTGGTTTTTGATGATGAAAAGGCGATCATTGATGATGATGATGTTTGGGCTCAATACTACCAAGATGCTCAAGACATGAAGAAAGAACCCAAGATTGCTGAAAGATCAGCTATAGAGAAAACTGAAGCTTTTGATGTTGAGAAGATGATTGCTGACCTAGAAAAAAAAATTTGAGAAGAAACTGAAAATCGAAGAGATGTCTAAGATCGACAAATTATTTGAAAAAGATAAGGAGGTCCCTTACAAGTTCAAGATGCCATCTTTCGTGAAGTTTGATGGAATTGAAAATCCTCATCTCCATGTGAAGCAGTATATCACTGCCATGCAGTCTGCCCGAGCTACTAAGGCTCAAACTCTAAGGTACTTCATGCTCTCATTGGACCTTGTTGTCCAAAATTGGTTCAATACCTTAGATGATGGAACGCAAAAGAGCTGGGATTTGCTATACAAGGCCTTCATCCACCAATATGGACATAATGTTGAGATGGAAGTTTCCTTAATGGAAGTGGAGTCCATTAGGAAAAGGTCAAATTAGAATTTTGTTGATTATGTGAAGAGATGGAGAAACAAGGCCGCTTTGCTCAAGAAGAGGCCCGATGAATCCAATCAAATGAGGATGATTGTGAGAGGGGTGTTGCCTAGTCTTCGTGAAAGGATGTCTCATACACTCATCCTTGATTTCAAGGACCTTCTCCAAGCTAGTTTGCAAATTGAAGAATAGGAGAGAGAGAAGAACCATTTTTCAACAAGAAGGAACGAGAAAGGAAATTATCAATCTAGTAGCCAAAGCATGCAAAAGGCAGTCGGTGTTAACGCTACTGGCCAAGGACCAAGGAGACAGTTTTCAAAATTGAGGAAAACGATGTCATGGGTTCTCAATAAGCTTCAAAGAAAGGGATTGTTACAACCCTTAAATCCTCGTCCTTTGCCTAACCCTCTCCCACCTAATTTTGACACTAAAGCATTTTGTCAGTTTCATCAAATGCAAAGGCATGACAAGGATAGATGTGTAAGGTTGAGACATGAGATCCAAAATTTGATTGATAATGGGAAGCTACCCGATCCCAATAATCCAAACACTAAAGATAACCCATTACCAAAGTTCAATAGGGTACCACCACCGACAACCTTCATGATTGGAGGAGGTTTGCATGAAGATTTTGTCATGTCTTCTTTTCAAGATGTGGGTAGAGAAGCAACCAAAGAAGAAGAGGTATTTGGCAAAATTAAACAAGCTATGGTGGGTAAAGAAGTAACAGTTTGTGTCATCAATTGGTTTTAGGATTCAAGCGATAGTGAGAATGATCTAGTATCCAAGAAGGAGGAATAGACTTGGTCCGAGCCCAAAGAAGATGAAGTAATGAACTCTAGATCCGGTAAGCCTTATGCAAGGCCACCACCTAAGGAGATAGAAATTAATAAGGGAAAGGAAGTTGAAGTGGGAAATAAAGAAGAGGAAGATGATGCTGTGCTCAAGCAATTAAAAAGAACCCAAGCAAGTGTTAGCATTTGGGACTTATTGGCTACTTCTAAAAAGCACTGAGAAACTATGGCCTGGGCCTTAGCTAGCATGCCAATTTCTTCCTCCACAACACCGGAGGAGTTAATCAATCTCATAAAAATTGGAGAAGTAATGAAATGCGAAGATGTTCAAGAAAAGAGTGAAGTTAATATGGGAGCAGTTTCTTTTTCAGATGCGGACTTACTGGAGGAGGGGAGAGATCTCATCCGCCCTGTCTTTATCAAAATAGAGGTCAAAGGGAAAAGGACTCCATGTGTGATGGTTGATGATGGGTCCTCCATAAATGTTTGTCCACTTAAAATATTGCCAAAGCTAGCCATGTCAACAAGGGATCTAAACCCGAACGAGGTAACAATTTGGGCTTACGACAACGCTAAGAGACATGCTGAAGGAACTTTCAAAGCTGTTGTCAAGGTTGGCCCAATTGAATCTATTATTGAATTTGTTATTTTGGACATACCTGTTACCTTCGCCTTACTCTTGGGGCGACCATGGTTTCATCCTCATGGTGGAGTTCCTTCCACCCTTCATCAAAATCTCAAGTTCCCCAACGGAGATGAGACAGTGGTCATCGAGGCCAAAGATAATGAGATTTTTAATGTTCTAATGATTGAGAGGCCTCTCAATGGTTTCCAAGTAGCTGCAATTTCTGATAATGAAGTAGTGGACTCCAAAGTCTTGAATATGATGAAGAGCATGAACTACCTTCCCAGAGCTGGTCTTGGAAAGGGTAAGGCCGGTTTGACAAAGCTGCCAGATTTTAGAACTCAAACTTCCAAGAAACGATTGGGATATGATGAAGACAATAATGTCCAGCCAAAGAAAAGTGAGAAGATGAACTTCCCACCACTTAAAGAGATCTTTGTCAAAGCTCTAGATATAGGACCACTCCAAGGAAAGCTGGAGCCAATCATATTCATGGGAAAGTTGATCCTGGGTTTTGAAATTTTTGCAGATGTGGCCGAGCTAATGGAGCAAGTGAAGAAAGAGCTCACCCTGCCAACCAACAAAGAATCCAATTCAAAAGAGAAGAATGAAGGTGTCCTAAAAGCCAAGAAGACTCCGGAGGAGATTGCTGCCTTGGTTGAAGAAAAGTTTGAAGACATCCTACCTTATGATTTTGAGAACAATGATTTTTTTTTCATTTTAATTTGTCTGCTTTGTATGAGGATGATGATGTTTTCTTTTCCAAAATGAATACAATAAAGTCTGATTTTGCTTGCTTGTGTGATGTTTCTCCTGATAGTTGCATACATTCAAATAGCAGTTACATGACCATCTTTAATATTAATTTTATTAACACACAACCTTTAAATTTGGGAACAATCAAAAACCCTAAAAACATTAGCATAGCATTCGACCTTACTCCTAATGAGAGAGAGAGATTAGAAAAAATATTCAAAAAATATGAAGAAGTATTTGCTTGGTCTTATGAGGACATGCCTGGTATAGATCGAGATATAGTCGAACATCTTATTCCTACTTACACTCACGTAAAACTTGTCAAACAAAAGCTTAGGCGATTAAGACCTGAGTGGGCTGAATTGGTTAAAGAAGAGGTCACTAAACAAATACAAGTGAAGTTCCTTGAAGTGATAGAACACCCAGATTGGCTAGCCAACATAGTACCCGTGCCAAAGAAAGATGGAAGGATAAGGGTCTGTGTGGACTATAGAGATTTAAACAAGGCTTCCCCTAAAGATGATTTTCCTTTACCTCATATAGATGTTCTCATTAATAGTGCAGCCTCTAGCGTGCTACACTCTTTTGTAGATGGATTTTCCGGATACAACCAAGTGTTAATGGCCCAAGAAGATAAAGCCAAAACTTCTTTCATTACTACATGGGGTATATTTTGTTATATGGTGATGCCGTTTGGTTTAAAGAATGCTGGAGCAACCTACCAAAGGATGGCCACCACACTATTTCATGACATGATGCACAAAGAAGTTGAAGTATATGTTGATGATATGATGGTGAAATTGGATACAAGGGACCAACACTTCCAAAACTTAGAACTATTCTTCGATAGAGCCTTAAAATATAGGCTAAGATTGAACCCGAAGAAGTGTGTGTTCGGGGTTACCTCAGGTAAACTATTGGGACATGTGATTGGTCCGAATGGCATTGAGATCGATCCTGACAAAGTTAAAGTGATCAGGAATATGCCAGCCCCAAAGACAAAGAAAGAAGTTTGGGGATTCATTGGTAAATTGCAATACATTAGCAGATTCATGGCAAAGCTCACAACAATCTGTGAGCCTATCTTCAAATTGCTTAAAAAGAATCAGCTGGTCATATGGAATAAAGAATGTCAAAAGGCCTTTGAGAGAATAAAAGAATATTTGTTGAATCCACCTGTTTTAAAATCACCTAAACCCGGCAAACCTCTATTACTATACTTAGCAGTAGAAGAAGAGTCAATAGGAGCCATGCTAGCCCAAGCAGATGAGACAGGGATTGAGCATGTAGTCTACTATTTGAGTAGAAAGCTCCTACCTTATGAAATTAAGTATAGTATCATTGAAAGGACCTACATAGTGTGCAAGATACTATACATAGTGGGAGTTGAAAGAAGAAAAATTAAAACCATACCACCTTTACTTGACCATTATAAAGAAGAACTTAAAGGAGTGTAGGTTTATACACCTATCAAGAGAAGAAAATCAGATGGCTGATGCCTTGGCCACATTGGCTTCCGTATGGGAAAATCCTGTCAGCTTACTCCTTAAGCCTCTGATTTTTACCAGTTCATCAACTCCTTGCTATGAGTATAAGACAATCATGGAGAATGATACAAACCATGATGCGTGGTATGATACTATAAGGTGATTTTTGGAAGAAAGAGAATACCCTTCGGGGGCAACAAAGAAAGAAAGAAGAGGCATAAGGTGGTGGTCTTTGCAATACGTCACATTCCATGGGGAGTTATATTGAAAGTCTGAAGTGGAGCATATCATGTCAGAGATACATGCGAAAAGTTGCGGTCTGCACATGAGTGGTTTTGCCTTAGTTATGAAGATTATTCGACAAGGTTACTACTGGTTGACCATGGAGAGAGATTGTATTGAGTTCGTAAAGAAGTGCCAACAATGTCAGATGTATGGTAACTTGAATCACATGCCTCCTAAAGAATTGCATTCTATGTCTTCACCCTGGCCCTTTGCCACTTGGGGCATTGACATTGTAGGAGAGATACATCCGACCACCTCAAACGGCCACCATTTCATTGTAGTAGCAGTAGATTATTTTTCAAAATGGGTCGAAACCGAATCCTTCAACAAACTGGGAGCAAGTTAAATGGCTAGATTTATTGAAAAGAACCTCATTTGCAGATATGGGATCCCTCACAGTGTAATATCAGACAATGGGGTACAGTTTCAAGGAGCAGTTAAAGATTTATTCTCGAAGTGCCGAATCCATCATCATAGATCCTTAATAAGTGCACAATTGATGATATTTTATTCCTATTTCTTAATATGATTATTATCCAATTGAGTTTAATTTGTTTGTTCAAAGTGTGTTTTAGAGTTAAGTTCAGGAATTCTCTGTATTTTGATTATGGACATATCAGAGGAATTACGGATGAAAGTAGAAGAAAAGAGCAAAATTCATCAATGGACACGCCCATGGACATGGGCATGTCAATGGACGTGCCCTTGATGCTGCATAAAGAAGCATTGACACGCCAAGTGACATGGGCGTGTCACCAAGCATGCCTTTTGCAATGTTTCACAGTAGCTGTGACACGCCCAGTGACATGGGCGTGTCACTGGACGTGCCTTATGTTCAAAATCTCAGTAGCAATGACACGCCCAGTGACATGGGCATGGCAATGGGCATGTCAGGCAAAATTATCTGCACTATAAAAGCTGCGCTGAAACACGAATTAAGGATTCGAATTTCGTATCTTATAACCTAGAGCTGACTTCTAAAGCAAAGAGGAGAGTTTTGGAGTTGAGATCGAGGGTGAAGACAAACTCTAAACAAGATCTAAATCAAGAATCAAGGATTGAAGTGAAGAAATACAAATTATTCGCCATGGATTGTTTGGTTTCTTTTATTTAATTCTCTTGTTCTGTTTTTCTGGTTTTGAATATGAACTAATTCATTCTATATCTAGATATTGATGAACCCTAGCTTATTTGTATGGATTGAATAATTATATTTAGTTGAATCATTTGATTGACTTGTTTTATTCTTATGATACTTAATGATCTATTTCCAATTGATAATAGCATGCTTATTGATTGGTTGCAATTTTCATATTATTGACTTGAGAAAGCTTGATATGAATTGAATACTCATAAGGGTTAAGGATTGATTGGAGTACTAGAGATAGACTTACAAGATCCTTTGGTTTATAGTTCCTTGTTCTTAATGCAAGATCTAATTAATTGTGTTTGAGAAGAGATTCTAGCACTCTACTTAGTGATTAGGGATTAATTCACTAGAGAGAGGTTTTAGTCTAAGTTAGAGGAATGCCAACTCAACTATATTAAATGATTTAACTGAATTGATGTTCATAAATATCATTGAGGCTAGGGGGATTCAATATCTGGATAGTTTTATCACCATTAATCCTTTTTGCTCAACATTTAATTTCCCTTTACTTTCAGTCATTAGATTAATTGTTTTTAATTACACCACATCACAAACCTATTGATTTGCTAAACAACAGTTAAGATTTGCACTAGTACTTGACCTTATCCTCAGTGGAATGATAACTCACTCACTACTTTATTACTTGGTAACCCGTGCACTTGCGGTATTGCTATAGCGTAGCTCGCGCGCACCAATCCTCTCCTTATAGACCAAAGGCTAATGGTGCGGTAGAGGCAACAAACAAGACAATTAAGCAAATTCTATTGAAGATGACCAAGACTTACAGGGATTGGTCAGAGATGCTTCCCTTCGCTTTATGGGGATATAGAACAAGTGTGCGAACACCGATTGGAATGACACCGTTCTCTTTGGTTTATGGGATGGTAGCAGTATTGCCAATTGAAATTGAGATCAAGTCATTGAGAGTAGTCTTGGAAGCTGAGCTACATGAAATGGAATGGGTAGCAAGCAGATACACACAGTTAGCTTTACTATAGGAGACAAGGTTAAAAGCACTGTATCACCGCCAACTATATCAAAAGAAGATAGCTCGGGCCTACAATAGAAGGGTTAAAATCAGAAAACTCTGAGTCGGGGATTTGGTGTTGAATCAATGTAAGCCTAATATATCTGATCCAAGAGGGAAGTTTAGGCCTAGCTGAGAAGGGCCATATGTCATAAAACAAGTCATGAACAAGGGAACAGTGAAGCTATTAGACATGGATGGGAACGAGTTTAGTGAGCCAGTGGACATTGACAGGTTGAAGAGGTTTTATGTATAAAAAAAAAAAAAGAAGAAGAGGGAGCTCGCTAGGTTGAAAACCCAAAAGGGTGGCCTAGGCAAAAGTTAGAGCAGTCTGCTAGTTCCGAAAACCCGAAAGGGCGGGCTAGGCAACAATTAGGGCTAAATGAGAGAAAATCGTCAATTAGAAAACCTGGAAGGGCTTGTTGGCAATAGGAGTGATCTTATGTATGCTGGCTTTATGTTTGGTTGTTCCCCAATTTAATAAAATAGAATTAATGTTAAAATTGTTCTATGTACACTGTTATAAGTATTTGACCAGATATGGATGAAATAAATAAACACAATAGCAAAAGGTGATGACAAAATATAAAAAGGAAAAGAAGCATCTATTATTACTTTAATTGTTTTTCATCCTAACAATACACTTTCTGAATTGACAAATGTAAAATCTATGGCAGACAATAAGTGTAACGTGCAAGCCAGCTTTGCCTTAGCGTAATCCAAGTAGGCTTCAGTCAAGCAAGGCATGTCTAAGTCAGGAGTAAAGTCAGAATCGTGAGGCTCAGCTCCATACTGTTGGCCAAGTCAGCGAGGATCATAGCATGTACCTTGACGAAGAGCAGCAAGGGGAACATACATCAAGTATGTCTGCATGATGATACAAGAAATCTTCCACCAAGGAACCAACCAACGGATGTTGACTTCAGCAGTTGAGTGGATCTAATCAATCCAGTTAGCATATGAAGAAGGATGTTGGAGTAGCTTTCTAGCAGAATGATGCCATGGCAGATATCTGGCAAAATCCATAGATGGAGTATCAAGCAAGCAAAGACGCTCCTGAAGCCAAATCTATGAGGGAGATTAAATTTTTAAAAAAAAGAGTCTGCTAAGTTGAAAACCGGTAAGGGCAGCTTAGGCAAAAATTAAGACAGCTCACTAGTTCTGAAAACCCACATGGGCAGACTAGGCAAAAATAAGAGCAATAAAAAAAAGAGTCCGCTAAGTTGAAAACCCATAAGGGCAGCTTAGGTAAAAGTTAGGACAGCTCGCTAGTTCCAAAAACACGCATGGGCGGACTAGGTAAAAATTAGAGCAATAAAGAGAAGAAGAAAAAGAAAAACCTAAATTGAAAACCCAAAAGGGCAGTTTAGGTAATTATCTGAAGCAGCAACGGACTCCTGGTTAGTCTCTTTGACAATCCTGATTTAAGTCGGTCTAATCCAACTAAAGTCTTGGCTAAGATCACAGGTACCGGCGACAAGCCTCCTTCCATTTGGTCCATAATATCCAATGCTCATGGATCAATATCGCCATCAGAAGAAACAAGCAAGAATTGGCCAAGCAAGCAAACACAAAGCTTGCATCCCCATGCCTTAGTAGGAGCCGAATGAGAGAGACAAAAATCAATCAAGGGAGCAAGTAGAATTTTCTCACCTCTCATCAACTGAAGAACTTAAGGCTTTGAAATTTGAAATAACATCCTCATTTTCTGTTGAGTCTTGGAGACCAATATGGGTAATGCCATTTGTTGATTATTTGGATATTCGAGGATGGCCTCAAATTCTTCAATTAAGGGACATATTTCAAAGACATTAATTTTAAATATCCTAGAATTCACATTCCAAAAGGAAGCCATGGCATGTAAAAAGGAGTGGTCCAATTTAACATTTTGAAAACACTTTAAGATATCAAGTTTTGACCACGAAATTTGCTTCAAATGAATGGCATCCATATTCTTAAATAGAATTTTGTTCTTCTTTAAATAAAGTTCGGTCAAGATGAATGAAGAAAAATCAAAATTGTTAAAAAAAGTCTTTACATTGAAATGGAAAGTCTTTTGGTTTCTGTATGAAATTATGGCGTGAAAGAAGATTTATATAGAGGAAATAAGCTTTTCCAAAATTGATAAGGAAAAGGTGATGGGAAAAGGGCGAAACCATGTTGTATAAGGAAAAGAATTAGCGACAAAATTACTTTATCGTATTGCATTTGGCTTTATAAGTGATGTTGTGTAAATATTGAAATATGAAAAAGAAAGTATGATAATTGTGGCGCAGTGATAATGACAAAAAAAATGAAATGACAAAAAAAAGTTACAGTAAAGATGGAAATCGTATATTGTTATTGTTATTTTTATGCTTATTGTACAATGTTTATACAATTGATACAATAATTATACATCGCTAAGAAGGTGGTGGTAGGTCATAAAATAAAGCCCTGAAAAAGTCATCACCTGTTGGAGGAGGAGGCAAATTACTAGTCCCTAGTTCGTCCGAATCAGGAGCACCAAAATCCCTATTACCTTAGAGTTTCGATCTATCACAGTCCTCATCGAAAGTAGAAGAAAGGATCTCATGGTCATCAGTCTAGGGGCCTCTAGATGAAGAAGCACTAGGATCCCTCATCCCCTAAAATCGGAAGTCTCAAAATTTTGTTCTGATTGATGATACAAATTTTAAAAATGAGAAGCCTGCTGACGACTAGCGGCGAACTCTTCTTGAAGTTTCTTATTTTGTTCTTCAAGCATCCGCTATGAGCTAGGAAGGAAAAGGTAAGAGCATACATAATCATGCATACATATATCATAAATTACCATGAAACAAGAAAACTTACCAGGTAATTTATATCAATACCCTGTGGATGAGATGACATATCTGACGGACTAGAATGAGCAAATGAAGGAGCAGTAAAAGAAGGTCCAGCCTCATGATCAAATGAGCCAGCAACCTCCAACAATCATTAAAAAGTCAAAATAAGAAAGAAGCACTTGTAATGAAAAATGGTGAAGGTTTACCTGAGAAGTGCCTGTTAGTGTATATGCCCTAGGCCATTGATTTGGACCTTAATGTTATTCATTTTGTTATTAATAAAGAAGTTTTTATTATCATTGTTATGTTTGCATGTTATATATAATAATGATTATATCCCTGGTTTATTATTGTTATGGAGATAATAATAAATATAACTAGTGTAATATTGATTTGATAATCATAAGATGATTATAGGTATGAAGATACAAATCAATATTATGGATACATGTTAGAGAACAGTGTATTGGATAGACCCACATAGATATCACTTCATGGTTTAATGTCATAAGTGTATCTCATAATAGTTTTCATTTAATCCTTTGACTTGAGATTGTCATAGTTTCCAACATAAGGAATATTATGTTTTGACATGATCAAATGTTATCTGTAACAAGATAATTATAAAGGTTATGCTTGAACATGGTATAAATTATGTAGAGGAAAATGAACAATCAAGATGGAATTTGTCCTTCTCTATGAGAGAGATATCTTCTGGGCCCCTCGATAAGTGTAACTGAGAAATGCATGGCCGTGCTCAAATAAGTTGATATAAGATAAATCTTATTTGTTTATCAGTTAACTTGGAGATCAAGTAATCATAAGTTTGGACAATATAAGTATGACATTTACTATGACTTATGTTCAAACTAGATATCGTGTGACAAAGGGATTAATGCATGTACTATTTCAGGTTTTCATTTATAATGATTCTCATGATTAATTGGGTAGTCGTAATGTCTTGCTAGAGGCCAATTATGATTTGTGCATGCCAATTATGATTTGTGCATTTCAATAGAGATTGAAATACACTACCAGTTAATATGAGCCTATCGGGTCACACACATAGAACGTAGGCTGTACTTAAACAATAATTATTATATTTTTATTATTGTTGTTAGTATTATTATTATTATTAGATATTAATAATAATATTGTTATAATAATTATTATTAGATAATAATTATTAAAAACGTGGGTCCATATAGGATATGGACAGTTAGGGTTTTGACAAGGAAAGTCTTTTAAACGGTTTTAAAAGGGCTAGAGGGATTATGATCTGATCATTATTCATTTTGAAAGAAAACGGAAGAAGAGAAAAACCTAAAAACCCTAGTTTCATTTTTGAAAAGGTTCAGCCACTGCCGTTAGTGTGCTAGCACTCATACCGGCGTATGTTCGTGTGGACTTCGCTAGAGGGTGTTCGTCTTCAGAAGGCAGCATCTGTTAATCAATTTGAAGCTACACAAAAGGTTAGTTTCGAATCTCTTTTATTGAACTGAATGGATCATATGGATCCTGGGAATAAATCGAAAGATAATTTTTGTTTTCTGCTGCGGCAAAAGGGTTGCAGATTCTTCTCGATTTACTAACAGTGCTAGCCCCGAGATATGGAATGAATTCACCTGCATCTCCATGATGTTCCTCTTCATCTCTACCCTCAATTTCTTCAGGAATTTCTCGTACACCAACAGGAGATACATCAAAGTTCAAGAGCCTCATTTGAATAAAATGGGTAGAGAAATGTTTCAACATCATAACCGTGCCGGGCCAACCACCATGCATCCTCTGGCATTGATGTAATATTTAAAGTATATTCTGGGCAAGGCATCAGAACCCTCCGCTGCTCTAGACTGAGAAACCACTCATAAACTCTCTCTCCAAGAAACCAACCACTAGACACTAGGCCAGCGATGACTCGGCGAGTATGTTGGAAAGACAATGCAGAATTCATGAAGGGAGTCTAGTTTGTCCGTTCTTCTGGGTTCCACCAGGCCAAATTCACCTATAAAATGACATAAGGTAAGTAAACTTTCATTAAATTTTAAAGCATACTAATGCTATTTTACCTGGTTCTAGGTTAAGTGGCTAAACACAAAGCGTTGGGTATGCACATGGTGAGAGCCGGGAATGTCCACGCGATCTGACAACTAGAGATTTAACCTCAGATGCCCGACTCTCTCTCGAAAAATACCGGGTACCCTCACAAGGTTATGTTCGTATGCCCATGCCTACAACAATAATAAAGATCGCATTCATGCAAGAAAAGAGGGGAATTGACATTGGTAGAAGAAGAATACCTCGACAACCGCCATCAAGCCGACAAAAGACTTCTTATTTCGGCAAATTTTGTCAAGACCATGGTAAAGACAGGCGAGACCAGCTTCCCCCCAGCCATAAAGTGGTACCGTCCTAAAATAAGAAAGGGCCCTCAATACTGACAAATTGATAGCGGATTCAGTGCTGCCTAGGATGGTCGATCCAAGCAAATATAACAAGAATCCTCGAGCATACTATTAGGCAGTGTCTCTGTGAACCCGTCCTTCATAGTTCATCCAATAACTACGAATTGGCTCAATTTTTATCTTAAAAGGCCCTTTATATGATGGTTCCATACCAATTAATTGCTGAATTTCTTCAAAAGTTAAAATATCGTTGGTAAGAGGAACTGGAACACCAACATACCGAATGCTGGTTATAGCAGCAAAATCGACCGGACCAATTGTCATCTCTCCAATAGGCAAGTAAAAAGTATGAGTTATGTCCAACCATCGTTTTGTAAATGCCTGGACTGCGCTTCGGTCTATTAAATACTCCTTGGATGGTAATTGTAAGATGAAGCTCTCAAAGCCGCAATCTTGGATGATCTGCCTTACCCGAGAAGGCGCTACATCATACCATTGTCTGGCTTTGTAAATACACCCTCCGACCCGAACAACGCAATGATCACGCTAATAAGGAGCCAGGTAAGTTAATACCAGGTAAGTACATATTATTCTATCTGCTTAAATTAATATATTTTTCCTAAATTTTCCAAACAAAATAATAATAATATAAAAATATAAATAAAAATAAAGACAAAAGCATAAAAAGAAAGCATAAAAAAAGAAAAAAAAAGAGAAAAAAAATGAAAAAAAAAACAAAACAGAAAATAAAATAAAAATAAATAAATGACAGAAAGACGAACAATAAATAACAAAAAATTATCGTGGACTTTTGGTTTGAACTACAATGAAGTGGCATCCCGGCTAGTAGATCTATATTTCCACCTTCATGATGCCGAATAAACTCCAATAACTCAGCATTAGAATAGTTTTATTAGTGAGTGAACAAAATTAAGGATTCTGCTATGAATGAAATGAAGGAATTCGTTCATTTATATAGAGGAACCGCAAGGAAAAAAACAAAATTCAAAAAGTAAATTTGATAAATAGTAATTTTTACTATTGATGAACAGTGAATTACTATTGATGAATAGTAAATTATTATTTATAATAGTAAATGTAATGGTCAAGATTTTAAACAGTAAACTTTTTAACTAATATTAAAAATTTGATAGAGTATAGTGACAAAAATATTATGGATAATTGCTATAAGTAGAGGATAGTAAATTGTATATCTCAAAAATTTACTAAAGAGATTATTTTTACTATTTTACGAGATTAAAACTCGATTTAGAATCAACGGTTAAGAAGGAGGGTGCACCATATTTATTAGCCCTCCCTCACTTGAATAAAATATTATAATATATATATGTGTGTGTGTGTGTGTGTATATGTGCGGAAATTTCTGATTTCCTCTCCCTCTTCCACGCCATCATCACCATCTTCTCTCTATTTCTTCTTCCTTTCAATAAATTCATCAAGGATTAAGAGCAAAACACATATAGGTATAGATTTCGAGAAGAATAAGCTATAAAAGGCAAGATTATCAATAAGTAATCAAAGGGAAAGAGAGAAAAAGAAAGAGAAAGAGGAATTTTGAAGAGGTATGTGCTTTTGATTTATAATTTGCAAATATATGAATTTTTATGAGTTTTAATGATTTAATTGAATGATTGAGTTATGTATAGTGATATATTTCTTAAAAGTATTGATTAAAAGGATTGATGAGTGAAAATAACTTTGATATGTTGGTTTTGATTCTTAACTCAACCTTTATGAGAATTGAGTGGTTTGATATTGTTTTTATCCATATGAAATGGTTAAAAGTTTGATTAAGTGAAGTTTGAGTAAAATAGTTGATATGAATTCTTTTTCTATCAAAACTTTGAGTTTGATACATTATTTTCTTAGATCTTCAATATGTTTGTTCTTAATGAAGTTAAAAGTACAGAATACATGATTTTACTCGGAAAATAGTCCCAAAATCAATGCCACGACCGTGGGATTGAAAATGATGCTGTTTCTACAAAAAGTTTGATAAAACAGAGCAAGTCTAAATGCCATGACTGTGGCCTTAGAAGGCCATGACCGTGGGGTCTCCAAAGTCATTGGACAGCTTCATTTGGTATCCCACGGGCGTGGGGTTGTGATGCCACGGCCCACGGCCGTGGGGTACCTAAATAATGTTTTTGGCTTGTATTTTATGATATACGGGCCTAGTATGAGGCTAATATGTTTATGTTTCTTACTTTTATGTTGAGAATTCATGTGTATGTGTTAAAAGTATGAAAATGAGTGATCAACTTTAGATAAGTGACAAATATATATCATACTAAATGTTGGTAAGAGTATTGTACCAATGAAATGATATAAACAATTTAGTGTTAATCAAAATTAATGAATTGCCCAAATCATACTAATTTTATATCTAGTTTTGGATTGAATGGCTAACCAGAGGAAGGATAGCCATAGTGATAGTGGGCACCGCGTGCCATTAATGAACACATTGTGTTATCAGTGATAGTGGGCATAATTGCCATTATACATTCTTGAGATTTGGCATTAAAATTGCTACACTATCATGTTATCCAAACCTATGATCTAAGTTTAGTATGTATGGGCATATTTAATGAAGATATCTAAATTGAAAATATATGTGAACATGATAGTTGTGAATAATGGAAGAAATGCAAAATAATAATATAAGTCAATTACTTGAAATTGACTTACTATGTTACAATGTAAAAGTGGTTGTTAATATATTTATATTAATGTTTATAAGTGAAAGTTCTAATGCATGAAATGGAAATGTTAAGCTCAAAGTATTGAATTAATCAATAACTTTATAAATGTTGTAATGATTGAAAGTGTATGTAATGATATAAGATACAAAGTGCTCCAAAGTATAGTACTAAATTTAAGTGCTGAAAATTATAGATTGAATGAAATTATCCTATATGTGAAATTGAAAAGTAAGACTTATTAAAAAACAAAATAAGTGTATTGTGACCAATGTTATCACATGAGAAAGTAAGTCTTACATAAAATGATTCATAAAGAGAAAAGTTGCAGTACCGAAAGTATAGTATAACATGATGACTTTTGTAAAGTTAAAGCTATTATTTTGTATAATCATAATATTATGTTGGTTTGTTACTGAAATTAGTTAGTATATTGAAATATTTCTTAAAACTAAGAGTTATTACTATATTTTTATAAGTATTTTTCTTTAATATTAAGTGAGAAAATATGTTTATACAAGCACCACTAAACTTTGCTTACCGTGTTAGAATTGTTTTCTGACACGCAAGTATCAGATCATCGGAGCAAGTTAAGAAGTGGAATTAAGGATCTCAGGAAATTACCTATAGTACAGATCGAAATCTTTTGTATATTAAATTCATAAGTTATGAAATGTATATATACAATTTATTTTGGCTATTTGAGAGATTGTACAAACTTGTACACATGAAAGGAATTTATGTATTTAGAGGATGAAGCTTGAGATTCTAGTAAATGATTATCAAATAAAGCAATGTATTATATATTTATTTGATTTGATGAACTTATGATGTTTATCTGATTTATAAATACTATTTGGATTATTGCAGATTGGTTTAAATATTGGATTTATAAGGGTTGTATTATACAGATTGTATTAATATTTATAAATTTTATTAGTTGGAAGAGAATTTTCTATTCCTTGATTGGGACACGTACAGTGTATCTAATAATATTCTCTGATAGTTTTTATGTATAAATTGTTTGAAGATGTTACAATAAACTACTATTAGTAGGTTACTATTTACAAATAGTAAATAGTGCATGAATAGTGACTACACAGTAAATAAATAGTAAATTCAATCATTCAATTTAATCATTCAAATACTTGCATGTATATAAATATTTTTACACGCAGGGGGTAAGGAGAAGACATGTGCATAAAAATTAACCAAACTTTTTAAAACCAAAAAAAATATTTCTTACAGATAATTAAATCTTTATTAGCTCGGGTCCAGAACCCAAATTATCCTTAGGTCCAGAACCTAGAATCTCTTCTAAGTTCAGAACTTAACTCGGGTCCATAACCCAATTTATCCTTAGGTCCAGAACCTAGAATCTCTTCTAAGTCCATAACTTAGCTCGGGTCCAGAACCCAAATTATCTTTAGGTCCAGAACCTAGAATCTCTTCTAAGTCCAGAACTTAGCTTGGGTCCAGAACCCAAATTATCCTTAGGTCCAGAACCTAGAATCTATTCTGAGTCCAGAACTTAGCTCGGGTCCAGAACCCAAATTATACTAAGGTCCAAAACCTAGAATCTCTCCTCAGTCCAAAACTTAGCTCGGGTCCAGAACCCAAATTATCCTTAGGTCCAGAACCTAGAATCTCTTCTAAGTCCTAAACTTAGCTCGGGTCCAGAACCCAAATTATCCTTAGATCCAGAATCTAGAATCTCTTCTAAATCCAGAACTTAGCTCGGGTCCAGAACCCAAACTATCCTTAGATCCAGAGCCTAAAATTATTCTTTGAGTCTAGAACTCAAATCGGGTCCAGAACCCAAAATCTCAACCATCTCAAAAATTAAGTCTTATTGCTTTTCACTCTCTTTTACTAAAGTCTTAGATCGTTCAAGGAGGGGGCAAACTGTAGACCCTTAATTTTTTACCTAGTCCAATATATTTTATTTAGTCTGAAATAATTTTTGTGTTATCTTTATTTTAGTATTTATTTTTTTATAATAATAAAAAAATAATTATAATAAATAAATAAATAAAAATAAAAATTTGCGACGAAAAAATCAATGATGAAAAAATTCATCGCCGAAAGCGTTGGACGAAATGGCCGGCAGCCAATTTTGCTCATGCGCCCTCGCAAGTTTCCACAGCGGCCCGTAGCAATTTTTTCGCCAGCGAAATTTTTCGAAGCAATTTTTTTTGAAACCAAATTATATTTGGTTTCGGTTTCCTTTTCCTAATTAATGATAAATTCCTTAAACAATTGGAATTAAGCTTCCAAAATTTCCTATAAATAACATTAAAAAACCACAAAAAAGTGGAGGATGTAAGGACATGGATGATGTAAGGACATGTTTCCATCCTCGGATGGGTGTCCATTTATTTATTTTGCTTGGACATTGCTTTGATTTTTAATATAACGATGCTTTATTTCAAGTATTATGTGTAATATGGATAATATTGTTATACTTAAGAATTTTATAATATTAAGACCTATAAAGGAGGCCGGTTCCAATGAACTGGGCGTTGTGGGGGTGCTGGCCATTTCTCACCTTTCCCACACATACCCAACTTTTTGAACCCATTAGGGGGTTGGGGATTCCTTAGGAATCGAGTCATCCACCCCTTTCTTTTTCCCGGCCCGTCCGGATGGCGACTCCATTTTCTCCGAACCTAGGTCCGTGTTCTCTAAGGTCCCGAGCCTAAACAGTGCAGAAGTCAAAAGAACCATTCCATTGGAAGTGGGGGCAAAAATGCCTGCTTATAATGTGGTTTCAGTGGACGGTATAAGAGTTGATCCAAGTAAAGTTGAGGCCATTTTGAATTGGAGTCGACTGAAGTCAGTGACTGAAGTTGGAAGTTTTCTGGGTTTGGTAGGCTATTATCGACGTTTTGTGAAAGATTTTTCTTTGATAGCTACTCCACTCACCAGATTACTTCGCAAGGGAGTTAGATTTGTGTGGACAGATCAGTGTCAAGCTAGCTTTGAGCAGTTGAAAGAGATATTGACTCAAGCTCCTATTATTACCTTGCCTGTGGAAGATAAACCATATGTGAGTTACAGTGATGCTTTACATAATTGTTTAGGATGTGTTTTGATGCAGGAGGGTAGAGTCATAGCTTATGCTTCTCGGCAGTTGAAGCTGCATGAGCTTAATTATCCGACGCATAATTTGGAGTTAGCAGCTATAGTGTTTGCTTTAAAGATTTGGCGACACTACTTGTATGGGGAGAAGTGTTTCATCTATATAGATCACAAGAGTTTGAAATACTTGGGTGTTCAAAGAGAGTTGAATCTTCAGTAGAGACGGTGGTTGGAGTTGATTAAAGACTATGACTGTTTATTGACTATCATCCTTGTAAGGCGAATGTTATAGCATATGCCTTGAGTCGGAAGTCTTTTGTAGGTTTGACTGCTTGTTCGCTCTCATTGATTGTTGAGTTGAGAGCATTGCATGCTAGTTTTGAATCATGTGATGATGGTGCTTTGTTAGCTCATTTGCAATTGAGACCGGTGTTGCTGGACCAGATTAAAGAGGCTCAGTTGGCTGATGAGAAAATTTAAAAAGTTGTGTCGGATTGCCAAAAGGGGGAGAGCCTAGATTTTCTTGTGAGAGATGATGGCAGCCTTTGGTACAAAGATAGATTGTGTGTTCCTGATGATTCAAGATTGAGAAAGATAATTTTAGATGATGCACATCAGTCGATTTTTGCTATGCACCCTAGGAGTACCAAGATGTATCATGATTTGAAGCAACATTATTGGTGGTTAGGTATAAAGAGGGATATAGCAGAGTTTGTATCTAAATGACTCATTTGTCAAAGAGTGAAGGCCAAGCACCAAGTTCCAATAGGGTTGGTCCAACCTTTATCAGTGCCTGAATGGAAATGGGAGCGAGTAACAATGAATTTTGTGACTAGTTTGTAGTTAACTCAGAAGAAGCATGATGCCATCTGGGTGATTGTTGATCGGTTGATGAAGACAACTCATTTTCTTCTAGTTTAGATGGATTATTCTCTTGAGAAGTTGGCTGAGCTGTATATCAGTGAGATAGTGAGATTGTATGGAGTCCCAATTTCTTTGGTATCTGATCGAGATCTCCAATTCACTTCAAGGTTTTGGAAGAGTTTGCATGCTGCTTTAGGTTCTCGATTGCACTTTAGCACTGCTTTTCATCCGCAGACAGATGGGCAGTCAGAGAGAGTGATACTGATTTTAGAGGATATGTTGAGAAGCTGTGTCATTGAATTCTCTAGAAGTTGGGATAGATTTTTGCCATTGATGGAATTTTCTTATAACAGCAGTCATCAGTCTAGTATTAGAATGGCACCATTTGAGGCATTGTATGGTAGAAGATGCAGGATGCCTCTATGTTGGGATGAAGTTGGAGAAGGTAAGTTGGTTGGTCCCGATTTAATTAAAGAAATGGAAGAGAAAGTGAAGATAATTCGGGATCGATTGAAAGCAGCTTCAGAACGACAGAAATCTTACTCAAATTTGAAGATGAGAGACATAGAATTTAGTGTTGGAGATAAAGTATTTTTGAAAGTGTCTCCTTGGAAGAAGATTTTAAGATTTGGCCGTAAAGGGAAGCTAAGTCCTCGTTTCATTGGACCTTATGAGGTATTGGATAGAGTTGGACTAGTTGCTTATAGACTTGCTTTGCCGCCTGAATTGGATTGAATTCACAATGTCTTTCATGTTTCTATGCTACGGAGGTATAGATCAGACCCATCTCATGTTCTGTTAGTTGAATCTATTGAGGTGAGTCCAGATCTGACTTTTGAAGAAGAACCTGTGGCTATTTTGACACATGAAGTAAAAGAGTTGAGAAATAAGAAAGTGTCACTTGTGAAGGTTCTTTGTAAGAATCATGAAAAGGAAGAGGCAACTTGGGAGAGTGAGCAAGTGATGAGAGACCAGTATCCCCAGCTGTTTCAGATTTAAGATCAGGTAATTTCTAGGATGAAATTTATTTATAGAGGGGGAGAATTGTAATATCCCAAACTATACCCTAAAATTTTTGGAATGATTATTGTTAAAATTCAATTAAATGTTATAAAGTATATATTTATGATTATGTGGTAAGAGAGGAAAAGAGAAGAGTGTATATGTTGTATATATAGAGATATATATAACATATACAAGTCAACTCATTAGTTGGTCAAATGAGAATTATTGATTATATAAATGGAAATTAAATTAAGTGGTGATGATATATATGATTATTATAATATTTAATTGCTTGGTGGATATTAAAAGAGAGTTTGTGTGGTTAGAAGAGTTGATTTTGGGTTGACTTATCATCATCTTCTTCTTTCTTCTTGTGCTTAGCCGGCCACCACGATTGAAAAGAGGGAAAGAGAGATTTTGCTCTTCCTAACTCAAGATTGAAGGGTGTTTCAAGTGATCAAGTTGGAATTCTAAGGGTTTTCATCACTTTTGGTAAGTTTCCCACTTGTTTCTTTGGTTTTCTTTTGAGTTTATGTATTGAGCTTAGTGTATCATTAATTTTGATGTGTGTGAGATTGTGTTGTCTATTTAACTTTGATTTTGGGGTTGGATTGAAGAGAAATAGTTAGGTTTGGTGAAAGAGCAAGAGTTGTGGATTGTGTATGTGTTGAGTTGTGATGATGGTTTTGATTGGTGTTTGATGCATGAAATTAAGTTGTTTTGGTGTTTATGCAAGTATAGTATGGTTTATTGATGGTTTTGGGTAAGATTGTTTGGAGTGGAAAAGAGTTGAGTATGATGTTTGTTGGATGTGGTGTTGTTGGTGTTGGAATCATGATTTTTGGCCTAACATGCCCATGAGCACGGCCAAGTCTTTAGGCGTGTCAATGGTTCTATTTTCTAGATGGGTGACACAACCAGTAACACGCCCATGTCACTAAGCGTGTCACAGCTACTGTGTTATTGGTGGATTGACACGACCAGTGACATGCCCATGCCACTGAGCATGTCATAGCCACTGTGTTGGGGGAGGATTGCCACATGCAGTGACACGCCCATGTCACTGAGCGTGTCAAAGCTTCTGTGTTGTGAGTTTAGGGCATGGTTACGGACACGCCCGTATTGTTGAGCGTGTCATGTGTAGAGTTTCCCCTAGTTGGCTCTTATCCTTATTATCTTATGTGTTTCTCTAAGTGAGTGTATATAATCGCTTTTGGAATAGGTTTTGAAGAGATTTGAGTTGTCCTAATCCAAGTGTTGAAGGATTCTTGGAAGAGGAAGTGGTTAGATTGGTGTGAGTTGCTCTTAAGGTAAGTACAAACCCTATATGATTGCATACATTTACATGACTTTGGGACTTAACACATTTGGTTGTAAATGTGTTAAGTAATCTATTACATTATTGATATAATTGATTAATGCTATGATTTGCATAATGTGAAAGATATAATGATCATTCAAAATGTATGTACAATGCAATTGGTTATGTATACCTTAATGATAAGATGTGAAGCCATAGTTGTTGGCTATAATGATGCAAATGAAATAATTGGGGCATGGTTGCCCAAATGATTATGAGAGAATGAGAATGGAATTGAAAATGAAATAATGAAAGAATTGTGTGCCTAGTATGTTATTCAATTTTTAGAGTTTTGTTATTAGTGGCATGCCTAAAAGTAACAATCCCTTAAAGCTCGGTTGGGCTTGGTCCTTGAAGTTGGGTTGATGCTATGCTTCCCTTGAAGCTTGGTTGGGCCTAGTCCTTGAAGCCTAGTTGGGATGTTACATATGAGATGTTTCTCATTGTGATAATGAATCGCCTACGGGCTTGATAATTGTGATTATTGAACCAAAATAGTAACTCTAAAATTTGAATGACATATTAGTTTCTTTTGGACCCATACTTGTCTTTGTTTAAATGTGAATCACGAATGATGAAATAATTGAATAATATAATTTAATGTAATGTTATGAAATATGATATTCTTGTGTATTGTTTATAATGGTTGAAAGTATGACATTGGCATTACATTGAAGCATATTGTCATCATAGTTTGTACCACTAAGTCGTAGGCTTAGCGCGATTGTGGTTCATCGCACAGGTGACAGGGTAGATTTGGTTGAACCAGAGAGTTCAGCTAGACTGAGTTGAGTCTAGGCTTATGATCCCTTGTGAAGAGTTGATTTTTGGACTTCAAGATCAGAGATGAACTGCCAAGCATGTATAGTTTTATATTTTTGTAATTGTGGATTTTGATGTATATATATATGTATATATATGCCGCTACATTTTTCGCTGTTTAATAAATAAATGTTTTATCTATTATGTTTTATAATATAACTTAAATGTTTTAAATCTTTCTTATATTGCTAAATTGAAAGATTGGTTTGCTTTAAAATGACAGTGACATTCCTGTATCCGGTATATATATATTACAAATGTGGTTGAATGTAGTGTGCGTATATGGGGTATGAATTGGGAACACTTATAAAATTGACTTACATTATAATAATGCTTTTGAGTGTATGATTACCATTAGTAGTGATGCTTGGATTTAGCATAGAAGACTAGATCATGCTAGCATGGATCAATTACAATGCATTAGTAAAGAAGAACATGTAGATGGTCTCCCCAAAATAAAATTCAATAAAGATAAAATTTGTGAAGCTTGTTAATATAGAAAACAACAAAAGAGTTTATTTAAAACAAAGAATGTTGTAAGCACATCTAAACCTCTAGAATTAATTCATTTAGATTTGATTGGCCCAAATAGAGTTGCTAGTCTATGAGGCAAGTTGTATGCAATTGTGCTTGTTGATGATTACTCAAGCTTTTCATGGGTTAATTTCTTAGCTCAAAAGAATGAAGCTTTCAACCATTTCAAAATCTTTGCAAAAAGAGTTCAAAATGAAAAATGCTATGTTATCACATCTATTAGAAATGATCATGGCAAAGAATTCAAATATGAGACTTTTGAAAATTTTTGTAATGAGTATAGGATTTCACATAATTATTAGCACCTAGAACACTATAACAAAATGGTGTGGTTGAAAGAAAAAATAGAGCATTGGTAGAAATGGCTAGAACAATGCTCAATGAGTATAATTTACCTTCTTACTTTTGGACGGAGGCCTTTAATACCACATGTTATATTTCAAATCGTGTTTACAAAAGGTTTTTGATAAACAAAACCTCTTATGAGCTTTGGAATGGAAGAAAACCCAAAATTTCATACATTAGAGTTTTTGGATGCAAATACTTCATATTAAATACCAAGGCTAATCTTTAAAATTTTTGATCCAAATCATATGAAGGCATATTTTTAGGGTATTCATCTTCTAGCAAAGTATATAAAGTATTTAATAGGATAACACTAGTAGTTGAAGAATCAATGCATGTTATTTTTAATGAATCCTCTAAGCTTGATCAAAAGAAAGGTAGTGCTCTTAATGTTTTTTTAGGTATATTTACTTGGGATAAACAATGTTCCAAATGACAATCATAATAAGGTAGAATCAAGATTTGAAAAAGAAGAAGAATCTCAAGAACTACCCAAAGATTGGCAGTATATGAAGGATCATCCAAATGAAGTTGTTATTGGTGACACCTCAAAGGTAGTAACTACTAGATCCAAATTTAAATACTTACAGGCTAATATTGCCTTCGTTTCTCAAATTGAGCGAAGGACCATTGAGGAGGCTCTTAGTGATGAATGTTAGGTGATTACTATACAGGATGAACTGAACCAATTTAAAAGAAATAAAGTGTGGGAACTTGTTCCTAGACCTAAAGATCATCCAATTATAGGATATAAATGGGTATTTATGAATAAGCTTGATGAGAATGGCCTCATTACTAGGAACAAAGCTGGATTGGTAGCCAAAGGCTATAACCAAGAGAAAGGCATTGACTATGATGAGACATTTTCTCCCATTGCTAGACTAGAAGCTATTAGAATCTTACTTGTATTTTCTTGTCATGTAAATTTCAAACTTTTTCAAATGGATGTCAAAAGTGTATTTCTAAATGGATTTATAAATGAGGAAGTTTATGTCAAACAACCCCCCAGTTTTGAAGATTATAAATTTTCAAATCATTTTTTCAAACTTACCAAAGCATTATATGAATTGAAACAAGCTCTAAGAGCTTGCTATGGTAGACTTAGTGCTAATTTTGTTAAAAAAAATGGTTTTTCAAAAGGCAAAGTTGACTTGACGCAACTCTCTTTATTAAAAAAATGCATAAAATTTTGATTGTACAAATTTATGTTGATGACATTATATTTAGTGCTACTAATGAATCTTTGTGCAAAGAATTTGCCTCTTGTATGACTAAAGAATTTGAAATGAGCATGGTGTGTGAGCTTAAGTTCTTCCTTGGTTTACAAATTAAGCAATGCGAGGATGGGATCTTTGTTAATCAATCTAAATACACAAAAGAATTTCTCAAAAAATATGGCATGAATGGTTGAAAAGTAAGTAAAACTCCAATGGTCACATCCTTGAACTTGACAAAGATGAAAGTGGTAAGATAATGGATGAGAAGAAATATTGAGGTATTATCAAATCACTACTTTACTTAATTACTTCTAGACCCGATATAATGTATAGTGTTGTTTGTATCCTAGATTTCAATCATGCCCTAGAGAATTACATTTGAATGCTACTAATAGAATTTTAAAATATTTGAGTGGAACATTACATTTAGGTCTATAGTATCCTAGAAACATATCATTTGACATATTAGATTTTTCGGATGTAGATTTTGCCGGTAGCCTACTAGATAGGAAAAGCACCATCAGAGCATGTCATTTTCTTAGAGAATGACTAGTTTCTTAGTTTAGTAAGAAACAAGTGTTAGTTGCTTTATCTACAGCGGAAGCCGATTATGCAGCTACATGTTTTGTTTTACATAAGTTCTTTGGATAAAACAACAATTACTAGATTATGGAAAAATGTTTGATCACATTCCTATTAAGTTTGATAACACAAGTGCAAATAATTTATCCAAGAATCCTATTCAACATTTTAGGTCAAAACATATAGACATTGGGCACCATTTTTTAAGAGATAATGTTCAAAATCATAATGCAATCTTAGAATTGATTGACACTCAAAATCAACTTGCCAATATTTTAACAAAACCACTAAATGAAGAGAGGATAAGCTTCATAAGACAACACATTGGTATGATTGGTGAAAAATCTCTTGAAGGATCACTCATTAACTTCTCTACACCTATTTTGATCTTTGAAGCTTTAAAAATCAACAAACTTTTTACTTAATCCATTCTTGCAATCGCCTGAAATCCTTGCACGATCACACCTATAGTCTGTGTCTCTCGAGCTTCAAATATTACCCTTGTGTGAATGCACTACAACTTTGTGCAGTTGACAATTTTAAATTTTTCAAATTTCTTGACTGTTACACACTCAGCAGGATTGCTTGTCGTGGTCGCAAGACTTGTCTTGCTATTCCACAACCATAAAATGTAATTGCCAATGTTTTAAACATTGGAACTTGTATTTTTCTACCCATTTTCTCCCCAATGGTCATAAACAGCAATTTTTTCAAATTTTATCTATAAATACACTCCTTTTATAGTAAAATACAACTTTATAAAACTTATATACATCTCCATTTGTTCTCTCAAAGCTTTGGTCATCAAGAAGAGCATTCGTGAAGTTTGCAAGCAACATCAGCACTCTCTTTTCTACATTTCTATTCTTATACATTTCTTTTCTTTTATATTTTGCTTTGGCACACAAAACCAAGACCTCCAAGAAGAAAGCCTCAACCATTGGGAAAGGAAAAGGGATAGTCATTAGTGAACCACAACCTCAACCCAAACACTTCACTAGAAAGATTATCTAACCCCACAAGCCAAAACATAAAATTGAAAAAGAAAAGAGAAAATACAATATGCTCAAAAAGAAAAACCATGGAGCCTATAAAAATGCCTACTGAATGCATGTTCATTACCCTAAACTTTCAATGTGAGCTCTATAGGTACCTTAATAGGATAGTGTGGAGATATTTTGCATTCCCTAATGAACTACGATACCCTAGAATCTCAAGTGAGTTCTTGATGTCCCTTAGAGTAGAGAAGAACTACAATGCACCTATAGGATTCTATGGAGTATACTTTAAACTTTTTGACCAAGACTTTACCCTCACCTTAGAGGAGTTTACTGAACTTTGGGATTTCCAAACTCATGGAGCTTTCTCCTATTCTGATAAGGACTTTCTTTTGAAGAATTTTTCATTCTTTTGGAGTGAATTATCTATAGAAATAGAATATAACAATAGGTCCTCCAAAGTTATCCACTTTAGAACCTTACTTTTTGGCTCCTTTATAGGATAATCATATACTCTATCCATCAAAGGAGTGATGGCAATGAGAAAGTCACTCAACGCGACTTATTCTTTTATATTCCTTAGAGCACAATGACCCTATCAAAACTGCCCAATTCTTCATTGACACTTTCCTTCACCATGGAAAATATAGGGTTGGTACCTTCTTTCTCTCATCCCAAGTCATAAAAATTTCTAGAAACTTAGGCTTACTAACTCTTGAAAATCTTGCCACTCTAAGTGATCCCCTTGATCCAGCCACCAATTTAATCAACCTAGACTATCTTAAGCATGCAAGATGCATTCAGAAGGTTGATAACCACTCTAAGTACATCTCTGGCAGCAAATGTGTGTTTTAGAGAGATAGAAAAAGGCCTAGGTACCATATCACTCAAGAAGAAGGAGGAGTACTGTGAGAGGGATTTTTGCCCCCACTCCCAAGTGGAATGGTTCTTACGACTTCAACACTGTTAGGCTCGGGACCTTAGAGAACATGGTCCTCAACTCGAAGAAAATGGAGTCACCACCCGGATGGGTAAGAAAAAAGAAAGGGGTGGATGACTCGATTCCTAAGGAATCCCCAACCCCTTAATGGGTTCAAAAAGTTGGGTACATATGAGGAAGGTGAGAATGACCCAGCATCCTCACAATGCCTGTTTCATTGGAACTTGCCTTCTTTTCAGGTCTAAATATTATAAAACTCTTAATTATTATGATATTATCCATATTACATGAGATAATAATACATCATTATATTAAAATAAAAGTAATGTTCAAAACAAAACAACAAACGGGCACCCACACAAGGTGGAAATGTACCCTTACAACCATATTCAATGTCTAAAATAAATAGGACACCCACCTAAAGGTGGAAACATGTCCTTTACAATAGTCCCAAAATCTTTAAACAATAAATTATATTATATTTAAAAAAATCGAGGAACCCACAAAGTAGAAGCATGCCTTTTACAATCTTAAAATCTAACAGATAACTAATTAAGCAAGCTAAATTATACAAACATCCACAATAATAAATCATCCATTTGTAAATCAAAATAATGAATCATATATATATAATAATAAATTAAATATTCAAAACTAAGGCTCAATCATAAATTAATTATTTTGAATGTACCAAATTAGGTCTTGAACCTAGAATTAGGGTTTGTAAGATTTAAATGCAAAATTAAGGATTTTGGGATGGAATTAGGGTTTTGGTTTTGAGGCTAGTGTTTGGGAAATTAGGGTTTGGATTTTTTTTTGTGGTGGAGGTTTAAGGTGTGGTTTACTGGGTATTTAGAAATATAATCAAGGCTCTTCATGAAATTTGGGATCAAATTAATTACAGATTAAAACAATCCCCCAATTAATTGATTAATGTTTAATGTTTTCCATGGGACACACCTATTGAATGTTGAAACAAAATGTAAATCAATAAACAAAGCCACTGTAAGTTTAAAAGGATTTAATGGTTGAAGACAAATCATTGTTTTTGGTTTCACCAAAGTTACTAAATTGAAACAAGCCCCTGCTACTGCCTGCATGGATCAATCATAGTTTTTGGCCGAAAACTGCTTGGTTGTTAATTTCTATGTTACTCTTGTTAAACCGTGTTGGCTGCTGAATTTGTTCTTCGTAATTGTTACTTCCCTGTTTCAATGTTTAAGCATTAGTTTTTATACGCATAATTAGGTTTAAAATAAAACCTAAAAACTTAATCCGACGGTTCAAAAAAAATCCATCTTAATAATGGAATTAATATATCATATCAGGACTGAATTAGCTAGACCATGGCGAATTGGAAATTGCCAATTCTCCATGGATGGGTGTCCATTGCGAATTGGTAGCCAATTCGAAATGGTCACCTTACCATGGCAAACAATGGGGAATTGGCTTACCAATTTTCCATTGGTTCGTTTTGTCTCTTCTATATGATTTAAAATTGGATCCATGGTAAATTGGACTAGGTTTAGGGTTTTAAATCAAAACAACTTATTTTAGACCGAACTTAATTTATAAAAGCAATAAACTAGGTTTTAAACATTTATAAATCGAATCAACTTATTTTTAGGCCTTGCAAAATCGAACCGACTTATTAAAAGCTATAAACTAGGTCTAAGCTCTTTTGAATCGAATCAAATATAGTTTGGCCTTTGTTAAAACCGGACTAATGTAGGGCAAAAATTAAGGGTCTATAGTTTGCCCCTTGCTTGAACGATCCTAAGTTTATTCAAAGAGTGAAAGCAATATGGTCTTGATTTTGGACAAGGATGAGTTCTAGACCTGAGGCTGAGTTCTAGACTAAAAAATAATTTGGGTTCTGAACTCGGTTTGTTTGGGTTTTGGACTCTATTTCTGTTATAGACTAAAAAAAGATTTTGGTTCTAGACCCGAGTGGATTTGGATTCTGGACGCGGATTAAGTTCTTGACTCAAAAAAGATTTGGGTTCTGGACCCGAGACTGAATTAAGATGCTCAACCTAAAACTAAATTAGGGTACTCGACCCAAGACTGGATTAGGGTACTCAATCCAAGACTAGATTAGGGTACTGAATCCAAAATTGGATTAGGATTCTCGACCCTAGATTAGGGTGCTTGACCCAAAACTGGATTAAAATTCTCGACCCAAGACTGGATTAGGGTTCTCAACCCAAGACTGGATTAGGGTGCTCGACCCAAAATTGGATGCTTCAAAAAAGAACAAATCAGCTATAGCTCTTCTAGCTTGGTTGACCTTTTGTCACTTGAGAATTACAGCCTTCTTCTAGCCTCTAATTCCATTCTTTAATGGATCTATTGACCTATTGTCATCCGCAAGTTCTAGCTTTCTTTTAGCCAATTATTCCATTATTTAATGGATTGTACTGACCTTTTGTCAACTGAGAGTTCTGTCTTTCTTATAACTAGTTGTTCCATTCTTTAATGGATTGTGAGTCTTTACCCTTCAAAAATGGATCTTTATCCTTTGGGCACTGGGTCTTTATCCTTTGGAGATTGGGTCTTTACCCTTCAAGATGGTCTTTATCCTTTGGAGATTTAGGTCTTCACCCTTCAAGATGGATCTTTATCATTTTAAGATTGGGTCTTTACCCTGTAAAATGGATCTCCATCCTTGGATATTGTCCTATATTGGCTTCAGCTCTTCTAGCTGGACTGATCATTTGTCTTTTGTTTCTCCATTCTTTTAGGGTTCTTACTTTCTTCTTGTGTTCTTCTTTTTGCAAAAAATTCAGCTATTTTTTAACCACCCCTCATATTCTCTCTTTGGCCCCAAATGATTTTATTCTAATGCAAACTTTGATCGATGTTTACATTTTGTTTGGTTTCTTGCACAAGCATACATCTTCATTTTTGCAAAATGACTAGATCTTTCTTAAGCGATGGGCCTTCCATGCCCCCTGATTCTATATCTACTTCTGATTGTTTATTTCACAGGGTGTCTGCTGTTTACTTTGATATAGGAACAGATAACAAAAGTGCAATGTGACATGCTTAAGTATGCATGTATGTATGATACGCATGAGTGATACTTACAGTGGTTCTATTGACTCACAGACTGAGGTGATCAGTAGAAGTGCTCCCATGGATTCCTTTCAGATGCTCGTTCAGGTCATGCATTGAAATAGCAAAAGACTTTACATTCCTGGCTTTCAAGTTATTGAAGGCATGAGTGGTAGGGCCCAATCAGCATAGAGATACATCCATTTCAACACATTCAGTTGTTAACTTCTTCATGACTTTACAAATGATCCTTCTTTAACCTACTTTTACCCAATATGTTCTTTGAGGTTCGACAGTGCAACACACTTCCCTATGCTTGAAAGCCTTTTTTTTAAATCAAATTTTGGCTTTGCCAAATCAGTGTCCATGTACCAGTGAGCGGGGATTTTTGCCTCCACTCCCGGCGGAATGTTTCTTGCGACTTCGACACTGTTTAGGCTCGAGGCCTTAGAGAACATGGAACTAAGCCCAAAGAAAATGAAGTAGCCACCCGGATGGGCCGGGAAAAATAAAGGGGTGGATGACTCAATTCCTAAGGAATCCCCAGCCCCTTAATGGGTTTGAAAGTTAGGTACATGTGGGAAGGTGAGAAATGGCCTAGCACCCCCACAGCGTCCGGTTTATTGGAATCGGCCTCCTTTTCATGTCTTAATATTATAAAATTCTTAAATATAATGATATTATCCATACTACATGCAACAATTAAAATAAAGGATCATTATATTAAAATCAAAGCAATGTTCAAATAAAATAAATAAATGGACACCCATCCGAGGATGGAAACGTGTCCTTACATCGTCCAATGTCTAAAACTAAATAGGACACCTACCAAAAGGTGAAAACATATCCTTTACATTAATCCCAAAATATGAAAATAAATTAATTTACATAAAGATTAATTAATGAGGTACCCAATCATGGAAACATACCTCTTACAATTTTAACAAATAATAACAATAATAAAGAAATCATCCATCCATGATAAACAACTCAAATATGAAAATTAAATAAATCAATCATCAAAACATATAATAAACTACATAATCAAATATAAAACTTAAATAAAGTAAATAAAGATACATATTTAGGTTTACTTCTTGAATTAGGGATTCTAGGGTTTTTAGATAGGAAATTAGGGTTTCAAACATGAAATATGATTTTATGGGTATTTGGAATCAAACTAGGGTTTTGACTTGTAAAATAAATATTATTATCATTATTTTAAAAATATTAAACTACTGTGAAGGTATGAAAGATAGAATTAATTATGATTTTAGGTTTTAAGAAAATAAAATAAAAAAGGATCATGATTAATGAAAATAAGGTTTTATAGTTCAAAGAGAATAATAGGGTTTAGGTTAATTAAATTAGGGTTTCGGATGATTGGATGATGAGTCTTTAAGTAATTATAAAAATTATTGCAAAATCCTATCCATGAATTACTAACACAGTAAGTTAAATGAATTAAGTGTTGAAATTAATCAATGTATTTAACTGGATGGGTTAATAAGAAGGTTACTTGTGTTGTAGGCTCCACCAAATTGATGTGTTGATCCAAGCTATCTTTTCATTTTTTGCCTAGAACAATTGATTCTTGGTTGAAGACATTGTGATCCAAAGATTAGCCACTGCCACTTTGCTTTGGTTTCTTCTTTGTTTTCAGATTGTTTTCTTCCTTGCTTGATATTGCTCCATTACTTTTTTATGATTCATGTTTTCTTAAACTACTCCAGTCAAAGTTTCTTAAAAAATTGCCACCCCCAGTCCATGTGTTTAATATCATTAATTATAGGAAAACAAAAATACCTAATCCCATTTTAATTAGAAAATACCAATTATTTAGGAAAAAATCATAAAATCGTGTGAAACAAGGTTTGGTCAAAAATCGGCAGCGCGAGGGTTGTTGGGCCTGTGGGATGGGAGAACTGGACAAGCCAGTTCACTGCAGGCAGCGCCTACGGTGAACTGGACAGTGCCCAATTTGTTAAAATGGCGAATTGGGTAGTACCCAATTCGCCGCATACATTTGTTGCGGCGAACTGGGCAAGCCCAATTGGCTGCTACGGCAGCGCTGCCGCGTGTCGCTCTCCGATCCGTTTGATTTTTTATTTTTTTTATTTTTTTATTTTTATTATTAAAGATAACTATTAAATATTATAAATAGTAAATATTATAAATAGTAAATAAAATAAATGTCACAAAAATTATTTTGGACTGTTTAAAAATATCGGACTGGATTGGGTCAAAAATTAAGAGTCTACAGTTTACCCCTTACTTGAGCGATCTGAGACTATAGCAAAAGGGAGTGAAAAGCAACATGACTTTGAGTAGAGTTTGGATGAGGATGGGTTTTGGGCCCTAGATTTGGGTACTTAGACCCGAGACTGAATTAAATTTGGGTAGTTGGTCCCGAGACTGGATTTGATTTGGGTACTTGGACCCGAGATTGGGTACTTGGACCCGTGACTGAATTTGATTTAGGTACTTGGATCTAGGTTCTTAGATCCGAGATTGGGTACTTGGACCCATGACTGAATTGGATTTAGGTGCTTGGACCCGTGATTAGGTACTTGGACCTGAGATTGGATGCTTGGACCCGAGATTGGGTACTTAGATTTGATTTGGGTACTTGGACCCAAGACTGAGTTTGATTTGGGTACTTGTACCTGAGACTGAATTTTATTTGGGTACTTAGACCCGAGACTGGGTACTTGGACCTGAGACTAAATTAGGTTTGGGTACTTGGACCCGAGATTGAGTTAGATTTGGGTACTTGGACTCGAGATTGAATTTGACTGACCTTTTATCAATTGAGAATTTTGGCTGCTCTGGCTGTTCCATAGATTATGGGTCTTCACCCTCAAAATGGATCTTCATCCTTGGCATTGGGTCTTCCTCCTTGAAAATTGATCTTCATCCTTGGAGATCGGGTCTTCACCTTTGAAAGTGGATCTTCATCCTTGGTATCGGGTCTTCACCCTTAAAAATGGATCTTCATCATTGGCAGGGCCTTTACCCTTGAAATTGGATCTTCATCCTTGAAAATTAGGTCTTCACCCTTGAAAGTGGATCTTCATCCTTGGTATCGGGTCTTTACCCTTGAAATTGGATCTTCATCCTAGGTATCGGGTCTTCACCCTTGAAAACGGATCTTCATCCTTGGAAATTGGGTCTTCACGCTTGAAAGTTGATCTTCATCTTTTAAGCTAGATCTTCATCCTTGGCAGGGCCTTCACCCTTTAAATTGGATCTTCATCCTTGGAAATCGGGTCTTCACCCTTGAAATTGGATCTTCATCCTTCGTATCGGGTCTTCACCCTTGAAAACGGATCTTCATCCTTGGAAATTGGGTCTTCACTCTTGAAATTGGATCTTCATCCTTTAAGCTGGATCTTCATCCTTTTGAACTTTTGTCCTATATTGCCTTCACTCTTCTAGCTAGACTGAACTTTTGTCTTTTGTATCTTCATTTTTTTGATAGTTCTAATATTCCATTCTTTTTTGTTCTTCCGTTTGCAAAAAAAAAAATCAGCTACTTTTTAGCTGGCCAATTCATATCTTCTCCTTGCCCCCAATGATTTTTCTCATGCAGGCTCAGATTGATGTTTGTATTGTCTAGCTCTTCACACAAGTTCTTTTACAAAATGACTGGAGCTTCATCAAGTAATGGGGCCTTCCATGCCCCTTGATTTCATATCTTCTTTATGGTTGCTTCATAGAATACAACTGTTTATTTTTAACAAAGAAATACAATACAAGAAAATGCAATGTGATATGCTCATGCATGCATGATATGCATGAATAATACTTACAGTGCTTCCGTCAGCTCACAAACTGAGGTGATCAGCTAAAGTGTTCTCATTGACTCCTTCTAGATGCTTGTTCAGGTCTTACAGAAGGCTTCGCTTTTATGGCGTTCATCTTAAAGAGGTTGAGGACATGAGGGTTGAGACTTCGAGCGGCAAAGTCAGAGATACATCCATTTCAAACTATGATTCAACATGTCAGTTGGTAGCTTCTTCATAACCTTGAAAATAATTCTTTACTTTTCCCAGTGTGTCCTTTGAGGTTCGACTGTTCAACATATTTCCCTTAGCTTGAAGGCTTTGTAAAAAAAAATCTTTTTTTATTTTTGAATTTTGAAATCAAATGTTGGCTTTGCCAAATCAATGTCAATTTACCTCAGGACTCGATTTTCCAAATTAACATATCTATAATATGACAACCCTTATTACCATACTAAACTCGGGAATTGTTTCCATTTAAACAAGAATTGTTGCACTTCAAACAGGCACATACACATTACTTGGTCAAAGGTCTTATTGAGTTTGAATATTGTCTATCTCATGTGCATGCTTATTCAAACTATCTCCACTAATAGACTCTACCTACCAAAAGAGATCAATAGGTCTTTAATAGGCTTGAAATGGGGCCTATAAGGGACATGGGTTAAGCGGAGGCCAATTATAAATTGGAGTCGTTGTGACATAATGGACAAACCCTCACACTACAAATTTCTTGCTTAGACAATTGGAAGCAGGAATAAGATAGAGCTTTGAACTTTCTTTTTTCTTTTAGACATGAATCTAGATCTTGATTGGGACTGTCTTTTTTCTTACAAAAAGGTTGATACCCACTGTAGATCCTTAATTTTTGACCCAGTCTGGTCCAATATTTTTAAAATAGTCTAAAATAATTTTTGTGGTATTTTAATTAAATAAAATTTATTTTAATAGTTATTATTTATAATTTTTAATAAAAATAAAAAGGTAATATTAGTAAAGTTAAAAAATAAATAATCAAATAATCGGCGACGGAAGAATCGGCGATGAAAAATTTCATCGCTGGCGAAATTGGCTTGGTCCAATTCGCCGCAGGAAAAACCTACGACGAATTGGCCACAAGTCAATTCGCTGCAGGAAATTCCTGTCGCGAATTGGCTAGATAGGTCTCATAATTCTCATGCTGGCCCGCCCGCAGCAGTTTTTGCCAGTGCAATTTTGGCCAGAGCAGTTTTTTCCGAAACCGAATTCTACTTGGTTTTTATTTCTTTTCCTAAATGGTTTTGATGTCTTGAGACAATTAGTATTAGGTTTTGATTTTTTTCCTATAAATACCACATTAAAACATACAAAAAAGAGAAGGGAATTGGGATCTTTTAAAAAAGGAGATTTTGAACCGGACTTGGGACTCTTAAATTCTTTTGGCCAAAAGAAAACCCTAGGAAGCAAGAAGAAATCCAAGACACAACAACCAAAGGAGGCAATAAGCAATCATCTCCATATTGCTTTGCTCAGCGAAAACAAAATCTGAAGCAGGCAACAACTTGGTTCAATTTCTTCAATTTGGTGGAGCATTCAAACATAAGTAAATTGCTATAACTTCAGTTTATTAAATCATTAATCATCTTCATCTTTTAAGCCATCATAACACTGCCTTAGTTATTTAATTCTTCCTTTAATTTAGTTTACATAGTAGCATAAATTAATTCATACAATAATTAAGGTCTTAATTAAAGTAAATAATATAATCATTCAAAACAATAGTATATTTTCTTAAACCCTAAGTTATCTAAACCCTAAATCTTAATTAATTTTGTTTTCAAACCTTCATAGTAGTTTTAATAATTTTATTCATTGAGTTATTTTAATTTTTTGATAATTAATTTAGCTTTCATAGTTTATTTCACCTAAAAAATATTTAAATAATTATTACAGTCAATATTAAAAGCATACTCAACTTTGATCACGGAAAACGCATCAAATTCTAAATTCAAAATCATAATCTACAGAATCAAGATTTCAAACCATAAAACCCTAATATCCTAACCGTAAAACCCTAAAACTTTAATAGCCTTAAGACATGTTTTTCAAATCTAAAATTCTAATTAAACCTTTCTAAAAATCAAAACAACAATCTGTTTGCTTAAAACCCTAACCAAACCTATTTTTTAAATTACAGTAGCATTATTTTCATAAAAACATCCAAAACCCTAAATCTTTAAAACATCCATTAGCTATATTATTTCTATAAAATATTTCTCAACTAATTAAACTTGTATATGCAAAACCCTAGTTATTAAACATAAAACCCTAGAAACCCTAATTGATGCATGAACCCCTAAAGTTAATAAATTTACTGTTATATTTAAATTGGATGAATGCTTATTATATATTTTGATTGATGTTTGATGTCTTTGATGAATGATTTATTTATGATGAATGGTTGTTTACTTTTATTGATTTATTTTGATTTCAAAATATTGTAAGAGGTATGTTTCCATATTTTTGGGTACCTCATGTTGTGAGCATCATGTAATTTATTTTATTTTAAAGTTTTTGGACCAATGTAAAGGAAAAGTTTCCACCTTTCGGTGGGTGTCCTATTTAGTTTTAGACATGGGCAATGTAAGAACATGTTTCCATCCTCGGATGGGTGTCCATTTATTTGCTTTGTTTGGACATTGCTTTGATTTTAATATAATGATGCTTTATTTTAGTTGTTGCATGTAATATGGATAATATTGTTATACTTAAGAATTTTATAATATGAAGACCTGCAAAGGAGGCCGGTTCCAATGAATTGGGTGTTGTGGGGGTGCTGGGATGTTTCTCACCTTCCCCACACGTACCCAACTTTTCGAACCCATTAGGGGGTTGGGGATTCCTTAGGAATCGAGTCATCCACTGTAATATCCCAAAATGTGCCCTAGAAGTATTGATATAATTGTTATTTCATTTGAATCTAATGTATATGTGTTATTGGAAAGGAAAAGATTGTTTAGAGGGAATGTATATGTTGTATATATGGTAATATATATAACATATATGTTGGTCAAAATGGTGGGTCAAGGGAAGAAGATATTTAATTTGTGAATTGTGAAATTACTAAAAAGGGGCAATTGAATGATAAAGGAGTTAGAATTTATGAAAGAGGATATTTTAGTAATTGTCATTTTGAATTGCTTGGTGGAGATTTAAAGAGAAGAGAAAGTTGACTTTTCTTTATTTCTTCTTCTTTCCTTTCTTCATTGATGGCCGGCCACCCAAAGGAAGAGAGAGCAAGATTTGTTTTGATGTTCAAACTCAAAATTGAAGGGGTTTTCAAGTGATTATGTGAAAGTTCAAGAAGTTTTATTATTTTGGTAAGTTCTCTCTCTTGGTTTCTATTGTTTATTTGAAGTAGAGTATGAGTTTGATGGTAGATGTTTGAAAATAGGGGTGTGTTGGTTGTAGTATGTTGAAGTATGTTTGATTTTATTAATTATGGTGTTGGTTATGGTTTGAAGGAAGTAAGTTAAGTTGATGTTGGTTTTGAAAGTGTTTGTGTTGAATTGTATTAGGGTTTTGAGTTGGTAAGTGTTGTTAATGTTAAGTTTGGTTTATTATTTTTGTTAGTCTTCATGATTTTTGGGTTTGATGAAGTTAGAAGCTTGGGAATACATGTTTTGGTGGGAGGCAGTAGCATCTTGGATGCCACGCCTGTGGCCCTTTGATGCCATGGCCGTGGGGTGTTGGATAATTTTTGGGCAAAAGCAATTCTTAACCCACGCCCATGGGGGTCTTGGGTGACCACGACCGTGGGGTCTAAGGCTGAGTTGTTGGTTTGTAATGGTGGTCTATAGGTCTTGTATGAGGTTAATAAGTGATTGATTGTATTGGAATTGATGTGGTTCATCATTGTTTTGGTTTAGGTTGTGAAGAAAGTGAATTTCCTTAATACTTTTGGTGAAGGACTTTTGAATGAGAAAGTGTTTAGAGTTGTGTGGATTGCTTTTAAAGTAAGTACAAACCTTGCATTGTTGCATACATTCACTTGATATGGCATTGTTGATATATATATGAATAATGTTATGTTTTGCACATTGTGAATATTATGAAATGTACTATATGTATAATGATGAATTGCTTTGGTGTGAATGGAAATATAATGTGAAATGAAACATGATGATTCAAATGTGATGAGAAGCCATTGTGAGTGGCTATGGTTATACAAATGAAATTGTTGAGGCATGATTGCCTATTTGATTATGAGATACAAATTGAGAAAGAAAATGATAAAGAGATTACTGAAATAATTGTATGTTTAATATGTTATTCAGTTTCAGAGTTCTGGGTTTGGAGGCATGCCTATAAAATGAAAGGTAACAGTCTTGCCGGGTTGAGGATCTCTTCAATTTGAGTTGAATTGAGGTCCAAGAGACTGGGTCTGTTACACTATGAGAATTGTGACTATGAGATATATGATTCGTAACAGTCTAGCCGGGTTGAGGATCTCCTCGATTTAGTCGGGTTGATGGTCCAAGAGACTGGGTCTGTTACAGGTAACAGTCTAGCCGGGTTGAGGATCTCCTCAATTTGTTGAGTTGATGGTCCAAGAGACTGGGTCTGTTACACTATCCATGGATAGAGATATATATGTTGCCTACGGGTTTGATTATTGTGATTATGAACCAAAGCAGTAACTCTGAATTCTGAATATCGTATTAAATACTTGTTGGGCCCATAGGTGTCTATAGTATATGGATGTCATGAATGATGTTATGGGATAATGTAATGGAATGTTGGTATTACTTAAATGATGAAATGTAATATTCATGAAGTATTGTATATTGAGTATGATCTTTATTGTTTGAATATATATCATTATTGTTTATAAAGCATAATAGCATTATGGTTTGTACTACTGAGTTGTTGGCTCAGCGCGATTGTTGTTTATCGCGCAGGTAATAGAAGTGATAAAGGTGATAGAGTTGAGACGGAGGATTCCTCTATACCTAGTTGAGTTAGTTTGGATTGTGAAGAGTTGGATTAGAGCTTAAAGATCAGAGAGTCAAGCTGCCAATCATGTATATATTTCATATTTTGTAATATGTGATGTTTAATGTATTTGTATTTGTAATTTTGAATATAACTTCCGTTGCGTATTAAACAAACGATTTTATTTATTGTGTTTTATGATTTTCACTTAAACATTTAGTATTTCTTTAATTTTTATTTTACCTTAAATGTGATTTGTGTATTTTTAAAGAGTAGCATTTCTATATTTAGTATACGTATATTACGATCGTATAAGCATGCTGTGTACGTATACAAGTATAGGGGTGTTACAATTATTTTGGTATCAGAGCCTAGGTTTGAGATTCTCAACCCAGGTCAAGTGTAAGAAAAAGTAATATTTTGGATTTTAAAAGGTTGGTTTTTGAATAAAATACATGTTTGGTATTGGCAGTCTTTGATCTTTAATGAGGTGTATTCTGCTATGTTTGCAGATATAGGTTATAATGGATCCTCATTCACATCAATCTGTTGAGGGTAGTGCCGAAAGTGTAGTTCCTGATGATGGTGGGGATGGAGCTAGAGTGGATAGAACTGGAGAGGCCCCTGTTTCTGTGTCAGGGAGACCAGCTGGTGAGGAGGTTCCGCCAGTTTGGCTTAGGCATATGGTTGAAATATTGAGGCAGGCACCAGTGCAACCGCCACCACCACCACAGCCAATGGTACCAATGAGGCACTACGATAAATTAAGAAAGTATGGAGCAGAAGATTTTCTGGGTACTATTGATCCAGCGGTAGCTGAGCAGTGGCTAGATAAGGTACAAAGAATCTTCATTCAGTTGCAAGCCACTCCAGAAGAAAAATTTGATTATGCCAGATCATTGCTACAGAAGGATGCATATGATTGGTGGAAGACAGTGCCCCATGCTATGGATGATCCACCAACATTGTCCTACAGTGATTTTCTATGGGAATTTGAGCTGAAATATACTCCGAGGGAGTATAAAGATGTGAAGAAGATGGAGTTCCTGACCTTGAGGCAAGATCACCGGTCTGTGACGGAATATGAGTTAGAATTTATCCGGTTGAGCCACTACGCCGGGGGAATTATCTCAGATGAGATTGACAGGTGTAGAAGGTTTGAGGAAGGATTGAGACCCTCAATTATGTGTCTTGTGGCTAGTTCTAGATACCAGGATTTTTCCCAACTGGTTGCAGCAGCTAGGAGTATGGAAAGAGCTCAGAGTATTGCAACAGCTGCTTTTGAAGAGGAGATCAGGGTTAGGAGACCCTAGTTTGAGGCAGGGTCTTCTTCTGTGAAGAGAGGTAGGGGAAGTTTTGTTCCTAGGATCAGTCAGAGTCATAGGTAGGTTGGTAGGTCAGTTCAGTTTCAGATACAGAGATCGAGACCTACAGCTTCAGTAGCGAGTGCTCCTACTCCGATAGTTCAGAGATCCACTTCACTTGTGTGTGCTCAGTGTGGTGGAACACATAGGGGTGCTTGTTGGAAGAATAGTGGACTAGCTGTATGCTTCAGATGTGGATCTCCTGATCATTTTATTAGAGAGTGTCCAGAGATGCAGGAGTAGAGGCCAGCAGATTCTGCAGTTTCTTGACCTAGTGTTAGAGGTGGTTGAGGGGGCAGAAGTTTCAGCAGAGGGGGTAGACCTGGGTACAGTCAGAGAGGATCTTCATCCAGGGATACTAGGCCAGATGAGGCTGGGCCTTCTCAACGAGTTTATGTGATGCAAAGACAACCCGATGCTTCTGCAGTCATTGCTGGTATTTTCTCTTTATTTGGCATTTCGGTTCTTGCTTTAATTGATCCAGGCTCTATTCATTCATATATTAGTGCATCTGTTCTGCCTGTGCCTGAATTGCATGCTGAGTCCCTAGGATTTGATGTGTTGGTGACAAATCCGTTAGGGCATAGTGTGATTGTTAGTAAGGTGCACCGAGATAGCACAGTTGTTGTGCAAGGTGAGGAGTTTCGTGGAGATTTGATTGAAATGCCTTTTAAAGAGTATGATTTGATTTTGGGTATGGATTGGTTGTCTAGACATGGAGCTGTGGTACATTGTCAAAAGAAATGTGTCACTTTGAGAACTAATGATGGTAAAATTGTATTGGTCTCTAGTGAGCAGAGACAGCTTGCATCCTTGTTGGTTTCGGCTATTACAGCTAGAAGGTTGATTAGAAAAGGGTGTGATGCTTACCTTGCTCATGTTGTGGATACTAGAGTAAGGGGTTCTCAAATTGATGATATAACCACAGTTGAAGATTTTCCAGACGTGTTTCCAGAGGAGTTGCCAGGGTTGCCCCCTGAGAGAGAGGTTGAGTTTGGTATTGAATTATTGCCCGGTACCACTCCCATCTCTATCACTTCTTATCGCATGGCACCTGCTGAATTGAGAGAGTTGAAGGTGCAGTTATAGGAGTTGTTGGATAAAAGATTTATTCGCCCCAGTGTTTCTCCGTGGGGAGCTCCTATGTTGTTTGTGAAGAAGAAGGATGGTACTGTAACATCCCCATGCTCTATATAAGTACTATACATATACTTAGTATACATACAATACGTATATAGAATATAAGAATGTCACTTTTAGTTTTAAATTTCAGAACCTTTAATCAAGTTCTCACAATATTACATTAATTTAAATAATATTAACAAAATCATTATACGTTCAATGATCTTAATCTTATTTACCAAAACTTCATTATTACATATGAATATAATAGTATGAATAATACATCACAATTAAATCATACATGTATGCATCACCTTCTAGTTGGTCTCGAAACACTCTTACCCTTCTCGTGGCATAACAGCTTAACTTCCGAATCAACCGCATAATCACCTGCGCGATCACACAACCGCGCTAAGCCCGAGAGCTTAGTAATACAAATCATTCATATAAACATACATTTCATAAAATCATATTTATATATTAACTTTACATATCATTATTTTATTATCATGTTTTCCCATTGTGAATACACTTTTTATATATACTTTTACTAATGTTTTATTCATAATCATATACACATATATTTCATTTCAATAATTCACAATTCAACGACTACCCAAAACCTTCATGAAGCAATATTCATCATTTCCACATCCATATACATTTTACACATCATGTTATAATTTTATAAGCTCATCATTCAACATAGCTTCTTAAGCTATATTCACTTTCAATAATTTGCCTATATATTGTATACATCTCATTCCATGATTATCATCATATATTTCAATCCATGGTTATCACCATATATCACATAACATTATGTTTCATTCCATAGTTCACATTAAAACAAGGACAACATATATCTCATTATTCATTTACTCCATTATTCAACATTCCATATATATACAAACACAAGCATGGGCCCAAAACACTAATATGTCATTCCACTTTCAGAGTTAATGTTTTGGTTCAATTTTCACATTTATCATTATCCCAACTAGGCTTCAAGGATTAAGGTTCAACCAAGCTTCAAGGGGAGCAAAGCATGCTAAGCATCAACCCAACTTGGCTTCAAGAACCAATCCAACCTAGCTTCAAGGGTTGTAACATCTCAATTAGGCTTCAAGGATTAGACCCAACCAAGCTTCAAGGGGAGTAAAACATGTTAAACTTCAACCCAACTTGGCTTCAAGGATCAAATCCAACCTAACTTCAAGAGATTGTTACTATCATTAGGCATACCACCAATAACAAAACTCTGAAAATGAATAACATATTAGACACACACAATTCATTTATTATTTCATTCTCAATTCCATTTCCAATTCTCATCATATTATAGGCAAACATGCCCCATTTATCTAAATTGAACCATCATAGCCAATCACAATTGTAATATCCTCATATATGGTCTAGAAGTTTTGATTATGTTGTTGATGTTGTTGTTATTGTTGTTGTAGTGATATATTGGATTGAATATATGTGTTAAATTGCAAGAGAAAAGATTTTGGAAAGTGAATGCTTGTGTATATGTGTTTTGGGGAAAAGAATTAGGGTTTAGAGAGAATGGTATATGTTGTGTATATGATGATATATATAGCATATAAATTGGTCAAATGAAGAGTCAATGGAAGAGATATTTATTTGTGTTGAGTGTGTAATTACATATAAGGGCTTATATGAGACAAAAAGTTAGTTATATGATTGAGGGTATTTTGGTAATTGCTTGGATAAGATCACTTGGTGGAGATTAAAAGCAAAATTTGACTTTGCTTCTTCATATTTTCTTCTTCTTTTCCATTGTGGCCGGCTCCTCCTTAGACAAAGGAAGCAAGAGGCAAAGAGAAGATCTTGTTAAGTGAAGCTCAAATTGAAGAAAGATTAAGTGATCAAGTTGGTGATTCAAGAAGTTTTGTAACTTTGGTAAGTTCTCTTGTGATCTTTGTGTTTATTTGAAATGATATTTGAGTTTGATAGATTTTTAAGAGTGTGTTGGTTGATTTTGAGATGTGAGAGGTGTTTGAGTGATTGGATGATGGATATTGAGTATGGATTGAAGAAAAGAGTAAGTGGTTGGAAGAGATGATGTTGTATATGTGGTAAGGGTTTTGAGATGATTTTGTGTTTGGTGTTTGATGTGTGTTTTGGTTTGTTTTTGGGTGTGTTGCAAGTTTGAGATGAGTTTTGAGTATGTTTTGTTAAGATTATTTGAAGAGGATGTTAATGTATAGAAGTGTGATGTTGAGTGTATGGTTGTTTTTGATCGGAGTCTTGATTTGTGCCCGGACACACCCATGAACACGTCCAGGGTTTTTAGGCGTGTCAATTGTGTTGGAGGCAGTAGGTTTGACACCACTAGTAGCACGCCCGTGTTATTGAGCGTGTCATAGCTACTGTAAGATTTGAGAATTTACACGCCCAGGAACACGCCCATGTTGTTGAGCGTGTAAATGTTTCTGTGTTGTGGAGTTAGGGCACAGCCATGAACACGCCCGTGTGGGTGAACGTGTCAGGGTTGAGGTTTGCCCTAATTAATTCCTAATTGGATTATCTCTTGTGTATCCCTAAACAAGTATATGCTATTACTTTTGATTTAAGTCTTGAAGATAGTGATTGATCATTGATCTAAGAGGTTAAAGAATCTTGGACAAGGAAATGTTAGGAGTTGTATGAATTGTTAGTAAAATAAGTACAAATCTTGTATTATTGCATTGTTGCATATGATGATAATGGCAATGTATATGATACTATGTGAACAATGTGATATTTCATGTATTGTGACTCATGTGATGAGTAATGTGTTTGGTTATGTTTATATCAATAATGCTATATGTATAATGTGATGGAATAAGATGCCATTGTGATTGGCTATGGTAACTTATATGTGATATGAGGCCATTATTATTGGCTATGATGAGAGTTGAGAATGGAAATGATAATTAAATAATAAATGATTTGTGTGGCTAATGTGTTATTCCATTTTCAGAGTTTGTTGTTGGTGGCATGCCTAATAAGTGTAACAATCTCTTGAAGTTAGGTTGGATTGAATCCTTGAAGCCTAATTGAGATGTTACCACCCTTGAAGCTGGGTTGGGTTGGTTCTTGAAGCCAAGTTGGGTTGATGCTTAACATGCTTTGCTCCCCTTGAAGCTTGGTTGAACCTAATCCTTGAAGCCTAGTTGGGTTTATGATATTGATAAATGTGATGATAAAACCAAAACATTAACTCTGAAAATTGAATGGCATATTAGTGTGTTTTGGGCCCATGCTTGTCTTTGTTTAGAGTTGATTATGAATGATTAAATGAATACTAATGAGGTATATAATAAGATGTTGAAATATGATATGTCTATTTATGTTGAGTTATGAAATGTAAAGGTATGTTGTTAGCTTTGCATATATGATGTTACATGTATAATATGGATTGAGAATTGGCATTGCATTGCATTAAAGCATAACATTAGCATGCATTATCTTACTAAGCCGTTGGCTTAGCGCGATAGTGTTTCATCGCGCAGGTAATAGGGTTGAACCCGAGAGCTCTTCGAGACCGAGTGAGAGTAGACAGTGAAGAGTTGATTTTGGGAACTTAAAGATCAGAGGAGACTTGCCAATCATGTATAACTCTTTTATATTTTGTAAAGTAATGATTTTAATGTACATATGTGTATATTTGTAAATATGAAATTAAATGTTTTTATATATGTAAATATTTGATAAATTCCGCTGCGTAACAACTAAATGTATCTATATATATCTATTTAGTTTTGTATTACAAGTTAACTACTTATCTTTCTATAATGTATGCAATTGAAAGATTATGGTAATGTTTAAAATGTTAAGAAAATCTGTAGCATCTCTATGTTTAGTGCATGTATACTACATTGTGGTGTTTGTAGTGTGCATGTATTGAATGTAGGGGTGTTACAATTGTTTTGCTATCAGAGCCTAGGTTTGAGATTCTCAACCTAGGTAAAATGTAAGAAAAAGACTGTTAATAACATATATGTTGGGATTGGCAATCTCTGATCTTTAATAAGATGTAGTATGTTGTGTTTGCAGACTTAGGTTGTGATGGATTCTCACTCACGTCAGTCGATTGAGGGTAGTGCCGAGAGTATTGCTCCTGCTGAGGGAGCTAGAGTTGATAGTGTTGAGGAGGCACCTGCTTCGGTGTCGGGTAGACCAGCTGGAGAGGAGGTTCCGCCAGCCTGGTTTAGACATATGATGGAAGTTATGAGGCAAGCACCAGTGCAACCAGTGCCACCACCCCCTCAGCCTATGGTACCAGTGAGGCACTATGATAAACTAAGGAAGTATGGAGCGGAGGATTTCCTTGGTACTACTGATCCAGCTGTAGCAGAACAGTGGCTTGACAAAGTACAGAGGATCTTTATTCAGTTGCAAGCCACCTCGGAGGAAAAGTTTGATTATGCAAGATCTTTGCTATAGAAGGATGCATATGATTGGTGGAGGACAGTGCCCCATTCTATGGATGATCCACCAACCTTGTCATATGCGGATTTTCTGAGAGAGTTTGAGTTGAAGTATACTCCTAGGGAGTACAAAGACATGAAGAAGATGGAGTTCTTAAGCTTGAAACAAGATAGCAAGACTGTAACTGAATATGAGGTTGAGTTTATTAGATTGAGCCATTATGCTGGTGGCATTATAGCTGATGAGATAGATAGATGCCGAAGGTTTCAGGAGGGATTGAGGCCCTCTATCATGTGTCTAGTGGCTGGATCTAGATATCACGATTTCTCCCAGCTAGTGGTAGCAGCTCGAAGTGTAGAGCGAGCTCAAGTTATTGCAGCTGCTTCAGAGGAAGAGGTCAGAGTGAGAAGGCCCCAGTTTGAGGCAGGGTCTTCTTCTGTTAAGAGAGGTAAAGGAAGCTTTGTTTCTAGAGTTAGTAGGAGTCAGAGGTCAGCTGGTAGGTCAGTGCAGTTACAGAGGCAGAGATTTAGACCTGCAGCTTCAGTGGCAAGTGCTCCGACCCCTATGATTCAGAGATCTACCCTACCCATCTGCATTCATTGTGGTAGGCCACATGGTGGTCCTTGCTGGAAGACTGGTGTAGCAGGGGTTTGTTTCAGATGTGGATCGCCAGATCACTTTTGTGAGAGACTGTCCTGAGAGACAGGAGCGGATGTCAGTTGATACTGCAGCTTCTCGACCTAGTGTGAGGGGAGGTCGAGCAGGCAGAGGTAGCAGCCGGGGAGGCAGATCTGGGTTCAGTGCTAGAGGAGGTACTACATCCAGGGAGAGTAGGCCAGAGGAGGTTGGATCTTCCCAGAGGATGTATGTTATGCAGAGGCAGCCAGATGCATCGGCAGTCATAGCTGGTACTTTTTCTTTATTTGATACTTCAGTACTTGCTTTGATTGATCCGGGTTCCACACATTCTTATATTAGTGCATCTGTTTTGCCTGTATCTGATATGCATGCTGAGTCCCTAGGATTTGATGTGTTGGTGACAAATCCGTTAGGGCATAGTGTGATTGTGAGTAAGGTGCACCGAGATAGTGCAGTGAGGGTGCAAGGTGAGGAGTTCCTTGGAGACTTGATTGAGATGCCATTTAAGGAGTATGATGTGATCTTAGGTATGGATTGGCTATCTCGACATGGAGCTGTGGTGGATTGTAAAAAGAAAATTGTTTCTTTGAGAACGGGTGATGGTAGAGAGGTGATAGTATCTAATGAGCAGGAACAACTAGCCTCCTTATTTGTTTCAGCTGTTGCAGCTAGGAGATTGATTAGAAAGGGGTGTGAAGCTTATCTTGCTCATGTGGTAGATACTAGAGTGAAGGGTTCTCCCATTGATAGTATTGCCACAGTTGCAGAGTTCCCAGATGTATTTCCAGAGGAGTTGCCAGGGTTACCTCCTGAGAGAGAGGTGGAGTTCGGTATTGAATTGTTGCCTGGTACCACTCCTATCTCTATTACTCCTTATAGAATGGCACTAGCAGAATTGTGGGAATTGAAAGTGCAATTACAGGAGTTGTTGGATAGAGGATTTATTCGCCCCAGTGTTTCTCCTTGGGGAGCTCCTGTGCTATTTGTGAAGAAGAAAGATGGTACTATGAGGTTGTGTATCGATTATAGGCAATTGAACAAGGTGACTATTAAAAATAAATATCCTTTGCCTAGAATCGATGATCTCTTTGATCAATTGAAGGGTGCAGCTGTGTTTTCTAAAATTGATTTGAGATCTGGGTACCATCAGTTGAGAGTCAGAACTGAAGATGTTCCTAAAATAGCTTTTCGGACCAGGTATAGGCATTATGAGTTTCTAGTTATGCCTTTTGGTCTAACGAATGCACCTGCAGCTTTTATGGATTTGATGAATAGGGTGTTCAGGCCCTATCTGGATCAGTTTGTAGTGGTCTTCATCGATGACATTATGGTGTATTCGCGGAATGAAGAGGAACATGACAAGCATCTGCGGATTGTGTTGCAGATTTTGAGAGAGAAGCAGTTGTTTGCCAAATTGTCGAAGTGTGAGTTCTGGTTGGATCAAGTCGCTTTTCTCGGTCATATAGTTTCAGCGGAAGGAATTAGAGTTGATCCGAGTAAAGTTGAAGCTATATTGAATTGGAGTCCACCCAAGTCGGTGACTGAGGTTAGAAGTTTTCTGGGTTTGGCAGGTTATTACCGGCGGTTTGTGAAAGGGTTTTCTTTGATAGCTACTCCACTCACCAGATTGCTTCGTAAGGGAGTGAGGTTTTTGTGGACAGATCAGTGTCAGGCGAGCTTTGAACAGTTGAGAGAAATGTTAACTCAAGCACCTGTTCTTACTTTACCTGTAGAAGGCAAACCATATGTGATTTACAGTGATGCTTCACATAGAGGTTTGGGGTGTGTATTGATGCAGGAAGGGAAAGTTATAGCTTATGCATCTAGACAGTTGAAACCGCATGAGCTTAACTATCCGACCCATGATTTAGAGTTAGCAGCCATTGTGTTTGCATTGAAGATTTGGCGACACTATCTGTTTGGGGGAGAAATGTTTTATCTATACTGATCACAAAAGTTTGAAATATTTGGGTGTTCAGAAAGAACTTAATCTTCGACAGAGGAGATGGTTGGAATTGATTAAAGACTACGACTGTTTGATTGATTATCATCCAGGTAAAGCAAATGTTGTTACTGATGCCTTGAGTCAGAAGTCTTTAGCTGGTTTAATTGTTTACTCGCTCTCGTTGCTTGTTGAGTTGAGAGCATTGCATGCCAGTTTTGTACCTTGTGTTGATGGTGCATTATTGGCACAGTTGCAATTGAAGCAGGTTTTGTTAGATCAGATCAAAGAAGCTCAGTTGGCTGATAAGAAGATACAGAAGATTGTTTCGGATTGTCAGAGTGGAAAGGGTAGAGATTTTATTGTGAAAAGTGATGGGAGTCTCTGGTTCAAGAGCAGATTGTGTGTACCCGATGATGCTGATTTGAAAAGGGTCATTTTGGAAGAAGCTCATCAGTCGATGTTTGCTATGCATCCGGGTAATACAAAGATGTATCATGATTTGAGACAGCATTACTGGTGGATTGGTTTGAAGAGAGATATTACAGATTTTGTGTCGAAATGTCTCACCTGTCAGAAGGTTAAAGCTGAGCATCAAGTTCCAACTGGATTGCTTCAACCATTATCAGTACCAGAATGGAAGTGGGATAGAGTGACGATGGATTTTGTGTCTGGTTTGCCATTGACACAAAAGAAGCATGATGCTATATGGGTGATTGTGGATAGATTGACTAAGACAGCTCATTTCCTTCCGGTTCGGATGGATTACTCTTTGGAGAGTTTGGCTGAGCTGTATATCCATGAGATTGTGAAGTTGCATGGTGTTCCAACTTCTTTAGTGTCTGATCGAGATCCCAGGTTTACTTCAAAATTTTGGAAGAGTTTACATAGTGCTTTGGGTTCTCGATTACACTTCAGTACTGCTTTTCATCCACAGACGGATGGACAGTCAGAGAGGGTGATACAGATTATTGAGGACATGTTGAGAAGCTGTGTCATTGATTTCTTTGGAAGTTGGGATAGATTCTTACCGCTTGTGGAGTTTGCTTACAACAACAGTCACCAATCCAGCATTGGTATGGCACCATTTGAAGCATTGTATGGCAGACGGTGTAGGACACCTCTTTGTTGGAGTGAGCTTGGAGATAATAAGTTGATTGGTCCTGATTTGATTCAAGAAACTGAAGAAAAAGTAAAGTTGATTTGAGGCAGGTTAAAAGCAGCTTCAGACCGACAGAAATCTTATGCAGATCTGAAAAGGAGAGACATAGAGTTTGATGTGGGAGATAAGGTATTTTTGAAGGTATCTCCTTGGAAGAAGATTTTGAGGTTCGGTCGGAAAGGGAAATTGAGTCCTCGTTTCATTGGACCGTATGAAGTTTTGGAAAGAGTTGGGCCAGTTGCGTATCGACTTGCTTTTCCACCTGAGTTGGATCGTATTCATAATGTATTTCATGTTTCTATGTTGAGGAGGTACAGATCGGATCCATCTCATGTGTTGCCTTTTGAATCTATCGAAGTGAGCCCAGATTTGACTTTTGAAGAGGAACCAGTTGCTATCTTGGCACATGATGTGAAAGAGCTGAGAAACAAGAGAGTGCCATTGGTGAAGGTTCTATGGAAGAATCATGCAAAAGAAGAAGCAACTTGGGAAAGTGAGCAAACAATGCGAGAGCAATATCCTCAGTTGTTTCAGCTTTGATATCAGGTAATTTCGAGGACAAAATTTTCTTTTTAGAGGGGGAGAATTGTAATATCCTCATATATGGTCTAGAAGTTTTGATTATGTTGTTGATGTTGTTGTTATTGTTGTTGTAGTGATATATTGGATTGAATATATGTCTTAAATTGCAAGAGAAAAGATTTTGGAAAGTGAATGCTTGTGTATATGTGTTTTGGGGAAAAGAATTAGGGTTTAGAGAGAATGGTATATGTTGTGTATATGATGATATATATAGCATATAAATTGGTCAAATGAAGAGTCAATGGAAGAGATATTTATTTGTGTTGAGTGTGTAATTACATATAAGGGCTTATATGAGACAAAAAGTTAGTTATATGATTGAGGGTATTTTGGTAATTGCTTGGATAAGATCACTTGGTGGAGATTAAAAGCAAAATTTGACTTTGCTTCTTCATATTTTCTTCTTCTTTTCCATTGTGGCCGGCTCCTCCTTAGACAAAGGAAGCAAGAGGCAAAGAGAAGATCTTGTTAAGTGAAGCTCAAATTGAAGAAAGATTAAGTGATCAAGTTGGTGATTCAAGAAGTTTTGTAACTTTGGTAAGTTCTCTTGTGATCTTTGTGTTTATTTGAAATGATATTTGAGTTTGATAGATTTTTAAGAGTGTGTTGGTTGATTTTGAGATATGAGAGGTGTTTGAGTGATTGGATGATGGATATTGAGTATGGATTGAAGAAAAGAGTAAGTGGTTGGAAGAGATGATGTTGTATATGTGGTAAGGGTTTTGAGATGATTTTGTGTTTGGTGTTTGATTGTGTTTTGGTTTGTTTTTGGGTGTGTTGCAAGTTTGAGATGAGTTTTGAGTATGTTTTGTTAAGATTATTTGAAGAGGATGTTAATGTATAGAAGTGTGATGTTGAGTGTATGGTTGTTTTTGATCGGAGTCTTGATTTGTGCCCGGACACGCCCATGAACACGTCCAGGGTTTTTAGGCGTGTCAATTGTGTTGGAGGTAGTAGGTTTGACACGACCAGTAGCACGCCCGTGTTATTGAGCGTGTCATAGCTACTGTAAGATTTGAGAATTTACACGCCCAGGAACACGCCCATGTTGTTGAGCGTGTAAATGTTTCTGTGTTGTGGAGTTAGGGCACGGCCATGAACACGCCCGTGTGGGTGAACGTGTCAGGGTTGAGGTTTGCCCTAATTAATTCCTAATTGGATTATCTCTTGTGTATCCCTAAACAAGTATATGCTATTACTTTTGATTTAAGTCTTGAAGATAGTGATTGATCATTGATCTAAGAGGTTAAAGAATCTTGGACAAGGAAATGTTAGGAGTTGTATGAATTGTTAGTAAAATAAGTACAAATCTTGTATTATTGCATTGTTGCATATGATGATAATGGCAATGTATATGATACTATGTGAACAATGTGATATTTCATGTATTGTGACTCATGTGATGAGTAATGTGTTTGGTTATGTTTATATCAATAATGCTATATGTATAATGTGATGGAATAAGATGCCATTGTGATTGGCTATGGTAACTTATATGTGATATGAGGCCATTGTTATTGGCTATGATGAGAGTTGAGAATGGAAATGATAATTAAATAATAAATGATTTGTGTGGCTAATGTGTTATTCCATTTTCAGAGTTTGTTGTTGGTGGCATGCCTAATAAGTGTAACAATCTCTTGAAGTTAGGTTGGATTGAATCCTTGAAGCCTAATTGAGATGTTACCACCCTTGAAGCTAGGTTGGGTTGGTTCTTGAAGCCAAGTTGGGTTGATGCTTAGCATGCTTTGCTCCCCTTGAAGCTTGGTTGAACCTAATCCTTGAAGCCTAGTTGGGTTTATGATATTGATAAATGTGATGATAAAACCAAAACATTAACTCTGAAAATTGAATGGCATATTAGTGTGTTTTGTGCCCATGCTTGTCTTTGTTTAGTGTTGATTATGAATGATTAAATGAATACTAATGAGGTATATAATAAGATGTTGAAATATGATATGTCTATTTATGTTGAGTTATGAAATGTAAAGGTATGTTGTTAGCTTTGCATATATGATGTTACATTTATAATATGGATTGAGAATTGGCATTGCATTGCATTAAAGCATAACATTAGCATGCATTATCTTACTAAGCCGTTGGCTTAGCGCGATAGTGTTTCATCGTGCAGGTAATAGGGTTGAACCCGAGAGCTCTTCGAGACCGAGTGAGAGTAGACAGTGAAGAGTTGATTTTGGGAACTTAAAGATCAGAGGAGACTTGCCAATCATGTATAACTCTTTTATATTTTGTAAAGTAATGATTTTAATGTACATATGTGTATATTTGTAAATATGAAATTAAATGTTTTTATATATGTAAATATTTGATAAATTCCGCTGCGTAACAACTAAATGTATCTATATATATCTATTTAGTTTTGTATTACAAGTTAACTACTTATCTTTCTATAATGTATGCAATTGAAAGATTATGGTAATGTTTAAAATGTTAAGAAAATCTGTAGCATCTCTATGTTTAGTGCATGTATACTACATTGTGGTGTTTGTAGTGTGCATGTATTAAATGTAGGGGTGTTATAACAATGGCTTCACATTTCATTTCACAATATAACACTTCATTATTCAAGTATATATATATATATATCATCAATGATATTGAATATCAATTAAACAAACATATCATATAAACATGCTTCAATCATATCATTTACATCATTATAGCTTATAACATTAATTTCACACATCTCCTTATATCTCAATTGTATTACAATTTATAATAAATTATATTGCACATACCTTTTAATGATCCTCATATCTTTCACTTGCCATATTTCCTCATATCAGCATCTTTTTCACATTTCATATTTCATTAATAATATATATATGTATACATAGCAATGTACATTATTCATAAGCATCAACAATATAATAGATTACTTAACACATTTATAGCTAAATGTGTTAAGATCTAAGAGTATATAAACATACTCAATCAAATAGGGTTTGTACTTACCTTATGTACCCCTTACACCAAACTACACACTTCTTTTTTTTCAATTGCTCTTCACCACTTGAATTAGAGCCATCCATTTTCTTCACAACCTATTCCATTCAAATAATAAAATATATGAATCTCAATTCAATTATTCTTAGATTAATCACATACTAGACCTTTAGATCACAAATTACAAACCGACTTCTCTCTCTAGGGCCCCACGGCCGTGGCCTACCATTCCCCCACGGGCGTGGCTTAACAACCAATTCTGCCCAAATGCTCTAAAATGGCCACGGTCGTGGCCTTCCAATCCCCACGGCCGTGGCATATAAAGTGAATATGTTTCTTGTGTTCAACACCTCCACGGCCATGGCTTCCAATGGCCACGGTCGTGGCAGCCAATGGCCACGGGCGTGGCACCCAAAATACCTCTGTTTCCGGACCAAACACATGTATTCTATGTTTTAAACTCCATTAAACACAAACATACATCAATCATACATCAATTATTCAATTCTCCAACTAATACATATTAAATCCTTACCCACCAATTTCACTAATCCTTCATCATCTTCACAACTAACCATTTAAATCTATATATATCTTTCAATCTTTCACTATCATCATCTTAACATATTAACTACCTCAAATCTCAACAATTCATCATCATCCTCATAACTACCCACATCAAATTCAAACTCAAACCATAGAAATCAATGTAAAGGAATGAATACTTACTTGGTTATTTGCCAAATCTTGAATAAAAATCTTCAATCTTCTCAAAATCATCCTCTCTCTCTCTCTCTCTCTCTCTCTCTCTCGACCACAAAGAAGAAGAAGCAGAAGAAGAAAGAAACTTCTTGCTTCTTCCGCTCTTATCTTATATATATATAATAATAATAATAATAATAATAATAATAACAACAATAACAATAACAATAACAACAATAATAATAATAATAATAATAATAATAATAATAATACTAATACTAATACTAATACTTTAAATCTCCACCAAATATTCTTTCTTTGACTTTCTTCTTCTCTTTTCTTTTTGTCCTTATTATCATTATTATTATTACTTAATTATACAAATATATATACAATTCACTTTCCCTACACCAATTTTATATCCCATGTATATATATGATGTGTATGTATATGTCTTATATATATTATCTTTATATTACCCATATACACATATACATTAAATCCAAATACAACAACAATAACTCCAAAACTCTTAGGGTCTATTCCGGGATATTACAATTCTCTCCCCCTTAAGTAATTTCGTCCTCGAAATTATCTAACACTATAACAACCCATTCTTAACATATTAAAATCTTTAATTTCATATGAAGATAATCATATCTTACATTATAATTTATCAAATCACTCAACTTTTACTCTCACCCTTTAAGTTAATCATAACTCACCATTATCAATCTATTTTATCTTATAACTTTCTCAACAGAGCCACCCAGATAGCTTATTACATTCCCAAAGAATGTTCTTCTACACAATAATCAATTCATCTTATAATCTATATATTCCATACATTTATTACATTCAAAATATATATATCACTTCATCTCTTTATAAATAATCTCTTAACTTTAACCTCAAAAGTCATTAATTAATATCTTAACATTGATTATTCCATTCTTACAATCACCTTCAAAATAACATTTACCAAACCTCAATGGATAACAATATCCTTACCTTCTTTAGCTTGCTTCTCACTTAATATAAATGTTAACACAATGCTTTTAAACTTACTTAACAGGTGAATAACATTTCTCTTTTTCTCACCATGTACAATTTATATAATTCAATTTTACACTCCTAGTACAACTGTACATATTAAATCTCAATATTGACTTGCAACTTTAGCGAAATCTAGATCAATCGATCTATCTATCACAATATACTAACATTTCAACCTTATTTGAATCAAATCAACAATTAACTTATCGAAATTTTTCATTGGATTTTACAATATATGCATATATATAACCTAATTCCATTAGGTCAAACTTATATTCAAATTCTTGTCTTTTCAAATTCATATATTCACTCAATAAGAATCATGCTTACAAATATACATTTAATTATTTCAAAAATTATATCATCATTTCTCATACTCATACAAAATTTATCAATATAGCCAACAACTATAACCTCATAAACGAACTTTCCCCAACCAGGTCGGTTGCCCATTGAGCCTCAAGCCACTGCCAATCCCAGGGGTCTGCAGGAGGCAGATAGGTCCGTTCATTTATCTTTTCACAATTCATTGCTCAAAATCAATTAGGCACTATACCTCAATTATAATTCATTTTCAACCATCATGGTTTCTCATCACATCAAAATAGTATACACATATATCATCAACTATATAGAACATCTCAGTATTCAATCATATCTTTTAACCAATATGTCTAGAAACATAGTTATCAATCTCACCAAAACTGTACTACAGGTATATCATCTCAGCTCTAAATCTGAAGATAATAAAACTAACCAACTAATCACACTAACCAAATCATATGACCATGATATATTAACAATCACACTTGAGATTTGTAAATCAATATCATTCTTCTATCATTCGAATTTCAGTCTTTACGACTATAATTCTAGATTGTATCACAAAAATTATATATTTATCCTCTAAACTTTTATTACACCAAGAATTAACACATTTTAATTCCATCTCAAAACAGTTTGCTTTTGACTATTTAATAATCATTAACCTAACTCATATGCAATAGTGTTATCGTTAACATTTTCTATGCCCATCCTTCAATCAGATACAAATCTTACACAAGTTCCATTTATTACTCCATTTCCAATCCATCTCCCCTTAAAATTCCAAATATACAATTCTTTCCTTACAATTTCTTATGATACACTTATACATAAAACATTTCCACACATAAATACTTTGAGTTCCAAAACATCTTATGGTAGTCTCATTTAGTTATTACCATCACAATCTCACTATCCAATATTCCCAAATCCATTTTCATCTTCTATTTCATCACATAATCTATTCTACAAAAAAATTAAGATTTAATCTCTATTAGGTCCACTACTATATGCAATCTCATTTCTAATACCATTAAACATGTAATGGTATAAAATAATAAACATGTTATATACACATTCATAGGTCACATTTATAGTGTGACACACTTCCCACCTTTCTTACATATAACCATTACATTCATGTCGAAAAGTTTATCTCACTTATCCTCTTTATATATATACACATAATTATGCAATTTATTAAATTTCTCTTTTGCATATAGTTTATACAAATTTAATATTTACCACTTTCCTTTGACTATCATCATTCTCATTTGTTTATCATAACTTAAGTTATTCATTAACTTCAATAAATATATACACTCTACTTATAATATTATTTCACAAGGAGCTTAATCACATTTCCGATGTGATATCTCTCTCACATTTGTTTATAAATATCTTTAACACATCTTTCATAATCTTTTTCATCCTTTCCAATCAAATTACTTAAAGTAACTCATTTTCTTTTGCTCAATTCCTTTTCTTTCATTTCAAACAAAATTTTCCTACTATCAATCACATCTCCCAATTCCTAATACTTTCATGTGCACTAATATTCATTTCATATATCTCATGTAAATACATTAAACTATTAATATTTAATTGCTCTTTATTCACATTCCATTAAAACTATAAATTTTCAACTTACTAATTTACTTAAACTTCAATTTATTCATCTCATTCTCTTAATATCAACTTTAAAACATCTTATATGTATATACCACAAAGCAACATCAAAACATATATGTTTCACCATTATTAAACTCATTCCAAAAATCTAAATATCACATATCATCACCATTTACATGAGCTTTCACAATATTCAAGCATATCACATTTCTAATATTGAAATCACCATGTTTGCATTAAAATAACAATACAAACAACACCTATATCACTTCGTACTTAACCAACATCATCTCCTTTTCTTTTAAACAAAACCTTAACTTTACATATCCACACCTTAAATTATCACACCTAATCTATACCAATCAACTTATTCAATATTTCACGGTACTCTTTGCATTTACATAATATATCTTTCCATATTACCCATCCAGGAATATTTCCTCTTTCTATAAATCCAAACATAAAGTTTACTAGAAAGAGATTTAAATAATAGAGGAAAGATTACATACTTTAATCTTTTTTTTTTATTTTTTATTAACTCATTTCCAACTTTATTCTTCTAGCCATTTCTTTAAATATCATACACATATCAATAATCAAACTTTTTACTTATACCTTCCATACCATTTCTTTATATCACAATCACCTCTCAATTATCAACATTTCAAAATTTGCTTTCATAAGAAACCTCATTTACACACTATCATTTATCTCATGTAATTCAAATACATCACAATTCACATAATGCCACGTTCGAGACCAACCTATGTGTGAATGCATATGTATGTTTTACCAATTGCATTTCCAAAATCTTCTTTTTAATTCTTATTTAAACTTTTCAAAAATTTTCTTTTTAATTTCACTTAGGCCGAGAATCTCGAACCTAAGCTCTGATACCAAAATAATTGTAACATCCCCATGCTCTATATAAGTACTATACATATACTTAGTATACATACAATACGTATATAGAATATAAGAATGTCACTTTTAGTTTTAAATTTCAGAACCTTTAATCAAGTTCTCACAATATTACATTAATTTAAATAACATTAACAAAATCATTATACGTTCAATGATCTTAATCTTATTTACCAAAACTTCATTATTACATATGAATATAATAGTATGAATAATACATCACAATTAAATCATACATGTATGCATCACCTTCTAGTTGGTCTCGAAACACTCTTACCCTTCTCGTGGCATAACAGCTTAACTTCCGAATCAACCGCATAATCACCTGCGCGATCACACAACCGCGCTAAGCCCGAGAGCTTAGTAATACAAATCATTCATATAAACATACATTTCATAAAATCATATTTATATATTAACTTTACATATCATTATTTTATTATCATGTTTTCTCATTGTGAATACACTTTTTATATATACTTTTACTAATGTTTTATTCATAATCATATACACATATATTTCATTTCAATAATTCACAATTCAACGACTACCCAAAACCTTCATGAAGCAATATTCATCATTTCCACATCCATATACATTTTACACATCATGTTATAATTTTATAAGCTCATCATTCAACATAGCTTCTTAAGCTATATTCACTTTCAATAATTTGCCTATATATTGTATACATCTCATTCCATGATTATCATCATATATTTCAATCCATGGTTATCACCATATATCACATAACATTATGTTTCATTCCATAGTTCACATTAAAACAAGGACAACATATATCTCATTATTCATTTACTCCATTATTCAACATTCCATATATATACAAACACAAGCATGGGCCCAAAACACTAATATGCCATTCTACTTTCAGAGTTAATGTTTTGGTTCAATTTTCACATTTATCATTATCCCAACTAGGCTTCAAGGATTAAGGTTCAACCAAGCTTCAAGGGGAGCAAAGCATGCTAAGCATCAACCCAACATGGCTTCAAGAACTAATCCAACCTAGCTTCAAGGGTTGTAACATCTCAATTAGGCTTCAAGGATTAGACCCAACCAAGCTTCAAGGGGAGTAAAACATGTTAAACTTCAACCCAACTTGGCTTCAAGGATCAAATCCAACCTAACTTCAAGAGATTGTTACTATCATTAGGCATGCCACCAATAACAAAACTCTGAAAATGAATAACATATTAGACACACACAATTCATTTATTATTTCATTCTCAATTCCATTTCCAATTCTCATCATATTATAGGCAAACATGCCCCATTTATCTCAATTGAACCATCATAGCCAATCACAATGGCTTCACATTTCATTTCACAATATAACACTTCATTATTCAAGTATATATATATATCATCAATGATATTGAATATCAATTAAACAAACATATCATATAAACATGCTTCAATCATATCATTTACATCATTATAGCTTATAACATTAATTTCACACATCTCCTTATATCTCAATTGTATTACAATTTATAATAAATTATATTGCACATACCTTTTAATGATCCTCATATCTTTCACTTGCCATATTTCCTCATATCAGCATCTTTTTCACATTTCATATTTCATTAATAATATATATATGTATACATAGCAATGTACATTATTCATAAGCATCAACAATATAATAGATTACTTAACACATTTATAGCTAAATGTGTTAAGATCTAAGAGTATATAAACATACTCAATCAAATAGGGTTTGTACTTACCTTATGTACCCCTTACTCCAAACTACACATTAGACACACAATTCATTTATTATCTCATTCTCAATTCTCATAATCAATTAGGCAAACATGCCTTATGTTCTTTCAATGGAATCATCATAGCCAAATCACAATGGCCTCATATCCTTTCATATCTCCATTCATATTATGCATATAGCCTCATTAATATAGCATTTCAAAGTACATTATTCATATACACATTAACATTCACAAGATTCACAATGCATAATACATAGCCTTGTTCATATAGTATCATATGCATTATCAAATGTAAGTTCAATCTCAACCATGTAAGAAGAGCAAGGAAAAATCACAGTGGCCAACACACTCAAGGGACACGGCCAAGCTTGTGGCCGTGTCTCTCAACCAAAAGCAACAGAAGCAAACATGGGCAAGGGACACGGCCGTGTCTTCTCCAAAAATCATCCAACATAGCCAAATTTCCATAGACTTGGCCGTGTCTCCCAAAAATATTTAGTTTTGGCCGTGTCTCTTCTTAGGTTTGGTCGTGTCTCTCATGAATAAACCCTAAACATAGCCAAAACTCTTCTAATTGAATCAAGAACACATTATACACAACTTAACCTCATTCAAATGGATATAATCAATGTTATTAACACATTTTTTTACATATTCATCACAATATTCACATTAACACTATATTAACCATACAATCAATCACTTACCACTTCAAAACCCTAAAACCAAACATCACCCTTAACTAACCATCTTCAAACCAAAACCAACACCAATTCAACCTTTTAACTTAAAATCAATTTTAACACTTATAAACACATCTCAAACACACCTATTCATACAATCAACAATTCATAAATCACCTCAAACACCACTTCAAAATAACAAAGGAAAACAAGAGAGTACTTACCTTAAATGAAGAAATTTCACAAATCTCCAACTTAGTCCTTTGATTCTTCCTTCAATTTGATTCTAGCATTTAGAACACCTCTCTTGCTCTCTCTTTTCTTGGATAGCCGGCACAAAAATGAGAAGAAAAGAAAAATAAACACAAGTCAACTTCTTTTCTTCTTTAAATCTCCACCAAGCAATTCTAGCCAAGCAATTACCTAAATGCCCTCATCCATTTAACTTAACCTTTGTCACTTATATGCCCATTGAAGTAATTTCACATATCACACATAAATATCCTCTTCCATTTACCATCCCTTGACTAATGTATATGTTATATATATAACCATATACCCCACATATACACTTTCTCTCTACACAATACTTTCCTTTTTAAACAATACATAAACATTCTCTTCAATTTCTTTTCTTATCAACATGACATATGCACAAAATTCAAACAAACAACAATTATATCCAAACTTCTAGGGCACACATAGGGATATTACAATTCTCCCCTCTAAAAAGAAATTTCATCCTCGAAATTACCTGATATCAAGTCTGAAATAGTTGAGGATATTGATCTCGCATTGTTTGCTCACTCTCCCAAGTTGCCTCTTCCTTTGCATGATTCTTCCATAGAACCTTCACTAAAGGCACTTTCTTATATCTCAACTCTTTCACATCACGTGCCAAGATAGCAACTGGTTCTTCTTCAAATGTCAAATCTGGACTTACTTCAATCGATTCAATTGGCAACACATGAGATGGATCTGACCTGTACCTCCTCAACATAGAAACATGGAATACATTATGGATCCTATCCAACTCAGGTGGCAAAGCAAGCCGATAAGCAACTGGCCCAACTCTTTCCAAAACTTCATACGGTCCAATGAAGCGAGGACTCAATTTCCCTTTCCGACCAAACCTCAAGATCTTTTTCCAAGGAGACACCTTCAAAAATACCTTATCTCCCACATTATACTCAATGTCTCTCCTCTTCAAATCTGAATAAGATTTCTGTCGGTTTGAAGCTGTTTTCAACCTATCTCGAATCATTTTCACTTTCTCTTCAGTTTCTTTAACCAAATCAGGACAAATTATCTTACCTTCTCCAAGCTCATTCCAACATAGAGGTGTCCTACACCGTCTACCATACAATGCCTCAAATGGGGCCATGCCGATGCTGGATTGATGACTGTTATTATAAGCAAATTCCACAAGTGGTAAGAATCTATCCCAACCTCCAGAGAAATCAATGACACAGCTTCTCAACATATCCTCGATAATTTGTATCACTCTCTCTGACTGCCCATCTGTCTGCGGATGGAAAGCAGTACTGAAGTGTAATCGAGAACCCAAAGCACCATGTAAACTCTTCCAAAACCTTGAAGTAAACCGGGGATCTCGATCAGACACTATAGAAATTGGGACACCATGCAACTTCACAATTTCATGAATATATAGCTCAGCTAACCTCTCCAAAGAGTAATCCATCTGAACCGGAAGGAAATGAGCTGTTTTAGTCAACCTGTCAACAATCACCCAAATAGCATCATGCTTCCTTTGTGTCAATGGTATACCAGATACAAAATCCATGGTTACTCTATCCCATTTCCACTCAGGTACTGATAACGGTTGAAGTAACCCTGTTGGAACTTGATGCTCAGCTTTTACCCTCTGACATGTGAGACATTTAGACACAAAATCTGCAATGTCTCTCTTCAGACTAGACCACCAGTAAAGCTGCTTCAAATCATGATACATCTTTGTACTGCCCAGATGCATAGCAAATACTGACTGATGTGCTTCTTCTAAAATGATCCTTCTCAAATTAGTATCATCAGGTACACACAATCTGTTCTTAAACCAAAGACTTCCATCACTTCTCACAATAAAATCTCGACTCTTTCCATTCTGACAATCTGAAATAATCTTTTGAATCTTCTCATCAGCCAATTGAGCCTCTTTAATCTGATCGAACAAAACTGGTTTCAATTGCAACTGTGCCAACAACGCACCATCATCACAAGATACAAATCTAACATGCAACGCTCTCAACTCAACAAGCAACGAGAGCGAATAAACAGTCAAACCTGCTAAAGACTTCCGACTCAAGGCATCAGCAACAACATTTGCCTTACCAGGATGATAATCAATCAAACAGTAGTAGTCTTTAATCAATTCCAACCATCTCCTCTATCGAAGATTAAGCTCTTTTTGGACACCCAAATATTTCAAACTTTTATGGTCTGTATAGATAAAACACTTCTCCCCATACAAATAGTGTCGCCAAATCATCAATGCAAACACAATGGCTGCTAACTCTAAATCATGGGGTCGGATAATTGAGCTCATGCGGTTTCAACTGTCGAGAAGCATAAGCTATAACTTTACCTTCTTGCATCAGAACACAACCCAAACCATTATGTGAAGCATCACTGTAAATCACATATGGTTTATCTTCCACAGGTAATGTAAGAACAGGCGCTTGAGTCAACATTTCTCTTAACTGATCGAAGCTAGCCTGACACTGATCTGTCCACACAAATCTAACTCCCTTTCGAAGCAATCTGGTAAGTGGAGTAGCTATCAAAGAAAATCCTTTCACAAACCGTCGGTAATAGCCTGCCAAACCCAGAAAACTTCTAACTTCAGTCACAGACTTTGGTGGACTCTAATTCAAAATAGCTTCAACTTTACTCGGATCAACTCTAATACCCTCTGCTGAAACTATATGACCGAGAAAAGTAACTTGGTCAAGCCAAAACTCACACTTCGACAGTTTAGCAAACAATTGCTTCTCTCTCAAAATTTGCAACACAATTCGCAGATGCTTGTTACGCGAATACACCAGAATGTCATCAATAAAGACCACCACAAACTGATCCAGATAGGGCCTAAACACCCTATTCATCAAGTCCATAAAAACTGCAGGTGCATTCGTCAAACCAAAAGGCATAACTAGAAACTCATAATGCCCATACCTGGTCCGAAAGGCGGTCTTAGGAACATCTTCAGCTCTGACTCTCAACTGATGGTACCCCGATCTCAAATCAATTTTGGAAAACACTGCTGCACCTTTCAATTGATCAAAGAGATCATCAATTCTAGGCAAAGGATATTTATTTTTAATAGTCACCTTGTTCAATTGCCTATAATCGATACACAATCTCATAGTACCATCCTTCTTCTTCACAAATAAGACAGGAGCTCCCCACGGTGAAACACTAGGGCGAACAAACCCTTTATCCAGCAACTCCTATAACTGCACCTTCAGTTCTCTCAGTTCAGCAGGTGCCATTCTATAAGGAGTAATAGAGATAGGAGTGGTACCAAGCAATAATTCAATACCAAACTCCACCTCTCTCTCCGGAGGCAACCCTGGCAACTCCTCTGGAAACACATCTGGAAACTCTGCAACTGTGGGTATACTATCAAGTTGAAACCCCTTTACTCTCGTATCTACAACATAAGCAAGGTAAGCATCACACCCTTTTCTAATCAATCTTCTAGCTGCAACAGCTGAAACAAACAAGGATGCTAGCTGTCCCTGCTCACTAGATACTAACACCTCTCTACCATCACTGGTTCTCAAGGTAACAACTTTCTTTTGGCAGTCAACCACAGCTCCATGTCTAGATAACCAATCCATGCCTTGGATCACATCATATTCCTTAAAAGGCATCTCAATTAAATCTCCAAGAAACTCCTCACCTTGAACCACTACTGCACTATCTCGGTGCACTTTGCTAACAATCACACGATGCCCTAACGAATTTGTCACCAATACATCAAATCCTAGGGATTCAGCATGCACATCAGACACAGGAAAAATAGATGCACTAATATATGAATGTGTGGAACCCGGATCAATCAAAGCAAGTACTGAAATACCAAATAAAGAAAAAGTACCAGCTATGACTGCCGAAGCATCTGGTTGCCTCTGCATCACATAAATCCTCTGAGAAGATCCAGCCTCCTCTGGTCTACTCTCCCTGGATGTAGAACCTCCTCTAGAACTGAACCCAGATCTACCTCCTCTGCCAAAACCTCTGCCTCCTAGACCTCCCCTCACACTAGGTCAAGAAGCTGCAGTATCCACCGACATCTGCTCCTGTCTCTCAGGACAATCTCTCACAAAATGATCGGGAGATCCACATCTGAAACATACCCCTGCTACACCAGTCTTCCAACAAGTACCACCATGTGGCCTACCACAATGAATGCATCTGAATAAGGTGGATCTTTGCATCACTGGGGTCAGAGCACTCGCCACTGAAACTGTAGGTCTAGATCTCTGCCTCTGAAACTGTACTGACCTACCAGCTGGCCTCTGACTCCTACTAACCCGAGGAACAAAACTTCCTTTACCTCTTTTCACAGACGAAGACCCTGCCTCAAACTGGGGCCTTCTAACCCTGATCTCTTCCTCTGAAGCAGCTGCAATAACCTGAGCTCTCTCTACACTCCTAGCTGCTGCAACCAGCTGAGAAAAATCATGATATCTAGATCCAGCCACCAGACACATGATAGAGGGCCTCAATCCCTCCTCAAATCTCCTGCATCTATCTATCTCATCAGATATAATACCCCCAGCATACTGACTCAACCGGATAAACTCTAGCTCATATTCCGTCACAGTCTGGTTGTCTTGTTTTAAGCTTAGAAACTCCATTTTCTTCACATCTTTGTACTCCCTAGGAGTATACTTCAATTCAAACTCTCTTAGAAAATCAGCATAGGACAATGTTGGTGGATCATCCATAGCATGGGGCACTGTCTTCCACCAGTCATATGCGTCCTTTTGCAACAATGATCTTGCATAATCAAACTTTTCCTTTGGAGTGGCTTGCAACTGAACAAATATTCTCTATACTTTATCTAGCCACTGCTCAACTACAGCTGGATCAATAGTACCCAAGAAGTCTTCTGCTCCATATTTCCTTAATTTATCATACTGTCTCACTGATACCAAAGGCTGTGGGGGTGGCGGTGGTGGTTGTACTGGTGCTTGCCTCAACAAATCAATCACATGCCTAAACCAACCTGGCGGAACCTCCTCACCAGCTGGTCTCCCCGACACAGAAGCAGGTACCTCTCCAGCACTATCCACTCTAGCTCCCTCTCTAATCTCATCAGGAGCTATACTCTTAGCACTACCCTCAACTAACTGACGTGAGTGAGAATCCATCACAACCTATATCTGCAAACACAGAAGAATACCTCTCATTAAAGATCAGAGACTGCCAATGCCAAACATGTATATTATTCAAAAATCCACGTTTTAAAATCAAAACACTCTTTTTCTTACACTTGACCTAGGTTGAGAATCTCAAACCTAGGCTCTGATACCAAAACAATTGTAACACCCCTATATCTCGTATACGTACCAAGCATGCTTAAACGATCGCAATATACGTATACTGAATATAGTAAATGCCACAGTTTAAAAAGAAAACACAACAAATATCTTTGTAAATAAATGAAACTGAACTCAACATTTAAAAGAAATCCAAAAGACACCATATATAAAAATGTTTATCAATTCACAGTGGAAGTTATTACAAATATGTTATAAATCAAAGTTTACAAAACATAGAATATATATACATGATTGGCAGCTCTTCTCGGGTCTTTAAGTCCCAAAAGAAATTCCTCAATGTCTAGTCTCACTTGGTCTCGAGGAGCTCTCAGGTTCAACTCTGTCACCTGCGCGATCAAACACCATCGCGCTAAGCCATCGGCTTAGTAGTACAAAATATACCAACATTATACTTTAAGGCAATGTAATGTTACACATCTAAATCATAAAGTTAACATCATAAGTGAAAAGCTAACATCACACCTTTATATTTCATAAACCATACACATAAAAGCACATCACATTACCACATCACACTACATTCAATGTCATAACAATATTCATATTACATCTTCATAGTTCCATTGATTTTACCATTCAAGAATCACATTATATACAAAAGCAAGCATGGGCCCAAAACACTCTAATATGCCATTCAATTTTCAGAGTTAATGCTTTGGTTTTGTTATCACAGTTATCATTATCATAAACCCAACTAGGCTTCAAGGATTTAGGTTCAACCAAGCTTCAAGGGGAACAAAGAATGCTAAGTATCAACCCAACTTGGCTTCAAGAACCAACCCAACCTAGCTTCAAGGGTTGTAACATCTCAATTAGGCTTCATGGATCAAATCCAACCTAACTTCAAGAGAATGTTACCAATAGGCATGCCACCAACAACAAAACTCTGAAAATGAATAACACATTAGACACACAATTCATTTATTATCTCATTCTCAATTCTCATCATCAATTAGGCAAACATGCCTTATGTTCTTTCAATGGAATCATCATAGCCAAATCACAATGGCCTCATATCCTTTCATATCTCCATTCATATTATACATATAGCCTCATTAATATAGCATTTCAAAGTACATTATTCATATACACATTACCATTCACAAGATTCACAATGCATAATACATAGCCTTGTTCATATAGTATCATATGCATTATCAAATGTAAGTTCAATCTCAACCATGTAAGAAGAGCAAGGAAAAATCACAGTGGCCAACACACTCAAGGGACACGGCCAAGCTTATGGCCGTGTCTCTCAACCAAAAGCAACAGAAGCAAACATGGGCAAGGGACACGGCCGTGTCTTCTCCAGAAATCATCCAACACGGCCAAATTTCCATAGACTTGGCCGTGTCTCCCAAAAATATTTAGTTTTGGCCGTGTCTCTTCTTAGGTTTGGCCGTGTCTCTCATGAATAAACCCTAAACATAGCCAAAACTCTTCTAATTGAATCAAGAACACATTATACACAACTTAACCTCATTCAAATGGATATAATCAATGTTATTAACACATTTTTTTACATATTCATCACAACATTCACATTAACACTATATTAACCATACAATCAATCACTTACCACTTCAAAACCCTAAAACCAAACATCACCCTTAACTAACCATCTTAAACCAAAACCAACACCAATTCAACCTTGTAACTTACAATCAATTTTAACACTTATAAACACATCTCAAACACACCTATTCATACAATCAACAATTCATAAATCACCTCAAACACCACTTCAAAATAACAAAGGAAAACAAGAGAGTACTTACCTTAAATGAAGAAATTTCACAAATCTCCTACTTAGTCCTTTGATTCTTCCTTCAATTTGATTCTAGCATTTAGAACACCTCTCTTGCTCTCTCTTTTCTTGGATAGCCGGCACAAAAATGAGAAGAAAAGAAAAATAAACACAAGTCAACTTCTTTTCTTCTTTAAATCTCCACCAAACAATTCTAGCCAAGCAATTACCTAAATGCCCTCATCCATTTAACTTAACCTTTGTCACTTATATGCCCATTGAAGTAATTTCACATATCACACATAAATATCCTCTTCCATTGACCATGTAACACCCCTGAACCCCGTATACGTAAACTACATACAACCATCTGCAATATACGTATACCGGATACAGGAATATTACGGTCGATTTTTAAACCAAATCAATCTTTCACCTCATTAAATATAAATAACTCAAAGTATTTAAATTTTGCATTATAAACATAATGAATAAAATATCCATTTATTGAGTAGCGGAAACGCATTACACTTTTAATGATATTACACATATATGTATATTAATTTGTCTTTCCCAAAATTTATTTAAGTATACATATATTTTAATCAAATACAATATAATCATATTATACATGTATGCATCACCTTCTAGTTGGTCTCAAAACAATCTTATTCTTCTCGTGGCATAACGGTTGAGCTCCTGGATCAACCATCAACTCACCTGCGCGATTAACACAACCGCGCTAAGCTCGAATGCTTAGTAGTGCAAACAAATATTTAAAACATACATTACAGACAAATCATACTTCATACATTAACATTATGTATCATCATTATCTTATCATGTTTTCCCTTTTAACATGCATTCTTAGTATATTTTTTTCCAAAATTCTCATAGTTATATATATGCACATAACACATTACAACAAATCACAATATCATATTCATTTGCTTACCATGTATCTCATTCTATCATATCATAATCATATTTCATATAGATGCTTATGCATTATAATCATTTTATAATATTATATCATCAAGCAATAATCACTTTATAAACAAACACAAGCATGGGCCCAAAAGAAACTAATATGTTATTCAAAGTTCAGAGTCACCGCTTTGATTCAATATCACATCATCAAGCCCGTAGGCATAATATATCATATCTCTATCCATGGATAGCGTAACAGACCCAGTCTCTTGGATCATCAACTCATCTAACTCGAGGAGATCCTCAACCCGGCAAGACTGTTACAAATCAAATATCTCAAAATATCAATTATCATTGTGTAACAGACCCAGTCTCTTGGACCTCAATTCAATTCAATTTGAAGAGATCCTCAACCCGGCAAGACTGTTACCTTTCATTAAATAGGCATGCCTTCAATTACAGGACTCTGAAAGTTGAATCAACATATTAGGCACACAATCATTTCATTTTAAACTTCATTTCTCAATTCATTTCTTATTTCACAATCCACAATTCATTAGACAATTATGCCTCAACTATTTCATTTGATTCATCTTGGCCCATCACAATGGCCTCACATTTCTTTAATCTCAATTCACATTTCATCTTTCATCACAATATCACATTTTTCACATTTCTTAGCACATACGTTTCATACTTCCTCTTTCATCATTCAAGTATACCCAATCAATTGCATTATCATATATTTTGAATACACGTTATACAAATCATATTCTCATTTCATCATCATATAAGCAAATATGCTTCATTCATATTATTTATATCATTATCATGTCTCAAATCACATTAATCAATTCATCATAAAAGTATTCATATACATCATCAATATTCACATTATGCACAACATAACCTTACTCTTATGCATCATCGATATCATTTAATGTATATTCAATCTCAACATTATATGAATATATGCAATAATGTAGTTTGTACTTACTCTTCATAGCTTCTCAAGCCATATTCATTTTATGTAATTGCGCAAGTGTTATAATCCTTTCATTACATTTCTCATTTCATAAGCAATTCATTACTCAATGACATTGATGCCTCAACAAACTCACCTTATGCACATCACAACATATAATACATTCATATATTAGTCTCATTTTAAGCCTTTAGATCACAAATTACAAGTCATATCAACATTTAAGTCCCCACGGTCGTGGCCTCCCAATCCCCACGCCCGTGGGATCCAATACGGTTCTGCCCATTTTTCATTACAATCCCCACGGTCGTGGCCTTCAAGAGCCACGGTCGTGGCATTGAAAACTCTTCTGTGCTACCAAAATACATAAAGACACAGTCATGTTTGTAACCCCACGGTCGTGGCCTTCACTTGCCACGGTCGTGGCATCCAATCCGGGACTGTTTTCCAAGACAACTCAAGTATTTTACATTTTAAACAAATCCACATGAATACAAACATAATCAAACTCTTCCTTTCTTCTAAAAATTTAAATTAAAGTTCAAATCTTAACATATCCAAACTATTTTGCACTCATCCATCTATTTAATCCATACTCTTAACTTTCACTAACATCACACCATAATCATCTCAAAACTTAATTAAATCCATAGAAATTAATACAAAGCAAGAGGCACTTACTTGGATTCTTAGCCAACTCTTCAATATCCACTTGCAAATCTCTTGATATCTTTTAATCTTTGGTGAAAATAGAGGCAAAAATCACCTTTCTCTCTCTAGCTTCTCTCTCTCTCTCTCTCTCTCTCTCTCGTCCAAGAAGAAAAGCAGAAGACGAAGAAGAAGAAAGAAAGAATTTCTCTTTCTTTTCCTTCGTCCTTATCTTCTATATATAATAATAATAATAATAATAATAATAACCATAATAATAATAATAATAATAATAATAATAATAATAAATCTCCACCACACACCCTTTTCAACCTTTGACTTCCTTTTTCTCTTTTTCTTTTTGTCTTAATCATCATTAATATTATTATTAATTAATTATACAAATATATATATATAACTCACTTTCCTACCCCACTTTATATCCCATGTATATGTGATGTATATGTATATGTCTTTTTATATTGTATTTATATATATTCCATATATATATACATATACACTAAATCCAAATACACAATAACTCCAAAACTTTTAGGGTATATTTTGGGATATTACAATTCTCTCCCCCTTAAATAATTTCGTCCTCGAAATTATCCAGCACAATAACAACCCATTTATAACAAATCACCATCTAAATTTCCATATGAAAATAATCGTATTCTTACATTATGATTTCATCAAATCACATAATTTTTACTCTCCCTTTTAAGCTAATCATCTTTTCCCATTTCATAATTCATCACTATAAATTTATATTTATCTTATTACTTTCTCAACAAAGCAACCAAGATAACTCATTACATTCCCAATAAATTTTCTGTTATACAATAATCAAATCATCTTATAATCTATATATATACCATTCATCTATTACATTCAAGATATTTTATCACTTCATCACTTTATAGAAAAATCTCTTAACTTTAAACTTGGAAATTTAGTGATCTATATCTTACTATTGCTTATCCTGTCATTACAATCACTTTTGAAAATAGCCACTTATCAAACTTTGATGGATAACAATATTTCCATTTTCCTTATACTTAAGTCCTTCTTTACCATATCTTTCACTTAACCTTAATATTGATACTACCTCTTTAAACTTATTTTACAGATAATTAACCTTTTCCCTTATTTCGTCGTTTATAATTGATATATCATAACTCATTCATGTATCAGCATATTACCTCTTATATACATTATCACATATATCTTATACTCTTAACACAACTATACATATTAAATTTCAACAATAATTTGCAATCTTAGCAAAATTTAAATCAATTGATCTAGCTATTATAATATAACAACATCTCAATCTTATTCTATTCAAATCAATAATTAACTTATTTAAGTTTATCATCACATATCAATATACATGACCTACTTCTATTAGGTCAAACTCATTCTTAAATTCTAATCCCTTAGGATCCATCTGTTCGACTTTTTGAGATTATACTCAGTAATAACAAATCACTTCAAATTATTTTTCAATATTCATATATATATATATTCTGCTTTCTAAAATAGCAGTGCAATCTCACATAATACTCATACTATAATTATTACCCATAGTTCATTCACTTAACATTGTTTCCATTAATTAATTCGTCTTATAACAAAAATATATTCAGTATCATTTTCAATCACATTCATAATTTCTCCCATATCATCTCCTTACATTATCATATCACTACTATGTTTATATAATCACTTTTCTAACCATTCTTCATAAATCAAAACATTTACACAGTTCTCTTCTCTTTCCATACTTTTCATAATTATAAACAAATTCCTAACATAGAACTGATAAGATATAACTTTATCATTCATAACTCCTAACCATGTTTCTTGAAACAAAATTATTAACCTCAACCACATAATACTACAATCATACCACCTCAGGCCCAAATCTGCTGATAACAAAATTAACCAGCCAATTACACTAACAAATCATACGGCCAGAGTATATTAATAGTCACGTCTGTAGTTTATAAATCAATATTGTTCCTCTATTATTCTTCTTCAAACATTTCCAATTACAATACTAAGTTTACATATTCCTTCTCTATACTTATTCTATCTTCAAGTGTTAACATAATTCAACTTTGTTTTAAAACAATTTGCTCTTGATCATAAGATCATCATTAGCCTAACTCACGCCAACAATATTATTTATAGCATTTTTATGCACAATATTTAATCATATACAATTCCATTTATTACTCCACTTCTAATCTATCTCTTATAAAACTTTTCATACATTATACTTCCCTTTATTTTACACATATACATATAATATTTTCACGTGCATACTCCTTGAACCAGAAAGCATTGTATAATAATCTAGCTCAGTTATTATCATAACAATTTCATTATCCAATGTTACTTGAGTCCTTTCTCACTCTTCATTTCATTCCATAGTCTAACTCTGCATAGGTCAAAACCTAATCTCTCATAGATCCACTAATACATGCCATATCATTCTCCATACCACAAAACAAGTAGTTATATCACATTCACATTCATAGGTCACATTCACAATGTGACTTGCTTTCCACATTACTTATACATGTACACATAATCATACAATAATATTTAATTCCTCTTTTACATACCATCCACACAATTTAACATTAATTACTTTTCATTACACAACATCATTCTTATCCCTTTTTGACATAACTTAAGTCATTTATCAGCTCAACACATATATATACACTCTAATCATAATAATACTTCACAGAATCTTAGTCACATTACTAAGGTGACATCTCCTTCACATTTTTTTTAAAAAAAAAAATACATTTAGTATACCATCTTTATATCCATTTGTTTACCATTCAACATATATATATCACTCATATTTTTATACATATGTACATTACATCCAATCATATACACATTGAGCCCAATCACCTCTATAAAATTTCCAAGTCTAATTATCTCAAATCAAATTTTCTTCAACCAACGTTGCTCAATCCAATACTCACTATCAATCTTATCACATGACCTTACTTGCACAAGTTTGTCAAGGCAAGTGTAATCATTCTCAACATTAATAAATATGTAGTTGTATAGGTTGCAAACACACAGTACTATGCGTATATTACATTATCAAGTGATCAACTCAATCCTTGATCACTAACATAATACATTACATTATCACATTCCAAGTAGCCAACCTTATCATGACTATTTCATCGCTTGTCAAACTTTTAGTTCATCCAATTACATATTTGTAAATCATTTTTAATATGCAATAATATTCATTCCACATAGCTCATATACATACTATATATTAAACTTTTGATATTCAAATATTCTTTATTGAAGTTTAATTTACTAATCTTATTTTATTAATATCAGCTTTAAAACTTATAAGTACACCATAGTATAAAATCAAAACAAAACATTTTCACAATTATTAAAGCTCATTTAAAAAAAATCCGAATATCACCATTTACATAAATTTTATCATCACTTAAACATATCACATTAAATTCACAATGTTTGCATTAAAACAACAATGCAAACAACACCATTATATTTCCTTACATTAACCAATATTTTATTTTATTTTACTTTCATACAAAACCTTATTCAAACACTATCATCCTTCTCATATAATTCAAATTTATCTCACATCACATAATGCCACATCTGAGACCAACCTAGATGTTAATGCATATGTATGTATCACAATTTTCATTCCAAAACTTTTCTTTTTAATTCTATTTAAACTTTACAAAACTTTTCTTTTAAATTCTACTTAGGCTGAGAATCTCAAACCTAAGCTCTGATACCAAAATAATTGTAACACCCCTGAACCCCGTATACGTACACTACATACAACCATCTGCAATATACGTATACCGGATACAGGAATATTACGGTCGATTTTTAAACCAAATCAATCTTTCACCTCATTAAATATAAATAACTCAAAGTATTTAAATTTTGCATTATAAACATAATGAATAAAATATCCATTTATTGAGTAGCGGAAACGCATTACACTTTTAATGATATTACACATATATGTATATTAATTTGTCTTTCCCAAAATTTATTTAAGTATACATATATTTTAATCAAATACAATATAATCATATTATACATGTATGCATCACCTTCTAGTTGGTCTCAAAACACTCTTATTCTTCTCGTGGCATAACGGTTGAGCTCCTGGATCAACCATCAACTCACCTGCGCGATTAACACAACCGCGCTAAGCTCGAAAGCTTAGTAGTGCAAACAAATATTTAAAACATACATTACAGACAAATCATACTTCATACATTAACATTATGTATCATCATTATCTTATCATGTTTTCCCTTTTAACATGCATTCTTAGTATATTTTTTTCCAAAATTCTCATAGTTATATATATGCACATAACACATTACAACAAATCACAATATCATATTCATTTGCTTACCATGTATCTCATTCTATCATATCATAATCATATTTCATATAGATGCTTATGCATTATAATCATTTTATAATATTATATCATCAAGCAATAATCACATTATAAACAAACACAAGCATGGGCCCAAAAGAAACTAATATGTTATTCAAAGTTCAGAGTCACCACTTTGATTTAATATCACATCATCAAGCCCGTAGGCATAATATATCATATCTCTATCCATGGATAGCGTAACAGACCCAGTCTCTTGGATCATCAACTCATCTAACTCGAGGAGATCCTCAACCCGGCAAGACTGTTACAAATCAAATATCTCATAATATCAATTATCATTGTGTAACAGACCCAGTCTCTTGGACCTCAATTCAATTCAATTTGAAGAGATCCTCAACCCGGCAAGACTGTTACCTTTCATTAAATAGGCATGCCTTCAATTACAGGACTCTGAAAGTTGAATCAACATATTAGGCACACAATCATTTCATTTTAAACTTCATTTCTCAATTCATTTCTTGTTTCACAATCCACAATTCATTAGACAATTATGCCTCAACTATTTCATTTGATTCATCTTGGCCCATCACAATGGCCTCACATTTCTTTAATCTCAATTCACATTTCATCTTTCATCACAATATCACATTTTTCACATTTCTTAGCACATACGTTTCATACTTCCTCTTTCATCATTCAAGTATACTCAATCAATTGCATTATCATATATTTTGAATACACGTTATACAAATCATATTCTCATTTCATCATCATATAAGCAAATATGCTTCATTCATATTATTTATATCATTATCATGTCTCAAATCACATTAATCAACTCATCATAAAAGTATTCATATACATCATCAATATTCACATTATGCACAACATAACCTTACTCTTATGCATCATCGATATCATTTAATGTATATTCAATCTCAACATTATATGAATATATGCAATAATGTAGTTTGTACTTACTCTTCATAGCTTCTCAAGCCATATTCATTTTATGTAATTGCGCAAGTGTTATAATCCTTTCATTACATTTCTCATTTCATAAGCAATTCATTACTCAATGACATTGATGCCTCAACAAACTCACCTTATGCACATCACAACATATAATACATTCATATATTAGTCTCATTTTAAGCCTTTAGATCACAAATTACAAGTCATATCAACATTTAAGTCCCCACGGTCGTGGCCTCCCAATCCCCACGCCCGTGGGATCCAATACGGTTCTGCCCATTTTTCATTACAATCCCCACGGTCGTGGCCTTCAAGAGCCACGGTCGTGGCATTGAAAACTCTTCTGTGCTACCAAAATACATAAAGACACAGTCATGTTTGTAACCCCACGGCCGTGGCCTTCACTTGCCACGGTCGTGGCATCCAATCCGGGACTGTTTTCCAAGACAACTCAAGTATTTTACATTTTAAACAAATCCACATGAATACAAACATAATCAAACTCTTCCTTTCTTCTAAAAATTTAAATTAAAGTTCAAATCTTAACATATCCAAACTATTTTGCACTCATCCATCTATTTAATCCATACTCTTAACTTTCACTAACATCACACCATAATCATCTCAAAACTTAATTAAATCCATAGAAATTAATACAAAGCAAGAGGCACTTACTTGAATTCTTAGCCAACTCTTCAATATCCACTTGCAAATCTCTTGATATCTTTTAATCTTTGGTGAAAATAGAGGCAAAAATCACCTTTCTCTCTCTAGCTTCTCTCTCTCTCTCTCTCTCTCTCTCTCGTCCAAGAAGAAAAGCAGAAGACGAAGAAGAAGAAAGAAAGAATTTCTCTTTCTTTTCCTTCGTCCTTATCTTCTATATATATATAATAATAATAATAATAATAATAATAATAATAATAATAATAATAATAATAACCATAATAATAATAATAATAATAATAATAAATCTCCACCACACACCCTTTTCAACCTTTGACTTCCTTTTTCTCTTTTTCTTTTTGTCTTAATCATCATTAATACTATTATTAATTAATTATACAAATATATATATATATATAAAACTCACTTTCCTACCCCACTTTATATCCCATGTATATGTGATGTATATGTATATGTCTTTTTATATTGTATTTATATATATTCCATATATATATACATATACACTAAATCCAAATACACAATAACTCCAAAACTTTTAGGGTATATTTTGGGATATTACAGACCATCCCTTGACTAATGTATATGTTATATATATAACCATATACCCCACATATACACTTTCTCTCTACACAATACTTTCCTTTTTAAACAATACATAAACATTCTCTTCAATTTCTTTTCTTATCAACATGACATATGCACAAAATTCAAACAAACAACAATTATATCCAAACTTCTAGGGCACACATAGGGATATTACATTTCTCCCCTCTAAAAAGAAATTTCGTCCTCTAAATTACCTGATATCAAGTCTGAAATAGTTGAGGATATTGATCTCGCATTGTTTGCTCACTCTCCCAAGTTGCCTCTTCCTTTGCATAGGGATATTATACTCAATGTCTCTCCTCTTCAAATCTGAATAAGATTTCTGTCGGTTTGAAGCTGTTTTCAACCTATCTCGAATCATTTTCACTTTCTCTTCAGTTTCTTTAACCAAATCAGGACCAATTATCTTACCTTCTCCAAGCTCATTCCAACATAGAGGTGTCCTACACCGTCTACCATACAATGCCTCAAATGGGGCCATGCCGATGCTGGATTGATGACTGTTATTATAAGCAAATTCCACAAGTGGTAAGAATCTATCCCAACCTCCAGAGAAATCAATGACACAGCTTCTCAACATATCCTCGATAATCTGTATCACTCTCTCTGACTGCCCATATGTCTGCGGATGGAATGCAGTACTGAAGTGTAATCGAGAACCCAAAGCACCATGTAAACTCTTCCAAAACCTTGAAGTAAACCGGGGATCTCGATCAGACACTATAGAAATTGGGACACCATGCAACTTCACAATTTCATGAATATATAGCTCAGCTAACCTCTCCAAAGAGTAATCCATCCGAACCGGAAGGAAATGAGCTGTTTTCGTCAACCTGTCAACAATCACCCAAATAGCATCATGCTTCCTTTGTGTCAATAGTATACCAGATACAAAATCCATGGTTACTCTATCCCATTTCCACTCAGGTACTGATAACGATTGAAGTAACCCTGTTGGAACTTGATGCTCAGCTTTTACCCTCTGACATGTGAGACATTTAGACAAAAAATCTGCAATGTCACTCTTCAGACTAGACCACCAGTAAAGCTGCTTCAAATCATGATACATCTTTGTACTGCCCAGATGCATAGCAAATACTGACTTATGTGCTTCTTCTAAAATGATCCTTCTCAAATTAGTATCATCAGGTACACACAATCTGTTCTTAAACCAAAGACTTCCATCACTTCTCACAATAAAATCTCGACTCTTTCCATTCTGAAAATATGAAATAATCTTTTGAATCTTCTCATCAGCCAATTGAGCCTCTTTAATCTGATCCAACAAAACTGGTTCCAATTGCAACTGTGCCAACAACGCACCATCATCACAAGATACAAATCTAACATGCAACGCTCTCAACTCAATAAGCAACGAGAGCAAATAAACAGTCAAACCTGCTAAAGACTTCCGACTCAAGGCATCAGCAACAACATTTGCCTTACCAGGATGATAATCAATCAAACAGTCGTATTCTTTAATCAATTCCAACCATCTCCTCTATCGAAGATTAAGCTCTTTTTGGACACCCAAATATTTCAAACTTTTATGGTCTGTATAGATAAAACACTTCTCCCCATACAAATAGTGTCGCCAAATCTTCAATGCAAACACAATGGCTGCTAACTCTAAATCATGGGTCGGATAATTGAGCTCATGCGGTTTCAACTGTCGAGAAGCATAAGCTATAACTTTACCTTCTTGCATCAGAACACAACCCAAACCATTATGTGAAGCATCACTGTAAATCACATATGGTTTATCTTCCACAGGTAATGTAAGAACAGGCGCTTGAGCAACATTTCTCTTAACTGATCGAAGCTAGCCTGACACTGATCTGTCCACACAAATCTAACTCCCTTTCGAAGCAATCTGGTAAGTGGAGTAGCTATCAAAGAAAATCCTTTCACAAACCGTCGGTAATAGCCTGCCAAACCCAGAAAACTTCTAACTTCAGTCACAGACTTTGGTGGACTCTAATTCAAAATAGCTTCAACTTTACTCGGATCAACTCTAATACCCTCTGCTGAAACTATAAGACCGAGAAAAGTAACTTGGTCAAGCCAAAACTCACACTTCGACAGTTTAGCAAACAATTGCTTCTCTCTCAAAATTTGCAACACAATTCGCAGATGCTTGTCATGCTCCTCCTCATTACGCGAATACACCAGAATGTCATCAATAAAGACCACCACAAACTGATCCAGATAGGGCCTAAACACCCTATTCATCAAGTCCATAAAAACTGCAGGTGCATTCGTCAAACCAAAAGGCATAACTAAAAACTCATAATGCCCATACCTGGTCCGAAAGGCGGTCTTAGGAACATCTTCAGCTCTGACTCTCAACTGATGGTACCCCGATCTCAAATCAATTTTGGAAAACACTGCTGCACCTTTCAATTGATCAAAGAGATCATCAATTCTAGGCAAAGGATATTTATTTTTAATAGTCACCTTGTTCAATTGCCTATAATCGATACACAATCTCATAGTACCATCCTTCTTCTTCACAAATAAGACAGGAGCTCCCCACGGTGAAACACTAGGGCGAACAAACCCTTTATCCAGCAACTCCTATAACTGCACCTTCAGTTCTCTCAGTTCAGCAGGTGCCATTCTATAAGGAGTAATAGAGATAGGAGTGGTACCAGGCAATAATTCAATACCAAACTCCACCTCTCTCTCAGGAGGCAACCCTGGCAACTCCTCTGGAAACTCTGCAACTGTGGGTATACTATCAAGTTAAAAACCCTTTACTCTCGTATCTACAACATAAGCAAGGTAAGCATCACACCCTTTTCTAATCAATCTTCTAGCTGCAACAGCTGAAACAAACAAGGATGCTAGCTGTCCCTGCTCACTAGATACTAACACCTCTCTACCATCACTGGTTCTCAAGGTAACAACTTTCTTTCGGCAGTCAACCACAGCTCCATGTCTAGATAACCAATCCATGCCTTGGATCACATCATATTCCTTAAAAGGCATCTCAATTAAATCTCCAAGAAACTCCTCACCTTGAACCACTACTGCACTATCTCGGTGCACTTTGCTAACAATCACACGATGCCCTAACGGATTTGTCACCAATACATCAAATCCTAGGGATTCAGCATGCACATCAGACACAGGCAAAATAGATGCACTAATATATGAATGTGTGGAACCCGGATCAATCAAAGCAAGTACTGAAATACCAAATAAAGAAAAAGGACTAGCTATGACTGCCGAAGCATCTGGTTGCCTCTGCACCACATAAATCCTCTGAGAAGATCCAGCCTCCTCTGGTCTACTCTCCCTGGATGTAGAACCTCCTCTAGAACTGAACCCAGATCTACCTCCTCTGCCGAAACCTCTGCCTCCTCGACCTCCCCTCACACTAGGTCTAGAAGCTGCAGTATCCATCGACATCTGCTCCTGTCTCTCAGGACAATCTCTCACAAAATGATCGGGAGATCCACATCTGAAACATACCCCTGCTACACCAGTCTTCCAACAAGTACCACCATGTGGCCTACCACAATGAATGCATCTGGGTAAGGTGGATCTCTGCATCACTGGGGTCAGAGCACTCGCCACTGAAACTGTAGGTCTAGATCTCTGCCTCTGAAACTGTACTGGCCTATCAGCTGGCCTCTGACTCCTACTAACCCGAGGAACAAAACTTCCTTTACCTCTTTTCACAGACGAAGACCCTGCCTCAAACTGGGGCCTTCTAACCCTGATCTCTTCCTCTGAAGCAGCTGCAATAACCTGAGCTCTCTCTACACTCCTAACTGCTGCAACCAGCTGAGAAAAATCATGATATCTAGATCCAGCCACCAGACACATGATAGAGGGCCTCAATCCCTCCTCAAATCTCCTGCATCTATCTATCTCATCAGATATAATACCCCCAGCATACTGACTCAACCGGATAAACTCTAGCTCATATTCCGTCACAGTCTGGTTGTCTTGTTTCAAGCTTAGAAACTCCATTTTCTTCACATCTTTGTACTCCCTAGGAGTATACTTCAATTCAAACTCTCTTAGAAAATCAGCATAGGACAATGTTGGTGGATCATCCATAGCATGGGGCACTGTCTTCCACCAGTCATATGCGTCCTTTTGCAACAACGATCTTGCATAATCAAACTTTTCCTCTAGAGTGGCTTGCAACTGAACAAATATTCTCTGTACTTTATCTAGCCACTGCTCAGCTACAGCTGGATCAATAGTACCCAAGAAGTCTTCTGCTCCATATTTCCTTAATTTATCATACTGTCTCACTGATACCAAAGGTTGTGGGGGTGGCGGTGGTGGTTGTACTGGTGCTTGCCTCAACAAATCAATCACATGCCTAAACCAACCTGGCGGAACCTCCTCACCAGCTGGTCTCCCCGACACAGAAGCAGGTACCTCTCTAGCACTATCCACTCTAGCTCCCTCTCTAATCTCATCAGGAGCTATACTCTCAGCACTACCCTCAACTAACTGACGTGAGTGAGAATCCATCACAACCTATATCTGCAAACACAGCAGAATACCTCTCATTAAAGATCAGAGACTGCCAATGCCAAACATGTATATTATTCAAAAATCCACGTTTTAAAATCAAAACACTCTTTTTCTTACACTTGACCTAGGTTGAGAATCTCAAACCTAGGCTTTGATACCAAAACAATTGTAACACCCCTATATCCCGTATACGTACAAAGCATGCTTAAACGATCGTAATATACGTATACTGAATCTAGTAAATGCCACAGTTTAAAAAGAAAACACAACAAATATCTTTGTAAATAAATGAAACCGAACTCAACATTTAAAAGAAATCCAAAAGACACCATATATAAAAATGTTTATCAATTCACAGCGGAAATTATTACAAATATGTTATAAATCAAAGTTTACAAAACATAGAATATATATACATGTTTGGCAGCTCTTCTTGGGTCTTTAAGTCCCAAAAGAAATTCCTCAATGTCAAGTCTCACTTGGTCTCGAGGAGCTCTCAGGTTCAACTCTGTCACCTGCGCGATCAAACACTATCGCGCTAAGCCATCGGCTTAGTAGTACAAAATATACCAACATTATACTTTAAGGCAATGTAATGTTACACATCTAAATCATAAAGTTAACATCATAAGTGAAAAGCTAACATCACACCTTTATATTTCATAAACCATACACATAAAAAGCACATCACATTACCACATCACACTACATTCAATGTCATAACAATATTCATATTACATCTTCATAGTTCCATTGATTTTACCATTCAAGAATCACATTATATACAAAAACAAGCATGGGCCCAAAACACTCTAATATGCCATTAAATTTTCAGAGTTAATGCTTTGGTTTTGTTATCACATTTATCATTATCATAAACCCAACTAGGCTTCAAGGATTTAGGTTCAACAAAGCTTCAAGGGGAACAAAGCATGCTAAGTATCAACCCAACTTGGCTTCAAGAACCAACCCAACCTAGCTTCAACGGTTGTAACATCTCAATTAGGCTTCAAGGATCAAATCCAACCTAACTTCAAGAGAATGTTACCAATAGGCATGCCACCAACAACAAAACTCTGAAAATGAATAACACATTAGACACACAATTCATTTATTATCTCATTCTCAATTCTCATCATCAATTAGGCAAACATGCCTTATGTTCTTTCAATGGAATCATCATAGCCAAATCACAATGGCCTCATATCCTTTCATATCTCCATTCATATTATACATATAGCCTCATTAATATAGCATTTCAAAGTACATTATTCATATACACATTACCATTCACAAGATTCACAATGCATAATACATAGCCTTGTTCATATAGTATCATATGCATTATCAAATGTAAGTTCAATCTCAACCATGTAAGAAGAGCAAGGAAAAATCACAGTGGCCAACACACTCAAGGGACACGGCCAAGCTTGTGGCCGTGTCTCTCAACCAAAAGAAACAGAAGCAAACATGGGCAAGGGACACGGCCGTGTCTTCTCCAAAAATCATCCAACACGGCCAAATTTCCATAGACTTGGCCATGTCTCCCAAAAATATTTAGTTTTGGCCGTGTCTCTTCTTAGGTTTGGCCGTGTCTCTCATGAATAAACCCTAAACATAGCCAAAACTCTTCTAATTGAATCAAGAACACATTATACACAACTTAACCTCATTCAAATGGATATAATCAATGTTATTAACACATTTTTTTACATATTCATCACAATATTCACATTAACACTATATTAACCATACAATCAATCACTTACCACTTGAAAACCCTAAAACCAAACATCACCCTTAACTAACCATCTTCAAACCAAAACCAACACCAATTCAACCTTTTAACTTACAATCAATTTTAACACTTATAAACACATCTCAAACACACCTATTCATACAATCAACAATTCATAAATCACCTCAAACACCACTTCAAAATAACAAAGGAAAACAAGAGAGTACTTACCTTAAATGAAGAAATTTCACAAATCTCCAACTTAGTCCTTTGATTCTTCCTTCAATTTGATTCTAGCATTTAGAACAACTCTCTTGCTCTCTCTTTTCTTGGATAGCCGGCACAAAAATGAGAAGAAAAGAAAAATAAACACAAGTCAACTTCTTTTCTTCTTTAAATCTCCACCAAGCAATTCTAGCCAAGCAATTACCTAAATGCCCTCATCCATTTAACTTAACCTTTGTCACTTATATGCCCATTGAAGTAATTTCACATATCACACATAAATATTCTCTTCCATTTACCATCCCTTGACTAATGTATATGTTATATATATAACCATATACCCCACATATACACTTTCTCTCTACACAATACTTTGCTTTTTAAACAATACATAAACATTCTCTTCAATTTCCTTTCTTATCAACATGACATATGCACAAAATTCAAACAAACAACAATTATATCAAAACTTCTAGGGCACACATAGGGATATTACAATTCTCCCTTCTAAAAAGAAATTTCGTCCTCGAAATTACCTGATATCAAGTCTGAAATAGTTGAGGATATTGATCTCGCATTGTTTGCTCACTCTCCCAAGTTGCCTCTTCCTTTGCATGATTCTTCCATAGAACCTTCACTAAAGGCACTTTCTTATATCTCAACTCCTTCACATCACGTGCCAAGATAGCAACTGGTTCTTCTTCAAATGTCAAATCTGGACTTACTTCAATCGATTCAATTGGCAACACATGAGATGGATCTGACATGTACCTCCTCAACATAGAAACATGGAATACATTATGGATCCTATCCAACTCAGGTGGCAAAGCAAGCCGATAAGCAACTGGCCCAACTCTTTCCAAAACTTCATACGGTCCAATGAAGCGAGGACTCAATTTCCCTTTCCGACCAAACCTCAAGATCTTTTTCCAAGGAGACATCTTCTAAAATACCTTATCTCCCACATTATACTCAATGTCTCTCCTCTTCAAATCTAAATAAGATTTCTGTCGGTTTGAAGCTATTTTCAACCTATCTCGAATCATTTTCACTTTCTCTTCAGTTTCTTTAACCAAATCAGGACCAATTATCTTACCTTCTCCAAGCTCATTCCAACATAGAGTTGTCCTACACCGTCTACCATACAATGCCTCAAATGGGGCCATGCCGATGCTGGATTGATGACTGTTATTATAAGCAAATTCCATAAGTGGTAAGAATCTATCCCAACCTCCAGAGAAATCAATGACACAGCTTCTCAACATATCCTTGATAATCTGTATCACTCTCTCTGACTGCCCATCTGTCTGCGGATGGAAAGCAGTACTGAAGTGTAATCGAGAACCCAAAGCACCATGTAAACTCTTCCAAAACCTTGAAGTAAACCGGGGATCTCGATCAGACACTATAGAAATTGGGACACCATGCAACTTCACAATTTCATGAATATATAGCTCAGCTAACCTCTCCAAAGAGTAATCCATCCAAACCGGAAGGAAATGAGCTGTTTTAGTCAACCTGTCAACAATCACCCAAATAGCATCATGCTTCCTTTGTGTCAATGGTATACCAGATACAAAATCCATGGTTACTCTATCCCATTTCCACTTAGGTACTGATAACGGTTGAAGTAACCATGTTGGAACTTGATGCTCAGCTTTTACCCTCTGACATGTGAGACATTTAGATACAAAATCTGCAATGTCTCTCTTCAGACTAGACCACCAGTAAAGCTGCTTCAAATCATGATACATCTTTGTACAACCCAGATGCATAGCAAATACTGACTTATGTGCTTCTTCTAAAATGATCCTTCTCAAATTAGTATCATCAGGTACACACAATTTGTTCTTAAACCAAAGACTTCCATCACTTCTCACAATAAAATCTCGACTCTTTCCATTCTGACAATCTGAAATAATCTTTTGAATCTTCTCATCAGCCAATTGAGCCTCTTTAATCTGATCCAACAAAACTGGTTTCAATTGCAACTGTGCCAACAACGCACCATCATCACAAGATACAAATCTAACATGCAACGCTCTCAACTCAACAAGCAATGAGAGCGAATAAACAGTCAAACCTGCTAAAGTCTTCCGACTCAAGGCATCAGCAACAACATTTGCCTTACCAGGATAATAATCAATCAAACAGTCGTAGTCTTTAATCAATTCCAACCATCTCCTCTATCGAAGATTAAGCTCTTTTTGGACACCCAAATATTTCAAACTTTTATGGTCTGTATAGATAAAACACTTCTCCCCATACAAATAGTGTCGCCAAATCTTCAATGCAAACACAATGGCTGCTAACTCTAAATCATGGGTCGAATAATTGAGCTCATGCGGTTTCAACTGTCGAGAAGCATAAGCTATAACTTTACCTTCTTGCATCAGAACACAACCCAAACCATTATGTGAAGCATCACTGTAAATCACATATGGTTTATCTTCCACAGGTAATGTAAGAACAGGCGCTTGAGTCAACATTTCTCTTAACTGATCGAAGCTAGCCTGACACTGATCTGTCCACACAAATCTAACTCCCTTTCGAAGCAATCTGGTAAGTGGAGTAGCTATCAAAGAAAATCCTTTCACAAACCGTCGGTAATAGCCTGCCAAACCCAGAAAACTTCTAACTTCAGTCACAGACTTTGGTGGACTCTAATTCAAACTAGCTTCAACTTTACTCGGATCAACTCTAATACCCTCTGCTGAAACTATATGACCGAGAAAAGTAACTTGGTCAAGCCAAAACTCACACTTCGACAGTTTAGCAAGCAATTGCTTCTCTCTCAAAATTTGCAACACAATTCGCAGATGCTTGTCATGCTCCTCCTTATTACGCGAATACACCAGAATGTCATCAATCAAGACCACCACAAACTGATCCAGATAGGGCCTAAACACCCTATTCATCAAGTCCATAAAAACTGCAGGTGCATTCGTCAAACCAAAAGGCATAACTAGAAACTCATAATGCCCATACCTGGTCCGAAAGGCGGTCTTAGGGACATCTTCAGCTCTGACTCTCAACTGATGGTACCCCGATCTCAAATCAATTTTGGAAAACACTGCTGCACCTTTCAATTGATCAAAGAGATCATCAATTCTAGGCAAAGGATATTTATTTTTAATAGTCACCTTGTTCAATTGCCTATAATCGATACACAATCTCATAGTACCATCCTTCTTCTTCACAAATAAGACAGGAGCTCCCCACGGTGAAACACTAGGGCGAACAAACCCTTTATCCAGCAACTCCTATAACTGCACCTCAGTTCTCTCAGTTCAGCAGGTGCCATTCTATAAGGAGTAATAGAGATACGAGTGGTACCAGGCAATAATTCAATACCAAACTCCACCTCTCTCTCAGGAGGCAACCCCAACTCCTCTGGAAACACATCTGGAAACTCTGCAACTGTGGGTATACTATCAAGTTGAAAACCCTTTACTCTCGTATCTACAACATAAGCAAGATAAGCATCACACCCTTTTCTAATCAATCTTCTAGCTGCAACAGCTGAAACAAACAAGGATGCTAGCTGTCCCTACTCACTAGATACTAACACCTCTCTACCATCACTGGTTCTCAAGGTAACAACTTTCTTTTGGCAGTCAACCACAGCTCCATGTCTAGATAACCAATCCATGCCTTAGATCACATCATATTCCTTAAAAGGCATCTCAATTAAATCTCCAAGAAACTCCTCACCTTGAACCATTACTGCACTATCTCGGTGCACTTTGCTAACAATCACACGATGCCCTAACGGATTTGTCACCAATACATCAAATCCTAGGGATTCAGCATGCACTTCAGACACAGGCAAAATAGATGCACTAATATATGAATGTGTGGAACCCGAATCAATCAAAGTAAGTACTGAAATACCAAATAAAGAAAAAGTACTAGCTATGACTGCCGAAGCATCTGGTTGCCTCTGCATCACATAAATCCTCTGAGAAGATCCAGCCTCCTCTGGTCTACTCTCCCTGGATGTAGAACCTCCTCTAGAACTGAACCCAGATCTACCTCCTCTGCCGAAACCTCTGCCTCCTCGACATCCCCTCACACTAGGTCGAGAAGCTGCAGTATCCACCGACATCTGCTCCTGTCTCTCAGGACAATCTCTCACAAAATGATCGGGAGATCCACATCTGAAACATACCCCAGCTACACCAGTCTTCCAACAAGTACCACCATGTGGCCTACCACAATGAATGCATCTGGGTAAGGTGGATCTCTGCATCACTGGGGTCAAAGCACTCGCCACTGAAACTGTAGGTCTAGATCTCTGCCTCTGAAACTGTACTGACCTACCAGCTGGCCTCTGACTCCTACTAACCCGAGGAACAAAACTTCCTTTACCTCTTTTCACAAACGAAGACCCTGCCTCAAACTGGGGCTTTCTAACCCTGATCTCTTCCTCTGAAGTAGCTGCAATAACCTGAGCTCTCTCTACACTCCTAGCTGCTTCAACCAGCTGAGAAAAATCATGATATCTAGATCCAGCCACCAGACAAATGATAGAGGGCCTCAATCCCTCCTCAAATCTCCTGCATCTATCTATCTCATCAGATATAATACCCCCAGCATACTGACTCAACCGGATAAACTCTAGCTCATATTCCGTCACAGTCTGGTTGTCTTGTTTCAAGCTTAGAAACTCCATTTTCTTCACATCTTTGTACTCCCTAGGAGTATACTTCAATTCAAACTCTCTTAGAAAATCAGCATAGGACAATGTTGGTGGATCATCCATAGCATGGGGCACTGTCTTCCACCAGTCATATGCGTCCTTTTGCAACAATGATCTTGCATAATCAAACTTTTCCTCTGGAGTGGCTTGCAACTGAACAAATATTCTCTATACTTTATCTAGCCACTGCTCAGCTACAGCTGGATCAATAGTACCCAAGAAGTCTTCTGCTCCATATTTCCTTAATTTATCATACTGTCTCACTGATACCAAAGGCTGTGGGGGTGGCGGTGGTGGTTGTACTGGTGCTTGCCTCAACAAATCAATCACATGCCTAAACCAACCTGGCAGAACCTCCTCACCAGCTGGTCTCCCCGACACAGAAGCAAGTACCTCTCCAGCACTATCCACTCTAGCTCCCTCTCTAATCTCATCAGGAGCTATACTCTCAGCACTACCCTCAACTAACTGACGTGAGTGAGAATCCATCACAACCTATATCTGCAAACACAGCAGAATACCTCTCATTAAAGATCAGAGACTGCCAATGCCAAACATGTATATTATTCAAAAATCCACGTTTTAAAATCAAAACACTCTTTTTCTTACACTTGACCTAGGTTGAGAATCTCAAACCTAGGCTCTGATACCAAAACAATTGTAACACCCCTATATCTCGTATACGTACCAAGCTTGGTTAAACGATCGTAATATACGTATACTGAATATAGTAAATGCCCCAGTTTAAAAAGAAAACACAACAAATATCTTTGTAAATAAATGAAACCGAACTCAACATTTAAAAGAAATCCAAAAGACACCATATATAAAAATGTTTATCAATTCACAGTGGAAGTTATTACAAATATGTTATAAATCAAAGTTTACAAAACATAGAATATATATACATGATTGGCAGCTCTTCTCGGGTCTTTAAGTCCCAAAAGAAATTCCTCAATGTCTAGTCTCACTTGGTCTCGAGGAGCTCTCAGGTTCAACTCTGTCACCTGCGCGATCAAACACTATCGCGCTAAGCCATCGGCTTAGTAGTACAAAATATACCAACATTATACTTTAAGGCAATGTAATGTTACACATCTAAATCATAAAGTTAACATCATAAGTGAAAAGCTAACATCACACCTTTATATTTCATAAACCATACACATAAAAGCACATCACATTACCACATCACACTACATTCAATGTCATAACAATATTCATATTACATCTTCATAGTTCCATTGATTTTACCATTCAAGAATCACATTATATGCAAAAACAAGCATGGGCCCAAAACACTCTAATATGCCATTCAATTTTCAGAGTTAATGCTTTGGTTTTGTTATCACAGTTATCATTATCATAAACCCAACTAGGCTTCAAGGATTTAGGTTCAACCAAGCTTCAAGGGGAACAAAGCATGCTAAGTATCAACCCAACTTGGCTTCAAGAACCAACCCAACCTAGCTTCAACGGTTGTAACATCTCAATTAGGCTTCAAGGATCAAATCCAACCTAACTTCAAGAGAATGTTACCAATAGGCATGCCACCAACAACAAAACTTTAAAAATGAATAACACATTAGACACACAATTCATTTATTATCTCATTCTCAATTCTCATCATCAATTAGGCAAACATGCCTTATGTTCTTTCAATGGAATCATCATAGCCAAATCACAATGGCCTCATATCCTTTCATATCTCCATTCATATTATACATATAGCCTCATTAATATAGCATTTCAAAGTACATTATTCATATACACATTACCATTCACAAGATTCACAATGCATAATACATAGCCTTGTTCATATAGTATCATATACATTATCAAATGTAAGTTCAATCTCAACCATGTAAGAAGAGCAAGGAAAAATCACAGTGGCCAACACACTCAAGGGACACGGCCAAGCTTGTGGCCGTGTCTCTCAACCAAAAGCAACAGAAGCAAACATGGGCAAGGGACACGGCCGTGTCTTCTCCAAAAATCATCCAACACGGCCAAATTTCCATAGACTTGGCCGTGTCTCCCAAAAATATTTAGTTTTGGCCGTGTCTCTTCTTAGGTTTGGCCGTGTCTCTCATGAATAAACCCTAAACATAGCCAAAACTCTTCTAATTGAATCAAGAACACATTATACACAACTTAACCTCATTCAAATGGATATAATCAATGTTATTAACACATTTTTTTACATATTCATCACAATATTCACATTAACACTATATTAACCATACAATCAATCACTTACCACTTTAAAACCCTAAAACCAAACATCACCCTTAACTAACCATCTTCAAACCAAAACCAACACCAATTCAACCTTTTAACTTACAATCAATTTTAACACTTATAAACACATCTCAAACACACCTATTCATACAATCAACAATTCATAAATCACCTCAAACACCACTTCAAAATAACAAAGGAAAACAAGAGAGTACTTACCTTAAATGAAGAAATTTCACAAATCTCCAACTTAGTCCTTTGATTCTTCCTTCAATTTGATTCTAGCATTTAGAACACCTCTCTTGCTCTCTCTTTTCTTGGATAGCCGGCACACAAATGAGAAGAAAAGAAAAATAAACACAAGTCAACTTCTTTTCTTCTTTAAATCTCCACCAAGCAATTCTAGCCAAGCAATTACCTAAATGCCCTCATCCATTTAACTTAACCTTTGTCACTTATATGCCCATTAAAGTAATTTCACATATCACACATAAATATCCTCTTCCATTGACCATCCCTTGACTAATGTATATGTTATATATATAACCATATACCCCACATATACACTTTCTCTCTACACAATACTTTCCTTTTTAAACAATACATAAACATTCTCTTCAATTTCTTTTCTTATCAACATAACATATGCACAAAATTCAAACAAACAACAATTATATCCAAACTTCTAGGGCACACATAGGGATATTACAATCTCATTCCTACTTACACTCATATGAAGCCTGTCAAACAAAAGCTTAGGCATTTGAGGCCAGAATGGGCTGAATTAATTAAAGAAGAAGTCACTAAACAAATATAAGTAAAGTTCCTTGAAGTGATAGAATATCCAAATTGGCTAGCCAATATAGTACCTGTGCCAAAGAAAGATGGAAGAATTAGGGTCTGTGTGGACTATAGAGATTTAAACAAGGCTTCCCCTAAAGATGATTTTTCTTTACCCCATATAGATGTCCTCATTGATAGTGCAGCCTCTAGCATGCTACATTCATTTGTAGATGGATTTTTCGGATACAACCAAGTTTTATAGGCCCAAGAGGATAAAGCTAAAACTGCTTTCATTACTACATGGGGTATATTTTGTTATAAGGTGATGCCGTTCAGATTAAAGAATGCTGGAGTAACCTACCAAAGGATGGCCACCATATTATTTCATGACATGATGCACAAAGAAGTCGAAGTATATGTTGATGATATGATGGTGAAATCAGATACAAGGGAACAACACTTGCAAAACTTAGAATTATTCTTCGATAGAGCATTGAAATATAAGCTAAGATTAAACCCAAAGAAGTGTATGTTTGGGGTTACCTGAGGCAAATTGTTGGGACATGTGATTTGTCCAAATGGCATTGAGATTGAGCCTGACAAAGTTAAAGCAATCAGGGATATGCCAACCCCTAAGATAGAGAGAAAAGTTTGGGAATTCATTGGTAAATTACAATACATTAGCAGGTTTATAGCAAAGCTCACTATAATCTGTGAGCCTATTTTCAAGTTGCTTAAAAAGAATCAGCCGGTCTTGTGGAATGAAGAGTGTCAAAGGGCCTTTGAACGAATAAAAGAGTATTTTTTGAATCCACACATTTTGAAACCACCTAAACCCGGTAAACCCCTATTACTATACTTACTAATAGAAAAAGAGTCAGTATGAGCTATGCTAGCCCAAGCAGATGAGTCAGGGATTGAGCATGTAGTTTACTATTTGAGTAGAAAGCTCCTACCTTATGAAATTAAGTATAGTATCATTGAGAAGACCTGTATAGCTGTGGTTTGGTCTTCTAAGAAGTTGTGGAATTACTTTCAATCTTATAGTGTGCAAGCAATTTCCAAGTTGGATCCAATGAAATACTTAAGGGAGACACCCTCTTTGATTGTGAAGTATGGGCGATGGTTGATAATATTGGAAGAATTTGAGATTGAGTATGTAACCAGGAAAACAATCAAAGATAAAGCAGTGGCAGAATTCTTGGCCCAACAACCATTACCGGATAGCGAAGAGGTAGTCTTGGAATTTCCGGATGAACATTTAGAGGCCATTGAAGTACAAGAATGGAAAATGTATTTTGACAGAGTAGTGAATATGAAAGGAATAGGTTTAGGAGTCATACTAGAATCGCCCGAAGGGGAACTTATCCCTTTAGCTAAAAAGTTGAAATTTAGGGCAACCAATAATATGGTGGAGTATGAAGCATGTATCTTTGGTTTGGAAACCCTAATGATTTATGAAGGTGGATAAGGTGGAAGTTTTTGGGGATTCATTGCTAGTAGTATCCCAAGTAAAAACATATTTGTTGAAAGAAGAGAAATTAAAACCATACCACAATTAAATCCCAAGTAAACCCAGATGGCTGATGCCCTAGCCACATTGGCTTCGGTATGGGAAAATGCTATCAACTTTGTAATATCCCAAATGATATCCTAAATTTTTGAAAATGCTAATTGTTGGAATTGAATTAAATGATTAGTGTATTTATATGGTTAAGTGGAAAGAAAGGAGAAAGGGAAGTGTGTATATGTTGTATATATGAATATATATACAACATATACAAGTCAACAAGTTGAGTTCGTCAAATGATATATTTAATTATTTAAAATAGAAATTAAATGTTAGTGGAAGATGATATTTGATATTTATAATATTATAATAATTTAATTGCTTGGTGGAGATTTAGTGAGGATTTATGTGGTTAATGAAGTTGAGAGGTTATTGACATTTCATCATCTTCTTCTTTCTTCTCCAAGAGCGCCGGCCATCACCATTTTCAAAGAGAAAATAGGTTTTGTTTCTTCCAAACTCAAGCAATTGAAGGATTTCAAGTGATCAAGTTGGAGTTTTAAGGATTTTCTTCATATTTGGTAAGTTTCCAACTTGTTACTTTGATTTCTTTTAAGTTTGTGTATATGAGTATGTTGGATGGTTGGTGTAGTTGTGTTTATGGTTGATTTTGGTGTGTTTGAGGTTGTTTTGTCTAGTAAACTTTGATTTTTGGGGTCGGATTGAAGAGAAAGGGTCAAGTTTGGTGAAGAAAACAAGAGTTGTGGATTGTGTAAGCTTGAGTTGTGAAATATGGTTGTGATTGTGTTTTGATGCATGTAATTGAGTTGTTTTGATGTCATGCAAGTTTATTATGGTATATTGATGGATTTGGTTGAGTTTGTTTGGAATGGAAAAGGGTAAAGATAAAATGATTGTTGGATGTGGCATTTTTGGTGTCGATTTTAGGTTTTTGGCCTGACACACCCAGTAGCACGGCCATGTCTTTCAGTGTGGGCGACACATCGGTGATACACCCATGTCGCTGAGCATGTCACAGCTTTTGTGTAGTAGAAGAATTGACATGTCCAGTGACACGCCCATGTCACTGAGCATGTCATAACTTCTATGTTGGAGGAGGATTGACACATGCAGTGACATGCCCATGTCACTGAGCGTGTCAAAACTTCTTTGTTGTGGGTTTAGGGCACGGCCAGGGACACGCCCGTGTTGTTGAGCATGTCATGTGTTGAGTTTGCCCTAGATAGTTCTTATTCTTATTTTCCTATGTGTATCACTAAGTGAGTATGTTTAATAACATTTGGATTAGGTGTTAAAGAGATTTTAGTTACCCCAATCCAAGTGTTGAAGGATATCTTGGAAGAGGAGATAGGAATTGGTGTTTGTTGCTCTTAGAGGTAAGTACAAACCTTAAATGATTGCATACATTTACATGACTTTGGGACTTAACACATTTGGTTGGAAAATGTGATAAGTTACCTATTATATTGTTGATGCATGAGAATAGTGCTATGATTTTCATAATGTGAACTATGTGAAATATATAATGATGATTCAAAATGTATGGATAATGCAATTTGTTATGTATACACTAATGATAGTGTGTGAAGCCATTGATGATGGCTAAACTGATATAAATGAGATATTTTCACATCCCAAAGTTTAGGTAGTCGAGTATTAGGCAAGAAGGACATAAATAAGTGGTCAAATAGAGGATCGAGATAGTCAAAAACAAAATCGGTGTGCAAAGGAGGCCCGTGAAGTCGACGGGACCTAAAGGTAATTTTTCGAAAGGCCGAGGACCTATGTGGAAATTTCTCAAAAGTTAGGGGCAACTATGTAAACATAAAAATTAAGTGTCGAAAGTTCTTAATATTGCCCATATCCGACTCCGGAAGAATATTCTCAAGATTAATCGGGTCATAACCGTGGGTTTCAATTTTTTCCGAAAACGCACGGTTTAAAAGTTACAATTGATTAATCGCTGGAGGGTATTTTGATATTTTCACACCCTAGACTATAAAATTATAGCACAAGAAAGTTGAGGGGGTCAAAATATGAATAAAAGGAAGCCTAATGGCTTGCCAAATAAATAAATAAAAGAAAGAGACATTTGGACTAATGAAAATTAGCCATTTTCCCACTCAAGTGTACCAATGGGAAATCAACACTTACACCAACACATCTTAACCTCTCTTGGCTGCCATTTGGATCAAAATAAGCTAAGGAAAGAATATAAAAGCCCTCACTTACATGGTGAACTCGTCCAAACCATATGAGAAGGAAGAAGGAGGTGATTTTTCCAAAGTTTAAGGCTTTTGGTTGAAGATTTTTGTGACAAACAAGATTATAAGGTAAGAGAAACCTATCGCTAGTTTTAGTTTCATGGATTAATGGTTAATTTAAGAGATTGAAATTAGGGTTCGTGTAGCTAGATTTGGAGAAAATTCAAGAAATAATTATTTGAAGGATTTGATGAAAGAAATGATGGTGTTTAATGGTGAAAATAAGCTAGCAACCATTAGAAAAATCATAAGATATGACTATGTCTATACCTAGGGTTCTTACCTTTGTATATGTGACATGTTAAATTCATAGGAAATCAAGGAGATTAGAGAGGAAAGGAAGTGAAATAGACAGAAAGAGCAAGGAAAAGCAAGGTTTGGTACTTTAACTTATTGTTTGTTCATTTTTTTGAAATTGTTCTATTTTAGAATTAGTGAAATTCTGTGACTTGTATGATTTTTAATTAAATATAGAAAAATGTTCTTGAAGTGAATTTTTTATTTGTTGTGGCTCAATGCGTCTAGAATGACTGAAAAATATTTTGAGTTGAATTCGGAATGGTTATGATTATGAAACAATTATTTCTGTTAGACCTGCTCTAGGAGGTACCTTGACTGAGACAGCCATGTTTTCAGATTTTTAATAACATTTAGAAAAATAATCTTCAATTGAATTTTGGATATGTTGTTTTTTAGTGAGTCTATTATTTGAGAAAAATAATTTGGAACCACATTGATTGAATTTAATTTACGGAATTCACAAAATTCAGAACTGCTGTCAGGATGCAGGGCAACTGGAGCAGTCTGGTTGGGTGAACTACTTGACCAAGATTTTGTGTCCAGTTTGATCTGAAATTTTAAAGGAATGATTTTAAGATGTAAAACTAAATTCTTTAAAAAGTTTAGAGTTTTTAGTCAAGTAGATTATTTTATACAATTTTTCAAAATAAGGATCAAGTTGAGTCCAAAACCAGAATTTACTATTCATATGGTCATTTTGCTAATATTCATTTGGTCATTTTTCAAAAATAATCCAATTGATTCCTTATGCATATAAATGAGAATAATATGACAAAATATGTTATTTCACGTTGAAATAATATAAGAAACATAAGTCGATAATTGTATAATGCATATTCGATTAAGAAATGGCATGAAAACTTTGGCTCCACTGGGTATCTGGGATAGTACTGAGTAAGGTAAAGGTATGATATATCATACTATATGCAGTGCTGCTTTAATATAGGACTTCAGTCCGAGTAATATAGGGTGACGACCCGTGCTATATAGGACTTCGGTCCGAGTTATATAGGGCAATCGCCCGAGTTATATAGGACTCCGGTCCGAGGGCTTCGGCCACAGATTTCACAGGGCTTGGTCCGCAATTTTTAGGGCCACAGCCACAGAATATATATACAGTTGTTTTAGTTAGTTCCTTACCATACGTTAGTCTACCAAACTACCTTGTGGAGCGAACTTATAAAATGATAATAACTGAATATACGACATGTATGGATTGTTTTTACTGTGATATTATTTTTCAATATGACTCATTGCTTTTAAAAGTCCATTATGCTTTTATTATTTATTTTTTGTAATTAGTTAAAGTACCCACTAAGCAATGCTTAGCGAGTTTAGTTCTTCTAAACTCGTAGGTTATTAGCAAGGAGCTAGTAGCGAGCAGAGGAGTCCTGCGATCTGTCGGTCATCAACAAACTTAGGTGGTGCTCTTCGTTTTGTATTTTGGTATTAAAAACTGGCATGTACTTATTTGAACAATACAAAGAGATAACTTGATGTAGCATGTAAATCTAGTAATGTATAATTATTGTATGGTTTTAAATTGAGTTGGGTTGTGAATATAGAAGTGTGAATTCTTCTTGCAGGATTATAGTTGAGGTTATAAGGGTGGATTATTGGGAGTGTGCTTGAGTTGAATTGTGAAACAAAATGTTTTTCAAAAATAAGAAAAATCAGTTTTGTTGACACTTGGAACCTAGAATTTTAAGGGAGACTCCGTTAAAATTTTTGGAAAATTTTATAAGGAACATTAAGTAAGCTGACATAACCAGAGTTCGTATCCCAATTTAGCATTCCTCCTCGGCTTATTCATAGGTCGGGAAGGGGTGTTACAGATATTTGAGGCATTGTGCTTATAATGATCATGAGAAAATGAAAAAAAAAAGATTTGATAATGAAATTATGAAAGAATTGTGTGCCTAGTATGTTATTCAATTTTTAGAGTTTCGTTGTTGGTGGCATGCCTAAAAAGTAACAATCCCTTGAAGCTGGGTTCGGCTTGGTTCTTGAAGCCTAGTTGGGTGTTACATGATGTAGCAGACCCTTGAAGCTGGGTTGGGCCTAGTCCTTGAAGCCTAGTTGGGGTGTTACATATGAGGTAATCCTCATTGTGATTATGATTTGCCTTCGAGCTAGATAAATGTGACTATTGGACCAAAGCAGTAACTTTGGAATTTGAATGGCATATTAGTTTTCTTTGGGCTCATTCTTATCTTTGCTTTAATGTGAAATATGAATTATAAAACAATTGAGTAAAATAATGAGTTATAATGTTATAAATTGTGATATCCATAAGTGTTGTGCATTTGCATTGCAATTGAATAATATTGTTATCTAGGTTTGTACCACTAAGCTTCTGGCTTAGCGCGATTGTCATTTATCACACAGGTGACAGGGTAGATCCAGTTGAGCCAGAGAGTTCAGATAGACCGAGTCAAGTCTAGGCTTGAGATTGTGAGAGCAGTGTTGTTTTGGACATCAAGATCAGAGACAAACTGCCAGCATGTATAAATTTATATATTTTTGTAAATATTGATTTTTATGTAAACATATGTATATTCCACTGCTTATTAAACAAATGTTTTAGATAAACTTTTGGGTAATGAAGATATATATATGTATTTTAACAAGAAATTTTTCATCTATTACTTTTTGTAATATACGTTAAATGTTTTAAGTTTATTCAGATTGACTTATGATGATTTGAATTAAAGTTTTAAAGATTGGTTTGTTTAAAATGGATTGTGATGTTCTTATATCTGGTATACGTATATTACATATGTGGGTGTATGTGGTGTATGTATATGGGGTACAAGGGTGTTACACTTGTTTTGGTATCAGAGCCTAGGTTTGAGGTTCTCAACCTAGGTAAATTGTAAGAAAAAGAAAATTAAGATTTTAAAATATGGTTTTTAAATAAGATATATGCATTAGCATTGGTAGTTTTTGATCTTTGATGAGGTAATTTCTACTATGTTTGCAGATATAGGTAGTAATAGCATCTCAGACACGTCAGTCTGTAAAGGGTAGTGCTGAGAGTGTAGCTCTTGTTGATGGTAGAGATGGAACTAGAGTTGATATAGCTTGAGAGACACTTGCTCCTGTGCGAGAGAGACTAGCAGTTGATGAGATTCTGCTGGTTTGGTTATGACATATGGTTGAGTTGTTGAGGCAGGCTCCAGTGCAACAGTCACCACCGTAGCCGCAAGTACTGATGAGGCAGTATGATAAATTAAGGAAGTTTGGAGCTGAGGACTTTGTTGGTACTACATATCCTACAGTAGCTGAGTAGTGGTTAGATAGACTTCAGAGGGTATTCATCCAGCTACAAGCTACTCCTAAAGAAAAGTTTGATTATGCCAGATCACTTTTGCAGAGAGATGCATATGATTGGTGGAAGACGGTTCCACATGCGATGGATGATCCACCAACCTTGATTTACGATGATTTTTCTGCTGGAGTTTGAGCAGAAGTATACTCTGAGGGAGTATAAAGATGCAAAGAAGATGGAGTTTCTGAATCTGAGACAGGATAATCGGACAGTGACAGAGTATGAGATTGAGTATATTCGGTTGAGTCATTATGCCGGTGTGATTATTTCAGATGAGATAGATCGGTGTCAAATATTTGAGGAGGGGTTGAAACCCTCTATTATGTGTATTGTCGTAGGCTCCCGGTATCAAGATTTTTCTCAGTTGGTTGTAGCTACCAAGAGTGTTGAGAGAGCATGGGGTATTACAGCAGTTGCTACTGAGGAGGAGACTAGAGCTAAGAGACCCCTGAGTGAGGCAGGGTCTTCATCTGTGAAGAGAGGCAGAGGAGGCTATTTTCTGAGGTTCGGTAGGAGTCAGAGGTAGCCTGGTAGGTCAGTACAGCATCAGAGGCAGAGATCAAGACCTACGGTTTCAGTGGCTAGTGCTCCGACTCTAGTGGTTTAGAGGCCAGTTTCTTATACATGTGTCCATTGTGGTAGTGCACATGGGGGTGTTTGTTGGAAGATAGGTGGACCAGGAGTTTGTTATAGATGTGAGTCACCAGATCATTTCCTCAGGGATTGCTCTGAGTTACCGAAGGATAGACAGACTGATACTGCAGCTTCTCAACCCAGTGTTAGAGGAGGTCGAGGGGGCAGAGGTTTTAGTAGAGGTGGTTGACCTGGGTTTAGTCAGAGAGGAGGTTCTACATTCGGATGCTTCAGCCGTCATTACGGGTACATTTTCTTTATTTGGCATTTCAGTTCTTGCTCTAATAGATCCTGGATCTACTCATTCATACATAAGTGCATCTATCTTGCCTGTGACTAAATTGCATTCAGAGTCCCTAGGATTTAATGTTTTGGTGACAAATCCTTTAGGGCATAGTGTGGTAGTTAGCAAGGTGCATCGTAATAGTTTAGTTGTGGTACAGGATGAGGAGTTTCTTGGTGATTTGATTGAGATGCCTTTCATGGAGTATGATTTAATTTTAGGCATAGATTGGTTATCTAAGTATGGGGCTGTGGTAGATTGTCAGCAAAAGTGTGTTACCCTGAGAACCTGTGATGGTAGAAGTGTGATGGTATCTAGTAAGCAGAGACATCTTTCATCCATGTTTGTTTTAGCTATTGCAGCTGGGAGGTTGATTCGAAAGGGATGTGAGGCTTATCTTGCTCATGTGGTAGATATCAGAGTAGTGGGTTCCCAGCTTGATAGTATACCCACAGTTGCTGAATTTTCAGATGTTTTTCCTGAGGAGTTACCAGTGATATCCCCTGAGAGAGAGGTTGAGTTTGGTATCGATTTGTTGCCTGGCACCACTCCCATCTCTATTACTCTATCGAATGGCACCTGCTGAGTTGAGAGAGTTGAAGCTGCAGTTGCAGGAGTTGGTGGATAAAGGGTTTGTTCACCCTAGTGTGTCTCCATGGTGAGCACCTGTTTTGTTTGTGAAGAAGAAGGATGGTACTTTGAGACTGTGCATTGATTATAGGTAGTTCAATAAAGTGACCATCAAGAACAAGTATCCTTTGCCTAGGATAGATGATCTCTTTGATCAGTTGAAGGGAGCAGCAGTATTCTCTAAAAGTGATTTGAGATTAGGGTACCATCAGTTGAGAGTTAGAAAGGAAGATGTATCTAAGACAGCTTTCCACACAAGGTATGGGCATTATGAGTTCTTAGTAATGCCTTTTGGATTAACGAATGCACCATCTACATTCATGGATTTGATGAACAATGTGTTAGACCCTATCTAGATTAGTTTGTGGTGGTCTTTATTGATGATACCTTGGTGTATTCATGCTATGAGGAGGATCATGACAAGCATTTGCGAATTGTATTACAGACTTTGAGAGAGAAGCAGTTGTATGATAAACTGTCTAAATGTGAGTTTTGGCTTGATCAAGTGACTTTTCTCAGTAATGTGGTTTCAGCAGAGGGTATAAGAGTTGATCCTAGTAAAGTTGAGGCTATTTTGAATTGGAGTCCACCGAAGACAGTGACTAAGGTTAGAAGCTTTCTGGGTTTGGCAGGCTATTATTGATGGTTTGTGAAGGGTTTTTTTTATAGCTACTCTACTCACTAAATTACTTTGAAAGGGAGTTAGATTCATGTGGACAGATTGGTGTCAAGCAAGCTTTGAGCAGTTGAATGAAATGTTGACTCAAGCTCCTGTTCTTACCTTGCCTATGGAAGATAAACCATATGTGATTTATAGTGATGCATCACATAGTGGTTTAGGTTGTGTTTTGATGCAGGAGGGTAGAGTCATAGCTTATGCTTCTCGACAGTTGAAGCCACATGAGTTAATTACCACACTAATGATTTGGAATTGGCAGCCATAGTTTGTGCTTTGAAGATTTGGCGACATTACTTGTGTTTCATCTATACGGATCACAAGAGTTTGAAATAATTTGGTGTTTAGAGTGAGTTGAATCTTCGACAGAGATGGTGGTTGGAGTTGATTAAAGACTATGACTATTTAATTAATTATCTTCCTAGCAAGGCAAATGTTATTGCTAATGCCTTGAGTCGGAAGTCTTTGACAGGTTTGACTGCTTATTCGCTCTCGTTGCTTGTTGAGTTGAGAGCGTTGCATGCTAGTTTTGAATCATATGATGATGGTGCTTTGTTGTCTCAGTTGCAATTGAAACCGGTGTTGTTGGATCATATTTGAGAGGCTTAGTTGGCAGATGAGAAATCTAGAGAATTGTTTTGGATTGCCAAAAGGGGGAGAGCCGAGATTTCCATGTGTGGAATGATGGCAGTCTTTGGTACAAAGATAGATGGTGTGTTCCTAATGATGCAAGATTGAAAAAGATAATTTTGGAGGAAGCACATCAGTTGGCTTTTGCTATGCACCCTAGGAGTACTAAGATGTATCATGATTTGAAGCAATATTATTGGTGGTCAAGTATGAAGAGGGACATAACGGAGTTTATATCCAAATGTCTCAGTTGTCAGAGAGTGAAGGCAGAGCACCAAGTTCCTTCGGGGTTGCTCCAACCTTTATCAGTGCCTGTGTGAAAATGGGAGAGTGTAATGATGGATTTTGTGACTGATTTGCTATTGACTCAGAAGAAGCATGATGCCATTTGGGTGATTGTTGATCAATTGATGAAGATAGTTCATTTTCTTCCAGTTCGGATGGACTATTCTCTTGAGAAGTTGGCTAAGCTGTATATAAGTGAGATAGTGAGATTGCATGGAGTCCCAATTTCTTTGATATCTGATCGAGATCCCCGCTTTACTTCAAGGTTTTGGAAGAGTTTGCATGATGCTTTGGGTTCTCAATTACATTTTAGCACTTCTTTCCATCCGCAGATAGATGGGCAGTCATAGAGAGTGATACATATTTTAGAGGATATGTTGAGAAGTTGTATTATTGATTTCTCTGGGAGTTGGGACAGATTTTTGCCACTGATTGAGTTTGCCTATAACAACAATCATCAGTCCAGTATTAGAATGGCACCTTATGAGGCATTGTATGGTAGAAGATGTAGGACGCCTCTATGTTGGGGGTGAGGTTGGAGAAGCTAAGTTGGTTGGTCATGATTTGATTAAAGAAATAGAAGAGAAAGTGAACATAATTTGGGATCGTTTGAAAGCAGCATCAGACCGACAGAAATCCTATTCAGATTTGAAGAGAAGAGACATAGAGTTCAGTGTAGGAGATAAAGTATTTTTGAAAGTGTCTCCTTGGAAGAAAATTTTGAGGTTTGGCCACAAAGGGAAGTTGAGTCCTCATTTCATTGGACCTTATAAGGTATTGGAGAGAGTTGGACCAGTGGCCTATAGACTCATTTTGCCACCTAAATTGGATCGAATTCACAATGTCTTCCATGTCTCTATGCTACGGAGGTACAGGTCTGGCCCATCTCATATTTTGTTAGTGTAATCCATTGAGGTGAGTCCAGATCTGACTTATGGGGAAGAACCAGTGGCTATTTTGGCACGTGAAGTGAAAGAGTTAAGAAATAAGAAAGTGCCACTTGTGAAGGTTCTTTGGAAGAATCATGCTAAGGAAGAGGCAACTTGGGAGAGTGAGCAAGTGATGCGAGATCAGTACCCCAGTTATTCTAGATTTGAGAACAGGTAATTTTGAGGACAACATTTATTTGTAGAGGGGGAGAATTGTAATGTACCAAAAAAAAACCCTAAAATTATGGAAATGCTAATTATTAGAATTGAATTAAATGGTTAGTGTATTTATATGGTTAAGTGGAAAGAAAGGAGAAAGGGAAGTGTGTATATGTTGTATATATGAAGATATATACAATATATACAAGTCAACAAGTTGAGTTGGTCAAATGATATATTTAATTATTTAAAATAGAAATTAAATGTTTGTGGAAGATGATATTTGATATTTATAATATTATAATAATTTAATTGCTTGGTTGAGATTTAGTGAGGATTTATGTGGTTAATGAAGTGGAGTGGTTATTGACTTTTCATCATCTTCTTTTTTCTTCTCCAAGAGGACTGGCCATCACCATTGTCGAAGGGAAAAGAGGTTTTATTTCTTCCTAACTCAAGCAATTGAAGGATTTCAAGTGATCAAGTTGGAGTTTTAAGGATTTTCTTCATATTTGGTAAGTTTCCAACTTGTTTCTTTAATTTCTTTTGAGTTTGTGTATATGAGTTCGTTGGATGGTTGGTGTAGTTGTGTTTATGGTTGATTTTGGTGTGTTTGAGGTTGTTTTGTCTAGTTAACTTTAATTTTTGGGGTTGGATTGAAGAGATAGGGCCAAGTTTGGTGAAGAAAAAAAGAGTTGTGGATTATGTAAGTTTGAGTTGTGAAATATGGTTGTGATTGTGTTTTGATGCATGTAATTGAGTTTTTTTGATGTTATGCAAGTTTATTATGGTATATTGATGGATTTGGTTGAGTTTGTTTGGAATGGAAAAGGGTAAAGATAAGATGATTGTTGGATGTGGCATTTTTGGTATCGATTTCAGGTTTTTGGCCTGACGCGCCCAATAGCACAGCCATGTCTTTGGGAGTGTCGATGGTTCTATTTTCAGTGTGGGTGACACGATCAATGACATGCCTATGTCCCTGAGTGTGTCATAGCTTTTGTGTAATAGAAGGATTGACACGTCCAGTGACACGCCCATGTCACTGAGCGTGTCACAGCTTCTATCTTAGAGGAGGATTGACATCTGCAGTTACACGTCCATTTCACTGAGCGTGTCAAAGCTTCTGTGTTCTGGGTTTAGGACATTGTTGCACTATAATTAAGAACTACTACAAAGCGTCACTCGCAAGTATATGAGGCAGCTGTAGCAAAGGTGATCACCCTAAGGTCGTTTCCCCAAGAAGGTGTGGTTCGTAATAGCTTGATTAAAGCAATTAAATTAAAAGCGAGAGTTTGTTGTTTGGAATGCAAAAGAACAATTTAAACCTAAAATTAACGTACGTAGGGTTGATGTGTGTGAAAGTTGTACAAGATCAAATTGATTCTTGGGAATATGCCTAGGGTTGTAGGTCCATTCAATCAAAGCTCAATTCTCAATTATCCATTTACATAACCTTGTAAATTAATTTGTTCCTTAAGGTTAATTAGTCAATTACCAATTCATTAGTTCTCACATTCATGAAATAGCAAATTACCAATTATTTTACATTTGCAAATTAATGAAACCCTAGAACTTATATTTCTAATTCATTCATATGGTAGTCGATTGCATAATTCCAATATCAAATTTCACCTCTCGGTCCTTCATTCAATATCTAGAGATCAATAGGTAGCTAATCTATTAACCTAGCATACAATTCAATGCAATCAACCTACAACAAGGTACATCAATTGAAATATAAATTCAAAGCATTCAATCAAATATACTACAAACCCTAAGCATGGGTTTTTAGCTCAACATCATCAATTTAAAACATTCATTCAACTCAATATAAATCAAATACAAATTGTCCAATTGCAATATCAATTCTCTTAATATAACAAAAACAATAATGAAATGAATTAAAAGAGAGAATAGAAAAATCCCTTGTGAATATGCCAAGAGTAGGATTACTAATCTTCCTCCTAGCTCCACTTTGATGTATGATGAAGAACTCAAGCCCTCTTCAATGGTTGATTCTCCTTTGCAAAATGGAATGGACCTTTCTTAAGTCACCAAACCTTCAATTGATTATACCTTTGAGAGATGGATTGGAGCTTTCTCAAGTCACCAAACCTTTCAATGAAGCTTCTTCAACCTTTAAGAGCTTGTTAACCCACTTGATCCCAAAGAACCTCAAATATCTTGTCAATGGAAGATGGAGAAGTTGAAGATGGAGGATAAAGATGAAGGGACATGGAGAGTGTCACTCTCTCCTCATCCCAAAATGTGTTTGCTCGCTCCCTCTCTTTTCTTTTCTCCCTTTCAAAACCCTAGCCGTCTCCCCCTCTCTTGAAAACCCTAATTCTATTATTTATATGAAACCTCCGCTCCAAAAATCTGCGTTTTCTTTAGTTCATGAGTGACATGGCCAAGCTCAGGTAAGCTTGGCCGTGTTTGAGGTGCTTGGAGGGACACAGCCACAAGCTTGGCCGTGTCCCCTGAGGATGTCCACTTCTACCTTCATATATGTTTCTTTGGAAGCTTGGCCGTGTTTGACAAGTTTGGAGGGACACGGCCTGTAACACCCCTATATCCTGTATACGTACCAAGCATGCTTAAACGATCATAATATACGTATACTGAACATAGAAAATGCTACATTTTAAAAAGACACAACAAATATCTTTGTAAATAAGTGAAACCAATCTCAAACAAATAAAAGAAATCCAAAAAACACCATATATAAAATGTTTAATAATTCACAGCGGAAGTTATTACAAATATATTATAAGTCAAAGTTTACAAAACATAGAATATATACATGATTGGCAGCTCTTCTCTGATCTTTAAGTCCCAAAAGAGAAATCCTCAATGTCTAGTCTCACTTGGTCTCGAAGAGCTCTCAGGTTCAACTCTGTCACTTGCGCGATCAAACACTATCGCGCTAAGCCAACGGCTTAGTAGTACAAAGTATGCTAGCATTATGCTTTAGTGCAATGTAATGTCACACATTTTATTAATAAATCAACATCATAGATGGAAGGCTAACAACATACCTATATATTTCATAAAGTACACATATATAAACATATCACATTTCAACATCCTTCCTTATAACTCATTAGTCAATCATTTTATCATTCATAAATCACATTAAACAAAGACAAGCATGGGCCCAAAACATACTAATATACCATTCAATTTTCAGAGTAGATGTTTTGGTTTAATCATCACATTTATCATTATCATAAACCCAACTAGGCTTCAAGGATTAGGTTCAACCAAGCTTCAAGGGGAACAAAGTATGCTAAGTCTCAACCCAACTTGGCTTCAAGAACCAACCCAACCTAGCTTCAAGGGTTGTAACATCTCAATTAGGCTTCAAGGACTAGACCCAACCAAGCTTCAAGGGGAGTAAAACATGTTAAACTTCTACCCAACTTGGCTTCAAGGATCAAGCCCAACCTAACTTCAAGAGAGTGTTACTATCATTAGGCATGCCACCAACAACAAACTCTGAAAATTGAATAACACATTAGCCACACAATTCATTTATTATTTCATTCTCAATTCTCATCATCAATTAAGCAAACATGCCTTATATCTTTCAATTGAATCATCATAGCCAATCACAATGGCTTCACATCACATTTGAGTTATCATAGCCAATCACAATGGCCTCATATCATATCATATCTCAATTCATATTATACATATAGCTTCATTGATATAACATTTCAAAATACATAAGTCATATAACACATTACCATTCACAAGATTCACAATGCATATAACATAACATTGTTCATATAGTATCATATGCATCATCGTTATCTTTAAATGTATATTCACTCTCAACAATGCAAGGAGAGCAAAGAAACAATCATAGTAGCCAACACACTCAAGGGACACGGCCAAGCTTGTGGCCGTGTCTCTCAACACAAAATCAAGCCGAGGCAGACACGGGCAAGGGACACGGCCGTGTCTCTCAACAAAAATCAAGCAGTGGCAAACATGGGCAAGGGACACGGATGAGCCAATGGCCGTGTCTCTCCAAAAATCATCCAACACGGCCAAATTTCCTTAGACTTGGCCGTGTCTCCCAAAAATTCTTTAGTTTGGCCGTGTCTTTTCCTTAGTTTGGCCGTGTCTCTCATGATTAAAAACCCTAATCATGGCCAAATCTCTTTTGATTGAATTTAAACACATTGTGCACAACATAACCTCATTCAAATGAATATAAACAATGTCATTAACACATATCTTGCATGCTCATCACAATATTCACATTAACAATACATTTAATAACTCACCACTTCAAAACCCTAAAACCAACATCACTCTTATTCTTTCAATATCAACATCCACTTAACTTACCATCTTCAAACCAAAAACAACACCAATTTAACTTTGTAAATTACAATCAATTTCAACACTTAGAAACACATCTCAAACACACCCAATCATAAAATCAACAATTTTTAACTCGCCTCAAACACAACCTCAAAATAACAAAGGAAAACAAGAGAGTACTTACCACAATTGAAGAAATTTCACAAATCTCCAACTTAATCACTTGATTCTTCCTTCAATTTGAGCTTAGAACTTCAAGATCCTCTCTTGCTCTCTTGCTCTCTTTTGTCTTTGGATGAGCCGGCCACCATAAGGGAAAAGAAGAAAAGATGATGAAGAAAAGTCAAATTATCATCTCTTTAAATCTCCACCAAGCAATTCTAACAAGACAATTACCAACATACCCTCTTCTCACTTGTTCTAACTACCCTTCATCCACATGCCCTTTTTAGTAATTTCACTCATCCCAAATTAAAATATCTTCTTCCCTTGACTCTCCATTTGACCAACATATATGTTATATATATTAACATATATACAACATATACAATCCATTAACATAATCATTTCCTTTGCAAAAACATATATACATTAAATTCAAATCAACAACAATTGAGCTAAAGCTTCTAGGGCACACTTTGGGATATTACACGGCCACAAGATTGGCCGTGTCCCTTGAGTGTGTCCGCTCCTGTGTGATTTTCATCTCTTCTTCTTTGGACTTGAGTGTGACACGGCCAAGCTTAGACAACTTGGTCGTGTTTGTCATGTTTGGAGGGACATGGCCACAAGCTTGGCCATGTCCCTTGAGTGTGTCACCTACTGCTCTTCGTTCTTTGCTCTTCTTTCTTTGGTCTTCTTTGGTTTGCTTCTTGGGTGAGACACAGCCAGAGGCTTGGCCGTGTCTCTGGGTGTGTCTCTCTCTGCCCTCTTCAATCTTTGAGGGACACGGCCAAGCCTGATTTGGCTTGGCCATGTCTTGCTTGGTTCATGCTTTTCTTGCACTGTTTTGATCTTCCAATGGTCTTTTTGCATCTAAACCTAAAAAAAACACTTTAAACACACTTAAAACAAAAATTAATCAAAACATTAACTAAAACACACATAAAATCATACTAAAAACAAGTACAAAAATGATCTAAACAACTACCCCAGACTTAACTTCTTGCTTGTCCCCAAGCCAGGCTAAATCAAACACACTAAACAAGATAAATTTTGTTAAGTTCAAGAGTTATAAAGATGCATCAAGACTTCCTTATCCCTAAATCCGCAATCAATATCAAATCAAACAAAATCTACACCCATGCAATTAAATGGTTTTCCATGCATAACCTATGTTGTCACTCCCTCACCAACTCTTACAAGTGTTTGATCATGGTGGTGTTTTCACTCATAACAATCAATGAAAGATTATTACCATAGGCTTGCTTATCAATCAAATCTCCACTACAAAATAACAATCAAGCATCAATCAAAAGGTCTTTATTGGGTTGTAATGGGGCTAAGGTAAAGGCATGGCATTTAGGAAATGTGAGCTTAATCATTAAGTTCAAGAGCACTTTAAGAATGAAGTACCCGATCATATACATAACCCAACAACCCCAAAACACCTTCCTCTCATCTACCCCTTGACATTAAAGAGCTTTTCAAGGGAACTCACTTATTAAATCTTGCAATGATACATTCAAACCCTTTCAACAAGAACAACAATTATTCCTTTTATTATATATATAAAATTTTTTTCTTCTTTTTCTTTTTTTTTATTTTTTTTGTTATTATATATATATATATATTTTCTTCTTTTTTTTTTATTTTCCTTTGCAATCTTAAACCTACTAAATTTAACCCCACACTTAATTCAACACAACACTCTGTCATAAACGCTCTTAAAATGCTCTTGACCTAATGAAAGGATAAGAGTTAAACAACAAGGTTCAAGCTAATGGTGTTGTGAAAAAGAAAGAAAAGGAAAATGAAATAGGCTCAAAATTGGCTAACTAAGGTTAAATATAGGGTTGGTCTTTTTAAGCCAAAGTGGTTCACCTAATTGCCTTAATCATCTTGATGCCAAATTGAAATTTTTATGTAATCTTAAAATGCATTTCAAAGCAAGTTCTAGTAATTCATCAATCAAAGATGTTTACCCACAAAAAGAATAATAAGTTGACGGCTCAATTCCTCACTAGGTTAATGGCAATGCAAAGAAAAACCAAAAAAATTGACAATAAGCACCAATTCTACTCAATTCTCAAATTCATGCTTCAAAAATTCAAAGGTCATCTATCAACAATTTTTATAACAATTGAACTTTTTAAAACTCATTTATTCAATGAAAAACATTAAAAACATTAACTAAACTTAAACAAAAATAACTTAAAAGTAAAAACACAAAAACATAAAATGCAAAATGCACCCCCACACTTAAAGATTCGCATTGTCCTCAATGTGAGCATGCATAAACTAAAGAGAGTTCAGATAAAACCTGACTTTCATCGTTCCCATATACGATGTGTAGGGCTCCTTCCACCTATAATGCAATTGGAGCCCATGACTGAGAGGATGAACAAAATGTAACTTTGAAATGTAGCCGATGTATGGCAACCCCTAAATAGTATTCCTTTAAGAGAACATGTCTCAAAGGGACATGTGAAGGTCATCTCAGGGTGATCCTCCAGTGCTATAGGAACATGGTAAAAATCTTTGTCTTTGTGCAACCTGAGCATATCAGATTTCTGCTCTTCCTTACCACCAAGAGTAGTAGATATGACTTTTGGGGACTCTTTAAGTTCAACCAAGTTTGGTTGAATCACTTCTTCATCCACTTTAACAATGTCAAGTCCCATCTCAACAACCTCAGTATCTTGCTCCTCATCCTTCAAGCTACATGGAAATGGATTTGATGGCCTATCAGGATTGGAAAATTCATGCAACTTTGGTGAGGTTAATGCCTCCAAATTCTCCTTCTCGTTTGATTGGCTCAACTCCTCAATGTTGGTTTGTATCTCCTCGCCATTATCTTCTTGATTAGTGCTTGCATCCAAAGAATCACAAAATTTGTTATATATTACCTGTTCACTCCTCAAATTTGTGATTACCTTGACTTGCTCCAATTGGCTAGGAAATTCCTCTTCTTGGTGTGCTTGGAGTTGATGTGCTAGTTGCCTAACTTGAATATCCACCCTCTTCAATGATTCCTCCAAAGAATCAATCCTCTCATTGATCCCTTCCTGATTTTGTGTGCTAATTTGAATGTAAGCATTCAAATCATCTTCCACTGTGGATTTCTTACATTGATCTTGATTTTGTGCACTAATTTGAATGAAGGCATTCAAACTATCTTCCAAAGTGGGTTCCTTAAGTTTATCTTGATTTTGCGTGCTAATTCGAATGAAGGAATTCACACTATCTTCAAGTGTAGGTGTCTTAAGGGAATTTTGATTAGAATATTGCTCTTGAGAGTAAGAGTCTCTTTTGTAAGGTTGAAAAAAATTTGGAGGTGGAATGTGCTGCTGATTTTCCCAAGAAAAATTTGGTTGGCCTCCCCAGTTGGGATTATAAGGATTGGAATATGTGTCATTTCTACCCATTTGCTGGAAACCTTGGTAGTCATATTCTTCCTCTTGCCATTCTTGGTATCATCCAAAACCCATTGAACACGTATTTGCACTATGGCCTACATTGCCACATGCTGCACATATCTCTTGGCGTGGCATAGGTGCTCTTCCTTTTGCATTTAGCACCTTAAGTTGATTCGTCAATTCTGCTAATTGCCATGCCATTCAGAATCATCGTTCCTATCATAAACTCCCCCGTGCCTTGAAAACTACATCTTTACAAAAAGAACTTAGCAATTTGAAGAAAAACAAATAAATAATTAAATTAAAAGAAAATCAAAGAAAACAAATAAACAATTCAAAGAAAACAAACAATCAATTAAATTGTAAAGAAAAATCAAACTATCACTACTTAAATAGCCTTCCCCGGCAGCGGCGCCAAAAACTTGATGCGCTCAAATTAAGTACTACTACAAAGCGTCACTCGCAAGTATACGAGGCAGCTGTAGCAAAGGTGATCGCCCCAAGGTCGTTTCCCCAAGAAGGTGTGGTTCGTAATAGCTTGATTAAAGCAATTAAATTAAAAGCGAGACTTTGTTGTTTGGAATGCAAAAGAACAATTTAAACCTAAAATTAACGTACGCAGGGTTGATGTGTGTGAAAGTTGTATAAGATCAAATCGATTCTAGGGAATATGCCTAGGGTTATAGGTCCATTCAATCAAAGCTCAATTCTCAATTATCCATTAACATAACCTTGTAAATTAATTTGTTCCTTAAGGTTAATTAGTCAATTACCAATTCATTAGTTCTCACATTCATGAAATAGCAATTACCAATTATTTTACATTTGCAAATTAATGAAACCATAGAACTTATATTTCTAATTCATTCATAGGGTAGTCGATTGCATAATTCCGATATCAAATTTCACCTCTCGGTCCTTCATTCAATATCTAGAGATCAATAGGTAGCTAATCTATTAACCTAGCATACAATTCAATGCAATTAACCTACAACATGGTACATCAATGGAAATATCAATTCAAAGCATTCAATCAAATATACTACAAACCCTAAGCATGGGTTTTTAGCTCAACACCATCAATTTAAAACATTCATTCAACTCAATATAAATCAAATACAAATTGTCCAATTGCAATATCAATTCTCTTAATATAACAAAAACAATATTGAAATGAATTAAAAGAGAGAATAGAAAAACCCCTTGTGAATATGCCAAGAGTAGGATTACTAATCTTCCTCCTAGCTCCACTTTGATGTATGATGAAGAACTCAAGCCCTCTTCAATGGTTGATTCTCCTTTGCAAAATGGAATGGAGCTTTCTCAAGTCACCAAACCATCAATTGATTATGCCTTTGAGAGATGGATTGGAGCTTTCTCAAGTCACCAAACCTTTCAATGAAGCTTCTTCAACCTTTAAGAGCTTGTTAACCCACTTGATCCTAAAGAACCTCAAAGATCTTGTCAATGGAAGATGGAGAAGATGAAGATGGAGGATGAAGATGAAGGGACAAGGAGAGTGTCACTCTCTCCTCATCCCAAAATGTGTTTGCTCGCTCCCTCTCTTTTCTTTTCTCCCTTTCAAAACCCTAGTTATCTCCCCCTCTCTTGAAAACCATAATTCTATTATTTATATGAAACCTCCGCTCCAAAAATCCGCGTTTTCTTTAGTTCATGAGTGACACGGCCAAGCTCAAGTAAGCTTGGCCGTGTTTGAGGTGCTTGGAGGGACACGGCCACAAGCTTGGCCGTGTCCCTTGAGGATGTCCACTTCTGCCTTTATATATGTTTCTTTGGAAGCTTGGCCGTGTTTGACAAGTTTGGAGGGACACGGCCACAAGCTTGGCCGTGTCCCTTGAGTGTGTCACCTACTGCTCTTCGTTCTTTGCTCTTCTTTCTTTGGTCTTCTTCAGTTTGCTCCTTGGGCGAGACACGGCCAGAGGCTTGGTCGTGTCTCTGGGTGTGTCTCTCTCTGCCCTCTTTAATCTTTGAGGGACACGGCCAAGCCTAATTTGGCTTGGCCATGTCTTGCTTGGTTCATGCTTTTCTTGCACTATTTTGATCTTCCAAGGGTCTTTTTGCATCTAAACCTAAAACAAACACTTTAAACACACTTAAAACAAAAATTAATCAAAACATTAACTAAAACACACATAAAATCATACTAAAAACAAGTACAAAAATGATCTAAACAGACATGGCCAAGGACACGCCCGTGTTGTTGAGCATGTCATGTGTAGAGTTTGCCCTAGATAGTTCTTATTCTTATTTTCTTATGTGTATCACTAAATAAGTATGTTTAATCATATTTGGATTAGGTTTTGAAGAGATTTTAGTTACCCCAATCCAAGTGTTGAAGGATATCTTGGAAGAGGAGATTGCAATTGGTGTTTGTTGCTCTTAGAGGTAAGTACAAACCTTAAATGATTGCATACATTTACATGACTTTGGGACTTAACACATTTGGTTGGAAAATGTGTTAAGTTACCTATTATATTGTTGGTGCATGAGAATAGTGCTATGATTTACATAATGTGAACTATGTGAAATATATAATGATGATTCAAAATGTATGGACAATGCAATTTGTTATGTATACACTAATGATAGTGTGTGAAGCCATTGGCTATGCCTAAACTGATATAAATGAGATATTTGAGGCATTGTGCTTATAATGATCATGAGAAAATGAAAAAAAAATTTGATAATGAAATTATGAAAGAATTGTGTGCCTAGTATGTTATTCAATTTTCAGAGTTTTGTTGTTGGTGGCATGCCTAAAAAGTAACAATCCCTTGAAGCTGGGTTGGGCTTGGTCCTTGAAGCTTAGTTAGGTGTTACATGATGTAGAAGACCCTTAAAGCTGGGTTGGGCCTAGTCCTTAAAGCCTAGTTGGGATGTTACATATGAGGTAATCCTCATTGTGATTATGATTCGCCTTCGGGCTAGATAAATGTGACTATTGGACCAAAGCAGTAACTCTAGAATTTGAATGGCATATTAGTTTTCTTTGGGCCCATGCTTATCTTTACTTTAATGTGAAATATGAATTATAAAATAATTGAGTAAAATAATGAGTTATAATGTTATAAATTGTGGTATCCATAAGTGTTATGCATTTGCATTGCAATTGAATAATATTGTTATCAATATTTGTACCACTAAGCTTCTGGCTTAGCGCGATTGTGATTTATTGCACAGGTGACAGGATAGATCCGGTTGAGCCGGAGAGTTCAGCTAGACCGAGTCAAGTCTAGGCTTGAGATTGTGATAGCAGTGTTGGTTTGGACATCAAGATTAGAGATGAACTGCCAGCATGTATAAATTCTATATATTTTTTTGAATATTGATTTTTATTTAAACATATGTATATTCCGATGCATATTCTGCTGCTTATTAAACAAATATTTTAGATAAACTTTTGGGTAATGAAGATATATATATGTATTTTAACAAGAAATGTTTTGTCTATTACTTTCTATAATATAAGTTAAATGTTTTAAGTTTATTCAGATTGACTTATGATGATTTGAATTAAAGTTTTAATGATTGGTTTGTTTAAAATGGATTGTGACATTCTTATATCCGGTATACGTATATTACATATGTGGGTGTATGTGGTGTATATATATGGGCTACAAGGGTGTTACAAACTTATTCCTCAAGCCTCTGGTTTTGACCAGTTCATTAACTCTTTGCTATGAATATGAGACAATCATGAAAACTAACACAGACCATGATGCATGGTATGATACTATAAGACGGTTTTTGGAGGAAAGGGAATGCCCGTCAGGGGCAACAAAGAAAGAAAGAAGAGCCATAAGTCGGTGGTCTTTGCAATACATCTCCTTCCATGGAGAGTTATATTGAAGATAGCCTGATGGGGTGCACTTGAGATGCTTGAGGAAGCCTGAAGTAAAGCATATCATGTCAGAAATACACACGGGAAGTTGCGGTCCACACATGAGTGGTTTAGCCCTAGTTAAAAAGATTATTCGACAAGGTTACTACTGATTGACCATGGAGAGAGATTGTATTGAGATTGTAAAGAAGTGCCAACAATATCATATGCATAGTAATTTGAATCAAATGCCTCTTGAAGAATTGCATTCTATGTATTCACCCTGGCCCTTTGCCACTTGGGGGATTGACATTATTGGAGAGCTACATCCGACAGCCTCAAACGGTCACCGTTTTATTATAGTAGCGGTAGATTATTTTTTAAAATGGGTCAAAGCCGATTCCTTCAACAAATTGGGGGCAAGTCAAATAGCTAGATTTATTGAAAGGAACGTCATCTACCAGTATGGGGTCCCGTACAGTGTAATCTCAGACAATGGGGTATAGTTTCAAGGAGCAGTTAAGGACTTATTCTGGAACTACCAAATCCATCATCACCGATGTTCTCCTTATAGACCAAAGGCTAATGGTGCAGTAGAAGCAACAAGTAAGACAATTAAGCAAATTCTATCCAAAATGACCAAGACATACAGGGATTGGTCAGAGATGCTTCCTTTTGCTTTATGGGGACATAGAACAAGTGTGCGAACACTGACTAGAATGACACCGTTCTCTTTGGTTTACGGGATGGAAGTAGTGTTGCCAATTGAAATTGAGATCAAGTTGTTAAGAGTGGTCTTGAAAGCTGAACTGCCTGAAATGGAATGAGTAGTGAGCAGATATACATAGTTAGCTTTACTAGAGGAGAGAATGTTAAAAGCACTGTATCATCATCAACTGTATCAAAGGAGGATAGCTCGGGCTTACAATAGAAGGGTTAAGATCAGAAAACTCAGAGTCGGGGATTTTGTGTTGAAACAATGTAAGCCTAATGTATCTGATCCAAGAAGGAAATTTAGGCCTAGCTGGGAAGGGCCATATGTTGTGAAACAAGTCATGAACAAGGTGCAGTGAAGTTATCAAACATGGACGGGAACAAGTTTAGTGAGCCAGTGAACATTGACAGTTTGAAGATGTTTTATGTATAAAAAAAGAGGAAAAGAAAAAAGAGCTCGTTAGGTTGAAAACCCAAAAGGGGTGGCCCATGCAAAAGTTAGAGCAGTCCACTAGTTTCAAAAACCCGAAAGGGCGGGCTAGGCAACAATTAGGGCTAAATGAGAGAAAATCACCAATTAAAAAACCCAAAAGGGCTAGTTGGCAACAGGAGTGGTCTTGTGTATGCTGGCTTTATGTTTGGTTGTTCCCTAATTTAATAAAACAAAATTAACATTAAAATTGTTCTATGTGCACAGTTATAAGTATTTGACCAGATATGGATGAAATAAATAAACACAATAGCAAAAGGTGATGATAAATTATAAAAGGAAAAGAAGCATCTTTTATTATTACTTTTATTATTTTTTCGTCCTAACAATACACTTTCTAAAGAAATTGACAAATGTAAAATCTATGGCAGACGATAAGTGTAACGTGCAGGCCAGCTTTGTTTTAGCCGATCAAAGTAGGCTTCAGTCAGACAAGGTGTAATATCCCAAAATATACCCTAGAAGTTTGGTATAATAATTGTTGTAATTGAATTAAGTGTATTTGTGTTTAATTGGAAAAGAGAAAAGAAGTGAAGAGAGTGTATATGTTGTGTATATGAAAATATATACAACATATACACAAGTCAATGAGAAAGTCAAAGGAAGAGATTAATTATTATTAATTGTGTTTAAGGAGTTAATTAACTATAAGTGGGATAAGAGTTAGTGAAAGTGGAAGATGATATTTTGATTATTTTATATTAAATGCTTAGATGAGAGGGTTTTAAGGAAAAGAGAGTTAACTTTGATTTCTTTGGTTTTCTTTCTTTTCTTCTTCCTTCGTGGCTTTCTTTCATTTCTTTCCTTCTCTTTTCCTTTTTTGTTGTTGTCCGGCCATCAAGAAACAAGAGTACAAGAGAGAGATTTGATCTTCCAAGTTCAAGATTGAAGGAAGTTTTCAAGAGATCAAGTTGGAGATTTAAGAGTTTCTTCATCCTTGGTAAGTTCTTCCACTTGATTCTTTGATTTCTTTGGGTTTGTGAGTTGAAGTTGTGATGGATATGTTTTTGGTTTGTTTGTGTTGTGTTTAAGAGTATTTGGTTTAATTGATTTTGGATTTTTGAGGTTGGATTAAAGGAAAGAGTAAGTTTGTTGGTGAAGATGGTGTTGTAGTGGTGTGTAGAGTTTGTGATGATATTGATAATTGTGGTTAATGTATATTTTGTCTTGTTTTGGTGTTTTTTGCAAGTTTGAGATGGTTTTTGGATGTGTGTAGTTAAGTTTGTTTGAAGTGGATGTTGATGGAAGAAGTTATTTGTTGAGTGTTCTGTTGTTTTGGCCGGAATCTGGGCTTTTGGCCTGACATGCCCATGAGCACGTCCAGGTCTTTAGGCGTGTCAATGGTTCTGTGTGGCAGTAGGATTGACACGGCCAGTAACATGCCCATGTTATTGAACGTGTCATAGCCACTGTGTTTTTGGGGAATTGACACGACCATGAGCACGCTCATGTTGTTGGACGTGTCAATGTTTCTGAGAGGCAGAATGTATTACACGCCCAGTGACATGCCCGTGGTTCTGAGCGTGTAAAAGCTTCTGTGTTGTGGAGTTAGGGCACGGTCAGGGACACGCCCGTGTTGTTGAGCGTGTCATGTTTAGAGTTTGCTCTAGTGGATTCTTAGCCTTATGATCTCATGTGGGTTTCATCATTCTTTTGGAATAGGTTGTGAAGAAGGTGAATTGCCCTAATTCAAGTGGTGAAAGATTCTTGAAAAAGGAAGTGTTTAGAGTTGTGTGGGTTGCTTTTGATGTAAGTATAAACCTTGCATTTTTGCATACATTCATGTGATTTTGGAATTTACACATTTCAAAATGTACTAAGAAATTTTATTGCATTGTTGATATATATATATATATGAATAATGTTAACCTTGTGAAATGTAATGTGTTATATGTATATTGATGATGATATATGAAATGTGAGATTGAGATATAATGAAGCCATCATTGTTGGCTATAGTTATGAAAAATGAAATTGTTAAGGCATGATTGCCTAGGTGTTTATGAGATATGAATTGAGAAAGAGAATGGTAAAGAAGTGAATAACTTGATTGTATGTTTAATATGTTATTCAATTTCAGAGTTCTGGATTTGGCGGCATGCCTATAAAATGTAAAAAGGTAACAGTCTTGCCGGGTTGAGGATCTCTTCAAATTGAGTTGAATTGAGGTCCAAGAGACTGGGTCTGTTACACTATGTGAATTATTGATATGAAATATATGAAAAGTAACAGTCTTACCGGGTTGAGGATCTCCTCGATTTCAGTCGGGTTGATGGTCCAAGAGACTGGGTCTGTTACAGGTAACAGTCTTGCCGGGTTGAGGATCTACTCAAGTTTATTGGGTTGATGGTCCAAGAGACTGGGTCTGTTACACTATCCATGGATAGAGATATTTATATATAGTGCCTACGGGCTTGATTATTGTGATATGGACCAAAGCAATAACTTTGAACTTTCAATATCATATTAAATACTTGTTGGGCCCATGTGTGTCTATGTTGAATGTGTGTGATGGATGATGATACAATTATTGAAATAATGAAATGTAACATTTATGAGTGTGATCTCTATTGTTTGAATGTATGACATTGACAAGGCATCGAAGCATATCATTGTTATGGTTTGTACCACTAAGCCGTGAGCTTAGCGCGATTGTGTTTCATCGCGCAGGTGATAGATTTGAGCCGGAGAATTCTGCTAGACCTAGTTGAGTGGAGATTTTGAAGAGTTGGCTTAGAGCTTAAAGATCAGAGAGTCAAGCTGCCAATCATGTATATATTTCATGTTTTGTAAATTTTGATCTTAATGTATATGCATTTGAAAATATTTGTTATATTTTCCGCTGCGTTTTGAATAAACATTTTTATTTATAGTGTTTTATAAATTACCTTAAATGTTTTAAATTTATTCATAAGTCATCCGAGGGATGACTTATGTGTTTTGTTAACTGTGACCTTTCTATATTCAGTATACGTATATTACGATTGTATAAGCATGTTGTGTACGTATACGGGGTATAGGGGTGTTACACAAGGCATGTCTAAATCAGGAGTGAATTCATAATCTCAAGGCTCAGCTCCATACTAATGGTTAAGCCGATGAGGATCATATAAGTACCTCGACGAAGAGCAGAAAGAGGAACATACATCAAGTATGTTCGCATGGTGATACGAGAAATCTTCCACCAAGGTACTAACCAACGAATGTTGACTTTAGCACGTGAGTGGATATAGTCAACCCAGTCAACATACGAAGAAGCAGGATGGAGTAGTTTTCTAGCAGAATGATGTTGTGACAGATATCTAGCAAAATTCATAGATGGAGTATCAAGCAAGCAGAGATGCTCCTAAAGCTAAATCTATAAGAAAAAAATTAAATAAAAAAGGAAGGTCCGCTAAGTTGAAAACCCACAAAGCGGCTTAGGCAAAAATTAGGATAGCTCGCTAGTTTCGAAAACTCACAAGGGCAGACTAGGAAAAAATTAGAGCAATAAAAAAAGAAAGAAGGAGTCCACTAAGTTGAAAACCCGCAAGGGCAGCTTAGGCAAAAATTAGGACAGCTCGCTAGTTCCGAAAACCCACATGGGCGAAGTAGGCAAAAAATCAGAGCAATATAAAATATAATAAAAAAAGGGGGGTCCGCTAAATTGAAAACCCGCAAGGGCAGCTTAGGCAAAAACTAGGACAGCTCGTTAGTTCCAAAAATCCATAAGGGCGGACTAGGCAAAAATTAGAGCAATAAAAAAAGCCTAAATTAAAAACCCAAAAGGGAGGTTTAGGTAATTACCTAAAGCAACAAGGGACTCCCGGCTAATCTTTTTGACAATCCTGATTTAAGTTGGTCAAGTCCAACTAAAGTCTCAGCTAAGATCATGGGTATCGGCGACAAATCTCCTTCCATTTGGTCCATGATATCCAATACTCGTGGATCAATATCGCCATTAGAAGAAATAAGCAAGAATTGGCCAAGCAATCATAGACAAAGCATATGTCCCCATGCCTTAGTAGGAGCCAAATGAGAAAGGAAAAAGTTAATTAAGGGACCAAGCAGAATTTTCTCACCTCTCATCGACTGTAGAACTTCGGGCTTTGAAAGTTGAAATAACATATGCATCTTTTGTTGAGTCTTGGAAATCAATATAGGTAACACCATTTGTTGATTGCTTGGATATCCAAGTATGGCCTCAAATTCTTCAATCAAGGGACATATTTCAAAGCCATTAATCTTAAATGTCCTAGAATTCACATTCCAAAAAGAAGTTATGGCATGCAAAAAAGAATGGTTATTTTGAAAACACTACAAAGTATTGATTTTTGACCAAGATATTTGTTTCCAATAAATGTCATTCATATTTTTAAATAGACCTTTTATTTTCTTCAAATTGATTTCAGTCATTTTTAACAATTAAAGGGAAATTGGAATTGTTAAAAGGAATTTTTATGTTGAAGTAGAAAATCTCCTGGCTTTCGTATTAAATCATGGCGTGAAAAGAGATTTATCTGAGATGATTGGCTATTCCAAAATCGATATGAAAAAGTGTGAGATCGAGATGCGCGGGGATCGAAAATTGGCGATGAAAAGGTCTTGAGTTGCCGCGTTGCCTTTGGTTTTGTGGGTTAGTGATACTGTGGAAATATTGAATGTGAAGAGGAAAGGGCAATAATTGTATCGTAGGAATAATAATGATGATAGAAACCAAAAAAAAAAAGAAAAAAATTGCAGTATAAAATGCAAATTATATATCATCATCATTATTTTTATCATTATACTTATTATATAATATTTCCTCAATTGATACAATACTGATAGATCAATAAGAATGAGGTGGTGGATCATGATCAAACAAAGCCTTAAAAAAGTCATCGCCTATTGAAGAAGGAGGAATATCACCCATCCCGAGTCTGCCCAAAGTAGGAGCACCTGAATTTCTGTTACCTTGGAATTTAGATCTATAATGGTCCTCATCCGAAGTAGAGGAAAGGATCTCATGGTCATCAGCTTGGGGTCCTCTAGATGATGAAGCACCAGGATCTCTCACCCCCTGAAACTGAAAGTCTCAAAAATCTTGCTATGACTGGTGATATAATTTTTCAAAATGGGCAACCTGTTGATGACTAGCAGCTAACTCTTCATGAAGTTTCTTGTTTTATTCCTCAAGCATCCGTTGTGAGCAAGAAAGAAAAAGAGTAAGAGAATACATAATCAAGCATACATATAGCATAAATTATCATGGAATAAGAAAACCTACCAGGTAATTCATATCAATGCCCTGTGGATGAGATGGGATCTCCGGTTGATTATAATGAAAAAATGGAGAAGCAATAAAGGAAGGTCCAACCTCATGACCAAATGAGCCAGCAACCTGCAACAATCATTAAAAAAGTCAAAACAAGTTAAGAAAGAAGTAATTGCAATGGAAAAATGGTAAAGTTTACTTGAGAAGTGCTAGCCCCAAGATGCATCCTCATTTTCCTTGGGAATCTCCTGCACACCAATAGGAGATACATCAAAGTTCAAGAGACCTACTCAAATAAACTGGGTATATGATGCACCCGGTGTATAGAGAAAAGTTCCAATATCATAAAGTGTCGAGCCAACCACCATGTATTCTCTGGCATTGATGTGATATTTAAAGTATACTCCAGGCAACTTATCGGGATCCTCCACTGCTCGAGACCAAGGAACCACTCATACACTCTCTCCCTGAGAAACCAGCCACTAGACATAGGGCCGGAAATGACTCAGCGAGTATGTTGAAAAGGCAATGCGGCATTCATGGAGGAAGTCCAGTTCGTCCGCTCTTCTGTGTTCCACCAGGCCAAATTGACCTACAAAATGACATAAGGTAAGTCTGTTAGTGTATGTGCCCTAGGCCATTTATTTGGATCTTTATGTTATACATTCATTATTAATAAATGAGGTTTTATTATCATTATTGTTTGTTTGCATGTTACACAATTTTGATATTTGTCCCTGGTTTATTATTGTTATAGAGATAAAAAAAAATAATTCTTAACCAGTATGAACATTGATTTGATAATCATTAGATGGTTATGTGTATAGTGATACAAATCAATTTCATAGATACTTGTTATAGAACAATGTATTGGATAGACCCATCATGAGATTACTACATGGGTTAGTGTCATAAGTAAATCTCATGATAGTTATGTATTAATTCTTTGACTTGAGATTGTCATAGTTTCCAATATAAGGACTATTATATTTTGACATGATCAAACATTATCCGTAACTGGATAGTAATAAAGGTTATGTTCATATATGATAGAAATTATGTAGAGGATAATGAACAATCAAGATAGAATTTGTCCCTCTCTTTGAGAGAGATATCTTTTGGAACCCTCGATAAGTGAGACTGTGAAATGCATGGCCGTGCTCAAATGAATTGATAGTGTGATCAATTTCATTTGTTTTTATCAGTCTACTTGGAGATCGAGTAATCATAAGTTTGGACAATATAAGTATGACGTTGACCATGACTTATGTTCAAGCTAGATATCGTGTGACAAAGGGATTAATGCATATACTATTATTAGGCAAATTGGACATTCCTTATATTAATTGGGTAGTTGTAACGCCTTGCTAGAGGCCAATTATGACTTGTTGATTTAATAGAGATTAAATTGACTGCCAATTAATATGGGCCTATCGGGTCACACACAAGAATGCGTTTTGGGCTGGATATAATATTAATAATATTAATATTAGATATTAATATTTATTATTATTATTATTTTCGTTTTTATATATATATTATTAGATAATATATTCAGAATCCTAATTAGATTTGGATTCTGAATTTGACTTACCTTATCCAATTATATATATTATTAGATAATGTATTCAGAATCCTAATTAGACTTGGATTCTGAATTTGACTTTCCGTATCCAATTTTGAATTGGATTCTGGAGTGATTATATTCACTCCAGACGTTAAGTCTTCTCAGAGGTAACAATAAAAACAAAGAGGAACGAAAAAGGTAACCCTAATACGTTTTTAGAGAAAACGTTTTTCCAGCCTTCGCCGTTGCAGAGAGCTAGCACTCCAAACGGTAGCATTAGTGTGGATACGCGATAGAGGGTGTTTCGCGATCGAGGCATCTCTTCCAAACTGTGATTTCGAATCATCAACATGTTAGTTCTTTGAACACTTTTGTCGAATTAAACGAACAGCATGGATCCTGGTGGGAAATCAGAGATCAAATATTTTTCCGCTGCGTGTTTTTGTTTGCAGTGATCTCTATGATTTCCTAACAGTGGTATCAGAGCCACTTGTTGTTTTCGTTTAAGTCGAAAATGCCATGTTGATATGATTATGGTGATATATATTTTTTACGTATGGCATGTTAACTATAAAACTCTAATTCGTTTTTCATATGATGAGAAAGGATTGGTTTTTGGTTTCGTTTCTGTAAAATCCTAATTCGTTTTTCATATGATGAGAAAGGATTGGTGTTTTTAATTTCGTTTTCATGAGATGATCACGTATATATGATTGGTTGATTAAAATGATTTTCATATGATGAAAACGATTAAGTTTATATGTGATATAAACATTTGGTAATGATTCTGTAATGGGTTGTACATATTCGAAATAAAACAGTAAGAAGGTTAATGAGATTAACGGTTCTGTTTTAGGGTTTCGCCAAAGAAAAATGTTAATAAGATTAACGTTTCTGTTTGGCTTCGAGGGGCGCTGCCCCTTCGGAACCCCGCCAGCTGACCGGCCAGCGGGAGTCCCGCCCGCTAACCGGCTAGCGGGACCGCCGTATGTTCGCGCCCTATAGTTCGTTACCGCGACATTAAGAATGTCAATATATTTGTTTCTATTTAACATGTTGGTGATGAATATGTTATGTTTGTTTGATGTCTTGGCATGGTGCATAGCATGGCCTTATGACCTATGTGATTGGTTTATTCATATCTTTATTTTGGGTAAATACGGCCTGCGTGTCGTTTATTTTGTTGTAATTTATTTTACTAGTAGTTAGATTTTCTTTTATTGTAATATATGAAGATTCAAGCTACAATGTTTGTGATGGAGATTCATACCAAGGAGAAGATGGTTCCATGGTGATGGAAGCACAAGCTCAAGTTTTGAAGATATGTAATATTGCAAGTGTTGTAATAGATAGGTTTTTCACCTAGGGTTGCCTTTATGATCTTCATTTGGTCTCTTGAAGATCATATTTAGTTTGGCCATGCTATGTCACGTTTACATATTTTGTCATTTGGTATATGATGCTTATGTGATAAATTATATATATGCATATAGGATGCTAAAATATAATGATATGTAATGCAAGACATGATAATAATTTAGTTGAACCCTCATTAATAATTTAAGTCTAAATGCCATCCACGTTTTGAACACCTATCAAAACTAAGATTGTATTAAAGTAGGTATTGCCAAAGCAATATGCTTTAAACATTCCTAGCTAAGTAGGATGAGTAATAGTGCTACTCATATGTTTTAAAATTGGTTAGACTTAATTAGGCTATCAAAATGGTTTTGGGCCTAAGGCATTAGATGGAATTCAACATGCTATGACATATGATGTCAATATTCCATAATTACTAAGAGTTACATGAGATGTAATTGGTAAAGATGTTACCTACCTAAATAACTTGATTTTAAGCGTCACGCCAAAGCTGAGTTTAGAATTAAGTGAAATACGGATCTTAGCCTACTAAAATATTTCTTTAGAGGGTTATATTTTTTAGTAGGAGTTTAAATAATTTTAACCTCATTATTAATTAAAATTTGACTTTGCATATTTATCAACAGATGGCTGCTAATAACAATTCCACCTTATCACTGCGATCTATCCTTGAGAAGGAAAAACTGAAAGAATGTGGGACTAATTTTGTTGACTGGTTTAGGAACCTGAGAATTGTTCTCAAACAAGAGAAAAAGTCCTACGTGCTTGATGAAGCTATCCCTGACCCACCTCCTGCCGATGCTTCTAATGCTGCTAAGAGTAAGCATAAGAAGCATGTGGATGATTCCAATGACATAGGATGTCTTATGTTGGCTACTATGTGTCCAGGACTTCAGAAGGATCTGGAACACTTAGAGGCTTATGAGATGAGTGTGCATCTCAAACAAGCTTTCCAACAACAGGCTAGGCAAGATAGGTTTAACACCGCTATTGCATTATTTGACTGCAAAATGTCTGAAGGTGAATCTGTTAGTGCTCATGTTTTGAAGATGAAAGGCTATCTAGATCACCTTGCTAGACTTGGATATCCCCTGAGTTTAGAACTCTCCACGGATTTGATCCTACATTCATTGCCTAGCAGTTTCTCACAGTTTGTCATGAACTATAACATGAATGACATGGAGAAATCCATTCCTGAGCTACATGGTATGCTCAAAACTGCTGAGGGGAATATCAAAAAGCCTACCCAAATATTGAATGTCAATATTAAACAAATGAAAAAGAAAGCCAAAGATACTAAAGGCAAGGGTAAGGCAAAAGGTGCTAAAGGGTCCAAGGGACAAGCTAAACCAAAACCTGTACCTAAGGCTAAAGTTCCTAAGGAAGGGACTTGTTTCCATTGCAACAAGCCTGGGCATTGGAAGAGAAATTGTCAACTCTATTTGGATGAATTAAAGAAGTTGAAGGGTAGTGCGACTACATCTTCAGGTATTTATGTTATAGAAATTAATTTATCTATTCCTTCTTCCTGGGTATTAGATACCGGATGTGGATCTCATATTTGTACAAATATGCAGGGACTCAAAAGGAGTAGGATGCTGAAGAAGGGCGAAGTGGACCTACGTGTTGGCAATAGAGCAAGAGTTGCTGCTATAGCTGTAGGAACTTATGAGCTTGTTATGCCCAATGGGTTTTTGTTAATTTTGAACAATTGCTTTTATGTTCCTACTATGAGTAGGAATCTTATTTCAGTATCTGTTTTGGATGATGAAGGTTATTCATTTTTGATTAAGAATAAGAAATGTTCTATTTTTGATAAAAATGATCTGCTTTATGGTATTGCAAATTCTTATAATGGCCTTTATATCCTTAATCTTGATGATTCTAATGGTAATTATATCTATAACATAACTTCTAAGAGAACTAAGCCAAATGAGTTAAACCCTACTTATTTATGGCATTGTCGCCTTAGCCATATAAATGAGAAACGCATTTCTAAGCTCCATCAAGATGGATTATTAGATTCATTTGATTTTGAATCATTTGAAACATGTGAGTCTTGTTTGCTTGGTAAGATGACAAAGGATCCTTTTACTGGTCATAGTGAAAGGGCTAATGATTTATTGGGCTTGATACATACAGATGTATGTGGTCCTTTTAGCATTAGTGCCAGAGGAGGATTTCGATACTTCATTACTTTTACTGATGATTTCAGTAGGTATGGCTATGTCTACCTAATGAAACATAAGCATGAGTCTTTTGAAATGTTTAGAACTTTTCAAAATGAAGTACAAAATCAACTTGGTAAAACAATTAAACTACTTCGATCAGATCGAGGTGGTGAATATTTGAGCCAAGAGTTTGATGATCATCTAAGGGATTGTGGAGTTGTTTCACAACTGACTCCTCCAGGAACTCCACAGTGGAATGGAGTTTCTGAAAGGAGAAATCGAACTCTATTAGATATGGTTCGATCAATGATGAGTCAAGCGGATCTTCCTTTATCTTTTTGGGGTTATGCCTTAGAGACAGCTGCATTCATTCTGAACCGTGTACCATCTAAGGCGGTTGAAAAGACACCATATGAGATATGGATAGGTAAGACACCTAGTTTGTCTTTTCTTAAGATTTGGGGTTGTGAAGCTTATGTGAAAAGACCAGTTTCAGATAAGTTAGCTCCAAAGTCTATCAAATGTAATTTTGTGGGGTATCCTAACGAAACTAAAGGATACTATTTCTATACTCCTTCAGAGAACAAAGTGTTTGTTGCTCGAAATGGGATCTTTTTGGAAAGGGAATTTCTTTCTAAGAGAACTAGTGGGAGTATAGTAGAACTTGAGGAAACTTAAGTACCACAAGAAATCATTGAGCCGTCTATAGAGCCTATTTTAGAACCACAAATAGTTGTGGAGTCTGAAGATGTAACACAAATCCCTCGCAGGTCTGATAGGACACGTCGTCATCCAGAGAGATATGGATTTCTTGTGACTGATGATAGTGAAGTAATGCTCATAGATCAAGATGAGCCTACTACCTATCAAGAAGCTGTGTCAGGTCCAGATTCAGACAAATGGCTTGGAGCCATGAAATCTGAGATGCAATCTATGTTTGACAACCAAGTTTGGTCTTTAATTGATCCTCCAGAGGGTATTAAGACTATTGGTTGCAAATGGGTTTTCAAGAAGAAAACTGACATGGATGGGAATGTGCAGACCTATAAAGCAAGGCTTGTTGCAAAAGGTTTCAAGCAAACTCATGGTATAGACTATGATGAAACCTTTTCACCAGTTGCTATGCTTAAGTCTGTTAGAATTCTCATTGCCATTGCAGCATACTATGATTATGAGATATGGCAAATGGATGTCAAAACCGCTTTCCTTAATGGAAACTTGCTTGAGGATGTGTATATGACACAACCTGAGGGTTTTGTAAATCCTGAGAATTCTACAAAGGTTTGCAAGCTTCAAAAATCCATTTATGGATTGAAGCAAGCATCTCGAAGCTGGAATCTTAATTTTGATGAAACAGTTAAGAACTTTGGTTTCATCAAGAATGAAGATGAACCTTGTGTCTACAAGATGGTTAGTGGGAGTGCAGTAGTGTTTTTAGTCTTATATGTGGATGACATATTACTCATTGGGAATGATATCCCTACCTTGCAAAAGGTTAAGACTTGGTTAGGGAATTCTTTCTCAATGAAAGACTTAGGTGAGGCTGCCTATATCCTTGGTATAAAGATCTATAGAGATAGATCTAGAAGGATAATTGGCCTGAGTCAAAGTACATACATAGATAAAGTGTTAAAGAGGTTCAACATGCAAGATTCCAAAAAGGGATTCTTGCCTATGTCTCATGGCATTCATCTCAGCAAGAGTCAATGTCCTATGACATCTGATGAGCGAGATCGAATGAATAAGATTCCTTATGCTTCTGCTATAGGATCTATTATGTATGCCATGCTATGTACTAGACCAGATGTCTCATATCCATTAAGCGCAACTAGTAGATTTCAAGCTGATCCTGGTGAAGGTCACTGGACAGCTGTCAAGAATATTCTTAAGTACCTTCGAAGGACTAAAGATGTATTCTTGGTTTATGGAGGTTTGGAAGATGAGCTAGTTGTAAATGGTTACACAGATGCTAGTTTCCAAACTGACATAGATGATTTTAGATCGCAGTCAGGTTTTACATTCACATTGAATGGTGGAGCTGTTAGTTGGAAGAGCTCAAAACAAAGCACTGTGGCTGATTCTACAACAGAAGCTGAGTATATAGCAGCATCAGATGCAGCTAAGGAAGCAGTCTGGTTGAAGAAATTCATCACTGAGCTAGGAGTGGTGCCTAGCATTGCAAATCCTGTGGACATTTATTGTGACAACAATGGTGCCATAGCACAGGCAAAAGAGCCTAGATCTCATCAAAGGTCTAAGCATATACTCAGGCGTTTTCACCTCATTCGAGACATTATCGATAGAGGAGATATCAAGATATGCAAAGTTGACACAAATGATAACATAGCAGATCCATTAACAAAGCCTCTCTCACGGGTCAAGCATGATCAGCACACTAAATCTATGGGTCTTAGAAATTTGTAGGCCTAGTGCAAGTTTGAGATTGTTAGTGTATGTGCCCTAGGCCATTTATTTGGATCTTTATGTTATACATTCATTATTAATAAATGAGGTTTTATTATCATTATTGTTTGTTTGCATGTTACACAATTTTGATATTTGTCCCTGGTTTATTATTGTTATAGAGATAAAAAATAATAATTCTTAACCAGTATGAACATTGATTTGATAATCATTAGATGGTTATGTGTATAGTGATACAAATCAATTTCATAGATACTTGTTAGAGAACAATGTATTGGATAGACCCATCATGAGATTACTACATGGGTTAGTGTCATAAGTAAATCTCATGATAGTTATGTATTAATTCTTTGACTTGAGATTGTCATAGTTTCCAATATAAGGACTATTATATTTTGACATGATCAAACATTATCCGTAACTGGATAGTAATAAAGGTTATGTTCATATATGATAGAAATTATGTAGAGGATAATGAACAATCAAGATAGAATTTGTCCCTCTCTTTGAGAGAGATATCTTTTGGGCCCCTCGATAAGTGAGACTGTGAAATGCATGGCCGTGCTCAAATGAATTGATAGTGTGATCAATTTCATTTGTTTTTATCAGTCTACTTGGAGATCGAGTAATCATAAGTTTGGACAATATAAGTATGACGTTGACCATGACTTATGTTCAAGCTAGATATCGTGTGACAAAGGGATTAATGCATATACTATTATTAGGCAAATTGGACATTCCTTATATTAATTGGGTAGTTGTAACGCCTTGCTAGAGGCCAATTATGACTTGTTGATTTAATAGAGATTAAATTGACTGCCAATTAATATGGGCCTATCGGGTCACACACAAGAATGCGTTTTGGGCTGGATATAATATTAATAATATTAATATTAGATATTAATATTTATTATTATTATTATTTTCGTTTTTATATATATATTATTAGATAATATATTCAGAATCCTAATTAGATTTGGATTCTGAATTTGACTTACCTTATCCAATTATATATATTATTAGATAATGTATTCAGAATCCTAATTAGACTTGGATTCTGAATTTGACTTTCCGTATCCAATTTTGAATTGGATTCTGGAGTGATTATATTCACTCCAGACGTTAAGTCTTCTTAGAGGTAACAATAAAAACAAAGAGGAACGAAAAAGGTAACCCTAATACGTTTTTAGAGAAAACGTTTTTCCAGCCTTCGCCGTTGTAGAGAGCTAGCACTCCAAACGGTAGCATTCGTGTGGATACGCGATAGAGGGTGTTTCGCGATCGAGGCATCTCTTCCAAACTGTGATTTCGAATCATCAACAGGTTAGTTCTTTGAACACTTTTGTCGAATTAAACGAACAGCATGGATCCTGGTGGGAAATCAGAGATCAAATATTTTTCCGCTGCGTGTTTTTGTTTGCAGTGATCTCTATGATTTCCTAACAAAGTCAACTTTTATATAAATTTTAAAGTATATTAATGCTATTTTACCTGGCCCCAGGTTAAGCAACTCAAGAGATAGCTTTGGGTGTGCACATGGTGAGAGCCGGGAACTCCTACACGATCAGACAACCAAAAATTTAATCTCGGATACCCACCCCTCTCGAGAAATGCCAGGCACCCTCACAAGATTATGCTCATATGCCCATACCTACAACAATAATAAAAATCAAATTCGTACAAGAATAAGAATGGAATTTACATTGGTGGAAGAAGAGTACCTCGGCAACCACCATAAAGACAGCAAAAGACTTCTTATTTATGCAAATCTTATCAAGTCCATGATAAAGACATGCAAGGCTAGCTTCACCCCAGCCGTAAAGCGGTACCATTCTCATATCAGTAAGGGCCCTCAACACTGACAAATGGATGGCATATTTGGTGCTACATAAAATGGTCGACCGAGCAAATATAGTAAAAATCCTCGAGCATATTGTTTGGTTGTTTCCCTACGAACCCGTCCTTCATAGTTCATCCAATAATTCTGAATCGGCTCAATTTTTATCTTGAAAGGCCCTTTAAATGATGGTTCTATACCGATTAACTGTTGGACTTCTTTGAATGTTAGAATATCATTGGTAAGAGGGACCGGAAGGTCATATTACCGTATACCAGTTATGGTTGTATAATCGACTGGGCCAATGGTCATTTCTCCTATAGGTAGGTGAAAAGTATGGGTCGTGTCCATCCATCGCTCTGACAATGCTTAAACTACACTCCTGTTTATCGGACACTCCTCGGATGGTAATTGCAAGATAAAGCTTTCAAAACCGCAATCTCGATGTGAGCGGGGATTTTCGCCCCCACTTCCGGTGGAATGGTTCTTACAACTTCGGCACTATTTAGGCTCGGCGCCTTAGAGAAGACAGACCTAAGTCTAGAAAAATGAAGTCGCCACCCGGACGGGCCGGGAAAAAGAAAGGGGTAGATGACTCGATTCCTAAGGAATCCCCAACCCCCTAATGGGTTTAAAAAGTTGGGTATGTGTGGAGAAGGTGAGAAATAGCCCAACACCCCCCACAATGCATGGTTCATTGGAATCGGCCTCCTTTACAGGTCTTAATATTATAAAATTCTTAAATATAACAATATTATCCATATTACACACAACAATTGAAATAAAGCATCGTTAAAAGCAATGTCCAAGCAAAACAAATAAATGGACACCCATCCGAGGATGGAAACATGTCCTTACATCATCCACGTCTAAACTAATAGGACACCCACCAAAAGGTAGAAACATGTCCTTTACATTGGTCTAAAATATAAAAGCAATTTAAATTACATGATATTTAATTAATGAGGTAGCCACAAAGTGGAAACATACCTCTTACAACATTTGGAAATCAAAATAAATCGACAAAAGTAAATAACCATTCATCATAAATAAATCATTCATCAAAGATATTGAACATTAATAAAAAATAATAAACATTCATCCATGATAAATTAAATAAATCAAGCACTGAAATTAAATAAATCAACCACCAAGGCATATAATAGACTACATAATTAAATCTAAAAAATAAAGCAAGTAAAGATATAAATTGAGGTTTACTATTTCTATTGAAAGTTCTTTAATTAATATTTAGGGCTTTGGGATTTTAGTATTATTATTGTTATTTGTTTGACCTACTGTAATGGTTTTGGAAAATTAGAATGGATTAGGATTTCATGAATCAAATTAGGGTTTAAGGGTAACATTATGAAATTAGGGTTTTAGAATAATTAAAACATTAGGTTTATAATTCTTGGTTACTGGATTGTTGTTTTAGGTTTACTGTATTGAGTTTGAATGTTTAGGTTTATAAGGTTTTAAGGTTTTAAGGATTAGAGTTTAGGAAAACTAGGGTTTACGTATTAGTTTTGAGGGAATAGGGTTTAGAAAAAACTTAGGGTTTAGATTAACAAGTTTGGGGTTTACTATTTTGGTTTTGGAGTTGAAGAAAATAGTTTAGTTTTATAAAGTAATTATGATTTTTTAGAAACTGTAAAGTGAGTTTAGAGTTTAGATATTTGACAAAACATTTGGAAATTTTGAAAAAGAATTAGAAGAAAACAGTTTAGGGTTTTTAAAAGTTTTTGGAAATACTAAAAATGATTTAAGGTTTTTGGAAACAAAAGAAACAAATTAAGGTTTTTAAGGTATTTGGAAACAGAAGAAGTCATTTAAGGTTTTTGGAAACAAAATAAACGAATTAGGGTTTTTAAGGTATTTGGAAATAGAAGAAATCATTTAAGGTTTTTGGAAACAAAAGAAACGAATTAGGATTTTTAAGGTATTTGGAAACAGAAGAGATCATTTAAGGTTTTTGGAAACAAAATAAATGAATTAGGGTTTTTAAGGTATTTGGAAACAGAAGAAATCATTTAAGGTTTTTGAAACGAAGATCAAGTTATTACATATTTAAAGATCAAAATTTTGTATGTATATTATTATGAATCAAAGAAACAAAGCTATGAGTAGTTTATGATTAAGGATCAAACCTGCATAGTTGGTTCCACCAAAATTAACTTCTGGATGAACGGAGACAAAGGCAGTGTGGCTACCTTTGATAAATTGTTGATTGCTTGCTTGTTGCTCCTCTCCATTCTGAAGTCCCAAATTCCAGTCCCTCATCCAAAGTCCTCTTGTTAATCCTTTTTTCCCCCAAGTCCAGTCCCTAGAAGTCCTCCCTTTTTTGTGTTTTAAAGTGTTATTTATAGGAAAATTTAGAAGATTAATTTCAATTGTTTAAGGAAACTGAGTTTAATTAGGAAAAGAAACCAAAACCAAATAGAGTTTGGTTTTCGAAAAAATTACGCTAGAAAAATCTCGCTGGCAAAAACTGCGACGGGCTACGAGAGCTGGGTGCGCTGCGGGCTGCCAAATTCATCGCCGATTCTTCTGTAGCCGATTTTTATTTTTATTTGTTTATTTATTATTTATTTTTATTTATTTATTTATTATTTTTATTTTTATTTTTATTCACTTCACCACTTTTAATTTTTATTAAAAATTATAAATAATAAATACTAAAATAAATATTAAAATACCACAAAAATTATTTTGGACTATATAAAAAAATAACGGACCAAATTGGGTCAAAAATTAAGGGTATACACTCGAATAATCCGTTTTACCCGAGAAGGTGCTACATCATACCATTGTCGGGCTTTATAGACGCACCCTCCGCCCCGGATAATGCAACGATCAGGCTAACACGAAGCCAGGTAAGTTAACACAAGGTAAGTATAACATTATATCAATACCACTGATTTTTAGGCTAAATTTATTTATGTTCTATTTTTAGTCTTGTTTATTAAATTCTTAAATATAGAAATCTAATTAATTTATTTTTTCTAAATCTTAAAAAAAATAAAAACACAAAAATGAAAAATAATTTGCTGTTCAAATAAATAATTAAATTGTTACCTTGGTTTTTGACTTAAACTACGATGAAGCTGCATCCCGGCTAGTAAACTTATAGTTCCATTTTCATGCCGTCGAATAAACTCCAATAACTCAGCATTAGATCGAGTTTCTAATCTCGAAGCATGCATTTCTCCTCAACTCTATGCTAAACTCTCTGATTTCACTATCAAAATATGCGTAATTATGGACGAAAAGAAGAGATGAGCCGAGGTTTATATAGAAAAATTGCAAGGGAAAAAGACAAAAATAAAAAAGAGAAAAACAGTATTCTCAAGAAAAAAAAAAAGAAAAAGTAAATGTTACTGTTGATAAATAGTAAATGAATAGTTGGTGAATAGTGCATAAATAGTAACTATACAGTGAATAAATAGGAAAGTCAATTATTCAATTCAATTATTCAGATATTTGCATGTGTATAAATATTTTTGTGCTTTTAAAATATTTTTACACGCAGGGGGCAAGAAGATATGGGTATAGTAAAAATTAGCTAAATTTTTTGCAAATTTCTTTGGTTTCCTACTGACTATAATTATTTTTTACAGATAATCAAATCTCTCTTAAGTCCAGAACTTAGCATATGTTAAGAACCTAAATTCTCTCTTAAGTCCAGAACTTAGCTCGGGTCTAGAACCCAAATTATTTTTTATGTCCAAAACTTAGCTTAGGTCAAGAACCTAAATTCTCTCTTAAGTCCAGAACTTACCTCAGGTCCAGAACCCAAATTATTTTTAAGTCTAGAACTTAGCTTAGGTCCATAACCTAAATTCTCTCTTAAGTCCAAAACTTAGCTCGGGTCCAGAATCCAAATTATTTTTAAGTCCAGAACTTAGCTTAGGTTCAAACCTAAATTCTCTCTTAAGTCCAAAACTTAGCTCGGGTCCAGAACCCAAATCTCTCTTAAGTCTAGAACTTAACTCGGGTCCAGAACCTAAATCTCTCTTAAGTCCACAACTTAGCTTGGGTCCAAAACCCAAATTAATCTTAAGTCCAAAACTTAGCTCGGGTCCAGAATCCAAATTATTCATAAGTCCAGAACTTACCCCAGGTCCAGAACCCAAATCCAAAATCTTGCTCGGGTCTAGAACCTAAATTATTTTTTAGTCCAAAGCTCAAACCAACCTTGGGAGTCCAGTATGGCTCCAAACCCAGTCAAAAATCACATTACTTTTCACTCTCTTTTGCCGTAGTCTAAGATCGCTCAAGTAGGGGGCAAACTGTAGACCCTTAATTTTTGACCCAGTTTGGTCCAATATTTTTAAAATGGTCCAAAATAATTTTTGTGGTATCTTAATTAAATAATATTTATTTTAAAATTTATTATTTATAATTTTTAATAAAAATAAAAAAAGGTAATATTAGTAAAGTTAAATAAATAAATAATCGGCAATGAAAAATTTCGTCGATGGCAAAATTGGCTTGGGCCAATTCGCCGCAGGAATGGCCTTGGGCCAATTTGCAGTAGGAGATTCCTGTGGCGCATTGGCTAACCCACGCCCCAGCTCACGTACAACTCTCGCAATTCTCGTGCTAGCCCACCTATAGCCCGTAGCCCGCAACAGTTTTTGCCAGCGCAGTTTTTTCTGAAACCGAATTCTACTTGGTTTTTATTTCTTTTCCTAAATGGTTTTGATGTCCTCAGACAATTAGAATTAGGTTTTGATTTTTTCCTATAAATACCACATTAAAACATATAAAAATGAGAAGGGAACTGGGATCTTTTATAAAAGGAGATTTTGAACTGGACTTGGAACTCTTAAATTCTTTCGGCCAAAAGAAAACCCTAGGAAGCAAGAAGAAATCCAAGACACAGCAACCAAAGGAGGCAACTAGCAATCATCTCCAGATTGCTTTGCTCAACCAAAACCAAATCTGAAGCAGGCAACAACTTGGTTCAATTTCTTCAATTTGGTGGAGCCTTCAAACATAGGTACATTGCTCTAACTTCAGTTTATTAAATAATTAATCATCTTCATCTTTTAAGCCATCATCACACTGCCTTAGTTATTTAATTCTTCCTTTAATTTAGTTTACGCAGTAGCATAAATTAATTCATACAATACTTAAGGTCTTAATTAAAGTAAATAATATAATCATTCAAAACAATAGTGTATTTTCTTAAACCCATCTTAATTAATTCTTTTTTCAAACATTCACAGTAGTTTTTATAATTTTATTCATTGAGTTATTTTAATCTTTCGATAATTAATTTAGCTTTCAATGTTTTTTTCACCTAAAAAATATTTAAATAGTTATTACAATCAATATTAAAAGCACACCCAACTTTGATCACGGAAAAGCATCAAATTCTAAATTCAAAATCATAATCTACAGAATCAAGTTTTCAAACCATAAAACCCTAATATTCTAACCGTAAAACCCTAAAACTTTAATAGCCTTAAAACATATTTTTCAAATCTAAAATCCTAATTACACCTTTTTAAAAATTAAAACAACAATTTGTTTGCTTAAAACCCTAACCAAACCTATTTTTTAAATCACAGTAGCTTTATTTTCATAAAAACATCCAAAACCCTAAATCTTTAAAACATCCAGTAGCTATGTTATTTCTTTAAAATATTTCTCAACTAATTAAACTAGTATATGCAAAACCCTAGTTATTAAACATAAAACCCTAGAAACCCTAATTGATGCATAAACCCCTAAAGTTAATAAATTTACTATTTTATTTAAATTGGATGAATGTTTATTATATATTTTGATTGATGTTTGATGTCTTTGATGAACGATTTATTCATGATGAATGGTTGTTTACTTTTATTGATTTATTTTGGTTTCAAAATATTGTAAGAGGTATGTTTCCATATTTTTGGGTACCTCATGTCGTGAGCATCATGTAATTTATTTTATTTTAAAGTTTTTGGACCAATGTAAATGACATGTTTCCACCTTTCGGTGGGTGTCCTATTTAGTTTTAGACATGGGCAATGTAAAGACATGTTTCCATCCTCGGATGGGTGCCCATTTATTTGCTTTGTTTGGACATTGCTGTGATTTTAATATAATGATGTATTATTTTAATTGTTGCATGTAATATGGATAATATTATTAAACTTAGGAATTTTATAATATTAAGACCTGTCAAGGAGGCCGGTTCTAATGAACCGAGTGTTGTGGGGGTGTTGGGTTGTTTCTCACCTTCCCCACACGTACCCAACTTTTCAAACTCATTACGGGGTTGGGGATTCCTTAGGAATCGAGTCATCCACCCCTTTCTTTTTCTCAGCCCGTCCGGGTGGTGACTCTATTTTCTCTGGGCTTAGGCTCGTGTTCTCTAAGGCCCTGAGCCTAAATAGTACCGAAGTTGCAAGAACCATTCCATCGGGAGTGAGGGCGAAAATCCCCGCTCACACCCACATTCCTTTTCTTTCTTCTTTTCCCTTTTCTTTCTCTTTCTTTTCTTACTCCTTCTTTTCTTTGAGCATTTTATCATTTTGTCCTTCTCCCCTGTAGGTATGTCAAGTACAGGACTTTCAAGAACTGGATGAATTTTCCCCTTTTTCTCTGATTTTGATTGAATCTTTGATTGGGTTGAACCAATTCAAGTCAAACTGTCCTTATAGACAAAATAGAAGCCTTTTGCTGCTTTAGGTAAAAGAGAACTCAGTTGGCCTTCTGAACCGTTTTGGGATTTTTTTTCTTTTTTCTTTTTTTTCTTTTTCTTTCTTTCTTTTTTTTCTTTTCTTTCTTTTTTCTTTTCTTTTTTTTTCTTTTTTCTTTTTTTTTGTTTTTTTGGTTCTAGCTCTAAAAGAGTTGTCTTGTTTGTACCAACTTGGGTTTCTAATAATGGATGAGTGGAGTGGCATAAATCTTCTTTAATAGGGATAAATCATTTGTTACTTTGATATTATCTTGATAGATTGAAGATATTAGGTGACCTTCAACTACCCTTATGGTCTTGAGAACATCAACTATCCTTATGGTTTTGGCTATGCATTCCATTCTTTGATCTTCTTGCCTCTTCACCTTAGTGATCATAAGACTTGTCAAAAGTGTAACAACAGCTCTGTGTGGGTCATCAGGCTTATAAGTCAATAAAGAGAAAGTTGAAATCTTATGAAGGCTCAAAGGGACAACTAGGGATTGATATTTAATTGGGTGGATACTAGTTGTTGGCTAACTAAACAATGCCTAGATCATCTCTCCCTTAAATAAGTAGAGTTCAATTTCACCTCAAAATTTTGTCAAAGCATGTTCTAAGACTGACTAGGACCTAGACAAAGGTCATTATGTAGGAGCCCTCTCTAAGTAAGCATACACAACTCAATGCTATAAAAAATTTCCTCACCTAGTAAAGTCATTCAAGTCATGATGCATAAATATATTAATTCATGAATTATCAAGCTAGATTCCTCATTGGTTGAGCACCAAAATGAATAAAAACCATGAAAATTTTGATGAAAATTTATTCAAACAAACATAATTTGAAAAACATAATTGTTCCAAATAAGTAGTAAAGAAAGCAAAATAAAAAGAGCAACACTCCAAGCTAAGGGAAGTTTGTTAAATAAAATTTCTCCTTATTCCACATCTTTAATACTCCCGTCTTGAAAAGAAAATAAGACAAAATCTTCCTCTAATCCTCTTCCCACCATGAAGGTTGCTGGTGGAGGTACTCTTCCAAATTTAGGCAAAGGATTGTTTTTGGTATTAAGCTTGTCCGGCTTAGGTAGCTTACCACTATCGATTAGATCTTGGATCTCATGCTTCAATCAGGTACATCTATTGGTCTCATGTCCTTGAGTCTAATGAAATTGACAAAAAGCCTTATTATCAAATTTGAGGGGTAAAGGATTTGGCAAAGGTCGAGGGGCCAATGGTTGTAATAGTCCCTCCTTTTGTAGCTTGTTGAAAACCCAAGAAAGAGGTTTCCCCAACTTTGAGAACTATCTTTTATTTTCTTGACTAGTCGACTTCCTTTTGTGTGCTTTGATTACCCGACTGGTAGTTCTCTTTCTCATTCCTTCTTACTGAAAAGTGATTCTTCTCTCTTTCTTATTCTTCAATTTGCAGACCAGCTTGGAGAAGATCTTTGAAAATTTGGATGAGTGTATGAGACATCCTTTCTTGAAGACTAGGCAACACCCCTCTCATAATCATCTTTATTTGATCAGATTCATCGAGCATCTTCCTGAGCAATGTAGCCTTATTCCTTTACCTTTTCATATAGTCCATGAAATTATCATTTGGTCATTGCCTAATGGCTTCCACCTCCATCAAGGTAACTTCCAGCTCGACATTGTACCCATACCGCTGAATGAAAGCCTTGTACAATATGTCCCAATCTTTTTGAGTATTTTCTTCTAAGGTGTTGAACCAGTTTTGGACAACAGGGTCCAATGAGATCATGAAATATATTAAAGTTTGAACCTTAGTGGCTCGGGCAGATTGCATAGTAGTGATGTACTGTTTCACATGGAGATGAGGGTTTCCAGTACCATTGTACCTAGCGAAAGAAGGCATTTTGAATTTATAAGGGACCTCCTCATCTTGTTCAAATAGTTTGTCAATCTCGGACATCTCTTTGATTTTCAACTTCTTCTCAAATTTCTTTTCTAAATCAGCAATTAGTTTCTCAACATCAGAAGTTTCAATCTTTTCCACAGTTGCTCTTTCCACAACCCTTGGCTCCTTCTTCTTATCTTGAGGATCTTGGAAATATTATTCCCAAACATCATCATCAATCATTACCTTGTCATCATCAAAAGCCACTTCATCAACCTTAGCCTTCCCTTTTTCCTTCGGCATCTTGGTGCTAGCGGATGCCTCAGCACTATTCCCTAAAATTGTAGCCAATTGATTCTTCATGGTCTCGGCCAGGACCTCCTTTAGTTCTTCCATTTTAGTATTGAGGGCATCATCTGTAACACCCTTATACACAATATACGTACACTACATACACCCAATATATGTAACATACGAATATAGGATACAAGGATATCACAACCAATTTTAACAAAACAACTCTTCACTTATAAAATTTGTATAAACTTAAAACATTCAACTGATATCATATAAATAATAGATGAAATATTACTTGCTAAAACACATATGTATACTTCATTACCAAAGGTTTATCCAAAATACATGAAATCAATATGTACAAAAATATAAAATATATACATGCTGGCAGTTTGTCTCTGATCTTGATATCCAATAATCAACTCTGCACACAAGAACTCAAGCCTAGACTCAACTCGGTCTAGACAAACTCTTCAGCTCAACCGAATCTACCCTGTCACCTATGCGATGAATCACAATCGCGCTAAGACAAAAGCTTAGTGATATGAACTTTGATAACAATATAGTTCAAATGCAATGCTAATGCACAACACATAAGGATATCATATTTCATAACATTATATCGTTATATCTTGATAAATTGCTCAATTGTTCCATAATTCATATTTCACATAAAAGCAAACACAAGCATGGGCCCAAAAGGATTTAATATGCCATTCAAATTCCAGAGTTATGTTTTATTAGTTTTTGTCATAGATTTGTATCTTATTTATTATGATGATTATTTTTTCTTTAGGTATTTTGGTAGTCTTAATCTGTTTATTTAGTGTTTTCATCAATTTTGGTAGTTTTAATTTATTTCAGTGTTTATGTAATTTTTGATCTAGTTTTTAGTGTGGTGTTTGTTGTTGGTTAATGTTTATTTGATTATTGGTTAAAGTTTGTTTAAGTTTTTATTTTTAGGTTAATATGCAAACATTTCCTTGGAAGAAAGAATAGCATGAAGCATGTCTCACCTTAAGGGCAAAACCAAGGAACCAAGAGAGAAGGAAAATTTGGGCAGTGACTGGCCGTGTCACATGACACGGTCAGGAGACTTGGCCGTGTCCCATACCAAGCCAAGGAAGAAAAACCAAAAGAAAGAAGAGCAAAAGAATGGAGAGATTATAAGGTGACACACTCAGGCGACACGGCCAAGCCACTGGTCGTGTCCCTCCAAACTTGTCAAGCACGGCCAAGCTCACCCAAGCTTGGCCGTGTCACTCACCATTCCAAAGAAGAAGAGATGAAAATCACACAGAAGCAGACACATTCAGGTGACACGGCCAAGCCACTGGCTGTGTCACATGACACGGCCAGGAGCTTGGCCTTGTCACTCCATGGACTAAAGGAGCGGATTTTTAAGCGATATTTCGTATAAATAATACGATTAGGGTTTTGAAGAAGGAGTTTTTTTATCAGCCGTCAGAGAATAAACTTAGGGTTTTTCCATTTTTATTTTCTTTGAGATTATTGATTACACTTTGATTCAAATTAATTAGATTAAATTTGTTTTTGCTATTGCAACATTCTTCTAGCAAAGATCTAAACAAGAGATTCTTCAGGAAGCTAAGGGAATTTGTAATTTGGTTTTGTTCTCGAACTTTATCTCTTAAGTTTCATTGGAATTGTATTCATGAATTCTATTATGTCTAAACTAATTTCTTTGAATTTTAATGAGATGAATATGTTTGATAACATCATTATGAACTAATTTGATCTAGTCTAGGGTTTGTATGGATCTACTATGATTGTATGAATTGGTTATTGCTCTTAACTGAATTATTTCTTTAGCCTTAATTGAATGGATTAATGTTAATATATAAGTGATTGGCCACCAATTATGTGTTTTAGGTATTGGATGAAGGATTGAGAGATGAAGTCTAATGCTGGAACAATTCAATTAGGGACTTAGGTGAATTAGAAATATAACCTAAGAAAAGGATTATTTCAATTGTAACAAGATTATTTGAAAGAGGTTTGAATGCGAGAGCTTATTTCCTTGATTCAATTAATTAAGTTGCTTGAGATCTAATCTATGAAATTAAATTGGTTGAGGGGAATAACCATTCATACATATAAGTTAGTAGAGAAGTACAAACCCTAGACCTTTCTATTAAGTGAATCAAAATATCAGCTCAGTTTACTTTTATTGTTTTAAACTCCAATAGATCTGTTTTCATTAGTTGTTAGCAATTTAAATTTATTATAATTTGCTATTTGCAACCTGATAATCAATTAGCTTATCTAGCTTCCTTGAAAGACGACCTTGGGGCGATCACCTTTGCTACAGCTACCTCGTATACTTGCGAGTGACGCTTTGTAGTAGTACTTAATTCAAGCGCAACAAGTTTTTGGCGCCGCTGCCGGGGAGGCTAATTGGCGTAATTGTTTATTAGTTATAGATATTTTAGGTTATTTTTCATTGTTTACATTTTATTTTATTTGTATTTTTCTTTTAATAATTCCTTTGTTCTAGAAATTTTGTTTATGCAAGGCAGGAGATCACTCAGAGGAGAGATATACCCAGTTATTCCAGAAATTCAGAGAGTGAAAAGGAGCAGAGAAGAGTTTGAACTGTATACCGGATTTGATACAGAGGAGGACACTTCTGATTTTGAGTCGGATACTGCACAATCTACCAATATGGGAGAAGAAAGGTAAAGAACTATGAGGGACTTTTCTAGACCTGTCATTGGAACTTCCACATCTTGTATAAGATTTACTGATGCAGCAAGAAATTATGAGTTGAAGAACATCCATTACAACATGCTGCCATCATTCTATGGAGTTCCAAATGAAGATCCTTTGAACTTTATTCTGGATTTCTATTCCACCCTCAACACTTTTCCATTGGGAGGACTAACAGAGGACCAGTTGAGGATGAGATGCTTTCTGTATACATTGAAGGATAGGGCAAAGAGCTGGCTTATGATGTTGCCTGAAAATTCTTTGACAACTTGGGAGCAAGTTTATAACAAATTTATGGGCAAGTTTTACTCACATCAGAAGACAGCTGAATTGAGAGGGAAAATAGCTACATTCTCCCAATTTGAAGGAGAGCCATTTCATGAGGCTTGGGATAGGTTTAAGATGTTATTAATCCAGTGTCCACATCATCACTACCCACTTCAACTTCTAAATCAGTTTTTCTACGATGGTCTAACCCAGCAATTTCAGAACACTGTTGATAACGCAGCTGGGGGAGCTATGGGAGAAAAGACAGCTGATGAAACTTATGAAATTTTTGAAATGTTGGGAGCTAATTCTCAACAGAAAAGTGTAAGAGGAAGAAGTAAAGGGGTGAACCAATTGGAGGCCAATAGTGAGATGGTTAATCAGATAGCTGAATTGACAAGGCAAGTGCAGATGCTGAACATGAAGAACAATACTTCTTCATCCACTCAAGAAGTGTGTGGAATTTGTGGGACTTTCGGGCATGGAGCAAATATATGCCCCTCCGCATATGAATCTTATGGAAATGAAGCTGAGCAAGTCAATGCTATGGGGGGATATCAACCAAGGGCCCGAAATGATCCTTACTCCAATACTTACAATCCTGGTTGGCGGAATCATCCAAATTTTTCCTGGGCAACAAATAACTCTCAGCAACCTTTCCATTTGCTCCAGAGACAAAACCAACCGCAGGGTCAATCTTCAAATCAAGTACAACCTAAGGGAGAGAGTTTGGATGATAGTTTATAGGCCTTTATCCAAGTCAGTGCTAAGAATCAAGAGATGACTAACAAAAGGCTGGATTCATTAGAAGCATCTTTTAAGAAAGTGGAGACTCAAGTGGGACAACTTGCACAACAGATGCATATTCAACAAAAAGGGAAATTTCCAAGTCAACCTGAGTAGGCTCAATCAGTGACCATGCTTAGAAATGGCAAGGTAATAAACAATAATGTTGAAAATAATTCTGTGAATGCAGGTGATCCAAAGAACAAAAAGGAAGGAGAACCAGAGAATGAAGGTGCTGTAGAAAGATCAATGGAGAAATCCCCTTCAGCGAATTTACACAAGGCAAGTAATCCTTACCGGCCACCTATACCATTCCCCAGCAGGTTGAAGAATGATAAATAAGATAAGCAATTTTCAGACATCTTCAACATGTTGTCTAAGGTAAGTATTAACTTACCCTTACTTGAAGCAATAAAGAACATGCCAGCTTATGCCAAATTCTTCAAGGAACTGAACACAAAGAAAAAAAGGTATGAGCCAAATGAAAAGATGATAGTGTCAGAGGTAGCTAGTGCTGTTTTACAGCATAAACTACCTCCAAAACTAAAGGATCCTGGTAGTTTCATGATTCAAATTACTATGGGTAATGGTAAGGGAACTGATGGCATGTGTGATTTAGGAGCCAGTGTAAATTTGATGTCTTATTCTGTATATCTTGAATTAGAACTGGGGGAACTTAAACCTACAAAAATGGTGTTGCAATTAGCTGACAGATCTCTTAGATTCCCGAAAGGGGTTATAGCAGATGTTTTAGTTAAGGTTGGTGGGTTGATAGTGCCTATGGATTTCATAGTTCTTGACATGGAAGGAAGTAACTCTACACCATCCGCACACACTATTTTACTGGGTAGGCCTTTTATGACTACTACCAACACCTTGATAGATGTTAAAAATGGTAAATTGTCAATGACTGTCTTAGGACAAACAGTTGAATTTTCTATTTTTAACACTTCTCCCATTCCTACAACTGCATTATATGAGGATTGCTCTTTAATTGATTGTATTGATGCAGTTGTTTCAGATGTTTTCTTACAGACAAGTTCCTCGGATAAATTGGAGCCGGCGCTGACCTTAGATGGTGGTTTAGATATTTTTGATTCAGAAATAGCCAGTTGCCTTGAGACATTAGAGAGTGCTGAAATAGAGGAACTTAAGGAGGACCCAGTTTGTGAATTTCCCTCCATCCAAAAAGAATAGAAGAATCCTTCACTTGAGTTAGAGCTGAAAGAGTTACCTAAAAATCTGAAATATGTGTTTTTATGAGATCACAACACCTTAACTGTGATGATATCTAGCGAACTTAGTGAAGGGGAAGAGATGAGGTTGGTAAGTGAGCTAAAAAGATTGAGAAGAGCAATAGGATGGGGATTGAGTGACATAAAAGGTATTAGCCTTTAATGTGCATGCATAGAATCACCTTAGAAGAAGGAGCTAAACCTGTGAGGGAGACCCAAAGGCGCCTTAACCCAAATATGAGTGAAGTGGTTAAGAAGGAAGTGCTAAAATTGTTGGATGAAGGAGTAATATATCCAATAGCTAATAGTGAGTGGGTGAGCCCAGTACATGTAGTGCCTAAGAAATCAGGAATCACTGTGGTGAAAAATGAAAATCATGAATTGGTTCCTACTAGGACTACTACTGGGTGGAGAATGTGCATCGATTATAGAAAGTTGAACAATGCTACAAAGAAAGACCATTTTCCTCTTCCTTTTATTGATCAGATGTTGGATAAACTTTCTGGACACTCACATTATTGCTTTTTGGATGGACTTTTAGGTTATTATCAGGTGCCGATATCACTAGAGGATCAATCCAAGACTACCTTTACTTGCCCTTTTGGGACTTATGCATTTCGGCGTATGCCCTTTGGCTTGTGCAATGCACCTGCAACTTTTCAGAGATGCATGATGTCTGTCTTCACAGACATGATAGATGATTTTATTGAGGTATTTATGGATGACTTTTCTATTTTTGGTAGTTCTTTTGATAATTGCCTCAATAAACATGTTCTTGTGCTGGAGAGATTCATTGAATGTAACCTCACTTTGAGTTGAGAAAAGAGTCATTTCATGGTTACTCAGGGCATTGTCTTAGGTCATGTTATGTCAACTAAAGGGATTGAGGTGGATAAGGCTAAGGTAAAATTGATTGCTAAGTTACCCCCACCTACCTCTGTTAAGGGAATAAGAAGTTTTCTAGGGCATGCAGGTTTTTACCGGAGGTTTATTAAAGATTTTTCTAAAATAAGCCAACCATTGTGTCATTTGCTTGGGAAAGATGTTCCATTTGAGTTTACTGCACAATGCATGCAAGCCTTTAATTCCCTTAAGGAAAAACTGACTAGTGCATCGGTAATAGTAGCTCCCGTTTGGTCTTTACCTTTTGAAATCATGTGTGATGCCTCTAATCATGCATTAGGAGCTATTCTTGGGCAAAGGGTTGATAAATTTTTGAGAGTCATATATTATGCTAGCTTGACCCTGAATAGTGCACAAATGAATTACACAACAACTGAAAAGGAAATGTTAGCTGTTGTTTTTGCCTTAGATAAGTTTAGAGCATATTTAATTGGGTCAAAAATTATTGTGCATTCTGATCATGCAGCTCTAAAATATCTTTTGACAAAACAACATGCTAAACCGCGCTTAATTATATGGGTGTTATTGTTGCAAGAATTTGATTTTCAAATCAAGGATACTAAGGGTAGTGAGAGTGTTGTAGCTGATCATTTATCTAGATTACCCTTCTTTAGTGAAAATCTTACATCTGATAGCATTCATAAAAATTTAGAAGCATTTCCTGATGAACAACTGTTTGTGGTAATTGATGCACCTTGGTTTGCAGATATTGCTAACTATCTTACTTGTGGTATTTTGCATTCTAACATGTCATTTTAGGAAAAGAAAATGTTTTTGCATGTGAGTAAATTTTATTTTTGGGATGAACCTTACCTATTCCGGATTTACAAAGATGAGATAGTTCGCAGGTGTGTATCTGAGGAAGAACAACTGAGTGTTCTTAAATTTTGTCATGACCTTCACTGTGGTGGCCATTTTGGAGGGAGGAAGACTGCAGAAAAGGTGCTTTAAAGTAGTTTTTACTGGCCTACTCTATTCAAAGATGCTCAAGAGTATTGTAAGCACTGTGACTGCTATCAAAGAGTAGGTAACATTGGGAGAAGGAATGAAATGCCCCTTCAGTCATATATTGTTGTTGAACTGTTTGATGTGTGGGGAATAGACTTCATGGGCCCTTTTCCCAAGTCTTTTGGTTATGAATATATTTTAGTTGCTATTGATTATGTTTCAAAATGGGTGGAGGCAATCCCCACCCGTACTAATGATGCTAATGTGGTTGTTAAATTTATGAAGGAAAATATTCTTAGCAGATTTGGCACGCCAAGAGTGATAGTCAGTGATGGGGGAAGTCATTTTTGCAACAAAGTTTTTGAGAAGTTAATGCACAAATCTGGTGTGAAACACAAGGTGGCGACCCCATACCATCCACAGACTTCTGGACAGGTTGAAACATCCAATAAGCAAATAAAAGGAATTCTGGAGAAAACAGTCAACTTATCAAGGAAGGATTGGGCGAGTAGATTGCATGATGCATTGTGGGCATATCAGACTACTTTCAAGACTCCTTTGGGTATGAGTCCATACCGATTGGTTTTTGGTAAGGCTAGTCATTTACCAGTGGAGTTGGAGCATAAAGCATATTGGGCAATCAAGACTCTGAATTTAGATTTGGACAAGGCATAGAGAGAGCATTTTCTGCAAATTTCAGAGTTAGATGAGCTGAGGAATGAGGCATATGAGAGCTCGAGGATTTATAAGGATCGCACTAAAGCACTTCATGACAGAATTATAGTGTGAAAGACATTGAGTCCAGGTATGAAAGTTTTACTTTTTAATTCTCGTCTCCGTTTGTTTCCAGGGAAACTCAAGTCTCGATGGAGTGGTCCTTTCGAGATAACTCAAGTATATCCTTCTGGTGCCATAGAATTGTTTAACTCTTGAACAAATGAAACTTTTAAAGTAAATGGACAGAGAGTTAAACCATACAATGAAGGATTCCAAGAAGCAAGGATCATCGATAGCACTTTGATCTATGATCCTTAAGTCTTGCAGTAATGTCCAGCTATATGACATTAAAGAAGCGCTAAATGGGAGGCAACCCATCGGTTTGCATTTCTTTTCATAGTTGTAATTTTATATTCAGAAATTTTGATTTTATGTTTGGTTTAAATAAATAGAATGGGTACTTTGATCGGTTTTTATTTTTCTAATGTGTTTCAGGGTTGATCGAAGAAGAGGTTTGCAATTTCTTTAAGATGTGGTGATATAAAATAAATATAAAAAAAGAGTCAAAATGGCAGTGGAGAACACGGCCACTTGACACGGCCAAGCCACTGGCCGTGTCAAGCCAACTTTAAAACACCATTTTGCATAGACCCTGACACGGCCAACAAGCTTGGCTGTGTCCTTGGCCTTGTCACATGGAACACGGCCAAGCTTTACCCCAAGTCGCTTGTCTTTGTTTTTGCAAACTTTTCCTCACAGTATCAAACACACCCATGGGACATGGCCAAGTCACTGGCCATGTCCTTCCAAGCACATCAGACACGGCCAAGCTCACCCAAGCTTGGCCGTGTCCCTTCAATTTTACACTTTAAAAACATGGTTTTAGCACTTTTCTTTCATTCCAATCCCTAGATTTGTTTTTGGTTTCCTTTCTCTCTCTCAACTCCTCTCTCACAAAACTTCCATTGTTTGTGTTTCAAAGCTTCCAAACTTCCATTAATTCTCAATTTTCTTCACCAAAACTGAAATTAATCCATTCAATCTTCTTCTCCTCGCACAAAAGATCAATTTAATCGGTTTAAGTTTCAAAATTTTTCAGATCTTTTAATATGCCGAGAACGAAGATGGTGTCTCCCCGTAAGAGGAAGCAACCTCCAACTGCAGCTGCATCTTCATCTTCCTCGTCTTCATCTTTGAAGAGAGCAACTCTTTCTGCTCGGGGTTTCTTCCCGGCAAGGTATGTTAGTGATGAATCCCTTAATGCTCTTCATATTAGGGATAATTTTTATCGTTATGTTCAAAATCTTGGGTGGGAGAACCTAGTCTCCTTGCGACCTTTGCAATTTCAAGAGCTTACTTTGGAATTTTTGACATCTCTTAAGGTTGAAAGAGATGAACAAAAAATTTGCTCTAGGTTGAGTTTTAAATTGCTTGGGAAATCATTTGTGGTTAGTATTGAACAATTGAATGTTATATTTGCTTTTCATCAACACAGTGAAAGGTCGGTACCTAAGGAATTTAAACAATTTGCTTGGGGAGCATTGGGCTCGGGAACTTATGTGGCCAAATCGGCCAAGGTGACTAAATTGAGCAATCTCGCTCTTAGGTATTTGCATCATTTTATGTCATGTGGATTCTTTGCTAGGAAGGAAAGCCTGGGTGTAGTGGAACTTAGTAAGCTCTTTTTCTTAGATTGTGCGTGTAATGCAGTACCTATTAGTTTCGGCTATTGGTTAGCTGATGTTTTTGATAGTGTGGCAAACAAGAAGAAGGGGGCTATCTGTATTGGAGGATTGGTTACCACATTGGCAACAACCCTCCTTGATGATTTTGACCAGAGTACCTGTCGTATGACTAAAATTACGGGTAATGATTCATTAGATTTGGCTACACTAGAGAAGATGCACATGGTGGTGCACAGGAGAGGGGCTTATATGATGGCTTCAGCTGAGCCAGAAGTACCGGGGGACAGATAAAAGAGAACACGAGTTCATGAGGGGTCCGATTCGGATTCTCTTGATTTGGAAGAAGATGCTCCAGCCCCGGATAATCAAGAGATACTTAATAGGATTGAGGCACTGGAGAGCAAGGTAGATCGTAACCATGCTGCGGTCTTGCAACAGTTAGACCAAATAAATAGCAACCTTGCTAAGATTTTGAGTCTTCATCCTTCGGCTGCTTCATCATCTCATCCTCCTTCACCGTAGATCACATTGGCTCTAATCTTTTGAGGCAATTCCTTATTTTCTTGTGTTTAGCATATTTTTTGTGGTTATTTTTCGTTTTTGTTTTTAATGATAACATTTTATATTTTGGATATTTTATTTTTATATATATATTGTATTTTGTTTTTGAACATTTGCTGTTTGTGATGGAAAGATAGGGTTCGCCTCACCAGGGTACGATGGAAAACAGGTTGTACTTTAACTCTTTTTCTTTATTATCCTTGTTTCCATTGAGGACAATGTAATTTGTAAGTGTGGGGTAATCTTTAAGCTTTTCTTTAATTCTTGTTTTGTTTGTCATTGTGTGTTATATTGTGCGTTGTGCATGGCATAATTGTTGAAAACTTATTGACTTTTCTGTGATTCTAGCATTATATTTGAGACTTTAGTATCAGCATAGAGATTAGCATTTGAATTCATTCAGGATCAATTTTCACATTCTGCAATTCATGACATATAAATCTTTGAGAACCCACCTTTGTGAGTTTTGAGCCTCATAGATTGAATATTAGTGTCAATTGATTTTCTTTTCTTAAGTGTGCACCTTCATGATTTTGCATCTCTAGAGCTTGCTTTTGCATACTAATTGAACTCACATTATGATTTAATCTCAAGTTTTAAAATGATGAAGGCAAATTAGGATTATCCCTTTAGCTTAAAAAGACCTCCCTTAATTATGAATTCCTTAGTGAGCCATGTAATATCCTCATGTATGCCCTAGAAGTCTTGGTTATGTTGTTGTTATTGTTGATGTTGTTGTTAGTGTTGTTGTTGTTATATATTGGGTTGAATATATGTGTTAAATTGTAAGAGAAAAGAAATGGGAAGAGAATGTATATGTATATGTGTTTTGGAGAAGAAATTTAGGGTTTAGAGACAAATGTATATGTTGTGTATATGATTATATATATAACATATAGATTGGTCAAATATAGAGTCAATGCAAGAAGATATTTTTGTGGAATGTGCAATTACATATAAGGGCTTAGATGAGACAAAAGGTTAGTTAAATGGTGAAGGGTGTTTTAGTAATCGCAAGGTTAAAAACACTTGATGGATATAAGAAGCCAAATTTGACTTTGCTCTTCATATTTTCTTCTTCTCTTCATGTGTGGCCGGATTCTCCATAGACAAAGAGAGAAAGAGAGGTGATCTTGAGGTTTGAAGCAAATTGAAGAAGGAATCAAGGGTGTTGGTTAGAGATTTGTGGAATTCTTCATTTAAGGTAAGTTTTCTCTTGATTTCTCTTGTTCTATTTGGAATTTTGTTTGGGTTTGATGGAGTGTGTTTGTGTATGGTGTGTGTAAAAGTGTTGAAATGGAATTAAAGATAAGAAGCTAGGTTGGTGTTGGTGATGGAAGAGTAAGAGTTGTGTTTAGTGAATTTTTTTCTGTTTTACAATTAGTAAAGGCTGTGACTTGTATGATTTTTAATTAATTATAGAAAAATGTTCTTGAAGTGAATTTTTGATATGTTGTGCCTCTATGAGTCTAGAATGACTGAAAAATATGTTGATTTGATTTTGGAATGGTTATGAGTTTAGAAAGATTATTTTTATTAGACCTGTTCCAGCAGGTACCTTAACTGAGACAGCTATATTTCGGGATTTTTAATAAAATGTAGAAAAATCATATCCAATTGAATTTTGGATATGTTGTTTCTTAGTGAGTCTAGTATTTGAGAAAAATAATTTGGAACCACGTTGATTGAATTTGATTTATGGAATTCACAAAGTTCAAAACTGCTGCCAGGGTGCAGGGCAATTGGGGCAGTCTGGTTCGGTGAACTATTTGACCAAGATTTTGTGTTCAGTTTGATCTGAAATTTTAAAGGAATGATTTTAAGATACAAAACTAAATTCTGTAAAAATTTTAGAATTTTTAGTCAAGTAGATTATTTTATACAATTTTTCAAAATAAGGATAAAATGGAGTCTAAAACCAGAATGTACTATTCATATGGTCATTTTGCTAATATTCCTTTTGGATTAGATTGTGAAGAGATTGAATTGCCCTAACCGTGTCCCTCAAGTGGCTGCCCGTGTCCCTCAATTGTGTGGGTTAGGGTTTTAATTCTTTGTTCTTCTTGCATTGCTTTGGTTCTCCAAAGGTAGGTTGGTCCTTAAACCTAACCCTAAACACTTTAAACACACTTGAATCAATGAATGATATAATCAAATGCATGTGTAAGGTCCTAAAACTATGAATCATATCAATTGTTCTTTGCCCTAATTGCATTGTTGAGATTGAACAATGTTATGTTATGTATTGTGAATGGTAATGTGTTTCATGAGTAATATACATTGAAATTGAAATGTATATCAAAGATGCAATGATAATTTAAATAAGACATGATATGAGACAATGCCATTGTGATTGGCTATGATGATGATATTGAAAGAAAGAAGGCATGTTTGCCTAAATGTGATGAGAATTTGAGAATGGAAATGGTAACTATATAATAAATGAATTGTTTGTTTAATATGTTATTCAGTTTCAGAGTTCTGGATTTGGGTGGCATGCCTAAGAAATGATGAAAGGTAACAGTCTTGCCGGGTTGAGGATCTTCTCATATGTGTTGAGTTGATGGTCCAAGAGACTGGGTCTGTTACACTATGAGAATTGTGAATATGAGATATATGATTTGTAACAGTCTTGCCGGGTTGAGGATCTCCTCATATGTGTTGAGTTGATGGTCCAAGAGACTGGGTCTGTTACACTATCCATGGATAGAGATACATGTATATACATTGCCTACGGGCGTGATTATTGTGACTATGAACCAAAGCAGTAACTCTGAACTCTGAATATCGTATTAAATACTTGTTGGGCCCATAGGTGTCAAGGTTATATGAATGTCTTAAATAATGTTATGAGTTAATGAAATGAGATGTTGTTTATTGAGTATGATTGATTAATGTTGAATGTGGAAAGATGTTGAAATGTGGTATGCTCATATGACTATGATTTGTGAAATGCATAATTATGTGGTTAACTTTATATTTATGATGTTGATCTTATCAATAACATATGTGACATTGCATTACATTAAAGCATACCATTAGTATGTTTTATCTTACTAAGCCGTTGGCTTAGCGCGATAGTGTTTAATCGCGCAGGTAATAGAGTGGATAGAGTTGAACCCGAGAGTTCATCAAGACCAAGTGAGAGTAGACCTTGAAGAATCCATTTTGGGAGCTTAAAGATCAGAGCAGACTTGCCAATCATGTATATTTCTTTATATTTTGTAAAGAAATGTTTAATATGTAAATATGTACATATTTTATAACTTCCGCTGTGTAATATTTAAATGTATATATATATAACTAATATGTTTTGTTTTATAAGTAAATGATCTACTTTTCTATAATGTATAATGATAAGGGTATTGTATCAAGTTTAAAGTGTTTTGAATGTTAAGAAAACCGTAGCATCCCTATGTTTCATGCACTTATGCTACATTGTTGTAGTTGTAGTGTGTGGGCGTTGGATATGGGGGTGTTACAATTGTTTTGGTATCAGAGCCTAGGTTTAGGATTCTCAACCTAGGTAAAATGTAATAAAAAGACTATTTTGACTTTAAAAGTGGTTTTTGAATAATACACATGTTTGGGATTGGCAACCTCTGATCTTTAATAAGATGTAGTATGTTGTGTTTGCAGATTTAGGTTGTGATGGATTCTCACTCACGTCAGTCGATTGAGGGTAGTGCCGAGAGTATCGCTCCTGCTGAGGGAGCTAGAGTTGATAGTGTTGAGGAGGCACCTGCTTCGGTGTCGGGTAGACCAGCTGGAGAGGAGGTTCCGCCAGCCTGGTTTAGACATATGATGGAAGTTATGAGACAAGCACCAGTGCAACCAGTGCCACCACCCCCTCAGCCTTTGGTATCTGTAAGGCACTATGATAAACTAAGGAAGTATGGAGCGGAGGATTTCCTTGGTACTACTGACCCAGCTGTAGCAGAACAGTGGCTTGACAAAGTACAGAGGATCTTTATTCAGTTACAAGCCACCCCTGAGGAAAAATTTGACTATGCAAGATCTTTGCTACAGAAGGACGCCTACGATTGGTGGAAGACAGTGCCACATTCTATGGATGATCCTCCAACACTGTCTTACACTGATTTTCTGAGGGAATTTGAGTTGAAGTATACTCCTAGGGAGTATAAAGATGGGAAGAAAAGAGAGTTTCTAGATTTGAAGCAAGATCATCGGACCGTAACTGAGTATGAAGTTGAGTTTATTCGACTGAGTCAGTATGCTGGGGGTATCATTGCTGATGAGATTGATAGATGCAGGAGGTTTGAGGAGGGATTGAGGCCCTCTATCATGTGCTTAGTGGCTGGATCTAGATATCAGGATTTCTCACAGCTTGTGGCAGCAGCTCGAAGTGTAGAGCGAGCTCAAGTTATTGCAGCTGCTTCAGAGGAAGAGGTTAGGGTTAGGAGGCCCCAGTTTGAGGCAGGGTCTTCTTCTGTTAAAAGAGGTAAAGGAAGCTTTGTTCCTAGAGTTAGTAGGAGTCAGAGGTTAGCTGGTAGGTCAGTGCAGTTCCAGAGACAGAGATTTAGACCTACAGCTTCAGTAGCGAGTGCTCCTACTCTTGGAGTTCAGAGATCTACCTTACCTGTGAGTAACCAGTGTGGTGGAAGACATGGGGGCGTTTGTTGGAGGCATAGTAGATCAGGGGTATGCTTCAGGTGTGGATCACCTGACCACTTTGTGAGAGACTGTCCTGAGAGGCAGGAGCAGATGCCAGTTGATTCTGCTGCTTCTCGAGCTAGTGTGAGGGGAGGCAGAGGAGGCAGAGGAGGCAGAGGTGCCAGCCGAGGAGGTAGACATGGGTTCAGTTCTAGAGGAGGTGCTACATCCAGGGAGGGTAGACCAGAGGAGGTTGGATCTTCCCAGAGGATGTATGTTATGCAGAGGCAGCCAGATGCATCGGCAGTCATAGCTGGTACTTTTTCTTTATTTGATATTTCAGTACTTGCTTTGATTGATCCGGGTTCCACACATTCATATGTTAGTGTATCTGTTTTGCCTGTATCTGATTTGCATGCTGAGTCCCTAGGATTTGATGTGTTGGTGACAAATCCGTTAGGGCATAGTGTGGTTGTAAGTAAGGTGCATCGAGATAGTGCAGTAGTGGTGCAGGGTGAGGAGTTCTTAGGGGATTTGATTGAGATGCCATTTAAGGAATATGATGTGATCTTAGGTATGGATTGGCTATCTCGACATGGAGCTGTGGTGGATTGTAAAAAGAAAATTGTTTCTTTGAGAACGGGTGATGGTAGAGAGGTGATAGTATTTAATGAGCAGGAACAGCTAGCCTCCTTATTTGTTTCAGCTGTTGCAGCCAGGAGGTTGATTAGAAAGGGGTGTGAAGCCTATCTTGCTCATGTGGTGGATACTAGAGTGAAGGGTTCCCCTATTGATAGCATTGCCACAGTTGCTGAGTTCCCGGATGTGTTTCCAGAGGAGTTGCCAGGGTTGCCTCCTGAGAGAGAGGTGGAGTTCGGTATTGAATTGTTGCCTGGTACCACTCCTATCTCTATTACTCCTTATAGAATGGCACCAGCAGAATTGAGGGAGTTGAAAGTGCAATTACAGGAGTTGTTGGATAAAGGATTCATTCGCCCCAGTGTTTCTCCTTAGGGAGCTCCTGTGCTATTTGTGAAAAAGAAAGATGGTACTATGAGGTTGTGTATCGATTATAGGCAATTGAACAAGGTGACTATTAAAAATAAATATCCTTTGCCTAGAATTGATGACCTCTTTGATCAATTGAAGGGTGCAGCTGTATTTTCTAAAATTGATTTGAGATCTGGGTACCATCAGCTGAGAGTCAGAGCTGAGGATGTTCCGAAGACCGCCTTTCGGACCAGGTATGGGCATTATGAATTTCTAGTTATGCCTTTTGGTCTAACGAATGCACCTGCAGCTTTTATGGATTTGATGAATAGGGTGTTTAGGCCCTATTTGGATCAGTTTGTAGTGGTCTTCATTGATGATATACTGGTGTATTCGCGGAATGAAGAGGAACATGATATGCATCTGCGGATTGTGTTGCAGATTTTGAGAGGGAAGCAGTTATTTGCCAAATTGTCGAAGTGTGAGTTCTGGTTGGATCAAGTTGCTTTTCTCGGACATATAGTTTCAGCAAAGGGTATTAGAGTTGATCCGAGCAAAGTTGAAGCTATATTGAATTGGAGTCCACCCAAGTCTGTGACAGAGATTAGAAGTTTTCTGGGTTTGGCAGGCTATTACAGACGATTTGTGAAAGGGTTTTCTTTAATAGCTACTCCACTCACTAGATTGCTTCGTAAGGGAGTCAGATTTGTGTGGACGGATCAGTGTCAGGCTAGCTTTGAGCAGTTGAGAGATATGTTGACTCAAGCGCCTGTTCTTACTTTACCTGTGGAAGGCAAACCATATGTGATCTACAGTGATGCTTCACATAGAGGTTTGGGGTGTGTATTGATGCAGGAAGGTAAAGTTATAGCTTATGCATCTAGGCAGTTGAAACCGCATGAGCTTAACTATCCGACCCATGATTTGGAATTGGCTGCCATTGTGTTTGCATTAAAGATTTGGCGCCACTATCTGTTTGGGGAGAAATGTTTCATCTACACTGATCACAAGAGTTTGAAGTATTTGGGTGTCCAGAAAGAACTCAATCTTCGTCAGAGGAGATGGTTAGAATTGATTAAAGACTACGACTACTTGATTGACTATCAACCAGGTAAAGCAAATGTTGTTGCTGATGCCTTGAGTCGGAAGTCTTTAGCTGGTTTAACAGTTTACTCGCTCTCGTTGCTTGTTGAGTTGAGAGCATTGCATGCCAGTTTTGTACCTTGTGTTGATGGTGCATTATTGGCACAGTTGCAATTGAAGCCGATTTTGTTAGATCAGATCAAAGAAGCTCAGTTGGCCAATAAGAAGATTCAGAAGATTATTTCAAATTGTAAGAATGGGAAGACAAGAGATTTTGTTGTGAAAGACGATGGGAGTCTCTGGTTTAAAAACCGATTGTGTGTACCCGATGATGCTGAATTGAAAAGAGTCATTTTAGAAGAAGCACATCAGTCAGTGTTTTCTATGCATCCGGGTAATACGAAGATGTATCATGATTTGAGACAGCATTATTGGTGGATTGGTTTGAAGAGAGACATTGCAGATTTTTGTGTTGAAATGTCTCACTTGTCAGAAGGTTAAAGCAGAGCATCAAGTTCCAACCGGGTTGCTTCAACCGTTGTCAGGACCAGAATGGAAGTGGGAAAGAGTGACAATGGATTTTTTGTCTGGTTTGCCATTGACACAAAAGAAGCATGATGCTATATGGGTGATTGTGGATAGATTGACTAAAACAGCTCATTTCCTTCCGATGCGGATGGATTAATCTTTGGAGAGGTTGGCTGAGCTGTATATCTATGAGATTGTGAAACTGCATGGCGTTCCAACTTCTTTAGTGTCTGATCGAGATCCCAGGTTTACTTCCAGATTTTGGAAGAGTTTCCATAGTGCTTTAGGTTCTCGACTGCACTTCAGCACTGCTTTTCATCCACAGACGGATGGACAGTCAGAGAGGGTGATACAGATTCTTGAAGACATGTTGAGAAGCTGTGTCATTGATTTCACTGGAAGTTGGGATAGATTTTTACCTCTTGTGGAGTTTGCATACAACAACAGTCACCAATCCAGCATTGGTATGGCACCGTTTGAAGCATTGTATGGCAGACGGTGTATGACACCTCTTTGTTGGAATGAGCTTGGAGATAATTGTAACATCCCGAATTCCAGATTGGTAAGAAACAGACATTGAGGATATGAATTAGGCTTAGAGCAAAGGAGTTTAGAACATGACCTATGAATTGAACTCGAATTTCATCCAAGTCAATGATAGAATTAGAGAGTCTCAAAGAAGACTTAATTGTTTATTTGTGTCTTATCTAGATTTATAACTTGAAATTACTCAATTTGGAGTTGTACAGAATAAGATATGATGGATTTAGTAGACAATGTGCAAGCTGCCTCAGGACAGCATAGTAGGCTTGATTTCAAATGACCGTCAAAAATCAGATATAGCTCGGATTGAAATGAAATTTTGATACAATATATCCCCGGATGTCTAGTTTCAGTGGGAATAAGAATTACTTAATTTGGAGTTGTGAGTAAAAAGATATTAATAAAGAAAGACAGCAAGGTCAAGAAGGGATATCAAAAGGACCTAAGTGGAAATTTCTCAAAAGTTAGGGGCAACTATGTAAACTTAAAAATTAAGTGTCGGAAGTTCTTAATAGTGCCCATATCCGACCCCGGAAGAATATTCTCAAGATTAATCGGGTCATAACCGTGGGTTTCAATTTTTCCTGAAAACGCACGGTTTGTAAGTTACAGGCGATTTTCCGATAAGGACATTTTGGACATTTCTACTGGAGGGGTGATTTTGTAATTAAATATAACTTTGGGGGCAAAATATTAAAAGAACAAAAAAAAAACCACTTTCAAGTGGCCAAATCCTAGCCATTAAATCCAAATGTGTTGGACAAATCATGGCCATTGAAAATAAACCAAATCCTAGCCATTAAATCCAAATGTGTTGGACAAATCATGGCCATTGAAAATAAATAAATTAATTAAATGGAAATTAAATTATAAATAACTAATTATGGTCTTCCAAACACAAGTAAGGATCAAAAAGACACCACCATCACCACTTTTCTTCTTCTTTAAGTCGTGCTCCCCCTCCCTTCCATTTTCAAGGAGACAAGTTTCAAGTCCAAGCCATTTCTCAAGTGAAATTCAATAGGAAATAAGGTAAGATACCATCCTAAGTCTTATTCTTTCATTAGAATTAGGTATTAGCCTATGTTTAGGAAGATTTGATATTATGTTCATGTTGGGAAAGAATTAGTAAGTTGATGATTATGGTGAAAAATGATAAACTACTTAAAGAAAATGATGAAAATGGTGATTATTAGTAAGAATAAGTAAAGGATTGTTAGAAAATCATAAGGTAGCATCATGTTCATATCTAGGGTTTGTTCTTACATATGTGACATATTAAATTCATAGGAAATCAAGGAGATTAGAGAGAAAAGGAAGTGAAATAGATAAGAAGAGCAAGGAAAAGCAAGGTTTGGTACTTAACCTTTGAATAATTACTTTTGATTTGGTGCTTTACCATAAAAGAAATTCTATTTTCTTACAAACTTTGGTTTATGGAAGTTTTGAAGATGATGTTTAAATATATTGATTGAGTTTAAATTAAATATTTGAGTTATGTTCTTGTTTTCTTATGGCAATTTGGGTTGTAAAATTTAATTGAAACCAAATGTTTAGAGAAAATTTGGAAAGTTGATTTGGTAAGTTGTTTGGACTTTAATTAGTTTGATTTGAGTTAAACATGCAAAAATTGTTAAAAGGAAGTGTTTGAATCTTCACTTTACTATTAAAGAAGCCTTAATATTGATTTGCAAAAGAAAAATAAACTATCCTATGCATTTCAAATGTTTGGGCCGAAATGGTCCCAAAGTGACAGCTTCTGGACTATTTTTGTGGACATTGTTTGGGGCAGAAAACGAATGAATGTTTCAACGAAATTTTACATGCAATTAGTCAACATATGAAATAAGTTTTCTGTAAAATTTCAGCCAAAAATAAGATCATTTACTTGATAAAATGCATGACTGAAGTGGACTGAAATTTTGACGAAAACCCAGATTTTACTATTCATTTAGTCATGCCATTTTGCGTTGCCGATTTTTCTCGCCGTAACACTATTCATTTGGTCAATTTGTGATCTTTTGAGGAATACTTTGAAATGTTTGATGTGTTTATTATGGATGTTAAATATGTGAAAAAGAGTAATGGTTTGACCAAAGAAAGTGGTGCACGGCATAAATGGCAAAGCGCAGAGAGAATTTAAATTGATTTCTTGAATCATTCTAAAATGAAGTTGAGACTTAAATTGAATCATTTTAATCTTTTTGCTCTACTGGATAGTGGGAGTGGTAGATAAGGGTATGGTGCACTATACTAACGCATGCAGTACTGCTCATTATTGTGATATGATATTTTATTCAGTGGTGAGGCCACTGAAGCCAATGGGGAGGCCCATTGGTTAACCAGGATGGGGAGGCCCATTCCTGTGATCTGATATCGGTGGCCACTGAAGCCAATGGGGAGGCCCATTGGTTAACCAGGATGGGGAGGCCCATTCCTGTGATTTGATATCGGTGGGGAGGCCCACCTATGTTACAGTGGGGAGGCCCACTGCCTTATCACTATGGTTCCCTATATACCAGTAGAGCCTGAATCAAAGACATATTATTTTTCGTTAAACCATATAATGCCAATGAGTTTGAATTATGATTTTACATTATTGAAAGCATATCACACTGAATGTATCACGATTTCTATTGGTACAAAGTTGGTTGATTGTTGATTTAACTATTTCCTTTGATTTTGAATACTTTCATATACTACTTTTATTTTTATTGGTAAAGTATCCACTGAGCGTCATCGCTCAGCGAGTTAAGTTTTTCTTGACTCGTAGGTTCGGAGCAGTAGATAAATCTTGGGGAAGCAACGACCAGACCACAGCAAATCTCAGGGGTAGATCTTTTAGATCCATTATGAGTTAGCTAGTTGTGGCATGTATATGAATAAATATAAAAGAGAATTTCTATGTTACAATGGTATGTTAGTAGTGTGTAATAATCAAAAACCTTTACTTTATGTTATATTAGAAGTGTGAACTCTTCGTGCAGGTTTGTAGTTGAGGGTATAAGGTGGATTCATTGGGAGTGCATTAAATTTGATGGTATTCTTATTCACATTGGTATGTGTAAAATGTTTTCAAAAATCAGAAAAACAAGTTTTGACGACACTTGGGATCCAAATTTCTAGGCGAAACTATGGCAAAATTTCTGTAAAAATCAGAACTAAAATTGGCTAAGTAAAATTGGTAGCAACTTTTGGATAGTGTGGCGCCTCTACTCGGCTTACACATGTAGGTCGGGAAGGGGTGTTACAATAATAAGTTGATTGGTCCTGATTTGATTCAAGAAACTGAAGAAAAAGTAAAGTTGATTCGACACAAGTTAAAAGCAGCTTCAGACCGACAGAAATCTTATGCAGATCTGAAAAGGAGAGATATAGAGTTTAATGTTGGAGATAAGGTATTTCTGAAAGTGTCTCCTTGGAAGAAGATTTTGAAGTTCGGTCGGAAAGGAAAATTGAGTCCTCGTTTCATTGGGCCGTATGAAGTGTTAGAAAGAGTTGGGCCAGTTGCGTATCGACTTGCTTTGCCACCTGAGTTGGATCGTATTCATAATGTATTTCATGTTTCAAAGTTGAGGAGGTACAGGTCGGATCCATCTCATGTGTTGCCATTTGAATCTATTGAAGTGAGCCCAGACTTGACATTTGAAGAGGAACCAGTTGCTATCTTGGCACGAGAAGTGAAAGAGTTGAGGAACAAGAGTGTGCCATTGGTGAAAGTTCTATGGAAGAATCATGCAAAAGAAGAAGCGACTTGGGAGAGTGAACAATCCATGCGAGAGCAATATCCGCAGTTGTTTCAGCTTTGATATCAGGTAATTTCGAGGACGAAATTTTCTTTTTAGAGGGGGAGAATTGTAATATCCTCATGTATGCCCTAGAAGTCTTGGTTATGTTGTTGTTATTGTTGATGTTGTTGTTAGTGTTGTTGTTGTTATATATTGGATTGAATATATGTGTTAAATTGTAAGAGAAAAGAAATGGGAAGAGAATGTATATGTATATGTGTTTTGGAGAAGAAATTTAGGGTTTAGAGACAAATGTATATGTTGTGTATATGATGATATATATAACATATAGATTGGTCAAATATAGAGTCAATGCAAGAAGATATTTTTGTGGAATGTGCAATTACATATAAGGGCTTAGATGAGACAAAAGGTTAGTTAAATGGTGAAGGGTGTTTTAGTAATTGCAAGGTTAAAAACACTTGATGGATATAAGAAGCCAAATTTGACTTTGCTCTTCATATTTTCTTCTTCTCTTCATGTGTGGCCGGATTCTCCATAGACAAAGAGAGAAAGAGAGGTGATCTTGAGGTTTGAAGCAAATTGAAGAAGGAATCAAGGGTGTTGGTTAGAGATTTGTGGAATTCTTCATTTAAGGTAAGTTTTCTCTTGATTTCTCTTGTTCTATTTGGAATTTTGTTTGAGTTTGATGGAGTGTGTTTGTGTATGGTGTGTGTAAAAGTGTTGAAATGGAATTAAAGATAAGAAGCTAGGTTGGTGTTGGTGATGGAAGAGTAAGAGTTGTGTTTAGTGAATTTTTTTCTGTTTTACAATTAGTAAAGGCTGTGACTTGTATGATTTTTAATTAATTATAGAAAAATGTTCTTGAAGTGAATTTTTGATATGTTGTGCCTCTATGAGTCTAGAATGACTGAAAAATATGTTGATTCGATTTTGGAATGGTTAGGAGTTTAGAAAGATTATTTTTATTAGACCTGTTCCAGCAGGTACCTTAACTGAGACAGCTATATTTCGGGATTTTTAATAAAATGTAGAAAAATCATATCCAATTGAATTTTGGATATGTTGTTGTTTAGTGAGTCTAGTATTTGAGAAAAATAATTTGGAACCACGTTGATTGAATTTGATTTATGGAATTCACAAAGTTCAGAACTGCTGCCAGGGTGCAGGGCAATTGGGGCAGTCTGGTTAGGTGAACTATTTGACCAAGATTTTGTGTTCAGTTTGATCTGAAATTTTAAAGGAATGATTTTAAGATACAAAACTAAATTCTGTAAAAATTTTAGAATTTTTAGTCAAGTAGATTATTTTATACAATTTTTCAAAATAAGGATAAAATGGAGTCTAAAACCAGAATGTACTATTCATATGGTCATTTTGCTAATATTCCTTTTGGATTAGATTGTGAAGAGGTTGAATTGCCCTAACCGTGTCCCTCAAGTGGCTGCCCGTGTCCCTCAATTGTGTGGGTTAGGGTTTTAATTCTTTGTTCTTCTTGCATTGCTTTGGTTCTCCAAAGGTAGGTTGGTCCTTAAACCTAACCCTAAACACTTTAAACACACTTGAATCAATGAATGATATAATCAAATGCATGTGTAAGGTCCTAAAACTATGAATCATATCAATTGTTCTTTGCCCTAATTGCATTGTTGAGATTGAACAATGTTATGTTATGTATTGTGAATGGTAATGTGTTTCATGAGTAATATACATTGAAATTGAAATGTATATCAAAGATGCAATGATAATTTAAATAAGACATGATATGAGACAATGCCATTGTGATTGGCTATGATGATGATATTGAAAGAAAGAAGGCATGTTTGCCTAAATGTGATGAGAATTTGAGAATGGAAATGGTAACTATATAATATATGAATTGTTTGTTTAATATGTTATTCAGTTTCAGAGTTCTGGATTTGGGTGGCATGCCTAAGAAATGATGAAAGGTAACAGTCTTGCCGGGTTGAGGATCTCCTCATATGTGTTGAGTTGATGGTCCAAGAGACTGGGTCTGTTACACTATGAGAATTGTGAATATGAGATATATGATTTGTAACAGTCTTGCCGGGTTGAGGATCTCCTCATATGTGTTGAGTTGATGGTCCAAGAGACTGGGTCTGTTACACTATCCATGGATAGAGATACATGTATATACATTGCCTACGGGCGTGATTATTGTGACTATGAACCAAAGCAGTAACTCTGAACTCTGAATATCGTATTAAATACTTGTTGGGCCCATAGGTGTCAAGGTTATATGAATGTCTTAAATAATGTTATGAGTTAATGAAATGAGATGTTGTTTATTGAGTATGATTGATTAATGTTGAATGTGGAAAGATGTTGAAATGTGGTATGCTCATATGACTATGATTTGTGAAATGCATAATTATGTGGTTAACTTTATATTTATGATGTTGATCTTATCAATAACATATGTGACATTGCATTACATTAAAGCATACCATTAGTATGTTTTATCTTACTAAGCCGTTGGCTTAGCGCGATAGTGTTTAATCGCGCAGGTAATAGAGTGGATAGAGTTGAACCCGAGAGTTCATCAAGACCAAGTGAGAGTAGACCTTGAAGAATCCATTTTGGGAGCTTAAAGATCAGAGCAGACTTGCCAATCATGTATATTTCTTTATATTTTGTAAAGAAATGTTTAATATGTAAATATGTACATATTTTATAACTTCCGCTGTGTAATATTTAAATGTATATATATATAACTAATATGTTTTGTTTTATAAGTAAATGATCTACTTTTCTATAATGTATAATGATAAGGGTATTGTATCAAGTTTAAAGTGTTTTGAATGTTAAGAAAACCGTAGCATCCCTATGTTTGATGCACTTATGCTACATTGTTGTAGTTGTAGTGTGTGGGCGTTGGATATGGGGGTGTTACAATTGTTTTGGTATCAGAGCCTAGGTTTGAGATTCTCAACCTAGGTAAAATGTAATAAAAAGACTATTTTGACTTTAAAAGTGGTTTTTGAATAATACACATGTTTGGGATTGGCAACCTCTGATCTTTAATAAGATGTAGTATGTTGTGTTTGCAGATTTAGGTTGTGATGGATTCTCACTCACGTCAGTCGATTGAGGGTAGTGCCGAGAGTATCGCTCCTGCTGAGGGAGCTAGAGTTGATAGTGTTGAGGAGGCACCTGCTTCGGTGTCGGGTAGACCAGCTGGAGAGGAGGTTCCGCCAGCCTGGTTTAGACATATGATGGAAGTTATGAGACAAGCACCAGTGCAACCAGTGCCACCACCCCCTCAGCCTTTGGTATCTGTAAGGCACTATGATAAACTAAGGAAGTATGGAGCGGAGGATTTCCTTGGTACTATTGACCCAGCTGTAGCAGAACAGTGGCTTGACAAAGTACAGAGGATCTTTATTCAGTTACAAGCCACCCCTGAGGAAAAATTTGACTATGCAAGATCTTTGCTACAGAAGGACGCCTACGATTGGTGGAAGACAGTGCCACATTCTATGGATGATCCTCCAACACTGTCTTACACTGATTTTCTGAGGGAATTTGAGTTGAAGTATACTGCTAGGGAGTATAAAGATGGGAAGAAAAGAGAGTTTCTAGATTTGAAGCAAGATCATCGGACCGTAACTGAGTATGAAGTTGAGTTTATTCGACTGAGTCAGTATGCTGGGGGTATCATTGCTGATGAGATTGATAGATGCAGGAGGTTTGAGGAGGGATTGAGGCCCTCTATCATGTGCTTAGTGGCTGGATCTAGATATCAGGATTTCTCACAGCTTGTGGCAGCAGCTCGAAGTGTAGAGCGAGCTCAAGTTATTGCAGCTGCTTCAGAGGAAGAGGTTAGGGTTAGGAGGCCCCAGTTTGAGGCAGGGTCTTCTTCTGTTAAAAGAGGTAAAGGAAGCTTTGTTCCTAGAGTTAGTAGGAGTCAGAGGTTAGCTGGTAGGTCAGTGCAGTTCCAGAGACAGAGATTTAGACCTACAGCTTCAGTAGCGAGTGCTCCTACTCTTGGAGTTCAGAGATCCACCTTACCTGTGAGTAACCAGTGTGGTGGAAGACATGGGGGCGTTTGTTGGAGGCATAGTAGATCAGGGGTATGCTTCAGGTGTGGATCACCTGACCACTTTGTGAGAGACTGTCCTGAGAGGCAGGAGCAGATGCCAGTTGATTCTGCTGCTTCTCGAGCTAGTGTGAGGGGAGGCAGAGGAGGCAGAGGAGGCAGAGGTGCCAGCCGAGGAGGTAGACCAGGGTTCAGTTCTAGAGGAGGTGCTACATCCAGGGAGGGTAGACCAGAGGAGGTTGGATCTTCCCAGAGGATGTATGTTATGCAGAGGCAGCCAGATGCATCGGCAGTCATAGCTGGTACTTTTTCTTTATTTGATATTTCAGTACTTGCTTTGATTGATCCGGGTTCCACACATTCATATGTTAGTGTATCTGTTTTGCCTGTATCTGATTTGCATGCTGAGTCCCTAGGATTTGATGTGTTGGTGACAAATCCGTTAGGGCATAGTGTGGTTGTAAGTAAGGTGCATCGAGATAGTGCAGTAGTGGTGCAGGGTGAGGAGTTCTTAGGGGATTTGATTGAGATGCCATTTAAGGAATATGATGTGATCTTAGGTATGGATTGGCTATCTCGACATGGAGCTGTGGTGGATTGTAAAAAGAAAATTGTTTCTTTGAGAACGGGTGATGGTAGAGAGGTGATAGTATTTAATGAGCAGGAACAGCTAGCCTCCTTATTTGTTTCAGCTGTTGCAGCCAGGAGGTTGATTAGAAAGGGGTGTGAAGCCTATCTTACTCATGTGGTGGATACTAGAGTGAAGGGTTCCCCTATTGATAGCATTGCCACAGTTGCTGAGTTCCCGGATGTGTTTCCAGAGGAGTTGCCAGGGTTGCCTCCTGAGAGAGAGGTGGAGTTCGGTATTGAATTGTTGCCTGGTACCACTCCTATCTCTATTACTCCTTATAGAATGGCACCAGCAGAATTGAGGGAGTTGAAAGTGCAATTACAGGAGTTGTTGGATAAAGGATTCATTCGCCCCAGTGTTTCTCCTTAGGGAGCTCCTGTGCTATTTGTGAAAAAGAAAGATGGTACTATGAGGTCGTGTATCGATTATAGGCAATTGAACAAGATGACTATTAAAAATAAATATCCTTTGCCTAGAATTGATGACCTCTTTGATCAATTGAAGGGTGCAGCTGTATTTTCTAAAATTGATTTGAGATCTGGGTACCATCAGCTGAGAGTCAGAGCTGAGGATGTTCCGAAGACCGCCTTTCGGACCAGGTATGGGCATTATGAATTTCTAGTTATGCCTTTTGGTCTAACGAATGCACCTGCAGCTTTTATGGATTTGATGAATAGGGTGTTTAGGCCCTATTTGGATCAGTTTGTAGTGGTCTTCATTGATGATATACTGGTGTATTCGCGGAATGAAGAGGAACATGATATGCATCTGCGGATTGTGTTGCAGATTTTGAGAGAGAAGCAGTTATTTGCCAAATTGTCGAAGTGTGAGTTCTGGTTGGATCAAGTTGCTTTTCTCGGACATATAGTTTCAGCAGAGGGTATTAGAGTTGATCCGAGCAAAGTTGAAGCTATATTGAATTGGAGTCCACCCAAGTCTGTGACAGAGATTAGAAGTTTTCTGGGTTTGGCAGGCTATTACAGACGATTTGTGAAAGGGTTTTCTTTAATAGCTACTCCACTCACTAGATTGCTTCGTAAGGGAGTGAGATTTGTGTGGACGGATCAGTGTCAGGCTAGCTTTGAGCAGTTGAGAGATATGTTAACTCAAGCGCCTGTTCTTACTTTACCTGTGGAAGGCAAACCATATGTGATCTACAGTGATGCTTCACATAGAGGTTTGGGGTGTGTATTGATGCAGGAAGGTAAAGTTATAGCTTATGCATCTAGGCAGTTGAAATCGCATGAGCTTAACTATCCGACCCATGATTTGGAATTGGCTGCCATTGTGTTTGCATTAAAGATTTGGCGCCACTATCTGTTTGGGGAGAAATGTTTCATCTACACTGATCACAAGAGTTTGAAGTATTTGGGTGTCCAGAAAGAACTCAATCTTCGTCAGAGGAGATGGTTAGAATTGATTAAAGACTACGACTGCTTGATTGACTATCATCCAGGTAAAGCAAATGTTGTTGTTGATGCCTTGAGTCGGAAGTCTTTAGCTGGTTTAACAGTTTACTCGCTCTCGTTGCTTGTTGAGTTGAGAGCATTGCATGCTAGTTTTGTACCTTGTGTTGATGGTGCATTATTGGCACAGTTGCAATTGAAGCTGATTTTGTTAGATCAGATCAAAGAAGCTCAGTTGGCCGATAAGAAGATTCAGAAGATTATTTCAGATTGTAAGAATGGGAAGACAAGAGATTTTGTTGTGAAAGACGATGGGAGTCTCTGGTTTAAAAACCGATTGTGTGTACCCGATGATGCTGAATTGAAAAGAGTCATTTTAGAAGAAGCACATCAGTCAGTGTTTGCTATGCATCCGGGTAATACAAAGATGTATCATGATTTGAGACAGCATTATTGGTGGATTGGTTTGAAGAGAGACATTGCAGATTTTGTGTCGAAATGTCTCACTTGTCAGAAGGTTAAAGCAGAGCATCAAGTTCCAACCGGGTTGCTTCAACCATTGTCAGTACCAGAATGGAAGTGGGAAAGAGTGACAATGGATTTTGTGTCTGGTTTGCCATTGACACAAAAGAAGCATGATGCTATATGGGTGATTGTGGATAGATTGACTAAAACAGCTCATTTCCTTCCGGTGCGGATGGATTAATCTTTGGAGAGGTTGGCTGAGCTGTATATCCATGAGATTGTGAAACTGCATGGCGTTCCAACTTCTTTAGTGTCTGATCGAGATCCCAGGTTTACTTCCAGATTTTGGAAGAGTTTGCATAGTGCTTTAGGTTCTCGACTGCACTTCAGCACTGCTTTTCATCCACAGACGGATGGACAGTCAGAGAGGGTGATACAGATTCTTGAAGACATGTTGAGAAGCTGTGTCATTGATTTCACTGGAAGTTGGGATAGATTTTTACCTCTTGTGGAGTTTGCATACAACAACAGTCACCAATCCAGCATTGGTATGGCACCGTTTGAAGCATTGTATGGCAGACGGTGTAGGACACCTCTTTGTTGGAATGAGCTTGGAGATAATAAGTTGATTGGTCCTGATTTGATTCAAGAAACTGAAGAAAAAGTAATGTTGATTCGACACAGGTTAAAAGCAGCTTCAGACCGACAGAAATCTTATGCAGATCTGAAAAGGAGAGATATAGAGTTTAATGTTGGAGATAAGGTATTTCTGAAAGTGTCTCCTTGGAAGAAGATTTTGAAGTTCGGTCGGAAAGGAAAATTGAGTCCTCGTTTCATTGGGCCGTATGAAGTGTTAGAAAGAGTTGGGCCAGTTGCGTATCGACTTGCTTTGCCACCTGAGTTGGATCGTATTCATAATGTATTTCATGTTTCAAAGTTGAGGAGGTACAGGTCGGATCCATCTCATGTGTTGCCATTTGAATCTATTGAAGTGAGCCCAGACTTGACATTTGAAGAGGAACCAGTTGCTATCTTGGCACGAGAAGTGAAAGAGTTGAGGAACAAGAGTGTGCCATTGGTGAAAGTTCTATGGAAGAATCATGCAAAAGAAGAAGCGACTTGGGAGAGTGAACAATCCATGCGAGAGCAATATCCGCAGTTGTTTCAGCTTTGATATCAGGTAATTTCGAGGACGAAATTTTCTTTTTAGAGGGGGAGAATTGTAATATCCTCATGTATGCCCTAGAAGTCTTGGTTATGTTGTTGTTATTGTTGATGTTGTTGTTAGTGTTGTTGTTGTTATATATTGGATTGAATATATGTGTTAAATTGTAAGAGAAAAGAAATGGGAAGAGAATGTATATGTATATGTGTTTTGGAGAAGAAATTTAGGGTTTAGAGACAATTGTATATGTTGTGTATATGATGATATATATAACATATAGATTGGTCAAATATAGAGTCAATGCAAGAAGATATTTTTGTGGAATGTGCAATTACATATAAGGGCTTAGATGAGACAAAAGGTTATTTAAATGGTGAAGGGTGTTTTAATAATTGCAAGGTTAAAAACACTTGATGGATATAAGAAGCCAAATTTGACTTTGCTCTTCATATTTTCTTCTTCTCTTCATGTGTGGCCGGATTCTCCATAGACAAAGAGAGAAAGAGAGGTGATCTTGAGGTTTGAAGCAAATTGAAGAAGGAATCAAGGGTGTTGGTTAGAGATTTGTGGAATTCTTCATTTAAGGTAAGTTTTCTCTTGATTTCTCTTGTTCTATTTGGAATTTTGTTTGAGTTTGATGGAGTGTGTTTGTGTATGGTGTGTGTAAAAGTGTTGAAATGGAATTAAAGATAAGAAGCTAGGTTGGTGTTGGTGATGGAAGAGTAAGAGTTGTGTTTAGTGAATTTTTTTCTGTTTTACAATTAGTAAAGGCTGTGACTTGTATGATTTTTAATTAATTATAGAAAAATGTTCTTGAAGTGAATTTTTGATATGTTGTGCCTCTATGAGTCTAGAATGACTGAAAAATATGTTGATTCGATTTTGGAATGGTTATGAGTTTAGAAAGATTATTTTTATTAGACCTGTTCCAGCAGGTACCTTAACTGAGACAGCTATATTTCTGGATTTTTAATAAAATGTAGAAAAATCATATCCAATTGAATTTTGGATATGTTGTTGCTTAGTGAGTCTAGTATTTGAGAAAAATAATTTGGAACCACGTTGATTGAATTTGATTTATGGAATTCACAAAGTTTAGAACTGCTGCCAGGGTGCAGGGCAATTGGGGCAGTCTGGTTAGGTGAACTATTTGACCAAGATTTTGTGTTCAGTTTGATCTTAAATTTTAAAGGAATGATTGTAAGATACAAAACTAAATTCTGTAAAAATTTTAGAATTTTTAGTCAAGTAGATTATTTTATACAATTTTTCAAAATAAGGATAAAATGGAGTCTAAAACCAGAATGTACTATTCATATGGTCATTTTGCTAATATTCCTTTTGGATTAGATTGTGAAGAGGTTGAATTGCCCTAACCATGTCCCTCAAGTGGCTGCCCGTGTCCCTCAATTGTGTGGGTTAGGGTTTTAATTCTTTGTTCTTCTTGCATTGCTTTGGTTCTCCAAAGGTAGGTTGGTCCTTAAACCTAACCCTAAACACTTTAAACACACTTGAATCAATGAATGATATAATCAAATGCATGTGTAAGGTCCTAAAACTATGAATCATATCAATTGTTCTTTGCCCTAATTGCATTGTTGAGATTGAACAATGTTATGTTATGTATTGTGAATGGTAATGTGTTTCATGAGTAATATACATTGAAATTGAAATGTATATCAAAGATGCAATGATAATTTAAATAAGACATGATATGAGACAATGCCATTGTGATTGGCTATGATGATGATATTGAAAGAAAGAAGGCATGTTTGCCTAAATGTGATGAGAATTTGAGAATGGAAATGGTAACTATATAATAAATGAATTGTTTGTTTAATATGTTATTCAGTTTCAGAGTTCTGGATTTGGGTGGCATGCCTATGAAATGATGAAAGGTAACAGTCTTGCCGGGTTGAGGATCTCCTCATATGTGTTGAGTTGATGGTCCAAGAGACTGGGTCTGTTACACTATGAGAATTGTGAATATGAGATATATGATTTGTAACAGTCTTGCCGGGTTGAGGATCTCCTCATATGTGTTGAGTTGATGGTCCAAGAGACTGGGTCTGTTACACTATCCATGGATAGAGATACATGTATATACATTGCCTACGGGCGTGATTATTGTGACTATGAACCAAAGCAGTAACTCTGAACTCTGAATATCGTATTAAATACTTGTTGGGCCCATAGGTGTCAAGGTTATATGAATGTCTTAAATAATGTTATGAGTTAATGAAATGAGATGTTGTTTATTGAGTATGATTGATTAATGTTGAATGTGGAAAGATGTTGAAATGTGGTATGCTCATATGACTATGATTTGTGAAATGCATAATTATGTGGTTAACTTTATATTTATGATGTTGATCTTATCAATAACATATGTGACATTGCATTACATTAAAGCATACCATTAGTATGTTTTATCTTACTAAGCCGTTGGCTTAGCGCGATAGTGTTTAATCGCGCAGGTAATAGAGTGGATAGAGTTGAACCCGAGAGTTCATCAAGACCAAGTGAGAGTAGACCTTGAAGAATCCATTTTGGGAGCTTAAAGATCAGAGCAGACTTGCCAATCATGTATATTTCTTTATATTTTGTAAAGAAATGTTTAATATGTAAATATGTACATATTTTATAACTTCCGCTGTGTAATATTTAAATGTATATATATATAACTAATATGTTTTGTTTTATAAGTAAATGATCTACTTTTCTATAATGTATAATGATAAGGGTATTGTATCAAGTTTAAAGTGTTTTGAATGTTAAGAAAACCGTAGATCCCTATGTTTGATGCACTTATGCTACATTGTTGTAGTTGTAGTGTGTGGGCGTTGGATATGGGGGTGTTACAAGCCAAGTTGACCCTTTGACTTTTTCTTGATTGATCAACATAATTCATAACTCAACACTTTCTTATTATCATCATATCTGCATTAATGAATGGAGTTCTTATGATATGACAATAGGGTGGTTTAATTCATAAGTGTGGGGTAAGCAATAAAAAAAAGAAAAAAAACAAAAAATAGTATTGCTATTTGAGGTTGAAATGCATACTTTGCACATTGTATTTGCTAAGAGTCGGTTATTCTTTTCCTCTACATTTTAAGCTAGATGTTCCATGCAATTTTATATTTTGTATATATATATATATTAAAAAATAAAATAATAAAAGAAAAAGAAAAAGAAAAGAAAAGAAAAGATATATATATACAGAATTCATATATTTTCTAGCATTAGAGGATTGTCGACTCATGTACTTTTCTTTAAGTATACAAGTATGTGAGATTATCGAGGGTTGGTTAATATGCCATTTGAGGGAGTTATGAGTTTCTTAGCAAGAGTATTGTCTAATTTAGATACTCCATTTCTTGATGCTCTAGCTTAAATGTCTTTTCTCACACCTTCACCTTAGCCCCATTACATCCAAATAAAAGACCTTCGGATTATTTCTTGAGAAAATCAGTGAGAGAGATTGGATAATTAAGAAAGTTTATGGTAGTATGCAGTCATGAGTGGTTTGAGTGAATTAACCTATGAAATAGAGTGAAACACTTAGATGAGAGTTGAGATTTGTATGTCTGGATTAATGAATGAGTTAAGAAGATCTTGATTGAAGTAAAGTGCAATTATTTATGGCTGAGTCTTAAAGGATTTCATCTTATATACTGGAATTATAGTTAAGGTTGTTTGAGTTTTAATTTATGCCATGTGAATTTGCTTGAAGACAAGCAAAGTTTTAAGTGTGGGGTAGTTGTTTTATTAGTTTTTGCCATAGATTTGTATCTTATTTATTATGATGATTATTGTTTTCTTTAGGTATTTTGGTAGTCTTAATTTGTTTATTTAGTGTTTTCATCAATGTTGGTAGTTATAATTTATTTCAGTGTTTATGTCATTTTTTATCTAGTTTTTAGTGTGGTGTTTATGTGTTGTTGGTTAATGTTTATTTGATTTTTGGTTAAAGTTTGTTTAAGTGTTTATTTTTAGGTTAATATGCAAACATTTCCTTGGAAGAAAGAATAGCATGAAGCATGTCTCACCTTAAGGGCAAACCCAAGGAACCAAGAGAGAAGGAAAATTTGGGCAGTGACTGACACACTCAGAGGACATGGCCAAGCCACTGGCCATGTCACATGACACGGCTAGGAGACTTGGCCGTGTCCCATACCAAGCCAAGGAAGAACAACCAAAAGAAAGAAGAGCAAAATAACGGAGAGATCAGAAGGTGACACACTCAGGGGACACGGCCAAGCCACTGGCCGTGTCCCTCCAAACTTGTCAAACACAGCCAAGCTCACCCAAGCTTGGTTGTGTCACTCACCATTCCAAAGAAGAAGAGATGAAAATCACACAGAAGCGGACACATTCAGGTGACACGGCCAAGCTATGACACGGCGAGGAGCTTGGCCGTGTCACTCCATGGACTAAAGGAGTGGATTTTTAAGCGAGGTTTCGTATAAATAATACGATTAGAGTTTTGAAGAAGGAGTTTTTTTTATCAGCCGTCAGAGAATAAACTTAGGGTTTTTCCATTTTTATTTTCTTTGAGATTATTGATTACACTTTGATTCAAATTAATTAGATTAAATTTGTTTTTGCTATTGCAACATTCTTCTAGCAAAGATCTGAACAAGAGATTCTTCAGGAAGCTAAGGGAATTTGTAATTTGGTTTTGTTCTCGAACTTTATCTCTTAAGTTTCATTGGAATTGTATTCATGAATTCTATTATGTCTAAACTGATTTCTTTGAATTTTAATGAGATGAATATGTTTGATAACATCATTATGAACTAATTTGATCTAGTCTAGGGTTTGTATGGATCTACTATGATTGTATGAATTGGTTATTGCTCTTAACTGAATTATTTCTTTAGCCTTAATTGAATGGATTAATGTTAATATATAAGTGATTGGCCACCAATTATGTGTTTTAGGTATTGGATGAAGGATTGAGAGATGAAGTCTAATGCTGGAACAATTCAATTAGGGACTTAGGTGAATTAGAAATATAACCTAAGAAAAGGATTATTTCAATTGTAATAAGATTATTTGAAAGAGGTTTGAATGCGAGAGCTTATTTCCTTGATTCGATTAATTAAGTTGCTTGAGATCAAATCTTTGAAATTAAATTGATTGAGAGGAATAACCATTCATACATATAAGTTAGTAGAGAAGTGCAAACCCTAAACCTTTCTATTAAGTGAATCAAAATATCAGCTCAGTTTACTTTTATCGTTTTAAACTCCAATCGATCTGTTTTCATTAGTTGTTAGCAATTTAAATTTATTATAATTTGTTATTTGCAACCTGATAATCAATTAGCTTATCTAGCTTCCTTGAGAGACGACCTTGAGGCGATCACCTTTGCTACAGCTACCTGTTTTGTTAGTTATTTTATAGATTTGTGTCTTGTTTATTATAATAATTATTGTTTTATTTAGGTATTTTATTAGTTTAAATCGGTTTATTTAGTGTTTTTGTTAATTTTGTAGTTTTAGTTTATTTCAGTGTTTATGTCGTTTTTGATCTAGTTTTTAGTATGGTGTTTATGTTTTGTTGGTTATTGTTTATTTATTTTTGTTTAAAGTTTGTTTGAGTTTTGTTTTAGGTTAAAAAAGCCAAGGAACCAAGACTGAAGAAGAAGAAATCATCACAGTAGGCGACACATGCAAGCGACATGGCCATGTCACTGGCCATGTCTCTCCAAAATGAAGCAACACGGCCAAGTCACCTCAAACATGGCCATGTCCCTCCAAATATGCTCAAACACGGCCAAGTCATCACAGTAGGTGACACATGCAAGCGACATGGCCATGTCACTTGGCCATGTCTCTCCAAAATGAAGCAACACGGCCAAGTCACCTCAAACATGGCCATGTCCCTCCAAAAATGCTCCAACACGGCCAAGTCACTTCTGACTTGGCCGTGTCTCACCAATTCCAAAGGCAAAGAAGACTAAAAACTCACAGTGGAAGACACAGGCAAGGGACATGGCCAAGTCACCTGGCCGTGTCCCTCCAAAATGGTGCAACACGGCCAAGTCACTTCTGACTTGGCCGTGTCACTCAACAAAGAAGAGAAAGAAGAGAGGCAAGCAGTGGTGGACACAGGCAAGGGACACGGCCAAGTCACCTGGCCATGTCCCTCCAAAAGGCACTCACACAGCCAAGTCACTTTTGACTTGGCCGTGTCCCTCATGAAACAAACGCGCAACGAATTTGAAAGCCGACGTTTCGTATAAAAGGAAACAGAAAGTTAGGGTTTCGGGGTGTGGACGATTGAGAACAGATTTGGAGCCGTCAAGAGAGTGAACTGAGGGTTTTTAAACATTTGTTTTCTTGATTTTGATTTCACTTTGGATTAAAACTAGCTTAGATTAGATTGTTCTAGCCATTGAGACATCCTTCTTGCAAGATTTGAACAAGAGATTCTTCAGAAGCTTCAAGGAGTTTGTAATTTGGTTTTGTGCTTGAACTTTATCTCTTATTTTCATTAAAATTGTATTTATGAACATTAGCATGTCTAAGTTGATTTCTTAGAATATTAATGAGATGAGTATGCTTGAAATCATTATGAACTAATTTGATCTAGTTTAGGGCTTGTATGGATCTGCTATGATTGTATGATTTGGTTATTCTCTTAGCTAATAATTTCTTTAGCCTTGATTGAATGAAACGTTGTTAATATATAATTGATTGACACCCATTTATGTGTTTTAAGGTATTAGATGATGGATCGAGAGATGAAATTTAATACTTGAACAATTCAATTAGGGACTTAGGTGAATTAGAAATATAACCTATTAAAAAGATTATTTCACTTATAACAAGATTAGTTGAAAGAGGTTTCAATGCGAGAGCTTATTTCCTTGACTCGATTAGTTGAGTTGTTTGAGATTTAATCTTTGAAATTGAATTAGTTAAGAGGAATAACCGTTCATACATATAAGTAGTAGAGAAGTGCAAACCCTAGACCATTCTATCAAGTGAATCAAAACACAGCTCAATTTACTTTTATTGTTTTAAACTTTAATCAATCTTCTTCATTATTTAGCAATTTATAAATCTCTTTATTACTTGTTAAACATAATCTGATAAGCAATTAACCACTTTAGCTTCCTTGAGAGAACGACCTTGGGGCGATCACCTTTGCTACAGCTACCTCGTATACTTGCGAGTGACGCTTTGTGGTAGAGTTAATTTGAGCGCAACAAGTTTTTGGCGCCGCTGCCGGGGAAGCTAATTGGCGTAATTGTTTATTTAAAATATATATATATATAAAATTTAGATTATTTTTCACTATTTTCATTTTTTTATTTTGTCTCTTGCTTTTAATTGTTTCTTTTTCTAGAAAATTTTTTTTATGCAAGGCAGGAGATCACTCGAAGGAGAGCTACATCCTTTTATTCCAGAAATTCAGAGAGTGAAGAGAAGCAGGGAAGAGTTTGAGCTGTACACAGGATTTGATACTTTAGAGGAAGACACTTCAGATTTTGAGTCAGAATCTGCACAATCTGTTAAAATGGCTGAAGAAAGACAAAGGACGATGAGAGACTTTGCTAGACCTATCATTGGAACTTCTACTTCTTGCATAAGACTGACAGATGCAGCAAGAAACTATGAGTTGAAGAACATCCATTACAATATGCTGCCATCATTCTATGGGGTTCCAAATGAAGATCCTTTGAACTTTATTCAGGATTTCTACTCTACCCTCAACACTTTTCCTTTGGGAGGACTAACAGAAGATCAGTTGAGGATGAGATGTTTCCCTTATACTTTGAAGGATAGGGCAAAGAGCTGGCTCATGATGTTGCCTGAAAATTCACTGACAACTTGGGAGCAAGTTTATAACAAGTTCATGAGAAAGTTCTACTCACATCAAAAGACAGCTGAGTTGAGAGGGAAGATTGCTACATTCTCTCAATTTGAAGGAGAGCCATTTCATGAGGCTTGGGACAGATTTAAAATGTTATTGATCCAGTGTCCACATCATCACTATCCACTTCAACTTCTGAACCAGTTTTTCTATGATGGTCTAACCCAGCAATTTCAGAACAGTGTTGATAATGCAGCTGGGGGAGCCATGGGAGAAAAGACAGCAGCTGAAACCTATGATATCTTTGAGATGTTGGGAGCTAATTCTCAACAGAAGAGTGTCAGGGGAAGAAGTAAAGGGGTGAATCAGCTAGAAGCCAATAGTGAGATGGTCAGTCAGATAGCTGAGTTGACAAAGCAAGTGCAGATGCTGAATATGAAGAACAATATTTCTTCATCCACTCAAGAAATTTGTGGAATTTGTGGAAACTTAGGGCATGGAGCAAATATTTGCCCCTCTGAATATGAGTCCTATTGGAATGAAGTTGAGCAGGTCAATGTTATGGGAGGATTCCAACCTAGGGCCAGAAATGATCCTTACTCCAACACTTACAACCCTGGTTGGAGGAATCACCCAAATTTTTCTTGGGCAAGGAATAATTCTCAGCAGCCTTTCCATTTGCTCCAAAGTCAGAACCAAGAGCAGGGTCAATCCTCAAATCAAGGGAAGTCTAGGATAGAGAGCTTGGAGGAAAGTTTACAAGCTTTTATCCAAGTCAGTGCTAAAAATCAAGAGGTGACCAACAAGAGACTGGATTCACTAGAAGCATCTTTTAAGAAGGTGGAGACACAAGTTGGACAACTTGCACAACAGATGAAGATTCAACAAAAGGGGAAGTTCCCAAGTCAAACTGAGCAGGCACAATCAGTGACTGTTCTTAGAAGTGGTAAGGAAATTTATAATAATGTTGAAAATGATTCTGTGAATGCAGGTAACAAAGAGAACAAGGAGGAAGGAGAACCAAAGAACAAAGGTGCTGGAGAAAGATCAGTGGAGAAGTCCCCTACAGCAAATCTACATAAAGCAAGCAATCCATACCGGCCACCTATACCATTCCCCAGCAGGTTGAAGGATGATAAACCAGATAAGCAATTTTCTAACATCTTCAACATGCTGTCTAAGGTAAGTATTAACTTACCATTACTTGAGGCGATAAAGAACATGCCGGCTTATGCCAAATTTTTCAAGGACCTAATCACCAAGAAAAAGAGGTATGAGATGAATGAAAAGGTGATAGTTTCCGAGGTAGCTAGTGCTGTTCTGCAGCATAAACTACCTCCCAAACTAAAGGATCCTGGAAGCTTTATAATTCAAATTTCTGTGGGGAATGGGAAAGGAACTGAGGGCATGTGTGATCTAGGTGCTAGTGTGAATTTAATGCCTTACTCTGTGTTTAAAAAATTAGAACTAGGGGAGCTTAAACCAACAAAAATAGTGTTGCAATTAGCTTATAGGTCTTTTAGATTCCCGAAAGGGGTTATAGAAGATGTGTTAGTTAAAGTTGGTGGTTTGATAGTACCTGTGGATTTCATTGTTCTTGACATGGAAGTAGGTAATTCTTCACCATCTGCACACACCATTCTGCTGGGTAGGCCTTTTATGGCGACTACCAACACTTTGATAGATGTTAAAAATGGAAAATTATCAATGACTGTTTTGGGACAAACTGTGGAATTTTCTATTTTTAATACTTCTCCCATTCCTACAACTGCTTTATATGAGGAATGTTCTTTAATTAATTGTGTTGAAGCAGTTGTTTCAGATGCTTTCTTGCAGACAGGTTCCCCAGATAAATTGGAGCTGACGCTGAATTTAGAAGAGGAGGCTAAATCAGTGAGGGAGACCCGAGGGTACCTTAACACAAAAGCATTTGAGAGCTCGAGGATTTACAAGGATCGAACAAAAGAAATTCATGACAGAGTTATTGTGAGACAAACATTGAGTCCAGGTATGAAAGTTTTACTTTTTAATTCTCGACTCCGTCTGTTTCCAGGTAAACCCAAATCTAGATGGAGTGAACCTTTTGAGGTAACCAAGGTATGTCCTTCTGGTGCCATTGAATTGCTAAACTCTAGAACCAAAAAGATTTTTAAAGCAAATAGACATAGAGTTAAGCTATATAAAGAAGGATTTCAGGAATTGAGGATCATTGACAGCACTTTTGATCCATGATTCCTTGTCTTGCATGATGTCCATCTTTATGACATTAAAGAAGTGCTAAATGGGAGGCAACCCATTGTTTGAATTTCTTTTTCATAGTTATAATTTTATATTTTGCAATTTTGATTTTATGTTTAGTTTAAATAAATAGAAACCCTAAAGCTCTCTTGCATCTTGTTTTTTTTTGAACATTTGTGTTTGTGATAAAAAGGTTGAGTTTTGCCTCACCAGGGGACGATGGAAGACAGGTTGTACTTAATTCTTTCTCTTTATTATTCTTGTTTTCCATTGAGGACAATGTAAATTCTAAAGTGTGGGGTAATCTTTTAGCTTTTCTTTAATTTTTGTTTTGGTTGCCTTGGTATGTTTATTGTGTTTGTTGTGCATGGCATAATTGTTGAAAATTTATTGATCTTTTCTGTGATTCTAGCATTGTAGTTGAGACTTTTGTATCAGCATAGAAATGAGCATTTGTATTCATTCAGGATCAATTTTCGTATTCTGCGGTTCATGACATATAAATCTTTGAGAACCCACCTTTGTGAGTTTTGAGCCTTATAGATTAAATGATTGATTTTCTTTTCTTAAGTGTGCACCTTCATGATTTTCCATCTCTAGAGTTTGCTTTTGCATACTGATTGAACTCACATTATGATTTAATCTCAGGTTTTAAAATGATGAAGGCAAATTAGGTTAGCCCTTTAGCTTAAAAAGACCTCCCTTAATATTGAATTCCTTAGTGAGCCAAGTTGAGCCTTTGACTTTTTCTTGTTTGATCAACACAATTCACAGCTCAATTTTCTCTTATTATCATCATACCTGCATTAAGGAATGGAGTTTTTATGATATGTCAATAGGGTGGTTTATTTCAAAGTGTGGGGTAAGAAAAAAAAATGGTATTGCTATTTGGGGTTGAAATGCATACTTTGCACATTGTATTAAGAGTTGATTATTCTTTTCCTCTACATTTTAAGCTAGATGTTTCATGCAATTTTATATTTTGTATATATATATATATATAAAATGAATGATAGAAAAAAAAAAGAAAAAGATATATATATATACAAAATCCATATGTTTTCTAGCTTTAGAGGAATGTTGACTCATTATTTTTCTTGAAGTATGCAAGTATGTGAAGTATTAATGGATTGTGAGTATTCCATTTGAGGGAGTTATGAATTTCTTAGCAAGAGTATTTTTTAATTTAGATACTCCATTTCTTGATGCTCCAGCTTAAATATCTTTTCTCACACCTTTACCTTAGCCCCATTACATCCAAATGAAAGACCTTCAGATTATTTCTTGAGAAAATCAGTGAGGGAGATTGGATAATTAAGCAAGTTTATGGTAGCATGCAGTCATGAGTGGTTTGAGTGAATTAACCTATGAAATCGAGTGAAACACTTAGATGAGAGGTGAGATTTGTATGTCTGGATTAATGAATGAGTTAAGAAAATCCTTGATTGAAGTAAGATGCAATTATTTATGTCTGAGTCGTTAAGTATTTCATCTTATATGTTGGAATTATAGTTAAGGTTGTGTGAGTTTTTAATTTATGCCATGTGAATTTGCTTGAGGACAAGCAAAGTTGTAAGTGTGGGGTAGTTGTTTTGTTAGTTTTTGTTATAGATTTGTGTCTTGTTTATTATAATAATTATTGTTTTATTTAGGTATTTTATTAGTTTAAATCGGTTTATTTAGTGTTTTTGTTAATTTTGTAGTTTTAGTTTATTTCAGTGTTTATGTCGTTTTTGATCTAGTTTTTAGTATGGTGTTTATGTTTTGTTGGTTTTTGTTTATTTACTTTTTGTTTAAAGTTTGTTTGAGTTTTGTTTTAGGTTAAAAAAGCCAAGGAACCAAGACTGAAGAAGAAGAAATCATCACAGTGGGCGACACATGCAAGCGACATGGCCATGTCACTGGCCATGTCTCTCCAAAATGAAGCAACACGGCTAAGTCACCTCAAACATGGCCATGTCCCTCCAAATATGCTCAAACACGGCCAAGTCATCATAGTAGGCGACACATGCAAGTGACATGGCCATGTCACTTGGCCATGTCTCTCCAAAATGAAGCAACACGGCCAAGTCACCTCAAACATGGCCATGTCCCTCCAAAAATGCTCCAACACGGCCAAGTCACTTCTGACTTGGCCGTGTCTCACCAATTCCAAAGGCAAAGAAGACTAAAAACTCACAGTGGAAGACACAGGCAAGGGACACGGCCAAGTCACCTGGCCGTGTCCCTCCAAAATGGTGCAACACGGCCAAGTCACTTCTGACTTGGCCGTGTCACTCAACAAAGAAGAGAAAGAAGAGAGGCAAGCAGTGGTGGACACAAGCAACGGACACGGCCAAGTCACCTGGCCATGTCCCTCCAAAAGGCACTCACACAGCCAAGTCACTTCTGACTTGGCCGTGTCCCTCATGAAACAAACGCGCAACGAATTTTAAAGCCGACGTTTCGTATAAAAGGAAACAGAAAGTTAGGGTTTCGGGGGGTGGACGATTGAGAACAGATTTGGAGCGGTCAAGAGAGTGAACTGAGGGTTTTTAAACATTTGTTTTCTTGATTTTGATTTCACTTTGGATTAAAACTAGCTTAGATTAGATTGTTCTAGCCATTGAGACATCCTTCTTGCAAGATTTGAACAAGAGATTCTTCAGAAGCTTCAAGGAGTTTGTAATTTTATTTTGTGCTTGAACTTTATCTCTTATTTTCATTAAAATTGTATTTATGAACATTAGCATGTCTAAGTTGATTTCTTTGAATATTAATGAGATGAGTATGCTTGAAATCATTATGAACTAATTTGATCTAGTCTAGGGTTTGTATGGATCTGCTATGATTGTATGATTTGGTTATTCTCTTAGCTAATAATTTCTTTAGCCTTGATTGAATGAAACATTGTTAATATATAATTGATTGACACCCATTTATGTGTTTTAAGGTATTAGATGATGGATCGAGAGATGAAATTTAATACTTGAACAATTCAATTAGGGACTTAGGTGAATTAGAAATATAACCTATTAAAAAGATTATTTCACTTATAACAAGATTAGTTGAAAGAGGTTTGAATGCGAGAGCTTATTTCCTTGACTCGATTAGTTGAGTTGTTTGAGATTTAATCTTTGAAATTGAATTAGTTAAGAGGAATAACCGTTCATACATATAAGTAGTAGAGAAGTGCAAACCCTAGACCATTCTATCAAGTGAATCAAAACACAGCTCAATTTACTTTTATTGTTTTAAACTTTAATCAATCTTCTTCATTATTTAGCAATTTATAAATCTCTTTATTACTTGTTAAACATAATCTGATAAGCAATTAACCACTTTAGCTTCCTTGAGAGAACGACCTTGGGGCGATCACCTTTGCTACAGCTACCTCGTATACCTGCGAGTGACGCTTTGTGGTAGAGTTAATTTGAGCGCAACAAGTTTTTGACTTTTGGGTTAGGGTACCCTCGGGTCTCCCTCACTGATTTAGAAATGGTAAGTTAATACTTACCTTAGACAGCATGTTGAAGATGTTAGAAAATTGCTTATCTGGTTTATCATCCTTCAACCTGCTGGGGAATGGTACAGGTGGCCGGTATGGATTGCTTGCTTTATGTAGATCTACTGTAGGGGACTTCTACACTGATCTTTCTCCAGCACCTTTGTTCTTTGGTTCTCCTTCCTCCTTGTTCTCTTTGTTACCTGCATTCATAGAATCATTTTCAACATTATTATAAATTTCCTTACCACTTCTAAGAACAGTCACTAATTGTGCCTGCTCAGTTTGACTTGGGAACTTCCCCTTTTGTTGAATCTTCATCTGTTGTGCAAGTTGTCCAACTTGTGTCTCCACCTTCTTAAAAGATGCTTCTAGTGAATCCAGTCTCTTATTGGTCACCTCTTGATTTTTAGCACTGACTTGGATAAAAGCTTGTAAACTTTCCTCCAAGCTCTCTATCCTAGACTTCCCTTGATTTGAGGATTGACCCTGCTCTTGGTTCTGACTTTGGAGCAAATGGAAAGGCTGCTGAGAATTATTCCTTGCCCAAGAAAAATTTGGGTGATTCCTCCAACCAGGGTTGTAAGTGTTGGAGTAAGGATCATTTCTGGCCCTAGGTTGGAATCCTCCCATAACATTGACCTGCTCAACTTCATTCCAATAGGACTCATATTCAGAGGGGCAAATATTTGCTCCATGCCCTAAGTTTCCACAAATTCCACAAATTTCTTGAGTGGATGAAGAAATATTGTTCTTCATATTCAGCATCTGCACTTGCTTTGTCAACTCAGCTATCTGACTGACCATCTCACTATTGGCTTCTAGCTGATTCACCCCTTTACTTCTTCCCCTGACACTCTTCTGTTGAGAATTAGCTCCCAACATCTCAAAGATATCATAGGTTTCAGCTGCTGTCTTTTCTCCCATGGCTCCCCCAGCTGCATTATCAATAGTGTTCTGAAATTGCTGGGTTAGACCATCATAGAAAAACTGGTTCAGAAGTTGAAGTGGATAGTGATGATGTGGACACTGGATCAATAACATTTTAAATCTGTCCCAAGCCTCATGAAATGGCTCTCCTTCAAATTGAGAGAATGTAGCAATCTTCCCTCTCAACTCAGCTGTCTTTTGATGTGAGTAGAACTTGCTCATGAACTTGTTATAAACTTGCTCCCAAGTTGTCAGTGAATTTTCAGGCAACATCATGAGCCAGCTCTTTGCCCTATCCTTCAAAGTATAAGGGAAACATCTCATCCTCAACTGATCTTCTGTTAGTCCTCCCAAAGGAAAAGTGTTGAGGGTAGAGTAGAAATCCCGAATAAAGTTCATGATTTGCCTACCTCGTATACTTGCGAGTGACGCTTTGTAGTAGTACTTAATTCGAGCGCAATAAGTTACTGCTTTGGTCCAAGATGACACCATGTGTCTAGGCGGAAGGCAAATCATAATCACAATGATGATGACCTCATATGTAACATCCCAACTAGACTTTAAGGACTAGGCCCAACCCAGCTTTAAGGGTTTGCTGCATCATGTAACACCTAACTAGGCTTCAAGGACCAAGCCCAACCCAGCTTCAAGAGACTGTTACGTCTTAGGCATGCCGCCAAACACAAAACTCTAAAAATTGAATACCATACTAGGCACACAATTCTTTCATAATTTCATTATCAAATCCTTTCTAGTTTTCTCATGATCAAACTAGGCACAATGCTTCAAATATCTCATTATATCAATATAGCCATCACCAATGGCTTTACATACCATCTTTAATTATACATAACAAATTACAATACCCATACATTTTGGGCCATTATCATATTTTGCACAAAGTTCACATTACATATAATGCATTTGAAAAATTATACAAATCATAGCATATTTCTCATGCACCAATAATGTAGTAGGTAACTTAACACATTTTTCAACCAAATGTGTTAAGACCCAATGTCTTGTAAATATAAACAATTATTCAAAGTTTGTTCTTACCTCTAAAAGCAACAAACACCACTTTCAACCTCCTCTTCCAAGATATCCCTCAACACTTGGATTGGGTAACTCAAGTCTCTTCAAAGCCTAAACCAAATGTAATTATAAATAATCACTTAGTGATACACTTATAGGTATAAACAAAACTTCTCAACACAAGGATAAGATACACAAAGAAAAATAAGGAAAAGAACTATCAAGGGCAAACTCTACACATGACACGCTCAACAATACGGGCGTATCAATGTTTGTGCCCTAAACCCATAACATAGAAGCTTTGACACGCTCAATGACATGGGCATGTTAATGACCTTGAAAAAATTCCTACAACACAGTAGCTATGACACGCTCAGTGACATGGGCGTGTCACTGAACGTGTCAATACAACAACACAGTAGATATGACACGCTCAGTGACATAGGCGTATCACTACACGTGTCAATACTACAACATCACAGAAGCTGTGACACACTCAGTGACATGGGAGTGTCACTGCACTTGTCACTAACACTAAAAATAGAACCATCGACATGCCCAAAGGTATGGCCGTGTCACCGGGCGTGTCAGGCCAAAATCCTGATATCCACGCATAATTGTCACATCCAACTATTATCTTCCATTAACCTTTTCAACTCCATACAAACTCAGCCAAATCCATCATTATACCACATAATACTTGTATAAACATCAAAATGACTGAATTAAAAGCAAAAATACACAATTACATCCATGACTTCACGACTCAAAAGTTACACAATCCAAAACTCTTATTCTCTTCACCAAACTTAACCTTTTCTTCAATCCAACCCTAAATTTTGTAGTTAACTAGTCAAAAGAACTTTAAACATACCAATATCAACCTTTAACACATACTACACCAAACATCCAATTCACACAAATACAACTTCCAAAGGAAATCAAAGAAACAAGTTGGAAACTTACTAAATATGAAGAAAATCTTTAAAACTCCAACTTGAATACTTGAAATCCTTCAATTACTTGAGTTAGCAAGAAGTAAAATTCCTCACTTCCTTTGATGAAGGTGGCTGGCTTCAATGGAGAAAGAAAAAGAAGAAGAAGATAATGATCACCAACTCCACTACCAACAATCCCTTTTATCCACACAATTATTCCTCCTTCACTCTCCACTAAGTAAAATATATTACTTAATTAATATATACTATGTCATCTTCCACTAACCATTTAATTAATATCTTAATAACTAAACTGACATTTGACCATATTGTAGACCCTTAATTTTTGACCCAGTTCGGTCTAATATATTTTAATAAGTCTAAAATAATTTTTATGTTGTCCAATATATTTTAATTAGTCTAAAAAAAATTTTGTTATCTTAATTAAATAATATTTACTTTAGTATTTAATTTTTATTAATAAAAATTAAAAAATAAAAATAATAAACAAATAAATAAAAATAAAAATAAAAATTTGCGATGAAAAATTTCGTCGCCGAAGAGGAGGGCGGCGAAATGGCCTGCAGGCAATTTCGCCCGCCTCAACCCGCTACCCCCTGCGGCAGCTGTTTCGCCAACGCAATTTTTCCACAGCAGTTTTTTTCGCCGGTGAAATTTTTTCGACGCAAATTTTTCCAAAACCAAATTCAATTCGGTTTCGGTTTCCTTTTCTTAATTAATGTTAGATTCCATGAGCAACTAAAATTAATCATAAAAATCTTCTATAAATAAGGACTAAAACAACACAGAAAAGGGATCAAAATTTAGGATCAAATTTAGAGATCGAAAATTTGAGAGGAAAAACTTTGTAACAATTGGACTAGGAGAAACCTTTGGCAGTGAAATCAATCAGACTTTTTGAGAGAAGAAGAAGCAACCAAACAATCAATCCATGAAAGGCAGCCATCTTGCCTTTGACCTTATTCATCTAAGAAATAATTTTTGGTGGAACCAACAAACGAAGGTATGAATTTCTTTATTTATTTTTCTTTAGCTTCATCACTCAAGATTAAAAATTGTTGTTTCCTTAAAATTTTAAAACCCTAATCCATTTTCTAACTTTTCAAAACCTTAAATCGCTTCAAGATTTACCAAAACCCTAATTTGCTTTCCAATTTTTCAAAACCCTAAATTGAATCTATTTCTTTCCAAAAACCCTAAATTGAATCTGTTTCTTTCCAAAACCCTAAAAAAATATCTTTTTTGTTTCTATAAACCTTATATCATTTTGTTTATTTTCATAAAACTTCATAAAGCTATAAATTTTTTTTCCAAATTCTAAAATCAAATACATTCTCCGAAAACACTAAAAACCCGAATTCAAATTTAGAATCAAGACAGTAACCTCAAACCAATTATTCTAAACCCTAGTTTTCTTAAATCCTAATTCCCTTAAAACCTTAAACCCTAATTTTTCTATATCCTAATCTTTAAAATCTCAAAACCTTATAAATTTAAATATTAAAATTCAATATGTTAAATACAAAATAATGATCCAGTAACTGTAAATCGTATAATCTAATGTTTTAAAGTATTCAAACCCTAGTTTTATGATTTCACTTCTCAAATACTAATTTGGTTAATCAAAGAATTTTATCAACCTCTTAAATTATAAAACTTTAATCCATTTCAATTCCTTTAAAATTCACAGTAGCTTAAACCCATAAATTCCAAAACCTTAAACACATTAAATAAAGAATCTTAAATAGAAACAGTATCCCTAATTTGAATCTTTATTTTCTTTATTCAATTTTACATTTGATTATACTTTCATTTATTTTATATGTTTTAATTTATTTAAGTTCAATGCTTGGTTTATTTAGTTTATTATGGATGGATGTTTACATTCTATTGATGTTTAATATCTTTGATGAATGATTTATTTATGATGAATGGTTATTTACTTTTAATGATTTATTTAGATTTCCAAATGTTGTAAAAGGTATGTTTCCACTTGGTGGGTACCTCATTAGTTAAACATCATGTAATTTAAATTGCTTTTCTATTTTAGAACCAATGTAAAGGACATGTTTCTACCTTTCGGTGGGTGTCCTATTTAGGCATGGATTATGTAAGGGCATGTTTCCATCTTCGGATGGGTGTCCATTTATTTGTTTTGCTTGGACATTGATTTGATTTTCAATATATCGATGCTATATTTTAATTATTATGTGTAATATGGATAATATTGTTATATTTAAGAATTTTATAATATTAAGACCTGTAAAGGAGGCCAGTTCCAATGAACCGGGTGTTGTGGGGGTGCTGGGCCATTTCTCACCTTTCCCAAATGTACCCAACTTTCCGAACCCATTAGGGGGTTGGGGATTCCTTAGGAATAGAGCCATCCACCCCTTTCTTTTTCCCGGCCCATCCGGGTGGCGTCTCTATTTTCTCCGGACTTAGGTCCGTGTTCTCTAAGGCCTCAAGCCTAAACAGTGCCGAAGTCGCAAGAACCATTCCACCGGGAATGGGGGCAAAAATCCCCGCTCACAGTGGTGACTCCACTGGGGATAAGAGAAGTTGATTCCGTTGACCTTTATATTATTCTATTCTTTCTTATAATGATATTATCCATTGCATCGTGTGCATGAGTTAGGATGCCCGTGTTACCCGCGTTATGTTATGTAAGGGATACCATACTTTCACTCAAGGTACGAAGATCGAGCATGGCATAACCACTCATAGCCTCGTACCATTTGGTATATACTTGCTATGGGAACCTAAGCCTTTTAAACCAAAGACTAAAGCTCATGTAATTGGCCTAGTTACTTTCCTTAGGTTTTACCCTAAATGCATGTTGTTTGACTATGGTTAATTTGTCTTGGTTTAAATCATGGCTTATTTGGTTTGCTCTTTTCTAATTTGACCTAAGTACATTTGTAAGCTCAAAAAAACTTTTCTCTAAATCCAAAAGACCAAAGCTATTTTTAAAACTTTTCAAGATGGTCTTTTGACATAAGACTTTTCTAAAAACCAATCAAAAATTCCTTTGCTCATGGCCCAAATACTAAGCCTGAAATCCATTTTTCTAAAATCATTTTACAATGGGCTTAGAAATAAAATTATTTTTGTCCAACTTTTTCTGACAAAGAGCTTACAAATTATTTAGGTCAATTATAAAAAACCAAAAATCAATTGTGAGCCTAGTTTATACTAAGAATAATTAATCGTGGGCTTGTTTTTGGCATGAATCATTAGTTATCTTTTTCAAGTGAGAAATCTATTTATAATAAACCTCTTAATTTAGTTTTAATCCAATATAGCATAAAAGCTACTATAGTTGGTTGAATGGATTAAAACCTAATTAATGGGAATTATTATGAATGGATTTCCATTTGTGAAAATATAACTACTGGTTGAAACGTCCGAGGGAAATATTTGAAAACAAGGTGCCCCATGTTGGTATTTTGTTAACCATATACCTATGAAAAGAGACTCACCATTCGTGTGTGGATGTTATAAGGTTGGAAGGAACGTCCTATTTTTCCTTGTTTGTTGATTGTTTGTGCATACATGCATACAAACATACATTTGCATCTCATATCATTGATCCTTTCTGGCTCACAGCCCTGGATTACGACAGTTCAAAAGCTTACAATAATCCGACCTACGCCGAAAGTGAAGTATCTAGCAACGACTCAATCTCTTTTTCACCAAAAGCAATGGAGCCCGAACAAATTCAAAGAATAGTGGATGAAGCCCTCAATACCAAAATGGAAGAAATAAAAGAGACCGTAGCTGAGACCATGAAGAACCAATTGACTTCAGTTTTAGGAAGCCATGCCGAAGCATCTGCAAGCACTAAGAAACCAAAGGACAAAGGGAAGACTAAAGTCGGTGAAGTGGTTTTTGATGATGAAAAAGTGATCATAGATGATGATGATGATTGGGCTCAATACTACCAAGATCCTCAAGACAAGAAGAAGGAACCAAAGATTCTTGAAAAGTCAGCTATGGAGAAAACTGAAACTTCTGATGTTGAAAAGATGATTGCGGATTTAGAAAAGAAATTTGAGAAGAAACTAAAGACTGAAGAAATGTCCGAAGTTGAAAAAATTATTTGAGCTAGATGAAGAAGTTCCATACAAATTCAAGATGCCATCTTGCGCGAAGTTTGATGGAACCAGAAATCCTCATCTCCATGTGATGCAGTATATCACTGCCATGCAGTCTGCCTGAGCTACTAAGGCTCAAACTCTAAGGTACTTCATGCTCTCATTGGACCCTATTGTCCAAAATTGGTTCAATATCTTAGATAATGGAACATAAAAGAATTGGGATCTGCTTTACAAAGCCTTCATCCAACAATATGAATATAATGTCGAGAGGGAAGTTACCTTAATGGAAGTGTGGTCCATTAGGCAAAGGTCGAATGACAATTTTGTGGATTATGTGAAGAGATGGAGAAACAAGGCCGCTTTGCTCAAGAAGAGGCCCGATGAATCCAATCAAATAAGGATGATTGTGAGAGGGGTGTTGCCTAGTCTATGTGAAAGGATGTCTCATACACTCATTCATGATTTCAAAGACCTTCTCCAAGCGGGTTTGCAAATTGAAAAATGGGAAAGAGAGAAGAACTGTTTCTTAACAAGAAGGAATGAGAAAGGAAACTATCAATCTGGTAGCCAAAGCATGCAAAAGGCAGTCGGTGTCAATGCTACTAACCAAGGAACAAGAAGACAGTTTTTAGAATTAGAGAAGCCGATGTCTTGGGTTCTCAATAAACTTCAAAGAAAGGGATTGCTACAACCCTTAAATCCTCGCCCTTTGCCTTACCCTCTCCCACCTAATTTCGACACTAAAGCATTTTGTCAATTTCACCAAATGCAAGGGCACGACACGAATAGATGTGTGAGGTTGAGACACGAGATCCAAAATCTAATTGATAATGGGAAGCTTCCCGAGTCCAATAAGCCAAACACTAAAGACAACCCATTACCAAAGTTCAATATAGTACCACCGCAGGCAACCTTCATGATTGGAGGAGGTTTGCATGAGGATTTTGTCATGTCTTCTTTTCAAGATGTGGGTAGACAAGCAACCAAAGAAAAAGAGGTATTTGGTGAAATTAAACAAGCTATGGTGAGTAACGAAGTAACAATTTGTGTTGTCAATGGATTTTGGGATTCAAGTGATAGTGATGATGATCTTATATCCAAGAAGGAGGAATGGACTTGGTCCAAGCTCGAAGAAGATGAGGTATTGAACACTAGATCCGGTAAGCCTTATGCAAGGCCACCACCTAAGGAGGTAGAAACTAATAAAGGTAAGGAAGTTGAAGTAGGAAATAAGGAATAAGAAGATGATGTTGTGCCTAAGCAATTGAAAAGAACCCAAGCAAGTGTTAGCGTTTGGGACTTATTAGCTACTTCTAAAAAGCACCGTAAAACTATGGCCAAAGCCTTGGCTAGCATGCCAGTTTCTACCTCCACAACACCGGAGGAGTTGATCCACTTCATAAAAATTGGAGGGGTAATGAAATGTGAAGAGGTTCAAGAGAAGAGTGAAGTTAATATGGGAGTAGTTTCCTTTTCAGATGCGGACTTACCAGAGGAGGGAAGAGATCACATCCGCCCTCTCTTTATCAAAATAGAAGTCACAGGAAGAGGACTGCATGTGTCATGGTCGATGATGGATCTGCCATAAATGTTTGCCCACTTAATATATTGCCAAAGCTAGCCATGTCAACAAGAGATCTAAACCCGACCGAGGTAACAATTCGGGCTTATGACAACACTAAGAGACACGCCGAAGGAACTTTCAAAGTTGCTGTCAAGGTTGGTACAATTGATTCTATTGTTGAATTTGTTGTTTTAGACATATCGGTCACCTTCGCCTTACTCTTGGAGCGGCCATGGTTTCATCCTCTTGGTGGAGTTCCTTCCACCATTCATCAAAAGATCAAGTTCCCCAACGGAGATGAGACAGTGGTCATTGAAGCTGAAGATAATGAGATTGGTAATGCTCTAACGATTGAAAGGCCTCTCAATGGTTTTCTAGTAGCTGCAATTTCTAATGATGAAGTAGTGGACTCCAAAGTCTTGAATATGATGAAGAACATGAACTACCTTCCTGGAGCTGGTCTTGGAAAGGGTAAAGCCGGTTTGACAAAGCTGCCAGACTTTAGAACTCAAACTTCCAAAAAAGGGTTGGGATATGATGAAAACAACGATATCTAGCCAAAGAAGAGTGAGAAGATGAGCTTCCCACCATTTGAAGAAATCTTTGTCAAAACTTCAGTTATGGGACCACTCCAAGGAAAGCCCGAGCCAATCATGTTCATGGGAAAATTGATCTCGAGTTTTGAAATTTTTACAGATGTGGCCGAGCTAGTGGAGCAAGTAAAGAAAGAGTTCACCCTATCAGCCAATCCAAAAGAGAAGAAAGAAGCTATCCTGAAAGCCGAGAAGACTCCGGAGGAGATTGCTGCCTTGGTTGAAAAAAAGTTTGAAGACATCCTACCTTATGATTCCGAGAATAATGATCTTGATTTTGATTTTAATTTGTCTGTTTTGTATGAGGATGATGATGTTTTCTTTTCCAAAATGAATGCAATAAAGTCTGATTTTGCTTACTTGTGTGATGTTTCTCCTAATGGTTGCATATATTCAAATACCAGTTACATGAGCATCTTTAATATTAATTCTGTTAACACACAATCATTAAATTTGGGAACAATAAAAAATCCTAAAAACATTAGCATAGCATCCGATCTTACTCGTGATGAGAGAGAGAGATTTGAAAAAATATTCAAAAAATTTGAAGAAGTGTTTGCTTGGTCTTATGAGGATATGCCTGGAATAGATCGAGACATAGCCGAGCATTATATGCCTACTTACACTCACATGAAACCTGTCAAACAAAAGCTTAGGCAATTAAGACCTGAGTGGGCTGAATTGGTTAAAGAAGAGGTCACTAAACAAATACAAGTAAAGTTCCTTGACATGATAGAATATTCAAATTGGCTAGCCAACATAGTACCCGTGCCAAAGAAAGGTGGAAGAATAAGGGTATGTGTGGACTATAGAGATTTAAACAAGGCTTCCCCTAAAGATGATTTTCCTTTACCCCATATAGATGTCCTCATTGATAGTGCAGCCTCTAGCATGCTACACTTGTTTGTAGATGGATTTTCTGGATACAATCAAGTGTTAATGGCCCAAGAGGATAAAGCCAAATCTGCTTTCATTACTACATGGGGTATATTTTGTTATAGGGTGATGTCGTTCGGCTTAAAGAATGCTGGAGCAACCTATCAAAGGATGGCCACCACATTATTTCAAGACATGATGCATAAAGAAGTTGAAGTATATGTTGATGATATGATGGTGAAATCATATACAAGGGAACAACACTTCTAAAACTTAGAATTATTCTTCGGTAGAGCTTTGAAATATAAGCTAAGATTAAACCCGAAGAAGTGTATGTTTGGGGTTACCTCAGGTAAATTATTGGGACATTTGATTGGTCCAAATGGCATTGAGATTGATCCTGACAAATTTAAAGCAATCAGGGATATGCCAGCCCCAAAGACGGAGAGAGAAGTTTGGGAATTTATTGGTAAATTACAATACATTAGCAGATCCATAGTAAAACTCACAACAGTTTGTGAGCCTATCTTCAAATTGCTTAAAAAGAATCAGCCGGTCATATGGATTGAAGAATGTCAAAAGGCCTTTGAGCGAATAAAAGAGTATTTGTTGAATCCACCTATTTTAAAACCACCTAAACCTGGCAAACCTCTATTACTATACTTAGCAGTAGAAGAAGAGTCAATAGGAACATGGTAGCCCAAGTAGATGAGTCAGGAATTGAGCATGCAGTTTACTATTTAAGTAGAAAGCTCCTACCTTATGAAGTTAAGTATAGTATCATTGAAAAGACCTGTATAGCTGTGGTTTGGTGTTCTAAGAAGTTGCGGCACTACTTTCAATCGTATAGTGTGCAAGCAATTTCTAGGTTGGATCCAATGAAGTACTTAAGGGAGACACCCTCTTTGATTGGGAAATATGGTCGATGGTTGATAATATTAGAAGAATTTGATATTGAGAATGTAACCAGGAAAATAATCAAAGGTAGAGCGGTTACAGAATTCCTGGCCCAACAACCATTACTAGAAAGTGAAGAGGTAATCTTGGAATTTCCAGATGAACATTTAAAAGCAATAAAAGGAGCAGGTTTGGGAGTTATACTAGAATTTCTGAAGGGGAACTCATCCCTTTAGCCAAAAAGTTGAAATTTAGGGCAACCAATAAGATGGTGGAGTACGAAGCTTGTATTTTTGGTTTGGAAACCCTAATGATTATGAAGGTGGATAAGGTTGATGTTTTTGGCAATTCATTGCTAGTAGTATCCCAAGTAAATGGAGAGTGGGAGTTGAAAGAGGAAAAATTAAAACCATACCACCATTACCTGACCATGATGAAGAAGAACTTTAAGGAGTGTAAGTTTATACACCTATCAAGAGAAGAAAATCAGATGGCCGATGCCCTAGCCACATTGGCTTTGGTATGGGAAAACCCTGTCAGTTTATTCCTTAAACCTCTGATTTTGAGCAGTTCATCAACTCCTTGCTATGAATATGAAACAATCATGGAAATTGATATAGATCATGATGCGTGGTATGATACTATAAGGTGATTTTTGGAGGACAGAGAATACCCGCTGGGGGCAACAAAGAAAGAAAGAAGAGCCATAAGGCGATGGTCTTTCCAATACATCACATTCTATGGAGAGTTATATCGAAGATGGCCTGATGGGGTGCATTTAAGATGTTTAAGAAAGCCTGAAGTGGAGCGTATCATGTCAAAAATACATCACATTCTATGGAGAGTTATATCGAAGATGGCCTGATGGGGTGCATTTAAGATGTTTAAGAAAGCCTGAAGTGGAGCGTATCATGTCAAAAATACATGCGGGAAGTTGCGGTCCACACTTGAGTGGTTTGGCCTTAGTTAAGAAGATTATTCGACAAGGTTATTACTGGTTGACCATGGAGAAAGATTGTATTGAGCTCATAAATAAGTGCCAACAATGTCAGATGTATGGTAACTTGAATCACATGCTTCCTAAAGAATTACATTCTATGTCTTCACCCTGGCCATTTGCCACATGGGGTATCGACATTATAGGAGAGATACATCCAACAGACTCAAACGGTCACCATTTCATTATGGTAGCAGTAGATTATTTTTCAAAATGGGTCAAAGCTGAATCTTTTAACAAACTGGGTGTAAGTCAAATGGCTAGATTTATTGAAAAGAACCTCATCTGCCGGTACGGGGTCCCGCACAGTGTGATATCAGACAACGGGGTACAGTTTCTAGGAGCAGTTAAGGATTTATTCTCAAAGTACCAAATCCATCATCATAGATCCTCTCCTTATAGACCAAAGGCTAATGGTGCGGTTGAAGCAACAAACAAGACAATTAAGCAAATTCTGTCCAAAATGACCAAGACTTACAGGGATTGGTCAAAGATGCTTCCCTTTGCTTTATAGGGATATAGGAAAAGTGTGCGAACACCTACTGGAATGACACCGTTCTCTTTGGTTTACGGGATGGAAGCAGTGTTGCTAAGTGAAATTGAGATCAAGTCATTGAGAGTAGTCTTGGAAGCTGAACTGCCTGAAACAGAATGGGTAGCGAGTAGATACACACAGTTAGCTTTACTAGAAGAGAGAAGGTTAAAGGCACTGTATCATCACCAACTGTATCAAAAGAAGTTAGCTCGGGCCTACAATAGAAGGATTAAAATTAGAAAACTCAAAGTCGGGGATTTGGTGTTGAAGCAATGTAAGCCTAATGTATCTGATCCAAGAGGGAAGTTCAGGCCTAGCTGGGAAGGGCCATATGTCATGAAACAAGTCATAAACAAAGGTGCGATGAAGTTAAATAAACATTGATAGGTTAAAGAGGTTTTATGTATGATATATAGAAAAACAAAACAAAAAAAAGAGCTCACTAGGTTGAAAACCCAAAAAGGGCAGCCTAGGCAAAAGTTAGAGCAGTCCGCTAGTTTCGAAAACCCGAAAGAGCGGGCTAGGCAACAATTAGGGCTAAATAAGAGAAAATCGTCAATTAGAAAACCCGAAAGGGCTAGTTGGCAACAGGAGTGATCTTGTGTATGCTGGCTTTATGTTTGGTTGTATACTAATTTTATAAAAACAGAATTAATATTAAAATTTGTTCTATGTGCATTGTTATAAGTATTTGACCAGGTATGGATGAAATAAATAAACACAATAGCAAAAAGTGATGACAAATTATAAATGGAAAAGAAGCATCTTTTATTACTTTAATTATTTTTCATCCTAACAATTCACTTTCTGTATTGACAAATATGGCAGTTGATAAATATAACGTGCAGGCCAGCTTTGCCAAAGTCGATCCAAGTAGGCTTTAGTCAAGCAAGGCATGTCTAAATCGGGAGTAAAGTCAGAATCGCTCGGCCAAGACGTCAAGGATCATAGCAAGTACCTTGACGAAGAGCAGCAAGGGGAACATACATCAAGTATGTCCGCATGGTGATACGAGAAATCTTCCACCAAGGTACCAACCAATGGATATTGACTTCAGCGCGTGAGTGGATCCAGTTAACCCAGTCAACATATGAAGAGGCAGGATGGAGTAGTTTCCTAGCATAATGATGACGTGGCAGGTATCTGGCAAAATCCATAGATGGGGTATCAAGCAAACAAAGACGCTCATGAAGCCAAATCTGTGAAGAAATAATTAAATTTAAAAAAAAAAGAGTCCACTAAGTTGAAAACTCACAAGGGCAGCTTAGGTAAAAATTAGGACAGCTCGATAGTTTCGAAAACCCACATTGGCGGACTAGGCAAAAATTAGAGCAATAAATAAAAAAACCTAAATTGAAAACCCGAAAGGGCAGTTTAGGTGATTACCTGAAGCAGCAATGGACTCCCAGCCAGTCTCCTTGACAATCTTGATTTAAGTCATTCTAATCCAACTAAAGTCTCGGCTAAGATCACAGATACCGGCGACAAGCCTCCTTCCATTTGGTCCATAATATCCAATACTCGTGGATCAATATCACTGTAGGAAAGAAACAAGCAAGAATTAGCCAAGTAAGTAAAGACAGAGCATGCGTCCCCATGCCTTAGTAGGAGCCAAATGAAAGAGACAAAAATCAATCAAGGGAGCAAGTAGAATTTTTTCACCTCTCATCAACTGGAGAACTTCGGGTTTTGGAATTTGAAATAACATCAGCATCTTCTGTTGAGTTTTGGAAATCAGTGTGGGTAATGCCATTTGTTGATTATTAGGATATCCAAGGATGGCCTCAAATTCTTTAATCAAGGGACATATTTCAAAGCTGTTAATTTTGAATGTCCTAGAATCCCCATTCCAAAAGGAAGCCATGGCATGTAAGGAGTGGTCCAATTTAACATTTTGAAAACACTTTAAAACATCAAGTTTTGACCACGAAATTTGCTTCCAATGAATAGCATCCATATTTTTAAATAGAATTTTTATCTTCTTTAAATGAAGTTCGGTCATGGTTGATGAATGAAGAAAATCAAAATTTTTAAAGGGAGTTTTTTATGTTGAAATGGAAAATATTTTGGCTTCTGTATGAAATATGGCATGAAAGGTGATTTATATAGAAAAAAACAAGTCTTTCCAAAATTGATAAGGAAAAGGTAATGGGAAAGGGTGAAACCATATTGTGTAAGGAAAAGAATTGGTGACAAAATCCTTTACTGTGTTGCATTTGGCAAAGTGATGCGGCTGTACTATTTATGTTGTGATAAAAAAAAGTATAATAATTGTGATGCAGTAAAAAAAAAAGTTACAGTAAATGCAGAAACTATGTATAATTATATTATTATACAATGTTTAAATAATGTTTATACAATTGATACAATATTTATCCATCACTAAGAGGGTGGTGGTAGGTCATCAAATAAAGCCTTGAAAAAGTCGTCGCCTGTTAGAGGAGGGGGCAAATTACTCATCCCGGGATCGCCCGAAATGGGAGCACCAAAATCCCTATTACCTTGAAGTTCCGATCTGTCATGGTCCTCATCAGAAGTAGACGAAAGGATCTCATGGTCATCAGTCTGGGGGCCTCTTGATGAAGAAGCGCCAGGATCCCTCATCCCCTGAAATTGGAAGTCTCGAAAATTTTGTTGGGATTGATGATATAAATTTTCAAAATGAGAAGCCTGTTGACCACTTGCAGTCAACTCTTCTTGAAGTTTCCTGTTTTATTCTTCAAGCATCCACTGTGAGCCAGAAAGGAAAAGGGTAAGAGCATACATAATCATGCATACATATAACATAAATTACCATGAAATAAGAAACTCACTAGGTAATTCATATCAATGCCCTGCGGATGAGATGGCATGTCTGGCAGGCTAGAATGAGCAAATGAAGGGGCATTAAAAGAAGGTCCAGCCTCATGATCAAATGAACCAATAGCCTACAACAATCATTAAAGAATCAAAAAAGAAAGAAGCAGTTGCAAGGGAAAAATGAAAAAGGCTTACCTGAGAAGTGCTAGCCCCGGGATGTGGAACGAACTCTCCTGCCTTTCCATGATGATCCTCTTCATCTCTACCCTCATTTTCCTCTGGAATCTCCCGTACGCCAACAGAAGATACATCAAAGTTCAAGAGCCTTCTTTGAATAAAGTGGGTATAAGATGCACTTGGCGGATAGAGAAATGCTTCAATACCATAACCGTACCGAGCCGGCCACCATGCATCCTCCAGCATCGACATAATATTTAAAGTATATTCCGGGCAAGGCATAGGAATCCTCTGCTACTCTGGACTGAGAAACCACTCATAAACTCTCTCTCCGGGAAACCAACCACTAGACAATGGGCCAGCGATGACTCGGCGAGAATGTTGGAAAGACAGCGTAGCCCTCATGAAAAAGAGACCAGTTTGTTCACTCTTCTAGGTTCCACCAAGCCAAATTCACCTACAAAATAACATAAGGTAACCAAACTTTTACATAAAATTTAAAGCATACTAATGTTGTTTTACCTGGTCCCAGGTTAAGCGGCCCAACACAAAGCGATGAGTTTGCACATGATGAGAGCCGGGAACGTCCACAAGATCGGACAACCAAAAATTTAATCTCGGATACTCAATTCTCTCTCGGAAAATACCGGGTACCCTCACAAGGTTATGTTCGTATGCCCATGCCCACAACAACAATAGAGATCAAATTCATGCAAGAAAAGAGTGGAATTGACATTGGTAGAAGAAAAATACCTCAACAACCGCCATCAAGCAGACAAAAGACTTTTTATTTCGGCAAAGTTTATCAAGACCATGGTAAAGACAAGCGAGACCAGCTTCACCCCAGCCAGAAGATGGTACCATCCTAAAATAAGAAAGGGCCCTCAACATTGACAAGTGGATGGAGGATTCAGTGCTGGCTAAGATGGTTGACCCAAGCAAATATAACAAAAATCCTCGAGCATACTGTTGGGTCGTGTCTCTGTGAACCCGTCCTTCATAGTTCATCCAATATCTACGAATTGGTTCGATCTTTATCTTAAAAGGCCCTATATACAATGGCTCCATACCAATTAATTGCTGAATTTCTTCAAATGTTAAAATGTCGTTGGTCAGAGAAACCAGAACACCATCATATCGAAGGCCGGTTATAGCAGTAAAATCGACCGGGCCAATTGTCATCTCTCCAATGGGCAAGTGAAAAGTGTGGGTTGTGTCCAACCATCATTCCGCAAGCGCCTGGACTATGCTCCGGTCTATCTGATACTCCTCGGATGGCAATTGCAAGATGAAGCTCTCAAAGCCGCAATCTTGGATGATCTGCCTTACCCGAGAAGGCACTACGTGATACCATTGTCGGGCTTTGTAAATACACCCTCCGGCCCGAACAACGCAACGATCACACTAACACGGAGCCAGGTAAGTTAATACCGGGTAAGTACATATTATCTTATCTGCTTAAATTAATATATTTTTTCTAAATTTTTTAAAAAAGATAATAATATAAAAATAAAAATAAAAATAAAGGCAAACACCATAATAATAAAAGAGCATAATATAAAAACAAATAAAAAATCATAAATAATACTAATAATAAATAATAATATAAACAAATAACAGATAAAAAAATATAAAAATATAAAAAGAAAAAAAAGAAAAAAATTACCGCGCTCTTTTGGTTTGAACTACGATGAAGTAGCATCCCGGCTAGTAGATCTATATTTCCATCTTCATGGTGCTGAATAAACTCTAATAACTCAGCATTAGAATGAATCCCTGACCTTGAAGCATGCATTTTTTTTTGAAAACTACATGCTAAATTTGAAAGAATTTGAGAGAATTATAGAAATTGAGAAATTTTGCTGTGAATGAAATGAAGAATTTGTTGGTTTATATAGAGAAACAGCAAGGAAAAAAACAAAATTCAAAAGTAAGTTTTACTATGCATGAATAGAAAACTTTACTACTCATGAATAGTAAATTACTATTCATGTATAGTAAATTACTATTTATGAATAGTAAAATACTATTTATAATAGTAAAATACTATTTACTACTATTTACGAATAGCAAGTTACTATTTATAAATAGTAAATAGTGCATGAACAGTACTACACAGTAAATAAACAGTAAATTCAGTTATTCAATTTAATCATTCAAATGCTTACATGTGTATAAATATTTTTACACGCAAGGGGGCAAGAGAAAGACATGTGCATAAAAATTAACCAAACTTTTTAAAATAAAAAATTATTATTAGCTCGGGTCCAGAACCTAAATTTTTCTTAGGTCCAGAACTTAAAATCTCTTCTAAGTCCAGAACTTAGCTCAGGTCCAGAACCCAAATTTTTCTTAGGTCCAGAACCTAAAATCTTTCCTAAGTCCAGAACTTAGCTCGGGTCCAGAATCCAAATTTTCCTTAGGTCCAGAACCTAGAACCTTTCCTAAGTCCAGAACTTAGCTCGGGTCCAAAACCCAAATTTTCCTTAGGTCCAGGACCTAGAATCTTTTCTAAGTCCAAAATTAGGCTTGGGTCCAGAACCCAAATTTTCCTTAGGTCCAGAACCTAGAATCTTTCCTAAGTCCAGAACCTAAATTATTCTTAGGTCTAGAACCTAGAATCTTTCCTAAGTCCAGAACTTAGCTCGGGTCCAGAACCCAAATTTTCTTTAGGTCCAGAACCTAGAATCTTTCCTAAGTCCAAAACTTAGCTCGAGTCCAGAACCCAAATTACCCTTAGGTCCAGAACCTAGAAACTCTTCTAAAGTCCAGAACTTAGCTCGAGTCCAGAACCCAAATTACCCTCCCTTAGGTCCAGAACCTAGAATCTCTTCTAAGTCCAAAACTTAGCTCGGGTCCAGAACCCAAATTTTTCTTAGGTCAAGAACCTAAAATTTTCCTTAGCTCCAGAACCTAAAATTGTCCTTGAGTCCAGAACTCGAACCGGGTCCAGAACCCTAACCATCTCAAAAATTAAGTCTTATTTCTTTTCACTCTCTTTCACTAAAGTCTCAGATCATTCAAGCAGGGGGCAAAACTATAGACCCTTAATTTTTGACCCAGTCCGGTCCAATATATTTTAATAAGTCTAAAATAATTGTTCTTATCCAATATATTTTAATTAGTCCAAAAAACTTTTTGTTATCTTAATTAAATAATTTTTACTTTAGTATTTAATTTTTATTAATAAAAAATAATAATAATAAACAAATAAATAAAAATAAAAATAAAAATCCGCGACGGAAAATCGGCGATGAAAAATTTCATCGCCTTCATCGCTGAAGAGGAGGGCGGCGAAATGGACTTGGGCCATTTTGCCTGCAGGTAATTTAGCCCTCTACAGCCCGCTACTCCCTGCGATAGCTTTTTCGCCAGTGTAATTTTTTTGCAGCAGTTTTTTTCGCCAGCGAAATTTTTTCGACGCAAATTTTTCCAAAACCAAATTCAATTCAGTTTCAGTTTCGTTTTCTTAATTAATGTTAGATTCCGTGAGCAACTAAAATTAATCATAAAAATCTTCTATAAATAAGGACTAAAACAACACAAAAAAGGGATCGAAATTTAGGATCAAAATTTGGAGATCGAAAAATTGAGAGGAAAAACTTTATAATGATCGGACTAGGAGAAACTTTTGGCGGTGAAATCAATCAAACTTTTTGAGAGAAGAAGAAGCAACCAAACAATCAATCCATTAAAGGCAACCATATTGCCTTTGACCTTGTTCATCCAAGAAACAATTTTTGGTGGAACCAACAAACGAAGGTATGAATTTCTTTATTTATTTTTCTTTAGCTTCATCGCTCAAGATTAAAAATTGTTGTTTCGTCAAAATTTTAAAACCCTAATCTATTTTCTAACTTTTCAAAACCTTAAATCGCTTCAAGATTTACCAAAACCCTAATTTGCTTTCCAATTTTTCAAAACCCTAAATTGAATCTGTTTCTTTCCAAACACCCTAAATTGAATCTGTTTCTTTCCAAAATCCTAAAAAAATATCTTTTTTGTTTCTTTCCAAACTTCATAAAGCTATAAATTATTTTTCCAAATTCTAAAATCAAATACATTCTCTGAAAACACTAAAAACCCTAATTCAACTTTAGAATCAAGACAGTAACCTCAAACCAATTATTCTAAACCCTAATTTTTCTATATCCTAATCTTTAAAATCTTAAAACCTTTTAAATTTAAATATTAAAATTCAATATGTTAAATACAAAATAATGATCCAGTAACCGTAAATCATATAATCTAATGTTTTAAAGTATTCAAACCCTAGTTTTATGATTTCACTTCTCAAATACTAATTTGGTTAATCAAAGAAATTTTTCAACCTCTTCAATTATAAAATTGACAGTAGCTTAAACCCATAAATTCCAAAACCTTAAACACATTAAATAAAGAATCTTAAATAGAAACAGTAGCCCTAATTTGAATCTTTATTTGCTTTATTCAATTTTATATTTTATTATACTTTGATTTATTTTATGTACTTTAATTTATTTAAGTTTAATGCTTGGTTTATTTAGTTTATCATTGATGGATGTTTACATTCTATTGATGTTTAATATCTTTGATGAATGATTTATTTATGATGAATGGTTATTTACTTTTATCGATTTATTTAGATTTCCAAATGTTGTAAGAGGTATGTTTTGTTTTATTGGTTTTTGTTATAGATTTGTGTCTTGTTTATTATGATAATTATTGTTTTATTTAGGTATTTTGTAGTTTTAATCGGTTTATTTAGTGTTTTCATTAGTTTTGGTAGTTTTACTTTATTTCAGTGTTTATGTCGTTTTTGTCCTAGTTTTTAGTGTGTGTTTACATTTTGTTGGTTAATGTTCATTTAATTCTTGTTTAAAGTTTGTTTCAAGTTTTGTTTTAGTTAAAAGGCCAAGGAACCAAGAAGAAGGGAAATTTGGACAGTGGCAGACATAGGCAGAGGACACAGCCAAGCTTGTGACTGTAGGTCCATCCAGCATCACCTTAACTCCACATTAGTATGATATTGTCCGCTTTGGGTCGAACCCGCACGGATTTGTTTTTGGGAACCTCCCAAAAGGCCTCATACTAATGGAGTTCAAGTGGACACTTATATGCAAGGTTACTCTCCTTTACATTTCCAATGTGGGATTTGGTTTGTTATCCCAACAATCCTCCCCTCAAACCAAGACCACATAACTCATGGGCCTCCCCTCAAGCGATAATCCATTTCATCTGCTCAAACATCTTGCACCGCCGTTATTATCCAACGGGACACGCCGCCTGACCTCCAGCATTCAGGAAGACTTTCGACACAAGGAACTATCAGCAGGCATCTTCAATCGCGAGGTTACACCGAGGGCTTCCCACACAACACAAGTCCACCTTTCAGCCTATCCGAACCCGGGCTCTGATACCAGTTGTAGGTCCATCCAGCATCACCTTAACTCCACATTAGTATGATATTGTCCACTTTGGGTCGAACCCACACGGATTTGTTTTTGGGCACCTCCCAAAAGGCCTCATACTAATGGAGTTCAAGTGGACACTTATATGCAAGGTTACTCTCCTTTGCATTTCCAATGTGGGATTTGGTTTGTTATCCCAACAGTGACCGTGTCCCATACCAAGTTAAAGACAAGATCAAAGACACAGTCAAGGGACACGGCCAACTCACTGGCCATGTCCCTCCAAAGATGCTCAAACACAGCCAAGTTGCTCCAACTTGGCCATGTCTCACTTACATCCAAAGCAAAGAAGAACAATTCTCACAGAAGCAAACACAGGCAAGGGACACGGCCAAGTCACTGGCCGTGTCCCTCCAAAAAGGTCCAACACGGCCGTGTCTTCTTCAAGACTTGGCCGTGTTACTCAACAAAGGAGAAAAGAAGAAACTCTGAGACAGAAGCGAACACAAGCAAGGGACACGGCCAGGCTTGTGGCCGTGTCCCTCCAAAGGCCACCAACACGGCCAAGTCTCATCCATCTTGGCCGTGTCTCTCATGGACCAAAGGCAACGCGGATTTTTAAAAGCGGAGATTCGTATAAATATGGATTTAGGGTTTTCTTAAGGGGTTGTTGAGAGTTGGGGAGCTGGTTTCAGCCGTCAGAGAAAGTTTTAGGGTTTAACATTTTTTTTTCTTTGATATTTGATTACACTTGGATTAAACTAGCTTAGATTAGATTGTTCTAGCCATTGATACATCCTTCTTGCAAGATTTGAACAAGAGATTCTTCAGAAGCTTCAAGGAGCTTGTAATTTGGTTTTGTTCTTGAACTTTATCTCTTTAATTTCATTGGAATTGTATTTATGGATATTATCATGTCTAAATTGATTTCTTTGAATATTAATGAGGTGAGTATGTTTGATAGCATTATGAACTAATTTGATCTAGTCTAGGGTTTGTATGGATCTGCTATGATTGTATGAATTGGTTATTCTCTTAGCTAATAATTTCTTTAGCCTTGATTAAATGGAATATTGTTAATGTATAATTGATTGGCCACCAATTATGTGTTTTAGGTATTAGATGATGGATTGAGAGATGAAGTCTAATGCTGGAACAATTCAATTAGGGACTTAGGTGAATTAGAGATATAACCTATTAAAAAGATTATTTCAATCATAACAAGATTAGTTGAAAGAGGTTTGAATGCGAGAGCTTATTTCCTTGACTCGATTAATTAAGTTGCTTGAGATTTAATCTTTGAAATTAAATTAGTTAAGAGGAATAACCGTTCATACATATAAGTAGTAGAGAAGTGCAAACCCTAGACCTTTCTATCAAGTGAATCAAAACATCAGCTTAATTTACTTTTATTCATTTTAAACTTCAATCAATCTTCTTCATTAGTTAACAATTTAAATTTTCTTCATTACTTGTTATTCATAATCTGATAATCAATTAGCCACTTTAGCTTCCTTGTGAGATGACCTTGGGGCGATCACCTTTGCTACAGCTACCTCGTATACTTGCGAGTGACGCTTTGTGGTAGAGTTAATTCGAGCGTAATAAGTTTTTGGCGCCGTTGCCGGGGAAGCTAATTGGCGTAATTGTTTATTAGGCAAAAAAATACTTTAGATTATTTTTCATTGTTTACTTTTGATTTTATTTTCTCTTTTTCTTTTAATAATTTCTTTTTCTAGAAATTTTGTTTATGCAAGGTAGGAGATCACTCGAAGGAGAGCTACGTCCATTTATTCCAGAAATTCAGAGAGTGAAAAGGAGCAGGGAAGAGTTTGAACTTTATATCGGATTTGATACCGAGGAAGATACTTCTGCTTTTTAGTCAGAATCTGCACAGTCTGTTAAAATGGCAAAAGAAAGACAAAGGACTATGAGAGATTTTGCTAGACCTGTCATTGGAACTTCCACTTCTTGCATAAGTCTGACAGATGCAGCAAGGAATTATGAGTTCCAACATGCTGCCATCATTCTATGGAGTTCCAAATGAAGATCCTTTGAACTTTATTCGGGATTTTTATTCTATCCTCAACACTTTTCCATTGGGAGGATTAACAGAGGACCAGTTGAGGATGAGATGTTTCCCTTAGACACTGAAGGATAGGGCAAAGAGCTGGCTTATGATGTTGCCCGAAAACTCTTTGACAACTTGGGAGCAGGTTTATAACAAGTTCATGGGCAAGTTTTATTCACATCAAAAGACAGCTGAATTGAGAGGGAAGATTGCTACATTCTCTCAATTTGAAAGAGAACCATTTCATGAGGCTTGGGACAGATTCAAGATGCTATTGATCCAGTGTCCACATCATCACTACCCACTTCAACTTCTGAATCAGTTTTTCTATGATGGTCTAACCCAGCAATTTCAGAACACTGTTGACAATGCAGCTGGGGGAGCCATGGGAGAAAAGACAGCTGATGAAACTTATGAGATTTTTGAGATGTTGGGAGCTAATTCTCAACAGAAGAGTGTAAGAGGAAGAAGTAAAGGGGTGAACCAATTGGAGGCCAATAGTGAGATGGTAAATCATATAGCTGAGTTGACAAGGCAAGTGCAGATGTTGAACATGAAGAACAATATTTCTTCATCTACTCAAGAAGCGTGTGGAATCTGTGGAACTTTTGGGCATGGAGCAAATATTTGCTCCTCCGTATATGAGTCTTATGGGAATGAAGCTGAGCAAGTCAATGCCATGGGGGGATTTCAACCAAGGGCCCGGAACGATCCTTACTCCAATTCTTATACCCTGGTTGGAGGAATCACCCAAATTTTTCTTGGGCAACAAATAATTCTCAACAGCCTTTCCATTTGCTCCAGAGACAGAACCAATAGCAGGGTCAATCCTCAAATCAAGGGCAGTCTAAGATAGAGAGTCTGGAGGAAAGTTTACAAGCTTTTATCCAAGTCAGTGCTAAAAATCAAGAGATGACCAATAAGAGGCTGGATTCATTAGAAGCATCTTTTAAGAAAGTGGAGACTCAAGTAGGGCAACTTGCACAACATATGCAGATTCAACAAAAGGGAAAATTTCCAAGTCAACCTGAGCAGGCACAATCAGTGACTGTTCTTAGAAGTGGTAAGGAAATTAACAATAATGTTGAAAATGATTCTGTGAATGCAGGTGACCAAGAGAACAAGGAGGAAGGAGAACTAGAGAACAAAGGTGTTGGAGATGGATCAATGAAGAAGTCCCTTTCAGCAGATTTACACAAGGCAAGCAATCCATACCAACCTCCTATACCATTCCCCAGCAGGTTGAAGGATGATGATGAAAAAGATAAGCAATTTTCTAACATCTTCAACATGATGTCTAAGGTAAGTATTAACTTACCCTTACTTGAAGTAGTAAAGAATATGCCGGCTTATGCCAAATTTTTCAAAGAGCTGATCACCAAGAAAAAGAGGTATGAGCCAAATGAAAAGGTGATAGTTTTCGAGGTAGCTAGTGCTGTTCTGCAGTATAAACTACCTCCGAAACTAAAGGATCCTGGAAGCTTTATAATTCAAATTACTATGGGAAATGGAAAGGGGACTGAGGGCATGTGTGATCTAGGAGCTAGTGTGAATTTGATGCCTTATTCTGTGTATCAAGAATTAGAACTAGGGGCACTTAAACCAACCAAAATGGTGTTGCAATTAGCTGATAGATCTCTTAGATTCCCGAAAGGGGTTGTAGAAGATGTGTTAGTTAAGGTTGGAGGGTTAATTGTACCTGTGGATTTCATAGTTCTTAACATGGAAAGGAGTAACCCTGCACCATCAACACACACTATTTTGCTGGGTAGACCTTTCATGGCTACTACCAACACCTTAATAGATGTTAAAAATGGTAAACTATCAATGGCTGTCTTGGGTCAAACTGTTGATTTTTCTATTTTTAACACTTCTCCCATTCCTACAACTGCTTTATAATATGAGGAATGTTCTTTAATTAATTGTGTTGAAGCAGTTGTTTCAGATGCTTTCTTGCAGACAGGTTCATCAGATAAATTGGAGTTGAAACTGACCTTAGAAGAGGGGGCTAAACTAGTGAGGGAGACCCAAAGGTGCCTAAACCCAAAGGCATATGAGAGCTCGAGGATTTACAAGGATCGCACAAAAGCACTTCATGATAGATTTATTGTGCGAAAGACATTGAGTCCAGGTATGAAAGTTTTACTTTTTAATTATCGACTCCGTTTATTTCCAGGTAAATTCAAGTCTCGATGGAGTGGTCCTTTCGAGGTAACTAAGGTATGTCCTTCTGGTGCCATTGAATTGCTTAACGCTCGAACCAATAAGACTTTTAAAGTAAATAGACAGAGAGTTAAACCATGTAAAGAAGGATTTCAAGAAGTGAGGATTATTGACAGAACTTTGATCCACGATCCCTAAGTCTTGCAGTGATGTCCAGCTTTATGACATTAAAGAAGCGCTAAATGGGAGGCAACCCATCGGTTTGAATTTCTTTTTCATATTTTTAATTTTATATTTTGCAATTTTGATTTTATATTTAGTTTAAATAAATAGAAACCCTAAAGCTCTCTTGTGTTTTGTTTTTGAACTTTTGTGTTTGTGATGGAAAGTTAGGGTTTTGCCTCACCAGGGTATGATGGAAGACAGGTTGTCCTTTAACTCTTTTTCTTTATTATTCTTGTTTTCCATTGAGGACAATGGAAATTCTAAAGTGTGGGGTAATCTTTTAGCTTTTCCTTAATTCTTGTTTTGTTTGTCTTGGTGTGTTTTATTGTGTGTTGTGCATAGCATAATTGTTGAAAATTTATTGATCTTTTCTGTGATTCTAGCATTATAGTTGAGACTTTAATATCAGCATAGAGATTAGCATTTGAATTCATTCATGATCAATTTTCATATTCTGCAATTCATGACATATAAATCTTTATGAACCCACCTTTGTGAGTTTTGAGCCTTATAGATTAAATGATTGATTTTCTTTTCTTAAGTGTACACCTTCATGATTTTACATCTCTAGAGTTTGCTTTTGCATGCTAATTGAACTCACATTATGATTTAATCTCAAGTTTTAAAATGATGAAGGCAAAGTAGGTTAGCCCTTTAGCTTAAAAAGACCTCCCTTAATATTGAATTCCTTAGTGAGCCAAGTTGAGCCTTTGACCTTTTTCTTGTTTGATCAACATAATTCACAGCTCAATTTTCTCTTATTATCATCATACCTACATTAAGGAATGGAGTTCTTATGATATGACAATAGGGTGGTTTATTTCAAAGTGTGGGGTATGCAAGTAAAAAATAAAATAAAATATAATATTGCTACTTGGGGTTGAAATGCATACTTTGCACATTGTATTCGATTAAGAGTTTATTATTCTTTTCCTCTACATTTTAAGCTAGATGTTCTATGCAATGTTATATTTTGTATATATATGTATTTAAATATATATATATATTTTAAAAAAAAAGAAAAAAGAGAAGAAGAAATAATAAAAGAGTATATATATGTATATAAAATTCATATATGTTCTAGCATTGGTTATCAAAGGAGGAATGTTGACTCGTTATTTTTCTTGAAGTATGCAAGTATGTGAAGTATTAATGGATTGTGAGTATGCCATTTGAGGGAGTTATGAATTTCTTAGCAAGAGTATTGTCTAATTTAGATACTCCATTTCTTGATGCTCCAGCTTAAATGTCTTTTCTCACACCTTTACCTTAGCCCCATTACATCCAAATGAAAGACCTTCGGATTATTTCTTGAGAAAATCAGTGAGAGAGATTGGATAATTAAGCAAGTTTATGGTAGTATGCAGTCATGAGTGGTTTGAGTGATTAACCTTTGAAATCGAGTGAAACACTTAGATGAGAGATAAGATTTGTATGTCTGGATTAATGGATGAGTTAAGAAAAACTTGATTGAAGGAAATTGCAATTATTTATGTCTGAGTCTTAAAGTATTTCATCTTATATACTGGAATTATAGTTAAGGTAGTTTGAGTTTTTAAATTTATGCCATGTGAATTTGCTTGAGGACAAGCAAAGTTTTAAGTGTGGGGTAGTTGTTTTATTGGTTTTTGTTATAGATTTGTGTCTTGTTTATTATGGTAATTATTGTTTTATTTAGGTATTTTGCAGTTTTAATCGATTTATTTAGTGTTTTCATTAGTTTTGGTAGTTTTAGTTTATTTCAGTGTTTATGTCGTTTTTGTCCTAGTTTTTAGTGTGTGTTTATATTTTGTTGGTTAATGTTCATTTAATTCTTGTTTAAAGTTTGTTTCAAGTTTTTTTTAGTTAAAAGGCCAAGGAACCAAGAAGAAGGGAAATTTGGACAGTGGCTGACACAAGCAGAGGACACGGCCAAGCTTGTGACCGTGTCCCATACCAAGTTGAAGAGAAGATCAAAGACATAAAGAGGGACACGGCCAAGTCACTGGCCGTGTCCCTCCAAAAATGCTCAAACACGGCCAAGTTGCTCCAACTTGGCCGTGTCTCACTTACATCTAAAGCAAAGAAGAACAATTCTCACAGAAGCAAACACAGGCAAGGGACACGGCCAAGTCACTGGCCGTGTCCCTCCAAAAGGTCCAACACGGCCGTGTCTTCTTCAAGACTTGGCCGTGTCACTCAACAAAGGAGAAAAGAAGAAACTCTGAGATAGAAGCGAACATAAGCAAGGGACAAGGCCAGGCTTGTGGCCGTGTCCCTCCAAAGACCACCAACACGGCCAAGTCTCATCCATCTTGGCCGTGTCTCTCATGGACCAAAGGGCAACGCGGATTTTTAAAAGTGGAGATTCGTATAAATATGGATTTAGGGTTTTCTTAAGGGGTTGTTGAGAGTTGGGGAGCTGGTTTCAGCCGTCAAAGAAAGTTTTAAGGTTTAACATTTGTTTTTCTTTGATATTTGATTACACTTGGATTAAACTAGCTTAGATTAGATTGTTCTAGCCATTGATACATCCTTCTTGCAAGATTTAAATAAGAGATTCTTCAGAAGCTTCAAGGAGCTTGTAATTTGGTTTTGTTCTTGAACTTTATCTCTTAATTTCATTGGAATTGTATTTATGAATATTATCATGTCTAAATTGATTTCTTTGAATATTAATGAGATGAGTATGTTTGATAGCATTATGAACTAATTTGATCTAGTCTAGGGTTTGTATGGATCTGCTATGATTGTATGAATTGGTTATTCTCTTAGCTAATAATTTCTTTAGCCTTGATTGAATGGAATATTTTTAATGTATAATTGATTGGCCACCAATTATGTGTTTTAGGTATTAGATGATGGATTGAGAGATGAAGTCTAATGCTGGAACAATTCAATTAGGGACTTAGGTGAATTAGAGATATAACCTATTAAAAAGATTATTTCAATCATAACAAGATTAGTTGAAAGAGGTTTGAATGCGAGAGCTTATTTCCTTGACTCGATTAATTAAGTTGCTTGAGATTTAATCTTTGAAATTAAATTAGTTAAGAGGAATAACCATTCATACATATAAGTAGTAGAGAAGTGCAAACCCTAGAACTTTCTGTCAAGTGAATCAAAACATCAGCTTAATTTACTTTTATTCGTTTTAAACTTCAATCAATCTTCTTCATTAGTTAACAATTTAAATTTTCTTCATTACTTGTATTCATAATCTGATAATCAATTAGCCACTTTAGCTTCCTTGTGAGATGACCTTGGGGCGATCACCTTTGCTACAGCTACCTCGTATACTTGCGAGTGACGCTTTGTGGTAGAGTTAATTTGAGCGCAACATGTTTCCACTTGGTGGGTGCCTCATTAGTTAAACATCATGTAATTTAAATTGCTTTTCTATTTTAGAACCAATGTAAAGGACATGTTTCTACCTTTCGGTGGGTGTCCTATTTAGGCATGGATTATGTAAGGGCATGTTTCCATCTTCGGATGGGTGTCCATTTATTTGTTTTGCTTGGACATTGTTTTGATTTTCAATATATCGATGCTATATTTTAATTATTGTGTGTAATATGGATAATATTGTTATATTTAAGAATTTTATAATATTAAGACCTGTAAAGGAGGATAGTTCCAATGAACCGAGCATTGTGGGGGTGATGGGCCATTTCTCACCTTCCCCACATGTACCCAATTTTTTAAACCCATTAGGGGGTTGGGGATTCCTTAGGAATCGAGTCATCCACCCCTTTCTTTTTCCCTGCCCGTTCGGGTGGCGACTCCATTTTCTCCGGACTTAGGTCCGTATTTTCTAAGGCCCCGAGCCTAAATAGTGCCGAAGTCGCAAAAACCATTCCACCGGGAGTGGGGGCGAAAATCCCCGCTCACACATATTAAAATGTTGACTTATATATATATGTATATCTACATATATATATCATGTACACATTTTCCTTTTTCACTTAATTATATATATACTTTTAAATCATTTATTTAATTTTTAAAAATTAATATTTTTAAAATTTTGGGATATTACATCATCCACCATTCTTTGAATTTGTTCGGGCTCTATTGCTTTTGGTGAAAATGTGATTGAGTAGTTACTAGATTCTTCGTCTCCGGTGTACACCGGATTGTCATAAGCTTTTGAACTATCGTAATCCAGGGTTATGAGCTAGAAAGGATTAATGATATGTGATGCGATGCATATATGCATGTATGCATGTATGCACAAATAATAAACAAATAAGGATAAATAGGACATTCCTTACCACCTTATAACTTCCACACACGGATGGCGAGTCTCTTTTCCTAGGTATATGATTAACAAAGTACCAACATGGGGTATCTTATTTTCAAAAAATTCTCTCAGACGTTTCAACCAATAGTTATATTTTTAAAATGGAAATTAGTTCATGATAATTCACATTAATTAGGTTTTAATCCATTCAATCAACTAAACGGGGTTTATAAGGGATACGGGTTAAATAAAGGCCATTTTTAGATTGGAGCTTATGTAACTCCATAGACAAACCTTCACACTACAAATTTTCCTATTGGAAATGTACATTGCTGGAATCATTCTTAAATTCTAGGCACCATTTCCTTCTTCTAGGTGCCTTGTTATTGGCTTCATGAATAGAGCTTGAATGTTCTTCCATTGGCATTAATCTAGATCTTGATTCGGATAGTCTTTGCCTTTACAAAAAGTTTGAGACCCTCATTCCTTTCCCTTTTCTTCTTTTTGTCCTTTTTTTTCTTCTTTCTTCTCTTTTTTTCTTTTAGCATTTTATCATTTTTTTTCCTTTTTTCTTTGTAGGATTGTCAAGTATAGGACTTTCAAGATTACTTATTAGGAGGGGTGATGGGTCTCATGAGCTAGCTCTAATTTTGGTTGAATCTTTGGTTGGAATGGACCAATTCAAGTCAATTTTTCCTCATAAACTAAGTGGGAGTCTTCTTGTTGCTTTAGGTAAGAAGAACTTGGTTGTCTTTCTAAAGTGCTCTTTTGGGATTTTATTCTCTCTTTTTTTTCTCTTTTTTCCTTTTTTCCTTTTTTTATTTTCTTTTTTTCTTTGCCCCTTTTTTTCTTAATCCTACCTCTAAGAGAGTTGTCTTGTTTGCACCATTCTATGCTTCTGACTATCGATGAATGGAGTATAGTGAGTCTACTTAGATTGAGTCTGCTTTAATGAGGGAAGATCCTTCGATACCTTAATAGATCTGAGATATTAAGTCTAATTCAGATAAACTTCAACTATCTTTGTGATCTTGACTATACATCATCTTCCGTGACCTTCTTTAGTCCTTAATACCTTGGTGATCATCAAACTTGCCATAAGTATCACAATAGCTCACGGTAGGTTTTTGGGGTTTACATGCCAATAAAAACAAGCTAAAAATTTTAAGAAGGCTTAAAGGGACAACTAGGGATTGATGTTTAATTGGGTGTGTACTAGTTGTTGGCTTACCAAATAATGCCTAGATCATTTCTCCCTTAAATAAGCAGAGTTCAACTTCACCTCGAAAGTTCATCAAAGCATGTTCTAAGATTGACTAGGACCTAGACAAATACAAGTATGCTGGAGCCCTCTCTAAGTAAGCATACAAATCTCAATGCAATAGAATAATTCTCTCACCTAGTAAGGTCATGTGGATCATGATGCATAGAGACACTAATTTATGAATATCAAGATAGACTCATCACCGGTTGAGCACAAAAATGAACAAAGACCAACAAAAATTTGATGAAAGTAATTTATTCAAATAATTTTAATTTAAAAAACATAATTGTTTTAGAAAACATCAAAAATGGAAAATAAAATAAAAAACCAAATAAGCTAAGGGAAGTTTATTGAGCATGAGTCAAGACATGCTTCATCTATTTGGACATGTCAGGGGCAATGGTCATCACATCCTCATTCATAATTCCTCCATCTACATCTTGAAAGGATGATAACATAGAACTTTATCAATCCTCCTTCTATCATGAAGGTCGCTAACGGTGGCACTCTTCCAAATTCAGGCAAAGGATTGCTTTTAGTGTTGGGCTTGTTAGGTTCATGAAACCTTCCACTATTAGTCAAATTTTGGATCTCATGTTTTAGTCACAAGCATTTTTCTATCTCATGCCCTTGTATCTGATGAAATTGATAAAAGGCTTTAACATCAAATTTTGGGGATAAAAGATTCGGCAAAGTTCAAGGGGCCAATGGTTGTAACAATCCCCTTTTCTGCAGCTTGTTAAAAACCCAAGACAAAGGTTTCCCTAGATCTGAAAACTATCTTTTTTTTTCTTGACCAGTTGTTGCATTGACATCTACCACCTTTTGTGTGCTCTGATCACTAGCTTGGGAATTTCCCTTTTCATTCCTTCTCCCATAAAAATGGTTCTTCTCCCTTTCCCATTCTTCAATTTGCAAGCTGGCTTGGAGAAGATCCTTGAAATCCCTAATAAGGGTATAGGACAGTCTCTCACGAAGGTTGGGCAGGACACCTCTTGCTATCATTCTAATCTGGTCAAACTCATCAAGCCTCTTTTTGAGAAGAGTAGCTTTACTTCTCCACTTCTTCACATAGTCAGCAAAATTCTCATTCTACTTCTGTTTAATTGATTCTACCTCCATTAGGTTAACTTTCAATTTCACATTATTCCCATACTGTTGAATAAAGGCATTGTACAGCAGATCCTAATCTTTTTAGGTGTTCTCTTCTAAGGTATTGAACCAGTTTTGCACAATAGGATCCAATGAAAGCATGAAGTACCTTAGAGTTTGAGCCTTAGTAGCTTGAACAGACTGCATGGCAGCGATGTATTGCTTAACATACAAGTGTGGATTTTCTGTGCCATTGTACTTGGCAAAAGCAGGCATTTTGAATTTGTACGGGGCCTCCCCATCTTGTTCAAATAGTTTTTCCACCTCTGTCATTTCTTTAGTTTTCAACTTCTTCTCAAACTTCTTCTCTAAGTTCATAATTATCTTCTCCACATCAGAAGTCTCAGTCTTTTCAACAGTTGATTTCTCTGTAATCTTCAGCTCCTTATCTTGAGGATCCTAAAAGTTCTAAGCCAAGTATTCATCATGATCCATAACCATCTTGTCATCATTGAAGGCTACTTCACCAACTTTATCCTTTCCCTTTTCATTCTATTTCTTGGTACTATTAGATGCTTCAACACGATTCCTAAACATGGCAGCCATTTGGTTTTTCATGATCTTGACCAGGGCCCCCTTTAGTTCTTCCATCTTGACTTCAAGGGCATCATCCAACATCTTTTGAATCTGCTTTGGTTCCATTGCTTTTGGTAAAAAGGTAACTAAATCTTCACTGGATTCTTCGTTACCAGTGTAGGTCAGATTTTCGTAGGCTTTTGAACTATTGTAATACAGGGTTGTGAGCCAGAAAGGATTAATGATATGAGATGGAATGCATGTATGCATGTATGTATGGATGTACAAGTAACAAACAAACAAATCAAAAGAGTAGGAACAATCCTTCCAACCTTATAACTTCCACACATGAATGGCAAGTCTCTTTACCTAGGTATATGGTCAACAAAATATTAATATGAGATATCTTATTTTCGAAAGAATTCACTCGGATATTTTTAACCAATAATTGTATTTTCAAATTTAAAAGTTAGTCCATGATAAATTCCCATTAATTAAGCTTTAATCCATTGGGCCAACTAAAAATAGCTTTTTATGTTATATTGGGGTTAAAACCAAATTAAAAGGTTTATCATAAATAGATTTCCCATTTTGGAAAAACAACTAGTGATTCATACCACAAACAAACCCATGATTAATAAGTCTTAGTGTAAACTAGGCCCATAATTGATTTTTAATATTTCATAATTGACCCAACTATTTATAAGCCCATTAAAGAAAAAGTTGTTTTGACAGTCTATTAAAAATGGTTTTGTTTCAAAGCCCATTGTCAAATATTTATAAAAAATAAATTTTTGGGCTTTGAGTTTGGGCCATGAAATAGAAAGAATTTTTTACCTATCTTGGAAAAAGATTTTATGTCTAAAGACCATTTTGAAAGATTTTGAAAATAGTTTTGATCTTTGAGGCTTTAAAATTATTTTAGGCTTACAATATAATTAAGTCATATTAGGAATGGAACAAACCAAATAGGCCATGATTTAAACTAAGATATATCAAACATAGTCAAAGAACAAGTATTTGATTATAAACCTAAGGAAAGTAACTAGGCAAACTACATAGGCTTTAGTCTTTAGTTTTAAAAGGCTTTGACTCCCATAGCAAGAATATACCCAATGGTATGAAGCTATGAGTGGTTAGGCCATGCTCGATCTTCATACCTTGAGTGAAAGTATGGTATCCCTTACATAATATAACATAGGTAACACAGGCGTCCTAACTCATGCACACAATGCAAACTAAGATGATGTAATGGACAATATCATAATAAGAAAGAATAAAATAATATAAAGACCAACGAAATCAACTTCATTTATCCCCAGTGGAGTTACCACTGTGAGTGGGGATTTTTGACCCCACTCTCACGTGGAATGGTTCTCACAGGTCTAAACTTGGAGAAAATGGAGTCGCCACCCAAATGGGCCAGGAAAAAGAAAGGGGTGTATGACTCAATTCCTAAGGATTCCCCAACCCCTTAATGAGTTTGAAAAGTTGGGTATGTGTGGGGAAGGTGAGCAGTACCCCCGCAACTCCCAGTTCATTGGAACTTGCCTCCTTTTCAGGTCTAAATATTATAAAACTCTTAATTATTATGATATTATCCATACTACACATGACAATAAAACATCATTATATTAAAATCAAAGTAATGTTCAAAACAAAACAACAAATGGGCACCCACACAAGGTGGAAACGTACCCTTACAACCATGTTCAATGTCTAAAATAAATAGGACACCCACCTAAAAGTGGAAACATGTCCTTTACAATAGTCCTAAAATCTTTAAACAATAAATTAAATTACATTCAAAAAAAAATTGAGGCACCCACAAAGTGAAAATATGCCTTTTACAATCTTAAAATCTAACGGATAATTAATTAAGCAAACTAAATTATACAAACATCCATAACAATAAATCATCCATTTGTAAATAAAAACAATGAATCAGAAATATATAATAATAAATTAAATAATCAAAACTAAGGCTCAATCATAAATTAATTATTTTTGAATGTACCAAATTAGGTCTTGAACCTAGAATTAGGGTTTGTAAGATTTAAATGCAAAATCAAGGCTTTTGGGTTGGAATTAGGGTTTTGGTTTTGAAGTTAGGGTTTTGAGGTTAGTGTTTGGGAAATTAGGGTTTTAGGCTTTAGGGTTTAGATTTTTTTTTTTTTTTGAGGTGGAGGTTTAAGGTGTGGTTTACTAGGTATTTAGACAAATAATCAAGGCTCTTCATGAAATTTGGGATCAAATTAATTATAGATTAAAACAATCCCCCAAATAATTGATTAATGTTTAATGTTTTCCATGAGACACACCTATTGAATGTTGAAACAAAATGTAAATCAATAAACAAAGCCACTGTAAGTTTAAAAGGATTTAATGGTTGAAAACAAATCATTATTGTTGGTTTCACCAAAGTTACTGAATTGAAACAAGCCCCTGCTACTGCCTGTATGGATCAATCATAGTTTTTGGCCAAAAACTACTTGGTTGTTGCTTTCCGTGTTTCTCTTGTTAAACCGTGCTGCTGAATTTGTTCTTCGTAATTGTTACTTCCCTGTTTCAATGTTTAAACATTAGTTTTTATAGGCATAATTAGCTTTAAAATAATACCTAAAAACTTAATCCGACAGTTCAAATGAAATCCATCTTAATAATGGAATTAATATATCATATTAGGACTGAATTAGCTAGACCATGGCGAATTGGAAATTGCGAATTCGCCATGGTAAGCCATCAATGGAAAATTGGAAATTGCCAATTCATCATGGATGGCTACCCAATTGACCATGGTTTGTCTCCCATGGCGAATTGGCTAAGCCAATTAGCCATTGGTCTGGTTTAGCTCATCTTTATGCTTTAAAATAGGATCCATGGTAAATTGGAATAGGTTTTGGGTTTTAAATCAAACCAACTTATTTTAGACCAAACTTGATTTATAAAAGCAAAAAACTAGGTTTTAAACCATTATAAAGCGAATCAACTTATTTTTAGGCCTTGCAAAACCGAACTGACTCATTCAAAGCTATAAACTAGGTCTAAGCTTTTTGGAATCGGATCAAATATAGTTTGGCCTTTGTTACTTGGAACTAAACTAATGCATGGCCAAAATTAAGGGTCTACAAGTACCTACCCATGTTGAAGTTGAGCACCCTTCTAAACCGACCAAACCCTTCATGAAAAAGGGTGAATCTTCTAAAACTTTGAAGCTCCTTCTCAAAGCTATCACTCACTTTAAGAAGGATGTAACTAAGAGGATCACTAAACTCAATAAGAAGATTGATCTCCTATGTCATGTTCACCATGACATTCATGAAATGTAAGGAAAATTTGATCTTCCCCAATGTGAGTTATGTGAATGGGATGTGAGTGAGAACATTAATAGCCCTTATGAAGAATCCTCTCAATCCTCACATGGCTACACTCCTACTCCATGATATGATTAAGAAGAAAGCAGTTCACCTCCTTCTCCATTAGGAAAAGGGAAAGAGAAATTCATTGATTAATCTTTAGTTATTTTTATCTTTCCATTTTATTTTTTCCTTATATTTCATTTTTTCCTTTTTGTATTGAAATTTAAAATTAATGAAATGATTTCTCCTTTTGAATTTCTCTTCTTGAGCGTGATATTTTTTATTTCCTTTTTACCTTTGTCAAATGAGGAGAAGTAAATAACTAAATCATACATTTCATGTAAATGACAAAGGGGGAGATATACAGTTGAAACAAATAAAGGGGAGAATGAATTAAGGGAGAGCAACCAATAAGAGCTAATAAGAAAGAATACAATCAAACAAAAATTGACATCAAAGACTTACATTTGAATTAAATTAAAGCATACATTTGATTATTTTAAATGTTAATTTCAATTTGATTGCCAAAGTTGTAATATCCCAAATTTTTAAAAATTCCTAATTTTTAGAAATTTAATAAAATAAATTATAAAATAATTAGATAAATTAAATAAAAAATTTTAAATAAAAAATTAGAGGATTTTAAGTAAAAAAGTAAAATGTACATGTGATTTATATACAAAATATACATAATATATAAAGTCAACAAAAAAGTCAACACTTTTTAAAAGAACAGTCAAAGCAAGGGTATTTTGGTAAATAAACTTTGGATATTAAAATTATTAAATTGATTAAAAAATAAATAATTTTGGACTGAAGATAATATTTTGATGTTTTAATTAATTAAATAAATTATTAATTATTAAATTATTAAAATAATATATATGTGTGTGGATATTATTTAAAGTGGAAAGAAAGAGAAAATTTAAAATTGATCATCTTCTTCTTCTCCCATGAAATTGATCTTCATCTTCTTCTTCTCCCATGAAGGGTTGAACCTCCATAGCCAATCCACTCTAAGATTTTGTTCTTCCATACTCCATTAATTGATGGATTTCAAGTGTTCAAGTTGGATTTTTGGAGATTTCCTCCATATTTGGTAAGTTTCCAACTTGTTTCCTTGAATTTTCATGAAAGTTTGAATATGGGTGATTTGGATTTTTGATGTAGTATGATTTAATTGTTATAATTGGTGTGTATGAATTTGTTTTGAGTATTTAACAATGATTTTAAAGGTTGATTGAATAAATGGTTGAGTTTGGGTAAAGATTGGTGAAGAGAGGGAATTTAGGGTTATGTAACTTTTGGGTTTGTTATGTAACTTTTGAGTTTGTGGAATCTAGTGATTTAATTGTGCAAATTGATTCTAAATGAGTTATTTTGATGCATAAACAAGTATTTTAAAGTCAAATATTGGATTTGGTTGAGTTTGATTGGAGTTTGAGAATAGAAGTGGTGATTTAGGGTTTTGGGCCATTGTAAAAGATTTTAGAGAAATGGATTTTGGGCTTAGTATTTGGGCCATGGGCCAAAGAATTTTCTATTTGTTTTTAGAAAAGTCTTATGTCCAAAGACCATCTTGAAAAATTTTGAAAATAGCTTTGGTCTTTTGGATTTTAAAGAAAAGTTTATTTTGAGCTTACAATATACTTAGGTCATATTAGAAAAGAACAAACCAAATAAGCCATGATTTCGACTAAGATAAGCTAACCATAGTCAAACAACATGCATTTGGGGTAAAACCTAAGGAAAGTAACTAGGCCAATTACATGAGCTTTAGTCTTTGGGTAAAAAGGGTTAGGTTCTCATAGCAAGTTTATACCAAATGGTACGAGGCTATGAGTGATTATGCCATGCTCGATCTCCAAACCTTGAGTGAAAGTATGGTATCCCTCACATAACATAACACGGGTAACACGGGCGTCCTAACTTACGCACACAATGCAATCTAAGATGATGCAATGGATAATATCATTATAAGAAAGAATAGAATAATATAAAGACCAACGGAATCAACTTCTCTTATCCCCAGTAAAGTCGCCACTGTGAGCGGGGATTTTCACCCCCACTCCCGGTGGAATAGTTCTTGCAACTTCGGCACTGTTTAGGCTCGGGACCTTAGAGAACACGGACATAAGTCCGAAGAAAATGGAGTCGCCACCCGGACGGGCTGGGAAAAAAGAAAGGGGTGGATGACTCGATTCCTAAGGAATTCCCAACCCCCTAATGGGTTCGGAAAGTTGGGTACGTGTGGAGAAGGTGAGAAATGGCCCAGCACCCCCACAACACCTGGTTCATTGGAACCGGCCTCATTTACAGGTCTTAATATTATAAAATTCTTAAATATAACAATATTATCCATACTGTACACAATAAAAAGAAAGCATCATTATATTAAAATCAAAGCAATGTCCAAACAAAGCAAATAAATGGACACACATCCAAGGATGGAAACATGTCCTTACATCACATGCCTAGATAGGACACCCACCAAAAGGTAGAAACATGCCCTTTACATAGGTTCTAAAATAGAAAAGCAAATTAAATTACATGATGTTTAACTAATGAGGTATCCACCAAGTGGAAACATACCTCTTACAACATTTGGGAATCTAAATTAATTGATAAGAATAAATAATCATTCATCATAAATAAATCATTCATCAAAGCTATTAATCAAAATATAAAATAAACATCCATCCATGATAAATTAAATAAATCAAGCATTGAAATTACATAAATTAAAGCATAAGAGATAAATCAAAGCATAATCAAGTATAGAATTAAATAAAGCAAATAAAAGTCCAATTATAGCTACTGTGACTTTTTATGGAATTAAAATAGATTAGGGTTTTATGTTTTAAAAGGTTGGTAATACTCTTTGATTAACTAAATTAATATTTGAATGGTGAAATCATGAAACTAGGGTTTTAGATACTTTAAAATACTTTTGATTCATGGTTTTAAATGGTTATTTCAAGCTACTGTGTAAATTTAAAGTATTTGTGTTTTTATGGTTTTTAATGTTTTAAAAGATTAGGGCTTAGAAAAAAGTTTGGGTTTAAAGTTTTAAAGGAGTTGGAGTTTAATATTTTAGGTTTAGAAGTTGAATTAGGGTTTTAGTGTTTTAGAATTAGGGTCTCGGGTGATTTATTGATTTTAGGGTTTGAAAAACAATTTGATAATTTTATGAAGTTTATGAATTTAAACAAAACAAATTAAAGTTTTTATAAATAGAAAAGATTTATATAATTGGAAAAAGTATTTTAGGGTTTTTTATAAGAAACAGAATATGTTTTAAGAGTTTACATAATTGGGAAAGTAAATTGAAATTTTGGGGTTTTGAAGAAATAAAATTAATAACTTTAAATTCTTTGGGAAATAAAGCAACGGATTAATGTTTTTAACTTTGAATAAAAAGGTGGATTGAATTCTGGGATTTTTGAATTAAAAGAACAAAGGAAAATTTAGCTACTGTATAAAAAAACAAAGAATTTAATACATACCTTTTTTTTTATGATTCCGCCAAAAATAATTCTTCTTGGATGAACAAGCTCCAAAGACAAGCCTTTTTTTCCTTTGAATTGCTTAAATCGTGTTTCTGATCCTTAAAAATCAGTTGAATTCAATTATTGCATTTCCACTTCACTTTCGGATTCAAATTCTCAAAGCTCCTGTGAAATTTTTCCTCCCCTCAATTTAATTGCCTTTGGTCCTTATTTATAGTGGCTTGATGTAGTTTATTCCTAATTAGTTAAGGCAAGTAATATTAATTAAAAAAGAAACCGAAACCTAATTGAATTAGGTTTCAAAAAATTGCCGCAGGAAAAAATGCGCTGGCGAAAAAATTCTGCCGCAAAAAAGTGCAAGCGAAATAGAAAAGCTATTTTGCGCACAGGATTCTGCAGCGAAATAGAAAATTCTGCCGTGGAAAATCCTGCAAGCGAAATAGAAAAGCTATTTCGCTTCCTGCGGGTGAAATGCCCACTGGTCCGCACGACGATTTTTTCGTCGCCAATTTTTTGAACTTTGATTTTTATTTTTATTTTTATTTTTTGACTTTTATTTGTTTATTTTTATTTTTTATTAATAAAAATTAGATACTAAAGCAAAAATTATTTAATAAAAATTAATTTGGACCAATTAGACAACAAAAATCATTTTAGACTAAATCAAACATATTGGACCGAATTGGGTAAAAAATTAAGGGTCTACAGTTTGCCCCCTGCTTGAATGATCTGAAACCTTAGTGAAAGAGAGTGAAAAGCAATAAGACTTAATTTTTGAGGTTTTGGGTTCTGGACCCGAGAGATTTGGACACTCGATCCTAAACTAGACTTGGATACTCGATCCTATCTGGATTTGGATACTCAATCCTAAACTGGATTCGGATACTCGATCCTAATTAGATTTGGATACTCGATCCTAAATTGGATTCGGATACTCGACCCTAACTGGATTTGGATACTCGATCCTAAATCATATTTGGATACTCGATCCTAAACTGGATTCGGATACTCGATCCTAAATTGGCTTTGGATACTCGATCCTAAATGGATTTGGATACTCGATCCTAACTTGATTTGGATAGTCGATCCTAACTTGGATTCGGATACTCGATCCTAAACTTGATTAGGATACTCGATCCTAACTGGATTTGGATACTCGATCCTAAATCAAATTTGGATACTCAATCCTAACTTGATTTGGATACTCGATCCTAACTTGTATTCGGATAATCGATCCTAAACTTGATTGGGATACTCGATCCTAACTGGATTTGGATACTCGATCCTAAATTGGATTGGGATACTCGATCCTAACTTGGATTCGGATACTCAATCCTAAACTTGATTGGGATACTCGATCCTAACTGGATTTGGATACTCGATCCTAAACTTGATTTGGATACTCGATCCTAAATTGGCTTGGGATACTCGATCCTAAATTGGCTTTAGATACTCGATCCTAATTGGATTTGGACACTCGATCCTAAATTGACTTTGATTTGGGTACTTAGACCTGAGATTGGGCACTTGGACCAGAGATTGGGCACTTGGACCCAAGAATGGGTGCTTGGACTCGAGATTGGGTACTTGGACCCGAGCTTGAATTGATTTGGGTACTTGGACCCGAGAATGGGTGCTTAAACCCGAGATTGGGTACTTGGACCCAAGATTGGGTGCTTGGACCCGAGATTGATTTGATTTGGGTACTTGGACCCGAAAATGGGTGCTTGGACCCGAGATTGGGTTGATTTGGGTACTTGGACCGAGATTGGGTGCTTGGACCCGAGATTGATTTGAATTTGGGTGCTTGGATTCGAAATTGAATTTGACTGACCTTTTATCATTTGAGAAATCTGACTGCTCTGGTTATTCTATGCATTATGGTTTTTCACCCTTAAAATGGATCTTCATCCTTTGAGATCGGGTCTTCATCCTTGAAAATGAATCTTCATCTTTTGACATCAGGTCTTTACCCTTGAAAATTGATCTTCATCCTTTGAGATTGGGCCTTTACCCTTGAAACATGAGTCTTTATCCATTGGAGGTCGGGTCTTTACCCTGGCTTCAATTCTTTTAGCTAGATTGGTCTTTTCTCTTTTACATCTTCGTTCTTTTGAGAGTTCTAATGTTCCATTCTTTTGTCCTTCCTTTTTGCAAAAATTCAGCTATCTTTAACTGGACATTATACTCTCTCCTTGCCCCCCTGTGTGGCAAAATATTTGTAAGTGAGTTTAAAAATATTTGGTATATAAACTCAAAAATTGAAAAGGAGAAACTTTGCCCCCTGTGTAGGCTCAAACCAAAAATTTTATCCATGCAAGCTTTGATTGATGTTTTTGCCGTCTTGTTCTTCGCACAAGCACGTATTTCTTCTCTTTGCAAAATTACTGCAGCTTTCTCAAGCAATGGGCTTTCCATGCCCCCCTGATTTGACATCTTCTTTTGATTCTTCACTTCACAGAGTGTTTGCTGTTCACTTTGATAAAGAATAGACAATACAAGATAAGAAAGTATGATGTGATATGCTCATGTATGCATGATATGCATCAATAATACTTACAGTTGTAACACCCCGATACCCTATATAAGTACTATACATATACCTAGTATACATATAGTAAGTATATAAAGTATAAGGATGCCACTTGTCATTACATTTTTAAAACCTGTAACAAAGTTCAAACCATAATATGTTAATTTAAATAACATTTACAAAATCATTATCTTTATCAAAACTTCTTTTATACATATAAATATTCTCTCGTCAGAAATACATCATAATTAAAAGTTATACATGTATGCATTACCCTCTAGTTGGTCTCGATAAACTCTTACTCTTCTCGTGGCAACAAAAGACTTCATATCTTCCACCTAGTCACCTGCGCGATTACAAATCCGCGCTAAGCCCGAGAGCTTAGTAGTACAAATATAACATATAAACATACATTATAGAAATTCTAACATATAATGAAATATCACTTCCATGTACCATTAGTTTCTTATCATATTTTTCCTTTTGAATTGCACCTTTCATATATCTCTACTAATCTCATAGATTATATATACATATATACATATCATTAACACTAACCACAATCCATCACTAATACTCACAATCATTATATCAATATACATATTACATAACATACTTCATATCATCATTTTATTCACCATTCATCAATCATGAATCACATTTCCAATGAAGGCAACCATAGATCTCATTACTCATTTATTTCAACATTTGTATATCACATTGACAACAAAGATAGACTCGAGCCCAAAAGACACTAATATGCCATTCGACTTTCAGAGTTAATGCTTTGGTTTTATTATCACATTATCATTATCATTATCCCAACTAGGCTTCAAGGATTTAGGTTCAACCAAGCTTCAAGGGGAACAAAGCATGCTAAGTATCAACCCAACTTGGCTTCAAGAACCAATCCAACCTAGCTTCAAGGGTTGTAACATCTCAATTAGGCTTCAAGGACTTAGCCAACCTAACTTCAAGAGATTGTTACTATTATTAGGCATGCCACCAACAACAAACTCTGAAAATGGAATAACACATTAGCTACACAATTCATTTATCAATTTCATTCTCAATTCTCATCATCAATTAGGCAAACATGCCTTATGTCTTTCAATTGAATCATCATAGCCAATCACAATGGCTTCACATCACATTTGAGTTATCATAGCCAATCACAATGGCTTCACATAACACATATATCATCATAGCCAAACACAATGGCTTCACATCACATTTTATCTCAATTCATATTATACACTTCATCATTCAAGCATACATAATCAATTTCATTGCACATGTATCTTAAATTCATCATCATATAAACAACATATCCATTTATTTCATTTCAATCATTATTAAAACATTTATCATAACAAATTGCATTGCACATACCTTTTTGGATGATCATTATAGCTTTCACACTATACAAATAACAACATTAGTCACATTATATTAAGTGTCAAACCATATAAAAAGAATGCATCTAGGTAAGTTGTACTTACCTCAAGAACTACTCCCATCAAGCTATACATAATCAATTTCCTCATCATATCCTTCACATTTTATATATAGCATCATAGATGTAACATTACAAAGTACATTATTCATATAACACATTACCATTCACAAGATTCACAATGCATAACACATAACATTGTTCATATAGTGTCATATGCATCATCATATGTATGTTCCATCTCAACAAAACAAGAAGAGCAAAGGACACTCACAGTAGCCAACACACTCAAGGGACACGGCCAAGCTTGTGGCCGTGTCTCTCAACCAAAAGCAACAGAAGCCAACATGGGCAAGGGACACGGCCGTGTCTCCTCCAAAAATCACCCAACACGGCCAAAATTTCATAGACTTGGCCGTGTCTCTCAAAATTTCTTTAGTTTGGCCGTGTCTCTCCCTTGGTTTGGTCGTGTCTCTCATGAATGAAACCCTAAACATAACCAAAACTCCTTTGATTGAATTAACCACACCTTATACACAACACAACCTCATTCAAATGAATGTAATCAATGTTATTAACACATATTCATCACAATATTCACATTAACACTACACTAACCATACATTCAATCAATTACCACATCAAACCCTAAAACCAACATCAATCTTCTTCTTTCAATAACAACATCTACTTAACTTACCATTTTCAAACAAAACCAACACCAATTTAACCTTTTTAACTCACAATCAATTCCAATACTCATAAACACATCTCAAACACACCAAATCATAATGTTAACAAACCACAACTCATTTCAAGCACAACTTCAAAAATAACAAAGGAAAACAAGAGAGTACTTACCTCAATTGAAGAAATTTCACAAATCTCCAACTTCATCCTTTGATTCTTCCTTCAATTTGATGTTAGAAATCAAAACACCTCACTTGCTCTTCCTTTCCCTTTGGTAGCCGGCCACACCAAACAAAGAAGAGAAAATGAAGACAAATCCAACTTCTCTTCTTCTTTAAATATCTACCAAGCAATTTTAACAAGACAATTACCTAAATGCCCTCATCCATTTAACTTAACTTTTGTCACTTATATGCCCATTTAAGTAATTTCACATACCACAAATAAATATCCTCTTGCATTGACCATCCATTTGACTAATGTATATGTTATATATATCACCATATACCCAACATATACACTTTCTCTCTACACATTCCTTTCCTTTTTAAACAATACATAAACATTCTCTTTTCAATTTCTTTTCTTATCAACATAACATATACACATAATTCAAACAAACAACAATTATATCCAAACTTCTTGGGCAAACATTGGGATATTACAACAGTTGTTCCATCGACTCACAGATCGAGGCGATCAGCAGAAGTGTTCTCATTGGTTCCTTTTTGACGCTCGTTCAAGTCTTGCATTGGAATGATCGAAAGCTTTGCATTTGTGGCTTTTATCTTCAAGATGATGAAAACACGAGTGGTGGAGACCCTAAGCAGCAGATTCAAGGATACATCCTTTTCAAACTATGTCTTAGCATGTCAATTGATAGCTTCTTCCTTTGCCTAATATGTCCTTTGAATGTTCAACATACTTCCCTTAGCTTGAAGGCTTCGTATGACAGAAATATATATATATATATTGAATTTTTGAATTTTAATTTTGAAATCAAATGTTGGCTTTGCCAAAATAATGTCAATGCACCTCGGGACTTGATTTTTCCAAATTAACATATCTATAACATGACAACCCTAGTTACCATACTAAACTCGGGAATTAGTTCTATTTAAGCAAGAACTGTTGCACTTCAGATAGGCACATACACATTACTTGGCCAAAGGTCTCATTTAGTTTAAATATTGTCTATCTCATATGCATGCTTATCCAAACTATCTCCACTAATAGACCCTACCTACCAAGAGAGATCAGCAGGCCTTTAATAGGTTTGAAATGGGGTCTATGAGGGACACAGATTTAAGTGAAGGCCATTTTGAGATTGGAGCTAGTGTGACACAATGGACAAACTCACACTACAAATTTCTTGTTTGAACTTTAGGCAGCTGGGAGCAATCTTGCTAGACTCCAAATTCCTTCCATATCTTCTTGGCATTAATCTGGATCTTGATTAGGACAGTCTTTGTCCTTGCAAAAAGTTTAAGGCCCAAATTCATTTCTTTTCTTCTTTTCCCTTTTCTTTATTTCTCTTACTCTTCCCTTTCTTTGAGTATTTTATCATTTTGTCCTTCTTCCTTATAGGACTGTCAAGTACAGAACTTTCAAGAATTGGATGGCCTTTCTCCTTTTTCTTTGATTTTGATTGAATCTTTGGTTGGGTTGGACCAATTCAAGTCAAACCATCCTCATAAACCAAATGGAAGCCTTTTATTGTCTTAGGTAAAAGAGAACTCAGTTGGCTTTTTGAACCATTTTGGGTTTTCTTTTCTTTTTCTTTTTTCTTTTTTTTTCTCTCTTTTTTATTTTCTTCTTCTTCTTTTTATTTTCTCTTTTCTTTCTCTTTTTTCTTTTCTTCTTCTTCTTTTTTCTCTTCTCTCTTTTTTGTTTATTTTTATATTTTTTGTTCTAGCTCTAAAAGAGTTGTCTCATTTATACTAGCTTGGGCTTCCAATAATGGATAAGTGGAGTAACATAAATCTTCTTTAATAGGGATAAATCATTTATTACTCTGATGTTGATGTTGATATATTGGAGATATTAGGAAAACTTCAACTACCCTTATGGTCTTGAAAACTTCAACTACCCTTATGGTCTTGAAAACATCAACTACCCTTATGGTCTTGGCTTTGTATTCCCTTTTTTTTCATCTTCTTGCCTCTTCACCTTAGTGATCATAAGATTTGTCAAAAGTATCACAACAGCTCAGGGTAGGTTATTGGGACTTGTAAACCAATGAAAAGAAAGCTAAAATTTTATGAAGGCTCAAAGGGACAACTAGGGATTGATATTTAATTGGGTTGATACTAGTTGTTGGCTAACCAAACAATGCCTAGATCATTTCTCTCTTAAATAAGCAGAGTTCAATTTCGCCTCAAAAGCTTGTCAAAGCATGTTCTAAGACTGACTAGGACCTTGACAAAGGTAATTATGCAGGAGCCCTCTCTAAGTAAGCATACACAACTCAATGCTATAGAGCAATTCCCTCACCTAGTAAAGTCATTCAAGTCATGATTCATGAATTATCAAGCTAGATTCCTCTTTGGTTGAGCACCAAAATGAACAAAGACCAACAAAAATTTTGATGAAAATAAATTATTCAGACAATTTTAAATTTGAAAAACAAGATTGTTCCAATTTAAATATTAAAGAAAGTAAAATTGAAAAGCAACATTCAAGCTAAGGAAAGTTTGTTGAGTTTAAGCTTCTTTTCCTTTCACATCTTTAATATTTCCATCTTGAAAGGAGGATAAGACAAAATCTTCTTTCAATCCTTTTCCTACCACGAAGGTTGCTGGTGGAGGCAACCTGTTGAACCTTGGAAATGGATTACCTTTGGTATTGGGCTTGTCCGGCTTAGGCAACTTGCCATTATCAATTAAATTCTGGATCTCTTGCCTCAACTTCATACAATTGTCTGTTTCATGTCCAGGCCTTTAATGGAATTGGCAAAATGCACTAGTATCAAAGTTAGGTGGAAGAGGATTAGGCAAAGGACAAGGAGTCAAGGGTTGTAACAATCCCTTCTTTTGTAGCTTATTGAGAATCCAAGATAGTTGTTTCCCCAATTCTGAAAAATGCCTCATTTCCCCTTGACTACTGGCATTAACATCAACTTCTTTTTGTGTGCTTTGATTGCCCGGTTGATAATTTCCTTTCTCATTCCTTCTTATTGAAAAGCGGTTTTTCTCCCTTTCCCACTCTTCAATTTGTAGACCAGCTTGGAGAAGATCTTTGAAGTCATGGATGAGTGTATGAGACATCCTTTCACGAATCATGATCATCCTTATTTGATCAAATTCATCGGGCCTTTTCTTGAGCAAAGCAGCCTTGTTCCTCCATTTTTTCATATAGTCAACAAAATTCTTATTCAACCTTTGCCTTATGGACTCCACTTCCATTAAGGTAACCTCCAACTCGATATTATACCCATATTGCTGGATAAAAGCCTTGTACAGCAAATCCCAATTCTTTTGTGTTCCATCATCTAAGGCATTGAACCAATTTTGGACAACAGGATCCAATGAGAGCATGAATTACCTTAGAGTTTGAGCCTTAGTAGCTCGGGCAGACTACATAGCAGTGATATACTGCTTCACATGGAGATGAGGATTTCCAGTACCATTGTACTTAGCTAAGGAAGGCATCTTGAATTTATAAGGGACCTCTTCATCTTGTTCAAATAGTTTGTCGATCTCAAACATCTCTTCGGTTTTTAGCTTCTTCTCAAATTTCTTTTCTAAATCAGCAATCATCTTTTCAACATCGGATGTCTCGGTCTTTTCAATAGTTTCCTTCTCAACAACCTTCAGCTCCTTTTTGTCTTGAAGATCTTGGTAATATTGAACCCAATCATCATCATCAATGATTACCTTATCATCATCAAAAGCTACTTCATCAACTTTAGCCTTCCCCTTGACTTTCTTGGTGCTAGCAGATGCTTCGGCATTGTTTCCTAAAATTATAGCTAATTGATTCTTTATGGTCTCGGCCATGGCCTCTTTTATTTCTTCCATCTTGGCATTGAGGGCCTCATCCACCGTTCTTTGGATTTGTTCGGGTTCCATTGTTTTTGGTGAGCAAGTGATTGAGTCGTTGCTAGATACTTCATCTCCGGCGTAGGTCGGATTGTTTTAAGCTTTTGAACTATCTTAATCCAGGGCTATGAGACAGAGAGGATCAATGATATGAGATGAAAATGAATGCATGTATGCATTAATGCACAAACAATCAACAAATAAGGATAAATAGGACATTCCTTCCAACCTTATAACATCCACACACGAATGGCGAGTCCCTTTTCCCAGGTATATGGTTAACAAAATACCAACATGGGGTATCTTGCTTTCGAATAATTCCCTCGGATGTTTCAACCAATAGTTATATTTTCGAAAATGAAAATCAATCCATGATAATTCCTATTAATTAGGTTTTAATCCATTCAACCTACTAAAGTAGCTTTTATGCTATGTTGGATTAAAACGAAATTAAGAGGTTTATTATAAATAGATTTCTCACTTGAAAAAGGTAACTAATGGTTCATGCCAAAAATAAGCCCATGGTTAATTTATTCTTAGTATAAACTAGGCCCACAATTGATTTTTGGTATTTCATAACTGACATAAATATTTTTGCAAGCTCTTTATAAGAAAAGGTTGGGTGAAAATAGTTTTGTTTCTAAGCCCATTGTAAAAGATTTTAGAAAAATGGATTTTGGGCTTAGTATTTGGGCCATGGGCAAAAGAATTTTTGATTTGTTTTTAGAAAAGTCTTTTGTCCAAAGACCATCTTGAAAAGTTTTAAAAATAGCTTTGGTCTTTTGGATTTTAAAGAAAAGTTTATTTTGAGCTTACAATATACTTAGGTCATATTAGAAAAGAACAAACCAAATAAGCCATGATTTAGACTAAGATAAGCTAACCATAGTCAAACAACATGCATTTGGGTAAAACCTAAGGAAAGTAACTAGGCCAATTACATGAGCTTTAGTCTTTGGGTAAAAAGGCTTAGGTTCCCATAGCATGTATATATCAAATGGTACGAGGCTATGAGTGGTTATGCCATGCTCGATCTCCATACCTTGAGTGAAAGTATGGTCCCTCACATAACATAACACGGGTAACACGGGCATCCTAACTCACACACATGATGCAATCTAAGATGATGAAATGGATAATATCATTATAAGAAAGAATAGAATAATATAAAGACCAACGGAATCAACTTCTCTTATTCCCAGTGGAGTCGCCACTATGAGCGGGGATTTTCGCCCCCACTCCGGGTGGAATGGTTCTTGCGACTTCGACACTGTTTAGGCTCGGGGCCTTAAAGAACACGGACCTAAGTTCGGAGAAAATGGAGTCACCACCCGGACGGGCCGGGAAAAAAGAAAGGGGTGGATGACTCGATTCCTAAGGAATCCCCAACCCCCTAATGGGTTCAGAAAGTTGGGTACGTGTGGGGAAGGTGAGAAATGGCCCAGCACCCCCACAATGCCCGGTTCATTGGAACCGGCCTCCTTTACAGGTCTTAATATTATAAAATTCTTAAATATAACAATATTATCCATACTACACAAAATAAAAAGAAAGCATCATTATATTAAAATCAAAGCAATGTCCAAACAAAGCAAATAAATGGCCACCCATCCAAGGGTGGAAACATTTCTTTACATCACATGCCTAGATTGGACACCCACCAAAAGGTAGAAACATGCCCTTTACATAGGTTCTAAAATAGAAAAGCAAATTAAATTACATGATGCTTAACTAATGAGGTACCCACCAAGTGGAAACATACCTCTTACAACATTTGGGAATCTAAATTAATTGATAAGAATAAATAATCATTCATCATAAATAAATCATTCATCAAAGCTATTAATCAAAATATAAAATAAAGATCCATCCATAATAAATTAAATAAATCAAGTATTGAAATTAAATAAATTAAAGCACAAGAGATAAATCAAAGCATAATCAAGTATAGAATTAAATAAAGCAAATAAAAGTCCAATTATAGCTACTGTGACTTTTCATGGAATTAAAATAGAATAGGGTTTTATATTTTAAAAGGTTGGTAAGACTCTTTGATAAACTAAATTAATATTTGAATGGTGAAATCATGAAACTAGGGTTTTAGACACTTTAAAATACTTTTGATTCATGGTTTTAAATGGTGATTTCAAGCTACTGTGTAAATTTAAAGTATTTGTGTTTTTATGGTTTTTAATGTTTTAAAGGATTAGGGCTTAGAAAAAAGTTTGGGTTTAAAGTTTTAAAGGAGTTAGAGTTTAATATTTTAGGTTTAGAAGTTCAATTAGGGTTTTATTGTTTTAGAATTAGGGTCTCGGGTGATTTATTGATTTTAGGGTTTGAAAAAACAATTTGATAATTTTATGAAGTTTTATGAATTTAAACAAAACAAATTAAATTTTTTATAAATTGAAAAGATTTATATAATTGGAAAAAGTATTTTAAGGTTTTTTATAAGAAACAGAATATGTTTTAAGAGTTTACATAATTTGGAAAGTAAATTGAAATTTTGGGGTTTTGAAGAAATAAAATTAATAACTTTATATTTTTTTGGAAATAAAGCAACAGATTAATGTTTTTAACTTTGAACAAAAAGGTGGATTGAATTCTGGGATTTTTGAATTAAAAGAACAAATGAAAATTTAGCTACTGTATAAAAAAACAAAGAATTTAATACATACCTTTTTTTATGATTCCTCCAAAAATAATTCTTCTTGGATGAACAAGCTCCAAAGACAAGCCTTTTTTGCCTTTGAATTGCTTAAATCGTGTTTCTGCTCCTTAAAAATCAATTGAATTAAATTTTTGCTTTTCCACTTCACTTTCGGATTCAAATTCTCAAAGCTCCTGTGAAATTTTTCCTCCCCTCAATTTAATTGCCTTTGGTCTTTATTTATAGTGGTTTGATGTAGTTTATTCCTAATTCGTTAAGGCAAGTAATATTAATAAAAAAAAATAAACCGAAACCTAATTGAATTAGGTTTTGAAAAATTTGCGCTGCCGAAAAAAATTACCGCAGGAAAAAATGCGGTGGCGAAAAAATTCTGTTGCAGAAAACTGCGGCAGGGGCGGGCTGCGGGTGATCATTTCGCCTGCAGGATTTTCCTGTGGACGAAATAGAAAATCTATTTCACTAGCAAGAAAATCCTGCGAGCAAAATAGCTTGGGCTATTTCGCCCGCAGGAAATTCTTGCCGGCGAAATGCCCACGGGCCGGCGCGACGATTTTTTCGTCGCCGATTTTTTCGACTCTGATTTTTATTTTTATTTTTATTTTTATTTTTATTTTTTTATTAATAAAAATTAGATACTAAAGCAAAAATTATTTAATAAAAATTATTTTGGACCAATTAGACAACAAAAATCATTTTAGACTAAATAAAACATATTAGACCAGATTGGGTAAAAAATTAAGGGTCTACAATTACTATGTACTATCAGTGATTTTCCTGCCTACTCAATGTTACTAGGTTGGAATATTAGTTTATCCATATTGTATGGAACATTCACAGGTTTTTTATCTTCCTAATAGTAGTAAGACATCATAGTTTGGTAATCATAGAAAATTGCTCCCAATGGATCATTTGGTCAAAAGAAATAAAAGTTGGTTCAAAAAACATGAATTTAAACTTTCTCCTCCTCCTACAATAAGGACTGGAGATCAGATTTTTCAAGATATAATTTATCTTAGGCTAATGAAAGTAACATAACAAGAAGTTGAAGCTGTAAATGCTCCAATTTGTCAAATGTGTAATTAGAAAAAAAAATATATATATATAGCATCTTTTGGCAGTTCCCTTCTCACTTGACATAATTAGATGTAATTCATATTGAGAAGAATATTTTTGAAAGTGTATCTAACACTGTAATGAATTTTAAAGGGAAAATTAAAGATAATACAAAAGGAAGGGAATGTTTTAAACTATTTTGTCAAAGGAATTAAATAAGAATAAGTCTAGAGAAAAATATTCAAAAGCTTGTTAAACTTTGGATAAGGCTAAGAAAAAAATTAAATGTGAATGGTTAAAGAATATCAAATTTCCACATGGTTATGTGTCTAATATAGGGCGATGTATTGCTATATGAAAATATCAGTTATTTGGTATAAAGAGTCATGATTGTAATGAATTCATGCAAAGGTTGCTACCTATTACATTTTGTGAAATGCTTCCAGATAATGTATGGTGACCTTTGATTAAATTGAACATCTTTTTCAAAGAACTCATTGGCACCAAATTGAAAGTGGAAGATGTAAAGAGGTTGGAATCAGAAATTCCACAAATTCTTTGCAAATTGGAGAGAATTTTTCCTTCGAGCTTCTTTGATTATATAGAATGTCTTCCACTGTACTTGCCATATGAAGCATGAGTTGCTGGTCTAGTTCAATACAGATGGATATATCCATTTGAAACGTTCATTATCCTTAATATAAGTAATAAAATTATATATAATATAGATTATTTCGTCTATTAGTGAACGTTGTATATTTGAACAGATACCTTAGACATTTAAAACAAAATGTCAAAAATAAAGTAAGAGTTGAATGATTTATCTGTAATGTGTACATAGTTGAAGAAGCCTCAACCTTCTATTTCCATTAGCTTATGCCCCATGTCTATACAAGGGAATGGAAAGTGCTCCAGAATGATGAAGGTGGAGGTGATGATGATGTTGCCCCATAATGATGATGGTGGAGAGATGATGATGTTGAAAGAAATTTATCAATTTTTACCCATGTCGATCGAGTTTATCATCGAGCAAAGTCTCGATGTCTGACTGAAATAGAATGTAACACCATTCATACTTATATTCTACTTAACTATGAGGAGATTAAACCTTATGTCAAGCAAGTGAATATATTTATTTATATGTTATTATTATTAAAACACTAATAGTATATGTACTTATTGTGTTTTCATATTTGGTAACAAGTACATATGTTGCAGAATTACGAAATGTAAATTCCATAATTACGGATTCCTAGTTTTTTGTAATCTGGAAAGAAATCTCATATGTTGGTTTAAAATTTATGTAAATTATATCTATATAAAATATAAATATAGTTAGATATTTTTACATTGTAATAATTTTGTTTATTTTATGTAGGCATGACAATATAATATTTCAAATAAATTTATTAAGAATATTGCATAAGGACCTTTAAATATAGTGAAATCATATTATGAGCAGCTCAGAACTATGAGGAGTCACCACTCGGAGCAAATTGAGAATACATATCTCAAGAAGTGGGTTGGCGCGTCAAACCTAATTCTCTGTACTGGGATCGATGATGGAAAACTACTAATCACTAGACTAAGTAATTTATATGCACAACTCTTAACATTTGTGAAGGAGCTCTTTTAGAGATACAGTTTCTAATGACATTTGATATAATAATGGATATATAAAAAAAACAAAGTGTATGCATGTCATTGGTAAATATCATGGCAACAATTCAAGTTCACTATTTCAAAATTTATTATAAATTAATTGGGATTATTTTAATTCATTTTATAATTGAAATATTAAAATAACATATTGAAAGGCATAAACATCAACCTAGTCATGCCATTTAATTTATCTCATCATTCCACAAGAATGTCATCTTTAATCGTAAATAATTAATCAAACATTTCTAATTAACTTACTAAATTCAATGGACAACTATTTATAGAGTTTAAACCCTCAGGTTTACGTGGCTAGATTCATATACCTTCAATTAAATATGTTCATGCTTGAAATTCATAAAATAGACAAAACAAGCTTAATGGATTGAACCATCTACCTCAAATGAAGAACACGACAATCTTTGAATGCTTGATAAGTTAATCCATGCCTTTCTCCTTGTTCTTAATGATTTCAATGATTTAAATGAACTTGGGCGAAGAACAACTCTAATAATTATCCACGAGCACCCCTCTTGCTTTGGATCAACATTATTATTGGATTTGAAGAGGTTTTAAGGATGAAATAGCTATTGACCTCCTTATGGATAATGAGAGATTTCTTTAAAAAAATAGGTATTTTTTAGTTAATTAGTGTTGGTATCCCTCAAAAATTGGTTTAGATGAATTTATAGTCTTAAGGTCACTTTAGAAAGCTTCCAGATTAGTTTAAGATGTGTATTGAGGAAACAAATTGGGTGAATCAAAATAAATAAGGAAAGGATCTTTAAAATATAAAAAAATTGATCTATTGACTGATCTGTTGAAGAACCTCCACATAACAGGAGGGAATCCCTACTCGGTTTCTAATCCTAAACCTACCTGGTTTAGTCAGATATCAAAATGTACTTAGTTTTTAATCCTAAGCCTAACCGGTTTAATCAAATATTAAAACCTACCTGATTTTCAATCCTAAACCTACCAGTTTAGCCAAATCTCAAAACCTACCCAGCTTCCAATCCTAAACCTACTTGGTTTAGTCAAATATCAAAACCTACTTGGTTTTCAATCTTAAACCTACCCAGTTTAGTCAAATATCAAAAACTACCTAGTTTTGTAACATCCCTAATTTTTTTAAAATTAAATAAAATAAATTAAAAATTAAATTGAATAAATTAAATAAATTATTTAAATGGAAAATGGAAGGTTTAGAAGTGAGAATATGGGATGTATATGTGAAATATACATAAAATATATAAAAGTCAACTAAAAGTCAAGTGGCAATATGGTAAATATACTTTAAGAATTAAAATTATTTAAATAATTTAAAAATAAATTATATATGAATGGAAGATTTAATTTATGGATTTTTTATTAAATAGTTAATTAATTAATTAATTAAAAATATAATTAAATATAATATATATAATACATATAAGGTATATTTGATGTGTATATGAGATATATATTATATATGCATATGAGTATTTAAATACATTAAATATACATTATACATATATAGTATATATATTATATATATATGTACATAATGATATATGGAAATATAAGTAATATATATATGGCATATACATATGCTTAAAGTATATACAACATATAAATTGGATATAAATATTTATATATATATATTTATGGATGGGGAAGATGAAAAAAAATAAAAAAAAATAAAAGTCAAAGATGGAATGCTTGGTGGAGAATTAAAACAAATTAATTAATTAATTAATTAATTAATTAATATAAATAGGAAAAGTAGAAAAATACATCAAATGGGCTTCTTCTTTTTCCCTTTCTAGCCATGGCCGAGAGTTCCATTTAGAAAGAGTGAGAGAGTGAATTCTTCCTATATACTCCAAATTATTTAGGAAATTAAAGGTTTCAAATGAATTTTAAAGAAAAATCAAGATTCAAGTAAGTACATATTCTCTAAAGCTTGGTATTCTTTCTTTTAAAGATTATGTTAGGATTTCTAGTGAGATAAAATGATGTTTAATTACTTAATTTGGTATGAATGAAGTTATTTTGAGTAGCTAATAATGATTTTTAAGTTGGATTGAAGAAATTGTTAAGTTTGAGTGAAGTTTGGTGAAAAGAGAGAATTTAGGGTTATGAAACTTTTGAATTTTTTAATTCATGTGATTTAATTATGAAATTTGGTTATAAATATGTTATTTTGATGCATAAACAAGGATTTTAAAGTCAAATGATAGATTTGGTTAAGTTTGGATAGAGATTGGATGAGGTAGTGTTTATTTAGAGTTTTGAAAAAGTGAATTTTAAAATAATGATTAATTATTTGATTTTAATGCTTAAATTTTAACGACCCCCCCCCCTGCACAGTCTTACGACAGCTGGTCTATTGGGTCTTTTCTCCCGTAGGTGGACCGTAGTCCCAGCCCTCAACCTGGTAGGCCGCCACAGTACTAGACTGCCCTCATAGGCCCTCCAACATGATTTGTTTATTTGGCTCCCAAAGGAGTTGCCTCCCCAGATCGAACACCTGACCTCTCCCTTAAGAGAGCCAGCGAGCACAATCCAGTACCATTTCTACCACTAATGGTACTGGATTGTCCTCGCTGGCTCTCTTAAGGGAGAGGTCAGGTGTTCAATCCGGGGAGGCGACTCCTTTGGGAGCCAAATAAACAAATCCTGCTGGAGGGCCCGCGAGGGCAGTCCAGTACTGTGGCGGCCTGCCGGGTTGAGGGCTGGGACTACGGTCCACCTACGGGAGAAAAGGCCCAATAGATCAGCTGTTATAAGACCGTGCAGGTGGGGTCATTACAGTTAAAAATGCGCATTTTTAACTGTAACGACCCCGAATCACCTTCACTTTCTCCTCTGTTTCCTTAATCAAAGCGGGACCAACTAATTTACGTTCTCCAACCTCATCCCAACACAAAGGTTCCCTGCATCTCCTACCATATAAAGCCTCATATGGAGTCATCCCAATACTGGACTGATGACTATTGTTATAAGCAAACTCAATTCATGGCAAAAATTTGTCCCAATTCCAGGTAAAATCAATGATACAGCTCCTCAACATATCCTCCAGAATCTGTATCACTATGTCTGACTGTCCATCTATCTGAGGATGGAAAGCAGTACTAAAATACAATCGAGAACCCAAAGCATCATGAAAACTCTTCCAAAACCTCGAAGTAAACCGGGGATCTCGATCCGACACCAACGAAAATGGGAATCCATACAACCTGACTATCTCATTGATATACAGCTCAGCCAACCTCTCAAGAGAAAAATCCATCCGTACTGGAAGAAAATAAGCTGTCTTCATCATTCGATCGACTATCACCCATATTGCATTATGCTTCTTCTGAGTCAAAGGCAGTCCAGTCACAAAATCCATTGTCACTCGCTCCCATTTCCACTCTGGCACTGATAAAGGTTGGAGCAACCCTAAAGGAACTTGTTGCTCAGCCTTCACTTTTCTGGCAAGTGAGACATCTGGATACAAACTCTGCTATGTCGCTCTTCATACCTGACCACCAATAATGTCGCTTCAAGTCCTGATACATCTTGGTACTCCCAGGGTGCATAGCAAAAAGTGACTGATGTGCTTCCTCTAATATCATTCTTTTCAATTCTGCATCATTAGGAATACACAATCTATCTCTGTACCATAGACTGCCATCATCCCTCACATAAAAGTCTCGACTCTCCCCCTTTTGACAAACCAACACAATTTTATGAATTCTCTCATCTGCCAACTAAGCCTTCCTAATATGATCCAACAAGACTGGCCTTAACTGCAACTGAGCCATCAAAGCACCATCATCAGAAGATTCAAATCTAGCGTGCAACGCTCTCAACTCAACAAGCAACGAGAGCGAGTAAGCAGTCAAACCTACCAAAGATTTTCGACTCAAGGCATCAGCAACAACATTTGCCTTACCAAGATGATTATCAATCAAACAGTCGAGTCTTTAAGCAACTCTAACCACCATCTCTGCCGAAGATTCAGCTCTCTCTAAACACCTAGGTATTTCAAACTCTTGTGAACCGTATAAATGAAACACTTTTTCCCATACAAATAATGCCGCCAAATCTTCAAGGCAAAACTATTGCTGCTAATTCCAAATCATGCTTCGGATAATTCAGCTCATGAGGTTTCAACTGTCGAGAGACATAAGTAATGACTCTACCCTCTTGCATCAGAGCACAGCCTAAATCACTGTGTGAAGCATCAATGTATATCACATATGGTTTACCTTCCACGGGCAAGGTAAGGACAGAAGCCTGAGTCAACATCTCACTCAGCAGCTCAAAACTCGCCTGACACCGATTTGTCTACACAAATTTAACTCCTTTCTGAAGTAATCTAGTGAGTGGTGTAGCTATTATAGAAAAACCCTTCACAAATCGACAATAATAGCCTGCCAATCCTAGAAAACTTCTAACCTCTGTCAGAGTCTTCGGTGGACTCCAATTCAAGATAGCCTTAACTTTACTCGGATCAACTTTAATACCCTCTGCTAAAACCACATGACCAAGAAAAGCTACCTGATCGAGCCAGAACTCACACTTAGATAGCTTAGCATACAACTGCTGCTTCTCTCAGAGTCTGAAATACGATCCGCAAATGCCTATCATGATCCTTCTCATTACACTAATACACCAAGATGTCATCAATGAAGACTACCACAAACTGATCCAAAAATGGTCTGAATACCCTGTTCATCAAATCTATAAAAGCTGCTGGTGCATCCGTCAATCCAAAGGGCATCACCAGAAACTCATAATGCCCATACCTCGTGCGAAAAGTTGTCTTGGGTACATCCACATCTCTGACTCTCAACTGATGGTACCCTGATCTCAGATCAATCTTAGATAATATTGCTTATCCCTTCAATTGATCAAAGAGATCATCTATCCGAGGCAAAGGATACTTGTTCTTGATGATCACCTTATTCAACTGCCTATAATCAATACACAATCTCATGGTGTCATCCTTCTTCTTCACAAACAACACAGGCGCTCCCCATGGAGACACACTCGGGCGGATAAACCCTTTATCCAATAACTCCTACAACTGCACCTTCAACTCTCTCAACTCAGTAGGTGCCATCCGATAAGAGGTAATAAAGATAGGAGTGGTACCAGGCAACAAATCGATACCAAACTCTACTTCTCTCTCAGGAGGTACCCCTGGCAACTCATCAGGGAAAACATCTGAAAACTCAGCAACTGTGGGTATACTTTTAAGCAGGGATCCCACTACTCTAGTATCTACAACATGAGCAAGATAAGCCTTACATTCCTTCCAAATCATCCTCCCAGCTGAAACAAACATAGATGAAAGATACCTTTGCTCACCAAATACCATCACATCCCTACCATCACGTGTTCTCAAAGTAACACATTTATTCTGATAGTCTACCATAGCCCCATGCTTGGATAACCAATCCATGCCCAAAATCAGATCATATTCCCTGAAAGACATCTCAATCAGGTCACTGAGAAACTTCTCATCCTGAACAACAACTGGACTATCTCGGAGCACCCTGCTCACCATAATACTATGCCCTAAAGGATTTGTCACCAAGACATCAAATCCTAGGTACTCAAAATGCAATTCAATCACAGGAAAGATAGATGCACTTATGTATGAATGCGTAGATCCAGGATCTAATAGAGCAAGGACTGAAATACCAAATAAAGAAAATGTACCCGCAATGACGGCTGAAGCATCCGGCATCACATAAACCTGCTGAGATGGCCCAGCCTCATTTGGCCTACTGTCTCTGGATGTAAAGCCTCCTCTCTAACTAAACCTAGGTCAAACACCTCTACTAAAACCTCTGCCACCATGACCCCCTTTGATACTGGGTCGAGAAGTTGCAGTATCTACCTACCTAACCTCTGGTGGCTCGGGACAATCTCTAATAAAATGGTCTGATGACCCACATCTAAAACACACTCCCAAAGCACCTCTCCACCAGCAGACACCTCCGTGCATTCTAACACAATGAACGCAAGTAGGTGGAGTAGGTCTCTGAGACACTAGAGTCGGAGCACTAGCCACTGAAACTGCAGGTCTCTGTCTCTGTCTCTGCTACTGTACTGACCTGCCAAACTACCCCTGACTCCTACTAAACCTCTGAAAATGTCCCGCTTGGCCTCTCTTCACTGATGAAGACCCTGCCTCACTCTGGGGTCTCCTAACTTTGGTCTCCTCAACCCTGGCAGTTGCTGCAAGACTCTGTGCCCTCTCAACACTCCTGGCAGCTGCAACTAACTGGAAAAAATCCTGATAGAACCTGTAATGATGCACATGATAGAGGGTCTCAGTCCCTCCTCAAACTTCCTGCACCTGTCAAACTCGTCAGAAATGATTCCACCAGCATAGTGACTCAACCGGATAAACTTGATCTCATACTCGGTCACTGTCCTGGTATCCTGTCTCAGACTCAGGAACTCCATCTTTTTTGCATCTTTATACTCTCTCAGAGTATACTTTTGCTCAAATTCCCATAGGAAATCATCATCAGTCGGGACTGGTGGATCATCTAGAGCATGTGGAACCGTCTTCCACTAATCATATGCATCTCTCTACAGAAGAGATCTGGCATAATCAAACTTCTCTTCTGGACTAGCCTTTAACTAAATGAATATCCTCTGAACCCGGTCTAGCCACTGCTCTGCTACTGTCTATCATACTCCATACTTTCTCAGTCTATCATACTGCCTCACCGGCAACTGCGGCTGCGGCAGCTGCAGAATTGGAGCCTGCCTCAACAATTCTACCATATGCCATACCCATCCAGGCAAAATCTTATCAGCTGCTGGTCTCATAGGTACAAAAATAGATGCCTCACCAGCAGATACAACTCTAGCTCCATCTCTACCCTCATCTAGAGCCACACTCTCTACACTACTCTCGGAGATCAGAAACTGCCAGTGCCAATGCATGTATTACAATTAAAAACTATTTTCAAATCTCCCATTTTCTCTCTCTATCATCCCACCTAGGTCGAGAACCTCAAACCTAGGCTCTGATACCAAAAAAAATGTAACTCCCTTATACCCTATATACGTATAATACATATTTCTAGCATTTGTAAAATATGCATATACGGTACAAAAATGTCACAGACCGATTTACTAAATTTTTTTTTTCACATTTCCAATTTAAAATTTCAAATTCTAAATATATAAAAATTAAATAGAATATAAATATTCTTTACTTGTTATAACCCAAAATAAATAATATATATGAAAATCTCTGGGAAAAATTCGCCAGAGTTTTATCTGTAATTTGGATATCCCAAAATTTAGCAATTACTCAACCTGCAGAAAGAAAACACTCCCAAATAATTTCCAATCACCATCTTAATTTAACCAAGTTTCTCAAACATTTATATATATAGATATATAAAATTTAAATCACACTTACTCTCCCATTTCAAATACATTGACCCAAATATTCTTTATAATATACAATACGTAAAATCCAAAACATAATATATTATGCATAAAACTCAATAATATACTATAACATAAAAATATATACATGCTGCTGGTAGTGTTTCTGATCTCGATAGCAACTCAACAAGCTCAACTACAAGTCTAGCCCCGACCTGGTCTAGAAGAACTCTCTGGCTCAGCTAGGTCTACCCTGTCACCTGCGCAATGGAAACAATCGAGCTAAGTTGAAGCCTAGTGGTACAAACTTTGATAATAACAATATAACTCAATGCAATACCAATGCACAATGCATTTAGATGTCACATCATTCCACTTTCTTATATTTTTCAAATATTTCATAATTCACATTAAAACAAAGACAAGCATGGGCCCAAAAAGGATCTAATATGCTATTCAAATTTCAGAGTTACTGCATTGGTCCATAATGACACCATATGTCTAGCCCCGTAGGCAATATATATATCCTTGGATAATGTAACAGCCCCAGTTTCTTGGACATCAACCCGGCTAGACCCTTAGGCCCTAGTATCTTGGTTCTCAACCCGACTAGAATGCTACAATTTTTGAGGCTTACGACCCAGTCTTTTCACCCAAAAACATCATATTTATCAGCTGGCCTGGCTTACGACCCAGTCTTTTCACCCAAAAACGTCATATTTATCAGCTGACCTGGCTTACGACCCAGTCTTTTCACCATTCCAGTGTGTAGCCAATAGGCAATCATAGGTATTCTGCCAAACCCAGAACTCTGAAAATTGAATAACATACTAGGTACACAATTTATTCATATTTCTCATTATTAATCTCTTTCTCATTTTTACATATTCAATCAAGGCACATTCCTTATTTTCACATTTTTTTTTCTCACTTTTCTCATTTTTCACATCTTTCTCATCTTTCTCACTTTTCTCATTTTTATCAATATTAATTCATTTCATTATTACACATATCTTATTTTTTGCATTCACAACACATTACCCAATTACTTTGGGTATTTTCACATAATATGCATATTTCACATGTTACACAAATTAGCCATTATCAATGGCTTTTCACAATGCATTTAACACATATATGACATTACAATGTCATAGCATACTATTCATAAACAATCAATGAACCAAGTAGCTTAACACATTTTTCAACCTAAATGTGTTAAGTCTAAATGTTATGCAAATATAGACATTATATTCAAAGTTTGTACATACCTCCACTAACAACCCAAAGCAAGCTAAAGACAACCTTCAATCCAATCTTTCCAACTTGCCCTTCACCACTTGGATGAAGCAAATCAACCTCCCTCAAAGCCTAAACCAAATGTGATAACAAATAATCATTTAGTATTACATTTAATGGCATTTCCAACATTAAACCATAATTACATATCACTCTTACAAATTTCCAAAATTTTAGCCTTTCTTTACTTCAACATTGGAATTCCATTCTACTACAATTAAATTAGTGTTTTAAGTTTATTTATATTATTAAAAACATATTTTAATGCATTTAAATCATTTACATTAAAAAAATACACTCTTATACACAAAATCTAAAAAAATGGCATAACCTTCCCCCATTGAAGGTTTTCAATTCCAGCACAATCCATTACTCATTCCAAGCTTATATTCATCACTTTTAACACTAAACAACATGCTTAAACAAATAAAATCACACAATTCAATCACTTTCGAAAAATCACTTTTCCAAAATCCTAAATATCCACTTCCATTCTTAAACTCCAACCTAACACCACCAAATCCAATATTTGACTTTAAAATACTTGTTTATGAATCAAAACAACTCATTTAGAACCAATTTGAACAATTAAAGTTCATGTTTTCAAAACTCCAAAAATCTATAACCCTAAATTCTCTCTCTTCACCATTCTTTAACCAAACTCCATCATCTCTTCAATCTAACCCTAGAATCATTGTTAACTACCCAAAATAACATCATACACACCAATTCCAACAATTATAACATATTACATCAAAATCCAAATTTTCACATAATAACATCTTCCATGGAATTCAAAGAAAAAAGATGAAAACTTACTAATTTTGGTGGAAATCACCAAAAATCCACTTGAAACTTGTTAATTCCTTCAATTTATGGAGTATGGAAGAAGTAGAATCCTTGGTCTAGCTCCCATGGAATTTCGGCCAAAGGAAAGAGAAGAAGAAGAAGAAGACTTTAATATTTCTTTTTCTTTCATCTTTTTTTTAAACCACATATATATATTTATTAAAATAATTTAATATTTAATTATTTAATTATTTTTTTAATAAATTAAAAGTCCTAATTTCCCTCTTCCACTCAAAAATAATTTGTTTTTGAATTATTTTATTAATTTTGAATTTATAAGATTTAATTACCAAAATACCCTTTTCTTTTAAAAAGTGTTGACTTTTATATATGTTATGTATATTTTGTATATATATCACATATATATTCCACTTTTTCATTTAAAATCCCTTCATTTTCATTTAAAACCATTAATTTAATTTATCCTTTTAAATTATAATTTATTTTATCCAATTTTCCAAAAATTAGAAATTTTCAAAAATTTTAGGATGCTACAATTCTCTTCTCCTAAAACAAATTTCATCCTCGAAATTACCTGTCCTCAATTCCATGTCTCGATGGTTCGGGTAGAAATGGTATTGGATTGTGCTCGCTGGCTCTCTTAAGTGGGAGGTCAGGTGTTCGATCCAAGGAGGGGACTTGAATGGTTTGTACACCATTTAAGCCAAATAAACAAATCCTGCTGGAGGGCCCGCGAGGGCGGTCTAGTACTGTGTGACCTTCCGGGTTGAGGGCTGGGACTACGGTCCACCTACAGGAGAAAAGGCCCAATAGACCAGCTGTCGTAAGACCATGTAGGTGGGGTCGTTACAGTTAAAAAGGCGCCTTTTTAACTGTAACGACCCGACTTTCACGGTCTTACGACAATTGGTCTATTGGGCCTTTTCTCCCGTAGGTGGACCGTAGTCCCTGCCCTCAACCCGGCAGGCCGCACAGTACTGGACCACCTGGCAGAAATGGTACTGGATGGCTCACGCTGGCTCTCTTAAGTGGGAGGCTAGGTGTTCAATCCGGGGAGGCGACTTTAATGGTTTGTGCACCATTAAAGCCAAATAAACAAATCCTGCTGGGAGCCCGCGAGGGCGGTCCAGTACTATGTGGCCTGTCGAGTTGAGGGATAAGACTTCGGTCCACCTAATCGAGAAAAGGCCCAATAGACCAGCTGTCGTAAGACCGTACAGGTGGGGTTGTTACATAAATCATGTTCTTTAATGTTATAAGTGATAGAAATAAGATTGAAATGTTAATTAGATTGAGTTGGAATGAAGAACCTTTAATGGTGAAGGTTATGCCATTTTAGGGTTTTAAACAAAAACATGTGTTATTTATTGTAATTGGTTTAAACATGTTAAAAAATGTTTATAATGATTGTGGTCGGGGATTTTTGCCCCCACTCCCAGTGGAATGGTTCTTGCGACTTCAACACTGTTTAGGCTCGGGGCCTTAGAGAACACAGACCTAAGACCGGAGAAAATGGAGTCGCCACCCGGATGGGTGGGAAAAAAGAAAGGGGTGGATGACTCGATTCCTAAGGAATCCCCAACCCCCTAATGAGTTTGAAAAGTTGGGTACGTGTAGGGAAGATGAGAAATGGCCCAGCACCCGCACAATGCCCGATTCATTGGAACCGGCCTCCTTTATAGGACTTAATATTATAAAATTCTTAAATATAATAATATTATCCATATCACACACAACAATTGAAATAAAGTATCATTATATTAAAAATCAAAGCAATGTCCAAGCAAAACAAATAAATGGACACCCATCCGAAGATGGAAACATGTCCTTACGTCGTTCATTTCTAAACTAAATAGGACACCCACCATAAGGTAGAAACATTTTTTTTACATTGGTCTAAAATATAAAAGCAATTTAAATTACATAGAACTTAATTAATGAGGTACCTACAAAGTGGAAACATACCTCTTACAACATTTGAAAATCAAAATAAATTGATAAAAGTAAATAACCGCTCATCATAAATAAATCATTCATCAAAGTTATTAAACATCAATAGAAAGTAAACATCCATCCATGATAAATTAAATACATCAAGCATTGAAATTAAATAAATCAACCACCAAAGCATATAATAGACTACATAAACAAATAAGGTAAGTAAAGATACAAATTGAAGTTTACTGTTTCTCATTTAAAGTTCAGTAATTAATATTTAGGGTTTTGGAATTAATTAGTTTAGGCTACTGTAAGTTTTAAGGGAATTGAAATGGATTAAGGTTTTATAATTTAAGAGATTGATAAGGTTCTTTGATTAACCAAATTAGGGTTTGAGGAGTAAAATCATGAAATTAGGGTTTCGATAGTTTAAAACATTTGAGTTTAGGATGCACGGTTACTGGATTATTATTTTTGGATTTACTATATTAGGTTTGAATGTTTAGGTTTATAAGGTTTTAAGGTTTTAAGGTTTTAAGGATTAGGGTTTAGGAAAACTAGGATTTAAGGTTTTAAGGGAATTAGGGTTTAGAAAAACCAGGGTTTAGATTTGCTAGTTTGGGGTTAGTGTCTTAGTTTTGGAATTGAGGAAAATAGTTTAGAGTTTATAAAGTTTTTGAAAATAAGCAAGACGATTTAAGGTTTTTTTGGAAACAGAAAAGTAATGAATTAAGGTCTTTTGGACATAGAAGAAATAAAGAAATAGAAAAGTATTTTTAGGGTTCTTAAGGTTCTTGGAAACAGAAAGTATTTTTAGGGTTTTTGAGTTTATAAAAGAAACAGAAGGAACGATTTAAGATTTTTGGAAACAAAGATCAAGTTATTATATAATCAAAGACCAAACTTTTGTATGTATAATCTTATAAATCAAAGAAACAAAGCTACTGTAAGAAAATAAAAAGAAATTAGAAATTCAAACCTTCGTTTGTTGGTTCCACCAAAAATTGCTTCTTGGATGAACAAGGACAAAGGCAATGTTACTGCCTTTGATAAATCGTTGATTTGCTTGCTTATTGCTAAAATTTTCAAAGTCCTACTATCTGATCCAAAGTTTTTCTTTTAGTTTTTTTTTTCGATTGTCCTCCCCCCTTTCTGTGTTTTTTTAGTCTTATTTATAGGAAATTTAGATGATTAATTTTAATTTTTTAAGGAAACTGTATTTAATTAGGAAAAAAAAACTGAAACTAAATAGAATTTGGTTTCGGAAAAAATTACGTTGGAAAAATTTCACTAGCAAAAACTGTGAGGGGCTACAAGCGAAAACTGGCGAGCGAGCATGCGTTGGCAGGCTACGGGCCATTTCGTCCACTGTTTTTGGCGACGAATTTTTTCATCGCTGATTTTTCCGTCTTCGATTTTTATTTTTATTTTTATTTTTATTTTTATTATTTTTTATTACTATAATTATAAAAAATAAATGCTAAAATAAATATTATTTAATTAAGATAACACAAAATTTATTTTGGACTAAATAAAATATATTGGACCAGACTGGCTCAAAAATTAAAGGTCTACAGTTTGCTCCCTACTTGATTGATTTGAGACTTTAGTAAAAGAGAGTGAAAAGCAATAAGACTTAATTTTTGATGAGATGTTACTTAAATTTGTTTTGGGTACTTGGACTCGAGATTGAATTTGACTTAACTGACCTTTTAGCAGCTGAGAATTCTGGCATAATTGGTTGTTCCAATTTTATGAATTGTAGGTCTTTACCCACCAAAAATAGATCTTTATCTATGTGAAATTGGGTCTTTAACCTAGGAACATGGATCTTTATCCATTGGAGATTGGGTCTTTGCCCATGAACATGGATCTTTATCCATTGGAGATTGGGTCTTTATCCTTGAAACATGGATCTTTATCAATTGGAAATCGGGTCTTTACCCTTGAAACATGGATCTTTATCCATTAGGCTTTGGGTCTTTACCCCTGAAATATGGATCTTTATCCATTGAAAATCAGGTCTTTACCCTTAAAACATGAATCTTTATCCATTAGATATCGGTTCTTTACCCTTGAAATATGGATCTTATCCATTGGAAATCGGGTCTTTACCCTTAAAACATGGATCATTATCCATGTTAAAATTGGGTCTTTACCCTTGAAACATGGATCTTTATCCATTAGAGATTGGGTCTTTACCCTTGAAACATGGATCTTTATCCATTGGAAATCGGGTCTTTACCCTTGAAAAATGGATCTTTATCCATTAGAAATCGGGTCTTTACCCTTGAAAAATGGATCTTTATCCATTAGAAATCGGGTCTTTACTCTTGAAACATGGATCTTTATCCATTAGAGATCGGGTCTTTACCTTTAAAATATGGATCTTTATCCATTGAAAATTGGGTCTTTACCCTTGAAAAATGGATCTTTATCCATTAGAAATCCGGTCTTTACCCTTGAAACATGGATCTTTATCCATTGGAAGTCGGGTCTTTACTTTTGAAAAATGGATCTTTATCCATTAGAAATCGGGTCTTTACCCTTGAAACATGGATCTTTATCCATTGGAAATTGGGTCCTTACCCTTGAAATATGGATCTTTATCCATTGGAAATCAGGTCTTTACCCTTGAAACATGGATCTTTATCCTTTGGAAATCGGGTCTTTACCCTTGAAACATGGATCTTTATCCATTGGACTTTGGGTCTTTACCCTTGAAACATGGATCTTTATCCATTGGAAATCGAGTCTTTACCCTTGAAAAATGGATCTTTATCCATTAGGAATCGAGTCTTTACCCTTAAAACATGGATCTTTATCCACTGGAGGTCGGGTCTTTACCCTTGAAACATGGATCTTTATCCAGTGGAGGTCGGGTCTTTACCCTGGCTTCAGCTCTTTTAGCTGGACTGATCTTTCGTCTTTTGTATCTTCATTCTTTTAAGAATTCTATTTTTCTTCTTTTTTTTCATTCTTTTTTGTTATTCCTTTGTACTTTTGCAAAAAAATTCAGCCCCTTTTCAGCTAGCCTTCATATCCTCTCCTTGCCCCCCTGCGTGGCGAGATATTTGCAGGTGAGTTTGAAAATATTTTATATATAAACTCAAAAAATTGAAAAGAAGAAACTTTGCCCCCTGTGTAGGCTCAAACCCATGATTTTTCTATGCGAGCTCTGATTGATGTTCTTGTTGTCTAGTTCTTCGCAAAAGCACGCATTTCTTCTCTTTGCAAAATTACTGGAACTTTCTCAAGCAATGGGCTTTCCATGCCCCCCTGATTTGATATCTTCTTTTGATTGTTTACTTCACAGGGTGTTTGCTGTTCACTTTGATAAAGAATAGACAATACAAGACAAGAAAGTGCGATATGATATACTCATGTATGCATGATATGCATGAATAACACTTACAGTGGTTCCATCGACTCACAGACTGGGGTGATCAGTAGAATTGTTCTCATTGACTCCTTTGAGATGCTTGTTCATTCCTTGCTTCAGAATGACAGGATGCTTCACATTTATGGCTTTTATCTTTGGGATATTGAAAATATGAGTAATGGAGGCCCCAAACAGTAGAGATACATCCATTTTAAATTATGATTCAGCATGTCAGTTGGTAGCTTCTTCATGACCTTGCCAGTAATCATTTCCTTTGCCCAATGTGTTCTTCGAGGTTTGATAGTTCAACATACTCCCCTTAACTTGAAGGCTTCGTGTGACAAAAACATTTTTTATTTTTTGAATTTTGATTTTGAAATTAAATGTTGGCTTTGCCAGAATGGATGTCAATGTACCTTAGGACTTGATTTTTCCAAATTAACATATCTATAACATGACAACCCTAGTTACCGTACTAAACTTAGGAATCATTTCTATTTAAGCAAGAATTGTTGCACTTCAGATAGCACATACACATTACTTGGCCAAAGGTCTCTTTTGAGTTTAAATATTGTCTATCTCATATGCATGCTTATCCAAACTATCTCCACTAATAGACTCTACCTATCAAGAGAGATCAACAGGTCTTTGATAGGCTTGAAATGGGGTCTATAAGGGACACAGGTTTAAGTGAAGGCCATTTTGAGATTGGAGCTGGTGTGACATAATGGACAAACCCTCACACTACAAATTTCTTGTTGGAACTTTAGAAAGTTGGGAGCAATCTTTCCAAATTCCAAATTCCTTCTTTCTTCTTGGCATTAATCTGGATCTTGATTAGCACAGTCTCTACCCTTACAAAAAGTTTGGTACCCAAATTTGCTTCTTTTCTTCTTCTCCCTTTTCTTTCTTTTTCTTTTTCTTACTCTTCCCTTTCTTTGAGCATTTTATCATTTTGTCCTTCTTCCTTGTAGGACAGTTGAGTACAGAACTTTCAAGAACTGAATAGTCTTTCTCCTTTTCCTCTAATTTTTTGGCATCCTTGGTCATGCTAGACCAATTCAAGTCAAACTTATAAACCAAATGGAAGCCTTTTGCTGCTTTAGGTAAAAGAGAACTCAGTTGGCTTTCTGAACTGCCTTTTTAGGCTTTATCTTTCTTTTTTTCTTTTCTCTTTTTCTTTCTCTTTTTCTTCTTTTCTTTTTCCTTCTTTTTTTCTTTTCTTTTCTTCTTTTTTCTTTCTTTTCTTTTCTTTTCTTTTTTTTTTGTTCTAGCTCTAAAAGAGTTGTCTTATTTGTATCAACTTGGGCTTCTTATAATGGATGAGTGGAGTAACATAAATCTTCTTTAACAGTGATAAATCATTTGTTACTCTAATGTTGTCTTGATATATTGGAGATATTAAGTGAACTTCAACTACCCTTATGGTCTTGAAAACTTCAACTATCTTCATGGTCTTTACTATTCATTTCTTTCTTTGATCTTCTTGCCTCTTCATAAGACTTGTCAAAAGTATCACAACAGCTCAGGGTAGGTTGTTGGGGTTTGTAAGCCAATGAAAAGAAAGCTAAAATTTTATGAAGGCTCAAAGGGACAACTAGGGATTGATATTTAATAGGGTGGATACTAGTTGTTGGCTAACCAAATAATGTCTAGATCATCTCTCCCTTAAATAAACATATTTCAATTTTGCCTCGAAAGTTTGTCAAAACATGTTCTAAGACTGACTAGGACCTAAACAAAGATAATTATGCAGGAGCCCTCTCTAAGTAAACATACACAACTCAATGCTATAGAGCAATTCCCTCACCTAGTAAAGTCATTCAAGTTATGATGCATAAATATATTAATCCATGAACATCAAGCTAGATTTCTCATTGGTTGAGCACCAAAATGAACAAATACCAACAAAATTTTTGATAAAAGTAATTTATTTCAAGCAACTTTAAATTTGAAAAACACAATAGTTCCAAAATATTAAATAAAGTAAAATTGAAAAGCAACATTCAAGCTAAGGAAAGTTCGTTGAGTTTAAGCTTCTTTTCCTTTCACATCTTCAATATTTCCATCTTGAAAGGATGATAAGACAAAATCTTCTTCCAATCCTTTTCCCACCATGAAGGTTGCCGGTAGTGGCACCCTGTTGAACCTTGGAAATGGATTACCTTTGGTATTGGGCTTGTCCGGCTCAGGCAACTTGCCATTATCAATTAAATTCTGGATCTCATGCCTCAACTTCATACAATTGTCCATTTCATGTCCAGGCCTTTGATGGAATTGGCAAAATGCATTAGTATCAAAGTTAGGTGGTAAAGGATTAGGCAAAGTATGAGGAGTCACGGGTTGTAACAATCCCTTCTTTTGTAGCTTATTGAGAGCCAAGATAGTGGCTTCCCTAATTTTGAAAACTACCTCATTCCTCTTCACTAGTGGCATTAACATCAACTTCTTTTTGAGTTCTTTGATTGCCAGACTGTAGTTCCCTTTCTCATTCCTTTTTATTGAAAAGCGATTCTTCTCCCTTTCCCACTCTTCAATTTGTAGACTAGCTTTGAGAAAATCTTTGAAGTCCCTTATAAGGGTGTGAGACAGCCTTTCATGGAGGTTGGTCAGGATGCCTCTGACGATCATCCTTATTTGATCAGATTCATCGGGCCTTTTCTTGAGCAAAGCAGCCTTATTTCTCCATCTTTTCACATAGTCCACAAAATTCTCATTTGGCCTTTGTCTAATGGACTCAACTTCCATTAAGGTAACTTCCAACTCGACATTATACCCATATTGCTGAATGAAAGCCTTTTATAATATGTCCCAATCTTTTTTAGTACTTTCCTCTAAGGTATTGAACCAATTTTGGACAACAGGGTCCAATGAGAGTATGAAGTACCTTAGAGTTTGAGCTTTAGTAGCTCGAGCTGACTGCATGGCAGTGATATACTGCTTCACATGGAGGTGAGGATTTTTTGTTCAATCAAACTTCGCAAAAGATGGCATCTTGAATTGGTATGGAACTTCTTCATCTAGCTCAAATAATTTGTCAACTTCGGATATTTTTTCGACTTTCAGTTTCTTCTCAAATTTCCTTTCTAGGTCAGCAATCATCTTCTCAATATCGAAATTTTCAGTCTTTTCAAAAGTTGCCTTCTCAACAACCTTCGGCTCCTTTTTGTCTTGAGGATCTTGATAGTATTGAGCCCAATCATCATCATCAATGATCACCTTATCATCATCAAAAGCTACTTCACCAACCTTAGTCTTCCCTTTGTCCTTTGGCTTTTTAGTGCTAGTAGATGCTTCGGCATGATTTTCTAAAATTGCAGTCAATTGATTCTTCATGGTCTCATCTAGGGCCTCTTTTATTTCTTCCATCTTAGCATTGAGGGCTTCATCCACCATTCTCTGATTGAGTCGTTGCTAGATTCTTCACTACCGGCGTAGGTTAGATTGTCATAAGCTTTTGAACTGTCATAATCCAAGGCTGTGAGCCAAAAAGGATTAATGATATGAGATGCAAATGTTTGCATGTATGCACAAATAATAGACAAAGATAAGTAGGACGTTCCTTCCAACCTTATAACATCCACACACGAATGGCGAGTCTCTTTTCCTAGGTATATGGTTAATAAAATACCAACATGGGGTATCTTATTTTTGAATAATTCCCTCGGATGTTTCAACCAATATTTATATTTTCAAAAATGCAAATCAATCCATGATAATTCCCATTAATTAGGTTTTAATCTATTCAACCAACTAAAGTAGCTTTTATGCTATATTGGATTAAAACTAAATTAAGAGGTTTATTATAAATAGATTTCTCACTTGAAAAATTAACTAATGATTTATGCCAAAAACAAGCCCATGATTAATTATTCTTAGTATAAACTAGGCTCACAATTGATTTTTGGTATTTCGTAATTGACCTAAATAATTTGCAAGCTCTTTGTAAGAAAAGTTTGGATAAAAATAATTTTATTTCTAAGCCCATTGTAAAAAGATTTTAGAAAAAAAATGGATTTTGGGCTTAGTATTTGGGCCATGAGCAAAAGAATTTTTGATTTATTTTTTAGAAAAGTTTTATGTCCAAAGACCATTTTGAAAAGTTTTGAAAGTAGTTTTGGTCTTTTGGACATTAAAGAAAATTTTATTTTGGGCTTACAATGTATTTAGGTCATATTAGAAAAAGAACAAACCAAATAAGCCATGATTTATGCCAAGATAAATCAAACATAGTCAAACAACAAGCATTTGGGGTAAAACCTAAGGAAAGTAACTAGGCCAATTACATGGGCTTTAGTCTTTGGGTTAAAAGGCTTAGGTTCCCATAGCAAGTATATACCAAATGGTATGAGGCTATGAGTGGTTATGACATGCTCGATCTCCATACCTTGAGTGAAAGTATGGTATCTCTTACATAATAGAACATGGGTAACACGGGTGTCCTAACTCACGCACTCGATGCAATCTAATATGATGCAATGGATAATATCATTATAAGAAAGAATAGAATAATATAAAGACCAACGGAGTAAACTTCTCTTATCCCTAGTGGAGTCGCCATTGTGAGCGGGGATTTTTGCCCCCACTCCTGATGTAATGGTTCTTGCGACTTCAGCACTGTTTAGGCTCGGGGCCTTAGAGAACACGGACTTAAGTCTGGAGAAAATGGAGTCGCCACCCGGACGGGCCAAAAAAAAAGGGGTGGATGACTCAATTCCTAAGGAATCCCCAACCCCCTAATGAGTTCTGAAAGTTGTGTACAAGTAGGGAAGGTGAGAAATGGCCCAGCACCCCCACAACGCCCGGTTCATTGGAACCGGCCTCCTTTATAGGTCTTCATATTATAAAATTCTTAAATATAACAATATTATCCATATTACACACAACAATTGAAATAAAGCATCATTATATTAAAAATCAAAGCAATGTCCAAGCAAAACAAATAAATGGACACCCATCCGAAGATGGAAACATGTCCTTACATCGTTCATGTCTAAACTAAATAGGACACCCACCATAAGGTAGAAACATGTCCTTTACATTGGTCTAAAATATAAAAGCAATTTAAATTACATAGAACTTAATTAATGAGGTACCCACAAAGTGGAAACATATCTCTTACAATATTTGAAAATCAAAATAAATTGATAAAAGTAAATAACTACTCATCATAAATAAATCATTCATCAAAGATATTAAACATCAATAGAAAGTAAACATCCATCCATGATAAATTAAATATATCAAGCATTGAAATTAAATAAATCAACCACCAAAGCATATAATAGACTACATAAACAAATAAGGTAAGTAAAGATACAAATTGAAGTTTACTGTTTCTCATTTAAAGTTCATTAATTAATATTTAGGGTTTTGGAATTTATTGGTTTAGGCTACTGTAAGTTTTAAGGGAATTTAAATGGATTAAGGTTTTATAATTTAAGAGATTGATAAGGTTATTTGATTAACCAAATTAGGGTTTGAGGAGTAAAATCATGAAATTAAGGTTTTGATGCTTTAAAACATTTGAGTTTAAGACTCACGGTTACTAGATTATTATTTTTGGATTTACTATATTGGGTTTGAATGTTTAGGTTTATAAGGTTTTAAGGATTGGGGTTTAGGAAAACTAGGGTTTAAGGTTTTAAGGGAATTAGAGTTTAGAAAAACTAGGGTTTAGATTTGCTAGTTTAGGGTTACTGTCTTAGTTTTGGAATTGAGTAAAATAGTTTAGAGTTTATAAAGTTTTTGGAAATAAGCAAGACGATTTAAGGTTTTTTTGGAAATAGAAAAGTAAGAATTAAGGTCTTTTGGACATAGAAGAAATAAATTTAGGGTTCTTAGGGTTTAGAAGAAACAGAAAAGTATTTTTAGGGTTCTTAAGGTTCTTGGAAACAGAAATTATTTTTAGGGTTTTTGAGTTTATAAAAGAAACAGAAGGAACGGTTTAAGATTTTTGGAAACAAAGATCAAGTTATTATATATTCAAAGACCAAAGTTTTGTATGTATAATCTTATAAATCAAAGAAACAAAGCTACTGTAAGAAAATAAAAAGAAATTAGAGATTCAAGCCTTCGTTTGTTGGTTCCACCAAAAATTGCTTCTTGGATGAACAAGGACAAAGGCAAAGTTGCTGCCTTTGATGAATCGTTGATTTGCTTGCTTATTGCTAGAATTTTCAAAGTCCCACTATCCGATCCAAATTTTTCTTTTAGTTTTTTTTTTCTATTGTCCTCCCCCCCCCTTTTTGTGTTTTTTTAGTCTTATTTATAGGAAATTTAGATGATTAATTTTAATTGTTTAACAAAACTGTATTTAATTAGGAAAAGAAAACCAAAACCAAATAGAATTTGATTTCGGAAAAAATTGCGTTGGAAAAATTTTGCTGGCGAAAATTGTGTCGGGCTGCGAGGGGCTATGAGCGAAAACTGGCGAGCGGGCACGCTCTAGCGAGTTGTGGGCCATTTCGTCTGCAGTTTTCGGCGATGAATTTTTCCATCGCTTATTTTTATTTTTATTTATTTATTTATTATTATTATTTTTTATTACTATAATTATAAAAAATAAATACTAAAATAAATATTATTTAATTAAGATAACACAAAAATTATTTTGGAAAATAAAATATATTAGACCGGACTGGGTAAAAAATTAAGGGTCTACAATGATATAAATAAACTTAAAATAAAAATTTGAATAGTTTAATATGGTTTTTCTAAGTTAAAGAAAGGTTAAGCCTAATTTTGGGGTTTTGATTAAAGTGGTGTTTAATTAAGGTTTGGTGCTTGAAATGTTTCAGAATGTGATATTAAATTATTATATTTGATAACATTTGGTATAGGCATTAAGGAGTGGTGATTTGCCCAACCCTAGTGTTGAAAGGCAACTTGGAAGTGAAGGTTAGAGGTTGATTTTGAGCTTGTTTTTTAGTGCTCTTTAAGGTAAGTACATACTTTGGATAAATTGAATATGTTTACATTACATTGGGCTTAACACATTTTGATTGGAAAATATGTTAGCTACTTGATACATGGAATATTCATGAATAATGTGCAATGACGTGTAATGATATGTATGCATTATATGCATTGTGAAAAGCCATTGTTAATGGTTAAATTGAATAGAATGTGAAATATGTGCATTATGTGAAAATGACCCAAAGTGTTTAGGTGATGTGATTTGTTATGTATGTATTAAAGCCATTGTGAAAAGCAATTGTTAACGGCTAAATTGCATAAAATGTGAAATATGTGAATTATATGAAAATAATCCAAAATATGTAGGTAATATGTTTTAATGTAAAATGTGACACTTTGTGATGATATGTTAAGAGATGATGAACTGAAATGAATTGACATTTATATGAATGAGATAAATGAGAAAATGAGGCAATGTGCCTAATTGATAATGAGAAAAGAGACAATGTGCTTAGTTGATTATGAGAAAATGAGAAAGAAATTGATAATAGAAAATATAAAATAATTGTGTGCCTAGTATGTTATTCAATTTCCAGAGTTCTGTGTTTGGCGGCATGTCTATGAGGTTATCCTCATTATTTGCCTTCAAGGCTAGACGTTTGGCATCACTATGATATGATTTACCTTCGGGCCTATCTTTTGAGCATTACTATAATTTGCCTTCGGGGTTAGACACTTAGTGTCAATTTGAACCAAAATAGTAACTCTAGGAATTGAATGGCATACTAGATCTTTTGGGCCCATGCTTGTGTTTATGCTTATATGAATGGTAAAATGATTGAATAATATGTTTTAAAATGAAATTATATGACACACTGAGACATGATATGTAAAAGCATTTTGTATTGGTATTATTTTACAGTTTTATTATTATCAAAGTTTGTACCACTAAGCTTTTAGCTTGGCACGATTATAATTCATTGTGCAGGTGATAGGGGCAATCTAGTAGAGTTGAAGAGTTCTACTAGACCTGGTCGGGTCTAGGCTTATGTTTATTGAGCTTGAAGTATTTTTGGGTACATCAAGATCAGAGTCATTTGCCAGCATATACATATTTGATATTATAGTACATTTTGATATTATGTACATTATGTTATGTTTTTGAAGTATATATTGTAAATTGTAAAGAATACTTTGGACAATTTGTTTAAAATGAGATTTTATATGAGTTGTTGATATATATATCTATGTATAAATATTTTGAGAAAAAATGGAGAAATTGAGAAGTATTAGTGAAATGGTGATTTGATTTTATTGGGAGTGCTTGTTTTATGCAGGTTGAGTTTATTGAATTTTGGGATTGTCCAAATTATATATAAACTCTGGCAAATTTTTTTCATAGATTTTTTTATGTAAAATACTTATTTTGGAACCTATAATCTATAAAAAATATTTTATTTATTATTTAAATATACATCTCAAAGTATTTTAGATTTTAATTTGGTAAAGTGAATTTTTTTTTATGAAACTGGGTTGTGATATTTTTATACCGTATATTCATATTTTATATATACTGGTGTATATATTACATGTATATAGGGCATAAGGGTGTTACAAGTTTAGCCAAATCTCAAAACCTACCTAGTTTTTAATCGTAAACCTACCCTATTAGGTTTTCTCGTGCATCATATATATAAAAGCAGTGGAAGTAAATAAAAACCTAAGTGAAGGATCTACCTATGTAATTTAATTTTGTTGATTAGTTGGTTAGAGGAAGAAATCATATTACCTTATTATTGATAAACTTGACTTGAATTTATGCTACTTCCCTTCAAGTTGGGTTGTAGCAAACCATAATATTTTAAAGTAGAATTTGTTGCACTTGACATATCGAGAAATAATTATTTGCCTTGGACTCTTGATGCTAAGATTAATCTTGATGCTACGAATCTCAAAAATAAAATTCAAGACGGAAATGATACATCCCTGTAGAATATCACAAAAACAATGATATTCCTTAGTCATCATCTCCATGAAGGATTAAAAGCTTAATATCGAATAGTAAAAGACCCATTTGAACATTTGCAAATTTTAAAAGAATGATTTAATAAAAAAAAAGATATTCTTTCAAAGGCTTGCAATAATTGGATGCACTTATAATTATAATATTTTAAAACTGTTAGTGAATATAATTCTACAGTTTTTAAAATTATTTCTCAGTTAAAATTATATGGTGAGAAGATTATTGATTAAGATTTATTAGAAAAAACTTTCTCAACATTTCATGGCTTGAATATGCTCCTGCAGCAGCAATATCGATAGTAAAGTTTTAAAAAATATTCTAAATTGATATCATATCTTGTAACATTCATAATTTTTCAAAAAATTAAATTAAATAAATAATTTAAATGGAAAATTGAAGGATTAGAAGTGAGAAAGTAAAGTGTATATGTGAAATATATATGAAACATATATAACATATACAAAAGTCAAAATTTAAAGAAGAATGTCAAAGAGTCAAATGGCAAAGTTATAAATATACTTTGTAAAATTAAAATTAATTAAATAATTTAAAAATAAATTATTTATAAATGGAAGAGGTAAATTATTATTTTTTAAAATAAATAAATAGTTAATTAAAATAATAAAATATTATATATATGCTCTTAAATTAAAGGAAAAAGAAAGAGAAAATATAAAAATTCACATCTTCTTCTTCTTCTCCAAAGGGGTCAAACCTCCATTGAAGGGAAAGAGAGGTTTCTTCTACTTCCAAGAACTAGAATTGAAGGGATTTTCAAGAATTAAGTGGAGTTTTGGTGATTTCTTCTCTAATTAGTAAGCTTTCCATCTTAATCTTTGAAATCTCATAAAATTATGAATATGTGAAATTTGGGATTTTGGGTATGTGTGTTATAATTGCTTGAATGGGTATGTATGAAGCTATTTTGACTAGTATATAATGATTTTCAAGTTAAATGGAAGAAAAGATTAAGTTTAGGTTGAGTTTGGATGAAGAAGATGGTTTAAGGTTATGTGTAATTTGGACTTTTTCAATTATGTGTTTTAATTGTTCAAATGGATTTAAAAGATGTTGTTTTGATGCATAAACAAGGATTTTAAAGTCAAATGATGGATTTAATCAAGTTTGGTTAGAGATTAAGAGAGGTAGTGTTGAATTTAGGGTTTTGGAAGAGAATTTTAAAGTATGGTTGTTTAATTGATTTTAATGAATAAATCTTGTTATTAAAAGATTTAAATGATGAAAATGGGCTTAGATTAGCATTTGGAATTGGATGGAATGAAGAATTGGAAATGAAAAGGTTATGGCACATTTTAGGGTTTTAATAAAGAATATGTGTTTATTGGATTTAATTGGTTAAAACATGTTATAATATGTTTTTAATGATAAAAATAATCTTAAAACACCAATTAAAATGGATTAAAATGGAATTCCAATGTTAAAGTAAGGAAAGGCAAAATTTTGGGATATTGGTTAGAGTGATATTTAATTAGGGTTTTATATTTGAAATGCCTTGAAATGTGATTTTAAATGGTTGTATTTGCTCACATTTTTAATAGGCATTAGGAGGAAGTGATTTGCCCAACCTTAGTGTTGAAGGAAAATTTGAAAGTGAAGATTGGAGAGCAATTTTATCTTGAGTTTGAGTGATAAGTAAGGTATGTACAAACTTTTGATAATTTAGATATATTTGCATTAAATTTGGCCTAACACATTTTGGATAAAAAAATGTGTTAAGCTACTTGGCAACTTGAACATTCATGTACATTGTGTATAACATGTGAATTGATGAGTATGCATTATGTGCATTATGTAAAGTCATTATTAATGGCTTAAATGAATGAAATGTGGTTTATATGAATTATTTGAGAATGACCCAAAAATATTTGGGTAATATGATTGTAATGTTAAATGATATACATTGTGATAAAGTGATAAGATATGATGAATTAAAGTGCTTTGGCATTGCTATGAATGAAAAAAATGAGAAAATGATGCAATGTGATGAGAAAAATTAATTATGAAAATATGTACTATTTGTGTGTGATTAGTATATTATTCAATTTTTAGAGTTCTGTGTTTGGCGGCATGCCAATGAGATTATCTCATTATTTGCCTTCGGGGCTAGACACTGGGAGTCACTGATATATGATTTGCTTTGGACTAGACATTGAACGTCACTATGATTTGACTTCGGGCTAGACAATGGGCATCACTTGTATTGCCTTCGGGCTAGACATTGGGTGTCAAAATAGATCAAAATAGTAACTCTGAGATTTGAATAATATATTAGATTATTTGGGCCCATACTTGTGTATGTGTTAATGTGAAGTATAAAAAGATTAAAGATTATGTTTTAAAATGGAATTGTATATCACATTGTGAAATACCATGCAACAGCATTATGCATTATCATTATTTTAAAGTTTTATTATTATCAAAATTTATACAGCTAGGCTTTTAGCTTAGTGCGATTGTAATGAGAGAGTTCTAGCAGATATGGAGAGTTCTTCTAGACCTAGTCAGGTCTAGGCTTGTGTTTTATTGAGCCGAGATGATTTTTGCTGCCACAGGGTCAGAGCCGGTTGCCACCATGTATACATTTTATGTTATAGAATATTTTATCATTATGTATATTATGTTTATATTTTTTAGTGCATTATAAATTATAAAGAATATTTTGGATAAATTGTATAATGTGGTATTGTTTATATGTGTTTTAATGTTTATATATAAAAATGTTTGAGGAAATGAGAGGAATTTGAGAAGTTGGGGTGAAATGTTTGATTTATATTTATTGGGAGTGTATTTTTTCTGTAGGTTGAGTGTTGTTGAAATTTTTGGGATGTCCAAATTATAGACAAAACTCTGACAAATTTTTTCTAGAGATTTTTATATAAAATACTTATTTTGGGTACCTAAAACTAGTAAAGAATATTTTATTTACTTCTTAAAATATACATTTTAAATGTTTGAAATTTTAAGTTGGAAATATGCGGATTTTCTTATCAAACTGAATTGTAATATTCTTATACTATATATGCGTATTTTACATATACTTAGTGTATGTACTATATGTATATAGGGTATAAGGGTGTTACATATCTTCTTGTTGCCAAACAAAATAATGAACTTTTGATGAAAAATCATCAAGCATGAACAACTAGGTCCGAACCATTCCCTGAAGGGAATCTTGTAATGATAAATAAGTTTGAACGAAGTTAAAACTATGGACGCGGTTGTGATCATGGTCCTAGTCATGGCCATGGTTGTGGTCATCATCGTAGTCATGGTAGAGGTGACAACATTAATAATTATCAAAGTTATAAAAATCACCACAATGTAAATTTTTGAAAGACTAATGATCATAGTGAGAAAAATGAGAAAGAAAAGAATTTGCAAAATAAAAATAAAAATATATATATGCTATAGATGTGGCATGAAAGGACATTGGTCTCATACATATCGTACATCCAAACTTATGAATCTTTACCAAGCTTCTTTAAAAGGAAAAGAAAAAATTATGGAGACCAATTTTCTTAAACATAATGATACAATTGACTTCACACATTTGGATGTTTCGGACTTCTTTTTAAAAATATTGATAGTTTAATTATTGATGAAAATTCTCATTTGGATGGCCATATTGATTAATGTATTTTATTCAATATCATATTTTTATTTATTTTTCAAGTGTGTTAAGTTCAAAATTAAATGTGTTTTATTTGTAATTTTATCTATTTGTTATTTATATAAATATATTAAATAAAATATTATGATGCTTATTTATACTATTTTTATTTTGAAGAAAAAAAGAATTATCTGGTGACTTAATTGATGCTGGTGGAGATTCATGTCTGACAGACAGTGCAACAATGCATACTATTCTAAAAGACAAAATATTTTTCCGATCTTCAATTAGCTGAGGCTAATGTTAATACAATTTTTGGTGTCACAAATTTAATTGAAGGTTCCGGAAGAGTCTGTATTATATTATCTAAATACACAAAATTAATAATAAATGATGCATTACTCTCTAGTAAATCAAAAAGAAATCTTTAAGTTTTAGAGATATACGTCTCAAAGGTTACCATATTGAGACTAAAGATGAAAACAACAAAGAATATCTATTGAGACTAAAGATGAAAACAACAAAGAATATCTCTATATTATACCTACAATCTCAGGAAAAAAGCATATAATGGAAATATAGTTAGATTTTTCTTCTGGATTATATTTCATATATATATATATAAATCCTATAAAATCTAATATTACAATTAACCATAAGTTAATTGACTCAAAGAATTTTATTATATGGCATAATCGCTTAGGTCATCCTGGTACTATAATGATGACAAGAATTTTATAACATTCATAGAACACCCTTTAAAGAACTAGAATATTCCTTCATTAAGTAAATTTTGATGTGTTGCTTGTGCTCAAGGAAAAGTAATTACTAGGTCATCTCAAAGTAAATTTGGATTTGAATCTCCTCAGTTTTTAGAATAAATTCATGGAGATATATGTGGGTCTATCATTTCATCTTATGGTCCTTTTAGATATTTTATGGTTTTAATAGATGCTTTTCCAATATGGTCATATGTTTGTTTATTGTCTACTCGTAATGTTCTATTTGTGAGATTATTAGCAAAAATCATCAAATTATTAGCATAATTTTCAGATTATACAATTAAGAAAATTCATCTTGATAATGCATGTGAATTTACATCCCAAGCATTTAATGATTGTTGTGTATTAATTGAGATTACAGTTGAGCATCTTGTGGCTCACACTCATATATAAAATGGTTTAGCATAATCTTTTATAAAATGACTTTAATTAATTGCTAGACCATTACTTATGAGGATAAAACTACCTAGTTCAAATTGAAAATATGTTATATTACATGTAGCAGCACTAATCAAAATTAGACCAACTGCTTATCATGAATTACCTCTATTACAACTTGTATCTGGTCATGAAACTAATATTTCTCATTTGAGAATTTTTGGCTGTGCAGTCTATGTCCCAATGGCTCCACCAAAATGCACAAAAATGGGCCCACAAAGGCGACTGAAAATTTATATTGGTTTTGAATCACCATCAATTGTAAGTATCTTGAACCAATGACATGTGATATTTTTATGACATGGTTTTTTATTGTCAATTTGATGAGACTGTGTTCCCATTATTAGGGGGAGAAAAAGAAAAGTTAGAAAAATAAGATATTTCATAAAATTCATCATCAGTCTCTTATTATGATCCTCGAACAAATAGAAGTGAGCTTGAAGTTAAAAAAATTATTCATTTACAAAATATTGCAAATCAATTGCCAGATGTATTCACTAATGCAAAAAAAGGTAACTAGATCATATATACCACTGTTAAATGCTCCTACTCAAATTAATGCTACAAATGAAAAATCTACCAATATTCCAACGAATGTATTTGGTATACGCTAAAAGCATGGTAGACCAATTGGTTCTAAAGATAAAAATCCTAGAAAGAAAAAGGAGCAATATAGACAAATTTGTGGTTCTAAAATCAATATACCAGAAGATATAATGATACAAAAATAAATAATAAACACAACTAATCAATTGCCTCTAGCAAAGGAACAATTACCTGAAAATAATGAAATTATGGAAAATCCTAAAAATGAAGAGATTTCAACAAGTTATTTCTATACAAGAGAAAGATGGAGTCAAGATAAAGCTATCATTGATTAAAAGTTTGCATATGTAGTAGTTATTGATATAATAAATGGAAGCTATGATTTAGAACCAAAATCTATTAAAGAATATTGACATCAAAGTGATTGATCAAAATATAAAGATATTATTCAGATAGATTAAATTCACTTACAAAAGGTGAAGTTTTCAGACCGATAGTCATAACACGTAAATATAAAATATGTCGATTATAAGTGCGTGTTTGTACGAAAGAAAATAAAAACAATGAGATTGTAAGATATAAGGTACGACTTGTAGCTCAAGATTTCTCGCAGAGACCTGGAATCGATTATGAAGAGACATATTCATAATGTATCACCATCAATTATAAGAATCTTTAACCAATGACCGGTGATATTTTTACGGCACGGTTTGATGATTATCAATTTGATGAGAATATGTTCCCAGCATTAGGGGGAGAAAAAAGAAAAGTTAGAAAAATAAGATATTTCAGGGAATGCAATCTCTCATTATGATCCTCGAACAAATAGAAATGAGCTTGAAGTTAAGAAAATTTTTCATTTATAAAATATTTCAAATTAGTTACTAGACGTATTCACTGATGCAAAAAAAGGTAACTAGATCGCATATACCAACGTTAAATGCTCCTACTCGAATTGATATTACAAAATGAAAAATCTACCAATATCCAATGGATGTATTCGGTATATGCTAGAAGTGTGGTAGACCGGTTTATTCTAAAAATAAAAATCCTAAAAAGAAAAGGAAGCAAAATAGACAAATTCGTGCTTCTGAAATTAATATACCATAAGATATGATGATACAAAAATAAATAATAGACACAACTAATCAATTACCTCCAGTAGAGGAACAATTACTTGAAAATAATAAAATTATGAAAAATCCTTAACATGAAGAGATTTCAACAAGTTATGTCTATACAAGAAAAGATGGAGTTGAGATAAAGCTATCATTAATCAAAAGTTTGCATATGCAATAGTTATTCATATAATAAATGGAAGGTATGATTTAAAACCAAACTCTATTAAAAAATGTTGACATCATAGTGATTGGTAAAAATGGAAAGATATTATTTAGGTAGAATTAAATTCACTTATAAAACATGAAGTTTTTGGACCGATAGTCATAACACGTGAAAATATAAAACCTGTTAATTATAAATGGGTGTTTGCACGAAAGTGAAATGAAAGCAATGAGATTGTAAGATATAACGCACGACTTGTAGCTCAAGGTTTCTTATAGAGACCTAGAATTGATTATGAAGAGACATATTCTCCTATAGTAGATACAATAACTCTTAGATTTTTAGTAAACCTGACAGTTTCTAAAGGACTCCGTATGTGTCTTATAGATGTTGTAACAACTTATTTATATGGATCACTCGATAGTGATATGTATATTAAAGTCCTTGAAGGACTAGAAATGCCTGAAGCATTTAATTTATTACTATGAGAAAAATATCCAATAAAATTGTGAAGATCTTTATATGGGCTAAAACAATCTGGATGAATGTGGTATAATCATCTTAGTGAATATTTATTAAAATAAGGATATGTGAATAATTCTGTTAGTCCATGTATTTTTATTAAAAAATAAAAATCTAGACTTGCCCTTATTGCAGTACATGTTGATGATTTGAATATTATTGGGACTCCTAAAAAGCTTTAAAAAGTTGTAACACTTTTAAAGAAATATTTTGAAATGAAAGATTTTCTAATGACAAAATTTTATCTTGGTCTACAAATCAAACATTTATCAAATGAAATTTTTATATATTAATCAAATTATACAAAAAAGTGTTAAAGTGATTTAATATGAATAAAGCTCACCCATTGAGTTCTCTAATGGTTGTTCGATCTCTTAATGTAAAGAAATATCCATTTCATTCTAAAGAAGTTAATGAAGAGATTTTTGGTCCTAAAGTACCATATCCTAATGCAATTGCGCATTAATGTATCTAGCTAACTATACAAAGCCAGATACTGAAATGGTGCATTATTAGCGAGATATATTTCTGCACCAATACGAAGATACTAGAATGGTGTTAAATATATATTTTGTTATCTTTGTGGAACTACTAATTTGGGATTATTTTATTCAAAATAATTAAATCTGAAATTAATTGGATTTGCATATGAATGATATCTATCTGATCCACACAAAGGACGATCACAAACAGGATATTTATTTTTATACAGTGGTACTGCAATATCTTGATGCTCAATAAAGCAAACGATTGTTACCACATCTTCAAATCATACAGAAATTGTAACACCCTTATACCCTATATGCATACAATACATATACCCGGTATATGTAAAATGCGCATATATGGTACAAAAATGTCACAGTTAAGTTTTCTAAAAAGTTTTCACTTTTCAAATTTAAAATCTTAAATACTTTAAAATATATATTTAAATAACAAATAAAATATTATTATAAATTATAGGTTCTAAAATAAGTAATAAAAATCTCTGAAAAAAATTTGTCAGAGTTTTGTCTATAATTTGAATATTCCCAAATTCAACAAACAACACAACCTAAATACAAAAACACTCCCAAATAATATCAAATCATCATTTCACCCATACTCCTCAATTTCTCCAAATTTCACAAAATATTTATACACATATATATATGCTTATCCAAAAACACATATAAAATCCATAATAGAACATTTAAAAAAAACACCCTTTATAATTTACAATATATATACCAAAAAATTAATATAACATATGTAATATCAAAATATAATAAAAATATATACATGCTGGCAGTCGGCACTGATCTCGAAGAAGTAGCAAAATTAACTCTACAATCAAGACCTTAAATCTGACTCGACTCAGTCTAAAAGAACTCTCTGGCTCTACCGGATCTCCCCTGTCACCTGCGTGATGAATTACAAACGCACTAAGTTAAAAGCCTAGCAGCATAAACTTTAATAACAATAAAACTCAAATGCAATGCCAATGCACAATGTATATAGATATCATATCTCATATCGTTTCATTAAAATATATTTTTCAATTATTTCACAATTCACAATTCATATAAAAGTAAACACAAGCATGGGCCCAAAGGATTTAATAGGCTATTCAAATTTTAAAGCTATTTTTTTGATCCATATTGACACCCAATGTCTAGCCCGAAGGCAAGTGACACCCAGCATCTATCCCGAAGGCAAATCATAGCGATGCCCAGCATCTAGCCCGAAGATAAATCAATAACTGTTCAAAAAGCTAGCCCCGATGGCAAATAATGAGGATAACCTCATATGCATGACACCAAATACATGTTTCTGAAAATTGAATAACATACTAGGCACACAATTAATTCACATTTCTCATTATCAATCTCTTTCTCATTTTTCTCATAATCAAGCTAGACACATTGCCTCAGTTTTCATTATCTATTAGGCACATTCCCTTATTTTCTCTTTTTTTTTCTCACTTTTCTCACTTTTCTCATTTATAGCAATATCAATTCATCACATTTCATCATATCATCAAATTGCATCACATTTTACCTTAAAACTCATCACTTAAATATTTTGGGTAATTTCACATAATCCACATATTATTCACATTTTATGCACCTTAGCCATTACCAATGGCTTTTTAACAATGCCCTTAATGCATACACAATAAATGGCATTACCCAAATACTTTAGGTCATTTTCACATAATACACATATTTCACATTTTACATAATTTAGCCATTAACAATGGCTTTTCATAATGCATTTAATGCATATATGACATTACACATGGCATAGCACATTATTTATATGTGTTTCATGTATCAAGTAGCTTGACACATTTTTTAATCAAAAATGTGTTAAGCCAAATGTAATACAAATATAACCAATTCATCCAAAGTTTGTACATACCTCGAATGACAACAAAAAATAAGCTTAAACACCACCTCCAACCTTCTCTTCCAACTTGACCTTCAACACTTGGATGGGGAAAATCAACTCTCCTCAGTGCCCAAACCAAATATGATCATAAATAATCATTTAGTATCACATTCTAAGGTATTTCCAATCTTAAATCATAATTAAACATCATTCAAACAAAAATTTCAAAGTTAAGCCTAACCTCACTTTAACTTTGGAATACCATACTAGGCCATTCGATTTGGTATTTTAAGTTTATTTATATTATTTAAAACGTATTTTAACATGTGTAAAAAAAATTACATTACAAAAACACACACTTATGACCAAAACCCTAAAATGGCATAACCTTCCCCCATTGAAGGTTTTCCATTCCAACTCAATCCAATTATCATTTCAAGCTTATATTCATCACTTTTATCTCTAAAGAACATGCTTTAACCAAAAAAATCAAACAATTCAACAACTTTGGAAAACTACTTTTCTAAAACCCTAAATCAACACTTTCATTCTCAAACTCCAATCAAACTCAACCAAATCCAATATTTGACTTTAAAATACTTATTTATACATCTAAATAACCCATTTAGAATCAATTTGCACAATTAAAACCCATGGTTTCTCAAACCCTAAAAGTCCATAACCCTAAATTCTATCTCTTCACCAATCTTTACCCAAACTCATCTATGTCTTTAATCCAACATTAAAATCACTATTAACTACCCAAAATAACTTCATTCATATCTAAATAGACAATTATAACATACTACTTCACATACCTAAAACACATATTTAAACTTTCATGGAAATTCAAGGAAACAAGTTGAAAACTTACCAAATATGGAGGAAATCCCCAAAAATCTAACTTGAACACTTGAAATCCTTCAATTACTTAATCTTGGAAGAAGAAAATTCTTGCCTTCCTTCAATGGAGAAATTCGGCCTTCAAAGGGAAAGAAGAAGAAGATGACACTTTCTCTTTCCTTCCACTCACTTTTATGTCCACATATATATATTATTTAATTATTTATTTAAAAAATCAAAAATTCATCTTTCATTCAAAAAAAAATTATTTTTGAATAATTTTAATAATTTTAAATTTCTAAAGTTTATTTACAAAAATGCCATTGGACTTTGATTTTGACTTTTCTTTTAAAAATTTGACTTTTGGTTACTTTGTATATGTTAGGTATATTTTGCATATATGTCACATATATATTCCATTTTTTCATTTAAATTCCTTCATTTTTCATTTAAAATCATGAATTTAATTTATCCAATTAAATTATAATTTATTTTATTAAATTTTCAAAAATTAAGAATTTTTAAAAATTTGAGATATTACAATTCTCTCCCCTTCGTCCTTGAAATTACCAGTTATCCACTCTGAAACAACTGAGGATATTGACTCTGCATCATCTGCTCACTCTCTCATGTCGCCTCTTCAGTGGTATGATTCCTCTAAAAACATTCAAAAGTGGCACTTTCTTATTCCTCAACTCTTTCACTTATAGTGCCAAAATCGCCACTGGTTCTTTCTCATAAGTTAGATCCAGACTCACCTCAATGGACTCCACTGACAATATATGAGATGGGTTTGACATGTATCTCTAAAGCATAGAGACATGGAAGACATTATGAATCCGATCAAACTCAGGCAACAAAGCCAATCTATAAGCCACTGGACTAACTCTCTCCAGCACCTCATATGGCCCTATGAAATGAGGACTCAACTTCACTTTACGGTTGAATATCAAAATCTTCTTCCAAGGAGACACCTTCAAGAATATTTTATCTCCCACACTGAACTCTATATCTCTTCTCTTCAAATCTATATAGGATTTTTGTCGATCTGAAGCTGCTTTAGACGACCCCGAATTACCATAACTTTCTCTTCTGTTTCCTTAATCAAATTGAGACCGACCACTTTACCTTTTCCAGCCTCATCCCAACACAGAGGTGTCCTGCACTTTCTGCCATACAAGGCCTCATAAGGTGCCATCCCAATACTGGACTAATGCCTATTGCTATAAGTAAACTCAATCAGTAGTAAGAATATGTTTCAGCTCCCAGTGAAATCAATGATATAGCTCCTCAACATATCCTCTAAAATCTGTATCACTCTCTTTGACTTTCCATCTGTCTGAGGATGGAAAGAAGTGCTAAAATGCAGCTGAGAACCTAAAGCATTCTGCAAACTCCTCCAAAATCTTGATGTAAATCAGGGATCTCGATCTGACACCAAAGAAACTGGGACTCCATGCAACCTCACTATCTTACTGATATACAACTCAGTCAACTTCTCAAGAGAATAATCCATCCGAACTGAAAGAAAATGAGCAATCTTCATCATTCGATCAACTATCATCCAGATTGTATTATGCTATCACTCGTTCTCATTTCCACTCTGGCACTGATAATGGCTTGAGCAACCATGAAGGAACTTGGTACTCAGCCTTCACTCTCTGGTAAGTGAGACATCTGGATACAAACTCTGCTATGTCCCTCTTCATTCCTGACCACCAATAATGTTGCTTCAAATCCTGATATATCTTAGTACTCCTAGGGTGCATAGCATAGACTGACTGATGTGTTTCCTTCAAAATTATCCTCTTCAATGCTGCATCATCAAGAATACATAACCTATCTCTATACTATAGACTACCATCATCTCTCACATGAAAGTCTCGACTCTCCTCCATTTGACAATCCATCACAATCTTCTGGATTTTCTCATCTACCAACTGAGCCTCTCTAATCTGATCCAACAAAACTAGCCTCAACTGCAACTGAGTCAACAACGCACCATCATCACAAGAATCAAATCTGGCATGCAATGCTCTCAACTCAACAAGCAACAAGAGTGAATAGGCAGTCAAACATTCCAAAGACTTCTGACATAAGGCATCAACAACAACATTTTCCTTGCTAGGATGATAATCAATTATACAGTCATAATCTTTAATCAACTCTAACCACTATCTCTCCCGGAGATTTAGTTCGCTCTGAACCCCCAGGTACTTCAAACTCCTGTGAACCGTATAAATGAAACACTTCTCCCGATACAAGTAATGCCGCCAAATCTTTAATGCAAAAACTATGGCCCCTAGCTCTAAATCATGAGTTGGGTAATTCAGCTCATGTGGCTTCAACTGTCGAGAGGTATAAGCAATGACTCTACCCTCCTGCATCAAAATACAACCTAAACTACTATGTGAAACATCACTATATATCACATAAGGTTTACCTTCCACAGACAGGGTAAGGACAGGAGCCTAAGTCAACATCTCCGTCAGCTACTCAAAACTCGCCTGACATTGATCTGTCCACACAAATCAAACTCCCTTCCAAAGTAATATGGTGAGTGGTGTAGCTATCATAGAAAAATCCTTCATAAATCGATGATACTAGCCTGCCAAACCCGAAAAACTTCTAACCTCTATCACAGTCTTCGGTGGAATCCAATTCAAGATAGCCTCGACTTTACTCAAATCAACTCTAATACCCTCTGCTGATACCACATGACTGAGAAAAGTCACCTGATCAAGTCGGAACTCACACTTAGACAGTTTAGCGTACAACTGCTTCTCTCTCAGAGTCTACAATACAATCTGTAAATGTCTATCATGATTCTCCTCATTACGTGAAGACACCAGAATATCATCAATGAAGACCATCACAAACTGATCTAAGTATGGTCTAAACACCCTGTTCATCAAATTCATAAATGATGCTAGTGCATTTGTCAATCCAAAAGTCATCGTCAGAAACTCATATTGTCCATACTTCGTGAAAAAAGTTATCTTGGGTACATCCACATCTTTGACTCCCAAATGATGGTACCTTAATCTCATATCAATCTTAGAGAATACTGATGCTCCCTTAAACTAATCAAAGAGATCATCTATCTGAAGTAAAGGATACTTATTCTTGATGGTCACCTTATTCAACTGCCTGTAATCAATACACAATCTCCCTTCTTCTTCACAAATAAAATAGGAGCTCCCCACGGAGACACACTAGGGTGGATAAACCTTTTATCCAGCAACTCCTACAACTACACTTTCAACTCCCTCAACTCTACAGGTGCTATCCAATATGGGGTAATAGAGATGGGAGTGGTATCAGGCATCATATCAATACCAAACTCAACCTCTCTCTCAGGAGGTACCCTTGGCAACTCATCAGGGAAAATATCTGGAAACTCAGCAACTGTGGGTATACTGTCGAGCTGGGACCCCACTACTCTCGTATCTACAACATGAGTAAGATAAGCATCACATCCCTTTTGAATCATCCTCCTAGCTAAAACAGCTGAAATAAATATGGATGAAAGATGTCTCTGCTCACTAGATTCTATCGCATCCCTACCATCATGTGTTCTCATGGTAACACGTTTTCACTGACAGTCTACCATAGCCCCTTGCCTGGACAACCAATCCATGCCTAGAATCAAATCATACTCCCTAAAAGGCATCTCAATTAGGTCATCGAGAAACTCTTCATCTTGAGCCACAGCCGGACTATCTCGGTGCACCCTGCTAACCCAACACTGTGCCTTAAACAATTTTTTACCAAAAAATCAAACCCTAAGGACTCTGCATGCAAATCACTCATAGGCAAGATGGATGCACTGATGTATGAATGAGTCGACCCAGGGTCCATCAATGCAAGAACTGAAGTACCGAATAAATAAAAAGTATTAATAATAACAGCTAAAGCATCTGGCTGCTTCTGAATCACATAGACCCGCTGTTATGGCCATGCCTTATCTGGTCTACCAACAGCTATAGAATTGACTCTCTGACAAGTCCCAGATCGACCACCTCTACCAAAATCTCTGCCACCACGACCCCTTGTGACACTAGGTCGAGAAGCTGCAGTATCTGTTTGTCTATCCTCTGATGGCACTGGACAATTTCTGATAAAATGGTTTGGCAATCCAAATCTGAAACACACAGCAGATGTACCTCTCCTTCAGCAGACATCTCCATGTACTCTACCACAATGAGCATAGGTAGGTGGAGCAGGCCTCTAAGCCACTAGGGTTGGAGCACTAGCCACTGAAACTGCAGGTCTCTAGCTTTGTCTCTGCTACTTTATTCACCTGCTACACTACCCCTGACTCCCACTTGTAATATCCCAAAATTATTTTTCAAAAATCCTAATTTTTAGAAAATTAAATAAAATAAATTATAATTTAATTGAATAAATTAAATAAATGGTCTTAAATGAAAAATGAAGGGTTTTTAAATGAAAAGTAGAATATATATGTGATATATATACAAAATATATAGAACATATAAAAATCAACAAAAAAAGTCAACACTTTTTAAAAGAAAAGTCAAAAGTCAAAGTAAACGAGTATTTTAGTAATTAAATCTTAAAAATTCAAAATTATTAAATTAATTCAAAAATAAATAATATTTTGAGTGGAAGATGGACATTTGAACTTTTAATTTATTAAAAAATAATTAAATAATTAATTATTAAAATATTAAATAATATATATATATGTGGTTTAAAATAAGAGATGAAAGGAAAGAGAAAATAAAAAAAAATCTTCTTCTTCTTCTCCATCAAGGGCCAAACCTCCATGTGTGTAGTGCTCAAATTTTTTCTTCTTCTAAACTCAACTAATTGAAGGATTTAACAAGTTTAAAGTGAATTTTTGGTGATTTCCACCAAAATTGGTAAGTTTCCAACTCTTTTCTTTGAATTACATGGAAATTTTGAATATGTGAGTTTTGGATTCTTGTTGTAAGTGATTTAAATATTGTAATTGGTGTGTATGATTTTATTTCAAGTGATTAAAAATGATTTTAAGGTTGGATTGAAGATAAGGTTGGATTGAAGAATCGGTTGAGTTTGACTAAAGAGTGGTGAAGAGGGAGAATTTAGGGTTATGTAATTTTTGGGGTTTTGAAATCATGGTTTTTAATTATGCAAATTGATTCCAAATGAGTTTTTTTATGCATAAACAAGTATTTTAAATTCAAATATTGAATTTGGTTGAATTTAATTGGAGCTTGAGAATAGAAGTGTGATTTAGGGTTTTGGAAAAGTGATTTTTCCAAAGTTGTAGAATTATTTGATTTTATTGGCTTAAGTGTGTTGTTTAGTGTTAAAAGTAATGAATATAAGCTTGAAATGATAAATGGATTGAGTTGGAATGGAAAACCTTCAATGGGGAAAAGGTTATGTCATTTTTGGGTTTTGGTCCTAAGTATGTGTTTTTGTGATGTAATTGATTTAAATGTGTTAAAATATATTTTTAATAATATATATAAACTTAAAATACCAAATTGAATGGCCTAGTATGGTATTCCAAAGCTAAAGTCAGGTTAGCCTTAACTTTGGATTTTTTGCTTAGATGATGTTTAATTATGGATTAAGATTGAAAATGCCTTAGAATGTGGTACTAAATGATTATTTATGATCACATTTGGCTTAGGCATTGAAGAGAGTTAATTTGTCTCATCCAAGAATTGAAGGGAAAGTTGGAAAAGAAAGATTGGAGGGTGTTTAAGCTTGCTTTTGGTTATCATTTGAGGTATGTACAAACTTTGAATGATTTGGTTATATTTGCATTACATTGGGCTTAACACATTTTAGATTGAAAAATGTGTTAAGCTACTTGATACATGGAATATGTATGAATCATGTGCTATGACATGTGTAATCTCATATATTTGTTAAATGCATTGTGAAAAGCCCTTGTTAATGGCTAAATTGTGTAAATTATGAAATATGTGTATTATGTGAAAATGACCCAAAGTGTTTGGGTAATGCCATTTGTTGTGTATGCATTTAGGGCATTGTTAAAAAGTCATTGGTAATGGCTAAAATGCATCAAATATGAATCATATGTGAAATTACCCAAAATATTTGGGTGATGATTTTTGAGGTAAAATGTGATAAAATGTGATGAATTGATATTGACATAAATGAGAAAAATAAGAGAAATGAGAAAAGTGAGAAAAGATAAGAAAATTAAGGCAATATGCCTAATAGATAATGAAAAATGAGACAATGTGCCTAGCTCGATTATGAGAAAATGAGAAAGAGATTGATAATGAAAAATGTGAATTATTTGTGTGCCTAGTATATTATTCAATTTTCAAAGTTCTGTGTTTGGCGTCATGCCTATGAGGTTATTTTCATTATTTGCCTTCAGGCTAGATGTTGGGCATCACTATGATTTGCCATCAGGCTTGACATTGGACTTCACTTGCCTTCGAGCTAGATGCTAGGCATCACTATGATTTGCCTTTAGGCTAGACGTCGGGCGTCACTTGCCTTCAGGCTAAACACTGGTATTAATATGGACCAAAATAGTAACTCTAAAATTTGAATAGCATATTAGATCCTTTGAGCCCATTCTTGTGTTTGTTTTATATGAATTATGAATTGTGAAACAATTGAGAAATATGTTAAAATGAAATGATATGATATACAATATCTATATGCATTGTGCATTTGCATTGCATTTGAGCTTTATTTCTATCAAACTTTGTACCGCTAGGCTTTTGGCTTAGCACGATTGAAATTCATCGCACAGGTGACACGGTAAATCTAGCTAAGCTAGAGAGTTCTTCTAGACCAGGTCGGGTCTAGATGTCAGGTTTTGCTTGTAGAGTTGATTTCAAGATCAGAAACACTGCCAGCAACATGTATACATTTTATATTATCATATTTTGTGGTATTATGTATATTATAACATGTTTTTGGATGAATATGTATCATAAATTATAAAGAATGTTTTAGATAAAATTTGAGATATGTTATATATATATATGTATAAATGTTTTGAGAAACTGTGGTAGGATTGAGGAGTTTTGTGTGAATGGTGATTGGGTAATATTTGTGAGTGTTATCTTATGCAGGTTGTGTTGTTTATTTAATTTGGAAATTTCTAAATTATAGACAAAAATCTTGTGAGCGGGGATTTTTTTCCCCACTCCCTGTGGAATGATTCTTACAACTTTGGCACTGTTTAGGCTCGGGGGCTTAGAGAACACGAGCCTAAGCCAGGATAAAATAGAATCGCCACTCGGACGGGCCGAGAAAAAGAAAGGGGTGGATGACTCAATTCCTAAGGAATCCCCAACCCCTTAATGGGTCTGGAAAGTTGGGTACGTGTGGGGAAGGTGAGAAATGGCCCAGCAACCCCACAACGCCTAGTTCATTGGATCCGGCCTCCTTTGCAGGTATTAATATTATAAACAAGTGCTTACATTGTCCATGTCTAAAACTAAATAGGACACCCACCAAAAGCTGGAAATGTGCCTTTTACATTAATCCCAAAAGTATAAAATAAATTAAATTACATAAGGTTTAAATAATGAGGTACCCACAAAGTGGAAACATACCTCTTACATTAGTACCAAATTAAACAAATAATAATCATAATAATAAAGAAAATATCCATCCATGATAAATTAAATAAATCAAACATTAAAATCAAATAAATCAACCATCAAAACATATAATAAACTACATAACCAAATCTAAAATTAAATAAAGCAATAAAAAGTATAAGCTTAGGGTTTTAAAGAATTTAGGGTTTTTAGAACTTAGGTTTTTGGAACTTTAGGGTTTTGGAAACTAGAGTTTTGTAATTAGGGTTTTGAAATTAGGGTTTTTGAAACTAGGGTTTTTAGAATTCAAGGTTACTGGATTGGATTCTAAGAAGATTAGGGTTTAGGAAAATTAAGGCATTAAGACACTGGGGTTAAGGTTTTGAGAATAAATAAGATAGTTTAGTATTTTTGATATTTCAGAAAACATATTCTACCCTAGGATTTAAGGAAGCAGTTTAGAGTTTTATATTGTTAGACAAAAGATCTCTATTTTGATCCTTGACAACTCAAATGGATGATCTATTTAACTTGTGTTTAAGAATCTTGTTGCAGGATTAGGTTGCCTCAAGTAAAGCAAGACAGAACAATTCTAGCGGTCGCACCAGACCAGAATACGACCGCTACATGCAATTACAGAATGAAACCTTATCACAGTAGGTTTCGCGGTCAGAAGTTCGACCTCAGTCGCGACCGCGCCTCAAGAATGGCGGCCGTCCAAAATACTTGCCCGACCGCTACTCAAGGAACTTAAATCATTACAATCACAGTAAGGTTCGCGGTGACAAGAACGGTGAATGATTCGACCTCGCTAATCAATTTAGCGACCGCCCATTCAGAATCGCGACCGCCCAACAATTCAAGAAGAAATTGCTCAAAGAGACAGTAGTGTTCGCGTCCACAGGTGCGTCCAGAAGTTCGACGCGAAACTGTGAGTTCGATCGCGAGATTCTGCATAGGGCGACCGCGAGATTCAAATTATGGCGGACATTCAGTTTTGCTCTGTCAGAGAATGACACGTAATATGACCGTTGTAAACCCACTTGAAGATTCAAAAAGGGCGACCGCACCTCTGCTTGGCGCGAACGTCCCGACAAACAAAGCATGGGCAAGAAACGGTCCGACAAACATAGCATGGACAAGATTCCAGCTGCAGAGCACTAAAATTCGACCGTTGTAGCTTTTTCAAAAGCAGCGACAGTCCCTTGTTAAAGGACGACCGCGAGAAGCATGAGCACGACCATCCTTGCATGAAGGGCGACCGCGAAGTGCTTCGGACAGTTTAAGTAAAGAAGGTCTATTCTGCCAAGACTTTATTCAAAACTTCAATAACGGCTAGTAAGACCACATTGGCTATAAATACAATGTCTCTATGAGAAAACAATATAGTGAAGTGAAAAAGAACAATCAAGAAATCAGATTTTCATAGCCAAGCAACAAATTTTCTTTTACTTAAACTTACAATTAAATTGTAATGAATGTTAGGTGTGATCATTGAAAACACCATTGTATAAGTTTGAGTGTAAGATTGGGAAACACTTGGGTTGTGAGAGTGAGCCTTGTAAAACTCTTGATTGGGTTGTAAGTGTGAGCCTTAGAAAAACACTTGTGAAGTTAGGTGTGAACTTGTGAAAACACCAAAGTTGGAAGTGAGCTTGTAAAAACTTCAAAGAATAGTGGAACCTTAACAAGTTGTTAAGGAAGTGGATGTAGGATTGAGGTAAATCCGAACCACTATAAATCTTGTGTGTTCTTTCTTTCTTTCATTACTCAACCAACTTTCTATTCCGCATTTGTGTTTGTTGAGTTTTTTAATTTGCCATCATTTCGTGAGGAAACCAATTCACCCCCCCCCTCTTGGTTGCCATCTTGGGACAACAATTGGTATCAGAGCCCTGAGATTTCTTAAACTTAATTGTAAAATCTGATCCACTATGGCAACTTCTTCTTCATCAAGCTCTCATGGAAATCTTAACTCTATTCTTAGACCCTATTTTGATGGAACTGATTACTCATACTGGAAACACAAAATGTACTTGTTTCTAGATAGTGAAGGGATTGAACTATGGGATTTCGTGGAAAGTGAGTGGAAATCTCCTACTCATGAAGTTGACGGTATTCAAGTTCCTCTTCCCAAAGCTCAATGGTCAACTAGCAATATCAGAGATCGATTCAAGAACAATAGAGCTGCTTCCATCTTGATGAACTCCATTTCAAGAGAAGAAGGTGGAAGAGTTCAACATTTAACTTGTGCACATTGCATTTGGAAAACACTTGAAAACTACCATGAAGGTATGACTCAAGTAAGATTCACCAAAAAACAAATGCATGTTCATGAGTATGAGCTATTCAAGATGAAACCAAATGAAAACGTCACCGACATGACAAATCGCTTGCTTGCTATTGTCAATGAACTAAAGAAGTATGGCAAGGTATATGATCAAGGTGATGTAAATAGTAAAATCTTGAGAGCCCTAAGAGCTAGAAAGAACTTTGAATCCAAAGTATCATCCATAGAAGAAGCTCATGATCTCAGCACATTAAGAACCGACGAGCTAGTTGGTAAATTACTCACTTTTGAGCTGCACAGTGAAAAAGAAGAAGATCAAGGTGAGAAAGAAAAGAGAAAACCAATTGCACTCAAAGCAATCAAAGAAGCTGAGAGCTCAAGCAATGAAGGTACTGATGATGAAGATGAAATGGCAATGTTCTCAAAAAGAATTAATGAATGGAAAAGAAAGAAAAGATTACAAGCAAACAAAGGTACACCTCCTAAATTCTCCTTCAAAGATAAAGAAAAGAAAAATGAGGTAAAGTGCTATGAATGTGGAAAAACTGGTCACATCAAATCGGATTGCTACAAATTAAAGAACAAAAGGAAATGGGATAAAGAAAAGAAAAAGTCTCTCAAAGCCACATGGGATGACTCTTCTTCAAGTGAGGAAGAAGAAGAAGAAGGAATTGCAAATCTATGTCTCATGGCTATTGAAGATGACTCCAATGAGGTAAGTACTCAATCCTTTGATCTTGTAGCACATGATGATATAAATGATATAGATGATAGTGATTTGATTGAGCACATGAATTTTAAAATAGAAAAATATTATTCTAAAATGATGCTTTACAAAGAGAAAAACTCTAAGTTAGAAAAAGATTATATATGCTTAAAGAATTCTACCTTAGAATTGAAAACCTCAAATGAACACTTGATGAACACAATAGGAGAATTAAAGAAAAGCTCACATGACTTAGAAAAAGTGATTAAAGAGAATGAGACATTGAAGCATGAACTAAAAGAACTAATAGAATCAATTTCCAGATTTCATAAAGGAAAGGAAGCATTGAACACATTAATTAATAATCAAAGATCACCTTCCTTGAAATATGGATTAGGATTCAATGGCTCAACCAACATTGCACCTAGCAAACCAACATTTGTGAAAGCATCTACAACTAAAATTTCTGATGTTCATATCAAAGATGCTTGCACCAAGTCTAAAAGAACTAGTTATGGTTCACTAGGAGATAAAGCCAAAAATAATTATGCATTGTTGTTCACTAAATTTGCACAAAAGAAATCACATACTTGTAGTTGTATGTATAATGCAAAAAGAAAAATGCAGAAGAATAGAATACCATGGCAATGAACATATTGCATGAAATTTGGACACAAAAATTTTTCTTGTTATATAAGAAAGGCACATCTCAAGTTAGAAGGCACTTTTTCTACTAACCATCAAGGACCCAACTTCAAGTGGGTACCTAAAAGAAGATGATCACAATTGTTTTGCAGGTATGCCTAAAATCTACTACCAATGAAAGCACATGGCTTGTGGATAGTGGATGCTCAAGGCATATGACTGGAAATGCAAAGCTCTTTACAAGTATTACCTACAAACATGGAGGTAACGTAACTTTTGGAAACAATGCTAAAGGTAAAATTCTTGGTGTTGGCTCCATTGGTTCTATTGGTAAGGATTTAATTGAAGATGTATGGCTTGTTGATGGTTTGAAACATAACTTGCTAAGTGTTAGTCAACTTTGTGATAAAGCATACTTTGTCGAGTTTGATTCCAAGGAATGCAAAATCACAAACTCAAATGATGTTATCATATTTAAAGGTACTAGAACAAACAACACTTACAATGTCAGCATACATTCAAATCATACATGTTTAATGTCCACTAATAATGATGCATGGTTATGGCATAGAAGACTAGGACATGCTGGTATGGATCAATTGAAATATATTTATAATGAGAACTTAGTTGATGGCTTACCTAAGATAAAATATGATAAAGATAGAATTTGTGAAACTTGTCAACATGGTAAGCAACATAAAAGCTCATTTAAATCAAAGAGTATTATAAGTACCTCTAGACCTTTAGAGCTCATTCATTTAGACTTGTTTGGACCAAATAGAGTTACAAGCTTAGGAGGCAAATCATATGCATTTGTTCTTGTTGATGATTACTCTAGATTCACATGGGTTAATTTCTTAGCTCAAAAGAATGAAGCCTTTAATTGCTTCAAAACATTTGCAAAAAGAGTTCAAAATGAAAAAGGATATGTGATCACATCTATTAGAAGTGATCATGGTAAAGAATTTGAAAATGAAAATTTTGAAACCTTTTGCAATGAACTTGGCATTTCACATAATTTTTCTGCTCCTAGAACTCCACAGCAAAATGGTGTAGTTGAAAGGAAAAATAGAACTTTAATTGAAATGGCTAGAACAATGCTCAATGAATATGATTTACCATCTAATTTTTGGGCAGAAGCCGTTAATACAGCTTGCTACATTGCAAATCGTGTTTACAAAAGGCATTTAACTAATAAAACTTCTTATGAGCTATGGAATGGAAGAATACCCAGAATTGGATATTTTAGAGTATTCAGATGCAAATGCTTCATATTGAATACCAAGGATAATCTTGGAAAATTTTCATCCAAATCAGATGAAGGCATATTCTTAGGATATTCATCATATAGCAAAGCATATAGAGTATTTAACATGAAAACTCTAGTAATAGAAGAATCAATGCATGTTGTATTTGATGAATCATCTAAACTTGATCAAAAGAAAGGTATTACTTTTAATGACCCTGCAGATAATCTTGAACCTCTTGAATCTATTGATGCTCCAAAGATCAATCAACTTGAAGAAAAGACTCAGGATCTACCTAAGGATTGGCAATACAAGAAAGATCATCCAAAGGAACTCATCATTGGAGAAACATCTAAGGGAGTAATCACTAGATCTAAAATTAATCATGTTGATGTTAATTTTGCTTTTGTTTCTCAAATTGAACCAAAAACTGTTGAGGAAGCTTTAAATGATGAAAATTGGATAACTGCAATGCAAGATGAACTTAATCAATTTGAAAGAAATAATGTTTGGCAACTTACTCCTAGACCTAAAGATCATTCTATAATAGGATGCAAATGGGTTTATAGGAATAAGCTTGATGAAAATGGTCACATTATTAGAAATAAAGCAAGATTGGTAGCCAAAGGTTATAATCAAGAAGAAGGTATTGATTATGATGAAACCTTTGCCCCTGTAGCCAGATTAGAAGCTATTAGAATATTACTTGCTTTTGCATGTCATATGAATTTTAAGCTTTATCAAATGGATGTTAAAAGTGCATTTCTAAACGGACTCATAAATGAAGATGTTTATGTTGAACAACCTCCTGGATTTGAAAACTACAAATTTCATGATCATGTTTTCAAACTTACCAAAGCTTTATATGGATTGAAACAAGCACCTAGAGCATGGTATGATAAACTTAGTGCATATTTGCTTGAAAATGGTTTTGCAAAAGGAAAAGTAGACACAACTCTCTTTGTTAAAAAGGATAAGCATAACATTTTGATTGTACAAATTTATGTGGATGACATAATATTTGGAGCTACTGATGAAGCCTTGTGCAAAGAATTTGCTTCTTGTATGACCAGGGAATTTGAAATGAGCATGATGGGTGAACTCAAGTTCTTCCTTGGATTGCAAGTCAAGCAATGTAAAGATGGGATCTTCATCAACCAATCCAAATATACAAGAGAACTCATGAAGAAATTTGGAATGGATGGCTGCAAAACTAGCAAAACTCCCATGAGCACATCCTTGAAATTAGGTAAAGATGACAATGGTAAAGCAGTAGATGAGAAGAAATATCGAGGTATCATCGGATCACTACTTTACTTAACCGCATCTAGGCCTGATATAATGTACAGTGTATGTCTATGTGCTAGATTTCAAACTTGTCCTAAAGAATCACACTTGAATGCCACTAAAAGAATCTTGAAATATTTAAGTGGTACAATGCAATTAGGACTTTGGTATCCAAAGAACACATCATTTCATATTATAGGATTTTCAGATGCAGATTATGCAGGTAGTATCTTAGATAGAAAAAGCACAACAGGAGCATGTCACTTTCTTGGTAATTGTTTAGTTTCTTGGCATAGTAAGAAACAAGCATCAGTTGCTTTATCCACAACGGAAGCTGAATATGTTGCAGCTTGTTTTTGTTGCACACAAGTATTATGGATGAAACAACAATTGCTTGACTATGGTAAAGTTTTTAACAATATTTCCATTAAATGTGACAACACTAGTGCTATCAATTTGTCTAAGAATCCTATACAACATTCTAGATCCAAGCATATAGATATTAGACATCATTTTTTGAGGGAAAATGTGCAAAATCAGAACATAATTCTAGAATTTATTGAAACACAAAATCAACTTGCGGATGTCTTTACAAAACCATTGAATGAAGATAGACTTAATTTTATTAAACTTAATTTAGGAATGATTGATGGAAATACTTTGAATTAATTGCCTATCAATGAAGTTTCTATGTGCATGAATTTAATGGTTCTTAACACTCTAGAAATATTTTCTATCTTTCCATGAATCTTTCAATTTTTAAGTCTTTAGCGGTCGCTCCAGAGTCCTTTCGCGATCGCTATCTTGTCTGACAGTTTCATTCAAACTAATGACTCTGTGCGCGGTCGAGAAAATTTTGTGCGCGGCCGCACCAATTTGAATAGTTTCGACCGTTACAGACAATTTCTTCTCTCGCGAGCGTACTTATCTTGAAAATGGTCGCTAGACCTCATTTCGCGATCGCACCTTGTTCAATGTGCGACCGCACCCTGTACACTCTGCTCAAAAATTTATAACCGTTGGCTGTGTGACAGGTCGCAAATCTTGACTTTCAACAGTCATAAACGGCTATTTTCGTTATTTCATCTTTTTAAGAGCATAATAAATAATTTTCTTTGATATTTTGCTTCTAAAAACATTCTGAAACCCTAAAATCTTCTCCTCATCATCTGTCATTCAATTGAACCTCTGTTTTCCTGCTCTCTTCTGTTCTTTCTGTTTCAATGGCTCCCAAAAGAAAAACCACCTCCAAAATTAAGGGTCAAGCCAAGAGAGTTCCAGGAATCACCATTAGAGAACCTGTTGTTGAACCTCCATCTCCTCCTCAATCCAAAAGAGGTGAGAAAATTCACAAACCTCACCACCAAACCTCTGAGGAAGACATTAGGTATGCTATGCTTAAGAAAAAGAAGGTTGAAGGCACCAAATCACCTTTTGGTGGAATGCTTTCTGCATTGGGCATCAAGGACGAAATTGAGAGATTGTTGGATGTCCTTGGATGGAGAAAATTTGTCTTTCCAGAAGAGGTAGGCTACTCTAGTCTTAGCAAAGAATTTCTGATGTCTCTTCAAATAGAAAAGAGTGCAAATTCTGCACTAGGGTGGTATGGAGTTAGATTTAAGCTCTTTGATCAATACCAAGCCCTATCTCTAGAAGATTTTGGTAGCATTTGGAACTTCCCTTCTGAAGGTATAACCTCTTACAATGACCAAATGTTCTCCAACCGAACCCTTTCTGATTTCTGGCAAGAAATTTCCATTGAAACTTCCTTTGAAAAAGAATCCAAAGCCAGACATATCAAAACTCTCACCCACTGGATGCTCCATAGGATTATCACTTATACCATCCACCAAAGAGCAGATGGAAATGAGAAAGTCACCAAAAGAGACCTCATCTTTATGTATGCTTTCACCCATAACATCAAAATAAACTCCACCAAGTTCTTGATAGACACCTTCTTTCATCATGCTGTTACAAGAACTGGTACATTCTTCCTATCCTCTCAAGTTACTCAAATAGCTAGGCACCTAAACCTTCTGAATGATTTGAACTTAGCTACCTTGAGAAACCCTTTCACTCTAGCTTCCAGTGCTATCACAATAGATTACTTAGAGCATGCTGAATGTGTTAGGAAAATTGAAGGATCATATGTATACTACTTTGGCAAGAAATGAGTAATGGATAAACAAAAGAAGAGGCCAAGATATACAATTGAGGAAGAAGGAGATTCAGTTGAAGTTGCTGTGGAATTACCTCCAAAAGCAACTTCATCAAAAGTTGCTCAAGAAACTACTTCATCCTCCACTCAACTCATCCTCCAAGCTATCAAAACTCTTTCCAGGAAATTCTCCAAGTTCAAGAAAAGTGTCTCCAAGAGATTTCAGCACTTGAACAAGAGAATTGACCTTATATCTCATATGCACCATGATCTCTATGACATGCAAGGAAAATTGGACTTGCCTCAGTGCAACCTTGAAGATTGGGATATAAGTGATCATACCCAAAGCATTCCTGAAGAAGAAGAGTCCATCAGCACTAGCTCTGCCTCTGTTGCTCCTAAAGATAAAGGAAAAGCTCCTTTAGTTGAAGAAGAACTAGATGTAGATGATGACTCTGAATAGCTTAAAACTTTTTGTCTCTATTGTTTGCATTTTCATATGATTATTGCTTTATTTTCTGCCTTTGTACTTTTCTCTATCCTTAATAAACATGTTTGTTTCAAATGTTATTTGTTTTTCCTTATTTGTTGTTGTTTTGATCCTTACATTTGTTTAAACATTTGATTTATTTTGCCTATGACAATGGGGGAGAAAATAACAACATAATGGAATGAAACTCAGTAAACATAATAGGGGAGAAAATAGTACAATGAATTGTTTAAACTGTTTATACATAACCTAATGCACCAAGATTATCACAATGCTCTTAATCATGACTTATGCATAAATCAAGGGGGAGCATTTTAGACTTATTATTTTTTCATCATTCCATTTGAATTGTCAAAGTCAAAATGGGGGAGATTGTTAGACAAAAGATCTCTATTTTGATCCTTGACAACTCAAATGGATGATCTATTTAACTTGTGTTTAAGAATCTTGTTGCAGGATTAGGTTGCCTCAAGTAAAGCAAGACAGAACAATTCTAGCGGTCGCACCAGACCAGAATACGACCGCTACATGCAATTACAGAATGAAACCTTATCACAGTAGGTTTCGCGGTCAGAAGTTCGACCTCAGTCGCGACCGCGCCTCAAGAATGGCGGCCGTCCAAAATACTTGCCCGACCGCTACTCAAGGAACTTAAATCATTACAATCACAGTAAGGTTCGCGGTGACAAGAACGGTGAATGATTCGACCTCGCTAATCAATTTAGCGACCGCCCATTCAGAATCGCGACCGCCCAACAATTCAAGAAGAAATTGCTCAAAGAGACAGTAGTGTTCGCGTCCACAGGTGCGTCCAGAAGTTCGACGCGAAACTGTGAGTTCGATCGCGAGATTCTGCATAGGGCGACCGCGAGATTCAAATTATGGCGGACATTCAGTTTTGCTCTGTCAGAGAATGACACGTAATATGACCGTTGTAAACCCACTTGAAGATTCAAAAAGGGCGACCGCACCTCTGCTTGGCGCGACCGTCCCGACAAACAAAGCATGGGCAAGAAACGGTCCGACAAACACAGCATGGACAAGATTCCAGCTGCAGAGCACTAAAATTCGACCGTTGTAGCTTTTTCAAAAGCAGTGACCGTCCCTTGTTAAAGGACGACCGCGAGAAGCATGAGCGCGACCATCCTTGCATGAAGGGCGACCGCGAAGTGCTTCGGACAGTTTAAGTAAAGAAGGTCTATTCTGCCAAGACTTTATTCAAAACTTCAATAACGGCTAGTAAGACCACATTGGCTATAAATACAATGTCTCTATGAGAAAACAATATAGTGAAGTGAAAAAGAACAATCAAGAAATCAGATTTTCATAGCCAAGCAACAAATTTTCTTTTACTTAAACTTGCAATTAAATTGTAATGAATGTTAGGTGTGATCATTGAAAACACCATTGTATAAGTTTGAGTGTAAGCTTGGGAAACACTTGGGTTGTGAGAGTGAGCCTTGTAAAACTCTTGATTGGGTTGTAAGTGTGAGCCTTAGAAAAACACTTGTGAAGTTAGGTGTGAACTTGTGAAAACACCAAAGTTGGAAGTGAGCTTGTAAAAACTTCAAAGAATAGTGGAACCTTAACAAGTTGTTAAGGAAGTGGATGTAGGATTGAGGTAAATCCGAACCACTATAAATCTTGCTTTCTTTCATTACTCAACCAACTTTCTATTCCGCATTTGTGTTTGTTGAGTTTTTTAATTTGCCATCATTTCGTGAGGAAACCAATTCACCCCCCCCCCCCCTCTTGGTTGCCATCTTGGGACAACATATATAAACAATTAAGATTAAAGTTTTTAGAAAATGTAAAGAAGATTAGGGTTTGGAGAATTAAGAAGACATTTTGAAGTTTTGGAAAAATAAGTTAGGGTTTAAATGATTAAGAAATTTAGGGTTTAAGGGAGAAAGATTCATGGTTTTATAATTTTGGAAACAAAAGAACGATTTAGGGTTTTGATAATTTAATCAATGACTTAGGCTACTGGATGTTTTAAAGATCTTTTGTAAAACATACAAGTGGAGTTACGAACACCAACTGATTGATGTATTAACTAAAACAAACAATTAAAGTTATTAAAACAAAGATCAATTTACTGCATGTTCAAAGACCAAGTTACTGCACATTCAAAGATCAAGTTAATGCATGTTCAAATATCAAGGTACTGCATGTTCAAATATCAAGTTACTGCACGTTCAAAGATCAAGCTACTACATGTTCAAAGATCAAATTACTGCATGTTCTTATTAATCTAAGAAAATGAAGCTACTGTGAGCATGAATAATTTATGATTAAATATCAAACCTCCATCATTGGTTCCACCAAAAAAAAATTGATTTCTGGATGAACAATGTGAAGACGGTATGGACTCTGCCTTCTTCTTTGGTTGTCTTGATATTTTTGCTTGTTGTTTCCTTCGTTCTCAAAAAAATTGTTATTGTTCTTCTCTGTTTGTTGTTTAATCTCTCTTAATGTTAATTGTTGTTCCTCTTTAATGTTAATTGCCACCCTTGTTAAAGTATAAAACGTTATTATTTATTGGTAAACCTCACTCAGAATCCTTAACCCTAATATTAATCCATCCTTAAAACAAATTTTAATTCAATTTGAAAACTAATTTCAAAAAAACATTTGATGCCATGTCGACTTGGGGCAATCAGATCAACATGGACCAAAGCCATGTCGACCTAGAGCAACCAGGTCGACGTGGCCTTTGGCTCATGTCGACCTGGGCATCCAGGTCGACATGGCCTTTGGCTCATGTCAACCTTGGGCATCCAGGTCAACATGAGCCAAGGCTCATATCACTTGGGCCCTCCTAACTTGAACTAGTTTCGCATTTTTCAAAATTTTGGTCCGGACCATCTAAAAAAGACTTGGTTTAGGGTTTTGTAGCTGAGTTTGTGCCTTTTAAAATTGGACTGACTTATTAGAAGTTGTAGATCGGATTGAATTTATTTTGGCATTCTTTAATTAAGATCATATTAACTTAGGGCCAAAATTAAGGGTCTACAGTTTGCCCCCTATTTGAGTGATCTGAGACTACAGCAAAAGAGAGCGAAAAGCAATGTGATTTTTGACTAATTTTTGATGAGGATGGGTATTTGGATTTGATTTGGGTACTTGGACCCGAGACTAAACTTGATTTGGGTACTTGGACTTGAGACTGAATTTGATTTGGGTACTTGGACCCGAGACTGGATTGGATTCGGGTACTTGGACCTGAGATTGGGTACTTACACCCATGACTGAATTGGGTACTTGGACCCAAGACTAGGTACTTAGACCCGAGACTGAATGGAATTTGGGTACTTGGACCCGAGATTGGATACTTTGACCCAAAACTAGATTGGATTTGGGTACTTGGACCCGAGACTGAATTGAATTTGGGTACTTGGAGCCGAGACTGGATACTTGGACCTGTGATTGAATTGAATTTGGGTGCTTGGACCCAAGACTTGGACCCATGATCGAATTGGGTACTTGGACCCAAGACTGAATTGAATTTGGGTACTTGGACCTGAGATTGGGTACTTGGACCCGAATTAGAGTGGATTTAGTTGCTTGGACATGAGATTGGATTCAATTTGGGTACTTAGACCCGAGATTAGATACTTGGACCCGAAACTTGATTGGATTTTGGTACTTAGACCCGTGATTGGGTACTTGGACCCAAAACTAGATTGGATTTGGGTACTTGGACCCGTAACTGGGTACTTGGACCTGAGACTGAATTGAATTTGGCTTGGACCCGAAACTGGGTACTTGGACCCGTGACTGAATTGAATTTGGGTGCTTGGTCTCGAGACTAGATACTTGGACCCATGACTGAATTGGGTACTTAGACCCGAGACTGGGTACCCATGATTGAATTGGGTACTTGGACCCGAGACTAAATTGAATTTGGGTACTTGGACTCGAGATTGGGTACTTGGACCCGAATTGGATTGGATTTGGGTGTTTGGACCCGAGACTGGATTAAATTTGGATACTTGGACCTGAGATTGGGTACTTGGACTCGAATTGAATTGGATTTGGGTACTTGGACCTGTGATTGGGTAATTTGGGTACTGTACTCAAGCTAAGTTCTGGACCCAAGGATAATTTGGGTTCTGGACCCAACTAAGTTCTCAACTTAAGAGGGAATTTAGGTTCTGGACCTAAGCTAAGTTCTGGACTTAAGAGAAATTCAGGTTCTGGACCAAAATATTTAAAACTGAGTTTATAAAAATTTCGTATATGCATAAACTCAAAAATTAAAATGGAGAATCTTTGCCCCCTGTGTAGGCTCAAACCAAAGATTTTTCTATACGGGCTCTAATTGATGTTTGTATTTTGTCTTGTTCCTTTCATAAACATGTATTTCTTCTTTTGCAAAATGATTGGAGCTTCCTCAAACAATAGGCTTTCCATCCCCCTTGATTTAATATATCCTTTTGATTATTTACTTCACAGGGTGTTTGTTGTTCACTTTGACAAAGAATAGACAATACAAGACAAGAAAGTGTGATGTGATATGCTCATGTATACATGATATGCGTGAATAATACTTACAATGGTTTCATCAACTCACAGACTGAGGTTATCAGCTAAAATATTCTCACGAATTTCTTTCAGATGCCCATTCAAGTCTTGGTTTGGAATGATAGGATGCTTCACATTTATGGTTTTTATCTTCGAGATATTGAAAACATGAATAATGGTGGCCCCAAGCAGCAGAAATATATCCATTTCAAATTATGATTCAGTATGTCAATTGGTAGCTTCATAACCTTGCCAGTAATCATTTTCTTTGCCCAATGTGTCCTTTGAGGTTCAATAGTTCAACATACTCCCCTTAACTTAAAGGCTTTGTATATATATATATATATTTGAATTTTCAATTTTGAATTTTGATTTTGAAATCAAATGTTGGCTTTGCCAAATTAATGTCAATTTACCTTAGGACTTGATTTTTCAAATTAACATATCTATAACATGACAACCCTAGTTACCGTACTAAACTCAGGAATCATTTCTATTTAAGTAAGAATTGTTGCACTTCAGATAGGCACGTACACATTACTTGGCCAAAGGTCTAATTTGAGTTTGAATATTGTCTATCTCATATGCATGCTTATCCAAACTATCTCCACTAATAGACTCTACCTATCAAGAGAGATCAACAGGTCTTTGATAGACTTGAAATGGGGTCTATAAGAGACATGAGTTAAATGAAGGCCATTTGCAAATTGGAGCTATTGTGACACTATAGGCAAACCCTCATACTATAAATTTCTTATTTGAACTTTAGGCAGCTGGGAGCAATCTTGCTAGACTCCAAATTCCTTCTATCTTCTTGGCATTAATCTGGATCTTGATTGGGACAGCCTTTGCCCTTGCATAAAGTTTGGTACCCAAATTCATTTCTTTTCTTCTTCTCCCTTTTCTTTCTTTTTATTTTTCTTACTCTTCCCTTTCTTTGAGCATTTTATCATTTTTTCCTTCTTCCTTGTGGGACTGTCAAGTATAGAACTTTCAAAAACTAGATAGTCTTTCTCCTTTTTCTCTAATTTTGATCGAATCTTTGATTGGGTTGGACTAATTCAAGTCAAACTGTCCTTATAAACTAAATGAAAGCCTTTTGTTTTCTTAGGTAAAAGAGAACTCAATTGGATTTCTAAACCATTTTGGGTTTTCTTCCTTTTTCTTTTTTTTTTTTGTCTTTTTTTTCTTTTTCTTTTTTTGTCTTTTTTTTTCTTTTGTCTTTTTTTGTCTCATTTTTTTTTCTTCTCTTTTTTTTGTTCTAGCTCTAAAAGAGTTGTCTTGTTTGTACCAACTTGGGTTAATGGATGAGTGGAGTGACATAAATCTTCTTTAACAGGGATAAATCATTTGTTACTCTGATGTTATCTTGATAGATTGGAGATATTAGGTGAACTTCAACTTATGGTCTTGAGAACTTCAACTACCCTTATGGTCTTGAGAACTTCAACTATCTTCATGGTCTTGACTAGTCATTTCTTTCTTTGATCTTCTTACCTCTTCATCTTAGTGATCACAAGACTTGTCAAAAGTATCACAATAGATCAGGGTAGGTGTTTGGGGTTTGTAAGCCAATGAAAAGAAAGCTAAAATTTTATGAAGGCTCAAAGGGACAACTAGGGATTGATATTTAATAGGGTGGATACTAGTTATTGGCTAACCAAACAATGCCTAGATCATTTCTCTCTTAAATAAGTAAAGTTAAATTTTGCCTCGAAAGTTTGTCAAAGCATGTTCTAAGACTGACTAGGACCTAGACAAAGGTCATTATGCAGGAGCCCTCTCTAAGTAAGCATACACAACTCAATGCTATAGAGCAATTTCCTCACCTAGTAAAGTCATTCAAGTCATGATGTATAAATATATTAATTCATGAATCATCAAGCTAGATTTCTCATTAGTTGAGCACCAAAATGAACAAAGACCAAGCCCGGAGGAGAGTTGCGGTAGGTGACAGCCAGCGTAAAACTTTTGTCACATCTCATGATATGGATTCTAATAATAATATCGTTGGGGCATTTCCTACTTTGCGACGCGCTACATCGGAGCCCGGGTGTAGTGAAGAATAAGCAAGGGTGTAGGGTGTTCCCCAAATGCGATGCTCCATGTTGGTGCCCGAATGTGGTGCATAATAAACAAGGGTTCTCACATCATGGACGAGTGTGGGTAAAGAAGTTAGTCCAAAATACGAATAATAAGAGTAATACGAGAGATATAGGTTTAGATAATGGTATAAGATTTTATAGGAAGAAGCATAAGAAAGAACAATTAGGGAGTAAGATCAAAATAGGAACTTGGAATATTGGATTTCTTACAGGTAAACTGAGAGAACTTGTTGATACTATGGAGAGAAGGAAAATTAGTATTGCTTGTATTCAAGAGACTAAATGGGTTGGAGGGAAAAGTAAAGAAGTTGAGAATACTAGGTATAAAGTGTGGTATACAGCTACAGATAGAAGTAAAAATGGAGTAGGTATAATTTTGGATCGAAACCTAAAGGAGACGGTTGTATCGGTGAAAAGAGTAAATGTTAGGATAATTTCAATTAAATTTGTGCTCCAAAATGAGACCATCAACATAGTTAGTGCATATGCCCCTCAAGTTGGATTGGATGGGGTGAGCAAGCAAAATTTTTGGGATGATATGGATAAACTTATGCGAGGGATTCCAAATGATGAAAATATTTTTATAGGAGGAGACTTAAATGGACATGTAGGAAAAGACAGAGTAGGTTTTGAGGAGGTACATGGAGGGTATGGTTTTGGAATTAGAAATGAAGAATGTAAGAGTATCCTTAATTTTACTTTATCCTATGGCTTGATTATGAGAAAAACATATTTTATAAAAAGGGAATCACATCTAGTGACCTTTAAAAGTGGGCAAAATAGAAGTCAGATTGACTTCATACTCACAAGAAAAGCCAATCGAACTCAATGCAAGGATTGTAAGGTTATTCTAGGTGAGGCTTTGACCACTCAACATAGGTTAATGGTTTTGGATATCAAGTTTAAGAGGTTGACTAGTAAGCCAAGGAGGAACAATAGTCCTAAGATTAGGTGGTGGACTTTAAAAGATGAAAAACAATTATTGTTCAAGGATGAGTTGGTCAAAGCTGGAGGGTGGAAGGACGAAGTGAGTATGTCATCAAATGATATGTGGATATGCATGTCTACAACAATTAGAGGAGTAGCTAGAAAGATTCTTGGAGAATCTAAAGGGTGTGGACATCCCTCGAAGGAGTCTTGATGGTGGAATGAGGAAGTGCAAAAAGCGGTAAGAAGTAAAAGGGAATGGTATAAGAGTTTGCCCAAGTGTAATAACAATGATGCTTTTGAACAGTACAAACAAGCAAAAAAAGATGTTAAAAAGGCAGTTAGTCAAGCAAGAGCACAATCTTTAGAGAGTTTGAATGAGAAACTTGGAACAAAGGAAGGAGAAAAAGCTATCTATAAATTGGCTAAGATAAGAGAAAAGAAATGTCGTGATTTAAACCAAGTTAAGTGCATTAAAAATAAAGAGAATAAGGTTCTAGTTCAAGAAGAGGATATTAAGGAACAATGGAGAAGCTATTTTGAGGAACTTCTTAATGGTAACCATAGTGATAACATCAAAGGTTTAGACATTAGGCTGGAGAAAAATGTGAAATACACTAGATGGATTAGATTTTTAGAAGTTAAAGAAGCTTTGAAGAGGATGAAAGTTGGTAAAGCCTATGGACCAGATGAGATACCTATTGAGGTTTGGAAATGTTTGGGAGATACAGGAGTTACATGCTTGACATCTTTGTTCAATAAGATCTTAAGTACAAAGAAAATGCCTAATGAATAGAGATAAAGTAATTTGATGCCTATTTTTAAGAATAAAGGAGATATTCACAATTGCTCAAATTATAGAGGTATAAAGCTTATGAGCCACACTATGAAATTGTGGGAAAGAGTTGTGGAACACCGTTTGCGGTTAGATACTTGTATCTCCTCAAATCAGTTTGGCTTTATGCATGGTCGATCAACTATGGAAGCTATTTTTCTTATAAGAGATTTGATGGAAAAGTATAGAGAGATGAAGAAGGACTTACATATGGTTTTTATTGACTTGGAAAAGGCGTATGAGTTTTATGGTGGGTCCTAGAGCATAGGGGAATATTTATACGATATATCCAAGTCTTGAAGGATATGTATGAGGGAGCTACCACCAGTGTCTGCACCGTGGGAGGGGATACTAAGGATTTTTCCATTTCTATTGGATTACACCAAGGTTCAACTTTGAGCCCTTATCTTTTCGCCTTGGTCATGGATGAGCTAACAAGACATATACAGGATGACATCCCTGTAACACCCCCACACCCAATACATACACACTACATGCACCACAATGTAGTATACATGTATCGAATATAGGAATGCTACGGATTTTTCTTAAACATTCAAGAACACCTTTTAAATGATATCATAATCTTTTTCAGTATACAATATAGATAATAAGTAATTAACTTGTAAAATAAAACAAATATATATATATACATTTAGTTAATACGCAACGGAATTTATAAAATATTTACATTATAAACAATACTTTGCAAAACATAAAGAAGTTATACATGATTGGCAGGTTTCTCTGATCTTTAAGTCCCAAATAAACTCTTCACTGTCTACTCTCACTTGGTCTCGAAGAGCTCTCGGGTTCAACTCTGTTACTTGCGCGATCAACACTATCGCGCTAAGCCAACGGCTTAGTAAGACAAATCATGCTAATATTATGCTCTAGTGCAATGCAATGTCACACATGTTATCAATAAAGGCAACAACATAGGTGAAAAGCTAACATCACACCTTTGCACATCACATATCATAATCATATAAGCATACCACATTTCAACATCTTTCCATCTCCTTCATTAATCAATCAAGTTATCATTCATGACTCACATTAAACAAAGACAAGCATGGGCCCAAAACACACTAATATGTCATTCAATTTTCAGAGTTAATGCTTTGGTTTTGTTATCACATTTATCAATATCATATACCCAACTAGGCTTCAAGGATTAGGTTTAACCAAGCTTCAAGGGGAGCAAAGCATGCTAAGCTTCTACCCAACTTGGCTTCAAGAACCAACCCAACCTAGCTTCAAGGGTTGTAACATCTCAATTAGGCTTCAAGGATTCAATCCAACTTAACTTCAAGAGATTGTTACTATCATTAGGCATGCCACCAACAACAAACTCTGAAAATGGAATAACACATTAGCCACACAATTCATTTATTATCTAGTTATCATTTCCATTCTCAATTCTCATCATCATAGCCAATCACAATGGCTTCATATCACAATTATATCTCAACTCATTTTATACATATAGCATCATTGCTATAACATTTCAAGGTACATTATTCATGAATCACATTACCATTCACAATGTATATAACATAACATTGTTCATAGATTTATAATCTTCCATATGCCATTGATTGAATCATTATTGTTTTAAGGGTATTTAGAATGTTCATTTTCATGTATAGGTGCAAAGAGACCCTTAAAGAATCACAACATTGCATGAAGAGCAAAGAACAAAAACATTAACTAACACATTTGAGGAACACGGGCAGCACACTTGAGGGACACGGCCAAGCTTGTGGCCGTGTCTCTCAACTTAATTTTGGCAGTGATAGACACTGGCATGGGACACGGCCGTGTCTCTCAAAAATCAACCCAACACGTCCAAAATTTCCATGACTTGGCCGTGTCTCTCCTTGCTTTTGGCCGTGTCACTCATGAACAACACCCTAACCAAAGCCAACACTCTTTCAATTGCATTTACACACTTTTTGCACAACATTAATCTCATTCAAATGGATACAATCAATAACATAAACACATATCTTACACAATCATCACAATAATCACTTTAACAACACATTAACATTACATTTAAACACAACCACTTCAAAACCCTAAATCCAACATCATTCATAATCTTTCAAAATCAACATCCACCACTTCCAACAACAACATCTATTTAACCTCTTAACTTAAAACCAAATTTAACACTTGAAAACACATCACAAACACCTCTCATCATCAAATCAACAAACCCTAATTCACTTCAAATACCACTTCAAAAGAATAAAAGAAATCAAAGAAAAGAACTTACCAAAGTTATTGAATTCCACAAATCTCCAACTTGATTCCTTGCTTCTCTCTTCAATCTTGATTTTGGAACAACAAAAATCAACTCTTGTTCTTTGGTTTTGGAGAGCCGGCCACCACTAAGGAAAAGAGAAGAAAAGAAAAATAAATAAAGTCAACTTCCTCTTCTTCTTTAAATCTCCACCAAGAGATTTCCAAAAGAAAATTACCTCAATGCCCTTAACCATTTGTTCTAACTCTCTTTTAACTTATAAGCCCATTTAGGTAATTTCATACTCAACAAGATAAATATCTCTTCCCCCTTGACTCTTCATTTGACCAACTTATATGTTATATATATTACAATATAATCAACATATACACTTTCCTTTAATTTCTTTTCTCTTGCAAATTGACACCTACACTCAATCCAATTTTTTAAACAACAACAACAACAACATTCAAAACTTCTAGGGCATATATGGGGATATTACAATTCTCCCCCTCTAAAAAGAAATTTCGTCCTCGAAATTACCTGATATCAAGTCCGAAATAACTGAGGGTACTGATCTCGCATGGTATGCTCACTTTCCCAAGTTGCTTCTTCTTTTGCATGATTCCTCCATAGAACTTTCACCAATGGCACACTCTTGTTTCTCAACTTTTTCACATCACGTGCCAAGATAGCAACTGGTTCCTCTTCAAACGTCAAATCGGGACTCACTTTGATTGATTCAATCGGCAACACATGAGATGGATCCGATCTGTATCTCCTCAACATAGAAACATGGAATACATTATGGATACGATCCAACTCAGGTGGCAAAGCAAGCCGATAAGCAACTGGCCCAACTCTCTCTAAAACTTCATACGGTCCAATGAATCGAGGACTCAATTTCCCTTTCCGACCGAACCTCAAAATCTTCTTCCAAGGAGATACTTTCAAAAATACCTTATCTCCAACATCAAACTCTATGTCTCTTCTTTTCAGATCTGCATAAGACTTCTGTCAGTCTGAAGCTGCTTTCAACCTGCCTCGAATCAACTTCACTTTCTCTTCAGTTTCTTTAATCAAATCAGGCCCAATTAACTTACTTTCACCAAGTTCACTCCAACATAAAGGTGTCCTACACCGTCTGCCATACAATGCTTTGAATGGTGCCATACCAATGCTGGATTGGTGACTATTGTTATAAGCAAACTCCACAAGCGTTAGAAATCTGTCCCAACTTCCAGAGAAATCGATGACACAGCTTCTCAACATATCCTCAATAATCTGTATCACCCTCTCTGACTGTCCATCCGACTGTGGATGAAAAGCAGTGCTGAAGTGCAGTCGAGAACCCAAAGCACTATACAAACTCTTCCAAAATCTTGAAGTAAACTGGGGATCTCGATCAGACACTAAAGAAGTTGGAACACCATGCAACTTTATAATCTCATGGATATACAGCTCAGCTAACCTCTCCAAAGAGTAATCCATCCGAACCGGAAGAAAATGAGTTGTCTTAGTCAATCTATCCACAATCACCCAAATAGCATCATGTTTCTTTTGTGTCAATGGAAGACCAGACACAAAATCCATTGTCACTCTCTCCCATTTCCATTCAGGCACTGACAAAGGCTGAAGTAACCCGGTTGGAACTTGATGCTCTGCTTTTACCTTCTGACATGTGAGACATCTGGATACAAACTCCGCTATATCTCTCTTCATACCGGACCACCAGTAATGTTGCTTCAAATCATGATACATCTTGGTATTGCCCAGATGCATAGCAAATACTGACTGATGTGCTTCTTCTAAAATAATCCTTCTCAAATCAGCATCATCAGGTACACACAATCTATTCTTAAACCAGAGACTCCCATCATCTCTCACAATAAAATCTTGACTCTTTCCACTTTGGCAACCTGAAACAATCTTTTGAACCTTCTCATCAGCCAACTGAGCCTCTTTAATCTGATTCAACAAAACTGGTTTCAATTGCAACTGTGCCAATAATGCACCATCATCACAAGATACAAAACTGGCATGCAATGCTCTCAACTCAACAAGCAACGAGAGTGAATAAACAGTTAAACCAGCTAAAGACTTCCGACTCAAGGCATCAGCAACAACATTTGCTTTACCTGGATGATAATCAATCAAACAGTCGTAGTCTTTAATCAATTCCAACCATCTCCTCTGTCGAAGATTAAGCTCTTTCTGGACACCCAAATATTTCAAGCTTTTGTGATCAGTGTAGATGAAACATTTCTCCCCAAACAAATAATGTCGCCAAATCTTCAATGCAAACACAATGGCTGCTAGTTCCAAATCATGGGTCGGATAATTGAGCCCATGCGGTTTCAACTGTCGAGATGCATAAGCTATAACTTTACCTTCTTGCATTAGCACACACCCCAAACCACTATGTGAAGCATCACTGTAGATCACATATGGTTTGCCTTCCACAGGTAAAGTAAGAACAGGCGCTTGAGTCAACATTTCTCTCAACTGTTCAAAGCTAACCTGACACTGATCTGTCCACACAAATCTAACTCTCTTTCGAAGCAATCTGGTGAGTGGAGTAGCTATCAAAGAAAATCCTTTCACAACCCGTCGGTAATAGCCTGCCAAACCCAGAAAACTTCTAACTTCAGTCACTGACTTTGGTGGACTCCAATTCAAAATAGCTTCAACTTTACTCGGATCAACTCTAATACCCTCTTCTGAAACTATATGACCGAGAAAAGTTACTTGGTCAAGCCAAAACTCACACTTCGACAGTTTAGCAAACAATTGCTTCTCTCTCAAAATTTGCAACACAATCCGCAAATGCTTGTCATGTTCCTCCTCATTACGCGAATACACCAGAATATCATCAATAAAGACCACTACAAACTGATCCAAATAGGGCCTAAACACCCTATTCATCAAGTCCATAAAAGCTGCAGGTGCATTCGTCAGACCAAAAGGCATAACTAGAAATTCATAATGCCCATACCTGGTCCAAAAAGCTGTCTTAGGAACATCTTCAGCTCTAACTCTCAGCTGATGGTACCCTGATCTCAAATAAATTTTAGAAAATACAGCTGCACCCTTCAACTGATCAAAGAGATCATCGATTCTAGGGAAAGGGTATTTGTTTTTAATAGTCACTTTGTTCAATTGCCTATAATCGATACACAATCTCATAGTACCATCTTTCTTCTTCACAAATAAAACAGGAGCTCCCCAAGGAGAGACACTAGGGCGAATAAACCCTTTATCCAACAACTCCTGTAATTGCACTTTCAATTCTCTCAGTTCAGCAGGTGCCATTCTGTAAGGAGTAATAGAGATAGGAGTGGTACCAGGCAATGATTCAATACCAAACTCCACCTCTCTCTCAGGAGGCAATCCTGGTAACTCTTCTGGAAACACATCTGGGAACTCTGCAACCATGGGTATATCATCAATAGGAGAACCTCTTACTCTAGTATCTACTACATGAGCAAGATAAGCATCACACCCTTTTCTAATCAACTTCCTGGCTGCAACAACTGAAACAAACAAAGATGCTAGCTGTTCCTGCTCATTAGATACTATCACATCTCTACCATCAACAGTTCTCAAAGTAACAACTTTCTTTTTACAATCTACCACAGCTCCATGTCTAGCTAACCAATCCATGCCTAGGATCACATCATATTCCTTAAATGGCATCTCAATCAAATCTCCAAGGAACTCCTCACCCTGCACCACTACTACACTATCTCGGTGCACCTTGCTAACAATCACACTATGCCCTAAAGGATTTGTCACCAACACATCAAATCCTAGGGATTCAGCATGCATATCAGACACAAGCAAAACAGATGCACTAATATAGGAATGTGTGGATCCGGGATCAATCAAAGCAAGTACTGAAGTATCAAATAAAGAAAAAGTACCAGCTATGACTGCCGAAGCATCTGGCTGCCTCTGCATAACATATACCCTCTGGGAAGATCCAACCTCCGCTGGTCTACTCTCCCTGGATGTAGAACCTCCTCTAGAACTGAACCCAGATCTTCCTCCTCTGCTGACACCTCTGCCTCCTCGACCTTCCCTCACACTAGGTCGAGAAGCTGCAGTATCAACTGACATCTGCTCTTGCCTCTCAGGACAATCTCTCATAAAGTGATTAGGTGATCCACATCTGAAGCATACCCTTGCTACACCAGTCTTCCAACAAGGACCACCATGTGGTCTACCACAATGAATGCAAATGAGTAGGGTGGATCTCTGAATCATTGGGGTCGGAGCACTCGCCACTGAAGCTGCAGGTCTAAATCTCTGCCTCTGAAACTGCACTGACCTACCAGCTGGCCTCTGACTCCTACTGATCCGAGGAACAAAACTTCCTTTACCTCTCTTCGCAGAAGAAGACCTTGCCTCCAACTGGGGCCTTCTAACCCTGACCTCTTCCTCTGAAGCAGCTGCAATAACTTGAGCTCTCTCCACACTCCGAGCTGCTACCACAAGCTGGGAAAAATCATGATATCTAGATCCAGCCACCAAACACATGATAGAGGGCCTCAATCCCTCCTCAAATCTCCTGCATCTATCTATCTCATCAGCTATAATGCCCCCAGCATAATGGCTCAATCTAATAAACTCAACCTCATATTTAGTTACAGTCCTGCTGTCTTGCTTCAAGCTCAAAAACTCCATCTTTTTCATGTCCTTATACTCCCTTGGAGTATACTTCAATTCAAACTCTCTAAAAAAATCAGCATAGGACAAGGTTGGTGGATCATCCATAGAATGGGGCACTGTCCTCCACCAGTTGTATGCATCCTTCTGTAGCAATGATCTGGCATAATCGAATTTTTCCTCTGGGTGGCTTGCAACTGAATGAAGATTCTCTGTATTTTATCAAGCCACTACTCTGCTACAGCTGGATCAACCGTACCAAAGAAATCCTCTGCTCCATACTTTCTTAGTTTATCATACTGTCTCACTGATACCACAGGCTGTGGTGGGGGTGGCGGTGGTTGCACTGGTGCTTGCCTCAAAGCCTCTACCACATGCCTAAACCAACCTGGTGGAACCTCCTCACCAGCTGGTCTCCCCGACACAGAAGCAGGTGCCTCCCCAGCACTATCCACTCTAGCTCCCTCTCTAATCTCATCAGGAGCTATACTCTCAGCACTACCCTCGACTGACTGACGTGAGTGAGAATCCATCACAACCTAAATCTGCAAACACAGCAGAGTACATCTTATTAAAGATCAGAGACTGCCAATCCCAAACATGTATGTTATTTAAAAGCTCACTTTTTAAGTGAAAATATTCTTTTTCTTACTTTTTACCTAGGTTGAGAATCTCAAACCTAGGCTCTGATACCAAAACAATTGTAACACCCCCACACCCAATACATACATACTACATGCACCACAATGTAGTATACATGTATCGAATATAGGAATGCTACGGATTTTTCTTAAACATTCAAGAACACCTTTTAAATGATATCATAATCTTTTTCAGTATACAATATAGATAATAAGTAATTAACTTGTAAAATAAAACAAATATATATATATATACATTTAGTTAATACGCAGCGGAATTTATAAAATATTTACATTATAAACAATACTTTGCAAAACATAAAGAAGTTATACATGATTGGCAGCTTTCTCTGATCTTTAAGTCCCAAATAAACTCTTCACTGTCTACTCTCACTTGGTCTCGAAGAGCTCTTGGGTTCAACTCTGTTACCTGCGCGATCAACACTATCGCGCTAAGCCAATGGCTTAGTAAGACAAATCATGCTAATATTATGCTCTAGTGCAATGCAATGTCACACATGTTATCAATAAAGGCAACAACATAGGTGAAAAGCTAACATCACACCTTTGCACATCACATATCATAATCATATAAGCATACCACATTTCAACATCTTTCCATCTCCTTCATTAATCAATCAAGTTATCATTCATGACTCACATTAAACAAAGACAAGCATGGGCCCAAAACACACTAATATGCCATTCAATTTTCAGAGTTAATGCTTTGGTTTTGTTATCACATTTATCAATATCATATACCCAACTAGGCTTCAAGGATTAGGTTCAACCAAGCTTCAAGGGGAGCAAAGCATGCTAAGCTTCTACCCAACTTGGCTTCAAGAACCAACCCAACCTAGCTTCAAGGGTTGTAACATCTCAATTAGGCTTCAAGGATTCAATCCAACCTAACTTCAAGAGATTGTTACTATCATTAGGCATGCCACCAACAACAAACTCTGAAAATGGAATAACACATTAGCCACACAATTCATTTATTATCTAGTTATCATTTCCATTCTCAATTCTCATCATCATAGCCAATCACAATGGCTTCATATCACAATTATATCTCAACTCATTTTATACATATAGCATCATTGCTATAACATTTCAAGGTACATTATTCATGAATCACATTACCATTCACAATGTATATAACATAACATTGTTCATAGATTTATAATCTTCCATATGCCTTTGATTGAATCATTATTATTTTAAGGGTATTTAGAATGTTCATTTTCATGTATAGGTGCAAAGAGACCCTTAAAGAATCACAACATTGCATGAAGAGCAAAGAACAAAAACATTAACTAACACATTTGAGGAACACGGGCAGAACACTTGAGGAACTCAATTGAAGGGTGCAGCTGTGTTTTCTAAAATTGATCTGAGATCAGGGTACCATCAGCTGAGAGTCAGAGCTGAAGATGTTCCTAAGACAGCCTTTCGGACCAGGTATGGGCATTATGAGTTTCTAGTTATGCCTTTTGGTTTGACGAATGCACCTGCAGCTTTTATGGACTTGATGAATAGGGTGTTTAGGCCCTATTTGGATCAGTTTGTGGTAGTGTTTATTGATGATATTCTGGTGTATTCGCGGAATAAAGAGGAACATGACAAGCATCTGCGTATTGTGTTGCAGATTTTGAGAGAGAAGCAGTTGTTTGCTAAACTGTCGAAGTGTGAGTTTTGGTTGGACCAAGTAGCTTTTCTCGGTCATATAGTTTCAGCAGAGGGTATTAGAGTTGATCCGAGTAAAGTTGAAGCTATTTTGAATTGGAGTCCACCAAAGTCAGTGACTGAAGTTAGAAGTTTTCTGGGTTTGGCAGGCTATTACCGATGGTTTGTGAAAGGATTTTCTTTGATAGCTACTCCACTCACCAGATTGCTTCGAAAGGGAGTTAGATTTGTGTGGACGGATCAGTGTCAGGCTAGCTTTGAGCAGTTGAGAGAAATGTTGACTCAAGCGCCTGTTCTTACTTTACCTGTAGAAGGCAAACCATATGTGATTTACAGTGATGCTTCACATAGGGGTTTGGGGTGTGTGCTGATGCAAGAAGGTAAAGTTATAGCTTATGCATCTCGACAGTTGAAACCGCATGAGCTTAATTATCTGACCCATGATTTGGAGCTAGCAGCCATTGTGTTTGCATTGAAGATTTGGCGACACTATTTGTTTGGGGAGAAATGTTTTATCTATACTGATCACAAAAGCTTGAAATATTTGGGTGTCCAGAAAGAGCTTAATCTTCGACAGAGGAGATGGTTGGAATTGATTAAAGACTACGATTGTTTGATTGATTATCATCCAGGTAAAGTAAATGTTGTTGCTGATGCCTTGAGTCGGAAGTCTTTAGCAGGCTTAACTGTTTATTTACTCTCGTTGCTTGTTGAGTTGAGAGCATTGTATGCCAGTTTTGTACCTTGTGATGATGGTGCATTGTTGGCACAGTTGCATTTGAAACCAGTTTTGTTGGATCAGATTAAAGAGGCTCAGTTGGCTGATGAGAAGATTCAAAAGATTGTGTCAGATTGCCAGAACGGGAAAAGTAGAGATTTTATTGTGAGAAATGATGGGAGTCTCTGGTTTAAGAACAGATTGTGTGTACCCGATGATATTAATTTGAAAAAGATTATTCTAGAAGAAGCACATCAGTCAGTGTTTGCTATGCATCCGGGCAATACCAAGATGTATCATGATTTGAGACAACATTACTGGTGGTCCGGTATGAAGAGAGACATTGCTGAGTTTGTATCGAAATGTCCCACTTGTCAGAAGGTAAAAGCAGAGCATAAAGTTCCAACCGGGTTGCTTCAACCGTTGTCAGTACCTGAATGGAAGTGGGAAAAAGTGACAATGGATTTTGTGTCTAGGTTGCCATTGACACAAAGGAAGCATGATACTATATGGGTGATTGTGGATAGATTGACTAAGACAGCTCATTTTCTTCCGGTTCGGATGGATTACTCTTTGGAGAGGTTAGCTGAGCTGTATATCCATGAGATTGTAAAGTTACATGGTGTTCCAATTTCTTTAGTGTCTGATCGAGATCCTCGATTTACTTCCAGGTTTTGGAAGAGTTTGCATGGTGCTTTGGGTTCTCGATTGCACTTCAGCACTGCTTTTCATCCACAGACGGATGGACAGTCAGAGAGGGTGATACAGATTGTCGAGGACATGTTGAGGAGCTGTGTCATTGATTTCTCTGGAAGTTGGGATTGATTTTTACCTCTTGTGGAGTTTGCTTACAACAACAGTCACCAATCTAGCATTGGTATGGCACCATTCGAAGCACTGTATGGTAGACGGTGTAGGACACCTCTTTGTTGGAGTGAACTTGGAGATGGTAAGTTGATTGCACCTGATTTGATTCAAGAAACTGAAGAGAAAGTAAAATTGATTCGAGGCAGGTTGAAAGCAGCTTCAGACCGACAGAAGTCTTATGCAGATCTGAAGAGGAGAGACATAGAGTTTGATGTTGGAGATAAGGTATTTTTGAAAGTATCTCCTTGGAAGAAGATCTTGAGGTTCGGTCGGAAAGGGAAATTGAGTCCTCGTTTCATTGGACCGTATGAAGTTTTGGAAAGAGTTGGGCCAGTTGCTTATCGACTCGCTTTGCCACCTGAGTTGGATCGTATTCATAATGTATTTCATGTTTCTATGTTGAGGAGATACAGGTCGGATCCATCTCATGTGTTACCAATTGAGTCTATCGAAGTGAGTCCAGATTTGACGTTTGAAGAGGAACCAGTTGCTATCTTGGCACGTGAAGTGAAAGAGTTGAGAAACAAGAGAGTGCCATTGGTGAAGATTTTGTGGAAGAATCATGGAAAGGAAGAGGCAACTTGGGAAAGTGAACAATCTATGCGAGAGCAATATCCTCAGTTGTTTCATATTTGATATCAGGTAATTTCGAGGACGAAATTTCTTTTTAGAGGGGGAGAATTGTAATATCCTCATGTATGCCTTAGAAGTTTTGATTATGTTGTTGTTGTAAATTGGATTGAATGTATATGTTATGTGTTAAGAAAAGAAATTGAGAAGAGAATGTGTATGTATATGTGTTTTGGGAAAGAAAGAGGGTTTAGAGACAAGTTTATATGTTGTTTATATGATGATATAATTAACATATACATAAGTCAAATAGAGAGTCAATGCAAGAAGATATTTTATTTGAGATTTGTGAAATTACATATTTGGGCATGCAAGGGACAAAAGCTAAATTAAGTGATGAGGGGTGTTTTGGTAATTGTTTTGTTAAATTTTGTGGTGGAGATTTAAAGAAGAAGAAATGGTTGATTTGTATTCATTCTTCTTCTCTTCTCATGTGTGTGCCGGCCATTGAAGAAAAGAGAGAGCAAGAGAGGTGTGCTTGATGCTAGAACCAAATTGAAGAAGGAATCAATGGATTTGGCTAGAGATTTGTGGAATTTCTTCATTTAAAGTAAGTATTCTTTTGTTGCTTTGGTTATTTTTGAAGTTATGTTTGATGTGAGGTTTGATTGGTTGGAATCTTGATTTGGTGTGTTTGAGATGTGTTTACAAGTGTTTAAATTGATTGCAAGTTAAAAGATTTAATTGGTGTGGGTTTGGTTTTGAATATGGTAAGTTATGTAGAGGTTGATAGTGAAAGATTATGAAGGATGTTGGAATTAGGGTTTTGAGATGGCTTGTGTTTAAATGTGATGTTAATGTGTTGTTTAAGTGATTATGGTGATGATTATGTAAGATATGTGTGTATGTCATTGATTGCATCCATTTGAATGAGTTTGTGTTGTGCATAAGGTGTTAGAATGCATTTAGAAGAGTGTTGGTTTTTGGTTAGGGTTTTGTTCATGAGTGACACGGCCAAAAGCAAAGAGAGACACGGCCAAGTCATGGAAATTTTGGCCGTGTTGGGTTGATTTTTAAGAGACACGGCCGTGTCCCATGCCAGTGTCTGCCACTGCCAATTTGTTTTGGGAGACACGGCCACAAGCTTGGCCGTGTCCCTTGGGTGTGTTGGTTACTGTGTTTGGTTTTTTGTTCTTCATACATGGTTGAGTTTGATTTTACAATTGATAATGCATATGATACTACATGAACTAGGGTTTGTACTATGCAATGTGAATCTTGTAAATGATAATGTGTGATATGGATAATGTATTTTGAAATGCTATATCAATGATGCTATATGCAAAATATGAATTGAGATGTGAAATGTGATGTAAAGCCATTGTGATTGGCTATGAAGATGCAATTGAAAGAAATAAGGCATGTTTGCCTAAATGTTGATGAGAATTGAGAATGGAAATGATAACTAAATAATAAATGAATTGTGTGGCTAATGTGTTATTCCATTTTCAGAGTTTGTTGTTGGTGGCATGCCTAATAAGTGTAACAATCTCTTGAAGTTAGGTTGGATTGAATCCTTGAAGCCTAATTGAGATGTTACCACCCTTGAAGCTAGGTTGGGTTGGTTCTTGAAGCCAAGTTGGGTTGAAGCTTAGCATGCTTTGCTCCCCTTGAAGCTTAGTTGAACCTAATCCTTGAAGCCTAGTTGGGTATATGATATTGATAAATGTGATAACAAAACCAAAATATTAACTCTGAAAATTGAATGGCATATTAGTGTGTTTTGGGCCCATGCTTGTCTTTGTTTAATATGATTCATGAATGGTGAAATGATTAACTAATGAGATATATAAAAGGATGTTGACATGTGATATGTACATATATTGTGGTTTATGGAATGTAAAAGTATGTTGCTAGCTTTACATCTATGATGTTGTTCTTATTAATAAATTGTGTGGCATTGCATTACACTAATGCATAACATTAGCATGATTTGTCTTACTAAGCCGTTGGCTTAGCGCGATAGTGTTTGATCGCGCAGGTAATAGAGTTGAACCCGAGAGTTCATCGAGACCGAGTGAGAGTAGACCTTGAAGAGTTGATTTTGGGAACTTAAAGATCAGAAGAGATTTGCCAATGATGTACTACTTCTTTATATTTTGAAAAGTAATATTTATAATGTAAATATATGCACGTTTGTAAATATGGATTTAAATGTTTCTTATATGTAAATATTTTATAAATTCCGCTGCGTATTAACTAAATGTATCTATATATTTATTTTGTTTTGTATTACAAGTAACTACCTATTTTTTTTATAATGTATTACAAATTGATTACTTATTATCTATAATGTATATTGAGAAAGATGATGGTATTATATAAAAATGTTTTTTTAATATTAAGAAAATCCGTAGCATCCCTATGTTTAGTGCATGTATACTACATTGTGGTGTTTGTAGTGTGCATGTATTGAATGTGGGGGTGTTACAGAGGGATAGAGTGACACTCTCCTTAGCTCTTCATCTTCATCCTCCATTTCTATCCTCTCCACCTTCTCCATCTTCCATTGGCAAGCTCTTGAAGGTTGAAGAAGCTTTATTGAAAGGTTTGGTGACTTAAGAAAGCTCCATTCCATCTTCCAAAGGCATAATCAATTGAAGGGTTGGTGACTTGAGAAAGCACCATCCCAAGGGTTTGGTGACTTGAGAAAGCTCCATTCCATATTGCAAAGGGGAATCAACAATTGAAGAGGGCTTGAGTTCTTCATCATACACCCAAGTGGAGCTAGGAGGAAGACTAGTAGTCCTGGCATCTTCACAAGGGGTTTTTCTAATTTCTCTTTTAATTCATTTTAATGTTGTTGTATTAAGAGTATTGAACATGAACTAACTCATTCTCTATCTAGATATTGATGAACCCTAGCTTATTTGTATGGATTGAATAATTTTAATTGATGGAGTTGTTTTATTCTTATGATGCTTAATGATTTATTTCCAATTGATAATAGCATGCTTATTGATTGGTTGCAATTTTCATATTATTGACTTGAGAAAGCTTGATATGAATTGAATACTCATAAGGGTTGAAGATTGATTGGAGTGCTAGAGATAGACTTACAAGATCCTTTGGTTTATGATTCCTTGTTCTTAATGCAAGATCTACTTAATTATGTTGAGAAGAGATTCCAACATTCTACTTAGTAATTAGGGATTAATTCACTCGAGAGAGGTTTTAGTCTAAATTAGAGGAATGCCAATTCAACTCTATTATGTGATTTAATTGAATTGATTTTCATAAATATAATTATGGCTAGGGGGATTCAATATCTGGATAGTATTATTATCATCAATCCTCTTTGCACAACATTTAATTTCCCTTTACTTTCAGTTATTAAATTAATTATCTTTAATTACAAAATATCACAAAACTATGAATTTGCTAAACATCAGTTAAGATTTGCACTAATACTTGGCCTTGTCCCTAGTGGAACAATACGTCACTCACTGCTTTATTACTTGGGCGACCCATGCACTTGCGGTATTGCTATAGCATAGGCTCGCAAGCACCAAGTTTTTGGCTCCGCTGCTAGGGACAACGGTTTCAATATTAGTAATATAATTAAGACTGTTGATTTAGTTTTATTTTCATTTGAATCAAGACTGTTTGTTTGTTTTCTTTGAATTTGTTTGTTTGTTGTGTTTGAAATTATTTTTTTTATTTAATTGTTTGTTTGTTTTCTTTAAGTTGCTAAGTGTAATATCCCAATGGGTGCCCTAGAAGTTGGATACAATTGTTGTTTTGATTTGAATTAAATGTATATATGTATTTGTAAAGGAAATGAGTGTGTTAAGAGAATGTATATGTTGTGTATATTGTAATATATATAAAATATAAGTTGGTCAAATGGGGAGTCAAGGTAAGAGGATATTTTAACTTGTGCTAAGTGAAATTACTATAAAGGGCATATAAGTGACAAAAGTTAAGTTGAATGGATGAGGGCAATTAGGTAATTGTCTTGTTAAATTGCTTGGTGGATATTTAAAGAAGAAGAGAAGTTGAATTTGTATTCATTTTCTCTCTTCTTTGTTGGTGTGGCCGGCTACCAAAGGGAAAGGAAGAGCAAATGAGGTGTGTTGATTTCTAACATCAAATTGAAGGATGAATCAAAGGATGAAGTTGGAGATTTGTCAAATTTCTTCATCTAAGGTAAGTACTCTCTTGATTTCCTTTGGTATTTTGAAGATGTGTTTGATGTGTGTTGTGATTTGTTAATATCATGATTTAGAGTGTTTGTAATATGTTTAAAAGTATGGAAATTGATTGCGAGTTAAAAAGGTTAAATTGGTGTTGGTTTTGTTTGAAAATGGTAAGTTAAATGGATGTTGTTATAGAAAGAAGAAGATTGATGTTGGTTTTTAGGGTTTGATGTGGTAAGTGTTTGAATGTATGGTTGATCAAGTGTTAATGTGAATATTGAGATAAATAAGTGTTAATGACTTTGATTACATCTATTTGAATGAGTTTATGTTGTGTATCATGTGTTTAAATTCAATTAGAAGTGTTTTGGCCACAAATAGGGTTTTGTTCTTGAGTGACACGGCCAAAAGCAAGGAGAGACACGGCCAATTCATGAGAGACACGGCCAAGTCAAGGAAAATTGAGCCGTGTTGGATTGATTTTGGAGGGACACGGTCGTGTCTTATGCATGTGTTTGCTACTGCCAATTGGTTTTGAGAGACACGGCCACAAGCTTGGCCGTGTCCCATGAAGGTGTTTGCTACTGTGATGGTTCTTCACTTTTCTCACTTTGTTTGATTCTTCAAAGGTTTTGTTGTTCCTAAACCTAAACATAAACACTTTGAAAACAAAGAATGATCTAAATAAATATATGTGGAACATACATTCATATGATGTTGAGATTATAGCACACATGTGATGGGATTGATGAAGTATATAAACAATGTTAGGCTATATGCATTGTGAATGGTAATGTGATGTGTACTTTGAAATATTGTATCAATGATGCATATGATTATGTTTAAACAAGGTTATGTTTTGCATTGTGAATCTTGTGAATGGTAGTATGTTATGTGAACAATGTGACTAATATGATGACTTGTATAGTGTGGAAGAGATGAGGATCATCCCAAAAGGTATGTGCAATACAATTTATTATAATAAATGTCTTAATAATGAATGTTGCCAATGTGTTTTGAGAAATGATTGAAATGTTATAAAGGGATATGTTGTTTATATGATGATGAATTTAAGATACATGTGCAACGAAATTGATTATGTATGCTTGAATAATGAAGTGTATAATGTGAATTGAGACATAAAGAGATGTAAAGCTAATGATTGGTTTGTTTAGCTAATGTAATTGATGTTGTATATGTATAATGATGACTCAAATGTGATGTGATGCCATTGTGATTGGCTATGATGATTCAATTGAAAGACATAAGGCATGTTTGCCTAATTGATGATGAGAATTGAGAATGAAAGTAATAAATGAATTGTGTAACTAATGTGTTATTCCATTTTCAGAGTTTGTTGTTGGTGGCATGCCTAATAAGTGTAACAATCTCTTGAAGTTAGGTTGGATTGAATCCTTGAAGCCTAATTGAGATGTTACCACCCTTGAAGCTAGGTTGGGTTGGTTCTTGAAGCCAAGTTGGGTTGAAGCTTAGCATGCTTTGCTCCCCTTGAAGCTTGGTTGAACCTAATCCTTGAAGCCTAGTTGGGTCTATGATAATGATAAATATGATGAATGAACCAAAGCATTACTCTGAAAATTGAATGGCATATTAGTGTCGTTTGGGCCCGAGTCTGCCGTTGTTGTCAATATGATATATATAAATGTTGTAATAAACGAGTAATGAAATCTATGGTGGATTTGGTTGGAAATGTGATTCATGATTGATGAATTGTGAATAAAATAATGACATGAAATGTTATGTATATTGAAATATTGATTTTTAGTATTAATGTTGGATTGATGATTGGTGATAATGACATGATATATAGTGTGGATATTAATATGTTGATGGTGATTATTAGTGATGGATTGTGGTTGGTAAAAATGATATGTATTTAATACATGAAATTAGTTAAGATATATGAAAGGTGAAATTTAAAAGGAGAACATGATAAGAAACTAATGGCACATGAAATTGATATATTAATATATATTAGTATTTTTATAATGTATGTTTATATGTTATTTATGTACTACTAAGCTCTCGGGCTTAGCGCGGTTGTGTAATCGCGCAGGTGGATATGCGGTTGATCTGGAAGTCCAGCTGTTATACCACGAAAAGAGTAAGAGTTTGTCGAGACCAACTAGAGGGTAATGCATACATGTATAATTTTTAATTATGATGTATTTCTGATGAGAGAGTATTTATATGTATAAATGGAGTTTTGATAAAGATAATGATTTTGTAAATGTTATTTAAATTAACGTATTATGGTTTGAACTCTGTTACAGGTTTTTAAAAGATAACAAAAAGTGACATCCTTATACTTTATATACTTACTGTATGTATACTAAGTATATGTATAGTACTTATATAGGGTATCGGGGTGTTACAATTATTTTGGTATCAGAGCTTAGGTTCGAGATTCTCTGCCTAAGAGAAATTAAAAAGAAAAAGCTTTGAAAAGTTCAAATAGAAGTAAAAAAGGAAAAGTTTTGAAATGAAATTGGTAATACATGCATATGCATTAACACCTAGGTTGGTCTCGGATGTGGCATTATATGAATTTTAAAATATTTGTGTTATATGAGATGGATACTAGTGTGTAAATGATGTTTTACATGAAAGTAAAGTCAGAGAAAGAAATGATATGGATTTATATAAATTTAATTGATAAATTAAGAATGGAAATTTATGCAAGTAAAGTGAATTGTTAAATGTGTTGAAGTATAAAGAAATGAAAAGGAGAATAAAATTGAAATTGAGTTGAAATCAAATCGAAATAAAAGTATGTACTTTTTTTCTTTATACTTTGAATCTCTTTATAATAGAATTTATGTTGGGTTTGTTAGATAGAGGAAATATAGTTGAATTGTTAATATTGGAAGATATGTTACTAAAATGAGAAGAATATGGTGGAATATTGAATGAGTTGGTTAGTATAGACAAAGTATGATTATTTAAAATGTGGGGTATGTATATGTAAAGTTAAGATTTTGTTTAAAGGAAAAAAAAAAGATGATATTGATTAAGTAAAAATATACATTGGTATTGTTATTTTAATGCGAACATTGTGAATTCCGTGTTAGGAATGTGAGATGTTTGGATATTGTGAAAGCTCATGATAATGGTGCTAATATGTGATATTTGAGATTTTTGAAATGAGCTTGATAAAGGTGGAAATTATATGTGTTGATATTGTTTTGTGATATATATATATAGGATGTTTTTAAAATGGATATTAAGAAAAAAAATAAGTTTGATAAATTGAAGTTTAAGTGAAGTAGTAAGTTGAAAAGTTAAAATTTTAGTGGAAATTGATAAAGATCATTTGGATGTTTATGGTTTAGTGTAAATGCAATACATGAGTTAGATGAAATGACTAATATTGCATATGAAAGTATTATGAATTGAGTAATGTGATTGATAGTATGAGAATTTGTCTTGAAGTAAAAAGGGAAGTGGATAAGCAAATGAAGATGAGCTATTTTAAGTCACTATATTGAAAAGGGTAAAAATGGATATGGAAATATATTAAATGCTTTTAAAGATGAAAGTGAAAGAGATGTTACATTGGGAATGTGGCTAAGATGGATGTAAAGTGCTATTATAGTCAGAATATATATATATATATGTGTTGTGTGAATAAATACTTTGCATCATACTGGAAGAATCGATACTGTATTGCGCTCACTGGCTCTCTTAAGTGGGAGGTCAGGGGTTCGATCCAGGGAGGCGACTTGCACTCGTATGTCTTGGGTGTAAGTCAAATAAGTGAATCCTGTTGGAAGGCCCGTGAGAGCAGTTTAGTGCTGTAACAGCCCAGCCCAGAGACCCTGAAGGTTTCTCCGGATAGGAATGGCTCAGCAGGTGGACTGGGACGGTTGTTACAGTTATAAAGGAAAATTTGTATTGAATGTATGAAAAAGGAAAATAAAATAAGAGCATATAATTAAGTGTGTACATGTATATGACATGTGAATGAAATTATTTATATATACATAAAGGTGTGAATCATGTTTTGTAGATGACCTATGAATATGTATATGGTATAATTATAGAATTAATGATATGGAAATGATGTTGTATGCATAAGTGGACCTAAGAGAGAGTAGGTCTGGAACTGGGTAAAACTAATTGGATTATGTGATAAAAGTAAGTATGAAATGGACTTGAGTAATAGTGGACAGTGGAAATTGTTGGTGAGCTTTAAATTTGATGATTATATGATATTTAGAGTCCCAAAGTATTCACATATGGAAAGTTCTATGTGATTATATATTATAAGAGATTGTAAATGGATCAGAAATGAAGTGATGAATAGAAATTGTATAGAATTGCATATGATTGAATATGTATATAGTAATATTGTTGAAATATGAATTAAGTTGATAAAGATCATAAAATCGAGTGCAAATTGGTTTGAAATGAGGTTGGAATGTGTTAACTCCTGATCTAGCAAAAATGTAAAGAAAGGAATATATCATTCCTGAGGTACACCTTAGTTTTGTGTTTGTAAAGACTAAGAATAAAATTATATAAGAACAGTATTGATTTGAAAGTTTCAAGCTTGAATATTAATCTCTTAAAACCATGTGCTTTGTTCAGTATAATTGATCGATTAATTAGTTATCCATGGATTTGAATTTTAGATCAAATGATTGTAATACGGATTTGGTAAGATTGAAATTATGTTGAGAAGTATAGTTAAAAGTTATGATGGATAAAGTTGTACTTTATCATTTTATGTTAAGAATTTGGTTGTAATTATGAAGTTTAAGAGAGAAAAAGGAAATTATGGAGATGTGTTGAGTTATGGGTAATAGGACTGAAAGTTATGCTAAATATGTTTATGGTATATAATGAATAAATGAATGGACTTGAGGTTCAAATGAAAGAAGTATTGATAGTATAAAATTATTATGAGAATTGGTGGGAATTATATTAAGATAATTTGAAATGATTTGTTATCATGATAATTTGATTGAATATGGATCGGAAGAGATTAGGAATTGTATATAAGTTGCCCTAATGGAATTAGGTTATATATACATATATGAATATTGTGAACTTTCATGATGAATTTGAATGAATTAATTGTTGATTGGAATGTGAATATATTGTGATAGATAGATCAATTGATCTAGATTTAGCTAAGATTATGAATCATTATTGAGATTTAATATGTGTAGTTGTACCAAAAGTGTAATTAGTTACATAAGGATGTATATGATGTAAAATGTTAAAGTGTGAATGGACATGAATGAATGGAGTTATAGTAGTTATAAATTTTGATAAAAAGAGAAAGAATTGGTTATTTATAGAATAAATTGAAAGGTAATGTATTAATATGTAAGTTAAGTGAAGAACATGCTAAAGAAGTAACTCCAATTGTGAAAGATAAGGATCTGGTTATCTAATGAAGTGTGATAAATGTCTATTTAGACAGTGATTTTAATGACGGAATAATTAATGATAAGGTATTAACCAATGATTTTTAAGGTTAAAGGTAAGAGAGTAATTACAAAGAGGTGAATGAATAAAATATAGTGAAAATAAAGATTGGATGAAGTATAAGTGTACTATAAAATGATTTGATTCTTGTATAAAGATATTAATAAGAAATGTAATGACATCTTTTGAATGTTGATTAAGGAAGTAATGAGATATATAAACATATAGAATGATGAGTTATGGAATTTAAAGAAGATGGTTGATTCTAAAGGGGAGAGTTGAAGTTATATGATTTGATGACATAATAACTTAAGCATATAATTAACTTCATATGGAAGTTAAGATAGTATTTTGTTAAGAATGAATTGTTACGGTACTGATAATTTCGAGGACGAAATTATTTAAGGGGGAGAGAATTGTAATATCCCAATGGGTGCCCTAGAAGTTGGATACAATTGTTGTTTTGATTTGAATTAAATGTATATATGTATTTGTAAAGGAAATGAGTGTGTTAAGAGAATGTATATGTTGTGTATATTGTAATATATATAAAATATAAGTTGGTCAAATGGGGAGTCAAGGTAAGAGGATATTTTAACTTGTGCTAAGTGAAATTACTATAAAGGGCATATAAGTGACAAAAGTTAAGTTGAATGGATGAGGGCAATTAGGTAATTGTCTTGTTAAATTGCTTGGTGGATATTTAAAGAAGAAGAGAAGTTGAATTTGTATTCATTTTCTCTCTTCTTTGTTGGTGTGGCCGGCTACCAAAGGGAAAGGAAGAGCAAATGAGGTGTGTTGATTTCTAACATCAAATTGAAGGATGAATCAAAGGATGAAGTTGGAGATTTGTCAAATTTCTTCATCTAAGGTAAGTACTCTCTTGATTTCCTTTGGTATTTTGAAGATGTGTTTGATGTGTGTTGTGATTTGTTAATATCATGATTTAGAGTGTTTGTAATATGTTTAAAAGTATAGAAATTGATTGCGAGTTAAAAAGGTTAAATTGGTGTTGGTTTTGTTTGAAAATGGTAAGTTAAATGGATGTTGTTATAGAAAGAAGAAGATTGATGTTGGTTTTTAGGGTTTGTTGTGGTAAGTGTTTGAATGTATGGTTGATCAAGTGTTAATGTGAATATTGAGATAAATAAGTGTTAATGACTTTGATTACATCTATTTGAATGAGTTTATGTTGTGTATCATGTGTTTAAATTCAATTAGAAGTGTTTTGGCCACAAATAGGGTTTTGTTCTTGAGTGACACGGCCAAAAGCAAGGAGAGACACGGCCAATTCATGAGAGACACGGCCAAGTCAAGGAAAATTGAGCCGTGTTGGATTGATTTTGGAGGGACACGGCCGTGTCTTATGCATGTGTTTGCTACTGCCAATTGGTTTTGAGAGACACGGCCACAAGCTTGGCCGTGTCCCATGAAGGTGTTTGCTACTGTGATGGTTCTTCACTTTTCTCACTTTGTTTGATTCTTCAAAGGTTTTGTTGTTCCTAAACCTAAACATAAACACTTTGAAAACAAAGAATGATCTAAATAAATATATGTGGAACATACATTCATATGATGTTGAGATTATAGCACACATGTGATGGGATTGATGAAGTATATAAACAATGTTAGGCTATATGCATTGTGAATGGTAATGTGATGTGTACTTTGAAATATTGTATCAATGATGCATATGATTATGTTTAAACAAGGTTATGTTTTGCATTGTGAATCTTGTGAATGGTAGTATGTTATGTGAACAATGTGACTAATATGATGACTTGTATAGTGTGGAAGAGATGAGGATCATCCCAAAAGGTATGTGCAATACAATTTATTATAATAAATGTCTTAATAATGAATGTTGCCAATGTGTTTTGAGAAATGATTGAAATGTTATAAAGGGATATGTTGTTTATATGATGATGAATTTAAGATACATGTGCAACGAAATTGATTATGTATGCTTGAATAATGAAGTGTATAATGTGAATTGAGACATAAAGAGATGTAAAGCTAATGATTGGTTTGTTTAGCTAATGTAATTGATGTTGTATATGTATAATGATGACTCAAATGTGATGTGATGCCATTGTGATTGGCTATGATGATTCAATTGAAAGACATAAGGCATGTTTGCCTAATTGATGATGAGAATTGAGAATGAAAGTAATAAATGAATTGTGTAACTAATGTGTTATTCCATTTTCAGAGTTTGTTGTTGGTGGCATGCCTAATAAGTGTAACAATCTCTTGAAGTTAGGTTGGATTGAATCCTTGAAGCCTAATTGAGATGTTACCACGCTTGAAGCTAGGTTGGGTTGGTTCTTGAAGCCAAGTTGGGTTGAAGCTTAGCATGCTTTGCTCCCCTTGAAGCTTGGTTGAACCTAATCCTTGAAGCCTAGTTGGGTCTATGATAATGATAAATATGATGAATGAACCAAAGCATTACTCTGAAAATTGAATGGCATATTAGTGTCGTTTGGGCCCGAGTCTGCCGTTGTTGTCAATATGATATATATAAATGTTGTAATAAACGAGTAATGAAATCTATGGTGGATTTGGTTGGAAATGTGATTCATGATTGATGAATTGTGAATAAAATAATGACATGAAATGTTATGTATATTGAAATATTGATTTTTAGTATTAATGTTGGATTGATGATTGGTGATAATGACATGATATATAGTGTGGATATTAATATGTTGATGGTGATTATTAGTGATGGATTGTGGTTGGTAAAAATGATATGTATTTAATACATGAAATTAGTTAAGATATATGAAAGGTGCAATTTAAAAGGAGAACATGATAAGAAACTAATGGCACGTGAAATTGATATATTAATATATATTAGTATTTTTATAATGTATGTTTATATGTTATTTATGTACTACTGAGCTCTCGGGCTTAGCGCGGTTGTGTAATCGCGCAGGTGGATATGCGGTTGATCTGGAAGTCCAACTGTTATGCCACGAAAAGAGTAAGAGTTTGTAAAGACCAACTAGAGGGTAATGCATACATGTATAATTTTTAATTATGATGTATTTCTGATGAGAGAGTTTTTATATGTATAAATGGAGTTTTGATAAAGATAATGATTTTGTAAATGTTATTTAAATTAACGTATTATGGTTTGAACTCTGTTACAGGTTTTTAAAAGATAACAAAAAGTGACATCCTTATACTTTATATACTTACTGTATGTATACTAAGTATATGTATAGTACTTATATAGGGTATCGGGGTGTTACACTAAGTGCCTTTTGTAAAGATGCAGTTTTCAAGGCACGGGGGAGTTTATGATAGGGATGATAATTCTGACATGGCATGGCAATTAGCAGAATTAACGAATCAACCTATGATGCTAAATGCTAAAGGAAGAGTGCCTATGCCACGCCAAGAGATATGTGCAGCATGTGGCAATGTAGGACATAGTGTCAATACATGTTCATTTGGTTTCGAACGATACCAAGAATGGCAAGAGGAAGAATATGACTACCAAAGTTTCCAGCAGATGGGTAGAAATGACCCATATTCCAATCCTTATAATCCAAGCTGGGAAAGCCATCCAAATTTTTCTTGGGAAAATCAGCAGCAAATTCCACCTCAAAATTTTTTTCAACCTTACCAAAGAGGTCCTTACTTTCAAGAACAATTTTCAAACCAAGACCACCTTAAGGAACCAGCATTGGAGGATAAGTTAAATGCCTATATTCAAAAACACACACTAAATCAAGATCACCTTAAGGAACCCACTTTGGAGGAAAGATTGAATACCTTCATTCAAGATACTGAGAAACATCAAGCTCAATGCAAGCAATACATAGTGGAAGATAATTTTAGGTTTGAATCTTTGTAAGAAGCATGGAAGAGGTTGGAAACTCAAGTTGGGTAGCTGGCACATCAATGTTTTATTAGTTTTTGTTATAGATTTGTGTCTTGTTTATTATAATAATTATTGTTTTATTTAGGTATTTTGTTAGTTTTAATCGGTTTGTTTAGTGTTTTCATTAATTTTGGTAGTTTTAGTTTATTTCAGTGTTTATGTTATTTTTGATCTAGTTTTTAGTATGGTGTTTATGTTTTGTTGGTTATTGTTTATTTACTTCTTGTTTAAAGTCTGTTTGAAGTTTTGTTTTAGGTTAAAAAGCCAAGGAACCAAAAAGAAGGAAAAATGGACAGTAGCTGACACATGCAGAGGACACGGCCAAGTCACTGGCCGTGTCCCATATCAAGCTAAAAGAAAGCCACAAGACAAAGAGAGGGACACACTCAAGGGACACGGCCAAGTTAGTGCCCGTGTCCCTCCAAAGAAGCTAAGACACGGCCAGGATTGGTTGACTTGGCCGTGTCTCACCTACATCCAAAGTCAAGAAGAACAATTCTCACAGAAGTAGACACAGGCAAGGGACACGGCCAAGTCAGTGGCCGTGTCCCTCCAAAAAGGACCAACACGGCCAAGTCTCATTCAGGACTTGGCCGTGTCACTCAAGCAAAGAAGAAAAAGAAGAGAAGCAAGCAGTAGTGAACACAAGCAAGGGACACGGCCAAGTCACTAGCCGTGTCCCTCCAAAGACCTGCAACACGGCCAAGTCTCATCCAACTTGGCCGTGTCTCTCTTGAACCAAAGACGAAGCGGATTTTAAGCGGAGGTTTCGTATAAAAGAAAAGAAAAAGCTAGGGTTTGAGGTGGTTGTGATTTTGAGAGCAGTTTTAGCCGTCTGAGAGTGAAGTTAGGGTTTCTAACTTTGTTTTCTTTGATTTTGATTACACTTTGGATTAAACTAGCTTAGATTAGATTGTTCTAGCCATTGATACATCCTTCTTGCAAGATTTGAACAAGAGATTCTTCAGAAGCTTCAAGGAGTTTGTAATTTGGTTTTGTTCTTGAACTTTATCTCTTTATTTTCATTGGAATTGTATTCATGGATATTATCATGTCTGAATTGATTTCTTTGAATATTAATGAGATGAGTATGTTTGATAACATCATGAACTAATTTGATCTAGTCTAGGGTTTGTATGGATCTGCTATGATTGTATGAATTGGTTATTCTCTTAGCTAATAATTTCTTTAGCCTTGATTGAATGGAATATTTTTAATATATAATTGATTGGCCACCAATTATGTGTTTTAGGTATTAGAAGATGGATTGAGAGATGAAGTCTAATGCTGGAACAATTCAATTAGGACTTAGGTGAATTAGAGATATAACCTATTAAAAAGATTATTTCAATTATAACAAGATTAGTTGAAAGAGGTTTGAATGCGAAAGCTTATTTCCTTGACTCGATTAATTAAGTTGCTTGAGATTTAATCTTTGAAATTAAATTAGTTAAGAGGAGTAACCGTTCATACATATAAGTAGTAGAGAAGTGCAAACCCTAGACCATTCTATTAAGTGAATCAAATCATCAGCTTAGTTTACTTTTATTTGTTTTAAACTTCAATCAATCTTCTTCATTAGTTAGCAATTTAAATTTATTCATTACTTGTTATTTATAATCTGATAATCAATTAGCTACTTTAGTTTCCTTGTGAGACGACCTTGGGGCGATCACCTTTGCTACAGCTACCTTGTATACTTGCGAGTGACGCTTTTTGGTAGAGTTAATTCGAGCGCAACAAGTTTTTGGCGCCGTTGCCGAGGAAGCTAATTGGCGTAATTGTTTATTAGGCAAAAATATTCTAGATTATTTTTCACTGTTTTCATTTTATTTTATTTGTCTTTTGCTTTTAATAATTCCTTTTTCCTAGAAATTTTTGTTTATGCAAGGCAGGAGATCACTCGAAGGAGAGTTACATCCATTTATTTCAGAAATTCAGAGAGTGAAAAGGAGTAGAGAAGAGTTTGAGCTCTACACCGGATTTGATACTACAGAGGAGGACACTTCTGATTTTGAGTCGAAATCTGCACAATCTGTTAAAATGGCTGAAGAAAGGCAAAGAACGATGAGAGACTTTGCTAGACCTGTCATTGGAACTTCCACCTCTTGCATAAGACTGACAGATGCCGCAAGAAATTATGAGTTGAAGAACATTCACTATAATATGCTGTCATCATTCTATGGAGTTCCAAATGAAGATCCTTTGAACTTTATTCGGGATTTCTACTCCACCCTCAACACTTTTCCATTGGGAGGATTAACAGAGGATCAGTTGAGGATGCGGTGTTTTTCATATACTTTGAAGGATAGGGCAAAGGGCTGGCTTATGATGTTGCCCGAAAACTCTTTGACAACTTGGGAGCAAGTTTATAACAAATTCATGGGCAAGTTTTATTCACATCAAAAGACAGCTGAGTTGAGAGGGAAGATTGCTACATTCTCTCAATTTGAAGGAGACCCATTTCATGAGGCTTGGGACATATTCAAGATGCTATTGATCCAGTGTCCACATCATCACTACCCACTTCAACTTCTTAATCAGTTTTTCTATGATGGTCTAACCCAGCAATTTCAGAACACTGTTGACAATGCAGCTGGGGGAGCCATGGGAGATGAAACCTATGAGATCTTTGAGATGTTGGGAGCTAACTCTCAACAGAAGAGTGTAAGAGGAAGAAGTAAAGGGGTGAACCAATTGGAGGCTAATAGTGAGATGGTAAATCAGATAGCTGAGTTGACAAGGCAAGTGCAGATGCTGAACATGAAGAATAATATTTCTTCATCTACTCAAGAAACGTGTGGAATCTGTGGAACTTTTGAGCATGGAGCAAACATTTGCCCCGTCTGCATATGAATCATATGGGAATGAAGCTGAGCAAGTCAATGCCATGGGGGGATTTCAACCAAGAGCTCGGAATGATCCTTATTCAAATTCATACAATCCTTGTTGGAGGAATCACCCAAATTTTTCTTGGGCAACAAATAATTCTCAGCAGCCTTTCCATTTACTCCATAGACAGAACCAACAACAGGACCAATCCTCAAATCAAGGGTAGTCTAAGATAGAGAGTTTGGAGGAAAGTTTACAAGCTTTTATCCAAGTCAGTGCAAAAAATCAAGAGATGACCAATAAGAGGCTAGATTCCTTAGAAGCATCTTTTAAGAAAGTGGAGACCCAAGTAGGGCAATTGGCACAACAAATGCATATTCAACAGAAGGGGAAATTCCCAAGTCAACCTGAGCAGGCACAATCAGTGACTGTTCTTAGAAGTGGTAAGGTAATTAACACTAATGTTGAAAATGACTCTGTGAATGCAGGTGACCAAGGGAACAAGAAGGAAGGAGATCCAGAGAACAAAGGTGCTGGAGATAAATCAATGGAGAAGTCCCCTTCAGCAGATTTACATAAGGCAAGCAATCCATACCGGCCTCCTATACCATTCCCCAGCAGGTTGAAGGATGATGATAAAAAAGATAAGCAATTTTCTAACATCTTCAACATGCTGTCTAAGGTAAGTATTAACTTACCTTTACTTGAAGCAGTAAAGAATATGCCGGCTTATGCAAAATTTTTCAAAGAGCTGATCACCAAGAAAAAGAGGTATGAGCCGAATGAAAAGGTGATAGTTTCTGAGGTAGCTAGTGCTGTTCTGCAGCATAAACTACCTCCCAAACTAAAGGATCCTAGAAGCTTTATAATTCAAATTACTGTGGGAAATGGAAAGGGGACTGAGGGCATGTGTGATCTAGGAGCTAGTGTGAATTTGATGCCTTATTCTGTGTATCAAGAATTAGAACTAGGGGCACTTAAACCAACCAAAATGGTATTGCAATTAGCTGATAGATCTCTTAGATTCCCGAAAGGGGTTGTAGAAGATGTGTTAGTTAAGGTTGGAGGGTTAATAGTACCTGTGGATTTCATAGTTCTTGACATGGAAGGGAGTAACCCTGCACCATCAGCACACACTATTTTGCTGGGTAGGCCTTTCATGGCTACTACCAACACCTTAATAGATGTTAAAAATGGTAAACTATCAATGACTATCTTGGGTCAAACTGTTGATTTTTCTATTTTTAACACTTCTCCCATTCCTACAACTGCTTTATATGAGGAATGTTCTTTAATTAATTGTGTTGAAGCAGTTGTTTCAGATGCTTTCTTGCAGACAGGTTCATCAGATAAATTGGAGCTGAAACTGACCTTAGAAGAGGGAGCTAAATCAGTGAGGGAGACCCAAAGGTGCTTTAACCCAAAGGCATATGAGAGCTCGAGAGTTTACAAGGATCGCACTAAGGCAATTCATGACAGATTTATTGTGCGACAGACATTGACTCCAGGTATGAAAGTTTTACTCTTTAATTCTTGAATCAGTCTGTTTCAAGGTAAATTCAAGTCTCGATGGAGTGGTCCTTTCGAGGTAACTAAGGTATGTCCTTCTGATGCCATTGAATTGCTTAACTCTAGAACCAATAAGATTTTTAAAGCAAATAGACATAGAGTTAAACTATACAAAGAAGGATTTCATGAAGTGAGGATTATTGACAGCACTTTGATCCACGATCCCTAGGCCTTGCAGTGATGTCCAGCTTTATGACATTAAAGAAGCGCTAAATGAGAGGCAACCCATCGGTTTGCATTTCTTTTTCATAGTTATAATTTTATATTTAGCAATTTTGATTTTATGTTTAGTTTAAATAAATGGAAACCCTAAGCTCTCTTGTATTTTGTTTTTGAACATTTGTGTCTGTTATGAAAAGTTAGTGTTTTGCCTCACCAGGGTACGATGGAAGACAGGTTGTCCTTTAATTCTTTCTCTTTATTATTCTTGTTTTCCATTGAGGACAATGTAAATTCTAAAGTGTGGGGTAATCTTTAAACTTTTCTTTAATTTTTGTTTTGTTTGTCTTGGTGTGTTTTATTGTGTTTGTTGTTCATGGCATAATTGTTGAAATCTTATTGATCTTTTCTGTGATTTTAGCATTATAGTTGAGACTTTAGTATCAGCATAGAAATGAGCATTTGAATTCATTAAGGATCAATTTTCACATTCTGCAATTTATGACATATAAATCTTTGAGAACCCACCTGTGTGAGTTTTCAGCCTCATAGATTGAATTTTATTATCAGTTGATTTTCTTTTCTTAAGTGTACACCTTCATGATTTTGCATATCTAGAGTTTGCTTTTGCATACTAATTGAACTCACATTATGATTTAATCTCAAGTTTTAAAATGATGTAGGCAAATTAGGTTAGCCCTTTAGCTTAAAAAGACCTCCCTTAATTATGAATTCCTTAGTGAGCCAAGTTGAGCCTTTGACCTTTTTATTGTTTGATCAACACAATTCTCAACTTAACATGTTCTTATTATCATCATAACTGCATTAAGGAATGGAGTTTTATGATATGACAATAGGGTGGCTTATTTCAAAGTATGGGGTAAGCAAGTATTAAAAAAAAATGGTATTGCCATTTGGGGTTGAAATGCATACTTTGCACATTGTATTGGATTAAGAGTTGATTATTCTTTTCTTCTACATTTTAAGCTAGATGTTCCATGCAAGTTTATATTTTGTATATATATATATTAAAAAAATGAAAAATGATAAAAATAAAAGAAAATAAAAAAGAAAAAGTGAAAATAAAAAAAAAGATATATATATATATATACAAAATCCATATATTTTCTAGCAAAGGAGGAATGTTGACTCGTTATTTTTCTTGAAGTATGTAAGTATGTGAAGTATTAATGGATTGTGAGTATGCCATTTGAGGGAGTTATGAATTTCTTAGCAAGAGTATTGTCTAATTTATATACTCCATTTCTTGATGCTCCAACTTAAATGTCTTTTCTCACACCTTTACCTTAGCCCCATTACATCCAAATAAAAGACCTTCAGATTATTTCTTGAGAAAGTCAGTGAGGGAGATTGAATAATTAAGCAAGTTTATGGTAGTATGCAGTCATGAGTGGTTTGAGTGAATTAACCTTTGAAATCAAGTGAAACACTTAGATGAGAGATAAGATTTGTATGTCTGGATTAATGAATGAGTTAAGAAAATCCTTGATTGAAGTAAGATGCAAATATTTATGGCTGAGTCTTAAAGGATTTCATCTTATATGATGGAATTATAGTTAAGGTTGTTTGAGTTTTTAATTTATGCCATGTGAATTTGCTTGAGGACAAGCAAAGTTGTAAGTGTGGGGTAGTTGTTTTATTAGTTTTTGTTATAGATTTGTGTCTTGTTTATTATAATAATTATTGTTTTATTTAGGTATTTTGTTAGTTTTAATCGGTTTGTTTAGTGTTTTCATTAATTTTGGTAGTTTTAGTTTATTTCAGTGGTTATGTTATTTTTGATCTAGTTTTTAGTATGGTGTTTATGTTTTGTTGGTTATTGTTTATTTACTTCTTGTTTAAAGTCTGTTTGAAGTTTTGTTTTAGGTTAAAAAGCCAAGGAACCAAAAAGAAGGAAAAATGGACAGTAGCTGACAAATGCAGAGGACACGGCCAGCCCATATCAAGCTAAAAGAAAGCCACAAGAAACAAAGAGGGACACACTCAAGGGACACGGCCAAGTCAGTGGCCGTGTCCCTCCAAAGAAGCTCAGACACGGCCAGGATTGGTTGACTTGGCTGTGTCTCACCTACATCCAAAGCAAAGAAGAATAATTCTCACAGAAGCAGACACAGGCAAGGGACACGGCCAAGTCAGTAGCCGTGTCCCTCCAAAAAGGACCAACACGGCCAAGTCTCATTCAGGACTTGGCCGTGTCACTCAAGCAAAGAAGAAAAAGAAGAGAAGCAAGCAGTAATGAACACAAGCAAGGGACACGGCCAAGTCACTGGCCGTATCCCTCCAAAGACCTGCAACACGGCCAAGTCTCATCCAACTTGGTCGTGTCTCTCTTGAACCAAAGACGAAGCGGATTTTAAGCGGAGGTTTCGTATAAAAGAAAAGAAAAAGCTAGGGTTTGAGGTGGTTGCGATTTTGAGAGCAGTTTTAGCCGTCTGAGAGTGAAGTTAGGGTTTCTAACTTTGTTTTCTTTGATTTTGATTACACTTTGGATTAAACTAGCTTAGATTAGATTGTTCTAGCCATTGATACATCCTTCTTGCAAGATTTGAACAAGAGATTCTTCATAAGCTTCAAGTAGTTTGTAATTTGGTTTTGTTCTTGAACTTTATCTCTTTATTTTCATTGGAATTGTATTCATGGATATTATCATGTCTGAATTGATTTCTTTGAATATTAATGAGATGAGTATGTTTGATAACATCATGAACTAATTCGATCTAGTCTAGGGTTTGTATGGATCTGCTATGATTGTATGAATTGGTTATTCTCTTAGCTAATAATTTCTTTAGCCTTGATTGAATGGAATATTTTTAATATATAATTGATTGGCCACCAATTATGTGTTTTAGGTATTAGAAGATGGATTGAGAGATGAAGTCTAATGCTGGAACAATTCAATTAGGACTTAGGTGAATTAGAGATATAACCTATTAAAAAGATTATTTCAATTATAATAAGATTAGTTGAAAGAGGTTTGAATGTGAAAGCTTATTTCCTTGACTCGATTAATTAAGTTGCTTGAGATTTAATCTTTGAAATTAAATTAGTTAAGAGGAATAACCGTTCATACATATAAGTAGTAGAGAAGTGCAAACCCTAGACCATTCTATTAAGTGAATCAAATCATCAGCTTAGTTTACTTTTATTTGTTTTAAACTTCAATCAATCTTCTTCATTAGTTAGCAATTTAAATTTATTCATTACTTGTTATTTATAATCTGATAATGTAATATCCTAAAATGTGCTCTAGAAGTATTGAGGTAATTGTTGTTTGATTTGAATTAAATGTATATGTATTATGGGAAAGGAAAGAGTGTATAGAGAGAAGTGTAGATGTTGTTTATATGATAATATATATAACATATATGCAAGTCAAAAGAGTGGTCAGGGGAAGAAGATATTTTAATTTGGGATTTGTGAAATGACTAAAGAGGACAAGTGCTTTAAAAGAAATCAAAAAAAATGGCAAAAGGGTGTTTAGGTAATTGCTTATGATGAAATACTTGGTGGAGATTTAAAGAGGAGTTGACTTTGTTTCTTCATTGTTCTTTTCTTCTTTTCTTTTTGTTGTGGCCGGCTCCTCCATAGACAAGGGAAAACAAGTGGACAAGAGAGGATTTTTATGTTCTAAGCTCAAATTGAAGGAAGATCTAAGTGATCAAGTTGGTGATTCAAGAAGTTTTATAACTTTGGTAAGTTCTCATTTGATATCTTTGCTTATTTGAAGTTGTGTTGTGAAATTAATAGATGATTTAAGAGTGTGTTGTTTGATTTTGATATATTTAGGAGTGTTTGAGTAAACTGATTATGGATTTTGAGGATGGATTGAAGAAAAGAGTAGTATGTTAAAAGAGATGGTGTTGGTTTTGATGATGTTTGTGATTTGTGTTTGATGTGTGTTTTGGCTTGTTTTGGTATTGTTGTAAGTGTTGAAATGGTTTTTGGGTATGTGTAGTGAAGTTTGTTTGAAGTGGATGTTGGTGGATAGAAGTGTTTTGTTGGGTATTTTGTTGTTTGGCCGGAATCTGAGTTTTTGGTCTGACACGCCCGGGAGCACGTCCAGAGTCTTAGGCGTGTCAATTGTGCTGGAGGCTGTAGGTTTGACACGACCAGTAACACTCCCGTGTTATCGAGCGTGTCATAGCTACTGTGAGATTGGAGAGTTTACACGGCCATGAGCACACTCATGATGTTGGACGTGTTGTTATTTTTCAGAGAGGCAGAATGTATTACACGCCCAGTGACACGCCCATGGTTCTGAGCGTGTAAAAGCTTCTGTGTTGTTAGGGCATGGTCAGGGACACGTCTGTGTGGTTGAGCGTGTCATGTTTAGGGTTTGCCCTAGTTAACTCTTAATTTGATTATCTCATGTGTATCCCTAAACAAGTGTATGTTATTATTTTTGGATTAGGTCTTGAAGAAAGTGATTTGTCATTGATCTAAGAAGTAAAAGAATCTTGGAAAAGAAAAGTGTTTAGAGTTGTGTGAATTGTTATTGAGGTAAGTACAAACCTTGCATTGTTGCATACATTCACTTGATATGACATTATTGTTATATATGAATAATGTTACGTTTTGCACATTGTGAATCTTGTGAAATGTACTATATGTATAATGTGAAATGAGATAATTGAGACATGTATGCATATATGATTATGTCCAATGTAATTGATTATGAATATGTGAAAGATGATGTATTATATTGTGAATTGAGACATGATGATTCAAATGTGATGAGAAGCCATTGTGAGTGGCTATGGTTATACAAATGAAAGTGTTGAGGCATGAGTGCCTATTTGATATTGAGATACAAATTGAGAAAGAGAATAATGATATAATTGTATGTTTAATATGTTATTCAGTTTCAGAGTTCTGGATTTGGGTGGCATGCCTATGAAATTATGAATAGTAACAGTCTTGCCGGGTTGAGGATCTCTTCAATTTGAGTTGAATTGAGGTCCAAGAGACTGGGTCTGTTACATTATGAGAATTGTGATTATGAGATATATGATTGGTAACAGTCTTGCCGGGTTGAGGATCTCCTCGATTTGTTGAGTTGATGGTTCAAGAGACTGGGTCTGTTACACTATCCATGGATAGAGATATATATATATATATATATATGTTGCCTACGGGCTTGATTATTGTGATTATGAACCCAAGCAGTAACTCTGAATTCTGAATATCGTATTAAACACTTGATGGGCCCATAGGTGTATATGTCATGCTGATGTTATAAATGATGTGATAATGTGATGAAATAATGTAATATTCATGAAATATTGTATATTGAGTATGATCTTTATTATTTGATTATATATCATTGTTATTGATTAAGCATAAGAGCATTATGGTTTGTACTACTGAGTTGTTGGCTCAGCGCGGTTATGATTCATCGCGCATGTGATAGAGGTGATAGAGTTGAGACGGAGAATTCCTCTAGACCTAATTGAGGTTGTTTTGATTGTGAAGAGTTGGATTAAAGCTTAAAGATCAGAGAGTCAAGCTGCCAATCATGTATATATTTCATATTTTGTAATTTTTGAGGTTTAATGTATTTACATTTGTAAGTTTTGGATGAAACTTCCGTTGCGTAATAAACAAACGTTTTTATCTATTGTGTCTTATGATTTTCATTTCTCTTTATTTGGTATTTCTTAAATTTTTATTTTTACTTTAAATATGATTTGTGTATTTTTTAATGTGTGTCATTTCTATATTCAGTATACGTATAATACGATCGTATAAGCATGCTTTGTACGTATACGGGATATAGGGGTGTTACAATTGTTTTGGTATCAGAGCCTAGGTTTGAGATTCCTAACCTAGGTAAAATGAAAGAAAAAAAAATATTTTGATTTTAAAAGTTAGTTTTTGAATAACATACATGTTTGGTATTGGCAGTCTCTGATCTTTAATGAGATGTATTATGCTGTGTTTGCAGATATAGGTTGTGATGGATTCTCACTTATGTCAGTCAGTAGAGGGTAGTGCGGAGAGTGTAGCTCCTGATGAGGTTAGAGAGGGAGTTAGAGTGGATAGTGCTGGAGAGGTACCTGCTTCTGTGTCGGGGAGACCAGCTGGTGAGGAGGTTCCACCAGTTTGGCTTAGACATGTGGTTGATTTGTTGAGGCAAGCACCAGTGCAACCACTGCCACCACCCCCACAGCCTTTGGTATCAGTGAGACAATATGATAAATTAAGGAAGTATGGAGCAGAAGATTTTCTAGATACTATTGATCCAGCTGTAGCTGAGCAGTGGCTAGATAAAGTACAGAGAATATTTGTTCAATTACAAGCCACTCCAGAAGAAAAATTTGATTATGCAAGATCATTGTTGCAGAAGGATGCATATGACTGGTGGAAGACAGTGCCTCATGCTATGGACGATCCACCTACCTTGTCCTATGCTGATTTTCTAAGAGAGTTTGAATTGAAGTATACTCCAAGGGAGAATAAAGATGTGAAGAAGATGGAGTTTCTGACCTTGAGGCAAGATCACCGGTCTGTGACGGAGTATGAGTTAGAATTTATCCGGTTGAGCCACTACGCCGGGGGAATTATTTCTGACGAGATTGACAGGTGTAGAAGGTTTGAGGAGGGATTGAGACCCTCAATTATGTGTCTTGTGGCTGGTTCTAGATACCAAGACTTTTCCCAACTGGTTGCAGCAGCTAGGAGTGTGGAAAGAGCTCAGAATATTGCAGCAGTTGCTTCTAAGGAAGAGATCAGGGTTAGTAGACCCCAGTTTGAGGCAGGGTCTTCTTCTGTGAAGAGAGGTAGGGGGAGTTTTGTTCCCAGAATCATTCGGAGTCAGAGACAGGCTGGTAGGTCTGTTCAGTTTCAGAGACAGAGATCGAGACCTACAGCTTCAGTAGCGAGTGCTCCTACTCCGGTAGTTCAGAGATCCACTCCACTTGTGTGTGCTCAGTGTGGTGGAACACATAGGGGTGCTTGTTGGAGGAATAGTGGACCAGCTGTGTGCTTTAGATGTGGATCTCCGAATCATTTTATTAGAGAGTGTCCAGAGATGCGAGAACAGAGGTCAGCAGATTCTGTAGTTTCTCGACCTAGTGTTAGAGGTGGTCGAGGGGGCAGAAGTTTTAGCAGAGGGGGTAGACCTGGGTATAGTCAGAGAGGATCTTCTTCCAGGGATACTAGACCAGATGAGGCTGGGCCTTCTCAATGAGTTTATGTGATGCAGAGGCAGCCAGATGCTTCGACAGTCATAGCTGGTACTTTCTCTTTATTTGGTATTTCAGTACTTGCTTTGATTGATCCAGGATCTACACATTCATATATTAGTGCATCTGTTTTGCCTGTGTCTGAATTGCATGCTGAATCCCTAGGATTTGATGTATTGGTGAAAAATCCTTTAGGGCATAGTGTGATTGTTAGTAAGGTGCATCGAGACAGTGCAGTAGTGGTGCAAGGTGAGGAGTTCCTTGGAGATTTAATTGAAATGCCTTTTAAGGAATATGATTTGATCCTAGGCATGGACTGGTTATCTAGACATGGAGCTGTGGTAGACTGTCAAAAGAAAGTTGTTACCTTGAGAACTGATGATGGTAGAGATGTGATAGTATCTAGTGAGCAGGGACAGTTAGCATCCTTGTTTATTTCAGCTGTTGCAGCTAGGAGATTGATTAGAAAAGGGTGTGATGCTTACCTTGCTCATATTTTGGATACTAGAGTAGTGAGTTCTCAAATTGATAGTATACCTACAGTTGCAGAGTTTCCAGATGTGTTTCCAGAGGAGTTGCTAGGGTTGCCTCCTGAGAGAGAGGTGGAGTTTGGTATTGAATTATTGCCTAGTACCACTCCTATCTCTATTACTCCTTATAGAATGGCACCTGCTGAATTGAAAGAATTGAAGGTGCAGTTGCAGGAGTTGTTGGATAAAGGGTTTGTTCACCCTAGTGTTTCACCGTGGGGAGCTCCTGTTTTATTTGTGAAGAAGAAGGATGGTACTATGAGACTGTGTATCGATTATAGGCAATTGAACAAGGTGACTATTAAAAATAAATATCCTTTGCCTAGAATTGATGATCTCTTTGATCAATTGAAGGGTGCAGCAGTGTTTTCCAAGATTGATTTGAGATCAGGGTACCATCAGTTGAGGGTCAGAGCTGAAGATGTTTCTAAGATAGCCTTTCGTACAAGGTATGGGCATTATGAGTTTCTAGTTATGCCTTTTGGCTTGACGAATGCACCTGCAGTTTTTATGGTCTTGATGAATAGGATGTTTAGGCCCTATTTGGATCAGTTTGTGGTAGTTTTTATCGATGATATCATGGTGTATTCGCATAATAAGGAGGAACATGACAAGCATTTGCGGATTGTGCTGCAAATTTTGAGAGAGAAGCAATTGTTTGCTAAACTGTCGAAGTGTGAATTTTGGCTTGACCAAGTGACTTTTCTCGGTCATATAGTTTCAGCAGAGGGTATTAGAGTTGATCCGAGTAAAGTTGAAGCTATTTTGAATTGGAGTCCACCAAAGTCTGTGACTGAAGTTAGAAGTTTTCTGGGTTTGGCAGGCTATTACCGACGGTTTGTGAAAGGATTTTCTTTAATAGCTACTCCACTTACCAGATTACTTCGAAAGGGAGTTAGATTTGTGTGGACAGATCAGTGTCAGGCTAGCTTTGAACAGTTGAAAGAAATGTTGACTCAAGCGCCTGTTCTTACTTTACCTGTGGAAGATAAACCATATGTGATTTACAGTGATGCTTCACATAATGGTTTGGGTTGTGTTTTGATGCAAGAAGATAAAGTTATAGCTTATGCTTCTCGACAGTTGAAACCGCATGAGCTCAATTATCCGACCCATGATTTAGAGTTAACAGCCATTGTGTTTGCATTGAAGATTTGGCGACACTATTTGTATGGGGAGAAGTGTTTTATCTATACAGATCATAAAAGTTTGAAATATTTGGGTGTCCAAAGAGAGCTCAATCTTCGACAGAGAAGATGGTTGGAGTTGATTAAAGACTATGACTGTTTGATTGATTATCATCCTGGTAAAGCAAATGTTGTTGCTGATGCCTTGAGTCGGAAGTCTTTAGCAGGTTTGACTGTTTATGCACTCTCGTTGCTTGTTGAGTTGAGAGCATTGGATGCTAGTTTTGTATCTTGTGATGATGACGCATTGTTGGCACAGTTGCAATTGAAACCAGTATTATTGGATCAGATTAAAGAGGCTCAATTGGCTGATGAGAAGATTCAAAAGATTGTTTCAGATTACCAGAATGGAAAGAGTCAAGATTTTATTGTGAGAAGTGATGGGAGTCTTTGGTTTAAGAACAGATTGTGTGTACCTGATGATGCTAATTTGAGAAGGATCATTTTAGAAGAAGCACATCAATCAGTATTTGCTATGCATCCGGGGGCAATACAAAGATGTATCATGATTTGAAGCAGAATTACTGGTGGTCTGGTTTAAAGAGAGACATTGCAGATTTTGTGTCCAAATGTCTCACATGTCAAAGGGTAAAAGCTGAGCATCAAGTTCCAACAGGGTTACTTCAACCGTTATCAGTGCTTGAATGGAAATGGGATAGAGTAACCATGGATTTTGTATCTAGTTTACCATTGACACAAAAGAAGCATGATGCTATTTGGGTGATTGTTGATAGGTTGACTAAGACAGCTCATTTTCTTCCGGTTCAGATGGATTACTCTTTGGAGAGGTTAGCTGAGCTGTATATTCATGAGATTGTAAAGTTGCATGGTATCCCAATTTCTGTAGTGTCTGATCGAGATCCCCGGTTTACTTCAAGCTTTTGGAAGAGTTTACATAGTGCTTTGGGTTCTCAACTACACTTTAGCACTGCTTTTCATCCGCAGACAGATGGGCAGTCAGAGAGAGTGATACAGATTATCGAGGACATGTTGAGAAGTTGTGTCATTGATTTCTCTGGAAGTTGGGATAGATTTTTGCCACTTGTGGAATTTGCTTACAATAATAGTCATCAATCCAGCATTGGTATGGCACCATTCGAAGCATTATATGGTAGACGGTGTAGGACACCTCTATATTGGAATGAACTTGGAGAAGGTAAGTTAATTGGTCCTGATTTGGTTAAAGAAGCTGAAGAGAAAGTGAGAATGATTCGAGATAGGTTGAAAGCAGCTTCAGATCGGCAGAAATCTTATTCAGATTTGAAAAGGAGAAACATAGAGTTTGAGGTTGGAGATAAGGTATTTTTGAAAGTGTCTCCTTGGAAGAAGATATTGAGGTTTGGTCGGAAAGGGAAATTGAGTCCTCGTTTCATTGGACCGTATGAAGTTTTAGAAAGAGTTGGGCAGGTTTCTTATCGGCTTGCTTTGCCACCTGAGTTGGATAGGATTCATAATGTATTCCATGTTTCTATGTTAAGGAGGTATAGATCGGATCCATCTCATATCTTGCCAGTTGAATCCATTGAAGTGAGTCCAGATTTAACAATTGAAGAAGAACCAATTGCTATTTTGGCACGTGAAGTGAAAGAATTGAGAAATAAGAAAGTGCCACTTGTGAAGATTTTTGTGGAAGAATCATGCAAAGGAAGAGGCAACTTGGGAGAGTGAGCAAGCAATGCGAGATCAATATCCTCAGTTGTTTCGAACTCAATGACAGGTAATTTCGAGGATGAAATTTCTTTTTAGAGGGGGAGAATTGTAATATCCTAAAATGTGCTCTAGAAGTATTGAGGTAATTGTTGTTTGATTTGAATTAAATGTATATGTATTATGGGAAAGGAAAGAGTGTATAGAGAGAAGTGTAGATGTTGTTTATATGATAATATATATAACATATATGCAAGTCAAAAGAGTGGTCAAGGGAAGAAGATATTTTAATTTGGGATTTGTGAAATGACTAAAGAGGACAAGTGCTTTAAAAGAAATCAAAAAAAAATGGCAAAAGGGTGTTTAGGTAATTGCTTATGATGAAATACTTGGTGGAGATTTAAAGAGGAGTTGACTTTGTTTCTTCATTGTTCTTTTCTTCTTTTCTTTTTGTTGTGGCCGGCTCCTCCATAGACAAGGGAAAACAAGTGGACAAGAGAGGATTTTGATGTTCTAAGCTCAAATTGAAGGAAGATCTAAGTGATCAAGTTGGTGATTCAAGAAGTTTTATAACTTTGGTAAGTTCTCTTTTGATATCTTTGCTTATTTGAAGTTGTGTTGTGAAATTAATAGATGATTTAAGAGTGTGTTGTTTGATTTTGATATATTTAGGAGTGTTTGAGTAAATTGATTATGGATTTTGAGGATGGATTGAAGAAAAGAGTAGTATGTTAAAAGAGATGGTGTTGTAGTGGTGTTTAGGGTTTTGATGATTTTTGTGATTTGTGTTTGATGTGTGTTTTGGCTTGTTTTGGTATTGTTGTAAGTGTTGAAATGGTTTTTGGGTGTGTGTAGTGAAGTTTGTTTGAAGTGGATGTTGGTGGATAGAAGTGTTTTGTTGGGTATTTTGTTGTTTGGCCGGAATCTGAGTTTTTGGTCTGACATGCCCGGGAGCACGTCCAGAGTCTTAGGCGTGTCAATTGTGTTGAAGGTAGTAGGTTTGACACGACCAGTAACACGCCCGTGTTATCGAGCGTGTCATAGCTACTGTGAGATTGGAGAGTTTACACGGCCATGAGCACGCTCATGATGTTGGACGTGTTGTTATTTTTCAGAGAGGCAGAATGTATTACACGCCCAGTGACACGCCCATGGTTCTGAGCGTGTAAAAGCTTCTGTGTTGTTAGGGCACGGTCAGGGACACGTCCGTGTGGTTGAGCGTGTCATGTTTAGGGTTTGCCCTAGTTAACTCTTAATTTGATTATCTCATGTGTATCCCTAAACAAGTGTATGTTATTATTTTTGGATTAGGTCTTGAAGAAAGTGATTTGTCATTGATCTAAGAAGTAAAAGAATCTTGGAAAAGAAAAGTGTTTAGAGTTGTGTGAATTGTTATTGAGGTAAGTACAAACCTTGCATTATTGCATACATTCACTTGATATGACATTATTGTTATATATGAATAATGTTACGTTTTGCACATTGTGAATCTTGTGAAATGTACTATATGTATAATGTGAAATGAGATAATTGAGACATGTATGCATATATGATTATGTCCAATGTAATTGATTATGAATATGTGAAAGATGATGTATTATATTGTGAATTGAGACATGATGATTCAAATGTGATGAGAAGCCATTGTGAGTGGCTATGGTTATACAAATGAAAGTGTTGAGGCATGAGTGCCCATTTGATATTGAGATACAAATTGAGAAAGAGAATAATGATATAATTGTATGTTTAATATGTTATTCAGTTTCAGAGTTCTGGATTTGGGTGGCATGCCTATGAAATTATGAATAGTAATAGTCTTGCCGGGTTGAGGATCTCTTCAATTTGAGTTGAATTGAGGTCCAAGAGACTGGGTCTGTTACATTATGAGAATTGTGATTATGAGATATATGATTGGTAACAGTCTTGCCGGGTTGAGGATCTCCTCGATTTGTTGAGTTGATGGTCTAAGAGACTGGGTCTGTTACACTATCCATGGATAGATATATATATATGTTGCCTACGGGCTTGATTATTGTGATTATGAACCCAAGCAGTAACTCTGAATTCTGAATATCGTATTAAACACTTGTTGGGCCCATAGGTGTATATGTCATGCTGATGTTATAAATGATGTGATAATGTGATGAAATAATGTAATATTCATGAAATATTGTATATTGAGTATGAACTTTATTATTTGATTATATATCATTGTTATTGATTAAGCATAAGAGCATTATGGTTTGTACTACTGAGTTGTTGGCTCAGCGCGATTATGATTCATCGCGCAGGTGATAGAGGTGATAGAGTTGAGACAGAGAATTCCTCTAGACCTAATTGAGGTTGTTTTGATTGTGAAGAGTTGGATTAATGCTTAAAGATCAGAGAGTCAAGCTGCCAATCATGTATATATTTCATATTTTGTAATTTTTGAGGTTTAATGTATTTACATTTGTAAGTTTTGGATGAAACTTCCGTTGCGTAATAAACAAACGTTTTTATCTATTGTGTCTTATGATTTTCATTTCTCTTTATTTGGTATTTCTTAAATTTTTATTTTTACTTTAAATATGATTTGTGTATTTTTAATGTGTGTCATTTCTATATTCAGTATACGTATAATACGATTGTATAAGCATGCTTTGTACGTATACGGGATATAGGGGTGTTACAGATAATCAATTAGCTACTTTAGTTTCCTTGTGAGACGACCTTGGGGCTTGCTACAGCTACCTCGTATACTTGCGAGTGACGCTTTGTGGTAGAGTTAATTCGAGCGCAACAATCAACCCCAAGCACACCAAAAGGAAGAGTCTCCTAGCCAATTGGAGCAAATCCAGGTAATCACAAATTTGAGGAGTGAACAGGTAATATATAACATTTTTTGTGATTCCTTTGATACATGGACTAATCAAGAAGAAAATGACGAGGAGATACATTCCAACATAGAGGAGTTAAGTCAAGCAAAGGAGGAGGAGAATTTGGAGGCATCAACCTCACCCAAGTTGCCTGAAACTTCTTATCCTCATAGGCCGTCAAATCCATTTCCAAGTAACTTGATGTATGAGAAGCAAGGTACGCAACTTTCTGACATCTATAATATGCACTCCCAAGGAGAAAGTGGAAATAAGCCTGAGATGGGTATGCCCTTAGAAGAAGAACATGAAATGCCCAATTTAGAACTTGAGGAGTGTAAGCTAATTTTAGATGCTGAGGTTGTTGAGAGGGGACTTGACATTGTTAAAGTAGATGAAAAAGTGATTCAACCAGCCTTGGTTAAACTTCAAGAGTCCCGAAAAATCATCCCTTCTACTTTTGGTGGTAAGGAAGAGTAGAAATCTGATATACCCATGTTGCACAAAGACAAAGATTATTACCACGTTCCTATAACACTGGAGGATCACCCCCAAGGCGACCTTCAGATGTCCCTTTGAGACATTTTCTCTTCAAGGAATACTATTTAGGGGTTGCCATACATCGGGCACATTTCAAAGTTGCATGTTGTTCATCCTCTCAATCATGGGCTACAATTGCATTATGCGTGGAAGGAGCCCTACATATCGCATATGGAAACGATGGAAATCAAGTTTCATCTGAACTCTCTCTTAGTTTATGCATGCTCACATTGAGGACAATGTGAATATTTAAGTGTGGGGTGCATTTTGTATTTTGTGTTTTTACTTTTAAGTTATTTTTGTTTAAGTTTAGTTAATTTTTTTAATGTTTTTCTTTGAATAAATGAATTTTGGAAAGTTCGATTGTTATAAAAATTGTTGATAGATGACTTTTGAATTTTTGAAGCATGAATTTGAGAATTGAGTAGAATTCGTGCTTATTGTCAATTCTGTTGGTTTTTCCTTGCATTACCTTTAACCTAGTGAGAAATTGAGTCGTCAACTTATTATTCTTTTTGTGTGTGAACATCTTTTATTGATGACTTGCCAGAACTTGCTTTGACATGCATTTTAAGATTACATAAAAATTTCAATTTGGCATCAAGATGATTAAGGCAATTAGGTGAAACCACTTTGGCTTAAAAAGACCAACCCTATTTTTAACCTTAGTTAGCCAATTTTGAGCCTATTTCATTTTTTCTTTTCTTTCGTCTTCGCAACACTACCAACTTTGAATCATGCTATTTTGTCTCTTACCCTTTCATTAGGTCAAGAGCATTTTAAGAGCGTTTACAACCGAGTGTTGTGTCGAATTAAGTGTGGGGTTAAATTTAGTAGGTTTAAGATTGCAAACCATTATATTCTTATGAAAAAAAAATCATTGTTGAAAAAAGAACAAATAATAGTAAAAAAATAATTGTTGTTCTTGTTGAAAGGGTTGGAATATGTTTGGAATAATCATTGCAAGATGTAATAAGCGAGTTCCCTTGAAAAGCTCTTTAATGTCAAGGGGTAGGTGATAGGAAGGTGTTTTGGGATCGTTGGGTTATATATACTTATGATTGGTTACTTCATTCTTGAAGTGCTCTTGAGCTTAATGATTAAGCTCACATTGCCTAAATGTCATACCTTTCCCTTAGCCCCATTACAACCAATGAAAGACCTTTTGATTGATGCTTGATTGTAATTATGTGGTGGAGATTTGATTGATAAGCAAGCCTATGGTGATAATCTTTCATTGATTGTTATGAGTGTAAACACCACCATGATCAAACACTTTTAAGAGTTGATGAGGGAGTGACAACATTGGTTATGCATGGAAAGCCACTTAATTGCATGGGTATCTATTTTGTTCGATTTGATATTGATTATGGATATAGGGATAAGGAAGTCTTGAAACATTTTTATAACTCTTGAACTTAACAAAATTTATCTTGTTTAGTTTATTTTGATTTTAACCTTGCTTGGGGACAAGCAAGGAATTAAGTGTGGGGTATTTGATGAGATCATTTTATACCTGTTTTTAGTATGATTTTAATGTGGTTTTAGTTAATGTTTCATTTGATTTTTGTTTAAAGTTTGTTTTAAGTGTTTGTTTTAGGTTAAAGTGTAAAAACTCCCTTGGATGATTAAAACAGTGAAGAAAGAGCATGAATCAAGCAAGACATGGCCAAACCAAAGCAAGCTTGGCCGTGTCCCTCAAAAGAACTTGAAGACAGAACATTACACGGCCAATAGACATGGCCAAGCCACTGGCCATGTCTCACCTAAGGATCAAAACCAAAGAAACCAAAAAAAGGAAAGAAAAGAGGGCAGAAGCTGACACAGGCAAGTGACTCGGCCAAGCCACTGGCCGTGTCACATGACACAGCCACAAGCTTGGCCGTGTCCCATCTTAAGCCAAGAAACAAAGGACCAAAAGAAATGAAGCAAAATGAAGAAGCAGTAGGTGACAAGCCCACATGACACAGCCAAGCTTTTGATAGTGTCACATGACACGGCCAAGCCTTTGGCAGTGTCACATGACATGGCCACAAGCTTGGTTATGTCACCTCTTGAGAACAAAGAAAAGAAAGAAAGAAAGAAGGGGTAGTGATGGACATGGCCAACTAGCTTGGCCGTGTCCCAAAGAAAAATGAGAGACACAACCAAGCTACTCATGGCTTGGCCGTGTCACCTATGGAAATGTTGAATTCTTTTGCACAGATTGAGGAACAAGTGAGGGACAAACAATTTGCTTTTGCCAAAAGAAAGATTAAAGAAAGGAAAAGCTTGCCTAATTGATGAAAAGAAATAATAAACAAAGAGAATGTGGGAGACAAGGGAGAGTGGTGTGAGTTGGAAGGTATGGGTTTGAGCTTTGAAGGAAATAAAAAGAGAGGAAATGCAAGAACCAAAACAGACTTGGAGAGGAGGAGGTTTTGGGCATACACGGCTTGGGTGAGGGAGAGATTGACACTCTCCTTAGCTCTTCATCTTCATCCTCCATTTCTATCCTCTCCACCTTCTCCATCTTCCATTGGCAAGCTCTTGAAGGTTGAAGAAGCTTCATTGAAAGGTTTGGTGACTTGAGAAAGCTCCACTCCATCTTCCAAAGGCATAATCAATTGAAGGGTTGGTGACTTGAGAAAGCTTCATCCCAAGGGTTTAGTGACTTGAGAAAGCTCCATTACATATTGCAAAGGGGAATCAACAATTGAAGAGGGCTTGAGTTCTTCATCATACACCCAAGTGGAGCTAGGAGGAAGACTAGTAGTCTTGGCATCTTCACAAGGGGTTTTTCTAATTTCTCTTTTAATTCATTTTAATGTTGTTGTATTAAGAGTATTGAACATGAACTAACTCATTCTCTATCTAGATATTGATGAACCCTAGCTTATTTGTATGGATTTAATAATTTTAGTTGATGGAGTTGTATTATTCTTATGATGCTTAATGATTTATTTCCAATTGATAATAGCATGCTTATTGATTGGTTGCAATTTTCATATTATTTACTTGAGAAAGCTTGATATGAATTGAATACTCATAAGGGTTGAGGATTGATTGGAGTGCTAGAGATAGACTTATAAGATCCTTTGGTTTATGATTCCTTGTTCTTAATGCAAGATCTACTTAATTATGTTTGAGAAGAGATTCCAACATTCTACTTAGTGATTAGGGATTAATTCACTCGAGAGAGGTTTTAGTCTAAATTAGAGGAATGCCAATTCAACTCTATTATGTGATTTAATTAAATTGATTTTCATAAATATAATTGTGGCTAGGGGGATTCAATATCTGGATAGTATTATTATCATCAATCCTCTTTGCATAACATTTAATTTTCTTTTACTTTAAGTTATTAAATTAATTGTCTTTAATTACAAAATATCACAAAACTATTGATTTGCTAAACAACAGTTAAGATTTGCACTAATACTTGACCTTGTCCCTAGTGGAATGATACTTCACTCACTATTTTATTACTTGGGTGACCCGTGCACTTGCGGTATTGATATAGCATAGGCTCGCAAGCACCACTTATGATTGGTGGAAGACAGTTCCACATGCTATGGATGATCCACCGACCTTGACTTATAGTGATTTTCTGCGGGAGTTTGAGCAAAAGTATACTCCGAGGGAGTATAAGGATGCTAAGAAGATGGAATTTCTAAATCTGAGACAGGATAACCGAATGGTGACAAAGTATGAGATTGAGTTCATCCGGTTGAGTCATTATGCCGGTGGAATTATTTCAGATGAGATTGACCGGTGCAGGAGATTTGAGGATGGATTGAGGCCCTCTAATATGTGTATTGTTGCGAGCTCTCTGTACCAAGACTTTTCTCAGTTGGTTATAGCAGTCAGGAGTGTTGAGAGAGCACAGGGTATTGCAGCAGCTGCTACTGAGGAAGAGACTAGATTTAGGAGACCCCAGTTTGAGGCAGGGTCTTCATCTATGAAGAGAGGCAGAGGAAGTTATATTTTGAGGTTCAGTAGGAGTCAGAGGCAGCCTAGTAGGTCAGTTCAGTATCAGAGGCAGAGACCGAGACCTACAGTTTCTGTGGCAAGTGCTCCGACTCCAGTGGTTCAGAGATCTATTCCACCTACATGTGTTCATTGTGGTAGGGCACATTGGGGTGCTTGTTGGAAGAAGGGTGGACCAGGAGTATGTTTTAGATGTGGGTCATCGGATCATTTCATTAAAGATTGCCCTGAGTTATTGGGAGATAGACATACTGATACTGTAGCTTCTCGACCCAGTGTCAGCAAAGGAGGTCGAGGGGGCAGAGTTTTAGTAGAGGTGGTCGACCCGGGATTAGTCAGAGAGGAGGCTCTACATCCGAGGGCAGTGTTAGTGTATATGCCCTAGGCCATTGATTTGGACCTTAATGTTATTCATTTTGTTATTAATAAAGAAGTTTTTATTATCATTGTTATGTTTGCATGTTATATATAATAATGTTTATATCCTTGGTTTATTATTGTTATGGAGATAATAATAAATATAACTAGTGTAATATTGATTTGATAATCATAAGATGATTATAGGTATGAAGATACAAATCAATATTATGGATACATGTTAGAGAACAGTGTATTGGATAGACCCACATAGATATCACTTCATGGTTTAATGTCATAAGTGTATCTCATAATAGTTTTCATTTAATCCTTTGACTTGAGATTGTCATAGTTTCCAACATAAGGAATATTATGTTTTGACATGATCTAATGTTATCTGTAACTAGATAATTATAAAGGTTATGCTTGAACATGGTATAAATTATGTAGAGGAAAATGAACAATCAAGATGGAATTTGTCCCTCTCTATGAGAGAGATATCTTCTGGGCCCCTCGATAAGTGTAACTGAGAAATGCATGGCCGTGCTCAAATAAGTTGATATAAGATCAATCTTATTTGTTTATCAGTTAACTTGGAGATCGAGTAATCATAAGTTTGGACAATATAAGTATGACATTTACTATGACTTATGTTCAAACTAGATATCGTGTGACAAAGGGATTAATGCATGTACTATTTCAGGTTTTCATTTATAATGATTCTCATGATTAATTGGGTAGTCGTAATGTCTTGCTAGAGGCCAATTATGATTTGTGCATTTCAATAGAGATTGAAATACACTACCAGTTAATATGAGCCTATCGGGTCACACACATAGAACGTAGGCTGTACTTAAATAATAATAATTATATTTTTATTATTGTTGTTAGTATTATTATTATTATTAGATATTAATAATAATATTGTTATAATAATTATTATTAGATAATAATTATTAAAAACGTGGGTCCATATAGGATATGGACAAGTAGGGTTTTGACAAGGAAAGTCTTTTAAACGGTTTTAAAAGGGCTAGAGGGATTATGATCTGATCATTATTCGTTTTGAAAGAAAACGAAAGAAGAGAAAAACCTAAAAACCCTAGTTTTGTTTTTGAAAAGGTTCAGCCACTGCCGTTGGTGAGCTAGCACTCAGACCAGCGTACGTCCGTGTGGACTTCACTAGAGGGTGTTCGTCTTCAGAAGGCAGCATCTGTTAATCGATTTGAAGCTACACAAAAGGTTAGTTTCAAATCTCTTTTATCGAACTGAATGGATCACATGGATCCTCGGAATAAATCGAAAGATAATTTTTTATTTTTCGCTGCGGCAAAATGGTTACAGATTTTTCTCGATTTACTAACAGGCAGTAGGCTAAATGAGGCTGGGCCATCTTAGCGAGTTTATGTGATGCAGAGGTAGCAGGATGCTTCAGCAGTTATTGCAAGTACATTTTCTTTATTTGGCGTTTCAGTTCTTGCTCTTATTGATCCAGGATCTACGCATTCATACATAAGTGCATCTATCTTGTCTGTGTTTGAATTTCATTCACAATCCCTAGGATTTGATGTCTTGGTGACAAATCCTTTAAGGCATAATGTGGTAGTTAGTAGTAAAGTGCACCGAGATAGTTCAGTTGTGGTGCAAGATGAGGAATTTCCTGGTGATTTGATTGAAATGCCTTTTAAAGAGTATGATATTATTTTAGGCATGGATTGGTTGTCTAAGCATGGAGCTATGGTAGACTATCAGAATAAGTGTGTTACTTTGAGAACCAGTGATGGTAGAAGTGTGATGGTATCTAGTGAGCAGTGACAACTTGCATCCATGTTTGTTTCAGCTGTTGCAGCTAGGAGGTTGATTCGAAAAGGGTGTGATGCTTATCTGGCTCATATTATAGATACCAAGGTAGTGGATTTTCAACTTGAAAGCATACCCACAGTTGCGGAATTCCCAGATGTATTTCTTGAGGAGTTGCCAGGGTTGCCCCCTGAGAGAGAGGTTGAGTTTGGTATCGATTTGTTGCCTGGTAGCACTCCCATTTCTATTACTCCATATCGAATGGCACCTGCTGAGTTGAGTGAGTTGAAGGTGCAGTTGCAGGAGTTGTTAGATAAAGGGTTTGTTCATCCTAGTGTGTCTCCGTGGGGAGCACCTGTTTTGTTTGTAAAGAAGAAGGATGGTACTTTGAGATTGTGCATCAATTATAGGCAGTTGAATAAAGTGACCATCAAGAATAAGTATCCTTTGCCTAGAATAGATGATCTCTTTGACCAGTTGAAGGGAGCAGCAGTTTTCTCTAAGATTGATTTGAGATCAGGGTACCATCAGTTGAGAGTTAGAGCTAAAGATATATCTAAGACAGCATTTCGTACAAGGTATGGGCATTATGAGTTTTTGGTGATGCCTTTTGGATTAATGAATGCACCAGCAGCTTTTATGGATTTGATGAATAGGGTGTTTAGACCCTATCTAGATCAGTTTGTGGTAGTCTTTATCGATGATATTTTGGTGTATTCACATAATAAGGAGGATCATGATAAGCACTTGCGGATTGTATTGGAGACCTTGAGAGAGAAGCAGTTGTATGTTAAGCTATCGAAGTGTGAGTTTTGGCTTGATCAAGTGACTTTTCTCTGTCATGTGGTTTCAACAGATGGTATAAGAGTTGATCCGAGTAAAGTTAAGACCATTTTGAATTGGAGTCCACCAAAGTCAGTGACTGAAGTTAGAAGTTTTCTAGGTTTGGCAGGCTATTATCGACGGTTTGTAAAGGGTTTTTCTTTGATAGCTACTCCACTCACCAGATTACTTCGGAAGGGAGTTAGATTTGTGTGGACAGATCAGTGTCAAGCTAGTTTTGAGCAGTTGAAAGAGATCTTGACTCAAGCTCCTGTTCTTAACTTGCCTGTAGAATATAAACCATATGTAATTTACAGTGACGCTTCACATAATGGCTTAGGTTGTGTCTTGATGTAAGAAGGGAGAGTCATAGCTTATGCTTCTCGGCAGTTAAAGCCGCATGAGCTTAATTATCCAAAACATGATTTGGAATTGGCAGCCATAGTGTTTGCTTTGAAGATTTGGCAACACTACTTGTATGGGGAGAAGTGTTTCATTTATACAGATCACAAGAGTTTGAAATACTTGGGTGTTCAGAGAGAGCTGAATCTTTGGCAAAGACGGTGGTTAGAGTTGATCAAAGACTATAACTATTTGATTGATTATCATCCTGGTAAGGCGAATGTAGTTGCTGATGCTTTGAGTCGGAAGTCTTTAGCAGGTTTGGCTGCTTATTCACTCTCGTTGCTTGTTGAGTTAAGAGCGTTGCATGCTAGTTTTGAATCATGTGATGATGGTGCTTTATTGGCTCAGTTGCAATTAAGGCCAATCTTGTTGGATCAGATTAAAGAGGCTCAGTTGGCTGATGAGAAAATTTTGAAGATTGTTTCGGATTGCCAAAAAGGAGAGAGTAGAGATTTTCATGTGAGAAGTGATGGCAGCCTTTGGTATAAAGATAGATTGTGTGTTCCTGATGATGCAAGATCGAGAAAGATTATTTTGGAGGAAGCACATCAGTCGGCTTTTGCTATGCACCCTGGGAATACCAAGATGTATCATGATTTGAAGCAACATTATTAGTGGTCAAGTATGAAGAGAGACATAGCAGAGTTTGTATCCAAATGTCTCACTTGTCAGAGAGTGAAGGCCGAGCACCAAGTTCCAACAGGGTTGCTCCAACCTTTAACAGTGCCAGAATGGAAATAGGAGCGAGTGACGATGGATTTTGTGACTGGTTTGCCGTTGACTCAGAAGAAGAATGATGCCATTTGGGTGATTGTTGATCGGTTGACAAAGACAGCTCATTTTCTTCCAGTTCAGATGGATTATTCTCTTGAGAAGTTAGCTGAGCTGTACATCAATGAGATAGTGAGATTGCATGGAGTCCCAATTTCTTTAGTGTCTGATCGAGATCCCCTATTTACTTCAAGGTTTTGGAAAAGTTTTCATGGTGCTTTGGGTTCTCGATTGCACTTTAGCACTGCCTTTCATCCGCAGACAGATGGGCAGTCAGAGAGAGTGATTCAGATTTTAGAGGATATGTTGAGAAGCTGTATTATTGATTTCTCTGGAAGTTGGGATAGATTTTTGCCATTGATGTAATTTGCTTATAACAACAGTCATCAGTCTAGTATTAAAATGGCACCTTATGAGGCATTGTACGGTAGAAGATGCAGGACGCCTTTATGTTGGGATGAAGTTGGAGAAGGTAAGTTGGTTGGTCCTGATTTAATTAAGGAAACAGAAGAAAAAGTGAAAATAATTCGGGATCGGTTGAAAGCAGCTTCAGACCGACAGAAATATTACTCAGATTTGAAGAGGAGAGACATAGAGTTTTGTGTTGGAGATAAAGTATTTTTGAAAGTGTCTCCTTGGAAGAAGATTTTGAGATTTGGCCGCAAAGGAAAGTTAAGTCACCGCTTCATTAGACCTTATGAGGTACTGGATAGAGTTGGACCAGTTGCCTATCATTTAGCTTTGCCACCTGAATTGGATAGAATTCACAATGTCTTCCATGTCTCTATGCTGCGGAGGTACAGATCAGACCCATCTCACATTCTGTCAGTAGAATCCATTGAGGTGAGTCCAGATCTGTCTTATGAAGAAGAACCAGTGGCTATTTTGGCACATGAAGTGAAAGAGTTGAGAAGTAAGAAAGTGCCACTTGTGAAAGTTCTTTGAAAGAATCACAAAGGAAGAGGCAACTTGGGAGAGTGAGCAAGTGATGCGAGATCAGTATCCCTAACTGTTTCAGATTTGAGATTAAGTAATTTCGAGGATGAAATTTATTTATAGAGGGGGAGAATTGTAATATCCCAAACTATACCCTAAAATTTTTGGAACGCTTATTGTTGTATTTTGGATTAAATGTTATAAGTGTATATATGTTTAAGTGGGAAGATAAGAATGGAAAGAGAAGTGTGTATATGTTGTATATATGGAGATATATACAACATATACAAGTCAACTTTTATTTAGAGGTCAAATGAGAATTATTGATTATTTTATAAATGGAAATTAAATTAAGTGAAAGAGGATATTTATATATTTTATTATTAAAATTGCTTGGTTGAGATTTAAAGAGAGCTTGAGTGGTTATTAAAGGTTGACTTTGCTCTTCTTTCTTCATCTTCTTCTTTCTTCTTTTAGGTTAGATGGCCATCACCTTAGCAAGAGGGAAAGAGAGATTTTTGTTCTTCCTAACTTAAGATTGAAGGGTGTTTCAAGAGCTCAAGTTGGAGTTTAAAGGATTTTCATCATTTTTAGTAAGTTTCCAACTTATTTTCTTGGTTTTCTTTTGAGTTTGTGTGTTGAGCTTGGTGTATGGTTGTTGTTAAGATATGTATGTATAATTGTGGTGTATTTGAGAGTGTTTGGTCTTACTGTTTTTGATTTTAGGGTTGGTTTGAAGGAAAGGTTAAATTTGGTGAATAAAATAAGTGTTGTGGATTGTGTGTGTTGAGTTGTGATTATGGTTGTGATTGGTGTTTGATGTATGTATTATGTTGTTTTGGTGTTTATGCAAGTTTAGTATGGTTTATTGATGATTTTGGGTAAGATTGTTTGGAGTGGAAAAGGGTAAAGTATGTTGTTTGTTGGATGTGGTGTTGTTGGTGTCGGAATCAGAATTTTGGCCTGACACGCCCATGAACACGGCCAAGTCTTTGGGTGTGTCTATGGTTCTATTTTTTGGTTGGGTGACATGACCAGTGACGCCCATCTCAATGAGCATTTCACAGCTTCTGGGTTGGAGTAGTATTGACACGTCCAGTGACACGCCCATGTCACTAAGCGTGTCATAACTACTATGTTGTTGGTGGATTGGCATGCCCATGTCACTGAGCGTGTCATAGCCACTGTGTTGGGGGAGGATTGACACGGCCAGTGACATGCCCATGTCACTGAGTGTGTCAAAGCTTCTGTGTTATGGGTTTAGGGCACGGTCAGGGACACGCCCGTATTGTTGAGCGTGTCATGTGTAGAGTTTACCCTAGTTGGTTCTTATCCTTATTTCCTTATGTGTATTACTAAGTGAGTGCGTGTAATTACAATTGGATTAGGTTTTGAAGAGATTTGAGTTGCCCTAATCCAAGTGTTGAAGATATCTTAGAAGAGGAGTTTGGAATTGGTGTGAGTGCTCTTAGAGGTAAGTACAAAACCTACATGATTGCATATATTTACATGACTTTGGGACTAAACACATTTGGTTGTAAATGTGTTAAGTAATCTATTACATTATTGATACAATTGATTAATTCTATGATTTGCATAATGTGAAAGATAAAATGATCATTCAAAGTGTATGTATAATGCAATTGGTTATGTATACCCTAATGATGAGATGTGAAGCCATTGTTGTTGGCTATAATGATGCAAATGAAATAATTGGGGCATGGTTGCCTAAATGATTATGAGAAAATGAGAATGGAATTGATAATAAAAAAATAAAAGAATTCTGTGCCTAATATGTTATTCAATTTTTAGAGTTTTGTTATTGGTGGCATGCCTAAAAGTAACAATCCCTTGAAGCTGGGTTGAGCTTGTTCCTTGAAGCCAAGTTGGGTTGATGCTGAACTCCCCTTGAAGCTTGGTTGGGCCTAGTCCTTAAAGCCTAGTTGGGATGTTACATATGAGATGTTTCTCATTGTGATAATGATTCACCTACGGGCTTGATAAATGTGATATTGGACCAAAACATTAACTCTGGAATTTGAATGACATGTTAGTTCTTTGGGCCCATGCTTGTCTTTGTTTAAATGTGAATCATGAATGATGAAACAATTGAATAATATTATTTAATGTAATGTTATGAAATACGATATTCTTGTATATTGTTTATAATGTTTGAAAGTATGACATTGGCATTACATTGAAGCATATTGTCATCATGGATTGTACCACTAAGCCTATGGCTTAGCGCGATTGTGGTTCATCGCGCAGGTGAGAGGGTAGATCCAGTTGAACCGGAGAGTTCAGCTAGACTAAGTCGAGTCTAGGCTTGTGAAGTGTTGATTGTGGACTTCAAGATCAGAGATGAACTGCCAAGCATGTATAATTCTATATTTTTGTATTTATGGATTTTGATGTATATATATGTATATACCGCTACATTTTCCGCTGCTTAATAAACAAATATTTTATCTATAATATTTTATAATATAACTTAAATGTTTTAACTCTTTCTTATATTGATAATAGAAAGATTGGTTTGATTTAAATTAGATCATGACATTCCTGTATCCGGTATACATATATTACAGATGTGGTTGAATGTAGTGTGCGTATATGGGGTATAGGGGTGTTACAAGATTACTTTGAAAGGGAGTTAGATTTGTGTGGACATATCGGTGTCAGGCGAGTTTTGAGCAGCTGAGGAAGATGCTAACTCAGGCTCCTGTCCTTACCCTGCCTGTGGAATGTAAACCATATGTGATATATAGTGATTCTTCACATAGTGTTTTAGGTTGTGTTTTGATGCATGAGGATAGATTCATTGCTTATGCCTCTAAGCAGTTGAAACCTCATGAGCTGAATTACCCAACTCATGATCTAGAGCTAGCAACCATTGTTTTTGCATTGAAGATTTGGCGACATTATTTGTATAGGAAGAAGTGTTTCATTTATATGAATCATAAGAGTTTGAAGTACCTTGGTGTTCAGAGAGAGTTAAATCCTCGGCAGAGATGGTGGTTAGAGTTGATTAAAGATTATGGTTGTTTAATTGATTATCATCATGGCAAGGCAAATGTTGTTGCTAATGTCTTGAGTCAAAAGTCTTTGGTAGGTTTGATTGCTTATTCACTCTTGTTGCTTGTTGAGTTGAGAGCATTGCATGCCAAATTTGAGTCTTGTGATGATGGTGCTTTGATGGCTCAGTTGTAGTTGAGGACAGTGTTGTTGAATCATATTAGGGAAGCCCAGTTGCCAAATGAGAAAATCCAGAAGATTATGTTGGATTGCCAAAAGGGGGAGAGTCGAGACTTTCATGTGAGAGATGATGGCAGTCTGTAGTACAAAGATAGGTTGTGTATTCCTGATGATGCAGGATTAAAAAGGATGATTTTAGAGGAAGCACATCAGTCAGTCTATGCTATGCACCCTGGGAGTACCAAGATGTATCAGGATTTGAAACAACATTATTGGTGATTAGGTATAAAGAGGGCCATAGCAGAGTTTGTATCCAGATGTCTCATTTGCCATAGAGTAAAGGCTGAGCACCAGGTTCCTTTAGAGTTGCTCCAGCCATTATCAGTGCCAGAGTGGAAATGAAAATGAGTGACGATGAATTTTGTGACTAGATTGCCTTTGACCCAGAAGAAGCATGATGCAATCTAGGTGATAGTTGATCGGATGATGAAGACAACTCATTTTCTTCTAGTTCTGATGGATTATTCTCTTGAGAAGTTGGTTAAGCTGTATATCGGTGAGATAGTGAGGTTGCATGGAGTCTCAGTTTCTTTGGTGTCGGACCGAGATTCCCATTTTACATCAAGGTTTTGGAAGAGTTTACAGGATGCTTTGGGTTCTTGGTTGTATTTTAGCACTACTTTTTATCTTCAGACAGATGGGCAGTCGGAGAGAGTGATACAGATTTTAGAGGATATGTTGAGGAGCTATATCATTGATTTTACTAGGAGCTGGGATAGATTTTTGCCACTGATTGAGTTCGCTTATAATAATAGTCATCAGTCTAGTATTGGGATGGCTCCTTATGAGGCCTTGTATGGCAGGAAGTGCAGGGCACCTTTGTATTAGGATGAGGTTGGAGAAGGTAAATTGGTCAGTCCCGATTTGATTAAAGAAACAAAAGAGAAAGTTAAGGCAATTTATGGTCATCTGAAAGCAGCTTCAGACCGACAAAAATCCTATATGGATTTGAAGAAAAGAGACATAGAGTTCAGTGTAGAAGATAAAGTGTTCCTAAAGGTGTCTTCTTGGAAGAAGATTTTGAGATTCGTCCTCAAAGGGAAGTTGAGTCCTCGTTTCATATGACCATACAAGGTAGTGGAGAGAGTTGGTCTCGTGGCTTATAGACTGGCTTTGCCGCCTGAGTTGGATCGGATTCAAAATGTCTTCCATGTCTCCATACTTCGAAGGTACAGGTAAGACCCATCTCATATCTTGTCAGTGGAGTCCATTAAGGTGAGTCCGGATCTGACTTATAAGGAAAAATCAGTAGCAATCTTGGCACAAGAAGTGAAAGAGTTGAGGAATAAGAAGATGCCACTTGTGAAAGTCCTTTGGAGGAATCATGCCATTAAGGAGGCGACATGGGAGAGTGAGCAGACGATGCGGAACCAGTATCCCCAATTTATTTCAGAGTTGACATCGGGTAATTTCAAGGACAAAATTTATTTTTAGGAGGAGAGAATTGTAATATCCCAAAATTATTTTTGAAAAATTCTAATTTTTAAAAAATTAAATAAAATAAAATATAATTTAATTGGATAAATTAAATAAATAATTTTAAATGAAAAATGAAGGATTTTTAAATTAAAAAGTAGAATATATATGTGATATATATACAACATATAAAAGTCAACAAAAAGTCAACACTTTTAAAAAGAAAAGTCAAAAATCAAAGTAAAAGTAAAATGGTATTTTGGTAATTAAATCTTAGAAATTCAAAATAATTAAATTAATTCAAAATTAAATAATTTTTTAGTGAAAGATGAATTTTTGGACTTTTAATTTATTAAAAAATAATTAAATAATTAATTATTAAAATATTAAATAATATATATATGGTTTAAAATAAGAGATGAAAGGAAAGAGAAAATTAAAAAGTTTTTTTTTTCATCTTCTTCTTCTCCATCAAGGGCCGAACCTCCATGTGTGTAAACCTCAAAGTTTTTCTTCTTCCAAGATCAAGTAATTGAAGGATTTAATAAGTTTAAAGTGGATTTTTGGTGATTTCCACAAAAATTGGTAAGTTTCCAACTCATTTCTTTGAATTCCATGGAAATTTTGAATATGTGAGTTTTAGATTCTTGTTGTAGTGTGATTTAATTATTGGAATTGGTGTGTATGATGTTATTTTAAGTGATTAACAATGATTTTAAGGTTGGATTGAAGAATTGATTGAGTTTGATTAAAGATTGGTGAAGAGAGAATTTAGGGTAATGTAATTTTTGGGGTTTTGAAATCATGATTTTTTTAATTATGCAAATTGATTCCAAATGAGTTTTTTTGATGCATAAACAAGTATTTTAAATTCAAATATTGAATTTGGTTGAGTTTGATTGGAGTTTGAGAATGGAAGTGTGATTTAGGATTTTGGAAAAGTGATTTTTCCAAAGTTATAGAATTATTTGATTTTATTGGCTTAAGTGTGTTGTTTAGTGTTAAAAGTGATGAATACAAGCTTGAAATGATAAATGGATTGAGTTGGAATGGAAAACCTTCAATGGGGAAAAGGTTATGTCATTTTTGGGTTTTGGTCCTAAGTATGTGTTTTTGTAATGTATTTGATTTAAATGTGTTAAAATATATTTTTAATAATATATATAAACTTAAAAATACCAAATTAAATGGCCTAGTAAGGTATTCCAAAGTTAAAGTGAGGTTAGCCTTAACTCTGAAATTTTTGCTTGGATGATGTTTAATTATGGATTAAGATTGAAAATGCCTTATGTGGTACTAAATGATTATTTATGATCACATTTGGTTTAGGCATTGAGGAGAGTTTATTTGCCCCATCCAAGTGTTAAAGGGCAAGTTGGAAGAGAAGGATTGGTGGGTTTTTAAGCTTGCATTTGGTTGTCATTTGAGGTATGTACAAACTTTGGATGATTTGGTTATATTTGCATTACATTGGGCTTAACACATTTTGGATTGGAAAATGTGTTAAGCTACTTAATACACAGAACATGTATGAATAATGTGTTATGACATGTGTAATGTCATATATGTGTTAAATACATTGTAAAAAACCATTGTTAATGGCTAAATTATGTAAATTGTGAAATATTTTTATCATGTGAAAATGACCCAAAGTGTTTGGATAATGCCATTTGTTGTGTGTGTATTTAGGGCATTGTTAAAAAGTCATTGGTAATGGCTAAAATGCATCAAATATGAATCATATGTGAAATTACCCAAAATATTTGGGTGGTGATTTTTGAGGTAAAATGTGATGAAATGTGATGAATTGATATTGACATAAATGAGAAAAATTAGAAAAATTAGAAAAGTGAGAAAAGTGAGAAAAGATGAGAAAAATAAAGCAATGTGCCTAATAGATAATGAAAAATGAGGCAATGTGCCTAGCTTGATTATGAAAAAATGAGAAAGAGATTGATAATGAGAAATGTGAATTAATTGTGTGCCTAGTATGTTATTCAATTTTCAGAGTTCTGTGTTTGGTGGTATGCCTATGAGGTTATCCTCATTATTTACCTTTAGGCTAGATGTTGGGCCTCACTATGATTTGTCTTCGGGCTAGATGTTGGATGTTACTTGCCTTCGGGCTAAATGCTGGGCATCACTATGATTTATCTTCGGGCTTGACGTTGGGTGTCACTTGCCTTCTGGCTAGACACTGGGTGTCAATATTAACCAAAATAGTAACTCTGAAATTTGAATAGCATATTAGATCTTTTGGGTCCATGCTTGTGTTTGTTTTATATGAATTGTGAATTGTGAAACAATTGAGAAATATGTTAAAATGAAATGATATGAGATATGATATTTGTAATGATCAAGATTTTAAATAGGAAACTTTTTAACTAATATTAAAAAATTAATAGTGTATAGTGATAAAAGTAATGTGGATAAATGCTATAAGTAGAGAATGGTAAATTGTATATCTCAAAAATTTACTGAATAGATTATTTTTATGGTTTTATGGGATTAAAAATCGAATTAGAATCAAAGGATAGAAAAGAGAGTGCACCATATTTAAATTGAGATTGGTCATACTAGATTAAGCCATAAATATATATATGTATATGGACAGATATGTATGTAGCTAGAAGCTTCTTTCTTCTTCTTCCTTCTTCTTTCCACGATCCTCATCACCAACACCACCAAAGCTCCTTCTTTCTTTCTTCTTTTCAAGAATTTGGCTAAAATTTAAGAGAAAATCATATCTAGCTATGAGTTTTTAAAAGAATAAGCTAGAAAAGGTGTTATCAACAAGTGATCAAAGGAAAAGAGGGAAAAGAGAGAAGACGAGAGAAATTGAAAGAGGTATGTGCTTATGTATTATAATTTGCAAATAATTGAAATTCTATGAGTTTGAAAGTTTGAATTGATTGATTGAGTCATTTATAATGAATTATTTCTTAAAAATATTGATTAAATGTAACACCCCTTCCCAACCTACATATGTAAGCTGAGTAGAGGCGCCACACTAACCTAATGTTGCTACCAATTTTACTTAGTCAAATTTTAGTTCCGATTTTTACAAAATTTTTGCCATAGTTTCGCCTAAAAATTTAGTCCCAAGTGTCGACAAAACCGGTTTTTTTTCTTATTTTTAAAAATATTTTACACAAACCAATGCAAACAAAATCATTCTCAGTACACTCCCAATAAATCCCCCTTGTAACTACAACCTGCAAAAAGGATTTACACTTCTAGTACAACATAAAATAAAGGTTTTGTGACAACCCCCATATTTAAATATTACACAGCGGAAGTTATAAAATATTTACATATTTACAAATTCATATACATCAAAACTCAAGTTTTACAACACATAAAATTTATACATGATTGGCAAGTCTGCTCTGATCTTTAAGCTCCCAAAATGGATTCTTCAAGGTCTACTCTCACTAGGTCTTGATGAACTCTCGGGTTCAACTCTATCCACTCTACTACCTGCGCGATTAAACACTATCGCGCTAAGCCAACGGCTTAGTAAGATAAAACATGCTAACGGTATGCTTTAATGAAATGCAATGCCACATATGTTATTGATAAGATCAACATCATAAATATAAAGTTAACCACACAATTATGCATTTCACAAATCATAGTCATATGAGCATACCACATTTCAACATCTTTTCACATTCAACATTAATCAATCATACTCCATAACCAACATCTCATTTCATTAAACTCATAACATTATTTAGGACATTCATATAACCTTGACACCTATGGGCCCAACAAGTATTTAATACGATATTCAGAGTTCAGAGTTACTGCTTTGGTTCATAGTCACAATAATCACGCCCGTAGGCAATGTATATACATGTATCTCTATCCATGGATAGTGTAACAGACCCAGTCTCTTGGATCATCAACTCAACACATATGAGGAGATCCTCAACCCGGCAAGACTGTTACAAATCATATATCTCATAGTGTAACAGACCCAGTCTCTTGGACCATCAACTCAACACCTATGAGGAGGTCCTCAACCCGGCAAGACTGTTACCTTTCATCATTTCTTAGGCATGCCACCCAAATCCAGAACTTTGAAACTGAATAACATATTAAACAAACAATTCATTTCCATTCTCAATTCTCATCACATTTAGGCAAACATGCCTTCTTTCTTTCAATTACATCATCTTAGCCAATAACAATGGCTTCACATTTCATTTCACAATATAATATCTCATTATTCAAGTATATATATATATATATATATATCTCATCCATGATCACATTATATCTCACATAGCATCATTCATAAATATCAACATTTCATTCCACATTACTCATGAAATACATTACCATTCACAATGCACAACATAACATTGTTCAATCTCAACAATGCAATTAGGGCAAAGAACAATTGATTATAACATTCATTGATTCAAGTGTGTTTAAAGTGTTTAGGGTTAGGTTTAAGGACCAACCTACCTTTGGAGAACCAAAGCAATGCAAGAAGAACAAAGAATTAAAACCCTAACCATAAATAGTACATTCTGGTTTTAAACTCCATTTTATCCTTATTTTGAAAAATTGTATAAAATAATCTACTAGACTAAAAATTCTAAAATTTTTACAGAATTTATTTTTGTATCTTAAAATCATCCCTTTAAAATTTCAGATCAAACTGAACACAAAATCTTGGTCAAATAGTTCACCTAACCAGACTGCCCCAATTGCCCTGCATCCTGGCAGCAGTTCTGAACTTTGTGAATTCCATAAATCAAATTCAATCAACGTGATTCCAAATTATTTTTATCAAATACTAAACTCACTAAGAAACAACATATCCAAAATTCGATTGGATATGATTTTTCTACATTTTATTAAAAATCCCGAAATATAGCTGTCCCAGTTAAGGTACCTGCTGGAACAGGTCTAATGAAAATAATCTTTCTAAACTCATAACCATTCCAAAATCGAATCAACATATTTTTCAGTTATTCTAGACTCATAGAGGCACAACATATCAAAAATTCACTTCAAGAACATTTTTCTAAAATTAATTAAAAATCATACAAGTCACAGCCTTTACTAATCCTAAAACAAAAACAATTTCACTAAACACCAATCTTACTCTTCCATCACCAACACCAACCCAACTTCTCATCTATCAAGCAAAATCAATACTTACAATCATACCATAAGCAACTTAATCATACCACTTCAAAAGAATTGAAGAAATTAGAGAAAAGATCTTACCTTAGTTAAAAACTTCTTAAATCAACACTTGAACACTTAATCTTTCTTCTATTTAAGCTTGAAATCATCAAAACCATCACTTGTCTCTTTCTTTCTCTTTGGCTATGGAGGGCCGGCCATCAACAAGAAGAAGAAGAAGAAATGATAAAGAAAACACAAGTCAAACCTTCTTTAAATATCCACCATGTGATTTTATCCAAGCAATTACCAAAGTGCCCTTATTCACATAATTATCTTTTTGTCTTATATGTGCCCAATTAAGTAATTTACCAATCTCAAATAAATATCTTCTCTTGCATTGACCAAGCCTTTTGACCACTTTATATGTCATATATATTAACATATACACAACATATAAATTTGTCTCTAAACCCTATTTCTTCCCAAAATACATATACATATACTTTCTCTTCTCAATTTCTTTTCTCTTACAATTTAACACATATATTCAATCCAATATATAACAATAACAACAACAACAATATGCAAAACTTCTAGGGCATAAATGAGGATATTACATTAAATGGATTGATGAGTGAAAATGAATTAAAAGAACTTATATGTGGTGAGTTTGATTCTTAATTCAATCTTTATAAGAATTGGGTATTTTGATGTTGTTTAAGCCATAAGTGATATTTTAAGGTTTCATTAATTGAAGTTTGAGTAAAATATTAGATGTAGACTTTTTTATGTTAAAAAAATTTGGATTTGATTCATTATTATCATAGATTTTGAATATGTTGAATTAAAATAGTTATGTAATATCCTCATGTATGCCCTAGAATTTTTGAGTATATTGTTGTTGTTGGTTTAAATGGGATTGAGTAGTATATATATATTGTGATAAGAAAAAGAAATTGGAAGTGAATGCTTGTGTATAAGTGTTTTGGGAAAGGAAAGAGTGTTTAGAGAAAATGGTATATGTTGTTTATATGATAATATATATAACATATAAATAGGTCAAATGAGAGTCAATGCAAGAGGATATTTTTGTATGGCATGTGAAATTACATAGATGGGCATATATGAGACAAGAGGTTAGTTATATGGTTAAGGGTGTTTTGGTAATTGCTTGGTTTGAACACTTGGTGGATATAAGAAGGGAAATTTGACTTTGCTTCTTCATCATTTTCTTCTTTCTCCATTGTTGTGGCCGGCACTCTCCATAGAAAAAGGGAGCAAGTGACAAAGAGAAGATTTTGAAGAGTGAAGCTCAAATTGAAGAAGCAATCAAAGGTTGTGATTAGAGATTTGTGGAATTTCTTCTTTTAAGGTAGGTAATCTCTTGTTTTCTTTGGTTATGTTGAAGTGATGTTTGAAATGAATTAGGGTTTGTTGATTTTTTGATTTGATATGTTTGAGATGGGTTTGTAAGTGTTAAAAATTGCTTGTAAGATAAAAGATTTGATTTGGTGTTAGTTTGGTTGTGAAGATGGTAAGTTAAGTGAAGGTGGTTAGTGAAGAATCAAGAGTTGATTTGGTTTTAGGGTTTTGAGATTGTTTGTGTTTAAATATGTTGTTTAAGTGGTTATTGTGATAATTATATAAGATATGTGATTATGACATGAATTATATTCATTTGAATGAGGTGATTGTTGTGCAAAAGTGTGTGTAAGTGTAATTGAAAGTGTTTGGCCATAATTAGGGTTTGTGTTTTGAGTGACACGGCCAAAAGCAATGTGAGACACGGCCAAGCCAAGAGATTTTGGGTGTGTTGGATGAGTTTTTGGGTGACACGGCCGTGTTCCCAAGTCGTGTTAGCTACTGTGAGTTTTGGGTTGAGAGACACGGCCACAAGTTTGGCCGTGTCCCTTGCCCGTGTTTGCTACTGCCAAGATTGGATTGAGAGACACGGCCACAAGCTTGGCCGTGTCCCTCAAGTGGGCTGCCCGTGTCCCTCAATTGTGTGGTTAGGGTTTTTGTTCTTTGTTCTAATTGCTTTGTTTTGGTTCTTCAAAGGTAAGTTGGTGCTTAAACTTAAACCTAAACACTTTAAACATACTTCAAACAATGAATGCTCTAATCAAATGCATGTGGAAGATCCTAAAACCATGAACATTGTTATGTTATGCATTGTGGGTATTGTGAAATGAGATATGTAAGTACATATATATGATTATGTTCCATGTAATTGATTATGGATATGTAAAAGGTGATGTGTTATATTGTGAATTGAGACATGGTTATTCGAATATGTTGAGAAGCCATTGTTTGTGGCTATGAATGTACAAATGAGAGTGTTGAGGCATGGTTGCCTATTTGTTATGATATGCAAATTGAGAATGAGAATGATAAAGAGATAAATGAAATAGGGTATGTTTAATATGTTATTCAGTTTCAGAGTTCTGAATTTGGAGGCATGCCTATAAAATGAAAGGTAACAGTCTTGCCGGGTTGAGGATCTCTTCATGTAAGTAAATAGAGGTCCAAGAGACTGGGTCTGTTACACTATGAGAATTGTGATTATGATATATATATATATATAATTGGTAACAGTCTTGCCGGGTTGAGGATCTCCTCGAGGTTAGCCGAGTTGATGGTCCAAGAGACTGGGTCTGTTACGCTCTATATGAATAGAGATATGAGATATATATTGCCTAAGGGCTTGATTATCGTAATTATGAACCAAAGCAGTAACTCTGAATTCTGAATATCATATTAAATACTTGTTGGGCCCATAGGTGTCTATGTTGCATAAATATCATGAATGATAATTTGATTAATTAATAAAGAAGGTGAAAAGATGTTAAAATGTGGTGTGCTTATATGATATTGCTTTGTGATATGCAATAGTATGTTGTTAGCTTTGCATATATAATGTTATATGTATGATATGGATTGAGAATTGTCATTGCATTGCACTAAAGCATGGCATTAGCATGATTATCTTACTAAGCCGTTGGCTTAGCGCGATAGTGTTTAATCGCGCAGGTGATAGAACTGATAGAGTTGAACCCGAGAGCTCTTCTAGACCGAGTGAGAGTAGACGTTGAAGAGTTGATTTTGGGAACTTAAAGATCAGAGAAGAATTGCCAATCATGTATAACTCTTTTATATTTTGTAAATATGGTTTATAATGTAAATATATGTATAATTGTAAATACGTATTCAAATGCTTTCATATATGTAAATGTTTTCTATATTCTGCTGTGTATTAACTAAATGTATTTATATATATCTATTTTGTTTTATATTACAAATTGAGTATTTACTATCTATAATGTATATGAGAAAGATGATGGTATTATTTAAAATGTTTTGAATGTTAATAAAATCCGTAGCATTTCTATATTCGATACATGTATACTACATTGTGGTGTATGTAGTGTGTATGTATTGGGTGTGGGGGTGTTACAAGTTAAGTGTGCGAAATGTAGAATTTTTGCTTGACATGGCCAGTGACACACCCATGTCAGTGGGTGTGTCATAGTTATTGAATTGTAAAATAAATGACACACCCAGTGACACGCCTATGTCAGTGGGCGTGTCAAAGCTACTGTGAAATAAGCAAAAGACATGCCCAGTAACACACCCATGTCATTGGGCATGTCACTTGAAGAAATTTGCCCAAAATGGCTCTTTTTCTTGTCTTTTTAAATGACTATAAGGTCTTAAGATGTAAAAAATATTTGAAATTAACCCTAACAAATTATGTGATCAGTTTATTTTGAATATATGATAAATATGTGTCATACCAAGTGTTGATCAAACAATTGTTCCATTGAAGTGATATACATAATTCAATATTAATTAAAACAAATGAATTGCCCAAATCATACTGATTTTAGATCTAGCTTTGGATTGAATGGCTAACTAGAGGAAGGATAGTCATAGTGATAATGGGCACCTCATGCCATTAATGGACACATTGTGTCATCAGTGACAGTGGGCATAGTTGCCATTATACATTCTCGAGATTTGGCATTAAAATTGCTACACTAACATGTTATCCAAACCTATGATTTGAGTTTAGTATGTATGTGCATATTTAATAAAGTAATATATGTGAATATGACGTTGTGAATAATGGAAGAAATGCAAAATAATAATATAAGTCAATTACTTGAAATTGACTTACTGTGTTACAATATGAAAGTGTTTGGTAATGTATATATTAAGGTTTACAAGTGAAAGTTCTAATGCATGGAATAGAAATGTTATGCTCAAGTTATTGAATTGATCAATAACTTTCTAACTGTTATAATGATTAAGAGTGTATATAATGATATAAGATACAAAGTGCTCCAAAGTATAGTACTAAATTTAAGTGCTAAAAATTATAGATTGAATGAAATTATTCTATATGTGAAACTGAAAAGTAAGACTTACTGAAAAACAAATAAGTGTGATATAAACAATGTTAACAAATGAAAAAGTAAGTCTTAAATAAAATGATTCTAAACGAGAATAGTTGCAATCCCAAAAGTGTAGTGTAGCCTGATAACTTTTATAGAGTTAAAGTTATTATTTTGTGTAATCAAAATATTATGTTGGTTTTTTATTGAAAGTAGTTAATATATTAAAATATTTCTTAAAACTGAGTGTTATTACTATATTTCCATAAGTATTTTTTCTTTAATATTAAGTGATAAAATATGTTTATACAAGCACCACTAAGCTTTGCTTAGCGTGTTAGAATTGTTCTCTGACACGCAGGTATCAGATCATCGGAGCAAGTTAAGAAGTGGAATTAAGGATCTCAGAAAATTACCTATAGTACATATCGAGATCTTTTGTATATTAAACTCATAAGTTATGAAATGTATATATACAATTTACTTTGGCTATTTGAGATATTGTACAAACTTGTAAACATGAAAGGAATTTATGTATTTAGAGGATGAAGTTTGAGATTCTAGTGAATGATTATCAAATAAAGTAATGTATTATATATTTATTTGATTTGATAAACTTATGATGTTTATCTGATTTATAATTACTATTTGGATTATTGGAGATATTGGAGATTGGTTAAAATATTAGATTTATAAGTGTTGTATTATACATATTGTATTATTATTATTTAAAGATTTTTGTTAGTAACATTTAGAAAGGAAACTTTGTCAATCAATTGATTAGAGCACTGATAGTATATCGAGTAACATTCTCTGATAGTTCTAATAAGAATTGTCAGGGGATGTTACAATATCCATATGCATTGTGCATTTGTATTGCATTTGAGCTTTATTTCTATCAAAGTTTGTACTGCTAGGCTTTTGGCCTAGCATGATTTTAAATTCATCGCGTAGGTGACAGGGTAAATCCAGCTGAGCCGAAGAGTTTTTCTAGACTAGGTCGAGTCTAGACTTAAGGTTTTGCTTGTAGAGTTGATATCAAGATCAGAAACACTGCCAGCAGTATGTATACATTTTATATGATCGTATTTTGTGATATTATGTATATTATAACATTTTTTTGGATGAATATGTATCGTAAATTATAAAGAATGTTTTAGATAAAGTTTGAGATATGTTATATATATGCATAAATGTTTTGAGAAATTGTGGCAGGATTGAGGAGTTTTGGGTGAAATGGTAATTGGGTAATATTTGTGAGTGTTATCTTGTGCAGGTTGTGTTGTTTGTTAAATTTGGGAATATATAAATTACAGATAAAACTCTAGCGAATTTTTTCCAGAGATTTTTAAAAAAATGCTTATTTTAGCATCTATGATTTATAATAGTATTTTATTTGTTGTTAAATATACATTTTAAAATATTTAAGATTTTAAATTTGAAAAGTGAAAAAATTTTATTAAATCGGTTTATGATATTTTTATACCATATATGCATATTTTACATATACTGGGTGTATGCATTGTACGTATATAGGGTATAAGGGTATTATACTACTGAACCTCTAAAAATCCCCCCCCTCCCGGCCTCTCTTCACTGATGAAGACCCTGCCTCCCCTGAGGTCTCCTAGCTCTAGTCTCCTCAACCCTAGTAGCTGCTGCAAGATCCTGTGTTCTCTCTACACTCCTAGTAGTTGCAACTAACTGAGAAAAGTCCTTATACCGAGAGCCTGCCACAATACACATAATAGAGGGTCTCAGCCCCTCCTCAAACCTTCGGTATCTATCAATCTCATCAGAAATGATCCCACCAACATACTGACTTAGCCGGATAAACTCTATCTCAAACTTCGGCATTGTCTTGGTACCCTGTCTCAAACTCAGGAACTCCATCTTCTTTGCATCCTTATACTCCCTCGAAGTATACCTCTTCTCGAATTCCCATAGAAAATCATCATAGGTCAGGACTGGTAGATCAGCCATAGCATGTGGAACCGTCTTCCACCACTCATAGGCATCCCTCTGCAACAGAGATCTAGCATAATCAAACTTTTCCTCTAGAGTAGCCTGCAACTAGATGAACACTCTCTGGACCCTTTCTAGCCACTGCTCTGCTACAGTAGGGTCTGTAGTACTAACAAAGTCCTCAACTCCAAATTTTCTCAGTTTATCATACTTCCCCATCGAAAAGTGCGGCTGCAACTGCAGCTGTGGTGGCGGCAGCTCTACTGAACTGGAGTCTGCCTCAATAGCTCCACCATATGCCTTACTCAACTTGGCAAAATCTCTTCAGCTACTGGTCTTATAGACACAGAAGCAGATGTCTCACTAGTAATCTCAGCTCTAGCTCCATCTCTACCCTCACCAGGAGCTAAACTCTCAGCACTATCCTCTGCAGACTGATGCGTCCGAGACTTCATAACTACCTATATCTGCAAACACAGCAAAAATTGCCACATCAAATATCAAAAACTACCAGTGTCAATGCATGTATCATAATTGAAAAACATATTTAAAATCTCCATTTTCTCTCTCTAACAACTGACCTAGATTGAGAACCTCAAACTATGCTCTGATATTAAAATAAATATAACACTCTTATACTATATATATGTATAATATATACACACAGTATATATAAAATATGTATATACATACAAAATGTCACAGTTCAGTTTACTAAAAAGTTTTCACTTTTCAAATTTAAAATCTTAAATACTTTAAAATATATATTTAAATAATAAATAAAATATTATTATAAAGCATAGGCTCTAAAATAAGCATTTTTCATAAAAATCTCTGAAAAAAAAATTTACCAGAGTTTTGTCTGTAATTTGGAAATTCCCAAATTCAACAAACAACACAACCTGTATACAAAAACACTCCCAAATCATATCAAATCATCATTTCACCCATACTCCTTAATTTCTCCAAATTTTACAAAACATTTATACACATATATATGTTTATCCAAAAACACATATAAAATCCATAATATAACATTTATCTAAAACAATCTTTATAATTTACAATATATATACCAAAAATATAATATAATATATGTAATATCAAAATGTAATAAAAATATATACATACTGGCAGTCGGCACTGATCTCGAAGAAGTAGCAAAATCAACTCTACAATCAAGACCTCAAATCTAGATCCGACTCGATCTAGAAAAACTTTCCGGCTCTACCGGATCTCTCATGTCACCTACGCGATGAATTATAATCGCACTAAGCCAAAAGCCTAGCAGTACAAACTTTGATAACAATAAAACTCAAATGCAATGCCAATGCACAATACATATAGATATCATATCTCATATTATTTCATTAAAACATATTTTTCAATTAATTCACTGTTGTCCCAAGATGGCAACCAAGAGGGGGGGTGAATTGGTTTCTTCAAGAAATGATAGCAAATTGAAAAACTTCAACAAATAAGAAATGTAGAAGATGTAGAAGATTGAGTAGAGAGTAGAAAAATCAACACAAGAGATTTATAGTGGTTCGGATTCAACAATCCTACATCCACTCCCCAACCTCAATTGGGTATTCCACTATACTTGAAGTTTTACAAGCTCACTTCCAACTTTGGTGTTTTTACAAGCTCACACCTAACTTGACAAGTGTTTTACTAAGGCTAACACTCAAACCACTTACAAGAGTTTTACTAGGCTCACTCTCACAACCTTTACAAGAGTTTTTCTCAGGCTCACTCTCACAACCTTTACAATTGGTGTTTTAATGGCTAACACTCAACCTTACATGAAGAGATAAATAGATGAAAGCTTAAGTAAATAACTTGCAAGAGTTTGGACAATATTAGTATTTATTCTCTTGCTATAAGACTTGTTTGAGGTGGTATTTATAGGCCTCAAACCAGTTCTGCCCGTTGGTGAAGTGGGTAGAAAAGTGAAACTCCAATAGCTACAAAATCTTCTTGGATTTTTGTGTCAGACTGTTGGGATGGTCGCGCACCACCTTTGGATGGTCGCGCATCCTGGGATGGTCGCGCACCCCCTTGGGGCGGTCGCGCATCTGTTTGTGCGGGCATCCCAGCAGTCTGGTGCGGTCGCGCAATTCAAATCTCTAACGGCTACTTGACACATGGCATCTTCTTATTAATTCTTTAACTAGCCGTTGAAGCCCACCAACGGCTATATAAATGTAGCGGTCGCGAAGCCACATTGGGCGGTCGCGCATTGTCTTGCGTCGAGTCATTCACCGTTCTAGGCACCGCGAACCTTACTGTCAAACCAAGACAGTTTGGATGGTCGCGCAACCCCTTGGAGCGGTCGCGCGTTCTTGGATGGTCGCGCACACCCTAGGGGCGGTCGCGCATCCCTTCAAAGACAGATTTTCAGCACTTAGAAAATCTTCATATTTCTCTGCATTTCAGCTCATTCTAAGTTGCTTTCCTGCCATATAGACACTCATTGAAGCCATTAGATCACTTCAATTTGTTTGCCAAGATCAAAAACAAGATTGACCTAAATCTAGGTCAACAATCTCCCCCTTTTTGATTTTGGCAATCAAATTGAATTTGAAATACAAATAATCAACAAAAATAGGCAATACTTCCCATTATGGAAAAACATAAGAAAATTCTCAAATTCATCAAATTCTCTCCCCCTTTGCCAAAATTCAAAAAGAGGAGGTAGAGATGAAGATCAATCAAGCAATCTTCAAAGATGATATAAGAAATAAGGAAATATAAACACAAGACAAGATCAAAATCATTGTTGGTGTGACTTTATAATAGAATTCAAAGCCAATGGTCAATCACCAAAAACAAAATTCACAATTAACACAAATCTAAGTCATATACTTAGGAAAAATAAAAGTACCAATCAATGAAAATATCAAAATCAATGAAAAATATGTTAAGGATACCAATTGATTGGATTATACTCCCCCTCAATTGATGATCTCCCCTTCAAGAAGTGAAAAACTTAGAAACAATTGAGATCAATTTTTATCAAAATATTCAAGTTTTCTCCTCTCTTGTTGGAGTCAAATCAAGAGGAATATAAAAAGAAAATTAAATACAATTCAAGAAAGTGATTGACTTAATTATGAACAAATTTAAAATGTAACAAAAATAATTTAGTCAACCATAAAATCATTTTTCAACCTTAATGTCAAACATAACATGTAAAGTAAAAATTAAAAGTATAAAATTTCAAATGTTGTAAGGCAAGAATTGTTACCAATTTTTTAATGCCAATTGCCTTACTATTAGCATTATTGGACTTGGTTTGATGGAGTACTCATTCTCCTCCATCTTCATGCCATTTGCCCTTGTCAATTAGGGGATTTTCCTTGATAACCTTTTCTAAGCTATGTTTGCTTTTAGATATTTGTTCATTTGAGGTTTTTAATTCTAAAGTGGAATTTTTTAAACATACAAAATCCTCTTCTAGTTTAGAGCATTTGTCCTTATGAAATTGTATCTTAGAAAAATACTTTTCTACTCTAAGGTTCATATATTCAATTATATCACTATCATCTAAAGCATCATCAATATTGTTGTAATTTAAATTCATGTTTAAAGATTGGGTACCTACCTCATTGGAGTGTTCATCATCTCCCATAGCCATGAGACATAGATTTGCAATTGCTTGCTCTTCTTCTTCTTCTTGCTCTTCTTGCATTTCCATTGCCATCTCATGTGTGAGTAATTTTCCAATGAGGACATCCGTTGGAAGCTTGCTCAAATCATGTGCTTCCTCAATGGATGATACTTTTGCTTCAAATTCCTTCTTTGTAAGAATTCTAAGGATTTTGCAATTTATGTCTTCCAAAGAGTATACTTTGCCAAATTTCCTCAAATCATTGACAATGGCAAGAAGTCGGTTGGTCATCTCTGTGACATCTTCAAAGGACTTCATTTTGAAGAGTTCATACTCTTGAATAAGCATTTGGGCCTTCATAAATTTTACTTGATTAGTACCCTCATGATAATTCTCCAAGGTCTTCCAAATACTATAGGCATTTGAGCATCCAAGAATTCTTCCACATTCTTCCTTTGGCAATGAGCTTAGGAGAATGAAAGAAGCCTTTTTATCTCTCCCATTGCTTCTTCTTTGTTCTTCATTCCACTCTTTTCGTGGAATCTCTTTTTCTACACCATCAACCATTCTTGTAGGAATCTTCCACTCATTTTCAACATAATCCCAAAGCTCTATTCCTTCACTATCTAGGAGCAAAAACATCTTGTGTTTCCAATATGAATAATCAAAGTGAGGTATAACAAGGGATTTTGAGTTTCCATAATAATGAGCCATGGAATTGGAAGAGAAAGTTGATGTAGAGGTATTAGTGGGTGTGGTTGCCTTTGAGGATCAAATTTCACAATTAAGTTTAAGAAATTTCAAAGCTCTGATACCAATTGTTGTCCCAAGATGGCAACCAAGAGGGGGGGTGAATTGGTTTCTTCAAGAAATGATAGCAAATTGAAAAACTTCAACAAATAAGAAATGTAGAAGATGTAGAAGATTGAGTAGAGAGTAGAAAAATCAACACAAGAGATTTATAGTGGTTCGGATTCAACAATCCTACATCCACTCCCCAACCTCAATTGGGTATTCCACTATACTTGAAGTTTTACAAGCTCACTTCCAACTTTGGTGTTTTTACAAGCTCACACCTAACTTGACAAGTGTTTTACTAAGGCTAACACTCAAACCACTTACAAGAGTTTTACTAGGCTCACTCTCACAACCTTTACAAGAGTTTTTCTCAGGCTCACTCTCACAACCTTTACAATTGGTGTTTTAATGGCTAACACTCAACCTTACATGAAGAGATAAATAGATGAAAGCTTAAGTAAATAACTTGCAAGAGTTTGGACAATATTAGTATTTATTCTCTTGCTATAAGACTTGTTTGAGGTGGTATTTATAGGCCTCAAACCAGTTCTGCCCGTTGGTGAAGTGGGTAGAAAAGTGAAACTCCAATAGCTACAAAATCTTCTTGGATTTTTGTGTCAGACTGTTGGGATGGTCGCGCACCACCTTTGGATGGTCGCGCATCCTGGGATGGTCGCGCACCCCCTTGGGGCGGTCGCGCATCTGTTTGTGCGGGCATCCCAGCAGTCTGGTGCGGTCGCGCAATTCAAATCTCTAACGGCTACTTGACACATGGCATCTTCTTATTAATTCTTTAACTAGCCGTTGAAGCCCACCAACGGCTATATAAATGTAGCGGTCGCGAAGCCACATTGGGCGGTCGCGCATTGTCTTGCGTCGAGTCATTCACCGTTCTAGGCACCGCGAACCTTACTGTCAAACCAAGACAGTTTGGATGGTCGCGCAACCCCTTGGAGCGGTCGCGCGTTCTTGGATGGTCGCGCACACCCTAGGGGCGGTCGCGCATCCCTTCAAAGACAGATTTTCAGCACTTAGAAAATCTTCATATTTCTCTGCATTTCAGCTCATTCTAAGTTGCTTTCCTGCCATATAGACACTCATTGAAGCCATTAGATCACTTCAATTTGTTTGCCAAGATCAAAAACAAGATTGACCTAAATCTAGGTCAACATTCACAATTCATATAATAAGCAAATACAAGCTTGGGCCCAAATAATCTAATATGCTATTCAAATTCTAGAGTTACTATTTTGATCCATTTTGACACCCAGTATCTAGCCCGAAGGCAAGTGACGCCTAGCATCTAGCCCGAAAAAAAATCATAGTGATGCCCAACATTTAGCCCGAAGGCAAGTGACATCCAACGTCTAGCCCGAAGACAAATCAATAATTGCTCAAAAGCTAGCCCCGAATAAAAATAATGAGGATAATCTTATAGGCATGCTGCCAAACACAAAACTCTGGGAATTGAATAACATACTAGGCACACAATTAATTCACATTTCTCATTACCAATCTCTTTCTCATTTTTCTCATAATTAAGCTAGGCACATTGCCTCATTTTTCATTATCTATTAGGCACATTGCCTTATTTTCTCATCCTTTTCTCACTTTTCTCATTTTTCTCATTTATAGCAATATCAATTCATCACATTTCATTATATCATCACATTGCATCACATTTTACCTTAAAACTCATCACCCAAATATTTTAGTTAATTTCACATAATCCACATATGATTCACATTTTATGCACTTTAGCCATCACCAATGGCTTTTTAACAATGCCCTTAATGCATACACATCAAATGGTATTACCAAAACACTTTGGGTCATTTTCACATAATACACATATTTCACATTTTACATAATTTAGCCATTAATAATGGCTTTTCACAATGCATTTAATACATATATAACATTACATGTGTCATAGCACATTATTTATACATGTTCCATGTATCAAGTAGCTTAGCACATTTTTCAATTTAAAATGTGTTAAGTCCCATGTAATGCAAATATAACCAATTCATCCAAAGTTTGTACATACTTCAAATGACAACCAAAAACAAGCTCAAACACCACCTCCAACCTTCTCTTCCAACTTTTCATTCAACACTTGGAAGGAAAAAATCAACTCTTCTCAATGCCTAAACCAAATGTGATCATAAATAATCATTTAGTATCACATTTTAAGGCATTTCTAATCTTAAATCATAATTAAACATCATTCAAACAAAAATCTCAAAGTTAAGCTTAACCACACTTTAACTTTGGAATACCATACTAGGCCATTAAATTTGGTATTTTAAGTTTATCTATATTATTAAAAATATATTTTAACATATGTAAAATAATTACATTACAAAAATACACACTTATGACCAAAACCCTAAAATTACATAACTTTCCCCCCATTGAAGGTTTTCTATTCAACTCAATCCAATTATCATTTCAAGCTTATATTCATCACTTTTATCATTAAAGAACATGCTTTAACCAATAAAATCAAACAATTCAACAACTTTGAAAAATTATTTTTCCAAAACCCTAAATCAACATTTTCATTCTCAAACTCCAATCAAACTCAACCAAATCTAATCTTTAACTTTAAAATATTTGTCTATGCATCAAAACAATCCATTTAGAATCAATTTACACAATTAAAACCCATGATTTTTCAAACCCTAAACGTCCATAACACTAAATTCTCTCTCTTCACCAATCTTTACCCAAACTCAACTATTTCTTTAATCCAACCTTAAAATCATTATTAACTATCCAAAATAACTTCATTTATACCCAAATAGACAATTATAACATACTACTTCACATACCCAAAACACACATATTCAAACTTTCATAGAAATTCAAGAAAACAATTTAAAAACTTACCAAATATGGAGGAAATCTTCAAAAATACAACTTGAACACTTGAAATCCTTCAATTACTTGAGCTTGGAAGAAGAAAATCCTTGCCTTCCTTCAATGGAGAAATTCGCCCCTCAAAGGGAAAGAAGAAGAAGATGGCACTTTCTCTTTCCTTCCACTCACTTTTATATCTACATATATATATTATTTAATTAATTATGTAATTATTTAAAAATCCATCTTTCATTTAAAAATAAATTATTTTTGAATAATTTTAATAATTTTAAATTTTTAAAGTTTATTTACAAAAATGTCATTGGACTTTGACTTTGACTTTTTAAAAAAAATTTGACTTTGTTAACTTTATATATGTTAGGTATATTTTGCATATATATCACATTTATATTCAACTTTTTCATTTAAAATTCTTTATTTTTCATTTAAAATCATTAATTTATTTTATTCAATTAAATTATAATTTATTTTATCAAATTTTCAAAAATTTAGAATATTACAAAAATTATTGCAATTCATAAAGCAAGTCGTGAATGTGTGTGGTTAAGATCATTGGTTCAATATATTCAAGATACAAATAATCTCTCGTCTACTGAAAAAAATCCAATAATTTTGTCTGAAGATAATACTGTGTGTATTGTTCAATTAAAAGGAGGTTATATCAAGGGTGATGGAATTAAGCATATCTCACCAAAATTCTTTTTTCACGCATGAGCTTTAGAAGAAAGGTGAAATGGATGTTCATCAAATTTGCATAAGTGAAAATTTAACGAATTTATTAATAAAAGCTCTGCCAACGGCAACATTTAAAATGCTAGTTCATAATATTGTCATGCGTCGACTTAGAGATATTCATTAATATGAGAAGCAAAAAATATATATGTACTACATTAAGAATATTGTACTCTTTTTTCTTCACTAGATTTTTTTTCCCACAAGATTTTTACCTAGTAAGATTTTAATTAGGCATATTTTTAATATAAAAACATCCAGGTGGAGTATTATTAATAATTGAAGACATTAATATGAATATTTCTCTTTGTCTCTTTAATCACCTTATCTTGTCTCCTAATCATATTATTTTATCTCTTTATTTATTTTATCACTTTATTTATTTTATTATCTTAAAAATTAATATATACTATTTTATTTAATTTTTAACTCTATAAATAGATGGGCTTGTAAGGCTTTTGATAAATGAATAAAAAAGAAGTGAGAAATATATGAATTCCTCCTCTTTAAATTGCTTCATAAAATAATTAATTTTTGTTCTTCATTTTCGTTAATTATCTATAATTTATTATTAATTATATAAGAATAATAAAGATTTAACGTATTTATTAACTATTAAAATGGTAGGTGGGTATAATTTAATACAAATAAAAAAGAATAATAGTGTGTTTATCACTTTGAGAGGAAAAAAAATATTAACTAATTTTATAAATATATATGCAAAAGTGAAGTGGATTGTTAATTTGATATTAATGAAGTAAACAATATAAAGCGTGATTAAATATATTACAAAATTTTTAAACATATCTATCCTTTTTTTTTTCTTTTACTTCTTAAATAACTACATTAACGCACACCGAGACATAGTAATATGCATTTTCTTTGGACAATAGACTCATGATTGGCTCTTTTTCCCCCAATAAATATTAAAAAAAAATTGACTACATTAACTATACCTAATTTTATATGCTATGGTAACATTACTTATTATTAATTATAAATTATTTTGAATTTTATATAAAAAATATTTATAAAATGAAAACATTTTTAAAAATATTCATTTTTTGAATTTTTAATTTTAAAAATGCTTACCTTAAAAGTCTACATTTATAATGTATCAAAGTTTACATTTAACATATTAGAGGTGTACACATAATATATTTCTAATTAAATTAAAATTAGAATACTTTGAAAATTTCTTAGAAAGTATTTTTAAAAAATTAGAAAAAAAAAAAGTGATGGCATAATATGTAATTTCCTCAATTATTTTTTAGAACCACACACACATTGAAAATGTAACAAAAAAAATTATGGAGTCAAAAGGTAAAAACTATTTACTCAGTCAAAAGGTAAAAAATATTTACTGAATAATTATTAAAAAATTATTAAAATGGGATGAAATTTTAATGTAGTGTATGAACAAATTTTCATTTTATTAACTAGAAAATTTAAATGTTGCAATGTATTTAACCATTTTCATAATATTAATTACACATGAATTTTATACATGAACTTCTTAATATATTTGCAATACTTAAAGGATATAATTGGTCTATGATAGAAACATTTAATCACATGTATATATATATACACACAAATCAATATAAAACTGCAGACACCACTTAAAGTGGTGAAATTTTAGATATATAAATTTCTAATGCCTTGGTAATAGCTGATCCTCAAAGTTTAGGAATACTGATTTGTAGAAATCCATCTCTGCATCATTAAATAGAACACATTAATTCGAAAATCATTATCCAAAACTACAAATTAAAAAAAATCAAATTTGATATGCACAAGAACTTTTTTTTTAGTAATTTAATAATTTTTACATCAATTATTTCTACTTGAAAAGTATAGTCATTGAAATTTGAATTCCCTAATCTCTTATGCTCTAAAAATCACCATGATTAAGGATCAAGTGGTTGTGGTTGCACCTTTTTTTTAAGTTCGTCATTTTCTTTAATTGATTTCTTGAAATTACTTTTAAATCTATTTTATGCCATAATTTGGGCAAAAATAAAATTCTCAAAAAAAGAAAAAAATATATAGCAAATAATAAACTATCCATGCTAAATATATTCTAGAAAAAGTTACAATCTAACTATTTATTCAAGTAATTGACTTCAACTTGACATAATTTTTCCTCTCCGGCAATGTGAATTGTCATATGGAGAAAGAATAAAGTCAACATTACCCAGATAATGAAATAAAATGTCAAACCAAAAATTATTGGGAATTTTGACTTATGTGTATCTATAATCTAATCAATTTCTATCTTCATTCTATGCGTCAAATTTCAATACCCTTGTTATTAAGTAATTAGTTTTTTCTACGTTAATGGAACATTATCACGATCGACAATCGAACTTTGGTTTGAAAAAAAAGGAAATTATATTGTATAACATATTTTTATTTCTTTTTAAGTAGCTCATATTTTTTAATATATCAAATATATATTTTTTTATAATATTATAGATAAAGATTGAATGATTGGATTATTAAAAAAAATCCAAGAATAAATTCAAATATTAATTTTAAGAATAAGAAGAATTAAATTAGAAAGAGAAATGCAATTTTTGCACCAAAAAAATAAATAAGACTTGCAGAAATTCAGCTGAAACGGTCTTGTTTACATCAGTAGGAAAGGGCCAATCCACTTGGTAGGGTCCTTGTAAAATTTCTCTCTTGTGATATGCTGTTATTGAATCATTTGAGCATCCTGACGTTTCCCAGCATTGTGTTGTTCGTTTTCCCATTATTGTCAAACTGCCAATATATGGAAAAATAAAACACTAATTAAATGATAATCAATCAATGAGTCTAGAAAATGTCACCTTGACTTTATTTTAAAAGAGGATTTTACATAAAATACGGGTTTTTGATACCCAATTTTCAAAACTACGGAACTGTAAGTTTTGCTTCAAAAGTACGGCATGCTTTTTTTTTCATTTTTATAATTTTTTACGTTATTTTTTTTCTTTTTTTCTGTTTTTTCTTTTTATTATATTTTATTTATATATATTTTTATTCATAAATAATTTTTTATTATTATATTCTCATTATACACACAAAAAATAAATATATACATAATATATACATAATACTCACACAACAAATTATAACAAATACACATTATACACCAAACATACATATATCATCTACACAATATTTATATAATTTATTTAATATTTTTTTAATTTTATATACACACAACATCCAGATAACATACACATAATATATATATATATATATATATATATATAACATACACAATAAATATATAACATAAACATAATGTTCACACATCTACGTGGCATACACACTGTATACACTCAATATCTACGTAATAAAATTAATATTTTTTAAAATTTTTTTATATATAATATGTGAAATTTATTTAAAAATAAAATTAATAATTTTTATTAATATATTTTTACATATGTTACCTTTTTTAAAATATTTTTTAGCGTTACTAGTTACTTATAAATAAAATTAAAATTTTCCTTCTATAAAAAATTAATAAATTTTACTAGTTAAAATATATTTTAAAATATTAATTTCTATTATTTTATTAAAATATATTTATTTAATAGTAAAATTAAAAAATAAAGATAAATTTTATAGTAAAATATTACTTGAAATGAGAATTTAGGTATTTTTAAAAGAAATTCTTTGGTTCAAAAAGAAGTGAGGTATTTTTGAAAAAAATTATTGGTTTCAGTATTTTTAAAAAAATTTTTGAATGTGTAGTATTTTTAAAAATGAAAGTTATTTTGAATGTAGTTTTGTAAGTGTCCCTTTTTAAAATTCGAAAATCTTAAATTTAAAACTCAAATCCAGATTATATTTATAAAAAGATAAATTAAATTCTTTGAAGTAAAAAATAAAGCCTCACTTATTGAAATAAAATCATTTAGATATATACTCAGACCCGATTAAATTTGGGTCCTGCTCATTAAGCTTAGGCCTCATAAAAATAGAACTAAATTAAATCCAAGTATTTCAGTCTAATTTAGTTAAGTCCAACCAAAATTAGAAGGTGTTTCTCAAAATTTAAAAGTTGGTCAAAATTAATTATAAGCAGTTTTTAGATTATAAGTTGTTTATTTAAGTGTTTCTAAAAACTTAAATAGTATATTATAATCTGATTTTAATCAGTTTTTTAAAAATTGAGTTTTGCTACTTTTTTTTAAACACTTATTTTTAAGCAGTTTTGACCAAGTAAAAGACCATACTATCCCTACCTAATCTTCAATATTCCAATTTTATTATTATTATTATTATTATTATTAAATAATTTTATTATTATTATTAAATAATTTTATTATTATTATTATTATTATTGCAAAATAAATTTTGAATTGATATTAAAAAATTATTTTTATACAATAAATAAACTCAGTGACAGTTTGGTCATTTTGACAATTTCTGCAATTAAAAATTTATTATAAGTTAATTTTACAGAAATACTTAACTGATTATAAACTGATTATCAGCTGATTATTAACTAGTTTACAGAAACGCTTAACTGTTTATTTTTAATTTGATTATAATCTAAAAATCACTTATTCACAATAAGTTGAAAAGCTCCAATTTTGAGAAACACCCTTTTAAAGTTTTAAATTTTTTTGATGGAATCCAATAAAAAAAAATCTTATTTTGCCATAAAATTTTCTTTTAGGTTCTTTTAATACAGCACTCCTATTTAAGTCTGACTTTAACAATGAATATCATGTTGGCATCCTCCCCAATCCAACTCAGATACAGATAAAACACCTAAAATTAACTCTTCTTCACAGAAAACTGTCTTAATTTTACCATTAATTTTTTTTTTTTAGGTTTTTTTTTGTCATATATACAATTCACTCGAATTTAATTCTGAGTTTAGAAGGAATAGCAAGTCCTTGTTCTCCCCGATCCAAACAAAAGTATAAAACACCTCAAAATAACTTTTTCCTTAAATAAGTGCTGTTATTATAGAAAAACCAAAAAATCAACTTTATAGTCCCATTTGATTATAAAAATTTAATTTAATTTTATTAATTCTTATATTTGGACGGGTATAATTTAATAAAATTTAATTTTTTGAGTTTAAAAAAATGAATGGTTTTATTTAAAAAAATGAAATCATATCAAAATATAAGTATTTTGAAGGAATTTATTGATTGATTAAACCAAATAATTCATATTTTTAGTAAATTGATTGCTAATTTAAATTGATTGCATAAACCAAATAATTCATATTTTTAGTAAAACTCGTGCCATGCATATATGAATATACGTGCACAGTAACAAAGACAATAAGCTTGCCTTAATAAACCAAAAATGCATATTATTAACATTAATTGAAGATAGCAAATGTCACTTTTTTTTTATATGCAAGTAATAAAGAAAGTGCATATAATATAAGATTTATAGTTAAATAGATAAATAAAAATGTTTAGAGAAAGAAAATTTATTACCTTTGGTCATTGACTTCCACTCTAATGACATTGGTATTATAACACTCATATATTCTATATACGTACCATATATATATCTCATATATATACAATACACATATAAAATATAAGAATGTCACGTTATAGTATTGTTTAAACCTTTACCTTAATTTCACACTAATTAAATATTTAATTAAATAATAATTTAAATTATCAAATCTCATATTTAATAAGTAATATTTCCAAAATCATTAAACTTTTCATTTAATTACATATATATAATTATACATTGTCTTTCCAAAATTCAGTTATATACATATACATATGATCAAAATACAACATAACAAAATTGTACATGCATGCACTACCTTCTAGTTAGTCTCGAAACACTCTTACTCTTCTTGTGGCAGTACCGTCTGACTCTCAGATCAACAATTTACTTACTTGTGCGATTCGCACAACCGTGTTAAGCTCAAAAGTTTAGTGGTATATATAAATAGCATATACATACATTACAGAAAATCACACGCACAACACTAACATCATTTATCATCATAATATTTGTATTTTGTTTATTATTATTAGCTTTATATATATATATATATATATCATCCACAATTCATAATATCATTCTTGTTTACCACAAATACATAAATCGGGCCCAATTATCCTTACACAATAAACTAGTTCTAGAATCATTGCCTTGGCCTATCTCATTATAATGACACTAATGTGTCTCGCTAGTGGACGTAACAATATTTGTGACACTCAGTGTCTCATCCACAGTGTATCTCAACAGTAATGACACATAAGTGTCTAACTCAGGGACGTCGTAACATCTTTGTGGCACCCAGTGCCTTCACTCCATCATGTAGATATTATATTTTCACATATATTTTTCAAGATGTTAAAAAGGCAGTTAATCAAGCAAGAGCGCAATTTTTAGAGAGTTTGCATTAGAAACTTGGAATAAAAGAAGGAGAAAAAGCTATCTATAAATTGGCTAAGATGAGAGAAAAGAAATATCGTGATTTAAACCAAGTTAAGTGCATTAAAAATAAAGAGAATAAGGTTCTGGTTCAAGAAGAGGATATTAAGGAACGATGGAGAAACTATTTTGAGCAAACTTCTCAGCAGAGGCGGATGCACGGGTCAAGGGGGCTCTGGACCCCCTTTATCCATCTGTGTGTTATATATATATATATATGTATGTATATATATATATATATGTATACACACACAATTCTTTTTTTTTATCACACACATTCACTTATATATTTATAAATTTTATATTTATATATAAAACACATTTTTTAAATAAAATATACACACACATTTATTTATATATTTATAAATTTTCTATATATATATGAATTTATATAAATTTATTTATATATTTAAATTTAAATAAATTTAAATATATATATATACACATATACACATTCATTTATATATATACGAATTTTATATGTATTAATGAATTTATATATATTCATTTATATATTTAAATTTAAATAAATTATATATAATTATATATATTTTAAATGAATTATATATATTTTAAATGAATTATATAAATATAATTTATATATATGCGAATTTAAATACATTTCCCTTCAATTCTTAAAATTTTTGTTAAAATTTATATATACATAAATAATCGATTGCTTGTATATTATATGAAGAAAAATATTTTTTTAAAAATTAAAAATAAAGTTATTATATAATATTTTTAAAATAGATAAAATTATAGGATATAATTATCATATCTTAATCAAATATTATAAGTTAATTATTGAATTCCTATAATTTTAAATATTTAATTTTATAGTAAATTTATTTGTAATTTTTTTTATATTGAAATTTATTTTTTTTCAACAAATTTATTATTTTACCACTACAGAAACGAGTGAGAGCGAGAACGGCAAGCAGCATTGACAAAAAAAAAAAAAAAAAAAACTTCAAGAAGTTATAAATTAACTATTATAATTTTTTTTTTTATAAAAATTAAGCTCCGCTTTTCATTATTTTCTGTATCAGCCACTGCTTCTCCGTTAAAAAAAAATGAGTTGGAAGTACAAAAGCAACATTTAGTTTGACATTGTTCAATCTAGCTAGCAAGTACAATATAAAATTATAACGGTATATGCCAAAAGTTATTGTAATAATACAGTGGACAAAAACCCAATATAGTCAAATATTTATATTGGAATGCGTAACTTAGGATTCAAACAATAAATTAAATCCCCTTTCTTTATAATTATAAATTTAATTAAAATTTCAAATGAAATAAGAATTATACATTTTTACCATATATATACACAAAATAATTAAATAAAAATAGAATAATACAAAAGTAAAAAAATATATGTCATACTTTATACTTTTCTAAGGATATTATTGTGATATGACCAATAAGTCAAAATAAATTTATTTTTTTTTGCATTTAAAAAAAGGTTTTTTATTGTGAAAAGAACCGCCATCATAAGAGAACCGTGTGAAATCCAGACTTGTTGACTTTTTACCAAAAAAAAAAAAAACAAAGAACAAATAATACTAGCTCAAAAAAACAGAAAGTAACAAATAATAAAAAAATAATATATTGACTAGTCTTCTCCATTGTAGAATGTTTGAACGTTTGAAAAAGGATACGGCTGCAGTCAAAGCTTTACCACCACTTCCGATTAAGGTAGACAAATACCTACTGTGGTGATTGTCCATTCCCCAAGCCCACGACTATTTCTCACTCTCTCTCTCTTTCTATTTATATAAATCTGTGTACATATAAATTTGTATTGTAAAGATAAATAGGTTGATGAAATTCACCTGAAAAATCAAAAGAAAATTTATTGTATTCTTTTGGCTGGTCATCAATATATATTTCTTATTTATTTTCCTTGAAAATTTTAGCTTCTTTATCCCTTATTTATTTGGTATCAAAATTTCAATTTTGAAGGCCGTATTACTTGACTCCAATGCTTTGATTTTTATTTATTTCATTTCCCTTTACTTTCTCATCAGTTCTGCAGTTTCTTTGGACCTCACAACTTCTGTCCGTACAACTGCTTCTCCTAGCTCTTGATCTTCACTTGCAATTGCTGTTGAGTTTTAGTTTATATCAATCAAAACCGAGTTCTTATTTGTGATTGAATTTGACAAAACTGACTTTTGATCTTTGAATTGGTTTCATATTATTTTGAATGATATTGCCTGCTTCCCAATACTGGGTATTATTAGATCTTTCTCAAACTTGCTTTAGTCTTTCATTAAAGAGAAGCTTTATTATTGGTACACAAAAACAGAGTTTCTCGGTAAATATAAAAAGATATGGATAGTTCACATGCTAGTAATTCCAATGCACCGGCACCTTTTCTGATAAAAACATATGAAATGGTAGATGATCCGTTGACCAACTCAATCGTTTCTTGGAGTCATAGTGGCTGCAGTTTTGTTGTATGGAACCCACCTGAATTTGCTCAAGATTTGCTTCCAAAGTACTTCAAGCATAATAATTTTTCAAGCTTTGTCAGGCAACTTAATACCTATGTAAGTTGGCTTCTTTTAATTTTGTTAGTTTTAATCCATATGCTAATTAGTTTTCGTTTAATTACGGAGTTCCTCCGTTTTTAAAGTAGAAATTCTTTTGTTTGTCATTTCTTAACCTCGTTTCATACAGGTATTACTGTTCATTGATTTAGTAGCCTAATGATAGATGATACGTCTCGTAACATTAGAAATCTGAAAATTGGTCAATAATTAACTGTCTCCTAGTATTATTAGTAGCTTGATTATAGTGTAATGTGATTATCTATTAATTAGATGACAGCTTAATGATCAAATACCTGTCTTATTATAATACAATTCAACTTATTAGGAGCTTAGTAATTGAGTACAGTTTTTAATATGAATAGTGGGTTCAGACCCTGTTTCCTTTCTTCTCTCACACAATTTTTACTATCAATTTTCTTAGTAAATGGAATTTTCCTTGCTGAAGATGAAGCTTTGTACCTAAATTTAATGTACAAGGTTCTATGCTTGAGCAGGGATTCAGAAAGATTGATCCAGATCAGTGGGAGTTTGCTAATGAAGAGTTTATAAGAGGGCAGAGACATCTTCTATGTAATATACGTAGACGCAAGCCAATTCACAGCCATTCTTTGCAGAATCAAAGCAATGTCTCTCCACTAAATGATACAGAGAAAAGGGAATTTGAGGAAAAAATTAAGAGACTAAAACAAGATAAAACGATGCTTCAAATGGAATTACAGAGAAATGAAATAGAGAAGCAAGCCTTTGGTTCTCAAATTATGTCATTAGGTGAAAGGTTGCAGGGTATGGAGCAAAGGCAAATCCAATTAGTTTCTATCTTGGCTCAACTAGCAGAAAAACCAGGATTGGCCTCTATTCTAATGCAGCAATATAAATACAATAATAAAAAGAGGAGATTATTAGAATTTGATCACTTCAATGAAGAGTGCAGCATTGAAGACAATCAAGCCTTAAGTTTTCCAAAAGAAAATTCAAATGAATCCCCTGAATCAACCTTGAATTGTGAGTTAGTTGACAAGTTGGAATCATCCATAAAATGTTTTGAAAATTTTCTTTTTGGAGTGAGGGAAAAGTTTGGTCAAGATCTAATCGATTTTAGCTCTGCTCTACATTCTTCACCAGCCATTGTTAGAGAGTTAAGTCCACCCTCTTTAGACGGGGAAACATGCTCTCTCCATTCCATGGATGTCCCTTCATCTCCTGAGCTACAAGCTTGTGTTACAAGTCCAGCATGTTTTGCTGACTGTGAAGTAAATTGCGAGCCTGTAGTTGAAGAAGCTGCTACTGCTGCAGAGGAATCAGCAATAGAGGCAACAAATACTAGTGCAGCACCAGGAGCAAATGATCATTTCTGGGAATATTTCCTAACTGAGGCTCCTGGTTCTTCTTTAACACAAGAATTCGAAAACCGGGCAGAGACAGAGAATGCTGATGATAGAACAAGTGAGAATAGGATGTGGTGGAACGCAAATAGCATTGAAGATCTGACAAAACATATGGAGCACCTTGCCCCAGCTGAAAGAACATGATGTTGGTTTTGAATCTTGCAGGTCTTTTTATTTTGCTGCTGTATATTACAAATTGATTTAGTAGTTGTATTTTATGTAGGTCATATATAGACATTCATATATAATATTTATCAGTTTTGTATGCAGTGATTTCTGATGGTAGAACTGACTTTAATATTGAGAAATTTTTGCTGCAATAGCAATTTTATGTTTGGGCTTGATTTCAAAGTGAATTCAAGTTTTTGCGTTTGGGATTTGGGAATTTGATTTTGAATTCACTTTGATTAGGTTATAGAAGGTGGATAATTTACTGTTCTATGGAAAAAATTGGCTGTTTTATTTTTTCAGTACAGATTCAGTTGGTTTAGCACGCGCTGCCATTTCTTGTATAATAGCTATGTTATTATTTTTGCAGTATACAAACCAAAGCATTTGTGCCCTACTGTAAAATATTTCCGCATTTATGAGTGTAAATTTTAAATATATGGGAAAATTCTTACCTCATCTGATCAAATAAATTAATAAAAAGATAACTCAATTTTTTTAATTATTATATTATATATATATATATATATTCTGATAGTGAACTAAATCCTTATATTACTATTGAAATTAATTTTATCCTTCGATTAATCAAACCTAATGATTAGCAAAATTAGTACCAACTGCCATCTAATTATCTACCCATTAACTATTTTAGTAAAATTAGAACAACTGATAAAGAAAAAAAATTATTTGTAATGGTAATTATAGTGGTGAATTCTCTTTTCTTTTTTGGCATTTCGTTAGTGTTGACAATTCATGTGGTGGGTGTTGTCATCAATATCGTCATTAATTGCCATCTAAGAAGTCTTCTAGGCTTATTATCTGGAAACTTATTTTTTAAAAAAATTAAAAAAACATATTATAATATGAAAGGAAGATAAGAGTTCACCCATAAGTATTTGACCAAATCGACTATTAATAATTTTGAAAACATTAAAAGGTAATATTTGAGAAAAGAAAGAAACACCCGTAAATGTGCACACGCAAAATGACTTCAAGACCATTTTGAACTTATTTGAAGCTCTTATCTTTACTCTATCTTTGATTTTAATCCTTATGGTCCAGATAATTTAACAAGTATAATTATGTAAAATGTTTTTTGTTAAAAAAAATTGTGTAAACATACTAACTCTGTTTATAAATAATAGTTTTATTTTGACACAAAAATTAAAAATTTCTATTTATTTTATTATTTTACCACATGGTGAATGTGGCATCATTGGACCACTAACTCTCCTGAATGACACAAAGATTGATCAATTTTTTTATGGACTATAGAAGTCTCAGCTTGAAGTTGTAGTCTTCTTTGCACATTTTAATTGTAGCCAGATCTCTCCAAAGACCTTAAATCATCGTAAGTAAAGCGTACTTGAACTATTGGAGATGACCTCTTGTAATCGGTCACTCAGTTAGGTTTAATGGGTCTTTGGCCTTTGACATGGGTTGTTCTTCCCTTGCATCATTTCCTTCCTCCTCAAAAGGATTCACCTTCGAATGTTCACCTTCAAAATCAAAAGGAGTTAAGTCAGCAATTTAAAAGTAACACTTATATTATACTCACCAGGCAAGTCCGCTTTGTAATCATTATTGTTGACTTACTCTAGTACTTGAAAAGGACTATCTCTCCTTGAGGGTAATTTATATTTCTATTGGTTAGAAAACCTTTCTTTACGCATTGCACCCACACCCATTCACGCGGTTCAAAAATCACTTTATTCCTCCCTTCGTTGATTTGATGTGCAACGTGTTGATTTCTTTTTCTCTATGTTAGCTTGCACATCGACATGGATTTTCTTCACTATCCTAGTTGGACCTTTCATTACAAAGCAAAGAAACTAAATCTAAAGCTGTTAATGGATTAAAACCATACATAACTTCAAAAGGTGAGAAACCAGTAGTAGAATGCATAACCCTATTGCAAGTAAACTTTGCACTTTTCCCAATTCTTTAATTTTTTCTTTATTATTGCACACAACAAAAATTTGAAAGTCCTATTCACAACCTTAGTTTGACCATCGGTTTATGGGTGATAAGTTATAGAGAACAAAAATTTGGTTCCTAACTTACTCTAGAGTATCTTCCAAAAATGACTCAAGAACTTTACATCCCTATCATTAATAATGGTTTTAGAAATGCTATGCAATCTTACAATCTCACTAAAAAACAAATGTGCAATGTGGGTGGCATCATCAGTTTTCTGATATGTAATGAATTGTGCCATTTTTGAAAATCTATTAACCACCACAAAATTTGAATCTCTACATTTCCTAGACCTAAGCAATTCCCAACACAAAATCCATAAAAATGTCAGTCCAAGGTTGGGTAGGAATAGGCAAAGTTGTATACAACCCATGATTCATTGACCTAGACTTTTCTTGCCTATTGTGAGCGGGGATTTTTGCCCCCACTCCTGGTGGAATGGTTCTTGCTACTTCGGCGCTGTTTAGGCTCGGGGCCTCAGAGAACACGGACCTAAGCCCGGAGAAAATGGAGTCGCCACCCAGATGGGCCAAAAAAAAGAAAGGGGTGGATGACTCGATTCATAAGGAATTCCCAACCTCCTAATGGGTTCGGAAAGTTAGGTACGTGTGGGGAAGGTGAGAAATGACCCAGCACCCCCACAACGCCCGATTCATTGGAACCGGCCTCCTTTGCAGGTATTAATATTATAAAATTCTTAAGTATAACAATATTATCCATATTACATGCAACAATTAAAATAAAGCATCATTATATTAAAATCAAAGCAATGTCCAAACAAAGCAAATAAATGGACACCCATCCGAGGATAAAAATATGTACTTATATCGTTCATGTCTAAACTAAATAGGACACCCACCAAAAGGTGGAAACATGCCCTTTACATTGATCCAAGATATAAAAGCAATTTAAATTACATAGAAATTAATTAATGAGGTATCCACAAAGTGAAAACATACATCTTATAATTTTAATACCAAAACAAACAAATTATAATCATAATAATAAAGAAAATATCTATCCACGATAAATTAAATAAATCAAGCATTGAAATTAAATAAATCAACCATCAAAGCATATAATAAACTGCATAATCAAATCTAAAATTAAATAAAGTAATAAATATATAAGTTTAGACTTTATGTCTTAATTTGGGGTTCTTTAATTAACATTTAGGATTTTGGGATTTTGAAATTATTATATTTATTATTTAGGCTACTGTGAAGATTTTGAAAATTTGATTTAATTAGGGTTTGGGACTAACATCATGAAATAGGGTTTCTAGGTTTTTATGTTTAACAATTAGGGTTTTGGAAAAGGGAACTTAAATACATGGACTCATAATTCACAAATGAACCCCTTCGACGAGCCCATACAGCGGTCTCGTTAGCCGGTTAGCAGGCGGGGGTTAAAGAGGCAGCGCCCCAGAAAATTTTGAAAATTAATTTTTAGGGTTGTAGATTTTGGTGTTGAAAATTAAGATTTTAGGGTTTAAGATTTAGAAAATAGGGTTTTGGATTTGGAAGAAGTTAATGTTACTTTTTAAAAGAATAATGCTTATTGTGTGATTTTGGAAAGAATAATTAATTAGGGTTAAAGATTTTGATATTTGAAAAATAAGGTTACTGGATGTTTGAATTAGAGATTAGGTTAAGGTTTTAAGAAAACAGTTTATTATTTTATGGTTTTAGAAAAGTGTAATTAGGGTTTCAGATTTCAAAAATATATTTTACGGGTATTAAGGAATTAGGGTTTTAAAAAATAGTTTTTAGGGTTTCAAATAAAGTTTGGATGGTTTGTAGAATAATTGATCAATTTGTATGATGAAATAATTAATCCAATTTGATTAAGCTACTGTAAATATAAACAAAGAAAATAGAGATTCAAACCTCCGTAGTTGGTTCCACCAAAAACTAATTTTTGGATGAACAATAACAAAGACAATGTTGCTGCCTTTGATGGATTGATGAATGCTTCTTGTTCTTTCAAGCTTGAGGTTGGCTGAAGAAATCCAAAAGTCCAAGGTCAAGTCCAAAATTTCTCCCCGATCAAAGTCCAAATTTCTCCTCCTTGTAAAATAATTTTTTCGACCCTCAATTCTGTGTTTTAATGTGGTATTTATAGGAAAAATTAATAAACCTACTTCTAATTGCTTAAGGAAATTAAAATCAATTAGGAAAAGAAACCAAAACCAAATAGAATTTGGTTTTGGTTTAAAAAAAAACTGCGTTGGAAAATTGTGCTGGTAAAAAATCTCCTGCGGGCCAAGAACTGCGAGCGTTGAAAATTGTTACGGGCGAAACCTTGCGAGCGAGCAAAAATCTTTGCGGGCGGGGCCTATTCGTCGCCGATTTTTATTTTTTATTTTTTTATTTATTTAATTTTACCATTTTTGTTTTTATTAAAAATTATAAATAATAAATACTAAAATAAATATTATTTAATTAAAATACCACAAAAATTATTTTGGACTATATAAAAAATATCGGATCAGACTGGTCAAAAATTAAGGGTTTACAGTTTGCCCCCTGCTTGAACGATCTGAGACTACGGTAAAAGAGAGTGAAAAACAATAAGATCTTTGACTAATTTTTGATAAGGATGGGTACTTGGATTGGGTACTTGGACCCGAGACTGAACTTGATTGAATACTTGGACCCAAGATTGAATTTGATTTGGGTACTTAGACCCAAGATTGGATACTTGGACCCGAGATTGAATTAGATTTGGGTACTTGGACCCAAGACTGGGTATTTGGACCCGAGATTGAATTTGATTTAGGTACCTGGACCCGAGACTGAGTATAAGGACATAATGTCAGTTGGTAGCTTCTTCATGACCTTGTCAATAATCATTTACTTTGCCCAATGTGTTCTTCGAGGTTAAATGATTCGACATACTTCCCTTAACTTGAAGGCTTTGTATTTTTTTTTAAATTTTAAATTTTGAATTTTGATTTTGAAATCAAATGTTGGCTTTGCCAAATTAATGTCAATGTACCTCAGGACTTGATTTTCCAAATTAACATATCTATAACATGACAATCCTAGTTACCATACTAAACTCGTGAATCATTTCTATTTAAGCAAGAATTGTTGTACTTCAGATAGGCACGTACACATTATTTGGTCAAAGATCTCATTTGAATTTGAATATGGTCTATCTTATATGCATGCTTATTCAAATTATCTCCACTAATAGACTCTACCTACCAAGAGAGATCAACAGGTCTTTGATAGGCTTGAAATGAGGTCTATAAGGGACATTTAAATGATGGCCATTTTGAGATAGGAGGTGATGTGACACAATAGACAAACCTTCACACTACAAACAGCTTATTGAAACTTTTGGGAGCATGAAAAGAAAGAGCTTTGAACATTCTTCTTTCTTTTTGGTGTTAACCTGAATCTTGATTGGGATAGTCTTTGCCTTTGCAAAACGTTTGGTACCTAAATTTGTTTCTTTTCTTCTTCTCCCTTTTCTTTCTTTTTATTTTTCTTACTCTTTTCTTTCTTTGAGCATTTTATCATTTTGTCCTTCTTCCTTATAGGACTGTTAAGTACAGAACTTTCAAGAACTGAATGGTCTTTCTCCTTTTTCTCTGATTTTGATCGAATCTTTGGTTGGGTTGGACCAATTTAAGTCAAACCGTTCTTATAAACCAAATGGAAGCCTTTTGCTGCTTTAGGTAAAAGAGAACTCAGTTGGCTTTTTGAACCGCTTTTTTAGGTTTTACATTTTTTTCTTTTTTCCCCTTTTTTTCATTGTCTTCTTTTTTCTTTTCTTTTTTCTTTTTTCTCTTTTTTTTTTGGTTCTAGCTCTAAAAGAGTTGTCTTATTTGTACCAACTCGAGTTTCTAATAATGGATGAGTGGAGTGACATAAATCTCCTTTAACAGGGATAAATCATTTGTTACTCTGATGTTATCTTGATAGATTGGAGATATTAGGTGGACTACCCTTATGGTCTTGAAAACATCAACTATCCCCATGGTCTTGATAGCATCAACTATCCTTACAGTTTTGGCTATGCATTCCTTTCTTTGATCTTCTTGCCTCTTCACCTTAGTGATCACAGACTTGCCAAAAGTATTACAACAGCTCAGGGTAGGTTGTTGGGGTTTGTAAGCCAATGAAAAGAAAGCTAAAATTTTATGAAGGCTCAAAGGGACAACTAGGGATTGATATCTAATTGGGTGGATACTAGTTGTTGGCTAATCAAACAATGCCTAGATCATCTCTCCCTTAAATAAGCAAATTTCAATTTCGCCTCGAAAGTTTATCAAAGCATGTTCTAAGACTGACTAGGACCTAGACAAAGGTAATTATGCAGGAGCCCTCTCTAAGTAACCATACACAACTCAATGTTATAGAGCAATTCCCTCACCTAGTAAAGTCATTCAAGTCATGATGCATAAATATATTAATTTATGAATATCAAGCTAGATTCCTCATTGGATGAGCACCAAAATGAACAAAGACCAACAAAAATTTTGATGAAAGTAATTTATTCAAATAAATTTAAATTTGAAAATACGATTGTTCTAATTAAATATTAAAGAAAGCAAAATTGAAGAGCAACATTCAAGCTAAGGAAATTTTATTGAGTTAAGCTTCTTTTCCTTTCACATCTTCAATTTTTCCATCTTGAAAGAATGATAAAACAAAATCTTCTTCCAATCCTTTTCCCACCATGAAGGTTGCCAGTGGAGGTACTCTTCCAAACTTAGGCAAAGGATTGTTCTTGGTATTGGGCTTGTCCGGCTCCGGTAGCTTACCACTGTCGATTAGATTTTGGATCTCGTGCCTCAACTTCATACAATTGTTTGTTTCATGTCCAAGCCTTTGATGGAATTGGCAAAATGTATTAGTATCAAAGTTAGGTGGAAGAGGATTAGGCAAAGGACAAGGAGTCAAGGGTTGTAACAATCCCTTCTTTTGTAGCTTATTGAGAACCCAAGACAGTGGCTCCCCTAATTCTGAAAACTGACTCATTCCTCCTTGACTAGCGACATTAACATTAGCTTCCTTTTGTGTACTTTGACTGTTAGGCTGATAATTTTCTCTCTCATTCCTTCTTGCCAAAAAGCGGCTCTTCTCCCTTTCACACTCTTCGATTTGCAAGCCAGCTTGCAAAAGATCTTTGAAATAACAGATGAGTGTATGAGACATCCTTTCACGGAGACTAGGTAACACCCCTCTCACAATCATCGTTATTTGGTCAGATTCATCGGGCCTTTTCTTGAGCAAAGCAGTCTTATTTCTCCATCTTTTCATATAGTCCACAAAATTCTCATTTGGCATTTGTCTAATGAACTCAACTTCCATTAAGATAACTTCTAACTCGACATTGTACCCTTATTGATGAATGAAAGCCTTGTACAACATGTCCCAATCTTTTTGAGTACTTTCCTCTAAGGTGTTGAACCAATTTTGGACAATAGGGTCCAATGAGAGCATGAAATATCTTAGAGTTTGAGCCTTAGTAGCTCGGGCAGATTGCATAGCATTGATGTATTGCTTCACATGGAGATGAGGATTTCCAGTTCCATCAAACTTTGCAAAAGATGGCATCTTGAATTTGTATGTCACTTCTTCTTCTAGCTCACATAATTTGTCAACTTCGGACATTTTTTCAGTTTTCAGCTTCTTCTCAAATTTCTTTTCTAAATCCACGATCATCTTTTCAACATCAGAAGTTTTGATTTTCTCCATAGCTGATCTTTCAACAATCTTCGGTTCTTTCTTCTTGTCTTGAGGATCTTGGAAGTATTGAGCCCAATCATCATCATCATCAATGATCACCTTATCATCAACAAAAACTACTTCACCAACTTTAGTCTTCCCTTTATCCTTTGGCTTCTTAATGCTAGCAGATGCTTCGGCATGATTTCCTAAAATTAAAGCCAATTGGTTCTTCATGGTCTCAGCCAGGGCCTCTTTTATTTCTTCCATCTTGGCATTGATGGAATCATCCACCATTCTTTAAATTTGTTTGGGCTCTATTGCTTTTGGTGAGCAAGTGATTGAGTTGTTACTAGATTCTTCGTCTCCGGCGTAGGTCGGATTGTCGTAAACTTTTGAACTGTTGTAATTCAGGGCTGTGAGCCAAAGAGGATCAATGATATGAGATGCAAATGTATGTATGCATGTATGCACAAACAATCAACAAAGATAAGTAGAACATCCCTTCCAACCTTATAACATCCACACACGAATAGCGAGTCTCTTTTCCTTGGTATATGGTTAACAAAATACCAACATGGGGTATCTTATTTTTGAATAATTCTCTCGGACGTTTCAACCAATAATTATATTTAAAAATGAAAATCAATTTATGATAATTTTCATTAATTAGGTTTTAATCCATTCATCCAACTAAAGTAACTTTTATGCTATATTGGATTAAAACTAAATTAAGAAGTTTATTATAAATAGATTTCTCACTTGAAAAAGTAACTAGCGGTTCATACAAAAAATAAGTCCATGATTAATTATTTCTTAGTATAAACTAGGCTCACAATTGATTTTTGGTATTTCGTAATTGACCTAAATATTTTGCAAGCTCTTTTTAAGAAAAGGTTGGATGAAAATAATTTTGTTTCTAAATCCATTGCAAAAAGATTTTAGAAAAAATGGATTTTGGGCTTAGTATTTGGGTCTTAAGAAAAGAATTTTTTTATTTATTTTTAGAAAAAGTTTTATGTCCAAAGACCATAAGTTTTGAAAATAGCTTTGGTCTTTTGGATTTTAAAAAAAACTTTATTTTGAGCTCACAATGTAATTAGGTCATATTAGAAAAAGAACAAACCAAATAAGCCATAATTTAAACCAAGATAAATTAACCATAGTCAAACAACATGCATTTGGGGTAAAAACCTAAGGAAAGTAACTAGGCCAATTATATGAGCTTTAGTCTTTGGGTTAAAAGGCTTGGGTTCCCATAGTAAGTATATACCAAATGGTATGAGGCTATGAGTGCTTATGCCATGCTCAGTCTCCATACCTTGAATGAAAGTATGGTATCCCTTACATAACATAACACGGGTAACACGGGCATCCTAACTCATGCACACGATGCAATCTAATATGATGCAATGAATAATATCATTATAAGAAAGAATTGAATAATAAAAAGACCAACGGAATCAACTTCTCTTATCCCTAGTGGAGTCGCCACTGTGAGCAGGGATTTTTGCTCCCACTCCCGGTGGAATGGTTCTTACTACTTCGGCACTGTTTAGGCTTGAGGCCTTAGAGAACACGGACCTAGGTTTGGAGAAAATGGAGTCGCCACTCGGACGGGCTGGAAAAAAAGAAAGTGGTGGATGACTCGATTCCTAAGGAATCCCCAACCCCTTAATGGGTTCGAAAAGTTGGGTACATGTGGGGAAGGTGAGAAATGGCCCACCACCCCCACAACGCTCGGTTTATTGGAATCGGCCTCCTTTAGAAAAAATGGATTTTGGGCTTAGTATTTGGGTCTTAAGAAAAGAATTTTTTGATTTATTTTTAGAAAAAGTTTTATGTCCAAAGACCATAAGTTTTGAAAATAGCTTTGGTCTTTTGGATTTAAAAAAAAACTTTATTTTGAGCTCACAATGTAATTAGGTCATATTAGAAAAAGAACAAACCAAATAAGCCATAATTTAAACCAAGATAAATTAACCATAGTCAAACAACAAGTATTTGGGGTAAAAACCTAAGAAAAGTAACTAGGCCAATTACATGAGCTTTAGTCTTTGGGTTAAAAGGCTTAGGTTCCCATAGCAAGTATATACCAAATGGTATGAGGCTATGAGTGGTTATGCCATGCTCGATCTCCATACCTTGAATGAAAGTATGGTATCCCTTACATAACACAACACGGGTAACACAGGCATCCTAACTCACGCACACGATGCAATCTAATATGATGCAATGGATAATATCATTATAAGAAAGAATAGAATAATATAAAGACCAATGGAATCAACTTCTCTTATCCCCAGTGGAGTCGCAACTGTGAGCGGGGATTTTCGCCCCCACTCCCGGTGGAATGGTTCTTGCAACTTCGGCACTATTTAGGCTCGGGGCCTTAGAGAACACGAACCTAAGCTTGGAGAAAATAGAGTCGCCACCTGGACGGGCCGAGAAAAAGAAAGGGGTAGATGACTCAATTCCTAAGGAATTCCCAACCCCCTAATGGGTTCGAAAAGTTAGGTACGTGTGGGGAAGGTGAGAAATGGCCCAGCACCCTCACAACGCCTGGTTCATTGAAACCGACCTCCGTTGCAGGTCTTAAATGGACACTCATTCGAGGATGGAAACCTCCATATTACATGCAACAATTAAAATAAAGCATCATTATATTAAAATCAAAATAATGTCCAAACAAAGCAAATAAATGGACACTCATCCGAGGATGGAAACATGTCTTTACATCGTTCATGTCTAAACTAAATAGGACACCCACCAAAAGGTAGAAATATGCCCTTTACATTGATCCAAGATATAAAAGCAATTTAAATTACATATATATATATATATTAATAAGGTATCCACAAAGTGGAAACATACCTCTTACAATTTTAATACCAAAACAAATAAATAATAATCATAATAATAAAGAAAATATCCATCCATTATAAATTAAATAAATCAAGCATTAAAATTAAATAAATCAACCATCAAATCATATAATAAACTACATAATCAAATCTAAAATTAAATAAAGCAATAAATATATAAGTTTAGAGTTTATGTCTCAATTTAGGATTCTTTAATTAACATTTAGGGTTTTGGAATTTTAAAATTATTATATTTATTATTTAGGCTACTGTGAAGATTTTAAAATTTTGATTTAATTAGGGTTTGGGACTAACATCATGAAATAGGGTTTCTAGGTTTTTATGTTTAACAATTAGGGCTTTGGAAAGGGGAAGTTAAATACATAGACTCATAATTCACAAATGAATATTGACCCCTTCGACTAGCCCATACGGCGGTCCCGCTAGCCGGTTAGCGAGCGGGGGTCAAGGGGGGCAGTGCCTCAGAAAATTTTGAAAATTGGTTTTTAGGGTTGTAGGTTTTGGTGTTGAAAATTAAGATTTTAGGTTTTAAGATTTAGAAAATAGGGTTTCGGATTTGGAAGAAGCTAATGTTACTTTTTAAAAGAATAATGCTTACTGTGTGATTTTGGAAAGAATAATTAATTAGGGTTAAAGATTTTGATATTTAAAAAATAAGGTTACTGGATGTTTGAATTAGAGATTAGGTTAAGGTTTTAAGAAAACAATTTATTATTTTATGGTTTTAGAAAAGTGTAATTAGGGTTTTAGATTTCAAAAATATGTTTTACGGGTATTAAGGAATTAGGGTTTTGAAAAATAGTTTTTAGGGTTTCAAATAAAGTTTGGATGATTTGTAGAATAATTGATCAATTTGTATGATGAAATAATTAATCCAATTTGATGAAGCTACTGTAAATATAAACAAAGAAAATAAAAGTTCAAACCTGCGTAGTTGGTTCCACCAAAAACTAATTTCTGGATGAACAATAACAAAGGCAATGTTGTTGCCTTTGATGGATTGATGAATGCTTCTTGTTCTTTCATGCTTGAGGTTGGCCGAAGAAATCCAAAAGTCCAAGGTCAAGTCAAAAATTTCTCCCCGATCAAAAGTCCAAATTTCTCCTCCTTGTAAAATAATTATTTCAATCCTCAATTCTATGTTTTAATGTGATATTTATAGGAAAAAATAATAAATCTACTTCTAATTGCTTAAGGAAATAAAAACCAATTAGGAAAAGAAACCAAAACCAAACAGAATTTGGTTTCGAAAAAAACTACATTGAAAAATTGCGCTGGCAAAAAATCTCCTGCGGGCTAAGAACTGCGAGCACTGAAAATTGCTGCGGGCGAAAACTTGTGACTGAGCGAAAATCGTTGCAGGCGGGTGCTAATTTGCCGCAAGAATTTCCCGGAGGAAATGGCCCAAGGCGCCCGCAGGAAATTTCTGCGGGCGAATTGGCCTGGCCGATTCAACCTTTGGCGACAAATTTTTTTTCGTCGCCGATTTTTTTGTCGTCGATTTTTATTATTTTTATTTATTTATTTAACTTTACCATTTTTATTTTTATTAAAAATTAAAAATAATAAATAATAAAATAAATATTATTTAATTAAAATACCACAAAAAATATTTTGGACTATATAAAAAATATCGGATCAGACTGGGTCAAAAATTAAGGGTCTACACCTACACTTAAATATTTGGCAAAAAACTTTTACACATCAACTCTCTTCTTAGGCTAATAGAAGTGTTCACTCAATGCATCTATATGTTTGATACTTCAAAATGGCTCATCAAACCACCATAATAGGACTCTTTTACAAGCAACATTCAAATTGAGCAACTAGGAATACACAATATATTCTCTTTAAAAAGAAAACCTTCTAACCTATAGAACTTACCAAAGGCTCCTTTTTTACAAGCCTGAAAAATTAAAGAAAAGTCAATATTTTTATCATACAAAGAGTTAAGAAATTCAAATCCAAGAATTTTAGTATCAAGAGTAGAAAAAAGATTATACCTTCTAGATAAGGCATCTGCAACTACATTTCTTTGCCATTTTTGTATTTGATAAAATAGAGAAATGTTTCAATGAACTCAACTTGGCATGGCATTTTTTTAACTTACCTTGGCCCTTTAAGAATTTCAGTGACTGGTGGTCCGTATGGATAATGAACTCCTTAGGCCATAGATAATACTGTCAATGTTCCAGCACCCTTGCCAATGCATATAACTCTTTGTTATACATTGGGTAGTTCAATGAAGCACCGTTGAGCTTTTCACTAAAATAAACAATCGACTTCTTTCCCTGCATCAAAACAACTCTTATACCTATACCTAATGCTTCAGACACAATATCAAGAGTTTTAGAAAGGTCAGGTAAGACAAGAACAAGTGCATTAAATAAATTTTCTTTTATTATCTTGCTTAACACCTCAAATAAAAGAATTATTCTTTTTTAATTATAGCAGTTAGAGGTGAAATAATGGCAGTAAAATCTTGCACAGAATGCCTATAAAAACTAGCCAAACTATGAAAACTACATACCTCACTAATGGACACAGGAGTTGGCCAATTTTTAATAGCACTTATTTTCTCTTCATCTACCTCTACTCTATCTTTACGAATAACAAATCATAAGAACACAACTCTATCTAAATAGAAGCAATATTTCTTCAAATTAGCCAACAAAAGCTCTTTACGTAAAACATCACGCAAATGCAATAAATGTTCATCAAAGGATTTTGAATATACAAAGAATGTCATCAAAATAGACCACAACAAAATTTTCAATAAATTCTTTCAAAATATGATTTATTAAGCGCATAAATATACTAGGTGCATTTGTTAGGCTAAATGGCATAACCAATCACTCATACAAATCATATTTTGTTTTGAAAGTAGTCTTCCAGTTATCCCCTTCCTTCATCCTAATATGATGGTAGCCACCCTTAAGATCAATTTTACTAAATATGACACTACCATGCAACTCATCAAGCATATTATCTAACCTGGGTATGGAATGGCGATACTTTACCATTATGTTGTTTACCGCATGACAATCTACTCATGTTCCTCATGTCCCATTCTTCTTTGGCACTAGCAACACTAGGATGGTACACTAACTCATGCTCTCCCTCATATAGCTGTTTCTCAACAATTCCTTAACTTGGCATTAAAACTCCTTAGTCTCTTCCTGGTTACTCCTATATACAGGCTTGTTTAGGATAGTTGCTTTGGGGATGAAGTTAATCTGGTGCTCAATTCCACAAATGGGTGGCAATCTATTGGGAATTTTCTCCAAAAATATATCATCAAAATCCTATAAAAGAGAAACAAAAATATTGGATAAAGATTTGTAAAAAACATCCACATTGAAATAAGCCTCCTTGTACACAAGTACAAGTATGCTTTTGTGAGAAATCCAAGCCTTCCTTATATCACTCTTTTTTACATAAAAGCTCTGTTTCTTTTTCTCACTCATAGCCAATTCTTTACCGTCATTGTCTCTCTTTTCTTTTGCTTTGGAACTCTTTCCTTTTTCTTTTTGTTCTCTTCCATTTTGCTACTCTTCTTTTCTTCTTTTGATGTCTCTTTTATTTTTCTCTCCTCTCCACTTATTTTTTTCCTCATTTTTATTATCTCTATCACTTTGAAATCTTTTAAGCTCTCCTTTATAAACTTCCTTAGGTTAAAGGGGTACAAGTATAATTTTTCTTCCATCCTTCTTAAAAAGATACTGATTTGTGTACCCATTGTGTATCAATCTATGATCAAGGCCTACCTAATAATAGATGCATAGGTGCAACATCAAATAAGATCTCATCCTTATATTTCTCAATCTTAAATGCAATTAAAACATGGTTTGTGACCATAATTTTCTCACAATTATTCAACCACTTCAATTTGTAAAGTTGGAAGTATTTAAGGGTTAGTTGTAATATCCCAAAATATACCCCAAAAGTTTTGGAGTTATTGTTGTATTTGGATTTAAGGTATATGTTTTATGGAAATAGAAAGATAGATAAATTAATTAAAAGGAAATAGTATAAGGAATGGATGTATATGGAGGATAATATGTATACATATGGTATTTGGGAAATATAAATGCAATATATATATATAAGACATATACATAATGTATAAAGTGGTGTAGGAAAGAGTAAGTTTATATAGTTAAATAATAATAATAATAATAAAAGAAAGAAGGAAAGAAAGTCAAAAGGAGTAAGAAGATATTTTGGAAATAATAATATTATATTATATTATTATTATTATTATATATATATATAAGAGATAAGAACAAAGAAAGAAAAGATTCTTTCTTTCTTCTTCTTCTTCTTCTTCTTCGTGGATGAGAGAAAGAGAGAGAGAGAGAGAGAGAGAGAGAGAGAGAGATGTGATTTTTGATCTTCACATCAAATTGCTTAAGGATTTTAAGAAGATTGAAGATGAAGTTTGAAGATTTGGCAAGAAATTCAAGTAAGTCATCTTTTGATTTCTTGGTTTAATTGAAGTTGTGTTTGAGTTTGATAGATTGTTTAAGAGTGTGTTGTTTGATTTTGATATGTTTAAGAGTATGTGAGTAAATTGATTATGGATTTTAAGGATGGATTGAAGAAAAGAGTAAGTGTGTTGAAAGAGATGGTGTTGTAATTGTGTTTAAGGTTTGTAATGATGTTTGTGATTTGTGATTGATGTATGTGGGAGTTGTTTTGATGTTTTGTAAGTTTAAAATGGTTTTTGGGTATGTTTTGGTAAGTTTGTTGGAAGTGGATGTTGGTGATAAGGGGTGTTTTGTTGGGTGTCTTGTTGTTTTGGCCGGAATCTGGATTTTTGGCCTGACACGCCCATGAGCACGTCCAGGTTCTTAGGCGTGTCAATTATGTTGGTGGCAGTAGGTTCGACACGACCAGTAACACGCCCGTGTTGGTGAGCGTGTCATAGCTACTGTGAGATTTGAGAATTTACACGGCCATGAGCACGCTCATGTTGTTGGACGTGTCGATGTTTTGTGTGAGGCAGAATGTATTACACGCCCAGTGACACGCCCGTGGTATTGAGCGTGTCAAAGCTTCTGTATTGTTGGTTTAGGGCACGATCAAGGACACGCCCATGTTGGTGAGCGTGTCATGTGTGTGGAGTTTGCCCTAGTTGATTCTTACCTATATTATCTTATGTGTATCTCTAAGTAAGTATGTATGATCACTTTTGGGATTAGGTGTTGAAGAGATTGAGTTGCTTTAATCCAAGTACTGAAGGATTTATGAAAGAAAGAGTAGATGGATGTGAGTTTCTCTTGAGGTAAGTACAAAACTTCATTTGATTTCATATATTTATATGATTTAGGACCTTAACACCTTCAGCTATAAATGTGTTAATGTGTTATAGTGTTGATGTATATATATATGGATAATGTATATGTTATGGAAGGTGAAAGATGTGATGATATAGTTTGTATGATGTGAAAGTAATGTTATGATTGATGTATGCCTAGATAATGTTCAATGCCATTGAGTGATGATAGAAATGATATGATAGATTTGCCTAATTGATGTTTAATGTAATTGATGTTATACATGTATACTTGAATAATAAAGTGTATTATTGTGAATAAGAATGTGATATGAAGCCATTGTGATTGGCTATGATGAATCAAATGTGATATGAAGCCATTGTGATTGGCCATGATGAATCAAATGAGATGTGAAGCCATTGTGATTGGCTATAATGATAATTGAGAATGATATTGATAAAGAAATAATAAATGAATTGTGTGACTAATGTGTTATTCCATTTTCAGAGTTTGTTGTTGGTGGCATGCCTATTAGTAACAATCTCTTGAAGTTAGGTTGGATTGATCCTTGAAGCCAAGTTGGGTTGAAGTTTAACATGTTTTACTCCCCTTGAAGCTTGGTTGGGTCAAATCCTTGAAGCCTAATTGAGATGTTACAACCCTTGAAGCTAGGTTGGATTGGTTCTTGAAGCCAAGTTGGGTTGATACTTAGCATGCTTTGTTCCCTTTGAAGCTTGGTTGAGCCTAATCCTTGAAGCCTAGTTGGGATAATGATAAATGTGATAATTAAACCAAAGCATTAACTCTGAAAATTGAATGGCATATTAGTGTGTTGTTTGGGCCCGAGTCTGTCTTTGTTGTCAATGTGATATTCAAATGTTGAAATAAATGAATAATGGGATTTATGGCTGACTTTGTTGAAAGTGTGATTCATGATTAACGAATTGTGAATAAAATGATGTTATGAAGTATGATTTTGTAATGTATGTAATAATATATTGAAAGTGAATATGGCTTGAGGAGCTTTGTTGAGATATGATTTTATGAAAATATAGTATGATGTGTAAAATGTATATGAATGTGGAATTTGTGAGTATTGTTTTCATGAAGGTTTGGATAGGTCATTGAATGGTGATTTATTGAAATGATGTATATGTTTATGTATATGAGATAGAAAGGGTAAGTATCGTGTTGTGAATGTTCCATGTAAATATGTATATAATTTATGAGATTTGTGGGAATATATGAAGGATACATTGAGAAAGGAAAACGGGGTAAAAGAACAATAAAACATGATGCTAAAAATATGAGGTATGATTCTTTGGTAAAGCATATATTTTATATTTTATATTTATTTGTACTTCTAAGCTCTCGGGCTTAGCGCGGTTGTGTAATCGCGCAGGTGATTATGCGATTGATCTGGAAGTTCAGCTGTTATGCCACGAGAAGGGTAAGAGTGTCTCGAGACCAACTAGAAGGTGATGCATACATATGTGATTTTAATTATGTTGTATTTTTATAAGAATCATGAAATTTGTAAATGTTCTTTAAATTAATGTAATATTGCTTGAATTTGGATAAAGGTTTTAAAATAATTGAAACGAAAAGTAACATTCTTATACTTTATATACGTATTGTATGTATACCAAGTATATGTATAGTACTTATATAGAGCATGGGGGTGTTACATTAGCAATCCTAGCTTCTCTACAAGGATAATGCTAGCTACATTTGTTACTGTAATATCTAAAAATTTTAAGCAATAATTTTTTGTATTATGTATACATATAAGTAAATACTAAATTGTATATGAGGTTAGGTGTGGCTCGAGCATTTGAAATTGATATAAATAAGGTTGGATAAGCCCTAAGAAGTGAAAACTAAATCTAGATATGAATTTAATTGATATTTAAAAAAAAAATTTAAGCGACAAAAACTACAAAATTGACCATGTGGCTGACTTAAGAAATAATTAAAGAAAGTAGATGTATCGAAGCTAAATTATGAGTAATACATGATATAAAAACCTTGATATTATTAAAGTCAATGTGACTTCATTTTCTCTTATTCTTCCTTGTCAAAACCCGTAACCATCATCTTCACCATCACCATCTCTCTTCTTTCTTTCTTTCTTCTTCATTTCTTTACTAAAACCAATGATTCTTTGAAAGTAATTCAAGATTTTGATAAGATTTAGTTGGATTATGCACTATTTCATAAGAAAATCACTAAAAACTCAAGGATTGGAGGAAAAGAGCAATGAAAGAGCTAATTAAAAGAAGTTAGTGCTTGTGTATTCAATAATTTGTTATCATTTGTATTTTCTTTGATTTTAATTGTTTATGGAAGGTTATGAATTGATTAATTGTGTTTAAGAGTGAAAGAAATTGATTATGAGTTAATTTGTGAAAAGATTTGATTATGGAATTTTCCTATATTGAAAGCAAATTAATATTATTATGGTATCTAAAAGTATATTTGTTTGGTTTTTAATTTTAAAACCATGTTTAAATGACCATTGTGCTATTTAAGTGTTGATTTAGGGTTTTGAAAAAATTTAGGGTTTTAGAAAAAGTTTAGGGCTTTAGAAGAAAAGTGATTATTTGTAGTATTTTTGATGAATATGGATTAAATGAAATAAGTTTAGGTATAATTGAAAAAGAATTTATTTATTTGTATTACTAAAATCTAAATGATTAGTAGTTGATGAGAAAAGGGATTTTAATTTAAAGATTTGACTATAGAACTTTCCATTTTTGAAAGAAAAATTATATTTATTGAACATAAATATAATACTCGTACACTATATATGTATAATATATGTAACTCGTATATATAAAATATGTGTACAGAATATAAGAATGTTATCATTCTTACAATTAAAATATTTTTCTTAATTTTATATAAATAGTTTAACCTTTAAAATATAATTTGATAAATAAATAACATATTTATAATAGTAATAAATGTTAAAAATACAAATTTTAAATAAAATCTCTGGAAAAAATTCGCCAGAGGTTTATCTGTAATTTGGACATTCTCCAAAAATAAAACAAAACCCAACCAACATAAAAATACACTCCTAATATTCATACATTTAACCAAAACTCCAATACTTCTCGAATATTATTCAACCAGCTTAAAATCTTATATGCATATATATATAAATTCCAAACATATACATTATTTTACAAACCATTTATTTACACCATTATAATATAGATCATACTAATTATAAACATAATAAGTTTTACAAAATCAAATATTTACATGTTATGCAAGTAAACTCTAGTCTTGTGGCAAACAGACATACTTCAAAGCTAGACCAGTCACCTAGACTTGGTTAGGTAGTCCTGCCTCTACACTATCACTTGCGCGATGAGCAAAAGCTTAGCGGTACATATTTTGATAGTAAAAATAACTTAAAAAAATGTTATATAATCCTTTTATTTTTAAAATATATCATGAGTGATACCGTTATGCACATAAATTTTCATAAATTTCATCAAAATACTCCAAACACATGCATTGGGCCCAAATAACTCTATATAGTATTCAAGTTCCAGAGATATTATTATGGTCTATTGCGACACCGAGGATCTAAGTGTCGCATCCGTCTCCTGTTAACACCTCGTGCCTAGCCCCGAAGGCAAATAATATTATCAATAGTGACACGTAGTATCTAGCCCGAAGATGCATTATATCATAAGTGACGCCTAGTGTTTAGTCTGAAAGTAAACCATATCAATAGCACCAAAAATAAATCTCTAAAATAAGATACTATAAAAAGGCAAACAAACATCATTTCACATTTTCATAATCAATTTTCTATCATATTGTTTCATTTACTCTTTTCTTTTCCATAACCATGCTTAATTCTTTTAATTTATCCATAACTCATCACATTTTTAATATTATATGTCACATTTTCTATGTGACTTCTCTACCTAAATACTTTGGGCATGTTTGCCTTTTTCCTCAATTGTCACATATTATTCAATTTAGCTATTTACAATGGCTTAACATAATGCACATAATACATTTTACACCATTTTACAATCAACAATGCAATGTGTGAGCGAGGATTTTTGCCCCCACTCCCATGTGGAATGATTCTTGCAACTTCGGTACCGTTGGACTCAAGGACTTAGAGAACACGGGCCTAAACCCAGAGAAAATGGAGTCACCACCCGGACGGGCCAGCAAAATAGAAAGGGGTGGATGACTCGATTCCTAAGAAATCCCTAACCCCTTACCTAATGGGTTTAGAAAGTTGGGTACATATAGGGAAGGTGAGAATGACCCAGCACCCCTATAACGCCTGGTTCATTGGAACCGGCCTCCTTTTCAGGTCTATATATTATGAAAATTTTAAATATTATAACATATTACATGCGAACATTAAAATAAAGAATTATTATATTAAAATCAAAATAAGTCCAAATAAAATAATAAATAGACACCCATCAATGGATGAAAATATGCCTTTATAATTGTCCAATGTCCAAAAGAAAAGACAAGATAAATAAATAAAATAGGACACCCACCATAAGTGGAAACGTGTCCCTTACAATAATCCCAAAACATAAAATAAATTACATTCAACGTAATTAATGAGGTACCCACAAAATAAAAACATACCTCTTACATTATTGAAACCAAAATAACCAATAATAATAATAAAGAAAACATTCATCCATTCATCATAAATCAAATAAAAATCAACCCTCACAAAATAAATCGTCCATCAAGACATATAATAAATCAACTAGCGGACTACTCTAAGTTTTTCTTCCCTTTTGGATTTCCAACCTAGTGAGCTTTTTTTTTTTTATTTCAAACATAAAACTTCTTTATCCTATCAACATTCACCGGCTCACTAAACTCGTTCCCGTCCATGTCTGACAATTTGACTGCACTGTAGACCCTTAATTGGTATGGTCCTGATTAAAGAATGCCAAAATAAATTTGATCTAACTTTAAAAGATTTAAACCTAGTTTCGATTTCAAAAGGCATAAATTCAACTTATTAAAATTATAAAGCCCAAAATTAAATTTGTTCGGCCCAAATTGAAACTGTCCGATCCAAAAACTAAAAATACAAGATTAATTTGAGTCGGGACAGTTCTAGACGACTTGAGCCACTGCTTATGTCAATCTGGTTGCCCAAATTGACATGAGCCAAAGGGTCATGTTGATTTGGCACACCAAATCGACATAAACCTTAATCCCGAAGCAATTTTGGCTGGCAATTTAATGTCCTAATAACGTTATAATCCTTTTAAATTTTAGATTAGGCAGATTAGTTTTAGGGTTAAGCTTTACTTTGCCTATAAATATTAACATTTAATGCTAATAACTGGTGGCAATAATGATCAATAAGAATAATCAATCAGCAGGCAATAAGAATCAATCAACAATAAAAAAACGTTCATCAATAATCAACAATCAACACACCAAAGGCAGTAACCATTGCCTTTAATCTTTGCTCGGCCAGAATTAGTAATTGGTGCAGGCAGTAGCTTAAAATCAACAATCAATTTGCTGGAGCCTTCAACGTAGGTTTTGTGTCTTAAATTTAATTTGCTTAAACATACAACAGTTGAATCTTTTTTCTTTAAATGTTTTCATTTGTTTGTTTTGAATATCATTTTGATCCAGTAATCTAAATTGCTAAATCCTAATTATATATTTTATGAAACTCAATCCATGTTGTTTCATCCAGCAGCTCAAGGTATTCAAAACCCTAAACCCTAATTTATTATCCAAGGTCAAAACTTAAAACCCTAATATCAAAAAACCAAAACTCAAAACCCTAAATCGGTTTTCTAATTCCAAGACACCAAAACCCTAAGATCCAGTAAGTCTAAAACATGAAATCCAAAATACCAAATCCTTAATCCAATAAATCTAAAACCCTAATTCTAGGATACCAAAAACCCTAATCCTAATATCTAATATCCTTAAACCTTTAACCCCTAGACACCAATCCATATCACTAGTTCATCAATCTCTTCAACCCTAATTCAGTAAACCTTAATTAAAACCCTAATTCCAGCAACTTAATTCCGAAACCTAAATCTAGTAATCCAAACCCTAACTCTAGTAGACTAATTTCTTAAACCATAGTTTAAAAAACCCTAATTTTCACTAACTATAACCTAAACCCTAATTCTATAAACCACCAAAACCTTTTATCCCATAACCCAATTTTCTAAACTTTCTAGCCTTAATCCAATAAACCAAAACCAATTTTCATCCAGTAGCCCCTAAAATCCTATTTTTCAATCTATAACCTTAATTTCCAAAATAAAACCCCAAAATCCTAATTTTTATTTCATAAGCCAAGATGTAAACCCTAATTATGTATATTTAATATTTGAAACCCTAGTTTTAGTAATTTAATTTGTCGTATACTTTTATGATGAATGATTTACTTTATTTGGTTATAATGGATGTTTTATGTTTAATTATTATATTTGAATGATTTAATTTGCTTGATTAAATTGTTTATTTGGATTCTAGAATTGTAAAAGGCATATTTCCACTTTGTGGGTGCCTTGATTATTTTTAATTATGTAATTTACATTACGAACTTTGAAATTTTATAAAGGACATGTTTTCATCTTTTTGTGGGTGTCCTATTATGTTTATTTTCATGGACATGGACATTGTAAAGACATATTTCCATTCTTAGATGAGTGCCTATTTAAGAATTTAATAATATATAGATCTGAAAAGGAGGCTAGTTCCAATGAACTGGGCGTTATGAGGTTGCTGGATCATTCTCACCTTCCCCATACGTACCTAACTTTTTAAACCCATTAGGGGGTTGGGGATTCCTTAGCAATCAAGCCATCCACCCTTTTTTTTTGGCCCGTCCGGGTGGCAACTCCATTTTTTCCAAGTTTAGGCCTGTGTTCTCTAAGGCCCTAAGCCTAACAGTGCTGAAGTCGCAAGAACCATTCCACATGGGAGTGGGAACGAAAATCCCCGCTCACAGTGATGACTCTACTGGGGATAAGAGAAGTTGATTTTGTTGGTCTTTATATTATATTATTCTTTCTTATTATGATATCATCCATTGTAATATTTTAGATTTTATTGTGTATGTGAGTTAGGATACCCGTGTAAATCGTGTTGTGTTATATAAGGGATACCATACTTTCACTAAAGGTATGGAGATTAAGCATGGAATGACCACTCATAACTTCATACCTTTTGGTATATACTTGCTATGAGAGTCTAAGCCTTTTCAACCCAAATACTAAAGCCCATGTAGTTGACCTAGTTACTTTTCTCAGGTTTATACCCAAATACTTGCTCTTTGACTATGATTAATATATATTGGTTTGAACCATGGCTTATTTGATTTGTTCCATTCCTAATGTGACCTAATTATATTGTAAGCCCAAAATAATTTTTAATCCCAAAAGACCAAAACTATTTTTCAAATTTTTCAAGATGGTCTTTGAACATAAAACCTTTTTCCAAGATGGTCAATAATTCTTTTTACCTCAAGGTCCAACTTCAAAGCCCAAAATCTATTTTCAAACAAATCTTTTAACAATGGGATTTGAAACAAAAATATTTTTCACCTCATGACCCAAGCTCAAACCCAAAATTCATTTTTGAAATAAATCTTTTACAATGGGCTTTGAAACAAAACCATTTTAAATGAACCTTTTCACTGGGCTTACAACTATTTAGGTCAATTACAGAATACTCAAAATCAATTGTGTGCCTAGTTTACAGTAAGACTTATTAATCATAGGCTTATTTGAGGTATGAATCACTAGTTGTTTTTCCAAAATGGGAAATCTATTTATGATAAACCCTTTAATTTGGTTTTAATCCTAATATAGCATAAAAGCTATCTTCTTGTGGGACTAATGGGTTAAGGCTTAAATTAGTGGGAATTATCATGGACTAACTTCTAAGTTTGAAAAATACAACTATTGGTTAAAATGTCCAAGGGAATTATTCGAAAGCAAGATACCCCATGTTGATCTTTTGTTGGCCATACACCTAAGAAAAGAGACTTGCCATTCGTGTGTAAAAGTTATAAGGTTGGAAGGTTCATTCCTACTATGTTGAGTTGATTTAGTTAGTTTGTTTGTTACTTGTGCATCCATACATACATGCATACATGCATTGCATCTCATATCATTGATACTTTCTGGCTCATAGCCCTTGATTACAGTAGTTCAGGAGCCTACGATAACCTGACCTATGCCAGCGACATAGAATCTAGCCATATCTCAGTTAGCTTCTCACCAAAAGCAATGGAACCTAAGCAGATTTAGAGGATGATAGATGATGCCCTCAATGCCAAGATGGAAGAACTAAAGGGGGTCCTGGCTGAGACCATGAAATGATAAATGGCTGCAATATTTGGAAACACTGTTGAAGCATCTGCTAGTACCAAGAAGCAGAAAGACAAAGGAAAGGCTACGATTGGTGAAGTAGCCTTTGATGATGACAAGATGGTTATGGATGATGATGAATACTGGGCTTAGTACTTTCAAGATTCTCAAGATAAGAAGAAGAAGCCAAAAGTTATAGAGAAATCAACTGTTGAAAAGACCAAGACTTCTGATGTGGTTGCAGACTTGGAGAAGAAGATGAAAACTAAAAAGATGTCAGAGGTGGATAAACTATTTGAACAAGATAAGGAAGTTCCATACAAGTTCAAAATGCCTTCATTTGCCAAGTTTGATGGAATTGGAAATTCTCATCTCCATGTGAAGCAGTACATCACTGCTATACAGTCTGCCCAAGCTACTAAGGCTCAAACTCTAAGATAGTTCATGCTTTCATTGGATCCGGTTGTGCATAATTGGTTCAACACCTTAGAGGATAGTATGTAAAAGAATTAGGATTCATTATACAAAGCCTTCATCCAACAATATGGGTACAATGCTGAGTTGAAGGTCACTCTGATGGAAGTTGAGTCAATTAGATAGAAACAAAATGAGAATTTTGTTGACTACATTAAAAGATAGAGAAATAAGGTTGCATTGCTCAAAAAGATGCCTAGCGTGTCAGATCAAATTAGGATGATTGTAAGAGGGGTGCTACTTAATCTTCGTGAGAGGATGTCCCACACTTTTATTCGAGATTTCAAGGATCTTCTCTAAGTTGGATTGCAAATTAAAGAGTGGGAAAGAGAGAAGGATCACTTTTCTGCAAGAAGAAATGAGAAAGGAAACTACCAGTCTAAAAATCAAAGTATGCAAAAGGCGATCGGTGTTAATGCAACTGGAAAGAGCAGTGAAGTATAAGGTAAGATTAAACCCAAAGAAGTGTGTGTTTGGGGTTATTTTAGGCAAGTTGTTGGGACATGTGATTTGTCCAAATGGTATTGAGATTGACCCCAATAAAGTTAAGGCAATTCGGGATATGCTAGCCCCTAAGATGGAGAAGGAGGTTTGGGAGTTTGTTGGCAGGTTATCGTACATTAGCAGATTTATAGCAAAGCTTATCATAATCAATGAACCCATCTTTAAACTACTTAAAAAGAACTAGCCAGTCAAGTGGAATGATGAATGTCAAAATGCCTTTAAGCGTATTAAGGAATATTTGCTGAATCCACCTGTTTTAAAACAACTTAGACCTGGCACACCTTTGTTACTATACTTAGTAGTAGAAGAAGAATCAATAGGAGCAATGCTAGCCCAAGCAGATGAATTAGGAGTTGATCATGCAATTTACTATTTGAGTAGAAAGCTCCTACCCTATGAGATTAAGTATAGTATTATTGAAAAGACATGCATAGTTATGGTTTGGTTGTTTAAGAAGTTTCGACATTAATTTCAATCTTATAGCGTTATGAGCGGAGATTTTTGCTCTTACTCCCGGTGGAATGGTTCTAGCAACTTTGGCACCGTTAGGCTCAGGGCCTTAGAGAATTCGGGCCTAAACCCAGAGAAAATGGAGTTGCCACCCGGTAGGCCGAGAAAAAGAAAGGGGTGGGTGACTCGATTCTTAAGGAATCCCCAACCCTCTAATGAGTTTGAAAAGTTAGGTACGTGTGGAAAAGGTGAGAATGACCCATCACCCCCATAACTCTCGATTTATTAAAACCAACCTCCTTTTCAGGTTTAGATATTTATTAAATTCTTAATTATTATAATATTGTCCATACTACATGAAAATATTAAAATAACCAATTATTATATTAAAAAAAATAAGTCCAAACAAAATAAAAGGCACCCATCCATGGATGGAAGCATGCCCTTACAACTATGTCCAGCATTTAAAATAAATAGGACACCCACCAAGAGGTGGAAACGTGTCTTTTACATTAATCCAAGTTTTGAATGATAAATTAAATTACATGATAAAAATTGAGACATCGGACACCCACCAAGGGTGAAAATTTATCATTTACATTAATCCAAGCTTTGAATGATAAACTAAATTACATGATAAAAACTGAGACACCCACAAAATGAAAATGTGGATTTTTCAATCTAAAAATCCCGAATAATAAGAAATTACAATCCATAAGCAAATAAATCATAATAATTCACATTATCATTAAATAATAATAAATTAGGACTTAAATATAATGAATTCACAAAATAAAGGTACAATCCATAAGCAAACATTAACCCCCTTAATGAAATATAGGGTATTGCTCATACGGTAGTCCCGCTAGCCGGTTAGCGAGTGAGAGTCAAGAGGGCAGCGGCCCTTGCGGGGTTCGAGGGCAGTGCCCCTAAAAGCAAAATAATTTTCAAAATAATTTTAGGGCCTTCAGGCTTTAGAAAATAAGATTAGGGTTTCAAAGTTTTGAAAATTGGTTTTAGAGTTTTTGGATTTAAGGGTTTCAAAGTTTTGAAAATTGGTTTTAGAGTTTTTGGATTTAAAAAGTGTTCTCGGAACTTTTAGGTTTTAAAAACTATTTCAAAGTTTAAAGGTATTGGTAGACCCTTAATTTTTGACCCAGTCCAGTCCAAAGAATTTAAAACAGTCCAAAATAATTTTTTTGATATTTTAATATTTATTATTTATTTTAATAAAATTTATTTTTAATAAAATTTATTACTTATAATATTTATTTTTATAAAATTTAATAGTTATTTTTAATAAAAATAAAAAATATCAAAAAAGATAAAAAAATAAAAAAAATTGGAGAAGGTAGAATCGGCGACGAAAGTCGCTAGCGACGAATTGGCTTGGGCCAATTCGCCGCAGGAACACCTGCGATGAATTCGCCATAGGTTTTTCTTGTGGCAAAATTGCACCCCGAGTGCAATTTTGCCCACGCCCAGCAGCAGCTCGCACCCAGTACGCCCGAGCCCGCACACAGTTTTCGTCGAAATCTTATTTTACTTGATTTTTAATTTTATTTTCAAAATAGTTTTTAATTTTCTTAAGATACTAGGTTTTTTTTATTTTTTACCTATAAATACCACATTAAAAAACACAAAAGGGGGATGGGGAGGAAGAATTTGGCAATAAAGAAAAAGAGATGGCAACAGTTTTACAAAATCCTAATTATAAAAAAAAGCAACACAGACAGAGAGTAAGAAAGGAGCAACAGAGACGAGAACTGATAATTAAAACAAAAAAAGGGTTAGTAATTGTGATCAAGACAGTGTCAAGGTAATTGCAAATTGCCAAACTTCAACCGAAGAAATAAATTGATTTAGGCAGTAGCAAATAACAACAAACGAAGCTTAATTCAAACTCTTTAAATTCGGTGGAGCCAACGAACGAAGCTTTGTTTGTTATGTTTATTTCATTTAAATTATAATAGTTACATTATTGTTATCTTTTGCATTAATTTACTAGACATTCAAACAAATCAGTAGCCATATTTACTTTTGTTTTATTCATCACAGTAGCGGATATTAAAATCCAAATCCTAATTTGAAATACACAGTGACCATATTTTTATTCAAACCCTAACCCCTAGCACTGTCTTCGTAAAAGTTTCAAGTTTTTATCAAAACCCTAACCTTAATTTCTAAACTAAAAAACCCTAATCATATTTTTCTCAAACCCTAAAACTAATTTTCAAAAATTTCAACACCAAAACTTAACACCCTAAAGATCATGTTTCAAAATTTTATGGGGCGCTGTCCCCGACCTCGCAAGGGGCGCTGCCGTATAGGCTCGTTGAAGGGTCAATATTTATTTATGTATTATACGTCTTCATGTTTAACTTCCTTTATTTTAAGTCCTAATTTAGTTATTAAAATTCTAAAAACCTTAATTTAAGATGTAAAACCTAAATTTATATATTTATTTCTTTATTTAATTTTAAATTTGATTATGTAGTTTATTATATGTTTTGATGATTGATTTATTTAATTTTGATGCTTGGTTTATTTAATTTATCATGGATGAATATTTTTCAATTATTATTTGTTTATTAAAATTGTAAGAGGTATGTTTCCATTATTGGGTACCTCATTAATTAATTTTCATGTAATTTAAATTATTTTTATATTTTGAGATTAATGTAAAGGACACGTTTTCACCTTTTGGTGGGTGTCCTATTTAGTTTTAGACATTGGACGATGTAAGGACACGTTTCCATCCTCGGATAGGTGTCCATTTATTTATTTTGTTTGAACATTGCTTTGATTTTAATACAATGATGCTTTTATTTTAATTGTTGCATGTAGTATGGATAATATCATTATATTTAAGAATTTTATAATATTAAGACCTGAAAAGGAGGCCGGTTCCAATGAACCGGGCATTGTGGGGGATGCTGGGCCATTTCTCACCTTCTCCACATGTACACAACTTTCCAAACTCATTAGGGGGTTGGAGATTCTTTAGAAATCGAGTCATCCACCTCTTTTTTTTTTTTGGCCTGTTCGGCTGGTGACTCCATTTTCTCTGGATTTAGGCCCGTGTTCTCTAAGGCCCTTAGCCTAATAGTGCTAAAGTAGCAAGAACTATTCCACCGGGAGTGGAGGCAAAAATCCCCTCTCACAGTATTGAAAATTGATTTTAGGGCTACTGTGACTTTAAAAATGGTTTAAACAAATTGTTTTAAATATTAATTAAACAACTTAATGTAGTTTAATGGATAATAAACACAAAAATCAATTAACATTCGTATGAATCATGTTTAACTATATGGGTTATTTGATCATGCTTTAAGTAAGGCTACTGGACATTTTATAAAAAGTGTAAAAACAAAAAAAAAATAATAAAACAGAAACAAAAGTAGAACAATGAAACAAGATGAATGAATTGCTATAAATTTAAAATAAAATAAACAAAGAATTGCAAGCCTCCGTTGTTGGTTCCACCAATATTTCACGTTGATCAACCTTGTAAATTCTTGGTTAAACAAAATGAAGATAGACGTCCACTACCTTCTGGGTTTGATCTTGATGTTTTCTGCTCTCTAAATGTTTGATGCTGCTAGGGTTTAGTGTTTGCCATTTTGGTTATTGCCTCCTCTTTTCTTAATTGCATTAAAAAACCAATAAAACCCTAAATTTGAATTCTAAGCTAATTAGGAAACTAACCGGTCAAAAAACCTAAAAATAACTTAAAACCATGTCGATCTGATGTGCCAGATCTATATGGACTGTTTTATTAGTTTTTGTTATAGATTTGTGTCTTGTTTATTATGATAATTATTGTTTTATTTAGGTATTTTGTTAGTTTTTATCGGTTTGTTTAGTGTTTTCATTAATTTTGGTAGTTTTAGTTTATTTCAATGTTTATGTCGTTTTTGATCAAGTCTTTAGTATTGTGTTTATGTTTTATTGGTTATTGTCTATTTACTTCTTGTTTAAAGTTTGTTTTGAGTTTTGTGTTAGGTTAAAAAAAGGCAAGGAAGCAAATTGAAGGAGAAAAGGGGCAGTAGCTGACACAGGCAGAGGACACGGCCAAGTCACTGGCCGTGTCCCATACCAAGCTAAAGAGGAAGAGCAAGTCACAGTAGAAGACACAAACAAGGGACATGGCCAAGTCAGTGGCCGTGTCCCTCCAAAGAAGCCCAGACACGGCCAAGTTGATCCAACCTGGCCGTGTCTCACTTGCATCCAAGGCAAAGAAGATCAATTCTCACAGAAGCAGACACAGGCAAGGGACACGGCCAAGTCAGTGGCCGTGTCCCTCCAAAAAGCTCCAACACGGCCAAGTCACCTCTAACATGGCCGTGTCACTCAACCAAAGAAGAAAAGAAGAAAAAGCAAGCAGTAGGTGACACATGCAAGGGACACGGCCAAGTCACTGGCCGTGTCCCTCCAAAGAGCACCCACACGGCCAAGTCACATCCAACTTGGCCGTGTCTCTCATGAACCAAAGCGGTAGCGGATTTTAAAGTGGACGTTTCATATAAAAGGAAAAAGAAGCTAGGGTTTGGAGGACGGTTGGCGATTTTGAGCTGAGATTGAGCCGTCAAAGAGATTAGGGTTTTGATAACTTTGTTTTTCTTTGATTTTAATTACACTTTGGATTAAACTAGCTAGATTAGATTGTTCATGCCATTGATATATCCTTCTTGCAAGATTTGAACACGAGATTTTTCAGAAGCTTCAAGGAGTTTGTAACTTGGTTTTGTTCTCGAACTTATTCTCTTATTTTCATTGAAATTGTATTAATGGATATTATCATGTCTAATTTGATTTCTTTGAACATTAATGAGGTGAGTATGTTTGATAGCATGACGAACTAATTTGATCTAGTATAGGGTTTTTATGGATCTGCTATGATTGTATGAATTGGTTATTCTCTTAGCTAATAATTTCTTTAGCCTTGATTGAATGAAATATTGTTAATATATAATTGATTGGCCACCAATTATGTGTTTTAGGTATTAGATGATGGATTGAGAGATGAAGTCTAATGCTGGAACAATTCAATTAAGGACTTAGGTGAATTAGAGATATAACCTATTAAAAAGATTATTTCACTTATAACAAGATTAGTTGAAAGAGGTTTGAATGCAAGAGCTTATTTCCTTGACTTGATTAATTGAGTTGTTTGAGATTTAATCTTTGAAATTAAATTAGTTAAGAGGAATAACCGTTCATACACATAAGTAGTAGAGAAGTGCAAACCCTAGACCTTTCTATCAAGTGAATCAAAACATCAGCTTAATTTACTTTTATTCATTTTTAAACTTCAATCAATCTTTTTCATTAGTTAACAATTTAAAATTTCTTAATTACTTGTTATTCATAATCCGATAATCAATTGGCCACTTTAGCTTCCTTGTGAGACGACCGTGGGGTGATCACCTTTGCTACAGCTACCTCGTATACTTGCGAGTGACGCTTTGTGGTAGAGTGAATTTGAGCGCAACAAGTTTTTGGTGCCGCTGCCGGGGAGGCTAATTGGCGAAATTGTTTATTAGGCAAAAATATTCTAGATTATTTTTCACTATTTTCATTTTATTTTACTTGTCATTTGTTTCTAATAATTTCTTTTTCTAGAAAAATTCTGTTTATGCAAGGCAGGAGATCACTCGAAGGAGAGCTACATCCATTCATTCCAGAAATTCAAAGAGTGAAAAGGAGCAGAGAAGAGTTTGAGCTCTACACCGGATTTGATACAGAGGAGGACACTTCTGAATTTGAATCGTAATTTGAACAATCTGTTAAAATGTCTAAAGAAAGGCAAAGAACGATGAGAGACTTTGCTAGACCTGTCATTAGAACTTCCACTTCTTGCATAAGACTGACAGATGCAGCAAGAAATTATGAGTTGAAGAACATTCACTACAACATGCTGCCATCATTCTATGGAGTTCCAAATGAAGATCCTTTGAACTTTATTCGGGATTTCTACTCCACCCTCAACACTTTTCCTTTGGGAGGACTAATAGAAGATCAGTTGAGGATGAGATGTTTCCCTTATACTTTGAAGGATAGGGCAAAGAGCTGGCTTATGATGTTTCCCGGAAACTCACTGACAACTTGGGAGCAAGTTTATAATAAATTCATGGGCAAGTTCTACTCACATCAAAAGACAGCTGAATTGAGAGGGAAGATTGCTAAATTCTCTCAATTTGAAGGAGAGTCATTTCATGAGGCTTGGGACAGATTTAAGATGCTATTGATCCAGTGTCCGCATCATCACTACCCACTTCAACTCCTTAATCAGTTTTTCTATGATGGTCTAACCCAGCAATTTCAGAACACTGTTGACAATGCAGCTGGGGGAGCCATGGGAGAAAAGACAGTTGATGAGACTTATGAGATCTTTGAGATGTTGGGAGCTAATTCTCAACAAAAGAGTGTAAGGGGAAGAAGTAAAGGGGTGAATCAACTGGAGGCCAATAGTGAAATGGTCAGTCAAATAGCTGAATTGACAAGGCAGGTTCAGATGCTAAACATGAAGAACAATATTTCTTTATCTACTCAAGAAGTGTGTGGAATCTGTGGGACATTCGGGCATGGAGCAAATATATGCCCCTCTGCATATGAGTCTTATAGGAATGAAGCTGAGCAAGTTAATGCTAAGGGGGGATTTCAACCAAGAGCCAGGAATGATCCTTACTCCAATACTTACAATCCTGGTTGGAGGAGTCACCCCAATTTTTCCTGGACAACAAATAATGCTCAACAGCCTTTCCATTTGCTCCAGAGATAGAACCAACAGCAGGGCCAATCCTCAAATCAAGGTCAGCCTAAGAGAGAGAGTTTGGAGGAAAGTTTACAGGCTTTTATCCAAGTTAGTGCTAAAAATCAAGAGATGAACAATAAGAGGCTGGATTCACTAGAAGCATCTTTTAAGAAGGTGGAGACCCAAGTGGGGCAACTTGCTCAACAGATGCAGATTCAACAAAAAGGGAAGTTCCCAAGTCAACCTGAGCAGGCACAATTAGTGACTGTTCTTAGGAGTGGCAAGGTAATTAATAATAATGTTGAAAATAATTCTGTGAATGCAGGTGAGCAAGAGAATAAAAAGGAAGGAGAACTAGAGAACAAAGGTACTGAAGAAAGATCAATGGAGAAGTCCCCTTTAGCAGATTTGCACAAGGCAAGCAATCCATACCGACCACCTATACCATTCCCCAGCAGGTTGAAGGATGATAAAAAAGATAAGCAATTTTCAGATATCTTCAACATGCTGTCTAAGGTAAGTATTAACTTACCCTTACTTGAAGCAATTAAGAACATGCCGGCTTATGCTAAACTCTTCAAAGAACTGAATACCAAGAAAAAGAGGTATGAGCTGAATGAAAAGGTGATAGTTTCAGAGGTAGCTAGTGCTATTTTGCAGCATAAACTACCTCCTAAGTTAAAGGATCTTGGAAGTTTTATCATTCAAATTACTATGGGGAATGGAAAAGGTACTGATGGCATGTGTGATTTAGGAGCTAGTGTGAATTTAATGTCTTATTCTGTTTATCTTGAGTTAGAACTAGGAGAACTTAAACCAACAAAAATGGAGTTGCAATTAGCTGATAGATCTCTTAGATTCTCGAAAGGGGTTATAGAAGATGTGTTAGTTAAAGTTGGTGGTTTGATAGTACCTGTGGATTTCATTGTTCTTGACATGGAAGTAAGTAACTCTTCACCATCTGCACACACCATTCTGCTGGGTAGGCCTTTTATGGCGACTACCAACACTTTGATAGATGTTAAAAATGGTAAATTATCAATGACTGTCTTAGGACAAACTGTTGAATTTTCTATTTTTAACACTTCTCCTATTCCTACAACTGCTTTATATGAGGATTTTTCTTTCATTGATTGTGTTGATGCAGTTGTTTCAAATGTTTTCTTGCAGACAGGTTCCTCTGATAAATTGGAGCTTGCATTGACCTTAGATAGTGATTTGGAAATTTTTGATGCAGAAATAGCCAGTTGTCTTGAGACCTTAGAAAGTGCTGAAATAGAGGAACTTAAGGAGGACCCAGCTTGTGAGCTTTCCCCCCATTCAAAAAGAAGAGAAGAACCCTTCACTAGAGTTAGAGCTGAAAGAGTTACCTAAGAATCTAAAATATGTGTTTTTAGGAGATCACAACTGTAACACTCCCACACCCAATACATACACACTACATACACCACAATGTAGTATACATGTATCGAATATAGAAATGCTACGGATTTTATTAACATTCAAAACATTTTAAATAATACCATCATCTTTCTCATATACATTATAGATAGTAAATACTCAATTTGTAATATATAACAAAATACATATATAAATACATTTAGTTAATACGCAGCGGAATATAGAAAACATTTACATATATGAAAGCATTTGAATACGTATTTACAATTATACATATATTTACATTATAAACCATATTTACAAAATATAAAAGAGTTATACATGATTGGCAATTCTTCTCTGATCTTTAAGTTTCCAAAATCAACTCTTCAACGTCTACTCTCACTCGGTCTAGAAGAGCTCTCGGGTTCAACTCTATCAGTTCTATCACCTGCGCGATTAAACACTATCGCGCTAAGCCAACGGCTTAGTAAGATAATCATGCTAATGCCATGCTTTAGTGCAATGCAATGTCAATTCTCAATCCATATCATACATATAACATTATATATGCAAAGCTAACAACATACTATTGCATATCACAAAGCAATATCATATAAGCACACCACATTTTAACATCTTTTCACCTTCTTTATTAATTAATCAAATTATCATTCATGATATTTATGCAACATAGACACCTATGGGCCCAACAAGTATTTAATATGATATTCAGAATTCAGAGTTACTGCTTTGGTTCATAATTACGATAATCAAGCCCGTAGGCAATATATCTCATATCTCTATTCATATAGAGCGTAACAGACCCAGTCTCTTGGACCATCAACTCGGCTAACCTTGAGGAGATCCTCAACCCGGCAAGACTGTTACCAATTATATATATCATAATCACAATTCTCATAGTGTAACAGACCCAGTCTCTTGGACCTCTATTTACTTACATGAAGAGATCCTCAACCCGGCAAGACTGTTACCTTTCATTTTATAGGCATGCCTCCAAATTCAGAACTCTGAAACTGAATAACATATTAAACATACCCTATTTCATTTATCTCTTTATCATTCTCATTTTCAATTTGCATATCATAACAAATAGGCAACCATGCCTCAACACTCTCATTTGTACATTCATAGCCACAAACAATGGCTTCTCAACATATTTGAATAACCATGTCTCAATTCACAATATAACACATCACCATTTTCATATCCATAATCAATTACATGGAACATAATCATATATATGTACTTACATATCTCATTTCACAATACCCACAATGCATAACATAACAATGTTCATGGTTTTAGGATCTTCCACATGCATGTGATTAGAGCATTCATTGTTTGAAGTATGTTTAAAGTGTTTAGGTTTAAGTTTAAGCACCAACTTACCTTTGAAGAACCAAAACAAAGCAATTAGAACAAAGAACAAAAACCCTAACCACACAATTGAGGGACACGGGCAGCCCACTTGAGGGACACGGCCAAGCTTGTGGCCGTGTCTCTCAATCCAATCTTGGCAGTAGCAAACACGGGCAAGGGACACGGCCAAGCTTGTGGCCGTGTCTCTCAACCCAAAACTCACAGTAGCTAACACGGCTTGGGAACACGGCCGTGTCACCCAAAAACTCATCCAACACGCCCAAAATCTCTTGGCTTGGCCGTGTCTCACATTGCTTTTGGCCGTGTCACTCAAAACACAAACCCTAATTATGGCCAAACACTTTCAATTACACTTACACACACTTTTGCACAACAATCACCTCATTCAAATGAATATAATTCATGTCATAATCACATATCTTATATAATTATCACAATAACCACTTAAACAACATATTTAAACACAAACAATCTCAAAACCCTAAAACCAAATCAACTCTTGATTCTTCACTAACCACCTTCACTTAACTTACCATCTTCACAACCAAACTAACACCAAATCAAATCTTTTATCTTACAAGCAATTTTTAACACTTACAAACCCATCTCAAACATATCAAATCACAAAATCAACAAACCCTAATTCATTTCAAACATCACTTCAACATAACCAAAGAAAACAAGAGATTACCTACCTTAAAAGAAGAAATTCCACAAATCTCTAATCACAACCCTTGATTGCTTCTTCAATTTGAGCTTCACTCTTCAAAATCTTCTCTTTGTCACTTGCTCCCTTTTTCTATGGAGAGTGCCGGCCACAACAATGGAGAAAGAAGAAAATGATGAAGAAGCAAAGTCAAATTTCCCTTCTTATATCCACCAAGTGTTCAAACCAAGCAATTACCAAAACACCCTTAACCATATAACTAACCTCTTGTCTCATATATGCCCATCTATGTAATTTCACATGCCATACAAAAATATCCTCTTGCATTGACTCTCATTGACCTATTTATATGTTATATATATTATCATATAAACAACATATACCATTTTCTCTAAACCCTCTTTCCTTTCCCAAAACACTTATACACAAGCATTCACTTCCAATTTCTTTTTCTTATCACAATATATATAAACCAACAACAACAATATACTCAAAAATTCTAGGGCATACATGAGGATATTACAATTCTCCCCCTCAAAAAAGAAATTTCGCCCTCGAAATTACCTGATATCAAGGCTGAAACAACTGAGGATATTGCTCTCGCATGGATTGTTCACTTTCCCAAGTTGCTTCTTCTTTTGCATGATTCTTCCATAGAACCTTCACCAATGGCACTCTCTTGTTTCTCAGCTCTTTCACATCATGTGCCAAGATAGCAACTGGTTCCTCTTCAAAAGTCAAATCTGGGCTCACTTCGATAGATTCAATTGGCAACACATGAGACGGATCCGATCTGTATCTTCTCAACATAGAGACATGAAATACATTATGAATACGATCCAACTCAGGTGGCAAAGCAAGCCGATAAGCAACTGGCCCAACTTTTTCTAAAACATCATACAGTCCAATGAAACGAGGACTTAGCTTCCCTTTCTGACCAAACCTTAATATCTTCTTCCAAGGAGATACCTTCAAAAATACCTTATCTCCAACATCAAACTCTATGTCTCTCCTTTTCAGATCTGCATAAGACTTTTGTCGGTCTGAAGCTGCTTTTAACCTGCCTCGAATCAACTTTACTTTTTCTTCAGTTTCTTGAATCAAATCAGGCCCAATTAACTTACCTTCCCCAAGTTCACTCCAACAAAGAGGTGTCCTACACCGTCTGCCATACAATGCTTCAAACGGTGCCATACCAATGCTGGATTGGTGACTGTTGTTGTAAGCAAACTCCACAAGAGGTAAAAACCTATCCCAACTTCCAGAGAAATCGATGACACAGCTTCTCAACATGTCTTCAAGAATCTGTATCACCCTCTCTGACTGTCCATCTGTCTGTGGATGAAAAGCAGTGCTGAAGTGCAATCGAGAACCCAAAGCACTATGCAAACTCTTCCAAAACCTTGAAGTAAACCTGGGATCTCGATCAGACACTAAAGAAGTTGGAACACCATGCAGTTTCACAATCTCATGGATATACAGCTCAGCCAACCTCTCCAAAGAGTAATCCATCCGCATCGGAAGGAAATGAGCTGTTTTAGTCAATCTATCCACAATCACCCATATGGCATCATGCTTCTTTTTTGTCAATGGCAAACCAAACACAAAATCCATTGTCACTCTTTCCCACTTCCATTCTGGCACTGACAACGGTTGAAGCAACCCGATTGGAACTTGATGCTCTGCTTTAACCTTCTGACAAGTGAGACATTTCGATACAGACTCAGCAATATCTCTCTTCAGACCCATCCACCAATAATGCTGTCTCAAATCATGATACATCTTTGTATTACCCGGATGCATAGCAAACACTGACTGATGAGCTTCTTCCAAAATGATCCTTTTCAAATCAGCATCATCGGGTACACACAATCTGCTCTTGAACTAGAGACTTCCATCACTCTTCACAATAAAATCTCTACCCTTTCCACTCTGACAATCCGAAACAATCTTCTGTATCTTCTTATCGGCCAACTGAGCTTCTTTGATCTGATCTAACAAAACTGGTTTCAAAAGCAACTGTGTCAACAATGCACCATCATCACAAGGTACAAAACTGGCATGCAATGCTCTCAACTCAACAAGCAACGAGAGCGAGTAAACAGTTAAACCAGCTAAAGACTTCCGACTCAAGGCATCAGCAACAACATTTGCTTTACCTGGATGATAGTCAATCAAGCAGTCGTAGTCTTTAATCAATTCTAACCATCTCCTCTGACGAAGATTGAGTTCTTTCTGGACACCCAAATACTTCAAACTCTTGTGATCAGTGTAGATGAAACATTTCTCCCCAAACAGATAGTGGCGCCAAATCTTCAATGCAAACACAATGGCAGCCAATTCCAAATCATGAGTCGGATAGTTAAGCTCATGCGATTTCAACTGTCGAGATGCATAAGCTATAACTTTCCCTTCTTGCATCAATACACACCCCAAACCTCTATGTGAAGCATCACAGTAGATCACATATGGTTTGCCTTCAACAGGTAAGGTAAGAACAGGCGCTTGAGTTAACATTTCTCTCAACTGTTCAAAGCTCGCCTGACACTGATTTGTCCACAAAAACCTCACTCCCTTACGAAGCAATCTGGTGAGTGGAGTAGCTATCAAAGAAAACCCTTTCACAAACCGCGGGTAATAGCCTGCCAAACCCAGAAAACTTCTAACCTCTGTCACCGACTTGGGTGGACTCCAATTCAATATAGCTTCAACTTTACTTGAATCAACTCTAATGCCTTCAGCTGAAACAATATGTCCGAGAAAAGCGACTTGATCCAACCAGAACTCACACTTCGACAATTTGGCAAACAACTGCTTCTCTCTCAAAATCTGTAATACAATCCGCAGATGCATGTCATGTTCCTCTTTATTCCGCGAATACACCAGAATATCATCTATAAACACTACCACGAACTGATCCAGATAGGGCCTGAACACCCTATTCATCAAATCCATGAAAGCTGCAGGTGCATTCGTCAGACCAAAAGGCATAACTAAAAATTCATAATGCCCATACCTGGTCCGGAAAGCTGTCTTCGGCACATCTTCAGCTCTGACTCTCAGCTGATGGTACCCTGATCTCAGATCAATTTTGGAGAACACAGCTGCACCCTTCAATTGATCAAAGAGATCATCGATTCTAGGCAAAGGATATTTATTTTTAATAGTCACCTTGTTCAATTGCCTATAATCGATACACAACCTCATAGTACCATCTTTCTTCTTCACAAATAGCACAGGAGCTCCCCAAGGAGAAACACTGGGGCGAATAAATCCTTTGTCCAACAACTCCTTTAATTGCACTTTCAATTCCCTCAATTCTGCTGGTGCCATTCTGTAAGGAGTAATAGAGATAGGAGTGGTACCAGGCAACAATTCGATACCAAACTCCACCTCTCTCTCAGGAGGCAATCCTAGCAACTCCTCTGGAAACACATCTGGAAACTCTGCAACTGTGGCAATACTATCAATAGGAGAACCTCTTACTCTAGTATCTACCACATGAGCAAGATAGGCTTCACACCCCTTTCTAATCAACCTCCTGGCTGCAACAGCTAAAACAAATAAGGAGGCTAGCTGTTCCTGCTCATTAGATAGTATCACCTCTCTACCATCACCAGTTCTCAAAGAAACAATTTTCTTTTTACAATCCACCACAGCTCCATGTCTAGATAGCCAGTCCATACCTAGAATCACATCATATTCCTTAAATGGCATCTCAATTAAGTCTCCAAGGAACTCCTCACCTTGCACCCCTACTACACTATCTCGATGCACCTTACTCACAATCACACTATGCCCTAACGGATTTGTCACCAACACATCAAATCCTAGGGACTCAGCATGCATATCAGACACAGGCAAAACAGATGCACTAATATATGAATGTGTGGAACCCGGATCAATCAAAGCAAGTACTGAAGTATCAAATAAAGAAAAAGTACCAGCTATGACTGCTGATGCATCTGGCTGCCTCTGCATAACATACATCCTCTGGGAAGATCCAACCTCCTCTGGTCTACTCTCCCTGGATGTAGCACCTCCTCTAGAACTGAACCCCGGTCTGCCTCCTCTGTTAACACCTCTGCCTCCTCGGCCTCCCCTCACACTAGGTCGAGAAGCTACAGAATCAACTGGCCTCTGTTCCCGCGTCTCTGGACAATCTCTAATAAAATGATTAGGCGATCCACACCTGAAGCATACAGCTGATCTACTATACCTCCAACAAGCGCCCCCATGTCTTCCACCACACTGGTCACACACAGGTAAGGTGGATCTCTGAATTCCAGGAGTAGGAGCACTCGCCACTGAAACTGTAGGTCTAAATCTCTGTCTCTGGAACTGCACTGACCTACCAGCTGTTCTTTGACTCCTACTGACCCGAGGAACAAAGCTACCTTTACCTCTCTTTACAGAAGAAGACCCTGCCTCAAACTGGGGCCTCCTAACCCTAACCTCTTCCTCTGAAGCAGCTGCAATACCTTGAGCTCGCTCTACACTTCGAGCTGCTGCCACAAGCTGGGAAAAATCCTGATATCTAGATCCAGCCACTAAGCACATGATAGAGGGCCTCAATCCCTCCTCAAACCTCCTGCATCTATCTACCTCATCAACTATAATACCCCCAACATACTGACTCAATCGAATAAACTCAACCTCATATTCAGTTACGGTCCGATGATCTTGCTTCAAATCTAGAAACTCTCTTTTCTTCCCATCTTTATACTCCCTTGGAGTATACTTCAATTCAAATTCTCTCAGAAAGTCAGCATATAACAAGGTTGGTGGATCATCCATAGAATGGGGCACTGTCTTCCACCAACTATATGCATCCTTCTGCAACAAGGATCTTGCATAATCAAACTTTTCCTCAGGAGTGGCTTGCAACTGAACAAATATTCTCTGTACTTTGTCTAACCACTGCTCAGCCACTGCTGGATCAGTAGTACCTACAAAATCTTCGGCTCCATACTTCCTTAGTTTGTCATAGTGCCTCACAGATACCAAAGGTTGAGGGGGTGGTGGCTGTGGTTGCACTGGTGCTTGTCTCATAGCTTCCATCATATGCATAAACCAGGCTGGCGGAACCTCCTCTCCAGCTGGTCTACCCGACACCGAAGCAGGTGCCTCCTGAACACTATTAACTCTAGCTCCCTCAGCAGGAGCAATACTCTCGGCACTACCCTCAATCGACTGACGTGAGTGAGAATCCATCACAACCTAAGTCTGCAAACACAACATACTACATCTTATTAAAGATCAGAGGTTGCCAATCCCAAACATGTATATTACTCAAAAACCACTTTTAAAATCAAAATAATCTTTTTCTTACATTTTACCTAGGTTGAGAATCTCAAACCTAGGCTCTGATACCAAAACAATTGTAACACTCTCACACCCAATACATACACACTACATACACCACAATGTAGTATACATGTATCGAATATAGAAATGCTACGGATTTTATTAACATTCAAAACATTTTAAATAATACCATCATCTTTCTCATATACATTATAGATAGTAAATACTCAATTTGTAATATAAAACAAAATACATATATAAATACATTTAGTTAATACGCAGCGGAATATAGAAAACATTTACATGTATGAAAGCATTTGAATACGTATTTACAATTATACATATATTTACATTATAAACCATATTTACAAAATATAAAAGAGTTATACATGATTGGCAATTCTTCTCTGATCTTTAAGTTTCCAAAATCAACTCTTCAACGTCTACTCTCACTCGGTCTAGAAGAGCTCTCGGGTTCAACTCTATCAGTTCTATCACCTGCGCGATTAAACACTATCGCGCTAAGCCAACGGCTTAGTAAGATAATCATGCTAATGCCATGCTTTAGTGCAATGCAATGTCAATTCTCAATCCATATCATACATATAACATTATATATGCAAAGCTAACAACATACTATTGCATATCACAAAGCAATATCATATAAGCACACCACATTTTAACATCTTTTCACCTTCTTTATTAATTAATCAAATTATCATTCATGATATTTATGCAACATAGACACCTATGGGCCCAACAAGTATTTAATATGATATTCAGAATTCAGAGTTACTGCTTTGGTTCATAATTACGATAATCAAGCCCGTAGGCAATATATCTCATATCTCTATTCATATAGAGCGTAACAGACCCAGTCTCTTGGACCATCAACTCGGCTAACCTTGAGGAGATCCTCAACCCGGCAAGACTGTTACCAATTATATATATCATAATCACAATTCTCATAGTGTAACAGACCCAGTCTCTTGGACCTCTATTTACTTACATGAAGAGATCCTCAACCCGGCAAGACTGTTACCTTTCATTTTATAGGCATGCCTCCAAATTCAGAACTCTGAAACTGAATAACATATTAAACATACCCTATTTCATTTATCTCTTTATCATTCTCATTTTCAATTTGCATATCATAACAAATAGGCAACCATGCCTCAACACTCTCATTTGTACATTCATGGCCACAAACAATGGCTTCTCAACATATTTGAATAACCATGTCTCAATTCATAATATAACACATCACCTTTTTCATATCCATAATCAATTACATGGAACATAATCATATATATGTACTTACATATCTCATTTCACAATACCCACAATGCATAACATAACAATGTTCATGGTTTTAGGATCTTCCACATGCATGTGATTAGAGCATTCATTGTTTGAAGTATGTTTAAAGTGTTTAGGTTTAAGTTTAAGCACCAACTTACCTTTGAAGAACCAAAACAAAGCAATTAGAACAAAGAACAAAAACCCTAACCACACAATTGAGGGACACGGGCAGCCCACTTGAGGGACACGGCCAAGCTTGTGGCCGTGTCTCTCAATCCTATCTTGGCAGTAGCAAACACGGGCAAGGGACACGGCCAAGCTTATGGCCGTGTCTCTCAACCCAAAACTCACAGTAGCTAACACGGCTTGGGAACACGGCCGTGTCACCCAAAAACTCATCCAACACGCCCAAAATCTCTTGGCTTGGCCGTGTCTCACATTGCTTTTGGCCGTGTCACTCAAAACACAAACCCTAATTATGGCCAAACACTTTCAATTACACTTACACACACTTTTGCACAACAATCACCTCATTCAAATGAATATAATTCATGTCATAATCACATATCTTATATAATTATCACAATAACCACTTAAACAACATATTTAAACACAAACAATCTCAAAACCCTAAAACCAAATCAACTCTTAATTCTTCACTAACCACCTTCACTTAACTTACCATCTTCACAACCAAACTAACACCAAATCAAATCTTTTATCTTACAAGCAATTTTTAACACTTACAAACCCATCTCAAACATATCAAATCACAAAATCAACAAACCCTAATTCATTTCAAACATCACTTCAACATAACCAAAGAAAACAAGAGATTACCTACCTTAAAAGAAGAAATTCCACAAATCTCTAATCACAACCCTTGATTGCTTCTTCAATTTGAGCTTCACTCTTCAAAATCTTCTCTTTGTCACTTGCTCCCTTTTTCTATGGAGAGTGCCGGCCACAACAATGGAGAAAGAAGAAAATGATGAAGAAGCAAAGTCAAATTTCCCTTCTTATATCCACCAAGTGTTCAAACCAAACAATTACCAAAACACCCTTAACCATATAACTAACCTCTTGTCTCATATATGCCCATCTATGTAATTTCACATGCCATACAAAAATATCCTCTTGCATTGACTCTCATTGACCTATTTATATGTTATATATATTATCATATAAACAACATATACCATTTTCTCTAAACCCTCTTTCCTTTCCCAAAACACTTATACACAAGCATTCACTTCCAATTTCTTTTTCTTATCACAATATATATAAACCAACAACAACAATATACTAAAAAATTCTAGGGCATACATGAGGATATTACAACAACACTTTACCTGTGATAATATCTAGTGAACTTAGTGAAGGGGAGGAGATGAGGTTGGTGAGTGAGCTTAAAAGATTGAAGAGAGCAATAGGATGGGGATTGAGTGACATCAAGGGTATTAGCCCTTCCATGTGCATGCATAGAATCACTTTAGAAGAGGGAGCTAAACCTGTGAGGGAGGCCCAAAGGCGCCTTAACCCAAATATGAGTGAAGTGGTTAAGAAGGAAGTGCTCAAATTGCTGGATGAAGGAGTAATATATCCAATTGCTAATGGTGAGTGGGTGAGCCCAGTACATGTAGTTCCTAAGAAATCTGGAATCATTGTGGTGAAAAATGAGAATAATGAATTGGTTCCTACTAGGACTACTACTGGGTGGAGAATGTGCATCGATTATAGGAAGTTGAACAATGCTACAAAGAAAGATCATTTCCCTCTTCCTTTTATTGATAAGATGTTAGATAAACTTTCTGGACACTCACATTATTGTTTTTTGGATGGCCTTTCAGGTTACTATCAGGTGCCAATTTCTCCAGAGGATCAGTCCAAGACAACCTTTACTTGCCCTTTTGGGACTTATGAATTTCGACGTATGCCCTTTGGCTTGTGCAATGCACCTGCAACTTTTCATATATGCATGATGTCTGTCTTCTCTGACATGATAGATGATTTTATTGAGGTATTTATGGATGACTTTTCTGTTTTTGGTAATTCTTTTAATAATTGCCTCAATAAACTTGTTCGTGTGCTTGAGAGATGCATTGAATGTAACCTCACTTTAAGTTGGGAAAAGAGTCATTTTATGGTTACTCAGGGCATTGTCTTAGGTCATGTGGTGTCAAGTAAAGGGATTGAGGTGGATAAGGCTAAAGTTGAATTGATTGCTAAGTTACCCCCACCTACCTCTGTTAAGGAAATAAGAAGTTTCCTAGGGCATGCAGGATTTTACAGGAGGTTTATTAAGGATTTTTCCAAAATAAGTCAACCATTGTGCCATTTGCTAGGGAAAGATGTTCCATTTGAATTTACAGCACAATGCATGCAAGCTTTTAATTCCCTTAAGGAAAAATTGACTAGTGCACCAGTGATTGTAGCTCATGTTTGGGCTTTACCTTTTGAAATCATGTGTGATGCCTCTAATCATGCAGTAGGAGCTGTTCTTGGGCAAAGGGTTGATAAATAATTGAGAGTAATATATTATGCCAGTTTGACCCTGAATAGTGCACAAATGAACTACACCACAACTGAAAAGGAAATGTTAGCTGTTGTTTTTGCTTTAGACAAATTCAGAGCATATTTAATTGGTTCAAAAATTATTGTGCATTCTGATCATGCAGCTCCTAAATATCTGTTAACAAAACAACATGCTAAACCGCGCTTAATTAGATGGGTGTTGTTATTGCAAGAATTTGATTTCCAAATCAAAGATACTAAGGGTAGTGAGAATGTTGTTGCTGATCATTTATCCAGATTACCCTTCTTTAGTGAAAATCTTGCATCTGATAGCATTCATAAAAATTTAGAAGAATTTCCTGATGAGCAGCTTTTTGTGGTATTTGATGCACCTTGGTTTGCAGATATTGCTAACTATCTTGCTTGTGGTATTTTGCGTACTAACATGTCATTTCAGGAAAAGAAAAGGTTTTTACACTTGAGTAAGTTTTATTTTTGGGATGAACCTTATCTATTCCGGATTTGCAAAGATGAGATAGTTCGCAGGTGTGTATTTGAGGAAGAACAACTGAATGTTCTTCAATTTTGTCATGACCTTCACTGTGGGGGTCATTTTGGAGGAAGAAAGACTGCAGAAAAGGTGCTACAAAGCGGTTTTTACTGGCCTACCTTATTTAAAGATGCTCAAGAGTATTGTAAGCACTATGATCGTTGCCAAAGAGTAGGTAACATTGGGAGGAGGAATGAAATGCTCCTTCAGTCATATATTGTTGTTGAACTGTTTGATGTGTGGGGAATAGACTTCATGGGTCCTTTCCCCAAGTCCTTTGGTTATGAATATACTTTAGTTGCTATTGATTATGTTTCCAAATGGGTGGAGGCAATCCCCACCCGTACTAATGATGCTAATGTGGTTGTTAAATTTGTGAAGGAAAACATTCTTAGCAGATTTGGCACACCAAGAGTGATTGTCAGTGATGGGGGAAGCCATTTTTGCAATAGGCTTTTTGAGAAGTTAATGCACAAATCTAGTGTGAAGCACAAGGTGGCAACCCCATACCATCCACAGACTTCTGGACAAGTGGAAACATCAAACAAGCAACTAAAAGGAATTCTAGAGAAAACAGTCAACACATCAAGGAAGGATTGGGCAAACAGATTGCATGATGCACTATGGGCATATCGGACTGCTTTCAAAACTCCTCTTGGTATGAGTCCATACTGATTGGTTTTTGGAAAAGCTTGTCACTTACCAGTGGAGTTGGAGCACAGAGCGTATTGGGCAATCAAGACTCTGAATTTGGACTTGGACAAAGCAAAGAGAGAACGATTTCTGCAAATTTCAGAGTTAGATGAGCTGAGGAATGAGGCTTATGAGAACTCGAGAATTTACAAGGATCGCACTAAAGCACTTCATGATAGAATTATAGTGCGAAAGACATTGAGTCCAGGTATGAAAGTTTTACTTTTTAACTCTTGACTCCGTCTTTTTCCAGGTAAACTCAAGTCTCGATGGAGTGGTCCTTTCGAGATAACTCAGGTGTATCCTTCTGGTGCCATTGAATTACTTAACTCTCGAACAAGTGAGACTTTTAAAGTGAATGGACAGAGAGTTAAGCCATACAATGAAGGATTTCAAGAAGTGAGGATCATTGACAGCACTTTGATCCATGATCCATAGGCCTTTCATGATGTCCAGCTTTATGACATTAAAGAAGTGCTAAATGGGAGGCAACCCATCAGTTTGCATTTATTTTTCATAGTTGTAATTTTAAATTTAACAAGTTTTGATTTTTTGTTCAGTTTAAATAAATGGAATGGTGTTTTGATCGGTTTTTATTTTGTGTTTCAGGGTGGTTTAAAGAAGAATTTGCAAAATCTTTAAGAATTAAAAAAAATTGAAAATGGCAGAAGGAGACATGGCCAAAGGACTTGGCCGTGTCCCTTGGACACGGCCAAGCCTAAATTTTTTATTGTGCACTTAGTCACAGCTTGGCCGTGTCACTTGGACATGGCCAAGCTTCACCAGCAACTCAATTTTCTTTCGATTTTTGCAAATTTTTGTACAGAAGAGGACACACCCATGGGACACGACCAAGTCACTGGCCGTGTCCCTCCATGAGCATCAGACACGGCCGTGTCACCTAGACTTGGCCGTGTCTCTTCACTTTCACACACTAGACACGACCGTGTTCACCCTAACTTGGCCGTGTCTCTCACTTTTTCACTTTAAAAAGCTACGATTTTTGCACAGATATTCCATTAAATCCCTAAATTCCTGTTTCTTCATCTCTCTCGCTCTCTCGCTTTCTATATCGCAAACTCCATTCTTTTTCATTCCAAGCTCCAAATCTTCCTTTAATCCTCAAATCTCTTCACCAAAACTAGAAATAATCCATTAAAACTTCTTCTTTTCTCATAAAATTTTGATTTGATCAAGTTTTGGTTTGAAATTTTCAGATTTCTAGAGATGCCAAGAACAAAGATTGTTTCACACCGCAAGACGAAGAAGTCTACAACTGAAGGAGCTTCTTCCTCTTCATCAACTTTATCTTTGAAGAGAGAAAGTCTTTTGGCTCGGGGTTTTTTCTCGACAAGGTATGTTAATGATGAATCTCTTGATGCCCTGCAAATTAGGACTAATTTTGATCGATATGTGCAATTTCTTGGGTGGGAGACTCTAGTCTCCTTGAGACCTTTGCAGTTTGAGGAGCTTACTTTAGAATTTTTGACATCTCTCAAGGTTGAAAGAGATGATAAGAAAATCTGCACTAGAATGATGTTTAAATTGCTGGGTAAATCATTTGTGCTTAATATTGACCAGTTAAATGATATATATGGTTTTCATTAGCATGGGGAAAGGTCTGTACCCAAAGAATTTAAACAACAATTTGCTTGGGGAGCTTTAGGCTCGGGTACTTATGTGGCCAAATCGGCTAAAGCATCTAAATTAAGAAATTCCGCTTTGAGGTATTTGCATAGGTTTATGTCTTGCGGATTCTTTGCTCGGAAGGAGAGCCCGGGTGTGGTTGAATTGAGTGAACTAATTTTCCTGGATTGTGCTTTGAATGCAATGCATGTTAGTGCCGGCTATTGGTTAGCCGATATTTTTGATACTGTGGCTAATAAAAGGAAGGGGGCAATTTATGTTGGAGAGTTGATTACCACATTAGCAGTAGCCCTTGTTGAGGATTTTGACCCGAGTACTAGTCGCATGACTAGAATTTCGAGTAATGACTCTTTGGATTTAGCTACACTTGAGAAGATGCACATGGTGGTGCATAGGAGAGGGACTTATGTGATGCCTTCAGATGAGCCTGAAGCACCGGGGGACAGGCAGAAGAGAGCACGGGTCGAAGAGGAGTCCGACTCGGATTCTCTAGACCTAGATGAGGATGCTCCGGTCTCGAAAAGTCAAGAGGTACTTCTTAGGATTGAGGCCCTGGAGGGCAAAGTGGATCGACTAGATGGCAAGGTGGAACGTAACCATGCTGAGGTCTTGCAGTAGTTGGAACAGATTAATAGCAACTTTGCGAAGATCTTGAGTCTCCATCCCTCGGCTGCATCATCTTCACGCCCGCCTTTTTCATATATTTTGAGTTCCTTGCTTTATTTTGTTTAGTGTATTTTTGTTATTATTTTTCATTTTTTTTTTCATGTTAACATTTTATATTTGGTTATTTTATTTTTATATATTGTACTTTTGTTTTTGAGCTTTTGTGTTTGTGATGGAAAGTTAGGGTTTTGCCTCACCAGGTACGATGGAAGACAGGTTGTCCTTTAACTCTTTTTATTTATTATTCTTGTTTTACATTGAGGACAATGTAAATTTTAAGTGTGGGGTACTCTTTAAGCTTTCCTTTAATTTTTGTTTTGTTTGTCTTGTTTTGCTTATTGTGTTTGTTGTGCATGGCATAATTGTTGAAATCTTATTGATCTTTTCTGTGATTTTAGCATTATAGTTGAGACTTTAGTATCAGCATTGAAATGAGCATTTGAATTCATTCAGGATCAATTTTCACATTCTGCAATTCATGACATATAAATCTTTGTGAACCCACCTGTGTGAGTTTTGAGCCTCATAATTTGATATTATTTTCAATTGATTTTCTTTTCTTAAGTGTGCACCTTCATGATGTTACATCTCTAGAGCTTGCTTTTACATACTAATTGAACTCACTTTATGATTTAATCTCAAGTTTTAAAATGATGAAGGCAAAGTAGGTTAGCCCTTTAGCTTAAAAAGACCTCCCTTAATATTTAATTCCTTAGTGAGCCAAGTTGAGCCTTTGACCTTTTTCTTGTTTGATCAACACAATTCTCAACTTAACATGTTCTTATTATCATCATACCTGCATTAAGGAATGGAGTTTTATGATATGACAATAGGGTGGTTGGTTTCAAAGTGTGGGGTAAGCAAGTAAAAAAAAAGGAATTGCTAATTAGGGGTTGAAATGCATACTTTGCACATTGTATTTGATTAAGAGTCATTATTCTTTTTCTCTACATTTTAAGCTAGATGTTCCATGCAAGTTTATACTTTGTATATATATATATTAAAAAAGATGATAAAAATAAATAAAAAAATAATAAAAAAAAGAAGAAAAAGAAAAAGTAAAAATAAAAAAAAGGGGAGATATATATATATATATACAAAGTCCATATATTTTCTAGCATTGGAAGAATGTTGATTCGTTATTTTTCTTCAAGTATGCAAGTATGTGAAGTATTAATGGATTGTGAGTATGCCATTTGAGGGAGTTATGAATTTCTTAGCAAGAGTATTGTCTAATTTAGATACTCCATTTCTTGATGCTCCAGCTTAAATATCTTTTCTCACACCTTTATCTTAGCCCCATTACATCCAAATGAAAGACCTTCAGATTATTTCTTGAGAAAATCAGTGAGGGAGATTGGATAATTAAGTAAGTTTATGGCAGTATGCAGTCATGAGTGGTTTGAGTGATTAACCTTTGAAATCGAGTGAAACACTTAGATGAGAGATAAGATTTGTATGTCTGGATTAATGAATGAGTTAAGAAAATCCTTGATTGAAGTAAATTGCAAATTATTTATGCTGTGTCTTAAAGGATTTCATCTTATATGCTGGAATTATAGTTAAGGTTGTTTGAGTTTTTAATTTATGCCATGTGAATTTGCTTGAGGACAAGCAAAGTTTTAAGTGTGGGGTAGTTGTTTTATTAGTTTTTGTTATAGATTTGTGTCTTGTTTTTTATGATAATTATTGTTTTATTTAGGTATTTTGTTAGTTTTTATCGGTTTGTTTAGTGTTTTCATTAATTTTGGTAGTTTTAGTTTATTTCAATGTTTATGTCGTTTTTGATCTAGTCTTTAGTATTGTGTTTATGTTTTGTTGGTTATTGTCTATTTACTTCTTGTTTAAAGTTTGTTTTGAGTTTTGTGTTAGGTTAAAAAAAGGCAAGGAAGCAAATTGAAGGAGAAAAGGGGCAGTAGCTGACACAGGCAGAGGACACGGCCAAGTCACTGGCCGTGTCCCATACCAAGCTAAAGAGGAAGAGCAAGTCACAGTAGAAGACACAAGCAAGGGACACGGCCAAGTCAGTGGCCGTGTCCCTCCAAAGAAGCCCAGACACGACCAAGTTGATCCAACCTGGCCATGTCTCACTTGCATCCAAGGCAAAGAAGATCAATTCTCTCAGAAGCAGACACAGGCAAGGGACACGGCCAAGTCAGTGGCCGTGTCCCTCTAAAAAGCTCCAACACAGCCAAGTCACCTCTAACATGGCCGTGTCACTCAACCAAAGAAGAAAAGAAGAAAAAGCAAGCAGTAGGTGACACATGCAAGGGACACGGCCAAGTCACTGGCCGTGTCCTTCCAAAGAGCACCCACAAGGCCAATTCACATCCAACTTGGCCGTGTCTCTCATGAACCAAAGCCGTAGCGGATTTTAAAGCGGACGTTTCATATAAAAGGAAAAAGAAGCTAGGGTTTGGAGGATGGTTGGCGATTTTGAGCTGAGATTGAGTCGTCAAAGATATTAGGGTTTTGATAACTTTGTTTTTCTTTGATTTTAATTACAGTTTGGATTAAACTAGCTAGATTAGATTGTTCATGCCATTGATATATCCTTCTTGCAAGATTTGAACAAGAGATTCTTCAGAAGCTTCAAGGAGTTTATAACTTGGTTTTGTTCTCGAACTTATTCTCTTATTTTCATTGAAATTGTATTAATGGATATTATCATGTCTAATTTGATTTCTTTGAACATTAATGAGATGAGTATGTTTGATAGCATGATGAACTAATTTGATCTAGTCTAGGGTTTGTATGGATCTGCTATGATTGTATGAATTGGTTATTCTCTTAGCTAATAATTTCTTTAGCCTTGATTGAATGAAATATTGTTAATATATAATTGATTGGCCACCAATTATGTGTTTTAGGTATTAGATGATGGATTGAGAGATGAAGTCTAATGCTGGAACAATTCAATTAAGGACTTAGGTGAATTAGAGATATAACATATTAAAAAGATTATTTCACTTATAACAATATTAGTTGAAAGAGGTTTGAATGCGAGAGCTTATTTCCTTGACTTGATTAATTGAGTTGTTTGAGATTTAATCTTTGAAATTAAATTAGTTAAGAGGAATAACCGTTCATACACATAAGTAGTAGAGAAGTGCAAACCCTAGACCTTTCTATCAAGTGAATCAAAACATCAGCTTAATTTACTTTTATCGTTTTTAAACTTCAATCAATCTTTTTCATTAGTTAACAATTTAAATTTTCTTAATTACTTGTTATTCATAATCTGATAATCAATTGGCCACTTTAGCTTCCTTGTGAGACGACCTTGGGGCGATCACCTTTGCTATAGCTATCTCGTATACTTGCGAGTGACGCTTTGTGGTAGAGTTAATTTGAGCGCAACATGGACCAAGGCCATGTCGATTTGGGCAGCTCATGTCGACCTGGGCAACTAGGTGGCTCATGTCGATTTGGCCCCTCCAGGTCGAGATGAGCCAAGCTCATGTCACCTGGGCCCTCCCGACTCAAATTAATATTGCATTTTTTAATTTCTAGACCGAACAGTCTTAATTTAGGTCAAACAAACTTAATTTAGGGTTTTATAATTTTAATCAGTTGAATTTATGCCATTTCAAACAGAACTAACTTATTTAAAATTTATAAACTAGCTTTAAATCTTTTAAAGTCAGATCTAATTTATTTTGGCCTTCTTTAATTAGGACCGTACCAGCTTAGGGTCAAAATTAAGCATCCACAGTTTGCCCCCTGCTTGAATGATCTAGAATTTATTCACAAAGTGAAAAGCAAAATGACTTTGAGCTAATTTTGGACAAAGATGGGTTTTGGAACTAAGATTGAATTTGGGTTCTCGACCCGATGCTGGATTTTATTTGGGTTATGGAACCAAGATGGTTTGGGCACTCGACCCAGATTGGTTTGGGTTCTGGACCCAGATTGATTTGAGTTCTGGACCCAGATTGAGTTCTAAACTCAAGAAAGATTTGAGTTCTGGACCCGAGACTATATTTGGGTTCTCAACCTAATACTAGATTAGGGTGCTCGACCCAAGACTGGATTAGGATACTCAACCCAAAATTGGATTAGAGTTCTTGACCCAATACTAGATTAGGGTACTCGACCCAAGACTAGATTAGGGTACTCGACCTAAGACTGGATTAGGGTACTCGACCCGAGACTAGATTAGGGTTCTCAATCCAAATGGACTAGGATTCTCGACCCAAGACTGGAATAGGGTACTCAACCTAAGACTGGATTAGGGTACTCAACCCAAGACTGAATTAGAGTACTTGATCCAAGACTGGATTAGGGTACTCGACCCAAGACCGGATTAGTATACTCGACCCAAAACTGGATGCTTCAAAATAAAAGATCAGATTTAGTTCTTCTAGCTGGGTTGACCTTTTGTCACTTGAGAATTGTGGCTTTCTTCTAGCCTCTAGTTTCATTCTTTAATGGATTCTGCTGACCTTTTATCTTCTATAAGTTATGGCTTTCTTTTAGCCAATTTATTCCTTTTTTCAATGGATTGTGCTGACCTTTTGTTAATTGAGAGTTCTATCTTTCTTCTAACTGGTTGTTCCATTCTTTAATGGATTATGGGTCTTTACCTTCAAGATGGATCTTTATCCTTTGGAGATTCGGTCTTTATCATTCAAGATGGATCTTTATCCTTTGGAGATTGGGTCTTTACCCTTTGAGATGGATCTTTATCCTTTGGAGATTGGGTCTTTACCCTTCGAGATGGATCTTTATCCTTTTAAGATTGGGTCTTTACCCTTCAAAATGGATCTTTATCCATTAGAGATTGGGTTTTACCCTTCAAGATGGATCTTTATTCTTTGGAGATTGTCTTTCATTGGCTTCAACTCTTCTAGCTAGACTGATCTTTTATCTTTTGCATCTTCGTTCTTTTGGGGTTCTTACTTTCTTTTTGGTCCATTCTTTTTATTCTTCCTTTTGTAAAAAATTCATCTATTTTTTATATAGCCTTATATCATCTCTTTGCCCCCTGTATGGAAAAATATTGAAAGTGAGTTTGAAAATATTTTGTACAAGCATAAAATCAAGAATTGAAAAAGATGAAGTTTTGCCCCTTGTGTAGGCTCAAACCAATGATTTCTTTTTTTCATGTAGGCTCTGATTGATGTTTGCATTTTGTTTAGTTCCTTGCATAAGCATGCATCTCCATTTTTACAAAGTGGCTGGATGTTTCTCAAGTGATGGGCCTTTCATGCCTCCTGATACCATATCTGCTTCATATTTACTTCATAGAATATTTGTTGTTCACTTTCACAAAGAGTAGACAACGAACGATAAGAAATGTGGTGTAATATGCTTATGTATGCATGATATGCATGAATAATACTTACAGTGGTTCTATTGGCTCACAAATCGAGGTGATAAGCCAAATTACTTATTCAGGTCTTGCATTAGAATTATAGAAGCCTTCACATCTATGGCTTTTATGTTCCAACTTGAAATCATGAGTAGTGGGGGCCCAAGCAGCATAGTTAGAGATACATCCATTTTAAACTATGATTCATCATGTCAATTAGTAGCTTCTTTACAACCTTAATAATCATTTGTTTTGCCCAATGTGTCCTTGGAGGTTTGATGATGCAATATACTTCCCTTAACTTGAAGGTTTATGTAACCTTAATAATCATTTGTTTTGCCCAATGTGTCCTTGGAGGTTCGACGATGCAACATGCTTCCCTTAACTTGAAGGTTTATGTAACAAGAAAACATTTTTAAAAAAAAATCAAATGTTGACTTTGTCAAATCAGTATTAGTTTACCTCAGGGCTCGATTTTTCCAAAATCAATATATCTATAACATGATAACCCTAGTTACCATACTAAACTCAAGAATCATTTCCATTTAAGTAAGAACTGTTGCACTTCAGATAGACACATACACATTACTTAACCAAAGGTCTAATTGAGTTTAAATATTGTCTATCTCATATGCATGGTTATTCAAACAATCTCCACTAATAGACTCTACCTACCAAGAGAGATCAACATGTCTTTATTAGGCTTGAAATGGGGTCTATAAGGGATACGGGTTAAATGAAGGCCATTTTTAAATTGAAGCTAATGTGATACTGCTGGCAAACTCTTACATATAAACTTTCTTGTTGGAATTGTACTTTGTTGAAAGCATTCCTAAATTTTGGGCATCATTTCCTTCTTCCAGGTGCCTGACTTCATGAATAAAGCTTGAATGTTTTTTCATTAGTTGGCAGAATTCTTGATCTTTTCCTTTTGCAAAAACTTAGGACCATTATTTTGTCTTTTCTTTTTGGAATATTCAATCTAAGACTTTCAAGATTGGTTATTCTCTTATTGAGTCTTTGGCTGGGCTGGACCAAATTAAGCCAATTTGTCCTCGTAAATTAAGTAGAAGTCTTTCGTTGCTTTAGGTAATAAGAACTTTGTTGGCCTTCTAAACTGACCTTTTTGGGTTAACTCCCTTTTTTTTTCTTCTTTCTTTACTTTTGTTTTTGCTTTTTCATTTTTTGCTTTTTGTTTTCTTTTATGTTTTTTCTTTCTCTTATTTTGTGTTGTTTTTTCCCCTAGATCTAAGAGAGTTATCTTGTTTGCACCATTTTATTCTTCTAGTTATGGATGAGTGGATCAAAGTAAGTATGCTTTGGAGGGATGGATCCTTTGCTATCTTGATAACTCTGAGATATTAAGTCCAATTTAGGTAAACTTCAACTATCTCTATGATCTTAACTATACATCATCTTCCTTGATCTTCTTCAGTCCTTGGTAGTGATCATCAGACTTGTGATAAGTGTCAAAATAGCATAGGGTTGGTTATCGGGCTTAAAGGTTAATAAAAAATAAGCTAAAATTTCATGAAGGCTCAAAGGGACAAACTAAGGACTGATGTTAATAGGGCAGATACTAGTTGTTGGCTTACCAAACAATGCCTAGATCATCTCTCCCTTAAATTAGCAAAGTTCAATTTCACCTCGAAAGTTCATCAAAGCATGTTCTAAGATTTACTAGGACTTAGACACTCATAATTATGTAGAAGCCCTCTCTAAGTAAGCATACTCAACCTAATGCTTTACAATAATTTTCTCACCTAGTAAAGTCATTTGAATTATAATGCATAGATATACTAATTTATGAATATCAAGATAAACTCATCATCGGTTGAACATGAAAATGAACAAAGACCAACAAAAATTTGATAAATTTGAAAAACATTATTATTCCAAAAAATGTCAAAGAAAGAAAAAAAAAACAAATAACTAAATAAGCCAAAGGAGGTTTTATTGAGTTGGATTCGAACAATGCTTCATCTACTCAGACATGTTAGAGGCAATGATCATCACCTCCTCATCCATAATTCCTCCATCCACATCTTGAAAAGATGAAAAGATAGAACTATCCATTAATCCTCCTTTTATCATGAAGGTCTCTGGTGGTGACACTCTTCCAAATTCAGACAAAGGATTGCTTTTGGGGTTGGGCTTATTAGGTTCAGGAAACCTTCCACTATCGATCAAATTTTGGATCTCATGTTTGAGTCACAAGCATTTGTCTGTCTCATATCCTTATGTCTGATGAAATTGGAAAAAGGCTTTAATATCAAATTTTGGAGCTAAAGGATTTGGTAAAGGTCGAGGGGCCAATGGTTTTAAAAATCCTTTTTCTGTAGCTTGTTGAAAACCCAAGACAAAGGTTTCTCTAGATCTGAAAACTTTATTTTATTTTTTTGACCAATTATTGCATTGAACTCTACCACCTTTTGTGTGCTCTGATCACCAGCTTTGGAATTTCCCTTTTCAATCATTTGCCCATAAAAATGGTTCTTCTCCCTTTTTCATTCTTCAATTTGCAAGTCAGCTTGGAGAAGATCCTTAAAATCCCTGATAAGTGTATGAGATAGTCTCTCATGAAGGTTGGGTTGTAGGACACCTCTCACTATCATTCTAATATGGTCAGACTCATCAGGCCTCTTTTTGAGAAGAGCAGCTTCACTTCTCCACCTCTTCACATAGTCAACAAATTTCTCATTATGCTTTTGTCTAATTGACTCTACCTCTATTAGGGTAACTTTCAATTTCACATTGTACCCCTACTGCTGAATGAAAGCCTTATATAACAAATTCCAGCTCTTTTGAGTACAATCCTCTAAGGTGTTGAACCAATTCTGCACAATTGGATCCAACGAAAGCATGAAGTACCTTAGAGTTTGAGCCTTGATGGCAGACTGCATAGTTGTGATATACAGTTTCACATGAAGATGAGAGTTGCCAGTTCTATCGAACTTATCAAATGATGGCATCTTGAACTTATAAGGGACCTTATCATCTTGTTCAAATTATTTGTCCACCTCAAACATCTCTTCAATTTTTAGCTTCTTCTTAAACTTCTTCTCTAAGTCCGCAATCATCTTCTCCACATCAGAATTCTTGGTCTTTTCAATAGTTGTTTTCTCCATAACTTTTGGCTCCTTTTTATCTTGAGGATCTTGAAAGTACTGAGCCCAGTATTCATCACCATCCATAACCATCTTGTCATCATCGAAGACTACTTCATCAGCCTTAGCCTTCCCTTTGTCATTCTATTTCTTGGTACTAGTAGATGCTTTAGCCACATTCCCAAACATTGCAGCCATTTGGCTTCTTATTGTCTCAGCCGAGACCCCTTTTAATTCTTCCATCTTGGTGTTGACTACATTGTCTATCATCCTCTGAATTTGTTCAGGTTCCATTGCTCTTTGTGAGAAGCTAACTGAGTCGTTGCTTGATTCTACATCATCGGCATAGGTTAGATTGTCATAGGCTCTTGAAATGTTGTAATCTAGGGCTGTCAGCTAGAAAGGATTTATGATATGAGATGCAATGCATGTATGCATAGATACACAAGTAACAAACAAACAAACCAAATCAACTCAACATAGTAGGAATGAACCTTCCAACCTTATAACTTCCACACAAGAATGGCAAGTCTCTTTTCCTAGGTATATGGCCAATAAATACCAATATGGGGTATCTTATTTTCGAAGAATTCACTCAAACGGTTTAACCAATAATTGTATTTTCAAACATAGAAGTCAGTCCATGATAACTCCCGTTAATTAGATCTTAATCCATTAGGCCAACAAAAGATAGCTTTTATGCTATATTGGATTAAAACTAAATTAAAAGGTTTATCATAAATAGATTTTCCCATTTGAAGAAGCAACCAATGATTTTAAGTATTCCATAATTGACCTAAATAGCTATAAGCCCATTGAAAAGGTTCGTTTAAAATAGTTTTATTTTAAAGCCCATTGTAAAAGATTTATTTCAAAAATGAATTTTGGGCTTTGAGCTTGGGCCATGAGATGAAAAATATTTTTGTTTCAAAGCCCATTGTTAAAAGTTTTATTTGAAAATAGATTTGGGCTTTGAAATTTGGTCATGAGGTAAAAAGAATGTTTGACCCATCTTGACAAAAAAATTTTTATGTCCGAAGACCATTGAAAAAATTTTGAAAATAGTTTTGGTCTTTTTGGGCTTTAAACATAATCAGGTCATATTAGGAATGGAACAAACCAAATAAGCCATGATTCAAACCAAAATATATCAATCATAGTCAAAGAGTAAACATTTGGGTATAAACCTAAGGAAAGTAACTAGGCCAACTATATGAGCTTTAGTCTTTGGGTTGAAAAAGCTTAGGTTTCCATCGCAAGTATATACCGAATGATATGAGATTATGGGTGGTTATGCCATACTCAAAATCCATATCTTGAGTGAAAGTATGGTAGCCCTTACATAACATAATACAAGTTACACGAGCATCCTAACTCATGCACACAATGAAATCTAATATGATGCAATGGATAATATCATAAAAAGAAAGAATAAAATAATATAAAGACCAATATAATCAACTTCTTTTATTCCTAGTGGAGTCGCCATTGTGAGCAAGAATTTTTTGCCCCCATTCTTGATGGAATGGTTCTTGCAACTTCGGCACTATTAGGCTCAGGTCCTTAGAGAACACGGGCCTAAACCCTGAGAAAATGGAGTCACCACCCAGACGGGCCAAAAAAAAGAAAGGAGTGGATGACTCAATTCCTAAGGAATCCCCAACCCCCTAATGGGTTTGAAAAGTTGGGTACGTGTAGGGAAGGTGAGAATGACCAGCATCCCTACAATGCCCGGTTCATTGGAATCGGCCTCTTTTTTAGCTCTAGATATTTATTAAATTCTTAATTATTATAATATTATCCATAATACACACGAATATTAAAAAAATCATTGTATTAAAAAAACAAAATAAGTCCAAACAAAATAAAAGGCACCGATCCATGGATGAAAACATGTCCTTAGGACTATGTCCAACATTTAAAATAAATAGGACACCTACCAAGGTGTGGAAGCGTGTCCTTTACATTAATTCAAGCTTTGAATGATAAACTAAATTACATGATAAATACCGAGACATCGGACACCCACCAAGGGGTGGAAATGTATCCTTTAAATTAATCCAAACTTTGAATGATAAACTGAATTACATGATAAAAACTGAGACACCCACAAAATAGAAACGTGCCTTTTTCAATCTAAAAATCTTAAATAATAAGAAATTAAAATCCATAAGCAAATAAATTATAATAATGCACATTATCATTAAACAATAATAAATTATGACTTAAATATAATGAAATGACAAAAAAGGGTAAACCCATAAGCAAACATTAACCCCTTTAACGAAATATAGGGTGCCACGTATACGGAGATCCCGCTAGCCAGTTAGTGGGCGAGGGTCAACGGGACAACGCCCCTTGCTGGATTCTAGGGCAGTGTCCTTGAAAGCTAAATGATTTTCAAAATAAGTTTAGGTCCTTCAGGCTTTAGAAAAATAAGATTAGGGTTTCAAAGTTTTGAAAACTGGTTTTTAGGGTTTTATGATTTAAAAAGTGTTCTCAGGACTTTTAGGTTTTAAAACTATTTCAAAGTTTAAAGGAATTGAAAATTGACTTTAGGGCTACTGTGACTTTAAAACTAGTTTAAACAAATTGTTTTGAATATTAATTAAACAACTTAATGGAGTTTAATGGACAATAAACACAGAAATCAATTAATCAATTGAATTTATGCCATTTCAAACCGAATTGACTTATTTAAAAGTTATAAACTAGCTTTAAATCTTTTAAAGTTAGATCAAATTTATTTTGGCAATCTTTAATCAGGACCATACCAACTTAGGGTCAAAATTAAGGGTGTACAACGTACAAGAAATTTCCAGAATGGATCCAGTGAAGTATTTAAGGAAAACACCTTCATTGATTGGGAAATATAGCAGATGGTTGATCATTTTAGAAGAGTTTGAAATCAAGTATATAACCAGGAAAACCATTAAAGGAAAAGCAGTAGCAGAATTCCTGGCCCAACAGCCATTGCTAGACAGTGAGGAAGTGGTTTTGGAATTTTCCAATGAACATTTAGAGGCCATAGAGGTACATTGATGGAAGATGTACTTTGACCGAGCATTGAACAGAAAAGGTGCTGGTTTGGGGATAATTTTGGAATCGCCCGAAGGAGAGCTCCTCCCTCTAGCCAAAAAGTTGAAGTTTAGGGCCACTAATAATATGGTGGAGTACGAAGCATGTATTTTTGGCCTAGACACCCTGATGATCATGAAGATTGATAAAGTACAGGTCTTTGGTGATTCTTTGTTAGTAGTGTGCCAAGTAAATGGAGACTAGGAGTTGAACGAAGAGAAGTTAAAATCGTACCAAGATTATTTAACTATAATGAAAAAGAATTTCAAGGAGTGCAAATTTATACACTTGCCGAGGGAGGAAAACCAAATGGCCAATGTCGTAGACACATTGGCTTCAGTATGAAAAGATCCTATTAAGTTATTTCTTAAGCCTCTGGGTTTGACTAGTTCATCGACTCCTTGTTATGAGTATGAAATAGTCATAGAAACTGATATAGACCATGATGCATGGTATGACACCATTAAAAGGTTTTTGGAAAGTAGGGAGTACCCACAGAATGCAACAATGGAAAAAAGAAGAGCCATAAGGTGATGGTCTTGGCAATACATCACCATTCATAGGAAGTTGTATCAAAGATGGCCTAATGGAGTGCATTTAAGGTGCTTAAGGAAGTTCAAAGTCAAGCAGATCATGTCAAGAATATATGCCGAAAGTTATAGACCCCACATGAACGGATTGGCTCTGGTTAAGAAGATACTTCGACAAGGCTACTATTGGCTGACCATGAAAAAAGACTATATTGATTTTGTGAGAAAGTTCCAGCAATGCCAGATGTACAAAAATTTGAACCACTTGCCTTCTGAAGAACTACGTTCTTTGTCTTCTCCTTAACCTTTTGCAACTTGGGAGATTAACATTATAGGGGAAATACATCCGATGGCATCAAATGGTCACTAATTCATCATAGTAACAGTTGATTATTTTTCAAAATGGGTTGAAGCTGAGTCTTTCAATAAGCTGGGGGCAAGGCAAATGGCTAGGTTTATTGAGAAGAATCTTATATACATGTATGGTGGGTCCTGTACAATGTGATATAGGACAATAGGGTGCAATTTCAAGGAGCAGTTAAGTATTTATTTTCAAAGTACCAAATTTACCATCATCGGTCTTCCCCCTACAGGCCAAAGACTAATAGTGCAGTGGAAGCAACAAATAAAATGTTAAGTAGATTCTGTCCAAGATGACCAAGATGTATAGGGATTGGTCAGAAATGCTTCTTTTTACTTTATGGGTGAGGAGTATAGGACCAGTGTGAGAACCCCGACTGGAATGACATCATTTTTCTTGGTTTATAGAATGGAAGTTGTATTGCCAATTGAGATTGAAATCAAATCGCTAAGTGTAGTTTTGGAAGTTGAATTGCCTAAGATGGAATGGATAACTAGTTGGTATGCACAACTAGCCTTATTAGAAGAAAGAAGCTTAAAGGCATTATATCATCATCAGCTGTATCAAAGGAAAATAGCTCGGGCCTACAACAGAAGGGTTAAGGTTAGAAGGCTTAAAGTCTAGGATTTAGTGTTGAAATAGTGCAAACTTAGTATCCCTGATCCCAGAGGAAAGTTTAGACTTGGCTGGGAAGGGTCATATGTTATGAAACAAGTCTTAAGTAATGGAGCAGTCAAGTTGTCAAACATGGATGGGAACGAGTTTAGTAAGCCAGTGAACATTGATAGGTTGAAGAGATTCTATGTTTAAGATTAAAAAAAAGAGAGAAAAAGGAAGCTTTCTAGGTTGAAAACCTGAAAGGGCAACCTAGACAAAAGTTAGAGTAGTCCGCTAGTTCCAAAAACCCGAAATGGTGGGTGAGGCAACAATTATGGCTAAATGAGTAAAAACTATCAATTAGAAAATCCAAAAGGACTGGTTGGCGACAAGAGTGATCTTGCATATGCTGGCTTAATGTTTTTAGTTGTTGCCTAATTTAATAAAATAGAGTTTATGTTAAAATTGTTGAATGTGCACTATTTTGAATTATTTAACCATTTGGATAAAATAAATAACACAATAGTGAAAGGTGATAACAAATTATAAAAGGACAAAAAACATCTTTTATTAATCATTGTTGTTCATCCTAAGATTTTTTTCTAAATGATTGACAAGTGTAAAATCTATGACAGACGATAAGTGTAGCATGCAGGCCAGCTTTGCTTCAGTCGATCCAAGAAGGCTTCAGTCAAACAAGGCATGTCCAAGTCAGGAGTGAACTCAAAACCACGAGGCTTGGCTCCGTATTGGTGATGAGGATCATAGCAAGTACCACGATGGAGAGCAGCCAAAGGAACATATATGTGTCCAAATGGTGACATGGGTAATCTTCCACCAATGAACTAACCGATGTATGTTCATCGTAGCTTGAGAATTAATCCAGTCAACCCAGTCGGCACATAAAGAAGTAGGATGAAGTAGTTTTCTACCAGAATGATGTCATGGTAGATACTTGGTGAAGTCCATAGATGGTGTATCAAGCAAGCAGAGGTGCTCCTATAGCCAGATCTGTGAAAAAGAAAAGCATAAAAAAGGGACCATTAGTTTGAAAACCCGTAAGGCCAACCTAAGCAAAAATTAGGGTGGTTCGCTAGTTCCAAAAATCCGTAAGGGCAGTATAGGCAAAACTTAGAACCAATATATATATATATATAAAGAGTTTGCTAGGTTGAAAACCTGCGAGGGCATCCTAGGCAAAATTTAGGTTAACTCGCTAGTTCTGAAAATCCACAAGGGTATACTAGGAAAAAATTAGAGCAATAAAAATAAAAGCCTAAATTGAAAACCCGAAAGGGAAGTTTAGGTAATTACCTAAAGTAGCAGAGGACTCCCTCCAAGTCTCCTCAAAGACTCTATTTTGAATTGGTCCAGTCCAACTAGGGTTTCAATCAAGATCACGGATACTGGTGATAATCCTCCTTCCATTTGGTCCACAATATCCAGAACTTGTGGATCAATGTCACCGTCAACATAAACAAGCAAGAATTGGCCAAGCAAACATAAACAAAACATGCGACCCCATGCTTTGGTCGAAGCCAAATGGGAAGTATAAAAAATGATCAAGAGACCAAATAGGATTTTCTCACCTCTAGCCGATTGTAGGACTTTAGGTTTTGAAAGTTGAAACAACATCTGCATCTTTTATTGAATTTTGGAAGTAAGTATGGGTAATGCCATTGGTTGATTGCTCGGATATCCAAGAATGGTCTCAAATTCTTCAATCATATTGCATATTTCAAAATTATTTATCTTGGAAGTTTTAGTTTTTACATCCCAAAAGGAAGCCATGGATGTAAGAATGGTTTATCCAACTTAATATTTTGAAGGCATTTTAAAACATTAAGTCGAGACCATGTTATTTTTTCCCAATGAGCAGCTTTGATGCTCTTGAATAAATTCTTTATGTTTTTTAAATTGGCTTTTATCATATTAGAGAGCGTAACAATTGAGTTTGATTTGGATTTATAAGGAAGTGTTGGCGGATTATTGAGATTGTTTTTATTACTATGATGAAATTCATTGGATGTGAGTTTGTTTTTTGCTGGAGTAGAGAATTATGGCAAATCGTGGCAAATTCTGGTTGATTTATATAGGCATTATATCAAAGCGTGTAAGGAATGGGCAGCAAATTGCATAAAATGTGATTTATATGAATTATGTGAAAATAACCCAAAATATTTGGATGATGTGTTTTTGATGAGAAATGTGTATACATTGTGATGAAATGATGAAATATGATGAATTAAAGTGAATTGACATTGATATGAATGAGAAAAATGAGAAGATGAGGCAATGTGCCTAAATGATAATGAGAAAAGAGACAATGTGTCTAGTTGATTATGGAAAAATGAGAAAGAAATTGATGATGGAAAATATGAAATAATTGTGTGCCTAGTATGTTATTCAATTTTCAGAGTTCTATGTTTGGTGACATTCCTATGAGGTTATCCTCATTATTCGCCTTTGGGGCTAGCTTTTAAGCAATACTTTGATTTGCCTTCAGGGCTAGACGCTTGGTGCCACTGTGATATGATTTGCCTTTGGGGCTAGCTTTTTGATTGCCTTTGGAGCTAGACACTTGGTGTCATTATGGACCAAAATAGTAACTATGGGATTTGAATGACATATTAGATCATTTGGGCCCATGCTTGTATTTTTGTTTATGTGTATTGTAAAATGATTAAGATTATGTTTTAAAATGAAATTGAGTACTACATTGTGAAACAACATGTAAATGCATTATGCATTGGCATTGTTTTACAGTTTTATTATTATCAAAGTTTGTACCGCTAGGCTTTTAGCTTAGTGCGATTGTAATTCATTGCGCAGATGACAGGGGTGATCCAGTAGATCGAGAGTTCTACTAGACCTGATTGAGTCTAGATTTGAGCTAATTTTTGCTACTACAATATTAAGTCAGTTGCCATCATGTATATATTTTATGTTATAGTACACTTTGGTATTATGTGTATTATGTTTAAGTTTTTAAAGTGTATATTGTAGAAGGCTCTTTGGACAAATTGTATAATGTGGATTGTGAACATGTGCTTTGATATATATATATATATATATATATATATATATGTATATGTATAATTATTTTGAGGAAAATAGGAGATGATTGAGACGTATTGGTGAAATGGTAAATTATTATTTATTGGGAGTGTTTTTATGCAGGTTGTGTTTTATTGAAAGTTTGGGATATCCAAATTATAGACAAAACTCTGGCGAAATTTTTTTCCAAAGATTTTCTGAGAAAATACTATTTTAGAACCTATATTTAATAACAAATATTTTATTTATTATTTAAATATGAATTTTAAAGTATTTGAGAATTTAAATTTGAAATGTGAAAATTTTAACTAAACCGGGTTGTGACATTCTTATATTTTATATGTGTATTTTACATATACTGGGTGTATGTATAATAAGTATATAGGGTATAAGCATGTTGCATGCCAAAGGCTGTAACCATTGCCTTTAATCTTTGTTCGGCCAGAATTAGCAATTGGTGCAGGCAGTAGCTTGAAATCAACAATCAATTTGGTGGAGCCTTCAATGCAGGTTTCGTGTCTTAAATTTAATTTGCTTAAGCATACAGTAGTTGCATCTTTTTTTTTAATGTTTTGATTTGTTTGTTTTGATTATCATTTTGATCTAGTATTCTAAATTGACAAACACTAATTATATATTTTATGAAACTCAATCCATGTTGTTTCATCCAGCAACTCAAGGTTTTCAACACCCTAAACCCTAATTTGTTATCCAAGGTCAAAACTTAAAACCTAATCTCAAAAAACCAAACCTCAAAACCCTAAACCAGTTTTCTAATTTTAGAACACCAAAACCCTAAGATCCAGTAAGTCTAAAACCTAAAATCCAAAATACCAAAGCCCTAATCCAATAAATCTAAAACCCTAATTCCAGGATACCAAAAACCCTAACCCTAATATCCAATCTCCTTAAACCCCCTAACACTAGTTCATTAATCTCTTAAACCCTAATTCCAGTAACTTAATTTCCAAACTCCAGTAGACTAATTTCTTAAACCATAATCTAAAAAACCCTAATTTCCAATAACCATAACCTAAACCCTAATTCTGTAAACCACAAAAACCGTTTATCCTATAACCCTATTTTCTAAACTTCCTAGCCTTAATCCAGTAAACCAAAACCAATTTTCATCCAGTAGCCCCTAAAATCCTATTTTTCAACCTAAAACACTAATTTCCAAAATAAAACCCCAAAATCCTAATTTTTTATTTTATAAGCCAAGATGTAAATCCTAATTATGTACATTTAATATTTTAAACCCTAGTTTTAGTTATTTAATTTGTCGCATACTTTTATGATCTATGATTTACTTTATTTGGTTATAATGGATGTTTTATGTTTAATTATTATGTCTGAATGATTTAATTTGGTTGATTAAATTGTTTATTTGGATTCTAGAACTATAAAAGGCATGTTTTCATTTTGTATATGCCTTAATTATTTTTTAATTATGTAATTTACATTATGAACTTTGGGATTTTGTAAAGGAGATATTTTTACCTTTTGGTGGGTGTCCTATTGTGTTTATTTTCATGGACATGGACGTTGTAAAGGCATGTTTCTATCCTTAGATGGGTGCCTATTTTGTTTATTTTTATATAATAAAGTGAGATATGTTTAATTCTTTCAATTGTCACATGTAGTATGGATGATATCGTAATCTTTACGAATTTAATAATATATAGACCTAAAAAAGAGGCCGATTCCAATGAACCAGGCATTATGGGGGTGATGGTCATTCTCATCTTCTCCATATGTACCCAACTTTCCAAACTCATTAGGGGATTGGGGATTCCTTAGGAATCGAGTCATCCACCCATTTTTTTTTCAGCCCGTTCAGGTGGCGACTCCATTTTCTCCGGGTTTAGGTCCATGTTATCTAAGGCCCTGAGCCTAACAATGCCAAAGTTGCAAGAACCATTCCACATGGAAGTAGGGATGAAAATTCCCGCTCACATGCACCTTTGTTCATTACTTGTTTCATAAAATATAACCCTTTCCAACCAGGTCTGAACTTTCATCTTGGATCGGAGACATTTGGCTTGCATTGCTTTAACACTAAATTGATGACTTTAAGCTTTCTAATCTTAACCCTTCTTTTGTAACCCTGAGCTATTTTTCTTTGATACAGCTGGTGATGATACAATACCTTTAACCATTTTTCTTCTAACAAGGCCAACTGTGCATATCTACTCACTACCCATTCCATCTTAGGCAATTTAGCTTCCAGGACCACCCTCATCTTAGGCAACACTGCTTCCATCCCTTTAATATCAAAATGTGCTAAGTCAAATAAATTGAAAAAATATTATATTTCATTAAAGTATGTATATACCTTTATCCAACACAAATTCTAAGCTAAATTCACATTCTTCACTTCACTTTCCAAAATGCACTTCGCTACTTGGTTTGGACAATACTATCTATTAAACACCAAATAATTGTGTTTCTTCAAATTTCCCTTAATTTCTTGCAAATTCTTGTAGAATTGAAAGGATGGAAGAAGAAAATTTCTTCTTCATATAACCATAGAGGTTCTGCCTCTAGAAGAAATAAAAGATGAAGACCCAACATTTAACTTTTTTTCCTTTCTTATTTGCTAACCACTAATATATGTATATATTAGGTAATTAATTAATTACTTATTATTTAATTAAATAAGATATTTTCTCTCTTCCACTCATAATTATTTTAATTTCTATTTTATTATTATTAACTTTTTTTACTTTTACTTTTACTTTTTGGCTTTTTACCATTTTATCCTTTACTAATAACATTTATATGTTAGGTATATTTAACATATATTTCTCATATACATTTTATCTTTCCCACCTTTCAACACTTTAATTAACCTTCTAAATTATTTATTTAATTATATTTAACAAAATCTATGGGCGTTATAATAAAAGTATGTTGATTGATTTTAAAATTAAAATCATGTTTATATGAACCATAGAATTAATCAATATTGAATTATAGAGTTATAGAATGATTAAATATTTTTGAGAGAGAACCCTTTTCTTGGTTATTTCAATAGTGAATTATTTAAGTGTTGAATAATTTGATTATGGAAGAAAAGTGAATCATAATATTAAATGATTATTTGTAGTATAGTAGATAATTATGGATCAAAAGAAACATTGAGCTAATTGTATGTAAAGATTAAACAACATTTTAGAAGAAAGTGTTGAAGTTTTTAATGTATAAAATATAAATTACAGAATATATACAAAAGATATACAGAGAATATACACTATTAGGATGTATTTGATAATTTATGAAATTTATATGTTTGAAAATATCTAATTAAGAAAAACTAGAGTATCTATTTAGAATTTAATTATCGTAAGTAGAATGTGAAATATGAGTTTAAGAAGATAAAATTGTTATATGAATAAAATTGACTAAATTGTACCAAATTATGCTTGTTTAATGTATGTGATGATGTTATTTGTATTGTGTAATATATGGTAATACTTTATTTGTTACATTGGATTGGAACTAATTTTATATGCATATATATTCAAAACATGCATGTATAGAAAATTGATTGGTGAAGGATTTAAAGATAATTTATGAAAATATGTTAGGTTTAATTGAATTAAAATTTATTTAACTGAATTGTTAAAGTTTGAATGTCATTTGGTTATTTAGAAAATGGATTGTTACTTTAAAGATTTGTTTTAAGCAAAATTATTATTATCAATAGTAAAATTGACTGCAATTGAGAAAATAAGTGGATTGCCCAAATTATACTAATAATAAACCTAGTTATTGGATTGAATGGCTAGCCAAAGATTGGATGTCTCTAGTGTTAATAGGCACATTACCCCATCAGTGGACATTTTATATCATTATTGTTACTAGGTCACTAGCCACACTGATTAATGTAGGTATAAGTGGTGTAGAGCTTATGCTGAGTTTTTGATTTTCTTTTCAAACTCTGAAAGTAGGCCTTTAATTGCCATTATTGAATCTGTTATCTGAGTCTAAGGTTTGAAACTCAGTATATGAGAGGAAAATAACTGAGATTTATTGAAATATGAGAAATACTTTATAAGGATTCATAATGAATTGAATTGGTAAGTGAAATTTATTGAAAAATGAGAAATGCATTATAAAGGTTTATATTGAATTGTATTGATAAGTGTAATTTATTGAAACATGAGAAAAGCATTGAAATTGTTATAATGAATTGCATTGGAATCCAGTGTGAAAGTGTGTTTTTTACATTAATCAATGGTATCTTGATAAATAACTATAATATGAATATATATTATTATTTAATTAGTTGAATTTGAATTTATTGAACTTAAAATAAGTTAATTTGAATTTATTTGGTTAAGACACCATGAGTCATACAACTTAAATACTTTTGAATATTTTAAAAATGCATATATGTAAAGTAATCTTTCCATGCAAGATAGAGTGAAACGTAAGATGCACAAAATATTTTTTTGATGCTACATGCAAAATAAGAAATATAAATGATATATAGTGATGTAATTTTATGTGATGATGTGATGTTATAGTATAGATTAAGACTCATGCATGTATGTAAAGATGTAATACATATTATGAATATAATTATATTTCATGTATGATGAGATTGTATGTAAATTATTAAAGAATATTATTGATTGTTTAAATGGTGGTTAAAAACTCTATAAAAAAAGTTTTATCTATTATTATGTTGTAATATGGGATATCGTATTATTTAATATCATTGAACAGAAAGATATCTAGTTATTAAATGGAAATTTAAGTATAGCATGATAAGTAAAGAAGAATGTTAAATGATTAGTTTGTACGGGTAGTGAATAACTCTTTTAAAAGCTTGAGTAAGAAACAAGAAAACCCTAAAAATGATAGTTATAGCTAAAAATAACTAATAATGCTTGATTGACTTATTAGATTATTTTGTGAATAATAAAATGATTAAATAAACATATATGATGATGAAATTATAATTATATATGGTAAGGATATTAAGTGGTCGAGAGTTATATGGTTTAAAGAGAAAATTTTAATTTTTCATTAGTAGCCGATTATTATTATTTAAATAGGTAAAAATTTGTAAGTATTTACATATAAGGAAGTAAACAAAGATAAACTTTGAAATGTGCATAAAGTTAAGTCAAAGAATCTAGAGTTGTTTTTACAAAATAAAATATTATGCTAGTAAAAATAGCAAATGATGAATTATTCAAATTAACCCTAAAATCTAAATTGATTTTATAGATTTTGCAAAGTGAAGTAAGATAATAATGAATTTATTATATTAATAATATTAGATAATAATAATAATTTATATTAATTTACTCGAATGTGATAATTAAGTGTTTAAGTAATAACATTAACAAGATTATATAATAAAGAAAATTTTTAGCTGAATCATTATTATTTAAGAAGGAGAATTAATAAATTTGTACCAAGCTAAAAAGAAATGATTATGTTATTTGAACATTAGTGTTACCTTAAGAAGATAATAAAACGATTGTTAATGTAAATATTTAAATATATTTAATCTGTTATTGTTATAAATTACTTATGCCATTAAATAATAAATTATATATATACAAGCACCATTAAGCAATTTACTTAGTGTGTTAGATTTTTCTGACATGCTGATAAGATGGATTGGAGCAAATTTGATTAATGAAGTTTTAGAGTTTTAGAGATTAACTGCAGTATGGAAGATGTTTTAATTAAAGATTTTGCATTATATATTTATTTAAAATACATATAGCGTTATTGTGGTCAGATTAATGGTTGTAAAATTTTGGTAAAATTTGTAGATTGTATATATTATAAATATGAATGAGATATATTCATTTATTTTGAGTTTAGAGTTATAAGATTTAGCTAGCGATATTAATTCGGACAATGTATTACAAATAGATATTTATAGGTTAACACGTATATATTATATATTTTCATTTGTGGTTAATAATTAATTAAATGGAATATCTGGAGTTGAGTTTGTTCGAATGGAAGGTAAAAGTGTTTTTCTTCAAGTGGTGTTAGGATGTTGAATATTTGGATAGTGAATATTACAGAGGAGACTGCCAAAATTTTTAGTTAATTTGTTTTTAAAAGTTTATGTGGATTTGTATATTAGATTATTTAATAATGAGTAGCATCTTCTGTGTAACATCCCTAATTTTTAAAAGTTAAATAAAAAAATTAAAATTAAATTGAATAAGTTAAATAAATTATTTAAATAGAAAATGGAAGGTTTAGAAGTGATAATATGAGATGTACATGCGAAATATACATGAAATATACATAATATATATAAAGTCAATTAAAAGTCAACACTTTAAAAGTCAAAAGTCAATGGTCAAATGATATTTTTGTAAATATACTTTGAAAATTAAAATTATTTAAATAATTCAAAAATAATTTATTTTTGTATGGAAGAGAAAAATTATTTTTAAATAAATAAATAAATAAAAATATAATAAAATAACAATATATATGTGGCTATTTTGAAAGTGGAAAGTCAAATTTTAATATTTGTCTTCTTCTTCCTTTTCTCCAAGTGTGGCCAATTCTCCATTATTGTCAAGGAAGGATTTTGCTTCATCTAAACACCAAGTTTTATAAGGATTTTCTAGAATTGAAGAAAGTTTTGGTAAAATCCCAACTAATTAGTAAGTTTTCTTCTTGAATTTATGAAGTTCTTTAAAATTTTCAATTATGTGAAAATTCAATTGTTAAAAGAGATATGGATAATAAGTTTTCTTCTTTAATTGGTTGACTTTAAGTTGAGTTTGGTCAAGAGAGAGAATTTAGGGTTATGAGAAATTTGGATTGTGAAATCATGTGATTTAATTGTGCAATTTGATTCTAAATGTGTTGTTTTGATGTATAAATAAGAATTTTAAAGTCAAATGATGGATTTGGTTAAGTTTGGTTAGAGTTTGGATGAGATAGTATTGATTTAAGGTTTTGAAAAAGTGAATTTTCAAAGTATGGTAAATTATTTGATTTTAATGTTTAAAGCATATTCTTTAATGATAAAAGTGATGGAAATAAGCTTGGATTAATAATTGGAATGTGTTGGAATGGAGAACCTTCAATGGTGAAGGTTATACCATTTTAGGATTTTGAACAAAGGCATGTATTTAATTAATGTAATTAGTTTAAACATGTTAAAATATGTTTGTAATGATATAAATAAACTTAAAATACAAATTTATATGGATTAATGTGGTTGTCCAATATTAAAGTGAGGTAAGGCTTAATTTTGGAATTTTGTCTAGAATTATGTTTAATTAAGATTTGATGTTGAGAATGCCTTAAAATGTGATATTAAATGATTGCATTTGATCATATTTAGTACATGCATTAAGGAGAGATGATTTTCCTAACCCTAGTGTTGAAGGGCAATTTGGAAGTGAAGGTTGGAGGGAGTTTTGTAGCTTGCTTTCAAGTGCTTTCTAAGGTAAGTACAAACTTTTGATAAATTTGTTATGTTGTCATAAATTTGAGCTTAATACATTTTGGTTGGAAATTGTGTTAAGCTACTTGATATATTGAACATTCATGAACATTGTGGTATGATATGTGATTTGTCATGTATGCATCATATGCATTGTGAAAAGCCATTGTTAATAGCTAAATTGCATAAAATGTGAAACATGTGAACTATGTGAAAATGACCCAATATATTTGGATAATGTAATTTTAATATGAAATGTGATACATTATGATGAAGTGTGATGAATTAAAATAAAATGACGTTGATATGAATAAGAAAAGGAAAAAAAATGAATGAAAATGATGCAATGTGATGAAAAATGAGAAAGATGAAGCATTGTGAGAAAAATGAGAAAGATGATGCATTGTGAGAAAAATGTAAAAATGAGGCAATATACCTGATTGATAATGAGAAAAGAGGCAATGTGCCTAGTTGATTATGAAAAAATGAGAAATAAATTGATGATGAAAAATATGAAATAATTGTGTGCGATTATTTTAAACATATCTAGTGTAAAATAGCGCCTAGTTTAAAAATATGTGCACACAATTATTTGCATTGGCATGGATGAAAGTTAAAATTATGAAAAATATGCCATTACAGTAAATATGCGCCTAGTTGATCATGGATGAAAGATCCATTTTTGCATTGGCATTATTTTACAGTAGTATTATTATCAAAGTTTGTACCGCTAAGCTTTTAGCTTAGCGCAATTCGCGCAGGTGACAGGGCAATCCAATGGAGCCAGAGAGTTCTACTAGACTTGGTCAGGTCTAGGCTTGTGTTTTTTGAGCTTGAAGTGTTTTTGGATACATCAAGATTAGAGCCATATGCCAGCATGTACATATTTGATATTATAATACATTTTGATATTGTGTATATTATGCTTATGTTTTCAAGGTATATATATATATATATATATTGTAAATTATAAAGACTCTTTGGACAAATTGTATAATGTGGGTTTTTTATATGTGTTTTGATATATATATATATATGTATATAAATAAATATTTTGAGAAAATGTGGAGAAGTTGAGTAGTTGGGGTGGATAGGTATGATTTGTTTTGTTGGGAGTGTATTTTATGCAGGTTGGGTAATTGTTAAAAATTTGGAATGTCCAAACTACAGATAAAACTCTAGCGAATTTTTTCGGTGATTTTCTAATAAAATGCTTATTTTGGAACCTATGGATTATAAAGAATATTTTATTTATTATTTAAATATACATTTTTAAGTATTTGGGATTTTAAATTCAGAGTGTGAAATTTTTTATTAAATCGGGTTGTGACATTTTTATATTGTATACGCATACCTTATATATATTGAGTGTATGTATTATATATTTATAGGGTATAAGGGTGTTACATTTTGATAGTTCTCTGATAGGACTGTCAGGGGATGTTACAGTTATACTCCTTTCATCAATGATAACATCACAAATCCAATCTTGCACTAGACACCTAGCATAAAAATTATTTTCCCATTGATCACAATTTTTTATTTAAACTTGCAAACTTAAAGTCCTCCTAGACATTAAAGCTCTACCACTTTCAACTTTTGTTAAAGATTCATCCTCCTCATCACTACTACTCTCCTCTTTAGTGGGTTTTTTTCTCCTTACTACACTCCTCATCACTATTAGACTAAATAAATCCATCTAACATGTACATGGTCCTTTGGTTGGGTCAATCCCTCCTATAATGCCTAACTCCACCACATTTAAAGTACTTTAATTTAGAACTAAAAGAAGGTTCAGATTTACCTTTCTCCTTATTAGATTTGGATGCCTTGGGTGCTTCTTTTGACTCTACCTTGGGCTTTCAAGTATTAGCCTTATCATCCTTCTTCAAAGTAGGCTTGAAATTTGATGAAGATGAAAATCTACTTGACCAACTCTTCCTCTTCAATTTCTTCTTAAACTTCAATGCAATATGAAGCAATTCTTCCAACTCCATGTAAGGCTGCAATTCAACAACATTGGAGATTTTCCAATTAAGGCCATTGAAAAATTTTTCCACGGTTGCTTCATTATCTTCCTCTACATTTTGCTCAAATCATGACAACTTCCATCTCCTTACAATACTCCTCAACACTCTTCGACCATTGGGTGAGATTTTATAGGTGTTGTACAACTTCTGGTAGTAATGACTTGGTATAAATCTCCTTCCATAATTAACTTCAAACCACTCCACTCCTTTATGAGCCTTTCCTTATTTCTTATTCTCCTTTTTTTTGTCATCCCACCATGTGATAGCATAATCTTCGAAGACAACAATGGCTAACTTAACCTTCTTGACTTCGTATAGACTTTGGGATCCATCCTAACATGGAATGTAGGAATCTTCAACTTTTCACTTCACCTCATTGATTGTTTTGTTGTCTACCCTTAGGTCTCACCTCTACCTCCTCTTCATTTTCTCCAAATGACTCTCCACCCTCCGAGTCTTCTCCATCATTGCCTCTTCTTGGGACTCTCCTAGCTCTAGCATTAGTGGGATTTTTTTAGTTGTCCTCTAGCCACCGAGGCTTCTAATCTTTCCATCCGATCAAGCATTTCTCCGAATCTCCTATCTATAGCAAGAATGGTATCGAATATAGCTTGCATCCGATCACTATCGCATTGGGTATTCCTTCCTTGACCACTCATCTTGAAACTTAAAATTTTGACCCGCAAATAAAGGTTAGTGAAATAAAAATATAAATTCTCTCTTCACTCCCTCACGTGTTTCACTCAAGGCCACTCATATTTTCATTCGAATTTTTGAATTTTCTCTTTATGTGCTGTGACTCCTACCTTTTACAACTCAATCCCTTGCCAATACTAGTTGTTTACAACCAAACTAATCACACTTTGTCAACCATAAGAGTTTTAGGTAAAAACACCAATAAAAAAGGAGAGGGATTACAATGAACTTTTGGCTAATGACCACTTTTGCAAAAATTTCTATACTGTTTTTTTATCTAGGGCTTAACTTGCCTCAATAAGGTTCACAGCCAAGGTTACGACTGCGTAAGTTGTTGCATGACTATGCTAGTGTTTACGTGACCACTAGAAAAGGTTGGCAAAACTCAAATTTGGATAGTAATGTTCATGGTGATTGGTGTCGTGGGATTAGCAACTGCAAGACACTAAGGCAACTTTTTTTTTTATTTTTTTCACAGTAAGGTTCGCTGTGGGTGTCGCAATCTGAGGTGCAACCACGAGCAAGTTTTGACTAAAGGCTTTGAGACACAATAAGGTTCATGATTATGGTAGTGACCATGAGACTGGACGCTAGAATGGTATAGCAACAACAAGGAAGAAGGTGCGACTGCGAGGTAAGTGACTTTTGGTGGGAAACTCAAAGGTCAAGAGTTTTTAGAGTGAATTTTTTTGGGGATCTTATTTTGTACACCTTTTTGCAGATTTATGGATCTAAAACTCAATTGGATACAAACAAACACAACTAGACACAATAAAAGGGAAATTTTGATGATTAATTTATAGATTCTAAGGATAACAAGGAAAGTAACAACAAGAACAACTAAGACACTTTTTTTAATAGGATTTTTTTATTCAAGGACAATAAGGACAAAATAAGAACAATATCAAGGATCACAAGAAACGCAAAGACAAAACAAGAAATTTAGAATTTAACAAAGGACAAATAGATAGGATAAATTGAAACTTGATTTAGAGTCTTACTCTGATACTAATCTGATATGAACCCACAAGAACTACGCCTTGAGACCCTACACCTTTGTGCTTGGCTCAACCCCTTAGAAAGTTAAATCAAGTCCTTGCCAAGAAACCTCAACCCAATCTCAACTTTGTGAGAAAGAACCTTGGTATTAGAATTTACTCAAGTTATTAACTTTATGTGAATTTGTTTGATTCAATAAGAATCAAAACAAGGAACCACTCTCTCAAAGAACAAAGTTCTGAAAATTCATTCAAAATTTAAAAAATTACTGTTATAAGTTCATAAGGATGCTTAAATACTATCCAAGTGTTGGACGACCTAGCTTAGAATGTTTGGTAGCTAATACAAGAGCAATCCTATGCCTAGAAAAGTTATCCAAAACACACATAAGCTATCGCAGACTAACTTTGAGTTTTTAAACAACAAATGGTCTAATTACAAAAGATATTATCTGAATACCAAATAAAGTTCACATACTAAAATGTAGCAAAATACAAATAACTCAAATATTTGTCATAGTAGACTTCATAGTGATAGTTGCGACCGCTAGACATGAATGGTGACTTGACATGTGTGACCGCTAACTATCCTGGATGACGCAAAGATGAATCAAATCCTGTGTGGACTATAGAACTCCAAACTTGAAGTTAGAGTCTTTTTTGCACTATTCAATTGCAGCCAAATCTCTCTAAAGACCTTGAATCATCATAAGTAAAGCGTCCTTGAACCGTTGGAAATGATCTCTTGCAACCGGTCCATCAGGTAGGCTCAACGAGTCTTTGACTTTAACACAGGCTGGTCATTCGTTGCTTAAGAAATATGCAAAATGACCTGAGAAGACTTGATACTATAATTCGATTGCTTATAGATTGTCTTTGCATCTGACCCGTTTTTATAGATTGGATTTGCTTATAGATGATGCTCTTTTCTTTTATTTTTCTTTTTCACATATTGGCAAAAGATAATGCCATCTGTGGATTTGAAACCATAAAAAAAAGTTTAATATATTATAGGAAAAATATATTAAATGACCCATGTACTTTAGTATTTTTTTTATTAAGCTTTTGTATTTTAACTTTGACTTATTAAACCCTTGTACTCATTTATTTTATTCTCAATTAGCCCTTTTGAATATATATATATATATATATTTGCAGTCAAATTGACTTAACACTATTAAATATATTAAATTTTTTTTATTTAATGGAAATTTATTAATTGCAGAAATTTGAAAATAAAAAATATAACTCTAAACTAAATAAATTAAAAGGAATATAGCACCAAAGCGTGATGAAAACTCATATAATAATGGAGATTATGAAATTTGATAATGATTTTTTAAAAGAGGGGAAAGATATAACATTTCACTCTAAAATACATGGGACTTAATACCCGTTAATTGTTAAAGTAGAAAAAAATGGAAAATAAGGTCTTAAATAGAAAAACCTTAAATTCATATATAAATTAATTTTTACAATAACTAAAGGAAATTAGTAGAATATAAACAATAGGTATATGCATACGTGTGCATTTGTAGATTGACTAGATGATTAAATGAACAAGTTGAATTTTATACATATGATCGAGTCACTTATCTTTGTTCTTGTAATGACAAATCTCTGTGCTATCAATAAATTCTGGGAAAACACCACAAAAATATTTAATTGTTTTATGTTAATTTACAGTAGGCCATATTTTTCTTAAATTAGACATTAATATTCTTCAAAATTAAAACTTTCAACAAATACATGAGTTAAAAATTTATTTTTTTATTTCTAAATTTGTTTATTAAGAGTTAAAAGTTTATTTTAGATATAATTTTTTATTTCTAAATTTATTATTTATTTCTTAATTTCTACTATAGATAAAATTTCATTGACTAATAAAATATTAATAAATTTGACGGTGTTAAATTAATTTTGCTGGAAAAAAAATCTATTACAAAAGGGTTAATTAATAATAAAATAAATGAGTATAAGAATTTAGTAGGTCAAAGTTAAAATACAAGGGCTTAATGAAAAAAAAAATCACTAATTTGCCTATATTATACAACTACATTCATAAAAATACTAATAAATAAATAATATAGGTCTTTAGCAAGATTATCATGAAAAATGTATAAGTTAGAAATTAAAAAAAAATTAATGCAACTCTTTGCAGAAAAATATTAAATTTAAAAAATAATGCGTTTAGATCATACTTTTCTACTAAAATTCAGTCCAAACCGAAAAATATTGACTCAATTTATGCCAACCTAAACTCAGATAAAGCTATCAAACAAAGTTTAAAGTTAGCGCAACCAAAGATCATACGTGTAATTTTTCGCAGACTTTTGCACTCACAGAGCAGAAGTAAAATTTACTGCGAAGAAAAATATTTTACCAAAAAAAAAAGAGAAGTCCACGGAGTGGTACTAGAAGATATTACCCAAAATAGAATAAACAACAAAGAGATCAAACTAAACCAAAAGAACTACATTAATCATAATGGTAACAAAATTCAACTCACAGTAACTGCAACTGCGATATACATGCCTCAAGTAATGGTTAGGCAATGGGCACCAAACGAAACAACACCTATTTTCTCCAAGTTAATTCATCTTATCAATTAAATTATTTATTTCATCCTCACGATTTCCAGAGTCTCCTCCATCCTTGTATTGTGCTTTCTTCCCCTGCAATCCTCCCTTCGGCTTGTTGAGAGCAAATGGCCCCAAAAAATTAGTTATCACCTTAAAATGTGGACCCACATTAGCAATTTCATGTACCATATCTTCTAAACATAGGATGCCATACTTTCCTAATGCCTGCCAAGCAAAAAAAATGCAGTAAGCGTAACAATTTACAAACATTACAAAACTTCAGGGGTCAAAAGTTTAGTGGGATTATATTCAATACCTGTTCAATAATGTTGTTATCTATCAGAGGAACTCTCTGCCCGTTTAGCTTTCCATAACTCTTCTTGTAAATTAGCTCATACACATTCTTAAGATTTGGATATCTTTAGGGAAAAAAGGAAAATTGTGTTAGAACAAAGAAATAACCAATCAAAATTATGATAATAAGACAAACAAGTGAACATTGGAAAAATGATCTCTCAAACAATAACATTTTTAGTGTATGGCTAGAACAATTTAATTAGCCCATTTTTAAACTTGAACATATTATGGAACACTTGATGAAGATCATAAACTTGTATAAAAATTCCTACTGTATTTGTCTATCATCCCCCACTTGTATTTAGATATTACATTAGGCATATATGTAAGAATGAAGGTTTGAGCTTCCTACCCAAATGTAACATATGGCTCCACCTTTTGCAGCATTTCCAGTACTCCAGCACTTGCCTTCATGAAAACACCGTGAAAAATTCTCCTTAATTTCAGATTGTATAAAATCTTCCTTGTTCTTGGGTGCATATCATTTTTACTGAAAAAAAAGGATACATCAAAAGAATAGACATGAGAAATATTGAAGGAAACTGTTGGTACCAAAAGTTCAAAAAGTATGCATACCCTTGTAAGCGAATGATAAACAAAAGCTCTGACTTTTGCGTTAGTGATGCCAATTTTGGCCTTTTCGCCCTCTGTTTCATTCGGATGAGGTCCAATTCCTAGTTGAGAGTTGCATGATAATAGTATTAGAAACAAAAAACCATCAAGTTCCACACAAACTTGGGAATGTGATATGAAATGCATACAAGGAAAAGGTACCATGTACAGAATATCAGACAGCATAAGACAAGCATCAATGATTAATTCATGAAAAGTAGTTAGATTTTATCAAAGGGATTTCAAATACTATGGACAACCTTGGGACACGATGGGTGGGACAGACTACGCTATTTTACAGTTAAAGGACTCTATGGTTTAAAAATACTCCATAACAATGATTCAGGCTACATAATACATGTAAAAACCCAAGGTCTGAAATGGTTGTGTCAGACAATGGAGGGTAGAGTATGCCCAGAAGGGTGCAACATTTATCCCCAGATAATATTATTGTTTCCAAATCCACAAAGAAAGAATGCATACATCCAGAAGCACCCTTCCATTGACATACATAACATAATCGCAAATACCCTTCCTTCCATTTTGCACTTCAGAATATATCCTCATTTACACATATACAAACACACATATACAAGCGAATAGAGATAGGAAACAAATCAAAGATACATGCCAAATCGCATTTCACAAACAAACAAACCAATCAATAATTAGCTTATAGTTGAATCATCTTCATACATAAAAGGAATAAAATATCAGTTCTTATATGGTTTATCAAAATTTACATTAGTAACGAGCACAGAATAACACTAAACTCAATTGATACAAACCCATTTGGGCATTTACCTTATCCCTGAACTCCTTGATAAATTGCTCAGGCCTTTTGATTTCATCCATCTTGCTTTTCTTCCCTCCATAATTTCCAGACTCCAATTGGGTTTTCCTTGTTATTGCTAAAGATTCTTCCTTTTGTTTTCTTTTCTTCAATATAACTTCTGGTATATAAGCTAACGGCTTTGCCTCCTCTTCTGCCATTATTATGTCCTCCTATTCACACCAATATACACAAATTTCTCACTCCCCAGAAATCCCAAAAAATTAATTAGGAAAATAAAGAATAGTTTCTGTTTGGTTGCTCAGAAACTACGAACAAATGGTTCAAGTTAATAAAAAATGGAACAAATTGAAAAATGGCAGATAAAAAAAGCATAGATTAAAAGAACAAATTGAAAAATTAAAATTAAATAAATGGTGCATTAAAAAAATGACAAATTAGGAAAAAAAAAAAAAAGAAGATGAAAAATCGGAATTTTAAAGGGAAAAAAAATGGTAAGCTTGTACTAACCTAAAATGCTGAATCGAGGAGGAAGAACAAGAAATCGGTCAGAGAGAAGAACCGAGACCGAGGGGCAAAAGAGTGTGAGAACAGCGGCTGAGTTTGAGATTTTAGGGTTTTATTTGTTTGGCCATTAAAAAATATAAAAAGTAAATATTTTATAAAATGAACTCTCTGCTTTTAATTTATAGCTTCACTACATTGTCAAGGCTTTAAGACTAACTTTTGTAAATTCACTAGAAGGAATTACAACATATTTATATCTTAACTTTTATTTTAAATTTTAGGTATAATTATATTATTGATATTTAAATTATTTAAAATTTAATTATTTAATGCTTAATTTTTTAAATATTAATTAGTGCTAAAATTAAAAAATAGTATATAATTTAGTTATTTTAGAATGTTCTAAATTAGTTACAGATAAATATTATAGGTATTATTATATTTTTAGTGTTTAAATTTTTTAAAATTTAATAATTAATTTGTTTAATTTTTTAAAATATTATCTTCTATTAGTATATGTCATTAAATAAAATAGTTTTTAGTTTGTAACTGGCTAAAACAATTAAATTGTATATGATTTTTCAATTTTAATACTCAATTAATATTTTAAAAAGTTAAAAAATTTAATTGTTAAATTTTAAAAAGTTCAGATAATTATATTTTAATTTTATTATTGTTAATTTTTTATATTTATATTTATATTTTTAATTTTTTATCTTTTATTTTTTAAAAAATTACGACATTTTTTTTCCTTCTATTATTTTTGATTTTGCTTTTTATGATGTTTTGCTCAAAATTTCTTTCTTCTTCAATTTTATTTTTATTTTTATTTTATTTTAAAGTTTTTGTCATCAAAACTCGAGATATATATATATATATATATAATTGAATTATGGATATATTTGTGTTCAGTTAGTCTGTCAAATACTAAATCACTAGCATTTGATGAATAGGCTCCTCATGCAATATGTGTATATATATTCGTCTTCCATTATAATCTTATAACGCATATAATATTTCTGTATATGTAATTATTTTGATTTATTTTTTTTAATTTTTGTTTTTTTAAATTTTTTTCTTGGTTTTGGACTATAATGATTAGGAATTTTTTATATATATTTTTTAATCTAAATACACATCACATATTTGATGAAATACTTTAAATAAATAATTTTTTAATTTTTTAACTAAATATAATTAGATATGTATTAGTATGTATTATAAATAATTAAATATATGTGGATATATATTATAAAAGAATAATAATATATGTTATATATATATATATGATATATGTCAGTATCTATTAATTATATAATAACAATATATATCGATATATGTAAATATATATTATATATATACTTTAATTGAAAAAAATATTTTTATAAATATAGACTCCATGACTTTGATAATATATGTATGTATATGTTACATATACTTTCACTTAAAAATATTATTTTTGTAAATATATGCTTTCGTGTTTTTAAAGTCCAAGTTATAATCGTATTTTTTAAAAATATATATTTTGTCTAAAAGTATTTTTGTAGCATTTTTCTTGCGGTAGTATTTCCTCAAACAAATTTTTTTAAAAGTTATTTTTCGTAATTATCCCAATTTAAATAAATAATTTAGTTTAGGAAAATTAAATTGGAGGTTTTTTTAATGGCTTTCACCTAAAAGATTAGAGCTATATTTAAGGATTCACAAAAGTTATATTAACCAGGCGTTTGGTTCAAATTTCAACATCAAAATTAGAATTGCAATCAGAATGAAATAAAATCAGAACTGAAATAATAATTTATTTTTTCAATTGATTCAGTCTAGAATCGGAAATATGATTCACTTTAAAACCATTTGAATTTATAATAAGATCGAAATAAGAATTAATGATAAATTTTAATTTATAATAAATTAGTGTATATATATGTGTGTGAAGTGTTTTCATTTTAATAAATCAAAAAATGGGTAAAGGCATGAATTCTCCCTTCATGTTTATGCGAAAATACAGATTGATACTGAATATTTTTTTACTCAAACATTAGCAACAAAAATAACCACTGTTAAATTTGGGAAATAAGTGAACCTCACTTATTTATTTAATTATTAACATAATATAAATTTTTTAAAATTATATTTTAAATAAAAAAAATTAAATTATAATCAACACCATCTCCTCCTCAAAATCATCATCTCCAACTATATGACCAGTTAAATTAAAAAATTAATTTATTTTCTTCTTAATAACATTAAAAGCTAAAAAATCAAAGAAAACAGTGCGTATAAGCCCAATTCAAGAACAAAAATTAAGATCAAACATAAATGCATATAAACCTAATTCAAAAACAAAAATAAAGATCAAACAAAACTACATATTAATTCTAATTCAGGATCCCTTCACGCACAAAAAAAAAAAAAAGAAGAATGAGATTTGTTCGATGGAACCCATTGCATGTTTAAATCTTTTTACAGTTTAATATTTTGGGGGTTTTATAAAAATTAAGAAAATAGCAGTAGGGATGGTTACAGGGGGGATAATCTTGGTCCCTAGTGGAAATCCTCACCTCATTCCTCACCACACAAATGAGGGCATATTTGCCCCTGCTCTTGGAGATCTCTGCGGAAAATTTATATATATATTTTTTATTTTTAAATTAAAATTTTAAAATATAAAAAATTAATAATCTATAATAATTGTATATTTAATAAGATGGGGGGGGGGGGGGGGGGGGACAATCCTGGTCCCTAGTGGAAATCCTCACCTCATTCCTCACCACACAAACGAGGGCATATTTGCCCCCGCTTTTGGAGATTTATGTGGAAAATATATATATATTATTTTTTAAATTAAAATTTAAAAATATAAAAAGTTAATAATCTATAATAATTGTATATTTAATAAGATAGTAATCCAATAATTAAAATTAAAAAAAAAAGATAAAACACATCAAATTAAAATTATTTCATATATGTAAATAATTTAAACACAACATATATAATATAATATAATATAATATAATATGTAAAATATACTGGTCCCCACGGGGTGGTGATAAGAATCCTTGTGTTGTGGGGAGTATACTCTCCCTCCTCGTCTCGCCCTAGCCAACAGAGAGAGGTTTCTCCCTGTCTCCATGCTCGTGGGAGAAAGACACGGGTAATCTCCATCCCGTTCGGGTAAATTCCAATGGAGAATAGAAATTCTCTACCCTAGTGCTAACCCTAAATAGTAGGCTAGCTAGCTACCAGCATAACAGTCACTGGTGGCTATGGAATGTGTCTTATCAATAATTTAGTTGGCACAATCTTCTTCCCAAAGATGGTTAGGGTAGCACCAACAAAGATGCACGCATTGGTTTGCGTTACGGGGCTTAAATCCGCTGCTTCATTTATGATGATAACTTGGAGTTTCACTGGACATGAGCCATTGTTCAACTCCCAGAAGGCCAAAAATCATTTGCTTATTCTCTCTTGGTCTTCACCCAACTGTTTATCTGCACACGCTGCCCACTTAGACCTATTCCACCGTCTGATCGAGAGATAGTGGAACATATTGGAACCAAGTTGAAAAATGGGTGCTTAAGAGCTATGGCATCGAGCTGGTCTCCCATTTATAGTGCTAGAGTCTAACATGAAAGAGATGGGTTCAACATAAATATGGTTTTTTCTATTATAATAATATATAATAATTATTATTTAATGTAGAAAGTGTGTGAAAGTGGGTTCCACTTATTGTTTTTAAAACAAATCAGCATAATTATAAATGGTGTTAAAAGCTCTGTTTATTGAGGGGTTTAAGTGTCAGTTTTTAGTAAGTATTGCATATATTTGAGCCAAAACAATATTTAGGACCAATTCGTACTATCGTGCAAATATGAAGGGTAAGTTTGCACCTTCTTCCATAAAACATTAATGAAAAGTGTTATAATAAATTAGTAACTGATAGTTTACTGATTTCATTTTAGAAAATAATATGTATTAATTTAATTGAAAAGAAAAATATGTACAATAAAAAATATAAATAATCAGAAAATAAATATCTATTTTTTAAGATGGATGAAGAGAATTGATTTAATTATATGTATTTTGTTTTGTTTGTAGAGAAAATATGTTTTTTTAATTTTGTGTGCTCTGTATAATTGATGAGAAAAAGTATATGTAATAAAAAAGATATAAATAATCAAGAAATAAATACATGTGTTTTGGAAATGGATGAAGAAAATTGATTTGATTTTGTGTGTATTGTTTTATTTGTAGAGAAATTTTGCTTTTAGTTCTGATTTCTTTCAAGAATCAAAATTAATTAATGGAAAAATTATGGGGAATGGTTCATTCCTATTCTCGAGTAATAAGATTTTGGTTATCCTATCTATTTTATCTAAACAAACAGCAGTAATAGAAATTACCCATTCTCATTTCCATTTTCATTCTCTCCCTAAACCAACCACCACCTAGTTGAAGTATTTAGATCCCACATTATATATATATATATATTGTTAGCTAAATCATTAGCCTAATAAACTCTATTTTGATCTTAGACAATCAAATTAAATAATATTAATAGTTGTACCAAGTTACATTTTATAAAAACTTAAAATTTTGATGAAATTGGACATATTACAATTAGACCATGAGAAAGTCTGATCGGACCAAACATTCAAAACAAAATACATAGAGAAAATCACAGTCAGAAGTACTCTTAAAATCTCAACAGACCATAAATTCTCACTTGGACTATTAACAAGTTCGACCAAATTTGTTAATAGTTTGAGGTACTCCTAACTTTAGACCATGAAATGGTACGACCGGACTAAGCCTAAAAAATCCAAAAACTTCTAGAGTTTCACGCCCTATGGTATACCCAATTTTTCAATGGACCACAAGCAAGTTCGACCGAACACTTTAAATTTCATCAGGATACAGTAGGCGCATTTGAACAACTATACATGTGGCAAATTATAAAAAGCTAAATTTGAAATTTTAAATAGTCCAACCAGACCACTCAAGAGGCCAACCAAACCACGTGCTATTTTGGTAGGTGAGATCCGAACGTTGCTGACTTAACCAATCAGATAATGCCACATGTATTAGCCATTAAATATTTTGAACAAAAAATCAAATGACCTAATCATACCAGAGACAATCCAACCAAACTAAGCATATTCCAATTGGACTTACTTAAAAATCTCTTTAGATATTTGAAGGCTATAAGTACCTCATGGAACTTCACATTTCAAAAGATTTAAGAATTATATAGCTAAGAAAAACACTTTCAATTGCATTGTATAAAAATTTAAATTTTGTAATCCTTAAGTGTTGGGTGTGAGCATTAAACACTACTGTAAAGAGTATTAAACACTATGGAAGGAGGTAATGGAACTTAAAGCTTGAAGATACCTTGTGGACCAATTACAAGATAAAGAGCTAAGAAGATAAAGGAAGCCTTATAAGCTTATGTACAAATATTCGTAGATGCAAACATGGAGCCATATGGACCAAGTAGAGGCAAAGAAAAGTTGATCATTTTGTTGAAGGAAATGGATGATGAAGGCTAGTTGGGATTACTTGTTATTTAGCCCAACTAGTTATGCTATATTATTTTATTATTAGTTTATTCATAAGACCTTATATTATTTGGATGACATTTAATAATTGGATATTATATGCATGCACATTATTATTATTTGGGCCTTGTTATTTTAAGCCCAAGTTATTAGCACCTTATTAAGTCATTCTAGTTGGATTAGTAGGATGAGGGTAGAGGCATTCTTACAACCAAACACCCCTTTATTATTGTAACCTATTTAAACTATCTTGTATCTCCTTGTTAGAGGTTGGACATTATTAAATAAAAACTACAGATTTCTTGAGAGTGTATATTCTCTTATTCTTTATTTATTGTGAGATCAAGATTCATTATAACAAGGTTAATCACTTTGAAGTAGATAATTTCAAGGTTCTCTTTCATAGGTTGTAGTTTTTTCAAGGATTTGGCAAAGGATCTAATTTGGCTTTTCAAGGAATCCCTTCCAAGCATAAAGATGAGTGGGTCTCTAGTCCATATACTAGGGGTTCACGTCAGTTTGGTATCAAAGCCTAGTTTACATGCTAATGATCTTGATTTTGCTAATGTCTATAGTGCATGTAAAATGTTGCATTTCAAAACTTTTATAGGCATAATGGGTATTTAACGAGAGAAAGGAAAATATGCATACCTGTGTATTCTTTGAGAGAGATACTTGTGAGAGAATCACATAATGACGCGTTGATTGGCCACTTTGGAATAGATAAAATACTTGACATATTGCATGAACATTTCTATTGGCCTAACATGAATAGAGATGTTGCTAGGATACGCTCCAGGTGTGTGGAGTTAAGCAAGCAAAATCTAGGGACCAACTCCACGGGTTATATACTCCTTTACCCATTCCTAGTCAACCTTGGGTGGATATTTCTATGGATTTTGTATTGGGGTTGTAACACCCATATTTTTATTAAATATAATTAAATAATTAATATGGAGCTATGATTAGAGTGATAGAATAAGGACATGTATAGTATATGCCTAATGTATATACAAGATATAGATAAAATAAACATTGGATACATGATGTATACATAGTATATACATAATATATACAATTTCATTAAAAAATAAAGTTAGGTAAAAAGTAAAAATGTTAAAATTAAACATAATAATAATAATAATAAAAGAAGATTAAAATTGAATTTTTAGACCAGAGGAAGACTAAAAATACATATATTTTATTAATTAATTATTTTGTAATTATGTATATATAGTTAAAATTGAAAATGTTGGATATTTAAAGCTCATCTTCTTTATCATCCATTTATGGTGTCCTATTTTCTTTAAGAGGAGGCGAGGAATTTTTAATCCATCAACTACACCAAATTTCACAAGAATTTCCAAGGATTCAAGGTGATTTTGAAGATTAATCAAACAATAGGTAAGAATTCTTTCAATTTAATCAGCTTTTATATAGAATCAAGATTATATGAAATTTAGATTTTTGATGGAAGTAATTATAATTGTTGAAATGAATTATTTTGAAGTTATTTTGATGTGCATGTGATGATTTTACGGTTAGATGATAGAAATGAATTTGTTTTTGGTGAAGTTTGAGAAACGTACTAAGAGAAACTAAGGTTTGATGGACATTTGGTTAGAATTTGATTAACTAGTGGTTATTTTGAATAAAATGAGCATATGAATGATTCTAATGGAATAATTTTACTTATTGTTTGGATTAAGATCGAGTAGGCCAAGTTGCCTAAGTGAAGGAATTTAGGGTTTGGAGGAAGTAGGCTTGGAGGGTGGTTTTGAGTTTATTTTTGAGCTTTTCAAGGTGAGTACAGACTTTGTTAACATTTAAATTAAATATTCATGTTTGGCATCATCCATATTGGCATACCTCGAAGGATATTATTTTTCCTTTAAAGTAGCCTTATGTATAAATGTATGCATTTTTATCAAAGTTGTGATTTGTGCACTAGTTTGAAACTAAAAGCCATTGTTTTATGGTAAATGATAATGTTTTAAGCAATATATTAAAACTATGGAAATGAGTCACATTATGAATGTGACTATGAGTGGTGATTTTCACCTTCACTCCCGATGGAATGATTCTTGTGACTTCGGCACTGTTAGACTTTAGGCTTGAGAGAATATGGGCCTAAACTCGAAGAATAGGAGTCGCCACCCGGACGGGCCAAGAAAATAGAAAGGGGTGGATAACTTGATTCCTAAGGAATTCCCAACCCTAAGAGGTGGAAAATAGCTATCTACAAGTGCACATGTCGTATCAAGTAATAAAGTGATGAATAGAGTATCATTCCCATGGGGAGGGTTGTTCTAGATGAATAGAGTATCATTCCCATGGGGAGGGTTGTTCTATGTACCAAATAATTAAACTGATTATTATTTGGAAGACAAAATTCAAATTGTATTTAAACTAAAATAAAATTGAATTGGTTTGAAATTAAATCTAAGGATATAAAGCTTAGGGTTAAGTCGCCTTTATTAATTTATTATGGATTTTCTAAAGTATTGATTTAGTTCAACTTCCCTTTTGATTAATGGTTGAATTCTCCTTAGTTAAGCCTTAATCTCTCTCAAGTACTAAAACTAATATCAATTTAATCCTTATATCTACTCTCGTGATTATAAGTAATTAAATCAATTCATTAGGTTTTATGAGAATCTTGAATCAACCTCTTAAAGGTTTAACCTTATCGCTAAGTGAAAAACTTGCTTAAGATTGTTATCTCCTTGGAGTAATGTTATGTTCCCACTCTCGCTCCTAAATTAAGGTCAAAGATAATAAAATAATCAAAGATGAACTTAGCTAAATCAAAAGGTATATGTTATTCCATAATAAACTCAATATAAGAGATCAACCCTAAATAGAATTTAGTTCCTCATATTTGACATAAAAACACAATAATTATTAATTGAAAACATAATAACAAGAAAGAGCAAACTCTAGTTCTTTGAGTTAAAGAAGAACTCCACTTAGGCTCTTGAATCTCTTTCTTTGAATCCTAAGTTCACTCTTCTCTCAAAAGAAAGACTACAACTTCATTGATATAAGTTTAAGAACAAATCTCTAACCTTACTACAATCTCTCTTGTATCTAACTCTCACTTACCTATGAACTCAATCTAACTTTAGTCTAACTTCTCATGCTTGAATCCTTGGAGGAAATATGTTTATATAGAGTGCTTGGAAGCTTCATGGTAGAGGCAAGCTGGCATATTCATGAACATAACTTTCTATAGCTGTTTGGATCTTCAATTTTCAACTTTTCCAACTAAAAGTCATAAATTTTAGCCCCATGATCGTGGCATATGGGTGCCACGGTCTTGGCCTGGGTTAGAATGAACTATTTAGAGACATTTTTTAGTTATAAATGGTGACTAAATGGGCTATGATTGTGGTTTTTGAATGTCACAGTCGTGGCTTTTGAAGATAGGCTGCAAACTCTGACTTTTCTTCCTTTTTTTCACTCAGGTAGTAAGGAATTTAATCCTATGGTTGTGGTCCTCAAATTCCATGATTGTGGCATTCATTATCCTTCTGAAACTTTTATTTTTCTTTATATTTTGATGTGGTAGACTAAATTGAAGTCTAGGGTCGTGGCCTTAAAGAGCTATATGCGTGACCTTTAAGTCTTCTTCATTTTTTGCTTACTTTTCTTCAATTTTTACCACTAATTATTAAAAACCTTGAATCTTGCCTTTCTATGCTAAAACAAGATAATTCTAACTCAAACAAACAAAATCCATCAAATTCAATTTGAAAATGATTAAAATTTTAGTTAGAATTTCACAAAATATTGATCATAATTTCACTCTATCAAACTCCCCCATACTTAAACATTTGCTTGTCCTTGAGAAATTGAAGTTCATTACTATAGATTCCTTTATATTTTGAATTTATATACAAAAATTTAAGCAATTAAAAACATCAAAATTTAGGTCTTAATTTAGTTCTATAGCCTTTACTTACTTCATTCTCACCTCCTTTACTCAAGAAATTTAATCAATTGCAATCAATTATCAAACTTTAAATAAGCAAATAATCCTTTTATGCAAATTTAGCCTAGTCTCATATGCATGCTTAACTGAGCTTTCTCTACTAATAGATCATACTAATTCAAGGAAAATTAGAAGGACTTTGATTGGCTTGTAAGGGGGTCTATAAAGGTGAGGGCTAAATAAAGTTTAAATGAAATAGGTTACTTATCTTTAAAAAATTTCTCATATCATTAGTGTAGCTCTTGTATACACGGAGGATCCTTGGGTCTTTGCTCCTTTCTTGCCACCTTTTTCTGCATTAGGGAAATATTGATTTGATTGATATATATGCATATATATAGCTAATTTCCCCCAAACTTTAAACTTCAGAGTTTATTTTTAAAACAAAATGTCTATTCTGATCCTCTATATTTAAGCCAATTTATTTTAAGAAACTTTTTAAAAGATAATTAACCTTGAAAAAGGTAGTTATTTTGGTTATTTTAATCAAAGAAGAACTCATGCTAAAATTTTATTTTAGGCTCAAAGGGAAAAACTAGGGGCAATGTTAAAATTGATAGGTATAAGGTTTTGGTTTCACAAACAATGCCTAAATCATTTTTTCCTCTACTTAGCAAGGTCCAATTTCTCCTCAAAAGCACTTTTAAACATATTCTAGGCCTAGACAGAAAATAATATAAAAAATATAAACTTTTTCTAAATATTTTAATAACCAATCACTTTTAATTAATTTCAAGAGCTCATTTGGTTAAAAATCCATAAAGTATTATTATTTCACCGAATTTTAAACTTAAATTTCAAAAAAAAATTTAATTGAAAAATTTAAACACATAAAACCACATATAAGAAATCTATAGTAAACTTTAATTATTCTAACACAAATACATAAATAAATTTCATACAAAATAATTAAAAAACACATATGATTAATATTAAACCATAACAATCCAAAATGAAACCATAAGTGTAAAGATATCCAAAATATGCACAAAGAAATTAAAACCATCATAAATAATAACAAAGTATAACAAGTTTTGTAAATTATCAACCAATTGAGGGAAAACTCCTCCAAACTTGAATCACTATTGTTCTCAGTGGTCACCAGCATCATTACCATCACCAGGTGGAGGGGGCTACTATGGAGGTGGATAATACAATCTGAACTGGGCGAAAGAAGGTGTTGAATTGCTCACTTAGTCCGGTCATGTAGGTAGAGATAGTCCGAACCTCATGCTAGACTCCTCTAAATCGCTACTCTAGGTTATCAAATCATTGCTCCCAACCTTCATTCCTACGATTCAATTCAGTTTCAAAAGTATCAAGCCTGTTAGTAAAATATTCATATGTATTTGGTGGTGGAGCAAAAGGACCAGCCTCAGAAGGTCGAGGTGAAGGGGATTATTATTATTCTGCGGGTTCCTCAAAGTCACCTCCCTCTCCAAAAAGTTCCTCTTCATCAATATGGATATCAACATCAGGTGGTCCTAAGACTACATAATGACTATCTCTCTTCTCTGCTAGACTCATAGCCAAAATTGTACCCATATCAATTGTTTCTTACCCGGTACATGTGTAAGATAATCACAACTAGTATTCAGATACTCAACAATTTTAGTGATCAACACTCTTATAACATTTTTACTAGATTGTTTAACCACTTCCTCACATCTTTTGGTAAACTAAAAACCAGCATTGAAGGGTCTTTCTTCCATGGCACAATAAAGGAAATGTAATTCTTTGGAATTTACAGTGCCTTGACTCTCCCCTCTACAAAAGATGGTATTGGCTAAGACAACATGGATATAACTAAAAAAAGGATTTATAAAATTAGAGGCTTTGGATATTTTGCTATTAAATCGACCCATCCCTCCTAATCTAGTCCATGTCTCCTTTTCATCAAACCCATGAGTTTTCCTACTAATGCCTTGCAATTCAACTAGACTAATAGCATACCCAAATTCAATCACAAGCCAATTATAATTCCTATTGGCTAGTCTAAATTCCACCTTCCCATTATGCAGCATTACTATCTAGTGAAATAAATTTAAAAGCACTTAAAAATTCAAGTGTTAACTCAGCATATGTGGGATAGTGCATGCTAGCAAAAATTATCCATAGCATATCTGTGAACATTTTCAAAAGCACATCATTCCATCCTAATTTTCTAATAACATTACTATGAATAAATCTAGATGGAATTTTCTTACGAGCGCTCAATTCATAGTACCTTTTATGTTGAATTTCATCTCAAAAATGAATTTTTGGATACCTATTAGGTCTTTGAGGCGGTGGTGATGAAGGTGGAGATGGTGTTAATGGTGAAGAAAATTCTACTTACCTCCTCCTTTTGGAGCTTTCTCCCATTGATTTCTTGGCAAGAGTTTTGCTTCTAGGAATTTTGATGTTTAATTTGATGAAAAGGAATGAAAATTTGATTAAAACTGAGTGAAAAATGTTGATTTGGTCGTGGGATGAGAGGTTGAGGGTGTGGAATTCAAAACTTGGCAGCCAGGGTTTATAACAGTGAAGAGAGAGAGATAAAATGAGATGCTTTTATAGAAATAGATATGCCACGGCCATGGTCCTATGTGCCACGGTCATGGGCTTTACATTGACCAGTCAAAAGGCTTTTAAAATCCAATTTGGCAGCTTGAAGTGAAAGCCATAGTAGTGGCCCTTGGGGTGCCACGGTCATGAGATTAGGTTTGCTTTGGTCACTTCATTTGAGTTTTCTCTCCTTTTGTTGGGCAATCTTCTTTGCAATCCCACAACTATAGGCTTCTAGAGCCACAGTCATGGCATTCATTTTGCCACTGCTTCTTTAAAATATTTATTTTTTTCTCCATTGTCACAGCTCCAAACTGATTCCCATGTCCCTAGGAACTCCGAATCTACTGAAAATGTTCTTTTTAACAAATTTAGTCACCACTTTTAAATCATTTGTTGGACTTGCAGCTACTTCGACCCAATTAGACACATAAGCTACAACCACTAAAATCTATTAATGATTGAATGATGGTGGAAATGGTCCTATAAAGTCAATTCCCCAAACATTAAATAATTCAACTTCAAGGATTGAGTTGAGTGGCATATTTTGTCTTTTTAAAATATTTCCTACCCGTTGACATCGATCATATGAATAAACAAAAGCCTCTGCATATTTATATATGATTGGCTAGAAAAATTCGAATTGCCAAATTTTAGCAACTGTCTTAGAAGTGCTAGAATGATCTCCACATTCTTTTAAATGACAAAATTCTAAGATACTTTTCATTTTCTCTTCTGGTACACATCTATCAATCATTCCATCCCCACAATGCTTAAATAATAAAGGTTCCTCCCACATATAGTGTTTAAAATTAGCAAGAAATTTTTTCCATTGAGTATAAGTCATTTCTGATGGAAGGACACCACTTGCCGAATAATTAACAAAGTCAGCATATCGGGGCATATAAGTTTTAATAGAGAAAAGTTGTTCATCAAGGAATTATTCATTGATTGGTATTGTATCTTTTTCCATTTACTTCTCCAATCTTGAGAGGTGATCTGTTACTAGATTTTTAGCTTCTTTTTTTATCTTTAATTTCAAGATTAAATTCTTGAAAAAGCAAAATCCATCAATCAATCTTGGATTGGCTTCCTTCTTTCTCATAAGATATTTAATTGTTGTATGGTCAGTATAAACATTATCTTTATAACTTAAAAGATAAGATCAAAATTTGTTAAGAGCAAAACCTATATGTGAGCGGGGATTTTCGCCCCCACTCCCGGTGGAATGGTTATTGCAACTTCAACACTGTTTAGGCTCGGGGCCTTAGAGAACACGGACCTAAGTTCAGAGAAAATGGAGTCATCACTCGGAGGGGCCGGGAAAAAGAAAGGGGTGGATGACTCGATTCATAAGGAATCCCCAACCCCCTAATGGATTTGAAAAAGTTAGGTATGTGTGGGGAAGGCCCCACAACACCCGGGTCATTGGAACCAGCCTCCTTTGCAGGTCTTAATATTATAAAATTCTTAAGTATAACAATATTATCCATATTACATGCAACAATTGAAATAAAGCATCCTTATATTAAAATCAAAGCAATGTCCAAACAAAGCAAGTAACACCCATCGAAGATGGAAACATGTCCTTACATCATCCATGTCTAAACTAAATAGGACACCCATCAAAAGGTAGAAACATGCCCTTTATATTGGTCCAAAATATAAAAGCAATTTAAATTACATGATATTTAACTAATGAGGTACCCACAAAGTGGAAACATACCTCTTACAATTAATACTAAAACAAACAAGTAATAATAAAAAGAATATCTATTCATGATAAATTAAATAAATCAAGCATTGAAATTAAATAAATCAACCACCAAAGCATATAATAGACTACATAATAAAATCTAAAATTAAATAAAGCAAGTAAAGATAAAAATTAGGATTTACTGTTTCTATTTAAAGTTCTTTAATTAACATTTAGGGTTTTGGGATTTTAGTATTATTATTGTTATTTGTTTACTGTGAAGATTTTGGAAAATTGGAATGGATTAGGGTTTTATGAATTTAAGAAGGTAGTAAGGTTTTTTGGTTAATCAAATTAGGGTTTAAGGGTGACATCATAAAATTAGGGTTTTGGAATCTTAAGACATTTAGAGTTTGTAATTCATGGTTACTGGATTGTGATTTTAGGTTTACTGTATTGAGTTTTAGGGTTTAGATTTATTTTTCATAAGATTTTAAGGTTTTAAGGATTAAGGTTTAGGGAAACTAGGGTTTATTTTAGAAAACATATTTGGTTTTAGGATTTAAGAAAGCAGTTTAGAGCTTTATAAAATAATTATGATTTTTAAAACACGTAAAGAGAACTAGGGTTTTAAGATTTAAGAAAACATTTAGAGATTTCGAACAAAAAGTTATGGTGCAGATGAAAATAGTTGGGAAAAACAATTTAGGGTTTTAAAGCTTTTGGAAATAGAAGAAACAATTTAGGGTTTGTGAAGTTTTTAAGGTTTTTGGAAGTAGAAGAAATAATTTAGGTTTTTAAGGTTTGTGGAAACAAAAGAGTAATTTAGGGTTTTTTGAAGTTTCAAAAACGGGAGAGAAATATTTTAGGGTTTTAAGGTTTCTGGAAAGAGAAGAACAGTTTTAGGATTTTGAAGTTTTGATCACTGACTAATGGCTACTGGATGAATGTATGATCTAATGTAAAATATATTATTAAGTTTAATAATTTTTGTTACTTAAAACAAAACAAACGATGGAAACATTGTAAATAACATTAAATCAAAAATTTATAATCAAATCTCCATTTGTTGGTTCCTCCACAATTTGATTCTGGATGAACAAAGACAAAGGTAAGGTTGCTGCCTTTGATGAATTGTTGATTGCTTGCTTGTTGGTAATGTCTCTTGCTAGGGTTTTCTATCTTTTCTTTACTCTGATCCAATCCAAGTTCAAAAGTCTAATTTTCGATCACACCAATTTTTTTTCTATCTTTAATTCTGAGTTTTAAAGTGTTATTTATAGGAAAAATCATAAACCTAATTCTAATTGTTTAAGGAAACTAAAATTAATTAGGAAAAGAAACCAAAACCAAATAGAATTTGGTTTCAGAAAAAATTGAGTTAGAAGATTTGCTGGCAAAAACTGCGACTGTTGGCTAAGAATTGCGAGCGCTGGCTGGGCCTTGGCCAATTCCACTTTCAGCGACGAATTTTTTCGTCGCCAATTTTTTTTTATTTTATTAACTTCACCATTTTTATTTTTATTAAAAATTATAAATAATAAATACTAAAATAAATATTATTTAATTAAAATACCACAAAAATTATTTTGGACTATATAAAAAAATAACGGACCGGACTGGGTCAAAAATTAAGGGTCTACACTATAGCAAGCATTTCTTTTTCTATTGTAGCATAATTAATTTGGGTATCATCAAGGGTTCGACTCATATAGTAAATGACATGACTTTTCTTATCCTTCTTTTGACTTAATGCAGCTCCGATTGCATAATCACTAGCATCGCACATGAGCTCGAATGGAAAAGACCAATCTGGTATTGAGATAATATGAGTTGTTGTAAGTGCTGCTTTTAATCTGTTAAAAGCAATTAAACATTTATTAGAAAAAATTAAAGACAAAGCCTTTATTTAATAGCTCACACAAGAATTTGGCAATTTTTGAAAAATCTTTTATAAAATGCCTATAAAACCCTACATGTCCTAAGAAACTACGAACACCTTTAACATTGGTTGGTGGTGGTAGCTTTTTAATAACTTCAATATTTGCTCTTTCCACTTCAATCCCTTTTTTAGAAACCTTGTGTCTAAGAATGATTCCTTTTTCTACCATACAATGGAACTTTTCCCAATTTAGAATAATGTTCATTTCTTCACATCTTTTAAGTACCTGTTCCAAATTTTGTAAACAATTATCAAAAGTGGAACCATAAATAATAAATTCATCCATAAAAATTTCAATAATTAATTGCACAATATCAAAAAATATGGCCATCATGCATCTTTGAAAGGTTGCTAGTGCATTGCACAGTCCACAGGGCATTCAACGATAGGCGAAAGTGCCATATGGATATGTGAATATTGTCTTCTCTTAATCTTCAAGTGCTATAGGAATTTGAAAATAACCTGAATATCCATCTAATAAACAAAAATAAGCATTATCTGTAAGTCTTTTAAGCATTTGATCCATGAATGGTAAAGGAAAATGATCCTTGCAGGTAGCTTTATTCAATTTCCTATAGTCTATGCAAACACGCCATCCAGTGACTATTCTTGAGGGAATTAATTCATTATTTTCATTCATTATAACAATCATCCCTCCCTTCTTTGGAACTACATGTACAGGACTTACTCAAGACCTATCAGAAATTGGATAAATTATTCCTGCATCTAATAGCTTAGTCACTTCTGCTTTTACTACCTCTTTCATATTTGGATTTAATCTTCTCTCTTTTATCTATCACAGGTTTAGAAATTTTTTCTAATAAAATCTTATGCATACATATTAAAGGGCTAATTCCCTTAATACCATATATAGTCCAACCTATTTCCTTTTAATATTTTCGGATCAAATCTAAGGTTTGACTTAACTGAATACTAAACAAATTATCATTAACAATAATATGCAAAGTATTATTCAGTTCAAGAAATGCATACCTGAGATGGTTAAGAAGAGATTTTAATTCTAATTCTAGAGCATTTTCAATAGAAGGAGGTGGTAAGGTTTTACGTTTTTGAAGTAGTTCAAATTTTTTAAAGTACATGCGTGGAGTTTATTGTAATATTGAAGCATACACAACAAATTCCTTATTTTCATCTTCTAGTGTAGATCTTTTTACAAGACAAGTTCCTAAAGAATCGTCAACTTTGTGTTCACAAAATTATTGCACACATTCATCTATGACATCAACTAAGAAACAATCATCAAGAAATGTAGGATGTCTAGCTGCTTTTGTCAGGTTAAATTCTACTTTCTCCTCCTCTTCTACTTGTAAAGTTAGTTTTCCTCCTCCAACATCAATCATATCTCTAGCTGTAGCTAAGAATGACCTTCCTAAGATAAGCAACATTTCTACATCCTCGTCCATTTTAAGAATCACAAAGTCCACTGGAATGTAGAGTTTATTCACTTTTACAAGGACATCTTAAACTACTCCAATAGGATATTTTATTGATTGATCAACTAATTGTAGAGACATCTTTGTTGGTTGAAGTTGAGTGAAACCAAGTTTCCTACAAATAGAACTAGACATTAGACTGACACTAGCACCTAAATCACATAAAGTTTTATGGAAATCAACTTCACTAATAGTACAAGGAATAGAAAAACTCCCTGAAACTTTTAATTTTGAAGGAAGTTTATTTTGAATCACTGTACTGCACTCTTCTATAAGTGAAATTTTTATATTATCTTCCAACTTCCTTTTATTAGATAGCAACTCCTTAAGAAACTTCAGATAAGTCGGCATCTGTGCAAGTGCTTCTACAAAGGAATATTAATGTGAAGTAGTTTAAAAACTTCTAAAAATTTTTCATGTTGTTTATCTAATTTTTGTTTCTTTAATCATTGAGGAAAGGGAATTGGAGGCACATATGATTTAACAATTTCTTTTGGTGCTTCTTTTTCTGTGACTTCTTCTTTTTTCTTTATCCTTCTTCTTTTCCAAGTTTGGAGTTTTGTGCGATTGAGGATATTCAAGTTGTAAACCACTCCTTAACATTACAACTTTGCAATGCTCCCTTGGATTAATCTTTGTTCGGCTAGGAAGAGCTCCTTGATTGGGAATGTTGAGAGAGCTAGCAATTTGACCTACTTGAGTTTCAAGATTTTTATTTTGTGTTAACAAAATTCAATTTTCTACTCAAGCTAGTCATATTACTTTTCAATTTTATCAAATCTTTCTGATGTTTCTCTAATGAATTTCTCCAACGCATATTTGTATCTCGATTTTTCTAAAGAAATAGAACCTTGGTCATGGTTCTTCATGTATGGAGGTTGATAGGGCACCTTTTGGTTGTTCTGATTTCCTCATGACAAATTATAATGATTTCTTCATGTTGGATTGTATGTGTTCCCTTGAAAATTTGGACCCCTATTTTGATTGCCCAAAAATTGAACTTGCTCTATGCAATATGCTATATCGTGACTTCCTCCACATCCTTCACATTGCTAGAGATGATGATGATAAGTTGTCATGCTCTAATTTCTTGGCAATTGTATCTACCTTGGCTACAAGAAAAGAAAATTATCAATTTCATGTAAAAATGCAACTCTTTTATGCATACCTCATTCTGAAGTCCAATGGTCATTATTTGCTGCCATTTCTTCAATCAAATCATTGGCTTCAGAAGGAGCTTTGTTCATAATTGCACCACCTGCCGCTGCATCAATCATTCCTTTGATATTTGGATGAAGACCATTATAAAAAGTTTGAATCAAAAGCCATTCAGGTACTCCATGATGCGGATACTTTCTTTGCAAATTTTTAAAATGTTCCCAAGCTTCATACAAACTTTATCCATCTAGTTGAATAAAGCTTGTGATATCATTTCTCAATATAGCCATTTTTGTTGGTGAAAAATATTTTGCAAGAAAAGTTGCGGTTAATTGATCCCATGTAGTGAATGTACTCGGTGGTTTAAAAGTGAGCTAATCCTTTGTTTGATCCCTTAAAGAAACCGGGAAAAGTCACAAAAGGATTATTACATCAGATACACCATTAATTTTAAATGTATAAGATATTTCTAAGAAATTAGAGATATAAGCATAAGCATCTTCATGCGGCAGGCCATGGAAAATGGATTGTTGAATCAAGTTGATAAGTGGGACTTTAGATCAAAAGTGTTGGCTTGCACTGGTGGTTTAGTTTTGCTAGACCTTGGTTGAGCAGAAGTCATAGCATATTGCTTCAGCGTCATATTTTTAGGATCTCCCATGTGTAGACCCTTAATTTTTGACCAAGTCTAGCCCGATATTTTAAAATAGTCCAAAAATAATTTTTATTATTTATTTTAATATTATAATATAATATTTATTATTTAATTTTAAATATTTATATAATATTTATTTTTAATAATAAAAATAAAAATATCAAAAAAGATAAAAAAATAAAAAATTAGACTGATCGGCGAGCGATGCGCGGCAAAGAGGCTTGCGGAAAATTGGCAAGCAGGCCTACGGTGAAATCATTGCTTGCCAATTTGCCACACATGCCAGTAAGCAGCCGGCTAGTTCACCACACATCCTTGCAGCAGCACGCCCAGCTCGTCTCGCATCCTCGCAACAAATTGCCAGCAACCCGTGGCAGCCCGCGTTCGCTGCCGATTTTGCCAGAAAGACTTATTAACCTCGGATTGTTTTATTTCCTTAACAGTCCATATTTCCTTAGCCAAATAACATTAGGTTTTTATTTTTTCCTATAAATAACACATTAAAACACAGTATTAGGGACTTTTCTTGGCAACTTTGGACGACACAATTATTGAAGGATTATTCAAGGACTTGAGCAATTTAGGCAGAGACTTGGAGACTTCAGGGATGAAAAGAAATCATTAGTAAAACTTTAACAATTATTAAGAGAAAAGCAATAAACTCACAGCAAGTAATCCAAAGAGGCAGTAACCACAATCAAGGTAATTGCCAAATTGCCAAAGCTCAACCAAAAATCAAGTTGTTTCAAGCATTAAGGCAGAGAGTTTGGTTCAATGTTCAAAATTGGTGGAGCCTTCAACGCAGGTATTTTCCTTTAAATTTAACTTCTTTAAACATACAATAGCTATGTTATTTTACCTTTAAAACTTTTTGATTATTTTGGGTTGTTATAACACAATAGCTTCATTATTTTGGTCATACAAATTTAATTACTAAAGCCTTAATTACATAAAATCAAAGATCAACCTGTTTTTCCATCCAATAGCCATGTTATTTCTTTTATATTGAATAGTTCTTAGTTAACTAATCTAGTAATTAAAATACAAAACCCTAATTGTTATACATAAAACCTATAAAACCCTAATTTTATTCAATAAACCCTAATAGATGCATAAACCCTAAATTTATATACTTAAAGCTTTATTTAATTTAGACGTATGTTTATTATATATTTTGATTGACGGTTCATGTCCTTAATGAATAATTTATTTATGATGAATGGTTGGTTATTTTTATTGATTTGCTTTGTTTTTAAAATATTGTAAGAGGTATGTTTCCATGTTATGGGTACCTCATATATTGAGCATCATGTAATTTAAATTACTTCAAGTTTGGATCAATGTAAAGGATACATTTCCATCAATTGGTGGGTATCCTACTTTATTTATTTTCTTTTGGACATTTGGCAATTGTAAAGGCATATTTTCATCCATGGATGGATGCCTATTTATTTATTTTGTTTGGACATTGCTATGATTTTTAATAAAGTATTTGTTTATTTTTATGATTGTATGTAGTGTGGATAATATCATTATATTTAAGAATTTTATAATATTAAGACCTGAAAAGGAGGCCAGCTCCAATAAACCGGGTGTTGTGGGGGTGTTGGGTCATTCTCACCTTCCCCAAACGTACCCAACTTTCCGAACCCATTAGGGGGTTGGGGATTCCTTAGGAATTGAGTTATCCACCCCTTTCTTTTTTTTTTGTCCCGTCAAGGCGGCAACTCCATTTTCTCCGGGCTTAGGTCCATGCTCTCTAAGGCCCCGAGCCTAATAGTCCAGAAGTCGCAAAAACCATTCCACATGGGAGTGGGGGCGAAAATCCCCGCTCACACCATGGTTGGTTCTTCGTCAGATGAATCAATAGGATTATTGATCTTATGAATTTCTGCTAGAGTTCCTTCCACTGTTCCCTTTTCTTTCCACTCCTTCTTCTTCTTCCCATAAAATCGTTCAATTTCTAGATTATATGGCTTGAGTTTTGTACTTGAATTTCTTCGCATATAAACCAAATCAATAAAAGTAAAGAAATTAAAATAGAAAATAAAAATTCAAAGCAATAACAATTGAATATTATTAATATTAGAATGGTTGCCTCTCTGGCAACGGTGCCAAAAACTTATTAGGACTCGAGCCTAGCTATCTATAAGTGCACAGGTCATATCAAGTAATAAAGTAATGAGTAGAGTATCATTCCCACGAGGAGGGTTGTTCTAAGTATCAAAAAATTAAACTGATTATTATTTGGAAGTCAAAATTCGATTTGTATTTAAACTTAAATAAAATTGAATTGTTTTAAAATTAAATCTAACGATATAAAGCTTAAGGTTAAGTCACCTTTATTAATTTATTATAAATTTTCTAAAGTATTGATTTATTTTAGTTTTCCTTTTGATTAATGGTTGAATTCTCCTTAGTTAAGCCTTAATCTCTCTCAAGTACTAAAACTCATATCAATTTAATCCTTATATCCACTCTCGTGATTATAAGTAATTAAATAAATTCATTAGGTTTTGTAAGAATCTTGAATCAACCTCTTAATGGTTTATTCTCATCTCTATGTGAAAAGCTTGCTTAAGATTGTTATCTCCTTGGACTAATATTATGCTTTCACTCTTGCTCTTTCACACAACATCTCATTCAATTAATCATTGGTCAGATAATCAAAGCGTTAAGATCAAAGATAACAAAATAATCAAAGATGAACTTAGCTAAATCAAATAAGTATATGCTATTCAATAATAAACTCAATATAAGGGACCAACTCTAAATAGAATTTAGTTCCTCATATTTGACATAAAACACAATAATTATTAATTGAAAACATAATAACAAGAAAGAGCAAACCCTAATTCTTTAGGTTGAAGAACAAGTCCACTTAGACTTTTGAATATCTTCCTTTGAATCCTAAGTTCACTCTTCTCTCAAAAGAAAGACTAGAACTTAATTGATACATGTTTAAGACAAATCTCTAACCCTACTACATTCTCTCTTGTATCTAACTCTGACTTACCTATGAACTCAATCTAACTTCAATATAACTTTTCATGCTTGAATCCTTTGAGGAAATATGTTTTTATAGAGTGCTTGGAAGCTTATTGGTGGAGGCAAGCTGGCAAATGCATGAACACAACTTTCCACAACTATTTGGATCTTCAATTTTTAATATTTTCAGCTAAAAGTCATAAATTTTAGCCCAGTGTTCATGGTATATGGGTGCCACGGTTGTGGCATGGGTTGGAATGAATTGTTTGGAGACATTTTCCAGCTATAAATGGAGGCTAAGTGGGCCACAGTTGTGGTGTTTGAATGCCACGGTCGTGGCTTTTGAAGATAAGCTGCAACCTTTGACTTTTCTTCTTTTTCTTCACTCAGGCTGTAGGGAACTTAATCCTACGGTCGTGGTCCTCAAGTGCCATAGTCATAGCATTCATTTTCCTTCTGGAACTTTTGTTTTTCTTCATGTTTTGATGTGGAAAACTCAAATTGAAGTCCAGGATCTTGTCCTCGAAGAGCCATGGGCTTGGCCTTTAAGTCTTCTTCATTTTTTGCTTACTTTTCTTTTATTTTGTACAACTAATCATTAAAAACTTTGAATATTGCCTTTCCATACTAAAACAAGATAATTCTAACTCAAATAAATAAAATTCATCAAATACAATTGGAAAATGATTAAAATTATGGTTAGAATTACACAAAATATTGATCATAATTTCATTCTATTATAAATTATGAAGAGGTGGGCTTGAAATGAAATGAGAATTTTGGGTGTGCTATTTCCTTACAAGTTTTGTTTTGTTGGTTTTGGGATTTATAAAAGTTATAAATGAAACTCTGGTAAAAAAATTTTCAGATATTTTATATTTAAATAAAGCTATATTTTTAATAGTTATATTGTTATTATTAAATAGAACCTTTTATAGTTAATTATTGTATCATTCTTGTATTCTTTATATGTATGTTATATATATGGGGTGTATATATTATACGTATATTGAGTATAAGTGTGTTACATTTATTTGGGTATCAGAGCCCAGGCTTGAGATTTTTGACCTAGGTGGATTTTAAAATAAAAAAAGGGATTTTAAATTATGATTTGAGGTGTGATACATGCATGTGCATTAGCAATTAAGTTGGTTTATGATGTGGCAATATTTACGTTATGACATATATAGGTTGTAATGGCATCTAGGGCACATAGGTCAGAGGAGGAGAGTACTGAAAGTAATGCTCTAGGTGGGGGTAGGGTTGGAGCTAGTTTGGAAGTTAGTATAGAGGGTGCTAGAAAGGGCCTTATTACCAGCTAGACCAGTGGCACAAGATGCTCCATTTTTTATGCAGTAGATGGCGAAGTATTTCCATCAACCCCAAAACCTCAGCAGAGTAGGAGGTATGACAAACTTAGGAAATATAGTGCTATAGATTTTGTAGGTACTACTGATCCAGCTGAAGTAGAGCAATGGTTGAACAGAGTGGAGCGGATTTTTGTGCAGTTGGAAGCTACAATAAAAGAGAAGTTTGATTATGCTATCTCATTACTATAGGTTGACGCTTATGACTGGTGGAAGACAGTTCCACATGGTTTGAAAATACCCCCATTATTCACATATGATAATTTCTTTGCAGAGTTTGAAGAAAAATACATGCCAGGGATTATAAGGATGAGAAGAAGAGAGAGTTTCTAAATCTGAAGTAGGGGGTGAGGACTATGATAGAATATGAGAAGGAGTTCTTATGATTGAGCAAGTGTGCTGGCGGGATAATTCAGATGAGAGAGATAGGTGTAAGAGGTATGAAGAAGGGTTAAAGCTTGCTATCTTCAGCTAGGAGTGTAGAGAAGGCTCAAAAAGTTATAGCTGCAACAATATTGGAAGAGAGTAAGGGTGAGAGACCAAAGTTTGAGGTGAACCCATCGTCGTATAAGAGAGGTCAAGGGAATCCACCACAGAGATTTGGTAGGAGCCAGAAACAGTTTGGTAGGTATTTTCAACAGAGGCAGAGGCCTACAACATCAGTGGTTAATGCCCTTACCCCTTCATCTCAGAGACCTACTCCGCCCACTTGTACTCAATGTGGTATGGCACATAGGAGAGTCTGTTGGAGAGCTAGTTTAAGAGGCTCTTTCATATGTTAGAGATTGTCTAGAGTCGTCAGAGATTAGACAAATAGAGACAACAATGTCTAGGCATAGTGTCAGAAGAGGTGGAGGTGGTAAAGGTGTAGTAGTAGGATCTAGTCAGAGAGGAGAGTCTATATCAATTAGCATATCAAAAGGAGGCTATAACTTCACAGAGAGTGTATGTGATGCAAAGGAAGCCAAATGCCTCGGATATAGTTGTTAGTAAATTTTCTCTACTTGGTATTACTATTCATACATTGATTTACCCTAGGTCAACTCATTCATACATTAGTGCATCTATTGTGCCTGTTGGTGACATGCATCAATGTCTTTAGAATATGATATGCTTGTTACTAATCCTTTAAGGCATAGTGTGGTTGTTAGTAGGGTGTACTAATATTATCTAATATCGGTGCATGATAAGGAGTTCCTAGGTGACTTGATTGAGATGTCATTTAGGGATTATGATCTCATTCTAGGGATGGATTGGTTATCTAGACATCAACTATGGTAGATTATCAGTGAAACCTTACTTGGCCCATGTAATGGATATTAAGACTGTGGGGGCCTAATCTTGATAGTATGCCAATGGTTGCTGAATTTCCTAATGTGTTTCCAAATGAGTTTCTAGGGCTATCTCTTGTGAGAGAAGTGGAGTTTGGTATTGATGTGATACTAGGCACTACCCCCATTTCTATTATCCCTTATTGGATGGTACCTGTAGAATTGAAAGAATTGAAGGTGCAATTGCAAGAGTTACTTGATAAAGGGTTTATCTGCCCTAGTGTGTCACCATAGGGAGAACCTGTTCTATTTGTCAAGAAAAAGGATGATACTTTACGGTTATATATTAGTTACTGCCTGTTGAATAAAGTGACCATCAAGAATAAGTACCCATTGCCTCGCATTGATAACCTCTTTAATCAGTTAAAAGGGACAATCATATTTTCTAAAATTGATTTGAGATCAAGGTACTACCAGTTAAGAAGTAGATATACCTAAGATTGCTTTTCGCACGTGGCACGACCATTTTGAGTTCTTGGGGATACCTTTTAGGTTAATAAATGCACCAACACCTTTCATATATTTGACAAACTAGATCTTTAGGCCATACTTGGATTCATTTGTGGTACTGTTTATTAATGATATTCTTGTTTACTCACATAATAAGGATGATCATGATAGGTACCTGCAATTATACTATAATTTTTATGGGAGAAATAGTTGTATGCTAAAGTATCCAAGTGTGAATTCTAGTTAGATAAAGTTGCTTTTCTTGGACATGTGGTTTCAACATATGGTATTAGAGTTGATCCAAATAAGGTAGAAGCAATCTTGAATTGGAGTCCACTAAAGAATATGACAGAGTCAGAAGTTTCATGGGTTTGGTAGGTTATTTATTGCCAATTTGTGAAAAGGTTTTTTATGATAGCTATATCACTTACTAGGTTACTTCATGAAGATGTGAAGTTTGTATGGACAGATCAATATCAAGCAAGTTTTGATCATCTGAAAGAGATGTTGACTCAAGCTTCTGTTCTTACTTTATCTATAGAAGGTAAACCATATGTGATTTAAAATGATGCTTCACATAATGGTTTAGGGTGTGTTTTGATGCAGAAGGGCAGAGTTATTACTTATGCTTCTAGATAACTAAAACCTCATGAGTTAAACTATCTGAATTATAATTTGAAGTTGGCAGCTATAATATTTACATTCAAGATTTGGCGACATTACTTATATGGAGAGATGTTTCATTTATTTAGATCATAAGAGTTTGAAGTATTTGGGTGTTTAAAAGGAGTTGAATCTTAGATAGGGTTGGTGGTTAGAGTTGATTAAAGATTATGAATATTTGATTAACTACCACCTGGGTATGACAAATGTTATTGCTGATGCCTTGAGTCGGAAGTCTATGGTAGGGTTGACTGCTTACTCTCTATTATTGCTAGTAAAGTTGAGAGTTTTACAGGCTACATTGGAGATTTGTGATGATGGTGCTATTGTGGCTCAGTTGCAAGTTAGTCGACTACTGCTTGATTAGATTAAAGAAGCATAGAAGGGAGATTTAAAACTTTAGAAGATTTTTGAGGAGAGTCCTAAGGGGGAGAGTAAAGATTTTCAGGTTAGAGGTGACGACAATTTATGGTATGAGAGCAGTTATGTGTTCTTGATGATGTTGAATTGAAAAATAAGATTTTAGAGGAAGCACATCAATCTCTTTATGCTATGCATCCAAGAGTACTAAGATGTATCAATATTTGGAAAGACATTATTGGTGGTCAGGAATGAAGAATGATATAGTAGAATTTATATCCAGATGCCTCACTTGTGAGTGGGCTAAGGCTGAACATCATATATGTTTAGGTTTATTGAAGCCATTATCAATTCTTGAGTATAAATGGAAGCATGTGATAATGGATTTTGTATTTGAACTGCCTCTTACATAGAGAAGACATGATGCAATCTGGGTGATAATGGATAGGATAATAAAGTCAGCACATTTTCTTTCAGTCAGTACATACTATTCTCTTGACAGGCTAGCTATAAATTATATGCGAATGAAATTTTGAGGTTATATGGTGTTCTAGTTTCATTAGTATTGGACAGAGGTCCACAGTTTACATTAAGGTTTTAGAAAATTTTACAAGATGCTTTGGGTACTCCATTACATTTTAGTATTGCTTTCCATCCATAGACAGATGGACAGTCAAAGAGGGTAATATAGGTGCTGGAGGATATATTGAGAAGTTGTGTGATTGAGTTTACTGAAAGCTGGGATAGGCATTTACCTTTGGCAGAATTTTCCTACAATAATATCTATTAGTCCAACATAGGGATGTCACCATATGAGGCATTGTATGGCAGAAAGTGTAGAAAACATTTGTGTTAGGATGAAGTTAGAGAAGGAAAACTAGTAGGTCTTGATTTGATTAAAGAAATAAAGAGAAAGTTATGATAATTCGAGATCAATAGAAAGCATCTTCGGATTGACATAAATCTTATTTTGAATTGAGACGAAAAAATACAGAGTATAATGTGGTTAACAAAGTGTTTTTGAAGGTGTCACCATGGAAGAAGATATTAAGATTCGGTCGGAAGGGAAAGTTGAGTCCTCAATTCATTGGGCCATATGAGATCCTAGAGAGAGTTTGATCTATTGCTTATAAACTAGCTTTACTGCCTAAGTTAGAGAAGATTACAATGTTTTCCATGTTTCTATGCTTCGGAGGTATATATTAGATCCATCACATAAGTTGTAGACCCTTAATTTTTGACCAAGTCCAGTCCAAAATTTTAAAATAAGTCCGAAATAATTTTTATGGTATTTATTATTTATTTATTATTTATTTAATATTTATTTAATTATTTATTATTCATTTTATTTATTTTTTTAAAAAATATATATAAAAAATAAAAAATAAAAAATTGAGTGAACCAATCGGTGAGCGACACGTGGCAGGGAAATTTGCCGCAGGACGAAATGGCTTATGACTAATTGGCTTGGGCCAATTCATCGTAGTTGAATGCTGCGATGAATTGGGCAGTACCTCGTAGGTGCTCGCCCAATTATTCAAGTCTTAGCCTCATTGCTCGCCTGTTGCTCGAGTCCCAGCAGCCTGTGCCAGCGCGCTGGCCAATTTTCGCTAAAATTTGATTTTAACTCAGAAAGGTCAATTAATTTCCTAAATAGATTGAACTTCCTTAAGATATTAGGTTTTATTTTAAAAATTCTATAAATACTAGCTTTAAAACACAGAATAGGGGATGACAAAAAAATACTCAAGGATTACAATTGGACTTTTAAGTCTTGAAGCAACCTAAAGCAGCGAACAATAAGAAGAACACTTCCATCAACAAGGCAACAAGGCAACAACGAAGGTTTGATCTTAACTAATAATTTTTCACAGTAGGCATAGCATGCTTTCTTTTAAATGTTTCATTGATATTAATTTTTTCAGTAGCAAAAAATTGTTTAATCCGAATTATATGTTTTATGAACCAAAACTCTAATTAATTAAATCCTTAAACCCTCATCTAATTCCTTAAAACCTTTAAACCCTAATGTCCTAGTGGCTAATTAATCCCAAAAATCCTAAATTATTTTGTTAGAACTTAAAGCCTTAAATTATTTTTGTCCAAAACCTTATGTTGTTTCATTAAATCCAAAAACTCTAATCATTTTGTCCAAAACCTTAATTTATTTCCCCAAATCATTATTTTTTCTAAAATAATGAATCAAAACCCTAATCTCTTTTAAGACTTGTCATCCAAAAACCCTACTTTCAAATTATTCTACCCAAAACACCAAAATCGTAGCCTAGTAGACTTAAAACCCTAATATGAGAAGACCCTAATTTGTTCCTAAAATGTCAAAATCCAATTTTCCCAAACCCTAGTCAAGGAGCCTTAAAATTCTTAAACTGTGATTCCCAAAACCAAGACCCCACAATCTAAAACCCTAATTCCAATAATTAAAAACCATAAACCCTAGTTTCCTAAACAATATTTTATAAACCCTAGCTTGTATATTAAGTCTTTAATTGTTATTTGAATCCTTCTTTACATACTTAGTTTACATTTTCATATCTCAATCTTTATTTGGCTTATAATGAATGGTTTACTTTCATAATGAATGATTGAATGTCTTTTATTGGTTTACTTTATTTTTCATTATGTAAGGGGTATGTTTCCACCTTATAGGTATCTCATTAATTAAACTTCATGTAATTTAAATTATTTTTCATATTTTGAGATTTATGTAAAGGATACGTTTCTACCTTTTGGTAGGTGTCCTAATTAGTTTTAGACTTTGGACAATGTAGGACATGTTTCCATCCTTGGATAGGTGTCCCCTTATTTGTTTTGTTTGGACATTGCTATGGTTTTAATAAAGTAATTATTTATTCTTATGATCGCATGTAGTATGGGTAATGTCATTATATTTAAGAATTTTATAATATTAAGACCTAAAAAAGAGGTCAGTTCCAATGAACCGGGCATTGTGGGGGTGCTGGGTTATTCTCACCTTCCCCACACATACCAAAAATTTTCAAACCTAATAAGGGGTTGGGGATTCCTTAGGAATCGAGTCATCCACCCCTTTCTTTTTTCACGACCTGTCCAGGTGGCGACTCCATTTTATCCGAATTTAGGCCTGTGTTCTCTAAGGCTTTGAGCCTAACAGTGCCAAAGTCGCAAGAACCATTCCACGTGGGAGTGGGGGTAAAAATCCCCGCTCCCAGTAGCGACTTCACTAGGGATAAGAGAAGTTGATTCCGTTGGTCTTTATATTATTCTATTCTTTCTTATCATGATATTACCATTACATCATTTAGATTACATCGTGTGCGTGAGTTAGGATGCCCATGTTACCCGTGTTGTGTTATATAAGGGATACCATACTTTCACTCAAGGTATGGAGATTGAGCATGTCATAATCACTCATAGCTTTGTACCTTTTGGTATATCCTTACTATGGGAACCTAAGCCTTTCAACCCAAAGATTAAAGCTCATATAATTGGCCTAGTTACTTTTCTTAGGGTTTTACCCCAAATACTTGTTGTTTGACTATGGTTAATTTATCTTAGTTTAAATCATGGCTTATTGGTTTGTTCTTTTTCTAATATGACCTAATTACATTGTGAGCTCAAATAATTTTTCCCTCTAAATCCAAAAGACCAAAGCTATTTTTAAAATTTTAAAATTGGTCTTTAGACATAAAAATTTTCTAAAATAAGCCAACAATTCTTTTCTCATGACCCAAATACAAAGTCCAAAATCCATTTTTTCTAAAATCTTTTTAAAATGGGCTTAGGAAAAAATTATTTTTACAACCTTTTGAAAGAGCTTACGAATATTTAGGTCAATTATGGAAATACCAAAAATTAATTGTGAGCCTAGTTTATACTAAGAATTATTAATCATGGGCTTATTTTTGGCATGAATCATTAGTTACTTTTTCAAGTGAGAAATCTATTTATAATAAACCTCTTAATTTAGTTTTAATCCAATATAGCATAAAAGCTGCTTTAGTTGGTTGAATGGATTAAAACCTAATTAATGGGAATTATCATGAACTGATTTCCATTTTTAAAAATATAACTATTGGTTGAACTATCCGAGGGAATTTTTTGAAAATATAATATCCCAGGTTGCTATTTTGTTGACCATAAACCTAGGAAAAGAGACTCGCCATTCATGTATGGAAGTTATAAGGTTGGAAGGAACATCCTAATTATCTTTGTTTATTTATTGTTTGTGCATACATGCATACACATATTGCATAACATATCATTAATCCTTTCTGGCTTACAGACCTGGAGTATAGTAGCTCAAGAGCGTACAAAAACCCCACCTACGCCAGTGACATAGAATCCAGCAGCAACTCATTTAGCTTCTCACCAAAAGTAATGGAGCCCGAACAAATTCAAAGAATGGTGGATGACGCCCTCAATGCCAAGATGGAAGAACTAAAGGAGGCCCTGGCCTAGACCATGAAGAACTAATTGGCTGCAATTTTGGGGAATAATGCCGAGGCATCTGCTAGCATCAAGAAGCCAAAGGACAAAGGGAAGACTAAGGTTGGTGAAGCGGATTTTGAGGATGACAAAGTAGTCATTGATGATGATGATGACTGGGATTAATACTTCTAAGATCCTCAAGATAAGAAGAAAGAGCCGAGGGTTATGGAAAAAGCAACTGTAGAAAAGACTGAAAATTCTAATGTTGAGAAACTGATTGCTGATTTGGAGAAGAAATTTGAGAAGAAGCTAAAAATTAAAGAAATGTTGGAGGTCGACAAGTTGTTTGAACAAGACGAGGAGGTCCCTTACAAGTTTAAGATGCCTTCCTTCACTAGGTACAATGGTACAGGAAATCCTTACTTGTATGTTAAATAATACATCACTGCCATGCAATCTGCCAGAGCTACTAAAGCTCAAACTCTGAGGTATTTTATGCTCTCATTGGTTCTTGTTGTGAAAAATTAGTTCAATACTTTGGAAGAAAGTAACCTAAAAGATTGGGACATGTTGTACAAAGCCTTCGTTCAACATTATGGGTACAATGTCGAGCTGGAAGTTATCTTGATGGAGGTGAAGACCATTAGGCAAAGACCAAATGAGAAATTTGTTGATTATGTAAAGAGATGGAGAAATGAGGCAGCTTTGCTCAACAAGAGGCCTGATGATTCAAATCAGATTAGGATGATTGTGAGAGGGGTGTTGCCTAGTCTTTGTGAAAAGATATCTCATACACTCATCTGGGATTTTAAAGATCTTCTCCAAGCTGGTCTGCAAATTGAAGAGTGGGAAAGGGAGGAGAACTACTTTTCGGCAAGAAGGAACAAGAAAGGGAACTATCAGTCAGGTAATCAAAGTACATAAAAGGAAGCTGATGTTAATGCCACTGGTCAAGGAGGAATAAGGCAGTTTTCAAAATTGGGGAAGCTGCTGTCTTGGATTCTTAATAAGCTACAAAAGAAGGGATTGTTACAACCCTTGATTCCTCATCATTTGCCTAATCCTCTTCCACCTAACTTTGATACTAAGGCATTTTTCCAATTCCATCAAAGGCCTGGACACGAAATGGACAACTGTATGAAGTTGAGGCATGAGATCTGGAATTTAATTGATAGTGAAAAGTTGCCTGAGCTTGATAAGCCCAATACCAAGAGCAATCCTTTGCCTAAATTTGGAAGAGTACCTCTGCCAACAACCTTCATGGTAGGAGGAGGAGTGGAGGAAGATTTTGTCTTTCAAGACTGGAATATCGAAGATGCAGAATGAAGGAAAATTTTATTCAACAAACTTCCCTTAACTTGGAGTGTTACTCTATTTATTTTTCTTTGTTCAATATTTAATTAGAACAATTATGTTTTTCAAATTATGTTTGTTTGAATAAATTACTTTCATCAAAATTTTTCATGGTCTTTGTTCATTTTGGTGCTCAATTGATGACTAATTTAGCTTGATCTTTATGAATTAGTATATTTATGCATTATAATTCGAATAACTTTACTAGATGAGGGAATTATTCTATAGCCTTGAAATGTGTATGTTTACTTAAAGAGGACTCCTACATAATTACCTTTGTCTAGTTAGTCTTAGAACATGCTTTGACAAACTTTCGAGGCAAAATTGAACTCTGCTTATTTTAGGGAGAGATGATCTAGGCATTGTTTGGTAAGCTAATAATTAGTATCCACTCGATTAAATATCAATCCCTAGTTGTCCCTTTGAGCCTTTATGAGATTTTAGCTTTCTCTTTATTGACTTATAAGCCCAATGACCTACCCTGAGCTGTTGTTACACTTTTGACAAATCTAATGATCACTAAGGTGAAGAGGCAAGAAGATAAAAGAAAGGAATGCATAGTTAAGACCATATGGATAGTTGAAGTTACCAAGACCATAAGGATAGTTGAAGTTCACCTGATATTAGACCTAATATCTCCAATTTATTAAGATGACATTAGGACAATAAATGATTTATCCTTACTGAAATAAGACTCACTCTACTCCACTCATCCATAAATAGAAGTATAAAATGGTGCAAGCGAGACAATTCTTTTAGAGCTAAGACCCAATATAAAAAAACAAAATAAAAACAAAAAGAATAAAAGAAAAGGAAAAGAGAAAGAGAGAAAAAGCAAAAAAAAAAAAAAAAGAAAAAAAAGAAAAAATGGGTCATGAGTTTGTGCAAAATCAAAAGGAAAAGAAAATACAAATGGCAATCTAGAAAGCCAATCGAGTTTTCCTTTACCTAAAGCAATAGAAGGCAAAGATAGTTTGACTTAAATTTGTCCAACCCAACCAAAATCAGAGAGGTAGGAGAAAGGTCATATAGTTCTTGAAGGCCCTATACTTGACAGTCCCACAGGAAGGAAGGACAAAATGATAAAAAAGCTAAAAAGAAATAAAAAAAATGAAAAAAAAGAAAGAGAAAGAAAAGAGAAAAGGAGAAGCGGAAAGGAATATGGGTACCAAACTTTTTACAAAGGCAAGACTGTCCTAATCAAGATCAAGATTCATGTAAAGAATAAAGAAAAATGTTGAAGCTCTATCTTTTCACTCTTCCAACTGTCTAAACAAGATGTTTGTAATGTGAGGGTTTTCCCATAGTGTCACAACGGCTCCAACTTACAAATGGCCTTCATTTAACCAGTATCCCTTATAGACTCAATTTTAAGCCTATTAAAGACCTGTTGATCTCTCTTGGTCGGTAGACTCTATTAGTGGAGATAGTTTGAATAAGCATGTATACGAGATAGACAATACTTAAACTCGATGAGACCTTTGATCAAGTAATGTATATGTGCCTATCTGAAGTGCAACAATTCTTGCTTAAATAGAAATGATTTCCGAGTTTAGTACGATAACTAGGGTTGTCATGTTATAGATATGTTAATTTGGAAAATTGAGTCCTGAGGTAAATTGACATTGATTTGGCAAAGGAAACATTTAATTTCAAAATCAAAATTCAAAATTCAAAATTCAAAAAAAAAAAAAATTTCGTATAAAGCCTTCAAGTTAAGGGAAGTATGTTGAATCATCGAACCTCAAAGGACACATTGGGCAAAGGAAATAATTATTGGCAAGGTTATGAAGAAGCTACCAATAGACATGCTGAATCCTAGTTTGAAACGGATGTATCCTTGCTGCTTGGGGCCTCCATTATTCATATTTTCAACATCTTTAAGATAAAAGCCATAAAAGCAAAGTCTTCTGCCATTCCAGTGTAAGACCTAAACGGGCATCTAGAAGGAGTCAATGAGAATACTTCAGCTGATCACCTTAGTCTGTGAGTCAATGGAACCACTGTAAGTGTAATCCATACATATCATGCATACATGAGCATATCACACTGCATTTTTGTCTTGTGTTATCTGTTCTTTGTCAATGTAAACAATAGATGCTCTATGAAACAAACATGAAGAGAATATGGAATCAGGGGGGCATGGAAGGCTCATTAGTTTGAGCCTACACAGGGGGCAAAGTTTCTCCTTTTTTTTAATTTTTTAGTTTATGCATGTACAAAGTATTTTCAAACTCAATTTTAAATATTTTACCATGCAGGGGCAAGGAGAAGATATGAGGGCCAGCTAAAAAATGCTGATTTTTTTTTGTAAAAGAAAGCAAAAACAAATTGAACATTAGAACTCTCAAGAGAATAAAGATGCAAAAGACAAAAGATTAATCCGGATAGAAGAGCTAAAGCAAATATAGGACAAATGTCCAAAAGGATAAAGATCCATATTTTAAGGGTAAAGACCTAATCTCCAATGGATAAAGATCCATTTTTGGTGGGTAAAGACACAATACATTAAAGAATGGAACAACTAAAATTCTCAAGTGATAAAAGGTCAGTCCAAAATTCAGCCTTGGGTCCAAGTACCTAAATCAAATTCAGTCTCGGGTCCAAGTACCCAGCCTCGGGTCCATGTACCCAAATTAAATTTAGTCCCGAGTCCAAGTACTCAGTCTAGGGTCCAAGTACCCAAATCAAATTTAGTCTCGGATCCAAGTGCCCAAATCAAATCTAGTCTCGGGTCCAAGTACCCAAATCAAATTCAATCTCGAGTCCAAGTATCCAGTCTCGGGTCTAAGTACCAAAATCAAATTCAATCTCGGGTCTAAGTACCTAGTCTTAGGTCCAAGTACCCAAATCAAATTAAATTTCAGGTTTAAGTATCCAGTCTCGGGTCTAAGTATCCAAATCAAATTTAATCTTGGATTCAAGTACCCAGTCTCGGGTCCAAGTATCCAAATCGAATTCAATCCCGGGTACCCAGTCTCCAATCTAAGTATCCAAATTAAATTTAGTCTCGGGTCCAAGTACCCAAATCAAATTCAATCTCAGGTCCAAGTATCTAGCCTCGGGTCCAAGTACCCAAATCAAATTCAATCCTAGGTTCAGAACCCAAATTATTTTTGAGTCCAGAACTTATCTCGGGTCTAGAACCCAAATCATTTTCGAGTTCAGAACTCATCCTAGGTCTAGAACTAAAATTATTTTTGAGTCCAAAACTCATCCCAAGTCCAGTAACCAAATCATTTTCGAGTCCAGAACTCACCAACGGGTCCAGAATCCAAATCATTTTTTAGTCTAGAACTCATCCTGTGTCTAGAGCCAAATCATTTTTGAGTCTAGAACTCACCACCGGGTTCAAAACCCAAATCTTTTTTGAGTCCCGAGCTCACCATCGGGTCCAGAACCCATCCTTATCCAAAATTTTCTCAAAGTCATGTTGCTTTTTACTCTCTTCTACTAAAAGTCTCAGATCATTCAAGCAGGGGGCAAACTGTAGACCCTTAATTTTTTACCAAGTCCAGTCCAAAATTTCAAAATAAGTCCGAATTAATTTTTGTGGTATTTATTATTTATTATTTATTTTATTTTATTATTTAATATTCATTTTATTTATTTTTTAATATATATATATATAATAAAAAAATAAAAATTGAATGGACTAATCGGTGAGCGACACGTGGCAGGGTAATTTGCCGCAGGCTGAAAGGGCCTGCGGCGAATTGACTTGGGCCAATTCGCCGCAGTTGAATGCTGCAATGAATTGGGTAGAGCCTTTCAGGTGCTCGCCCATTTGTTCACGTCCCAGCCTCGTTGCTCGCTCGTTGATCGCGTCCCAGCAGCCCGTGCTAGTGCGTTGACCAATTTTTGCTAAATTTTGATTTTCACTCGGAAAGGTCAATTAATTTCCTAAATAGCTTGAACTTCCTTAAGATATTAGGTTTTACTTTAAAATTTCTATAAATACTAGCTTTAAAATACATAATAGGGGAGGGAAAAAAACTACTCAAGGTTTACAATTGGGCTTTTAAATCTTGAAGCAACCTAAAGCAACGAACAACAAGAAGAACACTTCCATCAACATGGCAACAAGCTGTGTTGTCTTCATCAAGGTTTCCCAGAATTCTAATGTTGCAATTATGGTGGAACCAACAACAAAGGTTTGATCTTAACCAATAATTTTTCACAGTAGCCATAACATGGTTTCTTTTAAATGTTTCATTGATATTAATTTTTCCAGTAGCATAAAATTGTTTAATCCGAATTATATGTTTTATGAACCAAAACTTTAATTCATTAAATCCTTAAACCCTCATCTAATTCCTTAAGACCTTTAAACCCTAATGTCCCAATGGCTAATTAATCTCAAAAATCCTAAATTATTTTGTTAGAACTTAAAGCCTTAAATTATTTTTGTCCAAAACCTTATGTTATTTCATTAAATCCCAAAACCCTAATTGTTTTTTCAAAAACCTTAATTTATTTCCCCAAATCACTGTTTTTCTAAAATAATGAATCAAAACCCTATTCTCTTTTAAGACATTTCATCCAAAAATCCTACTTTCAAATTATTCTACCCAAAACACCAAAACCGTAGCCTAGTAGACTTAAAACCCTAATACGAGAAGACCCTAATTTGTTCCCAAAATGTCAAAACCCAATTTTCCCAAACCCTAGTCAAGGAACCTTAAAATCCTTAAACTGTGATTCCCAAAACCAAGACCCCACAATCTAAAACCCTAATTCCAATAATTTAAAACCATAAACCCTAGTTTCCTAAAGAATAATTCATAAACCCTAGCTTGTATATTTAGTTTTTAATTGTTATTTGAATCCTTCTTTTACATACTTAGTTTATATTTTCATATCTTGATCTTTATTTGGCTTATAATGAATGGTTTACTTTCATAATGAATGATTGAATGTCTTTTATTGGTTTACTTTATTTTCATTATGTAAGGGGTATGTTTCCACCTTGTGGGTATCTCATTAATTAAACTTCATGTAATTTAAATTATTTTTCATATTTTGAGATTTATGTAAAGGATACGTTTCCACCTTTTGGTGGGTGTCCTAATTAGTTTTAGACTTTGGACAATGTAAGAGCATGTTTCCATCCTTGGATGGGTGTCCACTTATTTATTTTGTTTGGACATTGCTATGATTTTAATAAAGTAATTATTTATTCTTATGATCACATGTAGTATGGGTAATGACATTATATTTAAGATTTTTATAATATTAAGACCTAAAAAGGAGGCTGGTTCCAATAAACCGGGCATTGTGGGGGGTGCTGGATCATTCTCACCTTTTGCTGCGCTTTAATAAACACTACTAGAACTACACTTGCAAGTATACGAGGCTGCTGTAGTATTATGGTGAACACCTCAAGGTCGTCTCACAAGGAAGCTAGATAAGCTAATTATTTATCAAATTGTAAATCACAAATTATCTATAAAATTAAATTGCTAAACAACTAATGAAGATAGAATGAGTTGAATTTAAAACAATGAAAGTAAACTGAACAGATATATTGATTCACTTAATAGAAAGGTCTAGGGTTTGCACTTCTCTACTTACTTATATGTATTAACGGCTATTCCTCTCAACCGATTTAATTTCAAAGAACATATTTCAAGCAACTTAATTAATCGAATAAAGGAAATAAGCTCTCGCATTCAAACCTCTTTCAAATAATATTGTTACAATTGAAATGATCTTTTTCTTAGGTTTATATTTCTAATTCACCTAAGTCCTTAATTGAATTGTTCCAGCATTAGACTTCATTTCTCAATTCTTCATCTAATACCTCAAACACATAATTGGTGGCCAATCAATTATATATTAACTTTAATCCATTCAATTTAGGATAAAAGAAATAATTAAGTTAAGAGCAATAACCATTTCATACAATCATAGTAGATCCATACAAACCCTAGACTAGATCAAAATTAGACTAGATCAAAATTAGTTCATAATGATGCTATCAAACAAATTCATCTCATTAAAATTCAAAGAAATTAATTTAGACATTAGAGAGTTCATGAATACAATTCCAATGAAACTTAAGAGATAGAGTTTGAGAACAAAACCAAATTACAAACTTCCTTTGGCTTCTGAAGAATCTCTTGCTCAGATTTTTGCTAAAAGAATAATGCAATGGCTAAAACTAATTTAATCTAGAGTGTTTGCATGAAAAGTGAAATCAAAATTCAAAAGAAGAATGGAGAATAGCTTAAAAGTTTGTGTTGGACGGCTGGAAAATGTGTAACCCTTTCAAATACCCTAACCTTCTTATTTATACAAAACCCTCATTCAAAATCCGCGTTTCCTTTCTTTCCTTAGCCCCATGGAGTGACACGGCCAAGCTTGTGGCCGTGTCATGTGACATGGCCAGTGGCTTGACCGTGTCACCTGGGTGTGTCAGCTTCTGTGTAATCTTGCTCTTCTTTGCTTCTGTGGAAATGAGTGTGACACGGCCAAGCTCCTGGCCGTGTCATGTGACACGGCCAGTGGCTTGGCCGTGTCATGTGACACGGCCAGTGGCTTGGCCGTGTCACCTGGTTGTGTTACCTACAGATTCTCTTCTTTCTTTGCTCTTCTTTCTTGGCTAAATATGGGACACGGCCAAGCTTGTGGCCGTGTCACCTGCCAAGGCCAGTGGCTTGGCCGTGTCACCTGCCAGTGTCAGCTTCTGCCAAATTTTCTTTCTTTCTTTGTTCCTTTGGTTTTGCCCTTTAGGTGAGACACGGCCAGTGGCTTGGCCGTGTCTCCTGCTTGTGTCATAATTTGCCAAAAATTTGCTTGAGGTGACACGACCAAGCTTGATTTGGCTTAGCCATGACTTGCTGCTTCATGCTCTTCTTTCTTTGTTTTGGTCTTCCAAGGGAGTTTTTTTGAATATTAACCTAAACAAACACTTGAAACAAACTTTAAACAAGAATCAAATGAAACATTAACGAAAACACATAAAATCACACTAAAAACTAGTACAAAAATGACATAAACATTGGGATAAATTAAAACTACCAAAATTGATGAAATGACTAAATAAACAAATTAAAACTACCAAAATGCATGAAGAAAACAATAATCATCATAATAAATAAGTTACAATTCTATGACAAAAACTAATAAAACAACTACCCCACACTTAAAACTTTGCTTGTCCTCAAGCAAATTCTCATGTCATAAATTAAAAACTCAAATAACCTTAACTATAATTCAAGTATATAAGATGAAATCCTTTAAGACTCAGCCATAAATAAATGCAATTTACTTCTATGAAGATTTTCTTAACTCATTCATTAATTCAGACACAACAAATCTCATCTCTCATCTAAGTGTTTCACTCAATTTCAAAGGTTAATTCACTCAAACCACTCATGACTGTATACTGCCATAAACTTGCTTAATTATCCAATCTCTCTCACTGATTTTCTCAAGAAATAATCCGAAGGCCTTTTTGTTTGGATGTAATGGGGCTAAGGTGAAGGTGTGAGAAAAGACATTTAAGTTGGAACATCAAGAAATGGAGTATCTAAATTAGACAATACTCTTGCTTAGAAACTCATAACTCCCTAAAATGGCTTGATAAACTCACATACTTGCATACTTAAAGAAAAGTACATGAGTCAAAATTCCTCTTTGATGACTAATGCTAGAAAATATATGAATTTTGTATATATATATATATATCTTCTCTTTTATTTTTATATATATATATACAAAATATAAAATTGCATGGAACATCTAGCTTAAAATGTAGAGGAAAAGAATAATTGACTCTTAGTCAAATACAATGTGCAAAGTATGCATTTTAGCCCCAAATCTTACTAAAGCAATACTATTATTTATTTATTTTTTTTAATTGCTTACCCCACACTTATGAATTAAACCACCCTATTGTCATATCATAAGAAACTCCATTCCTTAATGAAGGTATGATGATAATAGGAAAATTTTGAGTTGTGAATTGTGTTGATCAATCAAGAAAAAGTCAAAGGCTCAACTTGGCTCACTAAGGAATTCATAATTAAGGGAAGTCTTTTTAAGCTAAAACTTGAGATGAAATCATAATGTGAGTTCAATTAGTATGCAAAAGCAAGCTCTAGAGATGCAAAATCATGAAGGTGCACACTTAAGAAAAGAAAATCGATTGACAATAATATTCAATCTGTGAGGCTCAAAACTCACAAAGGATGGGTTCTCAAAGATTTATATGTCATGAATTGCAGAATGTGAAAATTGATCCTGAATGAATTCAAATGCTAATCTCTATGCTGATACTAAAGGCTCAAATATAATGCTAGAATTACAGAAAAGTCAATAAGTTTCCAACAATTATGCCATGAACAACGCACAATATAACACACAAAGACAAACAAAACAAAAATTAAAGGAAAGCTTAAAGATTACCCCACACTTATGAATTACATTGTCCTCAATGGAAACTAGGATAATAAAGAAAAAGATTTAAGGTACAACCTGTTTTCCATCGTTCCCTTGTGAGGCAAATGCTACCTTTTCATCCACAAACATCAATTGTTCAGGAACAAAATACAATATATATATAATAACCAAAATATAAAGTGTTAACATTAAAAACAAAAAATGAAAAATAACAACGAAAATATGCTATAACTAAACACAAGAAAGTAAGGAATTTTCTCAAAAGATTAGAGCCAATTTGATCTATGGTGAAGGAGGATGTGATGATGATGCAGCTGAAGGATGGAGGCTCAGTATCTTAGCAAGGTTGCAATTGATTTGGTCCAACTGTTGCAAGACCGTAGCATGGTTACGATTGACCTTGCTTTCCAGTGCTTCTATCCTATTAATGATCTCCTGATTGTCCGGGATCGGAGCATCTTCATCCAAATCAAGAGAATCCGAGTTGGACTCCTCATGGACTCGTGTTCTCTTTTGTCGGCCCCCCGGTGCATCTGGCTCAACTGAAGCCATCACATAGGCCCCTCCTCTATTCATAACCATATGCATCTTCTCAAGTGTGGCCAAATCTAACGAATCATTACCCGAAATTTTAGTCATACGGCAGTTACTCGGGTCAAAATCATCAAGAAGGGTTGTCGCTAAAGTGGTAACCAATCCTCCAATACAAATAGCACCCTTCTTTTTGGTCTCCACATTGTCAAAAACATCAGCCAACCAATATCCAGCACTAACGGGTATGGCATTACAAGCACAGTCTAAGAAAAAAAGCTCACTAATTTCCACTACACCTGGGCTTTCCTTTCGTGCAACGAACTCACAAGACATAAAGCGATGTAAATATCTTAGAGCGGGATTACTCAATTTTGTTGCCTTGGCCGATTTGGCACATATGTTCCTGAGCCCAGTGCTCCCCATGCCTAGAACAAAGATGGTTTCCCAAGTAATTTAAAATTCAACCTAGTGAAAATTTTCTATTCATCTCTTTTAACCTTAAGAGAGGTTAAAAATTCCAAAGTAAGCTCTTGAAATTGCAAAGGCCGAAGGGAGACTAATTTCTCCCACCCAAGGTTTTGAACATAGCTATAAAAATTATCCCAAATATGAAGAGCATTAAGGGATTCATTGCTTACATACCTCGTTGGAAAGAAACCCCTAGCTAAAAGAGTCGCTCTCCTTGAAGATGAAGAAGATGAAGATGGAGCTGCAGTTGGAGGTTGCCTCCTCTTGTGGTGGGACACCATCTTTGTTCTAGGCATATTGATAGATTTGGAAAAATTTGAGGCTTTAACAGATTTAATTGGATTTTGATGAGAAAAGAAGAAGATTGAACGGGTTGATTTTGGTTTTGGTGAAGAAAAATGGAGAATTAATGGGATTTTTAAATCTTTTAGAAAATGAACATGGAAGTTTTGGAGAGAGAGCCGAGAGAGAGAAAAAGGAAAAGAGAAACTAGGGATTTAAAATGAGAGATGTAACAACCCCACACCCAATACATACACACTACATACACCACAATGTAGTATACATGTATCGAATATAGGAATGCTACGGATTTTTATTAACATTCAAAACATTTTAAATGATACTATAAGCTTTCTCATTATACATTAGAGAAAAATAAGTAATTAACTTGTAAAATAAAACAAATAGATATATATATATATATACATTTAGTTAATACGCAGCGGAATTTATAAAATCATTACATATTTGAAAGCATTTAAATCCATATTTACAAATATACATATATTCACATTATAAACAATATTTACAAATTATAAAGAAATTATACATGATTGGCAAATGTTCTCTGATCTTTAAGTTCCCAAAATCAACTCTTCAACGTCTACTCTCACTCGGTCTCGAAGAGCTCTCGGGTTCAACTCTATCAACTCTATCACCTGCGCGATTAAACACTATCGCGCTAAGCCAAGGGCTTAGTAAGACAATTCATGCTAATGTTATGCTTTAGTGCAATGCAATGTTAATTATCAATCCATATTATACATGTAACATCATATATGCAAAGCAAACAACATACCATTACATTTCATAATCCAATATAAGTAGACATATCACATTTCAACATCTTTTCATATACCTCATTAGTTACTCATTAAACCATTCATGAACAACACTAAACAACGACAAGCATTGGGCCCAAGACACACTAATATGCCATTCAATTTTCAGAGTTAATGTTTTGGTTATGTTATCACATTTATCAATATCATATACCCAACTAGGCTTCAAGGATTAGGTTCAACCAAGCTTCAAGGGGAGCAAAGCATGCTAAGCTTCAACCCAACTTGGCTTCAAGAACCAACCCAACCTAGCTTCAAGGGTTGTAACATCTCTATTAGGCTTCAAGGATTCAATCCAACCTAACTTCAAGAGATTGTTACTCATTTTAGGCATGCCACCAACAACAAACTCTGAAAATGGAATAACACATTAGCCACACAATTCATTTATTATTCAATTATCATTACCATTCTCAATTCTCATTTTGCATAACCGAAGCCAACAACAATGGCTTCCTCATATCTCAACTCACATTCCATATATCATCATCAATATTCATATAACACATTACCATTCACAATGCATAACATAACCTTGTTCAATCTCAACAATGCAATTAGGGCAAAGAACCATTTATATCATTCATAGGTTTAGGATCTTCCACATCCATTTGATTAGAGCATTCTTTGCTTGAAGTATGTTTAAGGTGTTTATGTTTAGGTTTAGATACCAAAATACCTTTGAAGAATCAAAACCATACAAAAAGAACAAAAATAAAAACAGTAGCCAACACATTTGAGGGACACGGCCAAGCTTGTGGCCGTGTCTCTCAACTTAATTTTGGCAGTGACAGACACTGGCATGGGACACGGCCGTGTCTCTTAAAAATGAACCCAACAAGGCCAAAATTTCCATGACTTGGCCGTGTCTCTCTTTGCTTTTGGCCGTGTCACTCATGAACAAAACCCTAACCAAAAACCAACACTCTTTCAATTGCATTTCCATACTTTTTGCACAACAATCCTCTCATTCAAATGAACACAATCAAAGACATAAACACATATCTTACATAAACATCACAATAATCACTTTAACAACACATTAACATCACATTTAAATACAAACCATTCCAAAACCCTAAAACCAACATCCTTCTCCATCATTCAAAATCAACATCCACCACTTCCAACATCAATACCTTTTTAAACTCTTAACTTAACACCAATTTTAACACTTGAAAACACATCACAAACACCTATCATCAACTAATCAACAAACCCTAATTCACTTCAAATACCACTTCAAAAGAATAAAGAAATCAAAGAAAAGAACTTACTTCTTTCATCAATTCATCCTAATATCCAAGATTAAACTAATCAAACACACTTGAGTATAACAAAATCAAGCAACACACTCTTAGATCATCTATCAAAATCCACACATCATTTCAAACAAGCAAAAGATCCAAAAGAAAACTTACCAAGGCTATAAACTTCTTGAATCAACACTTGATCACTTCAATCTTCCTTCAATTTGAGTTTAGAACTTCAAACACCTCTCTAGCTCTCTTGTTTTCTTTTGTCTTTGGAGGAGCCGGCCACTACCAACAAGAAGAAGAGAAAATGATGAAGAAACAAAGTCAATTTCTCCTTAAATCTCCACCAAGTGATTTCCAAAAGAAAATTACTTTAATACCCTTAACCATTTAACTAGCCTCTTGTCTCTTATATGCCCATTAATGTAATTTCATACTCAACAAGATAAATATCTCTTCCCCCTTGACTCTTCATTTGACCAATTTATATGTTATATATATTACAATATAATCAACATATACACTTTTCTCTAAACCCTCTTTCTTACCCAAAACACATATACACAAGCATTCTCTTTCCAATTTCTTTTCTTATCACATAACATATACATTCAATTCAATTTTTAAAACAACAACAACAACAACAACAACAACATTCAAAACTTCTAGGGCATATATGGGGATATTACAATTCTCCCCCTCTAAAAAGAAATTTCGTCCTCGAAATTACCTGATATTAAGTCCGAAATAATTGAGGATATTGCTCTCGCATGATTTGTTCACTTTCCCAAGTTGCCTCTTCCTTTCCATGATTCTTCCATAGAACTTTCACCAATGGCACACTCTTGTTTCTCAACTCTTTCACTTCACGTGTCAAGATAGCAACTGGTTCCTCTTCACATGTCAGATCGGGACTCACTTCAATTGATTCAAGTGGTAAAACATGAGATAGATCCGATCTGTACCTTCTCAACATAGAAACATGGAATACATTATGGATCCGATCCAACTCAGGTGGCAAAGCAAGCCGATAAGCAACTGGCCCAACTCTCTCTAAAACTTCATACGGTCCAATAAAACGAGGACTTAATTTCCCTTTCCGACCGAACCTCAAAATCTTCTTCCAAGGAGACACTTTCAAAAATACTTTATCTCTAACATCAAACTCTATGTCTCTCCTTTTCAGATCTGCATAAGACTTCTGTCGGTCTGAAGCTGCTTTCAACCTGCCTCGAATTAACTTCACTTTCTCTTTAGTTTCTTGAATCAAATCAGGCCCAATTAACTTACCTTCCCCAAGTTCCCTCCAACAAAGAGGTGTTCTACACTGTCTGCCATACAATGTTTCGAATGGTGCCATACCAATGCTGGATTGGTAACTGTTGTTATAAGCAAACTCCACAAGAGGTAGAAATCTATCCCAACTTCCAGAAAAATCAATGACACAGCTTCTCAACATATCCTCAATAATCTGTATCACCCTCTCTGACTGTCCATCTGTCTGCGGATGAAAAGCAGTGCTGAAGTGCAGTCGAGAACCCAAAGCACTATGCAAACTCTTCCAAAATCTTAAAGTAAACCGAGGATCTCGATCAGACACTAAAGAAGTTGGAACCCCATGCAACTTCACAATCTCATGGATATACAGCTCAGCTAACCTCTCCAAAGAGTAATCCATTCGAACCGGAAGGAAATGAGCTGTCTTAGTCAACCTATCAACAATCACCCATATGGCATCGTGCTTCCTTTGTGTCAATGGCAAACCAGACACAAAATCCATTGTCACTCTTTCCCACTTCCATTCAGGCACTGACAACGGTTGAAGTAACCCGGTTGGAACTTGATACTCTGCTTTTACCTTCTGACATGTGAGACATCTGGATACAAACTCCGCAATGTCTCTCTTCATACCAGACCACCAGTAATGCTGCCTCAAATCATGATACATCTTTGTATTGCTCGGATGCATAGCAAACACTGATTGATGTGCTTCTTCCAAAATGATCCTTTTTAAATTAACATCATCAGGTACACACAATCTATTCTTAAACCAGAGACTCCCATCATTTCTCACAATAAAATCTCTACTTTTCCCGTTCTGGAAATCTGACACAATCTTTCGAATCTTCTCATCAGCCAACTGAGCCTCTTTAATCTGATCCAACAAAACTGGTTTCAAATGCAACTGTGCCAACAATGCACCATCATCACAAGGTACAAAACTGGCATGCAATGCTCTCAACTCAACAAGCAATGAGAGCGAATAAACAGTTAAACCAGCTAAAGTCTTCCGACTTAAGGCATCAGCAACCACATTTGCTTTACCTGGATGATAATCAATCAAACAGTCGTAGTCTTTAATCAATTCCAACCATCTCCTCTGTCGCAGATTAAGCTCTTTCTGGACACCCAAATATTTCAAACTTTTGTGATCAGTGTAGATGAAACATTTCTCCCCAAACAAATAGTGTCGCCAAATCTTCAATGCAAACACAATGGCTGCTAGCTCCAAATCATGGGTCGGATAATTAAGTTCATGCGGTTTCAACTGTCGAGAAGCATAAGCTATAACTTTACCTTCTTGCATTAGCACACACCCCAAACCACTATGTGAAGCATCACTGTAGATCACATATGGTTTGCCTTCTACAGGTAAAGTAAGAACAGGCGCTTGAGTCAACATTTCTCTCAACTGTTCAAAGCTAGCCTGACACTGATCTGTCCACACAAATCTAACTCCCTTTCGAAGCAATCTGGTGAGTGGAGTAGCTATCAAAGAAAATCCTTTCACAAACCGTCGATAATAGCCTGCCAAACCCAGAAAACTTCTAACTTCAGTCACAGACTTGGGTGGACTCCAATTCAGAATAGCTTCAACTTTACTCGGATCAACTCTAATACCTTCTGCTGAAACTATATGACCAAGAAAAGCTATTTGATCAAGCCAGAACTCACATTTCGACAATTTAGCAAACAATTGCTTCTCTCTCAGAATCTGCAACACAATCCGCAGATGCTTGTCATGTTCCTCTTTATTCCGCGAATACACCAGAATATCATCAATAAACACTACCACAAACTGATCCAAATAGGGTCTAAACACCCTATTCATCAAGTCCATAAAAGCTGTAGGTGCATTCGTCAAACCAAAAGGCATAACTAGAAATTCATAATGCCCATACCTGGTCCGAAAGGCGGTCTTAGGAACATCTTCAGCTCTGACTCTCAACTGATGGTACCCTGGTCTCAGATCAATTTTAGAAAACACAGCTGCATCCTTCAATTGACCAAAGAGGTCATCAATTCTAGGCAAAGGATATTTATTTTTAATAGTCACCTTGTTCAATTGCCTATAATCGATACACAACCTCATAGTACCATCTTTCTTCTTCACAAATAGCACAGGAGCTCCCCAAGGAGAAACACTGGGGCGAATAAATCCTTTATCCAACAACTCCTGTAATTGCACTTTCAACTCCCTCAATTCTGCTGGTGCCATTCTATAAGGAGTACTAGAGATAGGAGTGGTACCAGGCAACAATTCAATACCGAACTCCACCTCTCTCTCAGGAGGTAACCCTGGTAACTCCTCTGGAAACACATCTGGGAACTCTGCAACTGTGGCAATACTATCAATAGGGAAACCCTTCACTCTAGTATCTACCACATAAGCTTCACACCCCTTTCTAATCAATCTCCTAGCTGCAACAGCTGAAACAAATAAGGAGGCTAGCTGTTCCTGCTCATTAGATACTATCACCTCTCTACCATCAGCAGTTCTCAGAGAAACAATTTTCCTTTTACAGTCTACCACAGCTCCATGTCTAGATAGCCAGTCCATGCCTAGAATCACATCATATTCCTTAAATGGCATCTCAATCAAATCTCCAAGGAACTCCTCACCTTGCACCCTCACTGCACTATCTCGGTGCACCCTGCTCACAACCACACTTTGCCCTAACGGATTTGTCACCAACACATCAAATCCTAGGGACTCAGCATGCATATCAGACACAGGCAAAACGGATGCACTAATATAAGAATGGGTGGATCCGGGATCAATCAAAGCAAGTACTGAGGTATCAAATAAAGAAAAAGTACCAGCTATAACTGCCGAAGCATCTGGCTGCCTCTGCATAACATATATCCTCTGGGAAGACCCAACCTCCTCTGGTCTACTCTCCCTGGATGTAGAACCTCCTCTAGCACTGAACCCAGATCTGCCTCCCCGGCTGCTACCTCTGCCTGCTCGACCTCCCCTCACACTAGGTCGAGAAGCTGCAGTATCAACTGACATCTGCTCTTGCCTCTCAGGACAATCTCTCACAAAGTGATTAGGTGATCCACATCTGAAGCATACCCCTGCTACACCAGTCTTCCAGCAAGGACCACCATGTGGCCTACCACAATGAATGCAGATGGGTGGAGTGGATCTCTGAGTCATTGGGGTCGGAGCACTCGCCACTGAAGCTGCAGGTCTAAATCTCTGCCTCTGAAACTGCACTGACCTACCAGCTGGCCTCTGACTCCTACTGACCCTTGGAACAAAGCTTCCTTTACCTCTCTTCGCAGAAGAAGACCCTGCCTCAGACTGGGGCCTCCTAACCCTAACCTCTTCCTCTGAAGCAGCTGCAATAACTTGAGCTCGCTCTACACTTCGAGCTGCTGCCACTAGCTGGGAGAAATCGTGATATCGAGATCCAGCCACTAAGCACATGATAGAGGGCCTCAATCCCTCCTCAAATCTCCTGCATCTATCTATCTCATGAGCTATAATGCCCCCAGCATAATGGCTCAATCTAATAAACTCAACCTCATATTCAGTTACAGTCCTGCTGTCTTGCTTCAAGCTCAAGAACTCCATTTTCTTCATGTCTTTGTACTCCCTAGGAGTATACTTCAATTCAAATTCTCTTAGAAAATCCGCATATGACAAGGTTGGTGGATCATCCATAGAATGGGGCACTGTCTTCCACCAGTCGTATGCATCCTTCTGTAGTAATGATCTGGCATAATCAAAATTTTCCTCCGAGGTGGCTTGCAACTGAATAAAGATCCTCTGTACTTTATCAAGCCATTGCTCCGCTACAGCTGGATCAACTGTACCTAAGAAATCCTCTGCTCCATACTTCCTTAGTTTATCATAGTGCCTCACTGATACCACAGGCTGAGGGGGTGGTGGCGGTTGCACTGGTGCTTGCCTCAAAGCCTCTACCACATGCCTAAGCCAAGCTGGTGGAACCCCCTCACCAACTGGTCTCCCCGACACCGAAGCAGGTGCCTCCTCAGCACTATCAACTCTAGCTTTATCCTCCAGAGCTACACTCTCCTCACTACCCTCAACTGACTGATGCAAATGAGGATCCATCACAACCTATTTCTGCAAACACAGCAGAGTATATCTTATTAAAGATCAGAGACTGCCAATCCCAAACATATATGTTATTCAAAACCACTTTTTAAGTAAAAAATATTCTTTTTATTACATTTTACCTAGGTTGAGAATCTCAAACCTAGGCTCTGATACCAAAACAATTGTAACACCCCCACACCCAATACATACACACTACATACACCACAATGTAGTATACATGTATCGAATATAGGAATGCTACGGATTTTTATTAACATTCAAAACATTTTAAATGATACTATAAGCTTTCTCATTATACATTAGAGAAAAATAAGTAATTTACTTGTAAAATAAAACAAATATATATATACATTTAGTTAATACGCAGCGGAATTTATAAAATCATTACATATTTGAAAGCATTTAAATCCATATTTACAAATATACATATATTCACATTATAAACAATATTTACAAATTATAAAGAAATTATACATGATTGGCAAATGTTTTCTAATCTTTAAGTTCCCAAAATCAACTCTTCAACGTCTACTCTCACTCGGTCTCGAAGAGCTCTCGGGTTCAACTCTATCAACTCTATCACCTGCGCGATTAAACACTATCGCGCTAAGCCAAGGGCTTAGTAAGACAATTCATGCTAATGTTATGCTTTAGTGCAATGCAATGTTAATTATCAATCCATATTATACATGTAACATCATATATGCAAAGCAAACAACATACCATTACATTTCATAATCCAATATAAGTAGACATATCACATTTCAACATCTTTTCATATACCTCATTAGTTACTCATTAAACCATTCATGAACAACACTAAACAAAGACAAGCATTGGGCCCAAGACACACTAATATGCCATTCAATTTTCAGAGTTAATGTTTTGGTTTTGTTATCACATTTATCAATATCATATACCCAACTAGGCTTCAAGGATTAGGTTCAACCAAGCTTCAAGGGGAGCAAAGCATGCTAAGCTTCAACCCAACTTGGCTTCAAGAACCAACCCAACCTAGCTTCAAGGGTTGTAATATCTCAATTAGGCTTCAAGGATTCAATCCAACCTAACTTCAAGAGATTGTTACTCATTTTAGGCATGCCACCAACAACAAACTCTGAAAATGGAATAACACATTAGCCACACAATTCATTTATTATTCAATTATCATTACCATTCTCAATTCTCATTTTGCATAACCGAAGCCAACAACAATGGCTTCCTCATATCTCAACTCACATTCCATATATCATCATCAATATTCATATAACACATTACCATTCACAATGCATAACATAACCTTGTTCAATCTCAACAATGCAATTAGGGCAAAGAACCATTTATATCATTCATAGGTTTAGGATCTTCCACATCCATTTGATTAGAGCATTCTTTGCTTGAAGTATGTTTAAGGTGTTTATGTTTAGGTTTAGATACCAAAATACCTTTCAAGAATCAAAACCATACAAAAAGAACAAAAATAAAAACAGTAGCCAACACATTTGAGGGACACGACCAAGCTTGTGGCCGTGTCTCTCAACTTAATTTTGGCAGTGACAGACACTGGCATGGGACACGGCCGTGTCTCTTAAAAATCAACCCAACACGGCCAAAATTTCCATGACTTGGCCATGTCTCTCTTTGCTTTTGGCCGTGTCACTCATGAACAAAACCCTAACCAAAAACCAACACTCTTTCAATTGCATTTCCATACTTTTTGCACAACAATCCTCTCATTCAAATGAACACAATCAATGACATAAACACATATCTTACATAAACATCACAATAATCACTTTAACAACACATTAACATCACATTTAAATACAAACCATTCCAAAACCCTAAAACCAACATCCTTCTCCATCATTCAAAATCAACATCCACCACTTCCAACATCAATACCTTTTTAAACTCTTAACTTAACACCAATTTTAACACTTGAAAACACATCACAAACACCTATCATCAACTAATCAACAAACCCTAATTCACTTCAAATACCACTTCAAAAGAATAAAGAAATCAAAGAAAAGAACTTACTTCTTTCATCAATTCATCCTAATATCCAAGATTAAACTAATCAAACACACTTGAGTATAACAAAATCAAGCAACACACTCTTAGATCATCTATCAAAATCCACACATCATTTCAAACAAGCAAAAGATCCAAAAGAAAACTTACCAAGGCTATAAACTTCTTGAATCAACACTTGATCACTTCAATCTTCCTTCAATTTGAGTTTAGAACTTCAAACACCTCTCTAGCTCTCTTGTTTTCTTTTGTGTTTGGAGGAGCCGGCCACTACCAACATGAAGAAGAGAAAATGATGAAGAAACAAAGTCAATTTCTCCTTAAATCTCCACCAAGTGATTTCCAAAAGAAAATTACTTTAATACCCTTAACCATTTAACTAGCCTCTTGTCTCTTATATGCCCATTAATGTAATTTCATACTCAACAAGATAAATATCTCTTCCCCCTTGACTCTTCATTTGACCAATTTATATGTTATATATATTACAATATAATCAACATATACACTTTTCTCTAAACCCTCTTTCTTACCCAAAACACATATACACAAGCATTCTCTTTCCAATTTCTTTTCTTATCACATAACATATACATTCAATTCAATTTTTAAAACAACAACAGCAACAACAACAACAACATTCAAAACTTCTAGGGCATATATGGGGATATTACAAAAGAAAAGGGCTGAAATCGTGTTTTTAGCTTGGAAATAAAGGTGACATGGCCAAGCTTGGTTTAGCTTGGCCGTGTTTGATGGGTTTGGAGGGACACGGCCAGTGACTTGGCCGTGTCCCCTGAACGTGTTTGATACTGTAAAATGAAAGATTGTAAGACAAAGAAAGGGACACAGGCATAAGCTTGGCCGTGTCTCTGAGACACGGCCAAGGACACGGCCAAGCCTTTTGGCCGTGTCTAAGACTGTGTATTTTTGGGTTTGCTTGACAGGGCCAGTGGCTTGGCTGTGTCAAGTGGCAGTGTCCTTCACTACCATTTTGGCTCCTCTTTTTTTTTTTCTTTTTGTGTCATCAAATCTAAAAGAAATGCAATCCTCTTCCTTGCTTAACCCTGAAACACATTAAAAAAATAAAAATCGATCAAAGCACCCATTCCATTTATTTAAACCAAACATGAAATTAAAATTGCTAAATATGAAATTGTAACTATGAAAAGAAATACAAACCGATGGGTTGCCTCCCATTTAGTGCTTCTTTAATGTCGTGTAGCTGGACATTACTGTAAGACTTAAGGATCGTAGATTAAAGTACTATCGATGATCCTTACTTCTTGGAACCCTGCATTATATGGTTTAACTCTCTGTCCATTTACTTTAAAAGTTTCATTGTTCGAGAGATAAGCAATTCTATAGCACCGGAAGGATATACCTAAGTTATCTCAAAAAGACCACTCCATCGAGACTTGAGTTTTCTTGGAAACAGTCGGAGACGAGAATTAAAAAGCAAAACCTTCATACCTGGGCTCAATGTCTTTCGTACTAAATTTCTATCATGAAGTGCTTTAGTGCGGTCCTTCTAAATCCTCGAACTCTCATATGCCTCGTTCCTTAGTTCATCTAACTCTGAAATTTGCAGAAAACGTTCTCTCTTTGCCTTGTCCAAATCTAAATTCAGAGTCTTAATTTCCCAATACGCCTTGTGCTCCAACTCCACTGGTAAATGACAAGCCTTATCGAAAACCAATCGGTATGGACTCATACCCAAAGGAGTCTTGAAAGCAGTTCGATATGCCCACAATGCATCATTCAATCTACTTGCCGAATCCTTCCTTGATAAGTTGACTGTTTTTTTCTAGAATTCCTTTGATTTGCTTGTTAGATGTCTCAACTTATCCTGAAGTCTGTGGATGGTATGGGGTCGCCACCTTGTGTTTCACACCAGATTTGTGCATTAATTTCTCAAAAAGTTTATTGCAGAAATGACTTCCCCCATCACTGACTATCACTCTTGGCATTCCAAATCTGCTAAGAATTTATTCCTTCATAAATTTAACAACCACATTAGCATCATTAGTACGGGTGGGGATTGCCTCCACCCATTTTGAAACATAATCAACAGCAACTAAAATCTACTCATAACCAAAAGACTTGGGAAAAGGACCCATAAAGTCTATTCCCCAAACATCAAATAGTTCAACAACAATATAAGATTGAAGGGGCATTTCATTCCTCCTTCCAATGTTACCTACTCTTTGACAGAGGTCACAATGCTTACAGTATTCTTGAGTATCTTTGAATAGAGTAGGCCAGTAAAATCCACTTTGAAGCACTTTATCTACAGTCTTTCTCCCTCCAAAATGACCACCACAGTGAAGGTCATGACAAAATTGAAGAACACTCAGTTGTTGTTCCTCAGATACACACCTGCGAACTATCTCATCTTTGCATATCCGGAATAGGTAAGGTTCATCCCAAAAATAGAATTTACTCACGTGCAAAAACCTTTTCTTTTCCTGAAATGACATGTCAGAACGCAAAATACCACAAGCAAGATAGTTAGCAATATCTGCAAACCAAGGTGAATTCATTACCGCAAACAACTGCTCATCAGGAAATGCTTCTAGATTTTTATGAATGCTATCAGATGCAAGATTTTCACCAAAGAAAGGTAATCTAGATAAATGATCAGCTACAACATGTTCACTTTCCTTAGTATCTTTGATTTGAAAATCAAATTCTTGCAATAATAACACCCATCTAATTAAACGAGGTTTAGCATGTTGTTTTGTCAAGAGATATTTTAGAGCTGCATGATCTGAATGCACAATAATTTTAGACCCAATCAAATATGCTCTAAACGTATCTAAGGCAAAAACAACAGCTAGCATTTCTTTTTCAGTCGTTGTGTAATTAACTTGTGCACTATTTAGGGTCAAGCTAGCATAATAGATCACTCTTAAAAATTTCTCAACCCTTTGCCCAAGGACAACTCCTACTGCATGATTAGAGGCATCACACATAATTTCAAAACGTAAAGACCAAACAGGAGCTACAATTACTGGCGCATTGGTAAATTTTTCCTTCAGGGAATTAAAGGCTTTCATGCATTATGCAGTAAATTCAAATGGAACATCTTTCCCAAGCAAATGACACAATGGTTGGCTTATTTTAGAAAAATCTTTAATAAACCTCTGGTAAAAACCTGCATGCCCTAGAAAGCTTCTTATTCCCTTAACAGAGGTAGGTGGGGGTAACTTAGCAATCAACTCTACCTTAGCTTTATCCACCTCAATCCCTTTACTAGACACAACATGGCCTAATACAATGCCCTGAGTAACCATGAAATGACTCTTTTCCCAACTCAAAGTGAGTTTACATTCAATGCATCTCTCAAGCACAAAAACAAGTTTACTGAGGCAATTATCAAAAGAGTCACCAAAAACAGAAAAATCATCCATAAATACCTCAATAAAACCATCTATCATGTCCGTGAAAACATACATTGTAATATCCCAAAGTGTGCCCTAGAAGTTTTGGTATTATTATTGTAATTGGATTGAGTGTATATGTTAAATTGGAAAGAGAAAAGAATTAAAGAGAGAGTGTATATGTTGTATATATGGAAATATATACAACATATACAAGTCAAATTGTTATATGGTCAAAGGAAGATATTTATTGACTTTATTTAATTAAGTAATTAAAAGGAAATTAAAATAAGTGGAAGAGAGAAAATTTATTATTTTATTATTAAAATACTTGGTGGAGATTTAAGTGAAGAATAAATATTTGACTTTGTCTCTTTTTGTTCTTCATTTTCCTTTCTTCTCCTTGGTTGGCCGGGTATCATAAAGACAAAAGAGAGCAAGAGAGGTTTTGATTTCTAAGATCAAATTGAAGGAAGATTCAAGTGATTAAGTTGGAATTTTGTGAAGTTTCATCAACTTTGGTGAGTTTCCTCTTGATTTCCCTTATTTTATTTGAAGTTATGTTTGAGTTTGATTGTTGATATGTGATAGTGTGATTATGTTTGATTGTGGTATGTTTAAGAGTGTTGGAATTGAATTAAAGATAAGAAGTTAGGTTGGTGTTGGTGTTAGAAGTGTATGAGTTGTGTTTGTGTTAGGGTTTTGAATTGGTGATTGTTGTAGATGTTGAGTTTGAGTAATTATTCTTGTAGATCTTTATGATGATTGTGTTCGATGAAGTTTAATGCATAGAATATGTGAATTTGGTCCAAAATAGAAGCATCTTGGCTGCCACGCCCGTGGCCCTTGGCTGCCACGACCGTGGCCATTGGAAGCCATGGCCGTGGGGGTTTTGAGCAAGGGAGGCAGAACCTTTTTCTAACCCACGCCCGTGGGGGTTGGGAGGCCACGACCGTGGGGTCCTAGAGAGAGATGTTGGCTTGTAATTTATGATCTATGGGTCTAGTTTGAGACTAATAGGTGTATAATTGTATTGGAATTCATGTGAATTTGTAATTAAGTGTGTATTATTCCTTTTGGATTAGGTTGTGAAGAGGTTGAATTGCCCTAACCTAAGTGTTGAGGATTCTTGGAGGAGGAAGTGTATAGATTGGTGTGAGTTGGTTTTGAGGTAAGTGCAAACTACATGGTTGCATACTCTTACATGAGTTTGATACTTAACATATTTGGTTGTAAATATGTTAAGTAATCTATTGCATTGTTAATTTGATTGATTAATGTTATGTTTTGCATAATGTGAACTTTGTGGAATATATGTTGATGATTCTAAAGATATGATGATGTAATGAAATATGAAATAGGAAATGTGAAAGATATGATAATATGATGAAATATGAAATGTATGTGCAATGCAATTGGTTATGATGAATACTCTAGTGATGAGTTGTTTTAAATGTGAATTGAGATAAATGAGGCATGTTTGCCTAGATGATGATGTTCAATGTAATTGATTATGTATACTCTATTGATGAGATGTGAAGCCATTGTTGTTGGCTATAATGATGTAAATGAGATGATTGAGGCATGGTTGCCTAAATGATGATGAGGAAATGAGAATGAAATTGATAATGAATTAATAAATGAATTGTGTGTCTAATGTGTTATTCCATTTTCAGAGTTTTGTTGTTGGTGGCATGCCTATAGTAACAATCTCTTGAAGTTAGGTTGGGCTTGATCCTTGAAGCCAAGTTGGGTTGAAGTTTAGCATGCTTAACTCCCCTTGAAGCTTCGTTGGATCTAGTCCTTGAAGCCTAATTGAGATGTTACAACCCTTGAAGCTAGGTTGGGTTTGGTTCTTGAAGCCAAGTTGGGTTGATATTTAGCATGCTTTGTTCCCTTTGAAGCTTGGTTGAGCCTAATCCTTGAAGCCTAGTTGGGATATTGATAATGATAAATGTGATAATTAAACCAAAACATTAACTCTGAAAGTTGAATGGCATATTAGTGTCTTTGGGCCCATGCTTGTCTTTGCTTTAATATGAACTATGGAGTGAGATATAATGTTATGAGATGATTATAATACTTGAGTAACTTAAATGTGGCTTGGGAAGCTATGTTGAATAATGAAACTATGACAATACAACATGATGTGTGATAAGTTTATGGATGTGGAAATGGTGAGTATTACTTCATGAATGTTTTGGTAAGTTATTGAATAATGTAAGGTTTTGAAATATAATATTCTTTTGAATTGTTTATGAAACTTGATTGTGTGACATTTGTAATATCCCAATGTATGCCTTATAAGTTTTGAATATTGTTGTTGTTTTAAATTGGATTGAATGTATATGTGTTATGGGAAAGGAAAGAGTGTATAGAGAGAGGTGTATATGTTGTTTATATGATAATATATATAACATATATGCAAGTCAAAAGAGTGGTCAAGGGAAGAAGATATTTATTTGGTTTTTTGTAAAATTACTAAAAGAGGGCAAGTGCTTTAAAGGAAATCAAAACAAATTGTATAAGGGTGTTTAGGTAATTAACTTTTTAGAAATGCTTGGTGGAGGTTTAAAGAGATGACAAATTTGACTTTGCTTCTTTATTTTCTTTTCTTCTTCCTTGGTGGCCTGACCTCCCAAAGACAAGAGAGAAAGAGGAGAGTTTTGAGTTCTTAGATCAAATTCAAAGGAGAATCAAGTGATCAAGTTGGTGATTCAAGAAGTTTCATTACTTTGGTAAGTCCTCTTTTGATTTCTTTGCTTATTTGAAGTTGTGTTGTGATTTGTGTTTGTTATAGATGTGGAGTTGTTTAGGTGTTTTTGTAAGTTTAAGATAGTTTTTGGGTATGTTTTGTTAAGTTTGTTTGAAGAGGATGTTGGTGAAAAGAAGTGTTTTGATGGGTGTTTTGTGGTTTTGGCCGGAATCTTAGTTTTTGGCCTGACACGCCCGAGAGCACGTCCAGAGTTTTAGGCGTGTCAATTGTGTTGGAGGCAGTAGGTTTGACACGACCGGTAATATGCCTGTGTTATTGAGCATGTCATAGCTACTGTGAGATTGGAGAGTTTACACGGCCATGAGCACGCTCTCGTAGTTGGACGTGTTGGTTTTTAGCAGAAAGGCAGAATGTATTACACGCCCAGTGACACGCCCGTGGTTCTGAGCGTGTAAAAGCTTTTGTGTTGTGGAGTTAGGGCACGGTCAGGGACACGCCCATGTGGTTGAGCGTGTCATGTTTAGGGTTTGCCCTAGTTAACTCTTAATTTGATTATCTCATGTGTATCCCTAAGCAAGTGTATGTTATTATTTTTGGATTAGGTCTTGAAGAAAGTGATTTATCATTGATCTATGAAGTAAAAGAATCTTGGAAAGGAAGTGTTTAGAGTTGTGTGAATTGTTATTAAGGTAAGTACAAACCTTGCATTGTTGCATACATTCACTTGATATGACATTAATGTTATATATGAATAATGTTATGTTTTGCACATTGTGAATCTTGTGAAATGTACTATATGTATAATGTGAAATGAGATAATTGAGACATGTATGCATATATGATTATGTTCAATGTAATTGATTATGAATATGTGAAAGATGATGTATTATATTGTGAATTGGGACATGATGATTTAAATGTGATGAGAAGCCATTGTGAGTGGCTATGGTTATACAAATGAAAGTGTTGAGGCATGATTGCCTATTTGATATTGAGATACAAATTGAGAAAGAGAATAATGATATAATTGTATGTTTAATATGTTATTCAGTTTCAGAGTTCTGGATTTGGGTGGCATGCCTATGGAATTATGAATAGTAACAGTCTTGCCGGGTTGAGGATCTCTTCAATTTGAGTTGAATTGAGGTCCAAGAGACTGGGTCTGTTACATTATGAGAATTGTGATTATGAGATATATGATTGGTAACAGTCTTGCCGGGTTAAGGATCTCCTCGATTTGTTGAGTTGATGGTCCAAGAGACTGGGTCTATTACACTATCCATGGATAGAGACATATATATATGTTGCCTACGGGCTTGATTATTGTGATTATGAACCAAAGCAGTAACTCTGAATTCTGAATATCATATTAAACACTTGTTGGGCCCATAGGTGTCTATGTTATGTTGATGTTATGAATGATGTTGTAATATGATGAAATAATGTAATACTCATGAAATATTGTATATTGAGTATGATCTTTATTGTTTGATTGTATATCATTGTTATTGATTAAGCATCATAGCATTATGGTTTGTACTACTGAGTTGTTGGCTTAGCGCGATTATGATTCATCGCGCAGGTGATAGAGGTGATAGAGTTGAGACGGAGAATTCCTCTAGACCTAGTTGAGGTTGTTTTGATTGTGAAGGGTTGGATTAAAGCTTAAAGATCAGAGAGTCAAGCTGCCAATCATGTATATATTTTATATTTTGTAATTATGGAGGTTTAATGTATTCATATTTGTAAGTTTTGGATGTAACTTCCGTTGCGTAATAAACAAACGTTTTTATCTATTGTGTCTTATGATTTTCATTTCTCTTTATTTGGTATTTCTTAAATTTTTAGTTTTACTTTAAATATGATTTGTGTATTTGTAAAGTGTGTCATTTCTATATTCAGTATACGTATAATACGATCGTATAAGCATGCTTTGTACGTATACAGGATATAGGGGTGTTACAACATTGGTATTGCATTGAAGCATAATATTATTGTAGTTTGTACCACTAAGCCGTTGGCTTAGCGCGATTGTGGTTCATCGCACAGGTGACAGGATAGAACCCGAGAGTTCTTCTAGACCGAGCTGAGTCTAGATTCTGAAGTGTGGATAGTGGACTTAAAGATCAAAGACTGACTGCCAAACATGTATAAATGTTATGTCTTTATAAAATTTGGTTTATGATGTATATATATTTGTAAAGGCCTCTATATTTTCCGCTGTGTATTATAGAAATGTTTTATCTATTGAATTTTTATAATATGTCTTAAATGTTTTAAGTTTTCTAATAATGTTGTTAAAAGGAATGAGTGGTGTGTTTAATAAACCATAGCATCTCTATATTCAGTATACGTATATTAGGATTTGATGGTATGTAGTGTGCGTATACGGGGTATAGGGGTGTTACAGACATCATGCATCTTTGAAAAGTTGCAGGCGCATTGCACAAGCCAAAGGGCATACGCCGAAATGTATAAGTCCCAAAAGGGCAAGTAAAAGTGGTCTTGGATTGATCCTCTGGTGATATCAGCACCTGATAATAACCTGAAAGTCCATCCAAAAAGCAATAATGTGAGTGTCCAGAAAGTTTATCCAGCATCTGATCAATAAAAGGAAGAGGGAAATGATCTTTCTTTGTGGCATTGTTCAACTTCCTATAATCGATACACATTCTCCACCCAGTAGTAGTCCTAGTGGAAACCAATTCATTTTTTTCATTTTTTACCACAGTGATTCCTGATTTCTTAGGCACTACATGTACTGGGCTAACCCACTCACTATTGGCTGTCGAATATATCACTCCTTCATCAAGCAATTTAAGCACTTCCTTCTTAACCACTTCACTCATGTTTGGGTTAAGGCGCCTTTGGGTCTCTCTCATAGGTTTAGCTCCCTCTTCTAAGATAATTCTATGCATGCACATTGAAGGGCTAATACCTTTGATATCACTCAATCCCCATCCTATTGCTCTTTTCAATCTTTTTAGTTCACTCACCAACCTCATCTCTTCCCTTTCACTAAGTTCGCTAGATATTATCATAGGTAAGGTGTTGTGATCTCCTAAAAACACATATTTCATATTTTTAGGCAACTCTTTAAGCTCTAACTTAAGTGAAGGATTATTCTCTTCTTTTTGGATGGAGGGGAGCTCAAATGCTGGGTCCTCCTTAAGTTCCTCTATTTTAGCACTCTCTAATATCTCAAGGCAACTGGCTATTTCTGAGTTAAAAATATCCAAGCCATGATCTAAGGTCAGTGCCAGCTCCAATTTATCCGAAGAACCTGTTTGCAAGAAAACATCTGAAACAACTGCGTCAATACAATCAATCAAAGAGAAATCCTCATATAATGCAGTTGTAGGAATGGGAGAAGTGTTAAAAATAGAAAATTCAACCATTTGTCCCAAGACAGTCATTGACAATTTACCATTTTTAACATCAATCAAGGTGTTGGTCGTAGCCATAAAAGGCCTACCCAGTAGAATAGCATGTGCGGATGGTGTAGGGTTATTTCCTTCCATGTCAAGAACTATAAAATCCACAGGCACTATCAATCCACCAACCTTAACTAACACATCTTCTATAACTCCTTTTGGGAATCTAAGAGACCTGTTAGCTAATTGCAAGACCATTTTGGTAGGTTTAAGTTCCCTAAGTTCTAATTCGAGATACACAGAATAAGGCATCAAATTAACACTGGCTCCTAAATCACACATGCCATCAGTCCCCTTCCCATTACCCATAGTAATTTGAATTATGAAACTACCAGGATCCTTTAGCTTCGGAGGTAGTTTATGTTGCAGAATAGCACTAGCTACCTCTGACACTATCACCTTTTCATTTGGCTCATACCTCTTTTTCTTGGTGTTCAATTCCTTGAAGAATTTGGCATAAGCCGGCATGTTCTTTATTGCTTCAAGTAAAGGTAAGTTAATACTTACCTTAGACAACATGTTGAAGATGTATGAAAATTGCTTATCTTGTTTATCATTCTTCAACCTGCTGGGGAATGGTATAGGTGGCTGGTAAGGATTACTTGCCTTGTGTAAATATGCTGAAGGAGATTCCTTGTTTAAATCTGCTGAAGGAGATTTCTCCATTGATTTTTCTCCAGCACCCTTGTCCTCTAGTTCTCCTTCCCTTTTGTTCTCTTGATCACCTGCATTCACAGAATTATTTTCAACATCATTATTTATTACCTTGCCACTTCTAAGAACAGTCACTGCTTGTGCCTGCTCAGGTTGACTCGAAAATTTTCCTTTTTGTTGAATCTGCATCTGTTGTGCAAGTTGCCCCACTTGGGTCTCCACTTTCTTGAAAGATGCTTCTAATGAATCCAGCCTTTTGTTATTCATCTCTTGATTCTTTGTACTAACTTGGATAAAAGCATGTAAACTATCCTCCAAACTCTCTCTCTTAGGCTGCCCTTGATTTGAAGATTGCCCCGGCGGTTGATTTTGTCTCTGGAGCAAATGGAAAGGTTGTTGAGAATTATTTGTTGCCCAAGAAAATTTTGGATGATTCTGCCAACCAGGATTGTAAGTGTTTGAGAAAGGATCATTCTGGGCCCTTGGTTGATATCCCCCCATAGCATTAACTTGCTCAGCCTCATTTCCATAAGACTCGTATGCAGAGGGGCATATATTTGCTCCATACCCAAAAGTTCCACAAATTATACATACTTCTTGAGTGGATGAAGAAGTATTGTTCTTCATGTTTAGCATCTGCACTTGCCTTGTCAATTCAGCTATCTGATTGACCATCTCACTGTTGGCTTCCAATTGATTTACCCCTTTACTTCTTCCTCTTACACTTTTCTGTTGAGAATTAGCTCCCAACATTTCAAAGATTTCATAAGTCTCACCTGCTGTCTTTTCTCCCATAGCTCCCCCAGCTGCGTTATCAACAATATTTTGAAATTGCTGGGTTAGACCATCATAGAAAAACTGATTCAGAAGTTGAAGTGGGTAGTGATGGTGTGGACACTGGATCAACAACATCTTAAATCTGTCCCAAGCCTCATGATATGGCTCTCCTTCAAATTGAGAAAATGTAGCTATTTTTCCTCTCAATTCAGCTGTCTTCTGATGTGAGTAAAATTTGCCCATAAACTTGTTATAGACTTGCTCCCAAGTTGTCAAAGAATTTTCAGGCAACATCATAAGCCAGCTCTTTGCCCTATCCTTCAATGTGTATGAAAAACACCTCATCCTCAACTGGTCTTCTATTAGTCCTCCCAATGGAAATGTGTTGAGGGTGGAGTAGAAATCCCGGATAAAATTCAAAGGATCTTCATTCAAAACTCCATAGAAAGATGGCAGCATGTTGTAATGGATATTCTTCAATTCATAATTTCTTGCTGCATCAATTAATCTTATACATGAGGTGGAAGTCCCAATGACAAGTCTGGCAAAATCCCTTATAGTTCTCTGCCTTTCGTCTCCCATATTGGTAGATTGTGCAGTATCCGACTCAAAATCAGAAATTTCCTCCTCTGTATCAAACCCGGTATATAGTTCAAACTCTTCTCTGCTCCTTTTCACTCTCTGAATTTCTGGAATAACTGGGTAAAGCTCTCCTCCGAGTGATCTCCTGCCTTGCATAAATAAAATTTCTGAAAAGAGGAATTATTAAAAGAAAAAGAAAAAGAAAATAAAATGTAAACAATGAAAAATAATTTAAAATATTTATGCCTAATAAACAATTACGCCAATTAGCTCCCCGGCAGCGGCGCCAAAAACTTGTTGCACTCTAATAAACACTATTAGAACTACACTCGTAAGTATACGAGGCTGCTGTAGTATTATGGTGAACACCTCAAGGTCGTCCCATAAGGAAGCTAGATAAGCTAATTGTTTATCAAATTGTAAATAACAAATTATCTATAAAATTAAATTGCTAAACAACTAATGAAGACAGAACGAGTTGAATTTAAAAAAATGAAAGTAAACTGAATTGATATATTGATTCACTTAATAGAAAGGTCTAGGGTTTGCACTTCTCTACTTACTTATATGTATTAACAGCTATTCCTCTCAACCGATTTAATTTCAAAGAACAGATTTCAAGCAACTTAATTAATCGAATAAAGGAAATAAGCTCTCGCATTCAAACCTCTTTCAAATAATCTTGTTACAATTGAAATGATCTTTTTCTTAGGTTTATATTTCTAATTCACCTAAGTCCTTAATTGAATTGTTCTAGCATTAGACTTCATTTCTCAATTCTTCATCTCATACCTCAAACACATAATTGGTGGCCAATCAATTATATATTAACTTTAATCCATTCAATTTAGGATAAAAGAAATAATTAAGTTAAGAGCAATAACCATTTCATACAATCATAGTAGATCCATACAACCCCTAGACTAGATCAAAATTAGTTCATAATGATGCTATCAAACAAATTCATCTCATTAAAATTCAAAGAAATTAATTTAGACATTAGAGAGTTCATGAATACAATTCCAATGAAACTTAAGAGATAGAGTTTGAGAACAAAACCAAATTACAAACTTCCTTCAGCTTCTAAAGAATCTCTTGCTAAGATTTTTGCTAAAAGAATAATGCAATGGCTAAAACTAATTTAATCTAGAGTGTTTGCATGAAAAGTGAAATCAAAATTTAAAAGAAGAATGAAGAATAGCTCAAAAGTTTGTGTTGGACGGCTGGAAAATGTGTAACCCTTTCAAATACCCTAATCTTCTTATTTATACAAAACCCTCATTCAAAATCCATGTTTCCTTTCTTTCCTTAGCCCCATGGAGTGACACGGCCAAGTGACACAGCCAGTGGCTTGGCCGTGTCACCTGGGTGTGTCAGCTTCTGTGTAATCTTGCTCTTCTTTGCTTATGTGGAAATGAGTGTGACACGGCCAAGCTCCTGGCCGTGTTATGTGACACGGCCAGTGGCTTGGCCGTGTCACCTGGGAGTGTCACCTACTGATTCTCTTCTTTCTTTGCTCTTCTTTCTTGGCTAAATATGGGACACGGCCACATGACACGGCCAGTGGCTTGGCCGTGTCACTTGCCAGTGTCAGCTTCTGCCAAATTTTCTTTTCTTTCTTGGTTCCCTTGGTTTTTCCCTTTAGGTGAGACACGGCCAGTGGCTTGGCCGTGTCTCCTGCCTGTGTCATAATCTGCCAAAAATTTGATTGAGGTGACACAACCAAGCTTGATTTGGCTTGGCTATGACCTGCTGCTTCATGCTCTTCTTTCTTTAATTTGGTCTTCCAAGTGAGTTTTTTGCATATTGACCTAAAACAAACACTTGAAACAAACTTTAATCAAGAATCAAATGAAACATTAACCAAAACACATAAACATCACACTAAAAACTAGTACAAAAATGACATAAACACTGGGATAAATTAAAACTACCAAAATTGATGAAATTACTAAATAAACAGATTAGAACTACCAAAACGCATGAAGAAAACAATAATCATCATAATAAATAAGTTACAATTCTATGACAAAAACTAATAAAACACCTACCCACATGTACCCAACTTTCTAAACCCAATAAGGGGTTGGGGATTCCTTAGGAATCAAGCCATCCACCCCTTTCTTTTTTCACAGCCCGTCCGGGTGGCGACTCCATTTTCTCCTGGTTTAGGCTCATGTTCTCTAAGGCCTTGAGCCTAACTGTGCTAAAGTTGTAAAAACCATACCATGTGGGAGTGGGTGCCAAAATCCCAGCTCACACATGTTGTCAGTTGAATCAATTGAAGTGAATCTAGATCTGACTTTTGAAGAGGAATGAGTGGCTATTTTGGCTAGGAAAGTGAAAGAGATGAGAAATAAGAAGGTGCGCTTGGTTAAAGTTCTATGGAGAAACTATTTTACTGTAGAAGTAACATGGGAAAGTGACGAGATAATGTAGAGCCAGTATCCACAACTTTTCCAAAGTTAAACATAAGGTAATTTTGAGGACAAAATTCTTTAAGGGGGAAAGAATTATAATACCCATATTTTTATTAAATACAATTAAATAAGATGAAAGAAGGATATGTATAGTATAGACCTAATGTAAACATAAGATATACATAAAATATATATTGGATACATGATGTATACACGGTACATACCTAATATATATAATTTCACTAAAAAATAAAATTAGGTAAAAAGTAAAAAATATAATAATAATAATAATAATGATGATGATGATGATAATAATAATAATAATAATAAAAGAAGTTTAAAATTTAATTTTTGGATGGGAGGAAGACTAAAAATATCATAATATTTTATTAATTAATTAATTTGTAATTATGTATATAAAGGAGGGGTAAAATTGGAAATGTTGGATATTTAAAGCTCATCTTCTTCTTTATCCATTTATGGTGGCTGATTTTCTTTAAGAAGAGGTGAGGAATTTTTACTACATCAACTACACAAAATTTCATAAGAATTTACAAGGATTCAAGGTGGTTTTGAAGATTAATGTAATGCCCCGATTTTGGTGTACATTGGAATAGTAGTTGTGAGAAGATATGTTGGTAAAATATGTAAAGAAAATATTATAAGAGATAGATGTATATGAAGGAGGATATGTATATATGGTATTTGAAAAATATGGGAAATATAAAAACAATATATTAGAGATATACATATAGCAACATACACATCACATATACATGATGTATATATTGGTGTAGGAAAAGTAAGTTGTAAATAATAATAATAATAATAATAATAACAAGAGAAAAAGAAGAAAAGGAAGTCAAAGGGAATGACAAGTGTGTGGTGGAGAATTTTTAAGGGATTTAATTATATTATTATATATATATAAGATAAGATTGAAAAAGGAAGAAAAGATCTTCTTTCTTTCTTTCTTTCTTCTTCTTCTTCTTCTTCCTGAACGAAGAGAGAGAGAGAGAGAGAGAGAGAGAGAGAGAGAGAGAGAGAGAGAGAGATGAGATTTTGTTGGCATACACATCAAATTCTTAAGGGCTTCAAGAGAATTGAGGGTGGATATTGAAGATTTGGCAAAGAATTCAAATAAGTGTTCATTTCTTTGTGTTGATTTATATTGATTGTGTTTATATTTGATATGGTTAGTGTGAGAAGATGATGATAATGAAAGATTGAAGTATATATATGTGTTGAATTGGTATTTAGATGACGATAATATGGTTATTTGTGAGGATGATGATGGATTGTTGAAATTGTTTAGTAAGGGTTTAATATAAATGAGTTTGGGAAATTGATTAATTGATATATGGATGATGTATATAATGATTATTATTATGATATGTTGAAGTTATATAAGTGTTAAATTAATAGGTGATTTATGTGTATATAAACCAAGATGTCGATTAAGGGTGTTGTAGTATGGATTTTGGAGTGTTTGTGTTTTCATGGTTAAGAGTTCGGAATGTATAATTCTTGCCTGACATGGCCAGTGACATGGCCATGTAGTTGGGTGTGTCAACGGTACTGAGTTTGACGTTTGTGACACGACCATTAACACGGCCATGTTTCTGAGCGTGTCATAGCTACTGAGAGATAAAGTAATTGACACGGCCATGAACACGCCCGTGTTGTTGGGCGTGTCAATGTTTCTGTGAGGTAGAATGAGTGACACATCTAGTGACACGCCCGTATTACTGAGCGTGTCAAAGCTTCTGTGTTGTTGGTTTAGGGCACAATCAGGGACACGCTCGTGTTGTTGAGCGTGTCATGTGTAGAGTTTTCCCTAGTTGGTTCATATCTATATTATCTCATGTGTATCTCTGAATGAGTGTGTATGATCACTTTTTGATTAGGTTTTTAAGAGATTGGGTTGCCCTAATCCAAGTGTTGGAGGATTCTTGGAAGGGGAGTTTAGATTGGTGTGAGTTTCTCTTGAGGTAAGTACAAACCCTATATGATTGTATGTATTTGCATGACTATGGGACTTAACACATTTGATTAGAAAATGTGTTAAGTTATTTATTATATTGTTGATGTGTGAGAAATGTGCTATGATGTGTATTATGTGTACTATGTGGAATGTATGTTGAAGATTCTAAATATATGAATAATGTAATTTGCTATGTATATTTCAATGATGAAATATGAAACTATTTTAAATGGATATAAAGGTGAAATGTGAAAGATATAATGATCATTCAAATTATATGTACAATGCAATTGGTTATGTATACCCTAATGATGAGATTTGAAGCCATTGTTGTTGGCTATAATGATGCAAATGAAATAATTGGGGCATGTTTGCCTAGATGATTATGAAGAAATGAGAATGAAATTGATAATGAAATAATAAATGTATTGTATGCCTAATGTGTTATTCACTTTTCAGAGTTTTGTTGTTGGTGGCATGCCTAATAGTAACAATCTCTTGAAGATGGGTTGGGCTTGATTCTTGAAGCCCAGTTGGGTTGAAGTTTAGCATGCTTAACTCCCCTTGAAGCTTGGTTGGGTCTAGTCCTTGAAGCCTAGTTGAGATGTTACAAACCCTTGAAGCTAGGTTGGGTTTGGTCCTTGAAGCCAAGTTGGGTTGATGCTTAGCATGCTTCGCTCCCCTTGAAGCTTGGTTGGGCCTTATCCTTGAAGCCTAGTTGGGATAATGATAAATGTGAAAATTAAACCAAAACATTAACTCTGAAAGTTGAATGACATATTAGTTTCTTTTGGGCCCATGCTTGTCTTTGCTTAAAGGTGAATTATGAATGATGAATTAATTGAATAATATAATGACATGTAATGTTATGAAGTATGATATGATTACAATACATAGGTAAATTATTGAAAAGAAATGTGGCCTGAGAAGCTATGCTGAATGATGAGATTATGAATGTTCTAATAAGTCATGAAATTGTGGTTTGTGTTATTGATATATGTATATATGTATATAATTATGAGATTAGTAGAAATATATGAAAAGTGTAATTGAAAATGGAAAACATGATAAGAAAATAATGATACACGAAGTTAATATATGAGTATGATTTTCTGTAATGTATGTTTATAATATTTATTTGTACTACTAAGCTTTCGAGCTTAGCGCGGTTGTGTAAATCGCGCAGATGAGTAGATGATTGATTCGGGAGACAAACGTTATGCCACGAGAAGGGTAAGAGTATTTCGAGACCAACTAGAAGGTGGTGCATACATGTACAATTTAATTATGTTGTATTTTGATAAAAATGTATTCATATGTATAAATGAATTTTGGTAAAGACAAGATAATTATATATATGTAATATCATCAAAAGTATAATGATTTTGTAAATGTTCTTTAAATAAAATGTATTATTGTTTGGAACTAAAGTAAAGGTTTTTAATCTGAAATGAAAAGTGACATTCTTATACTTTATACACGTACTGCATGTATAAAAGGTGTATGTATAGAACTTATATAGAGTATGGGGGTGTTACAATTAATCAAGCATCAGGCAATAATTCTTTCAATTTAAGTAGCTTTTCTTTAGAATCAAGATTATGTGAAATTTAGATTTTTGATAGAGGCCAATATAAATGTTGAAATGGATTGTTTTGAAGTTATTTTGATGTTGAAATGGATTGTTAATGATGGAAATGAGTTTGTTTTGGTGATGTTTGAGAAAGGTAGTAAGGAAAACTAGGGTTTGATAGAAGTTTAGTTAGAATTTATGTAATTAGTGGTTATTTTGAATAAAATGAGTATACAAATGATTGTAATGGAAGAATTTTACTTATTGTTTAGATGAGGAGTGAGTAGGCCAAAGTTGACCAAGTTAAGAAATTTAAGGTTGGTGGAAGTAGGCTTGGAGGGTGGTTTTGAGTTGAATTTAGAGCTTTTCAAGATTAGTACATACTTTGTTAACATTTAACTTGAATATTCATGTTTGGCATCATCCAAATTGGCATACTTTAGAGGATATTGTTTGTCCTTTAAAGTGGCATTATGTATAAATGTATGCATCGGTTTGAAACTAAAAACCATTGTTTTATGGAAAATGATAATGTTTTATGCAATTATTGAAAATGTGAAAATGAGTCATATTATGAATTTGACTAAGGGTTATGCTTAATGTGATTTAAAAATATGGAAAATGGTTATGGAATCTGGAAATTATTGAAAAATGATAACTGTGATGAGGATGAGGAAAATGCGATTTAATTTGTGATGTTTTTTTGCCCTGTACAATTACTTGTTCTAGAGAATTGTATTTGATGCTGTCAAGTTGGCATTCCAACGATACATCATGATATTTTATATGCTTTTGAATGAGACACACTCTTATCATATTTATTGTTATGCCTTTGGGCAAGACACACTGGTGTCAAACACTTTGGTGTCGAGGAGGCAACCTTTGGATGAGAGTGGTACATTGGTATCAAATAACACTTGACCTCCAGTGTCAGATTGTTGGGTCACAATATGTAAAATCAATCTTGTGAGAACTTGAATATTATGTAGAGATTTGTTAGTCTCAATGTCTGTGAATGTGTTATGTTTATAAAATTTATGAGTTAATGGATGTTAAATGAGCATTACATTCTTTATTGCGACAAACACATTTTATACTAGTAAAGAGTTATATTGTTTTAAATAAAAACTTTATGTTATCAAAGTATGTACTACTAAGCTTGTAGCTTAGCGCGATTATAATTTATCATGCAGGTGATAGGGTAGAGACATGAAGCACTAGTAGACTGAGAGAACCTAGGAGTTGAGGCTGATTTTGTTGGCAATGCTTTTGCCATGAGACCAAATCCTTTTTAGTGCTACATACATGTAATATCCCGGAATAGACCCTAAGAGTTTTGGAATTATTATTGTTGAATTTGGATTTAATGTATATGTATTTATGGGAATTATAAAGATGATGTATATAAGACATATACATATACATCACATATACATGGGATATAAAATGGTGTAGGATAAGTGAATTATATATATATATATATTTATGGAATTAATTAATAGTAATGATAATAAGGACAAAAAGAAAAGAGAAGAAGAAAGTCAAAGAAAGAATTTGTGGTGGAGATTTAAAGTGTTGTTATTAGTATTATTGTTATTATTATTATTATTATTGTTATTGTTATTAGTATTATTGTTGTTATTATTATTATTATTATTATTATTATTATTATTATATATATATATAGTGATAAGAACGAAAGAAACCCATAGAAACTTCTTTCTTCCTCTGCTTCTTCTTTTTCTGTTTCTTCTTCGTGGACAAGAGAGCAAGAGAGAGAGAGAGAGAGAGATATGATTATATATCAAAATCTTAAGGATTTCAAGAGTATTGAAGGTGAAGAGTAAAGATTTGATAGAAGATACAAGTAAGTATTCATTCCTTTGCATTGATTTCTATGGGTTGAGTTGGGATTTGATGTAGTTTTTGTGAGGATGATGATGAATTGTTGAGTAAGGATTTAGTGTTAAATGAATTGGGGGTTTGAGTAATTGATGTATGTTTGTGTTTAAGGAAGTTGAAAATATAAAATATATGAGTTGATAATTGAATATTTGTATTGGTATTCAAGTGTCTTTTTATTTGCTTTGATTTAGGTTGTGAAGGAAATGGATTGCTCTAGTTTAAGTGGTGGAGAGCTTTTGGAAGGTAAAATGAATAGATTTGAGTATGGTTTTTAAGGTAAGCAAACTATCTAAATGCATATATATTATGATGTTGAAACTTAACACATATCCATTTGTAATGTGTTAAGGGATTAAATGCTTGGTTGATGTGTTGTTGCAAGGGGAATAATGTGAGAAATGTGTAAATTATGTGTTTAGGACATTGATTATGTTCATTTGTTTAGTGCCATATTGTGTATGAAGGGTTTGAGTGCAACCAAAGGAGTTTTGTATATGTTTGGGGTGTAAATTCATGAGTGACACGGCTAGAAGCAAGGAGAGACATGGCCAAGTCAAGGAAAATTGTATGTGTTGGATTGATTTTGGGAGAGACACGGTCACAGTCTCAGCCGTGTCCTCTGCCCGTGTTTGTTACTGTCTGATTTTTGTGGTGAGACACGGCCGTGTCCCTTGCCCGTGTCTGTGACTATGTGATTTTGTTGTGAGACACGGCCACTGACTCAGCCGTGTCCCCTAGCCGTGTTAGCTACTGTGATTTTGGGTTGAGAGACACGGTCACAAGCTTGGCCGTGTCGCCTGCCCGTGTTCGCTACTGTCATTTCAGGTTGAGAGACACGGCCACAAGCTTGGCCGTGTCCCTCAAATGAGGCTGGCCGTGTCCCTCAAATTGATGAGTTAATGATTCTATTTCTTGATTATTCTTGCCTTGTTGGATCCTCTAAGGGTATTATTATATTTATACTTCAAATATATGTGGAACAATTGTATGTTGAGGATTCCAAATCTAAGAATAAGGTGAATTATATATGTGTATATCAATAATGATCATTTTTGATAAATGTTTAATGTGTTTGATTATGAATATGCAAATGATGAAGCATTCTAATGTGAATTGAGACTAAATAAGATGTGATGCAATTGTGATTGATAATGATGATATATGCAATGTGTAATATATGATGATTATGATGATATGATGATTGTGATTCAAAAGATGATTATGATGATATGTAAAGCCATTGTGATTGGCTATGATGATTCAAAAGATATGAGAAGCCATTGTGATTGGCTATGATGATTCAATTGAAAATGAAAATGATAATGAGATAATAAATGAATTGTGTGTCAAATATGTTATTCATTTTCAGAGTTTTGTTGTTGGTGGCATGCCTAATAGTAACAATCTCTTGAAGTTAGGTTGGTTTGATCCTTGAAGCCAAGTTGGGTTGAAGTTTAACATGTTTTACTCCCCTTGAAGCTTGGTTGGGTCAAGACCTTGAAGCCTAATTGAGATGTTACAACCCTTGAAGTTAGGTTGGATTTGTTCTTGAAGCCAAGTTGGGTTGATACTTAGCATGCTTTGTTCCCCTTGAAGCTTGGTTGAACCTTAATCCTTGAAGCCTAGTTGGGATAATGATAAATGTGATAATTAAACCAAAACATTAACTCTGAAAGTGGAATGGCATATTAGTGTATTTGGGCCCATGCTTGTGTTTGTATATATATATATATATGATTCTTGAATTATGGAATATATGCAATGATATGAAAAGTATGAGAATAATTATGAAAGGAAATGTATGTAATACATAAGTGAATTATTGAAGATGATTAGAGCTTGAGAAGCTATGATGATTGATGATATATGATGTGTACAAGGTATATGAATGTGGAAATGGTGAGTGTTGTTTCATGAAGATTTTGGTAAGTTATTGAATTGTGAATTGTTAGAATAAAAGATATGAACATGTATATAATTGAAACATTAGTAGGAGTATATATATATATATATGTAAAGCTTGATAAGAAAATAATGTTATAATAAGTTTATATGAAAATATGATTTTCTCTATTATATGTTTATATGAATTGTTTGTATTACTAAGCTCTCGGGCTTAGTGCGGTTGTGTGATCGCGCAGGTAATTATGCGGTTGATCTGGAAGCCAAGCGGTTATGCCACGAGAAGGGTAAGAGTGTTCTGAGACCAACTAGAAGGTGATGCATACATGTGCATTTTTAAATATGTTATATTATTCATAATAATATATTCATATGTATAATGATTTATTAAATGTTATTAAAATCTCAATTTAGTATGGTTTGAACTTGGATAATGATTTTTAAATTAATACTATAAGTGACATTCTTACACTCTATATACGTATTGTATGTATACTAGGTATATGTATAGTACCTATATGGAGTATGAGGGTGTTATAATACATGTAAAATTTTATTATATATATTGGTTTATATTCTATAATTAAACCTTATGTATATGAAACAAAGTTGAGGTATTTTGTATATATATGATGAACAATGTTTTTAATTTTGAAAATTTTGGATGTAAATTAATGAAGAGGTGGGTTTGAAATGAAATAACAATTTTGGGCGTGCTATTTTCTTACAGGTTGTGTTTTGTTGATTTTGGGATTTATCAAAATTGTAGACAAAACTCTAGTGATTTTTTTCCAGATATTTTATAGTTAAATAAAGCTATATTTTTAATAGCTATATTTTTTATTGTTAAACAAAACCTTTTACAATTAATTATTGTAGCATTCTTGTATTATACATATTACATATACGAAGGTGTATGTATCATACATTTATAGGGTATAAGAGTGTTACAGGAGTTGCTTAAGTCAAAAAAGGGAAAAGATAACATATTTGTTATAGTTGATAGGTTTAGTAACATGATACACTTCATTGTTTGTCACAAAAACAATGATGCTACACATATTATTGAGTTGTTCTTTAGGGATGTAGTTTGTTTGTATGAAATCCCTATGACAATAATTTTTGATAGAGATGCTAAGTTCTTAAGTCACTTTTGGCATTTTCTATGGGGAAAGTTAGGGACTCGGCCATTGTTTTCTACTACTTGTCATCCCTAAATAGATGGTCAAACAAAGGTGGTTAATAGAGCTTTAAGATCTTTATTTTGTGCTGTAATTGGGAGAAACATAAAAGCTTGGGAATATTATTTGCCATTAGTAGAGTTTGTGCATAATAGGAGCATCCATTCTTCTACATGTTATTCAATTTTTGAAATTATGTATGGTTTTAATCCATTAACCCCTTTAGATTTATTACCTTTTTCCTTTGAATGATATTGCTAATTTAGATGGACAAAAGAAGACATAATTATTTAAATCCATACATGAGAAAGCCAAATAGCACATTTAGAGGAATAATGAACATTATGCTTACCAAGCCAACAAAATGAAGGAAAGCAATTATCTTTGAGCTTGGAGATTGGATATGGGTGCATATGAGGAAGGGGAGATTCCCTAATCATAGAAAATCAAAGCTTGATCCAAGAGGTGATGGACCATTCCAAGTTTTGGAGAAAATTAATGATAACACCTATAAGATTGATCTTCCTATTTAATATAACGTATCAGTTTCTTTAATGTTTTTAACCTGTCCCCTTTTGATTTGCATGCAGATTCGAGGTCGAATCTTTTTAAGGAGGGAGGGAATGATGTAGTCATGGTTATGGAATCCATGGAAGGTGGTGATGAAACTCAAAGCTTGAAGATTCCTTATGGACCAGTTATAAGATAAATAGCCAAGAAAATAAAGGAAGCCTTACAAGCTTATGTTGCAAACATTCACAAATGCAAACATGGAGTCATATGGACAAAGATGAGGTAAAGAGCAGTTGACTATTTTATTGAAGACCATGGATGATGAAGGTTACTTGGGATTACTTGTTATTTAGCCCAACTAGGTAGTTATGATATATTATTTTATTATTAGTTTATTTATAAGACCTTATGTTATTTGGATGACATTTAATAATTGGGTATTATTTGTATTCTCATTATTATTATTTGGGCATTATTATTTAAAGCCCAAGTTATTAGCATCTTATTAGGTTATTCTAGTTAGATTAGTAGGATAAGGGTAGAGGTATTCTTATAACCAAACATCGCTTTATTATTATAACCTATTTAAACCATCTTGTATTTGCTTATTAGAGTGTGAGAAGGGATTTTTGCCCCCTACTCCAACTGGAATAGTTCTTTTAACTTTGATACTGTTAGGCTCTGGGACTTAAAGAACATAGACCTAAACTTAGAGAATAAAAGTCACCACCCGGACAGTCAGGAAGATAAAAAGGGCTGGATATCTCGAAACCTAAGAAATCCCAATCCCTATTGGGTTTAAAAAGTTGGGTACGCATGAGGAAGGTGAGAAATGACCCAACACTCCTGTAACACCCGGTTCGTTGGAATTGGCATCCTTTTCAAGTCTAAATATTATTGAATTCTTAATTATTATAATTTTATTCATAATACAAGTAGTGATCAAAATAAGCAACATCAAATTATAATTTAATCAATCAAAGTGGGCACCTATACAAGATGGAAACAAGCTCTTTGTGAGTGGAAATTTTTGCCTATACTCCCGGTGGAATGGTTCTTACAACTTCTGTACTGTTAGGCTCAGGGCCTTAGAGAACACGAGCCTAAACTCAGAGAAAATGGGGTCGCCACTCGGATGGGCCAAGAAAGAAGAAAGGGGTGGATGACTCGATTCCTAAGGAATCCCCAACCCCATAATGGGTTCAGAAAGTTGGGTACGCATAGGGAAGGTGAGAAATGACCCAACACTCCTATAACACCCGGTTCATTGGAACCGACTTTCTTTTCAGGTCTAAATATTATTAAATTCTTAAGTATTATAATATTATCCATACTACATGTAAATTAAAATAAATAAATATTCATTGAATTGAAATCAAACAAATAAATAAATGGCACCCATCGATCGATGGAAACATGCCCTTACAAATGTCCAAATGTCCACAAAAAGAAAATAAAGTAAATAAAATGGGACACCCTGTAACACCCCTATATCCCGTATATGCAAACCACATACCACCATATCTGTAATATACGTATACCGGACACAGGAATGTTATGGTCTATTTAAAACCAAACTAATTTTCCAACTTATACAATATAGGAAAGATAGAACATTTAGTTGTAATATAAAACAAAATAGATAAAATGTTTACTATTGTAACACCCCCACATCCAATGCACACACACTACAACTACAACCATGTAGCATAAGTGCACCAAACATAGGGATGCTACGGTTTTCTTCAACATTCAAAACATTTAAATAGATACAATACTATTATCATTATATAATATAGAAAAGTAGATCATTTACTTTTAAAATAAAACACATTAGATATATATATACATACATATAGTTATTTCACAGCGGAAGTCATAAAATTTTTACATATTTGAAAACACTTAATTCCATATTTACAAATATACAAATATGTACATTTAATCAATACTTTACAAAATATAAAAAGAGTTATACATGATTGGAAAATCCCATTTGATCTTTAAGTCTCCAAAATCAACTCTTCAATGTCTACCCTCACTCGGTCTCGAAGAGCTCTCGGGTTCGATTCTAACAGTTCTATCACCTGCGCGATTAAACACTATCGCGCTAAGCCAAGGGCTTAGTAAGATAATCATGCTAATGATATGACTTCGTGCAATGCAATGTCATTTCTCAAACCATAATATATATGTAACATCATATATACAAAATTAACAATATACTTTCACATTACATATCACATTTTATTATCTTTTCATATACCTCATTAGTATTCATTTAATCATCAATACAAAGCAAAACAAACATCATTCATGACTCACATTAACCATAGACAAGCATGGGCCCAAGACACACTAATATGCCATTCAATTTTCAGAGTTAATGTTTTGGTTCTATCATCACATTTATCAATATCAATATCATAGACCCAACTAGGCTTCAAGGATTAAGTTCAACCAAGCTTCAAGGGGAGCAAAGCATGCTAAGCTTCTACCCAACTTGGCTTCAAGAACTAACCCAACCTAGCTTCAAGGGTGGTAACATCTCAATTAGGCTTCAAGGATTCAATCCAACCTAACTTCAAGAGATTGTTACTATCATTAGGCATGCCACCAATAACATACTCTGAAAATGGAATAACACATTAGCCACACAATTCATTTACATATCAATTATCATTTCCATTCTCAATTCTCATCAACATTTAGGCAAACATGCCTTCATTCTCTTAATATTATCATCATAGCCAATAACAATGGCCTCACATTTCATTTCACAATATAACACTTCATTATTCAAGTGTATACTTATCTCATCCATGATCACATTATATCTCATATAGCATCATTCATCATAGCCAAACACAATGGCATTGTCTCATATCATATCTTATTTGAATTATCATTTCATCTTTGATACAACATTTCAAGGTACATTACTCATAAAATACAATATCTTTCACAATGCATAACATAACCTTGTTTAAATCTCAACAATGCAATTAGGGCAAAGAACAACTTATATGATTCATAGCTTTAGGATCTTCCATATGCATTTGATTAGTTCATTCATTGATTCAAGTGTGTTTAAAGTGTTTTAGGGTTAGGTTTAAGAATCAACCCACCTTTGAAGAACCAAAACAATGCAAAAAGAACAAAGAAACAAAACCCTAACCAACTCATTTGATGGACACGGGCAGCACACATGAGGGACACGGCCAAGCTTGTGGCCGTGTCTCTCAATTCAACTTTGGCAGTAGCAAACACGGCTTAGGGACACGGCCGTGTCTCTTCAACCAAAACTCACAGTAGCTCACACGGCTTGGGAACACGGCTGTGTCACCCAAAAATTAATCCAACACGTCCAAAATCATATGACTTGGCCGTGTCTCACATGGCCTTTGGCCGTGTCTCCCAAAACCAAAACCCTAATTGTAACCAACTCTCTTCCAAATGCATTAAAACTCAATATACATCATACCACTATCAATCTTCACTTATTTTTCCATAATCACAACCAAACCAACACAACCTCCAATTTTTAACTTACAATCAACTCTAACACTTATAAACACACATCAACACACTAAATCATCATCTCAACAATTCTCAATACACCTTAACCACAATTTCCAAATTAATAAAAGAAAACAAGAAATTACTTACCTAAAGTGAAGAAATTCCACAAATCTTCAACTTGATTCTTCAATTCTCCCTTCAATCTTGATCTTACTATCAAGAACACTTCTCCTTCCCTTTTGCTAATGGAGAGCCGGCCACTACCATCAAGAGGAAGAGAAAATGATCAAGAATCACAAAGTCAATCTTCCTTTTAATCTCCACCACAAAATTTCCAAAAGTAAATTACCTCAAGGCCCTTAACCATATAACTAACCTTTTGTCTTATATGAGCCCATATATGAACTTTCACACTCAACAAGAAAATATCTTCTTCCACTAACCAACACTTTGACTCTCCCTTTGACCATTTTATATGTTATATATATCACAATATACACAACATATAAACTTGTCTCTAAACCCTAAATTCTTTCCCAAAACACTTATACTTTTCTTTCTCAATTTAAACCAACAATCCAATAACAACAACAACAACAACATGCAAAACTTCTAGGGCATAAATGAGGATATTACAATTCTCCCCCTCTAAAAAGAAATTTCGTCCTCGAAATTACCTGATATCAAGGCCAAAACAGCTGAGGATATTGCTTTCGCATGGTTTGCTCATTCTCCCAAGTTGCTTCTTCTTTTGCATGATTCTTCCAAAGAATTTTCACTAATGGCACTCTTTTGTTCCTCAATTCTTTCACTTCCCGTGCCAAGATAGCAACTGGTTCCTCTTCAAATGTCAAATCTGGGCTCACTTCAATAGATTCAAATGGCAACACATGAGATGGATCCGACCTGTACCTTCTCAACATAGAAACATGAAACACATTATGAATACGATCCAACTCAGGTGGCAAAGCAAGCCGATAAGCCACTGGCCCAACTCTTTCCAATACTTCATACGGTCCAATGAAACGAGGACTTAATTTCCCTTTCCGACCGAACCTCAAAATTTTCTTCCAAGGAGATACCTTCAAAAATACCTTATCCCCAACATCAAACTGAATGTCTCTCCTCTTCAGATCTGCATAGGACTTCTGTCGGTCTGAAGCTGCTTTTAACCTGCCCCGAATCAACTTCACTTTCTCTTCAGTTTCTTGAATCAAATCAGGCCCAATCAACTTGCTATCACCAAGTTCACTCCAACAAAGAGGTGTTCTGCACCGTCTGCCATACAATGCCTCGAATGGGGCCATTCCGATGCTGGATTGGTGACTGTTGTTGTAAGCAAACTCCACAAGAGGTAAGAATCTATCCCAACTTCCAGAGAAATCGATGACACAGCTTCTCAACATATCCTCAACAATCTGTATCACCCTCTCAGACTGTCCATCCGTCTGTGGATGAAAAGCAGTACTGAAGTGTAGTCGAGAACCCAAAGCTCTGTGCAAACTCTTCCAAAATCTTGAAGTAAACCTGGGATCTCGATCAGACACCAAAGAAGTTGGAACACCATGCAATTTCACAATCTCCTGGATGTACAGCTCAGCCAACCTCTCCAAAGAATAATCCATCCGAACTGGGAGGAAATGAGCTGTCTTAGTCAATCTATCCACAATCACCCATATGGCATCATGTTTCTTTTGTGTCAAAGGCAAACCAGACACAAAGTCCATGGTCACTCTATCCCACTTCCATTCTGGCACTGACAACGGTTGAAGCAACCCAGTTGGAACTTGATGCTCTGCTTTAACCTTCTGACAAGTGAGACATTTCGATACAAACTCAGCAATGTCTCTCTTCAACCCAATCCACCAATAATGCTGTCTCAAATCATGATACATCTTCGTATTACCCGGATGCATAGCAAATAAAGACTGATGAGCTTCCTCTAAAATGATCCTCTTCAAGTCAGCATTATCGGGTACACACAATCTATTCTTAAACCATAGGCTCCCATCATCCTTCACAACAAAATCTCTAGTCTTTCCACTCTCACAATCTAAAACAATCTTCTGAATCTTCTTATCAGCTAACTGAGCCTCTTTGATCTGATCCAACAAAACAGGCTTCAATTGCAACTGTGCCAATAATGCACCATCATCACAAAGTACAAAACTGGCACGCAAAGCTCTCAACTCAACAAGCAACGAGAGCGAGTAAACTGTTAAACCAGCTAAAGACTTCCAACTTAAGGCATCAGCAACTACATTTGCTTTACCTGGATGATAATCAATCAAGCAGTCGTAGTCTTTAATCAATTCTAACCATCTCCTCTGCCGAAGGTTGAGCTCTTTCTGAACACCCAAATACTTCAAACTCTTGTGATCAGTGTAAATGAAACATTTCTCCCCAAACAGATAATGGCGCCAAATCTTTAATGCAAACACAATGGCTGCCAATTCCAAATCATGGGTGGGGTAGTTAAGCTCATGCGGTTTCAACTGTCGAGATGCATAAGCTATAACTTTCCCTTCCTGCATCAATACACACCCCAAACCTCTATGTGAAGCATCACTGTAGATCACATAGGGTTGGCCTTCTACAGGTAAAGTGAGAACAGGCGCTTGAGTCAACAAATCTCTTAACTGTTCAAAACTAGCCTGACACTGATCTGTCCACAAAAACCTCACTCCCTTACGAAGCAATCTGGTGAGTGGAGTAGCTATCAAAGAAAATCCTTTCACAAACCGCCGGTAATAGCCTGCCAAACCCAGAAAACTTCTAACCTCTGTCACAGACTTGGGTGGACTCCAATTCAAAATGGCTTCAACTTTACTCGGATCAACTCTAATGCCTTCTGCTGAAACAATATGTCCGAGAAAAGCTACCTGATCCAACCAGAACTCACACTTCGACAATTTGGCAAATAGTTGCTTCTCTCTCAAAATCTGCAACACAATCCGCAGATGCAAATCATGTTCCTCTTCATTCCTCGAATACACCAGAATATCATCGATGAAGACCACTACAAACTGATCCAAATAGGGCCTAAACACCCTATTCATCAAATCCATAAAAGCTGCAGGTGCATTCGTCAGACCAAAAGGCATAACTAAAAATTCATAATGCCCATACCTGGTCCGAAATGCAGTCTTCGGAACATCTTCAGCTCTGACTCTCAGCTGATGGTACCCAGATCTCAAATCAATTTTAGAAAACACAGCTGCATCCTTCAATTGATCAAAGAGATCATCGATTCTAGGCAAAGGATATTTATTCTTAATTGTCACCTTGTTCAATTGCCTATAGTCGATACATAACCTCATGGTACTATCTTTCTTCTTCACAAACAGCACTGGAGCTCCCCAAGGAGAAACACTGGGGCGAATAAATCCCTTATCCAACAGCTCCTGTAATTGCACTTTTAACTCTCTTAGTTCTGCTGGTGCCATTCTGTAAGGAGTAATCGAGATAGGAGTGGTACCAGGCAACAATTCAATACCAAACTCCACCTCTCTCTCAGGCGGCAATCCTGGCAACTCCTCAGGAAAAACACCAGGGAACTCTGCAACTGTGGCAATGCTATCAATAGGAGAACTTCTTACTCTAGTATCTATCACATGAGCAAGATAAGCTTCACATCCCTTTCTAATCAATCTCCTGGCTGCAACAGCTGAAACAAATAAGGAGGCTAACTGTTCCTGCTCATTAGATACTATCACCTCTCTACCATCACTAGTTCTCAAAGAAACAATCTTCTTTTTACAATCCACCACAGCTCCATGTCGAGATAGCCAATCCATGCCTAAAATCACATCATATTCCTTAAATGGCATCTCAATCAAATCCCCAAGGAACTCCTCACCCTGCACCCTCACTGCACTATCCCGATGCACTTTACTCACAATCACACTATGCCCTAACGGATTTGTCACCAAAACATCAAATCCTAGGGACTCAGCATGCACATCAAACACAGGCAATACAGATGCACTAATATAAGAATGGGTGGAACCCGGATCAATCAAAGCAAGTACTGCAGTATCAAATAAAGAAAAAGTACCAGCTATGACCGCCGATGCATCCGGCTGTCTCTGCATAACATACATCCTCTGGGAAGAACCAACCTCCTCCGGTCTAGTTTCCCTGGATGTAACACCACCTCTAGAACTGAACCCTGCTCTACCACCTCGGCTGGCACCTCTGCCTCCTCTACCTCCCCTCACACTGGCTCGAGAAGCGGCAGAATCAACTGGCATAAACTCCTGTCTCTCCGGACAGTCTCTCACAAAGTGATCCGGTGACCCACACCTGAAACAAACCCCTGCAACACCAGCCTTCCAACAAGGACCACCATGTGGCCTCCCACAATGGATGCAGATAGGTAAGGTGGATCTCTGAACCATAGGGGTCGGAGCACTTGCCACTGAAGCTGCAGGTCTATATCTTTGCCTTTGGAACTGCACTGATCTACCTGCTGGTCTCTGGCTCCTACTACTCTGAGGAACAAAGCTTCCTCTACCCCTCTTTACTGAAGAAGACCCTGCCTCAAACTGAGGCCTTCTCACTCTGACCTCTTCCTCTGATGCAGCTGCAATCACTTGAGCCCTTTCTACATCTCGAGCTGCTGCCACTAGCTGGGAGAAATCGTGATATCTAGACCCGGCCACTAAGCACATGATAGAGGGTCTCAATCCCTCCTGAAACCTCCGGCATCTATCTATCTCATCAGCAATAATGCCACCAGCATAATGACTCAATCTAATAAACTCAACCTCATATTCAGTTACAGTCTTGCTATCTTGCTTCAAGCTCAAGAACTCCATCTTCTTCATATCCTTATACTCCCTTGGAGTATACTTCAACTCAAATTCTCTCAAGAAATCAGTGTAAGACAGTGTTGGAGGATCATCCATAGAATGGGGCACCGTCTTCCACCAATCGTAGGCATCCTTCTGAAGCAAAGATCTTGCATAGTCAAACTTTTCCTCTGAGGTGGCTTGCAACTGAACAAATACTCTCTGAACTCTGTCAAGCCACTGTTCTGCCACAGCTGGATCAACTGTGCCTAAGAAATCCTCCGCTCCATATTTCCTCAGTTTATCATAATGCCTTACTGGTACTGAAGGCTGAGGGGGTGGTGGCTGTGGTTGCACAGGTGCTTGTCTCATAGCTTCCATCATATTCCTAAACCAGGCTGGCGGAACCTCATCACCTACTGGTCTACCCGACCCAGAAACAGGTGCCTCACCAGCACTATCAACCCTAGCTCCATCCTCAGGAGCAACACTCTCCTCACTACCCTCAACCGATTGTCTCAAATGAGGATCCATCAACACCTACACTGCAAACACAAAAAAGGACACACCTTATTAAAGATCAGAGGTTGCCAATCCCAAACATATGTGTTATTTAAAACCACTTTTTAAGTAAAAATATTCTTTTTATTACATTTTACCTAGGTTGAGAATCTCAAACCTAGGCTCTGATACCAAAACAATTGTAACACCCCCACATCCAATGCACACACACTACAACTACAACCATGTAGCATAAGTGCACCAAACATAGGGATGCTACGGTTTTCTTCAACATTCAAAACATTTAAATAGATACAATACTATTATCATTATATAATATAGAAAAGTAGATCATTTACTTTTAAAATAAAACACATTAGATATATATATACATACATATAGTTATTTCACAGCGGAAGTCATAAAATTTTTACATATTTGAAAACACTTAATTCCATATTTACAAATATACAAATATGTACATTTAATCAATACTTTACAAAATATAAAAAGAGTTATACATGATTGGCAAATCCCCTTTGATCTTTAAGTCTCCAAAATCAACTCTTCAATGTCTACCCTCACTCGGTCTCGAAGAGCTCTCGGGTTCGATTCTAACAGTTCTATCACCTGCGCGATTAAACACTATCGCGCTAAGCCAAGGGCTTAGTAAGATAATCATGCTAATGATATGACTTCGTGCAATGCAATGTCATTTCTCAAACCATAATATATATGTAACATCATATATACAAAATTAACAATATACTTTCACATTACATATCACATTTTATTATCTTTTCATATACCTCATTAGTATTCATTTAATCATCAATACAAAGCAAAACAAACATCATTCATGACTCACATTAACCATAGACAAGCATGGGCCCAAGACACACTAATATGCCATTCAATTTTCAGAGTTAATGTTTTGGTTCTATCATCACATTTATCAATATCAATATCATAGACCCAACTAGGCTTCAAGGATTAAGTTCAACCAAGCTTCAAGGGGAGCAAAGCATGCTAAGCTTCTACCCAACTTGGCTTCAAGAACTAACCCAACCTAGCTTCAAGGGTGGTAACATCTCAATTAGGCTTCAAGGATTCAATCCAACCTAACTTCAAGAGATTGTTACTATCATTAGGCATGCCACCAATAACATACTCTGAAAATGGAATAACACATTAGCCACACAATTCATTTACATATCAATTATCATTTCCATTCTCAATTCTCATCAACATTTAGGCAAACATGCCTTCATTCTCTTAATATTATCATCATAGCCAATAACAATGGCCTCACATTTCATTTCACAATATAACACTTCATTATTCAAGTGTATACTTATCTCATCCATGATCACATTATATCTCATATAGCATCATTCATCATAGCCAAACACAATGGCATTGTCTCATATCATATCTTATTTGAATTATCATTTCATCTTTGATACAACATTTCAAGGTACATTACTCATAAAATACAATATCTTTCACAATGCATAACATAACCTTGTTTAAATCTCAACAATGCAATTAGGGCAAAGAACAACTTATATGATTCATAGCTTTAGGATCTTCCATATGCATTTGATTAGTTCATTCATTGATTCAAGTGTGTTTAAAGTGTTTTAGGGTTAGGTTTAAGAATCAACCCACCTTTGAAGAACCAAAACAATGCAAAAAGAACAAAGAAACAAAACCCTAACCAACTCATTTGATGGACACGGGCAGCACACATGAGGGACACGGCCAAGCTTGTGGCCGTGTCTCTCAATTCAACTTTGGCAGTAGCAAACACGGCTTAGGGACACGGCCGTGTCTCTTCAACCAAAACTCACAGTAGCTCACACGGCTTGGGAACACGGCTGTGTCACCCAAAAATTAATCCAACACGTCCAAAATCATATGACTTGGCCGTGTCTCACATGGCCTTTGGCCGTGTCTCCCAAAACCAAAACCCTAATTGTAACCAACTCTCTTCCAAATGCATTAAAACTCAATATACATCATACCACTATCAATCTTCACTTATTTTTCCATAATCACAACCAAACCAACACAACCTCCAATTTTTAACTTACAATCAACTCTAACACTTATAAACACACATCAACACACTAAATCATCATCTCAACAATTCTCAATACACCTTAACCACAATTTCCAAATTAATAAAAGAAAACAAGAAATTACTTACCTAAAGTGAAGAAATTCCACAAATCTTCAACTTGATTCTTCAATTCTCCCTTCAATCTTGATCTTACTATCAAGAACACTTCTCCTTCCCTTTTGCTAATGGAGAGCCGGCCACTACCATCAAGAGGAAGAGAAAATGATCAAGAATCACAAAGTCAATCTTCCTTTTAATCTCCACCACAAAATTTCCAAAAGTAAATTACCTCAAGGCCCTTAACCATATAACTAACCTTTTGTCTTATATGAGCCCATATATGAACTTTCACACTCAACAAGAAAATATCTTCTTCCACTAACCAACACTTTGACTCTCCCTTTGACCATTTTATATGTTATATATATCACAATATACACAACATATAAACTTGTCTCTAAACCCTAAATTCTTTCCCAAAACACTTATACTTTTCTTTCTCAATTTAAACTAACAATCCAATAACAACAACAACAACAACATGCAAAACTTCTAGGGCATAAATGAGGATATTACAACTATCAAGCATCGGTACAACATTATACGAAAACTTATAACATTCAAATTATATTATAGATTACAATAGATAAAATGTTCATTTAATACGCAGCGGGAATTATAGCGGCATTTACAAATACATATACATCAAAAACCATGTTTTACAAAACATAAAGTTTATACATGTTTGGCAGTCAGTCTTTGATCTTTAAGCCCACTATCCACACTTCACAATCTAGACTCAGCTCGGTCTAGAAGAACTCTCGGGTTCTACCCTGTCACCTACGCGATGAACCACAATCACGCTAAGCCAACGGCTTAGTGGTACAAACTACAATAATATTATGCTTCAATGCAATGCCAATGTCACACAATCAAATTTCATAAACAATTCAAAAGAATATTATATTTCAAAACCTTACATTATTCAATAACTTACCAAAACATTTATGAAGTAATACTCACAATTTCCACATCCATAAAAATATTACACTTCATGTTGTATTTTCATAGTTTCATTAACTTAATCATGTATTATAATCATCTCATAACATTATATTTCACTCCATAGTTCATATTAAAGCAAAGACAAGCATGGATCTCATTATTCATTTACTTCACCATTCATGATTCACATTGAAAACAAAGACAAGCATGGATCTCATTATTCATTTACTTCACCATTCATGATTCACATGGAAAACAAAGACAAGCATGGACCCAAAAGACACTAATATGCCATTCAACTTTCAGAGTTAATGTTTTGGTTTAATTATCACATTTATCATTATCATTATCCCAACTAGGCTTCAAGGATTAGGCTCAACCAAGCTTCAAGGGGAACAAAGCATGCTAAGTATCAACCCAACTTGGCTTCAAGAACCAAACCCAACCTAGCTTCAAGGGTTGTAACATCTCAATTAGGCTTCAAGGACTAGATCCAACGAAGCTTCAAGGGGAGTTAAGCATGCTAAACTTCAACCCAACTTGGCTTCAAGGGTCAAGCCCAACCTAACTTCAAGAGATTGTTACTATGGCATGCCACCAACAACAAAACTCTGAAAATGGAATAACACATTAGACACACAATTCATTCATTAATTCATTATCAATTTCATTCTCAATTTTCTCATCATCATTTAGGCAACCATGCCTCAATCATCTCATTTACATCAATATAGCCAACAACAATGGCTTCACATCTCTTTCAATAGAGTATACATAACCAATTACATTGAACATCATCATCTAGGCCAACATGCCTCAATTATCTCAATTCACATTAAAACAATTCAACATTTAAGTATTCATCATAACCAATTGCATTGCACATACATTTCATATTTCATCATATCATCATATTTTTCAAATTTCCTATTTCCTTTTTCATTACATCATCATATCTTTAGAATCTTCAACATACATTCCACAAAGTTCACATTATGCAAACATAACATTATTAATATGAATCAACAATACAATAGATTACTTATCACATTTACAATCAAATGTGTTAAGTCTCAAGGTCATATAAAGGTATGCAATAATGTAGTTTGTACTTACCTTAAGAATAACTCACACCAATCTATAACCTTCCTCTTCCAAAAATTCTTCACCACTTGAATTAGGGCAACTTAACTTCTTCACAACCTAATTCAAAAAGAATAATACATATGAATCTTCAATACAATTATACACCTATTAATCTCAAACTAGACCCATAGATCATAAATTACAAGCCAACATCTCTCTCTAGGACCCCACGGTCGTGGCCTCCCAACCCCCACGGGCGTGGGTTAACAAACGGTTCTGCCTCCCTTGCTCAAAACCCCCACGGCCATGGCTTCTAATGACCACGGTCGTGGCAGCCAAGGGCCACGGGTGTGGCATCCAAGATGCTTCTGTTTCGGACCAAACTCATGTATTCTATGCTTCTAACTTCATTAAACACAAATATCATGAAGATCTACAAGAATAATTAATCAAACTCAATATCTACAACAATAACCAATTCAAAACCCTAACACAAACACAACTCATACTCTTCCAACACCAACACCAACCTAACTCCTTATCTTCACTTCAATTCCAACACTCTCAAACATACCACAATCAAACATAATCACACTATCACATATCAACAATCAAACTCAAACACAACTTCAATTAAAACAAGAGAAATCAAGAGAGAACTTACCAAAATGATGAAACTTCTTCAAATTTCCACTTAATCACTTGAGTCTTCCTTCAATTTAATCTTAGAAACAAAACTCTCTCTTGCTCTCTTTTGTCTTTGGAATACCCGGCCAACCAAGGAGAATAAAAGAAAAAGAAGATGAAAATGAAGAAGAAAAGTCAAATACTCTTCCTCTTAAACCTCCTCCAAGTAAAAATAATATTCAAATATTCAAATAATTCTCTTCCACTCATAATTTTCTTTTTAATTTACTTAATTACTTTAAAATAAATAAATATCTTCTTCTTTTGACTTTCCCATATTGACTTGTATATGTTGTATATATTTTCATATATACAACATATACACTTTCTTTAATTCTTTTCTCTTTCCAATTTAACATATACCTTAAATCCAAATACAACAATAATTATTTCAAAACTTTTGGGGCATACTTTGGGATATTACATTTCTCCCCCTCTAAAAAGAAATTTCGTCCTTGAAATTACCTGATATCAAGTCCGAAACAGTTGAGGATACTGATCTCGCATTGCTTGCTCACTCTCCAAAGTTGCCTCTTATCTACCATGATTCTTCCAAAGAACTTTCACAAGTGGCACTTTCTTATTCCTCAACTCTTTCACTTCATGTGCCAAAATAGTAATTGGTTCTTCTTCAAATCTCATATTCGGACTCACCTCAATAGATTCAACTGATAAAACATGAGATGGGTCTGATCTGTACCTCCTCAGCATAGAAACATGGAAGACATTGTGGATTCTATCCAACTCAGGCGGCAAAGCAAGACGATAAGCAACTGGTCCAACTCTTTCTAATATCTCATACGGTCCAATAAAACGAGGACTCAGCTTCCCTCTTCGACCAAATCTTAAAATCTTTTTCCAAGGAGACACTTTTAGAAATACTTTATCTCCAATATCAAATTCTATGTCTCTCCTCTTCAAATCTGAATAAGATTTCTGTCAATCTGAAGCTGCTTTCAACCAATCCCGAATTATCTTCACTTTCTCTTCTGTTTCTTTAATCAAATCAGGACCAACCAACTTGCCCTCTCCAACTTCATTCCAACATAGAGGTGTTCTACATCTTCTACCATACAATGCCTCAAATGGTGCCATTCCAATACTGGATTGATGACTATTGTTGTAAGCAAATTCCACAAGTGGCAAAAATCTGTCCCAACTTCCAAAGAAATCAATGACACAGCTTCTCAACATATCTTCTATAATCTGTATCACTGTCTCTGACTGCCCATCTGTCTGCGGATGAAAAGCAGTGCTAAAGTGCAATCGAGAACCCAATGCACCATGTAAACTCTTCCAAAACCTCGAAGTAAACTGGGGATCTCGATCAGACACTAAAAAAATTGGGACTCCATGCAACTTCACTATCTCATTGATATACAACTCAGCCAACCTCTCAAGAGAATAGTCCATTCTAACTGAAAGAAAATGAGCTGTCTTTGTCAACCGATCAACAATCACCCAGATATCATCATGCTTCTTCTGAGTCAATGGCAAACCAGACACAAAATCCATTGTCACTCTCTCCCATTTCCATTCAGGCACTCTTAAAGGCTGAAGCAACCCTGTTGGAACTTGATGCTCAGCTTTCACCCTCTGACAAGTGAGACACTTGGATACAAACTCTGCTATGTCCCTCTTCATACCTGATCACCAAAAATGTTGCTTCAAATCCTGATACATCTTTGTACTCCCAGGGTGCATAGCAAAAACTGACTGATGTGCTTCTTCTAAAATAACCTTTCTCAAACTAGCATCAAATGGAACACACAACCTATATTTGAACCAAAGGCTACCATCACTTTTCACATAAAAATCTCAGCTCTCCCCATTTTGGCAATCTGAAACAATCTTCTGAATTTTCTCATCAACCAATTGAGCTTCTTTAATCCGATCCAACAACACCGGTCTCAACTGTAATTGAGCCAATAATGCACCATCATCACATGATTCAAAACTAACATGCAACACTCTCAACTCAACAAGCAACGAGAGCGAATAAACTGACAAACCTACCAAAGACTTCCGACTCAAGGTATCAGCAACAACATTTGCCTTACCAGGATGATAATCAATCAAACAGTCATAGTCTTTGATTAGTTCCAACCATCGCCTTTGCCGAAGATTCAACTCCCTCTGAACACCCAAATATTTCAAACTCTTATGATCCGTATAGATAAAACACTTCTCCCCATACAAGTAGTGTCGCCAACTCTTCCTCTTAAACCTCCTCCAAGTAAAAATAATATTAAAATATTAAAATAAATCTCTTTCACTCATAATTTTCTTTTTAATTTACTTAATTACTTTAAAATAAATAAATATCTTCTTCTTTTGACTTTCCCATATTGACTTGTATATGTTGTATATATTTTCATATATACAACATATACACTTTCTTTAATTCTTTTCTCTTTCCAATTTAACATATACCTTAAATCCAAATACAACAATAATTATTTCAAAACTTTTAGGGCATACTTTGGGATATTACACACCCACTATAGGTGGAAACATGCCTCTTACATCAATCAAAGTCTTTGAAATAAACTAAATTACATAAACTAAATAAACAAAGCACCCATACTTGATGGAAACGTGCCTTTTACAATTCCCTTTAAAAATGCATATAAATCTAAGGAAAAGAATAAAGCAAGGAAAAAAATAATATAATACATATGAAAATAATTGAATAATTAAAAAAAATAAACAAACACATCTTAATATTATCCTATTAAGGAAATATAGTGCACTGCATGATATGGTTTTGTTGGAGATGTAGTGTTTTTCTTAAACTAGGGTTTTATATTTATGTAGATTATGGTTTTTTCTAAACTAGGGTTTTACATGTAAATTAGGGTTTTAGGGTTTTAATTGTAGAAAAAACAGTATTAGGGATTAGGGTTTTGGAAAACGGATTATGATTTTGTTATTTTGGGAAACTAGGGTTACTGTAATTGAAGAAAGAATGCTACTGTGTGATTATATTGGATATGTTTTTATAAATTACTACTAGATGTCTTAACATATTACTATGAAAAGATAATTCAAAAGGGTTTATGTGATTATTGTAAACTAAACTGACTTATTGCCCATTAATATTGGAAAATTCAATTATTACTATGATTTAAAAACAATGTTGATAAACAAATAGCTACTATGAATTTAAGACAAGATAAATAATGAATTTAGACCTCCGTTGTTGGATCCTCCCAATTAAAAGTGTTGAAAAAAATTTCCCGTCTCTCATTGCTGTGTCTTTTTTATGTTTTTGGTATGCTTTGCTTTCTTTGATAGTTCCTGATTATTGCTAACTCTCTACCTCTTTGATAACCACAACTGTTAGGGTTTTTAATTAATCCTGCTGATTGATTATTGCTTTTTATTGGCTTTTAATCCTGATAACCAACCCTATGCTATTGTGACACTTATGACAAGTTTGATGATCACTAAGGTACTAAAGACTAAACAAGATCAAGGAAAAGAATATATAGTCAAGACCACAAAGGTAGTTGAAGTTTACCTAAATTGGACTTAATATCATAGATCTATCAAGGCATCGAAGGTTCTATCCTCACCGAAGTAGACTCACTCTAATCCACTCATCCATAGTCAAAAGCAGAGAATGGATCAAACAAGATAACTTTCTTAGAACTAAAAAAACAAAAAAAATAAAACAAAATAGAAACAAAAAAAAAGAGGAAAAAAAAAGAAAAGGAAAAGAAAGGAAAAGAAAACCCCAAAGAGAGAGGTTAAACCAAAAGGCCAATTTAGAAAGCTATTAGAGTTCTTCTTACCTGAAACATCAAAAAACTTTCACTTAGTTTACGAGGACAGATTGACTTGAATTGGTCCAGCCAAGCCAAAGACTCAAATAAAATAAGAGAAACAAGGGAAAGTCCATCTTTTATTTTATCCAACATAGCTCCAAGTCCACAATATTGAAAGTCTTAGACTTAATATTCCAAAAAGGGGAAAGGATGGAAAGAAAGAGTAAGAAAAGGGTGGTCTAAAGAATAAGATAATACTTATTGGACCTAGATTTCTGCCAAAAGATGGAAGGACATTCAAGCTTTGTATTTTCATGAAGTTGAAAGATAAAAGTGATGCCCGGAGTTTAAGAATTTGGTTCCAATAGGAAGTTTGTAGTGTAAAGGTTTGTCCATAGTGTTGCATCGGCTCAAATATAAAAATAGCCTTCATTTAACCCATTTAAAGCCTATTAAAGACCTGTTGATCTATCTTGATAGGTAGAGTCTATTAATGGAGATTGTTTGGATAATTATGCATATGAGATATACAATATTTAAACTCAATGAGACCTTTGGCCAAGTAACATGTATGTGCCTATCTGAAGTGCAGTAGTTCTTGCTTAAATAGAAGTGATTCCCAAGTTTAGTATGGTAACTAGGGTTATTGTGTTATAAATATGTTAATTTGGGAAAGTCGAGTCTTGAGGTAAATTGATACTAATTTGACAAAGCCAACATTTGATTTTTTTTTTTTTAAAAAAAAACTATTTTCTTATTACATAAACCTTCAAGTTTAGGGAAGTGTGTTGGACTATCAAACCTCAAAGGACATATTGGGCAAAAATGGGCTAATGAAAGGATCACTTGCAAGGTTATGAAGTAGCCACCAATCAAATATATTGAAATGGATGTTTCCCATGTCTCTAATTATGTTGCTTGGCCCCCCACTCATGTTTTCAACATCTAAAAGATAAAAGCCATAGATGTGAAGATTTTTGATGATTCTAAAGCAATACCTGAATGAGTATCTGCAAGGAATCCATGGGAACACTTTAGCTGATCACCTTAGTCTGTGAGTTAATAAAACTACTATAAGTATTATTCATGCATATCATGCATACATAAGCAAAAATAGTGCATTGTCTATTCTTTGTCAAAATGAACAACATATAGTCTATGAAGCAAAAATGAAGCAAATATGGAATCAGGGGGCATGGAAGGCCCATTACTTGAGGAAAATCTAGTCACTTTACAGAAATGGAAATACATGTTTGTGCAAAAAAGTAGACAAAATGCGATCATCAACCAGAGCATACATGGGAAGAAAATAATTAGTTTAAGCCTACACAGGGGGAAAACTTTTTCTTTTTCAATTACTGATTTTATGCATGTGCAAAAAATTTCAGGCTCATAGTGGCAACTCCACTAGGGATAAGAGAAGTTGATTTCATTGGTCTTTATATTATTTTATTCTTTCTTATTATGATATTATCCATTGCATCATATTAGATTGCATTATGTGTGTGAGTTAGGATGCCCATATAACCCATGTTATGTTATGTAAGGGATGCCATACTTTCACTCAAGGTATGAAGATTGAGCATGGCATAACCATGCATAGCCTTGTACCTTTTGTTATATACTTCCTTTGGAAACCTAAGCTTTTCAACCCAAAGACTAAAGCCCATATAGTTGGCCTAGTTACTTTCCTTAGGTTTATACCCAAATGCTTGCTCTTTGACTATGTTTGATATATCTTAGTTTGAACCATGGCTTATTTGGTTTGTTCCATTCCTAATATGACCTAATTATATTATAAGCCCAAAATAATTTTTAAGCCCAAAAGACCAAAACTATTTTCAAAAAGGTCTTTGGTCATAAAATCTTTTTCCAAAATGGATAAAAAATTCTTTCTATTTCATGGCCCAAACTCAAAGCCCAAAAATCTATATATATATATATATATTTTATAAATCTCTTACAATGGGCTTTCAAACAAAATCATTTTTAGTAGGTGTGAGTGGGAATTTTCATAATCACAACTCATATCACAAGAACCATTCCACCGGGAGTGGGGGTGAAAATGGAGTCGCCACCTAAGCTCGGAGAAAAATGGAGTAGCCACCTAGACGGGCCGGGAAAAAGAAAGGGGTGGATGACTCGATTCCTAAGAAATCCCCAACCCCCTAATGGATTCGAAAAGTTGGGTACGTGTGGGAAAGGTGAGAAATAGCCCAGCACCCCCACAACGTCCGGTTCATTGGAACCGGCCTCCTTTGCAAGTCTTAATATTATAAAATTCTTAAGTATAACAATATTATCCATATTACATGTAACAATTAAAATAAAACATCATTATATTAAAATCAAAGCAATGTCCAAACAAAACAAATAAATGGACACCCATCCAAGGATGGAAACATGTTCTTACATTGTCCATGTCTAAAACTAAATAGGACACCCATCGAAAGGTGAAAATGTGTCCTTTACATTGGTCCAAAATATAAAAGCAATTTAAATTACATGATGCTTAATACATGAGGTACCCAAAATATGGAAACATACCTCTTACAATGTTTTGAAATCAAAACAAATCAATAAAAGTAAACATTCATTCATCATAAATAAATCATTCATCAAAGACATCAAACATCAATCAAAATATATAATAAACATTCATCCAACTTAAATAAAATAGTAAGCATATAACTTTAGGGGTTCATGAATCAATTTAGGGTTTATTGGGTTTTATGTTTAACAATTAGGGTTTTACATATACTAGTTTAATTAATTGAGAAACATTTTAAAGAAATAACATGGCTACTAAATGTTTGAATATAAAGGTTAGATTTAAAATAAATTAGGGTTTGAATCTAAAGAATGGATGTTTTGGATTTAGGGTTTCGGAAGTTATATGAAAATAATATTGAAAATTTAGGGTTTAAATAAGTAAGATTGAAAACCATGAAAATTAGTTTTTAGATTAGGTATTTGAAAAAATAAGCTACTGTAATTTTAGAAAAATAGATTTGGTTAGGGTTTTAAGAAAACAGATTGTTGTGGCTTTAGAAAAGTGTAATTTAGGGTTTTAGATTCTAAAAATGTGTGTTACGGGTACAAAAGTATTAGGGTTTTTGAAGAAATATTTTTAGGATTTCAAATAAAGTTTGGATGGTTTATAGAATAATTGATCAAATTGTATGATGAAATAATTAATCCAACTTGATGAAACTACTGTAAACATAAACAAAGAAAATAGAGATTCAAACCTCTGTTGTTGGTTCCACCACAATCTTTGAATTCTGGTTGAACAATAATACAGTCAGTGTAAGCTGCCTTTAATGAAGTGTTTGTTGTTTGCTGCCTCTTGATCTTTCAAGCTTGAGATTGGCAGAAAAAATTCAAAAGTCCAAGGTCAAGTAAAAAATTTCAGCTCCTTCATTATAGGGTTTTAATGTGGTATTTATAAGAAAAAAATCATAAACCTAATCCTAATTGGCTAACAAAATAAAAACCTTTTAGGAAATAAAATTAGAAACCAAGTAGAATAGGGTTTTGGCAAAATCGCGTGCAGGACGGGCGTGCAAAAGTGCGTTGGCAAAAAAAAATTATTGCGGGCGCGGACTAACCAATTCGCCGCAGGAATTGGCCATAAGCCAATTCGTTTTTTCGCCGATTTTTATTTATTTATTTATATTTTATTTTTTACTGTTACCTTTTTTATTTTTATTAAAAATAAATATTGTAAGTAATGAATATTAAAATAAATATTATTTAATTAAAATATCACAAAAATTATTTTGGACAATTTTTTAAAAAATATTGGACTAGACTGGGTCAAAAATTAAGGGTCTACAGTTTGCCCACTGCTTGAGTGATCTGAGGCTACAACAAAAGAGAGTGAAAAGTAATGTGATTTTTGACTGGATTTAGAGCCTATTGGGCTCCATACTCAAGATTGGTTTGAGCTCTGGACTAAAAAATAATTAGGGTTCTAGACCCAACGTGAATTTAAGATTTGGGTTTTGGACCCGAGTTAAGTTTTGGACTTAAAAATAATTTGGGTTCTGGACCCAAGGTGAATTTAAGATTTGTGTTCTGGACTCGAGTTAAGTTATGAACTTAGTTTAGGTTCTGGACCCGAGGTAGGTTCTGGACTTAATTTAGGCTCTGGACCCGAGTTAAGTTCTGAACTTAATTTAGGTTCTGGACCCGAGGTAAGTTCTGGACTTAATTTAGGTTCTGGACCCAAGGTAAGTTCTGGACTTAATTTAGGTTCTGGACCCGAGGTGAATCTAGAATTTGGATTCTAGACCCGAGGTAAGTTCTAGACTTAATTTAGGTTTTGGACCCAAGGTGAATTTAGAATTTGGGTTCTGGACCCGAGGTAAGTTATGGACTTAAGAATAATTTGGGTTTTGGATCCGAATTAAATTTAGAATTTGGGTTATGGACCCAAGGTAAGTTTGGACTTAAAAAATAATTTGGTTATCGATAAAAAATAATTGTAGTAAGTATGATACTAAAGAAATTTGCAAAAAATTTAGCTATTTTTTACCATGTCTATATCTTCTTGTCCCCTGCGTGGAAAAATATTTTAAAAGTGCAAAATATTTATATACACGCAAATATCTGAATAATTGAATTGAATAATTGAGTTTACTATTTATTCACTGTGTAGTCACTATTTATATACTATTCATAACTATTCATTTACTATTTATCAATAGTGATATTTACTTCTTTTTTTTTCTTTTTTTCTTCTTCTTTTTTTTTCTTTTTTTTTTTCACGAGAATACTATTTTTTTTCTTTTTATTTTTGTCTTTTTATTTTGCAATTTTTCTACATAAACCTCGGCTCATTTCTACCACATTCATCCAAACTCACATATTTTGATAGATATAAAACTCACATATTTTGATAGACAAATCAGAGAGTTTAGCATAGAGTTGAGGAGAAAACGCATGCTTCGAGATCAGGACCTCGATCCAATACTGAGTTATTTGAATTTATTCGATGACATGAAAATGGAACTATAAGTCTGCTAGCTGGGATGCAACTTCATCGTAGTTTAAGACAAAAAAAAAACTAAGGTAACAATGCAATTTAATATTTTAACAGCACAAATATGTATTTATTATTTTTTGTTTTTGTTTTATTTATTTTTTTAAGATTTAGGAAAAATAAATTAATTAGATGACTGTATTTAAGAATTTAATAGACAAATATATAGATAGATTAAAATAGAACATAACGAATAAATTTAGTCTATAAATTAGTGGTATTGGTATGATCATATACTTTGTAACATCCGTGATTTTGGAAAAATTAAATAAATATTTGGCGATATAAAATTGTATATACTCAATATATATATCTAGAGTATATATAACATATGCATATAGTATATTAATTGTATATGTTGGATTAATACATTACATACTTAATATTTAATACACATATAAGGTACATTTGATGCGTATATAAGATACACATTACTTGTGCATATGTGTAATATCCCAAATTTTTGAAAAGTTCTAATTTTTAAAAAATTTGATAAAATAAATTATAATTTAAATGGATAAATTAAATTAATGGTTTTAAATGAAAAATGAAGGGGTTTTAAATAAAAAAGTGGAACATATATGTAATATATATGTAAAATATACATAACATATAAAAGTCAACACTTTTTAAAAGAAAAGTCAAAGTAAAAAGGTATTTTGGTAATTAAATCTTAGAAATTCAAAATTTATAAAATAATTCAAAAATAAATTATTTTTGAAGGGAAGAGGGAATTTAGGACTTTTAATTTATTAAATAAATAAATAAATAATTAATTATTAAATTATTTTAGTATATATATATGGTTTAAAATAAAAGATGAAAAGAAAAAGAAAAAAAGAAAGTCTTCATCTCTTCTTCTTCTTCTTCTCCATGGCCGAAACCTCCATGGTTGTCTAGTCCAAGATTTTGCTTCTTCCATACTCCAAAAATTGAAGGATTTCAAGTATTCAAAGTGGATTTTTGGTGATTTCCAACAAAATTAGCAAGTTTTCAACTCTTTTCTTTGAATTCTATAGAAAATTGGATTATGTTGAGTTTGGAGTTTTGATGTAGCATGTTATAATTATTGGAATGGGTGTGTATGATGTTATTTGGGTAGTTAACAATGATTTTAATGTTGGATTAAAGAAATGGTTGAATTTAAGTTGAGTTTGGTGAAGAGAGAGAATTTAGGGTTATGGAACATTTGAGTTTTTGAAATCATGAGTTTTAATTGTGAAAATTGGTTCCAAATGTGTTGTTTTGATGCATAAACAAGGATTTTAAAATCAAATGATGGATTTAGTTAAGTTTGGATAGAGTTTGAAGATGGTAGTATTGATTTAGGGTTTTGGAAAAGTGAATTTTCAAAGAATGATTAATTGTTTGATTTTAATGCTTAAATCATGTTATTTAATGATATAAGTGGTGGAAATAAGATTGAAATGATAATTGGATTGAGTTGGAATGGAGATCCTTCAATGGTGAAGGTAATGCCATTTTAGGGTTTTGAGCATAAGCATATGGTTAATTAATGTAATTGGTTTAAACATGCTAAACCATGTTTCTAATGATATTAATAAGCTTAAAATACTAATTTAAATGGCTTGATATGGTTTTTTAAAGTTAAAGTGAGGTGAAGCTTAATTTTGGAATTTGGTTTAGAGTGATGTTTGAATATGGTTTGATGTCGAGAATAACTTAGAATGTGATATTAAATGATTATGTATGATCACATTTGATATAGGCATTGAGGGAGGTTGATTTACTTCATCCAAGTGGTGAAGGGCAAGTTGGAAGAATAGGATTGAAGGTTGTGTTAAGCTTGCTTTGGGTTGCTAGTAGAGGTATGTACAAACTTTGAATATATTGTTTATATTTGCATGACATTTGGGCTTAACACATTTTGGTTGGAAAATGTGTTAAGTTACTTGGTTCATTGATTGAGTATGAATAATGTGTTGTGTTAAATTCATTGTGAAAAGCCTTTGATAATGGCTAAATTGTGTAGAATGTGAAATATGTATATTATGTGAAAATACCAAAAGTAATTGGGTAATGTGTTGTGAATGCACAAATGAGATATGTGGAATAATGAAATGAATTAATATTGATAAAAATGAGAAAAATGAGAAAAATGAGAAAGATGTGAAAAATGAGAAAAACGAGAAAAAAAAGTGAAAATAAGGCAATGTGCCTAGATTGAACATGTGACAATGAGAAAGAGATTAATAATGAGAAAAATAAATAAATGAAAAAAATGAGAAAAAGATGATATAATAAGGCAATGTGCCTAGTTTGATCATGAGAAAATGAGAAAAGTTTTGATAAAGAAATTATGAAAGAATTTGATAATGAGAAATATGAATAAATTGTGTGCCTAGTATGTTATTCAATTTTCAGAGTTTTAGGTTTGGCGGCATGCCTATGATTGCCTACGGGCTAAATGCTGGAATGGTGAAAAGACTAGGTCGTAAGCCAGGTTAGCTGATAAATATGATGTTTTTGGGGTGAAAAGACTGGGTCGTAAGCCTCAAAAACTGTAGCAGTCTAGCCGGGTTGAGGACCAAGATACCGGGGCTAAGGGTCTAGCCGGGTTGAGGTCCAAGAGACTGGGGTTGTTACATTATCCATGGATATATTGCCTATGGAGCTAGATACATGGTGTCATTATGCACCAAAGCAATAACTCTGAAATTTGAATAGCATATTAGATCATTTTTGGGCCCATGTTTGTCTTTGCTTTAATGTGAATTATGAATTGTGATACAATTGAGCAATATAATGCTATGAGTTGTGATTATGAAATATTTGAAAAATATAAGAAAATAGAATGATTTGTCATCTATATGCATTGTGTATTGGCATTGCATTGAGTTTTATTGTTATTATCAAAGTTTGTACCACTAGGCTTCAGCTTAGCGTGATTGTAATTCGTCGCGCATGTGTTATGGATGATTTGGTAGAGCCGGAGAGTTCTACTAGACCTAGTCGGGTCTAGGTTTGTATTTATTGAGCTTGAAGAGTTATTTTTGGGTACATCAAGATCAGAGCCAGTTGCCAGCATGTAGATATTTGATATTACAATGTATTTTGATATTATATATGTTATGATATGTTTTTGGAAGCATATAATGTAAATTGTAAATAATGTTTTGAATAATTTGTTCAGATGAGATTTTATATGTGTTGTTAATTTATATATCTATATATAAGTATTTTGAGAAAATATGGAGAAATTGAGAAGTATTGGTGAAATGGTGAATTGATTTTTATTGGGAGTGTTTGCTTTATGCAGGTTGTGTTTTTGCTAAATTTTGGGAACGTTCAAATTACAAACAAAACTCTGGCAAATTTTTCCCAGAGATTTTCATATAATATATTTATTTTGGATTCCTATAACAAGCAAAGAATATTTATATACTATTTATTTTATATATTAGTATTTGAAATCTTAAAACAGAAATGTAAATTTTTTTATTAAATCGGTCTGTGACATTTTTATACCGTATATGCATATTTTACACATGCTGAAAATATGTATTGTACGTATATAGAGTACAAGGGTGTTACATACTTACCTTGTGTTAACTTACCTGGCTCCGTGTTAGCAAGATCATTATGTTATCCGGAGCGGAGGATGTGTCTATAAAGCCCAACAATGGTATGATATAGCACCCTCTCGGGCTAAACGGATTGTCTGAGATTGCAGTTTTGAAAGCTCTATCTTGCAATTACCATCTGAGGAGTGTCAGATAGATAGGAGTGTAGTTCAAGTATTGTCGGAGCGCTGGATGGACACGACCCATACTTTTCACCTACCTATAGGAGAGATGACCATTGGCCATTCGATTATACAGCCATAACTGGTATCCAATACTATGACATTCCGGTCCCTCTTACCAATGATATTTTGATATTCGAAGAAGTCCAACAGTTAATCGGTATGGACCCATCATTAAAAGGGCCTTTCAAGATAAAAATTGAGCCGATTCGGAGTTATTGGATGAACTACGAAGGACTGGTTTGTAGGAAAACAACCAAACAATATGCTCGAGGATTTTTACTGTATTTGCTCGGGTCGACCATATTATATTACACCGAATCTGCAATCTATTTGTTTGTGTTGAGGGCCCTTATTGATATGAGTATGGTACAACTTTACGGCTAGGGTGAAGTTGGCCGTGTTCGTCTCTATCATGGACTAGACAAGATTTGCAGAAATAAGAAGTCTTTCATTGGCTTCATGGTGGTTGTCGAGGTACTCTTCTTCTACCCATGTCAATTCCATTCTTATTCTTGCATGAATTTGATTTTTATTATTATTGTAGGTATGGGCATATGAGCATAATCTTGTGAGGGTGCCTTGCATTTCTCGAGAGAGAGTCAGGTATCCGAGATTGAATTTTTGGTTGTCAGATCATGCAGCAGTTCCTGGCTCTCACCATGTGCACACCCAGCGCTATCTCTTGAGTTGCTTAACCTGGGGCCAGGTAAGATAGTATTAGTATACTTTAAAATTTATGTATGTAACATCCGTGATTTTGGAGAAATAATTAAATAAGTATTTGGAGATATAAATTGTATATACTCAATATATATATCTAGAGTATATATAACATATACATAAGGTATAGTAATTGTATATGTTGAATTAATACATTACATACTTAATATTTAATACACATATAAGGTACATTTGATGTGTATATAAGATACACATTACTTGTGCATATGTGTAATATCCTAAATTTTTGAAAAGTTCTAATTTTTGATAATTTGATAAAATAAATTATAATTTAAATGGATAAATTAAATTAATGGTTTTAAATGAAAAATGAAGGGGTTTTAAATGAAAAAGTGGAACATATATGTGATATATATGTAAAATATATATAACATATAAAAGTCAACACTTTTTAAAAGAAAAGTCAAAGTAAAAGGGTATTTTTTTAATTAAATTTTAGAAATTTAAAATTAATAAAATAATTCAAAAATAAATTATTTTTGAATGGAAGAGGAAATTTATGACTTTTAATTTATTAAATAAATAATTTTTAAATTATTTTAATATATATATATGGTTTAAAATAAAAGATGAAAGGAAAAAGAAAAAAAAAAGAAAGTCTTCATCTCTTCTTCTTCTTCTCCATGGCCGAAACCTCCATGGTTGTCTAGCCCAAGATTTTGCTACTTCCATACTCTAAAAATTGAAGGATTTCAAGTATTCATAGTGGATTTTTGGTGATTTCAATCAAAATTAGTAAGTTTTCAACTCTTTTCTTTGAATTCTACAGAAAATTGGATTATGTTGAGTTTGGAGTTTTGATGTAGCATGTTATAATTATTGGAATGGGTGTGTATGATGTTATTTTGGGTAGTCAACAATGATTTTAAGGTTGGATTAAAGAAATGGTTGAATTTAAGTTGAGTTTGGTGAAGAGAGAGAATTTAGAGTTATGGAACATTTGAGTTTTTGAAATCATGAGTCTTAATTGTGCAAATTGGTTCCAAATGTGTTTTTTTGATGCATGAACAAGGATTTTAAAATCAAATGATGGATTTAGTTAAGTTTGGATAGAGTTTGAAGATGGTAGTATTGATCTAGGGTTTTGGAAAAGTGAATTTTTAAAGAATGATTAATTGTTTGATTTTAATGCTTAAATCATGTTATTTAATGATGTAAGTGGTGGAAATAAGATTGAAATGATAATTGGATTGAGTTGGAATGGAGATCCTTCAATGGTGAAGGTTATGCCATTTTAGGGTTTTGAGCATAAGCATATGGTTAATTAATGTAATTGGTTTAAACATGCTAAAACATGTTTCTAATGATATTAATAAACTTAAAACACTAATTTAAATGGCTTGATATGGTTTTTCAAAGTTAAAGTGAGGTGAAGTTTAATTTTGGGATTTGGTTTAGAGTGATGTTTAATTATTGTTTGATGTTGAGAATACCTTAGAATGTGATATTAAATGATTATGTATGATCACATTTGGTATAGGCATTGAGGGAGGTTGATTTGCCTCATCCAAGTGGTGAAGGGCAAGTTGGAAGGATAGGATTGGAGGTTGTGTTAAGCTTGCTTTGGGTTGCTAGTGGAGGATGTACAAACTTTAAATATATTATTTATATTTGCATGACATTTGGGCTCAACACATTTTGGTTGAAAAATGTGTTAAGTTACTTGGTTCATTGATTGAGTATGAATAATGTGCTATGACATTTGTAATGCCATATATGTGTTAAATACATTGTGAAAAGCCATTGATAATGGCTAAATTGTGTAGAATGTGAAATATGTATATTATGTGAAAATACCCAAAGTAATTGGGTAATGTGTTGTGAATGCAAAAATGACATATGTGAAAAAATGAAATGAATTGATATTGATAAAAATGAGAAAAGTGAGAAAAGTGAGAAAAATGAGAAAGATGTGAAAAATGAGAAAATGAGAAAAAAAAAAGTGAAAATAAGGCAATGTGCCTAGATTGAATATGTGACAATGAGAAAGAAATTGATAATGAGAAAAATGAATAAATGAAAAAAAAAAGTGAGAAAAAGACGATATAATAAGGCAATGTGCCTAGTTTGATCATGAGAAAATGAGAAAAGTTTTGATAAAGGAATTATGAAAGAATTTGATAATGAGAAATAAGAATAAATTGTGTGCCTAGTATGTTATTCAATTTTCAGAGTTTTGGGTTTGGCGGCACGCCTATGATTGCCTATGTGATAAACACTAGAATGGTGAAAAGGCTGGGTTGTAAGCCAGGCCAGCTGATAAATATGATGTTTTTGGGGTGAAAAGACTGAGTCGTAGGCCTCAAAAACTGTAGCAGTCTAGCTGGGTTGAGGACCAAGATATTGGGGCCTAAGGGTCTATCCGAGTTGAGGTCCAAGAGACTGAGGCTGTTACATTATCTATGGATATATTGCCTACGAGGCTAGACACATGGTGTCATTATGGACCAAAGCAGTAACTCTGAAATTTGAATAGCATATTAGATCCTTTTTGGGCCCATGCTTGTCTTTGCTTTAATGTGAATTATGAATTGTGATACAATTGAGCAATATAATGATATGAGTTGTGATTATGAAATATTTGAAAAATATAAGAAAGTAGAATGATGTGACATCTATATGCATTGTGCATTTGCATTGCATTGAGTTTTATTATTATTATCAAAGTTTGTACAGCTAGGCTTTGGCTTGGCGCGATTGTAATTCGTCGCGCAGGTGTCATGGATGATTTGGTAGAGCTGGAGAGTTCTACTAGACCTGGTCGGGTCTAGATTTGTATTTATTGAGCTTGAAGAGTTGTTTTTGGGTACATCAAGATCAGAGCCAGTTGCCAGCATGTAGATATTTGATATTACAATGTATTTTGATATTATATATGTTATGATATGTTTTTGGAAGTATATAATGTAAACTGTAAAGAATGTTTTGAATAATTTGTTCAGATGGAATTTTATATGTGTTGTTAATTTATATATCTATATATAAGTATTTTGAGAAAATACGGAGAAATTGAGAAGTATTGGTGAAATGGTGAATTGATTTTTATTGGGAGTGTTTGCTTTATGGGTTTCGCTGAATTTTGGGAACGTCCAAATTACAAACAAAACTCTGGTGAATTTTTTCCAGATATTTTCATAAAAAATATTTATTTTAGATTTCTATAACAGGCAAAGAATATTTATATACTATTTATTTTATATATTAGTATTTGAAATCTTAAAACAGAAATGTGAAAATTTTTATTAAATTTGTCTGTGATATTTTTATACCGTATATGCATATTTTATATTTGCTGAAAATATATATTTTACGTATATAGGGTATAAGGGTGTTACAATATAAAAGTTCACTTACCTTATGTCAGTTTGTAGGTCAATTTGGCTTGGTGGAACACAAAGGAGCGGACGAACTGGACTTCTTCCTTGAATGCCGCATTGCCTTTTCAACATATTTGCCGAGTCATTGCTGGCCCTGTGTCTAGTGGCTGATTTCTCGGGGAGAGAGTGTATGAGTTGTTCCTTGGTCTTGAGCGGTGGAGGATCCTGATGAATTGCCCAGAGTAAATGTGGTCGGAGATTTTCGCCCCCACTCTTGGTGGAATGGTTCTTCCGACTTTTGCACTGTTTAGGCTTGGGGCCTTAAAGAACACGGACCTAAGTCCGGAGAAAATGGAGTCGCTACCCGGACGGGCTGGGAAAAAGAAAGGGGTGGATTACTCGATTCCTAAGGAATCCCCAACCCCCTAATGGATTCAGAAAGTTGGGTACGTGTGGGGAAGGTGATAAATGGCCCAACACCCCCACAATGCCCGGTTCATTGGAACCGGCCTCTTTTACAGGTCTTAATATTATAGAATTCTTAAGTATAACAACATTATCCATATAACATGCAACAATTGAAAGAAAGCATCATTATATTAAAATCAAAGCAATGTCCAAACAAAGTAAATAAATGGACACCCATTCGAGGATGGAAACATGTCCTTACATCATCCATGTCTAAACTAATAGGACACCCACTGAAAGGTAGAAACATGTCCTTTACATTGGTCCAAAATACAAAAGCAATTTAAATTACAAGATATTTAACTAATGAGGTAGCCACAAAGTGGAAACATACCTCTTACAACATTTGGAAATAAAAAATAAATCGATAAAAGTAAATAACTATTCATTATAAATAAATCATTATCAAAGATATTAAACATCAATCAAAATATATAATAAGCATTCATCCATGATAAATTAAATAAATCAAGCATTGAAATTAAATAAGTCAAAGCATATAATAAACTACATAATCAAATCTAAAATTAAATAAAGCAATAAATATATAATTTAGGGTTCACATCTTAAAATAGGATTTTAGAATTTTAATTACTAAATTAGGGCTTTTGAAAAAGGAAAGTTAAATACGCGGACTCATAATACACAAATGAATATTGACCCCTTCGACGAGCCCATACGGCAGTCCCGCTAGCCGGTTAGCTGGCGGGGGTCAAGGGGGGTAGAGCCCCTTGCGGGGTCGGGGGCAGCGCTCCAGAAAATTTTAGAAACTGGCTTCTAGAATTGTAAGTTTTGGTGTTGAAAATTAAGATTTTAGGGTTTAGAATTTAGAAAATAGAGTTTTGGAATTTTGAGTAACTAATATTATTTTTTAAATGAATAATGCTACTGGACGTTTTAAGAGAATTGAAATGGATTAGTGTTTTATAATTTAGGAAATTAGTAAGGTTCTTTGATTGATCAAATTAGGGTTTGAAGGGTAAAATTATAAAATTAGGGTTTGGACATTTTAAAATATTTAGCTTTATAATTCTTAGCTACTGGATTATTGTTTTGGATTTATTGTATTGAGTTTGAATGTTTAGGTTTATAAGGTTTTAAGATTTTAAGGATTAGGGTTTAGGAAACTAGAGTTTACGGTTTTGGTTTTGGAATTAAAGATAATAGTTTAGTTTTGTAAAGTAATTATGGTTTTTTAGAAATTGTAAAGTGAGTTAGGGTTTGGAGTTTTAACAAAACATTTGGAAATTTTGGAAAAGAATTAGAAGAAAACAGTTTAGGGTTTTTAAAAGCTTTTGGAAATAGGAAAAATGATTTAAGGTTTTTGGAAACAAAAGAAACAAATTAGGGTTTTAAGGTTTAGAAGAGACAGAAAAGTGTTTTTAGGGTTCTTAAGGTTTTTGGAAACATAAGAATACTTTTTAGGGTTTTTAAAACGAAGATTAATGTTACTACATATTTACAGATCAAGGTTTTGTGTGTATAATCTTATGAATCAAAAAATAAAGCTACTGTAAGAAAATAAAAAGAAATTAGAGATTCAAACCTTCGTTCGTTGGTTCTACCAAAAATTGCTTCTTGGATGAACAAGGACAAAGACAAGCTTGTTGCCTTTGATGAATCGTTGATTTGCTTGCTTATTGCTAGAGTTTTTTGTAATCCCAGTTTCAAAGTTTTCTTTTTTTTTCTCTAACAGTTTTTCCAAGTCCGATCAATTTTTCCATCAAGTCCGATCCTTCCTCCAAAAATTTCTCCTTTTTTGTGTCTCTTTAGTGTTATTTATAGGAAATTTTGGAAGCTTAATTTCAATTGTTTAAGGAAATTATCATTAATTAGGAAAAGGAAACAGAAACCAAATAGAATTTGGTTTTGGAAAAAATTGCATCGAAAAAAATTTCGCTGGCAAAAACTGCGATGGGCTGCGAACTTGCAAGTGCTAGCGTGGAAAATTGCAAGGGGTGCGGCCAGAAGCCATTTCGCCTCCTGTGGGCAAAATGGCCCAAGGCCATTTCGTCCAATTACTTTCGGCGACAAATTTTTTTGTCTCCGATTTTTCCGTCGCCGATTTTTATTTTTATTTTTTTTATTTATTATTATTTATTATTACTATAATTATAAAAAATAAATACTAAAACAAATATTATTTAATTAAGATAATACAAAAAATATTTTGGACTAAATAAAATATATTCGACCGGACTGGGTCAAAAATTAAGGGTCTACAGTATACTTTGAATATCGCATCAATGCCGGAGAATGCATGGTGGTTAGCTCGACATGGTTATGATGTTGAAACCTTTCTCTATCCACCGGGTGCATCATATATCCAGTTTATTCGAGTATGGCTCTTGAACTTTGATGTATCTCCTATTAGCATACGGGAGATTCCCAAGAAAAATGAGGATAGCGTTGAAGAGAAGTATCATTGAGAGGGAAGAGGGTCTGTCCCGCATCTTGGGGATAACACCTCTCAGGTAAACTTTTACCATTTTTCCATTGTAATTACTTCTTTCTTAACTTATTTTGACTATTTTAATGATTATTTTTAGGCTACTAGCTCATTTTGTCATGAGGTTGGACCTTCCTTTACCACTCCTCCATTTGCTCATTCTAATCAACCGGAGATGCCATCTCATCCATAGGATGTTGATATGAATTACTTGGTAGGTTTTCCTGTTTCATGATAATTTATACTACATGTATGCATGATTATGTGTTCTCTCTTACCCTTTTCTTTCTGGCTCACAGCGGATGCTTAAGGAACAAAACAAGAAACTTCAAGAAGAGCTAGCTGCTAGTCGTCAACAGGTTGTCCATTTTGAAAAATTATATTACCAGTTAGAGCAAGATTTTTGAGACTTTTGGTTGTAAGAGGTGAGAGATCCCGGTGCTTCGTCATCTAGAGGACCCCAAGCTGATGACCATGAGTTTCTTTCGTCTACTTTGGATGAGGATCGTTACAGATCTGAATTCCAAGGTAATAGAGGTTTAGGAGCTCCTGCTTCGGGTGGACTCGGGATATGTGATATGCCTCCTCCTCCAACAGGAGATGATTTTTTCAGGGCTTTGTTTGATCATGATCCACCACCTCCTCCTCAGTGATCTATCATTATTGTATTAATTGAGAAAATATTGTATAATAAAAATAATGATAAAAATAATAATGATGATATATGATTTGCACTTTTACTGTAACTTTTGACTTTTTATTCGTTTATTTTATTTATTTCTTTATTTCTTTTTTTATATATTTTTTTTCACGTTTCTATCATCATTATTCCTATAATTATTGGTCTTTCCTCTTCACATTCAAAATTTCCACAGTAGCACTAATTCACAAAACAAAAGGCAATGCGGCAACTCAAAACCTTTTCGTCTCCAATTTCATATCCTTGCGCGTCTCGGTCTTGAGCTATTCCTTCTCAATTTTGGAATAGCCAATCATCCCATATAAATCTCTTTTCATTTTCAATTTCAGCATCAAAATTCCTTTTAACAATTTCAATTTCCCTTCAATTGTCAATAATGACCGAACTCAATTTGAAGAAAATAAAAGTTCTATCTAAAAATATGAATGCTATTCATTGGAAACAAATATCTTGGTCTAAAATCTATATTTTGAAGTGTTTTCAAATTATTAAATTCGACCATTCTTTTTTACATGCCATGGCTTCCTTTTGGAATGTGAATTCTAGGACATTTAAGATTAATGGCTTTGAGATATGTCTCATGATTGAAGAATTTGAGGCCATCCTTGGATATCCAAGCAATCAATCGATGGCATTACCTATATTGATTTTCAAGACTCAACAAAAGATGCAAATGTTATTTCAACTTTCAAAGCCCGAAGTTCTACAGTTGAAGAAAGGTGAGAAAATTCTGCTTGGTCCCTTAATTGACTTTTGCCTTTCTCGCTGGGCTCCTACTAAGGCATGGGAGCGTATGCTTTGTCTATGCTTACTTGGCCAATTTTTGTTTGTTTCTTTTGATGGCAATATTGATCAACGAGCATTGGATATCATGGACCAAATGGAAGGAGGCTTGTCGCCGATACCCATGATCTTAGCTGAGACTTTAGTTGGATTAGACCAACTTAAATCGGAATTGCCAAAGAGATTAGCCAGAAGTCTATTGTTGCTTCAGGTAATTACCTGTAGACCCTTAATTTTTGACCCAGTCCAGTCCGATATTTTGAAAACAGTTTAAAATAATTTTTGGGGGTATTTTAATTAAATAATATTTATTTTAATCATTATTTATAATTTTTAATAAAAATAAAAAAGGTAATATTAGAAAAATTAAAAATAAATAAATAAATAAATAATCGGCGATGGAAGAATCGGCGACGAAAAATTTCATCGCTGGCAAAATTGGCTTGGGCCAATTCGCCGCAAGAAAATCCTACGGAGAATTAACCACAAGCCAATTCACCATAGGAAATTCCTGCGATGAATTGGCTGGCCCGTAGGGCAGCTTGCACGCAACTCTTGCAATTCTCGTAGTTGGCCCGCCCGTAGCCCGTAGCAATTTTTTCCAGAGCAATTTTCGGCAGCCCAATTTTTTCCAGCGTAATCTTTTTCGAAACCCAATTCTATTTAGTTTTTATTTCTTTTCCTAAATGGTTTTTATTTTCTTAGACAATTATAATTTTTTTTATTTTTTCCTATAAATACCACATTAAAAAGGGGGGGGGGGACTGGACTTTTGATCTTTTAAAAAGGGGAGGAAATTCTTGAACTGAAATTTTTAACCGGACTTGGGACTCTTGAATTCTTTCGGCCAAAAGAAAACCTTAGCAAGCAATAAGAAATCCAAGACACAATAACCAAAGGTGGCAACAAGCAATCGTCTCCAGATTGCTTTGCTCAACCAAAACCAAATCTGAAGCAGGCAACAACTTGGTTCATTTTCTTCAATTTAGTGGAGCCTTCAAACATAGGTAAATTGCTCTAAATTCAGTTTATTAAATCGTTAATCATCTTCATCTTTCAAGCCATCATCACACTGCCTTAGTTATTTAATTCTTCCTTTAATTTAGTTTACGCAGTAACATAAATTAATTCATACAATACCTAAAGTCTTAATTAAAGTAAATAATATAATCATTCAAAACACAAATCTAATTTCTTAAACCCTAAGTTATTCAAACCCTAAATCTTAATTAATTCTGTTTTCAAACCTTCACAATAGTTTTTATAATTTTATCATTGAGTTATTTTAATCTTTCGATAATTAATTTGGCTTTCTATGTTTGTTTCACCTAAAAAATACTTAAGTAGTTATTACAGCCAAATATTAAAATCACACTTAACTTTGATCACAGTAAAGCATCAAATCCTAAATTCAAAATCATAATCTGCAAAATCAAGGTTTCAAACCGTAAAACCCTAATATCTTAACCGTGAGTCCTAAACCCTAATATCTTAAGGTTCCAAAATACTAATTTTTTATTGCTCTAATTTTTGCCTAGTCCGCCCGTATGGGTTTTCGAAACTAGCGAGCTGTCCTAATTTTTGCCTAAGCTGCCCTTGCGGGTTTTCAACTTAGCGGACCTCTCTTCTCTTGTGTATCTTTTATTGCTCTAATTTTTGCCTAGTCCGCCCTTGTGGTTTTTCGGAACTAGCGAGCTGTCCTAATTTTTGCCTAAGCTGCCCTTAAGGGTTTTCAACTTAGCAGACCTTTTTCTCTCTTTTTTTATATATTTTTTTATTGCTCTAATTTTTACCTAGTCCGCCCATGTGGATTTTCGGAACTAGCGAGCTGTCCTAATTTTTTCCTAAGCTGCCTTCGCGGGTTTTCAACTTAGCAGACTTTTTTTTTTAATTAATTCTTGCATCATAGATTTGGCTTCAGGAGCGTCTTTGTTTTCTTGATACTCCATCCATGGATTTTGCCAGATATCTTCCATGTCATCATTCTGCTAGGAAACTACTCCATCATGCTTCTTCATATGCTAACTGGGTTGACTGGATCCACTAACGCACTGAAGTCAATATCCGTTGGTTGGTACCTTTGTGGAAGATTTCTCATATCACCATGCGAACATACTTGATGTACGTTCCCCTTGCTGCTCTTCGTCAAGGTACATGCTATGATCCTCGCTGACTTGGTCGTCAGTACGGAGCTGAGCCTTGTGATTCTGACTTTACTCCCGATTTAGACATGCCTTGCTTGACTGAAGCCTACTTGGATCAGCTGAGACAAAGCTGGCCTGCACGTTATATTTATCGACTGCCATAGATTTTACATTTGTCAATTCAGAAGGTGTATTGTTAGGATGAAAAATAATTAAAGTAATAAAAGATGCTTCTTTTCCATTTATAATTTGTCATCACCTTTTGCTATTGTGTTTATTTATTCCATCCATATCTGGTCAAATACTTATAACAGTGCACATAGAATAATTTTAACATTAATTCTATTTTATTAAATTAGGGAACAACCAAACATAAAGCCAGCATACACAAGATCACTCCGATTGCCAATTAGCCCTTTCGGGTTTTCTAATTGACGATTTTCTCTCATTTAGCCCTAATTGTTGCCTAGCCCGCCCTTTCGGGTTTTCGAAACTAGCGGACTCCTCTAACTTTTGTCTAGGCCGCCCTTTTTAGGTTTTTGACCTAGCAAGCTCTTTTTTTTATGCATACAACTTCTTCAACCTGTCAATGTTTACTGGCTCACTAAACTCGTTCCCATCCATGCCTGATAACTTCACCGCACCTTTGTTCATGACTTGTTTCACGACATATGGCCCTTCCTAGCTAGGCCTAAACTTCCCTCTTGGATCAGATACATTAGGCTTACATTGCTTCAACACTAAATCCCCAACTCTGAATTTTCTAATTTTAACCCTTCTATTGTAGGCCCGAGCTATCCTCTTTTGATACAGTTGGTGATGATACAGTGCCTTTAACCTTCTCTCTTCTAGTAAAGCTAACTGTGTGTATCTGCTTGCTACCCATTTCGTTTCAGGCAATTCGGCTTCCAAGACTACTCTTAATGACTTGATCTCAATTTCAATTGGCAACACTGCTTCCATCCCGTAAACCAAAGAGAACGGTGTCATTCTAGTAGGCGTTCGAACACTTGTCCTATATCCCCATAAAGCAAAGGGGAGCATCTCTGACCAATCCCTGTAAGTCTTGGTCATTGTGGACAGAATTTGCTTAATTGTCTTATTTGTTACTTCTACCGCACCATTAGCCTTTGGTCTATATGGAGAGGATCAATGATGATGGATTTGGTACTTTGAGAATAAATCCTTAACTGCTCCTTGAAACTGTACCCCATTGTTTGATATCACACTATGCGGGACCCCATATCTGCTTATGAGGTTCTTTTCAATAAACCTAGCCATTTGGCTTGCACCCAGTTTGTTGAAGGATTCAGCTTCAACCCATTTTGAAAAATAATCTACCGCTACCACAATGAAACGGTGACCGTTTGAAGCTGTCGGATGTATCTTTCCTATAATGTCGATACCCCAGGTGGCAAATGGCCAGGGTGAAGACATAAAATATAATTCTTTAGGAGGCATGTGATTCAAGTTACCATACATCTGACATTATTGCACTTCTTTATGAACTCAATACAATCTCTCTCCATGGTCAATCAATAGTAACCTTGTCGAATAATCTTCTTAACTAGAGCCAAACCACTCATGTGCGGACCGCAATTTCCCGCATGTATTTCTGACATGATACGCTCCACTTCAGGCTTTCTTAAACATCTCAAATGCACCCCCATCGGGCCATCTTCAATATAACTCCCCATGGAAGGTGATGTATTGCAATGACCACCACCTTATGGCTCTTCTCTCTTTCTTTGTTGCCCCCGGTGGGTATTCTCTTTCCTCCAAAAATCGCCTTATAGTATCATACCACGCATCATGGTCTGTATCAATTTCCATGATTGTTTCATATTCATAGCAAGGAGTTGATGAACTGGTAAAGATCATAGGTTTAAGGAATAAATCGACAGGGTTTTCCCATACTGACACTAATGTGGCCAGGGCATCAGCCATCTGATTTTCTTCTCTTGATAGGTGTATAAACCTACACTCCTTAAAGTTCTTCTTCATCATGGTCAGGTAATGGTGGTATGGTTTTAATTTTTCTTCTTTCAACTCCCACTCTCCATTTACTTGGGATAGTACTAGCAATGAATCGCCAAAAACTTCCACCTTATCCACCTTTATAATCATTAGGGTTTCCAAACCGAAAATACAAGCTTCGTACTCCACCATATTATTGGTTGCCCTAAATTTCAATTTTTTGGCTAAAGGGATGAGTTCCCCTTCGGGCAATTCTAGTATAACTCCCAAACCTGCTCCTTTCCTGTTATTGCTCCATCAAAATACATTTTCCACCCCTGTACTTTAATTGCTTCTAAATGTTCATCCGAAAATTCCAAGATTACCTCTTCGCTTTCTGGTAATGGTTGTTGGGCCAGGAATTTTGCCACTGCTCTTCCTTTTATTATTTTCCTGGTTACATACTCAATCTCAAATTCTTCTAATATTATCAACCATCGACCATATTTCCCAATCAAAGAGGGTGTACTTCATTGGATTCAACATGGAAATTGCCTGCACACTATACGATTGAAAGTAATGCCGCAACTTCTTAGAAGACCAAACCACGGCTATACATGTCTTTTCAATGATACTATACTTAATTTCATAAGGTAGGACCTTTCTACTCAAATAGTAAACTGCATGCTCAATCCCTGACTCATCTGCTTGGGCTAGCATGGCTCATATTGACTCTTCTTCCACTGCTAAGTATAGTAATAAAGGTTTGTCAGGTTTAGGTGGTTTTAAAATAGGTGGATTCAACAAATACTCTTTTATTCGCTCAAAGGCCTTTTGACACTCTTCATTCCATATGACCGGCTAATTCTTTTTAAGCAATTTGAAGATAGGCTCACAAATTGTTGTGGGCTTTGCTATAAATCTGCTAATGTATTGTAATTTACCAATGAATACCCAAACTTCTCTCTCCGTCATAGGAGCTGGCATATCCTTGATTGCTTTAACTTTGTCAGGATCAATCTCAATGTCATTTGGACCAATCACATCTCCCAATAATTTACCTGAGGTAACCCTGAACGCACACTTCTTCGGGTTTAGTCTTAGCTTATATTTCAAAGCTCTATCGAAGAATAATTCTAAGTTTTGGAAGTGTTGTTCCCTTGTATCTGATTTAACCATCATATCATCAACATATATTTCAACTTCTTTGTGCATCATGTCATGAAAGAGTGTGGTGGCCATCCTAGGTCGCTCCAGTATTCTTTAAGCCGAACGGCATCACCCTATAACAAAATATACCACATGTAGTAATGAAAGCAGTTTTGGTTTTATCCTCTTGGGTCATTAACACTTGATTGTATCTGGAAAATCCATCTACAAACGAGTGTAGTATGCTAGAGGCCGTACTATCAATGAGGACATCTATATGAGGTAAAGGAAAATCATCCTTAGGAGAAGCCTTGTTCAAATCTCTATAGTCCACACAGACCCTTATTCTCCCATCTTTCTTTTGCATGGGTACTATGTTGGCTAGCCAATTTGGATATTCTATCACTTCAAGGAACTTCACTTGTATTTGCTTAGTGACCTCTTCTTTAACCAATTCAGCCCACTCAGGTCTTAATCGCCTAAGCTTTTGTTTGACAGGTTTTATGTGAGTGTGAGTTGGAATATGATGCTCGGCTATGTCTCGATCTATTCCAGGCATATCCTCATAAGACCAAGCAAACACTTCTTCATATTTTTTGAATATTTTTTCAAATCTCTCTCTCTCATCAGGAGTAAGGTCGGATGCTATGCTAATGTTTTTAGGATTTTCAGTTGTTCCCAAATTTAATGATTGTGTGTTAACATAATTAATATTAAAGATGCTCATGTAACTGTTATTTAAATGTATGCAACCATTAGGAGAAACATCACACAAGTAAGCAAAATTAGACTTTATTGCATTCATTTTGGAAAAGAAAACATCATCATCCTCATACAAAGCAGACAAATTAAAATCAAAATCAAAATCATTTTTCTCAAAATCATAAGACAGGATGTCTTTAAACTTTTCTTCATCCAGGGCAGCAATCTCCTCTGGAGTCTTCTCAGCTTTCAGGATAGCTTCATTCTTTTCTTTTGGGCTGGTTGACAGGGTGAGCTCTTTCTTTACTTGATCCACTAGTTCGGCCACATCTGTAAAAATTTCAAAACCTGGGATCAACTTACCCATGAACATGATCGGCTTGGGCTTTTCTTGGAGTGGTCCCATATCTAGAGCTTTGACAAAGATCTCTTCAAGTAGTGGGAAGCTCATCTTCTCACTCCTGTTTGGCTGGACATCGTTGTCTTCATCATATCCCAACCCCTTCTTGCAAGTTTGAGTTCTAAAATCTGGCAACTTTGTCAAACCGGCTTTACCCTTTCCAAGACCAGCTCCGGGAAGGTAGTTCATGTTCTTCATCATATTTAAGACTTGGAGTCCACTACTTCATCATCATAAATTGTAGCTACTTGAAAACCATTGAGAGGCCTCTCAATCATTTGAGCGTTAACAATCTCATTATCTTCAGCTTCGATGACCACTGTCTCATCTCCTTTGGGGAACTTGATTTTTTGATGAAGGGTGGAAGGAACTCCGCTAAGAGGATGAAACCATGGTCACCCCAAGAGTAAGGCGAAGGTAACCGGTATGTCTAAAATAAAAAATTCAACAATAGATTCAATTGGACTAACCTTGACAGCAGCTTTGAAAGTCCCTTCGGCGTGTCTCTTAGTGTTGTCATAAGCCCGAATTGTTACCATGGTTGGATTTAGATCCCTTATTGACATGGCTAGCTTTAGCAATATCTTAAGTGGGCAAACATTATGGTGGACCCATCATCGACCATTACACATGGAGTCCTCTTCCCCTTGACTTCTATTTTGATAAAGAGAGGACGGATGTGGTCTATCCCCTCCTCCGGTAAGTCCTCCATTCACTTGTCAGTGTTGAGTGCCCTCTCTTATCTCAGACTGTTTCCAACTTTTGGCTGGGGTGAAGCTGGTCTCGCGTGTCTTTACCATGGTCTTGATAAGCTTTACCGAAACAAGAAGTCCTTTGTCGGGTTGATGGCGGTCGTCGAGGTATTCTTTTCCTTCAACAATGTTATTTCCACTCTTTTCTTGCATAAATTTGATCTTTACTATTATTGTAGGTATGGGCATATGAACACAACCTCGTGAGGGTATCCGGTATTTCCCGAGAGAGATTCGGGTATCCGAGATTAAATTTCTAGTTGTCCGATTGTGTGGACATTCCCGGCTCTCATCATGTGCATACTCACCGCTATGTGTTGAGCCGCTTAACCTGGGACCGGGTAAAATAACATTAGTATGCTTTAAATTTTATGTGAAAGTTTACTTACCTCATGTTATTTTGCAGGTGAATTTGGTCTGGTGGAGCACAGAAGAGCGAGCAAACTGGTCTCCTTTGATGAGGGCTACACTGTCTTTCCAACGTTCTCATCGAGTTATTGCTGGCCCAGTGTCTAGTGGCTGATTTCTTGGGGAGAGAGTTTATGAATGATTTCTCGGTCCATAGCAGCGGAGGATTCCGATGCAAATCCCGGAATATACTTTAAATATTATGTCAATGCCAGAGTCATTTCTCCATTTATCTGGTCCATTTTATGCTTATTTTATTCAAAGAAGACTCTTGAACTTTGATGTATCCCCTGTTGGTGTGCGGGAGATTTTTGACGAAAATGAGGGTAGAGATGAAGAGGAACATCACGGAGATACAGGAGAGTCTGTTCCACATCTCGGGGCCAGTACTTCTCAGGTAAAACTTTTACTACTTTTCCCTCACAACTGCTTCTTTCTTTTTTTATTCTTTAATGATTGTTACAGGCTGTTGGCTCATTTGATCATGAGGCTGGACCTTCTCTTATTGCCCCTTCATTTGCCCGTTCTAGCCCGCCAGATATGTCATCTCATCTGCAGGGTATTGATTTGAATTACCTGGTACATTCCTTATTTCATGGGAATTTATGTTATATGTATGCATGATTATGTATGCTCTTACCTTTTCCTTCTTGGCTCACAGTGGATGCTCAAAGAACAAAATAGGAAACTTCAAGAAGAGTTGGCTGCAAGTCGTCAGCAGGCTTCTCATTTTGAAAGTTTATATCATCAATCCGAACAACATTTTCGAGACTTATGATTTCAGGGGATGAGGGATCCCGGTGCTTATTCATCAAGAGGCCCCTAGACTGATGAACATGAGATCCTTTCGTCCGCTTTTGATGAGGACCATGATGGATCGGAACCTCAAGGTAATAGGGATTTTGGTACTCCTGCTTCGAGTGATTTCGGGATGAGTAATTTGCCGGGTTTTGGTGCTCCCGCTTCGGGGGGACTCGGGACGAGTGATTTGCCCCCTCCTCTAACAGGCGATGATTTTTTCAAGGCTTTATTTGATGACATACCGCCACCCTCTTAGTGATATGTAAATAATGTAGTAATCGTAAAATATTGTACAATAATGAAAAATACAATTTTCCTCTTTACTGTAACTTCTCTCTCTTTTTTTTTCATTACTGCACCACCTTTTTTTTATCACAGTACATCATAATTTTATAATCCACATCATTTGCTAAACCCAATCCAACGTGGTAAATGAAATTGCCACCAATTCCTTTCCTTATGCCATATGGTCTTACCCTTTCCCATCACCTTTTCATCATCACTTTTGGAAAAGGTTTATTTTCCTCTATATAAATCACCTTGCATGCCCTATTTTAATACAGAAACCAAAATTCTTTCTCTTTCAACGTGAAGACTCCCTTTAACAATTTTAATTTCTTCTTTATTCATTCACCATGACCGAGCATCATTTAAAGAGAATAAAAATTCTATTTAAGAATATGGATGCCATTCATTGGAAGAAAATTTTATGGTCAAAACTTGATGTTTTAAAATGTTTCCAAAATGTCAAATTGGACCACTCGTTCTTACATGTCGTGGCTTCCTTTTGGAATACGGATTCTAAGTATTTAAAATTAATAGCTTTGAAATATGTCCCTTGATTGAAGAATTTGAGGCCATCCTTTGATATCCAAATAATCAACAAATGGCGTTACCCACATTGATATCCAAAACTCAATAGAAGATGCAGATGTTATTTCAAATTTCAAAACCTGAAGTTCTTCTGTTGATGAGAGGTGAAAAAATTCTACTTGCTCCTTTGATTGACTTTTGTTTCTCTCATTTGGCCCCTACTAAGGCATGGGGATGCATGCTTTGTCCTTGGTTGCTCGGTAATTCTTGCTTGTTTCTTCTAACGGTGATATTGTTCCACGAATATTGATCCACCTGTGATCTTAGCCGAGACCTTAGTTGGATTAGACCAATTTAAATCAAGATTGTCGAAGAGACTGACTGGGAGTCTGTTGCTGCTTCAGGTAATTACCTAAACTGCCCTTTCGGGTTTTCAATTTAGATTTTCTCTTTTCTTCTTTCTCCTTTATTGCTCTAATTTTTGCCTAGTCCGCCGTGTGAGTTTTCAGAACTAGCGAGCTGTCCTAATTTTTGCCTGAGCTGGCCTCGCGGGTTTTCAACTTAGCGGACCCCTTTTTTTTAATTAATTCTTGCTTCACAGATTTGGCTTCAGGAGCATCTTTGTTTGCTTGATATTCCATCCATGGACTTTGCCAGATACCTGCCACGTCATCATTCTGCTAGGAAGCTACTCCATCCTGCTTCTTCATATGCTGACTGGGTTGACTGGATCCACTCACGCTCCGAAGTCAATATCCGTTGGTTGGTACCTTGGTGGAAGATTTCTCGTATCACCCTGCGGACATACTTGATGTATGTTCCCCTTGCTGCTCTTCGTCAAGGTACATGCTATTCCTCGCTGACTTAGCTGTCAGTACGGAGCTGAGCCTTGCAATTCTAATTTTACCCCCGATTTAGACATGCCTTGCTTGACTGAAGCCTACTTGGATTGGCTGAGGCAAAGCTGGCCTGCACGTTACATTTATCGACTGCCATAGATTTACATTTGTCAATTCAAAAAGTGTATTGTTAGGATGAAAAAATAATCAAAGTAATAAAATGATGCTTCTTTTCCATTTATAATTTGTCATCACCTTTTGCTATTGTGTTTATTTATTTCATCCATATCTAGTCGAATACTTATAACAGAGCACATAGAACAATTTTAACATTAATTCTATTTTATTAAATTAGGGAACAACCAAACATAAAGCCAGCATACACAAGATTACTCCTGTTGCCAACTAGCCCTTTCGGGTTTTCTAATTGACGATTTTCTTTCTTTTAGCCCTAATTGTTGCCTAGCCCACCATTTTGGGTTTTTGGGACTAGCAGACTGCTCTAACTTTTGCCTAGGCTGCCCTTTTTGGGTTTTCAACCTAGCAAGCTCTTTCTTTTTTATTTTTCATATATAAAACTTCTTCAACCTGTCAATGTTTACTAGCTCACTAAATTCATTCCCATCCATGTCTGACAACTTCACCGCACCTTTGTTCATGACTTGTTTCATGACATATGGCCCTTCCCAATCAGATACATTAGGCTTACACTGCTTCAACACCAAATCCCCAACTTTGAATTTTTTGACCTTAACCCTTATATTGCAGGCCCGAGCTATCTTCTTTTGATACAGTTGATGATGATATAGTGCCTTTAACCTTCTCTCTTCTAGTAGAGCTAACTGTGTGTATCTGCTTGCTACCCATTCCGCTTCAGGCATTTCAGCTTCCAAGACTACTCTTAACGACTTGATCTCAATTTCAATTGGCAATACTACTTCCATCGCATAAACCAAAGAGAACGGTGTCATTCCAGTAGGTGTTCGCACACTTGTCCTATATCCCCATAAAGCAAAGGGAAATATCTCTGACCAATCCCTATAAGTCTTGGTCTTCTTGGACAGAATTTTCTTAATTGTCTTGTTTGTTGCTTCCACAGCACCATTAGCCTTCGGTCTATAAGGAGAGCATCTATGATGATGGATTCGGTACTTTGAGAACAAATCCTTAACTGCTCCTTGAAACTGTGCATCATTGTCTAATATCACACTGTGCGGGACCCCGTATCTGCAGATGAGGTTATTTTCAATAAATCTAGCCATTTGGCTTGCACCCAGTTTGTTAAAAGATTCAGCTTCGACCCATTTTGAAAAATAATCTACTGCTACCACAATGAATCGGTGACCATTTGAAGCTGTCGAATGTATCTCTCCAATAATGTCGATACTCCAGGTGGCAAATGGCTAGGGTGAAGACATAGAATGCAATTCTTCAGGAGGCATGTGATTTAAGTTACCATACATCTGACATTGTTGGCACTTCTTTACGAACTCAATACAATCTCTCTCCATGGTCAACCAATTGTAACCTTGTAGAATAATCTTCTTAACTAGGGCCAAACCATTCATGTGCAGATCGCAACTTCCTGCATGTATTTCTGACATGATGCACTCTACTTCATGCTTTCTTAAACATCTCAAATGCACCCCCCATCAGGCCATCTTTGATATAACTCCCCATGGAAGGTGATGTATTGCAATGACCATCGCCTTATGGCTCTTCTCTCTTTCTTCGTTGCCCCCAGCAGGTATTCTCTTTCCTCCAAAAATCATCTTATAGTATCATACCACGCATCATGGTCTGTATCAATTTCCATGATTATAGCAAGGAGTTGATGAACTGGTCAAGATCAGAGGCTTAAGGAATAGGCTAACAGGGTTTTCCCATACCGAAGGCAATGTGGCTAGGGCATCAGCCATCTGATTTTCTTCTCTTGATAGGTGTATAAACCTACACTCCTTAAAGTTCTTCTTTATCATGGTCAGGCAATGGTGGTATGGTTTTAATTTTTCTTCTTTCAACTCCCATTCTCCATTTATTTGGGATACAACTAGCAATGAATCGCCATAAACTTCCACCTTATCCACCTTCATAATCATTAGGGTTTCCAAACCAAAAATACAAGCTTTGTATTCCACCATATTATTCGTTGCCCTAAATTTCAACTTTTTGCCTAAAGGGATAAGTTCCCCTTTGAGTGATTCTAGTATAACTCCCAAACCTGCTCCTTTCCTATTTACTGCTTCATCAAAATATATTTTCCACCCTTGCACTTCAATTGCTTCTAAATGTTCATCCGAAAATTCCAAGATTACCTCTTCGATATCTGGTAATGGTTGTTGGGCCAGGAATTCTGCCACCGCTCTTCCTTTGATTATTTTATTGGTTACATATTCAATCTCAAATTCTTCTAATATTATCAACCATCGACCATATTTCCCAATCAAAGAGGGTGTCTCCCTTAAGTACTTCATTGGATCCAACCTGGAAATTGCTTGCACATTATACGATTGAAAGTAATGCCGCAACTTCTTAGAAGACCAAACCACAGCTATACATGTCTTTTCAATGATACTATACTTAATTTCATAAGGTAGGAGCTTACTACTTAAATAGTAAACTGCATGCTCAATCCCTGATTCATCTGCTTGGGCTAGCGTGGCTCCTATTGACTCTTCTTCTACTGCTAAGTATAGTAATAGAGGTTTTCCGGGTTTAGGTGGTTTTAAAACAGGCGGATTCAACAAATACTCTTTTATTCGCTCAAAGGCCTTTTGACATTCTTCATTCCAAATGACCGGCTGATTCTTTCTAAGTAATTTGAAGATAGGCTCACAAATTATTGTGTGTTTTTCTATGAATTTGCTAATGTATTGTAATTTACCAATAAATCCCCGGACTTCTCTCTCCGTCTTTGGGGCTAGCATATCCCTGATTGCTTTAACTTTGTCAGGATCAATCTCAATGCCATTCGGACCAATTACATGTCCCAACAATTTACCTGAGGTAACACTGAATACTCACTTCTTCAGATTTAATCTTAGGTTATATTTCAAAGCTCTATCGAAGAATAATTCTATGTTTTGGAAGTGTTTCTCCCTTGTGTCCGATTTAACCATCATATCATTGACATATACTTCAACTTCTTTGTGAATCATGTCATGATATAGTGTGGTGGCCATCCTTTGGTAGGTTGCTCCAGCATTCTTTAAGCCGAACGGCATCACCCTTTAACAAAATATACCCCATGTAGTAATGAAAGCAGTTTTGGCTTTATCCTCTTGGGCCATTCACACTTGGTTGTATCCGAAAAATCCATCTACAAACAAGTGTATCACGCTAAAGGCTGCACTATCAATGAGAACATCTATATGAGGTAAAGGAAAATCACCCTTAGGGGAAGCTTTGTTCAAATCTCTATAGTCCACACAAACCCTTATTTTTCCATCTTTCTTTGGCACGGGTACTATGTTGGCTAACCAATCTAGATATTCTATCACTTCAAGGAACTTTACTTGTATTTGCTTAGTGACCTCTTCTTTAACCAATTCAGCCCACTCAGGTCTTAATCGCATAAGCTTTTGTTTGACAGGTTTTATGTGAGTGCGAGTTGGAATATGATCCTCGGCTATGTCTCGATCTATTCCAGGCATATCCTCATAAGACCAAGCAAACACTTCTTCATTTTTTTGAATATTTTTTCAAATCTCTCTCTCTCATCAGGAGTAAGGTCGGATGCTATGCTAATGTTTTTAGGATTTTTTATTGTTCCCAAATTTAATGATTGTGTGTTAACAGAATTAATATTAAAGATGCTCATGCCACTGCTATTTGAATGTATGCAACCATCAGGAGAAACATCACACAAGTAAGCAAAATCAGACTTTATTGCATTCATTTTGGAAAAGAAAACATCATCATCCTCATACAAAGCAGACAAATTAAAATCAAAATTAAAATCATTGTTCTCAGAATCATAAAGCAGGATGTCTTCAAACTTTTCTTCGACCAGGGCAGCAATCTCTTCCGAAGTCTTCTCGGCTTTTAGGACAGCTTCATTCTTCTCTTTTGGATTGGATTCTTTGCTGGTTGGCAGGGTGAGTTCTTTCTTTACTTGCTCCACTAGCTCAGCAAAATCTACAAAAATTTCAAAACCAGGGATTAACTTACCCATGAACATGATCTGCTTGGGCTTTCCTTGGAGTGGTCCCATATTTGGAGCCTTGACAAAGATATCTTCAAGTGGTGGGAAGCTCATCTTCTCACTCTTCTTTGGCTGGACATCGTTGTCTTCATCATATCCCAACCCTTTCTTGGAAGTTTGAGTTCTAAAATCTGGTAACTTTGTCAAGCCGGCCTTACTCCTTCCAAGACCAGCTCCGGGAAGGTAGTTCATGTTCTTCATCATATTCAAGACTTTGGAGTCCACTACTTTATCATTAGAAATTATAGCTACTTGGAAACCATTGAGAGGCCTCTCAATCATTAGAGTGTTAACAATCTCATTATCTTCAGCTTCAAGGACCACTGTCTATTTTTCGTTGGGGAACTTGATCTTTTGATGAAGGGTGGAAGGAACTCCACCAAGAGGATGAAACCATGGTCACCCCAAGAGCAAGGTGAAGGTAACCGGTATGTCTAAAACAACAAACTCAATAATAGATTCAATTGGACCAACCTTGACAGCTGCTTTGAAAGTCCCTTTGGCATGCCTCTTAGTGTTGTCATAAGCACGAATTGTTACCTCAGTTGGGTTTAGATCTCTTGTTGACATGGCTAGCTTTGGCAATATCTTAAGTGGATAAACATTTATGGTAGACCCATCATCGACCATTACACATGGAGTCCTCTTCCCCTTGACTTCTATCTTGTTAAAGAGAGGGCGGATGTGGTCTCTCCCCTCCTCCGGTAAATCCGCATCTGAAAAAGAAACTGCTCCCATATTAACTTCACTCTTCTCTTGAACCTCTTCACATTTCATTACCCCTCCAATTTTTATGAAGTTGATCAGCTCCTCCGGTGTAGTGGAGGTAGAGATTGGCATTGTAATATCCCAAAATATACCCTAGATGTTTTGGGTTTTATTATTATTATAATTGGATTTATTGTATATGTTTTATTGTAAGAAAAAGGGGTTTTTAAAGGAAGTGTATATGTGATGTATATTAGGATATATATAACATATACCTAAGTCATGGAAAGTCAAAGTTTTGAGTTAGTGGAAGAAGATATTTGTTGTGTTTTTGAATTTGTTATTAATTAATTAATAAGGATTTGAATGTGTGGAAGAGGTTGAAAGAGATTAGTTTAATATTTTAAATTGCTTGGTTGAGAGGGTTTTAAGGAAAAGAGGGGTTTGACTTTGGATTTCTCTTTCTTCCTTCTTCTTTCTTTCTCATTGCCGTGGATCACTTTCTTCTTCTCCTTCCTTTGCTTTGTTTGGCCGGTTAACACAAGAAACAAGAGAGCAAAGAAGAGATTTGAACCTCTAACTCAAGATCTAAGGAAGCTTTCAAGAGTTCAAGTGGAAAGTTAAGAGATTTCTTCATCTTTGGTAAGTTCTTCACTTGACTCTTCGATTTCTTTGAGTTTTTGAGTTGAGTTGTGATTGGTATGTGATTATGTTGTTTAAGATGGGTTTAAGAGTGTTTGGGTAACTGATTTCTTGTTTTTGGGGATGGATTGGAGGAAAGAGTAAGTTGTTAGAAGTGATTGTTTTGAGGTTGTGTTTTAGGTTTGTGTTGATGATTTTTGATTTGAGATTTGAGGAATGCTTTAGTTGTTTTGGTGTTTTTGTGAGTTTGTTATGGTTTTTGGGTATGTTGAGATGACTTTGGTTGAAGTGGTTTTTGGTGAAAGAAAGAGTTTTGTTGGTTGTGTTGTTGTTTTGGCCGGAATTTGGGTTGTTGGCCTGACACGCCCTAGGGCACGTCCAGGATTTTGGGCGTGTCGATAGCTCTGTATTTTGGGTTGAGTGGCACGACCAGTGACACGCCCATGTCACTGAGCATGTTGTAGCTTCTGTGTGGCAGTAGGATTGACACGACCAGTAACACGCCCGTGTTATTGAGCGTGTCATAGCCACTGTGTTTTTGGGGAATTGACACGGCCATGAGCACGTTCTTGATGTTGGACGTGTCAATATTGTTGTGAGGCAGAAGGTATTACACGCCCAGTAACACGCCCGTGTCATTGAGCGTGTAAAAGCTTCTGTGTTGTGGAGTTAGGGCACGGTCAGGGACACGCCCGTGTGGGTGAGCGTGTCATGGTTAGAGTTTGCCCTAGTTGGTTCTTAGCCTTATATTCTTATAAGGGTTTCATCTTCCTTTGGATTAGGTTGTGAAGAAGGTGAATTACTCTAATTCAAGAAGTGAAAGATTTTTGGAAAGAGAGGTGTTAATATTGTGTGGGTTGCATTTAAGGTAAGTATAAACTACATTATTGCATACATCCATATGATGTTGAAATTTAACATACATTTCCTGATATTGATGATGCTTATGAATAATGTTATGTTGTGTATAATGTGGAATATGATGTGAACATTTATAATGATGTGAAAGATATGATAATGTGATGAATTGTATTTATGTGATGAGAAGCCATGATTGTTGGCTATGATGATAAAATAAATTACAATTGAGGCAAGGTTGCCTATTGCGAAAATGAGAATGAAATGATTTTGTGTAAAGTGTGTTATTCAACCTTCAGAGTTCTGATTTTGGCAGGCATGCCTATTGTAGTAACAGTCTAGCCGGGTTGAGGATCTCCTCAAGTTGTTGAGTTGATGGTCCAAGAGACTGGGTCTGTTACTTTATAAATGTGAAATGATAGATGTAAATTGAAGTAACAGTCTAGCCGGGTTGAGGATCTCCTCGATTTAGTCGGGTTGATGGTCCAAGAGACTGGGTCTGTTACAGGTAACATTCTAGCCGGGTTGAGGATCTCCTCAAGTTGTTGAGTTGATGGTCCAAGAGACTGGGTCTGTTACCCTATCCATGGATAGAGAGATATGTATATTGCCTACGGGCTTGATTATTGTGATATTGGACCGAAACAGCAACTCTGAACTTTGAATAACAAATTAGTGTCTTGTGGGCCCATAGGTGTCTTTGTTGAATGAGTATAATGGATGATGATATGATTAATGAAATTATGAAATGTAACCTTCATATATATATATGATTATTATTGATTGAATGTATGATATTGATATTGACATTTCATATTATCATGATGGTTTGTACTACTGAGTTTTGGCTCAGCGCGATTGTGGTTCATCGCGCAGGTGGTAGAGTTGATAGGGTTGAGACTGAGGATTCCTCTAGACCTAGTTGAGCTTTACTTGAAGAGTTGGATTAGAGCTTAAAGATCAGAGAGTCAAGCTGCCAATCATGTATCTATTCTATGTTGTATATATTTTTGACGTTTATGTATTTGAACTTGTAAAAAAAAAAATTGTAATAACTTCCGCTGTGAATTTATAAATGTTTTTATACATAGTGTCTTTTGAATTTCCTTTAAACATTCGAGTTATGAGTTGTGTATTTTAAACAGTGGCATGTTCTATATTCAGTATACGTATTATACGATCGTATAAGCATGCTTGGTACGTATACGGGATATAGGGGTGTTACAATTATTTTGGTATCAGAGCCTAGGTTTGAGATTCTCAACCTAGGTCAAGTATAAGAAAAAGAGTATTTTGATTTTAAAAGTGAGTTTTTGAATAGAATACATGTTTGGTGTCGGCAGTCTCTGATCTTTAATGAGGAGTATTCTACTGTGTTTGCAGATATAGGTTATAATGGATCCTCATTCGCGTCAATCCGTTGAGGGTAGTGCTGAGAGCATAGCTCCAGAGGTTGGATTAGATGGAGCTAGAGTGGATGGATCAGGAGAGGCCCCTGTTTCTGTGTCAGGGAGACCAGCTGGTGAGGAGATTCCACCAGTTTGGTTTAGGCATATGTTTGAATTTATGAGGCAGGCACCAGTGCAACCACCTCCACCTCCACCACAGCCTATGGTACCAGTGAGACAGTATGATAAACTACGGAAATATGGAGCAGAGGATTTCTTGGGTACCATTGATCCAGCTGTAGCTGAGCAGTGGCTAGATAAAGTTCAGAGAGTATTTGTTCAGTTACAAGCCACTCCGGAAGAAAGATTTGATTATGCAAGATCTTTGTTGCAGAAGGACGCATACGACTGGTGGAAGACAGTGCCCCATGCTATGGATGATCCACCGACATTGTCCTATGCTGATTTTCTGAGAGAATTTGAATTGAAGTATACTCCGAGGGAGTATAAAGATTTGAAGAAAATGGAATTCCTAAGTTTGAAGCAAGATCACCGGACTGTAACAGAATATGAATTAGAATTTATCCGGTTGAGTCGCTATGCCGGAGGGATTATCTCTGATGAGATTGACCGGTGCAGAAGGTTTGAGGAGGGACTGAGACCCTCACTGATGTGTCATGTGGCTGGTTTTAGATACCAGGATTTCTCTCAGCTGGTTGCAGCGGCTAGAGGTGTGGAGAGAGCACAAATTTTAGCAGCAGCCGCTACTGAAGAGGAGACCCGGGTTAGAAGACCTCAGTTTGAGGCAGGATCCTCATCTGTGAAGAGAGGTAGAGGTAGTTTTACTCCTAGGTTTAGTAGGAGTCAGAGACCGGCTGGTAGGTCAGTTCAGTTACAGAGATCACGATCGAGACCTACAGCTTCAGCAGTGAGTGTTCCTACTCCTGCAGTTCAGAGATCCACTCTACCTGTCTGTGCCCAGTGTGGAGGGTCACATAGAGGTGCTTGTTGGCAGAATAGAGGACCAGCTGTGTGCTTCAAATGTGGTTCTCCCGATCATTTTATTAGGGAGTGTCCAGAGATGCAGGAGCAGAGATCGGTTGATTCTGCAGTTTCTCGACCTAGTGTCAGAGGTAGTCGAGGGGGCAGAGGTTTCTCCAGAGGGGGTAGACCTGGTTATTATCAGAGAGGAGGATCTTCATCCAGGGATACTATGCCAGATGAGGCTGGGCCTTCTCAACGGGTTTATGTGATGCAAAGACAACCAGATGCTTCTGCAGTCATTGCTGGTACTTTCTCTTTATTTGGCATTTCAGTTCTTGCTTTAATTCATCCAGGCTCAACTCATTCATATATTAGTGCATTTGTGTTGCCTGTGACTGATTTGCATGCTGAGTCCCTAGGATTTGATGTGTTAGTGACAAATCCGTTAGGGCATAGTGTGATTGTTAGCAAGGTGCACCGGGTTAGTGCGGTTGAGGTACAAGGTGAGGAGTTTCTTGGAGACTTGATTGAAATGCCTTTTAAAGAGTATGATTTGATTTTGGGTATGGATTGGTTGTCTAGGCATGGAGCTGTAGTTGATTGTCAGAAGAAATGTGTCACTTTGAGAACTAGTGATGATAGGAGTGTGATGGGGTTCAGTGAGCAGAGACAGCTTGCATCCTTGTTCGTATCAGCTGTATCAGCTAGACGGATGATTAGAAAAGGGTGTGATGCTTACCTTGCTCATGTTGTGGATACTAGAGTAAGGAGTTCTCAAATTGATGATATAGCCACAGTTTCAGATTTTTCAGATGTGTTTCCAGAGGAGTTGCCAGGGTTGCCTCCTGAGAGAGAGGTTGAGTTTGGTATCGATTTGTTGCCTGGTACCACTCCCATCTCTATTACTCCTTATAGAATGGCGCCAGCTGAATTGAGAGAGTTAAAGGTGCAGTTGCAGGAATTGTTGGATAAAGGATTTATTCGCCCCAGTGTTTCTCCTTGGGGAGCTCCTGTATTATTTGTGAAGAAGAAGGATGGTACTATGAGGTTATGCATTGACTATAGGCAATTGAATAAAGTGACTATTAAGAATAAATATCCTTTGCCTATAATTGACGATCTCTTTGATCAATTGAAGGGAGCATCAGTGTTTTCTAAGATTGATTTGAGATCAGGGTATCATCAGCTGAAAGTGAGAGCTGAAGATGTTTCTAAGACAGCTTTCCGCACCAGGTATGGGCATTATGAGTTTTTAGTAATGCCTTTTGGGTTGACGAATGCACCTGCAGTTTTCATGGATTTGATGAATAAGGTGTTTAGGCCCTATTTGGATCAATTTGTGGTGGTCTTTATTGATGATATATTGGTGTATTCTCGTAGTGAGGAGGAGCATGACAAACATTTGCGGATTGTGTTACAAATTTTGAGAGAGAAGCAATTATATGCTAAGTTATCAAAATGTGAGTTTTGGCTTGACCAAGTGACTTTTCTGGGTCATATAGTTTCAGCAGATGGTATTAGAGTTGATCCAAGTAAAGTTGAAGCTATTTTGAATTGGAATCCACCAAAGTCTGTAACTGAAGTTAGAAGTTTTTTTTTGGGTTTGGCAGGCTATTATCGACGCTTTGTAAAAGGTTTTTCTTTGATAGCCACTCCACTCACCCGATTGCTTTGGAAAGGATTTAAATTTGTGTGGACGGATCAGTGTCAATCTAGCTCTGAGCAGTTGAAAGAAATGTTGACACAAGCCCCTGTTCTTACTTTACCCGTGGAGGATAAACCGTATGTGATTTTTAGTGATGCTTCACATAGTGGTTTAGGGTGTGTTTTGATGCAAGAGGGTAAAGCTATAGCTTAGGCCTCTCGGCAGTTGAAGCCGCCTGAGCTTAACTATCCGACTCATGATTTGGAGTTAGTGGCTATAGTGTTTGCTTTGAAGATTTGGCGCCACTATTTGTATGGAGAGAAATGCTTTATCTATACGGATCACAAAAGTTTGAAATATTTGGGTGTTCAGAAGGAGCTGAATCTTAGGCAAAGACGATGGTTAGAACTGATTAAAGATTACGACTGCTTGATTGATTACCATCCTGGTAAGGCAAATGTAGTTGCCGATGCCTTAAGTCGGAAATCTTTAGCAGGTTTGGCTGTTTATTCGCTCTCGTTGTTTGTTGAGTTAAGAGCGTTGCATGCTAGTTTTGAAGTATGTAATGATGGTGCATTATTAACCCAACTGCAGTTGAGACCCATATTGTCGGATCAGATTAAGGAGGTTCAATTGACAGATGAGAAAATTCAGAAGATTGTATCAGATTGCCGAGATGGAGTGAGCCGAGATTTTCATGTGAAGAGTGATGGTAGTCTTTGGTTCAAGGATAGATTGTGTGTTTCTGATGATGATAATTTGAAAAGGATCATTTTGGAAGAAGCACACCAATCGGTGTTTGCCATACATCCGGGAAGTACAAAGATGTACCATGACTTAAGACAGCATTACTGGTGGCCTGGTATGAAGAGAGACATAGCGGATTTTGTATCCAAATGTCTTACTTGTCAGAGGGTGAAAGCTGAACATCAAGTTCCAACAGGGTTGCTTCAACCCTTAACAGTGCCGGAATGGAAATGGGAAAGGGTGACAATGGATTTTGTATCAGGGTTGCCTTTGACTCAGAGAAAGCATGATGCTATTTGGGTAATTGTGGATCGGTTAACAAAGACAGCTCATTTTCTTCCGGTTCGTATGGATTATTCTCTTGAGAAGTTAGCTGAGCTGTATATTCGTGAGATTATGAAGTTGCATGGAGTCCCAATTTCTTTAGTGTCGGATCGAGATCCCCGGTTCACTTCAAGGTTTTGGAAGAGTTTACATGGGGCTATGGGTTCTCGATTGCACTTTAGTACTGCATTTCATCCACAGACCGATGGTCAGTCAGAGAGAGTGATACAGATTATTGAAGATATGTTGAGAAGCTGTGTCATCGATTTCTCGGGGAGTTGGGACAGATTGTTGCCACTTGTGGAATTTGCTTACAACAACAGTCACCAATCAAGCATTGGTATGGCACCATTTGAGGCTTTGTATGGTAGACGTTGTAGAACGCCCTTATGTTGGAACGAAACTGGTGAAGGTAAATTAATTGGTCCGGATTTGGTTAGAGAGACTGAAGAGAAAGTGAAAACAATTCGGGAGCGGTTAAAAGCAGCTTCAGACCGACAGAAATCTTATTCAGATTTGAAAAGGAGAGACATTGAGTATAATGTGGGAGATAAAGTATTCTTGAAAGTGTCTCCTTGGAAAAGGATATTGAGATTTGGTCGAAAAGGAAAACTAAGTCCTCGTTTTGTTGGACCATATGAGATTTTGGAAAGGGTTGGACCAGTTGCGTATCGGCTTGCTTTGCCACTGGAGTTGGATAGGATCCATAATGTTTTCCATGTTTCTATGTTAAGAAGATATAGATCGGATCCATCTCATGTTTTACCAGTTGAATCTATTGAAGTGAGTTCGGATTTGACATTTGAAGAAGAACCAGTTACTATTTTGGCTTATGAAGTAAAAGAATTGAGAAATAAGAGTGTGCCATTGGTGAAAGTTCTATGGAAGAATCATGGAAAAGAAGAGGCGACTTGGGAGAATGAGCAAGCAATGCGAGATCAGTATCCACAATTGTTTCAGACTTGATATCAGGTAATTTCGAGGATTAAATTTCTTTTAGAGGGGGAGAATTGTAATATCCCAAAATATACCCTAAATGTTTTGGGTTTTATTATTATTATAATTGGATTTATTGTATATGTTTTATTGTAAGAAAAAGGGGTTTTTAAAGGAAGTGTATATGTGATGTATATTAGGATATATATAACATATACCTAAGTCATAGAAAGTCAAAGTTTTGAGTTAGTGGAAGAAGATATTTGTTGTGTTTTTGAATTTGTTATTAATTAATTAATAAGGATTTGAATGTGTGGAAGAGGTTGAAAGAGATTAGTTTAATATTTTAAATTGCTTGGTTGAGAGGGTTTTAAGGAAAAGAGGGGTTTGACTTTGGATTTCTCTTTCTTCCTTCTTCTTTCTTTCTCATTGCCGTGGATCACTTTCTTCTTCTCCTTCCTTTGCTTTGTTTGGCCGGTTAACACAAGAAACAAGAGAGCAAAGAAGAGATTTTAACCTCTAACTCAAGATCTAAGGAAGCTTTCAAGAGTTCAAGTGGAAAGTTAAGAGATTTCTTCATCTTTGGTAAGTTCTTCACTTGACTCTTTGATTTCTTTGAGTTTTTGAGTTGAGTTGTGATTGGTATGTGATTATGTTGTTTAAGATGGGTTTAAGAGTGTTTGGGTAACTGATTTCTTGTTTTTGGGGATGGATTGGAGGAAAGAGTAAGTTGTTGGAAGTGATTGTTTTGAGGTTGTGTTTTAGGTTTGTGTTGATGATTTTTGATTTGAGATTTGAGGAATGCTTTAGTTGTTTTGGTGTTTTTGTGAGTTTGTTATGGTTTTTGGGTATGTTGAGATGACTTTGGTTGAAGTGGTTTTTGGTGAAAGAAAGAGTTTTGTTGGTTGTGTTGTTGTTTTGGCCGGAATCTGGGTTGTTGGCCTGACACGCCCTAGGGCACGTCCAGGATTTTGGGCGTGTCGATAGCTCTGTATTTTGGGTTGAGTGGCACGACCAGTGACACGCCCATGTCACTGAGCGTGTTGTAGCTTCTGTGTGGTAGTAGGATTGACACGACCAGTAACACGCCCGTGTTATTGAGCGTGTCATAGCCACTGTGTTTTTGGGGAATTGACACGGCCATGAGCACGTTCTTGATGTTGGACGTGTCAATATTGTTATGAGGCAGAAGGTATTACACGCCCAGTAACACGCCCGTGTCATTGAGCGTGTAAAAGCTTCTGTGTTGTGGAGTTAGGGCACGGTCAGGGACACGCCCGTGTGGGTGAGCGTGTCATGGTTAGAGTTTGCCCTAGTTGGTTCTTAGCCTTATATTCTTATAAGGGTTTCATCTTCCTTTGGATTAGGTTGTGAAGAAGGTGAATTACTCTAATTCAAGAAGTGAAAGATTGTTGGAAAGAGAGGTGTTAATATTTTGTGGGTTGCATTTAAGGTAAGTATAAACTACATTATTGCATACATCCATATGATGTTGAAATTTAACATACATTTCATGATATTGATGATGCTTATGAATAATGTTATGTTGTGTATAATGTGGAATATGATGTGAACATTTATAATGATGTGAAAGATATGATAATGTGATGAATTGTATTTATGTGATGAGAAGCCATGATTGTTGGCTATGATGATAAAATAAATTACAATTGAGGCAAGGTTGCCTATTGCGAAAATGAGAATGAAATGAGAATGAAATGATTTTGTGTAAAGTGTGTTATTCAACCTTCAGAGTTCTGATTTTGGCAGGCATGCCTATTGTAGTAACAGTCTAGCCGGGTTGAGGATCTCCTCAAGTTGTTGAGTTGATGGTCCAAGAGACTGGGTCTGTTACTTTATAAATGTGAAATGATAGATGTAAATTGAAGTAACAGTCTAGCCGGGTTGAGGATCTCCTCGATTTAGTCGGGTTGATGGTCCAAGAGACTGGGTCTGTTACAGGTAACATTCTAGCCGGGTTGAGGATCTCCTCAAGTTGTTGAGTTGATGGTCCAAGAGACTGGGTCTGTTACCCTATCCATGGATAGAGAGATATGTATATTGCCTACGGGCTTGATTATTGTGATATTGGACCGAAACAGCAACTCTGAACTTTGAATAACAAATTAGTGTCTTGTGGGCCCATAGGTGTCTTTGTTGAATGAGTATAATGGATGATGATATGATTAATGAAATTATGAAATGTAACCTTCATATATATATATGATTATTATTGATTGAATGTATGATATTGATATTGACATTTCATATTATCATGATGGTTTGTACTACTGAGTTTTGGCTCAGCGCGATTGTGGTTCATCGCGCAGGTGGTAGAGTTGATAGGGTTGAGACTGAGGATTCCTCTAGACCTAGTTGAGCTTTACTTGAAGAGTTGGATTAGAGCTTAAAGATCAGAGAGTCAAGCTGCCAATCATGTATCTATTCTATGTTGTATATATTTTTGACGTTTATGTATTTGAACTTGTAAAAAAAAAAAAATTGTAATAACTTCCGCTGTGAATTTATAAATGTTTTTATACATAGTGTCTTTTGAATTTCCTTTAAACATTCGAGTTATGAGTTGTGTATTTTAAACAGTGGCATGTTCTATATTCAGTATACGTATTATACGATCGTATAAGCATGCTTGGTACGTATACGGGATATAGGGGTGTTACAGGCATGCCAGCCAAGGCTTTGGCTATAGTTTCTCGGTGCTTTTTAGAAGTAGCTAATAAGTCCCAAATGCTAACACTTGCTTGGGTTCTTTTCAATTGCTTGAGCACAGCATCATCTTCTTCTACTTCTACTTCCTTTCCATTATTAGTTTCTACCTCCTTAGGTGGTGGCCTTGCATAAGGCTTACCAGATCTAGTGTTCATTACTTCATCTTCTTCGGGCTTGGACCAAGTCCACTCCTCCTTCTTAGATACAATATCATCATACTTGAATCCCAAAACCCGTTGACAACGCAAATCGTTACTTCTCCACCCATCATAGCTTGTTTAATTTCACCAAATGCCTCTTCTTCTTTGGTTGCTTCTCCATCCACATCTTGAAAAGAAGACATGACAAAATCCTCATGCAAACCTCCTCCAATCATGAAGGTTGCCGGTGGTGGTACTCTATTGAACTTTGGTAATGAGTTGTCTTTGGTGTTTGGCTTGTTGGACTCGGGTAGCTTCCCATTATCAATTAGATTTTGAATCTCATGTCTCAACCTCACACATCTATCCATGTCATGCCCTTGCATTTGGTGAAATTGACAAAATGCTTTAGTGTCAAAATTAGGTGGGAGAGGGTTAGGCAAGGGACGAGGATTTAAGGGTTGTAGCAATCCCTTTCTTTGAAACTTATTGAGAACCCAAGACATCAGTTTTCCCAATTCTGAAAATTGTCTCCTCGTTCCTTGGTTAGTAGCATTAACACCGATGGCCTTCTCCCTTTCCCATTCTTCAATTTGGTTGTATGCTTTGGCTACCAGATTGATAGCTCCCTTTCTCATTCCTTTTTGTTGCAAAATGGCTCTTCTCCCTTTCCCATTCTTCAATTTGCAAACCAGCTTGGAGAAGGTCTTTGAAATCAAGGATGAGTGTATGAGACATCCTCTCACAAAGATTAGGCAACACCCCTCTCACAATCATCCTTATTTGATCGGATTCATCAGGCCTCTTCTTGAGTAAAGTAGCCTTGTTTCTCCATCTCTTCACATAATCTACAAAGTTCTCATTCGACCTTTGCCTAATGGACTCCACTTCCATTAAGGTAACTTCCAACTTGACATTATACCCATATTGCTGGATGAAGGCCTTGTATAGCAAATCCCAATTCTTTTATGTTCTATCATCTAAGGTATTAAACCAATTTTGGACAATGGGGTCCAATGAGAGCATGAAATACCTTAGAGTTTGAGCCTTAGTAGCTCGGGCAGACTGCATAGCAGTGATATACTACTTCACATGGAGTTGAGGATTTCCAGTACCATTGTATCTAGCAAAGGAAGGCATCTTGAACTTATAAGGGACCTCTTCATCTTGTTCAAATATTTTGTCAATCTCGAACATCTCTTCGGTTTTTAACTTCTTCTCAAATTTCTTTTCTAAATCAGCAATCATTTTTTGAATATCAGAAGTGTCGGTCTTCTCCATAGTCGATCTTTCAACAATCTTCGGTTCCTTTTTCTTCTCTTGAGCATCTTGGTAGTATTGAACCTAATCATCATCATCATCAAAAACTACTTCACCAACTTTAGTCTTCCCTTTGTCCTTTGGTTTCTTAGTGCTAGCAGATGCCTCGGCATGATTCTCTAAGATTGTAGTCAATTGGTTCTTCATGGTCTCAGCTAGGGCCTCTTTTATTTCTTCCATCTTGGCGTTGAGGGCCTCATCCACCATCCTTTGAATTTGTTTGGGCTCCATTATTTTTGGTGAGTAAGTGATTGAGTCGTTGCTAGATACTTCGTCTCCGGCGTAGGTAGGATTGTTGTAAGCTTTTGAACTGTCGTAATCCAGGGCTATGAGCCAGAGAGGATCAATGAGATGCAAATGTATGCATATATGCATGTATGCACGAACAATCAATGAAGAAAGATAATTAGGACGTTCCTTCCAACCTTATAACATCCACACACGAATGGCGGGTCTCTTTTCCAACGTATATGGTTAACAAAATACCAACATGGGGTATCTTGTTTTTGAATAATTTCCTCGGACGTTTCAACCAATAGTTATATTTTTTAAAAAATGGAAATCCATCCATGATAATTCCCATTAATTAGGTTTAAATCCAACTTACTAAAGTAGATTTTATGCTATATTGGATTAAAACTAAATTAAGAGGTTTATCATAGATAGATTTTTCACTTGAAAAAGATAACTAATGATTCATGCCAAAAACAAGCCCATAGTTAATTTATTCTTAGTGTAAACTAGGCCCACAATTGATTTTTGGTATTTCTTAATTGACCTAAATATTTTTGCAAGCTCTTTGTAAGGAGAGGTTGGATAAAAACAATTTTTTTTCTAAGCCCATTATAAAAAGATTTTAAAAAAATAGATTTCGAGCTTAGTATTTTGGGCCATGAGCCAAAGAATTTTTGATATGTTTTTAGAAAAGTTTTATGTCCAAAGACCATCTTGAAAAATTTTTAAAATAGCTTTGGTCTTTTGGGTTTTCTAAAGAAAAATTTATTTTGAGCTTACAATGTACTTAGGTCATATTAGAAAAAAAAACAAACCAAATAAGCAATGATTTAAGCCAAGATAAATGAACCATAGTCAAACAACATGCATTTGGGGTAAAAACCTAAGGAAAGTAACTAGGCTAATTAAATGAGCTTTAGTCTTCGGGTTAAAAGGCTTAGGTTCCCATAGTAAGTATATACCAAATGGTACAAGGCTATGAGTGGTTATGCCATGCTCAATCTCCATACCTTGAGTGAAAGTATGGTATCTCTTACATAACATAACACGGGTAACACGGGCGTCCTAACTCACGCACACAATGCAATCTAATATGATGCAATGGATAATGTCATTATAAGAAAGAATAGAATAATATAAAGACCAATGGAATCAACTTCTCTTGTCTCCAGTGGAGTTGCCACTGTGAGCGGGGATTTTTGCCCCAATCCCGGTGGAATGGTTCTTGTGATTTCGGCACTATTTAGGCTCGGGGCCTTAGAGAACGTGGACCTAAGTCCAGAGAAAATGGAGTCGCCACCCGGACGGGCTGGGAAAAAGAAAGGGGAGGATTACTCAATTCCTACGGAATCCCCAATCCCCTAATGGGTTTGAAAAGTTGGGTACGTGTGGGGAAGGTAAGAAATGGTCCAGCACCCCCCACAACTCCCGGTTCATTGGAACCGACCTCATTTACAGGTCTTAATATTATAAAATTCTTAAATATAATAATATTATCCATATTACACACAATAATTAAAAGAAAGAATCATTATATTAAAAACAAAGCGATGTCCAAACAAAGCAAATAAATGGACATCCATCCGACAATGGAAACATGTCCTTACATCTCATGCCTAAATAGGACACCCATCGAAAGGTAGAAACATGTCCTTTACATAGGTTCTAAAATAGAAAAGCAATTTAAATTACATGATATTTAACTAATGAGGTACCCACCAAGTGGAAACATACCTCTTACAACATTTGGAAATCTAAATAAATTGATAAAAGTAAATAACCATTCATCACAAATAAATCATTCATCAAAGGTATTAAACATCAATAGAAAGTAAACATCCATCCATGACAAATTAAATAAACCAAGCATTGAACTTAAATAAATTAAAGCATATAAAATAAATCAAAGCATAATCAAATATAGAATTGAATAAGGCAAATAAAAATCTAAATTATAGCTATTGTTTCCATTTAGGGTTCTTTATTTCATGTGTTTAGGATTTTGGAATTTATGGAATTAGGCTACTTTGACTTTTTAATGGAATTAAAATAGATTAAGGTTTTATGATTTAAGAAGTTGGTAAAACTCTTTGATTAACCAAATTAAAGTTTGTGATATAAAATCATGAAATTAGGGTTTGAGCTCTTAAAAATACTTTTGATTTATGGTTCACGATTACTCTTTGAATTGTATTTTAAGCTTACTGTGTGAAATTATAATATTTGTGTTTATATGGTTTTTTAAAGTTTTAAAGGATTAGGGTTTAGAAAAAATTAAGGTTTAAGGTTTTAAGGAGGTTAGGGTTCACTATTTTAAGTTTTGGAATTGAATTAGGGTTTTAGGATTTTTGAATTAGGGTTTCGAGTAATGAGTTGGTTTTTAGGATTTGGAAAAAATAATTGACAATTTTATGAAGTTTTATGAAAATAACAAAACGATTTAAAGTTAAAAAAAAAGGCAAAAAAGATGTTTTTAGGGCTTTTGGAAAGAAACAGAACTCAATTTATGGTTTTGAATATTTGGAAAATAAATTTTGGTTTTGGGGTTTTGAAGAAACAAAACTAACAACTTTAAACTTTTTTAGAAAACAAAGCAACGAATTAATATTTTTAAACCTTAGAAAAAGTAAATTGAGGTTCTAAAGTTTTTGAATTAAAAGAAAGAATGAGATGATTTAGCAACTGTAAAAGATAAAATTTAAACAATTGATGCATACCTCCATTTATTGGTTCCCCCAAAAATCTCTTCTTGGATGAACAAACACAAAGACAAGCTTTGCTGCCTTTGAATTGCTTGAATTGTTTTTTTGCTCTTTCAAAAAATCAGCTTGATTTAAGGTTTTCCTTCACAGTTTCGGATTCCAATTTTGATCTAAGTTTCTGTCCAATTCCTTCTTTATTTCTCCTCCTGATTTCTTCCTTATTTATAGAAGAATTCTATTATTAATCCTAGTTACTCATGGCATACAATATTGAATAAGAAAAGGAAATCAAAATAAAATTGTATTAGGTTTCGAAAAATTTGCATCGGAAAATTTCGCTGGCGAAAAAAAAAACTACTGCGGAAAAATTGCGCTAGCAAAAACAATTACCGTAGGAAAAATTGAGTTGGCGAAAAAGCTGTCGTAGCTAGCTGCGGGCAAAATGGGCCTGCGGGCCATTTCGCCCGCAGGAAACACCTGCTGGTGAAATGGCCTTCGGCCATTTCGCCGCAATCCGACTTTTTTTTTTATTATTTTTTTTGTTTATTATTTTTGAAGCAAATTTTACTTACTTAAAATATCAAAAATTGTTTTGGACTAAAAAAATATATTGGACAACATAAAAATTATTTTGGACTAATTAAAATATATTGGACTGGATTGGGTCAAAAATTAAGGGTCTACAACCACTATATACTCTATGTGTTCATTCTCCTCTGCTCTACTCCTTCTTCATCGTATTATTCTTGTTATTCTTATTATTTCAAATTTTAATATGACATCACTTATTCAAGACAACCAATTCACCCCCCTCTTGGTTGCTATCTTAGGACAATGTAATTAAATTCTTACATAAGTATATACATATACATAACCATCTTAAATCCTTAAGGCAAACTCAAGTGCTATTATTCAATATACATAAACCAAAATACTTAAAGCCATGATTTTACATGAATGCAAATGGTACCCTTAATCTTGGTCCTCAGCTAGTTGATCCCAATTAAAAAAAATGTCAAGCTAAATTTGATCCAATTTTAAAAGCTTAAACCTAGATATCGATTTAGGTCGGTTCAATTTTAAAAGACCTAAAATAAGCTGGTTGAATTTTAAATGCTAAAATAGGTCTAATACAAATCCAAGATGAGTTGATCCAAGACCAATATGAGTTTTACAATGCTGAATTTGCCCCTGCCATAGGCCTAGAGAATTGGGGCACCCAATTCGTCATAGGCCTGGCTGCAGTGAATTAACGGCAAATTAGGGCTCCTAGTTTGCTGCAGGCCTTGGCCATCGCCTGCCAACCTCGGCCATAACCCTGGTCACGGCAAATTGGCAGCTAAATCACAACAGCTCACTAACGGGTCTTGCGATTCAACATTAATTTTGAACTTTGGGCTTGGATGTGTTCAAATTCAATTTGAATTAGCTTCCAACTTTAATTATAATCTGATTAGCTTTGGGAGTCATCAAGGGTTTAACCTAATGTATTTTATATAAATATAGGATTTAAGGGAAACAATTAAGGAACAAGCAGCAATGATCAATTAAAAAACCCTAATTGTACAAAACTGAAATGCAACAAAGCATTAAACAATCAAACCCTAGCAACAGCCATTACCAAAGCGATCCAAAATATGCATATCAAAATAATCTAGAAGGCAGTAACATACTGCCTTCACTTTTTTTCAACCAAGATTCTACAATTGGTGCAAAGACAAAGCTTGGATCAATGTGAAATATCGGTGGAACTAAAAAACGGAGGTTTGATATTCCTTATCTAATTTGTTTTAACATTCACAGTAGTTCATCCATTATTATTTCATCAAATTATTTTATTTCATTCTTCTATTTATTTTATAAAATATCTAGGAAACTATTTAAGAATCTATGTCCATAAAACTTATTTTGATTGTCCAGTAAATTACTCTATCCACGGTAGCTTGTCTTCAATGTCACTATAACCCTAATTCAATATCACAGTAACCCTAATTCAATATCCAGTAGCAATATCAATTGATTTCATGCAATATTAATTTGAATTAAATATATTCCAATGATCTAAAATTTAAAAATGTAGTAACAGTAGCTTGGTTTTCTTAACCCTAATTTGTATAAATATAAAATCCTAGTTTAGGAAAAACACTAATTCCCCAACAAAACCGTTTCACTGTAACCCTAATTCAATATATTCATATGCCATCGATGAGTGAAAATTTTTGCCCCCACTCTTGGTGGAATGGTTCTCGCGACTTTGGTACTGTTCAGGCACACGGGCCTAAGCCCGGAGAAAATGGAGTAGCCACCCGGAAAGGCCATAAAAAAAAGGGGGTAGATGACTCGATTCCTAAGGAATCCTCAACCCCTTAATGGGTTCGGAAAGTTAGGTACGTGTGGGGAATGTGAGAAATGGCCCAGCACCCCCACAACGCCCGGTTCATTGGAACCGGCCTCCTTTGCAGGTCTTAATATTATAAAATTCTTAAATATAACAATATTATCCATACTACATGCAACAATTAAAATAAAGCATCATCATATTAAAATCAAAACAATGTCCAAATAAAGCAAATAAATGGACATCCATCCGAGGATGGAAACATGTATTTACATTGTCCATGTCTAAAACTAAATAGGACACCCACCGAAAGGTGAAAACGTATCCTTACATTAATTTCAAAATATAAAAACAATTTAAATTACATGAAAATTAATTAATGAGGTACCCAATAATGGAAACATACCTCTTACAATTTTAATACCAAAATAAACAAATAATAATCATAATAATAAAGAAAATATCCATCCATGATAAATTAAATAAATCAAGTATTGAAATTAAATAAATCAAAATATATAATAAACTACATAATCAAATCTAAAATTTAATAAAGCAAATAAAGATATAAATTTAGGTTTATGTCTCAATTTAGGGTTCTTTAATTAATATTTAGGGTTTTGGGATTTTAGAATTATTATTATTGTTATTTAGGCTACTGTGAGGGTTTTTGGAAAAATAGAATTGATTAGGGTTTTATGGTTTGAAAAAAGTAGTAAGGTTTTTGGAATTAGGGTTTAAGATTTTTTAGGTTTACTGGATGGGGATTTCTGGATTCATTGGATTTGGGCTTAAGGGCTTGTAGGTTTACTGGATGAGGGTTTGAAAATTTAAGGTTTTGATTTATCATTTTGGAATAAATATTGATTCTGGAATTAAATTAAGATTTTGGAAAACAATTAGGGTTTTGAGACCTTAATGGAAAACAATTAGGGTTTTGAGAATTTAATGGAATAATTTAGGGTTTCAAGTTTTGGGAAAAATAGTTTAGGGTTTTTAAAGTTTTAAAAATAGAAGAATAGTTTAGGGTTTTTATAATTAAATCAATGACTTAGGCTACTGGATGAATGGAAAATCTGATTTATAAAACATACGATTAGGGTTTAATAATTAATAATTTAGGTTACTGAAAGAATCAATATCAAAGCAAATAATAGAAACACTTAAAAGAAAATACGGCAATACTTTCGTATGCTTAACCAATTCATGAATCAAAACATAAGAATGCTGTAAATATAAACAAATGAAAGACTTATAATCAAACCTGCATCGCGTTGGTTCCACCACACTTGACTCTGGCTGAACAAGAACAAAGACAACGTTATTGCCTTTGAAGGATTGATGATTGATGAGTGCTATTTGTTGCTAATTTCTTTTGTTGTCTTCTGCTTTGCTATTTTAATCTCTCTTAATGTTAATTGCCAACCCCTGTTAAAGTCTAAAACTTTATTATTTATAGGCCACCACCTCACTTAAAAACCCTAACCCTAATATTAATCCATCCTTAACACAAATTCTAGTTTAATTAGAAAAATAATTGGTCAAAAAACACAACAAAAAATAATTGAAGACCATGTTGATTTGGTGTGCCAAATCAACATGGACCAAGGCCATGTCGACCTAGGAAACCAGGTTGACATGGCCTTTGGCTCATGTTGATGTGGGTGTCCAGGTCGACATGAGCCAATGCTCATCTCGATCTGAAGCCAGATCAACATGAACTAGGCTCATGCCAACCTGGGACCTCCAGGATGACATGAGCCAAGGCTCATGTCACCGGGGCCCTTTGAAATAATTTTGCATTTTTTTATTTTTTTGGATCGAGCCGTCTAAAAAACTTGGTTTAGGGTTTTATAGTTGAGTTTGTGCCTTTTAAAATTGGATGGACTTATTAGAAGTTGTAAATCAGATCGAATTTATTTTGGCATTCTTTAATTAAGACCGTAACAAGTTGGGGTCAAAATTAAGGGTTTATAGTTTGCCCCCTGCTTGAGCGATCTGAGACAACAACAAAAGAGAGTGAAAAGCAATGTGATTTTTGACTGATTTTTAATAAGGATGGGTACTTGGATTTGTTTTGGATGCTTGGACCCGAGACTGAACTTGATTTGGGTACTTGGACCCAAGACTAGATTGAATTTGAGTATTTAGACCTGAAATTGGGTACTTGGGCCCAAGACTGAATTTGATTTGGGTACTTGGACCCGAGATTGGGTACTTGGATCCGAGATTGAATTTGATTAGGGTACTTGGACTCGAGATTGAATTTGATTCGGGTACTTGGACACGAGATTGGGTACTTGGACATGAGATTGGGTACTTGGACCAAAAATTGAATTTGATTTGGGTACTTAGTTTCGAGATTGGGTACTTGACCTGAGATTGAATTTAATTTGGGTACTTGGATCTGAGATTGGGTACTTAAACCTGAGATTGAATTTGATTTGGTTACTTGGACCCGGAATTGGATGCTTGGACCCGAGATTGGGTGCTTGGACATGAGATTAAATTTGATTTGGGTACTTAGACTAGAGATTGAATTTAATTTGGGTACTTGGACCCAAGGCTAAATTGAATTTGGGTTCTTAGACCCGAGACCAAGTTAGATTTGGGTACTCGGACTTGAGACTGGGTTCTCGGACCCGTGACTAAATTGGGTACTTGGACTCGAGATTAGGTATTTGGACCCTAGATTAAATCTAATTTGGGTACTTGGACTCGAGATTGAAGTGAGATTGAAGATGTTTTATACCTATATAAACTCAAAAAAATTGAAAGGGAGAAACTTTGCCCTCTGTGTAGGCTAAAACCCATGATTTTTCCTATGCGGCTTTGGTTGATGTTTGTCTTATTTGGCTCTTCACACAAGCTTGTATTTCTTCTTTCACAAAATAACTGGAGCTTCCTAAAGCAGTGGGGACTTCCATGCCCCCTGATTCCATTCCCTCTTCATGTTTGCTTCATGGAGTATTGCTGCTTACTTTTGACAAAGAAAAATGCAGTGTGATATGCTCATGTATGCATGATATGTATGAGTAATACTTGCAGTGGTTTCATTGACTCACAGACCAAGATGATGAGCTAAAGTGTTCTCATTGTTTCCTTTCAGATGCTTGTTCAAGTCTTGCATTGGAATGATAGAAAGCTTTCATTTATGGCTTTTATCTTTAAGATGTTGAGAAGATGAGTAATGGAGACCCCAAGTGGCAGAGATGCATCCATTTCAAATTATGATTCAGTATGTCAGTTGGTAGCTTCTTCATGACCTTGCTAATAATCATTTACTTTTCCCAATGTGTCCTTTGAGGTTCGATGATTCGACATACTTTCCTTAACTTGAAGGCTTCGTGCGACAAAAATAATTTTTTTTTGAAATCCAAATGTTGGCTTTGCCAAATCAATGTCAATTTACCTCAGGACTTGATTTTCAAATTAACATATCTATAACATAACAACCCTAGTTACCGTACTAAACTCGGGAATCATTTCTTTTTAAGCAAGAATTGTTGCACTTCAGATAGGCACATACACATTACTTGGCCAAAGGTCTCATTGAGTTTGAATATTGTCTATCTCATATGCATGCTTATTCAAACTATCTCCACTAATAGACTCTACCTACCAAGAGAGATCAACATGTCTTTGATAGGCTTGAAATGGGGTCTATAAGGGACACAGGTTTAAGTGAAGGCCATTCTGAGATTGGAGCTGATGTGACATAATGGGAAAACTCTCATAAAACAAATTTCCTGTCCAGATAGTTGGAAGCAGGAATAAGATAGAGCTTTGAACATTCTTCTTTCTTTTTGGCATTAACCTGAATATTGATTGGGATAGTCTTTGCCTTTGCAAAAAGTTTGGTACCCATATTCATTTCTTTCTTTTTCTTTATCTTTCTTTTTCTTACTCCTTTCCTTTTCTTTCTCTTTATTTTTCTTACTCTTCCTTTTCTTTGAGCATTTTATCATTTTGTCCTTCTTCTCTATAGGATTGTTAAGTATAGGACCTTCAAAAACTAGGTGACCTTTCTCCTTTTTCTCTGATTTTGATTGAATCTTTGGTTGAGTTGGACCAATTCAAGTCAAACTATCCTTATAAGCCAAATGGAAGCCTTTTGCTGCCTTAGGTAATAGAGAACTCGGTTGGCTTTCTGAACCACCTTTTTAGGTTTTATCCTCTTTTTTTCTATTTCTTTTCTTTCATTTTTCCTTTTCTTTATTTTTTTTGGTTCTAAATCTAAAAGAGTTATCTTGTTTGTACCAACTTATATTTCTAATAATGGATGAGTGGAGTGGTATTAATCTGATTCAGTCATAACTTTATTTGTGATATTTGGTCTAATTCAGATGAACTTCAACTACGCTTATGGTTTTGAGAACTTCAACTACCCTTATGGTCTTGACTATGCATTCCATTCTTTGATCTTCTTGCCTCTTCATCTTAGTGGTCATAAGACTTGTCAAAAGTATCACAAGAGCTCAGGGTAGGTCGTTGGGGTTTGTAAGTCAATGAAAGGAAAGCTAAAATTTTATGAAGGCTCAAAGGGACAACTAGGGATTGATATTTGATAGGGTGGATACTAGTTGTTGGCTAACCAAACAATGCCTAGATCATCTCTCCCTTAAATAAGAAGAGTTCAAATTCACCTTGAAATTCTATCAAAGCAGGTTCTAAGACTGACTAGGACCTAGACAGAGATAATTATGCAGGAGCCCTCTCTAAGTAAGTATACACAACTTAATGCTATAGAGCAATTCCCTCACCTAGTAAAGTTATTCGAATCATGATGCCTAGATATGCTAATTTATAAATATCAAGTTAAATTCCTCATTGGTTGAGCACCAAAATAAACAAATACCAATAAAAAATAATTTATTTCAAGCAACTTTAAATTTGAAAAACACAATTGATCCAATTAAATATTAAAGAAAGCAAAATTGAAAAGCAACATTCAAGCTAAGGAAAGTTTGTTGAGTTAAGCTTCTTCTACTTTCACATCTTCAATATTCCCATCTTGAAAGGATGATAAAACAAAATCTTCTTCCAATCCTTTTCCCACCATGAAGTTTGTTGGTGGAGGTACTCTTCCAAATTTAGGCAAAGGATTATTCTTGGTATTGGGCTTGTCCGCCTCAGGTAGATTACCACTGTCGATTAGATTATGGATCTCATACCTCAACTTCATACAGTTGTCCATTTCGCGTCCAGGCCTTTGATAGAATTGGCAAAATGCATTAGTATCAAAGTTAGGTGGAAGATGATTAGGCATAGAACGATGAGTCAAGGGTTGTAACAAACTCTTCTTTTGTAGCTTATTGAGAACCCAAGATAGTGGCTTCCACAATTCCAAAAATTGCCTCATTCCTTCTTGACCGGTGGCGTTAACATCAGCTTCCTTTTGTATATTTTGATTTCTAGGCTAATAATTCTGTTTTGCAGAAAAATGATTCTTCTCTCTTTCCCTTTGACTTTTCCCACTGAGGTGATAGCCGCCCTTATTGGCCCACTTAGACAGCACATGGTTTGACTGATCTTGAAGAATAGGGATTGATCCCTCATTTTCCATTCGATCTCTATCAGTAGACATGTTCCTTGTTAATATTGACTTTTCCTTCTTCTTTACGTTTATGGGAGATGCCTTATAAGCATTGTTGATGATATCCCGAATCTGAATCAGCTGGGTCCTCATAATTTCAACCAATTGATCTCGTAGCTAGGCCATCCTAGCTTTGACAACTTCATTGACTATGTCCTTTAACTGGTTTGCATCCATTCTTCCAATGATGCACTTGAATCAAAAATCAATGTTGTAGGTGGTGTCGTTGTATGCTCTTGAATTACCGTACTCTAGGTCTGGAGCCAAAAAGGATTAATGATATGTCATGTGATGCGTGTATGCATGTATGCATAAACAATAAACAAACAAGGATAAATAGGACATTCCTTCTAACCTTATAACTTCCACACATGGATGACGAGTCTCTTTTCCTAGGTATGTGGTTAACAAAGTACCAACATGGGGTATCTTGTTTTTGAAAATTCTCTCGAATGTTTCAACCAATAGTTATATTTTAAAAATGGAAATCAGTTCATGATAATTCCCATTAATTAAGCCTTAATCCATCAAACCAACTAAAGTAGCTTTTATGCTATATTGGATTAAAACTAAATTAAGAGGTTTATTACAAATAGATTTCTCACTTGAAAAAGTAACTAATGATTCATGCCAAAAATAAGCCCATGATTAATAATTCTTAGTATAAACTAGGCTCACAATTGATTTTTAGTATTTCGCAATTGACCTAAATAATTTGCAAGCTCTTTAAAAATAATTTTATTTATAAGCCCATTGTAAAAAGATTTTAGAAAAAATGGATTTTGGGCTTTGTATTTGAGTCATGAGAAAAGAATTTGTTTATGGAAAAGTTTTATACCTAAAGACCATTTTGAAAAATTTTTAAAATTGCTTTGGTCTTTTGGACTTTAAAGAAAAAAATTATTTTGAGCTTACAATGTACTTAGGTCATATTAGAAAAAGAACAGACCAAATAAGCCATGATTTAAACCAAGATAAATTAACTATACTTAAACAACAAGCATTTAGGGTAAAAACCTAAGGAAGGTAACTAGGCCAATTACATGAGCATTAGTCTTTGGGTTAAAAGGCTTAGGTTCCCATAGCAAGTATATACCAAATGGTATGTGGCTATGAGTGGTTATGCCATGCTCGATCTCCATATCTTGAGTGAAAGTATGGTATCCTTTACATACATAACACGAGTAACATGGGCATCCTAACTCACGCACACGATGCAATCTAAATGATGCAATGGATAATATCATGATAAGAAATAATAGAATAATATAAAGACCAACAAAATCAACTTCTCTATCCCTATTGGAGTCGCCACTGTGAGCGGTAATTTTAGCCCCCACCCCAGGTGGAATAGTTCTTGTGACTTCTGTATTGTTCAGGCTCGGGGCCTTAGAGAACACGGGCCTAAGCCAGGAGAAATTGGAGTCATCACCCGGATGGTCCGGGAGCTAGAAAGGGATTGATGACTCGATTCCTAAGGAATCCCCAACTCCTTAATGGGTTCGGAAAGTTGAATATGTGTGGGGAATGTGTGAAATGGCCTAGCACCCCCACAATACCTGGTTCATTGGAACCGGCCTCCCTTGCAGGTCTTAATATTATAAAATTCTTAAATATAACAATATTATCCATACTACATGTAACAATTAAAATAAAGCATCATCATATTAAAATCAAAATAATGTCCAAACAAAGCAAATAAATAGATACCCATCCGAGGACAGAAACATGTTCTTACATCGTCCATGTCTAAAACTAAATAGGACATCCACCGAAAAGTGGAAATGTGTCCTTTACATTAATTCCAAAATATAAAAATAATTTAAATTGCATGAAAATTAATTAATGAGGTACCCAATAATGGATACATACCTCTTACAATTTTAATAGCAAAATAAAAAAATAATAATCATAATAATAAAGAAAATATCCATCCATGATAAATTAAATAAATCAAGCATTGAAATTAAATAAATCAAAGCATATATTAAACTATATAATCAAATCTAAAATTTAATAATGCAAATAAAGATATAAATTTAGGTTTATCTCTCAATTTAGGGTTCTTTAATTAATATTTAGGGTTTTGGAATTTTAGAATTATTATTATTGTTATTTAGGCTACTGTGAGAGTTTTTGAAAAAATGGAATTGATTAGGGTTTTATGGTTTGAAGAAAGTAGTAAGGTTTTTGGAATTAGGGTTTAAGATTTTTAGGTTTACTGGATGGGGATTTCTAGATTCATTGGATTTGGGCTTAAGGGTTTGTAGGTTTACTAGATGAGGGTTTGAAAAATTAAGGTTTTAATTTATCATTTTACAATAAATATTGATTCTGGAAATAAATGAAGATTTTGGAAAACAATTAGCATTTTGAGACTTTAATGGAATAATTTAGGATTTAAAGTTTTGGGAAAAATAGTTTAGGGTTTTAAAAGTTTTTGAAAACAGAAGAACAGTTTAGGGTTTTGATAATTTAATCAATGACTTAGGCTACTGAATGAATGGAAAATCTGATTTATAAAACATACGATTAGGGTTTAATAATTAATAATTTAGGTTACTGAAAGACTCAATATCAAAGCAAATAATAGAAACACTTAAAAGAAAATATGACAATACTATTGTATGCTTAAACAATTCATGAATCAAAACATAAGAATGCTGTAATTATAATCAAATCAAAGATTTATAATCAAACTTGCGTCGCGTTGGTTCCACCACAGTTGACTCTGGCTGAACAAGAACAAAGGCAGTGTTGCTGCCTTTGATGGATTGATGATTGATGAGTGTTATTTGTTGCTAATTTCTTTTGTTGTCTTCTGCTTTGCTGTTTTAATCTCTCTTAATGTTAATTGCCGACCCCTGTTAAAGTCTAAAACTTTATTATTTATAGGCCACCACCTCACTCAAAAAACCTATCCCTAATATTAATCCATCCTTAACACAAATTCTAGTTTAATTAGGAAACTAATTGGTCAAAAAACTCAATAAAAAATAATTGAAAACCATGTGGATTTGGTGTGCCAGATCGACATGGACCAAAGCCATGTCGACCTGGGAAACCAAGTCAACATGGCCTTTGGCTTATGTCGACGTGGGCATCAAGGTCGACATGAGCCAATGCTCATGTCGATCTGGAGCCAGATCGGCATGAGCTAGGCTCATGCCGATCTGGGGCCTTCGAAATAATTTTGCATTTTTTAATTATTTTGGACTGGACTGTCTAAAAAACTTGGTTTAGGGATTTGTAGATGAGTTTGTGCCTTTTAAAACTGGACCGACTTAGTAGAAGTTGTAAATCAGATTAATTTACTTTGGCATTCTTTAATTAAGACCATATCAAATTGGGATATGTTGTCCTAAGATGGCAAACAAGAGGGGGGGGGGGTGAATTGGTTTCCTCAAGAAGTGATGGCAAATTTTAAACTCAACAAATAAGAAGTGCGGAATAGAAAAATGGTTGTGTGGTGAGTAGAAGAAAGAACGCACAAGATTTATAGTGGTTCAGATTTTCTTTAATCCTACATCTACTTCCTTAACAACTTGTTAAGGTTTCACTAATCTTTTGAAGTTTTACAAGCTCACTTCCAACTTTGGTGTTTTGACAAGTTCACACCTAACTTGACAAGTGTTTTTCTAAGGCTGACACTCAAACCACTTACAAGAGTTTTACTAGGCTCACTCTCACAACCTTTACAAGAGTTTTTCTAGGCTTACTCTCACAACCTAAGTGTTTTTCAAGCTCACACTCAAACTTTTACAATGGTGTTTTCAATGCTTACACCTAACATTCATTACAATTTAAATGTAAATTGGAGCAAAAGAAAATATGTTGCTTGGCTATAGAATTTTTGATTCACCCTTTTTTTTCTCTTAGAATAGCAATGTATTTATAGCCAATGTGGTCTGACTAGCCGTTATAAATAGTGAGAATTAAGTCTTGGCAGTTTAGACCTTTTTTAATAGACTGTTCGAAGCAGTTCGCGGTCGTCCTTGGCACAAGGATGGTCACGTTCATGTCTCACGTGGTCGCCCTTGGACAAGGTACGGTTGCTGCATTCAAATTTGCTTCAACGGCCAAATTTAAGTGCTCTGCTGCAGGAATCTTGCCCATGCTGTGGTTGACGAGATGGTCGCGCATAGGATAGGTGCGATCGCCCTTTTTTGAATGTTTAGGTGGGTTTCCAATGGTCATTACACGTGGCATTCTTTAACTGGGAAAAATGGAAGTTCGCCTAAATATGAATTTCGTGGTCGCTCTAGGTGCCTATTCATGGTCGAGTTGAGAGACTCGCGTCGAACTTCCGGATGCACCTTAGGGCGCGAACACTACTGTTAGTTTAAGCAGATTTCTCTTCAATCATCAGTGCGATCGCAGATACTGAAAGGCGGTCGCTAGAGTGTTGAGCGAGACCGTATTCTTCACCGTTCTTGTTACCGTAAACCTTACCAGAATTTTGATGATTTGGGTTTCTACTGTTACGGTCGTCCATTATTTAGGACGCTCGCTCTTGTGGTCGGGTTTCTGACCGCGAATCCTACTGTGATATGGTTTCATCCTTCAATTGAATGGGTCGGTCGTCTCTATGTCTTGTGCAATCGCTAAATATGCTCTGTTCAACTTTATTTGAAATAACCTAATCCTGTAACAAGGTTCTTTAAACACATGTTAAATATGTCATTCAATTTGAGTTGTCAAGGATCAAAATTGAGATCTTTTGGCTAACAATCTCCCCCATTTTGACTTTGACAATCAAATGGAATGATGAAATAAATTGAAAAAAAATGTAAATTAGGTTGGCTAACAATCTCCCTTAATTTAAAATGCTCATGTGTTGAATGTTAATAAAGTTGAATGTTGAATTTAAAATTCCCATTGTATATCTCTCCCTCTTTGTCTATTTCTTTCTTTGTCTATTTCTCTCCCCCTTTGTCATAGGCAAAATGCACAATATAAGAGAATTATTTAAAGACAATTATAAGATTATAAGCATTATGTATGTAAAACACAATGTTATTAGATAGAGGGCAGTACAAAGATAGTGCAAAATAGGAAACATAAAAAGAAAAAAAAATCAAAACAACAAAATGTAACAGGAAAAATAAACTAATCAGAATCTTCATCCTCATCTAGCTCTTCTTCTTCTAAAGGAGTTTTTCCCTTATCAAGAGGGACACTGCTGGTAGAGCTAGTGCTGAAAGATTCTTCTTCAAGGAGACTTTCTGTGTGATCACTTATATCCCAATCCTCAAGATTGCATTGAGGCAAGTCCAGTTTGCCTTGCATGTCTTAGAGATCATGATGCATGTGAGATACAAGGTCAATCCTTTTGTTCAAGTGATGGAATCTCTTGGAGACACTTTTCTTGAACCGAGAGAGTTTCCTGGAGAGTGATTTGATAGCTTTTAGAATGAGTGTAGTAGGAGAGCTGGTTTGGGTAGGTTTAGATGAGGAAGCTTTGGGAGGTAGTTCAACAGCAACTTTCAAGTAGTCTCCTTCTTCCTCAATGGTGTACCTTGGTCTTTTCTTTTTTCTATCCACAACACCTCGTTTGCCAAAGTAATACACATATGTACCCTTAATCTTCCTTACACACCCAGTATGTTCTAGATAGTCAATGGTGATGGCACTGGAGGCAAGATTGAAAGGGTTTCTCAAGGTAGCTAAGTTAAGATCATTTAGCAAATTCATGTGCCTAGCTATTTGAGTTATTTGTGAGGACAAGAAGAAAGTTCCAGTTCTTATGACAGCATGGTGATATGATGTGTCAATCAAGAACTTTGTTGTGTTTATTTGGATGTTGTGGGTGAAAGCATATAAGAAGATGAGATCTCTTTTTGTTACCTTTTCATTCCCATCATCCCTTTGATGTATGGTGTAGGTGATGATCCTATGAAGCATCCAATGGGTGAGGGATTTGATGTGTCTAGCTTTTGACTCTTTTTCAAATGAGGTTTCCACAGAAATTTCTTGCCAAAAGGTAGAGAGTGTTTGATTGGAGAAGGTTAAAACATTGTAGGAGGTTATTCCATCAATAGGAAAGTCCCAAATTTTTCCAAAGTCCTCTAATGTTAAGGCTAGGTATTGGTTAAATAACTTAAATCTAACCCCATACCACCCTAGTGTAGAATTTGCACTCTTTTCAATCTAAAAGGACATGAGAAATTCCTTACTTAAACTAAAATAACCTACCTCTTCAGGAAATACGAATTTCCTCCAGCCAAGGACATCAAGTAGACTTTCAATCTCATCTTTAATGTTGAGGGCAGAGAGCATTCCACCAAATGGAGATTTGGTTCCTTCAATTTTCTTTATCTTTAGCATGGCATATCTCATATCTTCCTCAGGGGTTTGGTGGTGAGGTTTATGAATTTTCTCACCTCTTCTAGACTGTGGAGAAGATAGAGGAACATTTGTTGGTTCTCTTATGATGATTCCTGAAGGCTTCTTTCCTTTCCCTTTCCCTTTGGAGGTTATTTTCTTTTTGGGGGACATTAGAGTTGAAGAACAGGAAGAAAACTGGAAAATAGAGAGTGTTTGAGAAGGAGATGATCTTGAGAGGATTTTGGAGATTTGGAGGGAAGTTTGTATGTTATAAGAAGTAAAAGATCCAAGGAACTGATGTATAATGGTCTTAAATAGAAGAAATTAAGAAAATAGCCATTTATGACAGTTGAGAGTTGAAAATTGTGACCTGTCATACAGTCAACGGTTACAAAATTTCAAGCAGAGTGTACAGAGTGCGGTCGCCTATTTATATAGGTGCGATCGCTAAAGACACTCTAGCGATCATTAAGAAAATTAGTGCGCTCACGAGTGCAAAGAATGTCTGCAATGGTCGAAACTGTTTAAATTATTGCGATCGCGCACAGAGTTTCTCGACCGCTCACAGAGGTATCAATTTAGATGAATCTGTCTGGCAAGATAGCGACCGCTAGAGGCATTGGAGCGAATGCGAGTAGCTCAAAAATGAAAGAGACATAAAAGATGATGGATTTTGATAATTTTAAGAAAAAAGTCTATGCGTTAAGATGTTTAGGAAATTTTTATTGATAGCCAAATGTTTTATCCATTCAGGGTAGTTCCATCAATCATACCTAAATTAAGTTTAATAAAGTTAAGCCTATCTTCATTCAAAGGTTTTGTAAAGATATTAGCAAGTTGATTACGTGTATCTATAAACTCTAAGACTATATTCTGGTTTTGTACATTTTCTCTCAAAAAATGATGTCTAATATCTATATGTTTAGATCTAGAGTGTTGGATAGGATTTTTAGACAAATTGATAGCACTAGTGTTGTCACATTTAATGGAGATGTTGTTAAATACTTTGCCATAGTCAAGCAATTGTTGTTTCATCCATAATACTTGTGTGCAACAAAAACATGCTGCAACATATTCGGCTTCCGCCATAGACAAAGCAACCGATGCTTGTTTCTTACTATGCCAAGAAACTAGACAATTGCCAAGAAAGTGACATGCTCCTGTTGTGCTTTTTCTATCTAAGATGCTACCAGCATAATCCGCATCCGAAAAACCTAAGATATGAAATGATGTGTTTTCTATCTAGACCTAAATGCATTGTTCAAAATTCTCTTAGTAGCATTCAAGTGTGATTCTTTAGGACAAGTTTGAAATCTAGCACAAAGACATACACCATACATTATATCAGGTCTAGAAGCGGTTAAGTAAAGTAGTGATCTGATAATACCTCGATATTTCTTTTCATCTGTTGCTTTACCATTTTCATCTTTACCCAATTTTAAGGATGTGCTTATAGGAGTCTTGCTAGTTTTGCAGCGATCCATTCCAAATTTTTTGATGAGTTCTTTTGTATATTTGGATTGGTTAATGAAAATCCCATCTTTACATTGCTTGATTTGTAGTCCAGGGAAGAACTTGAGTTCACCCATCATGCTCATTTCAAATTTCCTAGTCATACAACAAGCAAATTCTTTGCACGAGGTTTCATTAGTAGCTCCAAATATTATGTAATCCACATAAATTTGTACAATTAAAATGTTATGTTTGTCCTTTTTAACAAAGAGAGTTGTATCAACTTTTCCTTTTGAAAAACCATTTTCAAGCAAATATGCACTAAGTCTATCATACCAAGCTCTTGGTGCTTGTTTCAATCCATATAAAGCTTTGGTAAGTTTGAAAACATGATTAGGAAATTTGTAGTTATCAAAACTAGGAGGTTGTTCTATATAAACTTCTTCGTTTATAAGTCCATTTAGAAATGCACTTTTAACATCCATTTGAAAGAGTTTAAAGTTCATGTGACATGTAAAAGCAAGTAATATTCTAATAGCTTCTAATCTAGCTACAGGGGCAAATGTTTCATCATAGTCAATACCTTCTTCTTGATTATAGCCTTTGGCTACCAACCTTGCTTTATTCCTAATAATGTGACCATTTTCATCAAGCTTATTTCTATAGACCCATTTGCATCCTATGATTGAATGATCTGTAGGTCTAGGAGTGAGTTGCCAAACATTATTTCTTTCAAATTGATTAAGTTCATCTTGCATTGTAGTCATCCAACTTCCATCATTTAGAGCCTCCTCAATGGTCTTTGGCTCAATTTGAGAAACAAAAGCAAAATTAACATCTATATGATTAATTTTAGATCTAGTAATTACTCCCTTAGATGTTTCACCAATGATGAGTTCCTTAGGATGATCTTTCTTGTAATGCCAATCCTTAGGTAGATCTTGAGTCTTTTCTTCAAGTTCATACTGATTGATCTTTGGAGCATCAATAGTTTCATGAGGTTCAAGAGTACCTGCAGGGTCATTGAAAGTACTACCTTTCTTTTGATCAAGTTTAGATGATTCATCAAATACAACATGCATTGATTCTTCAACAACTAGAGTTTTCATGTTAAATACTCTATATGCTTTGCTATATGATGAGTATCCTAGGAATATGCCTTCATATGATTTGGATGAAAATTTTCCAAGATTTTCCTTGGTGTTCAATATAAAGCATTTGCATCCAAATACTCTAAAATATCCAATTCTGGGAATTATTCCATTCCATAGCTCATAAGAAGTTTTATTAGTTAAATGCCTTTTGTAAACACGATTTGCAATGTAACAAGCTGCATTAATGGCTTCTGCCTAAAAATAAGATGGTAATTCATATTCATTGAGCATTGTTCTAGCCATTTCAACCAAGGTTCTATTTTTCCTCTCAACCACACCATTTTGTTGTGGAGTTCTAGGAGCAAAAAAATTATGTGAAATGCCAAGTTCATTACAAAAACTTTCAAAATTTTTATTCTCAAATTCTTTGCCGTGATCACATCTATCACTCCTAATAGATGTGATCACATATCCTTTTTCATTTTGAACTCTTTTTGCAAATGTTTTGAAGTAATTAAAAGCTTCATTCTTTTGAGCTAAGAAATTAACCCATGTGAATCTAGAGTAATCGTCAACAAGTATAAATGCATATAATTTGCCTCCTAAGCTTGTAACTCTATTTGGACCAAACAAATCCAAATGAATGAGCTCTAAAGGTCTAGAGGTACTTATAACATTCTTTGATTTAAATGAGCTCTTATGTTGCTTACCACGTTGACAAGGTTCACAAATTCTATCTTTGTCATATTTTATCTTAGGGAGACCATCAACTAGGTTTTCATTACAAATATATTTTAATTGATCCATACCATCATGTCCTTGTCTTCTATGCCATAACCATGCATCATTATTAGTAGACATTAAACATTTAAATGCATGATTTGAATGTATGTTAATATTATAAGTGTTGTTTTTCCTAGTACCCTTAAATATGATAACACCATTTGAATTTGTGATTTTGCATCCTTTCGAATCAAAATTAACAATGTATGTTCTATCACATAATTGACTAACACTTAGCAAATTATGTTTCAACCCATCAACAAGCCATACATCTTCTATTAAATCTTTACCAATTGAACCAATGGAGCCAACACCAATAATTTTACCTTTAGCATCATTTCCAAAAGTTACATTACCTCCATGTTTGTAGGTAATACTTGTAAAGAGGTTTGCATTCCCGGTCATATGCCTTGAGCACCCACTATCCACAAGCCATGTGCTTTCATTGATAGTAGATTTTAGGCATACCTATAAGGTAATAGTGGTTATCTTTTCTTAGGTACCCAAATGAAGTTGGGTCCTTGATGGTTAGTAATAATGGTGTCTTCTAGCTTGAGATGAGCCTTTCTAATATGACAAAAGAAACTTTTATGTCCAAATTTCATGCAGTATGTATATTGCCATAGTGTCTTATATTTTTGTGTTTTTCTATTCATATTCCAAGTATTATGCATACAACTACAAATCTGCTTTTGTGCAAGTTTAGTTACATAAATGCATGATTACTTTTTGAGAACTTAGCTCTATTTCCTAGTGAGCCATGAAAAGTTCTTTTAGAACTTTTAGACTTGGTGTGAGTATCTTTGTTCTTTACAATATCAACATTAGAAATTTTAGTTGTAGATGCTTTTGCAAATGTTGGTGTGCTTGGTGCAATGTTGATTGAGCCATTGAATCCTAATCCATATTTTAAGGAGGGTGATCTTTGGTTACCAATTAATGTGTCTAAGGCTTTCTTTCCTTTATGAAATTTTGAAATTGATTCTTTTAGTTCTTTTAGTTCATGCTTCAGAATTTCATTCTCTTTAATAATTTTTTCTAAATCATGTGAGTTTTTATTTAACTCTTCTATTGAATTCATCAAGTGTTCATTTGAAGTTTTCAATTCTAAGGTAGAGTTCTTTAAGCATATAAAATCCTTTTCTAACTTAGAGCTTTTTTCTTTATAGAGCATCATTTTAGTAAAACATTTTTCTATTTTAAAGTTCATGTGCTCAATCAAATCACTATCATCTAGATTATCACTATCATCATGTGCTACTAGATCAAAGGATTGAGTACTTACCTCATTGGAGTCATCTTCAATAGCTATGAGAGATAGGTTTGCAATTCCTTCTTCTTCTTCTTCTTCTTCTTCTTCTTCTTCACTTGAAGAGGAGTCATCCCATGTGGTTTTGAGAGACTTTTTATTTTCTTTGTCCCATTTCCTTTTATTCTTTACTTTGAAGCAATCCGATTTGATGTGACCAGTTTTCCACATTCATAGCACTTTACCTCATTTTCTTTTCTTTATCTTTGAAGGAGGATTTAGGAAGTGTACCTTTATTTGCTTGTAATCTTTTCTTCCTTTTCCATTCATTGATTCTTTTTGAGAACATTGCCATTTCATCTTCATCATCAGTACCTTCGTTGCTTGAGCTTTCAACTTCTTTGATTTCTTTGAGAGAAATTGGTTTTCTCTTTTCTTTATCACCTTGATCTTCTTCTTTTTCACTGTGTAGCCCAAATGTGAGTAGTTTTCCCACAAGCTCGTCGGTTCTTAATGTGCTAAGATCATGAGCTTCTTCGATGGATGATACTTTTGATTGAAAGTTCTTTCTAGCTCTTAAGGCTCTCAAGATTTTACTGTTTACATCAGCTTGATCATATATCTTGCCATACTTCTTTAGTTCATTGACAATAGCAAGCAAGCGATTTGTCATGTCGGTGACGTTTTCATTTGTTTTCATCTTGAATAGCGCATACTCATGAACATGCATTTGTTTCTTGGTGAATCTCACTTGAGTCATACCTTCATGATAGTTTTCAAGTGTCTTCCAAATGCAATGTTCACAAGTTAAATGTTGAACTCTTCCACCTTCTTCTCTTGAAATGGAATTCATCAAGATGGAAGCGACTCTATTGTTCTTGAATGGATCTTTGACATTGATAGTTGACCATTGTGCTTTGGGAAGAGGAACATGAATACCATCAACTTCATAAGTGGGAGGTTTCCACTCACTTTCCACAAAATCACATAGTTCAATTCCTTCACTGTCTAGAAACAAATACATTTTGTGTTTCCAATAGGAATAATCCGTTCCATCAAAGTAGGGTCTAAGGATAGTGTTAAGATTTCCATGAGATATTGAGTTTGATTAAGAAGAAGTTGCCATAGTGGATCAAATTTCACAATTAAGTCTAAGAGATTTCAGGCTCTGATACCAATTGTTGTCCCAAGATGGCAACCAAGAGGGGGGGGGGGTGAATTGGTTTCCTCAAGAAGTGATGGCAAATTTTAAACTCAACAAATAAGAAGTGCGGAATAGAAAAATGGTTGAGTGGTGAGTAGAAGAAAGAACGCACAAGATTTATAGTGGTTCAGATTTTCTTTAATCCTACATCCACTTCCTTAACAACTTGTTAAGGTTTCACTAATCTTTTGAAGTTTTACAAGCTCACTTCCAACTTTGGTGTTTTCACAAGTTCACACCTAACTTGACAAGTGTTCTTCTAAGGCTGACACTCAAACCACTTACAAGAGTTTTACTAGGCTCACTCTCACAACTTTTACAAGAGTTTTTCTAGGCTTACTCTCACAACCTAAGTGTTTTTCAAGCTCACACTCAAACTTTTACAATGTTGTTTTCAATGCTTACACCTAACATTGATTACAATTCAAATGTAAATTGGAGCAAAAGAAAATATGTTGCTTGGCTATAAAATTTTTGATTCACCTTTTTTTTCTCTTAGAATAGCAATGTATTTATAGCCATTGTGGTCTGACTAGCCGTTATAAATAGTGAGAATTAAGTCTTGGCATTTTAGACCTTTTATAATAGACTGTTCGAAGCAGTTCGTGGTCGTCCTTGGTACAAGGATGGTCGCATTCATGTCTCACGCGGTCGCCCTTGGACAAGGTACGGTCGCTGCATTCGAATTTGCTTCAACGGTCAAATTTAAGTGCTCTGCTGCAGGAATCTTGCCCATGATATGGTTGTCGAGACGGTCGCGCATAGGATAGGTGCGGTCGCCCTTTTTTTAATGTTTAGGTTGGTTTCCAATGGTCATTACACGTGGCATTCTTTAACTGGGAAAAAAGAAAGTCTGCCTTAATATGAATTTCGCGGTCACTCTAGGTGCCTGTTTGCGGTCGAGTTGAGAGACTTGCGTCGAACTTTCGGATGCACCTTAGGACGCGAACACTACTGTCAGTTTAAGCAGATTTCTCTTCAATCATCAGTGCGGTCGCGGATACTGAAAGGCGGTCGCTAGTGTTGAGCGAGACCATATTCTTCACTGTTCTTGTTACCGCGAACGTTACTGGAATTTGGAAGATTTGGGTTTCTACTGTTGCAGTCATCCATTATTTAGGACGGTTGCTCTTGTGGAAGTGCGGTCGCGACTGTGGTCGGGTTTCTGACCGCGAACCCTACTGTGATATGGTTTCATCCTTCAATTGAATGGGGCGGTGGTCTCTATGTCTTGTGCGACCGCTAAATATGCTCTGTTCAACTTTATTTGAAACAACCTAATCCTGTAACAAGGTTTTTTAAACACATGTTAAATAAGTCATTCAATTTGAGTTGTCAAGGATCAAAATTGAGATCTTTTGGCTAACAGGATCAAAATTAAGGGTCTACACCATCCCTCATCAATGGGTCAATATTTATTTTTAGATTGTATTCTTTATTTTTTGTCTTTATTTTCTTTTTAATTGAGCCCTAATTTTATTACCCTTTATATGATGATTATTTATGTGTTTACATGTTTACACTTATTTTGTTTGGATTTAAAGGAAATTGTGAAAGGCATGTTTCCATATAGTGTGGGTGCCTTGCTTATTTAGTTTATGTAATTTAATTTATTTTAAGGTTTTTGGGACTATCGTAAGGGGCATGTTTCCACCTATGGTGGGTGTCCTATTTTTTTTTTTTTTTACTTTCTTTATGGATATTGGACATTTGTAAGGGCATGTTTCCATCTTGTATGGGTGCCCATCTTTGATTGATTTGTTTTAATTAATAATATGATGTTTTATTTTATTAATTACATGTAGTACGAATAATATCATAATGTTTAATAATATATAGACCTAAAAAGGAGTCCGGTTCCAATAAACCCAGTGTTATGGGAGTGCTGGGTCACTTCTCACCTTCCCCATGCGTACCCAACTTTCTAAACCCAATAGGGATTGAGGATTCCTTACGAATTGAGTCACCCACCCCTTTCTTCTTTCCAAGCCCATCTAGGTGGCGACTCCATTTTCTTCGAGTTTAGGCCCATGTTCTCTAAAGCCCTGAGCCTAATAGTGCCCAAATTGCAAGAACCATTCTACATGGGAGTGGGGGCTAAAATCCCTGCTCACAAAAGGTACAGTTGATCTTGCGGCATCCTAAGTCACCAAGCATCAATCACAGCCTTGCTCTCTCTTTGAATAACAACTCTTCTACCTGCATAATATATACTACTACGCTAACCTTACAAGCTTAGTGGTACATATTTAAAAACAACAATAAAAATTATATGCATATTTACTTTACTATCTCTCAATTTATAGCTTCATAATATTTTTATAAAACCTTTGTTAATTTTTATTTTATTCATCATACATAAATATATCACTAACATTCTAACATATAAGCATATTCATATTCATTAACAATTTCATTATCATTCTCATTTTGCACACTTCTCATGTGATCATCTTATTCATGATCACTTTCCATAATCTCATTTACAATTCCCACTTACTTGTGATCATCTCATATCATGATCGTCATCTCATGATCTTTTCTCTTTGAGCATCAAGTTCATCTCTTTATTCATAATACCACATATATACACATAAATATGTCACAAACACAAACATTGGGCCTAAATAATCTTATACAATATTTCAGTTCTAGAGACATTGTCATAGTCTATCGCAACACCAGGGATCTAAGTGTCATAACTGTCCCCTGTTGACACATATGTGTCTAGCCCCAAAGGCAAATAATAGTGATGTTCAACGTCTAGCCCGAAGACAAATAATAGTGATGCCCAACATCTAGCTCGAAGGCAAATCATATCATAAGTGACATGCAGTGTCTAGCCTGAAGGTAAATCATATCAATAGTACAAAAAATAATTCTCTAGAACAAGATACTATACAAGGCAAACACACATTTCATACACATTATTACTCTTTTTCATTACTTTCGCTCAGTTTCTACATTTCATATCCATATTTTCATTTCCTTTTCATAATTTTTCCATGTTTATCATGTGACCAACTCACTCACGATCACTTTCAAAACTTTATCTCATTAATTAATTTCTCACATTCTCATATAAATATCAAATTCCATATTTCACAATCTTTTTGCACCATCATGAGTCACATTTAAAATGTGACTCATTTCCACATTTTAACACATTTTGCAAACATATACATGCTATATATCACATTTCATAAATTATTGCCCACATTTTCTAAGTGATCACCACTTTTTATGATCACTTTATATTTTACCATGTTTTGATTTTTTTTTTCACATATTCCTCACCATTCCACTATTATATTACATAATTATGAATCACACTCACAATGTGAATCATTCCACACACATTTTGCCTTATCATTTAATATACATATTTAGAAATTCTTCTACATAAAGTTTTCTTTCATAATTTTTACATCTTATTACTTATTTCTTATCATATTGTTTATTTCTCATATTTTTCAATCATTTTTAGCATGTCTCACAGTTACTACATTATACACATAACCATTGAAATGACCATGCTACAATAGCACATCTCTCAAATCCTATGTTTTTGTGTATAAACCTAAATTTTACATTGAGCAAATACCCAATGTAAAATTATCACATAACTATGCCACATTGAATACACTGTAATTTTTTCACATTTCAAATACTTTACATAGCTATTGCCAATCCACATTTAACAAATTTTCAAGTAAATAAATATATGTACTAACCTTGTTTCACTTTCCAAGCCTTATCTTTGATAAAACTAGGGCTGAGTATAGATCTTGGAGATATCCGAACCGATCCAAATATCCGGATGAAAAACTTTTGAAATTGAAAAATTCCATTGACTTTTGACTTTCTTCGAATCGAATTGTATCGATTTTTATAATGTGGAGTGTTTCTGGAGATTAGTCCATATCCAGACCGAACTGAATCGAACCGAGCCGAATATTTGAATGATTAATAATAATAGAAAATTATAATTTATTATATTAAATTATTTTCAATATTTAATATTATATGTAACTAGATTATAGAAATTTCCTAATTTAACTAAAAAATATATATATAAAAGTAAAAATATAATTACATTGATTTATATGTCTTACAATATTATTAAATTAATAAAATATAAATTACATTTAAAAGACCTTAATAGCCAATAATTTTTTAATTAAATATTTTAAATTAAATTGATATTCAACATGGTTATATGATAGAAATGGTTAATATAAGCATATAAGTATATATATATATATAATGCAATTGATAAATAAAAATATAGGTATTATATAAGATCAATTATATATTTTGAATATGGTAGAAATGGTTAATGTAAGCATAGAAGTAAGCATAGATATTATTATATTACTAAACATTAAATATTATATGGGTATACTATATATATAAACACTATAAATATTTAAATTTATTTTGTAAACACTATAAATATTTAAATTTATTTTAATTCTTTTACATATTAAATATTATTTAAATTAAAACTACATAATTTTGAGACAAAACTACATAATTTTATTTTGCATTATGTAATATACTTAATATTTTATATATATATATCAAACACTATTTAAGTTAAACCTAAGTAGTTTTGTATAAAACTATACAGTTTTAACTCATTTAATATTTTATAAACCAAATCCTAAAATCTAAACAAAATCTAAAATTAACACTTCAAGTCGTCTCTCCCAAACCCAAAGAAAACAACTGTCAACAATATGCCTCTCCCCTTCATGTGTTTGCTGCCTCTCACCAGTCACCATTGTTAGCAGCCATTCACCACCACCATCTCTATTATTAAATTTTTTTCTCAAATTATTTTTTTAGATTGAATTTTGTTGTCCTAATATGGCAATCAAGAGGAAGGGGATGAATTGGTTATTTTTGAAGAAGTTATGGCAAATTAAAATTAAAATAACAAGGAAAGCAAGATGACAAAGGATTTAAGTAAATAATAAAGAATGCAAAAATATTTATAGTGGTTCAGATTACCTTGATCCTACATCCCCTTCCATAACAATTTATTAAGACTCCACTAATCTTGAGTTTTTACAAGCTCAACTCTAATTTAGTATTTTCATAAGCTTACACTGAACTTTTATAATATTTGAGTATTGTCCTCACAACCCAATCAAGAGTTTTCCCAAGCTCACTCTAAAGCCTAAGTGTTTCAAAGCTTATACTCAAACTTACAATGGTGTTTAGTGCTCACACCCAACACTTAAAGAGTTACAATAAGAAATTTTTAATGCAAAGTAAGAAAGGATGTTTAAGTTGATTATCACATTCACTATCACTTACAAAAATGAGGTTTCTTAAAGTATTTATATCCTTTAATTCTTCAACTAGCCATTTGAAATGGTTCTCACATATTTGGTTCTTGTCTTCCACTTAAATTTTTTTTTAGTCAAGTTTAGCTATAGCCGATTCATTTGGGCGGGTGAAAAATTTAACAATTTTTCAAAGGCTATTTCCAACGGTAAACTCAAGTTGTCTAACAGGAATATAACTTTCCATCTTTTCATGTTTGTGGTCGCACAATTCACAAGTTACCATTTAAATTGAAATTCTTCTTCCACATGTCCATTTATAATTGATCCATTGTGTTTGGGACTAAAATTCAAATTTGATGACTTTGTATGGTCACACAATTTAGATTTCTCATTGCATAACACCACCGCTATCTATTTTGTGACTTGATGTCATTTGCTTCAAGTCTTGTAGAGTCGCTCAAGGGATTGTGCCAACGCACTAGTCTTTGTGTGGTCAACAATCACCACACACTTGGACCACTATCGCTTTTATGAAGTTTACAATTTTTCTTTTATTCCTTTGTGCAGTTGCTCAGAGATGTGGAGTGGTCATACAAACCATGGAGGCCAGTTTATCACCACTCCAGAGACTGTGATCTCTCCTATGCTTCGAGTGGTTCCTTTGCTCTTGATAACATGCTGTTGCTCAGGAGTTTTATGCGAATGCACATGGGCTGAAATTGCTTACCTATAAAAAGCAAACTTGTTAAACTCATTAGTATTCATCGATTTGATTGTCAATGATCAAAATAGAGTTTAATTTTCAATGATTTGGTTAACAATCTCTCCCTTTTTGACTTTGGCAATCAAATTGGATTAAATTTTAAAAAATCAAGTTCAAGTGTTCAAGTTTAAGTTTTAAAATGTAAATCTTTTTTAATGTTTAAATTTCTCTCCCTCAACTAATGGTTCTTCCCATTTAAGTTTTAAAATGCAAATCTTTTTAATGTTTAAAATTCTCTTCCTTAACTAGTGGTTCTCCCCCTTAGTTTTTATTTTAATTCAATTATACCATCTCCCTTAACTAGCTATCACTTTTCCTTTCCTAGATGGAGGTGGAGTAGCTTCTTTGGGTTCTTCTATATCACCTTCATCGGAAGATAGAGTAGGGGAGATATCACGGGATGATCCAGATGATTCTTTACATGGACTTTCAACATGTTCACTCACATCTCATTCACTGAGTTCACATTGAAGAAGATCAAATTTTACTTGTATTTCATATATGTCATGGTGAACATGTGACAAGAGATCAACCTTTGATTGAGTTTGTTGATCCTTTTGGAGAGATCCTTTTTGAAATGAGCGAATTATTTTTGGAGAGAGTAGATTGCTTTAAGGATGAGCTTCATGGTTTTAGATGATTCACCCTTTTCTTTGGTGACTTTGGTTGGCTTTAAAGGATGCTCAACTTCTACTTTGATAGGTTCTCCTCCTCCTTCTTGAGTGATATGATATCTAGGCCTCTTTCTCTGCCTTTGAGTTAAACTTTTACTACCAAAGATGTATTCATAGTGATCATCAACCTTTTGGACACATCTAGCATGTTCATGGTAGTCAAGGTTGATAGAGTTTATGGCAGGGTCAAGTGGATCACTCCAGTTAGCTAGGTTTTTAGGGATAAGCAAGCCTAAATGTCTTGCATTCTGAGTGATTTGAGATATAGGAAGAATGCCCAGCCTTATACTTTCATTGGTGAAGAAATGTGTCAATTAGGAATCAGGTGGTTTGAACGGATTCATTGTGTTCTAAGGCATATAGGAAAAATAAGTCACATTGTGTAACTTTCTCATTTCCATCACTCCTTTAGTGGATAGTATAGGTTATGATTATGTGGAGAAGCCAATAAATCAAGGTTTTGAAATGAAGGCCTTTGGAGGATCTATTATTGCACTCAGTTTCTATAGAGACTTGTAGACCTTTGATTTTGGCCTTAAGCTATTTCGTTCCTAATTAAAGATGGCCTAAGTGCTTATCGGTCTATTCTTAATGGTTTAAACCTATTTCAAGCTTTTATCTTGATTGGTCCAATTTTTATAAGGCCCAATTGAGTTCGATTTAGTTTTTAAAACCTTGAAATAATCCAAAAGCGAGTTTTAAAACCTAAAAAATAGCCTGCAAGTTATGTTTGTTTGATAATGGATCATGCATGTCGAATTGGGCCTGTCTGGTTTGATATGGATAGTCCATATTGAACTAGGACAAACCTAGTTTGATATGGGCACTCATATCATACTGGGACTTGCCCAGTTCGATATTGGCATGTCTATATCGAACTTGGGCATGCCCAATTCGATATGGACACCCATATCAAATTGGGACTTGCTCAGTTCGATATGGGCATGTCCATATCATACTAGAGCATGCCCAAGACGCTAGTCCATGCCAAATTAAGATGTTTTTAGTTTGATATGGTTAGGTTTTATCACAATTTCAAATTATTTTAATTCAATATGCCTCGTATAAAATTGTGATTAAATAGGAAACTGAGACTCATTTAATAGATTTTAACCTAGTATTTTCTTACAAATGCAGGGGGCTAAAAATGTAATAAGCACCAATGATTAACTAAAAATCAAATGATTAAACACAGAAACCCTAGCAGTATTGAGTGATCAAAGACATAGAACATCAACCACTAATAAACCAGAAGGCAGTGACACATTACCTTCACCTTGTTCAGCCGAGAATCTGTAATTGGTGTAAGTACACAACTTGATCAACGAGAAATATCTGTGGAACCAATGAATGGGGCTTTGGAATCCCTTATCTGGTATGTTTTAAATTTACAGTAGTTAATATTGTTTAATTCATTGAGTTATTTTTAGTTTATCTTTTTGTTTTATTATAAGATCTTTCATAAACTATTTGAGCATAGTTTATATCCACAGAATTGATTTTGAATGTCCATTAGATTACATTATCCATGGTAGCTTATTTTAAATTTCATGGAAAACCCTAGTTTAATATTACAGTAGCTTGTTAGACCCAATTATTATTAAAGTCTTAATATCACAATAGTATAATTGATCTCATTTAATATTAACTCAAATTAAATATCTAGTAGCCCAGCCTTTTTAAATACAACTACAGAAGCTAAGTTCTTCTAAAAACCAGAAACTCTAAATTCTATTTTCTAAAAACTAGAAACCCTAAATTCTATTTTGTAAAAACCAAAAACCCTAGATTTTTTTTGTAAACCCTAATTTTGTAAAAACCCTAATTGTGATTTTCTAAAAACCCCAATTTACATGAAAAACCCTAAGTTAGGAAAAATCCTAAATCCCCAACAAAACCATATCATGTAAATCGTCTACCTTTTGGGGGGTTGCCCCTGATCCCTCGCAAGGTGCATTGCCCCTCTTGACCCTCGCCCGCTAACTAGCTAGCGGGCCCGCCATACACGACCCCTCGTCAATGGGGTCAATATTTATTTGTGGATTATAATTCTTTGTGATTTACTTAAATTCATGTTATTAAACTCTAATTTATTATTTGGTGATGTAAAAACTATGTGTTTGTGTTAGACAAATGATCTTAATTTTGATCCTTGACAACTCAAATGGATGATCTATTTAACTTGTGTTTGAAGAATCTTGTTGCAGGATTAGGTTGCTTCAAATAAGGTGAACAGAACATTTCTAGCGGTCGCACCTCACCTAAAGATGACCACTCCATGCAATTACAGAATGAAACCTTGTCACAGTAGGTTTCGCGGCCAGAAGTTCGACCTGAGTCGCGACCGCTCCTATAGAATAGCGATCGTCCAACTATGTGCACGACCGCTACTCAAGGAACTTAAATCATTACAATCACAGTAAGGTTCATGGTGACAAGAACGGTGAATGACTCGACCTCGCTTACCACTTTAGCGACCGCCCAGTCAAAGTCGCGACCGCCCCACCATTCAAGAAGAAATTGCTTAAAGAGACAGTAGTGTTCGCGTCCTCAGGTGCGTCCAGAAGTTCGACGCGAGAATATGAGTTCGACTGGGAAATGCCACCAAGGGCAACCGCGAGATTCAAATTAAGGCGGACATCTCTTTTGCCCTGTCAGAGAATGACACGTGACATGACCGTTGTAAACCCACTTCAATATTCAAAAAGGGCGACTGCACCTTTGCTTGGCGCGACCGTCCCGACAAACACAGCATGGGCAAGAACTGGTCCGACAAACACATCATGGGCAAGATTCCAGCTGCAGAGCACTAAAATTCGACCGTTGAAGATTTTTCAAAAGCAGCGACCGTCCCTGATTAAAAGGATGACCGCGTGAAGCATGAGCGCGACCATCCTTGTGTGAAGGGCGACCGCGAAGTGCTTCGGACAGTTTAAGTAAAGAAGGTCTAATCTGCCAAGACTTTATTCTCAACATAAATAACGGCTAGTAAGACCACATTGGCTATAAATACAATGTTTCTATGAGAAAATCAAGAGAGAGACAAATTGAGAAAGGATTTTCATAGCCAAGCAACGAATTTTCTTTTACTTAAACTTGCATTTGAATTGTAATGAATGTTAGGTGTTAGCATTGAAAACACCATTGTATAAGTTTGAGTGTGAGCTTGGGAAACACTTGGGTTGTGAGAGTATGCCTTGTAAAACTCTTGTTTGGGTTGTAAGTGTGAGCCTAAGAAAAACACTTGTGAAGTTAGGTGTGAACTTGTGAAAACACCAAAGTTGGAAGTGAGCTTGCAAAAACTTCAAAGATTAGTGGAACCTTAACAAGTTGTTAAGGAAGTGGATGTAGGATTGAAGTAAATCCGAACCACTATAAATCTTGTGTGTTCTCTCTTTCTTCCATTACTCAACCAACTCTCTATTCCGCATTTCTTGTTTGTTGAGTTTTTTCAATTGTCATTACTTCTTGAGGAAACCAATTCACCCCCCCTCTTGGTTGCCATCTTGGGACAACAATTGGTATCAGAGCCCTGAGATTTCTTAAACTTAATTGTGAAATCTGATCCACTATGGCAACTTCTTCTTCATCAAGCTCTCATGGAAATCTTAACTCTATTCTTAGACCTTACTTTGATGGAACAGATTACTCATACTGGAAACACAAAATGTATTTGTTTCTAGACAGTGAAGGGATTGAACTATGGGATTTCGTGGAAAGTGAGTGGAAATCTCCCACTCATGAAGTTGACGATATTCAAGTTCCACTTCCCAAAGCTCAATGGTCAACTAGCAATATCAGAGATCGATTCAAGAACAATAGAGCTGCTTCCATCTTGATGAACTCCATTTCAAGAGAAGAAGGTGGAAGAGTTCAACATTTAACTTGTGCACATTGCATTTGGAAAACACTTGAAAACTATCATGAAGGTACAACTCAAGTGAGATTCACCAAAAAACAAATGCATGTCCATGAGTATGAGCTATTCAAGATGAAACCAAATGAAAATGTCGCCGACATGACAAATCGCTTGCTTGCTATTGTCAATGAACTAAAGAAGTATGGCAAGGTATATGATCAAGGTGATGTAAACAGTAAAATCTTGAGAGCCCTAAGAGCTAGAAAGAACTTTGAATCCAAAGTATCATCCATAGAAGAAGCTCATGATCTCAGCACATTAAGAACCGACGAGCTAGTTGGAAAGTTACTCACATGTGAGCTACATAGTGAGAAAGAAGAAGATCAAGGTGAGAAAGAAAAGAGAAAACCAATTGCACTCAAAGCAATCAAAGAAGCTGAGAGCTTAAGCAATGAAGGTACTGATGATGAAGATGAAATGGCAATGTTCTCAAAAAGAATCAATGAATGGAAAAGGAAGAAAAGATTACAAGCAAACAAAGGCACACCTCCAAAATTCTCCTTCAAAGATAAAGAAAAGAAAAATGAGGTAAAGTGCTATGAATGTGGAAAAACTGGTCATATCAAATCGGATTGCTTCAAATTAAAAAACAAAAAGAAATGGGATAAAGAAAAGAAAAAGTCTCTCAAAGCCACATGGGATGACTCTTCCTCAAGTGAAGAAGAAGAAGAAGGAGGAATTGCAAATCTTTGTCTCATGGCTATTGAAGATGACTCCAATGAGGTAAGTACTCAATCCTTTGATCAAGTAGCACATGATGATATAAATGATATAGATGATAGTGATTTGATTGAGCACATGAATTTTAAAATAGAAAAATATTTCTCTAAAATGATGCTTTATAAAGAGAAAAACTCTAAGTTAGAAAAGGATTTTATATGCTTAAAGAACTCTACCTTAGAATTGAAAACCTCAAATGAACACTTAATGAATACAATAGGAGAGTTAAATAAAAGCTCACATGACTTAGAAAAGGTGATTAAAGAGAATGAGACATTGAAGCATGAACTAAAAGAACTAAAAGAATCAATTTCTAGATTTCATAAAGGAAAGGAAGCATTGAACATATTAATTAATAATCAAAGATCACCTTCCTTGAAATATGGATTAGGATTCAATGGCTCAACCAACATTGCACCTAGCAAACCAACATTTGTAAAAGCTTCTACAACTGAAATTTCTGATGTTCATATCAAAGATGCTTGCACCAAGTCTAAAAGAACTTCTTATGGTTCACTAGGAGATAAAGCCAAAAATAACTATGCATTGTTGTTCACTAAACTTGCACAAAAGAAATCACATACTTGTAGTTGTATGTATAATGCAAAAAGAAAAATACAGAAGCATAAAATGCCATGGCAATGCACATATTGCATGAAATTTGGACACAAAAACTTCTATTGTTATATAAGAAAGGCTCATCTCAAGTTAGAAGACTCTTTTTCTACTAACCATCAAGGACCCAACTTCATGTGGGTACCTAAAAGAAGATGATCACAATTGTCTTGCAGGTCTGCCTAAAATCTACTATCAATGAAAGCACATGGCTTGTGGATAGTGGATGCTCAAGGCATATGACTGGAAATGCAAAGCTCTTTACTAGTATTACCTACAAACACGGAGGTAATGTAACTTTTGGAAACAATGCTAAAGGCAAAATTCTTGGTGTTGGCTCCATTGGTTCTATTGGTAAGGATTTAATTGAAGATGTATGGCTTGTTGATGGTTTAAAACATAACTTGCTAAGTGTTAGTCAACTTTGTGATAAAGCATACTTTGTCAAGTTTGATTCCAAAGAATGCAAGATCACAAATTCAAATGATGTTATCATATTTAAGGGCACTAGAACAAACAACACTTATAATGTCAGCATACATTCAAATCATACATGTTTAATGTCCACTAATAATGATGCATGGTTATGGCATAGAAGACTAGGACATGCTGGTATGGATCAATTGAAATATATCTGCAATGAAAACTTAGTTGATGGCTTACCTAAGATAAAATATGATAAAGACAGAATTTGTGAACCTTGTCAACATGGTAAGCAACATAAAAGCTCATTTAAAACAAAGAATGTTATAAGCACCTCTAGACCTTTAGAGCTCATTCATTTAGATTTGTTTGGACCAAATAGAGTTACAAGCTTAGGAGGCAAATCATATGCATTTGTTCTTATTGATGACTACTCTAGATTCACATGGGTTAATTTCTTAGCTCAAAAGAATGAAGCTTTTAATTACTTCAAAACTTTTGCAAAAAGAGTTCAAAATGAAAAAGGATATGTGATCACATCTATTAGAAGTGATCATGGCAAAGAATTTGAAAATGAAAACTTTGAAGACTTTTGCAATGAACTTGGCATTTCACATAATTTTTCTGCTCCTAGAACTCCACAGCAAAATGGTGTAGTCGAAAGGAAAAATAAAACTTTAATTGAAATGGCTAGGACAATGCTCAATGAATATGATTTACCATCTTATTTTTGGGCGAAAGCCGTTAATACAGCTTGTTACATTGCAAATCGTGTTTACAAAAGGCATTTAACTAATAAAACCTCTTATGACCTATGGAATGGAAGAATACCCAGAATTGGATATTTTAGAGTATTCGGATGCAAATGCTTCATATTGAATACCAAGGATAATCTTGAAAAATTCTCATCCAAATCAGATGAAGGCATATTCTTAGGATATTCATCATATAACAAAGCATATAGGGTATTTAACATGAAAACTCTAGTTATAGAAGAATCAATGCATGTTGTATTTGATGAATCATCTAAACTTGATCAAAAGAAAGGTATTACTTTCAATGACCCTGCAGGTACTCTTGAACCTCTTGAATCTATTGATGCTCCAAAGATCAATCAACTTGAAGAAAAGACTCAAGATCTACCTAAGGATTGGCAATACAAGAAAGATCATCCAAAGGAACTCATCATTGGAGAAACATCAAAGGGAGTAACTACTAGATCTAAAATTAATCATGTTGATGTTAATTGTGCTTTTGTTTCTCAAATTGAACCAAAAACTATTGAGGAAGCTTTAAATGATGAAAATTGGATAACTGCAATGCAAGATGAACTTAATCAATTTGAAAGAAATAATGTTTGGCAACTTACTCCTAGACCTATAGATCATTCTATAATAGGATGCAAATGGGTTTATAGGAATAAGCTTGATGAAAATGGTCACATCATTAGAAATAAAGCAAGATTGGTAGCCAAAGGTTATAATCAAGAAGAAGGTATTGACTATGATGAAACCTTTGCCCCCGTAGCCAGATTAGAAGCTATTAGAATATTACTTGCTTTTGCATGTCATATGAACTTTAAGCTTTATCAAATGGATGTCAAAAGTGCATTTCTAAACGGACTTATAAATGAAGAAGTTTATGTAGAACAACCTCCTGGTTTTGAAAACTACAAATTTCCTTATCATGTTTTTAAACTTACCAAAGCCTTATATGGATTGAAACAAGCACCTAGAGCTTGGTATGATAAACTTAGTGCATATTTGCTTGAAAATGGTTTTTCAAAAGGAAAAGTAGACACAACTCTTTTTGTTAAAAAGGATAAGCACAACATTTTGATTGTACAAATTTATGTGGATGACATAATATTTGGAGCTACTAATAAAGTCTTGTGCAAAGAATTTGCTTCTTGTATGACTAGGGAATTTGAAATGAGCATGATGGGTGAACTCAAGTTTTTCCTTGGACTGCAAGTCAAGCAATGTGAAGATGGGATCTTCATCAACCAATCCAAATATACAAAAGAACTCATCAAGAAATTTGGAATGGATGGCTGCAAAACTAGCAAAACTCCCATGAGCACATCATTGAAATTAGGTAAAGATGAAAATGGTAAAGCAGTAGATGAGAAGAAATATCGAGGTATCATCGGATCACTACTTTACTTAACCGCTTCTAGGCCTGATATAATGTATAGTGTATGTCTTTGTGCTAGATTTCAAACTTGTCCTAAAGAATCACACTTGAATGCCACTAAGAGAATCTTGAAATATTTGAATGGTACAATGCATTTAGGACTTTGGTATCCTAAAAACACATCATTTCATATTATAGGATTTTCAGATGCAGATTATGCTGGTAGCATCTTAGATAGGAAAAGCACAATAGGAGCATGTCACTTTCTTGGTAATTGTCTAGTTTCTTGGCATAGTAAGAAACAAGCATCGGTTGCTTTATCCACAATGGAAGCTGAATATGTTGCAGCATGTTTTTGTTGCACACAAGTATTATGGATGAAACAACAATTGCTTGACTATGGTAAAGTGTTTAACAATATCTCCATTAAATGTGACAACACTAGTGCTATCAATTTGTCTAAAAATCCTATCCAACATTCTAGATCCAAGCATATAGATATTAGACATCATTTCTTAAGGGAAAATGTACAAAATCAGAATATAATCCTAGAATTCATAGACACAGAAAATCAACTTGCTGATGTCTTTACAAAACCCTTGAATGAAGATAGACTTAACTTCATTAAACTCAATTTAGGAATGATTGATGGAATCACTTTGAGTTAATTAAAACTTTTGCCTTACAATAAAGTTTCTATGTGCATAAATTTAATTTTTCTTAACACACTTGGAATATCTTCCATCTTTCCTTGAATTTTTCATTTTTTTAAGTCTGTCGCGGTCGCTCCAGTGTCCTTTAGCGATCGCTATCTCGTCTGCCAGTTTCACTCAATAAAAATCTCTGTGCGCGGTCGAGAAAATGAACATCAGAAATAAACGGATTGAAGTTTTTATAAATAGAAAAGATGTTTTTTATGGTTTTTTGGATGAAATAGAACCTAGTTTAAACTTTTGAAGAAAAAAGAATCAAATTTTGTTTTTGTTGAAAAATAAGTTTATTTAAGGTTTTAAGATTTTGAAGAGGTAAAAATAACAATTTTAAGTCTTTTTGGAAAAGAAAGAAACGTATTAGTGCTTTAACTTTGGAAAAACTAAATTAAAGTTCTAAGGTTTTTTATTTAAAAAATAAAATTTCATAGATTATGCTACTGTGAAAAAATAAAACAAAAAGAATTTAACATACCTCCTTTTGTTGATTCTCCAAAAATAATTCTTCTTGGATGAACAAGAACAAAGACAATTGCTACCTTTGTATTGCTTAAATCGTGTCTCTGCTATCCCAGAAAAAAAAAAGAAATTGAATTGCTCATTTTCCTTCATTGATTTGGTTTCAAATTTTCAAGTCTCTGTTTGGATTTCGACCTCCCTCCTTTTTTCTTTGTGTTTGGTCCTTATTTATAATGGTTTGATATAGTTTATTCCTAATTAGTCACGGCAAATAATATTAATAAAATAAAAAAAACCAAAACCTAATTGAATTAGGTTTCGAAAAATTTGCATCGGAAAAATTGCGCTGCCGAAAAAAATTGCCGCAGGAAAAAATGCGCTAGCAAAAAATTTTGCCGCAGGAAACTGCGGCAGTGGGCGGGCTGCGGGCGTCGCCCGCAGGAAAATCCTGTGAGCGAAATAGAAAAGCTATTTCGCCTGCAGAAAATTCCTGCGGGCGAAATGCCTACGGGCCCGCGCAATTTTTTCGACTCCGATTTTTATTTTTATTTTATTTTTTGACTTTTATTTGTTTATTTTATTTTTTATTAATAAAAATTAGATGCTAAAGCAAAAAATTATTTAACAAAAATTATTTTGGACCAATTAGACAACAAAAATCATTTTGAACTTAATAAAACATATTGGACCGGACTGGGTCAAAAATTAAGGGTCTACAATTTGCCCCCTGCTTGAATGATCTGAATATTTAGTGAAAGAGAGTGAAAAGCAATAAGACTTAATTTTTGAGATGGCTGAGGTTGTGGGTTCTGGACCCGGTTTGAGTTCTGGACTCAAGGATAAATTTAGGTTCTAGACCTAAGGAAATTTTGGGTTCTGGACTCAAGGATAATTCTAGGTTCTGGACCTAAAGAAAAATTTGGGTTCTGGACCCGGTTCGAGTTCTTGACTCAAGAATGATTCTAGATTCTGGACCTAAAGAAAAATTTGGGTTCTAGACCCAGTTCGAGTTCTGGACTCAAGGATGATTCTAGGTTCTGGACCTAAAGAAAAATTTGGGTTCTGGACCCGGTTCGAGTTCTGGACTCAAGGATGATTCTAAGTTCTGGACCTAAAGAAAAATTTGGGTTCTGGACCCGGTTAGAGTTCTGGACTCAAGGATGATTCTAGGTTCTGGACCTAAGGATAATTTGGGTTCTGGACCCAAAAGGTTTGGATACTCGATCCTAAACTAGACTGGGACACTCAATCCTAGCTGGATTTGGATACTTGATCCTAACAGGATTTGGATACTCGATCCTAACTGGATTGGGATACTCGATCCTAAATTAGATTAGGATACTCGATCCTAACTAGATTTGAATACTCGATCCTAACTGGATTTGGATACTCAATCCTAAACTGGATTGGGATACTCGACCCTAAATTGATTTGATTTGGGTACTTGGACCCTAGATTGGATACTTGGACCCGAGATTGGGCACTTGGACCCGAGCTTGAATTGATTTGGGTACTTGGACCCGAGAATGGGTGCTTGGACCCAAGATTGATTTGAATTTGGGTGTTTGGACCCGAGATTGAGTTTGACTGACCTTTTATCATTTGAGAAATCTGACTGCTCCGGTTATTCTATGCATTGTGGTTTTTCACCCTCAAAATGGATCTTCATCCTTTGAGATCGGGTCTTCATCCTTAAAAATGAATCTTCATCTTTTGACATCGAGTCTTTACCCTTGAAAAATGGATCTTCATCCTTTGAGATCGGTTCTTCACCCTTGCAAATGGATCTTCATCCTTTAAGATCGGGTCTTCACCCATGCAAATGGATCTTCATCCTTGGAGATCAGGTCTTCACCCTTGAAAATATGGATCTTCATCCTTTGAGATCAGGTCTTCACCCTTGTAAGTGGATCTTCATCCTTTGAGATTGGGTCTTCACTCTTGTAAGTGGATCTTCATCCTTTGAGATCGGGTCTTCACCCCGGCTTCAGCTCTTTTAGCTGGATTGATCTTTTGTCTTTTGCCTCTTCATTCTTTTGAGAATTCTAATTTTCTTTTTTATTCCATTCTTCTTTGTTCTTCCTTTGCACTTTTGCAAAAAATTTAGCACTTTTAGCTAGCCTTCATATCCTCTCCTTTTCCCCCTGTGTGGCGAGATATTTGCATGTGAGTTTGAAAATGTTTTATATAAACTCAAAAAATTGAAAAGGAGAAACTCTGCCCCTTGTGTAGGTGCAAACCAAAGATTTTATCCATGCAAGCTTTGATTGATGTTTTTGCCATCTAGTTCTTCGCACAAGCACGTATTTCTTCTCTTTGCAAAATTACTAGAGCTTTCTCAAGCAATGGGCTTTCCATGCCCCCCTGATTTGACATCTTCTTTTGATTCTTCACTTCACAGAGTGTTTGCTGTTTACCTTGATAAAGAATAGACAATACAAGACAAGAAAGTGCGATGTGATATGCTCATGTATGCATGATATGCATGAATAATACTTATAGTTGTTCCATTGACTCATAGACCGAGGCGATCAGCAGAAGTATTCTCATTGACTCATTTTCGACGCTTGTTCAAATCTTGCATTGGAATGATAGAAAGCTTTGCATTTATGGCTTTTATCTCTGAGATGTTGAGAACATGAGTGGTGGAGACCCCTGGCAGCAGAGTTAGGGATTCATCTATTTCGAACTATATTTCAACATGTCAGTTGATAGCTTCTTCATGACCTTGCCAATAATCATTTCCTTTGCCCAATGTGTTATTCAAGGTTCAACATACTTCCCTTAACTTGAAGGCTTTGTATGACAAAACACTTCTTTTTTTTTTTTTGAATTTGAAATCAAATGTTGGCTTTGCCAAATCAATGTCAATGTACCTCAGGACTTGATTTTCCAAATTAACATATCTACAACATGACAACCTTAGTTACCATACTAAACTTAGGAATCAATTCTATTTAAGCAAGAATTGTTGCACTTCAGATAGGCACATACATATTACTTTGCCAAAGGTCTCATCTGAGTTTAAATATTGTCTATCTCATATGCATGCTTATCCAAACTATCTCCACTAATAGACTCTACCTACCAAGAGAGATCAACAGGTCTTTGATAAGCTTGAAATGGGGTCTATGAGGAACACGAGTTTAAATGGAGGCCATTTTGAGATTGGAGCTGGTGTGACACAATGGACAAACCTTCACACTACAAACTTCTTGTTGGAATTTTAGACAGCTTGGAGGCAATCTTGCTAGACTTCAAATTCTTGGCATTAATCTGGATCTTGATTAGGACAGTTTATGCCCTTGCAAAAAGTTTGGTTCCCAAACTCATTTCTTTTCTTCTTCTCCCTTTTCTTTATTTCTCTTACTCTTCCCTTTCTTTTATCATTTTGTCCTTCTTTCTTGTAGGACTATCAAGTATAGAACTTTCAAAAACTATATGGTCTTTCTCCAATTTTGATTGAATCTTTAGTAGGGTTGGACCAATTCAAACCAAATCAACCTTATGAACCCAATGGAAGCCTTTTGTTGTCTTAGGTAAAAGAGAACTCAGTTGGCTTTTTGAACTATTTTGGAATTTCTCTCTTTTTTTTCTTTTCTTTCTCTTTTTTTCTTTTCCTTTTTTCTTCTCTTTTTTCTTTCTTTTCTTTTTTTTCCTTTTTTTTTGTTTTGTTTTGTTTTGTTGTTTTTTTTCTTTTTTTTCTAGCTCTAAAAGAGTTGTCTTATTTGTACCAACTTGGGCTCCCAATAATGGATGAGTGGAGTAACATACATCTCCTTTAATAGGGATAAATTATTTGTTACTCTGATGTTGATGTTGTCTTGATATATTGGAGATAGTAAGTAAACTTCAACTACCCTTATGGTTTTGAGAACATCAACTACCCTTATAGTCTTGAAAACATCAACTACCCTTATGGTCTTGAGAACTTCAACTACCCTTCATGATCTTGACCAATCATTGCTTTCTTTGATCTTCTTGCCACTTTATCTTAGTGATCATAAGACTTGTCAAAAGTATCACAATAGCTCAGGGTAGATTATTGGGGTTATATGCTAATGAAAAGAAAGCTAAAATTTTATGAAGACTCAAAGGGCCAAACAATGCCTAGATCATTTCTCTCTTAAATAAGTAGAGTTCAATTTTTCCTCGAAAGTTTGTCAAAGCATGTTCTAAGACTGACTAGGACCTAGAAAAAGGTAATTATGTAGGAGCCCTCTCTAAGTAAGCATACACAACTCAATGCTATAGAGCAATCCCCTCATCTAGTAAAGTCATTCACGTCATGATGCATGAATATATTAATTAATGAATTATCAAGCTAGATTCCTCATTGGTTGAGCACCAAAATGAACAAAGACCAACAAAAATTTTGATGAAAGTAATTTATTCAAGCAACTTTAAATTTGAAAAAACAAGATTGTTCAATTTAATATTAAAGAAAGTAAAATTAAAAAGCAATATTCAAGTTAAGGAAAGTTCATTGAGTTAGGCTTCTTTTCCTTTCACATCTTCAACATCCCCCTCTTGAAAGGATGATAAAACAAAATCTTCTTCCAATCCTTTTCCCACCATGAAGGTTGCTGGTGGAGGCACTCTTCCAAATTTAGGCAAAGGGTTGTTCTTGGTATTGGGCTTATCCGGCTCGGGTAGCTTGCCACTATCAATCAAATCTTGGATCTCATGCCTTAGACGAGCACATTTATCTATTTCATGTCCTCGCATTTGATGAAATTGACAGAAGGCCTCGGCGTTGAAGTTTGGTGGCAATGGATTATGTAAAGATCAAGGAGCTAACGGTTGTAACAGACCCAAGACAAAGGCTTCCCCAGATCTGAGAATTGTCTTTTATTCCCTTGACCAGTTAAATTAACATCAACTTCTTTTTTTGTGCTTTGATTGTTAGGCTGGTTGTTCCCTTTCTCATTCCTTCTTATTGAAAAGAGATTCTTCTCCCTTTCCCACTCTTCAATTTGCAAACTAGCTTGGAGAAGATCTTTGAAGTCCCTTATAAGGGTGTGAGACATTCTTTCATGGAGATTAGGCAACACCCCTCTCACAATCATCCTTATTTGATCGGATTCATCGGGCCTCTTGTTGAGTAAAGCGGCCTTATTTCTCCACCTTTTCACATAGTCTACAAAATTCTCATTTGGCCTTTGCCTAATGGACTTAACTTCCATTCAGGTAACTTCCATTTCAACTTTGTATCCATATTGTTGGATGAAGGCCTTGTATAGCAAGTCCCAACTCTTTTGTGTTCCTTTATCTAAGGTATTGAACCAACTTTGGACAATAGGGTCTAATGAGAGCATAAAGTACATTAGAGTTTGAGCCTTAGTAGCTCGGGCAGACTGCATGGCAGTGATGTATTACTTCACGTGTTCAAATAGTTTGTCGATCTCAGACATCTCTTCGGTTTTCAGCTTCTTCTCAAATTTCTTTTCTAATTAGCAATCATCTTTTCAACGTCGGATGTCTCGGTCTTTTTGATAGTTGCTTTCTCACCAACCTTTGGTTCTTTCTTCTTCTCTTGAACATCTTGGTAGTATTGAGCCCAATCATCATCATCATCAATGATCACCTTTTCATCGTCAAAAACCACTTCACTAACTTTGGTCTTCCCTTTGTCCTTTGGTTTCTTAGTGCTAGCAGATGCCTCGACATGGTTCTCTAAGATTGCAGTCAACTGGTTTTCCATGGTCTCAGCTAGGGCCTCTTTGATTTCTTCCATCTTGGCATTGAGGGCCTCATCCACCATCCTTTGAATTTGTTCGGGCTCCATTATTTTTGGTGAGCAAGTGATTGAGTCGTTGCTAGATACTTCATCTCCGGCGTAGGTCAGATTGTTGTAAGCTTTAGAACTATCGTAATCCAGGGCTGTGAGCCATAAAGGATCAATGATATGAGATGCAAATGTATGCATGTATGCATGTATGCGCAAAACAATCAATAAATAAGGGTAAATAGGACGTTCCTTCCAACCGTATAACATCCACACACGAATGGAGAGTCCCTTTTCCTAGGTATATGGTTAACAAAATACCAACATGGGGTATCTTGCTTTCGAATAATTCCCTCGGACGTTTCAACCAATAGTTATATTTTCAAAAATGGAAATCAGTCCATGATAATTCCTATCAATTAGGTTTTTATCCATTTATCCAACTAAAGTAGCCTTTATGCTATCTTGGATTAAAACTAAATTAAGAGGTTTATTATAGATAGATTTCTCACTTGAAAAAATTAACTAATGGTTCATGCCAAAAACAAGCCCATGGTTAATTTATTCTTAGTATAAACTAGGCTCACAATTGATTTTTGGTATTTCTCAATTGACCTAAATAATTTGCAAGCTCTTTGTAAGGAAAGATAAGCCCATTGTAAAACGATCTTAAAAAAAATGTATTTTGGGCTTAGTATTTGGGCCATGAGCAAAAGAATTTTTTATTTATTTTTAGAAAAGTCTTATGTCCAAAGATCATCTTGAAAATTTTTGAAAATATCTTTAGTCTTTTGGACTTTAAAGAAAAATTTCTTTTGAGCTTACAATATACCTAGGTCATATTAGAAAAAGAACAAACCAAATAAGCCATGATTTAAGCCAAAATAAATTAACCATAGCCAAACAACATGCATTTGGGGTAAAACCTAAGGAAAGTAACTAGGCCAATTACATGAGCTTTAGTCTTTGGGTTAAAAGGCTTAGGTTCCCATAGCAAGTATATACCAAATGGTACGAGGCTATGAGTGGTTATGCCATGCACGATCTCCATACCTTGAGCGAAAGTATGGTATCCATTACATAACACAACACGGGTAACACGAGCGTCCTAACTCACGCACACGATGCAATCTAAGATGATGCAATGGATAATATCATTATAAGAAAGAATAGAATAATATAAAGACCAACAGAATCAACTTCTCTTATCCCCAGTGGAGTCGCCACTGTGAGCGGGGATTTTCGCCCCCACTCCCGGTGGAATGGTTCTTGCGACTTCGGCAATGTTTAGGCTCGGGGCCTTAGAGAACATGGACCTAAGTCTGGAGAAAATGGAGTCGCCACCCGGACAGGATGGGAAAAAGAAAGGGGTGGATGACTCGATTCCTAAGGAATCCCCAACCCCCTAATGGGTTCAAAAAGTTGGGTACGTGTGGGGAAGCTGAGAAATGGCCCAGCACCCCCACAACACCCGGTTCATTGGAACCGGCCTCCTTTATAGGTCTTAATATTATAAATTTCTTAAATATAACAACATTATCCATATTACACACAATAATTAAAAGAAAGCATCATTATATTAAAATCAAAGTAATGTCCAAACAAAGAAAATAAATGGACACCCATCCAAGGATGGAAACATGTCCTTACATCACATGCCTAGATAGGACACCCACCAAAAGGTAGGAACATGCCCTTTACATAGGTTCTAAAATAGAAAAGCAAATTAAATTACATGATATTTAACTAATGAGGTACCCACCAAGTGGAAACATACCTCTTACAACATTTGGAAGTCTAAACAAATTGATAATATAAATAACCATTCACCATAAATAAATCATTCATCAAAGCTATTAATCAAAATATGAAATAAACATCCATCCATGATAAATTAAATAAATCAGGTATTGAAATTAAATAAATTAAAGCATAAGAGATAAATCAAAGCATAATAAAGTATAGAATTAAATAAAGCAAATAAAAGTCCAATTATAGCTACTGTGACTTTTTATGGAATTAAAATAGATTAGGGTTTTATGTTTTAAAAGGTTGGTAAGACTCTTTGATTAACTAAATTAATATTTGAATGGTGAAATCATGAAACTAGGGTTTTAGACACTTTAAAATACTTTTGATTCATGGTTTTAAATGATGATTTCAAGCTGCTATGTAAAATTTAAAGTATTTATGTTTTATGGTTTTTTAATGTTTTAAAGGATTAGGGCTTAGAAAAAATTAAGGTTTAAGGTTTTAAAGTAGTTAGAGTTTATTATTTTAGGTTTAGAAGTTGAATTAGGGTTTTAGGATTTAAAATTAGGGTCTCGGGTGATGAATTTTAATTAGGATTTAGAAGGACAATTTGATGATTTCATGAGGTTTTATGAATTTAAACAAATGGATTGAAGTTTTTATAAATAGAAAAGATTTTTTTTATGGTTTTTTGGATGAAATAGATCCTAGTTTAAACTTTTGAAGAAAAAAGAATCAAATTTTGTTTTTGTTGAAAAATATGTTTATTTAAGGTTTTAAGATTTTGAAGAGGTAAAAATAACAATTTTAAGTCTTTTTGGAAAATAAAGTAATGTATTAGTGCTTTAACTTTGGAAAAACTAAATTAAAGTTCTAAGGTTTTTTACTTAAAAAATAAAATTTCATAGATTATGCTATTGTGAAAAAATAAAACAAAAAGAATTTAACATACCTCCTTTTGTTGATTCTCCAAAAATAATTCTTCTTGGATGAACAAGAAAAAAGACAATTGCTGCCTTTGTATTGCTTAAATCGTGTCCCTGTTATCCTAGAAAAAAAAAAGAAATTGAATTGCTCCTTTTCCTTCACTGATTTGGTTTCAAATTTTCAAGTCTCTATGGATTTCGGCCTCCCTCCTTTTTTCTTTGTGTTTGGTCCTTATTTATAATGGTTTGATATAGTTTATTCTTAATTAGTTATGGCAAGTAATATTAATAAAATAAAGAAACCAAAACCTAATTGAATTAGGTTTCAAAAAATTTGTGTCGAAAAAATTGCGCTGCTGAAAAAAATTGCCGCAGGAAAAAATGCGCTGGCAAAAAATTCTGCTGCAGGAAACTGCGGCAGTGGGCGGGCTGCGAACAACCATTTCGCCCGCAGGATTTTCCTTCGAGTAAAATAGAAAAGCTATTTTTCCCACATATTTTTTCTGCGGGCGAAATATCTTGGGCCAGTTCGCCTGCAGGAAATTCCTGAAGGCGAAATGCCCACGGGCACGCGCGACGATTTTTCTTCGCCAATTTTTTTTACTCCGATTTTTATTTTTATTTTTATTTTTTGACTTTTATTTGTTTATTTTTATTTTTTATTAATAAAAATTAGATACTAAAGGAAAAAATTATTTAACAAAAATTATTTTGGACCAATTAGACAATAAAAATCATTTTTAACTTAATAAAACATATTAGACCGGACTGGGTTAAAAATTAAGGGTCTACAGTAACCTAACTCATTAGGAAAGACAAAGTGTCTCCACCCTAATCTATCAAGATATCTGAAGAGTTCTCCTTGATTGTTAAGGGTTATAAGCATCCCTTCAACAGGCATTTTGTAACATCCGCTGAAAATTCTCTTATAAATTTCCAGAGAATGTCACTTAACATACTATCTATCTTGTAACCATTTAGAACACTTATTTGAAGAAATATTATCAACAGTTTGATCAAATTATCGATAAGGTTTCCTTTGAAATTGTCACTAAACAAAAAGTTTCAAATATGAAATCACAATCTATCACATTTCATCCCAATTGTTTTTACATTCAAACCAACTCTAACATCTCCAATAGAAATTAACTCATTTATGTATCAAAGAGTCTATTATAAACTCAATAGTTCATAATGCAATATATATTAAATATGGTAAGAATTTATGGTCATTAAGTCTCTAAATACAAATGTTTTAATTGTGCTTACAAACTTGTACAACATTCCAATATTATCAATTGAATTAAACAATACACTAATTCTCCAAACAATGTATATATATACAAATTATTCGCTGCAGTACCACTAAATTCTGAACATCTTCACTATAAAACCTCAACTTCCTTTGTTCCATTATACCTGCGTGTTAGAAACATTCTAACATGCTAAGCCGATAGCTTAGTGGTGCTTATATAACATATTTTGCCACTTGTGAGCGGGGGTTTTTTCCCCCCACTCCCGGTGGAATGGTTCTTGTGACTTTGGTACTGTTTAGGCTCAGGGCCTTAGAGAACACGGGCCAAGCCAGGAGAAAATGGAGTCACTACCCGGATGGGTCGGAAAAAAGAAAGGAGTGGATGACTTGATTCCTAAGGAATCCCCAATCCCCTAATGGGTTCAGAAAGTTGGGTACATGTGGGGAAGGTGATAAATGTCCAGCACCACCACAACGCCCAGTTCATTGGAACCGGCCTCCTTTGTAGGTCTTAATATTATAAAATTCTTAAATATAACAATATTATCCATATTACATGCAACAATTAAAATAAAACATCATTATATTAAAATCAAAGCAATGTTCAAATAAAGCATAAAAATGGACACCCATCCGAGGATGGAAACATGCCCTTTACATTAGTCCAAAAACTTTAAAATAAAATAAATTACATGATGCTCACGACATGAGGTACCCAAAAATATGGAAACATGCCTCTTACAATTTTAATACCAAAACAAATAAATAATAATCATAATAATAAAGAAAATAGCCATCCATGATAAATTAAATAAATCAAATTAAGCAAATCAAGCATTGAAATTAAATAAATCAACCATCAAAACATATAATAAACTATATACTGAAATCTAAAATTAATTAAAGCAATAAATATATAAATTTAAGGTTTTAAAGAATTTAGGATTTTTAGAATTTAGGGTTTTGGAACTTAGGGTTTTAGAAACTAGAGTTTCGTAATTAGGGTTTTGAAATTAGGGTTTTTAGGATTTTTAAAACTAGGGTTCTGGAATTCAGAATTTGGAATTAGGGTTTTTGAAACTAGGGTTTTGGAATTTAGAGTTTGGAATTAAGGTTTTTGGGTTTAACTTACTGCCTTAAAAACATAATTTTGGATTTGGAGAAATAAATTAAGGTTTTGGAAAAATAATCAACATTTTGGAGTTTAATAATGAAATGGTTTAGGCTTTTGGATAAAAATAGTTTTGAGTTTTGAGTTCTAATAAAATAATTTACGGTTCTTGCGGTAAAGTAAACAAAATAGATTCGAACAATTAATTTAATTCCTCGACGGCTACTAGATAGTTTTATGTTTTTTACGAAACATGGAAGTGGGGTTACGAACACCAACTGATCAAGCAAACAATTAAAGTTATTACAATAAAGATCAATTTACTGGATGTTCAAAGATAAAGGTACTGCATGTTCAAAGATCAAGTTACTGTATGCATGTTCTTATTAATTAGAGAAAATGATGCTACTATGAGCATGAATAATTTATGATTAAAGATCAAACCTGCGTAGTCAGTTTCACCAAATTGATTTCTGGATGAACAATAACAAAGGCAATGTTGCTGCCTTTGATGGATTGACGATTGATGAATGTTTGTTGCTAATCTTCTCTGTTTGTTGCTGTCTCCTCTGTTTTATTGTTTAATCTCTCTTAATATTAATTGTCGACCTCCTTAATGTTAATTACTACCCTTGTTAATATTCATTGCCGTCCCTCTTAAATTCTGAAACATTATTATTTATTGGCCCTAATCTTACTTAGAATCCTTAACCCTAATATTAATTTGTCCTTAAAAAAAATTCTAGTTCAATTAGGAAAATCATTGAAACCATGACGATCTGGGGCAACCAGGTCGACATGAGCTAAGGCGATGTTGGCCTAGTTGCCCTAGGTCAACATGAGTCTAACCTCATGTCAATCTGTGCTGCCAGATCGACATGAGGCATGCTCATGTTGACCTTGTCCCTCCAGGTCGACATGAGCAATTGCTCATGTCTCTCCGGCCGGCCTGACTCGAATTATTCTTACCTTTGTTAACTTATGGACAGAAAAGTTTTAATTTGGGCCTATTCGGCTTGATTTTAGGGTTTTAGAATTGAATTTTTGCGTCTTTAATCAGAACCGACTTCTTTAAAAATTATAAATTAGGTTTAAATATTTTAAAGTCGGATCAAATTTATTTTGGCATTCTTTAATTAGGACTATATCAAATTGGGGTCAAAAATTAAGGGTCTATAGTTTGCCCTCTGCTTAAACTGTAACACCCCTTCTCGACCTACATATGTAAGCCGAGTAGAGGTGCCACACTATCCTAATGTTGCTACCAATTTTACTTAGTCAAATTTTTAGTTCCGATTTTTACAGAAATTTTGCCATAGTATTGCCTAAAAATTGAGTCCCAAGTGTTGACAAAACTGGTTTTTTTTTTCTGATTTTTAAAAACATTTTACACAAACCAATGCAAATAAAATCATTCTCAGTACACTCCCAATAAATCCCCCTTATAACCTCAACTACAACCTGCAAAAAGGATTTACACTTCTAGTACAACATAAAGTAAAGGTTTATTATGAAATACAGTAGATAAAATATTTGTTCACTATGCAGCGGAAAATAACAATATTTACAAATTCATATATATACAAACTCAAGTTTTACAACCCATAAAATTTATACATTTCTTTGGCAGTCAGTCTTTGATCTTTAAGCCCACTATCAACACCTCAAAATCTAGACTTGACTCGGCCTAGAGGAACTCTCTGGTTCTTCCCTGTCACCTGCGTGAAGAATCACATTCGCGCTAAGCCAATGGCTTAGTTGTACAAATTACAGTGCTATGATGCTTTAATGCCATGCTAATGTCACACAATAAAGATTCAAGATCAATTCAAGAGAATATTATATTTCAAATCTTACCGGTTTCAATAATGTATGTATAGTAGTCATCTCATTATTCATTTGTTTCACCATTCAATAGTCACATTTAAGCAAACACAAGCATGGGCCCAAAAATAATCTAATATGCTATTCAAAGTTCAGAGTTACTGTTTTGGTCTATAATCATAATCATCAATACATTTATCCATGGATATTCAACTAGATTTGAGTTTACGACCCAGTCATTTCACCCAATCTAGTTTTGAATAATTTGTTTTTGAGGTTTACGACCTGGTCATTTCACCCCAAAAACATCACATTTCACATTTTTCAACTGGAATCGGCTTACGACCCGGTCATTTCACCTATCCAGTTATTTATAGGCATGCCGCCAAAACCAGAACTCTGAAAATTGAATAAACATATTAGGCACACAATGAATTCATTTATCTCATTATCAATTTCTTTTCATTTCATTTCTCATAATTAATTAGGCAACCATGCCTCATATCTCATATGATCTCAAATCACAATAGGGCAATTCTTCATAATATCATATCTTTTACATTTCATATTCCCTATTTCATTTCATCATTCAAATGGATATAATCAATGGCATTAACACATATTTTACTTACTTATCATAACATTCACATCATACCAAACATACATTATTAATATGCATTAATAATGCATTAGATTTCTTAACACATTTACAATCAAATGTATGTTAAATCTCAACATAATATGAATGTATGAAATAATGTAATTTGTACTTACCTTAAAACCAACTCACACCAATCTATACACTTACTCTTCCAAGAATCCTCAACACTTAGGCTAGGGCAATTCAACCTCTTCACAACCTAATCCAAAAGGAGTATTAGCAAAATGACCATATGAATAGTACATTCTGGTTTTAGACTCTACTCTATCCTTATTTTGAAACTTTGTATAAAATAATCTACTTGACTAAAAATTCTAAAATTTTTACAGAACTAAATTTTACATCTTTAAATCATTCCTTTAAAATTTCAGATCAAACTGAGCACAAAATCTTGGTCAAATAGTTCACCCAACCAGACTGCCCCAATTGCCCTGCATCCTGGCAGCAGTTCTGAACTTTGTGAATTCCATAAATTAAATTCAATCAACGTGGTTCCAAATTATTTTTATCAAATACTAGACTCACTAAGCAACAACATATCCAAAATTCAATTTAATATGATTTTTCTACATTTTATTAAAAATCCCGAAATATAGCTGTCTCAGTTAAGGTACCTGCTGGAACAGGTTTAGTAAAAATAATCTTTCCAAAATCATAACCATTCCAAAATCGAATCAACATATTTTTCAGTCATTCTAGACTCATAGAGGCACAACATATCAAAAATTCACTCCAAGAAAATTTTTATATATTTAATTAAAAATCATATAAGTCACAGCCTTTACTAATGGTAAAACAGAAAAATTTTCACTAAACACAACTCTTCCTCTTCCATCACCAACACCAACCTAACTTCTTATCTTTAATTCCATTTCAACACTTACAAACACACCACAAGCAATCCTAACCATATTATCAACAACACTTCATCAAACTCAAAAATAACTTCAAAAACAACAAGAGCAATCAAGAGAGAACTTACCAAAATAATGAAATTTCTTGAAATTCCAACTTGTTTATTTGAAATCTCCTTCAATTTTGGTCTTGGAAAATCAAATCCCTCTTTTGCTCTCTTGCTTGAGTGATGGCTGGCCAAACACAAAGGAAGAAGAAGAAAAATAAAAATGAATGGCAAAGTCAACTTTACTCTCTTCTTTAAACCTCCACCAAGTAATTTAAAAAGAAAATTACTTAAATACCCTCACCTATTTATTTTACTTCTCTTTCACTTATTACCCTATTTAGTAATTTCACAAAGAACAAATTAAATATCTTCATCCCTTGACCATCACATTTGACTTGTAAATATGTTGTATATATTTCCATATACACAACATATACACTTTCTTTTAAATTTCTTTTCTCTCCCAAATTAACATATACATTTTAATTCAAATAAAACAACAATTATACTAAAACTTCTAGGGCACATTTTTGGGATATTACATAAACGATCTTGAATTGATTCAGAGAGTGAAAAACAACAATACTTTTAATTTTGGCAAAAATAGACTTAATTTTCTTGAGATGGTTTTGGGTTTTGGACCCGAGATGGTTTGGGTTCTAAACCCAGTTCAAGTTCTGGCCTCGAAAAAGATTTGGGTTTTGGACCCGAGATAGTTTGGGTTCTAGACCCGGTTTGAGTTGTGCACTCAAAAAAGACTTGGATTCTAGACGCGAGATAGTTTGGGTTCTAGACCCGGTTCGAGTTCTGGACTCAAAAAAGACTTGGTTTCTGGACCCGAGATAGTTTGATTAACCTTTTATCAGTTGAGAATTCTGGCTTAACTGGTTGTTCTAATCTTTAACGGATTGTGGGTCTTTGTCCACAAAAAATGGATCTTTACCCGTTGGAAATTGAGTCTTTACCCTTGAAACATGGATCTTTATCCATTGAGGATTGGGTCTTTACCCTTGAATCATGGATCTTTATCCATTTGAGATCGAGTCTTTACCCTTGAAACATGGATCTTTATCCACTAGAGATCGGTTCTTTACCATTGTGTAGACCGTTAATTTTTTACCCAGTCAGATCCGTTATTTTTTTATATAGGCCAAAATAATTTTTTTGGTATTTTAATTAAATAATATTTATTTTAGTAAAAATAAAAATAAAAATGATGAAGTTAATAAAATAAAAATAGTAATAAAAAATAAATAAACAAAAATAAAAATAAAAATCGGCGATTGAAAAATTGACGACGAAAAATTCATCGGCGAAAGTAGAATTGTCCAAGGCCAATTCGCCCGCAGGAAATTCCTGCGGCGAATTGGCTGCCCGCCTAGCCAATTTCTCCAGCACTCGCAAATCCTTGCAATTTTTGGCCAACTCTCGCAGTTTTCGCCAGCGAAATTTTCCAACGCAATTTTTTTTTCTGAAACCAAATTCTATTTGGTTTTGGTTTCTTTTCCTAATTAATTTTAGTTTCCTTAAACAATTAGAAGTAAGATTATAATTTTTCCTATAAATAACACTTTAAAACTTAGAATTAAGGATGGAAAAAAATTAGTGTGATCAAAAATTGGACTTTTGAACTTGGATTGGATCGGATAAAAGAAAAGGCAGAAAACCCTAGCAAGAACATTACCAACAAGCAAGCAATCAACAATTCATCAAAGGCAGCAACCTTACCTTTATTATTGTTCATCTAGAAAGCAATTTTTGGTGGAACCAACAAATGGAGGTTTGAATCTCTATTTTCTTTATTTATTTCTTTACAGTAGCTTCATCATTCAAATTGAATTAATTGTTTCATCATACAAATTGATCAAAATCTTAAAAACCCTAAAATGTTTCTTCTAAATCTTAAGAACCCTAAAAGTGATTCTTCTGTTTCTAAAAACTCTAAATTACTTTTCTGCTTCCAAAACTTTAAAACCCTAACCTAATCTCTATTTCAAAAATCCAGTAGCCTTGATTTTTTCCAAGTATCAAAAGCTTTAAACCTAATTAATTCTTCTTTCCAAAATCACATAGTAAGTATTATTCTTTTAAAAATAACACTAGTTTCTTCCAATTTCAAAACCCTATTTTCTAAATCTTAAACCCTAAAATCTTAATTTTCAACACCGAAACCTACAATCCTAAAAGCCAATTTTCAAAATCTTCGGGGCTCGGGTGTAACACCCCTAAATTCCAAATACGTTCACTACATATCACCACCATGTAATGAACATACATAGAACCTAAGAATGCTACATTTTTCCATAAACAATTTGCAATATATATATATATATAGTATAATGGTATTTACTATTAAAATAAAACAAAATAAGTATAAACATTTGATTTAATACGCAGCGGAATTTATCAAATGTATTTGCATATATAAATATGTCCAAGTACAAGTTTACAAAATTATATACATATACATTAAATCCAATACTTTACAAAACATAAAGAGTCTATACATGATTGGCAGCTTTCTCTTTGATCTTTAAGTCCTACACAACTCTTCAATTCCTAGACTCACTCGGTCTAGTGGATCTCTCGGGTTCTTCTCTAACACCTGCGCGATGAACACAATCGCGCTAAGCCAACGGCTTAGTAAAACAACTACACTATCAAAATGCTTGATGCAATGCTCATGACACTCAATCAAGTAAATAATACATAGCAAGTCATAACTTATTCATCATAAATTATCATATCATAATTACATTTCAGAACATAATAATATATCATTACTCATCAATTTCATTAGGTAATGGTCACGATTCATAAATCCTAAATTACATTAAACCTAAGACATACCTGGGCCCAAAACACCCTAATATATTATTCAAAGTTCAGAGTCCCTGTGTTTGATTCAATATCACAATCATCAAGCCCGTAGGCAAAATATATCATATCTCTATCCATGGATAGCGTAACAGACCCAGTCTCTTGGACCATCAACCCATTAACATGAGGAGATCCTCAACCTGGCTAGACTGTTACTAATTCTCAAATGGAAGTGGTTTACGGGTCTCCCATTTCACCATCATTCCATATTCACATTTTACAACTGGAATCGGTTTACGGGCCTCCCATTTCACCTATCCAGTGATTCATAAACATTACTCAAATTGGACTCGGCTTACGGGCCTCCCATTTCGCCTATCCAATGAGTTATAGGCATGCCATCAAATACAGGACTCTGAAAGTTGAATCAACACATTAGGCATACTAACATTTCATTTATTCTTTCTCAATTCATTTCACAATTCGTAATTTATTAGGCAATCATGCCTCAACCATTTCATTTGAATCATCTTGGCCCAAAACACAATGGCCTCACATATCATCTTAATTATCATAATCAATCACAATTCACATTACATTATCATATAAGCAACATGCTTTACATTCTTTACTTACTTCAAATAAAACAGAACAGAACGACTATCGCGGTCGCACCAAGCTAAGTCGCGACCGTTCTACACAATCAAAAGATAAAATTTATCACAGTAGGTTTCGCGGTCAGAAATCCGATCTGAGTCGCGACCGCACTTCACAATCAAAGATGAAACCTTAACACAGTAGGTTTCACGGTCAGAAGTTCGATCTAAGTCGCGATCGCACTTCAATAATCGCGACCGCCCCAATTCACGTGTCTCATGCATAAACCCTAACTTTAACAAACCTTCTTTTGTTTAACATCAAACACATTATACACAACATAACCTCATTTAAAATGGACACAATCAACATCCTCAATACTTATTTACATCATCAAAACACATTAATACACATTTGATACCACAACACATCTACAACCAAAAGAATGTTAAGCTTACACATTATATGCATGTTTGTAAACAAATAGTTGTTCTTACCTTATAAACACTCAAACAACTCCAAGAAATCTTCTCTTCCAAAGATTGTTCACTTTACAATTAAGATAAACCACTTCTTCCAAAACCTAACCCAAACAATAATATAATACATCAATTTCTATAACATTGACAACACTTACAAACTCAAATCCTAACACAAACTCAACACAACCACTTCCAATACCAACACCAACTCAACTTCTCGTCTAACAAGCAAAATCAACACTTAAAATCACACCATAACCCATTTAATCACACCATCATCAAAACACAACTCAACTCAAACCAAGCTTCAAAAATAACAAAGGCAAACAAGAGAAAACTTACCAATTAATGAAATTCCTTGAAATTCCAACTTGTAAACTTGAAAACTCCTTCCAATCCAAGCTTAAAATCATCAAAACCTTCAATTATCCTCTTGCTCTCCTTGTCCCTTTGTTCAGCCGGCCACACCAAGAAGAAAGAAGAAATATCAACCACAAGAAACAAAGTCAACTCTCCTTTAATCTCCACCAAGTATTCCAATTCAAACAATTACCAAAATACCCTTAACTATATAACTAACATTTTGTCTCTTATGTGCCCAATTATGTAATTACTCACTAATAAAAGAAATATCTTCCTCCACTATCCAACACCTTGACTTTCCATTTTGACCACTTTATATGTTATATATATCACCATATACACAACATATAAACTTGTCTCTAAACCCTATTTCCTTTCCCAATCACCATACATAAAATTCTCTTCCAATATCTTATCAACTTATTACAATATAAACATAACTCAAGTGCAACAACAATAACACCAAGACTACTAGGGCATAATTAAGGATATTACAATTCTCCCCCTCTAAAAAGAAATTTCGTCCTCGAAATTACCTGAAGTCAACTCTGAAACAACTGAGGATATTGTTCTTGCATGAATTGTTCACTTTCCCAAGTTGCCTCTTCTCTTCCATGATTCTTCCATAACACTTTCACAAGTGGCACTCTCTTGTTCCTCAACTCTTTCACTTCATGTGCCAAAATAGCAACTGGTTCCTCTTGAAATGTCAGATCTGGACTTACCTCAATAGATTCAACTGACAACACATGAGATGGATCCGACCTATATCTCCTCAACATAGAAACATGAAACACATTATGAATACGATCCAACTCAGGTGGCAAAGCAAGTCGATACGCCACTGGCCCAACTCTTTCTAACACTTCATACGGCCCAATGAAACGAGGACTCAATTTTCCTTTCCGACCGAACCTCAAAATCTTCTTCCAAGGAGATACTTTCAAAAATACCTTATCTCCAACATCAAATTTTATGTCTCTCCTTTTTAGATCTGCATAAGACTTCTGTCGGTCTGAAGCTGCTTTTAACCTGCCTCGAATCAACTTCACTTTCTCTTCCGTTTCTTGAATCAAATCAGGGCCAATTATTTTACCTTCACCAAGTTCACTCCAACAAAGAGGTGTTCTGCACCGTCTACCATACAGTGCCTCAAATGGTGCCATACCAATGCTCGATTGATGACTGTTATTATAGGCAAATTCCACAAGTGGCAAAAATCCGTCCCAACTTCCAGAGAAATCAATGACACAGCTTCTCAACATATCCTCAATGATCTGTATCACTCTCTCTGACTGTCCATCTGTCTGGGGATGGAAAGCAGTACTGAAATGCAATCGAGAACCTAAAGCTCCATGCAAACTCTTCCAAAATCTCGAGGTGAATCTAGGATCTCGATCAGACACTAAAGAAATTGGGACACCATGCAATTTCACAATCTCATGGATATACAGCTCAGCCAACTTCTCCAAAGAGTAATCCATCCGCACCGGAAGGAAATGAGCTGTCTTAGTCAATCTATCCACAATCACCCATATGGCATCATGCTTCCTTTGTGTCAAAGGCAAACCAGACACAAAGTCCATAGTTACTCTATCCCACTTCCACTCAGGCACTGACAAAGGTTGAAGCAACCCAGTTGGAACTTGATGCTCGGCTTTCACCCTCTGACAAGTGAGACATTTAGACACAAACTCTGCAATGTCTCTCTTCATACCGGACCACCAATAATGTTGTCTCAAATCATGATACATCTTGGTACTACCCGGATGCATAGCAAAAGTTGATTGGTGTGCTTCTTCTAAAATAATTTTTTCTTAAATTATCATCATCAGGCATACATAGTCTACTCTTAAACCATAAGCTCCCATCATCACTCACAACAAAATCTCGGCTCTTTCCCTGTTGACAAACTGACACCATCCTCTGAATTTTCTCATCAGTCAACTGAGCCTCCTTAATCTGATCCAACAAAACTGGTCTCACTTGCAATTGTGCCAACAATGCACCATCATCACAAACTACAAAACTAGCACACAATGCTCTCAACTCAACAAGCAACGAGAGCGAGTAAACTGTTAAACCAGCTAAAGACTTCCGACTCAAGGCATCAGCAACAACATTTGCTTTACCTGGATGATAGTCAATCAAGCAGTCGTAGTCTTTAATCAATTCCAACCATCTCCTCTGCCGAAGATTTAGCTCCTTCTGAACACCCAAATACTTCAAACTTTTGTGATCAGTATAGATGAAACATTTCTCTCCAAATAGATAATGACGCCAAATCTTCAAAGCAAACACAATGGCTGCCAACTCCAAATCATGAGTCGGATAATTGAGCTCATGCGGTTTCAACTGTCGAGAAGCATAAGCTATCACTTTACCCTCTTGCATCAACACACAACCCAAACCATTATGTGAAGCATCACTGTAGATCACATATGGTTTATCTTCCACAGGTAAAGTGAGAACAGGTGCTTGAGTCAACATCTCTTTCAACTGCTCAAAACTGGTCTGGCATTGATCAGTCCACACAAATTTAACTCCCTTCCGAAGCAATCTGGTGAGTGGAGTAGCTATTAAAGAAAATCCTTTCACAAAACGTCGATAATAGCCGGCCAATCCCAGAAAACTTCTAACTTCAGTCACAGTCTTCGGTGGACTCCAATTTAGAATAGCTTCAACTTTACTCGGGTCAACCCTAATGCCATCTGCTGACACAATATGACCGAGAAAAGCTACTTGGTCAAGCCAGAATTCACACTTTGATAACTTAGCAAACAATTGCTTCTCTCTCAAGATTTGTAACACAATCCGAAGATGCTCACTATGCTCCTCTTCATTTCGCGAATACACCAAGATATCATCTATAAACACTACCACAAACTGATCCAAATAGGGCCTAAACACCCTATTCATCAAGTCCATAAAAGCGGCAGGTGCATTCGTCAAACCAAATGGCATTACCAAAAACTCATAATGCCCATATCTGGTTCGAAAAGCTGTTTTTGGCACATCCTCAGCTCTAACCCGCAATTGATGGTACCCCGATCTCAAATCAATTTTAGAAAACACAGCTGCTCCCTTCAATTGATCAAAGAGATCATCGATTCTAGGCAAAGGGTATTTATTCTTAATAGTTATCTTGTTCAATTGCCTATAATCGATACACAACCTCATAGTACCATCCTTTTTCTTAACAAACAAAACAGGAGCTCCCCATGGCGACACACTAGGGCGAATAAAACCCTTATCCAGCAACTCTTGCAACTGCACCTTCAATTCTCTTAATTCGACAGGTGCCATCCTATAAGGAGTAATAGAGATAGGAGTGGTACCTGGTAACAACTCAATACCAAACTCCACCTCTCTCTCAGGAGGCAGTCCTGGCAACTCCTCTGGAAAAACATCTGGGAATTCTGAAACTGTGGGAATGCTATCCAATTGAGACCCTACCACTCTGGTATCCAACACATGAGTAAGATAAGCTTCACACCCTTTTCTGATCATCTTCCTAGCTGCAACAGCTGAAACAAACAAAGATGCAAGCTGTCTCTGCTCACTAGATACCAACACTACTCTATCATCACTAGTTCTCAAAGTAACACACTTCTTCTTACAATCTACCACAGCTCCATGCCTAGACAGCCAATCCATGCCAAGAATCAAATCAAATTCTTTAAATGGCATCTCAATCAAATCACTACAAAACTTCTCACCCTGCACCACTACCGCACAATCTCTATGCACCTTACTAACAATTACGCTATGCCCTAAAGGATTTGTCACCAACACATCAAATCCTAGGGACTCAGCATGCATTTCAGACACAGGCAATACGGATGCACTTATGTAAGAATGTGTGGATCCAGGGTCAATCAAAGCAAGTACAGATATGCCAAATAAAGAAAAAGTACCAGCTATGACTGCAGAAGCATCAGGCTGTCTTTGCATCACATAAACCCGCTGAGAAGGCCCAGCCTCATCTGGTCTGCCATCCCTGGGTGCAGATCCTCCTCTCTGACTATACCCAGATCTACCCCCTCGGCTGAAACCCCTGCTTCCTCGACCTCCTCTGCTAAAACTCTGCCGAGAACTGCAGATTCCAATGACCTCTGGTCCTGCATCTCAGGACACTCTCTAATGAAATGGTCAGGCGACCCACAATGGAAGCACACACCCGGTCCACCAATCCTCCTACAAGCACCCACATGAATCTTCCCACATTGCTCACATGCCAGCGGAGTGGATCTCTGAATAAAGGGAGTCGGTGCACTAGCCACAGAAGCTGCAGGTCTTGATCTCTGTCTATGAAACTGCCCTGACCTACTCATCGGCCTCTGACTCCTTCCCACTCTAGGAACAAAGCTCCCTCTGCCCCTCTTCACTGATGAAGACCCTGCCTCAAACTGGGGTCTTCTCACTCTAGTCTCTTCCTCAGATGCAGCTGCAATGCTTTGAACTCTTTCCACACTCCGTGCTGCTGCCACAAGCTGAGAGAAATCAGTATATCTGGATCCAGCCACATGACATACAAGAGAAGGCCTCAACCCCTCTTCGAATCTCCTACATCTGTCAATTTCATCTGATATAATGCCTCCCGCATAATGACTTAATCGAATAAACTCCACTTCATATTCAGTTACTGTACGATGATCTTGTTTCAAACTCAAGAACTCCATTTTCTTCACATCCTTATACTCCCTAGGAGTATACTTCAATTCAAATTCCCTATGGAAATCAGCATAGGTCAATGTGGGTGGATCATCCATGGCATGTGGTACGGTCTTCCACCAGTCATAAGCGTCCTTCTGTAATAATGACCTAGCATAATCAAACTTCTCCTCTGACGTGGCTTGCAACTGAATAAAAATTCTCTGAACTTTATCAAGCCACTGTTCTGCCACAGCTGGATCTATCGTACCCAGAAAATCCTCTGCCCCAAACTTCCTCAGTTTATCATATTGTCTCACTGGTACCTGAGGCTGAGGTGGTGGTGGAGGTTGCACTGGTGCTTGCCTCATAACTTCCATCATATGTCTAAACCAGGCTGGTGGAACCTCATCACCTGCTGGTCTGCCCGACACTGAAGCAGGTACCTCACTGGCTACCTCAACTCTAGCTCCCTCCCTACTCTCAACAGGAGCTATACTCTCTGCACTTCCCTCAACAGACTGCCGTGAATGGGGATCCATTACTACCTATCTCTGCAAACACGACCAAATACACCTTATTAAAGATCAAAGGCTGCCAATACCAACATATATTTTATTCAAAATCAACTTTTAAAATCAAATTATTCTTTTTATTACATTTTACCTAGGTTGAGAATCTCAAACCTAGGCTCTGATACCAAAACAATTGTAACACCCCTAAATTCCAAATACGTTCACTACATATCACCACCATGTAATGAACATACATAGAACCTAAGAATGCTACATTTTTCCATAAACAATTTGCAATATATATATATATAGTATAATGGTATTTACTATTAAAATAAAACAAAATAAGTATAAACATTTGATTTAATACGCAGCGGAATTTATCAAATGTATTTACAAAACATAAAGAGTCTATACATGATTGGCAGCTTTCTCTTTGATCTTTAAGTCCTACACAACTCTTCAATTCCTAGACTCACTCGGTCTAGTGGATCTCTCGGGTTCTTCTCTAACACCTGCGCGATGAACACAATCGCGCTAAGCCAACGGCTTAGTAAAACAACTACACTATCAAAATGCTTGATGCAATGCTCATGACACTCAATCAAGTAAATAATACATAGCAAGTCATAACTTATTCATCATAAATTATCATATCATAATTACATTTCAGAACATAATAATATATCATTACTCATCAATTTCATTAGGTAATGGTCACGATTCATAAATCCTAAATTACATTAAACCTAAGACATACCTGGGCCCAAAACACCCTAATATATTATTCAAAGTTCAGAGTCCCTGTGTTTGATTCAATATCACAATCATCAAGCCCGTAGGCAAAATATATCATATCTCTATCCATGGATAGCGTAACAGACCCAGTCTCTTGGACCATCAACCCATTAACATGAGGAGATCCTCAACCTGGCTAGACTGTTACTAATTCTCAAATGGAAGTGGTTTACGGGTCTCCCATTTCACCATCATTCCATATTCACATTTTACAACTGGAATCGGTTTACGGGCCTCCCATTTCACCTATCCAGTGATTCATAAACATTACTCAAATTGGACTCGGCTTACGGGCCTCCCATTTCGCCTATCCAATGAGTTATAGGCATGCCATCAAATACAGGACTCTGAAAGTTGAATCAACACATTAGGCATACTAACATTTCATTTATTCTTTCTCAATTCATTTCACAATTCATAATTTATTAGGCAATCATGCCTCAACCATTTCATTTGAATCATCTTGGCCCAAAACACAATGGCCTCACATATCATCTTAATTATCATAATCAATCACAATTCACATTACATTATCATATAAGCAACATGCTTTACATTCTTTACTTACTTCAAATAAAACAGAACAGAACGACTATCGCGGTCGCACCAAGCTAAGTCGCGACCGTTCTACACAATCAAAAGATAAAATTTATCACAGTAGGTTTCGCGGTCAGAAATCCGATCTGAGTCGCGACCGCACTTCACAATCAAAGATGAAACCTTAACACAGTAGGTTTCACGTCAGAAGTTCGATCTAAGTCGCGATCGCACTTCAATAATCGCGACCGCCCCAATTCACGTGTCTCATGCATAAACCCTAACTTTAACAAACCTTCTTTTGTTTAACATCAAACACATTATACACAACATAACCTCATTTAAAATGGACACAATCAACATCCTCAATACTTATTTACATCATCAAAACACATTAATACACATTTGATACCACAACACATCTACAACCAAAAGAATGTTAAGCTTACACATTATATGCATGTTTGTAAACAAATAGTTGTACTTACCTTATAAACACTCAAACAACTCCAAGAAATCTTCTCTTCCAAAGATTGTTCACTTTACAATTAAGATAAACCACTTCTTCCAAAACCTAACCCAAACAATAATATAATACATCAATTTCTATAACATTGACAACACTTACAAACTCAAATCCTAACACAAACTCAACACAACCACTTCCAATACCAACACCAACTCAACTTCTCGTCTAACAAGCAAAATCAACACTTAAAATCACACCATAACCCATTTAATCACACCATCATCAAAACACAACTCAACTCAAACCAAGCTTCAAAAATAACAAAGGCAAACAAGAGAAAACTTACCAATTAATGAAATTCCTTGAAATTCCAACTTGTAAACTTGAAAACTCCTTCCAATCCAAGCTTAAAATCATCAAAACCTTCAATTATCCTCTTGCTCTCCTTGTCCCTTTGTTCAGCCGGCCACACCAAGAAGAAAGAAGAAATATCAACCACAAGAAACAAAGTCAACTCTCCTTTAATCTCCACCAAGTATTCCAATTCAAACAATTACCAAAATACCCTTAACTATATAACTAACATTTTGTCTCTTATGTGCCCAATTATGTAATTACTCACTAATAAAAGAAATATCTTCCTCCACTATCCAACACCTTGACTTTCCATTTTGACCACTTTATATGTTATATATATCACCATATACACAACATATAAACTTGTCTCTAAACCCTATTTCCTTTCCCAATCACCATACATAAAATTCTCTTCCAATATCTTATCAACTTATTACAATATAAACATAACTCAAGTGCAACAACAATAACACCAAGACTACTAGGGCATAATTAAGGATATTACATCGGGCCCCAACCCTGCAAGGGGCGCTGCCCCCTTGACCCCCGTCTATTAACTGGCTAACGAGACCGCTGTATGGGCTAGGGTCACTATTTATTTATGTATTATAAATATTTATGTTTTACTTCCATTATTATGATTATTCAAAATACAGTAGCTTTATTCAAAATACAAATCTAAACCCTAAAGCCATAATCTAATAAAACTAAAATAATAATCCAGTAAACATGAATTATAAACCAAATGTGATAAGATTTCAAAACCCTAATTTCATGACGTTACTCTTAAAACCCAAAACCCTAAATGTTAATTAAAGAACTTTAAATAGAAACAGTAAACCCTAATTTGTACCTTTACTTGCTTTATTTAATTTTAGATTTGATTATGTAGTTTATTATATGCTTTGATTTTTGATTTATTTAATTTCAATGCTTGATTTATTTAATTTATCATGGATGGATGTTTTCTTTATTGTTATTATTTATTTGTTTTAGTATTAAAATTGTAAGAGGTATGTTTCCACTTTGTGGGTACCTCATTAGTTAAATTTTATCTAATTTAAATCCCTTTTATATTTTGGACCAATGTAAAGGACATGTTTCCACCTTTTGGTGGGTGTCCTATTTAGTTTAGACATGGATGATGTAAGGACATGTTTCCATCTTCGGATGGGTGTCCATTTATTTGCTTTGTTTAGACATTGCTTTGATTTTAATATAATGATGCTTTATTTCAATTGTTGCGTGTAATATGGATAATATTGTTATACTTAAGAATTTTATAATATTAAGACCTGCAAAGGAGACCAGTTCTAATGAACCGGTCATTGTGGTGGTGCTGGGTCATTTCTCACCTTCCCCATACATACCCAACTTTCTGAACCCATTAGGGGGTTACTGTTTTTTCTCGGGCAGTCCGGGTGGCGGCTCCATTTTCTCTGGGCTTAGGCCCGTGTTCTCTAAGGCCCCGAGCCTGAACAGTGCAGAAGTCGCAAGAACCATTCCACCGGGAGTGGGGACTAAAATTCCCGCTCACAGTGGCGACTCCACTGGGGATAAGAGAAGTTGATTTCATTGGTCTTTATATTATTCTATTCTTTCTTATCAAGATATTATCCATTGCATCATTTAGATTGCATCGTGTGCGTGAGTTAGGATGCCCGTGTTACTCGTGTCGTGTTATGTAAAGGATACCATACTTTCACTCAAGATATGGAGATCGAGCATGGCATGACCACTAATAGCCTCGTACCATTTGGTATATACTTGCTATAGGAACCTAAGCCTTTTAACCCAAAGACTAAAGCTCATGTAATTGGCCTAGTTACTTTCCTTAGGTTTTTACCCCAAATGCATGTTGTTTGACTATGGTTAGTTTATCTTGGTTTAAATCATGGCTTATTTGATTTGTTCTTTTTCTAATATGACCTAAATACATTGTGAGCTCAAAATAAATTTTTCTTTAAAATCTAAAAGACCAAAGCTATTTTCAAAACTATTCAAGATGGTCTTTGGACATAAAACTTTTCTAAAAACAAATTAAAAATTCTTTTGCCGATAACCCAAATGCTAAGCCCAAAATCTATTTTTTCTAAAATCATTTTTACAATGGGCTTAGGAACAAAATCATTTTCATCCAAAAGAGCTTACAAATATTTAGGTCAATTACGAAATACCAAAAATCAATTATGAGCCTAGTTTATACTAAGAAATAATTGATCATGGGCTTGTTTTTGGCATGAACCATTAGTTACTTTTTTCAAGTGAGAAATCTATTTATAATAAATCTCTTAATTTAGTTTTAATCCAATATAGCATAAAAGCTACTTTAGTTGGTTAAATGGATTAAAACCTAATTAATGGGAATTATCATGAACTGATTTCCATTTTCGAAAATATAACTATTGGTTGAAACATCCAAGGGAATTATTCGAAGACAAGATACCGCATTTTGTTAACCATATACCTAGGAAAAGAGACTCGCCATTCGTGTGTGGATGCTATAAGGTTGGAAGGAACGTCCTAATTATCCTTGTTTGTTTATTGTTTGTGCACACATGCATACATGCATACATTTGCATCTCATATAATTAATCTTTTCTGGCTCATAGATCTAGAATAAGGCAATTCAAAAGCATACAACAACACTACCTACAACATTTCAAGGATGGATGCAAACCAACTAAGGGACATAGTCGATGAAGTTGTCAAAGCTAGGATGGCCAAGCTACAAGATCAATTGGTTGAAATTATGAAGACCCAGTTGATTCAAATTCTAGAGATCATCAACAATGCTAATGAGGCATCTCCCATTGACATAAGGAAGAAGGGAAAGGTAGCATCGACGAGGAATATGTTCACTAATAGAGATCGAATGAAAAATGAGGGATCAATCCCTATTCTACAAGACCAACCGAACCATGTGCTACCTAAGTGGAGCAATAAGGGCGGCTATCACCCTAGTGGGCAAAGTCAAAGGGAAAAAGGAGCTGTTGAGAAAAATGTAAGAACTGAGCCAACAAAGAAGAGTAAATTTTCAGACTTAAGGGAGCCTTTGTCAAAGATGTTAGAAAATCTAATGAAAATGGATTTGCTACAACCATTGGCGCCTCGGCCTCTACATAAGCCTCTACCGCCAAATTTTGATGCCAAGGTCTTCTGTCAATTCCATCAAATGTAAGGGCATGAGATAGATAAATGTGTTCAATTAAGGCATGAAATCCAAGATTTGATTGACAGTGGAAAGCTGCCTGAGCTTGATAAGCCCAACACTAAGAATAATCCTCTACCTGAATTTGGAAGGGCACTATCGCTTACAAACTTCATGAAGAGTTTTATCTTATCATCTTGTCATGATATGGATAGAGAAGCTGTTAAAGATGATGTGCTACTAAGCAAGCTTAGGCTAACTGTGGATGATGAAGCAATGACCCTTGATGGTAGAAAAAATCCTTGCCCTTGAGATGTCTAAATAAATGAAGTATCTTCGACTCCAACTCAACATACTTTCCTTGGCTTGAATGTTGCTTTTCAATTTTGCTTTCTTTAATATTTAAATGGAACAATCGTGTTTTTCAAATTTAAAGTTGTTTGAATAAATTACTTTCTTAAAATTTTTGCTGGTCTTTGTTCATTTTGGTGCTCAACCAATGAGGAATCTCGCTTGATAATTCATGAATTAATATATTTATGCATCATGACTTGAATGACTTCACTAGGTGAGGGAATTGCTCTATAACATTAAGTTGTGTATGCTTACTTAGAGAGGGCTCCTACATAATGACCTTTATCTAGGTCCTAGTCAGTCTTAGAACACGCTTTGACAAACTTTCGAGGCGAAATTGAACTCTGCTTATTTAAGGGAGAGATGATCTAGGCATTGTTTGGTCAGCCAACAACTAGTATCCACCCTATTAAATATCAATCCCTAGTTGTCTCTTTGAGCCTTCATAAAATTTTACCTTTCTTTTCATTGGCATATAAACCCAACAACCTATGCTGAGCTGTTGTGATACTTTTGACAAGTCTATGATCACTAAGATAAAAGAAAGAAATGAATAGTCAAGACCATGAAGTTCTCAAGACCATAAGGATAGTTGATGTTATCAAGACATAAGGGCAGTTGAAGTTCTCCTAATATCCCCAATCTATCAAGATGACAATAGAGTAGCAAATGATTTATCCCTATTAAAGAAGATTTATGTCACTCCACTCATCCATTATTGGAAACCCAAGTTGGTACAAACAAGACAACTCTTTTAGAGCTAGAACCAAAAAGGAAAAAAAAAAGAAGAAAGAAGAAAAGAAAAAGAAAAGAAAAAAAAGAGAAGAAAGGAAAAAAAGAAAAAAAAGAAGAGAAAAGAAAAAAAAAAGATAAAACCTAAAAAGGCGGTTCAGAAAGCCAACTGAGTTCTCTTTTACCTAAGACAACAAAAGGCTTCCATTTGGTTTATAAGGACAGTTTGACTTGAATTGGTCCAACCCAACTAAAGATTCAATCAAAATAAGAGGAAAAGGAGAAAGACTATCCAGTTCTTGAAAGATATATACTTGACAATCCTATAAGGAAGAAGGACAAAATGATAAAATGCTCAAAGAAAGGAAAGAGTGAGAAAAATAAAAAGAAAGAAAAGGGAGAATAAGAAACAAATTTGGGTACCAAACTTTTTGCAAAGGCAAAGACTATCCCAATCAAGATTCAGGTTAACGCCAAGAAGATGGGAGAACATTCAAAGCTCTATCTTTTCATGCTCCCAACTGTCTAAAATTCCAACAAGCAGTTTGTAGTGTAAAGGTTTGTCCATTGTGTCACATCAACTCCTATCTCAAAATGGCCTTCATTAAACCCATGTCCCTTATAGACCCCATTTCAAGCCTACCAAACACCTATTGATCTCTCTTGGTAGGTAGAGTCTATTAGTGGAGATAGTTTGAATAAGCATGCATATGAGATAGACAATATTCAAACTCAAATGAGACCTTTGGCCAAGTAATGTGTATGTGCCTATCTGAAGTACAACAATTTTTGCTTAAATAAAAATGATTCCCGAGTTTAGTACGGTAACTATGGTTGTCATGTTATAGATATGTTAATTTAGAAAAATCAAGTCCTGAGGTACATTGACATTGATTTGGCAAAGCCAACATTTGATTTCAAAATCAAAATTTAAAAAAAATATATAAAATGTTTTTGTCATACAAAGCCTTCAAGTTAAGGGGAGTATGTTGAACTATCAAACCTCGAAGGACATATTGGGCAAAGGAAATGATTAATGGCAAGGTTATGAAGAAGCTACTGAATCATAATTTGAAATGGATGCATCTCTGCTGTTTGCGGCATCCATTATTCGTGTTTTCAACATTTTGAAGATAAAAGCCATAAAAGTGAAGCCTTCTTCCATTCCAGTGCAAGACCTGAATGAGCATCTGAAAGGAACCAATGAGAACACTTCTACCGATCACCTCAGTCTGTGAGTCGATGGAACCATTGTAAGTATTATTCATGTATATCATGCATACATGAGCATATCACATCGCACTTTCTTGTCTTGTATTGTCTATTCTTTATCGAAGTGAATAGCAAACACCCTGTGAAGTAAACAATCAAAAGAAGATATCAAATCAGGGGGGCATGGAAAGCCCATTGCTTGAGAAAGTTCCAGTAATTTTGCAAAGAGGATAAATGCGTGCTTGTGCAAAGAACTAGACAACAAAAACATCAATCAATGCCCGCATAGAAAAATCATGGGTTTGAGCCTACATAGGGGGCAAAGTTTCTCCTTTTCAATTTTTGAGTTTATGCATGAACAAAACATTTTGAGACTCACTTCTAATATTTTACCACACATGGGGGTAAGGAGAAGATATGAAGGCTAGCTAAAATGGGCTAATTTTTTTTTTGTTTTTACAAAAGTGCAAAAGAATGGAACATTAAAAACTATCAAAAGAAGGAAGACGTAAAAGACAAAAGATCAGTCCAGCTAAAAGAATTGAAGCCAAGGGTGAAGACCCGACATCTAAAGGATGAAGATCGACTTTCAAGGCTGAAGACCTAACATCTAAAGGATGAAGATCCATTTTCAAGGGTGAAGACCCAATGCCAAGAATGAAGATCCAGTTCAAAGGATGAATATCCATTTTCAAGGGTGAAGACCCGATGCAATGGATAAAGATCTAGCTTAAAGGATGAAGATCCACTTTCAAGGGTGAAGACCCAATTTCCAAGGATGAAGATCCATTTTCAAAGGTGAAGACCTAATTCCAAGGATGAAGATCCAATTTCAAAGGGTGAAGACCCAAAGTCCAAAGGATGAAGATCCATTTTCAAGGTTAAAGACTCAATGCCAAGGATGAAGATCCAATTTAAAGGATGAAGATCCAATTTCATGGGTAAAGGCCAGACGTCCAAAGGATGAAGATCCATTTTCAAGGGTGAAGACCTGATCTCAAAGGATGAAGATCCATTTTCAAGGGTGAAGACCCGACCTCCAAGGATGAATATCCATTTACAAAGGTAAAGACCCGATCTCCAAGGATGAAGATCTATTTTCAAAGGTGAAGATCCGATGCTAAGAATGAAGATCCAAGGTCCAATGATGAAAATCCATTTTGAGGGTGAAGAACCACAATCCGCTAAAGAATAGAACAGCCGGAGCAGTCAGACTTCTCATGTAACACCCCCACATCCAATGCACACACACTACCACCACAATAATGTAGCATAAGTGCACCAAACATAGGGATGTTACGGTTTTCTTCAACATTCAAAACATTTGAATAGTTACCATTCTATTATCATCATATAATATAGAAAAGTAGATCATTTACTCTTAAATTAAAACACCTTAGATATATATATATATATATACCTACTTATAGTTATTACACAGCGGAAGTCATAAAATATTTACATATTTAAAAACACTTAGTTCCATATTTACAAATATACATATATGTACATTTAATCAATACTTTACAAAATATAAAAGAGTTATACATGATTGGCAAGTTTTCTTTGATCTTTAAGACTCCAAAATCAACTCTTCACTGTCTACTCTCAGTCGGTCTCGAAGAGCTCTCGGGATCAACTCTAGCAGTTCTATCACCTGCGCGATTAAACACTATCGCGCTAAGCCAACGGCTTAGTAAGATAAATCATGCTATGACTTAGTGCAATGCAATGTACTTTCTTAATCCAATATATATATGTAACATCATATATGCAAAACTAACAATATACTTCCACATTACATATCACATCTCAATATCTTATCATATACCTCATGAATATTCATTTAATCATCAACACAAAGCAAATACAATCATCATTCATGACTCACATTTACCATAGACAAGCATGGGCCCAAGACACACTAATATGCCATTCAATTTTCAGAGTTAATGTTTTGGTTCTATCATCACATTTATCAATATCATATACCCAACTAGGCTTCAAGGATTAAGTTCAACCAAGCTTCAAGGGGAGCAAAGCATGCTAAGCTTCTACCCAACTTGGCTTCAAGAACTAACCCAACCTAGCTTCAAGGGTTGTAACATCTCAATTAGGCTTCAAGGATTCAATCCAACCTAACTTCAAGAGATTGTTACTATCATTAGGCATGCCACCAATAACATACTCTGAAAATGGAATAACACATTAGCCACACAATTCATTTACATATCAATTATCATTTCCATTCTCAATTCTCATCAACAATTAAGCAAACATGCCTTATTTCTTTCAATTGCATCATCATAGCCAATCACAATGGCTTTGCATCACATTTCTCATCTTAATTCATCTTATGCATATAGCATCATTGATATAGTATTTCAAAGTACATTATCCATGTAACACATTATCATTTACACAATTCACAAAAACATATAACATAACATCCTTCATAAAACACATACCATTCACAATGCATAACATAATATTGTTTAATCTCAACCATGATGTTAGACAAATAATCTATTTAACATGTATTTGAAAATCTTATTGCAGGATTAGATTGCTTCCAATAAGATGAACAGAACATTTCTAACGGTCGCACCAAGCCATGTCGCGACCGCCCTACACAATCAAAATATAACACTTTATCACAGTAGGTTTCGCGGCCAGAAGCCCGACCTAAGCCGCGACCGCACATCACAATAATCACGACCGCTCCTGAACAATAGCGACCGTCCCACACAACGTCTCTCTCATACAGAAACCCTAAATGTAGCCAATTTCTTTTGGTTAACTTAAAACACAATACACACAACATAACCTCATTCAAATGGACCTAATCAACATCATTTACACTTATTTTGCACATTTAACACAATATTCACATTAACCAAACATTAAATCATTCACCAATTCCAAATCTTAAAACCAACTTTACTCTTAAACTTTCACTATCAAAATCCACCTATCTTACCATATTCACAACCAAACCAACATCAATTCCATCTTTTAAAAGTTAAATCAAATCTAACACTTGCAAACACATATCAACACACCAAATCATCAACTTAACAATTCACAAATCATCTTAATCATAAATTCAGAATTAACCAAGGAAATCAAGAAATTTCTTACCTTATATGAAGAAATTCCACAACTCTTTCCCCAAGTCTCTCAATTCCTTCTTCAATTTGCTTCTAGCATCAAGAACACCTCTCTTTCCCTTTTGTTAATGGAGAGCCGGCCACCTCTTGAAGAAGAAGAGAAAATTATGATGAAATCACAAAGTCAACACTCATTAAATACTCATCCAAAAGAAAATTACCAAAAGACCCTCAAACACATCTTAATTCTCTTTGTTATCTCTTGCCCATTTTGGTAATTTCACATGCCCTAAAAATATCTCCTCTTGCCTTGACCAACTCTTTTGACCAATGTATATGTTATATATATCACCATATACACAACATATAAACTTGTCTCTAAACCCTAAATTCTTTCCCAAAACACTTATATTTTTCTTTTCTCATTTCTTTTTCTTATCACAACACACACATTCAATCCAATTATAATGACAACAACAACAACCACAATATAACCAAGACTTTTAGGGCATATATGAGGATATTACAATTCTCCCCCTCTAAAAAGAAATTTCGTCCTCGAAATTACCTGATATTAACTCTGAAACAACTGAGGATATTGCTCACGCATAGTCTGCTCACTTTCCCAAGTTGCTTCTTCCTTTGCATGATTCTTCCAAAGAATCTTCACCAATGGTACTCTCTTATTCCTCAATTCTTTCACTTCCCGTGCCAAGATAGCAACTGGTTCCTCTTCAAATGTCAAGTCTGGGCTCACTTCAATAGATTCCAATGGCAACACATGAGATGGATCCGACCTGTACCTCCTCAACATAGATACATGGAACACATTATGAATACGATCCAACTCAGGCGGTAAAGCAAGTCTATACGCCACTGGCCCAACTCTTTCCAAAACTTCATACGGTCCGATGAAACGAGGACTCAATTTCCCTTTCCGACCGAACCTCAAAATCTTCTTCCAAGGAGATACCTTCAAAAATACCTTATCCCCAATATCAAACTGAATATCTCTCCTCTTCAGATCTGCATAAGACTTCTGTCGGTCTGAAGCTGCTTTCAATCTGCCTCGAATCAACTTTACTTTCTCTTCAGTTTCTTGAATCAAATCAGGCCCAATCAATTTACCATCACCAAGCTCACTCCAACACAGAGGTGTCCTACACCGTCTGCCATACAATGCCTCGAATGGGGCCATTCTGATGCTGGACTGATGACTGTTATTATAAGCAAACTCCACAAGAGGTAAGAATCTATCCCAACTTCCAGTGAAATCGATGACACAGCTTCTCAACATATCCTCAATGATCTGTATCACTCTCTCAGACTGTCCATCCGTCTGTGGATGAAAAGCAGTACTGAAATGCAGTCGAGAACCCAAAGCACCATGCAAACTCTTCCAAAATCTTGAAGTAAACCTAGGATCCCGATCAGACACTAAAGAAGTTGGAACACCATGCAATCTCACAATTTCATGGATGTACAGCTCAGCTAACCTCTCCAACGAGTAATCCATCCGAACCGGAAGGAAATGAGCTGTCTTAGTCAATCTATCCACAATCACCCATATGGCATCATGTCTCCTTTGTGTCAAAGGCAACCCAGACACAAAGTCCATTGTCACTCTTTCCCACTTCCATTCAGGCACTGACAACGGTTGAAGCAACCCAGTTGGAACTTGATGCTCTGCTTTAACCTTCTGACAAGTGAGACATTTAGATACAAAATCAGCAATGTCTCTCTTCAACCCAATCCACCAATAATGCTGTCTTAAATCATGATACATCTTGGTATTACCCGGATGCATAGCAAATATAGACTGATGAGCTTCTTCCAAAATGATCCTTTTCAAATCAGCATCATCGGGTACACACAACCTGTTCTTAAACCATAGGCTCCCATCATTCCTCACAACAAAATCTCTACCCTTTCCACTCTGACAATCTGAAACAATCTTCTGAATCTTCCCATCATTCACCTGAGCCTCTCTGATCTGATCCAACAAAACCGGCTTCAATTGCAACTGTGCCAATAACGCACCATTATCACAAGGTACAAAACTGGCACACAATGCTCTCAACTCAACAAGCAACGAGAGCGAATAAACTGTTAAACCAGCTAAAGACTTCCGACTCAAGGCATCAGCAACCACATTTGCTTTACCTGGATGATAATCTATCAAGCAGTCGTAGTCTTTAATCAATTCTAACCATCTCCTCTGCCGAAGGTTAAGCTCTTTCTGGACACCCAAATACTTCAAACTCTTGTGATCAGTGTAGATGAAACATTTCTCCCCAAACAGATAATGGCGCCAAATCTTCAGTGCAAACACAATGGCTGCCAATTCCAAATCATGGGTGGGGTAATTAAGCTCATGCGGTTTCAACTGACGAGATGCATAAGCTATAACTTTACCTTCCTGCATCAACACACATCCCAAACCTCTATGTGAAGCATCACTGTAGATCACATAGGGTTGGCCTTCTATAGGTAAAGTGAGAACAGGCGCTTGAGTCAACATATCTCTCAATTGTTCAAAGCTCGCCTGACACTGATCCGTCCACACAAATCTCACTCCCTTACGAAGCAATCTGGTGAGTGGAGTAGCTATCACAGAAAATCCTTTCACAAACCGCCGGTAATATCCTGCCAAACCCAGAAAACTTCTAACCTCTGTCACAGACTTGGGTGGACTCCAATTCAAAATGGCTTCAACTTTACTCGGATCCACTCTGATGCCTTCTGCTGAAACAATATGTCCGAGAAAAGCTACCTGATCCAACCAGAACTCACACTTCGACAATTTGGCAAACAGTTGCTTCTCTCTCAAAATCTGCAACACAATCCGCAGATGCATATCATGTTCCTCTTCATTCCTTGAATACACCAGAATATCATCAATGAAGACCACTACAAACTGATCCAAATAGGGCCTAAACACCCTATTCATCAAATCCATGAAAGCTGCAGGTGCATTCGTCAGACCAAAAGGCATAACTAAAAATTCATAATGTCCATACCTGGTCCGAAATGCAGTCTTTGGAACATCTTCCGCTCTGACTCTCAACTGATGGTACCCCGATCTCAGATCAATCTTAGAGAATACTGACGCTCCCTTCAACTGATCAAAGAGATCATCGATTCTAGGCAAAGGATACTTATTCTTAATGGTCACCTTGTTCAATTGCCTATAGTCGATACATAACCTCATCGTACCATCTTTCTTCTTCACAAATAGCACAGGAGCTCCCCATGGAGAAACACTGGGGCGAATGAATCCTTTATCCAACAGTTCCTGTAATTGCACTTTCAACTCCCTCAATTCTGCTGGTGCCATCCTGTAAGGAGTAATGGAGATAGGAGTGGTACCAGGCAACAACTCGATACCGAACTCCACCTCTCTCTCGGGAGGCAATCCTGGCAACTCCTCAGGAAAAACATCAGGGAACTCTGCAACTGTGGCAATGCTTTCAATAGGAGAACCCTTCACTCTAGTATCTACCACATGAGCAAGATAGGCTTCACACCCCTTCCTGATCAACCTCCGAGCTGCAACAGCTGAAACAAATAAGGAGGCTAATTGTTCCTGCTCATTAGATACAATCACCTCTCTACCATCACCGGTTCTCAACGAAACAATTTTCTTTTTACAATCCACCACAGCTCCATGTCGAGATAGCCAATCCATGCCTAGGATCACATCATATTCCTTAAATGGCATCTCAATCAAATCCCCAAGGAACTCCTCACCCTGAACTCTCACTGCACTATCTCTATGCACTTTACTCACAATCACACTATGCCCTAACGGATTTGTCACCAAAACATCAAATCCTAGGGACTCAGCATGCATATCAGAAACAGGTAACACAGATGCACTAATGTAAGAGTGTGTGGATCCAGGGTCAATCAATGCAAGTACTGCAGTATTAAATAAAGAAAAAGTACCAGCTATGACCGCCGATGCATCCGGCTGCCTCTGCATAACATACATCCTCTGGGAAGAACCAACCTCCTCCGGTCTAGTCTTCCTGGATGTAGCACCACCTCTAGAACTGAACCCTGCTCTACCACCTCGGCTGGCACCTCTGCCTCCTCTACCTCCCCTCACACTGGCTCGAGAAGCGGCAGAATCAACTGGCATAAACTCCTGCCTCTCCGGACAGTCTCTCACAAAGTGATCTGGCGACCCACACCTAAAACATACCCCTGCAACACCAGCTTTCCAACATGGACCACCATGTGGCCTCCCACAATGGATGCAGATGGGTAAGGTGGATCTCTGAACCATAGGGGTCGGAGCACTTGCCACTGAAGCTGCAGGTCTGAATCTTTGTCTCTGGAATTGCCCTGATCTTCCTGCTGGTCTCTGGCTTCTAATACTCCGAGGAACAAAGCTTCCTCTACCCCTCTTTACTGAAGAAGACCCTGCCTCAAACTGAGGCCTTCTCACCCTAACCTCATCCTCTGAAGCAGCTGCAATCACTTGAGCCCTTTCAACATCTCGAGCTGCTGCCACTAGCTGGGAGAAATCGTGATATCGAGATCCAGCCACTAAGCACATGATCGAGGGCCTCAATCCCTCCTGAAATCGCCGGCATCTATCAATCTCATCAGCAATGATACCCCCAGCATACTGACTCAGTCTAATAAACTCAACTTCATACTCAGTAACAGTCTTGTTATCTTGCTTCAGGCTTAAGAATTCCATCTTCTTCATATCCTTATACTCCCTAGGAGTATATTTCAACTCAAATTCCCTCAAGAAATCTGCATATGACAAAGTTGGTGGATCTTCCATGGAATGTGGCACAGTCTTCCACCAATCGTAGGCATCCTTCTGTAGCAAAGATCTGGCATAGTCAAACTTTTCCTCAGGGGTAGCTTGCAACTGAATAAAGATCCTCTGAACTTTGTCAAGCCACTGTTCTGCCACAGCTGGATCAGTGGTACCAATAAAATCCTCAGCTCCATACTTCCTTAGCTTGTCATAGTGCCTCACTGGTACTGAAGGCTGAGGGGGTGGTGGCACTGGTTGTACTGGAGCTTGCCTGAAAGTCTCCATCATATGCACAAACCAAGCTGGTGGAATCTCATCACCTACTGGTCTACCCGACACCGAAGCAGGTGCCTCCTCAACACTATCAACCCTAACTCCCTCATCAGGAGCAACACTCTCCTCACTGCCCTCAACTGACTGTCTCAAATGAGGATCCATCAACACCTAACACTGCAAACACAACAGGACACACCTTATTAAAGATCAAAGATTGCCAATCCCAAACATGTATTTTATTTCAAAAACTCACTTTTTAATTCAAAATAGTCTTTTTATAACATATTACCTAGGTTGAGAATCTCAAACCTAGGCTCTGATACCAAAACAATTGTAACACCCCCACATCCAATGCACACACACTACCACCACAATAATGTAGCATAAGTGCACCAAACATAGGGATGTTACGGTTTTCTTCAACATTCAAAACATTTGAATAGTTACCATTCTATTATCATCATATAATATAGAAAAGTAGATCATTTACTCTTAAATTAAAACACCTTAGATATATATATATATATATACCTACTTATAGTTATTACACAGCGGAAGTCATAAAATATTTACATATTTAAAAACACTTAGTTCCATATTTACAAATATACATATATGTACATTTAATCAATACTTTACAAAATATAAAAGAGTTATACATGATTGGCAAGTTTTCTTTGATCTTTAAGACTCCAAAATCAACTCTTCACTGTCTACTCTCAGTCGGTCTCGAAGAGCTCTCGGGATCAACTCTAGCAGTTCTATCACCTGCGCGATTAAACACTATCGCGCTAAGCCAACGGCTTAGTAAGATAAATCATGCTATGACTTAGTGCAATGCAATGTACTTTCTTAATCCAATATATATATGTAACATCATATATGCAAAACTAACAATATACTTCCACATTACATATCACATCTCAATATCTTATCATATACCTCATGAATATTCATTTAATCATCAACACAAAGCAAATACAATCATCATTCATGACTCACATTTACCATAGACAAGCATGGGCCCAAGACACACTAATATGCCATTCAATTTTCAGAGTTAATGTTTTGGTTCTATCATCACATTTATCAATATCATATACCCAACTAGGCTTCAAGGATTAAGTTCAACCAAGCTTCAAGGGGAGCAAAGCATGCTAAGCTTCTACCCAACTTGGCTTCAAGAACTAACCCAACCTAGCTTCAAGGGTTGTAACATCTCAATTAGGCTTCAAGGATTCAATCCAACCTAACTTCAAGAGATTGTTACTATCATTAGGCATGCCACCAATAACATACTCTGAAAATGGAATAACACATTAGCCACACAATTCATTTACATATCAATTATCATTTCCATTCTCAATTCTCATCAACAATTAAGCAAACATGCCTTATTTCTTTCAATTGCATCATCATAGCCAATCACAATGGCTTTGCATCACATTTCTCATCTTAATTCATCTTATGCATATAGCATCATTGATATAGTATTTCAAAGTACATTATCCATGTAACACATTATCATTTACACAATTCACAAAAACATATAACATAACATCCTTCATAAAACACATACCATTCACAATGCATAACATAATATTGTTTAATCTCAACCATGATGTTAGACAAATAATCTATTTAACATGTATTTGAAAATCTTATTGCAGGATTAGATTGCTTCCAATAAGATGAACAGAACATTTCTAACGGTCGCACCAAGCCATGTCGCGACCGCCCTACACAATCAAAATATAACACTTTATCACAGTAGGTTTCGCGGCCAGAAGCCCGACCTAAGCCGCGACCGCACATCACAATAATCACGACCGCTCCTGAACAATAGCGACCGTCCCACACAACGTCTCTCTCATACAGAAACCCTAAATGTAGCCAATTTCTTTTGGTTAACTTAAAACACAATACACACAACATAACCTCATTCAAATGGACCTAATCAACATCATTTACACTTATTTTGCACATTTAACACAATATTCACATTAACCAAACATTAAATCATTCACCAATTCCAAATCTTAAAACCAACTTTACTCTTAAACTTTCACTATCAAAATCCACCTATCTTACCATATTCACAACCAAACCAACATCAATTCCATCTTTTAAAAGTTAAATCAAATCTAACACTTGCAAACACATATCAACACACCAAATCATCAACTTAACAATTCACAAATCATCTTAATCATAAATTCAGAATTAACCAAGGAAATCAAGAAATTTCTTACCTTATATGAAGAAATTCCACAACTCTTTCCCCAAGTCTCTCAATTCCTTCTTCAATTTGCTTCTAGCATCAAGAACACCTCTCTTTCCCTTTTGTTAATGGAGAGCCGGCCACCTCTTGAAGAAGAAGAGAAAATTATGATGAAATCACAAAGTCAACACTCATTAAATACTCATCCAAAAGAAAATTACCAAAAGACCCTCAAACACATCTTAATTCTCTTTGTTATCTCTTGCCCATTTTGGTAATTTCACATGCCCTAAAAATATCTCCTCTTGCCTTGACCAACTCTTTTGACCAATGTATATGTTATATATATCACCATATACACAACATATAAACTTGTCTCTAAACCCTAAATTCTTTCCCAAAACACTTATATTTTTCTTTTCTCATTTCTTTTTCTTATCACAACACACACATTCAATCCAATTATAATGACAACAACAACAACCACAATATAACCAAGACTTTTAGGGCATATATGAGGATATTACATCTCAACTAATAAAAGGTCAGTCAAACTCAGTCTCGGGTCCAAGCACCCAAATTCAAATCAGTCTCAATTCAAGTACCCAATCTCGAGTCCAAGTACCCAATCTCGGGTCCAAGTAGCCAAATCAAATTCAATCTCGGGTCCAAGTACCCAAATCAAATTCAATCTCGGGTCTAAGTATCCAATCTCGGGTCCAAGTACCCAAATCAAATTCAGTCTCAGGTCTAAGTACCCAATCTCGGGTCCAAGTACCCAAATCAAATTCAATCTCAGGGCCAAGTACCCAAATTAATTCAATCTCGGGTCCAAGTACCCAAATCAAATTCAGTCTCGGGTCCAAGTACCCAAATCAAATTCAATCTCGAGGCCAAGTACCCAATCTCGGGTCCAAGTATCCAAATCAATTCAATCTCGGGTCTAAGTACCCAATCTCGGGTCCAAGTATCCAAATCAATTCTGTAATATCCTCATTTATGCCCTAGAAGTTTTGCATATTGTTATTGTTGTTGTTGTTATAAATTGAATTGTTTGTATATGATGGGATAAGAAAAGAAATTGGAAGGAGAATGCTTGTGTATAAGTGTTTTGGGAAAGAATTAGGGTTTAGAGAGAATGGTATATATTGTGTATATGAGGATATATATAACATATAAATGGGTCAAAGGAAGAGAGATATTTTTGTGTTAAGTGTGTAATTACATATAAGGGCTTATATGAGACAAGAAGTTAGTTAATTGAGTGAGGGCATTTTGGTAATTGCTTGGATAAGAACACTTGGTGGAGATTAAAAGCAAAATTTGACTTGGTGTCTTCATCTTTTCTTCTTTCTTTCAAGAGGTGGCCGGCTCTCCATTAGCAAAAGGGAAGGAGAAGTGTTCTTGATACTAAGATCAAATTGAAGAAGGAATTGAGAGCTTTGGTGAAAGAATTGTGGAATTTCTTCATCTAAGGTAAGTATTCTTTTGTTTCCTTTACTTATTTTGTAGTAGTGTTGAAGTTATGATTAGGGTGATTTGTGATTTGTTGGTTTGATGATTAGATGTGTTTGTGTTGTGTTCTCAAGTGTTGAATTGGTTTTAAGTTAAGAGTTTGAATAGGTGTTGTTGTTGGAAGTGGTGGATGTTGATTTTGAAAGATGGTGATTTTAGGGTTTTGAGATGATTTGTGTTTAAGTGTAATATTAATGTGTTATGAGGTGATTTTTATGATGAATATGTGTTTAAAACATTGTTTATGTTCATTTGAAACATGTGGTATGATGTATATTAAGTTTAAATGCAATTGGGAAAGTGTTGGCTTTGGTTAGGGTTTTGGTTATGGGTGACACGGCCAAAAAGCTATGGGAAACACGGCCAAGACATGAAATTTTGAAGGTGTTGGATTGATTTTTGGGAGACACGGCCGTGTCCCCAAGCCATGTTTGCTACTGCCAAAGTTTGGTTGAGAGACACGGCCACAAGCTTGGCCGTGTCCCTTGCCCGTGTTGCTTACTGTCCAATTGGGTTGAGTGACACGGCCACAAGCTTGGCCGTGTCCCTCATGTGTGCTGCCCGTGTCCCTCATATGGGTTAGGTAAGTTTTGTTTTCCTTGACCTAGTTGCAATGTTTTGGTTCTTCATAGGTAGGTTGGTTCCTAAACCTAAACTTAAACACTTTAAACATACTTTAAACTATGAATGAGCTAATCAAATGCATATGAAAGATCCTAAAGCTATGAATCATATAAATTGTTCTTTGCCCTAATTGCATTGTTGAGATTTAAACAAGGTTATGTTATGCATTGTGAAAGGTAATGTGTTTTGTGAGTAATGTACCTTGAAATGTTTTATCAAAGATGTGATATCAATGATGCTTTATGCATAATATGAATTGAAATGTGAAATGTGATACAAAGCCATTGTTATTGGCTATGATGATGATATTGAGAGAAAGAAGGCATGTATGCCTAAATGTTGATGATAATTGGAAATGGAAATGATAATTGAATAATAAATGAATTGTGTGGCTAATGTGTTATTCTATTTTCAGAGTTTGTTGTTGGTGGCATGCCTAGTAAGTGTAACAATCTCTTGAAGTTAGGTTGGATTGAATCCTTGAAGCCTAATTGAGATGTTACCACCCTTGAAGCTAGGTTGGGTTGGTTCTTGAAGCCAAGTTGGGTTGAAGCTTAGCATGCTTTGCTCCCCTTGAAGCTTGGTTGAACCTAATCCTTGAAGCCTAGTTGGGTATATGATATTGATAAATGTGATGATAGAACCAAAACATTAACTCTGAAAATTGAATGGCATATTAGTGTGTCTTGGGCCCATGCTTGTCTATGGTTAATGTGAGTCATGAATGATGCTTGCCTTAGCTTATTGTTGATGATGAATGATTAAATGAATATAAATGAGGTCTATGATAAGATGTGAAGTATGATATGCCTATATATATATAAATGTTGAGTTATAAAATGGAAAGCTATGTTATCAACTTGGCATATATGATGTTACATGCATAATATGGATTGAGAATTGGTACTGCATTGCATTAAAGCATAACATTAGCATGATTATCTTACTAAGCCGTTGGCTTAGCGCGATAGTGTTTAATCGCGCAGGTAATAGAGTTGATAGAGTTGATCCCGAAAGTTCTTCGAAACCGACCGAGGGTAGACAGTGAAGAGTTGACTTTGGAGACTTAAAGATCAAAGAAAACTTGCCAATCATGTATAACTCTTTTATATTTTGTAAAGTATTGATTAAATGTACATATATGTATATTTGTAAATATGGAATTAAGTGTTTTCAAATATGTAAATATGTAAATATTTTATGACTTCCGCTGTGTAATAACTATATGTATGTATATATATATATATATCTAATGTGTTTTATTTTAAAAGTAAATGATCTACTTTCCTATAATATATAATGATAATAGTATTGTATCTATTTAAATGTTTTGAATGTTGAAGAAAATCGTAGCATCCCTATGTTTGGTGCACTTATGCTACATTGTTGTGGTTGTAGTGTGTGTGCATTGGATGTGGGGGTGTTACAATAGTTTTGGTATCAGAGCCTAGGTTTGAGATTCTCAACCTAGGCAATATGTTATAAAAAGAATATTTTGAATTAAAAAGTGAGTTTTTGAAATAAAATACATGTTTGGGATTGGCAATCTTTGATCTTTAATAAGGTGTGTCCTGTTGTGTTTGCAGTGTTAGGTGTTGATGGATTCTCATTTGAGACAGTCAGTTGAGGGCAGTGAGGAGAGTGTTGCTCCTGATGAGGGAGTTAGAGTTGAGAGTGCTGGGGAGGCACCTGCTTCTGGGTCGGGGAGACCAACTGGTGAGGAGGTTCCACCAGCTTGGTTTGTGAATATGATGAAAACTTTCAGGCAAGCGCCAGTACAACCAGTGCCACCACCCCCTCAGCCTTTGGTGCCAGTGAGGCACTATGACAAGTTAAGGAAGTATGGAGCTGAGGATTTTATTGGTACCACTGATCCAGCTGTAGCAGAACAGTGGCTTGACAAAGTTCAGAGGATCTTTATTCAGTTGCAAGCCACCCCTGAGGAAAAGTTTGATTATGCAAGATCCTTGTTGCAGAAGGATGCATATAGTTGGTGGAAGACAGTGCCCCATTCTATGGATGATCCATCAACCTTGTCATATGCTGACTTTCTGAGAGAATTTGAATTGAAGTATACTCCAAGGGAGTATAAGGATGGGAAGAAAAGAGAATTTTTAGATTTGAAGCAAGATCACCGGACCGTAACTGAATATGAGGTTGAGTTTATTCGATTAAGTCAGTATGCTGGGGGCATAATATCAGATGAGGTAGATAGATGTAGGAGGTTTGAAGAGGGATTGAGGCCCTCTATCATGTGTCATGTGGCTGGATCTAGATATCAAGATTTTTCCCAGCTAGTGGCAGCAGCTCGGAGTGTGGAGCGAGCTCAGGGTATTGCAGCTGCTTCAGATGATGAGGTTAGGGTGAGAAGGCCCCAGTTTGAGGTAGGGTCTTCTTCAGTGAAGAGGGGTAGAGGAAGCTTTGTTCCTCGGAGTATTAGGAGTCTGAGACCAGCAGGTAGATCAGTGCAGTTCCAGAGACAAAGATTTAGACCTGCAGCTTCAGTGGCAAGTGCTCCAACCCCTATGGTTCAGAGATCCACCTTACCTATCTGCATCCATTGTGGGAGGCCCCATGGTGGTCCTTGTTGGAAGGCTGGTGTTGCAGGGGTATGTTTCAGGTGTGGGTCACCTGACCATTTTGTGAAAGATTGCCCTGAGAGGCAAAGGCAGATGCCAGTTGATTCTGCCGCTTCTCGAGCCAGTGTGAGGGGAGGCAGAGGTGCCAGCCGAGGAGGTAGACCGGGGTTCATTTCTAGAGGTGGTGCTACATCCAGGGAGACTAGACCGGAGGAGGTTGGTTCTTCCCAGAGGATGTATGTTATGCAGAGGCAGCCGGATGCATCGGCGGTCATAGCTGGTACTTTTTCTTTATTTAATACTGCAGTACTTGCATTGATTGACCCTGGATCCACACACTCTTACATTAGTGCATCTGTGTTACCTGTATCTGATATGCATGCTGAGTCCCTAGGATTTGATGTTTTGGTAACAAATCCGTTAGGGCATAGTGTGATAGTTAGTAAAGTGCACAAAGATAGTGCAGTAGTGGTGCAGGGTGAGCAATTCCCTGGGGATTTGATTGAGATGCCATTTAAGGAATATGATGTGATCCTAGGCATGGATTGGCTATCTCGACATGGAGCTGTGGTGGATTGTAAAAAGAAAATTGTTTCTTTGAGAACTGGTGATGGTAGGGAGGTGATAGTATCTAATGAGCAGGAACAGTTAGCCTCCTTATTTGTTTCAGCTGTTGCAGCTAGGAGGTTGATTAGAAAAGGGTGTGAAGCCTATCTTGCTCATGTGGTAGATACTAGAGTAAGAGGTTCACCTATTGATAACATTGCCACAGTTGCAGAGTTCCCAGATGTATTTCCAGAGGAGCTGCCAGGATTGCCTCCTGAGAGAGAGGTGGAGTTTGGTATTGAATTGTTGCCTGGTACCACTCCTATCTCTATTACTCCTTACAGAATGGCACCAGCAGAATTGAGGGAGTTGAAAGTACAATTACAGGAGCTGTTGGATAAAGGATTCATTCGCCCCAGTGTTTCTCCTTGGGGAGCTCCTGTGTTATTTGTAAAGAAGAAAGATGGTACTATGAGGTTGTGCATCGATTATAGGCAATTGAACAAGGTGACCATTAAAAATAAGTATCCTTTGCCTAGAATCGATGATCTCTTTGATCAGTTGAAGGGAGCGTCAGTATTCTCTAAGATTGATCTGAGATCGGGGTATCATCAGCTGAGAGTCAGAGCTGAGGATGTTCCGAAGACCGCATTTCGGACCAGGTATGGGCATTATGAATTTTTAGTTATGCCTTTTGGTCTGACAAATGCACCTGCAGCTTTCATGGATTTGATGAATAGGGTGTTTAGGCCCTATTTGGATCAGTTTGTAGTGGTCTTCATCGATGATATTCTGGTGTATTCGAGGAATGAAGAGGAACATGATAAGCATCTGTGGATTGTGTTGCAGATTTTGAGAGAGAAGCAATTATTTGCCAAATTGTCGAAGTGTGAGTTTTGGTTGGATCAAATAGCTTTTCTTGGACATATAGTTTCAGCAGAGGGTATTAGAGTTGATCCGAGCAAAGTTGAAGCTATTCTGAATTGGAGTCCACCCAAGTCTGTGACTGAGATTAGAAGTTTTCTGGGTTTGGCAGGCTATTATCGGCGGTTTGTGAAAGGGTTTTCTTTGATAGCTACTCCACTTACCAGATTACTTCGTAAGGGAGTTAAATTTGTGTGGACTGATCAGTGTCAGGCGAGCTTTGAGCAGTTGAGAGATATGTTGACTCAAGCGCCTGTTCTTACTTTACCTATTGAAGGCAAACCATATGTGATCTTCAGTGATGCTTCACATAGAGGTTTGGGGTGTGTGCTGATGCAAGAAGGTAAAGTGATAGCTTATGCATCTAGACAGTTGAAATCGCATGAGCTTAATTATCCTACCCATGATTTGGAGTTAGCAGCCATTGTATTTGCATTGAAAATTTGGCGTCACTATCTGTTTGGGGAGAAGTGTTTTATCTACACTGATCACAAGAGTTTGAAGTATTTGGGTGTCCAGAAAGAACTCAATCTTCGCCAGAGGAGATGGTTAGAATTGATTAAAGACTACGACTGCTTGATAGATTATCATCCAGGTAAAGCAAATGTTGTTGCTGATGCCTTGAGTCGAAAGTCTTTAGCTGGTTTAACTTTTTACTCGCTCTCGTTGCTTGTTGAGTTGAGAGCATTGTGTGCTAGTTTTGTACCTTGTGATGATGGTGCATTGTTAGCACAGTTGCATGTGAAACCAGTTTTGTTGGATCAGATCAAAGAAGCTCAGTTGGCTGATAAGAAGATACAGAAGATTGTTTCGGATTGTCAGAGTGGAAAAGGTGGAGATTTTATTGTGAAGAGTGATGGGAGTCTATGGTTCAAGAACAGATTGTGTGTACCCGATGATGCTGTTTTGAAAAAGGTCATTTTGGAAGAAGCTCATCAGTCAGTGTTTGCTATGCATCCAGGCAATACAAAGATGTATCATGACTTGAGACAGCATTATTGGTGGATTGGGTTGAAAAGAGACATTGCTGAGTTTGTATCGAAATGTCTCACTTGTCAGAAGGTTAAAGCAGAGCATCAAGTTCCCACTGGGTTGCTTCAACCGTTGTCAGTGCCAGAATGGAAGTGGGAAAGAGTGACAATGGACTTTGTGTCTGGATTGCCTTTGACACAAAGGAAACATGATGCCATATGGGTGATTGTGGATAGATTGACTAAGACAGCTCATTTCCTTCCGATTCGGATGGATTACTCTTTGGAGAGGTTGGCTGAGCTGTACATCCATGAGATTGTGAGATTGCATGGTGTTCCAACTTTTTTAGTGTCTGATCGAGATCCCAGGTTTACTTCGAGATTTTGGAAGAGTTTGCATAGTGCTTTGGGTTCTCGACTGCATTTCAGCACTGCTTTTCATCCACAGACGGATGGACAGTCTGAGAGGGTGATACAGATCATTGAGGATATGTTGAGAAGCTGTGTCATCGATTTCACTGGAAGTTGGGATAGATTTTTACCTCTTGTAGAGTTTGCTTACAACAACAGTCACCAATCCAGCATTGGTATGGCACCATTCGAAGCACTGTATGGTAGACGGTGTAGGACACCGCTGTGTTGGAATGAACTTGGGGAAAGTAAGTTAATTGGGCCTGATTTGATTAAAGAAACTGAGGAGAAAGTGAAGTTGATTCGGGGCAGGTTAAAAGCAGCTTCAGACCGACAGAAGTCCTATGCAGATCTGAAGAGGAGAGACATTCAGTTTGATGTTGGGGATAAGGTATTCTTGAAGGTATCTCCTTGGAAGAAGATTTTGAGGTTTGGTCGGAAAGGGAAATTGAGTCCTCGTTTCATCGGACCGTATGAAGTGTTAGAAAGAGTTGGGCCAGTGGCGTATAGACTTGCTTTGCCACCTGAGTTGGATCGTATTCATAATGTGTTCCATGTATCTATGTTGAGGAGGTACAGGTCGGATCCATCTCATGTGTTGCCATTTGAATCTATCGAAGTGAGCCCAAATTTGACATTTGAAGAGGAACCAGTTGCTATCTTGGCACGGGAAGTGAAAGAATTGAGGAACAAGAGAGTGCCATTGGTGAAAATTCTTTGGAAGAATCATGCAAAAGAAGAAGCAACTTGGGAAAGTGAGCAGACTATGCGAGAGCAATATCCTCAGTTGTTTCAGAATTGATTTCAGGTAATTTCGAGGACGAAATTTCTTTTTAGAGGGGGAGAATTGTAATATCCTCATTTATGCCCTAGAAGTTTTGCATATTGTTATTGTTGTTGTTGTTATAAATTGAATTGTTTGTATATGATGGGATAAGAAAAGAAATTGGAAGGAGAATGCTTGTGTATAAGTGTTTTGGGAAAGAATTAGGGTTTAGAGAGAATGGTATATATTGTGTATATGAGGATATATATAACATATAAATGGGTCAAAGGAAGAGAGATATTTTTGTGTTAAGTGTGTAATTACATATAAGGGCTTATATGAGACAAGAAGTTAGTTAATTGAGTGAGGGCATTTTGGTAATTGCTTGGATAAGAACACTTGGTGGAGATTAAAAGCAAAATTTGACTTGGTGTCTTCATCTTTTCTTCTTTCTTTCAAGAGGTGGCCGGCTCTCCATTAGCAAAAGGGAAGGAGAAGTGTTCTTGATACTAAGATCAAATTGAAGAAGGAATTGAGAGCTTTGGTGAAAGAATTGTGGAATTTCTTCATCTAAGGTAAGTATTCTTTTGTTTCCTTTACTTATTTTGTAGTAGTGTTGAAGTTATGATTAGGGTGATTTGTGATTTGTTGGTTTGATGATTAGATGTGTTTGTGTTGTGTTCTCAAGTGTTGAATTGGTTTTAAGTTAAGAGTTTGAATAGGTGTTGTTGTTGGAAGTGGTGGATGTTGATTTTGAAAGATGGTGATTTTAGGGTTTTGAGATGATTTGTGTTTAAGTGTAATATTAATGTGTTATGAGGTGATTTTTATGATGAATATGTGTTTAAAACATTGTTTATGTTCATTTGAAACATGTGGTATGATGTATATTAAGTTTAAATGCAATTGGGAAAGTGTTGGCTTTGGTTAGGGTTTTGGTTATGGGTGACACGGCCAAAAAGCTATGGGAAACACGGCCAAGACATGAAATTTTGAAGGTGTTGGATTGATTTTTGGGAGACACGGCCGTGTCCCCAAGCCATGTTTGCTACTGCCAAAGTTTGGTTGAGAGACACGGCCACAAGCTTGGCCGTGTCCCTTGCCCGTGTTGCTTACTGTCCAATTGGGTTGAGTGACACGGCCACAAGCTTGGCCGTGTCCCTCATGTGTGCTGCCCGTGTCCCTCATATGGGTTAGGTAAGTTTTGTTTTCCTTGACCTAGTTGCAATGTTTTGGTTCTTCATAGGTAGGTTGGTTCCTAAACCTAAACTTAAACACTTTAAACATACTTTAAACTATGAATGAGCTAATCAAATGCATATGAAAGATCCTAAAGCTATGAATCATATAAATTGTTCTTTGCCCTAATTGCATTGTTGAGATTTAAACAAGGTTATGTTATGCATTGTGAAAGGTAATGTGTTTTGTGAGTAATGTACCTTGAAATGTTTTATCAAAGATGTGATATCAATGATGCTTTATGCATAATATGAATTGAAATGTGAAATGTGATACAAAGCCATTGTTATTGGCTATGATGATGATATTGAGAGAAAGAAGGCATGTATGCCTAAATGTTGATGATAATTGGAAATGGAAATGATAATTGAATAATAAATGAATTGTGTGGCTAATGTGTTATTCTATTTTCAGAGTTTGTTGTTGGTGGCATGCCTAGTAAGTGTAACAATCTCTTGAAGTTAGGTTGGATTGAATCCTTGAAGCCTAATTGAGATGTTACCACCCTTGAAGCTAGGTTGGGTTAGTTCTTGAAGCCAAGTTGGGTTGAAGCTTAGCATGCTTTGCTTCCCTTGAAGCTTGGTTGAACCTAATCCTTGAAGCCTAGTTGGGTATATGATATTGATAAATGTGATGATAGAACCAAAACATTAACTCTGAAAATTGAATGGCATATTAGTGTGTCTTGGGCCCATGCTTGTCTATGGTTAATGTGAGTCATGAATGATGCTTGCCTTAGCTTATTGTTGATGATGAATGATTAAATGAATATAAATGAGGTCTATGATAAGATGTGAAGTATGATATGCCTATATATATATAAATGTTGAGTTATAAAATGGAAAGCTATGTTATCAACTTGGCATATATGATGTTACATGCATAATATGGATTGAGAATTGGTACTGCATTGCATTAAAGCATAACATTAGCATGATTATCTTACTAAGCCGTTGGCTTAGCGCGATAGTGTTTAATCGCGCAGGTAATAGAGTTGATAGAGTTGATCCCGAAAGTTCTTCGAAACCGACCGAGGGTAGACAGTGAAGAGTTGACTTTGGAGACTTAAAGATCAAAGAAAACTTGCCAATCATGTATAACTCTTTTATATTTTGTAAAGTATTGATTAAATGTACATATATGTATATTTGTAAATATGGAATTAAGTGTTTTCAAATATGTAAATATGTAAATATTTTATGACTTCCGCTGTGTAATAACTATATGTATGTATATATATATATATATATCTAATGTGTTTTATTTTAAAAGTAAATGATCTACTTTCCTATAATATATAATGATAATAGTATTGTATCTATTTAAATGTTTTGAATGTTGAAGAAAATCGTAGCATCCCTATGTTTGGTGCACTTATGCTACATTGTTGTTGTTGTAGTGTGTGTGCATTGGATGTGGGGGTGTTACAAACTCAATCTCGGTTCCAAGTACCCAAATCAAATTTAGACTCGGGTCCAAGTACCCAATCTCGGGTCTAAGTACCCAAATCAAATTCAGTCTCGGGTCCAAGTACCCAAATCAAGTTTAATCTCGGGTCCAAGTACAAAAATCAAATTCAGTCTCGGGTCTAAGTACCCAATCTCGGTCTAAGTACCCAAATCAAATTCAGTCTCGGGTCCAAGTACCCAAATCAAGTTCAATCTCGGGTCCAAGTACTAAAATCAAATTCAATCTTGGGTCCAAGTACCCAAATCAAATTCAGTCTTGGATCCAAGTACCCAATCTCGGGTCCAAGTACCCAAATTAAGTTCAATCTCGGGTCCAAGTACCCAAATCAAATTTAATCTCGGGTCCAAGTACCCAAATCAAATTAAGTCTCGGGTTCAAGTCCCTAATCTCGGGTCCAAGTACCCAATCTCGGGTCTAAGAACCCAAATTCAATCTAGTCTCGGGTCCAAGTACCCAAATCAAGTTCAGCTTCGGGTCCAAGTACCCAAATCAAAGTCAAGTAACCATCTCATCAAAATTAAGCCTTATTGCTTTTCACTCTCTTTTGTCGTAGTCTCAGATCGTTCAAGCTAGGGGCAAACTGTAGACCCTTAATTTTTGACCCAGTCCGATCCTTTATTTTTTTTATATAGTCCAAAATAATTTTCGTGATATTTCAATTAAATAATATTTATTTTAGTAAAAATAAAAATAAAAATGTTGAAGTTAATAAAATAAAAATAATAAAAAAATAATAATAAATAATAAACAAAATAAATAAACAAAAATTAAAATTAAAATTAAAATCGGCGATGAAAAAATCGAAGAATTGGCCAAGGCCAATTCGCCCTGCAGGAATTTCCTACGGCAAATTGGCTAGCCGCCCAGCCAATTTAGCCAACGCTTGCAAATTCTCGCAATTTTTGGCCAATGCTCGCAGCTTTCGCTAGCAAAATTTTCCAACACAATTTTTTTTCTGAAACAATATTCTATTTGGTTTTGGTTTCTTTCCCTAATTAATTTTAGTTTCCTTAAACAATTAGAAGTAGGCTTATAATTTTTCCTATAAATAACACTTCAAAACTCAGAATTAAGGATGGAAAAAAATTTGTGTGATCAAAAATTGGACTTTTGAACTTGGATTGGATCGGAGAAAAGAAAAGGCAGAAAACCCTAACAAGAACATTACCAACAAGCAAGCAATCAATAATTCATCAAAGGGAGCAACCTTGCCTTTGTTATTGTTCATCCAGAAAGCAATTTTTGGTGGAATCAACGAACGGAGGTTTGAATCTTGATTTTCTTTATTTATTTCTTTACAGTAGCTTCATCACTCAAAGTGAATAAATTGTTTCATCATATAAATTGATCAAAACCTTAAAAACCCTAAAACATTTCTTCTAAATCTTAAGAACCCTAAAAGTGTTTCTTTTGTTTCTAAAAACTCTAAATTACTTTTTTGATTCCAAAACTTTAAAACCCTAACCTAATCTCTATTTCAAAAATCCAGTAGCCTTGATTTTTTCCAAGTATCAAAAGCTTTAACCTTAATTAATTCTTCTTTCCAAAATCACAAAATAAGCATTATTCTTTTAAAAATAACACTAGTTTCTTCCAATTTCAAAACCCTATTTTCTAAATTTTAAACCTTAAAATCTTAATTTTCAACACCGAAACCTACAATCCTAAAAGCTAGATTCCAAAATCTTTGGGGTCCGAGCCCCGACCCCTTAAGGGGCGTTGTCCCCTTGACCCCAGCCTGCTAACCGGCTAGCGGGACCGCCGTATGGGCTCAGGTCACTATTTATTTATGTATTATAAATATTTATGTTTTACTTCCATTATTATGATTATTCAAAATACAATAGCTTCATTCAAAATACAAATCTAAACCCTAAAGCCATAATCTAATAAAACTAAAATAATAATCCTGTAAACATGAATTATAAACCAAATGTCTTAAGATTTCAAAACCCTAATTTCATGACGTTACTCTTAAAACCCTAATTAGATTAACTAAAAAACCATACTACTTTCTTAAATTCATAAAACCCTAATCCATTCCAATTTTCTTAAATCTTTACAGTAGGTTAAACAAATAACAATAATAATACTAAAATCTCAAAACACTAAATGTTAATTAAAGAACTTTAAATAGAAATAGTAAACCCTAATTTGTACCTTTACTTGCTTTATTTAATTTTAGATTTGATTATGTAGTTTATTATATGCTTTGATGGTTGATTTATTTAATTTCAATGCTTGATTTATTTAATTTATCATGGATGGACGTTTTCTTTAATGTTATTATTTATTTGTTTTAGTATTAAAATTGTAAGAGGTATGTTTCCACTTTGTGGGTACCTCATTAGTTAAATTTTATGCAATTTAAATCCCTTTTATATTTTGGACCAATGTAAAAGACATGTTTCCACCTTTTGGTGGGTGTCCTATTTACTTTAGACATGGATGATGTAAGGACATGTTTCCATCTTCGAATGGGTGTCCATTTATTTGCTTTGTTTGGACATTACTTCAATTTTAATATAATGATGCTTTATTTCAATAATTGCATGTAATATGGATAATATTGTTATACTTAAGAATTTTATAATATTAAGGCCTACAAAGGAGGCCAGTTCCAATAAACCGGGCGTTGTGGGGGTACTAGGCCATTTCTCACCTTCCCCACATGTACCCAACTTTTCGAACCCATTAGGAGGTTGGGAAATCCTTAGGAATCGAGTCATCCACCCCTTTCTTTTTCTTAGCCCGTCCGGGTGGCGACTCTATTTTCTCTAGGCTTAGGCCCGTGTTCTCTAAGGCCCTGAGCATAAATAGTGTCGAAGTCATAAGAACCATTCCATCGGGAGTGGGGGCAAAAATTCTCGTTCACACCTTGAAACATGGATCTTTATCCATTAGAGATCGAGTCTTTACCCTTGAAACATGGATCTTTATCCATTAGAGATTGGGTCTTTACCCTTGAAACTTGGATCTTTATCCACTGGAGATTGAGTCTTTACCCTTGAAACTTGGATCTTTATCCATTGTAGGTTAGGTCTTTACCCTTGAAACATGGATCTTTATCCACTGGAGATTGGGTCTTTACCATTGAAACTTGGATCTTTATCCATTAGAGATTGGACGGGCCGGGAAAAAGAAAGGGGTGGATGACTCGATTCCTAAGGAATCCCCAACCCCCTAATGGGTTCGGAAAGTTGGGTACGTGTGGGGAAGGTGAGAAATGGCCCAGCACCCCCACAACGCCCGGTTCATTGGAACCGGCCTCCTTTACAAGTCTTAATATTATAAAATTCCTAAATGTAATAATATTATCCATATTGCACACAATAATTAAAAGAAAGCATCAATATATTCAAATTAAAGCAAGGTCCAAGCAAAACAAATAAATGGACACCCATCCGAAGATGGAAACATGTCCTTACATCACATGCCTAAATAAGACACCCACCGAAAGGTAAAAACATGTCCTTTACATAGGTTCTAAAATAGAAAATCAAATTAAATTACATGATATTTAACTAATGAGGTATCCAACAAGTGGAAACATACCTCTTACAACATTTGGAAATCTAAATAAATTGACAAAAGTAAATAACTATTCAAAATAAATAAATCATTCATCAAAGGTATTAAATATCAATAAAAAGTAAACATCCTTCCATAATAAATAAAATAGACCAAGCATTGAACTTAAATAAATTAAAGCATATCAAATAAATCAAAGCATATCAAATATAGAATTGAATAAGACAAATAAAATTCCAATTATAGCTACTGTGAAATTTTTAAGGAATTAAAATAGATTAAGATTTTATGTTTTAAAAGATTGGTAAAGTTCTTTGATTAACCAAATTAAGGTTTGAATGGTGAAATCATGAAACTAGGGTTTGGACACTTTAAAATATTAAGTTTTGTGGTTTGCGGCTATTCATTGAATTATGGTTTCAAACTTACTATGCAAAATTGTAAAATTTGTGTTTGTATGGTTTTTATAGTTTTAAAGGATTAGGGTTTAGAAAAAATTAGGGTTTAAGGTTTTAAAGGGGTTAGGGTTTACTATTTTGAGTTTTGGAATTGAATTAGGGTTTTAAGACTTTTGAATTAGGGTTTCAGGTAATGAGTTATTTTTAGGATTTGGAAAAAACAATTGACAATTTCATGAAGTTTTATGAATTTAAACAGAAGATTTAAAGTTTATAAGAGCAAAAAGATATTTTTTAAGTCTTTTGGAAGGATACAGAACACAATTTTGGGTTTTGATAATTTGGAAAGCAAATCTTAGTTTTAGGGTTTTGAAGAAATAAAACTAATATCTTCAAACTTTTAGAAAATAAAGCAACGATTTAAGATTTTTGAGCCTTAGAAAAAGTGAATTGAGGTCCTAAAATTTTTGAATTAAAAGAAACAAAGTGATGATTAAGCTACTGTGAAAAAAAAAAAAAAGAAATTAAGAATTCAAACCTTATTTTGTAAGTTTCACCAAAAATTGCTTCTTAGATGAACAAGGTCAAAGACAAGTCTTTTTGCCTTTGAATTGCTTAAATCATTTTTCTGCTCCCTCAAAAAATCAGTTTGATTCAAGTTGATTTCCTTCACGGATTCGGATCCACTTTTGTTCAAGCTTTTGTGCAATTTCGTCTCTATCTCCCCCTTTTTTTGTGTTGTTTAGTCCATATTTATAGAAGTTTTATATCCTTCATTCCTAACTATTCACGGCATCTTTATTGAATAAGAAAAGGAAACTAAAACCTAATTGTATTAGGTTTCGGAAAATTTGCGTCGGAAAAATTTTGCTGGCGAAAAAAAACTGCTCTGGCAAAAAAGCTGCCGCAGCTGGCTGCGGCAATGTGCGCGGAACGGGCCCGTAGGACATTTCGCCCGGAGGAAATTCCTGCGAAGTCTGATTGCTCTTGTTATTCTATGCATTGTGATTTTTAGCCCAAAAAATGGATCTTCATCCTTTGAGATCGGGTCTTCATCCTTGAAAATGAATCTTCATCCTTGGAACATGGATCTTTATCCATTGGAGGTCGGGTCTTTACCCTGGCTTCAACTCTTTTAGCTGAACTGATCTTTTGTCTTTTGCATCTTCATTCTTTTGAGAGTTCTAATGTTTCATTCTTTTGTTCTTCCTTTTTGCAAAAATTTAGCTATTTTTAATTGGACCTTATACCCCCTCCTTGCCACCCTGCGTGGCAAAATATTTGTAAGTGAGTTTGAAAACATTTTGTATATAAACTCAAAAAATTGAAAAGGAGAAACTTTGCCCCTTATGTAGGCTAAAACCCATGATTTTTCTATGCATCCTTTGATTGATGTTTTTTGCTGTCTAGTTCTTTGTACAAGCACGCATTTCTTCTCTTTGCAAAATTACTGGAACTTTCTCAAGCAATGGGCTTTCCATGCCCCCCTAATTTGACATTTTCTTTTAATTCTTTACTTCGCAAGGTGTTTTCTGTTCATTTTGTCAAAGAATAGACAACATAAGACAAGAAAGTGCGATATGATATGCTCATGTATGCATAATATGCATGAATAATACTTATAGTTGTTCCATCGACTCACAGATCGAGGTGATCAGCGGAAGTGTTCTCATTGGTTCCATTTTGATGCTTGTTCAAGTCTTGCATTGGCATGATCGAAAGCTTTTGCATTTGTGGCTTTTATCTTCAAGATGTTGAAAATATGAATATTGGAGACCCCAAGCAGCAGAGTCGAGGATTCATCTATTTCAAACTATGTCTCAGAATGTCAGTTGATAGCTTCTTCATGACCTTGCCAATAATCATTTCCTTTGCCCAATGTGTCCTTTGGAGGTTCGACAGTTCAACATGCTCCCCTTAGCTTGAAGGCTTCGTATGACAAAACTTCTTTTTTTGTTGCTTTTTTTTTTGAATTTTGATTTCGAAATCAAATGTTGGCTTTGCCAAATTAATGTCAATGTACCTCAGGACTTGATTTTTCAAATTAACATATCTATAACATGACAACCCTAGTTGCCGTACTAAACTCAGGAATTATTTCTATTTAAGCAAGAACTGTTGCACTTCAAATAGGCACATATACATTACTTGGTCAAAGGTCTCATTTGAGTTTAAATATTGTCTATCTCATATGCATGCTTATCCAAACTATCTCCACTAATAGACTCTACCTACCAAGAGAGATCAATAGGTCTTTGATAGGCTTGAAATGGGGTCTATAAGGGATACAGGTTTAAGTGAAGGCCATTTTGAGATTGGAGCTGGTGTGACACAATGGACAAACCCTTACACTATAAATTTCTTGTTAGAACTTTAGACAGTTGGGAGTAATTTTTCTAGACTCCAAATTCTTTTATCTTCTTGGCATTAATCTGGATCTTGATTAGTACAGTCTTTGCCCTTGCAAAAAGTTTGGTTCTCAAATTGATTTTTTTCTTCTTTTCCCTTTTCTTTTCTTTTTTATTTTTCTTACTCTTCCCTTTCTTTTAGCATTTTATCATTTTGTCCTTTTTCCTTGTACGACTATCAAGTACAGAACTTTCAAGAACTGGATGGTCTTCTTCCTTTTTCCTCCAATTTGATCGAATCTTTAGTTGGGTTGGACCAATTCAAGTCAAAATGTCCTTATAAACCAAATGGAAGCCTTTTGTTGTCTTAGGTAAAAGAGAACTCATTTGGCTTTTTGAACCACTCGTTTCCTTTCTTTTTTTTTTTTGGTTCTAGCTCTAAAAGAGTTTTCTTATTTGTTGGTACTTGGGCTTCCAATAATGGATAAGTGGAGTAACATAAATCTTCTTTAATAGGGATAAATCATTTGTTACTCTGATGTTGATGTTGATATATTAAAGATATTAGGAAAACTTCAACTACCCTTATGGTTTTGAGAACGTCAACTATCCTTATGATTTTGAGAACTTCAACTATCTTCATGGTCTTGAGAACTTCAACTACCCTCATAATCTTGACTAATCATTGCTTTCTTTGATCTTCTTGCCTCTTCATCTTAGTGATCATAAGACTTGTCAAAAGTATAACAACAGCTTAGGGTAGGCTATTGAGGTTTGTAAGCCAATGAAAAGAAAGCTAAAATTTTGTGAAGGCTCAAAGGGACAACTAGGGATTGATGTTTAATTGGGTGGATACTAGTTATTGGCTAACCAAACAATGCCTAGATCATCTCTCCCTAAAATAAGCAGAGTTCAATTTCACCTCGAAAGTTTGTCAAAGCATGTTCTAAGACTGACTAGGACCTAGACAAAGGTAATTATGCAGGAGACCTCTCTAAGTAAGCATACTCAACTCAATGCTATAGAGCAATTCCCTCATCTAGTAAATCCATTCAAGTCATAATGCCTAGACACATTAATTTATAAATATCAAGCTAGATTCCTCATCGGTTGAGCACCAAAATGAACAGAGACCAATAAAATTTTTGATAAGAGTAATTTATTTCAAGCAACTTTAAGTTTGAAAAGCACAATAGTTCCAAAATATTAAAGAAAGTAAGATTGAAAAGCAACATTCAAGCTAAGGAAAGTTCATTGAGTTTAAGCTTCTTTTCCTTTCACATCTTCAATATTTCCATCTTGAAAGGAATGATAAAACAAAATCTTCTTCCAATCCTTTTACCACCATGAAGGTTGCCGGTGGAGGTACTCTGTTGAACCTTGGAAATGGATTACCTTTGGTATTGGGCTTGTCCAGCTCAGGCAACTTTCCATTATCAATTAAATTCTGGATCTCATGCCTCAACTTCATACAATTGTCCATTTCATGTCCAGGCCTTTGATGGAACTGGCAAAATGCATTAGTATCAAAGTTAGGTGGAAGAGGATTAGGCAAAGGACGAGGAGTCAAGGGTTGTAACAATCCCTTCTTTTGAAGCTTATTGAGAACCAAAGACAGTGGCTTCCCTAATTCTGAAAGTTGCCTCATTCCTCCTTGACTAGTGGTATTAACATCAACTTCTTTTTGCGTGCTTTGATTGCTAGGCTGAAAATTCCCTTTCTCATTCCTTCTTATTGAAAAACGGTTCTTCTCTCTTTCCCACTCTTCAATTTGCGGACCAGCTTGGAGGAGATCTTTGAAGTCATGGATGAGTGTATAAGACATCCTTTCACGGAGATTGGGCAGGACCCCCCTCACAATCATCCTTATTTGATCAGATTCATCGGGCCTCTTCTTGAGCAAAGCAACCTTATTTCTCCACCTTTTCACATAGTCCACAAAATTCTCATTTGGCCTTTGTCTAATGGACTCAACTTCCATTAAGGTAACTTCCATTTCAACATTATATCCATATTGTTTGATAAAGGCCTTGTATAGCAGATCCCAACTCTTTTGCATTCCATCATCTAAGGTATTGAACCAATTTTGGACAACAGGGTCCAATGAGAGCATAAAGTACCTTAGAGTTTGAGCCTTAGTAGCTCGGGCAGACTGCATAGGAGTGATATACTGCTTCACATGGAGATGAGGATTTTCGATTCCATCAAACTTTGCAAAGGATGGCATCTTGAATTTGTATGGAACTTCTTCGTCTAACTCAAATAATTTGTAAACTTCGGACATCTCTTCAGTTTTCAGTTTCTTCTCAAATTTCTTTTCTAAATCCGCAATCATCTTTTCAACATCAGACGTCTCGGTCTTTTCAATAGTTGCCTTCTCAACAACCTTCGGTTCTTTCTTCTTCTCTTGAACATCTTGGTAGTATTGAGCCCAATCATCATCATCAATGACCACCTTATCATCATCAAAAGCTACTTCACCAACTTTAGCCTTCCCATTATCCTTTGGCTTCTTAGAGCTAGCAGATGCCTCGGCATGATTCTCTAAGATTGCAGTCAATTGGTTCTTCATGGTCTCAGCTAGGTTCTTCCATCTTGGCATTTAGGGCCTCATCCACCATCCTTTGAATTTGTTCGGGCTCCATTGTTTTTGGTGAGCAAGTAATTGAGTCGTTGCTAGATACTTTATCTTCGGCGTAGGTTGGATTGTTGTAAGCTTTAGAACTATCACAACCCAGGGCTGTGAGCCAGAGAGTATCATTGATATGAGATGCAAATGTATGCATGTATACATGTATGCACAAACAAATCAACAAATAAGGATAAATAGGACATTCCTTCCAACCTTATAACATCCACACACGAATGGCGAGTCTCTTTTCCTAGGTATATGGTTAACAAAATAACAACATGGGGTATCTTGATTTCGAATAATTTCCTCGGGCGTTTCAACCAATAGTTATATTTTTGAAAATGAAAATCAATTCATAGTAATTCCCATTAATTAGGTTTTAATCCATCCAACCGACTAAAGTAGCTTTTATGCTATATTGGATTAAAACTAAATTAAGAGGTTTATTATAAATAGATTTCTCATTTGAAAAAGATAACTATGATTCATGCCAAAAACAAACCCATGGTTAATTTATTCTTAGTGTAAACTAGGCCCACAATTGAGTTTTTGTATTTCTTAATTGACCTAAATAATTTGCAAGCTCTTTGTAAGAAAAGGTTGGGTGAAAATAGTTTTGTTTCTAAGCCCATTGTAAAAGATTTTAGAAAAATGGATTTTGGGCTTAGTATTTGGGCCAAGGGCCAAAGAATTTTTTATTTGTTTTTAGAAAAGTCTTATGTCCAAAGACCATCTTGAAAAATTTTGAAAATAGCTTTGGTCTTTTGAACATTAAAGAAAAATTTATTTTGAGCTTACAATATACTTAGGTCATATTAGAAAAGGAACAAACAAAATAAGCCATGATTTAAGCCAAGATAAATTAACCATAGTCAAACAACATGCATTTGGGGTAAAACCTAAGGAAAGTAACTAGGCCAATTACATGAGCTTTAGTCTTTGGGTAAAAAAAAGGCTTAGGTTCCCATAGAAAGTATATACCAAATGGTACAAGGCTATGAGTGGTTATGCCATGCTCAATCTCCATACCTTGAGTGAAAGTATGGTATCCCTTACATAACATAACACGAGTAACACGGGCGTCCTAACTCACGCACACAATGCAATCTAACATGATGCAATGGATAATATCATTATAAGAAAGAATAGAATAATATAAAGACCAACGGAATCAACTTGTCTTATCCCTAGTGGAGTTGCCACTGCGAGCGAGAATTTTTGCCCCCACTCCCAGTGGAATGGTTCTTATGACTTCGGCACTGTTTAGGCTCGGGGCCTTTCCTAAGTCCGGAGAAAATGGAGTCGCCACCCGGATGGGCCGGGAAAAAAAAGGGGTGGATGACTCGATTCCTATGGAATCCCCAAACCCCTAATGGGTTCGGAAAGTTGGGTACGTGTGGGGAAGGTGAGAAATGGCCCAGCACCCCCACAACGCCCGGTTCATTGGAACTGGCCTCTTTTACAGGTCTTAATATTATAAAATTCTTAAATATAACAACATTATCCATATTACACACAATAATTAAAAGAAAGCATCAATCTATTCAAATTAAAGCGAGGTCCAAGCAAAATAAATAAATGGACACCCATCCGAGGATAGAAAAATGACCTTACATCACATGTTTAAATAGGATACCCACCGAAAGGTAGAAACATGTCCTTTACATAGGTTCTAAAATAGAAAAGCAAATTAAATTACATGATATTTAACTAATGAGGTATCCAACAAGTGGAAACATACCTCTTACAACATTTGGAAATCTAAAATAAATTGATAAAAGTAAATAACTATTCAAAATAAATAAATCATTCATCAAAGGTATTAAATATCAATATAAAGTAAACATCCATCCATGAGAAATAAAATAAACCAAGCATTGAACTTAAATAAATTAAAGCATATAAAATAAATCAAAGCATATCAAATATAGAATTGAATAAGACAAATAAAATTCCAATTATAGCTACTGTGAAATTTTTAAGGAATTAAAATAGATTAAGATTTTATTTTTTAAAAGATTGGTAAAGTTCTTTGATTAACCAAATTAAGGTTTGAATGGTGAAATCATGAAACTAGGGTTTGGACACTTTAAAATATTAAGTTTTGTGGTGTGCGGCTATTCATTGAATTATGGTTTCAAACTTATTGTGCAAAATTGTAAAATTTGTGTTTGTATGATTTTTAAAGTTTTAAAGGATTAGGGTTTAGAAAAAATTAGGGTTTAAGGTTTTAAAGTGGTTAGGGTTTACTATTTGGAGTTTTGGAATTGAATTAGGGTTTTAAGACTTTTGAATTAGGGTTTCGGGTAATGAGTTATTTTTAGTATTTGGAAAAAACAATTGACAATTTCATGAAGTTTTATGAATTTAAACAAAAGATTTAAAGTTTACAAGAGCAAAAAGATATTTTTTAAGTCTTTTGGAAGGATACAGAACACAATTTTGGGTTTTGATAATTTGCAAAGCAAATCTTAGTTTTGGGGTTTTGAAGAAATAAAACTAATATCTTTAAACTTTTAGAAAATAAAGCCACAATTTAAAATTTTTAAGCCTTAGAAAAATTGAATTGAGGTCCTAAAAATTTTAAATTAAAAGAAACAAAGTGATGATTAAGCTACTGTGAAAAAAAAAACAAAAGAAATTAAGAATTCAAACCTTGTTTTGTAAGTTTCACCAAAATTTGCTTATTGGATGAACAAGGTCAAAGACAAGTCTTTTTTCCTTTGAATTGCTTAAATCATTTTTTTGCTCCCTCAAAAAATCAATTTCATTCAAGCTGATTTCTTCACGGATTCGGATCCACTTTTGTTCAAACTTCTGTGCAATTTCATCTCTATCTCCCCCCCTTTTTTTTGTGTTGTTTAGTCCATATTTATAGAAGTTTTATATCCTTCATTCCTAATTATTCACGGCATCTTTATTGAATAAGAAAAGGAAACCGAAACCTAATTGTATTAGGTTTCGAAAAATTTGCGTCGGAAAAATTTCACTGGCAAAAAAAACTGCTGCGGAAAAACTGCTGCAAAAAATTCTGCTGGTGAAATGCCCACGGGCCCGCTCTGACTTTCGGCGACAATTTTTTCGTCGCTGATTTATTTTTTTTGTTATTTTTTTTATTATTTTTGAATTTTTGTTCATTTTTCCATTTTTTACTAAAATAAATATTAAAATTAATCAAGATACCATAAAAATTATTTTGGAGTAACTAAAATATATTGGACAATACAAAAATTATTTTGGACTGAATAAAACATATTGGACCGGACTAGGTCAAAAATTAAGGGTCTACATCGGGTCTTTACCCTTGAAACTTGGATCTTTATCCAATGGAAATCGGGTCCTTACCCTTGAAACATGGATCTTTATCCATTGAAAATCGGGTCTTTACCCTTGAAATATGGATCTTTATCCATTGGAAATTGAGTCTTTACCCTTGAAACATGGATTTTTATCCATTGAAAATTGGGTCTTTACCTTAGCTTCAACTCTTTTAGCTGGACTGATCTTTTGTCTTTTGCATCTTCATTCTTTTGATAATTCTAATTTTCTTCTTTTTTTTCATTCTTTTTGGTTCTTCCTTTGCACTTTTGCAAAAAAATCAGTCTTTTTTAGCTAGCCTTCATATCTTCTCCTTGCCCCCCCCCCCCCCCCTGCGTGGTAAAATATTAGAAGTGAGTCTCATAATGTTTTGTACATGCATAAACTCAAAAATTTGAAAGGGAGAAACTTTGCCCCCTGTGTAGGTTCAAACCCATGATTATTTTCTATGCGGCTTTGGTTGATGTTTGTAGATTATCTAGTTCTTTGAACAAGCATGCTGTTTTATTGGTTTTTGTTATAGATTTTGTGTCTTGTTTATTATAATAATTATTGTTTTATTTAGGTATTTTGTTAGTTCAAATCGGTTTATTTAGTGTTTTTGTTCATGTTGGTAGTTTTAGTTTATTTCAGTGTTTATATCGTTTTTGATCTAGTTTTTAGTATGTGTTTATGTTTTGTTGGTTAATGTTTATTTACTTCTTATTTACAATTTGTTTGAGTTTTGTTTTAGGTTTAAAAAAAAGCCAAGAACCAAGACTGAAGGAAAAATGGACAGTAGCTGACACAGGCAGAGGACACGGCCAAGTCACTGGCCATGTCCCATATCAAGCTAAAAGGAAGCCACAAGACACAGAGATGGACACACTCAAGGGACAGGGCCAAGTCACTGACCGTGTCCCTCCAAAGAAGCTCCAACATGGCCGTGTCACTCAACCAAAGAAGAAAAGAAGAAATTCTCACAGTAGGCGACAATGCAAGCGACATGGCCAAGTCACTAGCCATGTCCCTCCAAAATGATCCAACATGGCCAAGTCACCTCAAACATGGCCATGTCCCTCCAAAGAAGCTCCAACATGGCCGTGTCACTCAACCAAAGAAGAAAAGAAGAAATTCTCACAGTAGGCGACACATGCAAGCGACATGGCCAAGTCACTGGCCATGTCCCTCCAAAATGATCCAACATGGCCAAGTCACCTCAAAAATGGCCATGTCCCTCCAAAGAAGTTCCAACATGGCCGTGTCACACAACCAAAGAAGAAAAGAAGAAATTCTCACAGTAGGCGACACATGCAAGCGACATGGCCAAGTCATTGGCCATGTCCCTCCAAAATGATCCAACACGGCCAAGTCACCTCAAACATGGCCATGTCCCTCCAAAAATGATCAAACACGGCCAAGTCACCATCAACTTGGCCGTGTCTCACCTAAATCCAAAGCAAAGAAGAGCAATTCTCACAGTAGGTGACACATGCAAGCGACATGGCCAAGTCACTGGCCATGTCCCTCCAAAATGGTCCAACTTGGCCGTGTCACCATCAACTTGGTCGTGTCTCTCCCTCAAATTCACCTCCAACACGGCCAAGTTCACTCTAACTTGGCTGTGTCACTCAAGGATCAATAAAGACGCTCGGAGGTTTCGTATAAATATAAAAGTTAGGGTTTGTCTTAAGGGGGTTGGTGATTTTGAGAGAGAATTGAGCCGTTCAAGAGATTAGGGTTTTGTTAACTTTGATTTTCTTTGATTTTGATTAAACTTTGGATCAAAACTAGCTTAGATTAGATTGTTCATGCCATTTATTCATTCTTCTTGCAAGATTTGAACAAGAGATTCTTCTTCAAGGAGTTTGTAATTTGGTTTTGTTCTCGAACTTATTCTCTTTATTTTCATTGACATTGTATTAATGGATATTATCATGTCTGAATTGATTTCTTTGAATATTAATGAGATGAGTATGTTTTATTGCATTATGAACTAATTTGATCTAGTCTAGGGTTTGTATGGATCTGCTATGATTGTATGAATTGGTTATTACTCTTGACTTAATAATTTCTTTAGCCTTGATTGAATGGAATATTGTTAATATATAATTGATTGGCCACCAATTATGTGTTTTAGGTATTAGATGATGGATTGAGAGATGAAGTCTAATGCTGGAACAATTTAATTAAGGACTTAGGTAAATTAGAGATATAACCTATTAAAAAGATTGTTTCAATTATAACAAGATTAGTTGTAAGAGGTTTGAATGCGAGAGCTTATTTCCTTGACTCAATTAATTAAGTTGTTTGAGATTTAATCTTTGAAATTAAATTAATTAAGAGGAGTAACCGTTCATACATATAAATAGTAGAGAAGTGCAAACCCTAGACCTTTTTATTAAGTGAATCAAAACATCAGTTTAGTTTGCTTTTACTTGCTTTAAACTTCAATCAATCTTCTTCATTATTTAGCCATTTAAATTTCTTTAATTACTTGTTATTTATAATCTGATAATCAATTAGCCACTTTAGCTTCCTTGTGAGATGACCTTGGGGTGATCACCTTTGTTACAGCTACCTCATATACTTGCGAGTGACGCTTTGTGGTAAAGTTAATTTGAGCGTAACAAGTTTTTGGCGCCGCTACCGGGGAGGCTAATTGGCGAAATTGTTTATTAGGCAAAAATATTTTAGATTATTTTTCATTGTTTATTTTTTTTTATTTTGTCTTTTGCTTTTAATAATTTCTTTTTCTAGAAAAATTCTGTTTATGCAAGGCAGGAGATCGCTCGAAGGAGAGCTACATCCATTCATTCCAGAAATTCAGAGAGTGAAAAGGAGCAGAGAAGAGTTTGAGCTCTACACCGGATTTGATACAGAGGAGGACACTTCTGAATTTGAGTCAGATTCTGCACAATCAGTTAAAATGGCTGAAGAAAGACAAAGAACCATGAGAGATTTTGCTAGACCTGTCATTGGGACTTCCACATCTTTTATAAGGTTGACAGATGCAGCAAGGAATTATGAGTTGAAGAACATTCACTACAACATGCTGCCATCATTCTATGGAGTTCCAAATGAAGATCCTTTGAACTTTATTCAAGATTTCTACTCCACCCTCAACACTTTTCCATTGGGAGGATTAACAGAGGATCAGTTGAGGATGCGGTGATTTCCATATACTTTGAAGGATAGGGCAAAGAGCTGGCTTATGATGTTGCCCGAAAACTCACTGACAACTTGGGAGCAAGTTTATAACAAGTTCATGGGCAAGTTTATTCACATCAGAAGACAGCTGAGTTGAGAGGGAAGATTGCTACATTCTCTCAATTTGAAGGAGAGCCATTTCATGAGGCTTGGGACAGATTCAAAATGTTATTGATCCAGTGTCCACATCATCACTACCCACTTCAACTTCTAAACCAGTTTTTCTATGATGGTTTAACCCAGCAATTTCAGAATACAGTTGATAATGCAACTGGGGGAGCCATGGGAGAAAAGACAGCAGCTGAAACTTATGATATCTTTGAGATGTTTGGAGCTAATTCTCAACAAAAGAGTGTAAAAGGAAGAAGTAAAGGGGTGAACCAATTGGAAGCTAATAGTGATATGGTAAATCAGATAGCTGAGTTAACAAGGCAAGTGCAGATGCTGAACATGAAGAACAATATTTCTTCATCTACTCAAGAAGCGTGTGGAATCTGTGGAACTTTTGGGCATGGAGCAAATATTTGCCCCTCCGCATATGAGTCTTATGGGAATGAAGCTGAGCAAGTCAATGCCATGGGGGGATTTCAACCAAGGGCACTGAATGATCCTTACTCCAATTCTTATAATCCTGGTTGGAGGAATCACCCAAATTTTTCTTGGGCAACAAATAATTCTCAGCAGCCATTCCATTTGCTCCAGAGACAGAACCAACAACAGGGCCAATCCTCAAATCAAGGGCAGTCTAAGATAGAGAGCTTGGAGGAAAGTTTACAAGCTTTCATCAAAGTCAGTGCTCAAAATCAAGAGATGACTAATAAGAGGCTGGATTCATTAGAAGCATTTTTTAAAAAAGTGGAGACTCAAGTAGGACAACTTGCACAACAGATGCAAATTCAACAGAAGGGGAAATTTCCAAGTCAACCTGAGCAGGCACATTCAGTGACTGTTCTTAGAAGTGGTAAGGTAATTAACACTAATGTTGAAAATGACTTTGTGAATGCAGGTGACCAAGGGAACAAGAAGGAAGGAGATCCAGAGAACAAAGGTGCTGGAGAAAGATCAATGGAGAAGTCCCCTACAGCAGATCTACATAAGGCAAGCAATCCATACCGGCCTCCTATACCATTCCCCAGCAGGTTGAAGGATGATAAACCAGATAAGCAATTTTCTAACATCTTCAACATGCTGTCTAAGCTAAGTATTAACTTACCCTTACTTGAAGCAGTAAAGAATATGCCGGCTTATGCTAAATTCTTCAAAGAGCTGATCACCAAGAAAAAGAGGTATGAGACGAATGAAAAGGTGATAGTTTCCGAGGTAGCTAGTGCTGTTTTGCAGTATAAACTACCTCCCAAACTAAAGGATCCTGGTAGCTTTATAATTCAAATTTCTGTTGGGAATGTAAAGGGGACTGAGGGCATGTGTGATCTAGGTGCTAGTGTGAATTTGATGCCTTATTCTGTGTATAAAGAATTAGAACTAGGGGCACTGAAACCGACAAAAATGGTGTTGCAATTAGCTGATAGGTCTTTTAGATTCCTGAAAGGGGTTATAAAAGATGTGTTAGTTAAGGTTGGAGGATTGATAGTACCTGTGGATTTCATAGTTCTTGACATGGAAGGGAGTAACCCTGCACCATCAGCACACACTATTTTGCTGGGTAGGCCTTTCATGGCGACTACCAACACCTTAATAGATGTTAAAAATGGTAAACTATCAATGATTGTCTTGGGTCAAACTGTTCATTTTTCTATTTTTAACACTTCTCCTATTCCTACAACTGCTTTATATGAGGAATGTTCTTTAATTAATTGTGTTGAAGCAGTTGTATCAGATGCTTTCTTGCAGACAGGTTCATCAGATAAATTGGAGCTAAAACTGACCTTAGAAGAGGGGGCTAAACCAGTGGGGGAGACCCAAAGGTGCCTAAACCCAAAAGCATATGAGAGCTCAAGGAATTATAAGGATCACACTAAAGCACTTCATGACAGATTTATTGGGCAACAGACATTGAGTCTAGGTATGAAAGTTTTACTTTTTAATTATCGACTCCGTCTGTTTCCAGGTAAATTCAAGTCTCGATGGAGTGGTCCTTTCGAGGTAACTAAGGTATGTCCTTCTGGTGCCATTGAATTGCTTAACTCTAGAACCAATAAGATTTTTAAAGCAAATAGACATAGAGTTAAACTATACAATGAAGGATTTCAGGAAGTGAGGATCATTGACAGCACTTTGATCCATGATCCATAAGTCTTGCATGATGTCCAGCTTTATGACATTAAAGAAGCGCTAAATGGGAGGCAACCCATTAGTTTGAATTTCTTTTTCATAGTTATAATTTTATATTTAGCAATTTTGATTTTATGTTTAGTATAAATAAATGGAAACCCTAAAGCTCTCTTGCATCTTGTTTTTGAACATTTGTGTCTGTGATAAAAAGGTAGAGTTTTGCCTCACCAGGGTACGATGGAAGACAGGTTGTCCTTTAACTCTTTTTCTTTATTATTCTTGTTTTCCATTGAGGACAATGTAAATTCTAAAGTGTGGGGTAATCTTTTAACTTTCCTTTTGTTAGCAAATCGTGAAGAATCTGCAACCCTTGCCGCAGCGGAAAACAAAAAAAAAATTCTTTCGATTTACTCACAGGATCCATGTGATCCATTCAGTTCGATAAAAGAGATTCGAAACTAACCTTTTTGTGTAGCTTCAAAACGATTAACAGATGCTGCCTTCTGAAGACGAACACCCTCTAATGAAATCCACACAAACGTACGCCGGTCTGAGTGCTAGCTCACCAACGGCAGTGGCTGAACCTTTTCAAAACAAAACTAGGGTTTTTTTTTTAGGTTTTTTCTCTTCTTACGTTTTCTTTTTCAAAACGAATAATGAGATCATTAAACCTCCAGTCCTTTTAAAACCGTTTTAAAAGACTTCTTTTTTATCAAAACCCTAACTGTCCATATCCCATATGGACCCACGTTTTAATAATTATTATCTAATAATAATTATTATAACAATATTATTATTAATATCTAATAATAATAATAATACTAACAACAATAATTAAATATAATTATTATTATTTAAGTACAGCCTACGTTCTATGTGTGTGACCCGATAGGCTCATATTAATTGGTAGTGTATTTCAATCTCTATTGAAATGCACAAATCATAATTGGCCTCTAGCAAGACATTACGACTACCCAATTAATCATGAGAATCATTATAAATGAAAAACCTGAAATAGTACATGCATTAATCCCTTTGTCACACGATATCTAGTTTGAACATAAGTCATAGTAAATGTCATACTTATATTGTCCAAACTTATGATTACTCGATCTCCAAGTTAACTGATAAACAAATAAGATTGATCTTATATCAACTTATTTGAGCATGGCCATGCATTTCTCAGTTACACTTATCGAGGGGCCCAGAAGATATCTCTCTCATAGAGAGGGACAAATTCCATCTTGATTGTTCATTTTCCTCTACATAATTTATATCATGTTCAAGCATAACCTTTATAATTATCTAGTTACAGATAACGTTTGATCATGTCAAAACATAATATTCCTTATGTTGGAAACTATGACAATCTCAAGTCAAAGGATTAAATGAAAACTATTATGAGATACACTTATGACATTAAACCATGAAGTGATATCTGTGTGGGTCTATCCAATACACTGTTCTCTAACATGTATCCATAATATTGATTTGTATCTTCATACCTATAATCATCTTATGATTATCAAATCAATATTACACTAGTTATATTTATTATTATCTCCATAACAATAATAAACCAGGGATATAATCATTATTATATATAACATGCAAACATAACAATGATAATAAAAACTTCTTTATTAATAACAAAATGAATAACATTAAGGTCCAAATCAATGGCCTAGGGCATATACACTAACACCTTTTGTGTTGGTTGTCTTGATGTGTTTTATTGTGTTGTGCATGGTATAATTGTTGAAAATTTATTGATCTTTTCTGTGATTTTAGCATTGTAGTTGAGACTTTAGTATCAGCATAGAAATGAGCATTTGAATTCATTCAGGATCAATTTTCACATTCTGCAATTCATGACATATAAATCTTTGTGAACCCACCTATGTGAGTTTTGAGCCTCATAATTTGATATTATTTTCAGTTGATTTTCTTTTCTTAAGTGTGCACCTTCATGATTTTACATCTCTAGAGTTTGCTTTTGCATACTAATTGAACTCACATTATGATTGAATCTCAAGTTTTAAAATGATGAAGGCAAAGTAGGTTAGCCCTTTAGCTTAAAAAGACCTCCCTTAATATTTAATTCCTTAGTGAGCTAAGTTGAGCCTTTGACCTTTTTCTTATTTGATCAACACAATTCTCAACTTAACATGTTCTTATTATCATCATACATGCATTAAGGAATGGAGTTTTATGATATGACAATAGGGTGGTTTAGTTCAAAGTGTGGGGTAAGAAAGTAAAAAATAAGAAAAAAAAGAAAAATGGTATTGCTATTTGGGGTTGAAATGCATACTTTGCACTTTGTATTTGATTAAGAGTTGATAATTCTTTTCCTCTACATGTTAAGCTAGATGATCTATGCAATGTTATATTTTGTATATATATGTATTAAAAAAATTATATACAATAAAAGAAAAAGAAAAAGAGAAAATAAAAAAAAGAGATATATATATATATATACAAAAATTTACATATGTTCTAGCATTGGTTTGCAAAAGAGGAATGTCGGCTCATATAAATAGTAGAGAAGTGCAAACCCTAGACCTTTCTATTAAGTGAATCAAAACATCAGTTTAGTTTACTTTTACTTGCTTTAAACTTCAATCAATCTTCTTCATTATTTAGCCATTTAAATTTCTTTAATTACTTGTTATTTATAATCTGATAATCAATTAGCCACTTTAGCTTCCTTGTGAGATGACCTTGGGGCGATCACCTTTGCTACAGCTACCTCGTATACTTGCGAGTGATGCTTTGTGGTAAAGTTAATTTGAGCGCAACACATGCATTTCTTCTTTCTTTTGCAAAATTTCTGGATCTTCCTCAAGCAATAGGCTTTCCATGCCCCCCTTGATTCAATATCTTCTTTTGATTCTTTACTTCACAGGGTATTTGCTGTTCACTTTGACAAAGAATAGAAATACAAGACAAGAAAGTGTGATGTGATATGCTCATGTATGCATGATATGCATGAATGATACTTACAATGGTTCCATCGACTCACAGACTGAGGTTATTAGCTGAAATGTTCTCATGAATTTCTTTTAGATGCCCGTTCAGTCCTTGCACTGGAATTACATGATTCTTCACATTTATGGCTTTCATCTTCAAGATGTTGAAAATATAAGTGGTGGAGACCCCAAGTTGCAGAGTCAGGGATATATCCATTTTAAACTATGTTTTAGCATGTCAATTGGTAACTTCTTCATGACCTTGCTAATAATCATTTCCTTTGCTCAATGTGTTCTTCGAGTTTTGATGGTGCAACAAACTTTTCTTAACTTGAAGGCTTCGTGTGACAAAAACTTTTTTTTTATTTTTATTTTGAAATCAAATGTTGGCTTTGCCAAATCAATATCAATGTACCTCAGAACTTAATTTTCCAAATTAAAATATCTATAACATGATAACCCTAGTTACCGTACTAAACTCGAGAATATTTAAGCAAGAATTGTTGCACTTTAGATAGGCACAAACACATTATTTGGCCAAAGGTCTCATTTGAGTTTGAATATTGTCTATCTCATATGCATGCTTATTCATACTATCTCCACTAATAGACTTTACCTACCAATAGAGATCAACAAGTCTTTGATAGGCTTGAAATAGGGTCTATAAGGGACATGAGTTAAATGAAGGCCATATGTAAGTTGGAGCCGTTGTGACACAATGGACAAACCTTCACACTACAAACTGCTTATTGGAACCTTAGGCAGCTGAAAAGATAGAGCTTTGAGAGTTCTCCCATCTTTTTGGCATTAATCTAGATCTTGATTGGGATAGTCTTTGCCTTTGCAAAAAAGTTTGGTACCCAAATTCATTTCTTTTCTTCTTCTCCCTTTTCTTTCTTTTTATTTTTCTTACTCTTCCCTTTCTTTGAGCATTTTATCATTTTGTCCTTCTTCCTTGTAGGACTGTCAAGTACAGAACTTTCAAGAACTGGATGGTCTTTCTTCTTTTTCTCTAATTTTGATCGAATCTTTGGTTGGGTTGGACCAATTCAAGTCAGACTTTCCTTATAAATTAAATGGAAGCCTTTTGCTACTTTAGGTAAAAGAGAACTCAGTTGGCTTTCTGAACCGCCTTTTTGGGTTTTATTTTTATTCTCTTTTTTTTTGTCCTTTTTTCTTTTCTTTCTTTTTTCTCTTTTTCTTTTCTTTTTCTCTTTTTTTTGGTTCTAGCTCTAAAAGAGTTGTCTTGTTTGTACCAACTTGGGTTTATAATAATGGATGAGTGGAGTGACATAAATCTTCTTTAACAAGGATAAATCATTTGTTACTTTGATGATTTCTTGATAAATTCGAGATATTAGGTTAACTTCAACTACCCCCCTTTGGTCTTGAGAACATCAACTATCCTTATAGTCTTGGCTATGCATTCCTTTCTTTGATCTTCTTGCCTCTTCACCTTAGTGATCATAAGACTTATCAAAAGTATCACAACAGCTCAGGGTAGGTTGTTGGGGTTATATGCCAATGAAAAGAAAGCTAAAAATTTTATGAAGGCTTAAAGGGACAACTAGGGATTGATATTTAATTGGGTGGATACTAGTTGTTCTCTCGTCAAACAATGCCTAGATCATCTCTCCCTTAAATCAGCAGAGGTCAATTTCGCCTTGAAAGTTTGTCAAAGCATGTTCTAAGACTGACTAGGACCTAGACAAAGGTAATTATGAAGGAGCCCTTTCTAAGTAAGCATACACAACTCAATGCTATAGAGTAATTTCCTCACCTAGTAAAGTCATTCAAGTCATGATGCATAAATATATTAATTCATGAATCATCAAGCTAGATTCTTCATTGGTTGAGCACCAAAATGAACAAAGACCAATAAAAATTTTGATGAAAGTAATTTATTCAAACAAAAATAGAGAAACATAATTATTCCAATTAAATATTAAAGAAAGCAAAATTGAAAAACAACATTCAAGCTAAGAAAAGTTTGTTGAGTTAAGCTCCTTCTCCTTTCACATCTTCAACATTCCCATCTTGAAAAGAAGATAAGATAAAATCTTCTTCCAATCCTTTTCCTACCATGAAGGTTGTTGGTAGTGGCACTCTGTTGAACCTTGGCAAAGGATTATCTTTTGTGCTGGGCTTATCAGGCTCAGGCAGCTTACCACTGTCAATTAAATTTTGGATCTCATGTTTTAGTCGCAAGCATTTGTCTATCTCATTTCCTTGTGTCTGATGAAACTCACAAAAGGCTTTAGTATCAAATTTTGGGGGTAAAGGATTCGGCAAAGGTCAAGGGGCGAATGGCTGTAATAGTCCCTTCTTTTGTAGCTTTTTGAAGACCCAAGACAAAGGCTTCCCCAGATCTGAAAATTGCCTTCTATTTGCTTGACCATATGTATTAACATCAACTTCTTTTTGCGTGCTTTGATTGCCCGACTGGTAGTTCCCTTTCTCATTCCTTCTTATTGATAAGTGATTCTTTTCCCTTTCCCATTCTTTAATTTTCATACCAGCTTGGAGAAGATCTTTAAAATCACGGATGAGTGTATGAGACATCCTTTCACAAAAACTAGGCACCCCTCTCATAATTATCCTTATTTGATCAGATTCACCGGGCCTCTTCTTGAGCAAAGCAGCCTTATTTCTCCATCTTTTCACTTAGTCCGCAAAATTCACATTTGGTATTTGCCTAATGGACTCAACTTCCATTAAGGTAACTTCCAGCTCAACATTGTACCCATATTGCTGAATGAAAGCCTTATATAACATGTCCCAATCTTTTTGAGTACTTTCCTCTAAGGTGTTGAACCAATTTTGGACAACAGAGTCCAATGAAAGCATAAAGTACCTTAAAGTTTGAGCCTTAATAGCTCGGGTAGATTGCATAGTAGTGATATACTGCTTCACATGGAGGTGAGGATTTTCGATTCCATCAAACTTTGCAAAGGATGGCATCTTGAACTTATAAGGGACCTCCTCATCTTGTTCAATCTAGTTTGTTGATCTCGGACATCTCTTTGGTTTTTAGTTTCTTTTCAAGTTTCTTTTCTAAATCAACAATCATCTTCTCAACATCAGAATTTTCAGTCTTTTCAAAAGTTATCTTATCAACAACCTTTGGCTCCTTCTTTTTATCTTGAGGACCTTGGAAGTATTGAGCCAGTCGTCGTCATCATCAACGACTACCTTGTCATCATCAAAAGCCACTTCACCAACCTTAGCCTTCCCTTTGTCCTTTGGATTCTTGGTGCTAGCAGATGCTTCGGCATTGTTCCCTAAAATTGTAGCTAGTTGATTCTTTATGGTCTCGGCCAGAGCCTCTTTTATTTCTTCCATTTTGGGATTGAGGGCGTCATCCACCATTCTTTGAATTTGCTCGGGCACCATTGCTTTCGATGAGAAAGTGATTAAGTCGTTGCTAGATTCTTCATCTCCGGCATAGGCCGGATTGTTGTAAGCTTTTGAACTATCGTAATCCAGGGCTATGAGCCAGAGAGGATCAATGATATGAGATACAAATGTATGAATGTATGCACAAATAATAAACAAACAAGGATAATTAGGATGTTCCTGCCAACCTTATAACTTCCACACACGAATGGCGAGTCTCTTTTCCTAGGTTTATGGTTAACAAAATACTAACATGGGCTATCTTATTTTTGAATATTTCCTCGGACATTTCAACCAATAGTTATATTTTTGAAAATGGAAATCATTTCATGATAATTCCCATTAATTAGGTTTTAATCCATCCAACCAACTAAAGTAGCTTTTATGCTATATTGGATTAAAACTAAATTAAGAGGTTTATTATAAATAGATTTCTCACTTGAAAAAGTAACTAAATGGTTCATACCATAAACAAGCCCATGATTAATTATTCTTTGTATAAACTAGGCTCACAATTGATTTTTGGTATTTCGTAATTGACCTAAATAATTTGGAAGCTTTTTGTAAGAAAAGGTTGGATGAAAATAATTTTGTTTCTAAGCCCATTGTAAAAGATTTTAGAAAAAATGGATTTTGGGCTTAGTATTAGGGTCATGAGCAAAAGAATTTTTGATTTGTTTTTAGAAAAGTTTTATGTTCAAAGACCATCTTGAAAAGTTTTGAAAATAGATTTAGTATTTTGGACTTTAAAGAAATTTTTTTTTAAGCTTACAGTGTACTTAAGTCAAATTAGAAAAAGAACAAACCAAATAAGCCATGATTTAAACGAAGATAAATTAACCATAGTCAAACAACAAGCATTTGGGGTAAAAACCTAAGGAAAGAAACTAAGCCAATTACATGAGCTTTAGTCTTTGGGTAAAAAGGCTTAGGTTCCCATTGCATGTATAAACGAAATGGTACGAGGCTATGAGTGGTTATGCCATGCTCAATCTCTATACCTTGAGTGAAAGTATGGTATCCCTTACATAACACAACACGGGTAACATGGAAATCCTAACTCATGCACATGATGCAAATCTAATATGATGCAATGGATAATATTATTATAAGAAAGAATATAATAATATAAAGACCAATGGAATCAACTTCTCTTATCCCCAGTGGAGTAGCCACTATGAGGGATTTTTGACCCCACTCCCGGTGCAATGGTTCTTGCGGCTTCAGCATTGTTTAGGCTAGGGGCCTTAGAGAACACGGGCATAAGCCCAGAGAAAATGGAGTCGCCACCCGGACAGGTTGAGAAAAAGAAAGGGGTGGATGACTCGATTCCTAAGGAATCCCCAACCCCCTAATGGGTTCGGAAAGTTGGGTACGTGTGGGGAAGGTGAGAAATAGCCCAGCACCCCCACAACGCCCGGTTCATTAGAACCAGCCTCCTTTGTAGGTCTTAATATTATAAAATTCTTAAATATAACAATATTATCCATATTACATGCAACAATTAAAATGAAATATCATTATATTAAAATCAAAGCAATGTTCAAACAAAGCAAATAAATGAACACCAATCCGAGGATAGAAACATGTCCTCACATCATTCATGTCTAAACTAAATAGGACACACACCGAAAGGTGAAAACATGCCCTTTACATTAGTCTAAAAACTTTAAAATAAAATAAATTACATGATGCTCACAACATGAGGTACCCAAAAATATGAAAAACATACCTCTTACAATTATAATACCAAAACAAACAAATAATAATCATAATAATAAAGAAAATATCCATCCATAATAAATTAAATAAATCAAATTAAGTAAATCAAGCATTGAAATTAAATAAATCAACCATCAAAATATATAATAAACTATATAATCAAATCTAAAATTAAATAAAGCAATAAATGTATAAATTTAAGGTTTCAAAGAATTTATGGTTTTTAGAATTTAGGGTTTTGGAACTTAGGGTTTTAGAAACTAGAGTTTTGTAATTAGGGTTTTGAAATTAGGGTTTTTAGGGTTTTTGAAACTAGGATTCTGAAATTCAGAGTTTGGAATTAGGGTTTTTAAAACTAGGGTTTTGGAATTCAGAGATTGGAATTAGGGTTTTTGGGTTTAACTTACTGCCTTAAAAACATAATTTTGGATTTAGAGAAATAAATTAAGGTTTTGGAAAAATAATCAATATTTTGGAGTTTAATAATGAAATGATTTAGGCTTTTGGATAAAAATACTTTGGAGTTTTGAGTTCTAATAAAATAATTTACGGTTCTTGAGCTAAAGTAAACAAAATAGATTCTAATAATTAATTTAAATCCTCGATAGCTACTGGATAGTTGTATATTTTTTAAGAAATGTGCAAGTGGGGTTACGAACACCAACTGATCAAGCAAAACAATTAAAGTTATTAAAACAAAGATCAATTTACTGCATGTTCAACGATCAAGGTACTGCGCGTTCAAAGATCAAGTTACTGCATGCATGTTCTTATTAATCAGAGAAAATGAAGCTACTATGAGCATGAATAATTTATGAATAAAGATCAAACCTACGTAGTCGGTTCCACCAAATTGATTTCAGGATGAACAATAATAAAGGCAATGTTGCTGCCTTTGATGGATTGACGATTGATGAATGCTTGCTGCTAATCTTCTCTGTTTGTTGTCGTCTCCTCTATTTTGTTGTTTAATCTCTCTTAATATTAATTGTCGACCTCCTTAATGTTAATTGCTACCCTTGTTAATGTTCATTACCGTCCCTCTTAAATTCTAAAACGTTATTATTCATAGGCCCTAACCTCACTCAGAATCCTTAACCTTAATATCAATCCATCCTTAAAACAAATTCTAGTTCAATTAGGAAACTCATTGAAACCATGACGATCTGGGCAACCAGGTCGACATGAGTTAAGGCCATGTCGACCTAGTTGGCCTAGGTCCACTTGAGTCTAACCTCATGTCGATTTGGGCTGCCAGATTGACATAAAGCATGCTTATGTCGACCTAGTCTGTCCAGGTCGACATGAGTCCAACCTCATGTCGATCTGGGCTGCCAGATCGACATGAGGCATGCTCATATCGACCTTGTCCCTCCAAGTCAACATGAGCAATTGCTCATGTCTCCCTAGCCGGCCTGACTCAAATTATTTTTGCCTTTTTTAACTTATGGACCAAGAAGTTTTAATTTGGGCTGAGTCAACTTGATTTTAGGGCTTTACAATTGAATTTATGCATCTTTAATCCGAATCGACTTCTTTAAAAATTATAAATTAGGTTTAAATATTTTAAAGTCGAATCAAATTTATTTTGGCATCCTTTAATTAGGACCATATCAAATTGGGGTCAAAATTAAGGGTCTACACCACTTAATATTAAAGAAAATATTTGTAAAAATATAGTAATAAAACTCGATATTAACAAAACATTTCAATATATCAAGTATTCTCAATAACAAACTAAAACAATATTTTGATTATATAAAATAATAATTTTGATTTTATAAAACCAATCATGTTGCAATACACTTTTGCTATTGCAACTTTACTCTTATGGAGCTATTTCATTTAAGACTTGCTTTCGCATTTGTTAACATTGCTCATATTACACCTATTGTATTTTTCAATAAGTCTCACTTTTCAAATTTATATATAAAACATTTTCATTCAGTTTTTTTTTAAAATTTACAACTTTAATTTAATACTATAGTTTGGAACATTTTGTTTCAAATATCACTATATGCACTTTTAATTATTATAACTCTTAGAAAATTATTAATTAATTCAATATTTTGAACATTACCATTCCATTAAGTGCTTTAGCAATTTCACTTGAAATATTGTTGTATACATTATCAATAACTTTCACATTGTAACACAATAAGTCAATTTTAAATAATTAACTTATAATATTATTTTGCATTTCTTTTAATATTCATAACATCATATTCACATATTTTTTTCTTACCCTCATATACTGAGCCATAAATCTTAGCTCTAGATATCGGGTCACTGATGGCAAATAAATGTCCATTGTAAGTATATGGCCAAAGGCCCACTATAAAAAAAAGGGACCAAAGGTCCTCTATAACGCAAAGTGTCCACTAATGACTTAGATGCCAATATCACTGGGACACAAAAATGTCCTCTATGGTACAAAGTGCCCACTGTCACTATGGTTATCCACCATTTGGCTAGCCATTCAACCTAGAAACTAGATTTAACATCAGTAAAATGGGGCTATATATTTACTTCATTATTTCAAGTTAAATCCTTAATTATAATATTTATTATTATAAACATTTTATCTTTCAATTATTTATTTATCACAATAATTTATAGGGTATGAGAACTTATTTTGAATACATTTATCATACTAACATATATATATCATATTTGTTTCCAATTAATTTGACTAATCTTGTTTAGTCATCAATATTTCTCTTCCAAGACACTTTCACATTTTTACTGTAACAATGAAATCTAAATAGATTTCAAGTCTCACTTATTTAGTTCTTTTCTTTTTGAACATGTAGTACTTGGTTTTCTCATAATCATTTTTGTATTTGGGTTTGTAAGGTTGGACAGTTCTCCGGGTGAATGGTTTGGATTAGGTTTGAGGTTCACTAACCACTACCCCTTTTCCCTTTTTCTGTGATTGATGCTTTCTTCTTAGAAGTCTTAGGTTTGGGTGCCATATCAAAAACATGAATGAAAAGAAAGACAGAAATGTAAAAGAGAGTGTTGAAAAAGCTTGAAGTCTTCATAAATGCCTTCTTAATAACCAAAGCTTTGAGAAATTGTTTAAAGAGGTTATAGACCCTTCATTTTTGTCCTAAACAAGGGTGATCCAATTTCAGAAGTTTAAATCAAATCAAATCTAATTTTAAAAGCTTAAACCTAGTTTGATTCCATTTTAAAGGCCCAAATAAAATCCAATCCAATTTTAAATGCTTAAATTAAATTTGGTCCACCTTTAAAGGTCTGACCAAGCCCGATTCCACCTTAAAAGCCAAAACATGGTGAATTGGCATGCCAAAAAGTTTAAATTCTATTTGGATTCAAACAAAGGATACTAAGTTAGGATTAAACCTAATAATGCTTATAAATAGAGAATTAAAAAACACAGCAAGGGGCAGCCACAAGAATTAACAAAGCAGCCACCACCAGTAGCAATTATTAAAAATCTAGCAATTAACACATAATCAAAAGAACACAAACCAAACACAGCAATCAAAAGGAAGGAGCAAACAATTGTGCTCGGATTGCATTAAACCTCTAACCAAAACTCAAAATTGATATAGGCAGTAGCAAGCTTTATCCAATATATCAAACTTGGTGGAGCCTATGATGCAGGTTTTAGTTTTCTAAACTTAACTTATTTAAAACGTCCAATAGATATAATCATCCTTGATTACTTCATTAAATGGTTTGAATGTCATGAGTTATTTTAATCTATTAAGTTAATTTAATTTCGATGGCATTGAACATTTTGATTACTTCATTAAATGCTTTGAATGTTATGATTAATTTTAATTCAGTAGCCAGGCAATCAAGTAGCAATGAAATTATTAGCTTCGAACATAAACTAAACTTTGAACAATAAAACCCTAATCTTATAAACAAAACCCTAATTTTGCATGTTAACCCTAATTTAGGATTAAAACTTTATTTTGTATTATCAAACCATAATTCCATAACCAAACCCTAATTCCACTGCCCCCTTGACCCTCACCCGCTAACCGGCTAGTAGGATCGCCGTATGGTCGCGCTCTATATTTCATTAAGGGTTTAATATTATTTCTATGTATTATAGTTCTTGTGATTTAATTTTAATTTACTTTTGATTAAACCCTAATTTTATAGTTCTTGCATGGTGATTATGTTTATGGATTGTAATTTTTATTATTTGAATTTTAAGGATGTAGAAGGCATATTTCCACTTGTGGGTGCCTTATTTGTTTAATTTATTTATTTTTGTGTAATTTAATTTATTAAAAGACTTTGGGACAATTTTAAGGGATACGTTTCTATCTTTTGGTGGGTGTCCTATTTTATTTATTTTCTTTATGAACATTTGGACATTTATAAGGGCATGTTTCGATCTTTGTATGGGTGCACACTTTGTTTAATTTGTTTGATTTATAATATAGTATTATTTATAAATGCATGCAATGTGGATAATGTCATAATAACTAAGAATTCAATAATATTTAGACCTAAAAAGAGGCCATTTTCCAATGAACTGGGCGTTATAGGGGCACTAGGCCATTTCTCACCTTCCCCATGCGTACCCAACTTTTCAAACCCAATAATGGATTAGAGATTCCTTAGGAATCGATTCATCCACCCTTTTCTATATTCCCGGTCTGTCTAGGTGGCGACTCCATTTTCTTTGGGTTTATGCCCATGTTCTCTAAGGCTCCGAGCCTAAAAGTGTTAAAGTCGCAAGAACCATTCCACCAGAAGTGTAGGCAAAAATCGCCGCTCACAGAGGTGTATAAGCATTTGCAAAAATGTATTTTACTGGAAAAAGAGGTATTTATAGACAAATTTTGAACTAGCCATTTTATGACCATTGGGACAAAATGGGCAAAATTTTGCAAGTTTGTATGTTCAAAAAAATTTGGCTGATGGCTCTCTGCAATAGTCACACAGGAGATTGAGCAATCACTATATATGTATGGCAATTTCCATGACCATAGGGCACTCGCTCAAGCCAATAAAAAATAACTATCGAGAATTTTGAAAAAAAAAATTGAATTAAGCGAACTCTCAAGAGTATGGTACAATTGCACAAAATCATTTCTGGTGGGCAATATATGCAACATAGTGGTTTGATTACTCTGAACTTAGTGTAACAGCTATATTGGATCAAGGAACAAAATGATGTTTTAATTTTTCAATAATCAAAATAGATTTGAGAAAGTCAAAATAAGTGATTATTCAAGAGAATTTCCATCTATCATCCCTATGTGTTGTTTTATAAAGTTTAGTTTTTCTTCATTTAGGGATTTTGTAAAAATATCGGAAAGCTAATTTTGTGCTTCCACAAATTGTAGGATAACATTTTGATTTTGAACATTGTCTCTTAAGAAATGATGTCTAATGTTTATATATTTTGACCAATAATGTTGAATGGGATTTTAGATGGATTAATGGCACTAGTGTTATCACACTTAATGGGAATGTGATTAATTACTTTACCATAATCTAGCAATTGTTGTCTCATCCATAAAACCTATGTGCAACAAAAGCAAGCCACAACATATTCAACTTTCACGGTAGATAGAGCAGCCGACACTTGTTTCTTGCTAAACCAAGAAACTAAGCAATCTCCAAGAAAATGACATACACTGGTTGTGCTCTTCCTATCTATTAGGCTACCAGCAAAGTCTGCATCCTATAATCCTATAATATCAAAAGATTTATTCCTAGGATACCTATAATATCAAAAGACCTAGATACAATTTTTCACTTGAGTATTTCAGAATTCTTTTAGTTGCATTCAAATGTGATTCTTTAGGGCAAGATTGAAATCTAGCACATAAACATACACTATGCATTATATCAGGTCTAGAAGCAGTTAAGTAAAGTAAGGATCTAATAATGCCTCAATATTTCATTTCATATACTTTCTTAATGATTTCATCTTTGTCTAGCTTTAAGGACATACTCATGGGAGTCTTACTTGCCTTGCAACCATCCATGTCAAACTTCTTGAAAAGTTCCTTTGTATATTTAGTTTGGTTGATTAGGATACCATCCTTGCATTGCTTAATTTGTAGACCAAGGAAGAATTTGAGTTCACCCATCATGCTCATTTCAAATTTCCTAGTCATATAAGAAGTAAAATCTTTGCACAAAGATTTATTAGTAGCATTAAATATAATATCATCAACATGGATTTGTACAACTAAAATATCATGCAATTTCTTTTTAACAAAAAAAGTGTTGTATCAACTTTGCCTTTTGAAAAGCCATTCATTAATAAATAAGTACTAAGCCTATCACACCAAGCTCTTAGAGCTTGTTTTAATCCATATAGAGCCTTAGTTAAATTAAAAACATGATTAGGAAGTTATAGTCTTCAAAACTAGGGGGTTTTTCAACACACACTTCCTTATTTATAAAACCATTTAGAAATGCACTTTTAACATTCATTTGAAAAAGTTTAAAATTCATATGGCATGAGAATGCAAGTAAAATTCTAATTGCTTCTAATTTAGCAACGAGAGCAAATCTCTCATCACAGTCAATGCCTTCTTGGTTATAGCCTTTGGCTACCAATCTAGCTTTATTTCTAGTAATGAGACTATTTTTATCAAGCTTTTTCTTATAAATCCATTTATATCCTATAATTGGATGATCATCATGTCTAGGAACATGTTCCCATATTTTATTTCTATCAAATTGGTTAAGTTCCTCTTGCATTGCAATCACCCAAACTCCATCTCTAAGAGTCTCTTTAATGGTCCTTGGCTCTATTTGAGAGATAAAGGCACTATTGGAATTTAAATTTTGAAATTTTAATCTAGTGGTTACTCCCTTTGATGTGTCACTAATGATAAGTTCTCGTGGATGATCTTTTTGAAAATGCCAAACCTTGAGTAGTTGTTATTTTTCTTCTTCTTCTATAGGTTCTTCTTATTCCACTATTTATTTTAGCTCATCATTGTTTTCTTTGCTTATCTCAATTTTTTCAAATATACCTACAAAATTAACAAGAGAGCTACCTTTCCATGATCAAGCTTTGAATTTTTATCAAATACAACATGCATTGATTCTTCAACTACTAGTTTTCTTTTATTAAAACCCTATATACTTTACTACAAGATGAATATCCTAAAAATATGTCTTTATCCAATTTGGATGAGAATTTTCCAAGGTTATCCTTAGTGTTTAATATGAAACATTTGCATCCAATACTCTAAGGTGTGAAATTTTGGGTATTCTTCCATTCCAAATCTCATAAGATGTTTTATTTATTAAAGGTCTCTTGAAAACTCTATTTGAAACAAAACAAGCGGTATTAACATCTTCTACAATAAAGTAAGAAGGTAAATTAAACTCATTGAACATTGTTCTAGCCATTTTAACCAAGGTTCTATTTTTTTCTTTCCACTACTCCATTTTGTTATGGTGTTATAGGAGCTAAAAAATTATGTGATATGCCAAGTTCATTGAAAAAGTTTTTAAAATGTTCATTTTCAAATTCCTTGCTATGGTCTCTTCTAATAGAGGTGATTACATAGCCTTTTTTCATTTTGAACTCATTTTGTTAAAATTTTAAAAGAATTAAAAGCATCATTCTTATGAACCAAGAAATTTACTCATGTAAACCTTGAGTAGCATCAACAAGTACAATGTATATAATTTTTCACTTAGGCTAGCAACTCTAGTTTGACTAAACAAATCTAAATGAATTAATTCTATAGGTCTAGAAGTACTTAAAACATTTTTGGCTTTGCAAGAGCTTTTGTGTTACTTTCCAAATTGACAAGGTTCACACACTTTATCCTTGTAGAACTTCATCTTAGGTAGCCCATCAACAAGTTCTTCCTTGTATAAAAACATTGTAAGTGGTCCATACTAACATGTCCTAATCTTCTATGCCAAAGTCCAACATCATTGTTAATGGTGACTAAACATTTAATGCTTCCTTCTTTTAATATAAGTTCTTCATTTGGTGAAATAATCTTACATTCTTTGGAATTCAAATTAACATTATATCCTTTATCACATAATTGACTTACACTAAGCAAATTACACTTCAAACCATCAACCAATGAAACTGTAACACCCCCATACCTTATATAAATACTATACATATACCGGGTATACATACAGTACGTATATAAAGTATAAAAATGTCACTTTTTGTTACAATTTAAAAACCTTTAGCTGAGTTCAAACAATATTACATTAATTTAAAGAACATTTACAAAATCATTATATTTTTAATGATCTTACATACATATAATAATCTTATCTTTACCAAAACTTCATTTATACATATGAATACATTCTTGTCAGAAATACAACATAATGAAGTTATACATGTATGCATCACCTTCTAGTTGGTCTCGACAAACTCATACTCTTCTCGTGGCATAACGAATGACTTCAGATCTACCACCTACTCACCTGCGCGATTACACAACCGCGCTAAGCCCGAGAGCTTAGTAGTACAAATAAATAATATAAACATACATTACAAAAATTCTAACATAAATATATATTAACTTCACGTACCCTTAGTTTCTTATCATGGTTTCCCTTTTAATTACACCTTTCATATATCTCTACTAATCTCATATATTATATACATATACACATATCATTAAAACACCAACTACAATTCCATCACTAATACTCACAATGAATATATCAATACACATATTACATGTCATACTTTATAACATTACATGTCCTTATTTTATTCAATTAATTCATTATTCACAATTCACCAATCATGAATCACATTTCCAACAAAGGTAAACATAGGTCTCATTATTCATCCATTTCACATTTCATAAATCACATTTAAACAAAGACAAGCATGGGCCCAAAAAGAAACTAATATGTTATTCAAAGTTCAGAGTTACTGCTTTGGTCCATATCATAATCATCAAGCCCATAGGCAATATATATATATCTATCTATCCATGGATAGGGTAACAGACCCAGTCTCTTGGACCTCAACCCGCTAAACTCGAGGAGATCCTCAACCCGGCAAGACTGTTACCTGTAACAGACCCAGTCTCTTGGACCTCAACCCGGATAAACTAAGGAGATCCTCAACCCAGCAAGACTGTTACTATAATTCACATTTTACATTTATCAACTGGAATCAGCTTACAACCCGGTCTTTTCACCTATCCAGTACTTTATAGGCATGCCGCCAAACCCAGAACTCTAAAAATTGAATTAACATATAAGGCACACAATCATTTCATTTATCTCTTTATCAATTCTTTCTCAATTCATTTCTCATTTCTTATTCCACAATCAACTAGGCAACCATGCCTCAATTAGCTCATTTGCATCATCATAGCCAACAACCATGGCTCCACATCTCATCGAGAGAGTGTATATCATCAATTGCGTTAATCATCATCATTTAGGCAAACATGCCCCACTTATTTCATTTGAATCATCATAACCAATCACAATGGTTTTGCATCTTATCATACCTCAATTCAGATTAAAACAACTCATCAATAGAATATACATAATATATTTTGAATTCATCCATAAAGTATTTATCATAACAAATTACATTGCACATACCTTTTTGAATGATCATCATATCTTTCACACTATACAAATCATAACATTAGTCACATTATATTAACAATATAGTAAATTACTTAACACATTTATAACTAAATGTGTTAAGTCTCACAATCATTTAAGAGAATGCATCCATGTAAGTTTGTACTTACCTCAAGAACAACTCCCAACAATCTATACACTTCCTCTTCCAAGAATTCTCAACATTTAGGTTAAGGCAACACAATCTCTTCAAAACCTAATCCAAAGATAATTATACATATAAGAAAATAAGAAGGATAACTCACTAGGGCAAACTCTACACATGACACGCTTACCAACATGGGCGTGTTCCTGATCGTGCCCTAAACCAACAACACAGAAGCTTTGACACGCTTAGTAACACGGTCGTGTTAATGGACGTGTCACTCATTCTGCCTCACAGAAACATTGACACGCCCAACAACACGGGCGTGTTCATGGCCGTGTCAATTACTTTTTCTCACAGTAGCTATGACACGCTCAATAACATGGCCGTGTTATTGGTCGTGTCACAAATGTCAAACTCAGTACCGTTGACAAGCCCAACAACATGGCCGTGTCACTGGCCGTGTCAGGCAAAAATCATGCATTTCGAACTCTCATCCCTTAAAACACAAATACTTCAAAACTCATACTTCATCACCCTTACTAAACAATCTTAACAATCCATCATCATCCTCACAATTAACCATATTATCATCATCTAAATACCAATCCAACATATCTATATACTTCAATCTTTCATTATCATCATCATCACACACCAACCATATCAAATATAAACTCAATCAATAGAAATCAATACAAAGAAATGAATACTTACTTGAATATTATGCCTAATCTTCAATATCCATCTTCAATTCACTTAAAGCCCTTAAGAATTTGAGCTATAAATCAACCAAAACCACATCTCTTTCTCTCTCTCTCTCTCTCTCTCTCTCTCTCGTTGAAGAAGAAGAAGAAGAAGAAGAAAGAAAGAAAATCTTCTTTCCTTTAATTTATACACTTATCTTATATATATATATATATATATATATAATATTACAAAAATCCTCCACCACATATCCTTCCCTTTGACTTTCCTTTCTTCTTTTTCTTTTATTATTATTATTATTATTATTATTATTATTATTATTATTATTATTATTATTATTATTTAATTATATAAACTTACCTTTCCTACACCACTTTATACATTATGTATATGTGATGTATATGTTGGTATATGTATATCTCTTATAATATTTCCTTTATTATTAATTTATCTTCCTTTCTCTTTCCATTAAACTTATACTTTAAATCCAAATACAACAATAACTCCAAAACTTTTAGGGTATACTTTGGGATATTACAATTCTCTCCCCCTTAAATAATTTTGTCCTCGAAATTATCCAGTACAGTAACAACTCATTCTTAACAAAAATATCATCTTAACTTTCATATGAATCATATTATTATGTTATTAAGTCATCAAATCACATAACTTCTACTCTCCCCCTTAGAGTCCATCATCTTCTCTAAACTTCATAACTCATCCTTATATATATATATATATATATATCTTATTACTTCTTAACCAAACATTCAAAATAACTCATTACTTTCCTAATTAATTTATCTTTATACAAGAATCAGATCATCTTATAATATACTTATACTTCATCTAATCATTACCTTCAAGATATTTTATTACTTCATCTCTTTATAATTACTCTCTTAACTTGACCTAAAAATCATTAAGTTAAATCTTAATATTGATTATCCCGTCATTACAATCACTTTCAAAATAAACATTTATCAAACCTTAATTGATAACAATATCCTTATTTTTCATACACTTAAATTCTTCTTTAACATGTTTCTCACTTAACAGAAATATTAGTATAATAACTTTAAACTTACTTTACAGGTAATCAATCTTTTTCCTTTTTAGCATCATTTACAACTGATATAACTCAATACATTCACGTCCATTCATTTGTTAGAATATTACATCATTTATATTATCATTTAAAATTTACACTCTTAGTACAACTATACATATTAAATCTCAATAATGATTTATAACTTTAGCCAAATCCAGATCAATTGATCTATCTGTCGCAATATACCCACGTTTCAATCTTGTTCAATTCAAACCAACGATTAATTTATTTAAACTTATCATGAAATTTCACAATATATATATAACCTAATTCCATTAGAGCAAACTTATTTTCAATTCCTGATCTCTTCAGATCCATATTTAATCAAATTATCATGATAACAAATCACTTCAAATTATCTTTCAATATATACATAGTTTATTTTCTATTATCTTAGTATAATTTCCACCAATTCTCATGATAATCTCATACCATATTTACTATCTATAGTTCACTCACTTAAACCTTAAGTCCATTCACTTATTCACTTTATACCATAAACATATTCAGTATAACTTTCAGTCACATTTTGTAATTTCTCCCATTTAATATCTCCTCACATTTCATACCACTACTATTTTTACAATAATTACCTTTTTATCACATTATCCATAACTCAAAATATTTTCATAATTCTCTTTTCTCTCCATACTTTCATAATTATAACCAAATTTCTAACATAAAATGATAAGGTACAACTTTACCTATCATAACTCTTAACTATACTTCTAAAACATAATTATCAATCTCACCAAATATGTATTACAGTCATATTATCTCAGTCCCAAATCTGTGGATAACAAAACTAACCGGCCAGATATACTAAACAAAACATATGGCCTTAAGAGATTAATAATCAAGCCTGTGACTTATAAATCAATATTGTCCTTCTATTATTCTGCTTCGAACCTTTCCAATTACCATGCTAAGTTGTATCGCAAGAATTACATATTCATTTCTAAACTTTGGCTACACCAAGAGTTAACACATTTCAATTCCTTTTCAAACCAATTTGCACTCGATTATATGATCATCATTAGCTTAACTCATGTTCAACAATATTATCTTTAACATCTCCTATGCACAACATTCGATCATATACAAATTTTACAAAAGTTTCATTCATTACTCCATTTCTAATCTTTCGCTTCAATTTTTTTTTTTTTTACTTCATCTTTCCTAACAATCTCTTATAAATCACAGATATATAAAACCTTTCCACATGTAAATACTTTAGAACTCAAAATATAATATGATCATCAAGTTCAGTGATTACCATAGCAATTTTCACTGTTCAATATTACTCAAGTCCATTTCCACTCTTAAATCCGTCACATAATCCATCTGGCTTTGCGCAGGTCAAGACCTAATCTCTCTTAGGTCAACTAATACATGCAATATCATTCTTAATATCATTAAAACAGTAGTTATACCACATACACATTCATAAGTCACATCCATAATGTGACTCACTTTTCACATTTCTTACATAATAAAATTACATTCATATTGAAAAACTCATGTCACATATCATATACATGTATATACATAATCATATATGTATATTTAATTTCCCTTTTGCATACAATCTATACAAATTTAATGTTTATTACTTTTCTTTGAACATTATCATTCTCATTCTTTTGACATGACTTAAATTATTTATCAACTCACCATATATATTTACTCTAATCATAACGATATTTCACAAAAATCTTAGTCATCTTTCCAATGTGACATTTCTTTCACTTTTGTTTTTACAAGTACATAATATACCTCCATATCCATTTTTACCCCCCTTCAACTCAAATGACTTAAAGTAACTCATTTTCACTTGCTCAATCCCTTTCCCCTTATTTCAAAACAAATTTTCATACTATCAATCACATTACCCAATTCATAGTATCCTCATATGCAATAATATTCATTGCAAATAGCTCATAGGTTTAACGTACATTAAACTATCGATATCTAAATAATCTTTATCAATACTCCATTACAACTCTAAATTCCCAAATTACTACTTTACTTAAACTTCAGTTTACTAATCTCATTTTTCTTAATATCAATTTTAAAAACATCTTATATATATACCACAAAGCAACATCAAAACATATAATTTTCACAATTATTAAGCTCATTTCAAAAATTCAAATGTCACATATTACTACCATTAACATGAGCTTTCACAATATTCAAACATATCACATTTCTAACATTGAAATCACAATGTTTGCATTAAAACATCAATGCAAACAACACCATTATATTTCCCTACATTAACCAGTATCATCCCTTTCTCTTTTAAAAACCTTAACTTTACATACCCAAACTTTAAATTGTCACACTTTGTCTATACCAATTAACTTACTCAATATTCCACCATACTCTCTTCATTTTGATAACATATCTATCCATATTAACCATCCAACAATATTTCCTCTTTTCTAGCAATCCAAACATAAGCTTTGCTGGAAAGAGATTCAAATTGTAATTTTTAACTCATTTCCAATTTAATTCGTCTATTCATATCAATATGACCTTTTTCACAAGCATACTTCCATAATCAGAAATTCCAAAATTTACTTTACTTGAATAAATTCCCATTCTTTACTTTATCAATTAAACTTATATAAGTTTTTCCATATCATTTCTTTCTCTAATTTTCCTTTCATGTAGAACTTCATCCACATAATACCATCCATCTCCTCTAATTCAAACACAGTACAATTCACATAATGCCACATCTGAGACCAACCTAGGTGTTAATGCATATGCATGTATTACAAATTTCATTTCAAAACTTTTCCTTTTTAATTTTATTTAAGCTTTTCAAAACTTTTTCTTTTTAATTTCACTTAGGCCGAGAATCTCGAACCTAAGCTCTGATACCAAAATAATTGTAACACCCCCATACCTTATATAAATACTATACATATACCGGGTATACATACAGTACGTATATAAAGTATAAAAATGTCACTTTTTGTTACAATTTAAAAACCTTTAGCTGAGTTCAAACAATATTACATTAATTTAAAGAACATTTACAAAATCATTATATTTTTAATGATCTTACATACATATAATAATCTTATCTTTACCAAAACTTCATTTATACATATGAATACATTCTTGTCAGAAATACAACATAATGAAGTTATACATGTATGCATCACCTTCTAGTTGGTCTCGACAAACTCATACTCTTCTTGTGGCATAACGAATGACTTCAGATCTACCACCTACTCACCTGCGCGATTACACAACCGCGCTAAGCCCGAGAGCTTAGTAGTACAAATAAATAATATAAACATACATTACAAAAATTCTAACATAAATATATATTAACTTCACGTACCCTTAGTTTCTTATCATGGTTTCATTTTTAATTACACCTTTCATATATCTCTACTAATCTCATATATTATATACATATACACATATCATTAAAACACCAACTACAATTCCATCACTAATACTCACAATGAATATATCAATACACATATTACATGTCATACTTTATAACATTACATGTCCTTATTTTATTCAATTAATTCATTATTCACAATTCACCAATCATGAATCACATTTCCAACAAAGGTAAACATAGGTCTCATTATTCATCCATTTCACATTTCATAAATCACATTTAAACAAAGACAAGCATGGGCCCAAAAAGAAACTAATATGTTATTCAAAGTTCAGAGTTACTGCTTTGGTCCATATCATAATCATCAAGCCCATAGGCAATATATATATATATATATCTATCCATGGTGGAGGAAGAAGTTGATGTAGAAGTGTTTACTAACGTGGCTGCCATTGTGGATCAAATTTTACAACTAATCTTTTTGAAAATTTGAGGTTTTGATACTAATTATTATCCCACGATGGCAACCAAGAGGGGGGGAATTGGTTGTTTTTTAAAAAAGTGATAACAAATTAAAAATTAAAACAACAAGGAAAGTAAGATGAAGAAGGCCTTGAGTAGAGAAGAAAGAATGCAAAAAGAATTATAGTGGTTTAGATTACCTTGATCTTACATCCACTTACTTAACAACTTGCTAAGATTCTACTAATCTTGAGTTTTTACAAGCTCAACTCTAACTTACTGTTTTCACAAGCTCACACCAAACTTTTACAAGATTTGAGTATTATCCTCACAGCCCAATCAAGAGTTTTCCTAGGTGTTTAAGTATTTCAAAGCTTACACTCAAACTTCCAATGGTGTTTAATGCTTACACCTAACACTCAAAGAGTTATAATAAGAAATTTTCCATACAAAGCAATAAAAGATGTTTAAGTTGATTATCACATTAACTATCACTTACAAAAATGAGGTTTCTTGAAGTATTTATAGCCTTCAATTCTTCAACTAGAAATTTTAAATGGTTCCCACATGTTTGGTTCTTGTCTTTAATTTCAATTGTTGCTGAGTCAAGGTTAGTAGTCACCATTTCATTTATGTGATCACACAATTTAAATATTCTTCAGTGACCATTTTGAACAATAAACTCAAATTGTCTGACAGGATCTTAACTTCCCATCCTATCATGTTTTGTGGTAGCACTAATGGGTTGTGCGGTCACATAATGCACAAGTTACAATTTAAATTAAAATTCTACTTCCACGTATCCATTTATAATTGATCCATTGTGTTTGGCACTTAAATTCAAATTTGATGACTTTATGCAGTCGCACAATTTAGATTTCTCACTGTAAAACACCACCGTTATCTATTCTAAGACTTTGTGTCATTTGGTTCAAGTCTTGAGCAGTAGCTCGAGGTATTGTATGAATGCACTAGTCTTTATGTGGTCAATGATAATTGCACACTCGGACGGCTATCTGTAGACCCTTAATTCTGACCCTAGGCCAATCCGATCCCAATTAATTCAGGCCAAGTAAAATTCAGTCCATTCTTAATGGCTTAAACCTAGTTTAAAGCTTTAAATTTTAAAGCTTTAAATTAGATTTGTCCAATTTTATAATGCCCAAATTAAGCCTGATAAATTTTTAAATTCTGAATTAGGTTCGATTCGAAGTTAAGATAAGTTTTGTTTAGTCTAATTCGATATGGGCTATGACCATATTGAATTGGACCTTGTCCAATTTGATATGAACAATAGTCCATATCGAGTTGGAGCTTGTCCAATTCGATATGAGCCTTGGTTCATATCGAATTGAACGCATTTTAATTCGATATGAACTTAATTTGATATGAACTTTTGTTTTAAGACTTAATCTGAGCCAAATATAGATTGAGTTTAGTTTAAATTCTAATTAAGCTCAGATAAGTGAGAAGGAGTTGGAAAGACTTAGGTCATTAAGCCGAGATTAAAACCTAATTAAACCTAGAAACAAGCTAAAGGGAGGAACAAGAATTAATAAAGAAAAGCAATAAACACACATAGAAGCCAAAACACACACAATCAAAACACAATAACCAAGGAGTCAATAGCTAAACACGGCAATTGTCCTCACATTTGCATCAGACCACCAACCAAAAAATGGAGTGGACCTAGGTAGTAAGATAAAAAGCTTGATTCAATGTATTAGATTAGTGAAGCCGACAAACGCAGGTTTGATTACTTTTAATTAACTCAATTCAATTATTTACTCTTACCAATTAATTTATTGCATAGTTTCATTAATGAACAACATTATAAATTCTTCACAGTAACATCAATTTTTTTTACTCGATTCCTCGTAAGGAGCGTTGCCCCTTTGACCTGCGCTCGCTAACCGGCTAGCGAGACTGTCGTATGTGCTCTATCTTCAATTGGTTAACATTTATTTATGGGTTGTAATTTTTTTATGCTTAATCTTTATTTGTATTTAATTAAGCCCTAGTTTTATAATTATTTGAATGATTACATATATGTTTATGGATTTGTGTTTATTTTGTTATTTAGATTTTAAAGGGGATTTTAAGATGTAAAAGGCATGTTTCCACTTTGTGGGTGCCTTGCTTATTTTTTTATTTTATTTATTTTAAAGACTTTGGGATTATTGTAAGGAACATGTTTCTATCAATTAATGGGTGTCCCAATTTATTTATATTGTGAACATTTGAGGATTGTAAGTGTATGTTTTCATCTAAGGATGGGTACCTATTTTGTTTTGTGATGTACTATTTTTCCTTATTTAATGGATGAATCTATTTTTATTTTTTTATTGCATGTAATATGGATAATGTTATAAGAAGTTAAAAAAATTAAATAATATTAAGACTTGAAAAGGAGGTAGGTTCCAATGAACTGAGCGTTATAGAGGTGCTGGGCCATTTCTCACCTTCCCCATGTGTACCCAACTTTTCAAACCCAGTAGAGGTTGGGGATTCCATAGGAACTGAGTCATCCTCCCCCTTTCTATTTTTTTGACCTATTCAGGTGGTGACTCATATTCCCTAAGTTTAGGCCCGTGTTCTCTAAGGCTTGGAGCCTAAAAGTACCAAAGTCGCAAGAACCATTCCATCAAGAGTGGGGGCGAAAATCCCCACTCACACTATCGCTTCTGTGAAGTTTATAATTTTTCTTTTATTCCTTTGTGTGGTTGCTCAGAGAGGTGGAGTGGTCGCACAAACCATGGTGGTCAGCTTATACTGAGTCAGAGACTATGATCTCTTCTGTGCTTCGAGTGGTTCCTTTGCTCTTGATAGTGTGTGATTGCTTAGGAGTTTTATGCTGCTTACTTATAAAAAGTAAACTTATTGAAATCATTAGTATTCATCAATTTAATTGTCAATGATCAAAATAGAGCTTAATTGCCAATGATTTGGCTAACAAATTTGATTTGAATTCAAATTATTTATTAGGTTGGGTTAGTTAGGTTATGGATATCTCTTAAGTTATCTGTGGCTCAACCTACTGTGTCTCATGAATTGCAAGCCTTTATTGAGGCCATCCTAAAGAATTAAGAGGAAAGTTTCAAGAACATGTTAGTTAGCCAACAGACTGATTTCAAAAAAATGCTTGGAGATACCCTGAGTGCACAACACAACTCAATTATGACAGAGGTCCAAAACATGCTGCTTGGAAAATAGCTAGATATTGATTCATCATCTAACCGGGCCCCACCCATGATTGACCTTACATAATAAGGGATTGTGATTAAGCTACTCAAGGTTTCCCCACTTAGCTCCCTAATGAATCCTTTTTGAAAGAGACAGCACCTTGAGACCCACTTTCTCATAGAGAAACAAAAAGCAATGGAGAAGCGGATCAAAAAATTCAAACACTATGATGAAACCTTTGACCTTTAGTCTTTGACCTTATATTCATTTACCACCCATGTTCAAAATGCTTGAGATGGATAAATTTGATGGCACCACTTGCCTTAAGACTCATCTCAAGATGTGTGTGGAGACCCTAAAACCTATGGGATATAATGATAAGATCCTTACTCAACTATTCCAGAGGTCCCTTACAGGTGATGCAGTCAGATTGTTTATGGATATTGATAAGAAAAAGTACCAGCCATGGGTGGATATCTATAATACCTTCACCAAACAATACCACTATAACATTGAAGTGGATATTTCAAGAAGAGATCTTGAGACCACTAAGCAGAACTATAAGGAATCCTTCTCCTCGTTCCTTAGGAGTTGGAGAAGAAAGGCAACACAAATGGTCAACTGCCCCTCAAAATAAAAGTAAATTGACATCATTGTCAAGAACTTGCTACCTGTTTATCAAACCTATTTGTAAAATAGTATTTTCCCACCTTGATGCACACTAGCCAAATCATGGATGAGACTATCTCTTCCTCAAGGTTTAAGAAAAACCCAACAATGGCCTATAAACTACCAATCAAAACATAGGTGAAGTTACCAGTATCACTCCTCAACCACAACTCCATTTTGAAAGAAGCCAATAATAGAGAACCTTCATTGATTTGGGTATGCCCCTCAGTTTGGTGTATAGCAAGGCCTTGGAGGCTCAGTTGATTCAACCTTTTGATCTTAAGCCTACTCCAAATCTACTTCCTAAGAAGAAGAATGTTAATGAGTATTGTGAATACCATCGGAGTGAAGGCCATAAGACTGATGTATGTAGAAACCTTAAGTATTGAGTCCAAGATCTCATAAAAACATGGATCAATTCTTCCACCCAGGAGACATAACATCAATATCAACCCATTACCAACCCATTAAGGCATTAATACCATCGTGTTGTCCTAATATGACAACAAAAAGGGGGTAAATTGATTGTCTTGAAGAAGTGATAGAAAATTCAAAATTAAAATAACAAGAAAAGTAAGATGAGGAAACAATAGAGTAAAGGAGAAGGAACACAAATGATTTATAGTGGTTTGGATTACCTTGATCCTCCATCCACTTTCTTAACAACTTGTTAAGGTTCCACTAATCTTGAGTTTTTGCAAGTTCAATTCTAACTTGGTGTTTTCACAAGCTCACACCAAATGTTTTACAACGGATTGTCCTCATAACCCAATCAAGAGTTTTGCCAAGCTCACTCTAAAATCTAAGTGTTTTAAAGCTAGCACTTAAGCTTACAATGGTGTTTAATGTTCACATCCAATACTCAAAATATTATAATAAGAAATTTTGATACAAAGTAATGGAAGATGTTTAACTTGGTTATCTCATTCACTATCATCTTCAAAAATGAAGTTACTTGAAGTATTTATAGTCGTCAAGCCTGCAACTAACCATTTGAAATGGTTCCCAGATGTTTAGTTCTTGTCATCCACTTAAATTTCTACTAAGTCAAGTTATGCAGTCGTACAATTTAAATTTTCTTCAATGGCTATCTCCATCGATAAACTCAAGTTATCTAATAGGATCATAACTTCCCATCCTACCATGTCTTATGGTCGCACTAATGGTCATGCGGTCATGAAATGCATATGTTACCATTTAGATTGATATCCTTCTTCCATGTGTCCATTCATTATTAATCTATTATGTTTGAAGCTAAAATTCAAATTTGATGTTGTTGTTCTGTCACACAATTCAAGTTTTTCACCACACAATACCACAACTACCTTTTTTCTGTGACTTGTTGTCAATTACCATAAGTGTTAGGTGGTCGCGTGAGATCTTGAGCAAACACACAAGGCTTTAAGCATTGACAATGCACCGTACACTCTGGCAGCTATTACTTTTGTGAGTTTTGCTATTTTTTCCATTGTTTTGTACGGTCGCTCGAAGTAGTGGGGCTGTCGGACAAAATGAAGCGATCAGCTTATCACCGCACCAGAGACTGTGAATTCTTCTGTGCTTCGATTGTTTCATTTGTCCTTACTATTATGTGGTAGCGCAAAGATTTGGTGTGAACGCACAAGGGCCGAAATTGCTTATCTATAAAAAGCAAACTTGTTGAACTCATAAGTATACATCAATTTGATTTTTAGTGATCAAAATAGAGCTTAATTACTAATGATTTGGCTAACAATCTCCCCCTTTTTTACTTTGGCAATCTAATTGAATTAAATTTAAAAAATCAAGTTCAAATGTTCAAATTTAAGTTTTAAAATTCAAATCTTCTTAATGTTCAAATTTTCCCCCTTAGTTTTTATTTTAATTTAATTATATAATTTTGTATTTAATTATATCAATTTTTATCCCCATTTGACAAAGAAAAAAATAACAATAGATAAGAATGTAAAGGAAGGATAAACATGTTGTTGCTATAGTTAAAGAACAAGAATAACATTTATTAAAAATTGAAAGAGCAAAAAAAAAACAAAGAAAAACAAAAAGAAAACTGATGGCGAATCTATGTTATCACAGTGTTACTGCAAATGCACGGGTTGCTCAAGTAATAAAATAGTGAGTAAGATATCATTCCACTTGGGACAAGGTTAAATATTAGTGCAAATTTTAACTGTTGTTTAGTGAATCAATAGTTTGTGTGATGATTAAAATAAAAGATGAATTACTTAATAAACTAAAGTGAAGAAAAATTGAATATTGTGCAACAAAAGTTGATGATGAAAATACTATCCAGATATTGAATCTCCCTAGCCAATAAAAAGCATTTATGAATATCAATTCAATTAAATCAAATAATAGAGTTGAATTAGCATTCCCCTAAATTAGATTAAAACCTCTCTCAAGTGAAATAATCCCTAATCACTAAGTAAAATGCTAGGAATCTCTTCTCAAGCATAATTAAATAGATATTGCAATAAGAATAAGGAACTTTAAACTAAAGGATCTTGTAAGTCTATCTCTAGCACTCCAATCAACCCTCAATCCTAATGAGTATTCTATTCATATCAAGCTTTCTTAAGTCAATAATATGAAAATTATAACCAATCAATAAGCATGCTATTATCAATTGGAAAACAAAAATTAAGAATCAAAAGGATAAAATAACTCAATCAAATGATTTAATTTAATAAGAACTATTCAATCCATACAATAAAGCTAGGGTTCATCAATATCTAGATAGATAAAATGTTTAGCTCATGTTCATAACCAGAAAACCAAAACAGAGGAAATAAGTAAGAGAATTCAAACGATCCATAATGAACGATTTGTGTTTCTTCACTTCAATCCTCGAATCCTGGATTAAATCTTGCATGAATTGGGTCTTCACCTTCACTCTTAGCTACCAAAAACTCTCTTTTTCTCAAGAGGTCGGCTTTGAAAATAAAATTGGATCCCTAATTTTCTATTTAGCTTAGATTTTATAGCCTAGAGATTTTTGCTTGACACATCCGTGTGTGGGCGTGTCATCGGTGTTGTTTCGAACTTTAATGACATGGGCAGTGACACACCCATGTCACGCAATGCCAAATCATGTGGTCCTTACATAACCTAAAGAAGAAAGGATCCTCCCAGAAGTAATATTTCAAGTTAGAAAATAATTTCTTCTTCTCTTGATAAGTCATATCTTTAGGGAGTTCCCTAGCAGCCAAGTAATTAACAAAATCTGAAAACCAAGGTACATCAAAAGTTGAAACACTTGCCTCACTTACCATGGCATAAAACTGCTCATCAGGGAAATGATCATCAATGTTCCCTTCTTTGAACTTCTCCAAGGTTGGGTTCTCTAAGTGGAAAAGGTGATCTGCTACCAGATTTTTAGCTTCTTTTTTGTCTTGAATCTTCAAATCAAATTCCTTTAATAACAAAACCCAACGAATTAGCCTAGGCTTTGCATCTATTTTGGAAAATAAATACCTCAAAGCTAGTGATCCCTATACACAATCACTTCGGACAAGATCATATATGATCTAAACATGTTAAAAGCAAAAACCACAGCCAGAAGTTCTTTCTCTCTAGTTGTGTGATTGGCTTGGGCTGCATTCAGCATCTTGCTTGCATAATAAATGGACTGAAAATGCTTCTCTTTGCATTGACCCAAAACAGCCCCCACTGCAATATCACTTGCATCACACATTAGTTTGAATGGTAAATTCCAATCGGGAGCTACCATGATTAGAGCATGGGTCAATTTCTCCTTAAGAGTTGTGAAAGATCTTAAACATTCTTCGTCAAACACAAAATCAATATCCTTCTCAAGGAGTCTTGTTAGAGGACGAGCTATCTTAGAAAAGTTGCATATAAATCTTTGATAGAAGCCTGCATATCCCAAAAAGCTTCTGATAGCTTTGACTAATGTGGGAGGTGGCAGTTTTTCAATGGTTTCCACCTTAGCCCGATCCACCTCAATACCCTTGCTTGAAATCTTGTGTCCCAACACGATTCCTTCTTGAACCATGAAATGACATTTTTCCCAATTAATTACCAGGTTTGTTTCCTCACATCTTAGCAAGACCCTCTCATGGTTTTCCAAAAATCCTTCGAATGAGCTACCATAAACCGAGAAATCATCAATGAACATCTCCATAATATCCTCAACGAGCTCATCGAAGATTGCCACCATGAACCTTTAAAAAGTTGCATGTACATTGCACAATCCAAATAGCATCCTTCGATATGCGAATGTCCCATATGGGTAGGTGAATGTAGTTTTCTCTTGGTCTTCTGGAGCAATAGGAATTTGGAAGTAGCCTGAAAGGCCATCCAAAAAGCAGTAATACTCATGCCCGGACAATCTCTCCAACATCTGATCAATGAAGGGCAAAGGAAAATGGTCCTTCCTTTCAACTTCCGGTAGTGGATGCAATCCCTCCAACTGGTAACTGTTCTTGTTGAAATTAGCTCATTATTTTCATTAGGAACCACCGTTGTCCCTCCTTTCTTTGGTACTACTTGAACCGGGCTCACCCAAGAGCTATCGAAAATTGGAAAATTGAATTGATTCCTACTAGGACTACCACTGGATGGAGAATGTGTATCGACTATAGGAAGTTGAATAGTGCTACAAAGAAAGATCATTTCCCTCTTCCTTTTATTGATCAAATGCTGGATAAACTTTATGGACACTCACACTATTGCTTTTTGGATGGACTTTCAGGTTATTATCAGGTAGCGATAGCACCAGAGGATCAATCCAAGACCACTTTTACTTGCCCTTTTGGGACTTATGCATTTCGGCGTATGCCCTTTGGCTTGTGCAATGCGCCTGTAACTTTTCAGAGATGCATGATGTCTATTTTCACGGACATGATAGATGACTTTATTGAGGTATTTATGGATGATTTTTCTATTTTTGGTGACTCTTTTGATAATTGCCTCAATAAACTTGTTCTTATGCTTGAAAGATGCATTGAATGTAATCTCACTTTGAGTTGGGAAAAAAGTCATTTCATGGTCACTCACGGCATTGTGTTAGGCCATATTGTGTCAAGTAAAGGGATTGAGGTGGATAAAGCTAAGGTAGAGTTGATTGCTAAGTTACCCCCGCCTACCTCTGTTAAGGAAATAAGAAGCATTCTAGGGCATGCAAGTTTTTACCGAAGGTTCATTAAAGATTTTTCTAAAATAAGCCAACCATTGTGTCATTTGCTTAGAAAAGATGTTCCATTTGTATTTACTGCACAATGCATGCAAGTTTTTAATTCCCTTAAGGAAAAATTGACCGGCGCACCGGTAATTGTAGCTCCTGTTTGGTCCTTACCTTTTGAAATTATGTGTGATGCATCCATTCATGCAGTAGGAGCTGTCCTTGGACAAAGGGTTGAGAAATTTTTGAGAGTGATTTATTATGCTAGCTTGACTCTAAGTAGCACACAAGTTAATTACACAACAACTGAAAAAGAAATGCTAGCTGTTGTTTTTGCCTTAGATAAGTTTAGAGCATATTTGATTGGGTCTAAAATTATTGTGCATTTAGATCACGCTGCTTTAAAATATCTTTTGGCTAAACAACATGCTAAACCTTGTTTAATTAGATGGGTGCTATTATTGCAAGAATTTGATTTTTCATATCAAAGATACTAAGGGAAGTGAAAATGTTGTAGCTGATCATTTATCTAGGTTACCTTCCTTTGATGAAAATCTTGCATCTGATAGCGTTCATAGAAATTTAGAAGCATTTCCTGATGAACAGTTGTTTGCGGTAATGAATTCACCATGGTTTGCAGATATTGCTAACTATCTTGCTTGTGGTATTTTGCATTCTGACATGTCATTTTAGGAAAAGAAAAGGATTTTGCACATGAGTAAATTCTATTTTTGTGATGAACCTTACCTATTCCGGATATGCAAAGATGAGATAGTTCGCAGGTGTGTACCTGAGGAAGAACAACTTAGTATTTTTCAATTTTGTCATGACCTTCACTGCGGTGGTTGTTTTGGAGGGAGAAAGACTACAGAAAAAGTGCTTCAAAGTGGATTTTACTGGCCTACTCTATTCAAAGATGCTCAAGAATATTGTAAGCATTGTGACCGCTGTCAAAGAGTAGGTAATATTGGGAGGAGTAATGAAATGCCCCTTCAATCTTATATTGTGGTTGAACTGTTTGATGTTTGGGGAATAGACTTCATGGGTCCTTTTCCCAAATCCTTTGGTTATGAATACATATTGGTTGCTGTTGATTATATTTCAAAATGGGTGGAGGCAATCCCCACCTGAACTAATGATGCTAATGTGGTTGTTAAATTTTTGAAGGAATACATTCTTAGCAGATTTGGCATGCCAAGAGTGATAGTCAGTGATGGGGGAAGTCATTTTTGCAACAAACTTTTTGAAAAGTTAATGCACAAGTCGGGTGTGAAACACAAAGTGGCGACCCCATACCATCCATAGACTTCAGGACAAGTTGAGACATCCAACAAGCAAATCAAAGGAATTTTGGAAAAAATAGTCAACTCATCAAGGAAGGATTGGGCAAGTAGATTGAATGACGCATTGTGGGCATATCGAACCGTTTTCAAGACTCCCTTGGGTATGAGTCCATACTAATTGGTTTTTGGTAAGGCTTGTCATTTACCAGTGGAGTTAGAGTACAAGGCGTATTGGACAATTAAGACTTTGAATTTAGATTTGGACAAGGCAAAGAGAGAACATTTTTTGCAAATTTCGGAGTTAGATGAACTAAGGAACGAGGCATATGAGAGTTCGAGGATTTATAAGGACCGTACTAAAGCACTTCATGACTGAATTTTAGTACGAAAGATATTGAGCCCAGGTATGAAGGTCTTCTTTTCAATTCTCATCTCCGACTGTTTCCAGGAAAACTCAAGTCTCGATGGAGCGGTCCTTTCGAGATAACTCTAGTATATCCTTCCGATGCTATAGAATTACTTAACTCTCGAACGAATGAAACTTTCAAAGTAAATGGACAGAGTGTTAAACCATATAATGAGGGGTTCCAAGAAGTAAGGATTGTCGAAAGTACTTTTATCTATAATCCTTAATTATTACAGTAACGTCCAGCTAAGACGACGTTAAAGAAGCGCTCAATAGAAGGCAACCTATTGTTATTGTTTTTAGCATTTTAGTTTAGTATATTCAGTTTATTTATTTATTTTCCTTTCTATTTTTCTTTAAGGCTTGATGGTTTGGAGATTGGAAGTGTTTTTATTCTTGCAGAGAATAGGCCAGGAGCATTCAGTTTAATTGAGAAAAGGAGGGCCATCCAGTTCCAACTTTCCTTGCTCGCATGTTTATGCTGAAGTCGCGGTATTTGCTTTAGTTGTTTTCTTTCAGGTTGATTATTTGTACAAAAGCTTCACTATGCGTGACACAAAAGAGGTTCTTTCTATCTTTTATTTTGTTTACATTGAGGACAATGTAACTCATAAGTGTGGGGTAATTTTTAAGCTTTTCTTTAATTTTTGTTTTCTTTTCTTTGTGAGTTATATTGTGAATTTTTGGTTTTGTTTTCTTTGTGAGTTATTGTGCGTTTTTCATGGCATAATTGTTGGAAACTTATTGACTTTTCTATAATTCTAGCATTACATTTGAACCTTTAGTATCAGATTAGAGATTAGCATTTGAATTCATTCAGGATCAATTTTCACATTCTGCAATTCATGACATATAAATCTTTGAGAACCCACCCCTTGTGAATTTTGAGCCTCATAGATTGAATATTATTGTCAATCGATTTTCTTTCTTAAGTGTGCACATTCATGATTTTGCATCTCTAGAGCTTGCTTTTGCATACTAATTGAACTCACATTATGATTTCATCTCAAGTTTTAAAATGATGAAGGCAAATTAGGATTACCCCCTTTAGCTTAAAAAGACCTCCCTTAATTATGAATTCCTTAGTGAGCCAAGTTGAGCCTTTGACCTTTTCTTGATTGATCAACACAATTCAGAACTCAACATTTTCCTATTATTATCATACCTTCATTAAGGAATGAAGTTTCTTATGATATGACAATAGGAGTGGTTTAATTCATAAGTGTGGGGTAAGCAATTAAAAAAAATAAAAAAATAAAAAAAAATAGTATTGCTTTAGTAAGATTTGGGGCTGAAATGCATACTTTGCAGATTGTATTTGACTAAGAGTCGATTATTCTTTTCCACTACATTTGAGCTAGATGTTCAATGCAATTTTATATTTTGTATATATATATATAATAATAATAAATAAAAATAAAAAGAGAAGATATATATATATATATACAAAATTCATATATTTTCTAGCATTAGTCATCAAAGAGGAATTTTGACTCATTTACTTTTCTTTAAGTATGCAAGTATGTGAGACTATCAAGGGTTGGTGAATATGCCATTTGAGGGAGTTACGAGTTTCTACGCAAGATTATTGTCTAATTTGGATACTCCATTTCTTAATATTCCAACTTAAACGTCTTTTCTCACACCTTCACCTTAGCCCCATTACATCCAAACAAAAAGACCTTTTGATTATTTCTTGAGAAAAATCAGTGAGAGAGATTGAATAATTAAGCAAGTTTATGGCAGTATGCAGTCATGAGTGGTTTGAGTGAATTAACCTTTGAAATTGAGTGAAACACTTAGATGAGAGATGAGATTTGTTATGTCTGAATTAATGAATGAGTTAAGAAAATCTTGATTGAAGTAAATTGCATTTATTTATTGCTGAGTATTAAAGGATTTCATCTTATATACTTGAATTATAGTTAAGGTTAACTGAGTTTTTAATTTATGCTATGTAAATTTGCTTGAAGACAAGCAAAGTTATAAGTGTGGGGTAGTTGCTTTATTAGTTTTTGTCATAAAATTGTTATTTATTTATTATGATAATTATTGTTTTCTTCATGCATTTTGGTAGTTTTAATATGTTTATTTAGTGATTTCATCAATTTGGTAGTTTTTAATATATCCCAGTGTTTATGTCATTTTTGTACTAGTTCTTAGTGTGATGTTTATGTGTTTTTATTTAATGTTTCATTTGATTCTTGTTTAAAGTTTGTTTTAAGTGTTTGTTTTAGGTTAAAGTGCAAAAACTCCCTTGGAAGATCAAAACAAAGAAAGAAGAGCGTGAAGCAAGCAAGACATGGCCAAGCCAAATCAAGCTTGGCCATGTCACCTCAAAGGAAATCTTGGCAGAACATGACACGGGCAGGAGACACGGCCAAGCCACTGGCCGTGTCTCGCCTAAAGGGCAAAACTAAAGAAACCAAGAAAGAAAGAAAAATTTGGCAGAAGCTGACACTGGCAAGTGACATGGCCAAGCCACTGGCTGTGTCACATGACACGGCCACAAGCTTGGCTGTGTCCTATCTTAAGCCAAAGAACAAGAAAGAACCAAGGAAAGAAACAAAAGCTGACACACCTAGGAGACACAGCCAAGCCACTGGCCGTGTCACATGACACGGCCATAAGCTTGGTCGTGTCACTCCATGGGACCAAAGAAAGAAAGAAAGCATGGATTTTTAGCGAGGGATCTGTATAAATAAGAAGATTAGGGAAAGAGAAAGGGGGGAGACACTTGCAGCCGTCCTAGACTACTTCTTCAGCCGTTCTACACATTCTTTCAGCCGTTTTCTACTTTTCTCTTGAAGATTGATTTCACTTTAACACTCTAGATCAAATTAGTTTTAGCCATTGCATTATTCTTTTAGCAAAAATATGAGCAAGAGATTCTTCAGAAGCCAAAGGAAGTTTGTAATTTGGTTTTGTTCTTAAACTCTGTCACTTAAGTTTCATTGAAATTGTATTTATGAATTCTCTAATGTCTAAATTAATTTCTTTGAATTTTAATGAGATGAATTTGTTTGATAGCATCATTATGAACTAATTTTGATCTAGTCTAGGGTTTGTATGGATTTACTATGATTGTATGAAATGGTTATTGCTCTTAACTGATTTATTTCTCTTATCCTTAATTGAATGGAATAATGTTAAAATATAATTGATTGGCCACCAATTATGTGTTTTTGGTATTTAGATGAAGGATTGAGAAATGAAGTCTAATACTGGAATAATTTAATTAGGGACTTAGGTGAATTAGAAATATAAACCTAAGGAAAATATCATTTTGATTGTAATAAGATTAATTGAACGAGGTTTGAATGCGAGAGCTTATTTCCTTGATTTGATTAATTAAGTTGCTTGAAATCTGATCTTTGAAATTAAATCAGTTGAGAGGAATAGCCGTTCATACATATAAAGTAGTAGAGAAGTGCAAACCCTAGACTTTTCTATTAAGTGAATCAATATATTTGTTTAGTTTTCTTTCATTGTCTTAAATTCAATTCATTTCTGTTTTCGTTAGTTGTTAGCAATTTATTTTTATAAATCAAAGACTATTAATTGGTAATTTGTTTATTACGACTTGATAAATAATTAGCTCATCTAGCTTCTTTTTGAGACAACCTTGAGGTGTTCACCGAAATACTACAATAGCCTCGTATACTTACGAGTGTAGCTTTAGTAGTGTTTACCAGAGCGCAACAGTAACTTGGCAATTTGCCCCACCTGATTTTCCAAATTGTGAATGAAGGCTTGCTAATTTCTAAGGGTTATTTCTGTTGATTGAAATCTGGTTTCCGAAGCTGATATAAACTTCTCCATCATTTCCTCCAAATTGCTCTTTCTTGGAGGGCCAGCTTGTTGATGTTGAGGCTGCTAAAATCCAGGGGGAGGCCTTGGATTATTCTGATTATTCCAGGAGAAATTAGAATGATTTCTCCACCCTGGATTATATGTGTTGCTATAGGGGTTGTTCTACTATTGCCTAGGCATGTTCCAATATAATCCACCTGCTCTTGTCTAGCAAACATATTGCCACTTTGGCAATCTTGACTTTGATGTCCACCCCCACACCATTCACAAGACATCACTTGCATTGATTTTCCCAAAGATGAAGCTAAATAATCAATCTTTTTATTCATTGCTTCCAACTATACTGTCAAAGCAACCACGAGATCCAATTGATGTGAACCAATGACCCTTAATTTTCCTTGTTCCCCTGGAGTTTGCCACTAATAATTGGTAAGGTCAATATTTTCAATCAAATCCCTTGCTTGTTCAGGTATCTTATTATTTATGGTACCTCCGCCAGCTGCATTGATGGATTGCTTACTTGCATAATTCAATCCATTGTAGAAAGTTTGAATTTGTAGCCACAGTGGAAGCCCATGATGAGGACACATTCTCAATAAATATTTGAACCTTTCCCACGTGTCATAAAGAGTCTCACCATCTAGCTGGAGAAAAGATGAAATATCATTCCTCAATTTGGCAGTCTTGGACTGTGGAAAATATTTTTCTAAGAATTATTCTGCCAATTGACCCCATGTGGTGAAAGTGTTTGGGGGGAAAGATTTTAGCCATTTCTTTGATCGATCTCTAAGCGTGAATGGGAACAACCTCAGCCTAATTGCATCTTTGGAGACATTCTGTATCTTGAATGTATCACATATTTCCAAAAAAGTCTCAATATGTGCATTAGGATCTTCATCTAGGAACCCATCAAACTGACAAGTCTGCTGCAACATTTGAATTACATTTGTCTTTATCTCAAATTTGTTTGCAGCAACTACCGGTCTTTGTATACTCGAATCAGACCCATTAAGAGTGGACCTAGCAAATTCCTGCATTGTCCTTGGCTCATTTCCTGCCATCACTTCAAGTTCTTCTTCTAAGCTGAGATCTTCAAAGTTTGGCTCCATTTCTGCCAGAACTGCTTCCCCTTCTTCCTTTTACTTTCTCCTCAATGTTCTCTCTAGCTCTTGATCTAATTCAAGTAATTGGAAAGATCTAGCTAGGGTCATAAATGGGAAGAAGTACCTAGAATGACAATCAACAAGTAAGAACTAATGTTAAAACAAATAAAATAAAAACTAAATCAACAATCATGATTATATTACTAATATTGAAAACCGTTGTCCCTGGCAATAGCGCCAAAAACTTGATGGCGAATCTATGCTATTGCAGTGTTACCACAAGTGCACGGGTCACTCAAGTAATAAAATAGTGAGTAAGATATCATTCCACTGAGGACAAGGTCAAATATTAGTGCAAATTTCAACTGTTGTTTAGCGAATCAATTGTTTATGTGATAATTAAAATAAAAGATGAATTACTTAATAAACTAAAGTAAAGAAAAATTGAATATTGTGCAACAAAAGTTGATGATGAAAATGCTATCCAGATATTGAATCTCCCTAGCCATATAAAGCATTTATGAATATCAATTCAATTAAATCAAATAATAGAGCTGAATTGGCATTCCCCTATTAAAACCTCTCTCAAGTGAATTAATCCCTAATCACTAAGTAGAATGCTAGAAATCTCTTCTCAAGCATAATTAAATAGATCTTGCAATAAGAACAAGGAACTTTAAATAAAAGGGTCTTGTAAGTCTATCTCTAGCAATCCAATCAACCCTCAATCCTAATGAGCATTCTGTTCACATCAAGCTTTCTCAAGTCAATAATATGAAAATTGGAACCAATCAATAAGCATGCTATTATCAATTGGAAATAAAAAATTAAGAATCAAAAGGATAAAACAACTTAAACAAATGATTTAATTTAATAAGAACTATTCAATCCATACAATAAAGCTAGGGTTCATCAATATCTAGATAGATAAAATATTTAGCTCATGTTCATAACCAGAAAACCAAAATAGAGGAAATAAGTAAGAGAATTCAAACAATCCATAATGAACGATTTGTGTTTCTTCACTTCAATCCTCGAATCTTGGATTAAATCTCATATGAATTGGGTCTTCACCTTCACTCTTAGCTGCCAAAACCTCTCTTTTTCTCAGGAGGTCGGCTTTGAAAATAAAATTGGATCCCTAATTCACTCTTTAGCTCAGATTTATAGCCCAGAGATTTTTGCCTGACACACCCATGGACATGCCCATGTCTATGGGCATGTCAACGGTACTATTTTGGACTTTAATAACATAGGCAGTGACACACCCATGTCCTTGGGCGTGTCATTGCTACTGCAATGCTGAGTTAGGGACACACCTATGTCATTGGGCATGTCACAGCTTCTATAAGTCAGGAGTAATGGCACGTTCAGTCTGAGGCAGGGTCTTCTTCTGCGAAGAGAGGTTAGGGTTAGGAGGCCCCAGTCTGAGGCAGGGTCTTCTTTTGCGAAGAGAGGTAAAGGAAGCTTTGTTCCAAGGGTCAGTAGGAGTCAGAGGCCAGCTGGTAGGTCAGTGCAGTTTCAGAGGCAGAGATTTAGACCTGCAGCTTCAGTGGCAAGTGCTCCGACCCCAATGACTCAGAGATCCACTCCACCCATCTGCATTCATTGTGGTAGGCCACATGGTGGTCCTTGCTGGAAGACTGGTGTAGCAGGGGTATGCTTCAGATGTGGATCACCTAATCACTTTGTGAGAGATTGTCCTGAGAGGCAAGAGCAGATGTCAGTTGATACTGCAGCTTCTCGACCTAGTGTGAGGGGAGGTCGAGCAGGCAGAGGTAGCAGCCGGGGAGGCAGATCTGGGTTCAGTGCTAGAGGAGGTTCTACATCCAGGGAGAGTAGACCAGAGGAGGTTGGGTCTTCCCAGAGGATATATGTTATACAGAGGCAGCCAGATGCTTCGGCAGTTATAGCTGGTACTTTTTCTTTATTTGATACCTCAGTACTTGCTTTGATTGATCCCGGATCCACCCATTCTTATATTAGTGCATTCGTTTTGCCTGTGTCTAATATGCATGCTGAGTCCCTAGGATTTGATGTGTTGGTGACAAATCCGTTAGGGCATAGTGTGGTTGTGAGCAGGGTGCACCGAGATAGTGCAGTGAGGGTGCAAGGTGAGGAGTTCCTTGGAGATTTGATTGAGATGTCATTTAAGGAATATGATGTGATTCTAGGCATGGACTGGCTATCTAGACATGGAGCTGTGGTAGACTGTAAAAGGAAAATTGTTTCTCTGAGAACTGCTGATGGTAGAGAGGTGATAGTATCTAATGAGCAGGAACAGCTAGCCTCCTTATTTGTTTCAGCTGTTGCAGCTAGGAGATTGATTAGAAAGGGGTGTGAAGCTTATCTTGCTCATGTGGTAGATACTAGAGTGAAGGGTTTCCCTATTGATAGTATTGCCACAGTTGCAGAGTTCCCAGATGTGCTTCCAGAGGAGTTACCAGGGTTACCTCCTGAGAGAGAGGTGGAGTTCGGTATTGAATTGTTGCCTGGTACCACTCCTATCTCTAGTACTCCTTATAGAATGGCACCAGCAGAATTGAGGGAGTTGAAAGTGCAATTACAGGAGTTGATGGATAAAGGATTTATTCGCCCCCAGTGTTTCTCCTTGGGGAGCTCCTGTGCTATTTGTGAAGAAGAAAGATGGTACTATGAGGTTGTGTATCGATTATAGGCAATTGAACAAGGTGACTATTAAAAATAAATATCCTTTGCCTAGAATTGATGACCTCTTTGATCAATTGAAGGATGCAGCTGTGTTTTCTAAAATTGATCTGAGATCAGGGTACCATCAGTTGAGAGTCAAAGCTGAAGATGTTCCTAAGACCGCCTTTCGGACCAGGTATGGGCATTATGAATTTCTAGTTATGCCTTTTGGTTTGACGAATGCACCTGCAGCTTTTATGGACTTGATAAATAGGGTGTTTAGGCCCTATTTGGATCAGTTTGTGGTAGTGTTTATTGATGATATTCTGGTGTATTCGCGGAATAAAGAGGAACATGACAAGCATCTGCGGATTGTGTTGTAGATTCTGAGAGAGAAGCAATTGTTTGCTAAATTGTCGAAATGTGAGTTCTGGCTTGATCAAGTAGCTTTTCTTGGTCATATAGTTTCAGCAGAAGGTATTAGAGTTGATCCGAGTAAAGTTGAAGCTATTCTGAATTGGAGTCCACCCAAGTCTGTGACTGAAGTTAGAAGTTTTCTGGGTTTGGCAGGCTATTATCGACGGTTTGTGAAAGGATTTTCTTTGATAGCTACTCCACTCACCAGATTGCTTCGAAAGGGAGTTAGATTTGTGTGGACAGATCAGTGTCAGGCTAGCTTTGAACAGTTGAGAGAAATGTTGACTCAAGCACCTGTTCTTACTTTACCTGTACAAGGCAAACCATATGTGATCTACAGTGATGCTTCACATAGTGGTTTGGGGTGTGTGCTAATGCAAGAAGGTAAAGTTATAGCTTATGCTTCTCGACAGTTGAAACCGCATGAACTTAATTATCCGACCCATGATTTGGAGCTAGCAGCCATTGTGTTTGCATTGAAGATTTGGCGACACTATTTGTTTGGGGAGAAATGTTTCATCTACACTGATCACAAAAGTTTGAAATATTTGGTTGTCCAGAAAGAGCTTAATCTGCGACAGAGGAGATGGTTGGAATTGATTAAAGACTACGACTGTTTGATTGATTATCATCCAGGTAAAGCAAATGTGGTTGCTGATGCCTTAAGTCGGAAGACTTTAGCTGGTTTAACTGTTTATTCGCTCTCGTTGCTTGTTGAGTTGAGAGCATTGCATGCCAGTTTTGTACCTTGTGATATGGTGCATTATTGGCACAGTTGCATTTGAAACCAGTTTTGTTGGATCAGATTAAAGAGGCTCAGTTGGCTGATGAGAAGATGTCTCACATGTCAGAAGGTAAAAGCAGAGCATCAAGTTCCAACCGGGTTACTTCAACCGTTGTCAGTACCTGAATGGAAGTGGGAAAGAGTGACAATGGATTTTGTGTCTGGGTTGCCATTGACACAAAGGAAGCACCATGCCATATGGGTGATTGTTGATAGGTTGACTAAGATAGCTCATCTCCTTCCGGTTCGAATGGATTACTCTTTGGAGAGGTTAGCTGAGCTGTATATCCATGAGATTGTAAAGTTGCATGGGGTTCCAACTTCTTTAGTGTCTGATCGAGATCCTCGGTTTACTTCAATATTTTGGAAGAGTTTGCATAGTGCTTTGGGTTCTCGACTGCACTTCAGCACTGCTTTTCATCCGCAGACAGATGGGCAGTCAGAGAGGGTGATACAGATTATTGAGGATATGTTGAGAAGCTGTGTCATCGATTTTTCTGGAAGTTGGGATAGATTTCTACCTCTTGTGGAGTTTGCTTATAACAACAGTTACCAATCCAGCATTGGTATGGCACCATTCGAAGCATTGTATGGCAGACAGTGTAGAACGCCTCTTTGTTGGAGGGAACTTGGGGAAGGTAAGTTAATTGGGCCTGATTTGATTCAAGAAACTGAAGAGAAAGTGAAGTTGATTTGAGGCAGGTTGAAAGCAGCTTCAGACCGACAGAAGTCTTATGCAGATCTGAAAAGGAGAGACATAGAGTTTGATGTTGGAGATAAAGTATTTTTGAAAGTGTCTCCTTGGAAGAAGATTTTGAGGTTCGGTCGGAAAGGGAAATTAAGTCCTCATTTTATTGGACCGTATGAAGTTTTAGAGAGAGTTGGACCAGTTGCTTATCGGCTTGCTTTGCAACCTGAGTTGGATCGGATCCATAATGTATTCCATGTTTCTATGTTGAGAAGGTACAGATCGGATCCATCTCATGTTTTACCACTTGAATCAATTGAAGTGAGTCCCGATCTGACATGTGAAGAGGAACCAGTTGCTATCTTGACACGTGAAGTGAAAGAGTTGAGAAACAAGAGTGTGCCATTGGTGAAAGTTCTATGCAAGAATCATGGAAAGGAAGAGGCAACTTGGGAAAGTGAACAAATCATGCGAGAGCAATATCCTCAATTATTTCGGACTTAATATCAGGTAATTTCGAGGACGAAATTTCTTTTTAGAGGGGGAGAATTGTAATATCCCCATATATGCCCTAGAAGTTTTGAATGTTGTTGTTGTTGTTGCTGTTGTTGTTTTAAAAATTGAATTGAATGTATATGTTATGTGATAAGAAAAGAAATTGGAAAGAGAATGCTTGTGTATATGTGTTTTGGGTAAGAAAGAGGGTTTAGAGAAAAGTGTATATGTTGATTATATTGTAATATATATAACATATAAATTGGTCAAATGAAGAGTCAAGGGGGAAGAGATTATTATCTTGTTGAGTATGAAATTACATTAATGGGCATATAAGAGACAAGAGGCTAGTTAAATGGTTAAGGGTATTAAAGTAATTTTCTTTTGGAAATCACTTGGTGGAGATTTAAGGAGAAATTGACTTTGTTTCTTCATCATTTTCTCTTCTTCTTGTTGGTAGTGGCCGGCTCCTCCAAAGACAAAAGAAAACAAGAGAGCTAGAGAGGTGTTTGAAGTTCTAAACTCAAATTGAAGGAAGATTGAAGTGATCAAGTGTTGATTCAAGAAGTTTATAGCCTTGGTAAGTTTTCTTTTGGATCTTTTGCTTGTTTGAAATGATGTGTGGATTTTGATAGATGATCTAAGAGTGTGTTTCTTGATTTTGTTATACTCGAGTGTGTTTGATTAGTTTAATCTTGGATATTAGGATGAATTGATGAAAGAAGTAAGTTCTTTTCTTTGATTTCTTTATTCTTTTGAAGTGGTGGATGTTGATTTTGAATGATGGAGAAGGATGTTGGTTTTAGGGTTTTGGAATGGTTTGTATTTAAATGTGATGTTAATGTGTTGTTAAAGTGATTATTGTGATGTTTATGTAAGATATGTGTTTATGTCATTGATTGTGTTCATTTGAATGAGAGGATTGTTGTGCAAAAAGCAAAGAGAGACACGGCCAAGTCATGGAAATTTTGGCCGTGTTGGGTTGATTTTTAAGAGACACGGCCGTGTCCCATGCCAGTGTCTGTCACTGCCAAAATTAAGTTGAGAGACACGGCCACAAGCTTGGCCGTGTCCCTCAAATGTGTTGGCTACTGTTTTTATTTTTGTTCTTTTTGTATGGTTTTGATTCTTCAAAGGTATTTTGGTATCTAAACCTAAACATAAACACCTTAAACATACTTCAAGCAAAGAATGCTCTAATCAAATGGATGTGGAAGATCCTAAACCTATGAATGATATAAATGGTTCTTTGCCCTAATTGCATTGTTGAGATTGAACAAGGTTATGTTATGCATTGTGAATGGTAATGTGTTATATGAATATTGATGATGATATATGGAATGTGAGTTGAGATATGAGGAAGCTATTGTTGTTGGCTTCGGTTATGAAAAATGAGAATTGAGAATGGTAATGATAATTGAATAATAAATGAATTGTGTGGCTAATGTGTTATTCCATTTTCAGAGTTTGTTGTTGGTGGCATGCCTAAAATGAGTAACAATCTCTTGAAGTTAGGTTGGATTGAATCCTTGAAGCCTAATTGAGATGTTACAACCCTTGAAGCTAGGTTGGGTTGGTTCTTGAAGCCAAGTTGGGTTGAAGCTTAGCATGCTTTGCTCCCCTTGAAGCTTGGTTGAACCTAATCCTTGAAGCCTAGTTGGGTATATGATATTGATAAATGTGATAACAAAACCAAAACATTAACTCTGAAAATTGAATGGCATATTAGTGTGTCTTGGGCCCAATGCTTGTCTTTGTTTAGTGTTGTTCATGAATGGTTTAATGAGTAACTAATGAGGTATATGAAAAGATGTTGAAATGTGATATGTCTACTTATATTGGATTATGAAATGTAATGGTATGTTGTTTGCTTTGTATATATGATGTTACATGTATAATATGGATTGATAATTAACATTGCATTGCACTAAAGCATTAACATTAGCATGAATTGTCTTACTAAGCCCTTGGCTTAGCGCGATAGTGTTTAATCACGCAGGTGATAGAGTTGATAGAGTTGAACCCGAGAGCTCTTCGAGACCGAGTGAGAGTAGACGTTGAAGATTTGATTTTGGGAACTTAAAGATCAGAGAACATTTGCCAATCATGTATAATTTCTTTATAATTTGTAAATATTGTTTATAATGTGAATATATGTATATTTGTAAATATGGATTTAAATGCTTTCAAATATGTAATGATTTTATAAATTCCGCTGCGTATTAACTAAATGTATATATATATATATCTATTTGTTTTATTTTACAAGTTAATTACTTATTTTTCTCTAATGTATAATGAGAAAGCTTATAGTATCATTTAAAATGTTTTGAATGTTAATAAAAATCCGTAGCATTCCTATATTCGATACATGTATACTACATTGTGGTGTATGTAGTGTGTATGTATTGGGTGTGGGGGTGTTACATCTATAGGCTTTCCTCCTTCTTATTGAGTAATATGATATCTAGGCCTCTTTCTCTCCCTTTGAATTACACCTTTGCTCCTAAAGATGTATTCATAGTGGTCATCAACCTTTTGGATACATCTAACATGTTCAAGGTAGTGAAGGTTGATGGAGCATGTGGTAGGGTCAAGTGGATCACTTAAGGTGGCTAGGTTTTCAGGGGTTAGCAAACCGAAATGTCTAGCAAGGCTATGAGCATTGACAATGCACAACACATTCTGGCCGCTATCATTTTTGTGAGTTTTGTGGTTTTTCTCCATTGTCTTATGCGGTCACTTGAACTCTTTTATGCTTTGAGTGTTTACTTTGTCCTTGCTATTGTGCGGTTTTACAAAGATTTAGTATGAACGTATAAGGGTTGAAATTGCTTACCTATAAAAGCAAACTTATTGAACTCATTAGTATTCATCAATTTTATTGTCAATAATTAAAATAGAGTTTAATTGCCAATGATTTGGCTAACACGTCGCCTCATTGGTTGATGATGAATTAGATCCCATATTTATATTCCATGATTATTACTGTGTGTTATATTTGAAAGATTTTATGGATGACATCAATGTAATGATAAGAAGTGGAAGGATTACACAGCCTCCCTTGGATTTGTCATAATCATTACCACCACCAAAAAACATTCTACCACCAAAAGCAAATCCTACCCCTGAATATGATGAGGATCCCATATTGAAACAACTAAAAAAGACCCAAGCTAGTCTTTCTATTTGGAGCCTCCTTTAATTCAGTTAGCCTCATCGCTAAGCTCTTTGTAAGGCTTTGCATCAAATTCAAATGCCAGTTGAAACTACACCTGAAGCTCAGGTTGCATCTATTACTATATCGGTTGTCAACTCCTTTTCAGATAAGGATCTCCCGGGTGAAAATGGTCATAACCATGCTTTATACATCACAGTCCTGGCTCAAGGAAAGATAGTGCCAATGGTGTGTGTAGATAATGGTTTGGCACTAAATGTCTGCCTACTCAAAGTTGCAAGTTTTCTAGGGATTGAAATATTTAATCTAACACTTTCTGATCAAACTGTGAGAACTTATGATAATACATGAAGAGAAGTTTTAGGGGTAGCTAATATTATAGTGACAATTGACCCTGTAAAATGTGAAATCCATTTTCATGTTCTAGGTGTCATAGAATGCTTCAATTTGTTACTTGAAAGGCCTTTGGTTCACTAGGAAAAGGAAGTTCCAAACTCGCTCTTCTCAAAGCTTAAATTTCCATATAAGGATGGGGTGGTTACTATAAAAGGGGACCTGAGTGCAAAATCAGATCTTTCACCTCATGTGCCAATTATGGAAATCAAGCCAAAACCCAGTCAAGATTAACTTTTGATTTAGTACTCTTCATAGAAGAAGAGGCAGGTAAAGAACTTGTTCCTTTTGACTGTAACCAATATGCCAACCCAGTCAGTGCTAACATTCTCAAGAACATAAAATATTTTCCTAGAATGAGATTAGCTAAGAACCAACAACGAATACAACAATTAACTTTTAGTCCAACCACCATTTGGTTTGGGCTACTAGCCAACTTAGAAAGATGTGAAAGAAATGAAGGAAACGGCTAAGAAAAGAATCTAATGTAAAAAGATGGGAGAAATATTTGACTGGTTCATGAAACCCTATTTCAAAACCCGAAATGAATACTTTGTTAAAGAAGGAATGGATTCCCTTTATTTTGAGTTCCCTAAACTATGATTAAATCTCATCACTAATGAACTAACACCAGGTTTTGAAATTTTCTTTGATGTTAGGCTTAGCTTAGAGAGGATAGTAGGCCTGTCTTACAGATGAGAGAAGATTTTTAGGGTAACATGGAGCCTAGTCTGTTTCAAGCAGCTGCGTTAGAAGAACTATTAGAATAAGATTTCAGCCACATAATCCAATCGGCTATGGGGATACCCAATAATTGTTATTTAAATAAGAATGGCGGTCCATCATCAGAGCCTATCCCATCCACATTAGAGCTAGATTTCCAACCCACTTGAAGGTCAACCCTCCTATAAGATTCTAGGCCTGTGTCAGATATCAAGACAATAATTAAGTTCGAGTTCCAAATCAAGACTAACTCTAAGTCAGTTTCCAATACCAAGTCTGAGTCTTCTAATTCAGAGTTTGATTATGTCATTTCTGAGTTTAATTCTTTGGAATCATCTAATAGTGAGTCCATTTGCAATAAAAAAAAACCCTGTAATCATTTCATCATTAATAAAAGTTCTAAGGTTTCTATTTACTCTCCTTTATCTCTTGATGAGTGTTATGGAATATTCAATATTAATGAAATTAATGAAGATATAGAGACATTAAATCTTAGAACTGCTAAAAAATACATATATTGCATCCTCATTCATCCATAAATAGGAATTGAGGACTCTTATCGAAGAGTTCCAAGATTGTTTTGTATGGGAAGTGAGTGATATGGCAGGACTGGATCCCTCTATAGTAGTGTGTAAGATCCTCACTTATGATCACATGAAGCCAGTCAAGTAGAAACTCTATTGGCTCAAGCCAGAGTGGTCCTTAAAGATTAAGGAAGAAATAGCCAAGCAATAAGAAAATAGGTTCATAGTACCCATCATGTACCCTTGATGAGTAGCTAATATTGTGTCGGTGCCAAAGAAAGATAGGAAGGTTCACATGTGTATGGATTACAGAGATCTTAAAAAGGTTTGCCCAAAAGATGATTTCCCTCTCCCTTATATTGATCTCCCGATTGATTGATTGGCCAAGTTTGAGGTGGTTTCATTAACCGACCTTTTATGATGGGTATAATTAGATCCTGCTCACCCTCCTAATAAGGAAAAGACAACTTTCATTGCAGAATGGGGTACTTATTGTTACATGCCCTTTGGCTTCAAGAATACTAGGGCAACCTATTAAAGAATGGCCATAACACTCTTCCATGACATGATGTGCCAAGATGTGGAAGTCTACGTGGAGGATATAGTCATTAAATCAAGAAAAGCTGAAAATGCATGTAGAAGCTTTAAGGCAGTTCTTCCTTAGACTCCGTCAATACAACCTGAAACTCAACCCTACCAAATGTGTGTTTGGAGAATCTTTTGGTATATTTATGGGAAGCATGGTTAGTTCTAAGGGAATTGAGATTGATCCTATCAAATCTAAGGTAATTATTGAAATGCCTGCACCCAAGATAGATAATGAAATCAAGAGATTCTTAGTTTGCTTACAATACATTCACCAGTTCATCTTTTAAATGGATAATGTATGTGCGCCTATTCAAATTACTCAAGATGGATTCCCCAACAAAATGGAATAATAAGTGTTAAGAGACATTCACAAAGATCAAGCAATACCTTTTGTCACCACCAGTTTTACAACCTCTAAGACTTGGCGACCCCTTACTCCTTTATCTTTCTGTGATAAAAAAAGCAATTGGAGCCATACTTGCTCAACATGAGGAAGCTTAATAAAGGAGTTTGCTATTTATTGCTATTTATTATGTAACACCCTATATACGTACAATACATATTTCTAGCATATGTAAAATATACATATACGGTATAAAAATGTCACAGACCGATTTACTAATTTTTTTTTTACATTTCCAATTTAAAATTTCAAATTCTAAATATATAAATATTATTTACTTGTTATAAGAACCCAAAATAAATAATATATATAAAAATCTCTAGAAAAAATTCGCCAAAGTTTTGTCTGAATTTTGGATATCCCAAAATTTAGCAATTACTCAACCTGCAAAAAGAAAACACTCCCAAATAATTTCCAACCACCATCTCAACCATACTTTTCAATTTCACCAAGTTTCTCAAACATTTATACATATAGATATATATAATTTAAAAACACACGTACTCTCCCATTTCAAATACAATGACCCAAACTTTCTTTATAATATACAATACGTAAAATTCAAAACATAATATATTATGCATAAAACTCAAAATGTACAATAACATAAAAATATATACATGTTGCTGGCAGTGTTTTCTGATCTCAATAGCAACTCTACAAGCTCAACTACAAGTCTAGACACGAACTGGTCTAGAAGAACTATCTGGCTCAACTAGGTCTACCCTGTCACCTGCGCGATGGAAACAATCGTGCTAAGCCGAAGCCTAGTAGTACAAACTTTGATAATAACAATATAACTCAATGCAATACCAAATGCATAATGCATATAGATGTCACATCAATCCACTTTCTTATATTTTTTAAATATTTCATAAGCACAACTCATAACATTATATTGCTCAATTGTATCATAATTCATAATTCACATTAAAACAAAGACAAGCATGGGCCCAAAAAGGATCTAATATGTTATTCAAATTTCAGAGTTACTGCTTTGGTCCATAATGACACCATGTGTCTAGCCCCGTAGGCAATATATCCATGGATAATGTAATAGCCCCAGTCTCTTGGACCTCAACCCAGCTAGACCCTTAGGCCCCAGTATCTTGGTCCTCAACCCGGCTAGACTGCTTCAGTTTTTGAGGCTTACGACCCAGTCTTTTCACCCCAAAAACATGATATTTATCAGCTGGCCTGGCTTACGACCCAGTCTTTTCACCATTCCAGCGTATAGCCCGTAGGCAATCATAGGCATGCCGCCAAACCCAGAACTCTGAAAATTGAATAACATACTAGGCACACAATTTATTCATATTTCTCATTATTAATCTCTTTCTCATTTTTACATATTCAATCTAGGCACATTACCTTATTTTCACTTTTTTTTTTCTCACTTTTCTCATTTTTCACATCTTTCTCATTTTTCTCACTTTTCTCTCTTTTCTCATTTTTATCAGTATCAATTCATTTCATTATTCCACATATCTCATTTTTGCATTCAAAACACATTACTCAATTACTTTGGGTATTTTCACATAATATGCATATTTCATTTTACACAATTTAGCCATTATCAAAGGCTTTTCACAATGCATTTAACACATATATGACATTACAAATGTCATAGCATATTATTCATACACAATCAATGAACCAAGTAACTTAACACATTTTTCAACCAAAATGTGTTAAGTCCAAGTGTTATGCAAATATAGACATTATATTCAAAGTTTGTACATACCTCCACTAGCAACCCAAAGCAAGCTAAAAACAACCTTCAATCCAATCTTTCTAACTTGCCCTTCACCACTTGGATGAAGCAAAACAATCTCCCTCAATGCATAAACCAAATGTGATAGCAAATAATCATTTAGTATCACATTTAATGACATTTCCAACATTAAATCATAATTACACATCACTCCTACAAATTTCCAAAAATTTAGCCTTTCCTTACTTCAACATTATAATTCCATTATTCTACAATTAAATTAGTGTTTTAAGTTTATTTATATTATTAAAAACATATTTTCATACGTTTAAATTATTTACATTATAAAAATACACTCTTATACACAAAATCTCAAAAATAGCCTAACCTTCCCCCATTGAAGGTTTTCCATTGCAACACAATCCATTACTCATTCCAAGCTTATATTCATCACTTTTAACACTAAACAGCATGCTTAAACAAATAAAATCACACAATTCAACCACTTTGGAAAATCACTTTTCCAAAACTCTAAATCTCCACTTCCATTCTCAAACTCCAACCCAACACCACCAAATCCAATATTTGACTTTAAAATACTTTTTTATCAAAACAACTCATTTGGAAACAATTTGCACAATTAAAGTTTATGTTTTCAAAACCCCTAAAATCCATAACCCTAAATTCTCTCTCTTCATCATTCTTTAACCAAACTGCATCATCTCTTCAATCTAACCTTAGAATCAGTGTTAACTACCCAAAATAACATAATACACACCAATTCCAACAATTATAACATCCTACATAAAAATCCAAATTCTCACATAATCTAAATTTCCAAGGAATTCAAAGAAAAGAGATGGAAACTTACTGATTTTGGTGAAATCACCAAAAATCCACTTGAAACTTGTTAATTCCTTCAATTTATGGAGTATGGAAGAAGCAAAATCCTTGGTCTTCAAACTCCCATGGAAGCCACATCCTTGAAGAAGAAGAAGAAGAAGAAGAAGAAAAAGAAGAAGACTTTTAATATTCTTTCCTTTTCATCTTCTTTTTTTTAACCACATATATATATATTAAAATAATTTAATATTTAATTATTTTTTTAATAAATTAAAAGTCCTAATTTTCCTCTTCCATTCAAAATTAATTTATTTTTGAATTATTTTATTAATTTTGAATTTATAAAAGATAATTACCAAAATACCCTTTTCTTTTAAAAAGTGTTGACTTTTATATATGTTATATATATTTTGCATATATATCACATATATATTCCACTTTTTCATTTAAAATTCCTTCATTTTTCATTTAAAACCATTAATTTAATTTATTCTTTTAAATTATAATTTATTTTATCCAATTTTCCAAAAATTATAAATTTTCAAAAAATTTTGGATGTTACAATTCTCTCCCACTAAAACAAATTTCGTCCCCGAAATTACCTGTCCTCAAGTCTGGAACAATTAGAGAAACTGACTTTGCAATGCCTGCTCACTTTCCCATGTCGCCTCCTCAATGGCATGATTCCTCCAAAGGACTTTCACAAGTCGCACCCTTTTATTCCTTAATTCTTTAACCTCTCGTGCCAAAATCGTCACTAGTTCTTCCTCGTAAGTCAGATCTGGACTCACCTCAATGGACTCCACTGACAAAATAAGAGATGGGTCAAACCTATATCTTTGAAGCATCGAGACATGGAAAACATTATGTATTCGATCCAACTCAGGCGGCAAAGCTAGTCTATAAGCCACTGGACCAACTCCTTCCAACACCTCATATGGTCCTATGAAACGAGGACTCAACTTTTCTTTGCGGCCAAATCTCAAAATCTTCTTCCATGGAGACACCTTCAGAAACACTTTATCTCCCACACTGAACTCTATGTCTCTTCTCTTTAAATCTGAATAAGATTTCTATCGGTCTGAAGCTGCTTTCAAACAACCCCGAATCACCTTCACTTTCTCCTCTGTTTCCTTAATCAAATCGGGACCATCCAGTTTACCTTCTCCAACTTCATCCCAACACAAAGGTGTCCTGCATCTCCTACCATATAAAGCCTCATAAGGAGTCATCCCAATACTCGACTGATGACTATTGTTATAAGCAAATTCAATTAATGGTAAAAATCTGTCCCAATTCCCGGTAAAATCAATGATACAGCTCCTCAACATATCTTTCAGAATCTGTATCACTCTCTCTGACTGTCCATCTGTCTGAGGATGGAAAGCAGTACTAAAATGCAATCGAGAACCTAGAGCATTATGCAAACTCTTCCAAAACCTCAAAGTGAACCGGGGATCTCGATCCAACATCAAAGAAACTGGGACTCCATGTAACCTGACTATCTCATTGATATACAGCTCAGCCAATCTCTCAAGAGAATAATCCATCCGAACTGGAAGAAAATGAGTTGTCTTCATCATCCGATCAACTATCACCAAGATTGCATCATACTTCTTCTGAGTTAAAGGTAGTCCAGTCACAAAATCTATTGTCACTCGCTCCCATTTCCACTCTGGCACTGATAAAGGTTACAGCAACCCTGAAGGAACGTGGTGCTCAGCCTTCACTTTCTGGCAAGTGAGACATCTGGATACAAACTCTGCTATGTCCCTCTTTATACCTGACCACCAATAATGTCGCTTCAAGTCTTGATACATCTTGGTACTCCTAGGGTGCATAGCAAAAAGTGACTGATGTGCTTCCTCTAATATCATTCTTTTCAATTCTGCATCCTCAGGAATACACAATCTATCTCTATATCATAGACTGTCATCACTCCTCACATAAAAGTCTCGACTTTCCCCTTTCTGACAAACCAACACAATTTTTTAAATTCTCTCATCTGCTATATTATCCAACAAGACTGGCCTCCACTGCAATTGAGCCATCAGAGCACCATCATCAGAAGATTCAAATCTAGCATGCAACGCTCTCAACTCAACAAGCAACAAGAGCGAGTAAGCAGTCAAACTTGCCAAAGATTTTCAACTCAAGGCATTAGCAACAACATTTGTTTTACCAGGATGATAATCAATCAAATAGTCGTAGTCTTTAATCAACTCTAACCACCGTCTCTGCTGAAGATTCAGCTCTCTCTGAACACCCAAGTATTTCAAACTCTTTTGATCTGTATAAATGAAACACTTTTCCCCATACAAATAATGCCGCCAAATCTTCAAGGCAAAGACTATTGCTGCTAATTCTAAATCATGCGTTGGATAATTCAGCTCATCCGGTTTCAACTATCGAGAGGCTTAAGCAATGACTTTACCCTCCTGCATCATAACACAACCTAAAACACTGTGTGAAGCATCACTGTATATCACATATGGTTTACCTTCCACAGGCAGGGTAAGGATAGGAGCTTGAGTCAACATCTACCCCAGCTGCTCAAAACTCGCCTGACACTGATCAGTCCACACAAATTTAACTCCTTTACGAGTGGTGTAGCTATTATAGAAAAACCCTTCACAAATCGACAATAATAGCCTGCCAATCCCAGAAAACTTCTTACCTCTGTCACAGTCTTCGGTGGACTCCAATTCAAGATAGCCTCAATTTTACTCGGATCAACTCTAATACCCTCTGCTAAGACCACATGACCAATAAAAGCTACCTGATCGAGCCAGAACTCACACTTAGACAGTTTAGCATACAATTGCTTCTCTCTCATAGTCTGCAATACGATCCGCAAATGCCTATCATGATCCTCCTCATTACACGAATACACCAAGATGTCATCAATGAAGACTACCACAAACTGATCCAAAAATGGTCTGAATACCCTGTTCATCAAATCCATAAAAGCTGCTGGTGCATTCGTCAATCCAAAGGGCATCACCAGAAAATCATAATGCCCATACCTTGTACGAAAAGTTGTCTTGGGTACATCCACATCTCTGACTCTCAACAGATGGTACCCTGATCTCATCTCAATCTTAGAGAATACTGTTGATCCCTTCAACTGATCAAAGAGATCATCTATCCGAGGCAAAGGATACTTGTTCTTGATGATCAATACACAATCTCATGGTGCCATCCTTCTTGTTCACAAACAATACAGGCGCTCCCCATGGGGACACACTAGGGCGGACAAACCCTTTATCCAATAACTCCGGCAACTGCACCTTCAACTCTCTCAACATAGCAGGTGCCATCCGATAAGGGGTAATAGAGATAGGAGTGGTACCAGGCAACAAATCGATACCAAACTCCACTTCTCTCTCAGGAGGTACCCCTGGCAACTCATCAGGGAAAACGTCTAAAAACTCGGCAACTGTGGGTATACTTTCAAGCAGGGATCCCACTACTCTAGTATCTACAACATGAGCAAGATAAGCCTCACATCCCTTCTGAATCATCCTCCCAGTTGAAACAGTTGAAACAAACATAGATGAAAGATACCTCTGCTCACTAGATACTATAACATCCCTACCATCCCGTGTTCTCAAAGTAACACATTTCTTCTGACAGTCTACCACAGCCCCATGCTTGGATAACCAATCCATGCCCAAAATCAGATCATATTCCCTGAAAGGCATCTCAATCAGGTCACAGAGAAACTCCTCATCCTGAACAACAACTGGACTATCTCGGTGCACCCTGCTCACCACAACACTATGCCCGAAAGGATTTGTCACCAAGATATCAAATCCTAGGGACTCAGAATGCAATTCAGTCACAGGCAAGATGGATGCACTTATGTATGAATGCGTAGATCCAGGATCTAATAGAGCAAGGACTGAAATACCAAATAAAGAAAATGTACCCGCAATGACAGCTGAAGCATCCGGCTGCCTCTGCATCACATAAACCCGCTGAGATGGCCCAGCCTCATCTGGCCTACTACCTCTGGATGTAGAGCCTCCTCTCTGACTAAACCCAGGGCGACCACCTCTACTAAAATCTCTGCCACCACGACCCCCTCTGACACTGGGTCGAGAAGATGCAGTATCTGCCTGCTTAACCTCTGGTGGCTCGGGATAATCTTTGATAAAATGGTCTGATGACCCAAATCTAAAACACACTCTCGAAGCACCTCTCCACCAGCAGACACCTCCGTGTACTCTACCACAGTAAACGCAAGTAGGTGGAGTAGGTCTCTGAGCCACTGGGGTCGGAGCACTAGCCACTGAAATTGCAGGTCTCTGTCTCTGTCTTTGCTGTTGTACTGACCTGCCAAACTGCCCCTGACTCCTACTAAACCTCTAAAAATGTCCCCCCTCGGCCTCTCTTCACTGATGAAGACATTGCCTCACTCTGGGGTCTCCTAACTCTAGTCTCCTCAACCCTTGCAGCTGCTGCAAGACTCTGTGCCCTCTCAACACTCCTGGCAGCTACAACTAACTGGGAGAAATCTTGATACCGAGAGCCTGTAATGATGCACATGATAAAGGGTCTCAGTCCCTCCTCAAACCTCCTGCACCTGTCAAACTCATCAGAAATGATCCCACCAGCATAGTGACTCAACCGAATAAACTCGATCTCATACTTGGTCACTATCTTGGTATCCTATCTCAGACTCAGGAATTTCATCACTAAAATATCAACAGATCAATAATAGTCCATCCGAACTAATGAGAATCCCGACTGGGATATTCATATTTCTCAAAGGAGAATAAGGCATAGATTGAGCATTCAATGAGAAGATAACAAGTGGCTTGAACTTTAAATATCCCAAATGGACCAAAGAAGAAGTCCAGCAAGACCATGTCTCTAGTGCAGGTCAAATATGATCATTACCTGTTAGCTCAATGGAAGATTCCCATGAGTACTAGCCGTTTGAGAGACATTAGACACAAAATGAATCTTTGGACCAGACCAAGCTTAGTCTGCCTGCCCTTTTTGATTCCCAACTGAACTTTAAGGCTTCCGACTAGGAAAGTACTCTGACATAGCTTTTAATGCAAGATTTGTAGCTGATGGAGAAGGATCTTCACCAATAATATTTGTAATGACCATATTGAGTTTAGAGGCTATAAATATACCCTTCAAAGGACCTAAAGAAGATGTACAACATCTTAGAAGGCCAAACTCAGGCAATTTCTTTTCTTAAGTCTTTATCTTTTTATTATCCGTGTTAGGTTTAGTGTGAGCCACTAGCACTTGGTTGAGACTTAGCCTAGGACAAAACTCTTTTAAAAGGTTTAAGTGTTAGCCTTTGGGAAATACCCAATTGAGGTTAGGGAGTAGATGTAGAGATTGTTGCCCGAACAACTATATACCTTGGAGTTCATTCTTCTTCCCTTAAACTCCTTCTTACTTCTAAGAAAAATTTTTAATTTCCCATTGCATATCCATAGCACCAATTTAGTCCCTCCTTTTTGGTGCCATCGATAGGGCCAACACAAGAAACCAGTGGAGGCCAGCAAATCCATGATACCATTTGTCAGCTTCAAGTTTCCCAAATTGGGGCATCAGTGCCGTAATTTCAATTGATCATATTGATAAATAAAAATAAGTAATATTTAAGTACTATTTATTTTTTTACGTAACCAAAGGAAATGAAAAAGTTATTTTATTTTTATTGTAGAGAAAAAAATGAAGCATACCTCCATAAAATGGGTTTGTGACACATGGAAACATGGATCCACCAGCAGATCCCTGATTGTCAATACCTCGACAGCCTTCAGAGAAGAAGAGGAAGATTGAGACATTTTTAGATTCCTTTTCTAAAGAAAGCAAAGCAAAAGAGGAAGAGTAAGGGGAGTAAGGTTCAAATGACCTCATCTCCTGCCCTATTTATAGAGATTGGAGCCTATAGGTGGTCCAACCGATATAGCGCTGCACATGCTCAAATAAACACCAAAAATCAAAGGATACTGGGTCAAATAGTTTCATTCTTTTCAAACTTCCTAGGTTCACACCATTGTCTATTTTAAAATGCAAAAATAGATGCAATAAGGGGCAACTATGAATACCAAAATTAGCACCTAATTCAAACTGGGCGTTTTGGACTCTGAAAAAATTAAAAATTTATTTTTTAAAAGTTAATTTAACTTTTCTTCTTTAATATATATGTATATATATTTGGCCACATGGTGCATGGCCCAGCAGATGTGCATGCAACTTGTTCCCATTTCAGTTCGAATTTCACACCTGTAAATAGAGGTCCTCTTTTTAGTTAAAATGGTCAAATTTTGGAGAGCCAAAATTCTGCTAAAATTCATCCTAAAAAGTCTAAAAATAATAATTCAAGCCTTTAATTTTATTTTATTAATTTTTTTTGCCAATTTCTTTGCTCTTTTATCTTCAAAAACTTCATTTGAGAAACTCAAGTGGTGAAGCTATAAAGTGGAAAGACACTCTAATCCTACATCAAGCCTGTCAAAAGGTGATCTCCAAAGATATTTCTCTTAACTATTGTCTTTTCAATTCGACAATAAAATCAACTATAGACCCTTAATTATGGTCTTTAAATAAGTCCAACCTCAATTAAAAAGCCTAATAAACTAAAACCCTAAGAAATAAAAAATTACCCGACCCATAGCGAATCTGCCATAACTCATGGCCAATTCACCATGAGATGACTGTCGGCCCATTCATTTAATTTCTCCTAAACATAATCAAACTCTGATTTTTTTTTTTTATAACTACTAGGTTTCCTAGTGAAATCGGATTTTTATCTGATAATTAACCCTAATGTATCCTAATTTTGGCTTAAAAAAAGGGACTTAATGGAACACGAGATAATGGGAAAAAAAAAACAAAAACGAAAAGAAGTAGAGAGCAATTTGAGACACAATAACAAAAACAAAAGGCACATAGAGCAACCCTAGAATTAATTGGTTCAACCAAACCTCCATTGATCTAAACCTATCTTAGGATCATCAAGCAGATTTCCACACTAACTTCTACAAAGAATTGTGCTATTCAAACGAGGTTTGGCTCAATAAACTAAATGGAATTGAGATAGTATTTCCCTGACAATAAGCTCAATGTCTATTCATCTCTATTGTAATACTACAAAGAAAAAATGAAACCATGAAATCTTAAAATATATTACTACCTTCATCCCAGTCAAAATGGTCGCATCCAACTATGTACACTTATTTAAAAAATCATTAAATTTTTTAGGTATTACAAAAAATTATTTTGAATCCATTAAAATGTCATCCATTAATTCATTAATATTAAAAACAACATAAGCTAGAGAAAACACAATCTTCCCCTCAGAAGAAAAGAAACGTAGAGCATCACCTGGATCAAAGACCATAGAAAGTACATAAAATGGCCAAGATCTAGAACAAGAAACAGAACCTTAATTCTACTTGAACACAAACAACTAAGAATCAATAAAAAGATAAACATTTTATTTGTCAAATTGTAAAGCTAATGAGGGAAGAAAAAAATCAACCATCACATTTAGGGGCCAACGAGGAAGCGAATTAAAACCTTCAAAGAAGCTAAGCCAAAACATAGATGTTGCATGCGGCGTTGACTGGACATTTTCCTCTTAAATAAATAAACCGAACCGGAAAAATAAGCTCTTAAAAAAATTTCTGAGAAGAGGAGGATTGATTGGGAGGCTTCTGCACTTTGATAGATAATCTGGGGCTTATGATGAACTTTTGAGAGTAGAAGATTTATCTTGAAATGTCAAAAAAAATTCATGACTTCCTATCCTAAGAATCAGATCTACCAAAAAACAAACCTCCTTCTTCCTGGTAGATGGAGAGTAAATGACCTTTCCTGTATAATGATGAAGAGAAGAATAGTATTTGTTATATATATTAACAGTAAATTTACATGATTTAAATACACAGAAGAGTCTTATGAATAGTGGTATTTAAAGTTATCTCTACAACCAATTTAAAGTTATCTATACAACTAATTCAGAACAGAATTACAGCTAACAGTTATCTATTACGCCCCCGCAAGATGGCAGGTCGTGAAACAATGCCAATCTTGGATCTCAATCGATTAAAATCAGTAGTATGTAGTGCTTTGGTGAGAAGATCGGCAAGCTGATCTTGTGAAGAGACATGAGACACACGCAGCTTACCATCTTGCACCTGTCTTCGGACAAAGTGATAATCGATTGCAATATGTTTCATTCGAGAATGAAACACAGGATTAGCAGCCACATAAGTAGCTCCCAAATTATCACAATATATCGCCGGAATTGTTGTATTTTCAATTTTTAACTCTTTTAACAAGTTATGAACCCAAATTATCTCTGTGGACGCTGAAGCAACAGACCTGTATTCAGCCTCTGTTGATGAGCGAGCAACAGTTCGTTGCTTTCGTGATGACCATGCGATAGGATTTTTGCCAAGATAGAGAACATGTGCACTAGTAGATGTTCTGTCATCCTTGTTTCCAGCCCAATCCGCATCAGAATACCCATGAAGATTATTCGGCGAGTTTTTATAAAGGAAAATACCGTAATCAAATGTTCCTGTTAGATAACGCAGTAGGCGTTTTAGAGCAGCCCAGTGAGTTTCTTTCGGTTTTGCTGCAAATTGAGATAATTTGTTCACAACAAATGCTATATCTGGCCGAGTGAGCAGCAGATATTGAAGTCCCCCAATAAGAGATCGAAATTTCGTAGCATCTGTTAAGACTGCAGAATCATCATCGCACAGAGAAGTAGATGGACTAAGTGGAGTTGAAACGGATTTGGCACCCTCCATTTTGGCCTTCTCCAGTAACTCACGAACATAATTGTGTTGAGACAAAAATAACCCATCAGAACTACGCTGCACATCAACACCCAAGAAATAATTTAAATCCCCCAAATCTTTAATGGAAAATGCTTGACCAAGCAATTTTATCACCCTTTCAATAACCGCAGAAGTGGTACCTGTCACTATAATATCATCAACATACACAATGATATATACCAAAGTAGCACCCTTAGAGTGAATAAACAGACAAGAATCCGAAATGGATTGAGTGAAACCAATAGTCACAAGAAAAGATCTCAGCTCATGAAACCAAGCCCGCGGAGCCTGTTTTAATCCATATAAGGATTTCTCAAGTCGACAGATGTAACTAGGATTTTTGTCATCAACATAACCAGCCGGCTGTTCCATGTAAACAGTTTCAGATAACTTTCCATGAAGGAAAGCATTATTAACATCAATTTGGCGCAAACCCCATCCTTCAGTGACTGCAAGAGACAAGATTACTCGAATAGTTGTATGCTTTGCAACGGGGGAAAATGTTTGGTCATAATCAATGCCAGGACGTTGTGTAAACCCCCTTGCAACTAGTCTCGCTTTATGGCGAATTGGATTCCCATGGGAGTCAGTCTTGACACGAAACAGCCACTTGCAAGTCACAACATTAGAAGCTTCAGAAGCTGGTACTAAAGTCCATGTTCGTTGTTTAACAAGAGCCCCAAATTCCTCATCCATGGCATGTCGCCATTTAGGATCTTTAAGAGCTTGCACAACTGTTTTTGGAACAGATGGAACAGGAACTGCTGCCATATATAAACAAAGCCGATTAATAGGTTTAAATATGTTGTTCTTGCTTCTTGTAGTCATGGAATGAGTATTTAAAGGCTCATTCGATTGAGTAATAGGAAGAGAAGGAGGTGGATTCGGATGAGAATTCTGCACAATATCTATCAGTTGCTCAACAGTACCAGAATTGTTAAAATCATCTTGCATACCTCGTGTTTGATGTAATTGCAACGGTGTAGAGTCTGCTGTTGGAGAGGAAGCTGCAGATGGAGTGTGAGTGAGTACCTGTTCAGAAGACACAAATGGTAATATAGTATGAGGGGTTAACCATGACACAAGCGCAGAAGAGGAGAGAGGACTGGTTACAGTTTGAACAGAAGGAAAAACACTCTCCACGAACTCAACATGACGAGATAAATAAAGTTTAGAAGTGACAGGATCAAAACATTTATATGCACTCTGATTAGACGAATAACCTAGGAAAATGCACGGTGTGGATCGTTGTTGGAGTTTATTTATATTATACGGCCGTAGCCATGGATAGCAAAGGCAACCAAAGATTTTAAGTTTAGCATAATTCGGTACAGTACCATGAAGACATGAAAAAGGAGATTTATTGTCTAACACTTGAGTTGGCATCCTGTTGATTAAATATGCAGCAGTTAAAAACGCATATGTCCAGAATTTGATGGGTAATTTAGCCATATGAAGCAATGTTATTCCTGTTTCAACTATATGTCGGTGTCTTCTTTCAGCAACAGCATTATGTTCAGGCGTATGAGGAGGAGTAAAGAAATGAGATATTCCTTGTTCCTGAAAATAGGTTTTTAAAGCAACAAATTCCCCTCCATTGTCAGAATAAAATGAGCGAATTTTGTGTTGAAACAATTTTTCGACCAGATTTTTGAATATGGGAATTATAGTAGAAACCTCTGACTTACGTTTAACAGGATATAGCCAAATATATTTGGTATAATGATCGACTAAAAGAAGATAATATTTATACCCATCAATTGACTCAACCGGAGCAGAACTAGTCATAGAAGACTCATAAAAAGGCTGTTTGTGCATTTTACTGCACTTACAGGAATCACAACAAAAAACTGACTCATTATTGGACGCAACAGACAATTTATTAGACGCAATAATTGATCGTAAAATAGGCAGGGCTGGATGACCAAGCCGACTATGCCAGACTCGATGAGAAGCAACAGAAGTAACAAGAGCAGATGGTTGACTTTTATTTGGTGGTAGTGTAGGCGGCCACTCATAAACTCCATCAGTTGGCTTGCCCTCCGCTAGAATCGCCCCCGTGCAAACATCCTTCACATAAAAGGAAAAAGGAGTGAATGTAACATTAACACTGTTATCACAACAGAATTGATATACAGAAATCAAATTTTTGTGTAAACCAGGCACACATAAGACATTCTTCAGAGTTAAAGATTTATATGCAGAAGCTAAAGAAGCAAAGCCAGAATGGGTAATAGGGTGAGTACTACCATCACCAAGAACAACATTGTCAGACCCATCATACTCGGAGTGAGAGGAGAGATTCTGGATATCTTGAGTGACATGATGATTAGCACCCGAATCCATTATCCACGAGGGTTCAGTAGCAGCATAATTCACCTGAGGCTTTGAAGATCTATTCCCAGAACCACTGCTATCTGAGTCAAACAGCTGAGGACAAATCTTTTTAAGTCGATAGCACTGTCGAGTAGTGTGATTTGGTCGACCACAGAACTGACAAATAATTCCAGAATTGGAATTATGTGATTTCCAATTACCACCAGAACCGCCAGATTGATTGTTCGCAGATTGCCGATTAAACGAAGCTCCAAAATTCGCAGAAGACTTAGAATTCGGATTTCGATTTCCTTGTTGCAATGAGCCTCCATTTCGATTGGTATAATTAACAGTAATTGGAGCCACAGTGGATTGAGTATCACGTGAAAGCTGAATTTCAAAATCTGTTAATTTTTCATGCAACTCTTCAAACGAGATTGGAGTGTCACGAGCTCGAATAGCAGCAGCTACCTCCTTGAACTCACTAGGAAGTCCATGAAGAACATACAACACCACCTCAGGCATAGTAATAGTGATCCCAGCAATGCCAAGAACAGAGACAATTGCTTGTACTTTCTGTAAAAATTCATTAACAGTTGCAGTACCTTTTTTAATCGTAAACAACGATTCTCGTAAACTCATTATTCGTGCCTGTGATGGTTTGGCGTAGGTGTTTGCCAACATCTTCCACACCTCATAAGATGTTTTCTGACCAACAACAAATGGTACAATCTCAGGTGATAAGGAAGCAATCAGTGCACTCCGAATCAATTGATCTTGCCGGAGCCAATAGGGAACAGCTAATTGTGTAGCAGTAAGAGAGGTTTCAACAAACTTCATGAAATCATAGCCAACCAGCAGTGACTCCCATTGAGTATGCCATGACATGTAATTAAGAGATGTCAGTTTAATTGGTGCTTGAGACGCTGCATTAATGGAGATTATTTGATTCTCCGCAGTGAGAGAAAGAGTAGCACCTGGGTTCTGAGTTTGAACAGCAGATGATGATGGTGGAGTAGTTTCACCAGTATTTTCACCAGTAGTCATGATGAATGAAGAAATCAGAGATGGCAAAGACCAAAACAGAGAAGGAACAGATTAGAAATAAGCCGTGAGTCAAAGGCTCTGATACCATATAATGATGAAGAGAAGAATAGTATTTGTTATATATATTAACAGTAAATTTACATGATTTAAATACACAGAAGAGTCCTATGAATAGTGGTATTTAAAGTTATCTCTACAACCAATTTAAAGTTATCTATACAACTAATTCAGAACAGAATTACAGCTAACAGTTATCTATTATCCTGATCAGATCTAAAAACGAGCTAACTACCATATAGTAAAAGATGGGAAAATATAATTCCTAAGAGAAAAGACGAAACTAAGATTGTCGCCGGCCAAAATACCGACGACTATCTTGCAGAAATTGTTAAAAATAAGTGGGATCAAACTCTATAAGGAAGAGAACAAAAACTAAAGAAAAGTTGGTGCTATTATCTTCAATATTGTACTCTCACTTGAAAAAAGTAAGTAGTTTTTAATGGGAAAAATGACAAATTTAGTGTGTGAATTTTTATTTTAAAAATAAAAGTAATAGTTTGAGTGCAACGGAGGTAAAATACTCAGCAGTTTCTCGAATTCTTTAATGAAGTGAATCAGTATTTGGTATTCTTTTTCCTTTAATTTCATGTTAGGACGAGCTTTGCTTTTTTCTTTTTTATTGCTAATTTTTTTCCTTTTTAATGTGTCTATATAAAACTTTATTTTTAATTTGCAATTCTTTTTCATCTTAATTTTTCAATTTTTTTCTTTAATCTGATGTTATTTGTTTATTTTGTATGCTTGATTTCTTTTTTTTCCTTGCATTGGGAGCTTATATTGTTCCTTCTTCACTCGTGATATTACCCAAGTGCTGTATCTCTAATCTTCATCTTGTTACAAATTTCTGATCTGAAATGCTTCTTTCATTACAAAACTGTTGTTACATACCCAATCATGATTATTTACGCTTAAATTGTGTTTTATGATTTAGTTAGATTTGGCTAAGTGACTAATAGCTAATCAATATGGGTTTTGGGTTGATCAGTTCTTTTTTTTTTTTTTTGAACTCAATTGGGTTGATTAGTTACATGCATATAGCTACATGAATTGACATAATTTTGGGTGATTATAGTCTATAAGTACTCATTTTCGCTTTCTACTTTCTTTCACATGCAGGAAATTAGAGAAGAATTAGAGACGTTTTGCCTATTGACATTGTGCACTTTTTGTTTCAACTTATACTATATGGGGCTTAGAGAAAGTATATTTCTGTCATAGTGGTTTGCATACACTATCTTGTGATAGTATCACGAAAACCTTGAGGAGAAAAATTGCTTAGTTGGGGAAGATGAATGGAAAAACTTCTCTATATAAAGTTAAATTCTTGTTGTGGGTCGAGATGATTTCAGGCATATTTGGCCCCATAAGTCTATGGTTGTAGGATGAAAGGGTATAAGCATAAATAATGTTAAGTGAAGCCAACTCTAACTTGGACATGAATCCTGTTCAGACCGATCCAATTCAGTCAGACGGCCTACCCATCTGCAACTTTTCACCTCCTGATGCATTCCCAGATCTGTCTACCATGAATGGATTCTCTCCTTATTAAACCTTAAACCCAATGAACATGGAGACTATTTGCTAATTAATATGGATTTTGGGTCAGTATGTTGCGTGCTCATAACGTTATGCTAAAATTTCTCTTAAGAATATTACATTAATAGGTCCAACTCTTGGTTATTCAATCTCAAGTAATTCGTCTGCAAATACTCATTTTTGCCTTTTCCTTTCTTTCACATGCAGGAAATCAGAGAACAATTAGAGAAGTTTTGCCTATTAACAATCTGCAACTCTTTTTTTCAACTTATAATGTATAGAGTTAGGGCAACTCTATTTATATGTCACAGGGGATTGCATCCACAGTCTCGTCATGTTCCCACATAAACCTTGAAGAGAAGAATTGCTAAGTTAGGATAGATGAAGAGAAAAAAAGAAGAATCATAAGGATGATATGTTTGTGGAGGTTCCTGAATCAAAGTGATTTCTTGACACAGCAACTATACCAATGATTCTCACTGTTGTTGGTACTGCACTCCTTGCAAAGCTCCATGAGGGACTTTTACTAAAATATGGAAGTAAATTTTACATTTTATTAAAATATGGGACTTGCTCTCATAATTACCAAAATATAAAAGTTTTAAGTCAAACAGAAAGTCAAAGTTTCAGTTTGAGTATTTTTTTTAAGTATAAATTTTTTGATTTATTAATAATAAATATAATTAAGAATTATTAATTAGAATTATATTGTTCTTAATTATCTTTAGGCTAAAATAAAACTATTAATTACTTGAGTCCAATGTAATTGTTAATTATTGTTATTATTAATTATATAATTATTAATTATATTTATTATAATTATATTGTTATTAATTATTTTTGGACCCAAATAAAACTATTAATTACTTGAGTCTAATATAATTATTAATTATTCTTATTATTAATTATTAGCAATTATATAATTATTAATTATAACTATATTTTAATTATAATTTTAATTATTTTTATTATTAATAATAATATTATTTAAATTATTATTATTATAATAATAAAATTGTGGCCAAACCCAAACTATAAGTTCCAGTGTGGCCATGTAAAAATATTTTGTGCATAAGGAAAAAACATTTTGGCCAAATCAAAAATTATAATTATAATTAATAGTTTTATTTGGGTCCAAAAATAATTAATAATAATAATATTATAATAAATAATAAATAACTAATTAATATATATTATTTATTATATAATTATTAATTATAATTATATTGTTATTAATTATCTTTGGATTCAAACAAAATTATCAATTACTTGAGTCTAATGTAATATAATTATAATTATTAATTATAACTAATAATAAATATAATATAATTATAATTATTAGTAATTAATTATATTGTTATTAACTATTTTTGGACCCAATTAAAACTATTAATTATAATAATAATTTTAAGTTTGACAAAAAAAAATTTCCTTGTATGTGCGTGGCCAAAGGTGGCCATACACAAAAATAATAATTTAAATAATAATAATATTAATAATAAAATATAATTATAATATAATTATAATATAATTATAATTTTAATTAATAATTATATAATTACTAATGATTAATAATAATGATTAATAAGTATACTGAACTCAAGTAATTAATAATTTTATTTAAGTCCAAAAATAATTAATAACAATATAATTACAATAAATATAATTAATAATAATAATAATAACAATAATTAACAATTAAATTAAATTCAAGTAATTAATAGTTTTATTTGAGCCCAAAGATAGTTAATAATAATATTTATTAATAATTAATATTTCTTAAGTATATTTATTATTAATAATTAAAAAAATTTATACTTAAAAAATACTTAAACAGAAATTTGGACTTTTAATTAAAAAAAAAAACTCAACCCGAAAGTTCAAGTTTCGATTTGAGTCAAACTGAAACTTAAACTTTTAGTTTGACTCAAAACTCTCATATTTTGATAATTTTGGGAACAAGTCCCATATTTTGGTAATTAAACTCCTCATGATGGTAGGGTCTGGAAACTTTAATTGCATTACATTATTTTTGAATAGGGAATATTTTATATTGGCCTTTAATTCATTTATTTTCAGGTAAACAGATGGTATTAACTCTATTTGCTTATCATTTGATTGTAGCTTAATTTTTTAATTTTGCTTTTGCTACAAATTTATTTTGTTCTGCACAAAATAAAACAAGAATATGATGCTTCAATAGGATTTAAGTTTTTGTCTTCTCTTATCATGTAGCACTATTGCCAATTTACAGTCTAAACTTTATTGCAAGTTGGTTAACACTAAGTATATAGTTTAGTCTTGTAAATTTGAACACTTTTTCCCTTCAAGACTAATTGGGCTTCACATTGGAATTCTATGTCTTCATCCAACAATCTGCCCCATTACATTGCCTCTCAACTAAAAGGAAGGTTGAAAAATTCCCCTAAAGGTGCACACACTAATAAAATTTAATGTTTGCACTAAAAATAATCTTCTTTTTTGTTGATTCTGACTTAGTTTTAAGACATTTGTACTCCATCTGGTGATTTGTGCAATTAATTTAATGACATTACAGTATGATGACTCAAAATCTCAAGAAATGATTGAACGCAAAATAAAGAATGCTCTTCTTGTCAAGGCACGGTAAGGATGCTTACTCGTGAAGAGTGGGAGGAAATTCGATAGGTGAGGCCAAGGGCTCCTTTTGAATCCAAACTAGCTAGTCCAAATGCACGAATAAGAAATAGAGAGTCATTGCGTATTGTGAGGCCACTGTTCTTTTTGTAACTTCATTTTCTTTTCGTAAATGTCTGAATTTCTTATTGTTAAACACTGCAAGTATTCATGATATTTTATAATTTTGTGGAAATTCAATGGATCCCTTTTCTTTTCTTTAGCAATTAAGTTATTGGTTTATCAATGAAAAAGATGCTATAGTGATGGCTGATACTTGAGGAATCATGACAAAGATTAGGATGCATATTTGCATAATCCAGTTCTTTTTTTTTTTTTTTGTTCCTTCTCTCCTCCTAATTAGAGAAACAAATTTGAATAATATATTTAACATTTATTTAAGGTATCCAACCTTTATGCAAGATTTTTTTTGGTCTGCTTTAAGGTACTATGATTATGCAGCTCTTTTATCAGATGTCAAATCTCCTTAACACATACGAGCAGGGGAGTGCTTATTTATTCTAGTTGCCTAAACTAAGGCATATTGTACTGACTAGTAACTGATTCCTGTCATTTTGTTACCCTCCCATTCATGGAAGTTTCTAAGCTTATTTTCTTCATATGTAGAATCTAAATATTAGGTCATCTGTTTTCAATAAGTTGTGGAAAGGTCGATTTCTTTACCTCATTTCATCTAATGATTTCACTCCATATGTGACATGTGAATGAAAACATAACATGACAGTACTCTATTCTTGTAACTTTGAAACTTTTGCTCATTTCGTTTGTATCAATTCATTATCATTTAATATTGCAAAAGTTATGTTGGTAGTTGTAGTATATGTAAATTCGTAACTGGTTGAATGTGTTTTTGAATTTTGTTGTATCTGATGCTTTGGTATGGTTTATGCCAAACTCCAGAAATCTATTTTCAAGCTTTTCATGAGACCTAGCTTTTGAGAATTCTTTGTTAGATGCACCAATTGCTCTATAATTTTTAATGTAGATATAAACGTCCTTTCTTCACAATTGAAGGTGACTTTTCTTTAACTTGCTTTCGTTCTGAATTATCTTCTCTCATTCTTCTGTGTCAAATAGTCAATGTTCAATGGCTTTTTGCATCATAAATTTCAGGACTTTTTTTTAATACAAAAGGAGGCTAAACAAGAGCCTAAATGCTTACAGACCTTAGGTATGAGATGCCCAGTTGATCGTGATGAATCCAGTAGCTCACTTCATCCAGTGGTCTCTTCAGTTCATGGACACCAACAGGGAATCTTGAAGCCATAGATGCAAATGATCTGCCAGTATGTTTGCTTCTCTGTATATATGTTGTACCTCAATTGTCCATTCTCTAGTAAGAAGGTTCTTGATCTTGTGGGTGATGCTAGCGTGCAAACTTCTTCCTATTGCATGTGATGATAATAATTGCACCGCCCCTCGCTATCAGTTTCAACTTTTAATCTTCTAATCCCCTTCTGCCATGCTAAGAGAAGCCCCTGATAAATCCCAGAAAGTTCAGCTTGAGTAATTAAGCAATAGCCTAAGTTCACCACAAAACCCAACACCCAAAAACCTCTATCATCCCTTAAAGTTCCGGCTGTGTAGGCTCTTTTAGAAGTGGAATAAAATGCGCCATCTGAATTGAGCTTGACCCATCGTAGTGGGGGGAGGGTCCAACCTATGTAGATCGTCTCCTTGCTGTGATTTTTCAGTCTAATTAGAGATTTTTCTTGCCTGGACAGATAGACATTCGTTGCATACCTCTTAACTTTAAAAATAATATCAGCCACGCGTACATGAATGTTTTCAAAGATAGCTTCATTCCTGTTCTTCCACAAAACCTAGCAAGTGGTTCCAAATAGAATGTTACCAATTAAGAATTGTCCTTCATCCTACTCTTGCAGAGATAATCCAGCAGCCAAGCTTGAAAATCCTTGGTGAAGAAAGGGTCTTGCCAAGAAATTCCCAGCAAGAGACTCCAAACAGATTTCGCAAAAATGCAGTCCCTTAACACATGACAAACTGATTCAGGTTGATTAATACACCTGAACCAATTAGGATCAGTTGAGATATGCCTTCGAAATCTCTCCAGATTAGTCAACAGCTTTTGTTTGTACGCAAACCAAAGAAACATGCAAATTCTGTACTGGCCAAGCCATTTCTAGATGATACTCCATATGTTACTTCTCCCATTCCAGGAACATTCCAAACCTGCGATATAAGAGGATTTGATCGAGAATTTACCAGATTCTTCATAGGACCAAACCAGCTCATCCTCTTTGTCATAATCTGTGGGAGGGGGAATGGCAGCCAATGAGAGGAGGACGTTGTCAGAAAGGTATCCTGCCAGCAGGTCCCGGTTCCATGTACCATTATCCATTACCAAGTCTCTGACACACCAATTTTCAAAAGAAAGGGAAAAGTGATTAGCCAGCCACTTGTCTTTCCAGAACTTCACCGCTCTGCCATTATTAACTTCCCATTTAATGCCTTGAACAAATCTACTCCACTGATTACTAAAAGCTTTCCAAAGGGGGGAGCAGTTGGTCGCCTTCAATTTCTCGGGGATTCCAATTGATTGTACCCCATACTTGGATAATAGAACTTCTGTCCACAATTGTTCTCGGTTCACTAGTAAGTTCCAGCCTATTTTTTGGATAAAGGCACAGTTCATAGCATATAAGCTTCTAAGCCCCAAACCCCCACACTTCTTGGGTTGGCAGGCTTCCTTCCATCTAATCAGGCTTATTTTCCTTGTATCACTGTTGCCACTCCAGATAAACTTCCTGCAAAGTTGCTCCATTTTCATGCAGATGCACTTTGGGATGACCACAGTCTGTGTTGTAAAGTAAGGTATAGAAGTGAGTACGTGATTAACTAAAGTTACCCTTTCTGCTAGCGAAAGACTTCTAGAGCTCCAACTTGTCAGTTTGCTTTGGACTTTAGAATAAATCTATAGGACTGCTGCTTAATACTCGTGTTTTATAAAGGAACCCCCAGATATTTGCCCAAATCCTCTGTGCATTGAAATCCAAAGAAGCGGCTCAATTCATTTCTGGTAATTGCTTTCACATTGCTGATGAAAAAGATTTTTGTCTTGTAATTGTTAACCCTTTCACCCGAAGCACTACAGAAGCTATCGAGAATTTCTTGGATCTTCAACACTTGCTCGATTGTGGCCTCAGCAAACAAAAATATGTTGTCAGCAAAAAACAAGTGGGAGATGGGGGCCAGCTCTCTTTAATTTTATAGGCTTCCACTCCCTATTATAAACTGCTTGGGAGATGGCTTGACCGAGCTTTTCCAAAACACAGGATGAAAAGATAGGGAGACAAGGGGTCCCCTTGTCTTATCCCTCTCGTTGGATTGAATGCTTCAGTAAAGTTACCATTCCAGAGGAGTTGCATGGAGCTTGTGGTCACTATGCTCATAATAACGCCTCTCATCCATCCGGGGATATTCAAATTCGAGAGACCATCATCAATAAATCTCCATCTGAGTTTATCGTAGGCTTTTTCCAGATCTATTTTACAGCCATGTATCCTTTTTTTGCCCTTAAAATGTCTCATTGAGTGGATGATCTCTTGAGTTATGATGATATTGTTAGTAATGTGCCTGCTAGGAACAAAGCTTGACTGATTAGGACTTACCCATACAGGCATGCAATCTTTCAACCTGTTGACAATAAGTTTTGAGAGAATCTTCAGTGTTACATTACATAAACTTATTGGCTTGAAGTGAGAGATACACTGGGCTTCTACTTTTAGGGATAAGAATAATAACGGTTCTATTCATGTCCGTAGGCACAGTCTCTGTTCAAACTATATCAAGAATGAGGTTACACACTGAATTACCTATTACGTTCCGTTGGTTCAGAAAAAATAGAGGGTGTAGTCCATCTGGCCCAGGAGCTTTAAGAGGCTTCATATCAAATAGAGCTGCTCTGATGTCTTCTCTAGATATTTCCTTGTGAAGCTGGTTTCTTGTATCGTTATTGAGTATAGGGAAGCTGCATGAACACTCATTATAACTGCCATTCAAGCTTCAACAAATCAATTTTGTCGCGTCTCTTTTTAAGAATTGTTGATTTATGATAGTACGCATTGCAATCTCCATCATTGATCCAGTCCACCGAGGATTTTTGAAACCAAAGCGCCTCTCCTTGACCCAAAATGCCATTTAGCTCCGTTTTTAAATCAGCCTCCAGTTTTTTGAGATTTGAAGACACTACTCTCTCCAAAGCTCATTCCACTCCCTGTATACGACGAATGATGTTGCATTTGCGAGTGAAAATACTGCCAAAAACATTGTAATTCCAAGATTTCAGACCAAACTAAACTCACCAAGGAAGAAAAATAGTTGTTGCCTTGCCTCCAACAATCCCCCACTAATCTACCAAAATCATTGTGAAGAACCCAGGGAGCCAAAAATCTAAACGGTCTAGGCTCATTGCAATTATTGTTTCCCAGGACTTTAATAAGCAGAGGAGAGTGGTCAAAGCAAATCTTGGGCATATTCAGAACAACAACCTCTAGGAATAAATGGTTCCAACCATCATTGCAAAGAGCTCTATCAAGTCTTTGATGAAGATTGCCCCTAACCCACATGAACTGATTCCCTTGGCAGCCCAAGTCAATTAAATGGCTATTTTGAAACCAATTGGCAAAGATCGGGCATCCTCCTATTACATTCTTAGAACCACCCTTTCTTTCTTTGCTGCTAAGAATGGCATTGAAATCCCCTACAAGAATCCAAGGTGGTCATGGCTGGAATCCGATAATCTGTCCAGCTCCTGCCAGAGGAATTTTCTTAAAGCTAGGCTGGGACTGGCATATATTGCAGTCAGATAGAAGTTGATACCATTCCAACACTTCATGAAAGTATGTATGAATTGGGTATTGACCTCCTTGATTGAGATCAATCCTTCTGCATTCCATAATACCCAAATGCCTCCATGCCATATATGTGATTTTGGAGAAATTAATTAATATTTGGAGCTTTAAAAGTTGTATATGCCTTATATATATTTAGTGTATACATAACATATACATATTGTATATTAATTATATATGTTGTATATATATATATTACATACTTGATATATTTAATACAAATATAAGGTATATTTGATATATGTATATATTATTTATGCATATGGGTATTTATATTCATTAAATATACATTACATATACGCAGTATATACATTACATAAATATATATATAATAGTATATGTGAAATATAAATAACATATATAATATATATATAAATATACATACATAAAATATATTATATATATATGAGATTTAATTTGGTGTTGAAAAGTGGATGATGATGATGATAATAATGATGATGATGATGATGATAATAAAAAGGAGAAGAGAGAAAAGTCAAAGAAGAAAATAAGTTGATTGGTTGGAATTATTTAGATTAATTAATTATTATATATTTAAAGATGGAAAAGTGAAAAGTTAAAAAAAATAATTCAAAATTAAAATAATTTTTGGACAATGAAAGATGATGAAAATTTTAAAAATAAATAAAATAAATAATAAATTAATTGTGGGTGGAATAGATAAATATCATAAAAATTAATTATTAACTAAATAAATAAACATAGATATATATTATTGGTTAAGAGAAATAAAAAGTCAAAAATATCATTATTTTTACATCTTGTTCTTCTTCATAAACGTATCCCACCACCAACACCATCACTTCATCTTCTTTCTTCTTCTTCCTTCATTTTCTACATGAAAAATCATGACTCTTTTGAAAGAAATTCAAGATTTTGATAGGATTTAGTTAGATTATACATGATTTCTCAAGGAAATCATTAAAGAACCAAAGAAATTAGGGGAAGAGATAGGAAGGATAGGAAGAGCCACTTTAAAAGAGGTTAGTACTTGTATATTTAATAATTTGTTATTATTTGGATTTTATTTGTTTATGCTTATAAAAGTTTATTAAACTCTAATATTTGAATTAATTATGATAGATTTGATTATTTGAGCTATTTGAGAAAAAAAAATGAATATGGAGTTAAATAAGAAAATGATTGAGTATGGATTAATTTGTAGTTGTGATTAAGTATGTTAGTGGGGATTTAGACTTAAAAATATGCTTAAATGAATTATTAAAGAGTTGATTTAGGGTTATGGGGTGATTAAATGGAAATTAGGATTTTGGTATGAGTGGTTTTAATTATTTAATTAAGATGATTTAATGTTGTTCTAGTATATAAATGACTATTTTATGGTTAGAAATTGAATACGGGTAAGCTTGGATGAAGTTAAGATTTATGGATATGGTATGTGTAATTAAGATTTTTGAAAGAGAGTTTAATAATTATGAAAATTAATTATTTTAGTGTTGTTTTGATGTAAATATAATGAATTTATGGTTGAATAATGGAAATGGATAAGTGGAATAGTAGTTTGAAAGAAGTAGTAATGTTGAAATAGGGTTATGTGGAATTTGAAAAGAATGAGTATAATTAGTGTTTGATTGATTTAAATGACTTGAAATGTGATGCTAATTGTATATTTATATTTAAAATGTGATTTATGATTGAGTAAAGTGGATTTGTAAAATCAAAGTGAATAAGGGCAATTGGTGAAGTTGATGTTAGAAGAGTGCAGTGGGCTTAGAGTTAACATTTCCAAGGTTAGTATATATTTTGATAGCCTTTGCATTGATTGGATTTGAATTTTCTTAGCACATTGTAAATTGTGAAAATTTACTAAGTTACTTTGATATTAGAAGTTATGGTAAAAGTGTATTTGTAACACCCTTATACCCTATATACGTACAATATATATTTTCAGCATATATAAAATACGCATATATGATATAAAAATGTCACAGACCGGTTTACTAAATTTTTTTTTACATTTCCAATTTAAAATTTCAAATTCTAAATATATATATAAATATTAAATAGAATATAAGTATTCTTTACTTGTTATAAGAACCCAAAATAAATAATATATATATAAATCTCTAGAAAAAATTTGCCAGAGTTTTGTCTATAATTTAGATATCCCAAAATTTAGCAATTACTCAACCTGCAAAAAGAAAATACTCTCAAATAATTTCCAATCACCATCTCAACCATACTTCTCAATTTCACCAAGTTTCTTAAACATTTATATATATATAGATATATATATAATTTTAAACATACTTACTCTCTCATTTCAAATACGTTGACCCAAACATTCTTTATAATATACAATACGTAAAATCCAAAACATAATATATTATGCATAATACTTAAAATGTACAATAACATAAAAATATATACATGCTGCTGGTAGTGTTTCTGATCTCGATAGCAACTCAACAAGCTCAACTATAAGTTTAGACCCGACCTGATCTAGAAGAACTTTTTGGCTCAGCTGAGTCTACCATGTCACCTGCGCGATGGAAATAATCGCGCTAAGCCGAAGCCTAGTGGTACAAACTTTGATAATAACAATATAACTCAATGCAATACCAAATACAATACCAAATGCACAATGCATATAGATATCACATCAATCCACTTTCTTATATTTTTCAAATATTTCATAATCACAACTCATAACATTATATTGCTCAATTGTATCATAATTTATAATTCACATTAAAACAAAGACAAACATGGGCTCAAAAAAGATCTAATATGTTATTCAAATTTCAGAGTTACTGCTTTGATCCATAATAACCCCATGTGTCTAGCCCCGTAGGCAATATATCCATGGATAATGTAACAGCCCCAGTCTCTTGGACCTCAACTCGGCTAGACCCTTAGGCTCCAGTATCTTGGTCTTCAACCCGGCTAGACTGCTACAATTTTTGAGGCTTACGACCCAGTCTTTTCACCATTCCAGCGTTTAGCCCGTAGGAAATCATAAGCATGCCGCTAAACCCAGAACTCTAAAAATTGAATAACATACTAGACACATAATTTATTCATTTTCTCATTATTAATCTCTTTCACTTTGTCACATATTCAATCTAGGCACATTGCCTTATTTTCACTTTTTTTCTCACTTTTCTCATTTTTCACATTTTTCTTATTTTTCTCACTTTTCTCATTTTTATCAATATCAATTCATTTCATTATTCCACATATCTCATTTTTGCATTCACAACATATTACCCAATTACTTTAGGTATTTTCACATAATATGCATATTTCACATTTTATACAATTTAGCCATTATCAATGGCTTTTCACAATGCATTTAACACACATATGACATTACAAATGTCATAGCATATTATTCATATACAATCAATGAACCAAGTAGCTTAACACATTTTTCAACCAAAATGTGTTAAGCCCAAATGTTATGCAAATATAAATATTATATTCAAAGTTTGTACATACATCCACTAACAACCCAAAGCAAGCTAAAAACAACCTTCAATCCAATCTTTCCAACTTGCCCTTCACCATTTAGATGAAGAAAATCAACCTCTCTCAAAGCCTAAACCAAATGTGATAACAAATAATCATTTAGTATCACATTTAATGGCATTGCCAACATTAAACCATAATTACACATCACTCCTACAAATTTCCAAAAATTTAGCTTTTCCTTACTTCAACATTGAAATTCTATTCTACTATAATTAAATTAGTGTTTTAACTTTATTTATATTATTAAAAATATATTTTAATACATTTAAATCATTTACATTATAAAAAATACATTCTTATACATAAAATCTCAAAAATGGCATAATCTTCCCCCATTGAAGGTTTTCCATTCCAACACAATCCATTACTTATTCCAAGCTTATATTCATCACTTTTAACACTAAACAAACATGCTTAAATAAATAAAATCACACAATTCAACTATTTTGGAAAATCACTTTTCTAAAACCTTAAATCTCCACTTCCATTCTCAAACTCCAATCCAACACCACCAAATCCAATATTTGACTTTAAAATACTTGTTTATGAATCAAAACAACTCATTTAGAACCAATATGCACAATTAAATTTCATGTTTTCAAAACCTCAAAAATTCATAACTCTAATTTCTCTCTCTTCACCATTCTTTAACCAAACTCCATCATCTCTTCAATCTAACCTTAGAATCATTGTTAACTACCCAAAATAACACCATACACACCAATTCCAACAATTATAATATATTAAATCAAAATTTAAATTTTCACATAATACCATTTTCTATGGAATTCAAAGAAAAGAGATGGAAACTTACTAATTTTGGTGGAGATCACCAAAAATCCACTTGAAACTTGTTAATTCCTTCAATTTATGGAGTATGAAAGAAGTAAAATCCTTGGTCTAGCTCCCATGGAATTTTCGGCCAAAGGAAAGAGAAGAAGAAGAAGAATAAAACTTTTAATATTTCTTTTCCTTTCATTTTTTTAAACCACATATATATATATTAAAATAATTTAATATTTAATTATTTAATTATTTTTTTTAATAAATTAAAAGTCCTAATTTTCCTCTTTCATTCAAAAATAATTTATTTTTGAATTATTTTATTAATTTTGAATTTATAAGATTTAATTACCAAAATACCCATTTCTTTTAAAAAAGTGTTGATTTTTATATATGTTATGTATATTTTGCATATATATCACATATATATTTCACTTTTTTATTTAAAATCCCTTCATTTTTCATTTAAAATTATTAATTTAATTTATCCTTTTAAATTATAATTTATTTTATCTAATTTTCCAAAAATTAGAAATTTTTAAAAATTTTAGAATGTTACAGTATTGTTGTTTGTGAAATTGTGTGAAATGCTTGAATTGTAAGATATTAAGCCATTGAAGAATAGTCAATATCTATGTTAAATGTAATTGGTAAAAGTGCATTTTGTGCACTTTGAATGGAAAGTATGCCACATTAGGAACGTGGCAAAAAAATATATTTAAATAATTGAAATATGTGAAAAATATGAAAATAATATGTAGAATTTGAAAATGTATGAAAATTATTAAAGATATGAAAATATGATAAGAATGAAAATGATGAGATAAAGAATATTTGCATATTGTGATATATTGATAATGTGTGATTGAGAATGATGATAATGTGATATATTGTGATGTGTATAAAAGATGGATAAATGAATGTGTTGTGGTATGTTGATGAGATATGTGGTAATATGTGATATGTATAATGTGATGTTCTGAGACGTGACATTAATATGTAAATATGATTATTTATGAGATATGTGATGGAGATCATGAAATGATATGATCACGATACATACGAGAATTCCTTAGAAGGGATGTGAGATGAAAAATATGTTAAATGATGAGAAATGACTTGTTGAAAGACCTGAGCATAATTAAGTCTTGATAATGAAAATGAGATTATATAAATATGATTTAATGAGATGAATAAGTATGCGATGTGTGTGTTGCCCTGCATAATAACTTATTCCAGAAAATTAATATTGAGGATTATATGATGATGAGCCCAAGCAAAGCTAGGCCATGACCTGAGCAAAGCTAGGTCATGAGATTGAGGATTTAAGCAGAGTTAGGTCGAGAAATTGAAATGATTTTGTTCACGAGCTAGACACTGGGTGTTACAATGGACCAAATCAATTATTCTGGAACTTAATTATTATGTAGGAAGTAGTTGGGTCCAATGTGTGATGTGATATCGTGTCTTGTAAAATTTTGCTAATATTGCAATGAAATGATGTGATGAATTAAATGAGGTTAGTTGAGCAATGTGCTATGTTGGTAATGTGGCAACAAAATATTGAGTTGTTGAATATATGTGTGTGTGGTTGTGATATCTTTGTATATGAATTTTGTGATGATGATGATGATGTGTTACTCACATATATATAAATATGTTTGAACAATTAGAGGACGGATGTTGAGTAATTTATGATGAATATTTATGTGTATATGAATTAAAAGGTAAATGAAATGCAAAAATAATAGTGTATATGTTGATAGTATGATCATAAAATATGAGTTAAAAAGTATGCATGTGTGTTATTCAAATAATTGTATGGTTATAGTATATGCCACTAAGTTGTAAGGCTTAGCGCGGTTGTGTGAATCACACAGGTATTAGAAATGCAGACCAGGGTGAACATGTGTGTCATTGAGATTTAATGTTGTGGTGCCATGAGACCAACTTAGAAAGTGATGCATACATATATAGTTTATGTACTATGTAATGTGTATTTTGCATAGTAAAAATATTATATGTATATTAGATATATTTTGTAAAAGATTATTGTGTATATGTGAATATTTTAATAAGTATTGTTACTTGAAATATGAATTTATAATGTACATTGGTATTGTTTGGGAATTTTTTAACATATTTGGAGAGATAATGAAGTATTAGAAATGTAATGTATTTGGGAGTGAAATTTTCTATGTAGGTTGTGTGTTTATTATTTTGAAAAATATTGATATTTCAGATAAAATTCTAGTGAATTTTTTTCGGAAATTTTCTTATAAATATGCATTTTTAACAATTAATTACATATATATTTATTTACTCATTAAATTATCGTTTAAATAATAATATATCTTGCTAAATTGGAATGGAGAATTTTCTAATGTCAAGAGTGATGGTATTCTTATACATATGTATATTTATAAGGTGTATGTATTATATACATGTGAGGTATAAGGTGTTACACTCCATAGAAGCCAATGGCCTCAATGAGAAAGGAAAAATCAAACTCGATTCTGTTAGTGACTTTATCTGCTTGGCTACCACTAATATGAGGTTACAGCTGCATTAACACTCCAAATTTATATATGCTTTGCATATTTCGGATAGTTCTTAGGAATCTACCAGAGTCTGCACCTTGACAATTCCATACACAAATGCTAAATCCATAAAAGAGAAGAAAAGAGTATAGCTTGCCCTGGGAATCAGACATATTCACTCGACAGATGCCCGCCCTGTCCGGTCAAATCCTCGCTTTCTCCCCCCTTTGATCAGAGATATTAGGGAAGCTTGAGATTCAGCCTTCCCTGGGGTCAAAGATAAAGGATCTAGGGGTCTGACAAGTTCCATTGGTTGAGTTCTGCTGTCTTTAGTGGAGTGATCCATGTCCACAATAGTAGATTTGGGGTCTTTAATAGGAAGTGACTCAGCTACTCTACTGCAATCTTCGATGGTGATGGCCCTGCGTTTACTCTGATTTAAGGAGGACATGCTGGGAGCCATGAAAAAGATCGATAAGTGAAAGTGGAGCTTTTGCTACAGGATATGTGAAGTTTTGGCTGTAGGTTCTCTTTACCAACTGGAAGTGTAGCCTTGTCAATGGACTGTTGGATAGCTTCTTTGGTCATGGTATGGGAGTTCTTTGAAATGGTCAGTTTCGGGCCCAAGATAGAGGGAGCCTTTTCACAGTGCTTTGGGTTTTCTTATGGTTTTTGGCATGTTTTTTGGCTTGTCCTTGAGTTTCCTGCACCTTTAGCAAATGCAACTGGGATAGAAGCACAATCAGGCACAGACCCTTCCACATTGAGGAGAGAAGAAAATCTTCAGCGACTCGTTAATTTTTCCCTGTGATGTTTACTCCCTTCAGGAGAATCTTCAGTGTTAATTCTTAGACTGGGTTCACTGCCACGGTCTCTGGGAGTGGGTTTTCTTCTTTTTCTAGTTGCAAGCATCCATGGGCCATAGGACTGCTCATCCTTGACATTCTCTCTAGGCTCCACTAGCTCAATTGCTTCTTCAGAGGCAGAGTGCCCAACTATTTCATATTTGCTTGAACAATTTGTAGACTTGTGACCATATTTACCACAATGAAAACATATCAAAGGGAGGCCTTCGTACTCAACCAAACGAGATTGGCCATCGATTTTTATTTTAGAGATAAGAGGCTTAGTGAGATCAACTTCACTACAGTCCTCGCGAATCTTCCTCTAGGTAAGTTCTCCATGTTCTAATATATTTTAACAACACCTATTTCATCACCAATAACTCGAAGCACCTTCTTGTGGTACAGGTGAAGAGGTAGGCCTGAGAGGCGAACCCATGCAACAACAGATGATATGGAATATGTTGAGCCATTGAAGTCAGCATGCTAATGCTTAATGATTAAGTAGTGTCCCAACAGCATCCAGGGCTCGTTAGTCATGATAGTCTCCATGTCTTCGACCGAATGAAATTGCACAAAGTAGCAGCCATTGTGCAAATCAATAATTTTGAAATGCCCCACATTGTTCCACATCATTAATAGTCTAGATTGTAGCGCTTTAAACTCGATTGTTCTGTCGAAGAGTTTGATGATTACTGTCATTTGCCAAGGTTGGGTTAGAAGAGCCTTGGCTTTATCAGACAGCTCAACCACAGGAATCTCATTTTCCATAGCCACTTCATTCTCTGAATCCTCTATTTGTACTTCCACATTGTTCTCAAAAGGACTCATCTCATAGTGTTGTAGATCGGACATCAATTTGTCACAGAAAGATAGACCCTCCATAACCTAGCTCCTCTCAGTCATGTCTTGTCCTTGAGGAATCTGAGTGAGTCTTTCATCATTTGCCGCTGAAGGCGACTGATCCTTGAGAGACTAGTTCACGCAGAGAAAAAACCTAGATCCCCAGTTTCTTTTCCTTCTATTCTATATATAAAAAAAGGGAATTTTTAAATTTCAGGATTTTAAGAGGGTGTTTCTCAAAACTGGAGCTTTTCAGCTTATTGTGAATAAGTAATTTTTAAATTATAATCAGATTAAAAATAAGCATTTAAGCATTTCTGTAAAATAGTTAATAATCAGCTGATAATCAGTTTATAATCAGTTAAGTGTTTCTGTAAAATCAGCTTATAATCAGTTTTTAATTGCAGAAACTGTCAAAATGACTAAACTGTCCATAAATTTATTTATTGTATAAAAATAATTTTTTAAATGTCAATTCAAAATTTATTTTGCAGTAATAATAATAATAATAATAAAATTTATTTAAGAAGAAACATAAAAGAATTTTGATGAGAACTAAAGTGTATAGAGTGGGCAAATTTGGAATATTGAAGATTATGTAGGGATAGTATGGACTTTTACTTGGTCAAAACTGCTTAAAAAATAAGTGTTTAAAAAAAAGTAGCAAAACCCAACTTTTAAAAAACTGATTAAAATCAGATTATAATCTACTATTTAAGTTTTCAGAAACACTTAAATAAATAACTTATAATCTAAAAACTGCTTATAATCAGTTTTGACCAGTTTTTAAGTTTTGAGAAACACCCTCTAAATTAGAAAAATTTACATAAAATGACTTATTTTACTGTTTGTTTTTCAAATTTACGGCCCAATTACTTTTACTTCCAAATATACACAGATGTGGGTAAATTTGTTTTTATTTTTTATGATTTTTGACTTCAATCTTTTTTTTTTAAATTCTTTTTTTTTCCTTTTTTTATATTTAATATTTACTTATGGTTTTTTATCTATAAATAATTATTTTATTATTATATTCTCATTATACATACTAAAAAATAAACATATACATAATATATATACACAATACACAAATAACAATATATACATAATATATACTAAATATATATATATCATCTACACAATATTTATATAAACTATTTAATTTTCTTAATTTTATTTTTTCTTAATTTTCTATACACACAATATTCACATAATATATACATAATATACACGACATACACAATAAATATATTATTAAACATAATATCTACACAATATCTACAATATTTATATTGCATACACACAACATATACATAATATCTACATAATAAAATTAAAATTTTTTTAAAATTTTTTTAATATTTATAATATATAAAATTTATTTAAAAATAAATTTAATGATTTTATAAATATATTTTTATATATTTTACCTTTTTTTATTTTTTTGAGTGTTATTTATTATTCGTAATTAAAATTAAAAAATTTTTTATAAAAAAATAAATTTTATTAGTTGAAAATATATTTGAGAATATTAAATTTTATTATTTTATTGAAATATATTTATTTAATAGTAATTTTTTTAAAAAATAAAATTTGTAGTAAAATATTACTTAAAATGATATAAGATGTATTTAAAAAAAAATTAGTTTAAAGAGAAGTAAGGTATTTTTGAAAAAAAAAAAAGAAAGTTAATTTTAATATGTTTAAAAACTTTTTTTAAAATATAGGATTTTTAAAATGAAATTTATTTTTAAGGTAGTTTTGTAAATATCCTTTTAAATTATTATATCTCAACACTTCAAACATCTTTGTACAATTATATTCCTGACATGGATTGGCCTGATTAGGCTTGGGACAAGTGGGCTGTGATGCAGTTGTTATGATTTTCATGCTACGAACCGGTGCAGTAAATAATTTTTATTAGCTCTGACAACTGATATTGAAATCATATTTTAAGAATTGATGTTGAGAAATTATTCTACTGTTAAAATCGTATGAGCTAAAGTTTTTATTTTTATTGTTAATGCAGAAAGACGAGAATATAATTGTTTTCCCTTGTTAAGGTCTTCTCATACAGACAAATATTTTGAGCTTTTTTTCATTTGTTTTTTGCAGCAAGATTTGAAGGATTGGGCATTTGATGTGCTTACAGACACATTGACGAGCATTGAGGAAAGTGTTAAAAGCAGTTTATGAAAAAAAAAAAAAAAAAAAAAGTCTGCCATCACTCAGTTGTTAAAACCTTAACTAATTTGATATATAAAATACATTATCATAACATTTTTTATGTTCTTGGGTAAAAGAACGTGATTTAGGGTTTTGTTTAGTAATAGAATCTGTTTTCTAGAAAATTAAATTGTTTCAATAAAAATGAAAATTCGAAATTTGATGTTTAATCAAATTGTTTAAAAGTAAAAATTTGAAAATTATTTTTTTTATTTTTCTAAAATTACATTATATTATAGAAAAGCATTTTCTTTTATCTTGGCAAACTGCCTATTATTGATTCCTGAGATTCATTCTAAGAATGCAAAACAATACTCTGATCTGATGTAATTTTAAGTAACATAAATCTTTCAGCTTATAATGGTGTGAGTCCATAAAGGAATCTACTGTAGTATAAAAGATCAATTTCTGGAACTAAGGGAATAATGACTATAATCTAAAAGGTGGAAAACCATCTTCCAAATCTGATTTACTCTTTTGCAGATGCAGAGCACACCATGAATTTCTATATAAGTTTCAGTAGCTTTACTAAAGTTTTAGGTTCCTTTTATAACCCAATTGAAATGCTTTCCTCCTCGATTAAAGTATCCACCTTTTTTTTCTTGCATTAAACCCATCAAAATTTTTTAAATCTTTCACAGGTCAAAATATTTTTCTTTCATTTTTTTTAACACCAAAGAAAGAAGAGGAAATTACATGATTTGCTACCTTTTAAGTTTTATTTTCAATTTTACTTCTCCATCTTTCTATTTTCACTTTTGACTTTTTATTTTTTTAGTTTTAAACTTTTTTAGGTTTTTTTTTACAAAAACACATTAAGTTTTTTGTTTCCATGTTTTTCCTATTTTCATTCTTCTTTCCAGATTTTTAGTTTATATTTTCTCTCTATTTTTTTATCGTTCTTCTCTTTGCATTCGTAGAACTCCTTCTCAAATTATTTGGTTTCTAAAAAAACATTCTATTGGTAAGAATAGTCCGAATAAATCTTGTATTAGTATGGGTAAGAGTTCGGGTAAGAAGTCTGATAAGAAATTGTTAAAGATGTCGCCTAAGAAATCTGATATTAATTCTGGTAAGAAATCGATGAAGAAATCACCTAAGAAGTCTGATAGTGATGGTAAAAAGTCGATGAAGAAGCATGTTATTAGTGAAAAATCATTTTATGAAAAGATATTTTTACTATATTGTAGTTTTGAGAATGTATGTTTTTTTAATTTTTTTTAATTTTTTAATTATATTTAACGTATACAGAGATTTGAGTTGATTTTATTATAGATAGTATTTTTTTTTTCAAGTGTTAATTGGTAAGGATTTTCATTCTATTAAAATTGGCTTTGAGATGAAGTATAAAGTTATTTCTAATTTTGAAGTCTATTTTAAGTTCTAGTCAATCAGAGTTATTTCGTCAAACACCTTTTGGTTTTGTTTTAGATATTCTTCCTTTGACTATTCAAGTGCAATTTTTTTATTCTTTGGTTTCGAGGGAGGTAAAACAACCTAATCCTAAGCAGATGTTTAATTTTGATAGTTTTGATTTGGTATTTGGTCTTTATGAGTTTAGTTTGGTTACTTGGTTGACATATTTTAGTGATAGGAATAAGTTTTTATCTTCTAAGGATGATAATGAGTTGGTTTCTCATTATTTTGGTGGTAAGGGTTGGATTTCTAAGTTTTATATTGAGAATTGTTTTCTTAAAAAAAAAAAAAGGGAAATGTGATGAGGTTGTTGTTAAAGTTGTTGTTTTATATATTTTGCATCTTTTCTTTTTATCTTCTCCTAATGATAAATTAGTTCATAGGGAGGATTTTGATTTTATTGATAGTGATAATTATTTTGATTATCCTTTTGAGTTGGATATTTTTTTATCTTACTATCAATAGTTTTAAATAGAAATTTAGCAAGACTGTTAGGAAGCACGATAATAAGTTTTATAGGTTGGTTGGATTTTCACTTACACTTCAAAGTTGGATTTATGAGTGTTGTGCATTGCTTGGTGGAAAGTTTGCTACAGAGGTTCTGCAACACCCACATAACCTACTCACACATAACACACATTCCCGTGAATATATAGTATGCATATTCACGGGATATAAGAGCATTACTAAAATGTTCTATTGTTTCTTTATCACTCTTCATAATTTAGTTGCTAGTTTATGGTATTATGTCAATAATAAAATAAGTATAAGAAATAAGTAAATTTATAGAAATTTTGCCAGAGTTCTGTTTAAAATACGGCTATTACCAAAACCAAAAAACTCATCCTATAGATAATTAATAATTCTCAAAATATTATCATATCACTCTTATCCCGAAAAGTCTCATGGACATACCTATATTCATTCTTATATATATAACATCTTTAAGTCATAATACAATTCCTTATGTATCACAAAATAGCAAATAAATATACATCCATCCAAAAAGAAGGGTTACATGCTATGTTTAGGCTTGATATGTGGTGACCGAAAGCTTCTAGTATCCAACCTCTAACTAGACCTGCCCTGGTCTATAAGAACTTTCAGCTTCTATCCTATCACCTGCGTGATGAATAAATCGCACTAAGCCTAAAGCTCAAGTATACATACTTGATAATGCAACGTTAATATGACATTATGACATGATCATGCAAAAAGCTTTTGTATTACAAACACTCCCTTCTTTATTTTATAAACAAACATTGTAATATTCGTAGTTTTGGATAAATTAAATAAATATTTGGAGGTTAATTAAAAAATAGGAAAAGGTGTATATATTATATATACCTAATGTATACTTAATATATATACCTCACATATACTTATTACATATGCTCATTTCATAATACATATATATATATATGTGTGTGTGTGTGTGTGCATGATATACCCATAATATATATGATGTACATATAAAATGCATATTACATATACATGTAAGTAAAAATATACAAAATATATATCTAAGGTATAAATGACATATACATATACATGACATATAGAAGACATATACATATACATATTTATGGGTGAAAGATGGAATAATAAATAAATGAATGAAAATTCAAAGAAAGAGAATAAATATGTGGATGGGAAAAAACATTAAAAATATTAAAATAATTAAATAGTTAATATATATGGATGAAAATGAAAGAAAAAAAAATGAAAAAACTTCATTATCTTCTTCTTCTAACCATGGGGAACGAAATAAAAGAGAGAAAATAAGAGCTTTTTTTCATCCAATACACCAAATTTCATGAAGAATTCAAAGATTTGAAGGAGATTTTGAAGAAAAATCAAGAAATCGGGTAAGTTTTCTATTATTTAAGATTTGTTTTCTTCCATTTTAAGATTATGTATTGATGTGTTAGTGAGAGAAAGGTAATTTAAAATTGTTAAATTGATATAATTAGAGTTAATATGGTGATGATTATGTGATAAAATTGATGGTGGATTGATTAAAATAGACAATTTGGTAAATTTAGGGTTATGGGAAGGTTATGTTCAAAATAAAATTTTGGTATGAGTGGATTTAATTATTATAATGAAGTGATTTAATGTTGTTTTAATATATATATATATATATAGTGATTTTATGGTTGAAATTGAATATGGCTAATCTTTGATGGAGTTAGGTTTTATGGCAATTGTATGTGAAATTAGGGTTTGTGAAGGAAATGTTTATAATTATTGAATTGAAGTATTTTGATGTTGTTTTGATATATAAGTAGTGATTTTATGGTGAAATATTGGATATTAGTTGGGTTGGATGAAGTTTAAATAAAATAGAAAATGGTGAAAGTAGAGTTTCGTTGAGATTTTGGTAGAAATTGCATAAATAATGATGGTTTGATATAAATTAAACATGGAAGTAATATTTTTTAAATAATTATGTTTATTGTATGATTTGTATGTGTTTAGGCCAAGTTGGTATAAGTGGTGAAGTGTAAGATTTATTGGAAGTAAAGCTTGGAAAGAGATTTTGGAGCAAAAGGAAGTTATTACATATATTGGTTACATTTATATTGAAAATTCATAATTGGTGTGTCTCATTTTAGTATGCTTTAAAGAATAATAATATTTTTTAAAGTGATATAGTGTATAGTTATATTAAAATGGTGAGTTGTGCCTTGTATTGAAATTAAAAACTAATGTGTAATGGTAAATATTAATGAATTGTTCAATATATTGGAAATGTGTATGTGAGTCACGTTGTTAATGTGACTAAGAGTTTTGACTAATGTGGTTGTTAAATGTGAAAAAATGGTTATAGAGTATGTAAATTGTGAAAAGAATGTATTTTCCTTAAATATGATTGTAAAATATGAGAAATTTATATGTTTGGAGCAAATTGTGAAAAGTATGAAAAATGTATTAAAAATATGAAAAATATGAAAATTGAATAAAAACATGGAAAAATGTGAAATTGTGGAAAAGACATAAATAAGATGATAAGAATGAGGAATGATAGCATGACTATGGTAATGTGATGAACATGGATAAAATGGTAATGTTTTGTGCAATGTGTTGTGGAAATGAATTTTGATATGGATATGCCTTATGTAATGTGATGTGTGACATGTATATGTATATGCAGTGTGAAAATTGTGAAATGTGTTAAAATGTGATAGTGGGATGAGAATATGTAATAGAGATGTGACAATGTGTATGTGTTTGTGCTTATGAAATGCTTTATATACATATATATATGTGTAATTAAGTAAAAATGGATATGTTTGAGATATATGATAAAATGTGTGAAAATATGTCATATTATGGATGTGACTCACGATAATTTGATGTGAATGTGAAATTGTAATATGTTTAATGTGTATTCTGGAATGGTTATGAAAGACTAGTGTTGGAATAGTAGAGTCAGCTTGCCAATGGTATGCCATGTTGTTTGTCTATGCCTTCACGCAAGAGACATTAGTGTTGAGAATATTAATGCTAAGGAGATGACCTTTGGGTGTTGATAGACACTCTGTCTCCTGTGTTAATAGGATGCGGCCTTCAGGTACATTATGTGACACTTGTCTCCAGTGTCAAGAGAGGGCGGCCTAAGAGTGATTTATATGACACTTGCCATCGATGTCAATAGAGGCAGCCTATAGGTGATTATATGACACTTGCCCTCGATGTTAATAGAGACGATTTATGGGTGATTATATGACACTAACCTCGGTGTCAATAGAGGCGGCCTATGGGTGATTATATGACACTAGCCTCAGTGTTTATAGAGGCTGCCTTCGGGTGATTTATATGACACTTGCCTTAGTGTTGAGATGGATTGAATTGTTATTTTTAAAATTTGAGTATTATGCAAGAACTAGTTGGGCCCAACGTGTGGATGTGTATATAAATATGTGTGAGTTGTTGTGGTTGTGTTATGCTTCTATGGTTTATTAAACCATGAGTATTGTTGAGGGTCACCTTTGTAGCCGAGTACATATATGGAGTGTTGTGAGATGGCATAATGTGTTACATGCCATTAAAGTATATTTGAGACCAACAGTGTAATGGTGATGTGTTGATGACTAGTGTAAGATAGAGAATATAATATTTAAGTAATGCATATTTCATTGTGAATTAAGTGTCATGATTTAAATATTTGTTGTTATTAAAATATATATACCACTAAACTATATACTTAACACGGTAGTTTGTATTGCGCATGTATTAAAAGTGTATACCAGAATGATTGGGATTGGAGATAAAGTGTACCACAAGACCAACTTGGATGATGTTGCATTCATGTAATATTTGAGTATTGTGTAATTTGGATCTTGTATATTGAACATGTTTTGGGAAAATATTATGTATATATATGAGTACTTATGATAAGTATTGTTGAGTAAAATGTAAATTTGTAAGGTATATTAGCTATATTTGATAATGTTTCAGTATTTTTAATGACACAGTAAATATTTATTAACTCTCAAGAAGTTGGAGAAATTATTGGAGATGGTATTTATAAATATAGGGAGTGTAATAATTTTATTTGCAGGTTGGGTTATTTGTTGTTTAGGATTTATTAGAAATACAGACAAAACTCTAGCAAATTTTTTTCAGAGATTTTTTTTAAATCAACCTTTTTGATATTTAAATTACTTATGTTTACAATTATATATTTATTTAAGTATATTTTAATAATTAAAATATTTTCTTATAATTGTGGAAAATCTTTCAAATGATAAAGATATTAACATTCTTGTATTTTGTATACGTATTTTATATATATCGAGTGTATGTACTATATGTATATTGGGTATAAGGGTATTACAAATATAAACAACCACATGCATTGGGCCCAACAATCTTATACAATAACCTAGTCTTATAAACATTGCTTTGGCCTATCTTATCATCAATGACATCTATGTGTTTCGCTAGTGAACATAATAAAATCTGTGATACCCAGTGTCTTATCCACAGTGTAATCATTAATATGACACCTCATGTGTCTCGCTCAAGGGCGTAGTAATATCTCTGTGACACTCAGTGTCTTACCCTATCGCTTCTGGCATGCCAATCACCAAATGCAATCTTTTGGCAACTATGTAAAATATAAGACAACACACATTACACATTTGACAGTCAATCGCTTTCTCATTTCACATTCTCATTTACATCATATCTCAACATTATCAACAATATAAACATGTGTTCATAAAAAATAAGTGCCACAGTCGTTCCCCCCTAGAAGGCCACACCCGTGCACTTTAAAACACTTTTGTTTACCTTTTGAAATAAGCCACGATTGTGGCATGCCTCTAAGCCACGCCCTCGTCTTTGAAAAGACCACTGCCACTCTTTCATTTCAAGGCCACAGTCATGGCTATCAAGTGCCACGCCCATGGCATTGAAAATGCCACTGCCTCTATTTTAGTTCTAGGCCATGACCTTGGTTCTCATATACCACACCACGTGGCATTGAAAATGTCTTTGCCAAATCAAACCTTTGAAACAACAAAACCCAATCAAATGCCACGGCTATGTCCTCTCTCTAGGCAATGCCTGTGGGTTATCTCAAATGCACCAAATCACACACAGTCAACACAAAATGATGCAAACCAAAAAACCAAAGCATTATCAAAGTATTTACTAACCTTTTAGAAGCTCAATTTGAAGAAACAACTCCTTTCCATAATGGTTTCACTAACCTCCCACTTTCCTCTATAAACTCCACCACTTAATTCAATCAACACCTAACCAATTTATAAATTCAAAGACGATATTAGCAACTCATATAAGCATCTTTAAACTCCTTTAACTTCCTCCAACTCAAGGTTAACTAAATCCCTTACAAAACCCTAATATTCAATCACTACCCTAACTCTAGCCAACATCATCCAAGTCACTAAATCTATCCTAGAATTATCATTCCTATATCAATTTCAAGTCATTACTTTCAATACATCTTGTTATATTACAATTCCATATCATTTTTACTAAAAGAAAGTTATTAAGGATTAGAAAACTTACTTGTTACTTGAATTAGAGACAAAGCTCTCTTCACTTCTTGTTGAAACTAGCTAAAATTTGACAACTTGAAGGATGAAAATCAACCCCTCTAATCCACCATGGGATTCGGTCAAGAGGAAGAAAGAAGAAGAAGCAAGATGATTTTTCTAGAGGAAATTGACTTTAATCATCTTTCATAAATAATATATGTATTATTATTAATTAATTAGATTTTTATATAAAATAATATTATTTTATATTTTAACTTTTTTACTTTTTACTATTTTACTTTTAACCTTTTATATGTTATATATATGTTGTTTATATTTCAATCTCTTTTATCCAAATCTCCCTTAATCTCTCACCCATTAATGTATAAATAGATTCAATAAAAATTGGGGTGTTACAAGTTCAGAGTTGTTTTCCTCATCTTGTCTGTTGGTCTTTTGATTCCAATCCACATTTGTAAGATTTTAAAGATATTCACTCTTGTCCTGGTTTGGAGGTATGTTTTGTTTTATGTTTTCTATATTCTTTGATTTTTTTATTATATTTTTTATTATATTTTTAATTTTTATAGTTAGAATTAGTAAATGTTTATCCAAGTGAAGTTGAAATAAAGAAGTTGAAGTTGGGTATGTTGTATAATGTTTTAGAGCATGAAGATATTGATACAGGTGGTGAAGATGTGAATAAGATGGATTGTGATATTGACAATGCTACTGATTTTGGTGATACTGGTATTGATGTTGATAAGGGAAAGAGTAAGAAGAGAAAGTCGAATATTGTTTTTGATGAGTGCATTAATGATATGAAAAATGAGTTGAGTAAAGTTTCTTCTAAACAAGATATGTTGTTGAGTTAAGTTGTTGATGTTTTATTGAAGCAAGATAAAATTGATAAAGATTTTAAGTCTTTGAAAAAAGATATTAAATCAATGATGTCTGTTTTTTATAAGAGATTCAATCAAGTTTTTGATTTGTTGGTTGGTTTATCTAAGAAGATTGTTTCTAAGGTATTTTTATTTTTGTTTTTCTTTTTTTTTTTTTTTGTAAGTACATATAAACATTGTTATTCTTATTTTTTACATTTAATTTTTTAATTATATACTTTATTTTTTTATATGGTGATGTTAGTGAAGTTGAAAATATTAATAGTAATAATTCTGATGATGTAAAAGATGATTTTGATGATGTTAATGATGAGAAACAAGAATTTGAGCTATGTTCTTTTTTATTTTTGAAATTATTTATGTTGGTATATAAAACATATACCTTCATATAACTTATACATAATGCTTTTATTGCATTCTTTTCTTTACATTTTTAAGTAGGTATATACAACTTATATCTTTATATACCTCATATAAGTTATACATAATGCTTTTTTTTTTTGTGGATTCTTTTGTTTAGATTTTGAAGTAGGTATATGTAACAGATATCTTTATATACCTTCATATACTTTCTTATTACTTATGTTATACAATGGTTTTTTTTTCTTCAAATTTTTATGTAGGTATATATTTACGTTCATATGCTTATATATAACTTATATATATTGCTTTTATTGTATTCTTTTCTTTAGATTTCTAAGTAGGCATATGTAACATATACTTTTATATACCTTCATATAACTTATGTATAATTTTTTTATTTTTTTTATTTCTGTTCAGATTTTTAAGTAGGTATATATAACATATAAGTTCATATACTTGTATATTACTATGTATAATGTTTTTATATTTTTTTTTACATTTTTTACGTAGTTATATGCAATATATACATTCATATACCTTCATATAACTCAAATAATTTTATTTTTTTTCTAGTTAAAGGAAAGAACTATTGCTGTGGATGTTGAAGATGTGTCAGGTGTTATTAAAGATGGTGATGGTGATATTGAAGAGAATGCAAATTTTGTAAATAAGGTAGTTTCTGATGTCACATGTGATTTTTTTGCTTTAGATGTTGAGTTGGATGATGTTATTGTGGAGGGAGTTGGTGAAGAAAATGTTGTTGAATGTTGTGTAAAGGGATTTGGTGAAGAAAATATTGTTGATGATGTTATTGGAGATAAAAATATTAGTGGTTTAAGTTTAATAAAAAAGATGTTATTGCTTCTGATGTTGTTGCTTTTGATAAGGGTGCTTGTCTTGTTGCTGATAATGTTGGTGAAATTAAGTTCAGTAAAAAGACTATTTCAAGTTCTTTAGAGTTTGAGTCTAGTTTCTTGGCTCAAGTTGACATTACTGTTGATGTTGTTAGAGATATTAATGTTAGTAATAAGTGTATTTTTGCTACTTCTGGTTATAGTTCTTCTTTTCTAACTGAAATTGATGAAAAGAATTTAAAATTTTTAAGAAGGTATTTTTTTCACTTATAAATTTTCTTTTATTATAATAAATTATTTTTCATTTTTTTATTTATCAGAATACATTTAATGTTCTTAAGGGAAATAATGAAAATACTGCTCAGATGGTTTTATCTTTGAAATCTTCTCACGTATTTTCTTTATATTCATATGTATTTTTTCTTAATTATCGATTTTATTTTTTTAATAAATATATGTTACAAGTTTTAATATTTTTTTTCTTTTAGGGTGATACTGATTGTCCTAATTTCTCTCTTGGTATTGCTCATTTTGATGTTGATACTAAAAGAGATATTAAACCATCTGCTATTATGAAGTCTCCTTATACAACTGAATTTGATTCCTTCTAGTATTGAAGTTTCTGAAGCTAAGATTTATATGGTTTTGGATGAGAATTTGTTAAGTGAACCGAGTTTTGTCAATCGTATTCCATTTAATCTATGGTTGGAGAGAGGATTAAACAAAAGAAAGAACATGCAATTTTTTATTTTTTTATTGTTTTTATGATTTTTTTATTTTTTTTTAATATGTGTTATTTTTGTTGTAGTAAACATTTATACATCAAGAAAGAAAGGGATATGTTCAAAACTATGGATTTTTTTGTTGCTAGTGTTGATGAAGTTTTTTTTTTTTCATGATCTTGCTTATACTGGTTATTTTTTAACTGATTTGGCAAGTTTTTAATTTTTTCTTTTGTTTATATTTTTTTATTATTTTAGTTATTAGATTGTTTTGTTAATTTCTTATATATATATATATATATATATATATATGCAATATTTAGATATCTTATTTTATTATCTAAGGAAGAAGAGAAGATATAGCAAAAATATCAAAGTTAAGTTCAGCACTACTGATTTATTATTTTGTCATAATATTTTATGGAGATATAAGAAATTTATTAATTCGAGAGGTGATATAAAGGTTTTTTTAATTACTAATGATATTGTGGCAAACTATATTTCGGGGCATGTTTTTTTGATTAATCACCGTTGGGATGAAGTTGATGATATCTTTATTCCAATACATCAAAGTGATAAGAAATATTGGATTCCTGCACGCTTATCTATTATAGATAGGCATATTTCTGTTTACAATTCTATGAGAAATGCAAGAAATAACAAAGCTATTATTGATTATCTGAGACCATTTTATGTTATTTTCCATATTTTCTTTGTATGCTTGATGTGGTAGCAAATAGAGATGACATTAAAAAAGAAGTTTATAATGCTAAGGGTGTTTTTGATCCTCTTGATATGGATATTGTGGATTCAGTTCCAGTTAACAGGTAATTATTTTTTTATTATTGTTTTATTTTATTTTTTTTGTATTTTTTAAGTGATTGTGGTATTTTCACATTTGCTTTTGCAGAAATTTATGTTCATGGTTTTAAAAATTTGCCGGAGGAGTTTGATATGAATCGTTATCGAACGAGGTTGACTTTTTCATTGTATACTCATAGTATGGGTAAACTTGATGATGCTATTAAAAGCGGTGATGAATTGTTAAGAAGAGTTAAAAGAAAGGAGGCCAGGAAGAGCAAAAGTAAATTACAGGCAAAAAATGTTCAAGATTACAAGTCTAAAAAACAAGCAAAAGATATTTGACGTTTATGATCTTTTTTTGTTAAACTAGTTTTTATAAGATATGTTTTATTTTGTTTTTTCTAGTTTTGGTACATTTGTAAATATTTTAATTTCAATGAAAGTTATACATATTTGTTTCATATAACTGCTACATTTTTTTTTAAGCTAATAATTTTAAATAGGTATATGGTTTATATAACTTTATATACAATTATACTACAGCTTCATATTTATATTTTTCTTTAAAATACAATTTATATGTAATATTTACTATATATTTAATCATAAAAAGATGAGATAATTTAATGTTAATATTCTCTCTCTAAGACAATTGGTATATGTAGATATATAATACATATACCTTCATATTTTAACAAATTTCTTTTTAATTTTTATATTATTTGTAAAAAGATAATATAGTTTTTTGTATTTATATTTATAATATATCTAACTAATACAGTGATATAATAGTTGAATATTTATATTATTTTTTTCTTAAGATAAAAGGTATATGTTGCAATATATTTATAGTTTCATTTTTTTATAGAATAAAATTGATATATGTAGATATGTTTGTGATAGATATTAGTATGATAAGATATAACTTTTTTTTATTGATATTTTTTCTTTAGGGTATTATGTATATGAAGGGTATATTATACATATACATTCGTATACTATAATATTACAGTTGTATTTTTAATTTAATTTTAAAAGATAATATTTATATTTATTGATATTTAGTATATTTCTAAATTTTCAATTTAATTTATAAAAGATAATATTTATATTTGTTAATAAGTAGTATTATATCTAAACATACTAAAATTCTTTTTCCAATGCAACAGGTATATGTAGGTATATGGTACATACACTACCATATACATTCATTTGTTAAAATAATAATAAATACATATTTTATATTTTGAAATGTATTACTATATTAACTTGTAACATTCATATAGTGTCATTAAATCTATGTCGTAAAATGATATATCATGTATATATATATATATACATGATACATTTATTTTGGTGCATTTTTACAAGTTTTTTTTTATGCCATTTGTTGTCCACATTTGATGTATTTGTTGTTACTCTCCCATGCTTCTTTATTTTTTTTCTTTTTTAGGTCTTCCAGCCTTGACTTTAAATTCTAGTTGTAGTACTGTAATTCTCTTTACTTCATCTTGTATAATCTATGTATTTTGATCTGCAATTAGAAAAATAGTTGTTGCATAAGTTTGAAGAAATATTTCTTTAGTGTAGTATGTGTTAGTGTATATGCCCTAGGCTATTGATTTGGACCTTAATGTTATTCATTTTGTTATTAATAAAGAAGTTTTTATTATCATTGTTATGTTTGCATGTTATATATAATAATGATTATATCCCTGGTTTATTATTGTTATGGAGATAATAATAAATATAACTAGTGTAATATTGATTTGATAATCATAAGATGATTATAGGTATGAAGATACAAATCAATATTATGGATACATGTTAGAGAACAGTGTATTGGATAGACCCACATAGATATCACTTCATGGTTTAATGTCATAAGTGTATCTCATAATAGTTTTCATTTAATCCTTTGACTTGAGATTGTCATAGTTTCCAACATAAGGAATATTATGTTTTGACATGATCAAATGTTATCTGTAACTAGATAATTATAAAGGTTATGCTTGAACATGGTATAAATTATGTAGAGGAAAATGAACAATCAAGATGGAATTTGTCCCTCTCTATGAGAGAGATATCTTCTGGGCCCCTCGATAAGTGTAACTGAGAAATGCATGGCCGTGCTCAAATAAGTTGATATAAGATCAATCTTATTTGTTTATCAGTTAACTTGGAGATCGAGTAATCATAAGTTTGGACAATATAAGTATGACATTTACTATGACTTATGTTCAAACTAGATATCGTGTGACAAAGGGATTAATGCATGTACTATTTCAGGTTTTCATTTATAATGATTCTCATGATTAATTGGGTAGTCGTAATGTCTTGCTAAAGGCCAATTATGATTTGTGCATTTCAATAGAGATTGAAATACACTACCAGTTAATATGAGCCTATCGGGTCACACACATAGAACGTAGGCTGTACTTAAATAATAATAATTATATTTTTATTATTGTTGTTAGTATTATTATTATTATTAGATATTAATAATAATATTGTTATAATAATTATTATTAGATAATAATTATTAAAAACGTGGGTCCATATAGGATATGGACAGTTAGGGTTTTGACAAGGAAAGTCTTTTAAACGGTTTTAAAAGGGCTAGAGGGATTATGATCTGATTATTATTCGTTTTGAAAGAAAACGGAAGAAGAGAAAAACCTAAAAAACCCTAGTTTCGTTTTTGAAAAGGTTCAGCCACTGCCGTTAGTGAGCTAGCACTCATACCGGCGTACGTTCGTGTGGACTTCGCTAGAGGGTGTTCGTCTTCAGAAGGCAGCATCTGTTAATCGATTTGAAGCTACACAAAAGGTTAGTTTCGAATCTCTTTTATCGAACTGAATGGATCACATGGATCCTGGGAATAAATCGAAAGATAATTTTTGTTTTCCGCTGCGGCAAAAGGGTTGCAGATTCTTCTCGATTTACTAACAGTGGTATCAGAGCCCCTTGTTGATTCCATTTAATTCGAAATATGCCATGTTGATGTGTTGATGTGATCTATTGTTTTTCGAATGGCTTGATTGGATTCGTTTTATCATTTGATGATGATTCGAATCTGTTATATGAGATATAACCTAAATCGTTGTTGATATATGATGTCAAAGATGACCAATTGTATAAGATACAATTCTGTGAAGTCGAATTAGGGTTGGTATACAATCTGTTATGGTTTCGAAGTAGGGTTAATATGATTAATTCAATTCGTTTATTCATATTGAATGTATACATAGATTTCGATTCTGATTAATATGATTATTGAGTAAATCATTTTCTAAGGTTTCTTATAATAGTTCTCTGTTAATATGATTAATAGATTGCTATTATATTCTGTTTAATATGATTGACAGAATAAGGGTTTTGACAAAAAATAATTAATTGGATTAATGATTCTGTTTAGCTTCGAGGGGCGCTGCCCCTCGACCCCGCTTCGGGACCGCCGTGTGCGCAACGCCTTATAGTTCGTTCCGGTGACATTATGAATGTCAACTTATTTAGTTATTTTAAGATGTTTATATGAAATATGCTGTGATTATTTGATGTCTTGGCATGGTGCATAGTATGGCCTTATGATCTATGTGGTTGTTTATTCATATCTATGGATTATAAATACGGCCTGCGTGTCGTTTATTTTTGTAACTTTATTATTACTAGTTTAGTATTTAGTTTTTATTATTAATGTAATAATGAAGACTCAAGCCTGGAGAAGAAGATGAAAAATTCCATGGAGATGAAGTTGCCTTTCAAGATATGAAGAAATGTACTATTGCAAATGTTGTAATAGATAGGTTTTCTTTTCACCTAGGGTTGCCTATATGATCTTCATTTGGTCTCATGAAGATCATATCTAGTTTGGCCATACTATGTCACGTTTATTTTTATCGAATATGTATGAGATGTCATGTTTGATAGTTTATATATGCATATAGGATGTGATATATAAATGTTAATTTTAACATGTTTTCAAAATTAAATGGAATGAACCCTCACTATTAATCTAAGTTTTAATGCCATCCATATCTTAAACACTTATCAAGGCTAAGATCACCTAAATGTAGATTTTGCCAAAGCAAAGTACTTTAGGTTATCCTAGTAAGATATGATGAGTAATGGTGCTGCTCATGCGTTTAAAATTGGTTAGACTTAATTAGGCTATCAAAATGGTTTTGGGCCTAAGGCATTAGATGGGGTATAACATGCTATGACATATGATGTCATGATCCCATATTATCTAAGAGTTACATGTGATGTAATTGGTAAGGTGTTACCTACCATAATAACTTGATTTTAAGTGTCATGCCAAAGCTGACTTAATATTAAGTAAAAATTGGATCTTAGCCCACTAAAATGTCATTGTGATGATTGAGGGTTATATTTTAGTGGGATTTTAATTACTTATCACCTTTTATTAATTAAAATTTGCATATTTTATAGATTGAAATGGCTACCAACAATAACTCCACTTTATCACTGCGATCCATCCTTGAGAAGGAAAAACTGAAAGAGAATGGGACTAATTTTGTTGATTGGTTTAGGAACCTGAGAATTGTTCTCAAACAAGAAAAGAAGTCCTATGTGCTTAAAGAAGCTGTCCCTGAGCCACCTCCTGCTAATGCTTCTAATGCTGATAAGAACAAGCATAAGAAGCATATGGATGATTCCAATGACATTGGATGTCTTATGCTTGCTACTATGTGTCCGAACTTCAGAAGGATCTGGAACACTTGGAGGCTTATGAGATGAGTGTCCATCTCAAACAAGCTTTCCAACAGCAAGCTAGGCAGGATAGATTCGACACTGCTGTTGCATTATTTGACTGCAAGATGTTAGAGGGCGAATCGGTTAGTGCTCATGTTTTGAAAATGAAGGGCTACATTGATCACCTTGCCCGACTTGGATATCCCTTGAGTTTAGAACTCTCCACGGATTTGATCCTTCATTCTTTGCCCAGCAGTTTTTCACATTTTGTTATGAACTATAATATGAACAACATGGAAAAGTCCATTCCTGAGCTACATGGTATGCTCAAAACTGCTGAAGGGAATATCAAAAAGCCCACTAAGGCTACCCATGTATTGAATGTCAATAAGGGTAAGCCTATGAAGAAGAAAGGCAAGGCAAAGGGTAAAGCAACAGTTGCTACAAAGCCTAAGGGACAGCCCAAGCCAAAAGAACCCAAGGCACCTGTTCCTAAGGAAGGAACTTGTCACCATTGCAAGGAGCCTAGGCATTGGAAAAGAAATTGCCCACTTTATTTGGCTGAATTGAAGAAATCGAAGGGTAGTGCGACTACATCTTCAGGTATATATGTTATAGAAATTAACTTATCTGCTTCTACTTCATGGGTATTGGATACTGCATGTGGTTCTCACATTTGTACAAATGTGCAGGGACTCAAAAGGAGTAGATCACTGAAAAGGGGCGAAGTTGACCTACGAGTTGGGAATAAAGCAAGAGTTGCTGCACTAGCTGTAGGATCTTATGAACTTCATATGCCTAATGGTTTTTTGTTAAATTTGAACAATTGCTATTATGTTCCTACTCTGAGTAGGAATCTTATTTCAGTTTCAGTTTTGGATGATGAAGGTTTTTCATTTTTAATTAAAAATAAGACCTGTTCTATTTTTGATAAAGATGATTTGCTTTATGGTATTGCAAGATCTTTTAATGGCCTTTATGTCCTTGACTTAGATGATTCTAGGGAGAATCATATTTATAACATAAACTCTAAGAGAATTAAGCCAAATGACCTAAACCCTACATTTTTATGGCATTGTCGTCTTAGCCATATAAATGAGAAACGCATTTCTAAACTCCATCAAGATGGATTATTAGATTCATTTGATTTTGAATCATTTGATAAATGTGAATCTTGTTTACTTGGCAAAATGACAAAGAATCCTTTCATCGGACAAGGTGAAAGGGCTAATGACTTGCTAGGACTAGTACATACAAATGTATGTGGCCCGTTAAGCATTAGTGCCAGAGGAGGATATAATTACTTCATTACTTTTACTGATGATTTCAGTAGGTATGGCTATGTCTACCTAATGAAACATAAGCATGAGGCTTTTGAAATGTTCAAAACTTTTCAAAATGAAGTACAAAATCAACTTGGTAAAACTATTAAGGCACTTCGATCTGATCGAGGTGGTGAATTTTTGAGCCAAGAGTTTGACGAACATCTAAGAAATTATGGAATTGTTTCACAATTAACTCCTCCAGGAACTCCACAGTGGAATGGTGTTTCTGAAAGAAGAAATCGAACTTTATTAGATATGGTTCGATCTATGATGAGTCAAGCAGATCTTCTATGATGAGTCAAGCAGATCTTCCATTATCGTTTTGGGGTTATGCCTTGGAGACAGCTGCTTTTGTTTTAAACCGTGTACCATCTAAAGCGGTTGAAAAGACGCCATATGAGATATGGACTGGCAAAACACCTAGTTTGTCTTTTCTTAAGATTTGGGGTTGTGAAGCTTATGTGAAAAGACCAGTTTCAGATAAGTTAGCTCCAAAATCTGCTAAATGTATCTTTGTGGGATATCCTAAGGAAACTAAAGGATATTATTGCTATATTCCATTTGAGAACAAAGTGTTTGTTGCTCGAAATGGAACCTTTTTGGAAAAGGAATTCATTTCTAAAAGAACTAGTGGGAGTACAGTTCAATTAGATGAATTTATAGAACCACAAGAAGATATTGAACCGCCTGTAGAAACAGTTTCAGAACCACAAGCCATTGTGGAAACTGAAAATGTTACACAAGTTCTGCGCAGATCTGATAGACCCCGTCATCAGCCTGAGAGATATGGATTTCTCATGACTGAAAGTCATGAAGTTTTGCTCATAGATCAAGATGAGCCAACTACCTATCTTGAAGCTGTGTCAGGTCCAGATTCAGAGAAATGGCTTGGAGCCATGAACTCTAAGATGCAGTCCATGTTTGACAACCAAGTTTGGGCCTTAATTGATCCTCCCGAAGGTATTAAGACTATTGGTTGCAAATGGGTTTTTAAGAAGAAAATTGACATGGATGGAAATGTGCAAACCTATAAAGCAAGGTTGGTTGCTAAAGGTTTCAAACAAACTCATGGTACAGACTATGATGAAACCTTTTCTCCAGTTGCTATGATTAAATCTATTAGGATTCTTCTTGCCATTGCTGCATACTATGATTATGTGATATGGCAAATGGATGTCAAAACCGCTTTCCTTAATGGAAATTTACTCGAGGATGTGTACATGACACAACCTGAGGGTTTTGTAAATCCTAAGAATTCTGGGAAGGTTTGCAAGCTTCAAAGGTCCATTTATGGATTGAAGCAAGCATCTCGAAGCTGGAATCTTTGTTTTGATGAAACAGTTAAGAACTTTGGTTTCATTCAAAATGAAGATGAACCATGTGTTTACAAGATGGTTAGTGGGAGTGCTATCGTGTTCTTAGTCCTATATGTAGATGACATATTGATCATTGGAAATGATGTCCCCACTTTACAAAAGGTTAAAGATTAGTTAGGGAATTCTTTTTCAATGAAGGACTTGGGTGAGGCTGCATATATCCTTGGTATAAGGATCTATAGAGATAGATCTAGAAGGATAATTGGCTTAAGTCAAAGTACATACATTGACAAAGTGTTGAAGAGGTTCAGCATGCAAGATTCCAAGAAGGGATTTTTGCCTATGTCACATGGTATTCATCTTAGCAAGAATCAATGTCCTAAGACATCTGATGAGCGAGATAGAATGAATAAGATCCCTTATGCTTCTGCTATTGGATCTATTATGTATGCCATGCTATGTACTAGACCTGATGTCTCATATTCTTTGAGCACAACAAGTAGATATCAAGCTGATCCTGGTGAGGGTCACTGGACAGCTGTTAAGAACATTCTTATGTATCTAAGAAGAACTAAGGATGCTTTCTTGGTTTATGGAGGTTTGGAAGATGAGCTAGTTGTAAATGGTTACACAGATGCTAGTTTCCAAACTGATATAGATGATTACAAATCGCAGTCGGGTTTTGTATTCACATTGAATGGTGGAGCCATTACTTGGAAAAGTTCCAAGCAGAGCACAGTAGCAGATTCTACAACAGAAGCTGAGTATATAGCAGCATCAGATGCAGCTAAGGAAGCAGTTTGGCTGAAGAAATTCATCACTGAGCTTGGAGTGGTGCCTAGCATTGCTAATCCTATGGCTATCTATTGTGACAACAATGGTGCCATAGCGCAAGCAAAAGAGCCAAGGTCCCATCAGAAATCTAAGCATATACTCAGGCGATTTCACCTCATTCAAGATATCATTGATAGAGGTGATATCAAGATATGCAAAGTTGACACAAATGACAACATAGCAGATCCATTGACAAAGCCTCTCTCGCGGGTCAAGCATGATCAGCACACTAGGTCTATGGGCATGAGATATTTGTTAGACTAGGCCTAGTGCAAGTGGGAGACTGTTAGTGTATATGCCCTAGGCCATTGATTTGGACCTTAATGTTATTCATTTTGTTATTAATAAAGAAGTTTTTATTATCATTGTTATGTTTGCATGTTATATATAATAATGATTATATCCCTGGTTTATTATTGTTATGGAGATAATAATAAATATAACTAGTGTAATATTGATTTGATAATCATAAGATGATTATAGGTATGAAGATACAAATCAATATTATGGATACATGTTAGAGAACAGTGTATTGGATAGACCCACATAGATATCACTTCATGGTTTAATGTCATAAGTGTATCTCATAATAGTTTTCATTTAATCCTTTGACTTGAGATTGTCATAGTTTCCAACATAAGGAATATTATGTTTTGACATGATCAAATGTTATCTGTAACTAGATAATTATAAAGGTTATGCTTGAACATGGTATAAATTATGTAGAGGAAAATGAACAATCAAGATGGAATTTGTCCCTCTCTATGAGAGAGATATCTTCTGGGCCCCTCGATAAGTGTAACTGAGAAATGCATGGCCGTGCTCAAATAAGTTGATATAAGATCAATCTTATTTGTTTATCAGTTAACTTGGAGATCGAGTAATCATAAGTTTGGACAATATAAGTATGACATTTACTATGACTTATGTTCAAACTAGATATCGTGTGACAAAGGGATTAATGCATGTACTATTTCAGGTTTTCATTTATAATGATTCTCATGATTAATTGGGTAGTCGTAATGTCTTGCTAGAGGCCGATTATGATTTGTGCATTTCAATAGAGATTGAAATACACTACCAGTTAATATGAGCCTATCGGGTCACACACATAGAATGTAGGCTGTACTTAAATAATAATAATTATATTTTTATTATTGTTGTTAGTATTATTATTATTATTAGATATTAATAATAATATTGTTATAATAATTATTATTAGATAATAATTATTAAAAACGTGGGTCCATATAGGATATGGACAGTTAGGGTTTTGACAAGGAAAGTCTTTTAAACGGTTTTAAAAGGGCTAGAGGGATTATGATCTGATTATTATTCGTTTTGAAAGAAAACGGAAGAAGAGAAAAACCTAAAAAACCCTAGTTTCGTTTTTGAAAAGGTTCAGCCACTGCCGTTAGTGAGCTAGCACTCATACCGGCGTACGTTCGTGTGGACTTCGCTAGAGGGTGTTCGTCTTCAGAAGGCAGCATCTGTTAATCGATTTGAAGCTACACAAAAGGTTAGTTTTGAATCTCTTTTATCGAACTGAATGGATCACATGGATCCTGGGAATAAATCGAAAGATAATTTTTGTTTTCCGCTGCGGCAAAAGGGTTGCAGATTCTTCTCGATTTACTAACAGTATGGTGAGAAGCACAAATAAGGGTCTTGATTCATTTAAATCATTATTGCAACTGCATGCTTGCATGGAACTGTATTTATTTGGAATTTGTTGCATGTACAAGTTTTTTCCTTCAAGTTAACAACAAATTAAACTTCATTATCCATGACCTCATATAAATCAGTTGTTGATGGTTTAACTTTTCATTTCAATAATTTTTTATTAGTAATAAATTGAATAATTTAAATGTTAATATATAAAGCAATAAAATATATCATTAATATAAGTAGAATATGTATAACATATAATCTAATATATTTAAGAAATGCCTTTATATGACAATAAATAATTTTATACTGATATTCTTTCCCAAAGACTATAAGTACATATAGGAGGTATATAAAGCATATACCTATATATATCTACGTATAATAATATAATCTTCATATATATAACTTTAATGATTCAAGGACGCTTTCATTTAGTACATCTTCAGCCTTTTTTTGTCAATCTTGTTAATGTATATAATGCTACATTTTTGTGTGTCTAAGTTCATTCTTGTAGAAATGATCTTAAATATTTCAATAGAGAAGTTATTGGTAATTCTCTTGTAGCTTTGTTTGTGGCATTCAAAGATTCAGCAATATTTGAAGTCATAGTTCTGTATCTATTACTGGTTGCATAAAAGCTTGCCCATTTTTCATAGCCAACAGTTTCCAAATATGGTAGAATCCTTTCATCCACTTTGTTTAACTCATCCATGTAATTTGTGAAATCTTTTATGGCATATGCTCTTATTGCTTTGAAGAACAAATCTTTTATTTTTTTTAATTTCTTCTGATGTTTGTTTTTAAATTATTCAGCAAGTGAAATATGTAATAACCATGCATAGGTTCAGGATATATATTTTTCATGGCTTTGTTGATACTTTCATGTCTCTCAAAGATGACACACATTCCATTTCTATAGCCAAATGTTCTTTTTATATTTTTGAAGAACAATTCCCATGAATCATCATTCTTAGAGTCAATAATTGAAAATTCTAGAGGGAGAATTTTACCAGAACATCTTGTGTTGATGCCGTGAGTAATGTCCCTCCATAAGTTCCTTTCAAAAATATTTCATCCACTACCATTATAGGTCTGCAGTAAATCCATCCTTTTATTGATGCATTTAAAGTAATGAATACATAAATAAATGAGCCATTTTTCTTTTGTTTTAGATCTATAATTGATCCTGGATTTGTAGTATTTATCATGTATAAAAAGCTTGGAATAAGTTTGTAAGATTCATCTAGTTTGCCTCTAACTTTTTCCAATGTTTTTTCTTTTGCTCTCCATGCCTTCATATATTTAAGGTTTACACCATATTCATCTTTATGTCTTTAGCAATATCTGCTGGAGCATAAGATATCTTGATGTCTAAATACTGTCTTAATGCAATCACCAATTACCGAAGATGTAGCTTATTTATGGTCACTCATTTTGACTTCTAATGAGCAAGTATGAACATTCTCATATTTTTTAACCATAAACAAGTTTGTCTTCCCTATTTTTTCTAGTCTAAAAAACTATTTGCATTATTTATCATAGCAAACTGCAATATATTTCTTGTTGCATGACTTTTTAACTTTGTACTGAAAATAATTTTTTATTGCAAATAGACTCAGTACTAATTTAAAAGTCTCTTTATCTTTATAGATCTGACCTTTTTCAATGTCTAGATGTGTTGCATTTGTAATTATTGATGATGATTCACTATTTACTTCTTCTGTATTTTGTTGGTCTTCCTTTTTAATTACTCTTTTGCTCAACATTTGTGCATAATGCCCAATATTAGTTACAACATTATTGTTATATGATATTGTTGAGCTTTGTGTTGACTTTTGAGGTGCATTGTATTATTGATAAAATTCAGATATATTCATTTTTAAACTTTGCTCTTCAACTGTTATGCATAATGGATATTTCATTATATCCGATTCCTTCTTCAACTGGATATAAAATAACAAACTATTATCATCTTAAATTTTTAATGTTGGATATCCAGAAGCAATATGATATTTCACTTGTATTTTTTATTTTTCTGTATTTTTTTGAGTTGTAAAATAATCATTTACAATATTTCTTCATATTTACATTTATCAGGAATGAGGATTCCATTTAGTTCAAAATCTTATATTTTATATTTTCTCATATACCATTATGTTGAATTAATGCCGGAATTGACCCATTTTTTTTACTTGTTTAAAAAAATAAAAGCTTTTAATAAGATGTATTTTTATGTAATATAATCAAATATGTTAAAATGAATTTCTAGAGACTAATATTCATTTTAAATATATTGCTTACATCTAGTTATATGCCTCATATATCTTTATATACTGATACACAGAGATTTGTAAACTGATAAATATTTTAAACGCATTATTTATGTGTAGGTATATTCTTCATAAATATTTATACAGTGAAAGACCCAAATTTATATACTGATATTCTTTTTAATTACATTATTTATATTTAGGTATATACTTCATATATCTAGATATACTAAAATACAAAACTGTAGATTGATAAACATTTTAATTTTTTTTTTTTGAAATGGATAAACATTTTAATTGTATAACTTATGTATAGCTATATACATCATATACCTATATATTCTAAAATACAAATATGTAAATCTGTATTCACATTAAATATAATAGTTAAATTTATGTATATGTTTCATATGTCTTCATATACTAACACAAAAATCTTTAAATTGATATTTTAGTTTAAATGCATTACTTTTATCTAGATATATACTTCATATTCCATCATATATTGATGCACATAGATTTGTATACTCATATTTATTTTAAATACATTACTTATGTATAATTATATACATCATATACCTTGATATATCTATATATACTGAGAGTCAAATCTATAAACTAATTTTTATATTAAATACATTACTTTTACATGTAAATATATGTTTCATATACCTATATACACTGACATATAAATTAGTAATTTTAAATGTATTACTTATATCTAGGTATATTCTTTAGATATCTACATATACTGATACAGACATGTATAAATTGATTTTTTTAATGCAATACTCATATGAAAATATACAACAATGACTCATTTGATAATATATTGGAGATCGAATGTATAATGATAATATAACATATTCTTTTAATATATTTTTCAGATCTGAAATTTAATTGGTTTAAATAACTGTTGAATCAAAATAATCGAGCTGTACTATATCTTCTCTGTTTTCAGATTGTCGATCTTTTTCTACTTCAATTTATAACTTTAAATTTGAAGGTATTTGTCTTTTGTTTATCGATTGATTTAATGTTTAGATTTGATAATTGAAAAATTGTATTTTTGATTTTTTGTTCAATGAAATTTATTTTTTAATGTTTTTTAAAATCGGATCGGATACTAAATCGGATTAATGATTGATTCATTTTTTAACCAATTCAACCTAGTTGACTAGGATTTAATGACATAAAAATATTATATTTTTTATTTATAGATATTAATAAAGAATATAAAAATCATAAAAATTTTAAAATAAAAATTTAAAAATAATAAAAATATACTTTATCAACTCAAAATATCACATATTAATTTAATACATATAGAAAATAAAATCTATAATTTTTTCCCTCTAATTTTTATTTAAAAATTTTAAAATTCAAAAGCTAGTTTGATTTAAACCGGACCGATTCGATTCAACTCAGTCCAGTTCAGTTCGAACCAATAAATTTTGACTGATTTTTTAATTAAATCAATTTTCAAATGTTTTAAAACCAGTCCTACCTCTTGTTTTAGGTTAAACAAATCCAACCAACCAATCTAATCTAATTTTCAGAACACTAATTTTTTTAGAGCACTAATTTTTTTTAGATATGATGTAACTCCGTATTTTTTTTAAAAATAAATTAGTAAATATGAAAAGTAAAAAAATTTTCAATATTTTTAAAAATAAAAATTAATTTTAGATTAATTTTGTAATTATCCCAAGAAAAAATCAAATTACTACCATACACATACCTCCCATAAGGATATGTTTTATTTTATTGTGCTGATTTATTTTATTTATTTATTCAGAAAAAAAAATATTTTTTATTTATGACAAGGATACAAAAAATAATATATTACCAATCAATAAAAATAAGATTTTTTTTTCAAATTAATATTCGGTTTTGATTAACAAATGAACATAAAATTTTATAAAAGTCATTTTCAATTCTATATTTTTTAAAAAAAAATTGTAATTAAAATATGAAAAAAATAATCATTTTAATTTTAGGAATTCAAATCTTTAGATATTAAAATAATAATTAAATTATATTAAAATATTTACAATCCAATTGTATAATATTATTTGATAATTTAATAGTAGAAAACCCATGTATATCCTTTTAAAAAAAAATTTCTACCCAATTTCCATCAACTTACCTAATCCTTAAAATTCAAAAAAAAAAATCTGAGACCCCCAATCCTTGTGATTACGCAGAATAAAAAAAATCAATCTCACAAGAATTACAAATTCCAGTAAATGAAATATTTTCCTACACAAACCTACAAGAATTTGTTTTGAATTCTAAAAGAGCAATGAACTACTAATTATTCACTCTCAAAGAATATATACAAAAGCAAATACCAATTATTCCAAACGGGCAGATATTTCCAGATATAAATTGAAAACTACGAAAACGTTCACAAACATTCCAGTAAGTCTTGCTGGTTCTCCAGATCCCAAATAACAACTCTTCCATCCAATCCTGTAATAATGCTCAAATATGTAAATGTGAACTAAGATTTCCATAATGAACTCGCATTTATGTCTTTTCACTGACCTGAAGTGCTAAAGCGCAGTGTTTTAGAACTCCCTGCCTTCTTCCCCAGAGGCATTATACAGCTAAAAGTTTCAAAAAACAAATGTGTTATGATAAAATCTAAATATGGTTGCGGACTTCAAAGTCAACCAAATCCATGATAACAAGATGGATTTGGGAACCCCAATAGAAAATTTGAAAAGACCAACATAATTATTCCATGCTCTAAGCACTGTTTCTGCAGAGGACAAAGGATCATGCCTAAAGCATGAGTAATTTCTCACTGATTGAAATAACAAAATAATAGCAAATATAGCAGTTAGAAGTAAAAAGGTACTTTATGCAGTTCTCGTGAATGACTCCTTGTGATTTTGAAGGATCAATGTCATTGCTCCCCCCAATCTTGGATTGGCTGAAAAATTTTCCAAATGCTTCAGAAAACTGTCAAGGGTAGAAAAACAAAATACAATGTCAGAACCACCGGCCCTGCAAATGACTTGAAAAAACAGAAAAGAAACGAAAACCAATGTTTCTATATCTATCTATGTCAGTGATTGCATTACAATAGCAACTATTTATGCAAACCAATATTTCTATTTTTATCTGTCAGGGATCGCATTAAGATACCAACTATTTTGCTCCTAATAACTGCCTACTACAGTACTGCCAACTTAACTATTATTGGAATCACAACCATAGCTTGGCTACATTATTATGAAAAAATAGACGAGCAACAAAAAATGCTTGAACTTTTAGTTAATTTCAATTCATGTGCTTCAATTTTAAATCTTAGCAATCAAGTGCATTTTGGAATTAATCTCGCCAGAATGTTCACATTAGCTTAGAACTCTCTTTTCTCTATACTAGTTGGACAGGCATAGAGATTCACATCTGCACATCTGCTGCAGCCATCTTTGCTATTGCTTCTGGTGCACTTTTGCACACCAATTCACCCAGAACTATTTTTCCTAACTCAATATGAATCTCAAGGAAAGAAGACCCTCAACACCCACATCAACAGACCAGTATGGGGAAATACCCAATTTACAGCCTTGGAGCAATAGTAGAATTGCTCATTTTTCAGGGTCAAATCATGCATGCAATCTTTCAACAAGAAGCAAGCACAGAGTTGCATAGAATGGACGGACCTCCCCCAACCTTGCAGAGGTAAGAGCTCGAGGCGCTGGATACACTTCATAGACTTGTGGCAAAAAAATTGGGGCACACTAATTCAAATACAGTAGTTTAAGCATAGTTTTTGCTGTCTGTATCCCTACATCACATGTCACTTGAACTTATGAACAAGTGTTTGACACAGATTTGTCTCTACAGGTCACACTTGCCAATGTTCCAAAACTTTCATAGATTCTTTGACCAGCAGTGGCTGAGCCAAAACCAGAAATAAATGAATGGAGTATGGACAAGATAATAATGATGTCTCAAACTTTAGAAAGCCCGAATAATGATCTCTAAAATTCAAGTCTTCCCCGGTAATTTTACATCACACAATCCATAGGCAATTCATTTACAATTCAATATGTAGAATATTAAAAAAAGAAACCACTGTTCAATCTGAAATATTTCAAGTAATAAGCAGTTTGTCATAAACCCTCCGCATACCTGTGAACCATATTTTGATCCAGAAAATGATGATTTTCTTTCACCAAGGAACCTGATAAAGCTCCTGCAAGAAATTCAGAGGGAGAAAACGAAAGATATCACTTCACTTGTTACACAGATCAGAAACTAAATGTTATCAGAAAACTAGCTAGCTGCCATCCAATTTGTGGATATGTAAATAGTTGGAACTCTTGTTTCACCAAAATCCCAAGATTCATGGATATGATAGAAGCTACATAAGCTGGCAAAGAACCGACAAACCCTAAATGTCTGCCAAAACCAGTACAGCATGACAAACAAAAACATGCAAATCTACATTGGAACTATATGAAAATCTGTTGCTCTAAAAAACATTATCAATTATCCTAAATCAACTCCATATGTACTAGCATGCAAAACTTGCAATCTGTAAAAGAACACCACCTGAATAGCAAACACATAAATTACAAATTAAGCTAGACATGTATTCATGACCATACATTGTTTTGGTACATTTAAATGCCAAAACCCCCTAAACATTATTCTGTTTTGAAGAAAAATGTGTTAGTTGGAGCTACCAAACAAGTCTGATATGTACAAAAATAAAGGCTACAAATCTGTCTCGTTGCAAGCACAACCCCACCTCCTCAACCAACAAACACACCCCCATTTCTCCAACCTAAATTACATAAAATAATTTTTCTTTATAAAGTCCCACATACCATATTCCTCTTTCATCTGCTCCAAAAACCATCGGATTGCAATCAAATCCCACACCTATGACCATTTTCTCAGATACAAACAAGACCTGAAAAGAGCAATACAGAAGGCATAGATCATAGATTGGCTTTAAGTTAGTCACAAATGGTTGAGAAAATAACTAAGATCTTGAAAAAGGTTAACAAGAGTGGATGCTGACCCACATCACGGAGTGGTAAGTCGCGGAGTGCAACATTTTGAGCCAATGGAGAAGGACCAACATCATCAACAAAGTAAATCATAGAATTGTGACCTGCAAAACAGGACAAGATATAAACAAGGAATGACCAACAGAAATCAGTTCCAATAAATTTGACCCCCACAAAGTTTCTTTATACACTTAGAAACTTGATATACTGATGAAAGTCAGGTGAAAGAGGGTTCTTATCAATTTCCAGCAATGATGTCTATCTATAGAACAACTTGCAATGCAAAACATATATAAACTTGAACAACTGTCCGCAAAAGAAAATGTAACAGAAAATAAATGAACTCATAATTCTACAATAATGATAGCAAGCATGTGACACCAAGAGCATTATCTTTGTAAGCGGCATGGAGCAAAGGGATGTTTCTGACCTACATAAGCTAATGTATTCCCACTTGGTGACCACTTCACACCAAATGCCCAGGAAAACGAGAGATCAAGCTGAATAATTTGCTGTTCAACAGAAAATGTGAGGGAAAAAATTAACACAATGCAGCAGCACAAATTAAAAGGGATCAAGCAAAAACTTTGACAAAAAGACAGCATTTGATCTATCAAACAAATATATGTATAAACTTACTAGAACCCAACTAGAGATCTGAAATTTCAGTTGATGGATCGACCTAGTACATATAATTGAACATCTACATGCAATATGACAGCTCAAATTAAAATCTTAGTCTTTTCTTTTCCTAACCAAAATAAATCAAGCTTAATAAGTAAAAAAATTTTATGAAAATTTCTTCATCACTAAAATCAATTAATATTATACAACAAAACCTTGCAATATTAAAAGTAAGCAGCCTATAGCATCACCTTATTATTGCTGCATGAATTTTCACATTAAGTGTGACAGATAGGAAATAAAACTGGTTGGCTACTAGCATGTTATACTTGGAGATGGAATATAAGCATTTGTATTTCAGCAAATTGGTGTAGATTGATAACAGCATCCTATCACCTCATTAGCTTTCCCTCTCAATGCATTATAAACCCACACTTGCATCAAAAAAATACATAAGTTTGAGGATAACAAAACTAGGTACACAAAACAAGGGACTCCCACCATTGAAAAACTATTTTCCTGCCCAACTGTCTCCAAAATAAAACCCAAGACAAAGAAAAAGACGTCATCTTCTACATAAATCCTCCTCTTATTGTACCAAGCTCAGAGCTCAAAGAATAGAAAGACTCAAAAAGTTCTTAATGGAGCTTTCCAGAAATGTGATTCCCTCAGAATAGCACATCCCTTGGATATTCAAAGAATGCTAGAAGTTAAAAACTTATGTGCCAAAAACTTTAATTAACCAAAGATGCACAAGAATCAAGAGCAATATATCACATTAAACAGTTGTCTCCAAATGACCACACATACAGCTTGGACTGTGAATGTAATGTCACATCTTATATGGTCTCTACTATTCAGCAACTCCTGCTTGTGGTGAGCAGACAGAATAATTAATCCCTATCACACTTTCCAGGTGTTGGATGGTCATTTCAACCTCTGTATTCATCCACTCCTTGTTAGACATAATTCAATATATGATGCAAAGTGCACCGCATTTCTTAAATGTTCCATGTCAAACTGGATTCTATTTCTACATGCTAGAACTAAAAATGATAATACAAAAGCCAGCCACTAGAATATACACTAACATTGTTTAGCAATCAATGTTGCAAGAAAAATGAGATAAAATTAGTAGAGAGAAATGAGGATAAAAGAAAGTAAAATTACAATTTCTACCTCTTTATTTGGACATCGCTTAAAAAAGGAAGTGAAATTCTCTTAATTTAGTTTCACCATCGAAAACTTAATATCCCTCGTAACTATTTAAAGCGAAGGTTCCTTTTGTAACATAAAGGCAGTTCGCTTACTTTCCCCCACATTCCCTCAAATTTGAGAGGAAATATAATTATCTTAATTTCTCTTCAAGAATCTCTTTTTCACTCCTTTTTGTGTCCCAGAAAAAAGGTTGTTAGAACAATTTCACTCTTAATTTCCTGGAAATGCCCTCAAACTTAAAAATAATATTTTGTATTTATTAGTATTTGATTTATAAATTAATAAAAATTAGTTCGAAGAAAAATAAGTATAAAATAAAAAAAAAGTGAAGAGACAAAAATGCTGGAAAAAGTGAGAGTAGTGAAAGGATAAAATCCACAAAGAAGAGAGATACGAGAAACAAAAAAGAGAAAGGAGGAGGAAGACAGAGACAGAGGAAGGTAAGAGAGGAGAGAGAGAGTATGAATAACAGATGAAGGAAAAGGATAATTTTGTCCCTAATATTATTTTGTTACTTTTGTGGAATTCATTTGGAAATTCCGCCTATTTTGGTGAAATTTAATTTGCTTTTCGAAGACTTTCAGATCCTACTTCCATGTAGGCTCCTTTAAGTATTGTAAAATGATGACCTGTGCAGAATCAGGATTTCCTCAAAGACCATTTACAAGTTTAAGGAATTCATGATAAAAAGTAAGGGCAATCAGTCCAAGAAGAAAGTTAATGTGAATTTCTGGAAATGTGATTGTTGACTACATCTTTTAGGAAATTCTAACAATGGCCTTGCCCAAGGAACACTTGCCACTAAACACTATGGCTCCATAGCTCAACCAAAACACTATGGCTCCATAGCTCAACCAACGTCTGGGGTTTATTTTAATCTGCAGAAAACCTTCTACTAAGAAGCCACCTGTGAGGAAACCGTATACTTCTCCACTAAGGACAGCCATAATGATAGTAGGTGCTACTGAATTTATTCTTTTTCAGGCTTTTTCCTTAGAACTGTTGGAACTCTGTATCCAAAGCTATTACCAAAGTAGAGTCCCAAGCAAAACTTCAGCCTTTTTAAGTGATATTACTGCTCTCCAAATTCAAACTTGCATCCTTATGATTGCAAGCATAAAATTTATTGCACCAAACTACAGCCAAATCCTATCTTATCCAATGTCATCATACAACCCAAACTGAAACGCAGAAAACAGCTCTCAAAAATAGTGTTTAAGGACCTTGAACAAGGACCAGATTAATTCCTTAGTATGTTATTATGTATCTAGTCAACAAACACATATAAAATACCAAAAAGGACCCACTTAGAACTGTATTATAGGTAGCAGAAGTAATACAGGCTTTTCGGAAAAGCAACATATTATTAACTTAGCAAACAGCAGAATATTAAATATTAGAAAAAATAAAAAATAAAAAGAGGCCCCAAAAACAATTTTGAGAAAACTGGCAGAAACGTGATCCCAACAAGCCTATGCTTTAGTCTTCCACATTTTTGCCCCCAAAACTTCCAATCAAAATTCGAACCTAAATGCCATCATTAACAGTATATGTCTAGGGTTTAGGATTAATCTTCTTCATCTTTGTATCGAAGACACGGAATATAACCCAGCTCCAGAGTCACCAAGAATATATTAAATTTGTTTTTCAGAAGTTCACATTATTTTCATTTGTATTTTAATACAAACAAAGTTGTAAACAATATATTACAATTAAAAGAAGAAAAAAATAAAATCACTGTGGGAACAAGAATGGGGGAAATTTTCCCCCATTATGGGTGCCATGTGCCGTTGCCATTCTCTTCCAAATGGACCCTGATTCCCTCAATCACAAAAGCCCAATCTAAACCCTTCAACAAACCTATTTCCACCATAGAACTAACCTAATCTTGAAGTTAATTACAAGTTAACAGTGAAAGTTCATTACAATATTTATTGATACTTATTAAAAATTAAAAAAAAAAAGTATTCAATTTCTAAAGGCATAGCATGATAAACTCCTACAACTCAATACAGTTTGTAAAAAAAGTTTCTGCAAATAAAGAATAGATATGAATCAAACCTCCCCAAATTTGGAATCTGAAGAAGAGCCTGTTTTTGAATCCCTGGTCAAGGGCATAGGTGCAACACAAAAGATCAAATGCTTAGATTCATAATGGGAACAAGGAAAAAGCGAAGAAAAAAAAAAAGCTCGAGCAGTAATGCTCTAAAAATATGTTAATACATACTTTTTATCAACACCTTTTATAAAGGTGGAAAAAATTCGACACTTCCCATCGGTAGATGTTGTTGCAAGAAGAATCTGTAGTAGGCACATATTAAAATGTCTTAGTATCATGAAAACAGCGTAATTAAGATGATGGAAAGTATTCCATATGACACAAATACATGCATGTCAACAATTTTATGCAGAAGTACCAATTGTCTTTGCCATTAAAGTACCAAATCCATTAACGTATTAGACGAATCAATTTCACTATGCTTTCTACCTTCTTTTTCTTTTTTTTTTGGCAAATATCCTAGCTTTTTCTCTCTCCCTCAGGGGCAAGGACAAAATCCATCCAATGGTTCTTAACAAGGTAAATTCCATTGTGATGAACAATGACTCAGCTAGTAATCACCACTAATAGTCACCATTAGGGGCGGAGGGAAGGGGGATCGGGGGGCAATAAACCCCCTCCCACCTCATTAATTATACATATAATTATATATACATAAACTCCGCCTATACATGAGTTTCTTGTGTATAGCCGGTCCCAATCCCGGATAAAGGAGAAGGATTGCGGTAGGTGACAACCAGCGTAAAACTTTTGTCACATCTCATGATATGGATTCTAATAATATTATCGTTGGGGCGTTCCCTACTTGCGACGCGCTACATCGGAGCCCGGGTGTAGTGAAGAATAAGCAGGGGTGTAGGGCGTTCCCCGAATGCGAAGCTCCATATCGGCGCTCGGATGTGGTGCATAATAAACAAGGGTTCTCACATCATGGACGGGTATGGGTAAAGAAGTTAGTCCAAAATACGAATAATAAAAGTAGTACGAGAGATACAGGTTTAGATAATGATAAAAGATTTTATAAGAAGAAGCATAAGAAAGAACAATTAGGGAGAAAGATCAGAATAGAAACTTGGAATATTAGATCTCTTACAGGTAAACTGAGAGAACTTGTTGATACTATAAAGAGAAGGAAAATTAGTGTTGCTTGTATCCAAGAGACTAAATGGGTTGAAGGGAAAAGTAAAGACGTTGAGAATACTGGGTATAAAGTGTGGTATACAGGTACAAATAGAAGTAAAAATGGAGTAGGTATAATTTTGGATCGGAACCTAAAGGAGACAGTTATATCGGTGAAAAGAGTAAGCGATAGGATTATTTCAATTAAACTTGTGATCCAGAATGAGACCATCAACATAGTTAGTGCATATGCCCCTCAAGTTGGATTGGATGGGGAGAGCAAGCAAAATTTTTGGGATGACATGGATGAACTTATGCGAGGGATTCCAAATGATGAAAACATTTTTATAAGAGGTGACTTACATGGACATGTAGGAAAAGACACAATAGGTTTTGAGCAGGTACATGGAGGGTATGGTTTTGGAATTAAAAATGAAGAAGGTAAGAGTATCCTTGATTTTGCTTTAGCCTATGGTTTGATTCTGGCAAATACATATTTTATAAAAAAGGAATCACATCTAGTGACCTTTAAAAGTGGGCAAAATAGAAGTCAAATTGACTTCATACTCATAAGAAAAGCCAATCGAACTCGAAGCAAGGATTGCAAGGTTATTCCAGGTGAGGCTTTGACCACTCAACATAGGTTAGTAGTTTTGGATATCAAGTTTAAGAGGTTGACTAGTAGGCCAAGGAGGAACAATAGTCCTAAGATTAGGCGGTGGACTTTAAAAGGTGAAAAACAATTATTGTTTAAGGATGAGTTAGTCAAAGCTGGAGTGTGGGAGGAAGATGTAAGTATGTCATCAAATGATATGTGGATATGCATGTCTACAACTATTAGAAGAGTAGCAAGAAAGATTCTTGGAGAATCTAAAGAGTATGGACATCCCTCGAAGGAGTCTTGGTGGTGGAATGAGAAAGTGCAAAAAGCGGTAAGAAGTAAAAGGGAATGGTATAAGAGTTTGCCCAAGTGTAATAACAATGACGCTTTTGAGCAGTACAAACAAGCAAAAAAAGATGTTAAAAAGGCAGTTAGTCAAGCAAGAGCGCAATCTTTATAGAGTTTGTATGAGAAACTTGAAACAAAGGAAGGAGAAAAAGCTATCTATAAATTGGCTAAGATAAGAGAAAAGAAATGTCGTGATTTAAACCAAGTTAAGTGCATTAAAAATAAAGAGAATAAGGTTCTGGTTCAAGAAGAGGATATTAAGGAACGATGGAGAAGCTATTTTGAGGAACTTCTTAATGGTAACCATAGTGATAACATTGAGGGTTTAGACGTTAGGCCGGAGAAAAATGTGAAATGCACTAGAAGGATTAGATTTTCGGAAGTTAAAGAAGCTTTGAAGAGGATGAAAGTTGGTAAAGCCTGTGGACCAGATGAGATACCTATTGAGGTTTGAAAATGTTTGAGAGATACAGGAGTTACATGGTTGACATCTTTGTTCAATAAGATCTTAAGTTCAAAGAAAATGGCTAATGAATGAAGACAAAGTAATTTGATACCTATTTTTAAGAATAAAGGAGATATTCAGAATTGCTCAAATTATAGAGGTATAAAGCTTATGAGCCACACTATGAAATTGTGGGAAAGAGTTGTGGAATACCGTTTGCGGTTAGATACTTGTATCTCCTCAAATCAGTTTGACTTTATGCCTGTTCGATCAACTATGGAAGCTATTTTTCTTATAAGAGATTTGATGGAAAAGTATATAGAGATGAATAAGGACTTACATATGGTTTTTATTGACTTGAAAAAGGCGTATGATAGAGTCCCTAGAGAAGTTTTATGGTGGGTCCTAGAGCGTAGGGAAATATCTATACGATATATCCAAGTCTTGAAGGATATGTATGAGGGAGCTACCACCAGTGTCCGCACCGTGGGAGGGGATACTAAGGATTTTTTCGTTTCTATTGGATTACACCAAAGTTCAGCTTTGAGCCCTTATCTTTTCGCCTTGGTCATGGATGAGCTAACAAGACATATACAGGATAACATCCCTTGGTGTATGATGTTTGCAGATGATATTGTATTAATAGATGAGACTCAAACAGGGGTAAATCAAAAGTTGGAATTATGGAGAAGCACTTTGGAATCTAAGGGTTTTAAGCTAAGTAAGACTAAAACTGAGTATATGCATTGTAGATTTAATAGCGAGAATAGAGAAAGAGGCAAAATTATTTTAGATGGAATAGCAATGCCTCATAGTACTTATTTTAGATACCTAGGCTCAATTCTTTAAGAAGATGGAGATTGTGAAGAATATGTAAATCATAGAATTAAAGCTGGTTGGATAAAGTGGAGGGGTGCTATAGGAGTTCTATGTGATCGAAAGATGCCAATTAAATTAAAAGAAAAATTTTACCGCACTGTAATATGGCCTGCTATGATGTATGATAGTGAGTGTTGGGCAGTAAAAGGACAACACATGAGTAAAATGCATGTTGCGTAAATAAGAATGATAAGATGGATGTGTGGTCATACTAGGATGGATAGAATCCGCAATGAGTGCATTAGAGAAAAAGTGGTGGTAGCACCTACTGAGGATAAGATAAGAGAGCATAGATTGAGGTGGTTTGGCATGTGAAATGAAGACCTAGCGATGCGCCAGTTAGAAAAACCGAACAAGTTAGAGTAGATATAACTAAGAGAGACAGAGGTAGGCCTAAACTGACTTGGTCAAAGGTGGTTCAAAATGATCTTATGATGTTACATCTATCAGAAGAGATATCCTTAAATCGTATTGAGCGGAAAAGAAGAATCCATATAGCCGACCCCAATTGACTTGGGATTAAGGCTTTGTTGTTGTTGTTGTTGTTGTATAATTATATATACATAATTATATATTTATAGTTAAATAAATTATATATATTTATATATTTATACATATAAATTATTATAATTATATATTTATAAATTATATATTATATATATAAATTATTGACTTTTTTGCACCGTATATATGTATTTTTTTAGTTTTTAATTAGTGGACATTTAAGATTTTTTAATTAGATATTTAAGTTAATACTAAAATTTTGCAATTTAATTATAAATTGGATAAAATTAATATCCTCATTTAAAATTGTATTTTTATAAAATTTAATTTAATAAAATTTTTTATATAAATTAATAGATCCAAGAAGTAAAATAAAAATACATATAAAAATTCAATAAATTTTTAGAATTTAATAAATAATATACAACAGCAACAATCTAAATTTTACTATAATTTTAAATGTTCAATTTTATCTTCAATTTGCCTGCAATTTTTTTTGCTTGAAAAATTTGTCCCCACTTTATTCAATTCTTGGTTCTGCCACTGGTCACCATAGTATCATCTCCACTATGCTCCTCACGTTCTCCAGTAAAAAAACATCTCTACAGGCAGCTTAATCACCTATTTCTTCTTTAGAATTGACATGCCCACAACATCTTACCAAATCCCAAAGAAATGGCGTACTGAACACACTTGGGAATCAAGAAATCCAATTTCTGCTGCCATAGTTATTTTTTTCCAACCCTCATCCCACTTTTCGTAACTCTATTGCTATTGCTCTAAGAACAAGGTCCAGAAAATTTGCATTATGTTGAGCACTACTCCCAAAATTTACCAAATTCTCTTCAAAAATTGAATGTATCATGTTCAATAATTAGTTTTGGTTTTTAGGGGAAGATTTACCTTTGCTAAAATTAGTTATGACAAATGCAAACATGTATTTTAATTAAGAAGAATTGGCCTCATATTCATATTAAGTCTGAATAAGTTCAAATGAATGCACCAATTTCTTTACAGCATTGTGGCAAAGAAATAACAAGAGAAAAATACTAACATTATTAGGGTGCCAAGCAACACTTGTCACAGAGGAATCATGTCTTTTCCTGATAAGTTTACTAACCCACCTGCAAAGGTTAGTTAAGTGAATGAAGATCAAGTAAAATGAGGAGTCTTTTCTCAATAATTACCTTGAGGATAATAAATACATATCGAAAAAAAATTCAGCACAACAAAGTGAGACAATCAAAATAATCTAAGGAGGTAAAACAAAATTGACTAGCAGCTCTTTCTCAACAATTAAAGCACAAACAGAAATCAAGATCCAAGAATTTGCGCCATCTAGTGCAAGTTCTTGATGTTATCAACATATATATCCCCACGCTTGGCCTCATAGTAATTTTTCATATATATATATATATATATATATATATATATGTTAAAAAAGAACTTTATTGAGAAAGAAAAAATTATGTGTACATTATGCAGGACAGGAATCCTCCTACAAAACTCAAAAGAAAACTAATAATAAAAAACAAGAACACAAAATAAAATGAGTTAACAACAAAAATTAACGCTGAGTTCTTCCATGATATACACTTTGGTTCCTAATGTTTTGAAATTAGCAATTTAATCTTTATTAGACCATTAGAGGAAAATATATGATTTCAAGGGATTTCCAAGGATTAAAGCTTTTTGAACTTTAATATTTCAGGTAAAGTGCTATCGATTTTAAAATTTTATGGATTAAAGCCTAATCCAATTTAAAACACTAGGACTAAAGTGTGAAGAAAAATCATAATTTTTTTATGAGGCCCTCAAGTGTTTATTAATTGACAAATCTCAGGAATAAAATCATTAATTTTGAAACAATAAGGATTGAAGTGTATGTTAAAACAAAACTCATGAGTATTCTTTAATTATCCCAAATAAATTGGGCCAAGAGAACAAAAAATCTGGACCGCTTTTCACTCGTTTTCTTCCTATTCAATTCATTGTAATATGCATAGCCATAAAAAATATCTTTGTTATTCTAAATCCAGAAATGCTGAAAATAACAATGAGCTCAATTAAGCCAAAAACTACAGCCAAACATTGTTAAAAAAAAAAGCTCACTTAACAGACTTCATAACATAGATGTCCTGCTTAATACTTCATTATAATATGCATAGCAATAAAACATATCCATTGCTGGAAACAACAATAAGCTCAACTAAGCTAAAAACCACAGCAAAACATAAATAAGCATTAAGCTCTCTTGACATAGAATCCTAAGCTGCTAGATGCCTCAACAGAGAAATCCTTAGCCTTCAAAAGTTTTATACATAAAGGAAAGCTCTCTTAACATAAGATACCCATGTGGTAAGGAGTTTGCGACCTACTTCTAATAATTACTATAGCTAAACTTCTTATCATCAGCACCTCACTCCAAAAGTACAATGTCATTAGAATCTAGCCCAAGTAGTTATTAAAAGGCACAACATTCTTTAAGGCACTAAGGGGTCCTAGAGCCTAGGAGCAAGGCAAAGAAGCGCTCCTAAGAGAGGTGAGGCTCAAAAAGAGGGGAAAAGAAAAAAAAAATACAAAATAAATTAATATGAACAACAAATTCAAGTAATTAAATGTATTTTAACAAATTTACACCTAATAATCATAAGAAATGAAATTTAACTTTATTTAACCAAACTAACACTTACTACTTATAACACATTTAAGAAATCAACTCCTTTCTAGAAGAAAGTGACAATAGTTAAGTCTCAAAAGCATAATTGTTGAGAATCTAAACAAGAAAAGAAAGATACAATATTGAAATTCGAGATAGAGATTTGAGAAAAACAAAGAGTTAAATGAGAAGCAAAGAGGAAAAAAAAGTAGATATTCAAACACCAACGCCTTACAAAATGAGTTGTCTATTCTGATATTATGTTATTACTGCTCAAGTTAAAAAGATGAACGCTAAAGGTGGAGAAAAAGAGAAACTGATGGAAAATAAAAAATAAAAAAAAGGAACACTAAAGAGAGAAAAAAAAAATAGAAACAGATGGAAAAAAAAAAGTAGTCAAGTAGACAGGAACAAAGAAGCACCAAAACAAGACTGAAAGAGAGAGACCAAGTTGCCCGGATGCCAGAAATGGAAAGACTGGCAGTGGGCAACTTCAATGTTGGTGGTCTGGCAAGATTCCTGCAACTTTTTCAGTGACAGGTGGCTCTCCGGTGACTTTTCTGAGGGCATAGTCACCCAATTCTGATAGATCAGCCAATTTACACTCTAGTGATAGATTGGCAAATCTAAGTCTGGTAATGGTGGCTATTTGGGGTTGGTGACATCACCAAGGCACAAGGCCCACCACTAGGCAAAAAAGGCAAGTGCCCAAGTAAGCCACCTGCCTCTCATGCAGAGGCGCTAGGAACATCGTCTGGTGCCTTGCTCCTTTAATAACTATGCACCCAAACTAGCTATAGCTGACATGACATTGTTGAAAACAGGTATTTACCCTAAACCACATTGCCAAGCCCAAAACCATTAGTACAAGAACCTAGATGAAATACCACAGCTGCAACTCAGACAAGAAGAATATGCAAGCTAAAAAAAAATTCTTGCTTTTCTAGTAGAATTCAAATAAATATTCAATTAATAGCAGTCAAACACAAGAACTCAAAAACCAAGAGAGAAGCTACCAACAACAGGCATTACCAGTTATTGTCTTGCTCGTAGTAGCATATACAAACAGTTTTAGCCCCACTTCCAACAGCAAACTTATTCTCTGGAGACAGTGAACAAAACAATAATCATGCCTCAATTACTTTTTGCAGTTTCAGCTGCAAGAACCCATAGAATCGAATAGTAATAAAAAAAATTAAAGGTAGTACTCTATAATGACATAAAAGCTACTTAAATATTTAATATGATTATTGGGTATCACCAAGACAAATAAATAACCTAACACCATTATTTAATAGACATAGCAGTAATAATCTTCTCAACTAAATCAGAAACAGGATCTTGGACCGAGGTTTTGGCTTTCTAACAAATGGACTATTGTCTGGTAGAAATATCTGTGGCAAACACGTGTCCAGTACATTCCAGCACCACTAAAAATTCACTGTCAACCAGGCTTTCAGAAAAATGAAAGTACTAACAAAAGCCATATCTTTTATTTGATACATAAAACCTAAAAAAGCAATTCATTCACATGTACATTCACAAGTATCAATAAAAGGACACAAAAGAGTGAAAGCGAAGTACAAAAGCATATGACCCACAGACAAGAGTGAATCAACAATAAAAAAGACAGATCAATTATAATTTTTAATTTATTAAACATAAACACATAACTCATCAACCTTGAAATTTGAATAATACATAATTTAGGCAGCCAACCATCTCCAAGAAATTTGGGTTCCACATCCAAGGCAATCAAGCAACATCAATGATTGAAATGAAAAGGTCACAATGGTTCAAGAATGGCCATTAACGTGTCATATGTAGAAATATTGGTCGCAACATCAGCTTAATCCATTTGGAAAGGGCAACTTGAAAACCTTAATTAGAAAGTGTCTCAATACCTTTTGGACTCCACTGAACACAAAGTGCAGCACGATTTAGCCTAAGGATAACAAGGGTCGGTACCCATTCCACCCCTTCTCGGTTCCAGACATATCTTCAGAGGAAACAACATATTGAGTCAACAAGAAGACAACAGGATAAGACAAATAGATGTTGAGAAATGCACGCAATTCAGACTTATGTGCATGTGTAAGCATGTGTGGGAAAGTAAGAGAAAGGGAAAAAGAGAATTAATGAAAGTACTAGAAGAACTATATTTCCTTGAAATAAAATATCTAAAAGGAAATCAAGCAAATAGGCACTCACGAATTTCGATCATGAGATGCAGTAACAATTCTATTTGATCTTGCACTCCAATCTATCCCAGAGACAATTTGATCATGCTGAGACAAAAATAAATGTCAAAAGTCAGGATAAAAGTTTGAAGCTTACTAAGAAGACATTAACTTATACAGACACACAAGTCACTAATTCCAAAACAAACATACAAGAAGAGCATCCAAGTGTAGAAACAGAGGCAAGTAAAAACACCATATGGCTGTCAAGAAAAATTACTACAAAATCAGGCAATCTACTCATTTAAATGAATAAAAAATAAAGAAGAGGTAAAATGATGCAGGAATTTACTTCTGTTCGCATGTAATCTATAACACTTACAGCAAAGTGATAATATAACATATATTGCTCCATTCTGATTATCCAAGTAAAACACAATACGAACTAGCACAGGAAACAGAAAATAAAGGACACATACAGGTCTCCCAATGCATGATACAGTTTCCTCCAGTTAATATGAGAGCAACCCAATGCTCAAAATCAAAGTAAGAAGACATCATGCAGAAATTATGTTTCTTAATATGATAAGTCTGCATAAGTCACTCATCACCTGGAAAGCTTATTTGAAAATTCAAACAATGAGGTTGTTTTCACAATCCATAAACTTTCAATAACATGCATAGACACATAAATCAATACACTAAGATGGAAATGGTACCTTTTGGAGGACATGTACCTTCTCCCACTTGTCATGTGATGACTTATAAATGTGAACTTCGTTATTATTGGGACAAAGTGCAATCACTGCAAATCAAAGATACACCAAAAAAAAGGGAAAAAAAGTTTACACTAGCTAAATCACATATATTAAATATAAGGTAAATGATGAGTGTGTAAACGGGTCAAGAGGCAATCAATCTTTATTTGAACAAGACATAAAAGTGATAAAAAAAATCAGCGATTAATTTTCTTCTACTCTTGTTCCTATAGTTTCCTATAAACCAAACAGTATCCAAAGAAATTACTCATAAAACTTACTAGACTGGTCAGGACTCCAAGCATGACAAGTAATGCACTGGGCAAACTGGTGAATTGCTACGGCTGCCATTTCTTTGACAATCTCGCTTGATTATCTACAGAGAATGTAACAACTATTGATTGCTTTTAACAATAGATTTATACTGTGATCTGAAGCTCTATCTGCTAAGAAGAGACAATGAAATCAAGAAGAGATATGAACCTGACTGCCAATTTGCAGATCCAAATGCAGAAGAGAAGATAATTTCTTGTTGTCGTCTTGGATTTTCGTATTGAACTAGAACATTTCCTACGTTGTAATTATTAAAATTAGATAAAAAAATATTATATTTTAATATTTCATTTTATTTTATTATATTTATTAATCTCTTCAATAAACAAATTTTCTTCCGTAGCAGCCCACAGACTTCCATCAAAAGAAGGAGAAGGAGCCACGATTCAGAAATTACAGTTCTACGTTTTGAAAAATTAGGGAAAAAAATGAAAGAGAAATCCAATACTAATTTCTAAAAGATCTCAAAAATAAATAAATAAATAAATAGTACCTGGAAGCGATTGGTTAATAGAATTATCTCCAAACTTTTCAAGGGATCTGATTGGAGCTGTATCTCGCTTGCTAGATGCGTCCCTCCATAAACATCCTGAAATACACAAAATCAAAGAAAAATCAACTATAAAATTATCCAAAATCCAAGAACAGTTAACCCCAGCGAGTGAACTGGTGATGCTGATTCAGGGAATTTGGATAGGTTAAAGAAATTTCATAACATTTTTTCTCCTAAAGATTAAATAAAATGACAAACCGATTGTCGAAATTGCGTGGTCGTCGGTGAAGACTGTCGGTGCAGACTGTCGTCGAAGGCGTAGACGGGAGCTAACTAAGCAAGAAGTTTCACTTCATTAAATTCTTAACTAATTACATTTATTTAAATTTTCTTATTCACGTACCAAAAAAAGAATAAAATATTATTTTATTGTTCTTGTAACATTCTATACATATTTGTATTTAATATATAACACGTCATTATAATTTTACTTCACGAAGAATTCTTTTTTTATTTCATTTTAATTAACATTATCTCAAATTTCACTAAACTTCAGTTTATAATCTTTAATACATTCAATTCCACTTAATTCAACAAAGCCTTAATCTCAAGTTAATTGAGATCGGCTATATGAATTCTTCTTTTTCACTCAATATGATTTAGGGTTATCTCTTCTGATAGATATAACATTATAAGATCATTTTGAATCATTTTTTACCAAGTTAGTTTAGGCCTACCTCTGCCTCTCTTAGCTATATCTACTATAACTTATTCGGTTTTTCTAATCGGCACATCGCTAGATTTTCGTTTCACATGGTCAAACTATCTCAATCTATGCTCTTTTATCTTATTTTCAATAGATACTACCCCTCACTCTTTCTCTAATACACTAATTGCGAATTTTATTCATCCTAATATGACCACACATCCATCTTATTATTCACATTTTCGTAACATGCATTTTACTCATGTGTTATTTTTTTACTGTTCAACACTCACTATCATACATCATCGCAGGCCGTATTGCAGTGCGATAAAATTTTTCTTTTAATTTAATTAGCATCTTTCAACCACATAGAGCTCATGTAGTACCTCTCTACTTCATCCAACCAACTTTAATCATATAATTTACATTTTCTTCACAACTCCCATCTTCTTGAAGAATAGAGCCAATGTATTTAAAATAAGTACTATGAGATACTGTTATTCCGTCTAAAATAATTTTTCCTCTTTCTCTATTCTCGCTATTAAATCTACAATGTATATACTCAGTCTTAGTCTTACGTAGCTTAAAATTCTTAGATTCCAAAGTATTTTTTCATAACTCCAACTTTTTATTTACATATGCTTGAGTCTCATCTATTAATACAATATCATCTGCAAACATCATATACCAATGGATGTCATCCTATATATGTCTTGTTAGCTCATCCATGACCAAGGCGAAAAGATAAGGGCTCAAAGTTGAACATTGGTGTAATCTAATAAAAACGGAAAAATTCTTAGTATCCCCTCCGTGGATATTGGTGATGGCTTCCTCATACATATCCTTCAAGACTTGGATATATCATATAGATATTTTTCTACGCTCTATGACCCACCATAAAACTTCTCTAGAGACTCTATCATATGCCTTTTTCAAGTCAATAAAAATCATATGTAAGTTCTTCTTCATCTTTCTATACTTTTTCATCAAATCTCTTATAAGAAAAATAGCTTTCATAGTTGATCGACTAGGCATAAAGCCAAACTGATTTGAGGAGATACAAGTATCTAAACGCAAACGGTGTTTTACAACTATCTCCCACAATTTCATAGTGTAGCTCATAAGCTTTATACCTCTATAATTTGAGGAATTCTGAATATTTTTTTTATTCTTAAAAATAGATGTCAAATTACTTTATCCCAATTCACTAGGCATTTTCTTTGTACTTAATATCTTATTGAACAAAGATGTCAACCATGTAACTCTTGTATCTTCCAAATATTTTTAAACCTCAATAGGCCCATCTGGTCCACAAGCTTTATCAACTTTCATCCTCTTCAAAGCTTCTTTAACTTCCAAAAACCTAATCCGTCTAGTGTATTTCTTATTTTTTTTTCGGTCTAACGTCTAAACCCTCAATGTTATCACTATGGTTACCATTAAGAAGTTCCTAAAAATAGTTTCTCCATCGTTCTTTAATATCCTCTTCTTTAACCAGAACATTATTCTCTTTATCTTTAATGCACTTAACTTGGTTTAAATCACGGCATTTCTTTTTTCTTATCTTAGCTAATTTATAGATAGCTTTTTATCCTTCCTTTATTTTAAGTTTTTCATACAAACTCTCTAAAGATTGTGCTCTTGCTTGATTAACTCCCTTTTTAGCATTTTTTTTCGCTTGTTTGTACTGCTCAAAAGCATCATTGTTATTATACTTGGGCAAACTCTTATACCATTTCCTTTTACTTCTTACCACTTTTTGCACTTTCTTATTTCAGCACCAAGACTCCTTCGAGGGATGTTTACAACTTTTAGATTCTCCAAGAATCTGTTTAGTTACTTCTTTAATTATTGTAGACATTCCTATCCACATATCATTTGAAGACATACTCACATCTTCCTTCCACCCTCCAGTTTTGACCAACTCATCCTTGAACAATAATTATTTTTTACCTTTTAAAGTCTACCTCCTAATCTTAGAAATATTGTTCCTCCTTGGCCTACTAGTCAATCTCTTAAACTTGATATCCAAAACCACTAACCTATGCTGAGTGGTCAAAGTCTCACCTGGAATAACCTTACAATCCTTACATCGAGTTTGATTGGCTTTTCTTGTGAGTATGAAGTCAATCTAACTTCGATTTTGCCCACTTTTAAAGGTCAGTAGATGTGATTCTTTTTTTATAAAATATGTATTTGTCAGAATTAAACGATGGGCTAAAGCAAAATCAAAGATATTCTTACCTTCTTCATTTCTAATTCCAAAACCATACTCTCCATGTATCTCCTCAAAACTTACTCTGTCTTTTCTTACATGTCCATTTAAGTCTCCTCTTATAAAAATATTTTCATCATTTGGAATCCCTCACATAAGTTCATCCATATCATCCTAAAATTTTTGCTTGTTCTCCCCATTCAATCCAACTTGAGGGGCATATGTACTAACTATGTTAATGGTCTCATTCTAGAACACAAGTTTAATTGAAATAATCTTATCGCTTACTCTTTTCACCGCTACAACCGTCTCCTTTAGGTTTCAATCCAAAATTATATCTACTCCATTTTTACTTTTCTATCTGTACCCGTATACCATACTTTATATCCAATATTCTCAACTTCTTTACTTTTTTCTCCAACCCATTTAGTCTCTTGAATACAAACAATACTAGTTTTTCTTCTCTCCATAGTATCAATAAGTTCTCTTAGTTTACTTGTAAGACATCCAATATTTCAAGTTTCTATTATGATCTTACTCCCTACTTAATCTTTCTTATGCTTCTTCCTATAGAATCTTTTACCATTATCTGAACATATATCGCTCGTATTACTCATATTACTCGTATTTTGGACTAACTTCTTTATCCACACCCGTCCATGATATGAGAACCCTTGTTTATTATGCACCACATCCGGACACCGATATGACGCGTCACATATGGGGAATGCCCTACACCATTGATTATTTTTCACTACACCCGGGCTCCGATGTAGCTCGTCGCAAATAGGGAACGCCCCAACGATATTATTATTAGAATTCATATCATGAGATGTGACAAAAGTTTTAAGTTGGCTGTCGCTTACCGCAACCCCCCTCCTTTACTCGGGCTTGGGACCGGCTATACACAAAAAAACTCATATATATATGAAGTTTTTATAATCTTTAATATAACTGGCAAAAATTATTTATTTAGAGTGCTTGATGCTAAAATTTATCTTGATACTGAATGATTTGAAACTACAATTATAATTAGAAATAAAGTACCTATTATTTATATCAAAGGTTAAAAGCTAAATATTTAACAATGAAAGATCCACTTGAATTATGAATAATTTAAAAGAAAAGTATTATCACCAACTAACGATTAATATTGCCTAAAATTTATTATGATTGAATGCATTTACAGTTTTTAGATTTTAATACTGTAAGTAAATATAATTTTGTTATTTTTAAAATAAGTTTCCAATAGTAATTATGTGGTGAAAATATTATTAATGTGTACTTATTACAAAAATATTTTTAATATTTCTTGTTTTTAATATGCTCTTGCAGTAGTTACATTATGAAAAATAATTTAAAAAATACTCACAATTAATTTCATACTTGCTTGTAGCTAAATAAAATAATAAGCTGTTGATAAAAAAAATCATAAAATTCATTATATTTGATATGCTCCATTCTTTGAAGTGAATATAATAATAAAAAAATTATGGTCATGATGGTAGTTATAATCATGGTCATAGTAAATATGATATTAAGATAAATTTAAATGATAATTTTGGTAGTCTTATTGATATTACACATTTGAATGCTTTAGATTTTCTTCAAAAATCATGAAAAAATTTACAAAAAATAAAAAATATATATTTAAATTTTTATATATTTTTATAATTTGATATTGTGCTTTTATTTTGTTATTTTTCATATTCTTTTTATTTTCTTATATGCTTGATTATGTTATAAATGTTTAACTTATTTCTAACTGTATATTTTATTTTCCCATTTATTTTAATGAAAGAATGAATATTTATTATTCATTAGAAGGAAAAGTAATAAAATGAAAATCAAAAGTAAAGAGAAGAATTTAAAAATAATAATAATAAAGATTCTAATCTTATATATTCTTTCTCAATTTTTTTATTATGTTTTCAACTTTTTCTTAATCTCTTGATTCATTGAATAAATTCAAATTAATTTGATTGAAAATTTTATTTATTTCTGTAATTTTCCTCTTTTTTTTTTCAATTGAAGAATATCATTTTTTGATATAATTTATGAGAATTTATTTTCTTTGGTTTCTTCCATAAGTTAAAAGATATGAAGCAATTTAAAATTTTATCTCTATAAAAGAGGCTTCGCTACTGAGCTTAATCTCAAGTAAGAACCACTTTTGTGTTCCTTGTTCATATCAAATTAAAATTATATTAAATAAATTATAATGGCAAGAACAAATAGCATTATTTTGTGATAGACTATCATGTGATGGATATGATATTGCTGATTTTCTTCAGGGGAAAAACTACTTTCTCACGGGCACAGAATTTGAAGGCATTTTTCTTTTTCCACTACAAATAGTATATATTGATATCTATAAATTGCGAAATCAATGAAATTACAGATAGAAAAAGCGTATTTAATTATTTCCTTCATTACTGCTTGGAAGAACTTATTCTATGTACCTTTTAATTTTATGAGTTTTTATCACTGTATTATCACTGTATTAATATATTTAAATTATATTTAGGTTATAAATTAAATGATTTAAGTTAAAAATTTATTAATTTATAAGAATTATGAAATTTAATATCTTTAATTACATATAGGTTACAAAGGTTGTGGTGTGCCTATAACATGCCTTTTGTGCATTTTCAAATGACATTCTTATATGCATTTGCCCAAAAAAATCTTATTATTCCACTGAATACTAATAGATAAAAGAGGGTCTTGGAGAATGGTTAGAAGTTATTTAAATTATTACGAGCGAGAATCTGTTTTCTTAAACGGAGCTTGCCATTGAAGATTATAAGCATTGCACAAAATTGGAAGAGGAAACATAATGAATTGAAGAATTTTTGCTTATTGCTAAAAAGTGATTTGCTTAATGTTTGCAGCTCATTGATGAAGCTACAAACATTAAGATTCACCGTCGCCAATGTGCAATTTCTATTAAGGTTGATTTTTTTTTGGATTGTTAACTCATTGTCAATTTTATATCAGCTTGAAGTTCTTACGCAGAGGCAACTTTGAATCCAATTTTATATTCATCATTCATTCTTCTTTTTTGGACAGTTGTAAATGGAATTTTGCTTTAAAACACATGGACCTCAATTAAATTTGACGCAAATTAAGGTGCTTTTAGTTAATATTGGTCTATTGTTTTTGTTCGAACTTTATAGTTAGTTTGTGAAATGTACAGATGGGGATAGAACTGTAACGCTACAGTTCATCAATGAACTGAAACATGATATCTTCAGTCTTCTTTTAATATAGCAGCAGATATTTGCATGCATGATAGTAGCAGTAATGAACTTTTCTAAAGCCGACCTTCCGAACACGTGCTTGTGTCATTACATTAAATCAACACAGTCAACGCAAAATCTACTGCGATTAAAGACAGCACTAACTGCCCATCAAATTCTGTTTTTATGCATTGATCTTTATTTGGGTAGATTTTTCATGGAACGAAAAGAGAATGGGGTTCTGATAAGTTAATTTTGCTCAATGTTTTCATTGAACGTCCTGGTAATGGCGAGTTTTGAAAATTTTTCAGACTACTATGCTTTCCAGGTGTTTGTTATTGGTCTGCACAAAAGGTATGTAAACATGTAATTTTTGGCTCCAGGTTTGATATGAAATAATTTCATTCATTATTGTTATATATGAACCATTATAATTTGATGTCGTCTCCATTTATTCAGAAGTTCCTGAAGAATGAGCAATTTTTTCATAATATTCATAATATTCGTGAATATGAATTTGTGAAATTCTAGAAATTTAATATTTTGAAGGGGGAGTCTTGGCGCAACTGTAAGTGTTGTCACCATGTGACCTGAGGTCACGGGTTCGAGTCGTGGAAACGACCTCTTGCAATTAATTACAAGGGAAGGCCGCGTACAAAGACTCAATGGGTCCGACCATTTTTCGAATCATGCTCATTGCGGAAACATTCGTGTACCAGGCTGCCCTTTTATAGAAATTTAATATTTTAATCAATAAAATTTAAAAAATAAAAATTACTCAAATTTTTGTAACAATTTTAAAATAAAATTACTCTAAATTTAAGCATTTTAAAATAAAAACTAAAATCAATTAATTATAAATTCAACTTAAAAAAAATAAACCAAAGCATATTGTCGGCAAACAAATTTATACAATTCACAAATTCATATTGACAAATATTATGAAAAAAATCACTCCATCGGAAACGATAAAGTATTTCAAAAGTATTTATTTTTATTTTTAATTTTGAATTTTTTTAAAATAATTTTATTTCAAGTATTTTGAATGAAATTTAATTAATAAAAAATTAATAAAATTAAAAACTAATTTAATTAAAAAATAAAATTACTCTAATTTTTTCAATTAGTTTAATCTTGTGCACAAAGTATGGGTACTTTGCCGTTTTACAAATTACAATATGCTTTCCTTGACAGTCCAAATTAAAATATTGATTTTACAATAATTTTTGAATGTTTGAATTTATTTTTTAAGTTGAATTTATAATTAATTGAATTTTATTTTAAAATGTTAAAATTTAGAGTAATTTTTATTTTAAATTTGTTATAAGAATTAGAGTAATTTTATGTTTAAATTTTATTAAAAATTGATTCCTAATTAAAGTAATTTTATTAATTATGAAAAGGAAAAATTACAAAAAAAAATTAATTTTCAAAAATACTGCAAAAATACTTTAAAACAAACTTATAAAGCATTTGACGCGGGGACAGACAAATTGCGTGAAACCATGCAGTACACTTAGTCCCATTTTTTCAAATACTTCTAACGTTGGAGCTCCCTCTTCCCTGCACCTGTACATACAAACCAGCCTCTAAAAAGTAAACCTTTTCAATTAATTAACTTAAAACATTAATTATGTTAATTAATTATAAATTATATTTTATACACATATTTTTATATATTTTATTTAATTTATATTTTTAAACTAATTTTATCATATACTATAAAAATTATTTAAAAATATTTTTTAAACTAACATAATTTATATTTTTATATACATATATCTAGTTATATATAACATATATCAACATATAATAAACATATATCTATATATATCGACATATAATAATATATATCGATATCTATTATTATTAAATAACTAATATTTACCGATATATACCTACATATGCTGTTACTCTATAACTAACATATAACAATATATCTAATTATATTTAGCATATACTAACATATAATTAAACATATAAAATAATTAGATACTGTTATTTTGTTGAAATCAATATATATATCTAATTATATATAATATATATTCACATATAATGTTATTCTTTCATGTATATATAGTTATATGTAATATATATCAATATAAATAATAAAAATATAAAAAATTATAATGGTTATATGATGGAAAACTAAAAAAAATATATTGGTTTTTTTTTTAAATTAAACAATATACTGATTATATGATAAAAAATTAAAAAAATTATTTATTTAATGTATTTTATTAAACATGAAGTGTGCATTTAGATTGAAGAATAAAAAAATTTCTATAAAATTCAAAAATTAATAAAAAAAAAAGTAAAAAAAGTAATTATAATTTGTTTTAGAAAACATTTAGCTATAGCATATTATTATAGAAGTAAACTTCATTTTTATCCTTTTGCTTAAATCTTCAGTAACTTATCAAATGGTCAATACAAATGGCCAAATGCAAAAGTATTCCTTGAGGTTGGTACAATTAGTTTCTAATTTCAATGATTATAGCCCAATCAAAATGAGACCCAATTATTACTATTATTTCTTGCGAGACTTGAGTTTAGAGTCTATCAAGCAGCAAAAGTATAGAGATGAAGCCATAAATGTATTGTAAGTCATAAGTATAAAGATAAGAAAGATAAGTGTGAAAAATGGGGTAGAGATTAAGATAAAAATGAACACCATATTAAAAAAAAACATAAAATGGTAAAAATGAAAAACTCAAAAGTCAAAAATGAAAAAAAAAATAACAGCAATAAATTTGAAAATAAAAGTTAAATGTAGTATAGATCTTTAATTTTTAATAAGGTTCGGTCTGATATTTTAAAATAGTCAGAAATAATTTTTATAATATTTATTTTATTTTTTATTTATTTTATTTTTTATTTTTATAATATTTAATAGTTATTTTTAATAAAAAAAATAAAAAAAAATTGCGACTGTAGAATCAGCAATGAAAGTTGCAGGAGCGACGAATTGGCTTGGGCCAATTCGCTCCCAGCCCGCAGTTTCGCCCCGCGCACAACAGCAGCTCGCCCCCAATAGCCAATTCTCGCCCAGCGCCAGTCTCGCTCTGGCCCGCGCGCAGTTTTCCTCCATCCTTATTTAACTTGGTTTTTAATATTTTTTTAAATAGTTTTTAATTTTCATAACATACTAGATTTTTATTTTAATTATCTATAAATGCCACATTAAAAATACACAGAATGGGAAGAAAAATTTTGAACTACACAATTATTGAAGGAGAGAATTATTATGATTTTTTCTTAGCAATTGATTCAGGGATTAGATTTTAGAAATTTAAAAGCAACAATCAAGCAACAATAAAAAATCAAAACAGCAAGCAATCTTCTGCCTTGGTGTTAAGCTCGGCCAAGAATTTCATCAATAATTTTTTGTGGAACCTTCAAACGTAGGTATGTCTCTTTAATTTTATTTCTCAAAATTAATTATCACAGTAGTCTATTCTTTCCAAATACCTAACTTTTAATCCTATTTTCATAAGTTTTAATTTTATTTATTTAAACCCTAAACTTTAATATTATTTTCATAAAACTTTCAAAACTCTAAATCCAAAACATTCATTTTTTATATTCAAACCCTAATTTATTTTAAACTCAATCCTTAATTTAAACATCACAGTAGCCATGTTATTTTACCTTTAAAACTTTTTGATTATTTTTTGTTGTTATATTAACACAATAGCTTTGTTATTTTGATCATACAGATTTAATTACTAAAGCTTTAATTACATAAAATCAAAGATCAACCTGTTTATCCATCTAGTAGTTATGTTATTTCTTTTATAATGAATATTTCTTAGTTGACTAATCCAGTAATTAAAATATCAAATCTTAATTTTTAAACATAAAACCTACGAAATTCTAATTTTATTCAAGAAAACATAATTGATGCATAAACCCTAAATTTATATGCTTAATGCTTAAATTAGATGTATGTTTATTATATATTTTGATTGATGGTTCATGTCCTTGATGAATAGTTTACTTATGATAAATGGTTGGTTATTCTTATTGATTTGCTTTGGTTTCAAAACATTGTAAGAGGTATGTTCCATGATTGGGTATCTCATTGATTAATTTTTATGCAATTTAAATTATTTTTATATTTTGGAATTAATGTAAAGGATACATTTTTAACTTTTGGTGGTTGTCCTATTTAGCTTTAGACATTGGACGATGTAAGGACACGTGTCCATTCTTAGATGAGTGTCCATTTATTTATTTTATTTGAATATTGCTTTGATTTTAATATAACGATGCTTTATTTAATTATTGTATGTAATATGGATAATATCGTTATATTTAAGAATTTTATAATATCAAGACCTAAAAAGGAGACCGGTTCTAATAAATTGGGCGTTGTAGGGGTGCTGGGCTATTTCTCACCTTCCCCACACGTACCCTAACTTTTCGAACCCATTAGGGGGTTAGAAATTCCTTAGGAATCAAGTCATCTACCCCTTTTTTTTTCGGCCCGTCCGGGTGGCGACTTTATTTTCTTCGGGCTTAGGCCTGTGTTCTCTAAGGCCCTGAGTCAACAGTGCCGAAGTCGCAAGAACCATTCCACTGGGAGTGGGGGAGAAAATTTTTGCTCATAGTGGCGACTCCACTGGGAATAGGAGAAGTTGATTTCGTTGGTCTTTATATTATTTTATTCTTTCTTATCATGATATTATCCATTGCATCATATTAAATTACATTGTGTGCGTGAGTTAGGACACCCGTATTATCCGTGTTGTGTTATATAAGGGTTACCATACTTTAACTTAAGGTATGGAGATCGAGTATGGCATAACCACTCATAGCCTTATACCTTTTGGTATATACTTGCTATGGGAACCTAAGCCTTTTAACCTAAAGACTAAAGCTCATGTACTTAGCCTAGTTACTTTTCTTAGGTTTTTACCCCAAATGCTTGTTGTTTGACTATGGTTAATTTATCTTGGCTTAAATCATAGTTTATTTGGTTTGTTCTTTTTCTAATATGACCTAAGTACATTGCAAGCTCAAAATAATTTTTTCTTTAAAGTCCAAAAGACCAAAGCTATTTTCAAAAATTTTCAAGATGGTCTTTGGACATAAAACTTTTTCTAAAAATAAATCAAAAATTCTTTTTTCATGACTTAAATACAAAGTCAAAAATCTATTTTTTTTTCTAAAATCTTTTTATAATGGGGTTTCCAAACAAAACTAATTTTGCATTTCATCCAATATTTTCTTTAAAAGAACTTACAAATTATTTAGGTCAATTACGAAATACTAAAAATCAATTGTGAGCCTAGTTTATACTAATAGCCATTACCTCATTCAATGGGTTAAAACCTAATTAAAGAAAATTGTCATGGACCGACTTTTATATTAGAGAATGCAACTATTGATTGAACCATCCGAGAAAACTTTTTGAAAATAAAATATTCTATGTTGGTAATTTGTTGACCATAAACCTAGGAAAAGAGTCTCATCATTCGTGTGTGAAAGTTATAAGGTTGGAAGGAACATCCTATTTATCATTGTTTGTTTATTGTGTTGTGCATACATGCATATGTGTATTACATGACATATCATTAATTCTTTTTGGCTCATAGACCTGGAGTACAGTAGCTCAAGAGCATACGATAACCCCACCTATGCCAGTGACATTGAATTCATCAGCAACTCAATTACTTTCTCACCAAAAGCAATGGAGCCTGAACAAATTCAAAGAATGGTGGATGACGCCCTCAATGAAAAAAATGAAAGAATTGAAGGAGGTAATGGCTGAGACTATAAGGAGTCAACTGGCTGTAATTTTGGAGAATAATGCCGAAGCATCTGCTAGCACTAAGAAACCAAAAGAAAAAGAAAAGGCTAAGATAGTCCAAGTGGCCTTTGATGAAGACAAGGAAGCTATAGATGATGATGACTGGGAACAATACTACCAAGATCAACAAGAAGACAAGAAAGAAAAGAAGACTATCGAAAAGAAGACTAAGACTTCAGATGTTGAAAAGCTGACTGTTGACCTAGAAAAAAAATATAAAAATAAGCTGAAAAATGAAGAAATGTCCGAGGTTGACAAGTTGTTTGAGCTAGATGAAGAAGTTCCATACAAATTCAAGATGCCATCCTTTGCCAAGTTTGATGGAACTGAAAATTCTCACCTCCATGTGAAACAGTATATCACTGCTATGCAGTCTGCCTGAGCTACTAAGACTCAAACCTTAAGGTACTTCATGCTCTCATTAGATCATGTTATCCAAAATTGGTTCAATACCTTAGATGATGGCTCTCAAAAGAGTTGGAATCTGCTATACAAAGGAATTCATCCAACAATATGGATACAATATTGAATTGAAGGTTACTCTAATGGAGGTAGAGTCCATTAGACAAAGTTCAAATGAGAACTTTGTGGACTATGTGAAGAGGTGGAGGAATAAGGTTGCATTGCTCAAGAGAAGGCCTGATGAATCCGATCAAATTAGAATGATTGTGAGATGGGTGTTGTCTAGCCTTCGCGAAAAGATGTCTCATACACTCATCCGGGATTTTAAAGATCTTTTGTAAGCTAGCTTGCAAATTGAAGCGTGAAAAAGGGAGAAGAACCGCTTTTCGACAAGAAGGAATGAGATAAGGAAACTACCAGTCTGGTAAACAAAACACGCAAAAGAAAGTTGATGTCAATACTACTGGTCAAGAAAATAGAAGACAGTTCTCAGAGTTGGGAAAACCTCTATCTTGGGTTTTCAACAAGCTACAAAAGAAGGGGTTGCTACAACCATTGACTCCTCAACCGTTACATAATCCTCTGCCATCAAACTTTGATACAGAGGCCTTCTGTCAATTTCATCAAATGCAAGGGCATGAGATGGATAAATGTGCTCATCTAAGGCACGAGATCCAAGATTTAATTGACAGTGGTAATCTACCCGAGCCTGATAAGCCTAATACCAAAAGCAACCCTTTGCCTAAATTTGGAAGAGTGCCAACACCGTCAACTTTCATAGTAGGAGGAGGATTGGAGGAAGATATTATCTTATCCTCTTTTCAAGATGAGAATATTGAAGATATGAAAGGAGAAGAAGCTTAACTCAACAAACTTCCCTTAGCTTGTTTGGTTTTTTATTTTATTTTCTTTATTTGGTGTTTTATGAGATAATCGTGTTTTTCAAATTTAAAATTGCTTAAAATAAATTATTTTCGTCAAAATTTTTATTAGTCTTTGTTCATTTTGGTACTCAATTGATGACGAATTTAATTTGATATTTATAAATTAGTATATATTTGCATCATGATTCGAATGACTTTATTAGGTGAGGGAACTGCTCTATAGCATTGAGTTGTGTATGCTTACTTAGAGAGGGCTCCTGCATAATTACCTTTGTCTAGGTTCTAGTCAGTCTTAAAATATGCTTTGATGGACTTTTGAGGTGAAATTGAGCTCTGCTTGTTTAGGAGAAAAATGATCTAGGCATTGATTGATAAGCCAACAATTAGTATCAACCCTATTGACATCAATCTCTAGTTATCCCTTTGAGCCTTCATAAGATTTTAACTTGCTTTTTATTGGCTTACAAGCCCCAACAACCTACTCTAAGTTATTATGATACTTATGACAAATCTGATGATCACTAAGGGAAAGAGGCAAGAAGATAAAAAAAAAAGGAATGCCTAGTCGAGACCATAAAAAATGAAGAAAAAAAAAAAGAGAATAAAAAAGACAAAGAAAAAAAAGAAAAAGAAATAAAATTGAAAATGGTTCAGAAAGCCAACCGAATTCTCTTTTACCCAAAGCAACAAAAGACTTCCATTTGATTTATAAGGACTGTTTGACTTAAATTGGTCCAACCCAACTAAAAATTCAATCAAAATAGGAGAAAAAGGAGAAATGTCATCCAGTTTTTAAAAGTCTTGTACTTGATAGTCCTACAAGAAAGAAAGACAAAATGATAAAATGCTCAAAGAAAAGAAGGAGTAAGAAAAAGAAAGAGAAAGAAAAGGGAAAAGAAGATAGAAAAGGAATGTGGGTATCAACCTTTTTATAAGGGAAAAGACTATCCCAATCAAGATCCAGATTAATGCCAAGAAGATGAGAGAACATTCAAAGCTCTATCTTTTCATGCTCCCAACTGTCTAAAATTCCAACAAAAAATTTATAGTATGAAGGCTTGTCCATAGTATCACATCAGCTCCAATTTCAAAATGACCTTCATTTAAACTATGTCCCTGACGACAGATCTATGCTATCGCAGTGTTACCGCAAGTGCACGGGTTGCTCAAATAATAAAATAGCGAGTAAGATATCATTCTACTGGGGACAAGGTCAAATATTAGTGTAAATTTTAATTGTTATTTAGAAAATCAATAGTTTGTGTGATGATTAAAATAAAAGACAAATTACTCAATAAACTAAAGTGAAGAAAACTTGAATATTGTGTAACAAAAGTTGGTGATGAAAATATTATCCAGATATTGAATTCCCCTAGCCATAAGAAGTATTTATGAATATCAATTCAATTAAATCAAATAATAGATCTGAATTGGCATTTTCCTAAATTAGATTAAAACCTCTCTCAAGTGAATTAATCTCAAATCACTAAGTAGGATGCTAGGAATCTCTTCTCAAGCATAATTAAATAGATCTTGCAATGAGAACAAGGAACTTTAAACCAAAGGGTCTTGTAAGTCTATCTCTAGCACTCCAATCAACCCTCAATCCTAATGAGCATTCTGTTCATATAAAACTTTCTCAAGTCAATAATATGAAAATTGCAACCAATCAATAAGCATGCTATTATCAATTGAAAATAAGAAATTAAGAATCAAAAGGATAAAATAACTCAATCAAATGATTTAATTTAATAAGAACTATTCAATCCATACAATAAAGCTAGGATTCATCAATATCTAGATAGATAACATGTTTAGCTCATGTTCATAACCGGAAAATCAAAACAGAGGAAATAAGTAAAAGAATTCAAATAATCCATAATGAACATTTTGTGTTTCTTCACTTCAATCCTCGGATCTTGGATTAAATCTCGCAGGAATTGGATCTTCACCTTCACTCTTGGTTGCCAAAAACTCTCTTTTTCTTGGGAGGTCGGCTCTGAAAAATAAACTCTATCACTAATTCGCTCTTTAGCTTAGATTTTATAGCCCAGATATTTTTACTTGACACGCCCATGGACACGCCTGTGTCTGTGGGCGTGTCAACGGTGATGTTTCAAACTTTAATGATATGGGCAGTGACACGCCCATGTCCTTGGGTGTGTTGTTGCTACTGCAATATTGAGTTAGGGACACGGTCATGGATACGCCCGTGTCATTGGGTGTGTCATAGCTTCTGTAAGTCAGGAATAATGGTACGTTCAGTGATATGCCCATGTCTCTGGGCATGTCGAAACTTCTGTAAAGTAGTTGAATGACACGACCACGGACACGCCCATGTCACTGGGCATGTCACTTGAAGAATCTGCCTAAAATAGCTTCTTCCCTTGTCTTTTATCCGTCATTTCGGCCTAAATAACCTTAAGGTTCCAACGTGTCAAAAGTTTCTGGAATCAATCCTAATAAACACTTGAACAAACAAATTAAACTCAATTTGACAATAAATATATTAAGAAATAGGGACAAAAATATCATCAATTATATACTTATCAGTCCCTTATAGATCCCATTTTAAGCCTATCAAAGACCTGTTGATCTCTCTTAGTAGGTAGAGTCTATTAGTGGAGATAGTTTGAATAAGCATGCATATGAGATAGGAAATATTTAAACTTAATAAGACCTTTGGCCAAGTAATGTGTTTGTGCCTATCTTAACTGTAACAGTTCTTGCTCAAATGGAAATGATTCCTGAGTTTAGTACGGTAATGAGGGTTGTCATGTTATAGATATGTTAATGACACTAATTTGACGAAGTCAAAATATGATTTTAAGATTTTTTTTAAAAAATATTTTTATAATACATAGCCTTCAAGTTAAGAAAAGTTTGTTGAACTATCGAACCTCAAAGGACACATTGGGCAAAGTAAATGATTATTGGCAAGGTTATGAAGAAGCTAACAACTGACATGCTGAAACATAGTTTGAAATGGATGTATCCCTTACTATGCTGCTTGGGCCTCACCACTTATGTTCTCAACATCTTGAAGATAAAAGCCATAAATGCGAAGCATTTTGTCATTCCAAAGTAAGACCTGAACGGACATCTAAAAGGAGTCAATGAGAACACTTCAGTTGATCATCTCGGTCTATGAGTCGATAGAACCACTATAAGTATTATTCATGCATACCATGCATACATGAGCATATCACATTGCATTTTCTTGTATTGTGTTGTCTATTCTTTGTCAAAGTGAACAACAGATACTCTATGAAGCAATGATGAAGCGGGTATAGAATCAGGGGGCATGGAGGGCCCATTGCTTGAGGAAGCTTTAGTCATTTTGCAAAAGAAAGAAAAGATGCATGCTTATGCAAGGAACCGGATAAAATACAAACATCAATCAGAGCCTGCATGAGAAAAATCATTGGTTTGAGCCTACACAGAGGACAAAGTTTTTCCTTTTTAATTTTTGAGTTTATGCGTGTATAAAATATTTTCAAACTCACTTTCAAATATTTTGCCATGCAGGGGCAAGGAGAAGATATGAGGGCCAGCTAAAAAATAGCTAAATTTTTTGCAAAAGAAAGAACAAAAAAGAATGGAATAGCCGGTTCAGCCAGAATTCTCAACTGATAAAAGGTCAGTCAAATTCAGTTTCGGGTCGAGCACCCAAATTTAGTCTAGAATTAAGAATTCAATTTTGGATTGAGTACCCAAAATCCAATTTCGGGTCGAGTATCCATATTCAGTTTCAGATCGAGCACCCAAATGCAGTCTAGGATCGAGAATTCAGTTTTAGATCGAGAATCCAAATCTAGTTTCGGATCAAGCACCCAAACCAGTTTTAGATCGAGTACCCAAAATTTAGTCTCGGGTCCAAGTATCCAAATCAAATTCAATTTCGGGTCGAGCACCCAAATTTAGTTTAGAATTAAAAATCCAGTTTTGAGTCTAGTATCCAAAATTCAGTCTCGGATCCAAGTGCCCAAATTAAATCCAATTTCGGGTTGAGCACCCAAATCCAGTTTAGGATCGAGAATCCAGTTTTGAGTCAAAAATCCAAATTCAGTTTTGGGTCGAGCGCCCAAAATTTAGTTTCGGGTCAAGAACCTAAACTCAAAATTCAGTTTCGGATTGAGCACCCAAAATTTAGTTTTAGGTCGAGAACCCAAACCCAAAATTCAATTTCGAATCGAGCACCCAAAATCCAGTTTTGGGTCGAGAACCCAAATCCAAAATCCAGTTTTGGGTCGAGAACTTAAATTCAAATTCAGTTTCGGGTCGAGAACCCAAAATTCAGTTTCGGATCGAGAATCAAAATCCAAATCTAGTATCCCATCAAGTACATAAAATTTAATTTTGGGTCGAGAACTCAAATCCAAATCACTCTCAGGTCGAGAACTCAAAATCCAGTTTTGGATCGAGAACCTAAATTCAATCTTGGGTCGAGCATCAAAAATTTTGTCTCGAATCAAGAGCCCAATCAAATCTAGTCTCGGGTTGAGAATCCAAAATATTTTCAAGCCCAAAACCCAACATCAGATCAATAACCCAAACCAACTCCAACCTCAGGCATCCTAACCCATAATCTGCTCAAAGTCATGTTGCTTTTTACTTTCTTCTACTGAAAGTCTAAGATCGTTCAAGCAGGGGATAAACTATAGACCCTTAATTTTTTACTGGGTTCGGTCTGATATTTTAAAATAGTCCAAAATAATTTTTACAGTATTTATTTTATTTATTATTTATAATATTTATTTTATTTATTATTTTTATAATATTTAATAGTTATTTTTAATAAAAATAAAAAATATCAAAAAAATAAAAAATAAAAAAATCGTCGACGGCAGAATCGACGACGAAAGCTGCTGGTGCAATGAATTGGCTTGGGCCAATTCGTTGCAGGCAATGTAGCACCCAACCCGTAGTTTTGCCCCGCGTCCAGCAGCAACTCGCCCTCAACAGCCAATTCTCGCCCAGCACCAGTCTCGCCCAGGCCCGCGTGCAGTTTTTGCCCATCCTTATTTAACTTGGTTTTTAATATTTTCCTAAATAATTTTTAATTTTCTTAAGATACTAGATTTGTATTTAATTGCCTATAAATACCACATGAAAAACACATAGAAGAGGGATGAAAATTTTGGACAGCACAATTATTGAAGGAGAGAATTTTTTTGACTCAAGATTTATTCAGACTTTTTCTTAGCAATTGATTGAGGGACTAGATTTTAGAAATTTAAAAGCAACAATAAAGAAACAATCAAGCAACAACAAGTAATCAAAGCAACAAGCAATCTTCTGCCTTGGTGTTAAGCTCAACCAAGAATTTCATCAATAATTTTTGGTGGAATTTTCAAACGTAGGTATGTCTCTTTAATTTTATTTATTAAAATTAATTATCACAGTAGTCTATTATTTCCAAATACCTAACTTTTAATCTTATTTTCATGAGTTTCAATTTTATTTACTTAAACCCTAAACCTTAATATTATTTTCATAAAACTTTCAAAACTCTAAATCCAAAACATCCATCCTTTATATTCAAACCCTAATTTAGTTCAAACCCAATCCTTAATTTAAATATCACAGTAGCTATGTTATTTTACATTTAAAACTTTTTGATTTTTTTGGGTTGTTATATTAACACAATAGCTTCGTTATTTTGATCATACAAATTTAATTACTAAAGCTTTAATTACATAAAATCAAAGATCAACCTGTTTGTCCATCCAGTAGCTATGTTATTTCTTTTATATTGAATATTTCTTAGTTGACTGATCCAATAATTAAAATACCAAATCTTAATTGTTAAACATAAAACCTACGAAACCCTAATTTTATTCAAGAAAACATAATTGATGCATAAACCCTAAATTTATATACTTACTGCTTTATTTAAATTAGATGTATGTTTATTATATATTTTGATTGATGGTTCATGTCCTTGATGAATAATTTACTTATGATGAATGATTGATTATTCTTATTGATTTGCTTTGGTTTCAAAACATTATAAGATGTATGTTTTCATGATTGAGTACCTCATTAATTAATTTTTATGTAATTTAAATTATTTTTATATTTTAAAATTAATATAAAAGATACGTTTTCACCTTTTGGTGGGTGTCCTATTTAGTTTTAGACATTGGACGATGTAAGGACACGTGTCCATCCTCAGATGTGTGTCCATTTATTTATTTTGTTTGAACATTATTTTGATTTTAATATAACGATGCTTTATTTTAATTATTGCATGTAATATGGATAATATCATTATATTTAAGAATTTTATAATATTAAGACCTGAAAAGAATGCCAGTTCCAATGAACCGGACGTTGTGGGGTTGATGGGCCATTTCTCACATTTCCCACACATACCCAACTTTCCGAACCCATTAGGGAGTTGGGGATTCATTAGGAATCAAGTCATCCACCCCTTTCTTTTTTTTTTCTGCCCGTCCGAATGGCGACTCCATTTTCTCCGGGCTTAGGCCCGTGTTCTCTAAAGCCCTGAGCCTAATAATACCGAAGTCGCAAGAACCATTCTACCGGTAGTGAGGACAAAAATCTTCACTCACATGTAGTATACGATGTAATTTCCTCTTATAAAAAATTAAAGTAATTTTTCAAACACATTCCTTAGCCCTCTGTTCACTATACAATTTGTTTTTCTCACTGCTTATAAATGCAACCAAAAAATAGGCTCACACATAACACAATATCCAATACAAATTCACCTTTCATCCACATCCCACAGAAAACTCCAAGCCCACATAGCAGCTCCGCCCCAATAATACAACTAGTAGCCAAATCCAAAACTAGCAACTCAGACCCAAACAAACCGTAGCACCATACATCAGCAACCAAGTAGCCAAACTCAGAAATAGCCAGTATATCAACAATAATCCAACCACAAACTAGAACCAAGAAAATAAAGCATAACAGATCAGCATCCTATCAATACAAAAAATAAGCCAATGGCCTAAAGGAATTAGCATATCAACACAAATGAGTACACCACTAGACAAAGCAAAACAAATTAGCATAGAATTTACTTGTGTAACAACAACATAATTAATAGATCGATAGCAGCAGCATAACAACTGAATAACTCTTGCATTGGTATAATTCTTTAAAGAAATTTTTTTTTGATAATTACAAATTTATTATCAAAAGTATACTGCACATGGAATCCCAATAACATCCAAATAAATCATCACTTAACTATCACCTAGCCAACAAAACAATAACCAAAATACCCCAATTATAGAAAATGACAGCAAAAAAATATGAAAGACTTGAGAATTCATAACCTCAGCATACATATGTGCATAACACACAATATAACAACTAAACATATCCATTATCCTGGAAACATCTAAAAACAGAAAACTTCCAAATGCTAGCTAAAAAAGATAAACCAAAATGTAAAATCTCATCTGGATAAACAGTAGAACCTGCAAATCAATCAACTAATTAAACATAAATAAATAGCAAAATAGACCAGCAACTATCAACAGAACATAAACAACAATTAGAAATATCCCAAACCTATGTACCTAAGCAATTAGAAATATCCCAAACCTATGTGCCTAACACACAAAACCAAGGATCAATATCAGAAGCATCCCAACACCCATCAGCTGGACATGCCCTAGTTGAAGCACTGACAACAAAAAAACACCTAAAATACAACATCCCATATGGAAAAACATCAAAACCTGCAGATCATAAGCTAATAAAAAATAAGCTACAAAATAACCTAGTAGCCATCAACAAAATAGAAACAACAGTCCCCTTAATTACAAATAATAAGCCAATTGACATGCAAACATTTTAACTTTATTGTTTGTATACAGTTTGTTCCAAAATTTTAACTTTAATGAATTTGGGCTGCTCATATTGTTAAAAAGAGTAAAAAAATGTTATTATAATAAAATAAATAATCAAAATATTAATTTTACATGTAATTAATTATGGATTTTATATATAATTTATTCTAAAGTTTTAATTTTAATGAATTTGGTTGCTCATATAGTGAAAAAGATTATTAATTCCAAAATGTATTTCAAAACTTAGTGCCCGTACTTAAAAGCAATTTGGGCACTAACTTTGCAGGAGGGATATTAAGTTGGCATTATTTAGGTTGACATGAATCAATATAGAACACTGATTATGATTAACTATTTTGCATTAAATCGAATGTTGATAAGGTTTGCTATAATTGAATAATTGAGATTGACCACTTTGTTTAACATTACTAGGAAATAACAATTATTAATCTCAGTCCGATTAGTCCTTATATTATTCCTTTATTGAATTTATCAATGAAGCATTTAATCAATAAGGTAAATAAGGTAAGTAATTTTCAAAATAATAATAAATAGTAAAGTTATTTTTCATATATATGATAATTCTCTAATAAATAAATATATAAATATCAAAATTTTCAATTATTGGGTGCTTTGACCTAGTTCTTGATCTTAACATCCTTCCTATTAAGGAAAAAATTTTGTATTATGACAGTAGGCTAATTCAATGAAATATTTACTTAATCTAGTTCAAAAAAAAAGTGGAGCCAAGTCTTATAGCAGTAGGTCTTGCTCATACAGAAAAATAGTGATAAATAGTGAATCTATAGAAAGCTTTTGTATTTTCCTTGTTGCTATTCTTGGTAGACTTGTGCTTGCATATGAGGCTTATGGTAGATGTAGCTGAGTAGTTAAATTTACAACATTGCTCATGGATATTTTATGTGATTAAATAAAATTTATGTGGAAGAATTTTTCTTAGATGCTTTATATGATAAATGGTTTTTGTTGTTTTATGTTGGAAAACTGAGTTCGTTCATGCTTCTACCATTGAAAAACTGAGTTGGTTCATGCTTGTATGTTGTCAACATAAACTGAATTTCCAAATTATCTCTATGTATTGTAGGGTCTGAATACAACATGGAGAAAACATTGATAATAGATTTTTTTTTATCTTCTTCTAGTGTTATTTTCAACCTTATTAATTTTTTAATTTGTTTGTAGAAGAAAATAGTGAATCACCCCAACCTTTTGAACTTATGGGTTGTAGAAAGGAGGGTTAGTGAAGTAGTAGAAAAAACATAATTAAAACATTTTTTTTTCCAATTTTCTAGAAGTGACAGAAATTTGGTGCAACTATTGCTCGTAGTGGATGCCATTTTCTCTTCCTGCAATTTGAATAATTTTTGTTTTGAAGTAGGTGGGTGTTCTTTAGTTTTTAGTTTAGAAAATATACTTTATATTATAGGGTTGCCAATCAATGCCAATCCTGTTACGAGGAAATATTGTACAGATCTTGAAAAGGCTACTACCCTATGTAGTACATCATTGGGATAGATCCCAGAGGCAACTGATTTTGTAAGGGTACGCCTTAAAGAAACTTAGTTGATAAAAAATATTCTACAAGTCCTTTGGAAAATAGAATAGGGTAGCCCTAAGTTATGGCCTTACGTCTAAGTGTATCTATTAGAGTTGTGTATTTGATGGGGATAAGTCAAGAACTGCTTGTAATTTAATGTATTTGCCTTTACTTTCTAATATTGAAACTATGCATGATTATGCTTAGGGGCCCACAGTGTTCACTAGTCTATAGAGTCACTCATGGAGTTCAGAACTGAGCCAAAGGCCTCTATGATTAAAGGATTCATTTCCCTTTTTGTAAGTATTTGCATTATTACTGTAATTGTTTTAAATTTAATTATTATTATTTTGTACGTATTCTTTTTAATTTGCATACCTTCTGTGGTGAAATTTTTTTGGAATAGCAGTGAGATCGAACAATCTATCCTTGCAAATAAGAATATGGTCTGATTTCCCATTATCTTTTACATCATTGAACAACTTGACGAATAGTTAAAGAATGCCACAGATAGCAAAAATAATTTTATTTTTTTGCTTCCCTTGTGGAGAAAGATGTAAACTTTATGTGTTAACTATTTTGCTTTTTTTTTTTTTTTCATTTTCCCTTGAGAATGAGAATAATCTCGTATCTTAAGGTTGATTAGTAGCCTTATAAGATTTGGGCGTTGACTTTTTTTTCCTGAATTGGCCATTCTTAGGGCTCAATTGGCCATTCTTTCCTCAAGGACATTCACCATTTATTTCAACAAAGTCACACGCCATTGACCTGAGTTAGTCCTAAGAAAGTTTAGGCAAGAAGCTTGGGGCTCAACAAATACACCTCCTCTTGTTTCCCTTCAAAATTTAAAAGAAAGAAGTGGAAAATCTTCTAGAGATTGGAAACTTTACAAAGATTATATAATCTTTGTGATTAATTAGGAATGAAGAAAGGAGGCGTGTTTATGGTTCGATAAGTTAACTAATTTAATTTTTCAATTTGTTTATCTTGTTTATATTTTTTCTTTCATTTAATTTTATTTTCTTATTGTTTACAGAGGCTGATCTCTAAATCCATATCTCCTCGTATGAATATCATTTCTCTGCCACATTTTTAGCTCCTCAGCGTACTCCATAAGGTTTTATTTTTTTATATATTTTATTTTTTATTTTTCTCATATTTTGGTATAATTACTCTAAATTTTATTTTATTATCTTATTGTTTAATGAGGTTGATCCCTCAACCCATAACTCCCCACCCTCATATCATGTCCTTAGTGTATCACAAATTTCTATTTTTTATAGATTTTTTTCTTAATTTCTCTCATATTTTGGTTTAATTATACTAAATTTTATTTTCTTATTTTTTTTTATAGATTTTGGCTCTTCGCGAGTGACACCTTTCCCAATCATTGAAATTATGTTTGCTCTTTGCTGGAGACATCCCACTTGAGCAAGTTCCTGAGACAATAGTTATTGCAGATGATGAAGAGAAGGTAGCTACTGTAGAAGATAAAGGGGGAGTTATTGTAGTAGAAGATCAAGGAGGGAAGCTGTTGCAGAAGATGAAGGAAGGGAAAAAGAAGAAATAGACTGACAGAAGTCTTTTCAACTCATTTAGAGAAACGACGTCGCCTATAAAAATCTCAATGACATGCAATTATAACCACAATTGCATGTCATTTTGTGGTTATAATTGCATGTCATTGAGATTTTTATAGGCGATGTCATTTTTTTAAAGCAGTTAAAAAGAATTTTATTAGTCTATTTCTTCTTGCCCCCCTCCCTCCATCTTCTGCGGCTGTTACCCCCTTTCATCTTCTATAGCAACTGTAATGTCTAAAACTTCTAAATAATGATTTTCTGAATTATATTGATATATGACTGTGTTTAATATAGAGAGTGACTCGGATAATTGAAATAGATGTAAAAATAAGGCTATTTAAGTTTAAAAAAAGTTAAAAGGTAAATTCGGGTAGGGAAAATACCGACATTTTTGAAAAAAAAAATTTAAGTGGTAAAAATTATGAAAATGTCCCTATGGCCCTAAAATTAAATTCTACCATAATTAGGCATGAAATATGAATAATAGAGCTTTAAATTAATTAATTAAATTATTTTTATGATTTTACATAATTAAAAGTCAAATTAGAAATACATTAAGAAAGTGGGTGCACCGAAGCTATGATGAGCTCATCTTATAGAATCAAAACCCTTATAATATATATATATATACACACACACACACACACACACACACACATACAAGAAATGAACTTCTTCTTCTTCATCTTTTCATTCCAAAACCGACCTAACCATCCAACATAGCCAAAATTTTTATTTCTTCTTTCTTCCACCAGACCTAAGAGAAAAATTAAGAAAAATTCATACATAAATTAAATTTTAGTAGAATTCATCAAAATAGGTGAAAACCTCTAAAACCATCACCATAAATGCAAGAAAAATTGAGGAAGAGAGAGAGACTACTTTAAAAGGAGGTTTGTGCTTGCTTGTTCATAAGTTGCTATTCTTTTGATTTCTTTTGAATTTCATGAATTATGTGAGTTGGTTTTGCTATTTTAATTGAATTTTTGTGATAAAATTTGCTAATTGAATTTGTAGAGAGAGAAAGTTCAAGTATGGAACTAAGAGTAGAGAAAATTGATTAGAATCCATATTTGAAAAATTTTGAGGGAGTATGTATCATTTTTAGCTTAGAATTAATTATGTTTAAAACCACTTTTGATACATAAAGGGTTCAATTTATGGTTATAGAAAGTTTAGGGTTTAAAATTGATTTTTGAACTAGTTAAAGAAATTATTAGTTATAAATTCACAAATGGACGGAAATAGGTGTTTTTATGAAGTTGTTAACTTAAAATTGTGGTTAGAGTAATTATTGATTCATGAAAGGGTTAAATTAAGGTTATGGCAAATTTAAGGTTTAAAGGTAAGTTTAGACTAATTTTTGAAAGAATTGATTTTATGTTCATAATTGATGAAGAATAGGTACATTGGTATGGATTTTAAACAAAAATTAAGTTTAAGAAAATTTTGAACTTTTAAAGTATTGAATTTAGGATTATGTAAATTTAGGACTTTGAGAAAAATTTAAGGTTTTAGAATTATAATGATTACTTATATTATGTTTGGTGAACATACACTAAATGAAGTGTATTTGAATTTATTTTAAAGAGTAATTCCTTAAATGTGTAGTTGAAATGAAGAACATTGAATGATAAAGAAAGATATAGTTGTTATAAGGATATATTTTCATTTAAATTAATTATGTTATTGATTACAAGAAGATGAAAAAGTTTTTACTCAAAAGTAATATTTTAATAAAACTTTACATAATTGAGAAATTGATTAAAAATAAATAAATAAATAATTGAGATGCCCAAATGTACTGATAAAAAAATCTAGTTATCGGATTAAATAGCTAGCCAAAGGGCAGACGTCCATAGTATTAGTGGGCGCTTTGTGCCATTAGTGGACACTTTATATCACATGATAGTGGATACTTTATGCCATTAGTGGACACTTTGTGTAATCAATGATAGTAGACATTTATGCCATCAGTAGGCCATTGGCCAAATTCATTACAATAGACATTTATTTGCCATTAGTGACACACTATCCAAATCTAGAATTTTAAAATCAGTATATGAGGGCAAAGTATTAAATGAAATTTAATGAAAATGTGTGGAGTACAATGTGATAGTTTACACAAGTTGTATGAAAAATGTGAATGTGATATGAAACTTTTATTTTAAAAAATGATTTAGTCACTCACTACAAAATGAATATACTTTTATTTTAGATAAAAATGTTTTAACAAATGGCCATAAAGTGATTATTTTCTTTAATTTAAATCTAAGAATGTAATACCCTTACATCCTTTATACGTATAACACATATACCTCGTATATATATAATATGTATATAGAATATAAAAGGGCCACAATAAATACCATATTTAATTTTTTATTTTAATTAACATAGATAATTACTAATAAATGATATATATATTTAAGTAGTGAATTGTTAAAATACAAATTTATAAAAAAAATCTCTTGAAAAAATTTCGCTAGAGTTTTATCTGAAATTTTAATATTTTTCAAAAAATAAACAACACAACCTGCGAATAAAAATTTAACACTCCCAATTTAGTGGTATCAACCATTCTCCAAACCACCTCTTCATTAATGAACAATCAAGTATCATAACTCGAAACATTGTTCATCATACTTAAATATATATATACATATATATATATATGAAACCATCCCAAATCCATAAGACAACCCCATAATCCAAAATATATAAACTATAACTAAACATGTATGCAAATGGCACTGTTGGTCTTTAGGCACCTCAGAACTACAAATATCACCCACCGACTGAATTTCTTTGCTCTAAATTTGTTTAGGTTTCATTGCTTTTGATGTGAAATTGACTAAATTCTCACTGAACTCTGAGTCACCGAGGTAGATAGGATTTTTGTAAGCTCTTAAACTGCTATACTCCAGGGCTGTAAGCCAGAAAGGATCAATGATATATGATGTGATACATGTATGCATGGATGTATAGATGCACAAATAATAAACAAACAAATAAACAAAAAGAATAGTATATGTAATATCCCAAAGTGTGCCCTAGAAGTTTTGATAATTGTTATTTTAATTGAATTTAATGTATATGTGTAATTGGAAAGAGAAAGGAAGTGATGAGAGAGTGTATATGTTGTATATATATATCAATATATACAACATATACAAGTCAAGTGAGTGGAGGTTAAAAGATGGTTAGTTAATGAATTTAAATTAATTAAGTTAATTAGTGGAAATGGAAAAATTAAGTGAGTGGAATGAGATATTTTAATATTTTAATATTAATGCTTGGAGGAGAGGGTTTTGAGGAGATAGTGGTTGAGATTTGACTTTGATTTCTTTCTTTTCTTCTTTCTTTCTTTCTTTCTCCGTGGTCCATTTCCTTTTCTCTTCTTTTGGCCGGCTATCAAAGAATCAAGAGAGCAAGGAAGAGATTTGATCTTTCATACTCAAGATTGAAGGAAGTTTGCAAGTGATCAAGTTGGACATTTAAGAGTTTCTTCATCCTTGGTAAGTTTCCTCTTGATTCCTTGATTTTCTTTTAAGATGTGTTTGAGTTTGTTGGTTGAGTGTTGATGGTATGTGTATATGGTTGATTAAGATGTATTTGTAAGAGTGTTTGGTTTAATTGATTTTGATGTTAGTGTTGGATTGTAAAGAAGGAGTTATGATTGATGTTGAAAAAGTAAGAGTTGTGGGTATGTGATGGTTGAAAGTGGTGTTTGATGTATGTTTTGAAGTGTTTTGGTGTTTTTGCAAGTTATTATGGTTTTTGGGCGTGTTTAGTTCAGTTTGTTTGAAGTGAAAAATGGTGGAAGAAAGTGGTTTATTGGTTGTGTTGTTGTTGTTGCCGGAATCTGGATTTTTGACCTAACACACCCATGAGCACGGCCAAGTCTTTGGGCGTGTCGATGGTTCTGTGTTGCAGTAGCATTTACACATCCAGTGACACGCCCATGTCACTGAGCGTGTCATAGCTACTGTGTTGGTGAAGGATTGACACGACCATGAACACGCCCATGTTGTTGGACGTGTCAATATTTCTGGGAAACAGAATGTATTACACGTTCAGTGACACGCCCGTGGTTCTGAGCGTGTCAAAGCTTCTGTGTTGTGAGTTTAGGGCATGGTCAGGGACACGCCCGTGTTGTTGAGCGTGTCATGTGTAGAGTTTGCCCTAGTTAGACCTTAGTCTTCTTATCTCATTTGTATTATTCCTTTTTGGATTAGGTTGTGAAGAGTTTGAGTTTCCCTAATCCAAGTATTGAAGGATTCTTGGAAGAAGAGTTTAGTGTTATGTGTGAGTTGCTTTTGGAGGTAAGTACAAGCTACATGGTTGCATGCATTTATATGATTTTGATACTTAACATGTTTGATTGTACATATGTTAAGTAATTGATTACATTGTTACTTCATGTGGTAAATGTTATGATTGGTATAATGTAAATTGAGATATAATGAGATGTGAAATCAATGTGGTTGGTTATAATGATGTAAATGACATAATTGAGGCATGTTTGCCTAGATGATATGCAATGCAATTGATGATATATATATACTCTCTTGATGAGATATGGAGCCATGGTTGTTGGCTAAAATGATAATGATGCTAATGAGATGATTGAGGCATGGTTGCCTAAGTGATGATGAGTAAATGAGAATGAAATTGAGAATAAAATAATTAATGAATTGTGTGGCTAATGTGTTATTCCATTTTCAGAGTTTTGTGTTGGTGGCATGCCTATGGTAACAATCTCTTGAAGTTAGGTTGGGCTTGATCCTTGAAGCCAAGTTGGGTTGAAGTTTAACATGTTTTACTCTCCTTGAAGCTTGGTTGGGTCTAGTCCTTGAAGCCTAATTGAGATGTTACAACCCTTGAAGCTAGGTTGGGTTTGGTTCTTGAAGCCAAGTTGGGTTGATACTTAGCATGCTTTGTTCCCCTTGAAGCTTGGTTGAACCTAAATCCTTGAAGCCTAGTTGGGATAATGATAAATGTGATAATTGAACCAAAACATTAACTCTGAAAGTTGAATGGCATATTAGTGTCTTTGGGCCCATGCTTGTCTTTGTTTTTAATGTGATTTTTGAATGGTGAAACCAATGAATAATGAGATTGATTATAATGCATAAATATGTTATTGAGAATGAATGTTTGATATGACATTAAGCAAAGTAAAATGTTAAGGTATAACATTCTTTTGGATGGTGTATGGACTTGATTGTGAGACATTGGCATTACATCTAAACATAATATTATTGTAGTTGTACCACTAAGCCGTTGGCTCAGCGTGATTATGATTTATCGCGCAGGTAACAGGGAAGAACCAGAGAGTTCCTCTAGGCCGAGTAGAGTCTAGATCTTGAGGAGTTGATAGTGGAGCTTAAAGATCAAAGACATACTGCCAGACATGTATATATCTTATGTTTTGTAAAATTTGAGTTTTGATGTTTATGTATTTGGAAATATTTGTAATATTTTCCATTGCGTTTTGAATAAACATTTTATCTTTTGTGTTTTATAATACAATTTAAATGTTTTAAATTGGTTCATATTATTGTAAAAGAATTGAGTCGTTTGGTTTTTTTTTAAACCGTGGCATTTCTATATTCAGTATACGTATATTATGATCGTAATAGCATGCTGTGTATGTATACGGAGTATAGGGGTGTTACAAATGTTTTGGTATCAGAGCCTAGGTTTGAGATTCTCAACCTAGGTGAAGTGTAAGAAAAAGAAAATTTTGATTTTTAAAGTGGGTTTTTGGGTAAAATACATGTTTTGGTATGGCAGTATTTGATCTTTAATGAGGAATATTCTGCTGTGTTTGCAGATATAGGTAGTAATGGAGTCCCAATCACGTCAGACTGTAGAAGGAAGTACTGAGAGTGTAGCTTCAGGAGAGAGTAGAGATGGAGTTAGAGTTGATAGAGTTAGTGAGGCACCTGTTTCTGTGCCAGAGAGATCAGCTGCAGAGGAGGCTCCGCCGGGTTGGTTAAGGCATGTGATAGAACTATTGAGGCCAGCTCCAGTGCAGCCACCACTACCACAGCCTTAGTTGCCAGTAAGACATTATGATATGTTGAGAAAATATGGGGCTGAGGATTTCTTGGGCACTACTGATCCTGCAGTGGCTGAGCAGTGGTTGGATAAAGTGCAGAGGATATTTATCCAGTTGCAAGCTACTTCAGATGAGAAATTTGACTATGCCAGATCCCTCCTTCAGAAAGATGCCTATGACTGGTGGAAGATGGTTCCTCATGCCATGGATGATCCACCTACACTATCTTATAGTGATTTTCTGAGGGAGTTCGAGCAGAAATATACTCCGAGGGAGTATAAAGATATTAAGAAGATGGAATTCTTGAATTTGAGGCAAGACAACCGGACGGTGACAGAATATGAGATTGAGTACATCCGGTTGATTCGTTATGCCAGGGGAATTATTTCTGATGAAATAGATCGGTGCAGAAGATTTGAAGAGGGATTGAGGCCCTCTATCATATGTATTGTGGCTGGTTCTCAATACCAGGATTTCTCTCAGCTAGTTGCAGCAGCTAGAAGTGTTGAGAGAGCGCAGGGCATTACAGCAGCTGCTACTGAGGAGGAGACTAGAGTAAGGAGACCTCATTTTGAGGCAGGGTCTTCATCTGTGAAGAGGGGTAGAGGAAGTTTTATTCCGAGGATCAGTAGGAGTCAGAGGCAGTCAGGCAGATCAGTGCAGTATCAGAGGCAGAGGCCGAGACCGACAGTCTCTGTAGCTAGTGCCCCAACCCCAGTAGTTCAGAGGTCTACTCCACCTGTATGTGTTCACTGTGGCAGGTCACATGGGGGTATTTGTTGGAAGACTGGTGTATCCGGAATATGTTTTAAATGTTGGTCACCAGATCATTTTATTAGAGATTGCCCGAAGATGCAAGATGATAGGCAAACAGATACTGCAATTTCTCGACCCAGTGTCAACAGAGGTGGTCGAGGGGACAGAGGTTTCAGTAGAGGTGGTAGACCCGGGTTTAGTCAGAGAGGAGGATCTTCATCCAGAGGCAGTAGGCCAGATGAGGCCGGATCTTCTCAGAGGGTATATGTGATGCAGAGGCAGCCAGATGCTTCAGCAGTTATAGCGGGTACATTTTCTTTATTTGGCATTTCAGTACTTGCTTTGATTGATCCAGGATCTACTCATTCATACATTAGTGCATCTATCTTGCCTGTGTCTGAATTGCATTCAGAGTCCTTAGGATTTGATGTCTTAGTGACAAATCCTTTAGGACATAGTGTTGTGGTGAGTAAGGTAAATCGTAATAGTGCTATTGTGGTGCAAGGTGAGGGGTTTCTTGGTGATTTAATTGAAATGCCTTTTAAAGAATATGATTTAATCTTAGGTATGGATTGGTTGTCTAAGCATGGGGCTGTGGTAGATTGTCAAAAGAAGTGTGTCACCTTGAGAACCATTGAGGGTAGGAGTGTGATGGTATCTAGTGAGCAGAGACAACTTGCATCCTTGTTTGTATCAGCTGTAACAGCTAAAAGGTTGATTAGAAAAGGGTGTGATGCTTATCTTGCTCATGTGGTGGATACCAGAATAGTGGGTTCTCAACTTGATAGTATACCCACAGTTGCAGATTTTCCAGATGTGTTTCCGGAGGAGTTGCCAGGGTTACCCCCTGAGAGAGAGGTTGAGTTTGGTATCGATTTGTTGCCTGGTACCACTCCCATCTCTATCACTCCTTATCGAATGGCACCAGCTGAACTGAGAGAATTGAAGGTGCAGTTACAGGAGTTATTGGATAAAGGGTTTATTCGCCCTAGTGTTTCTCCATGGGGAGCCCCTGTTTTGTTTGTGAAGCAGAAGGATGGTACTATGAGATTGTGCATCGATTATAGGCAATTGAACAAAGTGACTATCAAAAATAAGTATCCTTTGCCTAGAATTGATGATCTCTTTGATCAATTAAAGGAAGCATCAGTGTTTTCCAAGATTGATTTGAGATCAGGGTAGCATCAGTTGAGGGTTAGAGCTGAAGATGTTCCTAAGACAGCCTTCCGCACAAGATATGGGCATTATGAGTTCTTGGTGATGCCTTTTGGGTTGACAAATGCACCTGCAGCCTTCATGGATTTGATGAATAGGGTGTTTAGGCCCTATCTAGATCAATTTGTAGTGGTTTTCATTGATGATATTTTGGTGTATTCACGTAATAAGGAGGAATATGATAAGCATCTGCGGATTGTGTTACAGATCTTGAGAGAGAAGCAGTTGTATGCTAAGTTGTCAAAGTGTGAGTTTTGGCTTGATCAAGTGACTTTTCTTGGTCATATAATTTTAGCAGATGGTATAAGAGTCGATCCAAGTAAAGTTGAAGCTATTTTGAATTGGAGTCCACCAAAGTCTGTAACTGAAATTAGAAGTTTTCTAGGCTTGGCAGGCTATTACCGACGGTTTGTGAAAGACTTCTCTTTGATAGCTACTCCACTCACCAGATTGCTTCGGAAGAGAGTTAGATTTGTGTGGACGGATCAGTGTCAAGCTAGCTTTGAGCAGTTGAAAGAAATGTTGACTCAAGCACCTGTTCTTACTTTGCCCGTGGAAGATAAACCATATGTGATTTATAGTGATGCTTCACATAATGGTTTAGGATGTGTTTTGATGCAAGAGGGTAAAGTCATAGCTTATGCTTCTCGGCAGTTGAAGCCGCACGAGCTTAATTATCCGACTCATGATTTGGAATTAGCAGCTATAGTGCTTGCTTTGAAGATTTGGCGACATTACTTGTATGGGGAGAAATGTTTTATCTTTACGGATCATAAAAGTTTGAAATATTTGGGTGTTCAGAAGGAGCTGAGTCTTCGGCAAAGGCGATGGTTAGAACTGATTAAAGACTACGACTGTTTGATTGATTATCATCCTGGTAAGGCAAATGTAGTTGCTGATGCCTTGAGTCGGAAGTCTTTGGCAGGTTTGACTGTTTATTCGCTCTCGTTGCTTGTTGAGTTGAGAGCGTTGCATGCTAGTTTTGAAGTATGTGATGATGGAGCATTATTGGCTCAGCTGCAATTGAGACCAATATTGTTGGATCAGATAAAGGAGGCTCAATTGGTGGATGAGAAAATTCAGAAGATAGTATCAGATTGCCGAAATGGGGTGAGCCGAGATTTCTATGAAAAAAAATGATGGTAGTCTTTGGTTCAAGGATAGGTTGTGTGTTCCTGATGATGATAGTTTGAGAAAGATTATTTTAGAAGAAGCACACCAATCAGTTTTTGCTATGCATCTGGGTAGTACAAAGATGTATCATGATTTGAAACAGCATTACTGGTGGTCTGGTATGAAGAGAGACATAGTTGAATTTGTATCTAAGTGTCTCACTTGTCAAAGGGTGAAAGCTGAGCATCAAGTTCCAACAGGGTTGCTTCAACCTTCAACCTTTAACAGTGCCTGAATGGAAATGGGAGAGAGTGACAATGGATTTTGTATCTGGGTTGCCATTGACTCAAATGAAGTATGATGCTATCTGGGTGATTGTTGATCGATTGACTAAGACAACTCATTTTCTTCCAGTTCGGATGGACTATTCTCTTGAAAGGTTGGCTGAGCTATATATCAGAGAGATAGTGAAATTGCATGGAGTCCCAATTTCTTTAGTATCTGATCGAGATCCCTGGTTTACTTTGAGGTTTTGGAAGAGTTTACATGGTGCATTGGGTTCTCGATTACACTTTAGTACTGCTTTTCATCCGCAGACAGATGGGCAGTCAGAGAGAGTGATACAGATTATTGAGGATATGTTGAGAAGCTGTGTTATTGATTTCTCTGGAAGTTGGGACAGATTTTTGCCACTTGTGGAATTGGCTTACAACAACAGTCATCAATCTAGTATCGGTATGGCACCATTCGAGGTATTGTATGGTAGAAGATGTAGAACGCCTTTGTGTTGGAATGAACTTGGAGAAGACAAATTAATTGGTCCTGATTTGGTTAAAGAGACTGAAGAAAAAGTGAAGATAATTCTGAATCGGTTAAAAGCAGCTTCAGACCGACAGAAATCTTATTCAGACTTGAAAAGGAGAGACATAGAGTTTGGTATTGGAGATAAAGTATTTTTGAAAGTGTCTCCTTGGAAGAAGATTTTAAGATTTGGTCGAAAAGGGAAACTGAGTCCTCGTTTTATTGGACCGTATGAGGTATTGGAAAGAGTTGGACCAGTTGCATATCGACTTCCTTTACCGCCTTAATTGGATAGAATTCACAATGTCTTCCATGTTTCTATGTTGCGAAGGTATAGATCGGACCCATCTCATGTTTTACCAGTTGAATCTATTGAGGTGAGTCCGGATCTCACATTTGAAGAAGAACCAATTGCTATCCTGGCACATGAAGTAAAAGAGTTGAGAAATAAGAAAGTACCATTAGTGAAAGTTCTTTGGAAAAACCATGGTAGAGAAGAGGCCACTTGGGAGAATGAGCAAGCAATGCGAGATCAATATCCTCAACTGTTTCAGACTTAATATCAGGTAATTTCGAGGATGAAATTTCTTTTTAGAGGGGGAGAATTGTAATATCCCAAAGTGTGCCCTAGAAGTTTTGATAATTGTTGTTTTAATTGAATTTAATGTATATGTGTAATTGGAAAGAGAAAGGAAGTGAAGAGAGAGTGTATATGTTGTATATATATATATATCAATATATACAACATATACAACATATACAAGTCAAGTGAGTGGAGGTTAAAAGATGGTTAGTTAATGAATTTAAATTAATTAAGTTAATTAGTGGAAATGGAAAAATTAAGTGAGTGGAATGAGATATTTTAATATTAATGCTTAGAGGAGAGGGTTTTGAGGAGATAGTGGTTGAGATTTGACTTTGATTTCTTTCTTTTCTTCTTTCTTTCTTTCTTTCTCCGTGGTCCATTTCCTTTTCTTTCCTTTTCTCTTCTTTTGGCCGGCTATCAAAGAATCAAGAGAGCAAGGAAGAGATTTGATCTTTCATACTCAAGATTGAAGGAAGTTTGCAAGTGATCAAGTTGGACATTTAAGAGTTTCTTCATCCTTGATAAGTTTCCTCTTGATTCCTTGATTTCCTTTTAAGATGTGTTTGAGTTTGTTGGTTGAGTGTTGATGGTATGTGTATATGGTCGATTAAGATGTATTTGAGAGTGTTTGGTTTAATTGATTTTGATGTTGGTGTTGGATTGTAAAGAAGGAGTTAGGTTTGATGTTGAAAAAGTAAGAGTTGTGGGTATGTGATGGTTGAAAGTGGTGTTTGATGTATGTTTTGAAGTGTTTTGGTGTTTTTGCAAGTTATTATGGTTTTTGGGTGTGTTTAGTTTAGTTTATTTGAAGTGAAAAATGGTAGAAGAAAGTGGTTTATTGGTTGTGTTGTTGTTGTTGCCGGAATCTGAATTTTTGACTTGACACGCCCATGAGCATGGCCAAGTCTTTGGGCGTGTCGATGGTTCTGTGTTGCAGTAGCATTTACACGTCCAGTGACACGCCCATGTCACTGAGCGTGTCATAGCTACTGTGTTGGTGAAGGATTGGCACGACCATGAACACGCCCATGTTGTTGGACGTGTCAATGTTTCTGGGAAACAGAATGTATTACACGTTCAGTGACACGCCCGTGGCTCTGAGCGTGTCAAAGCTTCTGTGATGTGAGTTTAGGGCACGGTCAGGGACACGCCCGTGTTGTTGAGCGTGTCATGTGTAGAGTTTGCCCTAGTTAGACCTTAGTCTTCTTATCGCATTTGTATTATTCCTTTTTGGATTAGGTTGTGAAGAGTTTGAGTTTCCCTAATCCAAGTATTGAAGGATTCTTGGAAGAAGAGTTTAGTGTTTTGTGTGAGTTGCTTTTGGAGGTAAGTACAAGCTACATGGTTGCATGCATTTATATGATTTTGATACTTAACATGTTTGATTGTACATATGTTAAGTAATTGATTATATTGTTACTTCATGTGGTAAATGTTATGATTAGCATAATGTAAATTGAGATATAATGAGATGTGAAATCAATGTGGTTGGTTATAATGATGTAAATGACATAATTGAGGCATGTTTGCCTAGATGATATGCAATGCAATTGATGATATATATATATATATATACTCTCTTGATGAGATATGGAGCCATGGTTGTTGGCTAAAATGATAATGATGGTAATGAGATGATTGAGGCATGGTTGCCTAAGTGATGATGAGTAAATGAGAATGAAATTGAGAATAAAATAATTAATGAATTGTGTAGCTAATGTGTTATTCCATTTTCAGAGTTTTGTGTTGGTGGCATGCCTATGGTAACAATCTCTTGAAGTTAGGTTGGGCTTGATCCTTGAAGCCAAGTTGGGTTGAAGTTTAACATGTTTTACTCCCCTTGAAGCTTGGTTGGGTCTAGTCCTTGAAGCCTAATTGAGATGCTACAACCCTTGAAGCTAGGTTGGGTTTGGTTCTTGAAGCCAAGTTGGGTTGATACTTAGCATGCTTTGTTCCCCTTGAAGCTTGGTGGAACCTAAATTGTTGAAGCCTAGTTGGGATAATGATAATGATAAATGTGATAATTGAACCAAAACATTAACTCTGAAAGTTGAATGGCATATTAGTGTTTTTGGGCCCATGCTTGTCTTTATTTTTAATGTGATTTTTGAATGGTGAAACCAATGAATAATGAGATTGATTATAATGCATAAATATGTTATTGAGAATGAATGTTTGATATGACATTAAGCAAAGTAAAATGTTAAGGTATAACATTCTTTTGGATGGTGTATGGACTTGATTGTGAGACATTGGCATTACATCTAAACATAATATTATTGTAGTTGTACCACTAAGCCGTTGGCTTAGCGCGATTATGATTTATCGCGCAGGTAACAGGGAAGAACCGGAGAGTTTCTCTAGGCCGAGTAGAGTCTAGATCTTGAGAAGTTGATAGTGGAGCTTAAAGATCAAAGACATACTGCCAGACATGTATATATCTTATGTTTTGTAAAATTTGAGTTTTGATGTTTATGTATTTGGAAATATTTGTAATATTTTCCGCTGCGTTTTGAATAAACTTTTTATCTTTTGTGTTTTATAATACAATTTAAATGTTTTAAATTGGTTCATATTATTGTAAAAGAATTGAGTCGTTTGGTTTTTTTTTAAACCGTGGCATTTCTATATTCAGTATACGTATATTACGATCGTAATAGCATGCTGTGTATGTATACGGGGTATAGTGGTGTTACATTATATCATCCATACACGAATTAGCGAGTCTCTTTACCAAGGTATATGGTCAATAAAATATTAATATGGGATATATTATTTTCGAACAATTCACTCAGACAGTTTAACTAATAGTTATATTTTCAAACTTAGAAGTCAGTCCATGATAATTTTCACTAATTAAGACTTAATCCATTGATCCAACAAAAAGATAGTTTTTATGCTATATTGGATTAAAACCAAATTAAAGGGATTATCATAAATAGGTTTCCCATTTTAGAAAAATAACTAGTGATCCATACTTCAAACAAGCTCATGATTAATAAGTCTTAGTATAAACTAGGCTCACAATTAATTTAAAGTATTCCATAACTAACCTAAATAGTTGTAAACCCAATGAAAAGGTTAGTTTAAAATGGTTTTGTTTTAAAGCCCATTGTAAAAGATTTGTTTCAAAAATGAATTTTAGGCTTTGAGCTTAAGGTCATGAGGTGAAAAACATTTTTGTTTCAAAGCCCATTGTGAAAATATTTGTTTGAAAATAGATTTTGGGCTTTAAACTTGGGTCATGAGGTAAAAGGAATTTTTGACTCATCTTGGAAAAATATTTTATGTCCAAAAATCATCTTGAAAAATTTTGAAAATAGTTTCGCTCTTTTGGGCTTAAAGATTATTTTGCGCTTACAATATAATTAGGTCACATTAGGAATGGAACAAACCAAATAAGCTATGGGTCAAACAAAGATATATTAATCATAGTCAAAGAACAAGCATTTGGGTATAAACTAAAGGAAAATAATTAGGCTAACTACATGGGCTTTAGTCTTTGGGTTGAAAAGCTTAGGTTTCCATAGCAAGTATATACCAAATGGTATGAGGCTATGAGTGGTTATGCCATGATCGATCTTCATACCTTGAATAAAAGTATGGTATCCCTTATATAACACAACACGGGTAAGACGTGTATCCTAACTCATGCACACAATGCAAACTAAGATGATGCAATGGACAATATTATAATAAGAAAGAATAAAATAATAAAAAGAAAAATGAAATCAATTTCTCTTATCTCCAGTGGAGTCACCACTGTGAGTGGAGATTTTTTCCCCCACTCTCGATGGAATGGTTCTTGTGACTTTGGCATTGTTAGGCTTGGGACCTTAGAGAACACGAGCCTAAACCCAGAAAAAATGGAGTCACAACCCGGAAAAAAGAAAGGGTTGGATGACTCGATTCCTAAGAAATCCCCAACCCCCTAATGGGTTTAAAAAGTTGGGTATGAATGAGGAAGGTGAGAATGACCCAGCACCCTCATAACGCCCATTTCATTGGAACTGAACACTTTTTCAGGTCTAAATATTGTTAAATTCTTAAATATTATAATATTATACATACTATATGCAAATTAAAATAAATAAATATTCATTGTATTGAAGTTAAACAAATAAAAAAATGGACACCCATCAATCGATGTAAACATGCCCTTACAAATGTCCAAATGTCCATAAAAAGAAAATAAAGTAAATAAAATAGGGCACCCACCATAGGTGGAAACATGCCCCTTACATCAATCCAAAGTCTTTGAAATAAACTAAATTACATAAACTAAATAAACAAGACACTCATACTTGATGGAAACATGCCTTTTACAATTCCCTTTAAAAATGCATATAAATCTGAGGAAAAGAATAAAGTAAAGAAAAATAATACAACACATATGAAAATAATTGAATAATTAAAAAGAAAATAAACAAAAACATCTTAATATTATCCTATTAAGGAAATATAGTGAGCTGAGATGAGTGTCGTGCCTACAGCAGTCCCGCTAGCCGGTTAGCTGGCGGTGTCAAGGGGGCAGTGCCCTTGAAAGGTAGACGGTTTACATGATATAGTTTTGTTGAAGAATTAGGGTTTTTCCTAAACTAGGGTTTTGTATTTTTGAAAATTAGGGTTTTTCTAAAGTAGGGTTTTTAAATCAAAACAGGTTGGTTTAGGGTTTCTGAATCAATTTTATTAGGGTTTAGTATTTAGGATTTAAGGTTTCACATATTGGGTTCAAGAACTAGGGTTTAGGGTTTTTTACAGGCTTGGACGTTAGGTATTAGGGTTTTACGAATTAGGATTTTAAAATAAAGACTAGGGTTTTAGTATTAAGCTATGAGACACTTAAAATCTAAAGACACATATTAAATGTTTTACTGGACATTCAAAATAGGCTACTGTAAGGTTTGATTCTGTAGGTATAAACGAAGCAAATTATTGAATATTTAATAGGTTACTGGACAAAACAAAGTTAAATAGGTCACCTACTATGAGTTTAAAGTCACTTAATGTAAGCTACTACACATGTTTAAATAAAACACTTATGAATTGAAATCGATGAATATAAACTGGAGTTATTTGGTCAAGAGAATAAATATAAATATAATCAGTGTTTAACATCATTATCAAAGCATCCTGTATTAAATTTATATTAATTAAACTTAAAGAACATACCTTCATTTGTTGGCTCCACCATAATTATTCATTAATCCAAACTTTTCTTGCACCAATCTTGGAACTCTGGCCGAGTAGGACAAAGACAATGACCACTACCTTTGTATGGTGTGTTCTTAGTGTTGATGATATTCTGTGTGCTAATGGTTATTGATTACTCAACCACTAGGGTGTCTTAATTGCTCGTTCCTTCTCTTTTTATTGCCATCCTTATTATTTATAGGCAAACTATCCCAAAAAATCCTAATCTCCTGTGTAATTCATCTTTAAAAAGAATTCTAGCCTAATTAGGAAACCGGCTAGCCAAAACTTAAAATAAGTTAGGACAATGTTGATCTGGTGTGCCAGATCAACATGAGCTAAGGCCATGTCGATCTGGGCAACCAAGTCGACATGAGCAATGGCTCAAGTCGCATAGGCCACCTCGGCTCAAAATAATCTTTTATTTTTTTTAATTTCTGGACCAGATAATTTAATTTGGGCCAAAAAAACTTAAATTAAGGTTTTATAATTGAATTAATGCCATTCAAAATTGGACTGACTTATTTAAAAGTTGTAAACTAGGTTTAAATCTTTTAAAGCCCGATCAAATTTATTTTGGCATTCTTTAATCAGGACTGTACCAACTTAGAGCCAAAATTAAGGGTCTACAGGTAGTCACCTATAGGCACAGACACAGAGATCTAGTAGAAGGGGATGCACAGTTGGAGTTGGTTTTCAAAGACCTCGAGTGGTTAGGTCTACTACTTATGTAGGCACATCTTCAAGGGCGGTTTTCACACCTTGCCAGCATTGTGGCAAGGGACATGCTAGTGATGTTTACTGGTACTGGAGCAGAGCTTGTTTGAAATGTGGCTCTAAGGAGTATAAGACTAGAGATTGTCCTATGATAAAGGAATCTAATGCTGCTGAGGGACATGATTCCATACAGAGGTCATAGGCAGGCCTTAGATCATACAGAGGCGGCTAACCTAGTACTAGTGATGGTCAGCAGAGAGGGCCCGAGACAGTTGACCAACCCTAGACATAAGGTAGTGCTCCAGCCAGGACATATGCAATGAAAGTAGTGGAGGATCAGAATGCTTTAGATGTTGTTGTGGGTAAATTTTCCTTACTTGGCCTTAATATTTATGCATTATTCATACATATGCACAACTATAGACACAGGGAAGAATATACATGCTAATAGACTTGAATATGATATAGAGGTCACTACTCCCTTAGGTCACAGTGTGCGGGTAAATAAAGTGTATTAGGATTGTCTAATTAAAATCCACGACATAGAACTTCCTGCTCATTTAATTGAACTTCCATTTCATGATTTGATGTAATCTTGGGAATGGATTGGTTATCATGAAATCAAGCAGTCATGGATTGTCATAGAAAAACTGTGACTTTCATGATTCCTAAACATGGTGATGTTGTTGTTCACCAAGAAAAACGATTCTATCTTTCTAGTTTTATTTTTGCTACTAAAGCTAAGAGGTTCATTAGGAAGAAATGTGAAGCCTACCTTGCTTATGTGCTTGATACACGACATTCAAGCAAGACTTTGAAAGACATAACTACAGTGTGTGAATTTTCAGATGTCTTCCCAGAAGAGTTACCTGGGATACCACCAGATAGGGAAATGGAGTTTACTATTAATGTAGTTCCGGCTATAACACCGATTTTCATACCACCTTATAGGATGGAACCTCCAAAATTGAAAGAATTAAAAGTGCAGCTATAAGAATTACTTGATAAAGGGTTCATTAGACCCAGTGTGTCACCTTAGGGTGCACCATTTATGTTCGTGAAAAAGAAAGATGGTACACTATGGTTGTGTATTGATTACTGGCAGCCTCAAATTGATGACTTGTTTGATCAACTAAAGAGAGTAGGTGTTTTCTCTAAAATTGGTTTTAAATTAAGTTATTATCAAATGAAAGTTAAGGAAGCTAATGTTCTGAAGGCAACTTTTAGAACCCGATACGGGCATTATGAATTTCTAGTCATGCCATTTGGTTTAACTGATGCCTGCTTTTATAGACTTGATAAACTGAGTCTTTAGGCCTTATTTAGATTAGTTTGTGGTTACTTTGTTAATGACATACTGGTCTATTTCAAGAATAGGGAGGAGCATGATAAACACTTGAGGATTATGCTACAGACATTGAGAGAGAATTATTCATATGCTAAACTATCAAAATGTGAATTCAAGCTAACAAAAGTAACATTTCTAGGACACACGATATCAGTTGAAAGTATCCTTGTGGATTCTAGTAAAATAGAAACCATTCTTTAGTGATAACCACCAAAGAATGTGATGGAGGTTCGAAGATTCCTTGGTCTAGCCAGTTATTATAGAAGATTTATATAAGGATTCTCTAAGATAGCACTTTCTTTAACTAAACTACTAAGAAAGGAAACCAAATTCAAATAGGATGATCAATGTCGAGCTAGTTTTGACTAGTTAAAAGCCATGTTAATTGAAGCACATATTTAACACAACCAAACCTAGGTAAAGATTATGTGATTTACAATGATACTTCTCACCAGGGACTTGGTTGTGTATTAATGCAGGAAGGCAGAGTAATTGTGCATGATTCTAGGCAGTTAAAACCTCACGAGTTGAATTATTCCATATAAGATTTAGAGCTTGCAGCTATTGTATTTGCTCTACAATTTGGTGGCACCACTTATATGGTGAAAGATGTTATATTTATACCAACCATAAAAGCTTGAAATATCTGCCTACCCAAAAACAACTTAACTTAAGACAGAGAAGATGTATGAAATTAATTAAAGGTTATGATTGTATCATTGATTACCATCTTAAAAAAGCTAATATGATGGCTGATACTCTAAGTTGAAAGACTATGGCAGGTAATAAGTTATTATGTTATAAATAAAATAAAATATATATGTTATATAATTAAAAATAATATAATGTGTTGTGTTAACATAATTGAGAATCGAGCTAACCCTTTGGCAGAAAGTTGTAGAGACCCAACAAAAGAACCAAAAACTATTAGAAATGAGGGAATAAGTACACAAAGATGAAAGAATAGACTACATTATCTTGAAGGATGGTGGTTTATACTTCAAAAATTGACTTTATGTTCTTGATGTGAAAGAGTTAAAGGAGAGTATTCTTTAAGAAGCTCACAACACTAAATACACTGGTCATCTAGGGAGCAATAAGATGTATCAAGATGTGAAGTCTTTTTTTTGGTGGCCTGGTATGAAAAGAGACATTACTAAGTATGTAATCATATGCTTAGTATGTCATCAGATCAAAGTAGAACATAAGGTGCCATCAGGTCTTCTGCAACCCATTTCAAATACCAGAATGAAAGTGGGATAGAGTCACTATAAATTTTGTGACTATTTTTCCAAAAATCTAGAAGAAGCATGATGCAATTTGGGTGATTGTTGATAGATTAACCAAGTCAGCTCATTTTTCTTCCAGTTGGAACTGACTACTCACTGGATAGACTTGCAGAATTGTATATAAATGAGATAGTAAAGCTTTATAGAGTGCCAGAGTCTATCATATCATATTGAGACCCATGCTCTACTTCAAGATTTTGGGAGAGTTTTTAGAAAGCATTGGGTACCCGAATCTATTTTAGCATTGCATTCCATCCACATACTGATGGCCAATTGGAACGGGTGATACAAATAATTGAGGATATGCATAGAAATTATTTTTATTGAGTTTAAAGGTACACGAGACAGATACCTACTATTAGTAGAATTTGCTTATAACAACAGCTAAAACAAGTATTGGTATGGTGCCGTATGAAGCATTATATGGAAGAAAATATAGAACTCCCTCTGTTGGACTGAATTGATTGAGAATAAGTTTATGGGGCTTGATCTCATTAGACAAACTGAAGATAAAGTGAAGCTTGTAAAGGATCACTTGAAAGCTGCAGTAGGCAGACAAAAGTCTTATGCAAATTTGAAGAGAAGAGATATTGAATACAATGTGGAGGATAAGGTATTTTTAAAAATGTCGCCATGGAAGAAAGTTCTTTACCTTGGCAAGAGGGGGAAAATAAGTCCTATGTTTATTGGACCATATGAGATACTTAAGCGTGAGGGTCTGATAGCCTATAGACTAGCTTTACTTCCAGAATTAGCCAAGATACATAATGTATTCCATGTATTGATACTCAGAAGATATAAATCAAACACCTCACATGTGGTACTGGTGGAATCCATTAAAATAAAGCCAAATCTAAGTTATGAAGAAGAACTTGTGACTATTTTAGCTCTAGAAATCAAGAAATTGCAAAACAAACACATTCCTTTAGTAAAAGTATTATGAAGTTATCACTCAACTGAGAAAACCACATGGGAAAGTGAGGAAACAATGAGACAACAATGCTCTTAGCTATTTCAAACACTTTAAATAGGTAAATTTCAAGGATAAAATTTTTAAGAGGAAGAGAGTTGTAACGTCTAAAATTTCTAAATAGTGACTTTCTGAATTATATTGATATGAGACTGTGTTTAATGTAGAGATTGACTCGGATAATTGAAATAGATGAACAAATAGGGTTGATTAAGTGTTAAAAAGTTAAAATTTAAATCCGGGTATGGATAATACTAATATTTTTAAAAAGAATCTGTAAGTGGTAAAAATTATGAAAATACCTTTGTGGCATTAGAATTAAATTCTACCATAATTGGAGTATGAAATATGAATAATAGAGCTTTAAATTAATTAAAGAAATTATTTTTATGATTTTACATAATTAAAAGCCAGATTAAAACTAAATTAAAGTGGGTGCACTGAAGATATGGTGAGTTCACCTTATGGAATCAAAACCATTATAATATGCCAAAATAGACCTAACCATCCACCATAGCAAAAATTTTTATTTCTTCTTCTTTCTTCCACCAAACCTAAGAAAAAAATTAAGGAAAATTCATGCACAATCTAAAATGTTTAGTAGAATTCATTAGAATAGGTGAAAATCTCTAAAACCATCACCATAAATTCAAGAAAAATTGAGGAAGAGAGAGAAAAACTACTTTGAAAGGAGGTTTGTGCCTTGCTTACTCATAAGTTGCTATTCTTTTGATTTCTTTTGAATTTCATGAATCATCCAGGTTGATTTTACTATTTTAATTGAAGTTTTGTGATGAAATTTGCTAATTGAATTTGTAGAGAGAGAAAGTTCGAGTATGGAACTAAGTGTAGAGAAAATTGATTAGAATCCATATTTGAAAAATTTTGAGGGAGTATGTATCATTTTTAGCTTAGAATTAATTATGTTTAAAACCACTTTTGATACATAAAGTGTTCAATTTAGGGTTATAGAAAGTTTAGGGTTTAGAATTGATTTTTGAACTAGTTAAAGAAATTATTAGTTACAAATTCACAAATGGATGGAAATAGGTGTTTTTATGAAGTTTTTAACTTAAAATTGTGGTTGGAGTAATTATTGATTCATGAAAGGGTTAAATTAAGGTTATGGCAAATTTAAGATTAAAAGGTAAGTTTATACTAATTTTTGAAAGAATTGAGTTTATGTTCATTATTGATTAAGTACATTGGTGTAGATTTTAAACAAAAATTAAGTTAAATTTTTTTTTTGAACTTTTAAAGTATGAAATTAAGGATTATATAAATTTAGGACTTTGAGAAAAATTTAAGATTTTGGAATTATAATGATTGCTTGTATTATGTTTGGTAATATTTTAATAAAACTTTTCATAATTGGGAAATTGATTAAAAATAAATAAATAAATAAATGAAATGCTCAAATATACTTATGAGTGGGGATTTTCGCCCCCACTCTCATGTGGAATGGTTCTTGCGGCTTCGACACTGTTAGGCTCAGGCCCTTAGAGAACACGAGCCTAAACTCGGAGAAAATGGAGTCGCCACCGGGATGGCTGGGAGAAAAGAAAGGGGTAGATGACTCGATTCCTAAGGAATTTCCAACCCCTTAATGGGTTTGGAAAGTTGGGTACGTGTAGGGAAGGTGAGAAATGACCCAACACCCCCACAATGGCCGGTTTATTGGAACCAGCCTCCTTTTTAGGTCTTCATATTATAGAATTCTTAATTAATACAATATTATCCATATTACTTGCAATCATTAAAATAAAAACATCATTGTATTAAAATCAAAGTAATATTCAAATAAAATAAATAAATGGATACCCATCCAAGGATGAAAATATGCCCTTATATTGTCTAATATCTAAAACTAAATAGGACACCCACCAAAAGGTGAAAATGTTTCCTTTACATTAATCCAAAATATGAAAATAATTTAAATTACATGAAAATTAATTAATGAGGTACCCAATCATGGAAACACACCTCTTACAATTTTAATACCAAAATAAACAAATAATAATCAAGAAAATAATCATCCATGATAAATTAAACATTGAAATTAAATAAATCGATCATCAAAATATATAAATAACTACATAATCAAATCTAAATCTAAATAAAATAATAAATATACAAATTTAGGGTTTATATCTTAAATTAAGGTTTTAGAATTTTAATTACTAAATTAGGGTTTTGAAAAAAAGAAAGTTAAATACACAGACTCATAATACGCAAATAAATATTGACCCCTTCGATGAGCCCATATGGCGGTCCCGTTAGCTGGTTAGCTGGCGGGGTCAAGGGGCAGCGCCCTAGAAAATTTTGAAAACTGGTCTTTAGGTTTGTAGGTTTTGGTGTTGAAAATTTTAAAAACTAGTTTTAGGGTTTGAGGAAAATATGATTAGGGTTTTGGAAAACAAGGATTGGGTTTTTAGTTTAGAAATTAGGGTTAGGGTTTTGATAAAAACTTGGAACTTTAACAAAGACAGTGCTAGGGTTTAGGGTTTTAATAAAAACATGGTCACTGTGTAAACCCTAATAACTTTTAATATTGATACTGGTACGAGACATGACTATTAAATATATTTCAATGAAGACACTGTGGATATAAATTGATAATGTTATCAAACAAAACTTTATTAAACTAAACAACAGATATGAAATTCATAATATTAGTAAACAGAACTCGTTATGATTTTAGACAGTTTAGAAGGTTGTACCTACATTTGAAGACTCCACCACAATTTAATAACTTAAACTCTGGCTGGGCAGAAACCAAGATAGTGTATCACTGCCTTTGTAAAATTATTCAAACGGTTTGATGCTCCTCTCTCATTTTTACTGCTTTGTTGCTTGCTATTTCAAGTTGATGAAGCTTGCTTAGGGTTTTTGCTGATGGATACTAAATTTTCCAGAGTTCCAGTAGCCAATCCAAAACCAAAACCCAAAGATCTGATCCTTCTTTAGGTTTTTAAAACCTGTATTTATAATCACTCTATGAAAGTTTTCCTGTTTAAGAACGGTTTGTTCTTATGCATGTCGATTCACGGGTTTGACATAAACCAGGACCATATCAAATTACAATTACTTGAATTTGATATAGAATGAGTCCATCTCAAATTAAAATGACTTCATTTCGACAGAAACTGAGCCCATATCGAAGTAGGTATTCGGATTCAATATGGAATTGAAAAAAACTGCCCCATATCGGACTGGGACAACCCCATATCGAATTGGGGCTTCCAATTCGATATGGGGAGCCCCATATCAAATTGGGAGGCCCCCAATTAGTTATGGAGCTTCCCTATGTCGGATTGAATGCCCTAATTCGACATGGGATGCCCCTATTGACTAAAAACCATCCGGATTCAGTGAAAAAGAAACCAAACCTTCGAATCAAACTCGTTTTAGGGTTTCGTGCACCTTTACATATAAAAACCAACCAAATCTTCTAAAATAGACCCAATTAGGATTTTAAAAGTTTAATTAGCTTATTTTAGGTCCTATTGCAATATATTAGTCCAATCAAAGATTTAAAATTAGCACCGGACTAGCCAGGGGGCAAAATCAAGGGTCTATAGTACTGATGAAAAATCTAGTTACTGGATTGAATGGCTCATCATGGAGTGGACATCCATAGTGTAAGTAGACACTTCTTGCCATTAGTGGATATTTTGTATCACATGGCAATGGGCACTTTGTGCCATTAGTGGACACTTTGTGTTATCAATAATATTGAACATTCATGCCATCATTAGGCCATTGGCCAAATTCCTTACAGTGGGCATTTATTTGCAATTAGTGACTCGTTATCTAAATCTAGAATTTTAAAATCAGTATATAAGGGCAAATTATTAGATGAAATTTAATGAAAATGAGTAAAATGAAATGTGATGGTTTACGAAAGTTGTATAAAAAACTTGAATGTGATATGGAACTTTTATTTTAAATAATGATATAGTCACTAATTACAAAATGAATATACTTTTATTTTAGTTAAAAATGTTTTAACAAATGACCACAAAGTGATTATTTTCTTTAATTTAAATCTAATAATGGAATTTGTTATGGTTTAGATAAATGTCATGAACTCAAAAGGTTAGATTATTTATTTATTTATGTTTAAAGTGTTGATTCTAATTTCATATTCATTTTCAAAATTTGCTTTTTGGTATAACTTTTGACATTTTATGAATATGCAAGCACCACTAAGCAATTGCTTAGCGTGTTAGATTTATTTCTAATGCGCATATCAAATGAGCAGATTAAATCCAAAAGAGTGAGATTTTAGAGCCTTAAATCAACTGCATCAGAGAAGGTATTATATGAAGAACTATGTATACTATATTTTGTTCTGTTCACGCAGCAATGTTTAAATTTTAAATGATAGTTGTATAACTATGGGTAGTTAGAAATTTTACATACTTTGTTGTATGAGTTATATATTATAAGTTTGCTTGAAGTATGACTTTATAATATATTATGGTAAATATGGAACATGTCTAATATGAAAATATATTGGTACAAGAATAGATGTTTGAATTAAATTGTGGATGATTGTTGGAGAGTTATTGAAATTGGAGTTGAGATTGAATGTGAAGAATATTTAAAGTATTTTTCTTCTGCAGGTTGTGTTTTGATTGGAGAAGATTCGGCAATGTTAAAATTTTAGAGGAGACTTTGTCGAAATTTTTGTTGACATTAGCTTTAATATTCATTAAAGATCAACCAAATTAGTATCTAGGTATTGTGTGATATTTCTTGATAATTGTTAATTAAATTGTCAAGTGGGTGTTACAGTAACAATCCCACATTCAACTTCTATAGCAGCTATTCCCCCTTCATCTTCTGCAGTAGCCACCATCTCAGGAACTTGCTGGGGGGTGAAGGGATGTCTCTAGCAAAGAGCCAAAATCATGTTCAGTGATTAGGAGGGGTATCCTCTTTAAAGAGCCAAAATCTATAAAAAAAATAAGAAAATAAAATTTAATTATAGTAATTAAGCAAAAAAAAAAAGAGAAAAAAAAGAAAATAAAATCTATAAAAAAATAGAACCTTATGATGCATTGGAGACATGATATGAGGGTACAGTGCTAGGGATTAAGAGATCAGCCTTTGTAAACAAGAAGATAAAAAAAATAATTTAGAGTAATTACGCCAAATATAAGAAAAATAAGAATAAGTCTATGTAAATAATAGGAAAATGAAATTAAATGAAAGAAAAAAAGATAAACAAAATAAACATATTGAAAAAATTTAAATCATTTAACATACCTAGCCATAAACATACCTCTTTTTTTCCTTCCTAATTAGTCACAAAAATTATATAATCTTTGTGAAGTTTCCAATCTTTAGATGATTTCCTACTTCTTTCTTTTAAATTTTGAAGGGAAGGAAGAGGAGGTGCATTTGCCAAGTTAAGCTTCTTGACTAACCTGTCTTGGGGATAGCTCGAGTCGATGGTGTAAGACTTTGTTTAAACAAATTACACATGTCCTTAAGGAACGAATAACCAATTGAGCCCTATGCTCCTCAGGGACAAAGCCATTGCCTAGATCTTTATAAGGCTACCAAACAACTTGATGATAAAAGATTATTATCATTCTCAAAGAAAACTAAAAAAAAAGCAAAATAGTTAACTTAGCATATAAGGTTTGCCTCTTTCTTCCAAAGGGAAGGAAAAAAAGATTTATTTTTGCTATATGTGACATTCTTTAACTATTTGTCAAGTTGTTAAAGGATGTCAAAGATAGTGGGAAGTCTGACCATGCTCTTATTTGCAAGGATAGGTGGTCTGATCTCACTCTTATTCAAAAAATAATTTTTCATAGAAGGTATACGAATTAAAAAGTAGGCCTACAAAATAATAATAATCAAATTTAAAACAATTAACTCTAAACAAAAAAAACTAAATAGTAACAATACTTGTACTTACAAAAAATGGAGAGAATAAATCCTTTAATCATGGAGACCTTTGGCTTGGTTCTAAACTTCATGATTGACTCCATGAGAATAGCCAACATTGTGGGTCCTAAGCATACCTATTAATAGTTTTAATATTAGAAAGTAGGGATGAATACATTAAATTATAAGCAAATCTTGACTTGTTCACATCTAATACCCAACCAATGAGCATTAATAGATATGCTTGGACATAAGGCCATAACACAGGGCTCCCATTTTTATTTTTTGAGAGGCTTGTAGAAAATTTTCCCTTAACAAAGTTTCTTTAAAGTGCACCCTTATAAAATTAGTAGCCTCTAGGATCTTCCCCATTTTTATACTACATAAGGTAATAGCCTTTTCAAGATCCGTATAACATTACTCCGTAATAGGATTGACATTGATTGGCAACCCTATAATATAAAGTAAATCTTCTAAACTAAAAAAACTAAATAATACCTATTTTCTACGCTGCCTACTTCAAAACAAAAATTGTTTGGATTGAAGAAAGATAAAATGACATCCAATGAAGGCAATGGTTGCCTCAAATTTTTGCTACTTTTAGAAGATTGTAAAAAAAATATTTAAACATATTTTTCTGCTACTTTCCTAACACTCCTAACTACAACCCATAAGATCAAAAGGTTGTGGTGATTCACTATTTTTTTTCTATGAATAAAAAAAAGGGAAATGCTAATTGCAGTCACCTTGGAGAGTGATTGTTAGACAATCTCTCTCCTATTGGCTAAAAAATATTTATTATAAGTTCATTTATGAAGAGAGATATTATAATCAATATTTTTTAGCTAATAGAAAAAAGATTGTCCAACAATCACTCTCTAAAGTGATTGCAATTAGCATTTCTAAAAAAAAGATTAAAAACAACATTAAAAGAAGAGAAAAAAAATCTCTTGCCAAGGCTTTCTCCGTGCTGCATTTGGACCTTTCAATATATAAAGAAATTTTGGATATTCAGTTTATGTTGACATCATATAAGCTATGAACCAACTTAGTTTTTTAATGGTAGAAGCATAAACCAACTCAGTTTTTCAACATATAACAACAAAAACCATTTGTCACATAAAATTTCAAGAAATGCTTCCACAGAAATATTGTTTAATCATATAAAACTTCCAAGAGAAATGTTGAAGATACTCAACTGCATCTGTCATAAACCATAGGCACAAGTCTACCAAGAATAGAAGTAGGAAAATGCATAAGCTTTTGCAATCTATAGATAATTCATTATTTATCACTATTTTTCTACATGAGCAAGACATGCTTCTATGAGACTTAGCTCTCCTTTTTTCCCGAACATGATTAAGAAAATATTTCATTGAATCTGCTTATTATCAAAATAAAAAGAATTCTTTGCTTAACAGAAAGGATATTAGGATTAAGAACTATATCAAAGCACCCAATAGTTGAAAACTTTTAGATATTTATATATTTATTTATTAGAGAATTATCATATATATGAAAAGAAACTATATTGTAACATTCTTATACCTTACATATATAAAATATGTACTTAAGGTACAAGAGTGCTATAGTAGGAAAACCTGTAGAAATACTATTTTAAAATTTTAGTTAAATGAAAATGTAAGCTAATTCAAAATTTGAATATTTTATGTATATATATAATACAAACAAATAATACTAATTAAAATATGGTTTTAAACCACATAAAATGTTTTAAAAAAAATTCATCAGAGTTTTGCTTATAAAATCATTTTTGCTATATCTTCAAAATTGAAAATCCTACAGGAAAAAAAAGACCTCTAAAATTCAATTTTCATAAACTCCAAAAATACTTCAATTTAACCAATCCAAAGCAACATAATATCAATCAAATAGTAATAGACAAAATAATAAACGGCTTTTATATAAAGATAATATTTATAAAACTTCAATTGATTTGTCAAATGTAAAATAGTTGTAATTACAAAGCCATAATATATTGGAGAAAAAAACTATATATGATATGCAACAACAATAGAAATGGTCTTGTATCAAGATCTTTAAGCTTTTATAATCACCCTCAAACCTAAGCTTTCTTAGACTTATCAGGATTCCTTCTATTTGTACCCCTATCTTCTGTATGATAATATTTAATCGCGCTAAATTATACAGTTTAGTGATGCTTAATTTGGAAATAAATAAATAATTAAATTGAAAATCCTCAATTCATAATAATTTAAATATAAATCCTTTCATAAATGAAATACTCATAATTTTAAAAAGAGTTCCATAAACTTTAACCATAATTTAGACAAACTCATATTTTTAATATTCCATATCTTAACATACTTAAATTATGTCCATACATAATTATCCAAGTTTCGATAACAATGAACAGGCCCATCGCGACCTGTAGGTCTCAGCATCGGAGACAAACCATTGAGATATCAGAGTATCTCGCTCGAAGGTATATAAATATAATATTCAAAGTCTCCTCAGTATCATAGTATCTCAATATCGTAGCATCACAATGCTGTAGTGTTTCATCCATAGATGTAAATATAATAATCACGTTATGACACATCCATAATTATAGGCATGCTAACTTAATAGTACCAAACTCAATATTACAAATTAGGAATATGTGTAGGGCATTAAAATATAACAACATTTCTAACAATATTTTAAAATCCATCTCAAGTCATCATTTTTCTTATTTTTCTTACAATTCATCAAAACTCACCTAATTAATATATATAGAATTTTCTTAATTCATTTGATAAATAATTTAATATTGAGATTCAAAATTAACATTCATATAATTAAATAAATTTTAATAGTCAAATAACTATTGAAATATTTTCATCCATCTTATAAACTACAAATTCCATAATGTAATGGTTTTCAATTTGATTAATTAAATCAAACATCTCTTTACATTTGTATTAAAATTCATAAAATTATCTTTTGAATTTCATAAATAATTAAGTAATAGTTTAAAAATAATACCAAAGACACTTATATCATAATTCATAAAATTTCACATGAATTTCACAAATCAATTCATGTAACAATTTAAAAATAATACCAAAGAAAGTTTATATTAAAAATATAACAACTTTAATTAAACATTTTCAAAATAAGTATAAACCTCAATTAGCTCCAAAAATCAATTTAATTACTTCCTAAGTCTCAAAAAAAAAAAAAAATATTTCTCCACCACCTTGAATTAAATTAGCCAAATAATACTCTTAGATAAATAAGTTTCAATTCTTCAATTAAACATATAATCTACTTAAATGTAACACTCATATACTCTACATACATAAAATATATTCATAGGATACAAGAATACTACAGTAGATAAACTTGTAAAAATACTCCATCAAAATTTTAGTTAAATAAAAATGAAAGCTAATTCAAAAATTTGAGTATTATATGTATATGTATAAACAACAAATAAATAATATTAATATAATTAAAATAGTGATTCAATATTTAAAATATTATATGAAATATATAATACAAATAAATAATACTAATTAAATTATAATTTTGATTAAACTACACAAAAATTTCTAAGAAAAGTTGCCAAAATTTTATTTAAAAAATCATTATTGCCAAACCTTTAAAATTGAAAATACTATAAAAAATAAAGTTCTAAAATTCAATTTTCATATACTCCATAACTACTCTAATTTAACCAATCCAAAGTAACAATATATTAACCAAATAATATTAGACAAAATAATATTTATATAACTTTTATGTAAACATACATTTACAAAACTCTAACTAATTTATTAAATATAAAATAGTTGTAATTACAAAACCATAATATATTAGATGCAAAAACTATACATGATATGTAGCAGCGCTAGAAATGGTACTGTGGCAAGATCTTTAAGCTTTTATAATCACCTTGAAATCTAAGCATTTTTAGACTTATTATGGCTCCTTCTATTTGTAACATTATCTCCTGTGCGATAAAATTTATTGCGCTAAATTATACAGTTTAGTAGTATTTAATTTGAAAATAAATAAATAAATTGATTGATTGGAAATCCTCAATTCATAATAATTTAAATACAAATCCATTCATAAATGAAATTATCATAATTTTAAAAAAGTTCCATAAACTTCGATCATAATTTAGAAAAACTCATATTTTTAATATTTCATATCTCAACATATTTAAATTATGCCCATACAAAATTATCCAAGTTTCAATAACATTGAACAAGCCCATCACAACCCATAGATGTCAAGTACCAAAGACAAAGTGTTATGATACTAGAGTATCTCGCCTGAAGACATATAAATATCATATCACAAGTCTCTTTAACACCATAGTATCTCGACGTCGTACATCGTGATACTGTTGTATCTCACCTGTAGGAGTAAATATAATAATCATATCAAGAAGCATCCATAATCATCGGAATACCAACTTAATATTATCATACTCAATATTACAAATAAAAAATATGAGTAGGGAATTAAAATACAATAATATTTCTATCAATCTTTTAAAATCCATCTCAAGTCATTATTTTCTTATTTTTGTCACAATCAATCAAAACTCACATAATTAATATATATAGAATTTCCTTAATTCATTTGATAAATAATTTAATATTGAGATTTAAAATTAACATTCATAATTAAATAAATTTTGATAGTCAAATGTGTAACACCCCTACATTCAATACATGCACACTACAAACACCACAATGTAGTATACATGTACTAAACATAGAGATGCTACAGATTTTCTTAACATTTTAAACATTACCATAATCTTTCAATTGCATACATTATAGAAAGATAAGTAGTTAACTTGTAATACAAAACTAAATAGATATATATAGATACATTTAGTTGTTACGCAGCGGAATTTATCAAATATTTACATATATAAAAACATTTAATTTCATATTTACAAATATACACATATGTACATTAAAATCATTACTTTACAAAATATAAAAGAGTTATACATGATTGGCAAGTCTCCTCTGATCTTTAAGTTCCCAAAATCAACTCTTCACTGTCTACTCTCACTCGGTCTCGAAGAGCTCTCGGGTTCAACCCTATTACCTGCGCGATGAAACACTATCGCGCTAAGCCAACGGCTTAGTAAGATAATGCATGCTAATGTTATGCTTTAATGCAATGCAATGCCAATTCTCAATCCATATTATACATGTAACATCATATATGCAAAGCTAACAACATACCTTTACATTTCATAACTCAACATAAATAGACATATCATATTTCAACATCTTATTATATACCTCATTAGTATTCATTTAATCATTCATAATCAACACTAAACAAAGACAAGCATGGGCCCAAAACACACTAATATGCCATTCAATTTTCAGAGTTAATGTTTTGGTTTTATCATCACATTTATCAATATCATAAACCCAACTAGGCTTCAAGGATTAGGTTCAACCAAGCTTCAAGGGGAGCAAAGCATGTTAAGCATCAACCCAACTTGGCTTCAAGAACCAACCCAACCTAGCTTCAAGGGTGGTAACATCTCAATTAGGCTTCAAGGATTCAATCCAACCTAACTTCAAGAGATTGTTACACTTATTAGGCATGCCACCAACAACAAACTCTGAAAATGGAATAACACATTAGCCACACAAATCATTTATTATTTAATTATCATTTCCATTCTCAACTCTCATCATAGCCAATAACAATGGCCTCATATCACATATAAGTTAGCATAGCCAATCACAATGGCATCTTATTCCATCACATTATACATATAGCATTATTGATATAAACATAACCAAACACATTACTCATCACATGAGTCACAATACATGAAATATCACATTGTTCACATAGTATCATATACATTGCCATTATCATCATATGCAACAATGCAATAATACAAGATTTGTACTTATTTTACTAACAATTCATACAACTCCTAACTTTTCTTGTCCAAGATTCTTTAACCTCTTAGATCAATGATCAATCACTATCTTCAAGACTTAAATCAAAAGTAATAGCATATACTTGTTTAGGGATACACAAGAGATAATCCAATTAGGGCAAACCTCAACCCTGACACGTTCACCCACACGGGCGTGTTCATGGCCGTGCCCTAACTCCACAACGCAGAAACATTTACACGCTCAACAACATGGGCATGTTCCTGGGCATGTAAATTCTCAAATCTTACAGTAGCTATGACACGCTCAATAACACGGGCGTGCTACTGGTCGTGTCAAACCTACTGCCTCCAACACAATTGACACGCCTAAAAACCCTGGACGTGTTCATGGGCGTGTCCGGGCACAAATCAAGACTCCAATCAAAAACAACCATACACTCAACAACACACTTCTATACATTAACATCCTCTTCAAATAACCTTAACAAGACTTACTCAAAACTCATCTCAAACTTGCAACACACCCAAAACAAACCAAAACACACATCAAACACCAAACACAAAATCATCTCAAAACCCTTACCACATATACAACATCATCTCTTCGAACCACTTACTCTTTTCTTCAATCCATACTCAATATCCATCATCCAATCACTCAAACACCTCTCACATCTCAAAATCAACCAACACACTCTTAAAAATCTATCAAACTCAAATATCATTTCAAATAAACACAAAGATCACAAAAGAACTTACCAAAGTTACAAAACTTCTTGAATCACCAACTTGATCACTTAATCTTTCTTCAATTTGAGCTTCACTTAACAAGATCTTCTCTTTGCCTCTTGCTTCCTTTGTCTAAGGAGGAGCCGGCCACAATGGAAAAGAAAAAAGAAAAATATCAAGAAGCAAAGTCAAAATTTGCTTTTAATCTCCACCAAGTGATCTTATCCAAGCAATTACCAAGATGCCCTCAATCATATAACTAACTTTTTGTCTCATATAAGCCCTTATATGTAATTACACACTCAACAAAAAATAAATATCTCTTCCATTGACTCTTCATTTGACCAATTTATATGCTATATATATCATCATATACACAACATATACCATTCTCTCTAAACCCTAATTCTTTTCCCCAAAACACATATACACAAGCATTCACTTTCCAAAATCTTTTCTCTTGCAATTTAACACATATATTCAATCCAATATATCACTACAACAACAGTAACAACAACATCAACAACATAATCAAAACTTCTAGACCATATATGAGGATATTACAAAATGACTTTTGAAATACTGTAATCCATTTTATAAACTACAAATTCCATAAATGTAATGGTTTTCAATTTAATTAATTGAATCAAACCTCTCTTTACATTTATATTCAAATTCATAAAATTATCTTTTGAATTTAAAAAGTAATTAAGTAATAACTTAAAAATAATACCAAAGATACTTATATCATAATTCATAAAATTTTATATGAATTTCACAAATATATTCAAGTAACAATTTTAAAAAAAATACCAAAGCAAGTTTATGTAAAAAATATAATAACTTTAGTTAAATATTTATAAAGTAAGTGCAAACCTCAATTAGCTTGAAAAATCAATTTAATTACTTTCCAAGTCTCAAAATAAATAAAATACTTCTCCACCATCTAGAATTAAATTAGCTAAATAATACCCCTAGATCAACAATGTTCAATTCTTCAATTAAAAACATATTCTACTTAAAATTTATACTCATATACCCTAAATGCATAATATACATACGTATAATATAAGAGTACTACAGTAGGTAAACCTGTAAAAATGCTCTATCAAAATTTTAGTTAAATAAAAATGAAAGCTAATTCAAAAATTTGAATATCTTATGTATACGTATATATGTAGCAAATAAATACTATTAATATAAATACAAGAGTGATTCAATATTTAAAATATTATATGCAATATATAATACAAATAAATAATAGTAATTAAGTTATAGTTTTGATTAAACCACAAAAAAATTTTCAAGAAAAATTTGCTAAAGTTTTATTTAAAATATTATTACTGTCAAATTTTCAAAATTAAAAATCCAGTAAGAAAAATATACTTCTAAAATTCAATTTTCACAAACTCCACAGCCACTCTAATTTAGCCAATCTAAAGTAGTATTATATCAATAAAATAATATTAGGCAAAATAGTATTCATATAACTTTTATGTAAACATAATATTTACAAAACTTCAATTGATTTATCAAATATAAAACAGTTATAATTACAAACTTTATTATATTTGATGCAAAAACTTACATGACATGCAACAACAGTAACAATGGTCTTATGATAAGATCTTTAAATTGTTATGATCATCCTCAAATCTAAGTTTTCTCAGATTTATCAGGATTCTTTCTATTTTTAATTCTGTCTCATGCGTGATAAAATTTAATCACGTTAAGCTATACAACTTTATGGTACTTAATTTGGAAGTAAATAAATAAATAAATAAATTAAAAATCTCAATTCATAATAATTTAAACATAAATCCTTTCATAAATGAAATAATCATAATTTTAAAAAAAGTTCCATAAAGTTCAACCATAATTTAGGCAAATTCACATTTTTAATATTTCATATCTTAACAGACTTAAATTATGCCATGCATAATTGTCCGAGTTTTGGTAACATTGAATAGACACATTGTGACCTATAGGTCTCGACACCGAAGATAAAGTGTTGTGATATTATAGTATCTCACCCAAATGCATATAAATATAATATCATAAGTCTTCTTGACACCGCAATGTCTCGACGTTATAACATCTTAATACTATAGTATTTCACCCGTAGGCGTAAATATAATAATCATATTATGACGTATCGATAATCATCGGTATGTCAACTCGATAATACCAAACTCAATATTACAAATCAAGAACATGTGTAGGGTATTAAAATATAATAACATTTTCATCAATATTTTAAAATCCATCTCAAATAATCATTTTCTTAATTTTCTCATAATTCATCAAAACTCAAGTAATTAATATATATAATTTCCTTCATTTATTTGATAAATAATTTAATATTGAGATTCAAAATTAACATATAATTAAATAAACTTAATAGTGAAATGACTTTTGAAATACTTTAATCCATTTTATAAACTACAAATTCCATAACTAAAGGTTTTTAATTTAATTAATCACATCAAACCTCTCTTTACATTTATATTAAAATTCAAAAAATTATCTTTTGAATTTCACAGATAATTAAGTAATAATTTAAAAAATAATACCCAAGACATTTATATCATAATTCATAAAATTTTACATGAATTTCATAATTACATTTAAGTAACAATTTAAAAACAATACCAAAGCAAGTTTATGTAAAAAATATAACAACTTTAATTAAACATTTTCATAGTTACATTCTGTCCAAAAACTTGTTACATTCTGTAATATCCTAAATTTTTGAAAATTTTTAATTTTTAAAAATTTGATAAAATAAATTATAATTTAATAGGATAAATTAAATTAATAGTTTTAAATAAAAAATAAAAAAGTAGAATATATATGTGATATATATGTAAAATATACATAATATATAAAAGTCAACACCTTTTAAAAGAAAAGTCAAAAGTCAAAGTAAAAAGGGTATTTTGGTAATTAAATCTTAAAAAATTTAAAATTATTAAATTAATCTTAAAAAATAATTAATTATTAAAATATTATAATACATATATATATATATATATGGTTATTATTAAAGGATGAAAGGAAAGAGAAAATCAAAAGCTATTTTCATCATCTTCTTCTTCTTCCTCCTAGGCCGAAACCACCATTGATGGTGTCCAAGAAATTTTTCTCTTCCATACTCAATTTATTGAAGGATTTAACAAGTTTAAAGTTAATTTTTGGTGATTTTCACTAAATTTGGTAAGTTTCCAACTCCTTTTTTTTTTTTTGAATTCCATGGAAATTTTGATTATGTGTGATTTTGAATTTTTAAGTAGTATGTTATAATTATTGAAATTGGTGTGTATGATGTTATTTTGGGTAGTTATTAATGATTTTAAGGTTGGATTGAAGAAATGGTTGAATTTGGATAAAGAATGGTGAAGAGAGAGAATTTAGGGTATGGACTTTTAGGGTTTGAGAAATCATAGTTTTTAATTGTGCAAATTGATGCCAAATGAATTATTTTGATGCATAAACAAGTATTTTTGAGTCAAATATTGGATTTGGTTGTGTTTGATTGGAGTTTGAGAATGGAAGTGTGATTTAGGGTTTTGGAAAAGTGATTTTTTCCAAAGTTGTAGAATTGTTTCATTTTATTGGCTTAAGTGTGTTGTTTGGAAATATAAGTGATGAATATAAGCTTAAAATGATTAATGGATTGTGTTGGAATGGAAAACCTTCAATGGGGAAGGTTATGCCATTTTAGGGTTTTGTGTATAAGAGTGTATTTTTGTAATGTAAATGGTTTAAATGTATTAAAATATATTTTTAATAATATAAATAAACTTAATATATTAAAATGAATGGCCTAGTATGAGAATCCAATGTTAAACTGAGGTTAGCCTTAAATTTTAAATTTTTGCTTGGATGGGGTTTAATTATGATTTAATATTTGAAATGCCATTAAATGTGATACTAAATGATTATTTGCTATCACATTTGGTTTAGGCATTGAGGGAGGTTGATTTGCTTCATCCAAGTGGTGAAGGAAAAGTTGGAAGGATAGGATTGGAGGTTGTTTTAAGCTTGTTTTGGTTGCCATTTGAGGTAAGTACAAACTTTGAATACATTGGTTATGTTTGCATGACATTTGGGCTTAACACATTTTGGTTGAAAAATGTGTTAAGCTACTTGATACATTGGTTATGTATGAATAATGTGCTATGACATTTATAATGTCATATATGTGCTAAATGCATTGTGAAAAGCCATTGATAATGGCTAAATTGTGTAAAATGTGAAATATGTATATTATGTAAAAATGACCCAAAGTGTTTGGGTAATGCCATTTGTTGTGTATGCATTAAGAATATTGTTAAAAAGCCATTGGTATTGACTATATTACATTAAATGTGATTAATATGCGAATTATGTGGAAATACCCAAAGTAATTGGATAATGTGTTGTAAATGCAAAAATGTGGTATAATGTAATGAGATATGTGGAAACATAATGAAATGAATTGATATCGATATAAATGAGAAATATGAATAAATTGTGTGCGTAGTATGTTATTCAAATTTCAAAGTTCTGTGTTTGGAGGCATGCCTATGATTTGGCTACAGGCTAGATGTTGGGCGTCATTGTAAAAATAATTTTGAGATGCAATGACCGGGTCGTAAGCATAAAAAATAAGTCCTTGAAGCTGGGCTAGGTGAAATGACCGGATCATAAGCTCAGACCTAGTTGGACTATTATATTGATATTTTGCCTACAGAGCTAGACACATAGTGTTATTATAGACTAAAACAGTAACTCTAGAATTTGAATAACATATTAGTTATCTTTGGGTCCATGCTAGTGTTTGTTTTTATGTAAATTATGGATTGTGAAATATTTAAAAAGTATGAGAAAATGAAATGATGTGATATCCATATGCATTGTGCATTGACATTGCATTTGAGTTTTATTGTTATCAAGTTTGTATCAGTAGGCTTTTGGCTTAGCGCGATTGTTTACATCGCGCAGGTGACGGGATAGATTCGGCTGAGCCGAAGAGTTCTTCTAGACCAGGCCAGGTCTAGACTTGTGATTGTGCTTGTAGAGTTGATATCAAGATCAAAAACACTATCAGCAACATGTATATATTTTATGTTATTGTATATTTTGGGTATTATGCATATTATATCATATTTTTGGATTTTATATATTGTAAACTATAAAGAGTGTTTGAGTTAAGTTATTTGAAATGAGAGTTTAAATATGTTATAAATTATATATATATATATAATTAATGTTTGAGAAACTACGTGAAATCAAAGAGTATGGGTGAAATGGTGATTTGAAATTATTTGTGAGTATTTTCTGATGCAGGTTGTGTAATTGATAAATTTAGGGATGTCCAAATTACAGATAAAATTATGACAAATTTTTTCTAGAGATTTCATATAAAATATTTATTTTGGGTTCCTATAACAAGTAAAAAATATTTATATACTATTTAATTTTATATATTTAGTATTTGAAATTTTAAATCAGAAAAGTGAAATTTTTTATTCAACCAGCCTGTAACATTTTTGTACCGTATATGCGTATTTTACATATGCTGAAAATATGTATTGTATGTATATAGAGTATAAGAGTGTTACACATTCTGTCCTGTAGGTATGATACACACTTCCACCCATCTCTGTATATCTTAACTCGTTAAAAACACCGCCGCTCGATTGAAAACTTAAACGAAAACTTAAAGAATGATGAATTACGACAGTGTAAAGCTGAGGTTTTTGATGGCATCTTCAGGATTGACTTAAAAATAAAAAAAAAACAATTACAATTAAGATACTTATATGAATATTGCAGCAAAAAGTTAAGCAGTTAATTGATAATCAATTCGGACTCACCACTCTTTCTTCATTGCCAATTGACTTGTGTGCGAATTGGAAAGAAACAATGGCTGACAAATTGTTATCTTTAGTTTTAGATGCTAACATATAGGATGGCAGACAAATTGTTATCTTTAGTTTTAGACGCTAACATATAGGATCACCTTTTTTGCAGCTGTGCATGTAAAGTAAATGATTAAGTAGGGGTCAACTAGAAGCGCATCAGTTTTCAATGACTGGCAAGATAGGGGCACATCGGACTGTAAAGTCATTACAGATAGTTGCAATCATTCCGAACAGATGCTAGATTTGTGTGTTGAGAAAGCCAAACAACACCTTACTGAGTTGCTGTAATCTAAAATGATGCCATATTTCAACTTTGGATCTTAATATACAATAAAATTATTGTCATATCTATACAATAACTATAAGCTACGATGTAATATAAAACTCATGATTAAATATACAGAAGGTCTAATTTAGTGTACAATTACATGTAACTAATTCAATTTCAATGACTATTACATTCTAATATTTAAATATAAGTATTGAATTATAACCTAGATTAAGTAATCCATTGCATTCTAATAGTTGAGTTCAATTAGGCATTAATAGAACACACCAATATATATCCTAAGACATATTTGCTGCATAGTTACATAATGTAATGAAAGTAGTTACTTGGAATGACAAGAAGTGAAATTCAATTCAATTATTCATTAATAGAACACAACAATGCATATCCTAAGACATATATGTTGCAATCAGTCATACAATGTAATGAAATTAGTCAATTGGAATGATAGAAAGTGAAATTAAGTTCTATTATGCATTAATAGAACACACTAATGTATATCCTAAGACATATTTACTGTAATTAGTCACACAATGTAATAAAATTAGTCAATTGGAATGACAGGAAGTGAAATTGAGTTCAATTAGGCATTAATAGAATACACCAATGTATATCCTAAGACATATTTGATGCAATTAGTCACATAATGTAATGAAATTGGACAATTGGGATGACAAGAAGTGACATTGAGTTTAATTAGTGGAGAAATTGTATTAATTGAACACTGTAATGTCTATCCTAAGATGAAATTAGCCAATTGTAATAACAAGAAGTGAAATTGAGTATAGTTAGTGGATAAATTATACGTAATGTAACAAAATTAAAGTAATGGATTAAGACATTATTAGATGAATGCTTTTTATCAACCACAATACGACATCGTTTCCTAGATGTCACATCCAATTAATGCATGCGTTTACCCAATGTGGCACGATTTCTAAAACCATTCAGCCTGAAGAAATTTTTTGAAGATATTCATGAAATTGAACAATCATTAACATCAAGCTTCGACTACTAATATGCTTTCACAACTGCATAACTAAAGATTTGAATATCTTTTGAATTTTTGCAGCTCTATAGCCATGGCAAATCAGAATAATTAAAGGAATTTCCAGTTTGATTACTATTATGAAGGCCATGAAGAGATGGTAGTAAGTATAATAATTATTCATATTGCACGATACTTATGGTAAAATGTTTAAAAACAAAGTAGGGTTTTATCATTTATATAAATTATAAAAGTGCAATGATTTTGCTTCTTTAAAATTTATCACACCAATATTTTGTTTGTGTTAGCCTATTTCTCGAGGCCTTACAATAGTTTCTAGATATCCACTACCGCCTGTGGTCATCCTATAGTTGGACTGCCTAGCTGATTTTCAAGTTCGTGGTGATTACGCATGGTGGGTGGAGATTGTACAAAACATTTAATGCAGATTTTCTATATGGATAGAGGGATTGAACAACTTTTCTAGAGGTTTCAGTTGCATCCTCGGACATATATGAAATTTGAGTTTGCTCTGCCCAGTCGTATGTATTATAGGATCTATGCTAATCAAGCAATGATAAGGGAGATAGATTATACAGCTCGACTAGGTCCTACTGTTGCTATAAATGAATAGGGGGCTCAACCAGATGATCTTGATGAAGAAATTTGTATCAAATGCACCCTTGATCTCCTCCCCAAGCCAAATGATCCTAGGTTTACCTGAGTGTTGAATACATGTGACTAGAAATTAAGAGTGGTATGTTCTGACCTTCATTATTTGCTTTGATTTGACTTGTTGAGATTGTTGGTTGCTAATTTAGTGTAAATGTATACTTTAAAATACTTAGTTGCTAATATTATAAGAAATCATTTCCCTGATGTCATATCCAATTAATGTATGCGTTTACCTAATGTGGCATGATTTCTAAAACCATTCAGCCTGAAGAAACATTTTAAAGACATTCTTGAAACCGAATGATAATTAACATCAAGCTTCGACTACTAATACGCTTCCATAACTGCTCAACTAAAGATTTAATTATCTTTTAAATTTTTGCAGATTTACATACATGGTGTAAGCGAGAATTTTCGCCCCTATTTCTGGTGGAATGGTTCTTATAACTTTGACATTGTTTGACTCAGGGCCTTAAAGAATATGAACCTAAACCTAGAGAAAATGGAGTAGCCACCCGGACGGACCGGGAAGATAGAAAGAGGTGGATGACTCAATTCCTAAGGAATCCCTAACCCCCTTGTTGGATTTGAAAAATTGGGTATGTATGGGAAATGTGAGAATGATCCGGCACCCCCATAGTGCCCGGTTCATTAGAATCTATCTCCTTTTTCAGGTCTAAATATTATTAAATTCTTATGTTATTAAGATATTATCCATATTACATACAATAAAATAAAAATAAATTCATCCATAAAATAAGATAAAACAGTACATCACAAAATAAAAGGGATACCTATCTTTAGATAATAATATACCCTTACAATTCTCAAATATTCATAATATAAATAAAATGGGACACCCATCAATTGGTGAAAACATGTCCATTATAATAATCCTAAAGTCTTCAAAATAAATAAAACAAAGAAAGAAATAAGGCACCTACAAAGTGAAAATATACCTTTTACATCTTAAAATCACTTTAAAATATAAATAACAAAATAAACACAAATCCATAAATATATAAGTAATCATTCAAAGAATTATAAAACTAGGGCTTAATTAAATAGAAATAAAGATTAATCATAAAGAATTACAATCCACTAATAAATATTGACTCAATTGACAAGGGGTTACATACGGCAGTCCTGCTAGCTAGGTAACGGGCGGGGATCAAAGAGGCAGCGCCCCCGAAAGGTAGATGATTTATAGGATTGGGTTTAGTTGTAGAATTAGAGATTGGTTATACAAAATAGGGTTTTTAATCCTAAACCAGGGTTAACATGCAAAACTAGGATTTTAATTATAAGATTAGGGTTTTATTTACAAAACTAGGGTTTAATGTGTAAATTAAATTAAAATATGCAAATCTAGGGTTTGATATTAAAACATGCAAAGATTAGGGTTTTAGGATTTATAAAACTGAGGATCACACGAGTAATGGAAGTTTTCTGTCTATTTTAATCCTAAGTTCATAACTTAATGTGAACGATTTACAATGCTGTTTATTAATTGAATAATGTAATTAATCAACAGAAGTAAATAATTGAATTGAATTTATTAAAGGAAATTAAACCTGCACTTGTCAGCTTCAACAAGCTAAATTTGTTGAACCAAACCTATATCTTTGAATGATTGAAAGTCTGGATCAATGGAGGTCATGGTTGGTGCCTTGGTGATCTGAGGATCAAGCTACTGCCTTTTTTATTTTATGCTTTTGTTTCCTGTTTAATTCTTCTCTATTATTGTTTCTGTTTAATTGTTGCTTTGATAATTGCTTCCATCCTCTCTGTTACTGCCTCTCAATTTTTTAATTGTTGTCGTTTTACTTTTCACTTAAACTTATATTTATAAAAAATAATTAGGTCAAATCTTGGGCATTAATCAACAGAAGTAAATAATTGAATTGAATTTATTAAAGGAAATTAAACCTGCACTTGTCAGCTTCAACAAGCTAAATTTGTTGAGCCAAACCTCTATCTTTGAATGATTGAAAGTCTGGATCAATGGAGGTCATGGTTGGTGCCTTGGTGATCTGAGGATCAAGCTACTGCCTTTTTTGTTTTATGCTTTTGTTTCCTATTTAATTCTTCTCTATTGTTGTTTCTATTTAATTGTTGCTTTGATAATTGCTACCATCCTCTCTGTTACTGCCTCTCAATTGTTTAATTGTTGTCGTTTTATTTTTCACTTAAACTTATATTTATAAAAAATAATTAGGTCAAATCTCGGTCATTAGACCTAACTCATCCTAGTTTAATTAGGATTTTAAATAAAAACCATAAGTATTTAGCTCAGATTAATTCTTAAAATAGAAGTCATATCGAATTAAAACGCCTTAAGTTCGATATGAACCAAAACCCATATCAAACTGGATAGTGTGCCAATTCGAATTGGAGCTTGTCCAATTCGATATGGATGTGCTCATATCGAGTTGGATAAGCTTTCAATTCGATATGAGTGATGTTCATATCGAATTAGGAGTCCAATTCAATATGAAAATGTCCATATTGAATTGGATAGCCCTAATTCGACATGGACATAGCCCATGTGAAATTAAACCAAACTAAACCCATTTTAAGTTTGGATCGAACTATTTTAGGGCTTTAAAAATTGAATCGGTTTATTTTTGGGCCTTTTAAAATTGGACCGACCTAATTAGAAGCTTCAAATTAGTTTTAAGCTTCTAAAGTCCGACCGAACTCGACTTGGCCTCTATCAATTAGGGTCGAACTAGCTTAGGACCAAAATTAAAGGTCCACAGTTTTGCCCCCATCTTAAACAATTTGAGACTTTAGTAGAAGAGAGTGAAAAGAAATGATAAAACTTCTAAATTTTGCACCAAGCATCTACAAAATAAACACACAAAGACAAGTGAACAAAAATCCAAAGAATGGATACCCTTTGGTGAGGAACCACTAAGTATCGACATCCAACTGTCGAACGATTCTAATATCTCAACGGCCTATTGGGAAACTCTAATATCCTAATGAAAATCACCAAGCAACTCTAATATCTTGGTTTTGATGAACTTGAACTGGTTTGGGTTCTAGACCTGAGGTTGGATTTGGGTTCTCGACCAGAGACTGGATTTACGTTCAAAACTGGACTTGAATTCTTAACCCGAGACTAGATTTAGGTGCAGGACCTAAGACTGGATTTGAGTTCTCGACCTGAGACTAGATTTGGATTCTCGATCTGAGACTAGGGGTTCTCGATCCGAGACTAGATTTGGGTTCTCGACCTTAGACTCAATTTGGATTCTCGACCCTAGACTAGATTTGAGTTCTCAACCCAAGACTGTATCTGGGTTCAGGACTCGAGACTGGATTTGAGTTCTCAACCCTAGATTGGACTTGAGCTCTTCTAGCTGGACCGTCCCTTTGTCGTTTGAGAATTCTAGCCAATTATTCTTAATGGATTCTACTGACCTTTTATCATCTAAGAGTTCTAGCTTGCTTCTAGTCATTTGTTCCATACTTTAATGGATTTTATTGACATTCTGTCATCTGAGAGTTCTGGCTTTCTTCTAGCCACTTGTTCCATGCTTTGCAAAAAAATCAGCTATATTTTTAGCTATCTCTCGTATCTTCTCTTTGCCCCCTGCATGGCAAAATATTAAAGGTTTGAAAATATTTTATACACGCATAAAATCAAAAATTAAAAAGAGAAGTTTTGGCCCCCTTTGTAGGCTCAAACCAATGATTTTGTTCCCATATAAGCTTTGATCGATGTTTCTGTTTTGTTTGGTTGCTTTTACAAGAATGCATCTCCATTTTTGTAAAGTGATTGGATCATTTTCAAGCAATAGGCCTTTTATGCCCCCTGATGCTATGTCTGCTTATGATTGTTTACTTTACTGGGTGTCTGCTATTCCAAGAATAGACAATATAAGATAGCAAAATGGAGTGTGATATGCTCATGTATGCATGATATACATGAATAATATTTATAGTGTTTTCATTAACTCATAGACTGAGGTGATAAGCCAAAGCACTCCCATTGGTTCTTTCTAGATGCTCATTTAGGTCTTGCATTAGAATAGTAGAAGCCTTCATGTCTATGGCTTTATTTTCGAAATGTTGGAAACTTGAGTAGTGGGAGCCCAAGTATGGTAGTCAAAGACATGGGAGATACCCATTTCAAAACATTTGGTTGGCAATTTCTTCATGACCTCACAAATGATCTTTTCATTAGGCCACTTTTGTCTAATATGTCCCTTGAGATTTAACGATGCAATGTACTTCCCTAAATTTGAAGGCTAATCATAACAAAACACATTTTTTATTTTAAAATAATATTTTGGCTTTGTTAGATTGTGAGGGGAAATTTTTTCCCCCAATCCCGGTGGAATGGTTCTTGCAACTTCGGTACTGTTTAGGCTCGGGGCCTTAGAGAACACGGACCTAAGTCTGGAGAAAATAGAGTCGCCACCCGGACGGGCCGAAAAAAAAAGGGTGGATGACTCGATTCCTAAGGAATCCCTAACCCCTAATGGGTTTGGAAAGTTAGGTACGTGTGGGAAAAATGAGAAATAGCCCAACACTCCCACAACGCCCGATTCATTGGAACCGGCCTCCTTTACAGGTCTTAATATTATAAAATTCTTAAGTATAATAATATTATCCATATTACATGCAACAATTGAAATAAAACATCATTATATCAAAGCAATGTCCAAGTAAAGCAAATAAATGGACACCCATCCGAAGATGGAAACATGCCCTTACATCATCCATGTCTATACTAATAGGACACCCACCAAAAGGTAGAAACATGTCCTTTACATTGGTCTAAAATATAAAAGCAATTTAAATTACATGATATTTAACTAATGAGGTACCCATAAAGTGGAAACGTACCTCTTACACTTTTAATACTTAAACAAACAAATAGTAACAATAAAGAAAACATCCATCCATGATAAATTAAATAAATCAAGCATTGAAATTAAATAAATCAACCATCAAAGCATATAATAAACTACATAATTAAATCTAAAAATAAAGCAAGTAAAGATATAAATTAGGGTTTACTGTTTCTATTTAAAGTTCTTTAATTAACATTTAGGGTTTTGGGATTTTAATAATAATATTATTATTTGTTTAACCTACTGTAAAGGTTTGGGAAAATTAGAATGGATTAGGGTTTCATGAATCAAATTAGGGTTTAGGGGTAACATTATGAAATTAGGGTTTTAGAATCTTAAGACATTAGGTTTATAGCTCTTGGTTACTAGATTGTGATTACTGTATTGAGTTTTAAGGTTTAGGTTTATAAGATTTTAAGGTTTTAAGGATTAGGATTTAGGAAAACTAGGGTTTACCGTATTAGTTTTGAGAGAATTAGGGTTTTTGACATTTTGGAAAACATATTTGATTTTAGGATTTAAGAAAACAGTTTAAAGTCTTATAAAATAATCATGATTTTTTAGAAATTTTAAAATAGGTTAGGATTTGGAGATTTAAGAAAACATATGGAAATTTTGGAAAAAATTAGAGGAAAACAGTTTAGGGTTTTTAAAGTTTTTGGTAACAGAAGAAACGATTTAAGGTTTTTAAGGTTTTTGAAAACAGAAGAAATAATTTAGGGTTTTTAAGGTTTTTGGAATCAGAAGAAATAATTTAGGGTTCTTAAGGTTTTTGGAAATAGAAAAAATAAATGAGGGTTCTTAAGATTTAGAAGAAACATTTTAGGGTTTTTAAGGTTTTGGAAACAGAAGAAACAATTTAGGGTTTTTAAGGTTTAGAAGAAACATTTTAGGGCTTTTAAGGTTTTGGAAATAGAAGAAACGATTTAGGGTTTTAAGGTTTTTGATTAATTTGTATGATGAATTAATTCAATTTGAATGATGAAGCTATTATAAAGAAATAAATAAAGAAAATAGAGATTCAAACCTCCGTTCGTTGGTTCCACTAAAAAATTACTTTCTGGATGAACAAAGACAAAGGCAGTGTGGCTACCTTTGATGAATTGTTGATTGCTTGCTTCTTGCTAATCTTTTCTGGCTAGGGTTTCTGTAATCCAAGTTTAAAAGTTAAATTTTTGATCCCCTAATCAAAGTCACTGATCCCAAGTTCCAGTCCCTTAATTCTGAGTTTTAAAGTATTATTTATAAGAAAAAATTATAAGACTAATTCTAATTATTTAAGGAAACTAAAATTAATTAGGAAAAGAAACCAAAACCAAATAGAATTTGGTTTCGAAAAAAATTGCTTTGGAAAATTTCGCTGGCGAAAATTGCGAACGTTGGAGGGTGAAAATTGCGAACTGGGTGGGCGGCTAGTTCCTTCGGCTAATTGGCTTGGGGCCAATTTCGTGCGGTGAAATTGGCCAAGGCCATTTCGCCTCAGGAATTTCCTACTGGTGAATTAGCCTTTGCCAATTGGACCTTCGGCGATGAAATTTTTTCGTCGGTGATTTTTCCATCGTCGATTTTTATTTTCTATTTTTATTATTATATTTTTATTAACTTCACCATTTTTATTTTTATTAAAAATTATAAATAATACATACTAAAATAAATATTATTTAATTAAAATACCACAAAAATTATTTTAAACTATATAAAAAATAACGGACCGGAATGGGTCAAAAATTAAGGGTTTACAGTTTTCCCCCTGCTTGAACGATTTGAGACTTCATTAAGAGAGAGTGAAAAGCAATAAGACTTAATTTTTCTGAGATGGTTGAGGTTTCGGGTTCTGGACTGGATTCGAGTTTTGGACTCAAGGATAATTTTAGGTTCTAAACCTAAGGATAATTTTGGGTTTTGGACCCGAGCTAAGTTCTGTAATTAAAAGAGATTTTAGGTTCTGGACCTAAGGATAATTTGGGTTCTGGACCCGAGCTAAGTTCTGGACTTAAAAGAGATTTTAGGTTCTGGACCTAAGGATAATTTGGATTCTGGACCCGAGCTAATTTCTGGACTTAAAAAAGATTTTAAGTTATGGACCTAAGGATAATTTGGGTTCTGGACCCGAGCTAAGTTCTTGACTTAAAAGAGATTTTAGGTTCTGGACCTAAGGGTAATTTAGGTTCTAGACCCGAGCTAAGTTCTGGCCTTAAGAGAGATTTTAGGTTATGGACCTAAGCGTCATTTGGGTTATGGACCTGAGCTAAGTTCTGAACTTAAGAGAGATTTTAGATTCTGGAACTAAGGGTAATTTGGGTTCTGGACCCGAGCTAAGTTCTGGACTTAAAAGGGATTTTAGGTTCTTGACCTAAGGATAATTTGTATTATGGACCCGAGCTAAGAGAGATTTAATTCTCTGCAAAAAATAATTATAGTCAGTAGTATATAAATTTTGTTTGCAAAAAAATTTAGCTGATTTTTTATGCACATATAAAAAATTTAGCTGATTTTTTATGCACATATTTTCTCCTTACTGTGAGCGGGGATTTTTGCCCCCACTCCCGGTGGAATGGTTCTTGCGACTTCGGCACTGTTTAGGCTCGGGGCCTTAGAGAACATGAAACTAAGTCCGGAGAAAATGGAGTCGCCACCCAGACGGGCTGGGAAAAAAAAGTGTGGATGACTCGATTCCTAAGGAATTCCCAACCCCATAATGGGTTCGGAAAGTTGGGTATGTGTAGGGAAGGTGAGAAATGGCCCAACACCCCCACAATGGCAGGTTCATTGGAACCGACCTCTTTTACAGGTCTTAATATTATAAAATTCTTAAGTATAACAATATTATCCATATTACACGCAACAATTGAAATAAAGCATCAATATATCAAAGCAATGTCCAAGTAAAGCAAATAAATAAACACCCATCCAAAGATGGAAACATGCCCTTACATCATCTATGTCTATACTAATAGGACACCCACCATAAGGTAGAAACATGTCCTTTACATTGGTCTAAAATATAAAATAATTTAAATTACATGATATTTAACTAATGAGGTACCCACAAAGTAGAAACATACCTTTTACACTTTTAATACTTAAACAAACAAATAATAACAATAAAGAAAACATCCATCCATGATAAATTAAATAAATCAAGCATTGAAATTAAATAAATCAACCATCAAAGCATATAATAAACTGCATAATCAAATCTAAAAATAAAACAAGTAAAGATACAAATTAGGGTTTACTGTTTCTATTTAAAGTTCTTTAATTAACATTTAGGGTTTTGGGATTTTAGTATTATTATTATTATTATTATTTGTTTAACCTACTGTAAAGGTTTTGGAAAATTGGAATGGATTAGGGTTTCATGAATCAAATTAGGGTTTAGGGGTAACATTATGAAATTAGGGTTTTAGAATCTTAAGACATTAGGTTTATAGCTCTTGGTTACTGGATTGTGATTATTGTATTGAGTTTTAAGGTTTAGGTTTATAAGATTTTAAGGTTTTAAGGATTAGGATTTAGGAAAACTAGGGTTTACCGTATTAGTTTTGAGAGAATTAGGGTTTTTGACATTTTGGAAAACATATTTGATTTTAGGATTTAAGAAAACAGTTTAGAGTCTTATAAAATAATCATGATTTTTTATAAACTGTAAAATAGGTTAGGGTTTTGAGATTTAAGAAAACATTTAGAAATTTTGGAAAAAATTAGAGGAAAACAGTTTAGGGTTTTTAAAGTTTTTGGAAACAGAAGAAACGATTTAGGGTTTTTAAGGTTTTTGGAAACAGAAGAAATAAATTAGGGTTCTTAAAGTTTAGAAGAAACGTTTTAGGATTTTTAATGTTTTGGAAACAAAAGAAACAATTTAGGGTTTTTAAGGTTTAGAAGAAACGTTTTAGGGCTTTTAAGGTTTTGGAAACAAAAGAAACGATTTAGGGTTTTAAGGTTTTTGATTAATTTGTATGATGAATTAATTCAATTTGAATGATGAAGCTATTATAAAGAAATAAATAAAGAAAATAGAGATTCAAACCTCCGTTCGTTGGTTCCACTAAAAAATTACTTTCTGGATGAACAAAGATAAAGGCAGTGTGGCTACCTTTGATGAATTGTTGATTGCTTGCTTCTTGCTAATCTTTTCTGGCTAGGGTTTTTGTAATCCAAGTTTAAAAGTTCAATTTTTGATCCCCTAATCAAAGTCCTTGACCCCAAGTTCCAGTCCCTTTATTCTGAGTTTTAAAGTATTATTTATAGGAAAAAATTATAAGACTAATTCTAATTGTTTAAGGAAACTAAAATTAATTAGGAAAAGAAACCAAAACCAAATAGAATTTGGTTTTGAAAAAAATTGCGTTAGAAAATTTCGCTGGCAAAAACTGCGAGTGTTGGCGAGAACTGCTAGAGCTGGCGGGCGAAAATTATGAACTGGCTAGGCGGCCAGCCAATTCGCCGCAGGAATTTCCTGTGCAGGAAATTCCTGCAGGCGAATTGGCCTTGGCCAATTGGACCTTCGGCGATGAAATTTTTTCGTCGTTGATTTTTATTTTTATTATTATATTTTTTATTTATTTCACCATTTTTATTTTTATTAAATATTATAAATAATAAATACTAAAATAAATATTATTTAATTAAAATACCACAAAAATTATTTTGGACTATATAAAAAAAAACGGACCGGACTAGGTCAAAAATTAAGGGTCTACACAGATTAATGTCATTATACCTCAGAGCTCAATTTTTTAAATTATCATATCTATAATATGATAACCCTAGTTAACATACTAAACTCAGGAATCATTTTCATTTGAGCAAGAACTATTGCTCTTTAGATAGACATATATACATTACTTGACCAAAGGTCTCATTAAGTTTAAATATTATCTACCTCATATGCATGCTTATTCAAATAATCTCCACTAACAAACTCTACCTACCAAAAGAGATCAATATGTCTTTAATAGGCTTGAAATGGGGTTTATAAGGGATATGAGTTAAATGAAGGCCATTTCTATATTGGAGTTGATGTGACACTACTGATAAACCTTCACACTATAAACTTCTTGTTGGAACTGTATACTGCTAGAGGTTCCATCTTGTTATCTTGCTTAATGAAAAGATAGTGCTTGAAATCATACTTCATGACAAGACAAAGCTTGAGATCTTTATAAAAAGTAAGGTTTAAAATTTTATCTCATTGGAAGAAATTTGGAACTTTGTTGTTGTTAAGGAGTTTGAAACCCCTATTGTTATTCTCTCTTTGCCTTTTCTATTCTTATCTTTTTTTCTCTTCTTCTTTTTATTGTTTCTTTATTTTTTTTCTTTTTTCTTTTTTTCTTTTTGTAGTTTTTTTTGGGTCCTAACTCTAAGAGAGTTATACCATTTTATGCTTCTGACTATGGATGAATGGAGTACGATGAGTTTGCTTCAATGAGGATGAACCCCTTTGTTACTTTGATATTATAGGTTTGAGATATTATGCAATGTTTAAAATTTTAGATACTAAACTCTTAATTTAATATTGACAATTGATAGTGAATTATGATATAAGTGGTATGGATAAGTGATTTAAATATTGGATTGAAGAAATTATTTATTTTTATGATTTTAAGAGACTAAAAATTGAATTAGAATCAAAGGTTAAGAGTGAGGGTGCACCATAGTTAAAATAAGAGTGGCCACACTAGATTAAGACATATATATATATAGGTGGACAGGTGTGTGTAGTGTAGAAGCTTCTCTCTTTTTCTTTCTTCCTTCCACGTTCATCATCACCTTCACCATCAAAAACTCCTTCTTTCTTTCTTCTTTCCTGGACTTTAAACAAAACTTAAGAGAAAATCACATCTAGATATATGTTTTTAGAAGAATAAGCTGGAAAAGTTGAGATTATCAACAAGTGATTAGAGAAAAAAAAAGAGTTTAAAGAGGTATGTGCTTATGTATTTTTGATTTGCAACTATCTGAATTTCTATGAATTTTATTGATTAAAGTGATTGATTGAGTTGTCTTTGAAGAGTTTTTACTGAAAATATTTGATGTAAGCTCTTTCTATGTTAAAGAAATTAGTTTTGATCCATTGTTATCATATATTTGGATATATAGAGTTTAAGTTGATAAGTGTTTGAAATAAAAAAGTTTGCTTGACAAAACCAGTAACATGGCCATGTCACTGGGTGTGTCAACGTTGCTGTATTTCAGTATTGATGACACGATCAGTAACACGCCTGTGTCTTTAGGCGTGTTATAGCTACTGTGATGAAAATAAATGACATAACTCGGACACGCCTGTATCATTGGGCATGTCGTAGCCACTGTAATGCAATTTAAATGACATGGCCAGTGATACGCCCTGTCATTGGGTGTATGTAGCCACTGTAATGCAATTTAAATGTTACGGCTAGTAACACGCCCATTTCATTGGGCGTGTCACTTGAGGAAATCGCCAAAATAACTTTTTACTTTGTTTTTCATTTGTAATTCTAGCCGTAATAATTATAAGTCCTCAAAGTATAAAGAATTTCTTTTTGAAGTCAACTCTAACAAGTAGTTTAATAATTTATTTGAATTTATGATAAAATATGTGTGATACCAAGTGTCAATCAAAGAACTGTTCCGTTGAAGTGTTGTGTATGATTTAATATTAATTAATAACTATTGAATTGCTCAAATCATATTGATTTTAGATTTAGCTTGGAATTGAATGGCAAGCCAAAGAGAGGATATCCAAAGTAATAGTAGGCACTCTGTGCCATCAATAGACACTCTATGTCACCATACTTAGCGGGCATTCATGCCATAGTGGGCCATATGCCAAATTTATATAGTGGGCATTAAATTATCAATAGTGACCTGTTATCCAAATCTAGGATCTGAGTTCTGTGTGTATGGACATAATTAAAGAAGTTATCTACTTTGAAAACAATATGCTATATGGATATTGTTGAATTAACAAATTCTGAATTTAATTGTGTTTAGTATTTCAAGTTTAAACGAATTTATCAATTGCTTTATTTATTATTCTAAAAGTGATATTTCCTATTGTTTCTAAATCATTTTATATATGGTTCTCTTTTCTTTAATTTTTTTTTGCATATTGTGAATACATAAGCACCACTAAGTTTTGCTTAGCGTGTTAGAATTATTTTATGATGCGCAGATCAAACTAGAAGAGTTAAGACTTCAGAGTGAGAGATTTACGTTACTGGTCAACTGCGTCATAAAGGTTCAAGAATAATATTATAAATATTGTATTTTGTATAGTTCACATGGAAATACCTTATACTTTTGTATGATAGTTGTATAAGTTTGAGAGTAGTTTGAGAATTATAATAATATAAATTAATAATAGGAGTTCTTTATAAAATTAACAGATATATGCTTGTAATATTGGATTGGTTATAGTAGTTCTTTAAAAATTTAACAACTGCATTAATACATAGAAGTATATTGGGTTAAATTTTTATGATACTTCTATAGACAAGTATTTTTGTTAGGTGACATCTCCTATGTAGTTAAGTGTGTAGACTACATAGGGGGTGTTACATTTAGTGGTATCAGAGCAGGTTTAAGCGGTCCTAAGTTGTAGGTTAAAAGAAAAGACAAGTACAACTGTCATTGCTATGTGAACTATATAATTGAATAAATGTTTGATGCAATTGATTTTTAATGTTTAAATGTATAAGATGGCCTCTGAATCCCATCAAGGTGCAGAGGAACAAGCTGCATCCTCACACAGTCAAGCTAGTGTGGAAAATCAGCAGCCATCGAAACCTTCAGTGGAACAAATTCCCTTAGATCCCCAATTTGTGAGAAATAATTGAGAAGTTCTCAGGCAAATTGTAAGAGTTGCTCCTCTTGCACAACCTCTACTACTAGTGTCCCAAAGATCTCCATTGGAGAGAATTAGAAAATTGGGAGCAAAAGATTTTAAAGCTCGTGATATTGACGAGTCTTCAGTAGTGGAGTATTGGATGGAGAGGATTGTGAGAGTTTTTGATATTCTGCATTGTACTGATGAGGAAAGATTAGAGTGTACAATTTACTTATTGCAGGAACAAGCTTATGCCTGGTGGGATACAAAGCAGAAAGGTGTACCCATAGGTAGACTCACTTGGGCATTTTTTCAAGAAGAATTTAAAAAGGAATATATTAGTGAGATTTATTTAGATGAGAAGCGCCAGGAATTTTTGTATCTTAAGTAAAGGCAATCATCTGTGTCTGAATATGAGAGGTAGTTTGTTTGCCTCAGCAAATATTTTCTAGAGTTAGTTGCATTTGAGGAAGAGAAGTGTAAGCAATTTGAATAGGGTTTAAACAGTCAGATCCGGGTGTATTTAGTAGCGATGAGGATTAAAAAGTTTTCCACTCTTGTTAATGCGGCAGTCGCTATAGAAAAATGAGATTAAACAAGAGCAGGAAGAAAATAACAATCAAAGAAGGAATTTTCTAGTGAACAACAACAAGGTGGCCAGAAAAGATAAAGAAATATTCAAGCCCAAACTCAGGGGTCTGGTAGAGGAAGTGGAGCTAGTTTTCAGAAATCTAGAGGTGGTAGGATTGGAGTGGCTATAGGCTCATCTTCAAGGGTTGTTACTACACCTTGTCAATATTGTGGTAAGGGCCATGCAAGTGAAGATTGCTGGTATAAAAAGGGGGCTTATTTGAAATGTGGTTCTTTGGAGCATAAAATTAGAGATTTTCCAACAATAAAAGAACTATAAGTTGTTGAAGGACATAGTTCTGTACAAAGATCTCAGTCAAGCCGTAGGATAGGTATAGGTGGTCAACCCAGTGTTAGTCAGTAGAGAGGATCTGAAATAGTGGATAGACCTTAGAATTGAGGCAGTGCTCTAGCTAGGGCTTATGCCATGAAAGTTGTGGAGGACCAGGATGCTCTTGATGTTGTAGTTGGTAAATTTTCTTTACTTGGTCTTGATGTGTATACATTATTAGATCCTGGATCTACATATTCTTATATATGTACATCTATAGCTTCAGGGAAGAAAATGTGTGTTGATAAACTTGATTATGAGATAGAAGTTACAAATCCCTTAGGCCATAGTGTGAAGGTAAATAAAGTATATCGAAATTGTCCACTTAGAGTTCATGATGTAGAACTTTCTGCTGTTTTGATTAAACTTTCATTTCATGAATTTGATGTAATCTTGGGAATGGATTGGTTGTCCCGACATCAAGCAGTTATGGACTGCTGTAGTAAAGTTATATCTTTTAAGATTCCAAGTTATGATGAAATTGTAGTTTGAGGAGAAAAACAATTTTATCCTTCTAGTTTGATTTCTGCAGCTAAAGCTAGAAGGTTGATTAGGAAGGGATGTGAAGCTTATCTTGCTTATGTTAATGATACACGATATTTAAGAAAGGTTTTGGGAGACATACCTATAGTGAGTGAGTTTTTAGATGTTTTTTTCGAAAGAATTACCTGAAATACCACTAGAGAGGGAGGTAGAATTTGTTATTGATGTAGTTCTAGGTACGACACCAATTTCTATTCCATCTTATAGAATGGTACCTCCAAAATTCACAGAATTAAAGGTGCAACTTCAAGAATTTCTTGATAAAGGATTAATAAGATCTAGTGTGTCACCTTGGGGTGCACCAATATTGTTTGTAAAGAACAAGGATGGTACCTTAAGATTATGTATAGATTATCCACGGTTGAATAAAGTGACTATTAAGAATAAGTACCTGTTACCTAGGATTGATAACTTGTTTGATCAGTTGAGAGAAGCAGGTGTTTTCTCTAAGATTGATCTTAAATTGGGTTATTTTCAGATGAAAATTAAAGAAGTAGATATTTTGAAGACAACTTTTAGAACTCGATATGGACATTATGAATTTTTGGTTATGCCTTTTGGTTTAACTAATGCTCCAGCAGCTTTTATGGACTTGATGAATCGAGTTTTTAAATCTTATTTAGACCAGTTTGTAATTATTTTCATTGATGACATATTAGTTTATTCTAGAAATAAAGGGGAGCATGATAAGCATTTGAGAATTGTATTATAGACACTAAGGGAGAATCAATTGTATACTAAATTATCGAAATGTGATTTTTGGTTGACGAAAGTAGCATTTCTAGGTCATGTAATATCTGCTAATGGTATTCGTGTGGATCATAGTAAAATTGAGACTATTTTGAATTGGCAGCCACGAAAGAATATAACAAAAGTTTAGAGTTTTATTAGGTTAGCTGGTTACTATAGAAGATTTATGTAAGGGTTTTCAAAGATAGCTGGTTAGCTGGTTACTCAGTTGTGTATTGATGCAAGAGGGAAAGGTAATTGCTTATGCTTCTAAGCAATTAAAATCTCATGAATTGAATTACCCTACACATAATTTGGAGTTAGCTTCTATTGTATTTGCTCTTAAGATCTGGTGACATTAATTGTATGGTGAAAGGTTTTATATTTTTACTGATCATAAAAGTTTAAAATACTTGCCAACACAAAAAGAACTAAACTTAAGGCAGAGAAGATGGATGGAATTGATCAAGGATTATAATTGTATCATTGACTATCATCCTGGGAAAGCTAACATGGTAGCCGATGCTTTAAGCCGCAAGACTTTAGCAAGTATGTTGTATATAGAATATTATAGTACTATAAATACATATAAATTAACTAAACTAAATGATATAATGTATTATGTTAGCAGAATTGAGAGTTGAACCAACCAAAAAATAAAAAATGATAGAAGCTCAGTAACAAAATCAAAAGTTGTTAGAACTTTTGAAACAAGTGCATAAAGGTGAAAAACCAGATTATGTTGTATTAGAAGATGGTGGATTGTATTATAAGAGTTGATTATGTGTACCAGAAGTGAAAGAATTAAAGAAGTGTATTCTTGGTGAAGCTCATAATACTATATATACTGTACATCTCGGAAGCAATAAGATGAACCAGAATTTGAAGTCTCATTATTGGTGGCCTAGTATGAAAAGAGATATTACTGAATATGTGACTCAATGTTTAGTTTGTCAACAAGTCAAAGCAGAACATCAAGTTCCATTGGGTCTTTTGCAACCTATATCAATACCATAATGGAAATGGTATAGAATCACCATGTATTTGTGACTGGTCTTCCGAACACCCAAAATTGTTGATTGATTAACCAAATTAGCTCATTTCCTTCCCATTCGAGTTGATTATTCGATGGATAGACTTGATGAATTGTATATTAATAAGATAGTTAGGCTTCATGGAGTACCAATGTCTATTATTTCATATCGAGACCCTCACTTTACTTCAAAATTTTAGAAAAGTTTTCAGAAAGCATGGGTACTCGACTTTATTTTAGTACTGCATTTCATCCACAGATTGATGGTCAATCGAAAAGAGTGATACAAATACTTGAAGATATGCTTAGAAGTTGTATAATCAATTTTGAAGGTAGTTGGGATAGATATTTGCCTTTAATAGAATTTGCCTATAACAACAGCTATTAGATAAGTATTGGGAAGGCACCATATGAAGCACTATATGGAAGGAAGTGTAGAACTCCATTGTGTTGGGTGGAATTGAATGAGAGCAAACTTGTGGGAACTGATCTCATAAGACAAACTGAAGATAAAGTGAAGCTTATCAAGGATCGAATACAAATTGCAATGGATAGACAGAAATCTTATGCAGATTTGAAATGGTGTAAAATTGAATATAGTGTGAGAGATAAGGTATTTTTGAAAGTATCACCAAGGAAGAAAGTTCTTCGCTTTGGAAAGAAAGGTAAACTAAGTCCTAGGTTTATTGGGCCATATGAAATACTTGAACGTGTAGGTCCAGTAGCTTATCGACTAGTTTTGCCTCCAGAACTGGCTAAGATTCATAATATTTTTTATGTATCGATGCTTATACAATATAGATCAGATCCTTCACATGTGATTCAAGCAGAGACCATTGAAATTCAGCCAGATTTAAATTATGAAGAAGAACCAGTGGCTATCTTAGCTCGTGAAATAAAGGAGTTGCGTAATAAGCGCATTCCTTTAGTAAAAGTGTTATGGAGAAATCATTCGATAGAAGAAGCCACTTGGAAAGCTAAGAGACGATGAGACAATAATACCCTCAATTGTTTCAAGCATCTATAACATGTAAATTTCGAGGATGAAATTTCTTTAGTGGGGGAGAATTGTAATGTTTAAAATTTTAGATACTAAACTCTTAATTTAATATTAATAATTGATAGTGAATTATGATATAAATGGTATGGATAAGTAATTTAAATAGTGAATCTCAAAAATTTACTAAAAAAACTATTTATTTTTACGATTTTACAAGACTAAAAATCGAATTAGAATCAAAGATTAAGAGTGAGGGTGCACCATAGTTAAAATTAGAGTAACCACACTAGATTAAGATATATATATATATGTGGACAAGTGTGTGCAAGTGTAGAAGCTGCTCTCTTTTTCTTTCTTCCTTCCACGTTCATCATCACCTTCACCATCAAAAAATCCTTCTTTCTTTCTTTCCTTCCAAGACATTAAACAAAACTTAAGAGGAAATCACATCTAGATATAAGTTTTTAGAAGAATAAGCTAAAAAAGTTGAGATTATCAACAAGTGATTAAAGAAAAAAGAAGAGTTTAAAGAGGTATGTGCATATGTATTTTTAATTTGTAACTATCTGAATTTCTATGAATTTCATTGATTAAAGTGATTGATTGAGTTGTCTTTGAAGAGTTTCTATTGAAAATATTTGATGTAAGCTCTTTCTATGTTAAAGAAATTAGTTTTGATCCATTGTTATCATATATTTGGATATATGGAGTTTAAGTTGATAAGTGTTTGAAATACAAAACTTTGCTTGACACAACCAGTAACATGGCCATGTCACTGGGTGTGTCAACATTGCTATATTTCAGTGTTGATGACACGACCAGTAATATGCCCGTGTCATTGGGCGTGTCATAGCTACTGTGATGAAAATAAATGACACGACCCGGAACATGCCCGTGTTATTGGGCTTGTCGTAGCTACTATAATGCAATTTAATTAACACGGCCAGTGACACGCTCGTGTCATTGGGTGTGTCATAGCCACTGTAATACAATTTAAATGACACGGCCAATAATACGCCCATGTCATTGGGCGTGTCACTTGAGGAAATTGCTAAAATAACTTTTTGTTTTATTTTTTATTTGTAATTCTAGCCGTAATGATTATAAGTCTTCAAAGTGTAAAGAATTTATTTTTGAAGTCAACTCTAACAAGTAGTGTAACAGATTTATTTAAATTTATGATAAAATATGTGTGATACTAAGTGTCGATCAAAGAACTGTTCCATTGAAATGTTGTGTATGATTTAATGTTAATTAATAACTATTGAATTTTTCAAATCATACTAATTTTAGATCTAGCTTAGGATTGAATGACTAGCCAAAAGGAGGATATCCAAAGTGATAGTGGGCACTCTGTGCCATTAATAGACACTCTGTGTTACCATACTCAGTGGGCATTCGTGCCATAGTGGGCCATTGGCCAAATTTATATAGTGGGCATTAAATTGCCAATAATAACTCATTATCCAAATCTAGGATATGAGTTCAGTGTGTACGGGCATAATTAAAGAAGTTATCTTCTTTGAAAACAATATACAATATGGATATTGTTGAATTAGCCAATTCTGAATTTAATTGTGTTTAGTGTTTCAAGTTTAAACGAATTTATCAATTACTTTATTTATTGTTCTAAAAGTGATATTTCCCATTGTTTCTAAATCATTTTATATATTGTTCTCTTTTTTTTAATTTTTCTGCATATTATGAATACATAAACACCACTAAGCTTTGCTTAGCATGTTAGAATTATTTTATGACGCACAAATCAAACTAGAATAGTTGAGACTGTAGAGTGAGAGATTTATGTTTCTGGTCAATTGTATCATAAAGGTTCAAGAACAATATTGTAAATATTGTGTTTTGTATAGTTCACATGGAAATACCTTATATTTTTGTATGACAGTTGTATAAGTTTGAGAGTAGTTTGAGAATTATAATAATAGGAGTTAATAATAAGAGTTCTGTCACATTCGTCACCGCATTTATGCATAGTAGTCACATGCACAGTGAGAGAAGGGGAAAGGAGAAGATAATTCCTGACAACGGCCCCAGATAAGGCTATAGGATCAATGGGACCTAATTGAAGAAAAATGCAAAGTTTTAGGGAGGTGACTGTAATTTCTTGTAATTTCAAAAAGTTTTGGGGAGGTGACTGTAATTTTTAAAAGTTGTACTGGATGTTCTTAATAGTGCACATAACAGATTCCAAAAATGGAGAGTAGAGAAAAATCAGGTCGCAACGACGCGTAACGATTTTTCCAGAAAACGCACGGTGTGGAAGATATAGGGGATTTTGATTAGGGACATGTTGGTCATTATTAATTAAAATTTATACATGAATCTAAAGTAGGAAATAAACACATGAGTGTGTAAAGGATGTCGAGGGGTTGAATATGAAACAATCGTCAGTAGAAATGGAGCCCGTGCAAAACCCGAGCAAAGAAGGGACCTAAGGGGAATTTTGTAAAAAGTTGAGGGCTCATTGGTAAATTTTCAAAATGACTTGGAAACCTAAAATAGACCTTAAAAATAGAAAGTAGAGGTCGAGAGGATCAAAACCATATGTAGTTTGCCTCGTGAAATTGTACGGTTTAAAAGTTACGACCGATTAATCGTCGGAAGATATTTTAGTCTTTTCACACCCTAAGGCATAAAAATTTCAGCACAAGGAGGTTGAGGGGCCAAAATATAATTAAAAGAAAGTCTAAGGGCTTGGGTTTTAAACTAATAAAAGGAAGAGACATTTGGGCTAATGAAAATTAGCCATTTAGGATTTATAAAAAGAAGAAAAGAAAAAGGTGTGGACATTTGGCCTTAAACTATTCATTCACCCAAAAGTAGACATCATTTCCACTATATATATATCATCATAGCAAGAAGATCAAAACTCTCTCTCTCCCACTTCAAAAATTCGGCCACCATAGGAAGAACACCAAAAAGTTTCAAATTTTTGTCAAGTTTGATTTTCAAGGTAAGTTTTAAGGTTTTCAAGTATGTAGAATTCTATTCTAGTATCAATTTTAAGTATTTATATATCTATTGGAAGGTTGAAAATTAGGGTTCTTATGGTGGATTTGGGGAAAATTTAAGTACTGATGAGATTGATTAATTAAATGGAAGAATCAAGGTTTCTAAGGTTTAATAAGGTTAGATTAGGGTTTAGTTTGAAAAGAAATGGGAGGATAGCTTATTGTTCTAAATTGCTAAGGTTTATGTTTAAGGTTGTGTTCTTGAATTTCTTGAAGGAAAAACAAAGATTAAGGAAGGAGAAGAAGGAAAGGCAAAAAGGGAATTAAAAGAACAAGGTTTGGTACTTTACCATAAAAGAAATTTTATTTTTCTTACAAATTTTGGTTTATGGAATTTTTGATGTTGATGAACTTTAATTAGTTGATTTAAGTTAAACATGCAAAAGTTGTCAAAGAGAAGTGTTTGAATCTTCACTTTATCATTAAAGAAGACTTCATATTGATTTGAAAAAGAAAAATAAACTATTCCATGTATTTCATATGTTTGGGCCGAAATGGTCCCAAAGTGACAGCTTCTGGAATATTTTTGTGGCAATTGTTTGATGTAGCAAATGAATGAATTGTTCAACAAAATTTTATGTGTAATTAGTCAACATATGAAATAAGTTTTCTGTAAAATTTCAGCCAAAAATAAGATCATTTACTTGGTCAAATGCATGACTGAAACGGACTGAAAATTTGACAAAAACCCAGATTTTACTATTCATTTGGTCATGCCATTTTGCGTTGCCGATTTTACGTGCTGCGACACTATTCATTTGGTCAATTTGTGATCTTTTGAGAAATGCTTTAAAATGTTTGATATGTTTATTGTGGATGTTAAATATGTGAAAAAAGGGTAATGGTTTGACTAAAGAATGTGGTGCGCGGCGTAAATGGAAAAGTGCAACGGAAATTAAAATAATTTCTTGAGTCATACTAAAATCAAGTTTGAGACTTAAATTGAATCGTTTTAACCTTTATGCTCTACTGGGTAGTGGGGGTGGTAGATAAGGGTATAGTGCACTATACTAACTTATGCAGTACTGCCACTTATTATATTTGATACACCCCGGCGGTTACCTTCGGGTATAGGCCGTGGAGCGGAGATGTTGTGAAATTGTGATTGGAATGCTCCGGCGGTTACCTACGGGTATAGGCCGTAGAGCGAAATTGGTTATAACCATGGTGGTGAGGGCCACCTATGTTACAGTGGTGAGGGCCACTGCCTTATCGCTATGGTTCCCTATATGCCAGTAGAGCCTGAGCCAAAGTCCTGTTTTTCTAAAACTACGTACTGCAATATGAGTTTGAATTATGGTTTTTACAGTTGTTGAAAGTATATCTACACTGAATGGATAATAACTTCCATTGGTTTAATGTTGGTTGATTTTTGATTTAATTATTTCCTTTTAGTTCAAATGCTTTCATGTTTTACTTATATTTTCATCGGTAAAGTACCCACTGAGTGTCATTGCTCAGCGAGTTAAGTTTTCTTGACTCGTAGTTTCGGAGCAGTAGATTTCGGTGATTAGCATCGAGCAGCACAACACAGCGCAACACCTCAGAGTAGCCTTTCATTTCCTATATTATGAGTTAGCTAGTTGTGGCATGTATATGTATATATTTATATATAAGATTGAGAAGTACTATGTTATACTGTACATTAGTAGTATGTAATAATAATAAACCTCTACTTTATTTTGTATTAGAAGTGTGAATTCTTCTTGCAGGTTGTAGTTGAGGTTATAAGGTGGATTCATTGGGAGTGTATTGAAACTGATTGTATTAGCATTGGTTTGTGTAAAAATGTTTTCAAAAATTAGAAAAATCAGTTTTGTCGACACTTGGGACCCAAATTTCTAGGCGAACCTCTGGCAAAATTTCTGTAAAATCGGAAAAAAAATTGGACGAAGTAAAATTGGTAGCAACATTTGGATATGTGGCGCCTCTACTCGGCTTACACATGTAGGTCGGGAAGGGGTGTTACAAGTTCTTTATAAAATTAACAGATATATGTTTGTAATATTGGATTGGTTATAGTAGTTCTTTGAAAAATTTAACAACTGCGTTAATATATAGAAGTATTTTGGGTTAAATTTTTGTGATACTTATATAAACAAGTGTAATTGTTAGGTAACATCTCCTATGTAGTTAAGTGTGTAGACTATGTAGGGGGTGTTACTTATTAGGTCCAGTTCAGATAAACTTCAACTATCCATATGGTCTTGATAATACACACTTTTCTTTAATCTTCTTTCTCCTTGATAATTCAGTGATCATAACAACTCGTGGTAGGTTATTGGGTTTACAAGCCAATAAAACGCAAGCTAAAATCTTATGAAGGCTCAAAGGGACAAGCTAGGGATCGATATTAATAGGGTGTATACTAGTTGTTGGCTAACCAAATAATGCCTAGATCATCTCTCCCTCAAATAAACAAAGTTCAATTTCACCTCGAATGTTCATCAGAGCATGTTCTAAGATTAACTAGGACCTATACCGAGCTAATTATGTAGAAGCCCTCTCTAAGTGAGCATACACAACTCAATGCTATATAATAACTCTCTCACTTAGGAAAGTCATTCGAATTATAATGTATAGATACACTAATTTATGAATATCAAGTTAGACTCGTCTTTGATTGACCACCAAAATGAGCAAAGATCAATAAAAATATAAATGTAACAAAAAAATAGTTTATTCACAAAAATGTTAATTGAAAAACAATTATTCCAAAAAAATAAAATAAGCAGCACTCAAGCCTAAAGAGCTTTGTTGAATTGTAGTTGAAAAAGTTTCAACTACTCGGACATATCAATGGCAAGGTTTTTCCATCATCAATGATAGTCATTGCCTCTTCATCTGTAGATGGTTCAAGCTTGCTTAGTAGCTCTTCATCTTTAGTAGTTTCTCACCTATGTCTTGAAAAGATGATAAGATAATACTTTCATTCGATCCTCCCCCTATCATGAAGGTCGTTGGTGGTGGCACTCTTCCAAATTTATGTAAAGGATTGCTCTTGGTGTTGGGCTTATCGAGCTTAGGCAACTTTCTCCTGTTAATCAAATCTTGGATCTCATGCCTTAATTGAGCACATGTATCTGTCTCATGCCCTTGCATTTAATGAAATTGACAAAAGGCCTTAGCATAAAAATTTGATGGTAGAAGATCGTGTAGTGGTTGAGGAGCCAATGACTGTAATAACCCCTTTTTCTATGACTTGTTGAAAATCCAAGATAGAGGTCTCCCCAGATCTAAAAATTATCTCTTATTTGCTGGATCAGTTGCATTGACATTCATTACTTTTTGCTACCTTGACTGTCAGATTGGTAATTTCCCTTCTCATTTCTTCTTTTAGAAAGCGGTTTTTCTCTCTTTTCCATTCTTCTATTTGTAAGCTAGCTTGAAGAAGATCTTTCAAATCCCTAATAAGGGTGTGGGAGATTCGGTCACGAAGACTAGGCAAGACACCTCTCATTGTCATCCTAATCTAATTGGATTCATCTGACCTCTTCTTAAGCAGTGCAGCCTTATTCCTCCACCTCTTCACATAGTCAATAAAATTCTCATTTTGCTTTTGCCTAATCGACTATACCTCTATCGGAGTTACTTCCAATTCAGTACTATACCCATACTACTGGATAAATGCTTTGTACAATGAATCCCAATTCTTCTGAGTACTGTCCTCTAAGGTGTTGAACCAATTTTGCATAACAAGATACAACGAGAGCATGAAGTACCTTAGAGTTTGAGCCTTAATAGCTTGAGTAGACTACATGGCCGTGATGTATTGTTTGACATGTAGATAAGGATTTCCAGTTCCATCAAACTCAGCAAAGGAAGGCATTTTGAACTTGTAAGGGACTTCCTCATCTTGTTCAAACAACTTGTCAACTTCTGACATGTAACACCCCCTATATAGTCCATACACTTACCTACATAAGAGATGTCACCTAACATTCACAATTGTTCTATATATATCTATGTATGTACTAAAGAAATAAAGTCATAATATCTTTAAGCAATAATACCACTGTTAAGTTCTCTATATTACACACATATTTTCATATATTTATAAGAACTCTTAATAAAAACTTACATTATTATAAGTATTCTCAAACTACACTCAAACTAATACAACTGTCATACAAAATTATAAAGATTTGCTATGTGAACCATAACGAGTACAATATTTACAATATTGTTCATTGAACCTTGATGATACAGTTGTCCAAGAACGTAAGTCTCTCACTCTGCGGTTTCAACTCTCCTTGTTTGATCTGCGTGTCAGAAAACAATTCCAACATACTAAGCAAAGCTTAGTGGTGTTTATGTATTTATAATATACAAGAAAATTTAAAGAAAAGAGATATAGCAATAAAATAATTTAGAAACATCAACTTGCAAACTAAATTCATTATAAATTGAAATTCTAAATACAATTAGGTTTAGAATTGTCTAATTTATTGACATTGAAGAACACATTATTTTCATTCTAGATAACTATTTTTAATTATGCCCAAACACACTGAACTCAGATTCTAGATTTGGATAACGGGTCACTGATGGCAATCGAATGCCACTATATAGAATTTTGGCCAATGGCCCACTATGGCAAGAATGACCACTGAATATGATGACACCGAGTGTCTATTGATGGCACAGAGTGCCCACTAACACTTTGGATATCCTCCCTTTTGGCTAGCCATTCAATCCCAAGCTTGATCTAAAATTAGTATGATTAGGGCAATTCATTAAGTTGTGTTGATACTGAATTATATATATATATATCATTTCTATGAAACAATAATTTCATTAACATTTGGTATTCTATACATTTATCACAAATTCAAGGTTTATCACTCTTTTTCATACTTTGAACACTTACACAACACAAAAGTAATAAATATAAACATAATAGCCTCATACTAGGCCCATATATCACAAAATACAAGTCAAAAACATCATTTAGGTACCCCCACGGTCGTGGCAACTCAACCCCATGCCTGTGGGATACAAAAGGAAGCTATAAAATGATGTTGAAGACCCCACGGTCGTGGCCTTTCAAGGCCACGGTCGTGGCATATGATACTCCTCTATTTTATCGAATTTTTTTTTAAGAAACAACATCATTTTCAATCCCATGGTCGTGGCATCTCAGGGCCACGACCGTGGCATTGATTTTGGGACTGTTTTCGAAGTAATTCTTCATCCAACACTCCGAACTTCGATCCCGCACTCATGGAACCTTAAAACCACTCCCTTGGCATCTTAAAATCATGTCTTTTACACTTGTAATTTCATAAAACAAACATATAATGAAGATCAAAGATAAAAATGAATCAACATCAAAGTTTTGACATGAAAAGAATTTATATCTAATATCTTACTAAAACTTTAATTAATCAAGTATTTAACAAATGATCTACTCATCAACTTTCCAATCATCAATCAAAATTAAGAAAAGCAACATCAAAAACTTCAATTTCTACTTATATCACACAATGATTCATTTATCCAATAGTTAGGACATATCTCCTCTAAATGACCCAATAAACTAATTTAAACATGAAACTCAAAGAAACATAAATATTTGTAAATTAAAATACATAAACACATACCTATTTAACTCTTCTTTTCTCTACTTACTTAATAATCTCAACTTTTTATCTTAATCTTCTCAAAACTTATAACTAAACATTGTTTGCTCTTTGTTTTTAATCAAAACCTTAGAAGTTAGGAAGCAAGAAGGAGTTTTGATGAGGAAGGTGGTGCTGAACGTGAATGATGAAGAAAGAAATGAAGTTTCTACACTCTTACACCTGTCCACACACACACACACACACACACACATATATACAGCTCAATCTAGTGTGGCCAATCTCATATTAGTTATGGTGCAGCCTCTTTCTTAACCGTTGATTCTAATTCGATTTTAACTCTCATAAGACTGTAAAAATAATTAATTGCTTCGGTAAATTTTTGAGATCCCCTATTGACATTACTTATCCATATCATTTATATCACAATTCCCTATTAATTATCACTATTCATTTAAAAGTTTAGTATCTAACATTTTAAACATTACATGACATCTCTTCAACCTTCAATTTCTTCTCAAATGTTTTTTCTAAATCAATAATCATCTTTTCCACATTTGATGTTTCAGTTTTTTTCATATTTGCCTTCTCTATAGCCTTCATTTCTTTCTTCTTATCTTAAAGATCTTGGAAGTATTGAGACCAGTCATCACCATCAACTATCACTTTGTCACCATCAAAGGCTACTTCACCAACCTTAGCCTTTCCTTTGTCCTTCTACTTCTTAGTACTAGCAGATGCTTCAACAGTACATTCAAATAGTGCAGTCAATTGATTTTTCATGGTCTCAGCCAGGGCCCCCTTCAATTCTTCCATCTTTGAGTTGAGGCATCATTCACCATCTTTTGAATTTTCCTGGTTCCATTGATGTTGGTGTGAAATTGACTGAATTTTTACTGGATTTTACGTCACTGGGGTAGGTCAGATTATCATAAGCTCTCGAACTACTTTTATCCAGATCTGTGAGTTAGAAAAGATCAATTTCATGTAATGCAATGCATGTATATATGTTTGCACAAATAACAAAAAAGCAAAAAGAGTAAGAACTACCATTCTAACCTTATATTACCCATACATGAATGACAAGTCTCTTTTCTTAGGTATATGATGAACAAAATATCAACATGTGATATCTTATTTTTGAAAAATTCACTCGGACGGTTTTAATCAATAGTTGTATTTTCAAACATAAAAGTCAGTCCATATTAATTAACACTAATTAAGCTTTAATCTATTGGGTCAACTAGAAATAGCTTTTATGCTATATTATGGATTAAAACTAAATTATTGGATTTTTCATAAATATATTTCTCATTTGAAAAAGTAACTAAAGGTTCATGCCACAAACAAGCCCACGATTAACAAGTCTTAGTATAAATCAGGCCCATAATTGATTTTAATATTCCATAATTGACCCAACCAGTTGTAAGCTCCTTTAAGAAAAGGTTGTAATTTGAATTTTGGGTTATGAAGTGAAAAATGGTTTTGAGTCTGCTAAAAAGTGTTTCCAAAGCCTATAAAAAGGTCTGTTTAAAAATGAGTTTTGGCTTTGAGCTTGGGCCATGAGGTAGAGAATAATTTTGACCCACCTTTCAAAAAGTTTTATGTCCAAAGACCATCTTGAAAAAGAGTTTGAAAATAATTTTGGTCTTTTGGGCTTGAAAGAGTAAAAATTATTTTGGGCTTACATGATAACTAGGTCATATTAGGGAAAAGTGAATCAAATGGGCCATAACTCAAACCAAGATATGTTAATTATAGTAAAAAAAAACATTCGAGGTAAACCTAAAGAAAGTTACTATGATAACTACATAGGCTTTAGTCTTTAAGTGGAAAAGCTTAGGTTCCTATAGCAAGTATATAACAAAAGATACGAGGCTATGAGTGGTTATACCATGCTCAATCTCCATACCTTGAATGAAAGTGTGGTATCCCTTACATAACATAACTCAGGCACATGGGACATCCTAACTCATGCACACAATGCAACCTAAGTGATGCAATGGATAATATTATAATAAGAAAGAATAAAATAATATAATGACCAACATAATCAACTTCTCTTATCCCCAGTGGAGTTGCCATTGTGAGCGGCGGTTTTGCCCCTACTTCCTATGGAATGGTTCTTGCAATTTTAGTACTGTTAGGCTCAGGGCCTCAGAGAACACGAGCTTAAACTTGGAGAAAATGAAGTCGTCACGCTAACGGGCCGAAAAGATAGAAAGGGGTGGATGACTCAATTTCTAAGGAATCTTGGGAAGTTGGGTATGCATGGGAAATATGAGAATGACCCAACATCCCTATAGTGCTCGGTTCATTGGAATCGACCTCCTTTTCAGGTCTAAATATTATTAAATTCTTATGTTATTAAGAAATTATTCACATTTCATGTAATAAAATAAAAATAGATTCATCCATAAAATAAGGTAAAATAATACATCACAAAATAAAAGGGGTACCCATCCTTAGATGGAAACAAACCCTTACACTCTCAAATATTCACAATATAAATTAAATGAGACACCTATCAATTGATGAAAACATATCCCTTACAATAATCTCAAAGTCTTTAAAATAAATAAAAGAAAGAAAGAAATAAGGCACCCACAAAGTGGAAATATGCCTTTTACATCCTAAAATCGCCTTTAAAATCTAAACAATAAAATAAGTACAAATCCATAATTATATAAGTAATCATTCAAAGAATTATAAAACTAGGGCATAATTAAATAGAAATAAAGATTAACCACAAAGAATTACAATCTACAAATATATATTGACCGAACTGACGAGGGGTCGCATAAAACGGTCCCGCTAGCCAGTTAACAGGCGGGGGTCAAGGGGATAGTGCCCTTAAAAGGTAGACTATTTATAGGATTGAGTTTAGTTGTGAAATTAGGGTTTAGTTATACAAAATAGGATTTTTGATCCTAAACTAGGGTTAACATGCAAATTAGGTTTTAATTATAAGATTAGGGTTTTATCTACAAAACTAGGGTTTAACGTGTAAATTAAATTAAAACATAAAAATCTAGGGTTTGATATTAAAACATGCAAAGATTAGGATTTTAGGATTTATAAAACTAAGGATCACACGAGCAATGGAAGTTTTCTGTCTATTTTAATCCTTAGTTCGTAACTTATTGTGAACTATTTGCAATATTTTTTATTAAATGAATAATGTAATTAATCAATAGAAGTAAATAATTGAATTAAATTGATTAAAGAAAATTAAACCTGCATTTGTCGGCTCCACCAAACTAAATTTTTTGAGCCAAACATGTACCTTTGTACGATTGAAAGTCTAGATCAATGGAGGTCTTGGTTGGTGCCTTGGTGATTAGAGGATCAAGCTACTGCCTCTTTTGTTTTATGCTTTTGCTTCCTGTTTGATTTCTCTCTATTGTTGTTTCTGTTTAATTTTTGCTTTGATAACTGTTGTCATACTCTCTATTACTGCCTCTCAATTGTTTAATTGTTGCTATTTTGCTTTTCACTTAAACTTATATTTGTAAGAAATAATTAGGTCAAATCACGGTCTTTAGCCCTAACTCATCCGAGTTTAATTAGGATTTTAAACAAACACCATCTGTATTTGGCCCTACTTAATTCTTAAAACATAAGTCATATCGAATTAAAATGCCTTAAGTTTGATAATATCGAAGTGGATAGTAGGCCAATTTGATAATAGTATCAACTCATACCAAATTGGAACTTGTTCAATTTAATATGGATGTGCTCATATCGAATTAGACAAGCTTCCAATTTGATATGAGTGATGTTCATATTGAATTGATATCCAATTCAATATGAACATGTCCATATCGAATTGGACAACCCCAATTCAAGATGAACATGGCCCACGTCGAATTAAACCGAGCCAAACCCATTTTAACTTCATATCGAACCATTTTAGGGCTTTAAAAATTGAATAGGCTTATTTTTTATCCTTTTAAAATTGGCAGAGGCTATTATAATAGGCTCCTTCCCAAGATGGATTTGTCTATCTTTGAAGGGACCCAGCCACAATCGTGGTTGTGGAAATGTGACAAATACTTTAAAATCTACAAAGTACTAGAGGAGCACAAGTTAGAGTTGGCCAACATGTATTTCAATGATGAGGCAGAGCATTGGTTTTGGGGTTGGATGAACTCTAATGAAGGAGCTAGGTGGGAAGAGTTTTCTCAAGCTCCCTTGAACCGAGTTAGAGAATCGCCAACTGAAGATGTTGTAGCCAAATTCCATTAGCTCCGATAGAAAAGCAAGGTGAAGAGCTACCAAGAGGAATTTGAGGAAATCAAGGCCAAGGTTGAATGGGTAAATCCTAACCTTAGTGAATCTTACTATTTATCCAGTTTTTTGGGGGGATTAAAGTAGGGGTGTGCATGGATCGATTTCAATTGGGTTTAAGGAATATATCAAACCAATTGAACTTGACTATTAGCCTAAAATATGCATCCGAAGTCGACTGATTGGCAAGTAATTTTGATCGACCTGCACCACTTCAGATTCTGTCAGATTCACATAAGTGGGCTCGAATTGGGCCTGCCAAATGGGTATATATGAACAAAAAATGGAAGAAACAAAAAAAATGACTTTTATATCAAAATAATCCATTAGGCTAATTTATATTTTCAAGAAACCAAAAACTTATATGTAAAATATTAAAAACAAAAATAAAAAATTTAGTTTTTATAAACATGCAGATATAATAATCAAGTTTGGGAAAAATATTAACAAAGAATAAAGGAAATAAAAACAAAAAGTTGATTTTTAGTTTTATGTCAAACCAAACCATCAGGCAGATTTAATGATTTATATTCATAAAAAATAAAAACAAGCAGAAAACACAAAAAATATACGAAAAAATAATATCAAAACACAAACTCTCAACACACAATCGGTTGAAATGCATCAAAATGTAATAGATCTATAACAAACAACAAACAAACAACCATAAACAATAAACAAAATCAAATAAAATATAAATAGTTAGAAATAAAACTCACAACTAACATGCACAAAGAGTCGAACAAAGAGCGATTATATATTAGAACCCTGAGACTCTCAGTGACATAGGTACAGAGTCAAAGAGAGAGAGATGAGTATAAATTGGTTGTGAAGAGTTTGTGTGTGTTTGAACTCTCAAAAGTTAGACTTAAACACACGCAAATACATAGATCAGAAGAACAAAAAGGAAAAGATAGGAGAAATCATAGAAGATGAGATGAGAAATTTTAAGTTGGTGGCTAAGTAGGTGAAGAAATTTTAAGAGAGGGAGAGGAGGGAATCTGAAGAGTGAAAAGAAAGAATGGGCATGCGGCTAGGGTTATTGAGTAATGATGAATATATTCATCTAAAAATGATGATGCATTATATGTATAAATGTATATTAATAAAGGTCGGTAGGGTTCGGTTTAAATCAAAATATTAATCCTAAAACCGACCGCCCACCTGAACCCATAAAATTAATAAAACATAAATTCACCACTGGCTGTATCATCTTCACCTATCTGATCGAAACTACCTATATACTTATGGGTTAGGCAGTTTCGGACGGTTTGTTAAAAATTGCACAACCCTAGATTAAAGGAAGAGATTAGAGCTATGGTGAGAATGCTCCAACCAGGATCATTGAATCTAGCTTTCGAACAAGCTCAACTCAAAGAAATAATTCTTGAAGCTTCTCACAAATCCTACAGAACTCATACTACATCATATCAATGACAGACCCAAAATATCCTTCCTCCATCAGCCCAAACCACCCAAAACACCAAGCCCACTAACCAAACAGCCAACCAGTTCATTCTGAGCAAAAAATCAATCACAACACTACCACCCAAATCCTAGTAGAACACCTCTAAAGCCTTAATTCCATACAACCTATATCGACAAGGATCAAATGCCTGTTTCAGGTGTAGTGAATGATATTTTCCCGGTCACCGGTGTTCGACTATGCCATTAATGACTCTTCAAGGTACTGAAGAGGAGGGAGATGAATTTCCCGAGCGTGATTGGCAAGATATTCAAGATGAAGATGAGGGGGAAGCCATTACTTAGCAAGCTCAGTTATCTTTACATGTGATTGATGGAAGTTTGGCTGAAAATGCTATTAAGTTAAAGGGACAACTCAAGAAGGAGCAGATAATCATCCTTATTAATAGTGGGTTGACCCATCGCTTCATCGACTCCAAATTAACAGATGACTTGAGACTCCCCACTGCTCATGTGCCTCCCATAACAGTGATAGTGGCTGATGGGCAAAAAATTGTGGTTAGGAACAAATGTTTTGAATGCTCTTGGACGATGCAAGGCTTGAAATTTCAGTTTGATGTAAGGGTATTGGAGTTAGGGGATTATCACATTATTTTAGGGATTGATTGGATGCGTTCATATACTTCAATCATCTTTGACTTTGAGAATTACAAGCTGTTGTTTAAAACAGATGGGAAAATGGATGAATTGAAAGGGACCATAGAGGTGGCTTCTGTAAAAATGATGATTGGAAGGGAGCTCAGTAAGTCGGTGGAGTCCAAATGGAGTGATATTTTAGCTTGTTTCTTCTCTATCTAGCTTACCACAATTCATCCAGCCACAACCAGCAACCCTGACCTAAAATTCTAGACACAGCTAAACCTGCTTCTACACAAGTATGAATCCATCTTTCAAAAATCCACCACCCTGCCTCCCTTTAGAGAGAATAACCATTCCATCAACCTTGGACCAAATTCTAATCTAGTCAACATAAGACCTTACCGATACCCACACTTCCAAAAGATAGAACTAGAAAAAATACCCAATAAATGCTACACAATTCAATTATACAACCTAGCCAAAGCCTATTTTCATCACCTACCCTGTTAGTCAGAAAAAAGATGGAAGTTGGAGATTTTGCATAGACTATCGACAATTGAATGAGCTAACCATAAAAAATAAATACCCCACACCCATTATAGAAGATTTGCTGGATGAGTTACACGGGGCTGAAATGTTTTCCAAGATTGACTTACGGGCAGGATATCATCATATCATAATGCACCCTAATGTTATACCAAAAATAACCTTAAAGAACCACACTGGACATTTCGAGTTTAAGGTGATGCCATTAGGATTGACCAATGCTCCTGCCACCTTCCAAGCTCTTATGAACACAATATTTTAGTCATATGTAAGGAGATTTGTGTTGGTTTTCTTTGATGACATACTAATTTACAGTAAGTCAGTTGCAGCTCACCTTCATCATTTGGAAGTTGTGTTTTGGGTCTCTTGCCCAGCGGCTTTATGCAAAAGAGAAAAGTGTGTATTTGGCAGCTGTAGCATAGAGTATCTTGGACACATAATCTCTAAAGAAGGGTTGTCTACAGATAACTCCAAGGTCCAAGCAATGGTAGATTGGCCTCTTCCTACAACCTTGAAACAATTAAGTATTTCCTGGGTCTTATTGGCTATTATAGGAGATTTACTAAAAATTATGGGGTTATCAGTAGACGACCAACAAATCTGCTAAAAAAGAACTCCTTCTGTTGGCATTATGAGGCACAGTTAGCTTTTGACAATTTGAAGAAATCAATGACAAGTGCACTAGTATTGACACCTGACTTCACCCAGTCTTCACCTTAGAATGTGATTCTAATGGAAAAGGGCTAGGGGCAGCATTGATGCAAGGGGCTAAACCCATAGCATTCATCTCTAAACACCTTAGTCTAAGAAATCAGTCACTATCAGCCTATGAGAGGGAGCTTCTGGCCATAGTATTTGCAGTTACAAAATGGCAACATTACTTGGAACAAGGTATGTTTATAATCAAAACTAATCACCAAAGCATAAAGCATTTACTTGAACAAAGATTGCTCACATATGTACAATAGAAGGAAATTACCAAGTTGCTGGGATTGGATTACATCTTTCTCTACAAGAAAGGCAGAGAAAATAGAGTGGCAGATGCACACTCTAGGCAGAATGAAGAAGCAAAAGAGGGGCAATTGCTAAGTTCTGTGGTTATTCCCACTTGGGTTATGGAGGTGACCAAAACTTATCAAGATGATGCACTTGCTCAAGAGTTACTGACAATAATAGCTCTCCAACCTGGTCAACATTCTAATTTTTCACTTTGAAATTGTATAATAAGTTACAAGAATAGGTTGTATATTAGAAATTCAACATATATGAGAAGCAAATTATTGGCTCAATTTCATGATAATCCACTGGGAAGGCATTTTGGAATTTAGGGCACCCATGAGAGGTTGAGACAACACTTTTATTGGCCTAATATGAAGAAGACAATTCTTGATTGGGTAATGCAGTGTAATACATGCAGTAAATGCAAGTCAGAAAGTTGCAAATATCTTGGACTCCTCCAGCCCCTTCCAATACCAAACTCTGCACGATCTAGACTTCATTGAGAAACTTCCCAAATCACAAGGGAATGACACCTTATTGGTGGTTGTAGATAGCTTCATTAAAGTGGGCCACTTCATTCATCTCTCCCATCCATTTTCAGCTGCAAATGTAGCTAAAGAATTTTTGAATCAAGTGGCAAAACTTCATGCTCTTCCTAAGGTGATAATTTTAGACAAAGACAAGCTTTTCACAAGCTTATTTTTGACAGAACTCTTCAAGTTGCAGGGAGCCAAGCTTCTTATGAGCACGACCTATCACCCCCAGACTGATGGACAAACAGAGAGACTGAACAAGACTCTAGAAACATACTTACAATTCATAACACACCTTAACCCAAAAAGATGGGCAAATTGGGTATCCTTGGCTGAGTGGTGGTATAACTCTTCCCGCCACTCCTCCTTTAAAATGACTCCTTTTACAGCTTTGTATGGGTATAATCCTTCACCGCCTACTCTTTTAAACTATGGCACTCATGTGGCTACAGTAGAAGACTTGTTAAAGGAAAGAGCAAGAGTACAAGCTATGTTAAGGGAGAATTTGTCTTTGGCACATCAAAGGATGAAGAAATATGTCGGTCAACAAAGGACTGAGGGGGGATTCCAGGTGGGAGATCAAGTTTATTTGAAGCTCCAGCCATATAGGCAGACTTTCATTGCCTTAAGGAGGAACTTGAAGTTGGCAGCAAGATATTTTGGACCCTTCACAGTAATGGAAAGGGTTGGAAGAAGTTAGGATCCAATGTAGTGCCTACTAGTGACCTACCTAATTTCCAACAAGATCAGTTTGAGGTTGGACCTGAAAAATTTCTCAATTTCGGACTCATTCTAAGGAACAATCAACACATTCAACAATTGTTGGTGAAATGACTTCATCTACCAGCCTTGGATGCAACTTGGGAGGACCTGAGTTTCATTACAAAGCAATTCCCTAACCAAATGCATTTTTGGGGACAGTAATGGCTTACAGGGGGAGGAATTGTTACATATTATAGAAGGAAGAAGGGCAAAAGAGTGAATTAACTTTAGAACGTGTTGTGATGTGATTTGGGTAGGTAAGAATATGACAAATGGGAGAATGTATGCCCTGATTGAGAGAATCTTTTGGTGGCTGAGGTTACATTTTATTTGGTAGCTAATTCTGTCATTAATAGGCTGTAAATAATCTATTGAGGTATCTATGAAAAGTTATCAAAATCCTTCTATTCTCTCTAATTTCTTATGCTCTCCTTACTTTCTTCCTTCTTCACTTTTCCCTTTTCCTTTCCATGTTCTATTACTTTGGGAACTGTGCTTGTGAGTTGTTTGTGTCATTACAGTTGTATTTCTCAAATTGTATATTGTCTTCTTCTTTGGTGCTATGAGATACCATAATGTGTGTGATTTGTTTTGCGGGGCTGCTAAAGGCTATTGAGTATCAATAGCTAGTGCAAGGTTCTTTAGTAGCCACTTGATGCAGTGATGAAGGTTATGGCTGTAATTCAATGCTCTGATATAGTTCTTTATTGGACAAACAATCTATAATTTCTCCCTGGTTGTGAGAACTTTACATTTTATGGTGCATTCACCTATTGTTGCCTTTTTTTTTTATTGGTTTCTGGTAATCATCATTGTAATAATGATGTTTTATAGTCTTTTATGCAATTTTATTTTTGTTGCAAATTTTGCCTGAAGGCTAGTTTGGGTATGATGTGCTTTAGCTCCTCTCATTTTTGATGCCTGTGTGCCTTCTTACCATTCAGCTATTAACTAATACCCTGTTAATCTACTCTTGTTTTTTTCCAAGTTAAAGAATCCATTTATCCTAATTTTTAGGTATGCCTAAACAAATTTATAATTTGGTGAGTGTTAATGATGTAATGGATGCCCTGAGAATCACACCAACAGCTACATAGATGGTAAAATCCAACATGTCTGATAATAGATTTTCTCTCTCCTCTACATCCACTGAGGTGACTTGGGAATGTTAGATTAGTTGGCATGTGGAGTTCTATCCCAAATATTGGTGACTGTTATTTCTTAAAAAAAGAGATAGAGTTCCTTGGATGGTCAAATTTTGGAGTAGAAATTCAGATCTGCTTAAACTTTTGGTAAATTTTTATAAGATGAAATTCCCATGCCTTCAAGTGATGAGATTGCTCTATGCAGTTGTGCTTTATATTCTAGTCTTCTTATATGCTAAGGAGTGAGGGAGAGAGGTATGCCTTCTTGGAAAACATTGATGCCTGTTTAATTCTATGCCAAATTAACATGGTACACAGGTCATCTGGATGCTGTTCTCTGAATTCTAATTTTGTATTTGGATTAAGTGTTACTCATGCGTATTTGCTGACAATCTTTTTGCCTTCTCGAAGTTCTTAACCAGTCTTCAACTTTTGTAGAAAAACAAGTAGACAAATTCGTCTTTGCACAAAGGTCCTACCTTCAAGTGGTAAAAGAAGCTTTTATGGTAATCTTCCCCGTTCCCTTGTCGTTCAGCGCAGTCTGCTTAGTTGTTATTGACACAAGACAACTTGCAGCATTCTGTAGAGACCCTGAAGCTGTGTAGAATATATTATAATTTTGTATGTTTTAAATAATTCATTTTTAGGAAATGGACCTGGATGCAATCTTTCCAATGTCAAGAGCAACATAATGAAGAAATCAAAGATAGATTTCATTAAGAGGTAATATTATCTTATGCAATTATGCTTATTTTTAGCAAATTGAAACTCTTTTGCTTCAAATTTCACAACAGTGAAGACAATGATAGATTACCTATTCATTAATTTCGTGCATGGCAATATATTAGTAAGCTGTATCCCGTACATGGTTAGGACATTCAACTTTCTTGAGGAACTAAGGAAACATGAATTCTTCTACATTTACGTGTGTTGACTTTACTGTTAAAGTAGAGCTTTATACTAGTGAATAAAATGATTCACAATGTTAAGCTGTTTAAGTATTGACCAAATAAATCTGCTTCAAGGCTCTTTGTGTAGGATTGTCTTACTTGCGCCTTGGTTTACTGGGCACAATTTTTCACATTTTTAAGATGAGTTATCCAGGAATTATTGTTTTGTTTGTTTTATTCTTTTTCGTTCTTCGTTTTGGCTTTTGAGCAGTCGAGAGGTGCAGAATATCACAGCCATGAAGAAAATATCTGTGCAAAAAAATAATAACTTTTTTAGCCTGTTCCTGTAATAATTTGTCCAATACATATTACCAACATCTGATTTTTTCCCTACAGCAACACCTCGTCAGTGATGAAACCAACTAGCTTTCCTGGAAATAACAATCCGTCATCTTCTAAACCTCTGAAGTCCTTCCAAAGGAGATTGTAGGAGGCTTATCATTGTTTATGGTGAGAGCACTATGAAATATTTGTTTGCTTGAGTTTTGTTAAGATATAAAGTTGGAATTTGAATAAAAAAATCATTTCAACAAAAATGCTCAAGCTGCCTTAATTTTTCTCTGCATCTACATTTCCCTTGTAACTTTCCATGGTAACATTTTAACGTGAAAATATATTGATTTCAATTCAGTGTTTCTCACAGTAATGACACATTATCCATAAATATTGAACTGTGGGTATGTTTCGTTCTCGAAATGAAATGTAGAAAGAATTTCACTTGTTTTGTTATATAATTTATCATTTTTCATAAATTAAGAAAATATTTATTATATATAATAAACTTTTTTATGCTAGTCGTTCTCTCATGCAATGTGTGAATTATGGTTTTAGAAAGTGTTTACTGTTTATATTTAATGAGTTGAGAAAACCATGAAACTCTCTATAAAGAAAGAATCTCATTCTCATCTCCCACTATATATGATAATTGGTTCATACACTGCTGGCCCGATCCAAGTTCATCATCGTGCTTGACTTTTTCATACCGCAACATGCTGGCCCAAAAGGTTAATCATGTCGTGCTGAACTATATCAAAACTTGAAAAGTAATGACTGACACGATCTATACATTGATTCTTATACAGTCGTGTCTTCGTGTCGAACTGTGTTAATGTATAGATTATTTTAATTATTTTTAATAAATTTTGCTATTAATTTTATATTGATTTGTCAAAAATCATATAAAAATTTTAATTTATAAATGAATAATTTAATTTGCATATATAATATCTATTAAAAATATAAAAATTTTGAAGAATTTTAAGAGATTAAATAATTTAAAAATTTTTAATACTTAAATATTTAAATAAATTTAATTTTAAAAATCAAATATAATTTTATTTAGAATATCATAGTCTAGAACATGCTAAAAAATTATTAGTTTAATAATGACTTTTTTTAAAATAAATTTTAATTAAATATAATATTATTTATTTAATAAAAAATTATATGTAATTTCTTTCAAATAAGTATATAATATATTTATTTAATTTGACAAGTCGTGCCAGGTTGGATCACTTGTCATGCCGTGCTGGGCTGGCCTAATAGTCCAAATGTCCTAATCAACTTGGCCTAAGATACTTAAATATACTAAGTAAGATGGGCCGTGCTAGGCAAGGCGCGAAACAGACTGGATTGAGCAGTTTGCGTGTTGTGTAACCTAATTTTCATGTATATCTTCACTCTTACTTAAAACTATTAATAATATAGGAAAAATGATATCCTCCATTATGTTTTTAAAATTTTTTTATCAATGGGCATTTTAGTTATTTTATTATAAACTTATAATAAATTCATAATAAACTCATTATAAATTATAAAAAATTTATAAACTCATAATAAAGATTTAAACAAACTCATTATAAATTTAATGTAAACTAACGAAAATATGATATTTTAATAAATAATTTATAAATTTTGGTATTTTGATAAATAATTTATAAATATAGTAAATTTAAAATTATTTTTAAATTTTCTTATATGTTTGTCAAAACCCAATAAGTATGTTACTATTTTAAATTACGATATTAGTAATTAAAATACAGTATGTTACTATATTATTAATTTAGTAATCTATTTAGTAATCTGCATGAGCAAATGTATGTTACTGTATATCAATTATAACCATTTAATTTAATATTTATTTGGTAAAATAATTCCCAATTTTCTATAGTGATATATATTCTAATTATGGTTATTATTTGCCCCCTTTTTTTAGTAAAAAGAATTGAAAGAAGACAAAAATAATAATTGTATACATTTTAGGAACTCATAAAATTGAGATGAATATTTTCTTAATTTCTTTGAAATATAAAAATGTGAAAATTTATTCTGTCATATTAAATGTTATTGAATAATTACTATTGTAATTCCTTTTTTTTTTTTGCAATAAGAAATTTTTTTTTTATTAAAGGTGGGCGGCACCACCACGGATTTTATTAAAAATAAACAAATGTTAAAAACAAACCCTTATAAAACAAGGGCGACTTAAAATCTTAAATAAGGAACATTCATATTATCCGAAATAAGCAAACTATGAAGCAAATGGGGAAGGGAAGAATAATCATTATAAACACAATCGGTAGAGTAAAGACGGCAATAACTGGCTAAATAATCAGCTGGTTGATTTCCTTCTCTGTGAATGTGCTTGATGGTAGAATAAGTATCAGCTAGAAGTCGCTGAACTTGAAGAACCACAGGGCTCGATGAACTGGACACATCCACAATCTATTGAGTGACAACCCGGGAATCCGTTTCAACAAGAAGGGGGCCAAAGCTGCAATAAGAAATTATTTGTATTATATATGCATAAAAAGAGAAAATGTATACATTTAACTGAGCTTTTGATGCAATTAAGGAAACACAAATAACATGATTCTAATTAATAAAGAGACTGTAAAATCTGCAAATTTCCCGATAGGTTTCAGCTTTAGATTATAAGGAATATAGTTTTCAGCTTTAGATTTTAAGGAAACATCCAATAAATTAGCAACTTCCCCGTGTTTGGATATGATTTGTCATTATATATTTGAATCAAAACCCATTTTCTAAGATCCTTCTGCAACCCAATATTTATATATATCTTATGCATATGACTACTTTCCTCTTGTAAAACTTACATCTTGTTATGCTCTGTTCTAAGCTTTCTCCACTTCTTGGTTAATTGACCACCTACTATCAGATAATACCATAATCTGTACTCTCTTGTTATTGAATGAAAATAAGTACCATACCACATAAATAACCTGTATTGCCTGGTTTCTTCAAGGCTATTTGGATTCCTATGCATATGACGAAAAGTATAGTTGGCTCAAATAGATCCAGATTAAATGGGAAGATTTTTGTTAACATGAAAAATAGAATTTTGTTAAATAATGAATTTATAAGATGTGTATTTATTTAGATGCTCTAATGCAAAGTTGGCTCTAAGTTACCACCAAAATTTCACCTTTTAAGTTTTTCCAAAACGTAATTTAATGTTTGTTAGAATGTTTGCTTTAATATTAATTTTTCATTAGCAGGCTAACATTAAGCAAGTATTCTGTTTTACTATTATTTTGTTTCGCAATATCCAATCCGTTCAATATGAACCCATCAAATAATGAAATTTCAAATGTAGGTGAAATACTAGAACATATGTTTGTCTTAACTGATTATCAAGATGATTTTTGTTGTGAAAATTGGATGATTTTCATCAATAATATATATAATGTGTGAACAATTGTACTAATAATTATACCAGAAAAAATTCCTAAAAAGAGAGGTGAGTCAAAATGAACACGTTTAAATATAAGTTTTTCCTTAGCCAAAATTTTTCTAGATATATAATTAATAGCATAATATATCACTATAACAATATCTTACGATAGTTATTAAATAAATAATAAAGATAACACCATAATTTAACAAGATTCGACCAATTTTATCTACGTTCTCGGAAACCACTAAAATAACGTTACTAATTTCAAAGCAGAAATACAAAAGAAAGAGAAAAGAGAAAAAATAAGGCCTTATAGAAGAGAAAGCTTATTTTGAGATGATTCTAGCTAAAGGAGGAGGACTCCTTTTACAGGCTTAAGGTCCTCTCCTCAAATCCACTCACAAATGGTGTGGGATAAAAAAATGTAAGCCAATACTCACAAATCTCCACTTTTACTTTTTTTTAATCTACAATCTCAAATATTCTCTCCAAAGAAACTATTATTAGTAGTGTTTTCAAATGCACTGTGAAATACTTATCTTTAATTTCTCAAAATATTGATCAAGTCTAAAAAATGATTGAACTTGACAGCTGTCACCACTTTTATCATGTCTGCAGGATTGTTAGTGGTATAAATTTTTTGAAGTAGTATTTCAGTTTCCTCTAGAATCTCATGTACAAAGTAATACCGAATATTAATATACTTCATTTTTGCATGATAAACTTGGTTCTTTACTGCATGAATAATACTTTAACTATCATTGAACACTTTGATGTACCTTTGTCTATATCTCAGTACACTAAGCAATCATTGAAATCAAATTGCTTCTTTAACAGCCTTTGATACTATCATGTACTATGGTTTTATAGTAGTTAAGGCAACTGTTGAATGTAATGTAGATTTTAAACTAACTAGTCCCTTAACATGTAACACCCTTATACCTTATATACGTACAATACATATTTTCAGCATATGTAAAATATGCATATATGGTATAAAAATATCACAGACCGATTTAATAAAAATTTTCACATTTTTGTTTTAAGATTTCAAATACTAAATATATAAAATTAAATAGTATATAAATATTCTTTACTTGTTTTAATAACTCAAAATAAACATTTTATATGAAAATCTCTGGAAAAAATTTGCCAGAGTTTTATCTGTAATTTAAATATTCCCAAAATTCAGCAAAACACAACCTGCATCAGAAAACACACCCAATAAAAAATATCAAATTTCCATTTCACCAATACTTCTCAATTTCTCCATATTTTCTCAAAATATTTATACATAGATATATAAATCAACAACACATATAGAATCCCATTTTAAACAACTTATCCAAAATATTCTTTACAATTTATAATATATACTTCAAAAACAAATATAATATACATAATATCAAAATATACTATAATATCAAATCTGTACATGCTGGCAAATGGCTCTGATCTTGAAGTACCCAAAAACACTTCAAGTTCGATAAATGCAAGCCTAGGCACGACTAGGTCTAGCAGAACTCCCCCGCTCTACTAAAACGCCTATGCCACCTATGCGATGAATTAAAATCGCGTTAAACTAAAAGCTTAGCGGTACAAACTTTGATAATAATAAAAATGTAAAGTAATGCCAATGCAAAATGCTTATGAACATCACATCATTCCATTTTCTCATACTTTTCAAATATTTCACAATCCACAATTCATATAAAAACAAACACAAACATGGGCCCAAAGATAGCTAATATGCTATTCAAATTTCAGAGTTACTATTTTGGTCTATAATGACATCATGTGTCTAGCCCCGTAGGCAATATATCAATATAATAATCCACTTAGATCCGAGCTTACGACCCAGTCATTTCACACAGCCTAGCTTTAAGTACTTATTTTTAAGGCTTATGACCCGGTCATTTCACCTCAAAAATATTTTCACAATATCGCCCAACGTCTAGCCCGTAGGCAAATCATAGATATGCCGCCAAATACAGAACTCTGAAAATTGAATAACATACTAGGCACACAATTTATTCATATTTCTCATTATCAATCTCTTTCTCATTGTCACATAATCAAACTAGGCACATTGCCTTATTTTCTCATTTTTTTCTCACTTTTCTCACTTTTCTCATTTATATCAATATCAATTCATTTCATTATGTTTCCACATATCTCATTACATTATACCACTTTTTTTTTTTGCATTTACAACACATTACCCAATTACTTTGGGTATTTCCACATAATTCACATATTAATCACAATTACACAATTCGGCCATTATCAATGGCTTTTCACAATGCATTTAACACATATATGACATTACAAATGCCATAGCACATTATTCATATATAATCAATGTATCAAGTAGCTTAACACATTTTCCAACCAAAATGTGTTAAGCCCAAATGTCATGCAAGCATAACCAATGTATTCAAAGTTTGTACTTACCTCAAATAGCAACCAAAACAAGCTTAAAACTCTCACCAGCCTTCTCTTCCAAGTTGCCCTTCAACACTTGGATTGGCCAAACTACTTCCTCTCAATGCCTATACCAAATGTGATCATAAATAATCATTTAATATCACATTCTAAGACATTCTCAACATCAAATCTTAATTAAACAACACTCCAACAAAAATTTCACAATTAAGCCTTACCTCACTTTAACTTAGAAAAACCATTTTAATCCATTTAAATTAATGTTTTAAGTTTATTTCTATCATTACAAACATATTTTAACATGTTTAAATCAATTACTTTAATTAAACACACACTTTTGTTCAAAACCCTAAAATGGCATAACCTTCCCCATTGAAGGTTCTCCATTTCAACACATTTTAATAATTAATTCAAGCTTATTTCCATCTTTAATGTCATCAAATAACTTGCTTTAAGCATTAAAATCAAACAATTCACCATACTTTGAAAATTCACTTTTCCAAAACCCTAAATCAATACTACCATCTTCAAACTCTATCCAAACTTAACTAAATCTATCATTTAATTTTAAAATCCTTATTTATGCATCAAAATAACACATTTGAAATCAATTTTCACAATTAAAACTCATGACTTCAAAAATCCAAATGTTCCATAATTATAAATTCTCTCTGTTCAACCAACTTAACTCAAACTTCAACTTAACTCAAACTTAACCATTTCTTCAATCCAACATAAGAATCATTAATAATTAAACAAAATAGCATCTTTCATATGCATTTAACTAATTAAAACACACTCCATTAAAATCTCAAATTACATATAATCATATATTTAGATGGAACTTCAAAATTGTAAAGGAAAACTTACTAATTTATGAAGAAATCACCAAAATCCACTTGGTTCTTGTAAAATCCTTGGAAATTGGTTGTTTAAATGAAGCAAAAACCAATCTTGCTCATCCATGGAGAAAACGTCAAAGAGAGGAAGAAGAAGAAGAAGAAAAAAATTCTTTTTAAATTTTTAATTTTTTCTCTTTCCTTCATTTAAGACCGCATATATATACATTTATATTATTTTAATTAATTATTTACTTATTCTAAAAATATCAATTTTCATCTTCCATTAAAAAATATTTTCTTTTTAAATTATTTTATTAATTTTTAAATTTTATAAAGTATATTTACTAATTTACCCTTCCTTTACTATTTATGTTTTTGCCTTTTTTATTTCTTTCTTCTTTAATTTTTAGCCTTATATATATAAATATTTATTTATTTAATTAATTATTAATAAATATATTTAATCTTCTACCATCCAAAAATAAATTACTATTAAATTATTTTTATTTACTTATTATTAATTAATTAATAATTATAAAATATCACACTTTTCCATCATCTTCCACTGTCTAATATTTTATTATTATTATTTTCATCATTCGTTTTTTCAACACCAAATTATATCCCACACACACATATATATATATATTGTATATTTTATGTATATGTATATATCTTATATATATTACTTATATTTCACATATATGTACATATTTATGCAATGTATATATTATGTCTATGTAATGTATATTTAATGAATATAAATACCCATATGCACAAATAATATTCCTATATACACATCAAATTTACCTCATATGTGTATTAAATATATTAAGCATGTAATATACATATCTAACATATACAATTAATATACCATATGTATATGTTATATATATATTAGGTATATATATTGGGTATGTACAACTTTTATATCTCCAAATACTTATTTAATTTCTCTAAAATTACGGATATAATAATTTTCTCTCTCTTAAATAATTTCGTCCTCGAAATTATCCAGTACGGTAATAAATCATCCAAATCAAAATATAATCTTAAAATCTTATATTTAATTAATCATCTCATCAAATCATTATTTCATCAAATTACATTATTTCTACTCTCCCCCTTAGGTTCATTCTCAATTACCTTTTTACCATTCCATAACTCATCATTATACTGTCTATTTACTCAAACAGTCATAATAGATTATCATATCATCAATCGAATTGTCATTAGACAAAATTAGTTCATCTCCTTAATATATATACACCACGCACCTATTGCACTCAAGATATTTGATCACTTCATTATCTTAAACATATACTCTCATAACCTTAAATTCAAATGTTAATAACTTATATCTTAATACTGACTATTCTATCATCATAGTCATTTTCAAAATTGTATTTCTGTTTAATTACCACCTTGCTTATATTTACAAATAGTTATTTGTAAAAACCACAAATGATAACAACTCCCAATTCCAACTAATAAGTCTTAACACAATAATTTTGCACATCTTCACTTTTATCCTACTCTCTATATAATTACTACATTTTAGTTTAACATCACCATTATAAAACAACAAAATCTTATTTCCTATTAAGATTCATTCCAATTATACTATAACTAACATTTTCTCTTATAATTATTTGCAACTAATATAACTTAGCTCCTTTCATATTCATATACATATCAGAACGTTGTATTATGCACATTATCATATAGCTTGCATATTCTTAATACAACTACATACATTGAATTTCAATAAATACTTGTAAACTTATTACATTTCATATCAATTGATCTAACTATCACAATATGACCATCACAGCCTTATTCTATTCTGACCAACCTTTAGTCTATTTTAAATTCATCAATCTGTTTTCAATTCATGACCTAATTCTATTAGGTCAAATTTATTCTCAAATTTTAATTCTCTTCGAATTAATCATTATAGATAATATTCATTTCCCCTAGCCTCATTCACTTTAAATGTCAATTTCATCAACTTATTCATTTTATACCACTTTCAAACACATTCAATATAGCTCTTACGCACATTTCATAATTCCTCTCATTTACCCCTTTTCTCATATTTCTTATAGTTACCATATTTATAAAAATCACTTTTCTTACACATAATTTATAGCTTATCATATTTTCATAATTCTCTTATGTTTCCACACTATTTATGGTCATAAATAAATTTCTACATAAGGTTATGAGTCCAACTATACTAGCGACAAATCTTGCTTGTATCTCATGAAACAAAAACTATTAATTTCACTAAATATATATTACAGTTGTATCATCTTAAGTCCACGTCTGTGGATTACAAATAAACACTGCCTTCACTATAATTCTTTCTCAAACAGCTCTTATCTCGAAAGTATGCCCATGTCTCAATGGTCACACACCCGTGGTATTTCAAAATCACATATTAATTCTTTAAACTCTTACTACATGAAGAGTTAATGCATATCAATTCTATTTTAAGACAAATTACCCTTATCCACTTATTTTTTATTGGCCTAAACACATGATCCATTTACTAATAATTACCAATTATATCTCAACTTATTCAACAATTTTTTTTGTTTTTGTTTTTTTTTTACCAATTTCTCCTTCTCAAATCAAATAAGTAATTATATAGGGTTACAAACATACCATAATACTTCAATAATACTTTTCATATCTTTAAGTAATCAATTCAATAATTGATCACTTTCACATTACATCACATTGTCACAATTTCTTGGTGATCAACCTTATCATGATCACCTTCATCTCACAAATTCATATTATTTCACATTTTAAATATTTTCTATATTTTTAAATCATCCACATATATATCCATAAGTCACATTCATAATGTGACTTACTTTTCACATTTTCTTACATATCACTTTAGTGTCTGTATTGCACAATTCACCACATATATCATATTCGTGTATACACACAATCACACAATTATACTCAACTTTTTATATATATAAATTGAACATTTATCATATTTCATGGAATATTGTCATTTCTCATTCTTAGATAATAATAATTTATCCTCATTCATCTTTTTTTTTTTTACATAAATATTAGTCACATTTCCAATGTGACTTCTCTCTCACATTTTCCATACACCTACCATACTCTTCATATATATATTTTCACTTTGTTAATCATTTCTCTTTATTTCATATCCAATATCTATACTATCAACCACATTACATATTACATGATATTTTCATAAGTAATATTACTCATTCAAAATTACTCCCATGCTTATTAAACATTAAACTATCAATATCTAAACAATCTTCATTGAAATTCCCTTACAACTCTAAATTTCCAACTTACTACTTTACTTAAACTTCATTCTATTAATCTCATTTTCAAGAGCTAACTTTATAAACATTATTTTTATATTAATATAACATCAAAACACATCACTTTCACAATTATGGAAACCCATTTCAAAAATTCAAATTTCATATAATGCAACCAACAACATGAACCTCACCAAATCTCATCCATGTCTCATTCCCAATCTTAAGATCATAACATTTACTTTTAAACAACAATAATTCATTTCATTACACTACTTAACATCATCCATTTAGATATCCTAATTTTACATACACAAACCCTAAATCATGCATCATTTTTTTTCATAATAAACAATTCACTATCACATACCATTTCCCTCTTTGATTTTTTTTTATTATGAACTCTTTGTTCTAAATTATTAAAAACTCCATATTCCTTCTTCATACTTCTACCCGTCTGTATATAAGTTTTCATAAATTTTCTTATTCATTTGTCTCATGAAATTAATTTATTACTCATGTGCACAAAGTTATATGACTTCCTTAGTTTCATGTCAATCTCACTTTCATTTTTTATATTCCTTCACAATTCTTTATAAAAGCTTGTAAAATTTTAGCCATGTGCACTTGACACATATATGGACTTGTATTTAAAATTTTAGATTTTTCTAAGCTGATTTACTATATTTAAAAATTAAATCTTCCAAACCAATAGAATTTGTCTCTTTAATAATTCCTCTATAAGCATGCGGTTATTCATTTTTTTAGGTATTAAACCTTAATAAAAATTCATAAACTTTTAACCATATGTTCTAGGGTTACATATAGTAGTTTATGTAAATTTTTCAGATTTTTCTGGGTTGGTTTGCCATAGCTTTTAAATATTTTTCTCAATTTTTACATATTCTGAGTTGCTGGAACTGTTCTAACAACCCGTATTCTTCTATTTTTCTTAATTAGGAATCCATCTTTAAAAATTATGAATTTTTATTCATTGGATTCTAACATATAAAATAACTTACCATTAAATTTTCAAACTTATCCAAAATTCCTAGATTTATCCAAAAATTCGAATAATATCACGTTGCAATACACATATAGAATTTTCTGTAACTATCATGCCCATTTCTCAAACTTTTTATTTCATATCTTAAATCATTTTCTAGATTATTTTTCTAAATTTCACTTATTCATCAATTCAATCAACTATAAAACTTAAATTCGAATAAAAGTTTCAAAAATTATTAATCTATAAACTCCAGAATAACACTTCTATTGTGTCACTCTGATCTATATAACCCAGACGTCATCTCAACTTATATCCGTTATGTCGAACGGACATTGCCACATTAGGGATCAGATAAATTGCCAGTGCCAAAACATGCATCACAATTGAAAATTATTTTTTTAAAATTTCAAAATTTTTCTCTCTAACAACCCACTTAGGTCGAGAACCTCAAGCTTGGGCTCTGATACCAAAATAAATGTAACACCCTTATATCCTATATATGTACAATACATATATTCAGCATATGTAAAATACGCATTACGGTATAAAAATATCATGGACCGATTTAATAAAAAATTTTACATTTCTGTTTTAAGATTTTAAATACAAAATATATAAAATTAAATAGTATATAAATATTCTTTACTTTTATAGTAACCCAAAATAAACATTTTATATGAAAATCTCTGGGAAAAATTCGCTAGAGTTTTGTCTGTAATTTGAACGTTCCCAAAATTCAGCAAAACACAACTTGCATCAGAAAACACTCCCAATAAAAAAAAAAAATCAAATCTCCATTTCACCAATACTTCTCAATTTCTTCATATTTTCTCAAAATGTTTATACATAGATATATAAATCAACAACACATATAGAATCCAATTTTAAACAACTTATCCCAAACATTCTCTACAATTTACAATATATACTTCAAAAACAAACATAATATACATAATATCAAAATATACTATAATATCAAATATGTACATGCTGACAAATGGCTCTGATCTTGATGTACCCAAAAGCACTTCAAGCTCGATAAATGCAAGCCTAGACATGACTAGGTCCAGTAGAACTCTCCAGCTCTACCAAAACGCCCATGCCACCTATGCGACGAATTACAATAGCGCTAAGCTAAAAGCTTAGCGGTACAAACTTTGATAATAATAAAAATGTAAAGTAATGCCAATGCAAAATACTTATGAACATCACATCATTCCATTTCTTCATACTTTTTAAATATTTCACAATCCATAATTCATATAAACACAAACACAAACATGGGCCCAAAGATAACTAATATGCTATTCAAATTCCAGAGTTATTGTTTTGGTCTATAATGATACCATGTGTCTAGCCCCGTAGGCAATATATCAATATAATAATCCAACTAGGTCTGAGCTTACGACCAGGTCATTTCACCCAGCCTAGCTTTAAGTACTAATTTTTGAGGCTTACGACCCGGTCATTTCACCTTAAAAATATTTTCACAATGACGCCCAGCGTCTAGCCCGTAGGCAAATCATAGGCATACTGCCAAACACAGAACTCTGAAAATTGAATAACATACTAGGCACACAATTTATTCATATTTCTCATTATCAATCTCTTTCTCATTGTTACATAATCAAACTAGGCACATTGCCTTATTTTCTCTTTTTTTTTCTCACTTTTCTCACTTTTCTCATTTATATCAATATCAATTCATTTCATTATGTTTCCACATATCTCATTACATTATACACATTTTTTTTGCATTTACAACACATTACCCAATTACTTTGGGTATTTCCACATAATTCACATATTAATCATATAGTGTTTTTGATTCAAACAAAACTTTCCTCTCTTCCTATCTCTTCCTATCTCTATGCCTAAAACTTTCTTGGCTTCACTCAAATATTTCATTTCAAACTCTTGATTCAGCTGAGCATTCAACTTCTCAATTTCTCCTTGATTCTTTGAAGCTATTAGCATATCATCAATATATAGGAGAAGATATATGAAAGATTATCAATATACAGGAGAATATATATGAAAGATTTATCTCATAGCTTGCGCAAATATACACAATGATTATATTTTCTCCTTATGTACTTTTGTCTCATCATAAAATTATCAAATCACTTGTATCGCTTCCTCAAAAATTATTTCAATCAATACAATGATTTTTCCAACTTGCACACCCATTTTTCATCTCCAGCAACCTTGAACCCTTCTAGCTGAGTCATTCAGATTTTCTCTTCTAAGTCACCATGTAAAAATATAGTTTTTACATCAAGTTGAATGAGTTCCAAATCCAATTGCACTACCAAGGCCAATAAAATTCTATTGGAAGAATATTTTAAAACTAGAGAAAATTTTTTATTATAATTAATTTTCTCCATTTGAATATAGCCTTTAGCTATCAACTTTGCCTTATAACGAACATCGTTCTTGTCAGAAAATCCTTCTTTCATTGTATATACCCATTTGCATCCAATTGTCTTCTTTCCCTTTGGTAGATCAACTAACTTTCATGTCTGATTCTTTCCAAGGAACTGGATTTCATCATCCATAGCCTTCTTCCACTTCTCCTTTCCTGAACTTTGGATAGCTTCACTGTAAGTATTAGGAATGCCATCATTTATAATTGAAGGTGCATAAGCCACCATATTATTAAATTGAGCAGGTTTACAAATCTCTCATTGTGGCCTACTTTATGCAATATATTTTTATTGCTGTGGAGGCTCTTACCTCTTCTTCATTTGACTCTGCCTTTACCTTATGAGTGTCTTAATCTATTTTATCATTTGTTGTTGAGTTAATAATTCTTCTTTCAAACTCTACCTACTACAGAGTACCATATGTCTGCTGAATAGTTTCATTTGTCACCTTTTTCAATACGGTAGACTCATCAAATGTATCATCTCTGCCAAAAAAATATCTTCTTTGTTTTTGAACACCAAAAGCGAATCCTTTCATCCCAATGGTGATCCCCATAAAAAGCACTTTCTTTGCCCTCAAATTTAAATTTGATTCCTTAACATAGTAGTATGTAGTGAAACCAAACACAGTAAGAAATCATAATCAGTACCAGGTTTTCTAGACCATACCTCCAAAAGTGTTTTTCCACCAATAGCAGTTGATGGTAAGCAATTGATGAGATGACTTGCATATGTTATATCCTTAACCAAAATTGTCTACCTAATACAGTATTGGACAACATACACCATGGTTTCTCCAATAATGTCTGGTTCATGCATTCTGCCACCCCATTCTATTACGGTGTATCTCTAACTATAAAGTGTCTAATAATGCCTTCATCTTAGGAAAATTTTAAAAATGGATCACTTTTATACTCTCCATTATTATCTATACTAAGACATATGACTTTTCTGCCAATCTATGTTTTCACTATCTTTTTTCATATGAGGAAAACTCTCAACACTTCACCTTTCATCTTTATAGTGTACACCCATACTCTTCGAGAGAAGTCATCAACAAAAGTTATATAATAGTGCTTTCCTCACATTAAAGCTGTCTTGGAAGGACCTTATACATCATAGTGAACATAGTCTAAAATACCCTTGGTATCATGGATTGCAATACCAAACTTCACTCTCGTATGTTTTCCTTTGACACAATGCTCACAAAAATCTAACTTTTAGGGTTTTACTCATTTCGGTAATCCTTAATTTGATAAAACTTTTAATGATTTATTATTGCGAGGATGCCCTAAGTGCATATGCCATAACCTGGTTGTTTCAAACTCCTGATCATTCTTTGAAACTATTAATGTTGTCCCAATAATTGCATTACACTAATAGTAATACAAGTTATTATTCTTCCTTATTCCTTTCATTATCACAAATGTACCAGAGGTGATTTTTATTACTCTATCTACTGCATTTACAATGAAGCCCTTTGATTATAGGACTCTCACAGAGATGAGATTCTTTTTTAAACTCAGTATGTATCGAAAATCTGCCAGAGTCCTGATTGATCCATCATGATCTCAATTAGATTGAACCAATCACTTCTATCATACATGGACTGTCATTTGTTGTGCAAATAGTTGCACCTTCAAGTTTTCTAAAGTCAAAGAACTAATCTCAATTAAGTTACATATGATGGCTACAACCTGAATCAAGTATCCATACACTAGAAGAGCTTGTTAATGACACAACCACCAATGAAAGGTCTAAGTCTTCATCATCACACTCAGCTACATTTGAATTTATGGTAGCTGTTCCGTTATCATGTAATATTTGAAATTTGCAAGCAGTGACTTTCTGAATTATACTAATGTGGGACTGTGTATAATGTAGAGAGTGACTAAGGTATTTGTAATAGATGAAAATATGGTTAGTTAAGTCTTAAAAAGTTGAAAGTTAAATATATGTATCGACAAATTTGATATTTCTAAAAAAGAATCTTTAAATAGTAAAACCTTACAGAAATACCATTTTAACCCTAGAATTGGATTTTTATGGAATTAGAATGAGAGAAATGGATAATAGAGCTTTAAATTAACTGAAGAAATTATTTTTATAATTTTATAAAATTAAAAGTCAGATATAGAAATAATTAAGAAAGTGGGTGCATAAAAGTTATAGTGAGTACACCTTATATGATCAAAATCCTAATTAATATATATATATATATAATAATAGAATTTTTTCCTTCTTCCTCCAAACCAAACTGACTTTCATCCCTTCCATAGCCAAAAATTTCATTTTCTTCCTTTTCCCATCAAACTTGAGTAAAAATTAAGGAAAATTCAAATATAACTCAAACTTTTTAGTAGAATTCATTAAATTAGGTTAGAAATAGTAGAATCATCACCTAATATTCAAGGAAATTTAAGGAAGAGAGAGTAAGTAACACTTTGTAAAGAGGTTTGTGCTTGTTTATTCATAAGTTGTCATTCTTTTGATTTTTGTTATGTGAGTTGATTTTAAGACTTTAATTGAATTTTTGTGATGGAATTTGTTAATTGAATTTAGTAAGAGAGAGAATTAGAATATGGAGCTAAGTGAAGGGAAAATTGATCAGAATCCATTTTGGAATAATTTTAAGTGAATATGTATAATTTTTAGCTTAAAACTATGTTTAAAACAACTTTTGATTCCTAATGATTCATTTTAGGATTATGCAAAGCTAGGGTTTAGAAATTGAATATAGGAGTAGTTAGTGAAATAATTGATTATGAATTCATAAATGAGTGAAGCTAATGTATTTGTATAGTCGGTAACCTAAAATTATGGTTAGAATAATTGTTGATCCATAAAAGTGTCAAATTATGGTTTTGGAAAATTTAGGGTTTAAAGATAGTTATAGAAATAATCCTTGAAGAAATTGATTTTAAATTCATAAGTGATTAAGAAAAAGTATATTTATGTAGTTTTTAAACAAAAATTTAAGTTTAAGGAAATTTTTGAACTTTCAAATAATTGAATTTAAGGTTATGTAAGTTTAGTGTTTTGGAATTTAAGTGATTGTTTACAATATGTTTAGTGAATATGTATTAAATGCAATATGTTTGAATTTAATTTAAGAAGTAATTCTTTACATGTATAGTTAAAGTAAAGACTAATCAATGATAAAGCAAGGTATGGTTATTATAAAGAAATATTTTTGGCTAAAATAGACATTCAAATTATGTAACTGATTAACCAAAAAATAAAGAAGTGTTTACTTAAAAGTAATATTTTTAACCAAATTTACATAATTGATAAATTGATTGGAATGAGAAAAATAATTAAAGTGCCCAAATGCACTGATACAAAACCTAGTTATCGGATTGAATGGCTAGCCAATGAGGAGACGTCCATAGTGTTAGTGGGCACTTTGTATTATTAGTGGATACTTTATGTCACCAATGATATTGGACACTAGTGTCATTAGTGGACACTTTATATCATCAACGATAGTGGTTACTTTGTGCCATCAGTGGGCCATTGGTCTTATTCTTTACAGTGGGCATTTACTTGCTATTAGTAACCCGTTTTCTAAATCTAGAATTTCAAAATCAGTATATGAGGGTAAAAGCATTAAATGAAATTTAATGAAAAGGAGCAAGTGTAATGTAAGTGTTTACAAAAATTGTGTGAAAAAAATATGAGTGTGATATGAAAATTTTATCCTTGATATTAATGTGTTAATAATTGGATATAAAGTGAATATTCTTTTATCTTAATTAATAATTTTTAACAACTAATTAGAAATTGATTATTTGTTTTATAATTTAATTCAAAATTTAGAGCTTATTAAGAATTAGATAAGTGTTTTGAATTCAATGGATTATATTATTTATTAATTTTTTTTTAGTTCAAAGTGTTGGTTTTATTTTTATCTACTATTGCAAGTATTTTCATTATGATATAGCTTTGAAAAATTATGAATATGTAAGCACCACTAAGCAATTGCTTAGTGTGTTAGATTTATTTTTAACATGCAAATCAAATGGGCAAGATAGATTCAGTGGACTGAGATCTAGTACTTCGAGATCAACTGCAAATTAGAATGTGTTTATGAAGGGTTTTCTATTATGTATCTGTTTTATTCACATAGAAATACTGCAAACTTAATAATAGTTGTATGATTATGATTAATTTAAAGTTTTGTAAATTTTGTTATAATGGTTTAGGTTAAAACTTTATAGTAAATTATATTGGTTATAGAAATATATATATAATGCAAACAGGTTGATAAAAATATAATTAATTGCACTAAATTATAGATGATTATTGGTGTGTTGTTGAGATTGGAGTTGAGATGGAATGTGAAAAATGTTGGGAGTGCCTTTTTCTGCAGGTTGTGTGTTGATTAGAGAAGATATTGGCAGTATCAAATTTAAAGGGTGACCCTGCCAAAATTTTTATTCACATTGTCTTAATAATTACTAAATATTGATTGAAAGATGCATGGGCACTGTGTGACATCTTTTGATAGTTCTTAATAGGAATGTGAATAGGTGTTACATATCATATTTGCTTTTGTTTTTCAGCTTTGGATAATCTAACTTTCAATGCCTTTCTCTAGGTAAAAGGCACATTCATCTTTAGCTGGTTGGGATTTTGGTCTCTCCTTCTTTTTTTTGTTCCTGCTTTGAGAGCTACCTCTTATTACCAATGTTACTGCTCCACTTGTACTTTCTTTCTCATCTTCCTTTTGCAGTTCATAACTATAAAATATAGTGGTTACTTCAGAGAGAGTCACTTTAGCCTTCCTATGGAGTAGATTTGTATCAAAAAACTCAAACTCCTCTAAAAGGGATGTGATCATTTATAGTGCTTTATTCATCTTTGAAAGTCACATCCAAATTCATCAAATCAGCTACCAGCTAAATAAAATTGGTTATGTGATCATTTATAGTGGTACCAGAAACATAAATAAAGCAAAATAATCTCTTCTTCATATAAAGCTTATTCTGACTATTTTTTCTTCAAAAAATTTTCCTCCAATGCCTTTCATATATTACTTATAGAAACTTTCTTAGAAAAAGCATACTTCTAGAACCTCACTTTGCCAAAATATATCGTAACAGAAAAAATCTCTATTGCAAATCTAGCATTTGACACAATAGTCCTTGACTAAATTGACAAAGTGGATGTTGTTTCCTTTGTAGAGGATGATCTACTTGAGTCATCTATCATCTATGCTTCAAAAATTATTGAATAGCTAACAAATTCATAATGCCAATAATCTAAAAAAATATTTTCTGATGTGGAAGATCATACTAGGCTACAATCATAGAGCATACTCAGAAAATCTTATCTCTGATATCGGTTATTGTAAAAATAAATGATTTTCACCAATAATATATATAGTGTTTGAAGAATTGTCACAATCAATACACTTAAATACTAAGTTTCTCCTTAGCAAAATTTTTCTACACATATAATTAATAGCACAATATACCACCACAACTATATCTCACAATAGCTATTAAATAAACAATAAAGAAAATGCCACAATTTAATGAGGTTCAACCAATTTTGTCTAGTTCCTCAGACACTACCAAATTACTTTACTAATTTCAAAGAAGAAATATAAAAGAAAAAGAGAAGAGAAAAAATAAGGCCTTATAGAGGAGAAGGCTTATTTTAGGATGATTCTAACTATAGAAGGCTTAAGGCCTCCTCCTCAAATCCACTCACAAATAATGTGGGTTAAAAAAACATAAGCCAGTACTCACAATTTTAATTCCCAAAAAGATAAAGATGGAATGGAGAATGAAGATGACATAATTGATGTTGAAGGTGAACCTCCTCTTACAAACATTCATAATCCTAAAGGCTAAAATTTTGACATTCGCATAGATTTAAATGATGATAAAAATTTTGATGATGCATATGAAACATTACTAGAGGCTCTAGAAGTAGGGATGCATTCCAGTTCCAATGATAAACAATATAGATGTTATTTAAACTATGTAAGGTTAAATGGTTTTAGCATTGTCAAAAATTAGCTTCTAAAGAGAAGCTTAACATTAGCATATATCAAACTATAAGTTGTGATAAGGGTAAAAATTGTTATAATGAGGTCACAAAGAGAACTAACTACCTTGTAAAGTGAAGTACAACTCTGAGAGATAATAGAGTATGGCAAGTTACAAAAATTCAATCAAACCACAATCATAAATTGGACTGTTCTCTCTATAGAGAAAGTAGTATAGTTAAAGTAAAGACTATTATGCACCAAGAGAAAGCTTAAGGAAAATGATACTGCTGGAATTAGACCTTGCAAGAGCATTCAAATACTTGATGTACAAGTTAAAGGCCCTAAGAAAATGAAATATATGCCAATTGACTATCACAATTTTATATATTCCAAAAGGAGGTTGAGGCTAGATGTTGATAATGTAGAATCAATAAATCAATTGTTTGTGAGAATGCAACAAAAAGACAAGGATTTTTCCTTTCAATTGATATTGATAGCGATTAGGACTTTCAAGGAGCGGAGCTTGTTATGACGACTTCAATGATGTTGTCAGTGTGGACACAACATACCTTGTAAATCATTACATGATGTTTGCTATAATTAGTTGTTAGGGTAAATCATCACAGATAGGCCATTCTATTAGAATGTGCATTGATTTCACATGAGGATGTAAGAACCTTCAAGTGGTTGTTCAAAACTTGGTTAGCAACAATGCGTAGTGTTGCTCCAAAGGCAATAATGATTGATTAGTGCAAAAGTATAAGGAAGGCTATTTGGGAGGTAATGCCAACTTTTGTTGATAAATTTTTTTATAGCATATACTAAGCAAGGTACTAAAGAAATTAAAGAATTTGGTTGAATATGATAAAGTTGTTGTTGATTTCACTTATACACGAAGATCTATCTAGAGAGATATTTGATGTTAATTAGCATGAATTTTATAGGAGATTTGTAGACCCTTAAATTTGGGTCGGATTAAATTTAAGAAGCTTAACCTGGTCTGTTATATTTTTTAAAGAAACTAAACCTAATTTGAAGGATTGAATTAAACTAGTCCAATCCATAAAAGCCCAAAATTAAATTTGTGAAAGAGCTTATGTCTGAAAATCAAGAAGTTTGTATTTGACTTGAGTCGGAGTGGGTCCAAGTCAACATGAGCTAGTGCTCATATTAATTTGGAACTCCAAATCGACATGAGCTGGATCCATTTCGATTTGGACACTCCAAATCGACATGAATCCGAATTCTGAATGAATTTAGCCGATTTAGGAATTTGAATTGTGTTTAACTTCAGAATCATTAACCCTAATTACCACATTATAAATAGAGGAAGCCTAAAAATTGAGGGGGACTTTTAGTAGCTAAATTATTATGGCCACAATAACAAAAGCAAAAAAAAAAGATCAATTAGAGATAGTAGCATGACTAAAGGGAAATTTACAATCAACACCGAGCAATCAACACATCGTGCTCAGCCAAAACTCTAGATTGGTGTAGGCAGTAGCTTAGATCAAAATTCTTTCAATTTGGTAGAGCTAACAAACAAAGGTGTATCTTTCTTAACTCTTTAAAATCATAGCCACCTTTCATTATTTAATTTACTTCATACTTATTTCATACAGTAAGCTGCTCTTTCATTCAAATTTATATAAATAATTTTATTCACGTGAATATGCTAATAAGTTAGGTTTTCATCCAATAGCTTAGCCATGTGAATATAAATAACAAAGTTAACCAAATTGATATACTCTTTCACAATAGCTTATTATTCTCTGTACAGTAGCCTAATTAGCTAACGTTTGTTTGTTTTAAATTCACAGTAGCTTAGGACTTAATTTAAATCTTCAATTTAATTATCTAAAACCATATTGGCTTATTTTGAAAAACCAAAATCTTAAATCATAGTTTTAAAACCCTAATCTTATAAAACCCTAGTTTTAAATATTCAAAAAACTAATTTTAAACCAAAACCCTAATTGTCACCCTAGAACCCTAAAATCATGTTTTTACCCTGAAAACCCTAGGTTGATCACCAAAACCCTAATTGTCATCCTAGAACACTAAAATCATTTTTTTACCTTAAAAAACCTAGCTTTATTTCTAAAACCTTAATTTTCATTTATAGACCCTAGTCATATTTTTCAAAACCCTAAAACCCTAGTTTAGTATTATAAATTTTAAGAAACCCTAATTCATTTATTAAAATCCTAGTTTTGCATATCTATTATTTAATGTAATATTAAAACCTAGATTTGATCATTTAATTTATGAATGTATGTTTATGATGGATGATTTATTTTTATTTTATTTATAATAAATGATTTAATATTTTTATTGACTTTTTTTATTTCAAGGATGTAAGAGGTATGTTTCCACTTTGTGGGTACCTCATTTGTTAAGATCAATGTAATTTAATTTATTTTAAGTTTTGAATTAAAGTAAGGGACATGTTTCTACCAAATGGTGGGTGTCCTATTTTATTTAGTTTTGAACATTGGACAATTTTTGTAAGGGCATGTTTCCATCTTGTATGGGTGACCATTTTTATTTGTTTAGACCTTCTTTGCTTTGATACAATGAATGCTTATTTATTTTGAATTACATGTAGTATGAATGATATTATAATACTTAAGCATTTAATAATATTTAGACCTGAAAAGAAGGTCGGTTCCAATGACCCGTGCATTATGGGAGTGCTGGGTCATTCTCACCTTCCCCATACGTACTCAACTTTCCAAACTCATTAGGGGGTTGGGGATTCCTTAGGAATCAAGTCATTCACCCATTTCTTTTTCTCAGCCCATACGGGTAAAAACTATTTTCTCTGAATTTAGGCCTGTGTTCTCTAAGGCAAGTACCGAAGTCGCAAGAACCATTCCACATGGGAGTGGGGGCAAAAATTTTTACTCGTAAAAATATGATTTGAAAATAATGAATGGGTACTAAAATTATTCCTTGAAAGGCATAAATGGGTATCTGTTTACTAAATCATATATTATAGGATATCATGCTCAATGAAGGCATATATTCTTATTTTGATGGTTATGTAAACTCTACCTGCACACCCAAACAATTTATGGAGTAGTATGAGATTGCATTTAGAAATAAGGTTGAAAAAGAACTATAAGTAGATTACAAATCTAAGAATTTTGTTGCAAAGATCATTTCTGATTTTGAATGGGAGAGATAATTTCAAAGAACTTACACATATGCAGTACTCATTTAAGCTAAAATCATGAGGATCTTTTAAAGCCATCTTATCAAACTAGAAGAGGATGAAGGGTAGAATAAAGACAATGAAGTTATTGAGAGGATTAAAATTATTAAATGATCACTAATAAAAAATTAGTATAGAAAAGAATTTGTGTATGATATCAATTACAAAGAAGTTGGGATATGTTGTCATGTATTGAAGTTTTTACAATTAAAGATATCAAATATATTAATGAAAGATATATGTTAGGCAAACGAAGGAAAGATGTTTTTAAGCAACACACTAATATTCTTATTATTAGTGTTTATCCATACATGACAAAGGAGAATGAAAGGTACAAGGAGTTAAAACAATGCTTAAATGGGGTATTTAACATGGCAATGGCATTATTCTAAGGAGAAATCACATTAAGAAAACTCGTATGAGCTTGAAAAATCTATTTACAAGGTGAAATACTATTGATGGTAGTGTTGATAGTAGAGGTAAAGCTCAGAGGATGAACAATGACGTTGAGACATATGATGGATTAGTTGATGATGAAGGCAATAGATCTTGATACTAAATCCTAGCCTAACACTTTTTTTAGGATGTCTAAGGTAAAATCATTATAAACCCCAATGGGAGTTTATAAAAGGCAAAAGGTCAATAGAGTCAATCACCAAAATCAAGCAAGTCAAAAGCAGACTAGTGTTGAAACTAAAAGGAAGTTTGGAAATAGTGGCATGCATTCTAGTTATAATAAAATGGAATCAAGTAACACATAGGTTAGTAAATTTTTTTCTTTAGGTACATTTTTTTATTTTTCTTTTTTAATTTGAATACAACTTTGATAATCATGGTTATTTATTTATTTATTGTTACATTGCATTATCTTTGGTAGCTACTACAACTCCAAGTCAATATGTTAATGATATCAAATTACCTGATGATGAAGTTGTTGAAAGAAATGGAAGCCAACCCCTTGATAAAATGTTAATTGGTAATTAGGCTAATATTCAAAGAGCATGTTAAATTGACAAGAACAATTGGGATAAAAGATTAAGGACATTCAGACAATATATCTTCCATAGGCATTTATGAAGTTATTTAGACAGTAATTCATTCAATTATGTGCTCTATCCCCTTATGTAAATTTATTATGCAGTTGTTAATGAAGTTTATTTATATTATTTTCCATATTAGATTTAATTTTTCAAAAATATAATTAGGCTTAATACAATAAAAAAAAAACTTGTACTTATTCAAAAGAACTTATTAGCCCTCTCTACTTGGTGTCCTATGACATACTTATAATAGTTTGAAGTAGTATTAATATGCCCTTTGCTAAGCTATTTCTCTTCTCACATTTTTTTCATATATTACACACGTAAATGGGTGCCACTATTCATCTAATTTCTAAAATTCTTGATCATTTTTCTCTGCATTTCCCCTCAATCTCAAATACTGAAAATAGATCTAAAAAATAATAAAACTATTCAACTTATACACCAAAATAATTAATTCATGGATATGCAAAATAATTCAATCAACCTATATCTTTTTTCATTCAAAAAATTAAAGTTGATAAAGATTGATACTGGAGTTGTTACATTTTAACCTAAACCCTATTTTCTGCAACAAAATAATCAAAAGATAGAAGGTGTGAATGCTTAATAACTAGCAACAAAACTAATTTTTCATTTTCTACTCAATAGAATGCCCAAAACAAGAAAGAAAATAGAAATATAATAAAAGAATTCATTGAGGCAATTTATCAGACACTTCAATAGCATTAGAGAATAAGAAAAGCGAATGATATTATAAGTTCAATGACAATCTAAAAAAATCAACAGTAGAAAATTATAAAAGAAAAATGAAAATGAAGATGGAATTTCATCACACTCATTCAAAAACTTAAATCATTATAACAATCATGTATTTGATTAAAAACCAAATGTGATTTTAAAATCCCCCCAAAATTCCAAAAATTAATTAGAAATAACATATGGGTATGATATTCTAAGACTCAAAAAGAGAAATAAAAATAAAACTCTGAAAAGATGAACATGCTTAAATTGAAATTACAATAATATAAAGAAAGAAAGAAAGAAGAGATTACATACACCAATTCTTTACCCAACTCAACAACAATATCTTGATAACTAGCTTTCTTATTTGAAAAGGTTGTTGTAAATTTGAAAAGATGGATTCTTGAATTCTAATTCAATAATGATTAACAATGATTTGGAGAAAAAAAAACTGATGAGATTTTAAAATGAGAAAGGATGTGTGAGCGGGGATTTTCGCCCCCACTCCTATGTGGAATTGTTCTTGTAACTTCGGCACTGTTTAGGCTCGGGGCCTTAGAGAATACGGGCCTAAACTTAGAGAAAATGGAGTCGCCATCCAAATGGTCAGGAAAAAAGAAATGGGTGGATGACTCAATTTCTAAGGAATCTCCAATCCCTAATGGGTTCGGAAAGTGGGTACGTGTGGGGAAGGTGAGAAATGACCTAGCACCCTCACAATGCCCGGTTCATTGAAATCGGCCTCCTTTGCATGTCTTAATATTATAAAATTCTTAAATATAATGATATTATCCATACTACATGCGATCATAAGAATAAATAAATACTTTATTAAAATCACAACAATGTCAAAATAAGACAAATAAATGGACACCCATCCGATGATGGAAACATGTTCTTACATCGTCCATGTCTAAAACTAAATAGGACATCTACCGAAAGGTGAAAATATGTCCTTTATATTAATTTCAAAATATGAAGATAATTGAAATTACATAAAGATTAATTAATGAGGTACCCAATCATGGAAACATACCCCTTACAATTTTTTAAAACCAAAATAAATCAATAAAAATAACAATCACTCATCATAAATAAATTATTCATCAAACATATAAATCAAAGATATAAATAAACCATCAATCAAGACATATAATAAACATGCTTCTAATTTAAATAAAGCAATAAATATATAAATTTAGGGTTTATGCATCATTTAAGATTTCTTAAATAAAATTATGATTTTGTAGGTTTTATGTTTCACAATTAGGGTTTTGTATTTTAATTACTGGATTAGTCAACTAAGAAATATTTAATATAAAAGAAATAACATGGCTACTGGATGGACAAACAGGTTGATCTTTGATTTTATGTAATTAAAACTTTAGTAATTAAATCTGTATTATCAAAATAATGAAGCTATTGTGTTAATATAACAATAAAAAATAATGAAAAGAAGTTTTAAAGGTAAAATAACATAGCTACTGTGATGTTTGAATTAAAGATTAGGTTTGAAATAAATTAGGGTTTGAATCTAAAGAATGGATGTTTTGGGTTTAGGGTTTTGGAAGTTTTATGAAAATAATATTAAGGTTTAGGGTTTAAGTAAATAAAATTGAAGCTCATGAAAATAGGATTAAAAGTTGGGTATTTAAAAAGAATAGGCTACTGTGATAATTAATTTTGACAAATAAAATTAAAGAGACATACCTACATTTGAAGGTTCCACCAAAAATTGTTGATAAAATTCTTGGTCGAACTTAACACAAAGGCAGAAGATTCCTTGCTGCCTTGATTCCTTGATTGTTGCTTTTAAATTTTCAAAATCTAGTCCCTGAATCAATTGCTAAGAAAAAGTCCGAATAATACTTGAGTCCTAAAAAATTCTCCCCCTTTGTCCGTGTGTTTAATACCATTATTTATAGGAAAATAAAAAAAAACCTAATACTATTTTTATAAGAAAATACCAAGTGTTTAGGAAAAAATCACAAAACCGGGTAAAACAAGGTTTGGTCAAAAATCGGCAGCGCGCGCGGGCTGCTTTGGGAGAGGCAGCGGGCATGCTGGTGTAGACCCTCAATTTTGACCCAATCCGGTCCAATATGTTTTATTTAGTCTAAAATAATTTTTGTTGTCTAATTGGTCCAAAATAATTTTTATTAAATAATTTTTGCTTTAGTATCTAATTTTTATTAATAAAAAATAGAAATAAACAAATAAAAGTCAAAAAAAAAATTAGAGTCGAAAAAATCGGCAATGAAAAAATTGTCCCGCGGGCCCGTAGGCACTAGCCTGTGGGCATTTCGCCTGCAGGAAATTCCTGCGGGCAAAATCACTGTGCTATTTCACAGGCAGAAAATTTCTGCGTGCTGCGAAATAGCTTACGGGCCAGCTCCACGTGCTCTGCCGCAGCCAGCTGCAGCAGATTTTTTCGTCAGTGCAGTTTTTCCGCAGCAGTTTTTTTTCGGCAGTGCAAATTTTCCGATGCAAATTTTTCAAAACCTAATCCAATTAGGTTTTGGTTTCTTTTTTTTATATTAATATTACTTACCTTAACTAATTAGGAATAAACAACCTCAAACCACTATAAATAAGGACCAAATGCAATTAATTTAAGAGGAGACAAAAATCCAAGAGGAGTTTGGAAAATTTGAAACCAAATCAAGGAAGGAAAAGAAGAAATTCAATTCAACTTTTTTCTGGAACAGCAGTAGCATGATTTAGAGGATTCAAAGGCAAAAAAAGCTTGTCTTTGGAGCTAGTTCATCCAAGAAGAATTGATTTTGGAGAAATCATCAAAAGAAGGTATGTGTTAATTAATTTTCTTTAATTGTTTTCTTTACACAGTAGCAAATTTATGAAATCAAAATTAAAAACCTTTGAACTTTAATTTAGTTTTTCTAAAGCCAAAAAACCTTAATTTTTTTAATCAAAGAGTCTTACCAACCCTTTAAAACATAAACTAATTTATTTTAATTCCATAAAAAGTCACAGTAGCCATAATTGGACTTTTATTTGCTTTATTCAATTCCATACTTGATTATGCTTTGATTTATTTCTTATGATTTAATTTATTTAATTTCAATACTTAATTTATTTAATTTATCATGGATAAATGTTTATTTTATATTTTGATTAATAGCTTTGATGAATGATTATTTACTTTTATCAATTAATTTATATTTCCAAAAGTTGTAAGAGGTATGTTTCCACTTGGTGGGTACCTCATTAGTTAAACATCATGTAATTTAATTTGCTTTTCTATTTTAGAACCAATGTAAAGGGCATGTTTCTACCTTTTTGGTGGGTGTCCTATTTAGGCATGTGATGTAAGGACATGTTTCCATCCTTGGATGGGTGTCCATTTATTTGCTTTGTTTGGACTTTGTTTGATTTTAATATATTGATGCTTTCTTTTAAATATTGTGTGTAATATGGATAATGTTATTATATTTAAGAATTTTATAATATTAAGACCTGTAAAGGAGGCCAGTTCCAATGAACCGGGTTTTGTGGGGGTGCTGGCCATTTCTCACCTTCCCCACACGTACCAGACTTTTCGAACCCATTAGGGGGTTGGGGATTCCATAGGAATTGAGTCATCCACCCCTTTCTTTTTTCCCGGCCCGTCCGGGTGGCGAATCCATTTTCTCTTGACTTAGGTCCGTGTTCTCTAAGGCCCCGAGCCTAAACAGTGCCGAAGTCGCAAGAACCATTTCATCGGGAGTGGGGGCAAAAATCCCCGCTCACAGTGGCGACTCCACTGGGGATAAGAGAAGTTGATTCCATTGGTCTTTATATTATTCTTTTCTTTCTTATAATAATATTATCCATTGCATCATATTAGATTGCATTGTGTGCATGAGTTAGGACGCCCGTGTTACCCGTGTTATGTTATGTAAGGGATACCATACTTTCACTCAAGGTATGGAGATCGAGCATGGTATAACCACTCAAAGTCTCGTACCATTTGGTATATACTTGCTATGGGAACCTAAGCCTTTTAACCCAAAGACTAAAGCTCATGTCATTGGCCTAGTTACTTTCCTTAGGTTTTACCCCAAATGTATGTTGTTTAACTATAGTTAGTTTCTCTTAGTCTAAATCATGGCTTATTTGGTTTGTTATTTTTTCTAATATGACCTAAGTATATTGTAAGTTCAAAATAAACTTTTCTCTAAAATCAAAAAGACCAAAACTATTTTTAAAATCTTTCAAGATGGTCTTTGGACATAATACTTTTCTAAAAAATAAATAAATAAATTCTTTGGCCCATGGCCCAAATACTAAGCCCAAAATCCATTTTTCTAAAATCTTTTACAATGGGCTTATAAACAAAACTATTTTCACCCAACATTTTCTTACAAAGAGCTTGGAAAAATATTTAGGTCAATTATGAAATACCAAAAAATCAATTGTGGGCCTAGTTTACACTAAGAATAAATTAACCACGGGCTTGTTTTTGGCATGAATCATTAGTTACCTTTTTCAAGTGAGAAATCTATTTATAATAAACCTCTTAATTTCATTTTAATCCAGCATAGCATAAAAGCTACTTTAGTTGGATAAATGGATTAAAACCTAATTAATGGGAATTATCATGGATTGATTTCCATTTTCGAAAATACAACTATTGGTTGAAATGTCCGAGGGAAATATTCGAAAGCAAGACACCCCATGTTGGTATTTTGTTAACCATATACCTTGGAAAAGAGACTCACCATTCGTATATGGATGTCATAAGGTTGGAAGGAACGTCCTATTTTTATCTGTTGATTGTTTATGCATACATGCATACATTTGCATCTCATATCATTGATCCTCTTTGGCTCACAGCCCTGGATTACGAAAGTTCAAAAGCCTACGACAATCCGACTTACGCCGTAGACGAAGTGTCTAGTAACGACTCAATCACTTACTCACCAAAAATAATGGAACCCGAACAAATCCAAAGAATGGTGGATGAGGCCCTCAACTCCAAGATGGAAGAAATAAAAGAGGCCATGGCTGAGACCATAAAGAATCAACTAGCCGCAATTTTAGGAAACAATGCCGAAGCATCTGCTAGCACCAAGAAAGTCAAGGGGAAGGCTAAAATTGATGAAGCAGCTTTTAATGATGAAAAGGTGATCATTGATGATGATGATGATTGGGCTCAATACTACCAAGAGGTTCAAGAAAAGAAGAAAGGACCGAAGGCTGTTGAGAAGGCAACTATTGAAAAGACTGAGACATCCAATGTTGAAAAGATGATTGTTGATTTAGAAAAGAAATTTGAGAAGAAGCTGAAAACCGAAGAGAATTCTGAGATCGACAAACTATTTGAACAAGATGAAGAGGTCCCTTATAAATTCAAGATGCCTTCCTTTGCTAAGTACAATGGCACCGAAAATCCTCATCTCCATGTGAAGCAGTATATCACTGCCATGCAGTCTGCTCGTGCTACTAAGGCTCAAACCCTAAGGTACTTCATGCTCTTATTGGACCCTGTTGTCCAAAATTGGTTCAATACCTTAGATGATGAAACACAAAAGAGTTGGGATCTACTTTACAAAGCCTTCATCCAACAATACGGATATAATGTTGAGTTAGAAGTTACTTTAATGGAAGTGGAGTCCATTAAACAAAGGCCAAATGAGAATTTTGTGGACTATGTGAAGTGATGGAGAAACAAGGCCGCTTTACTCAAGAAGAGGCCCGATGAATCTGATCAAATAAGGATGATTGTGAGAGGGGTGTTACCTAATCTTCATGAGAGGATGTCTCATACACTCATCCGTGATTTCAAAGATCTTCTCCAAGCTGGTCTACAAATTGAAGAGTGGGAAAGGGAGAAGAATCACTTTTCAATAAGAAGGAATGAGAAAGGGAACAACTAGCCTAACAATCAAAGCACACAAAAAGAAGTTGATGTTAATGTAACCGGTCAAGCAAATAGAAGGTAGTTTTCAGATCTGGGGAAGCCTTTGTCTTGGGTCTTCGATAAGCTACAAAAGAAAGGGTTGTTACAACCATTGGCTCCTCGACCTTTACCTAGTCCATTACCCCAAAAATTTGATACTAAGGCTTTTTGTCAATTTCATCAGACTCAAGGACATGAGACTGATAGGTGTACCCGATTAAGGCATGAGATCCAAGATTTGATTGATAGTGGCAAGCTACCCGAACTTGATAAGCCCAATACCAAAGACAACCCTTTGCCTAAATTTGGAAGAGTGCCACCACCAGCAACCTTTATGGTGGGAAAAGGATTGGAAGAAGATTTTGTTTTATCCTCTTTTCAAGATGAGAATGTTGAAGATGTGAAAGGAAAAGAAGCCTAACTCAATGAATTTTCCTTAGCTTGAATGTTGCTTTTCAATCTTACTTTATTTAATATTTTGGAACTATTGTGTTTTTCAAATTTAAAGTTGTTTGAATAAATTACTTTCATCAAAATTTTTGTTGGTCTTTGTTCATTTTGGTGCTCGACCAATGAGGAATCTAGCTTGATAATTCATGAATTAATATATTTATGCATCATGACTTGAATGACTTTACTAGGTGAGGGAATGACTCTATAGCATTGAGTTGTGTATGCTTACTTAGAGAGGGCTCCTGCATAATTACCTTTGTCTAGGTCCTAGTCAGTCTTAGAACATGCTTTGACAAACTTTTGAGGCAAAATTGAACTCTGCTTATTTAAGAGAGAAATGATCTAGGCATTGTTTAGTTAGCCAACAACTAGTATCCACCCAATTAAATATCAATCCCTAGTTGTCCCTTTGAGCCTTCACAAACTTTTAGCTTTCTTTTTATTGGCTTACAAACCCCAATAACCTACCCTGAGCTGTTGTGATACTTTTGACAAGTCTTATGATTACTAAGATGAATAGGCAAGAAGATCAAAGAAAGCAATGATTAGTCAAGATCATGAGGATAGTTGAAGTTTCAAGACCATGAAGATAGTTGAAGTTCTCAAGACCATGAAGATAGTTGAAGTTCTCAAGATCATAAGGATAGTTGATGTTCTCAAAACCATAAGGGTAGTTGAAGTTTTCCTAATATCTCTAATATATCAACATCAACATCAGAGTAACAAATGATTTATCCCTATTAAAGAAGATTGTTACTTCACGTATCCATTATTGGAAGCCCAAGTTAGTACAAACTAAGACAACTCTTTTTAGAGCTAAAAAAAACAAAAAAAGAGAAAAAAGAAGAAAACAAAAGAAAAACAAAAGAAAAACAAAAGAAAAAAAAAAGAAAAGGAAGAAAGATAAAATCTAAAAAGGTGGTTCAAAAAGCCAACTGAGTTCTCTTTTACCTAAGACAACAAAAGGCTTCCATTTTATGGATTGACTTGAATTGGTCCCAACACAACCAAAGATTCAATCAAAATCAAAGAAAAAGGAGGAAGACCATCCAGTTCTTGAAAGTTCTGTACTTGATAGTCCTACAAGAAAGAAGGACAAAATGATAAAAGAAAGGGAAGAGTAAGAAAAATAAAGAGGAAAAAAGGGAAAAGAAGAAAAGAAACAGATTTGGTTCTTAAATTTTTGCAAGGGCAAAAACTGTCCTAATCAAGATCCAGATTAATGCTAAGAAGATAGAAGGAATTTGGAGTCTAGAAAGATTGCTCCCAACTGTCTAAAGTTCCAACAAGAAATTTGTAGTGTGAGGGTTTGTCCATTGTGTCACTTATAGACCCCGTTTCAAGCCTATCAAAGACCTGTTGATTTCTCTTAGTAGGTAGAGTCTATTAGTGGAGATAATTTGGATAAGCATGCATATGAGATAGACAATATTTAAACTCAAATGAGACCTTTGGCCAAGCAATGTGTATGTGCCTGTCTGAAGTGCAACAGTTCTTGCTTGTCATGTTATAGATATATTAATTTGGAAAAATCAAGTCCTGAGGTACATTGACATCGATTTGGCAAAGCCAACATTTGATTTCAAAATCAAAATTCAAAAAAAAAAAGAGTGTTTTGTCATACAAACCCTTCAAGTTAAGGGAAGTATGTTGAATTGATTATTGGCAAGGTCATGAAGAAACTACCAACTGACAAGCTGAAACATAGTTTGAAATGGATATATCCCTGACTCTGCTGCTTAGGGTCTCCACCACTCATGTTTTCAACATCTTGAAGATAAAATCCAAATGCAAAGCTTTTGATCATTTCAATGCAAGACTTGAACGAGCATCAAAAAGGAACCAATGAGAACACTTCTGCTAATCATCTCGGTCTGTGAGTCGATGGAACAACTGTAAGTATTATTCATGCATATCCTGCATACATGAGCATATTACATTGCACTTTCTTGTCTTAATGAACAGCAAACACCCTGCGAATTAAAGAATCAAGAGAAGATATTGAATCAAGGGGGCATGGAAAGCCAATTCGCTTGTGGAAGCCCCAGTCACTTTGCAATGAGAAGAAATGCGTGCTTATGCAAAGAACTAAACAAGAAAAACATCAATCAAAGCTTGCATGAAAGAAAAAAATCCTTGGGGGGGCAAGGAGAGGATATAAGATCCAATCAAAATTGGAGAAAAAAGGAAAAGCAGTTGCAAAGGAAAAGTGGTTAAAGTGCAAAAACTCCCTTGGAAGATCAAAACCAGGAAAACATGGATCAAGCAAGACATGGCCAAGCCAAATCAAGCTTGGCCATGTCACCCCAAAGGAAATCTTGGCAGAACATGACATGGGCAGGAGACACAGCCAATCCACTGGCCGTGTCTCACCTAAAGGGCAAACCAAGAAAGACCAAGCAAAGAGAGAAGAAGGGAAGCAGTAGGTGACACTGGCAGGCGACACGGCCAAGCTTGGCTGTGTCACATGACATGGCCACAAGCTTGGCCGTGTCCCATCCTAAGCCAAGAATAAAGAAGAACCAAAGAAAAAACACAGAAGCTGACACACCCAAGGGACACGGCCAAGCCATTGGCCGTGTCACTCCCATCTTCCAAGAACAAAGAAGACCCAATCTCAAAGGATGAAGATCCATTTTCAAGGGTAAAGACCCGATCTCAAAGGATGAAGATCCATTTTTAAGGGTGAAGACCCGATCTCAAAGGATGAAGATTCATTTTTAAGGGTGAAGACCCGATCTCAAAGGGTGAAGATCCATTTTGATGGTGAAGAATCACAATGCATAAAACAGCCGGAGCAGTTAGACTTCTCAAATGATAAAAGGTCAGTCAAACTCAATCTCGGGTACAAGCACCCATTCTCGGGTCCAAGTACCCAAGCTCGGGTCCAAGTACCCAAATCAAATCAATCTCGAGTCCAAGTACCCAATCCCAGGTCCAAGTACCCAAATTAAATCAATCTCGGGTCTAAGTACCCAAATCAAATCAATCTCGGGTCTAAGTACCCAAATCAAATCAATCTCGGGTCTACGTACCCAAATCAAATCAATTTCGAGTCCAAGTTGTTAGGAAATCAAGGAGATCACTGCAAACAAAAAACACGCAGTGGAAAAATTTTTGATCTTTGATTTCCCACCAGGATCCATGCTGTTCGTTTAATTCGACAAAAGTGTTCAAAGAACTAACCTGTTGATGATTCAAAATCACAGTTTGGAAGAGATGCCTCGATCGCGAAACACCCTCTATCGCGTATCCACACGAATGCTACCGTCTGGAGTGCTAACTCTCTGCAACGGCGAAGGCTGGAAAAATGTTTTCTCTAAAACGTATTATGGTTCCTTTGTTTTTCATTCTCTTTCATTTTCTAATGTTACCTCTGAGAAGACTTAACGTCTGAAGTGAATATAATCACTCTAGAATCCAATTCGAAATTGGATAAGGTAAGTCAAATTCAGAATCCAAATCTAATAAGGATTCTGAATATATTATCTAATAATATATATAAATATAATGAAAATAATAATAATAATAAATATTAATATCTAATATTAATATTATTAATATTATATCCAGCCCAAAGCGCATTCTTGTGTGTGACCCAATAGGCCCATATTAATTGGCAATCAATTTAATCTCTATTAAACCAACAAGTCGTAATTGGTCTCTAGCAAGGCGTTACAACTACCCAATTAATATAAGGAATGTCCAATTTGCCTAATAATAGTACATGCATTAATCCCTTTGTCACACGATATCTAGCTTGAACATAAGTCATGGTCAACGTCATATTTATATTGTCCAAACTTATGATTACTCGATCTCCAAGTAGACTGATAAAAAAAATGAAATTGATTACACTATCAATTCATTTGAGCACGGCCATGCATTTCACAGTCTCACTTATCGAGGGGCCCAAAAGATATCTCTCTCAAAGAGAGGGACTAATTCTATCTTGATTGTTCATTATCCTCTACATAATTTCTATCATATATGATCATAACCTTTATTACTATCCAGTTACGTATAATGTTTGATCATGTCAAAATATAATAGTCCTTATATTGGAAACTATGACAATCTCAAGTCAAAGAATTAATACATAACTATCATGAGATTTACTTATGACACTAACCCATGTAGTAATCTCATGATGGGTCTATCCAATACATTGTTCTCTAACAAGTATCTATGAAATTGATTTGTATCACTATACACATAACCATCTGATGATTATCAAATTAATGTTCATACTGGTTAAGAATTATTATTTTTATCTCTATAACAATAATAAACCAGGGACAAATATCAAAATTGTGTAACATGCAAACAAACAATAATGATAATAAAACCTCATTTATTAATAATGAATGTATAACATAAAGATCCAAATAAATGGCCTAGGGCACATACACTAACAATCTCCCACTTGCACTAGGCCTACAAATTTCTAAGACCCATAGATCTAGTGTGCTGATCATGCTTGACCCGTGAGAGAGGCTTTGTTAATGGATCTGCTATGTTATCATTTGTGTCAACTTTGCATATCTTGATATCTCCTCTATCGATAATGTCTCGAATGAGGTAAAAACGCCTGAGTATATGCTTAGACCTTTAATGAGATCTAGGCTCTTTTGCCTGTGCTATAGCACCATTGTTGTCACAATAAATGTCCACATGATTTGCAATGCTAGGCACCACTCCTAGCTTAGTGATGAATTTCTTCAACTAGACTGCTTCCTTAGCTGCATCTGATTCTTAAGTACCTTCGAAGGACTAAAGATGTATTCTTGGTTTATGGAGGTTTGCAAGATGAGCTAGTTGTAAATGGTTACACGGATGCTAGTTTCCAAACTGACATAGATGATTTTAGATCGCAATCAGGTTTTGTATTCACATTGAATGGTGGAGCTGTTAGTTGGAAGAGTTCAAAACAAAGCACTGTGGTTGATTCTACAATAGAGGCTTATCGATAATGTCTCGAATGAGGTAAAAATGCCTGAGTATATGCTTAGACCTTTGATGAGATCTAGGCTCTTTTGCCTGTGCTATAGCACCATTGTTGTCACAATAAATGTCCACATGATTTGCAATGCTAGGCACCACTCCTAGCTCAGTGATGAATTTCTTCAACTAGACTGCTTCCTTAGCTGCATCTGATGCTGCTATATACTCAGCCTCTGTTGTAGAATCAGCCACAGTGCTTTGTTTTGAACTCTTCCAACTAACAGCTCCACCATTCAATGTGAATACAAAACCTGACTGCGATCTAAAATCATCTATGTCAGTTTGGAAACTAGCATCCGTGTAACCATTTACAACTAGCTCATCTTACAAACCTCCATAAACCAAGAATACATCTTTAGTCCTTCAAAGGTACTTAATAATATTCTTGACAGCTGTCCAGTGACCTTCACCAGGATCAGCTTGAAATCTACTAGTTGCGCTTAATGGATATGAGACATCTGGTCTAGTACATAACATGGCATACATAATAGATCCTATAGCAGAAGCATAAGGAATATTATTCATTCGATCTCACTCATCAGATGTCATAGGACATTGACTCTTGCTGAGATGAATGCCATGAGACATAGTCAAGAATCCCTTTTTGGAATCTTGCATGTTGAACCTCTTCAACACTTTATCTATGTATGTACTTTGACTCAGGCCAATTATCCTTCTAGATCTATCTCTATAGATCTTTATACCAAGGATATAGGCAGCCTCACCTAAGTCTTTCATTGAGAAAGAATTCCCTAACCAAGTCTTAACCTTTTGCAAGGTAGGGATATCATTCCCAATGAGTAATATGTCATCCACATATAAGACTAAAAACACTACTGCACTCCCACTAACCATCTTGTAAACACAAGGTTCATCTTCATTCTTGATGAAACCAAAGTTCCTAACTGTTTCATCAAAACGAAGATTCCAGCTTCGAGATGCTTGCTTCAATCCATAAATGGATCTTTGAAGCTTGTAAACCTTTGTAGAATTCTCAGGATTTACAAAACCCTCAGGTTGTGTCATATACACATCCTCAAGCAAGTTTCCATTAAGAAAAGCAGTTTTGACATCCATTTGCTATATCTCATAATCATAGTATGCTGCAATGGCAATGAGAATTCTAATAGACTTAAGCATAGCAACTGGTGAAAAGGTTTCATCATAGTCTATACCATGAGTTTGCTTGAAACCTTTTGCAACAAGCCTTGCTTTATAGGTCTGCACATTCCCATCCATGTCAGTTTTCTTCTTGAAAACCCATTTGCAACCAATAGTCTTAATACCCTCTGGAGGATCAATTAAAGACCAAACTTGGTTGTCAAACATAGATTGCATCTCAAATTTCATGGCTCCAAGCCATTTGTCTGAATCTGGACCTGACACAGCTTCTTGATAGGTAGTAGGCTCATCTTGATCTATGAGCATTACTTCACTATCATCAGTCACAAGAAATCCATATCTCTCTGGCTGACGACGTGTCTTATCAGACCTGCGAGGGATTTGTGTTACATCTTCAGACTCCACAACTATTTGTGGTTCTGAAATAGGTTCTATAGACAGCTCAATGATTTCTTGTGGTACTTGAGTTTTCTCAAGTTCTACTATACTCCCACTAGTTCTCTTAGAAAGAAATTCCTTTTCCAAAAAGATCCCATTTCGAGCAACAAACACTTTGTTCTCTGAAGGAGTATAGAAATAGTATCCTTTAGTTTCCTTAGGATACCCCCACAAATTACATTTGATAGACTTTGGGGCTAACTTACCTAAAACTGGTCTTTTCACATAAGCTTCACAACCCCAAATCTTAAGAAAAGACAAACTAGGTGTCTTACCTGTCCATATCTCATATGGTGTCTTTTCAACCGGCTTAGATGGTACACGGTTCAGAATGAATGCAGCTGTCTCCAAGGCATAACCCTAAAAAGATAAAGGAAGATCCGCTTGACTCATCATTGATCGAACCATATCTAATAGAGTTCGATTTCTCCTTTCAGAAACTCCATTCCACTATGGAGTTCCTGGAGGAGTCAGTTGTGAAACAATTCCACAATCCCTTAGATGATCATCAAACTCTTGGCTCAAATATTCACCACCTCGATCTGATCGAAGTAGTTTAATTGTTTTACCAAGTTGATTTTGTACTTCATTTTGAAAAGTTCTAAACATTTCAAAAGACTCATGCTTATGTTTCATTAGGTAGACATAGCCATACCTACTGAAATCATCAGTAAAAGTAATGAAGTATCGAAATCCTCCTCTGGCACTAATGCTAAAAGGACCACATACATCTGTATGTATCAAGCCCAATAAATCATTAGCCCTTTCACTATGCCCAGTAAAAGGATCCTTTGTCATCTTACCAAGCAAACAAGACTCACATGTTTCAAATGATTCAAAATCAAATGAATCTAATAATCCATCTTGATGGAGCTTGGAAATGCGTTTCTCATTTATATGGCTAAGGCGACAATGCCATAAATAAGTAGGGTTTAACTCATTTGGCTTAGTTCTCTTAGAAGTTATGTTATAGATATCATTACCATTAGAATCATCAAGATTAAGGATATAAAGGCCATTATAAGAATTTGCAATACCATAAAGCAAATCATTTTTATAAAAAATAGAACATTTCTTATTCTTAATAAAAAATGAATAACCTTCATCATCCAAAACAGAAACTGAAATAAGATTCCTACTCATAGTAGGAACATAAAAGCAATTGTTCAAAATTAACAAAAACCCATTGGGCATAACAAGTTCATAAGTTCCTACAGCTATAGCAGCAACTCTTGCTCTATTGCCAACACGTAGGTCCACTTCGCCCTTCTTCAGTATCCTACTCCTTTTGAGTCCCTGCATATTTGTACAAATATGAGATCTACATCCGATATCTAATACCCAGGAAGAAGGAATAGATAAATTAATTTCTATAACATAAATACCTGAAGATGTAGTCGCACTACCCTTCAACTTCTTTAACTCATCCAAATAGAGTTGACAATTTCTCTTCCAATGCCCAGGCTTGTTGCAATGGAAACAAGTCCCTTCCTTAGGAACTTTAGCCTTAGGTTCAGGTTTTGGTTTAGCTTGTCCCTTGGACCCTATAGCACCTTTTGCCTTACCCTTGCCTTTAGTATCTTTGGCTTTCTTTTTCATTTGTTTAATATTGACATTCAATATTTGGGTAGGCTTTTTGATATTCCCCTCAGCAGTTTTGAGCATACCATATAGCTCAGGAATGGATTTCTCCATGTCATTCATGTTATAGTTCATGACAAACTGTGAGAAACTGCTAGGCAATGAATGTAGGATCAAATCTGTGGAGAGTTCTAAACTCAGGGGATATCCAAGTCTAGCAAGGTGATCTAGATAGCCTTTCATCTTCAAAACATGAGCACTAACAGATTCACCTTCAGACATTTTACAGTCAAATAATTCAACAGCGGTGTCAAACCTATCTTGCCTAGCCTGTTGTTGGAAAGCTTGTTTGAGATGCACACTCATCTCATAAGCCTCTAAGTGTTACAGATCCTTCTGAAGTCCTGGACACATAGTAGCCAACATAAGACATCCTATGTCATTGGAATCATCCACATGCTTCTTATGCTTACTCTTAGCAGCATTAGAAGCATCAGCAGGAGGTGGGTCAGGGACATCTTCATCAAGCACGTAGGACTTTTTCTCTTGTTTGAGAACAATTCTCAGGTTTCTAAACCAGTCAACAAAATTAGTCCCACATTCTTTCAGTTTTTCCTTCTCAAGAATAGATCGCAGTGATAAAGTGGAATTGTTATTAGCAGCCATCTACAAAATAAATATGCAAAGTCCTGTTTTAATTAATAATGAGGTTAAAATTATTTAAACTCATACTAAAAATATAACCCTCTAAAGAAATATTTTAGTAGGCTAAGATCCGTATTTCACTTAATTCTAAACTCAGCTTTGGCGTGACACTTAAAATCAAGTTATTTAGGTAGGTAACATCTTTACCAATTACATCTCATGTAACTCTTACTAATTATGGAATATTGACATCATATGTCATAGCATGTTGAATTCCATCTAATGCCTTAGGCCCAAAACCATTTTGATAGCCTAATTAAGTCTAACCAATTTTAAAACATATGAGTAGCACTATTACTCATCCTACTTAGCTAGGAATGTTTAAAGCATATTGCTTTGGCAATACCTACTTTAATACAATCTTAGTTTTGATAGGTGTTCAAAATGTGGATGGCATTTAGACTTAAATTATTAATGACGGTTCAACTAAATTATTATCATGTCTTGCATTACATATCATTATATTTTAGCATCCTATATGCATATATATAATTTATCACATAAGCATCATATACCAAATGAAAAAATATGTAAACGTGACATAGCATGGCCAAACTAAATATGATCTTCAAGAGACCAAATGAAGATCATAAAGGCAACCCTAGGTGAAAAACCTATCTATTACAACACTTGCAATATTACATATCTTCAAAACTTGAGCTTGTGCTTCCATCACCATGGAACCATCTTCTCCTTGGTATGAATCTCCATCATAAACATTGTAGCTTGAATCTTCATTTATTACAATAAAAGAAAATCTAACTACTAGTAAAATAAATTACAACAAAATACACGACACGCAGGCCGTATTTACCCAAAATTAAGATATGAATAAACCAATCACATAGGTCATAAGGCCATGCTATGCACCATGCCAAGACATCAAACAAACATAACATATTCATCACCAACATGTTAAATAGAAACAAATATATTGACATTCTTAATATTGCGGTAACGAACTATAAGGCACGAACATACGGTGGTCCCGCTAGCCGATTAGCGAACGGGGCTCCTGCTGGTCGGTCAGCGGGCGGGGTTCCAAAGGGGCAGTGCCCCTGGGTGGGGTGGAGGGGCAGCGCCCCTCGAAGCCAAACAGAAACGTTAATCTCATTAACATTTTTCTTTGGCAAAACCCTAAAACAAAATCATTAATCTCATTAACCTTCTTACTGTTTTATTTCGAATATGTACAACCCATTACAGAATCATTACCAAATGTTTATATCACATATAAACTTAATCATTTTCATCATATGAAAATCGTTTTAATCAACCAATCATATATACGTGATCATCTCATGAAAACGAAATTAAAAACACCAATCCTTTCTCATCATATGAAAAACGAATTAGGGTTTTACAGAAACGAAACCAAAAAACCAATCCTTTCTCATCATATGAAAAATGAATTAGGGTTTTATAGTTAACATGCCATACAAAATCAATATATCTCATGTAATCATATCAACATGGCATTTTCGACTTAAACGAAAACAATAAGTGGCTCTGATACCACTGTTAGGAAATCAAGGAGATCACTGCAAACCAAAAACACGCAGTGGAAAAATTTTTTATCTTTGATTTCCCACCAGGATCCATGCTGTTCGTTTAATTCGACGAAAGTGTTCAAAGAACTAACCTGTTGATGATTTGAAATCACATTTTGGAAGAGATGCCTCGATCGCGAAACACCCTCTATCCCGTATCCACACGAATGCTACCGTCTGGAGTGCTAGCTCTCTGCAACGGCGAAGGCTGGAAAAAAGTTTTCTCTAAAACGTATTAGGGTTCCTTTGTTTTTCGTTCTCTTTCATTTTCTAATGTTACCTCTGAGAAGACTTAACATCTGGAGTGAATATAATCACTCCAGAATCCAATTCGAAATTGGATAAGGTAAGTCAAATTAAGAATCCAAATCTAATAAGGATTCTGAATATATTATCTAATAATATATATATAAATGAAAATAATAATAATAATAAATATTAATATCTAATATTAATATTATTAATATTATATCCAGCCCAAAGCGCATTCTTGTGTGTGACCCGATAGGCCCATATTAATTGGCAGTCAATTTAATCTCTATTAAACCAACAAGTCGTAATTGGCTTCTAGCAAGGTGTTACAACTACCCAATCAATATAAGGAATGTCCAATTTGCCTAATAATAGTATATGCATTAATCCCTTTGTCACACGATATCTAGCTTGAACATAAGTCATGGTCAACGTCATACTTATATTGTCCAAACTTATGATTACTCGATCTCCAAGTAGACTGAGAAAAAATAAATGAAATTGATCACACTATCAATTCATTTGAGCACGGCCATGCATTTCACAGTCTCACTTATCGAGGGGCCTAAAAGATATCTCTCTCAAAGAGAGGGACAAATTCTATCTTGATTGTTCATTATCCTCTACATAATTTCTATCATATATGATCATAACCTTTATTACTATCCAGTTACGTATAATGTTTGATCATGTCAAAATATAATAGTCCTTATATTGGAAACTATGACAATCTCAAGTCAAAGAATTAATACATAACTATCATGAGATTTACTTATGACACTAACCCATGTAGTAATCTCATGATGGGTCTATCCAATACATTATTCTCTAACAAGTATCTATGAAATTGATTTGTATCACTATACACATAACCATCTGATGATTATCAAATCAATGTTCATACTGGTTAAGAATTATTTTTTTATCTCTATAACAATAATAAACCAGGGACAAATATCAAAATTGTGTAACATGCAAAAAATAATAATGATAATAAAACCTCATTTATTAATAATGAATGTATAACATAAAGATCCAAATAAATGGCCTAGGGCACATACACTAACATAAGTACCCAATATCGGGTCCAAAACCCAAAATTTTCTTAAGTCCACAACATAGAATTATCCTTGAGTCCAGAACTCGAACCGGGTCCAGAACCCAAATTTTCCTTAGGTCCAAAACCTAGAATTATCCTTGAGTCTAGAACTCGAACCAGGTCCAGAACCCAAATTTTCTTTAGGTTGAGAACCTAGAATTATCCTTGAGTCCAGAACTCGAATCAGGTCCAGAACCCAAATTTTTCTTAGGTCCAGAACCTAGAATTATCCTTGAGTCCAGAACTCAAACCGGATCCAGAACCCAAATTTTCCTTAGGTTCAGAACCTAGAATTATTCTTGAGTCCAGAACTCGAACCGGGTCCGGAACCAAAATTTTTCTTAGGTCCAGAACCTAGAATTATCCTTGAGTCTAGAACTTGAACAGGGTCCAGAACCCAAAACCTCAACCGTTTCATCAAAAATTAAGTCTTATTACTTTTCACTCTCTTTCACTAAGGTTTTAGATCATTCAAGCAGGGGGCAAACTGTAGACCCTCAATTTTGACCCAATCCGGTCCAATATGTTTTATTTAGTCTAAAATGAATTTTGTTGTCTAATTGGTCCAAAAAAAATTTTATTAAATAATTTTTGCTTTAGTATCTAATTTTTATTAATAAAAAATAGAAATAAACAAATAAAAGTCAAAAAATAAAAAAAAATAAAAATTGGAGTCGAAAAAATCGGCGACTAAAAAATTGTAGCTTGAGCTTGTAGGCACGGGCCCGTGGGCATTTTGCCTGCAGGAAATTCCTGCGGGCGAAATCACTGTGCTATTTTTTTTGCCAGCACAGTTTTACCGCAGCAGTTTTTTTTCGGCAAAGCAAATTTTCCGACGCAAATTTTTTGAAACCTAATCCAATTAGGTTTTGGTTTCTTTTTTTTTTTTTAATATTACTTACCTTAACTAATTAGGAATAAACAACCTCAAACAACTATAAATAAGGACCAAAGGCAATTAATTTAAGAGGAGGCAAAAATCCAAGAGGAGTTTGGAAAATTTGAAACCAAATCAAGGAAGGAAAAGAAGAAATTTAATTCAACTTTTTTCTGGAACAACAGTAGCACGATTTAGAGGATTCAAAGGCAAAAAAAGCTTGTCTTTGGAGCTAGTTCATCCAAGAAGAATTGTTTTTGGAGAAATCATCAAAAGAAGGTATGTGTTAATTAATTTTCTTTAATTGTTTTCTTTACACAGTAGCAAATTTATAAAATCAAAATTAAAAACCTTTGAACTTTAATTTAGTTTTTCTAAAGCCAAAAAATCTTAATTTTGTTAATCAAAGAGTCTTACCAACCCTTTAAAACATAAAACCCTAATTTATTTTAATTCCATAAAAAGTCACAGTAGCCATAATTGGACTTTATTTGCTTTATTCAATTCCATACTTGATTATGCTTTGATTTATTTCTTATGCTTTAATTTATTTAATTTCAATACCTGATTTATTTAATTTATCATGGATGGATGTTTATTTTATATTTTGATGAATGATTTATTTATGATGAATGATTATTTACTTTTATCAATTAATTTAGATTTTCAAAAGTTGTAAGAGGTATGTTTCCACTTGGTGGGTACCTCATTAGTTAAACATCATGTAATTTAATTTGCTTTTCTATTTTAGAACCTATGTAAAGGGCATGTTTCTACCTTTTTGGTGGGTATCCTATTTAGGCATGTGATGTAAGGACATGTTTCCATCCTTGGATGGGTGTCCATTTAATTGCTTTGTTTGGACATTGTTTGATTTTAATATATTGATGTTTTCTTTTAATTATTGTGTGTAATATGGATAATGTTATTATATTTAAGAATTTTATAATATTAAGACCTGTAAAGGAGGCCAGTTCCAATGAATCGGGCGTTGTGGGGGTGCTGGGCCATTTCTCACCTTCCCCACACGTACCCAACTTCCCGAGCCCATTAGGGGGTTGGGGATTCCTTTGGAATCGAGTCATCCACCCCTTTCTTTTTTCCCGGCCCGTCCGGGTGGCGACTCCATTTTCTCCGGACTTAGGTTCGTGTTCTCTAAGGCCCCGAGCCTAAACAGTGCCGAAGTCGCAAGAAACATTCAATCGGGAGTGGGGGCGAAAATCCCCGCTCACAGCTGGCTGGGCGATTTTCAACGCAGGCACCCTGCGGTGAATTGGCCCAAGCCAATTCATCCCGGTAGCCTCGTCGCCGATTCCACCGTCGCCAATTTTTATTTATATATATATATATTTAAAATAAATAAATAATAAATAAAAAGTAAAATAAATATTATATTAAAATAAATAATATATACAACAAAAATTATTTTAGACTATTTTAAAATCTTTTGGCTGAATTGGATCAAAAATTAAGGGTATACAGTTTGCACCCTGCTTGAGCGACCTGAGACTACAGCAAAAGAGAGTGAAAAGCAATGTGATTTTTTACTGGATTTAGAGCCAGACTGGACTCCATACCTAAGGTTGGTTTGAGTTCTAGACTCAAAAATAATTTAGATTCTAGACCCGAGATAAGTTTTGGACTCAAAAATAATTTGGGTTCTGGACTTGGATAAGTTCTGGACTAAAAAAAATTGAGTTCTGGACCCGATGCAAGTTCTAGACTCAAAAAATAATTTGGGTTCGGGACCAGAGATAAGCTATAGACTCAAAAAATAATTTGGGTTCTGGATTCAAGGTGTGTTTTTGGACTCAAAAATAATTTGGGTTTTAGACCCGAGGTGAGTTTTGGACTTAAAAATAATTTGGGTTTTGGACCCGAGGTGAGTTTTGGACTCAAAAATAATTTGAGTTCTGGACTAAAAAATATTTTAAATTCTGGACCCAAAAATAATTTGAGTTCTGAACCCGAGGTGAGTTCTGGACTCAAAAATAATTTGGATTATCTGTAAAAAATGATTGTAGTTAGTAGGATATTAAAAAATTTGCAAAAAAAAATTATCTATTTTTTACCATACCTATATCCTCTTGCCCCCTGCGTGAAAAAATATTTTAAAAGTATAAAAATATTTTTAGACATGCAAATATCTGAATAATTGAATTGAATAATTAAATTTACTATTTATTAACTGTTTATTCACTATTTACTCACTATTCATTAATAGTGAGATTCACTGTGGGCTCTTTTTTTTCGGGAATTACTGTTTTTCCCTTTTGCCTTTTGTCTTTTTCCTTTGCACTTTGCCTATATAAACGGTTCATTTCTTCAATACTCATGCACACTTACATTCATTCACAAATCATTTATATATTTTCATAGTTGAAGTAAGTAGAGAGTTAAGTAGAGAGTTGATCAGCAAATGGAGAGGATGCATGCTTCGAGTTCAGGGCCTCGATCCAATGCTGAGTTGATAGAATTTATTCAACGATATGAAAATGGTACTATAAATCTACTAGCTGGGATGTAGTTTCATCGCAGTTCAAGTTAAAAAAACTAAGGTAACATCGCAACTTAATATTTTAATAGCACAAAAATGTATTCATTATTTTATTTTATTTTATTATTAGTTTTTAGTTTTTATTTATTAATTATTAATAGTACTAAAGATTAGGAAATATTAAAAATAAATTAATAGTGAACTATTATTAAGAATTTAATAAATAAATAAATTAAAATAGAATATAACAAGTAATTTTGTTAGGATGATATACTTACCCCGTGTTGGCTTACCTGGCTTCATGTTAGCGTGATCGCTGTGTTATCCGAGTTGGAGGGTGTGTCTATAAAGCTTGACAATAGTATGACATAGCACCCTCTCGGGTAAAATGGATTGTCTGAGAGTATGATTTTGAAAGCTTTATCTTGCAATTACCATCTGAGGAGTGTCCGAAAGATAGGAGTGTAGTTCAAGCATTGTCGGAGCGGTGGATGGACACAACCCATACTTTTCACCTACCTGTAGGAGAGATGACCATTGGCCCAGTCGATTATACAGCCATAACTGGTATCCGGTACTATGGCCTTCCGGTCCCTCTTACTAACGATATTCTAACACACGAAGAAATTTAATAGTTAATCGGTATGGAACCATCATTAAAAGATCCCTCCAAGATAAAAATTGAGCCAATTTGGAGTTATTGGATAAGCTATGATGGACGGGTTCATAGAGAAACAACCAAACAATATGCTCGGGAATTTTTGCTGTAATTGCTTGGGTCAACCATTTTATGCAGCACCGAATCTACCATCCATCTGTCGGTGTTGAGGGCCTTTACTGATATGAATATGGTGTCACTTTACAGCTGAGGTGAAGCTAGCCTTGCCTGTCTCTATCATGGATTAGACAAGATTTGCAGGAATAAGAAGTTTTTCGTTGGTTTTATGGTAGTTGTTGAGGTACTCTTCTCCCACCATTGTCAATTCCATTCTTATACTTGTATGAATTTGATTTTTATTGTTGCTGCAGGTATGGACATATGAGCATAATCTTGTGAGGGTGCCTGGCATTTCCCGAGAGATGAGTTGAGTTGCTATTAAGATTGTAGTGTATATTTTGCATATATATCACATATATATTCCACTTTTTCATTTAAAATCCCTTCAATTTTCATTTAAAACCATTAATTTAATTTATCCTTTTGAATTATAATTTATTTTATCAAATATTCCAAAAATTAGAAATTTTTAAAAATTTTAGGATTTTACAATTCTCTCCCCCTAAAATAAATTTCGTCCTCGAAATTACGTGCCCTCAAGTCTGGAACAAATGAAGAAACTGACTCTGCATCGCCTTCTTACTTTCCCAGGTCGCCTTCTCAGTGGCATGATTCCTCCAAAGGACTTTCACAAGTGGCACCCTCTTATTCCTCAATTCTTTAACCTCTCGTGCTAAAATCGCCACTGGTTCTTCCTCGTAAGTCAGATCTGGACTCACCTCAATGGACTCCACTGACAAGATATGAGATGGATTAGACCTGTATCTCCGAAGCATCGAGACATGGAAACATTATGTATTTGATCCAATTCAGGCGGCAAAGCTAGTCTATAAGCCACTGGACCAACTCTCTCCAAAACCTCATATGGTCCTATGAAATGAGGACTCAACTTTCCTTTGCAGCCAAATCTCAAAATCTTCTTCTATGGAGACACCTTTAGAAACATTTTATCTCCCACACTGAACTCTATGTCTCTTCTCTTTAAATCTGAATAAGATTTTTGTCGGTCTGAAGCTGCTTTCAAACGACCCCGAATCACCTTCACTTTTTCCTCTGTTTCCTTAATCAAATCGAGACCAACCAGTTTACCTTCTCCAACTTCATCCCAACACAAAGGTGTTTTGCATCTCCTGCCATATAAAGCCTCATAAGGAGTCATCCCAATACTCGACTGATGACTGTTGTTATAAGCAAACTCAATTAATGGCAAAAATTTGTCCCAATTCCCGGTAAAATTAATGATACAACTTCTTAACATATCCTCTAGAATCTATATCACTCTCTCTGACTGTCCATCTGTCTGAGGATGGAAAGCAGTACTAAAATACAATCGTGAACCCAAAGCATTATGCAAACTCTTCCAAAACCTCGAAGCAAACCGAGGATCTTGATCCGACACCAAAGAAACTGGGACTCCATGCAACCTGACTATCTCATTGATATACAGCTCAGCTAACCTCTCAAGAGAATAATCCATTCGAACTGGTAGAAAATGAGTTGTCTTCATCATTCGATCAACTTTTACCTAGATTGCAGCATGCTTCTTCTGAGTCAAAGGTAGTCCAGTCACAAAATCCATTTTCACTCGCTCCCATTTTCACTCTGGCACTGATAAAGGTTGGAGCAACCCTGAAGGAACTTGGTGCTCAGCCTTCACTTTCTGGCAAGTGAAACATCTGGATACAAACTCTGCTATGTCCCTCTTTATTCCTGCCCACCAATAATGTTGCTTCAAGTCTTGATACATCTTGGTACACCCAGGGTGCATAGCAAAAAGTGATCGATGTGCTTTCTCTAATATCATTTTTTTTCAATTTTGCATCATCATGAATACATAATCTATCTCTGTGCCATAGACTGCCATCATCCCTCACATAAAAGTCTCGACTCTCCCCCTTCTGACAAACCAACACAATTTTCTAAATTCTCTCATTTTCCAACTGGCCTTAACTACAACTCAGCCATCAGAGCACCATCATCAGAAGATTTAAATCTAGCATGCAACGCTCTTCACTCAACAAGCAACGAGAGCGAATAAGCAGTCAAACCTGCCAAAGACTTTCGACTCAAGGCATCAGCAACAACATTTGCCTTACCAGGATGATAATCAATCAAATAGTCGTAGTCTTTAATCAACTCTAACCACCGTCTCTGCCGAAGATTCAACTCTCTCTGAAAAACCCAGGTATTTCAAATTCTTGTGATCCGTATAATTGAAACACTTTTCCCCATACAAGTAATGCCGCCAAATCTTCAAGGCAAAAACTATTGCTGCTAATTCCAAATCATGCGTCGGATAATTCAGCTCATGCGGTTTCAACTGTCGAGAGGCATAAGCAATGACTCTACCCTCTTACAACAGAACACAACCTAAACTACTGTGTGAAGCATTACTGTATATCACATATGGTTTACCTTCCACAGGCAGGGTAAGGACAGGAGCCTGAGTCAACATCTCCCTCAGCTGCTCAAAACTCACCTGACACTGATCTGTCCACACAAATCTAACTCCTTTCTGAAGTAATCTGGTGAGTGGTGTAGCTATTATAGAAAAACCCTTCACAAATCGACGATAATAGCCTGCCAATCCCAGAAAACTTCAAACCTCTGTCACAGTCTTCGGTGGACACCAATTCAAGATAGTCTCAACTTTACTCGGATCAACTCTAATACCCTTTGCTGAAACCACATGACCAAGAAAAAGCTACCTGATCAAGCCAGAACTCACACTTAGACAGTTTGGCATACAACTACTTCTCTCTTAGAGTATGCAATACGATCCGCAAATGCCTATCATGATCCTCCTCATTACGCGAATACACCAAGATGTCATCAATGAAGACCACCACAAAATGATCTAAATATTGTCTGAATACCCTATTCATCAAAACCATAAAAACTGTTGGTGCATTCATCAATCCAAAGGGCATCACCAGAAACTCATAATGCCCATACCTCGTACGAAAAGTTGTCTTGGGTACATCCACATCTCTGACTCTCAACTGATGGTACCCTGATCTCAGATCAATCTTAGAGAATACTGCTGCTCCATTCAACTGATCAAAGAGATCATCTATCCGAGGCAAAGGATACTTGTTCTTGATGGTCACCTTATTCAACTGCCTATAATCAATACACAATCTCATGGTGTCATCCTTCTTCTTCACAAACAACACAGGCGCTCCCCACGGGGACACACTAGGGTGGACGAACCCTTTATCCAATAACTCCTGCAACTGTACCTTCAACTCTCTTAACTCAGCAGGTGCCATCCGATAAGGGGTAATAGAGATAGGAGTGATACCAGGCAACAAATCGATACCAAACTCCACTTCTCTCTCAGGAGGTACCATTGGCAACTCATCAGGGAAAACATCTAGAAACTCGGCAACTATGGGTATACTTTCAAGCAGGGATCCCACTACTCTAGTATCTACAACATGAGCAAGATAAGCCTCACATCCCTTCCAAATCATCCTCCCAGCTGAAACAGCTGAAACAAACATGGATGAAAGATACCTTTGCTCACTAGATACTATAACATCCCCAACATCCCGTGTTCTCAAAGTAACACATTTCTTCTGATAGTCTACCATAGCCCCATGCTTGGATAACCAATCCATGCCCAAAATCATATCATATTCCCTGAAAGGCATCTCAATTAGGTCTCCGAGAAACTCCTCATCCTGAACAACAACTGGACTATCTCGGTGCACCCTGCTCACCACAACACTATTCCCTAAAGGATTTGTCACCAAGACATCAAATCCTAGGGACTCAGAATGCAATTCATTCACAGGCAAGATGGATGCACTTATGTATGAATGCGTAGATCCAGGATCTAATAGAGCAAGGACTGAAATACCAAATAAAGAAAATGTACCCGCAATGACGGCTGAAGCATCCGGCTGCCTCTGCATCACATAAACCCGCTAAGATGGCCCAGTCTCATCTGGCCTACTACCTTCGGACGTAGAGCCTCCTCTCTGACTAAACCCAAGTCGACCACCTTTACTAAAACCTCTGCCACCACGACCCCCTCTGACACTGGGTCGAGAAGATGCAGCATTTGCCTGCCTAACCGCTAGTGGCTCGGGACAATCTCTGATAAAATGGTCTGACGACCCACATCTAAAACACACTCCCGAAGCACCTCTCCACCAAAAAACACCTCTTTGTACTCTACCACAATGAACGCAAGTAGGTGGAGTAGGTCTGTGAGCCACTGGGGTCGGAGCACTAGCCACTGAAATTGCAGGTCTCTGTCTCTGTCTCTACTGTTGTACTGACCTGCCAAACTGCCCCTGACTCCTACTAAATCTCTGAAAATGTCCCCCTCGGCCTCTCTTCACTGATGAAGACCCTGCTTCACTTTGGGGTCTCCTAACTCTGGTCTCCTCAAGCCCGGCACCTGCTGCAAGACTCTGTGCCCTCTCAACACTTCTGGCAGCTGCAACTAACTGGGAAAAATCCTGATACCGAGAGCCTGCAATGATGCACATGACAGAGAGTCTCAGACCCTCCTCAAACCTCCTACACATGTCAAACTCGTCAAAAATGATCCCACCAGCATAGTGACTCAACCGGATAAACTCGATCTCATACTCAGTCACTATCCTGGTATCCTGTCTCAGACTCAGGAACTCGATCTTCTTTGCATCTTTATACTCTCTTAGAGTATACTTCTGCTCAAATTCCCGTAGGAAATCATCATAGGTCAGGACCGGTGGATCATCCAGAGCATGTGGAACTGTCTTTCACCAATCATATGCATCTCTCTGTAGAAGAGATATGGCATAATGAAACTTCTCTTCTGGACTAGCCTGTGACTGAATAAATATCCTCTGAACCTGGTCTAGCCACTGCTCTGCTACAGTAGGATCTGTAGTACCAACAAAGTCCTTAGCTCCATACTTTCTTAGTTTATCATACTGCCTCACCGGCAACTGCGGCTATGGCTGTGGCGGCTATGGAACTGGAGCCTACCTCAATAACTCTACCATATTCCATACCCAGCCAGGCGGAACCTCATCAGCTACTGGTCTCATAGGTATAGAAATAGACGCCTCACCAGCAGATACAACTTTAGCTCCATCTCTACCCTCATCTAGAGCCACACTCTCTGCACTACCCTTAGCAGCCTGATGCGGCCGAGACATCATAACTATCTATATCTGCAAACAAAGTAGAAAATACTATATCAGAGATCAGAAACTGTCAGTGCCAATGCATGTATTACAATTAAAAACTATTTTCAAATCCCCCATTTTCTCTCTATCATCCCACCTAGGTCGAGAAACTCAAACCTAGTCTCTGATACCAAAACAAATGTAACACCCTTATACCATATATACATACAATACATATTTTCAGCATATGTAAAATACGCATATACGGTACAAAAATGTCACAGACCGGTTTACTAAAAATTTTTTTCACATTCCAATTTAAAATTTCAAATTCTAAATATATAAAAATTAAATAGATTATAAATATTCTTTACTTGTTATAAGAACCCAAAATTAATGTATATAAAAATCTCTAGAAAAAATTCGCCAGAGTTTTGTCTGTAATTTGGATATCCCAAAATTTAGCAATTACTCAACCTGCAAAAATAAAACACTCCCAAATAATTTCCAAACTAATCTCAACCATACTTCTCAATTTCACCAAGTTTCTCAAACATTTATATATATAGATATATATATAATTTAAAACACATTTGCTCTCCCATTTCAAATACATTGACCCAAAAATTCTTTATAATATACAATACGTAAAATTCAAAACATTATATATTATGCATAATACTCAAAATGTACAATAATATAAAAATATATACATGCTGCTGGTAGTGTTTCTGATCTCGATAACAACTCAACAAGCTCAACTACAAGTCTACACCCGACCTGGTCTAAAAGAACTCTCTGGCTCAGCTGGGTCTACCCTGTCACCTGCGCGATGAAAACAATAGCGCTAAGTCGAAGCCTAGTGATACAAACTTTGATAATAACAATATAACTCAATGCAATACCAACTATGTTGTCCCAAGATGGCAACCAAGAGGGGGGGGGTGAATTGGTTTTCTCAAGAATTAATGACAATTTAAAAAACTCAACAATCAAGAAATGCGGAATAGAGAGTTGGTTGAGTAATGGAAGAAAGAAAGAACACACAAGATTTATAGTGGTTCGGATTTACTTCAATCCTACATCCACTTCCTTAACAACTTGTTAAGGTTCCACTAATCTTTGAAGTTTTTACAAGCTTACTTCCAACTTTGGTGTTTTCACAAGTTCACACCTAACTTCACAAGTGTTTTTCTTAGGCTCGCACTCACAACCCAAACAAGAGTTTTACAAGGCTTACTCTCACAACCTAACAAGAGTTTTACAAGGCTTACTCTCTCAACCCAAGTGTTTCCCAAGCTTACACTCAAACTTATACAATGGTGTTTTCAATGCTAACACCTAACATACATTACAATTTAATTGTAAGTTTAAGTAAATGAAAATTTGTTGCTTGGCTATTACAATCTGATTTCTTGCTTATTCCTCTTTTTTGTTTTCTCAGAGAGACATTGTATTTATAGCCATTGTGGTCTTACTAGCCGTTATAGACATTAAGAATAATGTATTGGTAGATTAGACCTTCTTTACTTAAACTGCCCGAAGCACTTCGCGGTCGCCCTTCATGCAAGGATGGTCGCACTCATGCTTCTCGCGGTCGTCCTTTAACAGGGGACGGTCGCTACTTTTGAAAAGACTTCAACGGTCGAATTTTAGTGCTCTGCAGCTGGAATCTTGCCCATGCTGTGTTTGTCGGACCGGCTTCTTGCCCAGCTGTGTTTGTCGGGACGGTCGCGCCTAGCAATGGTGCGGTCGCCCTTTTTGAATAATCAAGTGGGTTTATAACGGTCATATTACGTGTCATTCTCTGACAGGGCAAAATTGAATGTCCGCCATAATTTGAATGTCGCGGTCGCCCTATGTAGATTATCGCGGTCGAATTGAGAAACTCGCGTCGAACTTCTGGACGCTCCTGAGGACGCGAAACCTACTGTCTCTTCAAACAATTTCTTCTTGAATGGTAGAGCGGTCGCGATTCTGAATGGGGCGGTCGCTAATGTGATAAGCGAGGTCGAGTCATTCACCGTTCTTGTCACCGCGAACCTTACTGTGATTGTAATGATTTAAGTTCCTTGAGTAGCGGTCGTGCAAATATTCGGACGGTCGCTATTCTGTAGGAGCAGTCGCGACATAGGTAGAACTTCTGACCGCGAAACCTACTGTGATAAGATTTCTTCTTTTAATTACATGGAGCGGTCGTATTCAGGTGAGGTGCGACTGCTATAAGTGTTCTGTTCACCTTATTTGAAGTAACCTAATCCTGCAACAAGATTTCTCAAACACAAGTTAAATAGATCATCCATTTGAGTTGTCAAGGATCAAAATTAAGGTCATTTGTCTAACAATCTCCCCCATTTTGACTTTGGCAATTTCAAATGGAATGATAAGAAAAATAATAAGTCTAAAATGCTCCCTCTTAACATATGCAACAATCATGGTTAAGAGCATTGTGATTATTAGATTATCTTGGTGCACATGTTATTGTTTGATGCAAACATTTTTTCTTATTTGCAAATGTTCAATAAATTTCAACAAGAAATTAACTCCCCCATAAACATTTTTCCCTAATTTGCAAATGTTCAAACAGATTGTTGTTCTTGTTCTTATTTCTCCCCCATAATTTTCTTATTTCTCCCCCATAATTTTATTGACATTCCATTTATAATTTTCTCTCCCCCATTGGCATAGGAAAAATGAAATAAATGTTAAGCAAAATACAAATGGAAATATAAACATGGAAATATATAGATTGAAGTGGAGGAAAATACAAAACAGAAAGCAAATTAGCAAACATATGAAAATGCAAGCAAAAACAGACTAAAGCTAAGCTATTCTGAGTCATCATCTAACTCTAACTCTTCTTCAACTAAAGGAGCTTTCCCCTTATCTTGAGGTGCAACAGAGGCAGAGCTAGTGCTAATGGACTCTTCTTCTTCAGCAACGCTTTGGGTGTGATCACTTATATCCCAATCTTCAAGATTGCATTGAGGCAAGTCCAATTTGCCTTGCATATCATAAAGATCATGATGCATGTGGGATATAAGGTCTATCCTCTTGTTTAAGTGCTGGAATCTCTTGGAAACACTTTTCTTGAACTTAGTGAGTTTCCTTGAGAGAGTCTTGATAGCTTGGAGAATGAGTTGTGTGGAGGATGAAGCAGTTTCTTTAGCAGCTTTTGATGAAGTTGCTTTTGGATGTAATTCTACTGCAACTTCTACAGAATCTCCCTCTTCCTCAATTGTATACCTTGGCCTTTTCTTTTGTTTATCCATAACTCCTTTCTTGCCATAGCAGTATACATATGACCCTTCTATCTTCCTTACACAACCAGCATGCTCTAAGTAATCCATTGTGATAGCATTGGAGGCTAGAGTGAAAGGGTTCCTCAAAGTAGTTAAGTTCAAATCATTCAGAAGGTTTAGGTGCCTAGCTATTTGAGTAACTTGAGAGGATAGGAAGAAGGTACCAGTTCTTGTTACAGCATGATGATAAAGAGTATCAATCAAGAACTTGGTGGTGTTTATTTTGATGTTGTGGGTGAAAGCATACAGAAATATAAGGTCTCTCTTGTTTACTTTCTCATTCCCATCTGCTCTTTGGTGAATGGTATAGGTGATAATCCTATGGAGCATCCAGTGGGTGAGAGATTTGATATGTCTGGCTTTAGATTCCTTTTCAAAAGAGGTTTCAATGGAAATTTCTCTCCAGAAATCAGAAAGTGTTGGGTTTGAGAAGATTTGGTCATTGTAGGAGGTTATACCTTCAGAGGGGAAGTCCCAAATGCTGCCAAAATCTTCTAGAGATAGGGCTTGGTATTGATCAAAGAGCTTAAATCTGACCCCATACCACCCTAGTGCAGAATTTGCACTCTTCTCTATTTGAAGAGACATTAAAAACTCCTTACTCAGACTAGAGTAGCCTACCTCTTCTGGAAAGACAAATTTTCTCCATCCAAGGACATCCAGCAATCTCTCAATTTCGTCCTTGATGTTCAAGGCAGAAAGCATCCCACCAAAAGGAGATTTGGTGCCTTCAACCTTCTTTCTCTTTAGCATGGCATACCTAACATCTTCTTCAGTGGTTTGATGGTGAGGTTTGTGAATTTTCTCACCTCTTTTAGATTGAGGAGGAGATGGAGGATCAACAATGGGTTCTCTAATGGTGACTCCTGGAACTCTCTTGGCTTGACCTTTTATTTTGGAAGTGGTTTTTCTTTTGGGGGCCATTAGAACAGAAGAGAGTAGGAAAACAGAGAGTGATTGAGAAACAGATGATATTGAGAGGTTTTTAGGGTTTCAGAGGAAGGTTTGTGTGCTTTAATAGGCAAAATATCAGATAAACTGATGCAAAACACTCTTAAATAGATGGATTTAAGAAAATAGCCGTTTTTGACTATTGAAAGTTAAGAGTTGCAACCTGTCACACAACCAACGGTTATAAATTTTCGAGCAGAGTGTACAGGGTGCGGTCGCAGATTTAACAAGGTGCGATCGCGACTTATGATCTAGCGACCATTGTCAAGATAAGTATGCTCGCGAGTGAGGAATGTAACTGTAACGGTCGAAACTATTCAAATTGGTGCGGCCGCGCACAAATTTTCTCGACCGCGCACAGAGTCATTAGTTTGAATGAAACTGACAGACAGGATAGCGACCGCTAAAGAATACTGGAGCGACCGCGACATACTTAAAAATGAAAGATTCAAGGAAAGATGGAGAATATTTCTATTGTGTTAAGAAGCATTAAATTCATGCACATAGAAACCTTATTGATAGGCAATTAATTCAGAGTGTTTCCATCAATCATTCCTAAATTAAGTTTAATAAAATTAAGTCTATCTTCATTCAAGGGTTTTGTAAAGACATCCGCAAGTTGATTTTGTGTTTCAATAAATTCTAGAATTATGTTCTGATTTTGCACATTTTCCCTTAAAAAATGATGTCTAATATCTATATGCTTGGATCTAGAATGTTGTATAGGATTTTTAGACAAATTGATAGCACTAGTGTTGTCACATTTAATGGAAATATTGTTAAAAACCTTACCATAGTCAAGCAATTGTTGTTTCATCCATAATACTTGTGTGCAACAAAAACAAGCTGCAACATACTCAGCTTCCGTTGTGGATAAAGCAACCGATGCTTGTTTCTTACTATGCCAAGAAACTAGACAATTACCAAGAAAGTGACATGCTCATGTTGTGCTTTTCCTATCTAATATACTACCAGCGTAATCTGCATCTGAAAATCCTATAATATGAAATGATGTGTTTTTAGGATACCAAAGTCCTAAATGTATTGTACCACTCAAATATTTCAAGATTCTCTTAGTGGCATTCAAGTGTGATTCTTTAGGACTAGTTTGAAATCTAGCACAAAGACATACACTAAACATTATATCAGGCCTAGAAGCAGTTAAGTAAAGTAGTGATCCAATGATACCTCGATATTTCTTCTCATCTACTGCTTTACCATTTTCATCTTTACCTAATTTCAATGATGTGCTCATGGGAGTTTTGCTAGTTTTGCAGCCATCCATTCCAAATTTCTTGATGAGTTCTTTTGTATATTTGGATTGGTTGATGAAGATCCCATCTTTACATTGCTTGACTTGCAGTCCAAGGAAAAACTTGAGTTCACCCATCATGCTCATTTCAAATTCCCTAGTCATACAAGAAGCAAATTCTTTGCACAAGGTTTCATTAGTAGCTCCAAATATTATGTCATCCACATAAATTTGTACAATCAAGATGTTATGCTTATCCTTTTTAACAAAAAGAGTTGTGTCTACTTTTCCTTTTGCAAAACCATTTTCAAGTAAATATGCACTAAGTTTGTCATACCAAGCTCTAGGTGCTTGCTTTAATCCATATAAAGCTTTGGTAAGTTTGAAAACATGATCAGGAAATTTGTAGTTTTCAAAACCAGGAGGTTGTTCAACATAAACTTCTTCATTTATGAGTCCGTTTAGAAATGCACTTTTAACATCCATTTGATAAAGCTTAAAATTCATATGACATGCAAAGGCAAGTAATATTCTAATAGCTTCTAATCTGGCTACTGGGGCAAAGGTTTCATCATAGTCAATACCTTCTTCTTGATTATAACCTTTGGCTACCAATCTTGCTTTATTTCTAATGATGTGACCATTTTCATCAAGCTTATTCCTATAAATCCATTTGCATCCTATTATAGAATGATCTATAGGTCTAGGAGTAAGTTGCCAAACATTATTTCTTTCAAATTGATTAAGTTCATCTTGCATTGCAGTTATCCAATTTTCATCATTTAAAGCTTCCTCAACAGTTTTTGGTTCAATTTGAGAAACAAAAGCAAAATTAACATCAACATGATTAATTTTAGATCTAGTAGTTACTCCCTTTGATGTTTCTCCAATGATGAGTTCCTTTGGATGATCTTTCTTGTATTGCCAATCCTTAGGTAGATCTTGAGTCTTTTCTTCAAGTTGATTGATCTTTGGAGCATCAATAGATTCAAGAGGTTCAAGAGTACCTGCAGGGTCATTGAAAGTAATACCTTTCTTTTGATCAAGTTTAGATGACTCATCAAATACAAAATGCATTGATTCTTCTATAACTAGAGTTTTCATGTTAAATACCCTATATGCTTTGTTAAATGATGAATATCCTAAGAATATGCCTTCATCTGATTTGGATGAGAATTTTCCAAGATTATCCTTGGTATTCAATATGAAGCATTTGCATCCAAATACTCTAAAATATCCAATTCTGGGTATTCTTCCATTCCATAGCTCATAAGAAGTTTTATTAGTTAAATGCCTTTTATAAACACGATTTGCAATGTAACAAGCTGTATTAACGGCTTCTGCCCAAAAATAAGATGGTAAATCATATTCATTGAGCATTGTCCTAGCCATTTCGATTAAAGTTCTATTTTTCCTTTCAACTACACCATTTTGCTGTGGAGTTCTAGGAGCAGAAAAATTATGTGAAATGCCAAGTTCATTGCAAAAGTCTTCAAAATTTTCATTTTCAAATTCTTTGCCATGATCACTTCTAATAGATGTGATCACATATCCTTTTTCATTTTGAACTCTTTTTGCAAACGTTTTGAAGAAATTAAAGGCTTCATTCTTTTGAGCTAAGAAATTAACCCATGTGAATCTAGAGTAGTCATCAACAAGAACAAATGCATATGATTTGCCTCCTAAGCTTGTAACTCTATTTGGTCCAAACAAATCTAAATGAATGAGCTCTAAAGGTCTAGAGGTGCTTATAACACTCTTTGTTTTAAATGAGCTTTTGTGTTGCTTACCATGTTGACAAGGTTCACAAATTCTGTCTTTATCATATTTTATCTTAGGTAAGCCATCAACTAAATTCTCATTGCAAATATGTTTCAATTGATCCATACCAGCATGTCCTAGTCTTCTATGCCATAACCATGCATCATTATTAGTGGACATTAAACATGTATGATTTGAATGTATGCTAACATTGTAAGTGTTGTTTGTTCTAGTACCCTTAAATATGATAACATCATTTGAATTTGTGATTTTGCATTCCTTGGAATCAAACTTAACGAAGTATGCTTTATCACAAAGTTGACTAACACTTAGCAAGTTATGTTTCAAACCATCAACAAGCCATACATCTTCAATTAAATCCTTACCAATAGAACCAATGGAGCCAACACCAAGAATTTTACCTTTAGCATTGTTTCCAAAAGTTACATTACCTCCATGTTTATAGGTAATATTTGTAAAGAGCTTTGCATTTCCAGTCATATGCCTTGAGCATCCACTATCCACAAGCCATGTGCTTTCATTGATAGTAGATTTTAGGCATACCTGCAAGACAATTGTGATCATCTTCTTTTAGGTACCCACATGAAGTTGGGTCCTTGATGGTTAGTAGAAAGAGTGCCTTCTAAATTGAGATGAGCTTTTCTTATATAACAATAGAAGTTTTTGTGACCAAATTTCATGCAATATGTGCATTGCCATGGTGTTCTATGCTTCTGCATTTTTCTTTTTGCATTGTACATACAACTACAAGTATGTGATTTCTTTTGTGCAAGTTTAGTGAACAACAATGCATAGTTATTTTTGGCTTTATCTCCTAGTGAACCATAAGAAGTTCTTTTAGACTTGGTGCAAGCATTTTTGATATGAACATCAGAAATTTCAGTTGTAGATGCTTTCACAAATGTTGGTTTGCTAGGTGCAATGTTGGTTGAGCCATTGAATCCTAATCCATATTTCAAGGAAGGTGACCTTTGATTATTAATTAATGTGTTCAATGCTTCCTTTCCTTTATGAAATCTGGAAATTGATTCTTTTAGTTCTTTTAGTTCATGCTTCAATGCCTCATTCTCTTTAATCACTTTTTCTAAGTCATGTGAGCTTTTATTTAATTCTCCTATTGTATTCATCAAATGTTCATTTAAGGTTTTCAATTCTAAGGTAGAGTTCTTTAAGCATATAAAATCCTTTTCTAACTTAGAGTTTTTCTCTTTATAGAGCATCATTTTGGAGAAATATTTTTCTATTTTAGAATTCATGTGCTCAATCAAATCACTATCATCTATATCACTTATATCATCATGTGCTACAAGATCAAAGGATTGAGTACTTACCTCATTGGAGTCATCTTCAATAGCCATGAGACAAAGATTTGCAATTCCTTCCTCTTCTTCTTCTTCACTTGAGGAAGAGTCATCCCATGTGGCTTTGAGAGACTTTTTCTTTTATTTATCCCATTTCCTTTTGTTCTTTAATTTGTAGCAATCCGACTTGATGTGACCGGTTTTTCCACATTCATAGCATTTTACCTCATTTTTCTTTTCTTTATCTTTGAAGGAGAATTTAGGAGGTGTACCTTTGTTTGCTTGTAATCTTTTCTTCCTTTTCCATTCATTGATTCTTTTAGAGAACATTGCCATTTCATCTTCATCATCAGTACCTTCATTGCTTGAGCTCTCAGCTTCTTTGATTGCTTTGAGTGCAATTGGTTTTCTCTTTTCTTTCTCACCTTGATCTTCTTCTTTCTCACTGTGTAGCTCAAATGTGAGTAATTTTCCAACTAGCTCATCGGTTCTTAATGTGCTGAGATCATGAGCTTCTTCTATGGATGATACTTTGGATTCAAAGTTCTTTCTAGCTCTTAGGGCTCTCAAGATTTTGCTGTTTACATCACCTTGATCATATACCTTGCCATACTTCTTTAGTTCATTAACAATTGCAAGTAAGCGATTGGTCATGTCGGTGACATTTTCATTTGGTTTTATCTTGAATAGCTCATATTCATGAACATGCATTTGTTTTTTGGTAAATCTCACTTGAGTCGTACCTTCATGGTAGTTTTCAAGTGTTTTCCAAATGCAATGTGCACAAGTTAAATGTTGAACTCTTCCGCCTTCTTCCCTTGAAATGGAATTCATCAAGATGGAAGCAGCTCTATTGTTCTTGAATCGATCTCTGACATTGCTAGTTGACCATTGAGCTTTGGGAAGTGGAACTTGAATACCGTCAACTTCGTGGGTAGGAGATTTCCATTCATTTTCCACGAAATCCCATAGTTCAATCCCTTCACTATCTAGAAACAAATACATTTTGTGTTTCCAGTATGAATAATCAGTTCCATCAAAGTAGGGTCTAAGAATAGAATTAAGATTTCCATGAGAGCTTGATGAAGAAGAAGTTGCCATAGTGGATCAGATTTCACAATTAAGTTTAAGAAATCTAAGGGCTCTGATACCAATTGTTGTCCCAAGATGGCAACCAAGAGGGGGGGGGGGTGAATTGGTTTTCTCAAGAATTAATGACAATTTAAAAAACTCAACAATCAAGAAATGCGGAATAGAGAGTTGGTTGAGTAATGGAAGAAAGAAAGAACACACAAGATTTATAGTGGTTCGGATTTACTTCAATCCTACATCCACTTCCTTAACAACTTGTTAAGGTTCCACTAATCTTTGAAGTTTTTACAAGCTTACTTCCAACTTTGGTGTTTTCACAAGTTCACACCTAACTTCACAAGTGTTTTTCTTAGGCTCGCACTCACAACCCAAACAAGAGTTTTACAAGGCTTACTCTCACAACCTAACAAGAGTTTTACAAGGCTTACTCTCTCAACCCAAGTGTTTCCCAAGCTTACACTCAAACTTATACAATGGTGTTTTCAATGCTAACACCTAACATACATTACAATTTAATTGTAAGTTTAAGTAAATGAAAATTTGTTGCTTGGCTATTACAATCTGATTTCTTGCTTATTCCTCTTTTTTGTTTTCTCAGAGAGACATTGTATTTATAGCCATTGTGGTCTTACTAGCCGTTATAGACATTAAGAATAATGTATTGGTAGATTAGACCTTCTTTACTTAAACTGCCCGAAGCACTTCGCGGTCGCCCTTCATGCAAGGATGGTCGCGCTCATGCTTCTCGCGGTCGTCCTTTAACAGGGGACGGTCGCTACTTTTGAAAAGACTTCAACGGTCGAATTTTAGTGCTCTGCAGCTGGAATCTTGCCCATGCTGTGTTTGTCGGACTGGCTTCTTGCCCAGCTGTGTTTGTCGGGACGGTCGCGCCTAGCAATGGTGCGGTCGCCCTTTTTGAATAATCAAGTGGGTTTATAACGGTCATATTACGTGTCATTCTCTGACAGGGCAAAATTGAATGTCCGCCATAATTTGAATGTCGCGGTCGCCCTATGTAGATTATCGCGGTCGAATTGAGAAACTCGCGTCGAACTTCTGGACGCTCCTGAGGACGCGAAACCTACTGTCTCTTCAAACAATTTCTTCTTGAATGGTAGAGCGGTCGCGATTCTGAATGGGGCGGTCGCTAATGTGATAAGCGAGGTCGAGTCATTCACCGTTCTTGTCACCGCGAACCTTACTGTGATTGTAATGATTTAAGTTCCTTGAGTAGCGGTCGTGCAAATATTCGGACGGTCGCTATTCTGTAGGAGCGGTCGCGACATAGGTCGAACTTCTGACCGCGAAACCTACTGTGATAAGATTTCTTCTTTTAATTACATGGAGCGGTCGTATTCAGGTGAGGTGCGACCGCTATAAGTGTTCTGTTCACCTTATTTGAAGTAACCTAATCCTGCAACAAGATTTCTCAAACACAAGTTAAATAGATCATCCATTTGAGTTGTCAAGGATCAAAATTAAGGTCATTTGTCTAACAAACTGCACAATGCATATTGATGTCACATCAATCCACTTTCTTATATTTTCAAATATTTCATAAGTACAACTCATAACATTATATTGCTCAATTGTATCATAATTCAAAATTCACATTAAAACAAAGACAACCATGGGCCCAAAAAGGATCTAATATGCTATTCAAATTTCAGAGTTGCTGCTTTGGTCTATAATGACACCATGTGTCTAGCCCCGTAGGCAATATATATATATATATATATTTATGGATAATGTAATAGCCCCAGTCTCTTGAACCTCAGCCCGGCTAGACCCTTAGGCCCCAGTATCTGTCCTCAACCCGGCTAGACTGCTATAGTTTTTGAGGCTTACGACCTAGTCTTTTCACCCCAAAAATATCATATTTATCAGCTGGCCTGGCTTACGGCCTAGTCTTTTCACCATTCCAGCGTGTAGCCTGTAGGCAATCATAGGCATGCCGCCAAGAACTCTGAAAATTGAATAACATACTAGGTACACAATTTATTCATATTTCTCATTATTAATCTCTTTCTCATTTTCACATATTCAATCTAGGTACATTGCCTTATTTTCACATTTTTTTTCTCACTTTTCTCATTTTTCACATCTTTCTTTTTTTTCTCACTTTTCTCATTTTTATCAATATTAATTCATTTCATTATTACACATATCTCATTTTTTTTTCACAACACATTATCCAATTACTTTAGGTATTTTCACATAATATGCATATTTCATATTTTACACAAATTAGCCATTATCAATGGCTTTTCACAATGCATTTAACACATGTATGACATTACAAATGTCATAGCATATTATTCATACACAATAAATGAACCAAGTAGTTTAACACATTTTTCAACCAAAATGTGGTAAGTCCAAATGTTATGCAAATATAGACATTATATTCAAAGTTTGTACATACCTCCACTAGCAACCCAAAACAAGCTAAAAACAACTTTCAATCTAATCTTTCCAACTTGCCCTTCACCACTTGGATGAAGCAAATCAACCTCCCTCAATGCCTAAACCAAATGTGATAACAAATAATCATTTAGTATCACATTTAATGCATTTCCAACATTAAACCATAATTACACATCACTCTACAAATTTCTAAAAATTTAGCCTTTCCTTACTTCAACATTAGAATTCCATTCTACTACAATTAAATTAGTGTTTTAAGTTTATTTATATTATTAAAAACATATTTTAATGCATTTAAATCATTTACATAATAAAAATACAATCTTATACACAAAATCTCAAAAATGGCATAACCTTCCCCCATTGAAGGTTTTCCATTCCAACACAATCCATTATTCATTCCAAGCTTATATTCATCACTTTTAACACTAAACAACATGCTTAAACAAATAAAATCACACAATTCAACCACTCTGGAAAATCACTTTTCCAAAACCCTAAATCTCCACTTCCATTCACAAACTCCAACCCAACACCACCAAATCCAATATTTGACTTTAAAATACTTGTTTATGAATCAAAACAACTCATTTAGAACCAATTTGCACAAGTAAAGTTCATGTTTTCAAAACCCCAAAAATCCATAACCCTAAATTCTCTCTCTTCACCATTCTTTAACCAAACTCCATCATCTCTTCAATCTAACCTTAGAATCATTGTTAACTACCCAAAATAACATCATACACACCAACTCCAATAATTATAACATACTATATCAAAATCTCAAAAATCACATAATCCAAATTTCCAAGGAATTCAATGAAAAGAGATGGAAACTTACTAATTTTCGTGGAAATCACCAAAAATCCACATGAAACATGTTAATTCCTTCAATTTATGGAGTATGGAAGAATCAAATTATTGGTCTAACTCCCATGGAAAATTCGGCCAAAGGAAGGAGAAGAAGAAGAAGAAGAAGACTTTTAATATTTCTTTTCCTTTCATCTTTTTTTTTAAACCACACACATATATATATATATTAAAATAATTTAATATTTAATTATTTAATTAGTTTTTTAATAAATTAAAAGTCCTAATTTCCCTCTTCCATTCAAAAATAATTTGTTTTTAAATTATTTTATTAATTTTGAATTTATAAGATTTAATTACCAAAATACCCTTTTCTTTTAAAAAGTGTTGACTTTTATATGTTATATATATTTTACATATATATTCCACTTTTTCATTTAAAATCCCTTCATTTTTCATTTAAAACCATTAATTTAATTTTTCCTTTTGAATTATAATTTATTTTATCAATTTTTTAAAAAAATTAAAAATTTTCAAAAATTTTAGGATGTTACATGGTTTCTCATGGAGAGGGTGTATGAGTGGTTCCTTAGTCTCAAGCGATGAAGGATCATGATGAATTGCCCAAAGTATACTTTAAATATCACATCAATGTCGGAGATTGCATAGTAGTTAGCTCATCATGGTTATAATGTTGAAACATTTCTCTATCCACCGGGTGCATTATATATCCAATTTATTCGAGTAGGGCTCTTGAACTTTGACGTATCTCCTATTGGCGTCTAGGAAATTCTCGAGGAAGAGGAGGATAGTGATGAAGAAAAGTATCATGGAGAGGAAGGAGGGTCCATACTTCATCCCAGGGCTAGCACCTCTCAAGTAAACTTTTACCATTTTGCCTTTGTAATTACTCCTTTTTCAACTTGTTTTGACTGTTTGAATGATCATTGCAGGCTACTGGCTCATTTGGTCATGAGGCTGGACCTTCCTCTATCGCTCCTCCATTTGCCTTTTCTTATCAATTAGAGATGTTATCTCATCCGCAAGGCATTGATATGAGTTACCTGGTAGGTTATCCTGTTCCCTGATTATTTATGCTATATATATGCATGATTATGTATGCTCTTACCTTTTCCTTTCTGACTCATAGCGGATGCTTGAGGAACAAAATAAAAAAACTGCAAGAGGAGTTAGCTACTAGTTGCCAACAGGTTGCCCATTTTTGGAAAATTGTATCATTAGTCAGAGCAAGACTTTCGGTTCTAGGGAATGAGGGATCCTGATGCTTCGTCTTTTAGGGGGCCCCAAAATAATGACCATGAGATTCCTTCGTCTACTTCGGATTAGGACCGTTACAGATCTGAATTCCAGGGTAATAGAGGTTCAAGTGCTTCTTCTTCGGATGGACTCCAGATAGATGATCTGCCTCGTCCTCCAACAGGTGATGACTTTTTCAGGGCTTTGTTTGATCATGATCCACCACTTCCTTCTCAATGATATATTATTATTGTATTAATTGAGAAAATATTATATTAATAATAATAATAATAATGATAATGATAATAATTATAATTTGAACTTTTACTGCAACTTTTGACTTTCAAAATTTTTTTTATTATTATTATCATTATTATTACTATGGTACAATCATTGGTCCTTCCTCTCACAATTTAGAATTCCACAGTAGCACTGATTCATAAAACCGAAGGCAACGCGGCAACTAAAAATCATTTAATCGTTGGTTTCCTATCCTTGTGCATTTCGGTCTCAAACCATTCCTTGTAAATTTTGGTATAGCCAATCACCCTATATAAATCCTCTTTCCTTGCTATGACTCCATACAGAAGCAGGGAAATTTTCCACAAATTTTCAATTTTAGCATTAAAATTTCTTTTAACAATTTTAATTTTCCTTTAATTTTCAACAATGACATAACTCAATTTGAAGAAAATAAAAGGTTTATTTAAAAATATGAAAGCCATTCATTGGGACAAATATCCTGGTCTAAAATCAATACTTTGAAGTGTTTTCAAAATATTAAATTGGACCATTTTTTTTTACATGTCATGGTTTCCTTTTTAGAATGTGAATTCTAGGACATTTAAGATAAATGACTTTGAGATATGTCCCATGATTGAAGAGTTTGAGGCCATCCTTGAATATCCAAGTAATCAACCAATGGCATTGCCTATATTAATTTCCAGAACTCAACAAAAGATGCAAATATTGTTTCAACTTTCAAAGCCCAAAGTTCTACAATTGATGAGAGGTGAGAAAATTTTGTTTGGTCCCTTAATTGACTTTTGTATTTCTTATTTGGCTCCTACCAAGGCATGGGGACGTATGATTTGTCTATGCTTGCTTGGTCAATTCTTACTTATTTCCTCCGATGGCAATATCGATCGACGAATATTGGATATCATGGACCAAATGGAAGGAGGCTTGTCACCAATACCAGTGATCTTATCTGAGACTTTAGTTGGACTAGACCAACTTAAATCAGGATTGTCAAGGAGATTGGCTGGGAGTCCGTTGATGCTTCAAGTAATTACCTAAACTGGCCTTTCGGGTTTTCAATTTAGGCCCTTTTTTTATATTAGTTCTAATTTTTGCCTAGACCGCCCTTGCGAGTTTTTGGAACTAGCAAACCGCCTTAATTTTTGCTTAGGCCATCCTTGCGGATTTTTGACCTAACACGTCTCTTTTTTTTAATTCTTTTCTTGTGCTTGCAAATTTGGTATAAGAAAATTCTTTGCTTACTCGACACTCCATCTATGGATTTTGTCAGAAAACTACTCCACCCTATTTCTTCATATGCCAACTGGGTTGACTGGATCCACTCACACGCTGTAGTCAACATTCATTGGTTAGTACCTTGGTTGGCTGGACATATTTGATGTATGTTCCTCTCACTGCTCTTTGTCGAGGTATTTACTTTGTTCCCCGCTGGCTTGACCGTCAGTATAGAGCTAAGCCTCGAGATTTCGAGTTTACTCCTGATTTGGATTTGCCTTATCTGACTGAAGCCTACTTGGATCGGCTGAAGCAAAGTTGGCTTGCAAGCTACACTTATCGTCTGCCATAGATTTTACATTTGCCAATTTCTTTAGAAATAATATTGTTAGGATGAAAAAAAAATGAAAGAAATAATAAGAGATGTTTCTTTTCCTTTCATAATTTGTCATCACCTTTCACTATTGTGTTTATTTATTTTATCCATACTGGTCAAATACTTAAAATAATGCACATATAATAATTTTAATGTTAATTCTATTTTATTAAATTGAGGAACAACCAAACATAAAGCCACCATACACAAGATCACTCTTGTTGCCAACTAGCCCTTTCGGGTTTTCTAATTGAAAATTTTCTCTCGCTTAGCCCTAATTGTTACCTAGCCCGCCCTTTCAGGTTTTTAAAACTAGCACACTACTCTAACTTTTGCCTAGGCCGCCCTTTTGGGTTTTCAACCTAGCGAGCTCTTTTTTTTTTTTTAATTCTTTTCTTTTTTTATATATAAAACCTCTTCAACCTATCAATATTGACAGGCTCACTAAACTTATTCATGTCCATGTTTGATAACATGACAACACCCTTGTTCATGACTTGTTTCACAACATATGGTCCTTCCCAACTAGGCTTAAATTTCCCTCTTGGATCAGATACATTAGGTTTACATTGCTTCAATACTAAGTCGCCGACTCTGAGCTTTCTGATCTTAACCTTTCTATTATAGGCTCGAGCTATCTTCCTTTGATACAGTTGATGATGATACAATACTTTTAACCTCCTCTCTTCTAGTAAAGCTAACTATGTGTACCTGCTTACTACCCACTCCGTCTCAGGCAGTTCAGCTTCTAAGACCACTCTCAATGACTTGATCTCAATTTCAATTAGCAACACTGCCTCCATCCTGTAAACCAAAGAGAATGGTGTCATTCCAGTCGGTGTCCGCACACTTGTTCTGTATCCTCACAAAGCAAAAGAAAGCATCTCCGACCAATTCCTATACGTCTTGGTCATCTTGGATAGGATCTGCTTAATTGTCTTATTTGTTTCTTCTACTGCACCATTAGCCTTCGGTCTATAAGGGAAGGATCGGTGATGATGGATTTGGTAATTCGAGAATAAGTTTTTAACTGCACCTTGAAACTGTACCCCATTGTCCGATATCACACTGTGCGGGACCCCATACTTGCAGATGAGATTCTTTTCAATAAATCTAGCCATTTGCCTTACTGCCAGCTTGTTAAAAGATTCAGTTTCAACCCATTTTGAAAAATAATCCACCACTACCACAATAAAGTAGTGACCGTTTGAAGCTGTCGAATGTATCTCTCCTATAATGTTAATTCCCCAAGTTGCAAAGGGCTAGGGTGAAGACATAGAATGTAATTCTTCAGGAGGCATGTGATTCAAATTACCATACATCTGACATTGCTAACACTTCTTCACCAACTCAATGCAATCTCTCCATGGTTAACCAGTAGTAACCTTGTCGAATTATCTTTTTAACTAGGGCTAAACCACTCATGTGTGGACCACAAGTTTCCACGTGTATTTCCGACATGATATGCTCTACTTCAAGCTTTCTCAAGCATCTCAAGTGCACCCCATCAGGCCATCTTCATTACAACTCTCCATGAAAGGTGATGTATTGTAAGGACCATCGCCTTATGGCTCTTCTTTCTTTCTTTGTGGTCCCCAACGGGTATTCCTTATTCTCCAAAAATAGTCTAATGGTGTCATACCATGCATCATGGTCTGTATTAGTTTCCATGATTATCTCATATTCATAGCAAGGAGTTGATGAACTGGTCAAAACCAGTGGCTTAAGAAATAAATTTTCAGGATTCTCCCATACCGAAGCCAGTGTGGCTAGGGCATCGGCCATCTGGTTTTCTTCTCTTGGTAGGTGTATAAGCCTGCAGTCCTTAAAATTCTTCTTCATCATGGTCAAGTAATGGTGGTATGGTTTTAGCTTCTCTTCTTTCAACTCCCACTCTCCATTCACTTGGGATACTACTAGCAATGAATCGCCAAAGACTTGCACCTTATCCACCTTCATAATCATCAGGGTTTCCAAACAAAAATGCATGCTTCATACTCCACCATATCATTGGTAGCCTTGAACTTCAACTTCTTAGCTAAAGGGATAAGCTCCCCCTCAGGTGATTCTAGTATGACTCCCAAACTTGCTCCTTTTCCTATTCACTGCTCCATCAAAATACATTTTCCATCCTTGTACTTCTATAGCCTTTAAATGTTCATCAGGAAATTCCAAGACTACCTCTTCGCTATCCGGTAACGGTTGTTGGGCCAGGAATTCTGTCACTGCTCTACCTTTGATTCTTTTCCTCATTACATACTCTATGTCAAATTCTTCCAATATTATCAACCATCACCCATACTTCCCGATCAAAGAGGGTGTCTCCCTTAAGTATTTCACTGGATCAAACCTGGAAATTGCTTGCACACTATAAGATTGAAAGTAATGTCACAACTTCTTAGAAGACCAAACCACAGCTATACAGGTCTTTTCAATGATACTATACTTAATTTCATAAGGTAGGAGCTTTCTACTCAAATAATAGACTGCGTGCTCAACCCCTGACTCATCTTCTTAGGCTAGCATGGTTCCTACTGACTCTTCTTCTAATGCTAAGTATAGTAATAAAGGTTTATCGAGTTTAGGTGGTTTTCAAAACAAGTGGATTTAGCAGATACTCCTTTATGTGCTCAAAGGCCTTTTGACATTCTTCATTCCATATGACTGGCTGATTCTTTTTAAGCAATTTGAAGATAGGTTCACAGATTGTGGTGAGCTTTGCTATAAACCTGCTAATGTACTGCAATCTGCCAATAAACCCCCAAACTTCTTTCTCCATCTTAGGGCTGGCATATCCCTGATCACTTTAACCTTGTCAGGGTCAATCTCAATACCATTTGGACCAATCACATGTCCCAACAACTTGCTTGAGGTAACCCCAAACACACACTTCTTCGAGTTTAACCTTAGTTTATACTTCACTGCTCTCTTGAAGAATAATTCCAAGTTTTGGAAGTGTTGTTCCCTTGTATCTGACTTCACCATCATATCATCAACATACACTTTGACTTCTTTATGCATCATATCATGAAATAATGTGGTGGCCATCCTTTGATAGGTTGCTCCAACATTCTTCAACCCAAATGGCATCACCCTATAACAAAATATACCCCATGTAGTAATGAAGGTAGTTTTGGCTTTATCCTCTTAGGCCATTAACACTTGGTTGTATCCGGAAAATCTATCTACAAATGAGTGTAACACGCTAAAGGTTGCACTATCGATGAGGACATCTATATGGGGTAAAGAAAAATCATCTTTAGGGGAAGCCTTGTTTAAGTCTCTATAGTCCACACAAACCCTAATTCTTCCATCTTTCTTTGGCACCATCTTTCTTTGGCACGGGTACTATGTTGGCTAACCAATCTGGATAATCTATCACTTTAATGAACTTTACTTGTATTTGTTTAGTGACCTCTTCTTTAACCAATTCAGCCCATTTAGGTCTTAATCGCCTAAGCTTTTGTTTGACAGGTTTCATGTGAGTGTAAGTAGGGATCAGATGTTTGGCTATGTCTCGATCTATTCCAGGCATATCATCATAAGACTAAGCAAAAATCTCTTCATATTTTTAAATATTTTTTCAAATCTCTCTCTCTCATCAGAAGTGAGGTCGTATGTTATGCTAACATTTTTAGGATTTTCGGTTGTTCCCAAATTTAATGATTGTGTATCGACAGAGTTAGTATTAAAGATACTCATGTAACAATAGATTCAATTGGACCAACCTTCACAACAACTTTGAAAGTCCCTTCAGCATGCCTCTTGGTATTGTCATAAGCCCTAATGGTTATCTCGGTTGGGCTTAGATCCCTTGCTGACATAGGTAGCTTTGGCAAAATTTTAAGTGGACAAATATTTATGGCGGACCCATCATCAACCATCACACATTGGGTCCTTTTTCCTTTGACTTCTACTTTGATAAAGAGAGGGCGGATGTGATCTCTCCCCTCTTCCGGTAAATCTGCATCTAAGAAAGATACCATTCCCATATTAACTTCACTCTTCTTTTGAATATCTTCACACTTCATTACTCCTTCAACTTTCATAAAGTTAACCAGCTCCTCCGGAGTTATAGAGGTGGAAATTGGCATGTTAGCCAAGGCCTTGGCCATAGTTTCACGGTGCTTCTTAGAAGTGGCCAATAAGTCCTAAATACTAACACTTGCTTGGGTCCTCTTCAACTGCTTAAGAATAATGTCTTCTTCTTCTTCTTTATTCCCAGCTTCACCTTCCTTTCCTTTATTAGCTTCTACTTCCTAAGGTGGTGGCCTTGCATAAGGCTTACCAGATCTAGTGTTCATCACTTCATCTTCTTCAGGCTCGGACCAAATCCATTAATCCTTCTTGGGTTCAAGATCATCATCATTATCGCTTGAATCCAAAATTTTGTTCACAACACAGATTGCCACTTCTTTTCCAATCACAGCTTGTTCAATTTTGCTAAACACCACTTCTTCTTTGGTTACTTTTCCATCCACATCTTGGAAAGAAGACATGATAAAACTTTCATGCAAACCTCCTCCAATCATGAAGGTCGACGGTGGTGGTACTCTATTGAACCTTGGCAATGGATTGCCTTTGGTGTTCGACTTGTTGGGCTCTGGCAGCTTCCCACTATCAATCAAATTCTGGATCTCATGCCTCAACCTCACACATTTATCCATGTTGTGCCCTTGGATTTGATGAAATCGACAAACTACCTTAGTGTCAAAATTAAGTGGGAGAGGGTTAGGCAAAGGATGAGGATTTAATGGGTAACCCCTTTTTTATAGCTTATTAAGGACTCAAGAGAGTGGCTTCCCCAATTTTGAAAACTGCCTTCTTCCTCCTTGGCTAGTAGCACTAACATCAACTGCCTTTTGCATGCTTTGGTTATCAGACTGGTAGTTTCCTTTCTCATTGCTTCTTATTGAAAAGTGGTTCTTCTCTCTTTTCCACTCTTCGATTTGTAGACCAGCTTGCAAAAGGTCCTTGAAATCCCAAATGAGTGTATGAGACATCCTTTTGCAAAGGCTAGGTAACACTCCTCTCACAATCATTCTAATTTGATCAAATTCATCAAGCCTTCTCTTGAGCAATGCAGCCTTATTCCTCCACCTCTTCATATAGTCCATGAAGTTCTCGTTAGGCCTTTGTCTAATGGACTCCACCTCCATTAGAGTAATTTCCAATTCAACATTGTATCCATATCGTTGGATAAAGGCCTTGTATAGAAAATCCCAATCTTTTTGTGTACTTTCTTCCAAGGTATTGAACCAGTTTTGGATAACATGGTCTAATGAGAGCATGAAGTACCTTAGAGTTTGAGCCTTAGTAGCTCGGGCAGATTGCATAGCAGTGATGTACTGCTTAACATGCAAGTGAGGATTTCATGTACCGTTGTACCTAGTGAAGGAAGGCATCTTGAACATGTAAGGGACCTCCTCATCTAACTCAAACAATTTGTCGACCTTGGATATTTCTTCGGTTTTTAGCTTCTTTTCAAATTTCTTTTCTAGGTCAGTAATCAACTTCTCAACATCTGAAGTTTCAGTTTTCTCCACAGCTAATCTTTCAACAACCTTCGACTCTTTCTTCTTGTCTTGAGGATCTTGGAAGTATTAAGCCCAGTCATCATCATTATCAATGACTACCTTGTCATCATCAAATGCCACTTCACCAACCTTAGCCATCCCTTTGTCCTCTGGCTTCTTGGTGCTAGCAAATGCCTTAGCAGTGTTCCCAAATATTATAGCCATTTGACTCTTCATGATCTCAGCTAGGGCCCCCTTTAATTCTTCCATCCTGACTTCAAGGGCATCATCCAACATCTTTCGAATCTGCTTAGGTTCCATTGCTTTTGGTGAGAAAGTAATTGAGTTACTCATGGATTCTTCATCATCGGCATGGTTGGATTGTCGTAGGCTTTTGAACTATTATAATCCAAGGTTGTGAGCCAGAAATGATTAATGATATGAGAAGCAAATGTATGTATGTATGTATGCACAAACAACAAACAAAGATAGATAGAACGTCCCTTCCAACCTTATAACTCTGACACACAGATGGCGAGTCTCTTTTCCTAGGAAATTGGTCAATAAAATACCAACATGGGGTATCTTATTTTTGAATAATTCCCTCGGACATTTCAACCAATAATTATATTTTCAAACATGAAAATCAGTTCATGATAATTCTCGTTAATTAGGTTTTAATCCATCCAATCAACTAAAACACCTTTTATGCTATATTGGATTAAAACTAAATTAAGAGTGTATTATAAATAGATTTCTCACTTGAAAAAGTAACTGATGATTCATGCCAAAAATAAGCCCATGATTAATAATCCTTAGTATAAACTAGGCTCACAATTGATTTTTGGTATTTTAATAATTAACCTAAATAATCTGTAAGCTCTTTTAAAGAAAAGGTTGGATGAAATGCAAAAACAGTTTTGTTTGAAAAAGAAAATTTTTATTTCCAAAGACTATCTTGAAAATTTTGAAAATAGTTTTGGTCTTTTGGATTTAGAGGAAAAAATATTTTGAGCTCATAATGTAATTAGGTCATATTAGAAAAAGAACAAACCAAATAAGTCATGATTTAAACTAAGATAAATTAACCATAGTCAAACAACAAGCATTTAGGGTAAAACCTAAGGAAAGTAACTAGGACAATTACATGAGCTTTAATCTTTGGGTTGAAAAGCTTAGGTTCCCATAGCAAGTATATACCAAAAAGGTACAAGACTATGAGTGGTTATGCCATGCTCTATCCCCATACCTTGAGTGAAAGTATGGTATCCCTTACATAATATAACATGGGTTACACAGGCATCCTAACTCACACACACGATGCAATCAAATATGATGCAATCGATATTATCATGACAAGAAAGAATAGAATAATATAAAGATCAACAGAATTAACTTCTCTTATCCCCAGTGGAGTCGCCACTGTGAGCGGAGATTTTTGCCCCCTACTCCCACGTGGAATGGTTCTTGCGACTTCTATACTGTTTAGGCTCGTGGCCTTAGAGAACACGGGCCTAAGCCTAGAGGAAATAGAGTTTTCACCTGGACAGGCCGGAAAAAAGAAAGGGGCGGATGACTCGATTTCTAAGGAATTCTCAATCCCCTAATGGGTTTAGAAAGTTGGGTGTGTGTGGGGAAGGTAAGAAATGGCTCAGCACACCCACAACGCCCGGTTCATTGGAATCGGCCTCCTTTGCAGGTCTTAATATTATAAAATTCTTAAATATAAAGATATTATCCATACTACATGTGATCATAAGAATAAATAAATACTTTATTAAAATCACAACAATGTCCAAACAAGACAAATAAATGGACATCCATCCGATGATGAAAATATGTCCTTACATCGTCCATGTCTAAAAACTAAATACGACACCCACCGAAAGGTAAAAATATATCCTTTACATTAATTCTGAAATATGAAGAGAATTGAAATTACATAAAGAGTAATTAATGAGGTACCCAATCATGGAAGCATACCTCTTACAATTTTTTAAAACCAAAATAAATCAATAAAAATAGAAATCACTCATCATAAATAAATTATTCATCAAACATATAAATAAACCATCAATCAAGACATATAATAAACATGCTTCTAATTTAAATAAAGCAATAAATATATAAATTTAGGATTTATGCATCATTTAGGATTTCTTGAATAAAATTAGGGTTTTGTAGGTTTTCTTTTTAATAATTAGGGTTTTGTATTTTAATTGCTGGATTAGTCAACTAAGAAATATTTAATGTAAAAAAAATAACATGGCTACTGGATGGACAAATAGGTTGATCTTAGATTTTATGTAATTAAAACTTTAGTAATTAAATCTGTATTATCAAAATAATGAAGCTATAATGTTAATATAACAATCCAAAATAATCAAAAGAAGTTTTAAAGGTAAAACAACATAGCCACTGTGATGTTTGAATTAAAGATTAGGTTTGAAATAAATTAGGGTTTGAATCTAAAGAATGGATGTTTTGGGTTTAGGGTTTTGGAAGTTTTATGAAAATAATATTAAGGTTTAGGGTTTAAGTAAATAAAATTGAAGCTCATGAAAATAGGATTAAAAGTTAGGTATTTGAAAAGAATAGGCTACTGTGATAATTCATTTTGATAAATAAAATTAAAGAGACATACCTATGTTTAAAGGTTCCACCAAAAATTGTTGATGAAATTCTTGGTTGAACTTAACACCAAGGCAGAAGATTCCTTGTTGCCTTGATTCCTTGATTGTTGCTTTTAAATTTTCAAAATCTAGTCCTTGAACAATTGCTAAGAAAAAGTTTGAATAATTCTTGAGTCCTAAAAAATTCTCCCCTCTTTGTCCATGTGTTTAATACCATTATTTCTAGGAAAATAAAAAGACCTAATACTATTTTGATAAGGAAATACCAATTGTTTAGGAAAAAAATCACAAAATCGGGTAAAATAAGGTTTGGTCAAAAATTGGCAGCGTGCGCGGGCTGCACTGGGCGAGGCAGCGGACATACGGGCTAGGCAATTTTCATCGTAGGTAAAACCTGCGACGAATTGGCCCAAGCCAATTCATCACAATTGCCTCGTCACCAATTTTTTATTTTTATTTTATTTTATATTTATATATATTTAAAAATAAATAAATAATAAATGAAAAGTAAAATAAATATTATATTAAAATAAATGATAAATAATAAATAAAATAAATATTATAAATAAATAAAATAAATAATAAGTAAAATAAATCAAAATAAATAATAGATATTAAAATAAATAATATATGCCACAAAAATTATTTCGGACTATTTAAAATCTTTTGACTGGACTGGATAAAAAATTAAAGGTCTACAAGATGAAGATTATTTTGTGAAGAGAAAGACTAAAAACAAAGGAAAATTTAAATCTGAAATGGGAACAAATTTACTTCACATGCATATGAAATTTTTATATTTCACACTCTAAATCCAGCTCAGCAAGGTATCAAATAATACCATTTTATGCATATAGTATTGTTTCATAGGATGAACGTAAAGTATATAGGGCTAATAAGTTCTTTTTTACAAGTAGAGATGTTTATTTATGTATTGAGCCATAATTTATATATATGCTTTGGTTACATATTTTTATTATTTTTTGTGTTAGTATATTTTTATTATTTTTTTTTGTCATTATAGTTTTATTTATATTGCTTTACATTCTTATTGTATATATATATGTACACTTGTTTATAATATGTATAAGTGTGTGTGTTTGTGTTTGTATATAGATACATATATAGACATAAAAAAAATAATCATCCAAATTAAATACACAAACCATATTTATATAATCATACAAAAATAATTATCATATATCATAATGTTCAAATATATGAAAAAAAAACATGTTCCTAATTCTTGTTGAATACTTTGATAAACAAAATGTAATTAATTTTGTCCACCATCTCCAGCTCTACCTAGGGGTGTACTCGGGCTGGATTGGGCTTGCTTTTACCTCATGCCTAAAGCTTAGCCTGAGTATAATTTGAGCTTCAATATCTTGCCCATGACCTGGTCCAAAAACCATAGACAGAAATGAACTCGGGCCTCGGGCTAACTCGGCCAGGTTGGGCTGAGCCTCTTGAGCCTAATGCGTATTTGGAATCTGAAAATTTTACAGCTTGGACTCCAATTCTCAAAATACCTAAATACTACTTTAATTGTTATTGTTGTTGTTGTTGTTGTTAACAAAATGACTGAATGCATCATGCAAAAGGGAAGATTGAATCACATAAAAAATTGTATACAATACACATGATATAATGCTCAGTAAATGTGATTTTCAATTTGTTTCTAAAGGGATGAAAGTTGTAACATCCTCATTTTTTTAAAACTTTATTAAATAATTAATATAAGAGGGTTAGTTTATATGTGGAAGAGAGATAGGCATGATATATACCTAATGTATACACAAGATATATATAGAATATATATTGGATATATAATATATACATGCTATATACCAAACATGCTTATTATAAACACTAGATACATGATATATAACTAAACTATACATGATATATACATATACATAAAGATATATATAACATATAACTAATGTATACATAATGTATACACTTTCACTAAAAGACAAAGAATGATAAAAGTCAAAAAGTTAAAATGTTAAATATATTTAATATAAAAAATAATTAATTAATTAATTAAAGTAAAGAAAATTATGGATAGGAATAAGAGGGAAATTATTTAAATATTTTAATAATTAACTGATTTGGAAAAACATATAAAGAAGAGAGGCAAATTGGAAATTAAAGTTTATAAATTCATCATATTCTTCTTCTCCCTTCAATATGGCCAAATTCTACATGGGGAGAGGAAGAGAGCTTGACTTCATCAAATACACTATATTTCTCAATAATTTCTAAGGTTTTAGGGTGATTTTGAAGAGAAATAAAAAATTCAAGTTTTCTTCAATTTAAATTTGATTTATTTAGTTTTTATCAACTTGAGTAGATAGAGAAATTGATGATAATTGTTAAAATGAATTGTTTTAAAGTTATTTTGATCAATATATTGTTAGCCCTTGGCCTAATTAACTCTATTTTTATCTTAGGCAATGAAATTAAATAGGACTAATATTTATACCAAGTTATAATTTTGCAGGACTTTAATTTTTGGACAAAATTTCAAAGAGCCTGATCGGACCAAGGACTAGTCCGCCTGAACTGAAGGTTGGTTGAAATAAAAACTTCAGCCAGAGAAGCTCACTGTCGCCAGTAATTTTTTAGAGTGTAGCACATAGTCCATCCGGACTAAGAAGTTGCACGGCTGGACCGAGCACCAGCTAAGACCTCAGAACTTCTAGAGAAGCTCACATCCAGTGATACTCTAAAAACTTCAGCATACCGATTACAAGCCGACCGGACTGAGAGAGAGTCTGACAATACCTAGCTCGAGCCAAAAAAATTCAAAATGTCCAGTAGAGCTCATGACCATTAGTACTACAAAAATCTTAACATACCACGAGAAGTCCAACTGGACCAATGCCACTCCGATCGGACCATGGGAATAAGATTCAAAAGTTATAACTGTTACTTAACCACTCAATTAGTAGATGCCATGTGTACTAGACATTGAAGAATTTTTTTATGAAATTCAAAGAGAAAGATCGGACCCATATAAGTTCAACCAGGCCATGTCTATTCTAACTGAACCAAAGGAAGTTAGACCATGAATTTGCTTTGAAAAATGATTAAAATGGGCTCTAAAAAATAATTAAAATGGGAGACAAGAATCAAACATGTTGGTACGCACTTCAAATGGCTAGTTGAAGACTTGAAGGCTATAAATACCACAAGAAACTTCATTTTTAAGATGGATTGTGATTGTAATAACCAAGTTAAAATATCTTTTATTTCTTTGCATCAAATTTTCTTATTATAACTCCTTGAGTGTTAGGTGTGAGCATTCAACACCATTGTAAGTTTGAGTGTGAGCTTTGAAACACTTAGATTTTAGAGTGAGCCTGGCAAAATTCGTGTTGGGTTGTGAGGATATTTTTTAAATCTTATAAAAGTTCGGTGTGAGCTTGTAAAAATACCAAGTTAGGACTGAGCTTGTAAAAATCCAAGGTTAGTGAAATTCTCAAACTTGAAGTTGGGGAGTGGACTTAGGATTGATTTGATCCGAACCACTATAAACCTCTGGTGTTTTTTCTTCTTTACTCTACTCCTTCTTCATCTTGATTCTTTTTTAAGTTTTTCAATTTATCATTACTTCTTCAAATTAACTAATTTACCATCCCCTCTTAGTTGCTATCTTGGGACAACAATTGGTATCAGAGCCTTAAAATTTCAAGAGGCTTAATTGTAAAATTTGATCCACAATGGTAGCCACACCAACAAACACTTCTACATTAAGTTCTTCTTCCACCATAATTTCTCCTTCTCATGCAAATTTAAACTCTCATCTTAGATCTTATTTTGATGAAACCGATTACTCCTATTGAAACCCAAAATGTATTTGATTTTTGATAGTGAGGGAATTGAGCTTTGGAATTGTGTACTAAATGAGTGGAAACCTCCTACTCATGAGGTTGATGGTGTTCAAGTGTCTCTTTCTAGAGCACAATGGATCGATGCTCAAGAAAGGGCTCTTTACAAGAACAATAAGGCAGCCTCCATCTTAATGAACTCCATGTTAAGAGAAGAAGGTGGAAGAGTTCAACATCTTACTTATGCATATAGTATTTGGAAAACACTTGATAATTATCATAAGGATACCACCCAAGTGAGGTTTACCAAGACTCAAATGCTTTTACATGATATGAACCCTTTAAGATGAAACCCAACAAAAATGTCACTGAAATGACAAATCACTTACTTGTTATTATCAAAAATTTGAAGAAATGTGGAAAATTGTATGATCAAGGTGATATCAATAGCAAAATATTGAGAGCACTTAGAGATAAGAAGAATTTTAAGTCAAAAGTGCCTTCAATTGAAGAAGCTCATGACCTTAGCATGCTAAGGACCAATGAGCTAGTTGGAAAACTTCTTACCTTTGAATTGCACACTGAAAAAGAAGATGACAAGGGTGAGAAGGACAAAAGAAAAATAATGGCTCTTAAAGCCATTAAAGAAATTGAGAGCTCAATTGACGAAGATAGTGATGATGATGAAGAAATGGCAATGCTATCCAAAAAAGTTAGTGATCAGAAGAGAAAGAGAAGAATGTAAGCTAAAGGTAACTTATCCAAATTTTCCTTCAAAGAAAAAGAAAAGAAAAATGAAGTAAAATACTATGAATGTGAAAAATTGGGTTATATCAAAATGGATTATCCCAAATTAAAGAGCAAAAAGAAATGGGATAAGGAAAAAAAGAAATCTCTCAAAGCTACATAGGATGATGATACCTCAAGTGAAGAAAAGGAGCAAGAAATTGCAAATCTTTGTCTCATGGCTATGGGAGATGATGATGATAATGACTCTAATGAGGTAGGTACTCCTTCTTTAAACTTTGATTATGATAATGTTGATGATGCATTAGATGATAATAATTTAATTGAGCATATGAATCATAGAGTACAAAAATATTTTTAAAAAATGAATACTATAAAGAAAATTATTCTAAGTTGGAAAAGGATATTATTTCACTAAAGAATGCTACTCCAAATTTAAATACTTCAAATGAACAATTGTTGAAATCCATTGATGAAATGTCTGAAAACTCATATAGCTTAGAAAAAGTAATCAAGGAAAATAAAATTTTGTAAGATGAAATAAATGATTTAAAAGAATCAATTTCAAAATTTCACAAGGAAAAAGAAGCCTTAGATACATTGATTAGTAGTCAAAGGTCACCTTCCTTAAAATATGGCTTAGAGTTCAATGGCTCTTCTACTACTACATCTGATGCACTAACATTTGTTAAAACTTCTACAACTCAAACTTCTAAGGTAGAAGTTGTAAAGAACACAAGTGCACACACTAAGCCTAAAAGTCCTAAAAAGACTACTCAAAGCTCACTAAACTCTAAAACAAAGGTTCCAATACCAAATTATGCATACATGTACATAAGGCATAAAAACAAACACAAGTTTGCACAAAACTTTTATCCCATACCTACTTGTGATTGTCAATTTAATTTTTTAAAAATTCAATAGAAAAAGGAATGCAAAAAAATAAAACCTTGTATCAATGTCATTATTACAAGAAATTTGGTCATAAAAGTACATTTTTATGAGTGGAGATTTTCACCCCCATTTCTAGTGAAATGATTCTTGTGACTTCCGCACTATTAGACTCAGGGCCTTAGAGAACACGGGTCTAAACCCAGAGAAAATAGAGTCGTCACCCATACGGGTAAAAAAAAGGGTGGATGACTCAATTCCTAAAAAATCCTCAACACCCTACTGGGTTTGAAAAGTTGGGTATGTATAGGGAAGTTAAGAATGACCCAGCACCCCCATAACGCCCGTTCATTGGGACTTGCCTCCTTTTTAAATCTAAATAATATTAAATTTTTAAATATTATGACATCATCCATATTACATGCAATTATAAAGGAAATAAATATTCATCATATTATTGAAATAAATCAAACAAAATGGACACCCATTAAAGGATGGAAACATGCCCTTACAATGTCTAATGTCCCAAAAGAAAGAAACATAAAATAGGACACCCACCAAAAGGTGGAAATATGTCTCTTATAATTGTCCCAAAGTCTTTAAATAAATTAAATTATAGAAAATAAATAAATAAAACAAATAAGGCACCCATGAGTGAAAACATGCCTTTTACATACTTAAAATCCAAATAATAAAATTAACACTATTTAACCATTCATAGCAAAATCGATAATCCATACATGTAGTTTAATCATCACAAAAATAATAATAAATTAGAGTTTAATAAAAAGAAAATTAAGGTTAATCACAAAGAATTACAATCCACAAATAAATATTGACCCCATTGACAAGAGATTGTGCACGGTAGTCCCGGTAGTCGGTTAGCGGGTGGAGGTCAAAGAGATAGTGCCTCCGAAAGGTAGACGGTTTATATGATAGGGTTTTGTTGGAGAATTAGGTTTTTTTCCTAAACTAAGGTTTTTTATTTATACAAATTAGGATTTTTCTTTAACTAGGGTTTTATATGTAAATTGGGGTTTTTAAAAATAGAATTAGAGTTTTGGTTAAAAACAAAGTTTAATATAGGTTGTTGGGATTAAAACTATAATCTAATAGTTTAATGTTTAAAGTATGGATTATGTCTGAAACTTCAACAATTTCATTGTTACTGCATTTTATAAGCTACTGTGGATTTGGAATTGATGAATATAAGCTAAAGGAATTATTGTACAAAATAAAGTTTGAATAAAAATATCTACTGGATATCTTAACAGATTATCATGTAAAGATGATTCAAAGGGTTTGCATAGTTATTATAAACTAAGCTATGGTTTGTATAGTTATTGTAAACTAAGCTATCTCACTGACTATTGTCATTCAATTGCTACTGGAAATTTAAATAATTGTCAATTAATAGATGGAGCTATGATATTAATTACTGTGAATTTAAATGAGTTGAAGGATAAAGCCAAACCTCCATTTGTTGTTTCCACATAAATTGAAATTTTTGAACCAAGCTCCCTACCTTTTGCTGCTACTTGGATCACTCTTACTTTTTGTTAGAATGAAGCAAGTTTGACTCAATGGTCACTGCCTCCTTACTTGTTGTGTATTAATTGTGTTTTTGGTATGCTTTGCTTTCTCTGATAATTATTGGCTGCTGGATTTCTTAAAATTATTGTCCTGGTAGGATTTTTTATTATTTTTGTTCCTATTTTAATCACTCTTGCTCCATGTATTTATAAAAAACATTAGGTTAAACTAACTGAGTCTTAGCTTCCTATCTAAGCACGGCTGCTTCTAATGTATATCGAATTAAAATCTTTTAAATTTGAATGAAACTATGACCATATCATATTAAAACAAAATAAACTCGACATGAAGTCATGTCCATATCGAATTTAAATCAAATTAATTCAATATGGACCACAATAAGAAGTCCCAATTTGATATAGAGTGGTCCATATCGAATTAAAATTGGGTTAATTCGATACGGACCCAATTCCATATCGAATTGTAAGGCCAATTCGATATGGCCACTTTCAATTCGATATGAAAGTGGTCCATATCAAATTGGAAAGCAACCAATTCGATATGGACCATGTCCATATCAAATTAGACACCCCTAATTCTATATGGACATGACCCATATCAATTTAAACCAAAACCGAACCAACTTTACTATGAATCAAACCATTTAGGGCTTCCAAAGTTGAACCGGCTTATTTTAGACCTTATAAAATTTAACCAATCTAAATAAAGGCTTTAAAACAGGTTTAAGCCATTAAGAATGGACCAATCTTTGAATAGGTCTTTTTAATTGGGATCGGACTTGCTAGGGCCAAAATTAAGGGTCTACAATTTTGTTACATTAGAAAGGCTCATCTCAAATTAGAGGATCCTTCTACTACTAACCCCTAAGGACCTAAAAGAAGATAAACATTATCGTCTAAAGCCTAGTACCTATAAAAGCATTTGGCTTATTGATAGTTGTTGTTCAAGACATATGACCAAAAATGTGAAGCTCTTTACAACCATCACATACACACATGCAAGTGATGCAACCTTTAAAAACAATGCAAAAGGTAAGATCATTGATATTGGTTCCATTGGTATGCTTGGTAAGTATCAAATTGATAATGTTTGCTGGTTAATGGTTTGAAGCATAATTTGCTAAGTGTAAGTCAATTATATGATAAAGGATATGGCATTAATTTTAATTAAAAAAAATGTAAGATTATTTCACCAAGTGGAGAACTTATATTCAAAGGAGGAAGAATTGACAACACATATAAGCTTGAAATTCATTCTAATAATGCTTTTGAATACTTAGTCGCCATTAGTAATGATGCTTGGCTTTGGCATAGAAGATTAGGACATGCTAATATAGACCACTTACAATGTTTACATAAGGAAGAGCTTGTTGATATGCTAACCAAAATAAAGTTTCACAAGAATAAAGTATGTGAACCTTGTCAATTTGGAAAGCAACACAAAAGCTCCTTCAAAACAAAAAATGTTGTAAGTACATCTAGACCTCTAGAATTAATTCATTTAGATTTAATTGGTCCAAATAGAATTGCTAGCCTAAGTAGCAAATTGTACTTGTTGATGATTACTCAAGGTTCATATAGGTTAATTTCTTGGCTCATAAGAGTGATGCTTTTGATTCTTTTAAAATTGTTGCTAAATGAGTTTAAAATGAAAAAAGGGTATGTAATTACCTTTATTAGAAGTGCTCATGGAAAAGAATTTGAAAATGAATACTTTGAAAATGTTTGCAATGAACTTGGTATATCACATAATTTTTCAGCTCCTAGGACACCACAATAAAATAGAGTGATGGAAAGTAAAAATAGAAATTTGGTTGAAATGGCTAGAATAATGTTCAATGAGTATAACTTACCCTCTTACTTTTTGGTGAAAGCCATTAATACCGCTTGCTATGTTTCAAATAGAGCTTTTAAAAGACCTTTATTAAACAAAACATTTTATGAGCATTGGAATGGAAGAAAACCTAAAATTTCATATCTTAAATTATTTGGATGCAAATGCTTCATATTAAATACCAAGGACAACCTTGGAAAATTTTCATCCAAATCGGATAAAGTTGTATTTTTAGGATATTCATCCTCAAGTAAAGCATATAGTCTTTAATAAAATAACTCTAGTAGTTAAAGAATCAATACATGTTATATTTTATGAATCTTCTAAAGTTGGTCATGGGAAAGGTAGTGTACTTGATGATTTTACAGATACATTTGAGAGGATTGAAATCAATGAAACTCCAAATAAAGATAAAGAAAAGCCATCTTAAGAGGAATCTAAAGAAGAAAAAGAAAAACAACAACTACCCAAGGATTGGTATTTTCAAAAAGATCATCCAAAAGAACTTATCATTGGTAACACATCTAAGGGAGTAACCACTATATCATAATTTAAAATTTTAAATTCTAATGTTGTCTTTGTTTCTTAAATTGAGCCAAGGACCATTGAGGAGGCTCTTAGTGATGTGGGTGACTGCAATGCAAGAGAAACTCAACTAATTTGATAGAAATAAAGTATGGAAACTTGTTCCTAAACCTAAAAATCATCCAATTATAGGATGTAAATGGGTTTATAGGAATAAGCTAAATGAAAATCACCTCATTACTAGAAGCAAAGCGAGATTGGTGACCAAAGACTATAACCAAGAGGAAGCATTAACTATGATGAGACATTTTCTCATGTTGCTAGATTAGAAGCAATTAGAATTTTACTTGCATTTTCATGCCGTATGAACTTTAAACTCTTTCAAATGGATGTTAAAAGTGCATTTCTAAATTTTTTTTATAATTGAGAAAGTTTATGTTGAACAACCCCCTGGTTTTGAAGATTAGAAATTTCCAAGAGCTTGGTATGATAGGTTTAGTGCTTATTTATTGAATAACGGTTTTTTAAAAGGCAAAGTTGATAAATCACTTTTTGTTAAAAAGAAATTACATGATATTTTAATTGTACAAATCTATGTTGATGACATTATATTCGGTGCTACTAATGAATTTTTGTGCAAAGAATTTATTTCTCATATGACTAGGGAATTTGAAATGAGCATGATAGGTGAACTTAAATTCTTTCTTGGTCTACAAATTAAGCAATGCAAGGATGGTATCTTCATCAACCAATCCAAATATACAAAGGAACTTATTAAGAAGTTTGGCATGGATGGTAGCAAAGCAAGAAATACTCCAATGAGTATATCGTTGAAGTTGGACAAAGACGAAATAGGTAAGAAAGTAGATGAGAAGAAATATCGAGGTATTATTAGATCCCTACTTTACTTAACTGCTTCTAAATCCAATATAATAAATAGTGTTTGCTTATGTGCTAGATTTCAATCATGCCCTAAAGAATCACATTGAAATCTTCTAAAAGAATTTTGAAATATTTAAGTGGAACAACGCATTTAGGTTTTGTTATCCTAGAAAAACATAATTTTATATTTTAGGTTTTTTGGGTGCGGATTTTGTCGGAAGCCTATTAGATAGGAAGAGCATGACCGGTGCATGCCACTTTCTTAGTGATTGCCTAGTTTCTTGGTTTAACAAGAAATAAGTGTCGGTTGCTCTATCTATCACAGAAGCTGAATATGACAAAGCTTGCTTTTGTTGCATACAAGTTTTATGGATGAAAAAATAATTGCTAGATTATGGTAAAGTATTTGATCACATTCCTATTAAGTGTGATAACACTAGTTCCATAATCTATCCAAAAATTCTATTAAACATTCTTGATCAAAATATATAGAAATTAGGCATCATTTCTTAAGAGACAATGTTCAAAACTAAAATATTATCTTAGAATTCATTAACATTCAAAATAAACTTGTTAATATTTTTACAAAACACTTAAATGAAGAAGACTAAACTTTATAAAACAACATGTAGGTATGATAGATGGAAGTACTTTGTGTTAATGAATGTGCATATAAATGATAAAATTAGAATTGCTCACAAATGTATACATTAAACATAATCTAATTTATCATTCACATCTATTTTGATCATTTATCTAGGCTACAAATTGAGATCTATACAAATTTTTCTTAAAACCTCTAATTTCATTCAGTCCGCTCAGACTATAACTTGATTTGATTGGACCTTAGGTAATTTCTCATACAAATTCCAATCTTTAGCTGAAATGTGCATATTCCATCTTAGTTTGTTCGCACCTTTTTAGATTTTTTTTGCCATTATGCTCCATCTGCTCAGACTCTCTTAAGCATGCTCAGATTCTCCAAACTTGAAGCAGTCTGATCATACTAACCGAGGTCCGACCAGGTAGGCCTAAAATTTTTTTTTTTTAAAAATAGTCATTGCACAATTTTAAAATCATGAATTTTTGCCCTCCAATAGCTATAAGTGGCTAGTTTTAGCCCAAAACACTATAAATACCCCCCCTAATATTAGGTTTTATGACACTTAATCAATCTTTAAACTTCCAAACACTCAAAGTCCATCAAATCACTTATCATCCTCTCTATTTCAAGCAATCTCTCATCAATGGTGGCTCCTAAAGAATCTAAGAAGAAAGCCTCTAGAAAGGAGAAAGGCAAAGGTTTAGCTACATGTTCCACTCTTATGGAAGAAACTCCAAGAATAAGAACCCATAGACCAAGATACCTCAATGAAGAGGGGAAGAAAAGGTTTAATTTAATTTTAGAGAAGAAAACTAAACCAAATAGGATTTCGTCTCTTCTCTTTAGAATCTCTTTCCATAGAAAATCATACTAGAGCTTACCTTTCCAATCTTGCATGGGAAACCTTTATTTTTCTAGAGCAAGATTGTTTGGGATAGGAGTCTTTAACTAGGGAATTTCTTGCAACCTTGGTTATTAAAAAGAAAGATGTTGAACCATTAGACAACTATAGTATAACCTTTAAGCTTTTCAACAAACAATACCAAATGACCTTAGATGATTTTGCTTCCATTTGGGGATTCAACACAGAAGGTATATCTCACTCTTCTGACCCCAATATTTCTAATGAAATTCTACTAAATGTTTGGAAAGAAATTTCAATAGAAATTGACTTTCATAACCTTTCCAATGCTAAGCACCTTAGAACCCTCACCTCTTGGATATTACATAGAATAATCACCTGCACCATTAATGCTAGGGGTAAAAGTAATGAAAAAGTTACCCGTAAGGATCTTGTCTTCCTTTATTGTCTAATAAAGGGGGAGCAAATTCAAACTGCAAAGTTCTTGATTGATTCAGTTCTTATACTTAGAAACAAATCAACTGGAACTATCATTACCACCTCCTACATTACTCAAATTGCCAAACATATAGGCACACTTACTCCTTCAAATAGAGCCACTCTCTCTAATGTAACATCCGTGATTTTGGAGAAATTAAATAAGTATTTGGAGATATAAATTGTATATACTCAATATATATATCTAGAGTATATATAACATATACATATGGTATATTAATTGTATATGTTGGATTAATACATTACATACTTAATATTTAATACACATATAAGGTACATTTGATGCGTATATAAGATACACATTACTTGTACATATGTGTAATATCCTAAATTTTTGAAAAGTTCTAATTTTTAGAAATTTGATAAAATAAATTATAATTTAAATGGATAAATTAAATTAATGGTTTTAAATGAAAAATGAAGGGGTCTTTAATGAAAAAGTGTATAATATATGTGATATATATGTAAAATATACATAACATATAAAAATCAACACTTTTTAAAAGAAAAGTCAAAGTAAAATGGTATTTTGGTAATTAAATCTTAGAAATTTAAAATTAATAAAATAATTCAAAAATAAATTATTTTTGAATGGAAGAGGAAATTTAGGACTTTTAATTTATTAAATAAATAAATAATTAATTAATTATTAAATTATTTTAATATATATATATATGTGGTTTAAAATTAAAGGGTGAAAGGAAAGAGAAATAAAAAAAATAAAGTCTTCTTCTTCTTCTTTCCTTCAAGGCCGAATTTCATGGCTTCAAGAGAGGGATTTGCTTCTTCCATACTCCAAAAATTGAAGAGATTTTAAGGATTCAAGTGGAGTTTTAGAAGTTTCTTCATCAATTGGTAAGCTTTCTTATCAAATTTTCAAATTCTATGGAAAAGTGTGTTATGTAAATTTTGGAATTCTATATTAGTATGATTTAATTGCTTAATTGGATATGAACGAAGTTTTTTGATTGGTTATTAATGATTTTAAGGTTGGATTAAAGAAATGGTTGAGTTTGGGTAAGATTGGTGAAGAGAGAATTTAGGGTTATGTAATTTTTTGGGGTTTTGAAATCATGGTTTTTAATTATATAAATTGATTCCAAATGAGTTGTTTTGATACATAAACAAGTATTTTAAAGTCAAATATTGGATTTGGTTGTGTTTGGTTGGAGTTTGAGAATGGAAGTGGAGATTTAGGGTTTTGGAAAAGTGATTTTCCAAAGTGGTTGAATTGTGTGATTTTATTTGTTTAAGCATGTTGTTTAGTGTTAAAAGTGATGAATATAAGCTTGAAATGAGTAATGGATTGTGTTGGAATGGAAAACCTTCAATGAGGGAAGGTTATGCCATTTTTGAGATTTTGTGTATAAGAGTGTATTGTTATAATGTAAATGATTTAAATGCATTAAAATATGTTTTTAATGATATTAATAAACTTAAAACACTAATTTAAATGGCTTGATATGGTTTTTCAAAGTTAAAGTGAGGTGAAGCTTAATTTTAGGATTTGGTTTAGAGTGATGTTTAATTATGGTTTGATGTTGAGAATACCTTAGAATATGATATTAAATGATTATGTATGATCACATTTGGTATAGGCATTGAGGGAGGTTGATTTGCTTCATCCAAGTGGTGAAGGGCAAGTTGGAAGGTTAGGATTGGAGGTTGTATTAAGCTTGCTTTGGGTTGCTAGTAGAGGTATGTACAAACTTTGAGTATAATGTTTATATTTGCATGACAGTTGGACTTAACACATTTTGGTTGAAAAATGTGTTAAGATACTTGGATCATTGATTGTGTATGAATAATGTGCTATGACATTTGTAATGTCATAAATGTGTTAAATGCATTGTGAAAAGCCATTGATAATGGCTAAATTGTGTAAAGTGTGAAATATGCATATTATGTGAAAATACCCAAAGTAATTGGGTAATGTGTTGTGAATACAAAAATGAGATATGTGGAATAATGAAATAAAATGATATTGATAAAAATGAGAAAAAAAATGAGAAAAGTGAGAAAAATGAGAAAGATGTGAAAAATGAGAAAAATGAGAGAAAAAAAAAGTGAAAATAAGGCAATGAGCCTAGTTTGATTATGAGAAATAAAATGAGAAATGAATTGTGAAAGTATTTGATAATGAGATAAATGAATTAATTGTGTGCCTAGTATGTTATTCAATTTTCAGAGTTCTGGGTTTGGCGGCATACCTATGAATTGCTGGGCAGGTGAAAAGACCGGGTTGTAAGCCGAGCCCAGCTGATAAATGATAAATATGATGTTTTTGGGGTGAAAAGACTGGGTCTTAAGCCTCAAAAATTGTAGCAGTCTAGTCGGGTTAAGGACCAAGATACTGGGTCCTAAGGGTCTAGCCGGGTTGAGGTCCAAGAGATTAAGGTTGTTAAATTATCCATGGATATATATATTGCCTGCGGGCTAGACACATGGTGTCATTATGGACCAAAGCAGTAACTCTGAAATTTGAATAGCATATTAGATCCTTTTGGGCCCATGCTTGTCTTTGCTTTAATGTGAATTATGAATTGTGATACAATTTAGCAATATAATGTTATGAGTTGAGTATGAAATATTTGAAAAATATAAGAAAGTGAAATGATGTGACCTCTATACACATTGTGCATTAGCATTACTTTACTTTTTTATTATTATCAAAGTTTGTACCACTAGGCTTCTGCTTAGCGCGATTGTAATTCATCGCGCAGGTGTCATGGATGTTTTGGTAGAGCCGAAGAGTTTTACTAGACCTGGTCGGGTCTAGGTTTGTATTTATTGAGCTTGAAGAGTTGTTTTGGGTACATAAGATCAGAGCCAGTTGCCAGCATGTAAATTTTTGATATTATGTATGTTATGATATGTTTTTGAAGCATATATTGTAAATTGTAAAGAATGATTTGAATAATTTTGTTTAAGATGGGATTTTATATATAATGTTGATATATATATACCTATATATAAGTATTTTGAGAAAATATGGAGAAATTGAGAAGTATTGGTGAATTGGTGAATTGATTTTATTTGGAGTGTTTGTTTTATGCAGGTTGTGTTTTGTTGAATTTTGGAAATGTGTAAATTACAAACATAACTCTGGCGAATTTTTTCCAGAGATGTTCATATAAAATATTTATTTTGGATTCCTATAACAAGCAAAAAATATTTATATACTATTTATTTTATATATTAGTATTTGAAATCTTAAAACATAAATGTAAAAATTTTTAATAAATCGGTCTGTGACATTTTTATACAGTATATGCGTATTTTACATATGTTGAAACTATGTATTGTACGTATATAGGGTATAAGGGTGTTACATTTATTTTGGTATCAAAGTCTAGTTTGAGATTCTCGACCTAGGTGGGATGATAGAGAGAGAAAATTGAAATAAAAAAATGAATTTTCAATTGTAATGCATGCATTGGCATTGGCAATTTATCTGATCCCTGATGTGGCAATGTCCATTTCATATAATGGATATGAGTTGAGATGGTGTCTGGGTTGCATAGATCAGAGTGGCACAGTGGAAACATCATTTTATAGATTATGGATTAAAATTTTTTGAAACTTTTATTTGAAATTTAAAATTTATAGCTGATTCAATTGATGAATAAGTGAAATTAAAAAAACAATCTAGGAAATAATTTAAGATATAAAACTAAAAAGTTTGAGAAATGAGCATGATAGTTATAGAAAATTTTATAGATGTACTGCAAAGTGATATTGTCTTAATTGTTGGACAAATCTAGAAATGTTGGATGAGTTTGAACATTTAATAGAAAGTTTTTCTATATGTTAGAATCCAAATGTATAAAATTTTATAAATTTTAAAGATGATCTCTAATTAAGAAAATAGAAGAACAAAGATTATTGGAGAAATTTCAGCAACTCAGAATCTGTAGAAATTGCAAAAAAAAAAAAATAAATCTAGAAACTATGGTAAACTAACCCAGAAAAATCTAAATATTTACACACAATATCATATGTATTCCTATAACTAAAATTTCACGAATTTTTGTAACATCCCCTGACAATCCTTATATAAAAACTATCAGAGAATGTTATTCGATATACTTTTCACGCTCCAATCAATTAAGAGAAAACTCTCTTCATAAATAAAATTTTTTTCAAATAATAATAAAATCTGCATATCACAACACTTATAGGTCCAATGTTTAGACCAATTTTCAATAATCCATTATAAATCAGATAACTATCATACATTTGTCAAATTAAATGATTATATAATACATTCCTTTCTTTAAGAGTCATTCACTTGAATTCTCACACTTCATCATTTATTTCTGAAATACATGTATTTCTTTCATGTTTACAAATTTGTACAATCTCTCAAATGGCCAAACTAAAGTATCTATATACATTTTATAACTTATGAATACAACATACACAAGATCTTCATCTGTTCTTATCTTGCTCCGATGTCCTGATACCTGCGTGTCAGAAAACAATTCTAACACGCTAAGCAAAGCTTAGTGGTGCTTGTATACACATATGTTATCACTTAATATTAAAGAAATATACTTATGAAAATATAGTAATAACACTTAGTTTTAAGAAGTAATTCAATATATGAACTAAATTCAGTATCAAATCAACATACCATGTTGATTACACAAAATAATAATTATCCCTGTATAAAAGTTATCATATAATACAATACTTTCGATATTGCAACTTGTTTCATTAAGAATCATTTTATTCAAGACTTGTTTTCTCATTTGATAACATTGTTCACAATACGCTTATTTTGTTTTTCAATAAGTCTTCCTTTTTAAGTTCACATATAAGATTATTTCATTCAATCTATACTTTTCAGCACTTATATCTAGTAATATACTTTGGAACACTTTGTATCTCACCACATTATATACACTTTCAATCATTTGATTAATTCAATACATTGAGCATAACATTTCTAGTATGTTCATTAGAACTTTCACGTGTAAGCATTAATATATATATTAACAATCACTTTTACACTGGAACACAATGCTTCAATTTCAAGTAATTGACTTATATTATTATTTTACATTTCTTTCATTAGTCATAACTATCATGTTCACATATCTTTTCATTAATTATGCCCATACATACTAAACTTAGATCATAGATTTGGATAACATGTTAGTGTAGAAATCTCAAGAATTTATAATGGCAATTATGCCCACTATCACTGATAACACAATGTGTCCATTAATGGCACGAGGTGCCCACTATCACTGTGGCTATCCATCCTCTGGTTAGCCATTCAATCCAAAGCTAGATATAAATTTAGTATGATTTGGGCAATTCATTAGTTTTGATGAACACTAAATTGTTTATTTCCTTTCATTGATACTATACTCTTATCAACATTTGGTAGGATATATATGTGTGTCACATATCTAAAGTTTATCACTCATTTTCATACATTTAACACATTAACATAAAAGTATGGACTATACATATATTAGGCTCATGTCATTGATTAACACTTGTTTATATAAATACTCACTTGTTTATATAAGCACTTGTTTATATCATTTCACTTGTTTATATTATTTCACTTGTTTATACCATGACCTTGGTACATTACTCTTAACAACATTTAGTATGATATATATTTGTCACTTATCTAAAGTTTCTCACTCTTTTTCATGCATTTAACACATACACATGAATTTTCAATACAATTATTCACATATTAGTCTCATACTAGGCCCGTAGATCACAAATTACAAGCCAAAAACACTATTTAGGTCCCCACGGTTGTGGCCTCACAACCCCATGACCGTGGGATAGCAAACGAGTCTGTCCACTTTGTTTTAAAACCCCCACAGTCATGGCCTTCAAGGGCCACGGTCATGGCATTGGAACTTGCTCTGTTTTATCGAATTTTTTTGAAGAAACAGCATCACTTTCAATCCCACGGTCGTGGCACTCAATTGCCATGGCCATGGCATTGATTTTGGGATTGTTTTCGGAGTAAAATCATGTATTCTGCACTTTTAACTTCATTAAACACAAACATGTTTAAGATCTAAGATTAAAATGTATCAAACTCAAAGTTTTGATAGAAAAAGGAATTCATATCAAATATTTTACCACAACTTCACTCAATCAAACTTTCAATCATTTCCTATGAATAAAACCAATATCAAACCATTCAATTCTCATAAAGGTTGAGTTAAGGATCAAAACCCACCATATAAAAGTTATTTTTCACTCATCAATCTATTTAATCAATACTTCCAAGAAATATATCATTATACATAACTCAATCATTCAATTAAATCATTAAAACTCATAAAATTCTTATTTTTGCAAAGTATAAATCAAAAAGCACATACCTTGTTGATAATCACCACTTTTCCAACTTAATCTTCTCAACACTTATATTTAGATGTAATCTTATCTTAGTTTTGATTCAAATCATAGAAACAAAGAAGAAGAAAGGAGTGAAGATGGTGATGATGAAGTGGAGAGAAGAAGGAAATCAGAAATTTCCACACACTTACACATATACACATATATATATATATATATATATTTAATCTAGTGAGGGAATGCTCGTAATAATTATGGTGCACCCTCATTCTTAACCGTTGATTTAAATCGAGTTTTAATCTCGTAAAACAGCAAAAATACTCTTTTCAGTAAAGGTTTAAGATATACAATGTACTATTCTTTACGTATAGCATTTATCCACAATACTTTTGTCACTATACACTATGCATTTTTTTTCATTATTAGTTAAAACTTCCCTGTTGAAAATCATGACCATTACAATTTTTATTAAGGTTTGTACCTGAAAAAAATGGACAACCGGGTGCTGCCAGAGAAATTATTAAAGAGACAGATTCTCTTATTTTGGAAGATTTAATTTTTAAATATATTAAATCAACTTGGAAAAATCTAAAATTTTAAATATAAGTCCATATATGTGTCAAGTGCACATGGATAAAAGTTTACAAGCTTTTATAAAGAATTGGTAAGGAATATAAAAATTAAAAGTGAGATTGACATGAAAATGAGGAAGTCATGCAGTTTTGAGTAAGTAAGTAATAAATTAATTTTATAAGACAAATGAATGAAGAAAATTATAAAAATTTATATGCATATGGGTATAAGTATAGAAGGAATATGGAGTTTTTAATAATTTTCAACAAAGAGTTCATAATTAAAATCAAAGAGTGAAATCATATATGATAGTGAATTATTTATTATGGAACAATGATGCATAATTTAGGGTTGAGTGTGTAAAATTAAAGTATCTAAATGGATGATGTTAATTAGTGTAAGGAAATAAATTAGTATTGTTTAAAAGTAAATGTTATGATCTTAAGATTGAGAATGTGATACAGGTGAGATTTGGTGATGTTCATGTTGTTGGTTGCATTATATGAAATTTGAATTTTTGAAATAGGTTTCCATAATTGTGAAAGTGATGTGTTTTAATGTTATATTAATATAAAAATAATGTTTATGAAGTTAGCTCTTGAAAGTGAGATTAATAGAATGAAGTTTAAGTAAAATAGTAAATTGAAAATTTAGAGTTGTAAGGGAATTTTGATGAGGATTGTTTAGATATTGATAGTTTAATGTTTAATAAGCATGAGAGTAATTTTGAATGAGTAATGTTACTTATAAAAGTACTAACTAAGGTGTAATGTGGTTGATAATATAGAAATTTATTATGAAATAAAAGGAAATGATTAAGCAAGTGAAATGAGTTACTTTAGTTAATTGAATTGGAAATGATGAAAATGGATATGAAAGGTGTGATCAATGCAAAAAAAAAAATGTGAGAGAGATGTCACATTGGAAACATGACTAAGATTTATGTGAAGTATTAGAAAAATATATATATAATAAGAAACTTATTTAAGAGATGGGCGATTGAATAAGGAAGATGTTAATTATGTTGTGGTCAGAGTGTGTATATATGTTGAATTGATGAATAACCTAAGTAATGTCAAAAGAATGAGAAATGATAATGTTCTCTGAAAGGTGATAAATGTTAACTTTGTATAGGTTGTATGTAAAAGAGGAATTGAGTATAATTGTATGATTTGTGTGATGAGATTTGTTTTTCTATATGAACACAAATATGATATGTAAGAAAAAGTGGAAAGTAAGTCACATTGTGATTATGACTTATGAAGGTGTATGTGGATGATTAAAAAAATGTTATCGAGTGTTTATTACCTTATACAAATACGTGTATGGTGATATTGAGAATGATATTGCATGTATTAATAGACCTAAGAGAGATTAGGTCTTGACCTGTGTAGAGTTAGGTCATGTAATAAATTGAGATTGAGAATGGACCCGAACAGAGCTGAATGGTGAAATTGTTATTTTAACAACTGAACTTTACGATTGTATAGTGTTTTGGGCCTAAAGTATATGTGTATAAATAAGAGATTGTAAGGAAAAAGGAAAGTATAATGAAGAAAGTATGGAAGTGAAAAAAGAAAGAAATGAATGAAAATTTTTATAAGAGATAGATTAGAAATGGAGTAATAAATGGAAATTGTGTAAATTAGCATATGAACAAATGTGTATATGTAAGAGATGTTAATGATAATATTGTTGAAACATGAGTTAGGCTAATGATGATCAAGTGATCAAGAGTAAATTGCTTTGAAACAAAGCTGAAATGTGTTAACTTTTTGTGCATCAAAAGATTAGAAAATGAATATGTGATTTTTGCGATACGAACTTAACATTGTGATTGGAAATGTTTGAAGAAGAATGATAGAAGGGAAGTATTTATTTATAAGCCACGGATGTGACCATTATTATGGCATGACTGTTGGATAGTTTTGGTGAGATTGATAGTTATGCTTCAAGAAATATGGTCAAGACTTATGGTTTGCATAGTTGTATCTTATAAATTTATACTCGAAATTTGTTTATAATTATAGAAAGTGTGGAAACAGAAGAGAATTGTAAAAATATGATGAGCTTTAAATGATGTATAAGAAAAGTGATTTGTGTAAATAGGGTAACTATAAGAAATGTGAGAAAATGGTAAATGAAAGGAATTATGAAATGTGAGTAAGAGTTATAATAAATCTGTTTGAAAGTGGTATAAAATGAATAAGTTGATGAAAATGATGTGTAAAGTAAACGAGACTAGGGGAAGTGAATATTATCTATAATGATGAATTCGAAGAGAATTAAAATTTATGAATAAATTTGACTTAATAGAATTAGGTCATGAATTAAAAACATATTGATGAATTGAAAATAGACAAAAGGTTGGTCAGAATAGAATAAGGTTGTGATGGTCATATTGTGATAGTTAGATCAATTGATCCGAAATGTAATAAGTTTACAAGTATTTATGGAAATTCAATGTGTGTAGTTGTATTAAGAATATGCAAGCTATATGATAATGTGCATAATACAGCGTTTTGGTATGTATATGCATATGAAAGGAGCAAAGTTATATTAGTTTCAAATAATTATAAGAGAAAAGTGTTAGTTATAGTATAATTGGAATGAATTTAATAAGGAAATAAGATTTTGTTGTTGTATAATGGTGATATTAAATTAATATGTGGTAATTGTATAAAGAGTAGGATCAAAGTGAAGATGTGTAAAATTATTGTGTTAAGATAAAAGTTATTAACATTTGAATTTAAGGTGATGAGAGTATATTTTTAAGATAATGAAGTGATCAGATATCTTGAGTGCAATAGGTGTGTAGTGTATATATATTAAGGAGATGAACTAATTTTGTCTAATGATAATTCGATTGAAGATATAATATTCTGTTGCGACTGTTTGAGTAAATAGACAGTATAATGATGTGTTAGGGAATGGTAAAAAGGAAATTAAGAATGAACCTAAGGGGGAGAATAGAAATTATGTAATTTGCTAAAACAATGATTTGGATGATTTATTACTATACTGGATAATTTCGAGGAAAAAATTATTTAAGGGGAGAAAATTGTAACATCCGTGATTTTGGAGAAATTAAATAAGTATTTGGAGATATAAATTGTATATACTCAATATATATATATCTAGAGTATATATAAAATATACATATGGTATATTAATTGTATATGTTGGATTAATACATTACATACTTAATATTTAATACACATATAAGGTACATTTGATGTGTATATAAGATACACATTACTTGTGCATATGTGTAATATCCTAAATTTTTGAAAAGTTCTAATTTTTAGAAATTTGATAAAATAAATTATAATTTAAATGGATAAATTAAATTAATGATTTTAAATGAAAATTGAAGGGGTTTTAAATGAAAAAGTGGATAATATATGTGATATATATGTAAAATATACATAACATATAAAAATCAACACTTTTTAAAAGAAAAATCAAAGTGAAAGGGTATTTTGGTAATTAAATCTTAGAAATTTAAAATTAATAAAATAATTCAAAAATAAATTATTTTTGAATGGAAGAGGGAATTTAGGATTTTTAATTTATTAAATAAATAATTAATTATTAAATTATTTTAATATATATATATATATGGTTTAAAATTAAAGGGTGAAAGGAAAGAGAAATAAAAATAAATAAAGTCTTCTTCTTCTTCTTTCCTTCAAGGCCGAATTTCATGGCTTCAAGAGAGAGATTTGCTTCTTCCATACTCCAAAAATTGAAGAGATTTTAAGGATTCAAGTGGTGTTTTAGAAGTTTCTACATCAATTGGTAAGCTTATCAAATTTTCAAATTCTATGGAAAAGTGTGTTATGTAAATTTTGGAATTCTATAGTAGTATGATTTAATTGCTTAATTGGATATAAATGAAGTTGTTTTGATTGGTTATTAATGATTTTAAGGTTGGATTAAAGAAATGGTTGAGTTTCGGTAAGATTGGTGAAGAGAGAGAATTTAGGGTTTTGAAATCATGGTTTTTAATTATGTAAATTGATTCCAAATGAGTTGTTTTGATACATAAACAAGTATTTTAAAGTCAAATATTGGATTTGGTTGTGTTTGGTTGGAGTTTGAGAATGGAAGTGGAATTTAGGGTTTTGGAAAAGTGATTTTCCAAAGTGGTTTAATTGTGTGATTTTATTTGTTTAAGCATGTTGTTTAGTGTTAAAAGTGATGAATATAAGCTTGAATGAGTAATGGATTGTGTTGAAATGGAAAACCTTTAATGGGGGAAGGTTATGCCATTTTTGAGATTTTGTGTATAAAGTGTATTGTTATAATGTAAATGATTTAAATGTATTAAAATATGTTTTTAATGATATTAATAAACTTAAAACACTAATTTAAATGGCTTGATATGGTTTTTCAAAGTTAAAGTGAGGTGAAGCTTAATTTTAGGATTTGGCTTAGAGTGATGTTTAATTATGGTTTGATGTTGAGAATACCTTAGAATATGATATTAAATGATTATGTATGATCACATTTGGTATAGGCATTGAGGGAGGTTGATTTTCTTCATCCAAGTAGTGAAGGGCAAGTTGGAAGGATAGGATTGGGGGTTATATTAAGCTTGCTTTGGGTTGCTAGTAGAGGTATGTACAAACTTTGAGTATAATGTTTATATTTGCATGACATTTGGACTTAACACATTTTGGTTGAAAAATGTGTTAAGCTGCTTGGTTCATTGATTGTGTATGAATAATGTGCTATGACATTTGTAATGTCATATATGTGTTAAATGCATTGTGAAAATCCATTGATAATGGCTAAATTGTGTAAAGTGTGAAATATGCATATTATGTGAAAATACCCAAAGTAATTGGGTAATGTGTTGTGAATGCAAAAATGAGATATGTGGAATAATGAAATGAATTGATATTGATAAAAATGAGAAAAAATGAGAAAAGTGAGAAAAATGAGAAAGATGTGAAAAATGAGAAAAAAGAGAAAAAAAAATGTGAAAATAAGGCAATGAGCCTAGTTTGATTATGAGAAATGAATTGTGAAAGTATTTGATAATGAGATAAATGAATTAATTGTGTGCCTAGTATGTTATTCAATTTTCAGAGTTCTGGGTTTGGCGGCATGCCTATGAATTGCTGGGCAGGTGAAAAGATCGGGTTGTAAGCCGAGCCCAGCTGATAAATGATAAATATGATGTTTTTGGGGTGAAAAAACTGGGTCTTAAGCCTCAAAAACTGTAGCAGTCTAGCCGGGTTGAGGACCAAGATACTGGGGCCTAAGGGTCTAGCCAGGTTGAGGTCCAAGAGACTGTGGCTGTTACATTATCCATGGATATATATATATACATTGCCTATGGGCTAGACACATGGTGTCATTATAGACCAAAACAGTAACTCTGAAATTTGAATAGCATATTAGATCCTTTTGGGCCCATGCTTGTCTTTGCTTTAATGTCAATTATGAATTGTGATACAATTGAGCAATATAATGTTATGAGTTGTGAGTATGAAATATTTGAAAAATATAAGAAAGTGAAATGATGTGACCTCTATATGCATTGTGCATTGGCATTACTTTGCATTTTTATTATTATCAAAGATTGTAATTCATCGCGCAGGTGTCATGGACGTTTTGGTAGAGCCGGAGAGTTTTACTAGACCTGGTCGGGTCTAGGTTTGTATTTATTGAGCTTGAAGAGTTGTTTTGGGTACATCAAGATCAGAGCCAGTTGCCAGCATATACATTTTTTATATTATGTATATTATGATATGTTTTTGAAGCATATATTGTAAATTGTAAAGAATGATTTGAATAATTTTGTTTAAGATGGGATTTTATGTATAATGTTGATATATATATATACCTATATATAAGTATTTTGAGAAAATATGGAGAAATTGAGAAGTATTGGTGAATTGGTGAATTGATTTTATTTGGAGTGTTTGTTTTATGCAAGTTGTGTTTTGTTGAATTTTGGAAACGTTCAAATTACGAACAAAACTCCGGCGAATTTTTCCCAGAGATTTTCATATAAAATATTTATTTTTGATTCCTATAACAAGCAAAAAATATTTATATACTATTTATTTTATATATTAGTATTTGAAATCTTAAAATAGAAATGTAAAATTTTTTATTAAATCGGTCTGTGACATTTTTATACCGTATATGTGTATTTTACATATGCTAAAACTATGTATTGTACGTATATAGGGTATAAGGGTGTTACACTCTAATCCACTTGATCCATCCAAAAATCCAATCAACATTCAATATTTGAAACACTGAAAATGTGTGTTGAGGTTGATGGAACATATCATTATGCTTTTGGGCTCAAGGTATTAGAGTTCAATAAAGGAAAAGACCAAGCGTTGTTAATAAAAGCCAAGAGTTTTTCCAAGTGGAAATTCCTAGACCCTAAACTCGTAGAGGCCAAAGCTTTATCCTCTCCATTCTTGAAGAGATTCAAGGAAAAAAATTTTCTCAAACCTCTAAGGTTGATACCATTTCAAAAAGACTCTTTCATCTTCACATGGACATTAGGGATATCCAAGGTGCCATGGGCTTCCTTCAATGTATGATTTAGTATGAAAATAAAAAGGGAGGTGAAGAAGCCAATCTTGAATAAGAACAAGTTGAGGGAGGAACGGACGAAGAAGAAGAAGGAGATAAAGATAAAGAAGAAGGAGATGGCCAAAATGATGATGACTTTGATAATCCTCCTTACTCTCCTCTACTTTGATTTTTTTTTTCTTTTATTTATCTAGTATATGATTTCCTTGTTTTGTTGGCTTTGCCTTAAAAATGATCATATATGCATGTTCACTTTGTCTCACTTGAATAAAAGAAGTTTTTTAATCTTTGTCTTATCTTTGTCTTTATATTTTTTTTTGCCTTTGTCAAAGGGGGAGAATTGATTATTGAATTAAAACCTTAATTGAATTAAAATTTAATTAAAGTTAACATTACCATAGCATATGTAAGGGGAAGATAACATTTGAATTAAAACCTAACAAAAGAAACAATTACATGGAAACTTTTGACAGAAAAACTTTTGAATTTTATTCGATTTAATTTAATTGCCAAAGTAAAAAACAGAGAGATTGTTAGCCAATCCCTTTGCCTAATTAACTTTATTTTGATCTTAGGCAATCAAATTGAATAGGACTAATGTCTGTATCAAGTTATACTTTGCAGGACTTTAATTTTTAGACAAAATTTCAAAGAGCCCGATCAGACCAAGGACTAGTCCGACTAGAATGAAGGTTGGTTGAAATAAAAACTTCAGGCAGAGAAGCTCACAGTTACCAGCACTCTCAATTTTTTAGAGTATAGCACATAGTCCACCCAAACTAAGAAGTAGCACAACTGTACTATTCTCAAGCTAAGACCTCAAAACTTCCAGAGAAGCTAACTACTAGTGATACTCTGAAAACTTTAGCATACCGAGCATAAGCCGACTAGACTGAGAGAGAGTCTGACCATACCGAGCCCGAGCAAAAAAAAAATCAAAATGTTCAGTATAGCTCACTGCCATTGGTACTCTGAAAATCTCAGCATATTACAAGAAACCTGACTGGACCAATGCCATTCTGACTAGACTATGGGAACAAGTTTCAAAAATTATAGTCATTACTTATCCACTCAATTAGTGGATGCCACATGTACTAGTCGTTAAAGAATTTTCACTTGAAATGCAAAAAGCACGATCGGACCAACATAAGTCCGACCAAGCCATGTCTAATTCGATCGGACCAAAGGAAGTCTGATCATGAATTTGCTCTAGAAAATTATTAAAATGGGAGACAAGAATCAAACATGTTGGAACCCACTTCAAATGGCTAGTTGAAGACTTGAAGGCTATAAATACCACAAGAAACTTCATTTTTAAGATGGATTGTGATTGTAATGGCTAAGTTAAAACATCTTTTATTTCTTTGCATCAAAATTTCTTAATATAACTCCTTGAGTGTTGGGTGTGAGTATTAAATACCATTGTAAATTTGAGTGTGAGCTTGTAGAAACACCAAGTTAGGATTGAGCTAGTAAAAATCCAAGTGTACACCCTTAATTTTTTACCCAATCCGGTCCAATATATTTTATATACTCCAAAATAATTTTTGTATTATTTTAATTAAATAATATTTATTTTAGTATTTATTTTTTAATTTTTAAAAAATAAAAAAAAAATAAAAATCGGCGACGAAAAAATCGGTGACCAAAAATTTTGTCCAAAGGATGAAGATCCATTTTCAAGGGTGAAGACCCATCTCCAAGGATGAAGATCCATTTACAAGGGTGAAGACCCGATCTCCAAGGATGAAGATCCATTTTCAAAGGTGAAGATCCGATGCTAAGGATGAAGATCCAAGGTCCAATGATGAAGATCCATTTTGAGGGTGAAGAACCACAATGCATAGAACAGCCGGAGCAGTTAGAGTCCTCAACTGATAAAAGGTCAGTCAAATCCATTTCAATCTCGAATCCAAGTACCCAAATTAAATCCAGTTTAGGATCGAGTATCCCAATCCAATTTAGGATCGAGTATCCAAATCTAGTTTAGGATCGAGTATCCCAATCCAATTTAGGATCGAGCATCCAAATCCAATTAGGATCGAGTATCCCAATCTAGTTTAAGATCGAGTATCCAAATTCAGTTTAGGATCGAGCATCCAAATCCAGTTAGGATCGAGTATCCAAATCCAATTTAGGATCGAGTATCCAAATCCAGTTTAGGATCGAGTATCCAAATCCAGTTAGGATCGAGTATCCAAATCCAGTTAGGATCGAGTATCCAAATTCAGTTTAGGATCGAGTATCCAAGTATAGTTTAGGATCGAGTATCTAAATCTAGTTTCATGTCCAAAATCCAAATTACCCTTAGGTCCAGAGCCTAAAATTATCCAAAACCTAAAATTATCCTTGAGTCCAGAACTCGGACCGGGTCAAGAACCCAAAACCTCAACCATGACGGAAAAATTAAGTCTTATTGCTTTTCACTCTCTTTTACTAAAGTCTCAGATCGTTCAATCAGGAGGCAAACTATAGACCCTTAATTTTTTACCCAGTCTGGTCCAATATATTTTATATAGTCCAAAATAATTTTTCTGTTATTTAAATTAAATAATATTTATTTTTTAATTTTTAAAAATAAAAAAATAATAAAATAAATAAATAAATAAAAATCGGTGACGAAAAAATTCATCACAGAAAGTAATTGGCCAAGGCCATTTCACCGCAGGAAATTCCTGCGGCGAAATTGGCTGGCCGCGCACCCAGCTCGCAAATTTTCGCAAATTTTCTCGCAGCCCGCAGCAGTTTTTTTGCCAGCGAAATTTTCCAACGCAATTTTTTCCGAAACCAAACTCTATTTGGTTTTGATTTCTTTTCCTAATTAATCTTAGTTTCCTTAAACAATTAGAATTAATCTTATAAATTTTCCTATAAATAAAACTAAAAAAGGAAGAAAAGGGGATCGAACTAGACTTGGGGAGGAGAACTTCTAGGGACTGGAATTTGGGACTTCAGATTGGAGAGGAGCAACATGCAAGCAATCAATAATCCATCAAAGGTAGCCACATTGCCTTTGTCTTTGTTCATCCAAAAAGCAACTTTTTGGTGGAACCAACTACGCAGGTTTGATCCTTAATTATACATTGCTCATGATCACAGTAGCTTTGTTTCTTTCATTCATAAGAATATACACACAAAACCTTGATCTATAAATATATAGTAACATTGATCTTCGTTTCAATAGCATAAATGATTTCTTCTGTTTCCAAATATCTTAAAAACTCTAATTTGTTTCTTTTGTTTCAAAAAACCCTAAAAAATACTTTTCTATTTCTTCTAAACCTTAAAAACCCTAAAAATACTTTTATGCTTCTTCTAAACCTTAAGAACCCTAAAAATACTTTTCAGTTTCTTCTAAACCTTAAGAACCCTAAATTTATTTCTTCTATGTAAAAAAAAAAAACCTTAATTCGCTTCTTTTGTTTCCAAAAACCTTAAATCATTTTGCCTATTTTCAAAAAACTTTATAAAACCCTAAACTGTTTTCTTAAATCCTAAAACCAAATATATTTTTCGAAACACCAAAAACCCTAATTCTCTCAAAATCAAAACAGTTAACCCTAAATTTTCCTAAACCCTAATTCATTGAATTTAAAACCCCAAACTAGTTAATTTAAACCCTAAAGCCATAATCTAATAAAACTAAAATAACAATCCAGTTAACATGAATTAAAAACCTAATATCTTAAAATGTCAAAACCCTAATTTCATAATTTTACCCCTCAAACCATAATTTGATCAATCAAAGAACCTTACTAATTTCTTAAATTTATAAAACCCTAATCCCTTTCAATTCTCTTAAAACCTACAGTAGCCTAAACAAATAACAATAATAATATCTTAAGATTCCAAAACCCTAAAATATTAATTAAAGAACTTTAAATAGAAACAGTAAACCTCAATTTGTATCTTTACTTGCTTTATTTTTAGATTTGATTATGTAGTCTATTATGTGCTTTGATGGTTGATTTATTTAAGTTCAATGCTTGATTTATTTAATTTATCATGGATGAATGTTTACTATATATTTTAATTGATGTTTAATATCTTTGATGAATGATTTATTTATAACGAATGGTTATTTTGCTTTTATAGATTTATTTTGATTTCCAAAAGTGTAAGAGGTATGTTTCCACTTTGTGGGTACCTCATTAGTTAAATATCATGTAATTTAAATTTCTTTTATATTTTGGACCAATGTAAAGGATATGTTTCTACCTTTTGGTGGGTGTCCTATTTAGTTTATACATGAACGATGTAAGGACATGTTTCCATCCTCGGATGGGTGTCCATTTATTTGCTTTGCTTGGACATTGCTTTGAATTTAATATAATGATGATTTATTTCAATTGTTGCATGTAATATGGATAATATTGTTGTATTTAAGAATTTTATAATATTAAGACCTGTAAAGGAGGCCGGTTCCAATGAACCGGGCGTTGTGGGGGTGCTGGGCCATTTCTCACCTTCCCCACACGTACCCAACTTTTTGAACCTATTAGGGAGTTGGGGATTCCTTAGGAATCAAGTCATCCACCCCTTTCTTTTTCCCTGCCCGTCCAGGTGGCGACTCCATTTTCTCTGGACTTATGTCCGTGTTCTCTAAGGCCCCAAGCCTAAACAGTGCTGAAGTCGCAAGAACCATTCCACCGCGAGTGGAGGCAAAAATCCCCGCTCACACCAAGGTTAGTGAAATTCTCAACTTAAAGTTGGGGAGTGGACGTAGGTTTGATTTGATCTAAACCACTATAAATCTCTGGTGCTCTTTCTTCTTTACTCTACTCCTTCTTCATCTTGATTATTTTTTTAGTTTTTAATTTATCATCACTTCTTCAAATTAACCAATTCACCCCCCTCTTGGTTGCTATCTTGAGACAACATATATTATGATTTTATGCCTAGAAGTTGAATATAGGTATATTTTGAATAAGTTAGGGTTGTAGGGTGTTTGTGTGAAAGTTGGAATTTTAAGGGAGGTTTCAATAACTATTATAATGAATTTTTTTGATGTTATTTTGGTGTTAAAGTAATTATTTTTAGGTTGGATGGTGAATATGGAAGGGTTTTGTTCAAGTTTAAGAGAAGTAGTGGTGAAAATTATGGTTTTAGAGCAATTTTGAATAGAATAGATATAATTAATGTTTAATTATTTAAAATGGCTTAGAATGAGATGCTAATGTTATTTTTTGCTCTTATAACCTGGTTTAGGAGTGCGTAAAGTAGACTTGCTCAATTAAAGTGACAAAGGGCAATTGGTGAAGTGAAAGTTAAAGGTTGATTAAGGCTTGGATTTTGGCACAATTGAGGTTAGTAAATTAATTGCATTTGAATTTGCTTAGCACATTGTGATTTTTGAAAATGTGCTAAGCTACTTTATCATTAGTAATCATGGTGTAAGTGCATTGTTATATGTGAAAGTTTGTGAAATGTATAAAATATAAGATATTAAGCCATTGTAGAATAGTTAATGTCTTTGTTATGTATAAATTGTAGAAAGTGTGTTTTGTACATTTGAAATGGGAAATATGCCATATTGTGAATGTGGCAAGATAATATGCTTTTTTTATTAGAAAATATAGAAGATGAGTATGGAATGTACAAAGTGAGGAAAAAGTATCAATATGATTGAAATATGTGGAAAATATGTAAATTGCATATGGAAAATGGAAAATGTGAGAAGGAATGGATATGATAAAGTGATAATGTATATGAAATGTGTGTTTGCCTTATATAGTATCTTGTTCTAGATATTTATGTTTGGTCATGTCAAATTGGCAGGCCATGGATATGAGATATTATTTGCCTTCGGGGCTAGACACAGTAGTGTCACGTATGATTTTTATTTACCTTTAAGGCTAGACACAGTAGTGTCACTTATAATTATTATTTACCTTTAGGGCTAGACACAGAGGTGTCAATAGAGGATGCACCTTCGGGTGGATTGACATGACACTTAGATCCCTAGTGTTGCAATAGACCATACTAATATCTCTGAAACTTGAATACTATATAGGGCTATTTGGGCCCAATGCATGTGATTGTGATAAATAGATGTTTATATGAGTAATGCATGTATTAATACATATACATTTCATGTTTGAAAGGAAAACATAGAGCTTTGTTTTAAATTTTCTTTTGTTACCAAAGTATGTACCACTAAGCTCTCGGGCTTAGCAAGATAGTGTGTATTGTGTAGATATTAGAAGTGCATACCAGGATGATCCTGATTTTGATTGAGACTTGGAGATTAAGGGTGTCACAAGACAAACTTAGGAAGGTGTTGCATTCATGTACATCTTTGTTGCTATATGTATATTTTGGTTTTGTACATATTGAGTACTTTATGTAAATTGTATGAAATGAGTAAGGTTTTGTAAGTAATAGCTATGTTTATTAAGTTTTTGAATGTATATATATAAAGATGAATTTTGGTCAACTCTTGAGTAGTTTTCGAGAAATGTTGGATCTTTGGTGGACTTTGTATAATATTATTTTGAGAATGTAAATTTTTTAATGCATGACATGTAAAAGAATTTTGTTCAAGTACATTATATATATATATATATATATTACATTATAAGAGTTTGTAAATATGGATATATAATTGTAATATTATATTGTTATATAATTAAGTTATATTTTATATGTTTAAGAACTATTTTGATAATGTTGGAAGGAATTATATTGGACTTTGTGATATTAAAGATTTGGGAGTGTTTTTTCAATTATAGGTTGTGTTTTTTCTTAGTTTGGAATTTATTGAAATTATAAACAAAACTCTGGCAAATTTTTCCAGAGATTTTCTTTTTCTTTTCTAATACTATTTGACATTTATTTATTAACTAAATTAATATTCATTAACTTTTATCTGATAAAAGCTATTTTATTTTGGCAACAAATATAAGAACTATCTACTATTAACTAAGGTGACATTCTTGTATTTTATATATGTATTTTATACAAAAAGGGTGTATGTATTATACGTATATAGGGTATAAAAGTGTTACATTTATGTTGATATAAGAGACTAGGCTTGAGATTCTTGACCTAGGTGGATTTTAAAGAAAATGTTTAAATTGTGATTTGAGATGTGAAACATGTATATGCATTAGCACTTATGTTGGTCTCTGATGTGGTAGTATCTATATTTGGAGAGTGATGCTCCAGGTAAAGATAATATTAAGGCTAGTTTAAGAGTGGGTAAAGAAGATACTGGAGGGGTTTCATTAGCCAAATTGATTATTTAAAGAAGTTGTGTTTTGAATGAATAGGATTAATTGTGAAGGAATTGTTTATGAAATGATTTGTACAGAGGATGATTGTGAGAATTTATTCTTTTGAAAGAAAATTATTATTGTAGTACATAAAGAGTGTAGTGCGATAATTTACTTGAAATCAAGTTTAGAAATAACATTAGAATTGAATTATAAGGTTTTGGAAGATTTAATATTTAGAAAAGAGAAATTGTTTATCTTGATAAATATGGCTTAGAAGAACTTGAAGTTATTAAAATGCTAAATTAATTGATTTTGAAGGAAATTGTGTTAATAGGATTAAATGGTTAACTAAAGTACATTAGACGAATTAGTAAAAAAAATATTTAGCGTATTTGTTAAGTACGAGAAAAAATCTTTGTCTTGATAATTATGATTTAAAATGAATCTTGGATTTAACAAAATGTTAATTCAAATGATTATATAAGATTTTAGGGTTATGAAATTTGTTACTTTGAAAGTATGATTATGTTTATGATATTTGAAGTGTAGTTTTAAATTATTTAATTTAAACCATATTGAAGACAACCTTAAATTAACTAGATGATGAAATATTTTATTATGGAAGATTTGATAAATAGAGTTTAAATGAAATTTGGATTGATAAGAATGTAAAACAAATTGATTATGAAGGAAAAAGACATTTATAGAGCTAAATGTTTACTTGAAGTATATTTGATATTTTTGTTTAAATGAACTATGTTTAAAATCAATTGTACTTCTATTTTTTAGATTGTGTTAATAAAGTGATTATATTTAAGAATTTGTGAAGAAAAGAGAAAGGAAAATGTAAGTGCATGAAAATTGAAAAAAAAATGAGAAGAAATGTTTAATGTTAAGCTTAATGGAAGTTATTATAAATGTATTGAAATACATTTGATTGATTTGCTTATAGGAGTTTCTATTTAATTACAATAGTATTTTTCTCCTTTTTAAAGTATTGAGTATTGATCTCTCGATTTAATTGAATAGAATTAGTAATGGGTTATTAATTTAATTTTAGAATATATATTTAATTGATGAAAGGTGGTTTAAAATGAATTTAATGGAATTCAATGTAAGTGCATTGGATTATATTTGGTTGATTTGTTTATGAAAGTTTAGGTTTGAATTTAATTGAGTTCTTGGTGTGCTAAATATTATTTATTTGATTTAAGTGAGTGGAATTAATAATGATATATTGAGAAATTTTGGGAGTATTTGTAATTATTGGTAGACTATTTTTAAGATTGTAATGTTATCAATTCAATAGATGGTAAGACTTAGAAGTAGAGAAAATTTAAGAAAAGTATTGATATATAATTGGATGTTCAAAATGGGTGTATAGCTAAATAATGGATAAATGATAATTGATATGATTAGCAAATGTTGGAATATTTTTGAAAGTTAATTGGTACGTGCCGCTATGCTATAGCAATTACCGCAAGTACACGGGTCGCCCAAGTAATATAGTAGTGAGTGAGTTATCATTCCACTGGGGACAAGGCCAAGTACTAGTTCAAACCTTAACCGTTGTTTAGCAAATTAATAGTTGTGTGATGCTTTGTAATTAAAAACAACTAAATTAATAACTGGAAGTAAGGGAAAATTAAATGTTATGCAAATAGGATTGATGATAATAATACTATCCAGATATTGAATCCCCCTAGCCTCAATGATATTTATGAACAATCAATTCAGTTAAATCATTCAATAGAATTGAGTTGGCGTTCCTCTAACTTAGACTAAAACCTCTCTCGAGCGAATTAATCCCTAATTACTAAGTAGAGTGCCGAAATCTCTTCTCAAACACAATTAAATAGGTCATGCATTAAGAACAAGGAAATGTACACCAAAGGATCTTGTAGGTCTATCTCTAGTACCCCAATCAATCCTCAACCCTTATGAGCATTCAATTCATATCAAGCTTTCTCAAGTCAATAATATGAAAATGGCAACCAATCAATAAGCATGCTATTATCAATTGGAAATAACATCAAGCATCATAAGAATAAAACAACTCAATCAAATGATTCAACTAAATATAATTATTCAATTCATACAAATAAGCTAGGGTTCATTAATATCTAGATAGAGAAGGAATTAGTTCATGTTCAAAACCAGAAAAATAGAGCAAGATAAATGAGTAAAAGAAACCAAACAATCCATGGCGAATGATTTGTATTTCTTCACTTCAATCCTTGATTCTTGGTTTAGGGCTTGTACAAGATGTATCTCCTTCTTCAAACTCAGCTCAAAACACTCCTCTTTGCTTCAGTTGTTGGCTCCTTCTCCCTTGTTCTAGCCTTTTCATTTCAAGCTCCAGAATCCCCCTAAAAACTCCCTCTTCTTCTCTTTTTATTTCCCTCCAAAGCTCAAGCCTATGCCTTCCAACTCACACCAGCTCACACCACTCTCTCTTGTTCCCCATATTCTATTTGTTTTGTATTTCTTTTGGCAAAAGTAATTGGTTGTCCCCCACTTGTTCCTCAAACTCGGGCAGAAGAATCATGCTTTTATAGGGTGACACGGCCAAGCCAAGAGTGGCTTGGCCGTGTCTCTTTTGCTTTTTCTTGCTTTCCATGAGGTGACACGGCCAAGCCAAGAGTGGCTTGGCAATGTCTCTTGATTTTTCTTGGGACACGGCCAAGCCAGTTGGCCGTGTCCCTCACTGGCTCTTTCTTTCTTTCTTTCTTTTCTTTCTTTTCTTTAGTGGTGAGGGGTGACACGGCCAAGCCAAGAGTGGCTTGGCCGTGTCTCATGTTTTTTTCTTTCTTGGGACACGGCCAAGCTTCTGGCCGTGTCCCTTGCTGCTTGTTTGATCTTTGTGAGACACGGCCAAGGACACGGCCGTGTCATGTGACACGGCCAGTGGCTTGGCCGTGTCCCTTGATGGTGTCAGTCTCTGCTTCTTTTCTTTTGTTATTTGCTTGGTTCCTTTTGTTTTGCTCCTTAGGTGAGACTCGGCCAGTGACTTGGGCGTGTCACCTGGCCGTGTCAGCTACTGTCTTGAAGCTTCTTTGAGGGACATGGCCAAGCTAGTTTTGTCTTGGCCATGTCTTGCTTAATTCAAGCTCTTTCTTCATTGTTTTGATCCTCCAAGGGAGTTTTTCCACTTTAACCTAAAACAAACACTTAAAACAAACTTTAAACCAAAATCAAATGAAACATTAACTAAAAACACAAAGAAATCATACTAAAAACAAGTATAAAAATGTTCTTATCAAATACCCCACACTTAATTCCTTGCTTGTCCCCAAGCAAGGCTAAATCAAAACAGACTAAACACAAAAATTTTGTCAAGTTCAAGAGTTATGAAATTGCATCAAGACTTCCTATCCTTAAATCTGCAATCAATATCACAATGCAATTAAGTGGCTTTCCATGCATAACCTACATTGTCACTCCCTCACCAACTCTTAGAAAGTGTTTGATCAAGGTGGTGTTTACACTCATAACAATCAATGAAAGATTATTGCCATAGGTTTGCTTATCTATCAAATCTCCACCACTTAATTACAATCACGCATCAATCAAAAGTTCTTTTATTCGGTTGTAATGGGGTTAAGGCAGAGGCATGGTATTTAGGAAATGTGAGCTTAGTCATTAAGTTCAAGAGCACTTCAAGAATGAAGTAATTGATCATATATAAATAACCCAATGATCCCAAAACACCTTCCTCTTATCTACCCCTTGACATTAAGAAATTTTTCAAGGGAACTCACTTATTACATCATGCAATGATTATTTCTAAAACATATTCCAACCCTTTCAACAATAACAATAATTTTTCTTCTTTTTCTTCTTTTTATTTGATTTTGATTTTGATATATAAATATATATAAATATATATATATATTTGATTTTGCTATCTTAAACCTACTAAATTTAACCCCACACTTAATTCAACACAACACTTGGTCATAAACGTTCTTAAAATGCTCTTGACCTAATGAAAGGGTAAGAGTTAAAACAACAAGGTTCAAGCTAATGATGTTGTGAAAAAGAAAGAAAAGGAAAAACGAAATAGGCTCAAATTTGGCTAAGGTTAAAATTAGGGTTGGTCTTTTTAAGCCAAAGTGGGTTCACCTAATTGCCTTAATCATCTTGATGCCAAATTGAAATTTTTATGTAGTCTTAAAATGTATATCAAAGCAAGTTCTAGCAAGTCATCAATCAAAGATGTTTTCCCACTCAAAGAATAATAAGTTGATGGCTCAATTCCTCACTAGTTTAAAGGTAATGCAAGGAAAAACCAACAAAATTGACAATAAGTATCAATTCTACTCAATTATCAAATTCATGCTTCAAAAATTAAAAGGTCATCAATCAATGATTTATAACAATTGAACTTTCCAAAATTGACTTATTCAAAGAAAAACAAGAAAAACATTAACTAAACCTAAACAATGATAACTTAAAACACAAAATGCAATTAAAAATGAAAACACAAAACATAAAATGCACCCCACACTTAAAATTTCACATTGTCCTCAATGTGAGTATGCATAAACTAAAGGAGAGCTTAGAAGAAACCCTAAATTTTTTTTTTTCAAAAACCAAAAATACAAAAATTAAAGACAAAATTTAAAGAATGAATAAAATGGTGGGTTGCCTCCCACCCGGCACTTCTTTAACGTCGTATTAGTTGGACGTTCAGGGTAGATGTTCCTAGTCTTGGAGGTGTAAAACCTCCTTTAGGTCCTGTATTTCCCCTCCAAAATAATATTTGAGCCTGTGTCCATTGACTTTAAAATTACCTTTTTCCGGGTGGGTTATTTCAACCACTCCGTAGGGGAAAACTTCCTTGACAGTAAAAGGACCAGACCATCGAGATTTCAACTTACCTGGAAAGAGTCGAAGCCTTGAATTGTATAGTAATACCTGATCTCCCGCTTGAAACTCTTTCTGTTCCTTAATGTGAGCATCATGCCATCTTTTGGTATGTTCCTTATACATCTTCACATTGTCATAAGCTTGCAATCTCCACTCGTCTAACTCGTTTACCTGTAATTTTTGCCTTTCACCTGCACAAGCTAGATCAAGGTTAATCTGTTTTATGGCCCAATATGCATTATGTTCTATTTCAACAGGTAAATGGCAAGCTTTTCCATATACCAACCTAAATGGTGTAGTGCCCAAGGGAGTTTTGAATGCAGTCCTAAAGGCCCATAAAGTATTATCTAATTTCTCGGACCAATTCTTTCGGGATCGCTCTACAGTTTTTTCCAAAATTCTTTTAATTTCCCTATTCGTGTTCTCACCTTGGCCACTAGTTTGGGGATGATAGGGAGTAGCAAACCTATGTGTAACTCCTAATCTTTTGAAAACTTTTGCAAGCTGAAAGTTACAAAAGTGAATACCCCTATCACTTATAATTGCTTTTGGTGTACCAAATCGAGAAAACAATTTCTTCAAAAATTTCACCACAACCCTAGCATCATTGGTTGCCAAGGCTTGGGATTCAGGCCATTTAGATACATAATCTATAGCTACAAGGATGTATTTGTTACCAAAGGAATTGGGAAAGGGTCCCATAAAGTCGATCCCCCATACATAAAAGATTTCACAAACTAGAATCCCATTTTGCGGCATCTCATCATGAGATGAAATGTTTCCAGTCCTTTGGCATCGATCATAGCAGTTTACAAATTCGTAGCTATCCCTAAATAAAGTGGGCCAATAAAATCCTGATTCTAGTACCTTTTGAGCAGTTCTATTGGCTCCCATATGACCACCAACTGGTCCAACATGGCATTGACTAAGAATGTTCATTGTTTCGGGCCATGCCACACATCGTCAGATCATGTGATCCTTACATAATCTAAACAAAAAGGGATCCTCCCAAAAGTAATGTTTTAAATCAGAAAAGAATTTCTTCTTTGCTTGATAAGTTAAGTCCTTAGGAAGTTCCCTAACAGCCAAATAGTTAGCAAAATCTGCAAACCAAGGTGTTTCAAAATTTAAGTTACTTACCTCACTTACCATGGCGTACAGCTGCTCATCGGGGAAGTGATCATCAATGTCCCCTTCTTCAAACCTCTCCAAGTTTGGATTCTCCAAGCGAGAAAGGTGATCTGCTGCAAGATTTTTAGCTCCCTTCTTGTCTTGAATTGTTAAGTCAAATTTCTGCAATAATAAGACCCAACGGATTAGCCTTGGCTTTGCATCAATTTTCGCAAATAAATGCCTCAAAGCAGAATGATCTGTATAAACAATCACTTTTGACAAGATTAGATATGATCTAAACTTGTCAAAAGCAAAAACCACAGCCAGCAGCTCTTTCTCTGTAGTTGTGTAATTAGCTTGAGCTGTGTTCAAGGTCTTGCTTGCATAGTAGATAGGCTGGAAATATTTCTCCTTGCGTTGACCCAAGACTGCTCCCACTGCAAAGTCACTTGCATCCCACATTAGTTTAAACGGTAGACTCCAATTGGGAGCTACCATGATTGGAGCATGGGTCAATTTCTCCTTAAGAGTTGTGAATGCTCTCAAACATTCCTCATCCAAAACAAAGTTCACATCTTTCTCAAGGAGTCTGGTTAATGGATGGGCTATCTTAGAAAAATCTCTAATGAACCTCCGATAAAAATCCGCATGTCCTAGAAAACTTCTGATGGCCTTCACAGATGTGGGTGGTGGTATGTAACACCACCATATCCAATGCCCACACACTACAACCACAACAATGTAGCATAAGTGCATCAAACATAGGGATGTTACGGTTTTCTTAACATTCAAAACACTTTAAACTTGATACAATACCCTTATCATTATACATTATAGAAAAGTAGATCATTTACTTATAAAACAAAACATATTAGTTATATATATATATACATTTAAATATTACACAGCGGAAGTTATAAAATATGTACATATTTACAAACACTTGAGTACATATTTAAAAACATCCATATTTTTACATTATAAACATTACTTTACAAAATATAAAGAAGTATACATGATTGGCAATTCTCTTCTGATCTTTAAGTTCCAAAAATCAACTCTTCAAGGTCTACTCTCACTTGGTCTTGATGAACTCTCGGGTTCGACTCTATCAGCTCTATTACCTGCGCGATTAAACACTATCGCGCTAAGCCAAGGGCTTAGTAAGATAATTCATGCTAAAATGCAATGTCACAAATTAATTACATATATCAATCAAAAGCATATTATCTATTCAATATGTTGCTTTGTTCAATGTCACATCAATATTCATATAATAGCACCATTCATTATACTCATTTAAATTTATCATTATAGCCAACAACTATGACTTTATATACGTACCCTTTCCCAACCAGGTCGGTTGCCCTCCAATCCCAAGGGTCCGCAGGAGGCAAATAGGCACGTATAACATTATCAGTAACATACCTTTCCCCATCCAGGTCGGTTGTCCAAGTTCGGTTGCCCATTCCAATGGGTCCGCATGGTTCCGCAGGAGGCAAATAGGTACGTATAATACTGACTATATCGAACCTTCCTCCTACCAGATCGGTAGTCCAAGATCGGTTGCCCAACCCACTGGGTCCGCATGGTTCCGCAGGAGACGGATAGGTCCGTTCATTAAACTTATCAATACTTTTTCAATTCATTTCTTTTTCACAAGCAAGTTAAGCAATCATGCCTCAACATCTCACATTACAACAAAACCATTTTCTCATAACATCATATCATTCCCACTTCATTTCATCATTATATACAATATTCATTACATTATCTAAACACTCACATTATTATTCAATCCTATCATCAATGCATGCTTCAATCATATTTCATTTGAATCATTATAACATCTTTGGTATAACATTTCAATGTGCATTACTCATGAAACACATTACCATTCACAATGCATAACATAACATTATTCAATCTCAACAATGCAATTAGGGCAATTCAATCTCTTCACAATCTAATCCAAAAGGAATATTAGCAAAATGACCATATGAATAGTACATTCTGGTTTTAGACTCCATTTTATCCTTATTTTGAAAAATTGTATAAAATAATCTACTTGACTAAAAATTCTAAAATTTTTACAGAATTTAGTTTTGTATCTTAAAATCATTCCTTTAAAATTTCAGATCAAACTAAACACAAAATCTTGGTCAAATAGTTCACCTAACCAGACTGCCCCAATTGCCCTGCATCCTGGCAGCAGTTCTGAACTTTGTGAATTCCATAAATCAAATTCAATCAAAGTGGTTCCAAATTATTTTTCTCAAATACTAGACTCACTAAGAAACAACATATCCAAAATTCAATTGGATATGATTTTTCTACATTTTATTAAAAATCCCGAAATATAGCTGTCTCAGTTAAGGTACCTGCTGGAACAGGTCTAATAAAAATAATCTTTCTAAACTCATAACCATTCCAAAATCGAATCAACATATTTTTCAGTCATTCTAGACTCATAGAGGCACAACATATCAAAAATTCACTTCAAGAACATTTTTCTATAATTAATTAAAAATCATACAATTCACAGCCTTTACTAATTGTAAAACAGAAAAAAAATTCACTAAACACAACTCTTACTCTTCCATCACCAACACCAACCTAGCTTCTTATCTTTAATTCCATTTCAACACTTTTACACACACCATACACAAACACACTCCATCAAACTCAAACAAAATTCCAAATAGAACAAGAGAAATCAAGAGAAAACTTACCTTAAATGAAGAATTTCCACAAATCTCTAACCAACACCCTTGATTCCTTCTTCAATTTGCTTCAAACCTCAAGATCACCTCTCTTTCTCTCTTTGTCTATGGAGAATCCGGCCACACATGAAGAGAAGCAGAAAAAATGAAGAGCAAAGTCAAATTTGGCTTCTTATATCCATCAAGTGTTTTTAACCTTGCAATTACTAAAACACCCTTCACCATTTAACTAACCTTTTGTCTCATCTAAGCCCTTATATGTAATTGCACATTCCACAAAAATATCTTCTTGCATTGACTCTATATTTGACCAATCTATATGTTATATATATCATCATATACACAACATATACATTTGTCTCTAAACCCTAAATTTCTTCTCCAAAACACATATACATATACATTCTCTTCCCATTTCTTTTCTCTTACAATTTAACACATATATTCAATCCAATATATAACAACAACAACACTAACAACAACATCAACAATAACAACAACATAACCAAGACTTCTAGGGCATACATGAGGATATTACATGGTAACTTCTCAATTATATCTACCTTTGCTTGATCCACCTCAATGCCCTTGCTTGAAATTTTGTGTCCCAACACGATTCCCTCTTGAACCATGAAATGACACTTTTCCCAATTAAGCACTAAATTGGTTTCCTCACATCTCATCAAGACTCTTTCAAGGTTTTCCAAACATCTTTCAAATGAGCTACCATAGACAGAGAAATCATCCATAAACACATCCATAATATCCTCTATAAGCTCATCAAAGATTGCTACCATGCATCTTTGGAAAGTTGCAGGTGCATTGCACAACCCGAATGGCATTCTTCGATATGCGAATGTCCCATATGGGCAGGTGAATCTAGTTTTCTCTTGGTCTTTCGGGGCAATAGGAATTTGGAAATAGCCTGAAAGGCCATCCAAAAAGCAGTAGTACTCATGTCCGGATAACCTCTCCAACATCTGATCAATGAAGGGTAAAGGAAAGTGATTCTTTCTAGTTGCATCATTCAATTTTCTGTAGTCAATGCAAACCCTCCAACCGGTAACTGTTCTTGTTGGGATCAGCTCATCATTTTCATTAGGGACCACTGTCATCCCTCCTTTCTTTGGTACTACCTGAACTGGGCTTACCCAAGAGCTATCCGAGATCAGATAGATAATCCCTGCATCAAGTAGTTTTATCACTTCAGCCTTCACTACCTCTTTCATCTTCGGGTTTAATCTCCGTTGTGGTTGCACTACTGGTTTGAATTCATCTTCCATCAGTATCTTATGAGTGCAATAGGATGGACTGATACCCTTGATGTCTGCTATCTTCCAAGCTATCACTTGCTTATGTTTCTGTAACAACTGAATAAGCTTCTCCTTCTGCTCAAAAGATAGGTGGGAACTCAGAATTATTGGCAGTTTCTTTTTCTCCGCCAGAAATCCATACTCAAGGTGATCTGGAAGAGGCTTCAGTTCCAATTTGGGTGGATCAATCATCGATGGTTTTGGCTTTTCTTCCTTTGGCATCTCAATGGTCTCATATGCCCTGCATTTGAATGATTTGCTTGCTTCAAGAAAAGCAAGCTGCTCCATTGCTTCTTGATCCTCAACATTTTCCTGCAATAAGCACAACTCAAGGGGATCCTTGGAAACAATGTTAGTAACACAATTTATGGTCTCATGCTCAATAACATCATTGCATGATTCTACCTCATCAAATGAAAGTGAATGTTTCATGGCATCATGTATCCCAAAAATAACTTTCTCATCACCCACTCTCAAAGCTAAAGTGCCATCATGAACATCGATAAGGGAACAGGCTGTATTTAAAAATGGCCTACCAAGAATAAGTGAAACATCTGCATCCTCATCAATATCAATGACAACAAAATCATTGGGGAAAATGAAATCCCCGACTTTTACCAACACATCCTCTATAATGCCATGAGGGTGGACTACCGATTTATCAGCAAGTTGGATGGTCATGAATGTTGGTTTAGGTTTACCAATGCCTAACTCTTTAAACATTTTATAGGGCATAACATTTATGCTAGCCCCCAAATCAGCTAATGCACTTTTAATCTCAAGATTACCTATCAAACATGGAATGGTAAAACTACCTGGATCTTTTAACTTCTTAGGTAACCTTCTTTGTAAAATTGCCGAACTCTTTTTAGATAAATGCACTAAAGACACTTCCTCAAGTTTCCTTTTGTTAGAAAGGATATCTTTCAAAAATTTAGCATACTTAGGCATTTGTGACAAAGCTTCAGCAAATGGAATATTAATATGCAATTGTTTAAAAAGTTCAAGAAACTTACCGAACTGAGCATCAATCTTGTCCTTGTTCAACCTTGCTGGATAGGGTACTCTAGGTCGGTATTTCTTCAAATTGGGGCTGCTTTCTTGTGCAGCTTTCTCTCCATAAGTGACAGGAGGATCATCTTCTTCTTTTTCTTGTACTTCAGCCCTTTTCTTTTCCACATTACCCTTGATCTCTTTTCCACTCCTTAGTGTAATTGCCTTAAGTTGCTCCTTAGGATTTGCCTCAGTGTTGCTAGGTAAACTCTCTTGTGGTCTCTCACTGAGGATCTTGGCAATTTGTTCCACCTGATTCTCCAAATTATGAATAGAGGCTTGCTGATTTCTTAGGGTGGTTTCAGTTGATTGGAGCCTAGTTTCAGAAGCTGCTATAAATTTCTCCATCATGTCCTCCAAACTACTCTTTCTTGGAGGGGCTGCTTCTTGATGTTGGGGCTGCTGGAATCCAAGGGGAGGTCTTGGATTATTTTGATTATTCCATGAGAAATTTGGATGATTTCTCCACCCCGGATTGTATGTGTTGCTGTAGGGGTTATTCTACTGTTGCCTTGGCATATTTCCAACATAATCTACTTGCTCTTGCCTAGCAAACATGTTACCACTTTGGAAATCTTGACTTTGATGTCCACCCCCACACCATTCATAAGACATCACTTGCATTACTTTCCCAGAAGAAGAAGCCAAGGAATCAAATTTTTTATTCAATGCTTCCAATTGGGCTGTCAAAGCCACCACAGGGTCTAATTGGTGTGAACCCATGACCTTCAGCTTTCCTTGTTCCCTTGGGGCTTGCCACTGATAATTGGTGATAGCCATGTCTTCAATTAAATCCCTTGCTTGTTCAGGTGTCTTGTTGTTTATGGTACCACTAGCTGCTGCATTAATGGATTGCTTACTTACATAATTCAACCCATTGTAAAATGTTTGAATTTGAAGCCATAGTGGAAGTCCATGATGAGGACACCTTCTCAGCAAATCTTTAAATCTTTCCCAGGCATCATAAAGGGTCTCACCATCTTGCTGCAGAAAGGATGAGATATCATTCTTCAACTTAGCAGTTTTAGATGGTGGGAAGTATTTCTCTAGGAATTTCTCTGCCAACTGACCCCATGTGGTGAAGGTCCCTAGAGGAAAAGATTTTAGCCACTTCTTTGGTCTATCTCTAAGGGAAAATGGGAACAACCTCAGCGTAATTGCATCATCTGAGACATTATTTATCTTGAATGTGTCACATATTTCCAGAAAGTTCTCAATATGTGCATTAGGATCTTCATCAGGAAATCCAGCGAATTGGCAAGTCTACTGTACCATTTGAATTACATTTGTTTTATTTCGAAGTTGTTTGTAGCAACTGTCAGCCTCCGGATACTAGATTCAGCTCCATTGAGATTAGGCTTAGCAAACTCCTGCATTATTCTTGGTCCAGCTCCTTCCATCACTTCAAATTCTTCTTCTTCGTCTATTTCCAGATTTATTTCTGGTTCTGCATCTTCCAAAAATGCCTCCCTTTCTTCCTTTCGCTTTCTCCTTAATGTTCTTTCTAGCTCTGGGTCTAACTCAAACAATTGGGATGAGTTACCTCTGGTCATAAACAGGGAGGAACACCTAAAATGATAATCGACAAGCAAGAACCAATGTCAAAAAAAAATAAAAATAAAAACTAAATCAACAATTTTGATTATATTACTAATATTAAACCGTTGTCCCCGGCAACGGCGCCAAAAACTTGGTACGAGCCTCTATACTATAGCAATTACCGCAAGTGCACGGGTCGCCCAAGTAATATAGTAGTGAGTGAGTTATCATTCCACTGGGGACAAGGCCAAGTACTAGTTCAAACCTTAACCGTTGTTTAGCAAATTAATAGTTGTGTGATGCTTTGTAATTAAAAACAACTAAATTAATAACTGGAAGTAAGGGAAAATTAAATGTTATGCAAATAGGATTGATGATAATAATACTATCCAGATATTGAATCCCCCTAGCCTCAATGATATTTATGAACAATCAATTCAGTTAAATCATTCAACAGAATTGAGTTGGCATTCCTCTAACTTAGACTAAAACCTCTCTCGAGCGAATTAATCCCTAATTACTAAGTAGAGTGCCGGAATCTCTTCTCAAACACAATTAAATAGGTCATGCATTAAGAACAAGGAAATATACACCAAAGGATCTTGTAGGTCTATCTCTAGTACCCCAATCAATCCTCAACCCTTATGAGCATTCAATTCATATCAAGCTTTCTCAAGTCAATAATATGAAAATGGCAACCAATCAATAAGCATGCTATTATCAATTGGAAATAACATCAAGCATCATAAGAATAAAATAACTCAATCAAATGATTCAACTAAATATAATTATTCAATTCATACAAATAAGCTAGGGTTCATCAATATCTAGATAGAGAAGGAATTAGTTCATGTTCAAAACCAGAAAAACAAAGCAAGATAAATTAGTAAAAGAAACCAAACAATCCATGGCGAATGATTTGTATTTCTTCACTTCAATCCTTGATTCTTGGTTTAGGGCTTGTACAAGATGTATCTCCTTCTTCAAACTCAGCTCAAAACCCTCCTCTTTGCTTCAGTTTTTGGCTCCTTCTCCCTTGTTCCAGCCTTTTCGTTTCAAGCTCCAGAATCCCCCTAAAAACTCCCTCTTCTTCTCTTTTTATTTCCCTCCAAAGCTCAAGCCTATGCCTTCCAACTCACACCAGCTCACACCACTCTCTCTTGTTCCCCATATTCTATTTGTTTTGTATTTCTTTTGGCAAAAGTAATTGGTTGTCCCCCACTTGTTCCTCAAACTCGGGCAGAAGAATCATGCTTTTATAGGGTGACACGGCCAAGCCAAAAGTGGCTTGGCCGTGTCTCTTGTGCTTTTTCTTGCTTTCCATGAGGTGACATGGCCAAGCCAAGAGTGTCTTGGCCGTGTCTCTTGATTTTTCTTGGGACACGGCCAAGCCAGTTGGCCGTGTCCCTCACTGGCTCTTTCTTTCTTTCTTTCTTTTCTTTCTTTTCTTTGGTGGTGAGGGGTGACACGGCCAAGCCAAGAGTGGCTTGGCCGTGTCTCATGTTTTTTTCTTTCTTGGGACATGGCCAAGCTTCTGGCCGTGTCCCTTGCTGCTTGTTTGATCTTTGTGAGACACGGCCAAGGACACAGCCGTGTCATGTGACACGGCCAGTGGCTTGGCCGTGTCCCTTGATGGTGTCAGTCTCTGCTTCTTTTCTTTCGTTCTTTGCTTGGTTCCTTTTGTTTTGCTCCTTAGGTGAGACACGACCAGTGACTTGGGCGTGTCACCTAGCCATGTTAGCTACTGTCTTGAAGCTTCTTTGAGGGACACGGCCAAGCTAGTTTTGGCTTGGCCATGTCTTGCTTAATTCAAGCTCTTTCTTCATTGTTTTGATCCTCCAAGGGAGTTTTTCCACTTTAACCTAAAACAAACACTTAAAACAAACTTTAAACCAAAATCAGATGAAACATTAACTAAAAACACAAAGAAATCATACTAAAAACAAGTATAAAAATGCTCTTATCATTAATAGAGTAATGAATCATTAAAGATTTAAAATAGTTTAGAATAAGAAGATAAATAAAAAATATAAATAATTAAATGATGGAAGCTAAATATTGAAAATAGTGGATATATATATATGACGCATACTTATTGTATACCTAATAGCAACACTATGTGGAGATTTAAGTTAACTTGTAAATTATATATGGAGGTATTTAGAAAGTTAAAATATATTGATTGTTAATGGTTGAGGAGAAAAAAGTAATTATATGTGGAAGAAACATGATGAGGAGAATTAGTATGTTGTATTACTATTGGAGTTGAAGGAAAATATATTTAGACATTTAATCTAGTGTATAATGAGATTTACTAAATGAATTGATAAAACATTAACTCATTGAATGAAGGAATCTAGATGAAGGCAACGACTTAATGAGATATTTAATAAATGTATTTGAATATTTGGAGTGGGTATATGTATTAAAAGAATGGATAAATGTTATTTGTGCATGATTAGTAAACTAATAGGATATACTAAAGGAAATTAAGAGAGGATAAGTGATAAAATGATTTATCATTAATGGTTTTGAATAGTTGTAAGAGAATAAAGGAAAAAATTAGGAAAGGAAAAATAAAGAAATTAAATAAGCTATATGAGTAAATGATCATGAATAAAGTTTAAATATATACATTGTATACTTAATGTGTGTCTAACAATAATATTATTTGGTGACATATGATAATTGATAAAATATATATATGGAAGTGTGAGGTGAGTTAAATCATATTGTCTATAAATGACTAGAGAGAGAAGTTATTATTTGTAAAGAAAACTTAGTGCTGATCAAATTTTAGCATATTTTGTTATTATTGGAATTAAGGAAAAAAAGTTAAGTGGGTAAAGGGACTAGATATTATGTTTAAAGAAAATAATTGAGCTATAATGAAAAATGTATAAATTATACAATAAGACTTATTGATTGATGATTGGGATTACTATCGATTTGCAGTGTTATAAATATTTATTTGTGAATATAAAATGGAAATAATTAAATAGAGGTACCATTGCAGAAGTGACTTTAGTGACTGGGTATTTAATTTTGAAAATGTTGTTTGATATTCTTTAATTTTAAGATTGTGGAATTATTTGGGTCGGAGAGAGGAGTTTATATCAGTAGAAAGATTGGAGGAGGTCAGAACTCCACAGAGGGTTTATGGGATGCAAAGAAAGCACAATACCTCTGGTATGGTTGATGGTAAATGCTTTTTCTTGTTATTATTATTTTTACATTAGGGTATTGAATATATTTGTTGGTGGTATGAGTTTTAAGTCTTTAGAGTAAGATGTGATGGTCGTTAATCTTTTAAAGTATAGGATAATGGTTAGTAAAGTATGGTGGGATTGTTTTGAAATGTTTTATAGTGTTGAGTTCTTAAGCACAGAGAAGAAATCTGAAATTTCAGAAAATAAGTGAGGAAATTCATAAGGGGGAGAGTAGAAAATTTTCAGTTAGTAATGATGGCAATTTATAGTGTTAAAACTGAGTGTGTGGAATAGATTTTATAGGAAGTTAAAATATTAGTATCTATAATAGGAAATTTCAATGATAGAATTCTTTAAGGGGGAGAGAATTGTAACACCCTCATTTTTTAATACTTAATTGAATAATTAATATAGAGAATTAGTTAATATGTGGAAGAGAGATGTGCATGGTATATACCTAAAATATATATAAGATATACGTAGAATATATATTGCATATATAATATATATATGGTATATACCTAACATATACTTATTATAAACACTAGATACATGATATATAACTAAAATATACATGACATGTGTATACATAAAGATATATATAACATATAAATATAGTATACATAATGTATACACTTTCACTAAAAGACAAAGAATGATAAAAGTCAAAAAGTTAAAAAGTTACATATTTAATATAAAAAATTACTAATTAATTAATTGATTAAAGTAAAGATAATTATGGATAGGAATAAAAGGAAAATTATTTAAATATTTGAATAATTATTTGATTTGTAAATACATGAAAAGAAGAGGGGCAAAGTTGAAAATTAAGGTTTATAAATTCTTCTTCTTCTTCCTCTTCCTTCAATGTGGTAGAATTCTACATGGGGAGAGAAAGAGAACTTGACTTCATCAAATACACTAAATTTCTCAAGAATTTCTAAGGTTTTAGGGTGATTTTGAATAAAAATTAAGAATTCAAGTAAGTTTTCTTCAATTTAAATTTGATTTATTTAGTTTTTATAGTTATGTGTAACTTGAGTAGAGAGAAATTGATGATAATTGTTAAAATGAACTGGTGTTGTCGGATTGGCATGCCATGGATATGAGATATTATTTTCCTTCAGGGCTGTGAGTAAGGATTTTTGCCCCTACTCCTAGAGAAATAGTTCTTATGACTTCAACACTGTTAGGCTCTGGGTCTTAGAGAATATGGGCCTAAACCCGGAGAATAGGAGTCACTATCCTGATGGGCCAAAAAGATCAAAAGGAGTGGATGACTCGATTCCTAAGAAATCCTTAACCCCTACTGGGTTCGAAATGTTGAATATGTCTAGAAAATGTGAGAAATGACCCTGCACCCTTATAACGCTTAATTCATTAGAATCGGCCTTCTTTTTCAAATCTAAATATTATTGAATTCTTAAATTATTATGATATTATCCATACTACAAACAAAATGAAAATAAATCAACATCATATTATAAATCAAACAAAGTGGACACCTATACGAGATGAAAATATGCCCTTACAATGTCTAAATGTTTACAAGAATAATAGAATAGGACACTTACTAAAAGGTAAAAATGTGTCCTTTACAATATTCCAAAGTCCTTAAAATAGATTAGTTTACACAAATTAAATAAATAAGGCACCCACATAGTGCAGAAACATGTCCTTTACAATCCCCTTTAAAAATGCATGTAAGTCCATAAACAATGTTTAATCATTCATCATAAATAAGTAATCAAGACACATGATCAATCATCAAGAAAATAATAGTATATTAGGGTTAAACTAATAAAATTAGGGTTCCATCATCAAAGTTTCAGTTGCAAGAATAGGGTTTTGCTTTACAAATTAGGGTATAGGGTTACAAGATTAAGGTTTTAATCCTAAACTAGGATTTAATCAAGCAAAATTAGGGTTTCATGCAACTAGGGCTAAAACTAAAATTAAAGCATGCACGTAGGATTTAAAGCATGCAATTAGGGTTTGATCATATACTAATGTCACAGAGGATTGGATTAGGGTTTTGGAAAACAAATGTTACAAAATAAATCAATTTAAAATAGTTAATAGTGTACTTATAAAACTTAAATGAGGATGATTAATTATATGAATTTAATTTATAAAAACCATACCTTCATTTGTTGGTTCCACCAAGAAATTGCATTGATCCAAGCTCGAACGCAATCTTATAGATTTTTCCTTGCTACTGTTCAATTTGCTTGAGTAAAACAAGCTTTAATATTGTATCTCTAGCTTTCTGTTTCTTTTTCACTCTCTATATTTATTTTTTGTTTCTATTTTTATACTTCACTGTGGTTGCCATCACTCTTATTAATTGCTTAGTATTTATAAGTAAAACTAGGGCATTAATCTGGTAAAACTAGGTTAAGCAATCATAATCTACTTAGAAAAACTATTGCCTATCCAAATTGATTCGAGTTTAGGTAGCATTTGGACATCTAAAGACTGGATTAGCCATGGTTTTAGGCCCATATTGAATTTGGTTGGGCCTATTTGACATGAGCCATTGCTCATGTCAAATTGGCATGGCCAATTCGACATGAATATGACTCATGTCAAATTCAATTGGGCTAATTCGACATAAGCCATTGCGCATGTCGAATTGGCATGGCAAATTCGACATGAGTATGGATCATGTTGAATTTGTCATGGCCAATTCGAATGAGTATGTGCTCACATCAAATTAGCATGGCCAATTCGACATGAGCATGGCCCATGTCGAATTGGCACAGCCAATTCGACAGTCCATATTAGTTTGGATTTTTAAAATCAGACCAAGTAGGATTGGGCTTTAGAATTAGATCCAAATTTTAATTTTGGCCTCTTAATGGGAACCCAATTTTATTTGTCCCTTTTAATTAGAATCGAATTTATTCTAGGCCAAAATTAAGTGTCTACAGGGGCTAAACACAGTAGTGTCACTTATGATTTTTATTTGCCTTTGGGGCTAGACACAGTAATGTCACTTATAATTATTATTTACCTTAGGGGTTAGACACAGAAGTGTTAACAAGCGATGCACCTTCGAGTGGATTGAAATAATACTTAGATCTCTGGTATCGCGATAGACCAAAATAATATCTCTAGAGCCTGAATCTTATATGGATTTATTTGGGCCCAGTGCATATGATTGTGATAAATAGATTTTTTTTATGATTAATGCATGTATTAATAAATAATACATTTTACGTTTGAAAGGAAAATATAGAGCTGTGTTTTAAAATTACTTTTGTTACTAAAGTATGTACCATTAAGCTTTTGGGCTTATCATGGTAGTGTGTATCACGCAAGTATTAGAGGTACAAACTAGAGTGATTCTGATTGTGATTGGGACTTGGAGATTAAGGGTCACAAGACAAACTTAGGAAGGTGTTGCAATCAAGTATATCTTTGTTAATATATGTATATTTTGGCTTTGTAAATATTGAGTACTTTATGTAAATTGTATGAAAGTAATAACTATGTTTATTAAGTTTTTGAATGTATGTATATATAAAGACGAATTTTGGTAAACTCTTGAGTAGTTTTAGAGAAATGTTGGATCTTTGGTGGACTTTGTATAATATTATTTTGAGAGTGTAAATTTCTAATGTGTGACATGTAAAACAATTTTGTTCAAGTACATTATATATAAAATACATTATAAGAGTTTGTAAGTATGGATATATAATTGTAATATTATAAAGTGTTTGTAATGTAATTAAGTTATATTTTATATGTTTGAGAAATATTTTGATAATGTTGGAGGAAATATATTGGATTTTGTGATATTAAAGATTTGAGAGTGTTTTTCAATTACAGGTTGTGTGTTTTATTAGTTTGGAATTTATTGAAATTATTGACAAATCTCTGGCAAAAAAATTTTCAGAGATTTTATTTTTTAATACTATTTGACATTTATTTATTAACTAAATTAGTATCCATTATTAACTTTTATCTAATAAAAGCTATTTTATTTTTGGTAACAAATATAAGAATTATCCACTATTAATTAAGGTGACATTCTTATATTTTATATATATATATATTTTATATATACAGGGTATAAGTATTATACATATATAGGGTATAAGGCTATTACAAAAGTAGTCAAGCATACATATGCATGTCTTCACAAATTTATACATCACGAGGAGAAGCAGATGGCCTTGGATGAGTGGTAGTTATTCCAAAATTGAAGATATCACATAGACAACTGAAGCATAAATTTGAGATGCATAGACTATTGAAACACAAATTTGAGATCTCAAACAACAATCTAATTATAGATCTGAGATGCCAAATAAACCAAAACTAAAAATTACAATAAAAATAATAATAAATAAAATCAAAATAAATCAAAAGCGAAAACAAATCTAAAACTAAAATCACAAATGTAAGATTAGAGATCCCAAATATAACAAAAACAAAGCAAAAAATTAGTAACTATCAAAAACTACAGCCAAAATATCAAAAAACCATATTCAAATCAAAATAAACTAAAGACTATAATTAACACAAAGTAAAAAAATAAAAAATGGCCTTCATTAGTGATGTTTGCCAATCTTCCCCATCTTCACATCAAATGGTGGTAGAAACCCTAGAGAGAATGATCGAGAGGTAGAGAGCCCAAACTTAGGGAGATCGAGAGGATAAAAAGTCATATAGAAGAGAGATACATGTGATCTTATGCAAAAGAGAGATGTGAGGTTGATGGAGATTGTGGGAGAAAGAGAGAGGAAGAGATGAGAGGCTTTAGGATTCAAATGGGTTCAAAGAAGCATAGGCAAAATAAGAGAGAGCGGCATAAAAACAAAATATGAGGAGAATGGGTTTAGTGTTTTTGAATATAAAAATATATATAGTTAGGCTAGGCTAGGTTGGCCCTATAATTTTCTGAGCTAACCCGGATCTCATTAGTAAAAAAAATTAGATGCAGAACTTGAAGCCCAACCATAATCTTTAAAAAATAAGCCCAACCTGACCTGATTTGCATAGGTTGGGTAGGGTTAATCGAGTCACCGATTTGTTGAATAGCCCTAGCTCCACCTTATCAAACTTATTAAGACAAAAAGTGTTGCAAATAATGTTCCAACCATTCCCAATCTTGACCTTCAAGTTACCATTCCTCATATATCTTCACTATTGTTACATCAAAAAAAGTACCCATGATTATATTCATCATTTACAACTCTAAATTCCTTCTAATCAGCGGCAAGCTTCAATGTGTTTTCTAAAGTAATCATAGAGGTATATTTTGCATTGAAAATTATTGAAAAAAAAATCTTTAATCAATATAAAGAATGAAATAAGATATGTAAAACTAAAAACATAATATTATAAAGTATGAAATTTATCATTTTTTACTTCTAGCCATAGGTGGCCAGAGTCAACCTGAGGTAATAATCAAATAAATGTTTTTCATCTCCAAACAGGAAAGAGAATGAAGACAAAGAGTCTACAGAGGTAGATGATGAAGAAGAGATTGCCATTACTTCTTTATATAATGTAGTATTGTTCTTTTTACTCAATACACCATTGGGGCTCTTAGATTCTCATTTTAAATGTATCTGGGCTATCAAGTAAAAATAAAACATTTTCTACATCATCCTCTTTGAATATATCAAAAAAAAAATATGCCAACCTTGTTCAAAATAGTTTTGATCTCTCTCACTCTTCTTCACACTTATGTTCCAGTCACTGCAGAAACTACATTTTAACACAACAATTGATCCTAATGTTGTCTCTAAAACTGCAAGAGTATTGTCAAAACAACCTAAATCATATATAAAAAAATAATCCTTAAATGTTCAATAACAATATAACTACATGTAAGTATAATGAATAACAAGCAAAAGTTCCTCCATTTTAAAGCCAAAAAGAGTATTGCAGAACAAAAACATATTCAATAAGATAAAAATCAAAACTTTATCACATTAACAAAAACTTTATCGCAAAAAACAAAATATATATATATATATATTCTAGTATACTAAAACACAAAAAAAATAAGAGAAAAATAATAGACTTTCTAGTTAGTAAGAAATCTGTATTCCTTAAACATGCAAAGAACATCATAAGAATATAAATTTTAACATAAAAATCAAAATTTGAACACTTTTATTAGTACATATGATAAAATAAATTCAAATACATAAAAATTGATAAATTAAACACTTTTGATACATATTGTTACCAGGAAAAAAGTAAAGAAAACAAACCATTAACATGTAATGTCTCCTAATCCAATCTATTGGAGTGCAAAATCCTTTCTTACCGATGGATTATGAAAGTTATTTTTTAGAAGATCAAATGGTTAAAGTTTATGTTTTCAGGAGAAACAAAAAAAATGAAGCCTTTATTATCTAAAGAAGAAGTTGAAAAGTTTTTTGAAATTGAAAAGTGTTACATGCGTCTATTGAAAAAATAAAACTTTATTTAACTAAAGTACTTTGACTTATTAGTTGTCTTATGATTTTTTTATGCTTATAACATATCTTGAAAATATTGGAATTTTTTGTAGCATATAGTTTATTAAACATGTATATCAACTAGATATAGTATATTATAATAAAATATTATATTAAAATTGAACATGTATGCAAACTATACAATTGATTTTTTTTAATTAAAAATGTGTGCCAACTAATAATATATTGTAATTGAACATGTATGTCAATTAATAATGTAATTTATAATTGAACATGTGTATTAACTAATAATATATTATAATTGAGCATGTTGTCAACTATATATTCTATTATAGTTGAGCATGTGCATCAACCATATGTTATATTATAATTGAATATTTCAATTATACATGTGTATTATATTATATTATATCATATCATATCATATTGTATTATATTATATTATATTATATTATAATTGAACATTTCAATAGAAAATGTGTGTTAAATATACATGAAATTACAATAGAACATGTACATCAACTATACATGAAATAACAATTGAACATATATGTCAACTATATATTATATTACAATTGAATATGTGTGTCAACTATGTATAAAATTACAATTGAACATGTGTGTCAGTTATATATGAAATTATAATTGAACATTTGTATTAACTATAAAATTACTTTTTTAATTGAACATACTTGTCAACTAATAATAAATTATAATTGAATAGTGTGCAGGCCTTTGTATTATATTATATGTAATATCCTAAATTTTTAAAATTTTTAATTTTTAAAAATTTGATAAAATAAATTATAAATTAATTGGATAAATTAAATAAATAATTTTAAAAGAAAAATAAAAATATTTTAAGTGAAAAAGTAAAATGTATATGTGATATATATGTAAATATACATAACATATACAAATCAATTTTTAAAAGTCAAAGTTTATTTTAATAATTTAAAAAGTAAATTATATTGTTAATGGAAGATGATATTTTGATATTATAATTAAATAATAATATATATACTTGGTGGTAATTAAAAGTGGAAAATATAAGGTTGAGATTAAAAGTGGGTGGAGAGAGATATTTACTTAGTCTTCTTTTTCTTCTTCTTTCTTCCTTCGCCGATTTTCATAGTTGTGCAAGAGAGGATTTTTGCTTCTTCTAAACTTCCTAAGGTGAAGGATTTTCAAGGTTTCAAGGGAAGAATTGGTGATTTCCACTTAAGTTGGTAAGTTTTCGTTTTTCTTAGATTTTCTTAAAGATGTGAAGTTTGACTTGTTATAGTTGTATGTTTTAATTGTTAGAATTGGTATATATGAAGTTGTTTTGAGTATTTAACCATGATTTTAAGGTTGGATGGAAGAAATGGTGAAGTTTGAGTTGAGTTTCGTTTAGAGAGAGAGAGTTAGGTCATATAACTTTTGAGTTGTGAATTCATGGTTTTAAATTATGTAATTTGATTTCAATTGAGTTACTTTGATGTATAACCAAGTATTTTAAAGTTAAATGAAGGATTTGGTTGAGTCTGAACAGAGTTGGAAATGGAAATAGATTATTCAAAGTATGAGCAAAGAATGATAACTTTGGATATGTGATTATTTTATGTTGATATTAGGATTTTGGCCTAACATGCCCAGTGACACGGCCATGTCATTGGGTGTGTCGACGATTCTATTTTTAGTATTAGTGACACGTGCAGCGACATGACCATGTCACTGAGCATGTCAAAGCTACTGTAATGCAATATGTTTGGCATGGGTAGTGACACGCCCATGTCACTGGGCATGTCAAAGCTTCTGTATAGTGGGCAGAAGGCATGGTCATTGACACGTCCATGTCATTGAGCGTGTCATTTGTAAAATTTGCCCAAGATAGCTCTTTTCTTTATTTTTCTTCAGTACTTCTTATCTTTGTGTTGAGAGATCATGTATAAGTATTTTAATGTGGAAAGTTTAAGATTTGCAAATGCCTTTAAATGTAATACTAAGTGATTATTTATAATCACATTTGGTGTAGGCATTGAGGAGATTTGATTTGCCCAATCCTAGTATTGAAGGATATCTTGGAAGAGAAGGTTGAAGGTGGTGTTTGAGCTTGTTTTTGGTTGCTCTTAGAGGTATGTACAAACTTTGGATGAATTGGTTATATTTGCATTATATTGGGCTTAACACATTTTGGATTAGAAAATGTGTTAAGCTACTTGATACATGGAACATGTATGAATAATGTGCTATGACATATGAAATGTCATATTTATATTAAATGTATTGTGAAAAGCCATTGTTAAAGGCTAAATGGTGTAAAATATGAAAATGACCCAAAGTGTTTAGGTAATGTGATTTTGATATGGAATGTACTACATTGTGATCATATATTGAGATATGATGAAATGTGATAAATTGAAATGAAATGACATTGAGAAAAATAAGAAAATTAGGCAATATGCTTAATTGATAATAAGAAAAGAGGTAATGTCCCTAGTTTGATTTTGGGAAAATGAGAAATAAATTGATAATGGAAATATGAAATAAGTGTGTGCCTAGTATATTATTCTATTTCAGAGTTTTGTGTTTGGCGGCATACCTATGAGGTTATCCTCATTATTTGCCTTCGGGGATAGCTTTTGAGCAATTATTTAATTTGCCTTCGAGACTAGATGCTTAGCATCACTGTGATATGATCTGCCTTCGGGGCTAGCATTTGAGCAATTATTATGATTTGCCTTTGGGGCTAGCTTTTGAGCAATTACTTGATTTGCTTTCGGGGTTAGACACATGCTATCAACTTGGACCAAAATAGTAACTCTGGGATTTGAATAGCATATTAGATCCTTTGGGCCCATGTTTGTGTTTGTTTTTATGTGAATTGTGAATTGTGGAACAATTGAGAAATATGTTAAGATGAAATGATATGAGATATGATATTTATATGCATTGTGCATTGGCATTGTATTTAAACTTTATTGTTATCAAAGTTTATACTGCTAGGTTTTTGGCTTAACGCGATTGTAATTCATCGCGCAGGTGACAGGGGAGATCCGGTAGAGCCAGAGAGTTCGTCTAGACCGAGCCGGGTCTAGATTTGAGATCTTGAGTGTAGAGTTGATTGTTAGACATCAAGATCAAAGACACACTGCCAGCATGTACATATTTTATATTATCATACATTTTGACATTATGTATGTTATATTATATTTTGATGTATATATATCGATATATTATAAATTATAAATTCTGTAAATGGGGGTTTGATATGTGTTTTTTATAAGTAATATTTTATTTGTTATTTATATATATTTTAAAGTATTTAAGATTTAAAAAAATGAAAAGTAAGATTTTTATTAAAATGGGTTGTGATATTTTTGTACCGTATATGCATATATTACATATGATAGGTGTATGTATTGTACGTTTATAGTGTATAAGAGTGTTACATTATAATTGAACAATGTATTAACCATATATTATATTATAATTGAATAGTTCAATTGAACATGTATGTCAACTATACATTAAATTGCAATAGAACATGTGTATCAACTATACATAAAATAACAATTGAATATATATGTCAACTATAAATTATATTACAATTGAACTTGAATATCAACTATATATGGAATTACAATTGAATATTTGTGTCAACTATATATTTTTTTTTAATTGAACATGTATATCAATTTATCTATATATTATAACTGAATATATGGATCAACTTAATTATAATTAAAAACCTGTATCAACTATATATTATAATTTTCAATAAATTACACTTGAACATGTGTGTCTATTTTATATTTATTATATCTTAATGTAAATTTTATTTTGTTAGAACTCAAAATAGATGAAAAATAATAAAAATGTACTATTGGTAAGCTATAACAATGGCATATGTTTTCAAACCTGTAACACCCCTATACTCTATATAAGTACTATACATATACCTTGTATACATACAGTACGTATATAAAGTATAAGGATGTCACTTTTAATTACAAATTAAAACCTTTACCTTAGTTCCAAACAATAATACATTTTATTTAAAGAACATTTACAAAATCATTATACTTTTGATGATATTACATATATATATATATATATATATATTACCTTGTCTTTTCCAAAATTCATTTATGTATATATATACATTTTTATCAAAATACAACATAATCAAATTGTCCGTGTATGCACTACCTTCTAGTTGGTCTCGAAATACTCTTACCCTTCTCGTGGCATAACGGTTTGACTCTCAGATCAACCATCTACTCACCTGCGCGATTTACACAACCGCACTAAGTTCGAAAGCTTAGTAGTACAAATAAATATTTTTAACATACATTACAGAAAAATCATACTTCATATATTAACATCATGTATCATCATTTTCTTATCATGTTTTCCCTTTTCAATGCACTCTTCATATATTTCCACTAATCTCATCATTCAGCATAGTTTCTCAAGCCACGTTCATTTTTAGTAATTTGTTTGTGTATTGTAATCATCCCATTCCATAATTATCATCATATATCTCGTAACATTTTATCTTATTCCATAATTTACATTGAAGTAAAGAAAAGCATGGGCCTAAAGAAACTAATATGCCATTCAACTTTCAGAGTTAATATTTTGGTTCAATAATCACATTTATCAAGCCCCTAGGCGAATCATTATCACAATGAGAAACATCTCATATGTAATATCCCAACTAGACTTCAAGGACTAGGCCCAACCAAGCTTCAAGGGATTGTTACTTTTAGGCATGCCACCAACAACAAAACTTTGAAAATTGAATAACATACTAGGCACACAATTCTTTTATTATTTCATTATCAATTCCATTCTCATTTTCGCATAATCATCTAGGCAACTATGCATAAATTATTTCATTTGCATCATTATAGCCAACAACAATGGTTTCACATCTCATCATTAGGGTATACACAACCAATTGCATTGTACATACATTTTGAATGATTATTATATCTTTCACATTATGTAAATCATAGCATCATTCTCAAGCATCAACAATATAATAAATAACTTAACACATTTTCCAACCAATTGTGTTAAGTCCCAAAGTCATGTAAATATATACAATCATATAAGGTTTGTACTTACCTCTAAGAGCAACTCACACCAATTCCAAACTCCTCTTCCAAGAATCCTTTAACATTTGGATTAAGGCAACTCAAATCTCTTCAAAACCTAATCCAAAGGTGATTATACACACTCACTTAGTAATACACATAAAAAAATAAGAATAAGAACTAACTAGGGCAAACTCTACACATGACATTCTCGACAATACGGGCATGTCCCTGATCGTGCCCTAAACCAACAACACAGAAGCTTTGACACGCTCAGTGACATGGGCGTGTCACTAGACGTGTCATTCATTCTGCCTCAAAGAAACATTGACACGCCAAACAACACGGGCGTGTTCATGGCCGTGTCAATTACTTTATCTCACAGTAGCTATGACACTCCCAATGACATGGCCGTGTTAATGGTCGTGTCACAAATGTTAAACTCAGAACCATTGACATGGCAAAAATTATGCATTTCGAACTTTCATCCATGTAAACAAAATCACTCCAAAATCCATACTACAACACCCTTAATCAACATCTTAGTTTATATTCATAAATCACCTATCAATTCAACACTTATATAACTTCAACATATCATAATAATAATCATTATATACATCATCCATGTATCAATCACTCAATTCCCCAACTCATTTATACTAAACCCTTACTAAACAATTTCAACAATTCATCATCATCCTCACAAATAACCATATTATCATCATCTAAATACCAATTCAACATATTTATATTTATATACTTCAATCTTTCATTATCATCACCTTCACACACTAACCATATCAAATATAAACTCAATCTATAGAAATCAACACAAGGAAAAGAACACTTACTTGAATTCTTTGCCAAATCTTCAATATCCACCTTCAATTCTCTTAAAACCCTTATGAATTTGATGTACATGTGAACAAAATCATACTCTTCTCTCTCTCTCTCTCTCTCTCTCTCTCTCTCTCTCTCTCTCTCTCTCCCACGTTCAAGAAGAAGAAGAAGAAGAAGAAAGAAAGAAAGAAAGAAAGTGAAAGCTCTCTTGTCAAACTCTCATCCTTATCTTTTATATATATATATATATATATATATAATTAAATACCCCTAAAAATTCTCCACCACAAATATTGGTCCTTCTTTGACTTTTTTTTCTTCTTTTTCTCTTGTCATTATTATCATTATTATTATTAATTAATTATTTTACAATTTACTTTTCCTACACCAATATATACATCATGTATATGTTGTGTATATGTTGATATATGTATATATCTTATATATTGTATTTATATTTTCCATGTTTTTTTTCAAATACAATATATACATATCATCCTTCATATATATAGCTATCTCTTATAATATCTTCCTTACATATTTCACCAACATACTCTCTCACAACTACTATTCCAAAGTGCATCAAAAATCGGGGTATTACAATTCTCTCCCCCTTAAATAATTTCGTCCTCGAAATTATCCAGTACAGTAACAATCCATTCTTAACAAAATACCATCTTAATTTTCATATGAAGTTAATCATATTATTAAGTTATTATTTCATCAAATCACATAACCTCTACTCTCCTCCTTAGAGTCAATCACCTTCTCCCAATTTCATAACTCATCATTATATATATATATATATATATATATATATTTTATTGCTTTCTCAACAAAGCAATCAAGATAACTCATTACATTCCTAATTAATTTATCTTTATACAAGAATTAGATCATCTTATAATATATATATATATACCTCGCCCATCTATTACGTTCAAGATATTTTATCATTTCATCTCTTATAGATACTCTCTTAACTTTAAATTTAAAGGTTATTGAATTATATCTTAATATTGATTATCTCGTCACTACAATCACTTTCAAAATAAACACTTATCAAATCTTAATTTATAACAATATTCTTATTTTTCATACACTTAATTCCTTCTTTAACATGTTTTTCACTTAACATTAATATTAATACAATGCCTTTAAACTTACTTTACAGATAATCAACCTTTTTCTTCTTCTTTTTTCATCATTTATAACTGATATATCTTAACTCATTCATGTCCATACACATATCAAAATTTTACCTCATAGACATTATCACATATATCTTATACTCTTAGTACGACTATACTCAATAATGATTCGCAATCTTAGCGAAATCTAGATCAATTGATCTATCTGTCATAATATACCAACGTCTCAATCTTATTCGATTCAAGCCAACAATTAACTTATTTAAACTTATCATTTGATTTCAATATATGACCTAATTCTATTAGGTCAAGCTTATATTCAAATTCTAATCTCTTCGGATCCATCTTTTCAACTTTCTGAAATTTTGATTATTTATAACGAATCACTTCAAATTATTTTTTTAATATTCATATATTTTATTTTCTATTATCTTAGTACAATGTTCACATAAATCTCATGATTATTTCATACCATATTTATTACCCATAGTTCATTCACTTAAACATTGTTTCCATCAACTTATTCACCTTATACCATGAACATATTCAGTATAACTTTCAATCACATTTTGTAATTTCTCCCATTTATCATCTCCTCACATTTTCATACCATTACTATATTTACATAATCACCTTTCTATCACATTAACCATAACTCAATACATTTTCACAGTTCTCTTCTCTTTCCATACTTTCTATAATTATAATCAAATTTCCACCAAAATATTATAATGTACAACTATACCAACCATATCTCCGGACCATGTTTCTTGAAGCATAATTATCAATCTTACCAAAACTATCCTACGGTCATGTTATCTCAAGCCCATGTCTGTGGATAACAAAACTAACCAGCCAAAATACTAAACAAAACATATGGCCACAATATATTAATGGTCACGCCTGTGGCTTATTAATCAATACTGCCCCTCTATTATTCTTTTTCAAACATTTCCAATTACAATGCTAAGTTGTATCGCAAAGATTACATATTCATTCTCTAAACTTTTGCTACACCAAGAGTTAACACATTTCAACTCCGTTTCAAAACAATTTGCTCTTGATCATTTGATCATCATTAGCCTAACTCATGTTCAACAATATTATCTTTAACATCTCTTACACACAACATTCGATCATATGCAAATTTTACACAACTTTCATTTATTACTCTATTTCTAATCTATCTCTTATAAAAATTTTCATGCATTATACTTCCCTTTTTTCCTTACAATCTCTTATTATACACATATACATAGAACATTTCCACACGCATATACTTTGGGCCCAAAACATTATACGATCATCAAATTCAGTTTTTTTTACAATAACAATTTCACCGTCCAGTCTTACTCGAGTCCATTCTCACTCTCAATTTCATCACATAGTTTAGCTCTGCGCAGGTCAAGACCTAATCTCTCTTAGCTCCACTAATACATGCAATATCATTCTCAATACCACTAGACAAGTAATTGTATAAGATAACAAACACTCAATAACATTTTTTTTTTCTACCACATACACATTCACAAGTCACATTCATAATGTAACTTACTTTCCACATTTTCTTACATATTACTATTATGTTCATATGAAAAACTCATCTCACATATCCTATACATGTATACACATAATCATGCAATTATATTTTATTCCTCTTTTACATACAATATATACAAATTTAACATTTATTACTTTTCATTGAACATTATCATTCTCATTCTTTTGACATGACTTAAGTTATTTATCAACTCAACATACATATACACTCTAACCATAATAACACTTCACATAAATCTTAGTCACATTTCTAATGTGACATCTCTCTCACATTTTTTTTAAATGCATTTAGCATACCCTTCATATCCATTTTTATCATTTCCAGTCCAATTACTTAAAGTAACTCATTTTCACTTGCTTAGTCATTTTCCCTTTATTTCAAAACAAATTTCGTATTATCAATCACATTACCCAATTCATAGTACTTTCATAAGCAATAATATTCATTCAAAATAGCTCATATGCTTAATATACATTAAACTATCGATATCTAAATAATCCTCATTAAAATTTCATTAAAACTCTAAACTCTCAACTTACTACTTTACCTAAACTTCAATTTACTAATCTCGTTTTCTTAATATTAAATTTAAAAACATATTATATATATACCATAAAGCAACATCAAAATATATCATTTTCACAATTATTAAAGCTCATTTCAAAAATCCAAATTTCACATATTACCACCATTAAAATGAACTTCAACAACACTTAAGCATATCACATTTCTAACATTAAAATCACAATATTTGCATTAAAACAACACTATTATATCTCCTTACTTTAACCAACATCATCCGTTTTTAAAAACCTTAACTTTACATACCCAAACCTTAAATTGTCACACTTTGTCTATACCAATCAACTCACTCAATATTCCACCATGCTTTCTTCAATTTAATATCATATCTATCCATTTTAACAATCGAACAATATTTCCTCTCTCTAGCAATCCAAACATAAGCTTTATTAGAAAGAGATCCAAATTTTAGAGAAAAGAGTACTTACTTAAATCTTGATTTTTTTTTAACTCATTTCCAACATTATTCTCATATTCATTTCTTTATGACCTTTTTCACAAGCACACTTCAATAATCAAAATTTTCAAATTTTGCTTTACTTAAGTAAACTTCAATTCTTTAATTTATCAATTAAACTTGTACAAATTTTCCCATTTCATTTCTTTCTCTAGCTTTACTTTCATGTAAAACCTCATTCACACACTATCATCCATCTCATATAATTCAAATACATTACAAATCACATAATGCCACATCTGAGACCAACCTAGGTGTTAATGCATATGCATGTATCACAAATTTCACTTTTCAAAAATTTTCCTCTTTTATTTTTAAATCTACTTAGGCTGAGAATCTCAAACATAAGCTCTGATACCAAAATAATTGTAACACCCCTATAAGTACTATACATATATCTTGTATACATACAGTACGTATATAAAGTATAAGGATGTCACTTTTAATTACAGATTAAAACCTTTACCTTAGTTCCAAACAATAATACATTTTATTTAAAGACCATTTACAAAATCATTATACATTTGATGATATTACTTATATATAAATTACCTTGTCTTTTCTAAAATTCATTTATGTATATATATACATTTTTATCAAAATACAACATAATCAAATTTTACATGTATGCACCACCTTCTAGTTGGTCTCGAAATACTCTTACCCTTCTCGTGGCATAACGGTTTGACTCTCAGATCAACCATCTACTCACCTGCATGATTTACACAACCGTGCTAAGCTCGAAAACTTAGTAGTACAAATAAATATTTTAAACATACATTACAGAAAAATCATACTTCATATATTAATATCATGTATCATCATTTTCTTATCATGTTTTCCCTTTTCAATGCACTCTTCATATATTTCCACTAATCTCATCATTCAGCATAGTTTCTCAAGCCATATTCATTTTCAGTAATTTGTTTATGTATTGTAATCATCTCATTCCATAAAAATCATCATATATCTCATAACATTTTATCTTATTCCATAATTTACATTAAAGCAAAGATAAGCATGGGCCCAACGAAACTAATATGCCATTCAACTTTCAGAGTTAATGTTTTGGTTCAATAATCACATTTATCAAGCCCGTAGGCGAATCATTATCACAATGAGAAACATCTCATACGTAACATCCCAACTAGGCTTCAAGGACTAGGCCCAACCAAGCTTCAATGGGAGTTAAGCATGCTAAACTTTAACCCAACTTGGCTTCAAGGACCAAGCCCAACCCAGCTTCAAGGGATTGTTACTTTTAGGCATGCCACCAACAACAAAACTCTGAAAATTGAATAACATACTAGGCACACAATTCTTTTATTATTTCATTATCAATTCCATTCTCATTTTCTCATAATCATCTAGGCAACCATGCCTCAATTATTTCATTTGCATCATTATAGCCAACAACAATGGCTTCACATCTCATCATTAGGGTATACACAACCAATTGCATTGTACATACATTTTGAATGATCATTATATCTTTCACATTATGCAAATCATAGCATCATTCTCAAGCATCAACAATATAATAAATAACTTAACACATTTTTCCAACCAAATGTGTTAAGTCCCAAAGTCATGCAAATATATACAATCATATAAGGTTTGTACTTACCTCTAAGAGCAACTCACACCAATTCCAAACTCCTCTTCCAAGAATCCTTTAACATTTGGATTAAGGCAACTCAAATCTCTTCAAAACCTAATCCAAAGGTGATTATACACACTCACTTAGTAATACACATAAGAAAATAAGAATAAGAACTAATTAGGGAAAACTCTACACATAACACGCTCAACAACACGGGCATGTCCCTGATCGTGCCCTAAACCAACAACACAGAAGCTTTGACACGCTCAGTGACATGGGCGTGTCACTGGACGTGTCATTCATTCTGCCTCAAAGAAACATTGACCTTCCCAACAACACGGGCGTGTTCATGGCCATGTCAATTACTTTATCTCACAGTAGCTATGACACGCCCAATGACATGGCTATAGTAATGGTCGTGTCACAAACGTTAAAATCATCACCGTTGACACGCCCAACGACATGGCCGTGTCACTGGCCATTTTAGGCAAAAATTATACATTTCAAACTCTCATCCATGTAAACATAATCACTCCAAAATCCATACTACAACACCCTTAATTAACATCTTAGTTTATATTCATAAATCACCTATCAATTCAACACTTATATAACTTCAACATATCATAATAATAATCATTATATACATCATCCATGTATCAATTACTCAATTCCCCAACTCATTTATGCTAAACCCTTACTAAACAATTTCAACAATTCATCATCATCCTCACAAATAACCATATTATCATCATCTAAATACCAATTCAACATATTTATATTTATATACTTCAATCTTTCATTATCATCACCTTCACACACTAACCATATCAAATATAAACTGAATCTATAGAAATCAACACAAGGAAAAGAACACTTACTTGAATTCTTTGTCAAATCTTCAATATCCACCTTCAATTCTCTTAAAACCCTTATGAATTTGATGTATATGTGAACAAAATCATACTCTTCTCTCTCTCTCTCTCTCTCTCTCTCTCTCTCCCACGTTCAAGAAGAAGAAGAAGAAGAAGAAAGAAAGAAAGAAAGAAAGTGAAAGCTCTCTTGTCAAACTCTCATCCTTATCTTATATATATATATATATATATATAATATAATTAAATACCCTTAAAAATTCTTCACCACAAATATTGGCCCTTCTTTGACTTTCTTTTCTTCTTTTTCTCTTGTCATTATTATCATTATTATTATTAATTAATTATTTTACAATTTACTTTTCCTACACCACTATATACATCATGTATATGTTGTGTATATGTTGATATATGTATGTCTTATATATTGTATTTATATTTTCCATGTTTTTTTTCAAATACAATATATACATATCATCCTTCATATATATATCTATCTCTTATAATATCTTCTTTACATATTTCACTAACATACTCTCTCACAACTACTATTCCAAAGTGCATCAAAAATCGGGGTGTTACACAACCATTGAAATAGAGCACAACAACAATAAGTAGTTTTATTGAACCTTAATTATCAATAGTCTTTTTTTGAGGACTTGATTCTTTCATTTATTTCTCTAACCTTAACTATTAGCGGACATCTTTCCTCAATTTTTTCTCATCCTTTGTTTCTTGTTCCCTTTAATCTCTAAAAATATTTTCAAATGTAATCAATGGTTATAAAAATACACATGAGCCCAAACACACATGCCCACACACATATATAACACTTAGTTAATAATCATCTCACACATCTTACCCATTTTCTTCTCCAAAAATATCAACTTATCTGATAACATAAAATAAAATATACTTAGCTCAGTCCAATCATCATACATGGCTCATACTCTTGATAGATTTCAAACTCGAGAGAGACTATTCTCCCAACTTCTCCACAAACAATGGCCACTTTATACAGGTGTTGCACTATATTTGCTCCTGCAAGTGCTCAGTATCGCTAACAAGCAGTAGATAGTGAGTAGGGTATCGTTTCCACGAGAAAGGATTAATCTCAAGTACCAAAAATTAAATTATTTATTATTTGAAAAAGCAATTTATATAAAATTTAAGAAAACTAATTAAACTAAAACTAAGTAAATTAAACTCTTATATTTAAAGACTAGGGTTAGACTTTTTCAATTGATTATTTATGATTTTTCTAAGATATTAACTTAATTTTATTTTTCTTTGATTATTAGTTGAATCTTCTTAAATTAAGTTATAGTCTCTCTCAATATTTAAAACTAACATTTAATCACAAGTAATTAGTTAATTCATTAAGATTTGTAAATATCTTTAAATAACTTCCTAAGTGTTCTTTTTATCTCTAAGTAAAAATCACTTAAGTTTATTATCTCCTTAAACTAATATTATACTTCCACTCTTGCTCCATCATATAATATCTTAGATCTAATAATTATTGATCAGATAATTATAGCTTTAAGCACTAAGATATTAAAATAATCAAAGAGAATAATTATTGAATAAAATAAACATTAAGTTCACCATAAAATAATTAAAGAATTATCTAATCCTAATTTAGGGTTTAGCTTAACATAATTGAAAATAAAATAACAAAGTAATAAAATAAACTAAATTGAAACATTAAATCTAAATTGACTTGAAAAGAAAAGAAAAGAAAAGTAGAAATAAGAAAAATAGAACTGTGACTGAATGGAGCTCTTGAATTTTACTTGAATCTCATCAATAGCTAAGCATCCTTCCCCTTCTCTTCAAAGAAAAATCTTGAAAGAATTAAAAATCTTGAGTTGAACTGATAATGATCAAAAAGTGGGTTATTTGAGAAGGAAAAGAATTTAGATCTTTCTAAACTGATAACAAATAGATTTAGGATAAACTTGGAGATTTTTAATCTATCTAGGAATATATATTGGGCAGATTCTAAACCTTATTTCTTGAATAGGAATCCATATTGGGCAGGAAATTTGAGCAAAATTGAAGTATGAAGCAGCCATAAGTATCCCATGGTCTTGGCTTTGAATCCCACGACCATGCATAATTGCATCTCTCTATATCTTTGAAAATCTTCAAACAAGTAGTAACAAAATCAATTCTGCGGGCATGGCTTTTAGATGTCAAGTCCGTGGACTTCAATTACCTTTTGAAACTTCAGCTTTTCATCTTCTCTCTTTTAGACAGTCTTGATTTCAAGTCTAGGACCATGGACTTTAATTCCCACGCCCGTGTAGTTGGATTTCCTTTTGTTTTGATTGTCTTACCTCTTTTCTATTTAACATCTCCATTTTCTTCATATTTTATCATAATTTGATCAACTTGCACTTCAAATTCTTATTTCGTAGAGCCACATTTCAAAAATAGAATTATTCTAGCTTTTATAATAAAAATACATCAAATTTAATTGATAATAATAAAAATATAACTAGAATAATAACTAAAATATATGTACAATATGGCTTTATCAAACTCCTGCAAACTTAAGCCATTGTTTGTCATCAAGCATCAAAAATAATCTCCTCCATAACAAGCCTGATTATATGTTAAATATTCTCAGGATTTTGATATACAAAAATTTAAACAAGCAAAATTTCAAATTTTGGTTCTAAATTAAGCTCCATAACTGTATATCACTTCTTTCTCCCCTCCTTCATTTAAGAGTTTTAGCCAATTGTAACCAATTTTTGCACTTCAAATAAGTATATACCTCTTGCATTCAATAAAAATTTTAATAGAGTTCAAAAGAACCCGCCTATCTCATTTGCATATTTCAAACTTTCTAGACTAATAGACCTCACTAATTCAAGAAAAATCAAAAGGTCTTTTATAAGCTTGTAATGGGGTCTTAAAAGGATTGAGGCTAAAGTAACGCTTAATAACTTAGGTTTTTCATCTTTTGAACACCTTTTTAGTTATAAATTCCTTTGGTTGCAGCTCTTTTCTTCATGTTGTTATGGAGAGTCATTTCCTTAGCTTCTTCTTCTCTTGATTTAGCTTGTCTCCTTTGTTTTGACATACTTTAATTAAGGCTTTTTTTACTCTTTTCTTTTTCTTTTTTTATTGTTATATATATATATATATATTGAATTACATTATATTTTCTCCCAAACTTGAACTTTGATTAGGAGTCTTATTTATAGGAGTTGTTGTATCTTGCTTAATTGACTCTCAAAATTTAGTTGAGCATAAATATATATAGTAAGAAAATATGTCAAAACATAATTAACCTCAAAAGGGTAGTTATTAGGCTAATTTTAATTTTTTAAAAAAATAAAAGTCCAAAATATTTAATTTAGTTCAGATGGGACAACTATAGGCAATATTTAAATTTGGTAGATATAAGAATTCGACTACACAAACAATGCTAAATTATTTTTTTCCAACTTAGCAAAGGTTCAATTTCACCTCAAAATTTCTTTCAAACATATTCTAGGCTTAGGCATAAGATGATCAAAAATAAATGACAAAAGAGTAGGAACCCTCTTTAAGTAAGCATACACAAATTGATCACTTTTAACAAAAATTAAGAACTCATTTAGTTTGAAATCCATAAAATACAACATTTCATAAAAATATATGATTCAAATTTTAAAATTTTAAGAGATAAATTTAAGTATATCAATATGGTTAGCATTATTGAATCACAAATAAATATTGGTCTATCATGAACTAAACCATTCAAGTGTAAAATTTCAAGCAAGAAAAATTTTAAAATTTTTCACCATGCTAAAAAAATTAGTAGGTATAAAAATTTCCTAAAAATTTATGAAAAACTAAGTTAAAAAAGAATAGAATACTTTATTAAATTTTTAAGGCTAAACTCTTCCAAACTTGAAGCTTGCCACTATTCTCAGTGATTTAGGCATAAGATGATGGTGCGGTTGTGTATGTCCACTCTTGAGTTCTGATTTCCCCTTGTTAGTTCATCCAAGAGCTCTTATCAATCCAATTTTAACCTAAAACAAAAACAAAAACCTAAAACATAGATAAAACTAAAAAAATAAAAATAAAATTAGAACAAAAAATTGGGTTGTCTTCCAATAAACACTAATTGTAACTACGAATGTAACACCCCCTATATAGTCCATACACTTACCTACATAGGAGATGTCACCTAACATTCACAATTGTTCTATATATATCTATGTATGTACTAAAGAAATAAAGTCATAATATCTTTAAGCAATAATACCACTGTTAAGTTCTCTATATTACACACATATTTTCATATATTTATAAGAACTCTTAATAAAAACTTACATTATTATAAGTATTCTCAAACTACACTCAAACTAGTGCAACTATCATACAAAATTATAAAGATTTGCTATGTGAACCATAACGAGTACAATATTTACAATATTGTTCATTGAACCTTGATGATACAGTTGTCCAAGAACGTAAGTCTCTCACTCTGCGGTTTCAACTCTCCTTATTTGATCTGTGCGTCAGAAAACAATTCCAACACGCTAAGCAAAGCTTAGTGGTGTTTATGTATTTATAATATACAAGAAAATTTAAAGAAAAGAGATATAGCAATAAAATAATTTAGAAACATCAACTTGCAAACTAAATTCATTATAAATTGAAATTCAAAATACAATTAGGTTTAGAATTGTCTAATTTATCGACATTGAAGAACACATTATTTTCATTCTAGATAACTATTTTTAATTATGCCCAAACACACTGAACTCAGATTCTAGATTTGGATAACGGGTCACTGATGGCAATTGAATGCCGCTGTATAGAATTTTGGCCAATGGCCCACTATGGCAAGAATGCCCACTGAATATGATGACACCGAGTGTCTATTGATGGCACGGAGTGCCCACTAACACTTTGGATATCCTCCTTTTTGGCTAGCCATTCAATCCCAAGCTAGATCTAAAATCAGTATGATTAGGGCAATTCATTAAGTTGTGTTGATACTGAATTATATATATATCATTTCTATGAAACAATACTTTCATTAACATTTGGTATTCTATACATTTATCACAAATTCAAGGTTTATCACTCTTTTTCATACTTTGAACACTTACACAACACAAAAGTAATAAATATAAACATAATAGCCTCATACTAGGCTCATATATCACAAAATACAAGTCAAAAACATCATTTAGGTACCCCACGCCCGTGGGATACAAAAGGAAGCTGTAAAATGATGTTGAAGACCCCCACGGTCGTGGCCTTTCAAGGCCACGGTCGTGGCATATGAAACTCCTCTGTTTTATCGAATTTTTTTGAAGAAACAGCATCATTTTCAATCCCACAGTCGTGGCATCTCACGGCCACGACCGTGGCATTGATTTTGGGACTATTTTCGGAGTAATTCTTCATCCAACACTCCGAACTTCGATCCCACACTCATGGAACCTTAAAACCACTCCCTTGGCATCTTAAAATCATGTCTTTTACACTTGTAATTTCATAAAACAAAAATATAATGAAGATCAAAGATAAAAATGAATCAACATCAAAGTTTTGACATGAAAAGAATTTATATCTAATATCTTACTAAAACTTTAATTAATCAAGTATTTAACAAATGATCTACTCATCAACTTTCCAATCATCAATCAAAATTAAGAAAAGCAACATCAACAACTTCAATTTCTACTTATATCACACAATAATTCATTTATCCAATAGTTAGGACATATCTCCTCTAAATGACCCAATAAACTAATTTAAACATGAAACTCAAAGAAACATAAATATTTGTAAATTAAAATACATAAACACATACCTCTTTAACTCTTCTTTTCTCTACTTACTTAATAATCTCAACTTTCTATCTTAATCTTCTCAAAACTTACAACTAAACATTGTTTGCTCTTTGTTTTTTATCAAAACCTTAGAAGTTAGGAAGCAGGAAGGAGTTTTGATGAGGAAGGTGGTGCTGAACGTGAATGATGAAGAAAGAAATGAAGTTTCTACACTCTTACACCTGTCCACACACACACACACACATATATACAGCTCAATCTAGTGTGGTCAATCTCATCTTAGTTATGGTACAGCCTCTTTCTTAACCGTTGATTCTAATTCGATTTTAACTCTCATAAGACCGTAAAAATAATTAATTGCTTCGGTAAATTTTTGAGATCCCCTATTGACATTACTTATCCATATCATTTATATCACAATTCCCTATTAATTATCACTATTCATTTAAAAATTTAGTATCTAACATTTTAAACATTACAATGAAAGTTATCCAAGTTTTTTTAGCAAGTTGGAATGTTATATATCCTTTATCCTTAGCATGCTAATCAATAAACTTGTAACATTTAAAGAGATATATATATATATATATATATATAGCATTCCAACAAAGGATACAAAATGACAAAATATTACATACACAAAAACTGATGAGATAATAAATAAATAAATAAAAAAAGTTCACCTCTTGCTTTGTTAGTTTTAAGCATACAAATCCAACTACTGAGATAACTGCCTCCTAAACAACTCCATTCCAAACATCATTCCACTAAAAAAAATCTAGCAGTAAAGACATTAAAGACTGCAATCCCTCATCTCTTTCAAAAGCAGAAGAACCTCTTGCTTTTGCTGCACTATTATTTCTACAAAAATTATTTTACGCATAAATGGCATCCTTCAAAGTTGAAAAACGAGCTATACGAACTATTCTTCATGCCAATCACCTTAGGTGCGCATTCATACCATGATTTATAGACTAAGGTTTAATGCCTCTAAAAACGACAAATAACTTCTTTTCTTTAAACTTTATTTTCTTGTTTCTATCCATTATGAAATTACATTAAACAAACAAGATTTTTGAAATTAACAAAGCTGTTTAATGCTAATTCGACGAGTTGAAATTTCAAATTTTATCCTACAAATTTTGCCTCCTAAAAGCTCAAGGGCGATATTGTAATCTCAACTGCTTATAATTATAATTAAATATGCATCATGTAATTAAAGATTAATTAATCTCTTTCAATCCATATCAATTTGAGCTGGATTCCTTTATCCTGAAAGGACATTGTTGAAGAAAAGTGTGTATTGAATATTATAGCTATGGATAATCTCAAGCATATTATGATAAATTTGAAATAATAAATTGATTGATTGATATTTATGCATAATGAATTGTTTTGCTTTGGGGCCTATCAAGGAAAAATTAAAGAATTTAATTTATACTTAATAAATTAAAATTAAAATTTTAAACCTAATTCTACATTTAAAAGAAAAAACAAGAAATAGGCCATCACAAAGTGAACTTTATTATTATTATTATTATTATTATTATTATTATTATTATTATTATTATTATTATTATTATTACCTTCCACTATTAATTATATTTTTATAAATAAAAATGTTTATAAAAATAGCGAAGTACAGCACTAAATTAAATATATAATTGGAAAGGAGAATTAATTTTTTTTTAAACAATTTATTTTATTTTTTTAGATAACATAAAAAAACTATCGATATTTTTTTTCAGGAAGTGTAAATAATAAAAATAATTTAAGAGGTTTATTTGGATATATATATATATATATATATAAAATAAAAATGATAGTGTAGCAGCCTTCCAACTAATAAAAATATATATATAAGAGCCACAAGAAATTTTGTTCTTCGTAGTCATAGATTTCTTTTTAAACTACACTTTTTTTTATTTTCCATTTTAACCCTATTTTCTTTTTCTTTTTTTTCCTTTTCTTTTTCTCTTTTCATTCTTATTGCTTCTGCCCATAAGAGTGTTGAAAGTGATGTCATGCTTACTAGATGTCAGTTTTACCCCTTTTTCTCTTTTTTTTTTTTTTACTTTTTTTTCCTTTTCTTGTTTTACTTCCATTTTTTTATATTTTTATCTTATTTTTCATATTTTTTTTATTTTTTCCTTTTTTCTACATTGTTACATTTTACTTATTTTTTATTTTTAATTAAAATAGATAAAATAATAATTTAAATGTAATTTTTTAATATTTCTTTCCATAGAAATATTGTTTTAAATTTGTTAACTATTATTTTTTCTTTTTAACTCATAAGCAATTATATTTTACTCTCAATTAAATTTTTTAATTCATTCTTTTATTTTTTTTTTTTTAAAAAAAGCTCAAATCTTGGAAATCATTTTAAGGTTCGAATCCCTGACCTCTCCTATTGAGAGTAATATCAGGTGGCCAGTTGAACTATCCCAACTGGTTTTTCTTTTATTATTATTATTATTATTATTATTATTATTATTATTATTACCACCATGCTATAAAACTCATTATTTTAATAAGGGTAATTTTTTAAACTTTTATTTTTATTTTATTTTAACTTTTAGTATATTTTGTGAACTATAATTTTTAAAATAATAATTTTTAAATTTTTTAGTCTTTTTATTATTCTTTTATTTCAACTTTTGAATTGTTAATATAAATTTAATTATCTTGAAAATAATTTAAAATGCTTATAATTCTTTTTGATAGTGTGTTATTAATTATAATCATGTCTAAAATTTTTATATTATTTCACTTTATCTCTAATATACTTTTTATCCTCTTAAAAATATTTTTATTATTCTAATATAGATTAAATTTCAATAGACTTATTTATTCTTCTACACTTTAATATTTCTCTTTACTCAATTTTTTCAGGTAAATTTATAATTTTTTTCTCTAAAAAAAATAAAAAATTCAATTATTCTTTTATATTCAAATTACCAATTTTTATTTTTTTTATTTTTAAAGTAAAGTAATAGAATTAAAATTTAATATTTAATTTTTTTATTGATGAATTCCTGAATCAATTCAAAAATATTTTAATATATTTGAGATATATTATTATAAATATTTTTATAATATGTGAATATGGAATTTTTAATATTATTCATGCTTATATATAATATTAATTTTTATATTAATTATATTAAAATATAAATTATTTTTTATATTAAAATATAAATTATTTTTTACTTAAAATAATATAAAATATTATAAATTATCATAGTGCGGATTGTTATTTACTTTTGATTACTAAAAGAACTTAAAATTCAATCATAATAATAAAAAAAAATTACATCATTCTCTTAGGGTATATTTGGATGAAGATAGGAAAAGATTTTATAAAGTATGATAAGATTAAGATTATTTATGGGAGGAGATATTTGAAGGTTTTATAGAATATGGGAAGGTAAATGGAGTTTTTTGAAGGGCTGGAAATAAAAGGTTCTCTTCCTTTTTATCATACCTCCAAAATGGAGATTTTTATCCCTTCTCCCCGAACATAATAAAAATTAATATTCTATTTTACTATGCTCTATTATAAAATATATATATATATATATATATATATATATAAATAACCCTAAACTATTTGTGATATATCATATTAGACCTTAATATTTTTCTTTTTCATCTATTCATGATCTTAAATTTTCAAAAATAAAATAAATTGGACATCAACATAATGAAAATTTTAGCGAAAGTCAAAACATCCGCTAAGTTTTAATAACGTAGCATTTTGTGAAATTTACTATTTAAAAATTTTAAATAAAAAGATTAATTATGATTCTAAAGTATTTTCAAATCTCAAATTAGATCTTAAAATTTTTATAGTGAATTATTTTGAAAATATATATATATTATATTATTATCAATATTTTTAATGTTTTTAAACTATTATAAATATTTAGATCACTAAATATAATATTTAAAAATAAAAAAGACAAAAAAAATTAAAAGAGAAAATAAGTAAAATGTATCGAAATTATTTATCCATTTATTTATTTATTTATTTATAATGTTATTTTTTTATTTAATTTATTCATATAAAGTCTTTAATATTGATTTATTAATTTTTGAAATTTTTATATATTAATAATTTTATGTGAATAAATTAAATAAAAAATAAAATAATATTAATTATAAAATAAATAAATAAATAATTAGATAACTAAATTTTGATATATTGTACTTATTTTCTATTTTAAATTGATTTATTTTTTCTATCATTAAATATTATGGTTGATGATTTAAATATTTATATTATATTAAAAATACTGATAATAATATCAAAAATAGATATTTTCATAATACTTTATTATAAAAATTTTGAAATTAAATTTGATATCTGAAATTATTTTAGGATCATATTTGATCTTTTTGTTTAAAATTTTTAAATACTAAATCCTACAAAAAACCATGTCGTCAAAATTGAATGGATGTTTTAACTTTAATTAAGTCAGATTTAATTTGTTCTATTTTTAAAAATTTTATGATCATGAATAGATAAAAAAAAATATTAAAATTCAATATGAGATATCCTAAATAATTCAAATTCATTTTTATACTTTTTCTCACTCTATTACACCTTATTTTAATTTATTAAACCTAAGAATATTTCCATCCAAATATATCCTTAGGAAGCCGTGTCATGCGTGTTTTATCGGGCACGTGTTCTCATTTTGAAATTCCATATCCATGCTGTAGGTTAATGTTTCCAATTCTCATTATGTGATTGGAAGTCCAATTCCAGCCATGATTTAGGAAAAATTACAAAATACAGGATAATTTTAACTAAAAATTCTATTTAGAATGGTAAATTAATTAAATAATATATTTTATTATTTAAAATTTAAAAATTTATCTGAAAAAATTTTAAAATATATTTAAAAAAATTATCATATATAATTATTTAATTAATTTATTATTTTAATTAAAATATGTAATTAAAATTTGGACAATATAATTTCTCATGTTTAGTCAGCGAGTTCTAATGTCGAATCCTGTTCTGTTTTTTTTTTAATTATGCTTTACTTTTATGTTTTTTAATTTTTTTTTCTTACTTTTTCAATTTCCCTTTTTAGACCTATTATCTCATTATATAGTTTTTAACACAAATTGCAAGTTAATTTTCTTTAAAATGTCATTTTAAATTTTTAGTTTATAAGATTTGATGTTTTTATCTTGCAATTATTTATTTTTTTTCAAACAAAATAAATGAAATTTTATATTTCTACGTTCAAAAATTTATAAATTTATTTCATAATATTGTAAAATTTAAAAAAAAATACTACAAAGTAAAATAAAAAAAAACGATTTATTCTACTTGCTTCATCAATAATGTATTTAAAAAAAAAAATTTTCCTTCTGATGTTTTATAAAGTATTATTATATGCTATGCTGTCTATTTGCAAATAAATTTGGTGTTTTTAGACTTTTTACATATTGATTTATGTTGAAATTTTTAGAAATAATTTTATTATTTATTGAGTCAAATATACTAAATTTATGCTAAGTTTTTTTCTTTTTATAATTTTATAAATTTTAGAAAAGTTAAATCCTTAACTAAGAGGAAATAAAATTTATCTATAAATTTGTTTTCTTTAAAAAATATATATATCGCTTTATTTAAATCTAAATCAATACTCTTACGTTTCAAAATTATTATAAAATTTTTACAAACTCATTTCATTTTTCAAATTTACTCGCACCATTTTAAAACAATTACTAACAGTAATACGCAAGAAAAACCCTAAATAATTGGAATAAGAAGCTCCAATGTCAGCTTTTATAATAAATATTGTATTTTTTTTTTAGATTTCAAAGAAAACTAGTTAAATCCACTCATAAATTTTTAAATAAAATTCATCTATTGTAGAACATTTATAATGAAAGATGAAGTTGACATTTTAAGAAAAATTAAAGACAATTAAATTTTACAATGCTAATTAAATATCTTAAAAAGAGTTGAGAAGAGTGTAAAAAGTTAAAACAAAACTAATAGCAGGAGGAAACTTATAAATCCAGGATCCAAATAACCTCTTAAGATCCAGCAGCTGCCAACCAATCGCTGCAAAGTTATTAAATCATGATTCAAGGGTTTAACAAATAGCCTTAAGTTAAGCATTAACAAATGAGTCTCCCAGTCGAGGCCAAATAAAATAAAAGGAAGAAAAGCAAACTTGAACTGTTAATCCAGTAACTGAAAATGGCATTTTAACCTGCGAATTCTCTAAAAGCAAATTTAGGCGAAAATACATTTATTCATCCTTCAAATTTTCACATCATTTATTTCTATTATTCTCCCTTTCCATATTAAATATCAACTGAAACAAATGGAAGACTAAATCGACCCAGCAAGTCGTCGCCTGGACGCATTAGAAATTGACACCTGACTAAGTCTATCCATTTCACTTGTTTCTATCCGTTCTTTGAGTGGCATATAATGTCGAAGCCATTCCCCAGTGTAGACCTGAATAACCATATGGATTAGTGAACTTCCCGTTCAGAAACATAACTATATGCTGCAAAATTTCTCTCATAATCCAGTTTGTTGATGAATAAGAAGAGCCTCCAACAACTGGATGAGTCTTAAAAAAACTTTCTAATAGTGAATTTAAGCTTTTAGTCATAAAAGAACTGATTTTCACACTATAATATTGAAACAACATATTTCCCGTTAAGCAAGTATAGAAGCACATTCACTAAATACAAAAAATAACAGTAATTGTACAATCCAAAAGGAAGCTACATCCAACCCAAGCTTCTTGAATGAGTTCATGTTGCCAACTTTCTAGACATGCAGAGTCATGTATTCTGCAGTTTCTATGACTCAGTTCTAACCATAGCCTTTGAATATATAAAATCCCTTATCTACTTCCCTTTATTCCTTCATATTGTCATCATTTCGATACATATCTACCGAGAACATGATTGTCTTAACGGTGAAAATACCATGCAACTTCTATGATATAATAAATGTATGCAATCAACAGATTGAATCATAGACAGAATTTCTCTGATAAATTGGTCAACAAGCTCCAATCTCAATGAGGTGAAGTTTCAAGTGTAATTTGAACTTCAGACCAAAGAGTTGGCAACAATCACAGTAAAAAAATAAGCGCACAATTTTCAAAATATTGTTAAAAAGTAACAGCACAATCACAGTATTGGATCCACAATTTTCAAAACAGCACAAAACCAAGGTCAAAATTGGTTTACTGTTCAGATATTTTTTTACTCATCTGGATGGTGCACTAAATGGGCCTCTTCTTCCAGCAAAACCAACCCGATACAAGCATTTTAATAACTGTTATTGTAATTTTAGTTTTCCAATATTCTTTTATTTTTCCTCCCAACATTTTCTATACAGTTCAGGCTTGTCAAGGAAAACCAGAATTATGAAACTCCAACCTCTCTAAACTAATTCATGGATTCAAACCCACATTAGATTCAAAATTTTCATCAAAGCCCATGAACAATGTTAAAACTGAAACAACACAACTCCCACATTGGGTTACTTGTCAATATGGTGAATTGAATGTGTTCTAGCATAGACAAAATCTACTTGGTCTTCCATGACACGGCAACTATTGTCGAAACTACATGGACCTTGAGAGTGTTGGGCCAAACGCATAGTGGACATATAAATAGGATTGGAATCTCATCTAACACAAAACCAATTAGCTTGTGTTAAGGCCCAATCTACATCACTTACCTATCACTATGTTTTCTTATAGTTTCCGATGCAGGATTCACTTACATTCTCCAACAACTATGTCAGGTTTTGGAATAAGGTTTGCTTATATGACAAAACTGAACTGTAATCACTTTGATGAAGAACAATAACTACACAAAATATGACAGGAAACTCAGAAAAAAAATCAAGAGTTGGGATGTAACCTGTTGTGGTCTCATTATCTTTGTATCGGGATCATCCAGTGATTCCCGCCAGTGTGCCAAGTAACCAGCCATTCGAGGAATCGCAAATAACACAGGGAAGAACTCTGTTGGAAATCCCATTGCTCTGTTAACAAGAATTCATTGATGTCAGCAGTTTTGCACTTTAGGAACAATTAACATCATCTGTCAGGAACTTAAAATTACAACTGTAAAGATTGATTATATCAGATGTTGTACCTATATATTAACCCAGAGTAGAAATCAACATTTGGATATAGCTTCCTCTTAACAAAATACTCATCTGATAGTGCAGCCTTTTCCAAAGCAACAGCTACCTGCATACAACACAGTTAATGCCTAGAAGCTCACAAATTGCATTCACAATCTCCACTGCATAATTCTTGTTCCATAAAATCAACGGCAAGGAAAATGCCAAAAAACCTAACCAAATTGTAACTGGAAAAAACTCCTTATTTTTTATTATTAATTTTTTGCAGGTTGAAATATAGACACAAAATTACGTTAAACAATTCCAATCCCACAAATTAACACCATTTTCACAAAATGACAAGGTAGAGACATGCATAAATACAACATCATGAAAGAACTTGCAATTTGGAAACAATGCTCATGACTTGTTTCTTCCACATTATGTGTTATGCAGCATAGCCTTAAGAACTTGAGAACATTAGATTCCTATGAAGCACGAACATTTCTCTCAAAAGCCTAATGATGTCAAACAAAACATATTTTTGGCACATCTATGGTCTCAAGTATCAGCCCGGCATCCTGATATGATATTCTGCATTATGATATTGTTGATCATAAATCAATTTCTTAAAACAGATTTTGAAACAAATGATTTTGACTCTATATATTTTTTTATTATATATTATTAGACATTCAAGATTATGATGATAAATAGTTTAAACATTCACTTAATGTTTATTTGAGTTGAACTTGAAAAAACTGTGCGCAATAATGGCAGACAAATTTTATCCAATGCTGTCTAAATTCAACCCAATTCCATTGTGTGGTTTCTGATTCCAACTTTGTCACTTGAAAACCTGGGCATACCTGCAACTCAAATCAGACATGCCAAAACACGTTCCAAAAATAAAGGAATTTTTTTTTTAAACTGGACAGGCATGTCAATCACTTCTATAATACATGTTCAATAGATCATGCGAGAATTCTCTAAAAGTACAATTAGGATTTCCAACAACTTCCTTTTTTATCTTTTGGCTTTTAATTTTTTTTTATTACTCGATCACTGATCACAAACAAGATGAATTTGACTATTTTCATTAAGTATGCTTAATTATGACAATCAGTAAATACTAGTTTCATAAAACTCTAATGTGTAATTTCTTCAATGCTTTTACTTGACTGTTCCAAATTTTTTACTTAATTTGGTGCACTGACTTTAGTTTAGAAGAATAGCTCATGGAGTTATTACAATGTTGCATTAGGTTTCAATTTAGTCCATAAAATAATTTAAAAGAGATCTTATTAGGACCAAGAAAGGTCTTCTAACTAAAATGGTTTACTTTTCACTATTACAAAAGTTGGTCAAAATTAATATTACGCATATAACTAGTTAAAATAAGTTATGGTTAACTGGTAAGCTAAATGCACCTTCATAATTTTTTTTTTGTGTCCCTGCTGTGAAGGCCATTTGAAAAAAAAAAATCCTAAAAATGAAAAGTGTGCTATTTTGAGTATATGACATATCTCTGAGCCCATATCGCTACAGTTAGATTATAAGATATATTCCAAAGACCTATAGCAGAGTTATTGTACTAAATGATATACCAGTTTGTAAGTCTATCTGATTATTTTAATTCCAGATTCTGTATTGTTTGGCTTATCCACCCTAATTTCCATGTTGCTAATGCAGCAGGACATGATGATTTATCAACTTTAGTAAGAGAGCTGTTGTGAAGCTGTCAAGCAGCAGAGCATCAATAAAGTACATGATGAATGCTGAGGACATGATGGAAAGTAGGAATCACCTCAATAAGAGGATCTCGACCAACAATCAAAAACACTTCATCTGCTAGTTTCCTAATGACTTTTGCTCTGGGATCGTAGTTCTTGTATACCCGATGCCCAAAACCTGACATCTTTCGCTTCCTGAATAAAATTGGAAGGTGAAAAAACAAATCATTTAAATGAAGAAATCAATTTGCCTACAAAGGAATTCATCATGTCAACATGTTATATGAATAAAAAAAAAAAAAAGCAATACTTGCCTGTTCTTTACGCCCTCAATGAAATCTGGAATGTTATCAACAGTTCCAATCTCGCTCAGCATCTTAAGCACAGCCTAAAACAATGCAGTAACAGAAACAAGCTACTTACTGGTGGCTCATACCAAAAAAAAAAAAGGAAAGAGGCTAACTTTCTGATGGAACAAAATATAATTTGAAAAGTGGATCTGAAAGTAATTGTGACAGACAGAGAAAGAGATGGAAAATACTTTTGAGCATGGGATTCAACAGTAAAAGCATGCAGTTATGCTTACCTCATTTGCCCCACCGTGAAGGGGACCATAAAGTGCACCAACAGCCCCAGCAAGGGCAGTGAATACATCGACACCACTGCAAATATAGAATTCAAAAGTTGAAAAAAAAAAATAAGAGTTGATTTATTTCAGTTGAGCATTAGATGTTACCTGGATGCAAGATGCCTGGCAGCAGCAGTGGAGCAATTCATTTCATGTTCTGCATGCAAAATAAAAAGTACATCTAGCACTCTAGCAAGTCGAGGATTAGGTTTATAAGATCGATTGCCTCTGCAAGTTCACAGAAGCGACAACTTAATTAGGAAAAACAATTCCTTCCAGAAATATTTTTAATTTTAGTAAAATTATGCCGCTATGACATGTCATAGCTAGCTTTATTATTTCAAAGTACATTTTCTTCTTAAAAGAGGATAGCAAGACAAAGCATGTATATAAAAACAGCCTCATTGCAGCAAAAATGGAATACTGAAAAAGAAAATTGGGAAAGCACAGCAACAATATCAGAAACCGATCATTGTTTGCACAAAACATTTAGGATTACTCACTATATCATTGGAAAAAGATAACACTCTACAAGTATACATATTCAAATTTCAATTAAAAAAAAGATTTTTTTTTAAAAAAAAGAGAGATACCACACCACGTACAATGAATCTAGCATATACAAGAAGTTTTCAGCATAAGAAAGATTGCTGGAAGGGAGGACTGGTGGCCTGCCTGCCAATCTCAAATAAGCTGCTGCCGCAATGGTTGGTGCCTACAAAATCACATGAATCAGTTTACAGATCATTAGGAATGAATAGCACAAATGATAAGACTGTCACATGCAATATAAATAGAAAAGCATGTATGTGGAAAACCAAAAAGTCACAGCATATGTGGTGATTAATTAAACAATAACTTGAGTCAAAAATATGGGAGGGGGGTAGAAGATTTAATAACTAAACAATAAACCTTTCCAAGAACGCGTGCAATTTGTTTGTCTCTCACTTCTTTGGACTTATAAAGATCTTGTCCCTACAACAATAAAAAGATGTGATCAGAAATGTTCAAAAACCTCATAAAATGAAAAATAAAATGCACAATGATATGCACAATGATATATATATATAGACATTCAATACAAAATTGAAATGACCAATGATTAAAATAAATTCTATGTCAGACAGGTAAAATTATGTCAATTGCAAAACTGTGATTCAATTGATGCGCAATCTCAGAACTCTAAAGTCAAATATTAGCAAAACCTTCAATCATTCCAATTTCAATAAAATTGTGCATGGTAGAACAAAAAAAAAGGTTCATTATATGCATTATGCCCACATGAAATTTAAACATTCTTAAAGCTAAATTATCCCCTTACTCTAAGAGCCGGATTAGCATCAGGATGAAAGATAGAAAGAGCACCCATTGCACTGACAAGCACACCCATTGGGTGTGCATCATGAGGCATAGCCTGTATAATATCCTGCAAAACAATTTGAAAACTTTCTGTGAGAAATAGAAGTTCAATTAACTTACAAATGGGAAAATTTTCATATGATTGTTTTATCAAACATCATAAGTTCAGCTTCTTGATGCTATAGGAAGTAGACACAAATTTCATATTTACAAATTGGAACTCAGATTTGCTGTCATAAAATGGAGCTTCTTCATATTTGTATTGGAAATTTACAATAATATTTTGCTTCAAAGAAGGAAAAGAAATTAAATATGAATACCTAGGCGAAGTTGTCATACAGCCATCCAAAGTTTTTCCTAAGGATGCAAGAAAATTATTTTATTCATATGCCCCCTATTTATCTTAAAATTTCAGGTGGTCACAGCGTCATCTGAATGCAAAATGATTAGTCAGCTCCATTATTTAAAAAGAAGAGACAAAGAGGCACAGAATGTGTACAGATAAGATCTGCACATCAATCATGCCATATCCCAACCTACACTTTTAATAGTTGAGGCTGCACCAGAGAGCTTATAACTATATTTAAAACCTACATTTACCAATAATATACTAACTTCACCATTATAAGTGAAACTGGAACCACAACACATTCTACAGAATAAGCTCCTACAAAGAATCACTTAACATTTGTATACCAGAAAAACTAATGCTGCAATTGGCTTTTACAACATTTATAAAGAAGTTCAAAATAGTAGTAAATTTATGTTTAAAATTTTAAACAGTGAACTTTTTAATTAATATTGATAATTGATAATTTATAGTGATAAAAATGACCTGGATAAATGATATAAGTAGAAAATAATAAATAGTGGATCTTAAAATTTACTGAAGAAATTATTTTTACAATTTTAAGGAACTAAAAATCGAATTAGAATCAAAAGATAAGAAAGAGGGTATACCATAGTTAAAATGAGATTGCCCTCACCTAATTAAACTTTATATATATATATATATATACACATGTGTGTATGTGTAAAAGTTTCTTCTTTCTTCTTCCATTCTCCACGTCTATCACCACCATCACCACCAAAACTTCTTCTTTCTTCTTCTTTTCATTGATTTAAGTAAAATTTAAAAGGGAATCACATATAGTTATAGGTTTTTAGAAAAATAAACTAGAGAAGGCAAGATTATTAACAAGTGATCATAGAGAAAGAGGAATTTTTGAAAGAGGTATCTGTTTATGTATTTTAATTTGCAAATATTTGAATTTCTTAGAGTTTTAATGTTTGTATTAGTTGATTAAATCACTCATAATGAGTTATTTCTTAAAGCATTGGATAAATGGATTAATGAGTGAAAAATGGATTAAAAGAACTTACATATAAGTAGTATGCTTCTTAATTAAATTTTATAAAAATTGAGTGAGTTGATGTTGTTTTTAGCCATGAGTGATGGTTAAAGATTTGATTAATTGAAGTTTGAGTAAAATATTTGATATGAACTCTTTTTATGTCAAAATTTTGATTTTGATATATTTTTATCTTAGATCTTCAATATGTTTATGTTTTATGGAGTTAAAGGTACAAATTATACATTTTTGGGAAGTCATGGGCGTGGCTTAGAGGTACCACGGGCGTAGAATTGAAGTTGGGACTACCGAAGGAAGAAATGTTCCAAAGGCAAAACCAAAAATCAATGTCAGGGGCATGGCAAATGAGTGTCATGGCTGTAGAATTGGAAATGAGATTGTTTGCTTGTAAATTTTTGAAGATACAATGTTGTTTTACATGCCACGGGCATGGCCCTTGAGTGTCACAACCGTGGGAGTCTACAAAGGTGTTTGGCAGCCTCATTTTGTGTTCCACTGCTGTAGGGTTGAGATGTCACGGCTGTGGGGTACTTTGATGATATTTTTTGCTTGTATTTTGAGATATACGGGCCTGGTATGAGGCTTGTATGTTTGTATTTCTTATCTTTGTATTGAAAATTCATGTATATATATTAAAAATATGGAAGAGAGTAATAAACTTTGGTTATGTGACAAACATATACAATACTAAATGTTGATCAAAGTACCATTCCATTGAAATGATATATATATAATTCAATGTTAATTAAAAACTAATAAATTGCCCAAATTATACTAATTTTATATCTAACTTGGGATTGAATGGCTAGTCAGAGGATGGATATCCATATTGATAGTGAGCACTCTATGCTATTAATAGACACATTATATCTTCAATGACAGTGGACATATTTACCACTAATAGGCCTTTGGCTACATTCTTATAATTGAGCATTAAATTGCCAACAGTGACCTGTTATTCAAATTTATGATCTGAGTTCAGTGTACATGGACAAATTTAAGAAAGTTATTTATACTGAAAATAATGTGTTATGTGGTTGTTGTTAAACTAATCAAATTATAAATTTAGTAATGCTCAGTGTATTAAGCATAATTGAATTTGTTAATTTCTTTATTTATGTTTTAAAGTGATAATTTCTATTGTTTCTAAATTAGTTAATGTAAAGTTCTTTTTCTTTTAAATTTCTAGCATATTATAAATAAATAAGCACCACTAAGTTTTGCTCAGCGAGTCAAATTTATTTTCTGACGTGCAGATCAAAATAGAAAAGTTGACACTGCAGAGTAAGAAATGTACGTTCCAATTTAACTGCATCGCAAAGGTTCAAAGAGCAATATTATAAATATTATATTTTATATGGTTCACATAGTAAAACTTTATAAGCTTGTATGACAGTTGTACATATTTGTGGGTAGTGAGAGAATTATAATAATAGATACAATGTAACTTAATAAGGGTGAATATTAAATGTATGTATGTATGTAATACAGGTATGATCACGGTACTTCTCTTGAAAGACTAATTACATTAATGTATTTTAGTTTTATTTATATATTACCCTTATAGTAGTTGAGTGCTTAAATGACATCATCTATATAGTCAAGTGTACGGACTATGTAAGGGGTATTACAAAATGGATGCATATTGATACCATGAAAGAGTTCAATATTCAATACCCAGTAACTATGTTATAGTTAATATGACTGAGAAAGGGTGAGAGAGAGGGAGCCATACCAAAATGCCTTGTGGTACAGCTGAATGCTGAGAAATAGCAAACTCCCAGTCTGCTAACTGACTTTGAGATGGCAAATTCCCATACACTGAAAAAGGAAATGTGTTTAATATAAGATATGTAACCAGATGAACAAGATTGAGGCCTTTGTGGAAAAATCAAGTGCACAAAAGTAGCAACATGTTAATATCTAGTTTTTAAAAATTCATCATATTTCCTTTTCTATTTGCTTGAGAGGGGCATGGAGACTGAGGGAGAAACCACCTCATCTTTGTGCCCAACCAATGGAACTAAGTTCTATAGCCAGTCAAATAGCAATGAACAAATGAAAAGTTAACAAGACAATTTTATAAAAATAATCTGTTCTTATACACTGTCCAGCAGGCTACTTTACTTGATTTCTTTATTTCTTTTTAATCCTTTAATCTCTATTTGCAGCTATTATATCATGCGCATGCATACTGAAGTTAAGGATGCAGAAACATTCTTCTAATAGTTGACATTTCCTTGTCCACTCTTTTACACTCAAGTGCCAAGTCAACGTAAATCATTAACTTATGAGAAAATAAAAGATGATCAATAAACCTTGTGCAAATTGCATTACATACTTGGTGCCATCTATCAAGCATTCATAGTCAGTGTCAGATAAATTCTTTGAATTACAAAGATCACAAGCTGAAAAGTTTACTATTATGGAAAAGTTAGAAAAAGGTTACAGACTTATGAGGTAGGACACTTCCAGAAAGGTGCTACTCTCGGCCAACTCCTCGATCGGGAAGCCTCTATATCTAAGGATACCCTCCTCGCCATCGATGTAGGAAATTGATGACTTAACAGGAGCAGTATTCAAATAGCCTGGGTCATAAAGCTTCAGTCCCTTGTCATTCTTTCCCGTTGATATCTGTGTATTAGATCAATTTCACATCAAAATTAACACTATAGAAAGTAAATAAGCAGTAATAATAATACCTTTTTGAAATCAGAGGCTTTGACGGCGCCATGTTCAGAGACCTGGATTTGGTACTTTTTACCGGTTCTTTCGTCAATGATGGTTAACGTACCCTGGAGGTTTCCAGAAGGAGGGACCTGAGCTGAGACGCCTTGGGCCTCCAAAAAGGCAGAGGAAATTGAGGCGGAGTCAAGCGATGCCGCCGCCGCGAGATGAGCAGAGAGAACGGCTAACCGGCCACGAGCTGTTACAGAGGATGAATCGAGTTTTGACATCTCTTCTTCGTTGAAGTAATTGAAGTGGAAATCAAACAAATTGCTTATTGATTTTATTGGTTCGCCGATTTATATGTTATATATTATATATAAATATATATATATGGGTATATATACGTACATACGGTTTGGTTTTGGTTTTTATTTTTTTGAACGATTTTGGTTTTGGTTCGTTTCGTTTTCTGAGATGTTTGAACCCGTTTTTTTTAAATTGATGGGAATGTGCAGGCTCTCTTTTCGTTTTTTTTCTGCAGTTAAAAGAGAAAGTGTTACTATCTTATAAGAATAACTAAGAAAAGTAATCAAATGCTTTTCGTGGCTGTTAAAGTGTAAACTAATCCATGGGCCACTTGGCGGCGCTTGGTGGATATTTGAATTAATTAATTAATTGAGAAAGAGTGCAAAAATAACTTTGAAATTTGTGCCACCAATTTTTAAAATTTTTTATTTATTTATTTATACATTTAAAGTGTTTTAACGGTTGGTTATTTAGCCTCTTTTTTTTTCAAATGCGAACTAATTATTATTAGCTGTGTATAAAGATTAAGAGCGACTCCAGGATGACCTTTCGAGGAGAGCCAAAAATATGTACTAATAACATAAACTTTTGCAATAAAAATTATTCTTAGTTTCATTAAGAATTTCAGCAAATAAAATAATTTTGACAAAATAAATTCTAAATAATTATTATTCTTTATTCATTTATTTGCAAATATAATGTACACTTCAAGTTTATATTACAATTAATCTCATTATATTCTTATTTAATTTTTTTGACAAGTCTCATAAAATTACCATAATTAATTAAAATTCATACTTAGGTAATTAATTATAATCTCTAAATATGTACAATCCAATGAAAATAAAGAAAAATTTAAGATTTTAAATAGAAATTTTGATATTCTATTAAATTTTTATTGAAATTTTTATTTTAGAATATTGCTTTATCTTCACTAAAATTTAATTTTATAGATAAATTAAACTAAAAAAAATCATATTTCAATCAAATAGAAATTCAAGATTTTTTAAAAAAATAAAAATAAATAAAGTAATTCATTTACTAATTATAAACTCATTGATCATATCTCTTTGATGTCTAAAAGTCGTATATCTTTTTGAAGAATTATCTTTAAATTTGACAAAAAAAAATCTAATAAAAAAAAATGGGACGAAATGAGAAAAAAAAAAAGAAAGAATAAAATGATAAGTGGAGGGCCGAAAACCTATTAACTTAAAAGATAATATATATAATATATACTACACGTAAGCTAAAAATTTTGAGGGGGCGTTGCAGTTTTGCCCCTGGTTTAGTTTTCTGTTAGAATCTATAAATACATTCATTTATTTTGCTCAAAAAAATAAATTGACGCTAATTTTTTTCTTAATTATGCATTAAAACAAATTTTTAGCTATTCATAAATAAATTAAATATGTCTAAAAGTACTTTATACTAAATAATATTTTAATTAAAATTATTATTTGATATTTTTTCTAATGAACTTTTAAAATTATTAATTCACAATATATATACATATATATATTACATTAGATATGTTATATAATTGAGATGATATATTTAAAAGATTTTTTTAAAAATATAAAATATTATAGAAATAGCTATTGTCTAAAAAAAAATGGCTCCTAATATTTTTTAAATATGTTTGATTCATTTATAAATAGATAAAAATATCATTTTAGTAAATAATTGAGAAAAAAAATTCAGTGTCAATTTGTACTTTTTTATAAATTTAAATGGCATATTTATACCTTCAACAAAAAACTAAACACATATTTAAGTATATAAATGAGCCAAAATAATTTTAAAGACCAATCAGTATTTTTGCGCAAATTTCAGAGACATTTTTGCATCTTCATCCTAATTAATTTAATTAATAGTAATTAATAGTATTGATAGGGAGAGTTTTACTTGGGGCTGAGCACAGTTCGATCCAATATGAAGATATGAAAATCTTCAGAACCGAATCGAAATTCAAAAATTTTAATATGTTTGAAATCAAAATCAAACCGAAATAAAAAAAATATATGTATTGTTTTATTTTAAAAAAATTGAAGCAATATTGTTTAGAGATTCAATTCAAATAGAGCGGTCTGGTTTAATATGGATTTAGAGATTCGGAGATTTGAAATTTTGTTTTTCAAATTTAAGTAATATAATGCTATTTAATTATTTTAGCCATAAAAATTTGTAAAGTTAATGTTAAATTAAATTATAAAATTACTTTGATTAATGATAAATTAATAATAATATTTATATATTTTATTTATATTTAAAAAATTACTTAATTGTATTTACTTAACTATTTACTTTATTTATATTTATTTTATTTTATTTTGTAGTTAAATTAAAAAAAATTTAGCTATTTACATAATATTAGATATTATATAATAAATCAACATAGTAAAATATGAGACAATAAAATAAAATAACTTTAAATTTAAATATTTTAATAATTTATATTAACTAATTTTAAATATATTTTAATATACAATTCACGAAAAATTATCATTATCAAATAATTTATAATTTATATTAATTATTATATAAAATTTTATTCACCGCTTATATATAATTATAATTGAATATATAAAATAAGAGAATAAGGTATATATATAAATTAAGCATATTATAAAAAATTAAAATATATAAAATAAATAAATAAATAACATGACATAATATGCATTAATATAATAATTTTAATATATTTTAAAAATTACTAAATAATAAATAATAAATCAATATAATAAAATATATTTTTATTATTAATAATAAATCAAATATTATTTCAGTTATTCAGTTTAGTATGGTACGGATCTTGGGATGGGTATAATCTAATATTCAAAGTCATTCCACAATATAAAAATTGGTCCAATACGGTTCGAAAAATTAAAAAAAATTAAAAAAAATTTTCGATTATTGATATTTCGGTCTGAATATTTGTATTGATTCGGATTTATCTAGGATTCATACTTAGCCTTAATTTTATTGTCTTACAATTCTATCTGGCTTGACTTTGAAAAGATGATTTATACCTAAAATAATAACTAACAGTATAAATTTTGTTTTAGTTTGTGTTTTTTAGGCTAATCACGTTAAGGCCAAACTTACCAAAACAAATTTGAAAATAATTCCATTTAAATATAAATAATTCTGCATGAAATTTTGAAATTTTACAATAATTCTATATGTCATTATTTGATTATATAAAAAATATTTGTTAAACTAAAAATTGAAATTGCTATGTTTTTGAATTGTAAGATTCAGTATAAACTTTAAATTAAATCTAAAATAAAATAAATTTATGTATCATATATTAAAATATAACTTATTTTTTAGAGAATTAATAAATTTATTAAAATCTTTACTTGATTTAATGAATCCAATCTCAGCCATTCTCATTAACTATTAATCTATCAAGAGAAAAATATAATTAATTAAATAATATAATTAAAAAATAATTAAATATATTTATAAAATCTTATTCAATTCAATATTAATTAATTATAATTGAATCAATAAATTTACTTATGTGATAAATTTATAATTATCAATATATATTACATAATGTTGAAAATTAAATTGAAATAAGTAGATATTCGGATTTACTTTTGACGATGTCTGCGGAAGATTAACTTTGTGCATGTACTATCAGTCTTGAAAAATAATCAGCAAAGAGAAAAACTTCTCGCTTTTCACAATATAAGAATCAAGCTCAGACCTCTCAATCTCACACTTTTAGAGTAAGTAATTATATGAGAGAAAATTGTAACAGGAACATTTTTAAGCTTGCAAATACTCACGAATTCATAGCAGCAATGTCCTTCTCCTAAAAAAATTTGTATTTGATTTTAGAGATAAAATCAAATTTTCTTGAATTATCCTAATTATCTAAGGATATTATCTTCTCATATAATATCTTAATATTATCTAACATATTGGTCCATGGTTTATCCACTCGTCATGAGCAAATAGGATCCAAAACTAACATCTCTCACTCGCACATGATATTACACATACTTAAAAGAGGTCATAGTCCAAGGTAGCTCATATTAGATTAATATATCGTACGGCTGGTACACTATGAGAGTTATAAGCTATACACATATTAGGAATATATAGCGTCTCATTTGCTGAAACGACTTCGAAGTAGATATAGTATCCTTTATCATAGACTACTTATCACATTTTCACTGTCCTCATTAGATCTCATGACAATTTGCAACCCACAATTATATAAACTTTCAAACATAATTGGTCGACTTGTGGATACAAAAAAGAAAATGACAATCTAATAATCTTCTTTTTAGTTCAGTTTCCTTGATAACAACCAGACTCTCTTTTGTAAAAATGTCCTATTAGATCGAATCATATATGATCTTCTAGTAACACCCTAAGTTAGCAAATATCTGATCAAATCTCGAAAACCAACCAAAAGTCATAAGGGTAACAATGCTGAGAATCTAAATTCTCTAAGTATCTCACTTTGACAAAATAGAGATTATATTCTTTTGTCCCTCCTTCTTGGTTAAGAAAATGCACATGTGGTATGAGTAACATGTTATAGTATTCTTTCCTTCCCATGGAGCGCATGTCTCAAAAGAAAATACTATACAAACGACAGGTTAAACACACTTAGTATTCAATCTTGAGTTCACGTATCTATCCATATTGTCTTAGAACTCATGTCTGGCAATATAGACAAGATCAGGCATAGTCATACAACCATTAAAATAAATAAATGAAACGACCATTTTGCTTCAAATACGAGCTCATTATGACCTAGATAATATTATTTGAAATGGTCTCATCTGTATTTGTCACATAGATTAACAAAGGCAATTGATCTAGTAAGAAGGTTAATTTCATCTTGTCCGACACGCTCATCAAATGTAAGAAAAACATTTAAAAAGAATCCATGTAAAAAACAATCATTATGTATTGGTATTAATAAATGACAAGTGAACAAAGTTTGTGAATGTATATAAAAATATATATATCAACATCTATGCAATCCTAAAGACTTAGTGTGTTTAACCAAAAAGTCTCTAGGTATAGGTTTCGTGAAAGGATCAACAACCATGTCATGTGTAGAGATGTATTTCATGTCCACTTCTTTTCATGTAACCATGTCTCTGACAAAGTTGTATTTGAAGTCTTTGCTTTTGGTCTTCTAATAGAACTTTGGGTCCTTGGTATAGGCAATTGCTACTTGACTGTCGCAGTGTATTATGACTGATTCATTTACAATATTAACATCCAAATGATTTAAGAATCTTTTAAGTCAAACACCCTCTTGTACTGCAGCTGAAAATGCTATAAATTTAGCTTTCATATTTGAAAGTGCTATACAGAACTATTTCTTGCTATTCCATGAGATAACATCCTTGTTAAGTAAGAAAATAAATTCTGAGGTTGATTTTCTTTCATCCACGTCTCCCAACCAATCAGTATCCCTGTAGCCTTTCAAACTTATACTTTTGTCTTAATAGCACAATGAATAATTGACGGTGCTTTTTAGGTACCTTAAACTACTCTTAACTGCTTGTCAATATGTTGGACCTGAATTGGATTGAAATCTGCTTACTATCCCAACAACAAAGTAAATAACTGGCCTAGTATATATCATTGCATACATTAGGCTTCCAACAACACTCATATAAGGGACATTCTTCATACATTCTATTGCTTTCAAAGTTTTGGAACACGACCTTCAGCTCAAGTTTTAACATTTGGCAATAGGGGAATCTATGGGTTTATAGTCACGCATATTAAAATGCTCAAGTACTTTCTTTAATGTATGCCTGTAAACCCTTAATTTTAGCCCAATATGAATTCAGTTCTAATTAAAAAGGATGAATCAAATCTGGTTTCAATAAAAAGGCTCAAATTAAATCTATTGCAATTTTTTAAGTTTGAATTAAGTCCAGTACAATGTTAAAGTTGACTCTGTTTTGTTTAATATGCCAAATTTGATATAAACTATGCTAATTGGCCTTGTCAAATTCAGCATGAGCTAATTGCATATCAAATTGGCTAGGCCGAATTTGACATGAGTTCATAATTACAACTTAATTTAGTATCCTAATTAGGTTTAAATTTAAAAAGGACTCGGATAAACTAAAGAAAATCATATTCCTAAACCGAGATGGAGTTTAATTAAACCCTAATGTTGCCTATAAATATAAAGGCCAACAACAATAAGAAAGGATTTGCTAGCAGCCACCTTTAGCAAATCAAAGAGAGAAACAGAGAGCTATCTTTAATTGAGATCAGGAATTAAGAGCTATAAGAATAAAAGTATAGACGACCATCTTTTTAAAAAATACACAGTAGCCAACCTAAGAATTTAAATAAGAATTCAAAAAGAGAAACCGAGAGCAATCTCGAAGCCAATATCGTGTGAATCAATAAACAATCTTCGTATTATTTAGACAGTAGCTAAGAAACCAATTGATCTAAGCTTTCCAACCATTCAAACAAACAATGAGCATGGTTCAAAAAAATTACTTTAGTGGAGCCAACAACACAGTTATAATCTTATTAACTCATCTTTAGTTAAATTCCATTGATCATCCTTATTATTTAATATCATAAAATTCATCGTTATTTGTTTGGTTTGTAATCTCATGCAATAAACCATGGATTTAGATTTAAGTCTAATTGAAACTCTAAATTACATATTAGTCTCAATATCTTAAAACCCTAATCTTGTATATTGGTTTTAGTTTTAGGACCTTAATGTTGTATTTAAAACCCTAAAATTGCATATTAACTCTTGTTTACCCTAATTTTACAATAAAACCCTAATTTGCATTATGAAATCCTAATTTTATATTGTGTAAATCATTTACCTTTTAGGAGAACTGCCCCTGATCCCCTGCAAGGGGCACTGCACCCTTGACCTTCGCCAGCTAATCGGCTAGCAGGACCGCCGTATGCATTGCACTCTATAATTCATTAATGAGTTAATATTAAAAAGTGTTTGTTTATTTTCTTTTTTAACTATTCAATTATTTTCATATATGGTTGTATTATTTTTTTTTCTTGCTTTATTCTTATACTTGAATTTACATGTATTTTTAAAATGAATTGTAAAAGACATATTTATATACAAATATTCACGACCTCTATCAGTTTGAAGTGCTTTCACTTTCTTCTCTAGTTGATTCTCAACTAAGTTGAGGTAGTTCTTGAAGTAACTTAATGCTTCAACTTTAAGTGTAATCAAGTAGACATAATCATACTTAGTATAGTCATCTATGAAAGTGATGAAATAGTAGGCGTCATGCCTTGTCCTCACTTTCATTGGACCACAAACGTCTGAATGTATAAGTTACAATGGAATGGTAGCTCTTATGCCTTTACTGAAAGATTTTTCTTGTAGCTTTTCCCACTAGACAAAATTTACAAGTGGGTAATTCCACTTTACTAAAGTTTGATAGGAGACTAGCCTTAGTTAATCTATCCATACTTTGTTGACCAATATGACCTAGTCTAGCATGTTATACATTCACATAATCATCAAAGTTACTTGAAATGGTGAATATACAAAAACTGTTATTAGAAATAGAACCATATTCAACATCTAATACTAAAAATTTGTCTAAAATATATCCGGAACCATAAAAAGTTTATCCCAAATTTAAAAGTACTGTATTTTCATAAAAATTCAATAAAAAACCTAATCTAAGAAAATAATAACAGAAACAAGATTCCATCTGATTTGTGGGACATAGAGAACATAGTGAAGCGATAAGGTTCAACCTTCATGCAACATTAATATGCAGGTGTCAATCCCTTTCACCTCAATGCGAGCGTTATTCCCAACAAAAATCTATCTCGCCCCAGTGGGTAATTGAAGGAATTCAATGAAGACGTCACGATCCTTCGTTACATGATTGATGGCTCCCAAATGTACAACCCACACAGGATTAGTTTTAGTTAACAATATTGAACCTAAAACCATTATTCCATTTACACATAAGTTAGTAGATTGTACCTTCTTAGGTGCAGTGCAGTTCTTAGCATAGTGGCTCTTATTTTCACAATTGAAACGTTTGACCTTCGTAATATTTTTCATTTTAGGATACTTCCTCATATTTTGCTTTAGCTTCTTATTATCCTGACCATCATTTGCTTTACCCTTACCTTTGTTATTATAGTACTTGCTCTTGGTGCCACGATTTCCTTTTGGACTGGCTTGGACTAGATGCGCCTTCGCATTAAGTTACATAATTGCAAGTCTATCAACCTCCACTTTCAAGTGATGGGAGGCATCAACAAAAGGTTTTGATCGCTAGACAATGTGTCAGGTGCATCCTCATATGCTCTCAACTATCTAGTAAGGATCTGATGACTGTTTAGATCTTCTGCTTTTTAGTCAACTCATGATCGGCATTATGAATTTCACTTATCATGTTGGACATCACCCAGAGATGTTTCCTCATGGTATGCTCAAGACGCTTCTTTTAAATGTCAAACTTGATAGTGAGCGAGCGCAGCTTAGTTAAAGAAATTCCATCCAATTTTTCCTTGAGGGCCACTCACATGTCCTTTGCATATTCATAGTTGCAAAACTCTTTCATAATGTCATTGTCCATTGCACTTAGTAAAGCGATGCGAGCAAGTGAGTTTTTCTTTTTTTAGGTAGCGAAGGCATTACAATCGTGCTTATATTGGGCCGTGGTTCCTTCTTGGTTAGGTGCCTCCATGATGGAACTCAGAGATTCTAGTGTGTCCTATTCTTTCAGCACATACTAAACTTTCATGCTTCAAATCTCGTAGTTATCCCCCAGATAACTTAGCACCCTCGTTTACTTTAGCAATGATGTTCTTGGAAGCAGAAGATATTTTGCTATTGAAAAATGGAGGATTTTCTTCTAGATATTACATACATGAAATTATTAATACCACAATTTACATATCGTTATAATTTTATAAACAATTTATACATTAATATTAATACATATACAATCTCAAGTTAAAATATTACTACGTTTGCAATTATCATCTTGATTATTAGTATGTGATGATTAATATTAGTATAAAATATATATGCAAAATTATTTAATTATTCAAAATGAATTTTAAAAAACCTATATATTGAATAATCATAAAACTTAATTAATTAATGTCATGCAGTTAAGAGAAAATAATTATACCAAACAATCATTAAAAAAATACATATTCCAATAATAATAAAATTTAAAGTTCATTAACCATAAACAAATAAGTATGGCCAAAACAAATCCACTCGAAAAAAAATTATTATCATTATTATTTTTTTACTAACAAAAAATAAGAATGCCATATGATTTGAAAGTTAGAATAAAAAATTACGGATGACTTGACTCCTAACAAGAGCTGAAAGCCAAAGTGCATTCCTCAAGTCAATAGGTAAGTAATATATAATGTCTTTTGAAAATCTTTTAACTACTAACTTAGTCCCACTTTGAAGTGTCATACTCTCATGCCTAGAATAGGACTCCCTCACTACCCCCTAAGGAACACCAAAATCTAAAGAAAGAAATGAGAATAACTCGATATGTCATATGTCCTTTATCCTATTCCCGATCAAGCAGCTCACAAAGTGTCAGATAAACAAATGAATTTCTTAATGCCAGGCACATTGATCTTTGAGAATTTATCTCCATCAGCCACACCATCTCATAACAAATTTCATGTATACGTAACACATGATGCACGAAAAAATCTAGGTTGTAAACATGACTATTAGACCGTATTTCTCGAGCTTTTAATTTTTTTTTCAGTACCTTCAATTTCACCTTTCTCTTGATCTAAACTCTGGTATACGTGCCATAGAAGGTGTTCTAATGATGATAGTTATATGTTATAACTTTTCACAAAGAAAAGTTAGTTAGAAAACACAATTAGACACTATAGCATATTAATAAATTTAATAAAAAATATATCTTTATTAAATAGGCACATATACGTTCAAAATGTTTTTATTTACAGATATTAAATAAAAAATTTTAAGGTCAAAAAAAATTTTCCATGTGAAAAAAATGAATTTTTATTAATTTAAAAATATTATTTAAAAATAAAAAATAATTTTTAAAATCATGGAAAAATAAAATAAATATTTTCAAAAAATTTAAAAAATAATTTGGAGTTAATATATGAAAATATGTGAAAAAATGAGGTCCGGATAATTTTTTAAATAAAAAAATAGATTTTAGCCAATTAAAAACTGCAACGTGACAACTTCTGATATGTTGGCATGCGCCAGCTGATGTGCCAGGGTGCCAAACTGGCCCACACGAAACGACTTGTGCCACATGACTGTGGAGGCTGGGAATCCCAGCCTCCTCCCATGCGCCGCCTTGTCAATCGATTTGACCGGTCAAATTTTTTTCAGCGGGGGATTTTTTGGGTTTAGAATTATAATGGTGTAGTAAAAAATAATTTTAGTACACCATATCTTATCGTTATAGTATAATAATAGGTTAATATTTAATTAAAATTTAATCACAATATATTAAAATTTTCAGATTCGAGCATCCAACTTTAGAAATGCCATATTTTACTCAATTTAACTTCAATTTTTGTAAATAATATATTAAATTGAAGCTCTACATGTCTACTTTCATATGAAATCATAAAAATACATATACAGAAGCAGTAAGATAGTGTTGTTTATGTCTAAACATGCCCATACGGGTTGTTTACTAAAGTTTATACATAATTCAACAAAAATTATTTTTAAACAACTAATCAACCTAATTATTCAAAAATATTAGAGCATGAAAAACTATAGCTCTGATATTAATATTGAAAATTAAATTCAAATAAGTAGAGGTTCGGATCTTATCTCTGACAATGTACACAAAAGATTAACTTTATGCTTGTACTACTAGTCTTAAAGAACAATCACCAACGAAGAAAAATTTTTGCTTTTCACAGTCTAAAATTCAAGTCTAAACCTCTTAATCTCACACTTTTGCAGTAATGAATCATATGAGAAAAAACTGTAGCAACAAGAAATTATATGAGAAAAAACTGTACCAGCAACCTTTTTAAGCTTTCAAATATTCACGTATTTATAGCAGCAATGTCATTTTCTTAAAATAATTTGTATTTTATTTTAAAGATAAAATAAAACTCTCTTGAATTATCTTAATTATCCATGAATATTATATTCTCCTATAATATCTCAATATTATCTAATAACATTAATTAAAATAAGTATTATAATAAAATAATATTTATTAGCATATTGATCTATGGGTTTATCCATCTATTATGGACGAACTCGACCTAAAACCAACACATAAAAAAAATCTAGAAGAGATGTCTCAAAACCAAATATGTTTAATTTTTTAAATTAATTGAAAATATCAAATCTTTTTTATAGAATTAAAAATATAAAAAAGTAAATTTATTTAAGCCTATTTTATAGTTTAAGTTGAGATGATTAAATATATTATTATTTTAATATTAAGATAAAAGAAAAACTAATTAATATGAGGATTAAGATTTTAATTTCAAAAGAATAAATTTTTTTATTCCGCAAGTGCTTCTCTCTGCAAAAACAATTAAGTGGTTACACATTTTTTTTTTAAATTTTTGAAACAAAATAGTTATACACTTTTCGAGCAAACGAATTTCTATACCTGATAATTCCATTCAAAACAAAATTGTTATAAGCTAATCAATAATATTTGCATTGCAAATTTCAATTAGTTAAAAATCATTTAAAATAATAAATTTAAAGTTTTAATTCAAGATTTTAATTTTATTGAATAAATAAAATATTTGTCTACTTTAAAAATTATATTGCTAATAACATGATTCTATATTTAAAACTTAATATAGAATCAACTTTACTAAACCCAACAGATTAACATTAGTTTTTCTCTTATTCTTATATCTGGCTTTTATTAGGTTCATTTTATGTAATCATTTTTATGGTGGTTAGTTTTATTTTTGCAGATCTAAAAGTTTGAAGAAAAAACCAAAATTTTGTTTCAAAGGATCTTCTTAATTTAGTTAGACTTCTACGGCCTTTGGTGATATTTATCATACTCCAAATGAATCTGCTATTCTCTCCATAAGGTGATCCTTGAACAGTGGCGTAGCCAGGATTTTAGATAAGGGGGGTCCAATTCAACTTAAATACTAAACATTAAAAATATCAAATTATAAAAGAAATAAAAAAATTCCAGATTATAAACTACAAAAAAATAATAATTTCAATTTAACTTCATACTACTTTTCTCAAAAAAAAAAAAACTTCATACTACAAAATCAAATTAAACATTTCAAATTTATAATGTCCTCAAGTATTCAAGTCAATTTCTTAATTCATTATTTTTCAAATTTCAATTCATTTTAGCAAGATAAAAAAATTGCAACAAAATAAATATGAGATTAAAAGTAAGTGGTGTACCTATTCTTAACTTGTTGCCGCTGCCTTGCTGGTGCCAATCGGTGAAAGAATGAAATTGAAAAAGGAAGAAACTGTTATCTGAAAAAAAAAAAAAGAAAAAGGAATTAACGAAGAAGAAACGTGAGAAAGAAGAGAAAGAGTCACAATTAAGTTATTCTTGTTTGTTTGTAATGGGTAGAGTCATTGACAAATCTTGTTTGTTTGTAATGGGATTGATTAAAAGGCCCAGTTTTAAAGATTGGAAAAAAAAGGATGAAAAATGTTGGAAGCGTGGATCGAAGTTGCGTGCTCTCACATAGTAAGGCCAAGCTGTTCCATCTCAATCAATGTAATATTCATTCTCAAATATACCTAAAAAAATTTTATTTTTAACTGAGGGGGGAACAGGGCCCCATGGGACCCTCTTTATCTCCGCCTCTGTCCTTGAAGGTGATTCGGTCTTAATTTTCTAATATCGAAATCACTCGTCATTTGCTTTCGACTTCATCAACAGCTGAGATTGCTCGTAAGACTCATCTTTCATGCTAATCAGTGTTTAGTTTATGGCACACATATATCCTCCTTTGATTTTTATTATGGTTTTCATATCAAATGTTTTTTATTTTTATTATGGTTTTCACATCAAATGTTTTTTATTTTTATTATGGTTTTCACATCAAATGTTATAGATATTTTCTTTAAGATTTTGCACCATCGGTGTTAAAAATATTTCCTTTAGGATATATTTGCCTGGTCATGTTTAATGAAATTTTAGAGTGCTTCTAAAAAAATTTTAAAACCTAATATTTAATTATTTTAAATTATAAATTAATATTTAATAATTTAATTTAATATTTCAAATTAAAATTTTCAGTATTTAATAGTTTTAAAATATTTAATAATTATTTTTAAAAAATTTACATTAAATGAAAACATTTATCATGATAAATTACTTTTATTTAAAAATTTATAATATTTTAATATTTACAATAATTTTTGAGCAATTTTAAAATTTTTTACAATTTAAAATTATGCTATCTGATATCCATTATGATTCGGCGTTTTCAGTTTTATGGTGCCACCCACTTTTTTTGTTTAATCTTCTGAAATGCAACTCGCAAATTTACAAATATCGAGACTCCCTATTTGATAGGATGGACCATTTCCCTACTTGCAACATATAGTGGCAAAACGTTGACATGCCAGCCAATGGGTCTTTCCACGTGCTGTATAGAGTTAATATCATGACGTGGCGCATGATTAGAGCGAGTATCAACGGGACATATCATTTTTGAGCATAGGAAAAATGGAATTGGATTTTGCGTGCGGAAATTAGATAGTTCTCCTAGAAATGCTAAACGTTGTGGATGATTAGATGTGATGACAATGGATATATGTTCTGGACAAGCGATCATATCATGTGGTCAAATACATATTTTTCACCCTAAACTTGGCTATAAAAGTCATCATATACTCTTTTATTTTTAATTTCATCAATTAAATGACAACTTATCAAATTAAATTAACTAGTGAAACTCTTATATATTCTCCTAAATGAAAAAACCCTAGTTATTTTTTTTCTCTGAATATCCATATATTTTTGTTTTGAGAATAATAATAGATAAAATATCTATAAAAATTATTCTACCTAAATCTATTTAATTTTTAAACTAGAAAAATATCAATTATAATTATTTTAGAGAGTGATTATTAGATAATCTCTCTTCTATTGACTGAATTTTTTTTATTATAAGTCCATTTATAATGAGAGATATTATAATCAATATTTTTTAACCAAAAGAAGAGAGATTGTCCAATAGCTACTCTCTAAAATGATTGCAATTAGCATTTCTTTTTAAACTATTCAATACATTTAAATTTAATTATAGTTATATTTGCGTCTATCTTAAATTCATTTAATACTATCTATTTATTATTTAAATTCATTCAAATATAAAAATTTTAAAAATATTATGAAATTTAAAATATAAATTTTTAATTAATAATTATAAATAAAAATTTAATATTAACACAATTGTATTAAAAATAATTTCATACCACATAATTTTATAACTAAAATAAAATATAATAATATATAATTAAAATATTAATAAAATATTAATAAAATATAATCGAACTCGGATAACGGATACCTTAAAAGTCTATATCCGAACTCGATCTAAACCCGTCACGGGTAGTAAAAATACTACTCGTATCTCCTAAGTTTATTTATAAACTATCTATATCGTATATAAATGGATCGAGACCACTCGAGTCTCTAAAAATATCTGATGTCATTCTTAGTTTTTCTTCTTATTAATTTAAGAATAGGGCTGTCTATGAGTGATACGGGTAGGGTATATATAAAATTTATTCTACTCAAATTCAAACCCTTCTAAGTTTAAAATATTCGAACTCATTTCAAGTTCGATTATAATTATAGTTTTACTATTCTTACCAGTCTCAAATTCGTTTATTACCTATACCCATTTAATTACCCATTTAAATATAATAATTTATGAAATTTAAATTATAAAATTATATTTTTTAATTAAATAACTATAAATCCGAATTTTATAATAATACAATTTTATTAAAATAATTATATATCACACATTTTTATAAGTAAAAATATAATAAAATAAATATATAATTAAAATTTAATAAAATATAACTATATATATAAACATGTTTGTATAGCGAGTACTTGGAGATGTGTATTTGAATCCGACTCAAACTTGTCACAGGTATAAAAATACTTCAATATCCATTTAAATTCATTTATAAATTATTTATATCTTATATAAAATGAATCGGTATGAGTCGGATACCTTAAAATACTCGATATGTGGCCATCCATAAGAATATTGCTAGTCTATTGACAGACAATAGCTCCATTTGTATTTATTCTCCTTTATTTCTCATATACCACTAGACTTTTATTTTCTATTTTTTTAGTTGTGTTTTTTTTTATTTTTAGTTTGTCTTCAAAATAATTTCATATCAATATGATATGATATTTAGTATTAGTTCTTTTTTAGTTTTGTGTATTTTTGTTTGCAGTTAATTTTTAAAATAAAATTTTAAATCAATATAGATATAAAATTTAATATTTGTCTTTATTTTTTATTTGTATTTTAAAATAAAATCGAGTGTAATTTAAATTTTTATTGTTGAATTTTGTCTTGTCCAATTTGAATATTATGTTACCTCTTTTAATGAAGGTTTGTTATTTTCTAATAAAAATTTATTATTTTCTAATGAAGATTTATCTTTCTCTAATAGAAATATCCTTCTCACATGAAAAGTAATTTGATATTCTTTTACAGTTAATAGATAGAATAAGTGTTCCGTTAAAAGTCAGATTATCACGACACATTATCATTATTCACTTTTCGCATCAAAAAAGGTTCAAAGAGATTTAATAACTTTAATAGCTATATATATCTTATATATATTAAAATTATATAATTTTATTTATATTTTAAAAATATATTTTTGATTTATTAATAAAAATTTATCTTACATTCTAAAAAAAAACTCTTATATGCCTATTTAAGCACAAAACAATGCGTGGAAACTGAAAACTTTCGTTTTAGATATTAGAAAATAAATTTTATTATAAAATTAAATTATTTATTTACTATTTCACCCTCATATCTTTTTCTCATTTAATGGAATTTATTCATTCTGTTTTTTCTTAAATCTTTTTTGATCCACCTTTATCTTTCTTTTTTCTACTTTCTTCAATGATTAACTTATCAAAAACATTGAAATCACAATGTTAAAATAATTTATTTTATATTAAAAAATATAAAAGAAAATGCTTAATTTTCATTTAATTAATTCAGTTCTTCTCAATCAATATTTTTTTTTTATTACAGCAATAATTCAGAAGAAATTACCTTACTCATATTTAAAATTTCCATTTTTTTATTTTAACGCTGATTTTGATTTTTTTAGGTTTAGTATCTTAATTTTAATTATACTATCAAATGAATTATTCTTACAGTTTTATACTTATTAACTTGTTAACTAATTTTAAATGGGATTGGTAAATACATTGAAGAGTAAAATTAAAAGGAGAGAGATTGTGGCTGTTGCAAGTGCACAAGATATATTTGTTTTAATTTATTTTTAGTTAATTTTTTTGATAAAAATTTATTTTTAGTTAATCTTTTAGCATTGTTGTTAAATTTTATTTATTTATAGTTAAAATTTTGGTTTTAGTGTTTTTATTGTAATTATGACTTAATTGTTTTAATTTTATGATTTTAGCTCTTATTATATAAAAATAACAAATGACCTCATTTGTTATTAAAGACAAAATCTGACTTTGACGAAGATGCAAGTTAAATGAAGAAGTCTCCTATTTGAACCCTAACTCTCTATTCTAATTAGAATTTTAATTTCTAATTGAGAGTTAAAATTTCTTCCTATTAAAAAGAAAAATATGTTCCTATAAAAAGAAGATAATACATAAAGAATCAATCGCAATATGCAAATGAGAAAAATAAAAAGGAAGAAGATTTAGAGAAGAGTAACTCTAGGGATTTGAAGCGTTTGCTTTTCCTATTTTCAAATTTGATTTACTATCTTGAGTTTTTTAATATGAACATCACAATGAACTATTTTTAGGGATATCTTTGATGTAGCTTCAATTCTTATTTTCTTAATTTTATCTAATTAGCTTTCTTTACTTTTATTTATAATTAAGCTAATTAATACTTTTAATTAATTAGCCATTAATTAATTAATTTGTTTTCTTTGGATTAATACGAAAGAAAAATCTTTAAAATTGAATTTACTTATAAACAACACAAAAATATTACTTAAATGAAAATTATAACTTGACTTATGAGAAGTTGTAGAATTAATCGTAAATATATTTACATTCTTTAATTTCTATCGTAAAGGTTAATAAGGATTATTGAATAGGCTCTGGAAGAGCATGTTAAATAATTAATGATTATTCTTTTCTTATATAAGTAATTAAATTGATTATTAATAAATTTAATTAAAGGAGTTAGATTCAAGTGATGAACTTAATAATAACCTAACTTCAAATTTATTAGTTTTTTTATCTATTGATTTTTTGTCTCTTTGTGCAAGTTTAGTATTTTATTTTTAAATTAGTTTAGTCATTAATTTAATTTATGGTTGTCTAAATAATAGTGCAGCTAAATGGTACTTAGTCTTTAATCCTCATGGGAATTATACCCACTAACTCTTTATTACTTAAACTTGCGAAAAATTGCATACAAATAGGGTTTTGATGCTATTGTCAGGGATTGATTAGATTAATATCAATGGCAATAAAATTTTTTTTTATTACTTTAGACTCTTTTATTGTTCGTTTAAATTTTCTCTTTTGTTTTTTTTGAAGGTATATGGAAAATTAAAAAAGTGCTGAATTATTACTAATTGACCATGAAATTGAACACATCTTTAAAGTTAGGATAAGAGAGCAAAGAGAAGTTAAGAAGAAAACAAAAGAAATATTTATGAGAGAACCAACTAGAGGCTCATTGTGTGATTATTGTACTCCATCTGTAGAAGGAGCAACTTCAAGTATCATTTCTTCTATTATTGAAGTTAGCAATTTTTATATTAAGACATTAGTCACATCACTAATTTAAAAATCTTATCAGCTACTTAATGAAGATTCAAATTTTCATATTTCAAGATTTTTAACAGAATCTAGAACATCTAAAACTAATGTGCCCTTTAATGATGCTGTTAGATTATCCATTTATATTTAGAGATGAGGCTCAAAGTCAATTAGAAATTTTTCTGGCAAAAATCATAAGGACTTGGAATGATATGGAGAGTAAATTCTTAACGAAATACTTTCTACCGGCAAAGACAACGAGGATAAGGACAAAATAAACAATTTTGTACAACATGAGTTTGAAGCTTTATATGAGACTTGGAAGACATTCAATGATCTCTTAAGGAAATGATGTGAACCTTAATGAAGGTTGAAGAACGCAAAAGTAAAATTGAATATTTTTCTAAAAAACTAATTAATTAAGTTGATATGAGTGAAATAACTTAGACCCCAAATCTTTATAGGAGATTGAAACCTAAGTAATAAGGAAAACACTACAATCAATGATGGAAAAATTGATTGATAAGTTAAAAGGAAGAATTCCATAAAAAAAAGTTTAATAAGTTCAAAATAGTCCTTTAAAGAACTAAGAAGAGAATTAACCTCACAAATAATATGCTGTCTATTGATTGATCATATCTCCACTGAACCACAATCTTAAGGTATTTATAGGGGTGAAAACTCTTTTACAAATAAAAAAATTCCTCAATAACAAAGAATTTCTAAATAGAAAAAAATTCCTAAATAACATAGAAGTTCTAAATAGTTTAAGTATTCCTAAATAGATAAGTATTCATAATTAAATTTAGACATATAAATAGGAAAATAAAATATAATCTAATAAGGAAAAATTTAAAATCTTAATTAGGAAAAGAATAAGGATGACCTAATTTATTTGAATTAAATCAATAAATTCATTTAGGTCTTTCTTATAACTATTGGCCCAACTTTCTTGAGATAAATAATTTAAAGCTTCCTTTAGTCTTTTAGCTCCTTACTTTTGTTATAGGCCCTCCATTAATGAATAATAAATCTTGTTTAAGGTCATTAAATTTTTTATCAGTCCCTCTTTCTTGAAAAGATTCATCCTTGAATGAGCTTCCCCCATCTCTAGTTCATCACCTATATTAAAAAGACTCAAATTAGAAATATTAGATATAGCACTAATATTATAATTCTTAGAAGATCTAACTTATAGGCATGTCATTAATCCTTTCGAGCACTTGGAAAGGTCCATCTCTTCTTGGATGTAGCTTGGAACACCTTTGAGTTGGAAATGTTTTTCCTCATATGTAACCACACTTAATCTCCAGGTTGAAATATCATCTTTTTCCATCCTTTATTGGCTTGTTTGTGCATATTGTTCAGTTCTTTGCTCAATGTTGGCTTGAACCTTCTTATGTAGTTGTTTGACAAATTATGCTTTCTTCTTTCCATCCAAACTAGCTCTCATTTATTGGCAAGTGAATTAAATCTAAAGATGTGATGGGATTAAATCCACAAATAATTTTAAAAGAAGAGTAGTTAGTGGCAAGATGAATAGTTATATTATAAGCAAACTCAAATGTGGTAAACTTTCTTCCAAAGTTTTTAAATTCTTTTATATGATTACATGTAACAAAGTAGACAATATTCTATTCACAACTTCAATTTGACCATCAGTTTGAGGGTGGTATGTAGTAGAAAATAATAATTTAGACCCACATTTACCCCATAAAATTTTGAAAAATAACTCAAGAATTTAACATCTCTATCAAAAATAATAGATTTTGGCACACCATGCAATCTAATAATTCTTTTTTGAAAAAAAACAAGTTAGCTATATAGGTTGCATTATTAGTTTTATTACAAGAAATGAAGTGAGCCATTTTAGAAAACCTTTTAACAATTACATAATGTGGACACTTAATTTTTCCCTCTTCCTCCTAGAATTGGATCTCGATCAATCCGACTAGCTACTCGACCTGAGAAGCTCAAGGTGTAACCCAAGAAGGGAGTGAAAAATGGGAGGTTGGTGTTGGTAGAGGAGAGTTTGGACCGATAAGCCTAGACTTGTAGCCCCAACACTAACTTCTGAAGGGGGTATGCCTTGTGGTACGATTCTACCTAGTTGAAGGATGAAGTAAGAATGAAACAAGAAGAGTGGTATGGATGTCCACCATGCCACTCCTTATGGCCTTTTTACCACTCCTTATGGCATTGTCACTAGAGGTTATGGCATGGGGGCTCTTAATCTCAGATAGTATCTTTTTAACTTCTTCACGCCACTTACTATAACATGGTCACCACTCCTTTTGGTCAATTTAGTGTGCATGTCATCCACTTAAAGAAGGAGAGCATGCACCTATGGTCTGACATAGTGTTGCCTAATGTGCAAAGACATGGGATAAGAGAAGTGCACACATAAGGGATACTAGATCATGCGTAACATTTTCCAACACAATAATTTATGCATGGGATATAAAAACCACCATTTTTCTTCCTTGAGTAGGAAGGAGTTAGTTAAAAAAAATAACACACAACATAAACTATCATCAACAATCACAAAACCAATTTCTCATATTCTCAATGTTGAAGAAGAAAAAACCTAGAAGGGCAGAAGGCAGATCCTTAGAGGACCTCCTTATAAATTCTTCATCTTTTAAACAACGAATGAACAAATAATGTTGGTATTATATTCTAACCATACGTTTATTTTACGATTAAAGTTTTCATTGAATATTTCATTTCTACTTGCTTTTTTTTTCATCTTTTTGAATTGTTGATTTCCCATTTTCATCTATTTTCTTCTCTTTACTTTTGGTTTTGCATAGTCTGTAAGTTTTTAGCTTATTAAAGAATGAAGCTTGATTAAAATAAACCTACTTAATGCATAATCTATAAAAGAGTGAAATTATATAATCCACAATAGCTAAAATTTATGAAACATGACACCTTAGCAAGGAGAAAACTATTTGGACCATGTGAAGAAGTCTTTAATCGTGTCTATGGAGTTTCTTTGAACATGATGTTCTACTAAAGAAGAAGGATCACCCTTAAATGGTGAGAAACATGAGTGAGTGGTGTCCACACCACTCCTTATGGCCTCCATGCCACTCCTTGTGGCCTCCTTGCAATAAAGAGTGACACATACTATTCTCCCATGCATACATATTTATTTCGCTATCTTAGAATTATTGTAGAGAATTATATTAATGTAATTTTTATCTTTTCTTAAAAATATTGCAAGAGGCCTTTAATGTTGTAATTATGTTGTATTTTTCCTTTTTTAATGTAATTTGTTTCTAAGGGTATTTGGGGTGTAAAGGCATATTTCCCCATGAGTGGGTGCTTATTTTCACATTTAAAAATATTATTAATCTACTAATCATTTTATAATATCAATAGTTGTGTTGTTTAAAATTGTGATGTTTTAAATTAATAATGTGTTGACAATTAATTATGGCATGCTACTATAACTTAAGAGGAGATCGGTTCCAATGAATTGGGCATCTGAGGCTGCTATGCCATTTCCTACCTTTTCTATACAAAGCCAATTTTTTAAACCCAGTAGGGTTTGGGGATTCCTCTTGTAAGGATCTTCACCCCCTTCCTTTTTCGATCCTTTTAGCTGCGACTCCTTTTTTTAGGCTTAAGCCTATCATTTTTCTAGGGGCTTAACCTTAATAGTGCCATAATTGTAAAGTTGGAAGCCATACCCCTGGCTTATAGTGGTGACTCCACTAGGAATAAGAAGAAGTTAAATCTGATGATTTTAGTGGTATTCCATTTTTAATTATTATTTTCACTCCGCATAAGTAGATTTGCATTATAGGTGTGTGTGTTAGGGTGCTTTATTTACCCGTATCACATGGTTAAAGGGAATAACATACTTTTACTCAAGGTATGAAGAATGATCATTGTATAACCACTTGTGTGCTTTATATGTTTGGATATATTTTTCCATGGGAGCCTTTGACGTTTACCCTGCAAGACCCAAAACCACATGTAGTATCCTTAGTTATCTCCCTTAGGACCACCGTATAGGTTATTTGTAAAATTTGAATGTAATGTTTTGACTTAGTAAGACCTATTTGGATGATATGTTAATTATGACTAGAATTTTGGAGTGCCCTTATTATGCCCCATCAAAAGTCTTATTTTTTAGTGGGGAGGGATCATTGAATTCTTTAAAAGAGAACCAATTATGGGTCAACCTTGAGTAAACTTTATAATCACAAAGTCTTGCTTGTAATATGGATTTTGGACCTTTATCATAACACATTAAGAGCTATCTGTGTCATTACAAAAGTTAGAATTGTAATGACAAGAAAAGGTCCATGGGATGGTATGTACCTAAAATTTTCATATTCAGAGAGGCATCAATGGATGGTCCCACGATGACATACTCCATAACCTAAAATACCTATGAAGAGAGACTCATCATGGAGATAACAGAGTTATAAGGTCACAAGGATTGATGTGATACTACATTTTGACCTATATGCAAACATGCCATTGCACTTCATGGCATTTCATGCACCACTTACAAGTATCTTATGCATCCATTGGCTCATAGTTCGAAAGCACTATTCTTGAGCAGTTGATCATCAAGTTGGCCGTAATGACTCAAGCAACACATGTAACACCCTTTGACAATCCTGTTAAGAACTATCAAGAGATGTCACATAATGCTTTTACACATTTTCATTTAATTTTTAATAAATACTAAAGCTAATGTCAATAAAAATTTCGGCAGAGTCTCCCTTAAAATTTAACACTATCAACATCTTCTTCAAACAAAACATAACCTGCAGAAGGAAGTACTCCTAATATTTCATACATTCAACCTCAACTTCAATCTTATCAATTCACTAATCATCATCCACAATTTAAATCAAATTCCTTTGATTTTTATCAATATGTTTGCATATTAGACACACTCCATATTTTTCATAATATACTTTAAAGTCATATCTCAAAACAAACATACAAAATATAATCCATAACTATAAAGTATACAAAATATCCAATTACCCATAATTATACAACTATCATTTAAAATTTTAAATACTGCTATATGAACTGAACAAAATACATTATACAAAATCCTTCATTTAACACCTTCTTTTGTGATGTAGTTGATCTGAAACTTTTAAATCTCACTTTACTGGATCTAATCTACCCAGCTGATCTACGTATCAGAAATAAATCTAACATGCTAAACAGTTACTTAGTGGTGTTTGCATGTTCTTAATTCGTCAAAAGTTATAACATAAAGGAAATAGTTATAATAGCATATGCAAATAAAACCATCACTTTGATCATAAGGTAAATTAGTAATTAATTTAATCAATTGAATTCAAATTACTTTTCTAGTTCATAATTAGCTCCAAAATTTAAATTAAAATAAAAAGTGAATAATGACTTTGTAATTAGTTGTTAAAATATTATTAACTAATATAAAAGAATATTCACTTTATATCCAATGATTACCACATTATTAACAAATATAAAGTTCCATATCACATTCACATGTTTTACATAATTTTTATAAACACTTACATTACACTTTGCTCATTATCAATAAATTTCATTTAATTCTTTTACCCTCATATACAGATTTTAAAATCCTAGATTCGGATAACATGTCACTAATGATGAGTAAATGCCTAATATAAAGAATATGGCCAATGACTTACTGATGGCACAAAAGTGCCCACTATCACTAATGATACAAAGTGTTCACTAATGGCACGAGTGTCCAATATCACTGGTGACACAAAGTGTTCTCTAATGGTACAAAGTACTGACTAACACTATGTCTGTCCCTCTCTATGGCCAGCCATTCAATATGATAACTAGGTTTTGCATCAATACAATTGGGCACTTTAATTATTTTTCTCATTCCGATTAATTTTTCAATTATATAAATTTTGTTAAAACATTAATTTTAAGTAAACACTTCATGTTAATCAATTACATAATTAGAATATCCATTTTAACTAAAAATATTTCCTTACAACAACTTTTATATTTCAATATTCTTCACTTTACCATACATGTAATAAAATGCTCCTTAATTTAAATTTAAACATTTTTCATTTGAAACATATTCATCCAGTATATTATAAACAATTATTTTAATTTTAAAATCTTAAACTTTCTTAAAACTATAAACTTACATAATTCTAAATTCAATACTTTGAAAATTCAAAAATTTCTTTAAACTTAGTTTTTGTTTAAAAACTACATAAATATACTTGTTTTTTTTTTATATCAATTATGAATTCAAAATCAATTTCTTCAAGAATTAGTTCCATATCTATTTCTAAACCCTAAATTTGCCAAAACCATAATTTAGCACTTTTAAGGATAAAAAAAAATTAATCCAACTCTAATTTTAGGTTAACAACTACACAACTACACTTAGTTTCACTCATTTATGGATTTATAATAAATTATTTCACTATCTAATTCCATATTTAATTCTAAACCCTAAACTTTCCATAAGCCTAAATTGAATCTTTTAAGATTCAAAAGCTATTTTAAACATAGTTTTAAGCTAAAAATTATATATACACATTTAAAATTATTCAAAAAATGGATTCTAATCTCTTTTCTCTTCATTTAGTTCCATACCCTAACTTTCTCTCTCAATAATTTAATAATTCAATTAAAGTAGTAAAATTAACTTATATAATTCATGAAAATCAAAAGAAAATAAAAGAATAGCAAACTATTAATAAACAAGCACTAACATCTACATAAAGTAACACTTTTTCTCTCTTCCTCAATATTTCCTTAAATATTTGGTGATGATTTTAGTCTTTCTAACCTAATCTAATGAATTCTACTAAAAATTTTAAGTTATATGTGAATTTTCCTTAATTTTGACTTAGGTTGATGGAAGAAGAAAAGAAGAAAAATGGTGGCGGCTATGGTGTGTGGCCATTTGGATGGGGAAGAAGAAAGAAAGAAAATTTAACTCATTTATATATTAATTAGGATTTTATATTGTGTAATGCTCACACCAAAACTTCAGTAGACTTACTTTCTTTAATTATTTCTCAATCCAACTTTTAATTACGTAAAATTATAAAAATAATTTCTTTAATTAATTTAAAGCTATATTATCCATACTTCATATCTCAATTTCAATAAAAATCAAATTCTAGAGTCAAAAAAGTATTTCTATAAAGTTTTACTATTTAAAAATTCTTTTTTAGAATTACCGACTAAATCTATATTCAGATTTAATTTCAACTTCAAGGCTTAACCAACCCCATTTCTCCATCTATTTCAATTACCTGAGTCATTCTCAATATTATATATAGTTAAATATCTATATAATTCAGAAAATACTGGTTAAAAATTTCAAACGTTACAACTCTCTCCCTCTTAAGAAATTTCATCCTTAAAATCTACATGTTCAAGATGTTTGAAATAACTAATGGTATTATTGTCTCATTGTCTCTTCACTTTCCTATGTAGCTTCCTCGGTTAAGTGGTTTTTTTTTCCACAATTCTTTTACTAGAGGAACATGTTTATTCCACAATTCCTTGATTTCTCAAGCCAACTTCTTCTTAACTTAGATTTGACTATATTTCAATGTATTTTTCTTGTACTACATGTGAGGGATCCGATTTGTACTTTCTAAGTATCGATACATGGAATACATTATGTATCTTGGCTAATTCTTGAGGTAAGGCTAGTCGGTAGGCTACCGGCATGGTCTAATAAGCCTAAGATTTAGTTTCTCCCTCTTGCCAAAGCAAAGAAATTTCTTTCATAGTGATACTTTCAAAAATACTTTATGCTCCACATTATATTTTATGTCCCTTTTCTTCCAATCTGCATAAGACTTTTGTCTATCGACTGTAGCTTTTAGCCGATATTTTATGAGCTTCACTTTATCTTCAGTTTATCTTCAATTTATCTGATGAGTTAGGTCCCACAAGCTTACTCTTACTCAATTTAATCCAATAGAGTGGAGTTCTAAATTTTCTTCCATATAATGCTTCATATGGTGTCATACCAACACTTGTCTGGTAGCTGTTGTTATGAGCAAATTCCACTAATGGTAGATGTCTGTCCCAACCATCTTCAAATTCAATAACACAGCTTCTAAGCAGATCTTCAAGTATTTATATCACCCTTTCTAATTGGCCATTAGTTTGTGGATGGAATGCACTACTAAAATGGAGTCGAGTACCTAATGCTTTCTGAAAACTTTTCCATAATCTCAAAGTAAAGAGCAAGTCTCGATCTGATATGATAAACTCTAACACTTTATGAAGCCTGACTATCCCATTTATATACAATTCTTTAAGTCTATCTAGTGAGTAGTCAGTTCTAAATGGAAGAAAATAAGTTGACGTAGTTAATTTATCAATAATCACCCAAATTGCATACCAATCACAAAATCAATAGTGACTCTATTCCATTTCCATTTTGCTATTGTGATGGGTTGCAAAAGACCTAATGGTACTTAGTGTTCTGCTTTGACTCGCTGACATACTAAGCATTAGGTAACATATAAGGCCACCAATATAAAGGCTTTAAATCCTAATACATCTTGTTACTTTCTAGATGCATAGTATATTTAGTATTGTGAGCTTCTTTAAGGATACTCTCTTTTAACTCCTTTACATTTGGAACATAAAGCTGATTCTTGAAGTATAAACCACCATATTCCAGAATATCATAGTCTAATCTTTCACCTTTACGCACTTGTCCCATCACTTCTAGTAGCTTTTAGTTCTTTTGTTGGGCCTCTATAATTTTTTTGCTTAGGGGTTGGTTTAATTCTTAATTTTGTTAGTATAACACATTATATTATTTTTGGTTATATAACATATATATTATGTTTATATCATAACTTATTAATTTATTACTTGCCAAAGTCTTTCGACTTAGAGCATCATTAACCATATTAGCTTTTCTAAGATGGTAATCAATGATATAGTCATAATCTTTGATTAATTCTATCCATCTTCTCTGTCTTAAGTTAAACATCTTTTACCATACAAGTAATGCAGCCAGATTTTTAAAGTAAAACCAATAGCTGCAAGCTCTAAATCATGTGTGGTATAATTCAACTCGTGAAGTTTCAACTATCTAAAAGAATATGCAATCACTTTGCCTTCCTGCATTAACACACAACTAAAGTCCCTAATGAGAAGCATCACTATAAATCAAATAATCTTTACCTGGGCTAGGTTGTGTCAAAATAGGTGCTTCTATCAACATAGCTTTTAACTATTCAAAGGTAGCTTGACATGGTCATCCCCCTTGAATTTGGTTTACTTTCTAAGTAGTTTAGTCAGAGGAAGTGCTATCTTAGAAAATCCTCATACAAGTCCTCTACAGTAACCGGGTAAGCTTAGGAAACTTCAATCATATTCATCGATGCTTACCACTTCAGAATAGTTTCTATTTTACTAGAATCTATATGGATACCATCAGCTGATACCATGTGTCCTAGAAATGTTACCTCTGTTAACCAGAATTCACATTTTGACAACTTAGCATATAATTGGTTCTTTCTTAATGTCTATAACACAATCCTCAAATGTTTATCATGCTCCTCCCTACTCTTGGAATAAACTAGTATATCATTAATAAAAAAACCACAAACTGGTCCAAATAAGGCTTAAAGACTGAATCATCAAATCCATAAAAGCTGCTGAGGCATTGGTCAAACCTAATGGAATGACTAAAAATTTATAATGCTTGTATCGAGTTCTGAAAGCTGTCTTCGGATATATCAGCTTCCTTAGCTTTCATGTAATAATAACCTAATTTAAGATCAATTTTTAAGAATACACTTGCTCCCTTCAGTTGATCAAATAGATAATCAATTCGAGGAAGTGGATATTTATTTTTGATGGTCACTTTATTTAACTACTAATAATCAATACACAACTATAGTGTACCATCCTTCTTTTTTCACAAATAGAACTGGTGCACCTAAAGTTACATACTAAGTCTAATAAACCCTTTATCAAGCAATTCTTGTAACTGCACTTTTAACTCCTTCAGTTTTGGAGGTGCCATGTAATACCCCTATACCCCATATACGCACACTACATACAACCGCATCTGTAATATACATATACTGGATACAGGAGTGTCACGGTTTATATTAACCAAACCAATCTTTCCTTTTAGCAATAATATGAGAAAACTGAAAACATTTAAATCTTATTATAAAACATAATAGGTAAACCATTTATTTATTATGCAGTGAAAAATGTAGCGGTATATATATATATATATACATACATATCAATATGTACAAAATATAAAGATTATACATGTTTGGCAGATTGTCTTTGATCTTGAAGTCCACAATCAACGCTTCACAAGTCTAGACTCGACTCGGTCTAGCTAAACTCTCCGGTTCAACCGAATCTACCCTGTCACCTGCTCGATGAACCACAATCGCGCTAAGCCAACGACTTAGTGGTACAAACTATGATGACAATATGCTTCAATGTAATGCCAATGTCATACTTTCAAACGTTATAAACAATATACAAGAATATCATATTTCATAACATTACATTTCATTATATTATTCAATTGTTTCAACATTTATGATTCACATTTAAGCAAAGACAAGAATGGGTCCAAAAATGATCTAATATGCTATTCAAAGTTCAGAGTTACTGCTTTGGTCCATAATCACATTCATTAAGCCCGTAGGCTATATATATATCTATAGATAATGTAACAGACCCAGTCTCTTGGACCTCAACCCGGCTAGACCCTAGGGCCCTAGTATCTTGGTCCTCAATCCGGCTAGACTGTTACAGTTTTTGAGGCTTACGACCCGATCTTTTCACCTCAAAAACATCATATATCACATTTTTCAGCTGGGCTCAGCTTACAACCCAGTCTTTTCACCTGCCCAGTGATTCATAGGCATGCCACCAAACCCAAAACTCTGAAAATTGAATAACATACTAGGCACATAATTAATTCATTTATCTCAATTCATTTCTCATAATCAAACTAGGCTCATTGCCTTAATATATCATCTTTTCTCAATTTTTCTTATTCTTCTATTTCATCTCAATATCGATTGGTTACATTATGTTTTCACATCTCATATCACATATTTCCACATTTCTTTTCATATACAATACTTTACTCAATTGCATTGATACATCAACATAATTCACATTATGCATATCATAACATATAACTCATTCATCAACAATATATCAAGTAACTTAACACATTTCTCAACTAAATGTGTTAAGTCCCAATGTCATATAAATGTATACAATCAATCAAAGTTTGTACTTACCTCTAAGAGCAACAACACCACTCTATCAACTCCTCTTCCAAGATAACTCTCAACACTTGAATTAAGGTAGCTCAAATCTCTTCAAAACCTAATCCAAAGGTGTTCATACACACTCACTTAGAGATACACATGAGATAATATGGATAAGAACCAACTAGGGCAAACTCTACACATGACATGCTCAACAACACGGGCTAGTCCCTGATCGTGCCCTAAACTCACAACACAGAAGCTTTGACACGCTCAGTGACATGGGCGTGTCACTGGCCGTGTCAATCCTCCCTCAACACAGTAGCTATGACACGCTCAGTGACATGGGCGTGTCATTGGACTTGTCAATCCACCAACATCACAGTAGCTATGACATGCTCAGTGACATGGGCGTGTCACTGGACGTGTCAATACTACTCCAACACAGAAGTTGTAACACGCTCAGTGACATGGGCGTGTCACTGGTCATGTCACCCATTCAGAAAACAGAACCATTGACACGCCCAAAGACTTGGCCGTGTTCATGGGCGTGTCAGGCCAAAAATCTTGATTCCGGCAACATCAACACCACATCCAACAAACCTCTTTCTTTTACCATCTTCCACTCTAAACAAACTTAACCAAACACATCAATAAACCATAATAAACTTGAAAAAACACCAAAACAACTCAATACATACATCACAACACAAATCACAATCATAATCACAACTCATCACATACACAAAACACAACACTTGCTTTTCATCACCAAACTTAACTCTTTTTCTTCAAACTAACCCCAAAATCAAAGCCAATAAGACCAAACACTCTCAAACATACCACAATCAAACCTACACATATCAACAACAACTTCACTTCACAAACTCAAAAGAAAACCAAAGAATCAAGTCGAAAACTTACCAAAAGTGAAGAAAATCTTTAGAATTCCAACTTGATCACTTGAAACACCTTCAAATCTTGAGTTAGGAAATCACAAAACCCTCTCTTCCTTGGTTTATAATGGTGGCCGGCTCTTGAAGAAAGAAAGAAGAAGATAATGGAAAAGTCAAACAACTCTCAACTCTTAAACCACACAATTCTCCAATTAATCTCCACCAAGCAATTATAATAATATAATATTCATAAATATCATCTTCCACTTACTTTAATTTCCATTTCAAAATAACCAAAATATCCCCTTTGACCTTAATTAAATGTTGACTTGTATATGTTGTATATATCTCTATATATACAACATAAACACACTCCTCTAACCTTTCTTATCTTCCCACTTAAACATATACATACTTATAACATTTAATCCAAATACAACAATAAGTATTCCAAAAATTTTAGGGTATAGTTTGGAATATTATAATTCTCCCCCTCTAAAAATAAATTTTATCCTCCAAATTACCTAATCTCAAGTCTGAAACAATTGAGGATACTGATCTCTCATCGCTTGCTCACTCTCCTAAGTGGCCTCTGCTCTAGCATGATTCTTCCAAAGAACCTTCACAATTGGCACTTTCTTATTTCTCAACTCTTTCACTCCATGTGCCAAAATAACCACCGGTTCCTCTTCAAAAGTCAGATCGGACTCACTTCAATATATTCTACTGATAAAACATGAGATGGGTCTGACCTATACCTTCGTAGCATAGAAACATGGAAGACATTGTGAATTTTATCCAACTCAGGAGGCAAAGCTAGTCTATAAGCAACTGGTCTAACTCTGTCCAATAAAATGAGGACTCAACTTCCCTTTTCGGCCAATTCTCAAAATCTTCTTCCAAGGAGATACTTTCAGAAATACTTTATCTCCTACATTGAACTCTACGTCTCTCATCTTCAAATCTGAATAAGATTTCTGTAGGTCTGAAGCTACTTTCAACCGATCCCGAATTATTTTTACTTTCTCTTCCGTTTCTTTAATCAAATCGGGACCAACCAACTTGCCTTCTCCAACTTCATTCCAACATAGAGGTGTTCTACATCTTCTACCATACAATGCCTTATAAGGTGCCATTTTAATACTAGACTGATGACTATTGTTGTAAGCAAATTCCATCAATGGCAAAAATATGTCCCAACTTCCAGAGAAATCATTGACACAACTTCTCAATATGTCCTTTATAATCTGTATCACTCTCTCTGACTGCCCATCTGTCTGCGGATGAAAAGCAGTGCTAAAGTGCAATCGAGAACCCAAAGCACTATGTAAACTCTTCCAAAACCTTGAAGTGAACTGGGGATCTCAATCAGACACCAAAGAAATTGGAACTCCATGCAATCTTACAATCTCACTAATATACAACTCAGCCAACTTTTCTAGAGAATAGTCCATTCTAACTGGAAGAAAATGAGCTGTCTTCGTCAACCGATCAACAATCACCCAGATGGCATCCTGCTTCCTCTGAGTCAACGGCAAACCAGTCACAAAACCCATCGTCACACATTCCCATTTCCACTCAGGCACCGATAAAGGTTGGAGCAACCCTGTTGGAACTTGGTGCTCGACCTTCACTCTCTGACAAGTGAGACATTTAGATACAAACTCCGCTATATCTCTCTTCAATCTGACCACCAATAGTGTTGCTTCAAATCATGATACATCTTGGTACTTCTAGGGTGCATAGCAAAAACCGACTGATGTGATTCCTCCAAAATAATCTTTCTCAATCTTGCATCATCAAGAACACACAATCTATCTTTATACCATAAACTACCATCACTTCTCACCTGAAAGTCTCGACTCTCTCCTTTTTGGCAATCCAAAATAACTTTTCAAATTTTCTCATCAGCCAACTAAGCCTCTTTAATCTGATCCAACAACACCGGTCTCAATTGCAACTGAGCTAACAAAGCACTATCATCACATGATTCAAAACTAGCATGCAACGCTCTTAATTCAACAAGCAATGAGAGTGAATTAACAGTCAAACCTGCCAAAGACTTTCGACACAAGGCATCTGCAACAACATTCGCCTTGCCAGGATGATAATCAATCAAACAGTTATAGTCTTTAATCAACTCTAACCACCGTCTCTGCCGAAGATTCAGTTCTCTCTGAACCCCCAAATATTTCAAACTCTTGTGATCCGTATAAATGAAACACTTCTCCCCATACAAGTAGTGTCGCCAAATCTTCAAAGCAAACACTATAGCTGCCAACTCCAAATCATGCGTTGGATAATTAAGCTCATGTGGCTTCAACTGCCGAGAAGCATAAGCTATGACTCTACCTTCTTGCATCAAAACACAACCTAAACCATTATGTGAAGCATCACTGTAAATCACATATGGTTTATCTTCCATAGGTAAGGTAAGAACAGGAGCTTGAGTCAACATCACCTTCAACTGCTCAAAGCTTGCTTGACACTGATCTGTCCACACAAATCTAACTCCCTTCTGAAGTAATCTGGTGAGTGGAGTAGCTATCAAAGAAAAACTCTTCACAAACCGTCGATAATAGCCTGCCAAATCCAGAAAACTTCTAACTTCAGTCATTGACTTCGGTGGACTCCAATTCAAAATGGCCTCAACTTTACTCGAATCAACTCTTATACCTTCTGCTGACAGACCCAGAAAAGTCACTTGATCAAGCTAAAACTCACACTTTGATAGCTTAGCATACAATTGCTTCTCTCTCAAGGTCTACAATACAATCCACAAATGCTTATCATGATCCTCCTTATTATGCGAATACACCAAAATATCATCAATAAAAACTACTACGAACTTATCTAGATAGGGTCAAAACACCCTATTAATCAAATCCATAAAAGCTGTTGGTGCATTCGTCAACGCAAAAGGCATTACCAAAAACTCATAATGCCCATACCTTGTGAGAAAAGCTGTCTTAGGAACATCTTCAGCTCTGACCCTCAATTGATGGTACCCTGATCTCAAATCAATCTTGGAAAACACTACTGCTCCCTTCAACTGATCGAAGAGATCATCAATCCTAGGCAAAGGATACTTATTCTTTATAGTCATTTTATTCAACTGCCTATAATCAATGCACAATCTTAAGGTACCATCCTTCTTCTTTACAAACAAAACAGGTGCTCCCCACGGAGACACACTAGGGCGAACAAATCCTTTATCCAATAACTCCTGCAATTGCATCTTCAATTCTCTCAACTCAGCAGGTGCCATACGATAGGGAGTAATAGAGATGAGAGTGGTACCAAGCAATAAATCAATACCAAACTCAACATCTCTCTCAGGAGGTAACCCTGGCAACTCCTCAGGAAACACATCTGGGAATTCCACAACTGTGGGTATACTATCAAGCTGAGAACTCACGACTTTGGTATCTACCACATGAGCAAGATAAGCCTCACACCCTTTTTGAATCAACTTCCTAGCTGCAACAGCTGAAACAAACAAGGATGCAAGTTGTCTCTGCTCACTAGATACCATCACACTTCTACCATCACTGGTTCTCAGGGTAACATACTTCTTTTGACAGTCTACCACGGCACCATGCTTAGACAACCAATCCATGCCTAAGATCAAATCATACTCCTTAAAAGGCACTTCAATCAAATCACCAAGAAATTCCTCATCTTGTACCACAACTGAACTATCTTGGTGCACCTTGCTAACTACCACACTATACCCTAAAGGATTTGTCACCAAGACATCAAATCCTAGGGACTCAGAATGCAATTCAGTCACAGGCAAGATAGATGCACTTATGTATGAATGAGTAGATCCTGGATCAATTAGAGTAAGAACTGAAATGCCAAATAAAGAAAATATACCTGCAATGATGGCCGATGCTTCCAGCTACCTCTGCATCACATACACTCGCTGAGATGACCCAGCCTCATATGGCCTACTGCTTCCGGTCGACCACCTCTACTGAAACTTCTGCCCCCTCGACCTCCTCTGCTAATACTAAGTTGAGAAGCTGCAATATCGGTCTGCCTATCCTCCTGTAGCTCGAGACAATCTCTGATGAAATGGTCAGGCAATCCACATCTAAAACATACAGCTGATCCACCAATCTTCCAACAAACACCCCCATGTGCCCTACCATAATGAACACATGTAGGTGGAATGGATCTTTGAACCATTGGAGTTGGAGCACTAGCTACAGAAACTGTAGGTCTCGGACTCTGCCTCTGATACTGAACTGACCTACCAGACTGCCTCTGGCTCCTACTGATCCTCGGAACAAAACTTCCTCTGTCTCTCTTCATAGATGAAGACCCTACCCCAAACTGGGGTCTCCTAACTCTAGTCTCCTCTTCAGTAGCAGCTGCTGCAATACCGTGTGCTCTCTCAATACTTCTAGCTGCTGCAACCAATTGAGAAAAATCTTGATACCGAGAATCAGCAACAATACACATAATAGAGGGTATTAATCCCTCCTCAAATCTCCTGCACCGGTCAATCTCATCTAAAATAATTCCACCGGCATAATGACTCAACCGGATGAACTCTATCTCATACTCTGTCACTGTCCGGTTATCTTGTGTCAAATTCAGAAACTCCATCTTCTTGGCATCCTTATACTCCCTCGGAGTATATTTCTGCTCAAACTCCCGCAGAAAATCACTATAAGACAAGGTCGGTGGATCATCCATGGCATGGGGAACCGTCTTCCACCAATCATAAGCATCTTTCTGCAGAAGGGATCTAGCATAATCAAATTTCTCCTCAGAAGTAGCTTACTGCTGAATGAATACCCTCTGCACTCTATCCAACCACTGCTCAGCTACTGCAGGATCTGTAGTACCAAAGAAATCTTCAGCCCCAAACTTCCTCAATTTATAATAATGCCTCACCGGCACTTGTGGCTGTGGTTGCGGTGGCAGCTGCTGCACTAGAGCTTGCCTCAACAATTCTACCACATGTCGTAGCCAAACCGGTGAAACCTCATCAGCAGCTGGTCTCTCTGGCACAAGAGCATGTGCCTCTCCAGCTCTCTCAACCCTAGCAGCATCTCTACCCGCTTCAGGAGTTACACTCTCAACACTATCTTCTACGGACTGACGTGACTGAGACGTCATCACTACCTATATCTGTAAACACAGCAGAATATACCTCATCAAAGATCAGAGACTGCCAGTGCCAAAGCATATATCTTATTTAAAATCATATTTTAAAATCAAAATTTCTTTTTCTTACAATTCACCTAGGTTGAGAATCTCAAATCTAGGCTCTGATACCAAAATAGTTGTAACACCCCTATACCCCATATACGCACACTACATACAACCACATCTGTAATATACATATACCAGATACAGGAGTGTCATGGTTTATATTAACCAAACCAATCTTTCCTTTAAGCAATAATATGAGAAAACTGAAAACATTTAAATCTAATTATAAAACATAATAGGCAAACCATTTATTTATTATGCAGCGAAAAATATAGCGGTATATATATATATATACATACATATCAATATGTACAAAATATAAAGATTATACATGTTTGGCAGATTGTCTCTGATCTTGAAGTCCACAATCAACACTTCAGAAGTCTAGACTCGACTCAGTCTAGCTGAACTCTCCGGTCCAACCGGATCTACCCTATCACCTGCGCGATGAACCACAATCGTGCTAAGCCAACGGCTTAGTGGTACAAACTATGATGACAATATGCTTCAATGTAATGCCAATGTCATACTTTCAAACGTTATAAACAATATACAAGAATATCATATTTCATAACATTACATTTCATTATATTATTCAATTGTTTCAACATTTATGATTCACATTTAAGCAAAGACAAGCATGGGTCCAAAAAGGATCTAATATGCTATTCAAAGTTTAGAGTTACTGCTTTGGTCCATAATCACATTCATTAAGCCCGTAGGTGATATATATATATATATATATATCCATGGATAAAGTAACAGACCCAGTCTCTTGAACCTCAACCTGGCTAGACTCTAGGGCCCCAGTATCTTGGTCCTCAACCCGGCTAGACTGTTACAGTTTTTGAGGCTTACGACCCAGTCTTTTCACCTCAAAAACATCATATATCACATTTTTTAGCTGGGCTCGGCTTACAACCCGGTCTTTTCACCTGCCCGACGATTCATAGGCATGCCGCCAAACCTAGAACTCTGAAAATTGAATAACATACTAGGCACACAATTAATTCATTTATTTCATTTCTCATTATCAAACTAGGCTCATTGCCCTAATATATCATCTTTCCTCAATTTTTCTCATTCTTCTATTTCATCTCAATATCAATTGGTTACATTATCTTTTCACATCTTGGTGCGCGTCGCGCTGTGCTATAGCAATACCGCAAGTGAACGGGTCGCCCAAGTAATATAGTAGTGAGTTAGTTATCGTTCCACTGGGGACAAGGCCAAGTACTAGTTCAAACCTTAACCGTTGTTTAGCAAATTAATAGTTGTGTGATGCTTTGTAATTAAAAACAACTAAATTAATAACTGGAAGTAAAGGGAAATTAAATGTTGTGCAAAAAGGATTGATAATAATAATACTATCCAGATATTGAATCCCTCTAGCCTCAAGGATATTTATTAACAATCAATTCAGTTAAATCATTCAATAGAGTTGAGTTGGCATTCCTCTAAATTAGACTAAAACCTCTTCGAGTGAATTAGTCCCTAATCGCTAAGTAGAGTGCCGGAATCTCTTCTCAAACACAATTAAATAGATCATGCATTAAGAACAAGGAACTATAAACCAAAGGATCTTGTAAGTCTATCTCTAGCACCCCAATCAATCCTCAACCCTTATGAGTAATCAATTCATATCAAGCTTTCTCAAGTCAATAATATGAAAATTGCAACCAATCAATAAGCATGCTATTATCAATTGGAAATAAATCATTGAGCATCATAAGAATAAAACAACTCAATCAAATAATTCAACTAAATATAATTATTCAATCCATATAAATAAGCTAGGGTTCATCAATATCTAGATAGAGAAGGAATTAGTTCATGTTCAAAACCAGAAAAACAGAGCAAGATAAATGAGTAAAAGAAACCAAACAATCCATGGTGAATAATTTGTATTTCTTCACTTCAATCCTTGATTCTTGATTTAGGGCTTGTATAAGATGTATCTCCTTCTTCAAACTCAGCTCAAAACCCTCCTCTTTACTTTAGTTGTTGGCTCCTTCTCCCTTGTTCAAGCTCCCCTGTTTCAAGCTCCAGAATCCCCTAAAATCTCCCTCTTCTTCTCTTTTTATTTCCCTCTAAAGCTCAAGTCATGCTTCCAACTCACTTCCGACTCACTTTGTCTCCCACATTCCCTTTGTTCAACCTTTCTTTTCCTCAAATTAGGCAAGCTTTTCTTTTGTCTAATATTACTTTTGACTAAAACTAAACTTTGTTCCCCACTTGTCTGTAGAAAAATTGAACATTTCAAAGTTGCCCTATGTGACATGGCCAAGCTTGCTGGCCGTGTCACCTTCTTCCCTTTCTTTCCTTGTTTTCTTCTAGGTGACACGGCCAAGCTCCTGGCCGTGTCATGTGACACGGCCAGTGGCTTGGCCGTGTCATGTGGGTGTGTCACTTTCTGCTTTTAGCTTCGTCAACTTGCCCTCTTTGATTCCAAGGGTGACACGGCCAAGCTTGTGGCCGTGTCATGTGACACGGCCACTGGCTTGGGCGTGTCACCTGGGTATGTTGGCTTCTGGTTCATTTCTTTTCCTTCCTTAGTTCTTTGGCTTGAATGGGACATGGCCAGGCTTGTGGCCGTGTCATGTGACACGGCCACTGGCTTGGCCGTGTCACTTGCCAGTGTCTTCTTCTGCCAAATTTTCTTTCCTTTCTTGGTCTCTTTGATTTTTACTCTTTGGGTGAGACACGGCCATGGACTTGGGCGTGTCACCTGGCCGTGTCATCTACTGCCTTGAAGAAATTTTGAGGGACACGGCCAAGCTTGCTTTGGCTTGGCCATGTCTTGCTTGCTTTATGCTTTTTCTTCATTGTTTTGATCATCCAAGGGAGTTTTTGCACTTTGACTTAAAATAAACACTTAAAACAAACTTTAAACCAAAATCAAATGAAACATTAACTAAAAACACATAGAAATCATACTAAAAACAAGTATAAAAACACTCTTATCAAATACCCCCACACTTAAATCCTTGCTTGTCCCCAAGCAAGGCTAAACTCAAAACAAACTAAACACAAAAATTTTGTCAAGTTCAAGAGTTATAACCAATTGCATCAAGACTTCCCTATCCCTAAATCCACAATCATTATGAAATCGAATAAAATCGATACCAATGCAATTAAGTGGCTTTCCATGCATAATCTATGTTGTCACTCCCTCACCAACTCTTATAAAGTGTTTGATAAGGTGGTGTTTACACTCATAACAATCAATGAAAGATTATTGCCATAGGCTTGCTTATCTATCAAACCTCCACTACTTAATTACAATTAAGCATCAATCAAAAGGTCTTTTATTGGGTTGTAATGGGGTTAAGGCAGAGGCATGGCATTTGGGAAATGTGAGCTTAATCATTAAGTTCAAGAGCACTTCAAGAATGAAGCAACCAATCATATAAATAACCCAACGATCCCAAAACACCTTCCTCTTATCTATCCCTTGACATTTAAAGAACTTTTCAAGGGAACTCACTTATTACATCTTGTAACATATTCCAACCCTTTTAACAAGAACAATTATTCTTATTTTTCTTCTTTTTATTTGATTTTGATTTTTTTGATTTTGCAATCTTAAACCTACTAAATTTAACCCCACACTTAATTCAACACAACACTTGGTCGTAAACGCTCTTAAGATGCTCTTGACCTAATGAAAGGGTAAGAGTTAAAACAACAAGGTTCAAGCTAATGATGTTGTGAAAAAGAAATAAAAGGAAAAAACACATAGGCTCAAAATTGGCTAACTAAGGTTAAAATTAGGGTTGGTCTTGGGTTCACCTAAGTGCCTTAATCATCTTGATGCCAAATTGAAATTTTTATGTAGTCTTAAAATGTATATCAAAGCAAGTTCTATCAAGTCATCAATCAAAGATGTTTTCCCACACAAAGAATAATAAGTTGATGGCTCAATTTCTCACTAGGTTGATGGTGATGCAAGGAAAAACCAACAAAATTGACAAAAAGTATCAATTCTACTCAATTCTCAAATTTATGCTTCTAAAATTCAAAAGTCATCTATCAACAATGTTTATAACAATTGAACTTTCCAAAATTGAGTTATTTAAAGAAAACATTAAATAAACCTAAACAAGGATAACTTAAAACATAAAATGCACCCCACACTTAAAAATTCACATTATCCTCAATGTGAGTATGCATACACTAAAAGAGAATTTAGATGAAACATATTATTATTATTATGATTATTATTAATAATATTATTATTTTTTAACCAAAAATGCAGAAATTAAAGACATAATAATTAAAGAATGAATAAAATGGTGGGTTGCCTCCCACCCAGCACTTCTTTAACGTCGTATTAGTTGGACGGTTAGGGCAATTGTTCCTAGTCTTGGATGTGTAAAACCTCCTTTAATTCCTGTATTTCCCTTCGAAAATAAAGTTTGAACCTGTGCCCATTGACTTTAAAATCTCCTTTTTCCGGGTGAGTTATTTCAACCACTCCGTAGGGGAAAACTTCCTTGACAGTAAAAGGACTAGACCATCGAGATTTCAACTTGCCTGGAAAGAGTCAAAGCCTTGAATTGTACAGTAATACCTGATCTCCTGCTTGAAACTCTTTCCATTCCTTAATGCGAGCATCGTGCCATCTCTTGATACGTTCTTTATACATTCTCGCATTGTCATAAGCTTGCAATCTCCACTCGTCTAACTCGTTTACCTGTAATTTTTGCTTTTCACCTGCACAAGCTAGATCAAGGTTAATTTGTTTTATGGCCCAATATGCATTATGCTCTATTTCAACAGGTAAATGGCAAGCTTTTCCATATACCAACCTAAATGGTGTAGTGCCCAAGGGAGTTTTGAATGCAGTCCTAAAAGCCCATAGAGCATTGTCCAATTTCTCGGACCAATCCTTTCGGGATCGCTCTATAGTTTTTTCCAAAATTCTTTTAATCTCCCTATTCGTGTTATCAACTTAGCCACTAGTTTGGGGATGATAGAGAGTAGCAAACCTATGTGTAACTCCTAATCTTTTGAAAACTTTCGCAAGCTGAAAGTTACAAAAGTGAGTATCCCTATCACTTATAATTGCTTTTGGTGTACCATATCGAGAAAATAATTTCTTCAAAAATTTCACCATAACTCTAGCATCATTGGTTGCCAAGGCTTGGGCTTCAGGCCATTTAGATACATAGTCTATAGCTATAAGAATGTATTTGTTACCAAAGGAATTGGGAAAGGGTCCCATAAAGTCGATCCCCCATACGTCAAAGATTTCACAAACTAAAATCCCATTTTGGGGCATCTCATCACGAGATGAAATGTTTCCAATTCTTTGGCATTGATCACAATAGTTTACAAATTCGTAGCTATCCCTAAACAAAGTGGGCCAATAAAATCCTGATTCTAGTACCTTTTGAGCAGTTCTATTGGCTCCCATATGACCACCAGCTGGTCCAACATGGCATTGACTAAGAATGTTCATTGTTTCGGGCCATGCCACACATCGTCGGATCATGTGATCCTTACATAATCTAAACAAAAAGGGATCCTCCCAAAAGTAATATTTTAAATCAGAAAAGAATTTCTTCTTTGCTTGATAAGTTAAATCCTTAGGAAGTTCCCTAACAGCTAAATAGTTAGCAAAATCTGCAAACCAAGGTGTTTCAAAATTTAAGTTACTTACTTCACTTACCATGGCGTACAACTGCTCATCGGGGAAATGATCATCAATGTCTCCTTCTTCAAACCTCTCCAAGGTTGGATTCTCCAAGCAAGAAAGATGATCTGCTGCCAGATTTTTAGCTCCCTTCTTATCTTGAATCGTCAAGTCAAATTCCTGCAATAATAAGACCCAACAGATTAGCCTCGACTTTGTATCAATTTTCACAAATAAATACCTCAAAGCCGAATGATCTATATAAATAATCACTTTTGACAAGATTAGATATGATCTAAACTTGTCAAAAGCAAAAATCACAGCCAGCAGCTCTTTCTCTGTAGTTGTGTAATTAGCTTGAGCTGTGTTCAAGGTCTTGCTTGCATAGTAAATAGGCTGGAAGTATTTCTCCTTGCATTGACCCAAGACCGCTCCCACTGCAAAGTCACTTGCATCGCACATTAGTTCAAATGGTAGACTCCAATTGGGAGCTACCATGATTGGAGCATAGGTCAATTTCTCCTTAAGAGTTGTGAATGCTCTCAAACATTCCTCATCAAAAACAAAGTTCACATCTTTCTCAAGGAGTCTTGTTAATGGACGAGCTATCTTAGAAAAATCTCTAATGAACCTCCGATAAAAACCCGCATGTCCTAGAAAAACTTCTGATGGCCTTCACAGATGTGGGTGGTGATAACTTCTCAATTATGTCTACCTTTGCCCGATCCACCTCAATGCCCTTGCTTGAAATTTTGTGTCCCAACACGATTCCCTCTTGAACCATGAAATGACACTTTTCCCAATTAAGCACTAAATTGGTTTCCTCACATCTCATCAAGACTCTTTCAAGGTTTTCCAAACATCTTTCAAATGAGCTGCCATAGACCGAGAAGTCATCCATAAACACCTCCATAATATCCTCTATAAGCTCATCAAAGATTGCTACCATGCACCTTTGGAAAGTTGCAGGATCATTGCACAACCCAAATGTCATTCTTCGATATGCGAATGTCCCATATGGGCAGGTGAATGTAGTTTTCTCTTGGTCTTCCGGGCAATAGAAATTTGAAAATAGCCTGAAAGGCCATCCAAAAAGCAGTAGTATTCATGGCCGGAAAACCTCTCCAACATCTGATCAATGAAGGGTAAAGGAAAGTGATCCTTTCTAGTTGCATCATTCAATTTTCTGTAGTCAATGCAAACCCTCCAACCGATAACTGTTCTTGTTGGAATCAGCTCATCATTTTCATTAGGGACCACTGTCATCCCTCCTTTCTTTGGTACTACCTGAACTGGGCTCACCCAAGAACTATCTGAGATCGGATAGATAATCCCTGCATCAAGTAGTTTGATCACTTCAGTCTTCACTACATCTTTCATCTTTGGGTTTAGTCTCCATTGCGGTTGCACTACTGGTTTGAATTCATCTTTCATCAGTATCTTGTGAGTGCAATAGGATGGACTGATACCCTTTTATGTCTACTATCTTCCAAGCTATCACTTGCTTATGTTTCTGCAACAACTGAATAAGCTTCTCCTTCTGCTCAAAAGATAGATGGGAACTCAGAATTATTGGCAGTTTCTTTTTCTCTGCCAGAAATCCATACTCAAGGCGATCTAGAAGAGGCTTCAGTTCCAAGTTGGGTGGATCAATCACCGATGGTTTTGGCTTTTCTTCCTTTGGCATCTCAATAGTCTCATATGTCCTGCATTTGAACGATTTGCTTGCTTCAAGAAAAGCAAGCTGCTCCATTGCTTCTTGACCCTCAACATTTTTCTGCAATAAACACAACTCAAGGGGATCCTTGGAAATAATGTTAGTAACACAATTTACTGTCTCATGCTCAATAATATCATTGCATGATTCCACCTCATCAAGTGAAAGTGAATGTTTCATGGCATCATGAATACTAAAAATAACTTTTTCATCACCCACTCTCAAAGTTAATGTGCCATCATGTACATCGATAAGGGCACGGGCTATATTTAAAAATGGCCTACCAAGAATAAGTGAAACATCCGCATCCTCATCAATATCAATGACAACAAAATCATTGGGGAAAATGAAATTCACGACTTTTACCAACACATCTTCTATAATGCCACGAGGGTGGATTACTGACTTGTCAGCAAGTTGGATGGTCATGAGTGTTGGTTTAGGTTTACCAATGCCTAACTCTTTAAACATTTTATAGGGCATAACACTTATGCTAGCCCCCAAATCAACTAATGCTCTTTTAACCTCAAGATTACATATCAAACATGGAATGGTAAAACTACCTGGATCTTTTAACTTCTTAGGTAACCTTCTTTGCAAAATTGCCGAACTCTTTTCAGATAAATGCACTAAAGACACTTCCTTAAGTTTCCTTTTGTTAGAAAGGATATCTTTCAAAAATTTGGCATACTTAGGCATTTGTGACAAAGCTTCAGCAAATGGAATATTAATGTGCAATTATTTAAAAAGTTCAAGAAACTTACCGAACTGAGCATCAATATTGTCCTTGTTCATCCTTGCCAGATAGGGTACTCTAGGTCGGTATTCCTTCAAATTGGGGCTGCTTTCTTGCGGCTGCTTCTCTCTCTCACTTTCTAGTGTAGCTTTCTCTCCCGAAGTGACAGGAGGATCATCTTCTTTTTCTTTTTCTTGTACTTCAGCCCTTTTCTCTTCCACATTACCCTTGATCTCTTTTCCACTCCTTAAGTTGCTCTTTAGGATTTATCTCAGAGTTGCTAGGTAAACTCTCTTGTGGTCTCTCACCGAGCATCTTGGCAATTTGTCCCACCTGATTCTCCAAATTATGAATAGAGGCTTGCTAATTTCTTAGGGTGGTTTCAGTTGATTGGTGCCTAGTTTCAGAAGCTGCTATAAATTTCTCCATCATGTCCTCCAAACTACTCTTTCTTGGAGGGGCTGCTTCTTGATGTTAGGGCTGCTGGAATCCAGGGGGAGGTCTTGGATTATTTTGATTATTCCATGAGAAATTTGGATGATTTCTCCACCCCGGATTGTATGTGTTGCTGTTTATTCTGCTGTTGCCTTGGCATATTTCCAACATAATGTACTTGCTCTTGCCTAGCAAACATGTTGCCACTTTGGCAATCTTGACTTTGATGTCTACCCCCACACCATTCACAAGACATCATTTGCATTACTTTCCCAGAAGAAGAGGCCAAGGAATCAAATTTTTTATTCAATGCTTCCAATTTTGCTGTCAAAGCCACCACAGGATCTAATTGGTGTGAACCCATGACCTTCAGCTTTCCTTACTCCCTTGGGGCTTGCCACTGATAATTGGTGATAGCCATGTCTTCAATTAAATCCCTTGCTTGTTCATGTGTCTTGTTGTTTATGGTACCACCAGCTGCTGCATTAATGGATTGCTTACTTACATAATTCATCCCATTGTAAAATGTTTGAATTTGAAGCCATAGTGGAAGTCCATGATGAGGACACCTTCTCAGCAAATCTTTAAATCTTTCCCAGGCATTGTTTAGGTCATTTTTATACTAGCTTTTAGTATGATTTTATGTGTGTTAATGTTTTGATTGATTTTTGTTTTAAGTTTGTTTATTGTGTTTGTTTTTAGGTTTGAGAGCAAAAACACCCTTGGAAGATCAAAACAGTAAAAAACAGAGCAAAAATGAAGAAACAGGAAGAGACACACCCAGAGACACGGCAAAGTCTCTGGCCGTGTCTCACCTGATGAGCAAAACCAAAGAACAGAGCAAGAAAGAGCAAAAATCAAGCAGGAGAGGACACACCCAGGGGACACGGCCGTGTCCTTGGCCGTGTCCCTCCAAAAATGCCAGACACGGCCAAGTTCATCCTGACTTGGCCGTGTCACACTCCAAAGAAGAAGAAAGGAAAATCAAGCAGGAGAGGACACTCCAAAAAGCTCAAACATGGCCAAGCAATCTAAGGCTTGGCCGTGTCACTCACCTCTCACCAAAGAAAAGAAAGAAAGAAAGGAAGAGTCACAGTGAGGGACACGGCCAGTTGACTTGGCCGTGTCCCATGGAAATTAAAGAACACGACCAAGACAACCAAAGCTTGAACCTTGTCACCTAAAGGAAAGCGAGCAAAAGGGCAAGAGACACGGCCAAGCTCACCCAAGCTTGGCCGTGTCACCTGAATTTCTATAAAATCTGTCACACGACAGAGAAAAAAAAGGACTGGAGAGCGGCTAGGGTTTGGAGCAAAAAGAAAAGAAAAGAGAAGAGAGGGCACTCCTAACTTGGGATGAGGAGAGAGTGACACTCTCCTTGTCCCTCATCTTCATCCTCCATCTTCATCTTCTCCATCTTCCATTGACAAGCTTCAATTTGGTTCTTTGGGATAAATTGGGTTACAAGCTCTCAAAGGTTGAAGAAGCTTCATTGAAATGATTGGTGACTTGAGAAAGCTCATTTCTATCTTCCAAAGGCACAATCAATTGAAGGATTGGTGATTTGAGAAAGCTCCATCCATATTGCAAGGGGAATCAACCATTGAAGAGGCTTGAGTTCTTCATCATACATCAAGTGGAGCTAGGAGGAAGATTAGCAATCCTACTCTTGGCATCTTCACAAGGGGTTTTTCTATTCTCTCTTTTAATTCATTTCAATATTGTTTTTTCTGTATTAAGAGATTGATATTGAAATTGAACAATTTGTATTTGTTTTATATTGAGTTGAATGAATGTTTTAAATTGATGATGTTGAGCTAAATACCCATGCCTGGGGTTTGTAGTATATTTGATTGAATGTCTTTGATTTGATATTTCCATTGATTACCTTGTTGTTGGTTGATTGCATTGGATTGTATGCTAGGTTAATATATTAGCTACCTATTGATCTCTAGATATTGAATGAAAGACCGAGAGGTGAAATTTGGTATCGGAATTATGCAATCGACTACCCTATGAATGAATTAGAAATATAAGTTCTAGGGTTTTATTAATTTGCAAATGCAAAATAATTGGTTATTGCTATTTCATGAATGTGAGAACTAATGAATTGGTAGTTGACTAATTAATCTTAAGAAACAAATTAATTACAAGGCCATGTTAATGGATAATTGAGAATTGAGCTTTGATTGAATGGACCTATAACCCTAGGCACTTTCCCGAGAACTGAATTGATCTTATGCACCCATTACACACATCAAACCCTACATACGTTAATCTTAGGTTTAAATTGTTATTTTGCATTCCAAACAACAAACTCTCGCTTTTAATTTAACTGCTTTAATCAAGCTATTACGAACCACACCTTCTTGGGGAAACGACCTTGGGGCGATCACCATTGCTACAGCTACCTCGTATACTTGCGAGAGACGCTTTGTAGTAGTACTTAATTCGAGCGCAACAAGTTTTTGGCGCTGCTGCCGGGGAAGGCTGTCGCAGTAGTAATAGTTTGATTTTTCTTTTCATTGTTTGTTTATTTTCTGTGACTTGTTTGTTTGTTTTGTTTTTCTTTCAATTTAATTATTTGTTTGTTTTCTTTAATTTGCTAAGTGCCTTGTGTAAATATGCAATTTTCAAGGTACTCAGAGGTTTATGATGATAACCCAGACTCTGACATGGCATGGCAATTAGCAAAATTAATGAACCAACTTAAGATGCTAAATGCCAAAGGAGGAACTCCTAAGCCTACTCGTGAAGTATGTTCAGCATGTGGCATTGCAGGACATAGCACAAACATGTGTTCATTTGATTATGGACAATATCAAGAGAGGCAAGAGGAAGAATATGCCTATGAAAGTTTCTAGCAAAGGGGTAGAAGTAATCCATATTCCAATCCTTGTAATCCAAATTGGAGAAACTACCCAAATTTTTCTTGGGAAAACCAGCAGCACATTCCACCTCCAATTTTTTTTCAACCTTACCAAAGAAGTTCTTACTCTCAAGAACAATATTCAAATCAAGAGTACCTTAAGCGACCCACATTAGAAGATAGTTTGAATGCCTTCATTCAAATTAGCGCGCAAAATCAAAGTAAACTTAAGGAACCCACTTTGGAAGATAGTTTTAATGCTTTCATTCAAATTAGCTCACAAAACCATGATAAATTCGAGAAATCCACAGTGGAAGATGATTTGAATGCTTGCCTTCAAATTAGCACAGAAATTCAGGAAGGAAGTAATGAGAGGTTTGATTCTTTGGAGGAATCATTGAAGAGGGTGGAAAAGCAAGTTGGGCAACTGGCACATCAACTCCAAGCACACCAAGAGGAGGAATTTCCTAGCCAATTGGAGCAAATAGAGGTAATCACAAATTTTAAGAATAAACAGGTGATATATAACGATTTTTGTGATTCCTTTACTGCAGGAACTAACAACGAAGAAGATGGCGAGGAAATGCAATCAGACATAGAGGAGTTAATTCAATCAAAGGAGGAGGAGAATTTGGAAGCATCGACTTCGACAAAATTGCATGAACCTCTAAATCCTTGTATGCCATCAATCCCATTCCCAAGTAAGCTGAATGCAGAGAAACAAGGTATGCAACTTTCTGAACTTCATGACATGCCCTATAGTGAAGATAGTGTAGATAAGCTTGAGGTGGCCATGACCATAGAAGTAGAGCCTAATTCTTCCAAATTAGAAATTGATGAGAGCAATTTACTAGAGAATAATGAGATTGTTGAGGGAGAACTTCAAATTGCTAAAGAGAATGTAGAACAAATTCAACCAAACTTGGTTGAACTTAAAAAGACCCCAGGAATTTTGAGTGATGTTTTAGTTGGGGAATATAGTATGCAACAAATTATCATCTCTCCCACTATTGGCGGTGAGAATGAGCAAAAACCATATAAAACCATGTTGCAAACTGAAAAAGGTTCTTACCACGTCTCTATAGCATTAAAAAAACAAACTAAGACAACCTTCACATGTTCTTTTTGGACAATTGCTCCCCTAAGAATGCTACCTAAGCTTTTCAATATATTGGGTACTTTTCAAAGTTGCATGGTGTTCATCCTCTCAGTCATGGGCTCCAATTGCATTATGGGTGGAAGGAGCCCCACACATCGTATATGGGAACGATGGAAATTAGGTATCATCTAAACTTTCTCTGTAGTATGCATGCTCACATTGAGGACAATGTGAATTTTTAAGTGTGGGGTGCATTTGGTGTTTTATGTTTTTACTTTTAATTGCATTTTGTTTAGGTTTTAGTTACTGTTTTTAATGTTTTTCATTGAATAATTGAGTTTTAGAAAGTTCAATTGTTATAAAAATTGTTGATAGATGACTTTTGAATTTTTGAAGCATGAATTTGAGAATTGAGTAGAATTGGTGCTTATTGTTAATTTTGTTGGTTTTTCTTTGCATTGCCATTAACCTAGTGAGGAATTGAGCCATCAACTTATTATTCTTGTTATGGGCGAACATCTTTGATTGATGAATTGCTAGAACTTGCTTTGAAATACATTTTAAGATTACATAAAAATTTCAATTTGGCATCAAGATGATTAAGGCAATTAGGTGAACCCACTTTGGCTTAAAAGATCAACCCTATATTCAACCTTAGTTAGCCAATTTTGAGCCTATTTTATTTTTCCTTTTCTTTCTTTTGCACAACACCATTAGCTTGAACCTTGTTGTTTAACTCTTATCCTTTCATTAAGTCAAGAGCATTTTAAGAGCGTTTATGATCGAGTGTTGTGTTGAATTAAGTGTGGGGTTAAATTTAGTAGGTTTAAGATTGCAAAGCAAAATAAAAACTTGTACAAAAACTTGTGTACAAGAAAAATAAAAGAAAAAAAAATATATATATAATAATAATAATAAGAAGAAGAAGAATAATTGTTGTTCTTGTTGAAAGGGTTGGAATGAATCATTGCAATATGTAACAAGTGAGTTCCTTGGAAAAGCTCTTTAATGTCAATGGGTATATGAGAGAAGGTGTTTTGGGATTGTTAGTTATACATAGATCGGTTACTTCATTCTTGAAGTGCTCTTGAACTTAATGATTAAGCTTACATTTCCTAAATGTCATGCCTCTACCTTAGCCCCATTACAACCAAAAGAAAGACATTTTGATTGATGCTTAATTGTTATTTGTGGTGGAGATTTGATTGATAAGCAAGCCTATGGTAATAATCTTTCATTGATTGTTATGAGTGTAAACACCACCATGATCAAACACTTGAAAGAGTTGGTGAGGGAGTGACAACATTGGTTTTGCATGGAAAACCACTTAATTGCATGAGTGTCGATTTTGTTTGATTCGATATTGATTGTGGATTTAGGGATAAGGAGGTTTTGATGCATCTTTATAACTCTTGAACTTAACAAAATTCATATGGTTAGTGTGTTTTGATTTTAGTCTTGCTTGGGGACAAGCAAGGAGTTAAGTGTGGGGTAGTTGTTTAGGTCATTTTTATACTAGTTTTTAGTATGATTTTATGTGTGTTTTAGTTAATGTTTTGATTGATTTTTGTTTTAAGTTTGTTTATTGTGTTTGTTTTTAGGTTTGAGAGCAAAAACACCCTTGGAAGGTCAAAACAGTGAAAAACAGAGCAAAAATGAAGAAACAGGAAGAGACACACCTAGAGACACGGCCAAGTCTCTGGCCGTGTCTCACCTGATGAGCAAAACCAAAAACAGAGCAAGAAAGAGCAAAAATCAAGTAGGAGAGGACACACCCAGGGGACACGGCCGTGTCCTTGGCCGTGTCCCTCCAAAAATGCCAGACACGGCCAAGTTCATCCTGACTTGGCCGTGTCACACTCCAAAGAAGAAGAAAGAAAAATCAAGCAGGAGAGGACATACCCAGGGGACATGGCCGTGTCCTTGGCTGTGTCCCTCCAAAAAGCTCAAACACGGCCAAGCAATCCAAGGCTTTGCCGTGTCACTCACCTCTCACCAAAGAAAAGAAAGAAAGAAAGGAAGAGTCACAGTGAGGGACACGGCCGGTTGACTTGGCCGTGTCCCATGGAAATTAAGGGACACGGCCAAGCCAACCAAAGCTTGGCCGTGTCACCTAAAGGAAAGCGAGCAAAAGGGCAAGAGACACGGCCAAGCTCACCCAAGCTTGGCTGTGTCACCTGAATTTCTATAAAATCTGTCTCACGACAAAGAAAAAAAAGGACTGGAGAGCGGCTAGGGTTTGGAGCAAAAAGAAAAGAAAAGAGAAGAGAGGGCACTCCTAACGTGGGATGAGGAGAGAGTGACACTCTCCTTGTCCCTCATCTTCATCCTCCATCTTCATCTTCTCCATCTTCCATTGACAAGCTTCAATTTGGTTCTTTGGGATAAATTGGGTTACAAGCTCTCAAAGGTTGAAGAAGCTTCATTGAAATGATTGGTGACTTGAGAAAGCTCATTTCTATCTTCCAAAGGCACAATCAATTGAAGGATTGGTGATTTGAGAAAGCTCCATCCATATTGCAAGGGGAATCAACCATTGAAGAGGCTTGAGTTCTTCATCATACATCAAGTGGAGCTAGGAGGAAGATTAGCAATCCTACTCTTGGCATCTTTACAAGGGGTTTTTCTATTCTCTCTTTTAATTCATTTCAATATTGTTTTTGCTGTATTAAGATATTGATATTGCAATTGAATAATTTGTATTTGTTTTATATTGAGTTGAATGAATGTTTTAAATTGATGATGTTGAGCTAAATACCCATGCCTGGGGTTTGTAGTATATTTGATTGAATGTCTTTGATTTGATATTTCCATTGATTACCTTGTTGTTGGTTGATTGCATTGGATTGTATGCTAGGTTAATATATTAGCTACCTATTGATCTCTAGATATTGAATGAAAGACCGAGAGGTGAAATTTGGTATCGGAATTATGCAATCGACTACCCTATGAATGAATTAGAAATATAAGTTCTAGGGTTTTATTAATTTGCAAATGCAAAATAATTGGTTATTGCTATTTCATGAATGTGAGAACTAATGAATTGGTAGTTGACTAATTAATCTTAAGAAACAAATTAATTACAAGGCCATGTTAATGGATAATTGAGAATTGAGCTTTGATTGAATGGACCTATAACCCTAGGCACTTTCCCGAGAACTGAATTGATCTTGTGCACCCATTACACACATCAAACCCTACGTACGTTAATCTTAGGTTTAAATTGTTATTTTGCATTCCAAATAACAAACTCTCGCTTTTAATTTAACTGCTTTAATCAAGCTATTACGAACCACACCTTCTTGGGGAAACGACCTTGGGGCGATCACCATTGCTACAACTACCTCGTAAACTTACGAGAGACGCTTTGTAGTAGTACTTAATTCGAGCGCAACATGCATCATAAAGGGTCTCACCATCTTGCTGCAGAAAGGATGAGATATCATTCTGAAAATTAATTTTTTTACACATTTTTATTTACTCATAATATTATTTTAGGAAAGTAAATTTTTTTATAAAAAATTTAGAGATTTTTAATTTTTATTTTAGGCTACGTATTATTATTATTATTATTATTATTATTATTATTATTATTATTATTATTATTATTATTATTATTATTATTATTATTATTAAAAAGTAAATTATTTATTTAATTTTTGAAATTAATTAAAAAATTAGATTATATTTTATAAAATTTCAAAATTTTAAATATATTTTTTGAATTTGTTTTTGGTATTTATAGTATTATTTTAGTGTTTAAGATATTTATATTGTTTAAAAAAAATTAATATGTGTATTGTTGTAGATTTTTATATAATTGTAAATAAAATAATTAGGTAGAATGAATTAAATTTATAAATTTTAGTAAAAAAATTTTATTTTAAAGGTTTTTTAGGGCAAAAAATAAATTTTTAAACAAATTTAAATTAATTATATTTTTTCAAATATTTATAAATATAAATATTTTAGATTTATTTTATTGTTGTTAAAATTTTTTAAAAATTTTATGTAATTAGATTTAATTTAATAAATTATAGAATGAAAAAATATAAAAATTTAAGTATTTTTAATGGTTATAAAATTTTTTTTGAAAAATTATATTTATTGTTATATTTTAGAATTTATTTTGGTGTTTATAGTATTATTTTAGGGTTTTAGATTTTTGTATAATTAAAAAAAAAGTAGAATGAATAAATTTTTAGTGATGATTTTACTTCACAAAATAATTTTTTAGACAAATTTAAAATATTTATATTTTTAAAATTTTTTATAATGATTAATAATATTTTAGCTTATTTGATTGTTGTTAGGATTTTTTTTTAACATTTTAGTAAATTACATTTAATTTAAGTGAATTAGATTTTTTTAAAATTTTAGTAAATTAGAATTAATTTAATAAATTTCATAATGAAAAATATAAAAATTTGGAGGTATTTTTAATGGTTATAAAATATGTTTTAGAGAAATTTAAAACTTTAGTATAATTAATAATTTATTTTTAATTAGAAATATTTTAGGGTGTTGAATTTTTATTAAGGTATTTTTTTATCTAACAAAATATTTGATACTTTTTTTTATTAATTATAGAATTTCATTGCATATAAAGAATTAATTTTGTTTCTAAAATATAAAATATTTTAGAGAAATTTAATATATTTGCTATAATTTTTAATTTTTTTTGGTAAATAGAAAAAATTATCAAAATTTTGTAAGTATAATTCATTGGTATTAACATTTTAAAAAAAAATTATTCGTCAATTTGCCATATTTTGAACTTATGCATATTTTATTTTATTGATTTAGACAAATGAAAATAGGAATATAATTTCTGACAAATATTTGACGAATTTAGCCTAGGGTCCATTACTAACTGCTAAATGTTATAAGGTGTATTTTGTTAAAGGTTATAAATTTTACACTGAATCTCACTGTACTTTGAGAGCAACAATAAATAGTGGTGTTTGTATAAAGGGGTCAAACTATAGTGAAAACTCGTTTGATTTCTATGGTCGATTAATAGATATTGTAGAGATTGAATATCCGACATTACCAATTAAAAGAGTGATATTATTTAAATGTGACTGGTATGATCCCATAAATAGTACAAAAGTTCATCCAGTATATAATTTGATGGAAGTGAACAGAATGAGGACATATGATAAATATGAACCATTCATACTCGTTAGTCAAGCTGCCTAAGTGTATTACGTTCCTTTTCCTAACACAAGATGAGATGCATCTGTTGTTTGGCGATTTGCTAAATAAAAGCAAGATCACGGATTGATCTGTCCAAACAATATGCCAATAAATAGGAGATTGATACTGCATTTGAAAAAGATAGTCCTGAAAATATACAATTAGTTGATAGGACAAATGAGGGTGATCCAGGTCCTTTAAATAATCCAATTGGAGAACTCATGGATATTGAGGCTATGGAGGTAGACTATGAATCGGATAAATCATTACTGGACTCTGAATCTGAATCATCTCAATCAGATGACAACGATGAATCTTAACAATAAGTAATAGTAATTAACCTATAGCTTTTATTGAAAATTTATTTCTATGTTTATTCGTTTATTCATATTAATTATACTGATGGTTTTTATTCAGATATGTATCGCGGACCTGGAAGAGGATTGGATCGATCGGGGGTCTAGCGGTTGATCCAGTGGAGGTTGAGGTTCTAGTAGTACAGGCCAGCCACATCTACAGTTGCGTGATGTCCCAGATGATATATTTGTTGAGGTTTCTCAGGTTGACGCGGCTACAGATGATATGCTTAGAGAGGATCATACTTTTACTTCTCACCGGGCCTAGATAGAGGATCCTGCTTCTTCTTCTCACCCAGCCTGGACAGAGGATCCTGCTACTTCTTCTCTATCGGCCACCTCAGATGCCCCCATTGGTGATGCCAGTACTGCAACATCAACTGCAGGTCGTGATGGTAGGATGCAACATTTGACTGTTCAGAAGTCAGAGTAAGTATTTTTAATTTTTTTACATTATTTATATTAAATTATAAAGTTTAATTTGTTTATTTTAAATAAATATGCACTGTTTCTTTAATTTTGCAGCTATATGATGGATCCAGCTGGGACTTTCACTCGACGCATTCGAAAGGTCATGACACAGAAGATGGACCCTGTAGGAGTTTCTTAGAAGGCTGTCTCTCCGGAGATGAAGAACTTTTGGTTCAAAGAGTTTAAGGTTAAAAAGAAAATTAAATTTTAATATTTAATATAAATGTATAAGTGAATATTTTACATTTAGATGATACTAATTATCTTGATTTTTTTGCAGAAATATTTTTATTGGGACCAGGCTATTGATAGCCTTGTCCGGATTACCTTCATGAAGAAGGTAACTATTCGGTACAACAAAATGCTAAGTGAGGTGAAGGCTCCAGGGAAGCAGCATTCATTTATTGATGATCAGTTATGGGCAAACTTGCAGGCCCGGTGAAGCTCTCCCGAGGGGCAGACACTTTCTGTCGTTGTCTCTCGTAACATGATGTTCAGTGTTGTGGATGGTGTAAGTCCATCCATACATACGGGAGGTAGCCGATCATATCATGATCATGCCAGTACACTCGTAAGTATATTTATATTTTTTTAATACATTTTAATTTATAATTTTTTGTGTTATTAAACTAATATTTTTTTCTTTAAATAGAAGTGAACCATGGGTCGACCGCTGAACAACTATGAGCTGTTTATGTATACGCACACCCGAGATCACGACGGATGTTCATTTATGGATTGTCAATCACAGGATGTAAATATAAGTAATTCCATAATTTTTTAAATATTACAAAAATTAAATTTAAAATGTAGAATTAATAATTTTTTTATATTATATAGGATCGTTTCATTGCTTCTCGAGAGGAGGCCTCTCAGTCTGACATGCTTGTTGACGATGGTAGCTTATTTAGATTTGCTGTAGACGGAGAGAAGAAGAAAAAGCTGTATGAACTTGGCTCACAATATGTCAGCACAACTTCTTCTTCTTCTTCTTCTTCTTCTTCTTCTTCTTCTTCTTCTAGTAGTTCATCTATCTTCTAGGAGGAGATCGAACATTTGAAGGAGTAGTTGGCAGAGCGTGATCAGACTGTTCAGCAGCAGATCTAAGAGCAAGTGTAGATGGAGGTAGAGACACATGTTCAATCTCGAATTCAGGAGCAGATGCAAATCGAGGTGCAGAGGTTGGTCCAACAGTAGCTTAATGAGTTTATGTCCAACTTTATGTGAGGAACCTTGGATTCATCAGAACAATTTTAGCCTGATGGTGCTCTTCTACCTCCACCTTCACCACCTCATGCTACTTGATTTTAGATTTTTTTTTGTATATGTACAACGATATTTTAATTTCATATGGTTATATATATTTTATTATTTTTATGTTCATCTTTTTTATATTTGAATATTTATTACATATAATATTTTTTAAAATATTAATTTTATTTTTATATTTTTATTCTTATTAATAAAAAAATTTATACATACATTTATATATTATAAAATTTAAAAATATTTTTAAAATTTAAAAAATAATTTATTTTATACCAACATATTTATTTTCTGTCGGCAATTTCTTCGATATTACCGACAGAATAGGAATTCTGTCGGTAATACCGACGAAAAATTATTTGTCGATATTTTCATCGGTACTACCGATAGAAAATATTTTCTGTTGGTATTATCGACAGATAATTTTTATCGGTCTGTCGGTATTACCGACATATAATTTTTCATTGGTAAATTATGTCGGTATTTTTTCTTCTGTAGAGATGAAAATAATTTTTATCGGTAAAATATTGCCGACTATTTTTCTATCAAAAAATTACCGACATATTATTTCTGTAAAAAAATTTACAGATAAATTTCTATTTTCGTTGGCTTTTCAATTACCGGCGAAAGATTTGGCGATAAATTTTTTTTATCGATAATCTATCGGTAAATACTATTACTGAAAAAAAAAATAAGAATTATCGACGAAAAAATTCGTCGGTAATCCACTGCATTCTTATAGTGATGGATGCCACAGATTTGCCAATATATTACGCATGGCAGTAGAATTCACAGAACTTGAAGTCAGAAAATACCCAACCAAACAACAATCATAGGTAACATTGCAATCCCCATTAACGATATTAAATTGGATTCCCTCCTCTTCAACTTCATTAAGATCGAGATTTGCCATATGGGATTCCATACAGATATAATAAAATAAAAGACAATATAATATGAAATAAAGAAGGATTAAAATTTACAGTGAAAAAAAAAAACATCACAATGAATGACAGACTCATACTACCAAAGCATACTATCAATTAACTAAGTTAATCACAATTATAAGATTATTGTTTTTTTTAGATTAAAATTTAGTACATTGCCTATGTTGATTACAACATAGTTAATATGTAACCATGAAACTTACCTACGTTGTTATGACTAAATTCTCTGGATTCTATGTATGACTCTTGCCCTCGGGTTACCCCCATCATCTAGGACTGTCGTTATAAGGTTTTGGTGTTTGATAGTAATATTATAAAATTAAGTAATAGACATTTTTCATACTTATTAATTAGGATAAAACTTTCATAATTATAATAAAGTTCAATTTAATTTCTGTCCAAGGTATAAGTACTAGGTCTTATACTATAACTTGCTACTTTTGATATTAGTATTTAATATCAAGTTTGACTCAATAAGATATGATTAAATTATTAAATATTATCAATATTTTTTTAAAAAATAAAAATAATTTTTAACTTTCATATTATTTATTCAATACTCTATGTTGATTATTTATATTAAAAAAAATTGGGAATTGATTACTCCCTCTTAGCAAGGCCACGCATCCTCCAATGACTAATGACAATGTCACTCTCCACTCTTAAAACGGAACGAAAAGAAAAGAGAAAAGGGCAGAAAAACAGTGAAGTAATGTTTGCACTTTGAGGCTGGCACTGAGTTCCCACGTGAGGCTCTGAATCTCTTATACTAAAGTGTTGGAAATGTGAGAAAGTGATTGCTATTCTTACTTTCACCAATTCTTTTCTCTTCCACCAAATGCTTGTAAATTTTTATTTATTTGTTTATTTTTTTTCATTATCAATGTATAAGAAACATGTCAATTCTTTTCACACTTTTTTGTTTTGTGGACCCACAATTGCCAAATATTTTAGCCCAACTTGTGAAAAAAAAACCATTTGGGCTGCCTCTTTCAATAGAGTGTTGAATGCCTGCATGCATTTTCTTGAATGTGTTTGCAAGTTGCCAAAATCTATGTTATTTGACAAATTGTGGAAATACACAAATTTTCAGAGAAGAAAACATAAGAAATGGTAATTTGGTGTGACAAGCGACTCTGCCATAACATTTATTTTTCTGTTTCTGTAATTAGGGTTGTGAGAGAATGGCCTCGTGGCCATATTTTGTGCCCTACTTTGTTGTTCTTTTATATTGGAAGAGGCAATTGCTTTTATTCTTTTTCTGAAAAAATAGTGAGGGATTTGATGGTGATTGATTTAAAGCAGATAGTGTCACTTATTATTATTATTATTATTATTATTATGATCATCATCATCATCATCATCTTCATCATCATCATCATCATCATTATTATTATTATTATTATTGTTTTAATCTCTTGAAGTGATACATAAGAATATTTAGTATCCATTAAAATTTTTTTGCCATTTTGAATTTAAGCCAATTTGGTGTAAATATCATTAATTTATGTAGGATTCTTTCTATGTTACTTTTTCTTTTAACATGGAGAGTGGAAATTTAATATATGTAGGGTTTGAAATTTTGGTGTTTCCGCCTATGTAAGCTCTTAATTCAAAAAGTATGTGATATATTATAAAACAAAAGTATGGTTACTTTGTAAATTTGAATTCAAAATTGAGCCCTATAATGTGGATAAAAAATATTTTATTAATTTTATGTTATATAAAAATAGACTAAATATTAACTGTATTAGTAAATTTAGTATTGATCAATAATATATATATATATATTTATTTTGTTAACAATATGCATGTTTTTTTTAAATCTCATTGAACTAAAATCCTAGCAGCGTTGCTGATTCTGAAGCCAAAGCATAATTAAATCTCATTTCATCAAACATTTTTTTTTATTTAGTTTCGTTAAATTTTTTTTCAATATATATATACATTTATGTATATATATATATACACACACACACGCAAACATAATTATCACTCAAAAGCCAGTCTTTTTGACAACCATTGAAGTAGTCTGATGACTTTTAGAGTTATTAGGCAAAGCCAAAAACTGCCTTAGTGGTAACAGATTCTGATGTTGTTAAAGCTAATTTTGGTTGATGATATTGTTCTTAAAGTTAAAAAGAAACATCCATACATCATTACTAATTATTTATTCGGTAAATTTGAGACTTTTTTTTCCTAAAAGAAATTCAGACTACTTTCCTTCAATCCTTGTCAATAAAGAAATGAAGATTTTAATCACTTTTTTGGAGAAATTATTAACACTGGTTGTGTACGGAATCACTTTGCCTTTTATCATAATTAACAATTTTTTTCTTTTCAAAATACTAGAGTATTAACTAGTATAATTAGTTAAAAAAATAGTCCATATGCACCGTTTATGCAATTTTTTTTTATTATATATGGGAGAGAGAAAATACTTAGAATTAAACACGAGATATAAACGAGAGCGATATATATTTATGGTCGTTAGACTATATCTTAGTGGTTCATGTTTTTTACAATGTTTTTTACAATTTTTGTTATATTGTTCTTTACAGTATCTTAATACATATCAATTTTTATTCTTAATTTTTAATTTAATATTATTTTTAATAATTAATATGAAAACTATTTATACTTTTAAACATCTTTAATGTGCTATATATCATTTATCATTAAAGTAAAAAGTAGGCAATTTTTTTTTTATCGAATTACGTTTAGTATTGCATCTCTTTTCTTTTATTTCTTTTTATTATATGTGATTGTGTAATTAATTTTGATCATTCACACATATATATATGTGTGTGTGTGTGTATGTATTCTCAATAGTATTAAAAATGGTGAAAATGGGTAACATTTAATTATTTGTATATTAGTAGTTCAGAAAAAAAATAAAATAAAATTGGGAGGCAAAATTAAAAAGCAATTTAGTAAAAAAAAAATTGAAGAGGTTGGGTGATGATGGTAGAAAAATAAATGAAAGAGCAAAGCAATTGAACAGTTAAAATGTGTACTGTCACACTGTTTAGAAAGGTAAAGTATTTTCAGTGCAAGGGGAAAGAGCAGGATCGCTCTAACTCTCTCTCTCTCTCTCTATGTCAGTTCGTCTCTGGTCTTTTTCATCAAACACTACGGTCTCTTCATTTGCTTTACTCATCTCCATAAACCCACTTCTTTTATTATTATTTTTTAATTATTTTCCTCTGTTTTCCTTTTATAAAACATTTCCTGATTAGCAATTTTTAATGTTAATACAATCTTAAAAGAAAATATATCATTTGTACTATTATGATATACAAGGACTAAAATATGATTAACTTCTGAAAATTTTTAGGAATTAAACTTTTATTAAATTTAAATTTTGTAGACTAATTATTTATAATGTTAGAATCAATAATTAAAATTTTAAATCATTATTCAATCTCAAGGACTATATAATTAATATTGAAATAATAATTAAAGATCAAATGATGTGTATATAAATATATATTTAAAAAAGATTTAAAAGTTTTTTTTTATTAACGTAATAAAATAATTTTAACGTAATAAAATAATTTTTTAGATTCAATTTTAAAATCTTTTTTCCTGAGCGTATTTAGTAACACTGAATAAAAAATTTTTCTTGAATAATACTTTATTAGTGAGATTGCAACATCAGATGGGGTCATCTTGAAATTCAGAACAATAATTTATGTCTTTTTCTTTAAGTACTAAAACAACCAGTTACTTATTTTCTTCTTTAGTGACTCAAGTTTCTTTGTCCTCAGGTGAATCTAGTTTAAAATTTAAAAAAAAAAAAAGTCTTTCTCAGACAGGTTTTCTTGAACATGAACCAATAAAGCCATAGTGGAAAACATTAATCTTATCTTCTTAAAAAATTAACTTCTTCTAAGACGATGAGAAAGCCTATGACTATGGCTATCGGCAGATTGACATTCAAACCAAAATTATACATTACATGTGAAAAAAAAGGTGAGTGACTTAAATTTTACTGGGATTTCTACAGAAATATTTCAAAAAATAAAATATTTTCAGAAATACTCTTTTTTCTTTTTCATTTTTTAATTTCAAAAAATTCAATTTTCAATTTAAAAAATACATCACATTTAGATGTATATGTATGCTGGATATATATTATTTTACAAACTAAAAATATACAAAAACCATAAGATATTAAAAAATTTAAAAAGTGAGATACAATATAATTTCCATTTTTTTCTAGGTCCATAGTTTTTCCAATTTTTTTTTCAACACCACTAATAGTAGACATGAAAGACTATGACCACACCAAACAGTATTAGATAGAGCTGAATGGGGGGCGGATTGGATTTGGTGGGATAGATTTTATGCATAGATTAATAAATTTTTGACAAAAATATAAAAAAATTAAAAATAATTTTAAATTTATCATATTTATAAAATATTTATCAAAATACCAGAATTTATAAACTATTTATCAAAATATAATATTCTTATTAGTTTACAAACAGTTTATAAAGAGTTTATAATAAGTTTATAATGAATTTATAATGAGTTTATAAATTTTACATAATTTATTATGAGTTTATAATAAGATAACTAAAATACTCCAAATAAAAAAGTAAAAAATTTTAAAAATATAGTGAAGAGTGTCACTTTTTCTAGATTAATTAAGTCCTGATCTATATAATTTAGACTAACTCTAAGTTCAAATATAATCGGATCAAGCTAATTTATTGAGTTTTTCAAAAAACTATTAAAAAAATTATAAATTAATTAAAATTTTAAAAAAAAATTAAATTTATTAGAATTTGTGATTAATTTATAAATTTATTAAATTCATATAATTTATTATGAATTTATTATAAATTTATTATAGTATGATAATCTCTGTAAGTTTATTTTAAATTTATTATAAATTTTTATAAAATGATTAAAATAGTTTAATAATTGTGAAATTTTTTTATAAAATTTGACGAGGGTAACTTTTTCCAATTTAATTACATTCTAACCACTAGATTTTTGGTGATCTATTAATATCTTAATGTTGGGAGTTTAATTTAAATCGAACCACTATTTAGATACGATTTTCCAAAGGGCTTAAGGTTAAGGTTTAAACAATATAATATTAGGTATAAGTAGCTTTTGTATTTGTAAGATGATTTGCGACAACAAATGAAATATAGCAGCGGGAGCTGCAAGGCCCCATTCATTTGTCCTTCAAAGACAGTGTCAGGTACGTTTCTTTGCATCGATATTCAAATTCTTATTATGTGCCCACCTATATGAAGCATATGTACAAGGGCCATAAATCTATTGACACTTCAAAACTTTTATAATTGTTTTTTATTCTAGAATTATTTATTTATTGTATACATGCATTATTGCATGTTGAATCCACTATTTTTTTATTTGAAAATTTGTAATCTATTTGATACTAAGGCTGAAACTGTTATAAGGTTTAAAATACAATTTCAGATTGTCACTTAATGTTGTGGTGTTATTATTTTTCTGATTTCAGCATGTCAAATTCGCCTTTAATATGATCTTTAATAATAATAATTTATTTATTTGAATATCATATTTTTTTAGCAATTCAAATAACAATGTCAGTTTTTTTTTTTTAATTTAATCAGCCATGACTATTCTCAAGTTAATTTATGCGTAAATGGAAAGTAATCAGACAGGAGCAAAAATTAAGTGGGTAATTACCTGGACTATATTATATTGATATATATACACCTAAATGTAGGTCCTACAACATGATATACAAAAGTTGCTGATTTAGCCTGTAATTTGCACAGAGCACAAACTTCCCATAACTAAGAAAGGCATAAAATTTGGCACAAATCCATTGAAAAATAAGAGTATAGTCTTAACTGGAATCTTCAGTTTGATCATGATTAGATCCCATACATAGAGGTTTCTACTAAACCTTGGCAACCCAGTACATCAAAAAGAAGAACCTTAGTATTCTGCTAAGGTTAGCAGTGCCTGAATTAACCAATTGCTAAACAAAATTAGCCGAAAGCTTTATCAAATTATATTTTTTGATACCATCACTAATTTTTTACAACAACTACACGGAATTGTTTGAAAAAAGAAATATTAAGAAGGTCAATGAAACTAAGCAAAGGGATTAAGTTAAAAAAAGAGATTAATAATATCATGCTAAAAACATTATTTGTTGCAATCCATGAGCAAGCAAAGCACCAAATATAAAGAATGATTTGGAGAATCCATTAGAAGCTTGAGATTTCTCGATCAAAGACCCATTTTTGCCGGTTGCACAGACACCGACTCCAATTCCAATCTTGACATTATATGCTTCATTTGGACTCAGACAAAGGTCTGGGTTACCACTTAGATCCAAATTCCTTCCCAATCTCTTCAAAAAAGTTGTACTAAAAGGCACAACTCCACCCAACAAGTTTCTGCTAAGATTCAAGTGATATATGTGAGAAAGACTGCAAAAACCTGATGGGATTTCACCCATCAATCTGTTGTTTTGAAGAGAAAGAGTGCTTAGATTACTTAAAAGCGAAAAGCTGGGTGGTAAAGAGCCTGAATACCCTGAATTGGCAAGCCTTAACTCTTGTAATTTCGCTAACTTACCAAAATCTACTGGCAAAGGAATGTTCATTGGATTGTCATCCATTATAAAGTACTGCAAGCTCTGTAACTTTGGCAATCCAGTTGGAAAATTCCCACTGAATTTGTTGTTGCTCAAAGCCATGAAAGACAATGAACTGAGCTTCTCTATACTGTCAGGTATTTGACCCAAAAGTGAATTTGAACTCAAATCAAGTTTTTGAAGCATACCTAGCTGGCCAATTGTGTTTGGAATTGTCCCAGTAAGTAAATTATAGCTTAGATCAAGACCGACAAGATTTTTAAGATTACCCAATTCAATTGGGATATCACCTGTGAGCATATTATAGCTCAAATCAAGATGTACTAAAGAACTCAACCTAAAAATCCCATCAGGAATAGGCCCAGAAAGGTGATTTTGGGACAATGTAAGAATTTCTAAGGAATTTAAGGAGGAAAATTGAGTTGGAATCGAACCAATAAGAGCGGGATTTGATCTAAGACTGAGTTGTTGCAGTGAAGAATTCGAAAGTCTTTTAGATGGAACAGAGAGAACAGTTTTGGTGTGAGTGAAACAGTTCAAGAAAAAAACAGATTGAAGATAAGGAAGAGAAAAGATTTGGTTAGGAAATGTAGCTGTTTTCTTGCAAGTTGGATTTGGATGAGTACCAAAATCAAGCCTAGAGACATGAAGGTGATTATCTGGTCCTAATCTGCACTCAATTCCAGGCCAAATAGAGCCAGATTTACAAGGGTTAGGATAAGAAATTCTCCAAGTTTGATCAGAGGACATAGAACCCATGATCTTGAAAAGGGTCTCTGACTCAGAAGGAAGCATGTCATCAGTTGAATGAGTTATGTAAAAACAGAAGAGAAGTGGAAATAGAGAACGAAACAGAGATGGACGTGAAGGAGAAAGAGAAAAGAAAGTGCAGAACATAGTGGAAGAGAGGTATGGTAGTGGTAGAGGAGATTTGGCCATCAATTGCAGTGGTTGCTTGTATGGTTTTAGAAGTAGGAAGTGGTCATTCCGTTTGATTTTTACAAGAGACCCAAGAGAGAGGGAGAGAGAGGGAGAGAGATGGAGAAAGGATTTGATTGAAATGACGGGTTGGGTAGTGATTTATGAGAGAGTCATGACATTTGAGTGAAAATTTGAAAGTGAGAATTTGAAGCCAAGGTAGGGTCATCATTTTTTTTATTCCCTCTTTGGCTGAGAGAGAGATGGGCTTTGCCAAGTAACTTGGCGTGTTTCTCTTTTTCAGACATCTGATGATCCTGTTAAATTCATGGTTTTTTTTTTCATAATTTTTTTCCTTGTATTGGATATTGGCATATACACTTGTTCAATATCATGGTGACAATAATGATAATAAGTGTAGTAAAAAAAATAAAACAAAAGTATTCAGTGATTTTCCAGTAAAAAAATGGTGTATATAATAATTTTTTTTTTCTTTTTCCATAATAAAAGGACATGAAAATCATGAAAATTGAAGATGGAAATACGGTGGAATGGAAATAAAGCGAAGGCAGATCGATAAAGTAAAACAAATGTGTAATAAAGTAAAAGAAAATAAAAACTATATGTTTAGATTTTGAATGTTTGAAGGCACTTTTAATAATTTCCAATTAAGATGATCTCTTTTCCTATTTTAGATAATTTGATTTGAATGAAATTTGATTTCAACATCTTATAGCTCTAAAACTACAACAATGCTATTAACGGGTAAATTACACATGTCCTCACTCAAACAATTACATATATTTTTGATGAATATTTGGTTTGAACATGGAAATATTGGGTTGAATATATACAATTCTTGGTTTGATTCAGTTTGGTATAAGCATTTGGGTATTATGAGAGGATGCATGTATACAAGCGCAATGGTAGAACCAAGAATCAGATGAAGGATGAGTAATTTTTTAAGCAAAATAAAATTATAAACAAATTAAAAATAAAATAAAATATTTAATATTATAGTAAAATTTAAATTTAATTATAAATTTCTATTAAAAAATCTCTATCAAAATTTTATATTATTTATTAAAATCTAAAAATTTATTAAAATTTTACATATATTTTTATTTAATTCTTAAATCTAATAATTTATTTATAAGATTTTATTAAAAATCAAAAAATTAATATCTAAAAATTATTAATATATATAATATAATTTTAATTTTATATAATTTAAATATATTTTAATTTAAAAGTATATAATTATATATATATATAATTTTAAGATATATTAAAGGAATATAAAATTATTAATTATATAATTATATATAATATTATTTTATAAAATTATATATAATATATATTAAAAAATTTATATATATTTAAAACTTTATATATATATATATATCCATGGTGGTTTTGCCCCTGTACAAGCGACATCTTATCGGTTAGTATTGACATTCGGCTAGTTATAATCGATTCTTGCTAGAAGATCTCACGAGCACTGGTCCAGCCTGTTAAGAAAGATAAAATACTTATTTGGATTTAGTCTCATGCAAAAGTGTCTCGAACACTCTCTATTCAATTTGGTAACCACAAATTTAGTTTTGGCTTTTTGTTTTGAAAAGAATTTTTGGTGTGGTTTTATTATGAAAACTAATTTTAGAGTCGTTGTCTTAAATTATTTTGATTTGAGAAAAATCTTAGGATTAATTTCACTCCAAAATATTTTATTACCCATTAAATGCACTAGCCTATAACCAAAAGATGGATCCCAAACTAAGTTTTCAAGTTAAATAATAGATGATTGGCTTTTAAAGAAACTTTAACTTTAAGAGAAAATATATTTTCACGAATGGCAAGTATAAAAGATGAATGATAATTTAAGATGCATAAGCAATTTATAAATTTGATATCCATTCAAAGCAAGTAAAGTAATTAAATACTTAATTAAATTTAAAATCTAAAAAGAATAAGATCCTAACTCTAGCTCTTATGGGGTCCTAAGTTAGGCACACATTCCATAATAACTAAGAAAAAATAAAAATAAAAAAAAAGAAGAAGAAAGGGGAAGAAGAAAAACCAATTTTGTGACTTTTATTTAGTTTTCCATTTGGATTTATATCCCAAGATGACCTGCACATCCCTTTGAATGCGAGTTAAAACAACATAGTTCTTGCCATTGATTGCAATGGGCTTAAGTTGTTTAATTAATTTATATTTTGTAATGTGTTGGGAAGTGATTATATGAATGAAAAATGTGGTGATAACCATGGTATGTGATGGTCATGAGGAAAATGTGGGAATTGTGAAAAATAATATAAAATGGGATGAAATTGAGAATATTTGGTAATGTGCTATAATACGATGTGTATTGTTTGATTGTTGTCCTTGCACAAGTACATGTTTCTAGAATATTAACATTGTTATTATTGAAAGGAGGTGGCCTTTGGGTGGTATTATATGACACTTAGCCTCCAGTGTTGAGAGAGGGCGGCCTTCGAGTGATGTTTGATACTCTGCCCTTGGTGTTGAGAGGAGACGACCTTCAGGTGATGTGTGACACATTGTCCCTAGTGTCGTGATAAGCTAAATCAATATTTCTGGAACTTGGATATTGTATAGGGACTTGATGGGTCTAATGTGTGTGATGTGATATGTTTGTTATCCATTATGAATTTATAGTTAAGAAATATATAATGCATGGCATTGATATTAAATATTGGAAAAGATGATGTAATAAGAAAATAAAGGTTATTTGAGTTAGTAGTATAATTATTGTGAGACATACAAGCATGCATGAATTTTAAAATGTTTAATGTTATTGAAGTACGTACCACTAAGCTATATGCTTCGAGTGGTTAAATGTATCGCACAAGTGAGAGAACTGTGGATCAGAGTAATCCAGGATGTTGTTGAGTTTTGAAGTCTAATTATGCCACAAGACCAACTTAGAAAGGTATTGCATTCATATATGTCTTTGTTATTCTATATATGTATATTTTGGTTTTGTACATATTGAGTACTTTATGAAAATTGTAAGAAATGAGTAAAGTTTTGTAAGTAATAACTATGTTTATTAATTTTTTGAATGTATATATATAAAGATGAATTTTGGTAAACTCTTCAGTAGTTTTAGAGAAATGTTGGATCTTTGGTGGACTTTATATGATATTATTTTGAGAGTGTAAATTTTAATGCAGGTTATGTTTTGCTGATTTTGGGATATATTTAAATTTCAGATAAAACACTAACGAATTTTTTTCAGAGATTTTCTTTTATTAATTTATAACTATCTTTAATATTAAAATGAAAATATGTAATATCCTCATATATGCTCTAGAAGTTTTGATTATGTTGTTGATGTTATTGTTATTGTTGTTGTAGTGATATATTGGATTGAATATATGTGTTAAATTGCAAGAGAAAAGATATTGGAAAGTAAATGCTTGTGTATATGTGTTTTGGGGAAAAGAATTAGGGTTTAGAGAGAATGGTATATGTTGTGTATATGATGATATATATAACATATAAATTGGTCAAATATAGAGTCAATATAAGAGGATATTTTATGTGGAATGTGCAATTACATATAAGGGCTTATATGAGACAAAAAGTTAGTTATATGATTGAGGGCATTTTGGTAATTGCTTGGATAAGATCACTTGGTGGAGATTAAAAGCAAAATTTGACTTTGTGTCTTCATCATTTCCTTCTTTCTTTCAAGAAGTGGCCGGCTCTCCAAAAAAAAAAAAAAAACCAAAAGGAAAGAGAGGTGTTCTTGATGCTAGAAGCAAATTGAAGAAGCAATCAAAGGATTTGGTTAAAGATTTGTGAAATTTCTTCATTTGAGGTAAGATCTTTTCCTTGATTTCTTCTTTTCCTTTGAAGGAGTGTTTGAAGTGAATTAGGGTTTGTAGGATTTTATGATGAGATGTGTTTATGATGTGTTTTCAAGTGTTAAAGTGATTTTAAGTTAAAAAGTTACATAGGTGTTGTTGTGGAAAGTGGTAGATGTTGATTTTGAAGGATTATGAATGATGTTGGATTTTAGGGTTTTGAAATGGTATTTGTTTAAATGTAATATTAATGTATTGTGAAGTGGTTTTTGTGATGAATATGTGTTTAGAACATTGATTATATTCATTTGAAACATGTTGTATGGTGTATATTGTATTTGAGTGCAATTGAAAGAGTGTTGGATTTGGTTAGGGTTTGTTTATGGGTGACACGGCCAAAAGCAAAGGAGAGACACGGCCAAGTCATGGAACTTTTGGGCGTGTTGGATTAGTTTTGAGAGACACGGCCGTGTCCCCAAGCCGTGTTAGCTACTGTGATTTTTGGTTGAGAGACACGGCCACAAGCTTGGCCGTGTCCCTCAAGGGTGCTGCCCGTGTCCCTCAAATGTGTTGGTTAGGGTTTTATTTCTTTGTTCTAATTGTATTGTTTTGGTTCTTCAAAGGTGGGTTGGTCCCTAAACCTAAACATAAACACTTTAAATATACTTAAAGCATGGAAAGCCCTAATCAAATGGATGTGGAAGATCATAAAGCTATAAATGATATAAATTGTTCTTTGCCCTAATTGCATTGTTGAGATTGAACAATATTATGTTATGCAATGTAAATGGTAATGTGTTTCATGAGTAATGTATATTGAAATGTTATATCAAAGATGTTATGATGATTCAAATAAGAAATGATATGATGCAAAGCCATTGTGATTGGCTATGATGATGCAATTGAAAGAAAGAAAGCATGTTTGCCTAAATGTTGATGAGAATTGGAAATGGAAATGATAATTGAATAATAAATGAATTGTGTGGCTAATGTGTTATTCCATTTTCAGAGTTTGTTGTTGGTGGCATGCCTAATAAGTGTAACAATCTCTTGAAGTTAGGTTGGATTGAATCCTTGAAGCCTAATTGAGATGTTACCACCCTTGAAGCTAGGTTGGGTTGGTTCTTGAAGCCAAGTTGGGTTGATGCTTAGCATGCTTTGCTCCCCTTGAAGCTTGGTTGAACCTAATCCTTGAAGCCTAGTTGGGTTTATGATATTAATAAATGTGATGATAAAACCAAAACATTAACTCTGAAAATTGAATGGCATATTAGTGTGTCTTGGGCCCAATGCTTGTCTTTGTTTAATGTGAGTCATGATTTGTTTAATGTTGTTCATGAATGGTTAAATGAATAACTAATGAGGCATATGAAATGTAAAGGTATGTTGTAGCCTTGCATATATGATGTTACATGTATAATATGGATTGAGAATTGGCATTGCATTGCACTGAAGCATAACACTAGCACATTTTGTCTTACTAAGCCGTTGGCTTAGCGCGATAGTGTTTGATCGCGCAGGTAATAGGGTTGAACCCGAGAGCTCTTCGAGACCGAGTGAGAGTAGATAGTGAAGAGTTGATTTTGGGAACTTAAAGATCAGAGGAGACTTGCCAATCATGTATAACTCTTTTATATTTTGTAAAGTAATGATTTTAATGTACATATGTGTATATTTGTAAATATGAAATTAAATGTTTTCATATATGTAAATATTTGATAAATTCCGCTGCGTAACAACTAAATGTATCTATATATATCTATTTAGTTTTGTATTACAAGTTAACTACTTATCTTTCTATAATGTATACAATTGAAAGATTATGGTATGGTTTAAAATGTTTAAAATGTTAAGAAAATCCGTAGCATTTCTATGTTTAGTGCATGTATACTACATTGTGGTGTTTGTAGTGTGCATGTATTGAATGTAGGGGTGTTACAATTGTTTTGGTATCAGAGCCTAGGTTTGAGATTCTCAACCTAGGTAAAATGTAAGAAAAAGACTATTTTGATTTTAAAAAGTGGTTCTTGAATAACATATATGTTTGGGATTGGCAATCTCTGATCTTTAATAAGAAGTATTCTACTGTGTTTGCAGTGTTAGGTTGTGATGGATTCTCACTCACGCCAGTCAGTTGAGGGTAGTGCTGAGAGTATTGTCCCTGATGATGGAGTTAGGGTTGTTAGTGCTGGGGAGGCACCTGCTTCGGTGTCGGGGAGACCAGCTGGGGAGGAGGTTCTGCCAGCTTGGGTTAGGCATGTGGTAGAAGCTTTGAGGCAAGCACCAGTGCAACCAGTGCCACCACCCCCTCAGCCTGTGGTACCAGTGAGGCACTATGACAAACTAAGGAAGTATGGAGCGGAGGATTTCCTTGGTACTACTGATCCAGCTGTAGCAGAACAGTGGCTTGACAAAGTACAGAGGATCTTTATTCAGTTGCAAGCCACCTCGGAGGAAAAGTTTGATTATGCAAGATCTTTGCTACAGAAGGATGCATACGACTGGTGGAGGACAGTGCCCCATTCTATGGATGATCCACCAACCTTGTCATATGCTGATTTCTTGAGAGAGTTTGAACTGAAGTATACTCCTAGGGAGTACAAAGACATGAAGAAGATGGAGTTCTTAAGCTTGAAGCAAGATAACAAGACTGTAACTGAATATGAGGTTGAGTTTATTAGATTGAGCCATTATGCTGGTGGCATTATAGCTGATGAGATAGATAGATGCCGGAGGTTTCAGGAAGGATTGAGGCCCTCTATCATGTGCTTAGTGGCTGGATCTAGATATCAGGATTTCTCCCAGCTAGTGGCAGCAGCTCGAAGTGTAGAGCGAGCTCAAGTTATTGCAGCTGCTTCAGAGGAAGAGGTTAGGGTTAGGAGGCCCCAGTTTGAGGCAGGGTCTTCTTCTGTTAAGAGAGGTAAAGGAAGCTTTGCTCCTCGGGTCAGTAGAAGTCAGAGGTCAGCTGGTAGGTCAGTGCAGTTACAGAGGCAGAGATTTAGACCTGCAGCTTCAGTGGCAAGTGCTCCGACCCCTATGATTCAGAGATCCACCCTACCCATCTGTATCCATTGTGGTAGGCCACATGGTGGTCCTTGCTGGAAGACTGGTGTAGCAGGGGTTTGTTTTAGATGTGGATCACCTGATCACTTTGTTAGAGATTGTCCTGAGAGGCAAGAACAGATGTCAGTTGATACTGCAGCTTCTCGACCTAGTGTGAGGGGAGGTCGAACAGGCAGAGGTAACAGCCGGGGAGGCAGATCTGGGTTCAGTGCTAGAGGAGGTGCTACATCCAGGGAGAGTAGGCCAGAGGAGGTTGGATCTTCCCAGAGGATGTATGTTATGCAGAGGCAGCCAGATGCATCGGCAGTCATAGCTGGTACTTTTTCTTTATTTGATACTTCAGTACTTGCTTTGATTGATCCGGGTTCCACACATTCTTATATTAGTGCATCTGTTTTGCCTGTACCTGATATGCATGCTGAGTCCCTAGGATTTGATGTGTTGGTGACAAATCCGTTAGGGCATAGTGTGGTTGTGAGTAAGGTGCACTGAGATAGTGCAGTGAGGGTGCAAGGTGAGGAGTTCCTTGGAGACTTGATTGAGATGCCATTTAAGGAATATGATGTGATTCTAGGTATGGACTGGCTATCTAGACATGGAGCTGTGGTAGACTGTAAAAGGAAAATTGTTTCTTTGAGAACTGTTGATGGTAGAGAGGTGATAATTGTTTCTAATGAGCAGGAACAGCTAGCCTCCTTATTTGTTTCAGCTGTTGCAGCCAGGAGGTTGATTAGAAAGGGATGTGAAGCCTATCTTGCTCATGTGGTAGATACTAGAGTAAGAGGTTCTCCTATTGATGATATACCCACAGTTGCAGATTTTCCAGATGTGTTTCCAGAGGAGTTGCCAGGATTGCCTCCGGAGAGGGAGGTGGAGTTTGGTATTGAATTGTTGCCTGGTACCACTCCTATCTCTATTACTCCTTATAGAATGGCACCAGCAGAATTGAGGGAGTTGAAAGTGCAATTGCAGGAGTTGTTGGACAAAGGATTTATTCGCCCCAGTGTTTCTCCTTGGGGAGCTCCTGTGCTATTTGTGAAAAAGAAAGATGGTACTATGAGGTTGTGTATCGATTATAGGCAATTGAACAAGGTGACTATTAAAAATAAATATCCTTTGCCTAGAATCGATGATCTCTTTGATCAATTGAAGGGTGTAGCTGTGTTTTCTAAAATTGATTTGAGATCTAGGTACCATCAGTTGAGAGTTAAAGCTGAAGACATTTCCAAGACCGCCTTTCGGACCAGGTATGGGCATTATGAATTTCTAGTTATGCCTTTTGGTCTAACGAATGCACCTGCAGCTTTTATGGATTTGATGAATAGGGTGTTCAGGCGCTATCTGGATCAGTTTGTAGTGGTCTTCATCGATGACATTCTGGTGTATTCGCGGAATGAAGAGGAACATGATATGCATCTGCGGATTGTGTTGCAAATTTTGAGAGAGAAGCAGTTGTTTGCCAAATTGTCGAAGTGTGAGTTCTGGTTGGATCAAGTCGCTTTTCTCGGACATATTGTTTCAGCAGAAGGCATTAGAGTTGATCCGAGCAAAGTTGAAGCTATATTGAATTGGAGTCCACCTAAGTCTGTGACTGAAGTTAGAAGTTTTCTGGGTTTGGCAGGCTATTACCGACGGTTTGTGAAAGGGTTTTCTTTGATAGCTACTCCACTCACCAGATTGCTTCGTAAGGGAGTGAGATTTGTGTGGACGGATCAATGTCAGGCTAGCTTTGAACAGTTGAGAGATATGCTGACTCAAGCGCCTGTTCTTACTTTACCTGTAGAAGGCAAACCATATGTGATTTACAGTGATGCTTCACATAGTGGTTTGGGGTGTGTGCTGATGCAGGAAGGTAAAGTTATAGCTTATGCATCTCGACAGTTGAAACCGCATGAGCTTAACTATCCGACCCATGATTTGGAGCTAGCAGCCATTGTGTTTGCATTGAAGATTTGGCGACACTATCTGTTTGGGGAGAAATGTTTTATCTACACTGATCACAAAAGTTTGAAATATTTGGGTGTTCAAAAAGAGCTCAATCTTCGACAGAGGAGATGGTTGGAATTGATTAAAGACTACGACTGTTTGATTGATTATCATCCAGGTAAAGCAAATGTTGTTGCTGACGCCTTGAGTCGGAAGTCTTTAGCTGGTTTAACTGTTTACTCGCTCTCGTTGCTTGTTGAGTTGAGAGCTTTGCATGCCAGTTTTGTAGCTTGTGATGATGGTGCATTGTTGACACAATTGCATTTGAAACCAATTTTATTGGATCAGATCAAAGAGGCTCAGTTGATTGATATGAAGATTCAGAAGATTATTTTAGATTGCAAGAATGGAAAGAGTGGAGATTTTGTTGTGAAAGGTGATGGGAGTCTCTGGTTTAAGAACCGATTGTGTGTACCCGATGATGCTGATTTGAAAAGAGTCATTTTAGAAGAAGCACATCAGTCAGTGTTTGCTATGCATCCGGGTAATACAAAGATGTATCATGATTTGAGACAGCATTACTGGTGGATTGGTTTGAAGAGAGATATTGCAGATTTTGTGTCGAAATGTCTCACCTGTCAGAAGGTTAAAGCAGAGCATCAAGTTCCAACTGGATTGCTTCAACCATTATCAGTACCAGAATGGAAGTGGGATAAAGTAACGATGGATTTTGTGTCTGGTTTGCCATTGACACAAAAGAAGCATGATGCTATATGGGTGATTGTGGATAGATTGACTAAGACAGCTCATTTCCTTCCGGTTCGGATGGATTACTCTTTGGAGAGATTGGCTGAGCTGTATATCCATGAGATTGTGAAGTTGCATGGTGTTCCAACTTCTTTAGTGTCTGATCGAGATCCCAGGTTTACTTCAAGATTTTGGAAGAGTTTGCATAGTGCTTTGGGTTCTCGATTACACTTCAGTACTGCTTTTCATCCACAGTCGGATGGACAGTCAGAGAGGGTGATACAGATTATTGAGGACATGTTGAGAAGCTGTGTCATCGATTTCTTTGGAAGTTGGGATAGATTCTTACCTCTTGTGGAGTTTGCTTACAACAACAGTCACCAATCCAGCATTGGTATGGCACCGTTTGAAGCATTGTATGGCAGACGGTGTAGGACACCTCTTTGTTGGAATGAGCTTGGAGATAATAAGTTGGTTGGTCCTGATTTGATTCAAGAAACTGAAGAAAAAGTAAAGTTGATTCGAGGCAGGTTAAAAGCAGCTTCAGACCGACATAAGTCTTATGCAGATCTTAAAAGGAGAGATATAGAGTTTGATGTTGGAGATAAGGTATTTCTGAAAGTGTCTCCTTGGAAGAAGATTTTGAGGTTCGGTCGGAAAGGGAAATTGAGTCCTCGTTTCATTGGACCGTATGAAGTTTTGGAAAGAGTTGGGCCAGTTGCGTATCGACTTGCTTTGCCACCTGGGTTGGATCGTATTCATAATGTATTCCATGTTTCTATGTTAAGGAGGTACAGATCGGATCCATCTCATGTGTTGCCAATTGAATCTATCGAAGTGAGCCCAGATTTGACTTTTGAAGAGGAACCAGTTGCTATCTTGGCACATGATGTGAAAGAGCTGAGAAACAAGAGAGTGCCATTGGTGAAGGTTCTATGGAAGAATCATGCAAAAGAAGAAGCAACTTGGGAAAGTGAACAATCCATGCGAGAGCAATATCCTCAGTTGTTTCAGCTTTGATATCAGGTAATTTCGAGGACGAAATTTTCTTTTTAGAGGGGGAGAATTGTAATATCCTCATATATGCTCTAGAAGTTTTGATTATGTTGTTGATGTTATTGTTATTGTTGTTGTAGTGATATATTGGATTGAATATATGTGTTAAATTGCAAGAGAAAAGATATTGGAAAGTAAATGCTTGTGTATATGTGTTTTGGGGAAAAGAATTAGGGTTTAGAGAGAATGGTATATGTTGTGTATATGATGATATATATAACATATAAATTGGTCAAATATAGAGTCAATATAAGAGGATATTTTATGTGGAATGTGCAATTACATATAAGGGCTTATATGAGACAAAAAATTAGTTATATGATTGAGGGCATTTTGGTAATTGCTTGGATAAGATCACTTGGTGGAGATTAAAAGAAAAATTTGACTTTGTGTCTTCATCATTTCCTTCTTTCTTTCAAGAAGTGGCCGGCTCTCCAAAAAAAAAAAACCAAAAGGAAAGAGAGGTGTTCTTGATGCTAGAAGCAAATTGAAGAAGCAATCAAAGGATTTGGTTAAAGATTTGTGAAATTTCTTCATTTGAGGTAAGATCTTTTCCTTGATTTCTTCTTTTCCTTTGAAGGAGTGTTTGAAGTGAATTAGGGTTTGTAGGATTTTATGATGAGATGTGTTTATGATGTGTTTTCAAGTGTTAAAGTGATTTTAAGTTAAAAAGTTACATAGGTGTTGTTGTGGAAAGTGGTAGATGTTGATTTTGAAAGATTATGAATGATGTTGGATTTTAGGGTTTTGAAATGGTATTTGTTTAAATGTAATATTAATGTATTGTGAAGTGGTTTTTGTGATGAATATGTGTTTAGAACATTGATTATATTCATTTGAAACATGTTGTATGGTGTATATTGTATTTGAGTGCAATTGAAAGAGTGTTGGATTTGGTTAGGGTTTGTTTATGGGTGACACGGCCAAAAGCAAAGGAGAGACACGGCCAAGTCATGGAACTTTTGGGCGTGTTGGATTAGTTTTGAGAGACACGGCCGTGTCCCCAAGCCGTGTTAGCTACTGTGATTTTTGGTTGAGAGACACGGCCACAAGCTTGGCCGTGTCCCTCAAGGGTGCTGCCCGTGTCCCTCAAATGTGTTGGTTAGGGTTTTATTTCTTTGTTCTAATTGTATTGTTTTGGTTCTTCAAAGGTGGGTTGGTCCCTAAACCTAAACATAAACACTTTAAATATACTTAAAGCATGGAAAGCCCTAATCAAATGGATGTGGAAGATCATAAAGCTATAAATGATATAAATTGTTCTTTGCCCTAATTGCATTGTTGAGATTGAACAATATTATGTTATGCAATGTAAATGGTAATGTGTTTCATGAGTAATGTATATTGAAATGTTATATCAAAGATGTTATGATGATTCAAATAAGAAATGATATGATGCAAAGCCATTGTGATTGGCTATGATGATGCAATTGAAAGAAAGAAAGCATGTTTGCCTAAATGTTGATGAGAATTGGAAATGGAAATGATAATTGAATAATAAATGAATTGTGTGGCTAATGTGTTATTCCATTTTCAGAGTTTGTTGTTGGTGGCATGCCTAATAAGTGTAACAATCTCTTGAAGTTAGGTTGGATTGAATTAGGATTTTGGTATAAAATTGGGGCTTTTACAACTAAAAGCCCCAATGTGTAAAAGCCCCAATTTTATACCAAAATCCTAATTTTACATGTTTTAGTCCTAGTTTGCATAACAAACCCTACGTTTGCATGCATTAACCCTAGTTTATAATAAAACCTTAATCTTGCATGGTTAAACCCCAACTTTGTAAATAAACCTTAATTTTTTGTGTTAAACCCTAATTTAATTAAAATCCTAATTTTAAGATTATTAATGTTTAATTGTATGTTTAGAATATTTATTTATCATGGATGATTAATTCATATTCAATTATTATTTGGAATTTCAAATACTTGTAAAAAGCATGTTTTCACTTCATAGGTGCCTTATTTATTTTATTTTAATGAATTTTGGGACTATTGTAAGAGACATGTTTTAATCAATTAGTGGGCATCCTATTTCATTTATTTGTATGGACATTGAGACATTATAAGGGCATGTTTCCATCTTTGTATGGGTGCCCATTTTATTTGATTATTTAATTTATATTATGATAGATGTTTATTTATTTTGATCGCATGTAATATAGATAATATTATAATAATTAATAATTTACTAATATTTAGACATGAAAAGAAGGCCGGTTCCAATGAACTGGGCTTTATAGGGGTTCTGGGTCATTTCTCACCTTCCTCATGCATACTCAATTTTTTAAACCCAGTAGGGGTTATGGATTCCTTAGGAATCGACTCATCCACCCATTTCAATCTTTTTCGGCCTGTCTGGGTGGCAACTCATATTCTTCGGGTTTAGGCTTGAGTTCTCTAAGACCCAAAGTTTAACAATACTGAAGTCGCAAGAACCATTCTACCGAGAGTGGGGGCAAAAATTCCCACTCACAGGTTCTCTAATTCTTTTTATTGGTCTGTAGTCTCCCACTCCATCTCCTTAGATGAGAAAGAAACCAACTGAGACTTGTAATAGAGAGACTTCAACTGTTTACTCTACTAGATCTCGACATTCTTCTTTGTAACCTCTTTTAAATTCTTATAGACAACCTATGTGTTTTCCTCATTTGTTATTCTTCTTCTATCATGCTAGAGAGCCTCTTACCAAGGAGAGAGTGTTTCCTATGGGAATTTATATGCTAAAAGATCCTTTGACTACCATTTATGTAAGTATCTTATGCTTCTTGCCTTGGGCTGATGAGTTTTGCAATTATTGACTTGAAATTCTCTTTCATTAGACGAGGAGCTTTTTTGTCTCTTCTTTGGTGCTACGAGTCGATTAATGAACCTATTTAATGAGTTGTCGGTTAGTACCTATAACAAAAGAAAATTTTTCATCATTTTTAGGAAAAGCAAATTTGGTTCATACTTACGTGTCCTCTTGATTTACAAGGCATGAATGCAACTTAAGATGTCAAGATTGCTACTCTAGGGGTAAGTGGTTCTATATTTTCCTGCAAAACTTGATATTTGTTTATCATAAATATATGTAAATAAGTATGAATGCATGCTTTTATTTGCTGACTTGCAAGCCAAGTGTGAGGCTAAGAGGGAGAACTTCAAGACCCAGCAGGATGAGCTAGAGAGTGCTCATGAAAGGAACGACACTCTTAAGGATGAGATTACCTCTTTAAAGTGAGAGGTGAAGCACTAGGAACTTAGGTAAAATTCCCAAATCTAGTAGACTTGCTTCTAAAGGATCCTATTGTAGAGGACAAAGAGATGGCAAGGAGAATGAGGAGGCTAAAGAGAGAGCCAATGAGGAGAAGGAGGATGCTAGGAGTTTGGCAATAAATGGTTAGTTTAGGCATGACCATGATGATTAGGATGATGATGGTGATAGCTCGGGCGATGATGACGACCGAGTTGATACTTACAAAGATGGGGATGACAATGACTAGGGTCACTCAGAAGGCATAGTTATCCCTTTTATGGAGGAGAGAGATAGCCCTGCCCCCACCAAAGGTCATGATGCTGATGATGAGGCCCGGACAGAGGATAGTGGTGGAACTAGGATTTAGATAAAGGAGGGCAAAATTTTTAGGCAAACAAAATTACAGATGAATTTATATTCAATTTTATTTTCCTATTAAAAAATTGATGCAAATAATTATCATTAATATTTATATTCCATTTTATTTTCATATTAAATATTTAAATGTTGAAAATTTTATCATGTTTATCTTAATATTTAGATATTACTTTGAAAAATTACATAATATATATTATTTTTTAAATAATATTTATATATTTTTTTGAGATATTTCAAAAAAAAGTTTTTAAATTAATTATTTTCATTAATTTATGCGATAGAATATTTTTTGCAAAATAATTAACCTAATCACAAAATCTCAAATTTCCAATTTATATCAGAATCAAATTCCAAAATAATTAACATAACCATTAAAACCCAAAATCCAAATTCATAATCAAAATCCAAAATAATTAACCTAATCATCAAAATTCCAAATCCCAATTCATAACCATATTCCAAAATAATTAACCTAATCATCAAAATAATAAATTAAAATCTATAAATTAAACAATAATTATAAATTATTATAATACTCAATAGCATTATCAAAATAATAAATTAAAAATAAATTTATATTTTTAAAGTAATTAATATTCAAAAATTAATTTTAAAGAAAATATATATGTGTGTGTATTTTTTTAGGGGGGAGAGGAAGAGGAGTCCATGGACCCACTAAGCCCCCCACCTCCTTTAATTCCACCTCTAAAAGAGGGATTGGCTATGAAGGGGTATACCAATCATGTCACTCAAGATTGAGTCATTCCTTGCTAGAGTGATTGATTATTGATCCAATTGTTGAGAGATTGAGACTGTGAGCTGAAATTTTTGTCCTCACTCCCAAATGGAATGGTTCTTACGACTTTGGCACTGTTAGTCTCAAGGCCTTAGAGAATATGGGTCTAAACTCTGAGCAAATTGAGTCGCCACCCGGATATACTGGAAAAAAGGGTAGACGACTCGATTCCTAAGGAATTTTCAACCTCCCTTTATTGGGTTCCAAAAGTTGGGTACGCATAGAAAAGGTAAGAAATGACCCAACACCCCCATAATGCCTGGTTCATTAGAACCAACCTCCTTTTCAAGTATAAATATTATTAATTCTTAAGCATTATAATATTATTTATATTACATGCAATGAAAAGAAATAAGCATTCATCATATTATTGAAATAAAACAAATAAAATAGGCATCTATCCAAGGATGGAAACATACCCTTACAATGTCTGAATGTCTTTAGAAAGAAAATAAATAAAATAGGACACCCACCAAAAGGGTGAAAACATGTCCCTTATAATTATCCTAAAGCCTTTAAATAAACTAAACTACATAAAATAAATAAATTAAAAAATAAGGTACCCAAGAATGGAAACATACCTTTTACATCATTAAAATCCAAATAAACAAACATAGTTCAATTAAATAATATGAGCAATCAAAATGTATCATCCATCATAAAGTATGTAACAATAAATCAAATAATCCAATCTAGGTTTTAATCTTAAATAAAGTATTAGATATACAAAATTAGAGTTTAATAAAAGGAAATTAAGGTCAATCACAAAGAATTACCATCCATAAATAAATATTAACCCCATTAACTAGGGGTCACGTACGGCGGTCCCGCTAGTTGGTTAATGGGCGGGGGTCAAGAGGGCAGCACCCCTTCTGGGAGATGGGGGGTAGTGCCCCTAAAAGGTAGATAGTTTACATGATATTGTATTGTTAGGGAATTAGGGTTTTTCCTAAACTAGGATTTTATATTTATACAAATTAGGATTTTTGTAATATCCCAAAATTTTGAAAGTATTAATTGATGAAAATTAATTAAATGATTTAAAAGTATATATATATATAATATTAAGTGAAAAGAAAAGAGAAAGGAAAGATGTGCATATGATGTATATATGTAGATATATACAATATATACAAGTCAATATTTTAGCTTGGTCAAATGATATTTTAATTATTTAAGTAAATATTAATTAATGGATAGTGGAAGATGATATTTGTTATTAATTATATAATAATAATAAATATGCTTGGTGGAGATTAAAAGAAGGAAATTGTGTGGTTAATAGCTATTTAGTTGGTAAAAGAGGAGTTGATCTTATCTTCATCTTCTTCTTCCTTCTCCTTAGAAGCTGGCCATCATCATCATCATTAAAGGAAAGAGATTTTACTTCTTGATAACTCAAGTAATTGAAGGATTTCAAGTGTTCAAGTTGGAGTTTTAAGGATTTTCTCTATATTTGGTAAGTTTCCAACTTGTTTCCTTGAGTTTCCATGAAAGTTTGTATGTGTGAATTGGGTGTTTGATGTATTATGTTTTAATAGTTGATTTTGGTGTGTTTGAAGTTCTTTGTCTAGTTAACTATGAATTTGGGGTTGGATTGAAGAAGAGAGTTAAATTTGGTAAAGAGAATAAGAGTTTTGAATTGTGTACCTTTTGAGCTGAGAAGTCTTGGTTGTGATTGTGTATTTGTGCTTTTAATTGAGTTGTTTTGATGTTTATACAAGTATTATGTGGTATAATGATGGATTTGGTTGAGTTTGTATGGAGTTGAAAAGGGTAATGAAAGATAATACTTGGATGTGGCATTTTTGTGTGGATATCAGGATTTTTGGCCTGACACACCCTGTGACACGACCATATTTTTGGGCATGTCGATGGTTCTATTTTTCAGTGTTGGTGACATGAGCAGTGACACGCCCATTTCACTGAGCGTGTCACAGCTTCTGTGATGTTGTAGTATTGACACGTGCAGTGACATGCCTATATCACTGAGCGTGTCATAGCTACTGTGATGTTGTAGAATTGACACGATCAATGACACGCCCACGTCACTGAGTATGTCATAGCTACTGTGTTGTTGGAGAATTTACACGTGCAGTGACACGCCTATGTCATTGAGCGTGTCATATCTTCTGTGTTATAGGTTTAGGGCATGGTCATGGACATGTAATATCTCTAATGATACCCTAAAATTTTGGAATGCTTATTTGTGAGAATTGGATTAAATAATTTAAAGTGTATATATGACTAATGGAATAAGAGAAGATGTGTATATGTTGTATATATGGGGATATATACAAAATATATACAAGTCAATGGCTTTTATAAATCAAAAGAGATATTTTGATTAACTAAATGGATTTGTTTATGTTAGTGGAAGATGATGTAAGTGGACTTAATATTATATTGTTTAATGACTTGGTGGAGAGTGATTTAAGGAGAGAATGGGTGTTTAAGTGGTTGACTTTCTTTCTTTCTTTCTTTCTTTTTCTATCATCTTCATCTTCTTCTTTCCTTCTAGTGAGCCGGCCACCCTTATCAACCAAAGGAAAAGAGATTTTGTTGCTTCCAAGCTCAAGAGATTGAATGATTTCAAGAGATCAAGTTGGGGTTTTAAAGCTTTTCTTCACTTTTGGTAAGTTTCCAACTTGTTTCTTGGTTTTCTTTTGAGTTTGTGCTCTTAGGTTTGTTGGATGGTTGTTGTAGATGTGTTTATGGTTATTTTGGTGTGTTTGGAGTGTTTTGTCTTGGTAACTTTGAATTTTGGGTTTGGATTGAAGAGAAAAAAGGGTTGAGTTTGGTGAAAGAGGCAAGTGTGTGGATTGTGTGATTTTTTGAGTTGTGAATATGGTGGTGTTTGTGTTTGATGTTTGTAATTGAGTTGTTTTAAGGTTTACTCAAGTATTATATGGGTTGCTGATGGTTTTGGTTGAGTTTGTGTGTTGTTGATATGGCTATTAGAAGATGATTGTGCGTTGTGGCTTTGTTGGTGTCGATTTCAGGGTTTTTGGCCTGACATGCCCAGGAACATGGCCATGTCTTTGGGCGTGTCGTTGGTTCTATTTTCTGGGTTGGTGACACGAGCAGTGACACGCCCATGTCACTGAGCGTGTCACGGCTTCTGTGTTATAGTAGCATTGACACGGCCAATGACACGCCCATGTCACTTAGCGTGTCATAGCTACTGTGTTGTTGGTTGATTGGCACGTCCAATGACACGCATATGTCATTGAGCGTGTCATAGCTTTTGTGTTGGAGGAGGATTGACACGGCCAGTGACATGCCCATATCACTGAGCGTGTCAAAGCTTCTGTGTTGTGGGTTTAGGGCACGGTCAGGGACACGCCCGTGTTGTTGAGCATGTCAAGTGTAGAGTTTACCCTAGATAGTTGTCTTTCTTATTTTCTTATGTCTATCTCTAAGTGAGTGTGTATGATAACCTTTGGATTAGGTTTTGAAGAGAATTGAGTTACCCAAGCCAAGGTTTGAGTGAGATCTTGGAAGAGGAGTTGATAGAGTGGTGTTGTTGCTCTTAGAGGTAAGTACAAACTTTGAATGATTGCATACATTTATATGACATTGGGAATTAACATATTTAGTTGAGAAATGTGTTAAGTTACTTGATATATTATTGATGAATGAGTTATATGTTATGATATGAGATGTGAAAACATAATGTAACCAATCGATATTGAGATGAAATAGAAGAATGAGAAAAATGAGAAAAGATGATATACTAAAGCAATGAGCCTAGTTTGATTATGAGAAATGAAATGAGAAATGAATTGTGAAAGAGATTGATAATGAGATAAATGAATTAATTGTGTGCCTAGTATGTTATTCAATTTTCAAAGTTCTGGGTTTGGTGGCATGCCTATGAATTGCTGGGCAGGTGAAAAGACCGGGTTGTAAGCCGATCCCAGCTGATAAATTTGATGTTTTTGGGGTGAAAAGATCGGGTCGTAAGCCTTAAAAACTATAACAGTCTAGCCGGGTTGAGGACCAAGATACTGGGGCCCTAGGGTTTAGCTGGGTTGAGGTCCAAGAGATTGGGTCTATTACATTATCCATGGATATATATATTTCCTACGGGGCTAGACACAATGTGTCAATATGGACCAAAGCAGTAACTCTGAACTTTGAATAGCACATTAGTTTCGTTTTGGGCCCATGCTTGTCTTTGCTTTAATGCGAATTATGAAATATGATGCAAATGATTAATATGTTGAGATATAATGCAATGAGTTGATATATTCATATATATTGTGCATGAGCATCGCATTGATCTATATTGAATCAAAGTTTATACCACTAAGCTTTCTGCTTAGCGTGATTGTGGTTCATCGCGCAGGTGACAGGGTAGATCCAGTTGTGCCGGAGAGCTCGTCTAGACTGAGTCAAGTCTAGGCTTGAGTTTGTGATAGCAGTTTTGAGTTATGGACATCAAGACCAGAGACGAACTGCCAGCATGTATAAATTCTATAATTTTGTAAACATTGATTTTGATATATATACATATGTATTTTCCGCTGCTTATTTAACAAATGTTTGGAACATACTGTTTTTGGATAAACTTTTGGGGGGTAATGAAGATATATGTATATATATTTTAAAAAGGAATGTTTTCTCTATTGATTTCTATAACATGAGTTAAATGTTTTAAGTTTACTCATATTGACTTATGATGCTTATATGTTAAAGATTAAAGTTTGTGTTTGTTTAAAATGAACCGTGACACCCCTTTATCCGGTATGCGTATATCACGTGTTATGCGAGTGTATGCGGTGTGCGTATATTGGGGTACGGGGGTGTTACAGGACATGTCCGTGTTGTTGAGTGTGTCATGTGTAAAGTTTGCCCTAGATAGTTCTTTTCCTTATTTTTCTTTGCGGATCACTTTGTGATTATTTATAATCACATTTGGTTTAGGCTTTGAAGAGACTTGAGTTACCGAATCCAAGTGTTGAGGGATATCTTGGAAGAGGAGGTTGAAAGTGGTGTTTATTGGTTTTAGAGGTAAGTACAAACTTTGAATAATTGTTCATATTTACATGACATTGGGACTTAACACATCTGGTTGGAAAATGTGTTAAGTTATTTACTATATTGTTGATGCATGAGTAATATGCTATGATTTGTACATTGTAAGCTATATGAAAAAATAAGATGATGACCCAAAATGTATGAATAATGCGAATTGTTATGCGTATATTAATGATGGTATGTAAAGTCATTGGTAATGACTATATTGATATAAGTGAGATATTTGAGGCATTGTGCCTAATGTGAATATGAGAAAATGAGAAAGGATTTGATAATGAAATGAGATATGTGGAAACATAATACAATAAATTGATATCGATATAAATGAGAAATAAGAATAAATTGTGTGCCTAGTATGTTATTTAATTTTCAGAGTTCTGGGTTTGGCGGCATGCTTATGAATTGCCTACGGGCTAGATGCTGGGCGTCACTATGAAAATATTTTTGAGGTGAAATGACCGGGTCATAAGCCTCATAAACAAATCCTTGAAACTCAGATCTATTTGGATTAATCCATGGATATATTGCCTACGTGGCTAGATATAAAGTATCATTATAGACCAAAGTAGTAATTCTGGAATTTGAATGGCATATTAGATCCTTTTTGGGCCCATGCTTGTGTTTGCTTTAATGTGAATTATGAATTGCGAAACAATTGAGCAATATAATGATACAATGTTATGAGATATAATATCCTTATGTGTTATACATTGGCATTGCATTTGAACTATATATATTGTTATCAAAGTTTGTACCACTAAGCTTTTGGCTTAGCAAGATTGTGATTCATCACGCAGGTGGTAGGTTAGATCCGGTTGAGCTGAAAAGTTCATCTAGACCGAGTCGAGTTGACGCTTGAGATTTTGTGAGCAGAGTTGTTTTGGACATCAAGATCAGAAACAAACTGCCAGCATGTATATATTTTGTATTTTTGTACATATTGATTTTGATGTATATAAATATGTATATTCCGCAAACTATCGAAAATATTTTGGATAAACCTTTGGTAATGAAGTATACAAATGTGTTTTAGCAACTAATATTTCATCTATTATTTATATGATATGAGTTGAATGTTTTAAGATTATACAGATTTTATAAATGATGATTTGATTGTTTTAAAATGGTTGTGGCATTCATGTATCCTCTATACGTATATTACATATGTTGGGTATATGTAGTGTACGTATATTGGGTAAAAGGGTATTACAATTTTTTTAAACTAGGTTTTACATGTAAATTAGGGTTTTAGGGTTTTAAATTTAGAAAAGTAGTATTAGGGTTTAGTTTTAAAAAAATAGTATTAGGGTATTAAGGTTTTTTGGATTTTTGGTATAGGGTTTTTATAGATTAGGGTTTGAAGGTGTAAGGCTACTGTAAAGACTTAGGGCCTTTATAATTCTGACTTTGATAAATAAGTGTACGAGATATACTTTGAGGAATGGTTACTAGATTGAAGTAAAATTTAACACTTAACCTACTGTTAACTTGAAAATAATCAATGAAAGCTACTGGACGTATTTTAAATAAATGAATATGGAATGAAATTAATGAACATAAACTGCTAGAATTAATTTAGATGAGGAACAAATGCATTTAGTATTTAAAACCATCATCAAAACATCTTATATTGAATTAATTTAAAATGTACCGTCATTTGCTGGCTCCACCAAAATAATACGTTTATCCAAGCTTTTACTTACAACAAACTGAAATTCTGGTTGAGCAAGACAAAGACAGTGTGCCACTGCCTTTACAGTTTAGTCTTTTGATTTGGTAATCTGCTGTGTGTGTTAATAACTATTGCTTAACTCTCTGTGTTTTTTCTTAACTATGGCTACTAGGGTTTTGTGATTGTTGCTTGTTGATTAAATGTTGCTACCTCCCCTCTTCCGTGCTAAGTCATATATTTATAGGCAAAGATTGTCTCATTAAAAACCCTAATCATCTTCTTATCTGAAGGTCATTCAAAGTCCTCTCTTAATTAGGAAGCCTGATCAGTCCCAAAAATACAATTAAAACTGACTAAAAAGACCCATGGTGAACTGAGGCCCCTAATTCCCCATGGACCATGGTCCATGGCGAATTAGAAAGCTCTTAATTTGCCATGAACTATCCATTCCGAATTAGAAAGCTCCTAATTTGCCATGGACAATTGTCCATGGTGAATTGGGGCATCAATTCGCCATGGACAATGGTCCATGGTGAATTGAGGCTCCAATTCACCATGGTTCTAGGGCATTGGGCCTATTCAGGACTTATTCGGGCTTTTAAAATTAAAACCAAATTTAATTCAAGATTTAAAATTGAGTTGCGGTTGATTTGGTCTTTTAAAAATTAAATCAGACTAGGTTAACCAGCTTAATTTAGGCCTTTTAAAACTGGACCAATCTATGTTAAAGCTGTAAACTAGGTTTAAGCTTTTAAAATCAGATCAAATTTAGCTTGGCCTTTTTTAATTGAGATCGGATTAACTTATGGCCAAAATCAAGGGTCTGCAGTTTGCCCCCTGCTTGAACGATCTGAGACTTTAGTAGAAGAGAGTGTAAAGGAACATGACTTTTGAGCTAATTTTGGATGAGGATGGGTCTTGGACCCGAGATTGGATTTGGGTTCTCGACCTGAGACTAGATTTGGGTGCTCGACTTGAAACTGGATTAGGGTTCTTGACCCTAGAAGGAATTAGGGTTCTCGACCCAAGGCTGGATTAGGGTGCTCGACCTAAGACTGGATTTGGGTACTCGACCTGAGACTGGATTGGGTTCTGGATCCAAATTGGTTTGGGTTCTGAACCCAAAATTGGATTTGGGTTCCGGACCCGAGAATTGGATTTTGAATTCTGGACCTGAGATTGGATTCAACTGACCTTCTATCAGTTGAGAGTTCTGACTTTCTTCTAGCCAAACAATTTTAGCTCTTCTAGCTAAACTACCATTTTATCAATTGAGGGTTCTGGCTTTCTTCTAACCAATGCTCCATCCATTAATGGATTGTGCTAACTTTCTGTCATCTGAGAGTTCCGACTTTCTTCTAGCAGTTATTCCATCCTTTCAATGGATTGTGCTGACTTTCTATCATATGAGAGTTCCAGCTTTCTTCTAGCCATTGTTCCATCCTTTAATGGATTGACTTCAGCTCTTCTAGCTGGACTGACCTTTTGTCATTTGAGAGTGCGAGCTTTCTTCTAGCCACTTATTCCATTCATCAATGGATCGGCTTCAGCTCTTCTAGCTAAACTAACCTTCATTCATTTGAGAGTGTGGGCTTTCTTCTAGCCATTGTTCCATCCTTTAATGGATTGACTTCAGCTCTTCTAGCTAGACTGACCTTCTATCATTTGAGAGTGTGGGATTTCTTCTAGCCACCAACTTCACGTCTTCTTCGTTCAAATGAATATTCAAATATTAGGTTTTCACCCTTCATGATGGATCTTCATTCTCTGGACCTTCGAAATAGATCTTTATCCTGCATTGACTTCAGCTCTTTTAGCTGGACTGATCTTTTATCTTTTGCATCTTTAATCTTTTAGGGTTCTTACTTTCTTCTTATTTTGTTCTTTTTATTCTTTCTTTTGTAAAAAAATTCAACTATTATGCCATTTTTAGCCGTCATATACTCTCTTTGCCCTCTACGTGGTAAAACATTGAAGGTGAGTGTGAAAATATTATATATATAAATTAAAAATTGACAAGGATAAGTTTTGCCCCCTTGTAGGCTCAAACGAATGGTTTTGTTTCCATATAAGCTTTGATTGATGTTTGCATTTTGTCTGGTTTCTTGCACCAGCATAAATCTTCTCTTTCTATTTGCAATGGCCTTTTCATGCCCCCTGATTCTATATCTAATTTTTATTGTTTACTTCACTGTGTCCGCTGTTCACTTTGACAAATAATAGGCAATACAAGACAAAAATATAGTGTGATATGCTCATGTATGTATGATATACATGAGTGATACTTATAGTAGTTCTACTGACTCACAGACCGAGATGATAGGCCAAAACACTTCCATTGGTAATTTCAAGATGCTTGTTCAGTTCTTGCATTAGGATAGAAAAAGATATTACATCCATGTCTTTATCTTCAAGGTATAGGAAACATAAGTAGTGGGGGCCCAAGCAGTATAGTCAGAGATACATCTACTTTGAATCATGATTCAGGATGTCAGTTGGTATCTTCTTTATAACCTTGCAAAGGATCATTTCTTTTCCCCAATGTATCCTTTAAGGATCGACAATGCAACATACTTCCCTTAACTTAAAGATTGTGTATGACAAAAATATTTCTCTTTTTTTTTTAAATTTAAAATTATATTTGGCTTTGTCAAATCAGTGTCATTATGCCTCAGGACTCAACTTTTCCAAATTAACATATCTATAACATGACAACCCTAGTTACCATCCTAAACTCAGAAATCATTTCCATTTCAAAAACTCTATTCTTCCCTATTCTTTATTTTTCTTCTTCTCTTTATTTTTCCTTTTTTTCCTTTCCTTTTTTTTTCCTTTATTTTTCTTTTATTCTTCTTCTTTTTTCCCTTTTTTTTTCCCTCTTTTCTTCTTCTTTTTTTGACTTTGACTTCTTTTCCTTTTCTTTTTAGGTCCTAGCTCTAAAAGAATTATCTTGTTTGTGCTAACTTGTGCTTTTGATAATGGATGAGTGGAGTGAGATAAGTCTTCTTTAGTGAGGATGAATCCTTTGTTGCCCTGGCTTTATCTTAACAAGTCTGTGATATTAGGTCCAATTCATGTGTCCTTCAACTATCTCTATAGTCTTGACTATATATCCGTCTCTTTGATCTTCTTTCTCTTTTGTTCTTCAGTGATTATCAGACTTGCCATATGTAACGACCCTACTAGCACAGTCTTATGACAGCTGGTCTGTTGGGCCTTTTCTCTCGTAGGTGGACCGTAGTCCCAGCCCTCAACCCAGCAGGCCGCCACAGTACCCGTTCACCTCACGGCTCTCGAGCAGGAATTTGTTAATTTGGCCTCAAATGAGGTCGCCTCCCTCATTCGAACCCATGACCTCCTCCCTTAAGAGGAAACCATGAGATGAACGAGTACCATTTCTACCACAAAGTATACCCTAAAAGTTTTGGAATATTTATTGTTGTATTTGGATTAAATGTATATGTTTAAGTAGGAAGATTAAAGATGAGAAGAAAGATGTGTATATGTTGTATATATAGAGATATATACAACATATACAAGTCAAAGAAATGGGTGGTCAAAAGAAGAAATAATTAATTTTAATTAATTGAAATGGAAATTAAGTGGAAAGTGGATGATGATATTTGTAATATTATATTAATATAATTGCTTGGTTAAGAACAAAAGAGAGATTGAGTGGTTAAGTGAAGAGGGAGAGTTGACTTTGCTCTTTTCTATTCATCTTCTTCTTCTTTCTTTGGTTGGCCGACCATCACCATTGCAAGAAAGGAAAGATAGATTTTGCTCATCCAAACTCAAGATTGAAGAATGTTTCAAGTGATCAAGTTGGAAATCTAAGAGTTTTCATCACTTTTGGTAAGTTCTCCATTTGATTCTTTGGTTTTCTTATAAGTTTGTGTTTTGAGTTTGGTGTTTGATTGTTGATGGTATGTGTATATTTGATTATGGTGTATTTGAGGGTGTTTGATCTAATTGGTGTTGATTTTGAGATAGAGTTAAGTTTGGTGTTGGAAGAAAACAAGTGTTGTGTTTGAGTTGTGTGTATGTGATGGTCATATGTAGAGTTTGCCCTAGTTGATTCTTAGCCTTATTATCTCATGTGTATCTTTAAGTGGGTGTGTATTATCACTTTTGGATTAGGTCTTGAAGAGATTGAGTTGCCCTAATCCAAGCGTTGGAGGATTCTTGGAAGAGGAAGTGTTTAGATTGGTGTGAGTTGCTCTTGAGGTAAGTACAAACTTACACGGTTGCATACATTTACATGACTTTGAGACTTAACACATTTGGTTATAAATGTGTTAAGTAATTTATTACATTGTTAATACATTTGATTAATGTTATGATTTGCATAATGTGAAAGATATGATGATCATTCAAAATGTATGTCCAATGCAATTGGTTATGTATACTTTAATGATGAGATGTGAAGCCATTGTTGTTGGCTATAATGATGCAAATGAAATAATTGGGGCATGGTTGCCTAGTTTGATTATGAGAAATGAAATGAGAAATGAATTGTGAAAGAGATTGATAATGAGATAAATGAATTAATTGTGTGCCTATTATGTTATTCAATTTTCAGAGTTTTGGGTTTTGTGGCATGCCTATGAATTGTTGGGCAGGTGAAAAGACCGGGTCGTAAGCCGAGCCCAGCTGATAAATATGAAAAAATGATATTTTTGAGGTGAAAAGACCGGGTCATAAGCCTCAAAAATAGTAACAGTCTAGCCGGGTTGAGGACCAAGATACTGGGGCCCTAGGGTCTAGCCGGGTTGAGGTCCAAGAGACTGGGTCTGTTACGTTATCCATGGATAGATATATATGTATCGCCTACGGGTTTGATGAATGTGATTATGGACCAAAGCAGTAACTCTGAATTTTGAATAACATATTAGATCCTTTGTGGGCCCATGCTTGTCTTTGTTTCAATGTGAATCATAAATGGTAAAACAATTAAATAAGATAATGAAATGTAATGTTATGAAATATAGCATTTTTGAATATGATCTCTATTGCTTGAAAGTATGACATTGAAATTGCATTAAAGCATATTGTTATTGTGGTTTGTACCACTAAGCCTATGGCTTAGCGCGATTATGGTTCATCGCGCAGGTGATAGGGTAGAACCGGAGAGTTCAGCTAGACCGAGTCGAGTCTAGACTTTGAAGTGTTGATTGTGGGCTTAAAGATCAGAGAAAAACTGCCAAACATGTATAAACTTTATGTTTTGTAAACATGGATTTTGATGTATTTATATATGTAAATACTACTACATTTTTTGCTGCATAATGAATAAATGTTTTATCTAGTATAGTTTATAATATAATATGAAGTGTTTTAAGTTTTCTTATATTGTTGCAGAAGAGAAAAATTGGGTTATCTAATATAAACTGTGGCACTCCTGTATTCGGTATACGTATATTATAGGTGTAGTAGAATGTAGTGTGCGTATACAGGGTATAGGGGTGTTACATCTATTTTGGTATCAGAGCCTAGGTTTGAGATTCTCAACCTAGGTAAATTGTAAGAAAAAGAACATTTTGATTCTAAAAGTTGGTTTTTAAATAAGATACATGTTTTGGTATTGGCAGTCTTTGATCTTTGATGAGGTATATTCTGCTGTGTTTGCAGATATAGGTAGTGATGGCGTTTCAGTCACGTCAATCCATAGAAGGTAGTGCTGAGAGTGTAGCTCCTGAAGAGGGTAGACATGGAGCTAGGATTGAGAAAGCTGGAGAGGCACCTGCTCCTGTGCAAGAGAGATCAGCTGCTGATGAGGTTCCGCCGGTTTGGTTACGACATGTGGTAGAATTGTTGAGGCAAGCTCCAGTGCAGCCACCGCCACCACAGCCATAAGTACCGGTGAGGCATTATGATAAATTGAGGAAATTTGGGGCTGAAGATTTCTTTGGTACTACAGATCCTGCAGTAGCTGAGCAGTGGTTGGATAGAGTTCAGAGGGTATTCATCCAGTTGCAAACCACTCCTGAAGAGAAATTTGATTATGCTAGATCCCTTCTGCAGAAAGATGCTTATGATTGGTGGAAGACGGTTCCTCATGCTATGGATGATCCACCGACTTTGTTTTATAGTGATTTTCTGCGGGAGTTTGAGCAGAAATATACTCCAAGGGAGTATAAGGATGTCAAGAAGATGGAATTTCTGAATCTGAGACAAGATAACTGGACTGTGACAGAGTATGAGGTAGAGTTCATCCGGTTGAGTCATTATGCCGGGGGGATTATTTCAGATGAGATTGACCGGTGTAGGAGATTTGAGGAAGGGTTGAGGCCCTCTATTATGTGTATTGTAGTTGGTTCCCGGTATCAGGATCTTTCTCAGCTTGTTGCAGCAGTCAGAAGTGCTGAGAGAGCACAGACTATTGCAGCAGCTGCTACTGAAGAGGAGACCAGAGTTAGGAGGTCCCAGTTTGAGGCAGGGTCTTCGTCTATAAAGAGAGGCCGAGGAAGTTTTGTGCCGAGAGTCAGTAGGAGTCAGAGGCAGTCGAGTAGGTCAGTTCAGTAACAGAGGCAGAGACCGAGACCTACAGTTTCTGTAGCTAGTGCTCCGACTCCAATGGTTCAGAGGTCTACTCCACCTACATGTGTCCATTGTGGTAGGATACATGGGGGTGTTTGTTAGAAGATTAGTGGATCAGCTGTGTGTTTCAGATGTAGATCGCCTGACCATTTCATTAAAGATTGTCCTGAGATGCAGGAGCATAGGTAGGCAGATTCTGCAGTTTCTTGACCTAGTGTGAGAGGAGGTTGAAGTGGCAGAGGTGTTAGTAGAGGTGGTTGACCTGGGATCAGTCAGAGAGGAGGCTCTACATTTGGAGGCAGTAGGCCAGATGAGGCTGGGTCTTCTCAGCGAGTGTATGTGATGCAGAGGCAACCGGATGCTTCAGCAGTCATTGCGGGTACATTTTCTTTATATGGCATTTCAATTCTTGCTTTGATTGATCCAGGATCTACTCATTCATACATAAGTGCATCTATCTTGCCTGTGTCTGAATTGCATTCTGAGTCCCTAGGATTTGATGTCTTAGTGACAAATCCTTTAGGGCATAGTGTGGTAGTTAGCAAGGTGCATCGTGATAGTTCAGTTGTGGTGCAAGGTGAGGAGTTTTTGGGTGATTTGATTGAAATGCCTTTTAAGGAGTATGATTTAATCTTAGGCATGGATTGGTTGTCTAAGCATGGAGCTGTGGTAGACTGTCAAAAGAAGTGTGTTACCATGAACCAGTGATGGTAGAAGTGTGATGATATCTAGTGAGCAGAGGCAACTTGCATCCTTGTTGGTGTCAGCCGTTGCAGCTAGAAAGTTGATTAGAAAAGGGTGTGATGCTTATCTTGCTCATGTGGTAGATACTAGAATAGTGGGTTCTCAGCTTGATAGTATAACCACATTTGCTGAATTCCCAGATGTGTTTCCTGAGGAGTTGCCAGGGTTACCCCCTGAAAGAGAGGTTGAGTTTGGTATCAATTTGTTGCCTGGTACCACTCCCATCTCTATTACTCCTTATCGAATGGCACCTGCTGAGTTGAGAGAGTTAAAGGTGCAGTTGCAGGAGTTGTTGGATAAAGGGTTTGTTCGCCCTAGTGTTTCTCCGTGGGGAGCACCTGTTTTGTTTGTGAAGAAGAAGGATGATACTTTGAGGTTGTGCATCGATTATAGGCAATTGAACAAGGTGACTATCAAGAATAAGTACCCTTTGCCTAGGATAGATGATCTCTTCGATCAGTTGAAGGGAGCAACAGTGTTTTCCAAGATTGATTTGAGATCAGGGTACCATCAGTTGAGAGTCAAAGCTGAAGATGTTCCTAAGACAGCTTTCCGCATAAGATATGGGCATTATGAGTTTTTTGTGATGCCTTTTGGATTGACGATTGCACCTGCAGCTTTCATGGATTTGATGAATAGGGTGTTTAGGCCCTATCTAGATCAGTTTGTGGTGGTCTTCATTGATGATATTTTGGTGTATTCGCATAATGAAGAGGATCATGACAAGCATCTACGGATTGTATTGCAGACCTTGAGAGAGAAGCAATTGTATGCTAAGCTATCGAAGTGTGAGTTTTGGCTTGATCAAGTGACTTTTCTCGGTCATATAGCTTTAGCAGATGGTATAAGAGTTGATCTGAGTAAAGTTGAGGCCATTTTGAATTGGAGTCCACCGAAGTCAGTGACTGAAGTTAGAAGTTTTCTTGGTTTGGCAAGCTATTATCGACGGTTTGTGAAAGGTTTTTCTTTGATAGCTACTCAACTCACCAGATTACTTCGGAAGGGAATTAGATTTGTGTGGACAGATCAGTGTCAAGCAAGCTTTGAGTAGTTGAAAGAAATGTTGACTCAAGCTCCTATTCTTACTTTGCCTGTGGAAGATAAACCATATGTGATTTACAGTGATGCTTCACAAAATGGTTTAGGATGTGTTTTGATGCAAGAGGGTAAAGTCATAGCTTATGCTTCTCGGCAGTTGAAGCCGCATGAGCTTAATTATCCGACGCATGATTTGGAGTTAGTAGCCATAGTTTTTGCTTTGAAGATTTGGCGACACTACTTGTATGGGGAGAAGTGTTTCATTTACACGGATCATAAGAGTTTGAAATATTTGGGGGTTCAAAGAGAGCTTAATCTTTGGCAAAGATGATGGTTGGAGCTGATCAAAGATTACGACTGTTTGATTGATTATCATCCTGGTAAGGCAAATGTTGTTGCAGATGCCTTGAGTCGGAAGTCTTTGGCATGTTTGACTGTTTATTCGCTCTCGTTGCTTGTTGAGTTGAGAGCGTTGCATGCTAGTTTTGAATCATGTGATGATGGAGCCTTGTTAGCTCAGTTGCATTTAAGACCGGTGTTGTTGGATCAGATTAAAGAGGCTCAATTGGTTGATGAGAAAATTCAGAAGATTGTTTCGGGTTGCCAGAAAAGAGAGAACCGAGATTTTTATATGAGAAAAGACGGTAGCCTTTGGTTCAAGGATAGATTGTGTGTTCCTGATGATGCTAGTGTAAGAAAGATTATTTTGGAAGAAGCACATCAATCGGTTTTTGCTATGCACCCTGGGAGTACTAAAATGTATCATGATTTGAAGCAACATTATTGGTGGTCAGGCATGAAGAGAGACATAGCGGAGTTTGTATCCAAGTGTCTCACTTGTCAGAGTGTAAAAGTTGATCATCAAGTTCCAACAGGGTTGCTTCAACCTTTATCAGTGCCTGAATGGAAATGGGAATGTGTGACAATGGATTTTGTGTCTGGTTTGCCATTGATTCAGAAGAAGTATGATGCTATCTGGATGATTGTTGATCGGTTGACAAAGACAGCTCATTTTCTTCCAGTTCGAATGGACTATTCTCTGGAGAAGTTGGCTGAGCTGTATATCAGTGAGACAGTGAAATTGCATGGAGTCCCAATTTCTTTAGTGTCTAATCGAGATCCCCAGTTTACTTCGAGATTTTGGAAAAGTTTACATGGTGGTTTGGGTTCTCGATTGCACTTTAGCACTGCTTTTCATCCGCAGACAGATGGGCAGGCAGAGAGAGTGATACAGATTTTGGAGGACATGTTGAGAAGCTGTGTCATTGAATTCTCTGGAAGTTGGGACAGATTTTTGCCATTAATGGAATTTTCTTATAACAATAGTTATCAGTCTAGTATTAAAATGGCACCTTATGAGGCATTGTATGGTAGAAGATGCAGAACGCCTCTATGTTGGAATGAAGTTGGAGAAGGCAAATTGGTTGGTCCTAATTTGATTAAACAAACAGAAGAGAAAGTGAAAATAATTCGGGATCTGTTGAAAGTAGCTTCAGATCGGCAGAAATCTTATTCAGATTTGAAGAGGAGAGACATAGAGTTCAATGTTGGAGATAAAGTATTTCTGAAAGTGTCTCCTTGGAAAAAAAATTTTGAGTTTTGGTCGCAAAGGGAAGCTAAGTCCTCGTTTTATTGGACCTTATGAGGTATTGGAGAGAGTGGGACCAGTTGCTTATCGAATTGCTTTGCCGCTTGAGTTGGATAGAATTCACAATGTTTTCCTTGTTTCTATGCTCCGGAGGTACAGATCAGACCCATCTCATGTTCTGTCCTTTGAATTTATTGAGGTGAGTCCGGATCTAACTTTTGAAGAAGAACCAATGGTTATTTTGGCACATAAAATGAAAGAGTTGAGAAATAAGAAAGTGCCACTTGTAAAGGTTCTTTGGAAGAATCATGCGAAGGGAGAGGCAACTTGGGAGAGTGAGCAAGCAATGCGGGATCAGTATCCTCAGCTGTTTCAGAATTGAGATCAGGTAATTTCGAGGACGAAATTTCTTTTAGAGGGGGAGAATTGTAATATCCCAAAGTATACCCTAAAAGTTTTGGAATATTTATTGTTGTATTTGGATTAAATGTATATGTTTAAGTGGGAAGATTAAAGATGAGAAGAAAGATGTGTATATGTTGTATATATAGAGATATATACAATATATACAGGTCAAAGAAATGGGTGGTCAAAAAGAAGAAATAATTAATTTTAATTAATTGAAATGGAAATTAAGTGGAAAGTGGATGATGATATTTGTAATATTATATTAATATAATTGCTTGGTTGAGAACAAAAGAGAGATTGAGTGGTTAAGTGAAGAGGGAGAGTTGACTTTGCTCTTTTCTATTCATCTTCTTCTTCTTTCTTTGGTTGGCCGACCATCACCATAGCAAGAGAGGAAAGATAGATTTTTCTCATCCAAACTCAAGATTGAAGAATGTTTCAAGTGATCAAGTTGGAAATCTAAGAGTTTTCATCACTTTTGGTAAGTTCTCCATTTGATTCTTTGGTTTTCTTCTAAGTTTGTGTTTTGAGTTTGGTGTTTGATTGTTGATGGTATGTGTATATTTGATTATGGTATATTTGATGGTGTTTGATCTTATTGGTGTTGATTTTGAGATAGAGTTAAGTTTGGTGTTGGAAGAAAACAAGTGTTGTGTTTGAGTTGTGTGTATGTGATGGTTGTGAATTGGTGTTTTAACTGTAACGACCCCACTAGCACAGTTTTACGACAGCTGGTCTATTGGACCTTTTCTTCCGTAGGTGGACCGTAGTCCCAGCCCTCAATCCAGTAGGCCGCCACAGTGCTCATTCACCTCATGACTCCCGAGCACTATGGCGGCCTGCTGGGTTGATGGCTGGGACTACTGTCCACCTACGGGAGAAAAGGCCCAATAGACCAGCTGTCGTAAGACTGTGCTAGTGGGGTTGTTGCACCATAAGTATCATAACAACTCAAGGTAGGTTGCTGGGTTTACAAGCTAATGAAAAGTAAGCTAAAATCTTATAAAGGCTCAAAGGGACAACTAGGGATTGATATTAATAAGGCGGATAATAGTTGTTGGCTAACCAAACAATGCCTAGATCATCTCTCCCTTAGATAAGCAAAATTCAATTTTGCCTCGAAAGTTCATCAAAGCATGTTCTAAGATTGACTAGAACCAAGAAAAAGGTAAATATGTAGGAGCCCTCTCTAAGTAAGCATACACAACTCAATGCTATAGAATAACTCCCTCGCCTAGTAAAGTCATTCGAATTATAATGCATAGATACACTAATTTATGAATATCAAGCTAGACTCGTCATTGGTTGAGCACCAAAATGAAAAAAGACCAACAAAAATTTAATAAAAGTAATTTATTCAAATAATCTTAATTTAAAAACGTAATTATTCCAAAAATATTAAAGAAAGAAGAAATAAAATAAGTAGCACTTAAGCCTAAGAAAGTTTGTTGAATTATAATTGTTGGTGCTTCATCTACTTGGACATGTCAGGGGCAATGGACCTCGTGTAACACCCCTTCCCAACCTACATGTGTAAGCCGAGTAGAGGTGCCACACTATCCTAACGTTGCTACCAATTTACTTAGTCAAATTTTTGTTTAGATTTTACAGAAATTTTGCCTTAGTTCCGCCTAGAAATTTGGATCCCAAGTGTCGACAAAACTTATTTTTCTGATTTTTGAAAATATTTTACACAGACCAATGTGAATACAATCAGTTTCCAATACACTCCCAATGAATCCACCTTATACCCTCAACTACAACCTGCAAGAAAAATTCACACTTCTAATCCAGACTAAATTAGAGATTTATTATTCTTACATACCAATAATGTACAGTATCGCATACTGACTCTCAATCTTATATATACATATACATGCCACAATTAGCTAACTCATAATGGAAACTAAAGGCTACTCTGAGGTGCTGCGCTGTGTTGTGCTGCTCGATGCTAATCACCGAAATCTACTGCTCCAAACCTACGAGTCAAGAAAACTCAACTCGCTGAGCGTTGTCGCTCAGTGGGTACTTTACCAATAAAAATAAAAGTAGTATATGAAAGTATTTGAAATCAAAGGAAATAATTAAATCAACAATCAACCAACATTATACCAATAGAAATCGTGATACATTCAGTATGATATGCTTTCAAGAATGTAAAATCATAATTCAAACTCAGTTGCATTATATAGTTCAACGAAAAATAGTATGTCTTTGATTCATGCTCTACTGGTATATAGGGAACCATAGTGATAAGGCAGTGGCCCTCACCACTGTAACATAGGTGACCCTCACCACCGATATCAGATCACAGGAATGGCCCTCACCATCCTGGTTATAACCAATGGGCCTCCCCATTGGCTTCAGTGGCCTCACCACTGAATAACATATCATATCACAATAATGAGCAGTACTGCATGCGTTAGTATAGTGCACCATACCCTTATCTACCACTCCCACTATCCAGTAGAGCAAAAAGGTTAAAATGATTCAATTTAAGTCTCAAACCTCATTTTAGAATGACTCGCGAAATCATTTTAAATTCTCATTGCACTTTGCCATTCATGCCGCGCAACACATTCTTTAGTCAAACCATTCCCCTTTTTCACATATTTAATATCCACAATAAACATATTAAACATTTCAAAGCATTCCTCAAAATATCCCAAATTGACCAAATGAATAGTGTTGCGGCGAGACAAATCGGCAACGCAAAATGGCATGACCAAATGAATAGTAAAATCTGGGTTTTCGTCAAAATTTCAGTCCACTTCAGTCATGCATTTGACCAAGTAAATGATCTTATTTTTAGCTGAAATTTTACAGAAAACTTATTTCATATTTTGACTAATTGCATGTAAAATTTCGTTGAAAAATTCATTCATTTGCTGCCTCAAACGATTTCCACAAAAAGGTCTAGAAAGCTGTCTTTTTGGGACCATTTCGGCCCAAACACATAAAATGCATAGGATAGTTTATTTTTCTTTTGCAAATCAATATTAAGGCTTCTTTAATGGTAAAGTGAAGATTCAAACACTTCCCTTTGACAACTTTTGCATGTTTAACTCAAATCAATATATTTAAGCATCAACAACAAAACTTTCATAAACCAAAGTTTGTAAAGCATCAAACCAAAATTAATTATTCAAAGGTAGAGTACCAAACCTTATTTCTTTAATTCCTCTTAGCTTTTCCTTCTTCTCCTTCCTTAATTCTTTATTTCTCCTTAAAAATCAAATTTGGAGAAACTTGGAAGTCCTTTGGTAATTTCCTATTGTGGCCGAAATTTGCAAGTGGAAAAAAGAGAAATTTGCTCTTCATATCACCTATATTTATATACAAAGGAAGTGATGATCACCTTGACCACTTGTCCACTTTTTCTCTTTCTTCATTTATTACACATTTATTACACATGCTAAATGCTTTCTTTTGATTGGCCAACCTTTGATTTTTTATAACTTCCTTTTTCCTTTACTTCTTTCCACTTGTCTCTCTTCCCATTGGATCTCATAAAGTTGTCCCGGGTTACCCATCCGGTCCCGACACGAAACCGGGCCCATATTACGTTCCGGCGATTAATCGATCATATCTTTTAAACCGTATAGCTCCACGAGTCAAACTATATATGGTTTTGATCCTCTCGACCTCTACTTTCTATTTATAAGATCTATTTTAGGTTTCTAAGTCATTTTGAAAAATTACCGGTAAGCCCTCAACTTTTTACAAAATTCCCTTTTTGTCCTATTTTTGCTCGGGTTTTCTCCGGCTTCGTTTCTACTGGCGATCGTTTCATATTTAACCCCTCGCCATTCTCTACGTACTCACGTCTTTATTTCCTACCCTAAATTCATGTATAACTTTAATTGGTAATGACCAAAATGCCCTTAGTCAACATTTCTTCATTTTTTTTAACGGGACATTTCCTGGAAAAACCGTTACATGTCGTTGCGATCCGATTTTTCTCTATACTCCATTTTTGGAATCTGTTATATGCACTATTAAGAACATCCGGTGCAACTTTCTTTGAAATTACATCTACATCCCCAAACTTTTTAAAAATTACAATTAGGTCCCTTTGGTCATACAACCTTATCTAGGGCTGTTATCAAGAATTATCTTCTCCTTTCCCCTATTCTCGCTATGCACGTGTATACACTGCATAAATGCAGTAGGCGGATGTGACAGTTCCTTCCTCGTTAATTTAAGCTTCTTCCCAAAGCTCATCAAGTGAAAACAAGTATGGGTATTGCTTCCTCATAGTTTCTTCCCGTTCCCATGTAGCTTCTTCTACTTTGTGATTTCTCCAAAGCACTTTGACCAATGGAATCTTCTTATTCCGCAACTCTTTGCTTTCCCGTGCTAAGGTTTCTACCGGCTCTTCCTCGTATGTCAGGTCGAGATGAATCTCGATATCTTAAGCTTGTATATCATGGGTTGGATCTGAACGATACCTCCTTAGCATTGAAACGTGGAAAACATCATGTATTTTACTTAATTCGGGTGGTAACGCCAATTGGTAAGCTACCAGACCTTTACGCTCAATGAATATGTAAGGCCCAATAACCTTGAACTTAGCTTACTCTTTTGTTTAAATCTTAGCACTTTCTTTCATGGTGAAACCTTAATAAATACCTTATCACCAACATTGAATTTTATGTCCCTTCTCTTCAGGTCCGCGTATGATTATTATTATTATTTTTTTTTCTATCTGTCACAGCTTTTAACCGATCCCGGATAATTTCTACTTTCTCCTCGGTCTACTTAACTATCTCCGGGCTCAAGATCTTTGCTTCGCTTAATTCCGTCTAGCAAATTGGAGTCCTGCATTTTCGTCCTTATAGTGCTTCATAAGGAGCCATCTGTATGCTGTACTGGTAGCTGTTGTTGTAACCGAACTCCATTAAACTTAAATACTTCTCCCAGCTACCTTTGAATTCTAATATGCATGCTCTTAACATATCTTCAAAGATCTAGATTACCCTCTTTGACTGTCCGTTCGTTTGTGGATGAAACAACGTACTCTAGTCCGTTCGAGTTCCCAAAGTCGTTTGGAACTTTTGCCAAAAGTTCGACGTAAAGCGTGGATCTTTTTCCGATATGATTGATGTTGGACTCCATGAAGTCGTACAATCTCTTTAAGGTACAAGTCTGCTAACTTATCCAGGGAGTAGTCCATCCTTACTGGTAAGAATTGAGCTGACTTAGTTAGCTGGTCTACTATCACCCATATTGCATCATGTTTGTCTCTTGCATTGGTAGTCCCGCCATAAAATCTATAGTTATGCGATCCCATTTCCATCTTGGAATCGTAATAGGTTGTAGAAGTCCCGAGGGTAGTTGATGTTCTACCTTTACTTGTTGGCAGGTTAAACATTTCGCCACGTAATCTACCACATCTCTCTTGATCCCTAGCCACTAATAACATTCTTTCAAATCCAATACTGCTTCTACCTTCTTAGAATCAACTCTTATTTCTTCCGCCAATACAAAATGTCCTAAAAAGGCCACTTCTTCTAACCAAAATTCACACTTGCTGAATTTAGCGTATAACTGCTTCTCCCTCAATGTTTATAACACGATTCTCAAGTGCCGGCCATGATCCTCTACATTCATTGAATAAACCAGTATGTCATCGATGAATACCACGACAAATTGGTCCAAATAAGGATGGAAAATTCGGTTCATCAAATCCATGAATACCGCAAGTGCATTCGTGAACCCAAAAGGCATTACGATAAACTCATAATGTCCATATCGGGTTCTGAATGTAGTCTTTGGTATATCTTCATTTTTAATCTTTAGTTGATGATAGCCGGATAGCAGATCAATCTTTAAAAAAAAACTCTCACACCTTTCAATTGATCAAATAAATCGTCTATCCGGAGTAGCGGGTATTTATTCTTAATCGTAAGCTTATTTACTGCCGATAATCCACACATAGTCTTAGGGACCCATCTTTCTTTTTCACGAACAGTACACTAATGCCTTATGTTTGGTCAGCTCATCCATTCCAAGTATTGCATCAAATTCCTGGAATGGCAACTCAAACAGATCACCTAAGAAAGTGTGTCCGTGTACTTCTCCTGGACAATCCTTTATTACCTTCCTGGTAACCATCTCACTACCCAAAGGATTTATAACTAACACTCTATCTGTTTCAAGTTCTACTTCTAAATCCTTTAATTCTTCATTTTTCATGCATATATATGAATGTGAAGAACCTGGGTCTATTAAAACATAAATTAGCATTCTAAACATAATTAGCTGACCTGATAAGACATTCGGAGCCTCTTCTTCCTCATGCGCCCTCATTGCATACATCCTCGTAAGGGCTCTTGGCTCGGGTTTATCCACCGTCTCTGACTGTGCCCGCGATAGATTTCCTCCTCGACCTCTGCCTCGACCTCTACCAGCTATGGCTCGAGATCCTTCGATAATATCTAGTGTGTTTTGTTGTCTTAAGGGCCATTCTCGTTTAAAGTGGTCCTTCGCTCCACAACTAAAACATACCTAGGCCTTGCCCTAACATTTTCCTGAATGCCTACGCCCATATTGAACACAGCGTGGATGGTTATTTTCACTTCCTCCGATAATTTCGAACTGAGCAAAGTTACCTCCACCTTGGCCATGCCCTCTTCCTTGTCCTCTCCCAGACATACCAGTACTAGCTACAAAGGTAGCTTGACTCGGGCTGCCCCGAATCGACCTTTGACTGGATATCCTGTTCTGATTTCCTCCCATGGAACTACCTTCTCTAAACTGTTTCCTTGTTTGCTGGAAATTTTCTGAATAACTTTGGGTATCCCTTCTTGGTCTTATCCTCTGTCTCCTATTTCATTCATTCTTCTGACATTGCTCTAGTTCCAGAGCCCTAGTGACCATATCGGAAAATTCCTTGATATTAGCAGCAATTAGCTGCATCCTAATCTCATTATTCAAACCATCCTGGAATTGCTTACACCTATCATGTTCGTCTTCAATTGTCTTCTTGGCATACCTACTCAGCCTAGTAAATTCTCACTCATATTCATCAACGGTCAGTCGACCTTGCTTTAAGTGTAGAAACTCCTTTTTCTTGGCATCTAGGTATGCCTCCGATATAAACTTCCTCTTGAATTCATTCACAAAGAAATCCCATGTCCTCTGTTCCGGTGGAACTCGTTGTTGCACTGTGTCCCACCAGACATATGCTTCTTCCACTAATAAGGAAGTAGCACCTACCACTCGCTCCTCTAGAGTACACTGTAACTATTCTAAGGCTCTTACCGTTCCTTCCAGCCAATACTTGGCCGTAGAAGAATCATCGTCCCTTCGGGCCCTAAACTCCTTCGCCCCGTACTTTCTTATCTTTTCGATCCGGGGTTTCCTTACCCCTCCTACAGCAGGTACTGGTATGGGTGCTAGCGCTGGTGGTAGTGCCGGGGCAACGCCCGCTATCTGTCGCAGCGCTACAGCCATCTGATGCAACATCTCATTCGGAAGAGGAGCTCCCGCTGAGGGTTGCTCAGCCTTCGGTGTTTCAGATACATGCGTCTCTACAATATGTGACGCTCGAGATTCAACTTCCTCCTCTACGGCTCTTTGAGAGGACTCTCGCGACATCTATATTCTAACACATAACTCACAGTCAACAGCAGCACAGCTCAGCGGCACTATTAAACCCTATGTGGCATGTATATAAAGACAAAACACTTAATCAAATATATATAAACATACCTTATTTATTTTCCTATATTTCCTTCCTGAATGATGCCTACTTTTTATCTCTTATTTACTACAGGATATCTCCTTTTACGTCGGTAATGGCCACTCCCGACATAAAACGTACATCCTCCTATGTTGGATTACCCAGAAGCGGCTAAACCGGAGCTCTGATACCACAATTGTAACACCCCTTCCCAACCTACATGTGTAAGCTGAGTAGAGGCGCCACACTATCCTAACGTTGCTACCAATTTACTTAGTCAAATTTTTGTTTAGATTTTACAGAAATTTTGCCTTAGTTCCGCCTAGAAATTTGGATCCCAAGTGTCGACAAAACTTATTTTTCTGATTTTTGAAAACATTTTACACAGACCAATGTGAATACAATCAGTTTCCAATACACTCCCAATGAATCCACCTTATACCCTCAACTACAACCTGCAAGAAAAATTCACACTTCTAATCCAGACTAAATTAGAGATTTATTATTCTTACATACCAATAATGTACAGTATCGCATACTGACTCTCAATCTTATATATACATATACATGCCACAATTAGCTAACTCATAATGGAAACTAAAGGCTACTCTGAGGTGCTGCGCTGTGTTGTGCTGCTCGATGCTAATCACCGAAATCTACTGCTCCAAACCTACGAGTCAAGAAAACTCAACTCGCTGAGCGTTGTCGCTCAGTGGGTACTTTACCAATAAAAATAAAAGTAGTATATGAAAGTATTTGAAATCAAAGGAAATAATTAAATCAACAATCAACCAACATTATACCAATAGAAATCGTGATACATTCAGTATGATATGCTTTCAAGAATGTAAAATCATAATTCAAACTCAGTTGCATTATATAGTTCAACGAAAAATAGTATGTCTTTGATTCAGGCTCTACTGGTATATAGGGAACCATAGTGATAAGGCAGTGGCCCTCACCACTGTAACATAGGTGGCCCTCACCACCGATATCAGATCACAGGAATGGCCCTCACCATCCTGGTTATAACCAATGGGCCTCCCCATTGGCTTCAGTGGCCTCACCACTGAATAACATATCATATCACAATAATGAGCAGTACTGCATGCGTTAGTATAGTGCACCATACCCTTATCTACCACTCCCACTATCCAGTAGAGCAAAAAGGTTAAAATGATTCAATTTAAGTCTCAAACCTCATTTTAGAATGACTCGCGAAATCATTTTAAATTCTCATTGCACTTTGCCATTCATGCCGCGCAACACATTCTTTAGTCAAACCATTCCCCTTTTTCACATATTTAATATCCACAATAAACATATTAAACATTTCAAAGCATTCCTCAAAATATCCCAAATTGACCAAATGAATAGTGTTGCGGCGAGACAAATCGGCAACGCAAAATGGCATGACCAAATGAATAGTAAAATCTGGGTTTTTGTCAAAATTTCAGTCCACTTCAGTCATGCATTTGACCAAGTAAATGATCTTATTTTTAGCTGCAATTTTACAGAAAACTTATTTCATATTTTGACTAATTGCATGTAAAATTTTGTTGAAAAATTCATTCATTTGCTGCCTCAAACGATTTCCACAAAAAGGTCCAGAAAGCTGTCTTTTTGGGACCATTTCGGCCCAAACACATAAAATGCATAGGATAGTTTATTTTTCTTTTGCAAATCAATATTAAGGCTTCTTTAATGGTAAAGTGAAGATTCAAACACTTCCCTTTGACAACTTTTGCATGTTTAACTCAAATCAATATATTTAAGCATCAACAACAAAACTTTCATAAACCAAAGTTTGTAAAGCATCAAACCAAAATTAATTATTCAAAGGTAGAGTACCAAACCTTATTTCTTTAATTCCTCTTAGCTTTTCCTTCTTCTCCTTCCTTAATTCTTTATTTCTCCTTAAAAATCAAATTTGGAGAAACTTGGAAGTCCTTTGGTAATTTCCTATTGTGGCCGAAATTTGCAAGTGGAAAAAAGAGAAATTTGCTCTTCATATCACCTATATTTATATACAAAGGAAGTGATGATCACCTTGACCACTTGTCCACTTTTTCTCTTTCTTCATTTATTACACATTTATTACACATGCTAAATGCTTTCTTTTGATTGGCCAACCTTTGATTTTTTATAACTTCCTTTTTCCTTTACTTCTTTCCACTTGTCTCTCTTCCCATTGGATCTCATAAAGTTGTCCCGGGTTACCCATCCGGTCCCGACACGAAACCGGGCCCATATTACGTTCCGGCGATTAATCGATCATATCTTTTAAACCGTATAGCTCCACGAGTCAAACTATATATGGTTTTGATCCTCTCGACCTCTACTTTCTATTTATAAGATCTATTTTAGGTTTCTAAGTCATTTTGAAAAATTACCGGTAAGCCCTCAACTTTTTACAAAATTCCCTTTTTGTCCTATTTTTGCTCGGGTTTTCTCCGGCTTCGTTTCTACTGGCGATCGTTTCATATTTAACCCCTCGCCATTCTCTACGTACTCACGTCTTTATTTCCTACCCTAAATTCATGTATAACTTTAATTGGTAATGACCAAAATGCCCTTAGTCAACATTTCTTCATTTTTTTTAACGGGACATTTCCTGGAAAACCGTTACACGTCGTTGCGATCCGATTTTTCTCTATACTCCATTTTTGGAATCTGTTATATGCACTATTAAGAACATCCGGTGCAACTTTCTTTGAAATTACATCTACGTCCCCAAACTTTTTAAAAATTACAATTAGGTCCCTTTGGTCATACAACCTTATCTAGGGCTGTTATCAAGAATTATCTTCTCCTTTCCCCTATTCTCGCTATGCACGTGTCTACACTGCATAAATGCAGTAGGCGGATGTGACACCTCGTCCATAATTTCTCCATCCACATCTTGAAAATATGATAAGATGAAACTTTCCATCAATCCTCCTTCTATCATGAAGGTTGCTGGCGGTGGCACTCTTCCAAACTTAAGCAATAGATTATTCTTGGTGTTGGGTTTATCAGGCTCAGACAACTTTCCACTGTCAATCAAATCCTAGATCTCATGTTTTATCCTAAAATGCTTATTTGATTAATGTCCTTGTGTTTGATGGAATTGACAAAATGCATTGGTATCAAAGTTTGATGGCAGAGGATTGGGTAACAGTCGTGGAGCCAGTGGCTGCAATATCCCTTACTTTTACAACTTATTAAAAACCTAAGATAAAGGTCTCCCCAACTCTAAAAATTGCATCTTATTTCTTTAGCCAGTAGTTGCATTGATGTCCATTTCTTTTTGTGCACTCTGACTGCTAGATTGGTAGTTCCCTCTTTCATTCCTCCCAAAAAAGCGATTCTTCTCTCGTTCCCACTCTTCTATTTATAAGCCAACTTGGAGAAGATCTTTGAAATCTCTGATAAGGGTGTGAGACAGTCTCTCACGAAGGTTAGGCAGGACACCTCTTACTATCATTCTGATCTAGTTAGACTCATCGGGCCGCTTTTTGAGAAGAGCAGCTTTACTTCTCCACCTCTTCATAAAGTCAATAAAATTCTCATTTGCTTATGTATGATTGACTCTACCTCCATTAGGCTAACTTCCAATTCCACATTATACCCATACTACTGAACAAAGGCTTTGTACAACAAATTCCAATCTTTTTGGTGTTCTTCATTAAGGTATTGAACCAGTTTTGCACAATAAGACCCAATGAGAGCATGAACTATCTTAGGGTTTGAGCCTTAGTAGCTCGAGAAAACTATACGGCTGTGATGTATTGCTTAACATGTAGATGAGAATTGCCAATTTCATCAAATTTGGCAAAGGAAGACATCTTGAACTTGTACGGGATTTCCTCATCTTGCTCAAACAGTTTGTCCACCTCTGACATCTCTTCAGTTTTTAGCTTATTTTCAAACTTTTTTTCTAAATTAGCAATCATTTTCTCCACATCAGAAGTTTCAGTCTTCTTAATAGTTGATTTCTCCATAGCCTTTGACTCCTTCTTCTTATCTTGAGGTTCTTGAAAATAATGAGCCCAGTCATCATCATCATCAACTATTACCCTGTCATCATAAAGGCTACCTTGGCTTCTTGGTACTAGTAGACGCTTCGGTAGTGTTTCCCAATAGTGCAGGCAATTGGTTTTTCATGGTCTTATCTATAGCCCCCTTTAGTTCTTCCATTTTGAAGTTGATCGCATCATCCACCATCTTTTGAATATGTTCAGGTTTCATTACTTTTGGTGAGAAGCTGACTGAATCATTGCTGGATTCTACATCACTGGTGCAGGTTGGATTGTCGTTGGCTCTTGAACTACTATACTTCAGGGCTATGAGCTAGAAATGATCAATGATACAAAATGCAATATATGCATGTATGCATGGATGTACAAGTAACAAACAAACAAACCAAACCAAATCAACATAGTAGGAATGAACCTTCCAACCTTATAACTTCCACACACGAATGAAGAGTCTCTTTTCCTAGGTATAAGGTAAACAAAATACCCACATGAGATATCTTGTTTTCAAACAATTCCCTAGGGCGGTTGTGAACGGGGATTTTCACCCCACTCCCGGTGGGATGGTTCTCACGACTTCGGCACTGTTTAGGCTTAGGGCCTCAGAGAACACTAACCTAAGCCCGGAGAAAATGGAGTCGCCATCCGGACAGGCCGGGAAAAAGAAAGGGGTGGATGACTTGATTCATAAGAAATCCCCAATCCTTAATGGGTTCAAAAAGTTGGGTATGTGTGGGGAAGGTAAGAAACGGCCCAGCACCTTCATAACGCTCGGTTTATTAGAACCGGCCTCCTTTGCAGGTCTTAATATTATAAAATTATTAAATATAATGATATTATCCATATTACATGCGTTAATAAGAATAAATAAATACTTTATTAAAATCATAATAATGTCCAAACAAAGCAAATAAATGGACACCTATCTGAGGATGGAAATATGTCCTTACATCATCCATGTCTAAAACTAAATAGGACACCCACTGAAAGGTGGAAACGTGTCCTTTACATTAGTCCAAAAAAACTTTAAAATAAAATAATTTGCATGATGCTCACGACATGAGGTACCCAAAATATGGAAACATACCACTTATAATGTTTTGAAAACAAAACAAATCAATAAAAATAGCCACCCATTCATTATAAATAAATCATTCATCAAAGACATCAAACATCAATCAAAATATATAATAAACATTGATCTAATTGAAATAAAATAGTAAGTAAATAAATTTAGGATTCCTGCATCAATTTAGGTTTCTTTAGTTTCATGTTTAACAATTAGGGTCTTGTAATTTAGTTTACTGGATTAATCAATTTGGGAAATATTTAATATAAAAGAAGTAATATAGCTATTGCATGTTTTAAAGATTTAGGATTTCAGAAGTTTTATGAAAATAATATTAAAATTTAGGGTTTAAATAAATAAGATTGAAGATCATAAAATTTAGATTTTAAATTAGGTATTTGGAAAGAATAGGCTACTGTGAATCTTTCAGAAAAATAGATTTGGTTAGGGTTTTAAGAAAACATTCTATTATTTTGTAATTTTAGAAAAGTGTAATTAGGGTTTTAGATTTCAAAAATATGTTTTACGGGTATTAAGATATTAGGGTCTTGAAAAAATAATTTTTAGGATTTTAAATAGAGTTTGGATGGTAAGTAGAATAATTGATAATCTATTGCACATTTGAACAATTAATCCAGTTTGAATGATGAATCTACTGTAAAGATAACCAAGTAAATAGAGATTCAAACCTCCGTTGTTGGTTCCACCACAATTTTGAATTTTGGTTGAATAATAACAAAGACAATGTGGCTGGCTTTGATGGAGTGTTTGTTGTTTGCTGCCTCTTGATCCTTCAAGCTTGAGATTGTAAATCAACTGCCAAAAGGAATTCGGATAGTTATTGAATAAAATTCCAAAAGTCCTAATCCCAAAAGTCCGATCTCCTTCTCCAAAAGATCCAAAAGTCCCTTTATGTGTGTTTTGATGTGGTATTTATAAGAAAAATAAAAAATCCAATACTAATTGGTCAAGGAAATAAAATTAAAAAATCAAAACCAAGTGGAATAAGGTTTCGAAAAAATTATGCTGGCAAAAATTTTCTGCGGGCTGGGCGCGGGCTAGGCGCTGGCTGGGTGAGGGCCACAGGCCAATTCGTTGCAAGAAAAATCTGCGAAGAATTGGCTTGTGGCCAATAAAACCTACGGTGAATTGGCCCATGGCCATTTCACCGCAGGTAAAACCTGCAGAGAATTGGCCCAAGCCAATTCGTCGCCAGCAACGAAAAATTTCATCGTCGGTTTTGCCCGTCGCCGACTTTTATTTTCAATTTATTTTTTTATCTTTTCTTATTCTTTTTTTTTTATTTTAATTTAAAATAAATACTATAAGTAATAAATATTATTAAAAATACCATAAAAATTATTTTGAACAGTTTAAAAATATCGGATTGGACTAGGCCAAAAATTAAGGGTCTACAGTTTGCCCCCCTGCTTGAGCGATCTGTGACTATAGCAAAAGAGAGCGAAAAGCAATGTGATTTTTGACTGGGTTTAGAGCCATACTAGACTCCGTAATCAAGGTTAGTTTGATTCTAAACTCAAAAATAATTTGGGTTCTGGACCCTGTATAAGTTTTGAACTTAAAAATAATTTGAGTTCTAGACCTAGTGGTAAGTTCTGGGCTTAAAAATAATTTGGGTTCTGGACCTAAGATAAGTTCTGGACTTAAGAAATAATTTGGGTTCTTAAACCGAGATAAGTTATGGACTTAAGAAATAATTTGGGTTCCGGACCCGAGATAAGTTCTGGACTTAAGAAATAATTTGGATTCTAGACTTGAGATAAGTTATGGACTTAAGAAATAATTTGGGTTCTGCACCCGAGATAAGTTCTGGACTTAAGAAATAATTTGGGTTCTGGACTCAAGATAAGTTCTGGACTTAAAATAATTTGGGTTCTGGACCCGAGATAAGTTCTAGACTTAAAAAAATAATTTGGGTTCTGGACCTGAGATAAGTTCTGGACTTAAAAGATAATTTAGGTTCTGGACCCGAGGGAATTTCTGGACTTTTAGAAATGATTTGGATGTCTATAAAGCCCGACAATGGTATGATGTAGCACCCTCTCAAGTAAAACGGATGGTTCGAGATTGCGGTTTTGAAAGCTTTATCTTGTAATTACCATCTGAAGAGTGTCCGATAGACATGAATATAGTTCAAGCATTATCAGAATGGTGAATGGACATGACCCATACTTTTCATCTACCTGTAGGAGAGATGACCATTGGCCTAGTCGATTATACAACCATAACTGGTATTTGATACTAATGCCTTCCGGTCCCTCTTACCAATTATATTCTGACATACGAAGAAGTCCAACAGTTAATCGGTATGAAACCGTCATTAAAAGAGCCCTTTAAGACAAAAATAAGCTGATTCGGAGTTATTAGATGAACTATGAAGGACGGGTTCGTAGGGAAACAACCAAACAATATGCTCGAGGATTTTTACTGTATTTGTTGTGGTTGACTATTTTATGCAGCACCGAATCTGCCATCCATTTTTCGGTGTAGAGAGCCCTTACTAACGTGAGTATGGTACCACTTTACGGCTGGAGTGAAGCTGGCCTTGCCTGTCTCTATCATGGACTAGATAAGATTTGCAGGAATAAGAAGTCTTTCATTGTTTCATGGTAGTTGTCGAGGTACTCTTCTTTTACCAATGTCAATTCCATTCTTATACTTGCATGAATTTAATTTTTATTATTGTTGTAGGTATGGGCATATGAGTATAATCTTGTGAGGGTGACTGGCATTTTTCAAATGAGAGTTGGGGTATCCAAGATTGAATTTTTGGTTGTCAGATCATGTAGCAGTTCCTGGCTCTCACCATGTACGCTATCTCTTGAGTTGCTTAACCTAAGGTCAGGTAAAATAGTATTAGTATACTTTAAAATTTATATAAAAGTTCACTTACCTTATGTCATTTTGTAGGTCAATTTGGCTTGGTGGAACACAGAAGAGTGGATGAACTGGACTTCTTCCATGAATGCAGCATTGCCTTTTCAGCATACCTGCCGAGTCATTGCTGGCCCTGTGTCTAGTAACTGGTTTCTTAGGGAGAGGGTGTATGAGTGGTTTCTTAGTCCCGAGCGGTGGAGGATCCCGATGAATTGCCTGGAGTTTACTTTAAATATTGCATCAATGCCGAAGAACATGTGGTGATTGGCTCGGCACAGTTATGATGTTAAAACCTTTCTCTATCCACTGGGTGCATCATATGCCCAGTTTATTCGAGTACACTCTTGAACTTTGATGTATCTCCTATTGGCATCTAGGAGATTCTCGAGGAAAAGGAGGATAGCGATGAAGAGGAGTATCACGGGGAGGGAGGAGGGTCCGTCCCGCATCCCAAGGCTAGCACCTCTTAGGTAAACTTTTATCAGTTTGCCATTGCAATTACTTCTTTCTTAACTTATTTTGACTGTCTCAATGATTATCGCAGGCTATTGGCTTGTTTGGTCATGAGGCTGGACCTTCCTCTGCCGCTCCTCCATTTGCTCATTCTAATCAACTGGAGATGCTCTTACCATAGGGCGTTGATATGAACTACCTGGTAGGTTTTCCTATTTCATGATAATTTATACTATATGTATGTATGATTATGTATGCTCTTACCCTTTTCTTTTTGGCTCACAGCGAATGCTTGAGAAACAAAACAAGAAACTTCAAGAAGAATTAGCTGCTAGTTGTCAACAGGTTGCCCATTTTAAAAAATTGTATCATCAGTCAGAGCAAGACTTTCAAGACTTTTGGTTTTAGGGGATGAGAGATCTTGGTGCTTTGTCTTCTAGAGGACCCCAAATTGATGACCATGAGATTTTTTCATCTACTTTGGATAAGGATCGTTATAGATTTGAATTCCAAGGTAATAGAGGTTCAGGTGCTCCTACTTTGGGTGGACTTGGGATAGATGATATGCCTCCTCCTTCAATTAGCGATGACTTCTTTAGGGCTTTGTTTGATCATAATCCAACACCTCCTCCTTAGTGATCTATTATTGTACTAATTGAGAAAATATTGTATAATAATAATGATAATTATAATTTGCACTTTTAATGCAACTTTTGACTTTCAAAAATATTATTATTATTATTATTATTCATTTTTTTTCTTTTTCTTCTTTTTTTTGGTATTATCATTTTTATTATTTCTGCGTTACAATAATTCAAAATTTCACAGTAGCACTGATTTACAAAACCAAAGGCAACGCGGCCACTCAAAACCATTTCATCGCTAATTTCCTATCCTTGCCCGTCTCAGTCTCAAACCATTCCTTGTAAACTTTGGTATGGCCAATCATCCTATATAAATCTTCTTTCCCTGCTATGACCTTATACAGAAGCCATAAATTTTCAACTTTAACATTAAAATTTCTTTTAACAATTCTAATTTTCCTTCAATTGTCAATAATGACCGAACTCAATTTGAAGAAAATAAAAGGTCTATTTAAAAATATGAATGCCATTCATTAGAAATAAATATTATGGTCTAAAATTAATACTTTTAAGTGTTTTCAAAATATTAAATTGGACCATTCTTTATGCCATGGCTTCGTTTTGGAATGTGAGTTCTAGGAGATTTAAGATTAATGGCTTTAAGATATGTCTCATGATTGAAGAGTTTGAGGCCATTCTTGGATATCCAAGAAATCAACCAATGACATTACCTATATTGATTTCCATGATTCAACAAAAGATGCAAATGCTGTTTCAACTTTCAAAGCCCGAAGTTCTACAGTTGATGAGAGGTGAGAAAATTCTGCTTGGTCCCGTAATTGACTTTTATATTTCTCACTTGGCTCCTACCAAGGCATGGGGACGTATGCTTTGTCTATGCTTGCTTGGTCAATTTTTGCTTATTTCTTCTGATGGTGATATGTATTGGATAACATGGACCAAATGGAAGGAGGCTTATCATCGATACCCGTGATCTTAGCTGAGACTTTAGTTGGACTAGACCAACTTAAATTGAGATTGTCAAAGAGATTGGCCAGGAGTTCGTTGCTGCATCAGTTAATTATCTAAAATGCCCTTTTGGATTTTCAATTTAGGTCTCTTTTTTCTTTTTTCATTATTATTATTTTTTTATTATTGCTCTAATTTTTGTCTAGTCTGCCCTTGCGGGTTTTTGAAACTAGCGAGCAGTCCTAGTTTTATTTTTTGCTTAGGCCGTCCTTGCGGATTTTTGACCTAACAGACCCTTCTTTTTTTTTTCTTGCGCTTACAGATTTGGCTTCAGGAGCATCTCTGCTTGCTCAACACTCCATCTATGGATTTTGCCAAATATCTACCATGACATCATTCTACTAGGAAACTACTCCATCCTGCTTCTTCATATGCTGACTGGATTGACTGGATCCACTCGTGCGCTAAAGGTAACATCCGTTGGTTAGTACCTTGGTGCAAGATTTCTCGTATCACCATTCAGACGTATTTGATGTATGCTCCTCTTGTAGCTCTTTGTCAACGTACTTACTATGATCCTCGTTGGCTTGACCGTCAGTATGGAGTTAAGCTTCGAGATTCTAATTTTACTCCTAATTTGGACATGCCTTGTCTGACTGAAGCCTACTTGGATCGGCTGAAGCAAAGTTGGCCTGCATGCTACACTTATTGTCTGTCATAGATTTTACATTTGTCAATTTCTCTAGAAAAAATATTGTTAGGATGTAAAAATAATAATAAGAGATGTTTCTTTTCCTTTTATAGTTTGTCATCATCTTTTGCTATTGTGTTTATTCGTTTTATCCATATTTGGTCAAATATTTAATGTAACACCCCCATATCCAATGCACACACACTACAACCACAACAATGTAGCATAAGTGCACCAAACATAGGGATGCTACGGTTTTCTTAACATTCAAAACACTTTAAACTTGATACAATACCCTTATCATTATACATTATAGAAAAGTAGATCATTTACTTATAAAACAAAACATATTAGTTATATATATATATATATTTAAATATTACACAGCGGAAGTTATAAAATATGTACATATTTACATATTAAACATTTCTTTACAAAATATAAAGAAGTATACATGATTGGCAAGTCTGCTCTGATCTTTAAGCTCCCAAAATGGATTCTTCAAGGTCTACTCTCACTTGGTCTTGATGAACTCTCGGGTTCAACTCTATCAACTCTATTACCTGCGCGATTAAACACTATCGCGCTAAGCCAACGGCTTAGTAAGATAATCATGCTAATGATATGACTTAGTGCAATGCAATGTCATTTCTCAATCCATATTATACATGTAACATCATATATGCAAAACTAACAATATACTTTCACATTACATATCTTTTCATATACCTCATTAGTATTCATTTAACCATTCATAATCAACACTAAACAAAGACAAGCATGGGCCCAAGACACACTAATATGCCATTCAATTTTTAGAGTTAATGCTTTGGTTTTGTTATCACATTTATCAATATCATATACCCAACTAGGCTTCAAGGATTAAGTTCAACCAAGCTTCAAGGGGAGCAAAGCATGCTAAGCTTCTACCCGACTTGGCTTCAAGAACTAACCCAACCTAGCTTCAAGGGTGGTAACATCTCAATTAGGCTTCAAGGATTCAATCCAACCTAACTTCAAGAGATTGTTACACTTATTAGGCATGCCACCAACAACCAACTCTGAAAATGGAATAACACATTAGCCACACAATTCATTTATTATTCAATTATCATTTTCATTCTCAATTCTCAACAACATTTAGGCAAACATGCCTTATTTCTTTCAATTGCATCATCATAGCCAAACACAATGGCATTGTCTCATATCATGTCTTATTTGAATTATCATTGCATCTTTGACATACATTTCAATTTCAATGTATATTACTCATGAAACACATTACCATTCACAATGCATAACATAACATTGTTCAATCTCAACAATGCAATTAGGGCAAAGAACAATTGATATGATTCATAGTTTTAGGACCTTACACATGCATTTGATTATATCATTCATTGATTCAAGTGTGTTTAAAGTGTTTAGGGTTAGGTTTAGGGACCAACCTACCCTTGGAGAACCAAAACAATGCAATTAGAACAAAGAATAAAAACCCCAACCCATACAATTGAGGGACACGGGCAGCCACTTGAGGGACACAGCCAAGCTTGTGGCCGTGTCACTCAACCCACTTGGACAGTAAGCAACATGGGCAAGGGACACGGCCAAGCTTGTGGCCGTGTCTCTTAAACCAAAACTCACAGTAGCTAACACGGCTTGGGAACACGGCCATGTCACCCAAAAACTAATCCAACACGCCCAAAATCCCTTGGCTTGGCCGTGTCACACATTGCTTTTGGCCGTGTCTCCCAAAACACAAACCCTAATATGCACAACTCTCCTCCAAATTGCACTCAAACTCATCAAACACCATATAACATGTTTCAAATGAATGGAATCAATGTTCTAAACACAAATTCTACATGTTTATCACAATAATCACCTCACAAAACATTAATATTACATTAAACACAAACCATAGAATCCTCATCCTTTTCCATCTTTCAAACTCAACAACCACCACTTCCAACAACAATACCTATTTAAACTCTTAACTTAAAACCAATTCAACACTTGAAAAAACAACACAAACACATCTCAAACACACCAAATCACAAAATCAACAAACTCTAATTTACTTTAACACCACTTCAAAATAAGTAAAGAAATCAAAAGAATACTTACCAAATAATGAAATTTCTTGAAATTCCAACTTGTTTACTTGAAATCTCCTTCAACCTTTGAGCTAAGAACATCAAAATCTTCCTTTGCTCTCTTGTTTTCCTTTGCCTTTGGTGAGTCGGCCAACATCAAGAAGAAGAAGAGAAGATGATGAAGAAATCACAAAGTCAAACACTCATTAAATACCCATCCAAAAGAAAATTACTATAATACCCTCATACACATCTTAATTCCCTTTATAATTTCTTGCCCACTTTGGTAATTTCACATGCCCTAAAAAAAATCTCCTCTTGCATTGACCAACCCTTTTGACCAATGTATATGTTATATATATCATCATATACACAACATATAAACTTGTCTCTAAACCCTATTTCTTCCCAACACATATACATATACTTTTCTTTTCTCAATTTAAACCAACAACAACAACAACAACAACAACAACAACAACATACAAAACTTCTAGGGCATGCATAGGGATATTACAATTCTCCCCCTCTAAAAAGAAAATTTTGTCCTCGAAATTACCTGATATCAAAGCTGAAACAACTGCGGATATTGTTCTTGCATGGATTGTTCACTTTCCCAAGTTGCTTCTTCTTTTCCATGATTCTTCCATAGAACTTTCACCAATGGCACACTCTTGTTCCTCAACTCTTTCACTTCTCGTGCCAAGATAGCAACTGGTTCCTCTTCAAATGTCAAGTCTGGGCTCACTTCAATAGATTCAAATGGCAACACATGAGATGGATCCGACCTATATCTCCTCAACATAGAAACATGGAATACATTATGAATACAATCCAACTCAGGTGGCAAAGCAAGTCGATACGCAACTGGCCCAACTCTTTCTAACACTTCATACGGCCCAATGAAATGAGGACTCATTTTTCCTTTCCGACCGAACCTCAAAATCTTCTTCCAAGGAGACACTTTCAGAAATACCTTATCTCCAACATCAAACTCTATGTCTCTCCTTTTCAGATCTGCATAAGACTTCTGTCGGTCTGAAGCTGCTTTTAACCTGCCTCGAATCAACTTTACTTTTTCTTCAGTTTCTTGAATCAAATCAAGACCAACCAACTTATTATCTCCAAGCTCATTCCAACAAAGAGGTGTCCTACACCGTCTTCCATACAATGCTTCAAACGGTGCCATACCAATGCTGGATTGGTGACTGTTGTTGTAAGCAAACTCCACAAGAGGTAAAAACCTATCCCAACTTCCAGAGAAATCAATGACACAGCTTCTCAACATATCTTCAAGAATCTGTATCACCCTCTCTGACTGTCCATCTGTCTGTGGATGAAAAGCAGTGCTGAAGTGCAGTCGAGAACCCAAAGCACTATGCAAACTCTTCCAAAATCTTGAAGTAAACCTGGGATCTCGATCAGACACTAAAGAAGTTGGAACACCATGCAGTTTCACAATCTCATGGATATACAGCTCAGCCAACCTCTCCAAAGAGTAATCCATCCGCACCGGAAGGAAATGAGCTGTCTTAGTCAATCTATCCACAATCACCCATATGGCATCATGTTTCCTTTGTGTCAATGGCAATCCAGACAGAAAGTCCATTGTCACTCTTTCCCACTTCCATTCTGGCACTGACAACGGTTGAAGCAACCCGGTTGGAACTTAATGCTCTGCTTTAACCTTCTGACAAGTGAGACATTTCGATACAAACTCAGCAATGTCTCTCTTCAACCCCATCCACCAATAATGCTGTCTCAAATCATGATACATCTTCGTATTACCCGGATGCATAGCAAACATCGACTGATGAGCTTCTTCCAAAATGACCCTTTTCAAATCAGCATCATCGGGTACACACAATCGGTTTTTAAACCATAGGCTCCCATCACTCTTCACAATAAAATCTCTACCCTTTCCACTCTGACAATCCGAAACAATCTTCTGTATCTTCTTCTCGGCCAACTGAGCTTCTTTGATCTGATCTAACAAAACCGGCTTCAATTGCAATTGTGCCAATAATGCACCATCAACACAAGGTACAAAACTGGCATGCAATGCTCTCAACTCAACAAGCAACGAGAGCGAGTAAACTATTAAACCAGCTAAAGACTTCCGACTCAAGGCATCAGCAACAACATTTGCTTTACCTGGATGATAGTCAATCAAGCAGTCTTAGTCTTTAATCAATTCTAACCATCTCCTCTGACGAAGATTGAGTTCTTTCTGGACACCCAAATACTTCAAACTCTTGTGATCAGTGTAGATGAAACATTTCTCCCCAAACAGATAGTGGCGCCAAATCTTCAATGCAAACACAATGGCAGCCAATTCCAAATCATGGGTCGGATAGTTAAGCTCATTCGATTTCAACTGTCGAGATGCATAAGCTATAACTTTCCCTTCCTGCATCAATACACACCCCAAACCTCTATGTGAAGCATCACTGTAGATCACATATGGTTTGCCTTCAACAGGTAAAGTAAGAACAGGTGCCTGAGTTAACATTTCTCTCAACTGTTCAAAGCTCGCCTGACACTGATCTGTCCACAAAAACCTCACTCCCTTATGAAGCAATCTGGTGAGTGGAGTAGCTATCAAAGAAAACCCTTTCACAAACCGCCGGTAATAGCCTGCCAAACCCAGAAAACTTCTAATCTCTGTCACAGACTTGGGTGGACTCCAATTCAAAATTGCTTCAACTTTGCTCGAATCAACTCTAATGCCTTCTGCTGAAACAATATGTCCGAGAAAAGCGACTTGATCCAACCAGAACTCACACTTCGACAATTTGGCAAACAACTGCTTCTCTCTCAAAATCTGCAATACAATCCGCAGATGCATATCATGTTCCTCTTCATTCCGCGAATACACCAGAATGTCATTGATGAAGACCACTACAAACTGATCTAGATAGGGCCTGAACACCCTATTCATCAAATCCATAAAAGCTGCAGGTGCATTCGTTAGACCAAAAGGCATAACTAGAAATTCATAATGCCCATACCTGGTCCGAAAGGCGGTCTTGGAAATGTCTTCAGCTTTAACTCTCAATTGATGGTACCCAGATCTCAAATCAATTTTAGAAAATACAGCTGCACCCTTCAATTGATCAAAGAGATCATCGATTCTAGGCAAAGGATATTTATTTTTAATAGTCACCTTGTTCAATTGCCTATAATCGATACACAACCTCATAGTACCATCTTTCTTTTTCACAAATAGCACAGGAGCTCCCCAAGGAGAAACACTGGGGCGAATAAATCCTTTTTCCAACAACTCCTGCAATTGCACTTTCAATTCCCTCAATTCTACTGGTGCCATTCTATAAGGAGTAATAGAGATAGGAGTGGTACCAGGCAATAATTCAATACCGAACTCCACCTCTCTCTCAGGAGGCAACCCTGGCAACTCCTCTGGAAACACATCCGGGAACTCAGCAACTGTGGCAATGCTATCAATAGGGGAACCCTTCACTCTAGTATCCACCACATGAGCAAGATAGGCTTCACACCCCTTTCTAATCAATCTCCTAGCTGCAACAGCTGAAACAAATAAGGAGGCTAGCTGTTCCTGCTCATTAGATACTATCACCTCTCTACCATCAACAGTTCTCAAAGAAACAATTTTCTTTTTACAATCCACCACAGCTCCATGTCGAGATAGCCAATCCATACCTAAGATCACATCATATTCCTTAAATGGCATCTCAATCAAATCTCCAAGGAACTCCTCACCCTGCACCCTCACTGCACTATCCCGGTGCACTTTACTAACAATCACACTATGCCCTAACGGATTTGTCACCAACACATCAAATCCTAGGGACTCAGCATGCACATCAAATACAGGCAAAACAGATGCACTAATATAAGAATGTGTGGAACCCGGATCAATCAAAGCAAGTACTGGAGTATTAAATAAAGAAAAAGTACCAGCTATGACTGCCGATGCATCAGGCTGCCTCTGCATAACATACATCCTCTGGGAAGAACCAACCTTCTCTGGTCTTCTCTCTTTGGAGGTAGCACCTCCTCTAGAACTGTACCCCGGTCTACCTCCTCGGCTGACACCTCTGCCTCCTCGGCCTCCCCTCGCACTAGGTCGAGAAGCTGCTGTATCAACTGACATCTGCTCTTGCCTCTCAGGGCAATCTCTCACAAAGTGATCAGGTGACCCACACCTGAAACATACCCCTGCAACACCAGCCTTCCAACAAGGACCACCATGCGGCCTACCACAATGGATGCAGATGGGTAAGGTGGATCTCTGAACCATAGGGGTCGGAGCAATCGCCACTGAAGCTGCAGGTCTAAATCTCTGCCTCTGTAACTGTACTGACCTACCCGCTGGTCTCTGGCTCCTACTACTCCGAGGAACAAAACTTCCTCTACCCCTCTTCGCAGAAGAAGACCCTGCCTCGAACTGGGGCCTTCTAACCCTAACCTCTTCTTCTGAAGCAACCGCAATACCCTGAGCTCGCTCTACACTTCGAGCTGCTGCCACAAGCTGTGAGAAATCCTGATATCTGGATCCAGCCACTAAGCACATGATCGAGGGCCTCAATCCCTCCTCAAATCGCCGACATCTATCAATCTCATCAGCAATGATACCCCCAGCATATTGACTCAGTCGAATAAACTCAACTTCATACTCAGTAATAGTCTTGCTGTCTTGCTTCAAGCTCAAGAACTCCATCTTCTTCATGTCCTTATACTCCCTAGGAGTATACTTCAACTCAAATTCCCTCAGAAAATCGGCATATGACAAGGTTGGTGGATCTTCCATAGAATGTGGCACTGTCTTCCACCAGTCGTAGGCGTCCTTCTGTAGCAAAGATCTTGCATAGTCAAACTTTTCCTCAGGGGTGGCTTGCAACTGAATAAAGATCCTCTGAACTTTGTCAAGCCACTGCTCTGCTACAGCTGGGTCAGTAGTACCAAGGAAATCCTCCGCTCCATACTTCCTTAGTTTGTCATAGTGCCTCACTGGTACCACAGGCTGAGGGGGTGGTGGCACTGGTTGCACTGGTGCTTGCCTCATAACTTCCATCATATGTCTAAACCAGGCTGGCGGAACCTCCTCACCAACTGGTCTACCCGACACCGAAGCAGGTGCCTCCTCAACACTATCAACCCTAGCTCCATCATCAGGAGCAACGCTCTCAGCACTACCCTCAACTGACTGTCGTGAGTGAGAATCCATCACAGCCTAACACATCAAACACAATAGAATACTTCTTAGTAAAGATCAGAGGTTGCCAATCCCAAAAATATATGTTATTCAAAAACCACTTTTTAAAATCAAAATAGTCTTTTTCTTACATTTTACCTAGGCTGAGAATCTCAAACCTAGGCTCTGATACCAAAACAATTGTAACACCCCCATATCCAATGCACACACACTACAACCACAACAATGTAGCATAAGTGCACCAAACATAGGGATGCTACGGTTTTCTTAACATTCAAAACACGTTAAACTTGATACAATACCCTTATCATTATACATTATAGAAAAGTAGATCATTTACTTATAAAACAAAACATATTAGTTATATATATATATATATTTAAATATTACACAGCGGAAGTTATAAAATATGTACATATTTACATATTAAACATTTCTTTACAAAATATAAAGAAGTATACATGATTGGCAAGTCTGCTCTGATCTTTAAGCTCCCAAAATGGATTCTTCAAGGTCTACTCTCACTTGGTCTTGATGAACTCTCGGGTTCAACTCTATCAACTCTATTACCTGCGCGATTAAACACTATCGCGCTAAGCCAACGGCTTAGTAAGATAATCATGCTAATGATATGACTTAGTGCAATGCAATGTCATTTCTCAATCCATATTATACATGTAACATCATATATGCAAAACTAACAATATACTTTCACATTACATATCTTTTGATATACCTCATTAGTATTCATTTAACCATTCATAATCAACACTAAACAAAGACAAGCATGGGCCCAAGACACACTAATATGCCATTCAATTTTCAGAGTTAATGCTTTGGTTTTGTTATCACATTTATCAATATCATATACCCAACTAGGCTTCAAGGATTAAGTTCAACCAAGCTTCAAGGGGAGCAAAGCATGCTAAGCTTCTACCCGACTTGGCTTCAAGAACTAACCCAACCTAGCTTCAAGGGTGGTAACATCTCAATTAGGCTTCAAGGATTCAATCCAACCTAACTTCAAGAGATTGTTACACTTATTAGGCATGCCACCAACAACCAACTCTGAAAATGGAATAACACATTAGCCACACAATTCATTTATTATTCAATTATCATTTTCATTCTCAATTCTCAACAACATTTAGGCAAACATGCCTTATTTCTTTCAATTGCATCATCATAGCCAAACACAATGGCATTGTCTCATATCATGTCTTATTTGAATTATCATTGCATCTTTGACATACATTTCAATTTCAATGTATATTACTCATGAAACACATTACCATTCACAATGCATAACATAACATTGTTCAATCTCAACAATGCAATTAGGGCAAAGAACAATTGATATGATTCATAGTTTTAGGACCTTACACATGCATTTGATTATATCATTCATTGATTCAAGTGTGTTTAAAGTGTTTAGGGTTAGGTTTAGGGACCAACCTACCTTTGGAGAACCAAAACAATGCAATTAGAACAAAGAATAAAAACCCCAACCCATACAATTGAGGGACACGGGCAGCCACTTGAGGGACACGGCCAAGCTTGTGGCCGTGTCACTCAACCCACTTGGACAGTAAGCAACACGGGCAAGGGACACGGCCAAGCTTGTGGCCGTGTCTCTTAAACCAAAACTCACAGTAGCTAACACGGCTTGGGAACACGGCCATGTCACCCAAAAACTAATCCAACACGCCCAAAATCCCTTGGCTTGGCCGTGTCACACATTGCTTTTGGCCGTGTCTCCCAAAACACAAACCCTAATATGCACAACTCTCCTCCAAATTGCACTCAAACTCATCAAACACCATATAACATGTTTCAAATGAATGGAATCAATGTTCTAAACACAAATTCTACATGTTTATCACAATAATCACCTCACAAAACATTAATATTACATTAAACACAAACCCTAGAATCCTCATCCTTTTCCATCTTTCAAACTCAACAACCACCACTTCCAACAACAATACCTATTTAAACTCTTAACTTAAAACCAATTCAACACTTGAAAACACAACACAAACACATCTCAAACACACCAAATCACAAAATCAACAAACTCTAATTTACTTTAACACCCCTTCAAAATAAGTAAAGAAAACAAAAGAATACTTACCAAATAATGAAATTTCTTGAAATTCCAACTTGTTTACTTGAAATCTCCTTCAACCTTTGAGCTAAGAACATCAAAATCTTCCTTTGCTCTCTTGTTTTCCTTTGCCTTTGGTGAGCCGGCCAACATCAAGAAGAAGAAGAGAAGATGATGAAGAAATCACAAAGTCAAACACTCATTAAATACCCATCCAAAAGAAAATTACTATAATACCCTCATACACATCTTAATTCCCTTTATAATTTCTTGCCCACTTTGGTAATTTCACATGCCCTAAAAAAAATCTCCTCTTGCATTGACCAACCCTTTTGACCAATGTATATGTTATATATATCATCATATACACAACATATAAACTTGTCTCTAAACCCTATTTCTTCCCAACACATATACATATACTTTTCTTTTCTCAATTTAAACCAACAACAACAACAACAACAACAACATACAAAACTTCTAGGGCATGCATATGGATATTACATTTAAAATAGTGCACGTAGAATGATTTTAATATTAATTCTATTTTATTAAATTGGGGAACAACCAAACATAAAGCCAGCATACACAAGACCACTCCTGTTTCCAACTAGCCCTTTTGGGTTTTCTAATTGATGATTTTCTCTCGCTTAGCCCTAATTGTTGCCTAGTTCGCCCTTTTGGGTTTTCAAAACTAGTAGACTGCTCTAACTTTTACCTAGGCTGCCCTTTTTGGGTTTTCAACCTAGCAAGCTCTTTTTCTTTTTTTTTTATACATAAAACCTCTTCAACATGTCAATGTTCACTAGCTCACTAAACTCGTTCCCATCCATATCTGATAACTTAACTGCACCCTTATTCATGACTTGTTTCACAACATATGAAACTTCCCAGCTAGGCCTAAATTTTCCTCTTGGATCAGATACATTAGGCTTACATTTTTTCAACACTAAATCACCGACTTTGAGTTTTCTGATCTTAACCCTTCTATTATAGGCTCGAGCTATCCTCCTTTGATATAGTTGATGATGATATAGTGGTTTTAATCTTCTCTCCTCTAGTAAAGCTAACTGTGTGTATCTGCTTACTACCCATTCCATCTTAGGCAGTTCAGCTTCCAAGACCACTCTCAATGACTTGATCTCAATTTCAATTGGTAACACTGCTTCCATCCTGTAAACCAAAGAGAACAGTGTCATTCCAATCGGCGTTTGCACACTTGTTCTGTATCCCCACAAAGCAAAAGGAGCATTTATGACCAATCCCTATATGTCTTGGTCATCTTGGACATAATTTGCTTAATTATGTTATTTGTTGCTTCTATCGCACCATTAGCCTTTGTTCTATAAGGAGAGGATCAGTGATAATGGATTTTGTACTTAGAGAATAAGTCTTTAACTGCACCTTGAAACTGTACCCCATTGTCTGATATCACACTGTGCGGGACCCCATACCTGTAGATGAGATATTTTTCAATAAATTTAGCCATTTGCCTTGCCCCTAATTTGTTGAAAGATTTAGCTTTGACCCATTTTGAAAATAATCTACAGTTACTACAATGAAACGGTGACCATTTGAGGCTGTTGTATGTATCTCTCCTATAATGTCAATCCCCCAAGTTGCGAATGGCCAGGGTGAAGACATAGAATGTAATTCTTCAGGAGGCATGTGATTCAAATTACCATACATCTAACATTACTGGCACTTCTTCACAAACTCAATACAATCTCCCTCCATGGTCAACTAGTAGTAACCTTATCGAATTATCTTCTTAACTAAGGCTAAACCACTCATGTGTGGATCGCAACTTCCCGCATGCATTTTCGACATAATATGCTCCACTTCAGGCTTCCTTAAGCATATTAAGTGCACCCCATTAGGCCATCTTCGATACAACTCTCCATGAAAGGTGATGTATTATAAGGACCACCACCTTATAGCTCTTCTTTCTTTCTTTGTTGCCCCCAACGGATATTCCTTCTCTTCCAAAAACCATCTTATAGTGTCATACCACACATCATGGTCTATATTAGTTTCCATGATTGTCTTATATTCATAGCAAGGAGTTGATGAACTGGTTAAAATCAGAGGCTTAAGGAATAAATGGATAGGATTTTCCCATACCGAAGCCAATGTGGCTAGGGTAATAGCCATCTGGTTTTCTTCTCTTGGTAGGTGTATAAACCTGCACTCCTTAAAGTTCTTCTTCATCATGGTCAAGTAATGGTGGCATGGTTTTAGCTTTTCTTCTTTTAACTCCCACTCTCCATTTACTTGGGATACTACTAGCAATGAATCACCAAAGAATTACACCTTATCCACCTTCATAATCATCAGGGTTTCCAAACAAAAGATACATGCTTCATACTCCACCATATTATTGGCTACCATGAATTTTAACTTCTTGGCTAAAGGGATAAGCTCCCCTTTGGGTGATTCTAGTATGACTCCCAAACCTGCTCCTTTCCTATTCACTGCTCCGTCAAAATACATTTTTCATCCTTGTACTTCTATGGCCTCTAAATGTTCATCTGGAAATTCCAAGACTACCTCTTCGCTATTTGATAATGGTTGTTGGGCCAGGAATTCTGCTACTGCTCTACCTTTGATTATTTTCCTAGTTACATACTCAATCTCAAAGTCTTCCAATATTATCAATCGTTGCCCATACTTACCAATCAAAGAGGGTGTCTCCCTTAAGTACTTCACCGGATCCAACCTGAAAATTGCTTGCACACTATAAGATTGAAAGTAATGTCGCAATTTCTTAGAAGACCAAACCATAGCTATGCAGGACTTTTCAATGATACTATACTTAATTTCATAAGGCAGGAGCTCTCTACTCAAATAGTAATCTGCGTGCTCAATCCCTGACTCATCTGCTTGGGCTAGCATGGCTCCTATTGACTCTTCTTCTACTGCTAAGTATAGTAACAAGGGTTTACAGGGTTTACAAACAAAAGATACATGCTTCATACTCCACCATATTATTGGCTACCATGAATTTTAACTTCTTGGCTAAAGGGATAAGCTCCCCTTTGGGTGATTCTAGTATGACTCCCAAACCTGCTCCTTTCCTATTCACTGCTCCGTCAAAATACATTTTTCATCCTTGTACTTCTATGGCCTCTAAATGTTCATCTGGAAATTCCAAGACTACCTCTTCGCTATCCAATAATGGTTGTTGGGCCAGGAATTCTGCTACTGCTCTACCTTTGATTATTTTCCTAGTTACATACTCAATCTCAAAGTCTTCCAATATTATCAACCGTTGTCCATACTCACCAATCAAAGAGGGTGTCTCCCTTAAGTACTTCACCGGATCCAACCTAAAAATTGCTTGCACACTATAAGATTGAAAGTAATGCCGCAACTTCTTAGAAGACCAAACCATAGCTATGCAGGTCTTTTCAATGATACTATACTTAATTTCATAAGGCAGGAGCTCTCTACTCAAATAGTAAACTGCGTGCTCAATCCCTGACTCATCTGCTTGGGCTAGCATGGCTCCTATTGACTCTTCTTCTACTACTAAGTATAGTAACAAGGGTTTACAGGGTTTAGGTGGTTTTAAAATAGGTGGATTTAGCAAATACTCCTTTATTTGCTCAAAGGCCTTTTGACACTCTTCATTCCACAGGACTGGCTGATTGTTTTTAAGTAATTTGAAGATAGGTTCAGAGATTGTGGTGAGCTTTGCTATAAACCTGCTAATGTACTATAATCTACCAATGAATCCCTGAACTTCTCTCTCCGTCTTAGGGGCTGGCATATCCCTTATTGGTTTAACTTTGTCAGGGTTGATCTCAATACCATTTGGACCAATCACATGTCCCAACGATTTGCCTGAGGTAACCCCAAACACACTTCTTTGGGTTTAGCCTTAGCTTATACTTCATTGCTCTATCGAAGAATAATTCTAAGTTTAGGAAGTGTTGTTCCCTTGTATCTGATTTCACCATCATATTATCAACATACACATTGACTTCTTTATGCATCATGTCATGAAATAATGTGGTGGCCATCCTTTGGTAGGTTGCTCTAACATTCTTTAATTTGAACGGCATCACCCTATAACAGAATATACCCCATGTAGTAATGAAGGTAGTTTTGGCTTTATCCTCTTGGGCCATTAACACTTGGTTGTATCCGAAAAATCCATCTACAAACGAGTGTATCACTCTAGAGGCTGCACTATCAATGAGGACATCTATATGGGGTAAAGGAAAATCATCTTTAGGGGAAGCCTTGTTTAAATCTCTATAGTCCACACATATCCTAATTCTTCCATCTTTCTTTGGCACATGTACTATGTTGGCTAGCCAGTCTGGATAATCTTTCACTTAAAGGAACTTTACTTGTATTTGTTTAGTGACTTCTTCTTTAAATAATTTAGCCCATTCAGGTCTTAACCACCTAAGCTTTTGTTTGAAAAGTTTCATGTGAGTGTAAGTAGGAATCTGATGTTCAGTTATATCTCGATCTATTCCAGGCATATCCTTATAAGACCAAGCGAATACTTTCTCATATTTTTTAATTATTTTTTGAAATCTCTCTCTCTCATTAGGAGTAAGGTCAGATACTATACTAATGTTTTTAGGATTTTTCGATTGTCCCTAAATTTAATGATTGTGTATCAACAGAGTTAATATTAAAGATGCTCATGTAAACACTATTTGGATGTATGCAACCATCAGGAGAAACATCACACAAGTAAGCAAAATCAGACTTTATTGCATTCATTTTGGAAAAGAAAACATCATCATCCTCATACAAAGTTGATAAATTAAAATTAAAATCATTGTCATTGTTCTCAAAATCATAAAGTAGGATATCTTCAAACTTTTCTTCAACCAGGGCATCAATCTCCTCTAGAGTTTTCTCAGCTTTCAGGATAGCTTCCTTCTTCCTTTCTGGATTGGGCTCCTTGTCAGCTGGCAGGGTGAGCTCTTTCTTCACTTGTTCCACTATCTCATCAACATCAACAAAAATTTCAAAACCCAGGATCAACTTTCCCATGAACATGATTGGCTCGGGCTTTCCTTGGAGTGGTCCCATGTCTGGAGATTTGACAAAGATCTCTTTAAGTGGTGGGAAGCTCATCTTCTCCTTCTTCTTTGGCTGGATATCTTTGTCAGTTTCTTCATACCCTAACCCTTTCTTGGAAGTTTGAGTTTTGAAATCTGGAAGCTTTGTCACACCGGCCTTGCCCTTTCCAAGACCAACTCCAGGAAGGCAGCTCATGTTCTTCATCATGTTCAAGACCTTAGAGTCCACTACTTCATCATCAGAAATTGCAGCTACTTGGAAAAGAGGCCTCTCAATCATTAGAGCATTAACAACCTCATTATCCTCAGCCTCGATGACCACCATCTCATCTCTATTAGGGAACTTGATCATTTTATGAAGGGTTGAAGGAACTCCACCAAGAGGATGGAACCATGGTCATCCCAAAAGTAGAGCAAAAGTAATAGGTATGTCCAAAACAAAAAATTCAACAATAGATTCAATTAGACCAACCTTCACAACAACTTTGAAAGTCCCTTCGGCATGCCTCTTGGTATTTTCATAAGCCCTAATGGTTACCTCGGTTGGGCTTAGATCCCTCGTTGACATAGCTAGCTTTGGTAAAATTTTAAGTGGGAAAACATTTATGATGGGCCCATCATCAACCATCACACATGAAGTTCTTTTTCCTTTTATTTATACTTTGATAAAGAGAGGACGGATGTGATCTCTCCCCTCTTCTGGTAAATTCGTATCTGAGAAAGATACCATTCCTATATTAACTTCGCTCTTCTTTTGAATATCTTCACATTTCATTACTCCTTTAACTTTTATGAAGTGAATTAGTTTCTCCGGTGTTATGGAGGTGGAAATTGGCATGCTAGCCAAGTCCTTAGCCATAGTTTCATAGTGCTTCTTAGAAGTGGCCAATAAGTCCTAAATGCTGACACTTGCTTGGGTTCTTTTTAACTGCTTAAGCACAATATCATCCTCCTGTTCTTTATTTCCCACTTCGGCTTCCTTTCCTTTATTAGCTTCTACCTCCTTAGGTGGTGGCCTTCCATAAGGCATACCAGATCTAGTGTTAATTACTTCATCTTCTTCGGGCTCAGACCAGGTCCATTTCTCCTTCTTGGGTACAAGATCGTCATCACTTCGCTTGAATCCTAAAACTCATTCATAACACAGATTGTGACTTCTTTAACCACCATATCTTGTTCAACTTTGCTAAATACCACTTCTTCCTTGGTTGCTTCTCCACCCATATCTTGGAAAGAAGACATGACAAAACTTTCATGCAAACCTCCTCCAATCATGAAGGTTGCCAGTGGTGGCACTTTAATAAACCTTGGTAATGGATTGTCTTTAGTGTTTGGTTTGTTGGGCTCGGGCAGCTTCCCAGTATCAATTAAATTCTGGATCTCATGCCTCAATCTCACACATCTATCCATGCCGTGCCCTTGCATTTGATGGAATTGACAAAATGCCTTAGTGTCAAATTTAGGTGGGAGAGGGTTAGGTAAAGGACGAGGATTTAAGGGTTGTAACAATCCCTTCTTTTGTAGCTTATTGAGAACCCAAGACAGCGGCTTCCCCAATTCTAAAAACTGCCTTCTTCCTCCTTGGCCAGTAGCATTAACACCAACTGCCTTTTGCATGCTTTGGTTACTAGACTAGTAGTTTCCTTTCTCATTCCTTCTTGTTGAAAAGCGGTTCTTCTCTCTTTCCCATTCTTCAATTTGTAGACTAGTTTGGAGAAGCTCTTTGAAATCCCGAATGAGTGTATGAGACATCCTTTCATGAAGACTAGGCAATACCCCTCTCATAACCATTCCTATTTGATCAGATTCATCAAGACTCTCTCTGAGCAATGCAGCCTTATTCCTCCACCTCTTCATATAATCCACGAAATTCTCATTTAGCCTTTGTCTAATGGACTCCACCTCCATTAGAGTAACTTCTAATTCAACATTGTCTCCATATTGTTGGATGAAGGCCTTGTATAGCAGATCCCAACTCTTTTATGTGCCATCATCTAAGATATTGAACCAATTTTGGATAATAGGATCCAATGAGAGCATGAAGTACCTTAGAGTTTGAGCCTTAGTAGCCTAGGCCGACTGCATAGCAGTGATATACTGCTTCACATGGAGGTAAGGATTTTTGGTTCCATCAAACTTTGCAAAGGATGACATCTTGAACTTATACGAAACTTCTTCATCTAGCTCAAATAATTTGTCAACCTCAGACATTTTTTCAGTTTTCAGCTTCTTTTCAAACTTTTTTTCCAAGTCAGCAATCATCTTTTCAACATTTGAAGTTTTAGTTTTCTCCGCAGTTGATCTTTCAATGACCTTTGGTTCCTTCTTCTTGTCTTGAGGATCTTGGAAGTATTGAGCTCAATCGTCATTATCATCAATGATCACCTTATCATCATCGAAAGCCACTTCACCAACTTTAGCCTTCCCCTTATCTTTCTTAGTGCTTGCGGATGCTTCGGCATTATTCCCAAATATTATAGTCATTTGACTTTTCATGATCTCGGCTAGGGCCCCCTTTAGTTCTTCCATTTTAGAATTGAGGGCGTTGTCCACTATTCTTTGAATTTGTTCGGGCTCCATTGCTTTTGGTGAAAAAGTAATTGAGTCGCTGCTAGATTCTTCGTCTCCGACATAGGCCAGGTTATGGTGCGCGCGAGCTGCGCTATAGCAATACCGCAAGTGCACGGGTCACCCAAGTAATAAAGTAGTGAGTAAGTTATCGTTCCACTGAGGACAAGGCCAAGTACTAGTGCAAATCTTAACTGTTGTTTAGCAAATCAATATTTTTTGTGATGAGTTTTTTAATTGAAAACAATTAACTTAAATAAATGAAAGTAAAGATAAATTGTGTGTTTTGTTAAAAGGTTTGATAATAATGATACTATCCAGATATTGAATCCCCCTAACCATAAGTACATAACATAATAGAGTTGAATTGGCATTCCTCTAACTTAGACTAAAACCTCTCTCGAGTGAATAAATCCCTAATCACTAAGTAGAGTGCCGGAATCTCTTCTCAAAACACAATTAAATAGATCTTGCATTAAGAACAAGGAACTATATACCAAAGGATCTTGTAAGTCTATCTCTAGCACCCCAATCAATCCTCAACCCTTATGAGTAATCAATTCATTTCAAGCTTTCTCAAGTCAATAATATGAAAATGGCAACCAATCAATAAGCGTGCTATTATCAATTGGAAATAAATCATTAAGCATCATAAGAATAAAACAACTCCATCAATTAAAATTATCTAGTTATACAAATAAGCTAGGGCTCTTCAATATCTAGACAGAGAATGATTTAGTTCATGTTCAATACACTTAATACAATCAACAACAACAATAACATTAAAATGAATTAAAAGGAGAAAATAGAAAAACCCCTTTCAATATAGCTTCTTCAATCTCCAGGAGCTGCCAATGGAAGATGGAGATGGTGGAGAGGATGGAAATGGAGGATGAAGATGAAGAGTCAAGGAAAGTGTCACTCCCTCCTTGCCCAAAACGTGTATGCCTAGCCTCCTCCTCTCAAACGTCTCTTCTTTGCCTATGTTCTCTATTTCTCTGCAGAAACCTCCAGCCAGCACCCTCTGCAGAAGCTCTTTTCTTCTTCCTCCTCTTCTCTTTTTATTTCCCTCCAAAGCTCAAGCCATGCTTCCAACTCACTTCCAACTCACCCCATTCATCCTTGTCTCCCACATTCTCTTTGTTTAATCTTTCTTTCCATCATTTAGACAAGCTTTTTCCTTTCTTTAATCTTTCTTTTGGCAAAAGCAAATTGGTTGTCCCCCACTTGTTCCTCAAACCGTGCAAGAGAATTCAACTTTTAATGGGTGACACGGCCAAGCCATGAGTGGCTTGGCCGTGTCTCTCATCTTTCTTTGGGACACAGCCAAGCTAGTTGGCCGTTTCCATCACTGCCAATTCTTTCCTTCTTGCTTTTCTTTTATTTTCTTTGTTCTCAATGAGTGACACGGCCACTGGCTTGGCCGTGTCACTTCGGTGTGTCACCTTCTGCTTCTTCATTTTCTTCTTTTGTTGGCTCTTTGGCTAGGGATGGGATACGGCTAAGCTTGTGGTTGTCTCATGTGACACAGCCACTGGCTTGGGCGTGTCACCTGGTGTGTCAGTTACTGCCTTCATTTCTTTCCTTTCTTGCTTGGTCTCTTTGGTTTTGCTCCTTGGGTGAGACACGGCCAGTGGCTTGGCCATGTCAGCTACTGGCTTGATGATAATTTTGAGGGACACGACCAAGCTTGCCTTGGCTTGGCCATGTCTTGCTTGATTCATGCTCCTTCTTCATTGTTTTGTTCCTTCAAGGGAGATTTTCCACTTTAACCTAAAACAAACACTTAAAACCAACTTTAAACAAAAATCAAATGAAACATTAACTAAAAACACATAGAAATTCATACTAAAAATAGGTATAAAATGATCTCATTAATTACCCCACACTTAATTCCTTGCTTGTCCCCAAGCAAGGCTAAAATCAAAATAAACTAAACACAAAACTTTTGTCAAGTTCAAGAGTTATAAAAATGCATCAAGACTTCCCTATCCCTAAATCCGCAATCAATATCAAATCGAACAAAATCGATACCAATGCAATTAAGTGGCTTTCCATGCATAACCTATATTGTCACTCCCTCACCAACTCTTAGAAAGTGTTTGATCAAGGTGGTGTTTACACTCATAACAATCAATGAAAGATTATTGCCATAGGCTTGCTTATCTATCAAATCTCCACCACTTAATTACAATTAAGCATCAATCAAAAGGTCTTTTATTGGGTTGTAATGGGGCTAAGGTAGAGGCATGACATTTAGAAAATGTGAGCTTAATCATTAAGTTCAAGAGCACTTCAAGAATGAAGTAACCGATCATATATATATAACCCAACGATCCCAAAGCACCTTCCTCTTATCTACCCCTTGACATTTAAATAACTTTTCAAGGGAACTCACTTATTACATCTTGCAATGATTATACCAAAACATATTCCAACCCTTTCAACAATAACAACAATTATTCTTATTTTTTCTTCTTTTTATTTGATTTGATATTTTTTTTTGCAATCTTAAACCTACTAAATTTAATCCCACACTTAATTCAACACAACACTTGATCATAAAAGCTCTTAAAATGTTCTTGACCTAATGAAAGGGTAAGAGTTAAAACAACAAGGTTCAAGGCTGGTAGTGTTGCGAAAAATAAAGAAAAGGAGAAACGAAATAGGCTCAAAATTGGCTAACTAAGGTTAAAATTAGGGTTGGTCTTTTTAAGCCAAAGTGGGTTCACCTAATAGCCTTAATCATTTTGATGCCAAATTGAAATTTTTATGTAACCTTAAAATGCATGTCAAAGCAAGTTCTAGCAAGTCATCAACCAAAGATGTTTTCCCACAAAAAGAATAATAAGTTGATGGCTCAATTTCTGACTAGGTTAATGGTAATGCAAGGAAAAACCAACAAAATTGACAATAAGCACCAATTCTACTCAATTCTCAAATTCATGCTTCAAAAAAAATTCAAAGGTCATCAATCAACAATATTTATAACAATTGAACTTTCCAAAATTCATTTATTCAAAGAAAAACATTAACTAAACTAACGCAAAAATAAATTAAAATTAAAAACACAAAACATAAAATTAAAAACACAAAACACAATATGCACCCCACACTTAAAATTTCACATTGTCCTCAATGTGAGCATGCATAAACTAAAAGAGAGTTTAGATGAAACCTGATTTCCATCGCTCCCATATGCGATATGTAGGGCTACTTCCACCCATAATGCAATTGGAGTTCATGATTGAGAGGATGGACAACATGCAACTTTGAAATGTGCACAATGTGTTGCAAAGCTTAGGTAGCATCCTTGGATGAGCAATTGGCTAATGAGAATATGTGAAAGCTGTCATGGGGTGATCCTCCAATGCTATAGGGACTTGGTAAGAATGTTTTTCAGTATGTAACATAGTTATATTCATTTTTCATTCTTTCTCGCTCCCGAAAGTGGGAGGGATGATCATTGGTTGCATATTATTCTCCCCAACTAAAACAAATTCCAAGATTTTTGGGGTCTTTTGAAGTTCAACCAAGTTTGATTGAATCTCATTCTCATCCTCTTTAGCAATTTGAAGCTTCATCTCAACAACCTCATCGTTTAATAGTAATTTGCTCTCCTCAATTTCTATATTGGAAATGTTAGGCTCTACTTCCAAGGTCGTGGCTACCTCAAGCTTATCTACACTATCTTCGCTATGGGGCATGTCATAGAGTTTTGGAATATGCATACCTTGTTTCTCTTCCTCCAGCCTACATGGGAATGAAATTGGTGGCATAAAAGGATTTGGAGGTTCATGTAATTCTATCCAAGTTGATGTTTCCAAATTCTCCTCCTCCTTTGATTGACTCAACTCCTCTATGTTGGGTTGGATCTCCTCACCATTTTCTTCTTGATTGGTCCCTGCATCAAAGAAATCACAAAAATTGTTATATATTACCTGTTCATTCCTTAAATTTGTGATTACTTGGGTTTGCTCCAATTGGCTAGGAGATTCCTCCTTTTGGTGTGCTTGGGGTTGATGTGCCAGCTGCTCAACCAGAGCATCCAATATCCTCTGTGTTTCTTGCAAAGATTCAGACCTCAACTTATCCTCCAAAGTGGGTTCCTCAAGGTGATCTTGATTCATTGTGAGTTTTTGAATATAGGCATTTAACTTATCCTCCAATGTAGGTTCCTTAAGGTGGTCTTGGTCTGAAAATTATTCTTGAAAGTAAGAACTTCTTTGGCAAGGCTGAAAAAATTGTTGAGGTGGAATGTACTGCTGGTTTTCCCAATAACAATTTGGGTGGCTCTCCCAACTTGGATTGTAAGAATTGGAATATGGGTCATTACCGCCCATTTACTGGAAACTTTGGTAGCCATATTCTTCCTCGTGCCAATCTTGGTATCGTTCGAAACCAAATGAACATCTATTGGCGCAATGTCTTGCATTACCACATGCTGCACACATCTCTTGGTGTGGCATAGATTGATTCGTTAATTCTGCAAATTGCCATGCCATGTCAGAATTATAGTCCCTGTCATAAACTCCCCCGTGCCTTGAAAACTGCATCTTTACAAAAGGCACTCAACAATTTAAAGAAAAACAAACAAACAATTAAAGAAACAAATTCAAACACAACAAACAAATAAATTTACAGAAAACAAACAATTCAAAAATAGCAAACAAACAATTCAAAGAAAACAAACAAACATTCTTAATAAAAAAAATTAAACTAAATCAACAGTCTTAATTATATTACTAGTATTGAAACCATTGTCCCCGGCAGCGGCGCCAAAAACTTGGTGTGCGCAAGCTACGTTATAGCAATACCGCAAGTGCAAGGGTCGCCCAAGTAATAAAGTAGTGAGTGAGTTATCATTCCACTAAGGACAAGGCCAAGTACAAGTGCAAATCTTAACTATTGTTTAGTAAATCAATATTTTTTATGATGAGTTTTGTAATTGAAAGCAATTAACTTAAATAAATGAAAGTAAAGAAAAAATGCGTGTTGTGTAAAAAGGTTTGATAATAATGATACTATCCAGATATTGAATCCCCCTAACCACAATTACATCACATAATAGAGTTGAATTGACATTCCTCTAACTTAGACTAAAACCTCTCTCGAGTGAATTAATCCCTAATCACTAAGTAGAGTGTCGAAATCTCTTCTCAAAACACAATTAAATAGATCTTGCATTAAGAACAAAGGACTATATACCAAAGGATCTTGTAAGTCTATCTCTAGCACCCCAATCAATCCTCAACCCTTATGAGTAATCAATTCATATCAAGCTTTCTCAAGTCAATAATATGAAAATGGCAGCCAATCAATAAGCGTGCTATTATCAATTGGAAATAAATCATTAAGCATCATAAGAATAAAACAACTCCATCAATTAAAATTATCTAGTTATACAAATAAGCTAGGGTTCTTCAATATCTAGATAGAGAATGATTTAGTTCATGTTCAATACACTTAATACAATCAACAACAACAATAACATTAAAATGAATTAAAAGGAGAAAATAGAAAAACCCCTTTCAATGTAGCTTCTTCAATCTCCAGGAGCTGCCAATGGAAGATGGAGATGGTATAGAGGATGGAAATGGAGGATGAAGATGAAGAGTCAAGGAAAGTGTCACTCCCTCCTTGCCCAAAACGTGTATGCCCAGCCTCCTCATCTCAAACGTCTCTTCTTTGCCTCTGTTCTCTGTTTCTCTGCAGAAACCTCCAGCCAGCACCCTCTGCAGAAGCTCTTTTCTTCTTCCTCCTCTTCTCTTTTTATTTCCCTCCAAAGCTCAAGCCATGCTTCCAACTTACTTCCAACTCACCCCCATTCATCCTTGTCTCCCACATTCTCTTTGTTTAATCTTTCTTTCCATCATTTAGACAAGCTTTTTCCTTTCTTTAATCTTTCTTTTGGCAAAAGCAAATTGGTTGTCCCCCACTTGTTCCTCAAACCGTGCAAGAGAATTCAACTTTTAATGGGTGACACGGCCAAGCCATGAGTGGCTTGGCCGTGTCTCTCATCTTTCTTTGGGACATGGCCAAGCTAGTTGGCCGTGTCCATCACTGCCAATTCTTTCCTTCTTGCTTTTCTTTTCTTTTCTTTATTCTCAATGAGTGACACGGCCAAGCTTGTGGTCGTGTCATGTGACACGGCCACTGGCTTGGTCGTGTCACTTGGGTGTGTCACCTTCTGCTTCTTCATTTTCTTCTTTTGTTGGCTCTTTGGCTAGGGATGGGACACGGCCAAGCTTGTGGCCGTGTCATGTGACACGACCACTGGCTTGGGCGTATCACCTTGGTGTGTCAGTTACTGCCTTCATTTCTTTCCTTTCTTGCTTGGTCTCTTTGGTTTTGCTCCTTGGGTGAGACACGGCCAGTGGCTTGGCCGTGTCAGCTACTGGCTTGATGATAATTTTGAGGGACACAGACAAGCTTGCCTTGGCTTGGCCATGTCTTGCTGTTTTTACTTTTTAAGTTTAATAATGTTTTACCTTGAATAAATGAGTTTTAGAAAGTTCAATTGTTATAAAAATTGTTGATAGATGACCTTTGAATTTTTGAAGCATGAATTTGAGAATTGAGTAGAATTGGTGCTTATTGTCAATTTTGTTGGTTTTTCCTTGCATTGCCATTAACCTAGTGAGGAATTGAGCTATCAACTTATCATTATTGTTGTGGGTGAACATCTTTGATTGATGAATTGCTAGAACTTGCTTTGACATGCATTTTAAGATTACATAAAAATTTCAATTAGGCATCAAGATGATTAAGGCAATTAGGTGAACCCACTTTGGCTTGAAAAGCCCAACCCTATTTTTAACCTTAGTTAGCCAATTTTGAGGTTATTTTATTTTTCCTTTTCTTTCTTTTTCACAACACCATTAGCTTGGACCTTGTTATTTAACTCTTACCCTTTCATTCGGTCAAGAGCATTTTAAGAGCGTTTATAACCGAGTGTTGTGTTGAATTAAGTGTGGGATTAAATTTAGTAAGTTTAAGATTGCAAAGCAAAATAATAAAAATAAAAAAAGAAAAAGAGAAAAATAAAATATATATATATATAATAATAAGAATAATTGTTGTTCTTGTTGAAAGGATTGGAATGTATCATTGCAATATTTAATAAGTGAGTTCCCTTGAAAAGCTCTTTAATGTCAAGGGGTAGATGAGAGGAAGGTGTTTTGGGATTGCTAGGTTATATATATGATCGGGTACTTCATTCTTAAAGTGCTCTTGAACTTAATGATCAAGCTCACATTTCCTAAATATCATGCCTTTACCTTAGCCCCATTACAACCCAATAAAGACCTTTTGATTGATGCTTGATTGTTATTTTGTGGTGGAGATTTGATTGATAAGCAAGCCTATGGAAATAATCTTTCATTGATGGTTATGAGTGTAAACACCACCATGATCAAACACTTGTAAGAGTTGGTGAGAGAGTGACAAAATTGGTTATGCATGGAAAGCCACTTAATTGCATTGGTGTTGATTTTGTTTGATTCGATATTGATTGCGGATTTAGGGATAAGGAAGTCTTGATGCATCTTTATAACTCTTGAACTTAACAAAATTCATCTTGTTTAGTGTGTTTTGATTTTAGCCTTGCTTGGGGACAAGCAAGGAATTAAGTGTGGGGTATTTGTTTAGATCTTATCTGTACTAGTTTTCAGTATTGTTTTTATGTGTTTTTAGTTAATGTTTTGATTGATTTTTGTTTTAAGTTTGTTTAAAGTGTTTGTTTTAGGTTTACATGCAAAAACTCCCTTGGATGATCAAAACAATCAAGAAAAATGAAGAAAGAGCATGAATCAAGCAAGACATGGCCAAGCCAAAGCAAGATTGGCCATGTCCCTCAAAAGAATTCCAAGACAGTAGCTGACACACCCAAGAGACATGGCCAAGCCACTGGCCGTGTCTCACCCAAGGAAAAGAAACCAAGAAAGAAAAAAAATAGAGGCAGTACTTGACACACTCACAGACATGGCCATGTCTGTGAGTGTGTCTAATCGACATGGCCATGTCACTTGAAGCTTGGCCATGTCACTTGAAGCTTGGCCATGTCTCATTGTCTTGGCCGTGTTTCATCCTAAAATAGAGGCAATGCTTGACACACTCACAGTCATGGCCATGTCTGTGAGTGTGTCTGATCGACATGGCCATGTCACTTGAAGTTTGGCCATGTCTTATTGTCTTGGCCGTGTTTCATCCTAAAATAGAGGTAGTACTTGACACACTCACAGACATGGCCATGTCTCTCAAAGAAAGTGAAGCAGTGACTGACACTAGCAAGAGACACGGCCAAGCCACTGGCCGTGTCTCACCTAAGGAGCAAAAAATCCAAAGAACAAAGAAAGAAGAAGGCAGTGAAGGACACGGCTAGCAAGCTTGGTCGTGTCACCCTTAATTTATATAAATTCTTTTGCATGAAAGAAAAGAGAAGGGGGAGACAGCTAGGGTTTGAGGAGAGAGAGAAAAGAAAAGAGAAGGAGGGGGCAAACACGATTTGGGATGAGGAGAGAGTGACACTCTCCTTGTCCCTTCATCTTCATCCTCCATCTTCATCTTCTCCATCTTCCATTGACAAGATCTTTGAGGTTCTTTGGGATAAATTGGGTTAAACAAGCTCTTAAAGGTTGAAGAAGCTTCATTCTAAGGTTTGGTGACTTGAGAAAGCTCCATTCCATCTACCAAAGGCAAGCTTCATTCCAAGGTTTGGTAACTTGAGAAAGCACCATTCCATATTGCAAAGGGGAATCAACCATTGAAGAGGGCTTGAGTTCTTCATTAAATATCAAAGTGGAGCTAGGAGGAAGACAAGTAATCCTACTCTTGGCATCTTCACAAGAGGTTTTTCTATTCTCTCTTCTAATTCATTCCAATATTGTTTTTGTTGTATTAAGAGAATTGATGTTGCAATGAACAATTTGTATTTGATTTATGTTGAGAATGAATGTTTTAAATTGATGATGTTGAGCTAAATACCCATGCCTAGGGTTTGTAGTATATTTGATTGAATGTCTTGATTTGATATTTCCATTGATGTTCCTTTTTGATTGGTTGATTGTATTATATTAAATGCTAGGTTGATAGATTAGCTACCTATTAATCTTTGAATATTGGATGACGGACCGAGAGGTGAAATTCGATATCAGAACTATATAATCGACCACCCTATGAATGAATTAGAAATATAAGTTCTAGGGTTATTTAATTTGGTAATATAAAATAATTGGTTATTACTAAGTCATGAATGTGAGAACTAATGGATGGGTAATTGACTAATTAACCTTAAGAAACAAATTAATTACAAGGTTATGTTAATGGATAATTGAGAATTGAGCTTTGATTGAATGGACCTATGACCCTAGGCACCTTCCCAAGAATCGATTTGATCTTATATCACCTTCACACATTAATCCCTACACTGCTTAATCTTAAGTTTAAATTGTTCTTCACAATTCCAAACAACAAATACTCGTGCATTTAAATAATTTGTCAATCAATCTATTACGAACCACACCTTCTTGGGGAAACGACCTTGGGGTGATCACCTTTGCAACAACTACCTCGTACACTTGCGAGTGACGCTTGTAGTAGTACTTAATCTGAGCGCAACAAGTCGTTGTAGTATAGTGGTGAGTATTCCCGCCTGTCACGCGGGCGACCCAGGTTCGATCCCCGGCAACGGCGCCAAAAACTTGTTGCACTAGGATTAAGTACTACTACAAGCATCACTCGCAAGTACGAGGTAGCTGTAGCAAAGGTGATCGTCCCAAGGTCGTTTCCCCAAGAATGTGTGGTTCATAATAGCTTGATTGACAAATTATTTAAATGCACGAGTGTTTGTTGCTTGGAATTGTGAAGAACAATTTAAACTTAAGATTAAGGAGTGTAGGGATTAATGTGTGAAGGTGATATAAGATCAAATCGATTCTTGGGAAGGTGCCTAGGGTCATAGGTCCATTCAATCAAAGCTCAATTCTCAATTATTCATTAACATAACCTTGTAATTAATTTGTTTCTTAAGGTTAATTAGTCAATTACCCATCCATTAGTTCTCACATTCATGAATTAGTAATAACAATTTATTTTATATTACCAAATTAAATAACCCTAGAACTTATATTTCTAATTCATTCATAGGGTGGTCGATTATATAGTTCCGATATCGGATTTCACCTCTCGGTCCGTCATCCAATATTCAAAGATTAATAGGTAGCTAATCTATCAACCTAGCATTTAATACAATACAATAAACCAATCAAAAAGGAACATCAATGGAAATATCAAATCAAGATATTCAATCAAATATACTACAAACCCTAGGCATGGGTATTTAGCTCAACATCATCAATTTAAAACATTCATTCAACTCAACATAAATCAAATACAAATTGTTCATTGCAAAATCAATTCTCTTAATACAACAAAAACAATATTGGAATGAATTAAAAGAGAGAATAGAAAAACCTCTTGTGAAGATGCCAAGAGTAGGATTACTAATCTTCCTCCTAGCTCCACTTTGATATTTGATGAAGAACTCAAGCCCTCTTCAATGGTTGATTCCCCTTTGCAATATGGAATGGAGCTTTCTCAAGTTACCAAACCTTGGAATGGAGCTTGCCTTTGGTAGATGGAATGGAGCTTTTTCAGGTCACCAAACCTTAGAATGAAGCTTCTTCAACCTTTAAGAGCTTGTTTAACCCAATTTATCCCAAAGAACCTCAAAGATCTTGTCAATGGAAGATCGAGAAGATGAAGATGGAGGATGAAGATGAAGGGACAAGGAGAGTGTCACTCTCTCCTCATCCCAAATCGTGTTTGCCCCCTCCTTCTCTTTTCTTTTCTCTCTCTCCTCAAACCCTAGCCGTCTCCCCCTTCTCTTTTCTTTCGTGCAAAAGAATTTATATAAATTAAGGGTGACACGGCCAAGCTTGATTTGGCTTGGCCGCATCTCTCATTTTTCTTTGGGACACGACCAAGCTTGCTGGCCTTGTCCTTCACTGCCTTCTTCTTTCTTTGTTCTTTGGATTTTTTGCTCCTTAGGTGAGACACGGCCAGTGGCTTGGCCGTGTCTCTTGCTAGTGTCAGTCACTGCTTCACTTTCTTTGAGAGACATGGCCAAGCTTCAAGCGACATGGCCATGTCGATCAGACACACTCACAGACATGGCCATGTCTGTGAGTGTGTCAAGTACTACCTCTATTTTAGGATGAAACACGACCAAGACAATGAGACATGTCCAAGCTTCAAGTGACATGGCCATGTCGATCAGACACACTCACAGACATGGCCATGTCTGTGAGTGTGTCAAGCACTGCCTCTATTTTAGGATGAAACACGGCCAAGACAATGAGACATGGCCAAGCTTCAAGTGACATGGCCATGTCGATCAGACACACTCACAGACATGGCCATGTCTGTGAGTGTGTCAAGTACTGCCTCTATTTTTTTTTTCTTTCTTGGTTTCTTTTCCTTGGGTGAGACACGGCCAGTGGCTTGGCCGTGTCTCTTGGGTGTGTCAGCTACTGTCTTGGAATTCTTTTGAGGGACATGGCCAAGCTTGCTTTGGCTTGGCCATGTCTTGCTTGATTCATGCTCTTTCTTCATTTTTCTTGATTGTTTTGATCATCCAAGGGAGTTTTTGCACTTAAACCTAAAACAAACACTTTAAACAAACTGAAAATAAAAATCAATCAAAACATTAACTAAAAACACATAAAAATCATACTGAAAACTAGTACAAATATGATTTAAACACTTGCTTGATTCATGCTCCTTCTTCATTGTTTTGATCCTTCAAGGGAGATTTTCCACTTTAACCTAACACAAACACTTAAAACCAACTTTAAACAAAAATCAAATGAAACATTAACTAAAAACACATAGAAATTCATACTAAAAACAGGTATAAAATGATCTTATCAGGTTGTCATAAGCTTTTGAACTGTCATAATCCAGGGCTGTGAGCCAAAAATGATTAATGATATGTGATGTGATGCATGTATGCACTAACAATAAACAAACAAGGATAAATAGGATGTTCCTTCCCACCTTATAACTTCTACACACGGATGGCGAGTCCCTTTTCCTAGCCATATGGTTAATAAAACACCAATATAGGGTATCTTGTTTTTGGATATTTCCCTCGCATGGTTTAATCAATAGTTACATTTTTTAAAAAAGGAAATCAATTCATGATAATTTTCATTAATTAGGTTTTAATCCTTTCAACCAACTATAGTAGCTTTTATGCTATATTGGATTAAAACTAAATTAAGAGGTTTATTATAAATAGATTTCTCACTTGCAAAAGTAACTAATGATTCATGTAAAAAATAAGCCCATAATTAATAATTCTTAGTATAAACTAGGCTCACAATTGATTTTTGGTATTTCCATAATTAACCTAAATAGTTTGTAAGCTCCTTGTGAGAAAAGATTGGATGAAATGCGAGAATACTTTTGTTTGAAAAACCCATTGTAATAAGATTTTTAGAAAAAAATGGATTTTTGACTTTGTATTTGAGTCATGAGAAAGAATTTTTGATTTGTTTTTAGAAAAGTTTTATGTCCAAAGATTATCTTAAAAAAATTTTAAAAATAGCTTTGGTCTTTTGGACTTTAAAGAAAAATTTATTTTGAGCTTACAATGGTACTTAGGTCATATTAGAAAAAGAATAAACCAAATAAGCCATGATTTAATCTAAGATAAATTAACCATGGTCAAACAATAAGCATTTGGGGTAAAAACCTAAGGAAAGTAACTAGGCCAATTACATGAGCTTTAGTCTTTGGGTTAAAAGGCTTAGGTTCCCATAACAAGTATATACCAAAAGGTATAAGGCTATGAGTGGTTATGCCATGCTCGATCTCCATACCTTGAGTAAAAGTATGGTATCCTTTACATAACACAACACGAGTAACACGGGCATCATAACTCACGCACATGATGCAAACTAAATGATGCAATGAATAATATCATGATAAGAAAGAATAGAATAATATAAAGACCAATGGAATCAACTTCTCTTATCCCCAGTGGAGTCGCCATTGTGAGCGGGGATTTTTGCCCCCACTCCCAACGGAATGGTTCTTGCGACTTTGGCACTGTTTAGGCTCAGGGCCTTAGAGAATCAGACCTAAGCCCAGAGAAAATGGAGTCACCATCCGGACGGGCCGGGAAAAAGAAAGGGGTGAATGACTCGATTCCTAAGGAATCCCCAACCCCCTAATGGGTTCGGAAAGTTGGGTACATGTGGGAAAGGTGAGAAACGGTCCAGCACCCCCACAACACCCAGTTCATTGGAACCAGCCTCCTTTGCAGGTCTTAATATTATAAAATTCTTAAATATAACGGTATTATCCATATTACATGTATTCATAAGAATACATAAATACTTTATTAAAATCACAACAATGTCCAAATAAAGCAAATAAATGGGCACCCATTCGAGGATGGAAACATTTCCTTACATCGTCCATGTCTAAAACTAAATAGGACACCCACCAAAAGGTGGAAATGTGTCCTTTACATTACTCCAAAAAAACTTTAAAATAAAATAAATTACATGATACTCACGCATGAGGCACCCAAAACATGGAAACATACCTCTTACAATGTTTTGAAATTAAAACAAATGAATAAAAATAACCAACTATTCATTATAAATAAATCATTCATTAAAGACATCAAACATCAATCAAAATATATAATAAACATTGATCTAATTAAAATAAAATAGTAAGCAAATAAATTTAGGATTCATGTATCAATTTAGGTTTCTTTGGTTTCATGTTTAACAATTAGGGTCTTGTAATTTAGTTTACTGGATTAATCAATTTGAGAAATATTTAATATAAAAGAAGTAATATAGCTATTGGATATTTTAAAAATTTAGGGTTTCAGAAGTTTTATGAAAATAATATTAAAATTTCGGGTTTAAATAAATAAGATTGAAGATCATGAAAATTGGATTTTAAATTAGGTATTTGGAAAGAATAGGCTACTGTGAATCTTTCAGAAAAATAGATTTGGTTAGGGTTTTAATAAAATGGTCTATTATTTTGTAATTTTAGAAAAGTGTAATTAGGATTTTAGATTTCAAAAATATGTTTTACGGGTATTAAGATATTAGGGTTTTGAAAAAATAGTTTTTACGATTTTAAATAGAGTTAGGATAGTAAGTAGAACAATTGATCATCTATTGCATGTTTAAACAATTAATCTAATTTGAATGATGAAGATGCTATAAAGATAAATAAGTAAATAGAGATTCAAACCTCCGTTGTTGGTTCCATCACAGTTTTGAATTTTGGTTAAACAATAACAAAGACAGTGTGGGCTACCTTTGATGGAGTGTTTGTTGTTTGCTGCCTCTTGATCCTTCAAGCTTGAGATTGTAAATCAATGGCCAAAAGGAATTCAGATAGTACTTAAATAAAATTCCAAAAGTCTTAATCCCAAAAGTCCGATCTCCTTCTCCAAAAGATCCAAAAGTCCCTTTCTGTGTGTTTTGATGTGGTATTTATAAGAAAAATAAAAACCTAATACTAATTGGTTGAGGAAATAAAAACCCTTTTGGAAATAAAATAAAAAACCCAAAACCAAGTGGAATAGGGTTTCGAAAAAATTACGCTGGCAAAAATTTCCTGCAGGCTAGGCGAGGGCCATAGGCCAATTCGTCGCAGGAAAAACCTGCGACAAATTGGCTTGTGGCCAATTCATCACAGGTTTTTCCTGCGGTGAATTGGCCCAAGCCAATTTGTCGCCAGCAACGAAAAATTTCATCTCCGATTTTGCCCTTCGCCAATTTTTATTTTCAATTTATTTTTTATCTTTTCTTCTTCTTTTTTTAATTTTTTATTTTAATTAAAAATAAATACTATAAGTAATAAATATTATTAAAAATATCACAAAAATTATTTTGGACTGTTTAAAAATATCGGACTAGACTGGATTAAAAATTAAGGGTCTACAGCGGTTTAACCAATACTTGTTTTTTCAAACTTAGAAGTTAGTTCACGATAAGTCCCATTAATTAATTCTGAATCCATTGGTCCAATGAAAAGATAGCTTTATGCTATATTGGATTAAAACTAAATTAAAATGTTTATTATAAATAGATTTCCCCATTTGGAAAAAGCAACTATTGGCTCATGCTACAAATAAGCCCATGATTAATAAGTCTTAATGTATACTAGGCTCACAATTGATTTTAAGTATTCTATAATTGTCCTAACTAGTTGTAAGCCCATTTAAGAAAATGATTTTGTTTCAAATCCCATTATAAAAAGATTTATTTAAAAATGATTTTTGACTTTGTATTTAGACAATGAAGTAGAAAATAATTTTGGCCAATCAAAAAAGGGTTTCACGTCTAAAGACCATCTTTGAAAAAGAGTTTGAAAATAATTTTAGCCTTTTGGCTTAAAATAATAAAATCATTTAAAGAGTAAAATTATTTTGGGCTCACACCATAATTAGGTCATATTGGAAAAAGAAAAAACCAAATAGGCCATGGTTCAAAACAAGATATACAATCATAGTCAAACAACAAGCATTTGGGTAAAAACCTAAGGAAAGTAACTAGGCCAATTACATAATCTTTAGTCTTTTGGGTTGAAAAGTTTAGGCTCCCATAGCAAGTATAAACCAAAAGATACAAGGCTATGAGTTGTTATGCCATGCTCGATCTCCAAACATTGAGTGAAAGTATGGTGTCCCTTACAAAACACAACACGAGTTATACGGTCGTCCTAACTCACACACACAATGCAATCTAAATGATGCAATGGATAATATCATAATAAGAAAGAATAAAATACTATAAAGAGCAATGGAATCAACTTCTGTTATCCCCACTGTAGTAGCCACTATGAGTGGGGTTTTCGCCCCCTGCTCCAATGTGGAATGATTCTTGCGACTTTGGTACTGTTAGGCTTAGGACCTTAGAGAACATGGGTCTATACTAGGAGCAAATGGAGTCGCCACCCGGATTGGCTAAAAAAAAGAAAGGGGTGGATGGCTTGATTCCTAAGGAATCCTCAGCCCCCCTTATTAGGTTCGAAAAGTTAGGTACGCATGGAGAAGGTAAGAAATGGCCCATCACCCCTATAACACCCGATTCATTGGAATCGATCTCCTTTTCTGGTCTAAATATTATTAAATTTTTAAGTATTATAATATTATCCATATTACATGTAATGAAAAGATATAAGCATTCATCATATTATTGAAATAAAACAAATAAAATAGGCACCCATCCAAGGATGGAAGCATGCCCTTACAATGTCTGAATATCCTTACAAAAAAATAAATAAAATAGGATACCCACCAAAAGGTGAAAACATGTCCCATATAATTATCCCAAAGTCTTTAAATAAACTAAACTACATAAAATAAATAAATTAAACAAATAAGGTACCTGCGAATGGAAGCATGCCTTTTACATCATTAAAACCCAAATAAACAAACATAGTTCAATTAAATAAAATGAGAGATCAAAATGTATCATCCATCATAAAGCATGTAATAATAAATCAAATAATCCAATCTAGGTTTTAATCTTAAATAAAGCATTAGATATATAAAATTAGAGTTTAATAAAATGAAATTAAGGTCAATCACAAAGACTTACCATCCAAAAATAAATATTAACCCCATTGACAAGGGGTCATGTACGGCGGTCCCGCTAGCCGGTTAGAGGGCGGGGGTCAAGGGAGTAGTGCCCTCAAAAGGTAGATGGTTTACATGATATGATTTTATTGGGGAATTAAGTTTTTTCCTAAACTAGGGTTTTATATTTATACAAATTAGGATTTTTCCTAAACTAGGGTTTTACATGTAAATTAGGGTTTTAGGGTTTTAAATTTAGAAAGATAGTATTAGGGTATTAAGGTTTTTTGGATTTTGGGTATAGGGTTTTTACAGATTAGGGTTTGAAGATGTAAGGCTACTATAAAGACTTAGGGCCACTACAATTCTGACTTTGATAAATAAGTGTATGGGATAAACTTTGATGAATGGTTACTGGATTGAAGTAAAATTGAACACATAACCTACTGTTAACTTGAAAATAATCAATGCAAGCTACTGAACGTATTTTAAATAAATGAATATGGAATGAAATTAATGAACATAAACTACTAGAAATAATTTAGACGAAGAACTAATGCATTCAATATTTAAAACCATCATCAAAACATCTTATATTGAATTAATTTAGAATGTACTGTCGTTTGCTGGCTCCACTAAAATACTATGTTGATCCAAGCTTTTACTTGCAACAAACTGAAATTCTAGCTGAGGAAGACAAAGACAGTACGCTACTGCCTTTGTGGTTTAGTCTTTTGATTTGGTAATATGGTGTGTGTGTGTTAATAATTGTTGCTTAACTCTCTGTCTTTTGCTTAACTATGGCTGATAGGGTTTTGTGATTATTGTTTGTTGATTAATTATTGCTTAACTCTTTTAATTTTAAAATCGAAACAAATTTAGCTTGACCTTTTTTAATTGAGATCAGATTAACTTAGGGCCAAAATTAAGAGTCTATAGAGACCAGAGGCTTAGGTTAACCTAGTTGCACTAGTTCAAACTCTCATTGTACCATGTCATACAACTCCTTTCCCACCAGTAACTCATTAGTTAGTTAGTTCTTTTGGTCTTGTTGGAGAGCAGTCAGGTATAATTCCTAAAAGATGTTTAAAAAGCATATCTGACAGAGGGCAGGTTGCCATTCTCCTTGAGGGGTTTTCGCGTGACCCCTAAGACCTTTTTGATGTTATATCTATTCTCTAGCCATTTTATAGCATTTACAACCTAGGAAGGCCACAGGTTTGAAACTCTATTCATAGCAACACTTTTCTGTTTATTCATTTTTGGACATGTGGTTTTCATAAGTATTTTGGAAATTTTTGTTGGTATATGTACATGTGTTGATTCTTTTTGATATTTTATTCATTTTAATGTATGCTTTATATATTTTATAGGATGAAACAATGCTTTTAGGTATCCTTGTTGGATCAATGATAGATTTTGAAATGCTATGTCGATTTTATAAAGTGCAACCTATTTTTGTCTCCTACAAAGCATTGAGCTTAACAATTTTACTTGGAAATTTTTGAGTTTGACAATTAACATGTTAAACTCGATAATTTTCCTTTGACTTGATTGAGCTATCAAGGTACATCAAATTCGATAATTTTCAATGACTTAGAAATGTTGTGCTTGATAATTTTGCCTGTTCCTCAACAATTATCCTCTGTTAGCTCTATAAAGGGGCTCCTATTGATTTTTGAGCTTATTTTCACTTTTCTTCTCCACCCTTTAATAGAAAACCACATCTTACACCTTCTCCCTTTTTAAGGTCATCCCTCTTACCTTGATTGTAGAAACATGAATGGAGCTACTAGGGTTGTTCAAGTGGCTTGTGGACCTGAGTAAAATGGCCCAACCTGAATGGTTCAGGCCAGGTTGGGTTGGACCGAGTGGCTAATTGGGCAGGGTTTAGGGTTAAGGTGCCAGACTTGAGTTAACTCGTGTTGGGCTTTAGTTTTAATAAAAAGCTCTAAGGCTAACCTAGCCTGGCCCGAGAGTATATATTTTAAAAAATCCTAATCCCATTTCCATTTCATTTTACCTCTCATTTGTGAGTCGCTCACTTATTTCCTCTCATTTGTGCACCTCTCCGTTTCGTCGCTCGATCAAGCATCACGCTGTCAACAGTCGCACTCTTTCTCTCAACGACTTAACTTCACCACCATAAATTTTGATTGCTTCATTATCATACATGAAAGAGATGTTTTTATTCAATGATTTTGGTTGCGTCTCTTACTCTCTTCAAAGCCTTAGCCTCACTCCTCTCTCTACTCAAACACTTAGGCCATCCTCACAGTGGCGATCTCTCTATTTTTGTCTCTCACTTGATCTCTCTCTGCCATGCAATTCAATTTTTTTTATTTCAATTGTATTTTTTTGGTATTTTGTTATTATTGTTGGTGTGGTTTATTTTATAATTTTGTTTATGGTTGATTTATTAATTATATGTGTTTTAAGATTGAGTTCATTTGTTCATGTGATATTGTGATTATTTTGTTTTTTAATTATTTATTTTAGTTTCAGATTCATATATGAAACAATTGCTTTGTGTACTTACATCAAATCATTTCATATACAAATCTGGAAAAAATCATTTTTGATTTTAATTTTTGTTTGTTTAATGGTTAATTTGTTTCAGAAATCATGTTGTAATTCAAATTATTTGTTTGAGAAAATAATAATAATAATAATAATAATAATAATAATAATAATAATAAGAAACAAAAATAATAAAAAAAACTTCAATATATTGTTGCCAAGCCTAAAAGGCCTGGCCCAACCCTAAAGTATCAACCCGAGGCCGAGTTTATTTCTGCCCATAGACTTAGGGTCGGGCCATGGGTCAATACATGAGGCCCAAATTAAATTCAAGCTGGCCTTTGGGTAGGGGTAAAACCTAGCCCAACCCTACTCGTGAACACTCCTTGAAGCTACCTTAAGACAATTATAGGACTTCTTTACTTGTCTAAGCCTGAAGCACTAAAATTAGCTATCTTGGTCCTCACTTTAATTTATAAGGTGCTTTCAGAATGTTCACTTGAATTAGCCTTTTTTACATGTGCGAACCCTTAATTTTTCACTATAATATTAAGATTTAGTTTTGTTAATGTTACAATGCAACTCGAATTACTCAAAACAGATGTCCAATGATATAAAACAGGTCTTAGGGAAATTTCTACATAGGACTAGGCCGCAATAGGTCCGTTGGCTTTGCTGTCGATTGTAGGTCTATGATAGCCAAAAATTGCCACAGCAGGTCAAAAATTGCTATTGCGGTGCTATTCCAACCTTCTTTTTAATTTTTTTTATTAAAACACTATTAATAGACCTCTAAACCTCACTTTTTTATTGTACACATTCAACCAAGCAAATCTAATTGCTAGTTATCTTACTTTCTCTCTCTTTATCTTCTTCTTTTAAAGAAAAAACTTCAATCTTCCTTAGTGCAACTGCCTAAAATTTGCTTCTTTAGAAAATTTAGGTACTGGTCAGTTTGGGATTGCATTTCTCTTAAGCTGACCTGAGCCAGTTACTTCTTTAGCAACCAAGACCCTAAATGAAAGTGGAACTTTGGTCTATACACACACTCAAGCCACCACCACCAAGATCATCAAGAAAGATATGAACCCTAAACTTTTGGTTTTTCTTTCCTTTGAAAATTTATTTTTTAATTAATTAGTTGCATGAATTTCAAAAGACCATCATTTGGTATTTTGAGTTTGGATAATTGGGCTTAAAATTTTCAAACCTAAAAACCAATTTCTTTCCAAAATCAATCAATTAATCTTTTCTTAAAATCAAATCTCTTTTCAAATTAACTTAATTTAATCCAAATTAGGTTGGAATAGGAACCTATTTCAAATAAACTCTTTTTCAAATTAGGTTGGAATAGGAACCTAATTCAAATCAACTCCTTTTCAAATTAGGTTAGAATAAGAATCTAATTCAAATCAAATCATTTTTTCAAATTAAGATAGAATAAAAACTTAATTTAATGAAATCATTTTCTCATATTAGATTGGCATACCTAATTCAAAGCCTTTTTTTTTCTTTCAAGTTAAGTTGACATAAGTGCTTAATTTAATTCAAAACCCTTTTTTTTTCAAATTAAGTTGGCATAAAAACATAGTTTAAATAAATTCTTCTTCAAACTTAGGTTGGCATATGAACCTAAAATTTAAACCTTAGACTTAGGTTTATCAAGTTGAACCTAAAATCAACTTAGACTTGGGTTTATAAACTTAAACCTAAAATCAACTTAAACTTAGGTTAGCCTAGGTTTGAATAGGAAATCAATAATTAGAAGATAAAAACAACTGTAGTAAAATGCTTAGAACTATATAGGCTTTGATTATCATTCAAATGAGATATGCAAGCCTACTTAGAATATCAATCTAAATACCAAGTCTACTTTTTCTTAAAAAAACTTCTTTTATAATTACTTTATTTATGAACCTTATTTTACTTGTTTTCTTTTATGAAAGTTGTGCTTAACCTAGAATCCGTAAGGCTAGAGTTAGGATCCCTTACTTCTGATTTTGAGATGTAATTTAATTTTATATTTTATCTTTGAATGTGTAATGAATGTATAAATATAACTTGTCATATCATATTATAACTATCATTTCACAAAATTGCATTTTGCAAGTTCTTATTTAGTTTAAAGCCAAACTTCTTTTACTTAAAATAAGTCGAAACTTAGCCATTAAATCCATCCTTTAGATCAAGGCTAGTGATTTTTATCTAAGTGATAATATCAAAGTCAACTTTGGGTTTTGTCTTAAAATTTTCCTTTTCTTAAAAAATAAATTTAAGTGAAGACTTTTTTAAGAAACTATTTTACTTGAACCAAGCATAGCCTACAATGGAAGAGTGACATTAACACTTTAGTATGATACTTGGCTTAATTTCTCAGCATTCTGGCTATTGTTCTTTGGTGGGTCAGGCATGATATTCAGGCTGGGGCATCAGAGTTGGTGACTCCACTAGAGAATAAATATTTTTTAAACTAAACACTATTTTTAGCAAGCTATGAGCTTAACCTTTTTTTCAAAGTAAAATTATCTTGTCCTTTTATTAAATTTGAACTTTTCATGCATCACTTTTTGCATTTAAGCCTTACTTTACTTAGGATTATCCCTAGGATAGCTAGTAGCATTGACTGAGCAACCTTCTATAGGTATGCTGGGGGATAGCCAAGGTAATCCCACCCATGCCATATCCCTAAATCCTTTTTGGGGTATAATGAGCATGCACGTTATGAGCCGGCCAAAATCGCGATGGAGTCAGCACTCGGTGAAGACCAAGAATTCATATCATAAAATGTAGGTTGACACAAGGATCAAACCTTGTTGGACAATTAAACTCTATTTTGATCATTGACAACCAAATTGATATGTACTAATGATTTCAAACAAGTTTGTTGTAAGCATGAAACCCTAACCTTTATGCAATTGCTCGAGCCCACTGAGTGACCGCACAAAGTTAAAAGATAAATTTAACGAAGTTATAGAAAGAATGGTAGGCTTGCTGAGTGGTGAAGCTGGAACTCGATTTAGACATGCAATTGCTCAAGCCAACTGAGCGACCGTACAACATATTGAGCCAAAATGTATAAAACTTACAGAGGAGCTTTGCAGTCTTAGTGCGCGGTGTAGTCTAGTCGCAAGGCATATAAGCGACTGCACTCGAGCACCAAGCGGCTACACCAAAAATTGACCTCACCACTAGCCTGAGCGACCGCACATCCCAATGATGTAAAAAGTTAAAAATGGAAAAAATGATAATGGTCAGCCCGTGCGGTGCCTTCTCAATGCTCAACCCCTTGTGCGGCCACCCGAGACAACTGAGCGACTGGACAAGTCCAATACAATTGAATCTTAGAGCCAAAAACCTTGTACCAATGATAATTGAGCACGTGGATGAAGAAATTCAAATTAAACAGTAATTTTATGTCGTGTGACCACAGAAGGTGTTATGTGACCACATGACATGGCATCATGGGCATACAAGGTCATGTCAGACAATAAAATCTTACCATTGGAATTAGCCATTAAAGCAATATATGAATTGTGTGACTACAGAAGTGGTAGTGCGACCACATAAAGTGACTCAGCCACCAAAAGGAACCACTTCAAACAGCTATTTTAAGCCCAATTGTCTATAAATACCCTAAGAAACCTCTTATTTGAGGGTAATTGTGATTCTAATAGCCAAAGCAATATACTTTCAATTTCATTTACTATAATTAACATTTGTATTGTTTGAGTGATAGGTGTGAGCATCAAAAACACCATTGTAAGTTGAGTCTTAATTTTGAAACACTTAGGTTTTAAAGTGAGCCTTGGGAAAAAACTTGTAAGGGTTGTAAGGATAGGTCTCAAACCTTATTAAAGTTTAATGCGAGCTTGTGAAAAATTCAAGATTAGTGGAATCTTAACAAGTTGTTAAGGAAGTAGACATAGGATTGAGGTAAATCCGGATGACTATAAATCTCTTGTGTTCATTCTTCTCTACTCATCTCTATCTTAATTCTCTTCATCTCTTACTTTTAAAATTTTAATTTATTATCACTATTCAAATCAACTAATTCACCCCCTCTTGGTTGCTAATTTGGGATAATAATTAGTATCAGAGCTTTTAAATTTCAAGGAACTTAATTGTGAAATTTGATCCAAAATGGCAACTACCTCCACAACCACCTCTAAATCAACTTCCACTTCCAAATCCATGGCTCCTTCACATGGAAATCTAAACTCCTATCTTAGACCTTACTTCGATGGAACTAATTATTCTTATTAGAAATATAAGATGTATTTGTTCCTTGATAATGAAGGCATTGAGCTTTAGAAACATATGATAAATGAGTGGAAACCTCCTAATCATGAGGTTGATGGTATTCAAGTACCTCTCCCTAGAGCACAATGGGGTGATGCTCAAGAAAGGGCTCTCTACAAGAATAATAGAGCAGCCTCCATCTTGATGAATTAAATGTCAAAAGAAGAAGGTGGAAGAGTCCAACATCTTACTTGTGCACATAGTATTTAGAAGACTCTTGAGAACTATCATGAAGATACTACCCAAGTAAGATTCACCAAGAAGCAAATGTTTGTGCATGAGTATGAGCTTTTCAAGATGAAGACCAACGAGAATGTTACTGACGTGACAAATTATTTGCTTGCCATTTTTAATGAACTAAAGAAAAATGGAAAGGTCTATGATCAAGGTGATGTTAATAGAAAATTTTTGAGAGCACTTAAAGAAAAGAAGAGTTTTAAGTCTAAGGTTTCTTCAATTGAAGAAGCTCATAACCTTAGCTCCTTGAGAACCAATGAGCTTGTAGGAAAAGTACTCACCAAAACTACTCACCTTTGAATTGCACACCGAAAAGGAAGATGAACAAGGTGAAAAGGATAAAAGAAAAGCAATAGCTCTTAAAGCTATCAAGGAAGTTGAGAGCTCAAGTGAGGGAGATAGTGATGATGAAGAAGAAATGGTTATGTTATCCAAAAGGATAAGCGATCGGAAGAGAAAGAGAAGACTACAAGCTAACATAGGTACATTTTCTAAATCCTCCTTCAAAGATAAAGAGAAAAAAAAGAAGTAAAATGTTATGAATGTGGCAAAATGGGTTACATCAAATCGGATTGCTTCAAATTAAAGAACAAAAAGAAGTAGGATAAGGAAAAAAAAGAAATCACTCAAAGCCACATGGGATGATGATTCCTCAAGTGAAGAAGAAGAGGAGGAAGAAGAGCAAGGAATTGCTAATTTATGTCTCATGTCTATGGGGGATGATGATCACACCAATGAGGTAGAAACTCAACCTTTGTACTTGATTACATTTGATGATAATGTTGATGATGCCTTAAATGATAGTGATTTAATTAAGCATATGAACCTTAGAGTAGAAAAATATTTTTCTAAAATGAAATTTTACTAAGATAAATGTTCTAAGCTATAAAAGAACTTTATTTCTTTAAAAAATTATACTATAGAATTAAAGACATCAAATGAACAATTGTTAAAATCCATTGATGAAATGTCTAAAATCTCACATAGCTTAGGAAATGTAATCAAGGAAAATAAAGTTTTAAAGGATGAAATAAATGAACTTAAAGAATCTATTTTAAAATTTCATAAGGGAAAAGAAGGCTTAGACACATTGATCAATAATCAAAGGTCACCCTCTTTGAAACATGATTTAGGGTTCAATGGCTCATCTATCAATACATCTAATGCACCAAAATTTGTAAAAACATCTACAACTCAAACTTCTAGTGTTGAAGTTGTAAAGAACACTAATGCACACACCAAACCAAAAAATCCTAAAAGGATTATATTGGGTTCACAAGGCTCTAGAACTAAAGTTCCAAGAGTAAACCATGCATACATGTATACAAGGCATGTGCACAAGCACAAAAGTGCACAAAACAATTTCATTCAACATACACTTGTAATTGTGTACATAGTTCTTTAAATTTCAATAAAAGAGTGCATAAATACAAGGCCTTGTACCAATGAACGTTTTGGATGAAATTTGGATATAAGAGCACTTTTTGCTATATTAGGATGACTCATCTCAAATTAGAGGATCCTTCTACTACTAACCCCAAGGACCCAAGTTCATTTAGGTACCTGAAAGAAGATAAATTTTATTGTTTTGTAGGTATGCCTAATGTCTACTATCAATGAAAGTGTTTGGCTTGTGGATAGTGGATGTTCAAGGCACACGATAGGAAATACAAAACTCTTTACAACTCTCACCTACAAGCAACGAGGTAATGTGACTTTTAGAAATAATGCTAAAGGTAAAATCATAGGCATTGGTTCCATTGGCATGCTTGGGAATAATATGATTGATAATGTATGGCTTGTTGATATATTTAAACATAACTTGCTTAGTGTGAGTCAATTGTGTGATAAAGGATATAATGTATCTAAAGGATGCAAAGTTACTTCTTCCAAAGGTGAACTTGCATTCAAAGGAGTTAGAATTGGGAATACTTATAAAAATGACTTACATTCTAGTAATGCATTTGAATATTTGATTACCATTAGTAACGAAGCATGGATTTGGCATAGAAGATTAGGACACGATAATATGAATCATTTACAATGCATTAATAAAGAAGAACTTGTAAATGGGCTCCCCAAAATGAAATTTAATAAAGACAAAATTTGTGAACCATGTGTAATACCCTTATACCATATATACATATAATACATATACTCGGTATATGTAATATATGCATATACACTACGAGAATGTCACAATTTCAGTCTTATCAAATTTTTATAAATTCAAGAAAATATTTTACAACTTAAATATACTTTAATAAACAAATAAAAATATTCATTAATAATTCAAAAACTAAAAATGCATAATTTAATGAAAAATCTCTAGAAAAATTCGCCAGAGTTTTGTCTGTAATTTGAATAAATTTCAAAACAACGAGCACACAACCTGCATAAAAATTTTACACTTCTAAAACATTAATAATTATTTTCATTCTCTAAACTCACTACTTTATTAATACATAATTAAAATCTCAACACTTTAAATTTTATCTATTAAAATCAAATGCTGGCATAGATACATATACACTGTCATCTTAAATCTTTATAAACCAACACAAGTATTACGAGTTAATTTACATAAACCAAAATACTTAAATCATAAATATACATGTATGCAAATGGCATGGTTGGACTCGCGGCAGTCTTGATCACTAAGCATCTACCATAGTCTGAGTTCCACTGATTGGCAACACTTGTACCTGCGCAATTTATACAACCGCGCTAAGCTTTACAATTTAGTAATACATATCTGTAAATAATAAACATTATACATACACCTTCTTACTTTTTATTTTATTCTTGAGGTATATACATATGTTTATCTTTTTAATCTCCAATCTCAACTATCCAATCCAGTATACATAATATCAATTTCATGACCTAATTCTACTTAGGTTAATACCGACTGTATACCCAACTCTACTTAGGTCTATCAACATATGTATCTTCAATAAATATTATAAACATCATAAATCATTTTACAATCCAAACATCATATTCCATTATCCGCTACATAATATACATATACAAATAAACATATCACATACACACACATTGGGCCTAAGTAACCCTATACAGTATTCTGATTCCAGAGATATTATCATGGTTTATCGCTACATCGGGGACCTAAGTGTCTCAACTGTCCCTTGTTGACACATTTGTGTCTATCCCTGAAGGCAAATAATAGTGATACCTAACATATAGCCCGAAGGTAAATAATAGTGATGCCTAATATCTGGCCCAAAGGTAATTAATAGTGATGCCCAATGTCTAGCCCGAAGGCAAATCATATAGCACTAAAAACAATTCTTTGGAAAAAGAAACTATGCAAGGCAAACACATATTTCATTCCACATTACCATTTAAACATCATTACTTTCCATATTTCAAAACTTGCAATATATTTCATCATCTTTCTAGCCACAACCACAATGTGGCTAGTGAATCACATTTCTAGTACATTTATCACATTTTTCATATCTCTTGTGATCATGTCAAATTATGATCATCACCACATGTCTCATACAAGTATCAAATTTCCACATTTTTTTCTCATTTTATAATTATTATCTACATTTCACATTCTTTTTCCATATTTTTTGACTGATAAACCAAACCATCATCACATTCAAATCAAATGTGGCTCACTTCCACATTTTAGTGCACAACTTGCACTTTTAACATTTTATACAAACATCACATTACACATCACATATAACATATTCCAATACATTTTATCATCATATCTCAACACATTCATTTATTTATTATTTATACACCATTTACATCAATTCTACATAACATTTCACCAAAATACTATTTTCACCATTACTACCTTATTCAAACTTCAACATATCAATCTCATTTCCATCATTCAACTATATAATCATTCATAATACATCTATATAACATCAAAAACAATGTATTATTACAATTAAAAATGCATTCTCCATAAATCCTAATTTCACATAATATGGCTATAACCGTAACTTCATCCAAACTTAACCATATTCAATTTATATCCATAAAATCATTGCATATACATATTTACAACTTTAAAACAATTCTTTTTAACAATTATTAAAACCTCATTTAAATTTCCAATTTTCACATATTAACCCTAAAATCTTAACTTCATCAAATCCTACTCATATTCAATTTTTAACCATATAGTCATTATATATATATATATGTCAAATTAACTTCAAAATAATCCATATTATTAATTATAAACATTACCATCAAAATCTCAAAATTCACATAATCCTATATTTCAAGAAAACTCACTTAAAAAGAAAGATAACTTACTTAAAGCTTGAAAATTCTTCAAAATTACCCAAAATCCTTTAGAATCTTTGTGAAATTTGATGGATTGAAGAAAAGAAAAGCTTTCCTTTCTTTGGCTATGGTGGGCAATGTGTGATGAGAAGAAGAAGAAGAAGAAGAAGAAGAAGAAATGGATTTTTTTTTCTATCTTTCTTTCTCATCCACATGAATATATATATATAATTATATATAATTAAGTAATTATTAATTTATTAAGACATTTTTAGTTTCTTCCTATCAAAATCATTTTAATTTTAATTTTAATTTTTTCTATTTTACTTTCTTTCTTTTCTCTTAACCATATATATAATAATATAATTTATTAATTTATTAATTATTAGAATCCCATAATTTTCCACTATCACCAAAATTACTTTAATTTTGAATTATTTAATTAAATAATTAAATATTTTACAACCTTTAATTTCCATGAACTACTTTATTTCCTTCTTTGACTTTCTTTCCCTCTATTATTATTATTGTCGTCGTCGTCGTCATCATCATCATCATCATCATCATCTTTTCCAACACCATTTTATGCTTAATATATGTATGTGGTATATTTTATGTATATGTATATGCCATTTATATGTTACTTACATATTACATATACTTTTATGTATATGTTTATGTAATGTATTTATATTATGTATATATATAATATATTGAATAGTTATATACATTATGTGTACCCTATGTACACATTAAGTATACCATATATATAATATAATATAATATAATATATCCAACATACAATATATATATTATGTATATACTACGTATACATTATATATACATTAGGTATATATAATACCTATACCTCTAAATATTTTTTTTTTAATATTCCAAGATCACAGATGTTGCAATTCTCTCCCCCTTAAATAATTTCATCCTCAAAATTACTAGTTGTGGTAATCAAATTCCACTTAAATTAATTATCCACCTCCACTTCCTATCTTATTAACTTCCAAATTATTGTCACGATTTATCATCATCACTAACCACAATCTTCTATTCTTCCCCTAACAAATACTCTGAATAAATTTTATAATTATCATTATAAAGATCAATAATAAATATTAATTCTTCACTTACTTATATCCAAAGTACATATAGTTTCTAGTTTCCAAATGTATAATCAAATTTCAAATCCATGCTTTTCATTAGTCAATTACAAGTAAATACCTGTAGACCCTTAATTTTGACCCTAAGTTGGTACGGTCTTAATTAAAGCATGTGAAAATAAATTCAATCCGATTTTAAAAGATGTGAACTTAATTTACAACTTTTAAATAAGTTAGTCCAGTTTCAAGAGGCACAAATTCAACTGCAAAACCCTAAATTAAGTTTTTATGCCCAAATTAATTTTTTTGGTCCAGAAATTAAAAAATACAGGAGTCATTTGAGTCAGGTGGCCCAGGTTGACTTGAGCCATTGCTCATGTCGACCTGGATGGCCCAGGTCGACATGAGCATGGCTCATGTCTATCTGGTGGTCCAGATGGACATGGCCTTCGCCCATGTCGATCTGGGATACCAAGTAGACATGGTCTTGAATTATTTTAAGTTTTGGCCGGCCATTTGATTTCCTAATTAAGCTAGAATTTATTTTAAAGATGGATTAAAATTAGGTTTAGGGTTTTTAGGGTGATGATTTTGCCTATAAATAATAATGCTTAATATTAAAACTGGATCGGCAATTTTAGCAAGGAAAGCAACGCTGAGCAACAACAATCAACATTCATCAACACTTCAAAGGTAATAATCATTGTCTTTGATCTTTGCTTAGCCAGAAACAATCATTGGTGCAGGCAGCAGCTTGGAATCAACAACCAATTTGGTGGATCCTTCAATGCAAGTTTTGTGTCTTAAGCTTAATTTGTTTAAACGTATAGTTTTATACAATAATTTTTTTACTACATAATTTCTTATAGATATTTTCGTAAGTTTCTAATACATCAATAGTTTCATGAATAATTTTGTAAAGTTTGCTACGTTAATTTCTATAAGTTCTGCTACACACATTTTTATATACCCCTTTCTATAAATTTTACAGCAAAAATTTTTAATACAAATTTTTACTCACTTTCATACTTATATTTTGTATATTTTAGATAAGTAATTAAATAGATAGCAAAATACCACTTATTGGTGTTTTTTCATTGGAACTCCGGTGGAGATACATCCCGAGTAATAATGAAATTTGCTCCATCTCGTTGTCTCAGAGATAAGATAATCAATTCATTGTTTGATCGAGTCCCATACATTGAGGAGTGTTGAATGCCAGCTATGGTATGCATTTAAGCTTTCAAAATCTCAAATTCTAAGCAAAAGGTTGAAGATTAAAGGTTTCTATGTTCTATTTGACAAATTAAAATAACACGATCCTTTATATTTATATAAAAGCCAAAAAAAAAAGATTTAACATAGAATGAAAAATAATATAATAAAAGGACAAAGTCACATGCCCTTGTCCCTCTCTTGCCCATTTCAATTATTCATAGTTACTTTAGTTAGCATTATTTTTTTCTAATGGTAGTAGTCAAAGTTGGCTTTTCTGTTTCAATAATTCACATCACACATTTAAATAGTAACTAAACATTTATCTTGTGTATATTTTTTGCATGTCTAAAAAATATTTTAATAATATTTTTTCCATATAAGGGGTAAGAGTACATAGGTACAGTAAAAAATAGCCTAATTTTTTGCAAAATTCTTTATTGACTCTAATTAATTTTTGCACGTATCTAGGGTCCAGAACCCAAATCATTTTTGAGCCCAGAAATCAAACCGGGTCTAGAACCCAAACCACCTCAGGTCTAGAACCCAAATAATTTTTGAGTCCAGAACTCAAACCGGGTCCAGAACCCAAACCACCTCAGGTTTTGGTTCAGAACCAAAATTATTTTTGAGTCCAAAACCCAAACCACCTCAGGTTCAGAACCTAAATCATTTTTGAGTCCAGAATCCAAACTGCTTCGGGTCCAGAACTCAAATTATTTTCAAGTCTAAAACTAAAATCGGGTCCAGAATCAAAACCGTCTTGGGTCCAAAACTCAAATCATTTTTTAGTCCATAACTCAAACTGGCTCCATAGCCCAAACCACCTTAGGTTCAGAACCCAAATCATTTTTGAGTTCATAACTCAAACAGGGTTCAGAACCCAAACCACCTCGGGTTGAGAACCCAAATCATTTTTTAGTCTAGAACTCAAACTGACTTTAAAATCCAAACCTCCTCGGGTCCGGAACCCAAATCATTTTTAGTCTAAAACTCAAACTGGGTCCAGAACCCAAACCACCTCGTGTCTAGAACCTAAATCTTTTTTTAGTCCAGAACTCAAACTGGGTCCAGAACCCAAATCTTTTTCAAGTCTAGAACTCAAACCCGGTCTAGAACCCAAACCACCTCGGATCTAGAACCCATTTTTTAAAAACATTAACCCAATAATCATGTTGCTTTTCACTATCTGAATCAATTCATGGTCATTCAAGCAAGAGGCAAACTATAGATACTTAATTTTGGCCATATGTTGTTATGGTCTTAATTAAAGAATGCTAAAATAAATTTGATCTGATTTTAAAAGATGTAAACTTAATTTACAACTTTTAAATAAGTTGGTCCAATTCCAAAAGGCACAAATTCAACTGCAAAACCCTAAATTAAGTTTTTAGGCCCAAATTAAAACTTTTTAGTTTAGAAATTTAAAAAAAATACAAGATTCATTTGAGTTAGGGTGGCCCAAATCTACTTGAGCCATTGCTCATGTTGACCTGGAGGGCCTAGGTCAACATGATCATGGCTCATGTTAATTTGGTGGTCCAGATTGACACCAGATCAACATGAGCCAAAGGCTCATGTCGATCTTATTGCTCATATCGACATGGCCTTGACCCATGTCGATTTGGGACACCAGGTCAACATGGTCTTAAATTATTTTGAGTTTTGATCGGCCATTTGGTTTCCTAATTAAGCTAGAATTAGTTTTAAAGATGGATTAAAATTAGGTTTAGGGTTTTTGGTGTGATGATTGTTAGACAAATGATCTTAATTTTGATCCTTGACAACTCAAATGGATGATCTATTTTAACTTGTGTTTGAGAAAGCTTGTTGCAGGATTAGGTTGCTTCAATTAAAGGTGAACAGAACAAGTATAGCGGTCGCACCTCAACTGAATACGACCGCTCCATGCAATTACAAAATGAAACCTTGTCACAGTAGGTTTCGCGGTCAGAAGTTCGACCATAGTCGCGACCGCGCCTACAGAATGGCGACCGTCCAAAATACTTGCCCGACCGCTACTCAAGGAACTTAAATCATTACAATCACAGTAAGGTTCGCGGTGACAAGAACGGTGAATGATTCGACCTCGCTTACCACTTTAGCGACCGCCCCATTCAGAGTCGCGACCGCCCAACAATTCAAGAAGAAATTGCTCAAAGAGACAGTAGTGTTCGCGTCCTCAGATGCGTCCAGAAGTTCGATGCGAGAATGTGAGTTCGACCGCGAAAAGCTACGAAGGGCGACCGCGAGATTCAAATTGTGGCGGACATCTCTTTTGCTCTGTCAGAAAGTGACACGTGACATGACCGTTGTAAACCCACTTCAATATTCAAAAAGGGCGACCGCACCTTTGCTTGGAGCGACCGTCCCGACAAAGACAGTATGGGCAAAAAAAAGGTCGGACAAACACATCATGGGCAAGATTCCAGCTGTAGAGCACTAAAATTCGACCGTTGAAGCTTTTTCAAAAGTAGCGACCGTCCCTGGTTAAAAGGACGACCGCGTGAAGCATGAGCGCGACCATCCTTGTATGAAGGGCGACCGCTAAGTGCTTCGGACATTTTAAGTAAAGAAGGTCTAATCTGCCAAGACTTTATTCTAAACAGCAATAACGGCTAGTAAGACCACATTGGCTATAAATACAATGTTTCCATGAGAAAACAGAGGGAGATAACATTATTAAGAAAAGATTTTCATAGCCAAGCAACAAATTTCCTTTTGCTTAAACTTGTATTTGAATTGTTATGAATGTTAGGTGTTAGCATTGAAAACACCATTGTATAAGTTTGAGTGTAAGCTTGGGAACACTTGGGTTGTGAGAGTAAGCCTTGTAAAACTCTTGTTAGGTTGAGAGAGTGAGCCTTGTAAAACTCTTGTTTCGGTTGTAAGTGTGAGCCTAAGAAAAACACTTGTAAAGTTGGAAGTGAGCTTGTGAAAACTTCAAAGACTAGTGGAACCTTAACAAGTTGTTAAGGAAGTGGATGTAGGATTGAAGTAAATCCGAACCACTATAAATCTTGTGTGTTCTTTTCTTCTTCCATTACTCAACCAATTCTCTATTCCGCATTTCTCGTTTGTTGAGTTTTTTAAACTGTCATAACTTCTTGAGGAAACCAATTCACCCCCCCCTCTTGGTTGCCATCTTGGGACAACAATTGGTATCAGAGCCCTGAGATTTCTTAAACTTAATTGTGAAATCTGATCCACAATGGCAACTTCTTCTTCATCAAGCTCTCATGGAAATCTTAACTCTATTCTTAGACCCTACTTTGATGGAACGGATTACTCATACTGGAAACACAAAATGTATTTGTTTCTAGACAGTGAAGGGATTGAACTATGGGATTTCGTGGAAAATGAGTGGAAATCTCCTACTCATGAGGTTGACGGTATTCAAGTTCCACTTCCCAAAGCTCAATGGTCAACTAGCAATATCAGAGATCGATTCAAGAACAATAGAGCTGCTTCCATCTTGATGAACTCCATTTCAAGAGAAGAAGGTGGAAGAGTTCAACATTTAACTTGTGCACATTGTATTTGGAAAACACTTGAAAACTACCATGAAGGTACAACTCAAGTAAGATTTACCAAGAAACAAATGCATGTTCATGAGTATGAGCTATTCAAGATGAAACCAAATGAAAATGTCACCGACATGACAAATCGCTTGCTTGCTATTGTCAATGAACTGAAGAAGTATGGCAAGGTATATGATCAAGGTGATGTAAACAGTAAAATCTTGAGAGCCCTAAGAGCTAGAAAGAACTTTGAATCCAAAGTATCATCCATAGAAGAAGCTCATGATCTCAGCACATTAAGAACCGACGAGCTAGTTGGTAAATTACTCACTTTTGAGCTGCACAGTGAAAAAGAAGAAGATCAAGGTGAGAAAGAAAAGAGAAAACCAATTGCACTCAAAGCAATCAAAGAAGTTGAGAGCTCAAGCAATGCAGGTACTGATGATGAAGATGAAATGGCAATGTTCTCAAAAAGAATGAATGAATGGAAAAGGAAGAAAAGATTACAAGCAAACAAAGGTACACCTCCTAAATTCTCCTTCAAAGATAAAGAAAAGAAAAATGAGGTAAAATGCTATGAATGTGGAAAAACCGGTCACATCAAGTCGGATTGCTACAAATTAAAGAACAAAAGGAAATGGGATAAAGAAAAGAAAAAGTCTCTCAAAGCCACATGGGATGACTCTTCCTCAAGTGAAGAAGAAGAAGAGGAAGGAATTGCAAATCTTTGTCTCATGGCTATTGAAGATGACTCCAATGAGGTAAGTACTCAATCCTTTGATCTTGTAGCACATGATGATATAAGTGATATAGATGATAGTGATTTGATTGAGCACATGAATTCTAAAATAGAAAAATATTTCTCTAAAATGATGCTCTATAAAGAGAAAAACTCTAAGTTAGAAAAGGATTTTATATGCTTAAAGAACTCTACCTTAGAATTGAAAACCTCAAATGAACACTTAATGAATACAATAGGAGAATTAAATAAAAGCTCACATGACTTAGAAAAGGTGATTAAAGAAAATGAGACATTGAAGCATGAACTAAAAGAACTAAAAGAATCAATTTCCAGATTTCATAAAGGAAAGGAAGCATTGAACACATTAATTAATAATCAAAGATCACCTTCCTTGAAATATGGATTAGGATTCAATGGCTCAACCAACATTGCACCTAGTAAACCAACTTTTGTGAAAGCATCTACAACTAAAATTTCTGATGTTCATATCAAAGATGCTTGCACCAAGTCTAAAAGAACTTCTTACGGTTCACTAGGAGATAAAGCCAAAAACAATTATGCATTGTTGTTTACTAAACTTGTACAAAAGAAATCACATACTTGTAGTTGTATGTATAATGCAAAAAGAAAAATGCAGAAACATAGGATACCATGGCAATGCACATATTGCATGAAATTTGGTCACAAAAATTTCTATTGTTATATAAGAAAAGCTCATCTCAATTTAGAAGGCACTCTTTCTACTAACCATCAAGGACCCAACTATATGTGGGTACCTAAAAAAGGATGATCACAATTGGCTTGCAGGTATGCCTAAAATCTACTACCAATGAAAGCACATGGCTTGTGGATAGTGGATGCTCAAGGCATATGACTGGAAATGCAAAGCTCTTTACAAGTATTACCTATAAACATGGAGGTAACGTAACTTTTGGAAACAATGCTAAAGGTAAAATTCTTGGTGTTGGCTCCATTGGTTCTATTGGTAAGGATTTAATTGAAGATGTATGGCTTGTTGATGGTTTGAAACATAACTTGCTAAGTGTTAGTCAACTTTGTGATAAAGCATACTTTGTTAAGTTTGATTCCAAGGAATGCAAAATCACAAATTCAAATGATGTTATCATATTTAAGGGTACTAGAACAAACAACACTTACAATGTAAGCATACATTCTAATCATACATGTTTAATGTCCACTAATAATGATGCATGGTTATGGCATAGAAGACTAGGACATGCTGGTATGGATCAATTGAAATATATTTGTAATGAGAATTTAGTTGATGGCTTACCTAAGATAAAATATGATAAAGACAGAATTTGTGAACCTTGTCAACATGGTAAGCAACATAAAAGCTCATTTAAATCAAAGTGTGTTATAAGCACCTCTAGACCTTTAGAGCTCATTCATTTAGACTTGTTTGGACCAAATAGAGTTACAAGCTTAGGAGGCAAATCATATGCATTTGTTCTTGTTGATGACTACTCTAGATTCACATGGGTTAATTTCTTAGCTCAAAAGAATGAAGCCTTTAATTACTTCAAAACCTTTGCAAAAAGAGTTCAAAATGAAAAAGGATATGTGATCACATCTATTAGAAGTGATCATGGCAAAGAATTTGAAAATGAAAACTTTGAAAACTTTTGCAATGAACTTGGCATTTCACACAATTTTTCTGCTCCTAGAACTCCACAGCAAAATGGTGTAGTTGAAAGGAAAAATAGAACTTTAATCGAAATGACTAGGACAATGCTCAATGAATATGATTTACCATCTTATTTTTTGGCGGAAGCCGTTAATACAACTTGTTACATTGCAAATCGTGTTTATAAAAGGCATTTAACTAATAAAACTTCTTATGAGCTATGGAATGGAAGAATACCCAGAATTGGATATTTTAGAGTATTTGGATGCAAATGCTTCATATTGAATACCAAGGATAATCTTGGAAAATTCTCATCCAAATCAGATGAAGGCATATTCTTAGGATATTCATCATATAGCAAAGCATATAGAGTATTTAATATGAAAACTCTAGTTATAGAAGAATCAATGCATGTTGTATTTGATGAATCATCTAAACTTGATCAAAAGAAAGGTATTACTTTCAATGACCCTGCAGGCACTCTTGAACCTCTTGAATCTATTGATGCTCCAAAGATCAATCAACTTGAAGAAAAGGCTCAAGATCTACCTAAGGATTGGCAATACAAGAAAGATCATCCAAAGGAACTCATCATTGGAGAAACATCAAAGGGAGTAACTACTAGATCTAGAATTAATCATATTGATGTTAATGTTGCTTTTGTTTCTAAAATTGAACCAAAAACTATTGAGGAAGCTTTAAATGATGAAAATTGGATAACTGCAATGCAAGATGAACTTAATCAATTTGAAAGAAATAATGTTTGGCAACTTACTCCTAGACCTATAGATCATTCTATAATAGGATGCAAATGGGTTTATAGGAATAAGCTTGATGAAAATGGTCACATCATTAGAAATAAAGCAAGATTGGTAGCCAAAGGTTATAATCAAGAAGAAGGTATTGACTATGATGAAACCTTTGCCCCCGTAGCTAGATTAGAAGCTATTAGAATATTACTTGCCTTTGCATGTCATATGAATTTTAAGCTTTATCAAATGGATGTTAAAAGTGCATTTCTAAATGGACTCATAAATGAAGAAGTTTATGTTGAACAACCTCCTGGTTTTGAAAACTACAAATTTCCTGATCATGTTTTCAAACTTACCAAAGCTTTATATGGATTAAAGCAAGCACCTAGAGCTTGGTATGATAAACTTAGTGCATATTTGCTTGAAAATGGTTTTTCAAAAGGAAAAGTAGACACAACTCTTTTTGTTAAAAAGGATAAGCACAACATTTTGATTGTACAAATTTATGTGGATGACATAATATTTGGAGCTACTAATGAAGCCTTGTGCAAAGAATTTGCTTCTTGTATGACTAGGGAATTTGAAATGAGCATGATGGGTGAACTCAAGTTTTTCCTTGGACTGCAAGTCAAGCAATGTAAAGATGGGATCTTCATCAACCAATCCAAATATACAAAAGAACTCATCAAGAAATTTGGAATGGATGGCTGCAAAACTAGCAAAACTCCTATGAGCACATCATTGAAATTAGGTAAAGATGATAATGGTAAAGCAGTAGATGAGAAGAAATATCGAGGTATCATCGGATCACTACTTTACTTAACTGCTTCTAGGCCTGATATAATGTATAGTGTATGTCTTTGTGCTAGATTTCAAACTAGTCCTAAAGAATCACACTTGAATGCCACTAAGAGAATCTTGAAATATTTGAGTGGTACAATACATTTAGGACTTTGGTATCCTAAAAACATATCATTTCATATTATAGGATTTTCAGATGCAGATTATGCTGGTAGTATATTAGATAGGAAAAGCACAACAGGAGCATGTCACTTTTTTGGTAATTGTCTAGTTTCTTGGCATAGTAAGAAACAAGCATCAGTTGCTTTATCCACAACGGAAGCTGAATATGTTGCAGCATGTTTTTGTTGCACACAAGTATTATGGATGAAACAACAATTGCTTGACTATGGTAAAATGTTTAACAATATCTCCATTAAATGTGACAACACTAGTGCTATCAATTTGTCTAAGAATCCTATCCAACATTCTAGATCCAAACACATAGATATTAGACATCATTTCTTAAGAGAAAATGTACAAAATCAGAATATAACCTTAGAATTCATAGATACAGAAAATCAACTTGCTGATGTCTTTACAAAACCCTTGAATGAAGAAAGACTTAACTTCATCAAACTCAATTTAGGAATGATTGATGGAATCACTTTGAGTTAATTAGAATTTTTTGCCTTAAAATAAAGTTTCTATGTGCATGAAATTAATTTTTCTTAACACACTTAGAATATCTTCCATCTTTCCTTGAATCTTTCATTTTTAAGAATGTCGCGGTCGCTCCAGTGTTCTTTCGCGCTCGCTACTTCGTCTGCTAGTTTCATTCAATAAAAATCTCTGAGCGCGGTCGAGAAAATTTGTGCGCGATCGCACCAATTTGAATAGTTTCGACCGTTACAGTTGTTTTCTTCACTCGCGAGCGTACTGATCATAATAATGGTCGCTGTACACCATTTCGCGATCGCACCTTGTTAAATCTGCGACCGCACCCTGTACACTCTGCTCGAAAATTTATAACCGTTGGCTGTGTGACAGGTCGCAACTCTTAACTCTCAACAGTCATAAACGGCTATTTTCTTTACTTCATCTATTTAAGAGTGTTTTGCATCAGTTTATCTGATATTTTGCCTATCAAAGCACACAAACTTCCTTCTGAAACCCTAAAAACTTCTACTTCTCAAACACCCTCTGTCTTCCAATTTACTTTTACTCTCTTTTCTAATGGCTCCCAAAAGAAAAACCACTTCCAAAATTAAGGGTCAAGCTAAGAGAGTTCCAGGAATCACCATTAGAGAACTTGTTGTTGAACCTCCATCTCCTCCACAGTCAAAAAGGGGTGAGAAAATTCACAAACCTCATCACCAAACCACTGAGGAAGACATTAGGTATGCCATGCTAAAGAAGAAGAAGGTTGAAGGCACCAAATCACCTTTTGGTGGGATGCTGTCTGCCTTGAACATCAAGGACGAAATTGAAGAATTGTTGGATGTCCTTGGATGGAGAAATTTTGTCTTTCCAGAAGAGGTAGGCTACTCTAGTCTAAGTAAGGAGTTTCTCATGTCTTTCCAAATTGAGAAAAATGCAAACTCTGCACTAGGGTGGTATGGGATTAGGTTCAAACTCTTTGATCAGTATCAATTCTTAACCCTAGAAGGATTTGGCAACATTTGGAACTTCCCTTCTGAAGGTATAACCTCCTACAATGACCAAATCTTCTCAAACCCAACCCTTTCTGATTTCTGGCGAGAAATTTCCATTGAAACTTCCTTTGAAAAGGAATCTAAAGCCAGGCACATCAAATCTCTCACCCACTGGATGCTCCATAGGATTATCACCTATACCATTCATCAAAGATCAGATGGGAATGAGAAAGTAACCAAGAGAGACCTTATCTTTCTCTATGCTTTCACCCACAACATCAAAATGAACACAACCAAGTTCTTGATTGACACCCTTTACCATCATGCTGTTACAAGAACTGGTACCTTCTTCCTATCCTCTCAAGTTACTCAAATAGCTAGGCACCTAAACCTTCTGAATGATTTGAACTTAGCTACTTTGAGGAACCCTTTCACTCTAGCCTCCAATGCTATCACAATGGATTACTTAGAGCATGCTGGTTGTGTAAGGAAGATAGAAGGGTCATATGTATACTGCTATGGCAAGAAAGGAGTTATGGATAAACAAAAGAAAAGGCCAAGGTATACAATTGAGGAAGAGGGAGATTCTGTAGAAGTTGCAGTAGAACTACCTTCAAAAGCTGCTTCATCAAAAGCTGCTCATGAAACTGCTTCATCCTCCACACAACTCATCCTCCAAGCTATCAAAACTCTCTCCAGGAAACTCACTAAGTTCAAGAAAAGTGTTTCCAAGAGATTCCAGCACTTAAACAAGAGGATAGACCTTATATCCTACATGCACCATGATCTTTATGACATGCAAGGCAAATTGGACTTGCCTCAATGCAATCTTGAAGATTGGGATATAAGTGATCACACCCAAAGCGTTGCTGAAGGAGAAGAATCCCTTAGCACTAGCTCTGCCTCTGTTGCACCTCAAGATAAAGGGAAAGCTCCTTTAGTTGAAGAAGAGTTAGATGTAGACTCAGAATAGCTTAGCTTTAATTTGTTTTTGTTTGCATTTTCATATGTTTGCTGCTTATGTTTCATGTCTTGTACTTTCCTTCACTTTAATATATATAATGTTTATATTCCCTTTCATTGTTTCATTTGTTTTTAACATTTGTTTCATTTTGCCTCTGATAATGGGGGAGAAAATATCAAAATGGAATGAAAATACAATAATGGGAAAACATAATGGGAAAACAAGAACAAACAAGAACAATTTGTTACAATTTGTTGAACATTTGAACAACTATGAAAATTTGTTGAACATTTGCAAATAAAGTGAAAAATGTTTATGGGGGAGAAATGTTTGCGAAATGTTTGCATCAAACAATAACATATGTTGAAAGATACATCTCATAATACATTCACAATGCTCTTAACTATGATTGTTGCATATGTTAAGGGGGAGCATTTTAGACTTATTATTTTTCTCATCATTCCATTTGAATTGTCAAAGTCAAAATGGGGGAGATTGTTAGACAAATGATCTTAATTTTGATCCTTGATAACTCAAATGGATGATCTATTTTAACTTGTGTTTGAGAAAGCTTGTTGCAGGATTAGGTTGCTTCAATTAAAGGTGAACAGAACAAGTATAGCGGTTGCACCTCAACTGAATACGACCGCTCCATGCAATTACAAAATGAAACCTTGTCACAGTAGGTTTCGCGGTCAGAAGTTCGACCATAGTCGCGACCGCGCCTACAGAATGGCGACCGTCCAAAATACTTGCCCGACCGCTACTCAAGGAACTTAAATCATTACAATCACAGTAAGGTTCGCGGTGACAAGAACGGTGAATGATTCGACCTCGCTTACCACTTTAGCGACCGCCCCATTCAGAGTCGCGACCGCCCAACAATTCAAGAAGAAATTGCTCAAAGAGACAGTAGTGTTCGCGTCCTCAGATGCGTCCAGAAGTTCGACGCGAGAATGTGAGTTCGACCGCGAAAAGCTACGAAGGGCGACCGCGAGATTCAAATTGTGGCGGACATCTCTTTTGCTCTGTCAGAAAGTGACACGTGACATGACCGTTGTAAACCCACTTCAATATTCAAAAAGGGCGACCGCACCTTTGCTTGGAGCGACCGTCCCGACAAAGACAGTATGGGCAAAAAAAAGGTCGGACAAACACATCATGGGCAAGATTCCAGCTGTAGAGCACTAAAATTCGACCGTTGAAGCTTTTTCAAAAGTAGCGACCGTCCCTGGTTAAAAGGACGACCGCGTGAAGCATGAGAGCGACCATCCTTGTATGAAGGGCGACCGCTAAGTGCTTCGGACATTTTAAGTAAAGAAGGTCTAATCTGCCAAGACTTTATTCTAAACAGCAATAACGGCTAGTAAGACCACATTGGCTATAAATACAATGTTTCCATGAGAAAACAGAGGGAGATAACATTATTAAGAAAAGATTTTCATAGCCAAGCAACAAATTTCCTTTTGCTTAAACTTGTATTTGAATTGTTATGAATGTTAGGTGTTAGCATTGAAAACACCATTGTATAAGTTTGAGTGTAAGCTTGGGAACACTTGGGTTGTGAGAGTAAGCCTTGTAAAACTCTTGTTAGGTTGAGAGAGTGAGCCTTGTAAAACTCTTGTTTCGGTTGTAAGTGTGAGCCTAAGAAAAACACTTGTAAAGTTGGAAGTGAGCTTGTGAAAACTTCAAAGACTAGTGGAACCTTAACAAGTTGTTAAGGAAGTGGATGTAGGATTGAAGTAAATCCGAACCACTATAAATCTTGTGTGTTCTTTTCTTCTTCCATTACTCAACCAATTCTCTATTCCGCATTTCTCATTTGTTGAGTTTTTTAAACTGTCATAACTTCTTGAGGAAACCAATTCACCCCCCCTCTTGGTTGCCATCTTGGGACAACAATGATTTTTCCTATAAATAATAATGCTTAATACTAAAATTGGGATTGACAATTTTAGCAAGGAAAGCAACACTGAGCAACAACAATCAACATTCATCAACACTTCAAAAGGCAGCAATCACTTTCTTTGATCTTTGCTTAGCCAGAAACAACCGTTTGTGCAGGTAGCAGCTTGGAATCAACAACCAATTTGGTGGAGCCTTCAACGCATGCTTTGTATCATAAGATGAATTTGTTTAAATGTACAATAATTCCATCTTTTCTTTTAAATATTTCAATTGTTATTTTGATCCAGTTTGAATTGTTAAACCATAGTTCATCTTGCACTTTATAAAAATCCTAACTTGTTTTGCAATTCCAAAAACCCTAAACTATTTTCAAAATATCAAAAACACTAAACTGTCTTCTTAATTCCAAAAATCCTAAACTATTTTTTAAATATCAAAAAAACTAAACTGTCTTCTTAATTCCAAAAACCCTAAACTGTTTTCAAAATATCAAAACCCTAAATTGTTTTCTTAATTATCAAAACTCTAACTTATTTTCCCGAACCCTAAATTGTATTCCTAAAATAATTAATTAAAAACCCTAATCTCTTTTAAAACCTTCATCCAAAAAACCTAACACCCTAATCCAGCAAATCTAAAACCCTAATTCCAATAAACCTATTTTCAAAGACCTAATCCAAAATACACAACCTAATTTCCAAACCTTATTGCCCAAAAGACTGTAAACCCTAATCCAAATGTCCAGTAGCCCATAAATTCCAATTTTATTTCTAAACCCTAATCCCATAATACCAAAACCCTAATTTAAAACCCTAAACCTTAGTTTTCAAGAAACCATAAATCCAAACCTTAAGATCTTAAACCCTAGTTCCAAAACCCATATTTCTTTGACCCTAAAATTCAAAACCTTATTTTCTAAATTTCCTAATCCTAACTCAGTAACCTTTATTATTATTTAATTTCAAAATTTCAAACCCTAATTTTATTTACTTTGTGATTTAAACTCTATTTTTAATTATTTATATGGTTTACTATTTGTTATATGATGGATGGTTTATTTTACTTTATGATGCATGTTTTGCTTTAATTATCGTGTTTGAATGATTTAATTTGCTTAATTAATTATTTATTTGATTTCTTGAATTGTAAAAAGCACTTTTCCAGTTTGTGGGTGCCTCGGTTTTTATTATATAATTTAGTTTATCTTTTAAAAATTTTGGGACTATTGTAAAGAATATGTTTTCAATTTTTGGTGGGTGTTCTATTTTATTTTCTTTATTGACATTTAGTCATTGTAAGGACATGTTTCCATCTTTGGATATGTGCCCATTTATTATTTTGTTTTGATTTATTTTGATGCAATAAATTCTTTATTTATTTTTGAATCGCATGTAGTATGAATAATAACATAATATTTATGAATTATAAGATTTAGACCTAAAAAGGAGGTCAATTCCAATGAACCGGGCGCTGTGGGGGTACTAAGCCATTCTCACCTTCCCCATGCGTACCCAACTTTTTGAACCCATTAGAGGGTTGGAAATTCCTTAGGAATCAAGTCATCCGCCCCTTTTTTTTCCCGTGCCGTTCGGGTGGTGACTTCATTTTCTCCTGGTTTAAGCCCATGTTCTCTAAGGCCCTGAGCCTAACAATGCCAAAGTCGCAAGAACCATTCTACATGAGAGTGGGGGTGTAGACCCTTGATTTTGGCCCTGGCTAGTCCGATGCTAATTCCAAACCTTTGATTGGACTAATATATTACAATAGGACCTAAAATAAGTTATTTAACCTCTTAAAACCCTAATTGGGTTTTAGAAGATTTGGTTGGTTTTTACATGATATCAGAGCATTAAACCCTAAAATTGATTTGATTTGAAGGTTTGGTTGCTTTTTCTCTTAATCCGGATGGTTTTTGGGTAGTAGGGGTGTCTCATGTCAAATTAGGGCATCCAATTCGACTGGGAAAGCCCCATATCGAATTGGAACTGCCCCAATTCGATATGGGACTGCCCCATATAGAAATGGGGTCCCATTTCGATATGGTACAGCTCCATATTGAAATAGGGGAAGCCCCATATCAAAATGGGTCTCTCCCAGTTCGATATGGACAATTGTTTTTCAATTATATGTCGAATACGGATACCTACTTTGATATGGGTTCATTTTCTGTCAAAACAAAGTCATTTTAATGCTAGACGGACTCAGTCTATATCGAATTCAAGTAATTGTAAATTAATATGGAATGGGCTTGTGTCAAAACCGTGAATTCAACATGCATCAGAATAAACCATTCTTAAACAAGAAAATTTTTAGGTTTAACCTAAGAGAGTTATTATAAATACAGGTTTTAAAAACCTGATTTCGGATCTTTGGAACCTTTGGCTTTTGGTTGGCTACTGGAACTCTGAAAAATTCAGTAATCAACCAACAAACCCTAGCAAGCTTGATAAACAAAAGAAACAGAAAGGATAGACGAGGAAGATCAACAACACAAAACTCTACAAAGGCAGTATGCTCATTGTTTTTGCCAAAGCTCATCCAGAATCTCATTCAAACAATTTTGGTAGAGTCAACAAATGATGGTATGCTTTAAGTTAAAGAAAGTCTATATGTTTTAATTGTTTTAAATATGGAATATGTTCATTCTTCGTCTAATTAAAGTTCCAGTAAGCCATGCATCTCCGGTTTTAATTCTTGTCAGTTTTGATGATATTGTATTGTCACTCATATAAAACAAATTCACTAATCCGTTAGCTTAAGTTCTTTTGAGTACATGATTATTTAATCAATATATCCTCACAGTAACCTCACTAAAGTTTTTTTTTTTTTATATCTTCACAGAAGTTTATTTCTTCTAAACTATAAAACTTCGATCCTATTTCTAAACCCTAATTCATGCAAAATCTTAAGTTACAAACATTATTTTTTATAATTACCAAATCCTAATTTATTTCTTTCTAAAAACCCTCATTTTATTAGCCCTAAACCCTAATTTGATTAACCAAAAAACCCTACTATTTTCTTAAAACTATAAAATCCTAATCAATTCTATTTTTTCAAATTCATTACAGTAGGCTAAATATTTCAAATAATAATAATTGTGTTAATTCCAAAATCCCAAAATCCTAAATGTTAATTAAGAAAACCTAAATTAAGACATAAATCTAAACTTGTATCTTTATTTGCTTTATTTATGTTGGAAGCATGTTTGGTATATATTTTGATTAATGGTTTATTATATCTTCAATTTATATCTTTGATGATTGATTTATTTAATTTCAATATTTGATTTATTTAATTTATTATGGATGAATTTTTTTCAATTATTATTTGTTTATTAAAATTGTAAGAGGTATGTTTCCATGATTGGGTACCTCATTAATTAATTTTCATGTAAATTAAATTATTTTTATATTTTGAAATTAATGTAAAGGACACGTTTCCACCTTTTGATGGGTGCCCTATTTAGTTTTAGATATGGACGATGTAAGGACATGTTTCCATCCTGGAATGGGTGTCTATTTATTTGTTTTGTTTGAACATTGATTTGATTTTAATACAATGATGCTTTATATTAATTATTGCATGTAGTATGGATAATATCATTATATTTAAGAATTTTATAATATTAAGACCTGAAAAGGAGGTTGGTTTCAATGAACTGGGGGTTGTGGGGGTGCTGGGCCATTTCTCACCTTTCCCACACGTACCCAACTTTTCGAACCCATTAGGAGGTTGGAAATTCCTTAGAAATCAAATCATCCACCCCTTTCTTTTTTCCAGCTCGTCCGGGTGGCAACTCCATTTTCTTTGGGTTTAGGCCTGTATTCTCTAAGGCCCTGAGCCTAACAGTGCCGAAGTCGCAAGAACCATTCCACCGGGAGTGGGAGCGAAAATCTCCGCTCATAGTGGTGACTCCACTGGGGATAAGAGAGGTTGATTCCATTGGTATTTTTATTATTCTATTCTTTCTTATTATGATATTGTCCATTGCATCATTTAGTTTGCATTGTGTGCATGAGTTAGGACGCCCGTGTTACCCGTGTTGTGTCATGTAAGAGACACCATACTTTCACTCAAGGTATGGAGATCGAGCATGGCATAACCACTCATAGCCTTGTACCTTTTGGTATATACTTACTATGGGAACCTAAGCCTTTTCAATCCAAAGACTAAAGCTCATGTAATTGGCCTAATTACTTTCCTTAGGTTTTTATACCAAATGCTTGTTGTTTGATTATGGTAAATTTATCTTGGCTTAAATCACGGCTTATTTGGTTTGTTCTTTTTCTAATATGACCTAAGTACATTGTAAGCTCAAAATAAATTTTTCTTTAAAGTCCAAAAGAAGCTATTTTCAAAACTTTTCAATATGGTCTTTGGACATAAAACTTTTCTAAAAACAAATAAAAAATTCTTCTCTCATGACTCAAATACAAAGTCAAAAATCCATTTTTTCTAAAATCTTTTTACAATGAGTTTTTCAAACAAAACTATTTTTGCATTTCATCCTACCTTTTCTTTAAAAGACCTTACAAATTATTTAGGTCAATTATGAAAATACCAAAAATTAATTGTGAGCCTAATTTATACTAAGAATTATTAATCATGGGCTTATTTTCGGCATGAATCAGTAGTTACTTTTTTTATGTGAGAAATCTATTTATAATAAATCTCTTAATTTAGTTTTAATCTAATATAACATAAAAGCTGCTTTAGTTGATTGGATGGATTTTAGCCTAATTAATGGGAATTATCATGAACTGATTCCCATGTTTGAAAATATAACTATTGGTTGAAATTTTTGAGAGAATTATTCGAAAATAAAATATCTCATGTTGGTATTTTGTTAACCACATACCTAGGAAAAGAGACTCACCATTTGTGTATGGAAGTTATAAGGTTGGAAGAAATGTCCTAATTATCTTTCTTTGTTTGTGGTTTGTGCATACATGCATACATACATTTGCATCACATATCATTAATCATTTCTGGCTCACAGCCCTGGATTACAACAGTTCAAAAGCTTACGATAATCTAACCTACGCCGGAGATGAAGAATCTAGTAGCGACTCAATCACTTTTTCACCAAAAGCAATGGACCTCAAACAAATTCAAAGAATGGTGGATGAGGCCCTTAATGCTAAAATCGAAGAACTAAAGCGGGCCCTAGCTGAGATCATGAAGAATTAAATGACTACAATGTTTGGAAACACTGCTGAAGCATCCACAAGCACTAAAAAAGATAAGGGGAAGGCTAAAGTTGGTGAAGTGGCTTTCGATGATGACAAGGTGGTCGTTGATGATGATGACGACTAGGCTTAATAATTTCAAGATCCTCAAGAAAAAAAGAAAGAGCCAAAGGTTGTTGAGAAGACAACAGTAGAAAAGACCAAGACGTCTGATGTTGAGAAGATGATTGCTGATTTAGAAAAGAAATTTGAAAAGAAGCTAAAAACTGAAGAGATGTCTGAGGTCGACAAGTTGTTTGAAATAGACGAGGAGGTCCCATACAAGTTCAAGATGCCTTCCTTTGCAAATTTGATGGAACTGGAAATACTCATCTCCATGTGAAGCAGTACATCACTGCTATGCAGTCTACCCGAGCTACTAAGACTCAAACTCTAAGATACTTCATGCTCTCATTAGACCCTGTTGTAACACCCCCGTAACCCAATATACGCACACCACATACACCCACACAATATATGATATACACATACCGGACAAAGGGGTGTCACAGTTCAATTTAAACAAACAAAACTTTAATCTTTAACATATAAGCATCATAAGTCAGTCTGAGTAAACTTAAAACATTTAACTCATATTATAAATAGTAATATATAAAATATTCCTCCGTTAATATATATATATATATAACATTAGTACTCAAAAGCTTATCCAAAACAGTATGTTCAAAACATTTGTTAAATAAGCAGCGAAAAATACACATGTTTACATCAAAATCAATAAGTACAAAAATATGAAGTTTATACATGTTGGCAGTTCATCTCTGATCTTGATGTCCACAACTCAACACTGCTATCACAAACTGAAGCCTAGACTCGACTCGGTCTAGACGAGCTCTTCGGCACAACCGGATTTACCCCGTCACCTGCGCGATGAACCACAATCGCGCTAAGCAGAAAGCTTAGTGGTACAAACTTTGATTCAATAAAGATCAATGCGGTGCTCATACATAATATATATATGAATATATCAACTCATAGCATTATATCTCAACATATTAATCATTTGCATCACATTTCATAATTCACATTAAAGCAAAGACAAGCATGGGCCCAAAAAGAAACTAATATGCTATTCAAACATCAGAGTTATGGCTTTGGTCCATAATCACATTTATCAAGCCCGTAGGCGATATATATATATATCCATGGATAATATAATAGACCCAGTCTCTTGGACCTCAACTCGGTTAGACCCTAGGGCCCTAGTATCTTGGTCCTCAACCCGACTAGACTGTTACAGTTTTTGAGGCTTACGACCTTGTCTTTTCACCTCAAAAACATCATATTTATCAGCTGGGCTAGGCTTATGACCTGATCTTTTCACCTGCCCAGCAATTCATTTCATAGGCATGCCGCCAAACCTAGAACTCTGAAAATTAAATAACATACTAGACACACAATTAATTCATTTATCTCATTATCAATCTCTTTCACAATTCAATTCTCATTTCATTTCTCATAATCAAACTAGGCTCATTGCCTTATTATATCAACATTTTTCTCATCTTTTCTCATTCTTCTCTTTTATATCAATATCAATTTGTTCCATTATATTTTCAAATATCTCATCACACCATTCAACATTATGCATATCATAACATATATCTCATTTATCAATAACATATCAAGTAACTTAACACATTTCTAAATTAAATGTGTTAATTCTTAATGTCATATAAATGTATGCAATCAATTAAAGTTTGTACTTACCTCTAAGAGCAACAACACCACTCTAACAACTCCTCTTCCAAGATAACTCTCAACACTGGAATTAAGGTAGCTCAAATATCTTCAAAACCTAATCCAAAGGTGATCATACACACTCACTTAGAGATACACATAAGAAAATAAGAAAGAGAACTATCTAGGGCAAACTCTACACTTGACACGCTCAACAACACGGGCGTGTCCCTGACCGTGCCCTAAACCCACAACACAGAAGCTTTGACACGCTCAGTGACATGGACGTGTCACTGGCCGTGTCAATCCTCCTCCAACACAGAAGCTATGACACATTCAGTGACATGGGTATGTCAATCAACCAACAGCACAGTAGTTATGACACGCTTAATGACATGGGCGTGTCATTGGCCGTGTCAATGCTACTACTTAACAAAAGCTGTGACACGCTCAATGACATGGGCGTGTCACTGCTCATGTCACCAACCCAGAAAATAGAACCAATGACAAGCCCAAAGACATGGCCGTGTTCCTAGGCGTGTCAGGCTAAAAACCCTAAAATCGACACCAACAAAGCCACAACCAACAATCATCTTCCAATAGCCATATCAACAACACACAAACTCAATCAAAACCTTCAACAACCTATTAATACTTGAGTAAACCTTAAAACAACTCAATTACAAACATCAAACACAAACACAACCATATTCACAACTCAAAAATCACACAAATCCACACTCTTGCCTCTTTCACCAAACTCAACCATTTTTTCTCTTCAATCCAAACCCAAAAATCAAAGTTAACAAAACAACACAACCCTCAAACATACCAAAACAACCATCCAACAAACCCAAGAACACAAACTCAAAAGAAAACCAAGAAACAGGTTGGAAACTTACCAAAAGTGAAGAAAATCCTTAAAACTCCAACTTGATCTCTTGAAAACCTTCAATCTTTTGAGCTTAGAAGCAACAAAATATCTTTTCCTTTGGTTGCTAAGGGTGGCCGGCCAAAGAGAAGAAAAGAAAAAGATGAAGATGAAAGAAGAAGAAGAAAGAAAGAAAGAAAGAAAGTCAACCACTCTTCTCTTTTAACCAAATCACTTTTCCCCAAATTACTCTCCACCATACATTTAAACTATATAATATTAAATCCACTACATCATCTTCCACTAACATTAAACAAATCCATTTAATTAATCAAAATATCTATTTTGACCAAAAAGACATAATCTTTTATATTTTGTTTTTATCTCCATATACGTAACATATACACTTTAAATTATTTAATCCAATACAATAATTAACACTCCAAAATTTTAGGGCATAGTTTGGGATATTACAATTCTCCCCCTTTACAAAATAATTTCATCCTTGAAATTACCTGTTCTCACGTCTTGAATAATTGAGGATGCTGATCACGCATCTCGTGCTCGCTCTCTCAAGTTGCCTCTTCCTTAGCATGATTCTTCCAAAGAACCTTCACAAGTGGCACTTTCTTATTTCCCAACTCTTTCACTCCGTGTGCTAAAATGACCACCGGTTCCTCTTCATAAGATAGATCCGGACTCAACTCAATATATTCCACTGACAAAACATGAGATGTGTCTGACTTGTACCTCCGTAGCATAGAAACATGGAAGACATTGTGAATTCAATCTAGTTCAGGCGACAAAGCAAGTCGATAAGCAACTGGTCCAACTCTCTCTAAAACCTCATAAGGTCCAATAAAATGAGGACTCAGCTTTCCTTTGCGGCCAAATCTCAAAATTCTCTTCCAAGGAGACACTTTCAGAAAAACTTTATCTCCAACATTAAACTCTATATCTCTCCTCTTCAAATCTGAATAAGATTTCTGCCGATCTGAAGCTACTTTCAACCGATCCCGAATTATCTTCACTTTCTCTTCCGTTTCTTTAATCAAATCGGGACAACCAATTTTCCTTCTCCAACTTCATCCCAACATAGAGGTGTTTTGCATCTTCTACCATACAATGCCTTATAAGGTGCTATTTTAATACTAGACCGATGACTGTTGTTATAGGCAAATTCCATCAATGGCAAAAATTTGTCCCAACTCCCAGAGAAATCAATGACACAGCTTCTCAACATATCCTCTAAAATCTGTATCACTCTCTCTGACTGCCCATCTATTTGCGGATGAAAAGCAGTGCTAAAGTGCAATCGAGAACCCAAAGCAGCATGCAAACTCTTCTAAAACCTTGAAGTGAACCGGGGATCTCGAAAAAATACCAAAGAAATTGGGAGTCCATGCAATCTCACTATCTCACTGATATACAATTCAGCCAACTTCTCCAGAGAATAGTCCATCCGAACTGGAAGGAAATGAGCTGCCTTCGTCAACCGATCAACAATCACCCAAATGGCATCATGCTTCTTCTGAGTGAAAGGCAAACCAGTCACAAAATCCATCGTCACTCGCTCCCATTTCCATTCAGGCACTGATAAAGGTTTGAGCAACCCCGAAGGAACTTGGTGCTCAGTCTTCACCTCTGACAAGTGAGACATTTGGATACAAACTCCGCTATATCTCTCTTCATACCTAACAACCAATAATGTTGTTTCAAATCATGATACATCTTAGTACTCCCAGGGTGCATAGCAAAAGTCGACTGATGTGCTTCTTCTAAAATTATCTTTTTCAATCTTGCATCATTAGGAACACACAATCTATCTTTGAACCATAAACTACCATCACTTCTCACCTGAAAGTCTCGGTTGTCCCCCTTTTGGCAATCCAAAACATCTTTTTGAATTTTCTCATCAGCCAACTGAGCCTCTTTAATCTGATCCAACAACACCGGTCTCAACTGCAACTGAGCCAGCAAAGCACCATCACTACAAGGCTCAAAACTAGCATGCAACGCTCTCAACTCAACAAGCAACAAGAGCGAATAAGCAGTCAAACCTGCCGAAGACTTCTGACTCAAGGCATCAGCAACAACATTTGCCTTGCCAGGATGATAATCAATCAAACAGCCGTAGTCTTTGATCAACTCCAACCACCGTCTCTGCCGAAGATTCAACTCTCTCTGAACACCCAAGTATTTCAAACTCTTGTGATCTGCATAAATGAAACACTTCTCCCCATACAACTAGTGTCGCCAAATCTTGAAAGCAAAAACTATGGCTGCTAACTCCAAATCATGCGTCGGGTAATTCAACTCATGTGGCTTCAACTGCTGAGAAGCATAAGCTATGACTCTACCCTCCTGTATCAAAACACAACCTAAACCATTATGTGAAGCATCACTATAAATCACATATGGTTTATCTTCCACAGGCAAGGTAAGAATAGGAGCTTGAGTCAACATCTCCTTCAACTGCTCAAAGCTTGCTTGACACTGCTCTATCCACACGAATCTAATTCCCTTCCTAAGCAATCTGGTGAGTGGAGTATCTATCAAAGAAAAACCCTTCACAAACTGTCAATAATAGCCTGCCAAACCCAGAAAACTTCTATTTTCAGTCATTGACTTTGGTGGACTCCAATTCAAAATAGCCTCAACTTTACTCGGATCAACTTTAATACCATCTGCTGAAACCACATGACCCAGAAAAGTCACTTGATCAAGCCAAAACTCACACTTCGATAGCTTAGCATACAATTGCTTCTCTCTCAAGGTCTGCAACACAATTCGCAAATGCTCATCATGCTCCTCCTTATTATGCGAATACACCAAAATATCATCCATAAAGACTACCACAAACTGATCTAGATAGGGTCTAAACACCCTTTTCATCAAATCCATAAAAGTTGCAGGTGCATTCATCAACCCAAAAGGCATCACCAAAAATTCATAATGCCCATACCTTGTGCGGAAAGTTGTCTTAGATACATCTTTAGCTCTGACTCTCAACTGATGGTACCCTGATCTCAAATCAATCTTGGAAAACACTGCTTCTCCCTTTAATTAATCGGAGAGATAATCTATCCTAGGCAAAGGATACTTATTCTTGATGGTCACCTTATTCAACTGCATATAATCAATGCACAATCTTAAAGTACCATCCTTCTTCTTCACAAACAACATAGGCACTCCCCACGGGGACATACTAGGGCGAACAAATCCTTTATCCAACAACTCCTGCAACTGCACCTTCAACTCTCTCAACTCAGCAGGTGCCATTTGATAAGGAGTAATAGAGATAGGAGTGGTACCAGGCAACAAATTGATACCAAAATCAACCTCTCTCTCAGGGGGCATCCCTGGCAACTCCTCGAGAAACACATCAGGAAATTCAGCAACTGTGGGTATACTATCAAGCTGAGAACCCACTACTCTGGTATTTACCACATGAGCAAGATAAGCATCACACCCTTTTCGAATCAACTTCCTAGCTGCAACAGCTGAAACAAACATGGATGCAAGTTGTCTCTGCTCACTAGATACCATAACACTTCTACCATCACCAGTTCTCAGGGTAACACACTTCTTCTAACAATCTACCAAAACCCCATGCTTAGACAACCAATCCATGCCTAAGATCAAATCATACTCCTTAAAAGGTATTTCAATCAAATCACCAAGAAACTCCTCATCCTTAACAACAACTGGACTATTTCGGTGCACCTTACTCACCACAACACTATGCCCTAAAGGATTTGTCACCAAGACACCAAAACCTAGGGACTTAGAATGTAATTCAGACACAAGCAAGATGGATGCACTTATATATGAATGAGTAGATCCTGGATCAATCAAAGAAAGAACTTAAATGCCAAATAAAGAAATTATACCCGCAATGACGGCTGAAGCATCAGGCTGCCGCTGCATCACATACACTCTCTGAGAAGGCCCAGCCTCATCTGGCCTACTGCCTTCGAATGTAGAGCCTCCTCTGTGACTAAACCCAGGTCTACCACCTCTACTGAAATCTCTGCCACTTCGACCTCCTCTAACACTAGGTCGAGAAACTGCAGAATCTGCCTGCCTATCCTCCTGTAGCTCAGGACAAACTCTGGTGAAATGGTAAGGAGACTTGCATCTGAAACATACAGTTGGTCCACCAATCTTCCAACAAACACCCCCATGTATCTTACCACAATGGACACATGTAGGTGGAGTAGACCTCTGAGCCACTGGGGTCGGTGCACTAGCCACAGAAACTGTAGGTCTCGATCTCTGCCTCTGATGTGGTATTGACCTAACAGGCTGCCTCTGACCCCTACTGAACCTCTGAAAATGACCTCCTTGGCCTCTCTTTGCAGATGAAGACCCTGCCTCAAACTGGGGTCTCCTAACTCTGGTCTCTTCCTCAGTAGCAGCTGCTGCAATAGCCTGTGCTCTCTCAACACTCCGGGCCGCTACAACTAGCTAGGAAAGATCCTGATACCGGGAACTAGCAATAATAAACATAATAGAGGGCCTCAACCCCTCCTCAAATCTTGTGCACCGGTCTATCTCATCTGAAATAATTCCACCTACATAATGACTCAACCGGATGAACTCTATCTCATACTTTGTCACTGTCTGGTTATCTTGCCTCAGATTCAAAAACTCCATCTTCTTAGCATCCTTATACTCCCTCGAAGTATACTTCTGCTCAAACTCCCGCAAAAAATCACCTTAAGACAAAGTCGGTGGATCATCCATGGCATGGGGAACCATCTTCCACCGATCATACGCATCTCTCTATAGAAGAGATCTAGCATAATCAAACTTCTCTTCAGGAGTGGCTTACAACTGGATAAATACCCTCTGAACTCTATCCAACCACTGCTCAACTATAGCAGGATCTGTAGTACCAAAAAAATCTTCAGCCCCAAACTTCCTCAATTTATCATACTGCCTCACCGGTACATGCTGTTGTGGTGGCGGTGGCGGCTGCTGCACTGGAGCCTACCTCAACAAATCTACTACATGCCGTAACCAAACTGGTGGGATCTCATCAGCAACGGGTCTCTCTGGCATAGGAGCAGGTGCCTCACTAGTTATCTCAACCCTAGCTCCATCTCTACCCTTAACAGGAGCTACACTCTCAGTACTACCTTCTATAGAGTGAAGTGACTAAGACGCCATCACTACCTATATCTGCAAACACAGCAGAAAAAACCTCATCAAAGATCAGAAACTGCCAGTGCCAATGCATGTATCTTATTTAAAACAATATTTTAAAATCAAAATTTTCTTTTTCTTACAATTTACCTAGGTTGAGAAACTCAAACCTAGGCTCTGATACCAAAACAGTTTGTAACAGCCCCGAACCCCAATATACGCACACCGCATACACCTGTACAACACGCGATATATGCATACCGGATAAAGGGGTGTCACGGTTCAATTTAGACAAACAAAACTTTAATCTTTAACATATAAGCATCATAAGTCAGTCCGAGTAAACTTAAAACATTTAACTCATATTATAAATAGTAATATATCAAACATTCCTTCGTTAAAATACATACATATATATATAACATTAGTAACCAAAAGCTTATTTAAAACAGTATGTTCAAAACATTTGTTAAATAAGCAGCGAAAAATACACATGTTTACATCAAAATCAATAAGTACAAAAATATGAAGTTTATACATGTTGGCAGTTCGTCTCCGATCTTGATGTCCACAACTCAACACTGCTATCACAAACTGAAGCCTAGACTCAACTCGGTCTAGACGAGCTCTCCGGCACAACCGAATTTACCCCGTCTCCTGCACGATGAACCACAATCGCGCTAAGCAGAAAGCTTAGTGGTACAAACTTTGATTCAATAAAGATCAATATGATGCTCATACACAATATATATATATATGAATATATCAACTTATAGCATTATATCTCAGCATATTAATCATTTGCATCACATTTCATAATTCACATTAAAGCAAAGACAAGCATGGGCCCAAAAGAAACTAATATGCTATTCAAAGTTCAGAGTTACTGCTTTGGTCCATAATCACATTTATCAAGCCTGTAGGCGATATATATATATATATATCCATGGATAATGCAACAGACCTAGTCTCTTGGACCTCAACCCGGCTAGACCCTAGGGCCCCAGTATCTTGGTCCTCAACCAGGCTAGACTATTATAGTTTTTGAGGCTTACGACCCAGTCTTTTCACCTCAAAAACATCACATTTATCAGTTGGGCTCGGCTTACGACCCGGTCTTTTCACTTGCCCAACAATTCATTTCATAGGCATTCCGCCAAACCTAGAACTTTGAAAATTGAATAACATACTAGACACACAATTAATTCATTTATCTCATTATCAATCTCTTTCACAATTCATTTCTCATTTCATTTCTCATAATCAAACTAGGCTCATTGCCTTATTATACCGTTATTTTTCTCATCTTTTCTCATTCTTCTCTTTTATATCAATATCAATTTGTTCCATTATATTTTCACATATCTCATCACATCATTCAACATTATGCATATCATAACATATATCTCATTTATCAATAATATATCAAGTAACTTAACACATTTCTCAATTAAATGTGTTAAGTCTCAATGTCATATAAATGTATGCAATCAATCAAAGTTTGTACTTACCTCTAAGAGCAACAACACCACTCTAATAACTCCTCTTCCAAGATAACTCTCAACACTTGAATTAAGGTAGCTCAAATATCTTCAAAACCTAATCCAAAGGTGATCATACACACTCACTTAGAGATACACATAAGAAAATAAGAAATGGAACTATCTAGGGCAAACTCTACACTTGACACGCTCAACAACACGGGCGTGTCCCTGACCGTGCGCTAAACCCACAACATAGAAGCTTTGACACGCTCAGTGACATGGGCGTGTCAATCAACCAACAACACAGTAGCTACGACACGATCAATGACATGGGCGTGTCACTGTCCGTGTCAATGCTACTACTTCACAGAAGCTATGACACACTCAGTGACATGGGTGTGTCACTGCTCGTGTCACCAACCCAGAAAATAGAACTAATGACACGCCCAAAGACATGGTCGTGTTCCTGGGCGTGTCAGGCCAAAAACCCTAAAATCGACACCAACAAAGCCACAACCAACAATCATCTTCCAATAGCCATATCAACATCACACAAACTCAATCAAAACCTTCAACAACCCATTAATACTTGAGTAAACCTTAAAACAACTCAATTACAAACATCAAACACAAACACAACCATATTCACAACTCAAAAATCACACAAATCCACACACTTGCCTCTTTCACCAAACTCAACCATTTTTTCTCTTCAATCCAAACCCAAAAATCAAAGTTAACAAAACAACACAACCCTCAAACATACCAAAACAACCATCCAACAAACCCAAGAACACAAACTCAAAAGAAAACCAAGAAACAGGTTGGAAACTTACCAAAAGTGAAGAAAATCCTTAAAACTCCAACTTGATCTCTTGAAAACCTTCAATCTTTTGAGCTTTGAAGCAACAAAATCTCTTTTACTTTGGTTTCTAAGGGTGGCCGGCCAAAGAGAAGAAAAGAAGAAGATGAAGATGAAAGAAGAAGAAGAAAGCAAGAAAGAAAGTCAACCACTCTTCTCTTTTAAACAAATCACTTTTCCCCAAATTACTCTCCACAAAAAAGACATAATCTTGTATATATTGTTTTTATCTCCATATACATAACGTATACACTTTAAATTATTTAATCCAATACAACAATTAACACTCCAAAATTTTAGGGTATAGTTTGGGATATTAGACCTGTTGTCCAAAATTGGTTCAACACCTTAGTGGAAAGTACTCAAAAAGATTTGGACATGTTGTACAACGCTTTCATTCAACAGTATGGATATAATGTTGAGCTGGGAGTTACCTTGATGGAGGTAGAATCCATTAGGCAGAGACCAAATGAGAATTTTGTGGACTATGTGAAGAGATGAAGGATCATGTGCAAGAAGAGGCCCGATGAATCAGATCAGATCAAAATGATAGTTAGAGGCATCCTACCTAACCTTCATGAGAGGCTGTCTCACACCCTTATAAGGGATTTCAAGGACCTCTTGTAAGCTGGTTTGCAAATAGAAGAGTGGGAAAGAGAGATGAATCATTTTTCTGCAAAATAGAATTATCAGTCTCCCAATCAAAGTACATATAAAGAAGTCGATGTCAATACAACTGGTAAAACAAATAGAAGGCTATTTTCAGATCTGGGGAAGCCTTTGTCTTGGGTTTTCAACAAGCTACAAAAGAAGGGACTATTATAGCCATTGGCCCCTCGACCTTTGCCGAATCCTTTACCCCAAAAATTTAATACTAAGGCCTTTTGTGAATTTCATCAGACACAAGGACATGAGACAGACAAATGCTTGCAGCTAAAACATGAGATCCAAAATTTAATTGATAGTGGTAAGCTTCTTGAGCCTGATAAGCCCAACACAAAAGACATTCTTTTGCCAAGGTTCAACAGAGTGCCACCACCAGCAACCTTCATGGTAGGAAAATGATTGGAGGAAGATTTTGTTTTATCCTCTTTTCAAGATGAGAGTATTGAAGATGTGGAATGAGGAGAAATTTTATCCAACAAACTTCCCTTAGCTTGGAGTGTTGCTCTATTTATTTTGCTTTCTTTAATATTTAATTGGAACAATTATGTTTTTCAAATTATGTTTGTTTGAGTAAATTACTTTCATTAAATTTATTTTTATTGGTCTTTGTTCATTTTGGTGCTTAACCGATAATGAATTTAGCATGATATTTATAAATTAGCATATCTATGCATTGTAATTTGAATGACTTTACTAGGTGATGGAATTTTTTCATGAGTTGTGTATGCTTACTTAGAGAGGGCTCTTGCATAATGAACTTTGTATAGGTCCTAGTCAATCTTAGAATATGCTTTGACAAACCTTTGAGGTGAAATTGAACTCTACTTATTTAAGGGAGAAATGATATAGACATTGTTTGGTAAGCCAACAACTAGTATCCACCCAATTAAGTATCAATCTTAAGTTGTCCCTTTGAGCCTTCATAAAATTTTAGCTTACTCTTTATTGGCTTATAAGCCCAATGACCTACCCTGAGCTATTGTTACACTTTTGACAAGTCTTATGATCACTAAGGTGGAGAGGCAAGAAGATCAAAGAATGGAATGCATAACCAAAACCGTAAGGATAGCTGATGTTCTCAAGACCATAAGGGTAGTTGAAGTTCACCTAATATCTCCAATCTATCAAGATAACATCAAAGTAACAAATGATTTATCCCTGTTAAAGAAGATTTATGCCACTCCTCTCATTCATTATTAGAAACAAAGTTGGTACAATCAAGATAACTCTCTTAGAGTTAGAACAAAAAAAGAAGAAAAGAAAAAAAGAAAGAAAAGAAAAATAAAAAAGAAAAATAAAACCCAAAATGGTTCAGAAAGCCAACCAAGTTCTCTTTACCTAAAGCAGCAAAAGACTTCCATAAAGACATTTTGACTTGAATTGGTCCAACTCAACCAATGATTCAATCAAAATTAAAGAGATAGAAGAAAAGTCATCTAGTTCTTTACAGTCCTACAGGGAAGAAGGAAAAAATGATAAAATGCTCAAAGAAAGGGAAGAGTAAGAAAAAGAAAGAGAAAGAAAAGGGAAAAGAAAAAAATGATGATGAATATGGGTACCAAACTTTTTGTAAAGGCAAAGACTATTCTAATCAAGATCCAGATTAATGCCAAGAAGATGGGAGAACATTCAAAGCTCTATCTTTTTATGTTACCAACTGCTTAAAAGTTCAAATAAGAAATTCGTAGTGTGAGAATTTGCCCATAGTGTCACAATGGCTCCAACTTACAAATGGCTTTCATTTAAGCCATATCCCTTATAGACCCCATTTCAAGCCTATTAAAGACTCGTTGATTTCTCTTGGTAGGTAGAGTTTATTAGTGGAGATAGTTTTAATAATCATGCATATGAGATAGACAATATTCAAACTCAATGAGACCTTTGGCCAAGTAATGTGTATGTGCCTATCTGAAGTGCAACAGTTCTTGCTTAAATAGAAATGATTCCTGGGTTTAGTATGGTAACTAGGGTTGCCATGTTGTAGATATGTTAATTTGAAAAATCAAGTACTGAGGTAAATTGACATTAATTTGGCAAAGCCAACATTTGATTTCAAAATCAAAATTCAAAATTGAAAATTAAAAAAAAATTTTACAAAGCCTTCAAGTTAAGGGGAGTATGTTGAACTATCAAGCCTCGAAGGACACATTGGGCAAAGGAAATGATTACTGGCAAGGTTATGAAGAAGCTACCAATTGACATGCTCTATCATAGTTTCAAATGAATGTATCTCTGACTCTGCCACTTAGGGTCTCCATTATTTATGTTTTCAATATCTTTAAGATAAAAGCCATAAAAGTGAAGCCTTTTGCCATTCCAGTGCAAGACCTGAACGGGCATTTGGAAGGAGTCAATGAGAACACTTCAGCTGATCACCTCGGTCTATGAGTCAATGGAACCATTGTAAGTATAATCCATGCATATTATGCATACATGGGCATATCACACTCCATTTTTCTTTGTAAAAAATAAATAGTAATATTCAATGAAGCAACCATAAAGCTGATATGGAACCAGGGGGCATGGAAAGCCCATTGCGTGAAGAAGCTCTAGTAATTTTGCAAAAGAAAGAAGAAATGCATGCTTGTTCGATGAGCTAGATATTCTACAAACACCAACCAAAGCCGCATAGAAAAAATCATGGGTTTGAGCCTACACATGGGGCAATGTTTCTCCTTACAATTTTTTGAGTTTATACATGTACAAAATATTTTGAGACTCACTTCTAATATTTTTCCATGTAGGGGGCATGAAGGCTACCTAAAAAAAGGGCTGAATTTTTTGCAAAAGTGCAAAGGAAGAACAAAAAGAATGGAAAAAGAAGAAAATTAGAACTCTCAAAAAAATAAAGATGCAAAAAATAAAAGATCAGTCCAGCTAAAAGAACTGAAGCCAGGGTAAAGACCCAATCTCAAATGGATAAAGATCCACGTTTTTGGGTAAAGACCCGATCTCAAATGGATGAAGATCCGTGTTTCAAGGATAAAGACCCGATCTCCAATGGATAAAGATCAATGTTTCAAGGGTAAAGACCCGATCTCCAATGGATAAAGATCCATATTTCAAGGGTAAAGACCCAATCTCCAATAAAGATCCATGTTTCAAGGGTAAAGACCCGATCTCCAATGGATAAAGATCCATGTTTCAAGGGTAAAGACATGAACTCCAATGGATAAAGATCCATGTTTCAAGATCCATGTTTCAAGGGTAAAGACCCGATCTCCAATGGATAAAGATCCATGTTTCAAGGGTAAAGAACCGATCTCTTATGGATAAAGATCCATGTTTCAAGGGTAAAGACCCAATTTTCCAATGGATAAAGATCCATATTATAAGGGTAAAGACCCGATCTCCTATGAATAAAGATTCATTTTTGGTAGGTAAAGACCCACAATCCATTAAAGAATGGAACAACCAGCTAAGCCATAATTCTCAACTGATAAAAGGTTAATCTCGAGTCCAACTACCCAAATCCAACCTAAATTATTTTTCTAGTCTAAAACTCACTTCGGGTCTAGAACCCAAATCATTTTTTAGTACAAAGCTCACCTTTGATCCAGAATCCGAACCATTCCAAGTCCAGAATCATCCTTGCCCAAAATCAATTCAAAACCATGTTGCTTTTCACTTTTTAAATAAATTCAAAATCATTCAAGCAGGAGGCAAACTGTAGACCATTGATTTCGGCATTAGCTAGTCCGGTGCTAATTCCAAACCTTTGATTGGACTAATATATTGTAATAGGACCTAAAATAAGCTACTTAAACTTTTTAAACCCTAATTGGGTCTATTTTAGAATATTTGGTTAGTTTTTACATGATACCAGTGCATTAAACCCTAAAATGGGTTTGATTCGAAGGTTTGGTTACTTTTTCGCTTAATCCGGATGGTTTTTGGGTAGTAGGGGTGTCTAATGTCGAATCAGGGCATCCAATCCGACATGGGAAAGCCCCATATCGAATTGGAACTGCCCCAATTCGATATGGGGCATCCCCATATAGAAATGGGGCTCTCCTAGTTCGATATGGAAAATTGTTTTTCATGTCAAATCCGGATACCTACTTCGATATGGGTTCAAATTCTGTCAAAACAAAGTCATTTTAATTCGAGACAGACTCAGTCTATATCAAATTCAAGTAATTGTAATTCAATATGGAATGGGTTTGTGTCAAACCCGTGAATTCGACATGCATCAGAATAAACTGTTCTTTAACAAGAAAATTTTTAGGTTGAACCTAAGAGAGTGATTATAAATACAGGTTTTAAAAACCTGAGATCGGATCTTTGGAACTTTTGGCTTTTGGTTGGCTGCTGGAACTCTGAAAAATTTAGTAATCAGCCAACGAACCCTAGCAAGCTTGATAAACAAAAGAAACAACAGGGATAGACGAGGAAGATCAATAACACAAAACTCTACAAAGGTATTGTACTCATTGTCTTTGCCAAAGCTCATCCAGAATCTCGTTCAAACAATTTTGATGGAGCCAACAAATGACAGTATGCTTTAAGTTAAATAAATTCTATATGTTTTGATAGTTTTAAATATGAAATATATTCATTCTTTGTCTAATAAAAGTTCCAGTAAGCCATGCATCTCTGATTATAATTCTGGCCAGTTTTGATGATATTGTATGGTCACTCATATAAAACAAATTCAGTAATCTGTTAGCTTAAGTTCTTTTGAGTGCATGATTATTTAGTCAATATATCCTTACATTAACCTCATTAAAGTTTTTTTTATATATCTTCACAAAAGTTTATTTCTTCTAAACTACAAAACTTCGATCCTATGTTCTAAACCCTAATTCATGTAAAATCTTAAGCTACAAACATTATTTTTTATAAATACCAAACCCTAATTTATTTCTGTCTAAAAACCCTCATTGCATTAGCCCTAAACCCTAATTTTATTAACCAAAAAACCCTACTATTTTCTTAAAACTATAAAATTCTAATCAATTCTGTTTTTCCAAATTCATTACAGTAGGCTAAATATTTCAAATAATAATAATAATACTTATGTTAATTCCAAAATTCCAAAATCCTAAATGTTAATTAAGAAGCCGTAAATTGAGTTGTAAATCTAAACTTGTATCTTTATTTGCTTTATTTATGTTAGAAGCATGTTTGTTATATGTTTTGATTAATTGTTTATTTATATCTTTGATTTATATCTTTGATGATTGATTTATTTATTTTTAATATTTGATTTATTTAATTTATCATGGATGAATATTTTTCAATTATTATTTGGTTATTAAAATTGTAAGAGTTATGTTTCCATGATTGGGTACCTCATTAATTAATTTTCATGTAAATTAAATTATTTTTATACTTTGGAATTAATGTAAAGGACATGTTTTTAACTTTTGGTAGGTGTCCTATTTAGTTTTAGACATGGACGATGTAAGGACATGTTTCCATCCTCGAATGGGTGTCCATTTATTTGTTTTGTTTGAACATTGCTTTGATTTTAATACAATGATGCTTTATTTTAATTATTACATGTAGTATGGATAATATCATATATTTAAGAATTTTATAATATTAAGACCTGAAAGGAGGCCGGTTCCAATGAACCGGGCATTGTGGGGGTGCTAGGCTATTTCTCACCTTTCCCACATGTACCCAACTTTTTGAACCCATTAGGAGGTTGGAGATTCTTTAGGAATCGAGTCATCCACCCCTTTCTTTTTCCCGGCCAGTCCGGGTGGTGACTCTATTTTCTCTGGGTTTAGGCCCGTATTCTCTAAGGCCCTGAGCCTAACAGTACCAAAGTCGCAAGGACCATTCCACCAGGAGTGGGGGTGAAAATCCCTGCTCATAGGGGGCGAAAATCTCCGCTCACAGTGGCGACTCCACTGGAGATAAGAGAAGTTGATTCTTATTATGATATTGTCCATTGCATCATTTAGTTTGCATTGTGTGCATGAGTTAGGACACCCGTCTTACCCGTGTTATGCCATGTAAGGGATATCATACTTTCACTTAAGGTATAGAGATCGAGCATGGCATAACCACTCATAGTCTCGTACCTTTGGTTATATATTTGCTGTGGAAGCCTAAGCCTTTTCAACCCAAAGACTAAATCCCATGTAGTTGGCCTAGTTACTTTCCTTAGGTTTATACCCAAATGCTTGCTCTTTGACTATGCTTGATATATCTTAGTATAAATCATGGCCTATTTGGTTTATTCTTTTCTAATATGACCTAATTGTATTATAAGCATAAAATAATTTTCAAAAGCCCAAAATAATTTTCAAAAGCCCAAAATAAATTTTAAAACTCAAAAGACCAAAATCATTTTCAAATCTTCTTCAAAGATGGTCTTTGGACATAAAACCTTTTTCCAAGATAAGTCAAAGATTCTTTTTACCTTATGACCCAAGTTCAAAGTCCAAAATTTATTTTTGTGAAACAAAATCTATTTCAATAGGCTTTGAAACAAAACCATTTTAAACAAATCTTTTCAATGGGCTTATAACTAGTTAGGTTAATTATGAAATATTTAAAATCAATTGTAGGCCTAGTTTACACTAAGACTTATCAATCATGGGCTTGTTTGTGATAAGCCTTTTAATTTAGTTTTAATCCAATATATTTGTCATAAATTAAGGTCTTAATCCATGAATCATTGATTTTTTTTTCAAATGGGAAAATCTATTTATGATAAGCCTTTTAATTTAGTTTTAATCCAATATAGCTTAAAAGTTGTCTTTCATTGGTCCAATGGATTAAGACCTTATTAATAGGAGTTATCATAGACTGACTTCTAAGTTTGAAAATGCAATTATTGGTTAAATCATTTGAGAGAATTTTTTAAAAATAAGATATCCCATGTTGATATTTTGTTGGCCATACACCTAGGAAAAGAGACTCACCATTCGTGTGTGGAAGTTATAAGGTTGGAAGGTTTGTTCCTACTATGTTGATTTGTTTTTTTTGTTTGTTACTTATGCATCCCTACATGCATGCCTACATGCATGGCATCTTATATCACCCTTTCTGGCTCATAGCCCTGGATTACAACAGTTCAAGAGCCCACGACAATCAGACTTACGCCAATGAAGTAGAATCCAACAATGACTTAGTTAGCTACTCACCAAGAGCAATGGAACCTAAAAAGATTTAGAGGATGGAAGAGTTTAAGGGGCCCTAGTTGATACCATGAAAGGCCAAATGACTGCAATGTTTGGGAACACTGATAAAGCATCCGCTAGTACCAAGAAGACAAAAGGAAGGCCAAGGTTGGTGAAGTGGCCTTTGATGATAACAAGATGGTTTTGGATGATGATGAATATTGGGATCAATATTATCAAGATCCTCAAGATAAGAAGAAGGAGCCAAAGGTTGTAGAGAATGCAACTGTTGAAAAGATTGAGACTTCTGATAATGAGAAGATGATTTTTGATCTCAAGAAGAAGTTTGAGAGGAAGCTGAAAACTGAAGAGATGTCAGAAGTAGACAAGTTGTTTGAACAAGATGATGAGGTCCCTTATAAGTTCAAGATGCCTTCCTTTGCAAAATTTGATGGAACTGGCAACCCTCATCTTCATGTGAAGCAGTATATCACAGCAATGCAGTCTACCCGAGCTACTGAGGCTCAAACTTGAAGGTACTTCATATTTTCATTGGACCTAGTTATGCAGATTTGGTTCTACCCTTTAGAGGATAGTACTCAAAAGAGTTGGGATTTGTTGTACAAGGCCTTCATCCAATAATACGGGTACAATGCTGAGTTGGAGGTCACTTTAATGGAAGTTGAGTTGATAAGGCATAAATCAAATGAAAACTTTGTTATCTATGTGAAGAGGTGGAGGAACAAGGCTACATTGCTCAAGAAGAAGCCTGATGAGTCAGACCGGATTAGGATGATTGTGAGAGAAGTGTTGCCTAGTCATCGTGAAAGGATGTCTCACACACTTATTCGAGATTTTATGGATCTTCTTCAAGCTGGTTTATAAATTGAAGAGTGAGAGTGGGAGAAGAACCACTTTTTTGCAAGAAGAAATGAGAAAGAGAACTACTAGTCCTGCAACCAAAGTACACAAAGGCGATAGATGTTAATGCAACTGGTCAAGGTGGTGGAAGACAATTTTTAGAGTTGAACAAACCACTGTCTTGGGTTTTCAACAAGTTGTAGAAAAAGGGGCTATTATAGCCAATAGCCCCACATCCATTGCCAAATCCTTTTCCACCTAATTTTGATGCCAAAGTATTTTTCCAATTCCACTAAATGCAAAGGGCATGCAACAAATAAATGCTTGAGGTTGAGACATGAAATTTAGAATTTGAATGATAGTGGGAAGTTTCCTGAACCTAACAAGCCAAACACGAAGGATAATTCATTGCCAAGGTTCAACAGGGCTTAACCACTAGCAACTTTCATGATCGGGGGAGACTTGAATGAGAGTTTTGTGCTGTATTCTTTCCAAGATGTGGCAGTCAAAGAAGAAGTGGTGTTTAGCAAGGTGAAACAAGCTGTGGTTGGAAAAGGAAATAACAATTTGTATGGTGGGTGAAGTTTGGGATTTAACTAATAGTGATGATGATTCTGAGCCTAAGAAGGAAGAGTGGACCTGGTCTGAGCCTGAAAAAGATGAAGTTATGAACACCCAATCTAGTAAGCCTTATGCAAGGCCACCAACAAAAGAAGTGGAGGCTGATAAGGGGAAGGATGTTGAAGTTGTGAACAAAGAAGAGGAAGATGATGTTGTTCTTAAGCAGTTAAAAAGAACTCAAGCTAGTATTAGTATTTGGGACTTACTAGCAACATCCAAAAAGCATCGGGAAATAATGGCAAAGGCTATGGCCAGCATGCCAATTTCCACTTTTGTAACACTAGAGGAACTGTTTAATTTTGGGAAAGTGGAAGGAGTGATGAAGTGTGAGGGGGATAAAAAAAAGAATAAGATTGATGTGGGGATGGTATCATTTTTGGATGCTGATTTGCTAGAAGAGGGAAGGGACCACATTTTCCCTCTCTTCATCAAGGTAGAAGTCAAAGGGAAATGGACTTTGTGTGTAATGGTTGATGATGGATCTGCCATAAATGTCTGTCCACTCAAGATCTTGCCAAAGCCAGCTTTGTCGACAAGGGATCTAAGCCCAACTAAGGTGACAATTAGGGCTTATGATAATACCAAGAGGCATGCTGAAGGAACTTTCAAAGCTGCTATGAAGGCTGGTCCTATTGAATCTATGGTAGAATTTATGATTTTAGACATACCGGTTACTTTTGCACTACATTGGGATGACCATGGTTTCATCCTCTTGGTGGAGTTCCTTCTACGCTCCATCAAAAAATAAAATTCCCAAATGGGGATGAGACAGTGGTCATCGAGGCTGAGGATAATGAAGTGGTGAATGCATTGATGGTTGAGAGGCCTCTCAATGGGTTCCAAGTAGTTGTTATTCGTGATGATGAGATGGTAGATCTTAAAACCCTAACTATGATGAAGAAAATTAACCATCTACCTAGCACTGGGCTTGGAAAAGGGAAGATAAGTGTGACGGAGCTTCCAAACTTCAAGACTCAAACTACCAAGAAAGGGTTGTGATATGAAGAAGCTAACAAAAATGTTCAACCAAAGAAGAATGAGAAGATGAGCTTGTTAGTGTATATGCCCTAGGCCATTGATTTGGACCTTAATGTTATTCATTTTGTTATTAATAAAGAAGTTTTTATTATCATTGTTATGTTTGCATGTTATATATAATAATGATTATATCCCTGGTTTATTATTGTTATGGAGATAATAATAAATATAACTAGTGTAATATTGATTTGATAATCATAAGATGATTATAGGTATGAAGATACAAATCAATATTATGGATACATGTTAGAGAACAGTGTATTGGATAGACCCACATAGATATCACTTCATGGTTTAATGTCATAAGTGTATATCATAATAGTTTTCATTTAATCCTTTGACTTGAGATTGTCATAGTTTCCAACATAAGGAATATTATGTTTTGACATGATAAAACGTTATCTGTAACTAGATAATTATAAAGGTTATGCTTGAACATGGTATAAATTATGTAGAGGAAAATGAACAATCAAGATGGAATTTGTCCCTCTCTATGAGAGAGATATCTTCTGGGCCCCTCGATAAGTGTAACTGAGAAATGCATGGCCGTGCTCAAATAAGTTGATATAAGATCAATCTTATTTGTTTATCAGTTAACTTGGAGATCGAGTAATCATAAGTTTGGACAATATAAGTATGACATTTACTATGACTTATGTTCAAACTAGATATCGTGTGATAAAGGGATTAATGCATGTACTATTTCAGGTTTTCATTTATGATGATTCTCATGATTAATTGGGTAGTCGTAATGTCTTGCTAGAGGCCAATTATGATTTGTGCATTTCAATAGAGATTGAAATACACTACCAATTAATATGAGCCTATCGGGTCACACACATAGAACGTAGGCTGTACTTAAAATAATAATAATTAAATTTTTATTATTGCTGTTGGTATTATTATTATTATTAGATATTAATAATAATATTGTTATAATAATAATTATTAGATAATAATAATTAAAGACGTGGGTCCATATAGGATATGGACAGTTAGGGTTTTAAAAGGACTGGAGGCCTTGATGATATCATTATTATTCGTTTTGAAAGAAAACGGAAGAAGAAAAAAAAACCTAAAAACCCTAATTTCGTTTTTGCAAAAAGTTCAGCCACTGCCGTTGGTGAGCTAGCACTCAGAACGGCATACGTTTGTGTGGACTTCGTTAGAGGGTGTTCGTCTTCAGAAGGTAGCATCTGTTAATCGTTTTGAAGCTACACAAAAAGGTTAGTTTCGAATCTCTTTTATCGAACTGAATGGATCACATGGATCCTGGGAGTAAATCGAAAGAAATTTTTTGTTTTCCGCTGCGGCAAGGGTTGCAGATTCTTCTCGATTTTCTAACAGAGCTTCCCACCACTTGAGGAAGTTTTTGTCAAAGCTCCATACATGGGACCACTCCAAGGGAAGCCTGAGCCAATTATGTTCATGGGAAAGTTGATCCCGGATTTTGAGAGTTTTGTTAATGTTACTAAATTGGTGGAACATTTGAAGAAAGAGCTCATCCTGCCAACTGATAAGGAGCCTAGTCAAGAAGAGAAGAAGGAAGCTATCCTGAAAGTCCAGAAAACTCCAGAGGAAATTGCTACTTTAGTTGAAGAGAAGTTTGAAGATGTTCTAGTTTATGTTTTTGAGAATAATGATTTTGATTTTGATTTTAATTTGTCTGCTTTGTATGAGGATGATGATGTCTTATTTTCCAAGATGAATGCAATAAAGTCTAATTTTGCTTACTTGTGTGATGTTTTTCCTAATGGTTGCATACATTCAAGTAGTGATTACATTAGCATTTTTAATATTAACTCTGATGACAGACAAACATTAAATTTGGAAACAATTAATAATCCTAAAAATGTTAGCGTAGCATCCGACCTTACTCCTAAAGGGAGAGAGAGATTTAAAAATATTTAAGAAATATGAAGAAGTCTTTTCTTGGTCTTATGAGGATATGCCTGGGATTGAGTGAGATATAGCCAAGCACTTGATTCCTGCCTACACTCACATGAAACCTGTCAAACAAAAGCTTAGATGGTTAAGGCCGGAATGGGCAGAATTGGTCAAAGAAGAAGTCACTAAGCAGATACAAGTCAAATTTCTTAAAGTGATAGATTATCCTGACTGGTAAGCAAACATAGTTCCCATACTAAAGAAAGATGGAAGAATTAGGTTTTGTGTAGATTAGAGAGACTCGAACAAGGCTTCCCCTAAGGATGATTTCCCTTTACCCCATATAGATGTCCTTATTGATAGTGCAGCCTCTAGTGTGCTACACTTATTAATAGATGAATTTTTCGGAAACAATCAGGTGTTAATGGCCCAAGAGGATAAAGCCAAAACTGCTTTTATTACTACATGGGGCATATTTTGCTATAGCGTAATGCCTTTTGGGTTAAAGAATGCTGGTGCAACCTACCAAAGGATGGCCACCAGCTTGTTTCATGACATGATGCACAAAGAAGTCGAGGTTTATGTTGATAATATGATGGTTAAGTCGGATACAAGGGACCAATATTTCCAAAACTTAGAATTATTCTTTGAGAGGGCAGTAAAAATAAGCTAAGGTTGAACCTGAAGAAGTGCATGTTTGGGGTTACTTTAGGCAAGTTGTTGGGACATGTGATGTAACACCCTCATACTCTATATAAGTACTATACATATACCTGGTATACATACAATACGTATATAAAGTATAAGAATGTCACTTTTCGTTTTACTTTAAAACCCTTTATTCAAGTTCAAGCGATATTACATTAAATTAAAGAACATTTACGAAAATCATTATTCTTATAAAAATACAACATAATTAAAATCACATATGTATGCATCACCTTCTAGTTGGTCTCGAGACACTCTTACCCTTCTCGTGGCATCACAGCTAGACTTCCAGATCAACCGTATAAATACCTGAGCGATAAAACATCCGCGCTAAGCCCGAAAGCTTAGTAGTACAACTAAATAATAAAATACACTTTACCAAAATTATCATACCTCATATGTTTAGCATTATGTTTTAATGTTCTCTTACCATGTTTTCCTTTCTCAATGCATTCTTCATAAGTTCCCACTAATCTCATATACATAAACATATACATTAATTCAACCAATTACCATTCAAAGACCTATTCAACACCTTTTACGAAAGCAATTCTCACAAATTCCATATTCATATATATATATATATATATATTTCACACATCATACTTTATTTTTATAAAATCATATATCAAGAAAGTCCCTCAAAACATATTCACCTTCAATACATCAATGCACATATTACAAAAGCATAATTCATAACATTATTTTATCCACAATTCATCAAACATGAATCATACTTCCAATAAAGGCAGTTGTAGATCTCATTACTCATTTATTTCAACATTTAATATCACATTGACAACAAAGACATACTCGGGCCCAAACAACACACTGATATGTTATTCCAAGTTCAGAGTTACTGCTTTGGTCCATAATCATAATCATCAAGCCCGTAGGCATCATCTATAAATATCTCTATCCATGGATAGTGTAACAGACCCAGTCTCTTGGACCATCAACTCGGCAAATCTCGAGGAGATCCTCAACCCGGCAAGACTGTTACTATAATTCACATTTCACATTTCACATTTATCAAGTAACAGACCCAGTCTCTTGGACCATCAACCCGACTAAATCGAGGAGATCCTCAACCCGGCAAGACTGTTACTATAATTCACATTTCACATTTCACATTTATCAAGTAACAGACCCAGTCTCTTGGACCATCAACCGGACTAAATCGAGGAGATCCTCAACCCGGCAAGACTGTTACAAATCATATATCTCATAATCACAATTAGCAGAGTGTAACAGACCCAGTCTCTTGGATCTCAATTCGTCTCAAATTGAAGAGATCCTCAACCCGGCAAGACTGTTACCTTTCATTTTATAGGCATGCCTCCAAACTCAGAACTCTAAAAATGAATAACATATCAGACACACAATTCATCTATTATTTCATTATCAATTCTCATCATCATCTAGGCAAACATGCCCCACTTAATTCAATTGAATCATCACAGCCAATCACAATGGCTTCATATCACATTATATCTCAAATCACATTTCGAGTTTCATCATTGCTATATGCAACATCAATTACATTACTAAACAAACATATCATGAATCAATCATACCATATAGGCATGCTTCAATCATAAAATTAAAGTAATTCATCATCAATGATCTCATAATATTCCACATTATACACAACATGCCATTATTCATATGCATCATCAATCTACATATAGTACAATACAATTCATGAGATTGACAATGCATAAAACCTAACATGGTTCATATAATATCAACGTTATCATCAAATCATATTGATCAATTCAATTCATCACTCAAGTATACATAATCAATGACATTGCACATACTTTTTCATTGATCATTATATCTTCCACATTTCCTATATTATCATTGATATATTCATACATAACAATTTACCTTATTCAAGAACTTAGAATCCTCCATATACATTTGGTTGGATCATTATCGTTTTAAGTGTGTTTAGGTACAAAAGACATTTGAAGATCCAACAATGTTTGAAGACCAAATAACAAACACATTTGCAAACACCCTCAAGGGACACGGCCAAGCTTGTGGCCGTGTCTCCCAATATAAACATCCAGTAGCCAACACGCCCAAGGGACACGGCCAAGCTTGTGGCCGTGTCACTCAACACCAATTCAAGCAGTAGCAAACACGGGCAATGGACACGGCCAAGCCAGTGGCCGTGTCTCTCAACACAACAATCCAGTACCAGACACGGGCAAGGGACACGGCCGTGTCTCTCAACATAAATTAGACAGTAGCAAACACAGGCAAGGGACACGGCCAAGCCAGTGGCCGTGTCTCTCCAAAACTCATCCAACACGGCCAAATTTGCCCTAACTTGGCCGTGTCTCTCATAACTTGGCCGTGTCCTACAATAATTTGAAGACCAAACACTCGAAATTCATCCAAACCAAACCCCAAATCAACATTTCATCATTTTCCTTACAATTATCTCAACTCATCATCACTTAGATATTAATTTCACACATTTATATACTTCAATCTCTTGTTATCATCCACTTACACACCAATCAAACCAAACATAACCTAAATCCTAAAGAAATCCAACTAAGAAGATAAAAACTTATATATATAAGTATAATCAATAAATTCAACTCAAGAGATGAGTACTTACCTGAATATGTTGCCAAATCTTCATCTCCATCTTCAATACTCTTAACATCCTTAAGAAATTTTGATGAAGATCACCTTTCTCTCTCTCTCTCGTGCTCTCTCTCTCTCTCGTGCTCTCTTGTTCACGAAGAAGAAGAACAGAAGAAGAAGAAAGAAAGAAAGAAGGTTCTCCTCTCTTCCTTCATTCTTATCTCATATATATATATAATAATAATAATAATAATAATAATAATAATAACAATTATACCATTAAATCTCCACCACACACAATTCCTTTTGACTTTCTTATTCTTTTCTCTTTCCTTCAATACACACATTGAATCCAAATACAACAATAACCCCAACACTTTTAGGGTATACTTTAGGATATTACATGTGATAGGTCTAAATGGCATTGAGATTGACCCTAATAAAGTTAAGGCAATCAGGGTTATGCCATCCCCTGAGATGGAGAAGGAAGTTCGAGGATTTATTAGTCGATTACAGTACATTAGCAGATACATAACAAAGCTTACCACAATTTATGAACTGATCTTTAAATTGCTCAAGAAAAATCAACCATTCAAGTGGAAATAAGAGTGCTAAAAGGCCTTTGAGTGTATTAAGGAATATTTATTGAATCCACCTATTTTAAAGCCACATAAGCCTGGTAAACCATTATTATTATACTTAGCAGTAGAGGAAAAATTAATATGAGCAATTCCCACCCAAGCAGATGAATGAAGGGTTAAGTATGTAATTTATTGCTTAAGTAGAAAGCTCCTACCTTATGAAATTAAGTATAATATCATCGAAAATACATGCATAGCCGTGGTTTGGTCATCCAAGAAATTGTGACATTTCTTTCAGTCTTATAGTGTATAAACAATTTCCCTAATGTGCCAAGTAAAGTATTTGAGGGAAACACCTTCGTTGATTGGAAATATGGCAGATGGTTGATCATTTTAGAAGAGTTTGAGATTGAGTATATAACAAAAAAAAACCATTAAAGGTAAAGCAGTAGCAAAATTCCTGGCTCAACAGCCATTGTCAGATAGTGAAGAATTAGTTTTAGAATTTCTTGATGAATATTTAGGGGCCATAGAAGTACAAGGTTGGAAGATGTACTTTGATGGAGCAATAAACATAAAAGGTGCTAGTCTGGGTGTAATTTTGAAATCGTCCAAAAGGGAGCTCATCCCTCTAGCCAAGAAGTTGAAGTTTAAGGCAACCAACAACATGGTGGAGTATGAAGCTTGTACTGTTGGGCTGGAAACCCTTATGATCATGAAGGTGGATAAGATATAGGTCTTTGGTGATTTGTTGTTAGTGGTATCCCAAGTAAATGGTGAATGGGAGCTGAAGGAAGAGAAGTTAAAGCCTTACCACGATTATCTAACCATGATGAAGAAGAAATTCAAAGAGTGCAAATTTATAGACCTGCTAAGGGAGGAAAACCAGATGGCCAATGCCCTAGCCACGTTGGCTTCGGTATGGGAAGATCCTGTTAAGTTATTTCTTAAGCCTATGGTTTTGACCAGTTCATTGACTCCTTGTTATGAATATGAAATAATCATGGAAACCGATACGGACCACGATGCATTGTAAGACACCATTAGAAAATTTTTGGAAGGTAGGGAGTATCCACAAGATGCAACAAAGGAAGAGAGAAGAGATATAAGGTGATGGTCTTTGTAGTACATTACCTTTCATGGGGAGTTGTATCGAAGATGGCCTGATGGAGTGCATTTAGGATGCTTAAGGAAGTTTGAAGTCAAGCGGATTGTGTCTAAAATATATGCCGAAAGTTGCGGACCCCACATGAACAGGTTATCCCAGGTTAAGAAGATAATTCGACAAGGCTATTATATTATTGGTTGACTATGGGAAAAGGTTGTATTAATTTTGTGAGAAGGTGTCAACAGTGTCAAATGCGCGATAACTTGAACCACTTGTCTTCCGAAGAACTACATTCTATGTCTTTTTCCTAGCCTTTTGTAACTTGTAGAATTGACATCATCGGGGAGATACATTCGACGGCTTCAAATGGACATCGGTTTATTATAGTAACAGTTGATTATTTCTCAAAATGGGTTGAAGCAGAATCTTTCAATAAGCTGGGGGCAAGACAAATAGCTAGGTTTATTGAAAAGAACATTATCTGCAGATATGGGGCACACACAGTGTGATATCAGATAATGGGGTGCAGTTTCAAGGAGTAGTTAAGGATTTATTCTTATAGTACCATATCCATCATCACTGGTCTTCGCCTTATCGACCGAAGGCTAATGGTGTAGTAGAAGCAACCAACAAAAGAATTAAGCAGATTCTGTCCAAGATGACCAATAAATACAAGGATTGGTAGGAAATGTTTCCTTTTGCTTTGTGGGGGTATAGGACCAGTGGACTAGAATGATACCTTTTTCCTTTGTTTATGGGATGGAAGTTGTGTTGCCAATTGAGATTAAGATCAAATCGCTATAGGTAGTCCTGGAAGCTGAATCGCTTGAGACAGAATGGGTAGCAAGTAGATATGCACAACTGGCCTTGTTAGAAGAAAAAAGGTTGAAGGCATTGTATCATCACCAGTTGTAACAAAGAAAAATTGCTCTGGCTTACAATAGAAGGGTTAAGATAAGAAAGCTTAAAGTCGATGACCTAGTATTGAAGCAGTGCAAGCCTAATGTCCCTGACCCAAGAGGTAAATTTTGACCTTGTCAGGACGGACCGTGCATCGTAAAGCAATTCATGAGCAAGGGTGCAGTCAAGTTGTCAGACATGGACGAGAATAAATTTAGTGAGCCAGTAAACATTGATTGGTTGAAGAGTTTCTATGTTTAAAAAAAAGAAGAGCTCGCTAGGTTAAAAACCCAAAAGGGCAACCTAGGCAAAAGTTAGAGCAGCCCACTAGTTCCAAAAAAACTCGAAAGGGTAGGTTAGGCAACAATTAGGGATGAATGAGTGAAAATTGTCAATTAGAAAACCTGAAAGGGCTGGTTGGCGACAAGAGTGATCTTGTGTATGCCGGCTTAATGTTTTTGGTTGTTCTCTAATTTAATAAAACAAAGTTTATGTTAAAATTATTTTATGTGCATTATTTTGAATTATTTAACCATTTGGGTAAAATAAAAACCACAATAGCAAAAGTTGATGACAAATTATAAAAGGAAATAAAACATCTTTTATTTATCATTATTGTTCATCCTAACATTATTTTTTTCTAAAAATTAACAAATGTAAAATCTATGATAGACGATAAGTATAGCGTTCAGGCCAGCTTTGCTTCAGTTGATCCTAGAAGGCTTCGGTCAGACGAGGCATGTCCAAATCAAGAGTAAATTCAGCACCTCAAGGCTTGGCTCAATACTGGCGGTCAAATCGATGAGGATCAAAGCAAGTGCCACGATGAAGAGCAGCACGAGGAACATACATCAGATACGTCTGAATGGTGACATGGGTAATCTTCCACCAAGGCACCAACCAACAGATATTAATCACAACTCATGAGTGAATCCAGTCCATCCAGTCAGCATATGAGGAAGCAAGACATAACAATTTTCTAGTAGAATGATGTCATGGTAGATACTTGGTGAAGTCTACTAACGGGGTATCGAGCAAGCAGAGGCGCTCCTGTATCCAAATCTGTAAAAGGAATAGTGAATCAGTAGAGGACTCCTAGCCAACCTCCTTGAAGATTCTAAATTGAATTGTTCCAATCCAACTAAGGTCTCGCCAAGATCATGGGTATCGGTGATAATCATCCTTCCATTTTGTCCACGATGTCCAGTACTTGTGGATCAATGTCATCATCTACAGAAACAAGCAAGAATTAGCCAAACAAACATAAACAGAATGTGCATCCCCAAGCTTTGGTCGGAGCCAAATGAGAAGTGCAAAAATCGATTAAGGGACCAAGCAAAATTTTCTCACCACTAGTCAATTGTAGAACTTCAGGTTTAGAAAGTTGAAACAACATCTGCATCTTTTGTTGAGTTTTGGAAGTCATTATGGGTAATGCCATTGGTTGACTGATTGGATATCCAAGAATGTCTTCAAATTCTTCAATCATAGGACACATTTCAAAATTGTTTACCTTGAAAGTCCTAGTTTTCACATCCCAAAAAGAAGCCATGGCATGTAAGAATGGTTGGTCCAATTTGACATTTTGAAAACATTTCAAGAAATTAAGTTGGAACCATGACATTTGTTCCCATGCGTTGCCTTGATGTTTTTAAATAAATTCTTCACCTTTCTCAAATTAGCCTCGGTCATGGTTGAGTTTAATAACTGCAACTAATTTGAACTGATGATGGTAGGAGCTGAATGATGGAAATTAAGGTAGTTTGAATTCATTTTGCAAAACGTAACTGGGATTAAAAATTTAAAGATGTTTTGAATTGATTATGCGAGGTTTATTTGTAAAGAGAGTTAGCAATTTGAATAGGTGATGGTTTAATCTATCTTGAATGAAGAATTGCAACTGATTTATATAAGCTCTGGCTTGTGGACCGAGGCACATGAGAAATGGGTAGCAATTTAAATCCAAGATGCACGAGGAAAGGAGTCCAAAATTGGGTGGTGACCGAATATATTAAGGTTTTTGAATTTCATTCCATGATGAAACCAAAATTTGGATCATCATGTACTACTGTATATATAATATATATATATATATAAAAGAAAACAGTAAAAAGAATTGAAAAAGTCAAAGTAACAGAAAAGTTATTATTATTATTATTATTATTACTACAAGTTTTTATTTAATTTGATACAAGTTTTACAAGTCAGTCACTGCGAAGAAGGAGGCAGTCCATAATTGAATAAAGCCCTAAAAAAGTCATCACCTGTTGGAGGATGGGGCATATCATCCATCCAATGTCCACTTGGAGAGGAAGCACCTGAACCTCTACTGCCCTAAAAATCGGGTCTATCATCACTTGAAAATGGAGGAGACATATCATGGATATCAGTCTGGGGCCCTCTTGATGAAGAAGCATTCAGATCCCTCACGCCCTAAAATCGAAAGTATCAGAAGTCCTGTTCCTCCTATCGATGATTAGCTGCTAACTCTTCTTAAAGATTTTTTCTGCTCCTCGAGCATCCGCTATGAATTAGACAAGGAAAGGGTAAGTCCATACATTTTTATGCATACATACAAGCATATATCATTACGGAACTGGATGGCATGCCAGGTAATTTGGATCAAAAACCTGCAGATAAGATGACATGTCTAAATAAGAGGGGGCAGATGGAGAAAACTGCCACTGTATCAGAGTATCATATAGAGGGACAACTCCATGACTAGGGGAACCATCAACTGGTAATAATCATGCCAATAGTCATAACAAATTAAGAAGAAATAGCTACGATGACAAATCGATAGATACTTGAGAAGTGTCAGCCCAAGAGTCACCAAGAGAATGGAAAGAAGGCTCACCCTTATCTTTTTCCTTATCTTCATCTACTTTTTCATATTCTTCCTCTTCTCCTTCCTCCCCTTCTATTTCTTCAGTTGATCCCAGATAAATTGAGCATATGGCACGTCCGGTGAAAGCAGGAAGTCATGAACATCAAAGCCATTGCGACAGCCACTCCAATAAGGTTCAAGCATAGATATGGTGTTTAGTACAAATAATAGAATATCACCTGGTACTCTCCATCGGTTAGGTCTGAGGAACCAGTCATGTACTCTTTCACCAAAAAACTAGCCACAAGAGACTAGACCAATAATAATTCGACGGGAGTTTTGTAAGGCCATTACATCAGTCATGCATCTAATCCAACCATTTCTCCATTGAGCTCTCCACCAAGCCGTATCCACCTGGAAAAAAGCAAATAGGTAATTTGTTTGATCTAAGTTTGATATTAATATTAACATTTTTTCTTACTTGGTCCCAGGTTAGGCAACTCAAGTGGTAGCAGTGAGAGTGTACATGGTGACTTTCGGGCATTTCCCTACAGCCCGACAACCAGACACCTAGCCTTGGAAAATCAACCGACGGCCAATTAATGTTTGGAACCCTCACCAAGTTATGCTTATATGCCCAAACCTACACATGAAGGAGAAAATCAAGTCTATGCACATGCATTATTTGGATTAATAGTTTTAAAAGATATTGATACCTCGGCAAAGGCTGTGAAATCAATGAATAATGTTTTCTTCATACAGAGTACATCAAAATTGTGATAAAGACAAGCGAGACCAGATTCTCCCCATGCATGGTCTAAGTCAGAAAGGGCGCAGAACACTGATAAGTGAATGGCTGACTTGGTGCTGCCCAAAATGGTCACCCCAAGCAAGTATAATAGGAACCCCCAGGTATATTATTTTGCCTTCTCGCCCTACACGGGTCGAGTATATTTTACCCAATACTCTCAGATAGGCTCATATATGATTTTGTATGATCTCCTATACCGGGGCCTGACAACAATCAACTGTCAGATTTCTTCTTCCTTTAAGATATTATTGGTCAAAAGGACATGGGTTCCATCAAATCAGAGACAGATTATAGCAGAAAATTTGACCAAACCAATTGTCATCTCTGCAATGGGCAAATAAAAAGTATGAGTTGTGTCAAACCATCACTCCGCAAGTGCATGAATCACGCTTCGGTCAATGTGATACCCCATTGCTGGTAATTGCAAAACAAAGTCCTCAAAACTACTTTCTTGAACCATTCTCTTTACTACGGGCGGGGCCTGGTTATACCACTTGTGGGCCTTTTGAATATTTCCTCCTACTTTAATATCACAACCATCATGATGTCCAAATATAGGTAAGTCAAGGTAAGTACACACATAAATTTTCATGCATATTTTTGTACAATAATTTTTTCTGTATTAATTTTCATATGCATTGTTTTACAATAATTTCTTTTACTACATAATTTCTTATACATATTTTCGTAAGTTTCTAATGCATCAAATAGTTTTATGAATAATTTTGTAATTTTTGCTGTAATAATTTCTATAACTTCTGCTACACACATGTTTTATATACTCCTTTCCATAAATTTTACAGCATAAATGTTTCATACATATTTTTATTCACTTTCATACTTATTTTTTTTTTGTATATTTTACATAAGTAATTAAACAGATAGCAAAATACCACTTACTGGTGTTTTTTCATTGGAACTCTGGTGGAGATGCATCCTGAGTAATAACAGAATTTGCTCCATCTCGTTGTCTTGGAGGTAAGCAATCAATTCATTATTTGATCGAGTCACATACCTTGAGGAGTGTTGGATGCCATCCATGGTACGCATTTAAGCTTTTAAAATCTCAAATTCTAAGCAAAAGGGTAAAGATGAAAGGGTTCTGTGTTTTGTTTGACAAATTGAAATAGCGCTATCCTTTATATATATATATATATATAAGCAAAAAAAAAGATGTAACATAAAGGGAAAAATAATATAATAAAAGGACAAAGACACATGCCCTTGTCCCTCTCTTGCCCATTTTAATTATTCAAAGTTACTTTAGTTAGCATTATTATTTTTCGATGGTAGTAGTCAAAGTTGGCTTTTCTGTTTCAATAATTCACAACATACGTGTAAATAGTAAATATAAATTTATTATGTGTATATTTTTTTCGTGTCTAAAAAAATATTTTAATAATATTTTTTTCATGCAGGGGGCAAGAGTACATAGGTACAGAAAAAAATAACCTAATTTTTTGCAAAATGCTTTACTGGCTCTAATTAATTTTTGCGGGTATCTAGGGTCTAGAACCTAAATCATTTTTTAGTACAGAACTCAAACCGTGTCCATAACAAAAACAACCTCAGGTTTATAACCCAAATCATTTTGAGTCCAGAACTCAAACCGGGTCCAGAACACAAACAACCTTGGGTTAAGAATAAAAATAATTTTTGAGTCTAAAACTCAAACCGGGTCCAGAATGCAAACCACCTCAGGTCCAGAACCCAAATCATTTTTTATTCCAAAACTCCAACAGGGTCCAGAACCCAAATTGCCTTGGGTCTAAAACCCAAATCATTTTCGAGTCTAGAACTCAAATCAGGTCCATACCCAAATCACCTCAGGTCCAGAACCCAAATCATTTTCGAGCCCAAAACTAAAACTGGGTCCAGAACCCAAACCACCTCGAGTCCAAAACTAAAATTATTTTTTAGTCTAGAACTCAAATTTGGTCCAGAACTCAAACCACCTCGGGTCAAGAATCCAAATCTTTTTTTAGTTCAGAGCTCAAACTGGGTTCAGAACCCAAACCACCTCGGGTCTAGGACCCAAATCTTTTTCGAGTCCGAAAATCAAACCGGATCCAAAACCCATTTTTTGCCAAAATTAATGCAACAGCCATGTTGTTTTTCACTATCTGAATCAATTCAAGATCGTTCAAGCAGGGGGCAAACTGTAGACCCTTAATTTTTGCCCTAAGTTGGTACAGTCTTAATTAAAGAATGCCAAAATAAATTTGATCCAATTTTAAAAGATGTGAACTTAATTTACAACTTTTATATAAGTCGGTCCAGTTTCAAATGGCACAAATTCAACTGTAAAACCCTAAATTTAGTTTTTTAGGCCTAAATTAAAACTTTTTAGTCCAGAAATTAGAAAATACAAGAGTCATTTGAGTCGGGGAGGCCTAGGTAGACTTGAGCCATTGCTCATGTCTATGTGGAAGGCTTAGGTAGACATGAGCATGGCTCATGTCGATCTGGTAGTCCAAATCAACATGAGCCAAGGCTCATGTAGACCTGGACATCCAGGTCGACATGATCCTAGCTAGTTGCCCAGATCGACATGGCCTCTGGGACACTAGGTCGATATGATCTTGAATTATTTTGAGTTTTGGCCAATCATTTGGTTTCCTAATTAAGCTCGAATTTATTTTAAAGACAGATTAAAATTGGGTTTAGGGTTTTTAGGGTGACGGTTTTGCCTATAAATAATAATGCTTAATACTAAAACTGGGATCAATAATTTTAGCAAGGAAAGCAACACTAAGCAACAATAATTAACATTCATTAACACTTCAAAGGCAGTAATCACTATCCTTTATCTTTACTTAGCCAGAAACAACCATTGGTGCTGGCAATAGATTGGAATCAATAGCCAATTTGGTAGAGCCTTCAATGCAGATTTTGTGTCTTAAGCTTAATTTATTTAAACATACAGTAATTCCATCTTTTCTTTTAAATATTTCTATTGTTATTTTGATCTAGTTAGAATTGTTAAACCACAGTCCATCCTGCAATTTATAAAAATCCTAAATATCCAAAAAACTCCAAACCCTTATTTGCTTTGCAGTTTCTAAAAAACCCTAACTTGTTTTGCAAGTCCAAAAACCCTTCACTGTATTCAAAATATGAAAAACACTAAATTGTCTTCTTAATTCCAAAAACCCTAAATTGTTTTCAAAATATCAAAAACACTAAATTGCCTTCTTAATTCCAAAAACCCTAAAAATTATTTTCAAAATATCAGAAAATCCTAAATTGTTTTCTTAATTATCAAACTAACTTATTTTCCTGAACCCTAAACTGCATTCCTAAAATAATTTATTAAAAACCCTAATATCTTTTAAAACCTTCATCCAGTAAACCTAAAACCCTAATCCAGCAAATCTAAAACCCCAATTCCAATAAACCTAATTTCAAAGACCTAATCTAAAATACACAACCAAATTTCCAAACCTTATTGCCCTAAAGACTCTAAACCGTAATCCAAATGTCCAGTAGCCCATAAATCCCAATTTTATTTCTAAACCTTAATCCCATAATACCAAAACCCTAATTCAAAACCCTAAGCCCTAGTTTCCAAGAAATGATAAATCCAAACCTTAAGACCTTAAACCCTAGTTCCAAAACCCATATTTCTTTGACCCTAAAATTCAAAACCTTATTTTCTAAATTTTCTAATCCTAACTTAGTAACCTTTATTATTATTTGATTTCAAAATCTCAAACCCTATTTTTATTTACTTAGTGATTTAAACTCTAGTTTTAATTATTTATATGATTTGTTATTTGTTATATGATGGGTGGTTTATTTTACTTTATGATGAATGTTTTGTTTTAATTATCATGTTAGAATGATTTAATTTTCTTAATTAATTATTTATTTGATTTCTTGATTTGTAAAAGGCATGTTCCCACTTTGTGGGTGCCTCAGTTTTTATTATGTGATTTAGTTTATAGTTTAAAGATTTTGGGACTATTATAAAGGACATTTTTTCATTTTTTGGTTGGTGTCCTATTTCATTTTCTTTATGTACATTTAGACATTGTAAGGACATGTTTCCATCTTTGGATGGGTACCTATTTATTGCTTTGTTTTAATTTATTTTAATGTAATAAATTCTTTATTTATTTTTGAATCACATGTAGTATGAATAATAACATAATGTTTAAAAATTTTATAATATTTAGACCTAAAACAGAGGCTGGTTCTAATAAATCGGGCGTTGTGGGTGTGCTGGGTCATTCTCACCTTCCCCACACGTACCCAACTTTTTGAACCCATTAGGAGGTTAGGGATTCCTTAGGAATTGAGTCATCCACCCCTTTCTTTTTCCCAGCTCGTACGGATGGCGACTCCATTTCCTCTGGCTTTAGGCCCATGTTCTCTAAAACCCTCAGTCTAACAGTGCCGAAGTTGCAAGAACCATTCCATATGGTAGTGGGGGTAAAAATCCCCTCTCACAATACCTATCATCAAGTACTTATGTAACATTAACTAAACATTTGTATTGTATATATCAACTCAAAATTCTAATCAAAGACTCTACCGTGTCAATATAATATCACGCCCATGCCTTTCAAATAATTTCTGTCATTAGCTTTCAAATTCTTTGATTCACACATTTGCTTCTTTATCTTACTCTCTCTGCTATCTAAAATCATCAATAACTCCTCCATCTGTCATACCTTTTATGTCATTTCTCCAATTGTATTTTCACCTTTTACATTAATGTAAAATCCTCTGATCAAGTACAATTATCTTTTATTTATTCTCCAACTATGCACTTATTTAATTATCAATATAAATATGTCAACCTTTTCTCATATAAATCTTATTTTTCGAACTTATCCAATAAATCGATCTCATTGCTATCTTGAAAACCTGATATCAATTATAGATACTCCAACAATTTACTCATTATGTTGCGATTAATTTCATCCACTTAAATCAAATAATTCAGGTCTTGATTAATCAACTAAATACCGTTTATAAATAAATTAAAATCCATTTATTATGAAATCATTATATATCCATTATTAAATTTTTACATCCACCTTAAATATCCAAAAATATGTTTATCACTTTTCTCATAATATCCACTTCCACATAACACATTAATAAATACATCTCAGTTGTGCAACCAAATATAAATTGCATACATAACCTCAACTCACTTTAATTTAGTAAACCATTTATATAAATTCACATTTTAATAGCTCATAATAAGGAACAACATTTAAATTTTTATTCACTCATACTAAATTTTAACTAACTCAATACTATTTATCACTTCGATAAATTATCAATATATTTTCACAATAAACAGATTTGCCAACATATACTAATTCTCTCTTTAATTTTAATTTTGAACTCTTTGTTCTAATTTATTAAAAACTCCACATCCATTCTTCATACATCTACCAATCCATAGGTAAATTTTCATAATTTTCTTCAATCATTTGTCACCTAAAATTAATTAATTACCCATCTCCACAAATCTGTATGACTTCTCCACTTTCATGCCAATCTCAAATTTCCATTTTTCATTCCTCACCAAATCTTCACAAAAGATTATAAACTTTTACTGACATGCACTTGGCACATATATGGACATATATTTAAAATTTTAGATTTTTCCAAGTTGATTTGCTATATTTAAACATTAAGTTTTCCAAACCCCACACAATCTGTTTCTTTGATAATTATGTTGGCAGTACCTATTCACCTAATTGTTTCAGGTATCAAATCATAATAAAAATTTATGAAATTTCTTAATTTACATTCTAACACATAGAAAATCTTTCACTTAAAATTTCAAGCTCATATAATGTCTCTAGATTGGTCCAAAAATTCAGACAAAATCACTTCGCTGCACATATGAAAAATTTTCATCAAAAATAATACTCATCTCTGATGCTTTTTATTTCATAACCTAGATCGTTTCTTTAATTTCACTTGTTTATCAATTGAATCAATCATAAATCTTAATTTAGTTTTTAATTAATTTTTAGTTAATTTTTTTAATTTTTTTTCAAGTGAAAGCTTCAAAGGTTCTTAATTTAAAATATCTCAAATGACGCTTCTGCTACGCCATTATAATGTACACATCCCAGACGCTATCTTAACTTATATCCGTTATATCGAATGAACTTTGCCACATTAGATACCAACATAGGTGCCAATGCATATGCTTATATTAAAACTCATTTCACTATTTTAAAATTTCTCTTTCTCATTTTAAAAATTCACCTAGGTCGAGATTCTCAAACCTAGCTTTGATGCCAAAATAATTATAACACTCTTATACTATATATACGTACAATACATACACCCGGTATATGTAATATATGCATATACAATACGAAAATATCATAGTTTCTAGTCTTATTAAACTTTTATAAATTCAAGAAAATATTTTACAACTTAAATATACTTTAATAAATAAATAAAAATACTAATTAATAATTCAAAAACTAAAAATGCATAATTAAATGAAAAATCTCTGGAAAAATTCACAAGAGTTGTCTTTAATTTGGATAAATTCTAAAACAACGAGCACACAACATGCATAAAAATTTTATACTTCCAAAACTTTAATAATTCTATTCATTCTCTAAGCTCACTACTTTATTAGTATAGAATTAAAATCTCAACACCTTAAACTTTATCTATCAAAATCAAATATTGATGTAGATATATACACATTGTCATCTTAAATCTTGATAAACCAATACAAGTATTATGAGTTAATTTACATAAACAAAAATACTTAAATCATAAATATACATGTATGTAAATGGCATGATTGGTCTTGCGGTAGTCTAGATCATCAAGCATCTACCACAGTCTGGGTTCCACTGATCGGCAACGCTCTTACCAATGCGATTTATACAACTGTGCTAAGCTTTACAGCTTAGTGATACGTATCTATAAATAATAAACATTATACTTACACCTTCTTACTTTTTATTTTATTCCTGAGGTATATACATATGTTTATCTTTTTATTCTCCAATCTCAACTATCAAATCCAGTACACATAATATCAATTTTATGACCCAATTCTACTTAGGTCAATACCATCTCTCGACCCAGCTCTACGTAGGTCTATCAACATATATGTCTTCAACAAATATTATAAACATCATAAATTATTTTAATCCAAACATCATATTCCATTATCCACGACACAATACACATATACAAATAAACATATCACATACATACACATTGGGCTCAAGTAACCCTATATAGTATTTTGGTTCTAGAGATATTGTCATGGTCTATAGCGACATTGGGGATCTAAGTATCGCAACCGTCCCTGTTGACACCATTGTGTCTAGCCCTGAAGGCAAATAATAGTGTCACCCAACGTCTAGCCTAAAGGCAAATAGTAGTGATGCCTAGCAACTGGCCTGAAAGGCAATTGATCGTGACGCCAGTGTCTAGCCCGAAGGCAAATCATATAGCACCATAAACAATTCTCTAGAACAAGATACTATACAAGGCAAACATACATTTCATTCCACATTACCATTTAAACATCATTAATTTCCATATTTCATCATCTTTCTAGCTACAACCACAATGTGACTAGTGAATCACATTTCTAGTACATTTATCAAATTTTTCATATCTCTTGTGATCATGTCAAACTATGATCATCATCACATATCTTGTATAGGTATCAAATTTTCATATTTTTTCTCATTTTATAATTATTATCTACATTTCACATTCTTTTTCCATATTTTTTGACTGATAAACCAAACCATCATCACATTCAAATCAAATGTGGCTCACTTCCACATTTTAGAGCACAACTTGCACTTTTCACATTTTATACAAACATCACATTACACATCACATATAACACATTCCAATACATTTTATCATCATATCTCAACACATTCATTTATTTATTATTTATACACCATTTACATCAATTCTACATAACATTTCTCCAAAATACTATTTTCACCATCACTACCTTATTCAAGCTTCAACATATCAATCTCATTTCCATCATTCAACTATATAATCATCCATAATACATCTATATAACATCAAAAACAATGTATTATTACAATTAAAAATGCATTCTCCATAAATCCTAATTTTACATAATATGGCCATAACCTTAACTTCATCCAAACTTAACTATACTCAATTTCTATCCATAAAGTCACGGCATATACATCCATACAAATTTAAAACAACTCTCATTAACAATTATTAAAACCTTGTTTAAATTTCCAATTCTCACATATTAACCCTAAAATTTTAACTTCATCAAATCCTACTCATTTTTAATTTTTAAACATATAATCATTATATATATATCAAACTAACTTCAAAATAATCCATATTATCAATTATAAACATTACCATCAAAATCCAAAAATTTACATAATCCTATATTTCAAGAAAACTCACTTAAAAATAAAAATAACTTACTTAAAGCTTAAAAATTCTTCAAAATTACCCAAAATCCTTTAGAATCTTTGTGAAATTTGATGGATTGAAGAAAAGAAAAGCTTTTTTTTCTTTGGCTATGGTGGGTAACGTGTGATGAGAAGAAGAAAAAGAAGAAGAAGAGATGGACTTTTTATTTTTCTATCTTTCTTTCTCATCCGCATGAATATATAAATTCAATTAAGTAATTATTAATTTATTAAGACATTTTTAGTTTCTTCCTATTAAAATTATTTTAATTTTAATTTTAATTTTTTCTATTTTACTTTCTTTCTTTTCTCTTAACCATTTATATATAATATAATTTATTAATTATTAGATTCCCATAATTTTCCACTATTACCAAAAATTACTTTGATTTTGAATTATTTAATTAAATAATTAATTATTTTACTACCTTTAATTTTCACCAATTACTTTATTTCCTTCTTTAACTTTCTTTCCCTCTATTATTATTATTATTATTATTATTATTATTATTATTATTATTATTATTATTATTATTATTATTATTATTATTATTATTATTATTGTTATTGTTATCATCATCATCATCATCATCATCATCATCATCAACAACTTTGCCAACACCACTTTATACTTAATATATGTATGTGGTATATTTTATGTATATGTATGTCATTTATATATTACTTATATGTTACATATACTTTTATGTATATGTTTATCTAATGTATTTATATGATGTATATATAGAGTATATTTAATATTTATTTATATATTATGTGTACCCTATGTCCACATTAATTATACCATATATATAATATAATATAATATAATATAATATAATATAATATAATATAATATAATATAATATAATATAATATAATATAATATAATATAATATAATATAATATAATATATCCAACATACAATATATATATTATGTATATACTATGTATACACTAGGTATACATTAGGTATATACAACACATATACCTCTAAATATATTTTTTTTTATTTTTTCCAAGATTAAGAATGTTACACTATGTCAATTTGGTAAATGACATAAGAGTTAATTTAAAACTAAGAATGTTGTAAGCACATCTAAACCCCTAGAACTAATTTACTTAGATTTATTTGGTCCAAATAGAGTTGCTAGTCTAGGAGACAAGTTGTATACATTTGTGCTTATTGATGATTACTCAAAATTTACATGGGTTAATTTCGTAGCTCAAAAGAATGAAGCTTTCAATTATTTTAAAATTTTTGCAAAAAGAGTTCAAAATGTAAAAGATTATGTAATCACATCTATTAGAAGTGATCATGGCAAAGAATTTGAGAATGAAAACTTTAAAATTTTTTTCAATGAGTTTGGTATTTCACAAAACTTTTTGGCTTTTAGAACACCACAACAAAAATGGCGTGGTTGAAAGAAAAAAAAAAGAATATTGGTTGAAATGGCTTGGACAATGCTCAATGAATACATTTACCATCTTTCTTTTGGGTGGAGGTCGTTAATATGCATGTTGTATTTCAAATCATACCTTAGAGTTTTTGGATGCAAATGCTTCATTTTGAATACCAAGGATAATCTTGAAAAATTCTCATCCAAATCAGATGAAGGCATATTTTTAGGGTATTCATCTTTTAGCAAAGCATATAGAGTATTTAATAAGAGAACACTAGTAGTTGAAGAATCAATGCATGTTATTTTTTATGAATACTCTAAACTTCATCAAAGGAAAGATAGTTCTCTTGATGATTTTGTAGGTACATTTTAAAGAACAAGAAATAAACAATGTTTCAAAGGACAATCATAATGAAATTGAGACAAGAATGGAATAAGAAGAAGAATCTCAAGAACTACCCAAAGATTGGCAATTCAAGAAGGATCATTCAAAAGAACTTGTGATTTGTGACACATCAAAGGGAATAACTTCTAGATCTAAACTTAAATTCTTTGATTCAAATGTTGCCTTTGTTTCTCAAATTGAGCCAAGGAATATTGAGGAGGCTCTTAGTGATGAATGTTGGGTGATTGCTATACAAGATGATCTCAATCAATTTGAAGAAATAAAGTATGAAAACTTTTTCCAAACTTAAAGATCATCCAATTATAGAATGTAAATGGGTAGATAGGAATAAGCTTAATGAAAATAGTCTCATTACTAAAAATGCAACACCCATAAATTTTAAATATTATTAAATAATTAATTTGGAGGGTTATTAATATGTTGGAAGTGAATAATACAAGGTTTAAACATAATAAATACAAAGTATATGTATATTGGTTACATAATATATACATGATGTATACATTGTCACTAAAAGATAAAGTTTGGTAAAAAGTTAAAAATTAGATATAATAATATTAATAATAATAAAAGTAAAATAAGATTAAAAATATATTTTTTATAACATCCTAAAATTTTTGAAAATTTCTAATTTTTGGAAAATTTGATAAAATAAATTAGAATTTAAAAGGATAAATTAAATGAATGCTTTTAAATGAAAAATGAAGGGATTTTAAATGAAAAAGTGGAATATATATATGATATATATGCAAAATATACATAACAAATAAAAGTTAACACTTTTTAAATGAAAAGGGTATTTTGGTAATTAAATCTTATAAATTCAAAATTAATAAATTAATTCAAAAATAAATTAAGTTTGAATGAAAAAGGGAAATTAGGACTTTTAATTTATTAAAAAAATAATTAAATAATTAAATATTAAATTATTTTAATATATATATATGTGGTTAGAAAAAAGATGAAAGGAAAAGAAATATTAAAAGTCTTCTTCTTCTTCTCCTTCCTTTGGCCGAATTTTCCATGGGAGTTAGACCAAGAATTTGTTTCTTCCATACTCCATAAATTGAAGAAATTAACAAGTTGCAAGTGGATTTTTAGTGATCTTCACAAAAATTAGTAAGTTTCCATCTCTTTTCTTTGATTTCCTTGGAAATTTGGATTATGTAAGTTTTGAGATTTGATGTAGTATGTTATAATTGTTGTAATTGGTGTGTATGATGTTATTTTGGGTAGTTAACAATAATTCTACGGTTAGATTGAAGAGATGATGGAGTTTGATTAAAGAATGGTAAAGAGAGAGAATTTAGGGTTATGGATTTTTGGGGTTTTGAAAACAAGAACTTTAATTGTGAAAATTGGTTCTAAATGAGTTTTTTTGATTCATAAACAAGTTTTTAAAGTCAAATATTGAATTTGGTGGTGTTGGGTTGGAGTTTGAGCATGGAAGTGGAGATTTAGGGTTTTGGAAAAGTGATTTTCCAAAGTGGTTGAATTGTGTGATTTTATTTGTTTAAACATGTTGTTTAGTGTTAAAAGTGATGAATATAAGCTTGGAATGAGTAATGGATTGTGTTGGATTGGAAAACCTTCAATGGGGGAAGGTTATGCCATTTTTGAGATTTTGTGTATAAGAGTGTATTTTTATAATGTAAATGATTTAAATGTATTAAAATATGTTGTTAATAATATAAATAAACCTAAAACACTAATTTAATTATAGTTGAATGGAATTCTAATGTTGAAGTAAAGAAAGGCTAAATTTTTGGAAATTTGTAGGAGTGATGTGTAATTATGGTTTAATGTTGGAAATGCCATTAAATGTGATACTAAATGATTATTTGTTATCACATTTGGTTTAGGCATTGAGGGGGGTTGATTTGCTTCATCCAAGTGGTGAAGGCCAACCTGGAAAGATTGGATTGAAGGTTGTTTTTTGCTTGCTTTGGGTTGCTAGGGGAGGTATGTACAAACTTTGAATATAATGTTTATATTTGCATAACATTTGGGCTTAACACATTTTGGTTGAAAAATGTGTTAAGCTACTTGGTTCATTGATTGTGTATGAATAATATGATATGACATTTGTAATGTCATATATGTGTTAAATGCATTGTGAAAAGCCATTGATAATGGTTAAATTGTGTAACATGTGAAATATGCATATTATGTGAAAATACCCAAAGTAATTGGGTAATGTGTTGTGAATGCAAAAGTGAGATATGTGTAATAATGAAATGAATTAATATTGATAAAAATGAGAAAAGTGATAAAAATGAGAAAGATGTGAAAAATGAGAAAAGTGAGAAAAAAAATGTGAAAATAAGGCAATATGCCTAGATTGAATATGTAAAAATGAGAAAGAGATTAATAATGAGAACTATGAATAAATTGTGTGCCTAGTATGTTATTCAATTTTTAGAGTTCTGGGTTTAGCAGCATGCCTATGATTGCTTACGGGCTATATACTGAAATGGTGAAAAGACTGGGTCGTAAGCCAGGCCAACTGATAAATATGATATTTTTGGGGTGAAAAGACTGGGTCATAAGCCTCAAAAACTGTAGCAGTCTAGCCGGGTTGAGGACTAAGATACTGGGGCCTAAGGGTCTAGCCGGGTTGAGGTCCAAGAGACTGGGGCTGTTACATTATCCATGGATACATTGCCTACGGGGCTAGACACATGGTGTCATTATGACCAAAGCAGTAACTCTGAAATTTGAATAGCATATTAGATCCTTTTTGGGCCCATGCTTGTCTTTTTTTTACTGCGAATTATGAATTATGATACAATTGAGTAATATAAAGTTATGAGTTGTGCTTATGAAATATTTGAAAAATATAAGAAAGTGGATTGATGTGACATCTATATACATTGTGCATTTAGTATTGCATTGAGTTATATTGTTATTATCAAAGTTTGTACCACTAGGCTTCGGCTTAGTGCGATTGTTTCCATCGCGCAGGTGACAGGGTAGACCCAGTTGAGCTAGAGAGTTCTTCTAGACCAGGTCAGGTCTAGACTTATAGTTGAGCTTGTTGAGTTGCTATCGAGATTAGAAACACTGCCAGCAGCATGTATATATTTTTATGTTATTGACATTTTGAGTTTTATGCATAATATATTATGTTTTGAATTTTACGTATTGTATATTATAAAGAATGTTTGGGTCAATGTATTTAAAATGGGAGAGTAAGTGTGTTTTAAATTATATATATCTATATCTATAAATGTTTGAGAAACTTGGTGAAATTGAGAAGTATGGTTGAGATGGTGATTGGAAATTATTTGGGAGTGTTTTCTTTTTGCAGGTTGAGTAATTGCTAAATTTTGGGATATCCAAAATTCAAACAAAACTCTGGCGAATTTTTCCCATAGATTTTTATATATATTATTTATTTTGGGTTCTTATAATAAGTAAAAAATATTTATATTCTATTTAATTTTTATATATTTAGAATTTGAAATTTTAAATTGGAAATGTAAAAAAAAATTAGTAAACCGGTCTGTGACATTTTTGTACCGTATATGCGTATTTTACATATGCTAGAAATATATATTGTACGTATATAGAGTATAAGGGTGTTACAATTTTGGATTGAAAAACTAAAAATATTTAATATTTTATTAATTATTTAATTATTATGTATATATGTGTGGTTGGAAAGAAAGAAGAAAAAAGTCAAAAATATGAAAATATCTTGATCTTCTTCTTCACCACCATTTTTGGTCGAATTTTGAGGGAGGGAGAGAGGATTTTTGCTACATCAAATTCATTAAATTTCATGGAGATTTCAAAGAAATTAAAGTATTTATGAAGAATAATCAAGAATTAGATAAGTATTTTCTAAATTTAAGAAGTTTTCTTTGTGTTTTATGAATATGTGATTTTTGGGTATGAGATAGAGGTGTCTATAATTATTTTAGTGGGTTGTTTTAAAGCTATTGTGATGTGGATTTTATGATTCCATGGTTGGAAGTTGGATATGAATGGGTTTTGGTGGAGTTTGGGGTTTTAGGGTTGAATATGTGAAAATTGGAATTTTGATAAAGGTTTCAATAATTGCTAATATGCATTGTTTTTATGTTATATTGATGTTGATGTAATGATTTTAAGATTGGTTGATGGAAAATATAGTGGTTGGTTGAAGTTTAAAGAACTTAATAGAGGGTGAATTAGGGTTTTGATAGGAATTGAATTAGCCATTGTGTCAATGATGTTTGATGGTGTGAAATGGATAATAATATGATGTTAATGGTTTATTTTCACTTGTAATTTGATTTAGGATTGGGTAAGGAGACTTTGCCAACTTAAATAAAGGAAAGGCTTTTGGAGGAAGTAAGGCTTGGGTTGTGAATTGGCATTGATATTAGCATTTCTAAAGGTTAGTATATACTTTAATGAATTATGCTTGAATTACATTTAAGTTGCCATAACACATTGTGATTTTGTGAATGTGTTATGCCACTTTGATATTTATTTTGATATGATATATAGTATTGTACCATTTAAAAGTGAGTGAAAAACATGAAATATGAAACATTAAGCCACTGTATTATGGCTAATACAATTGTAACGTACATAAGATGCAAGAAATGTATATTATGCCAAATATAATGTGGAAATGGGGAAAATAAATATGAAAATGTGAAAAATGGAACAAAATGATGAAATTGGCCACATCGTGAATTTGGTTAAGTAACATATTTTATATGAATAGGAAACTTAGAAAAATAATTAAGGAATATATAAAATGATAAAATATGTTTAAATATGTGAAAATGAGTAATGTGATAGATAATGCAAAGGAATATGTGGAAAATAGCTAACAATGAGAAAAATGTGAATAAGAAATATATGAAATGTGAAATAGGTGAAAAATATACAAATAGTATGTAGAATTCGAAAATATGTGGAAATTGGTAAAGATATGGAAATATGATAAGAATGAAAATGATGAGATGAAGAATATGTGCATGTTGCAATATGTTGATAATGTGTGATTGAGAATGATGACAATGTGATAGATTTGTGATGTGTCGAGATGCAAAATTAATATGTAAATGTGATAATTTATGAGATATGTGATGGTAATTATGGAATGATACGATCACAATATGTATGAGAATTTCTAAGAAGGGATGTGAGATGATAAATATGCTAAATGATAAGAAATGAGTTGTGGAAAGATTTGAGCAGAGCTAAGTCTTGATAATGAAAATGAGATTATAGAAATATGATTTGATGAGATGAATAATTATGCAATGTGTGTGTTGCCCTGCATAATAACTTGTCTCAGAAAATTGATGTTGGAGATTATATAATGATGAGCCAGAGCAGAGCTGGGCCATGACCTGAACAGAGCTAGATCATGAGATTAAGGACCTAAGCAGAGTTGGGTCGAGAAATTAAAATAATTTTTCCTATGGGCTAGACACTATGTGTTACAATAGACCAAATCAATTATTCTGAAACTTGATTATTGTGTAGGGAGTAGTGGGCTCACCGTGTGATGTGATGTCGTGTCTTATAAAGTTTTGGTAATATTGCAATGAAATGATGAGATGAATTAAATGAGTTTAGTTGAGCAATGTGTTGTGCTGGTAATGTGGCAAAAAAATATTGAGTTGATAAAAATACATGTGTGTGGTTGTGATATATTTGTGTATGGATTTTTTGATGATGATGTTGTGTGACTCATATATATATATAAATATGATGAAGAATTAGAGGACAGATGATGAGTAATTTGTGACGAATAAATGTGTATATGAATTATAAGGCAAAGAAAATGCAAAAATAACAGTATATGTATTGATAGTATGATGATAAAATATGAGTTGAAAAGTATGCATGTGTGTTATTTAAATTGTTCTATAGTTTTGGTATGTACCATTAAGCTTTCGGGCTTAGCACGGTTGTGTGAATCGCTCAGGTAGGAGAGTTGCTGTTCAGAGGGATCCAAACTATGGATGAAACTTGGTGACCTAGGGTGCTGTAAGACCAACTATGCCATTTGCATTCACGTATAGATATGGTTTTAAGTATTTTTATGTATGTACATTAATACATATAACTTATGTTAGTATATAAAGAATTATAATGGTTGTGTATTTATATAATTATAAAAGTATTTAATTATTATAAATAGCATTTGAGTTATGAATGTAAATGTGTATTTATGAGCTGGAAATTTGAAGAATGGGTGAAAACTATATTTTGGGAGTATTTAATTTTGTGCATATTGTGAATAATTGGTATGTTGCGATGTCTAAAATACAAACAAAACTCTGGCAAAATTTTTTCAGAGATTTTCCATAAAAAATGCTAGTTTAATATATAATTATTAATACATACATTTGTTTAACACTTAACATTATGCTTTAAAGAATAAATTATTTTATTGGAATTTTGGTAGAATTTTCTAAAGATTGAGATCATGGCACTCTAATATTCTATGTGCATATTTTACATATACGAGATATATGTACTGTATGTATATAGTGTATAAGGGTGTTACAAAAAATAAGGCTAGATTGGTAGCTAAAGGCTTTAACCAAGAGGAAGGCATTGACTATGATGAGACATTTGCCCCTGTTGCTAGGTTAGAAGCTATTAGAATATTGCTTGCATTTGCTTGTCACATGAATTTTAAACTCTTTCAAATGGATGTCAAAAGTGTATTTCTAAATGGGTTTATAAATGAGGAAGTTTATGTTGAACAACCCCCTAGGTTTCAAGATTATAAATTTACAAATCATATTTTTAAACATGCCAAAGTACTATATGGATTGAAACAAGCTCCAACAGCTTGGTATGATGGACTTAGTGCTTACTTGCTAGAAAATGGTTTTTCAAAAGGCAAAGTTGACACAACTCTTTTTGTTAAAAAAAATACATAACATTTAATTGTATAAATTTATGTTGATGACATTATATTTGGTTATACAAATGAATCTTTATGCAAGGAATTTGGTTCTTGTATGACTAAGAAATTTGAAATGAGCATGATGGGTGAACTCAAATTCTTCCTTGGACTACAAATCAAGCAATGCAAAAATGGGATCTTCATTAACCAATCTAAGGACACAAAGGAACTACTCAAAAAGCTTGGAATGGATGGTTGCAAAACAAGTAAAACTCTAATGAGCTCATCCCTGAAACTTGATAAAGATGAAAGTGATAAAGTAGTAGATGAGAAGAAATATCAAGGTTGTTATCCCAAGATGGCAACCAAGAGGGGGGTGAATTGGTTGATTTGAAGAAGTGATGGTAAATTAAAATTTTCACAAACAAGAAATGTAGAAGATGTAGAGAATAGAACACAAAACACAAAGATTTATAGTAGTTTGAATTTACCTTGATCCCACATCCACTTTCTTAACAACTTGTTAAGGTACCACTAGTCTTGAGTTTTTGCAACCTTAACTCTAACATAGTATTTTCTCTAGCTCACACCCAACTATACAATGGTTTGAGTATAATCCTCACAACCCTTACAAGATTTTTTCCAGGCTCACTCTCACAACCTAAGTGTTTTCAAACTCACACTTAAACTTAAGATGATGTTTCATGCTGACACCAACACTCTATCAATACAAGATGTAATTTTTGATGAAAAGAAAATAAAGATGTTTTAGTAGGCTAATACAATCACAACTCTTCTTAAAAATGAAATATCTTATGGTATATATAGCCTATAAACCATGACATAGCCATTTGAGGTGTAGTCATCATGTTTGATTCTTGTCTTCCACTAATTTCTTCGCCATAGAAATTTCATGGTTGGACTTAGATAGATCCGATTGGAATTTCTTAATTTCAGTTAGGAAACATAGCAGTCCGGTCTCAACATTTGAAATTCTTCTTAATGCTCTTCCAATGGTTTTTCCACCTAGCTTTCACTAATTAAGTGGAGGTGCAACGGCTTCTGATTGTGTAATATTTAAATATTCTAGTCAGACTTGCATTTGGTCCAGTAGGAACATTTGTGGTCTATTCAAATTTTGAGCGTACTTCTAGTCATGAATCTTACTGGATGATTTTACCAAAATTTACTTGGCAGGTTCGGTCGGAATTCTTGTTGGCCTGGTCAAACTTTTATGGTACTCTGAGAATTAGGGAATACTTCTGATCATGAAACCTTCTATGTGAATTGTCTCATTTTTCAGCCAATTGTCAGGTCGAACTACTTAAAGTTCCGGCCAGAACAATTATGGTCTGGTGAGATTTTAAAAGTACTTTCCACCGTGAATCCTTTTGCGTGAATTGTATCATTTTTGTCATTGAATGTCTGGTCGAGCTTTCTGATGGTCCGATTGGACTTTTCATGGTTTCTTCAAAAAATTAACTTCCCACAAAGTGTAACTTAATACAAATATTAGTTCAATTCAATTTGATTGGCTAAGATCAAAAATAGAGTAATTGGACTAACAAACTCCCCCTTTTTATCTTTGGCAATTAAATTGAATTTAAGATGTGAAAAAGTTAAGTTTGCTTAATTTACTCCCCCTCAATATATGCTTCAAGAATTTTAATTGATTTTAAAGTAAAATTTATTCAAGTTTTAAGTGTATTCAAAATTCAATTAGATACAATTAGATAGCTTATCCCCCTTTGACAAAGGAAAAAAGATATATCTAAATATAAATTTAAAAGCAACAAACCTTCATTAATTCAATTTCATTAATTTCAAATCAAGAAAAGAAGGCAACAAACTTAAAAGCAACAAAACAAATCATGAAAAGAAAAAAATATAAACAATAAAGAGACTAATGATTAAACATTATTATCACTCTCCTTGTCATCTCCTTCTTCATCTCCCTCTTCTTCTTCATCCCTTTCTTCTTCTCCAAGATCTCCTTGCTCTTCTTCCTTTGGTTGAGAGGCAGCAGCTTCTCCTTGTTCTTCTTGAGGGTAGGAGCCATAGATGTAGGGTGACAAGCTTGGTTCATCCACAAAGCACTTTGGCAAGCCTAAGGCTTCTTAGATGGTTTGAATGTCAAGATGGAGATGAGAGATATCATTGGTAATTTTGTCTATTCTTAAACTTTGTGAGCTCATTTGTCCATGAATATCTTAAAGGAGTTGGATGATAGAAGATTGAGGTCTTGGAGTGGTAGTTCTTGAAAATTCCATTTGGAAAGTCATTTCAATTTCCTTTATAATCCTTGGTCTTTTCCTTTGTTGAGTCCTAGCACCTAGTGCCCCTAGGAGGTAGACATAGTTTCCATCTTCATCCCTAATATATTTGGCATGTTTTAGGTATGCTATGTTTATGGATTTTGTAGTGGGATCTAAAGGATTGGAGAGGGTTGCTTTGTTTGTTGGTGTAAGTGTACCAATATATTTGGCAATTTGGGTCACTTGTGAAGAGAGAATAATAAGTTATAGTTTTGTTTTCCTAATGTATAGGAAAGTGTCAATAAGGAAGTTCTCTATTTAATTGGTTGACCTTTAATCAAGCAATAAAGAAAAAGTAGATCCTTTTGGGTTACTTTCTCATTGCTCTCTCCCCTAGCCCCAATTGTGTAAATGACGATCCTATGTAACATCCAATAGGTGAGGGTCCTAAGGTGTATAGCATTGGATTGTTAATAGAGATTGGTTTCTATAGAAATTTTAGTCCAAAATTCTTTTTGTCTTTCGGACATAAGGATGTTGATTGAGATATGGGAAATGCCTTCTAGTTGGAAACCCCAAATGGAAGAAAAATCCTTAAAAGTGAGGCCATACTCTTGATTAAACAACCTAAAAGATAACCCATAAAATCCTAAAGGGTTGGTGCTCTTCTTACTAATAACCAAAGTAGTAAGAAACTCTTTGGTCAAACTTTCCCAACCAAGATCATCATGATCTAGGAAGACAAACTTTTCCCAACCAAAAGTTCTAATTCATCCCCTAATGTCATTCTCAATCCCTAAGGACTATAGAGTGAGAGTAGAGAAGAGATGGTTTGGTTCAATGATTTTGTCTTTTATGATTGTATACCTCTGCCTTTCTTCCTCATCTCTAAAACTTATCTTGTGGCTTTTTCTAGGAGGTTCTTCTTATTGAGAAGGGGCAGCAATACCTTTGCCTTTCTCAACTCTTGAAGCCTTCTTCTTATGTTCTTTAGGAGCCATGAGGTTTAATTCAAGAGAATAGATTAAGAAAAGAGTGTATGTTGAAAGAGTTTGAGTGTTTAAGAGTGTAAAGTTTGATCAACAGATGTAAATACTAATATTAGAGGGTGTTTATAGTGTTTAATATGAAAAATAGCCATTTATAGCTGTTGGAGATACAATTTATGTGTTTTGATTGAGTTCCAATGGCTAGAATTTTTTGAATTCAGAGTGAAAGTCCGGTTGGACTTAACAAAGTCTGGTGGCGAAATTTGAAATTTTTAAAAAGTACTAACGGACTATATAAAGACCAAACAGAATATTGGTTTTAGGTACAATGATCATAAAATTTTAAAAAATCCTGGTCGTACCTTGGAAAGTATGGTAATACCTTTACGAAAAATTTTGAAATCATGAATGTTCAAAAGGTAGGTCGGACTTCTAATTGGTCCGATCTGGAAAAAGTCTAAAAGCAAGATTTTTGGGAGAAAAGAGTATTTTTCATTAAAGATACAAAAGTTAGATAAAAAAATAGATATCAATGAAAAATATTTATGAAATGAATTAGGTTTTCATGTAATTCCAAGTTTATGAAATGGTTCTTCCATGCATCATTCCTAAATAATGTTTTATGAAGATCATTCTATCTTCATTTAAAGGCTTTGTGAATATGTTAGCAAGTTGATTTTGTGTATCAATGAATTCTAAAATAACATTTTGATTTTGGACATTGTCTCTTAGGAAATGTACCTAATATATATGTTTTGACCTAGAATGTTGAATTGGATTCTTGAATAGATTTATGGCACTAGTGTTATCACATTTAATAGGAATATGATCAAAAGTTTTTCTATAATCAAACAATTGTTGTTTCATCTAAAGGACTTGAGTACAACAAAGTATGCAGTCACATATTTGGCTTCTGCAGTAGACAAAGCAACTGACACTTGTCTTACTAAACCAAGAAAGTAGACATTCGCCAAGAAAATGACATACCCAAATATCCTAAAATGTGAAATGATGTTTTTTTAGGATACCAAAGTCCTAAATGCAATGTACCATTCAAGTACTTCAAAATTCTTTTAGTGGCATTCAAGTGTGATTCTTTAGGATAAGATTGAAACCTAGTGCATAAACATACACTAAATATTATATTGGGTCTAGAGGCGGTTAAGTAAAGTAGGGATCTGATAATACCTTGATATTTCTTCTCATCTACTACCTTACCACTTTCATCTTTGTCAAGTTTCAATGATATGCTCATGGAGTCTTGCCAGTCTTGCAACCATCCATTTCATACTTCTTTAGGAGTTCCTTCATGTACGTAGATTGGTTGATGAAGATCCCATCCTGGCATTGATTGATTTGTAATCCAAGGAAGAATTTGAGTTTACACATCATGCTCATTTCAAATTCTCTAGTCAAACAAGAAGCAAATTCATTGCACAAAGATTCATTAGTAGCACCAAATATAATGTCATCGATATATATTTGCACAATTAAGATGTTATGCTTATTCTTTTTAATAAAAGGAGTTGTGTCAACTTCACCTTTTGAAAAGCCATTTTCAAGCAAATATGTACTAAGTCTATCATACCAAGCTCTTGGATCTTCATTCAATCCATATAATGCTTTGATAAGTTTAAAAACATGATTTGGAAGTTTATAATCTTCAAAACGGGGAGGTTGTTCAACATAAACTTCCTTATTTATAAATCCATTTAGAAATGCACTTTTAACATCCATTTGAAAAAGTTTAAAATTCATATGACATGCAAATGCAAGTAGAATTTTAATAGCTTCTAATCTAGCAATGGGAGCAAATGTCTCATCATAGTCAATGCCTTCCTCTTGGTTATAGCCTTTGGCTACTAATCTAGCTTTATTTCTAGCAATGAGACTATTTTCATCAATCTTATTCCTATAAACCCATTTGCATCCTATAATTCAGTGATCTTTAGGTCTAGGAACAAGTTCCCACACATTATTTCTTTTAAGTTGATTGAGTTCATCTTGTATTGCAATCACCCAACATTCATCACTAAGAGCCTCCTCAATAGTCCTTGGCTTAATTTGAGAAGCAAATGCAAAATTGACATCTAAATGTTGAATTTTGGATCTAGTAGTTACTTCCTTTGATGTTTCACCAATGATAAGTTCTTTTGGGTGATCCTTCTTATATTGCCAATCCTTGGGTAGCTTTTGAGTCCCTTCTTCTAGTTCATCATGATTGTTCTTTGAAACATCAATTGTTACTTATTGTTCAAAAGTACCTATAAAATCATCAAGACTACTACCTTTCCTTTGATCAAGTTTAGAGGATTCATCAAAGACAAACATGCATTGATTCTTCAAATACTAGAGTTTTCTTATTGAATACGTTATATGCTTTCAAGATAATGAATATCCTAAAAATATGCCTTCATTTGATTTGGATGAAAATTTTTCAAGATTATCCTTGGTGTTTAATATAAAGCATTTGCATCCAAATACTCTAAGATATGAAATTTTGGGTATTCTTCCATTCCATAGCTAATAAGAAGTTTTGTTTATTAATGCTCATTTATAAACATGATTTGAAATGTAACATACGGTGTTAACGGCTTCCACCCAAAAGTAAGATGGTAAATCATACTCATTGAGCATTGTCCTAGCCATTTCTGTATTATCCCAAAATTTTGAAAATATTAATTTTTGAAAATTAAATAAATGATTTAAAAGTATATATTTATAATTAAGTGAAAAAGGAAAAATGTGTATATGATATATATATATGTAGATATACATAATATATATATATATAAGTCAACATTTTAACTTGGCCAAATAATATTTTAAATTAATTAAATGGTTAGTGAAAGATGACATATTAGATATTAATTAAGTAATAAATATTTACTTGGAGGAGAGTGAAAGTGGAAAATGATCTGGTCAAAAAGGAAGATTAGTTGGATTGTGTTGAGTGGACCTTGATATTCTTCTTCTTCTTTCTCCATTGAAGCTGGCCACCTTCATCAAAGGAAGAGAGGAATTTTTTTCTTACTAACTCAAGTAATTGAAGGATTTCAAGTGTTCAAGTTGGAGTTTTAAGGATTTTCTTCATATTTGGTAAGTTTCCAACTTGTTCCTTTGATTTCCTTTGGAAGTTGTATTTGAGTGAATTGGATGTTTGGTGTAGTATGTGTTAAAGGTTGATATTGGTATGTTTGAAGTTCTTTTGACTAGTTAACAATGAAATTTGGGGTTGGATTGAAGAAAAGGTTAAGTTTCGTGAAGAGAATAAGAGTTTTGGGTTGTGAAACTTTTGAGTTGTGAAGTCATGGTTGTAATTGTGTATTTTTGCTTTTAATTGAATTGAGTTGTTTTGATGTTTACACAAGTATTAGGTGGTATAATGATGGATTTGGTTAAGTTTATATGGAGTTAAAAAGGTTAATGAAAGATAATAGTTGGATGTGGCAATTATGTGTGGTTATCAGGATTTTGGCCTGACACGCCCGGTGACACAGCCATATTTTTGGGCATGTCAATGGTTCTATTTTCAGTGTTAGTGACACAAGCAGTGACATGCCCATGTCACTAAGCGTGTCATAGCTATTGTGTTGTAGTATTGACACGTGCAGTGACACGCCCATGTCAGTGAGCGTGTCATAGCTACTGTGTTGTTGTAGTTTTGACACGTGCAGTGATATGCCCATATCACTGAGTGTGTCATAGATATTGTGTTGTAGGAGTTTTGGCACGATCATTGACACGCCCATGTCACTGAGCATGTCAAAACTTCTGTGTTGTGAGTTTAGGGCACGGTCATTGACACGCTCATGTTGTTGAGCATGTCATGTGTAGAGTTTGCCCTAGATAGTTTTGTTCCTTATTTTTCTTTGTGTATCTTATCCTTGGGTTGAGAGGTTTTGTTTATACCTATAAGTGTATCACTAAGTGATTATTTATAATCACATTTGGTTTAGGATTTGAAGAGACTTGAGTCATCCAATCCAAGTGTTGAGGGATATCTTGGAAGAGGAGGTTGAAAGTGGTATTTGTTGCTTTTAAAGGTAAGTACAAACCTTGAATAATTGCTTATATTTACATGACATTGGGACTTAACACATTTTGTTAAACAATATGTTAGGTTACTTATTACAGTGCTAGTGCATGAGTAATATGCTATGATTTGTATAATGACACAAATGCATTATATGTAATGTGAACTATGTGTAAAATATGATAATGACCCAAAAGGTAAGGGTAATGCAATTTGTTATGTATACATTGAAAATGGTATGTAAAGCCATTGTTGATGGCTATATTGATATAAGTGAGATGTTTGAGGCTTTGTGCCTAGTTTGATCATGAGAAAAAGAGAAAGGATTTGATAATGGAAATATGAATAAATTGTGTGCCTAGTATGATATTTAATTTTCAGAGTTTTTTGTTTGGCGGCATGCCTATGATTTGCCTACTAGCTAGACACCGGGCGCCACTGTGAAAATGTTCTTAAGGTGAAATGACCGAGTCGTAAGCCTCAAAAATAAATCTTTGAAGGTAGGCTAGGTGAAATGACCGGGTCGTAAGCTCAGACCTAGTTGGATTATTACGTTGATATATTGCCTACGGGGCTAGACACATGGTGTCATTATACACCAAAACAGTAACTTTGAAATTTGAATGGCATATTAGATCCTTTTGGGCCCATGTTTGTGTTTGCTTTTATGTGAATTATGAATTGTGGAACAAATGAGCAATTTATCAAGATATAATGATATAATTGTTAGGAAATCATAGAGATCACTGCAAACAAAAACACGCAGCGGAAAAATATTTGATCTCTGATTTCCCACCAGGATCCATGTTGTTCGTTTAATTCGACAAAAGTGTTCAAAGAACTAACCTGTTGATGATTCGAAATCACAGTTTGGAAGAGATGCCTCGATCGCGAAACACCCTCTATCTCGTATCCACACGAATGCTACCGTTTGGAGTGCTAGCTCTCTGCAACGGCGAAGGCTGGAAAAACGTTTTCTCTAAAAACGTATTAGGGTTACCTTTTTCGTTCCTCTTTGTTTTTATTGTTACCTCTGAGAAGACTTAACGTCTGGAGTGAATATAATCACTCCAGAATCCAATTCAAAATTGGATACGGAAAGTCAAATTCAGAATCCAAGTCTAATTAGGATTCTGAATACATTATCTAATAATATATATAATTGGATAAGGTAAGTCAAATTCAGAATCCAAATCTAATTAGGATTCTGAATATATTATCTAATAATATATATATAAAAATGAAAATAATAATAATAATAAATATTAATATCTAATATTAATATTATTAATATTATATCCAGCCCAAAACGCATTCTTGTGTGTGACCCGATAGGCCCATATTAATTGGCAGTCAATTTAATCTCTATTAAATCAACAAGTCATAATTGGCCTCTAGCAAGGCGTTACAACTACCCAATTAATATAAGGAATGTCCAATTTGCCTAATAATAGTATATGCATTAATCCCTTTGTCACACGATATCTAGCTTGAACATAAGTCATGGTCAACGTCATACTTATATTGTCCAAACTTATGATTACTCGATCTCCAAGTAGACTGATAAAAACAAATGAAATTGATCACACTATCAATTCATTTGAGCACGGCCATGCATTTCACAGTCTCACTTATCGAGGGGCCCAAAAGATATCTCTCTCAAAGAGAGGGACAAATTCTATCTTGATTGTTCATTATCCTCTACATAATTTCTATCATATATGAACATAACCTTTATTACTATCCAGTTACGGATAATGTTTGATCATGTCAAAATATAATAGTCCTTATATTGGAAACTATGACAATCTCAAGTCAAAGAATTAATACATAACTATCATGAGATTTACTTATGACACTAACCCATGTAGTAATCTCATGATGGGTCTATCCAATACATTGTTCTCTAACAAGTATCTATGAAATTGATTTGTATCACTATACACATAACCATCTAATGATTATCAAATCAATGTTCATACTGGTTAAGAATTATTTTTTTTTATCTCTATAACAATAATAAACCAGGGACAAATATCAAAATTATGTAACATGCAAACAAACAATAATGATAATAAAACCTCATTTATTAATAATGAATGTATAACATAAAGATCCAAATAAATGGCCTAGGGCACATACACTAACAATCTCCCACTTGCACTAGGCCTACAAATTTCTAAGACCCATAGATCTAGTGTGCTGATCATGCTTGACCCGTGAGAGAGGCTTTGTTAATGGATCTGCTATGTTATCATTTGTGTCAACTTTGCATATCTTGATATCTCCTCTATCAATAATGTCTCGAATGAGGTGAAAACGCCTGAGTATATGCTTAGACCTTTGATGAGATCTAGGCTCTTTTGCCTGTGCTATGGCACCATTGTTGTCACAATAAATGTCCACAGGATTTGCAATGCTAGGCACCACTCCTAGCTCAGTGATGAATTTCTTCAACCAGACTGCTTCCTTAGCTGCATCTGATGCTGCTATATACTCAGCCTCTGTTGTAGAATCAGCCACAGTGCTTTGTTTTGAGCTCTTCCAACTAACAGCTCCACCATTCAATGTGAATGTAAAACCTGACTGCGATCTAAAATCATCTATGTCAGTTTGGAAACTAGCATCTGTGTAACCATTTACAACTAGCTCATCTTCCAAACCTCCATAAACCAAGAATACATCTTTAGTCCTTCGAAGGTACTTAAGAATATTCTTGACAGCTGTCCAGTGACCTTCACCAGGATCAGCTTGAAATCTACTAGTTGCGCTTAATAGATATGAGACATCTGGTCTAGTACATAGCATGGCATACATAATAGATCCTATAGCAGAAGCATAAGGAATCTTATTCATTCGATCTCGCTCATCAGATGTCATAGGACATTGACTCTTGCTGAGATGAATGCCATGAGACATAGGCAAGAATCCCTTTTTGGAATCTTGCATGTTGAACCTCTTCAACACTTTATCTATGTATGTACTTTGACTCAGGCCAATTATCCTTCTAGATCTATCTCTATAGATCTTTATACCAAGGATATAGGCAGCCTCACCTAAGTCTTTCATTGAGAAAGAATTCCCTAACCAAGTCTTAACCTTTTGCAAGGTAGGGATATCATTCCCAATGAGTAATATGTCATCCACATATAAGACTAAAAACACTACTGCACTCCCACTAACCATCTTGTAGACACAAGGTTCATCTTCATTCTTGATGAAACCAAAGTTCTTAACTGTTTCATCAAAACGAAGATTCCAGCTTCGAGATGCTTGCTTCAATCCATAAATGGATTTTTGAAGCTTGCAAACCTTTGTAGAATTCTCAGGATTTACAAAACCCTCAGGTTGTGTCATATACACATCCTCAAGCAAGTTTCCATTAAGGAAAGCGGTTTTGACATCCATTTGCCATATCTCATAATCATAGTATGCTGCAATGGCAATGAGAATTCTAACAGACTTAAGCATAGCAACTGGTGAAAAGGTTTCATCATAGTCTATACCATGAGTTTGCTTGAAACCTTTTGCAACAAGCCTTGCTTTATAGGTCTGCACATTCCCATCCATGTCAGTTTTCTTCTTGAAAACCCATTTGCAACCAATAGTCTTAATACCCTCTGGAGGATCAATTAAAGACCAAACTTGGTTGTCAAACATAGATTGCATCTCAGATTTCATGGCTCCAAGCCATTTGTCTGAATCTGGACCTGACACAGCTTCTTGATAGGTAGTAGGCTCATCTTGATCTATGAGCATTACTTCACTATCATCAGTCACAAGAAATCCATATCTCTCTGGATGACGACGTGTCCTATCAGACCTGCGAGGGATTTGTGTTACATCTTCAGACTCCACAACTATTTGTGGTTCTGAAATAGGCTCTATAGACGGCCCAATGATTTCTTGTGGTACTTGAGTTTCCTCAAGTTCTACTATACTCCCACTAGTTCTCTTAGAAAGAAATTCCCTTTCCAAAAAGATCCCATTTCGAGCAACAAACACTTTGTTCTCTGAAGGAGTATAGAAATAGTATCCTTTAGTTTCCTTAGGATACCCCACAAAATTACATTTGATAGACTTTGGAGCTAACTTATCTGAAACTGGTCTTTTCACATAAGCTTCACAACCCCAAATCTTAAGAAAAGACAAACTAGGTGTCTTACCTGTCCATATCTCATATGGTGTCTTTTCAACCGCCTTAGATGGTACACGGTTCAGAATGAATGCAGCTGTCTCTAAGGCATAACCCCAAAAAGATAAAGGAAGATCCGCTTGACTCATCATTGATCGAACCATATCTAATAGAGTTCGATTTCTCCTTTCAGAAACTCCATTCCACTGTGGAGTTCCTGGAGGAGTCAGTTGTGAAACAATTCCACAATCCCTTAGATGATCATCAAACTCTTGGCTCAAATATTCACCACCTCGATCTGATCGAAGTAGTTTAATTGTTTTACCAAGTTGATTTTGTACTTCATTTTGAAAAGTTCTAAACATTTCAAAAGACTCATGCTTATGTTTCATTAGGTAGACATAGCCATACCTACTGAAATCATCAGTAAAAGTAATGAAGTATCGAAATCCTCCTCTGGCACTAATGCTAAAAGGACCACATACATCTGTATGTATCAAGCCCAATAAATCATTAGCCCTTTCACTATGACCAGTAAAAGGATCCTTTGTCATCTTACCAAGCAAACAAGACTCACATGTTTCTAATGATTCAAAATCAAATGAATCTAATAATCCATCTTGATGGAGCTTAGAAATGCGTTTCTCATTTATATGGCTAAGGCGACAATGCCATAAATAAGTAGGGTTTAACTCATTTGGCTTAGTTCTCTTAGAAGTTATGTTATAGATATAATTACCATTAGAATCATCAAGATTAAGGATATAAAGGCCATTATAAGAATTTGCAATACCATAAAGCAGATCATTTTTATCAAAAATAGAACATTTCTTATTCTTAATAAAAAATGAATAACCTTCATCATCCAAAACAGATACTGAAATAAGATTCCTACTCATAGTAGGAACATAAAAGCAATTGTTCAAAATTAACAAAAACCCATTGGGCATAACAAGCTCATAAGTTCCTACAGCTATAGCAGCAACTCTTGCTCTATTGCCAACACGTAGGTCCACTTCGCCCTTCTTCAGCATCCTACTCCTTTTGAGTCCCTGCATATTTGTACAAATATGAGATCCACATCCGGTATCTAATACCCAGGAAGAAGGAATAGATAAATTAATTTCTATAACATAAATACCTGAAGATGTAGTCGCACTACCCTTCAACTTCTTTAACTCATCCAAATAGAGTTGACAATTTCTCTTCCAATGCCCAGGCTTGTTGCAATGGAAACAAGTCCCTTCCTTAGGAACTTTAGCCTTAGGTACAGGTTTTGGTTTAGCTTGTCCCTTGGACCCTTTAGCACCTTTTGCCTTACCCTTGCCTTTAGTATCTTTGGCTTTCTTTTTCATTTGTTTAATATTGACATTCAATATTTGGGTAGGCTTTTTGATATTCCCCTCAGCAGTTTTGAGCATACCATGTAGCTCAGGAATGGATTTCTCCATGTCATTCATGTTATAGTTCATGACAAACTGTGAGAAACTGCTAGGCAATGAATGTAGGATCAAATCCGTGGAGAGTTCTAAACTCAGGGGATATCCAAGTCTAGCAAGGTGATCTAGATAGCCTTTCATCTTCAAAACATGAGCACTAACAAATTCACCTTCAGACATTTTGCAGTCAAATAATGCAACAGCGGTGTTAAACCTATCTTGCCTAGCCTGTTGTTGGAAAGCTTGTTTGAGATGCACACTCATCTCATAAGCCTCTAAGTGTTCCAGATCCTTCTGAAGTCCTGGACACATAGTAGCCAACATAAGACATCCTATGTCATTGGAATCATCCACATGCTTCTTATGCTTACTCTTAGCAGCATTAGAAGCATCGGCAGGAGGTGGGTCAGGGATAGCTTCATCAAGCATGTAGGACTTTTTCTCTTGTTTGAGAACAATTCTCAGGTTCCTAAACCAGTCAACAAAATTAGTCCCACATTCTTTCAGTTTTTCCTTCTCAAGGATAGATCGCAGTGATAAGGTGGAATTGTTATTAGCAGCCATCTGTTGATAAATATGCAAAGTCAAATTTTAATTAATAATGAGGTTAAAATTATTTAAACTCCTACTAAAAATATAACCCTCTAAAGAAATATTTTAGTAGGCTAAGATCCGTATTTCACTTAATTCTAAACTCAGCTTTGGCGTGACGCTTAAAATCAAGTTATTTAGGTAGGTAACATCTTTACCAATTACATCTCATGTAACTCTTAGTAATTATGGAATATTGACATCATATGTCATAGCATGTTGAATTCCATCTAATGCCTTAGGCCCAAAACCATTTTGATAGCCTAATTAAGTCTAACCAATTTTAAAACATATGAGTAGCACTATTACTCATCCTACTTAGCTAGGAATGTTTAAAGCATATTGCTTTGGCAATACCTACTTTAATACAATCTTAGTTTTGATAGGTGTTCAAAACGTGGATGGCATTTAGACTTAAATTATTAATGAGAGTTCAACTAAATTATTATCATGTCTTGCATTACATATCATTATATTTTAGCATCCTATATGCATATATATAATTTATCACATAAGCATCATATACCAAATGACAAAATATGTAAACGTGACATAGCATGGCCAAACTAAATATGATCTTCAAGAGACCAAATGAAGATCATAAAGGCAACCCTAGGTGAAAAACCTATCTATTACAACACTTGCAATATTACATATCTTCAAAACTTGAGCTTGTGCTTCCATCACCATGGAACCATCTTCTCCTTGGTATGAATCTCCATCACAAACATTGTAGCTTGAATCTTCATATATTACAATAAAAGAAAATCTAACTACTAGTAAAATAAATTACAACAAAATAAACGACACGCAGGCCGTATTTACCCAAAATAAAGATATGAATAAACCAATCACATAGGTCATAAGGCCATGCTATGCACCATGCCAAGACATCAAACAAACATAACATATTCATCACCAACATGTTAAATAGAAACAAATATATTGACATTCTTAATGTCGCGGTAACGAACTATAGGGCGCGAACATACGGGGCTCCCGCTGGCCGGTCAGCGGGCGGGGTTCCGAAGGGGCAGCGCCCCTGGGCGGGGTCGAAACCCTAAAACCCTAAAACAGAAACGTTAATCTCATTAACATTTTTCTTTGGCGAAACCCTAAAACAGAACCGTTAATCTCATTAACCTTCTTACTGTTTTATTTCGAATATGTACAACCCATTACAGAATCATTACCAAATGTTTATATCACATATAAACTTAATCGTTTTCATCATATGAAAATCATTTTAATCAACCAATCATATATACGTGATCATCTCATGAAAACGAAATTAAAAACACCAATCCTTTCTCATCATATGAAAATTGAATTAGGGTTTTACAGAAACGAAACCAAAAACCAATCCTTTCTCATCATATGAAAAACGAATTAGAGTTTTATAGTTAACATGCCATACGTAAACAATATATATCACCATAATCATATCAACATGGCATTTTTGACTTAAACGAAAACAACAAGTGGCTCTGATACCACTGTTAGGAAATCATAGAGATCACTGCAAACAAAAACACGCAGCGGAAAAATATTTGATCTCTGATTTCCCACCAGGATCCATGCTGTTCGTTTAATTCGACAAAAGTGTTCAAAGAACTAACCTGTTGATGATTCGAAATCACAGTTTGGAAGAGATGCCTCGATCGTGAAACACCCTCTATCGCGTATCCACACGAATGCTACCGTTTGGAGTGCTAGCTCTCTGCAACGGCGAAGGCTGGAAAAACGTTTTCTCTAAAAACGTATTAGGGTTACCTTTTTCGTTCCTCTTTGTTTTTATTGTTACCTCTGAGAAGACTTAACGTCTGGAGTGAATATAATCACTCTAGAATCCAATTCAAAATTGGATACGGAAAGTCAAATTCAGAATCCAAGTCTAATTAGGATTCTGAATACATTATCTAATAATATATATAATTGGATAAGGTAAGTCAAATTCAGAATCCAAATCTAATTAGGATTCTGAATATATTATCTAATAATATATATATAAAAATGAAAATAATAATAATAATAAATATTAATATCTAATATTAATATTATTAATATTATATCCAGCCCAAAACGCATTCTTGTGTGTGACCCGATAGGCCCATATTAATTGGCAGTCAATTTAATCTCTATTAAATCAACAAGTCATAATTGGCCTCTAGCAAGGCGTTACAACTACCCAATTAATATAAGGAATGTCCAATTTGCCTAATAATAGTATATGCATTAATCCCTTTGTCACACGATATCTAGCTTGAATATAAGTCATGGTCAACGTCATACTTATATTGTCCAAACTTATGATTACTCGATCTCCAAGTAGACTGATAAAAACAAATGAAATTGATCACACTATCAATTCATTTGAGCACGGCCATGCATTTCACAGTCTCACTTATCGAGGGGCCCAAAAGATATCTCTCTCAAAGAGAGGGACAAATTCTATCTTGATTGTTCATTATCCTCTACATAATTTCTATCATATATGAACATAACCTTTATTACTATCCAGTTACGGATAATGTTTGATCATGTCAAAATATAATAGTCCTTATATTGGAAACTATGACAATCTCAAGTCAAAGAATTAATACATAACTATCATGAGATTTACTTATGACACTAACCCATGTAGTAATCTCATGATGGGTCTATCCAATACATTGTTCTCTAACAAGTATCTATGAAATTGATTTGTATCACTATACACATAACCATCTAATGATTATCAAATCAATGTTCATACTGGTTAAGAATTATTTTTTTTATCTCTATAACAATAATAAACCAGGGACAAATATCAAAATTATGTAACATGCAAACAAACAATAATGATAATAAAACCTCATTTATTAATAATGAATGTATAACATAAAGATCCAAATAAATGGCCTAGGGCACATACACTAACAATAATGTTATGAGATATAATATCCTTATGTGTTGTGCATTAGCATTGCATTTGAACTATATTGTTATCAAAGTTTGTATCACTAGGCCTTTGGCTTAGCGCGATTGTGATTAATCGCACAGGTGATAGGGTAGATCCAGTTGAACTGGAGAGTTCGTCTAGACCGAGTCGAGTCTAGGCTTAAGACCTTGAGTGCAGAGTTGATTGTTGGACATCAAGATCAGAGACAAACTGCCAGCATGTATATATTTTATATTTTTGTACAAATTGATTTTATGTATTTATGTATATTCCGCAAACTATCAAAAATATTTTGGATAAACCTTTGGTAATGAAGTGTACATGTGTGTTTTAACAAGTAATGTTTCATCTATTATTTATATGATATCAGTTGAATGTTTTAAGTTTATACAAAATTTATAAGTGAAGATTTGTTTTATTAAAATGGGTTGTGACATTCTTGTATCCTATATTCATATATTACATATGTTGGGTGTATGTAGTGTACATATATTGGGTATAAGGGTGTTACAATTTCGACCAAAGTTCTATTTTTTCTTTCAACTACACCATTTTTTTTGTGGTGTTCTAGGAGCTAAAAAATTATATGAAATACCAAATTCATTGCAAAAATTTTCAAAATTCACATTTTCAAATTCTTTGCCATGATCAGTTCTAATAGATGTGATTACATAGCCTTTTTCATTTTGAACCCTATTTGCAAATATTTTAAAATGATTGAAAGCTTCACTCTTTTCAGCTAAGAAATTTACCCATGTAAATCTTGAGTAATTATCAACAAGTACAAATGCATATGACTTGCCACCTTGGCTAGCAACTCTATTAGGTCCAAACAAATCCAAGTGAATGAGTTCTAAAGGCTGAGAAGTGCTTACAACATTTTTATATTTGAATGAGCTCTTATGTTGCTTGCCAAGTTGACAAGGTTCACATGTTCTATCTTTGTCGAATTTTATTCTAGGGACAACATAAACTAGTTCTTCTTTACTAATGCATTTTAAAAAATCCATATTAGCATGTCCTAGTCTTCCATACCATAACTAAGCATCATTGTTGATGGAAACAAAAAATTCAAATGCATTATTGGCATGTATGTCAATTTTATGTGTTATCAATTTTAACTCCTTTAAATGCAATTTCACCATGTGAATTGATAATCTTACATCCTTTATAGTCAAAATTTACATGATATCCTTTATCATATAGTTGACTAACACTAAGCAAGTTGTGTTTCAAACCATCAACAAGCCATATATTTTCAATTAAATTTTTACCTAGCATGCTAATGGAACCAATACAAATAATCATACCTTTAGCATTATTTCCAAAAGTGACATTACCGTAGACCCTTAATTTTTGACCCAGTCCGATCCAATATATTTTAATAAGTCCAAAATAATTTTTGTATTGTCCAATATATTTTAATTAGTTCAAAATAATTTTTGTGTTATCTTGTAACACCCCTACACCCAATACATACACACTACCTACACCACAATGTAATATACATGTACCGAATATAGGAATGCTACGAATTTTTCTTAACATTCAAAAACATTTTAAATGATACTATAAGCTTTCTCATTATACATTAGAGAAAAATAAGTAATTAACTTGTAAAACAAAACAAAATAGATATATAGATACATTTGGTTAATACGCAGCGGAATTTATAAATATTTACATATATGAAAGCATTTAAATTCATATTTACAAATATACATATATTTACATTATAAACAAAACTTTACAAAATATAAAAGAGTTATACATGATTGGCAAGTCTGCTCTGATCTTTAAGTTCCCCAAAATCAACTCTTCAACGCCTACTCTCACTCGGTTTCGAAGAGCTCTCGGGTTCAACTCTATCGATTCTATCACCTGCGCGATTAAACACTATCGCGCTAAGCCAAGGGCTTAGTAAGATAATTCATGCTAATGTTATGCTTTAGTGCAATGCAATGTAAATTGTCAATCCATATTATACATGTAACATCATATATGCAAAGCTAACAACATACCTTTACATTTCATAATCCAACATATGTAGACATATCACATTTCAACATCTTTTCATATACCTCATTAGTTACTCATTAAACCATTCATGAACAACACTAAACAAAGACAAGCATTGGGCCCAAGACACACTAATATGCCATTCAATTTTCAGAGTTAATGCTTTGGTTTTGTTATCACATTTATCAATATCATATACCCAACTAGACTTCAAGGATTAGGTTCAACCAAGCTTCAAGGGGAGCAAAGCATGCTAAGCTTCAACCCAACTTGGCTTCAAGAACCAACCCAACCTAGCTTCAAGGGTTATAACATCTCAATTAGGCTTCAAGGATTCAATCCAACCTAACTTCAAGAGATTGTTACTCATATTAGGCATGCCACCAACAACAAACTCTGAAAATGGAATAACACATTAGCCACACAATTCATTTATTATTTAGTCATCATTTCCATTCTCAATTCTCATCAACATTTAGGCAAACATGCCTTATTTCTTTCAATTGCATCATCATAGCCAATCACAATGGCTTTGCATCACATTTCACATCTCAATTCATGTTATGCATATAGCATCATTGATATAGCATTTCAAAATACATTATCCATATCACACATTATCATTTACAAAATTCACTTTGCATAGTACAAACCCTAGTTCATGTAGTATCATATGCATTATCAATTGAAAGTTCAAACTCAATCATGTATGAAGAACAAAAACCAAACACAGTAACCAACACACCCAAGGGACACGGCCAAGCTTGTGGCCGTGTCTCCCAAAACAAATTGGCAGTGGCAGACACTGGCATGAGACACGGCCGTGTCTCTTAAAAATCAACCCAACACGGCCAAAATTTCCATGACTTGGCCGTGTCTCTCAATGCCATTGGCCGTGTCGCCCAAGAACAAAACCCTAACCAAAACCAATTCTCTTCTAATAACACTCAACACAATATACACCATATAACATGTTTCAAATGAATATAATCAATGTTCTAAACACATATTCATCACAAAAACCACTTCACAATACATTAATATTACACTTAAACAAATACCATCTCAAAACCCTAAAATCCAACATCATTCCTAATCTTTCAAAATCAACATCCACCACTTTCCACAACAACACCTATGTAACCTCTTAACTTAAAATCACTTTAACACTAGAAAACACATCATAAACATATCTCATCATCAAATCCTACCAACCCTAATTCACTTCAAACACCCCTTCAAAAGAAAAGAAGAAATCAATGAAAAGATCTTACCTCAAATGAAGAAATTTCATAAATCTTTAACCAAGTCCTTTGATTGCTTCTTCAATTTGCTTCAAGCATCAAGAACACCTCTCTTGCTCTTTCTCTTCTTGGATGGCCGGCACACACATGAGAAGAAATGAAATTCAACACAAATCAAATAGCTTTTCTTCTTTAAATTTCCACCACGCAATCCAATCAATTACCAAAATGCCCTCAACCATATAACTAACCTTTTGTCTCTTATATGCCCATATATGTAATTTCACAATTCTCAAATAAATATCTTCTAGCATTGACTCTCTATTTGACTTATGTATATGTTAATTATATCATCATATAAACAACATATACACTTTTCTCTAAACCCTCTTTCTTTCCCAAACACATATGCAAAAACATTCTTTTCCAATTTCTTTTCTTATCACACAACAAATACATTCAATCACATTTTAAACCAACAACAACAACAACAACAACAACAACAATAACAACATAATCAAAACTTCTAGGGCATACATGAGGATATTACAATTCTCCCCCTCTAAAAAAAAATTTCGTCCTCGAAATTACCTGATATCAAGTCCGAAATAATTGAGGATATTGCTCTCGCATGATTTTTTCACTTTCCCAAGTTGCCTCTTCCTTTCCATGATTCTTCCATAGAACTTTCACCAATGGCACACTCTTGTTTCTCAACTCTTTCACTTCACGTGCCAAAATAGCAACTGGTTCCTCTTCAAACATCAAATCTTGATTCACCTCGATAGATTCAATCGGCAACACATGAGATGGATCCGATCTGTATCTCCTCAACATAGAAACATGGAATACATTATGGATACTATCCAACTCAGGTGGCAGAGCAAGCCGATAAGCAACTGGCCCAACTCTTTCCAAAACTTCATACGGTCCAATGAAACGAGGACTCAATTTCCCTTTCCGACCGAACCTCAAAATCTTCTTCCAAGGAGACACTTTCAAGAATACTTTATCTCCAACATCAAACTCTATGTCTCTCCTTTTCAGATCTGCATAAGACTTCTGTCGGTCTGAAGCTGCTTTTAGCCTGCCTCGAATCAACTTCACTTTCTCTTCAGTTTCTTGAATCAAATTAGGCCCAATTAACTTACTTTCACCAAGTTCACTCCAACAAAGAGGTGTCCGACACCGTCTACCATACAGTGCTTCGAATGGTGCCATACCAATGCTAGATTGGTGACTGTTGTTATAAGCAAACTCCACAAGCGGTAGAAATCTATCCCAACTTCCAGAGAAATCAATGACACAGCTTCTCAACATGTCCTCAATAATTTGTATCACCCTCTCTGACTGTCCATCCGTCTGTGGATGAAAAGCAGTACTGAAGTGCAGTCGGGAACCCAAAGCACCATGCAAACTCTTCCAAAACCTGGAAGTAAACCGGGGATCTCGATCCGACACTAAAGAAATTGGAACACCATGCAACTTTACAATCTCATGGATATACAGCTCAGCTAATCTCTCCAAAGAGTAATCCATCCGAACCGGAAGGAAATGAGCTGTCTTAGTCAATCTATCCACAATCACCCATATAGCATCATGCTTCCTTTGTGTCAATGGCAAACCAGACACAAAATCCATTGTCACTCTTTCCCATTTCCATTCAGGCACTGACAACGGTTGAAGCAACCCGGTTGGAACTTGATGTTCTGCTTTTACCTTCTGACAAGTGAGACATTTGGATACAAAATCTGCAATGTCTCTCTTCATACCAGACCACCAGTAAAATTGCCTCAAATCATGATACATCTTTGTATTGCCCGGATGCATAGCAAACACTGACTGATGTGCTTCTTCCAAAATGATTCTTTTTAAATTTGCATCATCGGGTACACACAATCTGTTCTTAAACCAGAGACTCCCATCATCTCTCACAATAAAATCTTGACTCTTTCCACTCTGGCAACCTGAAACAATCTTTTGAATCTTCTCATCAGCCAACTGAGCCTCTTTAATCTGATCCAACAAAACTGGTTTCAAATGCAACTGTGCCAACAATGCACCATCATCACAAGATACAAAACTGGCATGCAATGCTCTCAACTCAACAAGCAACGAGAGCGAATAAACAGTCAAACCTTCCAAAGACTTCCGACTCAAGGCATCAGCAACAACATTTGCTTTACCTGGATGATAATCAATCAAACAGTCGTAGTCTTTAGTCAATTCCAACCATCTCCTCTGTCGAAGATTAAGCTCTTTCTGGACACCCAAATATTTCAAACTTTTGTGATCAGTGTAGATGAAACATTTCTCCCCAAACAAATAGTGTCGCCAAATCTTCAATGCAAACACAATGGCTGCTAGCTCCAAATCATGGGTCGGATAATTAAGCTCATGCGGTTTCAACTGTCGAGATGCATAAGCTATAACTTTACCTTCTTGCATTAGCACACACCCCAAACCACTATGTGAAGCATCACTGTAAATCACATATGGTTTGCCTTCCACAGGTAAAGTAAGAACAGGCGCTTGAGTCAACATTTCTCTCAACTGCTCAAAGCTAGCTTGACACTGATCCATCCACACAAATCTAACTCCCTTACGAAGCAATCTGGTGAGTGGAGTAGCTATCAAAGAAAACCCTTTCACAAACCATTGATAATAGCCTGCCAAACCCAGAAAACTTCTAACTTCAGTCACTGACTTGGGTGGACTCCAATTCAGAATAGCTTCAACTTTACTCGGATCAACTCTAATACCCTCTGCTGAAACTATATGACCGAGAAAAGCTACTTGATCCAACCAAAACTCACACTTTGACAGTTTAGCAAACAATTGCTTCTCTCTCAAAATCTGCAACACAATCCGCAGATGTTTGTCATGTTCCTCTTCATTCCGCGAATACATCCGAATATCATCAATAAACACTACCACAAACTGATCCAGATAGGGCTTAAACACCCTATTCATCAAGTCCATAAAAGCTGCAGGTGCATTCGTCAAACCAAATGGCATTACTAAAAACTCATAATGTCCATACCTGGTCTGAAAGGCTGTCTTAGGAACATCATCAGCTTTGACCCTCAATTGATGGTACCCTGATCTCAAATCAATTTTTGAAAACACAGCTGCACCCTTCAATTGATCAAAGAGATCATCGATTCTAGGCAAAGGATATTTATTTTTAATAGTCACCTTGTTCAATTGCCTATAATCGATACACAACCTCATAGTACCATCTTTCTTTTTCACAAATAGCACAGGAGCTCCCCAAGGAGAAACACTGGGGCGAATAAATCCTTTGTCCAACAACTCCTGCAATTGCACTTTCAATTCCCTCAATTCTGCTGGTGCCATTCTATAAGGAGTAATAGAGATAGGAGTGGTACCAGGCAACAATTCAATACCGAACTCCACCTCTCTCTCAGGAGGTAACCCTAGCAACTCCTCTGGAAACACATCTGGGAACTCTGCAACTGTGGCAATACTATCAATAGGGGAACCCTTCACTCTAGTATCTACCACATGAGCAAGATAAGCTTCACACCCCTTTCTAATCAATTTCCTAGCTGCAACAGCTGAAACAAATAAGGAGGCTAGCTGTTCCTGCTCATTAGATACTATCACCTCTCTACCATTAACAGTTCTCAAAGAAACAATTTTCCTTTTACAGTCTACCACAGCTCCATGTCTAGATAGCCAATCCATGCCTAGAATCACATCATATTCCTTAAATGGCATCTCAATCAAATCTCCAATGAACTCCTCACCTTGCACCCTCACTGCACTATCTCGGTGCACCTTGCTCACAATCACACTATGCCCTAAAGGATTTGTCACCAACACATCAAATCCTAGGGACTCAGCATGCATATCAGACACAGGCAAAATAGATGCACTAATATATGAATGTGTGGATCCGGGATCAATCAAAGCAAGTACTGAAGTATCAAATAAAGAAAAAGTACCAGCTATGACTGCCGAAGCATCTGGCTGCCTCTGCATAACATATACCCTCTGGGAAGATCCAACCTCCTCTGGTCTACTCTCCCTGGATGTAGAACCTCCTCTAGCACTGAACCCAGATCTGCCTCCCCGGCTGCTACCTCTGCCTGCTCGACCTCCCCTCACACTAGGTCGAGAAGCTGCAGTATCCACTGACATCCGTTCCTGCCTCTCAGGGCAATCTCTCACAAAGTGATCAGGCGATCCACATCTGAAGCATACCCCTGCTACACCAGTCTTCCAGCAAGGACCACCATGTGGCCTACCACAATGAATGCAGATGGGAAGAGTGGATCTCTGAATCATTGGGGTCGGAGCACTCGCCACTGAAGCTGCAGGTCTAAATCTCTGCCTCTGTAACTGCACTGACCTACCAGCTGACCTCTGACTCCTACTAACTCTAGGAACAAAGCTTCCTTTACCTCTCTTCGCAGAATAAGACCCTGCCTCAGACTGGGGCCTCCTAACCCTAACCTCTTCCTCTGAAGCAGCTGCAATAACTTGAGCTCGCTCCACACTCCTAGTTGCTGCCACTAGCTGGGAGAAATCGTGATATCGAGATCCAGCCACTAAGCACATGATAGAGGGCCTCAATCCCTCCTCAAATCTCCTGCATCTATCTATCTCATCAGTTATAATGCCCCCAGCATACTGGCTCAATCGAATAAACTCAACCTCATATTCAGTTACAGTCTTGCTGTCTTGCTTCAAGCTTAAGAACTCCATCTTCTTCATGTCTTTGTACTCCCTAGGAGTATACTTCAATTCAAATTCTCTCAGAAAATCCGCATATGACAAGGTTGGTGGATCATCCATAGAATGGGGCACTGTCCTCCACCAGTCATATGCATCCTTCTGTAGCAAAGATCTTGCATAGTCAAACTTTTCCTCCGATGTGGCTTGCAACTGAATAAAGATCCTTTGTACTTTATCAAGCCATTGCTCCGCTACAGCTGGATCAACTGTACCAAGGAAATCCTCTGCTCCATACTTCCTTAGTTTATCATAGTGCCTCACTGATACCAAAGACTGTGGGGGTGGCGGCGGTGGTTGCACCGGTGCTTGCCTCAAAGCCTCAACCACATGCCTAAGCCAAGCTGGTGGAACCTCCTCACCAACTGGTCTCCCCGACACCGAAGCAGGTGCCTCCTCAGCACTATCAACTCTAGCTCTATCCTCTGGAGCTACACTCTCCTCACTACCCTCAACTGACTGACGCAAATGAGGATCCATCACAACCTATGTCTGCAAACACAGCATATTATCTTATTAAAGATCAGAGACTGCCAATCCCACACATGTATGTTATTCAAAAATTCACTTTTTAAATAAAAATATTCTTTTTCTTACATTTTACCTAGGTTGAGAATCTCAAACCTAGGCTCTGATACCAAAACAACTGTAACACCCCTACACCCAATACATACACACTACCTACACCACAATGTAATATACATGTACCGAATATAGGAATGCTACGAATTTTTCTTAACATTCAAAAACATTTTAAATGATACTATAAGCTTTCTCATTATACATTAGAGAAAAATAAGTAATTAACTTGTAAAACAAAACAAAATAGATATATAGATACATTTGGGTAATACGCAGCGGAATTTATAAATATTTACATATATGAAAGCATTTAAATTCATATTTACAAATATACATATATTTACATTATAAACAAAACTTTACAAAATATAAAAGAGTTATACATTGGCAAGTCTGCTCTGATCTTTAAGTTCCCCAAAACCAACTCTTCAATGCCTACTCTCACTCGGTTTCGAAGAGCTCTCGGGTTCAACTCTATCAATTCTATCACCTGCGCGATTAAACACTATCGCGCTAAGCCAAGGGCTTAGTAAGATAATTCATGCTAATGTTATGCTTTAGTGCAATGCAATGTAAATTGTCAATCCATATTATACATGTAACATCATATATGCAAAGCTAACAACATACCTTTACATTTCATAATCCAACATATGTAGACATATCACATTTCAACATCTTTTCATATACCTCATTAGTTACTCATTAAACCATTCATGAACAACACTAAACAAAGACAAGCATTGGGCCCAAGACACACTAATATGCCATTCAATTTTCAGAGTTAATGCTTTGGTTTTGTTATCACATTTATCAATATCATATACCCAACTAGGCTTCAAGGATTAGGTTCAACCAAGCTTCAAGGGGAGCAAAGCATGCTAAGCTTCAACCCAACTTGGCTTCAAGAACCAACCCAACCTAGCTTCAAGGGTTGTAACATCTCAATTAGGCTTCAAGGATTCAATCCAACCTAACTTCAAGAGATTGTTACTCATATTAGGCATGCCACCAACAACAAACTCTGAAAATGGAATAACACATTAGCCACACAATTCATTTATTATTTAGTCATCATTTCCATTCTCAATTCTCATCAACATTTAGGCAAACATGCCTTATTTCTTTCAATTGCATCATCATAGCCAATCACAATGGCTTTGCATCACATTTCACATCCCAATTCATGTTATGCATATAGCATCATTGATATAGCATTTCAAAATACATTATCCATATCACACATTATCATTTACAAAATTCACTTTGCATAGTACAAACCCTAGTTCATGTAGTATCATATGCATTATCAATTGAAAGTTCAAACTCAATCATGTATGAAGAACAAAAACCAAACACAGTAACCAACACACCCAAGGGACACGGCCAAGCTTGTGGCCGTGTCTCCCAAAACAAATTGGCAGTGGCAAACACTGGCATGAGACACGGCCGTGTCTCTTAAAAATCAACCCAACACGACCAAAATTTCCATGACTTGGCCGTGTCTCTCAATGCCATTGGCCGTGTCGCCCAAGAACAAAACCCTAACCAAAACCAATTCTCTTCTAATAACACTCAACACAATATACACCATATAACATGTTTCAAATGAATATAATCAATGTTCTAAACACATATTCATCACAAAAACCACTTCACAATACATTAATATTACACTTAAACAAATACCATCTCAAAACCCTAAAATCCAACATCATTCCTAATCTTTCAAAATCAACATCCACCACTTTCCTCAACAACACCTATGTAACCTCTTAACTTAAAATCACTTTAACACTAGAAAACACATCATAAACATATCTCATCATCAAATCCTACCAACCCTAATTCACTTCAAACACCCCTTCAAAAGAAAAGAAGAAATCAATGAAAAGATCTTACCTCAAATGAAGAAATTTCATAAATCTTTAACCAAGTCCTTTGATTGCTTCTTCAATTTGCTTCAAGCATCAAGAACACCTCTCTTGCTCTTTCTCTTCTTGGATGGCCGGCACACACATGAGAAGAAATGAAATTCAACACAAATCAAATAGCTTTTCTTCTTTAAATTTCCACCATGCAATCCAATCAATTACCAAAATGCCCTCAACCATATAACTAACCTTTTGTCTCTTATATGCCCATATATGTAATTTCACAATTCTCAAATAAATATCTTCTAGCATTGACTCTCTATTTGACTTATGTATATGTTAATTATATCATCATATAAACAACATATACACTTTTCTCTAAACCCTCTTTCTTTCCCAAACACATATGCAAAAATATTCTTTTCCAATTTCTTTTCTTATCACACAACATATACATTCAATCACATTTTAAACCAACAACAACAACAACAACAACAACAATAACAACATAATCAAAACTTCTAGGGCATACATGAGGATATTACATATCTTAATTGAATAATATTAGTTTTGGTATTTAGTTTTTATAATTAATAAAAAAAATAAATAATAATAAATAAATAAATAAACAAAAATAAAAATCGGTGACGAAAAAAATCATCGTCGAAAAGAAGGTTGACGAAATGGCCCGCAGCCCGCAAGTTCCCACGGCAGTTTTTTTCGCTAGCAAAATTTTTCCGCAGCAGTTTTTTTTACATGCGAAATTTTTCCGATGCAATTTTTTTTTGAAACCAAATTCAATTTAGTTTTGGTTTCCTTTTCTTAACTAATGTTAGATTTCATAAACAATTAAGATTAATCATCAAAATTTTCTATAAATAGGACTAAAACCAACACAGAAGGGGGAGGAGAATCGAGTGAACTGAGAAAACATTGAATCGATCGGACTAGGAGAAACCTTTAGTAGTGAAATCAATCGGACTTTTTGAGAGAACAATAAGCAACCAAATAATCAATCCATCAAAGGCAGCCATCTTGCCTTTGTCCTTGTTCATCCAAGAAGTAATTTTTGGTGGAACCAACAAACGAAGGTATGAATATCAAATCTTTTTTCTTTACAGTAGCTTAAAATCATTAAACTCTTTCTTTTGATTCTAAAAACCTTAGAACCCTAATTTACTTTTTCTAAAGCTTAGAACCTTAAATCGTCTCCTTTATTTCCAAAAATCTTAAAATTGTTGTTTCTGTTTCTTCTAAAACCTAAGAACCCTAATCTATTTCTTCAAAATCTTAAAACCCTAATCTACTTTCCAACTTTTCAAAACCTTAAATCATTTCATTAATTTACCAAAACTCTAATATGTTTTCCAATGTTTCAAAACCTTAAAACCCTAAATTTAACTTATAGCTTCTAAAAATCACATAAAGCTTTATAAAACTATAAATTGTTTTTTCCAAATTCTAAAATCAAATACATTCTCCGAAACACTAAAAACCTTAATTCAACTTTCAAAATCAAGACAGTAACCCCAAATTAGCTAACCTTAAACCCTAGTTTTCTTAAACCCTAATTCCCTTAAAACCTTAAACCCTAGTTTTCCTAAACCCTAACCCTTTAATCTTTAAAACCTTAAAACCTTATAAACCTAAAACATTCAAACCCAATATAGTAAGCCCAAAATAATAATCCAGTAACCGCTAAACTCAAATGTTTTAAAGTATACAAACCTTAATTTCATGATTTTACTCCTCAAACACTAATTTAGTTAATCAAAGAACCTTATCAATCTCTTAAAGTATAAAACCTTAATCCATTTTAATTCCCTTAAAACTTACAGTAGCTTAAACTAATAAATTCCAAAACCCTAAACATTAAATAAAGAATCTTAAATAGAAACAGTAGCCTTAATTTGTATCTTTACTTGCTTTATTTATTCTTAGATTTGATTGTGTAGTTCATTATATGCTTTGATTTATTTTATATGCTTTAATTTATTTAAGTTCAATGCTTGGTTTATTTAATTTATCATGGATGAATGTTTATATTTTGATTGATGTTTAATATCTTTGATGAATGATTTATTTATGATGAATGGTTATTTACTTTGATCAATTTATTTTTATTTCGAAATGATGTAAGAGGCATGTTTCCACTTTGTGGGTACCTCATTAATTAAATTCTATGTAATTTAAATTGCTTTTATATTTTAGACCAATGTAAAGGACATTTTTCTACCTCATGGTGGGTGTCCTATTTAGTTTAGACATGCATGATGTAAGGGCATGTATCCATCTTCGGATGGGTATCCATTTATTTGTTTTGCTTGGACTTTGTTTTGATTTTTAATATAACGATGCTTTATTTCAATTGTTGCATGTCATATGGATAATATTGTTATATTTAAGAATTTTATAATATTAAGAACTGTAAAGGAGGCCAGTTCCAATGAACCGGGCATTATGGGGGTACTAGGCCATTTCTCACCTTCCCCACACGTACCCAACTTTCCAAACCTATTAGGGGGTTGGGGATTCCTTAGGAATCAAGTCATCCACCCCTTTCTTTTTCCCGGCCCGTCCAGGTGGCGACTCCATTTTCTCCAGACTTAGGTCCGTGTTCTCTAAGGCCCCAAGCCTAAACAGTGCCGAAGTCGCAAGAACCATTCCACTAGGAGTGGGGGAAAAAATCCCCACTCACAGTGGCAACTACACTGGGGATAAGAGAAGTTGATTTCGTTGGTCTTTATATTATTATATTCTTTCTTATAATGACATTATCCATTGCATCATATTAGTTTGCATCGTGTGCGTGAGTTAGGATGCCCGTGTTACCCGTGTTGTGTTATGTAAGGGATACCATTCTTTCACTCAAGGTATGGAGATCGAGCATGGCATAACCACTCATAGCCTCGTACCATTTGGTATATACTTGCTATGGGAACCTAAGCCTTTTTACCTAAAGACTAAAGCTCATGTAATTAGCCTAGTTACTTTCCTTAGGTTTTACCCCAAATGCATGTTGTTTGACTATGGTTAATTCATCTTAGCTTAAATCATGGCTTATTTGATTTGTTCTTTTTCTAATATGACCTAAGTATATTGTAAGCTCAAAATAAAGTTTTCTTTAAAATCCAAAAGACCAAAGCTATTTTAAAAATTTTTCAAGATGGTCTTTGGACATAAGACTTTTCTAAAAATAAATAAAAATTTATTTGCTCATAACACAAATGTAAAGCCCAAAATCCTTTTTTTTTAAAATCTTTTTACAATGGGCATATAAACAAAATTATGTTACAAAGAGCTTGCAAATTATTTGGGTCAATTACGAAATACCAAAAATCAATTGTAAGCCTAGTTTATACTAAGAATAATTAATCATGGGCTTGTTTTTAGCATGAATCATTGGTTACTTTTTTCAAGTGAGAATTCTATTTATAATAAACCTCTTAATTTTGTTTTAATCCAATATAGCATAAAAGCTACTTTAGTTGGTTGAATGGATTAAAACCTAATTAATGGGAATTATTATGAAATGATTTTCATTTTTGAAAATATAAATATTGGTTGAAACGTCCGAGGGAATTATTCGAAAACAAGATGCCCCATGTTGGTATTTTTTAACCATATACCTAGGAAAGAGACTTGCCATTCGTGTGTGGATGTTATAAGGTTGGAAGGAACATCCTATTTGTCCTTGTTTGTCTATTGTTTGTGCATACATGCATACGTGCATCTCATATCATTAATCCTTTCTGGCTCACAGCCCTGGATTACGATAGTTCAAAAGCTTACGATAATCCGACCTACGCTGGAGATGAAGTATCTAGCAACGACTCAATCACATGCTCACCAAAAATAATGGATCCCAAACAAATTCAAAGAATGGTGGATGATGCCCTCAATGCCAAGATGGAAGAAATAAAAGAGGCCCTAGCTAAGACCATGAAGAACCAATTGACTGCAATTTTAGAAAATCATGCCGAAGCATTTGCTAGCACTAAGAAGCCAAGGGACAAAGGGAAGACTAAAGTTAGTGAAGTGGTTTTTAATGATGGAAAGGTGATCATTGATGATGATAATGATTGGGCTCAATACTACCAAGATGCTTAAGAGAAGAAAAAAGAGTCGAAGATTGTTGAAAGATCAACTATGGAGAAGACCGAAACTTCTAATGTTGAAAAGATGATTGCTGATTTAGAAAAGAAATTTGAGAAGAAACTAAAAACCGAGGAAATGTCCGAAGTTGACAAATTATTTGAGCTAGATGAAGAAGTCCGGTACAAGTTCAAGATGCCATCTTTTGCGAAGTTTGATGGAACCGAAAATCCTCATCTCCATGTGAAGCAGTATATCACTGCTATGCAGTCTGTTCGAGCTACTAAGGCTCAAACCCTAAGCTACTTCATGCTCTCATTGGACCCTGATATCCAAAATTGGTTCAATACCTTAGATGATGAAACGCAAAAGATTTGGGATTTGCTTTACAAAGCCTTCATCCAACAATATGGATATAATGTCGAGATGGAAGTTACCTTAATGGAAGTGGAGTCCATTAGGCAAAGGTCGAATGAGAATTTTGTAGATTATGTGAAGAGATGGAGAAACAAGACCGCTTTGCTCAAGAAGAGGCCCGATGAATCCGATCAAATAAGGATGATTGTGAGAGGGGTGTTGCCTAGTCTTCATGAGAAGACGTCTCATACAATCATCCATGATTTCAAAGACCTTCTCCAAGCAGGTTTGCAAATTGAAGAATGGGAAAGAGAGAAGAACCATTTTTCAACAAGAAGGAATGAGAAAGGAAACTATCAGTTTGGTAGCCAAAGCATGCAAAAGGCAGTCAGTGTTAACGCTACTAACAAGGAACAAGGAGACAGCTTTCGAAATTAGGGAAGCCGATGTCTTGGGTTCTCAATAAGCTTCAAAGAAAGGGATTGCTACAATCCTTAAATCCTCGTCCTTTGCATAACCCTTTCCCACCTAATTTCGACACTAAAGCATTTTGTCAATTTCACCAAATGCAAGGGCACGACACGGATAGATGTGTAAGGTTAAGACATGAGATCCAAAATCTAATTGATAATGGGAAGCTACCCAAGCCCAATAAGCCAAACACCAAAGACAACCCATTACCAAAGTTCAATAGGGTACCGCTGCCGGCGACCTTCATGATTGGAGGAGGTTTGCATGAAGATTTTGTCATGTCTTCTTTTCAAGATGTGGGTGGAGAAGCAACCAAAGAAGAGGAGGTATTTGGTGAAATTAAACAAGTTATGGTGGGTAAAGAAGTAACACTTTGTGTTGTCAATTGGTTTTGGGATTCAAGTGATAGTGATGATGATCTTGTATCTAAGAAGGAGCGGTGGACTTGGTCTGAGCCCGAAGAAGATGAAGTAATGAACACTAGATCCGGTAAGCCTTATGCAAGGCCACCACATAAGGAGGTAGAAACTAATAAGGGTAAGGAAGTTGAAGTAGGAAATAAAGAAGAGGAAGATGATGCTGTGCTTAAGCAATTGAAAAGAACCCAAGCAAGTGTTAGCATTTGGGACTTATTAGCTATTTCTAAAAAGCACCGAGAAACTATGGCCAAAGCCTTAGCTAGCATGCCAATTTCTACCTCCACAACACCGGAGGAGCTGATCAACTTTATAAAAATTGGAGGGGTAATGAAATGTGAAGATGTTCAAGAAAAGAGTGAAGTTAATATGGGAGCAGTTTCTTTTTTAGATGCGGACTTACTGGAGGAGGGGAGAGATCACATCCGCCCTCTCTTTATCAAAATAGAAGTCAAGAGGAAGAGGACTCCATGTGTAATGGTCAATGATGGGTCAGCCATAAATGTTTGCCCACTTAAGATATTGCCAAAGCTAGTCATGTCAACGAGGGATCTAAACTTGACCGAGGTAACAATTCGGGCTTATGACAATTCTAAGAGACACGCCGAAGGAACTTTCAAAGCTGCTGTCAAGGTTGGTCCAATTGAATCTATTATTGAGTTTGTTGTTTTAGACATACCGGTTACCTTCGCCTTACTCTTGGGGCGACCATGGTTTAATCCTCTTGGTGGAGTTCCTTCCACCCTTCATCAAAAGATCACGTTTCCCAACGGAGATGAGATAGTGGTTATCAAAGCTGAAGATAATGATATTGTTAATGCTCTAATGAGTGAGAGGCCTCTCAATGGGTTTCAAGTAGCTGCAATTTCTGATGATGAAGTAGTGGACTCCAAAGTCTTGAATATGATGAAGAACATAAACTACCTTCACGGAGCCAGTCTTGGAAAAGGTAAAGCTAGTTTGACAAAGTTGCCAGATTTTAAAACTCAAACTTCCAAGAAGGGGTTGGGATATGATGAAGCCAAAAATGCCTCACCAAAGAAGATTGAGAAGATGAGCTTTCCACCACTTGAAGAAATCTTTGTCAAAGCTCCAGATATGGGACCACTCCATGGAAAGCTTGAGCCAATCATGTTCATGGGAAAGTTGATCCCGGGTTTTAAAATTTTTACAATTGTTGCCGAGCTAGTGGAGTAAGTGAAGAAAGAGCTCACCCTGTCAACCAATCCAGAAGAGAAGAATGAAGCTATCCTGAAAACCAAGAATACTTCGGAGGAGATTGCTGCCCTGGTTGAAGAAAAGTTTGAAGACATCCTATCTTATGATTCTGAGAACAATGATTTTGACTTTGATTTTAATTTGTCTATTTTGTATGAGGATGATGATGTTTCTTTTCCAAAATGAATGTAATAAAGTCTGATTTTGCTTACTTGTGTGATGTTTCTCCTGATGGTTGAATACATTCAAATAACAGTTTTTACATGAGCATCTTTAATATTAATTCTATTAACACACAATCATTAAATTTGGGAACAATCAAAAATCCTAAAAACATTAGCATAGCATTCGACCTTACTCCTGATGAGAGAGAGAGATTTGAAAAAATATTCAAAAAAATATGAAGAAGTATTTGCTTGGTCTTATGAGGATATGCCTGGAATAGATTGAGACATAGCTGAGCATCATATTCCTACTTACATTCACATGAATCCTGTCAAACAAAAGCTCAGGTGATTAAGACCTGAGTGGGCTGAATTGGTTAAAGAAGAGGTTACTAAGAAAATACAAGTGAAGTTCCTTGAAGTGATAGAAAATCCAGATTGGTTAGCCAACATAGTACCCGTGCCAAAGAAAGATGGAAGAATAAGGGTCTGTGTGGATTATAGAGATTTGAACAAGGTTTCCCCTAAAGATGATTTTCCTTTACCTCATATAGATGTTCTCATTGATAGTGCAGCCTCTAGCGTGCTACACTCATTTGTAGATGGATTTTCTGAATACAATCAAGTGTTAATGGCCCAAGAGGATAAAGCCAAAACTGCTTTCATTACTACATGGGGTATATTTTGTTATAGGGAGATGTCGTTCGGCTTAAAGAATGCTAGAGCAACCTATCAAAGGATAGCCACCACATTATTTCATGACATGATGCACAAAGAAGTTGAAGTATATGTTGATGATATGATGGTTAAATCGGATACGAGGGAACAACACTTCCAAAACTTAGAATTATTCTTCGATAGAGCTTTGGAATATAAGCTAAGATTAAACCCAAAGAAATGTGTGTTCAGTGTTACCTCAGGTAAATTATTAGGACATGTGATTGGTCCAAATGGCATTGAGATTGATCCTGACAAAGTTAAAGCAGTCAGGGATATGCCAGCCCCTAAGATGGAGAGAGAAGTTTGGGAATTTATTGGTAAATTACAATACATTAGCAGATTCATAGCAAAACTCACAACAATTTGTGAGCCTATCTTCAAATTGCTTAAAAAGAATCAGCCGATCATATGGAATGAAGAATGTCAAAAGGCCTTTGAGCGAATAAAAGAGTATTTTTTGAATCCACCTATTTTAAAACCACCTAAACCCGGCAAAGCTCTATTACTATACTTAGCAGTAGAAGAAGAGTTGATAGGAGTCATGCTAGCCCAAGCAGATGAGTCAGGGATTGAGCATGCAGTTTACTATTTGAGTAGAAAGCTCCTACCTTATGAAATTAAGTATAGTATCATTGAAAAGACCTGTATAGCCGTGGTTTGGTCTTCTAAGAAGTTGTGGCATTACTTTTAATCTTATAGTGTACAAGCAATTTTCAGGTTGGATCCAATGAAGTACTTAAGGGAGACACCCTCTTTGATTGGGAAGTATGGTTTATGGTTGATAATACTAGAAGAATTTGAGATTGAAAATGTAACCAAAAAAATAATCAAAGGTAGAGCAGTGGCAGAATTCCTAGCCCAACAACCATTACCCGATAGCAAAGAGGTAGTCTTGGAATTTTCGGATGAAAATTTAGAGGTAATTGAAGTACAAGGGTGGAAAATGTATTTTGATGTGGCAGTAAATAGGAAAGGAGCAGGTTTGGGAGTTATACTAGAATCTCCCAAAGGGGAACTTATCCCTTTAGCCAAAAAGTTAAAATTTAGGGCAACCAATAATATGGTGAATACAAAGCTTGTATTTTTGGTTTGGAAACCCTAATGATTATGAAGGTGGATAAGGTGGAAGTTTTTAGCGATTCATTACTAGTAGTATCCCAAGTAAATGGAGAGTGGGAGTTGAAAGAAGAAAAATTAAAACCATACAACCATTACTTGACCATGATAAAGAAGAACTTTAAGGAGTGTTGGTTTGTACACCTATCAAGAGAAGAAAATCAAATGGCTGATGCCCTAGCCACATTGGCTTCGGTATGGGAAAATTCTGCCAGCTTATTTCTTAAGCCTCTGATTTTGACCAGTTCATCAACTCCTTGCTATGAATATGGAACAATCATGGAAACTGATATAGACCATGATGCGTGGTATGACACTATAAGGTGATTTTTGGAAGAAAGAGAATACCCGCCGGGGGCAACAAAGAAAGAAAGAAGATCCATAAGGCGGTGGTCATTGCAATACATCACATTCCATGGAGAGTTATATCGAAGATGGCCTGATGGGGTGCATTTAATATGTTTAAGAAAGCCTGAAGTGGAGCATATCATGTTAGAAATACATGCGGGAAGTTGCGGTCCACACATGAGTGGTTTGGCCCTAGTTAAGAAGATTATTCGACAAGGTTACTACTGGTTGACCATGGAGAAGGATTGTATTGAGTTTGTAAAGAAGTGCCAACAATGTTAGATGTATGGTAACTTGAATCACATGCCTCCTGAAGAATTTCATTCTATGTCTTCACCCTGGCCATTTGCCACTTGGGGTTTCGATATTATAGGAGAGATACATCCGACAGCCTCAAACGGTCACCGTTTCATTGTGGTAGCAGTAGATTATTTTTCAAAATGGGTCGAAGCCAAATCCTTCAACAAACTGGGTGCAAGTCAAATGGCTAGATTTATTGAAAAGAACCTCATCTGCCAGTACGGGGTCCCGCACAGTGTGATATCAAACAATGGGGTACAATTTCAAAGAGTAGTTAAGGATTTATTCTCAAAGTACCGAATCCATCATCATAGATCCTCTCCTTATAGACCAAAGGCTAATGGCACAGTAGAAGCAACAAACAAAACAATTAAGCAAATTCTATCCAAGATGACCAAGACTTACAGGGATTGGTCAGAGATGCTTCCCTTTGCTTTATGGGGATATAGGACAAGTGTGCGAACACCTACTGGAATGACATCATTCTCTTTGGTTTACGGGATGGAAGCAGTGTTGCCAATTGAAATAGAAATCAAGATATTAAGAGTAGTCTTGGAAGCCGAACTGCCTGAACAGAATGGATAGCAAGCAGATACACACAGTTAGCTTTACTAGAAGAGAGAAGGTTAAAGGCACTGTATCATCACCAACTGTATCAAAAGAAGATAGCTCGGGGCCTACAATAGAAGGGATAAGATCAAAAAACTCAGAGTTGGGGATTTGGTGTTGAAGCAATGTAAGCCTAATGTATCTGATCCCAAAGGGAAGTTTAGGCCTAGCTGGGAAGGGCCATATGTCGTGAAACAAGTCATGAACAAAGGTGCAGTGAAGCTATCAGACATGGATGGGAACAAATTTAGTGAGCCAGTGAACGTTGACAGGTTGAATAGGTTTTATGTATAAATAAAAAATAAAAAAAGGAAGCTCGCTAGGTTGAAAACCCATAAAGGGCGGCCTAGGCAAAAGTTAGAGCAGTCCCCTAGTTTGTTGAAAAATTGAAAGGGCGGGCTAGGCAACAATTAGAGCTAAAAGAGAGAAAATCGTCAATTAGAAAATCTAAAAGGGCTAGTTGGCCACATGAGTGATCTTGTGTATGCTGGCTTTATGTTTGGTTGTGTAATATCCCAATGTGTGCCCTAGAAGTTGGATACAACTGTTGTTTTGATTTGAATTAAATGTATATATGTATTTGTAAAGGAAATGAGTGTGTTAAGAGAATGTATATGTTGTGTATATTGTAATATATATAACATATAAGTTGGTCAAATGGGGAGTCAAGGTAAGAGGATATTTTTAACTTGTGCTAAGTGAAATTACTATTAAGGGCATGTTAAATGAAAGGAGGTTTGATTATGTTGAAGAGGGCATTTAGGTAATTCTCTTTGTGAAATGCATGGTGGAGATTTAAAGAGATGATGATTTGTCTTTTCTTCATTTCTTCTTCTTCTCTTCTCCATGGTTGGCCGGCCATCTTAAACAAAAGAGAGAACAAGAGGTGTTCTTGATACTAGAATCAAATTGAAGGAAGAATCAAAGGTTTTGGTTGGAGATTTGTGAAATTTCTTCATCTAAGGTAAGTACTCTCTTGTTTGCTTTAGTTATTTTTAAAGTTATGTTTGATGTGAGGTTTGATTGGTTGGAATCTTGATTTGATGTGTTTGAGATGTGTTTACAAGTGTTTAAATTGATTGCAAGTTAAAAGATTGAATTGGTGTTGGTTTGGTTTTGAATATAGTAAGTTATGTAGAGGTTGATAGCGAAAGATTATGAAGGATGTTGGAATTAGGGTTTTGAGATGGCTTGTGTTTAAATGTGTTGTTTAAGTGATTATTGTGATGATTATGTAGGATATGTGTTTATGTCATTGATTGTATCCATTTGAATGAGGTTATTGTTGTGCAAAAGAGTGTGTAAATGCAATTGAAAGAGTGTTGGCTTTGGTTAGGGTGTTGTTCATGAGTGACACGGCCAAAAGCAAAGAGAGACACGGCCAATTCATGAGAGACACGGCCAAGTCAAGGAAATTTAGCCCGTGTTGGATTGATTTTGGAGAGACACGGCCGTGTCTTATGCATGTGTTTGCTACTGCCAATTGGTTTTGAGAGACACGGCCACAAGCTTGGCCGTGTCCCATGAAGGTGTTTGCTACTGTGATGGTTCTTGACTTTTCTCACTTTGTTTTGATTCTTCAAAGGTTTTGTTGTTCCTAAACCTAAACATAAACACTCTAAACACTTTGAAAACAAAGAATGATCTAAATAAATATATGTGGAACATACATTCATATGATGTTGAGATTATAGCACACATGTGATGAGATTGATGAAGCATATGAACAATGTTAGGCTATATGCATTGTGAATGGTAGTATGTTATATGAACAATGTGACTAATATTATGACTTGTATAGTGTGGAAGAGATGAGGATCATCCAAAAAGGTATGTGCAATGCAATTTATTATAATAAATGTCTTAATAATGAATGTTGTCAATATGTTTTGGAAATGATGAAATGTGAGATCCTCATGGTTGATAATAATGATTGAAATGTTATAAAGGGATATGTTGTTTATATGATGATGAATTTAAGATACATGTGCAATGAAATTGATTATGTATGCTTGAATAATGAAGTGTATAATGTGAATTGAGACATAAAGAGATGTAAAGTTAATGATTGGTTTGTTTAGCTAATGTAATTGATGTTGTATATGTATAATGATGTTTCAGATGTGATGTGAAGCCATTGTGATTGGCTATGATGATTTAATTGAAAGACATAAGGCATGTTTGCCTAATTGATGATAAGAATTGAGAATGAAAGTAATAAATGAATTGTGTAACTAATGTGTTATTCCATTTTCAGAGTTTGTTGTTGGTGGCATGCCTAAAATGAGTAACAATCTCTTGAAGTTAGGTTGGCTAAGTCCTTGAAGCCTAATTGAGATGTTACAACCCTTGAAGCTAGGTTGGATTGGTTCTTGAAGCCAAGTTGGGTTGATGCTTAGCATGCTTTGCTCCCCTTGAAGCTTGGTTGAACCTAATCCTTGAAGCCTAGTTGGGTCTATGATAATGATAAATGTGATGAATGAACCAAAGCATTACTCTAAAAATTGAATGGCATATTAGTGTCGTTTGGGCCCGAGTCTGTCGTTGTTGTCAATATGATATATATAAATGTTGTAATAAACGAGTAATGAAACCTATGGTGGATTTGGTTGGAATTGTGATTCATGATTGATGAATTGAGAATAAAATAATGACATGAAATGTTATGTAATATGTATATTGAAATATTGATTGTGAGTATTAAAGTTGGATTGATGATTGGTGATAATGATATGATATGTAATGTGGGTATAACTATGTTGATGGTGATTGTTAGTGATGAATTGTGGTTGGTAAAAATTCATATGTATATAATACATGAAATTAGTTAAAATATATGAAAGGTGCAATTTAAAAGGAAAACATGATGAGAAACTAATGACACATGGAATTGATATATCATTATATATTAGTATTTTTATAATGTATGTTTATATGTTATATTTGTACTACTAAGCTCTCAGGCTTAGCGCGGATGTGTAATCGCGCAGGTAACTTGGTGAAGGATATGAAGTCTTTCGTTATGCCACGAGAAGAGTAAGAGTTGTCGAGACCAACTAGAGGGTAATGCATACATGTATAACTTTTAATTATGATGTATTTCTGGTAAGAGAATATTTATATGTATAAATGGAGTTTTGATAAAGATAATGATTTTGTAAATGTTATTTAAATTAACGTATTATGGTTTGAACTCTGTTACAGGTTTTTAAAAGATAACGAAAAGTGACATCCTTATACTTTATATACTTACTGTATGTATACTAAGTATATGTATAGTACTTATATAGGGTATCGGGGTATTACAGGTTGTACCCCAATTTAATTAAACAGAATTAATGTTAAAATTGTTCTATGTGCACTGTTATAAGTATTTGACCAGAAATGGATGAAATAAATAAACACAATAGCAAAAGGTGATGGCAAATTTTAAATGGAAAAGAAGCATATTTTATTACTTTAATCATTTTTTATCCTAACAATACACTTTCTGAATTGACAAATGTAAAATCAATGGCAGTCGATAATTGTAACGTGCAGGCTAGCTTTGCCTCAACCGATCCAAGTAGGCTTCAGTCAAGCAAGGCATGTCTAAATCGGGAGTAAAGTCAGAATCGCGAGGCTCATCTCCGTATTGATGGCCAAGTCGGCGAGGATCATAACATGTACCTTGATGAAGAGCAGCAAGGGGAACATACATCAAGTATGTCTGCATGGTGATACAAGAAATCTTCCACCAAGGTACCAACCAGCGGATGTTGACTTCAGCACGTGAGTGGATCCAATCAACCCAGTCAACATATGAAGAAACAGGATGAAGTAGTTTCCTAGCATAATGGTGTCATGGAAGATATCTGGAAAAATCCATGGATGGAGTATCAAGCAAACAAAGACGCTCCTGAAGCCAAATCTATGAGGGAAAAAAAAAGAGGGTCTGCTAAGTTGAAAACCCGCAAGAGCAGCTTAGGCAAAAATTAGGACAGCTCGTGGACTAGGCAAAAATTAGAGCAATAATATATATATATAATAAAAAAAGATGTCCACTAAGTTGAAAACCCGCAAGGGCAGCTTAAGCAAAAATTAGGACAGCTCGCTAGTTCCAAAAACCCACATGGGCGGACTAGGCAAAAATTAGAGCAATAAAAAATATATATAATAAAAAAGAGGTTCGCTAAGTTAAAAACCCGCGAGGGCAGCTTAGGCAAAAATTAGGACAGCTCGCTAGTTTTGAAAACCCACATGGGTGAACTAGGCAAAAATTAGAGCAATAAAACAAAAAAAAAGGAAAAAGAAAAAGAAAACCTAAATTGAAAACTCGAAAGGGCAGTTTAGGTAATTACCTGAAACAGCAATAGACTCCTGGTCAGTCTCTTTGACAATCCTGATTTAAGTCGGTCTAATCCAACTAAAGTCTTGGCTAAGATCACAGGTACCGACGATAAGCCTCCTTCCATTTGGTCCATAATATCCAATACCCGTGGATCAATATCGCCTTTAGAAGAAACAAGCAAGAATTGTCCAAGCAAGCAAAGATAGAGCATGCGTCCCCATGCCTTAGTAGGAGCCAAATGAGAGAGACAAAAATCAATCAAGGGAGCAAGTAGAATTTTTTCACCGCTCATCAACTGAAGAACTTCGGGTTTTGGAATTTGAAATAACATCTGCATCTTCTATTGAGTTTTGGAAATCAATGTGGGAAACGCCATTTATTGATTATTTGGATATCCAAGGATGGCCTCAAATTCTTTAATCAAGGGACATATTTCAAAGCCATTATTTTTAAATGTCCTAGAATCCCCATTCCAAAAGGAAGCCATGGCATGTAAGAAGGAGTGGTCCAATTTAACATTTTGAAAACACTTTAAAACATCAAGTTTTGACCATAAAATTTGCTTTCAGTGAATGACATCCATATTCTTAAATAGAATTTTTATCTTCTTTAAATGAAGTTCGGTCATGGTTGATGAATGAAGAAAAATCAAAATTGTTTTCATTGAAATGGAAAGTCTTTTGGCTTCTGTATGAAATTAGGCATAAAAGGTGATTTATATAGAGGAAACAAGCTTTTCCAAAATTGATAAGGAAAAGGTGATGCGAAAAGGGGCGAGACAGTGTGGAATAAGGAAAAGAATTAGCGATGAATTTACTTTATCGTGTTGCATTTGGCTTTTGTGGTGATGCTTTGTAATGTGTATATATGAAAAAGAAAGTGTAATAATTATGGTGTAGTAATAAAAAAATAAAAAAATAAATAAAAAAATGAAAAAAAGGCGGTCAGCTACAGTAAAGGCAGAAATTATGTATTATTATTTTTATACTTATTGTACAATGTTCATACAATTGATACAATTTATACATTACTAAGAAGGTGGTGGTAGGTCATCAAATAAAGCTCTAAAAAAATCATCGCCTGTTGGAGGAGGGGCAAATCACTCGTCCCGAGTCCTCGCGAAGCTGGAGTACCAAAATCCCTATTACCTTAGAGTTTCGGTCTGTCATGGTCTTCATCGGAAGTGGATGAAAGGATCTCATGGTCATCAGTATGGGGGCCTCTTGATGAAGAAGGGCCAGGATCCCTCATCCCCTGAAATTGGAAGTCTCATAAATTTTATTCTGATTCATGATACAAATTTTTAAAATGAGAAGCCTGCTGACGACTTGCATCCAACTCTTCTTGAAGTTTCTTATTTTGTTCTTCAAGCATCCGCTGTGAGCCAGAAAGAAAAAGGTAAGAGTACACATAATCATGCATACATATAGCATAAATTACCATGAAATAAGAAAACCCACCAGGTAATTCATATCAATGCCCTGCGGATGAGATGGCATATCTGGTGGGCTAGAATGAGCAAACGAAGGGGCAGTAAAAGAAGGTCCAGCCTCATGATCAAATGAGCCAATAGCCTACAACAATCATTAAAGAATCAAAAAAGAAAGAAGCAGTTGCAAGGGAAAAATGGAAAAGGTTTACCTGAGAAGTGCTAGCCCCAAGATGTGGAACGAATTCTCCTGCATCTCCATGATGTTCCTCTTCATCTCTACCCTCATTTTCTTCGGGAATCTCCCGTATGCCAACAAGAGATACATCAAAGTTCAAGAGCCTTCTTTGAATAAAATGGGCATAAAATGCACCCGGTAGATGGAGAAATGTCTCAACACCATAACCATACCGAGCCGACCGCCATGCATCCTCCGACATTGATATAATATTTAAAGTATATTTCGGGCAATGCATCGGAACCCTTCGCAGTACTGGACTAAGAAACTACTCATAAACTCTCTCTCCGAGAAACCAACCACTAGACACTGGGCCAGCGATGACTCGGCGAGTATGTTGGAAAGATAGCGCAGCCTTCATGAAGGGAGAAAAGTTTGTCCGCTCTTCTAGGTTCCACCAGGCCAAATTCACCTGCAAAATAACATAAAGTAAGTAAATTTTCACATAAAATTTTACTAATGTTATTTTACCTGGTCCCAGGTTAAGCGGCTCAACACGAAGCGTTGGGTATGCACATGGTGAGAGCCGGGAATGTCCATGCAATCTGACAACCAAAAATTTAATCTCGGATACCTAATTCTCTCTCAGGAAATACCAGGAACCCTCACGAGGTTGTGTTCATATGTCCATGCCTACAACAACATTAGGGATCAAATTTATGCAAGAAAAGACTGGAATTGACATTGGTAGAAGAAGAGTACCTCGATAACCGCCATCAAGTCGACAAAAGACTTCTTATTTCAGCAAATTTTATCAAGATGATGGTAAAGATAGGCGAGACCAACTTAACCCCAGCCATAAGATGGTACCATTCTGAAATAAGAAAGGGCCCTCAACACTGACAAGTGGATGGAGGATTCAGTGCTGCCTAAGATGGTAGACCCAAGCAAATATAACAAAAATCCATGCCAATTAATTGCTGAATTTCTTCAAATGTTAAAATATCATTGGTCAGAAGAACCGGAACACCATCATATCGAAGGTCGGTTATATCAATAAAATCGACAGGACCAATTGTCATCTCTCCAATGGGCAAGTGAAAAGTGTGGGTTGTGTCCAACCATCGTTCACCAAGCGCCTGGACTATGCTCCTGACTATCAGACACTCCTCGGATGGCAATTGTAAGATGAAGCTCTCAAAGCCGCAATCTTGGATAATATGCCTTACCCGAGAAGGCACTACATCATACCATTGTCGGGCTTTGTAGATACACCCTCCAGCCCGAACAACGCAACGATCACGCTAACACGGAGCCAGGTAAGTTAATACAAGGTAAGTACATATTATCCTATCTGCTTAAATTAATATATTTTTTCCTAAATTTTCTAAAAAATAATAATATAAAAATATAAATAAAAAATAGAGACAAACATAAAAAAATATAAAAAATATAAAAAATAAATAAATAAAACAAAAAAAATAAATAATAGAAAGACGAAAAATCTAAAAGAAAAGAGAAAAATAACTACCGTGCTCTTTTGGTTTAAACTACGATGAAGCGGCATCCCGGCTAGTAGGTCTATATTTCTATTTTCATGATGTCGAATAAACTCTAATAACTCAGCATTAGAATGAGTTCCTGACCTTGAAGCATGCATTTTTTTTTTTGAAAACTATGTGCTAAATTTGAAAGAATTTGAGAGAATTATAGAAATTAAGGATTTTGCTGTGAATGAATGAAGGAATTCGTTCGTTTATATAGAGAAACGGCAAGAAAAAAATAAAATTCTAAAGTAAGTTTTACTGTTCATGAATAGTAAACTTTACTATTGATGAATAGTAAATTTTACTATTTATGAATAGTAAATTACTATTGATGTATAGTAAATTACTATTTTCAATAGTAAAATATTATTTACTAATATTTATGAATAGTAAGTTGCTATTTATGAATAGTAAATAGTGTATAAATAGTGACTACACAGTAAATAAACAGAAAATTCAATTAATCATTCAAATGCTTGCATGTGTATAAATATTTTTACACGCAGGGGCAAGGAGAAGACATGTGCATAAAAATTAGTCAAACGTTTTGAAACTAAAAAATTATTTTTTGCAGATAATTAAATCTTTATTAGCTCGGGTCCAGAACCTAAATTTTGATTAGGTCCAGAACCTAGAATCTTTTCTAAGTTCAGACCTTAGCTCGGATCCAGAACCCAAATTTTCCTTAAGTCCAAAACCTAGAATCTTTTCTAAGTCCAGAACATAGCTTGGGTCCAGAACCCAAATTTTGCTTAGGTCCAGAACCTAGAATCTCTTCTAAGTCCAGAACTTAGCTCAGGTCCAGAACCCAAATTTTTCTTAGGTCCAGAACCTAGAATCTCTTCTAAGTCCAGAACTTAACTCGGGTCTAGAACCCAAATTATCTTTAGGTCCAGAACCTAGAATCTTTTCTAAGTCCAGAACTTAGCTCGAGTCCAGAATCTAAATTTTGATTAGGTCCAGAACCTAGAATCTTTTCTAAGTCCAGAACTTAGTTCGGGTCCAGAACCCAAATTATCCTTAGGTCCAGAACCTAGAATCTCTTCTAAGTCCAGAACTTAGTTCGGGTCCAGAACCCAAATTATCCTTAGGTCCAGAACCTAGAATCTCTTCTAAGTCCAAAACTTAGTTCGGGTCCAGAACCCAAATTACCCTTAGGTCCATAACCTAGAATCTCTTCTAAGTCCAGAACTTAGTTCGGGTCCAGAATCTAAATTACCCTTATGTCCAGAACCTAGAATCTCTTCTAAGTCCAGAACTTAGCTCGGGTCCAGAACCCAAATTACCCTTAGATCCAGAACCTAGAATCTCTTCTAAGTCCAGAACTTAGCTCGGATCCAAAACGCAAATTACACTTAGGTCCAGAACCTAAAATTACACTTAGGTCTAGAACCTAAAATTATCCTTGAGTCCAGAACTCGAACCGGGTCCAGAACCCAAAACCTCAACCATCTCAAAAATTAAGTCTTATTGCTTTTCACTCTCTTCTACTAAAATCTTAGATCGTTCAAACAGGGGGCAAACTGTAGACCCTTAATTTTTGACCCAGTCCGGTCCAATATATTTTAATAAGTCCAAAATAATTTTTGTGTTGTCCAATATATTTTAATTAGTCCAAAATAATTTTTATGTTATCTTAATTGAATAATATTAGTTTTAGTATTTAGATTTTATAATTAATAAAAAATAATAAATAAAAATAAAAATCGACGACGAAAAAATTCATCACCGAAAAGGAGGTTGACGAAATGGCCTTGGACCATTTCGCCCACAAGAGTTTCCTGCGGGAGAAATAGCCCGCAACCCGCAAGTTCCCACGACAGTTTTTTTTGCTAGCAAAATTTTTCCGCAGCAGTTTTTTTTCACCAGCGAAATTTTTTAGACGCAATTTTTTCCAAGACCAAATTCAATTTGGTTTCGGTTTCCTTTTCTTAATTAATGTTAGATTCCATAAACAATTAAGATTAATCATCAAAATTTTCTATAAATTGGACTAAAAACAACACAGAAGGGGGAGGAGAATCGAGTGAAATGAGAAAACTTTGAATCGATCAGACTAGGAGAAACTTTTGGCAGTGAAATCAATCGGACTTTTTGAGAGAAGAATAAGCAACCAAAAAATCAATCCATCAAAGGCAGCCATCTTGCCTTTGTCCTTGTTCATCGAAGAAGTAATTTTTAGTGGAACCAACAAACGATGGTATGAATATCAAATCTTTTTTCTTTACAGTAGCTTGAATCATTAAACTCTTTCTTTTGATTCTAAAAACCTTAGAACCCTAATTTACTTTTTCTAAAGCTTAGAACCTTAAATCGTCTCCTTTATTTCCAAAAATCTTAAAATTGTTGTTTCTGTTTCTTCTAAAACCTAAGAACCTATTTCTTCAAAATCTTAAAACCCTAATCTACTTTCCAACTTATCAAAACCTTAAATCGCTTCATTAATTTACCAAAACCCTTATCTGTTTTCCAATGTTTCAAAACCTTAAAACCCTAAATTTAACTTACAGTTTCTAAAAATCACATAAAGCTTTATAAAACTATAAATTGTTTTTTCCAAATTCTAAAATCAAATACATTCTCCGAAACACTAAAAACCCTAATTCAACTTTCAAAATCAAGACAATTACCCCAAATTAGCTAACCTTAAACCCTAGTTTTCTTAAACCCTAATTCCCTTAAAACCTTAAACCCTAGTTTTCCTAAACCCTAACCCTTTAATCTTTAAAACCTTAAAACCTTATAAACTTAAAACATTCAAACCCAATATAGTAAGTCCAAAATAATAATCCAGTAACCGTAAATCCTAAACTCAAATGTTTTAAAGTATCCAAACCTTAATTTCATGATTTTACTCCTCAAACACTAATTTGGTTAATCAAAGAACCTTATCAATCTCTTAAATTATAAAATGTTAATTCATTTTAATTCCATTAAAACTTACAGTAGCTTAAACTAATAAATTTCAAAACCCTAAACATTAAATAAAGAACCTTAAATAGAAATAGTAGCCTTAATTTGTATCTTTACTTGCTTTATTTATTCTTAGATTTGATTGTGTAGTTCATTATATGCTTTGATTTATTTTATATGCTTTAATTTATTTAAGTTCAATGCTTGGTTTATTTAAATTATCATGGATGAATGTTTATATTTTGATTGATGTTTAATATCTTTGATGAATGATTTATTTATGATGAATGGTTATTTACTTTTATCAATTTATTTTGATTTCCAAATGATGTAAGAGGTATGTTTCCACTTTGTGGGTACCTCATTAATTAAGTTCTATGTAATTTAAATTGCTTTTATATTTTAGACCAATGTAAAGGACATGTTTCTACCTCATGGTGGGTGTCCTATTTAGTTTAGACATGGATGATGTAAGGGCATGTTTTCTTCTTCGGATGAGTGTCCATTTATTTGTTTTGCTTGGACTTTGTTTTGATTTTTAATATAATGATGCTTTATTTCATTTGTTGCATGTAATATGGATAATATTGTTATATTTAATAATTTTATAATATTAAGACCTGTAAAGGAGGCTGGTTCCAATGAACCGGGCATTGTGGGGGTGATGGGCCATTTCTCACCTTTCCTGTGACAACCCACCTATCTTTCGGGCACCCCCTAGTCACTGGGCCCCAGCCCAGGAACCTTCAGTGGGCTGCACAGTACTGGACTGCCCTCACGGGCCCTCCAGCAGGATTTGTTTATTTGGCTCACACCCACCTATCTTTCGGGCCACTGCCCTAGTTCTCGGTCCAACCGAGGAACCTTCAGTGAGTGCAATTCGCCTCCCCGGATCGAACACCTGACCTCTCCCTTAAGAGAGCCAGCGAGCGCAATCCAGTACCAATTCTTCCAAGAATTGGTACTGGATTGCGCTTGCTGGCTCTCTTAAGGGAGAGGTCAGGTGTTCGATCCGGGGAGGCGAATTGCACTCACTGAAGGTTCCTCGGTTGGACCGAGAACTAGGGCAGTGGCCCGAAAGATAGGTGGGTGTGAGCCAAATAAACAAATTCTGCTGGAGGGCCCGTGAGGGCAGTCCAGTACTGTGCAGCCCACTGAAGGTTCCTGGGCTGGGGCCCAGCGACTAGGGGGTGCCCGAAAGATAGGTGGGTTGTCACAATTAAAAAGGCTGTAACACCCCTATACCTTGTATATGTACTCAGCATGCTATTACGATCATTATATACATATACTGAATATAGGAATGCCACGGTTTACTAACAAACGACCCACTTCTTTTACAATAATATAAGAAGACTTAAAACATTTAATTTATATAAAAAAACAATAGATCAAATGTTTATTCAAAACGCAGCGGAAAATATAACAAATATTTACTAATACATATACATCAAAACTCAAGTTTTACAAAACATAAAATATATACATGTTTGGCAGTATGTCTTTGATCTTTAAGCTTCACTATCAACACCTCCAAATCTAGACTCTACTCAGCCTAGAGGAACTCTCCGGTTCTTCCCTGCCAACTACGCGATGAATCACACTCGCACTAAGCCAACGGCTTAGTGGTACAAACTACAATAATATTATGCTTTGATGCAATGTAAATGTCACACAATCAATTTTCATACACCATTCAAGAATCACCTTAAAAACAAAGACAAGCATGGGCCCAAAGACACTAATATGCCATTCAACTTTCAGAGTTAATGTTTTGGTCTAAGTTTCACATTTATCATTATCATTATCCCAACTAGGCTTCAAGGATTTAGGTTCAACCAAGCTTCAAGGGGAACAAAGCATGCTAAGTATCAACCCAACTTGGCTTCAAGAACCAAACCCAACCTAGCTTCAAGGGTTGTAACATCTCAATTAGGCTTCAGGGACTAGACCCAACCAAGCTTCAAGTGGAGTTAAGCATGCTAAACTTCAACCCAACTTGGCTTCAAGGATCAAGCCCAACCTAACTTCAAGAGATTGTTACTATAGGCATGCCACCAACAACAAAACTCTGAAAATAGAATAACATATTAGACACACAATTCATTTATTATCTCATTATCATTTTCTCATCATCATTAGGCAAACATGCCTCAATCATCTTATCAAGAGAGTATATATCATCAATTGCATTGAACATTATCATTTAGGCAAACATGCCCCACTTATTTCATTTGAATCATCATAATCAATCACATTGGCTTCACATCTCATTATATCTCAATTTACATTATTCAAAACATTCACATTATATCAAACATAACATTATTAATATGCATCAACAATGCATTAGATTTCTTAACACATTTACAATCAAATGTGTGTTAAGTCTCAACACCATATAAATGTATGAAATAATGTAGTTTGTACTTACCTTAAGATAACTCACACCAATCTATACCCTTCCTCTTCCAAAAACTCTTCACCACTTAGGTTAAGGCAAATCAACCTCTTTACAACCTAATCCAAAAGGAATAATACACATAAGATAAAATAGATAAAGCCAACTAGGGTAAACTCTATTCATGACACGCTCAACAACACGGGCGTGTCCCTAACCGTGCCCTAAACTCACCACACAGAAGCTTTGACACGCTCAGAACCACGGGCGTGTCACCGGACGTGTAATACATTCTGTGTCACAGAAACATTGACACGTCCAATAACACAGGTGTGTTCATGGCCGTGTCAATCTACTAACATCACAGTAGCTATGACATGCTCAGTGACATGGGCGTGTCACTGCTCGTGTCTCCCATCTAGAAAATAGAACCATTGACACGCCTAAAGACCTGGCCGTGCTCATGGGCGTGTCAGGCCAAAAATTCTGATTCCGGCAACAACAACCTCACATCCAACAAACTTCTTACTTCTACTATTTTTCACTTCAAACAAACTCAACTAAACACACCCATAAACCCTAACAAACTTACAAAAACACCAAAACAACTCAAAACATACATCAAACACAATTCATAATCATCACCACAAACCCAAAACACAACCACAACACTTTCTCTTCCAACAAACTTACTCTTTCCTTCAATCCAACCCCAAAATCCATAATCAATTTAACCAAACACTCTTAAACACACTACAATCAAACAACACATATCAAACACACTCCTACTATTAACAACAATCTATCAAACTCAAACATATCTTCAATTAAAACAAAAGAAATCAAGAGAGAACTTACCAAAGTTGATGAAACTTCACAATTTCCAACTTAATCTCTTGAATCTTTCTTCAATTTGCTCTTAGAAATCAAAAACCCTCTCTTGCCCTCTTGTCTTTGTGATGTCCGGCCAAGCAATTGGAAAAGAAGAAAAGGAAAAGAAAATGAGAAGGAAAAGTCAAATACTCAATCTCTTAAAACCTCCACCAAGTGTTTTAATAATAAAATATTCAAATTTCTCTCTTCCATTCATCTAATTTCCTTTAATTACTTAATTGAAAATAAAAATAACAAAATATCTTCTTTAACCATCCCATATTGACTTGTGTATATGTTGTATATATGTCCATATATACAACATATACATTCTCTTAACTCTTTTTTTCTCCCCAATGAATCATATACATTTAATCCAATTAAAATAACAATTATATCAAAACTTCTAGGGCACACTTTGGGATATTACATTCCCTACACGTACCCAACTTTTCGAACCCATTAGGGGGTTGGGAATTCCTTAGGAATCGAGTCATCCACCCCTTTCTTTTTCCCGGCCCGTCCGGGTGGCGACTCCATTTTCTCCAGACTTAGGTCCGTGTTCTCTAAGGCCCCGAGCCTAAACAGTGCTAAAGTCGCAAAAACCATTTCACCGAGAGTGGGGCCAAAATCCCCGCTCACAATTACCTCTATGTTTGTAAGTAAGTGTTGTGAAGAACTTTGCATTGCCTGTCATATGCCTTGAGCACCCACTATCCATAAGCCATGTGCTTTCATTGATAGTAGATTTTAGGCATACCTACAAATTAATAGTGTTCTTCTTTTGGGTACCCAAATAAAGTTGGGTCCTAGAGGGTTAGTAGTAAAAGGATCTTTTAACTTGAGATGAGCCTTTCTAATGTAGAAAAATGTGTTTTTATATGCAAATTTCATACAATATGTGTGCTGATACAATGTTCTATATTTATGCACTTTCCTATTGCCATTCAATGTGATATGCATACAATTGCAAGTGTGTGATTGCTTTTGTACATCTTTGTGCTTATGTATATGTCTAGTATACATGAATGCATGATTTGCTCTTGGCAACATAGTTCTATTTCCTAGTGAGCCTTGAGTAGTCTTTTTGGGACTCTTAGGCTTGGTGTGTGCATTTTTGTTCTTTACAACTTTAACATTAGAAGTTTGTGTTGTAGATCCTTTTATAGATGTTGGTATACTAGATGTAGTGTTGGATGAGCCATTGAATCTTAAGCCATGTTTTAAATAGGGTGGCCTTTGATTATCTATCAATGTGTCTAGAGCTTCTTTTTCCTTATGACATTTTGAAATTGATTCTTTTACTTCTTTTAGATCATTTTTCAAATTTTCATTTTCCTTAATTATATTTTCTAGGCCATGTGAATTTTTATTCAATTCTTCTATTGATTTTAATAAGTGTTCATTTGAGGTTTTTAACTCTAGTGTAGAATTTTTTAAGCATACAAAATCTTTCTCTAGCTTAGAACATTTATCCTTATAGAATTTCATTTTCAAAAAATATTTTTCTATTCTAAGGTTCATATGTTCAATCAAAACAATATCATTTAACTCATCACCATCATTATCATATGTAATTGAGTTTAAGGATTGGGTACCAACCTCATTGGAGTCATCTTAATAGCCATGAGACATAGATTTGCAATTCCTTCCTCTTCTTCTTCTTTTTCTTCACTTGAGAAAGAATCATCCCATGTGGCTTTGAGTGATTTCTTCTTTTCTTCACCCACTTCTTCTTGTTTTTCAACTTGAAGCAATTTGATTTGATGTGACCGGATTTACCACACTCATAGCATTTTACTTCATTTTTCTTATCTTTATCTTTGAAAGAGGGTTTAAAGATGGTAACTTTACTAGTTTGTAATATTCTCTTTCTCTTCCAATCATTCATTCCTTTTGAGAACATTGCCATTTCTTCTTCATCATCATTATCTTCATTGCTTGAGCTCTCAACTTCTTTGATGACTTTGAGAGCTAATGGTTTCATCTTCTCTTTCTCACCTTATTCTTCTTCTTTTTCATTGTGTAGCTCAAAGGTGAGTAGCTTTCCCACAAGCTCAATGATTCTCAAGGTGCTAAGTTCATGAGCTTCTTCAATGGAGGAGACTTTTGATTCAAAGCACTTTCTTGCTCTTAAAGCTCTTGAGATTTTGCTATTTACATCACCTTGATCATATACTTTGCCATACTTCTTTAGTTTGTTGACAATGGCAAGCAGACGACTTGTGATGTCATTGACATTTTCATTAGGTTTCGTCTTGAATATCTCATACTCATGGATATGCATTTGCTTCTTGTTGAACATCACCTAGGTAGTGCCTTCATGATAGTTCTCAAGTGTCTTCCAAATCCAATGAGCACACATGAGATGTTGGACTCTCCCACCTTCTTCTCTTGAAATAGAATTCATCAAGATGGAGGCGGCTCTATTATTCTTTAACCGGTCTTTCACATTGGCACTTGACCATTGTGATTTAGGAAGAGAAACTTGGGCACCTTCAACATCATGAGTAGGAGGTTTCCATTCACTTTCTACAAAAGCCCAAAGCTCAATTCCTTCACTATCTAGAAATAAATACATTTTGTATTTCTAATAGGAGTAATCCGTTCCATCGAAATAGGGTCTAAGAATAGAGTTGAGATTTCCATGAGAATTTAAGGTGGTTGAAGAAGTTGCCATTGTGGATCAAATTTCACAATTAAGTTTAAGAAATATTTAAGCTGTGATACCAATTGTTGTCCCAAGATGGTAACCAAGAGGGGGGATGAATTGTTTAATTTGAAGAAGTGATGGTAAATTAAAAATTCACAAACAAGAAATGTAGAATAAGTAAAGAATAAAACAAAGAACGCAAAGATTTATAGTGGTTTGAATTTACCTCGATCCTACATCCACTTCTTAACAAATTGTTAAGGTTCTACTAGTCTTGAGTTTTATAACCTTAACTCTAACTTGGTGTTTTCTCCAGCTCACACCCAACTATACAATGGTTTGAGTACAATTGGACTAACAAAGGTATTATCGAATCACTACTTTACTTAACCGCCTCTATACCTGATATAAAATATAGTGTTTGCTTGTGTGCTAGATTTCAATTTTGCCCTAGGGAAGTACATTTGAATTACACTAAGAGATTTTTAAAATATTTGAATGGTACATTGCATTTAGGTCTATGGTATCCTAGAAACACATCATTTAACATATTAGGTTTTTCTGATGCAGATTTTACCGGTAGCCTACTAGATAGGAAAAGCACCACTGGAGCATGTCATTTTCTTGGCTAAATGCCTAGTTTCTTGGTTTAGCAAGAAATAAGTGTTGGTTGCTTTATCTACCATAGAAGCTGAATATGTTGATGCATATTTTTATTACACACAAGTTCTTTATCTACCATAGAAGCTGAATAAGTGTTGGTTGCTTTATCTACCATAGAAGTTGAATATATTGATGCATATTTTTATTGCACACAAGTTCTTTGAATGAAATAACAATTGGTTGATTATGGAAAAATATTTGATCACATTCCTATTAAGGGTGATAACACAAGTGCAATTAATTTATCCAAGAACCCCATTCAACATTCTAAGTGAAAACATATAGACATCAAACATCTTTTTTAAGGGATAATATTCAAAATCATTGACACTGAAAACCAACTTGCAGATCTTTTTACAAAACCTTTAAATGAGGAAAGATTGAACTTCATAAAACAACACATTGGTATGATTGATGGAAAATCCTTTGTATGATCTTTCTTTGACCCTTTAAAATCTATTTTGATCATGTGCTTTTAAAAAATCATCAAAATCCCTATATGTTTCATTTACACAGTCACCGAATTTTTTTGTCTCCCGAGCTCGAGCATTAAAAATAAGTGTATCTTTTGAGTGAGCACACAACAACTCGTGTGGTCGACCAATTTCAAATTTTCAAATTTTCTCGACCGTTACACGCACATTAAGCTCGTGCGAGCGCACACTATATCTAGAGATTGTCAGACCGAGCTTGTGGTCGCACAACCTGTTCAGCGACTGCACAAAATGTGTAACTAACAAATTTTTTTAACATTGGAACTTTCAAATTTTAGCCAATTTTGCCCCCAAATGGTCATAAATAACTAGTTTTTCAAATTTTTCCTATAAATACCTTCCTATTGCATGAAAATACATCTTTAAAAAACACCTAAACACATTCTCAAATAATCTTTCAAGTTTTTATTCATCAAGAAGAAGTTTTTTTTTGAAGGTTTTCCAAGCTCTATTAACACTCTATCCTCTACATTTCTTTTCTATCTTCTACATTTTTATATTTTATTTTGTATTTTTCTTTTATTGAGGTTATGGCGACCAAAACAAAGATTACCAAAATGAAAGATACAACCAAGGGTAAAGTGATTGTGATTAGTGAACCTTAACCTCAACCTCAACCTCAACCTAAGCCCAAACACTTCACCAGGAAGAGTGTTCAACCACATAAACCCAAATATAAAGCAGAAGAAGAGAAAACAATATATTATATGCTCAAGAAAAAGACTATAGAACCCACTAAGATGCTTGCAGAAGGGATGCTTCTAGCCCTAAATATCCAAGGTGAAATCTATAGCTACCTTGATAGGATTGGGTGGAGGCACTTTGTATTCCCAAATGAGTTAGGTTATCCTAGCCTCATAAGGAAATTCCTAATGTCTTTAAGGGTAGAGAAAAACCATAATGCACCCATAGGATTCTATAAAGTTTACTTTAGGCTTTTTGACTAAGACTTTACCCTATCTTTAGAAGAATTTGGTGAGGTTTGGGGATTCCAAACCTATGGAGCCTTTTCCTATACAGATAAGGATTTTCCTTTGAAAAATTATTCTTCTTTTTGGAGTGAGCTTTCTATTGAAACCAAATACAATAATAGGTCATCAAAAGCCATCCACTTTAGAACTCTCCTATTTTGGCTTCTACATAGAATCATCACTTACAGTATGCACCAAAGAAGTGATGGAAATAAAAAGATCACTCAATGTGACTTACTCTTTTTATATGCTCTAGTACATAATGAGCCAATCCAAAGTGCTAGGTTTCTCATAGACACCTTCTTACATCATGGGAAATATAAGGCAAACACCTTATTTCTCTCCTCCCAAATCACACAACTTACTAGGCACTTAGGCCTTCTAACCCCTAAAAATCTTGCAACCCTAAGCGATCCCCTTGATCCAACTACTAACTCCATCAACCTAGACTATCTTGAGCATGCTAGATGCATCCAAAAGGTTTATAACCACTATGGAAAATATAAGGCAGACACCTTATTTCTTTCCTCCCAAATCACACAACTTGCTAGACACTTAGGCCTTCTAACCCTTAAAAATCTTGCAACCTTAAGTTTATCCCCTTGATCCAACCACTAACTCCATCAACCTAGACTATCTTTAGCATACTAGATGCATCCAAAAGGTTGATAACCACTATGAGTATACCTTTGGCAGCAAGAGAGTTATTCAAAGAGAGAGGAAGAGGCCTAGGTACCACATTAAGGAAGAAGAAGGAGAACCTACCCATGTAGAAGTTGAGCACTCCCTTAGACCATCCAAACCTCCTAAAGAAAAGGGTGAGTCTTCCAAAACCCTAAAGCTTATCCTCAAGGCCATAACTTCTGTTTAAAAGTAATTTAATCATTTTAAGAAGGACGTAACCAACAAGATCACAAAACTCAACAAAAGGTTGATCTTATTTCCTATATTCATCATGACATATATAAATTGCAATGGAAATTTGATCTTCCTCAATGTGAGTTTAGTGAATGGGATGTGAGTGAGCATATTGAAAGCCCTTATGAAGAATCCACCCAATCATCTCATGGTTACTTTCCCTCTCCTTCTCTTAATGGTTATGATGATGAAAGCACTCCAACTCCTCCTCCAGCATCAAGAAAAGGAAAATAAAAACTTATTGATTAGTTTTGTTTCTTTGCTTTGTTATTTTTCATTTACTTTGTTATGTTTTACTTTACACTATTGTTTTATCTTGCATTTAATGGAATGAAATTCCTTTTTCTATTTCACTTGGTTATTTTTCTATTTCATGCAATTTATTATCATCTCTTTTTTGCCTTTGTCAAAGGGGAAGAAGTTGTATGAACTTAATTAAGGGGAAGAAAACTTAAAGAAAACTTGAAAATGTAAAACAAAACTTAAATTAAATTGAACATACATTGAGGGGGAGAAGAGACCTAACTTGAATTTAAATGATCATGCATTCCATATACATTTAAGGAAGAATGATTTGAGGGGAGCAACTAAAATTAAACAACATTGGTATTAAAACATTTTCATTTCAATTTCAATTTATGCATGCATTTGATTATTTTTAAATTCACTTCAATTTGAATGCTAAAGTCAAAAAAGGGGAGATCGTTGGGCAATGAAACTCTATTTTGATCATTGACAATCAAATTGATATGTACTAATGATTTCAAACAAGTTTGTTGTTATAGGCATGAAACCCTAACTTTTGTGGACCGCCCGAGCCCAATAAGATACTGCACAAAATTAAAAGAAAAATTTACCGAAGTTATAGAAAGAATGGTGGGCTTGCCGAGTGGTGAAGCTGAAATGTGAGCTAGACATGCAACCGCCCGAGCCAACCGAGCAACCACATAACATACCAAGCTAAAATCCACAAAACTTATAGAGAAGCTTGCAGTCTCAGTGCACGGTGTAGTTCACGCCTCGCGACAGTACCAAAAACTGAGCTAAATTCATAAACTTACATAGACGTTCGCAATCTCAGCATGCGGTTAAGTCAGATCGCAAGGTAGGCATGCAATCACACCACTAGGCTAAGTGACCGCACAACCCAATGACCCAAAAACTCAAAAATGGCAGAAAGGATAGCAGTTAGCCCATGTTGTGCTTCCTCAACTCTTAATCCCTTGTACGACCACCCAAGACAACTGAGCAACCACACAAGTCCAATACATTTGAATCTTAGCACCAAAAACCTTGGACTAATGATAATTGAAAATGTGGATGAAGGAATTCAAATAAAACGGTGACTTTATGTCGTGAGACCGCACAAGGTGTTGTGCAACTGCATGACATGGCAGCATGGTCATATAAGATCCCGTCAGACAATAGAATCTTACTATTGGAATTAGCCGTTAGAGCAACATTTGAATTGTGCAATTGCACAAGTGGCAGTGTGATCGCATAAAGTGACTCAGCCACCAAATTAGTGAAAGAAAAGCTCTAAACATATGGGTACCACTTCAAATGGCTAGTTTAAGTCTAATTGGCTATAAATATCTCTGAAGAAACCTCTTATTTGAGGGTAATTGTGATTCTACTAGCCAAAGCAATATGCTTTCAATTTCATTTACTACAATTAAGATTTGTATTGTTTGAGTATTTGGTGTGAGCATCAAAAACAACATTGTAAGTTGAGTGTTAGCTTTGAAACACTTAGGTTTTAGAGTGAGCCTTGGGAAAACTCTTATAAGGGTTGTGAGGATTGATCTCAAACCTTGTTAAAGTTTTGTGTGAACTTGTAAAAATACGAAGTTAGAGTTAAGCTTATAAAAACTCAAGATTAGTGGAACCTTCAAAAGTTGTTAAGGAAGTGGACGTAGGATTGAGGTAAGTCCAAACCACTATAAATCTCTTATGTTCATTCTTCTCTATTCATTTCTATCTTAATTCTCTTCATCTCCTGCTTTTAAATTTTTAATTTATCATCACTACTCAAATCAACCAATTCGTCCCCCCCTCCCTTCTTGGTTGCTAATTTGGGACAACAAACCCAATTCTATGTATTGAGTTCGATGATGGCATGACAACTCTTTGTATTTATGAAGGAGCTCTTTTAAATATGCAACTCTATTGGCAATTGGTATATATAACAAATATAAAATAAGGGGTGTCAAAATGGATCATGACATACGAATATGACATGCAAAATATATAAAATTAGTGGGTTAGTGTTTACCTTAAATATGTTAGTGTTACAAATAGGTCAACCCGTTTATGACACAACTTTAAAAGGAACATATAGTGGATTGACATGCGAACCCACTGCAGCTAAAATGATGTAGTTTTTATACAACTAAAAACTATATCATTCTATTATTATTTGCTCTAGGAAAATAAAAATAAGTGTTATGTATTTATTATATTATTATAATTTTATTATTATATGATGTATTATTATTTATTTAGAGATATTTTATTTAAAATTTTTAATTATTCTTATTAAAAATCTATTAATTTCTTCTAATTGCTGAATTTTTTTTATTTTTTTTATTAATTTAATTACTAATTAATTTAAATTTAATTCTTTATGAATTTTAGAAATATTTTTTTGAATCCAAATATTAAATATTAAATAATTTTTATGATTTAAATAATCTAATATTTTATATCAAATAAATCTTTTAATTAGAATATAATTTATAAAAGAAAATAGAATAGAAAAATAAATAGAAAATAAAATAAAGTTTTCAAAAAATTTTATTACAATAATTATATTGACAACTATATGTTTTCTCTTTAATTTTTTTTCTTACTAAGTTTTAATATTAAAATATAACATACATTCTTCATATTTATTATGTTATGTATTTTATTTTTTTGTATATTTTTAAGAAATTTTAATAGATTTACATTTTAAAATTATTTTAATCATAATTTAATTATCTGAATAATTTTTTAATTGAAAATTTAAGAATATACAATTATTTTAAATTAAAAATATTTAATGGGTTAAATAGGTTGTGTCGGCTTGTGTGACTTACATATAACCCATTTAAGGAAATGTGTTATACATATCATATTCAGGTAACCCATTTAATTTTTGTCTCATGCTTGTATCGACATGATTAATAAATGGGTCATATTCATGTTGACCTTAATCTTGTCACCAAACTCAATCAACCCGACCCAAATATAGCCCGCCAACCCATTTTGACACACCCATATCAAACAATCAAAATTTATGCATGTTCGTGGTGAATATATCAAAGTAATGATAATGGTAAATGTTATAAAGAATCAAATTCACTATAAATCATCATCTAATTATATTAGTTTATTTTATAATTGAAAATCTAGAAATTACAGGTGCAGAAGCATAATCATCAATCAATCATGCTACTTATGTTACCTCATCATTACAAGAAAATATTATTGCTAATCACAACTTAAAAAATCAAAACTTACTCGATCAAACTTATCAAAATTAGATAAAAGACATGTAAGATTTAAACCCTCAGGTTTACCATATTCAACTTATATGCTTTTAATCTAGTTATATTTTCATGCTTAGAACTCATAAAATGGACAAACAAGATCAATGGATTGATTTACCTACCTCAAAGTAGTGAAGACAATAAATTTTAGCTACTTGGTATGCTAAATTGTAGTTTGCTCCTTGTTCTTAATGATTCCTACAACTACAAGCTAACTTGGATGAGGAACAACTCCAAGAATTAATAAATAAAAAAAATACTCCTTCTTCCTTAGCTTTGCAATATCAATGGATTATGAAAGGTTTTGGTGAGGGAATAACTACTAGAAAGTGGAAGTTTTGGTTTAAGATGTATTTATAGGTCTACGGTTCCTTTAGAAAGCTTCTCGATTAGTTTAGGATGTGTAATTAGGAAACAAATTGGGTAGAATCAAAATAAAGAAGGAAAGAATCTTCAAAATCTTGAAAAAACTATATGATGTATGTTTTATTGCTAAACCTCTGTGTGATAAGAGGGAACAACAGCATGGTGGCTACTTGAACCTTTATGTGACTAGGACCCATAACCTTTGCACGGTGGTTGGAACCATCGCTCAATATTTTCATCCAAGGAGCTTCCTTCTCCTTATTTCTATGTTATGTTCACTACCATGAGTTAATTTTTAGTCCACTAACCTTCCTCTACAATACTATAAATTTAACAAGAAAATAGACCAATCCAAAAGGCTCAGTGGGTTCTCATCATTGAAGTTTGTCCATTGGTTGGATCATTTGGTCAAAATTGAATGCTAATATATGTACTACTGGACCCACATGATATTCCATATCTGACATGCGGTATGTCATGTCGCTACTCTAGTGTGACCGGACCCTTTCAATTAAGCCACCTTTTTACACTTTTCATGTAATGACCTTAGAACCTAGCCTTAATTGGTATGTACCATAATAATTAAGCCTTGTTGCATAACTTCTTGAAACCCTTTTTCTCATGCATCCATGTATAATATACTCTCTAAACCTTAATAACCTTGTATAACATAAACCCTAAAGTCTTATACATAAACTATCCAAAAATAAACTCTTCATTCCAAAAGAATAAAGCCCTATGCATTCATGGATCCAAGTCCACTACCTTTTGAGAGCCTATCCCTATCCTTTTCAAGCCAAACCTTTCTTCATGACCTCAAGTACCAACCTCATTATGGAATTCAAGTTAGCTTAGATCCAGTACTTACTATACTTATTTTTTTCTTCTTTCCCTTTGAAAAGGTGGCCTAATGTCCGTTGATGATAACCCCATCATGGCCTCTACCGACCATGTAAGGGCCTCCTTAAATAATTTTCTCCAAAATTTTGACACCCATCTAGCTAAGCAGCATGAGTCCATCTTAAGAGAAGTCCAGCTCATGATAAATCAATCCATCAATGTATGACCTATATATGCATACCCTACACTCTTTCCTTCCTTTCATTTACCCTCCTGTCCATTTATTTTGAAAGGTATACATGGCCCTGCATACTAATTCAAATCCTGCCATGGAAGCACTACTTAAGAGACAAGAATAGACCTTTAGAGCCATGATGGCTAACCAACAAACTGAGTCAATTAAGACATTTTCCAACTTCCTCTATAAGCAAAGGAACTTTATCGTGTAAGAGGTTTCTGCCATGTTTTGAATTGTCATTGCACAACCTCATCCTTCTGCCACCAACACCAACATAGCCCTTACTTCCCAAAATCCACCACCTGGCTCTACCAGTGTCTCTTATCTATACAAATCCACCAGTCCATCATCATGCAACACTTGTGGAAAATCCACCACCACATGTTGTCCCAGTCTTTAACTTGAATCAAATGGGATTTACCCCATAAATACCAGTAGACATTTCCTCTGCTCCTAACCCTTCCTAAGGGCATGATCCTTCTCAAACATTACATAAAAAGATTAAGGCATTAGTGAAGCAGATAAGAAATTTCAAGAGTAGTGAAGATTATATTGATGTAGACTCTTTGGCTCTTTCCTTAAAGCCAGGCTATCCCTTTAATTCAAGAAGCCCCATATGGATAGGATTGATGGTATCACTTTCCCAAAAACCCACCTGAAGATGTATATAGGTGCTTTATCTCCCTTTGGAGTAACATATGAGGTTTTGCCCAATTTTTTCAATAGCCATTGACTAGAGCAGTTGTAAGATGGTTTATGAATCTTGACAAAAAGAAGTGTCAAAACTTGGAGGATATTTGTAAAGATTTTACTAAATAGTACCACTACAATGTTATAAGTGCATGGTCCATCTATATTCATTATGGGTCTCAAAACTATTAGGTAATTGACCTTAGGGATCTGATAGGAAAAGAACTATAAGAAATGGTGTCACCACTTTATAGGACTGGGAAAATGCTAAGGGGTAGCATACTTTTGATTCTTCGAGTAATCCTTAACCCCTTTTTAGGTTTGAAAAGTTAGGTACATATGAAGTTATCTTACCATTCATATATGCATAGTTCAGAAGAACTGGCCTCCTCTGTGATTCATATATTGGTAAATTGGAGTACTCGGAATATTACATACTAAGCCATTTTTACAATAAGTAAATTATCCATTACAGCATATATAACAATCATGAATGATGCATGTGATACGTGTGTTATAAAATACGAAATGAGAACCTACCAAAGTAGAAATATACTCTTACAATCTCCAAAAAGAAAAGGCAAATAATTAATTATTGTTGTCCTAAATAAGCAACCAAGAGGGGGTGAATTGATTGATATGAAGAGTGATGGTAAATTTAAAATTCAAAAGCAAAAGATGAAGAAGATGTAGATGAAGATTGAGTAGAGTAGAGAAGAAAGAACACAAAGAATTATAGTGGTTTGGATTTACCTCAAACTTATGTCCACTTCCTTAACAACATTTTAAGGCTCCATTAGTCTTGAGTTTTTTACAAGATTAACTCTAACTTGGTGTTTTCATTAGCTCACACCAAACTATTACAATGGTTTGAGATCAATCCTCATAGTCCTTACAAGAGTTTTTCCAGACTCGCTCTCATAACCTAGGTGTTTCTAAGCTCATACTCAAACATTGATGGTGTTTAATACTCACACCCAACACTCTAAGATTTTTTATCTTTGATCTTTAGACAAGATAATGAAAAATGTTGTTTAATGAAATTATAATAACAATCAAATTATTCTCTAACAAAAAAAAATGAAGTATAATGTGGTATTTATAGCCATTTGGCTTAAACTAGTCATTTGAGGTGGTTCCCACATGTTTAATGCTTGTCTTCCACTAAATTGGTGGCTAGAGCATGGTGTACAGTCGCTCAGCTTAAAAGCTCTGTGTAACAAATAGTTCCAATGGTCAGATTTTGTTGTATGATAAAATCCAGCTTGCCCATACCTTTGTGTCGTGTGGTTGTCCGGCTCGGTGTACAGTTGCTAGGCACAAGGTTACCATTGAATTCAAATTTCTTCTTCCATGTGTTTGGTTATCATTAGTTTGAGGTATTTGGAGCTAAGATTCAAATATGCTAGACTCATGCAGTCACTCCGTTCTTCTAAGCAGTTGCACATGGTTTTAAGCATCAAGGAAGCACCGCGAGAGCTAATTGCTATCTCTTCTGTTCTTTTTAGATTTTTAGGTTTTTGTTACATACGGTTGCCCGAGCGTCTTGGATGAGCACATGAAGTTTGAGTATCCTGACTTCACTACTCATTGAGACTGCTACCCTTTCTGTGAGTTTATGAATTTTTACCTTAATTGGGTGCCGTCACTCTATGCTTACGTACAGTTGCACGCCTATTAGGCTTCCTATCTTCACCGCTCACTGACAATTTGAACTTTTTTGTAAGAATTATGGACTTAGCTCAGTTGGCCGTAGTTAGCTTGTTTAAATTGGTATGCTTAGCTCGTCATATGTGCTACCTTATTTAGTTGCTTGTGCTGCTTTTAGCTCGACATTTTGGTTCCTTGCAGCTTCAGCATTTGCTAAGCTCGATAGTTCTCTATCCGGCTTGACACTCGATATGTCTGTTCAATTTTCTACGCTCATGTTGCACTTGTTTAGCTCAACAGTTTATATTTTTATTCAGTTTTCTACTTGGCATATGTATGTCAGTTTGGTTCAGTACTGATGCTGCATTTGTGCTATTGCTCGATAATTACGGCAATCGCACAAAGGCGGTCAGTAACTTTGCAAAACAGACTTGTTTGAAATCATTAGTTCTTTATCAATTTGATTGTCAATTATCAAAAATAGAGTTCTATTATCCAGCAATCTCAACAATTACATAACTTTAAATAAATCTTATACATTTGTCTAAATATAAAAAATTATGTTAGAAACCTATATACATCAGATCTATTGAGAATGAGAAATGTATGCATGAATGTGATAATGTGACAAGTTATAATGATGATGATGATGATGATGGTAATGATAATGTTAAAATTAGAGGTAAGAATAATAAGATAATAATAATAATAATAATAAGAAAAAATCAAGAATAATATAGAGAAACTAAACAAATGAAAAGGAGACATAGAGGCTATATATATATATGATATTGTCAAACTCGGTAGTCCTAAAACTATCGAGTTCGATAATATTGAGTTTCTTTAGAATAATTTTATAGTTTTGATGATAAAGATTATCGAACTTGATATTAAATATGTTAAATCTAATAATATGTGTATCCTTTACACATCAGGGTGCTTTTAAACAAATTATTTAGGGAAAACACATAATCTTTTGAACTGACTAATGAAGATTATTGAATTCAATAGTAAAACAATTAGACTCGACATTTTTCATCAAAACCTAGGAAAGATTAATTTTAGGGTTGTTTTGTGATTCAAATATCCAGAAGTTCTCTTATAATCATTTTATTATGTTTAGTTGACTTTAATTTAAGAAAATATCTTGTAAAATCCTTAAAATCAGAAGACATTTATATATTTAAAGGTTTCAATTTTAGCTCTAAGAACATATTGATTTTGGCCTTGATTTTTGCTATTAATGATCATATGTGAATCATTTTGAGTTGATTACATATTAGTAACTTTATAAGTTGACAACTGGTGTTGTAATATGTTAGAATCAAGTTTAAGTGGGTTATAGATGTACCTTCTAAGGATTCAAAAACTTTTTACCAAAGGTGTTTGATCTACAAGAAACTTCTGCTTTTGAATGATCTTCTTTGGCTTTATGTTGGTTGGATCTTATGGTCTGACTGTATAGATTTTTGTTGATGAATTTTAATTGGAAGGTGTGCTCTAGATTGTCAGTTTTTTATCCCTTTTCTTGGTGCAACAGCATGCCTTTTTTATGGAAAGGATGCTATCAGAAAACAAGGATTATCGAGCCTGACTATAAGGTATTGTCAAGTATGATATTTAATCATTCTTGATGGTTAAGTGAATCTAGCCTTGTTTTTTTGTCTCTCCGATAATTCTAGAAATTACCAAATTTAATAATAAGATTATAAAACTCAATAATCTTGTTAGAATCATGCAAGGTGCCAAATTTAGGTGTCTACAGTTTTCCTCCTGCTTAAGCAATGCAACTTTTTAGGCTTGCAAATGTGAAAAGCAAAAAAGTTCCCTATTCTTTTTTCCAAGATTCTCCTTTCCATCTTTCCAGTTGGGTGATACTATGTTGATATTTTCAACTTTCCTTTTTAGTTGCGTCGAATTAGATATTTCACTTTTCACAATTACAGTGGTTTATTTCTAAACAGGTATCTTTCCAAGTTGATTGGTTTATGTGAAGGGTTCTTTTCCCCGAGCTCAAGTATGCTTGGTTAGGCACAACCCTTAAAAGATGTGGGACTAGGGTGCTAGAAATTTGGGCTAGGTTTCACAGATAAAGTGTCAATGTCACTTTGCCTTTGTTGGCTATGCTCGAATCGATAGCAAATGATTTTGAAAATGAGTCACCACTCAAATTTATTTTGAAAAGGAAAAATTTAAGAAAAAACCCTAATTTTACTCCAACATTTTCCCAAGGATAAACTCACTAGCCTTGAACCAAAGGATGGATTCGGGAGCTAGGTTTAAGCTTTTAAGTAAAATTAACCTAGCTTTAGATTAAACAAGAACTTACAAAATGATTTTCATGATATAACAAGTATAATATGACAGTTAAATATGAATCATACATCAAGATAATATGATAAAATATAGAAATTAATGATTACACTGTAAAACTAGAAATAAGGAGATCCCAACTCTAGCCTTATGGAGTCTAGGATGGATATGCATTCCCCAAAAGAAACCATGTAAAGTTTATAAATAAAAGAAAGGAAGTTCATAACTTAAAGAAATAAACAAGAGGAAAGATTTATTTTATAAAGTGGACTTGTTGCTTGAATTTATATTCTAAGTAGGTCTGCATATCTATTTGAATTAGAATCAAAGCCCATGATAGCTGGTTTAGGACTCAAAATGGGGTTCTAACCCAAGCTATAGTAGCCTAAGTCTACTTTGATTTTAAGTTTGGAAAAGGATTTTTGGGTGAAACCCTAATTTGAAAAATGATTTTAGGAGACAACTAGATGAAACATTAATTTGAAAAATGATTTTAGGATACAACTAGAGAAACCCTAATTTGAAAATGGTTTTGGGAGATAACTAGATAAAAACCTAATTTGAAAATGGTTGACTTGAAAAAAGTTTGGTTTGATTTCAATTTATTAAACTTATTTTGAAGATCAAATGATAACCTCCAAAGTTAGGGTAAAATGATGAATTAAGACTTCAACTTTGAAAATCAAAGGATGATCATCAAAATTTAGGGCAAAATAATGAGTTTAAATTGAGTTTTGAGAGTTCTTACCTTCTTTCTTGATGGCTTGCTTGATGGAGGCTTAAGCATATGACAATATCTTAGTTCCACCTTAGCTTAGATTTTATTTTGCTAAGGAAGCAAAATAAAATTGAGTTAAGGCTGGGATTTTGCTAGAAGCAATTTAATTTGATTTAGCCTAAGGAAGGCTAGACCAAAGTGGGACCAAGCACCCAAACTAGCTAAAGAAGCTAGTTTTATGCGATTCTTCTCTAAGGAAGAGAGAACCTTTTTCTTTAAAAGAAGAAATGAGGGAGTAAGACAACTAGCAATGAGGTTTGCTTGGTTGAATGGTGTATTGAAAATTAGGGGGAGGGGGTTGGATGTAACATCCACATTTTTAATACTCATTAAAATAAGTAATATGAAGGGTTAATTAGTTTGATGGAAGAAGGATATACATGAAATATACCTACTATATACATAATATATACATAACATATATTTAATATATGCTTAATATAAACATTGGATATATATTATATAACTAAAATATACATGACATATACACATATACATATATATACATATGGCTTAGAAAAAAATTAAAAGTAAGTAAGTAAATAAATACATAAATAAAAAAGAAGAAGAAGAAAAGTCAAAGAAAGAAAATAAAAATATATGGACAGGAAAAAAAGTGACAAATACTAAATTAATAAAATATATAATTAATTAATTAATATATAATTATGGAATGGAAGAAGAAAAGTAGAAACAAGTCTTCATCTTCTTCTTTCTCTCATGGTTGTTGAAATTTTAGAGTGAGAAAGGGAGGGCGTCTTCATTCTTTATACACCAAATTTTGTTAAAAATCTTAGTAAATTAAGTTGGTTTTGGAGAGAAATAAAAAAAAATCAACTATTTTCCTTTTAAGCTTTATTTTCTTTAGATTTTTAGATTATGTAACTATTTGCGTTAGAGAGAGAATTGGTTTTGATTGTTAAAATAGATAGTTATGAAACTAATATGATAAATATATGATAATTTAGTTATTAATTGGTTCAGGTGAGTTTGATTGGTAAAATTAGGGTTTATAGAAGAATATGTGAAATTTGAATTTTTGATGGAGGTAACTATAATTGTTGAAATGGATTTTTTTGAAGTTATTTTGACGTATAAGTGTTGATTTTATGATTGGATGATGAAAATGAGTTTGTTTTGGTGAAGTTTGAGAAAGATAGTAAGGAATTAGGGGTTTTGCACAAAATTAATTTAGATGAAGCAATAATTAGTCGATTATGGGCATATAGTGGATCACATCCCTATCAAATATGATAACACTAGTGCAATTAAGCTATCTAAGAATCTCATCTGACATTCAAGAAGCAAAAACATAGACATAAGGTACCTTTTTCTTATAGATAATATGCAAAATGAAATTGTTGTGCTTGATTTTATTGATATAAATAATCAATTGGTTGATATTTTCATAAAACCTCTAAATCAAGAAATATTGAATTACATTAAACAAAATCTTGGGATGCTTGATGGGAGTATCCTTATTTTAAAAAAATGCATTTACATATTATTTTTGCCTTATGATGAATTATGGGCTTCATAGTTGAATTCTTGATGATAGAATTAGAATCATATGTGATACACATTATTTTACAAGTCCTAATTCTTCATCCACATCTATTTTGATCTTGAATTAAGGCCACAAATTAAGATCCTTGCAAAAACTTGTTTTGAAAATTTTTTTAAATCACAGTTGGAACATGTGTCCTGATGGTGAAAACCATCAAAAGCATATTGAGAGATCAATAAGTGTATCCTAGTTGTAATATCCTTAATTATGCCCTAGTAGTCTTGGTGTTATTGTTGTTGCACTTGAATTATGTATATATTGTAATAAGTTGATAAGAAATTGGAAGAGAATGTTTATGTATGGTGATTGGGAAAGGAAATAGGGTTTAGAGACAAGTTTATATGTTGTGTATATGGTGATATATATAACATATAAAGTGGTTAAAATGGAAAGTCAAGGTGTTGGATAGTGGAGGAAGATATTTCTTTTATTAGTGAGTAATTACATAATTGGGCACATAAGAGACAAAATGTTAGTTATATAGTTAAGGGTATTTTGGTAATTGTTTGAATTGGAATACTTGGTGGAGATTAAAGAAGAGTTGACTTTGTTTCTTGTGGTTCATATTTCTTCTTTCTTCTTGGTGTGGCCGGCTGAACAAAGGGACAAGGAGAGCAAGAGGATAATTGAAGGTTTTGATGATTTTAAGCTTGGATTGGAAGGAGTTTTCAAGTTTACAAGTTGGAATTTCAAGGAATTTCATTAATTGGTAAGTTTTCTCTTGTTTGCCTTTGTTATTTTTGAAGCTTGGTTTGAGTTGAGTTGTGTTTTGATGATGGTGTGATTCATTGGGTTATGGTGTGATTTTAAGTGTTGATTTTACTTGTTAGATGAGAAGTTGAGTTGGTGTTGGTATTGGAAGTGGTTGTGTTGAGTTTGTGTTAGGGTTTGAGTTTGTAAGTGTTGTCAATGTTATAGAAATTGATGTATTATATTGTTGTTTGGATTAGGTTTTGGAAGAAGTGGTTTATCTTAATTGTAAAGTGAACAATCTTTGGAAGAGAAGATTTCTTGGAGTTGTTTGAGTGTTTATAAGGTAAGTACAACTATTTGTTTACAAACATACATATAATGTGTAAGCTTATCATTCTTTTGGTTGTAAATGTGTTGTGGTATCAAATGTGTTATTAATGTGTTTTGATGATGTAAATAAGTATTGAGGATGTTGATTGTGTCCATTTTAAATGAGGTTATGTTGTGTATAATGTGTTTGATGTTAAACAAAAGAAAGTTTGTTAAAGTTAGGGTTTATGCATGAGACAAGTGAATTGGGGCGGTCGCGATTATTGAAGTGCGGTCGCGACTCAGATCGGATTTCTGACCGCGAAACCTACTGTGTTAAGGTTTCATCTTTGATTGTGAAGTGCGGTCGCGACTCAGATCGGATTTCTGACCGCGAAACCTACTGTGATAAATTTTATCTTTTGATTGTGTAGAACGGTCGCGACTTAGCTTGGTACGACCGCGATAGTCGTTCTGTTCTGTTTTATTTGAAGTAAGTAAAGAATGTAAAGCATGTTGCTTATATGATAATGTAATGTGAATTGTGATTGATTATGATAATTAAGATGATATGTGAGGCCATTGTGCTTGGGCCAAGATGATTCAAATGAAATGGTTGAGGCATGATTGCCTAATAAATTATGAATTGTGAAATGAATTGAGAAAGAATAAATGAAATGTTAGTATGCCTAATGTGTTGATTCAACTTTCAGAGTCCTGTATTTGATGGCATGCCTATAACTCATTGGATAGGCGAAATGGGAGGCCCGTAAGCCGAGTCCAATTTGAGTAATGTTTATGAATCACTGGATAGGTGAAATGGGAGGCCCGTAAACCGATTCCAATTGTAAAATGTGAATATGGAATGATGGTGAAATGGGAGACCCGTAAACCACTTCCATTTGAGAATTTGTAACAGTCTAGCCAGGTTGAGGATCTCCTCATGTTAATGGGTTGATGGTCCAAGAGACTGGGTATGTTACGCTATCCATGGATAGAGATATGATATATATTGCCTACGGGCTTGATGATTGTGTTATTGAATCAAACACAGGGACTCTGAACTTTGAATAACATATTAGGGTGTTTTGGGCCCAGGTATGTCTTAGGTTTAATGTAATTTAGGATTTATGAATCGTGACCATTGCCTAATGAAATTGATGAGTAATGATATATTATTATGTTCTGAAATGTAATTATGGTATGATAATTTATGATGAATAAGTTATGACTTGCTATGTATTATTTACTTGATTGAGTGTCATGAGCATTGCATCAAGCATTTTGATAGTGTAGTTGTTTTACTAAGCCGTTGGCTTAGCGCGATTGTGTTCATCGCGCAGGTGTTAGAGAAGAACCCGAGAGATCCACTAGACCGAGTGAGTCTAGGAATTGAAGAGTTGTGTAGGACTTAAAGATCAAAGAGAAAGCTGCCAATCATGTATAGACTCTTTATGTTTTGTAAAGTATTGGATTTAATGTAATGTATATGTATATAATTTTGTAAACTTGTACTTGGACATATTTATATATACAAATACATTTGATAAATTCCGCTGCGTATTAAATCAAATGTTTATACTTATTTTGTTTTATTTTAATAGTAAATACCATTATACTACATATATATATATATTGCAAATTGTTTATGGAAAAATGTAGCATTCTTAGGTTCTATGTATGTTCATTACATGGTGGTGTTATGTAGTGAACGTATTTGGAATTTAGGGGTGTTACAATTGTTTTGGTATCAGAGCCTAGGTTTGAGATTCTCAACCTAGGTAAAATGTAATAAAAAGAATAATTTGATTTTAAAAGTTGATTTTGAATAAAATATATGTTGGTATTGGCAGCCTTTGATCTTTAATAAGGTGTATTTGGTCGTGTTTGCAGATATAGGTAGTAATGGATCCCCATTCACGGCAGTCTGTTGAGGGAAGTGCAGAGAGTATAGCTCCTGTTGAGAGTAGGGAGGGAGCTAGAGTTGAGGTAGCCAGTGAGGTACCTGCTTCAGTGTCGGGGAGACCAACAGGTGATGAGGTTCCACCAGCCTGGTTTAGACATATGATGGAAGTTATGAGGCAAACACCAGTGCAACCTCCACCACCACCTCAGCCTCAGGTACCAGTGAGACAATATGATAAACTGAGGAAGTTTGGGGCAGAGGATTTTCTGGGTACGATAGATCCAGCTGTGGCAGAACAGTGGCTTGATAAAGTTCAGAGAATTTTTATTCAGTTGCAAGCCACGTCAGAGGAGAAGTTTGATTATGCTAGGTCATTATTACAGAAGGACGCTTATGACTGGTGGAAGACCGTACCTCATGCCATGGATGATCCACCCACATTGACCTATGCTGATTTCCATAGGGAATTTGAATTGAAGTATACTCCTAGGGAGTATAAGGATGTGAAGAAAATGGAGTTCTTGAGTTTGAAACAAGATCATCGTACAGTAACTGAATATGAAGTGGAGTTTATTCGATTAAGTCATTATGCGGGAGGCATTATATCAGATGAAATTGACAGATGTAGGAGATTCGAAGAGGGGTTGAGGCCTTCTCTTGTATGTCATGTGGCTGGATCCAGATATACTGATTTCTCTCAGCTTGTGGCAGCAGCACGGAGTGTGGAAAGAGTTCAAAGCATTGCAGCTGCATCTGAGGAAGAGACTAGAGTGAGAAGACCCCAGTTTGAGGCAGGGTCTTCATCAGTGAAGAGGGGCAGAGGGAGCTTTGTTCCTAGAGTGGGAAGGAGTCAGAGGCCGATGAGTAGGTCAGGGCAGTTTCATAGACAGAGATCAAGACCTGCAGCTTCTGTGGCTAGTGCACCGACTTCCTTTATTCAGAGATCCACTCCGCTGGCATGTGAGCAATGTGGGAAGATTCATGTGGGTGCTTGTAGGAGGATTGGTGGACCGGGTGTGTGCTTCCATTGTGGGTCGCCTGACCATTTCATTAGAGAGTGTCCTGAGATGCAGGACCAGAGGTCATTGGAATCTACAGCTTCTCGGGAGAGTTTTAGCAGAGGAGGTCGAGGAAGAAGGGGTTTCAGTCGAGGGGGTAGATCTGGGTATAGTCAGAGAGGAGGATCTGCACCCAGGGATGGCAGACCAGATGAGGCTGGGCCTTCTCAGCGGGTTTATGTGATGCAAAGACAGCCTGATGCTTCTGCAGTCATAGCTGGTACTTTTTCTTTATTTGGCATATCTGTACTTGCTTTGATTGACCCTGGATCCACACATTCTTACATAAGTGCATCTGTATTGCCTGTGTCTGAAATGCATGCTGAGTCCCTAGGATTTGATGTGTTGGTGACAAATCCTTTAGGGCATAGCGTAATTGTTAGTAAGGTGCATAGAGATTGTGCGGTAGTGGTGCAGGGTGAGAAGTTTTGTGGTGATTTGATTGAGATGCCATTTAAAGAATTTGATTTGATTCTTGGCATGGATTGGCTGTCTAGGCATGGAGCTGTGGTAGATTGTAAGAAGAAGTGTGTTACTTTGAGAACTAGTGATGATAGAGTAGTGATGGTATCTAGTGAGCAGAGACAGCTTGCATCTTTGTTTGTTTCAGCTGTTGCAGCTAGGAAGATGATCAGAAAAGGGTGTGAAGCTTATCTTGCTCATGTGTTGGATACCAGAGTGGTAGGGTCTCAATTGGATAGCATTCCCACAGTTTCAGAATTCCCAGATGTTTTTCCAGAGGAGTTGCCAGGATTGCCTCCTGAGAGAGAGGTGGAGTTTGGTATTGAGTTGTTACCAGGTACCACTCCTATCTCTATTACTCCTTATAGAATGGCACCTGTCGAATTAAGAGAATTGAAGGTGCAGTTGCAAGAGTTGCTGGATAAGGGTTTTATTTGCCCTAGTGTGTCGCCATGGGGAGCTCCTGTTTTGTTTGTTAAGAAAAAGGATGGTACTATGAGGTTGTGTATCGATTATAGGCAATTGAACAAGATAACTATTAAGAATAAATACCCTTTGCCTAGAATTGATGATCTCTTTGATCAATTGAAGGGAGCAGCTGTGTTTTCTAAAATTGATTTGAGATCGGGGTACCATCAATTGCGGGTTAGAGCTGAGGATGTGCCAAAAACAGCTTTTCGAACCAGATATGGGCATTATGAGTTTTTGGTAATGCCATTTGGTTTGACGAATGCACCTGCCGCTTTTATGGACTTGATGAATAGGGTGTTTAGGCCCTATTTGGATCAGTTTGTGGTAGTGTTTATAGATGATATCTTAGTGTATTCGCGAAATGAAGAGGAGCATAGTGAGCATCTTCGGATAGTGTTACAAATCTTGAGAGAGAAGCAGTTGTTTGCCAAATTATCGAAGTGTGAGTTCTGGTTGAACCAGGTAGCTTTTCTCGGTCATATTGTGTCAGCAGATGGCATTAGGGTTGACCCGAGTAAAGTTGAAGCTATTCTAAATTGGAGTCCACCGAAGACTGTGACTGAAGTTAGAAGTTTTCTGGGATTGGCCGGCTATTATCGACGTTTTGTGAAAGGATTTTCTTTAATAGCTACTCCACTCACCAGATTGCTTCGGAAGGGAGTTAAATTTGTGTGGACTGATCAATGCCAGACCAGTTTTGAGCAGTTGAAAGAAATGTTGACTCAAGCACCTGTTCTCACTTTACCTGTGGAAGATAAACCATATGTGATCTACAGTGATGCTTCACATAATGGTTTGGGTTGTGTGTTGATGCAAGAGGGTAAAGTGATAGCTTATGCTTCTCGACAGTTGAAACCGCATGAGCTCAATTATCCGACTCATGATTTGGAGTTGGCAGCCATTGTGTTTGCTTTGAAGATTTGGCGTCATTATCTATTTGGAGAGAAATGTTTCATCTATACTGATCACAAAAGTTTGAAGTATTTGGGTGTTCAGAAGGAGCTAAATCTTCGGCAGAGGAGATGGTTGGAATTGATTAAAGACTACGACTGCTTGATTGATTATCATCCAGGTAAAGCAAATGTTGTTGCTGATGCCTTGAGTCGGAAGTCTTTAGCTGGTTTGACTGCTTATTCACTCTTGTTGCTTGTTGAGTTGAGAGCGTTGCATGCTAGTTTTGTAGTTTGTGATGATGGTGCATTGATGGCACAATTGCAAATGAGGCCAGTATTATTAGACCAGATTAAGGAGGCTCAGTTGACTGATGAGAAAATTCAGAGGATTGTGTCAGTTTGTCAACAGGGAGAGAGCCGAGATTTTGTTGTGAGAGATGATGGGAGCTTATGGTTTAAGAGTAGACTGTGTATGCCTGATGATGATAATTTAAGAAAAATTATTTTAGAAGAAGCACACCAATCAACTTTTGCTATGCATCCGGGTAGTACCAAGATGTATCATGATTTGAGACAACATTATTGGTGGTCCGGTATGAAGAGAGACATTGCAGAGTTTGTGTCTAAATGTCTCACTTGTCAGAGGGTGAAAGCCGAGCATCAAGTTCCAACTGGGTTGCTTCAACCTTTGTCAGTGCCTGAGTGGAAGTGGGATAGAGTAACTATGGACTTTGTGTCTGGTTTGCCTTTGACACAAAGGAAGCATGATGCCATATGGGTGATTGTGGATAGATTGACTAAGACAGCTCATTTCCTTCCGGTGCGGATAGATTACTCTTTGGAGAAGTTGGCTGAGCTGTATATCCATGAGATTGTGAAATTGCATGGTGTCCCAATTTCTTTAGTGTCTGATCGAGATCCTAGATTCACCTCGAGATTTTGGAAGAGTTTGCATGGAGCTTTAGGTTCTCGATTGCATTTCAGTACTGCTTTCCATCCCCAGACAGATGGACAGTCAGAGAGAGTGATACAGATCATTGAGGATATGTTGAGAAGCTGTGTCATTGATTTCTCTGGAAGTTGGGACGGATTTTTGCCACTTGTGGAATTTGCCTATAATAACAGTCATCAATCGAGCATTGGTATGGCACCATTTGAGGCACTGTATGGTAGACGGTGCAGAACACCTCTTTGTTGGAGTGAACTTGGTGAAGGTAAAATAATTGGCCCTGATTTGATTCAAGAAACGGAAGAGAAAGTGAAGTTGATTCGAGGCAGGTTAAAAGCAGCTTCAGACCGACAGAAGTCTTATGCAGATCTAAAAAGGAGAGACATAAAATTTGATGTTGGAGATAAGGTATTTTTGAAAGTATCTCCTTGGAAGAAGATTTTGAGGTTCGGTCGGAAAGGAAAATTGAGTCCTCGTTTCATTGGGCCGTATGAAGTGTTAGAAAGAGTTGGGCCAGTGGCGTATCGACTTGCTTTGCCACCTGAGTTGGATCGTATTCATAATGTGTTTCATGTTTCTATGTTGAGGAGATATAGGTCGGATCCATCTCATGTGTTGTCAGTTGAATCTATTGAGGTAAGTCCAGATCTGACATTTGAAGAGGAACGAGTTGCTATTTTGGCACATGAAGTGAAAGAGTTGAGGAACAAGAGAGTGCCACTTGTGAAAGTGTTATGGAAGAATCATGGAAGAGAAGAGGCAACTTGGGAAAGTGAACAATTCATGCAAGAACAATATCCTCAGTTGTTTCAGAGTTGATTTCAGGTAATTTCGAGGACGAAATTTCTTTTTAGAGGGGGAGAATTGTAATATCCTTAATTATGCCCTAGTAGTCTTGGTGTTATTGTTGTTGCACTTGAATTATGTATATATTGTAATAAGTTGATAAGAAATTGGAAGAGAATGTTTATGTATGGTGATTGGGAAAGGAAATAGGGTTTAGAGACAAGTTTATATGTTGTGTATATGGTGATATATATAACATATAAAGTGGTCAAAATGGAAAGTCAAGGTGTTGGATAGTGGAGACAAAATGGGGCACATAAGAGACAAAATGTTAGTTATATAGTTAAGGGTATTTTGGTAATTGTTTGAATTGGAATACTTGGTGGAGATTAAAGAAGAGTTGACTTTGTTTCTTGTGGTTCATATTTCTTCTTTCTTCTTGGTGTGGCCGGCTGAACAAAGGGACAAGGAGAGGAAGAGGATAATTGAAGGTTTTGATGATTTTAAGCTTGGATTGGAAGGAGTTTTCAAGTTTACAAGTTGGAATTTCAAGGAATTTCATTAATTGGTAAGTTTTCTCTTGTTTGCCTTTGTTATTTTTGAAGCTTGGTTTGAGTTGAGTTGTGTTTTGATGATGGTGTGATTCATTGGGTTATGGTGTGATTTTAAGTGTTGATTTTACTTGTTAGATGAGAAGTTGAGTTGGTGTTGGTATTGGAAGTGGTTGTGTTGAGTTTGTGTTAGGGTTTGAGTTTGTAAGTGTTGTCAATGTTATAGAAATTGATGTATTATATTGTTGTTTGGATTAGGTTTTGGAAGAAGTGGTTTATCTTAATTGTAAAGTGAACAATCTTTGGAAGAGAAGATTTCTTGGAGTTGTTTGAGTGTTTATAAGGTAAGTACAACTATTTGTTTACAAACATGCATATAATGTGTAAGCTTATCATTCTTTTGGTTGTAAATGTGTTGTGGTATCAAATGTGTTATTAATGTGTTTTGATGATGTAAATAAGTATTGAGGATGTTGATTGTGTCCATTTTAAATGAGGTTATGTTGTGTATAATGTGTTTGATGTTAAACAAAAGAAAGTTTGTTAAAGTTAGGGTTTATGCATGAGACACGTGAATTGGGGCAGTCGCGATTATTGAAGTGCGGTCGCGACTCAGATCGGATTTCTGACCGCGAAACCTACTGTGTTAAGGTTTCATCTTTGATTGTGAAGTGCGGTCGCGACTCAGATCGGATTTCTAACCGCGAAACCTACTGTGATAAATTTTATCTTTTGATTGTGTAGAACGGTCGCGACTTAGCTTGGTACGACCGCGATAGTCGTTCTGTTCTGTTTTATTTGAAGTAAGTAAAGAATGTAAAGCATGTTGCTTATATGATAATGTAATGTGAATTGTGATTGATTATGATAATTAAGATGATATGTGAGGCCATTGTGCTTGGGCCAAGATGATTCAAATGAAATGGTTGAGGCATGATTGCCTAATAAATTATGAATTGTGAAATGAATTGAGAAAGAATAAATGAAATGTTAGTATGCCTAATGTGTTGATTCAACTTTCAGAGTCCTGTATTTGATGGCATGCCTATAACTCATTGGATAGGCGAAATGGGAGGCCCGTAAGCCGAGTCCAATTTGAGTAATGTTTATGAATCACTGGATAGGTGAAATGGGAGGCCCGTAAACCGATTCCAGTTGTAAAATGTGAATATGGAATGATGGTGAAATGGGAGACCCGTAAACCACTTCCATTTGAGAATTTGTAACAGTCTAGCCAGGTTGAGGATCTCCTCATGTTAATGGGTTGATGGTCCAAGAGACTGGGTCTATTACGCTATCCATGGATAGAGATATGATATATATTGCCTACGGGCTTGATGATTGTGTTATTGAATCAAACACAGGGACTCTGAACTTTGAATAACATATTAGGGTGTTTTGGGCCCAGGTATGTCTTAGGTTTAATGTAATTTAGGATTTATGAATCGTGACCATTGCCTAATGAAATTGATGAGTAATGATATATTATTATGTTCTGAAATGTAATTATGGTATGATAATTTATGATGAATAAGTTATGACTTGCTATGTATTATTTACTTGATTGAGTGTCATGAGCATTGCATCAAGCATTTTGATAGTGTAGTTGTTTTACTAAGCCGTTGGCTTAGCGCGATTGTGTTCATCGCGCAGGTGTTAGAGAAGAACCCGAGAGATCCACTAGACCGAGTGAGTCTAGGAATTGAAGAGTTGTGTAGGACTTAAAGATCAAAGAGAAAGCTGCCAATCATGTATAGACTCTTTATGTTTTGTAAAATATTGGATTTAATGTAATGTATATGTATATAATTTTGTAAACTTGTACTTGGACATATTTATATATACAAATACATTTGATAAATTCCGCTGCGTATTAAATCAAATGTTTATACTTATTTTGTTTTATTTTAATAGTAAATACCATTATACTACATATATATATATATTGCAAATTGTTTATGGAAAAATGTAGCATTCTTAGGTTCTATGTATGTTCATTACATGGTGGTGTTATGTAGTGAACGTATTTGGATTTTAGGGGTGTTACACTAGTAGTGATAGGCATATCACGTCAGAATACAACTATTAATCTTTAAATCTCTTGTCATTACACATCTCTCACTTATGACATCTTTCCTCTCGAAAGTGACAACTCATTATTTTTTTTTACTATTACACTCATAAGAGTTGTCCCGATCAATGTACAAGTGTCACAACTATGAGAATCCATTTCTTTTTTTTTTTTTGCTTATCAATGACAAGAGTCATGCATCCTGATTAGGACAAGCTCTACTTTAATAAAAAGCAGTTGCAAACTGTTTGCATACATGGCAAAATAGCCTCAAAATGGCTAGTTTTGCAACCCCTCCCCCCCCCCCCCCCCCCCACACCAAAAAAAAAATAAATTCTATTTTAACTATAATAAACCCATCTTTACTAATTTTTAACAATTTTTTAAACTTCTCTAGACCTCTAAACTCAATTTTTCTCTATTTCACTCTTAAATATACTTTAAGATCTTTTTTAATTTTTCACACATTATCCTACACAAAATTCTCTCTTCTCTTCATCTTTTTCAATCCTTTTCATTTGTCTTCTTGGTAGATCGTTCCAATGCTCCAAAACATGATAAGAAGAAATTATTAAAGAAAAAAAAAAGGAAAAGGAGTTGCATCTTCTATATCACATGAGGAACCAACTAGGCAATGATCTCATAAATTGAGATGTGCCAATAATAAAGAAGTGAAATGTTATCCCTTCTAAACTGCAATCCATACCTTCCTTATCTTGAGGTTTTAGGTATATAACAAGATATTAGAGCTAACTTAAACAACCTCGAGTGGGAATCTTTTATTTGTTTTTTAGTGTTGATGATGTTGGATATGAGTAACTAAGGAATTTCTCACAATCTTGGTGGTTGAGAAAAAGGTAAATCCCTTAGGTCACTATGGGGTAAGGCTTAAGCTTTTTAATGTAGAGTATGGACTTTCATTACATCAATGAATTTGCTAGGATTTGGGGTTTAAACATAAAAGGAGCCTTCTCCTATTATGACAAAGCCATCCCAATCATAAGCCAAACAAGTTTTTAGAAAGAAATTTCCATGACTAATTTTGACAATAAACACTCTAGTGCCAAAAACCCAATAACCTTAACCGTTTAGGTGTTTCATAGGATAATCACCTATTCCTCAATGCTAGGGGGTGAAAGCAATGAAAAGTTGAGCCAAAAGGATTTATTCTTTCTTTTTGAGTTGATTAAAGGAGTTAAGATCCAATATGCCAAATTTTTAATTGATACCTTCATCCATCTTGGCAATGACTATGGAGGCACTATTCATCTTTGTTCTCTAGTCACTCAAATAACCAAACAAGTAGAGGCTTTAACTCTTGAAAATAAAGCCACCTTGAAAGATCCTTTTGACCCCACCAAGTAACTTTAAACATTGCCTATTTTAAGCACTCTAAATGCATTAGGGAATAAAAGGCAAGTATGAGTATGTGTTCGGTGTAATTAATATTGTCGAACAAAATAGGAAAAAGCATAAAGTTGTGGATGAAAGTGAAGAGACATTAAAAATAGAAGTTCCTATGCCCGAACCAACTATAGCTCCTAACTCTATCATTTCTCTTCTTAAAGGCATCAAAGATCAACACTCTTCTCAAGATAAAAAGATGGATAAGCTAACCAAACAAATATCTCATCTTCACTTTGACATCCATCAAATTCAAGGACAATTGGGACTTGAGCAATGTATTTTAGATTCCTCTAATGATGATAAATTGTCCCTTTCAATTTATAGTACCCATCTTGAGCATGAGAGTGAAAGAAATGTTGAAATTGCTCCTAATTCTTCTTGATTTCCTCTTTTTTTATTTTTATTTTTTGAACTTCTCTTGAAATTGTTTAAGCATGATCTTTATATTTTTGTGGCTCATTAATGCATATGAATACACATTAGCATTGTATGTTCCTTTTATTTGAATGAAACGCTATTTCCTTTTATTTGGATGATTATAGTTTATACCTTTCTTTTTGTCATTGTCAATGGGGAGAAACCAAGAAATTGAATTAAAACTATAAAACCTTAATTAATATTAGCCAAGTGCTCTAATGCAACATTGAATTAGAGATGATTCAATTAAGGGGGAGTTTTAATGAACTTTTAAATAACTTAACATTAGATCATGTTCAACTTTTAAAATTTGTGCAACATTTATTTCTCAAATTCAATTTAATTACCTAAGTCAAAAAGAGGAAAGTTGTTAGCCAAGTCCCCTGGCTACTAACTCTATTTTGATTTTAGGCAATCAAATTGAATGTTGCTAATGTTTCATCAAGTAAATATATGCAGGTGCTAATTTAAAGATTTGTGAAAATTATGATTTTTTGTTAAAGACTCATAGCTCGTGGTCATGATAAGGTGTTTCGCCAGGGACAACAATAAGCAATTTGAAACAAAAGACACAATAAGTATCATAGTCTATATCTCAATTTATAGAAAGCTTTAAAAATTTCACTCCACTAGAACATTATTCTTTCGACCATGATAACATTAGGCAAAATTAAAATTGACATAGTATGGATCACATCAAGTCTCGCTCTCTTTGGCTCATTGTGATACATCCTCTTAATTAGGACAAAAGCTTCACCATTGTAAGATTCTTTAAATCAATTTGCCAAAAACTCCAGTAAGCATTTTATTGAGTATAGCTGCCTACCTTAGACCATGACACACTCTCGCACTTGGGAATATTAATCCCTTAACTAAGATATTCATACTATTCTGAGTTGATAAAGGTAGGATTAAAGGAATCGGGAGAGAATACCTCTCAACCGTGGCAAGCCTCAAGTGTTAGGTGAAAAATAGCCATTGTGAGTCAACCAAATTGAAGATCGCCATGTGTACTAGCTGTTAAAGATTAATTAGACAAACAATCATCCTCACGACTAGGAAACATGAATTTGCCCGTGATAAATGGTTTTCGATTAGTTTAATGGCTACTGGCTAGGAAAGCATTTCTATAGTGAATTTAATGCAAAAGAATTGATAATTGAATGTCCATTTTCAATTTAAACATCTCCAATGAGAAAACAGTCTTTGAAAGCTGCAAATACCCCTTTTTAACACCATTAAATGTAACTAATATTATTTATTTGAGCTAAACTCTTACAAATTTATTTCTTAAGCCATTTTTCTTTATTTTTTTTAATTGTATTGTGAGTTGTAAGAGCATTGAATGCTTATTGTGAGGTTGGATGTGAGGTAGTAAAACACATAGAAAGTTTAGTGTGAGCTTACATACTAGGTTGAGTATGAATCTTTGGAGAACACTTATAAAAGTGTTTGACAGTGAGCTATAGAGACTCTTATATAAGTTAGGAGTTTAGCTTATAAAAACTACAAGTGATTAGTAAAAATACTCAATCTTGGGTTGAGAAGTGGATATATGATTGATTAAGAACCACTACAAATCTTATGTGTTCCAATTTCTTAGCCTTACTCATTATATTTTCATTCTATTATCCTTCATTCCTTCTATTCATATACATCAAATTGGATGTTTAGCAAAATCGAAAAAGTTTCATTCTTAACTAAACATCAATTCAATCCTCTTCTTGGTATGCCAAGGGACAATAATTTTAAAATTATTTTACAATAAATTTTAATATCTCAATATTTAATTCTAGTCCATCTTTTCCACTGCAAGCACCAAATCTATCTCTAACAAGAACATGAAGAAATATTTTATCATTGTTTTTTCACAAATTATGATTTTTAATCTTTTTGTGGCTTTAATGCTAATCAAATCTCCGGCTATATAATATCAACACCAAATTACTACTCAATTTTTTTTAACTCATTAATAGCTGTTAAATGAACCTTGAATGTGAGTGAAAATAATACTTGGAAGGCTCAATATAAAAATAAATAAATACTTAAAGACTCAATAAATAAATATGGTACAATTAGTGTAATTTTTAAAATTTTAATAGTGAACTTTTTAATTAATATTGATAATTGATAGTGTATAATGATACAAGTGACTTGGATAAATGATATAAGTAGAAAATAATGAATAGTGGATCTTAAAATTTACTGAAAATTTATTTTTACGATTTTAAAATATAAAACTCGATTTAAAATCAAAGGTTAAGAATGAGAGTGCACCATAGATAAAATGAGATTGGTCTCACTTGATTAAACTATATATATGTACATGTGTGTATATATAGAATTTTCTTCTCTCTTCTTCCATATTCCACATAGGTAAAATGAGATTGACCTTACTTGTTTAAACTATATATATATAAATGTACATGCATGTGTATGTAGAATTTTATTCTCTCTTCTTCCATCTTCCACACCTATCATCACCATTACGCTTCCACCTCTTCTTTCTTCATTGTTTGTTTTAATTAAGTAAGATTTTAGAGGGAATCACATGTACATATAAGTTTTTAGAAGAATAAGCTTTAAAAGGTGAGATTATTGACAAGTGATCAAAGAGAGAGAGGGATTTTTAAAGAGGCATGTGCTTATGTATTTTAATTTGTAAATATTTGAATTTCTATGAGTTTTAATGTTTGAATTAGTTGATTGAGTCATCATTTATGATGAATTTTTTCTTAAATATCGGATAAATGGATTGATGAGTGAAAAATGAATTAAAAGAACTTATATATAAGGAGTGTCATTCTTAATGCAATTTTTATAAGAATTAAGTGAGTTGATGTTGTTTTTAGCCATGAGTGATAGTTAAAGATTTGATTATTTGAAGTTTGAGTAAAATTTTTGATATTAAACTCTTTATGTCAAAAACTTGGTTCTTGATTCATTTTTATCATAAATCTTGAATATGTTTATGTTTATCTAGTTTAGTATGCAAAATACACAATTTATGGATGCCACAAGCATGGCTTACAGGTTCCATGGGTGTGGTATTGAAGTTGGGACTACTGAAGGAAGAAATATTTCGAAGGCAAAACCAAAATCAATGCCACAAGCATGGCAAATAAGTACTACGACTGTGGGATTGGAAATGAGGCTATTTCCTTGAAATTTTTTGAAGAAACAATGTTGTTTTACATGCCACGACCGTAGGGGTCTACAAAGGTGTTTGGCAACCTCGTTTTGTATCCCACGAACATGGGGTTGAGATGCCACAACCATAGGGTACTTGGATGATGTTTTTGTCTTGTATTTTTGGATATACGGGCATGGTACAAGGCTTGTATGTTTGTGTTTCTTATCCTTGTGTTGAGAATTCATGTATATGTGTTAAAAAATATGAAAAAGAGTAATAAACTTAGGATATGTGACAAATATGTGTAATGCTAAACATTGATCAAAGTATTGTTCCATTGAAATAATATACATAATTCAGTGTTAATTCATTATTAATTAAAAACTAATGAATTGCCCAAAACATACTAATTTTATATCTAGCTTGGGATTGAATGGCTAGAAAGAGGGTAGATATCCATAGTGATAGTGGGCACATTGTGCCATTAAATGACATATTGTGTCATCAGTGATAGTGGGCATATTTGCCATTACATCTTCTTGAGATTGGGCAATAAATTGTCAATAGTGACCTGTTATCCAAACCTATGATATGGGTTCACTGTGCATGGGCAAATTTAAAGAAGCTAATTATATTGCAAATAATGTGATATGTAGTTATTATTAAGTTAACCAAATGTTGAATTTAATCATGTTCAATGTATTAAGCTTAAATGAGTTTATTAATTTCTTTATTAATATTTTAAAATGATAATTTTCTATTGCTTCTAAATTAGTAATGTAAAGTTCTTTTCTTTAAATTCTTGCATTTTATAATTGCATAAGCACCACTAAGCTTTGCTTAGCGTGTTAGATTTATTTTCTGATGCAAAGATTAAACTAAAAGAGTTGAGACTACAGAGTGAGAGATATATGTTCTTAATCAACAGCATCACAAAGATTCAAAGATCAATATTATAAATTTTTTATGATAGTTATATAAGTTGTGGGTAGTAAGAGGATTTTAATAATGTAGATAATGTAACTTAATAATAGGAGTTCTTTGTAAATTAAATAGATGTATGTATGTAATATAGGTATGATCATGGTATTTCTTTTAAAAGTTAATAATTACATTAACATATTAAAGCATTTTGGTTTTATTTATATATTATATTTATAGTCAAGTTGAGTGTTTAATTGATATCACCTATGTAGTTAAGTGTATAGACTATGTAGGGGGTGTTACATTTAGTGGTATCAGAGCTCGGTTTATGTGGTCCTAAGTTTGTGGGTTATAAGAAAAGCAAAATACAACTGTCATTGCTATGTGAACTATATAATTGAATAAATGTCTAATGCGGTTGATTTTTCAATGTTTAAATGTATAAGATGGCCTTCGGATCCCATCAAGGTACGGAGGAACAAGCTGCATCCTTACACAGTTAAGCAAGTGTGGGGAATCAGCAGCCATAACCTTCTGCGGAACAAATTCCATTGGACCCCTAGTTTCTGAGAAATATGGGGAAAGTTCTCAGGCAAATTATAGGAGTTGTTCCTCCTGCATAGCCTCCACTACCAGTACCCCAACGATCTCCATTAGAGGGAATTAGGAAATTAGGAGCATAAGATTTTAAAGCTCGTGATACTAATGAGTCTTCAATAGCAGAGTATTGGCTGGAGAGGATTGTGAGAGTTTTTGATTTACTGATGGGGAAAGATTAGAGTGTGCAGTTTTCTTATTGCAAGAACAAGCTTATGCCTGGTGCGATACAAAGCAAAAAGGTGTACCTATGGGTAGACTCAGGAATTTTCCAAGAAGAATTTAAAAAGAAATATATTAGTGAGATTTATTTAGAGGAGAAGTGTCAGGGTTTTTTTTTATCTTAAACAAGGCAGTTGTAACATCCTCAAATAATCTTGTTAAAGAACTATTCAAAGATGTAACTTTGAACTCTTGCATAGTTCTAGCTCAATTCGGTACTTACATTCTAGTAAATATGAACAATATTTAAATTGAAACTTAACATACTTGTTTATGCACATTTCGCTATAGAATTTTTTTTCTACATTCACTACACAACATACTTAAAGAACTTAACATCTTTAGCAATCTAATAAATTAAATAGACACCAACAAAATTTCATCAAAGATACATCCTTTCACAAATCAATATGAATTGGACAAATTATTTAGACTACCATTATAAATAATTATATTCAAAAGTATATAATCTCTACACTGTGAATAGATTTATACAACCTCCATACATTTAATAATATATGTTGTCATAGATAGATCCAATCACTAAACAATAAACATATAATTTGCTTCTAAAATTTTTGGAAAACTTTACTTCAATCTGTCATTAATCTCTGAAGATTCACACCCATAGACTCTTAAGACCTTCACTGATTAACTGTACATGTGTGTCAAGAATATCCTAACATGCTAAGCTTATCACTTAGTGGTGCTTCTATCATACACTTTACTAATAGTTACAAGAACAGAATATTATATTAAATACACACGTTGAAATAAAATTAAATAATTTTAATGAACTTGAATCATTGTGGGATAAACAAAATTCACATTTAATACATAGATTATGAATTCACTATAGATTTCACTTTTCCCTCTACAATAATATATACTATCATATGCTTAACTTAGAATACTTCTGTTGTGCTAATCACTTATAAATTATGAGTTATGTTACATTATAGAGTACTCTCATTTATTATAGTTACACACACTTGAATCCTTTTACCATTTTCGTTCAATATCATTCAAATCATATTAATATTATAAAATCTCGCTTGCTAATTAACAAACACACATATATGTATATATATTTATAACACATAATGATTACACTTTTATAAACACATTTATTAATATTTAGTCATTAATATCCTTAATTTTAAGCCACTATAATTATGTTACCAATATACTCTATTATCATTACATTTTTGCCCAACAAACACTGAGATGCAAATCCTAGATTTGGATAATGGCTCATTGATGGCAATTAAATGCCCATATATAAAATTTTGCCCAATGGCCCACTATAGCATGAATGCCCACTGAATAGGATGATATGGAGTGTCATCTATTGGCATAAAGTGTCCACTATCACTATGGACGTCCACCCTCCGGCTAGCCATTCAATCCAAACACTAGGTTTACTAATGATAATATTGGGCAACAAACTTATTTCATTAATCTTAGTTAATTTAGAATTAACACATTTATTATTATAGAATACTTCTTTTATTCTTTCTCTGTGATTTATACTTTCATAATAGTATACCTTTGTTTCCAGTTTGATTGATTTAATCTTTCTAATTCAATACACTTCATTAATTATCATTTTCCCTTTTTGCAATATTATTTATATACTGATACAACTCATACACTACATATATTTTATGTATGTTTATATAAAATATAATTATATTTGACAATTGATATATTTTTTGTAATAAACATTGTCATTCTCATTTGATATTCACTCTACTTTCTTAATCATCATTAAGGTTTAAACACTATTATTATTAGAATTTATAAATCTTTAAAAGTTTTAGGACACGGGCGTGTGATACACTAGTGCCATACCTGTGTTTATCAATTCTTTACTATCTCTTGCACAAGAAATTACACAACATGGCTATGTCAACCCATGAGCATGCCCGTGTGATTCAATCCACCATTGCCAATCAGTAGTTCAAATAAGAAACATAGCCATGTCAATCCCATGAACACGCCCATGTGATCTTAATTGATATAACTCTTTGATTACTTTTAAGAAGAATACCTTATAACTCTCTCATGCCCAATTAAAACCTAAAATCATTAACTCTCATTGTTAACTTCACTTACTCATTTCAAGTAAACAATATTTATTAATCTAGAAACATAATCATATTTGAGTCCAAACTGTCACAAGTAAATTAATCAAACCAACTTCAAATATTATAAATATGAAACACTATGTTTTCTTTTCTCCAAAATAACTCTTGTTACTATACTATCTTCTCTTTTATGACACTACTATTTATTCTTCCTTTGCATTCTTTAGCTTATACAATGTATATATACAAATATTATTGGTATATTTCACTATAGTCTAATCTTAACATCCAAACTTCCTATGTACTAGCTTTCTTTTTCATTGCTTGTTCATATACAAATGTTCAAACATTCAATTATCTTGAACATTTCACTAACTTTGCATTCATTCTACTTAACAAGGGTTATATAACAAACCCTTCACATAAAAATATAGTTTTCTTACCTCACGTCCTAGTTTAAACTCATTTTTATTTACAACAATCCCACAACAATACCATATATTTCCAAATATATTTTAACAATTCATCACTATGCTAACACACCGTACCAACTATACAATTAAAATTACACTCTTTGAGATAGACATTGAGATCATATTTTAAATCTTATATGATATCATTCTCGTTTATTTCTTTCTCACTTCAACTTAGCTTCTTTCATTTTGAAAATGTTCTTTGTATAAATTTCACTTACTAAACTCAATAAATAATATTAAACTTCCTCCAAATACATAACTCAATTCAAACCTTGATTATCAATCAATAACACTAAATTAAAATCTTTCAAAATCTTATACTTTCCAAATCCACTTACTATTAGAAACATATTTGTTTGACATATTATAATTAATCACTTTTGCTCTAATCTTTACACTCTTTATCTAATATTAACTTTCCAAATTGACTAACTATGCATATTTATAAGAAAAGTATGTGTTATAATAATTAATTGATAAGAAAATTACATTAAAGAAAAGAAATGAAATGTTTTAGGGTTAAAAGAGAAGAAAACATGAGAAATAGGGCTAACAAGGGCGTGTCTATTGAACCCACAAACCTGTGCATATAAAAACCTTGCTGGAAGTGTATTTACAAAAGCTGAAAAATTCCCACACCTGTTTGACTATTCACACACCCATGTGACAATTCTCCACACACCCGTGTGTTTCAAAACGTTGCTGGACATATAATTTCAGAATTTGGAAAATTCACACACCCATGTAGAATGTTCCACACACCGGTGTGTTTTCCCCAGAATCTTCCCAAACTCCAAAATTCAATTTTTGACAAACTAAAAATGAATCTAAACTTCATTTTAAACCTAAAATCAACATCAATACACTTATACATGATAAAAATGAAATAAAAACCAACTTTTCTTATAAAAAGTTCCAAATCCATCTTTTTGCACAAACCCCAATCAATCAATTATTTACCACTTTACTCATCTAAAATGGTTTAATCAACTTGTTAAAGCTTCAAAATTCAAGAAAATCTTACAATTATGGGTCATTAATATATAAACACTTACAAAGAAACTTATCTCAGTAATCGCTTTTAATAAATTTCTTTCACAAATAATCACTTTAAATCAAAACACAAACATGATTTAATAATCAAAATCATAATAAAATCATTTAATAGAAAAACATGCAGTATACAAGCACTAACCTCTTTCAAGATTCTCTACCATCATTTCCTCCTTCAGTCCTTTGATGTCATAAGGTTTTTCTTGATGAATCTAGCTTAGAATAGCTAAAAGCCATCAAAAATTGGTTTTTCTATAAAATCTCCATGAATTCTAGTGTAAGGAATGGAAGAAGAAGAAGAAGAAAGAATTGAAGATGGTGGATGAGGATGAGGATGAAGATGAAGATGAAGATGGCGGTTTGGGAAGAGAGTAGAAGACTCTAGAAATCCTTTATATAGGATTTTAGGTTTTTATCCCATGCACTCATGCACACCATAGTTTTGGTACACCCACTTTTATTATTCATCTTTTAATCCAACATCTTAATTCTAAATAATCATATAAACCATCATTTTAATTATTTTAAAGCCCTATTATTCACATATACCATTTATATCATGTATATAGCCTTTAAAATTAAATTTCCAGATTTGGATCAAGCCACACAGCTATGTCCCTTCACTGACATACCCGTGTGAAATAAACAGCTTCTATCACTTTGGAAAAAATTTTGCAAAATAGTCCTAAAACATATGCCACAGCCGTGGCACTCCAAAGCCATTCCTATAGGGATAAAATGGTTGCTATATACACATTTTAAACACTCTAAATAAATACATAACACTCCAAATAAATCTCATTTATTGCATATACACTTATTGCAGAAAAATTTATAGTTAAAATTTTCAAGGCATTACAGCAGTCATCTGTGTTTGAATATGAGAGGCAGTTTGTTCACCTCAGCAAATATTTTCTGGAGTTATTTTCATCTGAGGAATAGAAGTGTAAGATGCTTGAATAGGATTTGAACAGTCAGATTCGGGTATATTCAGTGGCTATGAGGATTAAAGAGTTTTCCACTCTTGTTAATGTTGTAGTTGCCATAGAAAATGAGATTAAACAAGAGCAGAAAAGAGGACAACAGCCAAAGAAGGGATTTTCTAGTGAACAATAGCAAGGTGGCCAGAAAAGACAAAGAAATATTCAAGCCCCAACTCAGGGGTCTAGTAGAGGAAGTGGAGCTAGTTTTCAGAGGTCTTGAAGTGGTAGGTTTGGAGTTGCTACATGCTCATCTTCAATGGTAGTTACTACACCTTGTCAATAGTGTGTCAAGGGTCATGGAAGTAAATAGTCCTGGTATCGAAAAGGGGCTAGTTTGGAATGTGGTTCTTCAGAGCATAAAATTAGAGATTGTCCAATAATAAAAAAAAACTTGAAGCTGTTAAATGACAGAGTTCTGTGCAGAAGTACCAAACAAGTCATAAGAAAGGTAGAGGTGGTTGACCTAATATTAGTCAGCAAAAAGGGTCTAAAACAGTGGATAGACCTCATATTTGAGGCAGTGCTCCAGCTAGGGCTTATGTCATACGAGCAGTGGAATACCAGGATGCTCCTGATGTTATAGTTGGTAAATTTTCTTTATTTGGTCTTGATGTATATGCATTATTAGATCCTAGTTCTACACATTCTTATATATGTACAACTATAGCCATGGGAAAGAATATGTTTGCTGATAAACTTGATTTTGAAATAAAAGTTACTAATCCCTTAGGTCATAATGTGAGGGTAAATAAAATATATCCAAATTGTTCAATTAGAGTTCATGATATAGAACTTCCTACCGATTTGTTTGAACTTCCATTCTATGATTTTGATGTAATCCTAGGAATGGATTGGTTGTCCTGATATCAATTGGTTATGGACTGCTGTAATAAAGTTGTAACTTTAAGATTCCGAATTATGGTGAAATTGTGGTCTGAGGAGAAAAATAATTTTACCCTTTCTAATTTGATTTTTCCAGCCAAAGCTAGATGGCTAATTATGAAGAAGTGTGAAGCTTACCTTTCTTATGTTATTGATATGCGACATTCAAGCAAGGCTTTAGGAGACATACCTACAGTGTGTGAGTTTTTGGATGTCTTTCTAGAGGAGTTACCTGGAGTATCGCTAGAGAGGAAGATAGAATTTGTTATTGATATAGTTCTAGATACATCACCAATTTCTATTCCACCTTATAGAATGATACATATGGAGTTAAAATAGTTAAAGGTGCAACTTTAAGAATTACTTGATAAGGGCTTTATTAGACCTAGTGTATCACCTTGGGGTGCATCAGTTTTATTTGTGAAGAAGAAGGATGGTACTTTAAGATTGTGTATAGATTATCGGCAGTTGAATAAGGTGACTATTAAGAATAAGTACCCGTTACCTAGGATTGATGACTTGTTTGATCAATTGAAAGTAGTAGGAATTTTCTCAAAGATTGATCTTAAATCATGCTATTATCAAATGAAAGTTAAAGAAGGAGATATTCCAAAGACAACTTTCAGAACTCAATATGGGCACTATAAATTCATGGTTATGCCCTTTGGTTTGACTAATGCTCCAGCGGCTTTTATGGACTTGATGAATTGAGACTTAAACCTTATTTAGACCAGTTTGTAGTTGTTTTCATTGATGATATACTGGTTTATTCCAAAAATAAGGATGAGCATGGTAAACATTTGAGAATGGTACTACAGACACTAAGGGAGAATCAGCTGTATGTTAAATTATCAAAATGTGATTTTTAGTTGACGGAAGTGGCATTTCTAGGTCATGTGGTATTAGCTGATCATATCTGTGTGGATCCTAGAAAAAATGAAACTATTTTGAATTGGCAGCCACTAAAGAATATAACAGAAGTTCGGAATTTCCTTGGGTTAGCAGGTTACTATAGAAGATTTGTACAAAAGTTTTCAAAAATAGCACTTCCGTTAACTAAACCACTTAGAAAGGACAATAAATTTGAGTGGAATGATCAGTGTCAAGCTAGTTTTGAACAACTGAAAGCTATGTTGACTAACGTGCCTATATTAACACAATCGACCTCAGGTAAAGACTATATGATTTATAGTGATGTTTCTCATCAAAGACTCGATGTGCATTGATGCAAGATGGTAAGGTAATTGCTTATACTTCTAGGCAATTAAAATCTTATGAATTAAATTACCCCACATATGATTTATTGGCTGCTATTGTATTTGCTCTTAAGATCTGGCGACATTACTTGTATCGTGAATGGTGCTATATTTTTACTAATCATAAACATTTGAAACACTTGCCAACACACTCAACTTAAGGCAATGGAGGTGAAAGGAATTGATTAAAGATTATGATTGTATCATCAACTATCATCTTGGGAAAGCTAGCGTAATAGTCGATGCTTTAAGTCGAAAGACTTTATCAGGTATATTGTGTATAAATTATTAAATATATATACATAAATATATGAATTAAATAACTTAAATGATATAATATATTATGATAGCATAATTAAGGGTTGAACTAACTATAAAGCAAAAAGTGATAGAAGCTCAAAAATAAAATCAAAAGTTATTGGAAGTGTTGGAACAAGTACATAAAGGTGAAAAGTCAAATTATGTTGTTTTAGAAAATAGTGGATTATATTATAGAGGTCGATTGTGTGTACCTAATGTAAAAGAACTAAGCAGGTGTATTCTTAATGAATCTCATAATACTATTTATTGTATACATCCTGGAAGTAATAAGATGTATCATAATTTGAAACATGTTTATTGGTGGCCTAGCATGAAGAGAGATATTATTGAATATGTGACTTGATGTTTAGTGTGCCAACAAGTCAAAGTAGAACATCAAGTTCCATCGGGTCGTTTGCAACCTATATAAATACCAGATTGGAAGTGGGATGAAGTCACCATGGATTTTGTGACTGGTCTTCCGAATGCCCAAAGGAAACATGATGCAATTTGGGTAATTGTTGATAATTTGACCAAATCAGCTCATTTTCTTGCCATTCAGATTGACTATTCATTAGATAAACTTACTAAATTGTATATTAATGAGATAGTTAGGCTTCAAGAAGTGTCGATGTCTATTATTTCAGATTGAGACACTCATTTTACTTTGAGATTTTGGGAGAGTTTTCAAAAATTATTGGGTACTCAACTTCACCTTAGTATTGCATTTCATCCACAGACTGATGGTCAATCAAAAAGAGCAATACAGGTACTTGAATATATGCTTAGAAGTTGTGTAATTGAGTTTGAAGGTAGTTGGGATATATATTTGCATTTAGTTGAATTTACTTATATCAACAGTTACCCATATGAAGCACTCTATGGATGGAAGTGTAGAACTCCATTGTGTTGCATGGAATTTAATGAGAGCAAACTTGTAGGTCCTGATCTCATAAGAAAACTTGAAGATAAAGTGAAACTTATAAAGAATCAATTGAAAATAGCAATGGATAGGCAAAAATCATATGTAGATTTGAAAAGTTGGGACATTGAGTATAGTGTGGGAGACAAGGTATTCTTGAAAGTATTACCGTGGAAGAAGGTTCTTCATTTTGGGAAGAAAGGGAAGCTAAGTCCTAGGTTTATTGGACTGTATGAGATACTTGAGCGTGTGGGTCCATTAGCCTATCGACTAGCTTTGCCTCCAGAGTTAGCTAAGATTCATAATGTATTTCATGTGTCATTGCTGAAGATAGAAATAAGATCCTTCATATGTGATTCAAGCAGAGTTGATTGAAATTTAGCCAGATTTGAGTTATGAAGAAAAACCAATTGCTATTTTAGCTCATAAAGTAAAGGAGTTGTGGAATAAACACTTTCCTTTAGTGAAAGTATTGTGGAGAAATCATTCAATAGAGGAAGCCACTTAGAAAAGCAAAGAGATAATGAGACAATAATGCCCCCAGTTATTTCAAGCATGCATAACAGGTAAATTTTGAGGATGAAATTTCTTTAGTGGGGGAGAATTGTAATGTTTAAAATTTTAAATAGTGAACTTTTTAATTAATATTGATAATTGATAGTGTATAGCGATAAAAGTGACCTGGATAAATGATATAAGTAGAAAATGATGAATAGTATATCTTAAAATTTACTGAAGAAATTATTTTTATAGTTTTACAGGACTCAAACTCGATTTAGAATCAAAGGTTAGGAATGAGAGTGCACCATAGTTAAAATGAGATTGGCCTCACTTGATTAACTATATATATATATATATGTGTACATGTGCGTATATGTAGAATTTTCTTCTCTCTTCTTCCATCTTCCACGCCTATCATCACCATCACCACCAAAACTTCTTCTTTCTTCTTCTTTTTATTGAATTAAGCAAGATTTGAGAGGAAATCACATATAGATATAAGTTTTTAGAAGAATAAGAGTAGAGTGGTATTGACTTTTCATTATCTTCTTCTTCCTCTTTCTTTTTGATAGCCGACCACCACCATCTTCATCAAGAAAGAGAGGTTTTGTGATTTCTAACTTAAGATTGAAGGGTGTTTCAAGTGATCAAGTAGGAATTCTAAGGATTCTCTTCATTTTTAGTAAGTTTCCAACTTGTTTCTTTGTGTTCTTTTTAGTTTGTTTGATTGTTTGATGGAGTTTGTGTTTTTGAGCTTAGTGAATGGTTGCTGTAATTGTGTGTATGATTGATTTTGGTATGTTTGAGGATTGTGTTGTTTTGTTAACTTTGATTTTGAGGTTGGATTGAAGAGAAAGGGTTAAGTTTGGTGTTAGAGACAAGAGTTGTGAGTGTTGTGACCTTGAGTTGTGAAGTATGATTGTGATTTGTGTTTGATGCATGAAATTGAGTTGTTTTGATGTTATGCAAGTTTATTATGGTTTATGGATGGTTTTGGGTAAGATTGTTTGGAGTGAAAAACGGGAAAAGAAAGATGATTGTTAGATGTAGTGTTGTTGGTGTCGATTTCATGTTTTTGGCCTGACACACCCAGTAGCACGGCCATGTCTTTAGGCATGTCAATGGTTTTGTTTTCTGGATGGGTGAGACAAGCAGTGACACGGCCATGTCACTGAACGTGTCACAACTTTTGTGTTGGAGTAGTATTGACACGTCCAGTGGCACGCCCATGTCACTGAGCTTGTCATAGCTACTGTGTTGTTGGTGGATTAACATGTCCAGTGACACGCCCGTGTCACTAAGCATTCATAGCTTCTGTGTTGGAGGAGAATTGACACGTGAGTGACATGCCCATGTCACTGACCGTGTCAAAGCTTATGTGTTGCGAATTTAAGGCATGACTAGGGACACGCCCGTGTTGTTGAACGTGTCATGTGTAGGGTTTGCCCTAGTTAGCTCTTATTCTTATTTCTTATGTATAATCACCTTTGGATTAGGTTTTGAAGAGATTAAGTTGCCCTAATCCTAGTATGTTTTTCAATTTTCAGAGTTTTGTTATTGGTGGCATGCCTAAAAGTAACAATCCCTTGAAGCTGGGTTGGGCTTGGTCCTTGAAGCCGGGTTGGGTTGATGCTATGCTCCCCTTGAAGCTTGGTTGGGCCTAGTCCTTGAAGCCTAGTTGGGATGTTACATATGAAATGTTTCTCATTGTGATAATGATTCGTCTACGGGCTTGATAATTGTGATTATTGAACCAAAACAGTAACTCTGGAATTTGAATGGCATATTAGTTTCTTTTGGGCCCATGCTTGTCTTTGCTTTAATGTGAAATATAAATGAAGGTACAATTGAACAATGTGATAGGATTTAATGTTATGAAATATGATATTCTTGTATATTGTTTACAATTCTTGAAAGTTTGACATTGGCATTACATATAAATCATATTGTTATCATGGGTTGTACCACTAAGCCTTTGGCTTAGCGCGATTGTAATTTATTGCGCAGGTGACAGGTTAGATTCGGTTGAACAGGAGAGTTCAACTAGACTGAGTCGAGTCTAGACTTGCGATTTCTCATGAAGTGTTGATTTTTGGACTTCAAGATCAGAGACGAACTGCCAAGCATGTATAAACTCTATATTTTTGTAAATATTATTTTTGATGTATATATATGTATATTCCGCTACATTTTCCGTTGCTTATTAAACAAATATTTTGGATAAACTTTGGGTGTAATGAAGATATATGTAAATGTATTTTAACAAGGTATGTTTTATCTATTACTACTTATAATGATGATTTGATGTTAAAGTTTTAAAGATTGGTTTGCTTCAAATAGACTGTGATATTCTTGTATCCGGTATACATATATTACATATGAGGGTGTATGTGGTGTACGTATATGGGGTACAGGGGTGTTACAATTATTTTGGTATCAGAGCCTAGGTTTGTGATTCTCAACCTAGGGGAATTGTAAGAAAAAGAAAATTTTGATTTTAAAATATGGTTTTTGAATAAGATACATGCTTTGGCACTGGCAATTTTTGATCTTTGATGAGGCATATTCTGCTATGTTTGCATATATAGGTAGTGATGGCGTCTTAGTCACGTCAGTCCATAGAAGGTAGTGCTGAGAGTGTAGCTCCTAATGAGGGTAGAGAAGGAGTTAGGGTTGAGAGAGCTGGTGAGGCACCTGCTCCTGTGCTAGAGAGACCAGCTATTGATGAGATTCCACCGGTTTCGTTACGACATATGATAGAATTGTTGAGGCAAGCTCTAGTGCAGCAGCCGCCATCGCAACCACAACCACAAGTACCGGTGAGGCAGTATGATAAATTGAGGAAGTTCAGAGCTGAGGATTTCTTTGGCACTACAGATCCTATAGTAGCTAAACAGTGGTTTGATAGAGTTCAGAGGGTATTCATTCAACTGCAAGCTACTCCTGAGGAAAAATTTGATTATGCTAGATCACTTCTGCAGAGAGATGCATATGATTGGTGGAAGACGGTTCCACATGCGATGGATGATTCACAGACCTTGACTTATGGTGATTTTCTGCGGGAGTTTGAGCAGAAGTATACTCTGAGGGAGTATAAAGATGCCAAGAAGATGGAGTTTCTAAATCTGAGCCAGGATAACCGGACGGTGACAGAATATGAGATTGAGATCATTCGGTTGAGTCATTATGCAGGTGGGATTATTTCAGATGACATAGACCGGTGCAGGAGATTTGAGGAGGGGTTGAGACCCTCTATTATGTGTATTGTTGCTGGTTCCCAGTACCAAGATTTTTCTCAATTGGTTGCAGCTGCCAGGAGTGTTGAGAGAGCACAGGGTATTGCAGCAGCAGCTACTGAGGGGGAGACGAGAGCTAGGAGACCCCAGTTTGAGGAGGATCTTCATCTATGAAGAGAGGCAGAGGAAGCTATTTTTTGAGGGTTAGTAGGAGCCAGAGGCAGTCTGGTAGGTCAGTTCAGTATCAGAGGCAGAGACCGAGACCTAAAGTTTCTGTAGCTAGTGCCCCGACTCCAGTGGTTCATAGGTCTATTCCACTTACATGTGTTCATTGTGGTAGGGCACATGGGGGTGCTTGCTGGAAGACAGGTGGACCAGGAGTGTGTTTTAGATATGGGTCACCAGATCATTTCATCAAAGATTGCTCTGAGCTACCGGAAGATAGACAGACTAATACTGCAGCTTCTCGACCCAGTGTTAGAGGAGGTCAAGGGGGTAAAAGTTTTAGTAGAGGTGGTCAATCTGGGTTTAGTCAGAGAGAAGGCTCTACATCCAGAGGCAGTAGGCCAGATGAGGCTGGGCCATCTCAGCAAGTGTATGTGATGCAGAGGCAGCCGGATGCTTCAGCCGTCATTGCGGGTACATTCTTTTTATTTGGCATTTCAGTTCTTGCTCTAATTGATCCAAGATCTATGCATTCATACATAAGTGCATCTATCTTGCCTGTATCTGAATTGCATTCAGAGTCCCTAGGATTTGATGTCTTGGTGACAAATCCTTTAGGGCATAGTGTGGTAGTTAGCAAGGTGCACCGAGATAGTTCAGTTGTGGTGCAAGATGAGGAATTTCTTAGTGATTTGATTGAAATGCCTTTTAAGGAGTATGATTTGATCTTAGGCATGGATTGGTTGTCTAAACATGAAGCTATAGTAGACTGTCAAAAAGGTGTGTTACCTTGAGAACCAGTGATGGTAGAAGTGTTATGGTATCTAGTGAGAAGAAACAACTCGCATCCATGTTTGTTTCAGCTGTTGCGGCTAGGAGGTTAATTCAGAAAGGATGTGAGGCTTATCTTGCTCATGTTGTAGATACCAGAGTAGTGGGTTCTCAACTTGATAGTATACCCACAGTTACTAAATTTCCAGATATTTTTCCTGAGGAGTTGCCAGGGATACCCCCTGAGAGAGAGGTTGAGTTTGGTATGGATTTGTTATCTGGTACCACTCCCATCTCTATTACTCCTTATCGAATGGCACCTACTGAGTTGAGAGAATTGAAGGTGCAGTTGCAGGAGTTGCTGGATAAAGGGTTTGTTCACCCTAGTGTGTCTCCGTGGGGAGCACCTATTTTGTTCGTGAAGAAGAAGGATGGTACTTTAAGACTGTGCATTGATTTTAAGCAGTTGAATAAGGTGACTATCAAGAATAAGTATCCTTTACCTCGGATAGATTATCTCTTTGATCAGTTAAAGGGAGCAGTAGTATTCTCCAAGATTGATCTAAGAATAGGGTACCATCAGTTGAGAGTCAGAGCTGAAGATATATCCAAGATAGCTTTTCGCACAAGGTAGGGGCATTATGAGTTTTTGGTGATGCCTTTTGGGTTGAAAAATGCACCAGCAGCATTCATGGATTTGATGAATAGGGTATTTAGACCCTATCTAGACCAGTTTGTGGTGGTCTTTATCGGTGATATTTTGTTGTATTTGCATAATGAGGAGGATCATGATAAGCATTTTCAGATTGTATTGCAGACTTTGAGAGAGAAGCATTTGTATGCTAAGCTATCTAAGTGTGAGTTTTGGCTTGATCAAGTAACTTTTCTTGGTCATGTGGTGTCAGCAGATGGTATAAGGGTTGATCCGAGTAAAGTTGAAGCCATTTTGAATTGGAGTCCACCGAAGATAGTGACTGAAGTTAGAAGTTTTATAGGTTTGACAGGCTATTATCGAAGGTTTGTGAAAGGTTTTTCTTTGATAGCTACTCCACTCACCAGATTACTTCGAAAGGGAGTTAGATTTGTGTGGACAGATCGGTGTCAAGCAAGCTTTGAGCAGTTGAAGGAGATGTTGACTCAAGATCCTGTTCTTACCTTTCCTATGGAAGATAAACCATATGTGATTTACAGTGATGCTTCACATAGTGGTTTAGGTTGTGTTTTAATGCAGGAGGGTAGAGTCATAGCTTATGCTTCTCGGTAGTTGAAGTCGTATGAGTTGAATTATCCGATGCATGATTTGAAGTTGGCAGCCATAGTTTTTGCTTTGAAGATTTGGCGACATTACCTTTATGGAGAGTAGTGTTTCATTTATATGGATCACAAGAGTTTAAAATACTTGGGTGTTCAGAGAGAGTTGAATCTTCGGCAAAGACGGTGGTTGGAGTTGATTAAAGACTATGATTGTTTGATTGATTATCATCCTAGTAAGGCAAATGTAGTTTCTGATGCATTGAGTCGGAAGTCTTTGGCAGGTTTGACTGCTTATTCGCTCTTGTTGCTTGTTGAATTGAGAGTGTTTCATGCTAGTTTTGAATCATGTGATGATGGTGCTTTGTTGGCTCAGTTGCAATTGAGATCAGTATTGTTGGATCAGATTAGAGAGGCTCAGTTGGCAGATGAAAGAATTCAAAAAGTTATTTTGGATTGCAAAAAAGGGGGAGAGTCGAGATTTTCTTGTGAGAAGTGATGGAAGTTTATGGTACAAAAATAGATTGTGTGTTTCTAATGATGCAAGGTTGAAAAAAATTATTTTGGAGGAAGCACATCAGTCGGCTTTTGCTATGCATCCTGGGAGTACTAAGATGTATCATGACTTGAAGCAACATTATTGGTCAACAGGTATGAAGAGGAACATAGCGGAGTTTGTATCCAAATGTCTCACTTGTCAGAGAGTGAAGGCCAAGCACCAAGTTCCTTCGGGGTTGCTCCAACATTTAACAGTGCCAGAATAGAAATGGAAGCGTGTGACAATGGATTTTGTTACTGGTTTTCCATTGACTCAGAAGAAACATGATGCCATCTGGGTCATTGTTGATCGGTTGACAAAGACAGCTCATTTTCTTCTAGCCTAGATGGACTATTCTCTTGAGAAGTTGGCTGAGCTGTATATCAATGAAATAGTGAAGTTGCATGGAGTCCCAATTTCTTTGGTATCTGATCGAGATTTTCGGTTCACTTCAAGGTTTTGGAAGAGTTTGTATGGTGCTTTGGGTTCTCGGTTACATTTTAGCACTGCTTTTCATCCTCAGACAGATGAGCAGTCAGAGAGAGTGATACAGATTTTAGAGGATATGTTGAGGAGCTATGTTATTAATTTCTCTGGGAGTTGGGACAGATTTTTCCCATTGATTGAATTTGCTTATAACAGCAGTCATCAGTCCAATATTGGAATGGCACCTTATAAAGTATTATATGGTAGAAGATGTAAGACGCCTCTATGTTGGAATGAGGTTGGAGAAGGTAAGTTGGTTGGTCCCGATTTGATTAAAGAAACATAATAGAAAGTGAAGATAATTCGGGATCGGTTGAAAGCAGCTTCAGATCTGTAGAAATCATACTCAGATTTGAAGAGAAGAGACATAGAGTTTAATGTAGGAGATAAAGTATTTTTGAAAGTGTCTCCTTGGAAGAAAATTTTAAGATTTGGTCACAAAGGGAAGCTGAGTCCTCGTTTCATTGTGCCTTATGAGGTACTGGAAAGAATTGGACCAGTTGCTTATCGACTCCTTTGTCGCCTGAATTGGATAGAATTCACAATGTCTTCCATGTTTCTATGCTGCGGAGGTACAGATCAGACCCATCTCACGTTCTGTCAGTAGAATCTACTGAGGTGAGTCCAGATCTGACTTTTAAAGAAGAACCAGTGACTATTTTGGCACATGAAGTGAAAGAGTTGAGAAATAAGAAAGTGCCACTTGTGAAGGTTCTTTAGAAGAATCATGCAAAGGAAGAGGAAACTTGGGAAAGTGAGCAAATGATGCGAGATCAATATCCTCAATTGTTTCAGACTTGAGACCAGGTAATTTTGAGGACGAAATTTATTTGTAGAGGGGGAGAATTATAATATCCCAAATGATACCCTAAAATTTTGGAATGTTAATTGTTGAAATTGAATTAAATTATATTAAGTGTATATTTGTTGAAGTGAGAAGATAAAAGAAGGAGTGTGTATATGTTGTATATATAGAGATATATACAACATATACAAGTCAACATTTATTGATGGTCAAATGAGATAATTAATTATTTAAGATAGAAATTAAAACTAAGTGGAAGATGATATTTGTATTATTTTAATATATTAATTGCTTGGTGGAGGTTAATTGGAGATTTGAGTGGCTAAGAGTAGAGTGGTATTGACTTTTCATTATCTTCTTCTTCCTCTTTCTTTTTGATAGCCGGCCACCACCATCTTCATCATGGAAGAGAGGTTTTGTGATTTCTATCTCAAGATTGAAGGGTGTTTCAAGTGATCAAGTTGGAATTCTAAGGATTCTCTTCATTTTTGGTAAGTTTCCAACTTGTTTCTTTGTGTTCTTTTGAGTTTGTTGGATTATTTGATGGAGTTTGTGTTTTTGAGCTTAGTGAATGGTTGCTGTAATTGTGTGTATGATTGATTTTGGTATGTTTGAGGATTGTGTTGTTTTTTTAACTTTGATTTTGAGGTTGGATTGAAGAGAAAGGTGTTAGAGACAAGAGTTGTGAGTGTTGTGACCTTGAGTTGTGAAGTATGATTGTGATTTGTGTTTGATGCATGAAATTGAGTAGTTTTGATGTTATGCAAGTTTATTATGGTTTATTGATGGTTTTGGGTAAGATTGTTTGGAGTGAAAAAGGGGAAAAGAAAGATGATTGTTAGATGTAGTGTTGTTGGTGTCGATTTTAGGTTTTTGGCCTGACACACCCAGTAGCACGGCCATGTCTTTGGGCTTGTCAATGGTTCTAATTTCTGGATGAGTGACACGAGCAGTGACATACCCATGTCACTGAGCGTGTCACAGCTTCTGTGTATGAGTAGTATTGACACGTCCAGTGACATGCCCATGTCACTGAGCATGTCATAGCTACTGTGTTGTTGGTGGATTGACACATCCAGTGACACGCTCATGTCACTGAGCATGTCATAGCTTCCGTGTTAAAGGAGAATTGATACGTACAGTGACATGCCCATGTCACTGAGCGTGTCAAAGCTTCTGTGTTGTGGATTTAGGGCATGACCAGGGACACGCCCGTGTTGTTGAGCGTGTCATGTGTAGGGTTTGCCCTATTTAGCTCTTGTTCTTATTTCTTATGTATAATCACCTTTGGATTAGGTTTTGAAGAGATTGAGTTGCCCTAATCCAAGTGTTGAGGGATTCTTGGAAGAGGAGGTTGTTAGATTGGTGTGAGTTGCTCTTGAGGTAAGTACAAACCTTACATGATTGCATACATTTACATGATTTTGGGACTTAACACATTTGGTTGGAAAATGTGTTAGGTTACCTATTATATTGTTAATATATGAGAATGGTGCAATGATTTGTATTATGTGAATTATATGTTGAGGATTCAAAATATATGAAAAATGTAAGTTGTGATGTGCACTCAAATGATGAAATGTGAAGCCATTGATGTTGGCTATAATGATGTAAATGAAATATTGAGGCATTGTGCCTAGATGATTATGAGAAAATGAGAATGGAATTGATAATGAAATAATGAAAGAATTGTGTGCCTAGTATGTTATTCAATTTTTAGAGTTTGTTATTGGTGGCATGCCTAAAAGTAATAATCCCTTGAAGCTGGGTTGGGCTTGGTCCTTGAAGCCAGGTTGGGTTGATGCTATGCTCCCCTTGAAGCTTGGTTGGGCCTAGTCCTTGAAGCCTAATTGGGATGTTACATATAAGATGTTTCTCATTGTGATAATGATTCGCCTGCGGGCTTGATAATTGTGATTATTGAACCAAAATAGTAACTCTGGAATTTGAATGGCATATTAGTTTCTTTTGGGCCCATGCTTTTCTTTGCTTTAATGTGAATTATAAATGAAGGTACAATTGAACAATGTGATGAGATTTAATGTTATGAAATATGATATTTTTGTATATTGTTTACAATTCTTGAAAGTTTGACATTGGCATTACATATAAATCATATTATTATCATGGGTTATACCACTAAGCATTTGGCTTAGTGCGATTGTGATTTATCGCGCAGGTGACAGGTTAGATCCGGTTGAACCAGAGAGTTCAACTAGACCGAGTCGAGTCTAGACTTGCGATTTCTTGTGAAGTGTTGATTTTTGGACTTCAAGATCAGAGACGAACTGCCAAGCATTTATAAACTCTATATTTTTGTAAATATTATTTTTGATGTATATATATGTATATTCTGCTACATTTTCCGTTGCTTATTAAACAAATATTTTGCATAAACTTTAGGTGTAATGAAGATATATGTAAATGTATTTTAACAAGGTATGTTTTATCTATTACTACTTATAATGATGATTTGATGTTAGAGTTTTAAAGATTGGTTTACTTCAAATAGACTGTGACATTCTTGTATCCGGTATACATATATTACATATGACGGTGTATGTGGTGTACGTATATGGGGTACAGGGGGTTACATCACGGGTGTGGCAGATAAGTGCCACGGCCATGGGATTGGAAATGAGGCTGTTTGCTTGAATTTTTTTTTTTTGAAGAAACAGTGTTGTTTTGCATGCCATGAGCATGGCCCTTGAGTGTCATGACCGTGGGGGTCTACAAAGGTGTTTCATAGCCTCGTTTTGTATTTCACGGGCATAGGGTTGAGATGCCACGGCCATGGGGTACTTAGATGATATTTTTGCCTTGTATTTTGTGATATACGTACCTTGTACGAGGCTTGTATATTTGTATTTCTTGCCCTTGTGTTGGAATTCATGTATATGTGTTAAAAGTATGGAAAAGAGTAATAAACTTTGGATATGTGACAAATACGTGTAAGACTAAATATTTATCAAAGTATTATTTCATTGAAATGATGTACATAATTCAATGTTAATTAAAAACTAATGAATTGCCCAAAATATACTGATTTTAGATCTAACTTGGGATTGAATAGCTAGTCAGAGGGTAGATATCCATAGTGATAATGAGCACATCGCGTCATTAAAGGACACATTGTGTCATTTGTGACAGTAGGCATATTTGCCATTACATCTTCTTGAGATTGGACATTAAATTACCAACAGTGACCCGTTATACAAACTTATGATATAAGTTCAGTGTGCATGGATAAATTTAAAGAAGTTATTTATATTGAAAAATAATGTGACATGTAGCTATTATAAAGCTAACCAAATGTTGAATTTAATCGTGTTCAATGTATTAAGCTTAAATGAGTTTATTAATTTCTTTATTAATGTTTTAAAATGATCATTTTCTATTGCTTCTAAATTAGTAATGTAAAGTTCTTTTCTTTAAAATTCTTTCATATTATAGGGACTATAAGCACCAATAAGTTTTACTTAGCGTGTTAGATTTATTTTCTGATGCGTAGATCAAAATAGAAGAGTTGAGACTGCAGGATGAGAGATATATATTCCTAATCAACTGCATCACAAAGGTTCAAAAATAATATTATAAATATTGTATTTTGTATGGTTCACATAGTAACACTTTATAATTTTGTATGATAGTTGTATAAGTTTGTGGGTAGTAATAGGACTATAATAATGTATATAATGTAACTTAATAATAGGAGTTTTTTTATAAATTAAACAGATGTATGTATGTAATATAGGTATGATCACGGTATTTCTTTTAAAAGCTTATAATTACACTAACATATTAAAGCATTTTGGTCTTATTTATACATTATATTTATAGTCAAGTTGAGTGTTTAAGTGACATCACCTATGTAATTAAGTATATAGACTATATAGGGGGTGTTACAATTAGCTGGTAGCATATTAGCACTCTTTAAGTAGCAATAATTTTTTTTAAGATATACTTTATTTTTATTGAAATTTGTTGCAATAAATTTGTAATGCGTATAGTTTTTTATGAATCACTTTGATAAAAAGTATGAAAGTAATTACAACAAATTATAATGAAAATGAAAATATATCCAAAAAAAGAATATTTACTGTTAGTTAAAAGGTATTAATGTGGCATCCCTTAAAAGGACTCTAAAAAATAACGGCTCTAGGAAACTTTTTGCCATAAATTAGTTCAAATCTAGTTGTGATGAATGTAGGGAAAATTACGTTGTATATGTAATTTCTCACTGTATTTGCAGTTATACGCGACGCTGCGGTTTTCTTTTCGTTAATACTTTTTTTTTTCCTTTTTTTTTCAAAATTAGCTTTTCAACGTTGATTTTTCTTTATTTTTTTGTAAATTTTTTTTATTTTTGTTTTTTTCAATTTTATTTTTATTTATTTTTTTATAAGCTCATGCATACATCTATACACAATATATATAAAATATACACTCAATAATATAAACTATCTACAACACATTTATAATAAATCTATAAAGCATATATATAATATTTTAATTTTTTATTTTTTATTTTTTTTATTCTCACAGCATCCACATAATATTCACACAATATTCACATAACATTCAATAATTTTTACATAAAATACACACAATTTAAATAATAAAAAATAACATACACACAATATCTACAATACATATATAACACATTTGTTATACATTTGTTACATATCTACATGACGAATTATGTATATTTTTTTATTTTTTTATTCGTATGATATGTAAAATTTATTTGAAAATAAATTTAATAATTTTTATTAATATATTTTTGTATATTTTATTTTTTATTTTCTTGTGAGTATTATTTATTTTTTATAATTAAAATTAAAATTTTGCCTATTTTTAAAAATATTTATTTTTATATGATGAAAAATAATTTAAAATATTAATTTTATCAAATTGACATATTAGGATATCATGTTTATTAAAATACTAATGTGTCAATTTGTCAATTTTAATTGACAAATTAGGATAAAATTAAAATACAAATAATTAATACAAAATTAGGAGTAATAAATAGTACGAGTATTATAATTGACAAATAATGCCATCTATTTCAATGTGATGTTAAGAGCATTAATAGTGTGATTAATTTGTTGTTGTATAACATTAATTTGCTATTGCGTAGCATTAATTATGTTACGTTTTAGAAGAAAACTATATGTCATAATATTTAAATTTAATAAGAAATATGAATTTATTAAATTTATTTTTATATTATAATAATTTTTTTATTACATACCAATTGTATGTCATTTTATTATAGTAAGTATTTACAAAATAGATAAATTATTTTTTCCATCAATTTATAATTGTTCTTTATAGTTTTCTATAATATTTCTCAAATTTTTATTTCAAATTTTTAAATTTGAATTTTTATTTTTTAATCGATATCACTATATCAAATGTAACACCCTTATACTCTATATACGTATAATATATACATTCGGTATATGTAAAATACGCATATAAGATATAAAAATGTCACGACTCGGTTTAATAAAAATTTTTTACTTTTTTAATTTAAACATTAAATATTTAAAAATATAATTTTAAGTAAATAATAAAATATTTATTAGAAATCATGGGTTCTAAAATAAGCATTTTTCATAAAAATCTTTGAAAACAATTCGCTAGAATTTTGTTTGTAATTTGAACGTCCCCAAATTACAACAAACTACATATACACCCGCATTATAAAATTTTTTAACCCATTCTTTATAATTTATAATATATATACATCAAAACATAATATAATATACATAACGTCAAAATGTGCAACAATATAAAATATATACATGTTGGCAGTATATCTGATCTTGATGTCCAAAAATCAACTCTACAATTAAGACCTCAAATCTAGAACCGATCCGGTCTAGAATAACTCTCCGGCTCTACCGGATCTCCCCTATCACCTGCATAATGAGTTACAATTGCACTAAGCCAAAAGTCTAGCGGTACAAACTTTAATAACAATAAAATTGTAAAGCAATGCCAATGCACAATGTCTTGCATATGATGTCACAATGTGCCATATAATTTCATTTTAAAACATATTTTTCAATTATTTTACAGTCCACATAAGCACAAACATAAGCATGAGCCCAAAAGATCAAATATGTCATTCAAATTCTAGAGTTACTACTCTGGTTCATATTGACTGTAACACCCCTTCCCAACCTACATGTGTAAGCTGAGTAGAGGTGCCACACTATCCTAATTGTTGCTACCAATTTACTTAGTCAAATTTTAGTTCTGATTTTTACAGAAATTTTGCCATAGTTCCGCCTAGAAATTTGGATCCCAAGTGTCGTCAAAACTTGTTTTTCTGATTTTTGAAAACATTTTACACATACCAATGTGAATAAGAATACCATCAAATTTAATGCACTCCCAATGAATCCACCTTATACCCTCAACTACAAACCTGCACGAAGAGTTCACACTTCTAATATGACATAAAGTAAAGATTTATGATTATTACATACTACTAACATACAATTATAACATAGAAAATCTCTTTTATATTTATTCATATACATGCCACAACTAGCTAACTCATAATGGAACTAAAAGATCTACCCCTGAGATTTGCTGTGGTCTGGTCGTTGCTTCCCCAAGATTTATCTACTGCTCCGAACCTACGAGTCAAGGAAAACTTAACTCGCTGAGCATTGTCGCTCAGTGGGTACTTTACCAATAAAAATAAAAGTAGTATATGAAAGTATTCAAAATCAAAGGAAATAATGAAATCATAATTTAACCAACCTTAACCCAATAGAAATTATTGTACATTCAGGGTAATATGCTTTCAATAATGTAAAATCATAATTCAAACTCATTGGCATTATATAGTTTAACGAAAAATAATATGTCTTTGATTCAGGCTCTACTGGTATATAGGGAACCATAGTGATAAGGCAGTGGCCCTCACCACTGTAACATAGGTGGCCCTCACCACCGATATCAGATCACAGGAATGGCCCTCACCATCCTGGTTATAACCAATGGGCCTCCCCATTGGCTTCAGTGGCCTCACCACTGAATAACATATCATATCACAATAATGAGCAGTACTGCATGCGTTAGTATAGTGCACCATACCCTTATCTACCACTCCCACTATCCAGTAGAGAAAAAAGGTTAAAATGATTCAATTTAAGTCTCAAACCTCATTTTAGAATGACTCGCGAAATCATTTTAAATTCCCATCACACTTTGCCATTTATGCCGCGCAACACATTCTTCAGTCAAACCATTCCCCTTTTTCGCATATTTAATATCCACAATAAACATATTAAACATTTCAAAGCATTCCTCAAAATATCCCAAATTGACCAAATGAATAGTATTGCGGCGAGAAAAATCGGCAACGCAAAATGGCATGACCAAATGAATAGTAAAATCTGGGTTTTCGTCAAAATTTCAGTCCACTTCAATCATGCATTTGACCAAGTAAATGATCTTATTTTTGGCTGAAATTTTACAGAAAACTTATTTCATATGTTGACTAATTGCATGTAAAATTTCGTTGAAAAATTCCTTCGTTTGCTGCCTCAAACAATTTCCACAAAAAGGTCCAGAAAGCTGTCTTTTTGGGACCATTTCGGCCCAAACACATGAAATGCATAGGATAGTTTATTTTTCTTTTGCAAATCAATATTAAGGCTTCTTTAATGGTAAAGTGAAGATTCAAACACTTCCCTTTGACAACTTTTACATGTTTAACTCAAATCAATATATTTAAGCATCAACAACAAAACTTTCATAAACCAAAGTTTGTAAAGCATCAAACCAAAATTTATTATTCAAAAGTAAAGTACCAAACCTTATTTCTTTAACTCCTCTTGGCTTTTTCTTTCTTCTCCTTCTTTAATTCTTTATTTCTCCTTCAATCAATTCAAGATACAACATAAACCTTAGAATTTCAAAATAATAAATTATCCTCTATTTCTTTTCCAACCGAAACCCCTAATCCAACCTTATTAATCTTTCTACATCTTGATTCTTCCATTTAATCAATTAATCTCATCACTTACTTAATATTATTATTATGTTTTTCAATTCCATATAAGACTCTAATTCCCAATCTTCCAATAAATATATAACTACCTAAAACTAATACTAAAATTAAAGTCTACTTACTAGAAAACCTTAAAAACATACCTTAAAAATCATATTTGGAGAAACTTAGAAGTCCTTTGGTGTTTCCCTTTGTTGGCCGAAATTTGCAAGTGGAAAAGAGAGAAATTGGTTCTTCATATCACATATATTTATATACAAAAGAAATGATGATCACCTTGCCCACTTGTCCACTTTTTCTCTTTCTTCATTTATTACACATTTATTACACATGCTAAATGTTTTCTTTTGATTGGCCAACCTTTGATTTTTATAACTTCCTTTTTCCTTTACTTCTTTCCACTTGTCTCTCTTCCCATTGGATCTCATAAAGTTGTCCCGGGTTACCCATCCGGTCCCGACACGAAACCGAGCCACATTACGTTCCGGCGATTAATCGATCATATCTTTTAAACCGTATAGTTCCATGAGTCAAACTATATATAGTTTTGATCCTCTCGACCTCTACTTTCTATTTATAAGATCTATTTTAGGTTTCTAAGTCATTTTGAAAAATTACCGATAAGCCCTCAACTTTTTACAAAATTCCCTTTAGGTCCTATTTTTGCTCGGGTTTTCTCCGGCTTCATTTCCACTGACGATCGTTTCATATTTAACCTCTCGCCATTCTCTACGTACTCACGTCTTTATTTCCTACCCTAAATTCATGTATGACTTTAATTGATAATGACCAAAATGCCCTTAGGCAACATTTCTTCATTTTTCTTTAACGGGACATTTCCTGGAAAAACCGTTACACGTCGTTGCGATCCGGTTTTTCTCTACATTCCATTTTTGAAATCTGTTATATGCACTATTAAAAACATCCGGTGCAACTTTCTTTGAAATTACATCTACGTCCCCAACTTTATTAAAAATTACAATTATGTCCCTTTTGTCATACAACCTTATCTAGGGCTGTTATCAAGAATTATCTTCTCCTTTTCCCTACTCTCGCTATGCACGTGTTTACACTGCATAAATGCAGTAGGCAGATGTGACAGTTCCTTCCTCGTTAATTTAAGCTTCGTCCCGAAGCTCATCAAGTGAAAATAAATATGGGTATTGCTTCTTCATAGTTTCTTCGCGTTCCCATGTAGCTTCTTCTACTTTGTGATTCCTCCAAAGCACTTTGACCAATGGAATCTTCTTATTTCGCAACTCTTTGATTTCACGTGCTATGATCTCTACCGGCTCTTCCTCATATGTCATTTCAGGCTGAATCTCAATATCTTGAACTTGTATGACGTGGGTTGGATCTGAACGATACCTCCTTAGCATCAAAACATGGAATACATCATGTATTTTATTTAATTCAGGTGGTAACGCCAACTGGTAAGCTACCGGACCTACCCGTTTAATAATTTCATATGGTCCGATGAATCTAGGGCTTAGCTTGCCTTTTTGTTTAAATCGTAACACTTTCTTCCAAGGAGAGACTTTGAGGAACACTCTGTCACCTACCTCAAACTGTATGTCTTTCCTTTTTAGATCCGCGTATGATTTTTGCCGGTCCGCTGCTGCTTTTAATCGGTCTCGAATGATTTCTACCTTCTCTTCAGTTTCCTTAACTATGTCTAGCCCCAACATCTTTTCCTCACTCAATTCTGTCCAGCAAACTGGAGTTCTGCATTTTCGACCATACAGTGCTTCGTAAGGTGCCATTTGTATGCTGGATTGATAACTGTTGTTGTACGCGAATTCCATTAAGCTTAGGTGTTTGTCCCAACTACCTTTAAATTCTAAAACGCACGCCCTCAGCATATCTTCTAAAATTTGAATCACTCTTTCCGACTGTCCGTCTGTCTGGGGATGAAATGCTGTGCTGTGGTAAGTTCGAGTTCCAGGGCTGTTTGTAACTTCTGCCAAAAATTTGACGTAAAACGTGGGTCTCGATCGGATATGATCGAAGTTGGAACTCCGTGGAGACGTATAATCTCTTTGATATACAAGTCTGCCAACTTGTCTAGCGAGTAATCCACACGTACTGGTATGAAATGAGCGGACTTAGTAAGCCGGTCTACGATTACCCAAATCGCGTCATGTTTGTCCCTTGTCATAGGCAATCCTGTGACAAAATCCATAGTAATACGATCCCATTTCCAGGTTGGAATCGTAATAGGTTGTAGTAGCCCTGAGGGTAGTTGATGTTCCGCCTTCACTTGCTGACAGGTTAGACACTTCGTTACATGATCAACGATATCCCTTTTCATTCCTGGCCACCAATAATACTCCTTCAAGTCCCGATACATTTTCGTTACTCCTGGATGCATTGTATAAGAACTGTTATGAGCTTCTTGCAAAATCTGTTTCTTCAGCTCCTTGGACTTAGGTACCACCATTCTCTTCTTGTAGTAGAGAATACCATCAGGACGAATTTGATAGTCTCCTGAACAGTTCTCCTGCGCCTGTTGACTCCACTTCTTCACTTGTTCATCTTCCTTCTGAGCCTCACGTATTTGTTGATGTAAATTAGGTCGCACGTGCATTTTTGCAAAGATAGCTCCATCTTCTGTAGGTTTTAACATTACCCTCATAGCACTTAGCGCTTGCATTGACTTCCTACTAAGTGCATCTGCTACGACATTCGCTTTGCCCGGGTGATAATTAATCGTATAGTCGTAGTTGGCTAACCATTGCATGCATTTTCGCTGTCGCAGGTTTAAATCTTTCTGCGTGGGCAAATATTTCAGGCTTTGATGATCCGTAAAGATGTAACATTTTTCCCCGTATAAGTAATGCCTCCACGTCTTGAAAGCCAAAACAATCGCTGCTAGCTCTAAGTCATGCGTAGGATAATTCTTTTCATGTGGCTTGAGCTGTCGAGAGACATACGCAATGACTTTGCCTTCCTGCATCAATACACAACCTAACCCGATATGGGATGCATCGCTATAAATCACAAAATCTTTTCCTGATTCTGGTTGTGTAAGAATAGGTGCTTCAGTAAGTTTTTGTTTTAGCTTTTCAAAGCTCCTTTGACAAGCGTCGGTCCACTGGAATTTGGCATTCTTCTGAAGTAGCTTGGTCATAGGTACGGCGATCATGGAAAACCTTTTAACGAATCTCCGATAATATCCTGCTAATCCCAAGAAACTACGGACTTCCGTTACTGTCTTAGGTGACTTCCATTCCAATACTGCTTCTATTTTCTTGGGATCGACCCTTATTCCTTCTGCCGATACAATATGTCCCAAGAAAGCTACTTCTTCCAACCAAAATTCGCATTTGCTGAACTTAGCGTATAACTGCTTCTCACGCAGGGTTTGCAAAACAATTCTAAGGTGACGATCATGATCCTCTCGATTCTTTGAATACACCAATATGTCGTCAATAAATACCACCACGAACTGATCCAAATACGGGTGGAAGATTCTATTCATCAGATCCATGAATACTGCAGGTGCGTTCGTTAATCCGAAAGGCATAACAATGAATTCATAATGTCCATAGCGAGTTCTGAATGCGGTTTTTGATATGTCTTCATCTTTAATTCTCAATTGATGATAACCCGATCGTAGATCAATTTTTGAAAAGACTCCAGCACCTTTGAGTTGATCAAACAGATCATCTATGCGAGGTAACGGATACTTGTTTTTGATGGTCAGCTTATTAAGTTGACGGTAATCTACACACAACCTTAAGGATCCGTCTTTCTTTTTCACGAACAATACTGGTGCTCCCCATGGTGACACACTTGGCCTTATGAACCCCTTGTCTAAAAGTTCTTGTAGCTGTACCTTTAATTCTTTTAGCTCCGCTGGCGCCATTCGGTAAGGTGCGATGGATACTGGTGCAGCTCCCGGGTACACGTCTATGATGAATTCCACCTCTCGTTTAGGTGGTAATCCGGGTAAATCATCAGGAAATACGTCGGGAAAATCGCATACAGTAGGTATATCTTGTAACTTTGGTGCCTCTTCTTTCGCTACTAATGCACATACCAGGTATGCCTCGCAACCTTTTTGCACTAACCTCTTAGCCGTCATGGCAGAAATAATGTTAGTTAGATAATCCTTCCTTTTTCCTACTAGGGTCACTTCGTCACCGTCTGCAGTATGCAAGGTAACTCTCTTCCGTTTACAGTCAACCAATGCATCGTGTTTGGCTAACCAATCCATCCCAAGGATAGCATCGAATTCTTGAAATGGTAGTTCAAATAAATCTCCCCAAAAGATATGTCCGTGTATCTCTACGGGGCAATCTTTCACTACCTTCCTAGTAATCACCTCATTTCCTAATGGGTTAGTAACTAATATTCCCTCTTTCTCTAGTTCTACCTTTAGGTCCTCAAATTTTTCATTTTTCGTGCATATATATGAGTGTGAAGAACCTGGATCTATTAAAACGTAAAGCGGAACCCCAAACATAGACAACTGACCTGCAATCACGTCTAGCGCTTCTTCGTCTTCTCGCCCCCTCATAGCATACATTCTAGCAGGAGCCCTTGCTTCTGGTCGATTCACTGTTTCAGATTGCACACGCGACGGATTTTCGCTCCTTCCTCTGCCTCGGCCTCGACCTGCTGCCGCTTGCGATCTCTCAGTATCCCTAGGTAGATTCTGTATTCGCTGGGGACACTCTCGCATAAGGTGGTCTAAAGATCCACATATATAACATGCAAATGTCCGACCCCAACATTCTCCCGTGTGACGGCGTCCGCATTGATCACAGCGTGGATTATTATTTTCGCCTTCATTACCTCTCGGACCGATAAAGAAGTTACCTCCGCTTCGGCTGAATCCTCTTCCTTGTCCTCTTCCGGATCGTCCCGTACTAGCAACTGAGGTAGTTTGACTTAAGCCACCGCGAATTGATCCCTGACTGTAACCTCGACGTTGACCGTCTCCCATGGAACCACTGCCGCGGAATCGTTTCCTTGATGATTGGTAGTTTCCCGAATAGTTCTGGGTACCTCTCTTCTGTTTCATCTTCTGTCGTCTATTTTGTTCATCAGACTGGCATTGCTCTACTTCTAGAGCCCTATTGACCAACTCGGAAAATTCTTTGATATTAGCAGCAATTAGCTGCATCCTAATCTCATTATTCAATCCATCCTGGAACTGCTTACATCTATCATGTTCGTCTTCAATTGTCTTCTTGGCATACCTACTCAGCCTAGTAAATTCCCTCTCGTACTCAGCAACGGTCAGTCGACCTTGCTTTAAGTGTAGAAACTCCTTTTTCTTGGCATCTAGGTATGCCTCCGATATAAACTTCCTCTTGAACTCATTCACAAAGAAATCCCATGTTCTCTGTTCCGGTGAAACTCGTTGGTGAACTGTGTCCCACCATATATATGCTTCTTCCACTAATAAGGAAGTAGCACATATCACTCGCTCTTCTGGCGTACACTGTAACTGATCTAAGGTTTTATTGTTCCTTCCAGCCAATACTCGGCTGTTGAAGAATCATCGTCCCTTCGAGCCTTAAACTCCTTCGCACCATACTTTCTTATCTTTTCTATTAGGGGTTTCCTTTCCCCTCCTACAGCAGGTACTGGTACGGGTGCTGGCGCTGGGGGTGGTGCTGGGGCAACGCCGGCTATCTACCGAAATACGGCAGCCATTTGTTGCAACATATCATTGGGAATAGGAGCATCAGCGGGTGGTTGCTCCGACGCTGATGTCTCAGATACACGCATTTCTACAATTCGGGAGGCCTGAGACTCGACCTCCTCCTCTATATCACGCTGCGCTGCTTGCGACATCTAAAGAGTAAACACATACCATCCCATCATTATTAACGACCCAGACCAACAGCATTATCTTACCCTAGGTGGCATGTATATAAATATAAAATTCTTAATTAACACATATACAACACAACTTTTATTTATTTCCAAACACAAAGTTTTACAATATTAGGAAGCCCTTATATACATTGCAAAATTTAGGACTCCATGAAATCGTACAATCTCTTATTTACTACAGGATATCTCATTTTACGTCGGTAATGGCCACTCCCGAAATAAAACGTACATCCTCCTATGTTGGATTACCCAGAAGCGGCTAAACCTTAGCTCTGATACCACTAATTGTAACACCCCTTCCCAACCTACATGTGTAAGCTGAGTAGAGGTGCCACACTATCCTAATTGTTGCTACCAATTTACTTAGTCAAATTTTAGTTCTGATTTTTACAGAAATTTTGCCATAATTCCGCCTAGAAATTTGGATCCCAAGTGTCGTCAAAACTTGTTTTTCTGATTTTTGAAAACATTTTACACATACCAATGTGAATAAGAATACCATCAAATTTAATGCACTCCCAATGAATCCACCTTATACCCTCAACTACAAACCTGCACGAAGAGTTCACACTTCTAATATAACATAAAGTAAAGATTTATGATTATTACATACTACTAACATACAATTATAACATAGAAAATCTCTTTTATATTTATTCATATACATGCCACAACTAGCTAACTCATAATGGAACTAAAAGATCTACCCCTGAGATTTGCTGTGGTCTGGTCGTTGCTTCCCCAAGATTTATCTACTGCTCCGAACCTACGAGTCAAGGAAAACTTAACTCGCTGAGCGTTGTCGCTCAGTGGGTACTTTACCAATAAAAATAAAAGTAGTATATGAAAGTATTCAAAATCAAAGGAAATAATGAAATCATAATTTAACCAACCTTAACCCAATAGAAATTATTGTACATTCAGGGTAATATGCTTTCAATAATGTAAAATCATAATTCAAACTCATTGGCATTATATAGTTTAACGAAAAATAATATGTCTTTGATTCAGGCTCTACTGGTATATAGGGAACCATAGTGATAAGGCAGTGGCCCTCACCACTGTAACATAGGTGGCCCTCACCACCGATATCAGATCACAGGAATGGCCCTCACCATCCTGGTTATAACCAATGGGCCTCCCCATTGGCTTCAGTGGCCTCACCACTGAATAACATATCATATCACAATAATGAGCAGTACTGCATGCGTTAGTATAGTGCACCATACCCTTATCTACCACTCCCACTATCCAGTAGAGAAAAAAGGTTAAAATGATTCAATTTAAGTCTCAAACCTCATTTTAGAATGACTCGCGAAATCATTTTAAATTCCCATCACACTTTGCCATTTATGCCGCGCAACACATTCTTCAGTCAAACCATTCCCCTTTTTCGCATATTTAATATCCACAATAAACATATTAAACATTTCAAAGCATTCCTCAAAATATCCCAAATTGACCAAATGAATAGTATTGCGGCGAGAAAAATCGGCAACGCAAAATGGCATGACCAAATGAATAGTAAAATCTGGGTTTTCGTCAAAATTTCAGTCCACTTCAATCATGCATTTGACCAAGTAAATGATCTTATTTTTGGCTGAAATTTTAACTTATTTCATATGTTGACTAATTGCATGTAAAATTTCGTTGAAAAATTCCTTCGTTTGCTGCCTCAAATAATTTCCACAAAAAGGTCCAGAAAGCTGTCTTTTTGGGACCATTTCGGCCCAAACACATGAAATGCATAGGATAGTTTATTTTTCTTTTGCAAATCAATATTAAGGCTTCTTTAATGGTAAAGTGAAGATTCAAACACTTCCCTTTGACAACTTTTACATGTTTAACTCAAATCAATATATTTAAGCATCAACAACAAAACTTTCATAAACCAAAGTTTGTAAAGCATCAAACCAAAATTTATTATTCAAAAGTAAAGTACCAAACCTTATTTCTTTAACTCCTCTTGGCTTTTTCTTTCTTCTCCTTCTTTAATTCTTTATTTCTCCTTCAATCAATTCAAGATACAACATAAACCTTAGAATTTCAAAATAATAAATTATCCTCTATTTCTTTTCCAACCGAAACCCCTAATCCAACCTTATTAATCTTTCTACATCTTGATTCTTCCATTTAATCAATTAATCTCATCACTTACTTAATATTATTATTATGTTTTTCAATTCCATATAAGACTCTAATTCCCAATCTTCCAATAAATATATAACTACCTAAAACTAATACTAAAATTAAAGTCTACTTACTAGAAAACCTTAAAAACATACCTTAAAAATCATATTTGGAGAAACTTAGAAGTCCTTTGGTGTTTCCCTTTGTTGGCCGAAATTTGCAAGTGGAAAAGAGAGAAATTGGTTCTTCATATCACATATATTTATATACAAAAGAAATGATGATCACCTTGCCCACTTGCCCACTTTTTCTCTTTCTTCATTTATTACACATTTATTACACATGCTAAATGTTTTCTTTTGATTGGCCAACCTTTGATTTTTATAACTTCCTTTTTCCTTTACTTCTTTCCACTTGTCTCTCTTCCCATTGGATCTCATAAAGTTGTCCCGGGTTACCCATCCGGTCCCGACACGAAACCTAGCCACATTACGTTCCGGCGATTAATCGATCATATCTTTTAAACCGTATAGTTCCATGAGTCAAACTATATATAGTTTTGATCCTCTCGACCTCTACTTTCTATTTATAAGATCTATTTTAGGTTTCTAAGTCATTTTGAAAAATTACCGATAAGCCCTCAACTTTTTACAAAATTCCCTTTAGGTCCTATTTTTGCTCGGGTTTTCTCCGGCTTCATTTCCACTGACGATCGTTTCATATTTAACCTCTCGCCATTCTCTACGTACTCACGTCTTTATTTCCTACCCTAAATTCATGTATGACTTTAATTGATAATGACCAAAATGCCCTTAGGCAACATTTCTTCATTTTTCTTTAACGGGACATTTCCTGGAAAAACCGTTACACGTCGTTGCGATCCGGTTTTTCTCTACATTCCATTTTTGAAATCTGTTATATGCACTATTAAAAACATCCGGTGCAACTTTCTTTGAAATTACATCTACGTCCCCAACTTTATTAAAAATTACAATTATGTCCCTTTTGTCATACAACCTTATCTAGGGCTGTTATCAAGAATTATCTTCTCCTTTTCCCTACTCTCGCTATGCACGTGTTTACACTGCATAAATGCAGTAGGCGGATGTGACATTGACACTATGTGTCTAGCCCTGAAGAAAAATCATAGTAATACTCAAAAGCTAGCTCCGAAGGCAAATCATATCACAGTGATGCCAAGCGTCTAGTCCCGAAGGCAAATTAAATAATTGCTCAAAGGCTAGCCCTGAAGGCAAATAATGAAGATAACCTCATAGGCATGCTACCAAACACAGAACTCTGAAAATTGAATAATATAATAGGTACACAATTATTTCATACTTTCCATCATCAATTTCTTTCTCATTTTCCCATAATCAACTAGACACATTGCCTCTTTTCTCATTATCAATTAAGTATATTGCCTCATTTTCTCATTTATTTCATTTATATCAATGTCAATTCATTTTAATTCATCTTATTTCATCATTTTATCACAATGTATACACATTTCTCATCAAAAATACATCACCCAAATATTTTGGGTTATTTTCGCATAATGCACATATTTCACATTTTACTCAATTTAGCCATTATCAATGGCTTTTTATAATGCATACATAACATTACATATGTCATATCACATTGTTCATGCATGTTCAATGTATCAAGTAGCTTAACACATTTTCCAATCCAAAATGTGTTAAGCCTAATGTAATGCAAACATAACCAATTTATCCAAAGTTTGTGCTTACCTCTAAAAACAACCAAATGCAAGCTCAAAAACAACCTCCAACCTTCTCTTCCAAGTTACCCTTCAACACTTGGGTTGGCCAAACTACTTTCTCTCAATGTCTAAACCAAATGTGATCATAAATAATTATTTAGTATCACATTTAAAGGCATTTTCAATCTTAAACTACAGTTAAACATCATTTAAATCAAAATTCCAAAGTTAAGCCTAACCTCACTTCAACTTTGAAAAACTATATTAAGCCATTCAATTTGGTGTTTTAAGTTTATTTATATTATTGAAAACATGTAATAACATGTTTAAACCAATTACATTTCATAAATACACACTTATGTCCAAAATCCTAAAATGGCATAACCTTGCCCATTTAAGGATTTCCATTCCAACTCAATCCAATTATCATTTCAAGCTTATATTCATCACTTTTATCACTAAAAATCATGCTTTAAACAATAAAATCAATCAATTCACCAACTTTGAAAATGCCCTTTTTCAAAACCCAAAATCAACACTTCAATTCCCAAACTATAATCAAACTTAGCCAAATCCAACATTTGACTTTAAAATACTTATTTATGCATCAAAACAACTCATTTAAAATCAATTTTCACAATTAAGACCCATGATTTTACAAACCCTAAATTTCCATAACCCTAAATTCTCTCTCTTCACCAATCTTTACTCAAACTTAACCATTTTTTCAATCCAACCTTAAAATCATTGCTAACCACTTAAAATAACTTCATACATGCCAATTCCAACAATTAAATCATACTACTTCACAAATCCAAAACAAACATATTCTTATTTTCATGGAAATTCAAAGAAAAAGTTAGAAAGCTTACTAAAATGAAGGAAATCCCTAAAAATCCAACTCGAACACTTGAAATTCTTTAATTTTGGGAGTTTGAAAGAAGCAAAACTTCTTCTTTGATGGCTATGGAAAATCGGCATAGGGAAGAAGAAGAAGAAGAAGACCAAAATTAGATTTTCTCTCTCTTTCCATTTTCATTTTCTACCTTATATATATTATTATAATATATTTTTAATTAATTAATTAATTAATTATTTATTTAATTAAAACCCCAAAATATCATCTTCCATTCAAAATTATTGATTTTTAAAATTATTTATTTTGAATAATTTTAATAATTTTAAAATTTTAAAGTTTATTTACCAAAATGCCCTTGAAACTTTGACTTTTGACTCTTAAAAATTGACTTTTGTGACTTTGTATATGTTATGTATATTTTGTATATATATCACATATACATTTCACTTTTTCATTTAAAATCATTTATTTAGTTTATCCAATTAAATTATAATTTATTTTATTTAATTTTAAAATTAAAAATTTTCAAAAATTAGGATATTACATCAAATGATATTTTTATGATTTTGAGATATCAATATTGTGATCGATGATATTTAAGTTCTTGCTGCCGCCACCACATATGAAGCTCTCAGCCTCTCACTCTGTAATATCTGTGGTTTTAGACAACTTAAATAAGTATGTAGAGGATAATTAAAGTGTTGAGAGAGATATGTGTAGTATATACCTAATATATACCTAGTGTATATATAATAATACACCACATATACTAATTAAATATGTTGAATTCATAATATATATATGATATACCCCTAATATATACATGGAATATACATTACATATACATTATATATATATAGGTAAAAATATATATAATATATAAGTAAAATATATAAGACATATGCATATACATAAAATATACCACACATATATATCAAGTATAAGTTGACGGTAAAAAGGGTGATAATAATAATAATAATAATAATAATAATAATAATAATAATAATAATAATAATAATAATAATAATAATAATAATAATAATAATAATAATAAAAGAAAGTCAAAGAAGGAAGAAAGGTGATTGGTGGAAATTATTTAATTAATGATTATATATGTATAATTATGGATGAAAAGTTGTTAAGTAAATAAATAAAGAAAAAGAAAGTCAAAAGAAGATAGAAAAATAAGTAGTTGTTATTAAAAGTAAAATAATAAAATAATTAATTATATTATTATATTATTATATATGGTTAATAAGTAAAGAAAGAAAGAAAAATGGGTCTTCTTCTTCTTCTTCTCTATCATGTTTGGCTGCCTAGCCAAGGGAAGGGAAGAGCTCCATTATTTGTTATGCCAAATTTCTTAAAGAATCCAAAGGAATTAAGGTGATTTTGAAGATTTACTAAGGATTCAAGTAAGTATTTTCTATTGCAAACTTGTTTTCTTTAGTTTGAAGGTTATGTAAGATTTAGGTAGAGAGAGAAAGTGATTTTAAATTGTTAACATAGATAGAAATGATGTTAAAATGATGAGTAAATAATGAATTGTTAGTTGATTGTTTGAAATGAGCATAAATGATAGGAGTAGGGTTTGGTAATGAATATGTGTAATTAGGGTTTCTAATATGGATTATTATAATTATGGTAATGGATGAATTTAGTGTTGTTTTAACATGTGTATGGTGATTTTATGGTTAAAAATTTAATGTGGATAAGTTGGGATAAAGTTAGGATTATGGACATTTTATGTGAAATTTGAGTTTTTATAGGAGATTTCAATAATTGCTAAAATGGTTTGTAATGACATTATATTGATATATATAAATGATGATTCTATGGTAAAATGATGAAAATGAATTTGAAATGTTGAAGTTTAAAAAGTGAGGGAAATTAGGGTTTTAGAGCAATTTTGGGTAGAATGAATATAATTGATGTTTGGTATTTAAAATGGCAAGAAATGTATTGTTAATGGAACATTTTCACATATAATGTGGTTTACTATTAAGTAATGTGAAATAGTAAAATCAAAGTAAAGAACGACAATGGTGAAATTGGTGTTGGAAGAGTGAATTAGGCTTAGAGTTTAGCATTTTCAAGGTTAGTATATACTTTGACAGCCATTGCATTGATTGCATTTGAATTTGCTTAGCACATTGTGAATTATGAAAATGTGCTAAGTTACTTTAATATTGGAAGTCATGGTAAATGTGTAACACCCCTTCCCGACCTACATGTGTAAGCCGAGTAGAGGTGCCACACTATCCAAATGTTGCTACCAATTTTACTTAGTCAAATTTTTGTTCCGATTTTACAGAAATTTTGCCAGAGGTTCACCTAGAAATTTGGATCCCAAGTGTCGACAAAACTTGTTTTTCTGATTTTTGAAAACATTTTACACAGACCAATGTGAATACAATCAGTTTCCAATATACTCCCAAATGAATCAACCTTATACCCTCAACTACAACCTGCAAGAAAAATTCACACTTCTAATCCAGAATAAAGTAGAGATTTATTATTATTACATACCAATAACATACAGTATCACATACTGACTCTCAATCTTATATACATATACATGCCACAACTAGCTAACTCATAATGGAAACTAAAGGCTACTCTGAGGTGCTGCGCTGTGTTGTGCTGCTCGATGCTAATCACCGAAATCTACTGCTCCAAACCTACGAGTCAAGAAAACTCAACTCGCTGAGCGTTGTCGCTCAGTGGGTACTTTACCAATAAAAATAAAAGTAACATATGAAAGTATTCGAAATCAAAGGAAATAATTAAATCCACAATCAACCAACTTTATACCAATAGAAATCGTGATACATTCAGTGTGATATGCTTTCAATAATGTAAAATCATAATTCAAACTCATTGGCATTATATAGTTTAACGAAAAATAATATGTCTTTGATTCAGGCTCTACTGGTATATAGGGAGCCATAGTGATAAGGCAGTGGGCCTCTCCACTGTAACATAGGTGGCCCTCACCATCGATATCAGATCACAGGAATGGGCCTCCCCATCCTGGTTAACCAATGGGCCTCCCCATTGGCTTCAGTGGCCTCACCACTGAATAAAATATCATATTACAATAATGAGCAGTATTGCATGCGTTAGTATAGTGCACCATACTCTTATCTACCACTCCCACTATCCAGTAGAGCAAAAAGGTTAAAATAATTCACTTTAAGTCTCAAACTTCATTTTATAATGATTCGAGAAATCATTTTAATTCCCATCGCACTTTGCCATTTATGCCGCGCAACACATTCTTTAGTCAAACTATTTCCCTTTTTCACATATTTAATATCCACAATAAACATATTAAACATTTCAAAGCATTCCTCAAAAGATCACAAATTGACCAAATGAATAGTGTCGCGACACGAAAATCGGCAACGCAAAATGGCATGACCAAATGAATAGTAAAATCTGGGTTTTTGTCAAAATTTCAGTCCACTTCAGTCATGCATTTGACCAAGTAAATGATCTTATTTTTGGCTGAATTTTTACAGAAAACTTATTTCATATGTTGACTAATTGCATGTAAAATTTCGTTGAAAAATTCATTCGTTTGCTGCCCCAAACAATTGCCACAAAAATAGTCCAGAAGCTATCACTTTGGGACCATTTCGGCCCAAACATTTGAAATGCATAAGATAGTTTATATTTCTTTTGCAAATCAATATTAAGGCTTCTTTAATAGTAAAGTGAAGATTCAAACACTTCCTTTTAGCAATTTTTTGCAAGTTTAACTCAAATCAAACTAATTAAAGTCCAAACAACTTACTAAATCAACTTGCCAAATTTTCTCAAAACATTTGGTTTCAATTAAATTTAACAACCCAATTGCCATAAGAAAACAAGAACATAACTCAAATATTTAATTTAAACTCAATCAATATATTTAAACATCAATTTCAAAACTTCCATAAACCAAAGTTTGTAAGCAAATAGAATTTCTTTTATGGTAAAGCACCAAATCAAAAGTAATTATTCAAAGGTAAAGTACCAAACCAAAATTAATTATTCAAAGGTAAAGCACCAAACCTTATTTCTTTAATTCCTCTTAGCTTTTCCTTCCCTTAAAACTTACCTTGGAAAATCAAACTTGGAAAAACTTGGAAGTCCTTTGGTATTTTCCTAGTGTGGCCGAAATTTGTAAGTGGAAAAGAGAGAAATTGGTTCTTCATTTCACATATATTTATATATAAAGGAAATGATGATCACCTTATGTGTTGGTTAAACCCTTTAAGACCACTTGTCCACCTTTCTCTTTCTTCATTTATTACTCATGCTAAATGGTTATTTTTGATTGGCCAACATTAGATTTTTATAGTTTTCTTTTCCTTTACTTCTTTCCACTTGTCCCTCTTCCCATAGGATATCCTAAAGTTGTCCCGGGTTACCCATACGGTCCCGAAATGAAACCGGGCCCACTTTACGTTCCGGCGATTAATCGATCATATCTTTTAAACCGTATAGTTCCACGAGTCAAACTACATATAGTTTTTATCCTCTCGACCTCTACTTTCTATTTATAAGGTCTATTTTAGGTTCCAAGTCATTTTGAAAAATTACCGATAAGCCCTGAACTTTTTACAAAATTCCCTTTAGGTCCTTTCTTTGCTCGGGTTTTCTCCGGCTCCATTTCTACTAACGATCGTTTCATATTTAACCCCTCGTCATCCTCTACGTACTCATGTTTTTATTTCCTAATTTAAATTCATGTATAACTTTAATTGATAATGACCAAAATGCCCCTAGTCAACATTTCTTCGTTTTTCTTTAACGGGACATTTCCTCGAAAAACCGTTACACGTCGTTGCGATCCGATTTTTCTCTACACTCCATTTTTGGAATCTGTTATATGCACTATTAAGTACATCCGGTGCAACTTTTTTTTGAAATTACATTTATGTCCCCAAACTTTTAAAAATTACAATTAGGTCCCTTTGGTCATACAACCTTATCTAGGCTGTTATCAAGAATTATCTTCTCCTTTCCCCTTCTCTCGCTATGCACGTGACTACTCTGCATAATTACGGTAGGCGGATGTGACAAAATGTGCATTGTTGTTTATAAAATTGTGTGAAATGCTTGAATTGTGAGATATTAAGCCATTGTAGAATGGCAAATATCTTTGTTAAGTGTAATTGGTAAAAGTGCATTTTGTGCACTTGGAATGGAAAGTATTCCACATTAGGAACATGGCAAGAAAATATATTTGAATAATTGAAATATGTGGAAAATATACAAATAATATGTAGAATTTGGAAATTGGTAAAGATATGGAAATATGATAAGAATGAAAATTATGAGGTAAAGAATATGTGCATGTTGTGATATGTTGATAATGTGTAATTGAGAATGATGATAATGTGATAGATTGTGATGTGCATAAATGATGGATAGATGAATGTGTTGTGGTATGTTGATGATATATATGGTAATATGTGATATATATAACATGATGTGTTAAGACGTGAAATTAATATGTAAATATGATTATTTATGAGATATGTGATGGAGATCATAGAATGATATGATTACGATACATATGAAAATTCCTAAGAAGGAATGTGAGATAAGAAATATGCTAAATAATGAGAAATGAGTTGATGAAAGACTTGAGCAGAGTTAATTCTTGATAATGAAAATGAGATTATGGAAATATAATTTTATGAGATGAATAAGTATGTGATGTGTGCATTGCCCTGCATAACAATTTGTTTCAAAAAATTAATGTTGGGGATTAAATGATGACGAGTCCGGGCAGAGCTAGGTCATGACCTGAGCAGAGCTAGGTCATGAGATTGATGACCCGAGCAGAGCTAGGTTGAGAAATTGAAATGATTTTGCCCATGGGTTAGACATTGGGTATCATAATGGACCAAATCAATTGTTATGGAACTTGATTATTTTGTAGGGAGTAGTTCAGCCTACATGTGATATGGTGTTGTGTCTTATAAAGTTTTGGTAATATTGCAATGAAATGATGAAATGAATTAAATGAGATTAATTGAGCAATGTGCTATGCTGGTAATGTGGCAACGAAATGTTGAGTTGATGAATATATGTGTGTGTGGTTGTGATATATTTATATATGAATTTTGTGATGATGATATTGTGTGACTCATATATATATAAATACAACAACAACAACAACTAAGCCTTAGTCCCAAACAAGTTGGGGTCGGCTGTATGGATCCTCAACAAAATAAGCTCAAAAGACACCAAAAAAAGATACTCCAGCCTTAGGCCCCTTCCAAGACACGAATTTTACGTCTCCATTCAAGTCTGTCATTAATCAAATCCGCATCAAGATCTAAGGCACGTAAGTCTCTTGCTATCACCTCATTCCACACAGTTCTAGGTCTTCCATGACCTCTAGCCCCCTCAATCAACAAATTCTCACACTTACGAACCGCAGCATTAGGAGGTCTTCTTAAAACATGCCCATACCATCTAAGTCTTCCTTCCCTCATCTTATCTCCGACATCCGCTACTTGGACTTTTTGTCGAATATGAACATTCTTAATTTTGTCCTGTCTGGTATGTCCACACATCCATCTTAGCATCATCATTTCTGCCACACTCATCTTATGCAAATGTTGTCCCGTTGGTGCCCAACACTCACTACCATAGAGCATCGCAGGTCTAACAACCGTCCTATAGAATTTACCTTTCACTTTTAGAGGTATTTTCTTATCACATAGAACCCCAGTCGCACCCTTCCACTTCAACCACCCTACCTGTATTCTGTGAGCCACATCTTCATCTATACGGCCATCATTCTGGAACACCGAACCCAAATATTTGAACTGCTTGGTTTTAGGAACCAAAACTCCATCTAGCTTAACCTCATGTTCCTGCTTCTTCCTTAGACTGAACTCACAGTGCATATATTCTGTTTTACTCCTACTTAACTTAAAACCCTTGTCCTCGAGGGTTTTTCTCTACACTTCCAACTTACGGTTTACACCAGCACTAGTCTCATCAATTAAAATAATGTCATCAGCAAACAACATACACCAAGGAACATCGTCTTGTATGCTTCTGGTTAGCTCATCCATAACCAGGGTAAATAAATATGGACTCATGGCCGAACCTTGATACAATCCGATAGTAATGGGGAAAGCCTCAGTGTCTCCACCAGGTGTTTTCACACTAGTGGATGCATTCTCATACATGTCCTTGATGATGTTGATATATTTGCCGCTGACTCCTTTCCTCTTCAAAACACACCATAACACTTCTCTTGGTACTCTATCATAGCCTTTCTCCAAGTCAATAAATACCATGTTGAGATCTTTCTTCTTCTCTTGATACAATTCCATTAGTCTTCTTAGAAGAGAAATAGCCTCCATGGTAGATCTCCCTGGCATAAACCCAAACTGATTCTCCGAAACTCTTGTAAGTTTCCTCAATCTGTGTTCAATAATCCTTTCCCATAATTTCATAGTATGGCTCATAAGTTTGATACCCCGATAATTTGTACAACATTGAATGTCTCCCTTATTTTTATATATGGGTACCGGGATACTCTTCCTCCAGGCATTCGGCATCTTACGTCCTTTCACAATAGCATTAAAGAGTTTAGTTAACCAGGCAACTCCTACCTCTCCAAGGTTCTTCCAAACCTCTATAGGAATACCATCCGAGCCACAAGCTTTACCAACTTTCATATACTTCAAGGCTTCTCTTACTTCACTATGCAAGATCCTCCTAGACCAGCTGATATAACCATTTGTTGCATGAAGACCTTGAAAATCTTGTTCATGTTCAGGGTTGAATAACTGCTCAAAATAAGCCTTCCACCTCTCCTTAATCTCAACATCTCCTATCAACACCCGTTGATCTTCGTCCTTTATACATTTGACTTGGCTTAAATCTCTGCTTACTCATATATATATAAATATATTTGAAAAATTAGAAGACTGATGATAAGTAATTTATGATGAATAATTTTGTGTATATGAATTATAAGGTAAGGACATGCAAAAATAATAGTGTATGTATTGATAGTAAGATCATAAAATATGAGTTAAAAAGTATGCATGTGTGTTATTTAAATTATTGTAAGGTTATAGTATGTACCACTAAGCTGTAAGGCTTAGCGATTATGTGAATCGCACAGGTATTAGAAGTGCAGACTAGGGTGAACCTGCATGTGATTGAGATTTAAAGTTATGGGCGCCATGAAACCAATTTGGAGAGTGATGCATACATGTATAGTTTATGTACTATGTAATGTGTATTTTTTACAGTAAAAATATTATATATATATTAAATATGTTTTGTAAAATGTTATTGTGTATATGTGAGTATTTTAATAAGTATTGTTACTTGAAATATGAATTTACAATGTACATTGGTACTATTTGAGAATTTTTGAATATAGTTAGAGAGATGATGGAGTATTGGAAATATAATGTATTTGGGAGTGAAATTTTCTATGCATGTTATATATTTGTTGTTTTGGAAAATATTAAAATTACAGATAAAACTCTGGCGAATTTTTTTCCAGAGATTTTTCCTTTATAAATTTGTTTAATTATAATTTAATTTAATATAAAATTTAAGAAATAATTTATGGAATGGAGAATTTTCTAATGTCAAGGGTGATGGCATTATTGTATTCTGCATATGTATATATATATATACGAAATATATGTATTATATGTATGTGGGGTATAAGAGTATTACACACTCTATCAAGGATTTTAAAAATATCATAAAGCAATAATAATCTTCTCTTGTAGAGACATTTCCTCTTCATCGTGAAGCCTTAGAAAGTTTATTCTTTTGTGTTCTTTGATTCATCAATATGCACCCTCCTCTTACCATCCTCAACCTTCAATATCATTCACCTCAACCATCTAATACCTTTTCTTCTAACTACCTCCATGGAACCCATGAATGAGACACTAGAAGAACTAATAAGCAAAACAAACTAGAAGAACTAATAACCAGAACAAACTCCCTTGACATTACCTTAAACCTCCAAGCAAACCCAAGTGAGAACCCAGAGTTAAACAACTTAGTGATGGTAGGAAAACTTTTTTTCCCAAGAATGTTTATGACTGGCACTAAAGACTGATCTAGATAAAGCATGGAAGAATGGCAGAGAATTTAAGATACAAAAGTAGGGTTGGGATAAAATTTCCTTCCATTTCCTAAATAATGAAGATGGAAAGTTGATTTTAAAAGAAGCTCTATGGAATGCATCAAATTCATTATTGATCCGTAATGAATGGAGGCTAAACCAAACCTTTGAAAGCATCAACTTCTTTATGGTGCCTTTCTGGATACGAGTTCAGAACTTTCCCCCTTCCCTTATGACCAGACAAATATTTTAAATTTGGTAGTTTGTTTGGGGGCTTGATTGAAATGGATACCAATAATCATAAATGGTTTGGCTAGAATCCTTTCTACCATCTGAAAGGGAAACTAGGACATGTGGTGAGATTTTGCTCATATAAATTAAGTTCTAAAGATAATGGGTCCTCTAGCTCACAATTTGGTTCGTGACTAAGAGTTTTCTCAACTTTCTCAACTGAGAGGCCTCCAAGAAAAAATTTCAATGGAAACAAAAAAAAAAACTCTCACCCTACTACACAAGGAAACCCATCAGCTTTGGTGTTACAAAAATTGGAGAAGAATTCTGTCAATTTTGGTAAAGGTACATCACGTAATGGGTATGAGCTATCTCAAGATGGGCCTACTTTGGACCTTGGAAAATCTTACAGAGGAAGCAATCAACCCTAGCCACTAAAAGGTAAAGTAATCAAAGGGCCCTTACCTCTTCTCACCACAGGTATCTTCTTACCTCAAGACCCCAACATTTCCCCCTTACTATAAAAGTTAACCCTTCTCCTCTTACTGAAATAAATAACTCAAAAGTAAACCCCACTCCTGGAGACAATACCGAAGACATCTCTTGCATACCTCTCCTACTTTCTAGTCCAAATGATTTAGAAAACCTAAATACTAGCTTCCTTTCCCAATCACCTAATTTTGGAACCTCTAAATCCATTACCAACATCCCGAACCTTACCATCTTCCCACAATTAGACCCACCCATCTTTCCTATACTGAATTTTGAAAGAGGACATAATATGGCAAAGGAGGAAACTATTTTAATTAAAAAATACAAATTTAATGATTGAAAGGATGACACTTTGGATAACATTATTTTGTGTGCATGTAAATTAGTGAAGGAGAATCCAGATTTTAAAATATCTTTTAGTTTTAGCCTGGAATTAGAAGGAACACTATTCTCGACATAGGAGCTGGATTCTAAAAAGTTGATAGAGTTAAATAATGAAGACGATGCTAGTGTACTGATTGGAAAGAGTTCATAGATCCTTAGTAAGGTGGTGGTGAAGTCCAAATCAAATAAAAAGTGGAAAAGGCTAGCTACAAGAAGTGGTAGTTCTTCTGCTTAGCAAATTTTTAATGCTACATACTAAGGTGCTAGTGGCACGTCCACAGCCACCAAGGTTCCATGAGTGCATTGGCATGGAACTGTTATTGGGCAAGCCCTAACTAGGAACAGGCTTAATGACAATATCAATAGATACCGCCCTATTTTTGGTTTTCCTATCAAAGATAAAGCGGAATCAACATTTCATGGAAAAGTACAGAAGGAGATTTGGTTTTAATTTTGGTGACTATGTAGATCCTATTGCTCTACTTGAGGTCTTGCTATTTGGTGGAAAACCTCAATTACAGTCTACATCCTATGTAAAAACTTTAACTACTTTCATGTAAGTGTATTTGATCCTTGCTCAAGTTCTTATTTGTTTTTGTGTATGGTAGCCCATACAACAAGGAAAGACAAAAGTGTTTAAGAACCTGAGGCTATTAAATTCTAGTAAAAGTTCACTATGGACTTGTTTGGGGGATTTTAATCAAATTATATCTTTCAATAAGAAGAAAGGTTGGATCCTATAGATAGATTCCGGTGCAGATAGTTTGCATAGTGGATTAAATAGTCTATAATTGGTTGTTATGAATTTCAAAAGCCCTAGGTTTACTTAGATTAATAAACAATGGGGTAAGTTTGACATCCAGTAGAGGTTAGATAGAATTTTATGAACTTAGAGTGGAGATTAAAATCTCAAAGATCCTTAGTGCTTGATCATGATTTTATGGGATCTGATCATAGATCCCTTATCTTAATATTTGAATTCAAGTGGTTATAGGTTTAGGGATACTATGATATTGTAGAGAATAATTGGAGGCCATCTATTGATGATTCACACAGTAGGTTTGGGGATAAATTAAGTATGGTAGCTGCTAGACTCATAGGAAGGAGCAGATGTACTAAGTTGAATGCTAGAAAATGTATTGATCATATCAAATAAGAATTGGAAAAACTTTACAATGAAATAAAAACATCTGACTACCATGAGCAATAAAGTAGACTAAGGAACTGGACAGAGCTTAGAGAATGGAAGAACAACATTCATTCCAAAGATCTAGAGTGAAGTGGCTCTAAGCGGGTGACAAAAATATGAAGTTTTTCCATGCATCTATAGTATAAAGGAGATAGCATAATTTCATAGGAAGAATTAAAACATAAAGGGAAGATGGTTAGAAGATAAAGAGGAAATCTAAGCAAAAATTGTGAGTTTCTTTAAAAACCTTTACTCATCCAGCCAAGCTCCAGGGATGATCAACTATTTAGAGGTTTGCCGTGTTTAATGCCAAATCATTGCAATATAATGCTATGCAAAATCCCTTCGAAGATGAAATTAAAGTTACTGTCTTCAATTTTGGGGCATTTAAGGCCATGTCCCGATGGATTTCTAGGGTTCTTCTAATAGAGTTATTGGAATACTATAAAAGGTGATCTCACTTACATAATCCAAGTAGTGTTTGCAAATGCCAACATGCTTCTAGAGCTCAATATCAACAATATAGTGCTCATCCCCAAGGTAAACTTGCCTGAGACTATCTCCTAATATAGATCTATTGGACTTTGCAATTTTTGTTATAAAATCATTGGTAAATTGGTTGTGAATAGGCTGAAGCCTTTTATACATTTGCTCGTTAACCAATGCCAAGAGTTTTTATCCTTGAGAGAATTATTCATGAAAATATATTAATTGTCCATGAAATCTTTCACAAGCTTAAAGCTAAGACATCCAATAAAGGGTGGCAGATGGTAACTAAGTTAGACATGCATAAAGCATATGATAGGGTGGAGTGGAACTTTTTGGAGAAAGTCTATAGGCTTACTAGTTTCAATGAAAAGGCAATTGAAATCCTGATGCAATGTGTTAAGAAAGTGGGATATAGAGTAATAATTAATGGCAATACAACTGAACAATTCCATCAATAGGGGCTTGCGACAAGGAGATCCCCTTTCCTCTTGTTTATTCCTTTTCATCACAAAATGCCCTATCCTTTTTACTAGAGCAGGCCCTAATCTCAAAATAGTTAAATGGCTTCAAACTTGTAAAGGCTTCCCCTAGGTTAGCTCACATGTTATATGTTGATGATACTATTGTATGTGGTAGGGCATCTCAGAACTAGGCTTTAACACTCTTAGGGATACTGCATAATAATAATAAAGCATCTGGACAATGTATTAACTTACAAAAGTCTAGAACTGCATTTAGCAGTAATATCCCTATTAAAATTAGGAGTCATATTATGAATTTGCTAGGGGTTAATGAAATAAAGGGGAATGATATGCAGTTTAGGCTACCAACTAGTTGGGGTTGATCAGAAGTAGAGGCCTATAATTTTCTGTTGGAGAGGGTGAGGGCAGAATCCAATCTTGGAACCATAACTAGTTATCTTTTTCTGGGAAGGATATTCTTATGAAATATGTATTAAATGCTATTCTTGCCCATTTAATGTCTTGTTTCAAACTCCCCAAGACCTTCACTGTAACACCCTTATACCCTATATACGTACATTACATATTTTCAGCATATGTAAAATACGCATATACGGTATAAAAATGTCACAGACTGGTTTAATAAAAAATTTTCACATTTCCAATTTAAAATTTCAAATTCTAAATATATAAAAATTAAATAGAATATAAATATTCTTTACTTATTATAAGAACCCAAAATAAATAATATATATAAAAATCTCTGGAAAAATTTGCCAGAGTTTTGTTTGTATTTTGGACATCCCAAAATTTATCAAAACACAACCTGCAAAAAAGAAAACACTCTCAAATAATTTCCAATCACCATCTCAACCATATTTCTCAATTTTACCAAGTTTCTCAAACATTTATACATATAGATATATATAATTTAAAACACACTTACTCTCCCATTTCAAATACATTGACCCAAACATTCTTTATATTATACAATACGTAAAATTCAAAACATAATATATTATGTATAAAACTCAAAATGTACAATAATATAAAAATATATACATGCTGCTGGTAGTGTTTCTGATCTCGATAGCAACTCAACAAGCTCAACTACAAGTCTACACCCGACCTGGTCTAGAAGAACTCTATGGCTCAGCTGGGTCTACCTCGTCACCTGCGCAATGGAAATAATCACGCTAAGCCGAAGCTTAATGGTACAAACTTTGATAATAACAATATAACTCAATGCAATACCAAATGCATAATGCATATAGATGTCAAATCAATCCACTTTCTTATATATTTTTTTAAATATTTCATAAGCACAACTCATAACATTATATTACTCAATTGTATCATAATTCATAATTCACATTAAAACAAAGACAAGCATGGGCCCAAAAAGGATCTAATATGCTATTCAAATTTCAGAGTTACTGCTTTGGTCCATAATGACACCATGTGTCTAGCCCCATAGGCAATATATATATCCATGGATAATGTAACAGCCCCAGTCTCTTGGACCTCAATCCGGCTAGACCCTTAGGCCCCAGTATCTTAGTCCTCAATGTAATACCCCGATTTTTGATGTACTTTAGAATAGTAGTTGTGAGAGAATATGTTGGTGAAATATGTAAAGAAGATAGTATAAGAGATAGATATATATGAAGGATAATATGTATTTATTGTATTTGAAAAATATGGGAAATATAAATACAATATATAAGACATATACATATAGCAACATATACACCACATATATATGATGTATATGTATTGGGGTAGGAAAAGTAAAGTGTAAATAAATAATTAATAATAATAATGATAATAATGACAAGAGAAAAAGAAGAAAGAAAGTCAAAGGGAAGGACAAATATTGTGGTGGAGAATTTTTAGGGGTATTTAATTATATTATTATTATTATATATATATATAAGATAAGTTTGACAAAGGAAGAAAAAATCTTCTTTCTTTCTTTCTTATTCTTCTTCTCCCTTTAGAACGTGGGAGAGAGAGAGAGAGAGAGAGAGAGAGAGAGAGAGAGAGAGAGAAAGGTGTGATTTTGTTGGCATACACATCAAATTCATAAGGGCTTTAAGAGAATTGAAGGTGGATATTAAAGATTTGGCAAAGAATTCAAGTAAGTATTCTTTTCCTTGTGTTAATTTCTATAGATTGAGTTTATATTTGATATGGTTAGTGTGTGAAGATGATGATAATGAAAGATTAAAGTATATATATGTGTTGAATTGGTATTTAGATGATGATAATATGGTTATTTATGAGGATGATGATGAGTTGTTGAAATTGTTTAGTAAGGGTTTAGTATAAATGAGTTGGGGAATTGAGTAATTGATACATGGATGATGTATATAAGGATTATTTTTATGATATGTTGAAGTTATATAAGTGTTGAATTGATAGGTGATTTATGAATATAAACTAAGATGTTGATTAAGGGTGTTGTAGTATGGATTTTGGAGTGATTGTGTTTAACATTTGTGACACGACCATTAACACGGCCATGTCATTGAACGTGTCATAGCTACTATGAGATAAAGTATTTGACACGGCCATGAACACGCCCGTGTTGTTGGGCATGTCAATGTTTCTATGAGGCAGAATGAATGACACATCCAGTGACACGCCTATGTCACTGAGCCTGTCATAGCCACTGTGTTGAGGAAGGATTGACAAGGCCAGTGACACGGCCAAGTCACTGAGCGTGTCAAAGCTTCTGTGTTCTTGGTTTAGGGCACGATCAGGGACACGCCCATGTTGTTGAGCGTGTCATGCGCAGAGTTTGCCCTAGTTGGTTCTTGTTCTTATTATCTTATGTGTATCTCTAAGTGAATGTGTATAATCACCTTTGGATTAGGTTTTTAAGAGATTGAGTTTCCCTAATCCAAATGTTAAAGGATTCGTGGAAGAGGAGTTTGGAATTGGTGTGAGTTGCTCTTAAAGGTAAGTACAAACCCTATGTGATTGTATATATTTGCATTACTATGGGACATAACACATTTGATTGGAAAATGTGTTAAGTTATTTATTATATTGTTGATGTGTGAGAAATGTGCTATGATTTGTATTATGTGTACTATGTGGAATGTATGTTGAAGATTCTAAATATATGAATAATGTAATTTGCTATGTATATCTCAATGATGAAATATGAAACTATTGTTAATGGATATAAAGGTGAAATATGAAATATGAAAGATATAATGAGCATTTAAAGTGTATGTACAATGCAAATGATTTTGTATACCCTAATGATGAGATGTGAAGCCATTGTTGTTGCCTATAATGATGCAAATGAAATAATTGGGCATGTTTGCCTAGATGATTATGAGAAAATGAGAATGGAATTGACAATGAAATAATAAAAGAATTGTGTGCCTAATATGTTACTCAATTTTCAGAGTTTTGTTATTTGTGGCATGCCTAAAAGTAACAATCCCTTGAAGCCGGGTTGGGTTGGTCCTTGAAGTCAAGTTGGGTTGAAGTTTAGCATGCCTAACTCCCCTTGAAGCTTGATTGGGCCTAGTCCTTAAAGCCTAGTTGGGATGTTACAAACCCTTGAAGCTGGGTTGGGTTTGGTCCTTGAAGCCAAGTTGGGTTGGTGCTTAGCATGCTTTGCTCCCCTTGAAGCTTGGTTGGGCCTAATCCTTGAAGCCTAGTTGGGATGATAAATGTGATAATTGAACCAAAACATTAACTCTGAAAGTTGAATGGCATATTAGTTTCTTTGGGCCCTTGCTTGTCTTTGCTTAAAGGTGAATTATGAATGATATATCAAATGAATAATACAATGAAATGTAATGTTATGAAGTATGATATGATTACAATACATAAGTAAATTATTGAAAAGGAATGTGGCTTGAGAAGCTATGCTGAATGATGAGATTATGAAAGTACACTATGACGTGTAATATGTATATGGATGCGGACATTGTGAGTATTATTTTATGAATATTCTAATAAGTCATTGAATTGTGGTTTGTTTTAATGATATAGGTGTATATGTATATAATTATGAGATTAGTGGAAATATATGAAAAGTGTAATTGAAAATGGAAAACATGATAAGAAAATAATGATACATGAAGTCAATATATGAGTATCATTTTCTGTAATATATGTTTATAATATTAATTTGTACTAATAAGCTTTCGAGCTTAGCGCAGTTGTGTGAATCACGCAGGTGAGTAGATGGTTGATCTGGGATTCAAACCGTTATGCCACGAGAAGGGTAAGAGTATTTCGAGACCAACTAGATGGTGGTGCATACATGTGCAATTTAGTTATGTTGTATTTTGATAAATATGTATATATATACCTAAATGAATTTTGAAAAAGACAAGTTAATTTATATATATGTAATATCATCAAAAGTATAATGATTTTATAAATGTTCTTTAAATCAAATGTATTATTGTTGGGAACTAAGGTAAAAATTTTAAACTGTAATGAAAAGTGATATCCTTATACTTTATATACGTACCGTATGTATACAAGGTATATGTATAGTACTTATATTGAGTATAGGGGTGTTACAATTATTTTGGTATCAGAGCTTAGGTTTGAGATTCTCAACCTAAGTAAATTTAAAAAAGAAAAGAGGAAAATTTTTGAAAAAGTGAAATTTGTGATACATGCATATGCATTAACACCTAGGTTGGTCTCGGATGTGGCATTATGTGATTTGTGATGTATTTGAATTACATGAGATGGATGATAGTATGTGAATGAGGTTTTACATGAAAGTAAAGCTAGAGAAAGAAATGATATGGGAGAATTTGTACAAGTTTAATTAATAAATTAAAGAATGGGAGTTTACTTAAGTAAAGTAAACTTCGAAATTTTTTATTATTGATGTGTGCTTGTAAAATAGGTTATAAAGAAATGAATATGAGAATAATGTTAGAAATGAGTTAATATATATATATATATATATCAAGATTTAAGTAATTACTCTTTTCTCTAAAATTTGGATCTCTTTCTAATAAAGTTTATGTTTGGATTGCTAGAGAGAGGAGATATTGTTCCAATGTTAAAATGGATAGATATGATATTATATTGAAGAGAGTATGGTGGAATATTGAGTGAGTTGATTGTTATAGACAAAGTGTGACAATTTGAGGTTTGGGTATGTAAAGTTAAGGTTTTAAAAAGGGATGATGTTGGTTAACGTAAGGAGATATAATGGTGTTGTTTGCATTGTTGTTTTAATGCAAACATTGTGATTTTAATGTTAGAAATGTAATATGCTTAAGTGCTGTTAAAGCTTATATTAATTGTGGTAATATGTGAAATTTGGATTTTTGAAATGAGCTTTATTAATTGTGAAAATGATATGTTTTGATGTTACATTATGATATATATATATAGTGTTTTTAAAGTTAATATTAAGAAAACGAGATTAGTAAATTGAAGTTTAGGTAAAGTAGTAAGTTGAGAGTTTAGAGTTTTAATAGAATTTTGATGAGGATTATTTAGATATCACTAGTTTAATGTATATTAAGCATATGAGTTATTTGGAATGAATATTATTGCATATGAAAGTATTATGAATTGGGTAATGTAATTGATAATACAAAATTTTGTTTTGAAATAAGGGAAAAAAGGCTAAGCAAGTGAAAATGAGTTACTTTAAGTAATTTGACTGGAAATGATGAAAATGGATATGAAGGGTATACTAAATGCATTTAAAAACAAATGTGAGAGAGATGTCACCTGAGAAATGTGACTAAGATTTATGTGAAGTGTTATTATGATTAGAGTGTATATATATGTTGAGTTGATAAATAACTTAAGTCATGTCAAAAGAATGATAATGTTCAATGAAAAGTAATAAACGTTAAATTTGTATAGATTGTATGTAAAAGAGGAATTAAATATAATTGCATGATTATGTGTATACATGTATAGAATATGTGAGATAAGTTTTTTTGATATGAACGTAATTGTAATATGTAAGAAATGTGGAAAGTAAGTCACATTATGAATGTGACCTATGAATGTGTATGTGGTAAAAAAAAATGTTATTGTGTGTTTGTTATTTTATACAATTACATGTCTAGTGGTATTGAGAATGATATTACATGTATTAGCGGACCTAAGAGAAATTAGGTCTTGACCTGCGCATAGCTAGACTGTAACACCCCCACATTCAGTACACACACACTACAACACCACAATGTAGCATATGTGCACCGAACATAGGAGTGCTACGGCTTTTCATCAACATTCAAAATATTTGTATATATAATACCATCATCTTTCTCAATATACATTATAGATATATAAATACATTTAAGTAGTACACAGCGGAAGTTATAAAATAGGTACATATATGAAAACATTTGAATACATATTTACAATTATACATATATTTACATTATAAACAAAAACTTTTCAAATTATAAAGAAGTAGTACATGATTGGCAAATCTCCTCTGATCTTTAAGTCCCAATATCCACTCTTCAATGTCTACTCTCACTGGGTCTCGAAGAACACTCGGGTTCAACTCTATTACCTGCGCGATTAAACACTATCGCGCTAAGCCAAGGGCTTAGTAAGACAATTCATGCTTATGTTATGCTTTAGTGCCATGCAATGTTTCATATATGTATTAACAATTCAACATCAATGATGCACACTCAATCAATAAAGATCATATTCAACAGACAATATTCCGTAAATAGTCCATTTCATCATTTAAGTAATATTAACATTTCATTACATTAGAACATCATTTATGATATATATAAAACCTAGACACCTATGGGCCCATCAAGTACTTAATACGATATTCAGAATTCAGAGTTACTGCTTTGGTTCATAAACACCATTATCAAGCCCGTAGGCAACATATACATATATATATCTCTATCCATGGATAGCGTAACAGACCCGGTCTCTTGGATCATCAACTCATCTAATTCGAGAAGATCCTCAACCCGGCAAGACTGCTACAATTCAAATATCTCATAATATCAATTATCATTGTGTAACAGACCCAGTTTCTTGGACCTCAATTCAACTCAATTTGAAGAGATCCTCAACCCGGCAAGACTGTTACCTTTCATTAAATAGGCATGCCTCCAAAACCAGAACTCTGAAACTGAATATCATATTAAACATACACTTATTTCATTATTCTCTTTATCAAACTCTTTTTCAATCTTCCTCATCAATTAGGCAAACATGCCATACATCATTCAATTATATCATCATAGCCACTCACAATGGCTTTATATCACATTTCACATCTCAATTCATATTTTGCATATAGCATCTCAACATACATTATTCATAACACACACATTATCATTTACAAGATTCACATTACATATAACATACTATTGTTCAATCTCAACAATGCAATTAGGGCAAAGAACAATTGATATGATTCATAGCTTTGGGATCTTCCACACATGTTTGATTAGGTCATTCTTGTGTTTGAAGTATGTTTAAAGTGATTATGTTTAGGTTTAGGAGCAATACAACCTTTGAAGAATCAAAACAATGCAAAAAGAACCAAAAATAAAAACATTAACCAATACATTTGAGGGACACGGGCAGCACATTTGAGGGACACGGCCAAGCTTGTGGCTGTGGCTCTCAACCATAAAATCCAGTAGCCAACACGGGCATAAGACACGGCCGTGTCTCCCAATCCAACTTGGACAGTAGCAAACACATTCAAGGGACACGGCCAAGCCAGTGGCCGTGTCACCCCAAAACCTATCCAACACGGCCAAAATCCCTCCACCTTGGCCGTGTCACCCAAATTTCTCAAGTCTTGGCCGTGTCTCTCATTGATTCTAGCCGTGTCACTCAAGAACACAACCCTAATCAAAACCAACACTCTTCCAAATGCATTTTCACACCCTTTGCACAACAATAACTTCATTCAATTGGTTTTAATCAATGTTATTAACACATATCTTACATATTCATCACATTAACCACTTAAACAACACATAAACATTACATTAAAACATTCACCAATACTAAACCCTAAAACCAACTTCCCACTTGATCTTTCACAATCAACCTTCACATATCTAACCATATTCACAACCAAATTAATACCAACTCAATCTTTTAACTTTAAATCAATTCCAACACTTACAAACACATATCAAACCCACCAAATCATCACATCAACAAATCACAATTCAATTTAGACATAACCTCAAAATTAACAAAGGAATTCAAGAGATTTCTTACCTAAGATGAAGAAATTCCACAATTCTCTTGTCAAATCCTTTGATTGCTTCTTCAATTTGCTTCTAGCACCATGAATACCTCTCTTGCTCTCTCTTCTCTTCAATGGCCGGCCTCTTCAAGAAAGAAAGAAGAAAATGCACAAGTCAAACACCTTTTCTTCTTTTAATCTCCACCATGCATTCCACTTCAAGCAATTACTCAAATACCCCTCATCATTTAACTTAGCTTTTGTCTCTTATAAGCCCAATTAAGTAATTGCACATTCCACATAAAATATCCTCTTGCATTGACCAACCCTTTTGACCAATGTATATGTTATATATATCATCATATACATAACATATACCACTCTCTCTAAACCCTAAATTCTTTCTCAAAACACATATACACAAACATCTTTCCTCATTTCTTTCCCTTGCAATATAAAACAACAACAATAACAACAACATAACCAAGACTTCTAGGGCATAAATGAGGATATTACAATTCTCCCCCTCTAAAAAGAAAATTTCATCCTCGAAATTACCTGATATCAAGGCTGAAACAACTGAGGATATTGCTCTCGCATGGTTTGCTCACTTTCCCAAGTTGCTTCTTCCTTTGCATGATTCTTCCAAAGAATCTTCACCAATGGCACTCTCTTGTTCCTCAACACTTTCACATCATGTGCCAGGATAGCAACTGGTTCCTCCTCAAATGTCAAATCGGGATTCACTTCAATTGACTCAATTGGCAACACATGAGATGGATCTGACCTGTATCTCCTCAACATGGAAACATGAAATACATTATGAATACGATCCAACTCAGGTGGCAAAGCGAGTCGATAAGCAACTGGCCCAACTCTTTCTAACACTTCATACGGCCCAATAAACCGAGGACTCAATTTTCCTTTCCGACCGAACCTCAAAATCTTCTTCCAAGGAGACACTTTCAGAAATACCTTATCTCCAACATCAAACTCTATGTCTCTTCTTTTCAGATCTGCATAAGACTTCTGTCAGTCTGAAGCTGCTTTTAACCTGCCTCGAATCAACTTTACTTTTTCTTCAGTTTCTTGAATCAAATCAGGACCAACCAACTTATTATCTCCAAGCTCATTCCAACAAAGAGGTGTCCTACACCGTCTGCCATACAATGCTTCAAACGGTGCCATACCAATGCTGGATTGGTGACTGTTGTTGTAAGCAAACTCCACAAGAGGTAAAAACCTATCCCAACTTCCAGAGAAATCGATGACACAGCTTCTCAACATATCTTCAAGAATTTGTATCACCCTCTCAACTGTCCATCTGTCTGTGGATGAAAAGCAGTGCTGAAGTGCAGTCGAGAACCCAAAGCACTATGCAAACTCTTCCAAAATCTTGAAGTAAACCTGGGATCTCGATCAGACACTAAAGAAGTTAGAACACCATGCAATTTCACAATCTCATGGATATACAGCTCAGCCAACCTCTCCAAAGAGTAATCCATCCGCACTGGAAGGAAATGAGCTGTCTTAGTCAATCTATCCACAATCACCCATATGGCATCATGTTTCCTTTGTGTCAATGGCAATCCAGACACAAAGTCCATTGTCACTCTTTCCCACTTCCATTCTGGCACTGACAATGGTTGAAGCAACCCGGTTGGAACTTGATGCTCTGCTTTAACCTTCTGACAAGTGAGACATTTCGATACAAACTCAGCAATGTCTCTCTTCAACCCAATCCACCAATAATGCTGTCTCAAATCATGATACATCTTCGTATTACCCGGATGCATAGCAAACATTGACTGATGAGCTTCTTCCAAAATGACCCTTTTTAAATCAGCATCATCGGGTACACACAATCTGCTCTTGAACCAGAGACTTCCATCACTCTTCACAATAAAATCTCTACCCTTTCCACTCTGACAATCTGAAATAATCTTCTGAATCTTCATATCAGTCAACTGAGCCTCTTTGATCTGATCTAACAAAACTGGTTTCAAAAGCAACTGTGTCAACAATGCACCATCATCACAAGGTACAAAACTGGCATGCAAAGCTCTCAACTCAACAAGCAACGAGAGCGAGTAAACAGTTAAACCAGCTAAAGACTTCTGACTCAAGGCATCAGCAACAACATTTGCTTTACCTGGATGATAATCAATCAAACAGTCGTAGTCTTTAATCAATTCCAACCATCTCCTCTGCCGAAGATTGAGCTCTTTTTGAACACCCAAATATTTTAAACTTTTGTGATCAGTGTAGATAAAACATTTTTCCCCAAACAGATAGTGTCGCCAAATCTTCAATGCAAACACAATGGCAGCCAATTCTAAATCATGGGTCGGATAGTTAAGCTCATGCGGTTTCAACTGTCTAGATGCATAAGCTATAACTTTACCTTCCTGCATCAGCACACACCCCAAACCACTATGTGAAGCATCACTGTAAATCACATATGGTTTGCCTTCTACAGGTAAAGTAAGAATAGGCGCTTGAGTCAACATTTCTCTCAACTGCTCAAAACTAGCCTGACACTGATCTGTCCACATAAATCTAATTCCCTTTCGAAGCAATCTGGTAAGTGGAGTAGCTATCAAAGAAAACCCTTTCACAAACCGTCGGTAATATCCAGCCAAACCCAGAAAACTTCTAACCTCTGTCACCGACTTGGGTGGACTCCAATTCAATATAGCTTCAACTTTGCTCGGATCAACTCTAATGCCTTCTGCTGAAACAATATGTCCGAGAAAAGCGACTTGATCCAACCAGAACTCACATTTCGACAATTTGGCAAACAACTGCTTCTCTCTCAAAATCTGCAATACAATCCGCAGATGCTTGTCATGTTCCTCTTCATTCCGCGAATACACCAGAATGTCATCGATGAAGACTACTACAAACTGATCTAAATAGGGCCTGAACACCCTATTCATCAAATCCATGAAAGCTGCAGGTGCATTCGTTAGACCAAAAGGCATAACTAGAAACTCATAATGTCCATACCTGGTCCGAAAGGCGGTCTTGGAAATGTCTTCAGCTTTAACTCTCAATTGATGGTACCCAGATCTCAAATCAATTTTAGAAAACACAGCTGCACCCTTCAATTGATCAAAGAGATCATCGATTCTAGGCAAAGGATATTTATTTTTAATAGTCACCTTGTTCAATTGCCTATAATCGATACACAATCTCATAGTACCATCTTTCTTCTTCACAAATAGCACAGGAGCTCCCCACGGAGAAACACTGGGGCGAATAAATCCTTTATCCAACAACTCTTGTAATTGCACTTTCAATTCCCTCAATTCTGCTGGTGCCATTCTATAAGGAGTAATAGAGATAGGAGTGGTACCAGGCAACAATTCAATACCAAACTCCACCTCTCTCTCCGGAGGCAATCCTGGCAACTCCTCTGGAAACACATCCGGGAACTCAGCAACTGTGGCAATGCTATCAATAGGGGAACCCTTCACTCTAGTATCCACCACATGAGCAAGATAGGCTTCACACCCCTTTCTAATCAATCTCCTAGCTGCAACAGCTGAAACAAATAAAGATGCTAACTGTTCCTGCTCATTAGATACTATCACATCTCTACCATCAGCAGTTCTCAAAGTAACAATTTTCCTTTTATAGTCTACCACAGCTCCATGTCTAGATAGCCAGTCCATACCTAGAATCACATCATATTCCTTAAATGGCATCTCAATCAAGTCTCCAAGGAACTCCTCACCTTGCACCCTCACTGCACTATCTCGGTGCACCTTACTCACAATCACACTATGCCCTAACGGATTTGTCACCAACACATCAAATCCTAGGGGCTCAGCATGCACATCAAATACAGGCAAAACAGATGCACTAATATATGAATGCGTGGAACCCGGATCAATCAAAGCAAGTACTGGAGTATTAAATAAAGAAAAAGTACCAGCTATGACTGCCGAAGCATCTGGCTGCCTCTGCATAACATACATCCTCTGGGAAGACCCAACCTCCTCTGGTCTACTCTCCCTAGATGCAGCACCTCCTCTAGAACTGAACCTCGGTCTGCCTCCCCGGCTGCTACCTCTGCCTGCTCGACCTCCCCTCACATTAGGTCGAGAAGCTGTGGAATCAACTGACCTCTGTTCCCGCGTCTCTGGACAATCTCTAATAAAATGATCAGGCGATCCACACCTGAAGCATACAGCTGACCCACTATACCTCCAACAAGCACCCCTATGTGATCCACCACACTGAGCACACAGGTAGAGCAGAGCTCTGAGTCAATGGGGTCGGAGCACTCGCCACTGAAGCTGTAGGTCTAAATCTCTGTCTCTGAAACTGCACTGACCTACCAGCTGACCTCTGACTCCTACTGACTCTAGGAACAAAGCTTCCTTTACCTCTCTTAACAGAAGAAGACCCTGCCTCAAACTGAGGTCTTCTCACCCTAACCTCTTCCTCTGAAGCAGCTGCAATACTCTGAGCTCGCTCTACACTTCGAGCTGCTGCCACAAGCTGGGAAAAATCATGATATCTAGATCCAGCCACTAAGCACATGATAGAGGGTCTCAATCCCTCCTCAAATCTCCTGCATCTATCTATCTCATCAACTATAATACCCCCAGCATACTGACTTAACCGAATAAACTCAACCTCATATTCAGTTACAGTCCGATGATCTTGCTTCAAATCTAGAAACTCTCTTTTCTTCCCATCTTTATACTCCCTTGGAGTATACTTCAATTCAAACTCTCTCAAAAAATCTGTATAGGATAAGGTAGGTGGATCATCCATAGAATGGGGCACTGTCTTCCACCAATCGTAGGCATCCTTCTGCAGCAAAGATCTTGCATAGTCAAACTTTTCCTCTGAGGTGGCTTGCAACTGAACAAATACCCTCTGTACTCTATCAAGCCACTGTTCTGCTACAGCTGGATCAACTGTACCAAAGAAATCCTCCGCTCCATATTTCCTTAGCTTATCATAGTGCCTCACTGGTACTGAAGGTTGAGGGGGTGGTGGCTGTGGTTGCACTGGTGCTTGCCTCATAACTTCCATCATATGTCTAAACCAGGCTGGCGGAACCTCCTCACCAACTGGTCTACCCGACACCGAAGCAGGTGCCTCCTCAACACTATCAACTCTAGCTCCCTCAGCAGGAGCAATACTCTCGGCACTACCCTCAATCGACTGACGTGAGTGAGAATCCATCACAACCTAAGTCTGCAACCACAACATACTACATCTTATTAAAGATCAGAGGTTGCCAATCCAAAAATATATGTTATTCAAAAACCACTTTTTAAAATCAAAATAGTCTTTTTCTTACATTTTACCTAGGCTGAGAATCTCAAACCTAGGCTCTGATACCAAAACAATTGTAACACCCCCACATTCAGTACACACACACTACAACACCACAATGTAGCATATGTGCACCGAACATAGGAGTGCTACGGCTTTTCATCAACATTCAAAATATTTGTATATATAATACCATCATCTTTCTCAATATACATTATAGATATATAAATACATTTAAGTAGTACACAGCGGAAGTTATAAAATAGGTACATATATGAAAACATTTGAATACATATTTACAATTATACATATATTTACATTATAAACAAAAACTTTTCAAAATATAAAGAAGTAGTACATGATTGGCAAATCTCCTCTGATCTTTAAGTCCCAATATCCACTCTTCAATGTCTACTCTCACTGGGTCTCGAAGAACTCTCAGGTTCAACTCTATTACCTGCGCGATTAAACACTATCGCGCTAAGCCAAGGGCTTAGTAAGACAATTCATGCTTATGTTATGCTTTAGTGCCATGCAATGTTTCATATATGTATTAACAATTCAACATCAATGATGCACACTCAATCAATAAAGATCATATTCAACAGACAATATTCCGTAAATAGTCCATTTCATCATTTAAGTAATATTAACATTTCATTACATTAGAATATCATTTATGATATATATAAAACCTAGACACCTATGGGCCCATCAAGTACTTAATACGATATTCAGAATTCAGAGTTACTGCTTTGGTTCATAAACACCATTATCAAGCCCGTAGGCAACATATACATATATATATCTCTATCCATGGATAGCGTAACAGACCCAGTCTCTTGGATCATCAACTCATCTAATTCGAGAAGATCCTCAACCCGGCAAGACTGCTACAATTCAAATATCTCATAATATCAATTATCATTGTGTAACAGACCCAGTTTCTTGGACCTCAATTCAACTCAATTTGAAGAGATCCTCAACCCGGCAAGACTGTTACCTTTCATTAAATAGGCATGCCTCCAAAACCAGAACTCTGAAACTGAATATCATATTAAACATACACTTATTTCATTATTCTCTTTATCAAACTCTTTCTCAATCTTCCTCATCAATTAGGCAAACATGCCATACATCATTCAATTATATCATCATAGCCACTCACAATGGCTTTATATCACATTTCACATCTCAATTCATATTTTGCATATAGCATCTCAACATACATTATTCATAACACACACATTATCATTTACAAGATTCACATTACATATAACATACTATTGTTCAATCTCAACAATGCAATTAGGGCAAAGAACAATTGATATGATTCATAGCTTTGGGATCTTCCACACATGTTTGATTAGGTCATTCTTGTGTTTGAAGTATGTTTAAAGTGATTATGTTTAGGTTTAGGAGCAATACAACCTTTGAAGAATCAAAACAATGCAAAAAGAACCAAAAATAAAAACATTAACCAATACATTTGAGGGACACGGGCAGCACATTTGAGGGACACGGCCAAGCTTGTGGCCGTGTCTCTCAACCATAAAATCCAGTAGCCAACACGGGCATAAGACACGACCGTGTCTCCCAATCCAACTTGGACAGTAGCAAACACATTCAAGGGACACGGCCAAGCCAGTGGCCGTGTCACCCCAAAACCTATCCAACACGGCCAAAATCCCTCCACCTTGGCCGTGTCACCCAAATTTCTCAAGTCTTGGCCGTGTCTCTCATTGATTCTAGCCGTGTCACTCAAGAACACAACCCTAATCAAAACCAACACTCTTCCAAATGCATTTTCACACCCTTTGCACAACAATAACTTCATTCAATTGGTTTTAATCAATGTTATTAACACATATCTTACATATTCATCACATTAACCACTTAAACAACACATAAACATTACATTAAAACATTCACCAATACTAAACCCTAAAACCAACTTCCCACTTGATCTTTCACAATCAACCTTCACATATCTAACCATATTCACAACCAAATTAATACCAACTCAATCTTTTAACTTTAAATCAATTCCAACACTTACAAACACATATCAAACCCACCAAATCATCACATCAACAAATCACAATTCAATTTAGACATAACCTCAAAATTAACAAAGGAATTCAAGAGATTTCTTACCTAAGATGAAGAAATTCCACAATTCTCTTGTCAAATCCTTTGATTGCTTCTTCAATTTGCTTCTAGCACCATGAATACCTCTCTTGCTCTCTCTTCTCTTCAATGGCCGGCCTCTTCAAGAAAGAAAGAAGAAAATGCACAAGTCAAACACCTTTTCTTCTTTTAATCTCCACCATGCATTCCACTTCAAGCAATTACTCAAATACCCCTCATCATTTAACTTAGCTTTTGTCTCTTATAAGCCCAATTAAGTAATTGCACATTCCACATAAAATATCCTCTTGCATTGACCAACCCTTTTGACCAATGTATATGTTATATATATCATCATATACACAACATATACCACTCTCTCTAAACCCTAAATTCTTTCTCAAAACACATATACACAAACATCTTTCCTCATTTCTTTCCCTTGCAATATAAAACAACAACAATAACAACAACATAACTAAGACTTCTAGGGCATAAATGAGGATATTACATAGACTATGTGATGAAATAGAGAGTGGGAGTGGACTCGAGTAATACAGGACAGTGAAATTTTTATTGTAATAACTGAACTTGATGATCATATAATGTTTTGGGCCCTAAAGTATCTGCATGTGGAAATGTTCTCTGCATATGTGTATAATAAGAGATTTTAAGGAAAAGGGGAAGTATAATGTATGGAAATTTTTATAAGGGATAGATTAGAAATAGAGTAATAAATGGCAGTTGTGTAAAAAATTTACATATGATCGAATGTTGTGTGTAAGAGATGTTAAAGATAATATTGTTGAACGTGAGTTAGGCTAATGATGATCAAATGATCAAGAGCAAATTATTTTGAAACGGAGTTGAAATGTGTTAACTCTTGGTATAGCAAAAGTTTAGAGAATGAATATATAATCTTTGCGATACAAACTTCGCATTGTAATTGGAAATGTTTGAAGAAGAATAATAGAGGGGCAGTATTGATTTATAAGCCACAGGCGTGACCATTAATATACTATGGCCATATGATTTGTTTAGTATATTTGGCCGGTTAGTTTTGTTGTCCACAGACTTGGGCCTGAGATGACATGACCGAAGTATAGTTTTGGTGAGATTGATAATTATGCTTCAAGAAACATGGTCAAGAGTTATGATTGGTAAAGTTGTACCTTATAATTTTATGGTAGAAATTTGTTTATAATTATAGAAGGTATAGAAAGAAAAGAGAACTGTGAAAATGTTTTGAGTTATGGATAATGTGTTAGAAAGGTGATTATGTAAATATAGTAATGGTATGAGATAATCATGAGAATTTTGTGGAAATTGTATTAAGATAATAGAAAATAAAATATATGAATATTAAAAAAATAATTTGAAGTGATTCGTTATAAATAATCAAACTTTCAGAAAGTTGAAAAGATGGATTCGAAGAGATTAGAATTTGAATATAAGCTTGACCTAATAGAATTAGGTTATATATTGAAATCTAATGATAAATTTAAATAAGTTAATTGTTGGCTTGAATCGAATAAGATTAAGACGTTGGTATATTGTGACAGATAAATCAATTGATCTAGATTTCGCTAAGATTGCGAATCATTATTGAGATTTATATGTATAGTTGTACTAAGAGTATAAGATATATGTGATAATGTATATGAGATAATATTCTGATATATGAATGGATATGAATGAGTTAAGATATATCGATTGTAAATGATGATAAAAGGAAAAAGGTTGATTATCTGTAAAGTAAGTTTAAAGGCATTGTATTAATATTAATGTTAAGTGAAAAACATGTTAAAGAAGGAATTAAGTGTGTGAAAAATAAGAATATTGTTATAAATATAAATTTGATAAGTGTTTATTTTGAAAGTGACTGTAGTAACGGGATAATCAATATTAAGATATAATTTAATAACCTCTAAATTTAAAGTTAAGAGAGTATCTATAAAGATATAAAGTGATAAAATATCTTGAACATAATAGATGGGCAAGGTATATGTATATTATAAGATGAGCTGATTCTGGTCTAAAGATACATTAATTGGGAATGTAATGAGTTATCTTGATTGCTTTGTTGAGAACGTAATGATATATATTGATATATATATATATATATAATCATAAGTTATGAAATTGGGAGGAGATGATTGACTCTAAGGGGGAGAGTAGAAGTTATGTGATTTGATGAAATAATAATTTAAGAATATGATTAATTTCATATGAAAATTAAGATGGTATTTTGTTAAGAATTGATTGTTGCCGTACTGGAAAATTTCAAGGACGAAATTATTTAAGGGGGAGAGAATTGTAATACCCCAATTTTTGATGTACTTTGGAATAGTAGTTGTGAGAGAATGTGTTGGTGAAATATGTAAAGAAGATAGTATAAGAGATAGATATATATGAAGGCTAATATGTATATATTGTATTTGAAAAATATGGGAAATATAAATACAATATATAAGACATATACATATAGCAACATATACACCACATATATATGATGTATATGTATTGGGGTAGGAAAAGTAAAGTGTAAATAAATAATTAATAATAATAATGATAATAATGACAAGAGAAAAAGAAGAAAGAAAGTCAAAGGGAAGGACAAATATTGTGGTGGAGAATTTTTAGGGTATTTAATTATATTATTATTATTATATATATATATATAAGATAAGTTTGACAAAGGAAGAAAAGATCTTCATTCTTTCTTTCTTATTCTTCTTCTTCCTCTAGAACGTTGGAGAGAGAGAGAGAAAGGTGTGATTTTGTTGGCATACACATCAAATTCATAAGGGCTTTAAGAGAATTGAAGGTGGATATTAAAGATTTGGCAAAGAATTCAAGTATTCTTTTTCTTGTGTTAATTTCTATAGATTGAGTTTATATTTGATATGGTTAGTGTGTGAAGATGATGATAATGAAATATTAAAGTATATATATGTGTTGAATTGGTATTTAGATTATGATAATATGGTTATTTATGAGGATGATGATGAGTTGTTGAAATTGTTTAGTAAGGGTTTAGTATAAATGAGTTGGGGAATTGAGTAATTGATACATGGATGATGTATATAATGATTATTTTTATGATATGTTGAAGTTATATAAGTGTTGAATTGATAGGTGATTTATGAATATAAAATAAGATGTTGATTAAGGGTGTTGTAGTATGGATTTTGGAGTGATTGTGTTTACATGGATGAGAGTTCAAAATGCATAATCTTTGCCTGACACGGCCAGTGACATGGCCATGTCGTTGGGCATGCCAATGGTGCTGAGTTTAACGTTTGTGACATGACCATTAACATGGCCATGTCATTGGACATGTCATAGCTACTGTGAGATAAAGTAATTGACACGGCCATGAACACGCCCGTGTTGTTGGGCGTGTCAATGTTTCTGTGAGGCAGAATGAATGACACGTCCAGTGACAAGCCCATGTCACTGAGCGTGTCATAGCCACTGTGTTGAGAAAGGATTGACAAGGCCAGTGACATGCCCAAGTCACCGAGCGTGTCAAACCTTCTGTGTTCTTGGTTTAGGGCACGATCAGGGACACGCCCGTGTTGTTGAGCATGTCATGCACAGAGTTTGCCCTAGTTGGTTCTTGTTCTTATTATCTTATGTGTATCTCTAAGTGAATGTGTATAATCACCTTTGGATTAGGTTTTGAAGAGATTGAGTTTCCCTAATCCAAATGTTAAAGGATTCATGGAAGAGGAGTTTGGAATTGGTGTGAGTTGCTCTTAAAGGTAAGTACAAACCCTATGTGATTGTATATATTTGCATTACTATGGGACTTAACACATTTGATTGGAAAATGTGTTAAGTTATTTATTATATTGTTGATGTGTGAGAAATGTGCTATGATTTGTATTATGTGTACTATGTGGAATGTATGTTGAAGATTCTAAATATATGAATAATGTAATTTGCTATGTATATCTCAATGATGAAATATGAAACTATTGTTAATGGATATAAAGGTGAAATATGAAATATGAAAGATATAATGAGCATTTAAAGTGTATGTACAATGCAAATGATTTTGTATACCCTAATGATGAGATGTGAAGCCATTGTTGTTGCCTATAATGATGCAAATGAAATAATTGGGCATGTTTGCCTAGATGATTATGAGAAAATGAGAATGGAATTGACAATGAAATAATAAAAGAATTGTGTGCCTTATATGTTACTCAATTTTCAGAGTTTTGTTATTTGTGGCATGCCTAAAAGTAACAATCCCTTGAAGCCGGGTTGGGCTTGGTCCTTGAAGTCAAGTTGGGTTGAAGTTTAGCATACTTAACTCCCCTTGAAGCTCTATTGGGCCTATTCCTTAAAGCCCAGTTGGGATGTTACAAACCCTTGAAGCTGGGTTGGGTTTGGTCCTTGAAGCCAAGTTGGGTTGATGCTTAGCATGCTTTGCTCCCCTTGAAGCTTGGTTGGGCCTAATCCTTGAAGCCTAGTTGGGATGATAAATGTGATAATTGAACCAAAACATTAACTCTGAAAGTTGAATGGCATATTAGTTTCTTTGGACCCATGCTTGTCTTTGCTTAAAGGTGAATTATGAATGATGAATCAAATGAATAATATATTGAAATGTAATGTTATGAAGTATGATATGATTATAATACATAAGTAAATTATTGAAAAGGAATGTGGCTTGAGAAGCTATGCTGAATGATGAGATTATGAAAGTACACTATGACGTGTAATATGTATATGGATGTGGACATTGTGAGTATTATTTTATGAATGTTCTAATAAGTCATTGAATTGTGGTTTGTTTTAATGATATAGGTGTATATGTATATAATTATGAGATTAGTGGAAATATATGAAAAGTGTAATTGAAAATGGAAAATATGATAAGAAAATAATGATACATGAAGTCAATATATGAGTATGATTTTCTGTAATGTATGTTTATAATATTAATTTGTACTACTAAGCTTTCGAGCTTAGCGCGGTTGTGTGAATCGCGCAGGTGAGTAGATGGTTGATCTGGGAGTCAAACCGTTATGCCATGAGAAGGGTAAGAGTATTTCGAGGCCAACTAGAAGGTGGTGCATACATGTGCAATTTAATTATGTTGTATTTTGATAAATATGTATATATATACCTAAATGAATTTTGGAAAAGACAAGTTAATTTATATATATGTAATATCATCAAAAGTATAATGATTTATTAAATGTTCTTTAAATCAAATGTATTATTGTTGGGAACTAAGGTAAAGGTTTTAAACTGTAATGAAAAGTGACATCCTTATACTTTATATACGTACCGTATGTATACAAGGTATATGTATAATGCTTATATTGAGTATAGAGGTGTTACACTCAACCAGGCTAGACTGTTACAGTTTTTGAGGCTTACGACCCAGTCTTTTCACCCCAAATCATATTTATCAGCTGGCCTATCTTACGACCCAGTCTTTTCACCATTCCAGCGTATAGCCCATAGGCAATCATAGGCATGCCGCCAAACCCAGAACTTTGAAAATTGAATAACATACTAGGCACACAATTTATTCATATTTCTCATTATTAATCTCTTTCTCATTTTTACATATTCAATCTAGGTACATTGCCTTATTTTTACATTTTTTTTTCACATTTCTCATTTTTCACATCTTTCTCATTTTTCTCACTTTTCTCATTTTTATCAATATCAATTCATTTCATTATTACACATATCTCATTTTTGCATTCACAACACATTACCCAATTACTTTGGGTATTTTCACATGTTACACAAATTAACCATTATCAATGGCTTTTCACAATGCATTTAACACATATATGACATTACAAATGTCATAGCATATTATTCATACACAATCAATGCACCAAGTAGCTTACCACATTTTTCAACCAAAATATGTTAAGTCCAAATGTTATGCAAATATAGACATTATATTCAAAGTTTGTATATACCTCCACTAGCAACCCAAAGCAAGCTAAAAACAACCTTCAATCCAATCTTTCTAACTTGCCCTTTACCACTTGGATGAAGCAAATCAATATCCCTCAATGCCTAAACCAAATGTGATAGCAAATAATCATTTAGTATCACATTTAATGGTATTTCCAACATTAAATCATAATTACACATCACTCCTATAAATTTTCAAAAATTTAGCATTTCCTTACTTCAATAATGGAATTCCATTCTACTACAATTAAATTAGTGTTTTAAGTTTATTTATATTATTAAAAACATATTTTAATACATTTAAATCATTTACATTATAAAAATACACTCTTATATACAAAATCTCAAAAATGGCATAACCTTCCCCCATTGAAGGTTTTCCATTCCAACACAATCCATTACTCATTCCAAGCTTATATTCATCACTTTTAACACTAAACAACATGCTTAAACAAATAGAATCACACAATTCAACCACTTGGAAAATCACTTTTCCAAAACCCTAAATCTCCACTTCCATTCTCAAACTCCAACCCAACACCGCTAAATCCAATATTTGACTTTAAAATACTTATTTATGAATCAAAACAACTAATTTGGAATTAATTTGCACAATTAAAATTCTTGTTTTCAAAATCCCAAAAATTCATAACCCTAAATTCTCTCTCTTCACCATTTTTTAACAAAACTCCATCATCTCTTCAATCTAACCTTATAATCATTGTTAACTACCCAAAATAACATCATACACACCAATTCCAACAATTATAACATACTACATAAAAATTCAAATTCTCACATAATCTAAATTTCCAAGGAATTCAAAGAAAAGAAATGAAACTTACTAATTTTGCTGGAAATCACCAAAAATTTACTTGAAACTTGTTAATTCCTTCAATTTATGGAGTATAGAAGAAGCAAAATCCTTGGTCTTCAAACATCCATGGAAGCCACATTTTTTAGAAGAAGAAGAAGAAGAAGAAGAAGATTTTTAGTATTCTTTCCTTTCATCTTTTTTTTTTAACCACATATATATATTAAAATAATTTAATATTTAATTATTTAATTATTTTTTTAATAAATTGAAAGTCCTAATTTTCCTATTCCATTCAAAAATAATTTATTTTTGAATTATTTTATTAATTTTGAATTTATAAGATTTAATTACTAAAATACCCTTTTCTTTTAAAAAGTGTTGACTTTTATATATGTTATGTATATTTTGCATATATATCATACATATATTTCACTTTTTCATTTAAAATCCCTTCATTTTTCATTTAAAACTATTAATTTAATTTATCCTTTTAAATTATAATTTATTTTATCAAATTTTCCAAAAATTAGAAATTTTCAAAAAAATTTTGGATGTTACAATTCTCTCCCCCTAAAATAAATTTCGTCCCCGAAATTACCTGTCCTCAAGTTGGGAATAAATGGAGAAACTGACTCTGCATCGCCTGCTCACTTTCCCATGTCGCCTCCTCAGTGGCATGATTCCTCCAAAGGACTTTCACAAGTGGCATCCTCTTATTCCTCAATTCTTTAACCTCTCGTGCTAAAATCGTCACTGGTTCTTCCTCGTAAGTTAGATCTTGACTCACCTCAATGGACTCTACTGACAAGATATGAGATGGGTCAGACATGTATCTCCGAAGCATCGAGACATGGAAAACATTATGTATTCGATCCAACTCAGGCGGCAAAGCTAGTCTATAAGCCACTGGACCAACTCTCTCCAACACCTCATATGGTCCTATGAAACGAGGACTCAACTTCCCTTTGCGGCCAAATCTCAAAATCTTCTTCCATGGAGACACCTTCAGAAACACTTTATCTCCCACACTAAACTCTATGTCTCTTCTCTTTAAATTTGAATAGGATTTTTATCGGTCTGAAGCTGCTTTCAAACGACCCTGAATCACCTTCACTTTCTCCTCTGTTTCCTTAATCAAATCGGGACTAACCAGTTTAGCTTCTCCAACTTCATCCCAACACAAAGGTGTCCTGCATCTCCTACCATATAAAGCCTCATAAGGAGTCATTCTAATACTCGACTGATGACTGTTGTTATAAGCAAATTCAATTAATGGCAAAAATCTATCCCAATTTTCAGTAAAATCAATGATACAGCTCCTCAACATATCCTCCAAAATCTGTATCACTCTCTCTGACTGTCCATCTGTCTGAGGATGAAAAACAGTACTAAAATGCAATCGAGAACCCAGAGCATTATGAAAACTCTTTCAAAACCTCGAAGTAAACTGGGGATCTTGATCCGACACCAAAGAAACTGGGACTCCATGCAACCTGACTATCTTATTGATATATAGCTCAGCCAACCTCTCAAGAGAATAATCCATCCGAACTGGAAGAAAATGAGCTGTCTTCGTCATCCGATCAACTATCACCCAGATTGCATCATGCTTCTTCTGAGTCAAAGGTAGTCCAGTCACAAAATCCATTGTCACTCGCTCCCATTTTCACTCTGGCACTGATAAAGGTTGGAGCAATCCTGAAGAAACTTGGTGCTCAACCTTCACTTTTTGGCAAGTGAGACATCTGGATACAAACTCTGCTATGTCCCTCTTCATACCTGACCACCAATAATGTCGCTTCAAGTCCTGATACATCTTGGTACTCCCAGGGTGCATAGCAAAAAGTGACTGATGTGCTTCCTCTAATATCATTCTTTTCAATTCTGCATCATCAGGAATACACATTCTATCTCTATACCATAGACTGCCATTATCCCTCACATAAAAGTCTCGACTTTCCCCTTTCTGACAAACCAACACAATTTTTTAAATTCTCTCATCTGCTAATTGAGCCTCCCTAATATGATCCAACAAGACTGGCCTCAACTGCAACTGAGCCATCAAAGCACAATCATCAGATGACTCAAATCTAGCATGCAATGCTCTCAACTCAACAAGCAACGAGAGCGAATAAGCAGTCAAACCTGCCAAAGATTTTCGACTCAAGGCATCAGCAACAACATTTGCCTTACCAGGATGATAATCAATCAAACAGTCGTAGTCTTTAATCAACTCTAACCACCGCCTCTGTCGAAGATTCAGCTCTCTCTAATCACCCAGGTATTTCAAACTCTTGTGATCTGTATAAATGAAACATTTTTCCCATACAAATAATGCTGCCAAATCTTCAAGGCAAAGACTATTGCTGCTAATTCCAAATCATGCGTTGGATAATTCAGCTCATGCGGTTTCAACTGTTGAGAGGCATAAGCAATGACTCTACCCTCCTGCATCAAAACACAACCTAAACCATTGTGTGAAGCATCACAATATATCACATATGGTTTACCTTCCACAGGCAGGGTAAGGGTAGGAGCTTGAGTCAACATCTCCCTCAGCTGCTAAAAACTCTCCTGACACCTATCTGTCCACACAAATTTAACTCCTTTCCGAAGTAATCTGGTGAGTGGTGTAGCTATTATAGAAAAACCCTTCACAAATCGATAATAATAGCCTGCCAATTCCAGAAAACTTCTAACCTCTGTCACAGTCTTCGGTGGACTCCAATTCAAGATAGCCTCAATTTTACTCGGATCAACTCTAATACCCTCTGCTGAAACCACATGACCAAGAAAAGCTACCTGATCAAGCCAGAACTCACACTTAGACAGTTTAGCATACAACTGCTTCTCTCTCAGAGTCTGCAATACGATCCGCAAATGCCTATCATGATTCTCCTCATTACACAAATACACCAAGATGTCATCAATGAAGACCACCACAAACTGATCTAAATATGGTCTGAATACCCTGTTCATCAAATCCATAAAAGCTGCTGGTGCATTCGTTAATCCAAAGGGCATCACCAGAAACTCATAATGCCTATACCTCGTACGAAAAGTTGTCTTTAGTACATCCACATCTCTGACTCTCAACTGATGGTACCCTGATCTTAGATCAATCTTAGAGAATACTACTGCTCCCTTCAACTGATCAAAGAGATCATCTATCCGAGGCAAAGGATACTTGTTCTTGATGGTCACCTTATTCAACTGCCTATAATCAATACACAATCTCATGGTGCCATCCTTCTTCTTCACAAATAATACAGGTGCTCCCTACGGGGACACACTAGGGCGGATAAACCCTTTATCCAATAACTCCTGCAACTGCACCTTCAACTCTCTTAACTCAATAGGTGCCATCCGATAAGGGATAATAGAGATAGGAGTGGTACCAGGCAACAAATCGATACCAAACTCCACTTCTCTCTCAGGAGGTACCCCTGGCAACTCATCAGGGAAAACATCTGGAAACTCGGCAACTGTGGGTATACTTTTAAGCAGGGATCCCACTACTCTAGTATCTACATGAGCAAGATAAGCCTCACATCCCTCCTGAATCGTTCTCCCAGCTGAAATAGCTGAAACAAACATAGATGAAAGATACCTCTGCTCACTTGATACTATAACATCCCTACCATCCCGTGTTCTCAAAGTAACACATTTCTTCTGATAGTCTACCACAGCCCCATGCTTGGATAACCAATCCATGTCCAAAATCAGATAATATTCCCTGAAAGGCATCTCAATCAGGTCACCGAGAAACTCCTCATCCTGAACAACAACTAGACTATCTCGGTGCACCTTGCTCACTACAACACTATGCCCTAAAGGATTTGTCAGAAAGACATCAAATCCTAGGGACTCAGAATGTAATTCAGTCACAGACAAGATGGATGCACTTATCTATGAATGCGTAGATCCAGGATCTAATAGAGCAAGGACTGAAATACCAAATAAAGAAAATGTACCCGTAATGACGGCTGAAGCATCCGGCTGCCTCTACATCACATAAATCCACTGAGATGGCCCAGCTTCATCTGGCCTACTGCCTTCAGATGTAGAGCCTCCTCTCTGACTAAACCCAGGGTGACCACCTCTACTAAAACCTCTGCCACCACGACCCCCTCTGACACTGGGTCGAGAAGATGCAGTATCTGCCTGCCTAACCTCTGGTGGCTCGAGATAATCTTTGATAAAATGGTCTGATGACCCACATCTAAAACACGCTCCCGAAGCACCTCTCCACCAGCAGACACCTCCGTGTACTCTACCACAGTGAATGCAAGTAGGTGGAGTAGGTCTCTGAGCCACTGGGGTCGAAGCACTAGCCACTGAAATTGTAGGTCTCTGCTGCTATACTGACCTGCCAAACTGCCCCTGACTCCTACTAAACCTCTGAAAATGTCCCCCTCGGCCTCTCTTCACTAATGAAGACCCTACCTCACTCTGGGGTCTCCTAACTCTAGTCTCCTCAACCCTGGCTGCTGCGGCAAGACTCTGTGCCGTCTCAACACTCTTGGCAGCTGCAACTAACTGGGAGAAATCCTGATACTGAGAGCCTGCGATGATGCACATGATAGAGGGTCTTAGTCCCTCCTTAAACCTCCTGCACCAGTCAAACTCGTCAAAAATGATCCCACCGGCATTGTGACTCAACCGAATAAACTCGATCTCATACTCGGTCATTGTCCTGGTATCCTGTCTCAGACTCAGGAATTCCATCTTCTTTGTATCTTTATACTCTCTCGGAGTATACTTCTGCTCAAATTCCCGCAGGAAATCATCATAGGTCAAGACTGGTGGATCATCCAGAGCATGTGGAACCGTCTTCCACCAATCATATGCATCTCTCTGCAAAAGAGATCTGGCATAATCAAACTTCTCTTTTGGACTAGCCTGTAACTGAATAAATATCCTTTGAACCTGGTCTAGCCACTGCTCTGCTACAGTAGGATCTGTAGTATTAACAAAATCCTCAGCCCCATACTTTCTCAATTTATCATACCGCCTCACCGGCAACTGCGTCTGTGGTTGTGGCGACTGCGAAACTGGAGCCTGCCTCAACAACTCTACCATATGCCATACCCAGCCAGGCGGAACCTCATCAGCTGCTGGTCTCACATGCACAGAAACAGATACCTCACCAGCAGATACAACTCTAGCTCCATCTCTACTCTCATTTGGATCCACACTCTCTGCACTACCCTCATTTCATTATTACACATATCTCATTTTTGTATTCACAACACAATACCTAATTACTTTGGGTATTTTCACATAATATGCATATTTCACATGTTACACAAATTAGCCATTATCAATAGTTTTTCACACACAATCAATGAACCAAGTAGCTTAACACATTTTTCAACCAAAATGTGTTAAGTCCAAATGTTATGCAAATATAGACATTACATTCAAAGTTTGTACATACCTCCACTAGCAACCCAAAGCAAGCTAAAAACAACCTTCAATCCAATCTTTCTAACTTGCCCTTTACCACTGGGATGAAGCAAATCAATCTCCCTCAATGTCTAAACCAAATGTGATAGCAAATAATCATTTAGTATCACATTTAATGGCATTTCCAACATTAAATCATAATTACACATCACTTCTACAAATTTCTAAAAATTTAGCCTTTCCTTACTTCAACATTGGAATTTCATTCTACTACAATTAAATTAGTGTTTTAAGTTTATTTATATTATTAAAAACATATTTTAATACATTTAAATCATTTACATTATAAAAATACACTCTTATATACAAAATCTCAAAAATGGCATAACCTTCCCCCATTGAAGTTTTCCACTCCAACACAATCCATTACTCATTCCAAGCTTATATTCATCACTTTTAACACTAAACAACATGCTTAAACAAATAAAATCACACAATTCAACCACTTGGAAAATCACTTTTCCAAAACCCTAAATCTCCACTTCCATTCTCAAACTCCAACCCAACACCACCAAATCCAATATTTGACTTTAAAAAGCTTGTTTATGAATCTAAACAACTCATTTGAAATCAATTTGCACTATTAAAATTCATGTTTTCAAAACCCCAAAAATCCATAACCCTAAATTCTCTCTCTTCACCATTCTTTAACCAAACTCCATCATCTATTCAATCTAACCTTAGAATCATTGTTAACTACCCAAAATAACATCATACACACCAATTCCAACAATTATAACATACTACATAAAAATTAAAATCCTCACATAATCTAAATTTCCAAGGAATTCAAAGAAAAGAGATAGAAACTTACTAATTTTGGTGGAAATCACCAAAAATTCACTTGAAACTTGTTAATTCCTTCAATTTATGGAGTATGGAAGAAGCAAAATCCTTGGTCTTCAAACATCCATGGAAGCCACATTCTTGAGAAGAAGAAGATGAAGAAGAAGAAGAAGATTTTTAGTATTTTTTCCTTTCATCTTTTTTTTTTAACCACATATATATATTAAAATAATTTAATATTTAATTATTTAATTATTTTTTTAATAAATTAAAGTCCTAATTTTCCTATTCCATTCAAAAATAATTTATTTTTGAATTATTTTATTAATTTTGAATTTATAAGATTTAATTACCAAAATACCCTTTTTTTTAAAAAGTGTTGACTTTTATATATATTATGTATATTTTGCATATATATCATATATATATTCTACTTTTTCATTTAAAATCTCTTCATTTTTCATTTAAAATTATTGATTTAATTTATCCTTTTAAATTATAATTTATTTTATCAAATTTTTCAAAATTAAAAATTTTCAAAAATTTTTTGAATGTTACATTCACCCACAAACTTAACAGCCTCATTTCATATTTTTGGTGAAGACAAAGCAGCAAGAACAGAGGTATTTCCCGAAAAAAATGGGATGTCTTAACTATTTCAAAATATAAGGGAGGGATGGGTCTAGTATTGGAATTAATCCTTTAGCCTTTGATCATTCTCCCTTTCTAGCATGGTGGATTTATATGGTAGATAGATTTAATTGTGCTAATAAAATTTTTGTAATGGTAAAAATAGCTTGCCTTTGCTAGAGTATTTGGAAAGCAAGGAATGAATGGGTCTTCAAAGGAAATAATCTAGATCCTGATTAATCAAGACAGAGGTCACAACTATGCTGTGAAGATTTTATAAGAGCTCAATAAGAAAGTAATAACTCCCAAGGGTTTTCACCTATAAATGAGGACTCAGCTGGCACACATCAAAATATAGTTAAATGGAATCCTCCTCCAATAGGGTGGATTAAAGCCATCGTTGATGCAACATTCTCTACTAGACCTTCCATAGCTAGGACAACCACTATTTTCAGAGATCACCTTGGTAGAATGGTAGAAGGAGTTGCCTATTTGATTCAATCCTTATCTACATTTATTAATGAAGCAAAAGCCTTGCTAAATGCTGTCCTCAGAGTTGCCTATTTGAAAGTTAAGTACTGTGTGTTTGAATTAGATAATTGGCAACTTATTAAAGCCATAAATTCTGATGATTTCTGTCCAGTAGATGTGGATTCTATTGTTTTGTATATTAAGTCTCTTAAAAGATCCTTCTGTGGATGCTCTTTTTGTTTAAGTTAAATGACTTGGAAATGGAGTAGTAGATTGGTTAGCTAAAAATGTTTCAGCCTCCAAAATGCAAATAGATTGGTTTTCTAATCCCCCTTCAGAATTGATTAGACTATGTAATATGGACATTTTCCGTTCTTATGCTTGTTGATTTTTAAGTTCAAAAAAAAATAAACTAAAAAATAATTATAAAAATGCATATAGTATAAGAAGGTTAAATTATAAATAATAATCAATAATGACTAAATTTGGCTCCATTTTAGACTAGGGCTATAGACAACATATTTCAAATATCTAAATTTTTTTTTAGTAATTTCAAATATCTAAAGCTATCATATGCAAGTTATCAATAGTAAAATTCTATCATGAACAAGGTTCATATTTTCACTCATAAATTCGGCCAATTATAATTCTCTAATTATAATATTTAAAAAAATTATTTTTAAATGAGAGATTGTAATTGAGCGCATCCATTAGTGAGGACATAGACCCAATTTACATTAAAATTTTTATTATCGATAATATGAACTCTAAGGTACTACTAAAAAGCCTATGAGAACCTCAACCTTAAGTGATTACCTCCTTAGTAAATATTAGGGATGACAATAAATCGAATATTTTTGGATATTTAATTCATCTGGATCCATTTATATAGAATTTTTATATTTAAATCGACAGTTAAATGGATATAGATAATAAATAAAAATATTAAATGAATTTGAGACAGACATACATGATAATATTATAATTATAGTTGAATTTAAAATGAGAGATAGATAATTTAAATATAAATAGATTTGAATTCGAAAAAAAGCAAATTTTGTACGTGCTGCCGCTCCTAAACACCTCGCCTAAAAGCTACCCACCACAAAGCGCCCCGTTATTTAGCAAATAAAATGGCTCCTTACATGAAGAGCGTTCACCTTAATCCCTCCAATCTTATCCCATGCACATGATCAAATAATACTTTGATACTTTTGAGAAAGAGGTTTTAGGCTAAATTGGCACAAGACTCCAAGACTGACATTTATTCGTCAACATTATGACGTGAAAAACTCTCAAATAACTCTCAAATCAGAAATGGCCATATCGCCCACTCACTACAATCCTCTATGTGGAAGCTTAGCTTAAATACCCCTCTACCTTCCTTTCACGTGGAGATAAGCAATGCATAATATAATTTTCACTCAAATACCTCCAAGTCTTTATCCCAAATATTTAGTCGTCTTGCACAAGCCAAAGTTTTCGCCTTCTCTTCTATTGTAAGCTCTTGATGCAAAGAAATAGCAACTTGCGCACAATCGCTCTAGTTCTACACCTCCAGCATAGTCCCAATGATGGTGGACTCAGGTTCAAGACTTCCTAAGGAAAAACCCCATCAAGAACGGCATTACTTGGAAAATGGATTGGAGCAAGGGTAGTCAATAGAAAGAACATAGGAATGTATGATTCTTCCATAGGACAAGCCCTCAAAAGAAGGTCTAGGAGGCCATATTGTTCTTCTCTTCTTGACCCTACTCTTGAAGATGCAAGTACGAGAGGCCAAATCTCAGTCAAGGATTGAGAATCTAATGAGTGTCTAATTGCAATTCTAAAGCCAAAAGTCTGACACTAAAGCCTCATCACAGGGAGACTAGCATGAAGAAGCTCAAGCATGAAGGCAAAGAACCAAGGCTGAAACCAATAACAAAAACCTATAGGAAAAATCCAAAGGTCGTGAGCAAGCTACAAGTCATGGAGGTTCCAACTTAAATAGTCCTTAATACTTCGAGTAGGCACCAGAAGCTAAATTTCGAGTAGAGACCGCAAGCTGGACAATCCTAAAAATGCTCATTGCTAATGCTTAGAAAACACCACGCAATATCCAAAAACTAGACAAAGGAGAAACTTTTCAAAGTACTTTGTTGTAAACATGTGCAAACGAAAGCGTAAAAAGTACAAAGGTGAAAAAATGCTTTCCGCTTTAGTAAATCTGTCATTTAGGAGTCGATTTCATCATATAAAAGATCTTATGTATGTGAATAATCTATGTACATTTCATGGAGAATTGGTTCATGATAATCTGATTCAGGTAAGAATTTTTCTAAATAACAAATTTAGGAAAAAAGAAAAGAAAAGAAATTCAACAAGAATAAGGCTGAAAATTTAACATGACTAATGAGGGAACAAGCTGGCAGGAATAAAATTCGAAACGAGTTCTGCATCAGACATGAAAATTTCAAATATTAGAGTTAAATTAAAATATTTGTTTATGAAATTTATTGGTATATCAAATGAATCCCTTCTTAAATTATTCTAAACATAATCTATTTAAAGAAAAAACACAGTAAAAACTAATAATAATATAGAAAACAAAATTATATATATCACATAAGCAAAAACGTATAGATGTAACTTCAAGCTGAATTGCAATACCATGGCATTTTTAATAGTTTCAACTTTCAAATCAAGTAAAACAATCATGAGTGGCACAAATTTCTAGTTTTATCAACATATACAAATTTATCACTATATTAAATATAACTGGTTCAGTACCCAGATGAGGCTATCATACAAACAAATAGATATAGCATAAATAGAAAGTACATAGTAAAAAAGAGCATAGTTTGGTCCTCTCCAAGAGGCCAAAATCACACATAAAAGGGAGCTTGAGATCAGAAGCACCGTGATTAGCCTATGCTACATCTGCAAGCATCATATTTGGGATTTCCTGCAATGATAGGATGGAAATCTTAGGCAATGCATTGTAGACAAGAAAAAATTGCAAATAAAAGAGCCTGATTCTGTAGTAAAATTGCAGAGGGCCCAGAAGGCACTCTAGCGAACTATATCTTTGTAGAGATCATGACAATACCTCAGCAACTGTGTCATCAATCTTCTGCGGATCATCCTTGCCAGGTTCGACAGATGGGATTGGAACTACCTCCAGAGCAACTTTAGCTGTTTGTGGAAAACTCTCACCAGCAACAGGAGAAAGATTCAAGTTGTTAATCTCATGAGCTACATTACTGCACTTCGAGTCATCAACCTCAGTTGCTGTGAGATAGGACTTTGCTTCTTCAGCTTCACCAGCTACTTGATAAGACTCTGATTGTTCAACTTCAGCCACAGGATGAGATGGTAGTGAATAATCAATCTCGGCATCACCAACACATAGTTGTGAACCTTCACTTCCACCAGTTGCATGAAATAATTGAATTTGTTCATCCATGCTATTGGGAAGATACAATTGAATTTGATTATCATTCGCATCAGCACTGTGATATTGTGGTTGGACATCCTCACTAGCAGCATCATATCGTGTTTTATCATCCTTCCTTTTGTGTTTCTGGCAAGTCTTCTTACTTGATTTCTTTCTTGTTTTCTCCTTTTTCTTAACCTTTTTTGCAAGTTTACGAGCTGAATAATCAATCTGACTCATAACATGACAATGACAGCATAGTTGCATTGGATTAACCCTCAGTGTCGCAGCATAAAACTGAACTGGGTCAAACTCCCTTGCTGTGTAATATTGTACTGGCACTGGATCTTCCTTCCGCTTACGCTTGCCCTTGGTATTCCTTCTCACATGCTCCTTTTCCCTTTTTCTTTTGCCAGGTTGATTTTGTGGAGTGGGTGACACTATGGTTGCACCTGCTACATGGTCCCCTATTGTTGCACCTCCTACATGGTCCTTTATTGTTGCACCTTCAACATAGTCTTCTATGGTTGCACCTCCTACATGATCTGCTATGGTAGCACCTCCTACATGATCTGCTGTGTTTGCACCATCTACGTGGTCCCCTAAACAATCATGTGCAATGGCCCTGATCCTTGATATTGAATCAAGTTGTATGGGATCCAACCCATCGGTTAAAAATGTATCAGCTACATGTGCAATATCTCTGAGGCCAGAATTCTGTAAAAGGTTAAAAACATAAAGAGAACAAAAAGTTGTAGAAAACATTAATTTGTAATAATCTAGTAACAATAATTAAAGATCAATAAATACTGCTGAAAATTACCATCCACTTCTTTTTGGTTCTGAACTTTACTGGTTTCTGAAACTGAGGCAGGGGAGTCACTGGCCTTCCTACAAATTTCCGTGTAATTCTTGAATACCAATGCATGTATTCACTTTCATCAACACCATCATCATCTTGCACAATGTGGAGTCGACGGGCAAACCATTCATTTAGCTCTAATTCCATTTTTCTGGCCAGGTCCACCCCACTGTCTACTCCACGGGTCTTTCTATCCCAGTGTTGCACATCGTTAGGGATCCCTTGAAGCATGCCATGTTGCCTCAGGCAACGATCTGGGAGGTGCCTTTCTGCCTTGTCAAAACAGATCAACATCGTCTTTGATTTGCCAAGAATCAAACTATTTCTAACATTTTCTGGTATTAATGTATTGTCAATAATGTTGTAAGGAAGCCACTCCACCTGCATTGCAACAACTCATTAACTTAAATATTAGCCTTAATCTTGAATATAAAAGAGCATTATTCAGACTAGACACTAATAAGAATTTCTATTGCACGATATTGAAAACTCACGTCACACGGTTTTAGGGAGTCCAATGCCTTGCGGTAAAAAATTATGTCACGTTTCACTGTTGCAGCACTTTGTTTCCCTTTCCACCAATGTACAAGTGGAAAACAATCATGGACTGGCTCCTGATAAAACTTTGGTCTGCCAATATTAAGGTGAAAGTAACTCCAACACTGCAAAAAACAGTAAATGATCAATTTCAACATTCTACGCTATTAATAAAGCAAGATATCAGTTACTTTATAGATCAATCCACTCACCAGCAGACCGAGTGGTGTATACGTATATGTGACAATGAGGGTCATTTAAGTATATCCCCGTATCAAAAGATACTTTCATACACTACTATATACTCGAGAAAATTGCAAACACAATGGCACCAAAAAGTAGGCTGATATTTTATGTACCTCTCTATTTTTCTACATTTTGCAGTTTGCAGTTTTACATATAACATGCACAGCCCAAACAATCTCCAGAAAGTGAACAAAGTATTCAACATAAAACATAGTAAAAGCTAGCAATAAAGCATAGTTCTAGCAACTATAACTTGTGAATCCCAGGTAGGTAGCAAAAAAAGGGTACAAAATTGAAATCTTGTCTACTTTAGCTTCCAAGTTCTCACACATATACGGCTTGCTTTTGGGTTGCTACACTTTAAAAGGTTGATATCGAGAACATTAAAAAAAATATCCAGCACCCACTTTTATTTCATTCAAAAAGGTACTAGCTAAAGGTAAGGCTATATAGTTGCATTTTTATCTCCACTCTCCTCGTGATATAGATCTCAATGGCACAATAAAACATAAAGAGGTAACAACAATAAATTGGCTATTACATAATGATCAAAACATAGAATAAAACTAAAAACCTACAAGAACTTAAATTAATTCGATGACACTCACAAAAAGATATATCCATAAATAGCCAGAGGCAAGAAATTCCACATGATGAGGACCCAAGATCGAAACTCTATAGGCCTGTCAACTTAAAATTAATTTTGTATTTTCAATTTTTCATTTTACAAGAAAGTTCCTATTTCAGTTTTTGTGAAAAACTTGGAAATTATGTTCATTTCTTAAAAATAGAAAATTATTTTCTAATTCCAAAAAAAAAAAATGTTCATATCAGAATTGGTTCGTATATTCATATAATCAAATTTGAATGCAAAAAGTTGTTTTCCAATTTTCTTAGAAAAATTTTCCACTTGCTTGTGATAAATAAAGCATGTATTGGCGTAAGTTATCAAAATTTCATAATTGGAAAATTTAAAAACGAAATTTCAAAGTTACTCTAGATTATTGAAAATACTTTATAATGTTCTCCACTCTCTTTTAAAATATAAAGTTATTGAAAGCATGCATGATTCTACCACATTGACATTTGTTTTTGGCTTCAAACATTAGCAACATTCTTGATCTTTTTATTTCATATTTTATCAACTCTTCCTCTGCTTTCATATTAAAATCTTTGACTATTACTTTCAAATTCTGACGTTAAGAGTAGCTGGCCAATATTATGGCTTTTAGTTTACATCACACAACAGCTACCTTTTATAAATTTAATTTATTTTTATTAATAAAAAATATATTTTAATTTCAGATTAAAATAGTATATCAATTAAATATTTGCAAATGGAAAGATAAGATCAAATCTAATAATGCTATTTTTCAAATTTCTCTATTTTTAATAATTTACATATTAATTAATATATAATTTTTAAAGTTCACAGTAAAATGTTATAATAACATATGTCATTAGATTCTGAATGCATCTATGGATTTCTTTTAAAAAAATTATTTAAATGATTAATTAGACCATAAAATTTTTTATACATTTACATTTAAATAGTTGATATTGTCAAAAAATAATTGTTGTATGCTTAATACAGAAAAGGAACCTTGGAAATGAAATGGAAAATGAAGAATGTAGAAAAAGAACAAGTTTTCTAGTTTTCTGATTTTCAATTTGAAAAATGGAAATATGGAAAATTCAGAAAATAAAGAAAATTAGAAGAGGAAAATAGACATATTTTCCGTAACTAAGCAAGGCCTTTGTTTGCCACAGGTAAACATACCAATGCGTCAGATATGCTTCCAAAGATTCCAGATACTGATTAGATCAACACCCTTGATGTTTGACTACAGTTAGCAAATCTTTAACTTCCTTTATATAGATTTGAGTTCAATACTAAATTTTGACTGCAAAATTTGTTATTTTTCAACTGGTTTCAAATCAATTTTCTTCTTTTCAAGTACAGAATTTGCCTCTCTGTATTCTGTTTTCAATAACTCTAGCATGGTCAATCCGTATGAGCATCTAAAACTTAATCTTATTGCTCTCATATTTACCTCTTTCATTGAATGTTTGTGGGGCAAATTGACTTGTCAAGACCAACATAGCTTTCTTCAGTCTCTTAAGCAAAAGATATTTCAACAAATAAAAAAGACAGAAGAAAAAGGAGGCAGCAAACCTGTAGTAATGTTAAACAACCACTGATGGTACTCTGAGATTTAAGAGTTGCTCTACCAAGTGCTCTATACAGGAAAGCCAATGCTGCTGCACCCCATGCATACTTCACTGCTTTATCAAAATCTTCAAAAAGAGGGAGATACATAATAGGCACTTTATTCCCAGTAGTAGTTGAAAAGATTGTACTTCCAACAAGGTACAAAAGGTAAGCACGAGTGTAGTGCTGAATTTCTTCCAGTGATGCATTTTCTGGACACTGGGAGAAGTACTCTTTCAACCAACTCAGTTTTACCATTCCGCCACTCATATACCCAGCATCAGGGATCCTCCCTAGAAACTTTTCACAAACTAACTTGCATGAAGTATATGTCACACCTAGAACAGGTTCTCCATCAATTGCTAGCCCAAGCAATAATGCCACATCTTTAAGCGTGATGGTCATTTCTCCAAACCTCAAATGAAATGTATTTGTTTCTTTCCTCCATCTCTCAATAAGAGCAGATATCAATGGATTGTCTAGACTAATAGAAGGAAACCTTCTTAAATATCCAAACCCAGCCTTGTCAACCAACTCAATCTGTTGTTGTGTAAGCCTCCATTCACCAAGCTTTGATGTGTGTTCATGACATCTAAGCACACCACGCTCCTATAACATGTTATGATGAAATCATAAATGATCATACAAGAGAAAATGGAGGAAATTTTTTTTAACAATAAACTGCACCTGGCCATCCCATACTGCTGAGGACACATGGTTCTCCTGATCATAAAGTACAGAAGGATCAATTGGCCCAGGATTGGTTGCATTCTGGTCCATTAGTGATATAGCACCATCAGCTGTTCCAGAAGTAGTTGCAACAATATCCATGACTGCCACTAAATGGAAATCTGCAAAAACAATAAACAAAATTAGTTTTAGTCTTATGATGTGTGAGGAATATTTTATGTATATGTACATCAAAACATACTTAGCACCTTTCAATTCACTTTTTAACAGGAATCAAATGATAAATTACAATTCTAAAATGAGTTCAGGAATCATCCATACAGTATGCTTGATTAAAACGAAACTCATGAAATAAAGCAAGAAAAGTTATCCAAGATCTGAACATCAGCTTTCCTATATATGTTAGAGAGCATACACACAAAAAAGGAAAAGTCTTAAATACCTTTCAATTAACTCATAACATCATCTAAAAATTAGAAGAAAACGGTCCAAAATGCTAGAGTTTGCTCACAACCTATCCCTTAAATCCCGGGGGAGTGAAGAGGACCTAAGAACTTCCTATGTAAACTTTATTGCCAAAAACCTTTCTTTTAAAACTACTTAGTGTAGTTTGGCAGAATGTAATTGAACATAGTGGACGAAATAAAAATTCAAGGGAACAATGAACTACATATTTATTTCATTATATTATGTTTCACTCAGATCTACCAACATCCACTTAGTTCTTGAAATTACAAGAGAAATCATTTGAGAATTGAGATTGGCCAATTGGCATAAGCTTTTTCAGACATGAATATTTTGTTCATCTGATATTCACTAATGTTTGTGAAAAATCTATCATCTATCTCCCAATAGCTCAACAAAAAATACTCCAGTGGCTAAATCTTGGTTGATCTCCAATTTTTCTCATAAAAAATCCCTAAAAAATAATCATAAAGTGTAAATTACTTTCTCAGCCAACACTGTTCAAGGAATTTTCATTCTGAAGATTGAAACATAATTAAGATTTATCTTCAATTAACTTTGAATAAAAAGGCCTTGCAATCAAAGTTGTTGCAGGAAAATCTAGTTCCAGATTACAATTTGCAGTAGTTCAAAAAATTATAACATCATCAAATTGGACCTTTTCTTTCAAAAGATTTTAGTGAAAAAAAAAAACAGTATCTATAAGTCAGCATAAAAAACCAATCAACAGTGTTGAACAGCAGACCTAGTTAAGTTAAAAACAAGCATTCCCGGAAGTGTTGCCACATATGAATCAAAATTTCAGGATTCGATTAAAAAATCCAAAAAAAAAAAAAAATGCAAGGCCCATAAAAACAAGATATATACTAAAGGTCCCAAAAGTATTTGTCACATATGGTGCTCAATCTCATCAAATTGTTGGTCTCCGTTCAAAAAAAAAATTGTTGGTCATTACATTTTCCAAACCATATTTGTTATTTTATTTCGCTCCAAATCTTTGCTATTCCGACCTCTTCAGCTAAAACTCAACTCAGCTCAATTTGGCTCATTTTTAATTAAAAAATTAATTGTTTAGAGTTGAAACAAAACATATAGGTTATCTTCAAATTATTTTGCTCATAAATTTCAAGAAAAATTATTTATATATACATTATTATATTTCACAACCAAAATCAAACACCATAATAAACTCCGCACCAATAATCCAAAAGCAAACAGTGTTGACAAAAATTTTCCCGGAAAAATAAAAATTATATTATTATTTTAAAAAAATAATGTTCTCTTAGAAGGGGCTTCCATCAAGGATTTTCCAGGAAAAAAAATTTATTTACTCAGCAATAAAACATGAATCCAGAAACCCTTCTTCTCCATAAAGTTATCGAACAAAAGCCTTAATTTTGAATAGATTGCAATAAATCATATATATATATTCCCACAAATTCCATTATATGAGTAAATAAACAACATAATCTCTGCAAAAATCTGAGAACCTCAGTTTTGATTTGTTAGATTGCAAAATATAAAATAATATTCAAATATTTAATTTACGTTCCCTTTACTCTCCCTTTCATTTTCCTCCAGTTTACGAGAGACCAAACACGGACATGAAAGCGAACAAACAATAAGGTAATTGAAACTAGAATAAAAAAAGTAATCACAGAGGGGGAGAGAGATTAACTGACCCAGAACAGAGAAACGAGGGAGAAATCAGTAAAACGACGACTCGCATTCCCCAGCCATGAAAGAGCCCTGAGATCTGGATAACCATAAAACGACCGCGTCGTACATCCGCATGTACCAAATTATATGAATGTGTTTTTTTCGAAATTGCAAAAGGACCCTAAAGTTCATAGTAATAAACCTTATGGCACTTCAATTTTCCAATTCAAACATTTAGACAACCAAAATTTTTTAATTAATATTTGATATTTTGAATCCCTTATTTGGAAATGGAAAGACAAAAGTAGAAGTGTCCATCTTATATTTTAAACTGAATCGGTGATATCAATTTTTATATTTATTAAGCCAAAATCAAATTATTTTAAGACGTGTTGGTCCTTTAGGCAACTAAAAAATGGGTAAATTGATATTTTTGGTAAAATAACACTAATTTAAAATTTTTTGGCAAGTAAAAAGAAAAGAGTTAGAAAAGAAAAAACACACAAATTTATAGTAGTTCGAATTAAGCCAATTCTACATCTAGTACTTCTCAACAAGTTGAGTCACTAACTTGAGTTTTTACAAGTTAAACTCTAATTTGATGTTTTAATAAGCTTACATCGAACTTTTATAAGGTTTAAAAATCCTCACAATCCAACATGAGTTTTCCCTTTTAGCTCACTCTCTAACCAACTCAATTATAATGGTATTTAATGCTCACAACCAACACTCAAACTATAACAAATGAAAATTGAAGAACAAGGCCATTCAAGATGTTATCCCAAGATGGCAACCAAGAGGGGGGTGAATTGGTTTCCTTAAGAAATGATGGCAAATTAAAACTTCAACGAATAAGAAATGTAGAAGATGTAGAAGATTGAGTAGAGAGTAGAAAAATCAACACAAGAGATTTATAGTGGTTCGGATTCAACAATCCTACATCCACTCCCCAACCTCAATTGGGTATTCCACTATACTTGAAGTTTTACAAGCTCACTTCCAACTTTGGTGTTTTTACAAGCTCACACCTAACTTGACAAATGTTTTATTAAGGCTAACACTCAAACCACTTACAAGAGTTTTACTAGGCTCACTCTCACAACCTTACAATTGGTGTTTTAGTGGCTAACACTCAACCTTACATAAAGAGATAAATAGATGAAAGTTTAAGTAAATAAATTGCAAGAGTTTGGACAATATTAGTATTTTTTTCTCTTGCTAGAAGACTTGTTTGAGGTGGTATTTATAGGCCTCAAACAAGTTCTGCCCGTTGGTGAAGTGGGTAGAAAAGTGCAACTCCAACAGCCACAAAATCTTCTTGGATTTTTGTGTCAGACTGTTGGTGCGGTCGCGCACCACCTTTGGATGGTCGCGCATCCTGGGATGGTCGCTCATCACCTTTGGGCGGTCACGCATCTGTTTGTGCGGTCATCCCAGCAGTCTAGTGCGGTCACGTAATTCAAATATCTAACGGCTACTTGACACGTGATATCTTCTTATTGGTTCTTTAACTAGCCGTTGAAGCCCATCAACGGCTATATAAATTTAGCGGTCGTGCATTGTCTTGCGTCGAGTCATTCACCGCTCCACGCCACCGCGAACCTCTCTGTCAAACCAAGACAGTTTGGATGGTCACGCAACCCCTTGGGGCGGTCGCACATTCTTGGATGGTCGCGCACACCCTTGGGGCGGTCGCGCATCCCTTCAAAGACAGATTTTCAGCACTTAGGAAATCTTCAAATTTCTTTGCATTTCAGCTCATTCTAAGTTGCTTTCCTGCCATATAGACACTCATTGAAGCCATTAGATCACTTCAATTTGTTTGCCAAGATCAAAAACAAGATTGACCTAAATCTAGGTCAACATAAGAAATAAATTTGCAAGAGTTTCACTATAAATTCTTAAAAGATTGAAATAAATTATGTTTGATGGTGTATTTATAGCCCTTTTCCTCTGAAAATCCCGTTTGAAGTGAGTATGGAAAGACCAAGCTTTTCATGAACTAAATCTCTTATATTAAATGCTTGTCAGAGGAGTCTAGTAGTCGATTGCCTATAAGTGCAGTCGTGAGCCAATTCTTCGCGGACTTTCTTTCGATTGGTGCAGTCACGAGGTGTTAAATGTGTGTACTAAATAGTTTTAACGACTAGTATACGTGGCACTGATAAGTCGACATGAAACGCTGCACGTCAGGCATTATGAACCTTGCGGTCGCACCTCCAACAATTTGAATTTCCCTCAAAATTAACCTTCACATGTGGCATCTCATTATTGATGGAGAGAAAACCTATCAAAGGTTTGAACGGTGCGGTCCCGCCATCTCTATATAATGGTCTAAGGAGGGCTCTCGCACTGAGATTCTTGCCGCTATCTAAACTGCGATATCTACTACCATTCCAAGTGACTTCGACCTTCAATGGTGGTGCGGTCACACGGATGCTTGGTGCAGTCACTATTCTTTATTTAATGCCCATCTTCATTACCGCAATATGATCGTTGTAATATCCCTAATTTTTGAAATTTTTTTATTTTTAAAAATTAAATAAATTAAATTAGATAAATTAAATAAATAATTTTAAATGAAAAATAAAAGATTTTAAATGAAAAAGTAAAATGTATATGTGATATATATGCAAAATATACATAACATATACAAAAGTCAACAAAAGTCAATTTTATTAAAAGTCAAAAGTCAAAGTACAATAGTATTTTTGTAATTAAACTTTAAAAATTAAAATTTATAAAAATAATTCAAAAATATTTTATTTATGTATGGAAGAGGAAAATTAGTGTTTTTATTAATTAATTAAATAAATAAATAATATATATATAAGATTGAAAATATGAGTGGGAGGAAAGAGAAAATCATTTTATTCATCTTCTTCTTCTTCTTTCCTTCAAGGCCGATTTTCCATGGATGTCCAAGAGAGGGATTTGCTTCTTCCAAGCTCCCAAAATTGAAGGATTTAATAAGTTTTAAGTGAATTTTTGGTGATTTTCATCGTAATTAATAAGTTTCCAACTTCTTTCTTTAAATTTCATGGAAATTGAGAATATGTGTAATTTGAATTTTTGAAGTGTTATGATTTAATTGTTTATTTGGGTATGAATGAAGTTGTTTTGATTAGTTAACAATGATTTTAAGGTTGGATTAAAGAAATGATTAAGTTTGAGTAAAGATTGGTGAAGAGAGAGAATTTAGGGTTATGGGAGAATTGAATTTTTAGAATCATGTGATTTAATTGTGCAATTTAATTCTAAATGTCTTGTTTGATGCATAGACAAGTATTTTAAAGTCAAATGATGAATTTGGTTGAGTTTGGATGGAGTTTGAAAACGAAATTGGTGATTTAGAATTTTGGAAAAGGAATTTTTCAAAGTATGGTGAATTGTTTAATTTTATTATTTAAAGCATATTATTTGATGATATTAATGATGGAAATAAGATTGAAATGATAATTGGATTGAGTTGGAATGGAAAACCTTTAATGGTGAAGGTTATGTCATTTTAGAGTTTTGGATATAAGCATGTGTTTATATAATGTAATTATTTTAAATATGTTAAAATATGTTTTTAATAATATAAATAAACTTAAAACATCAAATTGAATGGCTTAATATGGTTTTTCAAAGTTAAAGTAAGGTTGGGCTTTATTTTGAGGTTTTGATTTGAATGATGTTTAATTATGGTTTAAGATTGAAAATGCATTTAAATGCGATACTAAATAATTATTTATGATCACATTTGGTTTAGGCATTGAGAGGAAGTATTTTGGCCAATCTAAGTGTTGAAGAGGATGATGGAGTTTGATTTGTGGCTTGCTTTTGGTTGCTTTTAGAGATATGTACAAACTTTGGATAAATTGATTATGTTTGCATTACATTAGTGCTTAGCACATTTTGGTTGAAAAATGTGTTAAGTTACTTGATGCATTGAATATGCATGAACATTGTAATACTCCGATTTTTGATTTACTTTGAAATAGTAATTATGAGAGAGTATATTGGTGTAATAGGTAGAGAAAAAAAAGAGATGAATGTATATGATAGATGCAATATATATGTAAATGCTATATATACTTGAAATATATTTGAAATAAATATGACATATATAAGACATATACATATGATCAACATGTACACCATATATACATGAGGTATACATTGGTGTAGGAAAAGATGATGATGATGATGATGATGATGATGATGATGATGATAATAATAATAATAATAATAATAATAATAATAATAATAATAATAATAATAATAATAATAATAATAATAATAATAATAATATAGAGAAGGAGTCAAAGTTAAAAGATGGAAGAAGATGGTTGGTGGAAAATTTAGGTAGAAAATTGGTTTTATTATTTTATATATATAAGAGATAAATATTGTAAAAGAAGAAGCATATTTCTTCTTCTTTCTTTGAACGTGGGAATTGAGAGAGAGTGAGGAGAATTGTAACACCCCTTCCCAGCCTACATATGTAAGCCGAGTAGAGGCGCCACACTATCCTAATGTTGCTACCAATTTTACTTAATTCGAATTTTAGTTCCTGTTTTACAGAAATTTTGCCAGAGGTTCGCCTAGAAATTGGATCCCAAGTGTCGACAAAACTGGTTTTTCTGATTTTTGAAAACATTTTTACACAAACCAATGCAATCAGTTTCAATACACTCCCAATGAATCCACCTTATACCCTCAACTACAAACCTGCAAGAAGAGTTCACACTTCTAATACAAAATAAGTAGTGGTTTATTATTATCACATACTACTAACGTACAGTATAACTGTAACACCCCCATACTCTATATAAGTACTTATCCATTATATATATATATAACTTAATTCCATTAGAGCAAACTTATATTCAAATCCTGATCTCTTCAGATCCATATTCAGTAAAATTATCATGATTACAAATCACTTTAAATTATCTTTCAATATACACATAGTTTATTTTCTACTATCTTAGTATAATTTCCACCAATTCTCATGATAATCTCATACCATACTTTCTATCCATAGTTCACTCACTTAAACCTTAAATCCATTCACTTATTCACTTTATACCATAAACATATTTAGTATAACTTTCAGTCACATTTTGTAATTTCCCCTTTTTAATATCTCCTCACATTTCATACTATTACGATCTTTATATAATCAGCTTTCTATCACATTAGCCATAACTCAAAACATTTTACATTTCTCTTTTCTTTCCTTACTTTTCATAATTATAACCAAATTTCTAACAAAAAAATGATAAAGTATAACTTTACCAGTCATAATTCTTGACCATGTTTCTAGAAACATAATTATCAATCTCACCAAAACTGCACTACAGTCATGTTATCTCAGTTCCAAATCTGTGGATAACAAAATTAATCGACCAAAATATACTAAACAAATCATAGAATTATAGGAGATTAATGGTCATGTCTGAAGCTTATAAATCCATACTGTTCCTTTATTATTCAACTTCCAACCTTTCTAATTACAATGCTAAATCATATCACAAGAATTACATATTCATTCTCTAAACTTTTGCTACACCAACAGTTAACACATTTCAACTCTATCTCAAAACAATTTGCACTCGATTATGTTCATCATTAGCCTAACTCATGTTCAACAATATTATTATTAACATCTCTTATGTATACATATTCAATCATATGCAATTCTTACACAATTTCCCTTTTGTTACTCCATTTCGAATCTATTTCTAATCCATTTACAATCTCTTATTATACACATATACATAAAACCTTCCCACATGTAGATACCTTGGGACTCAAAATATTATATAATCATCAGGTTCAGTGATTACCATAACAATTTCACCATCCAATATTACTCGAGTCCATTCTCACTCTTAATTTCGTTACATAATCCATCTAGCTTTGCACAGTTCAAGACCTAATCTCTCTTAGGTCCACTAATACATGCAATATCATTCTTAATATCATTATACCAGTAATTATACCACCTACATATTCATAGGCCACATCCATAATATGACTCACTTCCCACATTTCTTACATAATACAATTACATTCATATCGAAAAACTCATCTCACATATCCTATGCATGTATACACTTAATCATGTAATTTTATTTAATTTCTCTTTTGCATACAATATGTACAAATATAATGTTTATCATTTTTCTTTGAACATTATCATACTCATTCTTTTGACATGATATAAATTATTCATCAACACAACAAATATATACATTCTAACCATAATAACACTTCACATATATTCAAGTTATATTTCTAATGTGACATCTCTCTCATTTTTTTTTAGCATTTAATGTACCTTCATATCCATTTTCACCCTTTCCAGTCAAATGACTTAAAGTAACTCATTTTCCCTCGCTCAATCACTTTTTTTTTATTTCAAAACAAATTCTCATACTATCAATCTCATTATCCAATTCGTAGTATTCTCATATGCAAGAATATTCATTGCAAATAGCTCATATGTTTAATATCTAAATAATCTTTATCAACATTCCATTAAAATTCTAAATTTTCAAATCACTATTTCACCTAAACTTCAACTTACAATTCTCATCTTTTCTTAATATCAACTTTAAAAACATCTTATATATATACCACAAAAGCAACATCCAAACATATAATTTTCACAATTATTAAGCTCATTTCAAAAATCCAAATGTCACATATTACCACCATTAACATGAGCTTTCACAATATTCAAACATATCACATTTCTAACATTGAAATCACAATGTTGCATTAAAATAACAATACAAACAATACCAATATATCTTTTTACTTAACCAACATCATCTCTTTTTCTTTTAAACAAAACTTTAACTTTATACACCCAAACCTTAAATGATCACATTTTGTCTATACCAATCAACTCACTCAATGTTCCACCATATTTCCTTCAAGTTAAAAATTTCCATTCTTTAATTTATCAATTAAACTCATATGAATGTTTCCATATCATTTTTCATTTTTTTTCCTTTCATGTAGAACTTCATCCACATACTATCATCCATCTCATCTAATTCAAATACATTACAATTCACATAATGCCACATCCGAGACCAACCTAGGTGTTAATGCATATGCATGTATTACAAATTTCATTTCAAAACTTTTCTTTTTAATTCTCTTTAAGCTTTTCAAAACTTTCTCTTTTTAATTTTACTTAGGCCGAGAATCTCGAACCTAAGCTCTGATACCAAAAATTGTAACACCCCTTCCCAGCCTACATGTGTAAGCCGAGTAGAGGCGCCACACTATCCTAATGTTGCTACCAATTTTACTTAATTTGAATTTTAGTTCCGGTTTTACAGAAATTTTGCCAGAGTTTCGCCTAGAAATTGGATCCCAAGTGTCGACAAAACTAGTTTTTCTGATTTTTGAAAATATTTTTACACAAACCAATGCAATCAGTTTCAATACACTCCCAATGAATCCACCTTATACCCTCAACTACAAACCTGCAAGAAGAGTTCACACTTCTAATACAAATAAGTAGAGGTTTATTATTATCACATACTACTAACGTACAGTATAACTGTAACACACCCATACTCTATATAAGTACTATACATATACCGGGTATACATATAGTACGTATATAAAGTATAAGAATGTCACTTTATGTTATAATTTAAAAACCTATATCTGAGTTCAAATAATATTACATTAATTTAAATATAGAACATTTACAAAATCATTATACTTTCAATAATCTTACATATATATGATAATCTTGTCTTTACCAAAATTTCATTTATACATATGAATACATTCTTGTCAGAAATAAAACATAACGAAATTATACATATATGCATCACCTTCTAGTTGGTCTCGAAATACTCTTACCCTTCTCGTGGCATAACAGTTTGACTTCCAGATCAACCACCTACTCACCTGAGCGCTTTATACAACCGCGCTAAGCCCGAAAGCTTAGTAGTACAAATAAATATTATAAACATACATATCAGACAATCATACTTATATGTTAACTTCATATATTATTATTTTCTTATCATATTTTCCCATTTCAATTACACCTTATATATATTTCTACTAATCTCATAATTATATACATATGCACGTATTTCATTAATACAACCCACAATTCCATGACTTATTAAAACATTCATAAAATAATACTCACAATGTCCACAACCACATCCATATTATACATCATATTGTATTTTCATGTAGTACCTTCAGATCTCATCATTCAACATAGTTTTTCAATCCACATTCACCTTCAATAATTTACTTATACATTGTAATCATCTCATTTCATAATTATCATCATATATCTCATAACATTACATCTTATTACATAATTCACATTTAAACAAAATAATCATTGGTCTCATTATTCATTCATTTCACATTTCATTAATCACATTTAAACAAAGACAAGCAAGGGCCCAAAAGATACTAATATGCTATTCAAAGTTCAGAGTTACTATTTTGGTCTATAATCATAATCATCAATACATTTATCCATGGATATTCAACTAGATTTGAGCTTACGATCCAGTCATTTCACTCAATCTAGTTTCAATAATTTGTTTTTGAGGTTTACGACCCGGTCATTTCACCCCAAAAACATCACATTTCACATTTTCCAACTGGAATCGGCTTACGACCCGGTCATTTCACCTATCCAGTGATTCATAGGCATGCCGCCAAAAACAGAACTCTAAAAATTGAATTAACACATTAGGCACACAATCATTTCATTTATCTCTTTATCAATCTCTTTTCATTTCATTTCTCATAATTAATTAGGCAACCATGCCTCAATTATATATTTCATTTGCATTATCATAGCCAACAACCATGGCCTCATATCTCATATGATCTCAAATCACCTTAATCAATTCAAATGTATATAATCAATGGCATTAACACACATTTTACATACTCATCACAACATTCATATTATACCAAACATAACATTATTAATATATATCAACAATGCATTACATTTCCTAATATTAATATACATCAACAATGCATTACATTTCCTAACACATTTACAACCCAATGTGTATCAAGTCTCAAAGTCATATGCATTTATGCAATAATGTAGTTTGTACTTACCTTAAAACCAACTCACACCAATCTATACACTTACTCTTCCAAGAATCCTCAACACTTAGATTAGGGTAATTCAACCTCTTCACAACCTAATCCAAAAGGAATATTAGCAAAATGACCATATGAATAGTAAATTCTGGTTTTGGACTCAACTTAATCCTTATTTTTAAAAATTGTATAAAATAATCTACTTAACTAAAAACTATAAAATTTTTACAGAATTTAGTTTTATATTTTAAAATCATTCCTTTAAAATTTTAGATCAAACTGAATACAAAATCTTGGTCAAATAGTTCACCCAACCAGACTGATCCAATTGCCCTGCATCCTGGCAGCAGTTCTGAACTTTGTGAATTCCATAAATTAAATTCAATCAAAGTGGTTCCAAATTATTTTTTTCAAATACTAGACTCACTAAGTAACAACATATCCAAAATTCAATTGGATATTATTTTTCTACATTTTATTAAAAATCCCGAAAGATAGTTGTCTCAGTTAAGGTACCTGCTGAAACAGGTCTAATAAAAATAATCTTTCCAAAATCATAACCATTCCAAAATCAAATCAACATATTTTTCAGTAATTCTAGACTCAAAGAGGCACAACATATCAAAAATTCACTTCAAGAACATTTTTCTATATTTAATTAAAAATCATACAAGTCACAGCATTTACTAATTGTAAAACAGAAAAATTTCACTAAACACAACTCTTACTCTTCCATCACCAACACCAACCTAACTTCTTATCTTTAGTTCCATTTCAACACTTTTACACACACCATACACAAACACACTACAACCATCAACAACACTCCATCAAACTCAAACAAAATTCCAAATAGAACAAGAGAAATCAAAAGAAAACTTACTTGAATATTATGCCAAATCTTCAACATCCATCTTCAATTCTCTCAAAATTCCTATGGATTTGATGTGTATATAAGTAAAATCACATCTCTCTCTCTCTCTCTCTCTCTCTCTCTCTCTCTCTCTCTCTCTCTCTCTCTCTCTCTCTCTCTCTCGTGTAAGAAGAAGAAGAAGAAGAAAAATATCGTTTTCCCATCTTCTTTTCATGTTTATCATATATATATATATAATATAATAAATTATTTCTAAAAACCACCACAACACACTTTTCTCCCTTTGACTTTTCTTTCTTCTTTCTTCTTTTATTATTATTATTATTATTATTATTATTATTATTATTATTATTATTATTATTATTAATTAATTAATTATATAAACTTACTTTTCCTACACCACTTTATACATTATGCATATGTAATATATATGTTGGTATATGTATATCTCTTTTATATTTCCTTTATATTTTCCATATTTTTCAAATACCACATAAATATATATCATCCCTCATATACACCTATTTCTTATAATATTTTCCTTACATATTTTACCAACATATCTTCTCACAACTACCATTCCAATGTACACCAAAATCGGGTATTAAATTAATTCATTTATCTTCTTTTGACTTTCATTAGTTTAACTTATATATGTTATATATACCTTCACTTCTTTTCTCATTCCATTAAACATACTCCTTAAATCCAAATACCATAATAATTATTCCAAAACTTTTAGGGTGTACCTTGGGATATTACAAGAATGTTCATATACACACCAAATTCATAAGAGTTTTAAGAGATTTGAATGTGGATAGTGAAGATTTGACAATGAATTCAAGTGCTCTTTTTCTTGAACTGATTTTTATGGATTTAAGCATATATATATATATATGTGTGTGTGTGTGTAATATGATTAGTGAAAGAAAGTGATAATTAATTAAATAAGATGATAACTATGATAGGTGGAGTATATATAAATGTTGAATTGATGCATAGATGAAGTAAATATATTGATGCATAGATGAAGTAAATATGGCTAGATGTTGAGGATGATTATGGGTAGCTGGAATTGAGGAAAAGAGTAAGGGTTTTATAGAAATGAGTTGTGAATTGAGTAAATTGCTATATGGATGATTGTATGAATGAATTATATGATGATTATTGTTATGATTTTGTGTTTAGGCTAAGGGGGATCAAGAGAAGAAGAGTAAACTTGGATTAACTAAGGTTTGTACATATAATTTCTTTGGTTTGCACATATAATCTTTTGATTGGTACATATAATTTTGAGTAAGTATATACTTGGATTATGCTCTTAATTTTGGTTTGCATTATTCTAAGTTGATAGGTGTGTGTTTTGTTGGTAAATATGGTATAAAAAAGTGATTTTGAGATGCCATGGGTATGGCAATTAGGTGCCAAATTCATACTTTAGTTCAGATTTTATACCCATAAATTTAGCCTAACAAGGGTAGTGACACGTTGTTGACCCTTAATTTTTGACCAAGTCTAGTCCAAAGACTTTAAAACAGTCTGAAATAATTTTTATGGTATTAATTAATTATTTATTTAAATATTTATTTCAATAATATAATATTTATTTTATTTATTATTTATTTTTAATAAAAAATAAAATAAAAAGTAAAAAATAAAAAATTAGACGGATGTCGAGCGACGCGCGGCAGGCAATAATTGGCCTGCTGTAGGCCACGCCTGCGGTGAATTGCTGCCGTGCAGCAATTCTCGCCAGCAACAGCCCGCGTCCGCACCCAATTTTGACAAATCCTTATTTAGCTTGGTTTTTAATATTTTTCTAAACAGATTTTGATTTTTCTTAACATACTAGATTTTTTCTTTTAATTGTCTATAAATATCACATTAAAACACACATAAAGGGGGTTGGCTTTTTTCTTTTTTCGGCCAGAAACACAAAAACAAAAAAAAAAAGAAGCAGAGGACTTTTGGAAAATTTTTGGAATGGCACAATTATTGGGGAAATTATTCAGGACTGGACCTTTTGGGACTTCCTTTTGAAACAAGAAAAAGCTACACAGAGAGACAAAAGCACTGAACAACGAGAGAGACAGTAGCCCAAGGGTGGTCTATAGATTATTGAACCTCCAACCAAAAATCAAGGTGATTCAGACATTAGCTTAATATTTCTTTAATTTAGTGGAACCAACACGAAGGCATTTCTCTATTTAATTCATCTAAATTTAATAGTAGTTACCGTTGATTAGAATTCTTGATATTTCATCCAGTAGCCTAAGTATTTTACGTAATAATAATAATTGCATATTATTAACCAAAAATCCTAATTTATATCAAAACCTAATTTTTTTGAATCTAAATCCCAAAACCCTAATTCAAGATGTAAACCTTAAATTTATACATTTATTGCTTTATTTAATTTTAGATTTGATTATATAGTTTATCATATGTCTTGATGATTGATTTATTTAATTTTGATATTTGGTTTATTTAATTTATCATGGATGAATATTTTTTTTCAATTATTATTTGTTTATTAAAATTGTAAGAGGTATATTTCCACGATTGGGTACCTTATTAATTAATTTTCATGTAATTTAAATTGTTTTTATATTTTGGGATTAATGTAAAGGATACGGTTACACCTTTTGGTAGGTTTCCTATTTAATTTTAGATGTTGGACAATGTAAGGACATGTTTTCATTCTTGGATGGGTGTCTATTTATCTGTTTTGTTTGAACATTACTTTGATTTTAATACAATGATGCTTTTATTTTAATGATTTCATGTAGTATGGATAATGTCATTATATTTAAGAATTCTATAATATTAAGACCTGAAAAGGAGGCCAATTCCAATGAACCAGGCGTTGTGGGGGTGCTGGGCCATTTCTCACCTTCCCCACACGTACCCAACTTTTCGAACCCATTAGGGGGTTGGGGGTTCCTTAGAAATTGAGTTATTCATCCCTTTCTTTTTTTCGGCTCGTCCAGGTGAGGACTCCATTTTTTCCGGGCTTAGGCCCGTGTTCTCTAAGACCCTGAGCCTAACAGTGTAGAAGTTGCAAGAACCATTCCACGGGAAGTATGGGCGAAAATCCCCACTCACAGTGGCGACTCCACTGTGGATAAGAGAAGTTGATTCCGTTTGTCTTTATATTATTCTATTCTTTCTTATCATGATATTATCCATTGCATCATTTAGATTGCATCGTGTGCGTGAGTTAGGAAACTCTTGTTACCCGTATTGTGTTATGCAAGGGATATCATACTTTCACTCAAGGTATAGAGATCGAGCATGACATAACTACTCATAGCCTTGTACCTTTTGGTATATACTTGCTATGGGAACCTAAACATTTTAACCTAAAGACTAAATTCCATGTAATTGGCCTAGTTACTTTCCTTAGGTTTTTACCCCAAAATACTTGTTGTTTAACTATGGTTAATTTATCTTAGTTTAAATCATGGCTTATTTGGTTTGTTCTTTTTCTAATATGACCTAATTACATTGTGAGCTTAAATAATTTTTTCTTTAAAGTCCAAAAGACCAAAGCTATTTTCAAAACTTTTCAAAATGGTCTTTGAACATAAAATTTTTCTAAAAACAAGTCAAAAAAATTTTTTCTCATGACCCAAATACAAAGTCCAAAATCCATTTTTTTCTAAAATCTTTTTACAATGGGCTTAGAAACAAAATTATTTTCACAACCTTTTTAAAAGAGCTTACGAATATTTAGGTCAATTATGAAAATACCAAAAATCAATTGTGAGCCTAGTTTATACTAAGAATTATTAATCATGGGCTTATTTTTGGCATGAATCATTAGTTAATTTTTCAAGTGAGAAATCTATTTATAATAAACCTCTTAATTTAGTTTTAATATAATATAGCATAAAAGCTACTTTAGTTGATTGGATGGATTAAAACCTAATTAACGAAAATTATCATGAACTGATTTTCATGTTCGAAAATATAACTATTAGTTGAAACGTCCAAGGGAATTATTCAAAAACAAGATACCCCATATTGGTATTTTGTTAACTATATATCTAGGAAAAGAGACTGGTCATCTGTGTGTGGAAGTTATAAGATTGGAGGGGACGTTCAACCTATCTTTGTTTATTGTTTGTGCATACATGCATACACACATTGCATAACATATCATTCATTCATTCTGGCTCACAGCCCTGGAGTACAATAATTCAAGAGCGTTCGACAACCCTACCTATGCTAGTGACGTAGAATCCAGCAGCGACTCAATTACCTTCTCACCTTGAGCAATAGACCCCGAGTAAATTCAAGGAATGGTGAACGATGCCCTCAATGCTAAGATTGAAGAACTAAAGGAGGCCCTGGCTGAGACCATGAAGAGTCAATTGGATGCACTTTTGGGAAGCATTGCTGAGGCATCTACTAGCACCAAGAAGCAGAAGGACAAAGGGAAGGCTATGGTTGGTGAAGTGGCTTTTGATGATGACAAGGTAGTCATTGATGACGACGACAACTGGGCTTAATACTTTCAAGAGCCTCAAGACAAGAAGAAGGAGCCAAAGGTCATTGAAAGATCAGCCATGGAAAAAACTGAAACTTCAGATGTTGAGAAGTTAATTGCTGATTCGAAAAAGAAGTTTGAAAAGAAGCTGAAAACTGAGGAGATGTCTGAAGTTAACAAGTTGTTCGAACAAGATGAGGAGGTCCCTTATAAGTTCAAGATACCTTCCTTCGCTAGGTACAATGATACAGAAAATCCTCACTTGCATGTGAAGCAATATATCACAGCTATGCAGTTTGCCCGAGCTACTAAGGCTCAAACCCTAAGGTACTTCATGCTCTCATTGGATCCTATTGTCCAAAATTGGTTAAATACCTAGATGATGGCACTCATAAGAGTTGGGATTTGTTATACAAGGCCTTCATTCAGCAGTATGGGTACAATGTCGAGCTGGAAGTTATCTTAATGGAAGTGGAGTCCATTAGACAAAGGTCAAATGAGAATTTTGTGGACTATATGAAGAGATGGAGGAATAAGGCTACTTTGCTTAAGAAAAGGCCCAATAAGTCGGATCAAATCAAAATGATAGTTAGAGGCATCCTGCCTAATCTCCGTGAGAGGCTATCTCACACACTTATAAGGGACTTCAAAGATCTTCTCAAAGCTGGTCTGCAAAATTGAATAATGGGAAAGGGAGAAGAACCACTTTTCGGCAAAAAAGAATGAGAAAGGGAACTACCAGTCGGGTAATCAAAGCACACAAAAGAAAGTTGATGTTAACACAACTGGTCAAGCAAATAGAAGACATTTTTTAGATCTGAGGAAGCCTTTGTCTTGGGTTTTCAACAAGCTACAAAAGAAGGGATTATTACAACCATTGGCTCCTCGACCCTTGTCGAATCCTTTACCACCAAATTTCAATACCAAGGCTTTTTGTCAATTTCATTGGACTCAAGGACATGAGATAGATAGATGCACCTAGTTGAGGCACTAGATCCAAGATTTGATTGACAGTGATAAGCTACCTGAGCTGGATAAGCCCAATACCAAAAGCAATCCTCTGCCTAGGTTCAATAGAGTGCCACCGCCATCAACTTTCATGGTAGGAGGAGATTGGAGAAAGATCTTATCTTATCATCTTTTCAAGATGGGAATATTAAAGATGTGAAGGGAGAAGAAGCGTAACTCAATAAACTTTCCTTTGCTTTTTTTTTTGCTTTATTTTCTTTATTTGGTGTTTTAAGGAACAATCGTGTTTTTCAAATTTAAAGTTGCTTGAAATAAATTATTTTTGTCAAAAATTTTGTTGGTCTTTGTTCATTTTAGTGCTCAATCGATGACAAATTTAGCTTGATATTTATAAATTAGTGCATCTATGCATCATGATTCAAATGACTTTACTAGGTGAGGGAATTATTCTATAATATTGAGTTGTGTATGCTTACTTAGAGAGGGCTCCTACATAACAACCTTTGTCTAGGTCCTAGTTGATCTTAGAACATGCTTTGACAAGCTTTCAAGGCGAATTGAACTCTACTTATTTAAGAGAGAGATGATCTAGGCATTGTTTGACGAGCCAACAACTAATATCAACCCTATTGACATCAATCCTTAGTTGTCCCTTTGAGCCTTCATAAAATTTTAGCTTTCTTTTCATTGGCTTATAAACCCCAACAACCTACCTTAAGCTGTTGTGATACTTAAGACAAATCTGATTATCACTAAGGGGAAGAGGCAAGAAGATAAAAAAGATAGGAATGCATGATCAAGACCATAAGGATAGTTAAAGTTCTCCAGACTATAATGATAGTTGAAGGGCACCTAAATTAGACCTATTATCACAGACTTATTGAGATAAAGTCAGGACAACAAAGTATTTATCCTCACTGAAGTAGACTCACTCTATTCTACTTATCTATAGTTAAGGCAATTCTTTTGGAATTAAAAGTGTTACATGCTTAAGAAAAAAACCATAAAACCAACCAAAATTCTTGTGGAAGGGATGCTCCTAGCCCTAAATATCCAAGGTGAAATTCTATAGCTACCTTGATAGGATTGGGTGAGACACTTTGCATTCCCAAATGAGTTAGGTCATCCTCACATCACAAGGGAATTCCTAATGTATCTAAGGGTAGAGAACATCATAATGCACCTATGGAGTTTACTTTAGGCTTTTTGACCAAGACTTTTCCCTATCTTAAGAAGAATTTAGTGAAGTTTGGGGATTCCAAACCCATGGAGCCTTTTAATATACGGATAAGGATTTTCCTTTTAAAAAATTACTCTTTTTTTAGAGTGAGCTTTCTATTGAAACCGAATACAATAATAGGTCATCAAAAGCCATCCATTTTATAACTCTCCTATTTTGGTTTCTACATAGAATCATCACTTACACTATCCATAAAGAAGTGATAGAAATGAAAAGATCACTCAACGTGACTTTTTATTTTTATATGCTTTAGTGCATAATGAGCCAATCCAAAGTACTAGGCTCCTCATTGACACCTTCTTACATCATGGAAAATATAAGGCAGTCACTTTCTTTATCTCCTCCCAAATCACACAACTTGCTGAAAATCTTACAAATCTAAGTGATCCCCTTGATCCAACCACTAACTCCATCAACCTAGACTACCTTAAGCATGCTAGATGCATCCAAATGGTTGATGACCACTATGAGTACACCTTTGGCATCAAGGGCGTTATCCAAAGAGAGAGGAAGATGCCTGGGTACCATATTACCTACCCATATAGAAGTTGAGAACTCCCCTGGACCATCCGAACCTCCCAAAGAAAAGGGTGAGTCATCCAAAACCTTAAAGCTTATTCTTAAGGCCATAAACTCCCTTCAAAAGCAATTCAATCATTTTAAGAAAGATGTCATTCACCATATGGCTCATCAACATACTAACATTTATCATAATCATCATATTTCATCATTGTTCTTCACTTTATAATCATACATATATTCTTTATACAACATATATAAAGATATAGCTATACAAGCCATGAATCATGGATGAAAGTGAAGGAAAAGAACTATTTTGGGAAAATTCTTTAATTGACATGCCCAAAGACATGGCGTGTGACTAACCGTGTCATTTATCCACTTTACAGAAGCTTTGACACACCCAGTGATATAGGCGTGTCACTGCACGTGTCATTTATCTTACCTTACAGAAGTTGTGACACGCCCAGTGACATGGGCGTGTCACTGCACTTCTCATTTATCCTGCCTTACAGAAGTTGTGACACGCCTAGTGACATGGGAGTATCACTGCACCCGTCAGGCTAAATTTTTTGGTATAAAATCTAAACTGAAGTACGAATTAGGCACCCAATAGCCATACCTATGGGATCTCAAAACCCCTTTTTCATACCATATTTATTAACAAAACACTCCTATTAACTTAGAATGGTGCAAACCAAAGACAAGAGCATGATCCAAGTATATACTTGCCTTTTTGAAGCTCAAATTGGAGAAATAACTTCTTTTGCACAACAATTTCTCTAAATCTTTAACTTCCTTCTATTAGTTTCTTCACTCAATTCAATCACCCATAATCAATTTATAAATTCAAAATGATATTAGTAACTCATATAAGTACTTTTAATCTCTTTAATCTTCCTCCAACTCATGATTAACCAACTCCCTTATAAAACCTTATTTTTCGTCTTTACCACTCCAAACTCTAACCAAATATATTCCATCACTCACCCAAGTTTTAATTTCATCATTTCTATATTGATTAACTTCATTTCACTCATTTTCATAATCATTCAATTTGTTAGAAATTCTACTCAAAAGAAAAATTCATCAAAAGTTAGAGAAACTTACTTAATACTCCACTTAGCACCAAAACTATCATCAATTCTTGAAAATTCTTAGCAAAACTTGAAGATTAGAGAAATTAAAATCATCTCTCTCTCTATTATCTATGAGAAACGACCAACGAGGAAAAGAAAAGAAGAAGAAGAAATGAAAATTCTAGAAAATGTTCTATTTTCTCATATTTTTTCACTAAGTATATATGTATTATTTAATTAAGATATTTATATAAAATATTATTATTTTATATTTAATTTTTAACTTTTCTTTTTTACTACTTATATTTAACCTTTATATATTATTTATAAATCATTTATATTTAACTTTTTATATGTGAAGTATATGTTGTTTATACTTCTATCTCTTTTATCTAAACCATCCTTAATCTCTTACCAATTAATGTATAAATAGGTTCAATAAAAAATTAGGACATTGCATTCATTGTATTAAAATCAAAGAAGGTCCAAACAAATAAAAAATGGGCACCCATATAAGATGGAAACATGCCCTTACATTAAAGTCCAGTGTCCAAAATTAAATAAACTAGGATACCCACCATTTGATGGAAACATGTCCTTTACATTAATTCCAAAGCTTAAAATAAATTAAATTACATTAAACTCAACAAATGAGTTACCCACGAAATGGAAACATACCTCTTACTACCTTCAAAATAAAAATAATCCATTTGAAACATTCAACCATTTATCATATATAAAACATCAATAGATCATTCATCCTAAACATACAATTATGAATCAAATAATCAAATCTAGGTTTTAATCGTAAATAAAGCATTAAATGCATAAAATTAGGGTTTACATATTAAATTAGGGTTTTAGGGTGAAATGAGGATTTTGCATGGAAAACTAGTGTTTTAGGGTGAAATTTATGGTTTTGGATGGAAAACTAGGGTTTTGGTTTTAAAAACATGTAAGTAGGGTTTTGGATGGAAAACTAGACCTTTGTGTTTTGAAAATAATATTAGGTTTTTGGATGATCAAATTAGGGTTTTGGTTTTTTTTTTTAAAAAAAACATACAAATAGGGTTTTGTAGAATAAACTATAGTTTTTAGATCAAAGCTTATAAATTTAGGGTTAGATCATGTAATTTAAAACTAAGCCTAATAGATTAGGGTTTTGAATAAAACTAAATCATATTATTAGGGTTTTGTATAATCTGTCACCAAGGTTTTCCTTATACTGAAATTAATAATTTTAATATTATTAATAGCTTGGCTACTAGTGTCCTAACAAGCTATTATGCAAAGATAATGATGTTTTAAAGGATTTGTATAATCATTGTAAGCTAAAACTAACTTATTGCACGATGGTATTTGAAGGTAAATAGCTACTACACATGTTTAAACAAAATCATAATAATTATGAATTGACAATACAAACGAATGATGGTTTTTGAAAAATTCAAACAAATTGAAAGCCAAACCTCTATTTGTTTGCTCCACCAATATTTATATGCTGATCCAAGCCTTTTGCCTATACCAATATTGAATCTTCATTGAGCAAGGTGAAGACGGTGCCTACTGCCTTTTGTTGTGTAGTGTTGATTATTCTATGCCTATTGTTAATGGTTACTGCTTGTCTCTCTGCTTTCTTTTTGATAATTGTCCCTACCCCCTTGATAATTGTTTAAGCCCCTATTTATGGAATAAATTACGTTAAAACCAGTACGCACCAAGCTTAATATGAGCTTAATCCATATTTTCAAATTAAGCACGACCTATATTAAGTCCCAAAACAGGAAGAATATCGAAGTAAAATCAGTTTCTTTTGATAATCCATATCGAATTAAACAAGCTTTAATTCGAAATGGACCAACCATATTGAATTGGATTGAGTCCAATTCGATATGGATACAACCATATCGAACTGAATGCAATCCAATTTGATATGGATGGTGTCCACATCGAATTAGATGTCCATATTGAATTAGACCATCCAATTCGATATGGACAATGTCCATATCGAATTGGGTAGGCCTTATTCGACACTACATGGCCCATATCCAGTTAAGCTAAACCAAACCCATTCAAAGTTCAGATCAGACCATTTTAGGGCCTTAAAGGTTGAATTGGCTTATTTTAGGCCTTATAAAATTGGACTGACCTAATCCAAAGCTATAAACTAGTTTTAAGCTTTTAAAATCAGACCAAATTTGGCTTGGCCTTGTTTAATTGGGATCAGACTAGCTTAGAGGCAAAATTAAAGGTCTATAGTATGACTAGGGAATTTGAAATGAGCATGATGGGCGAACTCAAGTTCTTTCTTGGTCTACAAATTAAGTAATGCAAGGATGGAATCTTCATTAACCAATCTAAATACACAAAGGAATTTCTCAAGAAGTTTAGTATGGATGGTTGAAAAGCAAGCAAAACTCCAATGAGCACATCCTTAAAGTTGGACAAAGATGAAGTTGGTAAGAAAGTAGATGAAAAGAAATATTGAGGTATTATCAGATCCCTTATATATCTTACCACCTATAGACCTGATATAATGTATAGTGTTTGCTTGTGTGATAGATTTCAACCATGCCCTAAAGAATCACATTTGAATGCCACTAAGAGAATTTTAAAATATTTGAATGGTACATTGCTTTTAGGACTTTGATGTCCTCGAAACACATCATTTGACATATTAGGTTTTACGGATGCAGATTTTGCTGGTAGCCTAATAGATAGGAAGCCACCACAGGAGCATGCCATTTTCTTGATAATTGCCTAGTTTCTTATTTTGGCAAGAAGCAAGTATCGATTGCTCTATCTACCACGGAAGCCTAATATGTTGCTGTATGTTTTTATTGCACACAAGTTTTATGGATGAAACAACAATTAGTGGACTATGGTAAAACATTTAATCATATTTCTCATTAAGTGTGATAATGCAAGTGCCATCAATCTATCTAAAAATTCAATCCAACATTCTAGGCCAAAGCATATAGATATTAGGCATCATATTCTAAGAGACAATGTTCAAAGTTAAAATGTTGTTTTAAATTTATAGATACACAAAATCAACTTACTGATATTTTTACAAAGCCCTTAAATGAAGAAAAAATGAATTTTATAAAACAAAATATAGGGATGATAGATGGAAGTACATTGAATTAACATACATTTATATGGTACATATCAACGTTAAAATTAGAATTGCTTGAAAACATATATGTTTTACTTGATGTAATTTCTCATTCACAATTATTTTTATCTTATATTAAGGCCACAAATTAAGATACATTTGAAATTGGTATTAGAACTTCTTCTTCTTAAAACCAGCTCGGTTCGCTCGAACTAAGCTCAGGTCCTACCATACCATAGAGCTTTCTAGCTCAACTGAGCATACTGAGACCTGGTCTGACTCAGCTCCACCAAAAGTTTTGGCCATTTTTGTTATAAGACATTTGGTTTGCTCAGACTTTATTATTCAAGCTCGTGATAAAAAAAATTATGACAGGGAAGACTGAGGTCTGACCGGGAAGACTCAAAATTTTTCAAAATTCTAGCCATTGAAAATTGTTTTACAAGTGTATAAAATTTCTCCAATAGCTATAAATGGCTACTTTAACCCCCCAAACTCTATATAAACCCTCAAGACAAGAGAAAGGGAAAGGAGTAGCAACTTCCTCCGCTCCTATGCAAGAAGCTTCTAGATCAAGAACCTATAAACTAAGACATTTAAGTGAAGAAGAGAAGAAAAGGTACAATTTAAATGTTGATAAGAAGACTAAAGCAAATAAAATTCCCTCCTTATTTTCTTTATAATCTCATTCAATGGAAGGTGAAATAAGGGCTTATCTTTCGAATCTTGGGTGGGAAAAAAATTATCTTCCTTGAAAAAGATTGTTTGGGTTGGGAATCTTTAACCAAAGAATTTTTTGTTACATTAGTGGCTGAAAAGAAAGATATTGAACCATTAGGACATTATGGTATAACCTTTAGACTATTCAACCAACTATAACAAATTACCCTTGATATTTTGCTTTTATTTAGGAATTCAACACAGAAGGAATATACCATTCTTCCAATCCCAAAATTTCAATTGAAATTTTACTCAACTTTTGGAAAAAAAATTTCTATTGAAGCTTGTTTCAAACCATAAAAGGCCTTAGTTAGTTTAAAAATATGATTTAGAAGTCTATAATCTTTAAAACCCGAATGTTGATCAACATAAACTTTCTCATTTATAAAACCATTTAAAAATGCACTTTTTTACATCCATTTGAAAAAATTTAAAATTCATATGGTATACAGATACAAAAAGAATCCTAATAGCTTCTACTCTAATTACGGGACTAAAAGTCTCATCATAGTCATTGCATTCCTCTTGGTTATAGCCTTTAGCTACTAATCAGGCCTTATTTCTAGTTATAAAACCATCCTCATCAAGCTTGTACCTAGATACTTATTTGCATCCAATGATTGGATGGTCTTTGGGTTTAGAAACTTGTTCCCAAACTTTGTTTCTCTTAAATTGATTGAGTTTATCTTGCATAGCAATCACCCAACACTCATCACTAAGAGCCTCCTCAATAATCCTTGGCTTAATTTGAGAAACAAAGGCTACATTAGAATCTATGCATTAAAGCTTAGAATGAGCACTTACACCTTTGGAGGTATCTCCAATTATAAGCTCCTTAGGGTGGTCCTTGTGATAGTGCTACTCCTTTGGAATGCACTATAAGCTTTTGAGATGGCTCCACATTATCTTCCTTAGAAGACTCATTTATTTCAAGCTTGTTAAGGGTACCTATAAGATCATCAAGAGCAATACCTTTCCCATGATCAAACTTAGAATATTCATCAAAAATAACATGCATAGACTCTTCAACTACTAGAGACCTCTTATTAAAGATTCTATATGCTTTGCTAGTAGAAGAATATCCTAAAAATACTCTCTCATTCTATGATGAGAATTTTTCAAGATTATCCTTGATGTTTAATATAAAGCATTTACATCCAAATACTCTAAGGTATGAGACCTTGGGTTTTCTACCATTACATAACTCATAAGAATTATTATCTATTACGAATCTTTTGAAAACTCTATTTACAATATAGCATGTGGTGTTAATGGCTTCGGTCCAAAAATGTTAAGGGAGTTCATACTCATTAAGCATTGTTCTAATCATTTCAACGAACATCCTATTTTTTCTCTCTACAATACCATTTTCTTATGGTGTTCTAGGAGAGAAAAAATTATGTGAAATGACATCTTCATTACAAAAGTTTTTAAAATCTTTATTTTCAAATTCCCTATCATGATCACTCCTAATACAAGTAATCATGTAGCCTTTTTCATTTTGAACTCTTTTTAAAAAAATTTTAAAAGAATCAATAACTTCATTCTTATAAGCTAAAAAATTAAACCAAGTAAACCTAGAGTAGTCATCTATAAGGATAAGCATAAAGTTTTCCTCCTAAACCACCAATTTTATTAGGTCCAAATAAATCTAAATGAATCAATTCAAGAGGTCTAGAAGTAGTCACAACATTCTTGGATTTGAAAGAGCTTTTGTGTTGCTTCCTAAGTTGGCATGGTCCACAATACTTGTCCTTATGGAATTTCATCTTGGGGAGAACATACATTAGCTCCTCCATGCTTAGACATTGGAGTTAGTCCATGCTTGCATCTCCCAATTTTCTATGCCAAAGCCATGAATAATTGGTAATAGAAACTAAACATACAAAAACATTGTTAATATCAAGGTGTAAGTCAATTTTATAGGTGTTACCAATTCTTCCTCTTTTGAATATAAGTGCACATGAGATGTGTCCTTGCATCTTTTGCAGTCAAAATAAACATTATGACCTTCATCATATAATTAACTTATATTAAGCAAATTATGATTTAAACCCTCAACTAGCCAAACATTATCAATTAAATTCTTACATGTGCACCAATGGAACCAATGCTAATAATCTTACTTTTAGCATTATTTTCAAAGGTCACACTACCACCCTTCTTAGAAGTAAAGGATGTGAAAAGCATTGCATTACCAGTCATGTTCCTTAAAAATCCACTATCTAAAAGTTAAATGCAATCTTTGGTTGTAGATTTAAGACACATCTATAAAATAAAAGCTATTCTTTTCTTGTTAGGTATTGAAATGATCTTGGGTCTTAGGGGACTAGTCTTAAAAGGGTCCTTAAGTTTGAGGTTAGCCTTCCTAATATAGAAAACAGTGTTTATGTAACCAAATTTCATGCAATGGTGACATTGATATATTGGTTTGTTTCTTTATATCCTCCTTCTAGCAATCCTTGAGAGATGATGTTGGGTATCTTGGTATGCAAATATGTATCTAGAATGGGTATGAGTTCATGCATGCTTATGGTTGCTTCTATTTTTAGTATATATGTATGTATATTTAGCTCTTTGGAGGGTTAGCTTTAGAGTTTTGTGAGCCTTGTGAAGTCTTTTTAAGACTTTTAGGCTTGGTAGGTGCTTTAGTGTTCTTCACCACTTTAATACTAGAAGTTTAAAGTGTTGATGCTTTGATAAATATGGGGGCCTTTGAGGCGTATGTAGATATCATAGTCTAACCCAAATTTGGTGCTTGGTGGCCTTTGTACATTAATTAAAGTCTCCAAGGCCTCCTTACCCTTATGAAATTTAGAAATAGAGTTCTTCAACTCTTTAATCTCTTTTCTTAAAAATGCATTTTCTTTAGAAACATGATCTAGGCTAGAAGAGGTTTTGGAAATTTTATCCAAGAAGCCTTTTAACTACTCATTGGAGGTTTTCAATTCAATTGTAGAATTTTCAATTCAATAAAATCCTTCTCTAACTTGGAACATTTTTCAAGTCAATTATAGAACATTATAGTCAACTTTTTTTCTTTCCTTTTAAGCTTTTGGTCATTTTTTTACTTTTATTTTCTTATTTTTTTTCTATCTTATTCTTCATTGTGAGAAGACCAAATAACGTTGTCACTCAGTATAGATAAGGAATAAAGATGGGTCAACTTAACAAATAATCTTCGATTAAAAGATTGATTCGAATTCTCAAAGTTCTAGGTTCGATAATGGCAATCTACTTAAGTTATAGTGAAGCAACCAAACTATAGTTTTCTTAAGTGCTTGTGAAAATTTTCAATGCAAATTAATGCTAAGGTTTTAGACAAAGAAAGGGTTAGTTCATATAAGCAAGAGGAGAATGTAAATAGTTTAATTACAAATACTTCCTCAAAGGACTGGATTGGGGGAATTTCCTCTCCTGGTGAAGAAGTTAGGATGGTATCTTCATTTCCTGGTATTTTAGTACCTTCCTGTCCTGTTTAAGCTGCAGAAGCTAGTAACTGTGGATTAAGTTAAGGATTCACTGTCACACTCACTGCTTTGATAACCAGAAAGAGCTAAGCTATAAGTTAACTTCGGAATAAAAGCTGGTGCTTTAGATTGAGGGTTTCTCCTTAGTTTCGGCTGGAATCAAAGGCAGGGTTGCTCTTTCTAAGCAAGAATCTAGGATTGACTTTTAGGCTGATGACTGTGACATGTGGGATCGAAGTCCTAATCGTATACTAGCCCAAAATAACATAGTTGAAGAGCTAGACCACATGACTACCACTCACTTATGCCCTTGGCCTTAGGACAAGGCTTAGCTCACTGTTGGAAGATGGGAACAAATAGCTTTGATGAAAGACCTGCTTTCAGGCAAAAAATAACTAACTAATCTTATCCACTTATGAAATTGCCTATCTGACATGCTAGGAAGAATAATAGCTAGACCAAAAAGAACTAAAGAGTTAAAATCGGACTTTAGAAGTGGAGCATGGAACAACTTATATAAAGGCTGACTACCAGGTATGATCGCCGCTTTCTTCACCCATTAAAACTCGAATTTGATGTGTTAAGCATATAACTTCAATGGTTGGGTAGGGAATCAGTGCATACGGATCAAAGGTCAATTGTTCAAGCCTTTATCTCTCATTCCTTTCCGACATCCATTCTAAAACAAAATTAGTCAGGTCCTTGTAACCATTAGGGGTCCCCAACATCCAATTGAGCATACTTATCTATATTCATTTCACTTCTCCATAGTGTTGTTGGCAAGTCTTTTTTCTTCCCCTAGCAAAAAATGAGAACTCGACTATAACATAAAGAGAGATCATTCTTCTATGTCACCTTTAGAACCAAATGATAGGGAACACAATTATCCTTTTCCACACCATTATAAAGGATCTCTTTGAGATAGCCTTTATAAGTTCTTATGTCTAAAAAAGGGGCATCTACCTTTAGATAGAACATTAAATCTCGGATCTTATAACACTCTTATACTCTATATACTTATAATATATATACTCTATATACGTAGAGTACATATATAGAATACAAGAGTGGTACGATAATTTACTTTAAAATCACCTTTTAAATACATTAATTGTTAAAGTATGATCATATAAATTTATAAAGGAAAAATCTCTGCATAATTTCGCTAGCGTTTTGTTTATAATTTTAATATTCCTCAAAATAGCAAACACACAACCTGCATAAAATTCAACATTGTCAATAATAAAAATTTCACAAAAATCCTTTGTCCATCAACAATCCTCCAATTATCTCAACAATTTAGCCCAAACTTTATATTTTATAAATATACATACATATACACATGATATTTCCAATAATCATGACTAAAATACAAAGGATATATTTATTTTATATAAAAATAAATGTGTGCAGTAACACAAAATATACATGTATGCACCCCTGGCACAGCTCGTCTCGTGGTGCACTCAGTCTCCAAATTTTCAGTCACAGTCTAGGCCTTTCTGGTTTGAATCCCACTTACCTGCACTGTAATATCTCAAATAATATCCTAAAATTTTTGAAATAAATATTAATTGTTGTAAATTAATTAAATGATTAGTGTATATATTTGATTAAGGAAAAAGGAAAAAGAGGAGATGTATATATGATGTATATATGTAGATATATACATTATATACAAGTTAATATCTTGATAAGGTTAAGTGATGTTTTAATTATATTTATATTAATTAATGATAGTGGAAGATGACATATTTGGGATTATTATTATATTAATTAATTGCTTGGTGGAGAGTGAATTAGGGACATATGTTTGGTTAAAAGAGAAGTGTTTGGTTTGAGTTGTTGTTGACTATCATCTTCATCTTCTTTTTTCTTCTTTGGGCCGGCCACCACCATCTTCATCAAAGGAAAGAGATTTTGTTCTTCCTAACTCAAGAAATTGAAGGATTTCAAGTGATCAAGTTGGAGTTTTAAGGATTTTTCTCCATATTTGGTAAGCTTCCAACTTGTTTCTTTAATTTCCTTTGAGAGTGTGTTTATGAGTTTGTTGGATGTTGATGTAGTTGTGTTTATGGTTGATTTTGGATATGTTTGAAGTTCTTGTGTCTAGATCACTTTGAATTTGGGGTTGGATTGAAGAAGAAGGTTAAGTTTGGTGAAGAAAATAAGAGTTGTGGATTGTGTAAGTTTTGAGTTGTGAAATATGGTTGTGATTGTGTTTGTTGCTTGTAATTGAGTTGTTTTGATGTTTACATAAGTGTCATGTGGTATTATGATGGAATTGGTTGAGTTTGTATGGAGTTGAAAAGGTTAATGATAGATGATTTTTGGATGAGGCTTTATTGTGGCGATATCAGGTTTTTGGCCTGACACACCCAGTAACATGGCCATGCCTTTGGGCATGTCAATGGTTCTGTTTTCAGTGTTGGTGACACGACCAGTGACATGCCCATGTCACTGAGCATGTCACAGCTTCTGTGTTGTAGTATTGACACGTGCAGTGACACGCCCATGTCACTGAGCTTGTCATAGCTACTATGATGTTAGAGGATTGACATGACCAGTGACACGCCCATGTCACTGAGCGTGTCATAGCTTCTGTGTTGTTGAAATTTTTTTACACGTGCAGTGACACTCCCATGTTACTAAGAGTGTCAAAGCTTTTGTGATATGGGTTTAGGGCATGGTCATGAACATGCCCGTGTTGTTGAGCATGTCAAGTGTAGAGGTTGCCCTAGAAAGTGCTTTTCCTTATTTCTTATGTGTATCACTAAGTGAGTATTTATAATCACCTTTGGTTTAGGCTTTGAAGAGAATTGAATTATCAATCCAAGTGTTGAGGGATATATTGGAAGAGGAAATTATAATTGGTGTTTGTTGCTCTTAGAGGTAAGTACAAACTTTGATTGATTGCATACATTTACATGACATTGGGACTTAACACATTTGATTGGAAAAATGTGTTAAGTTAATATATTGTTGATGAATGAGAAATATTTTATGATATGCATAATGTGAATTATGTTGATGTATTAAAGTAATGTGTTGTAATTGAAAAGAAATGTGGAATAATGTGATGAGATATGTGAAAACATAATGTAATAAATTGATGTTTATATAAAAGAGAAAAATGAGAAAAGTGGGAAAAAGATGATATAATAAGGCAATGTGCCTAGTTTGATCATAAGAAAGGATTTGAGAATGGAATTATGAAAGGAATGGATAATGAGAAATATGAATAAATTGTGTGCCTAGTATGTTATTCAATTTTTAGAGTCCTGGGTTTGGCGGCATGCCTATGAATGCCTACGGGCTAAACGCTGGGCTGGTGAAAAGACCGGGTCGTAAGCCAGGTCCAGTTGATAAATATGATATTTTTGGGGTGAAAAGACCGGTCGTAAGCCTCAAAAACAAATCTTTGAAGCTAGACTGAGTGAAAAGACCATGTCATAAGCTTAGATCTAGTTGGATTATCCATGGATATATTGCCTACGGGGCTAGACACAAGGTGTCATTAAGGACTAAAGCAGTAACTCTGAAATTTGAATAGCATATTAAAACCTTTTTGGGCCCATGCTTGTCTTTGCTTTAATGTGAATTATGAATTGAGATACAATTGAGTAATATAACGTTATTAGTAGTGATATTCATATGTGTTGTGCAATGACATTGCATTTGAATTACATTATTATCAAAGTTTGTACCACTAAGCTTCTGGCTTAGTGCGATTGCCATTCATAGCGCAGGTAACAGGGTAGATCCGATTGAGCCGAAGAGTTCGCTAGACCGAGTTAAGTCTAGGCTTGGGCCTTTGAGTGCAGAGTTGGTTTGGACATCAAGATCATAGATAAATTGCCAGCATGTATATATTTCATATTTTTGTACATATTGATTTTGGATGTATATAAATATGTATATTTCGCTTCCGTAATCTATCAAATATGTTTCGGATAAACCTTTGGTAATGAAGTTAAATAGGTTTTAATAAGTAATATATCATCTATTATTTTTATGATGTCGATTGAATATTTTAAGATTATACAAATGGTATAAGTGATATGTTGATTGTTTAAAAAGGTTATGACATTCTTATATCCTCTATACGCATATTATACGTAATGAGTATATGGGGTGTATGTATATTGGGTATAAGGGTGTTACATGCATGATCCATACAACTGCGCTAAGCTATAAAGCTTAATGGTACAAGCTTAAAACAACACATATATATATTGAAATACTTTATCATGTTGTCATTTACAATAATATTATAATTACCATTTAATTATAACTCATTCATCACACATATATATCCAAATACTCATCTTTTATTACGATTTACAGTATTATAAAACACACTTGTATTAACACACATTTTCATTACATCCAACTACACACACACACATATTGGGTCTAATACTCCCTATACAATTATCAAGTCCATATTTTACATCAATTCTAAGACCCAGCTCTACTAAGGTCCATTTTCAATTTTGATCACATGACCTAGCTCTGTTCAGGTTAAGACTTAGCTCTACATAGGTCTAACAATATATATATTATCATCTCAGCTGTCTGGACAAGTAATTGTATATATCACAAATATATAGTATCTTATCAAACTTTCACATCAAATTGTATTAAGTTCCACCATATTTACTCTTTTTCCACATCCTTTCATATTGTCCATGTTTATAGCTATTTTTCCATATTTTCATTCTTATTACTTATCACATTGCATATTTCTTATCTTCTTACTCATGGTTAAACATATCTCACATTCTATGCATAAACATATCAATAGTCATTCTATAATGGCTCACTTTACATATCACATACAATAACCTCCCTTTTAATTGTATACTACTAATTCTTATATCTCATCCAAAAGTAAAAGTTTTAAACTAATTTGTAAATTTATAATGTGTTATGCCATCTTCAACATTATTTGAATAATAATTATTATAAACTTGTACTAACCTTGTTTGCTTTCTAAATTCCCTTCAAAACACTTTCCAAGTAAAAATCCTAAACTCCACCAATTTGATCTACACACATATAGATCCAACAATAAATATTATTATTCATTTAAAATCACTGTTATAACCAATGTATGTCAAATTACACTTATTCATACAATTTCTAGCAAAATCTCCTTAAAACCCTAAATTTTCAATTTACTACTTTATTCAAACTTCAATCTGCCCAATTCATTTTTAACATTTAACTTAAAATCATCATTTACATAACAAAATAATAATAAAACAACTCATTCCCACAATTATCGAAACCTCTCTCTAAAATTCTAATTTTCACATAATATGGACATAACCCTAACCTCATCCAATTTACCCATAATTAATTTCTAACCATAAAATCATCACATACATATTAAAATAACATTAAATTATTCCATTTTAATAATTATATACATTTATACGAAAACCCTAATTTATACATATTCATCTATAATCCCTATATTCATTAACTTAGTTCATTTCAAATAGCCAACCATAAATTCATCACATACTCATCATTTAAAATTCATTACTATCTATTTTAGAAATTTAAACTCACTTTTTCTCTCTAGCCATTCCATATATAATCTTAAAATCTTAAAATAACCAACTTAAGAAGAATTACTTACTTGTTTTACTTGATTTTTCTTCAAAATTTCACTTGAAATCTTGAGATTCTTAATTAATTTGAAGTATTTTGAAGAAAAAATTTCCCTCTCTCTACCATGGAGACCAAGGAAGGAAGAAGATCTATTTTTGGTCCTTTTCTTCATTTTCCATCAATTAATAATAATATAATTATTTGTTTATTTATTTAGTTATATATTTTTCTTTTAATTTTCACCACACACTTTTCTTCTTACTTTGACTTTTCTCTATTCTCTTATTATTATTATTATTATTATTATTATTATTATTATTATTATTATTATTATTATTTCCCAACACAAATGTATACTTTACATATATGTACATGTTACATATATATCATATATATTTTACTTAGATATTACATATGCCTTTATATATATGTTTATGTCATATATATATTATGCATATGTAATGTATATTTAGTGTATATAATATGTGTCCAACATATAATAAACATATACTATGTATTTATACTATGTATATATTATATATACATTAGGTATATACAACACTTATACCTCTTCCAATACATTAATATATCTCCAAATACTTATTTAATTTATCTAGAACCACAGATATTATAATTCTCTTCCCTTAAAATAATTTTGTCCTCGAAATTATCTACCACTATAATTAAATTCCATTAACACAAATATCAATCTCAACTATCCCCCTAAAATAATTCTCTTAATTATCTACATAAATCTCAAAATTAATACCAAGAATTCTCAATTTTATCAAAATAACAAAACTACTCAATCAATCAATGCATTCATAACATCAAGTAATAAAAATTTACCTTCATCCCTTTCTAGAGCATCATTTCTCCTCTGCATCCCATAAACTCTATGTAATGCTCCCTCCAGTCTATCCACAGTCACATATTCTTCTCTATGACCCTATTTGTATCCTGTCCTACCACCTCCGCTACTCTTGCCCACTCGAACACTAGAGGTCTCCATATGCCTATTCTCTGGTGGCTCTGGGTAATCTCTAATATAATGATTCTAGGACCCACATCTGTAATAGCCTCTAGAATTAACTCCCTAACAAACACATCTATGTGCTCTACTACACTAAGTACATATGGGTGGGAGCACTAGCTACAGACGCTACAGGCCTTTGCCTCTGATGAGAGGGTCCACTAGACTGCTCCCGACTCTCACCAATATCCTGTGACAAATCCTCTCGCCCCCTCTTATGAGATATCTCTACCTCCAACTAGGGTCTCTTACCCTTACTCTCTTCGAATGCTTTAGCAGCTGCATCCCTAAGCTTTCTCCACATTTCATGCAATTGATACTAACCTATAGAAATCCTCTTATTGCACTGTAGCCACCTGACACATAATAGATGGCTTTAATCCCTCTTCAAATCTTCTACATCTATTTGCCTCATTAGGGATAATCCCTCCTGCATACTTACTTAGCCTTAGAAACTCCTTCTCAGACTCTATTAAACTCTTCTCACCCAGCTTCAACTTAAGAAACTCCTTTTTATTCTTATCTTTATACTAGTTAGGTGTATATTTCTTCCCAAACTCTAATAAGAAAGCCTCATATGTCAACACTGGTGGTTGAGCTAACCCCTAGGGAACTGTCTTCCACCAGTCATATGTATCCCCCTACAAAAGAGAGTGCATAGTCAAATTTCTCTTCTGCAATAGCCTATAACTAGACAAACACCGTCTCTACCTTACTCAGCCACTACTCTACCACCTCTGGATCTGTAGTGCCTATGAAATCAGTGGCCCCATACTTTCTCAATTTATCATATTTCTTAGTTTGCTACTACTACTGCACAAGGACTGGATGGAGTAACTCCACCAATTTGATCTATATATATATACCAAACAACAAATATGATTATTTATTTAAAATCACTTTTATAACTAATGTATGTCAAATTACCCTTATTCATACAATTTCTAGCAAAATCTCCTTAAAACCCTAAATTCCCAACTTACTACATTATCCAAACTTCAATCTACCCGATTCATTTTTAACATTTAACCTTAATAATCATTTGCATACCAAAATAACAATAAAACAACCCATTCCCACAATTATCAAAACCTCTCTCAAAAACCCTAATTTTTATATAATATGGCCATAACCCTAACCTCATCCAACTTGCCCTTAATTAATTTCTAACCATAAAATTATCATATACATATCAAAATAACACTAAATTATTCCATTTCAAGAATTATATATATATCTATACCAAAACCCATATTCATTCATAATCCCTAAAATTCATCAACTTAGTTCATTTCAAACAACCAACCATAAATTTTGCACATACTCATCATTTAAACTTCATTACTTTCTATTTTAGAAATTCAAACTCACTTTCTTTCTCTATCCATTTCATACATAATCTTAAAATCTCAAAATAACCAACTTAAGAAGGATTACTTACTTGTTTTACTTGATTTTTCTTCAAAATTAGATTCTTAATTAATTTGAAGTATTTTGAAGAACTAATTTCTCTCTCTCTCTCTCTATACATGTAAAAATAGGCCATGGAGAGCAAGGAAGGAAGAAGATGGCTATTTTTGGTCTTTTTCTTCATTTTCCATCCATTAACAATAATATAATTATTTATTTATTTATTTTTCTTTTAATTTTTACCACACACTTTTCTTCTTACTGTGACTTTTCTCCCTTCTCTTATTATTATTATTATTATTATTATTATTATTATTATTATTATTATTATTATTTTTATTATTATTATTATTATTATTATTATTATTATTATTATTATTATTATTATATTTCCCAACACAAATGTATACAATACATATGTATACTATATATTTTATGTGTATGTATATGTTACAGATATATCATATATATTTTACTCATATTGATCAAATATATATATATATATATATTACTTATATATTACTTATATATTACATATACCTTTATATACATGTTTATGAAATGTATATTTAGTGTAAATAATATGTGCCCACCATATAATAAATATATAATATGTATATACTATGTATACACTATGTATACATTAGGTATATATAACACCTATACCTCTTCTAATACATTAATTTATCTCTAAATACTTATTTAATTTATCTATAACCACGGATATTACAGATCTACCCCCCTTTTGTCAAGTACCGCAGCTCAAGAGTACCCATCACTTACTAGCTTTGCTTCTACTTGTTTTTCAATGTCAAATTGAGTTTGAACTAGTACATTATCAAAATACATTGAGTCCTTCATAATAGGAGTTAATAACAAATCGAACTTAATTTACTGAGCCAGTAAGTGGCTTCTTGCTCTCGAATTCTATCATCGAGTAAGGGTTGATAAATAAGCACCGGAAGATTGACGCTTGCTTCTGACCCTATCACTTCTGAGCCTGATCACATTCCATTGATCCAGACGAGGCCATCATATTGACAAAAAAGAAGGATGTACCATCTGCAAGGAGGGCATGGAACAGATTATCAATGGCCAAAGTCAAACCATAGGAGCAACTTATTTTTATAGCCAAGGTCGAGAGAGTGTGCGCCCGCTCCCACCCCCCTAAGAGAGTAAAAAATTTAACTCACTAATAACACAAAAAATTCCATTGTGCCGAGTCAAAGAAATAGAAAATAGCAGATACCAAATTAGGCCTTACTCAGATTCAATCCAGCGCCCTTATAACGCCCGGTTCATTGGAATCAGCCTCCTTTTCAAGTATAAATATTATTAAATTCTTAAGCATTATAATATTGTCTATACTGCATGCAATTATTGAACTAAGTAACCATTATATTATAAATCAAACAAACAAATAAATGGACACCCATCCAAAGATGAAAACATGCCCTTACAAATGTCAAATGTCCACAAAAAAATAAATAAAATAGGACACTTACCTAAAGGTGGAAACATGTCCCTTACAATTGTTCCAAAGTCTTTAAATAAATTAAATTACAAAAAATAAAAAATTAAATAAATAAGGCACCCACGAGTAAAAAACATGCCTTTTACATCCTTAAAAAATCCAAATAATAAAATTAACACCATTCAACCATTCTTATCAAAATAAATAATCCAAACATATAGTTTAATTGTTACAAAAATAATAATAAGTTAGAGTTTAATAAAAGAAAATTAAGGTTAATCAAAAATTACAATCCACAAATAAATATTGACCCAATTGACGAGGGGTCGCGTACGGCGGTAGACGATTTACTTGATATGGTTTTGTTTGGAAATTAGTGTTTCTATCTAAACTAGGATTTTATATTTATACAAATTATGGTTTTTAGGTTTTAGAAACAAGATTAGGGATTAATAAAGAATTTAGGGTTTAGAAAACATAAATTAAGGTTTCAAATTCAAATTTAGGGTTTATTGATCATTTAATTAATTTTAGGTTTGAACCTATTGCTTACTGTAAAATAACTTATAAAACCATATCTATAATTTTGGTAATATAGTGAAATGAAATATTGAAGATAACCAATCAATTCAATTTGTAATTTGGTAACTAGTGAATGATGTATTGAAGTTAATCAATAGATTCAATTAAATTGGTTAATAGGAATTATACCTACGTCGTTGGCTACTCCAAGGTAAGTTTACTGAACCAAGCTTGATTGAATGATTATCTGCTGGATTGTCTGGATCGAGTGAAATCTTGGCTGATGCTTTGATGAGCAATGGACAAATAGATATTATATGCTATTGTCTTCTATTTTGCTCTTTTTATCTTTTCTTTCAATTATGGTTGCCCAAGAATCTTAAAACCCAATTTGTTGCCCCCTCTCTATGTGTTTTTAATCTTGTATTTATAGGTAAAACCATTCAATTCAAACCCTAATCTCTGCTTCTCCGAAGGCCTTTTAGATGTTGAGTCTAATTAGGAAGCTTAATTTGTCCCAAAACTACAATTAAAATTGAATTAAAAGACCCATAGTGAATTAGGAATACCTAATTCACCATGGACTCCCAAATTCACCATGGACATTAGTCCATGAAGAATTGGAAGCCTCAATTTACCATGGACTAGCATCCATGGCGAATTGGACCATGGTTCCAAGGTGGTGTGGCTTTTCGGGCTTAGACAGGCTTATTCCAAATTTTAAAGTTAGATCAAATTTAATTCAAGCTTTTAAAAATTGAGTTAGAGTTGATTTGGTCCTTTAAAAATTAAATCAGACTAGGTTAGGGTTTTAAAAATTAAACAATTTAATTTAGGCCATTTAAAATTGGACCAACCTAATTCAAAGCTATAAACTAGGTAGGTTTAATCTTTTAAAATTGGACCAAATTTAGCTTGGCCTTCTTTAATTGAGAATATATTAGCTTATGGCCAAAATTAAGGGTCTATAAGACCCCAAGCAATAAAGATTAATTAAGTAAACTAATGCTTAAAACATCAAAGTTCGGGCATCTGAGCCATTTGAGGTCCTTCCATCTACCTCTATCTCAATAGCTTTCAACATCAAGTGATTTGATTAGCTTACATCAGATGATGTTCTAAAGGTGGCCTTTGCTATCAGTCCACTAATTTCATTGCCTTGTCCTATTCCTTCAGCTATGATATTAGAAAGCGATGTAGGATTTTAAGACACACAGTGCTCTAAGCCTAGATGCTTTTCACTTGCAGAGACTATTGGAGTCTTATAATAGAGTATTTTATTGCAGCTATTCGAGATTGGTGCTCCTTTACACATGGCTTATACTTCAACCTTCATATGACTCGTTAGAAAAAAGAATGAATTTAGTGGAATAATGGAGAGTTATACACCAAGAGATTTTCCAAAGGCTTATAGTTATGGATAGATATAACAATAAAGACCGTAAAGACTAACCAACCATAGAGAGGTGTGAAAGCTACTTGACCAATAAGGGATTAGATGCTTACCTGAACTGAGGTTACTGGCTTTCGACTATAAAGGTTTTAAACACTAGGCATAAGTCACAGGGGGTATGGGGATTCCTCTTTCCCTTTAAACCTGGTGAAGTCCATCTAAGAGTAAATAGTTTTTTTGGTTACCCCCAAAATGATAGTGATCTTTCTCTCAAAACTTCTCTGATAGTCTCTAAAGTACAATCGGTATGCAATAAGTAGAGGTCTTTTTGTATAAGGGATAGTCTTTCTACCTTTCTTCTCAGACCTCTTATTTATATCTCCCTCCTCTCGCTTCGCTCGAGACCTAAAGCTCTTTGCTCATCCTGGAATCTCACATCTTGATCTCTCTTTTTGTTCCTTAACCTATAAGTGGAAAGACCCAAGAAGTTCATAAAATGTATAAGAGTGAGCCAAAAACCTGACCTCTCTGCCTATTCCTTTAAACAGACAGGCACAATAACTGGTATTAGCTTATTCCCATACCTATAAGATTCATTGCTTCCTTAGGGGTCTATCTTTTTTGTTCAATTGGTGGTTGGTGACAAGATTTTTTTATTTGCTTTTATCTTATTTTCCTTTGAAACTCATATAGTTATTGAAATATCAAGCCCAAGCCTTACCGAATACCCCCGTCAGCTGGGCTCTCATCTACTATGGTTACCCATATCCTCTAGCCTGAAAAACCATCTCCATCTCTTGTCTTTTTTCTCCTCTTCGACCTAAAATAAAAGGTTCAACCTACTTGAGAGAAATGTTCACATGCTTTAAAGATTGATTAAAATTTCCTCAGTTACTGATCTATTATATGTAGTGAACAAGGCCCAGTACAAGCAAGCTATTTGATAACCTCTCTCTTGTTCGGCAAGCACATCTCCTTAGCCCATGAATAGAAGCAGGAAAAATTGAAATGGTAGCTAGTTTAGAAAGAGAAACTTCTATCAAGCTTTGCACTAGGGAATTTTAATGCCTTAGTTCTTTTCACCTTTGGTAGAGCCAATTAGCATAGAACTCCTCACTATCGGTAAGGGAGAGGCTCGATGGAATTCAAGGGAGCTCTCCTTCTAAGCATTGTGATTACATCAAGGCCTAGGTTGGGGCTTTAACCATGATTGCGTCTTGCCTAGGTGATTAAAGGTAGTAGAAGAGAGTAAGTAGTTTCAATGGAAGCAAAAGCAGCAGCATACAAAAATGGGGAATAGGCTACCTTTGCTACCCTTAGCCTCTCTAATCACCTCCCTAACGAGTGGGAAAAGAGATAGGGGTGATCAGCTAAACATTTAGCCCTTCCTAGCTCTCACTTTAAAAAAACAATAATTATAGAATATAGGTGGGGGAATGGGGAACTTATCCCAATTCAGATATCTTTCTTCAATAAAGGAGCAAGTTGTTTCCACTAGTCTATAGCTTTACAATGAGCAAGGGCTTTCCAGCATGCCAACTCCACCAGCTTTGGGAGGAGTGGAAGTCACAAACATCCTACCTCCAACATAACAAATATGTATAAGCATGGCATTTCAGGAGTGGATAGTCGGATGTCTATGGTAACTCATATGATACATCAGCCAAGCTTATGGGCCTTGACCAATGATTATTCCTAGGCCTAGTCAACCACTTAGAACCTTCTTTTGGCCTATAAAAAAATAGGGGTAAGCTAAGGTGGCCCATTGGAAGTTTAATAGTGCAACAATTGAACCAAATTACTGATTTCTTGATGCAGCCTATGGCACTTAAAAGAACCATAACATGTCGAAGAAACTTGGCAAAATGACTCCTCAATAGCATCACTCAATGCCTTTGTTGAATCAGGAAATTTAGAAGGAGATCTTGTGGTTAAAGAAATTTCTACAATTGATTGAAGGTCTAGCAAATCCTTACAAAAACCTCTTTGCCACTAGGCGAGCACTTTAACCCCACCTGTCAACACGTGCATCTCATTCTGCGGATGCCTCCTATTTATCTATCCATCTCGGACATCTCGGCTAAAGCATATTATATCGTAAAACAAATAAAGATGGTTTATGGTGTTAAGTCATAAACCTATACTTGAATTGAGGCAAACTTACCCTAAAGAAAGAAGAATGGAGAAGCTGACCTGGAATAATGCTATGCTCCATAGCGTCTTATTTCATACTTAGCGAGCCGGTCATTCTCCTATTTGTCCCTATCATTCTTATAGGTATTTAACCCACCCTTTCATACATGTTTGTCTCCATTTCATTCCTTTCATGATTTCAATTTCTTTACATCTGTAGAGGCCAAATAGTATGCCACTAAAGCTAAAGCCAAGTAAAGTAGTTCTCCACTTCAGCAATCCCCATCTGTTGTATCTAAATATGTTGTTTTGTCCGTTGAGCAAAAAAAAAGCATAAGAATAAAATGTTTTAAATGAAGAATATGCACTAAGAAAAGACATCGTAAGGAATGAACATAAAATAAGAAAAGAATTTTCATAGAAAAACTAGTAGCCTGCAAGCGAATGAGTAACAAAAGTTATTAAATTAAGGCGAGACCATAGGAGCTTGCTTCGAAGGCACACCAACACTTGATTTTGAGAAATGCTTACCAAAATAGATACACCTCCTATAGTTGTTGCTAAAACTCCGAGTGAAGTCTAAATAGGCCATGGACTTGGATCTACTAATGATAAGAATGCCTATAAGATTCAATTATAATCCACTTTGCCTCGATTTTTCATCTCCACTTCTTGCTCTAAAAATGAAGAAAGACTTGTCAAAAATTACTGGTTGGTTTTTTCCAACAAAGAAAGACATGGGAGTCTTTGGGAATGAGATTATTTTGATTCTCTTACGATATTTAGAGTTCTTCTCTTATGATATTTTGAGTTGGACGAAAAGAGTGTCGCTAAATGTAGATATGATCTTATATACGATACCAACAAAGACATCTTGGTACTTCCTCCTGCCAATCATTTAATGCTAGTGGAGCAAAGGTAACCCTACTAGTGCTGCTTTATTTGTGATCTTCTAAATTGATCGATTTAGGAAGTCAAATTGAATTCAGTTCAATTGCTTGTGTGTGTTGTTCTGAGTTGCTTGCATAATGCTACATCTGACTCAATAGCTTCTTTTTCCTTTAATTCTTTATGTGCAAAAGCCCTTCAATTATATGCAAGCACTTTTCTTATTGTATAAAGTATAAAGTATCACAAGTAAGGCAGCAAGAAGAAGAGGAGGCTCAGCCCTTAAATGTTGCGTTAGAATTACCTCTCCATCGCTGAAGAAAGAATCTCACCCTTCCACTATCCCTACTATTTGACATTTCCCAAAGGAGTGAATCAGTGAGAGAGGGAAGATTTAATATTGGACAGCCTTCCAACTCTATTCTCTTTCCTCCAAATCAATCACTAATGTATAACTTTTGAAAAGCTTTCATTGGAACTTCACCTTTCTTGATTAGTAGGTTGCTAGAATAAGTTATTTTAAAATAGGTTGTTGTTGTTCAAGAATCTCTTATAAAGCAATTCTTTCACTCCTTGTCCTAGTATATAAGATATAAGAAGGAATTAACTATTGGAGTGAATCTCATAAGCTAGAAAGAATATTCTTAATGCTCCCATGTTTGAATCTATACTACTTTCTTTTATTTTAGGCCATTATCTCTAGTTATTGTAGTAGCAAGCACCTATTGGAGGGGAATAGGATGCAGTTTAAGCTCTTCCTTATTCTTCTTTAAAGTCTTCCTTTGTTTGTTCAAATAAATGGCATGAGGCAAAGAAGGGATTTACTTGAAATTCATCTTAAGAGATAGACTTTAAGATGTGGAACTCTTTGCTAAAGGATCATATCTTTGAGATGCTAAGAATAGAGGTTTTTTCCTTACTTATTCGCCTCTACTACTGAAAGTGCTAGCACACTTGTTATGCCAAAAAAATGGTCAAAGCAGTGGAAATTAGCCTAATGTTTCTCCTACTCTAGAAAGAGTAAAAGGCTCCTCTAAGAGGCCAAGCGATGCCTTAGCACACTAGTCATATTCATATTATAGTTATAAACAAGTGGCCTAAGCACCTAAACAAGCAAGGAAGTAAACCCTTTTCATTTACTTTGTTATTAGTTGATTCTTTGAGTTATGACCTAAAAAACTTCTTTCCTAGCTGAAAGGCAAAAGCAGATCTCCCTTAGGGCTTTTATCGCTTCTATCTGGGTATGCCCTACTTGGGCTAGTTAGTAAACACCTAGTTGGTCAATCAGTATACTTAAACTTGTTTCCATTTTTAGATTTGTTTGAGACTCCTTAGCTACTTTGTCGAGTAATATCTTTCTTCATCGGTCTTATAGTCCCTTTATCTAATTTCATACTTTTACATTGGAATGATTGGACTTAGCCTCTTATCGAATGATATTTTTTAGTATGAATTGAAAATTTAAGTCTAACATTTACTTGTATAAATTATATATATTAAATAATATATTTTGCAACAATTTTATTCATATATATATAGTTTGCACCCAAAATTAACAAAATTTTTGTGCTTAAAGAAAGTCAAAGTTGGTTTAAAAAAAGTGACTAAAATTGTGGAAGTTAATGGAAAAATGGAGAACGAAAGTGAGGTTGTAACTTTAAGTCATGGATATGGAATTTCTTTAATGCATCAATGACTTTCAAATTTTTAGGAAGCACTACTTCATAATTCCACAAAAAAAAATAGAGATGGGTTTAGTGGCCTAAAATTAGAAAGCCATTTTCAAAGAAGATGTTTAAAAGGAAAAAAGGAAAGAAGACGAAGGACCATTATTATAACCAACAATCTAAACAAAATCAATCAAATAATCATGAGAACTATAATGTTTGAAATTTTTAAGCAGTGATTTTCTAAATTATATAGAAATTGAAAGGTATATAGTGTTGATAGTGACCCATTTATTTGAAGTAAATGGAAAAATGGGATCGTTTAAGCATTTAAAAGTTACAAGTTAAATCCAGATATGGATTTAATTGGCATTTTTTAAAAAGAATCTTAAAGCGGTAAAACTTTACAAAAAAAATATCCTTTTGACCCTAAAATTAGATTTTTTTTTTTTTGAAATTGAGATGAGAGACATAGATAATAGAGTTTTAAATTAATTAAAGAAATTATTTTTACGATTTTAAGAAATTAAAAGTCAGATTTAGAAATATTTTAAGAAAGTAGGTTACCAAAGTTTTAGTATGAGCATCACATAGGATTAAAACCCTAAATAATATATAAATGAAAGTCAAATTTTTTTCTTCTTCTTCCACCCAAACTACCATAAATTGTTCACCATAGCCAAATTTCTTTTTCTTCCTTCTTCTTCTATCAACATGGATAGAAATCAAAGAAATTTTACATGCAAATTAAAAATTCTAAGAGAATTCATTAGATTATGTGAGAATCACCAAAATCATCACCAAAAAATCAAAGGAAAATTGATAACAAGAGAGAAAGAGCTATTTCAAAAAGAGTTTTATGCCTGTATATTAATAGTTTACTATTTCTTAGTTGTCTTTTGATTTTTATTGATTATGGAAGTTACTTAACTTATTTTATTTGAATTTTTGAGAAAGAATCAATTAATTAAACTTATTAAGAAGAAAATTTAAATATGGAATTAAGTGAAAGAGAATTTGGTTAGTGGTTCATTTTTTTAATGATTCTATATGTGTTTCTATAACTTTTTAGCCTAAAATTATGTTTAGGACAATTTTTGATCCATAAAAGAATTTATTTAGTGTTTTGGCAAATTTAGGGTTTAGAGATAGTTTTGGAACTAATTCTTGAAGAAATTGATTTTGAGTTCAACATTGATTAAGAATAAGTATATTTATGTAGTTTTAAATAAAAATTAAGTTTAAAGAAATTATTGTACTTTTAAAGTATTGAATTTATGGTTGTGTCAGTTTAGGGTTTTGAGAAAATTTAAAGTTTTGGAATTAAATCGATTGTTTATAATATATTTGGTAAACATGCTCTAAATGGAATGTGTTTGACTTTGATTTAAGAATAAATTTTTACATGTATGGTTAAAGTGAAGACATTTGAATGATAAAGAAGGAAAGTGTTTTCTTTTTAAAGAATTGTTATTATTTTTAACAAAGTGATATTATAAATGTGAGATTGGTTGGAAATGAGAAAGAAATTGAGTTGTCCGAACCGTACTGACATTAAACCAAGCTTCTGGATTGAATGGCTAGCCAGAGGGTGGATGTCACTACTGTTACTTGACACTCTATCTCACTACTTCTACTGGACACTCTGTGTCACTACTGTTACTAAACATTTTGTGTCATTAGTTTTGCTGGGCAATTTGCTATTATTGGCTATTAGCCATACTAACTAATAGATTACTAGGTATTTACCTGTCACTACTGAACTTGCTATCTATTGGCATTATCGACCGATCAACCATTGGTAAATTTTACCGACAGAAAAATAAATTCTATTGGTATTACCGACAATAGATGTTTCAGTTGGTAATACTGATAGAATCTCGATCGAAACATACAAAGAAGAAAATTTCAATATGGCCAAAAAATATTATATCTATCAGTAGTTTCAAAAGAAATATCTTTCAGTATTATCAATGGATGTTGTATTTGTCGATAATATCGATAGAAATCTTTTACCGATAATATCGACATATTTTTTTTATAGGTAAGATCGACAAAAACTCTTCTTGCTAACTTACCAAGGGATGTTCTATCTGTTAGTATTACCGATAAATATTCCATCGATAACCTTTATCGCATAGTTTTTTTTTTTTTCCGACAATCGGTTTAACTGGTTTTTTTTGCCAACAGATTATGTCTATTGATTGGTAATTTAAAATTTATTTTTTTATTTTCATTATTTTTATTTTATTTTTATTTTTTATAATTTTAATTTGTATTGTATTTTTGTAATTTATATATTAAAATTATATTAAATGATAATATTGTTAGTAAATTATATTTTATTTATTTTATAATATATATTTGTAATATATTTTTATAATTTATATATTAAAATTATATTAAATAATAATATTAAAACAAATTAAAATATAATACTACAATTATGATATTATATGGAAGCTAAAATATAATAGTAAAACTATATTTAAAAAATTAAAATGTTATAAATAAAAAAAATAAATGTAATATAGACAAATGTGCATAAATAATAAAATAAAGTTAAAAAAATCCTAAGATCCAGAAGTATGAGGCGATGGAGGTGGAGAATGATGACACAGAGGCTACTGTTGTAATAGATCAAATGGTCCTTGTAGGCAGTTGGTCAGAAACTCTTGCTACTGTGATTGAAATTTTTAATAATTATTAATTTTTAAATTCTAAAAATATTGATTTATATTTTATTACATATGGAAACTTAAACTAAACTAAATATGTAATAATTTTTTGGTTAATTTCAGTTTTTTCAATAAATCCCTAAAAAGTCCTAAAATAACAAAAATTATATTTTTTTCACATTATCATATAATAAATAAACAAAAAAATTATAATTTTTAACAATTTTTTTACATAACCCCTAAAATAACTAAAATTTTAATTTTTTTCACAAAACCCCTAAAATCCATAAAATATATAAAATTTTAATTTTTTTCACAAAACCCATAAAATAACAAAATTTTAATTTTTCACATTATTATATAATAATAAAAGAAATTTTTATAATTATTAATAATTATAAAATACTATTTTTTTATAACTATAAATCCCTTAAATCACCAAAATTTTCATTTTTCATTCAATATGCAATTTAATTTTAATGTGCAAAAATATGATTTTTTAATAAAAAGTATAATTTTATTTTTTAAAATAAAAAATAGAATTTCACAAAAATTATAATTTTGCATATAATTCCATTTTAAGATATAACAAAAAAATATAATGGCAGAAAAAAATATAGAAAACATATATATATTACATATATTTTTTACAATTATAATTTTTACTTATAATTTTAATTATAATTTTAGTTTTTATTGGTATTAGAGTCATTCTCTTTTAAGGGTGGTAGTGGATGGATATAAAACTGTTTTATAATTAAATTTTTTATTTATAGATCTAAAAGTGATTAGTGTTGACTAGGATTTGGATATGCAGTAAAATCCGTTTCAGCCGATGGTTAGGCATTTAGGGCAGTAAGTCAATGGTCGCGTCTGAAAATAATATGAATACACTTTAAAATCTATTTTTCAAATATTTAGAGATGGAGCTATTTTTATGCAAATCTACTAGTACAACTAGATCTGATAACTCTGAGTCATCAAAAAGCAAAAGAATTATAAATAGAAATGAGGTAATATTAGAAGATTTTAATAAAGCAGTTGATAATTAGGTAATACCTAACATAGATAAAGAATAGATTTATAAAATTTCTAAGTTAAATATATTTAAAAATGATTACATAATTAAATTTGAAGAAAGAGATGTACAGTTAAGTAAACTCTTTGAAAAGATAACATTATTGCCGGCAGAATCCATAAAGCACCATAAAAATAAAAAATATAAATATATACATATACATATAAGACTTGTACAAATAAGAATAAAGCCTTTAACCAGAGAATGTTTAAATACTAGTATCTTAGCAGTTGTTAGAGATGCTAGGTTTGTAAATTTTAATGATTCATTATTAGGAACTATAGATATCAGTATGAGTAGTAGACCTATCTCATTTGACTGTTTTCCTGATATAACTATATCCTTAAATGATCCAAATATATTAAAGAGTGTAGTATTAGAAAATAAAACTCATAATTATAAAATGCTTGAAGGATCCATTCTAGTAGCATTAATGTATAAAATAAAGTATAAAGCTATGGTATCTGCTTTTGCAATAAAATATGTTATGAAACCTAAATTAGGAGAAACTAATTTTTTACAAATAGACCTAAATAAAGCCAATACATTAATTCTTAGAACTATTCAGTGGAAAGATATTAGTCTCCTTGATGAATGACTCTTAGAAGATGTTGTTCCTCCTCAGAACCAAAGAAAATAGTAAAACTCAATATAGAACTCAATAAAATTAAACAGTATGAAGATGGTAAAGTTAAATTAAAATTTAATAGACATAGTATTAGCAGTAGGAGTTCAAACTCTTCCTCCTTTATTTCGACAGTAAATATAGGTAGAGTCTCACAATTACCATATGTTATATATGCCTCATATAAAGAAAATGAACCTAAACTTATTTTACAAACAGCAATAAAGCCTAGATATTCTACATCAGACATACCTTAAACCAGTAGTAAATTAAAAGGTGTAGATTACAGTACAACTGTACCATATCTCTTTTATAATCCAACAAGAACCTTGAACCCTTTGGAACCAAACCCTAATTATAATCAACATCAGGATAGAGAATAACCTTTTTCTCCACTTGAATCACCTATAACCACCTTCATGAGTAATAATATAGAAAGCATAGATAGAGAACTAAATATAATTAATAAAGAATTTTTATTTAATAAAGATAAATTAGATAAAGAATTAACATTAGTAAAGAATTCAGATAAATTAAAAAAAGTAATGAATAAAGTAAAAAATTTTGAATCTGTAAAAAATGAATATATTAATTTTGTAAAACAATATGAAGTTAATATGAAATTCTTTGATTGGTTTAAAAGAATTTATGGAGAAAAAATTAAAGCAGAAAAATTAATAAATCCTATAACAGTTAGAAATAAAGGAACAAAATGGAAAGTAAATGAGAAATTATACAAGGTGAACATCCACCTAAAGCCTCAAGTATGTTTATGTATGGAGATAGAGAAATTCAAATTGCACCATTTTAAACTATTGCAGAAAATGATCCACAAAAAAAATATTAGAACAAAATAATTTTAGTAATGCACATTTATTAAGTATAGGACAACAATTAAATAGAATAGAAAATTCTATTAAAGATAAAGAAATAATAACAACAGTTGAGAAAATTATTCCAGATAAAAAATTAAAGTCTCATGTTTTTAAACCTTTTAAAGTTTCGAAAACAGAACAAAAAGAAGTTAAATATAAAGATTCTTATTTTGTAAAAGCAATTAGAGACCAGTTAAGTAAAATTGATTCTACATCTGGATCTAAACAGGTAGTACAAGAGACACCTCAATCTAAAGCTTCTAAAACTATTAGTATAGTAACCCAAGATCAAAATTTAGAATCAGTTGAGGATTCTCAGTCTAAAACTGAAGATCTTAAATCTTTCAGTAAAGATATAGATCCACAAATAAATTGTATAACACATAATCAATCTATAGTACTTAGAATATCTGCTCCAAGCTTAGAAATTATAGATAGACCTAATACATTTTCACAATATAAATATAATGCTTCTTCAATTTATAAATGGAACATTGATAGCCTATCAGAATATAATATTCTAAGTCTTCTACAACAAATGATAAAGACTGTTAATGCTTATAGAACCCAAACAAATACATCATATATAACTATAGCAGAATTAATTATAGCTAGCTTCACAGGCCAATTAAAAGGTTGGTGGGATAATCATCTCATAGATGAATAACACTTAGAAATATTAAATGCTATAAAGACTTATGAAGATGGAACACCTGTATTAGATGAATATGATGATACTATTCAAAATGCAGTGACAACATTAATTCTGACCATATCACTTCACTTTATAGGAGATCCTACTCACTTAAAGGATAAAAATTCTAAATTATTACGTAACCTTAGGTGTAAAAAACTTAGTGATTTTCAATTTTATAAAATAACTTGTCTAACTAGGATTATGATTAGAGAAGAATCCAACCAGGCTTTCTAGAAGAAAAAATTCTTAGCATGATTGCCCTTTTTCTTAGGAGAGAAAGTTCGGAACCATATAAAGCAAGAATATCGAAATCATATCCCTTATGACAATTTGACTTATGATCAATTGATTAGTATAGTTCAAAAGGAATGATTAAAGCTCTGTCAAGATATAAAACTTCAAAAATTATTAGTACGAGATGAGAAAAACTAAACAAGAATTAGGCTCATTTTTTAAATAATTTGATTATAGCATAACTCAAAACTATAAAGATTATAATGGTCAGTGCTCTATAAAATATAAGAAACCATACAAAAAATATAATAAGAGTTATAAAAAAATATAATAAAGAAGATTATTATAAGAAATAAAAACTTTGTAAATCTTATAAATCTAGAAAATCTAGTAATAAACCATTTAAAAGTAAAGATAAACAGTTCAGATCATATAAAGATTTAACATGTTATAACTATGGTAGAAAATGACATACATCTAAATTTTGTTAATTTAATAAAAATTACAAGAATTAAATTTAAAAGAATCTATATTGAATAAAATTCATGAATTATATTTAGATTATTCAGATTCTGAAGAAATAAATCAGATAGATGATAAATGTTCAGATACTAACTCTGAAAATAGTATTAAATCAATAAATATTTTAACTAAAGAACAAGAATCTATATTGGAAGTAATAAAATATATTAATGATCCAAAAATTCAAGAAAGATTCTTAAATAAAATATTAGAAGAATCTAGTGAAAAACCTAAATATTCAGTATTGCCTAGTACTAGTAAACAAACATATGATTTAACTATAATTTTGAATAAAAATAAAACAATAAAGAATAAACCAACCATAAATGATTTACAAAAAGAAATTAAAGAAATAAAAATGGAATTAAAAGAATTAAAAATTAAACAAGAACATGATTCACAAATAATAAAGTCTCTATTAAATTCTACCTCTTCTAATGAGGAAGAAGAAGGAGATAAAGAAGAAACTAATAATAATGAAATTAGTTTAATAAGTAAAAAAAATCCCTTATAATATAATTTTTATGTTACATGAAATTACATCAAAAAAGTATTTAATAACGGTAAAATTAAAATTTTTAAATAATTATAATATAGAAACTATAGCCTTATTTGACATAGGAGCTGACTTAAATTGTATTAAACCTAGCCTAGTACCTAAAAGATTTTGGCAATAAACAAATAAAAGTTTATCAGCTTCAAATAAATTTAAATTAAATATTCTTGGTAAAGCAGAAGCTTTAATAATTGATAAAAATTTAGAAATAAATAATATATTTATTTTAACGAATATTCATCACATGGTAATCTTAGGAATACCGTTTATGAATTTAATTACACCTTATTATGTTAAAGATGATAGTGTAAGTTTTAAGGTTAAAAATCAAAAGATTATTTTTCCATGATCTTGTGCTGCATTTTATGTTAACAAGGCCTCTGAAAGAGAAAGATGAGCACCTAGATTAGTAATAAATTATAAACCTTTAAATAAAACTTTAAAATGCATTAGATACCCTATTCCAAATAAAAAAGATTTATTAGGAAGATTATATAAAGCTAATATTTTTAGTAAATTTGATATGAAATCAGGATTTTAGCAAATTCAGATTAATCCTAAAGATAGGTATAAGACTGCATTCGCTGTTCTATTTGGATAGTATGAATGGAATGTTAATGTCTTTTGGTTTAAAGAATGCACCCACCGAATTGTAGAGAGTAATGAATGATATATTTAATCCATATACTAAATTTTGTATAGTTTATATAGATGATGTACTAATTTACTCTACAACTATAGAAGAACATTTTAAACATTTAAATACATTTTTTATGGTAATTAAATAAAATGGATTAGTTTTAAGTAAAACTAAAATGTCTCTATTTCAAACTAAGATTAGGTTCTTAGGACATTATATAGAACAAGGAATTTTAGAACCTATAGAAAGGAATTTAGCATTTGGTGATAAGTTTCCTAATCAAATCCTTAATAAAAGCTCAATTATAAAGATTTTTAGATTGCTTAAATTATGTTATAAAATTTTATCCCAACCTAAATAGGACTAGAAAACCATTGCATGATAGGTTAAAGAAGAACTCAGGCCCATGGACTGATGTCTATATTAGTATAGTAAAGCAGATAAAAGCCTTAGTAAAAACTATTTCTTGTCTCCATATAGTTGATTCATTAGCTCCTAAGATAGTTGAGAATGATGCTTCAGATATAGGATTTGGTGGAATTTTAAAGCAGATTAAAGACAGAAAAGAAACCATAATCCAATTTTGTATAGGACATTGGAGTCCAATCCAATTAAATTATTCTACTATTAAAAAAATTTTGAGTATTATTTTATGTATTTCAAAGTTTCAATCATATTTGTTAAATCAAAAGTTTTTACTTCGCATTGATTGTAAAAGTGCTAAAGAAATTTTACAAAAAGACATTAAAAACTTTGCTTCAAAGCAAATATTTGCTAGGTGGCAAGCTATATTATATTTTTTTTTTTTGATATTGAATTTATAAAGGGAGTAAACAATAGTTTACTAGACTTTCTGACCCGTGAATTTCTTTTCAGACAACATAGGGAAGAAATATAAGAAAAATAAAGACAAAGAAACCCTAAAGTCAGACTCTCCTAAAGCCTTATCTGATCACTTAGATAATATTACAAAAGCCATTTCTAAACCTCCTAAGCATTGGGCTGATGTGGTTATAGAAGAAGAACATAAAGCCCAAATGGAAAAATGGGTCTCCCAGCTGGACCAATCTCCATAAGTGGTTAAAGCTCTGCTAAAGATGGGACACCAACTTCCTCCGGGGGTTCCAGGTGACAATGCTCGGATCCCTTATTTAAAGAAGCAAATTGAGATAGGAGAATCTTCAACTCCTAAAACCCTATCTCAAAATGTTTTTAAAGTTGAGTTGGATGTTTCAAACCCTTCAACTCAAATTGTTTCATCAAATTTTCTTTTAAAATATTCTAAAATAGAATGGTTTACTAAAGTTTATTTTAGTACAGAATTAATTATTGAATATGGATCTGCTCAGCAGAACCCATGAAAAATAGTTGAATTTGCATTTCCTAAAGGATAGTTTTTCAAAGCAAATAATTTATCTAAACCTCAAGAGTATTTTTTAAATATTCTTATTGATTCTGAATCTATATTTTTAAAGCACAATTATAATCAGAAGGAAAAGGATGTCATTGCCTATTCCTCCTTTAAAATAAAAAGAATTCTTCATCCCTCTGAATGGGAAAGACCTTTGCACATTTCTGTGCAATTTAAAGCTCTTTCTAAAGCCTCATATTGTCCATCTTATAACTATTGGGATTATATTGAAGCCTGGACCAAAGCCTTATTTTTTTCAAAACCCTATCCAAACCCATTTCTGGCTAATATATTTTGATTCCAATATAAAGTTTGATAAACTGCCCATGTGGTTTGTAGACTGGTGGTACTACTGTGGTAGTGAGGATTGAATACTATCACAAGATGTACTATTAGCCTTCCAATACTTTAAAGCCCATTTGAAAAGAAATTTCCTCCTCTTCATCTCTTTTCAATGGCTGTCAATATTTATTTGGGTATACCAGTGGTATTTCGATACTGGAGTACAACCTGAATTCAATATACTTGTGATATTAAGGAAAACTAAAATCAAATGGTGGAGTGCCTTTTGCAACTCTACCTTTGACCACACTGTAAAGTAGTGGCTTCTAAAAAAAATCATGGTGGCTTTGATCCAAAGCTATATGTTTCATTTGGAGCCCAAAGAACCCATAATATAGCCCTTCTTGCAGCCGCTAAGACTCTTGAAGACTATAAAGCCCATATGCAATAGATGGTTGAATCTCTTCCTTCAACCTCTGAGCCCATAAAATCTCGAAAGACTAGCTCTGTTGGATCATCGAATAAAGCCCAATCCAAAAGATCATCTAAAGCTCATTCCAGAAGAAAGAAGTCACCTTCCTCTTCTGATTCCTCCTATTCATCATCCATGACATCATCATCCACTGAGACGTCATCTGACTCAGACTATTGCCCCAGCAATGAAGATAATTATTATGGGATCTTGTCCCCCATAAGGACAAAGAGTAAAAAAGAAAAAAAAAGAAAAAGGAAAAGAAAGAAAAAGAAAAAAGAAAGTAAAGAAGAGTAAAAAAGAAAAGAAAAAGAAGAAAAATAAATCAGACTCTGATTCTGACTCATCAGAGAATTATAGGCAGAAGAAATATTATTCCTTTACACTAAAGGCGGTATCCACTAACAAAGATATTGTTCATCAACAGTATTCACTAGAGAAAACTAACAGTAAAGTCAGAAAAACTGTTTATCTACAGTTCTCAACAGTAAAATAAAATAGTACCCCGACAAAATACTATTCATCTACAATTCACATGCGTGGAGGTACAATAAAAGTAAATTGTAACGATGTGTTACTATTTATCTAGAGTACCAGGCATGTGACGAGAACAGTGTAAAGCTAAAGCATTCTGTCTATTTAAGGAGTCATTTCTGAAGGTTGAAGGAATATCTAGAACCCTCTCACTCTCAGGAGCTTTGATGAACTTCAAGACTAAATGTAATATTCCAAATTTTTAAAAATTTCTAATTTTTGAAAATTTGATAAAATAAATTATAATTTAAATGGATAAATTAAATTAATAATTTTAAATGAAAAATGAAGGGATTTTAAATAGAAAAAGTGGAATATATATGTGATATATATATACAACATATATGCAACATATAAAAGTCAACATTTTAAAAGAAAAGTCAAAAGTCAAAGTAAAAGGGTATTTTAGTAATTAAATCTAAAAAATTCAAAATTATTAAATTAATTCAAAAATAAATAATTTTTGAATGGAAGAGGGATTTTTGGACTTTTAATTTATTAAATAAATAAATAATTAATTAATTATAAAAATATTATAATATATATATATATGGTTTAAAATAAAAGATGAAAGGAAAGAGAAATTAAAAAGTTGTCTTCATTTCTTCTTCTTCTTCATCATGGTCGAAACCACCATGGGAGCATAGACCAAGGTTTTGATTTTTCCATACTCCACAAATTGAAGGATTTAATAAGTTTAAAGTGGATTTTTGGTGATTTCCACCAAATTTGGTATGTTTCCAACTTCTTTCTTTAAATTCCATGAAAAATTTGATTATGTGTGAATTTGGATTTTTAGTAGTATGTTATAATTATTGGAATTGGTGTGTATGATGTTATTTTGGATAGTTAACAATGATTTTAAGGTTGGATTGAAGAGATGATGGAGTTTGGATAAATAATAGTGAAGAGAGAGAATTTAGAGTTATGGTTTTTAGGGTTTGAGAAATCATGGTTTTTAATTGTACAAATTGGTTCTAGATGAGTTTTTTTGGTGCATAAACAAGTATTTTAAAGTCAAATATTGGATTTGGTTGTATTTGGTTGGAGTTTGAGTATGGAAGTGGAGATTTAGGGTTTTGGAAAAGTGATTTTTCAAAGTTGTTGAATTATTTGATTTTATTTGTTTAAGCATGTTGTTTAGTGTTAAAAGTGATGAATATAAGCTTGAAATGATTAATGGATTGTGTTGGAATGGAAAACCTTCAATGGGGGAAGGTTATGCCATTTTAGGATTTTGTGTATAAGAGTGTGTTTTTGTAATGTAAATGGTTTAAATGTATTAAAATATGTTTTTAATAATATAAATAAACTTAAAACACTAATTTAAATAGAATAGAATGGAATTCTAATGTTAAAGTAAGGAAAGGCTAAATTTTTAGATTTTGTAGGAGTGATGTTTAATTATGGTTTAATATTGAAAATGCCATTAAATGTGATACTAAATGATTATTTGCTATCACATTTGGTTTAAGCATTGAGGGAGGTTGATTTGCTTCATCCAAGTGGTGAAGGGCAAGATGGAAGGATAGGATTGGAGGTTGTTTTAAGCTTGTTTTGGTTGCTATTTGAGGTAAGTACAAACTTTGAATACATTAGTTATGTTTGCATGACATTTGGGCTTAACACATTTTGGTTGAAAAATGTGTTAAGCTACTTGATACATTGGTTATGTATGAATAATGTGCTATGACATTTGTAATGTCATATATGTGTTAAATGCATTGTGAAAAGCCATTGATAATGGCTAAATTGTGTAAAATGTGTAATATGTGTATTATGTGGAAATGACCCAAAGTGTTTGGATAATGCCATTTGTTGTGTATGCATTAAGTGCATTGTTGAAAAGCCATTGGTATTGGCTAGATTACATTAAATGTGATTAATATGTGAATTATGTTGAAATACCCAAGGTAATTGGGCAATGTGTTACAAATGCAAAAATGTGGTATAATTTAATAAGATATATGGAAACATAATGAAATGAATTGATATCGATATAAATGAGAAATATGAATAAATTGTATGCCTAGTATGTTATTCAATTTTCAGAGTTCTGTGTTTGGCGGCATGCCTATGATTTGCCTACGGGCTAGACGGGTGTCACTGTGAAAATATTTTTGAGGTGAAATGACCGAGTCGTAAGCCTTAAAAATAAGTCCTTGAAGCTAGGCTGGATGAAATGACCGGGTCGTAAACTCAGACCTAGTTGGATTATTACATTGATATATTGCCTATGGGGCTAGACACATAGTATCATTATAGATCAAAATAGTAACTCTGGGATTTGAATAGCATATTAGTTATCTTTGGGCCCATGTTTGTGTTTATTTTATGAGAATTGTGAATTTGAAATATTTGAAAAGTATGAGGAAATGGAATGATGTGATATCCATATGCATTGTGCATTGGCATTGCATTTGAGTTTTATTATTATCAAAGTTTGTATTACTAGGCTTTTGGCTTAGCAAGATTGTTTACATCGCACAGGTGACAGGGTAGATTCGGCTAAGCCGGAGAGTTCTTCTAAATCAGGTCGGGTCTAGAATTGTGTTTGTGCTTGTAAAGTTGATATCAAGATCAGAAACATTGTCAGCAGCATGTATACATTTAATGTTATTGTATATTTTGGGTATTATGCATAGTATATTATGTTTTTGGATTTTATGTATTATAAACTATAAAGAATGTTTGAGAAACTTGGTGAAATTGAAGAGTATGGTTGAGATGGTGATATGAAATTATTTGGGAGTGTTTTCTTTTTTGCAGGTTGTGTAATTGATAAATTTTGGGATGTCCAAATTACAGACAAAACTCTGGCAAATTTTTTCCAGAGATTTTCATATAAAATGTTTATTTTGGGCTCCTATAACAAGTAAAGAATATTTATATACTATTTAATTTTATATATTTAGTATTTGAAATTTTAAATCAGAAATGTGAAATTATTTTTTATCAAACCGGTCTGTGATATTTTTATACCGTATATGCTTATTTTGCATATGCCGAAAATATGTATTATACGTATTTAGGGTATAAGGGTTTTACATTTATTTTGGTATCAGAGCCTAGGTTTGAGGTTCTCGACCTAGGTGGGTTGATTGAGAGAGAAAATGGAGGATTTGAAAATGGTTTTTAATTGTAATACATACATTGGCACTGACAGTTTCTGATCTCTGAAATAGTAATTTTTATTGTGTTTGCAGATTTAGGTAGTTATGGTATCTTGGACGCATCAAGCTACTGAGGGTAGTGCAGAGAGTGTGGCTCCGGATGAGGGTAGAGATGGAGCTAGAGTTGTGTCTACTATTGAGGTGTCTATTTCTGTGCCTGTGAGACCAGCAGCTGATGAGATTTCGCCTAGCTGGGTACAGCATATGGTAGAGTTGTTAAGGCAGGCTCCAGTTCAGCAGACGCCAACGCAGTTGTCGGTGAGGAAGTATGATAAGCTGAGAAAGTTTGAAGCTGAAGACTTCATTAGTACTACAAACCCTGCTGTAGCATAGCAGTAGCTAGACAGGGTTCAGAGAGTGTTCATTTAGTTACAGGCTAGTCCAAAAGAGAAGTTTGATTATGCCATATCTCTTCTGCAGAGGGATGCATATGATTGGTGGAAGAAGGTTTCACATGCTTTGGCTGATCCACCAGTCCTGACTTATGATGATTCCCTATGGAAATTTGAGTAGAAGTATACTCCGAGGGAGTATAAGGATGCAAAGAAGATGGAGTTTCTAAGTCTGAGATAGGATACTAGGACAGTGACAGAGTATGAGATCGAGTTTATCCGGTTAAGTCATTATGTTGGTGGGATCATTTCTGACAAGATTGATAGGTGCAGAAGATTTAAGGAGGGACTGAGACCCTCTATCATGTGTATCATAGCAGGCTCTTGGTATCAAGATTTTTCTCAGTTGGTTGTAGCTGCCAGTAGTATAGAGAGAGCACAGAGTCTTGCAGCAGTTGCCAGGGTTGAGGAGACCAGAGATAGGAGACCCCAGAGTGAGGCAGGGTCTTCATCAGTGAAGAGAAGCCAAGGGGGATATTTTTAGAGGTTCAGTAGGAGCTAGGGATAGTTTGGCAAGTCGTACAGCAGCAGAGACAGAGACAGAGACTTACAGTTTCAGTGGCTAGTGCACCGATCCCAGTGGCTCAGAGGCCTACTCCACCTACTTGTGTTCATTGTGGTAAAGCACACGGAGGTGTCTGCTGGTGGAGAGGTACTTCGGGAGTGTGTTTTAGATGTGGGTTGTCAGACCATTTTATCAGAGATTGTCCAGAGCCACCAGAGGATAGACAGGCAGATACTGCAACTTCTCGACCTAGTGTCAAAGGAGGTCATGGTGGCAGAGGTTTTGGTAGAGGTGGTTGATTTGGGACTAGTCAGAGAGGAGGTTTTACAGTCAGAGGTAGTAGAATAGATGAGGCAGGGCCATCACAGTGGGTTTATGTGATGCAGAGGCAGCCAGATGCTTTAGATGTTATTGATGGTACTTTTACTTTATTTGGTACTTCAGTTCTTGCATTATTAGACCCTAGGTCGACTCATTCTTACATCAATGCATCCATCTTGCCTGTGAGTGATTTGCATTCTGAGTCCTTAGGATTTGATGTTTTGGTCATAAATCCTTTAGGGCATAGTATTGTGGTGAGTAGGGTGCACCGAGATAGTTCAGTTGTTGTTCAAAATGAGGAGTTTCTCAATGACTTGATTGAGATGCCTTTCAGGGAGTATGATTTGATTTTAGGCATGGATTGGTTATCCAAGCATGGGGCTGTGATAGACTGTTAGAAGAAATGTGTTACTTTGAGAATACATAATGGTAGGGATGTGATGGTATCTAGTGAGCAGAGGTATCTTTCATCCATATTTGTTTCAGCTGGAAGGATGATTCGGAAGGGATGTGAGGCTTATCTTGCTCATGTTGTAGATACTAGAGTAGTGGGGTGTGAGTGGAGATTTTTCCCCCACTCCCGGTGGAATGGTTCTTGCGACTTCGACACTATTTAGGCTCGGGGCCTTAGAGAACACGGGCCTAAGCCCGGACAAAATGGAGTCGCCACCCGGACTGGCCGAAAAAAAAAATGGGTGGATGACTTGATTCCTAATGAATTTTCAACCCCCTAATGGGTTCGAAAAGTTGGGTACGTGTGGGGAAGGTGAGCAATGGCCCAGCACCCCCCCACAATGCCCGGTTCATTGGAATTGGCCTCTTTGGCAGGTTTTAATATTATAAAATTTTTAAATATAATAATATTATCCATACTACATGCAACAATTAAAATAAAGCATCATTATATTAAAATCAAAGCAATGTCCAAACAAAGCAAGTAAATGGACACCCATTCGAGAATGGAAACATGTTCTTACATCGTCCATGTCTAAAACTAAATAGGACACCCACCGAAAGGTAGAAACATGTCCTTTACATTGGTCCAAAATATAAAAGCAATTTAAATTACATAAAATTAATTAATGAGGTACCTAATAATGGAAACATACCTCTTACAATTTTAATACCAAAATAAACAAATAATAATCATAATAATAAAGAAAATATCCATCTATGATAAATTAAAAAAATCAAGCATTGAAATTAAATAAATCAACCATCAAAACATATAATAAACTACATAATCAAATCTAAAATTAAATAAAGCAAATAAAGATACAAATTTAGGTTTATGTCTCAATTTAGGGTTCTTTAATTAACATTTAGGGTTTTGGAATTTGAAAATTATTATTATTATTAATATTAATATTATTATTATTATTATTATTATTATTATTATTATTATTATTATTATTATTATTATTATATAGGCTAATGTGAGGGTTTTTGGAAAAATGGAATTGATTAGGGTTTTATAATTTTAAGAAATTAGTAAGGTTTTTGGTTAATCAAATTAGGGTTTAGGGATAACATCATGAATTTAGGGTTTTGGAATCTTAAGACATTAGGGTTTATAATTTTAAAAGATTGGATTTTAGGTTCATTGGATTATGGTTACCGAGTTAAGAATTAGGATTTTAGATTTACTAGATTGTGTTTTAGGTTCACTGGATTAGGGCTTTAGGGTGTTGATTGTTTTATTAGTTTTTATCATAGATTTGTATCTTATTTATTATGATGATTATTGTTTTCTTTAGGTATTTTGTTAGTTTTAATATGTTTATTTAGTGTTTTCATCAATTTTGGTAGTTTTAGTTTATTTCAGTGTTTATGTCGTTTTTGATCTAGTTTTTAGTGTGGTGTTTATGTGTTGTTGGTTAATGTTTATTTGATTTTTGGTTAAAGTTTGTTTAAGTGTTGGTTTAGGTTAATATGCAAGGAACCAAGAGAGGAAGAAAAAATCAAGAAGTCAAGAGAAAGGAAAAGTTGGGCAGTGACTAACACACTCAGGAGACACGGCCAAGCTTGTGGCCGTGTCCCATACCAAGCCAAGGAAGAAGACCAAGAGTACAGCTTGTGGCCGTGTCCCTCCCAACTTGTCAAACACGGCTAAGCTTCCAAAGAAACATATATGAAGGCAGAAGTGTACACCCTCAGGGGACACAGCCAAGCTTGTGGCCGTGTCCCTCCAAGCACCTCAAACACGGCCAAGCTCACCTAAGCTTGGCCGTGTCACTCATGGACTAAAGAAAATGCTGATTTTTGGAGCAGAGGTTTCGTATAAATAATAGAATTAGGGTTTTCAAAAAGAGTTGAGAGTTTTGAGTTTTTCAGCCGTCAAAGAGAGCTTTAGGGTTTCCATTTATTTTCTTTAAGATTATTGATTACACTTTGATTAAACTAGCCGAGATTAAATTTGTTTTAACCATTGCAACATTCTTCGAGCAAGTTCTGAACAAGAGATTCTTCAGGAGCTAAGAAGTTTGTAATTTGGTTTTGTTCTCAAACTTTATCTCTTTAATTTCATTGGAATTGTATTCATGAATTTTATTATGTCTAAATTGATTTCTTTGAATTTTAATGAGATGAGTATGTTTGATAGCATTATTATGAACTAATTTGATCTAGTCTAGGGTTTGTATGGATCTGCTATGATTGTATGAATTGGTTATTGCTCTTAACTGAATTATTTCTTTAGCCTTGATTGAATGGAATTAATGTTAATATATAATTGATTGGCCACCAATTATGTGTTTAAGGTATTAGATGAAGGATTGAGAGATGAAGTCTAATGCTGGAACAATTTAATTAAGGACTTAAGTGAATTAGAGATATAACCTAAGGAAAGGATTATTTCAATTGTAACAAGATTATTTGAGAGAGGTTTGAATGCGAGAGCTTATTTCCTTGATTCGATTAATTAAGTTGCTTGAGATTTAATCTTTGAAATTAAATTGGTTAAAAGGAAATACCGTTCATACATATAAGTAGTAGAGAAGTGCAAACCCTAAACCTTTCTATTAAGTGAATCAATATATCAGCTCAGTTTACTTTTATTGTTTTAAACTCCAATCGATCTGTTTTCATTAGTTGTTAGCCATTTAAATGTATTCTAATTTTTTATTTACAACCTAATAATCAATTAGCTTATCTAGCTTCCTTGAGAGACGACCTTGGGACGATCACCTTTGTTACAGCTACCTCGTATACTTGCGAGTGACGCTTTGTAGTAGAGTTAATTAGAGCGCAACATTGATGAACTTGTCATAAAGTTTTAATGTTTTAAGAATTAGGGTTTAGGAAAATTAGGGTTTACTGGATTAGGTTTTAAGAAAATAGATTGTTGTTTTAGTTTTTAGAAAGGTGTAATTAGGATTTTAGATTTGAAAAACATGTTTTAATGGCTATTAAAATTTTAGGGTTTTATGGTTAAAATATTAGAGTTTTATGGTTTGAAATCTTGATTCTATAAATTATGATTTTGAATTTTGAATTTGATGCTTTACCGTAATCAAAGTTGAGTGTGCTTTTAATATTGACTATATCAACTACTTATGTATTTTTAGGTGAAAACAAATATAAAAAGCCAAATTTATTGTTGAAAGATTACAATAGCTCACTGAATGAAATTATAACAAAATAGCTACTGTTGAAGTTTGGAAATGAAATTAATTAAAATTTAGGGTTTGAATAACTTAGGGTTTATGAAATTGGATTTGTGTTGAATGATTATATTATTTACTTTAATTAAGACCCTAAGTATTGTATGAATCAATTCATGCTATTGCCTAAACTAAATTGAAGGAAGAATCAAATAACTAAGGCAGTGTGATGATGACTTAAAAGATGAAGATGATTAATGATTGAATAAACTAAAGTTAGAGCAATTTACCTACATTTGAAGGCTCCACCAAATTTGAAGAGATTGAACCAAGCTGTTGTCTGCTTCAGATTTGATTTTGGTTGAGCAAAGCAATTTGGAGATGATTGCTTCCTTTGGTTGTTGTCTCTTGAATTTCTCCTTACTTGCTAGGGTTTTCTTTTGGCCGAAAGAATTTTTTAGAGTTCCAAGTTTGGTTCCTAATTTTTTTTTAAAAGATCTAAGTTTCGTCTCCCAAAAGTGTTTTAATGTGGTATTTATAGGAAAAGATCCAAACATATTTCTAATTGTCTAAGGAAATAAAAACCATTTAGGAAAAGAAATCAAAATCAAATAGAATTCGGTTTTGGAAAAAACTGCGCTGGTGAAAAAATTACTACGGGCCAGCACGAAAATTGGGAGCGAGCCAGCCAATCCACTTTCGGTGATGAAAATTTTTCGTCGCCGATTTTTATTTATTTATTTTAACTTTACTAATATTATCTTTTTATTTTTATTAAAAATTATAAATATTAAATATTATTTAATTAAAATACCATAAAAATTATTTTGGATTATAAAAAATATTAGACCAGACTGGGTAAAAAATTAAGGGTCTATAGTTGGTCCCCTGCTTGAACGATCTAAGACTTGGTAGAAGAGAGTGAAAAGCAACAAGACTTAATTTTGACAAAATAGACTTAATTTTCCTGAGATGGTTTAAGTTTTGGGTTTTGGATCCGGTTCGAGTTCTGGACTCAGAAAAGACTTGGGTTCTAGACCCGAGATGGTTTAGGTTCTAGACCCGGTTCGAGTTATGGACTCAGAAAAGACTTGGATTCTAGACCTGAGATGGTTTAAGTTCTGGACCCAATTTGAGTTTTGAACTCGGAAAAGACTTGGTTTCTAGACCCGAGATAGTTTGGATTCTAGACCCGGTTCGAGTTCTGGACTCGAAAAAGACTTGGGTTCTTGATCCGATTTGAGTTCTGGACTCGAAAAAGACGGGTTCTGGACCCGAGGTGAGTTTGATCGACCTTTTATCAGTTGAGAATTCTATCTTAACTGGTTGTTCCATTCTTTAACGGATTGTGGGTCTTTATCCACCAAAAATGGATCTTTATCTATTGAAAATTGGGTCTTTACCCTTGAAACATAGATCTTTATCCATTAGGGATCAAGTCTTTACCCTTGAAACATGGATCTTTATCCATTGAAAATTGGGTCTTTACCCTTGAAACATGGATCTTTATCCATTAGAGATTGAGTTTTTATCCTTGAAATATGGATCTTTATCCATTGGAGATCGGGTATTTACCCTTGAAACATGGATCTTTATCCTTTGGAGATTGGGTCTTTACCCTTGAAATATGGATCTTTATCCATTGGAAATTAGGTCTTTACCCTTAAAACATGGATCTTTATCCGTTGGAGATCGAGTTTTTACCCTTGAAATATGGATCTTTATACATTGGAAATTGGCTTTTTACCCTTGAAACATAGATCTTTATCCATTGGGGATCGGGTCTTTACCCTTGAAACATGGATCTTTATCCATTGGAGATTGGATCTTTACCCTTGAAACATGGATCTTTATCCATTAGAGATTGGGTCTTTACCCTTGAAACATGAATCTTTATCCATTGGAGATCGGGTCTTTACCCTTGAAATATGAATGTTTATCCATTGAAAATCGGGTCTTTACCCTAGCTTCAGCTCTTTTAGCTGGACTGATCTTTTGTCTTTTGCATCTTCATTCTTTTGAGAATTGTAATTTTCTTTTTTTTTTCTATTCTTTTCTTGTTCTTCCTTTGCACTTTTATAAAAATCTCAGTCTTTTTTAGCTAGCCTTCATATCTTCTCCTTGCCCCCTGCGTGGCAAGATATTTGAAAGTGAGTTTGAAAATGCTTTGTACATGCATAAACTCAAAAATTGAAAAGGAGAAACTTTGCCCCCTATGTAGTCTCAAACCCATGATTTTTCTATGCGGGCTCTAATTGATGTTTGTCTTGTCTAGCTCTTCACAAAAACACGTATTTCTTCTTTTGCAAAATGATTGGAGCTTCCTCAAGCAATAGGCTTTCCATGCCCCCCTTGATTCAATATCTTCTTTTGATTCTTTACTTCACAGGGTGTTTGCTATTCAATTTGATAAATAATAGATAATACAAGATAAGAAAGTGCGATGTGATATGCTCATGTATGCATGACTGAGGTTTTCAACTGAAATGTTCTCATAGATTTCTTCTAGATGCCCGTTCAGGTCTTGCACTGGAATGGCAGAAGGCTTCACTTCGAGATGTTGAGAGCATGAGTGGTGGAGACCCCAAGCAGCAGAGTCAGGGATACATCCATTTCAAACTATATTTCATCATGTCAGTTGGTAGCTTCTTCATGACCTTGCCAATAATCATTTCCTTTGCCTAATATGTCCTTTGAGGTTTAATGATTCAACATACTTCCCTTAACTTGAAGGCTTTGAATTTTTTTTATTTATTTTGAAATCAAATGTTGGCTTTGCCAAATCAATGTCAATGTACCTCAGGACTTGATTTTCCAAATTAATATATCTATAATATGAAAACCCTAGTTACCATACTCAACTCGGGAATCATTTCTATTTAAGCAAGAACTATTGTACTTCAAATAGGCACATACACATTACTTGACCAAAGGTCTCATTGGAGTTTGAACATTGTCTATCTCATATGCATGCTTATCCAAACTATCTCAACTAATAGACTTTGCCTACCAAGAGAGATCAACAGGTCTTTAATAGGCTTGAAATGTGGTCTATAAGGGACACGTGTTAAATGAAAGCCATTTTGAGATTGGAGCTGGTGTGACACAAAGGACAAACCTTCACACTACAAACTGCTTGTTGGAACTTTAGACGGTTGGGAGCATGAAAAGATAGAGCTTTGAACATTCTCCCATCTTCTTGGTATTAATCTAGATCTTGATTGGGATAGTCTTCATTTCTTTTCTTCTTTTCCCTTTTCTTTCTCTTTATTTTTCTTACTCTTCCCTTTCTTTCTCTTTATTTTTCTTACTCTTCCCTTTCTTCAAGCATTTTATCATTTTGTCCTTCTTCTCAGTAGGATTGTTAAGTATAGGACTTTCAAAAACCGGGCGACCTTTCTCCTTTTTCTTCGATTTTGATTGAATCTTTGGTTGGGTTAGACCAATTCAAGTCAAACTGTCCTTATAAACCAAATGGAAGCCTTTTGCTGCTTTAGGTAAAAGAGAACTCAGTTGGCTTTCTGAACCGCCTTTTTAGGTTTTATCTTTTTTATCTTTTTTTTTCTTCTTTTGTCTTTTTTTTTGTTCTTTTTTTGTTCTTTTTTCTTTCTTCTTTCTTCTTTTTTTTTTGTTCTAGCTCTAAAAGAGTTGTCTTGTTTGTACCAACTTGGATTTCTAATAATGGATGAGTGGAGTGATATAAATCTTCTTTAACAGGGTTTGTTACTCTAATGTTATCTTGATAGATTGAAGATATTAGGTGAACTTCAACCACCCTTATGGTCTTGAAAACATCAACTATCCTTACGGCTTTGGCTATGCATTCCATTCTTTGATCTTCTTGCCTCTTCACCTTAGTGATCGTAAGACTTGTCAAAAGTATCACAACAGCTCAAGGTAGGTTGTTGGGGTTTGTAAGCCAATGAAAAGAAAGCTAAATTTTATGAAGGCTCAAAGGGACGACTAGGGATTGATATTTAATAGGGTGGATACTAGTTGTTGGCTAACCAAACAATGCCTAGATCATCTCTCTCTTAAATAAGTAGAGTTCAATTTCACCTCAAAAGTTTGTCAAAGCATGTTCTAAGACTGACTAGGACCTAGACAAGGGTAATTATGTAGGAGCCCTCTCTAAGTAAGCATACACAACTCAATGCTATAGAATAATTCTCTCATTTAGTAAAGTCATTTAAATCATGATGCATATATATGCTAATTTATGAATATCAAGCTAGATTCCTCATTGGTTGAGTACCAAAATGAACAAAGACCAACAAAAATTTTAATGAAAGTAATTTATTCAAATAAATTTAAATTTAAAAAATACAATTGTTCCAATTAAATATTAAAGAAAGAAAATAAAACAAGAAAAATAAACAAGCCAAGGAAAGTTTGTTAAGTTAAGCTTCTTCTCCCTTCACATCTTCAATATTCCCATCTTGAAAGGAGGATAAGATAAGATCTTCCTCCAATCCTCCTCCTACCATGAAAGTTGTTGGTGGTGGCACTCTGTTGAACTTAGGCATAGGATTACTTTTGGTATTGGGCTTATCCGGCTCAGGCAACTTTCCATTATCAATTAAATTTTGAATCTCATACCTCAACTTCATACAGTTGTCTGTTTCGTGTCCAGGCCTTTGATGGAATTGGCAAATTGCATTAGTATCAAAGTTAGGTGGAAGAGGATTAGGCAAAGGACGAGGAGTCAAGGGTTATAATAATCCATTCTTTTGTAGCTTATTGAGAACCCAAGACAGTGGCTTCCCTAATTCTGAAAATTGCCTCATTCCTCCTTGACTAGTGGCATTAACTTCAACTTCTTTTTGCGTGCTTTGATTGCCAGACTAGTAGTTTCCTTTCTCATTCCATCTTATTGAAAAGCGATTCTTCTCCCTTTCCCATTCTTCAATTTACAGACCAGATTGGAGAAGATCTTTGAAATCCCTTATAAAGGTGTGAGACATCCTTTCACGGAGATTGGGTAGGATGCCTCTCACGATCATCCTTATTTGATCAAATTCATCGGGCCTCTTCCTAAGCAATGCAGCCTTATTCCTCCACCTTTTCACATAGTCCACAAAATTCTCATTTGGCCTTTGTTTAATGGACTAAACTTCCATCAAGGTAATTTTCAGTTTGACATTGTACCCATATTGTTGAATGAAAGCCTTGTACAACATGTCCCAATCTTTTTAAGTACTTTCCTCTAAGGTGTTGAACCAGTTTTGGACAACAGGGTCCAATGAGAGTATAAAGTACCTTAGAGTTTGAGCCTTAGTGGCTCAGGCAGACTGCATAGCAGTGATGTACTACTTCACATGGAGATGAGGGTTTCCAGTATTATTGTACCTAGCGAAGGAAGGCATCTCGAACTTATAAGGGACCTCCTCATCTTGTTCAAACAGTTTGTCGATCTCGGACATCTCTTCGATTTTCAGCTTCTTCTCAAATTTCTTTTCTAAATCAGCAATCATCCTCTCAACATCAGACGTCTCGGTCTTTCTAATAGTTATCTTCTCAATAACCTTCAGCTCCTTTTTGTCTTGAGGATCTTGGAAGTATTGAGCCCAGTCGTCATCATCATCAACGACTACCTTATCATCATCAAAAGCTACTTCACCAACTTTAGCCTTCCCTTTGTCCTTTGGCTTCTTGGTGCTGGCAGATACTTTGGCATTGTTTCCTAAAATTGCAGCCAATTGGTTCTTTATGGTCTCAGCTAAGGCCTCTTTTATCTTTTCCATCTTGGCATTGAGGGCGTCATCCACCATTCTTTGAATTTGTTCGGGCTCCATTGCTTTTGGTGAAAAAGAGATTGAGTCGTTGCTAGATTCTTCGTTTCTAGCGTAGGTCGAATTATCATAAGCTTTTAAACTATCATAATCCAGGGCTATGAACCAGAAGGGATTAATGATATGAGATGCAAATGTATGCATGTATGCACAAACAATAAACAAACAAGGATAAATAGGACGTTCTTTCCAACCTTATAACTTCCACACACAAATGACAAGTCTCTTTTCGTAGGTAACATGGTTAATAAAATACCAACATGGGGTATCTTGTTTTCAAAAATTTCTCTCGGACGTTTCAATCAATAGTTATATTTTCGAAAATGGAAATCAGTTCATGATAATTCTCATTAATTAGGTTTTAATCCATTCAACCAACTAAAGTAGCTTTTATGTTATATTGGATTAAAACTAAATTAAGAGGTTTATTATAAATAGATTTCTCACTTGAAAAAGTAACTAATGATTCATGCCAAAAACAAGCCCATGATTAATTATTCTTAGTATAAACTAAGCTCATAATTGATTTTTGATATTTCATAATTGACCTAAATAATTTGCAAGCTCTTTGTAAGAAAAATTGGATGAAAATAATTTTGTTTCTAATCCCATTGTAAAAAGATTTTAGAAAAAATGGATTTTGGGCTTTGTATTTGAGTCTTGAGAAAAGAATGTTTTGATTTATTTTTAGAAAAAGTTTTATGTCCAAAGACCATCTTGAAAAGTTTTGAAAATAGCTTTGGTCTTTTGGACTTTAAAAAAAAATTATTTGAGCTCACAATGTACTTGGGTCATATTAAAAAAAGAACAAACCAAATAAGTCATGGTTTAAGCCAAGATAAATTAATCATAGTCAAACAATAAGCATTTGGGGTAAAAACCTAAGGAAAATAACTAGGCCAATTACATGAGCTTTAGTTTTTAGGTTGAAAAGGCTTAGGTTCCCATAGCAAGTATATACCAAATGATACAAGGCAATGAGTAGTTATGCCATGCTCGATCTCCATACCTTGAGTGAAAGTATGATATCCTTTACATAATACAACATGGGTAACACGGGCGTCCTAATTCATGCACACGATGCAATCTAATATGATGCAATGGATAATATCATGATAAGAAAGAATAGAATAATAAAAAGACCAACGGAATCAATTTCTCTTATCCCCAGTGGAGTTGCCACTGTGAGCGAAAATTTTTGCCCCCACTCCTGATGGAATGGTTAAATAACTTTTGGGCGCAAATCGAAGTGAAATTCTAAATCATCAATTCAAGAGAAATGGATGTAAAAAAAGAGTATGTTTTGAAATTGGCTAAATAATTTTTATTCCTTATTCTTTTTAGATTATTTACATTCTTATTCTTTTTAGATTATTTACATTGAAATTGATAGTATATTTTATTTCGAGTGTAAAATTTAAAAATTTAAAATTCTATTCATCTATTCTAGAAATTACCATACATAAGAATATAACAGAATTAATTAAAACATTTTTAGTGATAATTTCCTTAATGTTATATATCTATATACAGTGCAGAGGTAGGATTAAACACTTGGGAGGCCAAAATCATATATTGAAATCACGAAAATTCTAACAAATTTTCACAATAAAATTTGTTTTCCAATTTCATTAATAACTTTGCTCTACAAAATGGAATATATTATATTTTTGACAAAATAAATTATAAATCATTATTTTTTTAATTCATTAAGTTCCAAAAATGACAAAATTTATATTACAATGAATCTCATCTCATTCTCATGTTTATATAATTAATTGCAACATTTTGATGTATATATAATATAAATAAAATCCAATTAAAATGAAGAAATTATTCAAAAACTTAATATTGAAAATTTAGGATTTTTAATAACTTTTTTATAATGTAATAAATTTTTAGCAAAATTTTTTACTTTATGTTACTGATTTACCTTTTTACTATAACTTGATTCTATAAATAAAACTAAAAAAAATATTCAGATTAAAATCAAATAGAAACTAATATTTATAAAGGAATAACAAGAATAAATCAAAGTTATCTTGATTATTATCAAACTTTTTTGATGCATAAAAATATTATTTTCTTTAAGAATTGTCTTCAAACTTGAAAAGAAAAAAAAAATTAAAGGGAAATGAAAGAAAGAGGACAACAGAAGAAAATAAACAAATGGATAGAAATTTTTTCACTTAATTTAATTAACAATTGTAGTAGTCAAATGAATTTCTTCACCATAAAATATTTATTTTCTATTTTTTTTCCAGTAAAACTTGTCTTTTATTAGATTAAATTTGTAATATTTAAAATTAGGGGGCCAAAGTCTATTTATTTAAAAAAATATATAAAATAAATATATATATATATATAAGAAATTTTTTTAAAAAAATAGGGGGAAATGGGCCCCTATATTGAATATGGTTCCGCCCCTATCTATATATAAAAGACATCCATTCAAATGTAAAACTGAAATTTATATCATATTTTAATGTGGTTCTTAGAAATTTAAAATTGCAATTTCAATCATTCTCCTGCATATATTATTTACAAAATAATTTATACTATAACGCATGCTTATCTATTATAGACCCTAAAATTTTTACCTGTCTAAATAGGTCCATAAAAATTAAGATAATATCAAAATTGCGTAGGACAGCCAGGGCTCAAATTGAGGTTGGCTTAGCCATAGGCCTATTTTGTAGCCCTTTGATGGATGGCCATACCATTAGTGAATTTGACCAATGCCATTAGCAAATTTGCCAGTGCTATTAACGAACTCGCCAAAGCCTTGGCCATCTTCTAATGGTGTGTGCTTGCCTCTATAGCATTGGCAAACCATCACTCCCAGTGGCAAATTTGCTAATACTAATTGGCAAACTATTGGAACTTAGATCTATTCATCACTCCAAGGATAGAAACGTCGAAGGATAGTTTTTCATCACTAGACTTATGTCAGACGTCATTTTTTATATAAAGAGCTATTGTGCATTGAAAAAGAATCATCAAACAGGCTTAGCATACCGAAACTAGACAAAAGAGAAGCATTTAAGGGAGGAGAGAATCTTTAGGCGAAAAAGAAAGCCAACAATAAAGAGGAAGGAGATGTCTTCTTCCATGTGAGGAAAATAGAGGAAAAAGATTAAGAGTAAATAGTTCTATCAAAGTCAAACTAATATATATATATATATATATATATATATGCGTAGACAAAACCAATCCAAAACACCACAGAACACTGCAAAGGAAGGAGCAAGAAGATCTAGCACAAGGCTTGAGTCTCGTATAACTTAAGGAATGATGTAACCAACAATGTAAATAGGGAGAAGGTATATTTTTACCCTTCATATTATAGCAAGTTATAAATTTGCTCTTAAACAAAATTTATAGATAAATATGCCAGAATATTCATAAAACATGTTATTTTTGCCCCTCCTTTAACAGATTCTATTAACTGATTTATGCTTCGTTAAATGCATCTGATAGTGGGTCCCATTTGTAAGTTATTAAATGAATATTTATAACACGAGGCAATAGTTATTATGAGTGGGGCCCACTATAAAATATAAAATATATATACTTTTCCCCTTCGCACAGATTTTCCTTCAAGCCAAACAACACGAGAATTAGATGTAAAAAAATGCTAAATCTCTCTTTTTAATTTTTTTTACATGTACAAATCACAGAGAAAATGTAAACAAGATTGAAATAAAAAATAGAAATTTTAGAAAATAACTTGCAAATTTTATTTTCCAGGTCTGTTTCCAAGAATGTACCAATAAAAATAATAGAAACTGGAGATGAGCAAGAGAGAGGGGCTCAGATTCAATTTTATCACCTATAAAGGAATTAAAAGACTACTATGGCTACAAGAAGGAAGCTTTCTATGAAAGAAGACAAGGCTTATTTCCATAGAAAACCTCCATATTACCCTGCAAAACAATCAAACCCATTCCTTGAAATCTAATAATCGCACTCATTAACCAAAAGACAAAAAGTATCATCGTATCCTCTTTATAAGTAGTAGCAATAGCAATAGCGTTAACATAAGCAAATGGAAGATGATGATGGTAGAGTAAGAGCGATTGATTTAATAAAATGACAGTGAAAACATGGGCTCCGTAGGGGAGGCAACACCAAGAAAAGCAACGATACAAATGAGCAGTGGCGTAGCCAGCAAATTGTCGGCGCCCGGACAAGATCAACAGGAGGATGAAAAGTCAACGGCCGTAAAAAGTCAATTTCATATCAAAATATTAATTATATATATAAACTCATTACTGTTGTATTCTATGTTATGATACTTTTTCAGATGGATTGTCAAGAACAATTTTTTAAGGATCAAATCCAAATTATCCATCAAACTATGGATGCAAAAGAAGATAATTTTGAGAAAATGCAAAAGGCCAAGTGGGAGAAAATCGAGCAGTTAATTGCAAATCTTACCATAAAGGATACAAACAGGTAACAACTGGTAGCTGCTTTGTGCTATGATGGAAATTTTGACAGGCAAAGAAAATGATTGTCAATACAATAAACCTTGTGATGTAACCATCATGTCTTGGCTTGGTGGCTCCTGCTTATATTTCGTACTTGAGTCTTAGGTGTTCCCCTCTCTCACATATAATTAATAAAAAAAAACTTGTAATCTAACGAATGAGCTTAACCAAATGAGCTTTGTTTTAGTGGTATTGGAGTCAAGTTGCATGTAGAGTGAAAATTGCAACCCCAATCAGTTAGGGCTTGAAATTATCTATTACAAGAATATGCTTATATGACTGGACAATGTTTGTGAAATCTTTGTGCAAATAGGATGAAGGACATTGCCGGTTCCATTAACATTCAGGATAAGGATATGGAGGAATTTGAAGCAGAGAAGAATAAACTGATAAAAAGTCAAGACAAAAGGGCTTCAGTTATGAAGAGATATTGGAAAGAGCTGCTTGATTTGGAAGAAGAGCTTGAAAATGGGCTAACCCAACTAATGGAAAAGTTCAACAAAGATCACTCCGAGGCAAAAGCCTGAAACAACAAGCTATGGAGAATTACTGAAAACAGAAAAGAATCTGAACATGAAGAAACATACCATTCATTTTGTTAAAAGAAAAAAGGGAACAGAATTGAGATTTCAGTTCCTTTTTCTTTTCCTATAATGCATAAGATTCAATTCTGGTTCTTGATTTTGACCAATGAGTTTTGGTTCATTGGTACTAGATTTTCTTCATGGCTGAAAAGTTAAGTTCCACTAATTTATCAAAAAAGAAAATTTTCCTCAGCCAGGCCTGAGCGGCTGCCCGGGCGTGCCCAGGCCTAGCTACGCCCCTGCAAATGAGGAAATCGAACTTGTCAACCTTGAACAAGTGCTAAATTGGGAATTAGATATAAATTGGGATAAAGAAGTATAGATATATAAAAGAATAAGAAGTTTAGAATTAGATGGAGAATTATTTTCTCGGTGTTATTTGACTTGAAGGAAAACAAAAGAAAATATGTGTGAGAAGTGAAAAAATATATATTTTTCGTATTATAAGCGGGCCCCACTCCTAATAAATATTAAAATAAATAATTATTTTTTTATATAATTAGATCCATATTCATTTAATAACTTATAAATGGGACCCACCATCAGATACTTTTGACAGAGTATAAATCAGAATTTGAAATCTGTTAAAAGGAGGAGAAAAATAATGGATTTTATGAAAACCTGGTGTATTTATTCCTAAATTTTGTTTAAGGACAAATTCATACCTTCGTTATAACATGGAGGGAAAATATACCGTCTCCCATGTAGATATCATGTTGTTCAACTTTTAATCATTTTTTATCTCAACTCAATGGTTCTTTTTGTTTCTTAAACTGATACATTAACTTTCACAAACTTAAAATGGCGGGTATAAACTTCTTTAAACTTAAAATGGTCACTGCTCATGTGTTTCCTTTAATAATAGCTAAATGAATCAATTGATAATATTACAAGGCATAAGCTTGAATTAACTAATGTATTAAAACACTTTCAATGGCTTCAATATAAAATGAAAATGGATATATAGTGGGCTTATAAACCAGGACATAATCTGACATGAGTTTTCCCCTCATGGACGAATTGCTGGAAGTACCAGCGACATGCTAGTAGGCATCACTAATGAACCTTGCCATAAGCTAGCAGTGATCAGACACAAGCTCTGAAAAATTCACCAATGCTTATAGCGAGTTTGCCTAAGTTATTGGTGAATCTTATTGGTTGCCCCATTTGTGCCCTCCACTTTTGTTTTAATGCCCAAGGATATTCTCTACAAGATTAACCATAAATATGACTTGTTGGACATATGCAACACTTGAGTATAAACTTCGTATATTACCTGTGTTGAATGATCTGTTATGAATGTATAGGATGTTTTGGATGATCATAACATGTATGTTTATTTGTCATTATTTTGTTCATTCTCTTATTTTTTTGGACTTGATGTAGTATGCTCTTGTGTAATTTCATCTTTTTAGATTGGATGTAGCAGGATGTCATGAATATAAATTTATATTTTATTTTTTAATGTAATTTATCAGTTTAGTCTTTGGATTAAAAGGGCATGTTTTCACCTCAATAAGGGTCCATTTTTTATTTGCTTGTTTGTTTGATGCATAACATTAATACATTTTCAAGTTTTATTATGATTTATTAATTGATACTTCATTGGTTTAATTAAATTGCATGTTTAGAAGGGTAATGTCTTAATAATCATAAATAAGAAGAATGATTTCAATGAACCAAACACATAGGGTGCTAGGCCATTTCCTGCATTCTCTATACGAATCTAACTTTCTTAAACTAGTAGAGGGTTGAAGACTCCTTAGGAATTGAGTCTTCACCCCCTTCTTTTTCGGTCTTCCAAATGGCTATTCCCATCTTCAATCCTAGACATGTTATTCTTAAGGACTTGACCCTAAACAATGTTGAAATCTTAAGATCCATTCCACCAAGAGCTTGGAGCCAAGACCTTCTAAGCTCACATATAATTTTTTTTTTAAATTTGAAGTAAAAAATGAGAAAAAAATCTCAAATTTCACAAAATAAAATATTTTATTTTATTAATTTCAATAGTGAAATCATCCCTTAGTAAATTTGAAATTATCATATGTTTTTTAATAAAATCTTTCATTTCTCTAGTTAGTTATTAATCAAATAGAATAATAAATTCTCATTTATCATATAAATTAAATGCATATTTTTGTGTAGATTACACTTAAGCACTTGTCAACTCTTAAATATTTATTCATTCTATTTTTTTAACGTGAAAAGTAACTCGCATTACTATAACATCACATAAAAGTTTATGTACTCATTTTCAGTCCATAAATCTAATGGAATGCCAATATAGCTACAAATGAAATTAATTTTTTTTTATTATGTTAGACTCTATTTTTTTTTCTATCACCTCTCACATGCTCATTGTTTTTCTCTCTGTCTACTCTCCCTTCACCTCTCTCTCTAACTCCAACCTTAAACTCAGTCTTCACCGTCCATTTTTCCCCTTCCTTATTACCTCACCTTCACCTCTGCCGCTTCTCCTCCTCCCTCCACTCCCCTATATCCTTCCATCATTAAAATAATAATTTTTTCAATCTCTTCATCCCTTCTATTTCATCTTTTGGTGAAGATGGTGGTGATGTAGGTAATAATGATAATAATATACATTAACAATAAATGGTGATAATGTGGATTGTTGAATCCAATATGGCAAATCCAAGTCTATGAGGTTTGGTGGATTCATATGAGTATTACATAGGTTAGGTCTATGAGGTTAAATAAGCATGGCATAAGTTAGGTCTATGTGGATTGGTGGATCCATATAGGCATTGTGTTTAAGCTAAAGCTCTTAGGTTTAATTTGTTTTAAGTTGGTGACTGTTAGGCTATTAGTGATTTCATGGTTAAAGGTTTGTTAGGCTATTGGTGAATTCATGATTAAAGGTTTGTTGCCATGGGTCATGAGTGGTCACTAGTTTTGTTTTCGTAGTCTCTATGGGCTAACATTACAAGAATGCAGTGTATTATCGAGAGAAAAAATTTTATTGGTAATACCGACAGAAATACTGAGAGAATACACCGACAGATTATCAACAAAATACCGATAGATATTTCATTGGTAAAAAAGGCACGAGTTAGTGGCGCGAAGAGTTACCTTCAAAAATTTCTGACAAAACATATAAACGTCAGTAATATTAAGGCTGAATTATAGGGGAATGTATTTAGCAATAAAATTTTTTGAGAGAAAACAATTATGTCGGTATTACTGACAGATAAGATAGAATCTCGATAAATTTTCTTATAAAAAAGTATTGTGTCGGGAAATTTCAGCCCATATAAAAGTTATTGTTTACCGACAGATAAATAATCTATCGATATAGATAGAAAAATATTATTTGTCGGTAATAGCGATAAAAAAAAACACAGCTCTCGGTAAATGTAGAAACTTCGGGTGGGAAATTTACTGCCCAAGTTAAGGCAATTTTCGACAAAAAATGTATTATGTCGGTAATATAAAGAGAAAAATTTATTGCTCGGCAAATGAAAAGTATGAGTGGCGATTGCGCTACTTACTGAGAGAATGTATTTTCTCTATGTATTACCGACAACCAATAATTTTCTGTCGGTAATATCAAAAGACAAAATTTAAAAGAAAGCAACTCTAGGTAAATATAGAACCTTCATGAGGTAAATTTCATGCCCAAGTCCAGTCATTTTTCGATAGAATAAGTTCTCTTTCGATAATACTGAGAGAAAATTATTTATCGATAAATTAAAAGAAATGCCTGACGATTGCACAAATTAATGAGAGAAAGCCTTTTCTCTTAGTATTACCGACAGAATAACATAGCTCTCGGTAAATGTAGAACCTTCATGAGGGAAATTTCCCACCCATGTCCAGGCATTTTCTGACACAATATGTTTTCTGTAGGTATTATTTAGGAAAAATGTATTTGTTAGTAAATGAAAAAGACACGGCTGATGATTGTACAAATTACTGAGAAAGTTTTTTCTTTCAGTATTACTGACAGATATAAATTTTTTTATCAGTAATATAGAGAAAAAAAAAAGCTTCTCTCAGTAAATGTGGCACCTTCAGGGGGAAATTTCCCGTCCAAGTTAACATTTTTTTCCTATAAAAAAAGGTTTTTGTTTGTAATGCCGAGAGAAAAAATAAATTTTTTGACAAATGTAAAGCTCTGTATGACGACTGTACTACTTACCGAGAGAATATATTTTCTCTCAGTATTACTGATAGACACTCATTTTCTATTGGTAATACTGACAAAATAAATTTATATGTCGATAATACCGATAGAAAATCTGGAGCTCTCGTTAAATGTGGCAACTTCAGGCAGGAAATTTCTCACCCACGTTAAATATTTTTCGATGAAAATTATTTTTCTGACGGTAAATGAAAAATATATCATGACGAATCACTAGAGTTTTCATTTACCGAGAGAATATTTTTCTCTCGGTATTATCGAGAGATAAATTTTTTCTCTCTGTATTACTGATAGAATAATTATATCTGTCGATAAATTTACTGAGAGATAAAGTATCTTTTGGTAAATCATACTTATAAAGTCAGAATATATTTTTTTCTCCTCCATTTTCGGCCTCCTGCTCTCTATTGTCTGCCTCTCTGCGCTGCCGCTGTCTCTGTCAATCTCTCTACCCCGCGTTGCTGATCTGTCTCGACTCACTCGATTGAAGAGGAAGAAGAAGAAGAAGATGACGACATAAGATGTATTTTATTTTCTATTTTGTTTTTCGATTTTTTTGATATTTTATATAGTTTTGATTTTTTTGTGTTGAATTTGTGAATGTTGTAGTTTAGGTTATTAATATATATGTTGCATGTTAATTTAATACTTGATTTTAGAGGGTATTTGTATAATTATTTATAAATTTTCTGTTTATTTTTTGTTAAATTACAAAAAAAAGGAAAAATGAACTTTTTGTTTTTTCCTATTTTAATCCGATTTTTTATATATTTTTAAGGGATATTTATAATTTTTTTAGTATTTATAATTTTTTGCAGGTTATTTGATTTTTTTAGTGTATTTTTTAATTATTTAAAACAATTTAGGTTATTTTTTTAATTTTATTAAAATGCAGAAAAAAAATTAATTATGTATTTTTTTTATTTAATCTGAATATAATATTTATATATTTATAGTTATTTTTAAAATTTTTATAAATATATTTAGAAATGTTTTTGGTAATTAGAAATAAATTTTAGGTTAGATTTTTTTTAGGGTATAACTTTAATTTTTTAAAAAATTTAGATAAATATGTTAAATATTTATAAATGTATGAAAATATATTTTTTAAGGTGTTAGATTTTTTAGGTTATTGTTAATTTTTTTTAGGGTGTTAGATTTTTTTTAGGGTATTGTTAGAAATTTTTTTTGGCTGTTAGATTTTTATAGGGTTTTTGTTGATTGGTAAAAAAAATTTAGATATAATTTATTAATTTTTTTATTTTCAGAATTTTATTTATGAAATTCTACTAATTTTGATTTTTTTTAAAATTTAATAGATTATGTTTTAGTGTATTTATTGAATTATTATGTCATATTTTTAGAACTTTTTAGTAAATAAATAAATTTTAGGGTATTAAAGTTTTTTGGGTATTAAATTTTTTTAGGTATTATTTTGATTTTTTAAAAAATTTTAGATAAATATGTTAAATATTTATAAATTTCTGAAAATATATTTTTTTTAGGGTGTTAGATTTTAGGGTATTAGATTTTTTGGGGTATTGTTAAATTTTTTTAGGGTGCTAGATTTTTTTTAGGGTATTATTAGAAATTGTTTTTTGGTTGTTAGATTTTTATAGGGTTTTGTTGGTTTGTAAAAAAAATTTTAGATAAATTTTATTAATTTTTTATTTTCAGAATTTTATTTATGAAATTCTACTAATTTTGATTTGTTTTTAAAAATTTCGATAGATTATGTTTTAGGGAATTTGTTGGATTATTTGGTCATATTTTTAGGTGTAAATAAATAAATTTTAGAGTGTTAAATTTTTTGGATATCAGATTTTTTACGTATTGTTTTGATTTTTTAAAAAAAAATTAAATAAATATGTTAAATATTTATAAATTTCTGAAAATATTTTTTTAGGGTGTTAGATTTTTTAGGGTATTGTTAAATTTTTTAGGTTGTTAGATTTTTATAGGGTTTTTGTTGGTTGGTAAAAAAATTTTAGACAAATATTATTAATTTTTTATTTTTAGAATTTTATTTATGAAATTATACTAATTTTGATTTTTTTTTAAATTTTCATAGATTGTGTTTTAGGGAACTTGTTGAATTATTCTATCATATTTTTAGAAAAATTTTAGTAAATAAATAAATTTTAGGGCATTAGATTATTTTGGGTATTAGATTTTTTTAGGTATTGTTTTGATTTTTTTTTTAAAAAAAACAATTAGATAAATATGTTAAATATTTCTATGTATTTTGTTTCATTAATTTACAAATTTCAATAATATATAATAACTAATAATTTAAAATATCCAAACAACATATATATATATATATATATATATATATTATGAATAACTCATAATATACAATAAATAATAGTTAAAAATTTCGAAAGAGCATAAATTTAGGCCTATAAATTTTTATAATATGTGATAAATAATAGATAAAAATATATAAAGAGTATATATTTATATGGAATAAATATTCAAAATATGTAATACATAATAGTTAAAAATATCCAAATAGTATATATTTAGGCCTATAAATAAAATTTTATTATATGTAATAAATAATAATTAATAATATCTAAAGAGCAAATATTTAGATATTATGTAATAAATAATAATTCAAAATATGTAAAGATATAAATTCACATAATATAAAATACACATTCATACCCATTTGGCGAGTTTTTTTTATAAAATGAGAACTCACTGAATTGCCCCATTTAAACAGTTTACAAATAACAATATATATCTATTTTAATTATTATTAATGCAATACATGTATGTAATGCAAAATTTATAGAAAACTTATAGTATTTCTCTTATTTTGTTCTGAGTGAATATCAAACATAATAAATATTCAAAATTTAAAATTTTTTTTGAATATTTATTATATTTGACGTAGTGTACTTAGAAAATCTAGAAAAAATGCTGCCGAATTTTCTACAAAATTTGTATAAAGTCTTGTATTGTGTTAATTAAGATATATATTATATTTTTAAATGGATTAGGGCTCTACCACTTAGGAATGAGAAATAAGGAGATTTAATTAGTAATATTTAATTACATTGTCCTTTTGTATACGTAGGAAAAATAAATATTATACTTGCTTGGATTTATAAACGACTTAATCCGGTTCACACTCTTAATATGACATTTGTCAATGGGGTAGAAGAGTTTATTGCTTTTGCATCTAGTCAAAGGGATTATATGCAAGGTGATAAGATTCGTTATCCTTGCATAAAATGTGATCATCATAGATTTTGGAAACTTGATGAAGTGAAATTCCATTTAGTGAAATGGGGTTTTGCATTGGATTATTTCATTTGGAATAGGCATTGGGAAGAAAATATAATTGACCAATCGACTCAACAATAATATACTACATTTGAATCTGTGTTTGAAAATCTATATCAACAAATGGTATATGATGTTGTTGGGCTTAATGTATTTGATTGGAGCATGCTAAATATTGGTGTAACTTGAATTAGTGAGGGCCAGAATGAACTAGGAAATGAAGCTCCTAACTCGAAAGCTTAATGATTCTACAATTTATTAAATTCACTGGATACAGAGGTGTGGCCTGGGTGTCAAAAACATACTAAGCTATCTGCCCCAGCCCGCCGTTTGGATATGAAGTCTGAGCAACATATGACCAAAAAGTCTTTCAATCAATGGATCCATTTTATCAAAGAGATAATTCATGAAGATAATGAAATGTTTGATAGTTTATGCCAAACAAAAAAAATTTGTTCAAGCTCTTGGACTTCCAGTAGAAACTATTGACCGTTGTAAAAATGGGTGTATATTATATTGGGGTGATTATAAAGAAGACAAAATATGTAGGGTTTGTGGAGAACCAAGATTCAAATAGAGTTATGTTACAGGTAGACAAAAGTTCGTGCCTTTTAAAAAAATGTATTATTTTCCACTAAAACCTAGACTTCAAAGACTATATGCTTCATATGCTATAGCAAAACACATGAGATGACATTTACGAACATGAGCAGGAAGATGGATTCATATGTCATCCCTCAGATTCTGAGGCATGGAAGCATTTCGACCAATTACATCCTGATTTTATAGTTGATTATCGTAATATTAGATTCGGTTTGTGTACAGATAGTTTTTAGCCTTTTGGATTATCAAGACAACAATATTCTTGCTGGCCAGTAATATGCACTCCTTATAATTTGCTACCATATATGTGTATGAAAGAGCAATATTTATTCTTATTTGTACTCGTACATGGTCCAAATAACCCCCAAACATCAAATTAATGTATTTCTTTAGTCGGTGATTATTGAGTTGAAACATTTATGGAATGATGGTGTCATGACTTATGATTTTTTAAAAAAATAGAATTTTTGTTTGAGAGCAGCACTTATGCAGACTATAAGTGATTTTTTTGCATATGTGATGTTATCTGGATGGAGTACTGTAGGAAAATTAGCATGCCCTTACTGCATGTCTAATTTATAATCATTTACTCTTTCGAGTGGGGAAAAAATAAGTTTGTTTGATAATCATAGGAAGTTTTTGAAGGCAAATCATCTATTCAGAAGGAATAAAAAATATTTTAGGAAAATATTACAGTAAGGAGAGATGCTCCTCCTGTATTGAATGGGGGATAATTTGTTATTTCATATTGAGCAACTGGGGCTTCAAAAGGTAACTGAACATAATGAAAATTTCAGTAGTAGTGTATGTCAAAATTATGGATGGAAAAAAAAGTATCTTTTGGGATTTTCCTTATTGGAGTTCAAATATTATAAGACATTATCTAGATGTCATACACATTTGGAAAAATATTTTTGAGAATGTATTTAATACGATAATGGATGTTCCGGGTAAAACAAAAGATAATGCAAAGTCAAGAGAAGACTTGAAGATATTTTGTAGAAAGTCGGAGTTGGAATAAGATGGGATGATCAGGAGATATCCTAAAGCTAATTACACGTTGGATCATAATAAAAAACAATTAATTTGATAATGGGTAACAAATTTATGTCTCAAATTAGTTTCTTGATGTTTATGTCTATATAGATATATCCTAAAGCTAATTAGTTTCCAGATGGTTATGTCTCAAATTTATCGAGGTGTGTTAATATGAGAAAATATAAATTGTTTAGGATAAAGAGTCAAGATTGTCACGTATTTATGTAGTGTTGTCCTAAGATAGCAACAAATAGGGGTGTGAATTGGTTGATTTGAAGAATTGATGGTAAATTAAAAATTAAAGGCAAAATCAAAGCAAGAGTAGGAGTAGAGAAGAATAAACACAAGAGAATTTATAGTGATTTGGATTACCTCAATCCTACATCTACTTCCTTAACAACTTGTTAAGGTTCCACTACTCTTGATTTTTTACAAGGTCAACTCTAACTTGGTGTTTTCACAAGTTCACACCGAACTTATACAAGATTTGAGAATTTCCCTCATAACCCAACAAGAGTTTTTCTAGGCTGACTCTAAAACCTAAGTGTTTTCAAGCTCACACTCAAACTTACAATGGTGTTTAATGCTCACACCCAACATTCAATAAATACAAGTATAGATTTTAATATAGGAAAATGAAAGTAGTTTTCCTTAGCTATGTCAATTGTAAGAACTACCTTAAACAAGAGATTTCTTAAAGTATTTATAGACAATTTGGTCTAACTAGCCGTTATAAGTAATGTAATATATTCTATTAGACTAGTTTTTATGATTACAAAGAGTTTTTTTAGGAAGCGGTCATCCTAAGACAATGGATTGTCACCTAGGTGGGAGATCGTATGATTTTTAGGGATAGCCGCTCCATTTAAGAATATTCTAATGGTCAAATATTAGTGCTCTGCTAGTGGGATCTTGCCCATCCTGTGGCTTTCCAGACGGTCTCCCAAAGGTAGGGGATTGTCATCCTTTTTGAATTTAAAGTCTGCTCTTATAATGGTCATTCCATGTGCCATTGCTTCATTTGACAAAGTAATTTTCCGCCAAAATATGAAAGGTGCGGTCGCCCTTGACTGAGATAGCGGTTGGATTAGATGTCTCCTACCAAACTTCTAGGCGCACCCAAGACAGTGAATACTATTGGCAATCCATATGATTTTTATCTTAGAAACGTATGGACGGTCGCCTATGAAAAGGGACAGTCGCTAAATGGTTCTACGAGATTGCTCCTCAGACCGCGCCTGTCACTGCGTTCCTTACTGTGAGTGTTAGAGTTTTTGTCACTTGTGGTGTGAACATCCTAATAGATGGATGGTTGCGGATCACTTTATCATGGTTGTTCCTCTGGTCGAGTTTCTTGCCACGAACTCTACTGTAACTCTATTTGTTCTTTAAAGCTTCAAGGGTGGTCGCCCTTCAGTCTGGGGTGAGCGCTATTTTTACCCTGTTATGGCAATATATTGAGCATTTTATTCCTGGACCAAGTATCTCAAAGACATTTTTAATGCATCATTCAATTTGAGTACTAAAGATCAAAATTGATATTATTTGGCTAACAATCTCTCCCTTATTGACTTTGGCAATCAAATGGAATAATAATGAAAGATAAGCAAAATAATGACAATCTTAATTTTATGTTTTAAATGACAATTGCTTCTTTTAATCTCTCCCTAAATGCATGCATATCCAAGATGTTTTGAAAATGATTATTGTGTCATTTTAATTGCCTTTTACTTGAGTTTAGCCAAAGTAATGCATTATTTAAACTTACTCCTATATTTTAACTTTACATTTTTTACTTAACCTTACCTTTAACCTTCTCCCCCTTTGACAAAGGCAAAAAGAAAAAAAAGGAATGAGTATGGATAAAAGCAGAAATACTAAAGCATTAATTCATTGAACATGAAAGTTAAACATGAAATACAAGAACAACAACAAAGAAATAGAAACAAAAAAACCTCAAATCAACAAAGAAAAAGAAATATCTAATCAGAATCTTCATCCTCTGGTTCCTCTTCTTCCATTGAGGCCTTGCCCTTGTCAAGAGGAGAATGACCACTACTATTAGAGCTAGAGCTCACCATCTTCTATGGATTCTTCTTTAAAATGGCTTTCTTCATGAGCACTCATATCTCATTCTTTGAGATCACATTGAGGTAACTCCATTTTTCCTTGCATATCATATAAGTCATGATGCATGTGGGATTGAAGATCAATTTTCTTATTCAAGTGCTGAAATCTCTTGGTCACATCCCTTCTGAAGTGAGATAGTTTCTTGTGAAGAGATTTGATGGATTTTAGGATGAGTTTGGTTGGAGAGCCAATTTTGCTAGACTTAGAGGAAGAGGGTTTGTGTGGCATTTCCACAGCAACTTCCATGAACTCACCTTCTCCTTAATGGTGTATCTATGCCTCTTTTTGTGCCTATCTACTACACTTTTTTTCCCAAAAAGGTATAAATATGTGCCATCAATCTTTCTAACACAACCAACATGTTCTAGGTACTTTATTATGATAGCACTAGAAGAAAGGTCAAAAGGATTTCTCAAGGTAGCTAGGTTGAGGTCATTCAACATATTCATATTCCTAGGTATTTGAGTGATATTTGAGGAAAGAAAGAAGGTTCCTGACCTAGTGGTTGCATGGTGATAAAGGATATCTATCAATAATTTGGGTGTGTTGATGGGTATGTTGTGAATGAAGGCATAGAGAAAGATCAAATCTCTCTTGGTGACTTTTTCATTCCCATAAGCTCTTTGGTGGATAGTGTAGGTTATAATCCTATGGAGCATCCAAAGAGTGAGTGATTTAATGTGCCTAACTTTAGATTCCTTCACAAAGGAGGTCTCTACAAATATTTCTTGCTGAAAGGAAGAGAGAGTTTGGTTTGAAAAAGCTTTGTCATTGTAGGATGTAGCACCAATAGTTGGAAAGTCCCAAATTTTGGCAAAATCTTCTAAGGTTAAGGCACAATATTGATCAAAAAGCTTAAATCTAATCCCATACCAACCTAAGGCAGAGTTTTTCACTCTTTTTTATTTGAAGAGACATCAAAAACTCTTTGCTCAAGCTAGAGTATCCTCCCTCATCCGGGTATACAAACTTGCTCCATCCAAAAACATCTAGGAATCTGTCAATTTCATCCTTGATGTTATATGATATGAGCATGCCTCCAAAGGGACTTTTTGTTACTTCCATCTTTTTTCTCTTTGGCATAAATGCCTAATGTCTTCTTCAGAGGTTTGGTGATGGGGTTTATGGATTTTCTCACCTCTTTTAGGTTGTGGAGGAGAGGGAGGAGCTTCTTCTTAATCCCTAATCATAATACCAGATGGTTTCTTCCCTTTTCCCTTTCCTTTAGATGAAATCTTCTTCTTAGGAGCCATTATCTAGTTGAGAAAAGAAGAAATATAAAAAATAGAGTAGGTTGAGAGTAGAAGGGTTTTGAGATGAGTTTTGTGTTTGAGGTGATTTTTATGAGATGAGAGTGATAAAAGAAGTACGTAACTGAAGTTTAGTGATTATAACTAGAGAAAATGTGAAAAACTAGCCGTTTCTAGCTATTAGAGGGTGAAAAATTAAAATCTAACTGCAGCTAACAGTTAGAAAATGTTGTGGAGAGTGCACAGGAAGCGATTGTCATTTTGCTTAAAGACCCCAGTGAATGACCACGATATGACCATTAAACAAAGTGGGACGCTTGCTACCTGTGAGACAACCTGTAACGGTTAATACTATTCAAATTCTCATGACCATCTATCCTATTTACCCGACCGATAGACCAATGCACTAGCGACCCGTAAATAGGTTAGGATGACTGCACTAAAAAGGAAAAAATAGAAAGAAATAAAAGAGAGAATTTTGTATGGACAATTTATGATCAAAATTGATAGCTTTAATTGATGATAAAACCTTGCATACACAATAGTATTTAATATAATGTATTAAATGCACATGGTTTATTCATTCAAGGATCTTCCATTAATCATTCCTAAGTTATGCTTGATGAAGTTTAGTCTTTCTTCAGTTAATGGTTTTGTAAAGATATCCGTAATTTGATTTTGAGTGTCTATAAATTCTAAAATAACATTTTAATTTTGAATATTGTCTCTCAAGAAATGATGCCTAATATTTATATGTTTATACCTAGAGTGTTGAATGGGATTCTTAGATAAGTTAATTACACTAGTATTATCACATTTAATAGGAATATGATCAAATACTTTTCTATAATCAAGCAATTATTGCTTCATCCGTAGAACTTGTGTACAATAAAAACATGCAACAACATATTTGGCTTCCATAGTAGATAAAGCAACTAACACTTTTTTCTTGCTGAACCAAGAAACTAAGTAATCGCCAAGAAAATGGCATGCACCGGTCATGTTGTTTCTATCTAATATGTTACCAGCATAGTCCACATTCAAAAAATCTAAAATGACAAATGATGTATTTCTAAGATACCAAAGTCCTAAATGCAATGTACCATTCAAATATTTTAAAATTCTTTTAGTGGCATTCAAATGTGATTCTCTTGGACAAGATTGAAATCTAGCACACAAACATACACTGACATAATATCGGGCCTAGAAGTAGTTAAGTAAAGTAGTGATCCTATAATACCTCGATATTTCTTCTCATCTACTACCTTACCACTTTCATCTTTATCAAGTTTTAAAGATGTGTTTATGGGAGTCTTGCTAATTTTGCAACCATCCATTTCAAATTTCTTGAGGAGTTCCTTTGTGTACTTGGATTGGTTGATAAAGATTCCATCCTTGCATTGCTTGATTTGTAGTCCAAGGAAGAATTTGAGTTTGCCCATCATGCTCATTTCAAATTCTCTAGTAATATAAGAAGCAAATTCCTTGCACAAAGATTTATTAGTAGCACCAAATATAATGTCATCAACATAAATTTGCACAATCAAAATATTAAGCATTTTCTTTTTAACAAAAAGAATTGTATCAACTTTGCCTTTTAAAAAACTATTTTCAAGAAAATATGCACTAAGTATATCATACTAACCTCTTGGAGCTTGTTTCAATGATTTGGAAATTTATAATCTTCAAAACCGAGAGGTTGTTCAACATTAACTTCCTCATCAATAAAACCATTTAGAAATGCACTTTTAACATCCATTTAAAAAAGTTTAAAATTCATATGACATGCAAATACAAGAAAAATTCTAATTACTTCTAATCTAGCTACGGGAGCAAATGTCTCATCATAGTCAATGCCTTCCTCTTGGTTATAGCCTTTGGCTACCAACCTAGCTTTATTTCTAGTAATGAGACTATTTTCATCAAGCTTTTCCCTATACCCATTTACATCCTATAATTGGATGATCTTTAGGTTTAGAAATAAGTTCTCATACATTATTTCTTTCAAATTGGTTCAGTTCATCTTGATAGCAATCACCTAACACTCATCACTAAGAGCCTCCTTAATGGTTCTTGGCTCAATTTAAGAAATAAATGCAACATTAACATCTAAGTATTTAAGTTTGGATCTAGTAGTTACTCCCTTTGATGTATCACCAATGATTAGTTCTTTTGGATAATCCTTCTTATATTGCCAATTTTTGGGTAGCTCTTGAGACTCTTCTTCTTATTCATCATGATTATTCTTTGGAACATTAGTTGTTTATTGTTGTTCAAATGCATCTATAAAATTATTAAAAACACTACCTTTCCTTTGATCAAGTTTAGAAGATTCATAAAAAACAATATGCATTGGTTCTTCAACTACTAGTGTTTTCATATTAAATACTCTATAATGTTTGCTAGATGATGAATATCCTAAAAATATGCTTTCATTCGATTTGGATGAGAATTTTTCAAGATTGTCATTGGTATTTAATATAAAGCATTTGCATCCAAACACTCTAAGGTATGAAATTTTGGGTATTCTTCCATTCCATAGCTTATAAGAAGTTTTATTTATCAAAGGCCTTTCGTAAACACGATTTCAAATATAACATACGGTATTAACAGCTTTCGCCCAAAAGTAAAATGGTAAATCATACTCATTGAGCATTGTCCTAGCCATTTCAACCAATGTTCTATTTTTTTCTTTCAACCATACCAGTTTGTTGTGGTGTTCTATGAGCCGAAAAGTTATATAAAATAACAAACTCATTGCAAAAGTTTTCAAAATTATTATTTTCAAATTCTTTGCCATGATCACTTCTAATAGATGTGATTACATAGCCTTTTTCATTTTGAACTCTTTTTGCAAATATTTTAAAATGATTGAAAGCTTCATTCTTTTGAGCTAAGAAATTAACCCTTGTAAACCTTGAGTAATCATCAACCAATAACTACAAATGCATACTTGCCACCTAAGCTAGCAACTCTATTTGGTCCAAATAAATCCAAGTGAATAAGTTCTAAAGGTCTAGAAGTACTTACAATATTCTTAGATTTGAATGAACTTTTATGTTGCTTACCAAATTGACAAGGTTTACAAGTCCTATCTTTATCAAATTTTATTTTAGGGAGACCATTAACTAGTTCTTCCTTACTAATGCATTGTAAATGATCCATACTAGCATATCTTAGTCTTCTATGCCATAACCAAGCATCATTATTAATGAAAATCAAACACTCAAATGCATTATTGAAATGTATGTCAATTTTATATGTATTGCCAATTCTAGCTCCTTTGAATGCAAGTTAACCATTTGAATTGGTAACTTTACATCCTTTTGATTGCATCCTTTTGAGTTAAAACTTAAATCATATCCCTTATCACATAATTGACTTACATTGAGCAAATTATATTTCAATCCATCAACAAGTCACACATTTTCAATCATATTCTTACCAAGCATGCCAATGGAACCAATGACAATAATTTTACCTTTAGCATTATTTTCAAAAGTAACATTACCTCCATGCTTGTAAGTGAGTGTTGTAAAAAGCTTTACATTACCTATCATATGCCTTAAGCATTCACTATCCACAAGCCAAACATTTTCATTGATAGTGGATTTTAGGCATACCTACAAAATAATAATGTTCATATTCTTTTAAGTACCCAAATGAGGTTGGGTCCTTGAGGGTTAGTAGTGGAATGATTCTCTAACTTGAGATGACCCTTCCCAATATAACAAAATGTGCTCTTATGTCCAAATTTCATACAATATGTGCATTGATACAAGATTCTATTCTTATGCATTTTCCTATTGAAATTCAATGAACCATGCACACAATTATAAATGTTTGTTGAATGAGATTGTTTTTGTGTATTTTTATGTTTATATACACACCTTATATACATGAATGCATGTTTTGCTCTTGGAATTTTAGTTCTAGAGCCTTGTGAACCAAATGTAATCCTTATAGTATTTTTAGATTTGTTTTGTGCATTAGTGTTCTTTATAACTTCAACACTAGAGGTTTGAGTTGCAGATGCTTTTATAAATATTGGTGCATTAGATGTAGTGATAGATAAGCCATTGAATCCTAAACCATGTTTTAAAAAGGATGACCTTTGATTATCTATCAATTTGTCTAAAGCCTCTTTTCCCTCATGAAATTTTGAGATTGATTCTTTTAGCTCTTTTAGTACATCCTTCAAAATTTTATTTTCCTAGATCACATTTTCTAAACTATGTGAATTTTTATTCAATTCATATATTGATTTCAACAAATGTTCATTTGAGGTTTTTAATTATAATGTAGAGTTTTTCAAAGACATAAAATCTTTTTCTAGCTTAGAATATTTATTCTTATAAAACTTCATCTTAGAAAAATATTTTTCTACTCTAAAGTTCATATGTTCAATCAAATCACTATCATCTAAATTATCAACAACATCATTATCATATGCAATTAAGTTCAAGGATTGAGTACCTACCTCATTGGAGTCATTTTCATCCTCAATAGCTATGAGATATAGATTAGCAATTCCTTCCTCCTCCTCTTCTTCTTCTTCACTTGAGGAAGAATCATCCCATTTAGCTTTGAGTGATCTCTTCTTTTCTTTATCCCACTTCTTTTTATTCTTCAACTTGAAGTAATCTAATTTGATGTGACTGAATTTGCCATATTCATAACATTTCACCTCATTCTTTTATTCTTTATCTTTGAAGGAGGATTTAGAAAATATACCTTTGTTAGCTTGCAATCTTCTCTTTCTCTTCCAATCACTTATTCTTTTTGAAAGCACTGCCATTTCTTCTTCATCGTCACTATCTTTATTACTTGAGCTCTTAACTTCTTTGATTGCCTTGAGAGCTATTGCTTTCTTTTTCTCTTTCTCAATTTGTTCTTCTTCCTTTTCGTTGTGTAGTTCAAAAGTGAGTAGTTTTTCCATAAGTTCATCAGTTTTTAAGGTGCTAAGGTCATGATCCTCTTCAATAGAAGAAACTTTTGACTCAACGCTCTTTCTTTCTCTAAGAGCTCTCAAGATTTTGCTATTGACATCACCTTAATCATATATCTTGCCATATTTCTTTAATTTGTTAACAATGGCAAGCAAGCAGTTCGTCATGCCAGTTACATTTTCGTTGGGCTTCATCTTGAATAATTTATACTCAGGTACATGCATTTGCTTCTTGGTGAACCTTACTTGGGTGGTACCCTCATGATAGTTCTCAAGAGTTTTCCAAATGCAATGAGCACAAGTGAGATGTTGGACTCTCCCACCTTCTTCTCTTGATATTGAATTCATCAAGATGGAGGCTGCTCTATTGTTCTTGAACCAATCTTTCACATTGGCACTTGACCATTGTGATTTAGGAAGAGAAACTTAGACACCATCAACTTCATGAGTAGGAGATTTCCACTCATTTTCAACAAATTTCTATAGCTCAATTCCTTCATTATCTAAGAATAAATACATCTTATGTTTTTAATAGGAATAATTCATTCCATCGAAATAGAGTCTAAGGAACGAGTTTAGGTTTCCATGTGTGGACATGCTTGTTGGTGGAATGGTTGCCAGTTTGGATCAAATTTCAAAATAAAATTTAAAGAAATTTACTAGCTTTGATACCAATTATTATCCCAAGATAGAAACCAAGAGAGGGGTGGATGGGTTGATTTGAAGAATTGATGGTAAAATTAAAATTAAATGCAAAATCAAAGTAAGAGTAGGAGTAGAGAAGAATGAACACGAGAGAATTTATAATGGTTCGGATTACCTCAATCCTCCATCCACTTCATTATTAACTTGTTAATGTTCCACTAATCTTGAGTTTTTATAAGCTCAACTCTAACTTGGTATTTTCACAAGTTCACACCAATTTATACAAGGTTTGAGAATTTTTCGCACAACCCAATAAGAGGTTTTCCAGGCTCACTCTAAATCCCAAGTGTTTCCAAGCTCACACTCAAACTTACAATAGTGTTTAATGCTCACACCTAACATTTAATCAATACAAGTATAGATTTTGATACAAGAAAAATGAAAGCAGTTTGTGTTAGTTATGTCAACTGTAAGAACCCCTTAAACAAGAGATTTCTTAAGATATTTATAGCCAATTTGGTCTAAATAACAGTTATGAGTAATATGATATATTCTATTAGACTAGTTTTTATGATTACAAAGTGTTTCCTCAGGAAGCAGTCATCCTGGCACAGTGGATGGTCACCTAGGTACATTGGGCAGTCATATGATGTTCAGGGATAGTTGCTTCATTTGAGAATCTTCTAAAGGTCAAATGTTAGTGCTCTGCTAGTGGGATCTTGCCCATCTTGTGTGTGAACACTCGAATTTTGAGGCTCGGAAAGCCGATTTTCTCAAACCGCAGACAACTGAGCCGGACCGGAGGTCCACGGTAAAGTTCACCGGAAGTATATCGATATGGTACTTGAAATGTCCGGGACGACGTGAGGATCACGGATATGGTCCCGGAATAATTTTTGGAGGTCTCTAGCTCCCAAAAAATCAGTTTGAGCGAAAACCGTACAAAACCGGCGGCCCAGCCGCCGCAAAACCGGCGGCTCAGCCTCCAAAACTTTCCGTCTTTTCGGCTTGTCACATCCACGGAGGCCCGGCCGCCGTCCAGTCCGATTTTGCCTATAAATAGCCTTCAAGTGTTCAGAAAAACAGGTTGGCTTGTGGAGACTCCGGGCCTCATGCTGACGAATTTAATCCGTAATCAAAAATCATAATCGAAAGTCCAAGAAAACGAGATCTGGAACTTCGAAGCGGGAAAATCCTAAGCAAGGTAATATTCTAATCCATCATTTGTCAATTTAAGCATCTCATAAGCATTCAATCTTCTTCTTAATTTCTTCTCGGTCAAAGACCTAATCCTTTAAGGTCTAAGGCCTAATGGACTAATCAATCAGCCTCTTTGGCACGAAGCCTAAATTGAATCCCTTTGGTACAAAGTACCTAAATTTCACAATTAAAATCAACTTTTTGGCATGGAGCCTAAATTACACCATTTTGGTACAAAGTACCTAAAATTTCACAATTTAGCACTAAGTGCTAAAACTCACATCTTTGGCAGAAAGCCCGACAATGCAGGCCAAAGGCCTAAAAATTGCATTCTTTTGGTACAAAGTACCCAAAATTGCACCATTTAGCACTAAGTGCTAAATTTCACAAATTTGGCAAAAAGCCCGATCAATACTTGGCATGAAGCCCGACACCAGCACGAAGCACTAAGTGCTCAAAATCTCACATTTGGCATGAAGCCTAAATTGCACTCCTTTGGTACAAAGTACCTAAATTTCACCATTTAGCACTAAGTGCTAAATCTCTCAACTCTGGCAAAATGCCTGAAAAATGCACGAAGCATACACACACACATACATGAAGCATAAATTTCATCGCCTTTAAATAGGCTTTTCCGAACTACATAGGCTTTGATCTCCCATTCAAACGGGAGTATGTAGGCATATTTGGGATTCACCCCAAATAGCAAGTCCACAATTTACTAACAATCTGTCTCTTCTTTTCTTCATTCCTTTTAGATTTGTTCTTTTCGCAAGTTAGTCAAATGCATGACATAGTCCCCGAATCCTCCTTGGGTTCGCAGACTAGAAACCTTTACATTGGACAAGTTATTGGAGTCAAACAAGGGTTTTCTTAGTTTTTCCCTTCGAACAAAATAAACTGAGTGGCGACTCCTGACAACGAGTGAACTTTCGCCCGGATCCTTTTCGGGCGGAAAACCGAGGTTCACACTGTGGCTATCGAGACAATTGCCCAAAGGTAGGGTATGGTCATCCTTTTTAAATTTAAAGTCTGCTCTTATAACTATCATTTCATGTGTCATTACTTCATTTGACAAAGTAATTTTCCACTAAAATATGAAAGGTACAGTCATCTTTGACTGAGATAGAGGTCGAATTAGATATCTCACATTGAACTTCTAGGCGCACCCAAGATTGTGAACATTACTGCCAATCCATATGATTTTATCTAAAAAATATATGGACGGTTGCCTATGAAAAGGGATGGTTGCTAAATGGTTATGTGAGACTGCTCCTTAGACTGCACCTGTCATCACATTCCTTACTGTAAGTGTTGGAGTTTTTGTTACTTGTGGTGAGATTTTCCCAATAGATGAACGATCGCAGATCACTCTGTCATGGTCATTCCTCTAGTCAAGTTCCTTGCCGTGAACCCTACTGTAACTCCATTTGTTCTTCAAGGCTTCAAGGGCGGTCGCCCTTCAGTCTGGGGTGACTGCTATTTTTATCCTATTCTGGCAATATATTGAGCATTTTATTCCTACTCCAAGTATCTCAAAGGCATGTTAAATGCACCATTCAATTTGAGTGCTAAAGATCAAAATTGAGATTATTTGGCTAATATGTAGAGACTATTACCCATTGCATTTAGGGAGTTATTGCTAAAAAAGGTTTGGGAAGCTTTGACGGAGTTAAGCTTATTTTTAAAGAACTTACTGCAACGTCTCTAAAAATCTCTCAAGTGGAGTGTTTAGAATAAGAAATCCCAATTATTCTTTTTAAATTGGAGCAAATATTCCCTCTAAGTTTTTTTTATTCAATGGAATATTTACCAGTTCATTTGCCATATGAAACCAAAATTGTAGGAGCAACATAGTATTTTTGGATGTACCCTTTTGAAAGATATCTGTGACACCTAAAGAAAAATGTTAAGAATAAAATGAAAGTTGAAACATCAATTTGTAATGCCTTTATAGTTGAAGAGGCATCAACTTTCTGTTCCTATTATTTTAAGCCTCATATAATAACAAAATTGTGTGAAGTTCCTCAGAATGATGATAGATGCATACAAGACCAATATGAATGTCTTCTATCTATTTTCAAACATCTGGGTTGATCATACAATAAACCAACCAAACAAAGATTGGAACAGAGAGAGTATTCTACAACTTATATTTATATATTGTTGAACTGTGATGAAGTTACACCTTATCTCAAGTAAGTTAGCAAATCTAAAGTGAAAAAAGAGCTAATTACATATAACTTCTAATCTTTAAAATTTGAATGATAATGATATTTTTATAATCTATTCCAGCATATTCATTGAACACTTATGAGATTTGGATGAAAATATAACGAGTTCACAAGTAGATGTTGAGGTTGAGAGTAATTTTCCCTTATGTTTTCAAAATTATGTAAGTACTAATTTATTCCTAGTAACATTTTCTAAATCTTTGTCATTTCTTTTATATTTTGTGTTTTGAATTGTGCATATTTTTCCTTATTGATTTAGGCAACTGAAAATGGGCATATGATTCCTAACAAATGCTTGTTGGATCTAGCTCATGGTCTATTACAAACTGTTAGGTACTATAATATGTATTTGTTAATGGTTATAAATTTCAAATTGAATCTCACTGTACTTTGAGAGCAACTACAAATAGTGGTGTTTGTATAAAGGGGTCAAACTATAGTGAAAACTCGTTTGATTTCTATGGTTGATTAGTAGATATTGTAGAGGTTGAATATCCAGCATTACCAATTAAAAGAGTGGTGTTATTTAAATGTGACTGGTATGATCCTATAAATGTAACAAGATTACATCCACTATATAATTTAGTGGATGTGAACAAAAGAAGAATATATACTAAATATGAACCGTTCATTCTCGCCAGTTAAGTTGCATAAGTGTACTATGTTCCTTACCCTAGCACAAGGTGAGACACTTCTGATTGGTTGATGGTTTGAAAAATAAAAGCTAGATCACGAATTGATCTACCTGATGAACCTACCAATAATCAGGAGTTTGATAATGCATTTGAAGAAGATAGTCCTGAAAATATACAGGCTATTGATAGGACAAATGATAATGATCCAGGCCCTTTAAATGATCCAACTGGATAACTCATGGACATTGGTGCTATGGATGTAGAATCTAAATAAGATAAATCATTACTTGAATCTGAATCTAAATCGTGTCAATCAGATGAAAGCGATGAATAAAAATAATAAGTATATATAATTGACTATAAATATAATTGAATTTATTTCTATATTTATTGTAATATTCAATGTGTTTATAATTAAAGTTATTTTTTTAAGATATGTATCACAGACCTGAAAGATGATTGGATTGATCTGGATCTAGCAGTCAATCTAGTAGAGGTTGAGGATCCAGTGGAACAGGCCAGCCGCATCTGTAGTTACACGATGTCTCGGATGATGTCCCACTTGTGGATCCTTTTATTGACGCGTCTACAGACGATATGGCCATAGAGGTTCCTACTCCTTCTTACCCAGCCCTCGCAGAGGATCCTGATTCTTCTTCTTATATGGCCCCTACAGATGCCTCTATAGGTGATGCCAGTACTGCAACATCAATTGCAGATCCTGATGGTAGGATGCAGTGTCTGACTATTCATGAGTCGGAGTAAGTATTTTAAAGTGTAGCATTACTTGGATTAAAGTATAAAAATTTAATCTGTGGAGATTTTTTAATTAAGTATTTTTTGTTCATTTTGCAGTTACATGATGGATCCAGCTGGGTCTTCCACGATACACATCCGGAAGATCATGACATAGATAGGGGTTACCTAGAAGGTCGTATCTTCTAAAATGAAGAACTTTTGGTTTGAGGAGATTAAGATAAAAAATTTATCAAAATTTTAATATTTAATATATATTTAAAAGTTAAAATTTTATAATTATTAGATACAAAAAAAATCTTTCTTTTTTTTTTGCAGAAATATTTTTATTAGGACCAGGCTATTGATAGTTTGGTTCGAATTGCCTTCATGAAGAAGGCAGTTATTCGCTACAGCTATATGCTGAGCGAAGTGAATGCTGCAGTGAAGCATCCTTCATTTATTGATGATCAGTTATGGGCCAACCTACAGGCCCGGTGAAGCTCTCTTGAGGGGCAGGCACATTCTGCTGTTCTCTCTTAGAACAGGATATCCAATGTTATAGATGGTGCATATCCATCTACACATACGGGAGGTAGCAGATCTTATTATGATTATGCCCATTCTCTTATAAGTAGAGTTATATATTTTTTATATCTATTAATTTTTATTTATTAGTTTTATTAAACTAACGCTTTGTTAATTAAATAGGAGTCTACCTTGGCTAGTCCACATAGCATCTATGAGTTGTTTGTACATATGCACACTAAGGGTCCTGATGGGCATTTATTTGTGGATCATTGGTCCCAAGATGTCAATGTAAGTAATTTTTCAATTTTATTTAAATTTAAAATGTACAATATTTAATTTTATTATATTTTATAGGATCGTTTCATTGCATCTCAGGAGGAGTTCCCTCAGTCCGACACCCCTACTAATGATGATAGCTTATTTAGTGTTGTTGTGGGCGGAGATAAGAAGAAGAAGTTATCTGGACTTGGCTCGTAGTATGTCAACACAGCTTCTTCTTCTTCATCTTCTAGTTCATCTGCTTTATGGGAGGAGATCGAGCACTTGAAAGAACAGTTAGCAGAGAGTGATCGGACTGTTTAGCAGCAGATTCTAGAGGCGGTGCAGCTGCAGGTTCAAACGTAGATGCAAACTGAGATATAGAGATTAGTCTACCATCAGCTTAATGAGTTTATGATCAACTTTATATGAGAGACTTTCGTTCCATCATGATAGTTCCCTCCGGGTATTCACCTGCACCTCCATCTCCAACTCCACCGCCTCCAACTTCTTGTTGATTTTAATTTTTTTTAATGTACTTTATATTTTAATTTTATAATTTCACATTTTATTATTTTTATTTACATTTATTTTATTTATTTATTTTTATTACATTTCATTTAAATATAAATTTTATTTTTATATTATTTATTATTTTTAATATTCAATTCATTCGTAAATTTTACATATAAAGTATACAAAGTAAACAGATTAATAAAAATATATATTTTAAAATTTAAAATAATTAAATTTTATAATAAATTTTTAAATTCAAATTAATAAATTTTTATAAAAAATAAATTTAAAAAAATTTAATTTCCTGACGAAATTTACCGATGAAAAAAATTTCATCGACTGTCGCGATGAACGAGATTACCGATGAAATAATTTTTAATCGATAATACCAACAAAAATATCTATCGGTATTACCGATAAATAATAATTTTTATCGCTAATACCGACAAAAATATCTATTCTGTCAATATTACCAATGAAAATAATTTTCGTCTGTAATACTGATAGATTTTTTTGTCTGCATTACTGACTAAAAATTATTTCATTGGCAATCTCATTCATCATACTGTGACAGCCGATGTATTTTTCATCAAAATTATGAACAAAATTTTTTTCATTAGTATTACCAAAAGAAAATATTGACAAATTTTCAGTCGGTAAATATCGACAGAAATTTTTCTCTCAGTAATTTATAGACAAAAGAACTTTTTCAATTGTATTTTCATCATCGGAGAAAAATATGGCTATAAAATAATTATGTCGGTAATCGATCAATAAACCTAATTACTGACAAAATAATAAGAATTACCAATAAAAAATTTTGTCGGTAATATGCTACATTCTTGTAGTGTAAGTAGATGGATTAGGTTCATCTATACAATTTCATGGTTTAGGTCCATGTTAGTAGTTGATAGGTTGGATACATGTAAATGGGTTCAAAGGTGAAGACCATTGCTCAAGTCAAATCATAGGTTAGGTTCATATAGGTGGTCCATGTAGATGGTTCATGGCTCAGGTCCATGTAGGTGGTTCATATTTCGGATCCATGTAGGTGGTTTAGGTCCATGATAGTCAGGTCATATGGATATCGCTTTGTGATTCGGTTCTATGGTTATGGCTCTAGTTCCATGGTTAATGGTTCAAGTTATATTGCCATCGGCCAAGTTCATGGTTAAGGTTTTAAGTTATAGTCCATTGCTCGAGTTCCATTTTCAAGTTTCATGATGGTTCATGATTGATGTGGATGTCATAGCTAAAGGTGCATAAATCAAGGTCCATAGCTAAAGGTCAAGTGTTTAGGACATAAAGCTTGATCTATGTGGTTAAGTGGTAAGGTACATAGGGCTTGGTCCATGTGATGTGGTCTGTGAGCTAGCTTGTGTGGCAAAATTGTACATAGGTTTAACACTGATGGCTAAGTGGTTCATTATAAGGCATGGTATAATAAATGGTAACTTCTAAAGGAATATGGTGATTAGATCTTATATATGCACGTATGTATATATAAAAAGGTTTCATGAATATGTAATAAGGTCTGATTATTATTATATTCATACAACCTAGGCTTAGTTTCTAGGTTTATTATATGAAAGGATAAAGGGTGGCTCAGTTAAATAAATTCCCACCACACTAGGACAATAATATATTTAATCACATTTGAGTCAAAGATTCGCATATGAATCCAACAATACTACATGTCTATTATATCTTAAAAGGATTAAGGATTCATTACATGCTAGAGAATTTTACTATCCCCAACATACCTAAGGAAGGTTACTAAGTAGATGCTACTTGTTATCTTTAAGCAGGGAATTTCACCCTAAACTCTCAGTGGAATGATTTATGTGACTTCGACACTGTTAGATATTTTACCTTAGAAAACACATGCTTAAGTATGAAGAATAGCAGTCGTCACCTAGATAAATCAGAAAGAAAATAGAAGTGGTGAAAGACTCAATTCCTTAGGAATCCATAACTCCCTATTTAGTTCAAAAAGTTGGGTATGTATGAGGAAGATGAGAAATGACACAGCACTCCCAATGTACCAAGTTCATTGGAACTGATCTCCTTTTCAGGTCTAAGAATTATCTTATTTTTAATTATTATGATATTACAACTAATCATGCAAAATAAATAAAATATTATTCATTAAATCACAAAATAAACAATCCAATACAAAATAAAATAGGTACCCATACTTTGGAGAATACATACCATTACAGCCCTCCATCCATAAAAATAAATATATAAAATAAGGCACCCATAAAGAGCGGAAACATGCTTTTGCAATATCCTTGAAAATAAATGAACTAAATAGTAATAATTAAAAATAACAATAAACATATTATAGTAGTAACAAAACATTAAACATGGCAAAAACAAATTTAAATCAAAAATTAATATATGATTATATCATCACATTGCCAAAAATTAAACCTAAACATGGAAACAACAAAACAAACTATAAAGGAAAGCCACATAAATTTATAGGGAACACATATATATTACTTAAAATATGGATGACACAATAACTCAATTACCATTAGAACAGTACATGATTAAATTAAATAGTCATTTTTAAATTATTGTCTTAAACATAGATTAAAACTCAAATTAAAATTAAAATATAAATATAAATTAAATATAATTAGTTTTCTTTTAAAGCAATACTTTTTTCAACATTTTTATTAAAATAAAAAGAAAAATATAATACATCGGAGAAAATGAACATTGCTTTTTGGAATTCAATTCATCATCGCATTGCCTTTTTTTACATTTTAATAAGGTATAGTTTTATAAAATAATATTTTTAAACTTTAATTGTGTATTGATAAAACTTTTATGACACAAATTAAAAATCAATTAAAACCATAAAATGATTAATGACAAAGAACAATTAAAAAAACACATTATGGTAAAAACATAAAGATATTATAAACACAGTCATTTATATTGACTAAATTATATGAACATGTATTAAGGAATATCAACAAAAGGCTAATGTTTCACAAACATAATCACCTGATTTTCTCTAACAACCAAACTTAAACATTCAATAAAAACACAACGATCAAATCGTGCTTTAAAGTATTAAAGATATATTACTCAATGTTTAAGAAAAATACATACGTCGTTGGTTCCTTCTAACTCTAGCTTCGATGAAGTCCAACCTCAAGCAATAAAATCGCGAACTCTTTTTACAAAATGGTCCAAAAGCTTGCTATAGATGGTATTTTGAGTTTTAGGTTTTTGTTGAGTTTTCCACACTTTTAATGTTATTTTTTCTCTGTTTTTTCTTGTAATTTTTTTTTAGAAAATTATCTCTCCTTTTTTACTTTCCCTTTTAAGTAGCACGTTCAAATATGTTCAATATCTAGCTAATATTTTCTCAATGTCATTGACTTTTCAAGTTGAAAAAAATTGATTTTGCGTGATTTACTAGTTAAAAACTAATTCTCCTTGAAAAATACGTGAGAAAATATTAAAAGATGGGACATTGACAAACTCGCCAGTGTCTATGGTGAATTCATCATCGCCCATGACGAGTTTTCCATGATACCCTTTCAATATCTATTTTTTTATCTTTTGAAAAAAAAATCATAGTGAGTTGGCAATTTAATTGGCCAACTTGCCATTAATAGTTGGCCATAATGGCCAACTATTATTAATAATATTATTTGATAATTTATTTTTTTATTCTTCTTGTTTTTTCTTTCTTTTTAATCTATTTTTATATTAATTTTAGTTAATTAATATTTTATATTAATTATTTAATTATTATTATTATTATTTTATGTAATTTGGAGTAGACTTTTTCTAGGTGGAAGAATTAGGGTCTACGTTATCCAAAAAGATATCCTACAACTAGGCTTTAAAGGTAAAGTATTCTATACAAAATAATGCATGATAAAGTCAAAGTCTATTTAAAGGCAAGCTAATTTTACTTGAAAAATTAATCTTTTTTTATTTTATTTTAGAAAAATAATTTGACATCCCTAGTGGAGTCGTAAATTGTGAGGTCTCACTTGAACACTGATCCAGTCTACTCAATAGAATTTGAATGCTCATATAGGTTTGATCATACAGAAGCACTGAATCACTATACATTCAATTCGGCTCATTTTGACAAATCAACTATTATTTGATTAAAAGTCATTAGCTTAATTTTATTTTTATGAAGAGAAAATTTAAAAAAAATTATGATTTAATTTCAATTTAATTACCCAAAATGCACTTGTAATACCTTTATGCCCTATATACATACAATATATATATCATGTTCATATAAAGTATATATATAGAATATAAAAATTTTATTTTAACTACATTCATTCTATTATCGTATATACATTTATAATATTGTATTTTTATATTATCAAACGAGAGTGTTTGTAATACCTTTATGCCCTATATACGTACAATATATATATCATGTTCATATAAAGTATATATATAGAATATAAAAATGTTACAGTAGCTTACTATAAAAACATTCTCGTTTGATAATATAAAAATATAATATTATAAATGTATATACGATAATAGAATGAATGTAGTTAAAATAAAATTTGATTAGTTCATAAATGAAAATCTCTAGGGAAATTTCATCAAAGTTTTGTCTATACTTTCAATAGTTTCCAAATCAACAATTACACAACCTGTATAAAATAACACTCCCAAATTTTCAATCCACAAAATCCACCGTTACTCCTTACATAGTACAATATTTAATACATATATTTAATGTATATTATACATATTTATAAAATTGTACAAAACTTCATTCGATTCATTCGATACAACCATGTTTACATTTAATACTTACAATATACAAAACCAAAATATCATTAACAAACTTATACATACAATGCAGCACAAACTGGTTTGATCTTCATGGCACAAAAACTCTACCTTTAAGATCAGTCTCAAGCACAAACCTACTCAGGTCTATGAGGACCTTCCTGCTCTAAACTTCTACCACCTACACGATACAATTCAATCACGCTAAGTATATAGCTTAGTGGTACATATTTTGATAACAAAAAATATTTAAATCAGAATGCTCTTTCTCATGATATAATATGAATTATTTATACAAACCTTTGTTATCTCATAATATTCACCAACATGTCACAATCACAATATTGGCATCAAATATATTTTGATGGCACATAATGCATTATGCCACCTTTCAATACATTTTTCATTTACTCATCTATAAATGAGATGCTCAAATAATACTTATATTCTCATAAATCATAAAAATATAATACATCCACACACATATTGGACCCAACAGTCCCTATACAATGTTCAAGTTCTAGAAAGATTAATTTGGCCTATTGCGTCACAAAGGTTCGACGTCAAGAACAAAGTATCACATATCATCTGAAGGTTGTCCCCTTTAGACACAGGAGACAAGGTGTCCAATATCAACCAAGGTCATCTCCTTAACACAAAGTGCCCAACACCAATGTGTCTCGCTCATATCAATCTTTTGGAATCAATAATTGTGTAGGGCATACAAATATCACACATCCAACTACATTCTCATTTACTCATTCCATATCATCATATTTTCGCATTTTACACGTGATTAATTCATTTCACGATCATCTTATATTTCATCTCATTTAACACTTTCCCACATTTTCATTATTCTCATTTCATTTATCATTTCTCAACCACAATGCATATCCATGAGTCATATTCACAAAGTGACTCTCTTTCACATTTTATCATATTTCACATATAAGTCCATACTGAACATCACATTACATATCATTACTATACCTCATACATATCATGTTCAAACATTAATTCACATTGGACAAATGCCCAATGTAACATAACACCACTATGCATCAATGCATAGATTATGTGAGTAGCCACATTTCAAAGTAACAATATAAAATATGTCAAATCATATTTTATAAAAGCACAAGTCATCATAATATGTATTAACCTTGTATCTATTCAAAATTCAATTTTAAAACACCTCCCAAGCTTTAATTTTCAAAAAGTCCTAAATTCTTTCACTTGGCAACTTTGGCCTACTCACTTCCTGATTCAAATAACAAGTAAAATAACTCAATTACAATCATACTTATAAATAATAACCACTAATTAAACAAATTCTAACTAAAATCCTAACAAAACCCTAATTCCCCTCTTACTACCTTACTCAAACTTCATCATAACTAACTCTTTCCTACCAACCATGTAGTAACTATAGTCTTGGAGAAATTAAATAAGTATATAAAGATATAGGTGTTGTATATACCTAATGTATATCTATTGTGTGTATATATATATATATTATACACAATATATATTGTATGTTGGATATATATATATATATATATTGTATTATAAAATATATATATATGGTATACTTAATGTGTTCATAGGCTACAAATGATATACATATATGGGTATATATATATATTAAATATAATATATATAGACACATAATATAAATACATTACATAAACATATACATAAAAGCATATGTAACATATAAGTAATATAAATATGACATATACATATACATAAAATATATACTACATATATGTGAAGTATAAAGTGGTGTTGGAAAGGTTGATGATGATGATGATGATAATAATAATACGAGAAGAGAGAAAAGTCAAAGAAGGAATTAAGTTGATTGGTTGAAATTTTTTAAATAAATTAATTATTATATATTTAAGGATGGAAAAGTGAAAAGTTAAAAAAAATAAAGATTAAAAAGATAATGGATAGTGGAAGATGATGGGAATTAGATATTTATTAAATTTTAATTAATTATTTGATTAATTATATATACTTAGCTATGAATTAAAGAAGAGGAAAAAAATAACAATTTACTTCATCTTCTTCTTCTCCATTTCTTTACTCGATTTTCATGGTGGTCCAAATTGAAATTTTGATTCCTAGAAATATTTAACATATCACCAAAATTTCAAGGTTTAGGGGTAGATTTAGAAGTTTCCTATCATAAGGTAAGGATTTCTTTTTTTTTTTTTAAAGAAGTTTCTCTTAATTTATGATTATGTAGAATATTCATTTTTTAAGAAGTGTTTGTTAATTCATAAAATGGCTTTGAATAATGTTAATTTCATATAAAGGAAATAATTTTAAGATTGGATTGTAGAAAAGATTAAGTTTAGTTGAGATTTGAGAGAGGTAGTAAGGGTGTTTAGGGTTGTGATGGAGGTTTTTGGTTAGAATGCATATAATTGAATTTAATTGATTAAATTGTATTTAAATTGGGTTCTAATGACGTAATTGGACTTAAAACTCAATTTGGATTGGGTTGAAATAGTTTTCTAGAATTAAAGTATATTAGGGCAGAAATTAGAAAATTGGATAGAATTGTAAAATTTAAAGTTTAAATTGTTAAAGTGAGTAGAATTATAGTTTTAATGACAAAATTTAACCTAAAATGTAATTTGGAATTGGTTAGTATAGAATTTTAAAGTTAAAGTGCAATTAGGGTTTCTAACATGGTTAATGATAATTATGGTAATGGATGAATTTAATGTTGTTTTCATATGTATGTGATAATTTTATGGTTAGAAATTGAATATGGTTAAGTTTGGATGAAGTTAAGGTTATGTCCATATTATGTGAAATTAGGGTTTATGAAGAAGGTGTTTTTAATTGTGGTAATACATTGTTTTGATGTTATATAGATGTATTATTGATGATTATATAGTTGAATGATGCAAATGAGATTGATATGTTAAAGTTTGAATAAGGTAGTAATGGTGAAAATAGTATTTTGGTGAAATATTATGTAGAATTAATGTAAATGGTGTATGAATAATTAAAGTGTATTAAAATGAATTTCTAATACTATGTTCAAATTTGTAATGTGGTGATTTTAAGGTTGGAAATGTAATATGGATAAGTTTTGGAGAAGTTCATGTTAATGGTTGCATTATGTGTAATTTAAATTTTTGAAAGAGGTTTCCAAAATTGTGAAAGTGAATTGTTTTAGTATTATATTAATGTATAAGTAATGTTTTTAAGGTTAAATGTTGAAAATGAAATTGGTAGAATGAAGTTTAAATAAAGTAGTGAATGGTGAAATTATATTATTAATGATATTTTAATGAGAATTGAATAAATAATGGTAATTTAATAATCAATGAGCATGTAAGTGACTTTAAATGAGTAATGTTGCTTATTATGGAATTACGCATGTGTAGGTCAAAGTGAAAAAAAGAATTGGAATTGAGAGTTTGACTTGAGAAAGAGAAAAGAGGTTAGTACATATTACTAAATTTTGTGTTTTCATTATAAATGGGCATTATGTTTCTATAATGCTATTTGATATATATGGTATCACATTCTCTACATTTTCTCAAAAATTCATAAATCTGTCCATTTTGGACATCATACCATATATATATCAAAATATATTGGACTTCTGCTAATGTGATACCCCTCATATAACTATACCACATTGCATAGATTACCATGAATGTGACTCATGGATATGAAATTTGTATGGAAAATGATAAAATATAAAAATATGGAAATAGATAAAGAATATGGAAAATAAGGAAAATTATGGTAGATGAATAAATATGATGGAAATTTATAAAACATGACAAATGTGCATAAAAATAAATTTATGATGTATAAATAATAAATAAATGAATGTGTTATATGTGATATGTAATGTGATGTATGTGCAAAATGTGAAAAGTCCATGTTGTGCACTAAAATGTAGAAGTGAGTCACATTTAATTTGAATGTGATGATGGTTAGCTTTATAAGTCAAAATTTAAAAAAAGACTGTGAAATGTGGATAATAATTATAAAATAAGAAAAAAAATATGGAAATTTGATACCTATATGATACATGTGATGGTGATCATCATTTGACATGATCACAAGAGATATGAAAAATATGATAAATGTACTAGAAACGTAATTTACTAGTCACATTGTGGTTGTGGCTAGAAAGATGATGAAATATGTTACAAACATTTGAAATATGAAAATTAATGATGATTAAATGGTAATGTGGAATGAAATGTGTGTTTGCCTTGTATAATATCTTATTCCAGAGAATTATTTTTGGTGCTATATGATTTATCTTCGGGCTAGACGTTGGGCATCACTATTAATTACCTTCGGGCTAGATGTTGTGCATCACTATTATTTACCTTCGGGCTAGATGCGAGGCATCGCTGTTATTTGCCTTCGGGGCCAGACGCAGAGGTGTCAACAAGGGACTGTTGTGACATTTAGATCCCCAGTGTTGAGATAGACCATGACAATATCTCTGGAACCGAAATACTATGTAAGGTTTATTTAGTCCCAATGTGTGTGTGTGATATGTTCATGTGTATATATATTGTGTTGTGGATAATGGAATATGACATTTGGATGGTAAAATAAATTATGAGATGTGATTAAAAATATCAGTGTTGATAGACTTGAGCAGAGCTGGATCTATAGACGAAGTTAACCTAAGCATAGTTAAATCCTGAGATTATTTGCACGTGTATTGGATTTGATGGTTGAGATTGAAAAATAAAGAAGTTTAGATATATATACACACTATGTATAAAATAAGAAGTAAGAATGCATACGTATAATGTTTATTATTTATAGATATATACTACTAAGCTGTAAACCTTAGTGCGGTTGTGTGAATCGCACAGGTAAGAACATGCCGATCAGTGAAACTCAAACTGTGGTAGATGTATGGTGATCTAGATTGTCGTAAGAACTAGTTTATGACAATAATTTTGTTTACTATAGAAGTATATTGATGATTTATTAAAGTGATTTATAGTATTAGTTGAGTTAAGATTTACTATGAGTGAATAAAAATTCAATTGGTGTTCCTTATTATAAGTAAATATCTATTTTGAATATTTTCTAAGTTATAAACGAATATAAGCAATATAAGTGTGAATTTACATAAATGGTTTACTAAGTTAATATGAATTAAGGTTATGTATGCAATCTATATTTAGTTGCGTGATTAAGATGTGTTTATTAATGTGCTATGCGGAAGTGGATGTTATGAAAAAAATAATAATAAATATGCTTTTGGATATTTAAGGTGGATGTAAAGATTTAATAATAGATGTATAATGATTTTATAATACATGGAGTTTAAATTTATTTTATGAATTGTATTTGGTGGTTAATCAAGACATGAATCATTTGATTTAGGTGGATTGAATTAAATAAAACATGATTAGTAAATTCTAGGAGTATTTGTAATTGCTACTGGATTATCAAAGAAAGCAATGAGATCAATTCATTAGATGAGTTTGAAAAGTAGAATTTATATGAAGAGAATTTGACCTTTATGTATATTAAACAAATATATAGTTGGAAAATTAAAGAATTTGAAAGTTAATGACAGAAATGACTTGAAATGCATGGGTGTATTGTTATATTGAATAGCTAAGTTTGTGGTTAGAATTCTGAGTTGATATATACAATACAAATGTTTAGTAAATGTTACATAAATACTTGATGATAGGTATTTACCTGTAATTGATTAATGAAGAGAAGTATGGATTTGGAATTTAATTTTGCTTTCGAAAACTAGAAATTATATGTACATTGGATATAAGTAAGTGAAGAATTAATATTTATTATTGATCTTTACAATGATAATTTTAAAATTTATTAAGAGTATTTATAAGCAAGAGAGTAAAAGATTATGTGGTCAATGATAATGATAAGTTGTAAAAATAATTTAGAAGTTAATTATGTAGGAAGTGGAGATTGATGACTAATTTTAGTGACTATAGTAAGTAATTTCGAGGACAAAATTATTTAAGGGGGAGAAAATTGTAATAACCGTGATCTTAAAGAAATTAAATAAGTATTTAAAGGTATAGGTATTGTATATACCTAATGTATACCTAATATATATATATATATTATACACAATATATATTGTATATTGGATTAATGTATATATTGTATTATATATAATATATTTGGTATACTTAATGTGTACATAGGCTACATATGATATATATATGGGTAAATATATATTAAATATATAATATATATACATAATATAAATACATTAAATAAACATATATATAAAAGTATATGTAACATATAAGTAACATATATATGACATATATATACATAAATTATATACTATATATATGTGAAGTATAAAGTGGTGTTAGAAAAGTTGATGATGATGATGATGATGATGATGATGATGATGATGATGATAATAATAATAAGAGAAGAGAGAAAAGTCAAAGAAGGAATTAAGTTGATTGGTTGGAATTATTTAAGTTAATTAATTATTATATATTTAAAGATGGGAAAGAGAAAAGTTAAAAAAAAATTAAATTTAAAAAGATAATGGATAGTGGAAGATGATGGGAATTAGATATTTATTAAATGTTAATTAATTAATCAATTATCTATAAATACTTGGCTAGGAATTAAAGAAGAGGAAAAAAATAACAATTTACTACATCTTCTTCTTCTCCATTTCTTTGCCCGAATTTCATGGTCATCCAAATTGAAACTTTTAATTCCTTCAAACATTTAAAATATCACCAACATTTTAAGGTTTGGGGGTGGATTTGGAAGTTTCCTATCAAAAGGTAAGGATTTTCTTCTTTTTTTTAAAAGAAGTTTCTCTTAATTTATGATTATGTAGAATATTTATTTTTGAAGGACTGTTTGTTAATTCATAAAATGGCTTTGAATAATATTAATTTGATATAGAGGAAATAATTTTAAGTTTAGATTCTAGAAAAAATTAAGTTTAGTTGAGATTTGAGAAAGGTAGTAAGGGTGTTTAGGGTTGTGATGGAGGTTTTTGGTTAGAATGCATGAAATTTGAATTTAATTGATTAAATTGTGTTTAAATGGGGTTCTAATGATGTAATTGAACTTAAAACTCAATTTGGATTGGGTTGGAATAGTTTTCTAGAATTAAAGTATATTAGGGCAAAAATTGGAAAATTGGATAGAATTGTAAAATTTAAAGTTTGAATTGTTAAAGTGAGTAGAATTATAATGTTAATGATAGAAATTAGCCTAAGATGTAATTTGGAAGTGTTTAGTATAGAATTTTAAAGTTAAGGTGCAATTAGGGTTTCTAACATGGTTGATGATAATTCTGGTAATGGATGAATTTAATGTTGTTTTCATGTGTATGTGATGATTTTATGATTAGAAATTGAATATGGTTGAGTTTTGATGAAGTTAAGGTTATGACCATATTATGTAAAATTAGGGTTTATGGAGAAGGTGTTTTTAATTGTGGTAATGTATTGTTTTGATGTTATATAGCTGTATTAGGAATGATTATATAGTTGAATGATAGAAATGAGATTGATATGTTGAAGTTCGAATAAGATAGTAATGGTGAAAATAATATTTTGGTGAAATATTATGTAGAATTGATGTAAATAGTGTATGAATAATTAAAGTGTATTAAAATAAATTTCTAATGTTATGTTGGAATTTATAATGTGGTGATTTTAAGGTTGGAAATGTAATATGGAGAAGTTTTGGAGAAGTTTATATCAATGGTTGCATTATGTGAAATTTAAATTTTTGAATGAGATTTTCATAATTGTGAAAGTGAATTGTTTTAGTGTTATATTAATGTATAAGTAATGTTTTTAAGGTTAAATGTTGAAAATGAAATTGGTAGAATGAAGTTTGAACAAAGTAGTAAATGGTGAAATTAGAGTATTAATGAGGTTTTAATAAGAAATGAATAAATAATGGTAATTTAATAATCAATGAGCATGTAAGTGACTTTAAATGAGTAATGTTGCTTATTATGGAATTATGCATGTGTAGGTTAAAGTGATAAAAAGAAATTGAATTGAGAGTTTGGCTTGGGAAAGAGAAAAGAGATTAGTACATATTACTAAATTTTGTGTTTTTATTAAAATATAAATGGGCATTGTGTATGTATAATGCTATTTTAAAAAAAATATTAATTTGCATATAATCTATGCAATGTGGCATAGTTATATGAGGGGTATCACATTGGCAAAAGTCTAATATATGTTGATATATATATATGGTATGATGTCCAAAATGGACATATTTATGACTTTTTGAGAAAATGTACAAAATGAGCCATATTGTGAATGTGACTCATGGATATGAAATTTGTTGAACAAAAAATATGGAAAAGGATAAAATATAAAAATATGAAAAATAGATAAAGAATATATACAATACGATATGTAAAATAAGATGGAAATATAAAATAAGGAAAGTTATGGTAAAAGAATAAATATGATGGAAATTTATAAAACATGACAAATGTGCATAATAATGAATTTATGATGTGTATAAATAATAAATAAATGAATGTGTTATATGTGATATGTAATGTGATGTCTGTGCAAAATGTGAAAAGTGCAGGTTATGTACTAAAATGTGGAAGTGAGCCACATTTAATTTGAATGTGATGATTGTTAGGTTTATGAGTCAAAATATGGAAAAAAGAATCTGAATTGTGGATAATAATTATAAAATGAGAAAAAATATGTAAATTTGATACCTATATGATACATGTGATGGTGATCATAGTTTAACATGATCACAAGAGATATGAAAAATATGAGAAATATACTAGAAATGTGATTTACTAGTCACATTATTGTTGTGGCTGGAAAGATGATGAAATATGTTGCAAATATTTTAAATATAAAAATTAATAATGTTTAAATGGTAATGTAGAATTAAATGTGTTTTTGCCTTATATAGTATCTTGTTTCAGAGAATTATTTTTAGTGCTATATGTTTTGCCTTCGGACTAGACGTTGGGCATCACTATTAGTTGCCTTTGGGCTAGATGTTGGGCATCACTATTATTTATTTTTGGGCTAGACGTTGAGCGTCACTGTTATTTATCTTCGGGGCTAGACACAAAGGTGTTAACAGGGGACAGTTGTGAAACTTAGATCCCCACTATTGCGATAAACCTTGACAATATCTCTAGAATCAGAATATTATATAGGGTTTATTTGGGCCCAATGTGTGTGCGTGATATGTTCATGTGTATGTGTATTGTGTTGTGGCTAATGGTATATGATGTTTGGATGGTCAGATGAATTATGAGATATGATTAAAAATATCAGTGTTGATAGACCTGAGCAGAGCTGGATTTATAGATAGAGTTGACCTAAGCATAATTAGGTCATGAGATTGTTTGCATATGTACTAGATTTGATGGTTGAGATTGAAAAATAAAAAAAGCTTAGGTACATATATACACCATGTATAAAATAAGAAGTAAGAATGTGTATGTATAATATTTATTATTTATAGATATGTACCACTAAGCTATAAAGCTTAGATGCGTTGTGATTTAGACTGCTGCAAGACCAATGATGCTATTTGCATACATGTATATGATTTAAGTATTTTATTTTATGTAAATTAACTTATAACACTTGTGTTGATTTATAAAGATTTAAGATGATAGTGTGTATATATCTACGTCATTATTTGATTTTAATAGAAAAGTTTGAAGTGTTGAGATTTTAATTCTATATTAATAAATTGGTGAGTTTGGAGAATAAATGGAATTATTAATATTTTGAAAGTGTAAAAGGTTGTGTGTTCATTGTTTTGGAAATTATCAAAATTATGGATAAAACTATGGCCAAAATTTTCTCATATATTTTCTTTTTATAAATTAATCTAATTATATTCTATTTATAAATAAGTTTAAAGAAAGTGATTCTACTGTAAATTACATTTTCTTTTAATTAAATAAAATATTTTAAAATTAATTATAAAGGTTTCTACAGTGGTTTGTCGTGACATGCTTGTATTCTAATATGTACGGCACATATATGGATATATATACTATACGTATATAGAGTATAAAAGCGTTACAAATTAATCATAAAATCATCACATATGCATCAAAACAACATCAAAGTAATCTATTACAAGAATTATAATTACCCCATTAAAAATTCAATTTTCACGTATTCATAAATTCACCAAAACTAAACTTAAACTTATGCCTACTTACCTAAATATTGATTATTCCTCAAAAGCACCTTGAATCCTTTGAAATCTTTGTGAAATATGGTGTATTTGATGAAGAAAAATCCTTGCTTGCTCAACCATGTAAATTGCCTAAGGAAATGAAGAAGAAGATGATGAAAAAAATGACTTTTTTTTATTTCTTCCTATCCATATATATATATATATTAAATAATTAATTAATAATAATTAAATATTAGATATTTATAATCTTCCATCCATAATTAATTAATTTTATTATTATTATTGTTATTATTATTATTATTATTTTAACTTTTTAATTTTTACCTTTTGACTTTTTGACTTTTGTCTTTTAGTGAAATATATACTTTATGTATATCTAGCAAATATATTAGGTGTACACTATACATTAGGTATACACTAGTGAAAGTATATAGGTGTACACTATATACTTTATGTATATCTAATAACCCTTTTATATTTATTAATCTAGGTCTACTAAAATTTCGGATGTTACAACACTAGTCTCGAATTAAAAGAGAGACTAAGGGACTGTGTGTTCAAGTTTAAGTAAAATAAGCTAGGCCTAAAACTTTGACTTTGAAAATTGATTTCATGAATAACAAGTTATAAATAATGACATTTATAAAATATATGAACAATATAAGATGAATGGGCAATTAATATAACAATAGAGCAATAAAGCTAAATTATTACACCAAAAACTCAATTGAAGGGGATCCTAACTCTAACTCTTATGTGTTTTAAGATGGACACACATTCCCCCAAATAAAAGCAAGTAAAAAAAAGCAATTTAAGTAAAACAAATGAAGAAATTAGTCATATTGGTTTGATTTAGTATGCTACTGGGTCTAAATCTCAAGTATGCATGCATATCTCTTCAAATGGAAATCAGAACAATGTAATTTTATCTACTGCTTCAATAGATTATTTGTTTATCTTTAATATATCATGTTTTTTTTGTTAGATTACCAAATTGAAAAAGAATTTGAGATGAGAAATTATACCTTCATTTCTTCAGGTTTTGGCAAAAGTAAAGTGTTATGCCGGATCTGAGTTCCACTTCAAAGAAAATTTTAACTCCAAAAGCTCCAAGTTAAGGTAGTTGAAATAAAAGTCCAATGGAGTGAATCAAATGTTAAAGATAATTATATTATGTAGCTTAATAAAATATGTTTTTATACATTAAAACCTTAATAAATTGTGCCTCATAGAATAATTTGATTTAAATAGTTTTATAGGAGACTGAAAGTTGTAATAATTAAGAATTGATCTTAGAGGGTATTTGGTTGGTGGTGATATTTCAATTAATGTTGTTTGATTGGATAAAATATATAAGCACCCAGTAAAGGGAATGAGTGATTCCATGTTATTTCCCTATTAGTCAGTTTTGATTCCTTATTGTAATTAAAAATTAAAAGAATACTTATTTTTAAAAGAATAGAATCAAAATAAATTTTTTATTTTTAGAATATAATAAATAAAAATATATTTTTAGAATATAATAAATAAAATTATTTTTTCTTTCTAATTATGAATATCTCTAAATTTTTTAAATAAAATAAATTTAGTTTTTCTTAAAAAAATAAATTAGATTTTTAAAATAAAATATAATCAATATAATTTTTTCATATTTTTCTAATTACAAAATATTTGAATTTTTAAAATAAATTATAATAAATCATTTTTCTTTTTTTTTAAAAAAATCATAATATCTTTGAATTTTTTAAATAAAATAAATTTAATTCTTTATAATCATTTTTTTTTATTTTTATGATAACTAAAATAAATTAAAAGATGGTGCATTTGAATTATTTATTATGACATTTTTCTATAATATTTGATTTACCAAAATAAAAATACTTTGAATAACTGTTGTTTCTGATTCTGATTCTATTGTATTTTAAACAGCTTTAAAGGGAATCAAATTTCGATTCTAAATTAAACTAAACAAAAATAATAAATAATTATCCCGATTTTGATTTTGATTTCAATCTCAATTTTGATTTCAAAGTTTGAATCGAACACAACCTTAGATTATGAATAATTATTTTAATATCGAATTATTAGTTTAACTAATTGAGCTTTTAATTTAAATATTTGTCTCAAATAAAAAAATATCTACTAGAATCAGAAGTGTATTGATCAATTTTGTTCAATTTAATTTATAAATCTATAAAATAAAAAAAATGAAATTCTTAAGATTAAATGCAGTAGTTGAAAATTTTTAAATTGTTTTAAAATTCTATTATTATAAGAAAATATATTTTTGTATATATTTTTATTAATTTTTAAAATAATATATGTTTAAAGTGATGAAAAGTTTTTTAACAAGATATTTAGTAAAATCATTTAGTTAGTTTATTTAATTTTTAATTATTATTTTAAAATAAAACATAAATTAATTATATAAAAACATATTTATATGTGTAAGCTCTATGATATGAACCTATTACTAGAAAACATTTCAATCAATAACATTAGAACCGTCTCATTGAAAACTTCTTGGTAATAAAAATTTCACTGCTTAAAACTCACCAGAGACGGAGATAAAAAAAATCGGCCATTGAAGTTTCTTTAACAGCTTCCAGCAAAATTGGTAGCAAATGGCAACTATTTTAGACTTCTAGCATCAAGGAAAGTATAATTAAAAAAATGTATGGCAACTAGGGTTTCATAGATGTCCCTTCTTGACCAAGAACCCCTTCTTGCAGCGACCGTAGAAGATATTTCCAGGGCAAAAAAGGCCAAACTAAACCCTGCTTGGGACATAGGCATCCGTAAACTTAAAGTTGAATCTAGTAATAAATATATTATAAATGTAACACCCTTATACCCTATATACGTATATTACATACACCTTATATATATAAAATACGCATATAAAATACCAAAGTGTCACAATTTCAGCCTTATCAAAATTTTCATAATTATAAGAAAATATTTAAATCCTCAAAATTACACGTAATTTAGTTACTAAAAATATAAATTTTAATTAAAAGTCTCTAGAGAAAAATTCGCCAGAATTTTATCAGTAAACTCAATATTTTTTCAAATTCAATAAAAACGCAACCTGCATCAACAACATACTTCTAACATAACTTTTTTTTTTTATAAATTCCATCATTTCTCTACTAGATACTCAAATATTCAAATATACATACATAATATTAAATACATAAACATTTTCCAAAATTTATTTAGTGTACATATGATATGTTTAAAATATACAAAATCAAAATTTATAATGTCAAAAATTTATACATATAAGCAATATCCTTTGAGTTAGTCTTATGGCACTCTTAATCTCCAAACTTCAACCACAATCCTAATCATGTCAGTATGCATTTTTAACACCTGTGCGATATACATTACCGGGCCAAGCTTATAAGCTTAGTGGTACATATATATAAATAATAATAAATATTATATACATATTTATTTTACTTCTCTCAATTTATAGCTTTACAATATTTCTTTAAAAACTTTTTAATTTTATTTTTACATATTATACATAAATATATCACAACATTCTAACATATAAGCATATTTACATACTCATCGATTCAATTTCTCTATATAATTACTAACTCCAATGCACATAAATTATCAATTTGATTATCATTCTCATATTACAAATTTCTTACGTGATTATCTTAGTTATAATCACTTTCTCATGATCGCTCTCTCTTTGAGCATCATGTTCATCATTTTATTCATAATACTACATAATGAACTCATTCACACCATTTCATTCGCAACACAATACATATATACATGTAAATATATCACAAACACATACATTGACCCCAAATAATCTTATACAATATTTCAGTTCTAGAGTCATTGTCATGGTTTATCGTGACACCGAAGATCTAAGTATTGTAGCCATCTCCTATTAACACCTCTGTGTCTAGCTTTGAAGGCAAATAATAGTGACGCTCAGCGCCTAACTCGAAGTCAAATAATAGTGATGTCCAATATCTAGGCCGAAAGTAAATAATAGTGACGCCCAGCGTCTAGCCCAAAGACAAATAATATAGCACCAAAAATAATTCTTTAGAACAAGATACTATACAAAGCGAACACACATTTCATTCACATTTTTATTGAAACACCTTTAATTTAATTATTTCCAATATTTGCCACATATTTTATCATCTTTTTAGCCACAATCATAATGTGACTAGTAAATCACATTTTCACAACTCTCGTAATCCTATCAAGCTACGATCACTATCAAATATTACATATTCATCTTTCAACATATTTTCACATCTCAACTTATATTATAGTTTCCACAAACCATCACATATACAATACAAATGTGGCTCACTTCCATATTTTAGTACACAATTAGCACTTTTCACATTTTACACGACCTCACATTTAGCCATTTTTAATGGCTTATTATGCCATAATAAAAAATAAATCAAACATTTCACACAATTTTACACATAACACCTTGATAGCCATTCTAAAATGGCTCATTATTCACATCACATGCATTAAACACTCTTTTTCTTATACAATACATATACCCTTAATCAACTCCAATAATGTAAGTAACATAACACATTCTCCAATTCACAATGTGTTATGCCAATTATATTACTATTCTCATAATAATGATTATAATAGCATGTACTAACATTGTTTCCCTTTTTCAAGCCTTAACTTGATAAAACTTTATACTCTTCCGTTTCTTTCAATATAGCCTACACACATATAATCAAACATTAATTGCATTACCCATTTAAATTCACATTACAACCCATTGTATATCAAATCACCATTATCCAACCAATTCTCATTAAAATTCCATTAAAAACATAAATTCACCGCTTACTACTTTATCCAAACTTCAACTAACTCACTTATATCCAACATTTAATCATAAAATCATTTCTTACATATCAAAACAATAATAAATTAGCTCAATTCATTAATTGTAAATATTTTTTTTCAAAAATCCTAATTTCACATACCTGCTACCTTATTCAAACTTCAACATTTCAAATTTATTTCTATCATTCTACCATAGAATCATCATTTATATATCAATATAACATCGTTACAAACCATTTTAGCAATTATTAAAATCTCCTATAAAATTTCAAATTTCACATAATATATCCACAACCCTAAATTTATCACCTTTTATACATACTTGCCCATAATCCATTTCTAATCATAAAATCATCATATATATATATATATCAGAACAACATTAAATCACTTTATTACAATAATTAAATCCACATATACCAAAATCCCAATTTGGACATAACCTTAAATTCACCAATTATATCCAATTCAACTATTTAATCACTAAATTACCATATAATCATCATTTAAACTTCTTTAACATTTATTCTAGCAATTAAATATACTTTCTTTCTCGAAATATTCAAAACATAATCTTAAAATCTCAAAACAACAAGCTTTGGAAGAATTACTTACTTGATTTCTTCAATAAATCTTCAAAACATTCTTACATCCTCTTAAAATCTCTTATGAATTTGATATATATAAGAAAATTATACTCTCCTCACTCCCTTTCCAAAGCTCACGTTCAAAAATGGAGAAGAAGAAGAAGAAATGCTTCTTTTAAATTCCCATCCTTGTCTTTATATGTAAAATATTATATATTAATTAATTAAATTGCCTCTCCACCAATCATCTTTCTTCCTTATTTTACTTTTCTTTCTTCTCTCATTATTATTATTATTATTATTATTATTATTATTATTATTATTATTATTATTATGATCATCATCATTATCTTCAACTTTTCCTACACCAATATATTTCAAGTATATATTTCAACTTTTCCTACACTAATAGATACATATATATATATATATTATATCTTATGTATATTTATATGTCTTACATATTCAATTTATATTTCACATAAATTTCAAGTATATATAATATATATATTACATCTATTATATATTTAATTTTTTATTTAATTTACTTTTAATCTCCTCTAAGCACTTCTTCCTTATTTTAACTTTCTTTTATTTCTTATTTATTTATTTATCATCTTACATCATAAATTATACACACACACACACACACACACACACACATATATATATATATATACCATTTGTGTTGCATATATTCTATGTATATGTATATACCATATATATATTACTTATATGTTACATATACTTTTATGAACGTGTTTATGTAATATATATATGTATATTATGTATATGTAATGTATATTATATATACATTTACCTCCATGTATTTATATCATATGTACCCTATATACACTACAAGCATACCACATACATATGTTATATATATCAAGTATATAATATATATAGATATAACCAACATACATTATATATATAATATGTATATACCATGTATACACTAGGTATACATTAGATTTATAAAACTACTATACCTCTAAATATTTATTTAATTTCTCTAAAATCACGGATATTAAAGTAGACCTAATTAATGATAAAAGCATTCGTCGCAATGCTAATACAACTCTCATGATAGTTACGAGTAACATTCTTAAAATGGATTGACAGGTCAAGTTTTCTCACAAGTATAGGGAGGCTAATTTTACAGTAAATTGGTAACTTCCTATGCATTTTACTTTCCTTTCGAAGTGCATGTCTTTAAAGAACCCCCCTATTCCCCTGTTATATTCAAAATTGGTTACAGCATGACCATATTGGGGTCTCCTACAAATTGTTGGTTAACCAGAGAAGTGTTAAGTAGTTTTCTTCCTCTGTAAGAAAAAGAAAAGCATTTTAATTGAAACCTTTACATTTATTTTAATAAATAGCACATTTAATTTTTGTTTTACTCTAAAATATATTTGATAGTTATAATTTTAGGACTTAATGATACTTTAATCCATTAATTATTATATTAATAATATTTTCATCTTACAGATTAAAAAAGGAAAATCAAATTATTTCTGAAATGGGACTATTAGAAAATAATATATCTCTATATATATAGTACTTATTCATATTAGAGATTTAATCAAATAAATTCCATAGGCTTTTGCTTTAATATTTTCTAGACTCCATTAAGCTTATATAGACTATTTAGCATATTTTATGTCATTTACCCTAAAAAAAAAACAAAATCTCACAACTCCTCCCCCCTCTTAGCTCTTTTTTTTTCATCATATTTCTCTCTCTTTCACCACGAGTGTGCAAGTTTCATCGCCTCCCCTTTCTGCTCTTTTTTTTTCCTCGTCAAATAGACCTAGTTACATTGCCTCCTTGCATCACTTACTCAATCCATTGAAGTCTAAATCCATTAAAATATGATCTATGCAAATAGCTAATTTGAACAATGCATATATGTTTTGAATATGAAAAATGACATTGCTTTATATTTTAAGAGAAACATTTTAAATTTGTTTTATTTTACCGCGAGTTTACAACTCTTACTTCCTATCTTTCTTTCTTTCTTCTTCTTCTTTTTTTATTTTTATTTTTATATATAGAGTCTCAAAAAATTAAATGGAGTGTAAATAGATGTCATGAAAGTTATGGGATTATATTTAAAGTATTGTTGTGAACTGCTAGGAAGTTTAAGAATTATTAGAGATTGTTAAGGTCTTAAGATTATTTAAAAAATTATGATGGATTATTTAGGACTGTTATAGATTATAATAGAATGTTATTGATTGCTTTATGAATTGTTTTTAGTTGTTATAGATTTATTATTAATTGTTAATACATTGTTTTTTTTGATATATGTTAATACGTTGTTATTGATTGTTAGATTATTAGAGAATTTTATCTTTTAATATAATTGTTTCTAATGGTACTTAATAATATCTGTCTAAAAAATATTAACTCCTAAAATTATAAGGATTCAAAAAATATTAACTTTTTGCATAGAGATATTTATTTAGTTAAATCACTTGATATTTTTATGATTAAACTCCTTATGAAATGTATAAAGAGATATGTTAATTAAAGTTATTTTAAAAAGTGATTGTTTAATAATCTCTTTTTATAGAGTGATTATTCAACAATATTTTTTTTATTGGTTAAAAAATAATTATTATAAATTTATTTATTACGATAAATATTATAATAAATATTTTTAAACTATTAAAAAAATTATTAAATCGTCACTTTTTGAAAAAACTACAATTAGCATTATGTATAAAATTTATTGAATCATAATTCTTTAAAAAAAAAATAATGGCTAAATGATGATTTAAGATAGAGTGCACGTGCAATTCACTGTTAAGTTTGAAATCGTGTTGCAGAATTGTAGCCAAAAACAGGCAGAGAAACGCCGAATTGATGATACGATCAATTAAAAAGTATTAAACGAAAGCGCTGACTTTGCAAGTTGCAATGACCAATGAAACGTTGTTTAGCAGGCAATTGGTAAGGCATGGTCTGCCTCTGCTGCCTCTGTTTTCTTACCCAAAACATCATCATTTCAAAATAACACGCCTGTTGGTTATCACTTTTTTTTATGAAAATATTTTTATATATTTTCTTCATCATTTTTTAATAAATCTTTAACTTAAATATTAGACATTGAAACATAATCAATTAATCGTAAAAAAAAAATTAGGGTTATATTTACATAATGTTTATGAAAATTTAAAATTAATCAATGAAAATTTAAAGTTTCTTTTTATGCTATTATAAATTCATATGAAATTTATTAATTATTATAATATTTTAAAAAATAAAATACAATTAAATATCTTCACCACTCATATAAATTATTTTCACTGTATAATTTAAGATTCAAATAATATGAAATTCACATTTATAAGAAAACAATAAAAAATCTATATCAATTATTATATATATGTATATATATATATATATATATATATATATGAAAATCACACACACACATATATAAGATGTATTCATAGTTTTCCTAAAATATTTATACAACTAATATTTACTGCCAATGTAAATATAATTTTTTTAAAATGCAATTTTCAATGTTGATATTGAAAAAAATATGTTTCAAATCATTAAGAAGCTACATAATATAATTATCTTCAAGATTCGTTTCCTTAAATTGGAAATTGCACATGAAATAAAAAAAAATTGAAATCTATAATGGTAAACTACAAAAATATTTTGTACCACTGAAAAATGCTTATTATATATAAAAATTTCCAAAAATCCACATTAATTTAAAGGGAAATATTTTTTAGCACGAAATCACTAAATAGCTCTGCCAGCAATAATGCAGATACACTTAGCATATTTGATCTAAGTATTTAAATTCACATTTGTTTAATATTAATTAAAAAGGTCAATTTTATTAAAACACTAAAAATTAAAAAATAATATTTAAATAACAAAGTCCATTAAGCAAAAGGAATATAAAAATCAAAATTGTATACAACTTACACAATAAAATAAAAAAAAATATTGTACAAAGATACTCTAAAAATAAAATATTTTTAGAGATATATATATTTTTCTTTTAAAATTTTTTAATTTTTAATTGTAAAAATACCTTTTAGAGAGATATATAGTATGTATCTAAGATATGTATATAACTAGTATATTAATATACATTCATTGCAAGAGTATTTTGAAATTTCTTAAAAAAATAAAGGATTTTTTTAAAAAAAATTAATTTTGTCAATAAAAAATTCAATTTTTTTAAAAAAAGAAAAAATGTAATTTAAATACACGTTCTCATGGTTAGTTACTAAAATTCCACTTAATCAGCTAACTCACGGCTCATCACAATTCACAAACCAAAAACAAAACAAACACATCCACAACTATAAAAAAAGGAGTTATAGAAGAAGAGAAATAGGACAGAAAGTGTAGTTCAAATCTTCGCTGTAATTCTGATTCCCAGATCCGAAAAATGGCGAACAATGAAAGTAGATCTTATCAATTAGATCCACAAGAAGAAGACGAAAAGGTGACGAAAAACAAGAAAGAAACTGAATTACAAGAATCGGTTGAGAAGATTTTCGAATCAAAGCCAGTACCAAAATGGCAAAATCAATTGACGGCGAGAGCTTTTGTTGTTAGTTTTGTGTTAGGAATTTTGTTCACTTTCATAGTTATGAAATTGAATCTCACAACTGGGATTATCCCTTCGCTCAACGTCTCTGCTGGTCTTTTGGGTTTCTTCTTCGTTAAAACTTGGACTAAGTTTCTTGAGAAAACTGGGTTATTAAAACATCCATTTACCAGACAAGAAAACACTGTTATTCAGACTTGTGTTGTTGCCACCTCTGGTATTGCGTTCAGTGGTACGTACCCATATAACTTTGCTTTTGTTCATATATTTATTTATTTATTTATTTCAATATGATTAGAGTTAAACTGTTAATTTATTTGAAAATTGATTGCTTTGATGATTTATTGAGTGATTAATTTTGAATTTTAATTTGATATATTGATATGTTTGATTTAATAAGAAAATCTTGTAGAGTTACGGGGAAAACAATGAAAGGGATGGTTGAAGTTTGCATTTGAAACAAACTCAATAGAATTTTTAATTTTTAAGGTTTATCTAATTTTGTAAACTGGGTTAAATAAAATTATTAACTTTGGTGCAATCAAGTTTATTTAAATTCTAAAACTTTTTATATTCGTTTTTAATTAAAATTCTTTTAAAGATGCGAAAAATATTACTATTATGGGAACATTCTCCAGACTTGTACTATAATACAAAAGCGTATTGGATTTGTTCGAATATAGATTAGTGAATAATAACAAGAATAAAATTATTAGCACCATGGCAGCTTATATACATATATATATATATATATATGCATATATACCCCAGCAGATTCTAATAAAAAAATGGTAGAATCTTATGTATATAGAAAAAAAAAACAAACTTTGAATAACATAAGTCCGTGCCTCTCCAGAACGATGCCAATGATCTCACTTAGTCTTGAACAACGCCAACTTGCACTCCTGATTATGAAGTTTTACAATTATAATTGGATCATTTGCCTTTTTGGATTCCTTCCTATATATTCAGCTTTTGGTCTAATATATATATATATATATATTCCCACTGGAAAAATACTTTCAAATTATTTATTATTATTATTATTTAATTATTATAATAATGCGTCAGCTATGTAAGCTTTGTATATATCTACACATGCTATGTACATTTTGGGAAGATAGGCCATTATTTTTTTTAATAAAAATTATATTTAATAAAATTATTGAACTTATTTCATTGAATTCAGCCTTTAAGATTTTTGCTCAGTACTCTCTTTTTTGTTTCTATTTAAATACCATTAAAAAATTTTAATTTTATTTTAAAATATTTGACATTAAATAATATTAAAATAAAATTTTAATATTATTTATTAATTTCTCTTTATATTTAATACTGTTATTAATAAGTAAAAATTAATAAAATATAAATATTAAGAAAAGAGATTATTAATTAAAGAATAAATTATTAACTATAATAATTTTTTAATATGAGTGTAATCTTTTAAAATAATATTTAAATTAAAACAGTATATTTTCTCCGTCTCATAGATATTATTCACTATTCTATTTTTAAACATCTTAAAATAATTATTGTTTCAAAATAATTATTTTTAAAATTTTTTTAATTTTATTTTCTAATAAATTTATACTTTAAATAAGAAATTAATAAAAATTTATATTATTTTAAGATAAATTTATAAATAATTTATTATATCAATAACAGTAAAAAAGAAAAATACATTAATTATATATTTTAAAATTCATAGAAAAAAATATGATATTTTTTATGGGACAAAAAAATATTTCAATAATAAAATAAGTTTTTGTTTAAAGTGTAATTATTATATATAAAGTTAGTGATAGAATTTTAAAGTGAAATTTTAATTTCAATGCTGTTATTTTCTGTCTTAAAAATTTGCAAAATATGATGTGGAAGTCAAATGAATATCATGACACGTAAGATTTGACTTAATTTTGTAAGTTAATAAAATAAGAAAAAAAATAATATATGCACTGGCAAGTGGATATGTATATTACATAAAAATAAATGTCGCGCAACCCATTGTTCCTTCGGGGAAGAAAAATAAATTCTGATTATATCTACGATAAAGAAATATTTTTTTTAATTATATTTAATTAATGTTTTATATTCCCTCCACTTTATTTTGAATGAATTTTTAAAATTTTAATTTTATTTTAAAATATTTAACCTAATAAATTAATAACTTTATTTTATTTTTTCATATGAGTGAAATTTTCTAAAATTCATTTATAATGAAATAGTGGGTGTATATTTTCATCTTTAAATATATACAGCCTTGAGAAAAAAAATGCTTTTAATTCTTTAAAAATATATTTATTATTTTTTATGGGTTTGGGTAAAGCTAGCTAAAGTATCATTATAGGATTTGAGTAAAAAAAATTAATGAAATTATTTATATTCAATAATTTATGTGAAACTACAATCAAATTCTTAAAAAATGATACAGTGTTCAGACTAAAATTGTAATATAAGATTCATCATCAATATTAAATACTTACAATTGTTTGTTTTGTTTCTAAAAGAAAAAGTTTTTTCATAATGTTTAGCTTTCAAAATTTGAATTAGAATTTGAAAAAAATAGAATATTATAGAAATTAAATATAAAATATATCGAAATGTTATAAATCTTAACATCTGGATTTCGAGTGTATGTAGGATTAATCTATATTTTTAACTCAAGATTTTATTTGTTTTATTATATTAGTAAATTAACTATTAATTACCATTAGAAGCAGATACTTTACCCCTTATTTGGATCATGGTACCTCATGGTTGATGATGGTATGGTATGGATAATTATTATGTTTGTTTTGATTTTCATGGGAATGGTATGATGTATCATGATTTAAAAACCACGAGTGTTTCTCTCATTTTTTTTCAAACCACCGAATTGGTGGTTTAGTGTGGTTTCATAAATTTTGTTTCTAAAATGGTCCATCCTAAAATAGTTTAATTAATCATACTATGCCATACTATCTTTCTAAACATAACAAATACTATTTACAATAGTATGTTATACGATATATTAATAAACTATATCACCGGCTATGCAAACAACGCCTTAAAGTTATTTGTTTGATCAAGAGTTTTGTATATAAACAGTAAACAAGTGCATTATTGTTAGAAATGTAAACAGTAAATAAGCTACTTCTCTATTATTCTAATTTTTCTATTGTATCTCTCTCTTCTAAAACAACTCAAACCATCTCCTGCATCATAAGCAAACTATTTTACCATTTAATCCTCTTTTCTATCAAATGCTGAACAAGAAAAAAAAAAAAGAGCAAGAACTTGATGTTTAAGATGGGGGTTAAGCGGTAAAAAAACGTGTCCATTCACCTGTTTAATCCTTTCTGTTCGCATTCTATTATTGAATAGATAATCTCTTATACTGTAAGGAGGTTATGGTTCGATTGTTGATAAACCCCATGGAGTTATTTAAATTTGGGATAGTAATGCTTAGCTGCTGACCTTCAGAATTGAATGGGAAATAAATAAACATCCAGTAACTTTTTTTTAAGGTTTAAAAAAAAATTAAAGGCTGACCATTTCTTCATAATTCACTGAAATAAAAGTTGTTTCCATAATTTCGACAATTAATTCAACATTAATGTTCTTGATATATTGGCAAATATTTAATGATTAACGTATCAAAACTAAATTAATGTACAGGTGGTTTTGGTAGTTACATGTTTGGAATGAGTGATGTTATAGCAAAACAGTCAACAGAAGCCAATGATGCACAGAACATAAAAAATCCATCATTGGGATGGATGATTGGCTTTCTTTTTGTTGTTAGCTTTCTTGGCCTCTTCTCTGTGGTGCCTCTCCGGAAGGTATAATATTTCAACTTCTCAGACCTGTCCTGCTAAATTGCTAATTAGTAACTGTACAAGATTATATACCTATATTATCATCATATGAGGAGCATGCTATGTAACAAGCAAATGAATTTGCATTTTTTTAACTTGTATATAATATTTTTTTCTGAAATAGATATTGGAATTTTCATGTAGATATTGAATTTTTTATGTTTCAGATAATGGTTATAGACTTCAAATTGACCTATCCAAGTGGTACTGCCACTGCTCATCTTATCAACAGCTTCCACACCCCTCAGGGTGCCAAATTAGCGAAGTAAAACCCATTTTCTTGTTACTTTGTTTACTCTCAGATTTAATTAAAACTAAGAAAATTTGGTCTCAATTATCTGTTTTTTTTTTTTATCGTAGGAAACAAGTGAGAGAATTAGGCAAGTTTTTCTCGTTTAGCTTCTTATGGGGCTTCTTCCAATGGTTTTTCACTGCTGGAGATGATTGTGGATTTGTAAACTTCCCCACTTTTGGTCTCAAAGCCTATGAAAACATGTATATAACTTGTTCTTTGCTCCATTACTAAGCTGCAAAATTTTAACATTTCTTTCTTTGTATGCTTATAGTTTAATCCCCCCCTCTTCTTATTCTTTTTTCTTTTTCCCTTCAAAACCAGGTTTTATTTTGATTTCTCTACTACTTATGTTGGTGTTGGGATGATATGTCCATATCTAATCAACATATCTCTACTAGTTGGAGCAATTCTCTCATGGGGCATAATGTGGCCTCTCATAGACCAAAGAAAAGGTCATTGGTATTCTGCAGAGCTGAGTTCAAGCAGCCTTCACGGTCTACAAGGTTACAAGGTGACATTCTTTCCATGCCCATTCTAATTGTTGTTTCTGGTTTTTATTTCTCAATTGTGAAAGAAATATCTATTATCAAAATCTGTGTATTTTTATTATTAGACATCTTAAAACAGAAATTTAGGTTTAGTGATTTTAGCTTGCATAATGACCGAATAGAAATATATAAAAAGCTTCATAATCTATATTGCTTTATATCCTTCTTTCAGGTTTTTATAGCCATTGCTATGATTCTTGGTGACGGTGCCTACAATTTCTGCAAAGTCCTTGGTCGAACTTTATTTGGTCTATACCAAGAATCCAATAATAAAAATGTTCTTCCAGTTGCCAATGACTCTCCTCCGGCTTCAACTGTGTCTTATGATGATAGAAAACGAACTGAAATATTTCTCAGAGATCAAATCCCATCATCGTTTGCTGTTTCTGGCTATCTTATTATTGCAGTAATATCTGTAATTACAGTCCCTCATATTTTCCACCAGCTTAAGTGGTATCACATTGTAGTCATTTATATAATTGCACCAGCATTAGCCTTTTGCAATGCTTATGGATGTGGGCTAACGGACTGGTCTCTGGCGTCCACCTATGGAAAGCTAGCTATTTTCACAATAGGGGCATGGGCGGGAGCTGCTCATGGTGGGGTTCTTGCCGGTTTAGCAGCTTGTGGTGTGATGATGAACATAGTATCAACAGCATCTGACCTTATGCAGGATTTCAAGACAGGTTACATGACATTGGCTTCGCCAAGGTCAATGTTTGTAAGCCAAATTATTGGAACTGCAATGGGTTGTGTCATTTCTCCCTGTGTTTTCTGGCTATTCTATAAAGCATTCAAGGACCTTGGTCATCCTGGTTCAGAATACCCAGCTCCTTATTCTCTTGTTTATCGAAACTTGTCAATTCTAGGAGTCGAGGGGTTCTCAGCCTTACCCAAGAATTGTCTCACTCTCTGTTTGATATTCTTTGCTGCTGCCATAGTTGTCAATGCCATTAGAGATGTAGCGGGAAAGAAGAAAGCTCAGTATATTCCTCTCCCCATGGCAATGGCAATACCTTTGTATCTGGGAGCATATTTCGCCATTGACATGTGTGTTGGGAGCTTGATTTTATTCATCTGGCGAAAGGTTAACCGGGAAAAGGCTGAAGCTTATGGACCTGCAGTAGCTTCTGGATTGATTTGCGGGGATGGGATATGGACTTTGCCTAGCTCTATACTGGCTTTAGCTGGTGTGAGTCCACCGATCTGCATGAAATTTCTGTCCAGGAGCCGAAATGCAAGGGTGGATGGTTTCTTAAGTTCTTAGACTTTAATTTGCGCAAGTAGCATTCCCTTTGTTTTATTGTTTTTATGTTTTCTGCTTGTCGTTATTTTCCTTTCAATTTTTTTTTTTTGTCGGGGGGGGGGGGGGGGGGGGGGGGGGTGTTTGTGTTCTTTTAGATGTCATTTAATGTAAAATTGTGCCCTCCTATTAAATTACACTTCCCAGGAAGGTGGATTACTTGAGAATGACATTTCTTAGCTGCAAGGCCCCCACTTGTAGCACCTAAGGCATAATGTGGGGTATTTCATCTACAAAATAATTTACGCCACGTAGAATATATTTGTCAATGTTTCTTGCCTATAGGTCCTTCAACTGAATAAAAGAGTTCCTTAGCCAAAAGTTTTCAAACAAAGGCGAAGCCCAAAAATGCCAAATCCTGATTCTTATTTGACATTAGAGGATAGGTGCCCATCAAAATGTATGACAATATTCAAATATGACTAGTGCTGGAAGGTATTCTTCTACGTGTCCTCGTTGACTACATGCAAGTAGGAGTTTATCGAGGGATTAATGTGGTTGCAACCACAATGCCACATCTAATTAGCATGATGTGTAGACAAATCAAAATCAAGCAATCGATCGGCAAGCCTGCATACACAACACATTCACAAGCTTCTTCTAAGTTTTTTTTTTGAAAATGATATTCATATTAAGAAGATGAAGGTACATCAGGAAATTGTTGGAGCTCCTGAGGAACTTCCTCAGTCCAGACCAAACATTCAGTAGGTTCAATTACATGCTTAGCTAAGGCATAAGCCATTTTATTTCTACATCTTGGAACAAAAGGCCACTCGCATTTAATAAAAGATTTTGATAAATTGAGGCATTCTTGGAGGAGCATTCCCAATTCATTGCGTAGCATTTGTTTCATCTGCAGGTAATCAATTACCATTTTACAATCAGATTCAGCAATTACCATAGAGAAAGAGAGTTCTAGTGCCCGCTGCAATCCAAAATACAGAGCTTGAGCTCCAGCAACAACTGGATCAACGTTAGCATGAGTTATGTAGTGTGCAGAGGCGATTACGTGACCTTGACTGTTTCTATATACTGCGCCCAAACCGATGTAGTTCCTGCCCAGATAACCAGCATCCACGTTTATTTTAATTGTGCCATCAGGAGGTGGTTTCCATTGTATGGACTGGTCTGCTGCCTTCTTTGATTGATGCTCGCTTCCATTGACAAGAGTGGTAGATTGTATATCAGCAACCAGGTTTTGAGAGTTTGCTACAATGCCTTGCAGGTCAACTTTTTTGTGGAATAAAAAGTTGTTTCGTTGCTGCCATATGAGATAGCATACTATAGCCACTTTAGACGCAATGTCTGTTGTGCATGACTGCAATATGCTAGCAAACCAACATCTAAAAGTAGAACCTGTTATTAATTGTGCCTGTGGTATAGCCGTCATCTGCCATATCTCTTTAAAGGTAAAGCACTCCTTGCAGAGGTGAAGGATGGATTCAGAAGCTGAACAAAATGGACACATCTCAGACACCTCATTAATCCTGTGGTGCAAGATCATTCTAGTTGGCAGAATATCAAGAGCAGCATGCCGGATGAAGTTAAGGACGCTAGGGGGAGTGTTTAATCTCCACATTGCCTTCCAGAAGCTCTTCCAAAAGTCTTGCGATGAAGAGGCCTGAGTTTGGTTTCACTGAGCATTAAAGCATAGTTTGTAGCCACTTTTGACAATGTACTCTCCTGATGAATGATAGTGCCATAAGAGCTAACCAGTACAAGGTGAGACACCTAGATGAAATAATGTTCCCATATTGCTCACCATTAATTAAGATGGAGTAAGAAGGGGAAGTAACAAACCTCATAACAACATTAATCCATTGTTCCGAGAAGCCCAACTTAGTCATCACTGCCTTCAAAAAACTCCATTCAACACGATCGTATGCCTTAGCCATATCCAATTTCAAACTCATATATTTTCTCCGACTTTGCCCTACAGTTTGCATACAGTGAAAAACTTCACAAGCAGTCAGAATATTATCCGTGATTAATTGGCCTGTAACGAAGGCACTTTGCGTCAGATCTATAACATCCCCAATAATAGTTTTCAACCGGTTTGCTAGCACCTTAGTAGCTATACGACAGATAACATTTGATAAGCTAATGGGTCGAAATTCAGATACTATGGTAGGGGTTTTCACTTTAGGGATTAAGCAAATATTGGTGTGATTGAATCCAGGAGGAAATGCCTTACCTTCAAGAACACTTTTAACCACCTTCACTACATCATGTCCTACCGTAGACCAAAATTGTTGAAAGAAAGCCGGAGACAAACCATTTGGACTTCATTTTGACTGCTTGATAAATTTCTTCACCAGTAACAGCTCTCTCTAATTCACAATTCATCACAATAGTTATCTTTGGAGAGAGAAAATCAAGGTCAGAAGTGGTTACTACACCTCCATTTGTTTGGAAAAGCTTACCATAAAATTCTGTAATATGCTGTTTCAGAGGCTGCCCAAACAGTACAGCACCATGCTCATCCATCAAGCTCCGAATAGCATTATTTTTTCTCCGTTTAGTAGCCATCGTATGAAAGTATCTTGTGTTCCGATCCCCTTCTGTTAGCCATTGGATTTTAGCTCTTTGTCTCCACATAGTCTCCTCCATGAGATTGCAGAGTATTAAGCTCAGTCTTTAAGGAGTTCCGTTCGCCCATTGCCTCCAAGCTAGGAGATGACTCTAATAGCTTCAATCTTGCTGTTCAAGTTTGATATTTGGTCTTAAAATTACCAAAAGTGTTCTGTCCCCATTCCTTCAAAGCTTGACAACATGTAGACAAGTTTGAGGTCCACGAGTCATTATAGTTGACAGCCCATGCACCACGAACTACCTCTGGATTTTGTAACCACATATTCTCAAACCGGAAGTGAGCCTTCTTGTGTGTCCCCGTATTTGTCCTCCCCAATAAGTCAAGTACTATCGGCAAATGATCGGACCCCTAATATAGCAAATGTTTTAGCTGATAGTTAGGAAAGTGCATTAGCCATTCGACATTAGCCACTCCTCTATCAGACCCCGGGTGTAGCATGCTTCTTCTAATTTATTAGCATGCTAACTTGCAATCTTATCCACAAACAAATAAATGGACCAACCCATAAATATTTAATTGTGAAAACATAGCAAAGTCGATAGTGAGTTATAAAATTAATAAGATTTAATTTTGAATCATTTCATTTCTTTAGAACATGACCAAAATTAATTAAATCTCGCAAAATTTGTCAAGCCCAGCTTCAAATATCCCATTGGGACATTCTATTTTTGACATGGTCAAGAATGCGTATGAAAAATATTTAATTCTGATAGTGCACATGCCAATATTTCTATATGAACTAAATTTGGAATGCTTATGATGGTTTATCTTTATTGGTGCAATTCAACAATAACTCAAGGACTGCAATTTAGACCAGTTCATACGCATAGAGAAGAATATATCTGACAACTTTTTATCATAATATGAAACCAAAATCGTTAATTCAGACTAGCATATCAACCACAATACATGAAAATAAAAACCAAATGCGATCTTCTTAGCATTATCGTTTATCAGCATCAATTGATCAATTGATAAAAACCAAACAAGATCTTTTTCATGAATTTTCAATATCAATGATTTTATATGATAGATTTCTATGAACAAGCAATTAACCCAGGGGCAGAACCATGTGTATATTAAGGAGGGCTTTGATACCCCAAATTTTGTAATTCCAAAATTTAATTTGTAATTTATTTATAATGTTAAAAAATATGGGTGACTACTTAATTAAATTAAATTTATCTTATTAATAATACGATTAACTTTATTTATAATTAATTTCACAATAGTTATAATATTCTATTCTTATTTAAAGTCTACTTGCATCACTATATTACTCATTATGGATAATGTACGATAAATAATTCATAATAATTTTTTTTTTCATATTTCTCTATCTCTATCTATATTTTAAATATTTATAATATGTTATTAGTATGAAATTCTACTAATTTATTTATTTTAAGTATTCAAACTAAAGAAAGGAAGAAAATCTTTCTTCTAAAATTCATATAAATCAATTTAAAAGATCAAGTATCACAAAATTGAATATTTTTATTGATAATATGGATTCAAGTATGCTTATGTATATTTAATTTACATTTCTTAATGATTAAATATAATTGATCTTAGTTTAATTCAAATTTAATATTTTTTCTAGCAAGTAATGTTAGAATCACTTATGTTGAATTATCAATAAAATTTTATGAGTGTGAAATTTTGAATATTATAATATAATTAGTTCGCTTAATTTATGGTTTACGGTTTATGTTTGAGCATATATTTCTTTACTAGTTTTGCTTTAAAAAAAAACCATGGCAATTGCCAATTTGAGAGTTTTTGTTATTAGTATAATACTATTAAAAGCTTTGACAATTGTGATTGATTTTTACAATTAATGGATTCTCAATTTTTTTTTTTTGGATTTTGTGTTTGAAATTGATAAATTAATAATTGATATAATTTTTTTATTTTGTTTTTTACAGGAATCATATTTAATACTAACTAAAAGGATATAATTTATATTGCATATATATAATAAAATTGGACATCTGTGACCGATAATCTTCGTCATTCCAATTTCTATGTTTTATAAACGTGTGTAAAATAGAAATCTATTGACATCTGTTTGTGCCATTTAACATACGAATTTATGAATTTTCTTATGAATTTTTTTAGATGTCAAATTTTAATAGTTGAGAAAAAGGTATAAAATTCTATTTATTTTTTATTTATTGTGGTACTTTTAATTGCTTATTTGATAATATTGTCACTGCTCTGTTAAACATTTAATTTAATTTGCTGTAAAAATTTTAATGTAATTATATGTATTGAAGATGATGAAGAATTGTAAAATGCCAACAATATCCCATATGTTAGTCGAACTGAAAAAAAAAAGGATTAATTTATGGGTATGATTGTGGAAAGTGAAAATGAGGCATATAAGTTATACAATGAATATGCCATTTGAATTGGTTTTAGTATTAGAAGGGGGTACCACTAGATATCATGTTGAAACTAGAAATATTTCTCAAAAAGAATATTGTTGTTCAAAATAATATTTTAACAAAAAATAAATGTAATACCCTTATACTCAATATACATACACTACATATATTTATATATGTAATATACATATAGAGGATACAAAAATGTCATAACCATTTAGAAACAATCAAACCATCATTTGTAAAATCTGTATAAATTAAAAATATTCCATTGATATCATAAAAATAATAGATGAAACATTACTTGTTAAAACATATATATATATACTTCATTACCAAAGATTTATCTAACATATTTTTAATAAGCAGTGGAATATGCAGCGAAATATATATATATATATATATATGTCAAAATCAATATGTACAAAATATAAGATTTATACATGTTGGTAGTTTGTCTCTGATATTGATGTTCCACTAACAACTCTGATCTCAAAGTCTCAAGCCTAGACTCGACTCGGTCTAGACGAGCTCTCCGGCATAACCGGATCTACTCTGTCACATGCGCAAAGAACCACAATTGCGTTAAGCCAAAAACCTAATATCGACACAATAATACCTCATCCAAAAATCATCTATCATTAACCTTATCAATTCCACACAAACTCAACCAAATCCATCAATATACCATATTATACTTGTATAAACATCAACACAACTCAAATACAAGCAAAAATACACAATCACAACCAAGACTTCTCAACCCAAAAATTACACAATCCATCACTCTTATTCTCTTCACCAAACTTAGCCCTTTTCTTCAATCCAACCCCAAATTTCAAAGTTAACTAAACAAAACAATCTCTAACATACCAAAATCAACCATAAACACAACTACATCAACATCCAACAAACTCATAAATACACTCTCAAAGAAAATCAAAGAAACAAGTTGGAAACTTACTAAATAAGAAGAAAAATCCTTAAAACTCAAACTTGATCACTTGAAATCCTTCAATTGCTTGAGTTAGGAAGAAACAAAATCTCTTTCCCTTGATGAAGATGGTGGTGGTCGGCCCAAAGAAGAAAGAAGAAGATAAAAATGATAATCAACAATAACTGAAACCAAACACTTCTCTTTTAATCAAACACATTTCCCTAATTCACTCTCCACCAAGCAATATATTAATATAATAATAATTAAAATCAAATATCATCTTTTACTATCCATAACATATTAATATCTTAATAATTTAAAATATCATTTGACCATAATAAAAGGTTGACTTGTATATATTGTATATATTTACATATATATAACATATACACATCTCCCTTTTTCCTTTTTCCTTTCTTTTCACTTAAACAAATATATACACTTTTAAATTATTTAATTAATTTTTTTCAAAATTAATATATATCTCAAAATTTTAGGATATTATTTGGGATATTACAATTCTCCCCCTCTACAAATAAATTTCGTCCTCGAAATTACCTGCTCTCAATTCTGAAACAACTGGGGATACTGATTCCGCATCAACTGCTCACTCTCCTATGTTGCCTCTTTTGTAGCATGATTCTTTCAAAGAACCTTCACAAGTGGCATCTTTTTATTTCTTAAATCTTTCACTTCATGAGCCAAGATAGCCACTGATTCTTCCTCATAAGTCATATATGAACTCACCTCAATAGATTCTACTGATAGAACATGAGATGTCTCTGATCTGTACCTCCAAAGTATAGAGAACCTAAGAGTCCAAAAATATTTTTCTAAGATGAAATTCTATAAACATAAATGCTCTAAGCTAGAAAAGGATTTTGTTTCTTTAAAAAAATTCTATGTTAGAATTAAAGACTTCAAATGAACAATTGTTAAAATCTATGGATGAAATATCAAAAAAAATTTCTAGGTTAGAGAAAGTTTGTAAGGAAAGTGACATTTTGAAAAGTGAAATAAGTGAACTAAAGAACTCTATATCAAAATTTCATAAAGGAAAAGAAGCCTTAGATACAATGATTAATAGTCAAAGGTCACTTTCTCTAAAACATGGCTTAGGTTTTAATGGCTCTTCTACCTCTACATCTAAAGAACCAACATTTGTTAAATCCTCTACAGCTCAAGCCTCTAGTGTTGAAGTTGCAAAGAATACAAATGCACACACTAAGCCTAAAAATCCTAAAAGGACTGCACTAGAACTACTAGGCTTTAGAACTAAAGTTCCAAGAATAAACTATGCATTCATGTACACAAGATATGAAAATAGGCACAAGAATGCACAATAACAATTTCACACACATTTGAAATTGTTCACATAGTACATTGAATTTGAATAAAAAAAAAATGTAAAACATAAATCTTTATATCAATGTCATTATTATATGAAATTTGGTCATAAAAGTACTTTTTGTTACATTAGGAAGGCTCATCTCAATTTAGAGGATCCTTCTACAACTAACATCTAAGGACTCAAGTTCATTTGGGTACATAGAAGAAGATAAACTTTATTGTCTTGTAGGTATGCCTAAAGTCTACTATCAATGAAAGTATTTGTCTAGTAGATAGTGGATGTTTAAGGCATATGACCGGTAATGAAAAATTCTTCACAAATTTCACTTACAAGCAATGTGACATTTTGGAATAATGCTGAAAGAAATATTATAGGCCTTGGATCTATTAGCATGCATAGTAAGAATATAATTGATGATGTGTGGCTAGTTGATGGATTGAAACATAATTTGCTTATTGTTAGTCAGTTGTACGACAAAGGATATAAAGTAAATTTTAACTCTAAAAGATGCAAAATTACCTCATCCAGTGGTGAGCTTGCATTCAAAGGAAATAGAATTGGTAACACCTACACAATTGATCTACATTCCAATAAAGCTTTTGAATGTTTAGTCACTATTAGTAATGATGCTTGGCTTTGGCATAGAAGATTAGGATATGCTAGTATGGATCAATTGCAATGCATTAGCAAAGAAGAACTTATAGATACACTCCCTAAAATAAAATTCAATAATGATAAAATATGTAAACCTTGTCAATTTGGAAAGCATAAGAGTTCCCTTTAAACCAAGAATGTTGTAAGCATATCTAGACCTCTAGAATTAATTCATTTGGATTTGTTTGGTCTAAATAAAGCTTCTAGTCTATGAGGTAAGTTATATGCACTTATACTTGTTAATGATTACTCATGGTTTCCATGAGTTAATTTCTTAGCTCAAAAGAATGAAGCTTTCAACTAATTCAAAATTTTTACAAAAGAGTTCAAAATGAAAAGGGTTATGTTATCACATCTATTAGAAGTGATCATGGCAAAGAATTTGAAAATGAGAATTTTGAAAACTTTTGCAATGAGCTTGGTATTTTACATAGTTTTTTAACTCCTAGAACACCACAATAAAATGGTGTAGTTTAAAAAAATAGAACATTGGTAGAAATGGCTAGCACAATGCTCAACAAATACAATTTACCTTCTTACGTTTGGGTGGAGGCCTTTAATACCGCATGTTATATTTCAAATCGAGTCTTTAAAAGACCTTTAATAAATAAAATTTATGAGCTTTGGAATGGAAGAAAACCTAAAATTTCATATCTTCGAGGATTTGAATGAAAATGCTTCATAATAAATAGCAAGGACAACCTTTGAATTCTTTTCTTTCAAATCAAATGAAGGTATATTTTTAGGATATTTATCTTCTAGTAAGGCATATAGAGTATTTAATAGGAGAACTTTAGTAGTTGAAGAATCAATGGACGTTATTTTTGATGAATCTTCTAAGCTTGATCAAAGGAAAGGTAGTGTTCTTGATGATTTTGCAGGAACATTTGAAGAACTTGAGATAAACAATATTCCAAAGGACAATAATAATGAGCTAGAATCAAGAATAAAACAAGAAGAATCCAAGATGGAAGGGACTTAAGACCTACTCAAAGATTTATAATATAAGAAGGATCATCCCAAAGAACTTGTTATTGGTGACACTTCAAAGAGAGTAACTACTAGATCCAAACTTAAATATTTAGATGCTAATATTGCCTTTGTATCTCACATTGAGCCAAGGACCATTAAGGAGGCTCTTAGTGATGAATGCTGGGTGATTACAATGCAAGATAAACTCAATCAATTTGAAAGAAACAAAGTTTAAGAACTTGTTCCTAGATACAAAGATCATCCAATTATTGGTTGCAAATGGATATATAGGAATAAGCTTGATGAAGATGGTCTCATTACTAGAAATAAAACTAGATCGATAGCCAAAGGCTATAACCAAGAAAAAAGCATTGACTATGATGAGATATTTGCCCCCATTGCTAAGCTATAAGCAATTAGAATCTTGCTTGAAACAAGTTCCAAGAGCTTGGTATGATAGGCTTAGTGCTTATTTGCTAGAAAATGGTTTCTCAAAAGGCAAAGTTGATACAACTTTATTTGTTAAAAAGAAAATGCATAACATTTTAATAGTACAAATCTATGTTGATGACATTATGTTTGGTGCTACTAGAATTTGCTTCTTGTATGAGTAGGGAATTTGAAATGAGCATGATGGGTGAACTTAAATTCTTCCTTGGTTTACAAATTAAGCAATGTAAGGATGAGATCTTCATCAACTAATCCAAATACACAAAGAAACTTCTCAAAAAGTTTGGCATGGATGGTTGCAAAGTAAGCAAGACTCCAATGAGCACATCCTTGAAGCTTGACAAAGATGAAAGTGGTAAGATAGTAGATGAAAAGAAATATCGAGGCATTATTGGATCCTTACTTTACTTAACTGCTTCTAGATTTGATATAATGTATAGTTTTTGTTTATGTGATAGATTTCAATCATGTCCTAAAGAATCACATTTGAATTCTACTAAAAGAATTTTAAAATATTTGAATGGAACATTGCATTTAGGTCTCTGGTACCCTAGAAATACATCATTTGACTTTTTAAGATTTTTGGATGTGGATTTTTCTGGTAGCCTATTAGATAGGAAAAGCACAATCGGTACATGCCATTTTCTTAATGAATGCCTAGTTTCATAGTTTAGTAAGAAACAAGTGTCGGTTGCCTCATCTACCATGGAAGCTGAATATGTTGCTATTTGTTTTTGTTGCATTCAAGTTCTTCGGATGAAACAATAATTGCAAGATTATGGAAAAATGTTTGATCACATTCCCATTAAGTGTGATAATACAAGTGCCATTAATCTATCCAAGAATCCCATTCAGTATTCTAGGTCAAAACATATAGAAATTAGGCATTTTTTGTTGAGAGACAATGTTCAAAATCAAAATACTGTACTAGAATTTACAGACACTCAAAATTAACTTGCCAAAATTTTTGTAAAACCCCTAAATGAAGAGAGTTTAAACTTTATAAAATAATATATAAGGATGATAGATGAAAAATCTTTTGAATAATCACTCGTTGACACCTTCAAAATCTATTTTAATCATTAAAAATTTGAAATTTCATTAAAACCTCCTCTTGACCTTTATAGTGTTTGCTTAAAGCACTTAAGATATCGCACAACCATTTTGTGTCTCTTGAACACTAAAAACCACCTTGTGCGAATGCACAACTAACTTGTACGGTCACTCAAATTCAAAATTTTAAATTTCTCAACTGTTAAACACTTGGGTGGATTATGCAAGAACTCCATGCATATAGTGGTCACTAGACATGCATTGCGGTTGGACAACAGCTTGTGCGATCTCACACGAGTCAAATTTTTTGAACGTTATAACTTGCATCATTCTGCCCATTTTGTCCACAACGATCATAAAATGAATAGCTTTTAAATTTTGTCTATAAATACATCCATTTTGTAGTAAAATACACTTTTACAAACACTTATACACCTTTCTAAACATTTTATCAAAGTTTTAAACATCAAGAAGAACTTTTGAAGGTTGCAAGCTTCATTAACTATCTCTCTCTTCTACATTTCAACTTTCTCTCTTCTACATTTTTGTTTCTTTTTTTCCTTTTTGTGTTTAATGCAACACCCAAGCCTAAGACCTCTAAGAAGAAAGCATCAAAAAATATAAAGAGGAAAAAGGGTAGTGATCAGTGAACCTCCAATCCAAACCAAACATTTCACCTAGAAAAGTTGTGATTAGTCAAAACCCCATAAACCCAAACCCAAAAATGAAGATGAGAATACCAAATACTATATGTTTAAAAAAAAAAAAAGCCTACCAAAATGCCTGCTGAAGGAATGCTCTTAACCCTCAACATCCAAGGAGAACTTTTTAGGTCTTGATAGAATAAAGTGGAGGCACTTTGTCATTCCTAATGAATTATGTTACCCTAGTCTATCTAGAGAATTCTTGATGTCTCTTAGAGTAGAAAAGAACCAGAATTCTCCCATTGGATTTTGTGTCTACTTTAGATTGTTTGATCAAGAGTTTACCCTATCCTTAGAAGAATTTCCTAAAGTTTTGGGCTTTTAAACTCATGGAGCATTTTCTTATTCCAACAAAAACTTTCCCTTGAAAAATTTCTCATCTTTTTGGAGTGAAATATCTATAGAAACTGAATACAACAAAATATCCTCCAAAGCCATCCATTTCGAAACCTTAATCTCTTGGCTTCTTCATAGAATCATCACCTACTCTATCCATCAAAAGAGTGATGGAAATGAGAAAGTCACACAACATGACTTGCTTTTCTTATATGCTTTAGAACACAAAGAATCTGCCTAAACTACCCAATTCCTCATTGACACATTTCTTCACCATGGGAAGTATAGGGCTGGGACTTTCTTCCTATCTTCTTAAATCACTCAAATTGCTAGGACTTTAGATTTGCTTGCCCTAAAAACCTAGCCACCTTAAGTGATCCTCTTAACCCTCCCCCAAGCTCCATCAACATTGATTGCCTTAAACATGCTAAATGTATCCAAAAGGTTAATGATCACTATGAATACATCTTTGGCAGCAAAGGTGTGATTCAAAAAGAGAGGAAAAGACCTAGATACCACATTACACAAGAAGAATGTGGAGAACATATAGAAGTTGAGGTTGAGCACCCTTCCAAACTAACCAAATCCACAAAAGAAAAGGGTGAATCCTCAAAAAACATAAAGCTCATTCTCAAATCTATCTACTCTTTCCAAAAATAATTCACTCACTTCAAAAAAGATGTTACCAAAAGGATCACCAAAATTAACAAGAATATTAATCTCTTGGCTTATGTACATCGTGACATCTATGAGATGCAAGGGAAATTTGATCTCCCTCAATGTGAACTTATTGAGTGGGATGTGAGTGAACATGTTGAGAGCCTATATGAAGAATCTTCTGGATCCTCCTATGCCAACTCCCTTACTCCTTCTTTTGATGAAGATGAAAGACTTCAAGAAGGCTCCCCTCCTCCAAATAGGAAAGGAAAAGAGAAATTCAAGGATTAGCTTCTCAGTTACTTTGGTATGCATTATGTTTTCTTTTATGTTTTATGCCCTTTGAATTCCTTTTTATGTTTTACCTTGTATTAAAACTTTGTGATTAATGAAATGAACTCTTTTCTTCTCTATGCATATATTCATTTTACCTTTTTCATAAATTAAGGGGGAGAAACTAAGAAGAACTGAAATTCAACAATTGATTCAAAGATTTGCTTTTAAAAATTGATTCAAATTGAATTAAACTTGATTGAGTTTCAATTTACCATTTACAATTATTTAAATTCAATTTGATTACCAAAGTCAAAAAGGGAGAGATTGTTGGACAATTAAGGGGGAGAAACTAAGAAGAACTGAAATTCAACAATTGATTCAAAGATTTGCTTTTAAAAATTGATTCAAATTGAATTAAACTTGATTGATTTGCAATTTACCATTTACAATTGTTTAAATTCAATTTGATTACCAAAGTCAAAAAGGGAGAGATTGTTGGACAATTAAACTCTATTTTGGTCATTGACAATCAAATTGATGTATAATAATGAGTTAAATAAATTTGTTTTTATAGGTAATCAATTTAAGGCATTGTGCAACCGCCCACAAGTATGCGTGACCACACAATAGCCAAGGCAAAGAAAATGTTTGGAGCATAGATGAGCTCATGGGCTCTAGCTAGAAGTTGTGCAATCATCCAATACCTTTGAGCAACCACACACAACAATGGAAAAAAATCACAAACTCATAGAGGTGATAGTGACCAAAGTGTGCGGTACAACATCGATGCACAACATGTTGTGTGATCACTCTATAGATCGGTCGACCACATAAGCCTTGACAAAATTTACACCAAATAACAGAGGATATAGCGGTGGTGTTGTAAAATGAGAAACATAATTAGTACGATCGCACAATAACATCAAATTCAAAATTTAGTGCTAAAGTAATGGATCAATGATAAATGGACACGTGAAAGAAGAATTTCAAATTAAATGGTAACTTATGTATTGTACGACCGCATAACCTCTAGTGCGACCACAAGATATGGCAGGATGGAAAATTATGATCATGTTAGGGAACTTGATTTTACCATTAGAGATAGCCATTTAAGAAAATTTAAATTGTACAACCACTCAAAGGACAAAGCCACTGCACAAAGGGACTTAACAATAATTTAAGTGAGAGACAAGAACCAAACAAGTGGGAACCATCTCAAACAACTAGTTGAAGTCTTAAAGGCTATAAATATCATAAGATACCTCTTGTTTAAGGGTAATTGTGATTGATATAGCCAAGGGAAACTACTTTCATTTCTTTGCATCAAAATTTACATTTGTATTAATTGAGTATTGGGTGTGATCTTTAAAAACTATTAAAAGATTAAGTGCGAGCTTTAAAACATTTAGATTTTAGAGTGAGCCTTGGGAAAACTCTTGTAAGGTTGTGAAGATAATACTCAACCTTGCAAAATTTTGGCACGAGATTGTGAAAAACACCATAGGATTGAGGTCATTCAAACCACTATAAACCCTTTATGTTTGTTCTTCTCTGCTCTACTCTTTCTTCATCTTGATTTTCTTGTTGTTTCAAATTTTAATTTGCCATCACTTTTTCAAAACAACCAATTCACCCTCCCTCTTGGTTACCATCTTGGGACAACACAATCTATTTCTTACATGAAAACTCAAATTCAAGTAGCATAACACACCTATGAATTTACAATGTGTTATGCCAAAAGCAACGTAATGGAAACAATAATTATCAAAGTATGTACTAACCTTAAATGTGCCAAAATTCAATGATAAATTCCTTTCCAACCTTAACTTCACCAAATACCATTCTTTACTTTAATATCATTACTTCAATTTATTTAATCTTAAACCAAATTATAAGTTAAAATAAATCATTAGCAATATATTTCTATCCAATTAAGCAAACAAATACATCAATTCTACCCAATTTTCACTAATTATCCTTCAATTATTTAATTTTAGAAATCCTCTCTAATCAATCCTAAACCAAGTTTTAAGTTTAAATATAACATTAGAATTTCATTCTAACACATTTTTATCAATTAAATTCCAATTACACTCATTCTAACTAAAAATCCCATAAAAACCCTAACTACCTTACTACATCATTCAAACTTCCACCAAAATCATTCATTTCAATCATCCAACCACAAAATCATTCACACCAAAATAACATCATTACAATCCATTCTAACAATTATCAAACACTCCATCAAAAATTAAAATTTTACATAATCTCAAAATTCATCAAAATTCAATTTAAAATAGAAATTACTTACCTAAACCTTAATTTTTCTTCAAAAACTCCTTAATTCCTTTGATTTCTTTACAGAATTTGGTGAGGATGATGGAAGAAGAGCTCCTCCCTACACTCCCATGGTGGCTGGCCTTTGATGGAGAAGAAGAAGAAGAAGAAGAAGAAGAAGAAGAAGAAAAGTTATGTTTTTTACTTTTATTTCTTCTTTTTTTTTTCTAACCATATATATATTTAGATATTTAATTAATTATTTATTTAATTTATAATTCACAGTGTAACATTCCCCCTTGACAATCCTATTAAGAACTATCAAAAGATGTCATACAAAGCTTCTACTCATTTAATTTAATTTCTTAATGAATACTAAAGTTAAGGTCAATAAAATTTTTTTGACAAAATCTTCCCTATAATTTGGCACTACTAATATCTTCTACAAACACAACCTGTAGAAGAAAGCACTTTCAATATTTCATATATTCAACCTCATTTTTAATCTCATCAATTTACTTATCACCATCCATAATTTAATTCAAATTCCTTTACTTATTATCATTATATTAGCATATTAGACATACTTTATATTTTTCATAGCATATTATACTATAAAGTCATATCCCAAAACAAGTTTACTAAGTATAGCCCATAACTACAAAGTATATGAAATCTCTAATTACCCATAATTATATAATTTTCCTTTAAAACTTTATACAATGTTATGTGAACTGAACAAAATACATTATACAAAATTTATCACAAAACACCTTCTTTGATACATTTGATGTTGAGCTTTAAAATCTCACTCTACTGGATCTAATATGCCAGTTTGATATGCGCGTCAAAAATAAATCTAACATGCTAACCAAAGCTTAGTAGTGCTTGTGTATTTATAATATGTAAGAAATAAAAAAAGAAAGATAACTTGAATAATCATTGATAGCATAAAACAATCTTCATCTTTGAATATTAATAAAAATGTGATATAATTGTACATTCAATACACTTAGTATAAGGAAATTCAATGTTCAATAATCTTAATTACTTATTCACATAACATATTAATCACATATTATACAGATTCCCTTAAATTGCCCACACACACTGAACTTAAACCTTGATTTGGATAACGGGCCACTATTTGCAATTTAATGCCAATATAAAAAATATGACCCAAGACCCACTATTAATGTAGTGTATTCACTTTGCCTAAAATGCCCACTATCACTATGAACTATGTGTCCACTATTAGCATGAAGTGCCCACTATTACTATAGATATCCACCCTCTAACTAGCCATTCAATCCCAAGCTATGTCTAATATCAGTATGATTTAGGTAATTCAACACTCAATTACTTTCAATTTAGTATCTAGTTACATATCACTTTAATTAAACATTACTATAATTCTTTATAACACTTCCAAGACTCTTAGTGATGAACTTGTATTTTATTTGATTTTAATCATGAAACAAGTTTGTTCAGTATTAATTTTAGATGTTTTATATATTTATTTATTTATTTATTTTACAAAATAATATGCTTTTTCTTGGTAGGATGTTTGGTTTTGAGCATTTGGAGCAAGAATGGAATGATTCAAATAGAAAAGATTGAAATTAAAGACAAAAGATTCAACATGGGCCTGTTGGACAATTCAACATGGGTGTGTTCAAAAATTTGAATATGTCAAAAGGTTTAACATGGGTGTGTTGAAATTTCAACATGGGCGTGTTCAAAAATTTCAATCTATCAAAAAGTTCAACATGGGTGTGTTAAAATTTCAACATGGGCATGTTCCAAAATCTGAATCTGTCAAAAGGTTCAATATGAGCATATTAAAATTTCAATATGGTTGTGTTCAAAAATTTGAATCTGTCAAAAGATTCAACAAGGGCCTGTTAAAATTTCAACATGGGTGTGTTGTACTAAATTGCTTAATTTTCAAATTTAAGGTGGCAACTCTTCAATAAAATCCTAAAGCCATTTTTAGAACTTAGAGCTACACTATAAATTCATCTTTTTGTGAGCTCAAAACTTTTCCAATTCTCACTTTAAGTTAAGATCATCATTAACACGCTCAATACATAATCAAATTAACCAAAAACAATTTATTTCTCTAAAAAGGGTCCATACTAATCTTTTAACCAAAATCAAAATCAAACTATTCTTTAATAATTAAGTCATTCAAAATGGTTCAATTAACTATTATAAACATTAAAATTCAAAGAAAAACCATAAAATCACAAATTATAAACACACAAGCACTTACCTCTCTAAAGTATTCCTCTCTTTCTCTTTTCCCTCTTTCATTTTGTTTATTTGATGATAATATTATCTATTCTCTCATAAACTAGTTGTAACACCCCCACACCCAATACATACACACTACATACACCACAATGTAGTATACATGTATCGAATATAGGAATGCTACGGATTTTTCTTAACATTCAAGAACACCTTTTTAAATGATATCATAATCTTTTTCAGTATACAATATAGAAAATAAGTAATTAACTTGTAAAATAAACAAAGTAGATATAGATATGTTTATTTAGTACGTAGCGGAATTTATAAAATAGTTACATATATGAAAGCATTTAAATCCATATTTACAAATATACATATATTCACATTATAAACAATATTTACAAAATATAAAGAAGTTATACATGATTGGCAGCTTTCTCTGATCTTTAAGTCCCAAATAAACTCTTCACTGTCTACTCTCACTCGGTCTCGAAGAGTTCTCGGGTTCAACTCTGTTACCTGCGCGATCAACACTATCGCGCTAAGCCAACGACTTAGTAAGACAAATCATGCTAATATTATGCTCTAGTGCAATGCAATGCCACACATGTTATCAATAAAGGCAACAACATAGGTGAAAAGCTAACATCACACCTTTGCACATCACAATTCATAATCATATAAGCATACCACATTTCAATATCTTTCCATCTCCTTCATTAATCAATCAAGTTATCATTCATGACTCACATTAAACAAAGACAAGCATGGGCCCAAAACACACTAATATGCCATTCAATTTTCAGAGTTAATGCTTTGGTTTTATCACATTTATCATTATCACATATACCCAACTAGGCTTCAAGGATTAGGTTCAACCAAGCTTCAAGGGGAACAAAGCATGCTAAGTCTCAACCCAACTTGGCTTCAAGAACCAAATCCAACCTAGCTTCAAGGGTTGTAACATCTCAATTAGGCTTCAAGGACTAGACCCAACCAAGCTTCAAGGGGAGTAAAACATGTTAAACTTCAACCCAACTTGGCTTCAAGGATCAAGCCCAACCTAACTTCAAGAGATTGTTACTATCATTAGGCATGCCACCAACAACAAACTCTGAAAATGGAATAACACATTAGCCACACAACTCATTTATTAATTTATTATCAATTTCATTCTCAAATGAATCAACATAGCCAATCACAATGGCTCTACATTTTATTTGAATTATCATAGCCAATCACAATGGCTTTATATTCCATTTCATCTCAATTCACATCATAGCATTTCAATCTTTCATATACACAATCATTTGCATCATCATGTCAATCACATTATTTATATATATATCATCATTGATATAAACATAACAACACACATTGCTCATATAAATTAACAATGTAGTAATGCCACATTTGTACTTACATACAATCATATAGGTTTTGTACTTACCTCAAAAGCAAATCACACCACTCTTAACACTTCCTTGTTTAAGATTCTTCTACCTCTTAGATCAATGATCAATCACTATCTTCAAACCATAATCCAAAAATAATAACATATACTTACTTAGGGATACACAAGAGATAAACAATTTAAGAGTGAACTAGGGCAAACCCTAAACTTGACATGTTCACCCACACGGGCGTATTCCTGGGCGTGTAAATTTTCAAATCTTACAGTAGCTATGACACGTTTAATAACACGGGCGTGCTACTGGTCATGTTACATCTACTGCCTCCAACACAATTGACACGCCTAAAGACTCTGGACGTGCTCATGGGCGTGTCCGGCCACAAATCAAGATTCCGGCCAAAACAACCAAACACTCAACAAAATACTTTTATCCATCAACATCCACTTTACACCATCTTAACAAAACATACTCAAAACTCATCTAAAACTTGCAACACACCAAAACAAACCAAAACACACATCAAACACAAAACACAAAATCATCTCAAAACCCTCACCACATATGCAACATCATCTCATCCAACCACTTACTCTTTTCTTCAATCCATACTCAAAATCCATCATCAAATCACTCAAACACTTCTCACATCTCAAAATCAATCAACACACTATTAAAAATCTATCAAACTCAAATATCATTTCAAATAAGCACAAAGATCACAAGAGAACTTACCAAAGTTATAAGACTTCTTGTATCATCCACTAGATCACTTCAATCTTCCTTCTATTTGAGTTAAACACCTCAAGATCTTCACTTTGTCTTTTGCTTTCCTTTGTCCATGGAAGAGCCGACCAAGATGAAGGAGAAAGAAGAAGAAAACACAAAGAACAATCAAGAAGCCCAAAGTCAACTCATCTTTAAATCTCCACCAAGTATTTCAATTCAAGCAATTACCAAAACACCCTTTAACCACATGTTTTGATTTCCTTACAATCACTTGTCCTTTTAAGTCATTTCACAAATCTCAACTAAAAATATCTTCTTCCCTTGACCACATATTTGACCAACTTATATGTTATATATATATATCATATAAACAACATATACACTTCTCTCTAAACCCTCTTTTCTTTCCCAAAACACATATACATAAACATTCTTTTCCAAATTCTTTTCTTATCACATACATATACATTCAATTCAATATACAACAACAACATAATCAAAACTTTTAGGGCATGCATTGGGATATTACAGTTCTCCCCCTCTAAAAAGAAATTTCGCCCTCGAAATTACCTGATATCAAGTCCGAAACAATTGAGGATATTGCTCTCGCATTGTTTGCTCACTTTCCCAAGTTGCTTCTTCTTTTCCATGATTCTTCCACAAAATCTTCACAAGTGGCACTCTCTTGTTTCTCAACTCTTTCACATCACGTGCCAAGATAGCAACTGGTTCTTCTTCAAACGTCAAATCTTGATTCACCTCGATAGATTCAATCGGCAACACATGAGATGGATCCGATCTGTACCTTCTCAACATAGAAACATGGAATACATTATGGATACGATCCAACTCAGGTGGTAAAGCAAGCCGAAAAGCAACTGGCCCGACTCTCTCTAAAACTTCATATGGTCCAATGAATCGAGGACTCAATTTCCCTTTCCGACCAAACCTCAAAATCTTCTTCCACGGAGATACTTTCAAAAATACCTTATCTCCAACATCAAACTTTATGTCTCTCCTTTTTAGATCTACATAAGACTTCTGTCGGTCAGAAGCTGCTTTTAACCTGCCTCGAATGACTTTTACTTTCTCTTCAGTTTCTTTAATCAAATCAGGCCCAATTAACTTACTTTCACCAAGTTCACTCCAACATAAAGGTGTCCTACACCGTCTGCCATACAATGCTTAATGGTGCCATACCAATGCTGGATTGGTGACTGTTGTTATAAGCAAACTCCACAAGCGGTAGAAATCTGTCCCAACTTCCAGAGAAATCAATGACACAGCTTCTCAACATGTCCTCGATAATCTGTATTACTCTCTCTGACTGTCCATCCATCTGCGGATGAAAAGCAGTGCTGAAGTGCAGTCGAGAACCCAAAGCACTATGCAAACTCTTCCAAAATCTTGAAGTAAACCGGGGATCTCGATCAGACACTAAAGAAGTTGGAACACCATGCAACTTTACAATCTCATGGATATACAACTCAGCTAACCTCTCCAAAGAGTAATCCATCCGAACCGGAAGGAAATGAGCTGTCTTAGTCAACCTATCAACAATCACCCATATGGCATCATGCTTCCTTTGTGTCAATGGCAAACCAGACACAAAATCCATTGTCACTCTTTCCCACTTCCATTCAGGCACTGACAATGGTTGAAGCAACCTAGTTGGAACTTGATGCTCTGCTTTTACCTTCTGACATGTGAGACATTTCGATACAAACTCCGCTATGTCTCTCTTCATACCGGACCACCAGTAATGTTGCTTCAAATCATGATACATCTTGGTATTGCCCGGATGCATAGCAAATACTGATTGATGTGCTTCTTCCAAAATGATCCTTTTCAAATTAGCATCATCAGGTACACATAATCTGTTCTTAAACCAGAGACTCCCATCATCTCTCACAATAAAATCTCTACTCTTTCCATTCTGGCAATCTGAAACAATCTTTTGAACCTTCTCATCAGCCAACTGAGCCTCTTTAATCTGATTTAACAAAACTGGTTTCAATTGCAACTGTGCCAACAATGCACTATCATCACAAGATACAAAACTGGCATGCAATGCTCTCAACTCAACAAGCAACGAGAGCGAATAAACAGTTAAACCAGCTAAAGATTCCCGACTCAAGGCATCAGCAACAACATTTGCTTTACCTGGATGATAATCAATCAAACAGTCGTAGTCTTTAATCAATTCCAACCATCTCCTCTATCGAAGATTTAGCTCTTTTTGGACACCCAAATATTTCAAGCTTTTGTGATCAGTGTAGATGAAACATTTCTCCCCAAACAAATAGTGTCGCCAAATCTTCAATGCAAACACAATGGCTGCTAACTCTAAATCATGGGTCGGATAATTAAGCTCATGCGGTTTCAACTGTCTAGAAGCATAAGCTATAACTTTACCTTCTTATATCAGAACACAACCCAAACCACTATGTGAAGCATCACTGTAGATCACATATGGTTTGCCTTCCACAGGTAAAGTAAGAACAGGCGCTTGAGTCAACCTTTCTCTTAACTGTTCAAAGCTAGCCTGACACTGATCTGTCCACACAAATCTAACTCCCTTTCGAAGCAATTTGGTGAGTGGAGTAGCTATCAAAGAAAATCCTTTCACAAACCGTCGGTAATAGCCCGCCAAACCCAGAAAACTTCTAACTTCTATCACAGATTTTGGTGGAATCCAATTCAGAATAGCTTCAACTTTACTCGGATCAACTCTAATACCTTCTGCTGAAACTATATGACCGAGAAAAGCTACTTGATGAAGCCAGAACTCACATTTCGATAGTTTAGCAAACAATTGCTTCTCTCTCAAAATTTGCAGCACAATCCGCAGGTGTTTGTCATGTTCCTCCTTATTACGCGAATACACCAGAATGTCATCGATAAACACTACCACAAACTGATCCAGATAGGGCCTAAACACCCTATTCATCAAGTCCATAAAAGCTGCAGGTGCATTCGTCAAACCAAAAGGCATAACTAAAAACTCATAATGCCTATACCTGGTCCGAAAGGCGGTCTTAGGAACATCTTCAGCTCTGACTCTCAGCTGATGGTACCCTGATCTCAAATCAATTTTAGAAAACACAGCTGCACCCTTCAACTGATCAAAGAGATCATCGATTCTAGGCAAAGGATATCTATTTTTAATAGTCACCTTGTTCAATTGCCTATAATCGATACATAATCTCATAGTACCATCCTTCTTCTTCACGAATAGGACAGGAGCTCCCCAAGGAGAAACACTGGGGCGAATAAATCCTTTATCCAACAACTCCTGTAATTGCACTTTCAATTCTCTCAGTTCAGCAGGTGCCATTCTATAAGGAGTAATAGAGATAGGAGTGGTACCAGGCAATAATTCAATACCAAACTCCACCTCTCTCTCAGGAGGCAATCCTGGTAACTCTTCTGGAAACACATCTGGAAACTCTACAACTGTGGGTATATCATCAATAGGAGAACCTCTTACTTTAGTATCTACTACATGAGCAAGATAAGCATCACACCCTTTCCTAATCAACCTCCTGGCTGCAACAGCTGAAACAAACAAAGATGCTAGCTGTCCTTGCTCATTAGATACTATCACATTTCTACCATCAACAGTTCTCAGAGTAACAACTTTCTTTTTACAATCTACCACAGCTCCATGTCTAGCTAACCAATCCATACCTAGGATCACATCATATTCCTTAAATGGCATTTCAATTAAATCCCCAAGAAACTCCTCACCTTGCACCACTACCACACTATCTCGGTGCACCTTGCTAACAATCACACTATGCCCTAAAGGATTTGTCACCAACACATCAAATCCTAGGGATTCAGCATGCATATCAGACACAGGCAAAACAGATGCACTAATATAGGAATGTGTGGATCCGGGATCAATCAAAGCAAGTACTGAAGTATCAAATAAAGAAAAAGTACCAGCTATGACTGCCGAAGCATCTGGTTGCCTTTGCATCACATAAATCCTCTGGGAAGATCCAACCTCCTCTGGTCTACTCTCCCTGGATGTAGAACCTCCTCTAGCACTGAACCCAGATCTACCTCCTCTGCTGACACCTCTGCCTCCTCGACCTCCCCTCACACTAGGTCGAGATGCTGCAGAATCAACTAACATCTGCTCTTGTCTCTCGGGACAATCTCTCACAAAATGATCGGGAGATCCACATCTGAAGCATACCCCTGCTACACCAGTCTTCCAACAAGGACCACCATGTGGCCTACCACAATGAATGCAGATGGGTAGGGTGGATCTCTGAATCATTGGGGTCGGAGCACTCGCCACTGAAGCTGCAGGTCTAAATCTCTGCCTCTGAAACTGCACTGACGTACCAGCTGGCCTCTGACTCCTACTGACCCGAGGAACAAAGCTTCCTTTACCTCTCTTCGCAGAAGAAGACCCTGCCTCCAACTGAGGCCTTCTAACCCTAATCTCTTCCTCTGAAGCAGCTGCAATAACTTGAGCTCGCTCCACACTCCGAGCTGCTGCCACAAGCTGGGAAAAATCATGATATCTAGATCCAGCCACCAAACACATGATAGAGGGCCTCAATCCCTCCTCAAATCTCCTGCATCTATCTATCTCATCAGCTATAATGCCCCCAGCATAATGGCTCAATCTAATAAACTCAAACTCATATTCAGTTACAGTCCTGCTGTCTTGCTTCAAGCTCAAAAACTCCATCTTTTTCATGTCCTTATACTCCCTCGGAGTATACTTCAACTCAAACTCTCTCAGAAAGTCAGCATAGGACAAGGTTGGTGGATCATCCATAGAATGGGGCACTGTCCTCCACCATTCGTATGCATCCTTCTGTAGCAATGATCTGGCATAATCAAATTTCTCCTCTGGGGTGGCTTGCAACTGAATAAAGATTCTTTGTACTTTATCAAGCCACTGCTCCGCTACAGCTGGATCAACAGTACCAAGGAAATCCTCTGCTCCATACTTCCTTAGTTTATCATAGTGCCTCACTGATACCAAAGGCTGAGGGGGTGGTGGTGGTTGCACTGGTGCTTGCCTCAAAGCTTCTACCACATGCCTAAGCCAAACTGGTGGAACCTCCTCACCAGCTGGTCTCCCCGACACCAAAGCAGGTGCCTCCCCAGCACTATCAACTCTAGCTCTATCCTCAGGAGCAACACTCTCCGCACTACCCTCAACTGACTGACGCAAATGAGGATCCATCACAACCTATTTCTGCAAACACAGCAGAATACATCTTATTAAAGATCAGAGACTGCCAATCTCACACATATATGTTATTCAAAAATTCACTTTTTAAGTAAAATATTCTTTTTCTTATACGTGACCTAGGTTGAGAATCTCAAACCTAGGCTCTGATACCAAAACAACTGTAACACCCCCACACCCAATACATACACACTACATACACCACAATGTAGTATACATGTATCGAATATAGGAATGCTACGGATTTTTCTTAACATTCAAGAACACCTTTTTAAATGATATCATAATCTTTTTCAGTATACAATATAGATAATAAGTAATTAACTTGTAAAATAAACAAAGTAGATATAGATATGTTTATTTAGTACGCAGCGGAATTTATAAAATAGTTACATATATGAAAGCATTTAAATCCATATTTACAAATATACATATATTCACATTATAAACAATATTTACAAAATATAAAGAAGTTATACATGATTGGCAGCTTTCTCTGATCTTTAAGTCCCAAATAAACTCTTCACTGTCTACTCTCACTCGGTCTCGAAGAGCTCTCGGGTTCAACTCTGTTACCTGCGCGATCAACACTATCGCGCTAAGCCAACGGCTTAGTAAGACAAATCATGCTAATATTATGCTCTAGTGCAATGCAATGCCACACATGTTATCAATAAAGGCAACAACATAGGTGAAAAGCTAGCATCACACCTTTGCACATCACAATTCATAATCATATAAGCATACCACATTTCAATATCTTTCCATCTCCTTCATTAATCAATCAAGTTATCATTCATGACTCACATTAAACAAAGACAAGCATGGGCCCAAAACACACTAATATGCCATTCAGTTTTCAGAGTTAATGCTTTGGTTTTATCACATTTATCATTATCACATATACCCAACTAGGCTTCAAGGATTAGGTTCAACCAAGCTTCAAGGGGAACAAAGCATGCTAAGTCTCAACCCAACTTGGCTTCAAGAACCAAACCCAACCTAGCTTCAAGGGTTGTAACATCTCAATTAGGCTTCAAGGACTAGACCCAACCAAGCTTCAAGGGGAGTAAAACATGTTAAACTTCAACCCAACTTGGCTTCAAGGATCAAGCCCAACCTAACTTCAAGAGATTGTTACTATCATTAGGCATGCCACCAACAACAAACTCTGAAAATGGAATAACACATTAGCCACACAACTCATTTATTAATTTATTATCAATTTCATTCTCAAATGAATCAACATAGCCAATCACAATGGCTCTACATTTTATTTGAATTATCATAGCCAATCACAATGGCTTTATATTCCATTTCATCTCAATTCACATCATAGCATTTCAATCTTTCATATACACAATCATTTGCATCATCATGTCATTCACATTATTTATATATATATCATCATTGATATAAACATAACAACACACATTGCTCATATAAATTAACAATGTAGTAATGCCACATTTGTACTTACATACAATCATATAGGTTTTGTACTTACCTCAAAAGCAAATCACACCACTCTTAACACTTCCTTGTTCAAGATTCTTCTACCTCTTAGATCAATGATCAATCACTATCTTCAAAACCTAATCCAAAAATAATAACATATACTTACTTAGGGATACACAAGAGATAAACAATTTAAGAGTGAACTAGGGCAAACCCTAAACTTGACACGTTCACCCACACGGGCGTGTTCCTGGGCGTGTAAATTTTCAAATCTTACAGTAGCTATGACACGTTTAATAACACGGGCGTGCTACTGGTCGTGTTACATCTACTGCCTCCAACACAATTGACACGCCTAAAGACTCTGGACGTGCTCATGGGCGTGTCCGGCCACAAATCAAGATTCCGGCCAAAACAACCAAACACTCAACAAAACACTTTTATCCATCAACATCCACTTTACACCATCTTAACAAAACATACTCAAAACTCATCTAAAACTTGCAACACACCAAAACAAACCAAAACACACATCAAACACAAAACACAAAATCATCTCAAAACCCTCACCACATATGCAACATCATCTCATCCAACCACTTACTCTTTTCTTCAATCCATACTCAAAATCCATCATCAAATCACTCAAACACTTCTCACATCTCAAAATCAATCAACACACTATTAAAAATCTATCAAACTCAAATATCATTTCAAATAAGCACAAAGATCACAAGAGAACTTACCAAAGTTATAAGACTTCTTGTATCATCCACTAGATCACTTCAATCTTCCTTCTATTTGAGTTAAACACCTCAAGATCTTCACTTTGTCTTTTGCTTTCCTTTGTCCATGGAAGAGCCGACCAAGATGAAGGAGAAAGAAGAAGAAAACACAAAGAACAATCAAGAAGCCCAAAGTCAACTCATCTTTAAATCTCCACCAAGTATTTCAATTCAAGCAATTACCAAAACACCCTTTAACCACATGTTTTGATTTCCTTACAATCACTTGTCCTTTTAAGTCATTTCACAAATCTCAACTAAAAATATCTTCTTCCCTTGACCACATATTTGACCAACTTATATGTTATATATATATATCATATAAACAACATATACACTTCTCTCTAAACCCTCTTTTCTTTCCCAAAACACATATACATAAACATTCTTTTCCAAATTCTTTTCTTATCACATACATATACATTCAATTCAATATACAACAACAACATAATCAAAACTTTTAGGGCATGCATTGGGATATTACAGTTCTCCCCCTCTAAAAAGAAATTTCGCCCTCGAAATTACCTGATATCAAGTCCGAAACAATTGAGGATATTGCTCTCGCATTGTTTGCTCACTTTCCCAAGTTGCTTCTTCTTTTCCATGATTCTTCCACAAAATCTTCACAAGTGGCACTCTCTTGTTTCTCAACTCTTTCACATCACGTGCCAAGATAGCAACTGGTTCTTCTTCAAACGTCAAATCTTGATTCACCTCGATAGATTCAATCGGCAACACATGAGATGGATCCGATCTGTACCTTCTCAACATAGAAACATGGAATACATTATGGATACGATCCAACTCAGGTGGTAAAGCAAGCCGAAAAGCAACTGGCCCGACTCTCTCTAAAACTTCATATGGTCCAATGAATCGAGGACTCAATTTCCCTTTCCGACCAAACCTCAAAATCTTCTTCCACGGAGATACTTTCAAAAATACCTTATCTCCGACATCAAACTTTATGTCTCTCCTTTTTAGATCTACATAAGACTTCTGTCGGTCAGAAGCTGCTTTTAACCTGCCTCGAATGACTTTTACTTTCTCTTCAGTTTCTTTAATCAAATCAGGCCCAATTAACTTACTTTCACCAAGTTCACTCCAACATAAAGGTGTCCTACACCGTCTGCCATACAATGCTTAATGGTGCCATACCAATGCTGGATTGGTGACTGTTGTTATAAGCAAACTCCACAAGCAGTAGAAATCTGTCCCAACTTCCAGAGAAATCAATGACACAGCTTCTCAACATGTCCTCGATAATCTGTATTACTCTCTCTGACTGTCCATCCGTCTGCGGATGAAAAGCAGTGCTGAAGTGCAGTCGAGAACCCAAAGCACTATGCAAACTCTTCCAAAATCTTGAAGTAAACCGGGGATCTCGATCAGACACTAAAGAAGTTGGAACACCATGCAACTTTACAATCTCATGGATATACAACTCAGCTAACCTCTCCAAAGAGTCATCCATCCGAACCGGAAGGAAATGAGCTGTCTTAGTCAACCTATCAACAATCACCCATATGGCATCATGCTTCCTTTGTGTCAATGGCAAACCAGACACAAAATCCATTGTCACTCTTTCCCACTTCCATTCAGGCACTGACAATGGTTGAAGCAACCTAGTTGGAACTTGATGCTCTGCTTTTACCTTCTGACATGTGAGACATTTCGATACAAACTCCGCTATGTCTCTCTTCATACCGGACCACCAGTAATGTTGCTTCAAATCATGATACATCTTGGTATTGCCCGGATGCATAGCAAATACTGATTGATGTGCTTCTTCCAAAATGATCCTTTTCAAATTAGCATCATGAGGTACACATAATCTGTTCTTAAACCAGAGACTCCCATCATCTCTCACAATAAAATCTCTACTCTTTCCATTCTGGCAATCTGAAACAATCTTTTGAACCTTCTCATCAGCCAACTGAGCCTCTTTAATCTGATTTAACAAAACTGGTTTCAATTGCAACTGTGCCAACAATGCACCATCATCACAAGATACAAAACTGGCATGCAATGCTCTCAACTCAACAAGCAACGAGAGCGAATAAACAGTTAAACCAGCTAAAGATTCCCGACTCAAGGCATCAGCAACAACATTTGCTTTACCTGGATGATAATCAATCAAACAGTCGTAGTCTTTAATCAATTCCAACCATCTCCTCTATCGAAGATTTAGCTCTTTTTGGACACCCAAATATTTCAAGCTTTTGTGATCAGTGTAGATGAAACATTTCTCCCCAAACAAATAGTGTCGCCAAATCTTCAATGCAAACACAATGGCTGCTAACTCTAAATCATGGGTCGGATAATTAAGCTCATGCGGTTTCAACTGTCTAGAAGCATAAGCTATAACTTTACCTTCTTATATCAGAACACAACCCAAACCACTATGTGAAGCATCACTGTAGATCACATATGGTTTGCCTTCCACAGGTAAAGTAAGAACAGGCGCTTGAGTCAACCTTTCTCTTAACTGTTCAAAGCTAGCCTGACACTGATCTGTCCACACAAATCTAACTCCCTTTCGAAGCAATTTGGTGAGTGGAGTAGCTATCAAAGAAAATCCTTTCACAAACCGTCGGTAATAGCCCGCCAAACCCAGAAAACTTCTAACTTCTATCACAGATTTTGGTGGAATCCAATTCAGAATAGCTTCAACTTTACTCGGATCAACTCTAATACCTTCTGCTGAAACTATATGACCGAGAAAAGCTACTTGATGAAGCCAGAACTCACATTTCGATAGTTTAGCAAACAATTGCTTCTCTCTCAAAATTTGCAGCACAATCCGCAGGTGTTTGTCATGTTCCTCCTTATTACGCGAATACACCAGAATGTCATCGATAAACACTACCACAAACTGATCCAGATAGGGCCTAAACACCCTATTCATCAAGTCCATAAAAGCTGCAGGTGCATTCGTCAAACCAAAAGGCATAACTAAAAACTCATAATGCCTATACCTGGTCCGAAAGGCGGTCTTAGGAACATCTTCAGCTCTGACTCTCAGCTGATGGTACCCTGATCTCAAATCAATTTTAGAAAACACAGCTGCACCCTTCAACTGATCAAAGAGATCATCGATTCTAGGCAAAGGATATCTATTTTTAATAGTCACCTTGTTCAATTGCCTATAATCGATACATAATCTCATAGTACCATCCTTCTTCTTCACGAATAGGACAGGAGCTCCCCAAGGAGAAACACTGGGGCGAATAAATCCTTTATCCAACAACTCCTGTAATTGCACTTTCAATTCTCTCAGTTCAGCAGGTGCCATTCTATAAGGAGTAATAGAGATAGGAGTGGTACCAGGCAATAATTCAATACCAAACTCCACCTCTCTCTCAGGAGGCAATCCTGGTAACTCTTCTGGAAACACATCTGGAAACTCTACAACTGTGGGTATATCATCAAGGAGAACCTCTTACTTTAGTATCTACTACATGAGCAAGATAAGCATCACACCCTTTCCTAATCAACCTCCTGGCTGCAACAGCTGAAACAAATAAAGATGCTAGCTGTCCTTGCTCATTAGATACTATCACATTTCTACCATCAACAGTTCTCAGAGTAACAACTTTCTTTTTACAATCTACCACAGCTCCATGTCTAGCTAACCAATCCATACCTAGGATCACATCATATTCCTTAAATGGCATTTCAATTAAATCCCCAAGAAACTCCTCACCTTGCACCACTACCACACTATCTCGGTGCACCTTGCTAACAATCACACTATGCCCTAAAGGATTTGTCACCAACACATCAAATCCTAGGGATTCAGCATGCATATCAGACACAGGCAAAACAGATGCACTAATATAGGAATGTGTGGATCCGGGATCAATCAAAGCAAGTACTGAAGTATCAAATAAAGAAAAAGTACCAGCTATGACTGCCGAAGCATCTGGTTGCCTTTGCATCACATAAATCCTCTGGGAAGATCCAACCTCCTCTGGTCTACTCTCCCTGGATGTAGAACCTCCTCTAGCACTGAACCCAGATCTACCTCCTCTGCTGACACCTCTGCCTCCTCGACCTCCCCTCACACTAGGTCGAGATGCTGCAGAATCAACTAACATCTGCTCTTGTCTCTCGGGACAATCTCTCACAAAATGATCGGGAGATCCACATCTGAAGCATACCCCTGCTACACCAGTCTTCCAACAAGGACCACCATGTGGCCTACCACAATGAATGCAGATGGGTAGGGTGGATCTCTGAATCATTGGGGTCAAGCTTCCTTTACCTCTCTTCGCAGAAGAAGACCCTGCCTCCAACTGAGGCCTTCTAACCCTAATCTCTTCCTCTGAAGCAGCTGCAATAACTTGAGCTCGCTCCACACTCCGAGCTGCTGCCACAAGCTGGGAAAAATCATGATATCTAGATCCAGCCACCAAACACATGATAGAGGGCCTCAATCCCTCCTCAAATCTCCTGCATCTATCTATCTCATCAGCTATAATGCCCCCAGCATAATGGCTCAATCTAATAAACTCAAACTCATATTCAGTTACAGTCCTGCTGTCTTGCTTCAAGCTCAAAAACTCCATCTTTTTCATGTCCTTATACTCCCTCGGAGTATACTTCAACTCAAACTCTCTCAGAAAGTCAGCATAGGACAAGGTTGGTGGATCATCCATAGAATGGGGCACTGTCCTCCACCATTCGTATGCATCCTTCTGTAGCAATGATCTGGCATAATCAAATTTCTCCTCTGGGGTGGCTTGCAACTGAATAAAGATTCTTTGTACTTTATCAAGCCACTGCTCCGCTACAGCTGGATCAACAGTACCAAGGAAATCCTCTGCTCCATACTTCCTTAGTTTATCATAGTGCCTCACTGATACCAAAGGCTGAGGGGGTGGTGGTGGTTGCACTGGTGCTTGCCTCAAAGCTTCTACCACATGCCTAAGCCAAACTGGTGGAACCTCCTCACCAGCTGGTCTCCCCGACACCAAAGCAGGTGCCTCCCCAGCACTATCAACTCTAGCTCTATCCTCAGGAGCAACACTCTCCGCACTACCCTCAACTGACTGACGCAAATGAGGATCCATCACAACCTATTTCTGCAAACACAGCAGAATACATCTTATTAAAGATCAGAGACTGCCAATCTCACACATATATGTTATTCAAAAATTCACTTTTTAAGTAAAATATTCTTTTTCTTATACGTGACCTAGGTTGAGAATCTCAAACCTAGGCTCTGATACCAAAACAACTGTAACACCCCCACACCCAATACATACACACTACATACACCACAATGTAGTATACATGTATCGAATATAGGAATGCTACGGATTTTTCTTAACATTCAAGAACACCTTTTTAAATGATATCATAATCTTTTTCAGTATACAATATAGATAATAAGTAATTAACTTGTAAAATAAACAAAGTAGATATAGATATGTTTATTTAGTACGCAGCGGAATTTATAAAATAGTTACATATATGAAAGCATTTAAATCCATATTTACAAATATACATATATTCACATTATAAACAATATTTACAAAATATAAAGAAGTTATACATGATTGGCAGCTTTCTCTGATCTTTAAGTCCCAAATAAACTCTTCACTGTCTACTCTCACTCGGTCTCGAAGAGCTCTCGGGTTCAACTCTGTTACCTGCGCGATCAACACTATCGCGCTAAGCCAACGGCTTAGTAAGACAAATCATGCTAATATTATGCTCTAGTGCAATGCAATGCCACACATGTTATCAATAAAGGCAACAACATAGGTGAAAAGCTAGCATCACACCTTTGCACATCACAATTCATAATCATATAAGCATACCACATTTCAATATCTTTCCATCTCCTTCATTAATCAATCAAGTTATCATTCATGACTCACATTAAACAAAGACAAGCATGGGCCCAAAACACACTAATATGCCATTCAGTTTTCAGAGTTAATGCTTTGGTTTTATCACATTTATCATTATCACATATACCCAACTAGGCTTCAAGGATTAGGTTCAACCAAGCTTCAAGGGGAACAAAGCATGCTAAGTCTCAACCCAACTTGGCTTCAAGAACCAAACCCAACCTAGCTTCAAGGGTTGTAACATCTCAATTAGGCTTCAAGGACTAGACCCAACCAAGCTTCAAGGGGAGTAAAACATGTTAAACTTCAACCCAACTTGGCTTCAAGGATCAAGCCCAACCTAACTTCAAGAGATTGTTACTATCATTAGGCATGCCACCAACAACAAACTCTGAAAATGGAATAACACATTAGCCACACAACTCATTTATTAATTTATTATCAATTTCATTCTCAAATGAATCAACATAGCCAATCACAATGGCTCTACATTTTATTTGAATTATCATAGCCAATCACAATGGCTTTATATTCCATTTCATCTCAATTCACATCATAGCATTTCAATCTTTCATATACACAATCATTTGCATCATCATGTCATTCACATTATTTATATATATATCATCATTGATATAAACATAACAACACACATTGCTCATATAAATTAACAATGTAGTAATGCCACATTTGTACTTACATACAATCATATAGGTTTTGTACTTACCTCAAAAGCAAATCACACCACTCTTAACACTTCCTTGTTCAAGATTCTTCTACCTCTTAGATCAATGATCAATCACTATCTTCAAAACCTAATCCAAAAATAATAACATATACTTACTTAGGGATACACAAGAGATAAACAATTTAAGAGTGAACTAGGGCAAACCCTAAACTTGACACGTTCACCCACACGGGCGTGTTCCTGGGCGTGTAAATTTTCAAATCTTACAGTAGCTATGACACGTTTAATAACACGGGCGTGCTACTGGTCGTGTTACATCTACTGCCTCCAACACAATTGACACGCCTAAAGACTCTGGACGTGCTCATGGGCGTGTCCGGCCACAAATCAAGATTCCGGCCAAAACAACCAAACACTCAACAAAACACTTTTATCCATCAACATCCACTTTACACCATCTTAACAAAACATACTCAAAACTCATCTAAAACTTGCAACACACCAAAACAAACCAAAACACACATCAAACACAAAACACAAAATCATCTCAAAACCCTCACCACATATGCAACATCATCTCATCCAACCACTTACTCTTTTCTTCAATCCATACTCAAAATCCATCATCAAATCACTCAAACACTTCTCACATCTCAAAATCAATCAACACACTATTAAAAATCTATCAAACTCAAATATCATTTCAAATAAGCACAAAGATCACAAGAGAACTTACCAAAGTTATAAGACTTCTTGTATCATCCACTAGATCACTTCAATCTTCCTTCTATTTGAGTTAAACACCTCAAGATCTTCACTTTGTCTTTTGCTTTCCTTTGTCCATGGAAGAGCCGACCAAGATGAAGGAGAAAGAAGAAGAAAACACAAAGAACAATCAAGAAGCCCAAAGTCAACTCATCTTTAAATCTCCACCAAGTATTTCAATTCAAGCAATTACCAAAACACCCTTTAACCACATGTTTTGATTTCCTTACAATCACTTGTCCTTTTAAGTCATTTCACAAATCTCAACTAAAAATATCTTCTTCCCTTGACCACATATTTGACCAACTTATATGTTATATATATATATCATATAAACAACATATACACTTCTCTCTAAACCCTCTTTTCTTTCCCAAAACACATATACATAAACATTCTTTTCCAAATTCTTTTCTTATCACATACATATACATTCAATTCAATATACAACAACAACATAATCAAAACTTTTAGGGCATGCATTGGGATATTACAGTTCTCCCCCTCTAAAAAGAAATTTCGCCCTCGAAATTACCTGATATCAAGTCCGAAACAATTGAGGATATTGCTCTCGCATTGTTTGCTCACTTTCCCAAGTTGCTTCTTCTTTTCCATGATTCTTCCACAAAATCTTCACAAGTGGCACTCTCTTGTTTCTCAACTCTTTCACATCACGTGCCAAGATAGCAACTGGTTCTTCTTCAAACGTCAAATCTTGATTCACCTCGATAGATTCAATCGGCAACACATGAGATGGATCCGATCTGTACCTTCTCAACATAGAAACATGGAATACATTATGGATACGATCCAACTCAGGTGGTAAAGCAAGCCGAAAAGCAACTGGCCCGACTCTCTCTAAAACTTCATATGGTCCAATGAATCGAGGACTCAATTTCCCTTTCCGACCAAACCTCAAAATCTTCTTCCACGGAGATACTTTCAAAAATACCTTATCTCCAACATCAAACTTTATGTCTCTCCTTTTTAGATCTACATAAGACTTCTGTCGGTCAGAAGCTGCTTTTAACCTGCCTCGAATGACTTTTACTTTCTCATCAGTTTCTTTAATCAAATCAGGACCAATTAACTTACTTTCACCAAGTTCACTCCAACATAAAGGTGTCCTACACCGTCTGCCATACAATGCTTAATGGTGCCATACCAATGCTGGATTGGTGACTGTTGTTATAAGAAAACTCCACAAGCGGTAGAAATCTGTCCCAACTTCCAGAGAAATCAATGACACAGCTTCTCAACATGTCCTCGATAATCTGTATTACTCTCTCTGACTGTCTATCCGTCTGCGGATGAAAAGCAGTGCTGAAGTGCAGTCGAGAACCCAAAGCACTATGCAAACTCTTCCAAAATCTTGAAGTAAACCGGGGATCTTGATCAGACACTAAAGAAGTTGGAACACCATGCAACTTTACAATCTCATGGATATACAACTCAGCTAACCTCTCCAAAGAGTAATCCATCCGAACCGGAAGGAAATGAGCTGTCTTAGTCAACCTATCAACAATCACCCATATGGCATCATGCTTCCTTTGTGTCAATGGCAAACCAGACACAAAATCCATTGTCACTCTTTCCCACTTCCATTCAGGCACTGACAATGGTTGAAGCAACCTAGTTGGAACTTGATGCTCTGCTTTTACCTTCTGACATGTGAGACATTTCGATACAAACTCCGCTATGTCTCTCTTCATACCGGACCACCAGTAATGTTGTTTCAAATCATGATACATCTTGGTATTGCCCGGATGCATAGCAAATACTGATTGATGTGCTTCTTCCAAAATGATCCTTTTCAAATTAGCATCATCAGGTACACATAATCTGTTCTTAAACCAGAGACTCCCATCATCTCTCACAATAAAATCTCTACTCTTTCCATTCTGGCAATCTGAAACAATCTTTTGAACCTTCTCATCAGCCAACTGAGCCTCTTTAATCTGATTTAACAAAACTGGTTTCAATTGCAACTGTGCCAACAATGCACCATCATCACAAGATACAAAACTGGCATGCAATGCTCTCAACTCAACAAGCAACGAGAGCGAATAAACAGTTAAACCAGCTAAAGATTCCCGACTTAAGGCATCAGCAACAACATTTGCTTTACCTGGATGATAATCAATCAAACAGTCGTAGTCTTTAATCAATTCCAACCATCTCCTCTATCAAAGATTTAGCTCTTTTTGGACACCCAAATATTTCAAGCTTTTGTGATCAGTGTAGATGAAACATTTCTCCCCAAACAAATAGTGTCGCCAAATCTTCAATGCAAACACAATGGCTGCTAACTCTAAATCATGGGTCGGATAATTAAGCTCATGCGGTTTCAACTGTCTAGAAGCATAAGCTATAACTTTACCTTCTTATATCAGAACACAACCCAAACCACTATGTGAAGCATCACTGTAGATCACATATGGTTTGCCTTCCACAGGTAAAGTAAGAACAGGCGCTTGAGTCAACCTTTCTCTTAACTGTTCAAAGCTAGCCTGACACTGATCTGTCCACACAAATCTAACTCCCTTTCGAAGCAATTTGGTGAGTGGAGTAGCTATCAAAGAAAATCCTTTCACAAACCGTCGGTAATAGCCCGCCAAACCCAGAAAACTTCTAACTTCTATCACAGATTTTGGTGGAATCCAATTCAGAATAGCTTCAACTTTACTCGGATCAACTCTAATACCTTCTGCTGAAACTATATGACCGAGAAAAGCTACTTGATGAAGCCAGAACTCACATTTCGATAGTTTAGCAAACAATTGCTTCTCTCTCAAAATTTGCAGCACAATCCGCAGGTGTTTGTCATGTTCCTCCTTATTACGCGAATACACCAGAATGTCATCGATAAACACTACCACAAACTGATCCAGATAGGGCCTAAACACCCTATTCATCAAGTCCATAAAAGCTGCAGGTGCATTCGTCAAACCAAAAGGCATAACTAAAAACTCATAATGCCTATACCTGGTCCGAAAGGCGGTCTTAGGAACATCTTCAGCTCTGACTCTCAGCTGATGGTACCCTGATCTCAAATCAATTTTAGAAAACACAGCTGCACCCTTCAACTGATCAAAGAGATCATCGATTCTAGGCAAAGGATATCTATTTTTAATAGTCACCTTGTTCAATTGCCTATAATCGATACATAATCTCATAGTACCATCCTTCTTCTTCACGAATAGGACAGGAGCTCCCCAAGGAGAAACACTGGGGCGAATAAATCCTTTATCCAACAACTCCTGTAATTGCACTTTCAATTCTCTCAGTTCAGCAGGTGCCATTCTATAAGGAGTAATAGAGATAGGAGTGGTACCAGGCAATAATTCAATACCAAACTCCACCTCTCTCTCAGGAGGCAATCCTGGTAACTCTTCTGGAAACACATCTGGAAACTCTACAACTGTGGGTATATCATCAATAGGAGAACCTCTTACTTTAGTATCTACTACATGAGCAAGATAAGCATCACACCCTTTCCTAATCAACCTCCTGGCTGCAACAGCTGAAACAAACAAAGATGCTAGCTGTCCTTGCTCATTAGATACTATCACATTTCTACCATCAACAGTTCTCAGAGTAACAACTTTCTTTTTACAATCTACCACAGCTCCATGTCTAGCTAACCAATCCATACCTAGGATCACATCATATTCCTTAAATGGCATTTCAATTAAATCCCCAAGAAACTCCTCACCTTGCACCACTACCACACTATCTCGGTGCACCTTGCTAACAATCACACTATGCCCTAAAGGATTTGTCACCAACACATCAAATCCTAGGGATTCAGCATGCATATCAGACACAGGCAAAACAGATGCACTAATATAGGAATGTGTGGATCCGGGATCAATCAAAGCAAGTACTGAAGTATCAAATAAAGAAAAAGTACCAGCTATGACTGCCGAAGCATCTGGTTGCCTTTGCATCACATAAATCCTCTGGGAAGATCCAACCTCCTCTGGTCTACTCTCCCTGGATGTAGAACCTCCTCTAGCACTGAACCCAGATCTACCTCCTCTGCTGACACCTCTGCCTCCTCGACCTCCCCTCACACTAGGTCGAGATGCTGCAGAATCAACTAACATCTGCTCTTGTCTCTCGGGACAATCTCTCACAAAATGATCGGGAGATCCACATCTGAAGCATACCCCTGCTACACCAGTCTTCCAACAAGGACCACCATGTGGCCTACCACAATGAATGCAGATGGGTAGGGTGGATCTCTGAATCATTGGGGTCGGAGCACTCGCCACTGAAGCTGCAGGTCTAAATCTCTGCCTCTGAAACTGCACTGACGTACCAGCTGGCCTCTGACTCCTACTGACCCGAGGAACAAAGCTTCCTTTACCTCTCTTCGCAGAAGAAGACCCTGCCTCCAACTGAGGCCTTCTAACCCTAATCTCTTCCTCTGAAGCAGCTGCAATAACTTGAGCTCGCTCCACACTCCGAGCTGCTGCCACAAGCTGGGAAAAATCATGATATCTAGATCCAGCCACCAAACACATGATAGAGGGCCTCAATCCCTCCTCAAATCTCCTGCATCTATCTATCTCATCAGCTATAATGCCCCCAGCATAATGGCTCAATCTAATAAACTCAAACTCATATTCAGTTACAGTCCTGCTGTCTTGCTTCAAGCTCAAAAACTCCATCTTTTTCATGTCCTTATACTCCCTCGGAGTATACTTCAACTCAAACTCTCTCAGAAAGTCAGCATAGGACAAGGTTGGTGGATCATCCATAGAATGGGGCACTGTCCTCCACCATTCGTATGCATCCTTCTGTAGCAATGATCTGGCATAATCAAATTTCTCCTCTGGGGTGGCTTGCAACTGAATAAAGATTCTTTGTACTTTATCAAGCCACTGCTCCGCTACAGCTGGATCAACAGTACCAAGGAAATCCTCTGCTCCATACTTCCTTAGTTTATCATAGTGCCTCACTGATACCAAAGGCTGAGGGGGTGGTGGTGGTTGCACTGGTGCTTGCCTCAAAGCTTCTACCACATGCCTAAGCCAAACTGGTGGAACCTCCTCACCAGCTGGTCTCCCCGACACCAAAGCAGGTGCCTCCCCAGCACTATCAACTCTAGCTCTATCCTCAGGAGCAACACTCTCCGCACTACCCTCAACTGACTGACGCAAATGAGGATCCATCACAACCTATTTCTGCAAACACAGCAGAATACATCTTATTAAAGATCAGAGACTGCCAATCTCACACATATATGTTATTCAAAAATTCACTTTTTAAGTAAAATATTCTTTTTCTTATACGTGACCTAGGTTGAGAATCTCAAACCTAGGCTCTGATACCAAAACAACTGTAACACCCCCACACCCAATACATACACACTACATACACCACAATGTAGTATACATGTATCGAATATAGGAATGCTACGGATTTTTCTTAACATTCAAGAACACCTTTTTAAATGATATCATAATCTTTTTCAGTATACAATATAGATAAAAAGTAATTAACTTGTAAAATAAACAAAGTAGATATAGATATGTTTATTTAGTACGCAGCGGAATTTATAAAATAGTTACATATATGAAAGCATTTAAATCCATATTTACAAATATACATATATTCACATTATAAACAATATTTACAAAATATAAAGAAGTTATACATGATTGGCAGCTTTCTCTGATCTTTAAGTCCCAAATAAACTCTTCACTGTCTACTCTCACTCGGTCTCGAAGAGCTCTCGGGTTCAACTCTGTTACCTGCGCGATCAACACTATCGCGCTAAGCCAACGGCTTAGTAAGACAAATCATGCTAATATTATGCTCTAGTGCAATGCAATGCCACACATGTTATCAATAAAGGCAACAACATAGGTGAAAAGCTAGCATCACACCTTTGCACATCACAATTCATAATCATATAAGCATACCACATTTCAATATCTTTCCATCTCCTTCATTAATCAATCAAGTTATCATTCATGACTCACATTAAACAAAGACAAGCATGGGCCCAAAACACACTAATATGCCATTCAGTTTTCAGAGTTAATGCTTTGGTTTTATCACATTTATCATTATCACATATACCCAACTAGGCTTCAAGGATTAGGTTCAACCAAGCTTCAAGGGGAACAAAGCATGCTAAGTCTCAACCCAACTTGGCTTCAAGAACCAAACCCAACCTAGCTTCAAGGGTTGTAACATCTCAATTAGGCTTCAAGGACTAGACCCAACCAAGCTTCAAGGGGAGTAAAACATGTTAAACTTCAACCCAACTTGGCTTCAAGGATCAAGCCCAACCTAACTTCAAGAGATTGTTACTATCATTAGGCATGCCACCAACAACAAACTCTGAAAATGGAATAACACATTAGCCACACAACTCATTTATTAATTTATTATCAATTTCATTCTCAAATGAATCAACATAGCCAATCACAATGGCTCTACATTTTATTTGAATTATCATAGCCAATCACAATGGCTTTATATTCCATTTCATCTCAATTCACATCATAGCATTTCAATCTTTCATATACACAATCATTTGCATCATCATGTCATTCACATTATTTATATATATATCATCATTGATATAAACATAACAACACACATTGCTCATATAAATTAACAATGTAGTAATGCCACATTTGTACTTACATACAATCATATAGGTTTTGTACTTACCTCAAAAGCAAATCACACCACTCTTAACACTTCCTTGTTCAAGATTCTTCTACCTCTTAGATCAATGATCAATCACTATCTTCAAAACCTAATCCAAAAATAATAACATATACTTACTTAGGGATACACAAGAGATAAACAATTTAAGAGTGAACTAGGGCAAACCCTAAACTTGACACGTTCACCCACACGGGCGTGTTCCTGGGCGTGTAAATTTTCAAATCTTACAGTAGCTATGACACGTTTAATAACACGGGCGTGCTACTGGTCGTGTTACATCTACTGCCTCCAACACAATTGACACGCCTAAAGACTCTGGACGTGCTCATGGGCGTGTCCGGCCACAAATCAAGATTCCGGCCAAAACAACCAAACACTCAACAAAACACTTTTATCCATCAACATCCACTTTACACCATCTTAACAAAACATACTCAAAACTCATCTAAAACTTGCAACACACCAAAACAAACCAAAACACACATCAAACACAAAACACAAAATCATCTCAAAACCCTCACCACATATGCAACATCATCTCATCCAACCACTTACTCTTTTCTTCAATCCATACTCAAAATCCATCATCAAATCACTCAAACACTTCTCACATCTCAAAATCAATCAACACACTATTAAAAATCTATCAAACTCAAATATCATTTCAAATAAGCACAAAGATCACAAGAGAACTTACCAAAGTTATAAGACTTCTTGTATCATCCACTAGATCACTTCAATCTTCCTTCTATTTGAGTTAAACACCTCAAGATCTTCACTTTGTCTTTTGCTTTCCTTTGTCCATGGAAGAGCCGACCAAGATGAAGGAGAAAGAAGAAGAAAACACAAAGAACAATCAAGAAGCCCAAAGTCAACTCATCTTTAAATCTCCACCAAGTATTTCAATTCAAGCAATTACCAAAACACCCTTTAACCACATGTTTTGATTTCCTTACAATCACTTGTCCTTTTAAGTCATTTCACAAATCTCAACTAAAAATATCTTCTTCCCTTGACCACATATTTGACCAACTTATATGTTATATATATATATCATATAAACAACATATACACTTCTCTCTAAACCCTCTTTTCTTTCCCAAAACACATATACATAAACATTCTTTTCCAAATTCTTTTCTTATCACATACATATACATTCAATTCAATATACAACAACAACATAATCAAAACTTTTAGGGCATGCATTGGGATATTACAGTTCTCCCCCTCTAAAAAGAAATTTCGCCCTCGAAATTACCTGATATCAAGTCCGAAACAATTGAGGATATTGCTCTCGCATTGTTTGCTCACTTTCCCAAGTTGCTTCTTCTTTTCCATGATTCTTCCACAAAATCTTCACAAGTGGCACTCTCTTGTTTCTCAACTCTTTCACATCACGTGCCAAGATAGCAACTGGTTCTTCTTCAAACGTCAAATCTTGATTCACCTCGATAGATTCAATCGGCAACACATGAGATGGATCCGATCTGTACCTTCTCAACATAGAAACATGGAATACATTATGGATACGATCCAACTCAGGTGGTAAAGCAAGCCGAAAAGCAACTGGCCCGACTCTCTCTAAAACTTCATATGGTCCAATGAATCGAGGACTCAATTTCCCTTTCCGACCAAACCTCAAAATCTTCTTCCACGGAGATACTTTCAAAAATACCTTATCTCCAACATCAAACTTTATGTCTCTCCTTTTTAGATCTACATAAGACTTCTGTCGGTCAGAAGCTGCTTTTAACCTGCCTCGAATGACTTTTACTTTCTCATCAGTTTCTTTAATCAAATCAGGACCAATTAACTTACTTTCACCAAGTTCACTCCAACATAAAGGTGTCCTACACCGTCTGCCATACAATGCTTAATGGTGCCATACCAATGCTGGATTGGTGACTGTTGTTATAAGAAAACTCCACAAGCGGTAGAAATCTGTCCCAACTTCCAGAGAAATCAATGACACAGCTTCTCAACATGTCCTCGATAATCTGTATTACTCTCTCTGACTGTCTATCCGTCTGCGGATGAAAAGCAGTGCTGAAGTGCAGTCGAGAACCCAAAGCACTATGCAAACTCTTCCAAAATCTTGAAGTAAACCGGGGATCTTGATCAGACACTAAAGAAGTTGGAACACCATGCAACTTTACAATCTCATGGATATACAACTCAGCTAACCTCTCCAAAGAGTAATCCATCCGAACCGGAAGGAAATGAGCTGTCTTAGTCAACCTATCAACAATCACCCATATGGCATCATGCTTCCTTTGTGTCAATGGCAAACCAGACACAAAATCCATTGTCACTCTTTCCCACTTCCATTCAGGCACTGACAATGGTTGAAGCAACCTAGTTGGAACTTGATGCTCTGCTTTTACCTTCTGACATGTGAGACATTTCGATACAAACTCCGCTATGTCTCTCTTCATACCGGACCACCAGTAATGTTGTTTCAAATCATGATACATCTTGGTATTGCCCGGATGCATAGCAAATACTGATTGATGTGCTTCTTCCAAAATGATCCTTTTCAAATTAGCATCATCAGGTACACATAATCTGTTCTTAAACCAGAGACTCCCATCATCTCTCACAATAAAATCTCTACTCTTTCCATTCTGGCAATCTGAAACAATCTTTTGAACCTTCTCATCAGCCAACTGAGCCTCTTTAATCTGATTTAACAAAACTGGTTTCAATTGCAACTGTGCCAACAATGCACCATCATCACAAGATACAAAACTGGCATGCAATGCTCTCAACTCAACAAGCAACGAGAGCGAATAAACAGTTAAACCAGCTAAAGATTCCCGACTTAAGGCATCAGCAACAACATTTGCTTTACCTGGATGATAATCAATCAAACAGTCGTAGTCTTTAATCAATTCCAACCATCTCCTCTATCAAAGATTTAGCTCTTTTTGGACACCCAAATATTTCAAGCTTTTGTGATCAGTGTAGATGAAACATTTCTCCCCAAACAAATAGTGTCGCCAAATCTTCAATGCAAACACAATGGCTGCTAACTCTAAATCATGGGTCGGATAATTAAGCTCATGCGGTTTCAACTGTCTAGAAGCATAAGCTATAACTTTACCTTCTTATATCAGAACACAACCCAAACCACTATGTGAAGCATCACTGTAGATCACATATGGTTTGCCTTCCACAGGTAAAGTAAGAACAGGCGCTTGAGTCAACCTTTCTCTTAACTGTTCAAAGCTAGCCTGACACTGATCTGTCCACACAAATCTAACTCCCTTTCGAAGCAATTTGGTGAGTGGAGTAGCTATCAAAGAAAATCCTTTCACAAACCGTCGGTAATAGCCCGCCAAACCCAGAAAACTTCTAACTTCTATCACAGATTTTGGTGGAATCCAATTCAGAATAGCTTCAACTTTACTCGGATCAACTCTAATACCTTCTGCTGAAACTATATGACCGAGAAAAGCTACTTGATGAAGCCAGAACTCACATTTCGATAGTTTAGCAAACAATTGCTTCTCTCTCAAAATTTGCAGCACAATCCGCAGGTGTTTGTCATGTTCCTCCTTATTACGCGAATACACCAGAATGTCATCGATAAACACTACCACAAACTGATCCAGATAGGGCCTAAACACCCTATTCATCAAGTCCATAAAAGCTGCAGGTGCATTCGTCAAACCAAAAGGCATAACTAAAAACTCATAATGCCTATACCTGGTCCGAAAGGCGGTCTTAGGAACATCTTCAGCTCTGACTCTCAGCTGATGGTACCCTGATCTCAAATCAATTTTAGAAAACACAGCTGCACCCTTCAACTGATCAAAGAGATCATCGATTCTAGGCAAAGGATATCTATTTTTAATAGTCACCTTGTTCAATTGCCTATAATCGATACATAATCTCATAGTACCATCCTTCTTCTTCACGAATAGGACAGGAGCTCCCCAAGGAGAAACACTGGGGCGAATAAATCCTTTATCCAACAACTCCTGTAATTGCACTTTCAATTCTCTCAGTTCAGCAGGTGCCATTCTATAAGGAGTAATAGAGATAGGAGTGGTACCAGGCAATAATTCAATACCAAACTCCACCTCTCTCTCAGGAGGCAATCCTGGTAACTCTTCTGGAAACACATCTGGAAACTCTACAACTGTGGGTATATCATCAATAGGAGAACCTCTTACTTTAGTATCTACTACATGAGCAAGATAAGCATCACACCCTTTCCTAATCAACCTCCTGGCTGCAACAGCTGAAACAAACAAAGATGCTAGCTGTCCTTGCTCATTAGATACTATCACATTTCTACCATCAACAGTTCTCAGAGTAACAACTTTCTTTTTACAATCTACCACAGCTCCATGTCTAGCTAACCAATCCATACCTAGGATCACATCATATTCCTTAAATGGCATTTCAATTAAATCCCCAAGAAACTCCTCACCTTGCACCACTACCACACTATCTCGGTGCACCTTGCTAACAATCACACTATGCCCTAAAGGATTTGTCACCAACACATCAAATCCTAGGGATTCAGCATGCATATCAGACACAGGCAAAACAGATGCACTAATATAGGAATGTGTGGATCCGGGATCAATCAAAGCAAGTACTGAAGTATCAAATAAAGAAAAAGTACCAGCTATGACTGCCGAAGCATCTGGTTGCCTTTGCATCACATAAATCCTCTGGGAAGATCCAACCTCCTCTGGTCTACTCTCCCTGGATGTAGAACCTCCTCTAGCACTGAACCCAGATCTACCTCCTCTGCTGACACCTCTGCCTCCTCGACCTCCCCTCACACTAGGTCGAGATGCTGCAGAATCAACTAACATCTGCTCTTGTCTCTCGGGACAATCTCTCACAAAATGATCGGGAGATCCACATCTGAAGCATACCCCTGCTACACCAGTCTTCCAACAAGGACCACCATGTGGCCTACCACAATGAATGCAGATGGGTAGGGTGGATCTCTGAATCATTGGGGTCGGAGCACTCGCCACTGAAGCTGCAGGTCTAAATCTCTGCCTCTGAAACTGCACTGACGTACCAGCTGGCCTCTGACTCCTACTGACCCGAGGAACAAAGCTTCCTTTACCTCTCTTCGCAGAAGAAGACCCTGCCTCCAACTGAGGCCTTCTAACCCTAATCTCTTCCTCTGAAGCAGCTGCAATAACTTGAGCTCGCTCCACACTCCGAGCTGCTGCCACAAGCTGGGAAAAATCATGATATCTAGATCCAGCCACCAAACACATGATAGAGGGCCTCAATCCCTCCTCAAATCTCCTGCATCTATCTATCTCATCAGCTATAATGCCCCCAGCATAATGGCTCAATCTAATAAACTCAAACTCATATTCAGTTACAGTCCTGCTGTCTTGCTTCAAGCTCAAAAACTCCATCTTTTTCATGTCCTTATACTCCCTCGGAGTATACTTCAACTCAAACTCTCTCAGAAAGTCAGCATAGGACAAGGTTGGTGGATCATCCATAGAATGGGGCACTGTCCTCCACCATTCGTATGCATCCTTCTGTAGCAATGATCTGGCATAATCAAATTTCTCCTCTGGGGTGGCTTGCAACTGAATAAAGATTCTTTGTACTTTATCAAGCCACTGCTCCGCTACAGCTGGATCAACAGTACCAAGGAAATCCTCTGCTCCATACTTCCTTAGTTTATCATAGTGCCTCACTGATACCAAAGGCTGAGGGGGTGGTGGTGGTTGCACTGGTGCTTGCCTCAAAGCTTCTACCACATGCCTAAGCCAAACTGGTGGAACCTCCTCACCAGCTGGTCTCCCCGACACCAAAGCAGGTGCCTCCCCAGCACTATCAACTCTAGCTCTATCCTCAGGAGCAACACTCTCCGCACTACCCTCAACTGACTGACGCAAATGAGGATCCATCACAACCTATTTCTGCAAACACAGCAGAATACATCTTATTAAAGATCAGAGACTGCCAATCTCACACATATATGTTATTCAAAAATTCACTTTTTAAGTAAAATATTCTTTTTCTTATACGTGACCTAGGTTGAGAATCTCAAACCTAGGCTCTGATACCAAAACAACTGTAACACCCCCACACCCAATACATACACACTACATACACCACAATGTAGTATACATGTATCGAATATAGGAATGCTACGGATTTTTCTTAACATTCAAGAACACCTTTTTAAATGATATCATAATCTTTTTCAGTATACAATATAGATAAAAAGTAATTAACTTGTAAAATAAACAAAGTAGATATAGATATGTTTATTTAGTACGCAGCGGAATTTATAAAATAGTTACATATATGAAAGCATTTAAATCCATATTTACAAATATACATATATTCACATTATAAACAATATTTACAAAATATAAAGAAGTTATACATGATTGGCAGCTTTCTCTGATCTTTAAGTCCCAAATAAACTCTTCACTGTCTACTCTCACTCGGTCTCGAAGAGCTCTCGGGTTCAACTCTGTTACCTGCGCGATCAACACTATCGCGCTAAGCCAACGGCTTAGTAAGACAAATCATGCTAATATTATGCTCTAGTGCAATGCAATGCCACACATGTTATCAATAAAGGCAACAACATAGGTGAAAAGCTAGCATCACACCTTTGCACATCACAATTCATAATCATATAAGCATACCACATTTCAATATCTTTCCATCTCCTTCATTAATCAATCAAGTTATCATTCATGACTCACATTAAACAAAGACAAGCATGGGCCCAAAACACACTAATATGCCATTCAGTTTTCAGAGTTAATGCTTTGGTTTTATCACATTTATCATTATCACATATACCCAACTAGGCTTCAAGGATTAGGTTCAACCAAGCTTCAAGGGGAACAAAGCATGCTAAGTCTCAACCCAACTTGGCTTCAAGAACCAAACCCAACCTAGCTTCAAGGGTTGTAACATCTCAATTAGGCTTCAAGGACTAGACCCAACCAAGCTTCAAGGGGAGTAAAACATGTTAAACTTCAACCCAACTTGGCTTCAAGGATCAAGCCCAACCTAACTTCAAGAGATTGTTACTATCATTAGGCATGCCACCAACAACAAACTCTGAAAATGGAATAACACATTAGCCACACAACTCATTTATTAATTTATTATCAATTTCATTCTCAAATGAATCAACATAGCCAATCACAATGGCTCTACATTTTATTTGAATTATCATAGCCAATCACAATGGCTTTATATTCCATTTCATCTCAATTCACATCATAGCATTTCAATCTTTCATATACACAATCATTTGCATCATCATGTCATTCACATTATTTATATATATATCATCATTGATATAAACATAACAACACACATTGCTCATATAAATTAACAATGTAGTAATGCCACATTTGTACTTACATACAATCATATAGGTTTTGTACTTACCTCAAAAGCAAATCACACCACTCTTAACACTTCCTTGTTCAAGATTCTTCTACCTCTTAGATCAATGATCAATCACTATCTTCAAAACCTAATCCAAAAATAATAACATATACTTACTTAGGGATACACAAGAGATAAACAATTTAAGAGTGAACTAGGGCAAACCCTAAACTTGACACGTTCACCCACACGGGCGTGTTCCTGGGCGTGTAAATTTTCAAATCTTACAGTAGCTATGACACGTTTAATAACACGGGCGTGCTACTGGTCGTGTTACATCTACTGCCTCCAACACAATTGACACGCCTAAAGACTCTGGACGTGCTCATGGGCGTGTCCGGCCACAAATCAAGATTCCGGCCAAAACAACCAAACACTCAACAAAACACTTTTATCCATCAACATCCACTTTACACCATCTTAACAAAACATACTCAAAACTCATCTAAAACTTGCAACACACCAAAACAAACCAAAACACACATCAAACACAAAACACAAAATCATCTCAAAACCCTCACCACATATGCAACATCATCTCATCCAACCACTTACTCTTTTCTTCAATCCATACTCAAAATCCATCATCAAATCACTCAAACACTTCTCACATCTCAAAATCAATCAACACACTATTAAAAATCTATCAAACTCAAATATCATTTCAAATAAGCACAAAGATCACAAGAGAACTTACCAAAGTTATAAGACTTCTTGTATCATCCACTAGATCACTTCAATCTTCCTTCTATTTGAGTTAAACACCTCAAGATCTTCACTTTGTCTTTTGCTTTCCTTTGTCCATGGAAGAGCCGACCAAGATGAAGGAGAAAGAAGAAGAAAACACAAAGAACAATCAAGAAGCCCAAAGTCAACTCATCTTTAAATCTCCACCAAGTATTTCAATTCAAGCAATTACCAAAACACCCTTTAACCACATGTTTTGATTTCCTTACAATCACTTGTCCTTTTAAGTCATTTCACAAATCTCAACTAAAAATATCTTCTTCCCTTGACCACATATTTGACCAACTTATATGTTATATATATATATCATATAAACAACATATACACTTCTCTCTAAACCCTCTTTTCTTTCCCAAAACACATATACATAAACATTCTTTTCCAAATTCTTTTCTTATCACATACATATACATTCAATTCAATATACAACAACAACATAATCAAAACTTTTAGGGCATGCATTGGGATATTACACTAGTGAAATCCTATAGAAATTTAGAATTATAAGTTAAAGTCTTTATGTTTTGATGTGTGGTGATGGTAGAAAGAAGAAGAATATAAAGGATGGTGAAGATGATGATGAATGGTGTGAAAGGAAATGAAAGAAGATGGGAGAAAAATTCTAGACTCATATATATGTATAACTAAAGTTTGAATAGGTGGGGCCATGCCTACCATAACTATGGTGCACCCCTTTTCATTCTTTTTTTAATTCAAATTCAATTCTTTTTAAATTTTGCAAAACCGTAAAAATAGTTTCTCTAGTTAATTTAATGTCCTACAATTTATATTTCATAACCTAACTCATTAAAATTCACTTCTAAAGTTAAGGGCATTTTTATAAATTTTTATATCGGGAACACCAATTTTGTCCAACCCTAGCTCAAGTTTTCATCTTTCTAAATCATTTTCTTCGCTATACACAATCTCTTATCGATAATTTTCAGGAACTCACTGTTTAAAATTCTAACCATTACAATTCTCTCCCTCTAAAGAAATTTTATCCTGAAAATTTACCTATTCCAGATGTTTGAAATAATTGAGGATATTGTTGTCCCATTATTTCTTCACTCTCCCATGTGGCTTCCTCAATTAAGTGATTTCTCCACAACACTTTTACTAAAGGGATGCATTTATTTCACAAGTCCTTTATTTCATGAGCTAAGAAAGGCACTGGTTCTTCTTCATAACTTAAATATGGCTGAATTTCAATAGACTCTGCTTGTATCACATGCGTGTGATCCGATCTATATCTTCTAAGAATCGACACATGAAATACATTATGAATCTTCACTAGTTCTAGAGGTAAAGCTAATCGATAGGCTACTGGACCCACACTTTCAAGTATCACATACGATCCAATAAACCTAGGACTTAGATTTCCTTTCTTCCCAAAATGAAGAACCTTCTTCCATGGTGACACTTTAAGGAATACATTATCTCCCATATTATACTCAATATCTTGTCTCTTCAAGTCTGCATAAGATTTTTGCCTATCCATTGCAGCCTTCAATTGATCCACTGTAAGCTTTACTTTATCCTCTATTTTCCTAATGAGATTAGGTCCCATGAGTTTGCTTTCACTCAATTTTGTATAACAAAGCGAAGTTCTACATTTCCTTCCATAAAGCACTTCATATGGTTCCATTCCAATACTCATCTGATAGCTATTATTATAAGCAAATTCCACTAAAGGTAAATATTTATCTCAGTTACCGTCAAACTCAATTACACAACTTCTAAGCATATCTTCCAATATTTGTATCACCCTTTCTAATTGACCATCAGTTTGTGGATGAAAAGCAATATTGAAATGAAGTCAAGTACCCAATACTTTTTAAAACCTTTCCTAAAATCTTGAAGTAAAGTGCAGGTCTCGATCTGAAATAATAGATATAGTCACTCCATGAAGTCTGAGTGTCTCATTAGTATACAATTCAAACAGCCTATCTAATGAGTAGTCAATCTGAACTGGGAGAAAATGAGCTGATTTGGTCAACCGATCAATAATCACCCAAATTGCATCATGCTTCTTTTGGGTGTTCAGGAGACTAGTCACAAAATCCATAGTGAATCTATCCCACTTCCATTCTGGTATTGAAATAGGTTGCAAAAGACCCAATAGAATTTGGTGTTCTTCTTTAATTTGCTGAAAAATCAAACATCGAGGAACATATTCAGTAATATCCCTCTTCATACCAGGCCACCAACAATGAGACTTCAAATCCTGATACATCTTATTACTTTCAGGATGTATTTATAAATAGTATCATGAGCTTCATTAAGAATATTCTCCTTTAGCTCCTTACTATCTGTAACATATAATCAATTCTCATAATACAAGCCACTATCTTCCAAAATGTCATAATATAACTTTTCACCTTTGTGCACTTATTACACTGCTTCTAATATCTTTTGACTTTGTTTCTAAGTTGCTATAACTTTCTACTTCAAACTTGGTTTAACCCTCAATTATGCTAATACAACACATTATATCGTATTTCGTTATTTACAAACACACATATGTATATATATTACAATTTATATTTATAACATATTAGCTAAAGTCTTTCAACTAAGAACATCAGCTACCACATTAGATTTTCTAGGATGGTAATTGATAACAAAATCATAATCTTTAATCAATTCTATCCATCTCCTCTGCCTTAAATTGAGCTCCTTCTGTGTTGACAAATACTTCAAACTTTTATGATCAATAAAGATATAACATCTTTTGCCATATAAATAATGCTATCAAATTTTTAAAGCAAATACAATGGCTGCTAAATTCAAATTATGTGTGTGATAATTTAATTCATAAGCTTTCAATTGCCTAGAAGCATAGGCAATGACCTTACCCTCTTCATCAATACACAACCAAGTCCTTGGTGAGAAGCATCACCATAAATCACATAATCTTTACCTAGAATCGGTTGTGTTAAAATAGGCGCTTATATCAACATCATCTTCAATTGATCAAAACTAGCTTGACATTAATCATCCCACTTAAACTTATTTCCCTTCTTAAGAAGCTTAGTTAAAGGAAGTGTTGTCTTTGAAAACTCTTGCATAAATCTCCTATAGTATCCAGCTAACCTAAGAAAACGTCTGACTTCTGTTACATTCTTTGATGGCTGACAATTCAAAATGGTTTCAATTTTACTAGGATTGATACAGATGCCTTCAAATGACACCACGTGACCTAAATATGCCACTTCTATCAACCAAAAATCACATTTTGATAGCTAGCATACAATTGATTTTCCCTCAATGTCTATAGCACCATTATGCTCCTCTTTATTCTTGGAATAAACCAGTATATCATTAATGAAAATAAGTATAAATTGGTCTAAATATGGTTTGAAGACTCTATTCATTAATATCATGAAAGTCGCTAGAGCATTAGCCAAACCAAAAGGCATGACCAGAAATTCATAATATACATATAGGGTTCTAAATGTTGTCTTTGGTACATCAGCTTCCTTAACTTTCATCTGATAATAAATTGATTTAAGATCAATTTTAGAGAAAATACATGCTCCCTTCAACTGATCAAACAAATCATCAATCCCGGGTAGCAAATATTTATTCTTAACAGTCACCTTATTCAATTGCCAATAATCTATACACAATCTTGACGTTCCATCTTTTGTCTTCACAAACAAGACTGGAGCACCCCCCCCCCCAAGGTGACACACAAGGTCTAATAAACTGTTATCTAGTAATTCTTGAAGTTTTATCTTTAACTCCTTTAAATCCGAAGTTGCCATTCAATAAGGTGGAATAGAAATCGGTGCAGTACCCAAAACTACATCGATAACAAATTCTACCTCCCTCTCTGGCAGTACCCTAGGTAATTCCTCCAAAAAAAATCCAGAAACTCACATACAATAGGTATATCTCCCAAAGCCTTGCTTGAGTGATGAGTATCAATAACATAAGCAAGATAAGCTTTACATTTCTTTCTAACTAACTTTCTAGCCTTAGCAGAAGAAATTAAACTAGAAGGATATAATTGTTTCTCTCCTCGGACCATAACTTCATCATATCCCAAAATATTAAAAGTCACAACTTTACTATAACAATCCATAATTGCCTGATGTCAGGACAACCAATCCATTCCCAAGATTACATCAAAATCATGGAATGGAAGTTTTATTAGATCAGCTAAAAATTCTAGGTCGTGAACTTTAATTGGACAATTTTGGTATAATTTGTTTACCCTCAAACTATAGCCTAAGAGATTAATAACTTCTATTTCATAATCAAGCTTATCAGCACAAATTTTATTCCCTGAGGCTATAGTTATACATATATAGGAATGTATAGAGCCAAGATCTAATAATGCATACACATCAAGACCAAGTAAAGAAAATTTATCAACCACAATATCAGGTGCATCCTGGTTGTCTACTGCTCTCATGGCATAAGCCCCTGTTGGAGCATTGCCTTGAGTCTGAGGTCTATTCACTATCTCAGATCCTTATTGCTAACCAGCACTGGGTCAACCATCTCTACCTAACTTAAGGCCTGATTGAGACTTCTGTATGGAACTCTATCCTTCAACAGCTTCAGGTTCTTTTCTCATTGGACAATCTTTAATTTTGTGCTCTGGAGAACCACATTTCAAACAAGTCCCTTTTTTATAACAACAATCTTCACTTATATGGCCCTTGCCATAATATTGACAAGGTATGGGAATGGCCCTTGAAGATAAGCATGCAGCAACTCCAGATCTACCCCCTCGAGATCTCTGAAAATTAGTTCCACTTTCTCTACCAGATCCCTGAGGTTGGATTTGTGCTTGAGCACCTCTTTGTCTCTTTTGACTCCCTCGCTACTGTTCATTAAAAGATCCCTTCTTTGGTTGCTTTCTTCTTCTTTGCTCTTGTTTAATCTCATTCTCAATGGAAATTGATGCATTGACAAGAGTAAAGAACTATTTGATCTTCATGGTCACTAAAAACACCTGTATCTGACTATTCAAATCCTGCTCAAACAATTTACACTTCTCCTCTTCTGATGAAATGAACTCAAGAAAATATTTGCTGAGGTGAATAAATTGCTTCTCATACTCAGACACAGATGACTGCCTTTGCTTCAAATACAAAAACTCCCTTCACTTCTCTTCTCTATAAATCTCACTGATATAATTCGTCTTAAACTATTCCTAAAAGAATGCCCATGTGAGTCATCTGAGGGATTATCATTCTTCTTTATATCTAACCAATTATAAGCTTGTTCATGTAGTAAGAAAACTGCATGCTCCAATCTTTCCTCATCAATATAGTGCAAAGGATCAAAGACTCTCACTATTCTCTCAAACCAATACTTGGCTATTGAGGAGTCATCAATATCATGAGCTCTAAAATCTTCTGCTCCAAGTTTCCTAATTCTCTCTATTGGAGCTCTTTGGGGGCACCAATGGTGGTAGTGGTTGTGCAGAAGGAACAACTTCTACAATCTGCCCAAGCACTTGCCCCATGTTTCTCATAAATTAGGGATCTAAGGGAACTTGTTCAGCGAAAGGTTCTGATGGTTGTTGGTTCCTCGTACTGGCTTGACTGTGTGAAGATACAACTTGTTCCTTAACAACTTGATGAGATTCAGAGGCTATTTTATACCTATAAACATTTAAAGATCAACTGCATCAATTCACATATTCACTTTTCTCATAACCCACAAATTTAGAAATGCCTAAACCAGGGCTCTAATACCACTAAATATAACATTCCCCCTTGACAATCCTATTAAGAACTATCAAAAGATGTCACACAAAGCTTCTATGCATTTAATTTAATTTCTTAATGAATACTAAATTTAAGGTCAATAAATTTTTTTTAACAAAATCTTCCCTATAATTTGGCACTACTAATATCTTCTAAAAACAAATCATAACCTGCAGAAGAAAGCACTTCCAATATTTCATAAATTCAACCTCATTTTTAATCTCATCAATTTACTTATCACCATCTATAATTTAATTCAAATTCCTTTACTTATTATTAGTATATTAGCGTATTAGACAAACTCTATATTAGACATACTCATATTAATGTAGTGTTTTAACTTTTGGCCGAAATGCCTACTATCACTATGACACTATGTGTCCACTGTTGGCATGAAGCGCCCACATCACAATAGATATCCTGTAATATCCTAAAGTATACCCTAAAAGTGTTGGGGTTATTATTGTACTTGGATTCAATGTGTGTATTGAAGGAAAGAGAAAAGAAGAAGAAAGTAAAAAGGAATTGTGTGTGGTGGAAATTTAATGGTATTAATGTTGTTATTATTATTATTATTATTATTATTATTATTATTGTTATTATTATTATTATTATTATTAATATATATATATATGTGGAGAAGAACGAAGGAAGAATGGAGAAACTTCTTTCTTCCTCTTCTTCTGTTTCTTCTTCTTGGACGAGAGAGAGAGAGAGCACGAGGGAGAGAGAGAGATGTGATCTTCATCAAAAGTTCTTAAGGATTTTAAGAGTATTGAAGATGGAGATAAAGATTTGGCAAGCTATACATGTAAGTACACATTTCTTGAATGGATTTTATTGATTATACATATATATATATAGGTATATATCTTCTTGTTTTGATTTCTTTTGGATTTGAGTTATGTTTGGTTTGATTGGGGTGTAAGTGGATGATAACAAGAGATTGAAGTATATAAATGTGTGAAATTAACATCTAAGTGATGATGAGTTAAGATAATTGTAAGGAAAATGAAGAAATGTTGATTTGGGGTTTGGTTGGATGAATTTTCGATTGTTTGGTTTTTAAATTATTGTAGGACACGGCCAAGTCATGAGAGACACGGCCAAGTTGGGGCAAATTTGAGTGTGTTGGATGAATTTTGGAGAGACACGGCCACTGACACGGCCGTGTCCCTTGCCCGTGTCTGGTACTGGATTGTTGTGTTGAGAGACACGGCCACTGGCTTGGCTGTGTCCATTGCCCGTGTTTGCTACTGCTTGAATTGGTGTTGAGTGACACGGCCACGAACACGGCCGTGTCCTTTGGGCGTGTTTGCTTCTGGATGTTTGAATTGAGGGACACGGCCACAGGCTTGGCCGTGTCCTTGAGGGTGTTTGTTATTGTGATGTTATTTAGTCTTCATACATTGGTGGATCTTCAATGTCTTTTGTACCTAAACACACTTAACACAATAATAATCCAACCAAATGTATATGGAAGATATAATGATCATTGAAAAAGTATATGCAATGTTATTGATTATGTATACTTGAGTGATGAATTGAATTGATCAATATGATTTGATGATAATGTTGATAGTATATGAATTATGTTATGTTGATTGCATTGTCAATCTTATGAATTGTATTGTGCTATATATAGATTGATGATGCATATGAATAATGACATGTTGTGTACAATGTGGAATATCATGAGATTATTGGTGATGAATTATCTTCATGTTATGATTGAGGCCTGTTTGCCTAATTGATGATATAAATGTGCATTTGAATAATGAAGTGTTATATAATGAAATATTATAATATAATGTGAAGTCATTGTTATTGACTATGATGATTAAAATATGATGTGAAGCCATTGTGATTGGCTTTAATGATTCAAATGAGATATTAAGCCATTGTGATTGGCTAAGATGATGCAATTGAAAGAAATAAGGCATGTTTGCCTAAATGATGATGAGAATTGAGAATAGAAATGATAATGAAATAATAAATGAATTGTGTGACTAATGTGTTATTCCATTTTCAGAGTTTGTTGTTGGTGGCATGCCTATTGGTAACAATCTCTTGAAGTTAGGTTGGATTTGATCCTTGAAGCCAAGTTGGGTTGAAGTTTAACATGTTTTACTCCCCTTGAAGCTTGGTTGGGTCTAATCCTTGAAGCCTAATTGAGATGTTACAACCCTTGAAGCTAGGTTGGATTAGTTCTTGAAGCCAAGTTGGGTTGATACTTAGCATGCTTTGTTACCCTTGAAGCTTGGTTGAACTTAATCCTTGAAGCCTAGTTGGGATAATGATAAATGTGATAATTAAACCAAAGCATTACTCTGAAAATTGAATGGCATATTAGTGTGTTTTGGGCCCATGCTTGTCTTTGTGGAATGTGAGTCATGAATGGTAAAATAATTGATGTATGAGATATATGGAAACAATGTGGAAATAAATGATTAATGAGATCTATGAATGCTTTTGATGGAAATGTGTTTCATGATTAATGAATTGTGAATAAAATGATATTATGAAGTATGAGTTTGTAATATGTGTATTGATATGTTGAAAGTGAATATGACTTGAGGAGTTTTGTTGGGATATGAGGTTATGGAATTGTTGTATGATGTGTAACATGGTTGTGAATGTGGAATTTGTGAGAATTGTTCTTATAAAGGTTTAAATGGTGTTTTGTTGTAATAATGTATATATATATATGTGTATATGAAATAGAAAGGGGAAGTATTGTGTTGTGAATATGCTATATAATGATGTATTTAATTTATGAGAATAGTGGCAATATATAAAGAATGTTTGAGAAAGGAAAAACGGGATAAGTGAACAATAGAACATAATGCTAAAAACATAAGGTATGATTATTTTTGTAAAGTATATTTTAATGTTTATTTATCTTACTAAGCTTTCAAGCTTAGCGCGGTTGTGTAATCGCGCAGGTATTATGCGGATGATCTGGAAGCTTGACTGCTATGCCACGAGAAGGGTAAGAGTGTCTCGAGACCAACTAGAAGGTGATGCATACATGTATGATTTTAGTTATGATTCACTTTTTGATAAGAATTATGATATTTATAAATATTTCTTAAAATTAACATAATGTTGTTTAAATTCGGATAAAGATTTTTAAATAGAAACTAAAAGTGACATTCTTATACTATATATACGCATTGTATGTATATCAGGTATATGTACAGTGCTTATATGGAGTATAGGGGTGTTACAGTTATTTTGGTATCAGAGCCTAGGTTCGAGATTCTCGGCCTAAGTGAAATTTAAAAGAAAAAAATTTTTGAAGAGTTTAAATGAGAATTGAAAAAGAAGATTTTTGAAATGTAATTGGTAAGACATGCATATGCATTCACATCTAGGTTGGTCTCGAACGTGGCATTGAGTGAATTGTGAATTGTGATGTGTTTGAGTTACATGAGATGAGATAACTGATAGTGTGTAAATGAGGCTTCATATGAAAGCAAATCTAGAAATGTTGATAATTGAGAGATGAGTGTGATATAAGGAAATGATATGGAAAGTATAAGTAAAAAGTTTGAGTATTGGTATGTATTTGGCATATAAAGAAATGGCTAGAAGAATAAAGTTGGAAATGAGTTAGAAACAAATTAAGATTAAAGTATGTGATCTTTCCTCTATTGTTTGAATCTCTTTCTAATAAACTTTATGGTTGGATTTATATAAAGAGGAAATATTGTTGGATGGATAACATGAAAAGATATATTATGTAAATGCAAAGAGTATAGTGAACTATTGAATGAGTTAATTGGCATAGATTAAGTGTGATAATGTAAGGTGTTGATATGTAAAGTTAAGGTTATGTTTAAAAGAAAAAGAGATGACGTTGGTTAAGTACAAATATACATTGGTGTTGTTTGTATTATTATTTTAATGCAAACATGGTGATTTCAATATTAGAAATGTGATGTGCTTGAATATTGTGAAAGCTCATGCTAATGGTGGAGACATGAGATATTTAGTAGATTTTCTTTGGAATGAACTTAATAATTGGGGAATATATATGTTTTGATGTTATTTTGTGGTATATACATATAAGATGTTTTAAAGTTGATATTAAGAGAATGAGATGAATAAATTGAAGTTTAAGTAAATTAGTAAGTTGGAAATTTATAGTTTTAATGGAATGTGGATAAAGATCAATAAAATATTGATAGTTTAATGTATTTCATACATGAGATATATGAAATGGATATTAGTGCTCATGAAAGTATTATGACTTGGGAGATGTGATTGATAGTAGGAAATTTTGGTTTGAGATAAAAGGAAAAAGAATTGAGCAAAAAGAAAACGAGTTATTTTAAGTAAATTGATTGGAAAGGATGAAAAATGATTAGGAAAGATATGTTAAAGATATTTATAAACAAGTGTGAGAGAGATATCACATTGGAAATGTGATTAAACTCCTTGTGAAATAAGGTTATAAGTAGAGTGTACATATTTATTGAAGTTAAGGAATAACTTAAGTTATGATAAACAAATGAGAATGATAATAGTCAAAGGAAATTTAATAAATTCCATAATTATGTGTTTATATAAAGAGGATTTGTGAAATGAACTTTTCTATATGAATGTGCCCTATGAAGGTGTATATAATATGTTTATTATCTTATACCATTACATGTTTAATGGTATTAGAAGTGAGAATGGACCTGGGTAATATTGAACAGTGAAATTGTTATAGCAATAACTAAATGAGGCTATCATAAGATGTGTTGGAGCTCAAAGTATTTGTGTGTGAAAGTGTTTTATGTATAAATGTATAATAAGAAATGGTAAGGAAAGAATTATGTACTTGAAATTTTTAAAAGAGATGGATTGGAAATGGAGTAATGAATGATACTTGTGTAAGATTTGTATCTAATCGAAGGTTGGGAGTAGAAAATGTTAAGGATAATATTATCGAACATGAGTTGGGTTAATGATGATCAGATAATCAAAAGCAAACTGTTTTGAGATGGAATTAAAAGGTGTTAATTCTTGGTGTAATAAAAGTTTGGAGAATAAATATATAATTTATGTGATACCAGTTAGTATTATAATTGTAAAGGTTGGAAATTGAATAATAAAAGAACAATATTGATTTACAACCCCTAAGTGTGATTGTTAATATATCATTGTCATATGATTTAGTTAGTGTGATTAGTGATTAGTTTTATTATCTTCAGATTTAGAACTGAGATGGATAACTATGTTTTCAGAAACATGGTTAAAAGATATGATTGGTGAAGTTATATCTTATAATTTCGATATTAAAAATTTAATTGTAACTATGAGAAGTAAAGCAAGGGAAGAGAATTGTGATAATGTTTTAAGCTCTGAACTGTGTGATAGAACAATAATTATATAAATATAGTAATATTAGGTGAAGTGAAGAAATAATAATAAAAAAAAAAAAAAGAAATTGTAATCATGACTGAAAGTTATATAGGATACATTTACAGTGTAAAGTGATTATGTGAATGAACTTAAAATGTATGGGAGTATGAATAATGTAAATTAATATGTATATATCAATAATGTTGGAAATGATATGATTGAATAAGGAGATGTTCAATATAGTTGATATATGTGTATATTATTTTGATATGATAAGAAACCATGATTGTTGATAATGATGTTGGAAATAAATTATAATTGAGGTATAACGCCTAATGGATTATGTAAATGAATTGTGAAAGGATAAATGAACGGACTTATTTGCCTCCTGTGAAACCATGCGGACCCAATGTGTTGGGCAACCGAATTAGGATTACCGATCTGGTTGGGGAAAAAAGTTCATTTATGAAGATATAGTTGTTGGCTATATTGATAATTTTGAATGAGTATGAGAGATGATGCTATAATTATTGAATAATGAAATGTATATGTATAAGCATGATTTTTATTGAGTGAATATATGAATTTGGAAAGATTAGAATTTGAATATAAATTTGACCTAATGAAATTAGGTTATATTATTATATATATATTGTGAAATCCAATGATAAATTTCAATAGGTTAATTGTTGATTTGAATCCAATAAGATTGAAATGTTAGTATATTGTGATAAACAGATCTATTGGTCTAAATTTCGCTATAGTTGCGAGTCAATGTTGAGATTTAATACGTACAGTTGTACCGGAAGTGTAAAATTTAATGGTAATGTGTATGATGTAATATTCTGACTTATGAATAAACATAAATAAATTGAATTATATCATTTGTACATGATGAGAAGAAAGGAAATATTGTTTATCTGTTAAGTGAGTTTAAAGGTATTGTATTAAGAATTATATTAAGTGTGAAGCAAGCTAAAGAAAGTAAGGATATTGTTCTTCATTGAGGTTTGGTAAACGTTTATTTTGAAAGTGATTGTAAGAATGGAATAAACAATGCTAAGATATGAATTAATGATTTTTGAGGTTAAAGTTAAGAAAATATTTTTAAGGAAACAGAGTGATAATCTGACTCTAGTACAAAGATAAAATGTATTGGAGATGTTATGAGTTATCTAAATTGCTTTGTTGAGTAAGTAATAAGATGTAAAGATATATATATATATATATATATATACCTAAACAACGATGAATTATGAATTTCAAAGAAGATGATTATCTCTAAGGGGGAGAGTAGAAGATATGAGATTTGATAAAACTATATTGTAAGAAATGATTATCTTCATATAAAAATTACGATGGTTAATTGTTCTATATGGGTTGTTATTATATTGGATAATTTCGAGGACGAAATTATTTAAGGGGGAGAGAATTGTAATATCCTAAAGTATACCCTAAAAGTGTTGGGGTTATTATTGTACTTGGATTCAATGTGTGTATTGAAGGAAAGAGAAAAGAAGAAGAAAGTAAAAAGGAATTGTGTGTGGTGGAAATTTAATGGTATTAATGTTGTTATTATTATTATTATTATTATTATTATTATTATTGTTATTATTATTATTATTATTATTATTAATATATATATATATGTGGAGAAGAACGAAGGAAGAATGGAGAAACTTCTTTCTTCCTCTTCTTCTGTTTCTTCTTCTTGGACGAGAGAGAGAGAGAGCACGAGGGAGAGAGAGAGATGTGATCTTCATCAAAAGTTCTTAAGGATTTTAAGAGTATTGAAGATGGAGATAAAGATTTGGCAAGCTATACATGTAAGTACACATTTCTTGAATGGATTTTATTGATTATACATATATATATATATAGGTATATATCTTCTTGTTTTGATTTCTTTTGGATTTGAGTTATGTTTGGTTTGATTGGGGTGTAAGTGGATGATAACAAGAGATTGAAGTATATAAATGTGTGAAATTAACATCTAAGTGATGATGAGTTAAGATAATTGTAAGGAAAATGAAGAAATGTTGATTTGGGGTTTGGTTGGATGAATTTTCGATTGTTTGGTTTTTAAATTATTGTAGGACACGGCCAAGTCATGAGAGACACGGCCAAGTTGGGGCAAATTTGAGTGTGTTGGATGAATTTTGGAGAGACACGGCCACTGACACGGCCGTGTCCCTTGCCCGTGTTCGCTACTGTCTGTATTGTGTTGAGAGACACGGCCGTGTCCCTTGCCCGTGTCTGGTACTGGATTGTTGTGTTGAGAGACACGGCCACTGGCTTGGCTGTGTCCATTGCCCGTGTTTGCTACTGCTTGAATTGGTGTTGAGTGACACGGCCACGAACACGGCCGTGTCCTTTGGGCGTGTTTGCTTCTGGATGTTTGAATTGAGGGACACGGCCACAGGCTTGGCCGTGTCCTTGAGGGTGTTTGTTATTGTGATGTTATTTAGTCTTCATACATTGGTGGATCTTCAATGTCTTTTGTACCTAAACACACTTAACACAATAATAATCCAACCAAATGTATATGGAAGATATAATGATCATTGAAAAAGTATATGCAATGTTATTGATTATGTATACTTGAGTGATGAATTGAATTGATCAATATGATTTGATGATAATGTTGATAGTATATGAATTATGTTATGTTGATTGCATTGTCAATCTTATGAATTGTATTGTGCTATATATAGATTGATGATGCATATGAATAATGACATGTTGTGTACAATGTGGAATATCATGAGATTATTGGTGATGAATTATCTTCATGTTATGATTGAGGCCTGTTTGCCTAATTGATGATATAAATGTGCATTTGAATAATGAAGTGTTATATAATGAAATATTATAATATAATGTGAAGTCATTGTTATTGACTATGATGATTAAAATATGATGTGAAGCCATTGTGATTGGCTTTAATGATTCAAATGAGATATTAAGCCATTGTGATTGGCTAAGATGATGCAATTGAAAGAAATAAGGCATGTTTGAATAAATGATGATGAGAATTGAGAATAGAAATGATAATGAAATAATAAATGAATTGTGTGACTAATGTGTTATTCCATTTTCAGAGTTTGTTGTTGGTGGCATGCCTATTGGTAACAATCTCTTGAAGTTAGGTTGGATTTGATCCTTGAAGCCAAGTTGGGTTGAAGTTTAACATGTTTTACTCCCCTTGAAGCTTGGTTGGGTCTAATCCTTGAAGCCTAATTGAGATGTTACAACCCTTGAAGCTAGGTTGGATTAGTTCTTGAAGCCAAGTTGGGTTGATACTTAGCATGCTTTGTTACCCTTGAAGCTTGGTTGAACTTAATCCTTGAAGCCTAGTTGGGATAATGATAAATGTGATAATTAAACCAAAGCATTACTCTGAAAATTGAATGGCATATTAGTGTGTTTTGGGCCCATGCTTGTCTTTGTGGAATGTGAGTCATGAATGGTAAAATAATTGATGTATGAGATATATGGAAACAATGTGGAAATAAATGATTAATGAGATCTATGAATGCTTTTGATGGAAATGTGTTTCATGATTAATGAATTGTGAATAAAATGATATTATGAAGTATGAGTTTGTAATATGTGTATTGATATGTTGAAAGTGAATATGACTTGAGGAGTTTTGTTGGGATATGAGGTTATGGAATTGTTGTATGATGTGTAACATGGTTGTGAATGTGGAATTTGTGAGAATTGTTCTTATAAAGGTTTAAATGGTGTTTTGTTGTAATAATGTATATATATATATATGTGTATATGAAATAGAAAGGGGAAGTATTGTGTTGTGAATATGCTATATAATGATGTATTTAATTTATGAGAATAGTGGCAATATATAAAGAATGTTTGAGAAAGGAAAAACGGGATAAGTGAACAATAGAACATAATGCTAAAAACATAAGGTATGATTATTTTTGTAAAGTATATTTTAATGTTTATTTATCTTACTAAGCTTTCAAGCTTAGCGCGGTTGTGTAATCGCGCAGGTATTATGCGGATGATCTGGAAGCTTGACTGCTATGCCACGAGAAGGGTAAGAGTGTCTCGAGACCAACTAGAAGGTGATGCATACATGTATGATTTTAGTTATGATTCACTTTTTGATAAGAATTATGATATTTATAAATATTTCTTAAAATTAACATAATGTTGTTTAAATTCGGATAAAGATTTTTAAATAGAAACTAAAAGTGACATTCTTATACTATATATACGCATTGTATGTATATCAGGTATATGTACAGTGCTTATATGGAGTATAGGGGTGTTACATATCCACCCTCTGTCTAGCCATTTAATCCCAAGCTAGGTCTACTATCAGTATGGTTTGGGAAATTCAACACTCAATTGCTTTCAATTTAGTATCTAGTTACGTATCACTTTAATTAAACATCACTATAACTGATTTATAACACTTCCAAGACTCTTAGTGATGAACTTGTATTATATTTGATTATAATCTTGAAACTGTTTTGTTCAGTATTAATTTTTTATATTATATATATATATATTTTAAAAGAATATGTTTTTCTTAGTATAATGTTTGATTTTGAGCATTTAGATCAAGAATGGAATGATTCTAATAGAGAAGATTGAAATTAGAGACAAAAGATTCAACACGGGTGTGTTGGACAATTCAACATGAGTGTCTTCAAAAATTGGAATCTGTCAAATGGTTTAATGCGGCTGTATTGAAATTTCAACATGGGCGTGTTCAAAAATTTGAATTTGTTAAAAATTTCAACATGGGCTTGTTAAAATTTCAATATGGGCATGTTAAAAAATATGAATCTGCCAAAAGATTCAACATGGGCATGTTTAAAAATCTGAATCTGTCAAAAGGTTCAACATGGGCATGTTAAAATTCCTACATGGGCGTGTTGGACTAAATTGCTTAATTTTCAAATGTTAAGGTGGCAACTCTTTACTAAAATCCTATCCTAAAGCCATTTTTAGAACTTAAGAGTTACACTATAAATTCATCTTTTTGTGAGCACAAAGCTATTTCAATTCTCACTTTAAGTTAAGATCATCAACAACACACTCAATACATAATCAAATTAAGCAAAAATAATCTTTTCTCTAAAAAAGGTCCATACCCATCTTTTAACCAAAATCAAAATTAAACAATTCTTTAATAATTAAGTCATTCAAAATGCTAAATTAACTAGTATAAACATTAAAATTCCAAGAAAAACCATAAAATCACAAATTATAAACACACAAGCATTTACCTCTCCAAATGATTCCTCTCTTTCTCTTTTCTCTCTTTATCTTTTTTTATTTGATGATAATCTTATCTATTATCTCATAAACTAGTGATATCCTATAGAAATTTGGAATTATACGTTAAAATCTTTATGTTTTGATTGTGGTGATGGTAGAAAGAGGAATAATAGAAAGGATGGTGAACATGATGATGAATGGCATGAAAGAAAATGAAAGAAGTTGGGAGAAAATTCTAGACTCATATATATATATATATATATAAAGTGTGATTGGGTGTGAGCATGCCTACTATAGCTATGGTGCACCCTTTTCCTTAAATTTTTAATTCTGATTCATTTTTTTTTAAATTCTGTAAAACCATAAAAATAGTTTTTCTAGTTAATTTAAAGTCCTACAATTCATATTTCATAGCCTAACTTTTTAAAATTCACTTCTAGAGTTAAGGGCATTTTCATAAATTTTTGTATCGGGAATGCCAAATTTGTCCAACCCTAGCTCGAATTTTCATCTTTCTAGATCATTATGTTTGCTATACACAATCTCTTACCAATAATTTCCAGGAACTCATTGTTTAAAATTCCAACCATTACACATAATTTACATCTTCTACTAAAAATTAATTTAATTTTGATTTTTTAATTTTTTACCTTTTTACTTTAACTTTTACCATTTTACTTGTGACTTTTTCTTTTTCTAATGACATTTGTATTTTATGTATATTTCATATATATTCTATATATATTAGTTATTTTCTTCTTCCAATACTTTACTTAACCCTTTTAAATTATTTATTTATTATATTTAATAAAACTATTGGCATTATAATATCTATCTCCATCAAAACCTCAAAATTTACATATTCTTAAAACTCACAAAAACTAAGCTTAAAGTAAAAATTACTTAACATTGATTACTCTTCAAAAATGTCTTGAATCCTTTGAAATCTTTGAGAATTTTTTAGTATTTGAAGAAGCAAAATCTCCCCTCTTTCTCTCTAAGAAATTTGGCCACCATTAATGGAAGAGGGAGATGTTAGCTTTTTATAAAATTTAATTTTCTAACTTTACCCCTCTCTTATATACATATTTAAAAAATAACTAATTAATAAAATATTGTGATATTTTTTGTCTTTCCATCCATAATTAATTTAATTTTTTTTTACTTTTAACATTTGACTTTTAACCTTTTTACTTTTTACTAACTTTTTTTTTTAGTGAAATATATATTTTATGTATATCTTACATGTATGTTAAGTATATATTACTCATACTCTTCTTCCAATCCATTAATTAACCCTTCCATATTAATTACTTAACTATGTTTAATAAAAATATGGGTGTTACAATTAGTCACACCATCTCATATGATATGCCTATACCCATGATAAAATAAAGGTGGGAAGCCATCTGGTCCTGGGGCCTTCATAGGGTAAATCATCTCCACTGGTTGAAGAATCTCCTTTTTCTTATAAGGTTGATTGAGCATCTCCTACATTTCTAAATTAAGCTTTGGCCTAATAAACGGAAGATCCCCCATATCTACAAATTGAGTACCTGAAGAGAAAAGGTCACTATAAAAATTAATAATATGATCATTCAACTTCTGCCCCTAACTTTTATACCCTCAGCATTATGTGGAATGGTAATAGCATTAATCTTCATGTTGTAAAAGCCACATAATGAAAATATTTAGTATTTTGGTCCCCCTCCTTAACCACTTTACTTTAAATCTCTGACATCAAATTGTTTCCTCAATATTTATCTCTTTCAACTCAGCTTCAAGCTTACTTCTTAACTTAATATTGTGAGGGTTAGATGCCAGATTCAATTTTTTTAACTGAGATAAAATAATCAGCTTGTAAGCCCATTAACAAAGGTACATGACCTGAACTAGAGTATGGATGGTGTGAAATAATTATTGAGTTGAACCTTTGCCTCCAAGATAAAGAAGCTAAAACTCTATCTAATCATTCTTCCACAAACCCATCACTTTTCATCCCATTATCCCATGTAAAAACATTTCCTTGAAACTCAACATCAGAATGATCACAATCAAGAACAGTTAACTAAAAATCATTCATATAATGATCCAATCTAGGGAGACTTCTTGCTTTCTCAGTCTGACAAAGAATCTTGTTAAAATCTCTAACGACTAGCCATGGAGTAGTAATAGTGTTATGAATTAGAAGAAGCAATTGCCAAGAGAGATAATTTTTAGACCAATCAGCCCATCCATAAAAGCAAGTGAGATTCCACGAAGAAGCATTATTAAGCATATCAACATTAAAATGCATGTGATGCAAGGAGTAAGACAATAGGTTCAAAAACACTTATTCATTCCAAAAACAAGACAAATCACATCCTTCATTTACTCCTTGAACAATAAATTCCTCTTTATAGCCCATGTCTCTACAAACAAAATTCATCATGTCTTCCAAAACTTGAGTTTCCATCAAAAGGACAATGTCTAAGGATTGCGACTTAATCAAATGTTGAAGATTCACAACTGTCGAGGCATTTCACAATCCTTGATAGTTGAAACTTAATATTTTTATGGCTAGAGGCAACCGAGGAATTCTCACCCGATCATCTTTGATTCATCATTATTTAACACAACATGTGTTTTTGTTTCTTTAGAACTATGGTAATTTACATACCTCATAGCCTCTGAATTCATTCTTTTTATGTTACTTGGCCTATATTACAATCAATAGATATGGTATGATTAGATTTTTTTATGTCTCCATGTCCCATGCTTAGCCTTAACCTTCTTACCTCCAAAATCAACATGATGCTCAATACCTTCCATACTCACAGTATTTGCCAGCATTTCCACCGCCTCTACTTTATAAAAATTAATATTTTTCCTTGTATCTCTAGCTATAGCATCATCAAGTTAGCCCTTCATGTAATTCAGTTTATTCATATTTTATACCGGCAAAGAATATGACAAAATAGCTTGATTGTTAGCCACCATATTTGTTACACCAGTGATCAAATTATCTCCCTTGGAAATTTCTTCAGTGCTTTATGCCGCTTCCTCCCATTTGCCAAACTCATTTGTCTTATCTACAACATACTCTTCATCTCTATTTAGGTCATATAGAATCTCTGTAAGGGATTTGATGCTTTGCATCTCTCTATTGTCCCAATTAGGTGAAGTTTTGCCAATACTACTCTTCTCTTTAGAATTAAATGACATCTATAACCCATATTCTTTTTATCTCTTAGCCATATTATAAGCTTGGAATGTTTTCAGTGGAGAAGCTTTAAGTCCCTCTCTATACCGTATATCATCAGGATTATAGGCCTTCGTGCACTCTGAAACAACACGTCCCAACCATCTGCACCTATAAAAAAATGGGGCAACCTCTCATATTTCAGCTTAATCCAATTCATCTTTAAACCCAATGATAAGTGTGTATTTTATATATAATTAGGATGATATTTGCATTAGTTTTCTTTTGATTTTCATTTTTTTTGGTTATTTTGGTTATTTAAGTTTATTTTGTCTTTTTGGAGGTAAAATTTGGAAAATATAAGAAAAATCTAGTGAAAGCTCAAGGAGTCAGAGATATGCATGGGCAATTGCATGGTGATAAAGTGATATTTTGGCTAATATTTTGGATAACTTAAACCATGTTTTTAGTTGTTTTCAAATTGAATTTGATGGATTTTTTGGCTTGAATTAGAATTCTCTTATTTTAGCATAGAAAGGCAAAATAAAAAATTTTTAATGTAAAATTGTGCGAAATTGAAAAAAAATGTGCAAAAAACAAAATTAAATGCCACTGTAAACCCTTAATTTTTTACCCAGTCCGGTCTAATATATTTTAATAAGTCCAAAATAATTTTTGTTATCTGAATTAATTAATATTAGTTTTAGTATTTAGTTTTTATAATTAATAAATAATAATAATAATAATAACAAATAAATAAAAATAAAAATCGGCGATGGAAAATCGACGAAGAAAAATTTCGTCGCCGAAAAGGGGTCGGAGGAAATGGTCCGCAGGCAATTTCGCCCCCACAGGCCGCACAAATTTTTTTTCCAGGGAAATTTTTCTGCAGCAGTTTTTTTTTCTCCAGCAAAATTTTTCCACAGTAGTTTTTTTCGCAAGTGAAATTTTTCCGACGCAATTTTTTTTTGAAATCAAATTCAATTTGGTTTCGGTTTCCTTTTCTTAATTAATGTTAGATTCCATGAGCAACTAAGATTAATCACCAAAATCTTCTATAAATAGGACTATAAATAACACAAAAAGGGGAGGAAAATCGGGTGAAGGAAAAACTTAGAAAAGTGATAGGACTTTAAAACTTTTTGGCAGAGATTAATGATCAAACTTTTGAGAGAAGCAAACAAACAATTCAATCCATCAAAGGCAACCATCTTGCCTTTGTTCTTGTTCATCCAAGAAATAATTTTTGGTGAAACCAACAAAAGAAGGTATGAATATCTAATTTTTTTCACAGTAACTTGAATCATCCAATTGTTACTTTTGATTCTAAAAACCTTAATTCGTTTCTTTGTTTTCCAAAAATCTTAAAATTGTTGTTTCTATTTCTTCAAAATTTTAAAACTCTAATCTACTTTCGAACTTTTTAAAACCTTAAATCGTTTCAAAATTTACCAAAACCCTAATCTGCTTTCCAATTTTCAAAAACCCTAAATTGAATCTTTTTCTTTCCAAAAGCCCTAAAAAATATCTTTTCTGTTTCTATAAACCTTAAATCGTTTTGTTTATTTTCATAAAGCTTCATAAAACTATAAATAGCTTTTCCAAATTCTAAAATCTAATACATTCTCCGAAACACTAAAATCCCTAATTTAACTTTAAAACCAAGATAGTAACCTCAAACCAGTTATTCTAAACCCTAGTTCTCTTAAACTCTAATTCCCTTAAAACTTTAAACCCTAATTTTTCTAAATCCTAATATTTAAAACTCTAAAACATTATAAACCTAAATATTAAAATTCAACACAGTAAGTAGCTAATAATTATAAATATAATGTTTTAAAGTGTCCAAACCCTAATTTCATGACTTCACTCCTCAAACACTAATTTGGTTAATCAAAGAACTTTATTAACCTCTTAAACTATAAAACTTTAATCCATTTCAATTCCTATAAAACTTACAGTAGCTTAAACTCATAAATTCCAAAACCCTAAACATTAAATAAAGAATCTTAAATAGAAATAGTAAACATCAATTTGTATCTTTACTTGTTTTATGTGATTATGTAGTTTATTATATGCTTTGATTTATTTAAGTTCAATTCTTGATTTATTTAGTTTATCATGGATGGATGTTTACATTCTATTGATGTTTAATATCTTTGATGAATGATTTATTTATAATGAATAGTTATTTACTTTTATCGATTTATTTAGATTTCCAAATGTTGTAAGAGATATGTTTCCACTTGGTGGGTACCTCATTAGTTAAATATCATGTAATTTAAATTGCTTTTCTATTTTAGAACCAATGTAAAGGACATGTTTCTACCTTTCGGTGGGTGTCCTATTTAGGCATGGATTATGTAAGGGAATGTTTTCATCTTCGGATGGGTGTCCATTTATTTGTTTTGCTTGGACATTATTTTGATTTTCAATATATCGATGCTTTATTTTAATTATTGTGTGTAATATGGATAATATTGTTATATTTAAGAATTTTATAATATTAAGACCTGTAAAGGAGGCCGGTTCCAATGAACCGGACGTTGTGGGGGTGTTGGGCCATTTCTCACCTTCCCCACACGTACCCAACTTTTCAAACCCATTAGGGGGTTGGGGATTCCTTAGGAATCGAGTCATCCACCCCTTTCTTTTTTCCCAAACTGTCCGGGTGGCGACTCTATTTTCTCTGGACTTAGGTCCGTGTTCTCTAAGGCCTCGAGCCTAAACAGTGCCGAAGTCGCAAGAACCATTCCACCGGGAGTGAGGGAGAAAATTCCCGCTCACAGTGGCAACTCCACTGGGGATAAGAAAAGTTGATTCCGTTGGTCTTTTTATTATTCTATTCTTTCTTATAATGATATTATCCATTGCATCATATTAGATTGCATCGTGTGCATGAGTTAGGATGCCCGTGTTACCTGTGTTATGTTATGTAAGGGATACCATACTTTCACTCAAGGTATGGAGATCGAGCATGACATAACCACTCATAGCCTCATACCATTTGGTATATACTCGCTATGGGAACCTAAGCCTTTTAACCCAAAGACTAAAGCTCATGTAATTGGCCTAGTTACTTTCCTTAGGTTTTACCCCAAATGCATGTTGTTTGACTATGGTTAATTTATCTTGGCTTAAATCATGGCTTATTTGGTTTGATCTTTTTCTAATATGAACCAAGTACATTTGCGAGCTCAAATAAATTTTTCTTTAAAATCCAAAAGACCAAAGCTATTTTCAAAATTTTTCTTTGGACATAAGACTTTTCTAAAAATAAATCAAAAATTATTTTGCTCATAACCCAAATGTAAAGCCCCAAAATCCATTTTTTCTAAAAGTCTTTACAATGGACTTATAAACAAAATTATCTTGCAAAGAGCTTACAAATTATTTGGGTCAATTACGAAATACCAAAAATCAATTGTGAGCCTAGTTTATACTAAGAATAATTAATCATGGGCTTGTTTTGACATGAATCATTAGTTACCTTTTTCAAGTGAGAAATCTATTTATAATAAACCTCTTAATTTCGTTTTAATCCAATATAGCATAAAAGCTACATTAGTTGGTTAAATGGTTTGAAACCTAATTAATGGGGAGTTATCATAAGTTGATTTTCATTTTCGAAAATATAACTATTGGTTGAAACATCCGAGGGAATTATTCAAAAACAAGATGCCCCGTGTTGGTATTTTGGTTAACCATATACCTAGGAAAAGAGACTCGCCATTCGTGTGTGGATGTTATAAGGTTGGAAGGAATGTCCTATTTGTCCTTGTTTGTCTATTGTTTGTGCATATATGCATACATGCATACATTTGCATCTCATATCATTAATCTTTTCTGGCTTACAGACCTGGATTACGATAGTTCAAAAGCTTACGAAAATCCGACCTACGCCGGAGACGAAGAATCTAGCAACGACTTAATCACTTGCTCACCAAAAATGATGGAGCCCGAACAAATTCAAAGAATGGTGGATGAAGCCCTCAATGCCAAAATGGAAGAAATAAAAGAGGCCCTAGCTGATACCATGAAGAACCAAATGACTACAATTTTAGAAAATCATGCCGAAGCATCTGCTAGCACTAAGAAGCCAAGGGACAAAGGGAAGACTAAAGTTGGTGAAGTGGTTTTTGATGATGAAAAGGTGATCATTGATGATGATGATGATTGGGCTCAATACTACTAAGATGCTCAAGAGAAGAAAAAAGAATCGAAGATTGTTGAAAGATCAACTATGGAGAAGATCGAAACTTCTGATGTTGAAAAGATGATTGCTGATTTAGAAAAGAAATTTGAGAAGAAACTGAAAATCGAGGAAATGTCCGAAGTTGACAAATTATTTGAGCTAGATTAAGAAGTCCCGTACAAGTTTAAGATGCCATCTTTCGCGAAGTTTGATGGAACCAGAAATCCTCATCTTCATGTGAAGCAGCATATCACTACTATGCAGTCTGCCCGAGCTACTAAGGCTCAAACTCTAAGGTACTTCATGCTCTCATTGGATCCTGTTGTCCAAAATTGGTTCAATACCTTAGATGATGTGTGAGCGGGGATTTTTGCCCCCACTCCCGGTGGAATGGTTCTTGCGACTTCGGCACTGTTTACGCTCGAGGCCTTAGAGAACACAGACCTAAGTCCGGAGAAAATGGAAATCAATCCATGATAATTCCCATTAATTAGGTTTTAATCCATTCAACCAACTAAAGTAGCTTTTATGCTATATTGGATTAAAACTAAATTAAGAGGTTTATTATAGATAGATTTCTCACTTGAAAAAGGTAACTAATGGTTCATGCCAAAAACAAGCCCATGGTTAATTTATTCTTAGTGTAAACTAGGCCCATAATTGATTTTTGGTATTTCATAATTGACCTAAATATTTTTGCAAGCTCTTTGTAGGAAAAGATTGGGTGAAAAATAGTTTTGTTTCTAAGCCCATTGTAAAAAATTTTAGAAAAATGGATTTTGGGCTTAGTATTTGGGCCATGGGCCAAAGAATTTTTTATTTGTTTTAAGAAAAGTCTTATGTCCGAAGACCATCTTGAAAAATTTTGAAAATAGTTTCGGTCTTTTGGATTTTAAAGAAAAATTTATTTTGAGCTTGCAAATGTACTTTGGTCATATTAGAAAAAGAACAAACCAAATAAGCCATGATTTAATCCAAAATAAATTAACCATAGTCAAACAACATGCATTTGGGGTAAAACCTAAGGAAAGTAACTAGGCCAATTACATGAGCTTTAGTCTTTGGGTTAAAAGGCTTAGGTTCCCATAGCAAGTATATACCAAATGGTACGAGGCTATGAGTGGTTATGCCATGCTCTATCTCCATTCCTTGAGTGAAAGTATGGTATCCCTTACATAACACAACACGGGTAACACGGGCGTCTTAACTCACGCACACAATGCAATCTAATATGATGCAATGGATAATATCATTATAAGAAAGAATAGAATAATATAAAGACCAACGGAATCAACTTCTCTTATCCCCAGTAGAGTTGCCACTGTGAGCGGGGATTTTCGCCCCCACTCCCGGTGGAATGGTTCTTGCGACTTCAGCACTGTTTAGGCTCGGGGCCTTAGAGAACACGGACCTAAGTTCAAAAAATGCAGTTGCCACCCGGATGGGCCGGGAAAAAGAAAGGGGTGGCTGACTCGATTCCTAAGGAATCCCCAACCCCTTAATGGGTTCGAAAAGTTGGGTACGTGTGGGGAAGGTGAGAAATGGCCCAGCACCCCCACAACGCCCAGTTCATTGGAACCGACCTCCTTTACAAGTCTTAATATTATAAAATTCTTAAATATAATAACATTATCCATATTACACACAATAAAAAGAAAGCATCATTATATTAAAATCAAAGCAATGTCCAAAAAAAAAATAAATAAATGGACACCCATCCAAGGATGGAAACATGTCCTTACATCACATGCCTAGATAGTACACCCACCAAAAGGTAGAAACATGCCCTTTACATAAGTTCTAAAATAGAAAAGCAAATTAAATTACATGATGTTTAAATAATGAGGTACCCACCAAGTGGAAACATACCTCTTACAACTTTTGGAAATCTAAATTGATTGATAAAAGTAAATAATCATTCATCATAAATAAATCATTCATCAAAAGTATTTAAATAAAATAAACATCCATCCATGATAAATTAAATAAATCAAGTATTGAAAGTAAATAGATTAAAGCATAAGAGATAAATCAAGGTATAAATAAATATGGAATTGAATAAAGCAAATAAAAGTTCAATTATAGCTACTGTGACTTTTTATGGAATTAAAATAGATTAGGTTTTATGTTTTAAAAGGTTGGTAAGACTCTTTGATTAACCAAATTAAGGTTTGAATGGTGAAATCATGAAACTAGGGTTTTAGACACTTTAAAGTACTTTGATTTGTGATTTTAAATTGTATTTTTAAGCTACTGTGTAAAATTAGCATATTTGTGTTTTTATGTTTTTTTTTTATGTTTTAAAGGATTAAAGTTTAGAAAAAGTTAGGGTTTAATGTTTTAAAAGGTTTAGGGTTTACTATTTTAGGTTTAAAAGTTGAATTAGGGTTTTATGCTTTAAAATTAGGGTTCTCTGGTGATTTGTTGAATTAGGGTTTAAAAAGACAATTTGATGATTTCATGAGGTTTTATGAATTTAAACACACGAATTGAAGTTTTTATAAGTAGAAAAGATGTTTTTGAAGACTTTTTGAATGAAATAGAACTTATTTTAAAAATTTGAAAGAAACAGAATCAAGTTTGGTTTTGTTAAAGAATTTGTTCAATTAGGGTTTTGAGACTTTTGAAGAAGCAAAAAATAATAATTTTAAGTCTTTTTGGAAAATAAAGTAATGTATTAGTGTTTTAATCTTGGAAAAATTAAATTACTGCTCTAAGATTTTTGATTTAAAAAACCTTAATTTCATAGGTTTGCTACTGTGAAAACATAAATCAAAAAGAATTTAACATATCTTCTTTTGTTGATTCCTCTAAAAAGATTTCTTCTCGGATGAACTAGCTCCAAAGACAAGCCTTTGTTGCCTTTGAATTGCTTAATTCATGCTGCTGTTGCTTTTAAAAATCACTTGAATTGAGTTTCCCTTTCCCTTCACTAATTTGGTTTCAAAAAATCAAGCTACTGCCTCTTTTTTCCTTCCAATTTGGTTCTATTGGTCCTTATTTATAATGGTTTTAGGTTGTTTATTCCTAATTATACACGGCAAGTAATATTAATAAAAAAAGAAATTAAAAGCTAATTGGATTAGGTTTCAAAAAATTTGAGTCGAAAAATTTTGCGTTGTTACGCTCTAATTAACTCTACCACAAAGCGTCACTCGCAAGTATATGAGGTAGCTGTAGCAAAGGTGATCGCCCCAAGGTCGTCTCACAAGGAAGCTAAAGTAGCTAATTGATTATCAGATTATAAATAACAAGTAATGAATAAATTTAAATTGCTAACAATTAATAAAGACAGATTGATCGAAGTTCAAAACAATAAAAGTAAATTGAGCTGATGTTTTGATTCACTTAATAGAAGGGTCTAGGGTTTGCACTTCTCTACTACTTTTATGTATGAACGGTTATTCCTCTTAACTAATTTAATTTTAAAGATTAAATCTCAAGCAACTTAATTAATTAAATAAAGGAAATAAGCTCTCTCATTCAAGCCTCTCTCAAATAATCTTGTTACGATTGAAATAATCTTTTCCTAGGTTATATCTCTAATTCACCTAAGTCCTTAATTGAATTGTTCCAACATTAGACTTCATCTCTCAATCCATCATCTAATACCTAAAACACATAATTGGTGGCCAATCAATTATATATTAGCAATAATCCATTTAATAAAGGCTTAAAGAAATAATTAAGTTAAGAGTAATAACTAATTCATACAATCATAGCAGATCCATACAAACCCTAGACTAGATCAAATTAGTTCATAATGCTATCAAACATACTCATCTCATTAAAATTCAAAGAAATCAATTTAGACATGATAATATCCATAAATACAATTCCAATGAAATTAAAGAGATAAAGTTCGAGAACAAAACCAAATTACAAACTTCTTAGCTCTTGAAGAATCTCTTGTTCAGAACTTGCTCGAAGAATGTATCAATGGAAAGAACAAATCTAATCTAAGCTAGTTTAATCAAAAGTATAATAAAAAATCAAAGAAAACAATATATGAAACCCTAAAACTCTCTTTGACGGCTCAAACAAAACTCAAATTCTCAACAACCCCTTTGAAAGCCCTAATGTTCATATTTATACGAAACCTCCGCTTTAAAAATCCGCGTTGCCTTTGGTCCATGAGAGACACGGCCAAGTTGGATGAGACACGGCCGTGTTGGAGGTGCATTGGAGGGACACGACCACAAGCTTGGCCGTGTCCCTTGCTTGTGTCTTCTACTTCTTGATTTCAACTTTCTTTTTCCTTTGGACTTAAGTGAGATACGGCCAAGCTTAAGCAACTTGGCCGTGTTGGAACTTTTTTGGAGGGACACGGCCACAAGCTTGGCCGTGTCCCTTGCATGTGTCACCTACTGTGTCTTGTGGCTTCTCCTTAGCTTGGTATGGGACACGGCCAGTGGCTTGGCCGTGTCCTCTGCATGTGTCAGCTTCTGTCCATTTTTTCCTTCTTCTTGGTTCCTTGGCTTTTTAACCTAAAACAAAACTTGAACCAAACTTTAAACAAGAATTAAATAAACAATAACCAACAAAACATAAACACCACACTAAAAACTAGGATAAAAGTGACAAAAACATTGAAATAAACTAAAACTACCAAAATTGATGAAAACACTAAATAAACCGATTAAAACTAACAAAATTCCTAAATAAAACAATAATTATCATAATAAATAAGACACAAATCTATAACAAAAACTAATAAAACAACTACCCCACACTTAAAACTTTGCTTGTCCTCAAGCAAATTCACGTGGCATAAATTAAAAACTCAAACAACCTTAACTATAATTCCAGTATATAAGATGAAATCCTATAAGACTCAGCCATAAATATTTGCAATTTACTTCAATCAATGATTTTCTTAACTCATTCATTAATCCAGACATGTAAATCTTATCTCTCATCTAAGTGTTTCACTCGATTGCAAAGGTTATTTCACTCAAACCACTCATGACTGCATACTACCATAAACTTGCTTAATTATCCAATCTCTCTCACTAATTTTCTCAAGAAATAATCCGAAGGTCTTTCATTTAGATGTAATGGGGCTAAGGTAAAGGTGTGAGAAAAGACATTTAAGCTAGAGCATCAAGAAATGGAGTATCTAAATTAGACAATACTCTTGCTAAGAAATTCATAACTCCCTCAAATGGCATACTCACCAACCCTTGATACTTTCACAAACTTGCATACTTCAAGAAAAATACATGAGTCAACATTCCTCTAATGCTAGAAAATATATGAATTTTTGTATATATATATATTTTTTTTTCTTTTTTTTATTTTTCTCTTTTATTTTTATCATCATTTTTTAAATATATATATACAAAATATAAACTTGCATAGAACATCTAGCTTAAAATTTAGAGGAAAAGAATAATCAATTCTTAGCCAAATACAATATACACAGTTTGCATTTCAACCCCAAATAGCAATACCAATTTTTTTTTTTTACTTGCTTACCCCACACTTTTGAATTAAACCACCCTATTGTCATATCATAAGAAACTCCATTCCTTAATGCAGGTATGGTGATAATAAGAAAGTGTTGAGTTGATAATTGTGTTGATTAATCAATAAAAGGTCAAAGGCTCAACTTGGCTCACTAAGGAATTCAATATTAAGGGAGGTCTTTTTAAGCTAAAGGGCTAACCTAATTTGCCTTCATCATTTTAAAACTTGAGATGAAATCATAATGTGAGTTCAATTAGTATGCAAAAGCAAGCTCTAGAGATGCAAAATCATGAAGGTGCACACTTAAGAAAAGAAATTCAATTGACAATAACATTCAATCTATGAGGCTCAAAACTCACAAAGGTGGGTTCTCAAAGATTTATATGTCATGAATAGCAGAATGTTAAAATTGATCATGAATGAATTCAAATGCTAATCTCTATGCTGATACTAAAGTCTCAACTATAATACCAGAATCACAGAAAAGATCAATAAGTTTTCAACAATCATGCCATGCACAACGCACAATAAAACACACAAAACGACAAACAAAACAAGAATAAAAGAAAAGCTAAAAGATTACCCCACACTTTAGAATTTACATTGTCCTCAATGGAAAACAAGAATAATAAAGAAAAAGAGTTAAAGGACAACCTGTCTTCCATCGTACCTTGGTGAGGCAAAAACCCTAACTTTCCATCACATACACAAATGTTCAAAAATAAAAGTACAATATATAAAAATAAAATATCCAAAATATAAAATGTTAAGATTAAAAACAAAAATGAAAAATAATAACAAAAATACACTAAACACAATAAAGCAAGGAACTCAAAATCTACGGTGAAGGCGGGTGTGAAGATGATGCAGCCGAGGGGTGGAGACTCAAGATCTTAGCAAGGTTGCTATTAATCTGATCCAACTGTTGCAAAACCTCAGCATGGTTACGGTCCACCTTGCCCTCCAGTCGATCTACTTTTCCCTCCAGGGCCTCAATCCTAATAAGTACTTCTTGATTATCCGAGACCGGAGCATCCTCATCTAGATCAAGAGAATCCAAGTTGGACTCTTCTTGAACCCGTGCTCTCTTCTGTCTATCCCCCGGTACTTCTGGCTCAGTTGAAGCCATCATATAAGCCCCTCTCTTGTGCACCACCATATGCATCTTCTCTAATGTGGCCAAATCTAATGAGTCATTACCCAAAATTCTAGTCATGCGACTGGTACTCGGGTCAAAATCATCAAGAAGGGCTACTGCCAATGTAGTAACTAATCCTCCAATACAAATTGCCCCCCTCTTTTTATTGGCCACGCTATCAAAAATATCGGCTAACCAATAGCTGGAACTAATAGGCACGTCATTACATGCACAATCCAAGAAAAAGAGCTCACTCAATTCCACTACACCCAGGCTCTCCTTCCTAGCAAAGAATCCACAGGACATAAAACGATGCAAATACCTCAAAGCGGGATTGCTTAATTTAGATGCTTTGGCCGATTTGGCCACATAAGTCCCCAAGCCTAATGCTCCCCAAGCAAATTGTTATTTAAACTCTTTAGGTACCGACCTTTTCCCATGTTGATGGAAACCATATATAGCATTCAATTGTTCAATATTAATCATAAATGATTTCCCAAGCAATTTAAAACTCATCCTAGAGCAAAATTTTTGTTCATCTCTTTCAACCTTAAGAGATGTCAAAAATTCCAAAGTCAGCTCTTGAAACTGCAAAGGTTGCAAGGAGACTAGGTTCTCCCACCCAAGAATTTGCACATAACGATAAAAATTAGTCCTAATTTGCAGAGCATTAAGGGATTCATCATTAACATACCTCATCGGGAAGAAACCCCGAGCCAAAAGATTTGCTCTCTTCAAAGATGAAATCGATGAAGATGAAGAAGCCCCTTCAGTTGTAGGTCTCTTCTTCTTGCGGAATGAAACTATCTTTGTTCTTGGCATCTTCAAAAATCTGAAAAATTTGAAACAAAATCGGATTAAAGTGATCTTTTGTGAGAGAAGAAGAAGTTTTAATGGATGATTTTTAGCTTTGGTGCAGATAATTGGGATTTAATGGAGGTTTTGAAGCTTTTGAAACACAACAATGGAGGGTTGCGAGAGAGAGAAGTCGAGAGAGAAAGAAAGACCAAAACAGAGAATTAGGGATTGAATGAGTAAACAGTGCAAAAATCGAGTTTTTAAAGAGTAAAAGTGGAGGGACACGGCCATGTTGGGGTGGACTTGGCCGTGTCTAGTGTGTGAAATTGAAGAGACACGGCCAAGTCTGGGTGGACACAGCCGTGTCTGATGCACTTGGAGGGACACGGCCAGTGACTTGGCCGTGTCCCATGTGACACGGCCAAGCTCCTTGGCCAAGCTCCTTGGCCGTGTCACCTACTGCCCTTTTTAACTTTTTTTTTAAATTTCAATTCTTAAAGATTTTGCAAACCTTCTTCTTTAAACAACCTTGAAACACAAAATAAAAACCGATCAAAGCACCATTCCATTTATTTAAACAAACATAAAATCAAAATTGCTTAATTTAAAATTACAACTATGAAAAAGAAATGCAAACCGATGGGTTGCCTCCCATTAAGCGCTTCTTTAATGTCATATAGCTGGACATCACTGCAAGACTTAGGGATCATGGATCAAAGTGCTGTCAATGATCCTCACTTCATGAAATCCTTCTTTATATGGTTTAACTCTCTGTCCATTTACTTTAAAAGTCTTATTGGTTCGAGAGTTAAGCAATTCAATGGCACCAGAAGGACATACCTTAGTTACCTCGAAGGGACCATTCCATCGAGATTTAAGTTTACCTGGAAACAGACAGAGTCGAGAATTAAAAAGTAAAACTTTCATACCTGGACTCAATATCTGTCACACAATAAATCTGTCATGAAGCACTTTAGTGCGATCCTTATAATTCCTCGAGCTCTCATATGCCTTTGGGTTAAGGCACCTTTGGGTCTCCCTCACTGGTTTAGCCCCCTCTTCTAAGGTTAGTGTCAGCTCCAATTTATCTGAGGAACCTGTCTGCAAGAAAGCATCTGAAACAACGGCTTCAACACAATTAATTAAAGAATATTCCTCATATAAAGCAGTTGTAGGAATGGGAGAAGTGTTAAAAATAGAAAATTCAACCTTCTATCCCAAGACAGTCATTGATAATTTACCATTTTTAACATCTATTAAGGTGTTGGTAGTAGCCATAAAAGGCCTACCCAGCAAAATAGTGTGTGCTGATAGTGTAGGGTTACTTCCTTCCATGTCAAGAACTATAAAATCCACAGGTACTATCAACCCTCCAACCTTAACTAAAACATCTTCTATAACCCCTTTCAGGAATCTAAGAGATCTATCAGCTAATTGCAACACCATTTTGGTTGGTTTGAGTTCCCCTAGTTCTAATTCTTTATACACAGAATAAGGCATCAAATTTATACTGGCTCCTAGATCACACATGCCATCAGTCCCCTTTCCATTCCCCACAGTAATTTGAATTATAAAGCTACCAGGATCCTTTAGCTTGGGAGGTAGTTTATGCTGCAGAACCGCACTAGCTACCTCTGAAACTATCACCTTTTCATTTGGCTCATACCTCTTTTTCTTGGTGATCAGCTTTTTGAAGAATTTGGCATAAGCCGGCTTGTTCTTTATTGCTTCAAGTAAGGGTAGGTTAATACTTACCTTAGACAGCATGTTGAAGATGTTAGAAAATTGCTTATCTTTTTTATCATCCTTCAACTTGCTGGGGAATGGTATAGGTGGCCGGTATGGATTGCTTGCCTTATGTAAATCTGTTGAAAGGGATTTCTTCGTTGATCTTTCTCCAGCACCTTTGTTCTCTGGTTCTCCTTCCTTCTTGTTCTCTTGGTCACCTGCATTCACAGAATTATTTTCAACATTAGTGTTAATTACCTTACCACTTCTAAGAACAGTCACTGATTGTGCCTGCTCAGGTTGACTTGGGAATTTCCCTTTTTGTTGAATCTGCATCTGTTGTGCAAGTTGCCCTACTTGAGTCTCCACTTTCTTAAAAGATGCTTCTAATGAATCCAGCCTCTTATTGGTCATCTCTTGATTTTTAGCACTGACTTGGATAAAAGCTTGTAAACTTTCCTCCAAACTCTCTATCTTAGACTGCCCTTGATTTGAGGATTGGCCCTACTATTGGTTCTGTCTCTGGAGCAAATGGAAAGGCTGCTGAGAATTATTTGTTGCCCAGGAAAAATTAGGATGATTCCGCCAACCAGGATTGTATGAATTTGAGTAAGGATCATTCCGGGCCCTTGGTTGAAATCCCCCCATAGCATTGACTTGTTTAGCTTCATTCCCATATGACTCATATGCGGAGGGGCAAATATTTGCTCCATGCCCAAGAGTTCCACAGATTCCACAAATTTCTTGAGTGGATGAAGAAGTGTTATTTTTCATTTTCAGTATCTGCACTTGCCTTGTCAATTCAGCTATCTGATTGACCATCTCACTATTGGCTTCCAATTGATTCACCACTTTACTTCTTCCTCTTACACTTTTCTGTTGAGAATTAGCTCCCAACATCTCAAAGATCTCATAAGTTTCATCAGCTGTCTTTTCTCCCATAGCTCCCCCAGCTGCGTTATCAACAGTGTTCTGAAATTGCTGGGCTAGACCATCATAGAAAAACTGATTCAGAAGTTGAAGTGGGTAGTGATGGTGTGGACACTGGATCAATAACATCTTGAATCTGTCCCAAGCCTCATGAAATGGTTCTCCTTCAAATTGAGAGAATGTAGCAATCTTCCCTCTCAATTCAGCTGTCTTTTGATGAGAGTAAAACTTGCCCATAAATTTGTTATAAACTTGCTCCCAAGTTGCCAAAGAATTCTCGGGCAACATCATAAGCCATCTCTTTGCCCTATCCTTCAATGTATATGGAAAACACCTCATCCTCAACTGATCCTCTGTTAATCCTCCCAATGGAAAAGTGTTGAGCGTGGAGTAGAAATCCCTAATAAAGTTCAAAGGATCTTCATTTGGATCTCCATAAAATGATGGCAGCATGTTGTAATGAATGTTCTTCAACTCATAATTTCTTGCTACATCTGTCAATCTTATGCAAGAAGTGGAAGTTCCAATGACAGGTCTAGCAAAATCTCTCATAGTCCTTTGTCTTTCTTCTGCCATTTTAACAGATTGTGCAGATTCTGACTCAAAATCAGAAGTGTCCTCTTCGGTATCAAATCCTGTATAAAGTTCAAATTCTTCTCTGCTCCTTTTCACTCTCTGAATTTCTGGAATGAATTGATATAGCTCTCCTTCGAGTGATCTCCTGCCTTGCATAAACAGAGTTTCTAGAAAAAGAAATTATTAAAAGCAAAAGACAAATAAAATAAAAGTAAACAATGAAAAATAATCTAAAATATTTATGCCTAATAAATAATTACGCCAATTAGCTTCCCCTGCAGCGGCGCCAAAAACTTGTTACACTCTAATTAACTCTACCACAAAGCGTCACTCGCAAGTATACGAGGTAGCTGTAGCAAAGGTGATCGCCAGGTTGTCTCACAAGGAAGCTAAAGTAGCTAATTGATTATCAGATTATAAATAACAAGTAATGAATAAATTTAAATTGCTAACAATTAATAAAGGCAGATTGATTGAAGTTCAAAACAATAAAAGTAAATTGAGCTGATGTTTTGATTCACTTAATAGAAGTGTCTAGGGTTTGCACTTCTCTACTACTTTTATATATGAACGGTTATTCCTCTTAACTAATTTAATTTCAAAGATTAAATCTCAACCAACTTAATTAATTGAATAAAGGAAATAAGCTCTCCCATTCAAGCCTCTCTCAAATAATCTTGTTACGATTGAAATAATCTTTTACTAGGTTATATCTCTAATTCACCTAAGTCCTTAATTGAATTGTTCCAGCATTAGACTTCATCTCTCAATCCATCATCTAATACCTAAAACACATAATTGGTGGCCAATCAATTATATATTAGCAATAATCCATTCAATAAAGGCTTAAAGAAATAATTAAGTTAAGAGTAATAACCAATTCATACAATCATAGCAGATCCATACAAACCCTAGACTAGATCAAATTAGTTCATAATGCTATCAAACATACTCATCTCATTAAAATTCAAAGAAATCAATTTAGACATGATAATATCCATAAATACAATTCCAATGAAATTAAAGAGATAAAGTTCGAGAACGAAACCAAATTACAAACTTCTTAGCTCCTGAAGAATCTCTTGTTCAGAACTTGCTCGAAGAATGTATCAATGGCAAGAACAAATCTAATCTAAGCTAGTTTAATCCAAAGTATAATAAAAAATCAAAGAAAACAATATATGAAACCCTAAAACTCTCTTTGACGGCTCAAACAAAACTCAAACTCTCAACAATTGAAAACCCTAATGTTCATATTTATACGAAACCTCCGCTTTAAAAATCCGCGTTGCCTTTGGTCCATGAGAGACACGGCCAAGTTGGATGAGACACGGCCGTGTTGGAGGTGCATTGGAGGGACACGGCCACAAGCTTGGTCGTGTCCCTTGCTTGTGTCTTCTACTGCTTGATTTCAACTTTCTTTTTCCTTTGGACTTAAGTGAGACACGACCAAACTTAAGCAACTTGGCCGTGTTGGAACTTTTTTGGAGGGACACAGCCACAAGCTTGGTCGTGTCCCTTGCATGTGTCACCTACTGTGTCTTGTGGCTTCTCCTTAGCTTGGTATGGGACACGGCCAGTGGCTTGGTCGTGTCCTCTGCATGTGTCAGCTTCTGTCCATTTTTTCCTTCTTCTTGGTTCCTTGGCTTTTTAACCTAAAACAAAACTTGAAACAAACTTTAAACAAGAATTAAATGAACAATAACCAACAAAACATAAACACCATACTAAAAACTAGGATAAAAGTGACAAAAACATTGAAATAAACTAAAACTACCAAAATTGATGAAAACACTAAATAAATCGATTAAAACTAACAAAATTCCTAAATAAAACAATAATTATCATAATAAATAAGACACAAATCTATAACAAAAACTAATAAAACACGCTGGCAAAAACTGCGGCAGCCGGGCCCGTGGCTGGGCCAATGGGCGTGCCAGCCCGCAGGAAATTCTTGCGGGCGGTTATTTCGCCCGCAGGAAAATCTTGTGGGAAGTTATTTCGCCTGCAGGAAATTCCTGAGGGCAAAACGCCCACGGGCCCGCACGACTGCTTTTCGCTGTCGAATTTTTTTTCGACTCCGATTTTTTTTATTTTTATTTTTAAATTTTTATTTGTTCATTTTCATTTTTTATTATTAAAAATTAGATACTAAGGCAAAAATTACTTAATTAAAATTATTTTGGACCAATTAGACAATAAAAATCATTTTGGGCTAAATAAAACATATTAGATCGGATTGGGTCAAAAATTAAGGGTCTACAGTTTGCCCCTGCTTGAATGATCTGAAACCTTAGTGAAAGAGAGTGAAAAGCAAAAAGACTTAATTTTTTGAGATGGCGACTTATTTTGGGTACTTGGACCCAATTTGAGTTCCGGACTAACGGAAAAATTCTAGGTTCTGGACCTAAGGAAATTTTGGGTTTTGGACCCAGTTTGAGTTCTGGACTCAAGGATAATTCTAGGTTCTGGACCTAAGGAAAATTTGGGTTCTGGACCCGGTTCGAGTTCTGGACTCAAGAATAATTCTAAGTTCTGGACCTAAGGAAAATTTGGGTTCTGGACCCGGTTCGAGTTATGGACTCAAGAATAATTCTAGGTTCTGAATCTAAGGAAACTTTGGGTTTTGAACCTAAGGAAAATTTGGGTTCTAGACCCAAGTTAAGTTCTGGACTTAGACAAGATTCTAGGTTCTGGACCTAAGGGAAATTTGGGTTCTGGACCCGAGCTAAGTTCTGGACTTAGAAAATTCTAGGTTCTGGACCTAAGGGTAATTTAGGTTCTGGACCCAAGCTAAGTTCTGGACTTAGACAAGATTCTAGGTTCTGGACCTAAGAGAAATTTGGGTTCTGGACCCGAGCTAAGTTCTGGACTTAGAAAATTCTAGGTTCTGGACCTAAGGGTAATTTGGGTTCTGGAACCGAGCTAAGTTCTGGACTTAGAAAATTCTAGGTTCTGGACCTAAGGGTAATTTTGGGTTCTGGACCCGAGCTAAAAAGTTTAGTTATTTTTTAGGTATATGTCTTCTTATTGCCCCCTAGGTGTAAAAACATTTGTATACTCCAATTATTTGAATGATTAAAGTGAATAATTGAATTTTCTGTTTATTTACTGTGTAGTTACTGTTCATGCACTATTCACTAATCATAAATAGTAAATTTACTATTTATAAATAGTATCAAATAGTATTTTACTGTTGGAAAAATGATTTTACTATTTAACAATAGTAATACTATTTATGAATAGTAACATTTACTATTTATAAATAGTAATACTATTTATAAATAGTAATATTTACTATTTATCATGGTAATACTATTTATGAATAAAATTCACTATTTATGAACAGTTTTGAGTTTGTTTTCATCTGCTTGCTGTTCCTCTATAAAAGGCCATCAATTCTCCATTTCATTTCAAAATTTCAATTTCAATTTTGCAATCCTTTCAAATTTCTTTTTAATTTCAGCACATATTTTTCAAAAATAATGCATGCTTCGAGGTCGCGGACTCATTCTAATGCCGAATTATTGGAGTTTATTCGGCATCATGAAGACGGAAATCTAGATATACTGGCCGGGATGCCGCTTCATCGCAGTTCCAATCAAAAGAGCGAGGTAATGATTTCTTTTTTTATTTTTTTATTTTTTTTATTATTTTATTTTTATTATTATTATTTTTTGCTATTGTGAAAAACAATTTAATTTAAATAGATAGAATAATACGTACTTACCTGGTATTAACTTACCTCGGTCTGTGTTAGCATGATTGTTGTGTCGTTCGGGCTGGAGGGTGTATTTATAAAGCCCGACAATGGTATAATGTAGTGCCTTCTCGGGTAAGGCAGATTATCCGAGATTGCGGCTTTGAGCAGTTTGTCTTACAATTGCCGTCCGAAGAATATCAGATAGACTGAAGCGTAGTCCAGGCGCTGGTAGAGCGATGGCTGGATATAACTCACACTTTTCACTTGCCCATTGGGGAGATGACAATTGGTCCGGTCGATTTTACTGCCATAACCGGCCATCGATATTATGGTGCTCCAGTTCCTCTAACCAATGAAATTTTAACATTTGAAGAAATTTCAGAAATTAATTGGTATGAAACCATCATATAAAGGACCTTGTAAGATAAAAATCGAGCCGATTCATAGTTATTGGATGAACTATGAAGGTCGGATTGGCAGAAATAGGGCCGAACAGTATGCTCGAGGATTTTTGTTATATCTGCTCGGATGGACCATCTTTGGCAGCACTGAATCGTCCATTCACTTGTCAGTGTTGAGTGCCCTTTCTTATCTCAGAATGGTACCATCTTTTGGCTGGGGTGAAGCTGGTCTCGCATGTCTTTACCATGGCCTTGATAAGCTTTGCCGAAACAAGAATTCTTTCGTTGGCTTAATGGCGGTTGTCGAGGTATTCTTTCTTCCATCAATGTCTTTTCCCCTTTTCTCTTGCATGAATATGATCTTCATTGTAATATCCTCATTTATGCCCTAGAAGTTTTGCATATTGTTGTTGCTGTTATTGTTATATATTGGATTGAATATATGTGTTAAATTGTAAGAGAAAAGAAATTGAGAAGAGAAAGTATATGTATATGTATTTTGGGAAGAAATAGGGTTTAGAGACAAATTTATATGTTGTGTATATGTTAATATATATGACATATAAAGTGGTCAAAAGGCTTGGTCAATGCAAGAGAAGATATTTATTTGAGATTGGTAAATTACTTAATTGGGCACATATAAGACAAAAAGATAATTATGTGAATAAGGGCACTTTGGTAATTGCTTGGATAAAATCATATGGTGGATATTTAAAGAAGGTTTGACTTGTGTTTTCTTCATCATTTCTTCTTCTTCTTCTTGTTGATGGCCAGCCCTCCATAGCCAAAGAGAAAGAAAGAGACAAGTGATGGTTTTGATGATTTCAAGCTTAAATAAAAGAAAGATTAAGTGTTCAAGTGTTGATTTAAGAAGTTTTTAACTAAGGTAAGATCTTTTCTCTAATTTCTTCAATTCTTTTGAAGTGGTATGATTAAGTTGCTTATGGTATGATTGTAAGTATTGATTTTGCTTGATAGATGAGAAGTTGGGTTGGTGTTGGTGATGGAAGAGTAAGATTGGTGTTTAGTGAAATTGTTTCTGTTTTAGGATTATTAAAGGCTGTGACTTGTATGATTTTTAATTAATTTTAGAAAAATGTTCTTGAAGTGAATTTTTGATATGTTGTGCCTCTATGAGTCTAGAATGACTGAAAAATATGTTGATTCGATTTTGGAATGGTTATGAGTTTAGAAAGATTATTTTCATTAGACCTGTTCCAGCAGGTACCTTAACTGGGACAGCTATATTTCGTGATTTTTAATAAAATGTAGAAAAATCATATTCAATCAAATTTTGGATATGTTGTTGCTTAGTGAGTTTAGTATTTGAGAAAAATAATTTGGAATCACGTTGATTGAATTTGATTTATGGAATTCACAAAGTTCAGAACTGCTGCCAGGATGCAGGGCAATTGGGGCAGTCTGGTTAGGTGAACTATTTGACCAAGATTTTGTGTTCAGTTTGATCTGAAATTTTAAATGGATGATTTTAAGATACAAAACTAAATTCTGTAAAAATTTTAGAATTTTTAGTCAAGTAGATTATTTTATACAATTTTTCAAAATAAGGATAAAATGGAGTTTAAAACCAGAATGTACTATTTATGGTTAGGGTTTTAATTCTTTGTTCTTCTTGCATTGCTTTGGTTTTCCAAAGGTAGGTTGGTCCTTAAACCTAACCCTAAACACTTTAAACACACTTGAATCAATGAATGTTATAATCAATTGTTCTTTTCCCTAATTGCATTGTTGAGATTGAACAATGTTATGTTGTGCATTGTGAATGGTAATGTGTTTCATGAGTAATGTGGAATGAAATGTTGATATTTATGAATGATGCTATGTGAGATATAATGTGATCATGGATGAGATATATATATATACTTGAATAATGAGATGTTATATTGTGAAATGAAATGTGAAGCCATTGTTATTGGCTAAGATGATGTAATTGAAAGAAAGAAGGCATGTTTGCCTAAATGTGATGAGAATTGAGAATGGAAATGAATTGTTTGTTTAATATGTTATTCAGTTTCAGAGTTCTGGATTTGGGTGGCATGCCTAAGAAATGATGAAAGGTAACAGTCTTGCCGGGTTGAGGACCTCCTCATAGGTGTTGAGTTGATGGTCCAAGAGACTGGGTCTGTTACACTATGAGATATATGATTTGTAACAGTCTTGCCGGGTTGAGGATCTCCTCATATGTGTTGAGTTGATGATCCAAGAGACTGGGTCTGTTACACTATCCATGGATAGAGATACATGTATATACATTGCCTACGGGCGTGATTATTGTGACTATGAACCAAAGCAGTAACTCTGAACTCTGAATATCGTATTAAATACTTGTTGGGCCCATAGGTGTCAAGGTTATATGAATGTCCTAAATAATGTTATGAGTTTAATGAAATGAGATGTTGGTTATGGAGTATGATTGATTAATGTTGAATGTGAAAAGATGTTGAAATGTGGTATGCTCAAATGACTATGATTTGTGAAATGCATAATTGTGTGGTTAACTTTATATTTATGATGTTGATCTTATCAATAACATATGTGGCATTGCATTTCATTAAAGCATACCGTTAGCATGTTTTATCTTACTAAGCCGTTGGCTTAGCGCGATAGTGTTTAATCGCGCAGGTAGTAGAGTGGATAGAGTTGAACCCGAGAGTTCATCAAGACCTAGTGAGAGTAGACCTTGAAGAATCCATTTTGGGAGCTTAAAGATCAGAGCAGACTTGCCAATCATGTATAAATTTTATGTGTTGTAAAACTTGAGTTTTGATGTATATGAATTTGTAAATATGTAAATATTTTATAACTTCCGCTGTGTAATATTTAAATATGGGGGTTGTCACAAAACCTTTATTTTATGTTGTACTAGAAGTGTAAATCCTTTTTGCAGGTTGTAGTTGAGGTTACAAGGGGGATTTATTGGGAGTGTACTGAGAATGATTTTGTTTGCATTGGTTTGTGTAAAATGTTTTTAAAAATAAGAAAAAAACCGGTTTTGTCGACACTTGGGACTCAATTTTTAGGTGAAACTGTGGCAAAAATTTTGTAAAAATCGGAACTAAAATTTGACTAAGTAAAATTGGTAGCAACATTAGGTTAGTGTGGCGCCTCTACTCAGCTTACATATGTAGGTTGGGAAGGTGTGTTACAATTGTTTTGGTATCAGAGCCTAGGTCTGAGATTCTCAACCTAGGTAAAATGTAAGAAAAAGACTATTTTTACTTAAAAAGTGAGTTTTTGAACAAAAATACATGTTTGGGATTGGCAGTCTCTGATCTTTAATAAGAGGTATTCTGTTGTGTTTGCAGACTTAGGTTGTGATGGATTCTCACTCTCGTCAGTCGATTGAGGGTAGTGCCGAGAGTATTGCTCCTGCTGAGGGAGCTAGAGTTGATAGTGTTGAGGAGGCACCTGCTTCGGTGTCGGGTAGACCAGCTGGGGAGGAGGTTCCACCAGCCTGGTTTAGGCCTATGATGGAAGCTATGAGACAAGCACCTGTGCAACCACAGCCACCGCCACCACCCCCTCAGCCTTCAGTACCAGTAAGGCACTATGATAAGCTAAGGAAATATGGAGCAGAGGATTTCTTTGGTACAGTTGATCCGGCTGTAGCAGAACAGTGGCTTGATAGAGTTCAGAGGGTATTTGTGCAGTTGCAAGCCACTTCAGAGGAGAAGTTTGACTATGCAAGATCTTTGCTACAGAAGGATGCCTACGACTGGTGGAAGACAGTGCCCCATTCTATGGATGATCCTCCAACACTGTCTTACACTGATTTTCTGAGGGAAATTGAGTTGAAGTATACTCCTAGGGAGTATAAAGATGGGAAGAAAAGAGAGTTTCTAGATTTGAAGCAAGATCATCGGACCGTAACTGAATATGAAGTTGAGTTTATTCGACTGAGTCAGTATGCTGGGGGTATCATTGCTGATGAGATTGATAGATGTCGGCGATTTGAGGAGGGATTGAGACCCTCGATCATGTGCTTAGTGGCTGGATCCAGATATCAGGATTTCTCACAGCTTGTGGCAGCAGCTCGAAGTGTAGAGCGAGCTCAAGTTATTGCAGCTGCTTCAGAGGAAGAGGTTAGGGTTAGGAGGCCCCAGTTTGAGGCAGGGTCTTCTTCTGCAAAGAGGGGTAGAGGAAGTTTTGTTCCTCGGAGTAGTAGGAGCCAGAGACCAGCGGGTAGGTCAGTGCAGTTCCAGAGGCAGAGATTTAGACCTGCAGCTTCAGTAGCGAGTGCTCCTACTCCTGGAGTTCAGAGATCCACCTTACCTGTGTGTAACCAGTGTGGTGGAAGACATGGGGGCGTTTGTTGGAGGCATAGTAGATCAGGGGTATGCTTCAGGTGTGGATCACCTGACCACTTTGTGAGAGACTGTCCTGAGAGGCAGGAGCAGATGCCAGTGGATTCTGCTGCTTCTCGAGCTAGTGTGAGGGGAGGCAGAGGAGGCAGAGGTGCCAGCCGGGGAGGTAGACCAGGATTCAGTTCTAGAGGAGGTGCTACATCCAGGGAGGGTAGACCAGAGGAGGTTGGATCTTCCCAGAGGATGTATGTTATGCAGAGGCAGCCAGATACATCGGCAGTCATAGCTGGTACTTTTTCTTTATTTAATACTCCAGTACTTGCTTTGATTGATCCGGGTTCCACACATTCATATATTAGTGCATCTGTTTTGCCTGTATCTGATTTGCATGCTGAGTCCCTAGGATTTGATGTGTTGGTGACAAATCCGTTAGGGCATAGTGTGGTTGTGAGTAAGGTGCATAGAGATAGTGCAGTAGTGGTGCAGGGTGAGGAGTTCTTAGGGGATTTGATTGAGATGCCATTTAAGGAATATGATGTGATCTTAGGTATGGATTGGCTATCTCGACATGGAGCTGTGGTAGATTGTAAGAAGAAAATTGTTTCTTTGAAAACTGTTGATGGTAGAGAGGTGATAGTATCTAATGAGCAGGAACAGCTAGCCTCCTTATTTGTTTCAGCTGTTGCAGCCAGGAGGTTGATTAGAAAGGGATGTGAAGCCTATCTTGCTCATGTGGTAGACACTAGAGTAAGAAGTTCTCCCATTGATAGCATTGCCACAGTTGCAGAGTTCCCAGATGTGTTTCCAGAGGAGTTGCCAGGGTTACCTCCTGAGAGAGAGGTGGAGTTCGGTATTGAATTGTTGCCTGGTACAACTCCTATCTCTATTACTCCTTATAGAATGGCACCAGCAGAATTGAGGGAGTTGAAAGTACAATTACAGGAGTTGTTCGACAAAGGATTTATTCGCCCCAGTGTTTCTCCTTGGGGAGCTCCTGTTCTATTTGTGAAAAAGAAAGATGGTACTATGAGGTTGTGTATCGATTATAGGCAATTGAATAAGGTGACTATTAAAAATAAATATCCTTTGCCTAGAATCGATGATCTCTTTGATCAGTTGAAGGGAGCGTCAGTGTTCTCCAAAATTGATTTGAGATCTGGGTATCATCAGTTGAGAGTCAAAGCTGAAGATGTTCCTAAGACCGCCTTTCGGACCAGGTATGGGCATTATGAATTTTTAGTTATGCCTTTTGGTCTGACAAATGCACCTGCAGCTTTCATGGATTTGATGAATAGGGTGTTTAGGCCCTATTTGGATCAGTTTGTAGTGGTCTTCATTGATGATATACTGGTGTATTCGCGGAATGAAGAGGAACATGATATGCATCTGCGGATTGTGTTGCAGATTTTGAGAGAAAAGCCGTTATTTGCCAAATTGTCGAAATGTGAGTTCTGGTTGGATCAAGTAGCTTTTCTCAGACATATAGTTTCAGCAGAGGGTATTAGAGTTGATCCGAGCAAAGTTGAAGCTATATTGAATTGGAGTCCACCCAAGTCTGTGACTGAGATTAGAAGTTTTCTGGGTTTGGCAGGCTATTACAGGCGGTTTGTGAAAGGGTTTTCTTTGATAGCTACTCCACTCACCAGATTGCTTCGTAAGGGAGTGAGATTTGTGTGGACGGATCAGTGTCAGGCGAGTTTTGAGCAGTTGAGAGAATTGTTAACTCAAGCGCCTGTTCTTACTTTACCTGTTGAAGGTAAACCTTATGTGATCTACAGTGATGCTTCACATAGAGGTTTGGGGTGTGTATTGATGCAAGAAGGTAAAGTTATAGCTTATGCATCTCGACAGTTGAAACCGCATGAGCTTAACTATCCAACCCATGATTTGGAATTGGCTGCCATTGTGTTTGCATTGAAGATTTGGCGCCACTATCTGTTTGGGGAGAAATGTTTCATCTACACTGATCACAAGAGTTTGAAGTATTTGGGTGTCCAGAAAGAACTCAATCTTCGTCAGAGGAGATGGTTGGAGTTGATTAAAGACTACGACTGTTTGATTGACTATCATCCAGGTAAAGCAAATGTTGTTGCTGATGCCTTAAGTCGGAAGTCTTTAGCTGGTTTAACAGTTTACTTGCTCTCGTTGCTTGTTGAGTTGAGAGCATTGCATGCCAGTTTTGTACCTTGTGTTGATGGTGCATTATTGGCACAGTTGCAATTAAAGCCGATTTTGTTAGATCAGATCAAAGAAGCTCAGTTGGCTGATAAGAAGATACAGAAGATTGTTTCAGATTGTCAGAGTGGAAAGGGTAGAGATTTTATTGTGAAACTGCATGGTGTTCCAACTTCTTTAGTGTCTGATCGAGATCCCAGGTTTACTTCCAGATTTTGGAAGAGTTTGCATAGTGCTTTGGGTTCTCGACTGCACTTCAGCACTGCTTTTCATCCACAGACGGATGGACAGTCAGAGAGGGTGATACAAATTATTGAGGACATGTTGAGAAGCTGTGTCATCGATTTCTTTGGAAGTTGGGATAGGTTTTTACCTCTTGTGGAGTTTGCTTACAACAACAGTCACCAATCCAGCATTGGTATGGCACCGTTTGAAGCATTGTATGGCAGACGGTGTAGGACACCTCTTTGTTGGAATGAGCTTGGAGATAATAAGTTGGTTGGACCTGATTTGATTCAAGAAACTGAGGAAAAAGTGAAGTTGATCCGAGGTAGGTTAAAAGCAGCTTCAGACCTACAGAAGTCTTATGCAGATCTGAAGAGGAGAGACATTCAGTTTGATGTTGGAGATAAGGTGTTTTTGAAAGTATCTCCTTGGAAGAAGATTTTGAGGTTCGGTCGGAAAGGAAAATTGAGTCCTCGTTTCATTGGGCCGTATGAAGTGTTAGAAAGAGTTGGGCCAGTTGCATATCGACTTGCTTTGCCACCTGAGTTGGATCGTATTCATAATGTATTCCATGTTTCTATGTTGAGGAGGTACAGGTCAGATCCATCTCATGTGTTGCCATTTGAGTCTATCGAAGTGAGCCCAGATTTGACATTTGAAGAAGAACCAGTTGCTATCTTGGCACGTGATGTGAAAGAATTGAGGAACAAGAAAGTGCCATTGGTGAAGATTCTTTGGAAGAATCATGCAAAAGAAGAAGCAACTTGGGAAAGTGAGCAAACTATGCGAGAGCAATATCCTCAACTATTTCAGAGTTGATATCAGGTAATTTCGAGGACGAAATTTCTTTTTAGAGGGGGATAATTGTAATATCCTCATTTATGCCCTAGAAGTTTTGCATATTGTTGTTGCTGTTATTGTTATATATTGGATTGAATATATGTGTTAAATTGTAAGAGAAAAGAAATTGAGAAGAGAAAGTATATGTATATGTATTTTGGGAAGAAATAGGGTTTAGAGACAAATTTATATGTTGTGTATATGTTAATATATATGACATATAAAGTGGTCAAAAGGCTTGGTCAATGCAAGAGAAGATATTTATTTGAGATTGGTAAATTACTTAATTGGGCACATATAAGACAAAAAGATAATTATGTGAATAAGGGCACTTTGGTAATTGCTTGGATAAAATCATATGGTGGATATTTAAAGAAGGTTTGACTTGTGTTTTCTTCATCATTTCTTCTTCTTCTTCTTGTTGATGGCCGGCCCTCCATAGCCAAAGAGAAAGAAAGAGACAAGTGATGGTTTTGATGATTTCAAGCTTAAATTGAAGAAAGATTAAGTGTTCAAGTGTTGATTTAAGAAGTTTTTAACTAAGGTAAGATCTTTTCTCTAATTTCTTCAATTCTTTTGAAGTGGTATGATTAAGTTGCTTATGGTATGATTGTAAGTATTGATTTTGCTTGATAGATGAGAAGTTGGGTTGGTGTTGGTGATGGAAGAGTAAGATTGGTGTTTAGTGAAATTGTTTCTGTTTTAGGATTAGTAAAGGCTGTGACTTGTATGATTTTTAATTAATTTTAGAAAAATGTTCTTGAAGTGAATTTTTGATATGTTGTGCCTCTATGAGTCTAGAATGACTGAAAAATATGTTGATTCGATTTTGGAATGGTTATGAGTTTAGAAAGATTATTTTCATTAGACCTGTTCCAGCAGGTACCTTAACTGGGACAGCTATATTTCGTGATTTTTAATAAAATGTAGAAAAATCATATTCAATCGAATTTTGGATATGTTGTTGCTTAGTGAGTTTAGTATTTGAGAAAAATAATTTGGAATCACGTTGATTGAATTTGATTTATGGAATTCACAAAGTTCAGAACTGCTGCCAGGATGCAGGGCAATTGGGGCAGTCTGGTTAGGTGAACTATTTGACCAAGATTTTGTGTTCAGTTTGATCTGAAATTTTAAAGGGATGATTTTAAGATACAAAACTAAATTCTGTAAAAATTTTAGAATTTTTAGTCAAGTAGATTATTTTATACAATTTTTCAAAATAAGGATAAAATGGAGTTTAAAACCAGAATGTACTATTTATGGTTAGGGTTTTAATTCTTTGTTCTTCTTGCATTGCTTTGGTTTTCCAAAGGTAGGTTGGTCCTTAAACCTAACCCTAAACACTTTAAACACACTTGAATCAATGAATGTTATAATCAATTGTTCTTTGCCCTAATTGCATTGTTGAGATTGAACAATGTTATGTTGTGCATTGTGAATGGTAATGTGTTTCATGAGTAATGTGGAATGAAATGTTGATATTTATGAATGATGCTATGTGAGATATAATGTGATCATGGATGAGATATATATATATATACTTGAATAATGAGATGTTATATTGTGAAATGAAATGTGAAGCCATTGTTATTGGCTAAGATGATGTAATTGAAAGAAAGAAGGCATGTTTGCCTAAATGTGATGAGAATTGAGAATGGAAATGAATTGTTTGTTTAATATGTTATTCAGTTTCAGAGTTCTGGATTTGGGTGGCATGCCTAAGAAATGATGAAAGGTAACAGTCTTGCCGGGTTGAGGACCTCCTCATAGGTGTTGAGTTGATGGTCCAAGAGACTGGGTCTGTTACACTATGAGATATATGATTTGTAACAGTCTTGCCGGGTTGAGGATCTCCTCATATGTGTTGAGTTGATGATCCAAGAGACTGGGTCTGTTACACTATCCATGGATAGAGATACATGTATATACATTGCCTACGGGCGTGATTATTGTGACTATGAACCAAAGCAGTAACTCTGAACTCTGAATATCGTATTAAATACTTGTTGGGCCCATAGGTGTCAAGGTTATATGAATGTCCTAAATAATGTTATGAGTTTAATGAAATGAGATGTTGGTTATGGAGTATGATTGATTAATGTTGAATGTGAAAAGATGTTGAAATGTGGTATGCTCAAATGACTATGATTTGTGAAATGCATAATTGTGTGGTTAACTTTATATTTATGATGTTGATCTTATCAATAACATATGTGGCATTGCATTTCATTAAAGCATACCGTTAGCATGTTTTATCTTACTAAGCCTTTGGCTTAGCGCGATAGTGTTTAATCGCGCAGGTAGTAGAGTGGATAGAGTTGAACCCGAGAGTTCATCAAGACCTAGTGAGAGTAGACCTTGAAGAATCCATTTTGGGAGCTTAAAGGTCAGAGCAGACTTGCCAATCATGTATAAATTTTATGTGTTGTAAAACTTGAGTTTTGATGTATATGAATTTGTAAATATGTAAATATTTTATAACTTCCGCTGTGTAATATTTAAATATGGGGGTTGTCACAAAACCTTTATTTTATGTTGTACTAGAAGTGTAAATCCTTTTTGCAGGTTGTAGTTGAGGTTACAAGGGGGATTTATTGGGAGTGTACTGAGAATGATTTTGTTTGCATTGGTTTGTGTAAAATGTTTTTAAAAATAAGAAAAAAACCGGTTTTGTCGACACTTGGGACTCAATTTTTAGGCGAAACTATGGCAAAAATTTTGTAAAAATCGGAACTAAAATTTGACTAAGTAAAATTGGTAGCAACATTAGGTTAGTGTGGCGCCTCTACTCAGCTTACATATGTAGGTTGGGAAGGTGTGTTACATTCATTGTTATTGTAGGTATGGGCATATGAACACAACCTCGTGAGGGTACCCGGCATTTTTCGAGAAAGAATCGCGTATCCTAGATTAAATTACTGGTTGTCCGATCGTGTAATAGTTCTCGGCTCTCACCACGTGCATACCCATTGCTTTATGTTAAGCCGCTTAACTTGGGATCAGGTAAAATAACATTAGTATGATTTAAATTTTATGTGAAAGTTTTACTCACCTTATGTTATTTTGCAAGTGAATTTGTCCTGGTGGAATCCAGAAGAACGAGCAAATTGGTCTCCTTTGATGAGGGCTGCACTATTTTTCCAACATTCTCGGCGAATTATTACTGGCCCCGTGTCTAGTGGCTGGTTTCTCGGGAAAAGAGTTTATAAATGGTTTCTCGACCTAGAGCAGTGGAGGTTTCCGATGCAAATCCTAGAATACACTTTAAATATTATGTCGATGCCGGAGGATGCTTGTAACACCCCGATACTCCATATAAGTACTATATGTATACTTGGTATACATACAGTAACTATATAAAGTATAAGGATGTCACTTTTCGTTACAATTTAAAAACCTTTAACCGAGTTTAAACCACCATACATTAATTTAAAGAATATTTACCAAATCATTATAGTTTTAATGATCTTGCAAATATATAATAATCTTATCTTTATCATAACTTCATTTATACATATAAATACATTCGTGTCGAAAATACATCATAATTAAAAATTATACATGTATGCATTACCCTCTAGTTGGTCTCGATAAACTCTTACTCTTCTCGTGGCATAACGAAAGACTTCATATCTTCCACCTAGACACCTGCGCGATTACACATCCACGCTAAGCCCGAAAGCTTAGTAGTACAAATATAAAATATAAAATATAAACATACCTTATAGAAATTCTAACATACAATGAAATATCAATTCCAGGTACCATTAATTTCTTATCATGCTTTTATTTTCCTTCTTAATTTCACCTTTCATATATATCGTCTGATTTCATATGTTATCTACATACAAACATATCATTATCACTAACCACAGATCCATCACTAATACTAACAATCAATATATCGATACACACATTACATATCATATCATTATCACCAATCACAGATCCATCACTAATACTCACAATCAATATATCGATACACACATTACATATCATATCATTATCACCAATCACAGATCCATCACCAATACTTACCATCAATATATCAATACACACATTACATATCATATTTCATAACATTTCATGTCATTATTTTATTCACAATTCACCAATCATGAATCATATTTCCAACAAAGGCAACCATAGATCTCATTACTCATTTATTTCAACATTAGAATATCACATTGAAAACAAAGACAGACTCGGGCCCAAAAACACTAATATGCCATTCAACTTTCAGAGTTAATGCTTTGGTTCAATCATCACATTTATCATTATCCCAACTAGGCTTCAAGGATTAGGTTCAACCAAGCTTCAAGGGGAACAAAGCATGCTAAGTATCAACCCAACTTGGCTTCAAGAACCAATCCAACCTAGCTTCAAGGGTTGTAACATCTCAATTAGGCTTCAAGGATTAGACCCAACCAAGCTTCAAGGGGAGTAAAACATGTTAAACTTCAACCCAACTTGGCTTCAAGGATCAAGTCCAACCTAACTTCAAGAGATTGTTACTAATATTAGGCATGCCACCAACAACAAACTCTGAAAATGGAATAACACATTAGCCACACAATTCATTTATTATTTCATTAGCACTTTCATTCTCAATTCTCATCATCATTTAGGCAACATGCCTCATTTATCTCAATTGAATCATCATAGCCAATCACAATGGCTTTACATCACATTTGAATCATCATAGCCAAACACAATGGCTTCATATCACATTTGAATCATCATAGCCAAACATAATGGCTTCACATCACATTTTATCTCAATTCACATTATACACTTTATCATTCAAGCATACATAGTCAATTACATTGCACATGTATCTTAAATTCATTGTCATATAAACCATATGTCCATTTATTTCATTTTGATCATTATTAGCAACCATAATAACATCACATTTCATCATTTCTCATGACACATTTACACCATTCATTATTAAAACATTTAACATAACAAATTGCATTGCACATACCTTTTTGAATGATCCTCATCTCTTCCACACTATACAAGTCACAATATTAGTCACATTATAATACTTCATCACTCAAGTATGCATAATCAAACACATTAAACATCCATTAAGAATGATCATCATTGATATACACATATATAATTTACCTTAGTCTTAGATTTAGAATCCTCAATATGCATTTGTTTAGGTCATCTTTGTTTTAAGTATATTCAAAGTGTAGATACAAAAAGACCTTGGAAAGATTCAATAATGTGAGAAAAGCAAGGAACAAGTCACAGTAGCAAACACCCTCAAGGGACACGGCCAAGCTTGTGGCCGTGTCTCTCAACACAAAATCACCCGAGGCAGACACGGGCAAGGGACACGGCCGTGTCTCTCAACAAAAATCAGGCAGTGGCAGACACACTCAAGGGACACGGCCAAGCCAGTGGCCGTGTCTCTCCAAAATCCATCCAACACAGCCAAACTTCTCTCAACTTGGCCGTGTCTTCCAAAAATATTAAGTCTTGGCCGTGTCTCTTCTTTGATTTGGCTGTGTCTCTTATGAACAAAACCCTAAAAATGGCCAATTCTATTTTCATTGAAATTAAACACATTATACATAACATACACTCATTCAAATGGATGTAATCAAAGTCATTAACACTTATTTTGCATGTTTAACATAATATTCACATTAACAACACATTTAATCATTTACCACTTCAAAACCCTAAAACCATCATCACTCTTGATCTTTCATTATCAACATCCACTTAACTTACCATCTTCACAACAAAACCAACACCAATTCAATCTTTTAGCTTACAATCAATTTCAACACTTATAAACACATCTATAACATACCAAATCATAACTCATCTTAAACACAACTTCAAAATTTACAAAGGAAAATAAGAGAGTACTTACCTTAAATGAAGAAATTTCACAAATCTCCAACTTAATCCTTTGGTTCTTCCTTCAATTTGAGCTTAGAACATCACAAGCCTCTCTTGCTCTCTTGCTTCCTCTTCTCTTTGGGTGAGCCGGCCAACACAAGAAAGAAAGAAGAAAATCCCTTTTAAAAATCAAAGTCAATATCTCTTTAAATCTCCACCAAGAATTTCACATTAAGCAATTACCTAAACACCCTTCTTTACTTTGTTTTAACTTCCTTTAAAAACAATTACCCTTTTTTGTAATTTCACATATCACAAGTTAAAATATCTTCTTACCTTGACTCCCCATTTGACCAACTTATACACAACATATACATTCTCTTAACACACTCATTTCCTTTGCAAAACCATATATCATTTAATTCAAATCAAAACAACAATTGTATCAAAACTTCTAGGCACACTTTGGGATATTACAATTCTCTCCCCCTTAAATAATTTCGTCCTCGAAATTATCCAGTACAGTAACAATTCATTCTTAACAAAACATCATCTTAATCCTTTTAAGAAGAAACTTGATTAGCCTTCGAGATATAAGACCTCTGCTTAGTCCTTGACTTCAATCCAGGTGGATAACCTATAATCTTATAACACTGTTGAACATTATGTCCAGGAAGATTACAATGTATACAAACAGGCCGTTTAGAAACATTGATATTCTGCCTATATCCACCAGACTGAGAATTCCTAACATTGGCAGCATATACAATAGGCAAAGATTGAACAATAGAACTTAGATCACCAAGAAAAAGATTCTCAGGATGCATAAATTGATGTTCATGTTGAGCAACTAAGGCAAAAACCTTATTAAGTGAAGGCAATGGCTCCATTAAAAGAATCTGAGACCTAACTGTGTTATAATTTTCATTCACTCTTCTCAAAAAAACGTAAAACATAATCAGAAGATTGATAATCCCTAATCTTGTTAACAGCATTACAAAACCAAACAGGATTACAAACACAACTCATAATTGGTCTCAAATTAATATATTCATCCCAAAGAATTTTCAATTTTGTAAGAAATCAGTTACAGACATCTCACCCTGTCAAAGACCATAAATCTTAATATTAATTATCCCCTCCTTATCATCACTTTCAGAAAAAGACATTTATCACTCCTTAATTGATAATTATATTTTTATTTTTCACACACTATTTCCTTCTTTAGCATAATCCTCATTTAATAACCAATATAACTCAATTAATATATGTTCATTCACATATTAGAATATTACATTATCATGTATATCTTATACTCCTTATACAGTTATACACATTAAATCTCAATAATAATTCATAATTTTAACAAAATCCAGATCAATTGATCTATCTGCCACAATATACTAACGTCTCAATTATGCTTGATTCGAACCAACAATCAACTTATTTTCAAGCTCTAATCTCTTTAGATCCATATTCAACTATTTGAAACTATGATCATTAATACCAAATCACTACAAATTATCTTAGCACAATTTTCACCAAATTCTCACGATTATTTCATACATATTTTGTTCATAGTTCATTCACTTCAACTTTAAGTCTATCCACTCATTCACTTTATACCATAAACATATTTAGTGTAACTTTCAACCACATTTTATAATTTCTCTCATATCTCATCTCCTCACATCTCATATCATTACTATATTTGCATAATTATCTTTCTATCACATGGTTCACTGCTTAAATCATTTTCACAATTCCCTTCTCTTCCATACTTTCCACAATTATAACAAATTTCTAACATAAAAGTTAGATAGTACAACTTTACCAATCATAACTCTTGACCCTGTTTCTTAAAACATCATTATTAATCTTACCAAAATTGTACTACAGTCATGTTATCTCAATCCCAATCGGAAGATAACAAAATTAATCGACCGAAACATACTAAACAAATCATAGGATTATAAAAGATGAGGGGTCATGTTTGAAACTTATTAATCCATATGGTTCCTCTATTATTCTGTTTCCAACCTTTCCAACTATAAAACTAAATCATATCACAAAAATTACATATTCATTCTCTAAATTTTTACTACACCAAGAGTTAGTACATTTTAACTCCATCTCAAAATATTTTACTCTTGATTATCAGATCATTATTAGTCTAACTCATGCCCAACAATATTATCTTTAACATCTTCTACAGATAACATTTAATCATATGCAAATTTTACATAAGTTTCATTCATTACTCTATTTCCAATCTATCTTTTATAACCATCTTCCTATACTATACTTCCTTACTTCCTTATAATCTCTTATTATACACATATGTATAGAACATTTCCACACATCAATACTTTGAGCTCAAAACATTTTATAATAATTTAATTCAGTTGTTATCATAACAATTTCACTGTCCAATATTACTCAAGTCCATTTTCCTTATCCCTTTCATCACATAATCTAATTCTGCACAAGTCAAGACTTAATCTTTCTTAAATCTGCTACCTCATGCAATACCATTTTCAATACTATTAAAACTACAATTACATCAGATAATAAACATATCACATACACATTCATAATGTCTCTCACTTTTCCCATTCTTTACATAATACCATTTCATTCATATCGAAGAACTCATCTTCTTTATTCTATACATGTATATACATAATTATGCAATCTTATTAAATTTCTCATTGACATATCATCTTACAAATTTAATATTTATTACTTTCCTTTGAACATTATCATTCTTATTCTCATTTGCTTATCCACTTCTTTTTTTTTTTCACAACAAATTTTCACACTATCAATCTCATTACCAAATTTGTAGTATTCTCATATAAAATAATATTCCTTCAAACAACTCATATGTTTAACATACATTAAACTATTGATATTTACATAATCTTTATCAACATTCCATTGAACTCAAAATTCTCAAATCACTATCTCACCTAAACTTTAATTTACCAATCTCATCTTTCCTTAATATCAACTTAAAAAAAACAATAATAATATGCTATATATGTATACATATCACAAAACAACATCAAGACATAATTTCCACAATTATCAAGCTCATTTCAACAATCTAATGGTCACATATTACCACCATTAACATGAGCTTTTAAAATATCCAAACATATCACATTTCTAGCATTGAAATTACAATTAATAATACAAACAATACCAATTTACCTTCTTACTTAATCAATATCATCTATTTTAATCAACTCATTCAATATTCCACCATACTCTCTTCATTATAATAACATATCCATTCATATTACCCTTTCAACAATATTTCCTCTTTCTAATAATCCAACATAAGATTTATTAATAAGGAATTTAAATTGTAAAGAAAAGAGTACATACTTTAATCTAGATTTTACTTTCAACTCATTTTTACCTTTATTCTCCTTTTCATTTCTTTATACTTCAACACATTTAACAATTTACTTTACTTAAATAAATTCCCATTCTTTAATGTAACAATTTAACTTATATAAATTTTTCTCATATCATTTCTTTCTCCAATTTTCATTCATGTAGAACTTCATCCACACACTATCATCCATCTCATATAAATTCAAATACATTTCAATTCACATAATGCCACATCCGAGACCAACCTAGGTGTTAATGCATATGCATGTATTACAAATTCCATTTCCAAACTTTTTCCTTTTTACTTCTATTTAAACTTTTTCAAAACTTTTCTTTTTAATTCTACTTAGGCCGAGAATCTCGAACCTAAGCTCTGATACCAAAATAATTGTAACACCCCGATACTCCATATAAGTACTATATGTATACTTGGTATACATACAGTAACTATATAAAGTATAAGGATGTCACTTTTCGTTACAATTTAAAAACCTTTAACCGAGTTTAAACCACCATACATTAATTTAAAGAATATTTACCAAATCATTATAGTTTTAATGATCTTGCAAATATATAATAATCTTATCTTTATCATAACTTCATTTATACATATAAATACATTCGCGTCGAAAATACATCATAATTAAAAATTATACATGTATGCATTACCCTCTAGTTGGTCTCGATAAACTCTTACTCTTCTCGTGGCATAACGAAAGACTTCATATCTTCCACCTAGACACCTGCGCAATTACACATTCGCGCTAAGCCCGAAAGCTTAGTAGTACAAATATAAAATATAAAATATAAACATACCTTATAGAAATTCTAACATACAATGAAATATCAATTCCAGGTACCATTAATTTCTTATCATGCTTTTATTTTCCTTCTTAATTTCACATTTCATATATATCGTCTGATTTCATATGTTATCTAGATATAAACATATCATTATCACTAACCACAGATCCATCACTAATACTAATAATCAATATATCGATACACACATTACATATCATATCATTATCACCAATCACAGATCCATCACTAATACTCACAATCAATATATCGATACACACATTACATATCATATCATTATCACCAATCACAGATCCATCACCAATACTTACTATCAATATATCAATACACACATTACATATCATATTTCATAACATTTCATGTCATTATTTTATTCACAATTCACCAATCATGAATCATATTTCCAACAAAGGCAACCAAAGATCTCATTACTCATTTATTTCAACATTAGAATATCACATTGAAAACAAAGACAGACTCGGGCCCAAAAACACTAATATGCCATTCAACTTTCAGAGTTAATGCTTTGGTTCAATCATCACATTTATCATTATCCCAACTAGGCTTCAAGGATTAGGTTCAACCAAGCTTCAAGGGGAACAAAGCATGCTAAGTATCAACCCAACTTGGCTTCAAGAACCAATCCAACCTAGCTTCAAGGGTTGTAACATCTCAATTAGGCTTCAAGGATTAGACCCAACCAAGCTTCAAGGGGAGTAAAACATGTTAAACTTCAACCCAACTTGGCTTCAAGGATCAAGTCCAACCTAACTTCAAGAGATTGTTACTAATATTAGGCATGCCACCAACAACAAACTCTGAAAATGGAATAACACATTAGCCACACAATTCATTTATTATTTCATTAGCACTTTCATTCTCAATTCTCATCATCATTTAGGCAACATGCCTCATTTATATCAATTGAATCATCATACCCAAGCACAATGGCTTTACATCACATTTGAATCATCATAGCCAAACACAATGGCTTCATATCACATTTGAATCATCATAGCCAAACACAATGGCTTCACATCACATTTTATCTCAATTCACATTATACACTTTATCATTCAAGCATACATAGTCAATTACATTGCACATGTATCTTAAATTCATTGTCATATAAACCATATGTCCATTTATTTCATTTTGATCATTATTAGCAACCATAATAACATCACATTTCATCATTTCTCATGACACATTTACACCATTCATTATTAAAACATTTAACATAACAAATTGCATTGCACATACCTTTTTGAATGATCCTCATCTCTTCCACACTATACAAGTCACAATATTAGTCACATTATAATACTTCATCACTCAAGTATGCATAATCAAACACATTAAACATCCATTAAGAATGATCATCATTGATATACACATATATAATTTACCTTAGTCTTAGATTTAGAATCCTCAATATGCATTTGTTTAGGTCATCTTTGTTTTAAGTATATTCAAAGTATAGATACAAAAAGACCTTGGAAAGATTCAATAATGTGAGAAAAGCAAGGAACAAGTCACAGTAGCAAACACCCTCAAGGGACATGGCCAAGCTTGTGGTCGTGTCTCTCAACACAAAATCACCCGAGGCAGACACGGGCAAGGGACACGGCCGTGTCTCTCAACAAAAATCAGGCAGTGGTAGACACACTCAAGGGACACGGCCAAGCCAGTGGCCGTGTCTCTCCAAAATCCATCCAACACGGCCAAACTTCTCTCAACTTGGCCGTGTCTGTCACGACCCAATTTGTACATATGTACAGTATATCCATGTACAGTATATCCGCGTATAGTAAGAGGAGCCATCACGAGTAACCACCAAAGAACACAAAGTGAAAGGAAGTTTTATAGGACAAAAAGGACCTAACTGAAAAGATTATAAAAATTTTGGGGAGGTGACTATAATTTCAAAAGGATTTGGGGAGGTAACTGTAATTTCTAAAAGTTGTACTTGAGGTTCTTAATAGTGCACATAACAGACTCCAAAAATGGAAAGTAGAGAAAAATCGGGGTAGCAACGGTGCGATACGGTTTTTCCCGAAAACGCACGGTTTGGAAGATATAGGGGATTTTGACTAGGGGCATCATGGTCATTTTTAAAAGTCTCTCGAAAGTAATAATGGATCTCAAAAATGAAAAGTAGAGGAAAAACTGAGTCAAAAAGTGTACCACAGCATTCGGCGGAAGTGCGTGGTTTAAAAGTTACGAACAAGTAACCGCCGGAGGGTATTTTGGTCTTTTCATATTTTAGACCATAAAATTACAGCACAAGGAGGTTGATGGGCCAAAATATAATTAAAATGAAGTCCAAGGGCTTGGGTTGTAAATAAATAAAAGAAGGAGACATTTGGACCAATGAGAATTAGCCATTTTCCCACATATGTGTACCAATGGGAAATCAACATTTACACCATGACATATTACCCTCTCTTGGCTGCCATTTGGAGGAGAGAACACCACAAAAATAAAGCCAAGAACTCTCTTTGTTCTTGCTTGGCCGAAAATAAGAGAAAGGGAAAAGAGAGAGAGATTGTTTTTTTTTCAAGTAGCTAAATTTGGAGAAAAAAAGAGAGGTTGCAAACTTGGGTGGAGAATAAGATTTTAAGGTAAGGAAATTCATCTATGGTTCTATTTCTTTCATTGGTTATAGTATTTGTAAGATAAAAATGAAAGAATAAATATGATGATTATAGAAAATTTAAGAAGTTGAAGAAAAGTGAAAGAGATGATTTGCACATATAAGATTAAGGATAAAAAGGATGACTAGTAGTATTAGTTAGCAAAATAAGGCATGAAGCACTTAAATTTTATTATGTTCTTGACATGGATTTTATGAAAATTATAGGAAATCAAGAAGTGAGAGAGAAGGAAGCAAAGAAGACATAAAAGAACTAGAAACAAGTGAAAAGAATTAAGGTTTGGTACTTAAATCATTGCCTTTTCAATTAATTCACATATTTTGCATTATGGGACTTTTGAAATAGTTTTGAAATGATGTTATTATGTGTGGTAAATATGTGGGAAAGTACTCTTGAACCATTTGTAATCAATTGATTGTGAAAAGAATGAAAACAAAACAAACTAGCTAAACTTTGCTCAAATATCCATAAACTTTGATGAACTTTTAATCACCCCTTTGGGTTGATTTTTGAAAGAAGGACCCTTATTCTTTCAATGGTATCACAAAAGGAGTCAAAAAATCAATTTTGCAAGAAAAAAATGAATTTCCCTCAAGTTTTGAAAATTGGGCCGAATGGTCCCTTTTGGGCACCATTCTGCAGCTTTCATTTTGGGCAGTCCGTTGAAGGGGCAAACGAAGGAATTTTCCAATGAAATTTTACATGCATTTAGTTAACTTATGAAAGTGTTTTCCTGCAAAAATTCAGCCAAAAATAAGTTTGTTTACTTGGTCAAAACTGTTGCCAAAGTTGACTGATTTTCAGCAGTAAAAACAGATTTTACCATTTAGTTGTCGCGCGCCATTGCGTGTTGCCGATTTTACACGCCGCGCTACTATTCATTTGGTCATTTTTCTAAATGTGTTAAAACTTGAATATTATGATATGGATTGATGTTAAATCATATAAAATGACATGAAGGAGAATTGGAAATGATCAGAAAGGCATCATGACAAGCTATTTTGACAATACATGCATTATGGAAAAATCATGACTTATTGAATATCATGACCAAAGTAATTTAATAAATTATTTATGCTCTACTTGGTATATTAGAACCCTTGAGATAAGGGTATGATGCATCATACTATTACTACAGTACTGCTTATGACATGATATGATATTCCGGCTGAAGGCCGATGATTACAATGACATGATCAATGATGCAATGATAATGGCCATTGGCACATGTGCAAGAATTATGATGAAAGATAATGAAATATGATCATGACGAGATATGTTTATCATGACCCTTCCTTATCCGCTGACGTTCTGTTAAACCAGTAGAGCAACCAAAATGATAAAAGCAAGAAAAATGATTTAAATTCAAATTATTCAGTCAAGCCTTTTTACCATCTGTGTTTTGTATTTATTCCTTTCAAGTATTTAAAGTATATAAATGTATGTTCAAATCATTCTTTCATTTTAATTATTTATTGCAATGATTTAAGTACCCACTAAGCAATTGCTTAGCGAGTTTAGTTTCCTTCTAAACTCGTAGGTTAAAAGAGGAGACGAGATTGCAGCATGTCCTACGCAGCTGGCCTTGACTACTACTTTGGGTAGGAGTTTGGATATGATTGATTGTAGTAATATGGCATGTACATAAGCTTGTATGATCTAGCAAATAAATGTATAATAATGAAAAGCTAGAACACGTACACTGCTAGTAATCTAATAAATCTTATTTGGGTTTAGCACTTATGTATGCAAGTATAGAAGTGTGAATTCTTCTTGCAGGATTGTAGTTGAGGTTATAAGGGTGGATTATTGGGAGTGTGCTTGAGTTGAATTGTGAAACAAAATGTTTTTCAAAAATTAAAGAATCAGTTTTGGCGACACTTGGGACCTCCATTTTTAGGGGAGGTTATGGCAAAATTTTTTAAAATCTACACTTAAAATTGGCTATGTAAAATATTAAGACACAACCACCATGAGTTAACAGTCCATCTTGGTCTATAAACATAGGCTAAGATGGGGTGTTACAGTGTCTTCCAAAAATATTAAGTCTTGGCCGTGTCTCTTCTTTGATTTGGCCGTGTCTCTTATGAACAAAACCCTAAAAATGGCCAATTCTCTTTTCATTGAAATTAAACACATTATACATAACATACACTCATTCAAATGGATGTAATCAAAGTCATTAACACTTATTTTGCATGTTTAACACAATATTCACATTAACAATACATTTAATCATTTACCACTTCAAAACCCTAAAACCATCATCACTCTTGATCTTTCATTATCAACATCCACTTAACTTACCATCTTCACAACAAAACCAACACCAATTCAATCTTTTAGCTTACAATCAATTTCAACACTTATAAACACATCTATAACATACCAAATCATAACTCATCTTAAACACAACTTCAAAATTTACAAAGGAAAATAAGAGAGTACTTACCTTAAATGAAGAAATTTTACAAATCTCCAGCTTAATCCTTTGATTCTTCCTTCAATTTGAGCTTAGAACATCACAAGCCTCTCTTGCTCTCTTGCTTCCTCTTCTCTTTGGGTGAGCCGGCCAACACAAGAAAGAAAGAAGAAAATCCCTTTTAAAAATCAAAGTCAATATCTCTTTAAATCTCCACCAAGAATTTCACATTAAGCAATTACCTAAACACACTTCTTTACTTTGTTTTAACTTCCTTTAAAAACAATTACCCTTTTTTGTAATTTCACATATCACAAGTTAAAATATCTTCTTACCTTGACTCCCCATTTGACCAACTTATATGTTATATATATTACAATATACACAACATATACATTCTCTTAACACACTCATTTCCTTTGCAAAACCATATATCATTTAATTCAAATCAAAACAACAATTGTATCAAAACTTCTAGGCACACTTTGGGATATTACAATGCTTGGTGGTCGGCCCGGTATGGTCATAATACTGAGTCATTTCTCCATTTATCGGGTCCATTTTATGCCCATTTTATTCAAATGAGACTCTTGTACTTTGATGTGTCTCCTGTCGGTGTGCGGGAGATTTCCGATGGAAATGAGGGTAGAGATGAGGAGGAACATCATGGAGATGTAGGAGAGTCTATTCCACATCTGGGGACCAATACTTCTCAGGTAAAACTCTTACCACTTTTCCATTGCAACTGCTCTTTCTTTCTTTGATTCTTTAATGATCATTGCAGGTTGTTGGCTCATTTGATCATGAGGCTAGACCTTCTTTTACTGACCCTTCATTTGCTCATTCTATCCCGCCAGATATGCCATCTTATCCGCAAGGCATTGATATGAATTACCTGGTACGTTTCTTATTTCGCAATAGTTTATGCTATATATATGCATGATTATGTATGCTCTTACATTTTTCCTTCTTGGCTCACAGCGGATGCTCGAAGAACAAAATAAGAAGCTTCAAGAAGAGTTATCTGCAAGTCATCAGCAAGCTTCTCATTTTGAAAATTTATATCATCAATCCGAACAAAATTTTCGTGACTTCCGATTTCAAGGAATGAGGGATCCCGGTGCTTCTTCATCGAGAGACCCCCAGACTGATGACCATGAGATCCTTTTGTCTGCTTCTAATGAGGACCATGACAAATCGGAACTCCAAGGCAATAGGGATTTTAGTGCTTCTACTTCGAATGATCCCGGGACGAGTAATTTGCCCCCTACTTCAACAGGCGATGACTTTTTCAAGTCTTTATTTGGTGACCTACCACCACCCTCTTAGTGACATGTAAACATTATAGCAATTATATAATAATGAAAAATATGCTCTCTTTCTCTCTATTTTCTTGTGCTACTGCCATTTTTTTTTAGTTACTGCTAAAATTTTTTTTATTTTTTATTTTTTTTATATATATAATACATCATAATTAATATCCACTTCTTTTGTTAAACCAAATTTAATATGGTAAAGGAAATTGATCACCACTTCCTTTTCTTATGCCATATGGTCTTATCCTTTCCCATCATCTTTTCCATTTCACTTTTGGAAAAGGTTTATCTTCTTCTATATAAATAATCTTGCATGCCATATTTCAATTCATAAACCAAAAATCTCTCTCCTTCAACGTGAAGACTTCCTTTAGCAATTTTGGTTCCCCTTTATTCATCAACCATGACCGAGCACCATTTAAAGAAAATAAAAATTCTATTTAAGAATATGGATGCCAACAATTGGAAGCAAATTTCATGGTCCAAGCTTGATGTTTTAAAATGCTTTCAAAATGTCAAATTGGACCATTCTTTCTTACATGCCGTGGCTTCCCAGTGGGATATGGATTCTAGGGTATTTAGAATTAATGGCTTTGAAATGTGCCCCTTGATTGAAGAATTTGAGGCCATCCTTGGACATCCCAATAATCAACGAATGGCGTTACCCACATTGATTTCCAAAACTCAACAGAAGATGCAAATGTTATTTCAAATTCCGAAACCCGAGATTCTTCGGTTGATGAGAGGTGAAAAAATTCTACTTGCTCCTTTGATTGACTTTTGTCTTTCTCATTTGGCTCCTACTAAGGCCTGTGGATGCATGCTTTGTCTTTGCCTGCTCGGCCAATTCTTACTTGTTTCTTCTGACGTCAATATTGACCCACGAGTATTGGATATCATGGATCAAATGGAAGGAGGCTTGTCGGCGGCACCTGTGATCTTAGCTGAGACCTTAGTTGGATTAGACCGATTTAAATCAAGATTGTCAAAGATATTGACTGGGAGCCCGTTGCTGCTTCAGGTAATTACCTAAACTACCCTTCCGGGTTTTCAATTTAGGTTTTTTTTTATCGCTCTAACTTTTACCTAGTCCGCCCATGCGCGTTTTCGGAACTAGCGAGCTGTCCTAATTTTTGCCTAAGCTGCCCTTGCGGGTTTTCAGCTTAGCAGACTCCCTTTTTTTTTAATTCTTTCTTCGCAGGTTTGGCTTCAGAAACGTCTTTGTTTGCATGATACTCCCTCCATGGATTTTGCCAGATACCTGCCATGTCATCATTCTGCTAGGAAGCTGCTCCATCCTGCTTCTTCATATGCTGACTGGGTTGATTGGATCCACTCACGCTCCGAAGTCAATATCCGTTGGTTGGTACCTTGGTGGACGATTTCTCATATTACCATGCGGACATACTTGATGTACGTTCCTCTTGCTGTACTTCGTCAAGGTACATGCTATGATCCTCACCGACTTGGGCGTCAGTATGGAGCTGAGCCTCATGATTCTGACTTTGTTCCTGACCTAAACATGCCTTGCTTGACTGAAGCCTACTTGGACCGGTTGAGGCAAAGCTGGCCTGCACGTTACACTTATCGGCTGCCATAGATTTTACATTTGTTAATTCATAAAGTGTATTGTTAGGATGAAAAAATAATTAGAGTAATAAAAGATGCTTCTTTTCCATTTATAATTTGTCATCACCTTTTGCAATTATGATTACTTATTTCATCCATGTCTGGTCATATACTCATAACAGTGCACAAAGAGCAATTTAATTATTAATTCTGTTTTATTAAATTAGGGAACAACCAAACATAAAGCCTGCATACACAAGATTACTCCCGTTGCCAATCAGCCCTTTCGGGTTTTCTAATTGACGATTTTCTCTCATTAGCCCTAATTGTTGCCTAGCCCGCCCTTTCGGGTTTTTCGAACTAGCGGACTGCTCTAACTTTTCCCTAGGCTGCCCTTTTTGGGTTTTCAACCTAGCGAGCTCTTTCTTTTTCAATTTTCATACATAAAACCTCTTCAACCTGTCAATGTTTACTGGCTCACTAAATTCGTTCCCATCCATGTCTGATAACTTCACCGCACCTTTGCTCATGACTTATTTCACGACATATGGTCCTTCCCAGCTATGTCTAAACTTCCCTCTTGGATCAGATACATTAGGCTTACATTGCTTCAATACCAAATCCCCAACCCTGAATCTTTGAATTTTGACCCTTCTATTGTAGGCTCGAGCTATCTTCTTTTGATACAGTTGGTGATGATACAGTGCCTTTAGCCTTCTCTCTTCTAATAGAGCTAACTGAGTGTATCTGCTTGCTACCCATTCTATTTCAGGCAGCTCCGCTTCCAAGACTACTCTCAATGACTTGATCTCAATCTCAATTGGTAATACTGCTTCCATCCCATAAACCAAAGAGAACGGTGTCATTCCAGTAGGTGTTCGTACACTCGTCCTATATCCCCATAAAGCAAAGGGAAGCATTTCTGACCAATCCCTGTAAGTCTTGGTCATCTTGGACAGAATTTGCTTAATTGTCTTGTTTGTTGCTTCCACTGCACCATTAGCCTTTGGTCTATAAGGAGAGTGTAATATCCCAAAATATACCCTAAAAGTTTTGTAAATTATTGTTGTATTTGGATTTAATGTATATGTTTAATGGAAAGAGAAAAGAAGTAAAGAGAGGGTGTATATGTTGTATATATATATATATTTGTATATATATATATAACATATACAAGTCAAAGAAATGGAAGTCAAAAGAAGATAAATTAATAAAAAGGAAATATTATAAGAGATAGATGTATATGAAGGATAATATGTATATATGGTATTTGAAAAATATGGGAAATATAAATACAATATATAAGGCATATACATATACCAACATATACATCACATATACATAATGTATAAATTGGTGTAGGAAAAGTAAGTGTATATAATTAATTAATAATAATAATAATAATAAAAGAAAAAGAAGAAAAGAAAGTCAAAGGATGGATAAAGTGGTGGTGGAGGATTTTTAGAAATATTTAATTATATTATTATTATATATATATGATAAGTATGAAAAAGAAGAGAAAAGATCTTCTTCTTCTTCTTCTTGTTCTTGAACGTGGAAAGAGAGAGAGAGAGAGAGAGAGAGAGAGAGAGATGTGATTTTATTTACATACACATCAAATTCTTAAGGGCTTTAAGAGAATTGAAGGTGGATATTGAAGATTTGGCAAAGAATTCAAGTAAGTGTTCATTTCTTTGTATTGATTTCTATTGATTGAGCTTATATTTGATATGGTTAGTGTGTGAAGATGATGATAATGAAAGATTGAAGCATATAGATATGTTGAATTGGTATTTAGATGATGATAAAATGGTTATTTGTGAGGATGATGATGGATTGTTGAAATTGTTTAGTAAAGGTTTAATATAAATGAGTTGGGGAATTGAATAATTGATATATGGATGATGTATATAATGATTATTATTATGATATGTTGAAGTTATTTAAGTGTTAGATTAATTTGTAATTGATGTATGTTATGAGTTTGATCAATTATTATCTTGGATTTTCTATATGTTTGTGTTTATTGAAGTTAAAAACACAAAATACATGAGTTTGGTCCGAAACAGAGGCAAAATGGATGCCACGGTCATGGCAAATGAGTGCCACGGTCGTGGCAAGTGAGGGACACGACCGTGGGGGTTTAGAGAAAAGTGGGCAGATTCGGTTGCTAACCCACGGCCGTGGGGTTGTGAGGCCACGACCGTGGGGACTTAGATAATGGTTTTGGTTTGTAATTTGTGATCTATGGGTCTAGTATGAGACTAATAGGTGAATAAGTGTATTGGAATTCATGTGTATTTGTAAGTAAGTGTGTATTCTTCCTTTTGGATTAGGTTGTGAAGAGGTTGAGTTGTCTTAACCTAGATGTGAAGAATTCTTGGAAGAGGAAGTGTATAGATTGATGTGAGTTGCTCTTGAGGTAAGTACAAACTTACATGGTTGCATTCATTTACATGATTTTGAGACTTAACACATTTGGTTACAAATGTGTTAAGTAATCTACTATATTGTTATTACTATTTGATTAATGTTATGATTTGTATAATGTGAATTGTGATATGATGAGATGTGATGCCATTGTGGTTGGCTATAATGATTCAAATGAAATAAATGGGGCATGTTTGCCTAGATGATGATGAATTCAAAATATATGTCCAATGCAATTGGTTATGTATACTCTATTGATGAGATGTGAAGCCATTGTTGTTGGCTATAATGATGCAAATGAGATTATTGAGGCATGGATGCCTAAATGATGATAAGAAAATGAGAATGAAATTGATAATGAAATAATGAATGAATTGTGTGTCTAATATGTTATTCCATTTTCAGAGTTTTGTTGTTGGTGGCATGCCTAATGGTAAGAATCTCTTGAAGCTAGGTTGGGCTTGATCCTTAAAGCCAAATTGGGTTGAAGTTGAACATGCTTTACTCCCCTTGAAGTTTGGTTGGGTCTAGTCCTTGAAGCCTAGTTGAGATGTTACAACCCTTGAAGCTAGGTTGGGTTTGGTTCTTGAAGCCAAGTTGGGTTGATACTTAGCATGCTTTGTTCCCCTTGAAGCTTGGTTGAACCTAATCCTTGAAGCCTAGTTGGGATAATGATAATGATAAATGTGATAATTGAACCAAAACATTAACTCTGAAAGTTGAATGGCATATTAGTGTCTTTTGGGCCCATGCTTGTCTTTGTTTTAATGCGATTTATGAGTGGTAAAATAATTGAATAAAGTAATGGAATGTAATGTTATGAAGTATGTTATGATTACAATACATAAGTAAATTATTGAAAAGAAATATGGCCTGAGAAGCTATGTTGAAATATGAGATTCTGAAAGTATAATATGACATGTAATATGTATATGGATGTGGACATTGTGAGTATTATTTTATGAATGTTCTAATAAGTTGTGGAATTGTGGTTTATGTTAATGATATATGTATATATGTATATAATTATGAAATTAGTAGAAACATATAAAAAGTGTAATTGAAATGAGGAAAACATGATAAGAAAATAATGATACATGAATTTAATATATGAGTATGATTTTCTGTAATGTATGTTTATAATATTTATTTGTACTACTAAGCTTTCGAGCTTAGAGCGGTTGTGTAAATCGCGCAGGTGAGTAGGTGGTTGAGCTGAAGTCAAGTCATTATGCCACGAGAAGGGTAAGAGTATTTCGAGACCAACTAGAAGGTGGTGCATACATGTATAATTTAATTATGTTGTATTTTGATAAAAATGTATTCATATGTATCAGTGAATTTTGGTAAAAACAAGATTATTATATATATGTAATATCATCAAAAGTATAATGAGTTTGTAAAAGTTCTTTAAATAAAATGTATTATAGTTTGGAACTAGAGTAAAGGTTTTTTTTTTTTTATGTTCAATGAAAAGTGACATTCTTATACTTTATATACGTACTGTATGTATACAAGGTATATGTATAGTACTTATATAGAGTATGGGAGTGTTACAGAGAGGATCGGTGATGATGGATTTGGTACTTGGAGAATAAATCCTTAACTGCTCCTTGAAACTGTACCCCATTGTTTGATATCATACTGTGCGGGACCCCATATCTGCAGATGAGATTCTTTTCGATAAACCTAGCCATTTGACTTGCACCCAGCTTGTTGAAGGATTCGGCTTCGACCCATTTCGAAAAATAATCAACTGCTACCACAATAAAACGGTGCCCGTTTGAATCTGTCGGACGTATCTGTCCTATAATGTCGATACCCCAGGTGGCAAAGGGCCAAGGTGAAGACATTGAATGCAGTTCTTCAGGAGGCATATGATTCAAGTTACCGTACATCTGACATTGTTGGCACTTCTTGAAAAACTCAATACAGTCTCTCTCCATGGTCAACCAATAGTAACCTTGTCGAATAATCTTCTTAACTAGGGCCAAACCACTCATGTGCGGACCGCAACTTCCCGCATGTATTTCTGACATGATGTGCTCCACTTCGGGCTTTCTTAAACAACTCAAATGCACCCCCATTGGGCCATCTTCGATATAACTCCCCATGGAATGTGGTGTATTGCAATGACCACCTCCTTATGGCTCTTCTGTCTTTCTTTGTTGCCCTCGGCGGGTATTCTCTTTCTTCCAAAAATCGCCTTATAGTATCATACCATGTATCATGGTCAGTATCAATTTCCATGATTGTCTTATATTCATAACAAGGAGTTGATGAACTGGTCAAGATCAGAGGCTTAAGGAATAGGTTAACAGGATCTTCCCATACCGAAGCCAATGTGGCTAGGGCATCAGCCATATGATTTTCTTCTCTTGACAGGTGTATAAAACTACACTCCTTAAAATTCTTCTTTATCATGGTCAGGTAATGATGGTATGGTTTCAATTTTTCTTCTTTCAACTCCCACTCTCCATTTACTTGGGATACTACTAGCAACGAATCACCATAAACTTCTACCTTATCTACCTTCATAATCATTAGGGTTTCCAAACCGAAAATACAAGCTTCGTACTCCACCATATTATTGGTTGCCCTAAATTTCAACTTTTTGGCTAAAGGGATGAGTTCCCCTTTGGGCGATTCTAGTATAACTCCCAAACCTGCTCCTTTCCTGTTTGCTGCTCCATCAAATACATTTTCCACCCTTGTACTTCAATTGCTTCTAAATGTTCATCTGGAAATTCCAAGATTACCTCTTCACTTTCTGGTAATGGTTGTAGAGCCAGAAATTCTGCCACCGCTCTACCTTTGATTGTTTTTCTGGTTACATACTCGATCTCAAATTCTTCTAATATTATCAACCATCGACCATATTTCCCAATTAAAGAGGGTGTCTCCCTTAAGTATTTCATTGGATCCAACCTAGAAATTGCTTGCACACTATATGATTGAAAGTAATGCCGCAACTTCTTAGAAGACCAAACCATGGCTATACATGTCTTTTCAATAATACTATACTTAATTTCATAAGGTAGGAGCCTTCTACTTAAGTAGTAAATGGCATGCTCAATCCCCGACTCATCTGCTTGGGCTAGCATGTCTCCTATCGACTCTTCTTCTACTGCTAAGTATAGTAATAGAGGTTTGCCGGGTTTAGGTGGTTTCAAAACAGGTGGATTCAACAAATACTCTTTTATTCGATCAAAGCCCTTTTGACATTCTTCGTTCCATACGACCGGCTGATTCTTCCTAAGCAACTTGAAGATAGGCTCACAGATTGTTGTGAGCTTTGCTATAAATCTACTAATGTACTGTAGTTTACCAATGAATCCTCAAACTTCTCTCTCCGTCTTAGGGGATCCCTAATTGCTTTGACTTTTTCAGGATCTATCTCGATGCCATTCGGGCCAATTACATGTCCCAACAATTTACCTGAGGTAACACCGAATACACACTTCTTCGGGTTTAATCTTAGCTTATACTTCAAAGCTCTATCAAAGAATAATTCTAAATTTTGGAAGTGTTGCTCCCTTGTATCCGACTTAACCATCATATCATCAACATATACTTCAACTTCTTTGTGCATCATGTCATGAAATAATGTGGTGGCCATCCTTTGGTAAGTTGCTCCAGCATTCTTTAAGCCGAAAGGCATCACCCTATAACAAAATATACCCCATGTAGTAGTGAAGGCAGTTTTGGCTTTATCCTCTTGGACCATTAACACTTGATTGTATCCGGAAAATCCATCCACAAATGAGTGTAGCACGCTAGAGGCTGCACTATCAATGAGTACATCTATATGAGGTAAAGGAAAATCATCCTTAGGGGAAGCCTTGTTTAAATCTCTATAGTCCACGCAAACCCTTATCCTCCCATCTTTCTTTGGCACAGGTACTATGTTGGCTAGCCAATCTGGGTATTCTATCACTTCAAGGAACTTCACTTGTATTTGCTTAGTGACCTCTTCTTTAACCAATTCAGCCCATTCAGGTCTTAATCGTCTAAGCTTTTGTTTGACAGGTTTAATGTGAGTGTAAGTAGGAATATGATGCTCGACTATGTCTCGATTTATCCCCGGCATATCTTCATAAGACCAAGCGAACACCTCTTCATATTTTTGAATATTTTTTCAAATCTCTCTCTCTCATCAGGAGTAAGGTCAGATGCTACGCTAATGTTTTTAGGGTTTTAGTTGTTCCCAAATTTAATGATTGTGTGTCAACAGAGTTAATATTAAAGATGCTCATGTAACTGCTATTTGAATGTATGCAACCATCAAGAAAAAAATCACACAAGTAAGCAAAATCAGACTTTATTGCATTCATTTTGGAAAAGGAAACATCATCATCCTCATACAAAGCAAACAAATTAAAATCGAAATCAAAATCATTGTTCTCAGAATCATAAAGCAGGATGTCTTCAAACTTTTCTTTAACCAGGGCAGCAATCTCTTCCGGAGTTTTCTTGGCTTTCAAGGTAGCTTCATTCTTCTCTTTTGGAGTGGATTCTTTGTTGGTTTACAGGGTGAGCTCTTTCTTCACTTGCTCTACTAGCTCAGCAACATCTGCAAAAATTTCAAAACCAGGGATTAACTTACCCATGACCATGATTGGCTCAGGCTTTCCTTAGAGCGGTCCCATATCTGGAGCTTTGACGAAGACTTCTTCAAGTGGTGGGAAGCTCATCTTCTCATTCTTCTTTGGTTGAACATCATTGGCTTCATCATATCCTAACCCCTTCTTGGAATCCTGAGTTCTAAAATCTGGCAACTTTATTAAACCGGCCTTACCCTTTCCAAGACCAGCTCCGGGAAGGTAGTTCATGTTCTTCATCATATTCAAGACTTTGGAGTCCACTGCTTCATCATCAGAAATTGCAGCCACTTGAAAACCATTGAGAGGCCTCTCGACCATTAGAGCATTAACAATCTCATTATCTTCAGCTTCAATGACCACTGTCTCATCTCCGTTGGGGAATTCGATCTTTTGATGAAGGGTGGAAGGAACTCCACCAAGAGGATGAAACCATGGTCGTCCCAAGAGTAAGGCAAAGGTAACTGGTATGTCTAAAACAACAAACTCCACATTAGATTCAATTGGACCAACCTTGACGGCCGCTTTGAAAGTCCCTTCGGCATGCCTCTTAGTGTTGTCATAAGCACGACTTGTCACCTCGGTTGGGTTTAAATCTCTTGTTGAGGTAGTATCTTAAGTGGACAAACATTTATGGTAGACCCATCATCGACCATTACACAAGGAGTCCTCTTCCCCTTGACTTCTATTTTGATAAAGAGAGGGCAGATGTGCTCTCTCCCTTCCTCTGGTAAGTCCGCATCGGAAAAAGAAACTGCTCCCATACTAACTTCGCTCTTCTCTTGAACCTCTTAACATTTCATTACTTCCCCAATTTTTATGAAGTTGATCAACTCCTCCGGTGTTGTGGAGGTAGAAATCGGCATGCTAGCCAAGGCTTTGGCCATAGTCTCTCGGTGCTTTTTAGAAGTAGCTAACAGGTCCCAAATGCTAACACTTCTTTTTAATTGCTTGAGTACAGCATCATCTTCTTCCACTTCAACTTCCTTCCCCTTATTAGTTTCTACCTCCTTAGGTGGTGGCCTTGCATAAGGCTTATCGGATCTAGTATTTATCACCTCATCTTCTTCGGGCTCGGACCAAGTTCACTCCTCCTTCTTGGGTATAATATCATCATCACTGTCACTTGAATCCCAAAACCTGTTTACAACACAAATTGCTACGTCTCTACCTATCATAGATTGTTCATTTTTGACAAACACCTCTTCTTCTTTTGTTTCTTTTTCATCCACCTCTTGAAAAGAAGACATGACGTAGTCCTCATGTAGACCTCCTCCAATCATGAAGGTTGTCGGTGGCGGTACCCTATTAAATTTTGGCAATGGGTTGTCTTTGGTGTTTGGCTTGTTGGGCTTGGGTAGCTTCCCATTATTAATTAGATTTTGAATCTCATGTCTCAACCTCACACATTTATCCATGTCATGCCCTTGCATTTGGTGAAATTAACAAAATGCTTTGGTGTCAAAATTAGGTGGGAGAGGGTTAGGCAAAGGACGAGGATTTAAGGGTTGAAGCAATCCCTTTCTTTGAAGCTTGTTGAGAACCCAAGACATTGGTTTTCCCAATTTCAAAAATTGTCTCCTTGTTCCTTGGTTAGTAACATTAACACCGACGGCCTTTTGCATGCTTTGGTTACCAGATTGATAGCTCCCTTTCTCGTTCCTTTTTGTTGCAAAGCGGCTCTTCTCCCTTTTCCATTCTTCAATTTGTAAACCAGCTTGGAGAAGGTCTTTGAAATCACGGATGAGTGTATGAGACATCCTCTCACGAAGACTAGGTAACACCCCTCTCACAATCATCCTTATTTGATCGGATTCATCAGGCCTCTTCTCGAGTAAAGCAGCCTTGTTTCTCCATCTCTTGACATAGTCTACAAAATTCTCATTCGGCCTTTGCCTAATGGATTCCACTTCCATCAACGTAACTTCTAATTCAACATTATATCCATATTGTTGGATAAAGGCTTTGTAAAGTAGATCCCAGCTCTTTTGTGTTCCATCATCTAAGGTATTGAACCAATTTTGGACAACAGGGTCCAATGAGAGCATAAAGTACCTTAGGGTTTAAGCCTTAGTAGCTCGAGCAGATTGCATGGCAGTGATATATTGCTTCACGTGGAGATGAGGATTTCCGGTGCCATTTTACTTAGCAAAGGAAGGCATCTTGAATTTATAAGGGACTTCTTCATCTTGTTCAAATAACTTGTCAACTTCGGACATCTCTTCGGTTTTTAGCTTCTTTTCAAATTTCTTTTCTAAATCAGCAATCATCTTTTCAACATCAGATGTCTCGGTCTTTTCAATAGTTGCCTTCTCGACAGCCTTCGGTTCTTTCTTCTTTTCTTGAACCTCTTGGTAGTATTGAGCCCAATCATCATCATCATCAATGACCACCTTTTCATCATCAAAAGCTACTTCATTAATTTTAGTCTTCCCTTTGTCCATTGGTTTCTTAGTGCTAGCAGATGCCTCGACATGGTTTTCTAAGATTGCAGTCAATTGGTTCTTCATGGTCTCAGCTAGGGCCTCTTTGATTTCTTCCATCTTGGCATTGAAGGCCTCATCCACCATCCTTTAAATTTGTTCGGGCTCCATTGTTTTTGGTGAGCAAGTGATTGAGTCGTTGGTAGATGCTTCGTCTCCGGCGTAGGTCGGATTGTTGTAAGCTTTAGAACTATCATAATCCAGGGCTGTGAGCCAGAGAGGATCAATGAGATGAGATGCAATTGTATGCATGTATGCATGTATGCACCAACAACAAATAAGGATAAATAGGACGTTCCTTCCAACCTTATAACATCCACACACGAGTAGCGAGTCTCTTTTCCTAGGTATATGGTTAACAAAATACCAACATGGGGTACCTTGCTTTCGAATAATTCCCTCGGATGTTTTAACCAATAGTTATATTTTTGAAAATGGAAATCAATCCATGATAATTCCCATTAATTAGGTTTTAATCCATTCAACCAACTAAAGTAGCTTTTATGCTATATTGGATTAAAACTAAATTAAGAGGTTTATTATAGATAGATTTCTCACTTGAAAAAGGTAACTAATGGTTCATGTCAAAAACAAGCCCATGGTTAATTTATTCTTAGTGTAAACTAGGCCCACAATTGATTTTTGGTATTTCATAATTTACCTAAATATTTTTGCAAGCTCTTTGTAAGAAAAGATTGGGTGAAAAATAGTTTTGTTTCTAAGCCCATTGTAAAAGATTTTAGAAAAATGGATTTTGGGCTTAGTATTTGTGCCATGGGCCAAAGAATTTTTGATTTGTTTTTAGAAAAGTCTTATGTCTAAAGACCATCTTGAAAAATTTTGAAAATAGTTTCGGTCTTTTGGATTTTAAAGAAAAATTTATTTTGAGCTTGCAAATGTACTTGGGTCATATTAGAAAAAGAACAAACCAAATAAGCCATGATTTAAGCCAAAATAAATTAACCATAGTCAAACAACATGCATTTGGGGTAAAACCTAAGGAAAGTAACTAGGCCAATTACATGAGCTTTAGTCTTTGGGTTAAAAGGCTTAGGTTCCCATAGAAAGTATATACCAAATGGTACGAGGCTATGAGTGGTTATGCCATGCTCGATCTCCATACCTTGAGTGAAAGTATGGTATCCCTTACATAACACAACATGGGTAACACGGGCATCCTGACTCACGCACACAATGCAATCTAATATGATGCAATGGATAATATCATTATAAGAAAGAATAGAATAATATAAAGACCAACGGAATCAACTTCTCTTATCCCCAGTGGAGCCGCCACTGTGAGCGGGGATTTTCGCCCCCACTCCCGGTGGAATGGTTCTTGCGACTTCTGCACTGTTTAGGCTCGGGACCTTAGAGAACACGGACCTAAGTCCGGAGAAAATGGAGTTGCCACCCGGACAGGCCGGGAAAAAGAAAGGGGTGGATGACTTGATTCCTAAGGAATCCCCAACCCCTTAATGGGTTCGGAAAGTTGGGTAAGTGTGGGGAAGGTGAGAAATGGCCCAGCACCCCCACAACACCCGGTTCATTGGAACCGGCCTCCTTTACAGGTCTTAATATTATAAAATTCTTAAATATAATAACATTATCCATATTACACACAATAAAAAGAAAGCATCATTATATTAAAATCAAAGCAATGTCCAAACAAAACAAAACAAATAAATGGACACCCATCCAAGGATGGAAACATGTCCTTACATCACATGCCTAGATAGGACACCCACCAAAAGGTAGAAACATGCCTTTACATAAGTTCTAAAATAGAAAAGCAAATTAAATTACATGATGTTTAAATAATGAGGTACCCACCAAGTGGAAACATACCTCTTACAACTTTTGGAAATCTAAATTGATTGATAAAAGTAAATAATCATTCATCATAAATAAATCATTCATCAAAAGTATTTAAATAAAATAAACATCCATCCATGATAAATTAAATAAATCAAGTATTGAAATTAAATAGATTAAAGCATAAGAGATAAATCAAGGTATAAATAAATATGGAATTGAATAAAGCAAATAAAAGTTCAATTATAGCTACTGTGACTTTTTATGGAATTAAAATATATTAGGGTTTTATGTTTTAAAAGGTTGGTAAGACTCTTTGATTAACCAAATTAAGGTTTGAATGGTGAAATCATGAAACTAGGGTTTTAGACACTTTAAATTACTTTGATTTGTGATTTTAAATTGTATTTTTAAGCTACTGTGTAAAATTAGCATATTTGTGTTTTTATGTTTTTTTTATGTTTTAAAGGATTAAAGTTTAGAAAAAGTTAGGGTTTAATGTTTTAAAAGGTTTAGGGTTTACTATTTTAGGTTTAAAAGTTGAATTAGGGTTTTATGCTTTAAAATTAGGGTTCTCGGGTGATTTGTTGAATTAGGGTTTAAAAAGACAATTTGATGATTTCATGTGGTTTTATGAATTTAAACACACGGATTGAAGTTTTTATAAGTACAAAAGATGTTTTTGAAGACTTTTTGAATGAAATAGAACTTATTTTAAAAATTTGAAAGAAACAGAATCAAGTTTTGGTTTTGTTAAAGAATTTGTTCAATTAGGGTTTTGAGACTTTTGAAGAAGCAAAAAATAATAATTTTAAGTCTTTTTGGAAAATATAGTAATGTATTAGTGTTTTAATCTTGGAAAAATTAAATTACAACTCTAAGATTTTTTATTTAAAAAACCTTAATTTCATAGGTTTGCTACTGTGAAAACATAAATCAAAAAGAATTTAACATACCTTCTTTTGTTGATTCCTCCAAAAACAATTCTTCTCGGATGAACTAGCTCCAAAGACAAGCCTTTGTTGCCTTTGAATTGCTTAATTCGTGCTGCTGCTGCTTTTAAAAATCACTTGAATTGAGTTTCCCTTTTCCTTCACTAATTTGGTTTCAAAAAATCAAGCTACTGCCTCTTTTTTCCTTCCAATTTGGTTCTATTGGTCCTTATTTATAATGGTTTTAGGTTGTTTATTCATAATTATACACGGCAAGTAATATTAATAAAAAAAAAGAAATTAAAACCTAATTGGATTAGGTTTCAAAAAATTTGCGTCGAAAAATTTTGCGCTGGCAAAAACTGCGGCAGCCGGGCCCGTGGCTGGGCCAATGGGCATGCCAGCCCGCAGGAAATTCTTGCGGGCGGTTATTTCGCACGCAGGAAAATCCTGCGGGAAGTTATTTCGCCCGCAGGAATTTCCTGCGAGCGAAATAACTCGCCCGTAGGAAAATCCAAAAAATATTATCATAGCATCCAAACTTACTCCTGATGAGAGAGACAATTGAAAAAATATTCAAAAAATATGAAGAAGTGTTTGCTTGGTCTTATGAGGATATGCCTGGAATAGATAGAGACATAGCCGAGCATCATATTCCTACTTACACTCACATGAGACATGTCAAACAAAAGCTTAGGCGATTAAGACCTAAGTAGGCTGAATTGGTTAAATAAGAGGTCACTAAGCAAATACAAGTGAAGTTCCTTGAAGTGATAGAATATCCAGATTGGCTAGCCAACATGGTACCTGTGCCAAAGAAAGATGGAAGGATAAGGGTCTGTGTGGATTATAGAGATTTAAACAAGGCTTCCAATAAAGATGATTTTCCTTTACCTCATATAGATGTTCTCATTGATAGTGCAGCCTTTAGTGTGCTACGCTCATTTATAGATGGATTTTCCGGATACAATCAAGTGTTAATGGCCCAAGAGGATAAAGCCAAAACTACTTTCATTACTACATGGGGTATATTTTGTTATAAGGTGATGCCATTCGGCTTAAAGAATGCTGGGGCAACCTACCAAAGGATGGCCACCACACTATTTCATGACATGATGCACAAAGAAGTAGAAGTATATGTTGATGATATGATGGTTAAATCAGATACAAGAGAACAACATTTCCAAAACTTGGAATTATTCTTCGATAGAGCTTTGAAATATAAGCTAAGATTGAACCCGAAGAAGTGTGTGTTCGGGGTTACCTCAGGTAAATTATTGGGACATGTGATTAGTCCGAATGACATTGAGATTGATCCTGACAAAGTTAAAGTAATCAGGGATATGCCAGCCCCTAAGACGGAGAGATAAGTTTAGGGATTTATTGGTAAATTACAATACATTAGTAGATTTATAGCAAAGCTCACAACAATTTGTGAGCCTATCTTCAAATTGCTTAAAAAGAATCAGCCAGTCATATGGAATGAAGAATGTCAAAAGGCCTTTGAGCAAATAAAAGAGTATTTGTTGAATCTACCTTTTTTAAAACCACCTAAACCCAGCAAACCTCTATTACTATACTTAGCAGTAGAAGAAGAGTCAATAGGAGCCATGCTAGCCCAAGCAGATGAGTCAGGGATTGAGCATGCAGTTTACTATTTGAGTAGAAAGCTCCTACCTTATGAAATTAAGTATAGTATCATTGTAAAGACCTGTATATCCGTGGTTTGGTCTTCTAAGAAGTTGTGGCATTACTTTTAATCGTATAGTGTGCAAGCAATTTCCAGGTTGGATCCAATGAAGTACTTAAGGGAGAAACCCTCTTTGATTGGGAAATATGGTCGATGGTTGATAATATTAGAAGAATTTGAGATTGAATATGTAACCAGGAAAATAATCAAAGGTAAAGCGGTGGCAGAATTCTTGGCCCAACAACCTTTACTAGAAAGCGAAGAGGTAATCTTGGAATTTTCGGATGAACATTTAGAAGCAATTGAAGTACAATGGTGGAAAATGTATTTTGATGGAGCAGTAAATAGGAAAGGAGCAGGTTTGGGAGTAATACTAGAATCGCCCGAAGGGTAACTTATCCCTTTAGCCAAAAAGTTGAAATTTAGGACAACCAATAATATGGTGGAGTACGAAGCTTGTATTTTTGGTTTGGAAACCCTAATGATTATGAAGGTGGATAAGGTGGAAGTTTTTGGCGATTCATTGCTAGTAATATCCCAAGTAAATGGAGAGTGGGAGTTAAAAGAGGAAAAATTAAAGCCATACCATCATTACCTGACCATGATGAAGAAAAACTTTAAGGAGTGTAGGTTTATAAACCTATCAAGAGAAGAAAATCAGATGGCTGATGCCCTGGCCACATTGGCTTCGATATGGGAAAACCCTGTCAGCTTATTCCTTAAGCCTCTGATCTTGACCAGTTCATCAACTCCTTGCTATGAATATGGGACAATCATGAAAATTGATATAGACCATGATGAGTGGTATGATACTATAAGACGATTTTTGGAAGAAAGAGAATACCCTCTGGGGGCAATAAAGAAAGAGAGAAGAGCCATAAAGCGGTGATCATTGCAATACATCACATTCCATGGAGAGTTATATCGAACATGGCCTGATGGGGGTGCATTTGAGATGTTTAAGAAAGCCTGAAGTGGAGTGTATCATGTTAGAAATAAATGCGGGAAGTTGCGGTCCGCACATGAGTGGTTTGGCCCTAATTAAGAAGATTTGTAATATCCCTATGCTTGCCCTAGAAGTTTTGTATGTGGTTGTTGTTGTTGTTGTTGTTGTTGTTGGTTTAAATTGAGAAAGAAAAGTATATGTATATGTGTTTTGGGAGAAATTTAGGGTTTAGAGACAAGTTTATATGTTGTGTATATGGTGATATATATAACATATAAGTTGGTCAAAGGGCTTGGTCAAGGGAAGAAGATATTTATATTGTTAAGTGTGAATTACCAAAGTGGGCAAGAGATAATTAAGGGAATTAAAATGTGTATGAGGGTGTTATAGTAATTTTCTTTTGGATGGGTATTTAATGAAGGTTGACTTTGTGTTTTCTTCATCATCATTTCTTCTTCTTCTTCTTGTGTTGGCCGGCTCACCATAGACAAAGGAAGACAAGAGAACCAAGCAAGGTTTTGATGTTTGTAGCTCAAAAGTTGAAGGAGATTTCAAGAAATCAAGTTGAGAAATTGTGGAATTTCTTCATTTAAGGTAAGAAATCTCTTGTTTTCTTTGGTTATTTTGAAGTGGTGTTGGATGTGAATTAGGGTTTGGTTGATTTTGTGATTTGGTGTGTTTGATATGTGTTTGCAAGTGTTAGAATTGATTTTAAGTTAAAAGATGGAATTGGTGTTGGTTTGGTTGTGAATATGGTAAGATTTGTGGAGGATGTTAGTGGAGAGTCAAGAGTGAAGTTGGAGTTAGGGTTTTGGAATGGTTTGTGTTTAAATGTATTATGAATGTTTTGTGAAGTGATTCTTGTATTGAATTTGTGTTTAGAACATTGATTTCATTCATTTGAACCATGCTATATTGTGTATGATGAGTTGAAGTGCAATTAGAGGAGAGTTGTGCATTTTAGGGTTTTGGTGTTGGGTGACACGGCCAAGTCATGAAAATTTGGGAGTGTTGGATTGGTTTTTGAGAGACACGGCCGTGTCCCTTAGCCGTGTTCACTACTGGATGTTGGTGTTGGGAGACACGGCCACAAGCTTGGCCGTGTCCTATGTCCGTGTTTGCTACTGTCAAGTGAGGTTGAGAGACACGGCCACAAGCTTGGCCGTGTCCCTCAAAGGTGCTGCCCGTGTCCCTCCAATGTGTTGGTTAGGGTTTTATTTCTTTGTTCTAATTGCATTGTTTTGGTTTTTCAAGGGTAGGTTGGTCCCTAAACCTAACCCTAAACACTTTAAAAACACTTGAATCAATGAAAGATATAATCAAATGCATGTGTAAGGTCCTAAAATTATGAATCATATCAATTGTTCTTTGCCCTAATTGCATTGTTGAGATTGAACAATGTTATGTTATGCATTGTGAATGGTAATGTGTTTCATGAGTAATATACATTGAAATTGAAATGTATATCAAAGATGAAATGATAATTCAAATAAGACATGATATGAGATAATGCCATTGTGTTTGGCTATGATGATGCATTTGAAAGAAATAAGGCATGTTTGCCTAAATGTTGTTGAGAGTTGAGAATGGAAATGATAATTAAATAATAAATGATTTGTGTGGCTAATGTGTTATTCCATTTTCAGAGTTTGTTGTTGGTGGCATGCCTAATAAGTGTAACAATCTCTTGAAGTTAGGTTGGATTGAATCCTTGAAGCCTAATTGAGATGTTACCACCCTTGAAGCTAGGTTGGGTTAGTTCTTGAAGCCAAGTTGGATAGAAGCTTAGCATGCTTTGCTCCCCCTTGAAGCTTGGTTGAACTTAATCCTTGAAGCCTAGTTGGGTATATGATATTGATAAATGTGATAACAAAACCAAAGCATTAACTCTGAAAATTGAATGGCATATTAGTGTGTCTTGGGCCCATGCTTGTCTTTGTTTAGTGTTGATTATGAATGGTTAAATGAATATTAATGAGATATATGAAAAGATATTGAAATGTGATATGTAATATGAAAGTATGTTGTTAGTTTTGCATATATGATGTTATATGTATAATATGGATTGAGAAATGACATTGCATTGCACTAAGTCATATTATTTGCATGATTATCTTACTAAGTCGTTGGCTTAGCGCGATAGTGTTTAATCGCGCAGGTAATAGAGTTGATAGAGTTGAACCCGAGAGTTCATCAAGACCAAGTGAGAGTAGACCTTGAAGAATCCATTTTGGGAGCTTAAAGATCAGAGCAAACTTGCCAATCATGTATACTTCTTTATATTTTGTAAAGAAATGTTTAATATGTAAATATGTACATATTTTATAACTTCCGCTGTGTAATATTTAAATGTATATATATATATATAACTAATATGTTTTGTTTTATAAGTAAATGATCTACTTTTCTATAATGTATAATGATAAGGGTATTGAATCAAGTTTAAAGTGTTTTAAATGTTAAGAAAACCGTAGCATCCCTATGTTTGGTGCACTTATGCTACATTGTTGTGGTTGTAGTGTGTGTGCATTGGATATGGGGGTGTTACAAGATTATTCGACAGGGTTATTACTGGTTAACCATGGAGAAGGATTATATTGAGTTTGTAAAGAAGTGCTGTAACACCCCTATACTCCATATAAGCACTGTACATATACCTGATATACATACAATGCGTATATATAGTATAAGAATGTCACTTTTAGTTTCTATTTAAAAATTTTTATCCGAATTTAAACAACATTATGTTAATTTTAAGAAATATTTATAAATATCATAATTCTTATCAAAAAGTGAATCATAACTAAAATCATACATGTATGCATCACCTTCTAGTTGGTCTCGAGACACTCTTACCCTTCTCGTGGCATAGCAGTTAAGCTTCCAGATCATCCGCATAATACCTGCGCGATTATACAACCGCGCTAAGCTTGAAAGCTTAGTAAGATAAATAAACATTAAAATATACTTTACAAAATAATCATACCTCATGTTTTTAGCATTATGTTCTATTGTTCGCTTATCCCGTTTTTCCTTTCTCAAACATTCTTTATATATATATTGCCACTATTCTCATAAATTAAATACAGCATTGTATAGCATATTCACAACACAATACTTTCCCTTTCTATTTCATATACACATATATATATACATTATTACAACAAAACACCATTTAAACCTTTATAAGAACAATTCTCACAAATTCCACCTTCACAACCATGTTACACATCATACAACAATTCCATAACCTCATATCCCAACAAAACTCCTCAAGTCATATTCACTTTCAACATATCAATACACATATTACAAACTCATACTTCATAATATCATTTTATTCACAATTCATTAATCATGAAACACATTTCCATCAAAAGCATTCATATATTTCATTAATCATTTATTTCACATTGTTTCCATATATCTCATACATCAATCATATTACCATTCATGACTCACATTCCACAAAGACAAGCATGGGCCCAAAACACACTAATATGCCATTCAATTTTCAGAGTAATGCTTTGGTTTAATTATCACATTTATCATTATCCCAACTAGGCTTCAAGGATTAAGTTCAACCAAGCTTCAAGGGGAACAAAGCATGCTAAGTATCAACCCAACTTGGCTTCAAGAACTAATCCAACCTAGCTTCAAGGGTTGTAACATCTCAATTAGGCTTCAAGGATTAGACCCAACCAAGCTTCAAGGGGAGTAAAACATGTTAAACTTCAACCCAACTTGGCTTCAAGGATCAAATCCAACCTAACTTCAAGAGATTGTTACCAATAGGCATGCCACCAACAACAAACTCTGAAAATGGAATAACACATTAGTCACACAATTCATTTATTATTTCATTATCATTTCTATTCTCAATTCTCATCATCATTTAGGCAAACATGCCTTATTTCTTTCAATTGCATCATCTTAGCCAATCACAATGGCTTAATATCTCATTTGAATCATTAAAGCCAATCACAATGGCTTCACATCATATTTTAATCATCATAGTCAATAACAATGACTTCACATTATATTATAATATTTCCCTATATAACACTTCATTATTCAAATGCACATTTATATCATCAATTAGGCAAACAAGCCTCAATCATAACATGCAGATAATTCATCACCAATGATCTCATGATATTCCACATTGTACACAACATGTCATTATTCATATGCATCATCAATCTATATATAGCACAATACAATTCATAAGATTGACAATGCAATCAACATAACATAATTCATATACTATCAACATTATCATCAAATCATATGGATCAATTCAATTCATCACTCAAGTATACATAATCAATAACATTGCATATACTTTTTCAATGATCATTATTTCTTCCATATACATTTGGTTGGATCATTATTGTGTTAAGTGTGTTTAGGTACAAAAGACATTGAAGATCCACCAATGTATGAAGACCAAATAACATCACAATAACAAACACCCTCAAGGACACGGCCAAGCCTGTGGCCGTGTCTCTCAATTCAAACATCCAGAAGCAAACACGCCCAAAGGACACGGCCGTGTTCGTGGCCGTGTCACTCAACACCGATTCAAGCAGTAGCAAACACGGGCAATGGACACGGCCAAGCCTGTGGCCGTGTCTCTCAACACCACAATTCAGTACCAGACACGGGCAAGGGACACGGCCGTGTCTCTCAACACAATTCAGACAGTAGTGAACACGGGCAAGGGACACGGCCATGTCAGTGGCCGTGTCTCTCCAAAATTCATCCAACACACTCAAATTTGCCCCAACTTGGCCGTGTCTCTCATGACTTGGCCGTGTCCTACCATAATTTAAAAACCAAACACTCGAAATTCATCCAAACCAAACCCCAAATCAACATTTCATCATTTTCCTTACAATTATCTCAACCAATCATCACTTAGATGTTAATTTCACACATTTATATACTTCAATCTCTTGTTATCATCCATTTACACACCAATCAAACCAAACATAACCTAAATCCAAAAGAAATCCAACTAAAAAGATAAAAACTTATATATATTAGTATAATCAATAAATTCAACTCAAGAGATGAGTACTTACTTGAATATGTTGCCAAATCTTCATCTCCATCTTCAATACTCTTAAAATCCTTAAGAAATTTTGATGAAGATCACCTTTCTCTCTCTCTCTCGTGCTCTCTCTCTCTCTCTCGTGCTCTCTTGCCCACGAAGAAGAAGAACAGAAGAAGAAGAAAGAAGGAAGGTTCTCCTCCCTTCCTTCGTTCTTATCCCATATATATATATAATAATAATAATAATAATAATAACAATAATAACAATAACAATAATAATAACAATAGTAACAATTATACCATTAAATCTCCACCACACACAATTCCTTTTGACTCTCTTCTTTTTTTCTCTTTCCTTCAATACTCACATTGAATCCAAATACAACAATAACCCCAACACTTTTAGGGTATATTTTAGGATATTACAATTCTCTCCCCCTTAAATAATTTCGTCCTCGAAATTATCCAGTATACTAACAACCCATTTAGAACAACTCACCATCTTAATTTCCATATGAATATAATCGTATCTTACAATATAGTTTTATCAAATCTCACATCTTCTACTCTCCCCCTTAGAGATAATCATCTTCTCTTAAATTCATAATTCATCATTGTATAGGGATATATATATATATATATCTTTACCTCTTATTACTTTCTCAACAAAGCAATCAAGATATCTCATAACGTCTCCAATACATTTTATCTTTTTACTAGAGTCAGATTATCCCTTTATCTCCTTAGAGATATTTTCTTAACTTTAACCTCAAAAATCATTAATCAATATCTTAGCATTGTTTATTCCATTTTTACCATCACTTTCAAAATAACATTTACCAAACCTCAATGAAGAACAATATCCTTACTTTCTTTAGCTTGCTTCACACTTAATATAATTATTAATACACTACTATATTCAAGAACTTAACAGATAAACAATATTTCCTTTCTTCTCATCACATACAAATGATATACTTCAATTTATTTATGTTCATTCATAAATCAGAATATTACATCATACACATTACCATTAAATCTTACACTCCCAATACAATTGCACATATTAAATCTCAATATTGCCTTGCACTATAACGAAACCTAGATCAATTGATTTATCTATCACAATATAATAACATTTCAACTTCATTTGATTCAAACCAACAATTAACTTATTGAAATTTATCATTGGATTTCACCATATATACATATATATATAACCTAAATTCATTAGGTCAAACTTATATTCAAATTCTAATCTATCCAAATTCATATATTCAATCAATAAGAATCATGCTTATACATATACATTTCCTTATTTCAATAATTATATCATCATTTCTCATACTCATTCAAAATTTATCAATATAGCCAACAACTATATCTTCATAAATGAACTTTTTCCCCCAACCAGATCGGTAATTCTAATTCGGTTGCCCAACACATTGGGTCCGCATGGTTTCACAGGAGGCAAATAAGTCCGTTCATTTATCTTTTCACAATTGATTTTCATAATCCATTAGGCGTTATACCTCAATTATAATTTATTTCCAACATCATTGTCAACAATCATGGTTTCTTATCATATCAAAATAATATACACATATATCAACTATATTGAACATCTCCTTATTCAATCATATCATTTCCAACATTATTGATATATACATATTAATTTACATTATTCACACTCCCATACATTTTAAGTTCATTCACATAATCACTTTACACTGTAAATGTATCCTATATAACTTTCAGTCATGATTACAATTTCTTCTCTCTCTTTTTTTTTTTTTTTTTTTTCATTATTTCTTCACTTCACCTAATATTATTATATTTATATAATTATTGTTCTATCACACAATTCATAGCTTAAAACATTATCACAATTCTCTTCCCTTGCTTTACTTCTCATAGTTACAATTAAATTTTTAATATCGAAATTATAAGATATAACTTCACCAATCATATCTTTTAACCATGTTTCTGAAAACATAATTATCCATCTCAGTTCTAAATCTGAAGATAATAAAACTAATCACTAATCACACTAACTAAATCATATGACAATGATATATTAACAATCACACTTAGGGGTTGTAAATCAATATTGTTCTTTTATTATTCAATTTCCAACCTTTACAATTATAATACTAACTGGTATCACATAAATTATATATATTCTCCAAACTTTTATTACACCAAGAATTAACACCTTTTAATTCCATCTCAAAACAGTTTGCTTTTGATTATCTGATCATCATTAACCCAACTCATGTTCGATAATATTATCCTTAACATTTTCTACTCCCAACCTTCAATTAGATACAAATCTTACACAAGTATCATTCATTACTCCATTTCCAATCCATCTCTTTTAAAAAAAATTTTAAGTACATAATTCTTTCCTTACCATTTCTTATTATACATTTATACATAAAACACTTTCACACACAAATACTTTGAGCTCCAACACATCTTATGATAGTCTCATTTAGTTATTGCTATAACAATTTCACTGTTCAATATTACTCAGGTCTATTCTCACTCCTAATACCATTAAACATGTAATGATATAAAATAATAAACATATTATCCACACCTTCATAGATCACATTCATATCAAAAGTTCATTTCACAAATCCTCTTTATATAAACACATAATTATGCAATTTATTAAATTTCCCTTTTTCATATAGTTTATACCAATTTAATATTTATCACTTTCCTTTGACTATTATCATGCTCATTTGTTTATCATAACTTAAGTTATTCATTAACTTCAATAAATATATACACTCTACTTATAACCTTATTTCACAAGGAGCTTAATCACATTTCCAATGTGATATCTCTCTCATATATGTTTTTAAATATCTTTAACATATCTTTCTTAGACATTTTCATCCTTTCCAATCAAATTACTTAAAATAACTCATTTACTTATGCTCAATTCTTTTTCCTTTCATTTCAAACCAATTTTTTCTACTATCAATCACATCTCCCAATTCATAATACTTTCATGAGCACTAATATCCATTTCATATATCTCATGTATTAAATACATTAAACTATCAATATTTTATTGATCTTTATCCACATTCCATTAAAACTATAAATTTCCAACTTACTAATTTACTTAAACTTCAATTTATTCATCTCATTCTCTTAATATCAACTTTAAAACATCTTATATGTATATACCACAAAATAACATCAAAACATATATATTCCCCAATTATTAAGTTCATTCCAAAGAAAATCTACTAAATATCTCATATTTCCACCATTATCATGAGCTTTCACAATATTCAAGCACATCACATTTCTAATATTGAAATCACCATGTTTATATTAAAATAACAATACAAACAACACCAATGTATATTTGTACTTAACCAACGTCATCTCTTTTTCTTTTAAACATAACCTTAACTTTACATATCAACACCTTACATTATCACACTTAATCTATGTCAATCAACTCATTCAATAGTTCACTGTACTCTTTGCATTTACATAATATATCTTTTCATATTATCCATCCAACAATATTTCCTCTTCCTACAAATCCAACCATAAAGTTTATTAGAAAGAGATTCAAACAATAGAGGAAAGATCACATACTTTAATCTTAATTTATTTCTAACTCATTTCCCACTTAATTTTTCTAGCCATTTCCTTATATGCCAAAAACATACCAATACTCAAACTTTTTATTTATACTTTCCATATCATTTCTTTATATCACACTCATCTCTCAATTATCAACATTTCTAGATTTGCTTTCATATGAAACCTCATTTACACATTATCATTTATCTCATCTCATGTAACTCAAATACATCACAATTCACAATTCACTCAATGCCACAATTACTTGCAAAATGATTCTGTAACCGGTTATAGCAGTAAAATCGATCGGGCCAATTGTCATCTCTCCAATGGGCAAGTGAAAAGTATGAGTTGTGTCCAACCATCATTTTGCAAGTGCCTGGACTACGCTCCGGTCTATCAGATACTCCTCGATTGGCAATTGTAAGATGAAGCTCTCAAAGCCGCAATCTCGGATAATCTGCCTTACCCGAGAAGGCACTACATCATACCATTGTTGGGCTTTGTAAATACACCCTCCGGCCCAAACAACGCAACAATCACGCTATCACGGAGCCAGATAAGTTAATATTAGGTAAGTATTTATTATTCTATCTGCTTAAATTAATTTATTTTTCCAAAATTTTCTAAAAGATAATAATATAAAAATATAAATAAAAAATAAAGACAAACACAATAATAATAAAAGAGCATAATATAAAAACATAAATAAATAATAAAAATAATAACATAATAACATAAACAAATAACAGAAAAATAATAATAAAAAAAGAATAAAAAAATGAAAAAAGAAAGAAAAAAGGAAAAAATATAATAAAAAAGAAAAAAAAGAAAAAATAAATATATAATAAATAAAGAAATACAAATAAATAACAGAAATACAAATAAAAAAAGAATAATAATAATTACCGCGCTCTTTTGGTTTGAACTACGATGAAGCGGCATCCCGGCTAGTATATCTATATTTTCGTCTTCATAATGCCGAATAAACTATAATAACTCAGCATTAGAATGAGTCCCTAACCTTGAAGCATGTATTTTTTTGAAAACTGTGCTAAATTTGAAAGAATCTGAGAGAATTATAGAAATTATAGATTTTGCTGTGAATGAAATGAAGGAATTCGTTGGTTTATATAGAGAAACGGTGATGAATAGTAAATTGCTATTTATAAATAGTAAATTGCTATTTATAAATAGTAAATTACTATTTATGAATAGTAAATTACTATTTACTACTATTTATGAATAATAAGTTACTATTTATAAATAGTAAAATAATGCATAAACAGTGACTACACAGAAAATAAACAGTAAATTCAATTATTCACTTTAATCATTCAAATGCTTGCGTGTGTATAAATATTTTTACATGCGAGGGGCAAGGAGAAGACATGCATAAAGATTAGTCAAACTTTTTGAAACCAAAAAATTATTTTTTACAGCTCGGGTCCAGAACCCAAATTATCCTTAGGTCCAGAACCTAGAATCTCCTCTAAGTTCAGAACTTAGCTCGAGTCTAGAGCCTAAATTATCCTTAGGTCCAGAACCTAGAATCTCTTCTAAGTCCAGAACTTAGCTCGGGTCCAGACCCAAATTATCCTTAGGTCCAGAACCTAGAATCTCTTCTAAGTCCAGAACTTATCTCGGGTCCAGAACTCAAATTACCCTTAGGTCCAGAACCTAGAATCTCTTCTAAGTCCAGAACTTAGCTCTGGTCCAGAACCCAAATTTACCTTAAGTCCAGAACTTAGAATCTTTTCTAAGTCCAGAACTTAGCTCGGGTCCAGAACCCAAATTTTTCTTAGGTCCAGAACCTAAAATTATCCTTAGGTCCATAACCTAAAATTATCCTTGAGTCCATAACTCGAACCAGGTCTAGAACTCAAAACCTCAACCATCTCAAAAATTAAGTCTTATTGCTTTTCACTCTCTTTTACTAAAGTCTCAGATCATTCAAGCAGGGGCAAACTGTCGACCCTTAATTTTTGACCCAGTCCGGTCTAATAATTTTAATAAGTCCAAAATAATTTTTGTGTTGTCCAATATATTTTAATTAGTCCAAAATAATTTTTGTTATCTTAATTGATTAATATTAGTTTTAGTTTTCAGTTTTTATAATTAATAAAAAAAATTGGCGACAAAAAATTTCGTTGCTGAAAAGGGGTAGGATGAAATGGCCCGCAGGCAATTTCGCCCCCGCAATCCACAGTTTTTTTGCCAGCGAAATTTTTCCACAGCAGTTTTTTTTCGCCAGCGAAATTTTTCCACAGCAGTTTTTTTTCGTCGGTGAAATTTTTTCGACGTAATTTATAAAATCACTAAAATCATCTATAAATAGGACTATAAATAACACAAAAGGGGAGGAAAATCGGGTGAAGGAAAAACTTAGAAAAGTGATCGGACTTTAAAACTTTTTGGCAGAGATTAAAGATCGAGCTTTTGAGAGAAGCAAACAAGAAATTCAATCCATCAAAGGCAACCATCTTGCCTTTGTTCTTGTTCATCCAATAAGTAATTTTTGGTGGAACCAACAAACGAAGGTATGAATATCTAATTTTTTTCACAATAGCTTGAATCATCCAATTGTTACTTTTGATTTTAAAAACCTTAATTTGTTTCTTTGTTTTCCAAAAATCTTAAAATTGTTGTTTCTATTTCTTCAAAATTTTAAAACTCTAATCTGCTTTCCAACTTTTCAAAACCTTAAATCGTTTCAAATTTTACCAAAACCCTAATTTGCTTTCCAATTTTCTAAAACCCTGAATTGAATCTTTTTCTTTCCAAAAACCCTAAAAATATCTTTTCTGTTTCTATAAACCTTAAATCGTTTTGTTTATTTTCATAAAGCTTCACAAAACTATAAATTGTTTTTCCAAATTCTAAAATATAATACATTCTCCGAAACACTAAAAACCCTAATTTAACTTTAAAACCAATATAGTAACCTCAAACCAATTATTATAAACCCTAGTTTTCTTAAACCCTAATTCCCTTAAAACCTTAAACCCTAATTTTTCTAAATCCTAACTTTAAAACTCTAAAACCTTATAAACCTAAATATTAAAATTCAACACAGTAAGTAGCTAATAATTATAAATATAATGTTTTAAAGTGTCCAAACCCTAATTTCATGACTTCACTCCTCAAACACTAATTTGTTTAATCAAAGAACTTTATTAACCTCTTAAATTATAAAACTTTAATCCATTTCAATTCCTTTAAAACTTACAGTAGCTTAAACCCATAAATTCCAAAACTCTAAACATTAAATAAAGAATCTTAAATAGAAACAGTAAACGTCAATTTGTATCTTTACTTGTTTTATGTGATTATGTAGTTTATTATATGCTTTGATTTATTTAAGTTCAATGCTTGATTTATTTAGTTTATCATGGATGGATGTTTACATTCTATTGATGTTTAATATCTTTGATGAATGATTTATTTATGATGAATGGTTATTTACTTTTATTGATTTATTTAGATTTTCAAATGTTGTAAGAGGTATGTTTCAACTTGATGTGTACCTCATTAGTTAAATATCATGTAATTTAAATTGCTTTTCTATTTTAGAACCAATGTAAAGGACATGTTTCTACCTTTCGGTGGGTGTCCTATTTAGGCATGGATTATGTAAGGGCATGTTTTCATCTTCGGATGGGTGTCCATTTATTTATTTTTCTTGGACATTATTTTGATTTTCAATATATCGATGCTTTATTTTAATTATTGTGTGTAATATGGATAATATTGTTATATTTAAGAATTTTATAATATTAAGACCTGTAAAGGAGGCCGGTTCCAATGAACCGGGCGTTGTGGGGGTGTTGGGCCATTTCTCACCTTTCTCACACATACCCAACTTTCCGAACCCATTAGGGGGTTGGGGATTCCTTAGAAATCGAGTCATCCACCCCTTTCTTTTTTCCCGGCCCGTCCGGGTGGCGACTCCATTTTCTCCGGACTTAGGTCCGTGTTCTCTAAGGCCCCGAGCCTAAACAGTGCTAAAGTCACAAGAATCATTCCACCGGGAGTGGGGGCAAAAATCCCCGCTCACAGTATCATCACATTTGGATTAGGTTTTGAAGAGATTGAGTTGCCCTAATCCAAGTGTTGAAGGATTCTTGGAAGAGGAGGTTGTTAGATTTGTGTGAGTTTCTCTTGAGGTAAGTACAAACCTTGCATGGTTGCATACATTTACATGACTTTGGGATTTAACACATTTGGTTGTAAATGTGTTAAGTAATCTACTAGATTGTTGATACATTTGAATAATGCTATGATTTGCATAATGTGAACTATGTGAAATATATAATGATCATTCAAAATGTATGAACAATGTAATTTGTGACGTGCACTCTAATGATGATATGTGAAGCCATTGGTGATGGCTATAATGATATAAATGAAATATTTGGGGCATTGTGCCTAGATGATCAATGAGAAAAATGAGAATGGACATGATAATGAAATAAAGAAAGAATTGTGTGCTTAGTATGTTATTCAATTTTCAAAGTTTTGTTGTTGGTGGCATGCCTAAAAGTAACAATCCCTTGAAGTTGGGTTGGGCTTGTTCCTTGAAACCAAGTTGGGTTGATGCTGAGCTCCCCTTGAAGCTTCGTTGGGCCTAGTCCTTGAAGCCTAGTTGGGATGTTACATATGAGGTAATCCTCATTGTGATAATGATTCACCTACGGGCTTGATAAATGTGATTATTGGACCAAAACAGTAACTCTAAAATTTGAATGGCATATTAGTCATGCTTGTCTTTGTTTAAATGTGAATCATGAATGATGAAACAATTGAACAATGTAATGAAATGTAATGTTATGAAATATGATATCCTTGTGTATTGTTTATAATTCTTAAAAGTTTGACATTGGCATTACATTTGAAGCATATTGTTATTATGATTAGTACCACTAAGCCTATGGCTTAGCGCGATTGTGGTTCATCGCGCAGGTAACAGGGTAGATCCGGTTGAACTAGAGAGTTCAGCTAGACCGAGTCGAGTCTAGGCTTGTGATTCCTTGTAAAGTGTTGATTTTGGGCTTCAAGATCAGAGACGAACTGCCAAGCATGAATAAACTCTATATTTTTGTAAATATTGATTTTGATGTATACATATGTATATTCCGCTACATTTTTTGCTGCTTAATAAACAAATATTTTGGATAAGCTTTTAGGGTAATGAAGAGATATGTAAATGTATTTTAACAAGGAATGTTTTATCTATTACTATTTATAATGATGATTTGATGTTAAAGTTTTAAAGATTAGTTTGCTTCAAATAGAATGTGACATTCTTGTATCCGGTATACATATATTACTACTGTGGGTGTATATGGTGTACGTATATCGGGTATAGGGGTGTTACACTTATTTTGGTATCAGAGCCTAGGTTTGAGGTTCTCAACCTAGGTGAATTGCAAGAAAAAGAAAATTTTGGTTTTAAAATATGGTTTTTGAATAAGATACATGCTTTGGCACTGGCAGTTTATGATCTTTGATGAGGTAATTTCTGCTGTGTTTGTAGATATAGGTAGTGATAGCATCTCAATCATGTCAGTCCATAGAATGTAATGCTGAGAGTGTAGCTCCTGTTCAGGGTAGAGATGGAGCTAGGGTTGAGAGAGCTGGTGAGGCACCTATTCCTGTGCCAGAGAGACCAGCTGCTGATGAGATTTAGCCGGTTTGGTTATGGCATATGGTAGAGTTGTTGAGGCAAGCTCCAGTGCAGTAGCCTCCATCGCAGCCACAAGTACCAGTGAGCTGTATGATAAATTGAGGAAGTTTGGGGCTGAGGATTTCTTTGGCACTACAGATCCTGCAGTAGCTGAGCAGTGGCTTGATAGAATTCAGAGGGTATTCATTCAGCTGCAGGCTACTTCTGAAGAGAAATTTGATTATGCTAGATCCCTTCTGCAGAGAGATGCTTATGATTGGTGGAAGAGGTTCCACATGTGAAGGATGATCCACCAACTTTGACTTATGGTGATTTTCTGCAGGAGTTTGAGCAGAAGTATACTCCAAGGGAGTATAAAGATGCAAAGAAGATAGAGTTTCTTAATCTAAGACAGGATAACCGGACAGTGACAGAGTATGAGATAGAGTTCATCCGGTTGAGTCATTATGCCGGTGGGATTGTTTTAGATGAGTTTGACCGGTGCAGGAGATTTGAGGAGGGGTTGAGACCCTCTATTATGTTTATTGTTGCTGGTTCCTGGTACCAAGATTTTTCTCAGTTGGTTGCAGCAGCTAGAAGTGTTGAGAGAGTATAGGGTATTGCAGCAGCTGCTACTGAGGGGGAGACTAGAGTTAAGAGACCCCAGTTTGAGGTACGGTCTTCATTTATGAAAAGAGGCAGATGAAGCTTTGTTCCGAGGGCTAGTAGGAGCCAGAGGCAGTCTGGTAGGTCAGTTCAATATCAGAGGCAAAGACCGAGACCTACAGTTTCTGTAGCTAGTGCTCCGACTCCAGTGGTTCATAGATCTATTCCACCTACATGTGTCCATTGTGGTAGGGCACATGGGGGTGCTTGTTGGAAGATGGGTGGACCAGGAGTGTGTTTTAGATGTGGGTCACCAGATCATTTCATCAAAGATTGCCCTGAGCTACTGGAGGATAGACAGAATGATACTATAGCTTCTTGACCCAGTGTCAGCAGAGGAGGTTGAGGAGGCAGAGGTTTTAATAGAGGTGGTCAACCCGGGATTAGTCAGAGAGGAGGCTTTACATTCGGAGGCAGTAGGCCAGATGAGGCTGGGCCATCTCAGAGAGTGTATGTGATGCAGAGGTAGCCGGATGCTTCAGCCGTCATTGCGGGCACATTTTCTTTATTTGGCATTTCAGTTCTTGATCTTATTGATCTAGGATCTACTCATTCATATATAAGTGCATCTATTTTACCTATGTCTGAATTACATTCAGAGTCCCTAGGATTTGATGTCTTGGTGACAAATCCTTTAGGGCATAGTGTGGTAGTTAGCAAAGTGTACCGAGATAGTTCAGTTGTGGTGCAGGATGAGGAGTTCTTAGGTGATTTGATTGAAATGCCTTTTAAGGAGTATGATTTGATCTTAGGCATCGATTAGCTATCTAAGCATGGAGCTATAGTAGATTGTCAAAATAAGTGTGTTACCTTAATAACCGGTGATGGTAGGAGTGTGATGGTGTCTAGTGAGCAGAGACATCTTGCATCCATGTTTGTTTCAGCTGTTGCAGCTAGGAGGATGATTTGAAAAGGGTGTGATGCTTATCTTGCTCATGTTGTAGATATCAGGGTAATGGGTTCTCAACTTGATAGTATACCCACGGTTGCGGAATTCCCAGATGTTTTTCCTAAGGAGTTGACAGGGATACCCCCAAAGAGAGAGGTTGAGTTTGGTATCGATTTGTTGCCTGGTACCACTCCCCATCTCTATTACTCCCTATCGACTGGTACCTGCTAAATTGAGAGAGTTGAAGATGCAGTTGCAAGAGTTACTAGATAAAGGGTTTGTTTGCCCTAGTATGTCTCCGTGGGGAGCACCTGTTTTGTTTGTGAAGAAGAAGGATGGTACCTTAAGGTTGTGCATTAATTATAGGTAGTTGAATAAGGTGACCATAAAGAATAAGTATCCTTTGTCTAGGATAGATGATCTCTTTAATCAATTGAAGGGAGCAACAGTATTCTCCATGATTGATTTGAGATTAGGGTACCATCAGTTGAGAGTCAGAGTTGAAGATGTATCTAAGATAGCTTTTCGCACAAGGTATGGGCATTATGAGTTTTTGGTGATGCCTTTTGGATTGACGAATGCACCAGCAGCTTTTATGGATTTGATGAATAGGGTGTTTAGACCCTATTTAAATCAGTTTGTGGTGGTCTTTATCGTTGATAGTCTGGTGTATTTGCATAATGAGGAGGATCATGATAAGCATTTGCAAATTGTATTGCAGACTTTGAGAGAGAAGCGGTTGTATGCTAAGCTGTCTAAGTGTGAGTTTTGGCTTGATCAAGTGACTTTTCTTGGTCATGTGGTGTCAGCAGATGGTATTAGTGTTGATCCGAGTAAAGTAGAGGTCATTTTGAATTGGAGTCCACCGAAGACAATGACTGAAGTTATAAGTTTTCTGGGTTTGGTAGGCTATTATCGACGGTTTGTGAAAGTTTTTTCTTTGATAGCTACTCCACTCACCAGAGTACTTTGGAAGGGAGTTAGATTCATGTGGATAGAGCAATGTCAAGCAAGTTTTGAGTAGTTAAAAGAGATGTTGAATCAAGCTCCTGTTCTTACATTTCCTATGGAAGATAAACCATATGTGATTTACAATGATGCTTCACATAATGGTTTAGGTTGTGTTTTAATGCAGGAGGGTAGAGTTATTGCTTATGATTCTAGGCAGTTGAAGCCACATGAACTTAATTATCTGACGCATGATTTGGAACTGGCAGCCATAGTTTTTGCTTTGAATATTTGGTGACATTACCTTTATGGGGAGAAGTGTTTTATTTATACATATCACAAGAGTTTGAAATACTTGGGTGTTCAGAGAGAGCTGAATCTTTGGCAGAGATGGTGGTTGGAGTTGATTAAAGACTATGACTTTTTGATTGATTATCACCCTGGTAAGGCAAATGTTGTTGCTGATGCCTTGAGTTGAAAGTTTTTGGCAGGTTTGACTGCTTATTCGCTCTTGTTGCTTGTTGAATTGAGAGTGTTGCATGCTAGTCTTGAATCATGTAATGATGGTGCTTTGTTAGCTCATTTGCAATTGCGGACAGTCTTGTTATATCAGATTAGAGAGGCTCAGTTGGCAGATAAAAGATTTTAGAAAGTTGTATTAGATTGCCAGAAGGGTAAGAGTCGAGATTTCCATGTGAGAAGTGATGGCAGTTTATGGTATAAAAATAGATTGTGTGTTCCTAATGATGCAAGATTGAAAAAGATTATTTTGGAGGAAGCACATCAGTCGGCTTTTGCTATGCACCCTGGGAGTTCTAAGATGTATCATAATTTGAAATAATATTATTGGTGGTAAGGTATGAAGAGGGACATAATGGAGTTTGTATCTAAATGTCTCACTTGTCAGAGAGTGAAAGCCGAGCACCAAGTTCCTTCGGGTTGCTTCAACCTTTAATAGTGCCAAAATGGAAATAGGAGTGAGTAATGATGGATTTTGTGACTAGTTTGCCATTGACTTAGAAGAAGCATGATGCTATCTAGGTGATTGTTGATGGGTTAACGAAGACAGCTCATTTCCTTCTAGTTCGGATGGACTATTCTCTTGAGAAGTTGGCTGAGTTGTATATTAGGGAGATAGTGAGATTTCATGGAGTCATAATTTCTTTGGTGTCGGATCGAGATCCCCGATTTACTTCAAGATTTTGGAAAAGTTTGCATGGTAATTTGGGTTCTCGGTTGCATTTTAACACTGCTTTCCATCCTCAAACAGATGGGCAGTCAGAGAGGGTGATACAGATTTTGGAAGACATGTTGAGAAGCTGTCATTGATTTCTATGGGAGTTGGGATAGATTTTTTCCATTGATTTAATTTGCCTATAACAACAGTCATCAGTCCAATATTGGAATGGCACTTTATGAGGCATTGTATGGTAGAAGATGCAGGACACCTCTATGTTGGGATGAGATTAGAGAAGGTAAGCTAGTTGGTCCCGATTTGATTAAAGAAATGGAAGAGAAAGTGAAGATAATTCGGGATCATTTGAAAGTAGCTTCGAATCGACAGAAATCCTACTCAGATTTGAAAAGGAGAGACATAGAGTTTAGTGTTGGAGATAAAGTATTTTTGAAAGTGTCTCCTTGGAAGAAAATTTTGAGATTTGGTCATAAAGGGAAGCTGAGTCCTCGTTTTATTAGACCTTTTGAGGTACTGGATGGAGTTGGACCAGTTGCTTCTCGACTTGCTTTGCCGCCTGAGTTGGATAGAATTCACAATGTCTTCCATGTCTCTATGCTAAGGAGGTACAGATCAGACCCATCTCATGTTTTTTCAGTAGAATCTATTGAGGTGAGTCCGGATCTGACTTTTGAGGAACAACTAGTGGCTATTTTGGCACATGAAGTGAAAGAGTTGAGAAATAAGAAAGTGCCACTTATGAAGGTTCTTTGGAAGAATCATGCTAAAAAAGAGGCAACTTGGGAAAGTGAACAAATGATGTGAGATCAGTATCCTCAATTGTTTCAGACTTAAGATAAGGTAATTTCGAGGATAAAATTTATTTATAGATGGGGAGAATTGTAATATCCCAAACTATACCCTAAAATTTTGGAAATGCTTATGGTTGATATTGATTTAATGATTTTAAAGTGTGTTATAATGATTAAGAGGAAAAGAGAAGCATGTATATGTTATATATATGAAGATATATACAACATATACAAGTCAATAGGTTGAGATGGTCAAATGAGATATTTAATTATATTTGGATTAATTGAAATAGAAATTAAAATTAAGTGGATGATGATATTTGTATTATTTTAATATATTAATTGCTTGGTTGAGATTAAAGAGGGAAGTTAGTGGTTAAAAGAGGTTGACTTTCTTATTCATCATCTTGTTCTTCTTCTTTCTTCTCTTTGGCTGGCTACCCTTATCAACCAAAGGAAAAGGGATTTTGTTAATTCTTACTCAAGAAATTGAAAGATTTCAAGTGATCAAGTTGGAGTTCTAAGGATCTTCTTCACTTTTGGTAAGTTTCCAACTTGTTTCTTTGATTTCTTTTGAGTTTGTTGGATTGTTTGATGTAGATGTGTTTTGAGTTTAGTGGATGGTTGATTTTGATATGTTTGAAGTGTTTGGTCTTATTAACTTTGATTTTGGGGTTGGATCAAAGAAATGTTAAGTTTGGTGAAAGAAACAAGAGTTGTGGATTGTGTTTGTGCTGAGTTGTGAAGTATGATTGTGATTTGTGTTTGATGCATGAAATTGAGTTGTTTTGATGTTATGAAAATTTATTATGGTTTATTGATGGTTTTGGTTGAGCTTGTTTGGAGTGGAAAAGGGTAAAAGAAAGATGTTTGTTGGATATGGTATGTTTGTATCGATTTCAGGTTTTTGGCCTGACACGCCCAGTAGCACGGCCATGTCCTTTGGCATGTCGTTGGTTTTCTTTTCTGTGTGGGTGACACAAGCAGTGATACGCCCATGTCACTGAGTGTGTCATAGCTACTATGTTGTTGGTGGATTGACACGTTCAGTGACACGCCTATGTCACTGAGCATGTCATAACTTCTGTGTTGGAGGAGAATTGACACGTGCAGTGACACGCCCATGTCACTGAGCATGTCAAAGCTTATGTGTTATGAGTTTAGGGCACGATCAAGGGCATGCCCGTGTTGTTGAGCGTGTCATGTATAGAGTTTGCCCTAGTTAGTTCTTATCCTTATTTTCTTATGTGTATCACTAAGTGAGTGTGTATCATCACCATTGGATTAGGTTTTGAAGAGATTGAGTTGCCCTAATCCAAGTGTTGAAGGATTCTTGGAAGAGGAGGTTGTTAGATTTGTGTGAGTTGCTCTTGAGGTAAGTACTTGCATGGTTGCATACATTTACATGACTTTGGGACTTAACACATTTGGTTGTGAATGTGTTAAGTAATCTACTACATTGTTGATACATTTGAATAATGATATGATTTGCATAATGTGAATTATGTGAAATATATAATGATAATTCAAAATGTATGAACAATGTAATTTGTGATGTGCACTCTAATGATGATATGTGAAGCCATTGGTGATGGCTATAATGATATAAATGAAATATTTGGGGCATTGTGCCTAGATGATCAATGAGAAAAATGAGAATGGATGATAATGAAATAAAGAAAGAATTGTGTGCTTAGTATGTTATTCAATTTTCAGAGTTTTGTTGTTGGTGGCATGCCTAAAAGTAACAATCCATTGAAGCTGGGTTGGGCTTGGTCCTTGAAGCCAAGTTGGGTTGATGCTGAGCTCCCCTTGAAGCTTGGTTGGGCCTAGTCCTTGAAGCCTAGTTGGGATGTTACATATGAGGTAATCCTCATTGTGATAATGATTCGCCTACGGCCTTGATAAATGTGATTATTGGACCAAAATAGTAACTCTGAAATTTGAATGGTATATTAGTTTCTTTTAGGCCCATTCTTGTCTTTGTTTAAATGTGAATCATAAATGATGAAACAATTGAACAATGTAATGAAATGTAATGTTATGAAATATGATATCTTTGTGTATTGTTTATAATTCATGAAAGTTTGACATTGGCATTACATTTGAAGCATATTGTTATTATGATTAGTACCACTAAGCCTATGGCTTAGCGCGATTATAGTTCATCGCACAGGTGACAGGGTAGATCCGGTTGAACCGGAGAGTTCAGCCAGACCGAGTCGAGTCTAGGCTTGTGATTCCTTGTGAAGTGTTGATTTTGGACTTCAAGATCAGAGATGAACTGCCAAGCATGTATAAACTCTATATTTTTGTAAATATTGATTTTGATGTATACATATGTATATTCCGCTACATTTTCCGCTGCTTAATAAACAAATATTTTGGATAAGCTTTTAGGGTAATGAAGAGATATGTAAATGTATTTTAACAAGGAATGTTTTATCTATTACTATTTATAATGATGATTTGATGTTAAAGTTTTAAAGATTAGTTTGCTTCAAATAGACTGGGACATTCTTGTATCCGGTATATATATATTACTATTGTGGGTGTATGTGGTGTACGTATATTGGGTATAGGGGTGTTACACATATAAGTAATCATTCAAAGAATTATTAAAAGTAGGGATTAATTAAACATAAATAAAGATTAATCACAAAGAATTACAATCCACAAATAAATATTGACCCAATTGATGAGGGACTGCGCACGGCGGTTTAAAATTTACAAGATATGGTTTTAATGGGGAATTAGGGTTTTATTAATGAAATTAGGTTTAAACATATAAAACTAGGGTTTTATAATATTATTATGGTTTTTGGAATTTCAACTAAGTTTTTGCTTATTTTGATTTAAGCCCGCGAATTATTGTTACAATATTGTTTACTATTTTAAACATGCAATGAATTAATAAACAAAAATAAATAATGAAATCAATTTGATTAAAGAAAATTAAACCTACGTTGATGGCTCCACCAAGTTGATTTATTAAACTACGCTCGCCGCTTAATTTATTGGAAAGTTTGGATCAATTTAGAGTCTTGGCTGCTGTGTTAATTGTTTTCAGTCAATTGCTTTCAGTCTCTCTTTCTTTTGGTTTTTTATTTTGAATTGCTATTTCAATCACTATTGCTCGACTCTCTCAATTATAAAGACTGTGTTCTAATTGCTAAAATATTCTCTCTACCTTTTTCTTTGCTAAAGGTTACTGACTCTTGTGGCTTTTTTGTCCCCTCTGTTTCTTTTCTAACTTGTATTTATAGGCCAATACCCTAGTTAAGATGGTTTGATTAAAAACCCTAAGCAGCTAATTCGAAAGCCATTCGAAGTCAAAACTGATTAAGAAACTAAAATTATCCGGTAATCAAAATTAAAGACCAAATTAAAAGACCATGGTGAATTGGCTAAGACCAATTCACTGTAACGCCCTTATACCCTATATATGTATATTACATACACTCAGTATATATATAATATGCATATCCAGTATAAGAATGTCACAACTCGGTTTAATAAAATTTTCATATTCCCAATTAAAAATTCCAAATACCTTAAAATATATTTTTTAAATAGTAAATAAAATATTCTTTATTAATTATAGATTCCCAAAATAAGCATTTTATATAAAAATCTCTAGAAAAAATTCGTCAGAGTTTTATCTGTAATTTGGACATCCTAAAAATTTCAACAACACTCAACCTATAGAAAAATACACTCCCAATAATAATAAATCAAACATTTCACATCAACTTCTCAATTTCTCCACATTTTTCTCAAAATATTCATATATGTACATATATATAAGCATATATACACATTCCCACATTATACAATTATTCCAAAAATGCTTTACCATCTACAAGCTCTTGAAAATATCACATAATATACATAGTTATTTCATATTTTATAAAAGTAAAATATATGCATGACAGCAGCTGGCTCTGATTCTATGGCAGCAAAACTCACTTCAAACACTATCAAACTCAAGCCTAGGCCTAACCAAGTCTAAATGAACTCTTCGGATCTATCGGTGACCTTGTCACCTACTCGATGAATTTCAATCGTGTTAAGCTAAAAGCCTAGCAGTACATACTTTGATAATAACGAAACTTTTAAAAAAATGACGATGCATGGTGTTGTCTCATGACATTTCACAATGTGATATGCAATTCCACTTTAAAACATAATCTTTATTCTTTTTATACATCATATTAAAACATACACAAGCATAGACCTAAATAATCTAATATATTATTCAAATCCCAGAGTTACCGATTTGATCTATATTGACACCCAGTGTCTAGCCCGAAGGCAAGTGAATCCCAGCGTCTAGGCCCAAAGGCAAATTATAGTGATGCCCAGCATCTAGCCCAAAGGCAAATCATATATCAGTAACACCTAGTGTCTAACCCTAAAGGCAAATAATGAGGATAATCTCATAGGCATACCACCAAATACAGAACTATGAAAATTGAATAATATGCTAGGCACACACATTTCACATACCTTTTCACCATATATAATCACTTTTATCATTTTTCATTCCCACCATGTTATGATGTATTATTCCAATATCATCGATCATATTTGTTTTTTCATAACTTTAGTCACATGTATAATGTGACCTCTTTACCCATATTTCTAGGGCATTTTTCTTACTTTCTCATATGTATCACATTTTCCATAATCAACTTTCTTTATCTCATTGCCTCTTTTCTCATTTTTCTCACTCATCACAATGTTAAATCACTTTAATTCATCATTTTATATCACGTTATCACAATGTATATCATTTAACATTATAAACATATTACCCAAATATTTTGGGTCATTCTCACATAATTCATATAAACTATATTTCATTCATTTTAGCCATTAATAATGGCTTTGCATAGTGCACATTCACATGTTATAACACAATATTCATGAATGTTCAAGATGCCAAGTAGCTTAACACATTCTCTATTCAAAATGTGTTAGGTCAAATTTAATGCAAATATATCTAAATTATCAAAAGTATGTACATACCTTAATTAACACTCAAATACAAGTTAAAAGTCACCCTCCAACTTTCACTTCCAACTTGCCCATCAAAACTAAGGTTGAGCAATTCACTTCCTGTTAATGCCTATTCAAAATGTGAATAAATACCAATATTTAGAATCACATTTCAAGACATTACAAGCATAAAACCCTAATTAAACCTCCCTCCAACCAAAATTCGTAAATTATGCCTTACCTTACTTTAATATTGAAAATCCATTTTAATTAGTGTTTTAAGATTATTTTTATTATTAAAAATATATTATAACATGTTTTAATCAATCACATTAAATAAGCACATACTCTTCACTAAAATCCTAAAATGCCATAACCTTCATCATTTCCAATTCTTCATTCCAAATATTAATCCAAGCTTATATTCATCATTTATATCATTAAATAACATGATTTAAATATTAAAATAAACAAACATCTATACTTTAAAAATTCTATTCCAAAACCCTAAATTCAATACTACCTTATCCAGTCTCTAACCAAACTTGGTTAAATCCATCATTTGACTTTAATACCTTATTTATGCATCAAAACAACACATTTGAAATCCATTTGCACAATTAAAACACATGATTTCAAAATTTCAAATTTTACATAACCCTAAATCAAGTTCTTCCTCCAAATCCCACTCAAACTTAATTTTTTCTTCAATCTAAGTTAAAAATCATTAATAACTAATCAAAATAGATTCATACAAACTCATTCAAGTAATTAAATTATTCTACCATAAAAACCCAAATTCAACATATTCACAATTTCTTATAAAGCTTAGAAATTTGGCAAGAAAGCTTACCAATTGATGAAGAACTTCCAAAAACTCCACTTGAATCCTTAAAATCTCTTCAATTATGGATCTTGAAAGAAGAAAAACTTTAGCTCTCTTGGCTATGGTGGTACGGCCTCCATGAATAAGAAGAAGAAGATAATTCACTTTTAATTTTTCTCTTTCCTTCCACTTAAAATATGACCATATATATATATATATTATTTTATTATATTTTTAATTAATTAATTAATTATTCATTTATTTAAAAAAACCATAACTTACCTCTTCCATTCAAAAATAATTTATTTTTAAATTATTTAATTAATTTTAATATACAAAGTATATTTATAATTTTGCCATTTGACTTTTAACTTTCATTTTAAAAGGTTGACTTTTGTATATGTTATGTATATTCTATATATATTTCACATATACACTCCTCTTTTTCACTTCTAATCCTTTAATTTTTCGTTTAAATTATTTATTTAATTTAATTTTTGAAAATTCACAGATGTTACATTCACCATGGGCCAGCCTCAAGCTTCCATGGTGAATTGGCCTTCGCCAATTCAACATGGAGGACTTCCACGGCGAATTGGCCAGACCAATTTGCCATGGGTCAACCCCATGGCAAATTGGCTAAGCTAATTCATCATGACATTTGGTATTAGGCCTGGTCTAGCTTGGTTTTGTCTTTTAAAATTGTATTAAACCTAATTTGGTCTTATAACATTAAATCAGACTAGGTTTAGGCTTTAAAAATCTAATCGACTTACTTTAGGCATTTTCAAATTAGACCAATCTAATCCAAAATTATAAACTAGGTTTAAGCTTTTAAAATTGGACCGAATTTAGCTTGGCTTTCATTAATTGGGATCAGATTTGCTTAGGGCCAAAATTAAGGGTTTATACTGTCCAAGTAAAGAGAACGAAGAAAAGTCAGAAGTTCCAGCCTACATTCAAAATCCACGATCGTGGCACTCAAAGACTATGGTCATGGGGTGTCTAGCCACCATTGACAGTTGAAAAATCTCTCAAAATAGTTCATATGCACCTAAGCCATGATTGTGGCATTCAAATGTCACACCCGTGGGGTAGATTTTTATGACTTTAAGCTAAAAAAATGAAAAAAATGAATAACCAAATACTTATAAACAATTGTACTTTAGCCTTTACTAGCTTTTCTCCACCAAGAAGCTTCCAAACTCTTTATATAAATAAACATCCTCTTAAGGTTTCAAGCATTAAAGATTAGATGCAAGATTAGATTAGATTCAATCATCCAGGAAATAAATCTTTGTTTTAGAATTTTGTTGGAGAGAAGAGTGAAATTAGGCTCAAAGAAGAGATTCAAGTTCCAAGAAGGTTCAGAGATTTAAGTTCCAAGTGGAGTTCTTCCTCAATCCAAAGAATTAGATTTTGATCTTTCTTGTTATTTAAATTATGCTTTCAACTGTTATTTTTAATGTTTGTAGTGTTTTTATTTCAATTATGAGGAACTAAATCTTGTTTAGGTTTGGTCCCTTATATTGAATTTATTATGGAATAATATATGCCTATTTGATTCGATTAAGTTTATCCTTGATTATTTTGTTATCTTTGATCTTAATACTTTAATTATCTTACCAATAATTAATTAAACTGAGATATTGTGTGATGGAGTGAGAGTGGAAGTAAAATATTAGTCCATGGAGATAATAATCTTAAGTAAGTGTTCACTTAAAGATAAGGTTAATAATTAATAGGCTGATTCAAAATTCTCACAAAACCTAATGAATTGGTTTGATTATTTATGATCACGAAAGTAGATATAAGGATTAAATTGATATTAGTTTTAGCACTTAAGAGAGACTAAAACTTGATTTAGGTGAATCCAAATATTAATCAAAGAGAATCTGAATTAAATCAATACTTTAGAAAATCAATAGTAAATCAATATATGTTACTTAACCCTAAGCTTAAAATTATTATATTTAATTTCAAAGAAAATCATTTTATTTAAGCTGAAGCATAAATCAAATTTTATCATCCAAATAATAATCGGTTTAATTGTTTGGTACTTAGAATTACCCTCCTCATATGAACGATACTCTACTTATCACTTTATTACTTGATTATGAGCTATACATTTGCCTATACATAACACATAGGCATACAGATGATCATGCATGTTGCTGTTAGAATATTCTAGTGCAGAGTTTTAAAGGGCAAAATTTTGTATGGTCATGCATATGATCATTCACGAAATCACAATAGACTTTTTTTGTACTTTTCTTAATTCACTAGGATTTCTTTTGTTTCTTTCCATTAAATAAAACTTCTTCTTCTTTTTATTCCTTGAAGAAAAAAAACTCACTAGATAGGATATTAAGCTCAAGATGAAGAAATCAAATTTAGAGTTTGATTTATTTTATTATTATGTTTACTCTTAAATTAAATTTCATTTTTTGTTTCTTAGTTTTGATTATTAAGTAGTTTTCTTTTTGTTAGGGGAAATATGAACCCTAAGCTTTGATGAATATTGATTTTGATTAGTTGAATTTGAGTTGATTTATACAATTTTTTTTCCTAATGCTTATGTTTGATTCTTCATTGATTGAATTTCTTAATGATGTGTCAAATGGAGAATTTAGAATTTTTATTCAATGGGATTTGAATGCTTGATATATATATAGGATTTTGTATAACAGGTTTGATTGAAGACTTATTCGAATAGATGATGTGAAATTAACTGATGGCATCTATTCATGTTCCTAAATAAGGTCAAATAACCGTGTTTAATTATATACAAATTAATATTAAAGTGTCCAAATAAGAGTTTGATATTAATTTGAAAGGCTATGTCCTTGAATAAAGTTAACCAAGCTTAAAAAACTGACCTACCAATCTTAACTCAATTTTCATAGTCAATTTTGATATTCATGTAAGTTTAAGGGGGTTGTGAACTCTAACATATTTTATTTATTGATTGATTCTTAGTTTACTAAAAATATTCAATTCCCAGTAAGCTAACTTAATTTTAGATTTATATTCAAATCCTTTTCATTTGAATATTACTTCTCATACAATAGTAATGCAATATAATAATTAATTATAAACTTTGATCTTTATGGGACGATACCTAAATTCATAAATCTATATTACTAACACGACTAGTACACTTTCTAGGGTTAACTATGATACATTAAGTTTTTGACGCCACTGTCGGATACTTGAGATTCATTATAAAGTTATTATATTATTATTGGCTATTAATTTGAGATTTTTAATTTTGTTTATTTTCTTCTATTTCAAGTTTTATTATTGTATGACTATAACTTTTAGGGATCCATCAACATATTTGATCTAGAGCTAGAGCAAAATTTTCATTGAAGAAGAAAAACAAATAGTCAACTCAACATAGTGGAGGATCAACACAATCTTTTTCCAGTTGGGGAAATAATGATGGTGCTAGAGAAGGTCAGTAACATGTTTGAACTATGAGAGATTATGTTATGCCACAATTGGATGGCAAAAGACTGAGCATTCTTAGACCTCTAATTCAAGCCAACAACTTTGAGATCAAACTAGTTATAGTACAATTGATCAAGCAAACTGTGAACCCAAAATGTTTCATCGTAAAATTAAAAGATAGTCTGTTATGATCACAATACCACTTGAATCACTCAAAACGGACGTTAGATGGAGGAGAATTGGACTTAGAAAAAATTACTGCACAATCTAGGGCCCATTGCACTACCCGTAGTTTGTGTTGCCTTGAGGCAGCTCTGTGCCTATAGTAGCCCCTGCGGCACCAGTAGCCCTGTGACCGTAGTGGCTCCTGCGGCACACATTAGTGCTATAGGGAAGCCAAAATGTTTTATGCGACACCTTGGTTTGGATTTTTACCTTTTTACCCTTCCAAGTCTCTATAAATAGGCCTTTTCTCTCCATTTATCCACACATCATTCAACTTTGCAAGACCTATTTATAAGTCGTCTAATTTTTCTTCTTCCTTCTCCTTTTCTTTAAGAAAAACATTCATTCTTCCTTAGTGTGAACTGCCTAAAATTTGTCATATTAGCAAATTTGGATGCTAGTCTTTTTTAGTTTAGCTTTCCTTAAGCTAAATCAAATTAATTTGCTTCTTTAGCAAAACACCAACCCTAATCAAAGTGAAATTAAGGTTTAGTCATACTTTTAAGCTATCACCAGTCAAGCCATCAAGAAGGAAGGTAAGAAAACCTAAATTTCTCCCTATTTTATGTTTTCTAATTTTTCTTGTTTTAATTTAGACTTGTTTTTCTAATTTTAGGACCATTCTTTAGTTTTCAAAATTAAAATTTAAATTATGCCATTTGACCTAATTTGTAAGGACTATCATTTGATTTTAAAATTAATTTAATAATTAAAATCATTTTCTAAATAAGGGTTTCATCTAGTTGAGACTAAAATCATTTTCTAAATTAGGGTTTCATTTACTTTAGCCCAAAAATTAACTTTAATTTTAGATATTCATCCAGTTGAACCTAAAATTAATTTCTAAACTTAGAGATTCATCCAGTTGAATCTAAAATTCACTTTAGTTTTAGATATTCATCCAGTTGAACCTAAAATCCTCTTTAGTTTCAAAGATTCATCTAGCTAACTTCAAAATTAATTTAAACCTAGATTTATCAAGTTGAACCTAATTTCGATTTAAGTTTTTCATCAAGTTGAAACCTAAAACCATTGTAGACTTAGGCTCACCTAAAGCCCCATTTTGAGTTTAAAATTCAACCATTGCACAATGGTTAGAATTATATGGGCTTTGATTCCTATTTAAATAGGATATATAAACCTACTTAGAATTTTACTCCAAAGTATCAAGTCCAATTTGTAAAATAAACTTTTCCCTTAAGGCTTTAGTCTTTTATTGTGAGCTTTATTGGCAAACTATCCTTTTGAAAAATACAAGTCACCTGAAGTTTCTCATAGTTGGGATAGCCTAAAGAGCCAGTTAAAACAAATAATTAGTAAAAATAGTTGAGGAATGTATGCTAAACTTAGAACCCATAAGGCTAGAGTTGAGATCTCCTTATTTTTAGTTTTGAAATGTAAAATTTAATTTAATTTCTACACATTTAATTTGTCACTTCATATTATAACTGTCATATCATGAAAATTCATTTTCTAAGTTCTTATGTAATCTAAAGCCAAACTATTTTTAGTTAAAATAATCCTAAACCTAGCCCCTAAATCCATCCTTTTATTCAAAACTAGTGATTTTTATACTTGGGATAATGCTGAAGTCAATTTAGGGTTTTTTTTTTAATTTTTCCTTTTCCAAAATAAATTTGAGTGGTGACTTATTTCAAAACTATTTTGCTTAAACTGAGCATAGCCAACGAAGGCAGAGTGGCCTCAATATTTTTTATAAGACTTAACCTAATTTCTTAGCATTCTAGAATGCATCCTTTATGGGCTGGGCCAAAAGGCAAGCTCGAGCTAGGGCCTCATACAATTGTGTCAATTTAGAGTCTTACCCAATGAGGACCTACACCAACATATAACAAGCTTAATCTAAATTTGTGACAATTTTAAGTATAATGGGGTTTCAGAAGATGCAAAGAGAGTGAGACTTCTCTTTAAATGATAACGTAGAAAATTGGCTACAATCCATATAACCAAACTCCATAACCACTTAGAATGGATTGGCTCAAAAATTTCTCTATAAGTATTTTTCTCCATCTAAAATTTCACAATTAATTAATGATATTGCTAAATTTTCATAATTTAAAGACTTTAGATGAGGCATGGGAAAGATACAAGTATATAATGAGAAAATGCCATCAATAAGAGTTTTCTACTTGGTGGAGAGTGCAAACCTTCTACAATAGAATAAATAGTCAAATTAAAAGAATGAGAAATGATGTAGCTAGACGTTCACTATACATGAAATCACCAGAAGAAGCCTATGAATTACTAGAGAAGATGGCCTCCAACTCATGTGAACAACCCACTGATAGATGATCCACAAAGAAGATAGCTAGGATGTACAATGTAAATGTTATTACAAAATTAGCAACTCAAATGAAAGCACCAAACAAGATCATACAGGGGTTGCAATTGCAAAAACTAGCTCTAGAGGCATCTGTTTATGCTTTTTGTGGAGGCATTGATATCAAGAGTGTCAAATAGGTAATATGTTTGTTGTGAATACTATGCTTGAGAACTAATTTGTTAATCATTTTTTGAGGCAAAATGATCTTTTCAGTAATACATTTAATCTTGATTGGCGAAATCATCCAAATTTCTCATGGACTTATAATAAAAATCAAGGGAGACAACTACCACTATGATTTTAGCCCCAAGATCAACCCCCTTTATAAAGAAAAGAAGTCCAATTTGGAAGAGTTAATGATGAAATGCATTACTACCACTGAAGCAAGGTTGCAAAGTCATGAAGTTTCTATAAAGAATATAAAGACAAATTGACAATTGGCCAATGCTATTATGGGTCGAACTCAAGGTTCATTGTCAAATAACTCAAAGACAAATCCAAATGAGTATGTTAAGGCCATAACACTAATATATGGGAAGGTATTTGAGGAGCTAGAGCAAAAGGTAGAAGCTGACAAGGTGATTCATCAAACCTAGTGGATGTAACTATGGAAGAAGAAGATAAATATCAACAAGCAATTCTATTGGAAGATAACTTATAAACATGTCTCATGCTTTCAACCACAACTGAAGAGGAGGATCTTGTATTGAAAAAGGAAGTAACAGTGTTGGAGAGTGAACCTCCATTTGACATTTTTTTTTAGGAACAAAGAAGGAGCCATATGTTAAAACAACAGAAACAAAGTTTAATCCTTTACCCGATCATGTAAAATGTGATAATGTAAGTCTCTACTAAAAAAGAACAAAGCATTGGCATGATAGACATATTATAAAAAAGGAGTTTGTACTGGATAAATTTATTGCTTTATGATAGCAACAAATTGAGAGATTGAGCCCATCAAGAAAGTCAAGCTAATGATTTTCAGTTTTCAATTTTGTATCCACCACGCCACCAAAATGAACGAAAATCACAGCAATAAAATAAAAGCAACAAAAAGGCAGTGAATCCTCTCCCAATCTATAGTACCTCCAACTTCAATTCAATTCGTAAATTTAAAGAAAAAGGAAAAAGTATGAGATAGTTGATGTATGAGATAGTTGATAAGTATATATTTTATATATAATTAAGATGACATTTGCATTAGTTTTCATTAGTTTTCTTTTTGTTTTTCATTTGCTTTTTGGTTATTTTGGTTATTTAAGTTTATTTGTGTTTTTGTAGGTAAAATTTGGGAAATGCAAGAAAAATCTAGTGAAATCTTAAATAGTTAGAGATACATGCATGGGCAGTTGCATGGGCATACAGATGATCATATATGTTGCCGCTAGAATCTTCCAGTGTAGAGTTTTTTTGAAGGGTGAAATTTCGCATGGTCATGCATATGATCATACATGGAATTACAATAGATTTTTTTGTACTCTTCTTAATTCACTAAGATTTCTTTTATTTCTTTCTTATTTCACTTAGAACACAAAAAATATGAATTTTTCCTATTTTACCCTAATAAAAATAGGACTTATCATTGGATTATAAAAAGGGAATATATGTTGTTTTACGGGATTGTGGTTTTTGTGTTAAAGAGAACTTCTTCTTCTTCTTCTTCTTCTTCTTTGAAGACAAAAATTCTCCATTGGAGAGGAGATTAAAGTCAATACGAATAAACCAAATTCAAAGTTTGATTTATTTCATTATTATGTTTACTCTTAAATTCAAATTCAATTTTTGTTTCTTAGTTTTGATTATGGAGTAATTTTCCTTTTGTTACGAGAAACATAAATCCTAAGCTTTGATGGATATTGATTTTGATTAATTGAATTTGAGTTGATTTATTTAAGTTCTTTATTCCTAATGTTTGGCTTGATTTTTAATTAATTGAATTCCTTAATGATGTGTCGAATAAAGAAGTTAGTTTTTTATTTAATAAGATTTGAGTAATTGATATAAATAGGATTTTGTATAATATGTTTGATTGAGTATTTGTTCGAATAGATAATTTGAAATTAACATATAGTATCTATTTGTGTTCCTGAATAAGGTTGAATAACTGAGTATGATCATATGCAAATTAATATTAAAGTGTCTGAATAAGAGTTTGAAGTTAATTTGAAAGGCTATGTCCCTGAATAAGGTTAACAAAGCATAAAGAATTAACCTACCAATTTTAACTCCATTTTCATAATCAATTTTGATATATGTGCAAGTTTAGGGGGATTGTAAACTCTAATATATTTTATTTATTGATTAATTCTTGATTTTCAATTAAAATATTTAATTTCTAGCAAGTTAACTTGATTTTTGATTTATATTCAAATCATTTTCATTCAAATATCACTTCTCAGTTAATAGTAACACAAATATAATAGATAATTATAAACTTTAGTCTTCACAGGACAATACCTGGATTCACGAATGTATATTATTGATATTATTAATGCACTTATTAGGGTTAACTAGGATGCATCACTCAATGACAATAACACAACCCTATGTAAAGGTTTATTAATAGAAATAATTACTCTGAATCGCAAGTAATGAGTCCATTTGATGCCATTGCTATCATCAATTTTAATGAACTTTCCAACCATATTAGTAATGATAGTAGTTGTTTCTATTGATAACTAATTGTTAGTACATCATAAGCTCTAACCCAAAATGCCATATCAAGGAAGGTCACATTAGATGTTGTATTTTTTTCACTCATATTCTACAAAAGTAATAGTTGGACATCAAAACACTAGGACCCAAATTCAAGGACCCATTCTTTTATCTTCTTATGTAAAGAATTGAAAGGCGAATAAATTATCATTTAACTGGTGGAAACTACACCCTTTTCTCAATCTCTAACTCTTGAACATTGTATTTCTCAATGCAGGCTCATTAAATTCCTTCGATGTCAATAATTTTTCGACCAAGCACAATGATATTTTAAAATTTTGGATCTCATCCCATTCTTTATTCTTCATCACAACACCTATTATGGCCTCCTCTTCAATCAGTTTCAATAATGCAAAGGTGTTATCTATATCTGATTCACCCATTTAGCACCCTCCATGCAATTTATTCTTTAGTAGAAAAAATTTGGTAAAAAAACTTACTAAATAAAGAAAATCTTTAAAGAGAAAGACTGAATGATGATGGGAAAAGCATAATGAGCAAAATTATAAGGAAAAAGACAAACATTAGTATTGGTGGGGAGGCTAGAACCCTAGATCCAAGATCCAAGGAGAAAGAGAATCCTAGGCAGGGAGAACCAAAATTTGGGCTTGAATATAATAAAATTCATTCTTTAGTAAAGTAATAAATTTGAAAATATAGAAAATGTTATTTTTTAAAAAATAATAAAAATTAATATATATGTATAAAATATTATCTAATTTTTGAGATTAATCCAATTAATCAACTCATTCATTTCCCGTTTGAGAAATCAATTTAATAGTCTATAAATTTTAGAGTTATGTTAACAAATACCATATTGGCATGGCATCCATTAATATGTGTTAATAAGATAATAAATACCTTTCCCCATTCACTTTTCATGTTTCTACTAAAAATTATTATGCTACTATTAATTGTTTTTAAAATTTTAATTGATTTCCATAATTACCTCTCAATATAATTTCTCTATTATTTGCAGTAACATTCTCTTACTCTTTCGCACTTTTATATATAATATATTAAATTAAACAAATAAAAAACTTATAATATGGATGGAATAATAAATTAAAAATTAGTTTTTAAATAAATTTCATTTTGTGTTTGTATAGTTATTTCCATTTTATTTGTACATTTTTAATTTTTTATTATGTAAGCTTCTTTATTTTTTAATTTTTTTTTTTAAATATGAATTTTCAAATTTAGTGAAGTCTACTATATCATTATATATTTAATGAAAATAAATATAATAATACAAACTAAAAATGAATAAAATAAAATAAAAATATGAAAATATTTAAAAATGAAGAAAATAATAAACATAAGAGATTACATACATAATCAATTTAAAAATAGTATTAAATAGTAAAATAAAGTAAAAAAATTAAATTAATCACATATATTTTAAAAAAAAATTATCATATTAGAAAACTAAACTAAATAAACACATATTAATGGGTGCCATAACAAAGTCCTAAATTTTATTACCCTAATAATTTTCTCTTTTTTTTTTCTCTTCTTCCTGTTTCTCTTATCACTCTTCAATTTTATTACCATTATCTCAACTCAATTTTTAAATATTTTTTATCAAATATATATATTTTGTAAAAAATAGGCTATTTAAATTTTTACCATTAGAGAAAAATTAACTTATAATTAAAATACTGAGGTAGTACTCTGGAACCCATTTTATTCATTTTTAAATAATTTAAAATTATTAAAGATATATATTTTTAAATAATTAAAAACTAAAACTATAAAATGAGCTTTGCAGTGTCATCTCAATATTTTAATGATAAATTAATTTTTTCTAATGGCAAAAATATAAATGACTCATTTTTAATAAAAAAAAAAAGCATATTTGATTTTAAAAAGGAATATTTACAAAATTACCTTAAAAAATAAAATAACTTTCAAAAATACGTATTAAAAAAAAGTTTTCAAATTTACTTTATATATATATATATATATATATATATTGCAAAAATACGGAAGGGGGGTTTTAACTAAGTCAAGAATGTTAATTGGATTCTTTTTCTTATTGACTACAATCCTTACAAAATAGGCCACTATTTTTTAAGAAACTGTGACCATTTTTTATTTTTATTTTTATTTTTCTTATCTTTTAATTTTAAAATAATTTTTTTTTTAAAATATTAATTTAAAAATATTTATATTAATTTTTTTCTATTAATTTTTTTAAAATTACTCATATGTACCCGCATATACTCTAATTTTAAAAATAAAATTTAAATTTTTTGTATTAATACATTTTATTTAATTTAAAATTTTAAAATAATTTTAGCATATATTATAAAAATTATTAAAAATATTATTTAATATAAAATTATAAAATATCATTTTATATGTAATATATACCAACATATATCAACATATACCAATATATCAGTATTTACCAATATATGCCAATTTATATGCAAAAAATATCAATATACAAATTAATATATGTTATTATATGTTCATATATATATATATATTACATATAACAATATATATTAATTAATTTTTAAAAAAATATATCAGTATACAACTAATATATGTTAATATATGTTACATATAACAATATATATTAGTTAACTTGTAATTAAATATCAAATATACAAGCTTATATATATTGATATACATTATATATAATAACATATATCGGTTGATTTGCAATAAATATCAAATATATAAATTTATATATGTTAATATATTATATATATATATCAATATACCAGTTAATTTGTAATAAAATATTAAATATATAAACTCATATATGTTAATATATGTTACATATAATAACATATATCTATTGATTTGCAATAAAATATTAAAAATACTAACTCATATATGTTTATACATTTTACATATAACAATATATATCAGTCCATTTGCAATAAAATATTAAATGTAAAAACCCATATATATTGATATATGTTACAATAACAACATATATCAATTGATTTATAATAAAATATCAAAAATACTAACTCTTAAATGTTCATATATGTAATAATTCAATTTTTAAATACTTTTAAAATAATATTTTTAAAATATAAATAATTATTTTATTATCTAAGTACATTATTTTATTTAAATTATGAAATATTTAAATAATTTTGATATTTTATTTGTAAAAAAATAAGAAGAAGAAGAAGAAGAAGAAGAAGAATTAATTATAAATATGCATGTGTGTATTTAAAATAAAGGAAGAGGGAAAGGAAATTAATGGAGAGAGAAGAGTTTGTGAGGGAGAGAGAGAAAGTAGAGGGAGAGAGAAATGGTAGGCCAATCGATTTTTCTCAGATCTATCATCATCTGGTGATCAACTATCGACACCGCCCGCAACACCGTGTAGCCCATCGTACAATGAGTCCAGCGCCGCCAAGAATGCCACCATCGACCACTAGATTACTGTTCACATATCGTCCGATCAGTTCGTCTCCCAAGAGTTTCAATGAAGATTTCGGCTGATTCTAATGTCCTTTCCTGGCGAGACTGATATTTTTGAAACTCCCTCTTTTCAAGCTTCATTTTGGTATGTCATTTACGTATTTTAGAGCACGTTTTAGGTTGGCCAGAATTCGATCACTATTTTTTGACGACGGAGACACTACTCCGATGACATAGATACAATTCCGGCAATAAAAAGATAAATAAAATAAATAATGAATAAAATAAAAAATAAATAAATGAATAATAAATATATGTAATTAGTTAGAAATTTTGAAGTTAAATTAATTTAGAATATGTAATTTTAATTAGTTAACTAATTGCCTATTCTCGATGACAATGTCATCACCGAGAATAACGTACTTCAGAAACCTTTGATATCATAATATAAAGATCAAAGGAAAAAGAAATAAAAATCGGAAAAGTTGAAGAACCATACCTTTTCAGACCAAAGGATCTCGAACTGATTACGGGAGTAATAAGATGATGAAGCATGTCGCCCTGATATTCCCGTATACTCCAAGTGCGGCTCCGAGGAAAGACACTCAAATCAACCTCTACTCGACGAGGACGCCAAACATCGATATGCTCCCAAAGCCGCCATTGCATTAGTCTTCTACGTCTATAGGATTATACGGCTTAACCATAGGAAAAGAAAAGGCTATGCATACGATAGTAGTATGTAGGGAAAGGGCTTAGCCTAGCACTCTGATCCCTGTCTTTCCAATCTGCTGATTCAGCCGACTCTTCAAAAGAAGGTACCAACCCGAGCAGAAGATGATTTCATGAATTCAATTCAAAAGGGTGTCCCTTTTGACTGTGACATAAATAATTAATTGTATTTAAAAGAAAATAAAAATAAACAAATAAATAAATAAATAAAATAAATAGAAAAAATAGCAAATATAAAAAGGAATAAATAAAATAATAATAATAAATATGTATAATTAATGATTGATAGTTTAATATATTAAAATTTAAATATTTAGAATGTGTTAATATAAAACTAATTAATTGTTAAGTAATAATTTATAAAATTAAAATATATATTTAGAATATATATAATTTTAATTAGTTATAATTAAATAAAAAATTTTATTAATTAGTATAAATTAAATAAGAAATTGATTAAAATAAATTGATAAGTTATAATTATTATTTATTAATTATAGACAAATATTTAATGAGTTGGATTAAATTAGATTATGATTTTATATAACGATTTGTAATTTAAAGATTATAATTTTAATTGATTATTTAAAATAACAATTATTTACTTTTGCTAATTAATTTAGATTAATTTAACAATTATTTTAATTATAATTATTATTTATCAATATATAGAATTAATTAATTATGTTTATATATATGTACATATGGAATTGATTAATTAATTGGGATTATTATTTATTAACTAATTGAGTTAATTATTAATTATTAAATAAGTTAATAGATTATTAAGTAATTAAATTAAATGGTTAAATTATTATGTTTAAAATTTAAAAAACTAATTACTTGATTAAATTTAGCATTTTTATAATTAAAATAATCAAGTTATTATTATTATAATAAATATTATTTAATGAATATATTGTGATAGTTCAATAAACTATTGTGTTGGATTGAGAATGTTGATAGAAGTCCAAATGGGGCTGTAATATCCCAAAGTATACCCTAAAAGTATTGGATTAATTGTTGATATTATTTGGATAATATGTATAAGATAAATGGAAAGAGAAAGGAGTATTAGATAAGAGTGTATATGTTGAATATATGGAAAGATACCTAATATATATGTTCAAAGTCAAACATGTTGGTCAAATATTAAGTGGAGGAAGATATTTTTTAAGTGTTTTGAATAATTAATTAATTAAATTAGAGTTAGTGGAATTATATGGGTGGTTGGTGATGTTTGGATTATTTTAATAATATGTTTGTGTGGTGGAGGGGGGTTTTGAGGAAGAGTTGTTGGAGAGAGAGATTTGAATTGCTTTTCCTTTCTTCCTTCCTTTCACGTGACATCTCTTTCTTTCTTTTCCTTTTTCCTTTCTTTTCCTTTGGTTCTTCGGCCAGCAGAAGCAAGAGAGAGAGGAAGAGATTTAACTTTTCAAGATCAAGATTAGAGGAAGTTTTCAAGAGATCAAGATAGAGATTTAAGAGTTTCTTCATCTTTGGTAAGTCTCCTCTTGATTTCATTGCTTTCTTTGAGTTTATGTTGTGGGTATGGAGATTGTTGATTTTTGGTATGTGTATGGTTGAGTGTGTTGTGTTTAGGAGTGTTGGATTGAAGTGATTTTGGGATTTTTTTGGGTTGGATTGAAAAGAAGAATAAGTTTGTTAGTTAAGGTTGAGTTGTGGTTGTGTAAAGAGTTTTTGATGATGTTGTGATTTGGGTTTGATATGTGTTTTGGCTTGTTTTGATGTTTTTGGCAAGTTTATTATGATGTTGGGTGTGTCTAAATGAGTTATGTTGAAGTGGAAGATAGTGGAAGATTATTGTTTGTTGTTTTGGTTGTCTTTTGGCCGGAATCTGGGTTTTTGGCCTGACACGCCCAGAAGCACGTCCAGGATTTCTTAGGCATGTCAATTGGTTGTGAGGCAGTAGATGTGACACGGCCATTAACACGCCCGTGTTAGTGAGCGTGTCATAGCTACTGTGATTTTGGAGAAATTACACGGCCAGGAGCACGTGCATGATGTTGGACGTGTCATTACTTTTGAGAGACAGAATGTGTTACACGCCCATGAACACGCCCGTGTTGTTGAACGTGTAAATGTTTCTGTGTTGAGGAGTTAGGGCACGGTCAGGAACACGCCCGTGTGGGTGAGCGTGTCCAGTTTAGGGTTTTACCCTAATTGATTCTTAACCTTATGAGCTTAAGAGGGTTTCTTAATTCTTTTGGAATAGGTTGTGAAGAAGGAGAATTACTCTAATTCAAGAAGTGTTTAGAGTTGTAAGAGTGGTTACTAAGGTAAGTACAAGTTCTTCCTTAATGCATATGTATGTTGAGATTCAATGCATGTGAATGTAAATGTGTTGAGTATTGCATTATATTGTTCATGCACATGAATAATGCTATGTTGTGTATAATGTGAATTGTTAAGTATACACCATGATGAGATATGATGAAATGTGAAACCAATGTGGTTGATTATAATGATGTGAATGTGAAACCAATGTGGTTGATTATAATGATGTAAATGAAATAGTTGAGGCATGAGTGCCTAATGAATTGTGAATTGTGAAATGAGAAATGAAATTGAGAAATGAAGTTAAAATGAAATAGTTGTGTGCTTAATATGTTGATTCAACTTTCAGAGTACTGTATTTGGCGGCATGCCTATGAATCATTGGATAGGTGAAATGGGATGGCCCGTAAACCAATTCCAATTGAAATGAATCACTGGATAGGCGAAATGGGATGGCCCGTAAGCCGGTTCCAGTTGATAAATGTGAAATGTGATGATTATGAATCATTGGATAGGCAAAATGGGATGGCCCGTAAGCTGATTTCCAATTGAATGTTAGTAACAGTCTAGCCGGGTTGAGGATCTCCTCATGTTAATGGGTTGATGGTCCAAGAGACTGGGTCTGTTACGCTATCCATGGATAGAGAGATATATATATATATATATTGCCTACGGGCTTGATGATTTATGATATTGGACCAAAACAGTGACTCTGAACTTTGAATAACATATTAGTGTTTTATTGGGCCCATGTTTGTGCTTGTTCAATTGTGATTATTGAATGATGAAGTTGATGAGTAATGAAAAGATATAATGTCATAAAATGATTATAATACTCCTTTGAATTTGTGAATTGAACTTGATAGTATGACATGAACATTGCATCATAGTATTATGATATTGTAGCTTGTATTACTAAGCTATAGGCTTAGCGCGATTGTGGTTCATCGCGCAGGTGTCAGAGAAGAACCTGAGAGTTCCACTAGACCAAGTGAGTCTAGGCGTTGAGGAGTTATTCTTGGACTTAAAGATCAGAGATAAAGCTGCCACTTATGTATATATTTTATATTTGTAATATTTTGATCTTAATGTAAATGTACTTGGAAACAATTGTTACATTTCCGCTGCGGAGTTATTAAACGTTTTGTTTTTAACTATTGTGTCTCATAAATTCTCTTATGAGTTTGGATTTCTTTTATTTGTTTTAAAAAGGTATGTCTTGTGTATTTTATAAACAGTGGCAACCTATATTCAGTATACGTATATTACGATCGTATCAGCATGCTGTGTACGTATACGGTATATAGGGGTGTTACAATTATTTTGGTATCAGAGCCTAGGTTTGAGATTCTCAACCTAGGTAAACTGTAAGAAAAAGAGTATTTTGATTTGAAAAGTTGGTTTTTGAGTAAAATATATACTTAGTATTGGCAGACTCTGATCTTTAATAAGGTGTATTCTGCTATATTTACAGATTTAGGTTGTGATGGATCCTCATTCGCGTCAGTCTGTTGAGGGAAGTGCGGAGAGTATAGCTCCGGATGAGTATAGAGATGAGGTTAGAATTGATAGAGCCGGGGAGGCACCTGCTTCTGGGGCAGGGGGACCAGTTGGTGATGAGGTTCCACCAGCTTGGTTCAGGAATATGATGGAAGTAATGAGACAAGCTCCAGTGCAACCACCGCCACCACCACCTCAGCCTCAGGTATCAGTCAGGCAGTATGATAAATTGAGGAAGTTTGGAGCAGAAGATTTTCTGGGTACTATAGACCCGGCAGTGGCTGAACAATGGTTAGACTAAGTACAGAGGATCTTTATTCAGTTGCAAGCCACACCTGAAGAAAAATTTGATTATATCAGGTCATTACTGCAGAAGGACGCCTATGACTGGTGGAAGACTGTGCCTCATGCCATAGATGATCCACCTACCCTATCTTATGCTGATTTTCTCAGGGAGTTTGAGCGGAAGTATACTCCAAGGGAGTATAAAGATATGAAGAAAATGGAGTTTCTGAGTTTGAGACAGGATCACCGGACAGTAACAGAGTATGAGGTTGAATTTATCCGGTTGAGCCATTATGCAGGTGGTATTATATCTGATGAGATTGACAGATGCAGGAGATTTGAAGGGGGATTGAGGCCCTCTATTATGTGTCTTGTGGCTGGTTCCAGATATCAGGATTTCTCCCAGCTTGTTGCTGCAGCTAGGAGTGTGGAGAGAGCCCAGGACATTGCAGCATCTGCTTCTGAAGAGGAGGTTAGAGTGAGAAGGCCCCAGTTTGAGGCAGGGTCTTCATCTGTTAAGAGGGGTAGAGGCAGCTTTGTTCCCAGATTTGGGAGGAGTCAGAGGCCGACTGGTAGGTCAATACAGTATTCGAGACAGAGATCACGATCTACAGCTTCTGTAGCTAGTGCTCCTACCCCAGTGATTCAGAGATCTACTCCACGGGTATGTGAGCTTTGTGGTAAGATCCATGTGGGTGGTTGTCAGAGGATTGGTGGATCAGGTGTGTGTTTTCGTTGTGGATCACCTGATCATTTCATTAGAGAATGTCCTGAGATGCAGGAACAGAGGTCAGTGGATTCTGTTGTTTCTTGACCCAGTTTTGGCAGAGGAGGTAGAGGAGGCAGGAGTTTTGGCAGAGGGGGTAGATCTGGGTTCAGTCAGAGGGGAGGATCTTCATTTAGAGATAGTAGACCTGATGAGGCCGGACCATCCCAGAGAGTTTATGTAATGCAGAGACAGCCAGATGCTTCAGCTATCATTGCTGGTACTTTTTCTTTATTTGACATCTCTGTTATTGCTTTAATTGACCCTGGATCCACTCATTCATATATTAGTGCATCTATATTGCCTATGTCTGAATTGCATGATGAATCCCTAGGATTCGATGTTTTGGTGACTAATCCGTTAGGGCATAGTATGATTGTTAGTAAGGTGCACCGAGAGTGTGCAATTGTGGTTCAGGGTGAAAAGTTTCTTGGTGATTTGATTGAGATGCCATTTAAGGAGTATGACTTGATTTTGGGTATGGATTGGTTATCTAGACATGGAGCTGTGGTAGATTGTAAGAGGAAGAATGTTACTTTGAGAACTAGTGATGATAGAATTGTGATGGTATCTAGCGAGCAGAGGCAACTTGCATCCTCGTTGATTTCAGCTGTTTCAGCTAGGAGGTTGATCAGGAAAGGGTGTGATGCTTACCTTGCTCATGTGTTGGACACCAGGGTGATAGGTTCTCAATTTGACAGTATTCCTACAGTTTCGGAGTTTCCAGATGTTTTCCCAGAGGAGTTGCCAGGATTGCCTCCTGAGAGAGAGGTAGAGTTTGGTATTGATTTGTTTCCAGGTACCACTCCTATCTCTATTACTCCTTATAGAATGGCACCTGCTGAATTGAGAGAATTGAAGGTGCAGTTGCAGGAGTTGCTGGATAAAGGGTTTGTACGCCCTAGTGTTTCACCATGGGGAGCTCCTGTTTTGTTTGTGAAGAAGAAGGATGGTACTATGAGATTGTGTATCGATTATAGGGAATTGAATAAAGTGACTATTAAGAATAAATATCCTTTGCCTAGAATTGATGATCTCTTTGATCAGTTGAAGGGAGCAGCAGTGTTTTCTAAGATTGATTTGAGATCAGGGTACCATCAGTTGCGGGTCAGAACTGAGGATATTTCTAAGACAGCTTTTCGGACAAGGTATGGGCATTATGAGTTTTTGGTAATGCCTTTTGGTTTGACGAATGCACCTGCAGCTTTTATGGATTTGATGAATAGGGTGTTTAGGCCCTATCTGGACCAGTTTGTGGTGGTTTTCATTGATGATATTCTGGTGTATTCGCATAATGAGGAAGAGCATGACAGGCATCTGCGGATTGTACTGCAGATTTTGAGAGAGAAACAGTTGTTTGCTAAACTGTCAAAGTGTGAGTTCTGGCTTGATCAGGTAACTTTTCTCGGTCATATCATTTCAGCTGATGGCATAAGAGTTGATCCGAGTAAGGTTGAAGCTATTTTGAATTGGAGTCCACCAAAGTCTGTGACTGAAATTAGAAGTTTTCTGGGTTTGGCAGGCTATTATAGACTGTTCGTAAAAGGTTTTTCTTTAATAGCTACTCCACTTACCAGATTACTTCATAAGGGAATTAGGTTTGTGTGGACTGATCAGTGTCAAGCTAGCTTTGAGCAGTTGAAAGAGATGTTAACTCAAGCGCCTGTTCTCACTTTACCTGTAGAAGATAAACCATATGTGATCTTCAGTGATGCTTCACATAGTAGTTTGGGTTGTGTTCTAATGCAAGAGGGTAAAGTGATAGCTTATGCTTCTCGACAGTTGAAGCCGCATGAGCTTAACTATCCGACTCATGACTTGGAGTTAGCAGCCATTGTGTTTGCATTAAAGATTTGGCGACATTATTTGTATGGAGAGAAATGTTTCATCTATACTGATCATAAGAGTTTGAAATATTTGGGAGTTCAGAGAGAGCTTAATCTCCGGCAGAGGCGATGGTTGGAATTGATTAAAGACTATGACTGCTTGATTGATTATCATCCGGGTAAGGCAAATGTTGTGGCAGATGCCTTAAGTCGAAAGTCTTTAGCAGGTTTGACTGCTTATTCGCTCTCGTTGCTTGTTGAGTTGAGAGCGTTGCATGCTAGCTTTGTATCTTGTGATGATGGTGCATTGTTGGCACAATTGCATTTGAGACCAGTATTGTTGAATCAGATTAAAGAAGCTCAATTAATTGATGAGAAGATTCAGAAAATTATTTCAGATTGTCAAAATGGTGAGAGCCGAGATTATATTGTGAGAGCTGATGGTAGCTTGTGGTTTAAAGACAGATTGTGTGTGCCTGATGATGCTAACTTGAGAAGGATTATTTTGGGATAAGCACACCAATCAGTTTTTGCTATGCACCCTGGTAATACAAAGATGTATCATGATTTAAAGCAGCATTACTAGTGGTATGGTATGAAGAGAGACATTGCAGAGTATGTGTCCAAATGTCTCACCTGTCAGAGGGTTAAAGCAGAGCATCAAGTTCCAACAGGGTTGCTTCAACCTTTGTCAGTGCCTGAATGGAAGTGGGAAAGAATCACTATGGACTTTGTGTCGGGTTTGCCATTGACACAGAGGAAACATGATGCCATTTGGGTGATTGTTGATAGATTATCTAAGACAGCTCATTTTCTTCCAGTTAGAATGGATTATTCTCTTGAGAGATTAGCTGAGCTGTATATCCAGGAGATTGTGAGACTGCATGGAGTTCCAATTTCTTTAGTGTCTGATCGGGATCCTAGATTCACTTCAAGGTTTTGGAAGAGTTTGCATGGTACTTTGGGTTCTCGATTACACTTTAGTACTGCTTTCCATCCGCAGACGGATGGGCAGTCAGAGAGAGTGATACAGATCATTAAAGATATGTTAAGAAGCTGTGTCATTGATTTCTCTGGAAGTTGGGACAGATTTTTGCCACTTGTGGAATTTGCCTACAACAATAGTCATCAATCTAGCATTGGGATGGCACCCTTCGAAGCATTGTATGGGAGAAGGTGTAGGACACCCTTGTGTTGGAATGAAACAGGTGAAGGTAAGTTAGTTGGTCCTGATTTGGTTAAAGAGACTGAAGAGAAAGTAAAGATCATTCGGGATCGGTTAAAAGCAGCTTCAGATCGGCAGAAGTCCTATTCAGATCTGAAGAGGAGAGACATTGAGTATAGTGTAGGAGAGAAAGTATTTTTGAAAGTGTCTCCTTGGAAGAAGATCTTGAGATTTGGTCGAAAAGGGAAGCTGAGTCCTCGTTTCATTGGACCATATAAGGTATTAGAAAGAGTGGGACCAGTTGCTTATCGGCTTGCTTTACCACCTGAGTTGGATAAGATTCATAATGTCTTTCATGTTTCTTTGTTGAGGAGGTATAGATCAGACCCATCTCATGTGTTACCAGTGGAATCCATTGAAGTGAGTCGGGACTTGACATTTGAAGAAGAGCCAGTTACTATCTTGGCACGGGAAGTGAAAGAATTGAGAAATAAGAAAGTGCCAATGGTAAAGATTCTATGGAAGAATCATGGGAAAGAAGAGGCAACTTGGGAAAGTGAGCAAGCAATTCGGGAACAGTATCCTCAGTTGTTTCAGATTTGATTTCAGGTAATTTCGAGGACGAAATTTCTTTTAGAGGGGGAGAATTGTAATATCCCAAAGTATACCCTAAAAGTATTGGATTAATTGTTGATATTATTTGGATAATATGTATAAGATAAATGGAAAGAGAAAGGAGTATTAGATAAGAGTGTATATGTTGAATATATGGAAAGATACCTAATATATATGTTCAAAGTCAAACATGTTGGTCAAATATTAAGTGGAGGAAGATATTTTTTAAGTGTTTTGGATAATTAATTAATTAAATTAGAGTTAGTGGAATTATATGGGTGGTTGGTGATGTTTGGATTATTTTAATAATATGTTTGTGTGGTGGAGGGGGGTTTTGAGGAAGAGTTGTTGGAGAGAGAGATTTGAATTGCTTTTCCTTTCTTCCTTCCTTTCACGTGACATCTCTTTCTTTCTTTTCCTTTTTCCTTTCTTTTCCTTTGGTTCTTCGGCCAGCAGAAGCAAGAGAGAGAGGAAGAGATTTAACTTTTCAAGATCAAGATTAGAGGAAGTTTTCAAGAGATCAAGATAGAGATTTAAGAGTTTCTTCATCTTTGGTAAGTCTCCTCTTGATTTCATTGCTTTCTTTGAGTTTATGTTGTGGGTATGGAGATTGTTGATTTTTGGTATGTGTATGGTTGAGTGTGTTGTGTTTAGGAGTGTTGGATTGAAGTGATTTTGGGATTTTTTTGGGTTGGATTGAAAAGAAGAATAAGTTTGTTAGTTAAGGTTGAGTTGTGGTTGTGTAAAGAGTTTTTGATGATGTTGTGATTTGGGTTTGATATGTGTTTTGGCTTGTTTTGATGTTTTTGGCAAGTTTATTATGATGTTGGGTGTGTCTAAATGAGTTATGTTGAAGTGGAAGATAGTGGAAGATTATTGTTTGTTGTTTTGGTTGTCTTTTGGCCGGAATCTGGGTTTTTGGCCTGACACGCCCAGAAGCACGTCCAGGATTTCTTAGGCATGTCAATTGGTTGTGAGGCAGTAGATGTGACACGGCCATTAACACGCCCGTGTTAGTGAGCGTGTCATAGCTACTGTGATTTTGGAGAAATTACACGGCCAGGAGCACGTGCATGATGTTGGACGTGTCATTACTTTTGAGAGACAGAATGTGTTACACGCCCATGAACACGCCCGTGTTGTTGAACGTGTAAATGTTTCTGTGTTGAGGAGTTAGGGCATGGTCAGGAACACGCCCGTGTGGGTGAGCGTGTCCAGTTTAGGGTTTTGCCCTAATTGATTCTTAACCTTATGAGCTTAAGAGGGTTTCTTAATTCTTTTGGAATAGGTTGTGAAGAAGGAGAATTACTCTAATTCAAGAAGTGTTTAGAGTTGTAAGAGTGGTTACTAAGGTAAGTACAAGTTCTTCCTTAATGCATATGTATGTTGAGATTCAATGCATGTGAATGTAAATGTGTTGAGTATTGCATTATATTGTTCATGCACATGAATAATGCTATGTTGTGTATAATGTGAATTGTTAAGTATACACCATGATGAGATATGATGAAATGTGAAACCAATGTGGTTGATTATAATGATGTGAATGTGAAACCAATGTGGTTGATTATAATGATGTAAATGAAATAGTTGAGGCATGAGTGCCTAATGAATTGTGAATTGTGAAATGAGAAATGAAATTGAGAAATGAAGTTAAAATGAAATAGTTGTGTGCTTAATATGTTGATTCAACTTTCAGAGTACTGTATTTGGCGGCATGCCTATGAATCATTGGATAGGTGAAATGGGATGGCCCGTAAACCAATTCCAATTGAAATGAATCACTGGATAGGCGAAATGGGATGGCCCGTAAGCCGGTTCCAGTTGATAAATGTGAAATGTGATGATTATGAATCATTGGATAGGCGAAATGGGATGGCCCGTAAGCTGATTTCCAATTGAATGTTAGTAACAGTCTAGCCGGGTTGAGGATCTCCTCATGTTAATGGGTTGATGGTCCAAGAGACTGGGTCTGTTACGCTATCCATGGATAGAGATATATATATATATATATTGCCTACGGGCTTGATGATTTATGATATTGGACCAAAACAGTGACTCTGAACTTTGAATAACATATTAGTGTTTTATTGGGCCCATGTTTGTGCTTGTTCAATTGTGATTATTGAATGATGAAGTTGATGAGTAATGAAAAGATATAATGTCATAAAATGATTATAATACTCCTTTGAATTTGTGAATTGAACTTGATAGTATGACATGAACATTGCATCATAGTATTATGATATTGTAGCTTGTATTACTAAGCTATAGGCTTAGCGCGATTGTGGTTCATCGCGCAGGTGTCAGAGAAGAACCTGAGAGTTCCACTAGACCAAGTGAGTCTAGGCGTTGAGGAGTTATTCTTGGACTTAAAGATCAGAGATAAAGCTGCCACTTATGTATATATTTTATATTTGTAATATTTTGATCTTAATGTAAATGTACTTGGAAACAATTGTTACATTTCCGCTGCGGAGTTATTAAACGTTTTGTTTTTAACTATTGTGTCTCATAAATTCTCTTATGAGTTTGGATTTCTTTTATTTGTTTTAAAAAGGTATGTCTTGTGTATTTTATAAACAGTGGCAACCTATATTCAGTATACGTATATTACGATCGTATCAGCATGCTGTGTACGTATACGGTATATAGGGGTGTTACAGGGGCAGTTAAGTTGATGTTGACAGTTGTAGGATACTTAAAAGTATTATTTCTTATTTTATTTTAGGGGAATGTCCTAGTCATGGGGAAGACTCTACCAAAATTTCGGTAGAATCTTTAAAGTCATCCATTCATCCATATTCTAATGATTTTTATTGTTATTTGAAAATAATTTTCAGGTGTCTTCCATTACTAATCAGATGTTCCATGGACAATCATTGGGTTTTTATATATCTGTGAATTATATAGATTAATATAATATCTTACTCCCCTAATTTACGCTGATAGCCACATTTGCATAAATGCATTTGATTGCTTGAGCAATATAAACACAATATTCATTATTAGCATTTGATTATAGAAGCATGTTGTATGTTGATGCATAAGTTGATGGCTTTTGATGCATATAATATGTGTTTGTTGAATAGGGTTAGGATGATATGGGACCATACGTGATTGGAGTTATGTGTTATGATATAATGACATTATATGATGATAAGATTAGGACTGACGTGACGGCGGGATCATTCTTATGCTCAACGCTGCTTATCAGTCATGTATCATTGTTTGGCTAAGGCTGTGGCAGCAGACCCTATATATTAGAATATAAGAGAAACGTGTGGACTAAGAGAGCCAGATAGGGGGATCGGCTCCCTAAATTGGCATTTACTGTGGCCCTACTAACTTATTCCTATCCTTGTTTGATTATGTGATTTTGGTTATTTGGTTCACATTAACATAAGCATTGTCCACATGGTGTCACAATATTATATTAATTTCTATATAGCTCATTGAGTCAAATGCTTATTCTTGTTCACCATTTTTTCTAGGTTGCAGGTTGAGCATGGGAAAAATACTTAATCGAGTTAACTTACCTTTCATTTCTTGCAGGAGTGTCACTTATATATTTTATTAGATAGCTATGTTATTTGTGCAACTTTGAACTCCGCATGATATTTCTTTCCTTGTCCATCTTTTTATTTATTTAATTTTGCTGTTTCGCTAAATATGTTCATTAACCAATGTCTGATAATGATGATGCGATATTGTTACTGATTGTGCATAATAGTGGCCTATGGCCCAAATTTGAGGCAGTGACTGTTGTTCCAATCTATTTTTCTTGAGAAATGAGTTGTTAGGCTGACTACGGATTTCAAAAGACACGTGTTTTTCTGTTTCTTAGTGCCGGTCACATGTCCTCGGGTTTGGTTCGTGACAATATATATTGCATTTAATAATATATATCAGTTAATTTGTAATTAAATGTCAAATATACGAACTCATATATGTTAATATATATTGCACATAATAACATATATAAGCTTGTATATTTTATATTTTATTGGAAATCAATTGATATTGTAACACCCCCACATTCAATACACACACACTACAACACCACAAAGTAGCATATGTGCACCGAACATAGGAATGCTACGGTTTTTCTTCAACATTTAAAACATTTTAAATGATGCTATCATCTTTATCAATATACATTATAGATAGTAAGTAATCAATTGGTAATATAAACAAAATAGATATATAAATACATTTAAGTAGTACACAGCGGAAGTTATAAAATTATTTACATATAGGAAACATTTGAAAACATATTTACCATTATACATATATGTACATTATAAACAAAACTTTACAAAATACAAAAGAGTTATACATGATTGGCAAATCTCCTCTGATCTTTAAGTTCCCAAAATCAACTCTTCAATGTCTACTCTCACTCAGTCTCGAAGAGCTCTCGGGTTCGATTCTAACAGTTCTATCACCTGCGCGATTAAACACTATCGCGCTAAGCCAAGGGCTTAGTAAGATAAAATATGCAATAGATATGTTTAGATGCAATACAATGTCAATTCTAATTCATCTCATACATGTAACAATATAGATGAAAAGTTAACATCACCCTTTGCATATCAAAAATCATAATCATATAAACATACCACATTTCAACATCTTTCATTAGTTAATCAAGTTATCATTCATGACTCAAATTAACCAAAGACAAGCATGGGCCCAAGACACACTAATATGCTATTCAATTTTCAGAGTTAATGTTTTGGTTCTATCATCATATTAATCAATATCACAAACCCAACTAGGCTTTAAGGATTAAGTTCAACCAAGCTTCAAGGGGAGCAAAGCATGCTAAGCTTCAACCCAACTTGGCTTCAAGAACTAACCCAACCTAGCTTCAAGGGTGGTAACATCTCAATTAGGCTTCAAGGATTCAATCCAACCTAACTTCAAGAGATTGTTACACTCATTAGGCATGCCACCAACAACAACCTCTGAAAATAGAATAACACATTAGCCACACAATTCATTTAGATTTCATTCTCAATTCTCATTATCATTTAGGCAAACATGCCTCATTTATCTCCATTGAATCACCTTAGCCACTAACAATGGCTTCACATTTCATTTCACAATATAACACTTCATTACTCAAGTGTATATTTATCTCATCCATGATCACATTATATCTCACCTAGCATCATTCATAAATATCAACATTTCATTCCACATTACTCATGAAACACCTTACCATTCATAATGCATAACATAACATTATTCAATCTCAACAATGCAAGAACAATTTATATTATTCATAGCTTTAGGATCATCCACAAGTGTTTGATTAAGTCATTCCTTAGTTTAAGTATGTTTATGTTTAGGTTTAGAAACCAAACTACCTTTGAAGATTCCAAACCATGCAAAAAGAACAAAGAAATCAAACAATGTCCAATTCATATAAGGGACACGCCTAGCTCACTTGAAGGACACGCCCAGCCTACTTGATGGACACGCCCGTGTCTCTAAAAATAAAAGAGACAGTAGCCAACACAAATAAATGACACGGCCGTGTCTCAACTTTGCTTTTGGCCGTGTCACCCAAAACTAAAACTAACCCTTCTCAAATGTACTCAAACACAATATTCATCATATAACTTGTATCAAATGAACATAATCAATTTTCTAAACACATATTCATCACAAGAATTACTTCAAAACACATTAATATAACAATTAAACACAACCCATCTCAAAACACTAAAATCACCATCCTTCTCCACCTTTCAAAATCAACATTTACCACTTCCAACAACAACACCTAATTAAACTCATAACTTAAAATCAATTTAACACTTAAAAACACATCATAAACACTTCTCCTCATCAAATCATCACACCCTAATTAACTTTCATTACCACTTCAAAAGAAAGAAAGAAATCAAAGGAAAGATCTTACCTTAGTCAAAAACTTCTTGAATCAACACTTGAACACTTAATCTTCCTTCAATTTTGAACTCAACTCATCAAGAACCTCTCTTCACCACTTGCTTCCCTTTGTCAATGGAGGAGACAGCCACTTCATGAAAGAGAGAAGAAAATGATGAAGAAGCAAAGTCAATTTTGCTTTTAATCTCCACCAAGTGATTTAATCCAAGCAATTACCAAAATGCCCTCAAACATATAACTAACCTTTTGTCTTATATAAGCCCATATATGTAATTACACACTCAACACAAAAATATCTTCTTCCACTAACCAACACCTTGACTCTCCCTTTGACCCATTTATATGTTATATATATTATCATATACACAACATATACCATTCTCTCTAAACCCTATTTTCTTTCCAAAACACAAACACACAAGCATTCTCCTCCCAATTTCTTTTCTTAGCACAATATAAACATTCAATCCAATTAGTATAACAACAACAACAACAATATGCAAAACTTCTAGGGCATAAATGAGGATATTACAATTCTCCCCCTCTAAAAAGAAATTTCGTCCTCGAAATTACCTGATATCAAGTCTGAAATAACTGAGGATATTGCTCTCGCATGGTTTGCTCACTTTCCCAAGTTGCCTCTTCCTTTCCATGATTCTTCCACAAAATTTTCACCAATGGCACTCTTTTATTTCTCAACTCTTTCACATCACGTGCCAAGATAGCAACTGGTTCCTCTTCAATCGTCAAATCAGGATTTACTTCAATTGACTCAATCGGCAACACATGAGATGGATCCGACCTATACCTCCTCAATATAGAAACATGAAACACATTATGAATACGATCCAACTCAGGTGGCAAAGCAAGCCGATACGCCACTGGCCCAACTCTTTCCAAAACTTCATATGGTCCAATGAAATGAGGGCTCAATTTCCCTTTCCGACCGAACCTCAAGATCTTCTTCCAAGGAGATATTTTCAAAAATACCTTATCTCCCACATCAAACTCTATATATCTTCTCTTCAAATCTGCATAAGACTTCTGTCGGTCCGAAGCTGCTTTCAATCTGCCTCGAATCAATTTCACTTTCTCTTCAGTTTCTTCAATAAAATCAGGCCCAATCAACTTGCCATCTCCCAGTTCACTCCAACACAGAGGTGTCCTAAACCGTCCGCCATACAATGCCTCGAATGGGGCCATTCCGATGCTGGATTGATGACTGTTGTTGTAAGCAAACTCCACAAGAGGTAAAAACCTATCCCAACTTCCAGAGAAATCGATGACACAGCTTCTCAACATATCCTCAACAATCTGTATCACTCTCTCTGACTGTCCATCCGTCTGTGGATGAAAAGCAGTACTGAAGTGCAGTCGAGAACCCAAAGCACCATGTAAACTCTTCCAAAATCTTGAAGTAAACCTGGGATCTCGATCAGACACTAAAGAAGTTGGAACACCATGCAGTTTCACAATCTCATGGATATACAGCTCAGCTAACCTCTCCAAAGAGTAATCCATCCGAACCGGAAGGAAATGAGCTGTCTTAGTTAATCTATCCACAATCACCCATATGGCATCATATTTCCTTTGTGTCAATAGCAATCCAGACACAAAGTCCATTGTCACTCTTTCCCACTTCCATTCAAGCACTGACAACGGCTGAAGCAACCCGGTTGGAACTTGATGCTCTCTTTAACCTTCTGACAAGTGAGACATTTCGATACAAACCCAGCAATGTCTCTCTTCAACCCAATCCACCAATAATGTTGTCTTAAATCATGATACATCTTGGTATTGCCCGGATGCATAGCAAATGCTGACTGATGTGCTTCTTCTAAAATGACCCTTTTCAAATCAGCATCATCCGGCACACACAATCGACTCTTAAACCAGAGACTCCCATCATCTCTCATAACAAAATCTCTACTCTTCCCATTCTTGCAATCTGACACGATCTTTTGAATCTTCTCATCAACCCACTGAGCCTCTTTAATCTGATTCAATAAGACTGGTTTCACATGCAACTATGCCAATAATGCACCATCATCACAAAGTACAAAACTGGCATGCAAAGCTCTCAACTCAACAAGCAACGAGAGCGAGTAAAAAGTCAAACCTGCTAAAGACTTCCGACTCAAGGCATCAGCAACAACATTTGCTTTACCTGGATGATAATCAATCAAACAGTCGTAGTCTTTAATCAATTCCAACCATCTCCTCTGTCGAAGATTAAGTTCTTTCTGGACACCCAAATACTTCAAGCTTTTGTGATTAGTGTAAATAAAACATTTCTCCCCAAACAGATAATGGCGCCAAATCTTCAATGCAAACACAATGGCTGCCAACTCCAAATCATGGGTAGGATAGTTAAGCTCATGCGGTTTCAACTGACGAGATGCATAAGCTATAACTTTACCTTCCTGCATAAGAACACACCCCAAACCACTATGTGACGCATCACTGAAAATCACATATGGTTTGCCTTCTATAGGTAAAGTAAGAACAGGCGCTTGAGTTAACATTTCTCTCAACTGCTCAAAGCTAGCCTGACACTGATCAGTCCACACAAATCTCACTCCCTTACGAAGCAATCTGGTGAGTGGAGTAGCTATCAAAGAAAACCCTTTCACAAACCTCCGGTAATAGCCTGCCAAACCGAGAAAACTTCTAACCTCTGTCACTGACTTGGGTGGACTCCAATTCAAAATAGCTTCAACTTTGCTCGGATCAACTCTAATGCCTTCTGCTGAAACTATATGTCCGAGAAAAGCTACTTGATCCAACCAGAACTCACACTTCGACAACTTGGCAAACAACTGCTTCTCTCTCAAAATCTGCAACACAATCCGCAGATGCTTATCATGTTCCTCTTCATTCCGCAAATACACCAGAATGTCATCGATGAAGACCACTACAAACTGATCCAAATAGGGCCTAAACACCCTATTCATCAAATCCATAAAAGGTGCATTCGTCAGACCAAAAGGCATAACTAAAAACTCATAATGCCCATACCTGGTCCGAAAAGCTGTTTTAGGAACATCTTCTGCTTTGACTCTCAGCTGATGGTACCCAGATCTCAGATCAATTTTAGAAAATACAGCTGCATCCTTCAACTGATCAAAGAGGTCATCAATTCTAGGCAACGGATATTTATTTTTAATTATCACTTTGTTCAATTGCCTATAGTCGATACACAACCTCATAGTACCATCTTTCTTCTTCACAAATAACACAGGAGCTCCCCAAGGAGAAACACTGGGGCGAATAAATCCTTTATCCAACAACTCCTGCAATTGCACTTTCAACTCCCTCAATTCTGCTGGTGCCATTCTATAAGGAGTAATAGAGATAGGAGTGGTACCAGGCAACAACTCAATACCAAACTCTACCTCTCTCTCAGGAGGCAATCCCGGCAACTCCTCTGGAAAAACATCAGAGAACTCTGCCACTGTGGCAATGCTATCAATAGGAGAACCTCTTACTCTAGTATCTATCACATGAGCAAGGTAGGCATCACATCCCTTTCTAATCAACCTCCTGGCTGCAACAGTTGAAACAAATAAGGAGGCTAGCTGTTCCTGCTCATTAGATACTATCACCTCTCTACCATCAACAGTTCTCAAGGTCACAATCTTCTTCTTACAATCTACCACAGCTCCATGTCGAGATAGCCAGTCCATACCTAATATCACATCATATTCCTTAAATGGCATCTCGATCAAATCTCCAAGGAATTCCTCACCCTGCACCCTCACTGCACTATCCCGGTGTACTTTACTCACAATCACACTATGCCCTAACGGATTTGTCACCAAAACATCAAATCCTAGGGACTCAGCATTCACATCAAACACAGGCAAAATAGATGCACTAATATAAGAATGGGTGGAACCCGGATCAATCAAAGCAAGTACTGGAGTATTGAATAAAGAAAAAGTACCAGCTATGACTGCCGATGCATCCGGCTGCCTCTGCATAACATACATCCTCTGGGAAGAGCCAACCTCCTCTGGTCTACCCTCCCTGGATGTAGCACCACCTCTAGAACTGAACCCTACTCTACCACCTCGGCTGGCACCTCTGCCTCCTCGGCCTCCCCTCGCACTAGGTCGAGAAGCTGCTGTATCAACTGACATCTGCTCTTGCCTCTCAGGGAAATCTCTCACAAAGTGATCAGGTGACCCACACCTGAAACATACCCCTGCAACACCAGCCTTCCAACAAGGACCACCATGCGGCCTACCACAATGGATGCAGATGGGTAAGGTAGATCTCTGAACCATAGGGGTCGGAGCACTCGCCACTGAAGCTGCAGGTCTAAATCTCTGCCTCTGTAACTGCACTGACCTACCCGCTGGTCTCTGGCTCCTACTACTCCGAGGAACAAAACTTACTCTACCCCTCTTCACAGAAGAAGACCCTGCCTCGAACTGGGGCCTTCTAACCCTAACCTCTTCCTCTGAAGCAGCTGCAATAACTTGAGCTCGCTCTACACTTCGAGCTGCTGTCACAAGCTGTGAGAAATCCTGATATCTGGATCCAGCCACTAAGCACATGATCGAGGGCCTCAATCCCTCCTGAAACCTTCGGCATCTATCAATCTCATCAGCAATGATACCCCCAGCATACTGACTCAGTCGAATAAACTCAACTTCATACTCAGTAACAGTCTTGCTGTCTTGCTTCAAGCTCAAGAACTCCATCTTCTTCATGTCCTTATACTCCCTAGGAGTATACTTCAACTCGAATTCCCTCAGAAAATCAGTGTAAGACAGTGTTGGAGGATCATCCATAGAATGTGGCACTGTCTTCCACCAGTCGTAGGCGTCCTTTTGTAGCAAAGATCTTGCATAATCAAACTTCTCCTCTGAAGTGGCTTGCAACTGCACAAATACCCTCTGAACTCTGTCAAGCCACTGTTCTGCTACAACCGGATCAACTGTACCAAAGAAATCCTCTGCTCCATATTTCCTTAGCTTATCATAGTGCCTCACTGGTACTGAAGGCTGAGGGGGTGATGGCTGTGGTTGCACAGGTGCTTGTCTCATAGCTTCCATCATATGCCTAAACCAAGCTGGCGGAACCTCATCACCTACTGGTCTACCCGACACCGAAGCAGGTGCCTCCTCAACACTATCAACCCTAGCTCCATCATCAGGAGCAACGCTCTCCTCACTACCCTCAACTGACTGTCTCAAATGAGGATCCATCAACACCTAACACTGCAAACACAAAAGGACACACCCTATTAAAGATCAGAGATTGCCAATCCCAAACATGTATTTTTATTCAAAAACCACTTTTTAAAATCAAAATATTCTTTTTTATTACATTTTACCTAGGTTGAGAATCTCAAACCTAGGCTCTGATACCAAAACAATTGTAACACCCCCACATTCAATACACACACACTACAACACCACAAAGTAGCATATGTGCACCGAACATAGGAATGCTACGGTTTTTCTTCAACATTTAAAACATTTTAAATGATGCTATCATCTTTATCAATATACATTATAGATAGTAAGTAATCAATTGGTAATATAAACAAAATAGATATATAAATACATTTAAGTAGTACACAGCGGAAGTTATAAAATTATTTACATATAGGAAACATTTGAAAACATATTTACCATTATACATATATGTACATTATAAACAAAACTTTACAAAATACAAAAGAGTTATACATGATTGGCAAATCTCCTCTGATCTTTAAGTTCCCAAAATCAACTCTTCAATGTCTACTCTCACTCGGTCTCGAAGAGCTCTCGGGTTCGATTCTAACAGTTTTATCACCTGCGCGATTAAACACTATCGCGCTAAGCCAAGGGCTTAGTAAGATAAAATATGCAATAGATATGTTTAGATGCAATACAATGTCAATTCTAATTCATCTCATACATGTAACAATATAGATGAAAAGTTAAAATCACCCTTTGCATATCAAAAATCATAATCATATAAACATACCACATTTTAACATCTTTCATTAGTTAATCAAGTTATCATTCATGACTCAAATTAACCAAAGACAAGCATGGGCCCAAGACACACTAATATGCTATCCAATTTTCAGAGTTAATGTTTTGGTTCTATCATCATATTAATCAATATCACAAACCCAACTAGGCTTCAAGGATTAAGTTCAACCAAGCTTCAAGGGGAGCAAAGCATGCTAAGCTTCAACCCAACTTGGCTTCAAGAACTAACCCAACCTAGCTTCAAGGGTGGTAACATCTCAATTAGGCTTCAAGGATTCAATCCAACCTAACTTCAAGAGATTGCTACACTCATTAGGCATGCCACCAACAACAACCTCTGAAAATGGAATAACACATTAGCCACACAATTCATTTAGATTTCATTCTCAATTCTCATTATCATTTAGGCAAACATGCCTCATTTATCTCCATTGAATCACCTTAGCCACTAACAATGGCTTCACATTTCATTTCACAATATAACACTTCATTACTCAAGTGTATATTTATCTCATCCATGATCACATTATATCTCACCTAGCATCATTCATAAATATCAACATTTCATTCCACATTACTCATGAAACACCTTACCATTCACAATGCATAACATAACATTATTCAATCTCAACAATGCAAGAACAATTTATATTATTCATAGCTTTAGGATCATCCACAAGTGTTTGATTAAGTCATTCCTTAGTTTAAGTATGTTTATGTTTAGGTTTAGAAACCAAACTACCTTTGAAGAATCCAAACCATGCAAATAGAACAAAGAAATCAAACAATGTCCAATTCATATAAGGGACACGCCCAGCTCACTTGAAGGACACACCCAGCCTACTTGATGGACACGCCCGTGTCTCTAAAAATAAAAGAGACAGTAGCCAACACAAATAAATGACACGGCCGTGTCTCAACTTTGCTTTTGGCCGTGTCACCCAAAACCAAAACCAACCCTTCTCAAATGTACTCAAACACAATATTCATCATATAACTTGTATCAAATGAACATAATCAATTTTCTAAACACATATTAATCACAAGAATTACTTCAAAACACATTAATATAACAATTAAACACAACCCATCTCAAAACACTAAAATCACCATCCTTCTCCACCTTTCAAAATCAACATTTACCACTTCCAACAACAACACCTAATTAAACTCATAACTTAAAATCAATTTAACACTTAAAAACACATCATAAACACTTCTCCTCATCAAATCATCACACCCTAATTAACTTTCATTACCACTTCAAAAGAAAGAAAGAAATCAAAGGAAAGATCTTACCTTAGTCAAAAACTTCTTGAATCAACACTTGAACACTTAATCTTCCTTCAATTTTGAACTCAACTCATTAAGAACCTCTCTTCACCACTTGCTTCCCTTTGTCAATGGAGGAGCCGGCCACTTCATGAAAGAGAGAAGAAAATGATGAAGAAGCAAAGTCAATTTTGCTTTTAATCTCCACCAAGTGATTTAATCCAAGCAATTACCAAAATGCCCTCAAACATATAACTAACCTTTTGTCTTATATAAGCCCATATATGTAATTACACATTCAACACAAAAATATCTTCTTCCACTAACCAACACCTTGACTCTCCCTTTGACCCATTTATATGTTATATATATTATCATATACACAACATATACCATTCTCTCTAAACCCTATTTTCTTTCCAAAACACAAACACACAAGCATTCTCCTCCCAATTTCTTTTCTTAGCACAATATAAACATTCAATCCAATTAGTATAACAACAACAACAACAATATGCAAAACTTCTAGGGCATAAATGAGGATATTACAGATATGTTCATATAAGTTCATATATATTACATATAACAATATATATCAGTTGATTTACAATAAAATATCAAATATACAAACCCATATACATTGATATATGTTACATATAACAACATATATCAATTAATTTATAAAAAATATCAAATATACAAACTCATATATGATGATATATGTTACATAAAACAACATATATCAGTTGATTTGCATTAAAATATCAAATATACAAACCCATACATATTGATATGTTATATATAATAATATATCAGTTAATTTGCAATAAATTATCAAAAATTCTAACTCATATATGTTCATATATATTACATATAACAATACATATTAGTCCATTTGAAATAAAATATCAAATATATAAACTCATATATATTTTATATGTTGATATATGTTACAATAACAACATATATCAATTGATTTGCAATAAAATATCAAAAATATTAACTCATAAATGTTCATATATTTTACATATAATAATATATATCAGTCTATTTGCAATAAAATATTAAATATACAAACTCATATATATAAATATATATTATATATAATAACATATATCAGTTTATTTGTAATAAAATATTAAATATACAATCTTATATATGTTGATATATGTTATATATAACAACATATACTAGTTGATTTGCAGTAGGATATCAAAAATACTAACTCATATATGTTACATATAACAACATATATATAACACCTTATACTCTATATACGTAAAATACATACACCCAGTATATATTGAATACATATACAGAATGAAATAATATCACAATTTCTAATCTTTCCAAAATTTTCATAATTCTAAGAAAATATTTCAACACTTAAATTGTACTTTAATAAATAAATATAAGTATTCATTACCACTTTAAGTACCAAAAATACCTATTTTAAAGAAAAATCTATAGAAAAAATTCACCAGAGTTTTATCTATATTTTGGATATTCTCAAAAATTAATTACTTAACTTGCAGAAAAATATACACTCCCAAAAGTTTACATTCATCAAATTCTCCTAAAATCTCTAATATTTCTCATCATACACGAACATAGATATACATATATATCAATATTTCACATAATACTCAATTCATAAAATTTAATCCAAAATCTTTATAATTTACATCATTTACATATTTATAAACATTATATACATGATTTAAAATAAGTTTAAAAAATGAGATAGTTGCATGCTTGCAAATGGTCATGGTCCCTGGCATTCTATCAGAACTTTAAGTATAAGCAAGAATCACTAAACATTCTCAAGTTCAGCAGGGCTCTCAGTATTAACCTTATCACCTACGCGATAAACAAATCGCACTAAGCATTCTGCCTAGTAGTACATACTTTGATAAAAATAAAAACTTAAAGAATAATGCAAGAATGTCATTCTTTTAAAAATTATAATATGGCATGCAATCTCATGCTGAAACTCATAAATTTACACTTTCAACTAATCACATACATATGCATTGAGCCCAAATGACCTTATATTCAAATTTCAGAGATATTAATTTGGACTAATTTTTGAGACCCAGTGTCTAGCCTAAAGGTAAATAATAATGATGTCCAACGTTTGGCCCAAAGGCAACTCATAAGATAGTGAAGCCCGACATCTTGCCCGAAGGAAAATCATATAATATTGACGACTAGCATCTGGCCCAAAGGCGATCATAGCAATGTCGTGTAACACTAAACACAATACTTTGAAAAATAATATTACATAAGGTTTCTTACATTTCATATATAATTTCACACTTTTCTCATTCTTTGATAATTATGTCATTTACTATTAGTTTTGCACTTTTCCATTATTCTACATTGTTTTCACTTTTTTTTTTTTATTTTCATCAATTTCCTTGCTAGATTTCCATGGTGCCTGAATTATGTCCTTTAATTGGCGCAATTTATTTTTTTGCAATTATATTTTATAATACTTTTAGCCATCTTCAAATGGCTCATCTAATCACACGTTATGCAATTCATACCTCTAAACATATATCTATACACTTTTAATGTGATTTTACATGTCAAAGTAGCATAGTCCACATTTTCACATACAATGTAACATGCCAAATAAATGTATTTAAATACATATCAATCAAAGTATATACTAACCTCTTGATACCACCTCTTCCAAGCTAAAATTCATAATTTTCCCTTTACTTCTCAAGCGTCCTTCACCACTAGGTATGGACAACTTGATTCTACTCCACACATACTCAAAATGTGAATGTATATCATACATTAGAATCATATTTCTAGGTGTTTTAACTATTAAACACAAATTAAATGACATTCCTTTTTTAATATCCTTGGTCTTGGAGAAAGTAAATAAGTATTTAGAGGTATAGGAGTTGTATATACCTAATGTATACCTAGTGTATACATGATGTATACACATTATATATAATATATGTTGGTTATATGTATATATTATATACTTGATATATATATATATATACTATATTTATATGGTATGCTTGTAGTGTACATAGGGTACACATGATATATATACGTGTGGGTAAATGTATACATTAAATATACATTACATATAATATATATATATACATTACATAAACGTGTACATAAAAGTATATGTAACATATTAGTAACATATACATGACATATACATATACATAGAATATACGCAACACATAAATGGTATATATATATATATGTATAATTTATGATGTAAGATAATAAATAAATAAATAAATAAGAAAGAAAGAAAAGAAAGTTAAAATAAGAAAGAAGTGCTTAGTGGAAATTAAAAGTAAATTAAATAAATAAATAAATGTATAATATATGTAATATATATACTATACATACTTGAAATATAAATTGAATATATAAGACATATAGATATATATATATATATAAGATATACAATACATATACATGAAGTATAAATTCATGTAGGAAAAGGTGATGATGATGATGATGATGATGATGATGATGATAATAGAAGAAGAGAAAAAGTGAAAGAGAGGAGAAATATTATTGGTGGAAATTGTTATATTATTATATATATATATTAAGGATAAGGATGGGAAATTAAAAAAGAAAGACTTCTTCTTCTTCTTCTTTTCTTCTTCAACGTGAATTTTAAAAGAGAGAGGGGAAGTTGTTTCCAAATACCTCAAATTACTTAAGAAAATCAAAGATTTCAAGTGAATTTTGAAGAGAAAGCAAGAATTCAAGTCCTCTTCCTTTTAGGCTTTAATTTCATGGTTTTATGACTATGTTAGTAATAGTTAGAGAGAGAAAGTTATGTTTAATATCTAAAATTGATAGAAATGAAATTAAAATGGTGATTAGATGGTGATTTGTTGATTAATTAGTTAAATGAATTACGCTAATAAATTTAGGGTTATGGTTAGATTATGCTTAAATTGAGGTTTTGTTATGGATGGATTTAGCTGTTGTAATATATGAATTTTATGTGGTTTTAATATATTTATGAAGGTTATATGTTTAGAATTTTGATATAGATGAATTTGGATGAAGTTAGGGTTTATAAGTGCGTTATGTGGAATTGAGGTTTTTAAAAGAGGTTTTGATAATTGTGGAAATGAGTTGTTTTATTGTTATTTAGGTATTTAAATGATGATTTTAATGTTAAATGTTGAAAATGAGGTACGTTGGATGAAGTTTAAGTGAAGTAGTAAGTTAGAAATTTAGGGTTTTAATGTGATTTTGGTGAAAATTGTAGAAATAATGGCAATTTGATATACATTGTGTATGCAAGTGACTTTAAATGAATAATGTTGATTATTGTTGGATTTATATGTGTCTAGATTAAATTGGTAAAAGTGGTGAAGTTTAGGGTTTAGCTTGAAAAAAAGAATAAGGTTAGTACATATCCTTAAAACTTATGATTTTTATCAAATGTAAATTGACATTGTGTATGTAAAGTTACTTGGTATGTAAAATGCATAAGTTTGTAAGTTGAGCCATTGTAAATGGCTATGATAGTGGCCATGTGTATAATGTAGTAAATGTGGAACATGCTAAAAAATAATAATTGAAAATATGAGAAATAAACAATGTGTTAAGAAATGAGAAAGAAGATGTAAAAATTATGAAAGGAACCATTATGTTGTAAAATGTCTAAATGGAGAATATTGAAAGATGTGATAAATGTGTGTAGAAAGAGTCACATTGTGAATGTGACTCATGATTATGTAATGTCATAGTAAAATGGTGATGAATAAATGGAAAATAACTAAAGCATGATTCAATGTAAAGTGATCATGGGAAGTGATTATCCCTTAAAAAGAATATGGGAATGATCATTGAGACTGTGGAAATGTGAAAGTGATCATGATAAGATTGATCACTTGGAAACTTTGGATAAATATTAAGATTAAATGAGTATTTCATTATGAAAGTATGATTGAATATGTTAAAATGAAATAATATGACATAATGGAAATGATAAATGATGAAAATGGTTATGTAAAATGAGAATGTAATGAAATGTGTGGTTACCTTATATAGTATCTTGTTCCAAAGAATTGTTTTTGGTGTTATTGATATGATTTGCCTTCGGGCTAGACGCTGGGCATCACCATTATTTACCTTCAGACTAGATGCTGCATATCACTATTATTTGTCTTCGGGGCTAGACACTGTGTGTCATTGTTATTTTCCTTCGGGGCTAGTCACAAGTATGTCAACAGGGGATGGATGCGACAATTAGATCCCCAGTGTGGTGATAGAGCATAACAATATCTCTGGAATCAAAATACTGTAAAAGGTTATTTGGGCCCAATGTGTGTATTTATGATGTGTTTATGTGTATATATATATGTGTTTTGCTGTGAATAATGGTATATGATGATTTGGTTGTGATAAGATAAAGTATGTGAGATAAATTGATGAATAATATATGATAATATATTATGGATAAATTGTGAGAATAATAATGCATATGCTGACAAGCCTGAGCAAAGCTAGGTCTAAAAACTAAGATGATCTGAGTAGAGTTGGGTCATAAAATTGATAATATGTGCACTAAACTTGGTGATTGAATAGGAAAATTAAGCCAATGAGTACGTAAAAGTATTGTATTTGAGGAATTGATGATATGATTTATATATTAGATATAGAATAAAAGTTAACAAAAGTTTTATAAAAATAGCTATAATTTGAGAAGAAGAAGAATAAATGTAGGTGTAATTTGTATTGTTATTTTATAAAAGAATTTATATATATGCCACTAAGCTTTCAAGCTTATCACGGTAGTGTATATCGTGCAGGTATTAAAAGTGCAGATCAGGGTGAACCAGTAAGTAATTGAGACTTGAAGATATGGGTGCCACGAGACCAACATTAATAGTGTTGTATTCATGTATTTATTTGTGAACTGTAGAGTTTGGATTTTGTATAAAAATCATGTTTGAAAACAATGTTATATATGCAAATATACATTATAAGATTTTATAAGTATATTTTGTAACTATGTTTTTGTAAAAGTATTGTAGAATTATTTAAAGTATTTTATATATATTGTGAAATTTTTTGATGTTCTTGGTTGAAAGAATGAAAATGGATGAATAATATTTTTGGGAGTATTTTTCAAACTACAGGTTGAGTATTTGATATTTGAAAAATACTAAAATTACAGACCAAACTCTGACGAAATTTTTCCCAAGATTTTCATTAATAACAATTATTTTTAATATTTAATTATTAATGTGTACATTAGTTTACTTAATAAAATTATGATTTAAGAAATAAATTATTTTTCTGTAATTTTGATAAAATTTCTAATGACTATATTTGTGATATTCTTATATTCTTTATACGTATTTTACATATATAAAGTGTATGTATTATATGTATATAGAGTATAAGGCTGTTACACCTTCAATTTTTCAAAATTTGCCATAACCTCCTTTAATTCTAAAACTTTATTCTAATCAATTTCAATTGGTAATCTAGGTTCATTTCCACAAATAAAATCATTTAATAACATGATTGAAACCATGAAATTAAATGAACATCAATTCTTTAACCATACTTTTCCAAAACCCTAAATTCATCACTAACCATTTCAAACTTGTATCAAACCTAAACAAATCAACCATCTAGCTATAAAATCTTTTTCTCTTCGTTAAAATAACATCTTCTATACCCATTTAACATATTAAACAACACCCCATCAAAAACCCAATTCACACATAATCATATATCTTAACAAAAGCCTAAAAAAAACAAAGAATTCTTACCTCTTTCAAGCAATTCCTTTAAAAACTCCCTAATTCTTTTGAAAATCTTCATAAATTTGATTATTTGATGAAGAAAATTTTTCCCTGTTTGTCCATGCAAAATTTTGGCTACCAAAGGAGAAAGAAGAAGATTGTGAACATTTTTTTTTATTTTAACTTTTCTTTCTTCTTTAATATTAACCATGTATATATATTATTATATTAATTAATTATTTAAATTCTAATTTCTTTATTCCATTCAATATTATTGTAATATCCCAATGTATGCCTTAGAAGTTTTGAATATTGTTGTTGTTTTAAGTTGGATTGAATGTATATGTTAGTTGCAAGAGAAAAGAAATTGAAAAGAGAATGTTTATGTATTGTTTAAAAAGGAAAGTAGTGTGTAGAGAGTAAGTGTATATGTTGGGTATATGGTAATATATATAACATATATATTGATCAAAATGAGTGGTCAAGGGAAGAAGATATTTTATTTGTTATATGTGAAATAACTTTAAAGGGCACTTGATTAGAAGAAAGCTAGAACAAGTGAGAAGAGGGTATGTTGGTAATTTTCTTTGTGGAACACTTGGTGGAGATTTAAAGAGAAGTTGACTTTGTTTTCTTCATCATCTTTTCTTCTTTTCCATGTGTGTGGCCGGCTCCTTCAAAGACAAAAGGAAGCAAGAGAGCAAGAGAGGTTCTTGAAGTTCTAAGCTCAAATTGAAGGAAGAATTAAGTGATTAAGTTGGAGATTTGTGAAATTTATCAACTTTGGTAAGTTCTTTCTCTTGTTTCCTTTGTTATTTTTGAAGTTGTGTTTGAGTTGAGTTATGATTTGTGAATATCATGATTAGGTGTGTTTGTGATTTGTTTATAAGTGTTGAAGTTGATTTTTAAATGAGAAGTTAAGTTGGTGTTTGAATTGAAAGAGTGAGTTGTGTTTATATTAGGGTTTTGAAGTGATAAGTGAAGTGTAACTTGAGTTTAATCAAGTATTTTCATAGATTTTCATGTTGTTTGTGTTTGTTGGAGTTGTAAGCTCAAAATATGTGATTTTGATGGAAGGCAGTAGCATTGTGAATGCCACGCCCGTGGCCTTGGTTGCCATGGCCGTGGTCAAGTTTAACCATGGCCGTGGAGGTGTGGAGCATGGGAGGCAGAATCATAATCTAACCCACGCCCGTGGGGGTTGAGGTGGCCACGGCCGTGGGCTTTTAAATGTGATGTTAAGTGATACTTTGTAATCTAAAGGTCTAAGATGAAGTTAATAAGTGATAAATTGTATGGAAATTCGTGTATTGTCTCAATTTTTGGATTAGGTTTTGAAAGAAGGTGAGTTGCCCTAGTTTGGGAAGTGAAGAATCTTGGAAAAGGAAAGTGTTTAGAGTAGTGTGAATTGTTATTGAGGTAAGTACAAATCTTGCATTATTGCATTGTTAATGCATATGAATAATGTGATGTTGTGTACAATGTGGAACATACATTCATATGATGATGAGATTGAATATACATTTGATGATATTGATGATGTTTATGAACAATGTACTTTGTTATATTTATGTCAATGATGCCATAAGTATAATGTGAAGGATATGATGTAAATGATTGTGTATTTGAAAGATGAGTTGCTATAATGTTATGTTTTGCATAATGTGAATTGATATAAGTGAGGCATGTATGCCTATGTGATGATGTTTAATGTATTTGGTTATGTATACTTGAATAATGAAGTGTGATAATGTAAATTGAGACATGATAAGATATGAGGCCATTGTGATTGGCTATGATGATTCAAAAGAGACATGAAGCCATTGTGTTTGGATATGATGATGAGAATTTAGAATGAAATGAATAATGAAATAATAAATGAGTTGTGTGGCTAATGTGTTATTCCATTTTCAGAGTTTGTTGTTGGTGGCATGCCTATTATTAGTAACAATCTCTTGAAGTTAGGTTGGACTTGGTCCTTGAAGCCTAATTGAGATGTTACCACCCTTGAAGCTAGGTTGGGTTGGTTCTTAAAGCCAAGTTGGGTTGATACTTAGCATGCTTTGTTCCCCTTGAAGCTTGGTTGAACCTAATCCTTGAAGCCTAGTTGGGTTTATGATAATGATAAATGTGATAACAAAACCAAAGCATTAACTCTGAAAATTGAATGGCATATTAGTGTGTTTTGGGCCCATGCTTGTCTTTGTATTTAATGTGATTCTTGAATGGTAAAATTAATGGAACTATGAAGATGTAATATGAATGTTGTTATAACATTGAATAAAGTATGATGTGGAAATGTGATATTCTTTTAAATGATGTATGAGATTAATTGTGACATTATATCATATTAAAGCATCATGTTAGTATACTTTGTACTACTAAGCCGTTGGCTTAGCGCGATAGTGTTTGATCGCGCAGGTGACAGAGTTGAACCTGAGAGCTCCTCGAGACCAAGTGAGACTAGACATTGAGGATTTTCTTTTGGGACTTAAAGATCATAGAAGAACTGCCAATCATGTATATATATATTTTATGTTTTGTAATCTTTGATTTATAACATATTTGTAATAACTTCCGCTGTGAATTAATAAATGTTTTCATATATGGTGTCTTTCGGATTTCTTTTAAAATGTTTGAGTTTGGTTTCACTTATTTACAAAGATATTTGTTGTGTATTATTTTTAAACTGTGACATTTTCTATATTCAGTATACATATATTACGATCGTTTAAGCATGCTTGGTACGTATACGGGATATAGGGGTGTTACAATTATTTTCTTTTTGATTTATTTTTTTAACTTTTTAATTTTTACCATTTTATCCCTTTGACTTTACTATTCACTTTGACCTTTATATGTTATTTATATATAACATATACTTCACATATACATTTTATTATTTCTCACTTTCAACTCTTCTTTTATCCCCCAAATTATTTATTTAATTTAATTAATTTTTATTTTAACAAAGATACAGATGTTACAACTCTGTCCCCCTCAAAAGAATTTTATCCTCGAAATTATCTGATATTAGCTCTGGAATAGCATCTGCTCACTTTCCCATGTCGCCTCCTCAGTGAAATGGTTCCTCTATAGAACTTTAACAATGGCACCTTCTTATTCCTCAATTCTTTCACTTCTCATGCCAAGATTGCCACTATTTTCTCTGCATAGGTTAGATCCAGACACACCTCGATAGACTCCACTAATTAGATATGAGATGGATCCCATCTGTACCTTCGATGCATTGAGACATTAAAGACATTATGTATCCTGTCTAGTTCTTGCGATAGAGCCAATCTGTAAGCCACTGGTCCTAGTCTCTCTAGTACCTCATATGGTCTTATGAAGCGAGGACTCAACTTCCCTTTTCGACCAAATCTCAAAATCTTCTTCCATGGAGAAATCTTCAGGAATACCTTATCTCCCACACTAAACTCTATATCCTTTCTCTTCAAAGATTTCTATTGGTATGAAGCTGCTTTTAATCTATCCCGAATCACTTTAACCTTTTCCTCTATTTCCTTGATTAAATCGGAACCTACCAGTTTACCTTCTCTAACCTCATCCTAACACAAAGATATTTTACATTTTCTGTCATACAAGGCCTCATATGGTGCCATCCCAATGCTGGACTAAAAACTATTATTGTAGGCAAACTTTATCTGTGGCAAATGTCTGTCCCAACTCCTTATAAAGTCATTGATACATCTCCTTAACATATCTTTCAAGACCTGTATCTCTCTCTCTGACTGCCAATCGGTCTATGGATGGAAAGCAATACTGAAATACAATCGAGTACCCAATGCATCGTATAAATACCTTCAAAATCTTGATATAAATCCAGGATCTCGGTATGATACCAATGATACTGGGACTCCATGCAGTCTCACAATCTCACTTATATACAACTCAACCAACCTATCAGATGAATAATTCATCCTAACCGGAAGAAAATGAGTTTTCTTCATCATTCTATCAACTATCACCCAGATTGCATCATGTTTCTTCTGGGTCAAAGGTAGTCCAGCTATAAAGACCAGGGTCACTCGCTCCTACTTCCACTTAGGTACTAATAATGGTTGTAGTAACCCTAAAGGAACCTACTGCTTGATAGAGTAAAATTATGATCAACATATTTTATAATTCTAACCATAATTTTAATCATTTTGTAATTGAATTTGATGGATTTTGTGTATTTGAGTTAGAATTATTATAATCAATCTTGGAAAGACATATTCAAAGCTTCTAATGATTAGAGGTGCAAAATTGAAGAAAGGCAAGCAAAAATGAAGAAAATACAAATGCCACGCCCGTGGCCCTTCAAGACCACGACCCTGGGATTTAAATCAAGTTTGCCACAATAAAAAGATAAAATTTCAAAAGCCAAATGGATGCCATGATCGTGGCATTGATAAGACACGATCATAGGATTGATTTCTCTACTGCCCAAGCCAAGAAAAAGAAGAAAATTCAAAGTTGGTAGCCTCCACTTACATGCCATGACCGTAGCCTACCTTGTTGATCATTTACAACTGTGAAGTGCTCAAACTACCCAATCCAACTCAGGCCACGACCATGGCACTCAAAAGCCACAACCGTGGGGCTGAAATTCATGACCTTGAGCAGAAAATTGGGTAGGTGGTGAACCAAACAAGATGTGGCTTAACCTTTTTTCAGTTTTTCCCCACTAATGAAGCTTCCAAACACTCTATTTAAACACACTTCCTCTAAGGTTTTAAGATATGAAAAGATTTATAAGAATTAGATTAGATTCATTCAAGAAATAAATATAGTTTAGAGTTTTCTCAAGAACGAGAGTGAAATTCTAGTTCAAGAAGAAATTCAAGTTCCAAGTCAAGTTTTTCTTCAAAGAAATAGAGTTTGATCTTTCTTGTTCCTTAAATTATGTTTTTAATGTCTTTCTTTAATATTTTTAATGTTTTTTATTTCAATAATGAATAACTAATCCTCTTTAGGGTTGGTCTCTTTCATTGAATTTATCATGGAGTTATAAATGCTCATTTGAATTAATTTAGTTTATCCTTAAATTATTTTTGTTATCTTTACTCTTAATGCTTTAATTATCTGGCCAATAATTAATCGAATTGAGGTGTTGTGATGGAGCGAGAGTGGAAGCATAACATTAGTCCATAGAGGTAACAATCTTAAGGAAGTTTTTCACTTAGAGATAAGGTTAAATACTTAAGAGGTTGATTCAAAATTCTCACAAAACCTAATGAATTGGTTTACTTACTTGTGATCACGAGAGTAGACATAAGGATTAAATTGATATTAGTTCTAGTACTTGAGAGAGACTTGAGCTTAATTTAGAAGAATTTAACTATTAATTAAAGGAAAATTAAATTAAATCAATACTTTAGAAAACCCATGATAAATCAATAAAGGTCACTTAACCCTAAGTTTTATATTATTATATTTAATTCAAAGTAATTTATTTTGTTTAATCATAAATCAAAATTTATCATCCAAATAATAATTAGTTTTAATTGATCAATACTTAGAAGAAAACTTCCTCATGGAATGATACTCTACTTATCATTATATTACTTGTTAACGATTTGTGCGCTTGCAGTTAGCTAGGCTGAGTCCACAATAAGTTTTTGGTGCCGCTGCTGGGAAAGCAATCATTCTAATATTGATAATATTAAACTAGTGTTGCTTTGGATTTTTACTTTTCTGCATTAATTTCTTAACTTTTGGTTTATATGCGAAGAAATCCTAACTCGATGCTCGAACCATATAATCCAAAAATTGAGCGGTTTCATAGGAAGAATAAAATGGAAAGAAAAGAGAATCAAAAAGTGGAAGAAATTACAGCAGAAACTCATAAAATTGACAATCCACCAAATTTTTCTAACAAAGAACCAATCATGGGAGATCCACAAAATATGACACTTAAGCAATATGTTATGCCATCTGCTCAGCCAAGATCTAGCATAGTTATACCACCTGTGCAAGCCAATACTTTCGATCTTAAACCAATGCTTATCAATCAGATTCAACAATCAATTTTTCATGGTTTTCCACATGAGGATGCTTATGCTCACATCTCTAATTTTTTAGAAATATGTGATACTTTTAAAATTAATGGTGTATCTGATTATTCTATTCATTTGTGACTTTTTCTAGTTTCTTTAAGAGATCAAGCAAAGGATTGGCTCACTTCTAAAGCACCCGGAGCATTCACTACATGGGATTAATTAGCCGCTGCTTTCCTATCATAATATTTTCCACCTGGGAAAACTCCTAAATTGAGAAATGATATCACAAGCTTTGTTCAACAAGATGGTGAAAGTTTATATGAAGCTTGGAAACATTTCAAAAATTTACAAAGAAAATGTCCTCACCATGGAGTCCCTGAATGGCTTTTGATTCAAACGTTTTATAATGGCCTTCATCCAAGTATCAAGGGCACAATAGATGCAGCAACTGGAGGTGCAATTATGAATAAAGGTTGATAAGTGTACAATTGATGATATTTTATTCCTATTTCTTAATATGATTATTATCCAATTGAGTTTAATTTATTTGTTCAAGTGTATTTTAGGGTTAATTTCAGGAATTCTCTGTATTTTGAGGCTTATGGTCATTTCAGAGAAATTACGGATGAAAGTAGAAGAAAAGAGCAAAATTCATCAATGGAAATGCCCATGGACATGGGCGTGTCAATGGACGTGCCCTTAATGCTGCATACAGAAGCATTGACATGCCTAGTGACATGGGCGTGTCACCAAGCGTGCCTTTTGCAATGTTTCACAGTAGCTGTAACACGCCCAGTGACATGGGCATGTCACTGGACATGCCTTATGTTCAAAATCTCAGTGGCAATGACACGCCCAGTGACATAGGGATGCCAATGAGCATGTCAGTCAAAATTATCTGCACTATAAAAGCTGCGCTGAAGCATGAATTAAGATTCGAATTTCATATTTTATAACCTAGAGCTGACTTCTAAAGGAAAAAGGAGAGTTTTGGAGCTAAGATTGAGGGTGAAGACATATTCTAAACAAGATCTAAACCAAGATTCAAGGATTCAAGAGAAGATATATGAATTATTGCAAATGGATTGTTTGGATTCTTTTTCTTATTTCTCTTGTTCTAGTTTTCTGATTTTGAACATGAACTAATTTATTCTCTATCTAGATATTGATGAACCCTAGCTTTATTGTATGGATTAAATAATTTTATTAAATTGAATCATTTGATTGAGTTGTTTTATTCTTATAATGCTTAATGATTTATTTCCAATTAATAATAGCATGCTTATTGATTGGTTGCAATTTTCATATTATTGACTTAAGAAAGCTTGATATGAATTGAATATTCATAAGAATTGAGGATTGATTGGGGTACTAGAGATAGACTTACAAGATCCTTTGGTTTATAATTCCTTATTCTTAATGCAAGATCTATTTAATTATGTTTGAGAAGAGATTTCGGCATTCTACTTAGTGATTAGGGATTAATTTGCTTAAGAAAGGTTTTAGTCTAATTTAGAGGAATACCAATTCAACTCTATCATTTGGTTTAATTGAATTGATTTTCATAAATATAATTGTGGCTAGGGGGATTCAATAACTGGATAGTATCATCATCATCAATCAATTTATTCAACTCTCAATTTCTCTCTATTTTCATTTATTAAGTTAATTATCTTTAATTACAAAACTTCACAAAACTATTGAGTCGCTAAACAACGGTTAAAATTTCACTAGTACTTGGCCTTGTCCTCAGTGGAACGATAACTTACTCACTACTTTATTACTTGAGTGACTCGTGCACTTGCGGTATTGCAATAGCATAGGTTCCTGCTATCAAGTTTTTGGCACCGTTGCCGGGGACAACGGTTTTCAGTATTAGTAATATAATTAAGACTGTTAATTTAGTTTTTATTTTATTTTGTTTTAACATAAGTTCTTGCTTTTTGACTGTCATTCTAGGTACTTCTTCCTGTTTATGACCCGAGCTAGCTCTTTCCAACTTTTTGAATTAGATCAAGAGCTAGAGAGAACATTGAGATGAAGGCCAAAGGAAGAAGAGGAAATAGTTCTAGCAGAGACGGAACTGAACTTTGAAGATCTCATCCTAGAAGAAGAAATGGAAGAAAATGAGCCAAGGACGATGCAAGAGTTTGCTAGGCCTACTCTTAATGCGGCTGAATCAAGTATACAAAGACCAGTGATTGCTACCAATAAATTTGAGATAAAAAAAATGTCATTCAAATGGTGCAGCAGACCAGTCAGTTTGATGGATTTTCGGATGAAGATCCTAATGCACACATTGAAACTTTTCTGGAAATATGTGACACATTTAAGATACAGAATGTCTCTAAAGATGCAATCAGGCTAAGGTTGTTTCCATTCACACTCAGAGGCTGACCAAAGAAGTGGCTAAAGTCTTTTCCTCATAACACTTTCACTACATGGGACCAACTAGCAAAATAATTTTTAGAGAAGTATTTTCTACCGTCCAAGACTGCTAAGTTGAGGAATGATATTTCTTCTTTCTCCAGCTAGATGGTGAAACCCTATATGATGCTTGGGAGAGATTTAAGGATTTATTGAGAAGATGTCCTCACCCATGGGCTTCCGCTGTGACTTCAGATCCAAACATTCTACAATGGATTGAGTTACTGAAGTAAGCAATCCATCAATGCAGCTAGAGGAGGCACCATAAATAATAAAACACATGAAAAAGCAAGGGATTTGATTGAAGACATGGCCCTTACAAATTATCAGTGGCAAACCCCAAGGGAACAAGGAAGATTAAGGGCTGCTGGTTCACATCAGTTGGATCCCGTAGTTGCTCTTTCAACACAGTTGGAAGCAATGAACAAAAAGATCGATTCTTTAGCTTCTTCTTCTTCTTCAGGGAAAGTGATGCAGGTGATGTCCTGTGAATGGTGTGGGGGTGGACATCAAAATCAAGATTGCCTAAGTGGCAACATGTTTGCTAGGCAAGAGCAAGTAGATTATGTTGGAAACATGCCAAGGCAATAGCATAATAATCCCTACAGCAACACGTACAATCCGAGGTGGAGAAATCATCCTAATTTCTCATGGAATAATCAGAATAATCCACGACCTCCCCCTGGATTCCAGCAGCCCCAACATCAACAATGTAACACCCCTTCCCAACCTACATATGTAAGTTGAGTAGAGGCGCCACACTAACCTAATGTTGCTACCAATTTTACTTAGTCAAATTTTAGTTCCGATTTTTACAAAATTTTTGCCATAGTTTCGCCTAAAAATTGAGTCCCAAGTGTCGACAAAACCGGTTTTTTTCTTATTTTTAAAAACATTTTACACAAACCAATGCAAACAAAATCATTCTCAGTACACTCCCAATAAATCCCCCTTGTAACCTCAACTACAACCTGCAAAAAGGATTTACACTTCTAGTACAACATAAAATAAAAGTTTTGTGACAACCCCCATATTTAAATATTACACAGCGGAAGTTATAAAATATTTACATATTTACAAATTCATATACATCAAAACTCAAGTTTTACAACACATAAAATTTATACATGATTGGCAAGTCTGCTCTGATCTTTAAGCTCCCAAAATGGATTCTTCAAGGTCTACTCTCACTAGGTCTTGATGAACTCTTGGGTTCAACTCTATCCACTCTACTACCTGCGCGATTAAACACTATCGCGCTAAGCCAACGGCTTAGTAAGATAAAACATGCTAACGGTATGCTTTAATGAAATGCAATGCCACATATGTTATTGATAAGATCAACATCATAAATATAAAGTTAACCACACAATTATGCATTTCACAAATCATAGTCATATGAGCATACCACATTTCAACATCTTTTCACATTCAACATTAATCAATCATACTCCATAACCAACATCTCATTTCATTAAACTCATAACATTATTTAGGACATTCATATAACCTTGACACCTATGGGCCCAACAAGTATTTAATACGATATTCAGAGTTCAGAGTTACTGCTTTGGTTCATAGTCACAATAATCACGCCCGTAGGCAATGTATATACATGTATCTCTATCCATTGATAGTGTAACAGACCCAGTCTCTTGGATCATCAACTCAACACATATGAGGAGATCCTCAACCCGGCAAGACTGTTACAAATCATATATCTCATAGTGTAACAGACCCAGTCTCTTGGACCATCAACTCAACACCTATGAGGAGGTCCTCAACCCGGCAAGACTGTTACCTTTCATCATTTCTTAGGCATGCCACCCAAATCCAGAACTCTGAAACTAAATAACATATTAAACAAACAATTCATTTCCATTCTCAATTCTCATCACATTTAGGCAAACATGCCTTCTTTCTTTCAATTACATCATCTTAGCCAATAACAATGGCTTCACATTTCATTTCACAATATAACATCTCATTATTCAAGTATATATATATATATCTCATCCATGATCACATTATATCTCACATAGCATCATTCATAAATATCAACATTTCATTCCACATTACTCATGAAACACATTACCATTCACAATGCACAACATAACATTGTTCAATCTCAACAATGCAATTAGGGCAAAGAACAATTGATTATAACATTCATTGATTCAAGTGTGTTTAAAGTGTTTAGGGTTAGGTTTAAGGACCAACCTACCTTTGGAGAACCAAAGCAATGCAAGAAGAACAAAGAATTAAAACCCTAACCATAAATAGTACATTCTGGTTTTAAACTCCATTTTATCCTTATTTTGAAAAATTTTATAAAATAATCTACTTGACTAAAAATTCTAAAATTTTTACAGAATTTAGTTTTGTATCTTAAAATCATCCCTTTAAAATTTCAGATCAAACTGAACACAAAATCTTGGTCAAATAGTTCACCTAACCAGACTGCCCCAATTGCCCTGCATCCTGGCAGCAGTTCTGAACTTTGTGAATTCCATAAATCAAATTCAATCAACGTGATTCCAAATTATTTTTCTCAAATACTAAACTCACTAAGAAACAACATATCCAAAATTCGATTGGATATGATTTTTCTACATTTTATTAAAAATCCCGAAATATAGCTGTCCCAGTTAAGGTACCTGCTGGAACAGGTCTAATGAAAATAATCTTTCTAAACTCATAACCATTCCAAAATCGAATCAACATATTTTTCAGTCATTCTAGACTCATAGAGGCACAACATATCAAAAATTTACTTCAAGAACATTTTTCTAAAATTAATTAAAAATCATACAAGTCACAGCCTTTACTAATCCTAAAACAGAAACAATTTCACTAAACACCAATCTTACTCTTCCATCACCAACACCAACCCAACTTCTCATCTATCAAGCAAAATCAATACTTACAATCATACCATAAGCAACTTAATCATACCACTTCAAAAGAATTGAAGAAATTAGAGAAAAGATCTTACCTTAGTTAAAAACTTCTTAAATCAACACTTGAACACTTAATCTTTCTTCAATTTAAGCTTGAAATCATCAAAACCATCACTTGTCTCTTTCTTTCTCTTTGGCTATGGAGGGCCGGCCATCAACAAGAAGAAGAAGAAGAAATGATAAAGAAAACACAAGTCAAACCTTCTTTAAATATCCACCATGTGATTTTATCCAAGCAATTACCAAAGTGCCCTTATTCACATAATTATCTTTTTGTCTTATATGTGCCCAATTAAGTAATTTACCAATCTCAAATAAATATCTTCTCTTGCATTGACCAAGCCTTTTGACCACTTTATATGTCATATATATTAACATATACACAACATATAAATTTGTCTCTAAACCCTATTTCTTCCCAAAATACATATACATATACTTTCTCTTCTCAATTTCTTTTCTCTTACAATTTAACACATATATTCAATCCAATATATAACAATAACAACAACAACAATATGCAAAACTTCTAGGGCATAAATGAGGATATTACAAACAAGCTGCCCCTCCAAGAAAGAGTAATTTGGAGGACATGATGGAGAAATTTATAACAGCTTTTGAAACCAGGTTCCAATCAACTAAAACCTCCTTAAGAAATCAGCAAGCCTCTATTCATAATTTGGAGAATCAAGTGGAGCAAATTGCCAAGTTGCTCAGTGAGAGACCACAAGGAAGTTTGCCTAGCAACACGGAGGCAAATCCTAAAGAGCAGCTTAAGGCAATTACACTAAGGAGTGGAAAAGAGATCAAGGGTAATGTGGATGAGAAAAAAGGAGAAGTGGAAGAGAAAAGGGTTGAAGTACAAGAAAATGATAAAGAAGACAATCCTCCTATCACTTCGGAAAAGCAAGCTGCACAAGAAAGTGAGAAAGAGAAGCAGCCATAAGACAACAGCTCCATAATGAAGGAATACTGACCTAGAGTACCATATCCAGCGAGGTTGAACAAGGACAAGATTGATGCTCAGTTCGGTAAGTTTCTTGAACTTTTCAAACAATTGCACATTAACAGTCCATTTGCTGAGGCTTTGTCACAGATGCCTAAATATGCTAAATTTTTGAAAGATATCCTTTCTAATAAAAGGAAACTTGAGGAAGTGTCTTTAGTGCATTTGTTTGAAAAGAGTTTGGCAATTTTGCAAAGGAGGTTACCTAAGAAGTTAAAAGATCCATGTAGTTTCACCATTCCATGTTTGATAGGTAACCTTGAGGTTAAAAGTGCATTAGCTAATTTGGGGGCTAGCATAAGTGTTATGCCCTATAAAGTGTTTAAAGAGTTAGGCATTGGTAACCCTAAACCAACACTAATGACCATCCAACTTGCTGATAAGTCAGTAGTCCACCTTCGTGGCATTATAGAAGATGTGTTAGTAAAAGTTGGGGATTTCATTTTCCCCAATGATTTTGTTGTCATTGATATTGATGAGGATGCAGATGTTTCACTTATTCTTGGTAGGCCATTTTTAAATATAGCTCGTGCCCTTATCGATATGGCACCCTAACTTTGAGAGTGGGTGGTGATAAGGTTATTTTTAGGATATATGATGCTATGAAACATTCACTTTCACTTGATGAGGCGAAATCATGCAATGATGTTATTGAGCATGAGACCGTAAATTGTGTTACTAACATTGTTTCCAAGGATCCCCTTGAGTTGTGTTTATTGCAGAAAAATGTTGAGGATCAATAAGCAATGGAGCAGCTTGCTTTTCTTGAAGCAAGCAAATCGTTCAAATGCAGGGCGTATGAGACTATTGAGATGCCAAAGGAAGAGAAGCCAAAACCATCGGTGATTGATCCACCCAACTTGGAACTAAAGCCCCTTACAGATCACCTTGAGTATGGATTTTTGGCGGATGAGAAGAAATTACCAACACTTGCCCCTGCTCCTGCACCTGTACCTCAAGTTGATGTCTCCGATGATGAGACTAGAAGTGACGATTCCGGCGATGTGTCGATTTTTTACTAGCCCACATTTTTATTTTATTTTATTTTATTTTATTTTCATTTTTTTTCTTAATTAATATTCTTTTTATGTTTCTTTCTTTTTCATTGCTTTTGGACAATTGTTATTTTCTTTACGAACTGTTTCTTTTGTTTGTTCATTTCATTTATTTATGTCTTAACCTTGTTTTTGCATTTTAGATTTTTGTTTTGAAGAAAATTCTCCTTCACCATACTCTTGGCACCGTACTCATATTTATCCATTCATGGACATGAAAGGGTAGTTTTTCTCTCTTCATTATTTCTTGTTTTGCACACACATTGGGGACAATATGCGTCTTAAGTGTGGGGGAGAGGTATACTTTCTTGATTGAATTTTTACTATTTCATTCTTTCTATTTGATTCATTTGTGTCAATTAATTTCTGCAAATTTTTTTTTTGGATTTAAGTAAGCTAGATTGTTGTAATAAGTATGAATTGATGTGGTTTCCCTTTATATGTTGAACTAATTTGAGATTTCCTAAATGACAATTTCTTGTTGAGGTTAACTTAGTGATCTTGATCAATTGCTGAGGATCGATTGTAATAGCTATAGTTGGGTTGTGGATTGATGAAAATTGGAGACATCTAAAGTTTAAAATCTTATTTACATTTTTTAGCATGTTATAATTCCTTAGATTCTTGAGTCGGACTTAGTATGATCCTTAAGTTTCTGACTCTTAAGTTGTTTAAAAATATATATATATAACTAAATGAAAATAAAAATAAATAAATAAATAATTCTAATTAAAGGAGCTTTGAAAATTTATCCCTGTTATGCTGATTTTTACTCTTGAATTAAAACAAATGAGTTGGAATCATGAATAGTGCTAGTAGCCATTTGAACGGTGATTCTGGCTGAGTAACCGGGGGGTCGGCATCACAAATGTTTACCTTCGCGTCAAAAGGTTAGTATCAGTTCAAACAAGTTGGACTCCTTAAAATGTATATATATGTGTATATACATTTAAAATAAAATAAAATAAAAATTGAGGGTTAGAGAACTTAAGAGAAAATTTACATTTTTCGTACTTTGTTCATGGCTTTCGGATTTTCTAGAATTTTATGCTTAATCTTTTAACTCTGGATTTTTAGGTTTTAGGTCTGTGATATTTTTGTTTCAAAACATCTTAATTCAGCTGTTATGATTGTGAATTAGTTTTTTTTTTTTTTTAGAAAGTGGGGTTTTCTGATTCGAATATTGTCAAAACTTTTCTTTTCTTTTTGAATATAGAGGGGGTCCGTCACTTATGCTTATTACAGTGATTTAGTTTGCTTGAGGACAAGAAAAAACTCAAGTGTGGGGGAATTTGATAAATGCACAATTGATGATATTTTATTCCTATTTCTTAATATGATTATTATCCAATTGAGTTTAATTTGTTTGTTCAAGTGTATTTTAGGGTTAATTTCAGGAATTCTCTGTATTTTGAGGCTTATGGTCATTTCGGAGGAATTACGGATGAAAGTAGAAGAAAAGAACAAAATTTATCAATGGACACGCCCATGGACATGGGCGTGTCAATGGACATGCCCTTGATGCTGCATACAGAAGAATTGACATGCCCAGTGACATGGGTGTGTCGCTGAACATGCCTTATGTTCAAAATCTCAGTGGCAATGACACACCCAGTGACATGGGCGTGTCAATGGGCATGTCAGGAGAAATTATCTGCACTATAAAAGCTGTTCTGAAGCACGAATTAAGATCCGAATTTCATATTTTATAACCTTGAGCCAACTTCTAAAGCAAAAAGGAGAGTTTTGGAGCTGAGATTGAGGGTGAAGATATATTCTAAACAAGATCTAAACCAAGATTCAATGATTCAAGAGAAGATATACGAATTATTCGCAATGGATTATTTGGATTCTTTTTCTTATTTCTCTTGTTCTAGTTTTCTGATTTTGAACATGAACTAATTTATTCTCTATCTAGATATTGATGAACCCTAGCTTTATTGTATGGACTGAATAATTTTATTAAATTGACTCATTTGATTGAGTTGTTTTATTCTTATGATGCTTAATGATTTATTTCCAATTAATAATAGCATGCTTATTGATTGGTTGCAATTTTCATAATATTGACTTGAGAAAGCTTGATATGAATTGAATATTCATAAGAATTGAGGATTGATTGGGGTACTAGAGATAGACATACAAGATCCTTTGGTTTATAATTCTTTATTATTAATGCAAGATCTATTTAATTATGTTTGAGAAGAGATTCTGGCATTCTATTTAGTGATTAGGGATTAATTCGCTTGAGAAAGGTTTTAGTCTAATTTAAAGGAATACCAATTCAACTCTATCATTTGGTTTAATTGAATTGATTTTCATAAATATAATTGTGGCTAGGGGGATTCAATAACTGGATTGTGTCATCATCATCAATTAATTTATTCAACTCTCAATTTCTCTCTATTTTCATTTATTAAGTTAATTATCTTTAATTACAAAACTTTACAAAACTATTGAGTCGCTAAACAACGGTTAAAATTTACACTAGTACTTGGCCTTATCCTCAGTGGAACGATAACTCACTCACTACTTTATTACTTGAGCAACCCGTGCACTTGCGGTATTGCAATAGCATAGGTTCCTGCTGTCAAAGCTCCTTCTGAAGCAATCGATTTAATTGAAGAAATGGCATCAAACAACTACCATTGGACTTCAGAATGTAATGTTCATAAAAAAGTTGCTAGTTTATACGAAATTGACAATTTTTCTTTGCTTACAGCCAAGGTAGATACAATAGCAAAGAAATTGGAGCATGTCAACCTTACTTCATTCCTAACTTGCGAAGGATGTAGAGGAAATCATAACACAGTTGACTGCAGAATTATAGAGCAAGTCCAGTTTTTGGGCAACCAGAATAGAGGTTCTGCTTTTTCTCAAGGAAACACATACAACCAAACATGGAGAAATCATCCCAACCTATCATGGGGAACCCAAAATAATCAAAAGCACTTCATCAGCCACCATACATCAAAAATCAAAATCAAGGATTTCATCCTCCAGAAAAAGCCTTCATATGAAGTTGCATTGGAGAAATTCATTGGAGCAACATCAGAGAGATTTGATAGAATTGAAAAGCAACATGACAAGCTTGAGCAACAAATTGAACTTCTCTCAACTCAAAATCAAAATCTTGAGACATAAATAGGTCAGATTGTAAGTTCTCTCCATAATCAGAATCAAGGAGCACTTCCTAGCCAAACAAAAATCAATCTAAGAGAGCATTGCAAAGCTGTGACCTTAAGAAGTGGTTTACAACTTAAAGACCCTTTACCAACTCAACCCTAAAAATTGGTAAAGGAGAAAGAAAAAGAAGAAGAAGTTAAGGAGAAGGGAGCACCAAAAGAAATTCTAAAAACTTACGAGCCTCAAATCCCTTTTCCTCGAAGACTGAGGAAACAAAAATTAGATAAGCAATATGAAAATTTTTTAGAAGTATTAAAACAACTTCACAAAAATATTCCTTTTGCAGATGCGCTTACTCAGATGCCCACGTATGTGAAGTTCTTAAAGGAATTGCTATATAATAAATGGAAGTTAGAAGAAAATGCAAAGATCGCACTTATAGAAGAATGTAGTGCAGTTATTCAAAATAAACTACCTTCGAAGTTAAAAGACCAGGGAGTTTTTCTATTCTGTGTACTATTAGTGAAACATATTTTAATAAAGCTTTATGTGATCTAAGCGCAAGTGTCAGTCTAATGCCTAGTTCCATTTACAGGAAACTTGGTTTCACTCAGCTTCAGTTGGTGGATCGTTCAATAAAATATCCAGTGGGAATAGTAGAGGACGTCTTGGTGAAAGTAGATAAGCTATATATTTTAGTAGACTACATAATTCTAGAAATGGATGAAGATGTGGAGATTCCACTTATATTAGGAAGACCATTTCTTGCTATAGCTGGAGCTATGATTGATGTTCGTGGAGGGAAACTCACCTTGCAAGTTGGAGAGGAAAAAATAGAGTTTAATTTAACTAAAGCAGCCAGGCATCCTGCATTTCTTGATGATTGTTTTTTGGTTGATGTTATTGATGAGAAGAAAAACATTAAGATTTCTTTAAAAACTTGTCTTGCACAAAGTCCAACCCTAGAAGATGAAAATAACGAAGTAGTCACTTATGCTTCGTCTTTAGAGACAACTCCACGTGTATACATGCAGAAATTTGAAACACTTGACAAAGGCAAGGCCTTACCTCCCCCTTCTATTGAAAAAACTCCGGAATTGGAATTGAAACCACTACCCACTCATCTCAGGTATGCATTTCTTGGACCCAATAATACTTTACCTATTATTGTTAATAATAATTTGTCAAAAATTTAGATGAGTCAAACCTTGAACTTAATTAGAAAATATAAGAAAGTAATAGGATGGACTATATCTAATATTAAGGGAATTAGCCCTTCAATATGCATGCATAGGATTTTAATGGAAGAAAATTCCAAACCTGTGATAGATCGTCAAAGGAGATTGAATCCAAATATGAGAGAATTGGTAAAAGCAGAAGTGACAAAATTACTAGATGCAAGAATAATTTATCCTATTTCTAATAGTTCATGGGTGAGTCCTATACATGTAGTTCCTAAAAAAGGAGGGATGAAACTCATAACAAATGAAATTAATAAATTAATTCCTTCCAAAACGGTGACTAGATGGCTTGTTTGCATAGATTATAGGAGGTTAAATAAAGCTACCTAAAAGGATCATTTTCCATTGCCATTTATTGATCAAATGCTTGAAAAACTTGCAGGTAATGCTTATTTTTGTTTATTGGATGGATATTCAGGCTATTTTCAAATTTCTATAGCACTAGAAGATCAGGAAAATACTACATTCACATGTTCAAATGACACTTTTGCTTATAGAAGAATTTCATTTGGACTATACAATGCACCAACCACTTTTCAACGATGCATGATGGCTATATTTTCTGATATTATAGAATCAATTGTTGAAATTTTTATGGATGACTTTACAGTTTATGGTTCCAATTTTTATAATTGTTTACAACATTTGGAATAGGTACTTAAAAGATGTGAAGATACAAACCTTGTCCTCAATTGGGAAAAATACTACTTTATGGTGGAAGAAGAAATTATACTTGGACACAAGGTGTCTAAGGAAGAAATTGAAGTAGGTAGAGCTAAAATAGAAATCATTGAAAAGCTACCACCACCACTTAATGTAAAGGGAGTTCAAGGTTTCTTAGGACATGCAGGGTTTTACAAGTATTTTATCAAAGATTTTTCAAAAATTACTAAACCCTTATGTGAATTATTAAGTAAGGATGATGTTTTTAATTTTTTTAATGAATGTTTAATTACTTTTAACAGATTGAAGACAGCTCTTACAACAACTCCTATCATCTCACCACTAGATTGGTCTTTATATTTTGAGCTCATGTGTGATGCCAGTGGTCATACATTTGGGGCTGTTTTGAGTCAGAAAAAGGATAAGAAAAGTCATTCATCTACTATGCAAGTCAAACCCTTGACAACACTCAAATCCATTATGCTACAACAGAAAAAGAAATGCTCGTTAGAGTTTTTGCTTTGGATAAATTCAGATCTTACCTTTTAAGCTATAAAGTTATTGTTTATACTGACCATGCAACAATCAAATATCTTATGAACAAAAAGGAAGCTAAACCAAGGCTAATTATGTGGATTTTGCTGCTACAAGAATTTGATCTTGAGATAAAGGATAAAAAGGGAGTTAAAAAATTTAGTGGCAGATCACCTATCAAGATTAGAGAATCAAATGAATAAAGGAGCATTGCCTATCAATGAGTCATTTCCTAATGAATAACTTTTTTCTATTCAAAATTCTATTCCTTGGTATGCTAAATTAGTTAATTATTTGGTAGGTAATGTTCTTCCACCAGACCTATCGTACGCTCAACGGAAGAAATTTCTTTTCGACGTCAAAAATAATATTTGGGAAGATCCACTATTATTAAGCATTGTGGGGATGGAAATGATTCGTAGATGTGTACCAGAAGAAGAGAATAAGAGTATTTTGAAATTTTGTCATTCAAAAGAATGTGGTGGTCACTCGAGTACATCTAAAACAATTACCAAAATTTGGCAATCTGGATTCTTTTGGCCGATAATGTATAAAGATACAAAAGTTTTTGTTCAGTCTTATGATCATTGTCAATGAACTAGAAATATTTCAAGAAGACAAGACATGCCACTTAATTCAATTCTTGAAGATAAACTCTTTGATGTTTGGGGAATCGATTTTATGGGTCCTTTCCATCTTCATTCAATAATCAGTATGTTCTAGTGGCAGTAGATTACGTGTCCAAATGGGTTGAAGCCATCGCAAGTCCAACAAATGATGTTAAAGTGGTAATTAAGTTCATCAAAAAGAATATTTTCACAAGGTTCGGAGTTCCTAGAGCTATGGTCAGTGATGGTGGTACCCATTTTTACAATAAGAGCTTTGACACTCTTCTTAAGAAATATGGGGTACACCATAAGATTTCAACACCCTATCATCCTCAGACTAGTGGACAGGTAGAAATATCAAATAGGGAGCTCAAATGGACTTTGGATAAAATAGTTAGCACTTCGAGAAAGGATTGATCTTCTAAATTGGATGATACACTTTGGGCTTACAAAACAACTTATAAGATCGTGATTGGTATGTCTCCTTTTTGGCTTGCTTTTGGTAAGGCATGTCACTTACCTGTAGAGTTGGAACATAAAGCATATTGGGCCATTAGACAGTTGAACATGGACTTGGGAGAAGCAGGACAAAAGCGCCTTTTGCAATTAAGCGAGTTGGATGAAATACGATTTCACGCTTATGAGAATGCCAAGATTTACAAAGAGAAAACAAAGGCATGGCATGACAAGTCAATCCGAACCAAGCAATTCCATGAAGGACAACAAGTTTTGTTGCACAATTCAAGATTAAGACTTTTTCCTAGGAAGTTTAAATCTCATTGGTCAGGACTATTTACAATTATGAAGGTCTATCCTCATGGTGTGATAGATATATGAAATCAAAAGGGAGAAATTTTTAAATAAAACGACCAACGATTGAAGCCTTATTTAATTGGTGATCCAATAGACGTCGGACACGTCTATCATTTTAATAGCTAAACATTTAAAAGAATATCGTGCTATCGACTATAAACTTAGCGCTTGTCGGGAGGCAACCCGATTTCTCTCCATTTTTAGCCATTTTCTAAAACAAACAAAAATAATAATATGTATAATATTTAATGTTATATTTGTTTTCTAGGTACAAAATCTTCAAGAAAATTGAGTTTCAAAGACCCCAAGACTGTGGTGGATCATTTCCAGGGGCGTGGAAATCAAATGGAAGCTGTCAAAATAGAACCGGGGGAAGAATTTTGAAATTCCAATGAAGAAACCTACCCACGACCGTGGCATTGCACAAGCCACGACCATGGGATCACAAATGGGTCTGCCAGAGATAATAGTATGACAAACACATTTGGGCAGTGGCAATCTACAAACCATGACCATGGCCTTCCAAAGGCCATGACCGTGGCAATTCATGCAAGCCAATTTTGACTAGTCAACTAGCATGCCACGATCGTGGCTATTGTGGGCCACGACCGTGGCATCTCAACCCTATATATTCATCTCATTTTTTCTCTCCCTTCACTTTTTGCAGCTCTAGCAGCCTAATTTTAAAGCCAACGCCCCCAACCTCTAACCCCACGACCTAAACTCCAATTTCACTCAAATTTCTTCCAAGTTTTTTATCAAATCAAACATCAAAATGGTTAGAAGTAAGACTTTTTCCAGGAAATCAAAATGTCCTAAAGAATCAAAAGCCAGAGGATCAAAAAGAAGGCGCCAAGATGGATCATCATCCTCTTCCTCAACACCATCCCCACCTTCATCTCCACCACATCAAGGACTACATATGTATGTGAAAATTCGCTTCCGTGATGAGGAGCAATGAAAAAGGTAGCTTGATTTAAATTCCCAAAATATAATTCCTTCACGATTCATTGATGCAAATGTTATTAGAAAATTACGATGGAATGATGTGTTGCTAAAAATGTTCCCCGATATGCAATGGATCTTGTTTGCTAGCATGTGTTACCCAACCTATGAAGAATTAATCTTGAAAATCTTGAGTAGTTTTAGATTTTTTCCATCAAACAGACAAGCTGGCCACAATGAGAGAGTTGAATTTAGATTGGAAAATCAAAATTATAACTGGCTAATGCTTGAGTTTGGGGATGCATTTGGATTAGCAGACTTGTAGGGAACACCTAGTAGAACTGACGATTTTGATGAAAATGAGACATGGACTAGACTATGAGGTATTAGACGATTTAATAGTAAAATCAAAAGCCTCTAATTTCACAAACCCATTCTACAGGTACATCCATGTAGTTTTGGCAAATATAATTTTTGGGAGAGGGGGGAGTTAAGGCAACGTTAATTCAAAAGGATTACATTTCTTTTATTGTGCCATGGAAGAAAAATTTTTTAATGTTGGTTATTGGTTTGCTAAATGATATGAAGAGGTCATTAAACAGAGCGATACGATTATTATTGGGGGAATGATTATCCGGATTGCTACCTATCTTAATATAGGTCTTGATCACCTTGTTCCTATTCTAGGCAAAACTACAATTGATATAGGTACCGTTTTGGCCATGAGATTAGCAGCAAAACGAGGAAACTAATATATAGTTCTAGGATCCCAGATGCCGATATTAACATTGATGAGGAGAAATTATTCGGAGAAGAAGGAGATTTTGAAGAAGCATCCAAACAACCATAACCTACTCGACCTTCCGAGGCCGGCCCATCTGCTCCACCACCAAATAAATTTGATTATATTGCTACCAGGCTTAATTCTTTTGAAAATGAGATGAACTGCAGGAATGAAGCATAGGAGTAGCATTTTGACAACATGGAGCAACGATTTAGCGGCGTTGAGCATGAGGTCCGGACTATTTCAACTCAGATGACCGGAATTAGTGAGCAGTTCAACACCTTGTTTTCTCATTTTGGACTCCACTATGCTTTGCCACCACAGCCTCCTCCACCTAGTAATGATGCTGCTACTGGAGACCACTGAGGACAGTGGTATTTCAAGTTTGAGGAAAATTTTCCTCAATTGTTGGTTTTGCGAAATTTGGTACTTTAAATTTATTTTATGATAGTTTTGAATATTTATGGTTTTATTTGAAGATTATGTTTTATTTTGAGATATTTTATGGTTTGAAATTTGGATTGTTATTATATATTAAGTTTTGTTTTTACTATGGATTTCTTATATGTTATTTTACATGCTAAAATTTTTCAGTTTAAAATTTTTAGATCAAAATTTGGTAGAATAATTATACCTTATGGATTTTTAACCAAATGAGCTCTTTTATTAATTAAATATGATTAGTTTTTGAATTTTAGAATAAGTGTATATTCTTTCATATTATAATTTGTCTAGGCCTAGAACATGTTTAAAAGAGCTTTCAAGGCGAAATTAAACATTACTAAATAAAGGGAAAAATGATTTAGGCATTGTTTGTGAAACCAAATCCTTATATCCACCAATTTTAAACATTTTCCTTAGTTGTTCCTTTTGAACCCAAAATACACTTCAGCTTGAGTTTTCTTTGATTTAATAACCCAAAATTAACTGCCCTTTTCAAGGTTAATTATCTTTCAGAAATTTTCTCAAAAATAAAATTGCATATTTATTTATAAGAATAGACTCCTAAGTTAAAGTTTGGGGGAATAAATAAAATAAAATAAAATAAATAATAATAATAATAATTATTATTATTATTATTATATATTCCCTAGAGAAGAAAGTTAAGAAAAGAGCAAGGATCCAAGAATCCTCTACACAAGCTACATGTAAGAGAAAGTTTTGAAAGACATTTTAACCAAATTCATTTAAACCCTATGTTAGCCCTCACCATTATAGACTCCATTACAAGCCTATTAAAGTCCTTTTGATTTTCCTTAATTTACCATAATCTATTAGTGGAGAAAGTTCAATTAAGCATGCATATGAGACTAGGTTAAGTTTATATCAAAAGAATATTTGTTTATCTAAAATTTGATAATTGATTGTAATTGATTAAAATTCTTGAGTAAAGGAGGTAAGAATGAAGTAGGTGAATTATGAAACTAAATTGTGACCTAAAATTTAAAGTTTTAATTATTAATTTTTTTCATATAAACTCAACATATAAATCGATAGTACTAAACTTCAATTGCTTGAGAATAAGCAATGATTTAAGTTTGGGGGAGTTTGATAGAGTGAAATTATGATCAATATTTTTATAATTCTAATATAATTTTAATCATTTTGCAAATGAATTTGATGAATTTTGTGTATTTGAGTTAGAATTATTATAATCATGCTTGGAAAGACAAGATTCAAAGTTTTTAATGATTAGAAATGCAAAATTGAAGAAAGGCAAGCAAAAATGAAGAAAATACAAATGCCACGCCCGTGGCCCTTCAAGGCCATGATCCTGGGATTTAAATCAAGTCTGCCACATCAAAAAGACAAAATTCCAGAAGCCAAATGGATGCCACGACCATGGCATTGATAGGACATGACCATGGGATTGATTTCTCTACTGCCTGAGCCAAGAAAAAGAAGAAAATTCAAAGTTGGCAGTCTCCACTTACATGCCATGACTGTGGCGTTGAAAGGCCACGACCGTGGCCTAGGCCTACCTTGCCGACCATTTATAGCTGTAAAGTGCTAAAACTGTCCAATCCAACTCAGGCCATGACCATGGCACTCAAAAGCCAAGATCGCGAGGTCGAAATTCATGACCTTGAGTAGAAAATTGGGTAGGTGGTGAACCAAACAAGATGTGGCCTAACCTTTTTCAATTTTCCCCCAATAATGAAGCTTCCAAACACTCTATTTAAACACACTTCCTCTAAGGTTTCAAGATATGAAAAGATTTACAAGAATTAGATTAGATTCATTCAAGATATAAATGTAGTTTAGAGTTTTCTCAAGAAGGAGAGTGAAATTCTGGTTCAAAAAGAAATTCAAGTTCCAAGTCAAGTTTTTCTTCAAAAAAATAGAGTTTGATATTTCTTGTTCTTTAAATTATGTTTTTAATGTTTTTCTTTAATATTTTCAATGTTTTTTATTTCAATAATGAATAACTAATCCTCTTTAGGGTTGGTCCCTTTCATTGAATTTATCATGGAGTTATAAATGTTTATTTGAATTAATTTAGTTTATCCTTAAATTATTTTGTTATCTTTACTCTTAATGCTTTAATTATCTGGCCAATAATTAATTGAATTGAGGTGTTGTGTGATGGAGCAAGAGTGGAAGCATAACATTAGTCCATAAAGGTAACAATCTTAAGGAAGTTTTTCACTTAGAGATAAGGTTAAACACTTAAGAGGTTGATTCAAAATTCTCACAAAACCTAATGAATTGGTTTAATTACTTGTGATTACGAGAGTAGACATAAGGATTAAATTGATATTAGTTCTAGTACTTGAGAGAGACTTGAGCTTAATTTAGGAGAATTTAACCATTAATTAAAGGAAAAATAAATTAAATCAATACTTTAGAAAATCCAAGATAAATCAATAAAGGTAACTTAACCCTAAGTTTCATATTATTAGATTTAATTCAAAGTAATTTATTTTGTTTAATCATAAATCAAATTTTATCATCCAAATAATAATTAGTTTTAATTTATCAGTACTTAGAAGAAAACTTCCTCATGGAACGACACTCTACTTATCATTATATTACTTGTTAATGATCTGTGCACTTGCAGTTAGCTAGGCTGAGTCCACAACAGTGCTCAGCCTTCACTCTCTGGCAAGTGAGATATCTAGATACAAATTCTGCTATATCCCTGTTCATACCTAACTACCATTAGTGTTACTTCAAGTCTTGATACATCTTGGTACTTCCAGGATGCATTACATAAGATGACTGATGTGCTTCCTCTAAAGTCCTCTTCTTTAATTCCACATCATCAGGAATGCACAATTTATCTATATACCATACACTGCCATCATCTCTCACATAAAAATCTATAATCTCCCCATTTTGGCAATCGTTTATAGTTTTATGGATTTTCATATATGATCTTTAGGTCTCCTTAGCCTGGTCAAGCAATAATGGCTTCAACTGCAACTAAGCAATAAGCGTACCATCATTAGAAACCTCAAATTCGGCACTGTTTAGGCTAGGGGCCTTAGAGAACACGAGCCTAAGCTCGGAGAAAATGGAGTCGCCACCCGGATGGGCTAGAAAAAAGGAAGGGGTGGATGACTCAATTCCTAAGGAATCCCCAATCCCCTAATGGGTTCGAAAAGTTGGGTACGTGTGGGGAAGGTGAGAAATGGCCCAGCACCCCCACAATGCCCGATTCATTGGAAACGGCCTCCTTTGCAGGTCTTAATACTATAAAATTTTTAAATATAATGATATTATCCATACTACATGCGATCATAAGAATAAATAAATACTTTATTAAAATCACAACAATGTCTAAACAAAATAAATAAATGGACATCCATCCGAGGATGGAAACATATCCTTACATCGTTTATGTCCAAAACTAAATAGGACACCTACCGGAAGGTAAAAATGTATCCTTTACATTGGTCTAAAACACTTTAAAATAAAATAACTTATTGGTCCAAAAAACTTTAAAATAAAATAACTTACATGATGCTTACAACATGAGGTACCCAAAACCTGGAAACATACCTCTTACAATGTTTAATAAACAAATAATAATTGGAAAAAATATTCATCCATGATATATTAAATAAATCAAGCACTGAAATTAAATAAATCAACCATCAAAACATATAATAAATTAAAAAATTAAATCTAAAATTAAATAAGCAATAAATATATAAATTTAGGTTTACATCTTGAATTAGGATTTTTTTAACAAAATTAGGGTTTGGAATTCTTATGAAAACAATTTTAGGGTTTAGATGAAAATTGTGATTATATGGATACTTGGAATCAAACTAAGGTTTTGACTTGCAAAACAATTATTATTATTATTATTTTAAAAATATTAAACTACTGTGAAGGTATGAAATATAGAATTAATTATGATTTTAGGTTTTAAGAAAACAAAATTTAGGGTTGGAAGTTTTAAGAAGTGATAGGGTGAGAAAACAAATTAAGGTTTTGGAAAACAAGGTTAGGGCTTTGGAAAACAAGTTTAGGGTTTTTAGTTTTAGAAATTAGGGTTTAGGACATGGTTTTGGTTTTGGGATTTAGGTTTGGAAGAGATTCGGTTTCTGTAAAGGTTTTGAAAAAATATAATTAATTAGGGTTTTGCAGTTTGAAGGGAATAATAGGGTTTAGGTTAATGAAATTAGAGTTTCAAATGATTGTATGATGAGTCTGTAAGTAATTATAAAAATTATTGCAAAATCCTATCCATGAATTATTAACACAGTAAGTTAAATGAATTAGTGAATTAATGAAGATGTACCTGCGTCGTAGGCTCCCCTAAATTGATGTGTTGATTCAAACTCAACATTTATCAACTGCTTGAATCAGCTTGTAATTGGTGGAGGGAAACAATAAGATTTAATAAAACTGCTTTCATCTCTGCCGATTTATTAATCAAAGTTGTTGTCGATCTCTTCCTCTTAGTTTTCCTCAAAAAGATTAAGTCCAAAGTTTCTTCAAAAACTTGCCACCCCACAGTCCGGTGTTTAATGCTCTTATTTATAGGAAAACAAAAAGACCTAATCTTATTTTAATAAGAAAATACCAACTATTTAGGAAAAATCATAAAACCGTGTGAAACAAGTTTTGGTCAAAAATCAATAGTGCGAGGACTACTGGGCCTGCGGGCTGGACGAACTTGGCAAGCTAGTTAGCCGCAGGCAGCACTTGCGGTGAACTGGGCATGCCTAGTTTGTTGCTGCGGTGAATTGGGCAACAGATAATGTCTATGGCAAATTAGGTAGTGCCTAATTCACCGCAGACATTTGTTGCAGTGAAATGCCCTTGTTGCGCGGTAGCGCGCCAGCGCTGCCGCGCCTCGCTTGCTGATCCATCCAATTTTTTATTTTTTATTATTTTTATTATTAAAAAGAACTATTAAATATTATAAATATAAAAGATAAATAAAATAAATACCACAAAAAATTTTTTTGAACTGTTTAAAAATATTGGACTGGACTAGGTCAAAAATTAAGGGTCTACAGTTTAGCCCCCTGCTTGAATGATCTAAGACTTTCAGTAGAAGAGAGTGAAAAATAATGTAACTTTAAGCAGATTTTGGATGAGGATGGGTACTTGGATTTGATTTGGGTTGGGTACTTGGACCTGAGAATGGATTCTTAGACCCGAGACTGGATTTGATTTGGGTACTTGAACCCAAGACTGGGTACTTGGACCTGAGATTGGGTACTTGGACCCGATATTAGGTACTTGGACTTGAGATTGGGTTGAGTTTGGGTACTTGGACCCAAAATTGAATTAAATTTGGATACTTGGACCCAAAACTGGGTACTTGGATCCTAGATTGGGTACTTGGACCCATGACTGAATTAGATTTGGGTACTTGAACTCGAGATTGGGTACTTGGATCCGAGATTGGGTACTTGGACCTGAGATTGGATACTTGGACCCCATATTGGGTACTTGGATCCGAGATTGGGTACTTGGACTCGAGATTTGGTATTTAGACCCGTGACTGAATCTAATTTGGGTACTTGGACCCGAGATTGGATCCTTAGACCTAAAATTGGGTACTTGGACCCGAGACTAGGTTTGATTTGGGTACTTGGACCCTAAACTGGGTACTTGGACCTAAGACTGTATTGGGTTTTGGGCACTTAGACCCGAGATTGGGTACTTAGACCCGAGATTAGATACTTAGACTCGAGATTAGGTACTTAGACTCGAGATTGGGTACTTAGACCCAATATTGTGTATTTAGACCGGAGATTGAATTGGATTTAGGTACTTAGACCCAAGATTGAGTACTTGCACCCGTGACTGAATTGGATTTAGGTACTTAGACCCGAGATTGGGTACTTGGACCCGAGATTGAATTGGATTTGGATACTTAGACCCGAGACTGAATTATATTTTAGATACTTGGATCCAATATTGGGTACTTGGATCCAAGATTGGGTACTTGGACCCGTGACTGAATTGGATTTGAGTACTTGGACCCGAGATTAGGTACTTAGACTAGAGATTGAATTTTATTTGGGTACTTGGACCCGAGATTGGGTACTTGGACCCGAGATAGGGTACTTGGACTCTAGATTGGGTACTTAAATCTAAAACTGAATTTTATTAGGGTACTTGGACCCGAGGCTGAATTTTATTTGGGTACTTAGACCCGAGATTGGGTACTTGGACCTAGGATTGAGTACTTGGACCCAGGATTAGGTACTTGGACCCGAGATTGGATTGATTTTTGATACTTGGATCCAAGATTGGGTACTTGGACCCGAGATTGGATTGAATTTGGGTACTTGGACCTGAGCGAGTTTTGGACACAAAAATAATTTGAGTTCTGAACTCGAGCGAGTTCTATACTCAAAAATAATATGGGTTATGGACCTGAGGTACCTATATACTCTTGCCCCTTGTGTAGGCTCAAACCAATGATTTGTTGAGGTAGGCTCTTATTGATGTTTGTATTTTGTCTGGTTCCTTATATAAGCATGCATCTTTTCTTTCTTTTGCAAAATGACTGGAGCTTCCTCAAGCAATGGGCCTTCCATGCCCCCTGATTCCATATCTTCTTCATGTTTGTTTTATAGAGTATTGTTGTTTACTTTTGACAAAGAAAAAAGCAGTGTGATATGATCATGTATGCATGATATGCATGAGTAATGTTTACAATGGTTCCATCGACTCACAAACCGAGGTGATAAGCAGAAGTGTTCTCATTGACTCCTTCTAGATGCCCATTCAGGTCTTGCTTTAAAATGATAGAATGCTTCATATTTATGGATTTTATCTTCAAGAAGTTGAGAACATAAGTGGTGAGGCCCAAGCATCATAGATACATTGACAACCTTGCCAATAATCATTTACTTTTCCCTATGTGTCTTCCAAGGTTCGATTTTTCAACATATTTCCCTTAACTTAAAGGTTTTTATAATAAGAAAATATTTTTTAAAAATCAAATGTTGACTTTGCCAAATCAATGCTAATTTACCTCAGGACTTGATTTCCCAAATTAACATATCTATAACATGACAACCTTAGTTACCGTACTAAACTTGGGAATCATTTCTAATTAAGCAAGAATTGTTACACTTCAGATAGGCACATACACATTACTTGGTCAACGATCTCATTTGAGTTTGAATATTGTCTATCTCATATGCATGCTTATCCAAACTATCTCCACTAATAGACTCTACTTACCAAGAGAGATCAAAAGGTCTTTAATAGGCTTGAAATGGGGTCTATAAGGGACATGGGTTAGATGAAAGCCATTTTGATATTGGAGCTGATGTGACACTACTGACAAACCTTCACACCATAAATTTCTTGTCAAAACTTTAGGCAATTGAAGACATGAAAAGATAGAGCTTTGAATGTTCTTCCATCTTCTTGGCGTTAATTTGGATCTTGATTGGGATAGTCTTTTTCTTTATTAAAAAGTTTGGCACCCATCATCATTTTTTCTTTTCCCTTTTTCTTTCTCTTTCTTTTTGTTACTCTTCTCTTTCTTTAAGAATTTTATCATTTTATCCTTCTTCCCTGTAGGACTGTCAAGTACAGGACTTTCAAGAACTGGATGAACTTTCTCCTTTTTCTCCGATTTTGATTGAATCTTTGGTTGGGTTGGACCAATTCAAGTCAAACTATCCTTATGGAAGTCTTTTGCTGCTTTAGGTAAAAGAGAACTTGGTTGGCTTTCTGAACCATTTTGGGTTTTATTTTCTTTTCTTTTTCTTTTGTTTCTTTTGTCTCTTTTTTTCTTTTCTTTTTTTCTTCTTTTCTTCTTTTCTTCTTTTTTTGTGGTTCTAGCTCTAAAAGAGATATCTTGTTTATACCAACTTGGGTTTTTAATAATGGATGAGTGGAGTGACATAAATCTTCTTTAACAGGGATAAATCATTTGTTACTCTGATGTTATCTTGATAGATTGGAGATATTAGGTGAACTTCAACTACCCTTATGGTCTTGAGAACATCAACTATCCTTACAGTCTTGGCTATACATTCCTTTCTTTTTTATCTTCTTGCATCTTCACCTTAGTGATCATAAGACTTATCAAAAGTGTAACAACAACTCAGGGTGGGTCATCAGGCTTATAAGTCAATAACTAGGGACTGATATTTAATTGGATGGATACTAGTTGTTAGCTAACCAAACAATGCCTAGATCATCTCTCCCTTAAATAAGCAGAGTTTAATGTTGCCTCGAAAGTTTGTCAAAGCATGCTCTAAGACAGACTAGGACCTAAACAAAGGTTATTATGTAGGAGCCCTCTCTAAGTAAGCATACACAACTCAATGCTATAGAGCAATTCCCTCATCTAGTAAAGTCATTTAAATCATGATGCCTAGATATGCTAATTTATAAATATCAAGCTAGATTCCTCATTGGTTGAGCACCAAAATGAACAAATGCCAATAAAAATTTTGATGAAAGTAGTTTATTCAAATAATCTTAATTAAAAAACATAATTGCTCCAATTAAATATTAAAGAAAGCAAAATAAAATGAGCAACACTACAAGCTAAGGGAAGTTCATTCAGTTGGAGTCAAAGATACTTCATTTATTTAAACATATCAAGGGCAAGGATTTTTTTCATCATCAAGGATCATGGCTTCATCATCCACAGTTAATCCAAGTTTTCTTAGTAGCACATTCTCTTTAGCAGCTTCTCTATTCATATAATGTCAAGATGACAAGATAAAACTCTTCATGAAGGTTGCAAGCGGTGGTGCCCTTCCAAATTTAGGCAGAGGATTATCCTTAGTGTTGGGCTTATCAAGCTCAGGAAGCTTTTCATTGTCAATCAAATCTTGGATCTTGTGCCTTAATCGAACACATTTATCTGTCTTGTGCCCTTGAGTCTGATGAAATTGACAAAAAACTTTGGTATCAAATTTTGGAGGCAGGGGATTCGGCAAGGGTCGAGGAGTTAATGGTTGTAGCAAATCCATCTTCATTAGATTCTCCAACATTTTTGACAAAGGTTCCCCCAAGTCTAAAAATTTACGCTTCTTTGCTGGTTCAGTTGCATTTTTCTCAACACCTCTTCTTTTCCTTTAATTTTTCTCATCGGGGTGATAGTCGTCATTATTCCTCCAGTTAGACAACACATGGTTCGACTGGTCTTGTAGAACAGGGATTGATCCCTCATTTTTCATTTTATCTCTATCGGTAGATATGTTCCTTGTTAATATTGCTTTTTCCTTCTTCTTTATGTTAATGGGAGATGCCTCATTAGCATTGTTGATGATCTCCAGAATCTGAATCAACTGGGTCCTCATAATTTCAACCAATTGGTCTCGTAGCTCAGCCATCCTAGCTTTGACAACTTCATCGATTATATCCCTTAGCTAGTTTACATCCATCCTTCCAATGAAGAACTTGAATTAAAATCAATGTTGTAGGTGGTATCATTGTATGCTCTTGAATTGTCGTACTCTGGGTTTGTGAGCCAGAAAGGATCAATGATATGTTATGCAATGCGTGTAAGCATGTATGCATAAATAACAAACAAAGATAGGTAGAACGTCTCTTCCAACCTTATAACTTCCACACACGGATGGTGAGTCTCTTTTTCTAGGTATATGGTTAACAAAATACCAACATGGGATATCCTGTTTTCGAATAATTCCCTCGGATGTTTCAACCAATAGTTATATTTTTGAACATAAAAATCAGTTCATGATAATTCCCATTAAATAGGTTTTAACCCATTCAACAAACTAAAGTAGCTTTTATGCTATATTAGATTAAAACTAAATTAAGAGGTTTATTATAAATAGATTTCTTCCATGAAAAAGTAACTAATGATTCATGCCAAAAATAAGCCCATGGTTAATAATTCTTAGTATAAACTAGGCTCACAATTGATTTTTGGTATTTCGTAATTGACCTAAATAATATGCAAGCTCTTTGTGAGAAAAGGTTGGATGAAATACAAAAATAGTTTTGTTTGAAAAACCCATTGTAAAAAAAATTTTAGAAAAAATGAATTTTTGACTTTGTATTTGAGTCATGAGAAAAGAATTTTTTTATTTAATTTTAGAAAAGTTTTATGTCCAAAGACCATCTTGAAAGGTGTTGAAAATAGCTTTAGTCTTTTGGATTTAGAGAAAAAAATTTATTTTGAGCTTACGAATGTACTTAGGTCATATTAGAAAAGAACAAACCAAATAAGCTATGATTTAAACTAAGATAAATTAACCATAGTCAAACAACAAGCATTTGGGGTAAAAACCTAAGGAAAGTAACTAGGCCAATTACATGAGCTTTAATCTTTGGGTTGAAAAGGCTTAGGTTCCCATAGCAAGTATATACCAAAAGGTACAAGGCTATGAGTGGTTATGCCATGCTCAATTTCCATACCTTGAGTGAAAGTATAGTATCCCTTATATAACACAACATGGGTAACATGGGCGTCCTAACTCACACACATGATGCAAACTAAATGATGCAATGGAAAATACCATGATAAGAAAGAATAGAATAATATAAAGACCAATGGAATCAACTTCTCTTATCCCCAGTGGAGTCGCCATTGCGAGCGGGGATTTTTTCCCCCACTCCCAGTGGAATAGTTCTTATGACTTCGGCACTGTTTAGGCTTCGGGTCTTAGAGAACACGAGCCTAAGCCCATATAAAATGGAGTCGCCACCCGGACATACCAAAAAAAAAGAAAGGGGTGGATGACTCGATTCCTAAGAAATTCCCAACCCCTTAATAGGTTCAGAAAGTTGGGTACATGTGGGGAAGGTGAGAAATGGCTCAACACCCCCCATAACACCCAATTCATAGGAACCGGCCTCCTTTGCAGGTCTTAATATTATAAAATTCTTAAATATAACGATATTATCTATACTACTTGCGATCATAAGAATAAATAAATACTTTATTAAAATTACAACAATGTCCAAACAAAACAAATAAATGGACACCCATCCGAGGATGGAAACATGTCCTTACATCGTCTATGTCTAAAAATAAATAGGACACCCACCGAAAGGTGGAAATGTGTCCTTTACATTGGTCCAAAAAAATTTAAAATAAAATAACTTACATGATGCTCATGACATGAGATACCCAAAATATGAAAACATACCTTTTACAATGTTTAATTAACAAATAATAATTGGAAAAAATATTCATCTATGATAAATTAAATAAATCAAGCATTGAAATTAAATAAACCAACCATCAAAACATATAATAAATTACATAATCAAATCTAAAATTAAATAAAGCAATAAATATATAAATTTAGGTTTACATCTTGAATTAAGATTTTTTAACCAAATTAGGGTTTGGAATTCTTATGAAAACAATTTTAGGGTTTAGATGAAAAACTGTGATTTTATGGATACTTAGAATCAAACTATGGTTTTGACTTGCAAAATAAATAATATTATTATTATTTTAAAAATATTAAACTACTGTAAAGGTATGGAATATAGAATTAATTATGATTTTACGTTTTAAGAAAATAAAATTTAGAGTTGGAAGTTTTAACAAGTGATTAGGGTTTGAGAAAACAGATTATGGTTTTGGAAAACAAGGTTAGGGTTTTGGAAAACAAGGTACGGTTTTTAGTTTTAGAAATTAGGGTTTAGGACATGGTTTTGGTTTTGGGATTTAGGTTTGGAAGAGATTAGGTTACTATAAAGATTTTGGAAAAGTATAATTAATTAGGGTTTTGTAGTTTGAAGAGAATAATAGGGTTTAGGTTAATTAAAATAGGGTTTCGGATGATTGGATGATGAGTCTGTAAGCAATTATAAAAATTATTGCAAAATCATATCCATGAATTATTAACATAGTAAGTTAAATGAATTAGTGAATTAATGAAGATGTACCTTCATTGTAGGCTCCCCCAAATTGATGTGTTGATTCAAACTCAATATTTATCAACTGCCTGAATTAGCTTGTAATTGGTGGAGCGAAACAATTGCCTGGGACAATTTTTATGTTCTTATTGTTAATCAATTGCTTTAGGATTTAATAAAACTGCTCTCATCTCTGCCAATTTATTAATCAAAGTTCCTGCCAATCTCTTCCTCTTAGTTTGCCTCAGAAAGATTAAGTCTAAAGTTTCTTCAAAAAAATTGCCACCCCATAGTCCGTGTGTTTAATGCTTTTATTTATAGGAAAAGAAAAAGACCTAATCCTATTTTAATAATGAAATATCAACTATTTAGGAAAAAATCATAAAACCATGTAAAACAAGGTTTGGTCAAAAATCGACAGGTGAGGGTTGCTGGGCCTACGGGCTGGGAGAACTAGGCATGCCCAGTTTGCTGCTGCGCTGCAGACATTTGTTGCGGTGAAATGCCCCGTGTTGCCACGCGTCTCTCACTGATCCATCCAATTTTTATTTTTTATTATTTTTATTATTAAAAATAACTATTAAATATTATAAATATAATAAGTAAATAAAATAAATACCGTAAAAATATTTTTAAACTATTTAAAAATATCAGACTGGACTGGGTCAAAAATTAAGGGTCTACAACATCAAAGAACTCTACCACTGTAGGTATACTATCCAGTTGAGACCCTCACTATTTTGGTATCTACAACATGAGCCAAATAATCCTCGCACCCCTTTCAGATCATCCTCCCAGCTAAAATAGTTGAAACAAACATGGATGAGAGGTGCCTCTACTCACTAGATACCACAACCTCATTCCCATTACATGTTCTCAAAGTAACACATTTCTGCTTACTGTCTACTATAGGTCCATGTCTAGATAACCAATTCATAACCAGAATCAGATCATACTCTCTAAAGGACATCTCAATTTGGTCATCGAGAAACTCCTCATCATGAACCACAACTGGAATATCTCGGTGCATCCTACGAACTACCACACTGTATCCTAAAGGATTGGTAACCAACACATCAAATCCTAGGGACTCGGAATGTATATCACTCATAGGTAGGATGAATGTACTAATGTATGAATGTGTTTTCCCAGGGTCAATCAATGTATGAACTGAAGTGCCATTATAGTAAAAATACCAGCTATCACGGCTGAAGCATCTAGCTGTCTCTGCATCACATATATCCATTGTGATGTCTCTGCATCTTCTGATCTACTTCCTATTGTAGAACCTCATCTCTGTCCGAATCCTAGCCTACCACCTTTGCCACTACCTCCACCACTATGACCCCCTCTAACACTAGGTCTAGATGTTGTTGTATCAGTTTGTCTATCATCTGGAGGCTCTGGATAGTCTCTGATAAAATGATTTAATGACCTACATTTGAAACAAATTATTAATGCACCAGCCCTCCAACAAACACCCCTATGTGTCCTACCACACTGAGTACAGACATGACAAGTAGGTCTCTAAGAAATTAGAGTCGGAGCATTAACCACTTAGACTGTAGATCTCTGCCTTTGCTATTGCTATGATGATCTGCCAGGCTGCCCTTGGCTCCTACTAATCCTCTGAGGAAATCCTCCTCGGCCCCTCTTCACAGATGAAGACCCTACTTCACCCTGGGGCCTCTTGGCTTTGCTCTCCTCTCTAGTCGCAGCTGCAAAACTCTGGGCTTTCTCAACATTTTTCGTAGTGGACACCAACCTGGAGAAATCATCATATTGTACCGCCACCACCTAACACATGATAGAAAGTCTCAACCCCTCCTTGAATCTCTGACACCTATCAATCTCATCAGATAATAGATCCTCCGCATATTTGCTCAACCGAAGGAAGTCATTCTCATACTTTGTAATTGTCTTCATTTCCTGCTTCAAATTCAGAAACTCCTTCTTCTTCACATCTTTGTACTCTCTGTGGGTGTACTTCTTCTAGAATTCCTATAGAAAATAAGTATATGACAACACTGGTGGATCATCCAACCCGTGTGGAATATTCTTCCACCAGTCGTAGGTGTCCCCCTGTAGAAGAGATAAGGCATAATTGAATTTCTCTTATGTAGTGGCTTGTAAATGAATGAATACCCTTTGAACCCTGTCCAACCACTGCCCTGTCTCGAATGGATCAACTGTGCCCATAAAATCTGTGGCTTTGTACCTCCTCAGCTTATTGTACTATCTGGTTTGTGGTTGTGGCTGCTGTTGCTGCGGTTGCATTAGAGCCTAATGGAGCAATTCCACCATCTGCCGCACCCAGACTGGTAGAATCTCCTATCCTATTGGTTTGACTAGCATTGATGTAGATGCTTCCTCAATAGCCTCAGCACTAGTTCTAACTCTACCCTTTTCTAGAGCAACACTTTTAGTACTCCCCTTACTAGACTGATGCATCCTAGATGTCATATCCATCTATACCTATAAACACAATAATATTGTCACATCAAGGACCAGATACAATATGCATGTATCACACTTTAAAATCATGTTTAAAATCCCCCTTTTTCTCTCCAAAACCCACCTAGTTCAAGAAGCTCAAATGTAGGCTCTGATACCAAAATAAATATAACATCCTTATACTCTATATATATATATAATATATACACCTGGTATATATAAAATACCCATACAGAATCTAAGAATGTCATAATTTCCAATCTTTCCAAAATTTCCATAATTCTAAGAAAATATTTCAACACTTAAATTGTACTTTAATATGTAAATATAAGTATTATTTCAACACTTAAAGTGTACTTTAATATGTAAATATAAGTATTCATTACTACTTTAAGTACCAAAAATACATATTTTAAAAAAATCTCTAAGAAAAATTTACCAGAGTTTTGTCTATATATTAGATATTCCTAAAAATTAATTACTCAACCTATAGAAAAATATACATTTTCAAAAGTTTACATTCATCAAATTCTCCCAAAATCTCTAATATTTTTTACAATACAGATATACATATATATCAATAGTTCACATAATACTCAATTCATAAAATTTAACCCAAAATCTTTATAATTTACATTATTTACATATTTATAAACATTATATACATGACTTAAAACAAGTTTACAAAATGAGATAGTTACATGCTTGTAAATGGTCCTTGTCCTAGGCAGCCTATTAGAACTTCAAGTATAAGCATGAATCACTAAACCTGCTCAGGTCCAGCAGGGCTCTCAGTATTAACCCTGTTACCTGAACGATAAACAAATCACGTTGCACATTCTACCTTGTAGTACATACTTTGATAAAAATAAAAACTTAAAGAATAATGCAAGAATGCCATTCTTTTAAAAATTACTATATGGCATGCAATCTCATGCTGAAACTCATATATTTACACTTTAAACCAATCATATACAAATACATCGAGCTCAAATGACCTTATATAATATTAAAATTTCAGAGATATTGCTTTGGATCAATTTTTGACACTCAGTGTCTAACTCGAAGGCAAATAATAGTGACGCCTAACGTCTGGCCCAAAGGCGATCATAGGCGTGCCGCGTAATACCAAACACAATACTCTAGAAAATGATATTATATAAGGTTTCGCATATTTCATATACAATTTCACACTTTTCTCATACTTTGATAATTATGCCATTTACTATTCTTTTTGCACTTTTTCCATTATTCTACATATTTTCCACAATTTTTTTCATTATTTTCATCAATTTCCTTGCCACATTTCTATGGTGGCCGAATTATGCCCTTTAATTGGCACAATTTGATTTTTTTTCACAATTATATTTTATAATGCTTTTAGCCATCTTAAAGTGGCTCATCTAATCACTCATTATGCAATTCATACCTTTAAATATATATCTATGAACTTTTAATGTGATTTCACATATCAAAGTAGCACAGTCCGCATTCTCACATACAATGTAACATGCCATATAAATGCATTTAAAAACATATCAATTAAAGTATGTACTAACCTCTCGATACCCCCTCTTCCAAGCTAAAATGCACACTTTTCCCTTTACTTCTCTTAAGTGTCCTTCACCACTAGGTATGGACAACTTGATTCTACTTCACACCTACTCAAAATATGAATGTATATCATACATTAGAATCACATTTCTAGGTATTTTAACTATTAAACATAAATTAAATCACATTCCTTCAATTTTTCCAAAATTTACCCTAACCTTCTTTAATTCTAGAACTTCATTTTAATCAATTCTAATTGGTAATCTAAGTTCAGTTCCACCGTTAAAATAATTTAATAATGTGATTTAAACTATAAAATCAAATGAACATCAATTCTTTAACTATACTTTTTCAAAACCCTAAATTCATCACTAACCATTTCAAACTTGCATCAAACATAAACAAATCAACCATCTGACTATAAAATCATTTTCTCTTCATTAAAATAACATCTTCTATACCCATTTGACACATTAAACAACACCGCATCAAAAGCCCAATTCACTCATAATCATATATCTTAAGAAAACCTAACAAAAATCAAAGAATTCTTACCTCTTTCAAGCAATTCCTTTAAAAACTCCCTAATGCCTTTAAAAATCTTAATGATTTGATGAAGAAAATTTTTCCATCTTTGTCTATGGAGAATTTCGGCTACCAAAGGAGAAAGAAGAAGATGATGAATATTTTTTTTATTTTGACTTTTCTTTCTTCTTTAACATTAACTATGTATATATATTATTATATTAATTAATTAGTTAATTAATTAAAATTTTAATTTCTTTCTTCCGTTCAATATTATTTTCTTTTTTATTTATTTTTTTAATTTAATTTTTTAACTTTTAACTTTTTATTATTTTTACTTTTTTATCCTTTGGCTTTACTGTTCACTTTAACTTTTATATGTTATTTATATATAACACATAATTCACATATACATTTAATTATTTCTTACTTCCAACTCTTCATTTATTCTCCAAATTATTTATTTAATTTAATTAATTTTTATTTTAACAAAGATACAGATATTATAATATATCAGTCTGTTTGCAATAAAATATCAAATATACAAACTCATATATGTTAATATATGTTATATATAACAATATATATCAGTTGATTTATAAATAATTAGAGGATTAACGTGACAGCTAGGAATTAAGAACAATATCATATTAATTATTACAATTTATTCAAAAGTTATAACATTTAATATGTAATGTATTAAATTTCAAGAAGTTATATGTTCAATTTTTATTGTATTTAATAATTTCGTAAAATTGTAAATAACAGTAAAGAGTTAATTCATAAATTCTTTTCTGTAAACAAAAAAGCAGAGTTTGTGTATCATTTCTATCTTACATATTTTACCTTAACTAATTTATTCTTCCATTGGAAAAAATAATAACAGGTGGAGCTTCATTAACAATAAGTATTAATAATACATTGTATAAACCCACCTCTGCATTGTGGTATTAGCTTAGCACAAATTAATTTTGAAGCACTATCTTTTTATACTTGGTTCTCTTGAGACTTCACCACCACACTTTGGTGTACCCACCAATCATTGAATTCCATGAAAACCAAAGTTCTATCAGGAATATCATTAAATTCTTCTTAGGCATACTAAACAAACCCACAACCAACATAGGCATTTATCAAGCCATTTTGCACATAAACGTGAGACCCAATTTCTAGTTTTTGAGCATGACTGTGAACAAGCAGACATGTTGGGTCATTACAATCAATCATTCAAATTTTAAATATTATTAAAAATGTTGGAATGAAAAGTTAATGATGTACTTTTAAGAAATACAATATAAATAAGTAACTACGTTATAAAAAAAATAATGGAAAACTAAAAAAATAAAAATAAAAACTCTTTGGAGTATTATATCGAGCATGTAGTATACATTATATGAGAAGAAGAAAAAAAACCTCTAACAACATATTTAGAACCCAAAAAACAATTAAAATAATAAAATTAAAAAATTAATTTACAAATAAAAAATTTAAAAACAAAACAAAAAAATCATATGTAAGATTTACAATTGAGGATATTAGTTATGAGATTCAACACCTCATGGTTTAATTCAAAATTAATATATATATATATATATATATATAACGCTTGTCCAATATACCAAACATGTTATGCTCTTGTAAGTTCACGGAAGTATCTTCTTGAGGCCCCATTCTTGGCCAAATTGTATGCTACAGAGGCATTCTTGCAAAAGGATGATTCAACGGAGTGTAAGATTTATTTCTATGTTTATTGGCAATCTAAAAAGCAACTTAATCACTTTTTTTCGAGTTTCTTTTCTGATTTAGAAAAATCACTTTCAAAATCTAGCTTCCAAAATTAATGTCTTAAAGCACAAAAACCAAACAACTCATCTCATTTCCTTGAATTTAAAAGTCTCACAAACAAAATCTACATCTAAGGATACAACATTATAACCCACCACGAGTTAGAAGGGCTGACAAGACTCATGGCGTAGCGCAGTGAGATCGCAAGTTCAAATCTCAGGTTTGAGGAACACCTCAATAACATTTTGCATTACATGTGTCAAGTAAGGAGCCACTTTAATAAAGTCCATATTGAAGTGAGGGCCTTGGTGATGGATTGTTGGACTAGCTCCTTTGGAGTTTAATTTATTTGGCTATTGATGTCTATCCCAAAGGAGTGTGGTTGATATCCGAACAGATAAGAATTACTTTTAAAAAAAGGGATATAATATTATATGATTGTCCTAATTTTATGATGCCATACAAAATAACGTATATGGAGAAAAAAAGGAGTAAACAAATGAAAGAAAAAGTAAGGAAAAAATAAGTTGGAAAAGCAACGTATTTTTAAAAAATTAAAGTGAAGAAAAGCTAAAGTTGAAAAAATAAAAATTTATAAATGAAAAAAGATTATATGCAATAAAATTGGAAACAAAAAGTTTAAAAACAATACATGATGTAATTTCTTAAAAAAAAAAAAATTGGAAGCGCTGAGCTGAGATGGGCTTTTTTGAACTTTGCCCAAATAAAAATTGAGAAAATTACACTCCTTACCCTGTTCTGCAGTTTACTTTGCAATTGTACGGAAACCGAAGGAAAATTTTTCAAATAGGCATCTCGTTTTTTTTTTCAAAATTATGTTTTTAACGTTTTTTTTTTCTTTTTTTTATTTTTACAAAATTTTTTAATTTCGTTGTTTTACCATTTTATTTTATTTATATTTTTTACTAATTTTTTATATTATATTTTAATATACACATAAAAAATTAAACATATACATAATATATATACAATATTTATAAAATACGCATTCAATAATATAAAATACATCTACAATACATCATCAATATATTTACAACAAATCAACAACGCATCTATATAATATTTTTAATATTTATTTAATTTAATTTTTTTATTTTTTATTCTCAAAATATCCACTCAACATTCACATAATATTCACATAACCTTCAATAATTTTTATATAAAATATACACAACTTAAATAACAAAAATGTAACAAACATACAATATCTACAATACATCTACATAACAAAATTGTATATTTTTTTATGTTTATAATATGTAAAATTTGTTTAAAAATAAATTTAATAATTTTATTAATGTATTAATATATATTTTATTTTATTTTATTTTTTAAGTGTTATTTATTATTATAATTAAAATTAAAAAAAATTCTTTTATAAAAAATTATGATTTTTATATAATAAAAAATAATTTAAGATATAAATTATTATTTTATTATAATATTTTTATTTAATAGTAAAATTAAAAAAAATAAAAAATTAAAGTAAAATATTAATTTTATTTTTTTATAAAAATATAAATATTTTTAGTCTTTATAATATTTTTATAATAAAAATTATTTTTTTAAAATGTCCCATATCACATTCTAAGGTTTTCTCAACATCAAACCATAATTAAACATCACTCTAAACCAAATTCCAAAATTAAGCTTCACCTCACTTTAACTTTGAAAAACCATATCAAGCCATTTAAATTAGTGTTTCAAGTTTATTAATATCATTAGAAACATGTTTTAGCATGTTTAAACCAATTACATTAATTAACCACATGCTTATGTTCAAAATTCTAAAATGGCATAACCTTCACCATTGAAGAATCTCCATTCCAACTCAATTCAATTATTATTTCAATCTTATTTCCACCACTTATATCATTAAATAGCATGATTTAAGCATTAAAATCAAACAATTAATCATTCTTTGAAAATTCACTTTTCCAAAACCCTAAATCAATACTACCATCTTCAAACTCTATCCAAACTTAACTAAATCTATCAGTTGATTTTAAAATTCTTGTTTATGCATCAAAACAACACATTTGGAACCAATTTGCACAATTAAAACTCATGATTTCAAAAATCCAAATGTTCCATAACCCTAAATTCTCTCTCTTCAACCAACTTAACTCAAACTTCACCATTTCTTCAATCCAACTTAAGAATCATTAATAATTAAACAAAATAGCATCTTTCATGTGCATTTAACCAATTAAAACACACTCCATTAAAATCTCAAATTATACATAATCATATATTTAGATGGAACTTCAAAATTGTAAAGGAAAACTTACTAATTTATGAAGAAATCACCAAAACCCACTTGGTTCTTGTAAAATCCTTGGAAATTGGTTGTTTAAATGAAGTAAAAACCAATCTTCCTCATCCATGGAGAAAACGTCAAAGAGAGGAAGAAGAAGAAGAAAAAAATTCTTTTTAAATTTTTGATTTTTTTCTCTTTCTTTCATTTAAGACCACATATATATATTTTTATATTATTTTAATTAATTAATTATTTATTTATTTTAAAAATACCAATTTTCATCTTCCATTCAAAAATATTTTCTTTTTAAATTATTTTATTAAGTTTTAAATTTTATAAAGTATATTTACTAATTTACCCCTCCTTTACTATTTATGTTTTTGTCTTTTTAATTTCTTTCTTCTTTAATTTCTAGCCTTATATATAAATATTTATTTAATTAATTAATTATTGATAAATATATTTAATCTTCTACCACCCAAAAATAAATTAATATTGAATTATTTTTATTTACTTATTATTAATTAATTAATAATTACAAAATATCACAATTTTTCATCATCTTCCACTATCTAATATTATTTTATTATTATTATTTTTATCATTCACTTTTCCAATACCAAATTATATCCCACATATATATATATTGTATATTTTATGCATATGTATATATCTTATATATGTTACTTATATTTCACATATATCATTATGTACATATTTATGTAATGTATATACTATGTCTATGTAATGTATATTTAATAAATATAAATACCCATATGCACAAATAATATTTCTATATACACATCAAATTTACCTTATATATGTATTAAATATATTAAGTATGTAATATATACATCCAACATATACAATTAATATACCATATGTATATGTTATATATACACTGGGTATATATATTGGTTATGTACAACTTTTATATCTAAATACTTATTTAATTTCTCAAAATTTATGGAAATGACATACCAACTCATATAACTCATATCAAGTCATACCAACTCATATCAAACTCATAAAAATTAAACTAACTCATAACAACTCATATCAAAACTCAAATCAATAATACAAACTCATATCATACTCATACCAACTCATACCAACTAACAGTAACCCATGTCAAACTGAATCCAACTCATACCAACTCATACCAACTAATTTCTAACTCAAATCAACACTTACTAACTCATACCAAACTCATAACAACTCATACCAACTCATATAAACACAAGACAAACTCATACCAACTCATATCAAATCTCATAGCAACTCATATCAACTCATACCAACTCAAAACAAACTCATACCAGATCATATCAACTCATGTCGACTCATACCAACTCATATCAACTTAAGACAAACTCATATCAGACTCATATCAACTCATATCAAAATCATACCAATTAAACTAGCTCATATCAACTCATATCAACTCATATCAACTCATAACAACTCATACCAACTTGTATCAACTCAAGACAAACTCATACCAACTCATATCAAACTCATATTAACTCATACCAACTCATATCAACTCATACTAACTCATACTAACTCATACCAACTCATATCAACTCATACCAACTCATGTAAACTCATACCAACTCATATCATCTCATGTCAAACTCATACCAATTAAACTAGCTCATATCAAACTCATACCAACTCATACCAAAATCATACCAATTAAACTAACTCATAACAACTCATATCAATAATATAAACTCATATCAAACTCATACCAACTCATAACAACTCATACCAACTCATATCAACTCAAGACAAACTCATACCAACTCATATCAAACTCATATCAACTCATACCAACTCATATCAATTCATACCAACTCATATCAAACTCGTACCAACTTATATCAATAATATATCAATTCATACCAACTCATATCAAACTCATACCAATTAAACTAGCTCATATCAAACTTATACCAATTAAACTAACTCATAACGACTCATATCAAAACTCATATCAATAATACAAACTTATATCAAACTCATACCAACTCATAATAGCTAATAGTAACCCATATCAAACTGAATCCAACTCATACCAACTAATTTCTAACTCAAATCAACACTTACTAACTCATACCAAACTCAAAACAACTCATAACAACTCATATCAACTAAAGACAAACTCATACCAACTCATATCAAATTTATATCAACTCATACCAACTCAAGACAAACTCATACCAGCTCATATCAACTCATGCCAACTCATACCAACTTATATCAACTCAACAAAAACTCATATCAACTCATATCAGACTTATATCAACTCATATTAAAATCATACCAATTAAACTAGCTCATATCAACTCATATCAACTCATACCAACTCATATCAACTCAAGACAAACTCATACCAACTCATATCAAACTCATATCAACTCATACCAACTCATATCAAACTCATATCAACTCATACCAACTCATATCAAACTCATATCAAACTCGTACCAAGTCATATTCATAATATATCAAATCATACCAACTCATATCAAACTTATATTAACTCATACCAACTCATATCAACTCATATCAAACTCATACCAACTCATATCAAACTCATAAAAATTAAACTAACTCATAACAACTCATATCAAAACTTATATCAATAATACAAACTCATATCAGACTCATACCAACTCATACCAACTAACAGTAACCCATGTCAAACTTAATCCAACTGTAATATCCCTATGCTTGCCCTAGAAGTTTTGTATGTGGTTGTTGTTGTTGTTGTTGTGGGTTTAAATTGAGAAAAAAAAAGTATATGTATATGTGTTTTGGGAGAAATTTAGGGTTTAGAGACAAGTTTATATGTTGTGTATATGGTGATATATATAACATATAAGTTGGTCAAAGGGCTTGGTCAAGGGAAGAAGATATTTATATTGTTAAGTGTGAAATTACCAAAGTGGGCAAGAGATAATTAAGGGAATTAAAATGTGTATGAGGGTGTTATAGTAATTTTCTTTTGGATGGGTATTTAATGAAGGTTGACTTTGTGTTTTCTTCATCATCATTTCTTCTTCTTCTTCTTGTGTTGGCCGGCTCACCATAGACAAAGGAAGACAAGAGAACCAAGCAAGGTTTTGATGTTTGTAGCTCAAAAGTTGAAGGAGATTTCAAGAAATCAAGTTGAGGAATTGTGGAATTTCTTCATTTAAGGTAAGAAATCTCTTGTTTTCTTTGGTTATTTTGAAGTGGTGTTGGATGTGAATTAGGGTTTGGTTGATTTTGTGATTTGGTGTGTTTGATATGTGTTTGCAAGTGTTAGAATTGATTTTAAGTTAAAAGATGGAATTGGTGTTGGTTTGGTTGTGAATATGGTAAGATTTGTGGAGGATGTTAGTGGAGAGTCAAGAGTCAAGTTGGAGTTAGGGTTTTGGAATGGTTTGTGTTTAAATGTATTATGAATGTTTTGTGAAGTGATTCTTGTGTTGAATTTGTGTTTAGAACATTGATTTCATTCATTTGAACCATGCTATATTGTGTATGATGAGTTGAAGTGCAATTAGAGGAGAGTTGTGCATTTTAGGGTTTTGGTGTTGGGTGACACGGCCAAGTCATGAAAATTTGGGAGTGTTGGATTGGTTTTTGAGAGACACGGCCGTGTCCCTTAGCCGTGTTCACTACTGGATGTTGGTGTTGGGAGACACGGCCACAAGCTTGGCCGTGTCCTATGTCCGTGTTTGCTACTGTCAAGTGAGGTTGAGAGACACGGCCACAAGCTTGGCCGTGTCCCTCAAAGGTGCTGCCCGTGTCCCTCCAATGTGTTGGTTAGGGTTTTATTTCTTTGTTCTAATTGCATTGTTTTGGTTTTTCAAGGGTAGGTTGGTCCCTAAACCTAACCCTAAACACTTTTAAAACACTTGAATCAATGAAAGATATAATCAAATGCATGTGTAAGGTCCTAAAACTATGAATCATATCAATTGTTCTTTGCCCTAATTGCATTGTTGAGATTGAATAATGTTATGTTATGCATTGTGAATAGTAATGTGTTTCATAAGTAATATACATTGAAATGTATATCAAAGATGCAATGATAATTCAAATAAGACATGATATGAGACAATGCCATTGTGTTTGGCTATGATGATGCATTTGAAAGAAATAAGGCATGTTTGCCTAAATGTTGTTGAGAATTGAGAATGAAAATGATAATTGAATATTAAATGAATTGTGTGGCTAATGTGTTATTCCATTTTCAGAGTTGGTTGTTGGTGGCATGCCTAATAAGTGTAACAATCTCTTGAAGTTAGGTTGGATTGAATCCTTGAAGCCTAATTGAGATGTTACCACCCTTGAAGCTAGGTTGGGTTAGTTCTTGAAGCCAAGTTGGGTAGAAGCTTAGCATGCTTTGCTCCCCTTGAAGCTTGGTTGAACTTAATCCTTGAAGCCTAGTTGGGTATATGATATTGATAAATGTGATAACAAAACCAAAGCATTAACTCTGAAAATTGAATGGCATATTAGTGTGTCTTGGGCCCATGCTTGTCTTTGTTTAGTGTTGATTATGAATGGTTAAATGAATATTAATGAGAGATATGAAAAGATATTGAAATGTGATATGTAATATGAAAGTATGTTGTTAGTTTCGTACATATGATATTACATGTATAATATGGATTGAGAAATGACATTGCATTGCACTAAGTCATATCATTTGCATGATTATCTTACTAAGCCGTTGGCTTAGCGCGATAGTGTTTAATCGCGCAGGTAATAGAGTTGATAGAGTTGAACCCGAGAGTTCATCAAGACCAAATGAGAGTAGACCTTGAAGAATCCATTTTGGGAGCTTAAAGATCAGAGCAGACTTGCCAATCATGTATACTTCTTTATATTTTGTAAAGAAATGTTTAATATGTAAATATGTACATATTTTATAACTTCCGCTGTGTAATATTTAGATGTATATATATATATATAACTAATATGTTTTGTTTTATAAGTAAATGATCTACTTTTCTATAATGTATAATGATAAGGGTATTGAATCAAGTTTAAAGTGTTTTGAATGTTAAGAAAACCGTAGCATCCCTATGTTTGGTGCACTTATGCTACATTGTTGTGGTTGTAGTGTGTGTGCATTGGATATGGGGGTGTTACAATTGTTTTGGTATCAGAGCCTAGGTTTGAGATTCTCAACCTAGGTGAAATGTAATAAAAAGAATATTTTACCTAAAAAGTTGGTTTTGAATAAAAATACATGTTTGGGATTGGCAACCTCTGATCTTTAATAAGATGTAGTATGTTGTGTTTGCAGTGTTAGGTGTTGATGGATCCTCATTTGAGACAGTCAGTTGAGGGTAGTGAGGAGAGCGTTGCTCCTGATGATGGAGCTAGGATTGATAGTGTTGAGGAGGCACCTGCTTCGGTGTCGGGTAGACCAGTTGGTGAAGAGGTTCCGCCAGCCTGGTTTAGACATATGATGGAAGTTATGAGGCAAGCACCAGTACAACCACCGCCACCACCTCCTCAGCCTTTGGTATCTGTGAGGCATTATGACAAACTAAGGAAGTATGGAGCGGAGGATTTTCTTGGTACTACTGACCCAGCTGTAGCAGAGCAGTGGCTTGACAAAGTTCAGAGAATATTTGTTCAGTTGCAAGCCACTCCAGAGGAAAAGTTTGATTATGCAAGATCCTTGTTGCAGAAGGATGCATATAGTTGGTGGAAGACAGTGCCCCATTCTATGGATGATCCACCTACCTTATCCTATACAGATTTTCTGAGGGAGTTTGAATTGAAGTATACTCCAAGGGAGTATAAAGATGGGAAGAAAAGAGAGTTTCTAGATTTGAAGCAAGATCACCGGACTGTAACTGAATATGAGGTTGAGTTTATTCGATTAAGTCAGTATGCTGGGGGTATCATTGCTGATGAGATTGATAGATGTCGGCGATTTGAGGAGGGATTGAGGCCCTCGATCATGTGCTTAGTGGCTGGATCCAGGTATCAAGATTTTTCACAGCTTGTGGCAGCAGCTCGAAGTGTAGAGCGAGCTCAGGGTATTGCGGTTGCTTCAGAAGAAGAGGTTAGGGTTAGAAGGCCCCAGTTTGAGGCAGGGTCTTCTTCTGCGAAGAGGGGTAGAGGAAGTTTTGTTCCTCGGAGTAGTAGGAGCCAGAGACCAGCGGGTAGGTCAGTGCAGTTACAGAGGCAGAGATTTAGACCTGCAGCTTCGGTGGCGAGTGCTCCGACCCCTATGGTTCAGAGATCCACCTTACCCATCTGCATCCATTGTGGTAGGCCGCATGGTGGTCCTTGTTGGAAGGCTGGTGTTGCAGGGGTATGTTTCAAGTGTGGATCACCTGATCATTTTGTGAGAGATTGCCCTGAGAGGCAAGAGCTGATGTCAGTTGATACAGCTGCTTCTCGACCTAGTGCGAGGGGAGGCCGAGGAGGCAGAGGTAGCAACCGGGGAGGCAGATCTGGGTTCAGTGCTAGAGGAGGTGCTACATCCAGGGAGAGTAGACCAGAGGAGGTTGGTTCTTCCCAGAGGATGTATGTTATGCAAAGGCAGCCAGATGCATCGGCAGTCATAGCTGGTACTTTTTCTTTATTTAATACTTTAGTACTTGCTTTGATTGATCCGGGTTCCACGCATTCATATATTAGTGCATCTGTTTTGCCTGTGTCTGATATGCATGCTGAGTCCCTAGGATTTGATGTGTTGGTGACAAATCCGTTAGGGCATAGTGTGATTGTTAGTAAAGTGCACCGGGATAGTGCAGTGAGGGTGCAGGGTGAGGAGTTCCTTAGAGATTTGATTGAGATGCCATTTAAGGAATATGATGTGATCTTAGGTATGGATTGGCTATCTCGACATGGAGCTGTGGTGGATTGTAAAAAGAAAATTGTTTCTTTGAGAACTGTTGATGGTAGAGAGGTGATAGTATCTAATGAGCAGGAACAGCTAGCCTCCTTATTTGTTTCAACTGTTGCAGCTAGGAGATTGATTAGAAAGGGGTGTGAAGCCTATCTTGCTCATGTGGTGGATACTAGAGTGAGAGGTTCTCCTATTGATGATATACCCACAGTTGCAGATTTTCCATATGTGTTTCCAGAGGAGTTGCCAGGATTGCCTCCTGAGAGAGAGGTGGAGTTCGGTATTGAATTGTTGCCTGGTACCACTCCTATCTCTATTACTCCTTACAGAATGGCACCAGCAGAATTGAGGGAATTGAAAGTGCAATTACAGGAGTTGTTGGACAAAGGATTTATTCGCCCCAGTGTTTCTCCTTGGGGAGCTCCTGTGCTATTTGTGAAGAAGAAAGATGGTACTATGAGGTTGTGTATCGATTATAGGCAATTGAACAAGGTGACTATTAAAAATAAATATCCTTTGCCTAGAATCGATGATCTCTTTGATCAATTGAAGGGTGCAGCTGTGTTTTCTAAAATTGATCTGAGATCAGGGTACCATCAGCTGAGAGTCAGAGCTGAAGATATGCCGAAGACAGCTTTCCGGACCAGGTATGGGCATTATGAATTTCTAGTTATGCCTTTTGGTCTGACGAATGCACCTGCAGCTTTCATGGATTTGATGAATAGGGTGTTCAGGCCCTATCTGGATCAGTTTGTAGTGGTCTTCATCGATGATATTCTGGTGTATTCGCGGAATAAAGAGGAACATGACATGCATCTGCGGATTGTATTACAGATTTTGAGAGAGAAGCAGTTGTTTGCCAAATTGTCGAAGTGTGAGTTCTGGTTGGATCAAGTCGCTTTTCTCGGACATATTGTTTCAGCTGAAGGCATTAGAGTTGATCCAAGTAAAGTTGAAGTTATATTGAGTTGGAGTCCACCCAAGTCGGTGACAGAGGTTAGAAGTTTTCTGGGTTTGGCAGGCTATTACCGGCGGTTTGTGAAAGGGTTTTCTTTGATAGCTACTCCACTCACCAGATTGCTTCGTAAGGGAGTGAGGTTTTTGTGGACAGATCAGTGTCAGGCGAGCTTTGAACAGTTGAGAGAAATGTTAACTCAAGCGCCTGTTCTTACTTTACCTGTTGAAGGCAAACCATATGTGATCTACAGTGATGCTTCACATAGAGGTTTGGGGTGTGTATTGATGCAAGAAGGGAAAGTTATAGCTTATGCATCTCGACAGTTGAAATCGCATGAGCTTAACTATCCGACTCATGATTTGGAATTGGCTGCCATTGTGTTTGCATTGAAGATTTGGCGCCACTATCTGTTTGGGGAGAAATGTTTCATCTACACTGATCACAAGAGTTTGAAGTATTTGGGTGTTCAGAAAGAACTTAATCTTCGTCAGAGGAGATGGTTAGAATTGATTAAAGACTACGACTGCTTGATTGACTATCATCCAGGTAAAGCAAATGTTGTTGCTGATGCCTTGAGTCGGAAGTCTTTAGCTGGTTTAACTGTTTACTCGCTCTCGTTGCTTGTTGAGTTGAGAGCATTGCATGTCAGTTTTGTACCTTGTGTTGATGGTGCATTATTGGCACAGTTGCAATTGAAGCCGGTTTTGTTAGATCAGATCAAAGAAGCTCAGTTGGCTGATAAGAAGATACAGAAGATTGTTTCGGATTGTCAGAGTGGAAAGGGTAGAGATTTTATTGTGAAGAGTGATGGAAGTCTCTGGTTCAAGAGCAGATTGTGTGTACCCGATGATGCTGATTTGAAAAGGATCATTTTGGAAGAAGCTCATCAGTCAGTGTTTGCTATGCATCCGGGTAATACAAAGATGTATCATGATTTGAGACAGCATTATTGGTGGATGGGTCTGAAGAGAGATATTGCTGAGTTTGTATCGAAATGTCTCACTTGTCAGAAGGTTAAAGCAGAGCATCAAGTTCCAACCGGGTTGCTTCAACCGTTGTCAGTGCCAGAATGGAAGTGGGAAAGAGTGACAATGGATTTTGTGTCTGGTTTGCCATTGACACAAAAGAAACATGATGCCATATGGGTGATTGTGGATAGATTGACTAAGACAGCTCATTTCCTTCCGGTGCGGATGGATTATTCTTTGGAGAGATTGGCTGAGCTGTATATCCATGAGATTGTGAAACTGCATGGTGTTCCAACTTCTTTAGTGTCTGATCGAGATCCCAGGTTTACTTCAAGATTTTGAAAGAATTTGCATAGTGCTTTGGGTTCTCGATTACACTTCAGTACTGCTTTTCATCCACAGACAGATGGACAGTCAGAGAGGGTGATACAGATTATTGAGGATATGTTGAGAAGCTGTGTCATTGATTTCTCTGGAGGTTGGGATAGGTTTTTACCTCTTGTGGAGTTTGCTTACAACAACAGTCACCAATCCAGCATTGGTATGGCACCGTTTGAAGCATTGTATGGCAGACGGTGTAGGACACCTCTTTGTTGGAATGAGCTTGGAGATAATAAGTTGGTTGGGCCTGATTTAATTTAAGAAACTAAAGAGAAAGTAAAGTTGATTCGAGGCAGGTTAAAAGCAGCTTCAGACCGACAGAAGTCTTATGCAGATCTGAAAAGGAGAGATATAGAGTTTGATGTTGGAGATAAGGTATTTCTGAAAGTGTCTCCTTGGAAGAAGATTTTGAGGTTCGGTCGGAAAGGAAAATTGAGTCCTCGTTTCATTGGGCCGTATGAAGTGTTAGAAAGAGTTGGACCAGTGGCTTATCGACTAGCTTTGCCACCTGAGTTGGATCGTATTCATAATGTATTCCATGTTTCTATGTTGAGGAGATATAGGTCGGATCCATCTCACGTGTTGCCATTTGAATCTATTGAAGTGAGCCCAGACTTGACATTTGAAGAGGAACCAGTTGCTATTTTGGCACGAGAAGTGAAAGAGCTGAGAAACAAGAGAGTGCCATTGGTGAAGGTTCTATGGAAGAATCATGCAAAAGAAGAAGCAACTTGGGAAAGTGAGCAATCTATGCGAGAGCAATATCCTCAGTTGTTTCAGCTTTAATATCAGGTAATTTCGAGTACGAAATTTTCTTTTTAGAGGGGGAGAATTATAATATCCCTATGCTTGCCCTAGAAGTTTTGTATGTGGTTGTTGTTGTTGTTGTGGGTTTAAATTGAGAAAAGAAAAGTATATGTATATGTGTTTTGGGAGAAATTTAGGGTTTAGAGACAAGTTTATATGTTGTGTATATGGTGATATATATAACATATAAGTTGGTCAAAGGGCTTGGTCAAGGGAAGAAGATATTTATATTGTTAAGTGTGAAATTACCAAAGTGGGCAAGAGATAATTAAGGGAATTAAAATGTGTATGAGGGTGTTATAGTAATTTTCTTTTGGATGGGTATTTAATGAAGGTTGACTTTGTGTTTTCTTCATCATCATTTCTTCTTCTTCTTCTTGTGTTGGCCGGCTCACCATAGACAAAGGAAGACAAGAGAACCAAGCAAGGTTTTGATGTTTGTAGCTCAAAAGTTGAAGGAGATTTCAAGAAATCAAGTTGAGGAATTGTGGAATTTCTTCATTTAAGGTAAGAAATCTCTTGTTTTCTTTGGTTATTTTGAAGTGGTGTTGGATGTGAATTAGGGTTTGGTTGATTTTGTGATTTGGTGTGTTTGATATGTGTTTGCAAGTGTTAGAATTGATTTTAAGTTAAAAGATGGAATTGGTGTTGGTTTGGTTGTGAATATGGTAAGATTTGTGGAGGATGTTAGTGGAGAGTCAAGAGTCAAGTTGGAGTTAGGGTTTTGGAATGGTTTGTGTTTAAATGTATTATGAATGTTTTGTGAAGTGATTCTTGTGTTGAATTTGTGTTTAGAACATTGATTTCATTCATTTGAACCATGCTATATTGTGTATGATGAGTTGAAGTGCAATTAGAGGAGAGTTGTGCATTTTAGGGTTTTGGTGTTGGGTGACACGGCCAAGTCCATTAGCCGTGTTCACTACTGGATGTTGGTGTTGGGAGACACGGCCACAAGCTTGGCCGTGTCCTATGCCCGTGTTTGCTACTGTCAAGTGAGGTTGAGAGACACGGCCACAAGCTTGGCCGTGTCCCTCAAAGGTGCTGCCCGTGTCCCTCCAATGTGTTGGTTAGGGTTTTATTTCTTTGTTCTAATTGCATTGTTTTGGTTTTCCAAGGGTAGGTTGGTCCTTAAACCTAACCCTAAACACTTTAAAAACACTTGAATCAATGAAAGATATAATCAAATGCATGTGTAAGGTCCTAAAACTATGAATCATATCAATTGTTCTTTGCCCTAATTGCATTGTTGAGATTGAACAATGTTATGTTATGCATTGTGAATAGTAATGTGTTTCATAAGTAATATACATTGAAATGTATATCAAAGATGCAATGATAATTCAAATAAGACATGATATGAGACAATGCCATTGTGTTTGGCTATGATGATGCATTTGAAAGAAATAAGGCATGTTTGCCTAAATGTTGTTGAGAATTGAGAATGAAAATGATAATTGAATATTAAATGAATTGTGTGGCTAATGTGTTATTCCATTTTCAGAGTTGGTTGTTGGTGGCATGCCTAATAAGTGTAACAATCTCTTGAAGTTAGGTTGGATTGAATCCTTGAAGCCTAATTGAGATGTTACCACCCTTGAAGCTAGGTTGGGTTAGTTCTTGAAGCCAAGTTGGGTAGAAGCTTAGCATGCTTTGCTCCCCTTGAAGCTTGGTTGAACTTAATCCTTGAAGCCTAGTTGGGTATATGATATTGATAAATGTGATAACAAAACCAAAGCATTAACTCTGAAAATTGAATGGCATATTAGTGTGTCTTGGGCCCATGCTTGTCTTTGTTTAGTGTTGATTATGAATGGTTAAATGAATATTAATGAGAGATATGAAAAGATATTGAAATGTGATATGTAATATGAAAGTATGTTGTTAGTTTCGCACATATGATATTACATGTATAATATGGATTGAGAAATGACATTGCATTGCACTAAGTCATATCATTTGCATGATTATCTTACTAAGCCGTTGGCTTAGCGCGATAGTGTTTAATCGCGCAGGTAATAGAGTTGATAGAGTTGAACCCGAGAGTTCATCAAGACCAAATGAGAGTAGACCTTGAAGAATCCATTTTGGGAGCTTAAAGATCAGAGCAGACTTGCCAATCATGTATACTTCTTTATATTTTGTAAAGAAATGTTTAATATGTAAATATGTACATATTTTATAACTTCCGCTGTGTAATATTTAGATGTATATATATATATAACTAATATGTTTTGTTTTATAAGTAAATGATCTACTTTTCTATAATGTATAATGATAAGGGTATTGAATCAAGTTTAAAGTGTTTTGAATGTTAAGAAAACCGTAGCATCCCTATGTTTGGTGCACTTATGCTACATTGTTGTGGTTGTAGTGTGTGTGCATTGGATATGGGGGTGTTACACCAACTCATACCAACTAATTTCTAACTCAAATAAACACTTACTAACTCATACCAAACTCATAACAACTCATACCAACTCATATCAACACAAGACAAACTCATACCAACTCATATCAAATTTATATCAACTCATACCAACTCATATCAAGTCATACCAACTCAAGACAAACTCATACCGGCTCATATTAACTCATGCCAACTCATACCAACTCATATCAACTCAAGAGAAACTCATACCAACTCATATCAGACTCATATCGACTCATATCAAAATCATACCAATCAAACTAGCTCATACCAACTCATATCAAACTCATATCAACTCATACAACTCATATCGGACTCATATCAACTTATACCAACTCATATCAATATTATAAACTCATACCAACTCATACCAACTCATACCAACTCAAGATAAACTCATGCCAGCTCATATCAACTCATATCAACTCAAGACAAGCTCATACCAACTCATATCAAAATCATACCAATTAAACTAGCTCATATCAAACTCATACCAAACTCATACCAATTAAACTAACTCATAACAATTCATATCAAAACTCATATCAATAATACAAACTCATATCAGACTCATACCAACTCATACCAACTCATATCAACTCATAACAACTCATACAAACTCATATCAACTCATAACAACTCATACCAACTCATATCAACTCAAGACAAACTCATACTAACTCATATGAAACTCATATCAACTCATACCAACTTATATCAACTCATACCAACTTAAGACAAGCTCATACCAGCTCATATCAACTCATACCAACTCATACCATCTCATATCAAACTCATATCAACTCATAACACCTCATATCAACTCATACCAAACTCATACTAATTAAACTAGCTCATATCAAACTCATATCAACTAATATCAAACTCATACCAATTAAACTAACTCATAACAACTCATATCAAAACTCATATAAATAATACAAACTCATATCAGACTTATGTCAACTCATTACAGCTAATAGTAACCCATATCAAACTGATTTCAACCCTTACCAAGCTCATACCAACTAATTTCTAACTGAAATCAATACTTACTAACTCATACCAACTCATACCAAACTCATACCAATTAAATTAACTCATATCAAAACACATGTCAATAATACAAACTCATATTAGACTCATACCGACTCATACTAACTGATAACAACTCATACCATCTCATACCAACTCATACCAACTTATTATCAACTTATATAAACTCATACCAACTATTAGCAAGCTCATATTGACTAATTTCAAACTAATATCAACTCATATTTGCTCATACCAACACATACCAACTCATATCAACTCAAGACAAACTCATACCAACTCATATCAAACTCATATCATGCATAATTTGTTCTTCCATCTGAACTGTTTATATCACCACAACAGTAAAGCAAAAGTCAGCAATTAAAATCAAATATTTCACCGAACACCAAATATTTCACAAATAAATTTTTATTCTCGAAATCAAAATAAGCACAACGAGTTAGAAGAGAGATCGAGAGAGAAACAATATAAATACCTTTATATCACAGTGAGGAACAATAAAGAAATAATGAAGAAATAACAGCTACTGAGATCGAGAAGTCTACTGTGAAGAAATAGCCGCTGCTTCAACCTTAAAACGATAAAAATGAAGAGATAGCAAAGATACGGCTACTATGGATAGAGCAAAGATACGGCTACTATGGATCAAGTGTTTCTTGCTATGACAGAGAGGTTGGGAAGGAGAAGATGAAATTCAAAAATGAAAGAGAAAAAAAATTACTTTTAAAAATATGAGATGAACTTTTAAATTTTTAAGGGTGTTTTTATCTAGAAGGGTCTAATTAAGAATAATAAAGTTTAAAATTTATTAATATTTTGTTGAACGGTATTTACATGATAAATTTCCATTTATCTTCGTCTCTTAATTCCATCTATGTTGTCAAATTACAATTATATCCCTGCCACTTTGACAAAATTGCATTGTTTTTTTTAGGAACTGATGGCCAAAGGCTTTTTCTTTCGCATTGGTGCGTGTTGCATTCTAGGCTACAGATTCTTCTTTGTCTTCTTAACCTTTTATCCTTTTATAAGAATCCAAGTAATTTTCATTTTTTTTCAAACATGCTTTCATCTACAGATACATGATCATATTGCGATTCCTCAATTCTGGCATTTCATCCATGTGAGTTACAGTAGGGCATCACTCTTTTATTTTTGTTAATGATGTATCTGCATCTATCTTTATTTTTGTTCACATATCAGTTATAATTGCTTTCAGTTTGCGTGCTTTGCTCATAGTGAATTACCAATGTCAAATCTCATTGAGTTGTTTTTCTTACGATAATGGTTGTTTTCCTAATACCATTAGTCAAGCACTCGTGGCCAAGCCCTTCAATGATATTAATTCAATCCCAAAATCTCATTAATGGGGAGAAATTTATTCCAAAATCTCAATGTGTACCATGCAAGAAATTCTTTCATGAAGAATTGACACATACACATACATAAGAAAGACTTAACGGCCAGGCAATTATCGGTTGTGGCAATCCTTGGCAAAATCCAATTTAGAATGTCATTGGATTAGAAGAACAGAATTTTGAAGTCTGCTGGGAGTGAAGAGAAGTGTGAACCTCGGTTTTCCACCCAAAAAGGATTCGGATGAACGTTCACTTGTTGTTAGGAGTCGCCACTCAGTTTTTTCTGTTCAAAGGGAAAAACTAAGAAAACCCTTGTTTGACTCCAATAATGCATCCAATGTAAAGGTTTCTAATCTACGAACCCAAGGAGGATTCGGGGACTATGTCATGTATTTGATTAACTTGCCAAAAGAAACAAACCCAAAAAGGACGAAGAAAAGAAGACAAGCAGATTGTTAGTAAATTGTGGACTTGCTATTTGGGGTGAATCCCAAACATGCCTACATACTCTCGTTTTTATGAGAGATCAAAGCCCATGTAGTTCGGAAAAGCCTATTTAAAGGCAATTATGCATTTATGCATGTGTGTGTGTATGCTTCGTGCATTGTCGGGCTTTTTGCCAAAATTGTGAGATTTTAAGCACTTAGTGCTAATTTTGATGGAATTTGGGTACTTCGTACCAAAAGAGTGCAATTTAGGCTCCGTGCCAAAAAGATCAATTGATTCATGGCTTAATGTCAAAAGGTTGATTGATTAGTTAAATTAGGCCTTAGACCTAAAAGGATTAGGTCTTTGACCGGAAAGAAATTGAGAAGAAGGTGCAATGTTTAGGACATGCTTGGATTGACAAATGATGAATTAGGATACTACCTTGTTTAGGATTCTCCCACTTCGAAGTTCCAGATCTTGTTTTCTTAGACCTTGGATTGTGATTCTTGATTCCTGCAGCACGGGGTTAGATTTATGCAAAGAAAAGTCCTAAAAGAAGTGCTTAAGTGTATGGAAAACAGAGAATTCGTCCACCCGAAGCCCAATGAAAAACCGAACCAAAAGCCGAACCCATTTTCTGAAAATTCAGCAGCCTTTTATAGACAAAATTCGGACTGGACGGTGGTCGGACCGCCGTGGTCAGCGGTCAGACCGGCGTTGTCAGCCGAAAAATCAGAAAAATGGTAACGGCGGCGGTCGGACCACCGGAACCGGCGGTTTAGCCCCAAAAAGGCATGAAAATTCGCACGTTTTTCGTTCAAACTGACTTTCCAAGAGCTACGGACCTCCAAAAATTATTCCGGGACCATATCCGTGATCCTTGCGTCGCTCCGGACATCTCAAGTACCATGAAGACATACTTTCAGTGAACTTTGTCATGATCGTCCGGTCTAGCTTGGTCTTTTGCAGTCTGAGAAAATCGACCTTCCGAGCCTCAAAATTTGAGTATTCATAATTGCCCCCCACTGGGGTCCATAAAAATGATTTATGGAGCTCAGTAGTCGTCAGAAACGAGGATTTTGAGCGAGGTGCAAAAGACCCGCATTTTCACATTTTCTTTATAAATAGGCTCATTTTCATTCCATTTTCATTTGCTTTCATTCTTTCTTCTTCTTTCCTTTCCTTCAAACTTTCTTTCAACTATGGATTTCACTGGCTTTGAAGATTTCGAAATCCCACTCCCTCCCTGCAATCTTTTACTTGAGGAGGAGAAGCACAGCTCCCGGACCGGCTGCTACGAAGTAAGTACCTTTTCCTTTACTCACCTAGTATGCATGCTTAGGAAATTTATTTATTTCTAGTAAGGAACTTAGAAACAAATTTTAGGAATCATTCCTTTACATGTACTAGTAATGAATCAAGAGTAGTACCAGGCTTCACCTTGTTCTGCATCAGTAATTATTTCTAGTAAAGAACTAAGAAATAACCCTCTAGCAAGTCACACCCGGCTGGGGATAGAATTTAAATTTTTCTGAAGTTGCCCCAAATTATCCACAATAATGAATTAGAAAATAATTTTTTTTTAGGACACTGCGATTAGGATATCTATCGCCGAGAGACCCATGAGCACTATTCCGGCTTACATCTTTGATGTTGGGCATCTGGTGGGGGATCTCATCAGACCTGCTTTCCTCCACCATTTGAGGACTATAGATGCGGGCAGAGATATCCACAGGGAGTTGATCTGCGCGCTGGCTGAGCGATGGTGGCCCACTACTGATACCTTCCATTTTGCTTGGGGGGAGATGACGATGACGCCTACCGACTTTTCCATCATTTCTGGGATTCCCTTTGGCGTTGAGATGGTGGAGTACTACAATGACTGGCGGCATGACATCTCTTCAGCCGATATGGTCACTTTAACCGGGGTTGACTATCCTCGACATCAGGCGCCTCGCTGCATTCAGCGGAGGTGGCTTGTAGAGCAGGCGCCAGCCATCTATACTGGCTACAAGGTAGGCGATCTTACTGCTGATCAGGTTGCCAGGTTTACCCTGATTCTCCTATTTGCTAGCTCCTTCTTAGCAAACAGGAAGGACGTAGTGAATCTCAATGTGCTGAAGAGTCTAACCGACCTGACACGACTTCAGACATATGATTGGGCTAGCATGATGTTGTGTAAATTGTATGACGACATGTCAGACCTCTGCTATACCCGCATTGCTCCATGTGGCCTGTACTACTTCTGGGAGGTAATGTAAAGAACATTTCCTTTACCTTGCATACACCGACTCTAATATCTTCTTCATTTTTTCCAGACTTGGGCCTACGAGTACTTTCCTGGTGTCGCCCCTTTTCTTCGTAAGCCACTTGCCCCTGTAGATCCTCTTTCTCCCATTGCTTGGAGGTGGTATAAAGAGAGGATAGAAGCACCAAAGAGGAAGCTTCCTATCAGAGAGCTGAGATCGTTCTTCGACAGCTGCTCCATGAACTCGGTAAATATTTTCTCCTCATCCTTATTTATTGTATTAGAGAAAATAATTCACTAACATAATAAATTTTTACAGGTTGCATTTACAACGATGTCTAGCCGGCTGGCAGAGTGGATTGCTCAAGATCACAGCTTTCAGCAATCACAGTTCCTGACTCACCGTCGATTCATACTTCCCCATCCAGAGTATCGACGGTATTATCTCGCTGAGAGAGTGACTTTCCAGATTGCCGGCTTCCGTACAGCTCCCTTGGACCCCCCTGTTGATATGCTATCTCTGACGCTTCTGCCTGTTACAGCGTCCCAGTATGAGGGTGATCCCTTCGAATCGGCCTTTGCCCCGGATGAGGAAGATTATGATTTCTACTGTCTTCAGCGAATGATGCCACGTATTGGGGCACGGTTCGATTCTGCACCACCTTATCGGTCCTCCCACTCTTCGGCTCCCACTTCCAGCACCCCAGGATACCATCCCTCTTCCAGCTGGCGAGCTGACAGACCTTCTTCCTCTAGGGCTGGGGCTTCCACTTTTAGGGCTGGACCATCACATACTGGAGCAAGCAGCAGTTCATCACATTTGAGGCCTCCCCCATCCATTCTTGCTGCTACCGGTCAATTGGACCCTGCTTTGGTCGACCTGAGGTTGCCTTATGCTGTTCGTTATCATGCACCTGATGGCTGGGTGACCCGACCAATTAGTGTGGAGAGTGTACCATATCAGAGCCTTGTTCACATCACTCAGGTATATTCCTCTAGAACTTTTCATGAAAAGGATTCATAAAATTCTCTTGAAATTGACTGTGATTCTGTCTTTTTCACAGGTACCTGAGGGCCTAGTTGCTGACATGGCGGCACTGATCACTGCTTTCTCTGATGAGCTGACGGGTGCTTGGACTGATAGTGCTTATGAGAGGCAGAACAGGCCACAAAGACGGAGAGCCCGGCGCTGAATTCTCATATTTGTCTTGGATTATATTTGTAGCATTTGAATTATTCCTGCTCTGTACTTTGTACTTTCCATGTTTTTTGCCTGTTATCTAAACTTAAGTACAAACCTGCATTAATTTGTTAGTATTAACAGCAAATGTGTATGTATGATGTTTGTTTTTTGTTTGTTTTAGAAATCTATTTTCAAAAATAAATTCCTGAAATAACCCCAAAAATAGTACCCAAAATAATCTAAACAGGGCCAAAACACAAGAATTTCATAAAATAAAATAAAATAAAAATGAAAATAAAATAAAATGATAATAAAAAATGAGAATCGAAGCTGGCTGGTCGAACTGCCTGGCCGGCGGGTCGGACCGCCGGGGAGGCCCCGGGGCAGTATATGTATACAAAAAAACAGAATTTGAAGTGCATTTTCGGGCCAGAAAACAGGTTTTTCACTGCAGGATTTTTATTTCTCTCAACAATGAACCCTCTTTTTAACCATGTGATGCATAACTGGACCAAGAGCCTCCATAATGTTGAAAGGATCAACATGGGAAGATATGGACTAAAAGCTATTGCCACCCTTAGAGGTGTAGCTGTGGATTGAGATTTCTTGCATGCTTGTATCAGATTTTGGGATCTCCAAGCCCACGTTTTCAGATTTGGTGCCCGACATGGAGGAGATGTGTCCTCTTTTTGAGGAATTCTGCTCAATTATTGGATGTGACCCAAATGCCCCTCTTGTAAGGCATGAGGTTCAAGTTGGCTATGTGGGGTCTTTTCAGAGGCTTTTCAACTTTACAAGGCCCCAAGCTCAAGCTATGATCATGGATGGGAATAAGGCAATGCTGCTTCCTTTGATTGATGAATTCCTGACTGCTAATTTTGAGGATGAGGTTCAACTGAAACATAGGATGCGAGCTTTTGTTTTCTGCCTATTAGCAGGGTTTCTTTTCAACCGTGATCCCGGCTTTGGAGATTTGAAGCTTTGCCCCATGGTTAGGCAAATGGAAGAACTTAACTGCATTGGTGGTATGATTCTGGCTGAGACTATTCAGAGTCTTGACAGAACTGCACTCGGATTTGAAAATTGGACTGTTACCCCAATCATTCTTCAGGTAATTTTGTTATACCTTTTGTTTCTTCTCATTTCATCATCTCTCTTTTTTGTTTGTAAATAGAAAGGATCTATTTTCTCAGGTTTGGCTGAGAGACCATTTCCGAGTAGTTGTAGCTCCCCATGCCTTGACTTATAACCCTTCTCAGTACCACACTAGAAAAATCCAGATTTCTTTTCCTTCTATGGCTAAGTGGGCTATCTGGTTGTTTGAGCTTGGACCAGAAGAATTGTTGTGGTTCATCCCTTGGTATAAAATTTCTCGATTCATGGAGGCAAATGCAATGCATAACCATGTCTACCTTCTTGGCTTCACTCATAGTATATGGTATAGTGCTTCTCACATCCTCAGACAGATAGGGATTGATCAGAGGGTTCCTCTTCCTGTTGGGCTTTACATTGCTTCCCCCATTACTCCCGGAGTTACTCGAGTTGTTCTACAAACTTGGGTTAGGAACCATCAGATGATCAGGCCTTTTGCTGAGCCTTCTCTTGTCCAGCCTACTCCAGAGTATAGAACTTGGTTTATAGCCGAAGTTTGGCCAATTGAAAAGCCAAGGAGGCTTGCATTGTTGCAGGAGTTGGAGGGAGAGGATGTGGTTCCTCTTAATGAGGGGAAGATAGATGTTGCAGAGAGTTCCGGAACTAAGGAAGATACCGAAGACTCTGCCCCATGTAGGAGACGTAGGACTTAGATCCTAGGGTTGACTCTATTGTCTGCTTTTTGGGTTGTCTTTACCTTCTTGGTTCATTGGATGTATAGGACTTATGGTCTGACTCTTGTCATGGAATGAATGACTCTTTCTGTAATGACTGACTCTTTGTAATGAATGATTCTTTTTGGAATGAATGACTCTTTTTTGGCCTGAATGATTCTTTTTTTTTGCTTTCCAAGCATTATCTACTTTATTTACTTGCTCTAATTTTTGCCTAAGCCGCCCTTTGCGGGTTTTCGACTTAGCAGGATTTTTCTTTCTTTCCTTTTTATTTACTTATTTATATTTTTTATGTTGGCAAAAGAAAAATGAATCAATGATTTTTATTAAAATTTAGACCGTGCTCAAGGAGAGCTGCCTACATATCTCGAATTAATTTGTGAGAATCAGGTCTAATGTAGTTCCTTACAATGCATGATTATACATAATATTTCTTTAATTGATCCAGATTGCATGGGTTTGTGAACTCCAGACCATCCAAATCAGACAAGATGACGGCTCCGCCGGAAAGTATTTTCTTTACAATGTAGGATCCAGCCCAAAGAGGACGAAACTTCCCACGAGGATCTGTAACAGGTGTTCTGATCTCTTTCAGAACCAAACAACCTTCTTCCAACTTTCGATCTTTGACCTTTTTGTTGAAATGTCTGGCCATTCACCTCTGATACCCTTGAATCTGATGTAGAGGTTGAAGTCTTTTTTCATCCAAACCCAACAACTGATGATGATAATTGCTAATCCATTCAGCTTCATTTATCTTACTTTTTTGAATTATCCTCGCCGATTGAACTTCCAGTTCAAAGGGGAGTACTGTTTCCTGTTGCGCTCAAATTAACTCTACCACAAAGCGTCACTCGCAAGTATACGAGGTAGCTGTAGCAAAGGTGATCGCCCCAAGGTCGTCTCTCAAGGAAGCCAAAGTGGGTAATTGATTATCAAATTAAAAGTAACAAGTAATTAAAGAAATTTAAATTGCTAAGTAATGAAAAGGTTTAATTGAAGTTTAAAACGATAAAAGTAAACAAGAACTGATGTTTTGATTCACTTGATAAAAGGGTCTAGGGTTTGCATTTCTCTACTACTGATATGTATGAACGGTTATTCCTCTTAACTAATTTAATTTCAAAGATTCAATCTCAAATAACTTAATTAATTGAGTCAAGGAAATAAGCTCTCGCATTCAAACCTCTTACAACTAATCTTGTTACAATTGAAACAATCTTTTTAATAGGTTATATCTCTAATTCACCTAAGTCCTTAATTGAATTGTTCCAGCATTAGACTTCATCTCTCAATCCATCATCTAATACCTAAAACACACAATTGGTGGCCAATCAATTATATGTAACAATATTTCATTCAATAAAGGCAAAAGAAATTATTAGCTAAGAGAATAACCAATTCATACAATCATAGCATATCCATACAAACCCTAGACTAGATCAAATTAGTTCATAATGCAATCAAACATATTCATCTCATTAATGTTCAAAGAAATCCAAATAGACATGATAATATTCATTCAATGAAAATAAAGAGAATAAGTTCGAGAACAAAACCAAGTTACAACTCCTTGAAGCTTCTGAATAATCTCTTGTTCAAATCTTGCAAGAAGAATGAATAACTGGCATGAAAAATCTAATCTAGCTAGTTTTGATCCAAAGTTTAATCAAAATCCAAGAACACAAAGTAAAAACCCTAATCTCTACTCTCTGACGGCTCAAACTTTTGCTCAAAACCATCAACAGTCCTCACCCTAAGCTCTCCCCTTCCTTTTATATGAAACGTTGCTTTAAAAATCCGCTGCGTGTTTTCTTCATGAGGGACACGGCCAAGTCAGATGTGACTTGGCCATGTGAGTGGCTTTTGGAGGGACACGGCCAGATGACTTGGCCGTGTCCCTTGCATGTGTCACCTACTGCTTGCCTTTTCCTTCTTTTCTTCTTTGGTTGAGTGACACGGCCAGATGAAGCTTGACTTGGCCGTGTTGGACTATGTTTGAGGGACATGGCCAGATGACTTGGCCATGTCCCTTGCCTGTGTTCGCTTCTGTGCAATTTTGATCTCTTTCCTGTGGAACCAAATAAGACACGGCCAAGTGAAGCTTGACTTGGCCGTGTTGGGTCTTTTTGGAGGGACACGGCCAGAAGACTTGGCCGTGTCCCTTGCTTGTGTCTGCTACTGGGACTTGTTCTTCAATTTAATCTTGGTATGGGACACGGCCAGTGACTTGGCCGTGTCCTTTGCCTGTGTCAGCCACTGCCACTTTCTCCTTCAAATTTGCTTCCTTGCCTTTTTAACCTAACACAAAACTCAAAACAAATCTAAACAAGAAATCAATAGACAATAACCAACACAACATAAACACAATACTAAAGACTACATCAAAAACGACCTAAACATTGAAATAAACTAAAACTACCAAAATTAATGAAAACACCAAACAAACCGATTAAAACTAACAAAATACCTAAATAAAACAATAATTATCATAATAAACAAGACACAAAACTATAACAAAAACTAATAAAACACTTCCATTCCGTACACCAGTGAATATGGGGTTGCCCCAGTAGGAGTTCTAATTGATGTTCTATATCCCCACAAGGCCAGTGGTAACTTCTCATGCCAACCCCTATGTTCCTTGATCATTTTTTGTATGATCACCTTTATAGACTTATTTGCTGCTTCTACAGCTCCATTTGTTTGAGGTCTATAAGGAGAGGATTTATAATGCTGGACCTTCTTATCCTTCAAGAGTTTAGCAAATTCTGCTTGGAAATGAGTTCCATTATCAGTGATAATCTCAAATGGTGTTCCGTACCGACAAAGGATGTTGGTTCGGACAAACTGTGCTGCCTTCTTGGCATCTAATTCTGCATAGGAAGCTGCTTCAACCCACTTCGTGAAGTAATCCACCGCTACCAAGATAAATTGATGTCCATTCGAGGCTTTTGGATGTATTTTGCCAATTATATCTATTCCCCAAGTAGCGAAGGGCCATGGAGAAGTGATTGGATTCAGGGCAACGGGAGGTTGCTTCTGTAGCTTAGCAAATATCTGGCACTGATGGCATCCTTGCACAAATGCCACACAGTCTGTATTCATGGTGGACCAATAATATCCTAGATTGGCTATTTTTTGAGACAAGGCGATCCCGTACATATGCAGTCCTGATTCGCCACCATGCACCATTTCCATTATCCGCTTAGCCTCTGCTTCATTCACACACCTTAGGTGCATTCCATTCCAGCTTCTTTTGTAGAGGATGTCTCCATTAAGAATGTAACCTATGGCTAGCTGCCTTATTGCTCTCTGATCAACCCTTGATGATCCCTCCGGATAACTTCCATCCTTGAGATAACTCTTGATATCCCAGAACCATGGTTTACCATCGGCCAAATGCATTATGTGGGCATGTTGCTTTTGAAGTTGAACTTTCAATGGACGAATGGCTTTCCCCTCCTTGATATTGATCATGGAAGCTAAAGTAGCCAGGGCATCAGCAAACTGATTCTTTGCTCTTGGGAGATATTCGAAGGACAAATCATCGAATTGTTGTGCCAAATGATCAAGGCGTTGTAAGTAAGGAACCAAACGCTCTTCTCTTATCTTCCATTTCCTTAAAGCTAGTGATACTATTAAAATAGAATCACCGTAGACCTTTAGGTTTTTAATCCCCAATTCCAGAGCGGCTTCGAGCCCATTGATGCAAGCTTCATATTCTGCTTCATTGTTTGTGCAGCTAAAGTCAAGTTTAACTGCAAAGGGAATGTATTATCCACAAGGAGTTTTGAACACAATCCCAATTCCATTTCCATGATAATTGGATGCCCCATCAAAATACATCTCCCAAGCACTTCTTTCCACATTCAAGAGGTCTTCATCAGGGAAATTCATTTCTCGCATTTCGTCTTTTACGGGTAATTCTGCTAACTGGTCAGCTATTGCCCCACCTTTCACAGCTTTCCTTTGAATGAATTTTAAGTCAAAAGCTGCCAATGTTGACACCCACTTTGCCATTTTGCTATCCAAAATAGGCCTCTCCATAAGGAATTTCAAGGGACTCTGTTCTGCGATGACACAAGTAGTGTAAGAAGACAAGTAGTGTTGTAACTTCGTGCAGGCCCAATACAACGCCAAACACAACTTCTCAATCTTATTATACTTTAACTCATAGTCCAGCATCCTTTTGCTGAGGTAGTAAATTGCATTGCATACCTTTGTATCTTCGGCTTCTTGAGCTAGCATTGCACCCATGGCTTCATCTGTTACAGACAAATACAAGAGCAGAGGTTTTCCCATTCTGGGAAGTTGCAGAATTGGCCGACTTAACAAGTATTCTTTGATCTTGTCGAAGGCCTTCTGGCAGTCTTCATTCCATTTTTGTGAAGCACCTTTCCTTAGTAGCTTAAAGATAGGACCACAAGTTTCTGCCAACTGCGATATGAATCGACTGATATATTGTAATCTACCTAACAGGCCTCGAATCTCCTTTTCTGTTCTTGGTGGAGGCATTTTCAGAATAGCCTTTGACTTTGCTGGATCAACTTCTATTCCTTTCTTGCTGACCAAATATCCCAAAAATAAGCCTGATGTTGCACCAAAGAGGCACTTTGCAAGATTAAGCTTCAAATTGTACTTGCGAAGTCTAAGGAAGAACTTCTCAAGTGCTTCTACGTGCTCTTCTGGAGATTTTGACTTAACAATCATATCGTCAACATACACTTCTACTTCTTTATGAATCATGTCATGAAAGATTGTTGTCGCCATCCTCTGGTAGGTAGCCCTTGCATTTATCAATCCAAAAGGCATAACCCTATAACAGAAAGTGCCCTATTCTGTAATGAAAGTTGTCTTCTCTTTGTCTGGTGGGTGCACCATGATCTGATTGTACCCAACTGCGAGGTCAGTCATGGAAACCATCATATGCCCAGCCATCCTGTCTATTAGCAAATCGATGTGTGGTAGTGAAAAATCGTCCTTGGGACAAGCCTTATTCAAATCTCTATAGTCAACACACATCCTGACCTTTCCGTCTTTCTTCGGGACTGGCACAATGTTTGCTAACCAGGAAGGGTAGACAATTGGTTCTATGAACTTATTATCCAGTTGCTTGGTAATCTCATCTTTAATTTTCAAAGACCATTCTGGCTTCATCCTTCTCAACTTCTGCTTAACCGGCTTTGCATCGGGGTATAGCGGAATCTTATGAACTGCTATTGCTGGGTCTATTCCCGTGACATCACTTGTCTTCCACATGAAGCAGTTGACATATCTTCTGATGCACTCAACAACCTGTTCCTTATTCACACAATCATATGCAATGTATGTATATTCATTTTCTTTGCCAATTATTATCTTTTCATTCATTTCTTTTATTTCTTTTATTTCATTTTTGCTAGATAATACTTGGAAAGGAAAAGACACAGGGTAACCAAGAACTTAAACAGTTTCATTAATAATGGCGGAGTCATCCTCCAGAGTTACATTACATTCAACATCAGGGTTTTCTATTCTTGAAGCTAAGGAAGACTCAGAACTAAACTCTGACTCGGTGTTTGACTCAAGATTTGACTCAGTACAAGACTCAGGTTCAGAGTGTGACATAGGACTAGGTTTGATCGTAGCTGCTTGTCCCTCCTCGGTATACCAGTTCATCAGTGGTCCATCTGTTGTCTTGATCAGCTTCGTGAGGTCCCTTTTGTCTTCGACATTGGTTATCATAGCAACCTCATCAAAGAGACTAGGTTGCATGAAATCCTCCACTTGTGAGCCAGTTATAGGTTCTGGTTCTTCTTCCTTTATAGTCAAAACATCATCGAACATCTCAAAACCCGGTAGCTTCTTTCCAGTGATAGGAGAATAGAATGGCTCCTGGAAACCACAGTAAGGAACTATTTTCCCAGGTTTGCAGAAGTGACCGTTCAGAGTTCTAAAGTAAGGGCGCATTTTGAGGCTTTTCGCCCCCCAAGTCTTCTTTTTGTTCTTCCCATGCTCAAACTCTTCTATCTCCTCGTCTGTGGGTTTGTACCCCAAGCCAAAAGTTCCCTTATTCTCAGGCTCTTCCCATGGCCGCACTATAGATGATTTTCTCCCAGACTTTATCATTTCCATCCCGGGTAGTAGACCTACCCTCAGCATCATTCCAACCAGGCAATTGATTTGGATCCCCCCAAAGTCATATAGGATAAATGGCCCTTTGGGCCTCTCTCCTTCGATGCATTGAACAGTGTCGTAATGGAATCCAGTCAAGGTCATAGCAGTTTCACCAGGAACAACCTCAAAGAGAGACTGATCCGTGGTTTTCTTGTTGATTTCACATGTGTCCCCTTTGATAGTGATGATTTTTCCTTCAAAATGGAACTTAAGTTTTTGATGTAATGAAGATGGTACAACATTATTATGATGAATCCACGGCCTTCCAAGGAGGAGATTAAAGCTCGCGGGTACATCAATGACCTGGAATGGCACTCCCATTTTCACCGGTCCAATAGCAACTTCCAGAGTAGCAACACCCAAAATTTCTCTTCGAGTGTTATCATATGCTCTAACAATTTGATCAGAAGGTGTAAAATATGTAGCCTCCAACCCCAAATAGCTTGCTACTTTCAAGGGACACACATTTAAGGCTGACCCATTATCAATGAGAACCATGGGCACAGTCTTTCCCCCAGTTTGTATGGTGATGTATAAAGCATCATTGTTTTTCATGCCATCTTCTGGTAAATCTTCATCAGAAAACCTGATACTCAATGCCTTGGTTGATTGGGTCAAAGTGGCCACCAAAGCTTCTAGACTTGTGTCTACTGATGTATCAAGTTGACTCAAAGCTTTACTGAGAGCCTGATGGTGTGGGAATGAGGAAGCAAGGAGCTCCCAAATTGACACCTTAGCTTGAGTTTGTTTAAGTTGAGTGAGGATAGGGTCTTCCTTTGGTTCTAGCATCTTCTTATATGGGTGATTCGGGGTCTTAGGGGCTTTCCCCAAGTCAAGTGGTTGATATTGCCTTCCACTTCTTGTCAAAGCATCGACCTCTTCAGCGAGGTCATTCAGATCTAGCACACATATTTCATTCATTTCCAAGAGAAGTTTGAAAGGATCAAACAACTCTTCTTCCATAGTGATGGCATGGATGGAATGATTGGGCAAAGGGTTAGTATTAATGTTTGGTCGACTCCTGAGAGGAATGATGTCACCACTATCCACCAAATCCTGGATGCGGTTTTTCAGAGTCCAGCAAGCATCTGTCCTATGCCCTTTTCCTTGATGGTATTCACAGTACTCATTAGCCTTATAACTGGAGGGTAATGGGTTTGGAGGAGGCCTCGGGTCCAAAGGCTTCAAGTACTTTCCTTCCACAGCCTTTTTAAACACTAGATGAAGGGGCATCTCAAGGTCGGTATATTGCCTTCTTAGCTGATTTCTCTGCCCAATATTGCCTACACGTAAAGGATTCGCAGGGGCAATATTGGCCACTTCATTGACCTTGCTTGAGGAAGTAGCTTGGCCCTGTTTCTTATACTTTGAAGCAGCTCCCTCATCCACTATCTTACCTAATTGTATCAAGTCTTCTACCTTAGTTGCAGTCGCAATGAGCGATTTGAAAGTAGGTAAGTATTGGGTTTGCAGTTGAGCTTGATATGTAGGCCTTAAATTCTTGATTATAATATCAATATGCTCCTGTTCTGAAGGGCGATTGATCATTTGGGCAGCCTTCGCCCTCCATCTCGTAAGGAACGAGGAGAAGGGTTCATTGTTGTTTTGTTTGGTAGTCTCAAGCTCTCTTCTAGTGACATCCACCTCAATATTGTAGTGGTATTGAGTATTAAATGCATTGCAGATGTCTTCCTAGGTCTTAATCTTGGCACGATCCAGGCTTACAAACCATTTAAGGGCAGCACCAGTCAAGGATTGTTGGAAGAGTTGAGCAAAGAGCTCGTCATTCAAACCCCAAGGGCTTAAGGCCCCCACATACATTTTCAGGTGAGTTTTAGGGCAAGTAGTCCCATCAAATCTGTCCATCCCCGGCATTTTGAATTTTGGAGGCAATCTAGCTTGGGGAAACAAGGATAAGGAATCCATGTCTACCACCTCTTTATGAGTTTTCATGGCAGTGATTGACCTTTCAAGCAGTTCAAGTTTCTTTTTCAGTTCATCAGTTTCAGTAGCATTCTTAGAGGGTGGATCCTCCAAATTGATGACAGGGGTATTATTCTGAGCAGTCATAGGGGTACTAGTTTGTCCCACAATAGGTTCTTTCCCTAAATTTCTAGAAGTAGTGGCTGTCTTTGGTACCCCTCCCAATTCAGCCAAGATGGCTACCCTCTGGGCAGCCAAGGCTTCATCAATTCTTTCTTACATCCTAGCTTCAATTTCTTTAACCTGTCCATCTAGCAAGGTCTTAATCTGTTCAATAGTAGCCATTCCAGTAATTGGAGTAGTTGGTGAAGTTGGGGTAGTGGGACTTGTGGGTGATTGCACAGTTGGAGTTGGTGTAGCTTGTGTAGGTGAAGGCACACGGATAGTGTGTACCTGCAAAGGTTAAGGGTAAAAGATCAGGGTAGTGTGTAGGGTAGGAAGACTCTTGGTCCACTTGTATATATCAAAAGGTTTTCCCCAAAACAATGTTGTTATGTTGCATGAATGCACCTCATCACATCATAATTCATTTTAATGGAATGTGGCACTATTATTGGGTACATACAACCTAAGGGAGGGTTCTATTGTTACATGAAAAATAGAGAATAGGCTTATAATAGGGACCCTTGAGTCTTGAGTAAGATATACCTAACCACATGTGAAATAAAGAGTTTCGCGTGGGTCCAACAGTACGTTTACTCATGGGCCACTCCAAAAGGATTGGAATGGTTTGTGACAACAGGGAGGACGCTTTGGCTGTCCGCCGGTATAATCAAGGAGACCTGCCAGTCAGCGCTACTTGCTATCCAGACTCAGAACTTTGAACAGAAAGAGAAGAAATTCATTTGAAAACAATTTTTTATGCAATGAAGGAAAATGATTCCCCCATATAATGCAAGAGAAAAAGATTCTCTAAATGACAAAACAAATGCACAATCAATCAAACAAGGGTCCATCAAAGGAAAAAGATTCCTTTTGTGTATTTTATTCTGATATCCTTAAAGAAAGGATATATATTGCTAAGGTACCCTGCAAAACAAATAAAAGTACCCTAAAGAAGGGTAAGTTGGTCAAATAAGCAATAGTAATCTACTAGGATCCCATAAATCATTTTTATGGTCCCCAGCGGCAAATTAATCAAATAAGCAATAGTAGTCCACTAGAATCCCATAAACCATTTTTATGGTCCCCAGTGGAGTCGCCAATTTGTGAACCTCGGTTTTCCACCCGAAAAGGATTCGGATGAATGTTCACTTGTTGTTAGGAGTCGCCACTTAGTTTTTTCTGTTCAAAGGGAAAAACTAAGAAAACCCTTGTTTGACTCCAATAATGCATCCAATGTAAAGGTTTCTAATCTATGAACCCAAGGAGTATTCAGGGACTATGTCATGTATTTGATTAACTTGCCAAAAGAAACAAACCCAAAAAGGACGAAGAAAAGAAGACAAGCAGATTGTTAGTAAATTGTGGAATTGCTATTTGGGGTGAATCCCAAACATGCCTACATACTCTCGTTTTTATGAGAGATCAAAGCCCATGTAGTTCGGAAAAGCCTATTTAAAGGCAATTATGCATTTATGCATGTGTGTGTGTATGCTTCGTGCATTGTCGGGCTTTTTGCCAAAATTGTGAGATTTTAAGCACTTAGTGCTAATTTTGATGGAATTTAGGTACTTCGTACCAAAAGAGTGCAATTTAGGCTCCGTGCCAAAAAGATCAATTGATTCATGGCTTAATGCCAAAAGGTTGATTGATTAGTTAAATTAGGCCTTAGACCTAAAAGGATTAGGTCTTTGACCGGAAAGAAATTGAGAAGAAGGTGCAATGTTTGGGACATGCTTGGATTGACAAATGATGAATTAGGATACTACCTTGTTTAGGATTCTCCCACTTCGAAGTTCCAGATCTTGTTTTCTTAGACCTTGGATTGTGATTCTTGATTCCTGCAGCACGGGGTTAGATTTATGCAAAGAAAAGTCCTAAAAGAAGTGCTTAAGTGTATGGAAAATAGAGAATTCGTCCGCCCGAAGCCCAATGAAAAACTGAACCAAAAGTCGAACCCTTTTTCGTTCAAACTCGCACGGTTCCGGCGGTTCAGCCCCAAAAAGGCACGAAAATTTGCACGTTTTTCGTTCAAACTGACTTTCCAGGAGCTACGGACCTCCAAAAATTATTCCGGGACCATATCCGTGATCCTTGCGTCGCTCCGGACATCTCAAGTACCATGAAGACATACTTTCGGTGAACTTTGTCGTGATCATCCGGTCTGGCTTGGTCTTTTGCAGTCTGAGAAAATCGGCCTTCCGAGCCTCAAAATTCGAGTATTCACAAGAAGAGAACAATATTCTTTAAAATTGGGGTTGGGTGTGACTCGGAGATCAAATGCAGAATCGGAACCCCATGAACTGGAGGTTAAGAGATACTATTCTTTGTCTTAAGCTGATTTGTCACTGGGTCCGGTGTTGCATAGGAAGGAAACGAATAACTTCCTATAGGGTGTAACAGGTCATTCCTGGGGGATTTGTGGTAGTCCCCAATAGCCTAAGTAATCCTCAAAGCCTTGACCTCAACCATATTTTCTGCAGATCATTCATTCGGCTACTTAGGGTCAGTTCTCATCTTCCATGAGTGGGGATGTTTAATGTTGAATACTTCTTTGATTTGCTCTATTTATTATAATTCGTCTATAATTTGGATTCAAACAATTCATGAAACATGTACTCCAACTCCAGAGTTAAGTGTCATTTCCATTTATATGATCTAACCACTAATATTTGTAGGTATTTAAATTTTCTAGTCCAATAATTGATTTTAACTGTAATCTTGATTTTGTTAACATTTGCAATTTAGGGAATCTGTACATCAGCCTATAATTCCTGGACTACCAGATGATATGGCCTTGCGATGTCTTGCAAAGGTATCTCATGGGCACCATGGACTGCTTGAAACTGTCTCAAAGGGATGGAGAGATTTAATTTGTAGCTTAGATTATGCCCAGTATAAAGCTAAAGAAGGACGGTGTGGTGATTGACTGTTTGTTCTTACTGAGCAGTCTAACAACCAGTGGATTGCCTATGATACTGGAGTCGATAGATGGCATCTTTTGCCAAAATTTTTAGGGGATTATGTTGACTGGCATCACTTTGGGTGTTCTTGTGTTTGTGTTAATAATCGACTCCTAGTTATTGGTGGATCCTATGCAGCACATGATTCATCTCTTCCCCATCAAAAACCTTCGATAACTAATGACGTCCTACAGTTTCATCAATTTAAGAAAGAATGGATGAGCATGGAAAAAATGCGAACACTAGATTCTCATTTTGCATGTGGTGTTATCTCTGGTAAGGTCTACCTTGCTGGGTGACGCAACTTGTCTTCTTCCAGAGGGCTTGCCCTTGCTGAGGTTTATGATCCCCTAACAGATAGGTATGTGGTTGCTGCAATGGTTTTTTTTTTATTGATTAAACAATTTTAACAAATTAGAAACTTTTAATTATTTCTTATATGTGTGTTTTTATGCTTTTCATTTATCTCATGCAGCATCAATTTTTCTTCTTTCATTTTCTTTTAAATGTTTCATTGCCAATATCACTGGGTCATTTGTTTGATATAAGTTGTCCACTATCAGACGGAAATATAATATTATCATATTGATTGAGTGATAATTATTGATATCAACTTGTACGATATAGCATAATAACTTTCCTTACAATTTGTCCCTTTTATACTAGTTTATTCAGATATTTCTTCACTTTGCCATGTTTGCGTTGATTTCAGTTTTGTAAGGACCTTTTCCTAGTTTGCTAGGTCAACACAGATCACATTGTCAAACTATTTATTTAAATGTCTTCATCATTTTTATATAGTTATGTGTGAGTTATGAGAGAAGAAAAAAGTAGCATAACTGTAAAATAGCTGTTGTTAATTAGAATAAAAACAAATTACAGCTATAACTAGTTTTCATGGCATGAACTGTCCACCTTGGGATTTAGGAAAGTTAGTTATATAATAGATACATGTCAGCAAAGAAGATCAGTGTGTAGTATATATATACAGCAAATATTCTGTAATGGAAATATATAGAAAAAACTATAATTTTTCTCTTTCCACTTCCCCTTCTGTTTATTTCTCTCTCACACACTTTCCCTTTTGTTTCTTTTCTTGTCGTCATCTTTTTTAATTCTTTCCCTAATTCCTCTGATTCATTCTAAAAAACCCCCAACTTTATATCTCTTTCTTGGGACAGATTTAATCCCAACAATTTGGCATCATAGCATGGAATTTTTCTTGGGTAAAAATTAAAATAGCAATGAGTAGTAGTGCTTGCAAAACCAGCGGATAATCAACATAAGAAGAAACACACATGGATGAGTGGGAAGAGCAACTGAGGTTTCTGACAGCCAAGTTGGATGAGAAGGGACAACAATACCTGCATAGTGTGGAGGCTAAGCTAGGTAGCCTTCAGCGAGAGACTAACCAGAGGATTGAAACTTTGATTCAGGAACAAAATCAACTGAGAGCAGAGCAGAGAAAAACCCAGGTGTAGCTTACTTGGTCAATTTAATCCAGGGAACTAGCTCCACCAAAATCCACACCTAGATAGGGGAAAAGGAACCATGGGTACTTGTTATAGAATCTCCTAGATAGAAATGGGGATATTACCTATACCAAATTAGTGTGAAAAACAATGATTGGATAGTAGGAAATACAGGGTTTCAGAAAAAATTACAACCCGCGTATGATTTACCCATTTTTAAAGGAGTGGACAATAAGTCATGGGTCAATAAATGCAGGGAGTGTTTTCTAATATTTAAACCGCAAGTTGAGAAGCAGGTGGAAGAGTCGAGTCTATTTTTGAGTGTTAAAGCAGTAACGTGGTTCAATAATTGAAGTAATGGTTGACAAAGAATTGGATGGGATGAATTTGCTTAGAGGCAATGGGGAGGAAGATATTGCAGAAGAGATGCAGAGATTGAGGCAGAATGGGACAGTGAAGGGATACCAAGATAGACTTGAGGAGTTGAAATTGAAAATGGAGTAGGTGCACCCACAGCACATGAAGCTTCCTATGTTTCTGGCTTCAGAGGAGGCCTCAAGGATGAAACTAATTCTGCTGTCAAAATGCTTAAAACCAAGGGAGTTCTACGAAGAGGTGGTACAAGCCAAGTTGCAAGAATTAAACATGGAAGCCAACCTGAACAAATTCAAACAAACCTACAGAAATACCACCAACCCAAATCATCCCAAACCTTGGACTGTTAATACTTCTCATATACACACCCCTAGTCTGGACCACCTAGAAAACCCAACTCAGAATGTTATTAAACCTTTAACAATGACAACACATCCAAGTTGAGTCACAATTTGAGAAGAGGGCTTAAGAATTGTTACAGATGTAGGTATAGATATACCCTTAGCCATCAATATGCCAATAAGAAATTGGTGGAATTTCAGGTTCATAAAAAAGCAACAGAAGAAGGTGAGTAGGAGTGGCTGGAGGTAGAAAATGTGGGTGAAAATAATAAAGGTGAATTAGTGGATGTGGGTGAAGTTATTGCTCTCTATGCATGCCATAAAGGAAGGATTGGGGGATAATATACTTAAGCTTAAGAGGCAGATTCATAGCAAAGCTGTAATGATACTCATAAATAGTGGGAGTGCACTTAGCTTTGTGGACTCGAAAGTAGTTAAAGATCTCAAACTCAACTTAAGCCAAGCGCCTCCTGCCATTGTTAGAGTGGTAGATGGGAGAAAGATCATAGTAAAAAAAAATGCCATAAATATCCATGGATTTGAATTTGATGTGAGAGTGTTGGAATTGAGAAACTATGCCATGATATTGGCAGTGAATTGGATGAAGAAACACTTCCTTAATATATCTTATTTCAGGAGTACCAAGCTGATAGTTTAAGAAGAAGGCAAGGCCTAGATTAAAAGGGTTAATAGTACAAAATTTATCTCAATTCTGCATATCATTCTCAAATAGATGGGCAATCTGATAGGGTGAATGGGTGCATTGATAGTTATTTAAGGTGTATGTGATGCAGTGGAAAGGTTTAAGGCAATTAGATCTCAACAATTAGGCTAAAGTAGGAAAGTGATTATGGTTGAAACAAGAAAATAATTATGGTTAAAACCTCTAACTTAAAATATGAATTGAAAAATAATAAGAATGATACTGAATAATGTTCTCCTCTATAGTAATAGGACAAATTCTAATTCTAGAAGTAAAATACCTAATAACATATTTCTAGTTAACTAAATAGAAATCTTAAATTAATAAGGAAACTAAAACTTATAAATCCTAATTTAACTTCAAGTTCAAATCCTAAATTGAGTAGAGGTAATTGAGTCGTAGGACTAGTAATCCTAGAGTAACTAGGAACCTGGATGTGACTGCATCATTCTTCTTGGGCCAAGAAAATTACTCAGCTCTGACGAGTAAGTTTGGACTAATGTGGACTACTAGTCCATCTTTGACATGTTCCTTATATATGCTTGGACTAATGTGGTTCAATTCTTTAGAAATCTAGGTGCTTTCATTTGTTAGTTTACCAAGTCACTTCACCAAGAATCGTGCATATAGGTTTTCTCATCTAGATCAAACTTCCTTGACATCTCACATTTCTTCAAAACCTTTAGCTTTTGCAATTGGTAATTGCTGAATTTGATCTTCAAGGGAAGATGAAACACCATCATACTATAACAATAAAGACTAGACTTATTTGTAACTTAGGTGGAAGTTAAATTAAGTAGGCATTAAAACTGATTTCCTTTAAAACTTCACAAGGCCTAAACTTTCTAAATTTCAACTTGTGATAAATCCCTTTAGGAAATCGTTCTCGCCTCCAATATACAAGTACTTGATCACCTTCTCTAAATTATTGTGTATGATAATGCTAATTAGCAGCAAAAGAGTAAGCTGCATTATTGTCTTTTAGAGCAATCTTGGCCTCTTCATAAATTTTTCAAATGTGATCAGTAAATAATTCTCTTTCATCACTTACCTTAGTTTCTTATGGCAAAGGCACCACATCAATTGCATGTTGATGTTTTAATCCATAAGTAGCCTCAAAATGAGTTTTCCTTGTGCTTCGATTGATTGAATTGTTATAGGCGAATTCGACTTCAAGTATGACTAAATTCCAAGTTTTTGGATTATTCCTCACAAGACACCTTAAAAGATTTCTCAAACATTGATTCTTTGCTTCTGCTTGACCATCTGTTTGCGAACATGTGCTGGAATAATTCAGTCTCAAATTTCCTCCATAAAGTCCTCCAAAAATGCCTCATAAGCTTTGCGTCTCTATTCTAAATAGTAGAAGTGGTAGCACCATGTATCCTTATAACCTCTTGAAAGAATAATTCAGTAATATGAGTTGCATTAGAGGTTTTAGAGCATGGATAAAGTCTCATTTTTGAAAAGCGGTCTACCACAAAAAGATAGCATCAAATTCCTTTGTTGTTCTTGGAAGTTCCAAAACAAAATCAATACTCAAATAAATCTACGGTGCAGCTGCGTTCAACTAAAGGATTATATGATCCAATGTTTTAAGTTGTTCCTTTACCTAATAAGCAAGTTGGACATCTCTTCACCTACCTCTCTACTTCTTGTTTCATTCATGGCCAATAGTAATAATCATCAACCATTGCAAAAGTTTTGTCCCTAGCAAAATGTCCTCCCAAACCATTCCCATGAAGTTCTATAATAATTTGCTCTCTTAAGGACCATCCAAGAATGGATGTCCAAGCTTAAGATACAGCTACAGACAGTCTTCTTTGGCTGTTTGAAAATCCCTCAAGCTTATAGGTGGATATTATGGCCCATTTCAAATTTTGGAGGGAATTGGTAAAGTTGCATACAAGCTACAATTTCCACAGGATTGCAAACTCCATCTTGTGTTCCATGTCTCCCTTTTGAAAGGCAAAATTGGGGATATTATTACCCCAATACTTCAAATACCTACTACTATTGAAGGAGAAATAATCATCCAGCCATAATAAGTTTTCAATACCAGGATCATCCTACATATTGATCATCATGTCAGTCAACTTCAGATCAAATGGCTTCATTTCCTCTAATTTGAATGCAATTTGGGAAGATTCTGATGTGGATGGTCCAAGGTGGAGGGTATTGTGAGGTATGGGAGAAGGCAAAAGAAGTACAATGGTAAAATAGCTGTTGTTAGTTAGAATAGAAACAAATTACTGCCCTAGCTAGTTTGTTGGTGTGAGCTGTCCACCTTGGTACTTTGGAAAGTTAGTTATATACTCCCTCCGTCCCATGAAATTGTCACCTTTGCAAAAAAAAAAAATCTCTAAAATTGTCACTTTATATAATCAAGAAAAATTAATTAGTTTTTTTTTCAATTATATTCTCGTTATTAATGAGTTAATTAATAAAATGATAGTATAGTAATTTTAATATTAATTAGTTAATGGATGACATTTTAGTCCATTCAAAATAATTTTATATAATATGTAGAGAATTTCTTAATAGGTGTACATGGGTTGAAGGCGATGATTTCACTTGGACTGAGAGGGTAATAGATATAGGTCGGTGAAGTAGATCATTTTGTAGTGTATATATATACAATAAATATTCTATAACGGATATATACAGAAAAGATAATAATTTTTCTCTCTCACTTTCTCTTTTGTTTCTCTCTCTCTCTCTTTCTCTCACTTTCCCCTTTTGTTTCTTTTTTCTCATCATCTTTTATATTCTTCCCCTAAATTTTCTAGTTCAATCTACTGGGTTATGTCTATAAAAAATCCCCCACTCTATATCTCTTTGTTAGGACTGATTTAATCCCAACATTATGTTTATATGTGGGGCAACCTAGACCGCCTTACGTGTGCAGAAAATTGAGAGTGCATTTATTTTTTATTTATTTTTTTTGTCTGAATTTTGATTTTGTACATTTTCTTGACATTTATTTTTTGTTGAAATAAAGCCAAGTTTGCTTGTTTGTGGTTATTGTATCCCCAAATCCTCATTTTTTTCCTTTTATTTTTATTTTATTTCTGCCTTTGTGGATGTTCTAGGTGGGAGGAATTGCCACAAACCCAGAAATGGATTGCTTAGGCTTATCGTATAAAGGCAAACTTCATGTTATGAGTGACCAGGTAGGCCTGTTGGACATGACTGCATCTCAAGTTTTTGATATTTCGAACAAAGCATGGTTCATAGTAGAGGACATCTGGCCTTTCTCTAGGGCAATGCAGTTCTCAGTTCAGGTCATGGGTGATGGTCGAGTATATACAGTTGTTGATTGGGGTGAGAGCTTGGTAAAAACAAGAGATTCTGAAAAAGGAGAATGGTATAATGTTGGTGCCGTTCCTTCAATTACTCTTCACAACCATACACGGGCACTTGAAGCCTTTGGTTATGGATTTACGACCTTAAGAAAAGAATTATATATATTGGGTGGAAAGTTTCTCAAATGGGAAGAAGCAGGAACTGGGAGATTTGACATTGTTAGATTGGGCTTGGTAAAGTTATGCAATCCAGTAATGAGGCCATTAAAATGGAAGGAAGCTAGATCCATGTGTGGGCCGGCATGTGGCTCTATACTAGGATGCACATCATTGGAAGAGAAATGTTCTTTCTAATCAAGGTAAAACCTAAATTTTCTTGAGTTGTATGTTAGGGAAAATATAAGTTTTTGTTCAATAAGCCACCAGACTTGAGACTTAATTGTGCTTGGGTTTCTGTTTTGGTGCATGTGTGTGTGGCTGCCAACACAGTTATGGTTCTTTATGAATGTTTCCTTGTACAATTATAGTGGATCGCCAAGTGTGAATGTTGTCCTGCTGAATGGATAAGAAGCGAAAACCAGCTTTTGTATAAAACTATTCCAGGAGTCCAGGTTGTTATAGAGGATGCATCTTGTAAAGTGGAAGAACAGCTGGCATGATGAATCTTTCAAGAGGAAGAAACCAAGGGACTGTAGCAAAACTAAAGAACCTCATTACTAGGAGACTTTGTGGGTTTTGATGGATTGACAACTAGATTTAGAGTTAAAAGGCATAGATTGTTGGTCTTTATCGCTCCAAGAAGCAAATAAAGACTCAGTGCTTGTGTTTAGGGGACAGTGAAGGGATAAGTGGACGAAGCAACCAGATTGCCTTTCAAGCTGTGAATTAATAACCGGAACGTGAGTTAAATCTGCCTTTGAAATTCTTTCTACGCAATATAAATGCGATTCTCCTGGTTATAGCCAAAGGGCCAAAGAGAAAGAGATCATATATAGCAACCAAGGTCCAAACCTTCATATAATGGGTTTTTCTTGTTTTCCTGTGTACCTTAATTTCTAAGCTGGTTAGGGTAGGGCTGTTCATATAGTCTATTGGCCCTGGTCCAACCAGGTTGGGTTGGGCTAAGATTTTAAAAAATGGGCCAGGTTTCATATTCATGATTAAAATTTTAAAGAAATTACACTGTATGTCCATCTTTTCAAGTTTCTTTTCAAAAATACCCTATAAATTATTGAGATTTTCATTTTCATGTTTTCATATTTCACTTTTACCCCTTGTATAAATATATGTTTTTAAAGTTTCAAAAATACCCGAAAATCCCTTATTCCTAGTGGCTAACTTTCTAAAATCATTCAATCAAAATTTTCTCCAAAATTCCTAACAACTAAATTTTTGAAATCGTTATTTTCTCTAGCTTTTCTAGCTTTGTATGCTAAGAAGAAGGAGAAAAGAAGGAAGGCCCTTCCAACCATAATTGCAAGTTTAAAAACGTTTTATTATGTTCTGATGTGAAATCGGAAAAAAAAAAAGGTATTTTTGTTCTTCTATTGATAGAGGAGAAAAAAATATGGAGAGATTATAAAAAAGGCTTAGTTATTGAAAATAATGTTTTGGATGAATCAAAAGGAGGTTTAAAGGTTTTTTTATTGTTATTTTTATTTTTGTTGATATCTTATTGTAACATATTTATTATTATTTGAGAAGAAGTATTAATGTTATTTATGAAAATATTGTGGACAAAGAACTTGAGGTCCTTGTCCTATAGGTCTAGTGTTGTATTTACATTTTTTTTTATTGTTTCCTTTATTTTGAAGAACTCATGTCTTCCTCCTATTTTTTGTTAGATTGGTAATTCAGAGTGGATTTTACTGCACTTAACGTTCAACATATAAAAGTTTATTTTACATTTTCAAAAAAAAAATTATAAAAGTTTATTTTTTCCATGATTATTTATGTAATAGGACTTTCTTTTGGTGTAACTTGTAATATTTGAAACAGAAGATTGTGTGTTGTGTTTAATTTATTCTAGGCTTTCAAAAGTGTCAATTAAAATAGTTTATCACTTCATATTAATGCCATTTCCTATATGAATAAGAATGTATCCTATAAATATACTTCAAATATACCTATAATATACTAATATTATCATTCTAATGATAAAGTTCATTTTTCCATTATTATTTATGTATTAAGACTTTTTTTTTAATTGATGAAATGTGTAATTGAAGGGTGTTTGTTGTGCTTAATTTTATTTTTTCATACCTTTACATTTATTGATTTACACCAAGTTAATGGGAACATATCCTATAAATATACTTTTGGTATATTTGTAATATACTCAATTCGCCATTCTTATGATAAAGTTGTTTTTCTATCACTATTCGTGTTATTGGAATTGGTTTTTTTTATGTAATTATTGAAATTTGTAATAGCAAACTATTTGTCATGCTTAATTTTATTTTTATTTTATCCTTGTATTTGTTGAGTTGCACCAAATTAATAGGAACACATGTTATAGTATACTGTAGCTATATTCAACTATTTTTTTAATAGAATACTCAACTGGTTATTCTTGTGATAAAGTTTAGTTGATTTGGATTCAAGAAATTGTTAGAGATAGTGTTCTTTTTTTTATTTGTTACTTGATTTGGATTCAAGAAATTGTTGCAGATAGTGTTCTTGCTGTTTAATCTTGGTTAGATGAAAATAGTGTAGAGTGTGAGAGAATTTTTTTTCAAGCTCAATGACTATATCTGGTATTTTTGAAATTTCTTCTTTAGCTTTTTGTTACTTTTGAAAGATGAAAAATCGTGTGTTATATTTGAAAGATCTTTTAATTTTTGGGACCTTTTTGAACAAAGTCCTAAAATTTTGAACTTTTTGAATCAAGTCTTGAGTTAACTTATAAATTATCGGGCTAACCCTTTGACCCGAGTATATAAATATATGTTCCTAAGAACCTTGACTCCTCATCTCTTTTGATCTCTTTTTAACTTTATTTTTTTATTTTATATTCACCTAATATATACTCAGTATCTATATAATATATATACAATTTACATAAATAAAAAATTAATTTACACATCTATCAAATATCTATAATATCTTCTAAATATTTACTAAACATCTATCAAATATTTATCAAATATCTATTTAACAAAATTAGTACTTTTTGATATTTATTATGTATTATTTTAATATACACAAATATCTACAATATATTAATTTTTTAATTATATATTTTCTGAACATAAACTAAACATTTACTATGCACTTTTTCGAAGGTAAAGGTCATAAAGAAAACTATGCGTAATACACTTTTTGCTTTTACATTTTCCACTCGTATAGGACATGCTCCTTTTTTTTTTTTTTCAATCATACCTTTTAAGTGTTATTGTTTAATTTTTTTTTCCTACTTTTTCTTATTTTTGTTTTTATTTTATTTATATTTTTTATTTTAATTTTTTATTTCATATTCTCAATATTAATAAAAATTAGAATTGGAGATTTAGAAACATAGATGATTTGGGAGAAATTTTATTTATATCTCTTTTTTCTTTTAGCCAAAGATATGCTATTTATATACAAAGTTTGTTTATCCTTATTGTATTAGGATAAGGAGATGTAATCCTATTTGGAATCAACTAATTTTCCAATTCTGTTTCTAATTCTAATACTCCCCCTCAAGTTAGGACATGGGATCTTCAATGCCTAACTTGCCCAATACACTGTGAAATATTTCTCCAGAAACCGCTTTGGTAAGGATGTCTGCCAGCTGATCTTTTGAACTGACGAAGGGAAGTGAGATGACTCCCTCCTCAATTTTTTCTTTGATGAAATGTCTGTCGACCTCTATGTGCTTGGTTCGATCATGTTGCACTGGATTTTCTGAAATGCTAATTGCAGCCTTATTGTCACACTTCAGAGCACATCTTTCCTTTGGTTCAAACCCAACTTCACCGAGTAGTTTTAGTACCCATAGTATTTCTGCTACTCCTCTAGCTATCCCACGAAATTCTGCTTCTGCGCTTGATCTAGCCACAACATTCTGTTTTTTACTCTTCCATGTCACTAAGTTGCCGCCTACTAAGGTGAAATAACCAGAAGTTGATCTTCGATCCATTGGATTTCCAGCCCAATCTGCATCAGTATAGGCCTCAACTTCTAAGTGACCATTCTTCTTGAATAAAATTCCTTTTCCAGGGGAGCCCTTCAGATATCTGACAATTCTCAAAGCAGCATCTAAATGTTCTTTTTGAGGATGATGCATGAATTGACTTACTACTCCAACAGCATATGCAATGTCAGGTCGAGTATGAGAAAGATAGATCAGTTTTCCCACCAGATGTTGATATTGTTCCTTGTCTGTTAGTTCAGCATCTTCCCTGATTTGTAAGCCATGATTCAAAACAATTGGAGTGTTAACCGATTTACAATCTATGAGCCCTGTTTCTGCAAGGAGATCTAAAATGTACTTTCGCTGGGAAATAAAAATTCCTTGTTTTGAGCGAAGAACTTCTATTCCCAAAAAGTATTTAAGTCCTCCTAAATCTTTCATTTCAAACTCAGAGAACAAATTCTTCTTTAGTGTTTCAATCTCCTCTTTATCATTCCCTGTAATAATCATATCATCCACATAAATTATGAGGCATGCAATTTTGGATCCCCTCCTTTTAATAAACAAGGTGTGATCGGAGTTGCTTTGTTTGTATCCATACTTTTTCATTGCCATTGCAAACCTTCCAAACCACGCCCTTGGTGATTGTTTTAAACCATAAAGTGCTTTTCTCAATCTACATACCTCTCCTTTTCCACATACATATCCCGGGGGTGCTTCCATGTAGATTTCTTCTTCTAGATTTCCATGAAGAAAGGCGTTCTTTACATCAAATTGAGATAATGGCCAATCTTGATTTGCTGCAATAGAAAAAAGAATTCTTATAGTATCAAGCTTTGCAACTGGAGAGAAAGTTTCCTCGTAGTCTATTCCATAGGTCTGGGTATACCCTTTTGCCACTAGTCTTGCCTTATATCTTTCAATAGTTCCATCAGCTTTGTGTTTAATGGTAAAAACCCATTTACACCCTACAGGTTTCTTCCCATCTGGCAACTTACACATCTCCCACGTTCGTTTCTTTTCTAATGCATCAATTTCAGTCTTCATGGCTTCTCTCCATTCTTTCTTTTCCTTTGCTTCTAAGACCGTTCGAGGAATCTTTTCATCATACAGAATTGAAGAAAATATCCGGCCCTCCTTTGTCATCTTTCCAACAGCAACTTCGGCTATTGGGTACCTGCTGCTTCGAGGTACATGTTCTGGGGAATATCTCCTTGGTGGTACCCCTCGATTTCGTCTAGGTGGAAGTGTATACCTTCCTTCCTCAGGTTCATCTATCCTGTCATCATCAGTAATAATTTCTTCTATAGCAGTAGGGATAGGAGTAGTAGGACTACTTACCTCAGGTATATCCTCCGGGGAATTCTCTGGATTTGGATTTGAATCACCCAGGGTTTGAACTTCTGTTTCTGAGATGTCGTCGGTGGAACCATTAACTTGTTCTTTTGGGACTGCTTCGGACGAAGTTGAACTAGGCATCCAACCGAATAAGTCACTAGAATTCTCCCCCTGACTTGAAGGTTGGGAGGTATAGAAATATTCTGTCTCAAGGAAATCACAATCCATGGTAGTGTAAACTTTATGTGTTTTTGGATCATAACACCTATACCCTTTCTGATTTACCCCATATCCAATAAATATACATTTTATAGCACAAGGTTCAAGTTTGTTTCTATCAGTTTTATGGACATGAACATAGACACTGCATCCAAAAACTCGAGGTAAAACAGTCAAAGTGGATGGTATTGAGGTTTGAGTGGCAAGAGTTTTTAGAGGTGTTTGGTATTGCAGGATTTTGGTTGGTAACCGGTTTACAAGATAAACTGCTGTTCTTACAGCTTCTGGCCAAAAAGATTTAGGAACCTTTGATTCTATCATTAATGCTCTAGTGATTTCCAATAAAAAACGATTTTTTCTCTCAGCTACTCCATTTTGTTGTGGTGTATTTGGACAAGAAGTCTGGTGAATAATCCCTTGTTCAGTAAAAAAAAATTTTAAGGTAGAATTCACAAACTCTCCCCCATTGTCTGACCTAAGGATTTTAATGTTTTTTTCAAATTGGGTTTGAACCATTTTATGAAAGTCAATAAATTTTTCACAAACCTCAGACTTATGTTTCAAAAAATAAATCCACACCATTCTAGAAAAATCATCAATGAACAACACAAAATACTTAAAACCAGATCTAGTATTATTCGGAGCTGGGCCCCATACGTCTGAGTGCACTAAGGAAAAAATAGTGTCACTTCTTGTTTTACTAACAGAATAAGTTTTCCTATGACTCTTAGCCAGTATACATGTCTCACACTTAAAGTTTTGGCTTTCTTTAAAAAAATTAGGAAATAAGTGTTTGAGATAACCCGGTGAAGAGTGTCCAAGTCGTCGATGCCACAGCCAAGCTTGTCTATCAGCAGTCCCGTGAGCAAGCAACATGGTCCCTTGTTGAGTCATCTCATCCACGTAGTAAAGTCCTTGGCGTTCAGTACCACGCCCAATGATTTTCCCCGTCGGTATGTCCTGTAAGATGCAAAAGTAAGGTGTAAGTAACACAGTGCAGTTTAGTTCCTTAGTCACATGACTTACTGATAAAAGTTTATGTGAAAGAGAAGGCACGAGCAAACAATTTTTTAATTTAATATTTGGTGTTATTTCAACCGTGCCAGTCTTAATTACTTCCGAAAAATTCCCATCAGCAGTCTGAAGATATTTTTTTCGTGGAGTCCTGGGTTCAATTAAATCGTCCAGGTCATGTGTAACGGTGTCGGAAGCCCCGCTATCAAGGGCCCATTTTTTTTCTTTGGTGGGCCTGCCTTTCCTTGGGTCAGCCTTGGTGGGCTTGCTCTGATTTGGGCCGTCCACCATATCTGCACAACAAAACGCAAAAGCAAGGGTTAAGGGACCCTTACCGTTCGGTTCTTCACTCACTTCTTCTTCCTCCTTAATCATGGCCGCCCTTCCAGTTTTGCCTCCGCCGCTGCTATTGGTAGCTCCTGAGCGGCCGCCGGCGGTGGCCCTTTTTGTGGATTTGTTCTTGTTCTTTTTCTCATCCCACCAGTCGGGGTAACCGATTAGTTCGAAGCATTGTTCCTTCGTATGCCTTTTCTGTCCACAGTGGGAACAGATTATGTGCGATTTGTCCACCTTCTCTCGGGATGAGGATCCGCCATTTTTTCCGGCAATATCTGACTGAGTTTCGGCGATTTTCCCTTTGTTTCTGGTGAGCAGTCCTGTTCCTATGCCCGATTCTTCGGTTCCACCGGAGAAGATGAGTAGCCTGGCTGCCTCCCTCCTTACCTCTCCATAAGCAGTTTCAATCGAAGGGAGGGGAGTACTTTTCAAAACGTCTCGTCTGGTATTTTCGTAACTCTGGTTTAATCCTGATAAGAACTGAAAGAGACGTGTTTCTTCTTTGATTCGGTTGTAGGTACTGATGTCTACCGGCGATGTCATAGGATTTGGTTGCCGGCGGTCGATTTCTTTCCAGATCGCCTGGCACGCCAACCAGTACTGTTCCAGGCTATTCGCTCCTTGCATCAGTCTCGACGCTCTGGTATGCAATTCATAGATTTGTAACGAATCTGCCCCTGATCCGTAAGTGGTTTCTAATGCTTTCCACAATTCTCTTGAGGTACCATACTCTGTAACTCCGTTTAGCAGGTCTGTTTCAAGATTGCCAAGAATCCATGTATATACTTGGCAATCATGTCGTTCCCATTTTGGATATAATGGACTTGTGACTTCTGGTGGGCTAGGATTTCCAGTAATGTGGCTCAATCTTCCCTTCCCTCCAAGAGCCATTCTCATCATTCTTGCCCATAATGAATAATTGTGTTCATTTAGCTTAATTTCAATTTTTAGGGTTCCATCGGATCCTTGATCTACCTCTTGCTTCTGATCTTGATTCTGTGCTTGTTTGAACAGATGGTATAATTGGCTGATGAATTCGGGTGGAATTTCTGTTGTACTTGAACTTGTTTGGACAGATTCTGTTTTTGATTTTTCTTCTAACGCCATTGTAGCGATCAGAAGATTGCTCTGGTTTTAGGGGTTTTGGGAAAGGAACTAGGCTATGATGAATTTTGTCTGAGCTTAGTCTTTGGTAGATGATGATCTCTGGATTACCTCCTGCTCTGATACCATAATAAAAATTAGAATTGGAGATTTAGAAACATAGATGATTTGGGAGAAATTTTATTTATATCTCTTTTTTCTTTTAGCCAAAGATATGCTATTTATATACAAAGTTTGTTTATCCTTATTGTATTAGGATAAGGAGATGTAATCCTATTTGGAATCAACTAATTTTCCAATTCTGTTTCTAATTCTAATAAATATATATACACACACACATATATATAATATAAAACATATATAAAACACATACAATAAAACAAATATCTACTACTTCTATTAACTATCCATCAAATATCTATTAAACATCTATACAATATTATCAATATATTTTTAAATTTTTTAATCCCATAACATTCACACAAAATTCTTACAATACTTAAATAATATCCACACTTCTACATAGAATACATAAAATATATATAACAAATGCACAATATATATATATATTATTTATCAAATATTTATAATATTTATAAAATATATATAAAATATCTATCAAATATCTAAATAATATGTAAAATTAATTTTGCATATGTATTATATAAAATTTGTTTAAAAATAAATTTACTAATTTTTATTAATTTATTTTTTATATTTCGTCTTTTTATTTTTTTTTGTGAGTATTTATTATTATTTGTATCAAAATTAAATTTTTTTCTTTATAGAAATTAATGAATTTTATATGTTGAAAAATAATTTAAAATATTACTTTTATTATTTTAAATATTATTTTATTTATTATTGAAGTTTAAAAACAAAGTTAAAAGTAAAATATTAGTTACAGTGAGAATATCTTTTTTTTTAAAAAAAAATTATTTTTTCACCCTAAAATACTTTTAAAATTTTATTTTAATTTTTTTTAGAAGTATAAATATTTTTATAGAGAAAATGACATCATCCACTACATTTTTAAAGTATTTTTTTAGAATAAAATTAATTTTTAAGATAATTTTATAAATGTTCTAAAGATTATAGAGAAAATGACATCATCCACTATATTTTTAAAATTTTTTACTTTTTTATCAGAGGTATTTTAATCATTTTATTATAAACTCATAATAAACTTGTTATAAACTCATGATAAACTCGTTATAAACTCATGATAAACTCTTTGTAAACTAATAAAAATTTAATATTTTGATAAATATTTTATAAATTCTAATATTTTAATAAATATTTTATAAATATAATAAATTTAAAATTATTTATAATTTTTCTTATATTTTTATCGAAAGTCCCAAATTATACACTGAAGCCCGAATTGAAATTGAACCGGCCTTCAAACAGTGGTAAAATTTCAGCCTGAGTACATCCCTAGCTTTGGGTATGGCCAATGAGTTATGCATGAAGATAAACAAGCAATAATTAAAAAAAAAAAAAATCAATTTCTTCTGCTGCTTTCCTGAACTGAAACACAAAAGAGCATTTGCATGAAAATGAAAAGCAAAAAATTGCGATTGTGAATATAATTATCATAAGAAGTGAACGACTGCAGCAAGGTGGATATAATATGGATTGATTAGCAAATAAAGTGGTGCAAGTGCAGCAAGAGATCTATAAATACATGATTTGTTATAATTTGCATGTTTGAATCTGGTCTTTTTGTATACATACTCTTTCTTCTAATGCTCGAATTAAGATTTGGGTAAAGAAATAGGTAGTGAGCCGCGGCATTTAATGTGGTCATATGGGCGGACAACAGTCACAACAAGTAACAGGATCTATAGTTCCTTTAGCACTAAGCCAATTGGTCTTGCTTTGGTTCTGTGCTTTCATCAACTTTAGGCCTGGTATTCATAAGTACCTGCCACAGGGAAACACGAACATTTCAACCACTTAATTCATTTTAATTATTTGTATACGTACCATATATCAATTAAAATCAAAGATCACCTTTCGAAGCATGGCATTTTCATTAATCAAGGTAGAAATTTTCTCTTCTAATTTTGAGTTTCTGTCCTGCAAATCTTTGGCCCTTGATTCAAGCTCATTCACGTAAACTTTCTTCCTTTCTCGGGCTTGTTGAGCAGAGACCCTATTTCTTAGCAATCTGCAGCCAGTTGATCAAAGATGTATCAAGCATATGTAAACTAAAAGCAGGCTACAAGAAATGATAAATTCTTTTAATGGTCAGTAAATATTTGAAAATGCTTATAAAATTTAGGCACAAGTGACAAATTAAGAAATTATCAAGATTGTTGATTTAGCTCTGCCTCTAATGTATGTGAAGTGAGTTCCTTAATAATAAATATAGGCAAAATTCAGTGACAATATTCGTCTCGTCTGTTCATAGTAAATAATCAATAATTTTCGAAAATTTTAAATCGAGCTTTTGAGTAGGTCTGAAGTAAAGGTTTGATCATTTGATGCATAACATAGCTTATAAGGACGAGGTTAATTTCCGATCCCTCTATGCCATTTAAGATTGTTAGATCAGTTTTTAAATTTATTAATCATTTAAAATGATTAAAAATTTAAATTTATTATTATATCTTACACTTAAAACTCAAAATTAAATCTAAAATAACTTCCTAACCCGAGTCTAATATAAATTCAAACTTATATGCACTGAACTATAAATATTTATAAATATATTGTTTGGTTCAGGCTTAAAAAAAAGTTAGAAACTAATGATCAAAAGTACCTCTTAAGCCTTCTATACTCCTTATCAACAGGGTTTCGTCCCCGACGTCGCTTCTGATCAGGTTGAACTTGGGTATTATTGTTGCAATTAGTAGTAGTGCTGGTAGTAGCAGCATTAGGTGCTTCTACATCTGGAACCGTGAAAAGATCTTCGTCGCTTTCCTCTGTAAATGGATCATCATATATATATAAGTGGATAGTAAAATAATAATAATAAGAAGAAGAGAAAGGAGAATTAGCAACCAGATTTACTCTTTGAAACAAGACTAGTGTCGTCAGAATTTCCCCTCCACGAACAAGAGGTGGTAGCAGTAGACATCACAGAGAGCACGAGAATGTCTGATTTAGCGTCCGTTGGTCTGGGAAGAGACATCTCTATGAGGTTTGCGTTTTGCGTTTGAGGATTTTGGAAGTCCAAATTTTGGCTATCGAAGGAACACGTTGATGCATTGAGAGCCGTCACTTATACTCCAACTAAACTGTGCTCACTGTCTTTTTTTTTTTTTTTTTTTAAATTTTTTAAAATTTGTTTTTTGTTATTTATTTATTTGCCCAATCGTAATAATATGAGAAATTTACATAATATATTCCTCTTTTAAATTCTCTTTCTAAAACTACTGCCTTATCTTTTTATTTTTAAGTGTAATCTTTTTCACTTTTAGTTTTCTTAATTTTTTTTATATTTACCTTAACTATTAACAGCTCTATTAATAGCTCCTCAGCAGCTCAATGTCCATCTTTTGAGGTTGATTTTTAATTTTTTTTATTCTTACAAACACACATATATATATATATCTACTAAATATTTATCCCATTTATTAAATATCTATTAAATATATATACAACATCTATTAAATATTTATAGAATTTACTCAATATTTTTTTAATTTTATATTTACACAGTATTCACATGATGTCAACATAATATACACATTATTTACATAAATAAAAATTTAATTTACACATAATATCTACTAAACATCTACAATATATTTTAAATGTTTATTAAATATCTATCAAATATCTACTAATAATTTACATAACGAAATTAATATTTTTTAACTTTTATTTTGTATTCTTATAAAATACACAAAACATCTATAATATATTAATTTTTTTATTATATATTTACCTAATTATTAAACATTTACTATACATCCACCATACATCAATACTACATCTGCAATACAGACAACATATATAATAAGTCAACAATTTGTGCTCATGATATTTTTTTTTGAATTTCGATTAATGATTCAAATTTATTTTTTTTATTTTATTTTTATTAAGAATGTCAAGATTTGATGAAGAAAAAGATGAAGATGAACATAAATATTTTGTTGAAGAAGAAGATGGAGATGAAGATTAAATTGAGTATGAATATGAAGATTAACCTTTTCGATCCTCTTCTTTTCTTTTTTTTTTTTTTGAGTTCTTGTATTCAATTCTTCTTCGTTGAAAGTTTTGAGTTTTGATTTGTGATATTATTTTTAATTTGCATGTAGATCTATATTTTTCAATTTGCATGTGGATTTTTTCCTCCATTTTTTTTGATATTTTTAAAGATTTGTGTAAACAAGATGAAGATTTTTGTTGAATAAAAAAGATTACAATAGAGTTTTTGTAATATTCTAAACTATACCTTAAAATTTTTGGAATGATTATTGTTGAAATTGGATTAAATGATATAAAATATATATTTATGATTAAGTGGTAAGAAAGGAAAAGAGAAGTGTGTATATGTTGTATATATAGAGATATATACAACATATACAAGTCAACTAATTAGTTGGTCAAAAGAGATATTAAATTATATTTGGATTAATTGAAATTGAATTATCAAGTGGATGATGATATTTATGATTATTTTATTATTATAATTGTTTGGTGGATATTAAAAGAGAGTTTGTGTGGTTAGAAGAGTTGATTTTGGGTTGACTTATCATCATCTTCTTCCTCTTTCTTGTGCTTAGCTGGCCTTCACCATAGCAAGAGGGAAAGAGAGATTTTGTTCTTCCTAATTCATGATTGAAGTGTGTTTCAAGAGATTAAGTTGGAATTTTAAGGGGTTTTCATCACTTTTGGTAAGTTTTCCACTTGAGTCTTTGGTTTTTTTTTTGAGTTTGTGAATTGAGCTTGATGTATGGTTGTTGTTGATATGTGTATATTTGATTGTGGTGTGTTTGAGAGTAATTGGTCTATTTGACTTTGATTTTGGGGTTGATTTGGAGGAAAGGTTAAGTTTGGTGAAGGAAAGCAAGTGTTGTGTATTGTGTATGTGTTGAGTTGTGATGATGGTTGTGATTTGTGTTTGATGCTTGTTTTGAGTTGTTTTGGTGTTTATACAAGTTTGTTATAGTTTATTGATGGTTGTGAGTAAGATTGTTTGGGGTGGAAAAGGGTAAGTATGTTGTTTGTTGGATGTGGTGTTATTGGTGTCGGAATCAGGATTTTTGGCCAGACACGCCCATGAGCATGGCCAAGTCTTTGGGCATGTCAATGGTTCTGTTTTCTGGATGGGTAACACGCCCATGTCACTAAGCGTGTCATAGCTACTGTGTTGTGGGAAGATTGACACGGCCAGTGACACGCCCATGTCACTGAGCGTGTCAAAGCTTGTCACTGGCCGTGTCAAAGCTTCTGTGTTGTGGGTTTAGGGCACGGTCAGGGACACGCCCGTGTTATTGAGTGTGTCATGTGTAGAGGTTGCCTTAGTTAGTTCTTATCTTTATTATCTTATGTGTATCACTAAGTGAGTGTGTATAATCACTTTTGGATTAGGTTTTGAAGAGATTGAGTTGCCCTAATCCAAGTGTTGAAGGATTCTTGGAAGAGGAAGTGGTTAGATTGGTGTGAGTTGCTCTTAAGGTAAGTACAAACCCTACATGATTGCATACATTTACATGACTTTGGGACTTAACATATTTGGTTGTATATGTGTTAAGTAATCTATTACATTGTTGATACAATTGATTAATGCTATGATTTGCATAATGTGAAAGATAAAATGATCATTCAAAATGTATGTACAATGCAATTGGTTATGTATACCCTAATGATGAGATGTGAAGCCATTGTTATTGGCTATAATGATGCAAATGAAATAATTGGGGCATGGTTGTCTAGATGATTATGAGAAAATGAGAATGGAATTGATAATGAAATAATAAAAGAATTGTGTGCCTAATATGTTATTCAATTTTTAGAGTTTTGTTGTTGGTGGCATGCCTAAAAGTAACAATCCCTTGAAGCTGGGATGGGCTTGGTCCTTGAAGCCAAGTTGAGGTGATGCTTAGCTCCCTTTGAAGCTTGGTTGGGCCTAGTCCTTGAAGCCTAGTTGGGATGTTACATATGAGATGTTTCTCATTGTGATAATGATATGCCTACGGGCTTGATAAATATGATTATTAGACCAAAACAGTAACTTTGGAATTTGAATGGCATATTAGTTTATTTTGGGCCCATGCTTGTCTTTGCTTTAATGTGAACTATGAATGAAGGAACAAATGAACAATATAATAAGATTTAATGTTATGAAATATGGCATTTTTGTATATTGTTTTTAATGCTTGAAAGTGTGACATTGGCATTACATTTGAAGCATATTGTCATCATAGTTGTACCACTAAGCCGTAGGCTTAGCGTGATTGTGGTTCATCGCGCAGGTGACAGGATAGATCTAGTTGAACCGGAGTATTCAGCTAGACCAAGTTGAGTCTTGGCTCATGTGATCCTTGTGAAGAGTTGATTGTTGGACTTCAATATCAGAGATGAATTTCCAAGCATGTATAAACTCTATATATTTGTAAATATTAATTTTGATGTATATATATGTATATACCGCTACAATTTTCGCTGCTTGATAAACAAATATTTTATATATTATGTTCTATAATATATCTTAAATATTTTAAGTTTTCTCATAAGGAATGTTTGTTTAAAATGAACTGTGACACCTTTATATCCTCTATACGTATATCACATGTTGTGTGGGTGTATGCGGTGTGAGTATATGGGGTATAGGGGTGTTACAGTTTTGCTGAAGAAAAAGATGAACATGATGGAGAGAAGATGGAGAATGCAATTTGTCCATAAAAGTACTCTTTCTACTATGTGCCTTAGAACTTTATCTATAGCCCTCCATGAGAACTAGCTAATCTCTCTCCTCCAAGCTAAGCTAGCCCTATAAATTCCACATCTTAACAATACTTGGCTCCAAATCTCCCTACTGAATGCACATTCAAAAAATAAATGCTCTATATTTTCAACTCCATTTTTACAAGAAGGGAAAACCACATTTTCAATTAATCACCATCTAAATAGCATACTCTTCACTGCTAATTTATTTATTTTTATGGTCAACCACAATAAGAAGCTTTGTTTGGATATGTTTTTCTTTCCTTACACAAGCTTTCACCAAGTCACTTGGTCCCCTCTAGTCCTAAAAACTTATTGAGCACTTTTTATTATGGATACCCTATTTTTGGTCTAATTTCAGCTCACTATATCTTCTTGCCCTTCATGTAAATATGGTTTTTCAACTCTGTTCTGGCCCTTTCTTCCTCTTCGTCTAACCCCTTTCTCTCCATACATCTCTGACTTTGGCCCATTTTGGAACCTCAATGTCATTGATAATCACCCTAGAAACTTGTCCCTTAAGCTCATTCCTCCTAGCCATGGGTCAAACTAAAAGGACAAGTTTCCTCTTCCTAGATTATAATTAAAAAGACCCTCAAACTGGTCCCTTACTCTAATCAAATTCCTCCAAGACCAGTTAGCTTCTATGGGCTTAGTAATACCCTAAAAACTCAACTTCATCAATTTGTTCTTAATAACCCAATTAGTCCAATTTCAACTTTTAGTTACCACTAAATCCCAAATGCTTGTACCCGTTGCAACTTCATTCCATGGGATGATCTCTTTGATGCCTAGGCCACCTTCCTTTTTTGGCTTGCAAACTTTTTTCTAAGCTACAGTCCCCTTCAGATGCTGGTCATATTTTTCTTTCCTACGATAGCTCCTACACTTCTTATCCACTTCCCTAATGACAACTTTTTATAGGATAAAATTGATGCACCAGTAAATATGTAAGCTTCTTAGAAGAGCAACCACCAACTAGATCCTTCTAACATAAGAAAGGAAGCTCCTACACTTCTTATCCACTTTCCTTATTTTTCATCCATGATTTCGGCCTAAATAACTATAAGGCCTTAAAGTGTAAGGGATTATTGAAATTAACCCTAACAAGTAGTGCAATAAATTTTGAATGTATGATAAATATGTGTGATGCTAAGTGTAGAACAAAGAATTATTCCATTGAAGTACTATACATAATTTAATATTAGTTATAAACTAATGAACTGTCCAAAACATACTGATTTTAGATCTAGCTTTGGATTAAATGGCTAGCTAGAGGAAGGATAACCATAGTGACAGTGGACATCTCATGCCATTAATGGACACATTGTGTCATCAATGACAGTGGGCATAATTGCCATTATATATTCTTGAGATTTAGCATTAAAATTGCTACACTAACCTGTTATCCAAACCTATGATCTGAGTTCAATATATATGGGCATATTTAATGAAGTTATCTAAATTGAAAATATATGTGAATATGATGTAATGAATAATGGAAGAAAAGCAAAATAATAATACAAGTTAATTACTTAAAATCGGCTTATTGTGTTACAATGTAAAAGTGTTGGTAATGTATATATAATGTTTCCAAGTGAAAGTTCTAATGCACATAATAGAAATGTTATGCTCAAGTTATTGAATTGCTCAATAACTTTCTAAGTATTATAATGACTAAACGTGTATATAATGATATAAGATACAAAGTGCCCCGAAATATAGTTCTAAATCTAAGTGCCAAAATTATAGATTAAATGAAATTATACTATATGTGGAACTGAAAAGTAAGTCTTAAATAAAATGATTCAAAAAGAGAAAAGTTATAATACCGAAAGTGTAGTATAACATGATGTCTGCCATAAAGTTAAAGTTATTATTTTGTGTAATCAAAATATTATGTTGGTTTGTTATTGAAAATAGTTAATATATTAATATATTTCTTAAAACTGAGAGTTATTACTATATTTTCATAAGTATTTTCCTTTAATATTAAGTGACCAAATATATTTATATAAGCACCACTAATCTTTGCTTAGCGTGTTAGAATTATTTTTTGACACGCATGTATCAAGTCATCGGAGCAAGTTAAGAAGTGGAATTAAGGATCTATTAAGGATCTCAGAAATTATCTATAGCACATATAGAGATCTTTTATATATTGTACTCATAAGTTATGAAATTTATATGTATAATTTAGTTTGGCTATTTGAGAAATTGTACAAATATATAAATATGAAAAGAATATATATATTTAGAGGACGGAGTTTGAGATTCTAGTGAATGATTATCAAATAAAGCAATGTATTATATATTTATTTGATTTGATAAACTTATGATGGTTATATGATTTATAATTAGTATTTAGATTATTGGAGATATTGGAGATTGGTTTAAATGTTGGATTTATATGTGTTGTATTATACAGATTGTATTATTATTCTTGAAATTTTTTTAGTTGGAAGAGAACTTTGTAAATGAATTGATTGGAGCACTGATTGTATATCGAGTAACATTCTCTGATAGTTTTATGTAAGAATTGTTAGAGAATGTTACATTTAGTGGTATCCGAGCCTGGTTTAGGCATTTCTAGCATATGGAGTTATGAGAGAAGTGAAATGCAATTGTCTAAGTTATGTGGATCGAATAAGTGGATATATGTTTTGATACAATTGATATTTCATATGTTTATGGTAGTAGAATGTTTTCAAAGAATTGATTGAGAATTCATAATGTATTGTTTGGAGTGCACTAGATCTATTTGTGAAAAAGAAGGATGTGAAAAGAAAACAAAATACGAGTAGTTAAAGAGATATATCAAAGTAGCACAGTGGAAGTGTAATAATTTATTTAAATCTGAGGAATGAATTATGACAGATAGATAAATTTTGAGAATGAAATTTCTTATGAGGGTGAGAATTGTAATGCTCTAAAATTTTAAGTATTGATTTTCTGTATTAAATGAATATATGAGTGTAAATTGAATTGTTTATGATATTATGTGAAGCTTGAGTATTTGAAACTGATAGTAATAAGGTTAAATAAGCTTTAATAAGAGTAATATTAAATCCAAGTATGGATAATATCCGTATGTTTGGAAAAGATTTCAAAGAGGTAAGAAATTTTGAAAATACCCTTTAGCTCAAAATGAATTCGAGCTGTAATTTAGATGTGAAATATGGATAAAGGGATTTTAAAGTATCTAAAGTAATTATTTTTATAATGTTTCAGCGTTAAAAATTGAAGTGATAGTTAATTAAAGAAAGTAAATGCATCGAAAGTATTATACAAGTGAATATATTGGATAAAGTCCTAAAACCTATTTAAAGATTTTTAGTGTCTTCTATTGTCTTTTAAAATATCATCAAAAAAAATATTGAAAGAAAAAGTGATGGAAGAGTATTTTAAAGAGATTACTGCTTATATAATACTTGTTTTGCTATTATTTGAAATGATATTGATTCTTATTATGTAAAGAGATTTGTGAATTGATAAAACACCATTACTTGTGAAAGATATGGTGTATTAAATAATTATGAAAAAAATAATAATACGAGTATAAAACTTTACTTCTATGATAGTAAAGTTATTCTTACAATATGTAAATGTGTATTTATTGATTATTAACTAAAACAATGATTAAATTCATCATTGAATCATTTATGAGTTGATATAAGGTTGTGGAAGAAAATAAGGTTTTGAAAGATTTTAGGGTTATTAAAGTTTTGATTTGAATTTGATTGTGCTTTAAAGAGTTGGGTCATGTTTCCTCGATTTGTTTGAGTTGAATTATTGATAACTTATTGATTAAATCATAAAAAGAAATTCTAGAAGTGATATGCATGATCATTTGTATAGTCATGTGTATGCTTGTGTAAATTTCTATTCTTCAAACTTTGAGAAGAAATCCCAATCGTCAGGTGCATGAACATTCATGTGAACATGTATATATTTGTGGCCTTAAAATTTTGAAAGAGAATTCAGTAGAGACGTGTAAGACCATTCGCATGGTCATACATCTAGCTATGCATGCTTCTATTCTTCAAAACTTTAAAAATAATATAAGTAGTGATGTGCATGATTACTTGTACAATCATGCATTTGCTCATGCATATTTCTACCTTCTTATACCTTCACAAAGTAGGGTTTATGGGGTGGAATTAGTAGTGAATTATTGAATACATCTAGGAAACATTTTAACTGACGAAAGATTGCTTATAAGATTGAAATAAAATCAATCCATTAAATGATGAAACTTAGAGGTGGAGAAAACTTGAGGAAAGTATGGATAAATATAATTGATATTTGAAATAAGTGTAAGATTAGAGAAAAGATAAAATATGATTACAAGTGATTAGTGGATTTCACATTATTCATGAAGAAATAAGATAATTTACGAAACAAGGTGAGAAGAATGATATATTGATGAATCATTAATGATTTTAAATACTTTGAAGAGCAAGATAAAGAAAACAAGGAAGTGTATATACAAATTGATTGAGTAATGAAAGTATGTGAGATTTACATATTGTGTACTTATGGAATACATGATAATAACATTATTTGGTGATTAAAGACAAGTTATAGATTATATATAGAGTGTTAAAGAGTAAACTAATACTAATTGATGACAATAGAAAGAAAGGAATTGATAAAATGAAAAGGAAAGAATGTAGTGAGATTTGTAGGAAATTTAACTCTTCTGGCGAAATGATGTATTATGAATCAAGTTATAAATATCTATATATATATGTGTGTGTGTGTGAGTGTGTGTATTAAACATAGTGAATACATTATATATGTACTTATCCTCTTAAAGTGAAAGAATAGTTGTGAATTCTTAATATGTTAAGAAAAGAATTAAACAAGTAAGAATGAAAATCTATTTAGATTTCATTATTACAGTGGAAACATGAAAATGATTTGAAAGATAAAGATTGATGAATAAATAAAATTAGTCAAACTAATCCGAAATAAGTATGATGTGTATATATGTTCATATGACAAATGTATTTGAAATAATTGCTCATATCTTATAAATTCACAGTAATAAACAACACTTCAAAGAGAAAGTGTTATATTCCAAAAGATATTATAATTGACAATAATTTGCAACAATGAAATAAATGTATTGATCAATTATACTGTTATTAAATCTAGTTTTCAGATTAGCTAAAGGGTAAATGTTCAAAGTGATTGTATGCATTTTATGCCATATTGAAAGTGGGCACTCTGTGCCATAGAGGACACTTATGCCCCATATTGAAAGTGGGCACTCTGTGCAATAGAGAACATTTTTTTATATATGTCCTAGTTATATTGGCATTTATGCCATCAGTGGACGCTTTGCATCATCGAGGACCTTTGATCCCTTTCTCTTAGTGGACACTTTGTGTCATTATATACAGTGGGCATTCGTGCCATAGTGGGCCTTGGGCCATATTTATACAGTGGGTATTTACTTGCCATCAGTGACCCGCTATCCGGAACTAAGATTTAAAGTTCTATATATAAAGGAAAGAAAGATATATATATATATATATAACAATAGAATGTAATGACACAAATTATATATAAAAGAAATCTAAAGAGAATTAAAGGAAATTATTGAATTGAACTTGAATAGTGTAAGTGTGTAGAGCTGAATCTTCTGCAGTTCTAAAATAAGATTATTCTGAAAGTGTTATATTGAGTAATATCAGACATAAAAAAAAATAATAAATAAAAGTTATGTCAATTAATAAAACAATTGATTTTATGTGAGATTTAAGATTAGTTATAAGTTTAATGGCATATTTCCATAACAGGTAAATTTCGAGGATGATATTTCTTTAGCAGGGGAGAATTATAATGTTTAAAATTTTAAATACTAAACTTTTAATTTAATATAAATAATTGATAGTGAATTGTGATATAGTGGTATAGAAAAGTGATATAAATAGTGGATCTTAAAAATTTACTGAATAAATTATATATTTTTACAGTTTTACGAGATTATGCTATGCTATGCTCAAGTTATTGAATTGATCAATAACTTTCTAAGTGTTATAATGATTGAAAGTGTATATAATGATATAAGATACAAAGTGCCCCAAAGTATAGTGCTAAATCTAAGTACCAAAATTATAGTTTAAATGAAATTATCCTATATGTGAAACTGAAAAGTAAGTCTTAAATAAAATGATTCAAAAAGAGAAAAGTTACAATACCGTAAGTGTAGTATAGCATGATGTTTGTCATAATGTTAAAGTTATTATTTTATGTAATCAAAATATTATGTTTGTTTGTTATTGAAAATAGTTAATATATTAATATATTTCTTAAAACTGAGTGTTATTACTATATTTCCATAAGTATTTTTCTTTAATATTAAGTGACAAAATATGTTTATAAAAGCACCACTAATCTTTGCTTAGCATGTTAAAATTATTTTCTGGCACGCAGATATCAGGTCATTGGAGCAAGTTAAGAAGTGGAATTAAGAATCTCAGGAATTATCTATAACACATATAGAGATCTTTTGTATATTGTACTCATAAGTTATGAAATGTGTATGTAAAATTTAGTTTGGCTATTTGAGAAATTATAAAAATTTGTAAACATGAAAGGAATATATGTATTTAGAGGACGAAGTTTGAGATTCTAGTGAATGATTATCAAATAAAGCAATGTATTATATATTTATTTGATTTGATAAACTTATGATGGTTATATGATTTATAATTAGTATTTAGATTATTGGAGATATTGGAGATTAGTTTAAATGTTGAATTTATAAGTGTTGTATTATACAGATTGTATTATTATTCTTGAAATTTTTGTTAGTTGGAAGAGAACTTTGTAAATGGATTGATTAGAGCACTGACAATATATCAAGTAACATTCTTTGATAGTTTTATGTAAGAATTGTTAGAGGATGTTACATTTGCTGGTATCAAAGCCTGGTTTAGGCGTTTCTGGCATATGGAGTTATGGGAGAAGTGAAATGCAATTGTCTAAGTTATGTGGATCGAATAAGTGGATATGTGTTTTGATACAATTGATATTTCATATGTTTATGGCAGTAGAATATTTTATAAGAATTTATTGAGAATTTATAGTGTATTGTTTGGAGTGCACTAGATCTATTTGTGAAAAAGAAGGTTGTGAAAAGAAAATAAAATACGAGTAGTTAAAGAGATATATCAAAGTAGCACAATGTAAGTGTAATAATTTATTGGAATCTGAGGAATGAATTATGATAGATAAGTAAATTTCGAGAATGAAATTTCTTACGAGGGTGAGAATTGTAAAGCTCTAAAATTTTAAGATTTGATTTTCTGCATTAATTGAATATATGAGTGTAAATTGGATTATTTATGATATTATGTGTAGCTTGAGTATTTGGAACTGATAGTAATAAGGTTAAATAAGCTTTAATAAGAGTAACATTAAATCCAAGTATGGATAACATCCGTATATTGGAAAAGATTTCGAAGAGGTAAGAAATTATGAAAATACCCTTATAGCTCGAAATAAATTCGAGCTGTAATTTAGATGTGAAATATGGATAATGGGGTTTTAAAGTGTCTAAAGTAATTGTTTTTATAGTGTTTCGGCGTTAAAAATTGAAGTGATAGTTAATTAAAGAAAGTAAATGCATCGAAAGTATTGTATAAGTGAATATATTGGATAAATATCCTAAAAGCTATTTAAAGATTTTTAGTGTCTTCTATTGCCTTCTAAAACATCATCAAAACAAAATATTGAAAGGAAAAGTGACGGAAGAGTATTTTAAAGAGATTAGTGCTTATATAATACTTATTTTGTTATTATTTGAAAGAGATTTGTGAATTGATAAAATACCATTACTTGTGAAATATATGGTGTATTAAATAATTGTGAAAAAATAATAATACTTGTATAAAACTTTATTCTATGATAGTAAAATTATTCTTACAATATGTAAATGTGTATTTATTGATTATTAACTAAAACAATGATTAAATTCATCATTGAATCATTTATGAGTTGATATAAGGTTGTGGAAGAAAATAAGGTTTTGAAAGATTTTAGGGTTATGGAAGTTTGGATTTGAATTTGATTGTGCTTTGAAGAGTTGGATCATGTTTCCTCAATTTGTTTGAGTTGAATTATTGATAACTTATTTATTAAATCATAAAAAGAAATTCTAGCAGAGATACGCATGATCATTTATATAGTCATGTGTAATCTTGTGTAAATTTCTATTCTTCAAACTTTGAGAAGAAATCCTAATAGTGAGACGCATGATCATTCATATGGACATGTATATATTTGTGGCCTTAAAATTTTGAAAAGAGATTGTAGTAGAGACGTGCAAGACCATTTACATGGCCATGCATCTAGCTATGCATGCTTCTGTTCTTCAAAACTTTACAAATAATATAAGTAGTGATGTGCATGATCAATTGTACAATCATGCATTTGCTCATGCATATTTCTACCTTCTTATACCTTCACAAAGTAGGGTTTATGGGTGGAATTAGTAGTGAATTATTGAATACATCTAGGAAATAATTATAATTGATGTAGGATTGCTTATAAGATTGAATTGAAATTGCTTATAAGATTGAATTGAAATCAATCCATTAAATGATGAAACTTAGAGGTGGTGAAAACTTGAGGAAAGTATTGATAAATATAATTGGATATTTGAAATAAGTGTAAGATTAGAGAAAAGATAAAAGATGATTACAAGTGATTAGTGGATTTCACATTATTCATGTAGAAATAAGATAATTTACGAAACAAGGTGAGAAGAATGATATATTGATGAATCATTGATGATTTTAAATACTTTGAGGAGCAATATAAAGAAAACAAAGAAGTGTACATACGAATTGATTGAGTAATGAAAGTATGTGAGATTTACATATTGTGTACTTATGGAATACATGATAATAACATTATTTGGTGATTAAAGACAAGTTATAGATTATAAATAGAAGTGTTAAAGAGTTAACTAATACTAATTGATGACAATAGAAAGAAAGGAATTGATAATATGAAAAGGAAAGAATTTAGTGAGATTTGTAGGAAATTTAACCCTTCTAGCGAAATGATGTATTGTGAATCAAGTTATAAATATATATATATATGTGTGTGTGTGAGTGTGTGTATTAAACATAGTGAATACATTATATATGTACATATACTCTGAAAGTGAAAGAATAGTTGTGACTTCTTAATATGTTAAGAAAAGAATTAAACAAGTAAGAGTGAAAATCTATTTAGATTTCATTATTACAGTGGAAACATGAAAATGATTTGAAAGATAAAGATTGATGAATGAATAAAATTAGTCAAACTAATCGGAAACAAATATGATGTGTATATATGTTCATATGTCAAATGTGTTTGAAATAATTGCTCATATCTTATAAATTCACAGTAATAAACAAACACTTCAAAGAAAAAGTGTTATATTCCAAAAGATATTATAATCGATAATAATTTGCAACAATGAAATAAATGTATTGATCGATTATACTGATGTTAAATCTAATTTTCGAATTAGCTAAAGGGTATATGTTCAAAGTGATAGTGGGAATTTTATGCCATATTCAAAGTGGGCATTCTGTGCTATAGAGGACACTTGTGTCCCATATTGAAAGTGGGCACTCTGTGTCATAGAGGACATTTTTTTTTATATATATCCTAGTTATATTGGCATCTATACCATCAGTGTACGCTTTGTATCATAGAGGACCTTTGGTCCCTTTCTCTCAATGGACACTTTGTGTCATTATATACAGTGGGCACTCGTGCCATAATGGGCCTTTGGCTATATTTATACAGTGGGCACTTGCTTGCCATTAGTGACCCGCTATCCAGAACTAAGATTTAAAGTTTGGTATATAAAGGAAAGAAAGAGATATATATATATATGTATAATAATAGAATGTAATGACACAAATTATATATAAAAAAAATCTAAAGAGAATTAAAGGAAATTATTGAATTGAACTTAAATAGTGTAAGTGTGTAGAGCTGAATCTTCTGCAGTTCTATAATAAGATTATTCTGAAAGTGTTATATTGAGTAATATCAGACATAAAAAAATAATAAATAAAAGTTATGTCAATTAATAAAATAATTAATTTAATGTGAGATTTAAGATTAGCTATAACTTTAATGGCATATTGCCATAACAGGTAAATTTTGAGAATTTGGCTAAAATTTAGTTATGTAATAAAGCTCCTTCTTACTTCCTTTTTGAATTTGGCTAAATTTCGATAAGTTAGTTAATAAAGCTCCTTCTTTCTTCCTTCTTTTCAAGAATTTGGCTAAAATTTAAGAGAAAATCATATCTAGCTATGAATTTTTAAAAGAATAAGCTAGAAAAGGTGAGATTATCAACAAGTGATCAAAGAAAAAGAGAGAAAAGAGAGAAGAAGAGACATTTTACAAGAGGTATGTGCTTGTGTATGTTAATTTGTAAATATTTGAATTTCTATGAATTTTAATGTTTGAATTGATTAATTGAGTCATTTATAATAAATTGTTTCTTGAAAATATTGATTACATTGATTGATGAGTGAAAAATTAATTAAAAGAATTTATGGGTGGTGCGTATGATTCTTAATTCAATTTTTATAAGAATTGGGAAGTTTGATGTTGTTTTAGCCATAAGTGATGATTGAAGACTTGATTAATTGAAGTGTGATTAAAGTATTTGATAGACTCTGTCTATGTCAAAGAAACTAGTTTTAATTCAATTTTTATCATAGATTTGGATATTTTGTGTTTAAGTGGTTGAGTGTACGAAACACAGAATTTTGCCTGACACAACCAGTGACATGGTCATGTCATTGGGAATGTCAACGTTGCTGTGTTTCAGTGTTAAAGACATGACCAGGAACACGCCGTGTCATTGGGCATTGTGAGCGGGGATTTTCTCCTCCACTCTCGGTGAAATGGTTCTTGTGACTTCGGCACTGTTCAGGCTTAGGGCCTTAGAGAACATGGGCCTAAGCCCGGAGAAAATGGAGTCGCCATCCGGACGGGCCAAAAAAAGAAAGGGTGGATGACTCGATTCCTAAGGAATCCCTAACCCCTTAATGGGTTCGGAAAGTTGGGTACGTATGGGGAAGGTGAGAAATGACCCAACAACCCCACAATGCCCGGTTCATTGGAATCGGCCTCCTTTGCAGGTCTTAATATTATAAAATTCTTAAGTATAACAATATTATCCATATTACATGCAACAATTAAAATAAAACATCATTCTATTAAAATCAAAGCAATGTCCAAACAAAACAATTAAATTGACACCCATCGGAGGATGGAAACATGTCCTTACATCGCCCATGTCTAAAACTAAATGGGACACCCACCGAAAGGTGGAAAAATGTCCTTTACATTGGTCAAAAAACTTTAAAATAAAATAAATTACATGATGCTCACAACATGAGGCACCCAAAATATGGAAACATACCTCTTATAATATTTTAAAATCAAAATAAATCAATAAAAATAAACAACCATTCATCATAAATAAATCATTCATCAAAGACATCAAACATCAATCAAAATATATAATAAACATTCATCTAATTTAAATAAAACATTAAATATATTAACTTTAGGGGTTCATGCATCAATTAGAGTTTCTAGGGTTTTATGTTTAATAACTAGGATTTTGCATATACTAGTTTAAATAGTTGAGAAATATTTTAAGGAAATAACATAGCTACTTGATGTTTTAAAGATTTTGGTTTTGGATGTTTTTATGAAAATAATGCCACTGTGATTTAAAAAATAGGTTTAGTTAGGGTTTTAAGCAAACAGATTGTTGTTTTGGTTTTTAGAAAGGTGTAATTAGGATTTCAGATTTGAAAAATATATTTTAAGGCTATTAAGGTTTTAGGGTTTTACGATTAAGATATTAGGGTTTTATGGTTTGAAATCTTGATTCTGTAGATTATGATTTTAGATTTAGAATTTGATGTTTTTCCGTGATCAAAGTTGAGTGTGCTTTTAATATTGATTGTAATAACTACTTATGTATTTTTTAGGAGAAATAAACATTGAAAGCTAAATTAATTATCGAAAGATTAACATGACTCAAAGAATAAAATTATAACAAAATAACTACTGTGAAGGTTTGAAAACAAATTAATTAAGAAATAGGGTTTGAATAACTTAGGGTTTATGAAATTAGATTTGTGTTTTGAATGATATTATTATTTACTTTAATTAAGATCTTAGGTATTTTATGAATTAATTTATGCTACTGTGTAAACTAAATTGAAGGAAGAATTAAATAACTAAGGCTGTGTGATGATGGCTTGAAAGATGAAGTTGATTAATGATTTAATAAACTGAAGTTAGAGCAATTTACCTACATTTGAAGGCTCCACCAAATTTGAAGAAATTGAACCAAGTTGTTGCCTACTTCAAATTTGATTTTGGTTGAGCAAAGCAATCTGGAGATGATTGCTTGTTGCCTCCTTTGGTTGCTGTCTTAGATTTCTCCTTGCTTGCTAGGGTTTTCTTTTGGCCGAAAGAATTGAAGGGTCCCGAGTTCGGTTCCAAATTTCCTTTTTAAAAGATCCAAGTTTCGTCCTTTCCAAAGTCCCTTTCTGTGTGTTTTAATATGGTATTTATAGGAAAAAATCAAAACCTAATTCTAATTGTCTAAGAAAATAAAACCATTTGGGAAAGGAAATCAAAACCAAATAAAATTCGATTTTGGAAAAAACTGTGCTGAAAAAAATTATGCTGGCAAAAACTGTTGCGGGCCATGGGCGGGGCAGCACGAAAATTGCAAGAGCTGGGGCAGGGGCCAGCCAATTCGCCATAGGAATATCCTGCGGCGAATTGGGTTGGGGCCAATTCATCACAGGTTTTTCCTGAGGCGAATTGGCCCAAGCTAATTTCTCCATCGACAAAAATTTTTCGTCGCCGATTCTTCTATCGCCGATTATTTATTTATTTATTTATTTTACCTTTTCTAATGTTACCTTTTTTTATTTTTATTAAAAATTATAAATAATAAATATTAAAATAAATATTATTGAATTAAAATACTGCAAAAATTATTTTGGATTATTTTAAAAATATTGGACCAGACTAGGTCAAAAATTAATGGTCTACAGTTTGCCCCCTGCTTGAGCGATCTGAGACTACGACAAAAGAGAGTGAAAAGTAATGTGATTTTTGACTGGATTTAGAGCTATACTGGACTCCCAAGGTTGGTTTAAGCTCTGGATTCAAAAATAATTTGAGTTCTGGACCCGAGCTAAATTTAGAATTTCGGTTCTGGACCCGGGGTAAATTCTGGACTTAAGGGTAATTTGGGTTCTGGACCTAAGCTAAGTTCTAAATTTAAGAGAGATTTTAGGTTCTGGACCTAAGCTAAGTTTTGGACTTAAGGATAATTTAGGTTCTGGACTCGAGCTAAGTTCTAAACTTAAGGGTATTTTGGGTTTTGGATCCGAGCTAAGTTCTGGACTTAAGGGTAATTTGGGTTCTGGGCCCGAGCTAAGTTCTGGACTTAAAGGTAATTTGGGTTTTAGACTCGAGCTAAGTTCTGGACTTAAGAGAGATTTGGATTCTGAACCTGAGCTAAGTTCTGGACTTAAGAGAAATTTGGGTTCTGGACCCGAGCTAAGTTCTGGACTTTAAGAGAGATTTTAGGTTCTGGACTTAAGAGAAATTTTAGGTTCTGGACCTAAGCTAAGTTCTGGACTTATGAATAATTTGATTATCTGTAAAAAAATAATTGTAGTCAGAAGGATACTAAAGAAATTTGCAAAAAATTTAGCTATTTTTTACCATGCATATATTTCTTGCCCCCTTCGTGTAAAAATATTTTAGAAGTGTAAAAATATTTATATACAAGCAAATATCTGAATGATTGAATTGAATAATTGAGTTTGCTATTCATTTACTGTGTAGTCACTATTTATGGACTATTCACTAATTATTCATTTACTATTTATCAATAGTAACATTTACTTTTTTTCACGAGAATACTATTTTTTCTTTTTTCTTTTTTGTCTTTTTCCTTTGCAATTTTTCTATATATCTCCTCTTCATCCACACTCACACATATTTTGAAATCAGAGGGTTTAGCATAGAGCTAAGGAGAAAATGCATGCTTTGAGATCAGAAACTTGATGCAATGCTAAGTTATTAAAGTTTATTCGATGACATGAAAATGGAACTATAAGTCTACTAGCTGGGATGCAGCTTAATCGCAGTTCAAGTAAAAAAACCAAGGTAATAATTCAGTTATTTATTTTAATAGCAAATTATTTTTCATTTTTGTGCTTTTTTTAAGATTTAGGAAAAATAAATTAATTAGATGACTATATTTAAGAATTTAATAAACAAGTAAATAGATAGACTAAAAATAGAATATAACGAATCAATTTAGTCTATAAATCAGTGGTATTGATATGATGATATACTTACCTTGTGTTAACTTACCTGGCTCCGTGTTAGGGTGATCATTGCGTTATCCGGAGTGGAGGTTGTGTCTATAAAACTCGACAATGGTATGATGTAGCACCTTCTTGGGAAAAATGGATTATCCGAGATTACGGTTTTGAAAGCTTTATCTTGCAATTACCATTCAAGGAGTGTCTAATAGACAGGAGTGTAGTTCAAGCATTTTTAGAGTGGTGAATGGACACGACCCATACTTTTCACCTACCTATAGGAGAAATGACCATTGGCCCAGTCGATTATACAACCATAACTAGTATCCAGTACTATGGCCTTCCAGTCCCTCTTACCAATGATATTATAACATTCAAAGAAGTCCAATAGTTAATCTGTATGGAACCATCATTTAAAGGGCCTTTCAAGATACAAATTGAGTTGATTCAAAGTTATTGGATGAACTATGAAGGATGGGTTAGTAGGGAAATAACCAAACAATATGCTCGAGAATTTTTACTGTATTTGCTCGGGTCGACCATTTTATGCAGCACCGAATCTGCCATCCATTTGTCGGTATTGAGGGCCCTTATTGATATGAGTATGGTTTCGCTTTATGGCTGGGGTGAAGCTGGCCTTGCCTATCTTTATCATGGACTTGATAGGATTTGCAGAAATAAGAAGTCTTTTGTTGGCTTTATGGTGGTTGTCGAGTTACTCTTCTTCCATTCTTATTCTTGCATGAATTTGATATTTATTATTGTTGTAGGTATGGGCATATGAGCATAATCTTGTGAGGGTGCCTGATATTGCCTGAGAGAGAGTCGGGTATCTGAGATTAAATTTTTGGTTGTTAGATCGTGTAGTAGTTCCTAGCTCTCACCATGTGCACACCCAATGCTATCTCTTAAGTTGCTTAACTTGGGGCCAGGTAAAATAGCATTAGTATACTTTAAAATTTATATAAAAATTCACTTACCTTATGCCATTTTGTAGGTCAATTTGGTCTGTTGGAACACAGAAGAGCGGATGAACTGGACTTCTTCCATGAATGCCACATTGCCCTTTTAACATATTCGCCGAGTCGTTGCCGATCCTGTGTCTAGTGGCTAGTTTCTTAGGGAGTGAGTGTATGAGTGGTTTCTTGGTCCCAAGCAGTGAAGGATCCCGATGAGTTGCCCGGAGTATACTTTAAATATCACATCAATGCCAGAGAATGCATGGTGGTTGGCTCGGCATGGTTATGATGTTGAAATCTTTCTCTATCCACCGAGTGCATCTTATACCCAGTTTATTCGAGTAGGACTCTTCAACTTTGATGTATCTCCTATTGGTGTACGGGAGATTCCCAAGGAAAATGAGGATAGAGATGAGGAGTATCATAGAGAGGGAAGAGAGTCTGTCTCTCATCTTGGGGCTAGCACTCCTCGGGTAAACTTTTACCATTTTTCCATTGCAATTGCTTCTTTCTTAACTTGTTTTGACTTTTTTTAATGATTGTTGCAGGCTGCTGGCTCATTTGGTCATGATGCTGGACCTTCCTTTACTGCTCCTTCATTTGTTCATTCTAATCAACCGGAGATCCCATCTCATCCACAGGACGTTGATATGAATTACCTGGTAGGTTTTCTTGTTCCATGATAATTTATGCTATATGTATGCATGATTATGTACGCTCTTACTCTTTTTCTTTATGGTTCACAACGGATGCTTGAGGAACAAAACAAGAAACTTCAAGAAGAGTTAGCTGCTAGTCATCAACAAGTTGCCCATTTTAAAAAATTATATCACCAGTCAGAGCAAGATTTTTAAGACTTTCGGTTTCAGGGGGTGAGAGATCCTGGTGCTTCATCATCTAGAGGACCCCAAGCTGATGACCATGAGATCCTTTCATCTACTTCAGATGAGGACCACTACAGATCTGAATTCCAAGGTAATAGAGATTCAGGTGCTCCTTCTTCGGGCAGACTCAGAATAGGTGATATGCCTCCTCATCCAACAGGCGATGATTTTTTCAGAGCTTTATTTGATGATGATCTACCACCTCCTTCTCAGTGATCTATTATTGTATAATATTAATTAAGAAAATATTCTATAATAAATGTAATGATAAAAATAATAATGATGATATATAAGTTTTACTTTTACTGCAACTTTTGACTCCTTTTTTTGTCATCATTATTGTTTCTTTGCTACAATTATTGTTCTTTCCTCTTCATATTCAATATTTTCTTAGTAGCACCAATTTACAAAACCAAAGGCAACGCAGCAACTCAAAATCTTTTTGTCTCCAATTTCTTATCCTTGCGTGTCTCGATCTCACACTCTTCCTTGTCAATTTTGGAATGGCCAATCATCCCATATAAATCTCTTTTCACCATGATTTCATACAGAAGCCAGGAGATTTTCTACTTCAACGTAAAAATTCCTTTTAACAATTCCAATTTTCCTTCAATTGTTAACAATGACTGAACTCAATTTGAAGAAAATAAAAGTTCTATTTAAAAATATGAATGACATTCATTGGAAACAAATATCTTGGTCAAAAATTGATACTTTGAAGTGTTTTCAAAATATTAAGTTGGACCATTCTTTTTTACATGCCATAGCTTCTTATTGGAATGTGAATTCTAGGACATTTAAGATTAATAGCTTTGAAATATGTCCTTTGATTGAAGAATTTGAGGCCACCCTTGGATATCCAAGCAATCAACAAATGGCATTACCTATATTGATTTCCAAGGCTCAACAAAAGATGCAGATGTTATTTCAACTTTCAAAGCCCGAAGTTCTACAGTTGATGAGAAGTGAGAAAATTATGTTTGGTCCCTTAATTGACTTTTGCCTTTCTCATTTGGCTCCTACTAAGGCATGGGGATGTATGCTTTGTCTATGTTTACTTGGCCAATTCTTGCTTGTTTCTTTTGATGGCGATATTGATCCACTAGTATTGGATATCATGAACCAAATGGAAGGAGGCTTGTCGCCGATGCCAGCCGAGACTTTAGTTGGACTAGACCAACTTAAATCAGGATTGTCAAAGAGATTGGCCAGAAGTCCCTTGTTTCTTTAGGTAATTACCTAAACTACCCTTTTGGGTTTTCAATTTAGGTTTCCTTGTTCTTTTTTATTGCTCTAATTTTTGCCTAGTCTGCCCTTATGGGTTTTCGGAACTAGCGAGCTATCCTAATTTTTGCCTAAGCCGCCCTTGTGGATTTTCGACTTAGCGGACTTTTTCTTTAAAATTTTTTTATTGCTCTAATTTTTGCCTAGTCCGCCCTTGTGGGTTTTTGGAACTAGCGAGCTGTCCTAATTTTTTCCTAAGCTGCCCTTGCAGGATTTTAACTTAGCGGACCCTTTTTTTAAAATTTTTTTATTACAGATTTGGCTTCAAGAGCATATCTGCTTGCTTGATACTCCATCTATGAATTTTTCTAGATATCTGCCACGACATCATTCTACTAGGAAACTACTCCATCCTGCTTCTTTGTATGTTGACTGGGTTGACTGGATCCACTCACGTGCTGAAGTCAACATTCGTTGGTTAGTACCTTGGTGGAAGATTTCTCATATCACCATGCGGATATACTTGATGTATGTTCCTCTTACTGCTCTTCATCGAGGCACTTGCTATGATCCTCACCGGCTTGACCGTCAGTATGGAGCTGAGCCTTGAGGTTCTAAATTCACTCCCGAAGCCTACTTGGATCGGCTGAAGCAAAGCTGGCCTACATGTTATACTTATCGTCTGCCATAGTGTTTACATTTGTCAATTTCTTTAGAAAGTGTATTGTTAGGATGTGTAACACCCTTATACCCTATATACATACAAAACATATTTCTTTCATATGTAAAATACGCATATATGGTACAAATATGTCACAGACGAATTTACTAATTTTTTTTTACATTTCCAATATAAAATTTTAAATTCTAAATATATAAAAAAATTTAAATAGAATATAATTATTATTTACTTGTTATAAGAACCCAAAATAAATAATATATATAAAAATCTTTGGGAAAAATTTGCCAGAGTTTTGTCTGTATTTTGGATATCCCAAAATTTAGCAATTACTCAACCTGCAAAAAGAAAACACTCCTAATAATTTCCAATTACCCTCTCAACCATACTTCTCAATTTTACCAATTTTCTCAAACATTTATACATATAGATATATATAATTTAAAACACACTTACTCTCCCATTTCAAATACATTGACCCAAACATTCTTTATAATATACAATACGTAAAATTCAAAACATAATATATTATGCATAAAACTCAAAATGTACAATAACATAAAAATATATACATGTTGTTGACAGTGTTTCTGATCTCGATAGTAACTCTACAAGCTCAACTACAAGTTTAGACCCGACCTGGTCTAGAAGAACTCTCTAGCTCAACTGGGTCTACCCTGTCACCTGCGCGATGGAAACAATCGCGCTAAGCCGAAGCCTAGTGGTACAAACTTTGATAATAACAATATAACTCAATACAATACCAAATGCACAATGCATATAGATTTCACATCAATCCACTTGCTTATATTTTTCAAATAATTCATAAGCACAACTCATAACAATATTGTAATATCCCAAAATGTACCCTAGAAGTTTTGAGATAATTGTTGTTTTGTTTGAATTAAATATATATGTGTAGTGGGAAAGGAAAGAATGTATAGAGAAAATGTATATTTTGTGTATATGGTAAGATATATAACATATATGTTGGTCAAATGATGGGTCAAGGGAAGAGGATATTTAATTTGTGAATTGTGAAATTACTAATAAGGACAAGTGAATATAAGGGAATTAGGATTTAACAAAATGGGGGTATTTAAGTAATTTTCATTTACAATTGCTTGGTGGAGATTTAAAGAGAAGAGAATGTTGACTTTTCTTCATTTCTTCTTCTTTCCTTTCTCCTTTGATGGCCGGCCACCCAAAGCAAGAGAGAGCAAGATTATGTTTTGATGTTCAAGCTCAAAATTGAAGGAGTTTTCGTGTGATTAAGTGAAAATCCAAGAAGTTTCATTATTTTGGTAAGTTCTCTTTCTTGTTCTCTTTTGTTATTTGAAGTTGCGAAAAATTTTGAGTGTTGATACTTGATAGTAGAGTTGTATTGATTGTTATATGTTGGAATATGTTTGATTTATTTGATTGTGGAGTTGGTTTTGGTTTGAAGATGATAAGTTAAGTGGATGTTGGTATTGAAAGAGTAAGAGTGATGTTGGTTTTAGGGTTTTGAGTTGGTAAGTGTTGTTAATGTTAAGGTTGGTTTATTATTTTTGTTAGTCTTCTTGATTTTTGGGTTTTGATGGAGTTAGAAGCTGGGAATACATGTTTTGGTCGAAGGCAGTAGCATTTGGGATGCCACGCCCGTGGCCTTGGTTGCCATAGCCGTGGCCATTTGTAGCCATGGCCGTGGAGGTGTGGAGCTAGGGAGGCAGAACCAATCTTTAACCCACGCCCGTGGGGGTTGGGGTGGCTACGGCCGTGGGCTATAATGTGTGTTGTTGGATTGTTAATTGCGATCTAAAGGTCTAAGAGGAGGTTAACAAGTGATAAATTGTATTGGAATTGATGTGGTTCATCATTTTTTTGGTTTAGGTTGTGAAGAAGGTGATTTGTCCTAATTTGAGAAGTGAAGAGTTCTTGGAAATAAGAAGTGTATAGAGTTGTTTAAGTGGTGCTTAAGGTAAGTACAAACTACACTATTGCATACATTCATATGATGTTGAGATTGAACATACATTTGATGATATTGATGATGTATATAAATAATGTATTGTTGTGTATAATGTGGGACATAATGTGAACATTAAGGATGCATATGAATACTTTTATGAGGAACTACCTTAATGTAAATTGAGACATAAAGAGATGTGAAATTAATGTGATGAGTTATAATGATGTGAATGATATGATTGAAGCATGCCTAGATGATATGATTGAATAATGATATGTTTGTTTAGTTAATGTAATTTATTTTGTGTATTATAATGAGAAATGAATTGAGAAAGTAATGTTTAAAGAGATAAATGAACGGACCTATCTGCCTCCTGCGGAACCATGCGGACCCAGTGGTTGGGCAACCGAACTTGGACTATCGACCTGGTTGGGGGAAGGTTCGATTTAGTCAGTATTACGTGCCTATCTGCCTCCTGCGGAACCATGCGGACCCAGTGGTTGGGCAACCGAGCTTGGACTACCTACCTGGTTGGGGGAAGGTTCGTTACTGATAGTCTTATACGTGCCTATCTGCCTCCTGCGGAACCATGCGGACCCAGAGAGCTGGGCAACCGAACTTGGACTACCGACCTGGTTGGGGGAAGGTTCGTATATGAAGCCATGGTTGTTGGCTATAATGATAAACTTTGAATATCATATTAAATGAGTATAATGGATGATGATATAATTATTGAAATAATGAAATGTAACATTTATAAGTATGATCTTTATTGGTTGAATGTATGACAGTGATATTGATATTGCATATTATCATTATGGTTTGTACTACTGAGTTGTTAGCTCAACGCGATTGTGATTTATCGCACAGGTGATAGAGTTGATAGGGTTGAGACAGAGGATTCTTCTAGACCTAGTTGAGTTTGTGCTTGAAGAGTTGGATTAGAGCTTAAAGATCAGAGACTCAAGCTGCCAATCATGTATATAATCTATGTTTTGTAAATATCAAATTTTTATGTATTTGTACTTGTAAGTACTTGTTATAACTTCCGCTGTGTATTAATAAACTTTTTTAAATGATTGAAATTTGTTTTATTTCTTTTTCGAGATATGATTTGTGTATTTTTTTAAATTATGGCATTTTCTATATTCAGTATACGTATAACACGATCGTATAAGCGTGCTTTGTACGTATACGGGATATAGGGGTGTTACAATTATTTTGGTATCAGAGCCTAGGTTTAAGATTCTCAACCTAGGACAATTGTAAGAAAAGTAATATTTTTATTTTAAGAGATTGGTTTTTGAATAAAATACATGTTTGGTATTGGCAGTCTCTGATCTTTAATGAGGTGTATCCTGCTATGTTTGCAGATATAGGTTATAATGGATCCTCATTCACGTCAATCTGTTGAGGGTAGTGCCGAGAGTGTAGCTCCTGATGATGTTAGAGAGGGAGCTAGAGTGGATAGAACTGGAGAGGCCCCTATTTCTGTGTTAGGGAGATCAGCTGGTGAGGAGGTTCCGCCAGTTTGGGTTAGGCATATGATTGAATTAATAAGGCAGGCACCAGTGCAACCACCGCCACCCCCACCCCAGCCAATGGTACCAGTGAGGCACTATGATAAATTAAGAAAGTATGGAGCAGAAGATTTTCTGGGTACTATTGATCCAGCGGTAGCTGAACAGTGGCTAGATAAGGTACAAAGAATCTTCATTCAGTTGCAAGCCACTCCAGAAGAAAAATTTGATTATGCCAGATCACTATTGCAGAAGGATGCATATGATTGGTGGAAGACAGTGCCCCATGCTATGGATGATCCACCAACATTATCCTATGGTGATTTCTTACGGGAGTTTGAGTTGAAATATACTCCGAGGGAGTATAAAGATGTGAAGAAGATGGAGTTTCTGACTTTGAGGCAAGATCACCGGTCGGTGACAGAGTATGAGCTAGAGTTCATCCGGTTGAGCCATTATGCCGGGGGAATTATTTCTGATGAGATCGACCGGTATAGAAGGTTTGAGGAGGGGTTGAGACCCTCAATTATGTGTCTTGTGGCTGGTTCTAGATACCGGGATTTTTCCCAATTGGTTGCAGCAGCTAGGAGTGTGGAGAGAGCCTAGGGTATTGCAGCAGCTGCTACCGAGGAAGAGATCGGGTTAGGAGACCCCAGTTTGAGGCAGGGTCTTCATCTGTGAAGAGAGGTAGGGGAAGTTTTGTTCCCAGGATCAGTCAGAGTCAGAGGCAAGCTGGTAGGTCAATTCAGTTTCAGAGATAGAGATCGAGACCTACAGTTTCAGTAGCGAGTGCTCCTACTCAAGTAGTTCAGAGATCCACTCCACCTGTGTGTGTTCAGTGTGGTGGAACACATAGGGGTGCTTGTTGGAAGAATAGTGGATCAGCTGTATGCTTCAGATGTGGATCTCCTGATCATTTTATTAGAGAGTGTCCACAGATGCAGGAGCAGAGGCCGACAGATTCTGCAGTTTCTCGACCTAATGTTAGAGGTGGTCGAGGGGACAGAGGTTTTAGCAGAGGGAGTAGACCTGGGTATAGTCAGAGAGGAGGATCTTCATCCAGGGATACTAGGCCAGATGAGGCTGGGCCTTCTCAACGAGTATATGTGATGCAAAGACAACCTGATGCTTCTGCAGTTATTGCGGGTACTTTCTCTTTATTTGGCATTTCAGTTCTTGCTTTAATTGATCCAGGCTCTACTCATTCATATATTAGTGCATCTATTTTGCCTGTGTCTGAGTTGCATTCTAAGTCCCTAGGATTTGATGTTTTGGTGACAAATCCGTTAGGGCATAGTGTGATTGTTAGCAAGGTGCACCGAAATAGTGCAGTTGTGGTGCAGGGTGAGGAGTTTCATGGAGATTTGATTGAAATGCCTTTTAAAGAGTATGATTTGATTTTAGGCATGGATTGGTTGGTTGTCTAGACATGAAGCTGTGGTAGATTGTCAAAAGAAATGTGTCACCTTGAGAACTAGTGATGGTAAGAGTGTTATGGTATCTAGTGAGCAGAGACAGCTTGTATCCTTGCTTGTATCAGCTGTAACAGCTAGAAGGTTGATTAGAAAAGGGTGTGATGCTTACCTTGCTCATGTTGTGGATACTAGAGTAAGGGGTTCTCAACTTGATGATATAACCACAGTTGCAGATTTTCCAGACGTGTTTCCAGAGGAGTTGCCAGGGTTGCCCCCTGAGAGAGAGGTTGAGTTTGGTATCGAATTATTGCCTGGTACCACTCCCATCTCTATCACTCCTTATCGCATGGCACCTGCTGAATTGAGAGAGTTGAAGGTGCAGTTACAGGAGTTGTTAGATAAAGGGTTTATTCGCCCCAGTGTTTCACCGTGGGGAGCTCCTGTTTTGTTTGTGAAGAAGAAGGATGGTACTATGAGATTATGTATCGAGTATAGGCAATTGAATAAAGTTACTATCAAGAATAAATATCCTTTGCCTAGGATTGATGATCTCTTTGATCAATTGAAGGGAGCATCAGTGTTTTCCAAGATTGATTTGAGATCAGGGTACCATCAGTTGAGGGTCAGAACTGAAGATGTTCCTAAGACAGCCTTCCGCACCAGGTATGGGCATTATGAGTTTTTAGTAATGCCTTTTGGATTGACCAATGCACCTGCAGTTTTTATGGATTTGATGAATAGGGTATTTAGGCCCTATCTGGATCATTTTGTGGTGGTTTTCATCGATGATATTTTGGTGTATTCGCGTAATGAAGAAGAGCATGACAAGCATTTGCGGATTGTGTTGCAGATCTTGAGAGAAAAGCAATTGTATGCTAAGTTGTCGAAGTGTGAGTTCTGGCTTGACCAAGTGACTTTTCTGGGTCATATAGTTTCAGCAGATGGTATTAGAGTCGACCCAAGTAAAGTTGAAGCTATTTTGAATTGGAGTCCACCGAAGTCTGTAACTGAAGTTAGAAGTTTTCTGGGCTTGGCAGGCTATTACCGACGTTTTGTGAAAGGTTTTTCTTTGATAGCTACTCCACTCACCAGATTGCTTTGGAAGGGAGTTAGATTTGTGTGGATGGATCAGTGTCAAGCTAGCTTTGAACAGCTGAAAGAAATGTTGACACAAGCACCTGTTCTTACTTTACCCGTGGAAGATAAACCATATGTGATTTACAGTGATGCTTCACATAATGGTTTAGGGTGTGTTTTGATGCAAGAGGGTAAAGTCATAGCTTATGCTTCTCGGCAGTTGAAGCCGCATGAGCTTAACTATCCGACACATGATTTGGAATTAGCAGCTATAGTGTTTGCTTTAAAGATTTGGCGACATTACTTGTTTGGAGAGAAGTGTTTCATATACACTGATCATAAAAGTTTGAAATATTTGGGGGTTCAAAGAGAGCTTAATCTTCGGCAGAGATGATGGTTAGAATTGATTAAAGATTATGATTGCTTAATTGATTATCATCCTGGTAGGGCAAATGTTGTGGCTGATGCCTTGAGTCGGAAGTCTTTGGCAGGGTTGACTGTCTATTCGCTCTCGTTGCTTGTTGAGTTGAAAGCGTTACATGCTAGATTTGTACCTTGTGATGATGGTGCATTGTTAGCGTAATTGCAGTTGAGGCCAGTATTGTTAGACCAGATTAAGGAGGCTCAGTTGGCTGATGAGAAAATCCAAAAGATTGTTTTAGATTGTCAAAAAGGAGAGAGCCGAGATTTTCTTGTGAAAGGTGATGGTAGTCTTTGGTTCAAGGACAGATTATGTGTACCTGATGATGCTAATTTGAAAAGGATTATTTTAGAAGAAGCACACTAGTCAGTTTTTGTTATGCATCCAGGCAATACAAAGATGTATCATGATTTGAAACAACACTACTGGTGGTCTGGTTTGAAGAAAGACATAGCGGAATTTGTGTCCAAATGTCTCACTTGTCAGAGGGTGAAAGCTGAACATCAAGTTCCAATAGGGTTGCTTCAACCTTTAACAGTGCCTGAATGGAAATGGGAAAAAGTAACAATGGATTTTGTATCTGGTTTGCCATTAACTCAGAGAAAACATGATGCTATTTGGGTAATTGTTGATAGATTGACAAAGACAGCTCATTTTCTTCCGGTTTGAATGGATTATTCTCTTGAGAAATTGGCTGAGCTGTATATCTATGAAATTGTAAAGTTGTATGGAGTCCCTACTTCTTTAGTATCTGATCGAGATCCTAGGTTTACTTCAAGGTTTTGAAAGAGTTTTCAGAGTGCTTTGGGTTCTCGATTGCACTTTAGCACTGCTTTTCATCCACAGACAGATGGGCAGTCAGAAAGGGTGATACAAATTATAAAGGATACGATGAGAAGCTGTGTTATTGATTTTTCTGGAAGTTGGGACAGATTTTTACCACTTGTGGAATTTGCTTACTACAACAGTCATCAAACCAGTATTGGAATGGCACCATTTGAGGCATTGTATGGGAGACGGTGTAGAACGCCTCTATGTTGGAATGAGATTGGAGAGGGCAAGTTAATTGGTCCTGATTTGATTAAAGAAACTGAAGAAAAAGTGAAGATGATTCGGGATCGGTTGAAAGCAGCTTCAGACCGACAGAAATCTTATTCAGATTTGAAAAGAAGGGACATAGAATTTGATGTTGGAGATAAAGTTTTTTTTAAAGTGTCTCCTTGGAAGAAAATATTGAGATTTGGTCGGAAAGGAAAGCTGAGTCCTCGTTTTATTGGTCCGTATGAATTATTAGAAAGAATCGGGCCAGTTGCTTATCGTCTTGCTTTACCACCTGAGTTGGATAGAATTCATAATGTATTCCATGTTTCTATGTTACGGAGGTATAGATCAGATCCATCTCCTATCTTGCCAGTTGAATTCATTGAAGTGAGTTTGGATCTGACATTTGAAGAAGAACCAATTGCTATTTTAGCACATGAAGTGAAAGAGTTGAGAAATAAGAAAGTGCCATTGGTGAAGGTTCTATGGAAGAATCATGGGAGAGAAGAAGCAACTTGGGAGAGTAAGCAAGCAATGCAAAAACAGTATCCTCAACTGTTTCAGAGATAATATCAGGTAATTTTGAGGACGAAATTTCTTTTTAGAGGGGGAGAATTGTAATATCCCAAAATGTACCCTAGAAGTTTTGAGATAATTGTTGTTTTGTTTGAATTAAATATATATGTGTAGTGGGAAAGGAAAGAATGTATAGAGAAAATGTATATTTTGTGTATATGGCAAGATATATAACATATATGTTGGTCAAATGGTGGGTCAAGGGAAGAGGATATTTAATTTGTGAATTGTGAAATTACTAATAAGGACAAGCGAATATAAGGGAATTAGGATTTAAAAAAAAGGGGGTATTTAAGTAATTTTCATTTTTAATTGCTTGGTGGAGATTTAAAGAGAAGAGAATGTTGACTTTTCTTCATTTCTTCTTCTTTCCTTTCTCCTTTGATGGCCGGCCACCCAAAGCAAGAGAGAGCAAGATTATGTTTTGATGTTCAAGCTCAAAATTGAAGGAGTTTTTGTGTGATTAAGTGAAAATCCAAGAAGTTTCATTATTTTGGTAAGTTCTCTTTCTTGTTCTCTTTTGTTATTTGAAGTTGCGAAAAAGTTTGAGTGTTGATACTTGATAGTAGAGTTGTATTGATTGTTATATGTTGGAATATGTTTGATTTATTTGATTGTGGAGTTGGTTTTGGTTTGAAGATGATAAGTTAAGTGGATGTTGGTATTGAAAGAGTAAGAGTGATGTTGGTTTTAGGGTTTTGAGTTGGTAAGTGTTGTTAATGTTAAGGTTGGTTTATTATTTTTGTTAGTCTTCTTGATTTTTGGGTTTTGATGGAGTTAGAAGCTGGGAATATATGTTTTGGTCGAAGGCAGTAGCATTTGGGATGCCACGCCCGTGGCCTTGGTTGCCATGGCCATGGCCATTTGTAGCCATGGCCGTGGAGGTGTGGAGCTAGGGAGGCAGAACCAATCTTTAACCCACGCCCGTGGGGGTTGGGGTGGCCACGGCTGTGGGCAATAATGTGTGTTGTTGGATTGTTAATTGCGATCTCAAGGTCTAAGAGGAGGTTAACAAGTGATAAATTGTATTGGAATTGATGTGGTTCATCATTGTTTTGGTTTAGGTTGTGAAGAAGGTGATTTGTCCTAATTTGAGAAGTGAAGAGTTCTTGGAAATAAGAAGTGTATAGAGTTGTTTAAGTGGTGCTTAAGGTAAGTACAAACTACACTATTGCATACATTCATATGATGTTGAGATTGAACATACATTTGATGATATTGATGATGTATATAAATAATGTATTATTGTGTATAATGTGGGACATAATGTGAACATTAAGGATGCATATGAATACTTTTATGAGGAACTACCTTAATGTAAATTGAGACATAAAGAGATGTGAAATTAATGTGATGAGTTATAATGATGTGAATGATATGATTGAAGCATGCCTAGATGATATGATTGAATAATGATATGTTTGTTTAGTTAATGTAATTGATATTGTGTATTATAATGAGAAATGAATTGAGAAAGTAATGTTTAAAGAGATAAATGAACGGACCTATCTGCCTCCTGCGGAACCATGCAGACCCAGTGGTTGGGCAACCGAACTTGGACTACTGATCTAGTTGGGGGAAGGTTCGATTTAGTCAGTATTACGTGCCTATTTGCCTCCTGCGTAAACATGCGGACCCAGTGGTTGGGCAACCGAGCTTGGACTACCGACCTGGTTGGGGGAAGATTCGTTACTGATAGTCTTATACGTGCCTATCTGCCTCCTGCGGAACCATGCGGACCCAGAGAGCTGGGCAACCGAACTTGGACTACCGACCTGGTTGGGGGAAGGTTCGTATATGAAGCCATGGTTGTTGGCTATAATGATAAACTTTGAATATCATATTAAATAAGTATAATGGATGATGATATAATTATTGAAATAATGAAATGTAACATTTATAAGTATGATCTTTATTGGTTGAATGTATGACAGTGATATTGATATTGCATATTATCATTATGGTTTGTACTACTGAGTTGTTAGCTCAACGCGATTGTGATTTATCGCGCAGGTGATAGAGTTGATAGGGTTGAGACAGAGGATTCTCCTAGACCTAGTTGAGTTTGTGCTTGAAGAGTTGGATTAGAGCTTAAAGATCAGAGAGTCAAGCTGCCAATCATGTATATAATCTATGTTTTGTAAATATCAAATTTTTATGTATTTGTACTTGTAAGTACTTGTTATAACTTCCGCTGTGTATTAATAAACGTTTTCATCTATTATATTTTATGGATTTCTTTTAAATGATTGAAATTTGTTTTATTTCTTTTTCGAGATATGATTTGTGTATTTTTTTTAAATTGTGGCATTTTCTATATTCAGTATACGTATAACATGATCGTATAAGCATGCTTTGTACATATACGGGATATAGGGGTGTTACAAATATATTACTCAATTGTATCATAATTCATAATTGACAGTAAAATAAAGACAAGCATGGGCCCAAAAAGGATCTAATATGCTATTCAAATTTCAGAGTTACTGTTTTGGTCCATAATGACACCATGTGTCTAGCCCCGTAGGCAATATATATATCCATGGATAATGTAACAGCCCCAGTACCTCAACCCGGCTAGACCCTTAGGCCCCAGTATCTTGGTCGTCAACCCGGCTAGACTGCTACAGTTTTTGAGGCTTACGACCCAGCCTTTTCACCCCAAAAACATCATATTTATCAGCTGGCCTGGCTTACGATCCAGTCTTTTTACCATTCCAGCGTATAGCCCGTAGGCAATCATAGGCATACTGCCAAACTCAGAACTCTGAAAATTGAATAACATACTAGGCACACAATTTATTCATATTTCTCATTATTAATCTCTTTCTCATTTTAACATATTCAATCTAGGCACATTGCCTTATTTTCATTTTTTTTTCTCACTTTTCTCATTTTTCACATCTTTCTCATTTTTCTCACTTTTCTCATTTTATCAATATCAATTCATTTCATTATTACACACATCTCATTTTTGCATTCACAGCACATTACACAAATTAGCCATTATCAAAGGCTTTTCACAATGCATTTAACACATATATGACATTACAAATGTCATAGCATATTATTCATACACAATCAATGAACCAAGAAGCTTAACACATTTTTCAACCAAAATGTGTTAAGTCCAAGTGTTATGCAAATATAAACATTATATTCAAAGTTTGTACATACTTCCAATAGCAACCCAAAGCAAGCTAAAAACAACCTTCAATCCAGTCTTTCTAACTTGCCCTTCACCACTTGGATGAAGCAAATCAATCTTCCTCAATGCCTAAACCAAATGTGATAGCAAATAATCATTTAGTATCACATTTAATGGCATTTCCAACATTAAATCATAATTACACATGTAACACCCCCACATCCAATACACGCACACTACAAACCCCACAATGTAACATACGTGCACTGAACATAGGGATGCTACGGATTTTATTAACATTCAAAACATTTTAAATGATACTAGAAGCTTTCTCATTATACATTAGAGAAAATAAGTCATTAACTTATTATATAAAACAAATATATATATATATATACCGTTACTAAATACGCAGCGGAATATAGAAAATATTTACATATATGAAAACATTTAATTCCATATTTACAAATATACACATATGTACATTAAAATCATTACTTTACAAAATATAAAAGAGCTATACATGATCGGCAAGTCTCCTCTGATCTTTAAGTTCCCAAAATCAACTCTTCACTGTCTACTCTCACTCGGTCTCGAAGAGCTCTCGGGTTCAACCCTATTACCTGCGCGATCAAACACTATCGCTCTAAGCCAACGGCTTAGTAAGACAAAATGTGCTAATGTTATGCTTCAGTGCAATGCACTGCCAATTCTCAATCCATATTATACATGTAATATCATATATGCAAGGCTAACAACATACCTTTGCATTTCATATGCCTCATTAGTTATTCATTTAACCATTCATGAACAACATTAAACAAATCATGACTCACATTAACAAAGACAAGCATTGGGCCCAAGACACACTAATATGCCATTCAATTTTCAGAGTTAATGTTTTGGTTTTGTCACATTTATCATTATCACATATACCCAACTAGGCTTCAAGGATTAGGTTCAACCAAGCTTCAAGGGGAACAAAGCATGCTAAGTCTCAACCCAACTTGGCTTCAAGAACCAAACCCAACCTAGCTTCAAGGGTTGTAACATCTCAATTAGGCTTCAAGGACTAGACCCAACCAAGCTTCAAGGGGAGTAAAACATGTTAAACTTCAACCCAACTTGACTTCAAGGATCAAGCCCAACCTAACTTCAAGAGATTGTTACTATCATTAGGCATGCCACCAACAACAAACTCTGAAAATGGAATAACACATTAGCCACACAACTCATTTATTAATTTGTTATCAATTTCATTCTCAAATGAATCAATATAGCCAATCACAATGGCTCTATATTCCATTTCATCTCAATTCACAACATAACATTTCAATCTTTCATAAACACATTCATTTGCATCATCATGTCATTCACATTATTCATATATATATATATCATCATTGATATAAACATAACAATACACATTGCTCAAATAAATTAACAATGTAGTAATGCCACATTTGAACTTACACACAATCATATAGGTTTTGTACTTACCTCAAAAACAAATCACACCACTCTTAACACTTCCTTGTTCAAGATCCTTCTACCTCTTAAATCAATGATTAATCACTATCTTCAAGACCTAAATCAAAAGTAATAGCATATACTTGTTTAGGGATACACAAGAGATAATCCAATTAGGAATTAATTAGGGCAAACCCTAACCATGACACGCTCACCCACACGGGCGTGTCCATGACCGTGCCCTAACTCCACAACACAGAAGTATTTACACGCTCAACAACATGGGCGTGTTCCTGGGCGTGTAAATTCTCAAATCTCACAGTAGCTATGACACGCTCAATAACACGGGCGTGCTACTGGTCGTGTCAAACCTACTGCCTCCAACACAATTGACACACCTAAAGACCCTGGACGTGCTCATGGGTGTGTCCGGCCACAAATCAAGATTCCGACCAAAACAACCAAACACTCAACAAAACACTTTTATCCAACAACATCCACTTCACACCATCTTAACAAAACATACTCAAAACTCATCTAAAACTTGCAACACACCAAAACAAGCCAAACACACATCAAGCACAAAACACAAAATCATCTCAAAACCCTCACCACATATACAACATCGTCTCTTCCAACCACTTACTCTTTTCTTCAATCCATACTCAACATCCATCATCCAATCACTCAAACACTTCTCACATCTCAAAATCAACCAACACACTCTTAAAAATCTATCAAACTCAAATATCATTTCAAATAAACACAAAGATCACAAGAGAACTTACCAAAGTTATAAGACTTCTTGTATCATCCACTAGATCACTTCAATCTTCCATCAATTTGAGCTTAACACATCAAGATCTTCACTTTGTCTCTTGTTTTCCTTTGTCTATGAAGGAGCCGGCCACACAAAGAAGAAAGAAGAAATGAACCACAAAAATAAAGTCAACTCTTCTTTTAATCTCCACCAAGTGTTCCAATTCAAACAATTACCAAAACACCCTTATATCATTTGTTCTAGCTTTCTTTTTAATCCAATGCCCTTAATAGTCATTTCACCAATAACCAAATAAATATCTCTACCCCCTTGACTCTTCATTTGACCAATTTATATGTTATATATATCATCATATACACAACATATACCATTCTCTCTAAACCCTATTTTCTTTCCCAATTTCTTTTCTCTTGCAATTAACACATATATTCAATCCAATATAACAACAACAACAATAACAACAACATAATCAAAACTTCTAGAGCATATATGAGGATATTACAACACATCACTCCTACAAATTTTTAAAAATTTAGCATTTCCTTACGTCAACATTGGATTTTCATTCTGCTACAATTAAATTAGTGTTTTAAGTTTATTTATATTATTAAAAACATATTTTAATACATTTAAATCATTTGCATTATAAAAATACACTCTTATATACAAAATCTCAAAAATGGCATAACCTTCCCCCATTGAAGGTTTTTCATTCCAACACAATCCATTACTCATTCCAAGCTTATATTCATCACTTTTAACACTAAACAACATGCTTAAACAAATAAAATCACACAATTCAACCACTTTGAAAAATCACTTTTCCAAAATCCTAAATCTCCACTTCCATTCTCAAACTCCAACCCAACACCACCAAATCCAATATTTGACTTTAAAATACTTGTTTATGAATCAAAACAACTCATTTGGAATCAATTTGCACAATTAAAATTCATGTTTTCAAAACCCCAAAAATCCATAACCCTAAATTCTCTCTCTTAACCATTCTTTAACCAAACTCCATCATCTCTTCAATCTAACCTTAGAATCATTGTTAACTACCCAAAATAACATCATACACACCAATTCCAACAATTATAATATACTACATAAAAATTTAAATTCTCACATAATCTAAAATTTCCAAGGAATTCAAAGAAAAGAGATGGAAACTTACTAATTTTGGTGGAAATCACCAAAAATCCACTTGAAACTTGTTAATTCCTTCAATTTATGGATTATGGAAGAAGCAAAATCCTTGGTCTTTAAACATCCATGGAAGCCACGTTCTTGAGAAGAAGAAGAAGAAGAAGAAGAAGAAGAAGATTTTTAGTATTGTTTCCTTTTCATCTTTTTTTTAACCACATATATATATTAAAATAATTTAATATTTAATATTTAATTATTTTTTTTAATAAATTAAAAGTCCTAATTTCCCTCTTCCATTCAAAATTAATTTTTTTTGAATTATTTTATTAATTTTGAATTTATAAGATTTAATTACTAAAATACCCTTTTCTTTTAAAAAGTGTTGACTTTTATATATGTTATGTATATTTTGAATATATATCATATATATATATATTCCACTTTTTCATTTAAAATCCCTTCATTTTTTTATTTAAAACTATTAATTTAATTTATTCTTTTAATTTATAATTTATTTTATCAAATTTTCCAAAAATTAGAAATTTTCAAAAATTTTTGGATGTTACAATTCTCTCCCCCTGAAATAAATTTCATCCTCGAAATTACCTGTCCTCAAGTCTGGAACAAATGCACTCTCTTATTCCTCAATTCTTTAACCTCTCATGCTAAAATGGCCACTGGTTCTTCCTCGTAAGTCAGATCTGGACTCACCTCAATGGACTCCACTAACAAGATATGAGATGGGTCAGACCTGTATCTCCGAAGCATCGAGACATGGAAAACATTATGTATTCAATCCAACTTAGGCGGCAAAGCTAGTCTATAAGCTACTGGACCAACTCTCTCCAACACCTCATATGGTCCTATGAAACGAGGACTCAACTTCCCTTTGCGGCCAAATCTCAAAATCTTCTTCCATGGAGATACCTTCAGAAACACTTTATCTCCCACATTGAACTCTATGTCTCTTCTCTTTAAATCTGAATAAGATTTCTATCGGTCTGAAGCTACTTTCAAACGACCCCAAATCACCTTCACTTTCTCCTCTATTTCCTTAATCAAATCGGGACCAACCAGTTTACCTTCTCCAACTTCATCCCAACACAAAGGTGTCCTACATCTCCTGCCATATAAAGCCTCATAGGGAGTCATCCCAATACTCGAATGATGACTATTGTTATAAGCAAATTCAATTAATGGCAAAAATCTGTCCCAATTCTCGGCAAAATCAATGATACAACTCCTCAACATATTCTCCAGAATCTGTATCACTCTCTCTGATTGTCCATCTAATCTGAGGATGGAAAGAAGTACTAAAATGCAATCGAGAACCTAGAGCATTATGCAAACTCTTCCAAAACCTCGAAGTAAACCGGGGATCTCGATCCGACACCAAAGAAACTGGGACTCCATGCAACCTGACTATCTCATTGATATACAGCTCAGCCAATCTCTCAAGAGAATAATCCATCCGAACTGGAAGAAAATGAGCTATCTTCGTCATCTGATCAACTATCACCCAAATTGCATCATGCTTCTTTTGAGTTAAAGGCAGTCTAGTCACAAAATCCATTGTCACTCGCTCCCATTTCCACTCTGGCACTGATAAAGGTTGGAGAAATCTTGAAGAAACTTGGTGCTCAGCCTTCACTTTCTGGCAAGTGAGACATCTGGATACAAACTCTGCTATGTCCCTCTTCATACCTAACCACCAATAATGTCGCTTCAAGTCCTGATACATCTTGGTACTCCCATGGTGCATAGCAAAAAGTGACTGATGTGCTTCCTCTAATATCATTCTTTTCAATTTTGCATCATCAGGAATACACAATCTATCTCTATACCATAGACTGCCATCACCCCTCAAATAAAAGTCTTGACTTTCCCCTTTCTGACAAACCAACACAATTTTCTGAATTCTCTCATCTGCTAATTGAGCCTCCCTAATATGATCCAACAAGACTGGCCTCAACTGCAACTGAGCCATCAAAACACCATCATCAGAATACTCAAATCTAGCATGCAATGCTCTTAACTCAACAAGCAACGAGAGAGAATAAGCAGTCAAACCTGCTAAATATTTCTGACTCAAGGCATCAGCAACAACATTTGCCTTACCAGGATGATAATCAATCAAACAGTTGTAGTCTTTAATAAACTCTAACCACCGCCTCTGCAGAAGATTCAACTCTCTCTGAACACCCAGGTATTTCAAACTCTTATGATTTGTATAAATGAAACACTTTTCCCCATACAAATAATGCCGCCAAATCTTTAAGGCAAAGACTATTGCTGCTAATTCCAAATCAAGCGTTGGATAATTCAGCTCATGCAGTTTCAACTATCGAGAGGCATAAGCAATGACTCTACCCTCCTGCATCAAAACACAACCTAAACCATTGTGTGAAGCATCACTATATATCACATATGGTTTACCTTCTATAGGTAGGGTAAGGACAGGAGCTTGAGTCAACATCTCCCTCAGCTGCTCAAAACTCGCCTGACACTGATCTGTCCACACAAATTTAACTCCTTTCCGAAGTAATCTGGTGAGTGGTGTAGCTATTATAGAAAACCCTTCACAAACTGACGATAATAGCCTGCCAATCCCAGAAAACTTCTAACCTCTGTCACAGTCTTCGGTGGACTCCAATTCAAGATAGCCTCAATTTTACTCGGATCAACTCTAATACCCTCTGCTGAAACCACATGACCAAGAAAAGCTACTTGATCTAGCCAGAACTCACACTTAGACAGTTTAGAATACAACTGCTTCTCTCTCAGAGTCTGCAATATGATCCGCAAATTCCTATCATGATCCTCCTCATTACACGAATACACCAAGATGTCATCAATGAAGACCACCACAAACTGATCTAAATATGGTCTGAATACCCTGTTCATCAAATCCATAAAAGCTGCTTGTGCATTCGTCAATCCAAAGGGCATCACCAAAAGCTCATAATGCCCATACCTCGTATGAAAAGCTATCTTGGGTACATCCACATCTCTGACTCTCAACTGATGGTATCCTGATCTTAGATCAATCTTAGAGAATACTGCTGCTCCCTTCAACTGATCAAAGAGATCATCTATCCGAGGCAAAGGATGCTTGTTCTTATGGTCACCTTATTCAACTGCCTATAATCAATACACAATCTCATGGTGCCATCCTTCTTCTTCACAAACAATACAGGCGCTCCCCATGGGGGCACACTAGGGCGGACAAACCCTTTATCCAATAACTCCTGCAACTGCACCTTCAACTCTCTCAACTCAGCAGGTGCCATCCGATAAGGGGTAATAGAGATAGGAGTGGTACTAGGCAACAAATCGATACCAAACTCCACTTCTCTCTCAGGAGGTACCTCTGGCAACTCATCAAGGAAAACATCTGGAAACTCGGCAACTGTGGGTATAATTTTAAGCAGGGATCCCACTACTCTAGTATCTACAACATGAGCAAGATAAGCCTCACATCCCTTCCGAATCATTCTCCCAGCTGAAACAAACATAGATGAAAGATACCTCTGCTCACTAGATACTATAACATCCCTACCATCCCATGTTCTCAAAGTAACACATTTCTTCTGACAGTCTACCACAGCCCCATGTTTGGATAACCAATCCATGCCCAAAATCAGATCATATTCCCTGAAAGGCATCTCAATAAGGTCACAGAGAAACTTGTCATCCTGAACAACAACTGGACTATCTCGATGCACCCTGCTCACCACAACACTATGCCCTAAAGGATTTGTCACAAAGACATCAAATCCTAGGGACTCAGAATGCAATTCAGTCATAAGCAAGATGGATGCACTTATGTATGAATGCGTAGATCTAGGATCTAATAGAGCAAGGACTAAAATACCAAAAAAAAAATGTACCTGCAATGACGGCTGAAGTATCCGGCTGCCTCTACATCACATAAACCCACTGAGATTGCCCAACCTCATCTGGCCTACTGCCTCCGGATGTAGAGCCTCCTCTCTGACTAAACCCAGGGTGACCACCTCTACTAAAACCTCTACCACCACGACCCCCTCTGACACTGGGTCAAGAAGATGCAGTATCTGCCTACCTAACCTCTGGTGGCTCGGGACAATCTCTAATAAAATGGTCTGGTGAACCATATCTAAAACACACTCCCAAAGCACCTCTCCACCAGCAGACACCTCCGTGTACTCTACCACAATGAACGCAAGTAGGTGGAGTAGGCCTCTGAGCCACTGGGGTTGGAGCACTAGCCACTGAAATTACGGTCTTTGTCTTTGTCTCTGCTGCTGTACTGACCTGCCAAACTGCCCCTGACTCCTACTAAACCTCTGAAAATTTCCCCCTCGGCCTCTCTTCACTGATGAAGACCCTGCCTCACTCTGGGGTCTTCTAACTCTGGTCTCCTCAACCCTGGCAGCTGCTGCAAGACTCTGCGCCCTCTTAACACTCCTGGCAGCTGCAACTAGCTGGGAGAAATCCTGATATCGAGAGCCTGCGATGATGCACATGATAAAGGGTCTCAGTCCCTCCTAAAACCTCCTACACCTATCAAACTCATCAGAAATGATCCCACCAGCATAGTGACTCAACCGAATAAACTCGATCTCATACTCGGTCACTGTCCTGGTATCCTGTCTCAGACTCAGGAATTCCATCTTCTTTGCATCTTTATACTCTCTCCGAGTATACTTCTGCTCAAATTCCAGTAGGAAATCATCATAGGTCAGAACTGGTGGATCATCCAGAGCATGTGGAACCGTCTTCCACCAATCATATGCATCTCTCTGCAGAAGAGATCTGGCATAATCAAACTTCTCTTCTGAACTGGCCTGTAACTGAATAAATATCCTCTGAACCTAGTCTAGCCACTGCTCTGCTAGAGTAGGGTCTGTAGTACCAACAAAGTCCTCAGCCCCATACTTTCTCAGTTTGTCATACTGCCTCACCAGTAACTGCGGCTGTGGCGGCTGTGGAACTGGAGCCTGCCTCAACAACTCTACCATATGCCATACCCAGCCAAGCGGAACCTCATCAGCTGCTGGTCTCACAGGTACAGAAATAGACGCCTCACCAGCAGATACAACTCTAGCTCCATCTCTACCCTCATCTGGTGCCACACTCTCTGCATTACCCTCAGCAGCCTGATGCGGCCGAGACGCCATAACTACCTATATCAGCAAACAAAGCAGAAGATACTATATCAGAGATCAAAAACTGCCAGTGCCAATGCATGTATTACAATTAAAAACTATTTTTCAAATCCCCCATTTTCTCTTTTTATCATCCCACCTAGGTCGAGAACCTCAAACCTAGGCTCTAATACCAAAACAAATGTAACACCCTTATACCCTATATACATACAAAACATATTTCTCTCATATGTAAAATACGCATATACGGTACATAAATGTCACAGATGGATTTACTAAATTTTTTTTTTACTTTTCCAATTTAAAATTTCAAATTCTAAATATATAAAAAAAATTAAATAGAATATAATAATTATTTGCTTGTTATAAGAACCCAAAATAAATAATATATATAAAAATCTCTGGGAAAAATTCACCAGAGTTTTGTCTGTATTTTGGATATCCCAAAATTTAGCAATTACTCAACCTGCAAAAAGAAAACACTCCCAATAATTTCCAATTACCCTCTCAACCATACTTCTCAATTTCACCAATTTTCTCAAACATTTATACATATAGATATATATAATTTAAAACACACTTACTCTCCCATTTCAAATACATTGACCCAAACATTCTTTATAATATACAATACGTAAAATTCAAAACATAATATATTATGCATAAAACTCAAAATGTACAATAACATAAAAATATATACATGTTGCTGGCAGTATTTCTGATCTCGATAGTAACTCTACAAGCTCAACTACAAGTCTAGACCCGACCTGGTCTAGAAGAACACTCTGGCTCAACTGGGTCTACCCTGTCACTTGCGCGATGGAAACAATCGCGCTAAGCCGAAGCCTAGTGGTACAAACTTTGATAATAACAATATAACTCAATGCAATACCAAATGCACAATGCATATAGATGTCACATCAATCCACTTTCTTATATTTTTCAAATAATTCATAAGCACAACTCATAACAATATATTACTCAATTGTATCATAATTCATAATTCACAGTAAAATAAAGACAAGCATGGGCCCAAAAAGGATCTAATATGCTATTCAAATTTCAGAGTTACTGTTTTGGTCCATAATGACACCATGTGTCTAGTCCCGTAGGCAATATATATATCCATGGATAATGTAACAGCCCCAGTCTCTTGGACCTCAACCTGGCTAGACCCTTAGGCCCCAGTATCTTGGTCCTCAACCCGGCTAGACTGCTACAGTTTTTGAGGCTTACGACCCAGTCTTTTCACCCCCAAAAACATCATATTTATCAGCTGGCCTGGCTTACAACACAGTCTTTTCACCATTTCAGCGTATAGCCCGTAGGCAATCATAGGTATGCCGCCAAACCCAGAACTCAAAAATTTGAATAACATACTAGGCACACAATTTATTCGTATTTCTCATTATTAATCTCTTTCTCATTTTTACATATTCAATCTAGGCACATTGCCTTATTTTCACTTTTTTTTCTCACTTTTCTCATTTTTCACATCTTTATCATTTTTCTCACTTTTCTCATTTTTATCAATATCAATTCATTTCATTATTACACATATATCATTTTTGCATTCACAACACATTACACAAATTAGCCATTATCAATGGCTTTTCACAATGCATTTAACACATTTATGACATTACAAATGTCATAGCATATTATTCATACACAATCAATGAACCAAGTAGCTTAACACATTTTTCAACCAAAATGTGTTAAGTCCAAATGTTATGCAAATATAAACATTATATTCAAAGTTTGTACATACCTCCACTAGCAACCCAAAGCAGGCTAAAAACAACGTTCAATCCAATCTTTCTAACTTGCCCTTCACCACTTGAATGAAGCAAATCAATCTCCTTCAATGCCTAAACCAAATGTGATAGCAAATAATCATTTAGTATCACATTTAATGGCATTTCCAACATTAAATCATAATTACACATCACTCCTACAAATTTCCAAAAATTTAGCCTTTCCTTACTTCAACATTGAAATTCCATTCTACTACAATTAAATTAGTGTTTTAAGTTTATATATATTATTAAAAACATATTTTAATACATTTAAATCATTTACATTATAAAAATACACTCTTATATACAAAATCTCAAAAATGGCATAACCTTCCCCCATTGAAGGTTTTCCATTCCAACACAATCCATTACTCATTCCAAGCTTATATTCATCACTTTTAACACTAAACAACATGCTTAAACAAATAAAATCACACAATTCAACTACTTTGGAAAATCACTTTTCCAAAACCCTAAATCTCCACTTCCATTCTCAAACTCCAACCCAACACCACCAAATCCAATATTTGACTTTAAAATACTTGTTTATGAATCAAAACAACTCATTTGGAATCAATTTGCACAATTAAAATTCATGTTTTCAAAACCCCAAAAATCCATAACCTTAAATTTTCTCTCTTCACCATTCTTTAACCAAACTCCATCATCTCTTCAATCTAACCTTAGAATCATTGTTAACTACCCAAAATAACATCATACACACCAATTCCAACAATTATAACATACTACATAAAAATTCAAATTCTCACATAATCTAAATTTCCAAGGAATTCAAAGAAAAGAGATGAAAACTTACTAATTTTGGTGGAAATCACCAAAAATCCACTTGAAACTTGTTAATGCCTTCAATTTATGGAGTATGAAAGAAGCAAAATCCTTGGTCTTCAAACATCCATGGAAGCCACGTTCTTGAGAAGAAGAAGAAGAAGAAGAAGAAGAAGAAGAAGATTTTTAGTATTATTTCCTTTTCATCTTTTTTTTAACCACATATATATATATTAAAATAATTTAATATTTAATTATTTAATTTAATTTTTTTAATAAATTACAAGTTCTAATTTTCCTCTTCCATTGAAAATTAATTTGTTTTTGAATTATTTTATTAATTTTGAATTTATAAGATTTAATTACCAAAATACCTTTTTCTTTTAAAAAGTGTTGACTTTTATATATGTTATGTATATTTTGCATATATATCATATATATATTCAAATTTTTCATTTAAAATCCCTTCATTTTTTATTTAAAACTATTAATTTAATTTATCCTTTTAAATTATAATTTATTTTATCAAATATTTCAAAAATTAGAAATTTTCAAAAAATTTTGGATGTTACAGGATGAAAAAATAATAAAAGTAATAATAAGAGATATTTCTTTCCTTTTTATAATTTTCCATCACCTTTTGCTATTGTGTTTATTTATTTCATCCATATTTGGTTAAATACTTATAACAGTACACATAGAACAATTTTAATATTAATTTTGTTTTATTAAATTGGGGAACAACCAAACATAAAGCCAGCATACACAAGATCACTCCTGTTGCCAACTAGCCCTTCCGGGTTTTCTAATTGGTGATTTTCTCTCATTTAGCCGTAATTGATGCCTAGCCCGCCCTTTCGGGTTTTTGGAACTAGCGGATTGCTCTAACTTTTGCATAGGCAGCCCTTTTTGGGTTTTCAACCTAGCGAGCTCTTTTTCTTTTTCTCTTTTTTTATACATAAAACTTCTTCAATCTGTCAATGTTCACTGGCTCACTAAACTCGTTCCCATCCATGTCTGATAATTTCACTGCACCCTTGTTCATGACTTATTTCACAACATATGTCCCTTCCCAACTAGGCCTAAATTTCCCTCTTGGACCAGATACATTAGGCTTACATTGTTTCAACACAAAATCCCCGACTCTGAGTTTTTTGATCTTAACATTTTTATTGTAAGCCCGAGGTATCCTTCTTTGATACAGTTGATGATGATACAGTGCTTTTAGCCTTCTCTCCTTTAGTAAAGCTTACTGTGTAGATTTGCTCACTACCCATTCCGTTTCAGGCACTTCAGCTTCCAAGACCACTCTTAACGACTTGATCTCAATTTCAATTGGCAACACTACTTCCATCCCGTAAACCAAAGAGAACGGTGTCATTCCAGTCGGTGTTCGCACACTTGTTCTATATCCCCATAAAGCAAAAGGAAGAATCTCTGACCAATCCCTATATGCCTTGGTCATTTTGGACAGAATTTGCTTAATTGTCTTGTTTGTTGCTTCTATTGCACCATTAGCCTTTGGTCTATAAGGAGAAGATTGGTGATGATGGATTTGGTACTTCGAGAATAAGTCCTTAACTGCTCCTTAAAACTATACCCCATTGTTTGATATCACACTGTACGGGACCCCATACCTGCAAATGAGGTTCTTTTTAATAAATCTAGCCATTTTACTTGCCCCCAATTTGTTGAAGGATTGGCTTTAACCCATTTTTAAAAATAATCTACTGCTACTACAATAAAACGGTGACCGTTTGAGGCTGTCGGATGTATCTCTTCTATAATGTCAATCCCCCAAGTGGCAAAGGGCCAGAGTGAAGACAAAATGCAATTTTCCAGGAGGCATGTGATTCAAATTATTATACATCTGACATTGTTGGCACTTCTTTACAAACTCAATACAATCTCTCTCCGTGGTCAACCAGTAGTAACCTTGTCGAATTATCTTTTTAACTAGGACTAAACCACTCATGTGTGGACCACAACTTCCCGCATGAATTTCTGACATGATATGCTTTACTTCAAGCTTCCTCAGCATCTCAAATGTACCCCATCAGGCCATCTTCGATATAACTCTCCATGGAAGGTGATGTATTGCAAAGACCACCACTTTATGGCTCTTCTTTCTTTCTTTGTTTCCCCTAACGAGTATTCCCTTTCCTCTAAAAATTGTCTTATAGTATCATACCACGCATCATGATCTGTATCAGTTTCCATGATTGTCTCATATTCAAAGCAAGGAGTTGATGAACTGGTCAAAATCAGAGGCTTGAGGAATAAGTTGATAGGATTTTCTCATACCGAAGCCAATGTGGCTAGGGCATCAGCCATCTGCTTTTCTTCTCTTGGTAGGTGTATAAACCTACACTCCTTAAAGTTCTTCTTCATCATGGTCAAGTAATGGTGGTATGGTTTTAATTTCTCTTCTTTCAACTCTCACTCTCCATTTACTTGGGATACTACTAGTAATGAATCTCCAAAAACTTTCACCTTATCCACCTTCATAATCATTAGGGTTTCCAAACCAAAGATACATGCTTCGTACTCCACCATATTATTAGTTGCCCTAAATTTTAACTTTTTGGCTAAGGCGATAAGTTCCCCTTTGGGCGATTCTAGTATGACTCCCAAACCTGATCCTTTCCTATTCACTACTTCGTCAAAAATACATTTTTCATCCTTGTACTTCAATGGCCTCTAAATGTTAATCCAAAAATTCCAAGACTACCTCTTCGCTATCCAGTAATGGTTGTTAGGCCAAGAATTCTGCCACTGCTCTACCTTTGATTATTTGCCTGGTTACATACTCAATCTCAAATTCTTCCAATATTATCAACCATCGCCTATACTTCCCAATCAAAGAGGGTGTCTCCCTTGAGTACTTCATTGGATCCAACTTGGAAATTGCTTGCACACTATAAGGCTGAAAGTAATGCCACAACTTCTTAGAAGACCAAACCACAGCTATACATGTCTTTTCAATCATACTATACTTAATTTCGTAAGGTAGGAGCTTTCTACTCAAATAGTATACTGCGTGCTCAATCTCTGATTCATCTGCTTGGGCTAGCATGGCTCCTACTGACTCTTCTTCTACTGCTAAGTATAGTAATAGGGGTTTAACGGGTTTAGGTATTTTCAAAATAGGTGGATTCAACAAATACTCTTTTATTCATTTAAAGGCCCTTTGACACTCTTCATTCCACAGGACTGGCTGATTCTTTTTAAGAAACTTGAAGATAGGCTCACAGATTATAGTGAGCTTTCCTATAAACCTACTAATGTATTGTAATTTACCAATGAATCCCCAAACTTCTCTCTCCGTCTTAGGGGCTGGCATATCCCTGATTGCTTTAACTTTATCAGGGTCAATCTCAACGCCATTTGGACCAATCACATGTCCCAACAATTTGCCTGAGGTAACCCCGAACACACACTTCTTCGGGTTTAATCTTAGCTTATATTTCAATGCTCTATCGAAGAATAATTCTAAGTTTTAGAAGTGTTGTTCCCTTATATCTGATTTCACCGTCATATCATCAACATATACTTTGACTTCTTTGTGCACCATGTCATGAAATAATGTGGTGGCCATCCTTTAGTAGGTTGCTCCAGCATTCTTTAATCCGAACGGCATCACCCTATAACAACATATACCCCATGTAGTAATGAAAGTAGTTTTGGCTTTATCCTCTTGGGCCATTAACACTTGGTTGTATCCGAAAAATCCATCTACAAATGAATGTAGCATGCTAGAGGTTGCACTATCATGAGGACATCTATATGGGGTAAAGGAAAATTATCTTTAGGTGAAGCCTTGTTTAAATCTCTATAGTCCACACAGACCCTAATTTTTCCATCTTTCTTTGGCATGGGTACTATATTGGCTAGCCAATCTAGATAATCTATTACTTCAAGGAACTTTACTTGTATTTGTTTAGTGATCTCTTCTTTAACTAATTCAGTCCATTCCGGCCTCAAACTTCTAATCTTTTGTTTGACAGGCTTCATATGAGTGTAAGTAGGAATGAGATGTTCAGCTATTTCTCGATCTATTCCAGGAATATCCTCATAAGACCAAACAAATACTTCTTCATATTTTTTAAAATATTTTTTTCAAATCTCTCTCTCTCTCATCAAGAGTAAGGTTGGATGCTATGCTAATGTTTTTAGGATTTTCAGTTGTTCCCAAATTTAATGACTGCGTATCAACAGAGTTAATATTAAAGATGCTCATGTAACCACTATCTGAATGTATGCAACCATCAGGAGAAACATCATCTTGAAAAAGAAAACATCATCATCCTCATACAAAGCAGACAAATTAAAATCAAAATCAAATCATAAAGCAAAATATCTTCAAATTTTTCTTCAACTAGGGTAGCAATCTCCTCTGGAGTTTTCTCAGCTTTCAGGACAACTTCCTTTTCCCCTTCTGGATTGGGCTCCTTCTCGGCTGGCAGGGTGAGCTCTTTCTTCACTTGTTCCACTGACTCGGCAACATCAACAAAAATTTTAAAATTCGAGATCAACTTTTTTCATGAACATGATTGGCTCGGGCTTTCCTTGGAGTGGTCCCATGTCTGGAGCTTTGACAAAGATTTTTTTTTTTAGTGGCGGGAAGCTCATCTTTTCATTCTTCTTTGGCTGAACATCTTTGTTGGCTTCATCATATCCCAACCCTTTCTTGGAAGTTTGAGTTTTGAAATCTGAAAGCTTTGTCACACCGGCCTTTCCCTTTCCAAGACCAGCTCCGGGAAGGTAGCTCATGTTCTTCATCATGTTCAAGACCTTAGAGTCCACTACTTCATCATCAGAAATTATAGCTACTTGGAAACCATTGAGAGGCCTCTCCACCATTAGAGCATTAACAACCTCATTATCCTCGGCCTCGATGACCACCGTCTCATCTCTGTTAGGGAACTTAATCTTTAGATGGAGGGTGGAAGGAACTCCACCGAAAGGATGAAACCATGGTCATCCCAAAAGTAGAGCAAAGGTAACAGGTATGTCCAAAACAAAAAATTCTATAATAGTTTCAATTGGACCAACCTTCACAGCAGCTTTGAAAGTTCCTTCGGCGTGCCTCTTGGTATTGTCATAAGCCTGAATGGTTACCTCGGTTGGGCTTAGATCTCTTGCTAACATAGATAATTTTGGCAATATTTTAAGTGGATAAACATTTATGGCAGACCCATCATCAACCATTACACATAGAGTCCTTTTCCTTTGATTTCCACTTTGATAAAGAGAGGATGGATGTGATCTCTTCCCTCTTTCGGTAAATCCGCATTCGAAAAAGATACCATTCCCATGTCAACTTCGCTCTTCTTTTGAATGTCTTCACACTTCATTACTCCTTCAACTTTTATGAAGTTAATCAGTTCCTTCGGTGTTATAGAGGTGGAAATTGGCATGCTAACCAAGGCCTTGGCTATAGTTTCACGGTGCTTCTTAGAAGTGGCCAATAAGTCCCAAATGCTAACACTTGCTTGGGTTCTCTTCAACTGCTTAAGCACAGTATCATTTTCCTCTTCTTTGTTTCCCACTTTGACTTCCTTTCCTTTATTAGCCTCTACCTCCTTAGGTGGTAGCCTTGTATAAGGCTTACAAGATCTTGTGTTCATTGCTTCATCTTCTTCAGGTTCGAACCAGGTCCATTCCTCCTTCTTGAGTACAAGATCATCATCACTATTGCTTGAATCCCAAAACTCATTCACAACATAGATTGCTACTTCTTTACCCATCATAGTTTGTTCAACTTTGCTAAATACCACTTCTTTTTTGGTTACTTCTTCATCCAAATCTTGGAAAGAAGACATGACAAAACTTTCATGCAAACCTCCTCCAATCATGAAGGTCACCGGTAGTGGTACGCTATTGAATCTCGGTAATGGATTATCTTTGGTGTTTGGCTTGTTGGGCTCAGGCAGCTTCCCACTATCAATCAAAATTTGGATCTCATGCCTCAACCTCACACATCTATTCGTGTCGTGTCCTCGCATTTGATGAAATTGACAAAATGCTTTAGTGTTAAAATTAGGTGGAAGAGGATTAGGCAAAGGACGAGGAGTCAAGGGTTGTAATAATCCCTTATTTTGTAGTTTATTGAGGACCCAAGACAGTGGCTTCCCTAATTCTAAAAACTGTCTTCTTCCTCCTTGGCCAGTAGCATTAACTCCAACTGCCTTTTGCATGCTTTGGTTACCAGACTGGTAGTTTCCTTTCTCATTCCTTCTTGTTGAAAAGCGGTTCTTCTCCCTTTCCTATTCTTCAATTTGCAGTATAGCTTGGAGAAGATCTTTAAAATCATGGATGAGTGTATGAGACATCCTTTCGCGAAGGCTAGGTAACACTCCTCTCACGATCATTCTAATTTGATCGGATTCATCAGGCCTTCTTTTAAGCAAACAGCCTTATTCCTCCATCTTTTCACATAGTCCACAAAATTTTTGTTTGGCCTTTGTCTAATGGACCCCACTTCCATTAAGGTAACTTCCATCTTGACATTGTATCCATATTGTTGGATGAAGGCCTTGTATAGCAGATCCCAATTCTTTTGTGTGCCATCATCTAAGGTATTAAACCAAATTTGGATAACAGGGTCCAATGAGAGCATAAAGTACCTTAGAGTTTGAGCCTTAGTAGCTCGGGCAGACTACATAGCAGTGATTTACTGCTTTACATGGAGGTGAGGATTTTCGGTTCCATCAAACTTTGCAAAGGATGACATCTTGAACTTGTACGGAACTTCTTCATCTAGCTCAAATAATTTGTCAACTTTGGACATTTCTTCGGTTTTCATCTGCTTCTCAAATTTCTTTTCTAAGTCCGCAATCATCTTTTCAACATCAGAAGTTTCAGTTTTCTCCATAGCTGATCTTTCAACAATCTTTGGTTCTTTCTTCTTGTCTTGAGGATCTTAGAAGTATCACCTTATCATAATCAAAAACCACTTTAACAACTTTAGCCTTCCCCTTGTCCTTTGGCTTCTTAGTGCATGCAGATGCTTCGGCATTGTTTCCTAAAATTGTAGCCAATTGGTTCTTCATGGTCTCAGCCAGGGCCTCTTTTATTTCTTCTATCTTGGCATTGAGGGTGTCATCCACCATTCTTTGAATTTGTTCGGGCTTCATTGCTTTTGGTGAGCAAGTGATTGAGTCATTGCTAGATTCTTCATCTCCGGCGTAGGTCAGATTATTGTAAGCTTTTAAACTATCACAATCCAGGTCTGTGAGCCAAAAGGGATTAATGAGATGAGATGCAAATGTATGTATGCATCTATGCATGCATGTACAAACAATAGACAATGGAAGATAATTCCTTCCCACCTTATAACTTCTACACACGGATGGCGAGTCTCTTTTCCTAGGTATATGGTTACCAAAATACCAACATGGGGTATCTCATTTTTTAATATTTCCCTCGGACATTTCAATCAATAGTTATATTTTTAAAAAATGGAAATCAGTTCATAATAATTCCCATTAATTAGGCTTTAATCCATTCAACCAACTAAAATAGCTTTTATGCTATATTGGATTAAAACTAAATTAAGAGATTTATTATAAATAGATTTCTCACTTGAAAAAATAACTAATGATTCATGTCAAAAATAAGCCCATGATTAATAATTCTTAGTATAAACTAGTCTCACAATTGATTTTTGGTATTTCATAATTGACCTAAATAATTTGTAAGCTCTTTTAAAGGTTGGATGAAATGCAAAAATAATTTTGTTTGAAAACCCATTGTAAAAAGATTTTAAGAAAAAATGGATTTTTGACTTTGTATTTGAGTCATGAGAAAAGAATTTGTGATTTCTTTTTAGAAAAGTTTTATATCCAAAGACCATCTTGAAAAGTTTTGAAAATAGCTTTGGTCTTTTAGACTTTAAAGAAAAATTTATTTTGAGCTTACAAATGTACTTTGGTCATATTAGAAAAAGAACAAACAAAATAAGCCATGATTTAAGCCAAGATAAATTAACCATAGTCAAACAACAAGCATTTGGGGTAAAAACCTAAGGAAGGTAACTAGGCCAATTACATGAGCTTTAATCTTTGGGTTGAAAGGCTTAGGTTCCCATAGCAAGTATATACCAAATGGTACAAGGCTATGAGTGGTTATGCCATGCTCGATCTCCATACCTTGAGTGAAAGTATGATATCCCTTACATAACACAACACGGGTAACACGGGCGTCCTAACTCATGCACACGATGCAAATCTAATATGATGCAATGGATAATATCATGATAAGAAAGAATATAATAATATAAAGACCAACAGAATCAACTTCCCTTATCCCCTGTGTAGTCGCCACTATGAGCGGGGATTTTCACCTCCACTCCCGGTGGAATGGTTCTTGCGACTTCGACAGTATTTAGGTTTAGGGCCTTAGAGAACATGGCCTAAGCCTGAAGAAAATGGAGTCACCACCCGGACGACCTGGGAAAAAGAAAGGGGTGGATGACTCGATTCCTAAGGAATCCCCAACCCCTTAATGGATTCAAAAAGTTGGATACATATGGGGAAGGTGAGAAACGGCCCAGTACCCCCCACAATGCCCGGTTCATTAGAACCGGCCTCCTTTGCAGGTCTTAATATTATAAAATTTTTAAGTATAATAATATTATCCATATTACAAGCAACAATTAAAATAAAGCATCATTATATTAAAATCAAAGCAATGTCCAAACGAAACAAATAAATGGACACCCATCCGATGATGAAAATATGTCCTTACATCGCCCATGTCTAAAACTAAATAGGATACCCACTGAAAGGTGAAAACATGTCCTTTACATTGATCCAAAAACTTTAAAATAAAATAAATTACATGATGCTCACGACATGAGGTACCCAAAATATGGAAACATAGCTCTTACAATATTTTGAAATCAAAATAAATTAATAAAAGTAAACAACCATTCATCATAAATAAATCATTCATCAAAGACATCAAACATCAATCAAAATATATAATAAACATTCATCCAATTTAAATAAAATAGTAAATATATTAACTTTAGGGGTTCATGCATCAATTAAGGTTTCTAGGGTTTTATGTTTAATAACTAGGGTTTTGCATATACTAGTTTAATTAGTTGAGAAATATTTTAAGGAAATAACATAGCTACTGGATGTTTTAAAGATTTTGGTTTTAAGCAAACAAATTGTTGTTTTGGTTTTTAGAAAGGTGTAATTAAGATTTTAGATTTGAAAAACATATTTTAAGGCTATTAAGGTTTTAGGGTTTTACGGTTAAGATATTATGGTTTTATGGTTTGAAATCTTGATTATGTAGATTATGATTTTGGATTTAGAATTTTATGCTTTTCCGTGATCAAAGTTGAGTGTGCTTTTAATATTGTCTGTAATAACTACTTATGTATTTTTTAGGTGAAATAAACATTAAATGCTAAATTAATTATCGAAAGATTAACATAACTCAATGAATAAAATTATAATAAAAAAGCTACTGTGAAGGTTTGAAAATAAAATGAATTAAGAAATAGGGTTTGAATAACTTAGGGTTTATGAAATTAGATTTGTGTTTTGAATGATATTATTATTTACTTTAATTAAGATCTTAGGTATTGTATGAATTAATTTATGCTACTGTGTAAACTAAATTGAAGGAAAAATTAAATAACTAAGGCAATGTGATGATGGCTTGAAAGTTGAAGTTGATTAATGATTTAATAAAATGAAGTTAGAGCAATTTACCTAAGTTTGAAGGCTCCACCAAATTTGAAGAAATTGAAACAAGCTGTTGCCTACTTAAGATTTTATTTTGGTTGAGCAAAGCAATTTGGAGATGATTGCTTGTTGCCTCCTTTGGTTGCTGTCTTGGATTTCTCCTTGCTTGCTAGGGTTTTCTTTTGGCCGAAAGAATTGAAGGGTCCCGAGTTCGGTTCCAATTTTTTTTTTTTAAAGATACAAGTTCCATCCTTCCTAAAGTCCCGTTTTGTGTCTTTTAATGTGGTATTTTTAGGAAAACATCAAAACCTAATTCTAATTGTCTAAGGAAATAAAAACCATTTAGGAAAAGAAATCAAAACCAAATAAAATTCGGTTTTGAAAAAAACTGCGCTGGCGAAAACTACTACAGGCCACGGGCGGGCCAACATGAAAATTGTGAGAGTTGGGGCACCGGCTAGCCATTTCACCGCAGGAATTTCTTGCAGCGAATTGTCTTGTGGCCAATTTTGCCAACAACGAAATTTTTTCGTCACCGATTCTTCCGTTGCCGATTATTTATTTATTTATTTACCTTTTCTAATATTACCTTTTTTATTTTTATTTTTATTAAAAATTAAAAATAATAAATATTAAAATAAATATTATTTAATTAAAATACCACAAAAGTTATTTTGGACTATTTTAAAAATATTAGACCAGACTAGGTCAAAAATTAAGGGTCTACAGGCGTGTCATAGCTACAATGATGAAATTAAATGATATGACCAGTAACACGCCCTTGTCATTGGGCGTGTCATAGCTACTGTGATGAAAGTTAAGTGCAAGGCCAGTGACAAGCCCATATCGTTGGGCATGTCGTAGCTACTGTAATGCAAGAGTAGTGACACGGGCAGTGACACGCTAATGATGTTGGGTGTGTCAAAGCTTTTGTAAAATGAGCAAGTGAAACGGTCATTGACACGCCCATGTCATTAGGCATGTCACTTGAAGAATTTGTCTAAAGTGGTTCTTTTCCTTAATTTTCATCCGTGATTTCGGCCTAAATGATTATAAGGCCTTAAAGTGTAAGGGATTATTGAAATTTATCCTATCAAGTAGTGCAATAAATTTTGAATGTATGATAAATTTGTGTGATGCTAAGTGTTGATCAAAGAATTGTTCCATTGAAGTACTATACATAATTTAATGTTAGTTAAAAACTGATGAATTGCCTAAAACATACTGATTTTAGATCTAGTTTTGGATTAAATGGCTAGCCAGAGGAAGGATAGCCATAGTGACAGTGGGCATCTCATGCCATCAATGGATACATTGTATCATCAGTGACAGTAGGCATAATTGCCATTATATATTCTTGAGATTTAGCAACACTAACCTGTTATTCAAACCTATGATATGAGTTCAGTATGTATGGACATATTTAATGTAGTTATCTAAATTGAAAATATATGTGAATATGATGTAATGAATAATGGAAGAAAAGCAAAATAATAATATAAGTCAATTACATGCAATCGACTTATTAGGTTACAATGTGAAAGTGTTGGTGATGTATATATAAATGTTTCCAAGTGAAAGTTCTAATGCACGGAATAGAAATGTTATGCTCAAGTTATTGAAATGATCAATAACGTTCTAAGTGTTATAATGATTGAAAGTGTATATAATGATATAAGATACAAAGTGCCCCAAAGTATAGTACTAAATCTAAGTGCCAAAATTATAGATTGAATGAAATTATCTTATATGCAAAACTGAAAAGTAAGTATTAAATAAAATGATTCAAAAAGAGGAAAGTTGCAATACCAAAAGTGTAGTATAGCATGATGTCTGTCATAAAGTTAAAGTTATTATTTTGTGTAATCAAAATATTATGTTGGTTTGTTATTGAAAATAGTTAATATATTAATACATTTCTTAAAACTGAGTGTTATTACTATATTTTCATAAGTATTTTTCTTTAATATTAAGTGACAAAATATGTTTATACAAGCACCACTAAGCTTTTTATCGTGTTAGAATTGTTTTCTAACACGCAGGTATCAAGTAATTGGAGCAAGTTAAGAAGTGGAATTAAGGATCTCAGAAATTATCTATAGCACACATCGAGATCTTTTGTATATTGTACTCATAAGTTATGAAATATATATGTACAATTTAGTTTAGCTATTTGAGAAATTGTACAAATTATTAAACATGAAAGGAATATATATATTTAGAGGATGAAGTTTGATATTCTAGTGAATAATTATCAAATAAAGCAATGTATTATGTATTTATTTGATTTGATAAACTTATGATGGTTATATGATTTATAATTAGTATTTAGATTATTGGAGATATTGGAAATTGGTTTAAATGTTTGATTTATAAGTGTTGTATTATATAGATTGTATTATTATTCATGAAATTTTTGTTAGTTGGAAGAGAACTTTGTAAATGAATTGATTGGAGCACTGACAGTATATCGAGTAACATTCTCTGATAGTTTTCTATAAGAATTGTCAAAGGATGTTACATGCTTAGACTTGGCCATGCCCAACTTCTTCAGGTCAATCCTCACATCATTATGTTTTGCCACGTTTCCATCTCCACCACCTCCTCAATATGCTCATTAACACCCATACACCCTCAAGGCTCCTGTTCCTTAGCCTCTTGTAGTTTAGCTTACCACATCATCCTTCCTTTGCCCAAATTTCACTCTCTTTCTCCATGTATAGTCCTGCTACACTTGGGATAAAGAGAGAATCTTCATTTATAGAAAATGTTTGCATGAACTCTCCCCCATTTTCATCTTAATTTAACTAGTTAATTCACAATTTAGCTCCATTGCTATCAAAATTCCCACAAAGCTTAGTCTCAATCTCCCATTCATAGACTGATTAGAAAATAAGAGGCTCTCAATACACTTCCTAACCTACTCAACATTGTGGAGGACCATAACTCCGAAGGCAACCTTAAACACTGCACTTATATAAGAAGTGGTTGAATGGCCTCAAGGTACATCTTCATTATTCGCTTTCATTGCACTAGGATGAAAGATTTCTTATCACACGTATAAGGGCCCTCTTTTAATACCTTTTTTAGACATAAAATTAAGTATAAAAAGATTCTCGCCAGAAGGTGAACATATTGAAGCTCTCAGTGCTTCCATTTTGCATTTATGAACCTCTTCATGCTATGGAACCTAGGATTAGCACCATAAAAACTTCCGACCAAGGCATTTTTCATCATTAGATCTCAGATTCAATCTCATTGGAATGGAATTTCACCACCCTCTATCCATTTAAGACTTTGGGTTCTACACATTAGTACCTACAATAACTAGCACAACATTACTGCCTTCCACGATGGTGTCTTAGACTATCTGATGAATATCCATCATCACCCCGACTACCCAATATGGCAAGATAATCTAGGCAAACTCATATTGATGAGCCATGTTGTAGGTATGGCTAACCTAGTCAGCATGCCATTGTAATAGAAAAAAAAAAGAGATCAACTAAAGGCTACACAAGCTGTAAAAGAATCACAAAGTAGTAAGCATATAACTATCTAAACTCATCTGGAAGAAAGGGATGACAGGTATGAGGAACCATAAATTGCTCAAAGTGTAGTCCATCACTAGCTAGATAGTTGACCTCATCACTTAGCTAGAAGTAGCTTGAGATACACTTAGATGAAGGAGCAACAGACCGTGGAACTACGAAACTGACATGCATGCCATTTCTTCTCATCACCACCTAAGTTGATAGTGCCTCCCCGCCTTGGAATAGAATGAATAGCCCCTACAGCACTGGTCTTAAGATAAGAGCCTCTAGAGGAAGGATGAGTTTGCTAGGAAGAATCACAGATGTAATAACAATCTTCATAATTAAGAAGCCCCTACAAAAGATGTCAATAGTCCAGTGTCAGGAAGTCAAGAAACCCGATGGGCTTCAGCTTTTCTTTCATGTCCTCGCTCGAGTAGATGAGGAAAAAGTTAGAGTGACTAACTCTCAATTTGGTTACCCATGGGTGTTGATTATCCAAATGTTAAGTCAATTATATGCATAGGTATTGTAAAAAACAATGTGATGTAAACATGTTTTAGATCGTACATATCCTTGTCAATGTTTCAAGGCCATAATCCTAAGTTGTGCTATTTTATCCTATTTGTTTACTAAAACGAAATGAGAAAGGCATTTCTGTGGTTTTCCAGTCAAAACATGTGAGTGTAACAAATGCTGGATTAACATTGCAAATATCCAAAAATTCTATGCCAAAATGTATATAACTAAAATTTTAGGCCAAAAATGCAAATATGAAAAGTACCTTGATAGCTCAAGTATGTGAAATGTGAGTGTGGCCCTCCACAAGAAGGTCCACAACATCAATAGCATTGGTGTTTTGAGAAGAAGCCATCTTGAATTAGTGGTAATAGAAAATCTAGAGCAAGAAGCTTTAGATAGAGAGAGTGAGTGAGGTGTACAAGTGAGCACCTCGCACCCTCTTATGTAGGGGTGGCCCCAAGGCCCCAACTTTGATTTAGCATCCAAATGAGCTCTAAATTTAGTGTTGTTAGATTCGGCAATCTTGTAGCAACAACATTGTTAATTAACAGAAGTTTAGGAAACCCCTGGCATTATAGACAAATGACAAATGTCCACTAGATGGTCCGCCACAGATGCACTGTAATAATACACATATTAATGGATCAACATATATGATCTATAAGCCCAAGAAAACTTGGCAAAACATGTTTGCATTTTTAAACATTCACTCAATTTGCATAATTATTCTATTGAGCCTGGTGCCACCCATACAATAGGGAGCGGTTGTGAACCATTAATTTTGTACTAAGATTGAAACCCATACGATGACTGCTCCAATGCAATAAGAATGACACAATTCAAACACCGATCGGGCCTGTTACAGGCACACGATTGTTGCACAGTAGCCTTGTACTTGTGCATTTTAACCTTTTTACCCTTTTTAGTTTTTTTTTTCTATAAATAGTAAGCCTTCCTTAGCTTCCAACTACACTAGAAAGGAAAGTAACCAAATTTTCTACCTTTCTTTCTTCTCTTCTCCCTTTTTTAGCCTTCTAAGATAGGGGCTCTTCAACAGTAAAAGGTCATTCCTTTTTATTCTAGACTGTCTAAAGCCTAGCTTGGGTGCTTGCTTAAATAAATAAATTCATAAATAATTTGTCATTAAAATTTATTTTAACCTTATTCTTCAGAACCTTTGGTTTTAGAGTGGAATTGGGCCTAAGCCCAAATCATATCCAGGCCTAAAGTCCTTCAAGCTAAGCCCAAAGGTGGAACTAAGGAGTGGGAAGTCTCTTCAACCAATCCTTAAGTCAAGCAAGAGGAAATATTCAAAAATAACATACCTAAACTCATCTTTTTCAAAGTTCAATTTTAACCAAACAATCATCAAAACATGATAAAATCAACTTAAGCCCTTAGCAATCAAAGACATGAATTACTAAGAATTTTGATTTTGATTCAAAGGGGTATGTAGGCACATCTTGGGATTTCAACCCAAATGGTGAGGCCACCTAAAAGCTAAAAAATTGTTTCTCTTCCTTTACTTTTCTTTATTTTATTTACTTTAGGGAATGTGTGCCTATCTTAGTAGCCATAAGGGTTAGAGGTAGGATTCCCTTTATTTGGGATTTCGAGAAGTAATTTAATTACTTTCCTTAAATGTTTATGGATGTCATTTAATAAACTGCTCATGCATAATTATAATTGCCATTTATCTTAAATGACATTCATAAAAATGAACTTTAAAAATTAAAGTTTCATTAACGGGAAATTAAATTTTTCTTAACTTGAAAACCTAGTTCAGGAACTACCATGACTAGTATAAGACTAGTGCTTTTTTTAAGTTCAAAATATCTTTTTTAGTAAAAATTAAATGAATTTTTTCTTAAATTTTTTGAAACTAAATAAATTAAGGTGACAACTTATCCAAAGTGGTTTTTGAAATAAAATCATCAAATATTTTTCAAAATAAACGGTATCCCTTTTTCAAAACAAAAGCATAATTTTTAAACATGTGGTTACCAAACTGAGCAAAGATCATATGTATCTAGTGGTTTTGTATAAAGTTGAACCCAAATGTATATTTTGCCTCCCTTATTGGGCTAGACTGCTGCTTGGGCAAGATCTCATAAAAGTATCTCTCTTTTTCGTATTTATGCCATACAATTTCTTTTTATTACTTGATATAAAGGTACTATTTTAGTACTTATGCCTTACTTATACAACGATCAACTAGTAACTGAAAAATGAACAAATAAAAAACCAATAAAAAAAATTGGTTATCTAGAGTAATATAAATCTTTAATTCCTAATATCAACACCCTTTTTCCCATATTTGAGTTTTGGAAGTGAACCACTGAAATACAAAGGAAGCACCGATTCAACCTTCAAATTATGGCTTTCTTCAACTGAACTACTCATTAAATTGAAGCTATTCCCTTAAAAAAAAATTTGATGCCATTTTAAAAATTAAGGATTAGATTTTATAAATATTGAAGTGCCTAGAGTATTTTATAATATGAAAAAATAAACATATAATATAATAAATAATATCGACTTTAAGAGATATATATTCTTACTAATACATCAAAGCTTTTGGTTGTTAGCAGACCATTTAAAGAGGCATTTCACATTCTAATAATTGGTTGTTGAATATTAGCTAGAATGTAATTGGTTTGATCCCAAATGTGGAGACCATAGTTAATGAATAACTGCATAATTTATGTAAAAATTTTATCTTAATTACTTCTTTAATTTACCATCACTAGTTATCATTTTATTTCATTCTTGTAGACTTTGATAGCCAATATCTTTTTTTCTTTCAAATATTGATGCATAACAGATAATAGAATGAACAATCTTAATATTCATAGAGTAATTTAATAAAAAATTACACTAGTGATGGTTTGGTAATTCTTCCCAAATGTTGAGGGTAACACTTGAATATTTCTTGGGCCTTTGTAATGATATCCATCACCCTTCAACAAAATTCTATCATTTAAGTCTCCAAAAATGTATTATTCTATTTTCGTAAAGTTTTAACAAATCTTCTTTCCTTAATTATTTTTAGTAGTAATATGAGATTGAGGTATCCTTTGCAGCATATTGATTGCCTCATTAGATATTTTATTTGCAATTGATTTATTTCTTTTTTGGTTGAGTTTAGTGTTATACCCAAATTTAGCAAGTGTGATGATTCTAGAGAATGTCGGCTTATGGTTGTTGGGTGCCATGTAGAACCCAGATTGGGTCCTCATATATTTTTGAAATATGTGTATGCTTAAATTAATCTCTTAAACCATCATTTACCATTTTATATGTACACATATATATTGTATATGTAACACTCTTATACCCTATATACACCCCATATATATAAAATACATATACATAATACAAAAATGTCACCGTCCTTATCATTTAAAGATTTTCTATAATTATAAGAAAAATATTTTAATCCTTAAAATATACTTTAATACATAAATAAAAATACTCATTAGTACTTTAATTACCAAAAATACAAATTCGCCAGAGTTTTGTCTATAAATTGAAAATTGTCAAAATATCAAACATTCACACCCTACACAAAAACCCACTCCCAATATTCATTTATTCATCATTTTCTCCAAAAATGCCCAATGGCTCAAAATAATCCAACATTACATTATATATTTATTTATTTACAAAGGATCTCAAATACTTAAATTTACTCCAATAAACTCTAACTTTATAACATTAATAAATATTAACATACTATATGCATATATTAAAGTACAAAACTAGAGAATACATGATATGCTGGTCCTCTGGTCTTCTGGCAGAAGCTAACTTCTAGTAATACCCCAAGTCGTTAGACCTACTCTAGTCTAGTAGAACTCTCTCTATCAATTATGGCACCTGTGCGATAGACAAATTGCACTAAGCCACTTGCTTAATAGTAAATACTTTGGTACTAAAACAATGAAATTTAAATAAAATACCAAAAATTACATTATGCCTCAATGATACACAAAATAAATATAGTTTATCAACATATCAATCACTAAAACATATTAGGCCAAAAATTCTTATATATTGGTCTAGTTTTAGAAATATTGTTTTGGCCTGTCTTAATATCAATGACACTAGCGTGTCTTGCTCAACGGGGTAATCATAACTCTAATATCAGTGTATCTCATCCGAAGACATAATCATAACTATGACACCAACATGTCTCGTCCGAAGACGTATGGCAATGCCAAACCAATCCATAAAAAAATTTTCCAAGACTAGACATTATATAAAGCAACATGCAATTCACATTTATCATATTCCACTTTTTCCATGTTTTCCACATTTCACATTTTTTTTCCAAATTTCCATTCATATTCAACATTATTTTCATTCACATTATAAATGCAACCAATTTCCACATGTTAGTGCATAGTTAGCACTTTTTATAATTTGTACATATCATCACTAGTAGCTATTCTTTAATGGTTAAACATATCATAATTTATTTAAATTACACATTGTTGCTTCAAACAATGCTTATCACACACAAATAACAATATTCAAGTAACATAACACATTCATCCATATGCAATGTCTTATGTTTAAAGTAATACAATTAATAAAATGGTTACCAAAGGATGTATTAACCTCACATTTAATAAAATGTAAGCCAAATCTCCACATAACACCAAGTTCAATAAATGCCCTTCACCACTTTGATATGGCAATTTGTCTCTACTCACTTCCTAATTAAAATGTGAGTGAAATAATTCATTAGAACCACATTTCTATATACTTGAGCTAATAAAACTTAATTTAGCACATTCCCTTGAAATTTTCTATTTTTTCCCTAATAAACTTTAATTTTATAAATCTATTCTAATCAATTCTAAATCATGTTTTAAGTTCAATTATACCTTTAAAATTATATTCTATAACAATTTAAGCATTTAAATTCAATTTTTATCAATTCTTTACAAAAATCCTATGAAAAGCCTAAATTCAGTTCTTCTTTTCCCAAACTCCCTCCAATCCTAGCTATCTCAATCATTTAACCATAAAATAATTACTTATACATTAAAATAACTTCATTGCAACTCATTTTTTCAATTATCTTTGCCTCCATCAAAATCTCAAATTACACATATTCTACATTTCACAGAAAGCTTCTCCAATTTTAAGAAAACTTACACATCACTTATAAATTCTCCAAAATCACCCTTCCTCCTTAAAAATTTGAGGAAAACTTGAGTATTAGAAGAACAAAAAAAATTCTTTTCATCACCCATGGAGTTTGCCATGCTAGGAGGAGAGGAAGAAGATGAAGCAATTTTAATTTTTTTTATTTCCTTTCTTTTATTTTCAATCATATATATATATATTAATTAATAATTAATTTTATAATTATCTTCTTCCACCACCCAAAAATCATTTTAATTTTAATTTTCTTAACTTTTTACCCTTTTACTATTCAACCTTTGACTTTACTATTTTACTATTTTTGATATTTTCGTTTTCTGGTGGTATTTATATTTTAGGCATATTTCATTTATATTTCACATATAAATTTCCTATTTCATACTTCCAACACCTCACATAGTATGTTGTCAGATATATCAAATATTTTTCATAAGATTATTGAAAAAGTTAGTATGGTTGATTTTACAGATGGTCGTTCAAAACTAGAGTTTAAGCAAGTAATATTTGATCAGATTATTTTCAACAAAAGAAATCATGATGAGTATCATAGTCAAGGGTTTTGTGATTGTGAAGAATATAGAAGAATTAATAGGGTATTAGCAGTCATATCATGACAAATAGATAAATTTTCTGAAGAAGATTGTTAGCCTTAATAGATTTAGTGTTGTGTGAAGTGTTTAATTAAAACCTACTTCATTTTTCAGTATCATTAAGGATGTCTAGAAAAGTAAATCTAGAATTAGTCTTAGTTATGATGTTAATTTTCATATTTAGTTTCTTATCTATAGTAGTAATTGTTCTACTAATGATAGAGTATGCTTTGTATGAAACTTGCAACTTATGCTGATCTGGTTTCGCTACACCAGAAATATCTGTAGAAGATCAAGACAGATTTAAGGTTTACTGATTCTAGGATTGAAAGACAAGTTGTTCATAGAAGAAGAATAGAACATTTGTTTAGACCACATATTATAGGTTTTCATATTCAAAATATGATTAGAAGAGAGAATAGTATTCCAGAAGAATTAAAAGATTGGTCTGTAGATAATTATCTAGAATTTTTTTCATAACAAGACAGTACATTTAATCAGTGAGTATTTTAATATAAAAAAATACTAGAATTAGATTGTTGAGAGAAGATTATGAGGAAAGTTATAATATTTTACAAATTCATCAAAATTATTTAAGAGCAGTTATTAGATGTTTAGATATTCCTAGAGATTGTATAGATCCATTAATTAGTTATTTAGAAAAGAATTTAGTAGAAGTGTCTTTTACATCTTTAGCTTCAACAGCAGTTTGGAAAGATCAATTGTATGGTCCTTAGAAGTTCTTAGATGTTAAGGGTTATTTAATTTTATGTGTCATGTATAAAGTGTCATTTGAGTTTATATGTCATTAGTTTGTGTTAGACTATTATCAAGAAAAGAGAGGAAAAGATACTATTGCTAGAGATAGTATCTGATGATAGAATCTTTTATTGAAATCCTAAGTGGAAAGAGTTGTACTCTGTTGGAACATGACTTGGCTATTTGTCTGAACAGTAGAGGGTGTTGACATTTTGTCGCTATATAAGTCCTGTGTTTAGCTGGTAGGGCATTTTAAGGCAGTAAATCATTGATCTGTTCATTCACCCCTAAGATATCAGACAAAGCAGTATGTTAGTTCAAGTTAGAGGTACAGTAATTTACTTTCTTAGGAATTTATAAAAGTCTTTTTGGAATCATCCTTTTCTTTTTTTGTCAGTTCTTGATCTATAGTGTCTAATTATGTCAAACTTGTAGATGTTATTGGCATATGTTTTGTAATAAAAATGTTCGTGTTTAAGTCACAATAGTCTTTGTTAGAGTCACAGTCATTTGTAGTTTATCACATGTTTGTGATAATAATTTGTGTTTAAACGAGTCAAGAAATAAATTTAAGTTTTGTATTTAATAATAATAGAAATAAAAATTAAATAGGAAAAAATGCAAAAAAATGAAAATAGTTTTGCTTTCTGGATGAATAAAGATTCATCTTTTTACAAGTGGTATGAAAAGGTTTTCACTCCAAAAGAAAGAACAAATCTCAAAACAAAATTCTTTGAAAAACAAAAGCAAGGAGATAAAAGAAATTTTGGAGATTTTGCTGCAGATTCTCTTTCAAAAAAATGATTTGAAATTGCAGTATATTTTACAAGAAAATTAGAGCTTTATGAGAAATTTTTCTTATATCAGAATAAGATAGGAGGAAAAAAGGATTTTAAAGATTTTGTAATTGATTTTCTTCCTTATTTAGGATACAAAATTCCTGATTTTCAAAATGAAAAGTTTTTATCAGCTTTGTCGTCCGCCTATGCCAAAGGTATTAGTGCAGATAATCCAATTGGTTGGAAAATAGTTGCTAAGAAACAGGATAAGAAAATTGTTTCTAATGTTAATAAATTTAGAACTCATGTTAATTGTTACCAGTGTGGAAAAACATGTCACTATGCTAACAGGTATAGCATCAAGCAACATATTCAAGCTTTAGAGCCAAATCTAGAAAATATATCTGAGGCTAAGACAAAAGTCAAATAAAAAAAATCCACAATTTCACCATCAGATGAGCAAAATTGTGATTCATCCATTAGCAAAGAAAAATCCAAAAAATCTAAAGTAGAGGCTATGGTGTCAAGTCAATCTTTAAAGTTATCTCAAGATGAATCATTAAGACAAAATTTAGTGATTTTGTCGTGTCAATCTTTAAAGTTAAGTCCATATTTATCCTTAATAAATTTTACTTTAGAGAAGCCTATAGTGTTATTTGTGTCATCTTTATTCAAGTCATCTCAAAAAATAAAGTTTATCTTTAAACCTTAGACTTTAGGTTAGTATTCATGCCTAAATCATTAGACTTTAAGACAAAACCTAAATCATTATATTTTAGAATAGTTTTAGGGATAATTTAGCCTAGGCAAGTCCCTAAACTATTAGAGTTGTTGTATGTTAGAGCTAGTAGTAATTTATTCATTAAATTGTCCATAGAGGTTACAATTCAGAATCTTTCAACCTTAGAAAGACTTCGTTTCAAGATAAAAGTTGTTCAACAGGATTTCTTCCAGAAAAGACTAGCTGATGAGCTAGGACAAACCATATGACTCAAAAGTCATTAAGAAAAGAATGAAAAGCATCTTATTTTTATCATGATAAAACACCTAATATGTTGTATTTCTCATCTTATGAGATGATAAAACATTTCAAAAAAGTAGATTCCTACTTTGAATTATTTCAATAAAGTAATTCTCGAAATAATAAAAGAATTTATTTTTTTCAAAAGATTTAATTCTTTTATCTTTTCAAATATTTTTGAAATAATCTCTTTTATTTTTTAATAATTACTTTCTTCTATAAATATCTATTTTCAGTCTTCAGATCACATTCAAGTTTCACTTCATTCATTTTTTTTTGTGATTAATTTCTTTCTTTTAGAAAGCAAAATTTTCAATTGCAAGATATTTTATTTCTTCTTTGATTTCAGACAATGAAGAACTCAAGAGCATCTTCATCAAAAATGTCTCAAGCATCATCCAGCAGAACTAATGCATCAAAATTTGAATGTTTTGGTCCTATCATTCTTAGTACTAAGCTTATGTACCATTTTCAAATCAATAATCAAAAGACTAGGTTCAAACCTAGTCATCGAGAGCAAGTTCTCTTGGATAACATCTGGACTCTCATGCCAGAAAGATCCAAGGCTTTACCTATAGTCAATGCATTAAGCATATAAATGGAAGAAGAGTCATTAGAAAAACAAAAGTTATTTCATTATATATCAAATTTCCAGATTGTACAGAAGTCATGAATCATCATAGAATTTTAAAAAGAAAATATATCCATGATTCTAAAAAGTATCAAGAATCTCATGCATGTGCATCTCAACCAAAATTCACTCATTTAGAAGATAGCTCAAGTTCGAGTGCATCTATTGAGTCTGAGTCTTACTTGTTAAAGTCAAGTTATGCATTTGAGTCAAATTTAGAAATAGCTCATGCAAAACATAATATCTTTGCATTACATCGTGTTTATGCATTGTTAGTTCTTCCACAGTTGCAAATAAAGAAAGGCATATATGAAAAAATATATCCAAAAAAGAGTCTTGATCATTTAGAATTTATATGCCTAAAAGAATCAAAAAGAAAAGAATTATATAAAGCCTTGCCAAAATAAATAAAAGACTTGATAAAAGAAAAAATAAAAAAGAAAAGAAATTTAGAATTGAGAAGTGTTCTCAGAAAAGTCTGGATAAAAGCCCAGAATCAGACAGTCGATGATGAAATAAGATGGACATGAGAATATAAGTAGAATAGAAATTACTACTGTAGGATTCAAAATCCTAAAGGTATCCCACTTGAATTCTGTAACACCCCTTCCCGACCTATGAATAAGCCGGGGAGGAATGTCACATCGGGATGCGAGCTCTGGTTACAATGTCTTAATTAAGAATTCTTATGAAAAATTTTTTGAAAAATTTGGCGGAGTTTCCCCTAATAAGCGGGGTTCCCAAGTGTCTCCAAAACTAATTTTTTTATAAAACACTTTTGTTCACAATTCAACTCAAAAACACTCCCAATAATAATCTCCCTTATATCCTCAACTACACCCTGCAAGAAAATTTCACACTTCTATATCGTTTCTCTAGATCACATATCATTTGCTAAGTTTCATTACCATACTACTGTTTATTCTGTTGTTACATACACCATAATACTTAATATGTTTAACCAATCTTTACAATAGATATAACGTACATGCCATACTACTATTTTATGTCAAAAGTCCTACCCTATTCACCGTCGAGCTGGTGCGGGACGCTGCAGAAATGCTGATCTTCTATCCACTACCTGCGAGTTAGACATATAACTCGCTGAGTAACTTATTGCCCAGTGGGTACTTTAACCATTGCCGAATATAAATGGTGCAAGGAAGGTTGTTGAAACACATATAAAAGTAGAATACTGCATAATTAAACTATTTTCATACAATCATCATATTTATATTTTCTAATTAAGTTAAGATTCACATTCTGTATGTAAACAACATGTAATATAACTTCATTATAATTACGAGTTAATATGCTCCACTAGGTAATTATGAATACACAGATCTCGAAATGAGGCCTCGTATAGAGTTACGCGTGGTCTTGACCTCACACGACTAATTGCCATGGTCTTGGTCTCACATGATATGGAATATACAACATAACTGTGTGGTCTTGGTCTCACACGAGTAGTTGCCATGATCTTGACCTCACACGATATAACCCCAAAATCAATCAATACACAACAAACACTTCTATATCATTATAAATCTCAACCACATAACCACCACAACTCAAGCACATGAACAATTATAGCAATTACACATCCAAATGCAAAGGCAATAGAGATCACTAATTTAAGAAGGTTAAAGTACCAAACCTTACTATTTCTTATCCTTATTCTATATCACTTCCTTTCCTTCCTTGTCTCCTTGATTTCCTATGAAATTTAACATCACATATACAAAGGTAAGAACCCTAGGTATAGACATAGTCTTATCTTATGATTTTTCTAATGGTTGCTAGCTTATTTTCACCATTAAACACCATTATTTCTTTCATCAAATCCTTCAAATAATTATTTCTTGAATTTTTTCCAAATCTAGCTACATGAACCCTAATTTCAATCTCTTAAATTAACCATTAATCGATGAAATTAAAACTAGAGATAGGTTTCTCTTACCTTATAATCTTGTTTGTCACCAAAATCTTCAACCGAAAGCCTTAAACTTTGGAAAAATCACCTCCTTCTTCCTTCTCTTATGGTTTGGACGAGTTCACCATGTAAGAGAGGGCTTTTATTTTTTATTTTCTTTCTTTAGCTTATTTTGATCCAAATGGCAGCCATAAGTGGTGAAAATATGTTGGTATAGATGTTGACTTCCAATTGGTACACCTTATAGCAAAAATGGCCACTTTTAATTGGTCCACTTGCCTTCTTCTTTTATCTATTTATTTGGCAAGCCATTAGGCTTCCTTTTATTCATATTTTGACCCCCTCAACTTTCTTGTGCTGTAATTTTATAGTCTAGGGTGTGAAAATATCAAAATACCCTCCAGCGATTAATCGATTGTAACTTTTAAACCGTGCATTTTCGGGAAAAATTGAAACCCACGGTTATGACCCAATTAATCTCGAGAATATTCTTAATTTTTAAGTTTACATAGTTGCCCCTAACTTTTGAGAAATTTCCACTTAGGTCCCGTCAGCTCCACTGTGTACACCAATTTCATATTTGACTATCCCGAGCCTCTATTTGACCACTCGTTCATGTCCTCCTTGCCTATTACTCGACTATCTAGCCTTTGGGATGTGACAAATTCTCTTATTGCCAGCACGCCCTGGAGTTTAGCATGCCAAGAACAAGAGTTCCTTCCCTTGACAAGGTTAGATCAAAACTCAGTCTGACCAAGTTAACAGAACTTTTTAACTACGGTCTCCTCTATTATGTCAAGACTTCAGAATTGACATTCAAACTTCAGATTGGTTAACCTTCCTTCCAAAAAGGGATTGCACTAAGCTGAAGGAATTGCTAGAAAGAAATAAAGTGATTAAGATCATTATTTATTTGTCTATTTAGGAGGTAATCAATGCTACATAACTCCAACACACCTATCATGCAATTTATTTCATGCCAAGGAGTTTTGAACCAATATCATGTAGCCCATAGCCAAAGCACCTGGAAAATGGAGGAAGCTTTTGTGACTTTGTAACAAGTGATATCCCTAGATGGAGAGCCTAGACTATAGTTCAAGAATATCATAAGGCCAAATTCAAAGGGATGATCTATCATCATCATTCAAAAGCTTACTCATTGCGAATTCACTGGTCATTATTACCTACGGGTAAAAATCCAACAACAGTGACCAATGAATCAACACTTGTGCAAGCCTACATGGACGAGTGCAATGCTGAGCTAAAGATCCTAAACGATGAATTCAATGATCTCAGGAAAGACGAAGTAACAATGATAAATATGGACAACTTGATGGAATTTCGAGTCAGTTATTTTCATCCATACATAAATATGATCTTATTTCAAATCATTGCCAGCTGTCGATTGATCTTATTTCCATATCAATTAAGGGTAAGACAAAGTTCTTGACTTTCTTATCTTAGGAAGTATTTTACAAATTAGTACTTATTTTAGTACTCAGTAGATTCTAATACTCTACTGCTTGATCTTATAATTAGATCATCTGAGTCCTTAGTTAGGATAAATGAAACACTAAAATTTCAGAAAGCATCATAATTGGTCATTAAACAAAGAATGAACATTTAAAAATTAATCTTCAGTCTTAAAACTGAATTAATTAATTTCCTTAACTTTGGACTTATGACTAAAATCATTATCTCAGAAAAGTTCTTTGAACTAATCATTTAGCCTGTTATCCTTGGACAAAGATGGACAAAAAGACTTAAGATCTTACTTTGCACATGGATCATACTTAGCCATCCAGATCTGTCGGCACAAAAAGACAAAGAAACTTTCGGTGGAGACTAATCTCTAGTCTCAATGGATTATGGGTCATAGCTCCCACTATGATCTTATCTCTGTAGGCCAGCATCTTTACTTTAATAAAGTCAATTTTTCTTTGTTAAAGTATCCACTTTCGGTTCCACTTTAGTTTGTCGTTTGTAATAATTAGTTTGCTTTCATTATTGTAAATGCTTTATGAGTTGTCAAGCATTATTGTAATTACTTTGTGAGCTGTAAGTGAGCTATCCACCATCTTGTAAGCCCTCTCATATGTCTATAAATGAGAAGGAGTAATTCAATTGTAACGAAGCTCAAATTGAGTAGTAAGCTCGAGCATAAGCTTAGATGAGTGCAAAGCTCAAGTGAGAGTATAGAGCTTCTATAGAGTTGTAAGTGTTCTTGGAGAGTTAAACACAAGAGGTAGTACAAGTCACCACTTAGGTTTAGATTTCCTTTCTTCTTTAAAAAGCCTTTGAAAGATGCATTAGAAACCTTAAATCTTTAAAGAGTGTTTTCTTTCTTTTGCAAAAGATCAGTTTGATTAATAAAGTTTGAAGTGTGTTTTATTCATCTTCTATCTTCCAAGCTTCTATAATTGCCTAGCCTTTGGGTATCAAATGTATAATTACATATTTAGAACACAATGACTCTAAATCATACTGACTTCTTCTATAGCTTTCAGAAGGAGAAGGAATAACTACCTCCTTAATTGCCACTTTGAAAGCTTAAAATCACAGATGATTTGATGAGTCATAAATTCTAGGAGTTTATAGCATGAGATGCATGGATGAAAGGTGGCTTATGATCATCACCAAGGCCATTAAGCAAAAAGGCTTAGAAATGTGTAACTTAAATGTGATGGCTCAATTAATCAAATAAAGAATTATCAACAAAATATTCACCAGGCCATTACAAGAAAATAAATAAATGATAAATACCGATAGGATTGCATCAGATGCATACATAGTGATAGTAATAGATAACAAATAGGCTTGAAGCCTCATATTAGGGTAATAACTTTTTTCTTTAATACAAATCTCCATGTACACATAGCTTAATGGTTTAATCCTACTAGGATTGAGTTTTGTCACAAAGCATACATACACAACCATAGAAGTCACAATGGATAATTAGAATATATAAGGCAAATTCATAAAGTTACATAGCAACAAAAGATGTCAACAAGTCAAATATTAAGTTTCAAAAGGAAAATGCATAATTATGACAATCCAATCAAATAGGGAATGCTAATAGAATGCATGAGTCATCCAACATTAGTAATTCAAATTGATTGTGACTAAAATTAACCTCCAATCTTTAATTTTATTTAATTTGGTCCTTTATTCTCAGAAGGCTCTCCTGAGTCCTTTTCACTTACATCATAATCAATGATGTTTATATTTATTAGTTGTTTACTTATCTTACTTATAGTTAAGTGTTTTAGTTTATTATTTGTTATATTTATACATAATACTTACACACACATATGCTGAGTGAGCTTACCAACTATATGTTTATTTAATTATACTTATATTTATATTACATATATATTATTTGCGTGGTGGATAGTAGCAGACACTATTCTTTTTGCTTGTAGGATTTTCATTGGTTCAAAGATAAAACTTTTTAACTATTCCTTATTCCTACCTCCACTCTTTGAATTTATTTTAATTAAACTTAATGAATTATACTTTGGCTGTAACACCCTTATACCCTATATACGTACAATATATATTTTCAGCATATGTAAAATACGCATATACGGTATAAAAATTTCACAAACCGATTTAATAAAATTTTCACATTTCTGTTTTAAGATTTCAAATACTAATATATAAAATAAATAGTATATAAATATCCTTTACTTGTTATAGGAATTCAAAATAAATATTTTATATGAAAATCTCTAGAAAAAATTCGCCAGAGTTTTGTTTGTAATTTGAACGTTTCCGAAATTCAACAAAACACAACCTGCATAAAACAAACACTCCAAATAAAATCAATTCACCAATTCACCAATACTTCTCAATTTCTCCATATTTTCTCAAAATACTTATATATAGGTATATATATATCAACATTATATATAAAATCCCATCTTAAACAAAATTATTCAAATCATTCTTTACAATTTTCAATATATGCTTCAAAAACATATCATAACATACATAATATCAAAAATGTATATACTGGCAACTGGCTCTGATCTTGATATACCCAAAACAACTCTTCAAGCTCAATAAATACAAACCTAGACCTGACCAGGTCTAGTAAAACTCTCTGGCTCTACCAAAACGTCCATGACACCTGCGCGACGAATTACAATCGCTCTAAGCCGAAGCCTAGTGGTATAAACTTTGATAACAATATAGTCAAAATGAAATGTCAATGCACAAAACATATATATATCACAACTCATAACATTATATCTCATTATATTGCTTAATTTTATCACAATTCATAATTCACATTAAAACAAAGACAAGCATGGGTCCAAAAAGGATCTAATATGCTATTCAAATTTCAGAGTTACTATTTTGGTCCATAATGACAACATGTGTCTAGCCCCGTAGGCAAGATATCCATGGATAATGTAACAGCCCCAGTCTCTTGGACCTCAACCCGGCTAGACCCTTAGGCCTTAGTATCTTGGTCCTCAACCCGGCTAGACTGCTACAGTTTTTGAGGCTTACGATCTAGTCTTTTCACCCCAAAAATATCACATTTATCATCTGGCCTGGCTTACGACCTAGTCTTTTTACCATTCCAGTGTTTAGCCCGTAGGCAATCATAGGCATGCCGCCAAACTCAGAACTCTGAAAATTGAATAACATACTAGGCACACAATTTATTCATATTTCTCATTATCAAATTCTTTCATAATTCCTTTATAAAAAATTTTCTCATTTTCTCATGATCAAACTAGGTACATTGCCTTATTATATCATTTTTTTCTCACTTTTTTTTTTCATTTATTCATTTTTCTCATTATCAATTTCTTTCTCATTGCCACATATTCAACTTAGGCACATTGCCTTATTTTCACATTTTTTTTCTCATTTTTCTCATTTTTCTCATCTTTCTCATTTTTCTCATTTTTCTCACTTTTCTCATTTTTATCAATATTAATTCATTTCATTATTCCACATATCTCATTTTTGCATTCACAACATATTACCCAATTACTTTGGGTATTTTCACATAATATACATATTACACATTCTACATAATTTAGCCATTATCAACGGCTTTTCACAATGCATTTAACACATATATGACATTACAAATGTCATTGCATATTATTCATACACAATCAATGAACCAAGTAACTTAACACATTTTCCAACCAAAATGTGTTAAGCCCAAATGTCATGCAAATATAAACAATATATTCAAAGTTTGTACATACCTCTACTAGCAACCCAAAGCAAACTTAACATAACCTCCAATCATATCCTTTCAACTTGGCCTTCACCACTTGGATGAAGCAAATCAACCTCCCTCAATGCTATACCAAATGTGATCATACATAATCATTTAATATCACATTCTAAGGTATTCTCAACATCAAACCATAATTAAAAATCACTCTAAACCAAATCCCAAAATTAAGCTTCACCTCACTTTAACTTTGAAAAACCATATCAAGCCATTTAAAGTAATGTTTTAAGTTTATTAATATCATTAGAAATATATTTAAGCATGTTTAAACCAATTACATTAATTAACCACATACTTATGTCCAAAACCCTAAAATGACATAACCTTCACCATAGAAGGATCTCCATTCCAACTTAATCCAATTATCATTTCAATCTTATTTCCACCACTTATATCCTTAAATAACATGATTTAACCATTAAAATCAAACAATTAATCATTTTTTGAAAATTCACTTTTCCAAAACTCTAAATCAATACTACCCTCTTCAAACTCTAACCAAACACAACCAAATCCAATATTTGACTTTAAAATAATTGTTTATGCATCAAAACAACTCATTTGGAATCAATTTGCAAAATTAAAAATCATGATTTTAAAAACTCAAATGTTTCATAATCCTAAATTCTCTCTCTTCACAAATCTTACCCAAACTCAACCATTTCTTTAATCCAACCTTAAAATCATTATTTACTCATCAAAAGAGCATCTTCCATGCCCATTCCAACAATTATAACATGCTCTTTCAAAAACTCAATTCATACATATTCATAAGCTTTAAAGAACTTCATAATTTTGGAAATAAAGTTTGCTTACTTGTTGGAAAATCACCAAAACTACTCTTATTCCCTTGAAAGCTTGAAGAATTTGATGATGGAAGAAGCTAAAAATCTCCCTCTTTGACCATGAAAGCTGTCCTTGAAGGAAAGAAGAAGAAGAAGACTTTATTTTTTTTATTTCTCTTTCCTTTCACCCTTTAATTTTAAACCATATATATATATATTCTCTCTTCCATTCAAAAATAATTTATTTTAAATTATTTTATTAATTTTAATTACCAAAATACCGTTTTACTTTGACTTTTCTTTTAAAAAGTGTTGACTTTTATATGTTATGTATATTTTACATATATATTGCATATATGTTCCGCTTTTTCATTTAAAACCCCTTCATTTTTCATTCAAAACCATTAATTTAATTTATCCATTTAAATTATAATTTATTTTATCAAATTTCTAAAAATTAGAACTTTTCAAAAATTTGAGATATTACACATATGCACAAGTAATGTGTATCTTATATACACATCAAATGTACCTTATATGTGTATTAAATATTAAGTATGTAATGTATTAATCCAACATTTACAATTAATATACTATATGTATATGTTATATATACTCTAAATATATATATTGAGTATATACAATTTATATCTCCAAATACTTATTTAATTTCTCCAAAATCACGGATGTTACATTGGCCCATAATATTTATTTGATTTTTTTGTAATATTTATCTGAAATTTTAATTAAGTCTTACTTCTAAATAATAATAATAATAATAATTAGCATTATTAGCACTATTTTGATTTCTTTAATTTATATTTTTATTCTTTTGTTATTAACCAGCCTACTAATCCAAATCACATAACTAGAGTATTACATTTAACCTTTTTGTAGGTTCATTTCTAGAGCTTTTGTTCCACATATATACGCAGTCTATGCTTTTTAGGCATGAAAGGCAGCTTTTGATTATATGTTCATTTCTTTTTATTTGTTGGAGTGGAGAGAAAAATAAGAAAATATAAAATGTCAAAAGATAAGAATACAAAATGAAGATTTTGAAGAAAATGAAAACAAAGCATATAAAGGTTGATGCAAGTGCACTTCAAATCTAGTGTTTAAAGGCTGAGTAATTTGATAACAAATGATGGAAGCATATCCAGGTAAGTTAATCAAGCCAAGATATCTCAAGGAAGTGAGTTAACCTGCTACTTTGCGTAGTTTTGGCTTGTAGACATTTTCAAGATCCAAAATCCAACATTTAAAAAGTTTAAGATTAGCAGCTCTAAGGGATACAGAAGCACTGCACTGCAACATGGCCTTGGTTTTTCGATCTCTTATTTCTTTTGACCATCTCTTTAAAAGCCAAATGGTGAATTGAATAAGGTCTGCACCAAATATGATTCCAACTATAAGTAATCCCTGATAAAGTACAAGCAAAACCTCATGATTCTAGACCACCTCTCCAACCCTTGACCCATATCCTCCATTCCCAGCAAACTAATCCAACCCCATTCTCTCTTAAATGATAATGCTCACCATGTCAATCCTATCCTTAAATCACTATCCTACATAAATTTTCTCTTAGGAGACAACAGTAAAAAATCCAATCATAGCTTGGGAACCTTATGGAGAAAGAGATTCATCTCTCTTTTCGTGGATTTTCTTCCATTGGAAACTGCTGCAAATGATTTAACCCACCTATTCAAAAAATTTGGCAAGGTATATGATATGTTCATCCCTAAAAAATTGAGAAGAAATATACATGTTAAATATGGATTTGTTAGATACAAAACCATTCAAGAAGCCAATAGTGAACTCATTGATAACATTGGAACTTACCTCAGAAGGAATAGAATTTGAGTAAACTTTGCAAATAAGATTGAGATAGCCTCTAATAAAAATGAAATGAACTCATCCCACTTGCACAAACCAGCTCATTCCTTCGCAGACAAAGTTAAATTCTGTAAGTACTTTGGCATTATCAGAACGACTGGGGTATCAAATGAATAGATTCCTTCATTCTAGACCAATGAAATTGATAACTCATGGCTCCATGCCTCTATGATTGGGGAGGTCATCTTATTTGAACATCTACAGAATCTATAGGAATTTTTCAATGACAACAGCAAATTGAACTGCATAGTTATGCCAATGGGCAGTAAATATATGTTTATATCCTTTGATAGTAAGGAAGTGTTGGACGAATTTCTTAGGAAAGATCAAGGCTGACTTCTTGATAAGATTAGCAAAGTTCAAAGATGGAATAAGAATTTCATTCCAGGTGATAGATTCACATTGCTTCGGCTAGATTATGCACCCCCATGCTTAGAATGAAAACTTTCTCTCTAAATGCTAATCGATGGGGCACCCATATTAAGATGGATCTAGCCATTGCTAAACAAGAGTGTTAAAATTATGCTAGAATCCTAATATGCACTGACAGAAGAAATATTACTCAATCTCTCCATGTCAATATTGATGATGAGTATTACCATATTGATCTATCTGAGGAAAGGTGCTCCATAGACAACACGATGGCCTCCGAACTTTGCTTTAAAAGCCCTCCCAATCCCAATCACCCAACTGTCTTCTGCAGATATGATAATTGGTTATTGCAATATTTTTCGATAAAGCTACACAATGAGACTACAAGGACCGCTATACCTCATCGACAGGTGACTCCAAATATCGAGAAAAATATTATATTATCACATGCCCAGACAAACCTGCCACTCTTGCCAATGTCCCCCACTACCGAGTGTGCAAGCCCATACTCGCATGGCACTACCAATCTAGTCCTGCCAACATATGCTCAAATTTCCAAGTCAGTGCCCAACTAGCTGACATCAAAATTTCCCATAGCAAATCAGTAAAGATAGCTAATCATAAACCAACAGAGATGATGGGAAAAAAACCAATGGAGATGGTAAGTCCTTGCTCAAGCCCAGTAAGTATGGTTTTGGGCTCTAAAGGCCCATTTAATAAACAAACTTGCCCCAATAATGAAACCCAATCTTCAGATAATGGGTCCACTGCCTTAGTCCAACTGTATAACAAACCCCCATTCCAACTGCCATACCTGTAGATTTTTCCAATGAATCTAACGATATAGACCTTTTTAGTATGCCAATGCAATCTCTGATTTAGGTCAAATGTAGTCAAAAGAAGAAGAAATAAATTTTAGCACTAAACAAGATTTATATGCTAAGAGCTCTCCCTAAAGCTAAAAGATGCACCTCAAAATCAAACCCAACCCCTTTGGATTTAACCCGAGTTCACAAGTCTGACAACTTAATCCTTGAACCCAACATCAAAAGTAAGCACACAATGATCAACTCAAAGAAGAATGGTACTACACCTAAAGCAAAATCATATGGCACTGCGACAATTGATAACCAAGAGCAAAGTGACTCTGAAAATGTAGTGGACCTAGAGTCAGAGGCTGGAAAAACATGTGAAGTGGGGGAATGCTTGGGTTTATTTAAAAAGTTAGACAAAGAAAAAATATGTCTGGCTTGAGCGCTATAAATATCAAAGAAACTTATGAAGCTATGGACTCCAATGTAAAATTAAGATGATTTTTTAGAACAATAGGGGTCTTGGGGCTAAGGTTAAAAGAATTGCTGTTAGCAATGGTGGTGCAAAAAAAAAAGCTTAGAATTGGTAGCAATTATAGAGATGAAAATCAACATCACTGATTCCTCCATTTGTAAATCAATCTGGGGATCCTGTGATGTCGAGTGGGTCTTCACTGAAGTTGTCAATGCAGCAGGTGGCCTTTTTGTTTCATGGTGTAAATCATCTTTCTCATACAACCTTTCTTCCAAAGGACTTAATTGGATCACATTATAGGGACATTGGGTTTCGCCTTTCTTTTGCCGTGCAATCATCGCCATCTATGGGCCAAATAATGAAACTGATAGAAATAGACTTTAGGAGGAAATTATGAATTTAAGGTAGTATATTAGAGATCCATGGATAGTCATAGGTGACTTTAATAAAGTAACCAAAGAAGAAGAAAGGAGTTCAGTTCTGCTTTCAATTGGGGGGGGGGGGGGGGAAGAAAATCTATTGTCCCAAGATAGCAACCAAAGGGAGGATGAATTGGTTGATTTGAATAATTAAAGGCAAATTAAAATTCAAAATCAAATCAAGGAAAAAGTGAAGAATGAACACAAGAGAATTTATAGTGATTCGGATTACCTCAATCCTACATCCACTTATTTAACAACTTTTTAAGGTTCCACTAATCTTAAGTTTTTACAAACTTAACTCAAACTTGGTATTTTCACAAGCTCACACCAAACTTTACATTGTTTAAGAAGAATCCTCACAAATCTTACAAGAGTTTTCCCAGGTTCACTCTCATAACCTAAGTGTTTCTAATCTCACACTCAAACTTACAATTTGGTGTTTAATGCTCACACCCAACACTCTAACAATTCAATTGATAATTGTAGCAAATGAAAATGAAAGTATGTTGCTTAGGCTTTTGCAATCAAAGATTACTCTTAAACAAGATGTTTCTTGGAGTATTTATAGCCAATTTGTCCAACTAGCTGTTATAAGCCATGTGATGTATTTTAGTAAGCTAGTCCTTGTGTTAACAAGAAATATTCCACAGGGAGCGGTCGCCCTGGCATAAGGGATGGTCGTCCAATCACTTTGGGCAGTCGCCCTTTAGACAGGGATGGTTGCTCCTTTTGAAAAAATTCTAACGGTCAAATGTGAGTGCTCTACATGTGGAATCTTGCCCATGCTATGGCTATCGGAATGGTCACCCACGGTTAAGGGATGGTCGCCCATTTTGAATCTGAAAGTGGGTTTACAATGGTCATTCCACATGTCAGTTCTTCATTTGAAAAAGAATTCTTTTGCAAAAATATGAAAGGGGCGATTGCGCTAGTGCTGAACTCATGATCGAATTGGGTGTCTAGTGTTAAAATTTTGGGTGCACCCGAGGTCATGAACACTACTACCAATCCTTTTGATTTTCTCCAAAAATGAATGAATGATCACCTTTAGTTAGGGACAATCACGATGGTGTATGGAGTGATCGCACCTCAGATAGCGCGTGTCACTGTGTTCTCTACTGTGAATGCTGGAGATTTGGTTGCTTATGGTGCTGATGCCATCACAATCACTACTGAGGTCAAGACTCTGACCGCAAACCCTTATGTATCTCAACTTGAACTCAAATCATCAAGGACAGTAGCCCTTAGGCCTGGAGTGACCGCACCTTTTGCCCTATTATGATTGTGTATTGAGCAACTTATTCCTGTATCAAGTAACTTAAATACATGTTAAATGCATCATTCAATTTGAGTGCTAAAGATCAAAATTGAGATTATTTATATAAAAATCTTCCCCTTTTGACTTTGGCAATCAAATAGAATGATGATAAAAGATAAGCAAAATAGTGAAAATCTTTGTTTTAATGTTAAGTTTTCAAATAATCAATCTTTTGTAATATTTTTAAACTCCCCTTAAATATATTTTTTTAATTGTTCTAATTTAATTATTCTTTCCTTTAACAATTGATTGTCTTTTATTTTTATCTTTTGCATGTTTGCTTCGTTATCATCATCTTCTTTTCTTTTATTTGCCCCCTTTGACAAAGGAAAAAAGAGAATGTAAACATAACTGTAAGGAAATTAAAAGTTCATTGATATGATACAAAACATAAAAACATAAGATGAAACATACAAAAGATAAGAACAGAAAAACATAAAAATAGAAAACATAAGAACAAAAAAAATAGAAAAACAAAAATTAACATGAAACAATTCAATCAAATTCTTCTTCTTCAAGCTCTTCTTCTACCATAGTGGCCTTGCCCTTGTCAAGAGGAGCATGCACACTACTGCTAGAGCTAGTGCTAACATCATCTCCTAAGGATTCTTCTTCAAAAGGGCTCTCCTCATGATCACTTACATCCCATTCCTTTAAGTAATATTGAGGCAACTCTATTTTTCCTTACATATCATAAAGATCATGGTGCATATGGGATATAATGTCAATTTCTCTTATTCAAGTCCTAAAACCTTTTGGATACATCCCTTTTGAAGTGAGAAAACTTCTTGGAGAGAGATTTGATAGCCCTAAGGATGAGTTTGGTTGGAGAAATAATTTTACTAGGCTTGGACGTAGAAGGTTTGTGAGGCATTTCCACAGCAACTTCCATGGATTTTCCTTTACCTTCTATTGTATACCTTGGTCTTTTCTTATGTCTATCTACCATGCCTTTCTTGCCAAAAAAGATAAACAAAAGAGCCATCAATCTTCCTAATACACTCATCAAGCTCTAAGTAGTCTATAGTGATGGCACTAGAGGATAAATCAAATGCATTTCTCAAGGTAGCTAGGTTGAGATCATTTAGCAAATGCAAATGTCTAGCTATTTGTGTGATGTGTGAAGAAAGAAAGAAAGTTCATGTTATAGTAGTAGCATGATGAAAGAGGGTGTCTATCAAGAATTTTGATGTGTTGATGGGAATGTTGTGGGTGAAGGCATATAGGAAGATCAAGTCCCTATTGGTGACTTTCTCATTTCCATCAGCCCTTTGATGGATTGTCTAGGTAATGATCCTATGTAGCATCTAGTGTGTAAGGGATTTGATGTGTCTAGCCTTGGATTCTTTCACAAAGGACTTTTCTATTAAAATTTCTTACCAAAAGGTAAAGAGGGTTTTGTTAGAGAAGGCAATGTCATTGTAAGAAGTGGCTCCACCTAGTGAAAAATCCCAAATTTTCCCAAAATCTTCTAGGGTTAGGGCAAGATATTTGTCAAACAACTTGAACCTAATCCCATACCATGCTAAAGCTGAGTTTTCACTCTTCTCTATTTAGAGAGACATGAGAAATTCTTTGCTAAGGCTAGGGCAACCTACCTCATCAGGAAAGACAAACTTTCTCCACCCAAGAACATCCAAAATTCTATCTATTTCACACTTAATGTCAAGGGCTATAAGCATCCCTCCAAAAAAATTTTGGTTCCCTCCATATTCTTCCTTTTGATCTTGGCATACCTTATGTCTTCTTCTATAGTTTGGTGATGGGGTGTGGATTTTTTCACTTCTTCTAGATGGTGGAGGGAGGGAGGGGCCTCTTGTTGCTCTCTAATGACAATACCAGTTGGTTTCTTTCCCTTGCTCTTTCCTTTAGAAGCAATTTTCTTATTAAGAGCCATTTGATATAAGAAAGGTGAAGCAAGTAGAAAAATAGAGTATGCTTTGAGAGAGAGGGATTTTGAGATGATTCTTGTGTTTGAGGAATGTTTACACGTTAAGAATGATCAAAGAAGTGTGGAACTGAAGTTCAGTGGGCTTCAATAGAGAAATGATGAGAAAATAGCCGTTTATAGCTGATAAAAATTGGAAAAATGCGACTTGACACACTACCAATGGTTAGAAAAGTTTTGTACAGAGTGTATAGGGAGCGACAGCCATTTTGCATAAGGACTCTCGCGAAACCATATGGCATGACTATTATATAAGGAGGGGAACTTGCTACCTGTAAGAGGGCCTATAATGATCGAGACATTTCAAATTCTCGCTACTGTCCATACTCTTCACCTGACCGCTCACTAAAAGGTCATTTGGGATGACCCTGTTCAGTGGACTCGTGACTGCGACTCAAGGCTGGATGATTGCGCTTTAACAAAGAAGAAAGAATAGAAAGAAAGAAAGGAAATAGGATTTGGTATGAAGAATGCATGATCAAAATTGAATGTTTTAATTGAAGATAACGCTTTGTATACACATCAAAACTTAACACACTACATCATTTATTAATTTAAGGAGTTTTCATCAATCATTCCTAAGTTATGCTTAATGAAGTTTAGCCTATCTTCATTTAAAGGTTTTGTAAAGATATCAACAAGTTGATTTTATGTATCAATGAATTCTAAGACAATATTTTGGTTCTATACATTATCTCTTAAGAAGTGATGCCTAATATCTATATGTTTAGACCTAGAATGTTGCATTGGATTCTTGGATAAGTTAATGGCACTTGTGTTATCACACTTAATAGGAATATTCAAACACTTTTCCATAGTCAATCAATTGTTGCTTCATCCATAAAATTTGAATACAATAAAAACATGCAGCAACATATTTGGCTACTGAGGTAGATGAAGCAACCGACACTTATTTCTTGCTAAACCAAGAAACTAGGCATTCACAAAAAAAATAACATGCTTCGGTCATGCTTTTTCTATCCGGCATAATCTGTAACACCCTATACCTTATATACGTACCATACATATATCCCGTATACATATAATATGCATATAAAATATAAGGTTGTCGCGTTACAGTATTGTTTAAACATTTAGCTTAATTCCACATTAATAATATATTTAATGTAAGAACATTTTAAATTATCAAATCTCATTCTTAAGAAGTAACATTTTCAAAATCATTAAACTTTTCATTTAATTACATATATACATATATACATTGTCTTACCAAAATTCACTTACATACATCTAAATATGATCAAAATACAACATAACACATTGTACAACCATGCACCACCTTCTAGTTAGTCTCGTAAAACCCTTAGTTCTCTTGTAGCAACAACATATACATACATTACAAAAAATCACATTCACAACAATAACATAATTATCATCATATTCTTTCGTCATTTACCAATGCACAATGCTTATGTACATCATGTCACTATGTGAATTACTATTTCATTTTAGATATAATTTTTCAGCCATCTTACAATTCATATGAAACAAATACAAGCATGAGCCCAATAATCTAATATATTATTTAAATCCCAGAGTTAGTTTTGGTCCATATTGACACCTAATGTCTAGCCCGAAGGTAAGTGATGCCCAACGTCTAGCTTGGAGGTAGTTCATAGTGATGCCCAGCATCTAGCTCGAAGGTAGGTGACATCCAATGTCTAGCCCGAAGGAAAATCAAATAATTTCTCAAAAGTTAGCCCTGAAGGCAAATAATGAGGATAACCTCCTAGGCATGCCGCCAAACACAGAACTCTGAAAATTGAATAACATACTAGGCACATAATTATTTCATATTTTCCATTATCCATTTCTTTCACATTTTCTCACATTCAACTAGGCACATTGCCTCATTTCTCATTATCATTTAGGCACATTACCTCATTTCTCATTATCATTTAGGCACATTGCCTGATTTCTCATATTTCTCATTCATTTCAATGTCATATCATTTCATTTCATCATTTCAATGTCATATCATCACAATGTATCACATTTTATGAAATCTAGCCATTGCCAATGGCTTTTCACAATATCTTAAATGCATACATGACAAATCACATGTCATAGCACATTGTTCATCAATGTTCAATATATCAAATAGCTTAACACATTTCCCATCCAAAATGTGTGAAGCCCAATGTAATGCAACATAACTCAAACTCAAGCCAAACTCTTTAAATCTTTACTTTCTCTAACTCTTCATAACTTGATCATCTAATCAAGATATGAATAGTCAAGTAATTAATAACATTAATCTATATATCTCAATTATGCAACTCAAATCCTCTTTTCCTTCTCAACTCATAACACTTAATTCAATACTTCATACTTTGGAGTTTCTCATTAACTAATACTATAATAAGTTTCCAAACTAACAATAATATCATATTCATCTCATCCTTATCATATTCATTATTCATTAATAATTCACACTTAACATCCAACCACATTTCCCATTTCATATTTTCATCATGCAGGCATAAGCCACACTCACCATATGACATACCAATATTTAGCATAATCAACATATTTTATCATAATTCTTCAAGTGACACACTCAACTTACAGAAACTTTGACACGCCCAGGGACATGGGCGTGTCACTGCCCATGTCCTTAATTCTGCCTTACGGTAGCTATGACATGCCCAGGGACATGGGCATGTCATTTCCTATGCTCTTAGTTCTGCGTTACAGTAACTTTGACACGCCCATGACATCACAAAAATACTCTTTCACTCCATTTTCATTAATACAATACTCATTTATCACATAAGCAACTCCAAATCATGTTAAATCAAATATGTACAGCCTCAAGATCATATATATACTCAAGATCATGTGTATAAACCAAAGAGATTATGTCCAAACCTTTGGTTATTCTAAGTTTACTCTTCTTTACCTGCTTCTTGTTAATCTAAACACAAAATCATAAAAACAATTACCATATTTTTCATTTGTACCATCATCCATATATCAATTCACCCAATCCCCAACTCAACTTTGCCAAACCTTACTCTTTTTCTCAATTCCAACTACTAATCTTTATCCTCAACATCTAACCATATTTACTTCATTTATGTATCAATTCAACATATATATACTTCAATATATCATTATCATCATATTATTCAATTAATAATCACTTTCTCTTATTAACTATATCATACATATATATATAATCCATAAAATAAGCTCAAGAAGAAAGTACTTACTTGAATTACTTGCCAAATATTGACTATTCTCTTTAATCCCTCTTGAATCTCTTGTAAAGTTTGATATGTACATGAAAAGTTCACTCTTCCCACTCTCTCTCTCTATCTCACGTTGAAGAAGAAGAAGAAGAAGACTTATCTCTTCTTTTCTCATCCTTATCCTTATATAAATAAAATATTATAAACAATTCCCACTTAAATTCTCCACCACTCATCTTCTTCATTCTTTTGACTTTGTGCTTCACCTTTATTATTATTATTATTATTATTATTATTATTATTATTATTATTATTATTAATTAATTAATTAATTAAAATTAACTTTTCCTACAACCAATTATACCTCATGTATATGTGGTGTATAAGTTTGATATATGTATATATCTTATATATGTCATGTTTATTTTAAATATATTTTAAATATATATATAATATATACATATATATTACATCTATCATACAAACCCATCTTATATTTTCTCTATCCATCATAACTATTTACTCCCATATTTACTATTCTAAAATATATAAAAATCAGGGTGTTACATAATCCGCATCCGAAAAGCCAAAAATGTCGAATGATGTGTTTCAAGGATACCAAAGTCTTAAATGCAACGTACCATTCAAGTATTTCAAAATTCTTTTAGCGGCATTCAAGTGTGATTCTTTAGGGCATGATTGAAATCTAGCACATAAACATACATTATACATCATATCAGGTCTAGAAGTGGCCAAGTAAAGTAGTGATCCGATAATACCTCGATATTTCTTCTCATCTACTCTCTTACCACTTTCATCTTTGTTAAGTTTCAAGGATGTGCTCATGGAAGTCTTACTAGTCTTACAACCATCCATTCCAAATTTCTTAAGGAGTTCCTTTGTGTACTTGGATTGGTTGTTGAAGATCTCATCTTTGCATTGCTTGATTTGTAGTCCAAGGAAGAGTATGAGTTCACCCATCTGTGAGCGGGATTTTTGCCCCCACTCCTGGTGGAATAGTTCTTGCGACTTCGGCACTGTTAGGCTCAGGGCCTTAGAGAATATGGGCTTAAACCCAGAAAAAAATGGATTAACCACCCAGATGAGTCAAGAAAAAAAAGGAGTGGATGACTCGATTCCTAAGGAATCCTCAACCTCTTAATAGGTTCAAAAAGTTGGGTATGTATGGAGAAGATGAGAATGACCCAGCACCCCCATAACGCCTGATTCATTAGAACAGTTCTCCTTTCTAGGTCTATATATTATTAAATTCCTAAATATTACGATATCATCCATACTACATGCGACAATTGAAAGAAATAAACATTCATCATTTTATTATAAAATAAATAAAATAGGAGCCATCCGAGGATGGAAACATGCCTTTACAATGTCTATGTCCATGAAAATAAACACAACAGGACACCCACCAAAAGGTGAAAACATGCCCTTTATAAAAAGTCCCAAAGTTAAAATACATAATAAAAATTGATGTACCCACAAAGTGGAAACATACCTTTTATAATTTTAGAATCCCAAATAAATGAACAAATAATTCAAGCCATCCAAGCATGATAATTAAAAATCAAACATCCATTAACAAAATGAAATAAACCATTCATGATAAAAAATTTTAACAAATCAAATGAATAATTAAAACTTTAAATTATTAAATAAACAAATTTAGGATTAGATTTTAAGACTAGTGTTTTAGATTTGGAGGTTGAGGTTGCTGGGTTAGGTTTAGGAAATTTGGGAAATAAGGCTTTGGATTTTAGGATCTAGGAAATTAGGGTTTTAGGACTAAGTTTAGGGAAATTAGATTCCTAGAACAAGGTTTTGTGAACTAGGGTTTATGGAACTAGGATTTAGGAAGCTAGGGTTTTGGAACTATGGTTTGTGAATTTAGTCACTGGAATTAGGGTGGCTTGCTAGATTTGGATTTAGTAACTTAGGGTTTTGGATTAAGGTTACTGGAAGTTAGGGCTTTTGGATTAGGATTTAGTAATTTAGGGTTTGGATTAAGGTTACTGATAGTTAGGGATTTTGGATTAGGATTTAGGTCTTGGGGAAATAGATTAGGGTTTTAAAAGTTTGGAAAATAATTTAGGTTTTTTAATAATAGAGAAAATAGATTATAGTTTAGAAAAATAGATTAGGTTTTTTTTGAAAAAAATTAATAAACATGCTAGAGTTTTAGAAATTAAGAAAACAAAATAGGGTTTGGGATACAAATCAAGGATACGATCACTGTATATTTAAGAAAATTATGTTTATGTCACGAAACCTGGGTTGAAGGATCCACCAAATTGATTGTTGATTCTAAGTTACTGCCTGCACGAACTACTAATTCTGGCCGAGCAAAGATTAAAGGCAGCAGTTACTACCTTTTATTTGATGTGTTGATTGTTGATGAACGTTGTTTGTTGCTGATTGCCTTTTCCTAATTGTTTCTTGATCATTGTTGCCTCTCTTCTGTGTGCTTTTTAATCATATATTTATATAGAATACATTATGTTAAATCCATGAAGACTCCTAAAGCCAATAAGATTATAATTAAAATTGGAAGCTAATATAAATAGAATTTGGAAGCAAACTAGCCTAAAATTTAGAATTAAAGTTCAAACTCAAGACCTGTGGCAAATTGGCCATGCTAATTTGCCTAGGGCATGGGCTATAGTCGCAGGGCCTATGCCAATTTGGTGTGCCACTACGAACTGGAGGCATGTGCCCACTTCGCAGCAGGTCGAGCCTTGGCGAAGTAGACTCCCACTTCACCGCAGGCTAAGCCTGTGGCAAAGTGAGCATGCCATTTGTGGCTAAGTGGGTGTGCCAATCTACCGTAGGCCTAGCCTATGGCAAATTGGGAGCATCGATTCGCAGGTCGAGGCCTACAGCAAATTGGGCTTGCCACTTCGAAGGCCTAGGCCTGTAGCAAATTAGGCATGCCAAAAGATAAACGGGCTGGAATCGACTCGTCTAGGATTTTATTGCTATATCAAATCCATTTTAGATTTTTTTTTTCAAAACTGGTTTAATATTTTAATCTATGAGCATAACAGATTTAATTTTGACAAAACAAATTTAATTTTGGGCCCAACAAATTTGACCCAATTGAATTTATGCCTTTCAAAATTGGACTGACCTATTTAAAAGTTATAAACTAGGTTTAAGAAAATCGAACTTAATTTAGCTTGGCCTTTTTTTAATTAGGATTAACTAGATTATGGCCAAAATTATGGATCTACAGTTTACCCCCTGCTTGAACGATCTTGGATTTACTCAGAGAGTGAAAAGCAACACGGCTTTCAAATTAATTTTGGCAAAAATGGGTTATGGACCCAGAATAGTTTGGATTCTAGACCTGGTTTGAGTTTTAGACTTAAAAACTATTTTAGTTCTGGACTCGAGGCGGTTTGGGTACTAGACCCAGTTTGAGTTCTGGACTAAAATAAGATTTGGGTTCTGGACCTAGTTTGAGTTTTAGACTTGAAAAATATTTGGGTTATGGACCAGAGGTGTTTTAGGTTTTGGACCAGATTAAGTTCTGGACTTGGAAAGAATTTAGGTTCTGGACCGGAGGTGTTTTAGATTCTAGACCTGGATTGAGTTCTAAACTCAAAAAAATATTTAGGTTCTAGACCTGAGGCTGTTTGGTTTCTGGACTTGGTTTGAGTTTTGAACCCCAGGCGGTTTGGGTTCTAGATCTTAAAAAGATTTAGATTCTGGACCCGAGACGATTTGGGTTCTAACCCGATTTGAGTTCTGGACTAAAAAAATATTTGAGTTCTAGACCAGAATATTTTGGGTTCTGGACCCAGATTGAGTTATGGACTTGAAAAATAATTGGTTTCTGAACCCGAAGTTTTTTTTTTGGTTCTGGACTAGGATTGAGTTCTGGACTTAAAAACGATTTGTGTTCTGGACCCGAGATGTTTCGGGTTATGGACCCAAATTGAGTTCTTGACTCAGAAACGATTTGGGTTTTGGACCCGAGGTGTTTTGGGTTATTAACCCAAATTGAGTTCTAGACTAAAAAAATATTTGGGTTTTATACCTGAGGAGTAGGTTCTGGACCCAGTTTGAGTTTTGAACTCGAAAAATATTTGGGTTCTAGACCTGAAGTATTTTGGGTTCTGGACCTAAATTGAGTTCTGAACTTGAAAAATAATTGGGTTCTTGACCTAAAGTATTTTAGGTTCTGGACCAGGATTGAGTTCTGAACTTGAAAAAGATTTGGGTTCTGGACCCGAGATATTTTGGTCTTTGTACCCAAATTAAGTTCTAGACTCAGAAAAGATTTGGGTTCTGGACCTGAGGTGTTTTGGGTTCTAGACCTAGATTGAGTTCTGAACTTGAAAAACGTTTGGGTAATGGACCTGAGGTAGTTTTGGTTCTTGACCCATTTTAAGTTTTAGACCCAAGACGATTTGGATTAGAGACCAGAGGCAATTTCGGTTTTGGACCTGGTTTGAGTTCTGGACTCGAAAAATATTTGATTTTGGACCCGAAATATTTTGGGTTCTAGACCTGGATTGAGTTTTTGACTCCAAAACTACTTAGGTTCTGGACCCGAAGTATTTTGGGTTCTGGACCAAAATTAAGTTCTGGACTCTAAAAAGATTTGGGTTCTGGACCTGAGGTGTTTTGGTTTCTGGACTCAGATTGAGTTATGGACACAGAAAAAATTTAGGTTATAGACTAGAGGTGTGTTGGGTTCTGGACCCGGATTGAGTACCGAACTCAAAAAATATTTGAGTTATGGACCTGATTTGAGTTCTAAACTCGAAAAATATTTGGGTTCTAGACCCGAAGTATTTTGGATTCTGGACCCGAATTGAGTTTTCGACTCGAAAAATATTTGGATTCTGGACCAGGATTGAGTTTTAGACTAGAAAAAATATTTGGATTATGTACCCGAGGTGTTTTGGACTCTAGACCTAGATTGAGTTCTGAACTCAGAAAAGATTTAGATTCTGGACCCGAGATATTTTGGGTTTTGGACACGGATTGAGTTCTATACTCAAAAAATATTTGATTATGGACCCGAGGTGTTTTGGGTTTTAGACCCGAATTGAGTTCTAGACTAAAAAATGATTTAGATTCTGGACCGAGGTGTTTTGAGTTCTGAACCCAGATTAAGTTCTAAACTCAAAAAATATTTGCATTCTAGACCCGAGGTGTTTTGGGTTCTGGACTCGGATTGAGTTCTGGACTCGAAAAAGATTTGCGTTCTAGACTCGAGGTACCTACAAAATACTAATTATCATCAGTAAAATATTTTGCAAAAAATTTGGCTATTTTTTTTTATTATATATGTATACCTACATACTCTTGCCCCTGCGTAAAAAAATATTTTAAAGGCCTTAGACACGAAAATATTTACATGAAATATTGATAATTGAAATAAACTATTCATGCAAATTATTTTTATTTGCTTTATTGTAACATCCCTATACCCAGTATACGTACACTACATACACCTGCATATGCAGTATACGTATACCGGATATGAGAATGTCACAGTCTATATTAAACAAACCAATCTTTCAACTTCACATCAATTCATCATTTCAACAATATGAGAAAAACTTAAAACATTTGACTTATATTATAAATAGTAATAGATAAATTATTCCTTGTTAAAATACATATATATATATATCATCATTACACAAAAGTTTATCCAAAATATTTTTTTTTGCGGAAGTGAAATATACATTTATATTTATGTCAAAATCAATATCTACAAAAAATATAGAGTTTATACATGCTTGGCAGTTCGTCTCTGATCTTGAAGTCCAACAATTAACACTTCACAAGAGATCGCAATCCTAGACCCGACTCGGTCTAGTTGAACTCTTCGATTCAACCGGATATATCCTGTCACCTGCGCGATAAATCACAATCACGCTAAGCCAAAGGCTTAGTGGTGCTAACCATGATAACAATATGATTCAATGTAATGCCAATGTCAAACTTTCAAGAATTAGAAGCAATATACAAGGATATTATATTTCATAACATTAAATCTCATTATATTGTTCAATTGTTCCGTCATTCATAATTCACATTAAAGCAAAGACAAGCATGGCCCAAAAGAAACTAATATGCCATTCAAATTCCAGAGTTACTATTTTGGTCCAATAATCACATTTATCAAGCCCCAAGGTGAATCATTATCACAATGAGGATGACCTCATATGTAACATCCCAACTAGGCTTCAAGGACTAGGCCCAACCAAGCTTCAAGAGGAGCATAGCATCAACCCAACCTGGCTTCAAGGACCAAGCCCAACCCAGCTTCAGGGGATTATTACTTTTAGGCATGCCACCAATAATAAAACTCTGAAAATTGAATAACATACTAGGCACACAATTCTTTTATAATTTCATTATCAAATCCATTCTCATTTTCTCATGATCATTGTAACACCCCATCTTAGCCTATGTTTATAAACCAAGATGGACTGTTATCTCATGGTGGTTGTGTCTTAATATTTTACTTAGCCAATTTTAAGTACAGATTTTAAAAAATTTTTGCCATAACCTCCCCTAAAAATGGAGGTCCCAGGTGTCGACAAAACTGATTTTTCTTATTTTTGAAAAACATTTTATTTCACAATTCAATACAAGCACACTCCCAATAATCCACCTTATAACCTCAACTACAAATCCTGTAAGAAGAATTCACACTTCTATATTCACAACCCAACTCAATTCAAAATCATACAGTTATTATACATTACTAGATTTACTTGCTACATCAAGTTATCTCTTTGTATTGTTCAAATAAGTACATGCCAGTTTCTAATGCCAAAATACAAACTGAAGAGCACCATCTAACTTTGTTAATGACCGGCAGATCGCAGAACTCTTCTGCTCACTACTGGCTCCTTGCTAATAACCTATGAGTTTAGAAGAAACTAAACTCGCTAAGCATTGCTTAGTGGGTACTTTAACTAATTACGGAAAATAAATAATAAAAGCATAATGCACTTTTAAAAGCAATGAGTCATATTGAAAAATAATATCATAGTAAAAGTAATCCATACATGTCATATATTCAGTTATTATCATTTTATCATTTCGCTCCACAAGGTAATTACGAATACACCAATCTCGGAATGAGGCCTCGTATAGAGTTACGCGTGGTCTTGACCTCACACGACTAATTGCCATGGTCTTGGTCTCACACGATATGGAATATACAAGATAACTGCGTGGTCTTGGTCTCACACGACTAGTTGCCATAATCTTGACCTCACACGATATAACCCCCATTCCAGACCGGTTTTACCCATTTACCGAGTAGAGCATATAAAACATTTCATATATACCCATTCACTTGGTATATATATACCACATATTCTCCATGTATATACAATACATATATACTTACACAATTACCACATATACTCACATATGTATCAAAAAAAATTTCAAGAAAATGAAGAAACAATTAGTTAAAGTACCAAACCTTGCTTTTCCTTAGTCCTTATTCTATATCACTTCCTTTCCTTCCTTGTCTCCTTGATTTCCTATGAAATTTAACATCACATATACAAAGGTAAGAACCCTAGGTATAGACATAGTCTTATCTTATGATTTTTCTAATGGTTGCTAGCTTATTTTCACCATTAAACACCATTATTTCCTTCATCAAATCCTTCAATTAATTATTTCTTGAATTTTCTCCAAATCTAACTACATGAACCCTAATTTCAATCTCTTAAATTAACCATTAATCCATGAAATTAAAACTAGAGATAGGTTTCTCTTATCTTATAATCTTGTTTGTCACCAAACTCTTTAAATCAAAAGCCTTAAACTTTGGAAAAATCACCTCCTTCTTCCTTCTCTTATGGTTTGGACGAATTCACCATGCAAGAGAGGGCTTTTATACTTTCTTTCCTTAGCTTATTTTGATCCAAATGGCAGCCATAAGTGGTGAATAGATGTTGACTTCCAATTGGTACACCTTATAGTAAAAATGGCCACTTTTAATTGGTCCATTTGCCTTCTTCCAATTGGTACACCTTATAGCAAAAATGGCTACTTTTAATTGGTCCATTTGCCTTCTTCCAATTGGTACACCTTATAGAAAAAATGGCCACTTTTAATTGGTCCACTTGCCTTCTTCTTTTATCTATTTATTTAGCAAGCCATTAAGCTTTCTTTTATTCATATTTTGACCCCCCTCAACTTTCTTGTATTGTAATTTTATAGTCTAGGGTGTGAAAATATCAAAATATCCTCTACCGATTAATCGATTGTAACTTTTAAACCGTGCGTTTTCGAAAAAATTGAAATCCACGGTTATGACCCGATTAATCTCGAGAATATTCTTTCGGGGTCGGATATGGGCACTATTAAGAACTTCCGACACTTAATTTTTAAATTTACATAGTTGCCCCTAACTTTTGAGAAATTTCCACTTAGGTCCTCGGCCTTTCAAAAAATTACCTTTACGTCCCGTCGACTTCACGAGCCTCCTTTGCACACCGATTTTATTTTTAACTATCTCGAGCCTCTATTTGACAATTTATTTATGTCTTTCTTGCCTAATACTAGACTACCTAAACTTTGGGATGTGACAATCATCTAGGCACAATGCCCTAAATATTTCATTTATATCATTATAGCCATCACCAATGGCTTCACATATCATCATTAGGGTATACATGACAAATTACATTAATCATACATTTTGAATCCTCAATATATATTTCACATAGTTTACATAATGCAAATCATATCACCATTCTTATACATTAACAATATAATAGGTAACTTATCACATTTTCCAACCAAATGTGTTATGTCCCAAAGTCATGTAAATGTATGCAATCATGTAAGGTTTGTACTTACCTCTAAGAGCAACAAACACCAATCTAACAACCTCCTCTTCCATGATATCTTCATTCCTTGGATTAGGGCAACTCAACTCTCTTCAAAACCTAATCCAAAGGTTATTATACATACTCACTTAGTGATACACATAAGAAAATAAGAATAAGAACTATCTAGGGCAAACCCTACACATGACATGCTCAACAACATGGGTGTGTCCTTGATCGTGCACTAAACTCACAACACAGAAGCTTTGACACGCTCAGTGACATGGGCTTGTCACTGTACATGTCAATTCTCCTCCAAAACAGAAACTATGACATGCTCAGTGACATGGGCGTGTCACTGGATGTGTCAATCTACCAACAACACAGAAGCTATGACACGCTCAGTGACATGGGTGTGTCACTACTCGTGTCAATCTTCCACTACACAAAAGTTGTGACACGCTCAGTGACATAGGCGTGTCACTAGACGTGTCACCAACCCTGAAATTAGAACCAACGACACCAAAAATGCCATATCCAACAAATACCTTTCTTTTACCCTTTTTCACTCCAAACAAACTTAACCAAAACCATCAATATACCAAAATAAACTTGCATAACATCAAAACAACTCAATTATATGCATCAAACACAAACACAACCATATATCACAACTCAAACTTACACACAATCCCCAACTCTTGTCTCTATCACCAAACTTAACCCTTTCTCTTCAATCCAACCCCAAAAATCAAAGTTAATAAGACCAAACACTTCAAACATACCAAAATCAACCATACACACAACTACACCAACCATCCACCAAACTCAAATACACAAACTCAAAAGAAATTAAAGAAACAAGTTGGAAACTTACCAAAAATGAAGAAAATCCTTAGAACTCTAACTTGATCACTTGAAACTCCCTTCAATCTTGAGTTAGGAACCAACAAAACCTCTCTTTCCCTTTAGCAATGGTGATGGCCGGCTCTTGAAGAAGAAAGAATAAGATGATGAAAGTCAACCACAAACTCTTCTCTTTTAATCAAACAATTTTCCTTAAATCACTCTCCACCAAGTAAATTAATTATTATAATAACATAAATATCATCTTCCACTAATAATGTTTAATATTTAATTAATTCAAATATCCTTTGACCCCATTAAAAAGATATTGACTTGTATATGTTGTATATATATTCATATATACAACATATACACACTTTCCCTTTTTCCTTTCTTTTCACTTAATCATATATACACACTTAACATTTAATTCTATTACAACAATTAACATTTTCAAAATTTTAGGGTATTATTTGGGATATTACATTTATAACAATAATTGACGTTGTGACGGTCCGTCTATCTTTCGGGCACCCCCTGGTTCTGGGCCCAGCCCAGGAACCTTCAGCGGGCCGTATAGTACTGGACTGCCCTCATGGGCCCTCCAGCAGGATTTGTTTATTTGGCTCGCACCACCTATCTTTCGGCCACTGCAACCCAGGAAACCTTCAGTGAGTGCAAGTCGCCTCCCCGGATTGAACACCTGACCTCCCCCTTAAGAGAGCCAGCGAGCGCAATCCAATACCAATTCTTCCAGTAAACAATTATAACACCCCTATACCCCGTATACGTACACAGCATGCTATTACGATCGTAATATACGTATACTGAATATAGAAATGCCACGGTTTACTAAACAAATGACCCACTTCTCTTACAATAATACGAACAAATTTAAAACATTTAAGTTATATTATAAAACACAATAGATAAAATGTTTATTCAAAACGCAGCGGAAAATATAACAAATATTTACAAATACATATACATCAAAAACTCAAGTTTTACAAAACATAAAATATATACATGTTTGGCAGTATGTCTTTGATCTTTAAGCTCCACTCTCAACACCTCAAAATCTAGACTCTACTCGGCCTAGAGGAACTCTCCAGTTCTTCCCTGTCACCTACGTGATGAACCACAATCGCGCTAAGCCAACAGCTTAGTGATACAAACTACAATAATATTATGCTTCAATGCAATGCCAATGTCACACAATCAAGTTTCACAAACAATTCATAAGAATATTATATTTCAAAACCTTACATTGATCAATAACATATCAACACATCATGTTGTATTATCATAATTCCATTACTCAACATAGCTTTCCAAGCCACATTTATTTTCAATAAGTTATTTATGTATTATAATCATCTCATTATTCATTTGTTTCACCATTCAAGAATCACATTTAAACAAACACAAGCATGGGCCCAAAAAGAAACTAATATGTTATTCAAAGTTCAGAGTTACTGGTTTGGTCCATAATCACAATCATCAAGCCCGTAGGCGATATATATATATATATCTCTATCCATGGATAGTGTAATAGACCCAGTCTCTTGGACCTCAAACCGGTTAGAATCGAGGAAATCCTCAACCCGGCAAGACTGTTACTATTTTTGAGGCTTACGACCCAATCTTTTCACCCCAAAAACATCACATTTCACATTTATCATTTCACATTTTTCAATTGGAATCGGCTTACGACCCAATCTTTTCACCTATCCAGTGATTCATGGGCATGCCGCCAAACCCAGAACTCTGAAAATTGAATTAACATATTAGGCACACAATCATTTCATTTATCTCTTTATCAATCTCTTTTCATTTCATTTCTCATCATTAGATAGGCAATCATGCCCCAATTATAATTCATTTGCATTATCATAGCCAACAACCATGGCCTCATATCTCATATTATCTCAAATCACATTAAGACAATTCATCATATCATCATATAGGCAAACATGCCTCAACCATCTCATCTACATTATTATAACCAACCACATTGGTTTTACATCTCATTATATCTCAATTCATTATTCAAGTATACACAACCAATTGCATTAACATACATTTTAAATGCTCATCAATAATTCACATTATACAAATCATAACATTCATCAAATGTATTAACAATGTAATCAATTATTCATAATATAATCAATTATTCATAATGTAATCAATTATTCATAATGTAATCAATTACTTAACATATATACAACCAAATATGTTAAGTATCAAAATCATGTAAATGTATGCAACCATATAGTTTGTACTTATCTTAGGAACAACTCACACCAATCTACAACCTTCCTCTTCCAAGAATCCTCAACACTCAAGTTAGGGCAAACCAACCTTTTTACAACCTAATCCAAAAATGAATCATACACACTTAATACCAATTCACATGAATTCCAATGCAATTAATCACTTATTAACATCATATTAAATCCATAGATCACAAATTACAACTTAACATCTCTCCCCTAGACCCCACGGTCGTGGCCTCCCAACCCCTACGGGCGTGGGTTAAGAAATGGTTCTGCCTCCCTTGCTCAAAACCCCACGGCCATGGCTTCCAATGGCCACGGTCGTGGCAACCAAGGGCCACGGGCGTGGCATCCAAAATGCTTCTATTTCTGACCAAATTCACATATTCTATGCTTCTAACTCCATCAAACAAAATTATCATGAAAATCTACAAAAATAATTACTCAAACTCAACATCTACAACAAAAATAACCAATTCAAAACCCTAACACAAACACAACTTAACTCTTCCAACATAAACACCAACTTAACTTCTTATCTTTAACTCAATTCCAACACTTTCAAACACTCCACAATCAATCAAAATCACACTATCACATATCAACAAGCAAACTCAATCACAACTCAAATAAAACAAGGGAAATCAAGAGAAAACTTACCAAAGTAATGAAACTTCACAATTTTCCAACTTAATCACTTGATTCTTCCTTCAATTCGCTCTTAGAAATCAAAACCTCTCTTGCTCTCTTGTGACTTTGGTGAGCCGGCCAACCCAAAAGAAAAGAAGAAAATGAAAAAGACTAATAAAGCAAAAGTCAAATATTCTTCTTCACTTAAATCTCCACCAAGCAATATTTAATATTAAAATATTCCATTTAATCTCTTCCATTCATTTTATTTCTTTTAATTAATTCATTAATTCAAAAATAAATAAATATCTTCTTTAGTTGACAATCCATTTTGACTTGTATATATGTTGTATATATTTCCATATATACAACATATAAACTCTCTCTTCACTTCTTTTTCTTTCCAATTACACATACATTAAATCCAAACTAAAACAACAATTATATCAAAACTTCTAAGGCACATTTTGGGATATTACAATTCTCCCCCTCTAAAAAGAAATTTCGTCCTCGAAATTACCTGGTATCAAGTCTGAAACAACTGAGGATACTGGTCTCACATCGTTTGCTCACTCTCCCAAGTTGCCTCGTCCTTCGCATGATTCTTCCAAAGAACCTTTACCAGTGGCACTTTCTTATTTATCAACTCTTTCATTTCATGTGCCAAAATAGCAACTGGTTCTTCTTCAAATGTCATATTCGAACTCACCTCAATAGATTCAACTGGCAAGATATGAGATGGGTCTGATCTGTACCTCTGCAACATAGAAACATGGAAGACATTGTGGATTCTATCCAACTCAGGTGGCAAAGCAAGACGATAAGCAACTGGTCCCACTCTTTCTAATATCTCATACGGTCCAATGAAATGAGGACTCAGCTTCCCTCTTCGACCAAATCTTAAAATCTTTTTCCAAGGAGATACTTTCAAAAATACTTTATGTCCAACATCAAACTCTATGTCTCTCCTCTTCAAATCTGAATAAGACTTTTGCCGGTCTGAAGCTGCTTTTAACCGATCCCGAATTATCTTCACTTTCTCTTCAGTCTCTTTAACCAAATCAGGACCAATTAACTTGCCCTCTCCAATTTCATTCCAACATAAAGGCATCCTGCATCTTCTACCATACAATGCCTCAAATAGTGCCATACCAATACTGGATTGATGACTGTTGTTGTAAGCAAATTCCACAAGTGGCAAAAATTTGTCCCAACTTCCTAAAAAATCAATAACACAACTTCTTAACATATCCTCAATAATCTGTATCACTATTTCTGACTGCCCATCTGTCTGCGGATGAAAAGCAGTACTAAAGTGTAATCGAGAACCCAATGCACCATGCAAACTCTTCCAAAACCTTAAAGTGAACCGGGGATCTCGATCAGACACTAAAGAAATCGGAACTCCATGCAACTTTACTATCTCATTGATATACAGCTCAGCCAATCTTTCAAGAGAATAGTTCATTCTAACTGGAAGAAAATGAGCTGTCTTTGTCAATCGATCAAAAATCACCCAAATAGCATCATGCTTCTTCTGAGTCAATGGCAAACCAGATACAAAATCCATTGTCACTCTCTCCCATTTCCATTCAGGCACTGTTAAAGGTTGAAGCAACCCTGTTGGAACTTGGTGCTCTACTTTTACCCTCTGACAAGTGAGACACTTGGATACAAACTCCGCTATGTCTCTCTTCATACCTAACCACCAATAATGCTGTTTCAAATCCTGATACATCTTTGTACTTCCGGGATGCATAGCAAAGACCGATTGGTGTGCTTCCTCTAAAATAATCCTTTTCAAACTAGCATCATCAGGAACACACAATCTATCCTTGAACCAAAGACTACCATCATTTCTCACATAGAAATCTCGGCTCTCCCCATTTTGGCAACTTGAAACAATCTTCTAAATTTTCTCATCAGCCAATTGAGCCTCTTTAATCCGATCTAACAATACTAGTCTCAACTGCAACTGAGCCAACAATGCACCAACAGCACATGATTCAAAATTAGCATGCAACGCTCTCAACTCAACAAGCAACGAGAGCGAATACACAGTCAAACCTGCCAAAGACTTCCGACTCAAGGCATCAGCAACAACATTGGCCTTACCATGATGATAATCAATCAAACAGTCATAGTCTTTGATCAACTCTAATCATCGCCTTTGCCGGAGATTCAGCTCCCTCTGAACACCCAAATATTTCAAACTTTTATGATCTATATAGATAAAACACTTCTCTCCATACAAGTAGTGTCGCTAAATCTTCAAAACAAACACTATAGCTGCCAACTCCAAATCATGAGTCGGATAATTGAGCTCATGCTGCTTCAACTGCCGAGAAGCATAAGCTACAACTTTACCATCAAGACACATCCTAAACCATTATGTGAAGCATCACTGTAAATCACATAAGGTTTATCTTCCACGGGTAAAGTAAGAACAGGCGCTTGGGTCAACATTTCTTTTAACTGCTCAAAACTAGCTTGACACTGGTCCATCCACACAAATCTAACTCCCTTCCGAAGTAATCTGGTGAGTGGAGTAGCTATCAAAGAAAAACCTTTCACAAACCTTTGATAATAGACTGCCAAGCCTAGAAAACTTCTAACTTCAGTCACAGACTTTGGTGGACTCCAATTCAAAATAGCTTCAACTTTACTTGGATCGACTCTTATACCATCTGCTGAAACTATATGACCGAGAAAAGTTACTTCGTCAAGCCAAAACTCACACTTTGACAGCTTAGCATACAACTGCTTCTCTCTCAAGATCTGTAACACAATTCGCAGATGCTTGTCATGTTCTTCTTCATTACGTAAATACACCAAAATATCATCGATGAAAACTACCACAAACTAATCCAGATAGGGCCTAAACACCCTATTCATCAAATCCATAAAAGCTGCAGGTGCATTTGTCAATCCAAAAGGCATCACTAAGAACTCATAATGCCCATATCTTGTACGAAAAGCTGTCTTAGGAACATCTTCAGCTCTAACCCTCAACTGATGGTACCCCGATCTCAAATCAATCTTGGAAAACACTGCTGCTCCCTTTAACTGATCAAAGAGATCATCAATTCTAAGCAAAGGATACTTATTCTTGATAGTCACTTTGTTCAATTTCCTATAATTGATACATAACCTCAAAGTACCATCCTTCTTCTTCACAAACAAAACAGGAGCTCCCCATGGAGAAACACTAGGGCGAATAAACCCTTTATCCAACAACTCCTGCAATTGCACCTTCAACTCTCTCAATTCAGCAGGTGCCATTCTATAAGGAGTGATAGAGATGGGAGTGGTACCACGCAACAAATCAATACCAAACTCAACCTCTCTCTCAGGGGGTAACCTTGGCAACTCCTCAGGAAACACATCTGGAAAATCTGTAACGGTGGTTATATTGTCAAGTTGATAACCTACTACTCTGGTATCCACAAAATGAGCCAGATAAGCATCAAATCCTTTTCTAATCAACTTTCTAGCTGTTACAGTTGAAACAAACAAGGATGCAAGTTGTCTCTGCTCACTAGACACCATCACATTTCTACCATCACCGGTTCTCAAAGTAACACATTTCTTTTGACAGTCTACCACAGCTCCATGCTTAGACAACCAATCCATGCCTAAAATCAAATCATATTCTTTAAAAGGCATTTCAATCAAATCACCAAGAAACTCCTCACCTTGCACTACCACTGCACTATCACGATGCACCTTACTCACCATAACACTATGTCCTAAAGGATTTGTCACTAAAACATCAAATCCTAAGGACTCTGAATGCAATTCAGACACAGGCAAGATAGATGCACTTATGTATGAATGAGTAGATCCTGGATCAATCAAAGCAAGGACTGAAATGCCAAATAAAGAAAATGTACCCGCTATAACTGGTGAAGCATCCGGCTGCCTCTGCATCACATATACTCTCTGAGAAGACCCGGCCTCATCTGGCCTACTGCCTCTAGATGAAGATCCTCCTCTCTGACTAAACCCAGGTCTACCACCCCTACTGAAACCTTTGCCCCCTCGACCACCTCTACTGACACTTGGTCGAGAGGCTGCAGTATCAGTCTGCCTATACTCCTGCATCTCAGGACAATCTCTAACGAAATGAGCTAGTGACCCACATCTAAAACACCCAGCTGATCCACCAATCTTCCAACAAACACCCCCATGGGTCCTACCACAATGCTCACATACAGGTGGAGTAGACCTCTGAACCACTGGAGTCGGGGCACTAGCTACAGAAATTGTCGGTCTCTGCCTCTGCCTCTGCCTCTACCTCTGATACTGAACTGATCTGCCCGACTGTCTCTGGCTCCTACTGATTCTCGGAATAAAACTTCCTCGACCCCTCTTCATAGATGAAGATCCTGCCTCAAACTGGGATCTTCTCACTCTAGTCTCCTCCTCAGTAGCAGCTGCTGCAATACCCTGTGCTCTCTCCACACTTCTAGCTGCTGCAACTAGCTGAGAGAAATCCTGGTACCGGGAACCAGCAACAATGCACATAATAGAGGGCCTCAATCCCTCCTCAAATCTTCTGCACCGGTCTATTTCATCAGAAATAATTCCCCCAGCATAGTGACTCAACCGGATGAACTCTATCTCATACTCTGTCACTGTCCGGTTGTCTTGTCTCAAATTCAGGAATTCCATTTTCTTAGCATCCTTATACTCCCTCGGAGTATATTTCAGCTCAAACTCCCTCAGAAAATCACCATAAGATAGTGTAGGTGGATCATCCATGGCATGAGGAACCGTCTTCCACCAGTCATAGGCATATTTCTGCAACAAGGATCTAGCATAATCAAATTTTTCGTCAGGAGTGGCTTGCAACTGGATAAATATCCTCTGCACTTTGTCCAACCACTGCTCAGCCACTGCTGGATCTGTAGTGCCCAAGAAATCCTCAGCCCCATACTTTCTCAACTTATCATAATGTCTCACTGGCACTTGAGGCTGTGGTGGTGGTGGTGGCTGCTGTACTAGAGCTCCCCTCAACATTTCTATCATATGCCATAACCAACCCAACGGAACCTCCTCAGCAACTGATCTCTCTGGCACAGAAACAGGTGCCTCACTAACTCTATCAACTCTAGCTCCATCTCTACCCTCTTCAGGAGCTACACTCTCCGCACTACCTTCTACAGACTGACGTGAATGGGATGCCATCACTACCTATATCTGCAAACACAGCAGAATATACCTCATTAAAGATCAAAGACTGTCATACCAAAACATGTATCTTATTTAAAAACAATATTTTAAAACTCAAAATTTCCTTTTTCTTACAATTGACCTAGGTTGAGAATCTCAAACCTAGGCTCTGATACCAAAACAATTGTAACACCCGTATACCCCGTATACGTACACAACATGCTATTACAATCGTAATATACGTATAATGAATATAGAAATGCCACGGTTTACTAAACAAATGACCCACTTATGTTACAATAATATGAACAAATTTAAAACATTTAAGTTATATTATAAAACACAATAGATAAAATGTTTATTCAAAACGCAGCGGAAAATATAACAAATATTTACAAATACATATACATCAAAAACTCAAGTTTTACAAAACATAAAATATATACATGTTTGGCAGTATGTCTTTGATCTTTAAGCTCCACTCTCAACACCTCAAAATCTAGACTCTACTCGGCCTAGAGGAACTCTCCGGTTCTTCCCTGTCACCTGCGCGATGAACCACAATCGCGTTAAGCCAACGGCTTAGTGATACAAACTACAATAATATTATGCTTCAATGCAATGCCAATGTCACACAATCAAGTTTCATAAACAATTCATAAGAATATTATATTTCAAAACCTTACATTGATCAATAACATATCAACACATCATGTTGTATTATCATAATTCCATTACTCAACATAGCTTTCCAAGCCACTTTTATTTTCAATAAGTTATTTATGTATTATAATCATCGCATTATTCATTTGTTTCACCAGTCAAGAATCACATTTAAACAAACACAAGCATGGGCCCAAAAAGAAACTAATATGTTATTCAAAGTTCAGAGTTACTGCTTTGGTCCATAATCACAATCATCAAGCCCGTAGGCGATATATATATCTCTATCCATGGATAGTGTAACAGACCTAGTCTCTTGGACCTCAACCCTGTTAGAACCGTGGAAATCCTCAACCCGGCAAGACTGTTACTGTTTTTGAGGCTTACAACCTAGTCTTTTCACGCCAAAAACATCACATTTCACATTTTTCAACTGGAATCGGCTTACGACCCTGTCTTTTCACTAATCCAGTGATTCATAGGCATGCCGCCAAACCTAGAACTCTGAAAATTGAATTAACATATTAGGCACACAATCATTTCATTTATCTCTTTATCAATCTCTTTTCATTTCATTTCTCATCATTAGATAGGCAATCATGCCCCAATTATAATTCATTTGCATTATCATAGCCAACAACCATGGCCTCATATCTCATATTATCTCAAATCACATTAAGATAATTCATCATATCATCATATAGGCAAACATGCCTCAACCATCTCATCTACATTATTATAACCAACCACATTGGTTTTACATCTCATTATATCTCAACTCATTATTCAAGTATACACAACCAATTGCATTAACATACATTTTAAATGCTCATCAATAATTCACATTATACAAATCATAACATTCATCAAATGTATTAACAATGTAATCAATTATTCATAATATAATCAATTATTCATAATGTAATCAATTATTCATAATGTAATCAATTACTTAACATATATACAACCAAATATGTTAAGTATCAAAATCATGTAAATGTATGCAACCATGTAGTTTGTACTTACCTTAGGAACAACTCACACCAATCTACAACCTTCCTCTTCCAAGAATCCTCAACACTCAAGTTAGGGCAAACCAACCTTTTTACAACCTAATCCAAAAATGAATCATACACACTTAATACCAATTCACATAAATTCCAATGCAATTAATCACTTATTAATATCATATTAAATCCATAGATCACAAATTACAACTTAACATCTCTCTCCTAGACCCCACGTCGTGGCCTCCCAACCCCCACTGGCGTGGGTTAAGAAATGGTTCTGCCTCCCTTGCTCAAAACCCCACGGCCATGGCTTCCAATGGCCACGGTCGTGGCAACCAAGGGCCACAGGCGTGGCATCCAAAATGCTTCTGTTTCTGACCAAATTCACATATTCTATGCTTCTAACTCCATCAAACACAATTATCATGAAAATCTATAAAAATAATTACTCAAACTCAACATCTACAACAAAAATCACCAATTCAAAACCCTAACACAAACACAACTTAACTCTTCCAACACAAACACCAACTTAACTTCTTATCTTTAACTCAATTCCAACACTTTCAAACACTCCACAATCAATCAAAATCACACTATCACATATCAACAAGCAAACTCAATCACAACTCAAATAAAATAAGGGAAATCAAGAGAAAACTTACCGAAGTAATGAAACTTCACAATTTTCCAACTTAATTAATTGATTCTTCCTTCAATTTGCTCTTAGAAATCAAAACCTCTCTTGCTCTCTTGTGACTTTGGTGAGCGTTTAGGTCATTTTTGTACTAGTTTTTAGTATGATTTTATGTGTGTTTTAGTTAATGTTTTGATTGATTTTTGTTTTAAGTTTGTTTATTGTGTTTGTTTTTTAGGTTTGAGAGCAAAAACACCCTTGGAAGATCAAAACAGTGAAAAAAGAGCAAAAATGAAGAAACAGGAAGAGACACACCCAGAGACACGGCCAAGTCTCTGGCCGTGTCTCACCTAATGAGCAAAACCAAAGAACAGAGTAAGAAAGAGCAAAAATGAAGATCAGTGAGGGACACACTCAAGGTACATGGCTAAGTCAGTGGCCGTGTCCCTCCAAAAGAGCTCAAACACGGCCAAGTTGCTTCAACTTGGCCGTGTCTCATTCAATCCAAAGCAAAAGAGGAAGAAAATCAATCAGTAGAAGACACAAGAAAGGGACATGGCCAAGTCAGTGGCCGTGTCCCTCCAAAATGATCCAACACGTCCAAGTCACTCCAAACACGGCCGTGTCACTCAACCAAAGAAGAAAAGAAGAAATCTAAGATAGAAACGAACACAAGCAAGGGGCACGGCCAAGTCACCGGCCGTGTCCATCCAAAGTTGTCCAACACGGCCATGTCACTCTCAACTTGGCCGTGTCTCTCATGGACCAAAGACCCAGACACGGCCAAGTCTCCTTTAACTTGGCCATGTCACCTTAATCTCTATAAAATCGTTCGCACGACAGAAAAAAAGGAGACTGGAGATGGCTAGGGTTTTGAGAACAAAAAGAAAAGAGAAGAAAGGGAGGAAAACACCAACTTGGGATGAGGAGAGAGTGACACTCTCCTTGTCCCTCATCTTCATCCTCCATCTTCATCTTCTCCATCTTCCATTGACAAGCTTCAATTTGGTTCTTTGGGATAAATTGGGTTTCAAGCTCTCAAAGGTCGAAGAAGCTTCATTGAAAGGATTGGTGACTTGAGAAAGCTCCTTTCTATCTTCCAAAGGCACAATCAATTGAAGGATTGGTGACTTGAGAAAGCTCCATTTCATATTGCAAAAGGGAAATCAACCATTGAAGAGGGTTTGAGTTCTTCATCAAATATCAATGTGGAGCTAGGAGGAAGACTAGTAATCCTACTCTTGGCATCTTCACAAGGGGTTTTTCTATTCTCTCTTTTAATTCATTTCAATATTATTTTTGTTGTATTAAGAGATTGATATTAAAATGAACAATTTGTTCTTGATTTATATTGAGTTGAATGAATGTTTTAAATTGATGATGTTGAGCTAAAATCTCATGCTTAGGGTTTATAGTATATTTGATTGAATGCTTTAATTTGATATTTCCATTGATGTTCGTTGTTGATTGGTTGATTGAATTGGAATGTATGCTAGGTTGATAGATTAGCTACCTATTGATCTCTAGATATTGAATGAAGGACCGAGAGGTGAAATCCGATATCGGAATTATGCAATCGACTACCCTATGAATGAATTAGAAATATAAGTTCTAGGGTTTTATTAATTTGGTAATGTAAAATAATTGGTTATTGCTAATTCATGAATGTGAGAACTAATGAATTGGTAATTGACTAATTAACCTTAAGGAATAAATTAATTACAAGGCTATGTTAATAGATAATTGAGAATTGAGCTTTGATTGAATGGACCTATAACCCTAGGCACTTTCCCAAGAACTGAATTGATCTTGTGCACTCATCACACACTTCAACCCTACACTCCTTAATCTTAGGTTTAAATTGTTCTTTAGCATTTCAAACAACAAACTTTCACTTTTAATTTAATTGCTTTAATCAAGCTATTACGAACCACACCTTCTTGGGGAAACGACCTTGGGGCGATCACCTTCGCTACAGCTACCTCGTATACTTGCGAGTGACGCTTTGTGGTAGAGTTAATTCGAGCGCAACAAGTTTTTGGCGCCGCTGCCGGGGAAGGTTGTTAAGTAGTTATAGTTTGATCTTTCTTTTCATTATTTGTTTATTTTCTGTGAACTATTTGTTTGTTTTATTTTTCTTTCAATTTAATTATTTGTTTGTTTTATTTAAGTTGCTAAGTGCCTTGTGTAAATATGCAATTTCCAAGGTACGCAGGGGTTTATGATGATAACCCAGACTCTGACATGGCACGCCAATTAGCAGAATTAACGAACCAATTTAAGATGCTAAATGCCAGAGGAAGAACACCTATGCCTACTCGTGAAATATGTTCGGCATGTGGCGTTGCAGGACATAGCGCAAACATGTGTTCATTTGATTATGGACAATATCAAGAGAGGCAAGAGGAAGAATATGCCTATGAAAGTTTCCAGCAAAGGGGTAGGAGTAACCCATATTCCAATCCTTGTAATCCAAATTGGAGAAACTACCCAAATTTTTCTTGGGAAAACCAACAGCACATTCGACCTCCAAATTTTTTTTCAACCTTACCAGAGAAGTTCTTACTCTCAAGAACAATATTCAAATCAAGATTTCCTTAAGAAACCCACTTTGGAAGATAGTTTGAATGCCTTCATTCAAATTAGTGCACAAAATCAGATTCAATACAAGACATCCAAAGTGGAAGATGATTTGAATGTTTACATTCAAATTAGCACAGAAATTCAGGAAAGAAGCAATGAGAGGTTAGATTCTTTGGAGGAAACATTGAAGAGGGTGGAAATGCAACTTGGGAAACTGGCACATCAACTCCAAGAACATCAAGAGGAGGAATTTCCTAGCCAATTGGAGCAAATAGAGGTAATCACAAATTTTAAGAATAAACAGGTGATATATAATGATTTTTGTGATTCCTTTGATGCAGGAACTAACAATGAAGAAGATGGCGAGGAAATGCAATCAAACATAGAGGAGTTAATTCAATCAAAGGAGGAAGAGAATTTGGAAGCATCGACTTCAACAAAATTACATGAACCTCCAAATCCTTGTATGCCACCAATCCCATTCCCAAGTAAGCTGAATGCAGAGAAACAAGGTACCCAACTTTCTGAACTCCATAACATGCCCTATAGTGAAAATAGTGTAGATAAGCTTGAGGTGGCAATGACCATAGAAGTAGAGCCTAATTCTTCCAATTTAGAAATTGATGAGAGCAATTTACTATTAAATAATGAGATTGTTGAGGGGGAGCTTCAAATTGCTAAAGAGGATGAAGAAGTGATTCAACCAAACTTGGTTGAACTTGAAAAGACCCCTAGAATTATGAAAGATGTTTTGGTTGGGGATTACAGCATGCAACAAATTATAATCTCTCCCACCCTTGGTGGTGAGAATGAGCTAAAACCATATATAACCATGTTGCAAACTGAAAAAGGGTCTTACCACGTCCCTATAGCATTAGTGAATCAAGCTAAGACAACCCCCACATGTTCTTTTTGGACAACTGCTCTCCTAAGAATGCTACCTAGGCTTTTCATTACATTGGGCACATTTCAAAGTTGCATGGTGTTCATCCTCTCGGTCATGGGCTCCAATTGCATTATGGGTGGAAGGAGCCCCACACATCTTATATGGGAACAATGGAAATCAGGTATCATCTAAACTTTCTCTGTAGTATGCATGCTCACATTGAGGACAATGTGAATTTTTAAGTGTGGGGTGCATTTGGTGTTTTATGTTTTTACTTTTAATTGCATTTTGTTTAGGTTTTAGTTACTATTTTTAATGTTTTTCATTGAATAAATGAGTTTTAGAAAGTTCAATTGTGATAAAAATTGTTGATAGATGACCTTTGAATTTTTTAAGCATGAATTTGAGAATTGAGTAGAATTGGTGCTTATTGTCAATTTTGTTGGTTTTTCTTTGCATTGCCATTAACCTTGTGAGGAATTGAGCCATCAACTTATTATTCTTTTTGTGGGTGAACATCATTTATTGATGAATTGCTAGAACTTGCTTTGACATGCATTTTAAGACTACATAAAATTTTTAATAAGGCATCAAGATGATTAAGGCAATTAAGTGAACCCACTTTGGCTTAAAAAGACCAACCCTATTTTTAAACTTTAGTTAGCCAATTTTGAGCTTATTTTATTTTCCTTTTCTTTCTTTTTCACAACACCATTAGCTTGAACCTTGTTGTTTAACTCTTACCCTTTCATTAGGTCAAGAGCATTTTAAGAGCGTTTATGACTGAGTGTTGTGTTGAATTAAGTGTGGGGTTAAATGTAGTAGGTTTAAGATTGCAAAGCAAAATAAAAACTTGTACAAAAACTTGTGTACAAGAAAAAGAAAAAAAAATAAAAAAAAAAGTGTTGTTCTTGTTGACAGGGTTTGGAATTTGTTTGGGAATAATCATTGCAAAATGTAATAAGTGAGTTCCCTTGAAAAGCTCTTTAATGTCAATGGGTATATGAGAGGAAGGTGTTTTGGGATTGTTAGTTATACATATGATCGGTTACTTCATTCTTGAAGTGCTCTTGAACTTAATGATTAAGCTTACATTTCCTAAATGTCATGACTTTACCTTAGCCCCATTACAACCAAAAGAAAGACCTTTTGATTGATGCTTGATTGAAATTTAGTGGGGGAGATTTGATTGATAAGCAAGCCTATGGTAATAATCTTTCATTGATTGTTATGAGTGTAAACACCACCATGATCAAACACTTAAAAGAGTTGGTGAGGGAGTGACAAAATTGGTTTTGCATGGAAAACCACTTAATTGCATAAGTGTCGATTTTGTTTGATTCGATATTGATTGTGGATTTAGGGATAAGGAGGTCTTGATGCATCTTTATAACTCTTGAACTTAACAAAATTCATCTGGTTAGTGTGTTTTGATTTTAGTCTTGCTTGGGGACAAGCAAGGAGTTAAGTGTGGGGTAGTTGTTTAGGTCATTTTTGTACTAGTTTTTAGTATGATTTTATGTGTGTTTTAGTTAATGTTTTGATTGATTTTTGTTTTAAGTTTGTTTATTGTGTTTGTTTTTTAGGTTTGAGAGCAAAAACACCCTTGGAAGATCAAAACAGTGAAAAACAGAGCAAAAATGAAGAAACAGGAAGAGACACACCTAGAGACACGGCCAAGTCTCTGGCCGTGTCTCACCTAATGAGCAAAACCAAAGAACAGAGCAAGAAAGAGCAAAAATGAAGATCAGTGAGGGACACACTCAAGGAACACGGCCAAGTCAGTGGCCGTGTCCCTCCAAAAGAGCTCAAACATGGCCAAGTTGCTTCAACTTGGCCGTGTCTCATTCAATCCAAAGCAAAAGAGGAAGAAAATCAATCAGTAGAAGACACAAGCAAGGGACATGGCCAAGTCACTGGCCGTGTCCCTCCAAAATGATCCAACACGGCCAAGTCACTCCAAACACGGCCGTGTCACTCAACCAAAGAAGAAAAGAAGAAATCTAAGACAGAAGCAAACACAAGCAAGGGACATGGCCAAGTCACTGGCCGTGTCCATCCAAAGTTGTCCAACACGGCCATGTCACTCTCAACTTGGCCGTGTCTCTCATGGACCAAAGACACAGACATGGCCAAGTCTCCTTTAACTTGGCCGTGTCACCTTAATCTCTATAAAATTTTTCGCACAACAGAAAAAAAGGAGACTGGAGACGGCTAGGGTTTTGAGAAAAAAAAAGAAAAGAGAAGAAAGGGAGGAAAACACCAACTTGGGATGAGGAGAGAGTGACACTCTCCTTGTCCCTCATCTTCATCCTCCATCTTCATCTTCTCCATCTTCCATTGACAAGCTTCAATTTGGTTCTTTGGGATAAATTGGGTTTCAAGCTCTCTAAGGTCGAAGAAGCTTCATTGAAAGGATTGGTGACTTGAGAAAGCTCCTTTCTATCTTCCAAAGGCACAATCAATTGAAGGATTGGTGACTTGAGAAAGCTCCATTTCATATTGCAAAAGGGAAATCAACCATTGAAGAGGGCTTGAGTTCTTCATCAAATATCAATGTGAAGCTAGGAGGAAGACTAGTAATCCTACTCTTGGCATCTTCACAAGGGGTTTTTCTATTCTCTCTTTTAATTCATTTCAATATTGTTTTTGTTGTATTAAGAGATTGATATTACAATGAACAATTTGTTCTTGATTTATATTGAGTTGAATGAATGTTTTAAATTGATGATGTTGAGCTAAAAACTCATGCTTAGGGTTTATAGTATATTTGATTGAATGCTTTAATTTGATATTTCCATTGATGCTCTTTGTTGATTGGTTGATTGCATTGGAATGTATGCTAGGTTGATAGATTAGCTACCTATTGATCTCTAGATATTGAATGAAGGACCGAGAGGTGAAATCCGATATCGAAATTATGCAATCGACTACCCTATGAATGAATTAGAAATATAAGTTCTAGGGTTTTATTAATTTGGTAATGTAAAATAATTGGTTATTGCTAATTCATGAATGTGAGAACTAATGAATTGGTAATTGACTAATTAACCTTAAGGAACAAATTAATTACAAGGCTATGTTAATAGATAATTGAGAATTGAGCTTTGATTGAATGGACCTATAACCCTAGGCACTTTCCTAAGAACTGAATTGATCTTGTGCACTCATCACACACTTCAACCCTACACTCCTTAATCTTAGGTTTAAATTGTTCTTTAGCATTTCAAACAACAAACTTTCGCTTTTAATTTAATTACTTTAATCAAGCTATTACGAACCACACCTTCTTGGGGAAACGACCTTGGGGCGATCACCTTCGCTACAGCTACCTCGTAAACTTGCGAGTGACGCTTTGTGGTAGAGTTAATTCTAGCGCAACAGTGAGCCGGCCAACCCAAAAGAAAAGAAGAAAATGAAAAAGACTAATGAAGCAAAAGTCAAATATTCTTCTTCACTTAAATCTCCACCAAGCAATATTTAATATTAAAATATTCCATTTAATCTCTTCCATTCATTTTATTTCTTTTAATTAATTCATTAATTCAAAAATAAATAAATATCTTCTTTAGTTGACCATCCATTTTGACTTGTATATATGTTGTATATATTTCCATATATACAACATATAAACTCTCTCTTCACTTCTTTTTCTTTCCAATTACACATATACATTAAATCCAAATTAAAACAACAATTATATCAAAACTTCTAAGGCACATTTTGGGATATTACAGACGTAACTATTGATGTACATCACTTTCCTTTGATTTACTTTTTTCCTTTATTGATTTTTTTTGCTTTTTTTTATTTTTTTGATTTGAATTTTTATCTATTTAAATGATTCTAACAACCCATTTCTCATCTAAACTATAAGAAATCATTTAGATTTGCAAATGGAGGGCATACAACATGCTTTAACATCGGGGCCTCGACCCAACGCTAAATTGCTATACTACATCCGACACATCAAGCTTTTAGCTAGAATGCGGCTCCATCATAGTTCTAGCAAAAAAACTGAGGTAAGCTTTACTATACTACAATTTAAAGTTTTAGCAACACAAAGTTACAACGATATTATAAAGAAAATAAAGAAAATACAAAAAAGAAATTATCTTCTCAGTTTAATCTAGGATTTTGTTATTAAAAGTATATTAGCCAATTTAAGAATTAACTTAGAGCTAAAAATAGATGAACTAATAGACTGGAGAAAAAATTTAATAAGTAAATAAATTGTTAGCGTGATCGCTACGTTGTCAGGGGTGGAGGATGTGTTTATAAGTCCCGACAACAATATGATGTGCCACCTTCTCGGGTGAAGCAAATCATCTAAAAGTGTGGTTTTGAGGACTTCATTCTACAACTACCAACTGAAATGCTAGATAGGAGTGTGGTTCAAGTGTTATCATAATGATGGATGGATACAACCCATACTTTTCACCTTCCTGTGAGAGAAATGACTATTGGTCCAGTTGATTTTACTGCTATAACTAGTCTTCAGTACCATGGTATTTCAGTTCCTCTTACTAATGATATCCTGATAGATGATGAAATTCAACAGTTAATAGGTATGGAACCTTCATTAAAAGAGTCATTCAAGATAAAAATTGAATCGATTCGGAGTTATTGGATGAGTTATGTCCAATGAGTCTGTGGAGAAATGGCTACAAGAGCGCCTTTGCTTGCTTGACATCCTGTCGGTGGACTTCACCAAATATCTACCACGACATCATTCTTCCAGGAAACTACTCTGTCTTGCTTCCTCATATGCTAATTGGATTGACTGGATCTGCTCATAAGTTGTGATTAACATCCGCTAGTTGGTACCTTGGTGGAAGATTATCCATGTCACCATTCAAACGTATCTGATGTATGTTTCTCTTGCTACTCTTCATCGGGGTACATGTCATGATCTTAATCGTCTTGACCGCCAGTATGGAGCTGAACCTCAAGGTTCTGAATTCACACCTGATTTGGACATGCCGCATTTGACTGAAGCCTTCTTGGATCAACTAAAGCAAAGCTTACCTGCACGTTACACTTATCATCTGCCATAGATTATACACTTATCAAACTTTTAAAAATAATAATGTTAGGATGAACAATAATAATTAATAAAAGATGTTTTCTTTCCTTTTATAATTTGTCATCGCCTTTTGCTATCATGGTATTTATTTTACCCAAATGGTTAAATAATTCAAAATAGTGCGCATAGAACAATTTTAAAATTAAATATGTTTATTAAATTGGGGAATAAACTAAACAACACAAAGCTAGCATACACAAGATCACTCTTGTCGCCAACCAGCCCTTTCGGGTTTTCTAATTGACAATTTTTACTTATTTAGCCCTAATTGTTGCCTAGCCCGCCCTTTTGGATTTTTGAAACTAGCACACTGCTCTAACTTTTGCCTAGGCCACCCTTTTAGGTTTTTAACCTAGTGAGTTTTTTTTTATTTTAAACATAAAAATTCTTTAGTCTGTTAATGTTCACTGGCTCACTAAATTTGTTCTCGTCCATGTCTAACAACTTGACTGCTCCCAGCTAGGTCTAAACTTTTCTCTTGGATCAAGGACATTAGGTTTGCACTGTTTCAACACTAAATCACCGACTTTAAGCCTTCTAACCTAAACCCTTCTATTGTATGCCTGAGCTATTTTCTTTTGATACAGCTGGTGATGATACAATGCCTTCAGCCTTCTTTCTTCTAATAAAGCCAGTTGTGCATATCTATTTTGCTACCCATTATGCTTTGGGTAATTCAGCTTCTAGTACCACCCTCAGTGATTTGATCTCGATTTCAATTAGCAACACTACTTCCATCCCATAAACTAAGAAAAATGGCATCATTCCAGTCGGAGTTTACACACTGGTTCTATACCCCCCCATAAAGCAAAAGACAGCATTTCTGACTAATTCCTATACGTCCTGGTCATTTTGGATAGAATTTTCTTAATTGTCTTATTTGTTGCTTTTACTACACCATTAGCCTTTTGTCTATAGGGAGAAGATCGGTGATGGTGGATATGGTACTTTAAGAATAAATCCTTAACTTCTCCTTGAAAGTCTACCCCATTGTCCGATATCACACTATGTGGGATCTCATACCTGCATATAAGATTCTTCTTAATAAACCTAGCCATTTGCTTTGCCCCTAGGTTATTGAAAGACTCGGCTTCAATCCATTTTGAAAAATAATCAACTACTACTATGATGAATCAGTGATCTTTTTGATGTTGTCGGATATATTTCCCCAATAATGTCAATCCCCCAAGTTGCGAAAGGCCAGGATGAAGGCATAGAATGCAATTCTTTGGGAGGCATGTGATTCAAGTTTCCATACATCTGACACTACTGGCATTTCCTCACAAAATCAATACTGTCTCTTTATATCGTCAACCAATAGTAGCCATGTTAGATTATCTTCTTAACCAGGGCCAACCCGTTCATGTGGGCTTCATAACTTTTGGCATGTATTTTCAACATAATTTGCTCAACTTCGGACTTCCTTAAGCACCTTAGATGCACTCCATCAGGCCATCTTCGATATAACTCCCCATGAAAGGTGATGTACTATAAATAACATCACCTTATAGCTCTTCTCTCTTCCTTTATTGCATTCTATGGGTACTCCCTACTTTCCAAAAAGCATCTAATGGTGTCGTACCACGCATCATGCTTCGTGTCAATTTCCATGACTGTCTCATACTCATAATAAGGAGTCGATGAACTGGTCAAAACCAGAGGCTTAAGAAATAACTTAACAGAATTTTCCCATACCAAAGCTAGCTTCTATAACTGTCTCATACTCATAATAAGGAGTCAATAAACTAGTCATAACCAGAGGCTTAAGAAATAACTTAGCAGGATTTTTCCATACCGAAGCCAATGTAGCTAGGGCATCGGCCATCTGGTTTTCCTCCCTTGGTAAGTGTATGAATCTGCACTCCTTGAAATTCTTTTCATTATGGTTAAATAATCATGGTACAGTTTTAACTTCTTTTCCTTCAACTCCCACTCTCCATTCACTTAGGATACTACTAACAAAGAATCACCATAGACCTACACTTTATCCACTTTCATGATCATCAGGGTTTCCAGGCCAAAAATACAAGCTTTGTACTCCACAATGTTATTGGTTGTCCTAAACTTCAACTTCTTAGCTAGAAAGATGAGCTCCCCTTCAGGAAATTTTAAAATTACCCCTAGACCAGCACCTTTTCTGTTTACTACTCCGTCAAAGTACATTTTCCATCCCTATACCTCTATGGCCTCTAAATGTTCATAGGGAAATTCCAAAACCACTTCCTCACTGTCTAGCAATGGTTGTTGGGCTAGAAATTCTGCTTGTGCTCTACCTTTAATGGATTTCTTGGTTATATATTCTATCTCAAACTCTTCTAAAATGATCAACCATCTCCCATATTTCCCAATCAATAAAGGTGTTTCACTTAAATACTTCATTGGATCCATCCTGGAAATCGCTTGCACACTATAAGACTGAAATTAATACCGCAACTTCTTAGACAACCAAACCACAGCTATGCATGTCTTGTCAATGATACTATACTTGATTTCATAAGGCAGGAGCTTTCTGTTTAAGTAGTAAATTGCATACTCAATGCCTGATTTGTCTGCTTGGGCGAGTACTGCTCCTATCAACTCTTCTTCTACTGCTAAGTATGGTAACAAGGGTCTGCCAGGTCTAGGTGGCTTTAAAAGAGGTGGATTCAACAAATATTCCTTAATACGCTCAAAAGCCTTTTGACATTCATCATTCCACTTGACTGGCTGGTTCTTTTTAAGCAGTTTAAGGATAGGTTCATAAATTGTGGCAAGCTTTACTATGAACCTGCTAATGTACTGTAACCTGCCAATAAACCCCCAAAGTTCCTTCTCCGTCTTAGGGGATGGCATATCCCGGATTGGCTTAACTTTGTCGGGGTCAATCTCAATTCCATTTGGATCAATCACATGTCACAATAACTTACCTGAAGTAACCCCAAATACACACTTCCTTGGGTTCAATCTTAGCTTATACTTCACTGCTCTTTCAAAGAAGAGCTCTAAATTTTCAAACGGTTGTTCCCTCATATCCGACTTAACCATCATATCATCAACATACACCTCAACTTCTTTGTGCATCATGTCATGAAACAAGGTGGTAACCATCCTTTGGTAGGTTTCTCCAGCATTCTTTAACCCAAATGGCATCACCTTATAGCAAAATATACCCCATGTAGTAATAAAGGCAGTTTTAGCTTTTATCCTCTTGGGTCATTAACACTTTATTGTATCCGAAAAATTCATCTTCGAATGAGTGTAGCATGGTAGAGGCTGCACTATCAATTAGTACATCTATATGGGTAAAGGAAAATCATCTTTAGGGGAAGCTTTATTTAATTCTCTATAGTCCACACAAACCCTAATCCTTCCATCTTTCTTGGGAATGGGAACTATGTTTGCTAACCAGTCAAGGTAATCTATCACTTCAAGAAACTTTACTTATATCTGCTTAGTGACTTCTTCTTTGACCAATTCTACCCATTTTAGCCTTAACTATCTAAGCTTTTGTTCGATAGGTTTCATGTAAGTATAGGCAGGAATCAAGTGCTTAGCTACATCTCGGTCAATCCCAGGCATATCTTCATAAGACCAAGCAAAGACTTCTTCATATTTTTTAAATATTTCTTCAAATCTCTCTCTCTCTTCAGGAGTAAGGTAGGATGCTATGCTAATGTTTTTAGGATTATCAGTTGTTCCCAAATTTAATGATTATGTGTTAACAAAGTTAATATTAAAAATGCTTATGTAATCACTACTTGAATGCATGCAACCATCAGGAAAAACATCACACAAGTAAGCAAAATTAGACTTTATTGCATTCACCCTAGAAAAGAAAGCATCATCATCCTTATACAAAGCAAACAAATTAAAATCAAAATCAAAATCATTATTCTCATAATCATACACTAAAACATCTTCAAACTTTTCTTCAACTAAAGAAGCAATTTCCTTTGGAGTCTTCTGAATCTCCTAGACAGCTTCATTCTTCACTTCTGGATTGGGACCCTTATTAGTTGGTAGGACGAGCTCTTTCTTTATCTATTCTACCAGTTTAGTAACGTCAATAAATATCTCAAAACTTGAGATCAGCTTACCCATGAATATTATTGGCTCGGGCTTTCCTTGGAGTGGTCCCATATCTGGAGCTTTGATAAAAACCTCCTCGAGTGGTAGGAAACTCATCTTTTTATTCTTCTTAGGCTGAACATCTTTGTTAACTTCATCATATCCTAACCCTTTCTTAGAAGTCAGGGTCTTAAAGTTTGGAAGCTCTGTAACACCTATATTTCCCTTTCCAAGGCCAATGTTAGGCAAGTAGTTCATGTTCTTCATCATAGACAGGACCTTGGGGTGTACCACTTCATCATCAAAAATTATAGCTACTTGGAACCCATTGAGAGGCCTCACAATCATCAGAGCATTCACCGCTTCATTATGCTCAGCCTCGATGACCACTGTCTCATCCCCATTTGGGAACTTTATTTTTTGATGGAGTGTAGAAGGAACTCTACCAAGAGGATGAAACTAGGATCGTCTTAATAGCAGTGCAAAAGTAACAGATATGTCCAAAACCATAAATTCTATCATGGATTCAATGGGACTAGCCTTAATAATAGCTTTAAAGGTTCCCTCAACATGCCTCTTGGTATTATCATATGCCCTAATCGTCACTTTGGTTGGGCTTGGATCTCTTGTTTACATAGCTAGCTTTGGCAAGATTTTAAGTGGGCAGACATTTATGGTGGATTCATCATCAACCATCACACATGGAGTCCTTTTCCCTTTGACCACCACTTTGATAAAAGGAAGGCAGTGTGATCTCTTCCCTCCTTTGGCAAATCAGCATCCAAAAATGACACTATTCCCACATCAATCTTATTCTTCTTCTGATCATCCTCACATTTCATCACTCCTTCAACTTTTACAAAATTAACTAGCTCCTCTGGTGCTATAGAAGTGGAAATTGGCATGCTAGCCATTGTTTTTCGATGCTTCTTTGATGTAGCTTGCAGATCCCATATGCTGATACTAGCTTGTATTCTCTTCAACTGCTTAAGAGCAGTATCGTTCTCTTCTTCTTTGTTCCCAGCTTCAACTTCCTTTCCCTTATTGTCTTCCACTTCCTTTTGTGGTGGCCTTGCATAAGGCATACTAGATCGGGTGCTCATAACTTCATCTTCTTCGGGCTCAGACCATGTCACACCCCTTTTCTACTACTATTAAGGGTGGACTTACTTCATAATTTACCATTCTATCATTTTATAATAAAACTTCTCTTACTTAATATTCTTAAATACAATGTTCAATAGCTACTAATATTTCTTAAATACAAATTAATATTGTTCAGTACAATAGAATAATATTTCTTAATTAAATTCCAATGACAAATATGTTGGCCCATCCTTATCTAAGCGCTGAAGAAAGAATTTGATAAGGATGTTCTACTAGTTTATTCTTTAAAATCTGAAATGTTATATATAAGGGGTGAGTCCAACTACTCGGTGAATAGATAAATATGCAACAAGGGAGAACAAATAAAGTTTAATATTATATATTATATTTAAATAAAAAATTATCTATAGCTCTGCTGGATAAATAAAATTTTAATCTCATACACTCAAATATAAATCTTTATTGTTCTAACTTTAATCCAAGGGTGCATGATGACTTACCTCGCAAGCCTAAAGAGAAATAACTTCAATATACATCTGCAGAGCAATTACCCCGACCAAGGGTAATTTTATAATAACATTAAATTTATATAATACTCGTCATCAAGATGCGATCAGACATATTTATAAAAGAGTGTATATAAACCAATTTATCCAACATAATATAATCGATCATTTACACCTATAAAAGTTTAAACTATTATTATTTGTTCTCACTTAATAAGAAAATAATTAAAATTCAAGAATAAATTATTACTGTGAATTTAATAAATTCATTTTATAAATACTTTTCTCAAAATCATATAAATATAACACTTTTAGAAAAATATAATATTGCATATTTACTCATTCACCTAGGCCAATTATTTTATTTGTTTAACTAGTAGGGCTCCTATGGTACTCTACAACTACAGCTGGATTTGTTCCTAAAATAATATAAAAATTGTAATATCCCTATGCATGCCCTAGAAGTTTTGTTGTTGTTGTTGTTGGTTTGAATTGAGAAATGGGAAGAGAATGTTTTTGTATGGTGGTTGGGAAAGAAAAGAGGGTTTAGAGATAATTGTATATGTTGCTTATATGGTGATATATATAACATATAAAGTGGTCAAAGTGGAAAGTCAAGGAAAGAGGATATTTTTGTGTTGGTTGTGAATTACTTAAATGGGTATAGATATGACAAAAGCTTAGTTAAATGGATGAGGGTATTATAGTAATTTTCTTTTGGATGGGTATTTAATGCCTATTGACTTTGTGTTTCTTCATCATTTCTTCTTCTTCTTGTTGTTGTGTGGCCGGCTCATCAAAGAGAGAAGAGAGCAAGAGAACAAGTGATGATTTTGATGATTTCAAGTTCAAAGTGAAGGAAGTTTTCAAAGTTACAAGTTGGAGTTTTAAGGAATTTCATTATTTGGTAAGTTTGCTCTTGTTTACTCTTGTTATTTTTGAAGTTATGCTTGAGTTGAGTTGTGATTTGATGATGGTATGATTAAGTTGCTTATGGTGTGATTTTAAGTATTGATTTTGCTTGATAGATGAGAAGTTGGGTTGGTGTTGGTGATGGAAGAGTAAGAGTTGTGTTTAGTGAAATTGTTTCTGTTTTACAATTAGTAAAGGCTGTGATTTGTATGATTTTTAATTAATTATAGAAAAATGTTCTTGAAGTAAATTTTTGATATGTTGTGCCTCTATGAGTCTAGAATGACTGAAAAATATGTTGATTCGATTTTGGATAGGTTATGAGTTTAGAAAGATTATTTTTATTAGACCTGTTCCAGCAGGTACCTTAACTGAGACAGCTCTATTTCGGAATTTTTAATAAAATGTAGAAAAATCATATTCAATTGAATTTTGGATATGTTGTTGCTTAGTGAGTCTAGTATTTGAGAAAAATAATTTGGAACCACGTTGATTGAATTTGATTTATGGAATTCACAAAGTTCAGAAGTACTGCCAGAATGCAGGGCAATTGGGGCAGTCTGGTTAGGTGAACTATTTGACCAAGATTTTGTGTTCAGTTTGATCTGAAATTTTAAAGGAATTATTTTAAGATACAAAACTAAATTCTGTAAAAATTTTAGAATTTTTAGTCAAGTAGATTATTTTATACAATTTTTCAAAATAAGGATAAAATGGAGTCTAAAACCAGAATGTACTATTCATATGGTCATTTTGCTAATATTCCTTTTGGATTAGGTTGTGAAGAGGTTGAATTGCCCTAATTGCATTGTTGAGATTGAATAATGTTATGTTATGCATTGTGAATGGTAATGTGTTTCATGAGTAATGCACATTGAAATGTTATACCAAAGATGTTATAGTGATTCAAATGAAATATGATTGAAGCATGCATTGATGATAGGATTGAATAATAATGTGAGTGTTTAGATAATGTAATGAATATTGTATATAATGATGAAATGAAGTGGGAATGATATGATGTTATGAGAAAATGGTTTTGTTGTAATGTGAGATGTTGAGGCATGATTGCTTAACTTGCTTGTGAAAAAGAAATGAATTGAAAAAGTATTGATAAGTTTAATGAACGGACCTATCTGTCTCCTGCGGAACCATGCGGACCTAGTGGGTTGGGCAACCGATCTTGGACTACCGATCTGGTAGGAGGAAGGTTCGATATAGTCAGTATTATACGTACCTATTTGCCTCCTGCGGAACCATGCGGACCCATTGGAATGGGCAACCGAACTTGGACAACCGACCTGGATGGGGAAAGGTATGTTACTGATAATGTTATACGTGCCTATTTGCCTCCTGCGGACCCTTGGGATTGGAGGGCAACCGACCTGGTTGGGAAAGGGTACGTATATAAAGTCATAGTTGTTGGCTATAATGATTAATTTAAATGAGTATAATGAATGGTGCTATTATATGAATATTGATGTGACATTGAACAAAGCAACATATTGAATAAATAATATGCTTTTGATTGATATATGTAATTAATTTGTGACATTGCATTTTAGCATGAATTATCTTACTAAGCCCTTGGCTTAGCGCGATAGTGTTTAATCGCGCAGGTAATAGAGCTGATAGAGTCGAACCCGAGAGTTCATCAAGACCAAGTGAGAGTAGACCTTGAAGAGTTGATTTTGGGAACTTAAAGATCAGAAGAGAATTGCCAATCATGTATACTTCTTTATATTTTGTAAAGTAATGTTTATAATGTAAAAGTATGGATATATTTAAATATGTAATCAAGTGTTTGTAAATATGTACATATTTTATAACTTCCGCTGGGTAATATTTAAATGTATATATATATATAACTAATATGTTTTGTTTTATAAGTAAATGATCTACTTTTCTATAATGTATAATGATAAGGGTATTGTATCAAGTTTAAAGTGTTTTGAATATTAAGAAAACCGTAGCATCCCTATGTTTGATGCACTTATGCTACATTGTTGTGGTTGTAGTGTGTGGGCATTGGATATGGGGGTGTTACAAGAAGTGTAAATCCTTTTTGTAGGTTGTAGTTGAGGTTATAAGGGGGATTTATTGGAAGTGTACTGAGAATGATTTTGGTTGCATTGGTTTGTGTAAAAATATTTTCAAAAATCAGAAAAAAAAAAAACCAGTTTTGTCGACACTTGGGACTCAATTTTTAAGTGAAACTATGGCAAAATTTCTATAAAAATTGGAACTAAAATTTGACTAAGTAAAATTGGTAGCAACATTAGGTTAGTGTGGCGCCTCTACTCAGCTTACACACGTAGGTCGGGAAGGGGTGTTACAAAAATATTATTTAATTTAAATTATATCTTATTCACTATATATGTATGCTATAAATATGACTTGTAATTTTGGGTCCTTAAATTCTAATGATATTACAACAAATTAATAACTCTTAAATTTTCTAAAGCAACGTTGCAATGAATGTTTATGTAATATCTAAAGTATAATTTTTTTTATCTAATTTTTCTAATAAATGTTTTTAATAATAAAATTTTAAATGGTAAAAATTTATTAAGTATTTATAATAATTCTATACACAATTATCTTACATTTATTTTAATTTATTTCTTTTAATGGTTCATTACTATTATTAATATTTGTTTATTAATTAACCTATTCATTTACATATTATATTTTTTTAATTTTTCATCTATAATATATTTATATATATATTCTTAGTTTTAATAAATAAATTCATTCTATAAAAATGCTAGAATAAGGAAAATAATAATATTATTATTAACTTAAATTTTTTTATTTGTCATATTTTGTGATACTAATAATATTTACTTAAATACTAATATTGTTTTATTAATTACTAATTTATCTTTAATTTAACTATAGTAATTTATATTGATTCCAATAAAATAATAGTAAATAATTTATTTACTTAATAATACTTTATTTTTATTTTCTAATAATTACTTATAATAAAGGTATTTATTTTCATTTTCTTATTTAAATATAATTTATTATTCTATAATTCTACAAACAAAACCTATAATTCAAATTTTTAATTTTTTTTACCATAAATATTTTTATTCTCAAGTTAATCTATATATACCTTTTTTTTATTACAATAATTAATCAATTAAATAAACAAATATGCATATATATTAACCAAATTCCTTAAGTTTAAATTAATGATAACTTAAATTTACTAATTAACAATTAATTATCAATTTATCATTTTCATATCATATAATTAATTTATTCTTAAATTCACCAAAAATTATATATCACACAAATATTTACTACTTAATTAATTCAATAACTAAATATAACGATAATTAAATTTTAAATTAACTATTTGCTGCTATATATATTATTTAGTTACTATTCATGAATTTTTTAAATATACATCCTAAATTAGCAAATAAGATACTAAATCAAAGCTTAAAACATGAGAATTCTAAAAATACCTGTGTCACTAAAAAAAGTGACCAGAAAGTGGTCGAAAATGTAATCAAAAAGTGATGCTGGCAAGAAATTCAGATGGCGCGTGCGGCAATTTTTGGTGCCGGATCACGGCGATTTTAATGTCATTGGAAAGTTTGTCGAGTTGAGTTTCCTAGATCACGGCACGTGTTGGTTGTTGGTTCCCAAAAAATATCGAACGGAGTTAATAAAGTCACTGACTAAGTTTCTCCCTCTCCCTCTTTACTGTTTCTGAATTCTCTTTGTTGTTTTTGTGCAATTTCCCTCTGTGTCTCATTTCTCAAAATTTTAGCCCTCTTTCCGGTAATCTTTCATGAATTCTTTATTTCATCATTCAATTAAATACAAAGATTATGGTGTAATGGTTGTTTAATAGGCGGGTCACTAATTTGACCACTAAACCAACATTGATGGCCCATTTTAATTACACCCACTTTACCTAATTTTAAATATATATTTTTACCTAACATATCCACTAACTATTATTATTATTATTATTATTATTATTATTATTATTATTATTATTATTATTGTTGTTGTTGTTGTTGTTGTTGTTGTTGTTGTTGCTGTTGCTGTTGTTGTTGTTGTTGTTGTTGTTGTTGTTGTTGTTTGATAAATTTTCAAATAAACGTGTTTTAATCTAATAATAATTTTTTTAATTTAACAATTAATTTTAACTTAATTTAAATATTTTATTTATTATGTTTTTGACACTAGTAAATTTTTTTTACAAGATATTACATTTTTCCCCCCTTAAGAAAATTCGTCTCCAAATTTTTTTTAACTCGTTGATGGGAACAAGTGAGGATATCAAGCAAACATATCTTTCTCAATATGGATACATGAAAAACATCATGCATTTGAGATAATTCTGGTGGTAGTGCAAGTCTATAAGCAATAGGGCTAATTTTCTCCACAACGTCATAAGGTCCGATAAATCGAGGACTTAACTTTCCACGTTACCAAATCGCACTACACCTTTCCATGGAGAGATCTTCAAAAATACCTTATCCCCCACATCATACTCAATATCCTTTCTCTTTAGGTATGAATAGCTCTTTTGTCTGTCTTGTGCAACCTTTAATCTGTCTCTAATCAATTTGATTTTATCAGCAGTCATCTGAACTAATTCTGGGCCCACTAATTCTCTTTCTCCGACTTCATTCCAGCATACTGGAGTCCTGTATTTTCTTCCATATAATACTTTAAAAGGTACCATGCCTATACTTGAAATCTCGGATGACTGTGTGAGACATCCTTTCATGAAGACTAGACAACACCCCTCTTATAATCATCTTCATATGATCTAACTCGTCGGGCCTCTTCTTGAGCAATGCAGCCTTATTTCTCCATCTTTTCACATAGTCAATGAAGTTTTCATTTGACTTTTGCCTAATTGACTCAACCTTTATTAGAGTGACCTCCAACTCAGCATTGTATCCATATTATTGGATGAAGGCCTTATACAACAAATCTCAACTCTTTTGAGTACTATCCTCTAAGCTGTTGAACAAATTCTACACCACAGGATCCAATGAAAGCATGAAGTACCTTAGAGTTTGAGCTTTGGTAGCTCGAGAAGACTGCATAGCAGTAATGTACTGCTTAACATGAAGATGAGGGTTGCCAGTTCTATCAAACTTAGCAAATGATAACATCTTGAACTTATAAGGGACCTCATCATCTTGTTCAAACAACTTGTCCACTTCTGACATCTCTTCGATTTTCAGCTTCTTCTCAAACTTCTTCTCCAGATCAGCAATCATCTTCTCAATATCAAAAGTTTCAGTCTTCTCAACAGTTGGTTTTCCACAACCTTCGACTCCTTCTTTTTATCTTGAGGATCTTGAAAGTACTGAGCCCAATATTCATCATCGTCCATAACCATCTTATCATCATCGAATGCTACTTCACCAACCTTGGCCTTTCCTTTATCATTTTGCTTCTTGGTACTAGCATATGCTTCAGGAACATTTTCAAATATTGCAGTCATTTGGCTTCTCATGGTCTCAGCCAGGACCCCTGTAGACCCTTAATTTTTGACCCGGTTCGGTCCACTATATTTTAATTAGTCTAAAATAATTTTTGTGTTATATTAATTAAATAATATTTATTTTAGTATTTATTTTTTATAATTTTTAAAAATTATAATAATAATAAAAATAATAAATAAATAAATAATAAATTGGCGATGGAAAAATCGACGATGAAAAAATTCATCTCCGAAAACAGTGGACGAAATGGCCCGCGGTCTGCCCCTCGCAATTTTCAACGCGGTTCCTCGCAGCAGCCCGCAGTAGTTTTTTTGCCAGCGAAATTTTTTCGACGCAATTTTTTTCTAAACCAAATTCTATTTGGTTTCGGCTTTCTTTTCCTAATTAAACATAGTTTCCTTAAACAATTTGAATTAATCTTCTAAGTTTCCTATAAATAACACTAAAAAGACACAGAAAAAGGAGGAAAAAAGATCTGGAGATCGAACTTTAAAAATTGAAGGGACTTGGCAGTAAAACGATCGGACTTTTTAGAGTAGAATAAGCAAGCAATCAATCCATCAAAGGCAGCAACCTTGCCTTTGTCCTTGTTCATCCAAGAAGCAATTTTTGGTTGAACCAATGAACGAAGGTTTGAATCTTTATTTTCTTTATTTATTTCTTCACAGCAGTCTTTTTTTTTTCTTTGATTCATAAGAATATACACACAAAGCTTTGATCTATAAATATGTAGTAACATTGGTCTTCGTTTCAATAACATAAATAATTTCTTCTGTTTCTAAATACCTTAAAAACCCTAATTCTTTTCTTTTATTTTCAAAAACCTTAAAACGTTCCTTTTATTTCCAAAAACCCTAAAAAATACTTTTCTGTTTCAAAAACCTTAAATCATTTTGCTTATTTCCAAAAACTTTATAAACTCTAAACTATTTTCTTCAATTCCAAAACCAAGACAGTAACCCCAAACTAGCTAATCTAAACCCTAAGTTTTCTTAAACCCTAGTTTTCCTAAACCCTAATCCTTAAAACCTTAAAACCTTATAAACCTAAATATTCAAACCCAATATAGTAAATCCAAAATAATAATCCAGTAACTATGAGTCCTAAACTCAAATGTTTTAAAGTATCCAAACCCTAATTTCATGATTTTACCCCTCAAACCCTAATTTGGTTAATCAAAGAACCTTATTAATCTCTTAAATTATAAAACCTTACCCTTAAAACTTACAGCAGCCTAAACCAATAAATTCCAAAACCCTAAATATTAATTAAAGAACTTTAAATGAGAAACAGTAAACTTCAATTTGTATCTTTACTTACTTTATTTGATTATGTAGTTTATTATATGCTTCGATTTATTTAAGTTTAATGCTTGATTTATTTAATTTATCATGGATGGATGTTTACTTTCTATTTTGATTGATGTTTAATATCTTTGATGAATGATTTATTTATGATGAGTGGTTATTTACTTTTATCAATTTATTTTGATTTCCAAATGTTATAAGAGGTATGTTTCCACTTTATGGGTACCTCATTAATTAAGTTCTATGTAATTTAAATTGATTTTATATTTTAGACCAATGTAAAGGACATGTTTCTACCTCATGGTAGGTGTCCTATTTAGCTTAGACATGGATGATGTAAGGGCATGTTTCTATCTTCGGATGGGTGTCCATTTATTTGTTTTGCTTGGACATTGCTTTGATTTTTAATATATCGATGCTTTATTTCAATTGTTGCATGTAATATGGATAATATTGTTATATTTAAGAATTTTATAATATTAAGACCTGTAAAGGAGGCCGGTTCCAATGAACCGGGCGTTGTGGGGGTGCTGGGCCATTTTTCACCTTCCCCACACGTACCTAACTTTTCGAACTCATTAGGGTTTGGGGATTCCTTAGGAATCGAGTCATCCACCCCTTTCTTTTTCCCAGCCCGTCTGGGTGGCGACTCCATTTTCTCCGAACCTAGATCCATGTTCTCTAAGGCCCCGAACCTAAATAGTGCCAAAGTCGCAAGAACCATTCCACCGGGAGTGGGGTAAAAATCCCCACTCACAGTGGCGACTCCACTGGGGATAAGAGAAGTTGATTCCGTTGGTCTTTTTATTATTCTATTCTTTCTTATAATGATATTATAAATTGCATCATATTATATTGCATTGTGTGCGTGAGTTAGGACACCCGTGTTACCCGTGTTGTGTTATGTAAGGGATACCATACTTTCACTCAAGGTATGGAGATCGAGCATGGCATAACCACTCATAGCCTCATACCATTTGGTATATACTTGCTATGGGAACCTAAGCCTTTTTACCCAAAGACTAAAGCTAATGTAATTGGCCTAGTTACTTTCCTTAGGCTTTTACCCCAAATGCATGTTGTTTGACTATGGTTATTTTATCTTGGCTTAAATCATGGCTTATTTGGTTTGTTCTTTTTCTAATATGACCCAAGTACATTTGCAAGCTTAAATAAATTTTTCTTTAAAATCCAAAAGACCAAAGCTATTTTCAAAACTTTTTAAGATGGTCTTTGAACATAAGACTTTTCTAAAAACAAATCAAAAATTCTTTTGCTCATAACCCAAATACTAAGCCCAAAATCCATTTTTTCTAAAATCTTTTTACAATGGGCTTAGAAATAAAATTATTTTCATCCAACCTTTTCTTACAAAGAGCTTGCAAATTATTTAAGTCAATTATGAAATACCAAAAATCAATTGTGAGTCTAGTTTATACTAAGAATAATTAATCATGGGCTTATTTTTGGCATGAATCATTAGTTGCTTTTTCAAGTGAGAAATCTATCTATAATAAACCTCTTAATTTAGTTTTAATCCAGTGTAACATAAAAGCTACTATAGTTGGTTGAATGGATTAAAACCTAACTAATGGAAATTATTATGAACTGATTTCCATTTTCAAAAATATAACTATTGGTTGAAATGTTCGAGAGAAGTATTCGAAAACAAGGTACCCCATGTTGGTATTTTGTTAACCATATACCTAGGAAAAGAGACTCGCCATTCATGTGTGGATGTTCTAAGGTTGGAAGGAATGTCCTAATTATCCTTGTTTGTTGATTGTTTGTGCATACATGCATATATGCATACATTTGCATCTCATATCATTGATCCTTTTTGGCTCACAGCCCTGGATTATGACAGTTCAAAAGCTTACGACAATCCGACTTACGTCGGAAGCAAAGAATCTAGCAATGACTCCATCTCTTTTTCACCAAAAGCAATGGAGCCCGAACAAATTCAAAGAATGGGGGATGATGCCCTAAATGCCAAGATGGAAGAAATAAAAGAGGCCATGGCCGAGACCATAAAGAATCAACTAGCTGCAATTTTAGGAAACAATGCCGAAGCATTTGCTAGCACCAAGAAACACAAAGGGAAGACTAAAGTTGGTGAAGTAACTTTTGATGATGATAAGGTGATCATTAATGATGATGATTGGGCTCAATACTACCACGATCCTCAAGACAAAAAGGAGCCGAAGGTTGTTGAGAAGGAAACTATTGAAAAGACCAAGACGTCTGATGTTGAGATGATGATTGCTGATTTAGAAAAAAAATTTGAGAAGAAACTAAAAACCGAAGAAATATCCGAAGTCGACAAATTATTCGAGCTAGATGAAGAAGTTCTATACAAGTTCAAGATGCCATCTTTTGCAAAATTTGATGGAACCGGAAATCCTCACCTCCATGTGAAGCAGTATATCACTACTATGCAGTCTGCCCGAGCAACTAAGGCTCAAACTCTAAGGTACTTCATGCTCTCATTGGACCCTGTTGTCCAAAATTGGTTTAACACCTTAGAAGAAAGTACTCAAAAAAATTAGGACATGTTATACAAGGCTTTCATTTAGCAATATGGGTATAATGTTGAATTGGAAGTTACCTTAATGGAAGTTGAGTCCATTAGACAAAGGCCAAATGAGAATTTTGTGGACTATGTGAAACGATGGAGAAATAAGGCCGCTTTCCTCAAGAAAAGGCCGACGAATCTGATCAAATAAGGATGATCGTGAGAGGCGTCCTGCCCAATCTCCATGAAAGGATGTCTCACACCCTTATAAGGGATTTCAAAGATCTTCTCCAAGCTGGTCTGTAAATTGAAGAATTGGAAAGGGAGAAAAATGCTTTTCAATAAGAAGGAATGAGAAAGGGAATTATCAGCCTAGCAATCAAAGCACACAAAGAGAAGTTGATGTTAATGTGGCTGGTCAAGGAAAAAAAAGACAATTCCCAGAATTGGGGAAACCTCTATCTTGAGTGTTTAGCAAGCTACAAAAGAAAGGGTTGTTGCAACCGTTAGCTCCTCGACCACTACATAATCCACTGCCACCAAACTTCAATGCCGAGGCCTTCTGTTAATTTCATCAAATGCAAGGGCATGAAATAGATAAATGTGCTCGTCTAAGGCATGAGATCCAAGATTTGATTGTTAGTGGCAAGATACCCGAGCCGGATAAGCCCAATACCAAGAACAACCCCTTGCCTAAATTCGGAAGAGTGCCACCACCAGCAACCTTCATGGTGGGAAAAGGATTGGAAGAAGATTTTGTTTATCCTCTTTTCAAAATGGGAATGTTGAAGATGTGAAAGGAAAAGAAGCTTAAACTCAATAAACTTTCCTTAGCTTGAATGTTGCTTTTCAATTTTACTTCCTTTAATTTGAATGATTATGTTTTTCAAGTTTAAATTTGTTTGAATTAATTATTTTCATCAAAATTTTTGTTGGTCTTTGTTCATTTTGGTGCTCAACCAATGAGGAATCTAGCTTGATGTTTATAAATTAGCATATCTAGGCATCATGATTCGAATGACTTTATTAGGTGAGGGAATTACTCTATAACATTGAGTTGTGTATGCTTACTTAGAGAGAGCTCCTGCATAATTATCTTTGTCTAGGTCCTAGTCAGTCTTAGAACATGCTTTGACAAACTTTTTGAGGCGAAATTGAACTCTGCTTATTTAAGAGAGAAATGATCTAGGCATTGTTTGGTTAGCCAACAACTAGCATCCACCCATTAAAAATCAATCCCTAGTTGTCCCTTTGAGACTTCGTAAAATTTTAGCTTTCTTTTCATTGGCATATAACCCCAAAAACCTAACCTGAGCTATTGTGGTACTTTTGACAAGTCTTATGATCACTAAGGTGAAGAGGCAAGAAGATCAAAGAAAGGAATGCATAGTCAAGATCATAAGGAAAGTTGATGATCAAGACCATAAGGGTAGCTGAAGTTCTCCTAATATCTCCAATATATCAAGACAACATCAGAGTAACAAATGATTTACCATGTTAAAGGAGATTTATACCACTCCACTCATCCATTATTGGAAACCCAAGTTGGTACAAACAAGAAAACTCTTTTAGAGCTAGACCCAAAAAAAAAAGAAAGAAGAAAAGAAAAAGAAAAAGAAAAAGAAAAAAAGGAAAAAAAGAAAAAAGAAAAAAAGAAAAAAAAGAAAGATAAAACCTAAAAAGGCAGTTCAGAAAGCCAACCGAGTTCTCTTTTACCTAAAGCAGGAAAAAGCTTCCATTTGGTTTATAAGGACATTTTGACTTGAATTGGTCCAACCCAACCAAAGATTCAATCAAAATTGGAGAAAAAAAGGAGGAAGACCATCCGGTTCTTGAAAGTTCTGTACTTAACAGTCCTACAAGGAAGAAGGACAAAATGATAAGAAAAGAAAGGGAAGAGTAAGAAAAATAAAAAGAAAGAAAAGGGAGATGAAAAAAAAAATGAATTTGGATAACAAACTTTTTACAAAGGCAAAGACTGTCCTAATCAAGATCCAGATTAATGCCAAGAAGATAGAAGGAATTTGGAGCCTAGAAAGATTGCTCCCAACTGCCTAAAATTCAAACAAGAAATTTGCAGTGTAAGGGTTTGTCCATTGTGTCACAATAGCTCCAACTTACAAATGGCCTTCATGTAAACCCATGTCCCTTATAGGCCCCATTTCAAGCCTATCAAAGACCTATTGATCTCTCTTGGTAGGTAGAGTCTATTAGTGGAGATAGTTTGGATAAGCATGCATATGAGATAGACAATATTTAAACTCAATGAGACCTTTGGCCAAGTAATGTGTATGTGCCTATCTGAAGTGCAACAATTCTTGCTTAAATAGAAATGATTCCCGAGTTTAGTACGGTAACTAGGGTTGTCATGTTATAGATATGTTAATTTGGAAAAATCAAGTCCTGAGGTACATTGACATTAATTTGGCAAAGCCAACATTTGATTTCAAATTAAAAAAAAATTACAAAGACTTCAAGTTAAGGGGAGTATGTTGAACTATCGAACCTTGAAGGACACATTGGGCAAAGGAAATGATTATTGGCAAGGTCATGAAGAAGCTATCAATTGGCATACTGAATCATAATCTGAAATGGATGTATCTTTGCTGTTTGGGGCCTCCATTATTCATATTTTCAACATCTTAAAGATAAAAGCCATAAATGTGGGGCATTGCGTCATTCCAGTGCAAGACCTGAATGGGAATTTCAAAGGAGTCAATGAGAACACTTCTGCTGATCACCTTGGTCTGTGAGTCGATGGAATGACTGTAAGTATTATTCATGCATATCATGCATACATGAGCATATCACATCACATTTTCTTATCTTGTATTGTCTATTCCTTGTCAAAATGAACAGCAAATACCTTGTGAAGTAAACAATCAAAAGAAGATATCAAATCAGGGGGGCATAGAAGGCCCATTGCTTGAGAAAGTTCCAGTAATTTTGCAAAGAGAAGAAATTCGTGCTTGTACAAAGAACAAGACAGAATACAAACGTCAATCAAAGCTTGCATGGAAAAAATCTTTGGTTTGAGCCTACACAGGGGCAAAGTTTCTCCTTTTCAATTTTTGAGTTTATATATATAATATTTTCAAACTCACTTGCAAATATCTCGCCACGCAGGGGGCAAGGAGAGGATATGAAGGCTAGCTAAAAAGGGCTGAATTTTTTTGCAAAAGTGCAAAGGAAGAACAAAAAAGAATGGAATAAAAAAAATTAGAATTCTCAAAAGAATGAAGATGCAAAAGACAAAAGATCAGTCCAGCTAAAAGAGCTGAAGCTAGGGTAAAGACCCTACCTCCAATGGATAAAGATCCACGTTTTAAGGGCAAAGACCCGATCTCTAAAGAATGAAGATCCATTTTCAAGGGTAAAGACCTTATCTTAAAGGATGAAGATCCACTTACAAGGGTGAAGACCCAATCTCCAAAGATGAGGATCCATTTTCAAAGGTGAAGATCTGATGCTAAGGATGAAGATCCAAGGTCCAACGATGAAGATCCATTTTGAGGGTGAAGAACCACAATGCATAAAACAGCCGGAGCAGTCAGACTTCTCAAATGATAAAAGGTCAGTCAAACTCAGTCTCGGGTCCAAGTACCCAATCTTGGGTCCAAGTACCCAAATCAAATCAATCTCGGGTCCAAGTACCCAATCCCGGGTCTAAGTACCCAAATTCAATCTAGTCTCAGGTCCAAGTACCCAAATTCAATTCAGTCTCGAGTCCAAGTACCCAATCGCTGGTCCAAGTACCCAAATCAAATCAATCTCGAGTCCAAGTACACAATCACGGGACCAAGTACCTAAATTCAATCTAGTCTCAAGTCCAAGCACCCAAATTCAATTCAGTCTCGGGTCCAAGTACCCAAATCAAATCAATCTCGAGTCCAAGTACCCAATCCCGGGTCTAAGTACCCAAATTCAATCCAATTTTGGGTCAAAGTACCCAAATCAAATTCAATCTCGGGTCCAAGTACCCAAATCAAATTCAGTCTCGAATCCAAGTACCCAAATCAAATCAATCTCTGGTCCAAGTACCCAATTTCAGGTCTAAGTACCCAAATTCAATTCAGTCTCGGGTCCAAGTACCCAATCTTGGGTTGAAGTATCCAAATTAAATTAATCTCGAGTCCAAGTACCCAATCCCGGGTCCAAGTACCCAAATTCAATCTAGTCTCGGGTCCAAGTACCCAAATTAAGTTCATTCTTGGGTCCAAGTACCCAAAACAAATTCAAATAACCATCTCATCAAAAATTAAGTCTTATTGTTTTTCACTCTCTTTTACTAAAGTCTCAAATCGTTCAAGCAGGGGGCAAGCTGTAAACCCTTAATTTTTGACCAGGTCTGGTCTAATATATTTTAATTAGTCTAAAATATTTTTTGTGTTATCTTAATTAAATAATATTTGTTTTAGTATTTATTTTTTATAATTTTTAAAAATTATTATAATAATAAAAAAATAATAAATAAATAAATAAAAATAAAAATAACCGAAAACAGTGGACGAAATGGCCCAAGGCCATTTCTCCCGCAGGAGTCCTGTGGGCGAAATGGCCCACGGCAAGCCCCTTGCAATTTTTGACGCGATTCCTCGCAGCAATTTTTTTGCCAGCTAAATTTTTTCGACGCAAATTTTTTCGAAACTAAATTCTATTTGGTTTCGTTTTTCTTTTCCTAATTAAACATAGTTTCCTTAAACAATTTGAATTAATCTTCTAAGTTTCCTATAAATAACACTAAAAAGACACAGAAAAAGGGGAAAAAGATCTGGAGATCAAACTTTAAAAATTGAAGGGACTTGGCAGTAAAATGATCGGACTTTTTAGAGGAGAATAAGCAAGCAATCAATCCATCAAAGGCAGCAACCTTGCCTTTGTCCTTGTTCATCCAAGAAGCAATTTTTGGTGGAACCAACGAACGAAGGTTTGAATCTTTATTTTCTTTATTTATTTCTTCATAGTAGTCTTTTTTTTTCTTTGATTCATAAGAATATACACATAAAGCTTTGATCTATAAATATGTAGCAACATTGGTATTCGTTTTAATAACTTAAATAATTTCTTATGTTTCTAAATGCCTTAAAAACCCTAATTCTTTTCTTTTGTTTCCAAAAAACTTAAATTGTTCCTTTTATTTCCAAAAACCCTAAAAAATACTTTTCTGTTTCCAAAAACCTTAAATCATTTTGCTTATTTCCAGAAACTTTATAAACTCTAAACTATTTTCTTCAATTCCAAAACCAAGACAGTAACCCCAAACTAGCTAATCTAAACCCTAAGTTTTCTTAAACCCTAATTCCCTTAAAACCTTAAACCCTAGTTTTCCTAAACCCTAATCCTTAAAACCTTAAAACCTTATAAACCTAAACATTCAAACCCAATATAGTAAATCCAAAATAATAATCCAGTAACCGTGAGTCCTAAAATCAAATGTTTTAAAGTATCCAAACTCTAATTTCATGATTTTACCCCTCAAACCCTAATTTGGTTAATCAAAGAACCTTATCAATCTCTTTTAAATTATAAAACCTTAATCCATTTCAATTCCCTTAAAACTTACAGCAGCCTAAACCAATAAATTCTAAAACCCTAAATATTAATTAAAGAACTTTAAATGAGAAACAGTAAACTTCAATTTGTATCTTTACTTACTTTATTTGATTATGTAGTTTATTTAAGTTTAATGCTTGATTTATTTAATTTATCATGGATGGATGTTTACTTTCTATTTTGATTGATGTTTAATATCTTTGATGAATGATTTATTTATGATGAGTGGTTATTTACTTTTATCAATTTATTTTGATTTCCAAATGTTGTTAGAGGTATGTTTCCACTTTGTGGGTACCTCATTAATTAAGTTCTATGTAATTTAAATTGCTTTTATATTTTCGTCCAATGTAAAGGACATGCTTCTACCTCATGGTGGGTGTCCTATTTAGCTTAGACATGGATGATGTAAGGGCATGTTTCCATCTTCGGATGGGTGTCCATTTATTTGTTTTGATTGGACATTGCTTTGATTTTTAATATATCTATGCTTTATTTCAATTGTTGCATGTAATATGGATAATATTGTTATATTTAAGAATTTTATAATATTAAGACCTGTAAAGGAGGTCGTTCCAATGAATCAGGCGTTGTAGGGGTGCTGGGCCATTTCTCACCTTCCCCACACGTACCCAACTTTCCGAACCCATTAGGGGGTTGGGGATTCCTTAGAAATCAAGTCATCCACCCCCTTTCTTTTTTTCGGCCCGTCCAGGTGGCAACTCTATTTTCTCTGGACCTAGATCCATGTTCTCTAAGGCCCCAAGCCTAAATAGTGCCGAAGTCACAAGAACCATTCCACCGGCAGTGGGGGCAAAAATCCCACTCACAACCCCTTTAGTTCTTTCATTTTGGCACTGAGGGTATCATCGACCATCTTTTGAATCTGCTCTGGTTCCATTATTTTTGGTGAGAAAGTGACAAAGTCGTGATTGGATTCTATGTCATCGGTGTAGGTTGGATTATCGTAGGCTCTTGAACTGTTGTAATCCAAGGCTATGAGCCAAAAAGGATCAAATGATATGAGATATAATGCATGTATGCATGGGTGCATAAGTAACAATCAAATCAAGTCAACTCAACATAGTAGGAATGAACCTTCCCATCTTATGACTTCCACACATAAATAGTGATCTCTTTTCCTAGGCATATGGCCAACAAAATACTAACATGGGGTATCTTGCCTTTGAAAGAATTCACTATGACGATTTACTCAATAGTTGTATTTTTAAATTTAGAATTCAGTCCATGATAACTCCAATTAATTAGGTCTTAATCCATTTGGGTCAAGAAAAGATAACTTTTATGCTATATTAGATTAAAACTAAATTAAAAGGCTTATCATAAATAGATTTTCTATTTGGAAAAGCAACTAATGATTCATACTTCAAATAAGTCTTAGTGTAAACTAGGCCCACAATTAATTTTAAATATTCCATAATTGACCTAATTAGTTGTAAGTCCATTTAATAAAAGGTATGTTAAAAATGGTTTTATTTCAAAGCCCATTGAGAAAATATTTGTTCAAAAATAGATTTTGGGCTTTGAGCTTGGACCATGAGATAGAAAGAATTTTTGACCCATATTGAAAAAAAGTTTTATATCTAAAAGACCATTGTGAAAAATTTTAAAAATAGTTTTGGTCTTTTGGGCTTAAAAATTATTTTGGGCTTGCAATATGATTAGGTCATGTTAGGAATGGAACAAACCAAATAAGCCTTGGTTCAAACTAAAATATAGCAATCATAGTCAAAGAGCAAATATTTGGGTAAAAACCTAAGGAAAGTAACTAGGCCAACTATATGGGCTTTTTAGTCTTTGGGTTAAAAAGTTTAGTCTCCCATGGCAAGTATATACCAAAAGGTATGAGACTATGAGTGGTTATGTCATGCTCAATCTCCATATCTTGAGTGAAAGTATGGTATCCTTTATATAACACAACACAGGTAACACGGGTGTCCTAACTCACGCACACAATGCAATCTAATATGATGCAATGGACAATATCATAATAAGAAAGAATAAAATAATATAAAGACCAAGGGAATCAACTTCTCTTTTCTCCAATGGAGTCACCACTGTGAGCAGGATTTTTTCCCCTACTCCGGGTAGAATGGTTCTTATGACTTCGGCACTGTTAGGCTCAGGGCCTTAGAGAACACAAGCCTAAACTCGAAGAAAATAGAGTCGCCACCCGGATGAGCAGGGAAAAGAAAAGGGGTGGATGACTCGCCTTAATGGGTTTGGAAAGTTGGGTATGTATGGGGAAGGTGAGAATGACCCAACACCCCCATAACGTCCGGGTCATTGCAACCGGCCCCCTTTTCAAGTCCATATATTATTAAATTCTTAAAGATTATGATATTATCCATACTACATGCGACAATTGAAAGAAATAAAAATTCATCACTTTATTATAAAAATAAATAAAATAGGCACATATCCGAGGATGGAAACATGCCTTTACAATGTCTATGTCCATGAAAATAAACACAATAGGACACCCACCAAAAGGTGAAAACATGCCCTTTATTAAAAGTCCCAAAGTTAAACTACATAATAAAAACTGAGTACCCATAAAGTGAAAACATACCTTTTACAATTTTAGAATCTCGAATAAATGAACAAAAATAATTCAAGCCATCCAAGCATGATAATTAAAAATCAAACATCCATTAACAAAATGAAATAAACCATTCATGATAAAAATGCTTAACAAATCAAATGAATAATTAAAGCTAGAGTTTAAATTATTAAATAAACAAATTTAGGATTAGATTTTGAGACTAGGGTGTTAGATTTGGAGGTGGAGGTTACTACGTTAGGTTTAGGAAATTTGGAAAATAATGTTTTGGATTTTAGGATCTAGGAAATTAGGGTTTTGGGACTAAGGTTAGGGAAATTAGATTCCTGGAATAAGGTTTTGAGGAATTAGGGTTTCGTGAACTAGGGTTTATAGAACTAGAATTTAGGAAGCTAGGGTTTTGGAACTATGGTTTGGGAATTTGGTCACTGGAATTATGGTTTTAGGCTTACTGGATTTGGATTTAGTAACTTAGGGTTTTGGATTAAGGTTACTGGAAGTTAGGGATTTTGAATTAGGATTTAGTAATTTAGGGTTTGGATTAAGGTTACTGGAAGTTAGGGCTTTTGGGTTAGGGTTTAGTCTTGGGGAAATAGATTAGGGTTTTAGAAGTTTGGAAAATAATTTAAGGTTTTTAACAATGGAGAAAACATATTATCGTTTAGAAAAATATATTAGTTTTTTTTAAAAAAAAATAAGAAACATGTTAGAGTTTTAGAAATTAAGAAAACATATTAGGATTTGGGGTACAAATCAGGGTTTTGATTCTTTGATTTAAACTTTTGGCTATTGTATGAGATAATGTGGACTGAACTTTTGATTTTATTAAATATATGCTTAGAGTTTGACAATTTAAACTGCTAGAATTAAACTCATAATCAAAACAAACAAAACATTCAAAAGGAAAAAAGATACGATCATTGTATGTTTAAGCAAATTAAGTTTACGACACGAAACCTGTGTTGAAGGCTCCACCAAATTGATTATTGATTCCAAACTACTAGTTACACCAACTAGTAATTCTGGCCAAGCAAAGTTTAAAGGCAGTGGTTACTGCCTTTGGTTTGATGTGTTGATTATTGATGAACATTGTTTGTTGCTGATTGCCTTTTTCTAATTGTTTCTTGATCATTGCTGCCTCTCTTCTGTGTGTTTTTTAATCCTATATTTATATAGAATACATTAGGTTAAATCCATGAAGACTCCCAAATCCAATAGGATTATAATTAAAATTGGAAGCTAATTCAAACTGAATTTGGACGCGAAATAGCCTAAAATTCAGAATTAAATTCGAAACTCAATACCTATGGTGAATTGTCCATGCCAATTTGCCTAGGGCTCGGGCTGTTGTCGCAGGGCTTATGCCAATTTGGCATGCCACTGTGAACTGAAGGCCTGTGTTGAAGTGGGAATGCTACTTCACCATAGGCCGGGGCCTGTGGGGAAGTGGGAGTGCCACTTCGCCGCAAGCTGAGGCTTATGGCTTCACCGCAGGTCGAGCCTTTGGCAAAGTGAGTGTGCCATTTTGCCACAGGTCAAGACTGAGGCAAAGTGGACACACCCAAAGGACACGGCCAAGCCACTGGTCGTGTCCCTCTTAAAGAATCAAACACGGCCAAGCCATTCCTAGCTTGGCCATGTCACCCCTTTTTAAAATCCAATTTTATCCAATCTGGTCCATTTTCAAAACCCTATCTTTCATTTTCCTTTCTTCTTTCCTTCATCTCTCTCTCTAAAACCTCCATTCCCATCCCTAAAAACTTTAAAATTCCACCAAATCTTCCATTATTCTTAACCAAAAACTCAATTAAACCCATTAAATCTTCCAATTTTCTAATAAAAAATTAATAAAATCCATCAAAGCTTCACTTTTCACCAAAGAATCAAGATGCCTAGAACAAAATGGTGTCCCATCATAAGAGGAGGCAACCTTCATCATCCTCTTCATCATCTTCAAAGAGATTGGCTCTTCTAGCAAGGGGTTTCTTTCCAACGAGGTATGTAAGCGAAGAATCCCTTGATACTCTCCAAATTAGAGAAAATTTTACTAGATATGTTTAAAACCTTGGATGGAAGAAATTAGTTTCCCTTAAACCTTTACAATTCCAAGAACTTACCATGGAATTTCTAACCTCTCTTAAGGTTGAAAGAGATGAAAAGAAGATTTGCACTAGGTATAGCTTTAAATTACTTGGAAAACCATGTGTTCTTGATATTGAACAATTGAATGCTATTTTTGGTTTCCATCAAGAAGGGGAAAAATGTGTGCCTAAAGGTTTTAGACAATAATTTGCATAGGGACCAATAGGCTCGGTTGGAATGTATATGGCCAAATCGGTCAAGGCAACGAAATTAATAAATCCCTCCTTGAGGTATTTACATAGGTTTATGTCATATGTGTTCTTTGTATGAAAAGAAAGTACGGGTGTGGTAGAACTAAGCAAGCTATTTTTCTTAGATTGTGCTAGTAAAGCTATACCCGTGAGTATCGGCTATTGGTTAGCTGATATTTTTGTTAGTGTAGAAAATAGAAAAAGGGGGTAATTTGTATAGGTGGATTAGTGGCCCGAGCACTTGCCATATGACTAGAATTTTTGAAAGTGATTCATTAGAACTTGTTACCCTTGAGAAGATGCACATGGTTACAAAAAAAAGGGAAGGGCTTATGTGATGGCTTCAGATGAGCAAGTTGCACCAGGGGATCGGCAAAAGAAACCATGAGTTGATGAGGAGTCCAACTCAGATTCACTCGGTTTGGATGAAGATGCTCTAGCTCTAAAAAATTAGGAGATTATTAGTAGGATTGAAGCATTGGAAAGCAAGGTAGATCATAATAATGCTAAAGTCCTTCACCAGTTGGAACAAATCAATAGTAACCTTGCCAAGATTCTTAGCCACCACCTTGTAGCAGTATCATCGCCACATCCTCCATCACTATAGATCATATCAGCTTCTGCCTTTTGAGAACACTTCTTATTTTTATTATTTCCAGTTGTTGAATATTTTAGTTGCTATTTTTAGTTACTGTTATTTGTTATTAAAACTTTATGTTTTTGGTTAGTTTATATTTATTACTTTTTAATCTTGAACAATTAATATTTTATGGATGAAAAGGTAGCACTTGCCTCACAGAGAAAATGATGGAAATCTGCTTGTGCTTTAACTCTTACTTCTTTTAAATTATCCTAGTTTCCATTGAGGACAATGTCAATCTTAAAGTGTGGGGTGATAAGTTTTTGTTCATAAATGCAAGCTTTTATTTTTCGTAATTTAGTTGTTGTTTTTAAGTCTTTGTTTTAGTCGTTGTTTTAGTCATTTTTGGTAAGTGTTTTGCCTTACTTTACATATTATTTTGAAGTATATTTTTTAAGTTCAATTGTTATAAGTTTCTTGGTAGATGACCTTTTAATTGTTGAAGCATGAATTGGAGAATTGGATAAAATTGGTGCTTATTGTTGATTTGGTGGATATTCCTTGCATTGCCTTTTTAAACTTGTGAGAAATTGAGCCTATTAATTTCTTAACCAACTTAATATTCTTTTTTGTGTGCGAGCACCTTTGATTGATGAATTGCTAGAACCTGCTTTGACATACATTTTGAGACTACTTAAAAATTTCAATTAGACATCAATATGATTAAGGTAATTAGGTGAACCCATTTTAGCTTAAAAACATTAACCTTATATTCAACCTTAGTTAGCCAATTTTGAGCCTATTTCATTTCTCCTTTTCTTTCTTTTTCACAACACTACTAGTTTTGAACCATGCTATTTTGTCTCTTACCCTTTTATTAAGTCAAGAGCATTTGAAGAGCGTTAATGATTGAGTATTGTGTTAAATAAGTGTGGGGTTAAATTTAGTGAGTTTAAGATTGCAAACCATTGTGTTCTTTAGTTGCAAACCATAATTTACTAAAAAAAATAAAAAATGGTAAAAAAACAAAAATTGTTGTTCTTGTTGGAAGGGTTGAAATGAGTTTGGTAATAATCTTTGAAAATTTAATAAGTGAAGTTCCTAAAAAGTTCTTTAATGTCTAGTGCTAAGTGATTGGGAGGTACATTAGGATTGTTGGTCGTACTATGTTTCTTACTTCACTCTTGAAGTGCTCTTGAACTTAGAGAATAAACTCACACTCCCAAATGGCATGCCCTTACCTTAGTCCCATTACAACCAAATGAAAGAACCTATGATTGATGATTGATTGGAAATTAGTGATGAAAGTTTGGTTGATAAGCAAGCTTATGGTGGTAAAATTTCATTGAATGTTATGAGTGTAAACACTACCTTATTAAACACTTCAAAGAGTTGGTGAGGGAGTGACAACATTAGTTATGCATGGAGAATCACTAAATTACATGAGTATTGGTTTTGTTTGGTTTGATATTGATTGCAGATTTAAGAAATTGGAAGTCTTAATACATTCTTACAACTCTTGAACTTGACTAAATTTTCTTGTTTAGTTTGTTTTAATTTTAATTTTGCTTGGGGACAAGCAAAGAATTAAGTGTGGGATATTTGTTTCAATCATTTATGTTTATATTTTTAGGGTAATTTTATTAGTTTTTAGTTAATTTTTCTTTTAATTTGTGTTTAAAGATTGTTTGAAGTATTTGATTTAGGTTGAAGTGCAAAATAATGGAGTGATGGATCAAAGTTTATGAAAAATCAAAAGACACGGCCAAGACACCACTTAGCTTGGTCGTGTCACTCATCAAAGGCAAGGAAGAAGCAGGACAAGGGTTGAGGCAACTTGGCTTGGCCGTGTCCTTCAGAAAAATTGGGCAGAGGCAGACACTGGCAAGAGACACGGCCAAGCCATTAGTCGTGTCACATGACACGGCCAAGGTCTTAGTCGTATCCCACTTGATAAAACCAAAGAATAAAGGAAGTAAAGCAAATGGTAGTGGTGAACACAAGCAGAAGTCATGGCCAAGCCACTGACTGTGTCACATGACATGGCCAGGGCCTTGGCCGTGTCCCACCTAAAGAAGAAATAAGTGTTAGAAGTAGCCATGGACACAACCACATGACTTGGCCGTGTCCATAAGAAAATGAGTCACATGGCCAAGTCACTCATGATTTGGTCGTGTCTCATATGGTCCCTTTGAATTATTTTGCACGAAGTGAGGGATATATGTGGGATAAAAGACTCTTTCTTTTTAAAAAGAAATATTAAAAATGAGTAAAAGGTGGATGGATTTATGGGAAGAAATATTAAACAAAGAAAAAGAGGGAGACAAAGAGTGATATGTGAATTGGCAAGACATGCTTGGTGTCTTAAAAAATTGAAAAGAATTGGAAGTGGAGGGGCATGGAACATACATACACGTTGGGATTATTTTGAAGGGAGCTAGTTCTTAGTTTCTGGTTCTTATTTTTTGGAGGGGGAGACATCATTCTCTCTTCATCTTCATTTCCATTCATCTTTCATTTCTTCCATAGATAGGACTTAATCAAGTTTGGGGATTAAATTGGATGAGCAAGCTCCTTAGAAGATTAGGGTTTGAAGAAAGCTTGATTGGAGTTGTAAGCTTGAGAGAGTTACCATTCCATCTTTCAAGAAGAGAGCCATTGATTGAAGAGGGCTTGGAAGTTGTTCATCATACATTAAGGTGGCAGCTAGGAGGAAGACAAGTAGTTCAACTCTTGGCGTCTACAAGGGATTTTTCATATTCTCTCTTTTAGTTCATTTCTAGAGTGTTATTGTTTTATTATGAACATTAATATTACAATGTATAATTTTGATTGGATAAATATTGATATGGATATTTGTTTTAAATTGATGATGAGCTAATTTACTCATGCCTTGGGTTATAGTAGATTTGATTGACTGACTTAATTTGATAATTCCATTAGTATACCTTGTTATTGGTTGATTGTATTGGACTTAATGTTAGTTTGATAGATTGGCCACCTATTAATCACTTAATATTGAACGATGGACCGAGAGATGAAATTTGATATCAGAACTATATAATTAACCACCCTAAGAATGAATTAGAAATATAAGTTCTAGGGTTTTATTAATTTGCAATTTCAAAATAGTTGGTTGTTTTTAATTCATGAATGTGAAAACTGATGAATTAGTAATTACTAATTAAACTTAAGGGAAAAATTAAAATACAAGATTACATTAATGGATAATGTGAGAATCAATATTTAATTAAATTGATCTACAACCCTAGGCACCATCCCTAGAATTAAATTAATCTTACACAACTACTAATCCTTTTTTTTACTTTCAAATTTTAATTACAATTCACCAATTAAACAGCACACACTTAATTTTATTTATTTTGTTTAAATTGAACTATTGTAAAATAATTCCTTCCTTGTGAGATGACCTTGGGGTGATCACTGTTGCTACAATTACCTTGTATACTTGCATGTGTCGCTTTGTAGTAGTATTAATTAGAGCGCAACATAAAACAGTTTAGAAAAACAGATTTGTTCTTAGGATTTAAGAAGACAATTTAGAGTTTTTAATATTATGGAAACAGTTAAGATTAGGGTTTTTAGAAACTTAAAGATTAGGGTTTGGGGAATTGAGAAGATGGTTTAAAGTTTTGGAAAATAAGTTATGGTTTTGATGATTAAGAAAATAGTTTAGGGTTTTAAGACATATTAGGGTTTGGGATTCTCTGGATTTTGAGCTATTGGATGAAACAACAATGAACATAATATGTAATTAGGGTTTATCAATTTAGACTAGAAACAAACAAATCAAAACCTGAAAAAACAAAAATGATATGACAATTGAATGGTTAAGCAAATTTAATATTAAGACAAAACCTGCGTTGAAGGCTCCACCAAATTATTTATTGACTCTAAGTTATTACCTACATCAATATTTGTTTATGGCCGAGCAAAGATCAAAGACAGTGAACACTGCCTTCGTTGGTTGATGAATGCTGGTTGTTGAATATTGTTTATTAATGTTGGTTTGTAATGTTGCTTTCCTTGCCCCAAGATTGTTGATCCAATTCTTTTGAACCCTATTAAAGTATTCAAGCTTATTATTTATAGGCAAAATCAGGCTTAACCTAAACCTAATCTGCCTAATTCAAGACAAAAAAGGATTCTAATTTAATTAGGAAAGCCAAAAACGCTTCAAAATCAAATTCCATGTCGATTTGGCTATCTGAATTGACATGGCCAAGGCCATGTCTATTTGGTGTGCCAAAACAACAGGGAACCAAGGTCATGTTGATTTGGTATGCCAAATCGACATGAGCCTTTGGCTAATGTCGATTTTAGCCACCAAATCGACATGAGCCTTGGCTCATGTCAATTTTGGCCCTCCAAGTCGACATGAACCATGGTTCAAGTCGCCTGGGGCCCTGTTAACTTAAAATCAGTCTAAAAATACTTTAATCAGATCGAATAATTGAATTTGAACCCAATAAATTAATCTTGGATATTCAAAATATTAATCATTAGAATGTATGCCCTTCGAAACTGAACCGAGCCATTTAAAAGTTATAACTTAGGTTTAAATTTTTTAAAGTTGGTCCAAATTTAGTTTGGCATCCTTTAATCAGGACTATACCAAATTAGGGTCCAAATTAAGGGTCTATATAAGCTTAACCCTAACTTGGTGTTTTTCCTAGCTTACACCAAACTATTATAATGGTTTGAGATCAATCCTCACAAGCCTTACAAGAGTTTTCCCAAGGTCACTCTCACAACGTAAGTGTATCCAAGCTCACACTCAAACTTAAGATAGTGTTTAATGCTCACACCCAACACTCAATTCAATACAAATGTAATTTAATGCAAAGAAAAGAAAGATGTTTAAGCAGGTATTTACAATCACAATCTTTTCTAAAAATGAAGTTACTTATGGTATTTATAGCCTTCAAGACATGAAATTACCGTTTGAAGTTGGTCCCAACATGTTTGATTCTTGTCTTCCACTAATTTCTTTGCCACAACAATTTCACTATCGGACATAACTTGGTCCGGTCACTAAACTCCTTCAGCTACGAACTTATATGCTTAGTGAAAGAATTGTTCGTTAATGATGATTTTTTGTGCTATTGCAATTTTACCGCAAGAGCATGGGTCACGCAAGCAATAAAGTAATTAGTAAGATATCATTCTACTGGGGACAAGGTCAATTACTAGCTCAAATTTAAACTATTATTTACCAATCCAATAATTTTTGTGATGATTAAAATAAAAGATGAATTACTTAATAAATTAAATTAAGAAAAAATTGAGTATTATGCAAAAAGAATTGATGATAACAATATTATCCAGATATTGAATCCCCCTAACCATAAAAATATTTATGAATATCAATTCAATTAAATCAAATAACTTATCTGAATTGGCATTCCTCTAAATTATACTAAAACCTCTCTCGAGTGAGTTAATCCCTAATCACTAAATAGAATACTAAGAATCTCTTCTCAAGCATAATTAAATAGATCTTGCAATAGGAACAAGAAATTATAAACCAAAGGATCTTGTAAGTCTATCTCTAGCACTCCAATAAATTCTTAATCCTAATGAGAATTCTATTCATATCAAGCTTTTTCAAGCAATAATAAGAAAATTACAGCCAATTAATAAGCATGCTATTTTCAATTGAAAATAAACAATTAAGAATCATAAGAATAAGACAACTCAATTAAATGATTTAATTTAATAAAAACTATTCAATCCATACAATAAAGCTAGGGTTCATAAATATCTAGATAAAAATATTTTAGTTTATGTTCATAACCATAAAACCTGAATAAAAGAAATAAGTAAAAAAATTCAAACAATCCATGATAAATGATTTGTGTTTCTTCACTTCAATCCCTGATTCTTGATTTAAATCTTGTATAACTTGGATCTTCACCTTCAATCTCAGTTGCCAAACTCTTTTTCCTTCTAAGGAAGTCATCTCTAAGTGATAAAAATGAATACCTAATTCGCACTTCAGTTTAGATTTTATACCCCGGAGATTTAGCTAGACATGCTCAGTGACAAGGCCATGTTATTGGATATGTTAACGATGCTATTTTTCAACATTGATGATAGGAGGCAATGACACAGCCATGTCTCTAGGCATGTTATAGCTAATATAATGATGGATTAATAACACGGGCAGTGATACACCCATGTCATTAGGCGTGTTAAAGCATCTGTAAAGTGAATTAACGGCACGGTCATTTACACGCCAATGTCGTTGGGAATGTCACTTGAAGAATTTGACAAAATAGCTCTTTTCCTTGCCTAAACCTCTATAATGAGAAAAAATGAAGGACCTTTGTATATCCAAAAAGAAAAGAAAAGTTTTACAATACTCAAATCAGAAAATCCGACATTCTCAACCAAAAACTAATTCTCAATCATGATAGCTGAATTAAGAAGTTTTAAAACAAAAATTTCACAGATCTGAAATTTAAAAATTCAGAGTTAAAATATTGAGCATAAAATTCCAAGAACTCAAAATTCATGAACAAAGTAAGAAAGTGTAAATTTTCTCTTAAGTACTTTGACCTTTTTTTTAAATGATTTTACCCTATGCACTTAACTTGCATTGCTTGAATCATTTGTTCTCTAAGGGGCCCAACTTGTTTGAACTGATAAGGTAAACATTTATGATGTCGACCCCCGGTTACTCAGTTAGAATCACCGTTCAAATGGCTACTAGCACTGTTTATGATTTCAACTCCTTCATTTCAATTCAAAAGTTAAAATCAATGGAATATGGATTAATTTTCAAAGCTCCTTATGCAAAATTTTTTATTTTTTATTACTGTTAAAATACTCAAGTGGGTAAGAACTTAAGATACTAAGTATGTGCTACGAAGTTCGACTCAAGTATCTAAGGAATTTTAAAATGCTAAAAAATGTAACTAAGGTTTCAAACTTCAGGTGTGCAATTCTCATCAATCAACTACCTAATTATGACTATTACATTCAGTCTTCAGCAATTGATTAAGATAGCCAAGTCAACCTCAACAAGATATTGTCATTCAGTAAATCAACCATTAATTTAATATAAAGAGGAACCATTTCAATTCATACTATCATTGCAATCTAGTTTACTTGAACCAAAAAATATTTTAAAGAAACTAAATGAGACAATAAAACTCAATCTAGGAAGTGTACCTCTCCCCCACACTTAAAACGCACATTGCCCCCAATGTGTGTAAAATAAGAAAATTAGCATAAGAAAGAGAGAACTGCCCTGTCATGTCCATAAATTGACATATATGAATATGGTCCAAAAGTATTATGAAGTCGAATAGCTACAAAACAAATACTGACAAGCAAAATTGTGAAGATTTATGTAGATATATAAAAAGATAGAAAGAAATAAATACATAAATAAAATAAATACAAAAGAAAAGGAAAAGAAACAAAAATATGAACCGGTCAAAAAGTACAGTCATCCATACTCAAGATGATCCAGAAGGGTCTCGAGTTCCAAGTTGACTGGATCAATCACAGATGGGTTCGGCTTCTTTTCTTTTGGCATCTCAATGGTTTCATATGCTCGACACTTGAAAGATTTTCTTGCTTCAAGATAAGCAAGCTGCTCCTGTGAGCGCGGCGGAATGGTTCTTACGACTTCGGCACTGTTAGGCTTAGGGCATTAGAGAACACGAGCCTAAACTCGGAGAAAATAAAGTTGTCACCCGGACGGATCGAAAAAAAGAAAGGGGTGGATGACTCAACTCCTAAGGAATCCCTAACCCCCTAATGGGTTTGGAAAGTTGAGTATGCGTGGGGAAGGTGAGAATGACCCAGCATCCCTACAGCACCCGGTTCACTGGAACCGATCTCCTTTTCAGATCTTAATATTATAAAATTCTTAATTAATATAATATTATCCATGCTACATGCAATCATATGAGTAAATAATTACTTTATTAAAATCACAACAATGTTCAAACAAAGTAAATAAATGGACAACCATTCGAGGATAGAAACATGTCCTTACATCATCCAATATCCGAAACTAAATAGGATACCCACCAAAATGTGAAAATATGTCCTTTACATTAATATCAAAATATAAAAATAATTTAAATTATATAAGGACTAATTAATGAGGCACCCAATCATGGAAACATACCTCTTACAATTTTAATAAGTAAATAATAATCAAGAAAACATTCATCCATGATAAATTAAATGAATCAAACATTGAAATCAAATAAATTGATCCTCAAAATATATAATAAACTACATAATCAAATCTAAAATTAAATAAAGCAATAAATGTATAAGTTTAGGGTTTACATCTTGAATTAGGGTTTTTAAATAAAATTAATACTTTAGGGTTTAGAAGGTTTAGACTTAAAAACTAGGGTTTTGGGGTTTTAAGGAACTAATATTATTGTTATTCTTTTTAAAAAGGGCTACGCTACTGTATAATTAAAATTAGAGTATAAGATTTAAATAAATTAGGGTTTTGATTTCAAAGAAAACCAACACTATTATTATAATGGCTACTGTGAAGATTTTGAAAAATAAATTTAATTAGGGTTTTATGATTTTAAGTGAATTAGGGTTTAAATGAATTAGGGTTTAGATTTTTATGAAAATAAAATTAAAGTTTTGAAATTGGAAGAAATAACTACTGTGACAATATTAAAAAAAAATAAGGGAGGCTACTGTGTCTTCAAAAAATTTAAAAATATTGTTTGTTGATTTTCATTGGATTATTGCATAGGTTTTTAGAGTTACAATTTATCAATTTTAATGGATCAATGGCTAATGGATGAAGATGATTTTTTGATAAACAAAATTAAATAAACATACCTAAGTTTGAAGGCTCCACCAAAATTGTTTGATGAAAATTTGGGATGAGCTAACACCAAGACAGTCACTGCTTGCTTGCTTGCTTCCTTAATCTTCTTACTAAAAATTGCTATAGTTTTATAGTTCTTAGCTTCTGCCGAAAATAATCTCCAATAATCCAAAGTCCAAAATTTTCTTATTATGTGTTTAACCGTGCTATTTATAAGAAAAAATAAAACCTAATACTAATTGGTTAAGAAAATAATAGACTGTTAAGGAAATAAAAATTGTTAAGGAAATAAATTAAACCAAGGTTGATAAGGTTTTTGGCGAAATCGGCAGCGCATGGGCTGCTAGGGCACTGAGAGGATTGTTGGGCCAATTGCGAGGATCGCACCGCGAGCCTGTGATGATTTGCTAGGGTCAGGATGCTGCGAGGCGCGAGGATCGGCCTGCTATGCGAGAATTGGCGAGACGCTTCAATCTCAGTTGCCAAACTCTTTTTTCTTCTAAGAAAGTTGGTTCTAAGTGATAAAAACTGGATACCTAATTTGCACTTCAGTTCAGATTTTATACCCCAGAGATTTAGCTTGACACGTCCAATGACATGACAATATCACTAGGTGTGTCGACCATGCTGTTTTTTCAACATTGATGACAGGGGCAGCGACACAGCCATGTCTCTGGGTGTGTCATATCTACTGTAATATTGGATTAATGACACGGGAAGTGATACGCCCATGTCGTTGGGCATGTCAAAGCTTCTGCAAAGTGTATTAATGGCATGGTCATTGACACGCCTGTGTCGTTGGGCGTGTCACTTGAAGAATTTTTCCAAATAGCTCTTTTCCTTGTCTTTCATCAATGATTCCAGCCTAAATGACCATAATGCCTCAAAGTGTAAAAGATTCCTGAAATCAATCCTAACAAGCACTTGAACAAAAAAAATAAGCTCAATTTGATAATAAATATAATAAGAAATAGGGGCAAAAATATTATCAATTATACACTTATCATTTATCGCTATTTTATTATTTTCTTACTATTGCATATTATAGGTAGAACCCCCAATGGTATCGATAAACTATATTGAATTAATCTTTTTTACTTATTTGTTATATATAAATCTCTTATTTGTTCCATAAAAAAGGAAAAAAAAAAAAAAGATTACCTACACCACTTTAGCAAGATCAGAACAAACCATTGCTACCATAAAAAAAAAAAAAAAAAGAACAAAGAAAAATCTAATTTTTTTTTCAATTGAAATAAACTACTATTGTATATGTAATTATATGTAATTCTACGAGTTGAAGAATTTCGATTTAGATATTTATATTTATAAACAAAAATTCTGAACTCTTAAAATTCTCAGTCATTAATTATTAATTTCTTAACTAAGAATATTTTCTAAATTACATTTAAGCATAAATTTAGCTTTTGGTACTTGAGTTAGGTCACTAACATTCATATTAGCCCTTCATTTTTTAACCATATTTTTCATAATGTTTCCATTTAGGCATATTTTACATAATGATGTTCAACTATTTTTACAATGACGATATATGGCAATATATATATATATATATCATTATATATATATATATAATAGATAAATTGTGATAATTTTATGTGTCTGGTATCGAGTTTTAAATGCTTTTACTAGTAAACTGTTCTTATACTCCACTGAATTTATGAAACCATAATTTTGAAAAAACTGAAATTTTCAACTTTTTAAGTTATGGTTCATTAAGAGTAATTAATTTATCAATCAGCTTCTGGTTCAGTAATATTAGAATTCCACATAAAACAGAATTTTTCAAATTTTAGTTGAAACTGAAAATAAATTAATAAAAAATAAAATTAATAATTTTTTTAAAAAAAATTAATCTAAAATACATTTATGTTATATATCAATTCCAAACAAAAACTTAACTATGAGGAGGCAGGAGACAAAAACTAACCGACATTTTTATTGACAGTTGCACGAGGAAGTGAATAAGTCTGCAAAACATCCATTTTTCCAAAAATAGAATAATCAGATAGTCACTTAACAAAGATCAAAAAAAGGCACCAAACTCTCAGTCTTGAAACTGACTGATACATCTGCTTTATTTATTTATTTATTTTTAATACTTTGCTCTAAAATTCTTAAAATTCTATTCTACTGCCATATTTTGCGGCACAGAGAGACTGAAGAATTCATCCATACTTAAAGATTATGAATCTATATATTTAAAAGGCAGGCTTTCACTTCCTTCGTAGGCCATTCATCAAGGATAAGCAGACACAATATGGAAATGAAAAAGAATCTACTACTAGTGTTGTTGGCCTTCTGTTTCTACCTTGTAGTTTCATTTGCTGATAATTGTGGCGGTGATGATGATGAAAGAAAGGTACTTCCACTTGCTATCCTCACTTAGATTTTGATTCAGATTCGAAATTATTACTTTGCTTACCTTCAGTTAAAATTTTTACTTTATCACTTCGTGTTGAGATTCACTGCAACTAATTAATCAATAATTTTTGATGATCAGACATACATTGTGTACATGGGAGATGCACCAAAATCTGGAATTTCCGTCTCCGACCACCACCACAATTTGCTTTCGACGGCCTTCGGAGAGTATATCTATTTATCTATCTATCATTTTTTATTATCATTTCCGTATACTGTTATTAGTTTCACATAAAAAAAATAAAACTGTTTAAATTTTTTTTATTGGAATAGTGGGCTAACTTTTTTTTTCCCCTTTTTCAGCGAGTCTATAGCCAGAAAATCCATAATACATAGCTATGGAAGAAGTATTAATGGGTTTGTAGCCAAATTATTACCCCATGAAGTGGAAAAACTATTAGGTAAGTCCGTGTATAATATTTAAAAATTACTTCTATCCTGTATTTTTTTTTAAATAATAAATTTAATTCGATTAATATTTCGAAATTCAAACTTCAGAATCTAAAAAAAATTTTATTTTCAATCACTTAAAATTGTATTTTAATTATAATTTTGGATGTATATGCAGAAGAAGATAGTGTAGTGTCAGTGTTTGAGAACAATAGGAATCACAAACTTCGCACAACAAGATCATGGGATTTTCTAGGAGTGACAGAAACAATCAAGAGGATTCCCCAATTGGAGAGCAACCTTGTAGTGGGAATGTTGGATGCTGGTAAAATTTAAATTTTCTATTCTTATGCATTTCTGATAATTATTTGATTAAGAAAGTGATTCAGTTTTTGCTATGGATACTGTATTATAGCAACTTACTTGGCTAAAATTGAACGGTAATTAATTATAGAAATTGAATCAACATATACATAAAAAAAATAGGATTTAATTAATCTTTTTAGAAAAATTGCAATTATATCACAACCTTCAGACATATACTATTTTATTCTAATTTTAAAATTTTGTTATAATTGTATTAATTTAGCCAAAATTGAAATGAAAAATGATCTACTATGACTATATTTTTCTTTCTATTCTCTCGTTATTGAAAATTTTATGGTAATCAAAATCAATTAACATAATTTTTATCAAATTAGAGTGTAATAATATATTTTAAGAAGTTCGGATATAAATAAAATTTTCAAAATTATATTTCTTGTCATTAGGTTAATATTTTTAATCATTTAATTTCATTACAATTCTGCAATAACAAATTAGTGAATCAAACGAAATAAAAAAAAAATTGCTACAACGTTCTTATATTTAGCATAATCAACGAAAAACAAAGAAGGAAATCTTAGTGCAAAAATTATTACTTTGCAGGAATTGATGCGAGTTCTCCTAGCTTCAATGACAGTGCTTATGGGACAATCCCATCTAAATGGAAGGGAAAATGTGTCACAGGAGAGCATTTCAGTGGCTGCAACAAGTATATATATATTTTCTTCTTCTTCATTTGAGTTTCTAGTTACTTGTTTTTTTTAAAAAACTGGATTTCGAGTTACTTGTTATGAATCACAATTTATGAAAAAAAATAATTGCATTCAGGCGGATTAACTGAGCAGCAAAATTGCATTCATTTTATCTTGAAATTATGAGATTTTAATAGTCATACTTTCTTACACGGGCAGAAAAATAATTGGTGCAAAATATTACAACCTAGCAAATTGTGATTTTGGAATAGATGTGAAAAGTCCAGCTGATTATTATGGGCATGGAACTCACACTTCCTCAATTGTTGCTGGAGTTTCTGTCCAAGGCGCAAGCTTGTACAATATAGCCAAAGGAACTGCTCGCGGCGGGGTACCATTGGCCCGAATTGCAATGTACAAAGTTTCTTGGGGAGAAAATGGAGGTTCAACAGATATGGATATATTGGCTGCTTTTGATGATGCAATTGCTGATGGAGTGGATTTAATATCAGTTTCAATATCATCTGAAATTGTTAAGAATTATTTTGAGGACCCAATTGCAATTGGATCATTTCATGCTATGAAGAAAGGAATATTGACTTCATGTTCAGCAGGGAATGGAGGTCCTGCTTCATCAACTGTTAGGAATGTTGCACCTTGGATTATGACAGTTGCTGCTTCAAGCATTGATAGAAAGTTCAGGACTGCACTCAAGCTTGGCAATGGAATGAAATTTGAGGTACGTTTATTAGTTTTCAGCGTAGGATACTTCTTTTATTGATTCAAATACAATATAAATGGCGCAGAACCATACATAAATAATGATTTGAAAGATCAAAAAAGTGGTTAATATACATATATATTTTTTAATGGTCCTCCAACAAAGGAGTTTTAAGTGATTTTTAAATTATTTTTTGCCAAATCTTTTTAATTTTATAATTCCTATATATAATCAATTATACAGTTAATACTCTATCATCAATAGATAGACTCACTTTTCTTTTTTATCTGCCTCAAATTATAGCTCACTTATCATTTTAATATACTAATTAGTATATCAAATCTTTATAATACTCTTATTTAATGTTACTTATTAAATATATCTCATACTAATATAAAGATATAATAAAAAAATATATGCAAATTTATATTTTAAATAAAAATAAGAATTAAATGAGCCTATTAATGTGGGACGGAGGAAATATTTAATATTTTTACTAGTGTATCACAAGTTGAAATATAGGATGGAAAAATTTTTATATGGACCTGGTCTATATTCCCTACTTATGGAAAAGACCAATCATAAATTATAATCTGAATTATAATATTTTAAAAAAATAATTTAAATTAATTTTTTTTAAATCACGATTTGCGATTGACTTGGTCTATGAGTGGGGCCATAGACTAGGTCTATTTAAGAATTTTTCTATGGGATGATATCTTTCTTTTTTTATATAGGATGATATCTTTTTTTAAGTATTTTTTTATGTAAGAAAAAAAAATTGAGCATTTACCTATTTAATATCTTCAATTAAATTAAACGTGACTTCTGTTTTTTTTTTTTGGCAGGGAGTTTCAATCAACACATTTTCCCCACATAAGAAGATGTATCCTTTAACAAATGGACCCAAGTCAACTAATGTTACTATGGGTTTCTATGGAAATATTAGGTATTTCATTCCATATACTCGAATATATATTAAGTAAAATTAATTCTACCAAGCTTTATTTGGGTTCTTATTAACTAATTAAAGTTTTATTTTACAATGTTGGAAATGGGTTAGTGCTTGTGCTAGTGGGACACTAGGCATGGAAAAAGTGAGAGGAAAGATTGTGTATTGTCTTGGTAACAATGGCCAAGATTACTCGATCAAAGATCTCAAAGGAGCTGGAATAATAATGTCCACTAGTGATCAAGACGACAGTGCTTACAAGGCTATAGTACCAGCGACCACTGTCAATGTCAATGAGGGAAACGAGATAGATCACTACATTAACACAACTAAGTACGTTTTTCTTAATTAATTTAACTTTCTTCTAAATTTTATTGTAATTAGTATGTTTTATTTGCATTTATTTAATTTTATATAATTGGATAAATCAATTTTCATAGGAATCCTCATGCTGTTATCTACAAGACAAGAACTGTCAGAGCCAATGCCCCTGCTTTGGCATCATTTTCAGCTAGAGGACCTCAATTAATTACCCTCAACATCCTCAAGGTTTGTCAAAGTGTTTTTATATGTATATCAGACCCATGTGAATGAGGGAAAACATACTAAAGGTATGTGTTGGACAGCCTGATCTTGTTGCACCAGGGCTTGACATATTGGCTGCCTACTCAAGACTGGCATCAGTAACAGGAGATCCAAATGACCACCGTCATGCCCCATTCAACATTCTATCAGGAACATCTATGGCCTGTCCTCATGCTTCTGCAGCTGCTGTTTATGTCAAGAGCTTCCATCCTGACTGGTCTCCCGCTGCCATCAAATCTGCTCTTATGACTACTGGTGACACTCTCCTAAACCCTCTTTTTCTTTTTCTCTTTTTCTTTTCTTTTTTGTTAATTAACCTTGGATTAATATATGAACTTACCAACCCGATAATTATGATAATTCTAAAAATAACTCCAATATAACCTAGTCAAAACTTAGTTTACTAATTACTAAGCAAAAACTAAAAAATTAACGAATTCTAGTTCAGTAATAATGAAGTCATCATAGATCACAAATTTTGGTGCCTAATAAACCAAAATGGAAAAAAAAAAAAAAAAAAAAAAAAAAACTGATCTATTAAGCCTTTAATTCAGCAGTACGGGAGTCGTTTTCAGAACTATGAGATCTCGAGTTCAAGTTTCAGTCAAAGCCATTTTTTTTTTTCAAAATCCAATCTAACTAATGTGTCATTTTCCTTGGTTCAGCCACACCCATTAAGGTGAGAGATACTGATACAAGTTTGAGTTCGGGATCAGGGCAAATAAACCCAAGAAGCGCAGTGCATCCTGGCCTTGTCTATGACATTTCGTTAAGTTCCTACCTAAGATTTCTATGCAAAGAAGGTTATAACAGCACGACCATTGGTATGCTAATTGGCGGCAGAAAAATCTACGATTGCTCAAAATTCAAACCTGCACAAGGCACTGATGGCCTCAACTACCCTTCAATGCATATGCAACTCGAATCTTTCAACTCAAGTATTTCTGCAGTGTTCTATCGAACAGTGACTTATGTAGCATATGGCAGCGCAGTTTATAGAGCAATTGTGACAGCTCCTGAACACCTTTCAGTTAAAGTTATACCAGAAACTTTGATATTTAATAAATCGCACGAAAAGAAAATTTTCATGGTTATAGTGAAAGGTGGTATTTTGCCGAATGGTATACAGACCTTATCAGCTTTGCTTGAGTGGAGTGATACCAAACACAGTGTCAAGAGTCCTATTGTTATTTATAGATCATCATTTTTTTAGGTTCTTTAATTAGTTGATTTTTTTTAGTCTATGGTAGTGTGCTTAAGTTTTTTTAGTTGTTAACTAGATTTTTCTCTGTTTTCATCTTCAATTTTTTTTTGAAACAATAACATCACTTAGCATGATATTTAATTATCTACTTTTTATTTTATTTTATCATTTTTTTTTCTGTATAGGTTGCGAACTTTTTGCTAGTAATTTTTTGAGAAAACAAATGAAAAAGAAATCAATTCATTCATCTGAAGAGTAAACAGTTACACGAGTTATTTATACAACCTATACAGCTGCATATCTAGAAGATTTCTATAACAGAATGGAAAAATATCTCTAATAGCTTTTGAACTGAAAAACTTTACGTTGTAAGTTTTTTTTAATGAAAAATTATTTTTATTATTTTTATATTTTTTTAAAACTTGTTTTATATTTTTAAAAAAAATCAATTTTATATTTTTAAAAATTATATTTTTTACAATATATACACAAACACATATTTTATTCACTTATTAAAAAAATTATATTGTTTATTCTAATGACACATCATATTATTAATTGGATATTATAGATAATTATTAAAATAAATAAAATTATTAAAAATGAAGAATAAAAATTTAAAAAAAAAAAGATAAACTTCTCATTTTATAATTATATTTGCAAAAATATATATCTATATATATATATATATATATATGCAACAAATAAAAAATAAAAAAAAAGATTTTACGTATATATATTTCTGCTCAAAACTAAAATTCTTTAAAAATCATTATCCAAAAATGGTTCTTATATAATAAAAAATTTTAAAACTCACCGATATTATTGAATGCATTTTTATTATTTGTTTTCTTTCAAAAAAATGCTAAAACTAACAGTACAAAAAATCAGATATTTGGCGACAGTATAAAGTTATTTAGCGACGCTTTCAACCGTCACTACCATCCTTTCTTACTATTTAAAAATCATCGCTAATAAAAGCATCACTATATTTTACGACGTTTTTATAAACATCACCAAATTTTACTGAATATAACTGTCACCAAAATTTATTTAAATTTCATTTTGAAAAAGTATTATGACAGTTCCTTGACCGTCATTTTTTTAATAAATATATTACTAATTTATGAAATATATAAATTTAATTTTTGCTGCAATTATCTACCGTCACAAGATGCATTTTACATTTGATATTACAACTTTTGCAGATTGTTTACCGTCGCAAAAATTTATTTTATTCACTTTAAAAAAAATTAATCACACAAACAAATACTTAATAGAGATTTATTATAAAATAATAAAGATACACATTTCATATCCATATCATTAAATACAAATTACTAATCCAATACATTTAAAATAAATTAACTCTAAATATAAAAATAATAAAAATAACTCTCTCCTTATAGCTACTTAACCTTCAATCTCATTGACATCAGTCATCTTCATCTCCACTGCTCATTTCGCAGATTCCTATACACAAATGAAAACAATTATTAACTTAGATACATAGAGTGATAGCTAGATATATAGAATCTTTTACAAACAAAGTAACAATAATATTATTTCAAAAGTGTCGAATTCAAGGAGAATATTGTAACCTCAGATCTTCGGTTATCAGTCTTAACCGATATATTTACAACTTGAAATTCTTCAGTTACCTATAAAAGATCCAAGCCATTAGTTCAATGGTTATTGTTCTGAGTACATAAATGACCAAAAATTCAACAAGTTCTTAAAGATTACCAACCCAAAATTCAAAGTTGAAGAGATCATGTGATGAAGGCAAGCCCAGGCTGTCTCCTATTATACCATGTTAAGTTTTAATATATAATCATCATTTGTTTTAAATCTAAACACTAAAAAGCAATTCAAATAGAAAATTATCAAACATTTTATATAATTCTTATGCACTTGTACGAAATGAGAATTGTCCGTGAGAAATAGACAATCCGCTTGCATGATAAAAGAAAATTCTTAGCTAAAATGACACAAATAACTTGAAATTTCATGTTCTAATATCAATAATTTGAGATTTTATCTCTAAGACCCATCTCTCTAATCCTGTATATAACACTAATCAAGTTTGACATTTATGTTTGAGCAGAAAATGAAATTGCTCTGACTTATGAACCTGAAATTTTATGTTTTGAGCAGAAATTCAGAAAAGATCTCATATAGAAATTTTATATCTTTCTCAATAGTTCATTTATACTAAACAGATCTCAATGGTTCAAATTTTCAGTAAAACCACAAATTGACACACACACACACACACACACACATATGTGTACAAGTACAAATAGCTCATATTGTCACTGCATGCATTTTAAAATCTCTCAGAAATACACTTATAGGAATAATTGTGAAATTCTTCAAAGGCAAAGATTGAAGCTTTGAAATTTTGATCAATAACTCATTAAATTTCCCTACAAAGATTTGATACAACAACAACAAATCCAGCGCACTCACAGGCAGACTAATTAAAGCATTAATTCATCACAACAGCAGGTATAATGTATAGTATACCTTAGCAAGAGTTTCCACACAACCCAGTCCCACATATTATCAATGAAAGCATGCTCTCTTTTCAATACAAGCTAAGATATTCAACGAAGTAGAATTTCACCAGCTATGCCATTAATTTTAATTAACAATTAAAGAAACTGAAATTAAGGAGAAACATGAAGTAGCAAGTTAATTAATTACCTTTGGCTCGAATTAAGGTGGTCATAGCAGAACAGAGATAGGAGGTTTTGAGTCAGTTTGTGAAAGAGGACATGCTGCCAAAGCTACATTATTAGACATTGTAGCTTATAAACATATTTATTATCATATAGAATTTAAATATATATATATACATATATTTTTTAATAAGTAATATAAATTTACATTTTTTTTTCTATTATAATCAAATTTTAGAGAATACCCAAACATTACAGAAAAAAAAAATGACAAAATCATGCAAAATCTCTTTATGGTCAGAAAATCTTACAAGTTTTCCATAGTCATCAAGAATTATCTTTGAAAAACTGGGGCTCTTTTTCCATAAAATATAACAATGGAGATTATGTTGCAGTGATGTTAGGAGCTTGTTTGTTTCTGTTGTGCTGAGATTTGCTAGCTACATTTAGTTAGCTACCTAAAAACTCTTTTTATTAATTGTGTTTAAATTATATGCAAGTTTATAGACCAGGCTCCTAGATAACAATAAACAACAACAACAACAACAACAACAACTAAGCCTTAGTCCCAAACAAGTTGGGATCAGCTATATGGATCCTCAACAAAATAAACTCAAAAGACACCAAAAAAGATACTCCAGCCTTAGGCCCCTTCCAAGACACGGATTTTACGTCTCCATTCAGCCTTAGCCTTAGGCTCCTAGATAACAATAGTTGGCACAAAATTAGTATAAGCTTCGCTTTGCCAAGCAAGCCAACAATGACAATAATTGATTAATTCCATCCAATTAGATTGCAAGTGTCAGTAAATAACCCACGTTATATATATATATATATATATATATATATATCATAAAACACAAAAAATTCAAAATCAAAATTAAAATATGAAATTATAACTTGCAATTTTTACTCTATAAATTAGTTGTTTTCTTTTTATTGAAGGAAATCGCAAAAAAAATTTCCTTTTTTTTTTTTTTCAGAAAACAAATAGATAATATATAATGTATCAATTATCACACGTTAGGAGTAAAAATAATGTTGGTCAGTAATCAATTGTGATGGACAATTTAATCACTACCATTACTAAGTACCAACTATATTTTAACAGGACTGTACAGTAAAATTAGGTAGCAACCAAGCACAAGCCAATCTCATTTTAATAATGCCTAAAATGATAAAGCTAGCCATGATATTGTTAACTAATATTAAATAAAACAAAACAGCATAAAAAAATTAATTAGCCTTAATTGCTTTTCATTTCTCACTATCCTTGCAAGAAAATTCTCTCTTTCTCTCTCTCTCTCTCTCTCTCTGTTTGTCTCTGTTTCACTCAAATGGCCATATCTAAGTGGCTATGCACTAACCCAAAATGTATAGTCCCTTACCCACATGTGTTCCAGCAACCATGGGCTACTGTCCATACCCAAATTTGAGCAGAAATTTCAGACTATATACGCCATAAATGAGAGAGTAAAATATATTCTATGTTCTCAAACATTCTCATAATAAACTAGTATTCAAAATTTTACTATTATGGTGAAAATAGGAAGAACAATACATATAGTAGAAGAAAAAATGGTACTGTCATATATGTACCAGCTGTAAACTGGCAATCACAGTATCACAAAATCATACAAATAAATGTGGCAGAAGTATGAAATAGATAATGATCAAATAAATGTGAACTGATCCAAAAACAAACAATTGAATCACTCAAATTCAACTCCTTGGAGATGGACTATTTTTCAGCTGATTGTGGAGAAAGGAATAAGATAGAGAAAATTGTAGCTGGAACAGTAGGAATTGAGGGAATTTTTGACAAATTAGGCAAAATGACTTATGAGACAGCAGACACGGTCTGCAAATTCTAGAGTTTACATAGAGCAAAACTGGTCTCTTTAAACTAAACAAAAAACCCTTTTCTTTAACAAATGTATGGCTATGGATCAAGTATATCCTCTCTTCATCCAGAAATAAATCAAAAAATAAAAATTACATACACATCACACGCACTGAAATGAAGCACGATATGAATTAAGGGTAACACATAAAATCAGAAAAAATGACAATTCATTGAAGAACCCAAATTAATTAGTAAACACACAAAGATTAAAAATTACCCGAATCTCAGAAACCCTAATTTTAATTTACAAATGACAATTCATCGAAGAACCCAAATTAATTAGCAAACACAAAGATTAAAAATTACCTGAATCTCAGAACCCTAACTTTTATTTGCTTATCGATGATTGCTTTTCCCATATAACAGCTCCCAAGCTTCCTTCGATGGTGATGATTGCTTTGCCCATATAACGGCACCAATGCTTCCTTCGGTGGTTGCAATCGTTCGCCAACAATAGATTAGGAGAAGAGAGAGATGAAATAGAAAGCTTGAGAGAGAGTGGGCATAGAAAGAGAACATATAGAAGACCAAACGGCACCGGAGCTTCCTTCGGTGGTGGCAATCGTTCGCCAACAGTAATTTAGGAGAAGAAAGAGATGAAATAGAAAAAGCTTGAGAGAGGGGGGGGCAAAGAACGACACAACATAACGCTTAAGACCAGACATGACAAAATCAATAACATACAGGCAAAACAGTGGAACGGCGTAGTTTAATTTAATACTTAGCGACGGTTGTAACCGTCACAAATAAAAAAGTAACATCCTTAAATTATATTTATAAAATGACAACCATTAAACTATGCCAAAATAATATAAACCGTCATTATATTAATTTACTTTGTGATGATTATGAAATCATCGCAATAATAAAAATATAGCGACAATTTTCATTAACAGCAGTAAAAAAGTCGCTAAATTTTTTATTTTTTATAGTGTAAAAATAAAAATCATCTTGAATCCACCCTAAGCTATTGTATTTCAAATGTTTGGTGCCTTTAGCTCAATGATGCTATTCCACTAAAAAAACATGCCAATTATCTATAAAAGATTTTGTCAGGGTAAAATAATTTATAAGCTTTGTCGGAAACAAATTTATCTAGAAATAACAAAGTTCTTTGATATTTTTCGAGAACTTGCCAACAACAAATTAGGTCCTGAAAACATTTCAATTTACTAGGAAATATTATTTTTGTCGATAAATGCTTATCAAAAAATTGTCGATAAAGTATATTTCAGATTTTGTATTAAGTTCAGAAAATATTAAATCATCGAGAATTTATTTTAATATTATTTTAAGAATTTTCAAATCCATTAGTAATCAATTAGTAAATATTTAAGATAACATTTTCTAAATTTAATATTCGATTAGTAATATTTGGTAATTTTTTATATTTACAAAATTTCTATGTCATAAACTATTTTATGTTAGTATTTGTTGGTAATCCATTGGTAATCTATCAATAACTAATTAATATTTTATTAATCTATCTGTAATTTATTTGTAAATTTTAAAAACTATTTTTAAAAAAATGAAAATTTATATTTATATTATTATTTTTATTAACAATATATATCAAAATAAAAATAAATAAATAACATATAAATAAATAACACGCATGAGTAAAATTATAATAATAATAATAATATACAATAAATAAAATAAGGTTATAATAGTAATAAAATAGTATGAACATAAAATACACAAATAGTATATACAAATAAAATGTACAAAAAATGTGTAGAAAAACTAATGGAGAGGGGAAGATGAAGGGGGAGGTGGAGGTGGTGGTGGTGGTGGAGCAACTGAATCCTGAGAGTTAGAGGCAAAGGGGAGGTATCATAGAAAAAATTGATATCTCTCTACATCTACTCTTGTAATGCAAGCTATCGCTCATGCGCTTATGCTTTCGACTCTCTATATTGTGCTTGGAGCTGTTCCTCATTTATTTGCTCTTATTTCATGAGCTGCTTCTGAAAGGTTGCATTCAATTGCTCCACTTCTTCATATAACGTTGAAGAGAAAAATGAAGATGAGAAATTGGCATCAGAGACATGCTGAGATTCTGACTCATACACCCTCCTCTTCCTCTCCCCACTACAGTTATAATAAATAGTTAAGTTTCATTAATAGGGTTACTTGTCTGTGATTGCTAGTCTTACTACAAAGCTGTAACATTCTCAAGTTTTCTAAAATAAAATAAAAATTAAATTAAATTAAATTAAAATGAATAATTTAAAGGAGAAATGATGAGTTGGAAGTGAAAAAACAAAGTGTATATGTTATGTATTTGTGAAATATACCTAACATATAAAAGTCAAAAATAAGTTAGAAAAAGACAAACTATGAATAGTAAAAGGAGGGGTAAAATGGTAATTATACTTTAAAAAATTCAAATTTCAAAATTTATTTTGAATGGAAGATGGAATTATGATTTTTTAAAATAAATAAATAATTAATTAATTAATTAAAATAATATATATATGGATAGGATTTAAAGAAGAAAGAAAAGAGAAAATATAAAGTTCATCTTCTTCCAATTCTCTTCAAGGGTGGGGTGACCTCCATGGATGACTAGGTAGAGATTTTGATTCATCTAAACATGAGTTTTTGAAGGGATTTTCAAGAAGCAAGAGTGATTTTGGTGATTTTCCAAATATCTAGTAAGTATTTTCTTGAATTTATAAAGTTTCTTTGAAATTTCTATTATGTAAAAATTAGGTTTTTGATGGGTGATGAATTAATTATTGGAATGAGTTTGAATGAAGTTATTTTGATGAGTTAACAATGATTTTAAGGTTAGATTAAAGAAAATATTAGGTTTGGTTAGGGTTTGGAAGACAAAGTTTGTAAATTAGGGTTTTAGAAATGGTTATGATATAGTATGCTTATACATTGGGTTTCATGATTTAAATCATGTTGTTTAATGATTTAAATGATGAAAATGAGATCAAATTAGTTTTCGGAATTGGTTAGAATGTTGAACCAAAATTCAAGAGGTTTAGGGAAAAAATTTTAGAATTTTCAAAGAAGTGATATGCATTATATTTTAGTGCTTGGAATATGTTAAAATATAATGTTTATGTTATATTTAAGCTTTAAATGCAATTTGCAAATGAGGAAAATTAAGTTCCAATGTTAGAGTCCATTATGACTAAAAAGGGGTAGCTGAAGGATTATGTTTCAATCGATGTTTAATAGCTTAAACACCTTAAAATGTGATCCTAATGTATGATTTATATTTATATTTTTGTTAGGTGTTGAGAAAGTTGTTGTTTCAACAACTTCATAGTGAAGGGATTTTTGGAGAAGTTATAGGGAGTTATGCTTTTTGGCTTGGAAGTGCTCTTATAAAGAGGTATGTACATACTTTGTACAAAAATGCATTAGTTTACACTTGTTGGCATGCTATATTGATGTATGATTTGATGAGTATGCTACTTTGATGTGTGAATACACATGAAAAGAGCATGAATATGTTTTTATGTTATAATATGCATAATGTGTGATTGAGTCAGCCATTTTAAGATGGCTAAAAGTATTTAATATTGTGTTTATGAAAAGTGTATAATTATGCCAAATGTTGGTATAATTTGGCCACATTAAGAATGTGTCAAGTAAATTGATAAAATTGATGAAAATGTGTGGAAATAATGAGAAAAGATGAAAAAAGTGCAAAAAGAATAAATTTTGGTATAATTGACAAAGTATGAGAATAATGTGGAATTATATGTGTTATGTGTGTCACCTAATGTAATATCAATTTAATTTCAAAGTATTGTATTTGGGGTTATACAGTATACTGGTTATATGCCTTCGGCCAAACATTAGGCATCATTATTATTACCTTTGGGCCAGATGTTGAACATCACTTTTATTTGCCTTCGAGCCAGATGCTAGGCATCAATAGTATTTGCCTCTAGGCTAGATACTGGGTGTCAAATATTTGTCCAAAGCAATCTCTCTGAAATTTGAATATTATATATGGTCATTTGAGCTCAATGCATGTGAATGTGAGATGTGATTGTTTAAAATTGTTAAATGTGTGATTTGTTTCATGGAATTGCATTTTTTGCATTTTCTTTCATTTTTATTTATATTAAAGTTTGTAATACTAGGCAGTATTGCTTAGCGTAATTTGTTTATCGCACAGATGACAGAGTTGATTCTGAAAGCCCTACGACAACTAGGCAGGCTTAGAGCACCCCTGCACATTTTGGAGTTTTTTTTTTGTTTTCTGCTGTTTTGGACCACGACTAGTTGCAAGAATGTAATGATTTCATTCTAGAAACTTATCTTTTAATTATGTACATTAAGTTTGTAAATATCAAATTGCTGTAAATTATTAAAGTTTGGTTTAAATTTTGGGATTTATGGATATATATGTATATATGTATGTTTGAGTATTTTCTGAGAAGTGAAGAGGTTTTTGAGAGTATGAAAATGGTTGAAAATATTTGGGAGTGTGTTTTCTTGCAGGTAGTGACGATTGTCATTTTTTAGAACGTCCAAATTACAGATAAAATTATGGCAAATTGTTTTAAAAAATTTTACTAATTAATTATGTATTTTTGTATTTAAATTATTAAAGAATAATATTATTTATTTACTAAAGCACATTATAAATTTTGAAATATTTTATTAAATCTAAATTAATTTTGAAGAGATAGCAATGATGACATTTTTGTACTGTATATGCATATTTTACATATATCAGGTATATATATTATATGTATATAAGGTATAAGGGTATTATATTTATTTTGGTATCAGAGTCTATGCTTGAGGTTTTCGTCCTAGTGGATTTTTTAGAGAGAGAAATGTGGGAATTTAAATATGATTTTTAAAATGTCGTACATGCATTTGCACTAGTACTTGATATGGTCTCTGATGTGGTTATTTCTTTCTATAATTACATACTTAGGCGGATGGCATCTTGGATGCATATTTCTAGTGAGGAGAGTACCGAGAGTGTGGCTCCTAGAGATTGAGAGGATAGACATGTTGAGGTTGTTGGAGAGGCACCAATGCTAGCCAGACCAGCAGCTCAGGATGTACCACTAAGCTGGATGCAGTAGATGCCAAAGTATTTCAGACAAGCCCCTGTATAGCAACAACAACAATAGCTGACTAGGAAATATGATAAATTAAGGAAGTATGGAGCTACAAATTTTATGGAGACAACTGTATTACACGAGATGTGGCAGTAATTGTCCCATGGCAGAGGCCCAGGTGTAGGACCAAGTCACAGTCAAATATCGTGGATGCTCATGTGTGTTGAATACGCTATAAGGCTAGGGTATGCACCTTTCCTAACACCAATTGGTTTTAGGAGAAATGGTAGTGCCTGAGGTCCTACAAGTGGTATCAGAGCCGAGTTCGATTCCCAGCTGGAGCAATTATTGAGGGGGAGACTATTACAAGAGGTGGTGGTAGCAATTGTCCTGTGGCGGAGGCCCAGGTGTGGGACCAAGTTATAGTCGAATATTGTGGGCTCTTGTGTTTGCTGAATGTACTATAAGGCTAGGGTATACGCCTTTCCTAACACCAATTGGTTTTAGGAGAAGTGGTAGAGCATAGGGTCCTACAGAATGATCCAGCCAAGGCAGAACAGTGGCTAGACAGAGTTGAGAGAGTTTTCACAAAGCTTTTGCAGAAGAGAAATTTAATTATGCTAAATCTCTTCTGTAGGGGGATGCTTATGATTAGTGAAAGACAGTTTCCCAAGGTATAGAGCAGCCTCCGGTTCTCACTTATACTAATTTTTAGAGGGAGATTGGGAAGAAGTATACACCCAAAGATTATATGTAACACCCCTATCCCCAATATACGTACACCACACACACCCACATTTGTAATATACATATATCGGTTATAAGAATGTCACAGTCAATATTAAACAAACCAATCTTTCAATTTAACAATATGAGAAAACTTAAAACATTTAAGTTATATTATAGAACATAATAGATAAAACATTTGTTTATTAAGCAGCGGAAAATGTAACGGAATATACATATGTATACATCAAAATCAATATTTACAAAAATATAGAGTTTATACATGCTTGGCAGTTCGTCTTTGATCTTGAAGTCCAAAAATCAACTCTTTACTAAGGATCACAAGCCTAGACTCGACTCGGTCTAACTGAACTCTCCGGCTCAACCGGATCTAACCTGTCACCTGCACGATAAATCACAATCGCGCTAACCCAACGACTTAGTGATACAAACCATGATGACAATATGATTCAAATGTAATGCAAATATCAAAATTTCAAGAATAAAAACAATATACAACGATATCATATTTGATATCATTAAATCTCATTATGTTATTTATTTGTTTCATCATTCATGATTCACATTTCAAGCAAAGACAAACATGGGCCCAAAAGAAACTAATATGCCATTCAAATTCCAGAGTTACTGTTTTGGTCCAATAATCACATTTATCAAGCCCGTAGGAGAATCATTATCACAATGAGAAACATCTCATATGTAACATCCCAACTAGGCTTCAAGGATTAGACCCAACCAAGCTTCAAGGGGAGCATAGCATCAACCCAACTTGGCTTTAAGGATCAAACCCAACCCAGCTTCAAGGGATTGTTACTTTTAGGCATGCCACCAACAACAAAACTCTGAAAATTGAATAACATACTAGGCACACAATTCTTTCGTTATTTCAATATCAAATCCATCCTTATTTATATCATGATCATCTAGGCATAATGCCCCAATATTTCTTTTACATCATTATAGCCAACATCAATGGCTTCTTATTTCATCATTTGAGTGCACATCTCAACTTACATTGTGTATATATTTTGAATCCTCAACATATAATTCACATAATGCACATAATACAAATCATCGCACCATTCTCATATATTAACAATATAATAGGTAACCTAACACATTTTCCAACCAAATGTGTTAAGTCCCAAAGTCATGTAAATGTATGCAAGCATGTAGGGTTTGTACTTACCTCAAAAGCAACTCATTCCAATACCAAACTCCTCTTCTAAGATTCTTTCAATCCTTAGATTAGGGCAACTCAAATGTCTTCAAAACCTAATCCAAAGATGATTACACATAAGAAATAAGAATAAGAGCTAACTAGGGCAAACCCTACACATGACACGCTCAACAACACGGGCGTGTCCCTGATCGTGCCCTAAACCCACAACACAGAAGCTTTGACATGCTCAGTGACATGGGCATGTCACTGGACATGTCAATTCTCCCAACAACACAGTATCTATGACACACTCAGTGACATGGGTGTGTAACTGGACGTGTCAATACTACTCCAACACAGAAGCTGTGACACGCTCAGTGACATAGGCGTGTCACTGCTCGTATCACCCATCCAGAAAATAGAACCATTGACACACCCAAAGACATGGTCGTGTTAATGGGCATGTCAGGCCAAAAACCTAAAATCGATACCAACAACACCACATCCAACAAACATCTTTCTTTCACCCTTTTAGCTCCAAACAAACTTACCCAAAACCAACAATAAACCATAATAAATTTGCATAACATCAAAACAACTCACTTTCATGCATCAAAACACAAATCACAACAATACTTAACAACTCAACATATACACAATCCACAACTCTTGTCTCTTTCACCAAACTTAACCCTTTCTCTTCAAACCAATCTCAAAATCAAAGTCAATTAACACAGCAACCTCAAACACATCAAAATCAACTATATATACAACTACATCAACCAATCACCAAATTCAACAACACAAACTCAAAAGAAAATAAAGGAACAAGTTGGAAACTTACCAAAAGTGAATAAAATCCTTAGAATTCCAACTTCATCACTTGAAACACCCTTCAATCTTGAGTTAGAAATCACAAAACCTCTCTTCCTTGATGAAGATGGTGGTGGCCGGCTAACCAAAAGAAAGAGGAAGAAAATGATAGAAAAAGCAAAGTCAAACAACTCTCACCTCTTAAACCACACAACCTCTCTTTCAATATCAACCAAGCAAAATACATTATTTTAATAATATAATTAACCAAAATATCATCTTCCACTTATATTAATTCCATTTTAAAATAATTAATTAACTCATTTGACCATCAATAAAGTTGACTTGTATATGTTATATATATCTTCATATATACAACATATACACACTCCTCTTAATCATATATACACCTTAAATCACTTAATACAATTACAATAATTAGCATTTCCAAATTTTTAGGGTATAGTTTGGGATATTACAATTCTCCCCCTCTACAAATAAATTTCGTCCACAAAATTACTTGATCTCAACTCTGGAATAATTGAGGATACTGGTCTCGCATCACTTGCTCACTCTCCCAAGTCGCCTCTTCCTTAGCATGATTCTTCCAAAGAACCTTCGCAAGTGGCACTTTCTTATTTCTCAACTCTTTCACTTCATGTGCCAAAATAGCCACTGGTTCTTCTTCAAAAGTCATATCTGGATTCATCTCAATAGATTCAACTGACAAGATATGAGATGGGTTTGATTTGTATCTCCATAGCATAGAGACATGGAAGAATTATGAATTCTATCCAATTAAAGTGGCAAAGCAAGTCGATAAGCATCTGGTCCAACTCTCTCCAGTACCTCATAAGGTCCAATAAACGAAGACTCAACTTTCCTTTATGGCCAAATCTAAAAATTCTCTTCCAAGGAGACACTTTCAAAAATACTTTATATCCTACATTAAACTCTATGTCTCTCCTCTTCAAATCCGAATATGATTTTTGTCGGTCTGAAGCTGCTTTCAATCGATCCCGAATTATTTTCACTTTCTCTTCCGTTTCCTTAATCAAATCGGGACCAACCAACTTACCTTCTCCAACTTCATCCCAACACAGAGGCATCCTACATCTTCTACCATACAATGCCTCATAAGGTGCCATTCCAATACTGGACTGATAACTGTTGTTATAAGCAAATTCCATCAATGGCAAAAATCTGTCCCAACTTCTAGAGAATTCAATAACACAGCTTCTCAACATGTCCTCTAAAATCTGTATCACCCTCTCTGACTGTCCATCTGACTGAGGATGGAAAGCAGTGCTAAAATGCAACCAAGAACCCAAAGCACCATGCAAAATCTTCCAAAACCTTGAAGTGAACCGGGGATCTCAATCAGACACTAAAGAAATTGGGACTCCATGCAACCTTATAATCTCACGAATGTACAGCTCAATCAATTTCTCTGGAGAATAGTCCATTCTAACTGGAAGGAAATGAGCTGTCTTCATAAACTGATCAACAATCACCCAGATGGCATCATGCTTCTTCTGAGTTAATGGCAAACCAGTCACAAAATCTATCGTTATTCTCTCCCATTTCCATTTAGGCACTGATAACGATTGGAGCAACCCTGTTGGAACTTGGTGCCCGGCCTTCACTCTCTGACAATTGAGATATTTAGATACAAACTCCGCTATGTCCCTCTTCATACCTGACCACCAATAATGTTACTTCAAATCATGGTACATCTTAGTACTCCCAGGGTGCATAGCAAAAGCCGACTGATGTACTTCCTCTAAAATAGTCTTTTTCAATCTTGCATCATCAGGAACACACAATCTATCTTTGAACCATAAACTACCATCACCTCTCACATGGAAATCTCGGTTTTCACCTTTCTGGCAACCCGAAATAATCTTCTGAATTCTCTCATCTGACAATTGAGACACTCTAATATGATCCAACAATATCGATCTTAATTGCAATTGAGCCAACAAAGCACCATCATCATATGATTCAAAACTAGCATGCAACGCTCTCAACTCAATAAGCAATGAGGGTGAATAAGCAATCAAACCTGCTAAAGACTTTCGACTTAAGGCATCAGCAACAACATTTGCCTTACTAGGATGATAATCAATCAAACAGTTGTAGTCTTTAATCAACTTCAATCAATGTCTCTGCCGAAGATTCAGCTCTCTCCGAACACCCAAGTATTTCAAACTCTTGTGATCTGTATAGATGAAACCCTTCTCCCCATACAAGTAGTGTTGCTAAATCTTCAAAGCAAAAACTATGGCTGCCAATTCCAAATCATGCGTCGGATAATTAACCTCATGTAGCATCAACTGCCGAGAAGCATAAGCTATGACTCTACCCTCCTGCATCAAAACACAACCTAAACCACTATGTGAAGCATCACTATAAATCACACATGGTTTATCTTCCACAAGCAAAGTAAGAGCAGGAGCTTGAGTCAACATCTCTTTCAACTGCTCAAAGCTTGCTTGACACTGCTTTGTCCACACGAATCTAACTTCCTTTTGAAGTATTATGGTGAGTGGAGTAGCTATCAAAGAAAAATCTTTCACAAACCATCGATAATAGCCTGCCAAACCCAGAAAACTTCTAACTTTAGTCACTAACTTCGGTGGACTCCAATCCAAAATGGCTTCAACTTTACTCGGATCAACTCTAATACCATCTGCTGACACCACATGACCGAGAAAAGTCACTTGATCAAGCCAAAACTCACACTTAGATAGCTTAGCATACAACTGCTTCTCTCTCAAAGTCCGCAATACAATCCCTAAATGCTTATCATGATTCTTCTCATTATGTGAATACACCAAAATATCATTAATAAAGACCACCACAAATTGATCTAGATAGGGTCTAAACACCCTATTCATCAAATCCATAAAAGCTGTTGGTGCATTCGTTAATCCAAAAGGCATCACCAAAAACTCATAATGCCTATGGCTTGTGCAGAAAGCTGTCTTAGATACATCTTCAGCTCTAAATCTCAACTGATGGTACCCTGATCTCATATCAATCTTGGAAAATACTGCTGCTCCCTTCAACTGATCGAAGAGATCATCTATCCTAGGCAAAAGATACTTATTCTTGATAGTCACCTTGTTCAATTGTCTATAATCAATACACAGTCTTAAGGTATCATCCTTCTTCTTCACAAACAAAACAGGTGCTCCCCACGGGGACACACTAGGGCGAACAAACCCTTTATCTAGCAACTCCAGCAACTGCACCTTCAATTCTCTCAACTCAACAGGTGCCATCCGATAAGGAGTAATAGAGATGGGAGTGGTACCAGACAACAAATTGATACCAAACTTAACCTCTCTCTCAGGGGGTAACCTTAGCAACTTTTTAGGAAAAGCATCTGGAAATTCAGCAACTGTGGGTATACTATCAAGTTGAGAACCCACTACTCTAGTATCCACCACATGAGCAAGATAAGCATTACATCCTTTTCGAATCAACCTCCTAGCTGCAACAGCTGAAACAAACATGGATGCAAGGTGTCTTTGCTCACTAGATACCATCACACTTCGACCATCACCGGTTCTCAAAGTAACACACTTATTCTGATAGTCTACCATAGCCCCATACTTAGACAACCAATCCATGGTTAAAATCAAATCATACTCCTTAAAAGGCATTTCAATCAAATCACCCAGAAACTCCTCATCCTGCACCGCAACTGAACTATCACGATGCACCCTGCTAGCTACCACACTATGCCCTAAAGGATTTGTCACCAAAATATCAAATCCTAAGGACTCAGAATGCAATTCAGATATAGGCAAGATAGATGCACTTATGTATGAATGAGTAGATCCTGGATCAATAAGAGCAAGAACTGAAATACTGAATAAAGAAAATATACCCGCAATGATGGCTGAAGCATCCGGCTGCCTCTACATCACATACACTCACTGAGATGACCCAGCCTCATCTGGCCTACTACATCTGGATGTAGAGCCTCCTCTCTGGCTAATCCCGGGTCGATCACCTCTACTAAAACCTCTGCCCCCTCGACCTCCTCTGTTGACACTGGGTGGAGAAGCTGCAGTATCAATCTGTCTATCTTCCGGTAGCTCAGGGCAATCTTTGATGAAATGATCTGGTGACCCACATCTAAAACACACTCCTGGTCCACCCGTCTTCCAGCAAGCACCCCCATGTGCCCTACCACAACGAACACAAATAGGTGGAATAGACCTATGAACCACTGGAGTCGGAGCACTAGCTACCAAAATGTAAGTCTCGATCTCTGCCTCTGATACTGAACTGACCTACCAGACTGCCTCTGGCTCCTACTAACCCTCAGAAAATAGCTTCCTCTGCCTCTCTTCATAGATGAAGACCCTGCCTCAAACTGGGGTCTCCTTACTCTAGTCTCCTCCTTAGTCGCAGCTGTTGTAATACCCTGTGCTCTCTCAACACTTTTGGCAGCTGCAACCAACTGAGAAAAATCTTGATACCGAAAACTGGTAACAATACACATAATAGAGGGTTTTAACCCCTCCTCAAATCTCCTGCACTGGTCTATCTCATCTGAAATAATCCCACCGGAATAATGACTCAACCGGATATACTCAATCTCATACTCTATCACTGTCGGATTATCTTGTCTCAGATTTAGGAATTCCATCTTCTTTGAATCTTTATACTCCTAGGAGTATATTTCTACTTAAACTCCCACAAAAAATCACCATAAGACAAGGTCGATGGATCATCCATCGCGTGTGGAACCGTCTTCCGCCAATCATAAGCATCTCTTTGCAGAAGGGATCTAGCATAATCAAATTTCTTTTCAGAAGTAGCCTGCAACTGAATGAATACCCTCTGAACTCTATCCAGCCACTGCTCAGCTACTGCAGGATCGGTAGTACTAAAGAAGTCCTCTGCTCCATACTTTCTCAATTTATCATATTGCCTCACTGGTACTTGCGACTGTGGTTGAGGTGGCGGCTGCTGCACTGGAGCTTGCCTCAACAATTCTACCATATACCGTAACAAAACCGACGAACTATCATCAACAATTGGTCTCTCTGGCACAAGAGCAGGTGCCTCTCCAGGTATCTCAACCCTAACTCCATCTCTACCCACATCAGGAGCTACACTCTCGGCACTACCTTCTATGGACTGAAGTGACTGAGACGCCATCACTACCTATATCTGCAAACATAGCAGAAATTACCTTATCAAAGATCAGAAACTGCCAGTGCTAATGCATGTATCTTATTTAAAAACCATGTTTTAAAAACCAAAATTTTCTTTTTCTTACAATTCACCTAGGTTGAGAACCTTAAACCTAGGCTCTGATACCAAAACAATTGTAACACCCCTATACCCAATATACGTAAACCACACACACCCACATCTGCAATATACGTATACCGGATACAAGAATGTCACAGTCAATATTAAACAAACCAACCTTTCAATTTAACAATATGAGAAAACTTAAAACATTCAAGTTATATTATAGAATATAATAGTTAAAACATTTTGTTTATTAAGCAGCGGAAAATGTAGCAGAATATACATATGTATACATCAAAATCAATATTTACAAAAATATAGAGTTTATACATGCTTGGAAGTTCGTCTATGATCTTGAAGTCCAAAAATCAACTCTTCACTAAGGATCACAAGCCTAGAATCAACTCGGTCTAACTGAACTCAACCGGATCTAACCTGTCACCTGAGCGATAAATCACAATCGCGCTAAGCCAACGGCTTAGTGATACAAACCATGATGACAATATGATTCAAATATAATGCAAATATCAAACTTTCAAGAATAGAAACAATACACAATGATATCATATTTGATAACATTAAATCTCATTATGTCATTCATTTGTTTTATCATTCATGATTCGCATTTCAAAAAAAGACAAGCATGGGCCCAAAAGAAACTAATATGCTATTCAAATTCTAGAGTTACTGTTTTGGTCCAATAATCACATTTATCAAGCCTGTAGGAGAATCATTATCATAATGAGAAACATCTCATATGTAAAATCCCAACTAGGCTTCAATGACTAGACCCAACCAAGCTTCAAGGGGAGCATAGCATTAACCCAACTTGGCTTCAAGGATCAAGCCCAACCCAGCTTCAAGGGATTGTTACTTTTAGGCATGCCACCAACAACAAAACTTTGAAAATTGAATAACATACTAGGCACACATTTCTTTCATTATTTCAATATCAAATCCATCCTTATTTATATCATGATCATCTAGGCACAATGCCCCAATATTTCTTTTACATCATTATAGCCAACATCAATGGCTTCTCATTTCATCATTTGAGTGCACATCACAACTTACATTGTTCATATATTTTGAATCCTCAACGTATAATTCACATAATGCACATAATACAAATCATTGCACCATTCTCATATATTAACAATATAATAGGTGACCTAACACATTTTCCAACCAAATGTGTTAAGTCCCAAAGTCATGTAAATGTATGCAAGCATGTAGGGTTTGTACTTACCTCAAGAGTAACTCACTCCAATACCAAACTCCTCTTCTAAGATTCTTTCAATCCTTAGATTAGGGCAACTCAAATGTCTTCAAAACCTAATCCAAAGATGATTACACATAAGAAATAAGAACAAGAGCTAACTAGGGCAAACCCTACACATGACACGCTCAACAACACGAGCGTGTCCCTGACCATGCCCTAAACCCATAACACAGAAGCTTTGACATACTCAGTGACATGGGCGTGTCACTGGACGTGTCAATTCTCCTAACAACACAGTAGCTATGACACGCTCAGTGACATGGGTGTGTCACTGGACGTGTCAATACTACTCCAACACAGAAGCTGTGACATGCTCAGTGACATGGGCGTGTCACTGCTCGTGTCACCCATCCAGAAAATAGAACCATTGACACGCCCAAAGACATGGCCGTGTTAATGGGCATGTCAGGCCAAAAACCTGAAATTGATACCAATAACACCACATCCAACAAACATCTTTCTTTCACCCTTTTCACTTCAAACAAACTTGCCCAAAACCAACAATAAACCATAATAAATTTGCATAACATCAAAATAACTTACTTTCATGCATCAAAACACAAATCACAACCATACTTAACAACTCAACACATACACAATCCACAACTCTTGTCTCTTTCACCAAACTTAACCCTTTCTCTTCCTCAAAATCAAAGTCAATTAAACACAACAACCTCAAACACATCAAAATCAACTATATATACAACTACATCAACCAACCACCAGATTCAACAACACAAACTCAAAAGAAAACAAAGGAACAAGTTGGAAACTTACCAAAAGTGAAGAAAATCCGTATTATTCCAACTTGATCACTTGAAACACCCTTCAATCTTGAGTTAGAAATCACAAAACCTCTCTTCCTTGATGAAGATGGTGGTGGCCGGCTAACCAAAAGAAAGAGGAAGAAGATGATAGAAAAAGCAAAGTCAAACAACTCTGACCTCTTAAACCTCACAACCTCTCTTTCAATATCAACCCAGCAAAATACATTATTTTAATAATATAATTAACCAAAATATCATCTTCCACTTATATTAATTCCATTTTAAAATAATTAATTAACTCATTTGACCATCAATAAAGTTGACTTGTATATGTTGTATATATCTTCATATATACAACATATACACACTCCTCTTAATCATATATACACCTTAAATCACTTAATCCAATTACAATAATTAACATTTCCAAAATTTTAGGGTATAGTTCGGGATATTACATTATAGAGATGGGAAGAGGAGAGAGTTTTAAGATTTGAAGCAAGGATCCAAGATAGTTACAAAGTATGAGAAGGAGTTCCTCCGACTGAGCAGATATGCGGGGGATGCTTTATCTAATGAGATAGACCATTGTCGGAGATTTGACGAGGATCTGATTCCATCCATCATCTATCTTGTGGTAGCATCTCATTATGAGGATATTTTCAAGATGCTTGCAGTTGCTAGAAATGTAGAGAAGGCACAGTGACTTGCAGCAGTTTCCAGAGCTAAGAAGAGCAGAGGTAGGAGACCTTAGGCTAAGGTAGGGTCTTCATCTGAGAAGAGAGTCAAAGGGGGCTTCCATCAGAGGTCTAGTAGGAGCCAGGGGCAGCCTAGCAGATCATTTCAGCAGCAGAGGCAAAGACCTGCAGCTTTAGTGGGTAGTGTTTCGACCCTAGTTTCACAGAAATTTACTCGCCCGGTCTGTACTCAGTGTGGCAGGGCATATAGAGGTGTTTGTTGGAAGATTTGTGCTTCAGTGGAATGTTTTAGATGTGGGTCCCAGGATCACTATATTAGAGATTGTCTAGAGCCACCAGTGGATAGACAAACAAAGACTATTGCATTTAAACCTAGTGACAGAGGGGGGCAGAAGGGGTAGAGGTGGCAAAGGTGGTAGTAGAGGTGACAGACTTAGAGTTAGTCAGAGAGGGGATTCACAGTAGGGGCTAGTAGACTGGAGAAGGCAGGTCATCATAGGGGATTTATGTGATGTAGAGACAAACAGAGACTTAAGATGTTGTAGCTGGTACTTTTCTTTTATTTGACACTTTTGTGTATGTATTGATTGATCCTAGATTGACATATTTATAAATCAGTGCATCCATTCTGCCTATGGGTGATATGCATTCAGAGTCATTAGGGTTTGATGTGCTGGTGACCAACCCTTTAGGGCATAGTGTGATTGTTAGCAGAGTACACCGAGATAGTCCAATTGTTGATCATAATAAGGAGTTTTTTGATGACCTGATTGTGATGCCCTTTAGGAAGTATAATTTGATTCTGGGTATAGATTTGTTATCCAGGCATGGGCCTGTGGTAGACTATTAGGAAAAATATGTTACCTTGAGAACACGTGATGGAAGAGATGTAGTGGTATTTAGTGAGCAAAGACACATTGCATCCATGTTTGTTTCAACTATATCAACTATATCAGCTAGGAGGATGATTCAAAAAGGATGCAAGGCTTATTTGGCTCATGTGGTAGATACCAGAGTAGTGGGATCTTAGCTTTACAGTATACCTATGGTTGTAGAGTTCCCAGATGTGTTCCTGGATAAATTGTCAGGGCTACTACTAGAGAGAGAGGTGGAGTCTGGTATCAATTTGATGTCAGGTACCACTCCCATCTCCATCACCCCTTATCAGATGGCACCTGCAGAATTAAAGGAGTTGAAGGTACAATTATAGGATTTGTTTGTTAAAGGGTTCATCTGCCCTAATGTATCACAGTGGGGAGCACTGTTATGTTAGTAAAGAAGAAAGATGACACTTTGAGATTATGCATTGACTATAGATAATTGAATAAAGTGACTTGTGAGCGAAGATTTTGGCCCCCACTCCCGGTGGAATGGTTCTTGCGACTTCGGCACTGTTTAGGCTCAGGGCCTTAGAGAACATGAACCTAAGTCCGGAGAAAATGGAGTCGCCACCCGGACGGGCCGGGAAAAAGAAAGGGGTGGATGACTCGATTCCTAAGGAATCCCCAACCCCCTAATGGGTTCGAAAAGTTGGGTACGTGTGGGGAAGGTGAGAAATGGCCCAGCACCCCCACAACGCCTGGTTCATTGGAACCGGCCTCCTTTACAGGTCTTAATATTATAAAATTCTTAAGTATAACAACATTATCCATACTACACATAATAATTAAAAGAAAGCATCAATATATTAAAATCAAAGCAATGTCCAAGCAAAGCAAATAAATGGACACCCATCCAAAGACGGAAACATGTCCTTACATCACATGCCTAAATAGGACACCCACCAAAAGGTAGAAACATGCCCTTTACATAGGTTCTAAAATAGAAAAGCAAATTAAATTACATGATGTTTAACCAATGAGGTACCCACCAAGTGGAAACATACCTCTTACAACTTTTGAAAATCTAAATTAATTGATAAAGGTAAATAATCATTCATCATAAATAAATCATTCATCAAAGCTATTAATCAAAATAGAAAATAAACATCCATCCATGATAAATTAAATAAATCAAGTATTGAAATTAAATAAATTAAAGCATAAGAAATAAATCAAAGCATAATCAAGTATGAAATTGAATAAAGCAAATAAAAGTCCAATTATGGCTACTGTGACTTTTTATGAAATTAAAATAAATTAGGACTTTATGTTTTAAAGGGTTGGTAAGACTCTTTGATTAAAAAAATTAAGGTTTGAATGATGATATCATGAAACTAGGGTTTAAAACACTTTAAAATACTTTAATTTGTGATTTTTGGTTATTGGGTTCCTAAGCTACTGTGTAAAATTTAGGTTTTTATGTTTTTATATTTTTTTAATGTTTTAAAAGGATTAGGGTTCATAAAAATTAGGGTTTATGGTTTTAAAATGGTTAGTGTTCATTATTTTGGGTTTAAAAGTTGAATTTTGGATTTAGAAGTAGGGTCACGGGTGGTGAATAATTTTTAGGGTTTTAGAAATCAATTTGATAATTTCATGAAGTTTTATGAATTTAAACAAATAAATTAAAGTTTTTATAAGTAGAAAAGACGTTTTAGAAGACTTTTTGAATGAAATAGAAACTACTTTAAGATTTTAAAAGAAGCAGAATTTACATCTTAGTTTTGTTGAAAAATGTGTTCAATTAGAGTTTTAAGGTTTTTAAGAAGAAAAAATAACAATTTTAAGCCTTTTGGAAGATAAACAAACGAAATAAGGTTTTTTTGGCTTTAGAAAAACTAAATTAAAGTTCAAAGGTTTTTAATTTTGATTTCATAGATTTACTACTGTGTAAAAAAAAATTAAAGAAAATTAATTAACACATACCTTCTTTTGATGATTTCTCCAAAAACAATTCTTCTTGGATGAACTAGCTCCAAAGACAAGCTTTTTTTTGCCTTTGAATCCTCTAAATCGCGCTATTGCTGTTCTAGAAAAAAGTTGAATTCAATTTCTTCTTTTCCTTCCTTGATTTGGTTTCAAATTTTCCAAAATCCTCTTGAATTTTTGCCTCCCCTTTTTTAATTATCTTTGGTCCTTATTTATTGTGGTTTGAGGTTGTTTATTCTTAATTAGTTAAGGTAAGTAATATTAATAAAAAAAAGAAACTAAAACCTAATTGAATTAGGTTTCAAAAAATTTGCGCTGCAGAAAAAATTCTGCCGCAGAAATCTGCGGCGGAGCGGGCCCGTAAGCTATTTTGCTAGCAGAAAATTTCTGCGTGCTAAATAGCACAATGATTTCGCTCGCAGAAATTTTCTGCGGGCAAAATGCCCATGGGCCCGATTTTTTCGACTTCGATTTTTATTTTTATTTTTATTTTTATTTTTATTTTTATTTTTTATTAAAAAAATTAGATACTAAAGCAAAAATTATTTAATAAAAATTATTTTGGACCAATTAGACAACAAAAATCATTTTAAACTAAATAAAACATATTGGACCGGATTGGGTAAAAAATTAAGGGTCTACAGTTTGCCCCCTGCTTGAATGATCTGAAACCTTAGTGAAAGAGAGTGAAAAGCAATAAGACTTAATTTTTGATGAAACAGTTGAGGTTTTGGGTTCTGGACCCGGTTTGAGTTCTGGACTCAAGGATAATTCTAGGTTCTGGACCTAAGAAAAATTTGAATTCTTGACCCGGTTCGAGTTCTGGACTCAAGAATAATTCTAGGTTTTGGACTCAAGAATAATCATGTTTTCCTTGTTTTGATCTTCCAAGGGAGTTTTTGCACTTTAACCACTTTTCCCTTGCAACTGCTTTTCCTGTTTTCTCCAATTTTGATTGGATCTTATATCCTCTCCTTGCCCCCCAAGGATTTTTTCTTTCATGCAAGCTTTGATTGATGTTTTTCTTGTCTAGTTCTTTGCATAAGCACGCATTTCTTCTCTTTGCAAAGTGACTGGGGCTTCCACAAGCGAATAGGCTTTCCATGCCCCCTTGATTCAATATCTTCTTTTGATTCTTTAATTCGCAGGGTGTTTGCTGTTCATTAAGACAAGAAAGTGCGACGTTATATGCTCATGTATGCATGATATGCATGAATAATACTTACAGTCGTTCCATTGACTCACAGACCGAGGTGATTCGCAAAAGTGTTCTCATTGGTTCCTTTTTGACGTTTGTTCAAGTCTCGCATTGAAATGATCAAAAGCTTTGCATTTGGCTTTTATCTTCAAGATGTTGAAAACATGAGTGGTGGAGACCCTAAGTAGCAGAGTCAGGGATGTATCCATTTCAAACTATGTTTCAGCTTGTCAGTTGGTAGTTTCTTCATGACCTTGCCAATAATCAGTTCAACATACTTCCCTTAACTTGAAGGCTTTGTATGACAAAATGCTTTTTTTTTTGAATCAAATGTTGGCTTTGCCAAATCAATGTCAATGTATCTCAGGACTTGATTTTTCCAAATTAATATATCTATAACATGACAACCCTAGTTACCATACTAAACTCGGGAATCATTTCTATTTAAGCAAGAACTGTTGCACTTCAGATAGACACATACACATTGCTTGGCCAAAGGTCTTATTTGAATTTAAATATTGTTTATCTCATATGCATGCTTATCCAAACTATCTCCACTAATAGACTCTACCTACCAAGAGAGATCAACAGGTCTTTGATAGGCTTGAAACGGGGTCTATAAGGGACATGGGTTAAAGTGGGGGCCATTTTGAGATTGGAGCTGGTGTGACACAATGGACAAACCCTCACACTACAAATTTCTTGTTGGAACTTTAGACAGTTGGGAGCAATCTTTCTAGACTTCAAATTCCTTCTATCTTCTTGGCATTAATCTGGATCTTGATTAGGACAGTTTTTGCCCTTGCAAATCTGTTTCTTTTCTTCTTTTCCCTTTTTCCTCTTTATTTTTCTTACTCTTCCCTTTTCTTTCTCTTTCCTTACTCTTCCCTTTCTTTTATCATTTTTTCCTTCTTTCTTGTAGGACTATCAAGTACAGAACTTTCAAGAACTGGATGGTCTTCCTCCTTTTTCTTTGATTTTGATTGAATCTTTGGTTGTGTTGGGACCAATTCAAGTCAATCCATAAAATGGAAGCCTTTTGTTGTCTTAGGTAAAAGAGAACTTAATTGGCTTTCTGAACCACCTTTTTAGATTTTATCTTTCTTCCTTTTCTTTGCTTTTTTTTTCTTTTGTTTTTCTTTTCTTTTCTTCTTTTTTCTCTTTTTTTTTTTTGTTTTTTTAGCTCTAAAAAGAGTTGTCTTGGTTTGTACTAACTTGGGCTTCCAATAATGGATAAGTGGAGTAACATAAATCTTCTTTAATAGGGATAAATCATTTGTTACTCTGATGTTGATGTTGATATATTAGAGATATTAGGAAAACTTCAACTACCCTTATGGTTTTGAGAACATCAACTATCCTTATGATCTTGAGAACTTCAACTATCTTCATGGTCTTGAGAACTTCAACTATCTTCATGGTCTTGAAACTTCAACTATCCTCATGATCTTGACTAATCATTGCTTTCTTTGATCTTCTTGCCTATTCATCTTAGTAATCATAAGACTTGTCAAAAGTATCACAACAACTCAGGGTAGGTTATTGGGGTTTGTAAGCCAATAAAAAGAAAGCTAAAATTTTATGAAGGCTCAAAGGGACAACTAGGGATTGATATTTAATTGGGTGGATACTAGTTGTTGGCTAACCAAACAATGCCTAGATCATTTCTCTCTTAAATAAGCAGAGTTCAATTTCGCCTCAAAAGTTTGTCAAAGCATGTTCTAAGACTTACTAGGACCTAGACAAAGGTAATTATGCAGGAGCTCTCTCTAAGTAAGCATACACAACTCAATGCTATAGAGCCATTCCCTCATCTAGTAAAGTCATTCAAGTCATGATGCATAAATATATTAATTCATGAATTATCAAGGTAGATTCCTCATTGGTCGAGCACCAAAATGAACAAAGACCAACAAAAATTTTGATGAAAGTAATTTATTCAAACAACTTTAAATTTGAAAACACAATAGTTCCAAAATATTAAATAAAGTAAGATTGAAAAGCAACATTCAAGCTAAGGAAAGTTCATTAAGTTAGGCTTCTTTTCCTTTCACATCTTCAACATTCCCATCTTAAAAAGAGGATAAAACAAAATATTCTTCCAATCCTTTTCCCACCATAAAGGTTACTGGTGGTGGCACTCTTTCAAATTTAGGCAAAGGGTTGTCCTTGGTATTGGGCTTATCCGGCTCGGGTAGCTTGCCACTATTAATCAAATCTTGGATCTCATGCCTTAATCGGGTACACCTATTAGTCTCATGTCCTTGAGTCTGATGAAATTGACAAAAAGCCGTAGTATCAAATTTTGGGGGTAATGGACTAAGTAAAGGTCGAGGAGCCAATGTTTGTAATAACCCTTTCTTTTGTAGCTTATCGAAGACCCAAGACAAAGGCTTCCCCAGATCTGAAAACTGCCTTCTATTTGCTTGACCGGTTACATTAACATCAACTTCTTTTTGTGTGCTTTGATTGTTAGGCTGGTTGTTCCCTTTCTCATACCTTCTTATTGAAAAAGCGATTCTTCTCCCTTTCCCATTCTTTAATTTGTAGACCAGCTTGGAGAAGATCTTTGAAATCACGGATGAGTGTATGAGACATCCTCTCATGAAGATTAGGTAACACCCCTCTCACAATCATCCTTATTTGATCGGATTCATCGGGCCTCTTCTTGAGTAAAGCGGCCTTGTTTCTCCATCGCTTCACATAGTCCATAAAATTCTCATTTGGCCTTTGTCTAATGGACTCCACTTCCATTAAAGTAACTTCTAACTCAACATTATATCCGTATTGTTGGATGAAGGCTTTGTAAAGTAGATCCCAACTCTTTTGTGTTCCATCATCTAAGGTATTGAACCAATTTTGGACAACAGTGTCCAATGAGAGCATGAAGTACCTTAGGGTTTGAGCCTTAGTAGCTCGAGCAGACTGCATGGCAGTGATATACTGCTTCACATGGAGATGAGGATTTCCGGTGCCATTGTACTTAGCAAAGGAAGGCATCTTGAATTTATAAGGGACCTCTTCATCTTGTTCAAATAGTTTGTCGATCTCAGACTTCTCTTCGGTTTTCAGCTTCTTTTCAAATTTCTTTTCTAAATCAGCAATCATCTTTTCAAAATCAGAAATTTCGGTCTTCTTAATAGTTGCCTTCTCAATGACCTTTGGCTCCTTTTTGTCTTGAAGATCTTGGTAGTATTGAGCCCAATCATCATCATCAATGATCACCTTATCGTCATCAAAAGCTACTTCATCAATTTTAGCCTTCCCCTTGACTTTCTTAGTGCTAGCATATGCTTCGGTATTATTTCCTAAAATTGCAGCTAGTTGATTATTTATGGTCTCGGCCATGGCCTCTTTGATCTCTTCCATTTTGGCACTGAGGGCTTCATCCACCATCCTTTGAATTTGTTCGGGCTCCATTGTTTTTGGTGAGCAAGTGATTGAGTCGTTGCTAGACACATCGTCTCCGGCGTAAGTCGGATTGTCGTAAGCTTTTGAACTTTCATAATCTAGGGCTGTGAGCCAGAGAGGATCAATGATATGAGATGCAAATGTATGCATGTATGCACAAACAATCAACAAATAAAAATAGGACATTCCTTCCAACCTTATCACATCCATACACGAATGGCGAGTCTCTTTTCCTTCTTATATGGTTAACAAAATACCAACATGGGGTATCTTGCTTTTGAATAATTCCCTCGGACGTTTCAACCAATAGTTGTATTTTCGAAAATGGAAATCAATCCATGATAATTCCCATTAATTAGGTTTTAATCCATTTATCCAACTAAAGTAGCTTTTATGCTATGCTGGATTAAAACGAAATTAAGAGGTTTATTATAAATAGATTTCTCACTTGAAAAAGGTAACTAATGATTCATGCTAAAAACAAGCCCATGGTTAATTTGTTCTTAGTGTAAACTAGGCCCACAATTGATTTTTGGTATTTCATAATTGACCTAAATATTTTTGCAAGTTCTTTGTAAGAAAATGTTGGGTGAAAATAGTTTTGTTTCTAAGCCCAATGTAAAAGATTTTAGAAAAATGAATTTTGGGCTTAGTATTTGGGCCATGGGCCAAAGAATTTATTTATTTATTTTTTAGAAAAGTATTATGTCCAAAGACCATCTTGAAAGATTTTAAAAATATTTTTGGTCTTTTGGATTTTAGAAAAAAGTTTATTTTGAGCTTACAATATACTTAGGTCATATTAGAAAAAAGAACAAACCAAATAAGCCATGATTTAGACTAAGATAAACTAACCATAGTCAAACAACATTCATTTGGGGTAAAACCTAAGGAAAGTAACTAGGCCAATTACATGAGCTTTAGTCTTTGGGTTAAAAGGCTTAGGTTTCCATAGCAAGTATATACCAAATGGTACGAGGCTATGAGTGGTTATGCCATGCTCGATCTCCATACCTTGAGTGAAAGTATGGTATCCCTTACATAACATAACACGGGTAACACGGGCGTCTTAACTCACGCACACGATGCAATCTAAGATGATGCAATGGATAATATCATTATAAGAAAGAAAAGAATAATATAAAGAGCAACGGAATCAACTTCTCTTATCCCCAGTGGAGTCGCCACTGTGAGCGGGGATTTTCACCCCCACTCCCGGTGGAATGGGTCTTGCGATTTCGGCACTGTTTAGGCTCAGGGCTTTAGAGAACACGAACCTAAGTCCGGAGAAAATGGAGTCGCCACTCGGACGGGCCTGGAAAAAGAAAGGGGTAGATGACTCGATTCCTAAGGAATCCCCAACCCCCTATTGGGTTCGGAAAGTTGGGTACGTGTGGGGAAGGTGAGAAATGGCCCAGCACCCCCACAATGCCCGGTTCATTGGAACCGGCCTCCTTTACAGGTCTTAATATTATAAAATTCTTAAGTATAATAACATTATCCATACTACACACAATAATTAAAAGAAAACATCAATATATTAAAATCAAAGCAATGTCCAAGCAAAGCAAATAAATGGACACCCATCCAAGGATGGAAACATGTCCTTACATCACATGCCTAAATAGGACTCCCACCAAAAGGTAGAAACATGCCCTTTACATAGGTTCTAAAATAGAAAAGCAAATTAAATTACATGATGTTTAACCAATGAGGTACCCACCAAGTGGAAACATACCTCTTACAAATTTTGGAAATCTAAATTAATTGATAAAAGTAAATAATCATTCATCATAAATAAATCATTCATCAAAGCTATTAATCAAAATAGAAAATAAACATCCATCCATGATAAATTAAATAAATCAAGTATTGAAATTAAATAAATTAAAGTATAAGAAATAAATCAAAGCATAATCAAGTATGGAATTGAATAAAGCAAATAAAAGTCCAATTATGGCTACTGTAACTTTTTATGAAATTAAAATAAATTAGGGTTTTATGTTTTAAAGGGTTGGTAAGACTCATTGATTAATAAAATTAAGGTTTGAATGATGATATCATGAAACTAGGGTTTTAAACACTTTAAAATACTTTAATTTGTGATTTTTGGTTGTTGGGTTCCTAAGCTACTGTGTAAAATTTAGGTTTTTATGTTTTTATGTTTTTTAATGTTTTAAAAGGATTAGGGTTCATAAAAATTAGGGTTTAAGTTTTTAAAAGGGTTAGTGTTCATTATTTTGGGTTTAAAAGTTGAATTTTGGATTTAGAAGTAGGGTCACGGGTGGTGAATAATTTTTAGGGTTTTAGAAATCAATTTGATAATTTCATGAAGTTTTATGAATTTAAACAAATAAATTAAAGTTTTTATAAGTAGAAAAGATGTTTTAGAAGACTTTTTGAATGAAATAGAAACTACTTTAAGATTTTAAAAGAAGCAGAATTTACATCTTAGTTTTGTTGAAAAATATGTTCAATTAGAGTTTTAAGGTTTTTAAGAAGAAAAAATAACAATTTTAAGCCTTTTGGAAGATAAACCAACGAAATAAGGTTTTTTTTTTGCTTTAGAAAAAATAAATTAAAGTTCAAAGGTTTTTAATTTTGATTTCATTGATTTGCTTCTGTGTAAAAAAAAAATTAAAGAAAATTAATTAACACATACCTTCTTTTGATAATTTCTCCAAAAATAATTCTTCTTGGATGAACTAGCTCCAAAGACAAGCTTTTTTTGCCTTTGAATCCTCTAAATCATGCTACTGCTGTTCCAGAAAAAAGTTGAATTCAATTTCTTCTTTTCCTTCCTTGATTTGGTTTCAAATTTTCTAAACTCCTCTTAGATTTTTGCCTCCCCTTTTTTAATTGTTTTTGGTCCTTATTTATAGTGGTTTGAGGTTGTTTATTCCTAATTAGTTAAGGTAAGTAATATTAATAAAAAAAAGAAACCAAAACCTAATTGTATTAGGTTTCGAAAAATTTGCACTGCTGAAAAAAATTCTACTGTAGAAATCTGTGGCAGCGCTTGAGGAGCGGGCCCGTAAGCTATTTTTCAGGCAGAAAATTTCTGCGTGACGCAAAAAATTTTTTGCATGCGAAATAGCACAGTGATTTTGCCAGCAGGAATTTCCTGCAGGCGAAATGCCCACGGGCCCATGCCCACGGGCTCGAGCGATATTTTTTTCGTCGCCGATTTTTTTGACTCCGATTTTTATTTTTATTTTTATTTTTTGATTTTTATTTGTTTATTTCTATTTTTTATTAAAAAAATTTAGATACTAAAGCAAAAATTATTTAATAAAAATTATTTTGGACCAATTAGACAACAAAAATTAGTTTAGTCTAAATAAAACATATTGGACCGGATTGGGTCAAAAATTAAGGGTCTACATAACCATCAAGAACAAGTACACATTACCTCACATTAATGATTTGTTTGATCAATTGAAAGGGGCAGCAATATTTTCTAAGATTGATTTGAGATCAATGTACCATCAGTTGAGAGTTAGAGATATAGATGTACCCAAGACTGCCTTTTAGATAAGATATAGGCATTATGAGTTCTTAGTGATGCATTTTGGGCTGATGAATGCACCAGCTGCATTCATAGATTTGATGAATTAGGTGTTTAGGCAATACTTGGATTATTTTTGTGGTGGTGTTTATAGATGATATATTGGTATACTCCCACAGTAAAGATATAATATCTCAAATTTTTAAAAATTTTTAATTTTTAGAAATTTGCTAAAATAAATTATAATTTAATTGGATAAATTAAATTAATGGTTTTAAATGAAAAATGAAGGGATTTTAAATGGAAAAAGTGGAATATATATGTGATATATATATATACAAAGTATATACAACATATAAAAGTCAACATTTTAAAAGAAACGTCAAAAGTCAAAGTAAAAGGGTATTTTGATAATTAAATCTTAGAAATTCAAAATTATTAAATTAATTTAAAAATAAATAATTTTTGAATAGAAGAGGAATTTTTAAAATTTTAATTTATTAAATAAATAAATAAATAATTAATTATTATAATATTATAATATATATATATATGGTATAAAATAAAAGATGAAAGGAAAGAGAAAATTAAAAAAAAAGTTGTTTTCATTTCTTCTTCTTCTTCATCAAGGCCGAGCCACCATGAGACCTTAGACCAAGGATTTTGATTCTTTCATACTCCACAAATTGAAGGATTTAACAAGTTTAAAGTGAATTTTTGGTGATTTCCACCAAATTTGGTAAATTTCCAACTCCTTTCTTTGAATTCTATGGAAATTTGGATTATGTGTGATTTTGGATTTTTAAGTAGTATGTTATAATTATTGAAATTGGTGTGTACGATGTTATTTTAAGTGATTAATAATGATTTTAAGGTTGGATTGAAAAAATGATAGAGTTTGGATAAAGAATGGTAAAGAGAGAGAATTTAAGGTTATGGATTTTTAGGGTTTGAGAAATTATGGTTTTTAATTGTGAAAATTGGTTCTAAATGAGTTGCTTTGGTGCATAAATAAGTTTTTTAAAATCAAATATTGGATTTGGTTGTGTTTGGTTGGAGTTTGAGAATGGAAGTGGAGATTTAGGGTTTTGGAAAAGTGATTTTCCAAAGTTGTTGAATTATTTGATTTTATTTGCTTAAGTATGTTGTTTAGTGTTAAAAGTGATTAATATAAGCTTGAAATGATTAATGGATTATGCTGGAATGGAGAACCTTCAATGGGAGAAGGTTATGCCATTTTAGGATTTTGTGTATAAGAGTGTATTTTTGTAATGTAAATGGTTCAAATGTATTAAAATATGTTTCTAATAATATAAATAAACTTAATATATTAAAATGAATAGCCTAGTATGAGAATCCAAAGTTAAAGTGAGGCCAGCCTTAAATTTTAGATTTTTGCTTGGATGGGGTTTAATTATGGTTTAATATTGAAAATGACATTAAATGTTATACTAAATGATTATTTGCTATCACATTTGGTTTAGGCATTGAGGAAAGTTGATTTGCTTTATCCAAGTGGTGAAGAGCAAGTTGGAAGGATATGATTAGAGATTGTTTTAAGCTTGTTTTGGTTGCTATTTGAGGTAAGTACAAACTTTGAATACATTGGTTATGTTTGCATGACATTTAGGCTTAACACATTTTGGTTGGAAAATGTGTTAAGCTACTTGATACATTGGTTATGTATGAATAATGTGCTATGACATTTGTAATGTCATATATGTGTTAAATGCATTGTGAAAAGCCATTAATAATGGCTAAATTGTGTAAAATGTGAAATATGTGAATTATATGGAAATACCCAAAGTAATTGGGTAATGTGTTGTAAATGCAAAAATGTGGTATAATGTAATGAGATATGTGGAAACATAATGAAATGAATTGATATCGATATAAATGAGAAATATGAATAAATTGCATGCCTAGTATGTTATTCAATTTTTAGAGTTCTGTGTTTAGCGGCATGCCTATGATTTACCTACGGGCTAGACGCTAGGCGTCACTGTAAAAATATTTTTGAGGTGAAATGACCGGGTCGTAAGCCTCAAAAACATGTCCTTGAAGCTGGGCTGGGTGAAATGACCGGGTCATAAGCTCAGACCTAGTTGGGCTATTACATTGATATTTTGCCTACGGGGCTAGAGACATGGTGTCATTATAGACCGAAACAGTAATTTTGGAATTTGAATAGAATATTAGTTATCTTTGGGCCCATGTTTGTATATGTTTTTATGTGAATTGTGGATTGTGAAATATTTTAAAAGTATGACAAAATGGAATGATGTGATATCCATATGCATTGTGCATTGGCATTGCATTTGAGTTTTATTGTTATCAAGTTTGTATTACTAGGCTTTTGGCTTAGCGCAATTGTTTACATTGCGTAGGTAACAGGGTAGAATCAACCGAGCCTTAGAGTTCTTCTAGACCAGGTCAGGTCTAGAATTGTAGTTGTGCTTGTAGATTTGATATCAAGATCAGAAACACTGTCAGCAGCATGTATATATTTTATGTTATTATATATTTTGAGTATTATGCATATTATATCATGTTTTTGGATTTTATATATTGTAAACTATAAAGAATGTTTCGGTTAAGTTATTTGAAATGGGGGTTTTAATATGTTCTAAATTATATCTATATATCTATATCTATATATATATATAAATGTTTGAGAAACTTGGTAAAATTGAGGAGTATGGGTGAAATGGTGATTTGAAGTTATTTGGGAGTATTTTCTAATGCAGGTTGTGTTTTCCTAAATTTTGAGAATGTTCAAATTACAGACAAAACTTTGGTAAATTTTTTCTAGAGATTTTCATATAAAATATTTATTTTGAGTTCCTATAACAAGTAAAGAATATTTATATACTATTTAATTTTATATATTTAGTATTTGAAATTTTAAATTAGAAATGTGAAAATTTTTTATTAAATCGGTCTGTGACATTTTTGTACCATATATGCATATTTTACATATGTTAGAAATATGTATTGTACTTATATAGGGTATAGGGGTATTACAAAAGAAGAGTATGATAGACATCTGCGGATTGTGTTGCAGACTTTGAGAGAGAAACAAGTATATGCCAAAGTTATCCAAGAGTGAGTTCTGGTTAAATAAGGTAAATTTTCTTAGACATGTTTGTTCAAAGTAAAGTCAAGGCAATTTTGAATCGGAGTCCACCAAAGAACGTGACAGAGATCAAAATTTTTTGGGATTGGTTAGTTATTACCATCAATTTGTGAAGGGATTTTCTATGATAGCTTTACCACTTACCAGATTTCTTCAGAAGGATGTGAAGTTTTTATGGACAGACCAATGTTAGGTAAGCTTTGAGTAGTTGAGAGATATGTTGACTCAAGCTCCATTTCTTACCTTTCCTGTGGAAGGAAAACCATATGTGATATATAGTGATGTATCACATCATGGTTTGGGTTATGTTCTGATGCAGGAGGGTAGAGTTATTGCTTATGCCTCTAGACAGTTGAAGTCTTATGCTTTAATTTATTCAACTTATGATTTGGAGTTGATAGCCATTATTTTTGTATTGAAGATCTGACGACACCACTTGTATGAAGAGAAGTGTTTTATCTATATGGATCATAAGAGTTTGAAGTATTTGGGTGTCTATAAAGAGTCAAATCTTTGGCAGAGGCGGTGGTTAGAGTTTATCAAAGATTATGACTATCTGATTAATTATCATCCCGGCAAGGCTAATGTTATTGCAGATGCCTTGAGTCGAAAGTCTATAGCAGGGTTGACTACCTATGCTCTCATGTTGGTTGTTGAGTTGAGAGCTTTACATACTAGATTTGAGCATTGTGATGATTGTGCTCTTATGGCCCAGTTGCAGGTGAGGCCATTACTACTTTATCATATTAAATGAGCATAGAAGACAGATTTGAAACTCTAAAATATTATGAAAGATTGGAAAAAGGGGGAGAGCAAAGATTTTCATGTGGGAGATGATGATAGCTTATGGTATAGAGACAGATTGTGTGTTGCTGAGGATGTGGACTTGAAAAAGAGGATTTTGGAGGAAGCACATCAATCTTCATATGCTATACACATTGGAAGTACCAAGATGTATCAGGATTTGAAGCAGCATTACTAGTGCTCTAGTATAAAGAGAGACATAGCAGAGTTAATGTCGAGATGTCTCCCATGTCAGAGGGTAAATGTTAAGCACCAAGTTCCTTCAAGGTTGTTGCTGCCTTTATCGGTACTTGAGTGGAAGTGGAAGCGAGTTACTATGGACTGTGTTAGGGCTTCCTCTGACCCAAAATAAACATTATACAATTTGGTTAATTATGGGTAGGATGATAGGTTGGCTGAGCTATATGTTAGTGAGATTGTGAGGTTGCATGGAGTCACAATTTTATTAATATCGAACCGAGACCCTAGATTCACATCTATATTTTAGAGGAGTTTATAGGATGCATTGGTTACTTGGTTGCACTTTAGTACCGCTTTTCATCCTCAGACAGATGGACAATCTGAGAGAGTGATACAAGTATTGGAGGATATGTTGAGGAATTGTGTCAATGAGTTTACAGGGAGCTGGGACCGACATTTGCCATTAATAGAGTTTGCCTACAATAATAGTTTTCAGTCCAACATTAGGATGGTATCGTTTGAGGCCTTGTATGCCAGAGGATGCAGGACACCTTTGTGTTAGGATGAGGTTGGAGAAGAAAAGTTAGTAGGTCCCAATTTGATCAAAGAACAGAGAAAAAGGTTAAAATAATTCGAGATCATCTGAAAGTAGCTTCAGATCGACATAAGTCTTATTTAAACCTAAAGAGGAAGGACATTGAGTTCAGTGTGGGGGCAAGGTGTTCCTAAAGGTGTCTCTATGGAAGAGGATTCTGAGATTTGGACGAAAAGGGAAATTAAGTCCTCATTTCATTGGTCGTATGAGATTATGGAGAGAGTGAGACCAGTGGCCTACAGATTCGCTATGCCACCCAAGTTAGATCGGATACATAATGCCTTTTATGTCTCTATGCTTCAGATGTACAAATTGGATCCATTTTATGTGCTAGCAGTTGAGTCTATTGAGGTGAATCCGGATCTAACCTACAAAGAGGAACCAATGGTGATTTTGGCACAAGAAGTAAAGGAGTTGAGAAACAATAAGGTACCATTGGTAAAAGTTCTTTGGAGGAACAATTCTTCTGAGGAGGTGACATGGGAGAGTGAGCAGACGATGCAGAGCCAGTATCCTCAACTATTCGACAGCTGATGCCAGGTAATTTCAAAGCTGAAATTCTTTTAAGGGGGAGAGAGTTGTAACATCCTCAAGTTTTTTAAAATAAAATAAAAATTAAATTAAATTAAATTAAATAATTTAAGGAAGAAATGATGAGTTGGAAGTGAGAAAAATAAAGTGTATATGTTATATATATGTGAAATATACGTAACATATAAAAGTCAAAAATCAGTTAGAAAAATAATTAATTAATTAATTAAAAAATATAAATATATATGGATAGGATTTAAAGAAAAAAAAAAGAAAACATAAAGTTCATCTTCTTCCTCTTGTCTTCAAGGGTGGCGTGACCTCCTTGGATGACTAGGGAGAGATTTTGATTCATCTGAAGATGAGTTTTTGAAAGGATTTTCAAGAAGCAAGGGTGATTTATGTGATTTTGTAAATAATTATTAAATATTTTCTTGAATTTATAAAGTTTCTTTGAAATTTCTATTATGTAAAAATTGGGTTTTTGATTGGAGATGAATTAATTGTTGGAATGGGTTTGAATGAAGTTATTTTGATGAGTTAACAATGATTTTAAGGTTAGATTAAAGAAAATATTAGGTTTAGTTAGGGTTTGGAAGACAAAGTTTGTAAGGTTATGATATAGTATGCTTATACATTGGGTTTCATGATTTAAATCATATTGTTGAATGATTTAAATGATGAAAATGAGGTCAAATTAGGATTTGGAATTGGTTAGAATGTTGAACCAAAATGCAATAGGCTTAGGAAAAAAAATATAAAATTTTGAAGAAAGTGCTATGCATTATATTTTAATGCTTGAAATGTGTTAAAATATAATGTTTGTAATGCATTTAGGCTTTAAATGCAATTTGAAAATGAGGAGAATTAAGTTCCAATGTTAGAGTCCATTATGATTAAAAGTTGAAGAATTATGTTTTAATTGATGTTTAATAGCTTAAACACCTTAAAATGTAATCATAAGGTATGGTTTATATTCACATTTTGGTTAGGTGTTGAGTAAGTTGTTGTTTTAATCACTTAGTAGTGAAGGGATTTTTGGAGAAGTTGTGGGGAGTTGTGCTTTTTGTCTTGGAAGTGCTATTATAAAGAGGTATATACATACTTTGTATGAAAATGCATTCGTTTGCACTTGTTGGCATGCTAGATAATGTATGATTTGATGAGTAATCTACTTTGATGTATGAATATACAGGAAGTGAGCATTAATATATGTTTATGCTATAATATACATAATGTGTGATTGAGTAAGCCATTTTAAGATGGCTAAAAGTATTTAATATTTTGCTTGTGAAAAGTATGTAATTATGCCAAATGTTGGCATAATTTGGTCAAATCAAGAATGTGGCAAGTAAATTGATGAAATTGATGAAAATGTGTGGAAATAATGAGAAAAGATGAAAAAAGTGCAAAAAAGAAGAAATTTTGGCATAATTGATAAAGCATGAGAATAATGTGGAATTATATGTGTTATGTGTGACACCTTATGTAATATCAATTTTCAAAGTATTTTGTTTGTTGTTATACGGTATATAGGTTATATGCCTTTGGGCCAGATGTTGGGCATAATTGTTATTATCTTCGGGCCAAATGTTGGACATCACTTTTATTTGCCTTTGAGCCACACGTTGGACATTAATAGCATTTGCCTTCAGACCAGACATTGGGTGTCAAATATTGCTCCAAAGCAATATCTCTGAAATTTGTATATTATATATGATCATTTAGACCCAATGCATGTGAATGTGAGATGTGATTGTTTGAAAATATTAAATGTGTGATTTGTTTCATGGAATTGCATTTTTTGCATTTTCCTTTTGTTTTTATTTATATTAAAGTATGTAATATTAGGCACTATTGCTTAACGCGATTTGTGTATCGCGTAGGTAACATTGTTGATTTTAAGAGCCCTGTGAGACCTAGGCAGGTGCAGAGAACCCTTGCACATTTTTGGAGTTTTTTTTATTTGTTTGTTTTTTATCTACTGCTTTAGACCAAGACCAGTTGCAAGCATGCAATGATTTCATTCTAGAAATGTATCTCTTTATTATGTACATTAAGTTTGTAAATATTACATTGATGTAAATTATTAAAGTTTAGTTTAAAATTTGGGATTTATTGATATGTATATGTATATATATATGTTTGAGTATTTCGGAGAAATGAAGGGGCTTTTGAGAGTATGAAATGGTTGAAAATATTTGAGACTATGTTTTCTTACAGGTTGTGATAGTTGTTATTTTTTATAATGTCCAAATTATAGATAAACCTCTGACGAATTTTTCCCAGAAATTTTACTAATTAATTATGTGTTTTGGTATTTAAATTATTAAAGAATAATATTAGTTAGTTACTAAAACACATTATAAATTTTGAAATATTTTATTGAATGTAAATTAATTTTGAAAAGACAGTAATAGTGACATTCTTGTACTGTATATACATATTCTATATATATCGGGTATATTTATTATACGAATGTAGGGTATAAGAGTGTTACAAAAGCGATATTGTAAAAAATTATATTAATACAATAGGCACAACATATAGAAAAATTAAAAGTGAATATTAAATTTTAGAAACTTGCACATCTCGTGAGGCTGATCAATAAAATTTTGTCTATCGTGATTTTTGGTGTAAGTGTCAATGAGCAACTCGTGCACGATCTGGGACCACCCTAATTGCTCCGGTTAGTAACTTAATGAAAAAAAAATAAACACATGGATTAAAAACTAAATCTCTATTATATCCTAAATGGGTTTTGGCCCAAATTTATAGTATATTAATGGAAAAATGGCACCCTCTACTACTTTTTATAAAATTTTAACTTTTTAACGGAGGTATTTTAGTCATGTTATTATAAACTTATCATGAACCCATAATAAACTCATAATAAACTATATAAAATTTATAAACCCATAATAAACTAATTAAAATATGGTATTTAAGTAAACTAATCATAAATTTTTGTAAATTTGAATATATTTTTAAAATATGTTAAATTTGAATTTTTTTTTCATTTTTTTTGTATTTTTTTAAATCCCTATATTAATTTAATTCTTTTTTATTATTATTAAATTTGACATTTATACTAATAGTAATATAGTTTACTAATTTTTACTAATTTCCAAATAAAATTTATTGCATTTCAATTTTACAATTAAAAAAATACTTGAATAATCTAATTTGGGACTAAATAATTATTCACATAACAAATTAAACAAAAAAAATCAAAAAATTTATACTAATAGTAAATTAGAAAAACGTATTTAATTTTTATAATTTTCAATACAAAAAGGCATATTAAATGGACTTATTTTTTTAATATTTTTTAATATGGGTTTTGGCTGAAATTTATAGTTTATTAATTTTCAAATAAAATTTATTGTATTTTAATGTTACAAATAAAAACATATATAAATAACCTAATTTGGGGCGACAATAATTATTCAAATAATAAATTTAACAAAAAAAATTTGATGGGTATCGAAGTCACCAAAATTAAATTCCTATTCCTAAACAAATTAAATTATATTATTAGTAAATATGGTCGAATCCACATAGAATTGACTATCTATTTAAATCTCTTTTAAAAATCAAAATAAAAAGAATAAAAAATAAGAAGGGGGTTTATAAATTAAGAACTAAAATTAAATTAAATTTAAAAATTAAACCAATAAATTAAAGAATGGTAAAAATAAATTGGAAAATTCAACGGAAAAAGGCTTAGTTGAAGGAGTAATTTTAGTTCAATTCTTGAATCAATCATTAATTCAAAGATTGCACTTTTTAATTATTCAATAAACCAGTTATAATATTGAAAAAGCTCTTAATGCCAATTATTTCTTAGGTTTTAAATTAATTAGAAAATGTTCTCTAATTAATTCTTTCCAATAATCTATCCTATAGGAACGTCCTTAGAATTTAATTTATTAACAGCCTTACGAACTAGAAATATCTAATTCTAACCAATAAACCCAACTTTGAGATTTATTTAATTAGATCATATAATCTCTTATGATACTTCTAATTGCTACTTAAATCAAAATATCAAGAACAATTAAGAATTCAAGAATTTTGAATAGCTATATGTTATTTAACTAATCAATCAATGGGCCCTATCGATTAATTAACAAAATAACACTGATATTACGCTACAGAGAATTATATAAATACTGAATATTAAAGAAGAGAAATGACAAAGTTGTTTATATCTCACAATTCACAAATATGAATTTCAGGCTCCGGTTAGGCCTGGGGAGGCGTCAGTGCCAGCTAGACCAGCTGTTGAGGAGGTTATGCTAGGATAGGTGCGGCATATGGTGGAATTGTTACTGCAGGCTCCGATATAACCGCAGCCGCCCCTCCAGCAGCAGCTATCGACCAAAAAGTATGACAAGCTAAGAAAATTCAGAGCTACGGATTTCTTTAGCACTATAGATCCAACTATAGCAGAGGAGTGGCTAGATAGAGTTCAGAGGGTATTTATCCAGCTATAGGCTAGCGCAGAAGAGAAGTTTGATCATGCCAAGTCTCTTCTGCAGGGGGATGATTATGAATTGTGAAAGACATTTCCACATGCTAAGGATGATCCTCTAACATTATCATATGATGATTTTCTTCGTGAGTTTGATAAGAAAATACTCCTCGGGAGTATAGAGATGCTAAGAAGAAAGAGTTTCTAGGTTTAAAGAAAAAATCAAAGACAGTGATAGACTATGAGATAAATTTTACTTGGCTGAGCACGTATGCTAGAGGAATTGTGACTGATGAGATAGACAGGTGCCAAAGATTTAAGGAGGATTTGAGGCCGTCTATTATGCGTTTGGTAGCAGGCTTATGATATGAGGATGTCTCCAAGTTAGTTGCAGCTGCCAGAAGTGTAGAAAAAGTATAGGAACTTGCAGCAGTTGCTAGAGTAGAGGGTAGAGACAAGAGATCATAGATTGAGGTGGGGTCTTCATCATTAAAGAGAAGCAAAGGAGGTTCTTTACAGAGGTTTGATAGAGGTCAGGGGCAGCCTGGTAGGGGGTCTCAGCAGCAAAGGCAGAGTCAGAAATCTGCTACTTCAGTGTCTAGTGCTTTGACCTTAGTTTCAGAGAGATCTCTTCTATTCCCTTGTGCTCAATGTGGTCGGTTTCACAGGGGTGTTTGTTGGGGTATCAATCCATCTTCAGCTGGTTATTTTAGATGTGGGTCCTATAGCTATTTTATCAGAGATTGTCTAGAGCCACCAATGGATAGACAGACTGAGATAGCAGTGTCCAAACCTAGTGACAGAGGGGGGTCAAGGTGGTAGAGATGATAGATTTTGATTCATTCAGAGAGGAGGATCCACAGTGGGGACAAATAGACCAGAACAGACAGGGTCATCACAAAGAGTATATGTAATACAGTGGCAGCCAAGTGCTTCTGATGTTGTAGCTGGCACATTCTCATTACTTGATATTTCTATGCATTCAGTAGTTGATCCTGGATCGACATATTCATACATTCATACATCCATCCTGCTTGTGAGTGATATGCATTCCTAGTTGTTAGGGTATAATGTGCTAGTTCCCAACCCTTTAGGGCACAGTATGGCAGTTAGTAGAGTGTAACGGGATAAGCCGATGGTAGAGCAGGATGAGGAGTTTCTTGCTAACCTAATTGAGATGCCCTTTAAGGAGTTTGACTTGATTCTGGGTCTAGATTGGTTAGCTAGACATAGGGCTGTGGTAGACTGTCGACGGAAGCATGTTACTTTGAAAACACATGATGGAAAAAGACATAGTGGTATCTAGTGAGCAAAGACACCTCGCATCTATGTTCATTTCAGTTATGTCAGCTTGAAGAATGATCTGAAAGGGGTATGAGTGTAGACCCTTGATTTTGGCCCTGGCTAATCCGGTGCAAATTTCAAACCTTTGATTGGAATAATATAATGTAATAGGACCTAAAATAAGCTAATTAAACTTTTAAAACCCTAATTGGGTCTGTTTTAGAAGATTTGGTTGATTTTTATACAATATCGATGCACTAAACCCTAAAACGGGTCCGATTCGAAGGTTTGGTTGATTTTTCATTTAATCCAGTTGGTTTTTGGTCAATAGGGGTGTCCCATGTTGAATTAGGGCATCAATTTCAACATAGGGAAGCCCCATATCGAATTGGGCATATCGAATTGGGGCAGCCCCAATTCGATATTGGGCTGTCCCATATCGAATTAGGGCCCCATTTAGATATGGGGCAGCCCCATATTGAAATGGGAAAGCCCCATTTCAATATGGTGCAGCTCCTTATCGAAATGGGGCTCTCCTAGTCTGATATGGGGCAGAATTTTTGTATTTCATGTCGAATCTAGAGATATACTTCAATATGGGCTCAAATTTTGTCGAAATTAAGTCATTTGAATTCGAGACAGACTCGGTCTATATCGAATTCAAGTAATTGTAATTTGATATGGTCTCAGTTTGTGTCAAACCCGTGAATTCAACATGCATCAGAACAAACCGTTCTTAAATAGGAAAACTTTCATAGAGTGATTATAAATACAGGTTTTAAAAACCTGAAGGAGGGGGATCTTTGGACTTTTGGCTTTTGGTTGGCTGCTGGAACTCTAGAAAATTCAGTAATCAATCAATGAACAAACCCTAGCAAGCTTGATAAACAAAAAGAAACAGCAAGACTAGACGAGGAAGACCAACAACATACGAACTCTACAAAGGCAGTGCACTCACGGTCTTTGGCAAGCTCATCCAGAATTCTAGTTCAAACAATTTTGGTGGAGCCAAAAAATGACAATATGCTTTAAATGTTTTGATTGTTTTAAATATTAAATGAGTTCATTCTTCATGTAACTAAAGTCACAGTATGCAATTCCTTCTAAAATCAATATATGTTAGTTTACATGGAGTGCATATCATTATTTTGATAAATCATAAAACTACAACCATTAAACTTGTTTGGTACAAATTGTTTATTTGTTTTTTTTCTTATGGCTATTTAATTAATATGTTACTCAAAATCACATAGTAGCCTTTAAATCTCTTTAAAAATATTTATAGTTCGTATAACCTATAAACTTTGATTAGTTTTTCACAAACACTAAACTTTTTCACAAACTTTGAGGTCGACAAGTTATTTGAGTTAGATGAAGAGGTTTCGTACAAGTTCAAGATGCCATCCTTTGCAAAGTTTGTTGAAATAAAAAATCCTCACCTCCATGTGAAGCAGTATATCACTGCTATGCATTCTGCTTGAGCTACTAAGGCTCAAACCTTAAGGTACTTTATGCTCTCCTTGGATCCCGTTATCTAAAATTGATTCAATACCTTAGATGATGGCACTCAAAAGAGTTGGGATCTGCAATATAAGGCCTTTATCCAACAATATAGATACAATGCTGAATTGGAAGTTACTCTAATAGAGGTAGAGTCCATTAGACAAAGGCCGAATAAGAACTTTGTAGACTATGTGAAGAGGTGGAGGAATAGGGCTGCATTGCTCAAGAGAAGGCCTGATGAATCTGATCAAATTAGAATAATTGTGAGAGGGGTGTTGCCTAGCCTTCATGAAAGAATGTTTCATACACCCATCTGGGATTTCAAGGACCTTTTGCAAGCTGGTCTACAAATTGAAGAGTGGGAAAGGGAGAAGAACCACTTTTCGACAAGAAGGAATAAGAAAGCGAACTACCAGTCGGGTAATCAAAGCATGCAAAAGAAAGTTGATGTTAATGCGACTGGTCAAGGAGGGAGAAGGTAGTTCTCAAAGTTGGGAAAACCTCTATCTTGGGTTTTCAACAAACTACAAAAGAAGGGGTTATTACAACCCTTGGATCCTCGACCCTTTCCGAATCCTTTACCACTAAATTTCAATACCAAGGCTTTTTGTGAATTTCATCAAACTCAAGGACATGAGATAGATAGATGCATCCGATTGAAGCATGAAATCCAAGATTTGATTGATAGTGATAAGCTATCTGAGCTCGATAAGCCCAATACAAAGGATAATCCTCTGTCTAGGTTCAATCGAGTGCCACCACCAGCAACTTTCATTGTAGGAAGAGGATTGGAGGAAGATTTTATCTTATCCTCTTTTCAAGATGAGAGTATTTAAGAAGTGAAGAGAGGAGAAGCTTAACCTAATGAACTTCCCTTAGCTTGAATGTTGCTTTTCAATTTTGCTTTCTTTAATATTTAATTGGAATAATTATGTTTTCAAATAAGATTATTTGAATAAATTACTTTCATCAAAATTTTTGTTGGTCTTTGTCCATTTTGGTACTCAACCAATGATTAGTTTGGCTTGATAATCATAAATTAATATATCTATGCATCATGATTTGAATGACTTTACTAGATGAGGATATTATTATATAGCATTGAGTTGTGTATGCTTATTTAGAGAGGGATGCTTATTTAGAGAGGGCTCCTACATAATTACCTTTGTCTAGATCCTAGTCAGTCTTAGAACATGCTTTGATGAACTTTTGAGGTGAAATTGAACTCTGTTTAGTTAGGAGAGAGATGATCTAGGCATTATTTGACGAGCCAACAACTAGTATCAACCCTATTGACATCATTCCCTAGTTTGTCCCTTTGACCCTTCAAAAGAGTTTAGCTTGCTTTTTATTGGCTTGTAACCTAATAACCTACCCTAAGTGGTTGTGATACTTTTGACAAGTCTTATGATCACTAAGGTGAAGAGGCAAGAAGATCAAAGGAAGAAATGAAGAGTTAAGACCATGAGGATAGTTAAAGTTCTCAAGACCATAAGGATAGTTGAAGTTCACCAGAATTAGACCAAATATCACAGATAAAGTTAGGACTGAAGCAGATTAATACCACTCCACTCATCCATTACTAGAAATACAAGTTGGTACAAACAAGACAACTCTTTTGGAGGTAAGACCAAAAAAAATAAAAAAAAGCAAAAATAAAAAAATAAAAAAGGCAAAAAAGAAGAAAGAAAAAAGAATATAAAACCCAAAACGGTTCAGAAAACCAACCGAGTTCTCTTTTATCTAAAGCAACAAAACTCTTCCATTTGGTTTATAAGGATAGTTTAACTTGAATTAGTCTAACCCAACCAAAGATTCAATCAAAATCAGAGAAAAAGGAGAAAGACCAGATAGTTTTTGAAAGTCCTATACTTGACAATCCTATAGAGAAAAAAGAAGAAATGATGAAATGTGGGTACTAAACTTTTTGCAAAGGCAAAGACTATCCTAATCAAGATCCATATTCATGTTAAAAAGAAAGAAGAATGTTCAAAGCTCTATCTTTTCATGTTTCCAACTATTTAAACAAGAAAAATTGTAGTGTGAGGGTTCACCTAGAGTGTCACAATGACTCCAACCTACAAATAGCCTTCATTTAACCCTTGTCCCTTATAGACCCCATTTCAAGCCTATTAAAGACATGTTGATCTCTCTTGGTAGGTATAGTCTATTAGTGGAGATAGTTTGAATAAGCATGCATATGAGATAGACAATATTCAAACTCAATGAGACCTTTGACCAAGTAATGTGTATGTGCCTATCTGAAGTGCAACAGTTCTTGCTCAAATAGAAATGATTCCCGAGTTTAGTACGGTAACTAGGGTTGTCATATTATAGATATGTTAATTCTAAAACTCGAGTCCTGAGGCATAATGACATTGATTTGACAAAGTCAACTTTTGGCTTAAGAAAAAATGTTTTCTTATTTTAAAAATCCTTTAAGTTAAGGGAAATATGTTGAACAGTCGAACCTCGAAGGACACATTTAAAAAAGTAAATGATTGTTGGAAAGGTTATGAAGAAGCTACCAACTGACATGCTAAATCATAGTTTGAAATGGATGTATCCCTGACTCTGCTGCTTGGGCCTCACCACTCATGTTTTCAACATCTCGAAAATAAAAGCCATAAATGCAAAGCTTTCTGTCATTCCAATGCAAGACCTGAACAGGCATCTGGAAGGAGTCAATGAGAACACTTCAGTTGATCACCTCGGTCTGTGAGTCGATAAAACCATTGTAAGTATTACTCATGCATATCATGCATACATGAGCATATCACACTGCATTTTTTTTTGTCAAAAGTAAACACCAATACTCTATGAAGCAAACATGAAGCGGACATGGAATTATGTGGCATGGAAGGCCCATCACTTGAGGAAGCTCCAGTCATTTTGCAAAAGAAAGAAGAAATGCATGCTTGTGCGAAGAACCAGACAAAATACAAACACTAATCAGAGCCTACATGGGAAAAATTGTTGGTTTAAGCCTACACAGGGGGCAAAACTTTCTACTTTCAATTTTTTTGAGTTTATGCATGTACAAAATACTTTCAAACTCACTTTCAAATATTTTTCCACACAGGGGGCAAGAAGAAAATATGAGGGCCAGCTAAAAATAGCTAATTTTTTTTGCAAAAGTGCAAATGGAAGAAGAAAAAGAATGGAACATTAGAACTATCAAAAGAATAAAGATGCAAAAGATAGAAGATCAATCAGCTAGAAGAGTTGAAGCCAATATAGGACAAATGTCCAAAAGGATGAAGATCCATTTTTAAGGGTGAAGACCCGATGCCAATGATGAAGATCTGTTTTCAAGGGTGAAGACCCGATACCAAGGATAAAGATCCAATTTAAAGGGTGAAGACCCGATCTCTAAGGATGAAGATCCACTTTGAAGGGTGAAGACCTGATCCCCAAGGATGAAGATCCATGTTCAAGGGTGAAGACCCGATGCCAAGGATGAAGATCCGTTTTCAAGGGTGAAAACCCGATCTTTAAGGATGAAGATCCACTTTGAAGGGTGAAGACCCAATCTCCAAAGATGAAGATCCATTTTCAAGGGTGAAGACCCGATCTTTAGGGATGAAGATCCATTTTCAACGGTGAAGACCTGATGCCAAGGATGAAAATCCACTTTCAAGGGTGAATACCCGATTTCCAAGAATGAATATCCATTTTCAAGGGTGAAGACCCAATTTTCAAGGATGAAGATCCATGTTTCAAGGGTAAAGACTCGATCTCCAATGGATAAAGATCCATGTTTCAAGGGTAAAGACTTGTTCTCTAATGGATAAATATCCATGTTTTAAGGGTAAATAACCAATCTCCAATGGATAAAGATCCATGTTTCAAGGGTAAAGACCCGATCCCCAGTGGATAAAGATCCATTTTGAGGGTGAAGACCCATAATCCATTGAAGAATGGAACAACTGGCTAGAAGAAAGCCAAAATTCCCAGATGATAGAAAGCCAGTCCAGCTAGAAGAGCTGGAGTCGATTCATTGAAGAATGAAGCAAGTGGCTAGAAGAAAGCCATAATAAAAAATCAATCAACTAAAAGAGTTAAAATTTATTGGCAAGAAGAAAGCCAAAACTCTCAAAATGACAGAAGGTCAAAAAATTCAGTCTTGAGTCTAAGTACCCAAACCCAAAATATTTTCAAGTCTAGAACTCACCGCAGGTCCATAACCCAAAATTTTTTCAAGTTCAGAACTCATTCCGGGTCCAAGTACCCAGTCTCAGGTCTAAGTACCCAAATCCAATTCAATCTCGGGTCCAAGTGCCTAACCCATATTATTTTTTAGTCCAGAACTAACTCCGGGTCCAGAACCCAAATTATTTTTTAGTCCAAAACTCACCTTGGATCCAGAATCCAAACCATTCCAAGTCCAAAATCATCCTTATCCAAAATTAATTCAAAACCGTGTTGCTTTTCACTCTTTGAAAAAATTTAGGATCATTCAAGCAGGGGGCAAATTGTAGACCCTTGATTTTGGCTCTGGCTAATTCGATGCTAATTTCAAACCTTTGATTAGACTAATATATTGTAACAGGACCTAAAATAAGCTAATTAAACTTTTAAAACCCTAATTGGGTCCGTTTTAGAAGATTTGGTTGATTTTTATATGATACCAATGCACTAAATTCTAAAACGAATATGATTCGAAGGTTTGGTCGATTTTTCACTTAATCCGGCTGGTTTTTGGTCAATAGGGGTGTCCCATGTCGAATTAGGGCAGCCATTTCGACATGGGAAAGCCCCATATCAAATTAGGGGCCTCCCAATTCGATATGGGGCTCCCCATATCAAAATGGAAGTCCCATATCGAATTGGAGCCCCATTTCAATATGGGGCAGCCCCATATCGAAATGGGGAAGCCCCATATCAAAATGGGGCTCTCCCAAATTGATATGGGGCAGGTTTTTTGCATTTCATGTCGAATATGGAGATATACTTTGATATGGGCTCAAATTTTGTAGAAATTAAGTCATTTGAATTCGAGACGGACTCGGTCTATATCGAATTCAAGTAACTATAATTTGATATGGTCTCAGTTTGTGTTAAACCCGTGAATTTGACATGCATCAAAACAAACCATTCTTAAATAGGAAAACTTTCATAGAGTGATTATAAATATAGGTTTTAAAAACCTGAAGAAGGGGGGATCTTTGGACTTTTGGCTTTTGGATGGTTGCCGAAACTGTAAAAAATTCAATAATCAATCAATGAACAAACCCTAGCGAGCTTGATAAATAAAAAGAAACATCAAGAATAGACAAGGAAGACCAACAACACATCAACTCTACAAAGGCAGTTCACTCACTATCCTTAGCAAGCTCATCCAGAATTCTCATTCAAACAATTTTGGTAGAGCCAATAAATGACGTTATACTTTAAATTAAATAAATACTATATGTTTTGATTGTTTTAAATATTGAATGAGTTCATTCTTCATTTAACTAAAGTCACAGTATGCAATTCCTTCTAAAATCAATATATGTTAGTTTACATGGAGTGCATATCATTATTTTGATAAATCATAACAACTATAACCATTAAACTTGTTTGGCACAGATTGGTTATTTGTTTTTTATCTTATGGCTATTCAATTAATATGTTACTCAGATTCACACAGTAGCCTTTAAATCTCTTTAAAAATATTTACAGTTCGTATAACCTATAAACTTTGATTAGTTTTTTACAAACACTAAACTCTAATTCATTTAAAACCTTAACCTCCAAACATTATTTTTTTATAAATACCAAACCTTATTTTATTTTTTCCTAAAACCCTAATTACATGGTATTAGCCCAAAACTCTAATTCAATTAACCAAAAACCCTATTATTTTCTTAAAACCATAAAACCCTAATTAATTTCATTTTTTCAAAATCCCCACAGTAGCCTAAATATAATAATAATTATTATGTTAATTTCCAAAACCCTAATTTTTTGAATCTAAATCTCTAAAATCCTAAATGTTATTTAAGAAACCCTAAATTGTGATATAAACCTAAACTTGCATCCTTATTTGCTTTATTCAAGTTAGAAGCATGCTTATTATATGTTTTGATTAGTGATTTATTTATATCTTTGATTTATATCTTTGATGAATAATTTATTTATGATGGATGGTTGGTTATTTTTATTGATTTGTTTTGGTTTTAAAAAATTTAAGAGGTATGTTTCCATATTTTGGGTGCTTCATGTTATGAGGATCATGTAATTTAATTATTTTAAATTTTGGATCAATGTAAATGATACGTTTCAACCAATTGGTGGGTATCCTATTTTATTTATTTTTCTTTGGACATTATACAATTGTAAAGGCATGTTTCAGTCCATGGATAGGTGCCTACTTGTTTGTTTTATTTGGACATTGTTGTAATTTTAATAAAGTATTTATTTATTCTTATGATCGCATGTAGTATGGATAATATTTTATTAATTAAAAATTTTATAATATTAAAATATAAAAAGGAGGCAGGTTCCAATGAACCAGACGTTGTGAGAGTGCTGGGTCATTCTCACATTCCCCACACGTACCCAACTTTCTAAACCTATTAGGGGGTTGGGAATTCTTTAGAAATCGAGTCATCTACCCTTTTCTTTTTCCCGGCCTGTCTGGGTGGCGACTCCATTTTCTCTGGGCTTAGGCCCGTATTCTCTAAGGCCTCAAGACTAATAGTGCTAAAGTCACAAGAACCATTTCACATAGGAGTGGGGGCGAAAATCCCTGCTCACAGTGAGGCATATTTAGCTCATGTTACAGATAACGGGATAGTAAAATCTCAGCTGGATAGTATACCTATAGCAGTAGAGTTTTCGGATGATTTTCTTGGGTTACCTTTAGAGAGAGAGGTGGAGTTTGGTATTGATTTGATTCCTAATACCACTCCTATCTTTATTACTTCTTGCCGAATGGCACATGTTGAATTAAAGGAACTGAAGATGCAGTTGTAAGAACTGCTTGATAAAGGGTTTATCCGCCCTATTGTATCACCGTGGGGAGCATCGGTGTTATTTGCAAAGAAGAAGGATGACACTTTAAGGTTATGCATTTATTATCGGAGTTGAATAAAGTGACCATCAAGAACAAATACCCATTGCCTCGTATTGATGATTTATTTGATCAGTTGAAGGGGGCAGCTGTATTCTCTAAGATTGACTTGAGATCAAGGTATCATCAGTTGAGAGTTAGAGATGCAGATGTATTCAAAATGGCTTTTTGCACGAGGTATGGGCATTACGAGTTCTTAGTGATGCCTTTTGGGCTAACGAATGCACCAACTACATCCATGGATTTAATAAATCGGGTGTTTAGGCCATACTTGGATCAGTTTGTGATAGTGTTCATTGATGATATCCTGGTATACTCTTACAGTAAAGAAGAGCATGATAGACATTAACGGATTGTGTTGCAAACCTTAAGAAAGAAACAACTATATACTAAGTTATCCAAGTGTGAATTCTGGTTGGATCAAGTGACTTTTCTTGGGCATGTTGTTTTAGCAGAAGGTAAAAAGTTGATCCGAGTAAAGTTGAAGCAATCTTAAATTGGAGCCCACCGAAGAATGTAACTGAGATTAAAAGTTTTCTGGATTGGCTGGTTATTACCATCGGTTTGTGAAGGAATTTTCCATGATAGCTTCGCCACTCACCAGAGTACTTAGAAAAAATATGAAATTTGTGTGGATTGATCGATGTCAGGCTTTTGGCTTAGCGCGATTGTTTACATCGCGCATGTGATGGTAGATTCAGCTGAGCCGGAGAGTTCTTCTAGACCAAGTCGGGTCTAGACTTGTGATTGTGCTTGTAGAGTTGATATCAAGATCAGAAACACTATCGGCAGCATGTATATATTTTATGTTATTGTATATTTTGGGTATTATACATATTATATCATGTTTTTGGATTTTATGTATTGTAAACTATAAATAATGTTTGGCTTAAGTTATTTGAAATAGGAGTTTAAATGTGTTCTAAATTATATATATATAAATGTTTGAGAAACTTGGTGAAATTGAGAAGTATGGGTGAAATGGTGATTTAAAATTATTTGGGAGTGTTTTCTGAGGCAGGTTGTGTTTTGCTGAATTTTGGGGAAGTCCAAATTACAGATAAAACCTTGTTGAATTTTTCCTAGAGATTTTCATATAAAATGTTTATTTTGGGTTCCTATAACAAGTAAAGAATATTTATATGCTATTTAATTTTATATATTTAGTATTTGAAATTTTAATTCAGAAATGTGAAAATTTTTACTAAACCAGTCTGTGACATTTTTATACCGTATATGCATATTTTATATATGCTGAAAATATGTATTGTACGTATATAGGGTATAAGGGTGTTATATTTATTTTGGTATCAGAGCCTAAGTTTGAGGTTCTTGACCTAGGTGGCTTGATAGAGAGAGAAAATGAAGAATTTGAAAATAGTTTTCAATTGTAATACATGCAGAGGGATGCATATGATTAGTGGAAGATGGTTCCACATGCTCTGGATAATCAACGAGTCCTGACTTATAATGATTTTCTACAGAAATTTGAGCAGAAGGATACTTCGAGGGAGTATAAAGATGCAAAGAAGATGGAGTTCCTAAGTCTGACACAGGATACTAGGACAGTGACAGAGTATGAGATCGAGTTTATCTGATTGAGTCATTATACTAGTGGGATCATTTCTGACGAGATTGACAGGTGAAGGAGATTTGAGGAGAGACTGAGACCCTCTATCATGTGTATCATAGTAGGCTCTCAGTATCAAGACTTTTCTCAGTTGGCTGTAGCTGCCAGGAGTGTAGAGAGAGCACAGAGTCTAGCAGCAGCTGCCAGGGTTGAGGAGACTAGAGCTAGGAGACCCCAGAGTGAGGCAAGGTCTTCATCAGTAAACAGAGGCTGAGGGGATATTTTTAGAGGTTCAGTAGGAGCCACGGGCAGTTTGACAGGTCAGTACAGTAGCAGAGACAAAGACAGAGACCTGCAGTTTCAGTGGCTAGTGCTCTGACCCCAGCAGCTCAGAGGCCTGCTCCACCTACTTGTGTTCATTGTGGTAAAGCACACAGAGGTTTCTGCTATTGGAAGGTACTTCGGGAGTGTGTTTTAGATGTGGGTCATCAGACCATTGTATCAGAGATTGTCCAGAGCCAACAGAGGATAGACAGGCAGATACTGGTCGTGGTGGCAGAGGTTTTGGTAGATGTGGTCGATCTGGGACTAGTCACAGAGGAGGTTCTACAGCCGGAGGTAGTAGACCAGATGAGATAGGGCCGTCACAGTGAGTTTATGTGATGCAGAGGCAGCTGAATACTTCAGCCGTTATTGCTTGTACTTTTACTTTATTTGGTACTTCAGTTCTTGCATTATTAGACCCTGGATCTACTCATTCTTACATCAATGCATCCATCTTGTCTGTGAGTGATTTGTATTCTGAGTCCTTAGAATTTGATGTTTTGGTCACAAATCCTGGGCATAATGTTGTGGCGAGAAGGATGCACTGAGATAACCCAGTTGTTGTTTAGGATGAGGAATTTCTTGGCAACCTGATTGAGATGCCTTTCAGGGAGTATGATCTGATTTTAGGCATGGATTGGTTATCCAGGCATGGGGCTATGGTAGATTGTTAGAAGAAATGTGTTACTTTGAGAACACTTGATGGTAGAGATGTGATGGTATCTAGTGAGCAGAGGTATCTTTCATCCATGTTTGATTCAGCTGTTTTAGCTGGGAGAATGATTTAGAAGGGATGTGAGGCTTATCTTGGTCTTGTTGTATATACCAGAGTAGTGGGATCCTAGCTTGACAGTATACCCACAATTGTCGAGTTTTTAGATGTTTTCCTTAATGAGTTTCCAAGGGTACCTCATGAGAGAGAAGTGGAGTTTGGTATCGATTTGTTGCCTGGTACCACTCCCATCTCTATTACCCCTTATCGGATGGCACCTGCTGAGTTGAGAGAGTTGAAAGTGCAATTGCAGGAGTTGTTGGAAAAAGGGTTCGTCTACCCTAGTGTATTCCCGTGGGGAGCACCTGTGTTGTTTGTGAAAAAGAAGGATGGCACCTTGAGATTGTGTATTGATTATAGGCAGTTAGATAAGGTGACCATCAAGAACAAGTATCCTTTGCCTCGGATAGATGATCTCTTTGATCAGTTGAAGGGAGCAGTAGTATTCTCTAAGATTGATCTGAGATTAGGGTACCATCAGTTGAGAGTCAGAGATGTGGATGTACCTAAGACAACTTTTTGCACGAGGTATGGGCATTATGAGTTTCTGGTGATGTCCTTTGGATTGACGAATGCACTAGCAGCGTTTATGGATTTGATGAACAGGGTTTTTAGACCATATTTAGATAAGTTTGTGGTGGTTTTCATTGATGACATTTTGGTGTATTCAAGTAATAAGGAGGATCATGACAAGTATTTGCACATTGTATTGCAGACTCTGAGAGAGAAGTAGTTGTATGCTAAGCTATCTAAGTGCGAGTTTTGGCTGAATCAGATAGCTTTTCTTAGTCATGCGGTTTCAGCAGAGGGTATTAGAGTTGATCCAAGTAAGGTTGAGGCTATCTTAAATTGGAGTCCACCGAAGACTATGACAAAGGTTAGAAGTTTTCTAGGATTGGTAGGCTATTATCATTGGTTTGTGAAGGGTTTTTCTATGATAGCTACACTACTCACCAGATTGCTTCGGAAATGAGTTAGATTTGTGTGGACAGATCGATGTCAGGCGAGTTTTGAGCAGCTGAGGGAGATGTTGACTCAGACTCCTATCCTTACCCTGCCTGTGGAAGGTAAATCATATGTGATATACAGTGATGCTTCACATAGTGGTTTAAGTTGTGTTCTGATGCAGGAGGGTAGAGTCATTGCTTATGTCTCTCGACAGTTGAAGCCACATGAGCTGAATTATCCGACACTTGATTTGGAAATAGCAGCCATAGTTTTTTCCTTGAAGATTTGGCAGCATTACTTGTATGGGAAAAAGTCTTTAATTTATATGGATCACAAGAGTTTGAAATACCTGGGTGTTCAGAGAGAGCTGAATCTTCGGCAGAGACGGTGGTTAGAGTTGATTACAGACTATGACTATTTGATTGATTATCATCCTTGTAAGGCAAATGTCGTTGTTGATGCCTTGAGTCAAAAGTCATTGGCAGGTTTGACTGCTTATTCGCTCTCATTGCTTGTTGAGTTGAGAGTGTTGCATGCTAGATTTGAGTCTTGTGATGATGGTACTTTGATGGCTCAGTTGCAGTTGAGGCCAGTCTTGTTGGATCATATTAGGGAGGCTCAGTTGGAAGATGAGAGAATTCAAAAAATTGTGTTGGTTTGTCAGAAGGGAAGAGTTGAGACTTTTTTGTGAGAGATGATGACAGTCTATGGTACAAAGATAGGTTGTATATTCCTGATGATGCAAAATTGAAAAGGATGATATTAGAGGAAGCACGTCAGTCATTTTATGCTATGTACCCTGGGAGTACCAAGATGTATTAGGACTTGAAATGGCATTATTAGTGGTCAGGTATGAAGAGGGATATAGCAGTGTTTGTATTTAGATGTCTTACTTGCCAGAGAGTGAAGGCTAAGCACCAAGTTCCTTCAGGGTTGCTCCAACCTTTAACAGTACCCGAGTGAAAATGGGAGCGAGTGATAATGGATTTTGTGACTGGACTGACTTTGACCCAGAAGAAGCATGATGCAATCTGGGTGGTAGTTGATCGGATGATGAAGACAGCTCATTTTCTTTCAGTTTAAATGGATTATTCTCTTGAGAGGTTGGATGAGCTGTATATCAGTGAGATAATGAGGTTGCATGGAGTCCCAGTTTCTTTGGTGTCGGATTGAGATCTCCGGTTTACATTGAGGTTTTGGAAGAGTTTGCATAATGCTTTGGGTTCTTGATTGTATTTTAGTACCACTTTCCATCCTCAGACAGATGGGCAATCAGAGAGAGTGATACAAATTTTAGAGGATATGTTGAGGAGTTGTATCATTGATTTCACTAGGAGCTGGGACATATTCTTACCACTAATTGAGTTTGCTTATAACAACAGTCATTAGTCCAGTATTGGGATGGCTCCTTATGAGGCCTTGTATGGTAGGAGATGCAGGACACCTTTGTGTTGTGATGAGGTTGGAGAATGTAAACTGATCGGTCCTGATTTGATTAAGGAAACAAAAGAGAAAGTGAAGGTGATTCAGGGTCATTTGAAAGCAGCTTCAGGCCGACAGAAATCCTATTCAGATTTGAAGAGAAGAGATATAGAGTTTAGTGTGGGAGATAAAGTGTTTCAGAAGGTGTCTCCATGAAAGAAGATTCTAAGGTTCGGTCAAAAAGGGAAGTTGAGTCCTCGTTTCAAAGGATCATATGAGGTGTTGGAAAGAGTTGGTCTAGTGGCTTTTAGACTAGCTTTGTCGCCTGAGTTGGATCGAACTCATAATGTCTTCCATGTTTCTATGCTTCAGAGATACAGGTCTGACCCATCTCATATCCTATCATTAGAGTCTATTGAAGTGAGTCCATATCTGACTTACAAGGAAGAACCAGTGGCGATTTTGGCACGAGAGGTTAAAGAATTGAGGGAATAAAGCGGTGCCACTTGCGAAAGTCCTTTGGAGAAATTATGCCACTGAGGAGGCGACATGGGAGAGTAAGCAGACGATGCAGAGTCAGTTTTCTCAATTATTCCAGACTTGAGAGCAGATAATTTCGGGGACAAAATTTGTTTCAGGAGTAGAGAATTATAATATTCCAATTTTTTTTTAAATTTCTAATTTTTGGAAATTCTGTAAAATATATTATAATTAAATTGGATAAATTAAATTAATAGTTTTAAATGAAAAATGAAGGGATTTTAAATGAAAAAGTGAAATATATATGTGATATATATGTAAAATATACATAACATATAAAAGTCAATATTTTTTTAAAAAAGAAAAGTTAAAAGTCAAAGTAAAAATGGTATTTTGGTAATTAAATATTAAATATTAAAAATTATTAAATTAATTCAAAAATAAATAATTTTTTAATGGAAGAGGGATTTTTGGACTTTTAACTTATTAAACAAATAATTAAATAATTAATTATTAAAATATTAAATATATATATATGGTTATAATTAAAAGATGAAAGGAAAGAGAAAATCGAAAGCTAATTTCTTCTTCTTCTTCTTCTTTCTCATAGGCCGAAACCTCCATTGATGGTGTCTGAGAAATTTTGCTCGTCCATACTCAATTTATTGAAGGATTTAATAAGTTTAAAGTTAATTTTTGGTGATTTTCACTAAATTTGGTAAACTCCTTTATTTGAATTCCATGGAAATTTTGATTATGTGTGATTTTGAATTTTTAAGTAGTATGTTATAATTGTTTGGAATTCATGTGTATGAAGTTCTTTTAGGTAGTTAATAATGATTTTAAGGTTGGATTGAAGAAATGGTTGAATTTGGATAAAGAAAGGTGAAGAGAGAGAATTTAGGGTTATGTAATTTTTGGGATTTTGAAATCATGGTTTTTAATTGTACAAATTGATTCCAAATGAGTTATTTTGATGCATAAACAAGTATTTTAAAGTCAAAAATTGGACTTGGTTGAGTTTGAGAATGAAAGTGTGATTTAGGATTTTAGAAACTGATTTTTCCAAAGTTGTTGAATTGTATAATTTTATTGGTTTAATCTTGTTGTTTGGTGATATAAGTGATGTATATAAGCTTAAAATGATTAGTGGATTGTGTTGGAATGGAAAACCTTCAATGGGGGAAGGTTATGCCATTTTAGGATTTTGTGTATAAGAGTATGCTTTTGTAATGTAGATGGTTTAAATATATTAAAATATGTTTCCAATAATATAAATAAACTTAATATATTAAATTGAATGGCCTAGTATAAGAATCCAAAGTTAAAGTGAGGTTAGCCTTAAATTTTGAATTTTTGCTTGGATGGGGTTTAATTATGGTTTAATATTGGAAATGCCATTAAATGTGATACTAAATGATTATTTGCTATCACATTTGGTTTAGGCATTGAGGGAGGTTAATTTGCTTCATCCAAGTGGTGAAGGGCAAGTTGGAAAGATAGGATTGGAAGTTGTTTTAAGCTTGTTTTGATTGTTATTTGAGGTAAGTACAAACTTTAAATACATTGCTTATGTTAGCATAACATTTGGGCTTAACACATTTTAGTTAGAAAATGTTTTAAGCTACTTGATACATTGGTTATGTATGAATAATGTGGTATGACATTTGTAATGTCAAATATGTGTTAAATGCATTGTGAAAAGCCATTGATAATGGCTAAATTGTATAAAATGTGAATTATGTGTATTATGGGAAAATGACCCAAAGTGTTTGGGTAATGCCATTTGTTGTGTATGCATTAAGTGCATTGTTAAAAAGCCATTAGTATTGGCTAGATTACATTAAATGTGATTAATATGTGAAGTATGTGGAAATGCCCAAAGTAATTGGGTAATATGTTGTAGATGCAAAAATGTGGTATAATGTAATGAGATATGTGGAAACATAATGAAATGAATTGATATAGATATAAATGAGAAATATGAATAAATTGTAATGACCGGGTCGTAAGCTCAAACCTAGTTGGACTATTACATTGATATTTTGCCTACGAGGCTAGACACATAGTGTCATTATATACCAAAATAGTAACTCTGAAATTTGAATAGCATATTAGTTATCTTTGGGCCCATGTTTATGTTTGTTTATATGTGAATTGTGGATTGTGAAATATTTAAAAAGTATGAGAAAATGGAATGATGTGATATCCATATGCATTGCGCACTGGTATTTCATTTGAGTTTTATTGTTATCAAGTTTGTATTACTAGGCTTTTGGCTTAGCACGATTGTTTACATCGCGTAGGTGATAGGGTAGATTCGGCTGAGCCAGAGAGTTCATCTAGACCAAGTCAGGTCTAGACTTATGGTTGTGCTTGTAGAGTTGATATCAAGATCAGAAACACTATGAGCAGCATGTAAATATTTTATGTTATTGTATATTTTTGGTATTATGCATATTATATTATGTTTTTGGATTTTATGTATTGTAAACTATAAATAATGTTTAGGTCAAGTTATTTGAAATGGGAGATTAAATGCGTTCTAATATATATATATATATAAATGTTTGAGAAACTTGGTGAAATTGAGGAGCAGGGGTGAAATGGTGATTTGAAATTATTTAGGAGTGTTTTCTGATGCAGGTTGTGTTTTGCTGAATTTTGGGGATGTCCAAATTACAGACAAGACTCTGGTGAATTTTTTCCAGAGATTTTCCTATAAAATGTTTATTTTGGGTTCCTATAACAAGTAAAGAATATTTATATACTATTTAATTTTATATATTTAGTATTTGAAATTTTAAATCAGAAATGTGAAAATTTTTATTAAACCGGTATGTGATATTTTATACCGTATATGCATATTTTACATATGCTGAAAATATGTATTGTACATATATAGAGTATAAAGGTGTTACATTTATTTTGGTATCAGAGCCTAAGTTTGAGGTTCTCAACCTAGGTGGGCTGATAGAGAGAGGAAATAGGGGGATTTGAAAATAGTTTTTAATTATAATACATGCATTGACACTGGCAGTTTTTGATCTCTGATATAGTAATTTCTGTTGTGTTTGCAGATATAGGTTGTTATGGCATCTCGGATGCATCAGCCTGCAGAGGGTAGTGCAGAGAGTGTGTGTTGCGCTCTAATAAACACTACTAGAACTACACTCGCAAGTATATGAGACTGCTGTAGTATTTTGGTGAACACCTCAAGGTCGTCTCACAAGGAAGCTAGATAAGCTAATTATTTATCAAATTGTAAATAACAAATTATCAAGAAAATTAAATTGCTAAACAACTAATGAAAACAGAACGAGTTGAATTTAAAACAATGAAAATAAACTGAATAGATATATTGATTCACTTAATAGAAAGGTCTAAGGTTTGCACTTCTCTACTAACTTATATGTATGAATGGCTATTCCTCTCAACCGATTTAATTTCAAAGATCAGATTTCAAGCAACTTCATTAATCGAATCAAGGAAATAAGCTCTCGCATTCAAACCTCTTTTAAATAATCTTGTTACAATTGAAATGATCTTTTTCTTAGGTTTATATTTCTAATTCACTTATGTCCCTAACTGAATTGTTCCAGCATTAGACTTCATTTCTCAATCATTCATCTAAATACCTCAAACACATAATTGGTGGCCAATCAATTATATATTAACATTAATCCATTCAATTAAGGATAAAAGAAATAATTCAGTTAAGAGCAATAACCATTTCATACAATCATAGTAGATCCATACAAACCCTAGACTAAATCAAAATTAGTTCATAATGATGCTATCAAACAAATTCATCTCATTAAAATTCAAAGAAATTAGTTTAGACATTAGAGAATTCATGAATACAATTCCAATGAAACTTAAGAGATAGAGTTTGAGAACAAAACCAAATTACAAACTTCCTTTGGCTTCTGAAGAATCTCTTGCTCAGATTTTTGCTAAAAGAATAATGCAATGGTAAAACTAATTTAATCTAGAGTGTTTGCATGAAAGTGAAATCAAAATTCAAAAGAAAAGTGAAGAATAGCTGAAAAGTTTGTGTTGGACGGCTGGAAGTGTGTAACCTCTTTCTCTTGCCCTAATCTTCTTATTTATACAAAACCCTCGCTCAAAGTCAGCGTTTTCTTTCTTTCCTTAGCCCCATGGAGTGACACGGCCAAGCTTGTAGCCGTGTCACATGGCTTGGCCGTGTCACCTGGGTGTGTCAGCTTCTGTGTCTCCTTGCTTTTCTTTGCTTCTGTAGAGATGAGAGTGACACGGCCAAGCTTGTGGCCGTGTCATGTGACACGGCCAGTGGCTTGGCCATGTCTCCTGAGTGTGTCAGCTTCTGTTTCTTTCCTTTGTTCTTTGGCTTAGGATGGGACACGACCAAGCTTGTGGCCATGTCATGTGACACAGCCAGTGGCTTGGCCGTGTCACCTGCCAGTGTCAGCTTCTGCCAAATTTTCCTTTCTTTCTTGGTTCCTTTGGTTTTGCCCTTAAGGTGAGACACGGCCAGTGGCTTGGCCGTGTCTCCTGCCCGTGTCATGATCTGCCAAAAATTTCCTTGAGGTGACACGGCCAAGCTTGATTTGGCTTAGCCATGTCTTGCTGCTTCATGCTCTTCTTTCTTTGTTTTGATCTTCCAAGGGAGTTTTTGCACTTTAACCTAAAATAAACACTCAAAACAAACTTTAAACAAGAATCAAATGAAACATTAAACAAAAACACATAAACATCACACTAAAAACTAGTACAAAAATGACATAAACACTGGGATAAATTAAAAACTACTAAATTGATGAAATCACTAAATAAATAGATTAAAACTACCAAAATGCATGAAGAAAACAATAATCATCATAATAAATAAATTACAATTTTATTACAAAAACTAATAAAACAACTACCCCACACTTAAAACTTTGCTTGTCCTCAAGCAAATTCACATGGCATAAACTAAAAACTCAAATAACCTTAACTATAATTCAAGTATATAAGATGAAATCATTTAAGACTCAGCAATAAATAAATGCAATTTACTTCAATCAAGATTTTCTTAACTCATTCATTAATTCAGACATAACAAATCTCATCTCTCATCTAAGTGTTTCTCTCAATTTCAAAGGTTAATTCACTCAAACCAATCATGACTGCATACTGTCATAAACTTGCTTAATTATCCAATCTCCCTCACTGATTTTTTCTCAAGAAATAATCCGAAGGTCTTTCCATTTGGATGTAATGGGGCTAAGGTGAAGGTGTGAGAATAGATATTTAAGTTTGTTCATTAAGAAATGGAGTATCTAAATTAGACAATAATCTTGCGTAGAAACTCGTAACTCCCTCAAATAGCATATTCACCAACCCTTGATAGTCTCACATACTTGCATACTTAAAGAAAAGTAAATGAGTCAAAATTCCTCTTTGATGACTAATGCTAGAAAATATATGAATTTTGTATATATATATCTTCTCTTTTTATTTTTATTTATTATTTTTCATATATATATATACAAAATATAAAATTGCATTGAACATCTAGCTCAAATGTAAAGGAAAAGAATAATCAACTCTTAGTCAATTACAATATGCAAAGTATGCATTTCAGCCCCAAATCTTACTAAAGCAATACTATTTTTTTTTAATTGCTTACCCCACACTTATGAATTAAACCACCCTATTGTCATATCATAAGAAACTCCATTCCTTAATGAAGGTATGATGATAATAGGAAAATGTTGAGTTGTGAATTGTGATGATCAATCAAGAAAAAGTCAAAGGCTCAACTTGGCTCACTAAGGAATTCATAATTAAGGGAGGTCTTTTTAAGCTAAAGAGGGTAATCATAATTTTCTTTCGTCATTTTAAAACTTGAGATGAAATCATAATGTGAGTTCAATTAGTATGCAAAAGCAAGCTCTAGAGATGCAAAATCATAAAGGTGCACACTTAAGAAAGAAAATCGATTGACAATAATATTCAATCTATGAGGCTCAAAACTCACAAAGGGTGGGTTCTCAGAGATTTATATATCATGAATAGTAGAATGTGAAAATTGATCCTGAATGAATTCAAATGCTAATCTCTATGCTGATACTAAATGCTCAAATGTAATGCTAGAATTACAGAAAAGTCAATAAGTTTCCAACAATTATGCCATGAAAAACACACAATAACTCACAAAGAAAACAAAACCAAAAATTCATAATATAACTCACAAAGGTTAACAAAACAAAAATTAAAGAAAAGCTTAAAAATTACCTCACACTTATGAGTTACATTGTCCTCAATGTAAACAAAAGAAAAGATAGAAAGAACCTCTTTTGTGTCACGCATAGTGAAGCTTTCTTACAAATAATCAACCTTAAAGAAAACAATTAAAGCAAATACCGCGACTTCAGCATAAACATACGAGCAAGGAAAGTTGGAACCGGATGGCCCTCCTTTTCTCAATTAAACTGAATGCTCCTGGCCTGTTCTCTGCAAGAATAAAAACACTTCCAATCTCCAAACCATCAAGACTTAAAGAAAAATAAATGGGAAAATAAATAAATAAACTGAAGATACTAAACTAAATTCTAAAAACAATAACAATGGGTTGCCTCCCATCGAGCGCTTCTTTAACGTCGTCTTAGCTGGACGTTACTGCAAGAATTAAGGATCGTAGATAAAAGCACTATTGACAACCCTTACCTCTTAGAACCCTTTGTTATATGGTTTAACTCTCTGTCCATTTACTTTAAACGTTTCATTCATTCGAGAGTTAAGTAATTCTATAGCACCGGAAGGATATACCTGTGTTATCTCGAAAGGACCACTCCATTGAGACTTGAGTTTTCCTAGAAACAGTCAGAGACGAGAATTAAAAAGCAAAACCTTCATACCTGGGCTTAATGTCTTTCGTATTAAAATTCTATCATGAAGTGCTTTAGTGCGGTCCTTATAAATCCTCGAACTCTCATATGCCTCGTTCCTTAGTTCATCTAACTCTGAAATTTGCAGAAAACGTTCTCTCTTTACCTTGTCCAAATCTAATTTCAGAGTTTTAATTGCCCAATACGCCTTGTGCTCTAACTCCACTGGTAAATGACAAGCCTTACCAAAAACCAATCGGTATGGACTCATATGCAAGGGAGTCTTGAAAGCAGTTCAATATGCCCACAATGCATCATTCAGTCTACTTGCCCAATCCTTCCTTGATGAGTTGACTGTTTTTTCCAGAATTCCTTTGATTTGCTTGTTAGATGTCTCAACTTGCCCTGAAGTCTGTGGATGGTATGGGGTTGCCACTTTATGTTTCACACCTGACTTGTGCATTAACTTCTCAAAAAGTTTGTTGCAGAAATGACTTCCCCCATCACTGACTATCACTCTTGGCGTGCCAAATCTGCTAAGAATGTATTCCTTCACAAATTTAACAACTATATTAGCATCATTAGTTCGGGTAGGGATTGCCTCCACCCATTTTGAAACATAATCAACAGCAACTAAAATGTACTCATAACCAAAAGATTTGGGAAAAGGACCCATGAAGTCTATTCCCCAAACATCAAACAGTTAAACCACAATATAAGATTGAAGGGGCATTTCATTCCTCCTTCCAATGTTACCTACTCTTTGACAGCGATCACAATGCTTACAATATTCTTGAGCATCTTTAAATAGAGTAGGCCAGTAAAATCCACTTTGAAGCACTTTTTCTGCAGTCTTTCTCCCTCCAAAATGACCACCACAGTGAAGGTCATGACAAAATTGAAGTACACTCAGTTGTTCTTCCTCAGATACACACCTGTGAACTATCTCATCTTTGCATATCCGGAATAGGTAAGGTTCATCCCAAAAATAGAATTTACTCATGTGCAAAAACCTTTTTTTTTTCCTGAAATGACATGTCTAAACGCAAAATACCGCAAGCAAGATAGTTAACAATATCTGCAAACCAAGGTGAATTCATTACCGCAAACAACTGCTCATCAGGAAATGCTTCTAGATTTCTATGAATGCTATCATATGCAAGATTTTCACCAAAGAAAGGTAATCTAGATAAATGATCAGCTACAACATTTTCACTTCCCTTAGTATCTTTGATTTGAAAATAAAATTCTTGCAATAATAACACCCATCTAATTAAACAAGGTTTAGCATGTTGTTTTGTCAAGAGATATTTTAGAGCTGTATGATCTGAATGCATAATAATTTTAGACTCAATCAAATATGCTCTAAACTTATCTAAGGCAAAAACAACAACTAGCATTTCTTTTTCAATTGTTGTGTAATTAACTTGAGCACTATTTAGGGTCAAGCTAGCATAGTAGATCACTCTCAAAAATTTCTCAATCCTTTGCACAAGGATAGCTCCTACTGCATGATTGGAGGCATCACACATAATTTCAAAAGGTAAAGACCAAACAGGAGCTATAATTACCGGTGCACTGGTCAATTTTTCCTTATGGGAATTAAAGGCTTGCATGCATTGTGCAGTAAATTCAAATGGAACATCTTTCCTAAGCAAATGACACAATAGTTGGCTTATTTTAGAAAAATCTTTAATAAACCTCCGATAAAAACCTGCATGCCCTAGAAAGCTTCTTATTCCCTTAACAGAGGTAGGTGGGGGTAACTTAGCAATCAACTCTACCTTAGCTTTATCCACCTCAATCCCTTTACTAGACACAACATGGCTTAATACAATGCCGTGAGTAACCATGAAATGACTCTTTTCCCAACTCAAAGTGAGGTTACATTCAATGCATCTCTCAAGCACAAGAACAAGTTTACTGAGGCAATTATCAAAAGAGTCACCAAAAATAGAAAAATTGTCCATACCTCAATAAAATCATTTATCATGTCCGTGAAAACAGACATCATTCATCTCTGAAAAGTTATAGGCGCATTACATAAGCCAAAGGGCATATGCCGAAATGCATAAGTCCCAAAAGGGCAAGTAAAAGTGGTCTTGGATTGATCCTCTAGTGATATCGGCACCTGATAATAACCTGAAAGTCCATCCAAAAAGCAATAATGTGAGTGTCCAGAAAGTTTATCCAGCATCTGATCAATAAAAGGAAGAGGGAAATGATTCTTCTTTGTGGCATTGTTCAACTTCCTATAGTCGATACACATTCTCCACCCAGTGGTAGTCCTAGTAGGAACCAATTCATTCTTTTCATTTTTTACCACAGTGATTCCTGATTTCTTAGGCACTACATGTACTGGGCTAACCCACTCACTATTGGCTATCAGATATATCACTCCTTCATCAAGCAATTTAAGCACTTCCTTCTTAAACACTTCACTCATGTTTGGGTTAAGGCGCCTTTGGGTCTCTCTCACAGGTTTAGCTCCCTCTTCTAAGATAATTCTATGCATACACATTGAAGGGCTAATACCTTTGATATCACTCAATCCCCATTCTATTGCTCTTTTCAATCTTTTTAATTCACTCACCAACCTCATCTCTTCCCTTTCACTAAGTTCGCTAGAAATTATCATAGGTAAGGTGTTGTGATCTCCTAAAAACACATATTTCAGATTTTTAGGCAACTCTTTTAGCTCTAACTCAAGTGAAGGATTATTCTCTTCTTTTTCGATGGAGGGGAGCTCAAATGCTGGGTCCTCCTTAAGTTCCTCTATTTCAGCACTTTCTAATATCTTAAGGCAACTGGCTATTTCTGAGTCAAAAATATCCAAGCCACGATCTAAGGTCAGTGCCAGCTCCAATATATCCGAAAAACCTATTTGCAAGAAAACATCTGAAACAACTGCGTCAATACAATCAATCAAAGAGCAATCCTCATATAATGCAGTTGTAGGAATGAGAGAAGTGTTAAAAATAGAAAATTCAACCTTTTGTCCCAAGACAATCATTGACAATTTACCATTTTTAGCATCAATCAAGGTTTTGGTCATAGCCATAAAAGGCCTACCCATTAGAATAGTGTGTTCGGATGGTGTAGGGTTATTTCCTTCCATGTCAAGAACTATAAAATCCACAGGCACTATCAACCCACCAACCTTAACTAACACATCTTCTATAACTCCTTTCGGGAATCTAAGAGATCTGTCAACTAATTGCAAGACCATTTTGGTAGGTTTAAGTTCCCCAAGTTCTAATTCAAGATACACAGAATAAGGCATCAAATTAACACTGGCTCCTACATCACACATGCTATCAGTCCCCTTTCCATTACCTATGGTAATTTTAATTATGAAACTGCCAGGATCCTTTAGCTTCGGAGGTAGTTTATGTTGCAGAATAGCACTAGTTACCTCTGATACTATCACCTTTTTATTTGGCTCATGCCTCTTTTTCTTAGTGTTCAATTCCTTGAAGAATTTGGCATAAGCCGGCATGTTCTTTATTGCTTCAAGTAAAGGTAAGTTAATACTTACCTTAGATAACATGTTGAAGATGTCTAAAAATTGCTTATCTTGTTTATCATTCTTCAACCTGCTGGACAATGGTATAGGTGGCCGGTAAGGATTACTTGCCTTATGTAAATTTACTGGTTCTCCTTCCTTTTTGTTCTCTTGATCACCTGCATTCACAGAATTATTTTGAACATTATTGTTTATCACCTTGCCACTTCTAAGAATGGTCACTGCTTGTGCTTGCTCAGGTTGACTCAAAAATTTTCCTTTTTGTTGAATCTGCATCTGTTGTGCAAGTTGTCCCACTTGGGTCTCCACTTTCTTAAAAGATGCTTCCAATGAATCCAACCTTTTGTTATTCATCTCTTGATTCTTGGTACTGCTTCATGCTCTTCTTTCTTTGTTTTGATCTTCCAAGGGAGTTTTTACACTTTAACCTAAAATAAACACTCAAAACAAACTTTAAACAAGAATCAAATGAAACATTAAACAAAAACACATAAGCATCACACTAAAAACTAGTACAAAAATGACATAAACACTGGGATAAATTAAAAACTACCAAATTGATGAAATCACTAAATAAACATATTAAAACTACCAAAATGCATGAAGAAAACAATAATAATCATAATAAATAAATTACAATTTTATGACAAAAACTAATAAAATCGTATGGCTCCTGATGAGGTCAGAGATGGAGCTAGAGTTGTGTCTGCTGGTGAGGCGTCTGTTTCTGTGCCTGTGAGACCAACAGCTGATGAGATTCTGCCTGAATGGGTACGACATATGTTAGAGTTGTTGAGGTAGACTTCAGTTCAGCAGTCGTTGCTGCCACAGCAGCAACCGCAATTGCCGGTGAGAAAGTATGATAAGCTGAGAAAGTTCAGAGCAGAGGACTTCGTTGGTACTACAGACCCTACTGGAGCAGAGCAGTGGCTAGACAGGGATCAGATAGTGTTCATTTAGTTGCAGGCTAGTCCGGAAGAGAAGTTTGATTATGCTAGATCTCTTATGCAGAGGGATGCATACGATTGATGGAAGACGGTTCAACATGCTCTAGATAATCCACCAGTCCTGACTTATGATGATTTCCTGCGGGAATTTGAGCAAGAGTATACTTCGAGGGAGTATAAGGATAAAAAGAAGATGGAGTTTTTGAGTCTGGGACAGGATACCAAGACAGTGATAGAGTATGAGATCGAGTTTATCCGATTGAGTCATTATGCTGGTGGGATCATTTCTGACGAGATTGACAGGTGCAAGAGATTTGAGGAGGGACTAAGATCCTCTATCATGTGTATCATAATAGGCTCTTGGTATCAAGACTTTTCTTAGTTGGTTGCAGCTGCCAGGAGTGTAGAGAGAGCATAAAGTCTTGTAGCAGCTGCCAGGGTTAAGGAGACCAGAGCTAGGTGACCCCAGAGTGAGGCGCGGTCTTCATCAGTGAAGAGAGGACAAGGGGATATTTTTAGAGGTTCAATAGGAGCCAGGGGCAGTTTGGCAAGTCAGTACAGCAGCAAAGACAGAGACAGAGACCTGCAATTTTGGTGGCTAGTGCTCCGACCCCAGTGGCTCAGAGACCTACTCCACCTACTTGTGTTCATTGTAGTAAAGCACATGGAGGTGTCTACTAGTGGAGAGGTACTTCAGGAGTGTGTTTTAGATGTAGGTCGTCAGACCATTTTATCAAAGATTATCCAGAGCCACCAGAGGATAGACAGGCAAATACTGTAGCTTCTCGACCCAGTGTCAGAGGGGGTCATGGTGGCAGAGGTTTTGGTACAGGTGGTTGATCTAGGACTAGTCAGAGAGGAGGTTCTACAGCCGGAGGTAGGAGACCAGATGAGGCATGGAAATGGGAGAGTGTAACCATGGGTTTACCTTTGACTAAGAGAAAGCATAATGCAATCTTAGTGATTGTGGATAGATTGACGAAGTCAGCTCATTTCCTTTCCTGAGATGGACTACTCCCTGGATAGGCTGGCTGAATTGTATATCGGTGATATAGTGAGGTTTTTAATAGTTTCATATTGAGATCCTAGATTTATATCGAGATTTTGGAAAAGTTTACAAGATGCCTTAAGTAGTCGATTGCATTTTAGTATTGCTTTCCTTCTGCAGACAGATGGACAATCTGAGAGGGTGATACAGGCATTAAAGGACATGTTAAGAATCTGTGTTATCGAGTTTACTAGGAGTTGGGATATATATTTACCTTTGGTTGAATTTTCATATAATAATACCTTCTAATCTAGTATTGGGATTGATCCTTATGAAGCTTTGTATGGTAGGAAGTACAAGACACCATTGTGATGGGATGAGGTTGGAAAAGGCAAGCTTGTGGGTCCTGATTTGATTAAGGAAACAGAGAAAAAAGTTAAAGTAATTTGGGATAGATTTCAGACCGTTAAAAATCTTATTCAGATTTGAAGAGAAAAGACATAGAGTTCAGTGTGGGAGATAAAATATTTTTAAAAGTATCTCCATGGAAGAGGATTCTAAGATTTGGTTTAAAAGGAAAATTGAGTTCTCGATTCATTGGGCCGTATGAGATACTGGAGATAGTAGGACCTGTAGCCTACAGATTGGCTCTGCCACCTGAATTGGAAAAGATTCATAATGTCTTCCATGTCTCTATACTTCAAATATATATATTAGATCCATCTCATATTTTATCAGTGGAGTCCATCGAGGTGAATCCAAATCTAACTTACGAAGATGAAAAAGGAATGATCCTAACACATGAAGTGAAGCAGCTGAGCAATAAGAAGGTACCATTGGTTAAAGTCCTTTAGAGGAATCATTTTACTGAGGAGGCAATGTGGGAGAATGAGCAGACGATGTGGAGCTAGTATTCTCAATTATTTTAAACCTGAAACCAGGTAATTTCAATGATGAAATTACTTAGGGAGGAGAGAATTGTAGCATCCACTTAACTGCTAAGATTTAATTTAATTTAAATTACAATAAATAATTTAAGGGAGAAATAATAAGTTAGAAGTGAGTAATAGGTAATGTATATGTGAAATATAAGGAAAATATACATTACATATAAAGACAAACATGAGCTAGAAAAAGTCAATTGTTAAATAGTAAAAGAGGGGTAAAATAGTAATTTTATTTAAAAAATAAATTAATTAAATAATTCAAAAATAATATTATTTTTGAATTAATGTTACAAATTAAAGAATTAAAAATAGTAAAATAAATAATAAATAAAAATTAATTAAATATATATTTTATGGTGGAAATTATTTTAAAAGAAAGAAAAAAAAATCAAAATTTACTATTTATCATCATCTTCTTCTTCTTTTCTCTCTCCATGACGAACTTCCACCATAGCCAAGGAAGATTTTTGCTCCAAACACCAAATTTTTGAAGGTTTTCAAAGAATCAAAAGGAGTTTCGGTGATTTTTCAACAAATTGGTAAGTTTTCTTTAAGAAAATTTTGAATTTTTTTTAAATTGTGATTATGTAAAAATTTAGAATTTTATATACTATATTATAATTGTTAAAATGGGTATGGAAGGTGTTGTTTTGATGAGGAGGTAAAGATTTTAAGGTTGTTTGGTTGATTTGTTTAGGTTTGATGGTAGTTTGGATGAGGTAGTGAATGAATTAGGATTTTAGAATAGTAAAGACAAAGAATTGGTATTTATTTGATTTTATGATTTAAAAGATGTTATTAAATGATTTTAATGGTAGAAATGAACTAAAATTATCAATTAGAATTGGTTATAATATTGAATCAAAATTAAAGTGGCTTAGGGAAAAATTTTAGAATTTTAGAGAAAATATGATACATTGTGTTTTAATGCTTAAAAATGTATTAAAATATAATGTATTAGATATATTTAAGCTTAAAACTCAATTTAAAAATTGTTAGAATGATTTTCAAAAGTTAAAGTGCGATATATAAAAACTTGAAAAATTGTAGAATTGTCTTAATTCTTGTTTTAAGTTTTAAACACCTAGAAATTTGTTGTTAATTGATTATGTTCATTCACATTTTCAATAGGTGTTGAATAGATTGTTGTTTCATCAACCTAGTGGTGAAGAATTTTTAGGTGTGTTGAAAGTAGAGGAAGTTTTAACTCCATTTGTTGCTTTAAAAAGCTTAGTACATACTTTATTTACAATGCGTGCGATTATATTGAATTTTGGCATAACACATTACATATATTAAATGTGTTATGATACTTGATGATTTTTATGAACATGTGTGTATAGCATTGTTTGAAGTAACAATGTTTGATTTGTGTTGGTTGTGGCATGATTAGCCATTTAATAATGGCTAAATGAAATGTTTATGCAAAATGTGTAAAGTGCAATTTATGAACTAATATGAGGAAGTAATTCACATTTGCATTATTTATGATAATAATTTGTGGAAACTATGGTGTGAATTGAGATGTAAAAGCACATTGAAAGGAATATGTATTGTCTGTACCTTATATACTATCTAGTTGCCAGAAGATTGCACTTGGATGTTGGTAGACCATAAACCAAAATGGACAAGACACTGGGTATCATAGAGATATGCATACACCCGAGTGAGACACCAAAAATAGATAAGGAAAGGAGCCTAAGACTAGATAATTGTATAAGGTGTTTGGGCCCATGTTTAGTGTATTGTTTAATGTGTATAAACAATATTTGACATTTATAACATGATGCAAATATGACATTATATATTTCTTAATTTTATTAAAGTATGTACTACTAGGCAATATGTTTAGCGCGATTCAATTTTATCACGCATATGACATGGTAAATCCGGAAGATCCAAAGGGTGTTGCTAGACCACCCCTAGGTTTAGGTTATTGTGTTTTGAAGCTACCGCAGACCAGTGCCACTTACATATCATGTATACACTTTTAACTTTTTGAAATGCTTTTGAGTATGTACATTATATATATAATCATGTATGTGATGTAAAATATAACTTTTTCCTTTTGTGTGTAATATATTAAATAAAAATGGAAATTTTATTTATATATATATGGATGTGTTTTTAGTAAAATATTGGTGGATTGAGCCATTGATCTATTTTGGAGAAATGTATGTATTGAATAAGTAATTGGTGGTGTATTTGAATTGCAAGTTGTATTAATTGAAATTTAGGATTATCCGAAATACAGACAAAACTCTGGTGAATTTTTTTTCAGAGATTTTCTTTTTAATATAATTTTTTACTCTTTAAATCACTAATGAATACTTTTATTTATTTATTAAAATACAATTTATGTGTTTTAAATAGTTATCGTGAAATTAAGCAAATTTTTAGAAAGATTGTATTGTGACATTTTTACATTCTATATATGTATTTTATATATATCAGGTGTATATATTATATGTATATAAGATATAAAGGTATTACACGCCACCCCGCCCTTCCCATGTTCCTTAGGAAGGGCTGGATGATTCGATTCCTAAGGAATCCCCAACTCCTACTAGATTCAGAAAGTTGGGTACGCATTGGAAAGGTGAGAATGACCCAACACTCCCATAACGTTCAGTTCATTGAAACCGGCCACTTTTTCGAGTCTAAATATTATTTAATTCTTAATCATTATGACATCATCTATATTATATGCAATTAAATGAAAATAAACATTCATCATACTTGTAAGACCCTTATACCCTATATACGTATAATACAAATTTTCAGCATATGTAAAATATGCATATACGGTATAAAAATGTCACAGACCGATTTAATAAACATTTTTACATTTTTGTTTTAAGATTTCAAATACTAATATATAAAATAAATAGTATATAAATATTCTTTGTTTGTTATAGGAATCCAAAATAAATATTTTATATGAAAATCTCTAGGAAAAATTCGCTAGAGTTTTGTTTGTAATTTGAACATTTCCAAAATTTAACAAAACACAACCTGCATAAAACAAACACTCCAAATAAAATCAATTCACCAATTCACCAATACTTCTCAATTTCTCCATATTTTCTCAAAATACTTATATGTAAGTATATATATATCAACATTATATATAAAATTCCATCTTAAACAAAATTATTCAAATCATTCTTTACAATTTACAATATATGCTTCAAAAACATATCATAACATACATAATATAAAAAATGTACATGCTGACAACTGGCTCTGATCTTGATGTACCCAAAACAACTCTTCAAGCTCAATAAATACAAACCTAGACCCGACCAGGTCTAGTAAAACTCTTCGGCTCTACCAAAACGTCCATGACACCTGCCCGACGAATTACAATCTCGCTAAGCCGAAGCCTAGTGGTACAAACTTTGATAATAATAAAAATGTAAAGTAATGCCAATGCACAATGCATATAGAGGTCACATCATTTCACTTTATTATATTTTTCAAATATTTCATACTCACAACTCATAATATTATATTTCTCAATTGTATCACAATTCATAATTCACATTAAAGCAAAGACAAGCATGGGCCCAAAAAGGATCTAATATGCTATTTAAATTTCAGAGTTACTGCCTTGGTCCATAATGACACGATGTGTCTAGCCCGTAGGCAATATATATATATCCATGGATAATGTAACAGCCCCAGTCTCTTGAACCTCAACCCGGCTAGACCCTTAGGCCCCAGTATCTTGGTCCTCAACCCGGCTAGACTGTTACAGTTTTTGAGGCTTATGACCCAGTCTTTTCACCCCCAAAAACATCATATTTATCATTTATCAGCTGGGCTCGGCTTACGACCCGGTCTTTTCACCTGCCCAGTAATTCATAGGTATGCCGCCAAACCCAGAACTCTGAAAATTGAATAACATACTAGGCACACAATTAATTCATTTATCTCATTATCAAATAATTTCACAATTCATTTCTCATTTTATTACTCATAATCAAACTAGGCTCATTGCCTTATTTTCACTTTTTTTTCTCATTTTTCTCACTTTTCTCATTTTTTTCTCATTTTTATCAATATCAATTCATTTCATTATTCCACATATCTCATTTTTGTATTCACAACACATTACCCAATTACTTTGGGTATTTTCACATAATATGCATATTTCACACTTTACACAATTTAGCCATTATCAATGGCTTTTCACAATGCATTTAACACATATATGGCATTACAAATGTCATAGCACACTATTCATACACAATCAATGAACCAAGTAGCTTAACACATTTTTCAACCAAAATGTGTTAAGTCCAAATTTCATGCAAATATAAACAATATACTCAAAGCTTGTACATACCTCTACTAGCAACCCAAAGCAAGCTTAATACAACCTCCAATCCTATCCTTCCAACTTGCCCTTCACCACTTGGATGAAGCAAATCAACCTCCCTCAATGCCTATACCAAATGTGATCATATATAATCATTTAATATCATATTCTAAGGTATTCTCAACATCAAACCATAATTAAACATCACTCTAAACTAAATCCCAAAATTAAGCTTCACCTCACATTAACTTTGAAAAACCATATCAAGCCATTTAAATTAGTGTTTTAAGTTTACTAATATCATTAAAAATATATTTTAATACATTTAAATCATTTACATTATAACAATACACTCTTATACACAAAATCTCAAAAATGGCATAACCTTCCTCCATTGAAGGTTTTCCATTCCAAAACTATCCATTACTCATTTCAAGCTTATATTCATCACTTTTAACACTAAACAACATGCTTAAATAAATAAAATCACACAATTCAACCACTTTGGAAAATCACTTTTCCAAAACCCTAAATCTCCACTTCCATTCTCAAACTCCAACCAAACACAACCAAATTCAATATTTGACTTTAAAATACTTGTTTATGTATCAAAACAACTCATTTGGAATCAATTTACACAATTAAAAACTATGATTTCAAAACCCCAAAAATTACATAACCCTAAATTCTCTCTCTTCACCAATCTTACCCAAACTCAACCATTTCTTTAATCCAACCTTAAAATAATTAATAACCAATCAAAAAGACTTCATTCATATCCAATTAAGCAATTAAATCATGCTACTATAGAATTCCAAAATTTACATAACACACTTTTCCATAGAATTTGAAAATTTGGTAAGAAAGCTTACCAATTGATGAAGAAACTTCTAAAACTCCAATTGAATCTTTAAAATCTCTTCAATTTTTGGAGTATGGAAGAAGCAAATTCCTCTCTTAAAGCCATGAAATTCGGCCTTGAAGGAAAGAAGAAGAAGAAGACTTTTATTTTTTATTTCTCTTTCCTTTCACCCTTTAATTTTAAACCATATATATATATTAAAATAATTTAATAATTAATTAATTATTTATTTATTTAATAAATTAAAAGTCCTAAATTTCCTCTTCCACTAAAAAATAATTTATTTTTGAATTATTTTATTAATTTTAAATTTTTAAAATTTAATTATCAAAATACCCTTTTACTTTGACTTTTCTTTTAAAAAGTGTTGACTTTTATATGTTATGTATATTTTACATATATATCACATATATTATCCACTTTTTCATTTAAAACCCCTTCATTTTTCATTTAAAACTATTAATTTAATTTATCCATTTAAATTATAATTTATTTTATCAAATTTCCAAAAATTAGAACTTTTCAAAAATTTAGGATATTACACATATGCACAAGTAATGTGTATCTTATATACACATCAAGTATACCTTATATGTGTATTAAATATTAAGTATGTAATGTATTAATCCAACATATACAATTAATATATCATATGTATATGTTTTATATACTCTAGATATATATATTGAGTATATACAATTTATATCTCCAAATACTTATTTAATTTTTCCAAAATTACGGATGTTACAATACTATTGAAATAAATCAACCAAAATGTGCACCCATCAAAAGATGGAAATATGCCCTTACAATATTCAAAAGTCCATACAAATAAATAAAATAGGACATCCATTAATTGGTGGAATATGTCCCTTATTATCCCAAACTCCAAAAAATAAATTAAATAACAAATTAAACAAATAAAGCACCCACATAATATGAAAATATGTCTTTTACATTCCTCTTTGAAAATACATATGAATCTAAGAAAAACAACAAAGCAAAAAAATAATACAAACATACATGAAAATAATTGAATAATTAAAAGGAAGACAAATAAACATATCTTAATATTAATACGATAATGAATTATAGGGTGTGAAGCACAAATCGGTCATATTAGTCGATTAGTGGGCAGGAGCCAAGGGGGGATCGGGGGCAACTCTCCCAAAAGGTAAATAATTTATAGGATTAAGTTTTGTTATGGAATTAGGATTTGGTTGTAGAATTAGGGTTTTAGCATACAAATTAAGGTCTTTAATCCTAAACTAGAATTTTACACATAAAATTGGGGTTTGAGAATATAATTGGGATTAAAACATACACAGCTATGGTTTGTTTAGCAAATTAGCGTTTCTTATGCAAAGTTAGGGTATACGATTTTCATTGATTAAATTAGGGTTTTTCTTTACAAATTTGGGTTTTAATATGCAAACTAGGGCTAAAATATGTATATCCTAAATACTAAGATTGAACATACAAGATTAAGGTTTAGATGTCAAATTAGGGTTTGGGATTTGTAATCATATGGGATTGAAGCAATAAATTAAAACTAAAAAAAACCACAAAGTCATAACCAATATGGAAGATAATAGGTTGAATAAATCATACTGTCATTGATGATTACACCAAACAATTCTGTTGATCCAAGCTACGACACAACCTTATCTATGAAGATTGATATTAGATTCTACCTTGATGTTTACGGTTGGTTTGGGTCAAGCAAAGTGTGTTTTGGATACTATGTTTCTCACTTTTGCTTACTCTATCTCTTTGAATTTTTACTCTCTAACTATTCCTTTTTTTTCTAATCATTGCTGCTATCTGATGGTTCTCTTTGATTTTTAAAGGTGACTATTTTTTGATAAAAACTTGGCTCCTTGTTTCTTTAATTGCTTTTTTCTTAATTCAAGGTGACTCAAGGTTTTGCTATGTTTGTTCTGTAACACTCTTATACCTCATATATGTATAATACATACACCTAACATTTATAAAATACGGATATAAAGTATAAAAATGCTACAACCCGGTCTAATAAAAATTTTCAAATTTTCAATTTAAAATCACAAAACACTTTAAAATGTATATTTAAGTAATAAATAAAATATTTATTGTTAACTACAGGTTCAAAAATAGTATTTTTCATAAAAATTCTTGTAAAATTTTTGCCATAGTCTTGTCTTTAATTTGAACGTCCCCAAATTTCCAACCAAACACAACATGCATAAGAAAAACACTCCTAATAAAACCAATCATACATTTCCATCCCAACTTCTCTATTTCTCTAAGTTTCTCAAAATATTTATACATATACGTATATATTTATCAAAAACACACATAAAACCTACATTATACAATCATCCAAAACATTCTTTAAAATTTACAATATATATTTCAAAAACATAACATAATATACATAATATTAAAATATACTATAACATAAAATATATACATTTTGACAGTGTCTCTGATCTTGATCCACCAAAACCAACTATACAATCAACTCAAATCTAGATCCGACCTGGTCTAGAAGAACTCTCCAGCTCAACTAGATCACCTCTGTCATTTGGGAGATGAATTAAAATCGCACTAAGCTAAAAGCCTAGCGGTACAAACTTTGATAATAATAAAATTGTAAAGCAATACCAATGCAAAAAGCTTTTACATGATGTTTCACAATGCAGTACTCAATTTCACCTTAAAACATATCCTTTAGTCATTTTATAATTCATATAAGAACAAACATAAGCATGGGCCCAAGAGATCTAATATGTCATTCAAATCTCAGAGTTACTATTTTGGTCCAAATTGACACCAAGTGTCTAGCTCTGAAGGCAAATCAAAATAATGCTCAAAAGCTAGCCCCAAGGCAAATCATATCACAGTGACGCCAAACGTCTAGCCCTTAAGGCAAATCATGTATCAGTGACGCATAGCGTCTAGCTCCGAAGACAAATAATGAGAATAACCTCATAGGCATGTTGCAAACACAAAACTCTGAAAATTGAATAACATACTAGGCATACAAATAATCCATATTTTCATATTCAACTTTTTCTTATTTTTTCATAATCAACTAGGCTCATTGCCTAATTTCTCATTATTACTTAGGCACATTGCCTCATTTTTCTCATTTTTTAATGTCAATTCACCTTAATTCATCATATTACATCATTTCATCACAATATATCACATTTCACATTAAAAACACATTACCTAATTATTTTTGGGTCATTCTCACATAATGCATGTAAATCACATTTTGTTCAATTTAGCCATTAACAATGGCTTTTCACAATATATTTAATGCATATATAGCAAATCACATATCATAGCACGATATTCATGAATGTTCAATGTATCAAGTAGCTTAACACATTTTCCATCCAAAATATGTTAAGCCCAATTTATTGCTAACATATCTAGTTTATCAAAAGTTTGTACTTACCTAAGAAAGCACACAAAAGAAAGCTACAAAACTCCCTCCAACCTTCTTTTCAAAGTTGCCCTTCAACATTAGGGTTGGGCAAAACACCTCTCCTTAATGCCTATATTAAATGTGATAAAAAAAATAATCATTTAATATTACATTTTAAAACGTTGAGCAACGTTTAGCCTTACCTCACTTTAACTTTGAAAAACCATTATAATCCATTTAAATTTGTGTTTTTAGTTTATTTATATCATTACAAACATATTTTAATATGTTTATACTAATTACATTAATTAAATACATGCTTTAGTACAAAATCCTAAAATGGCATAACCTTCACCATTGAAGGTTTTCCATTCCAGCTCATTTTAATTATTAATCTAAGCTTATTTCCATCACTAATATCATTAAACAACTTGCTTTAGACATTAAAATAAAATAATTCACTATTCTTTGAAAATTTTCTTTTCCAAAACCCTAAATCAACACTACTTCATCCATACTCTAGCCAAACTTAACCAAATCCATCTTTTGACTTTAAAATCCTTGTTTATGCATCAAAATAACATATTTAGAACTAAATTACACAATTAAATCACATGAATTCAAAAATCCAAAAGTTCCATGATCATAAATTCTCTCTCTTCACCTAACTTCACTCAACCTTAACCATTTCTTCAATCCAACCTTAAAATCATTATTAACTACTCAAAACAACTTCATTTATACCCAATTAAGCAATTAAAACATACTATCACAACAACTCAAACTCCACATATTCATATAACCATGGATTTTCAAAGGAAAAAGTGAGAGAACTTACTAATTATGCTTGAAATTACTAAAAATCCCACTTGAAACCTTGGAATCCTTCAATTTTGGAAGCTTGGAAGAAGCAAAATCTTGAGCTTGGACATTAATGGTGGTTCGACATTCAAAGGGAGAAGAAGAAGATGAACATTGATTTTTAATTCTCTTTCTTTCCACTTTAAAAATAGCCATATATATATTATTTTATTAATTTTTTAAATAATTAAATAATTATTTATTTATTTAAAAAAATAATTTTCCTCTTACATACAAAATAAATTATTTTTGAATTATTTAAATAAATTTTAATTTCTAAAGTATATTAAAAAAATGTCATTTGACCTTTGACTTTTTTTAAAGAGTTGACTTTCAGTTGATTTGTATATATTATGTATATTTTGCATATATATCACATATACATTCAACTTTCTCAATTAAAATTTTTTCATTTTTTATTTAAATTATTTATTTAATTTATCTAATTTAATTTTAATTTAATTTATTTAATTTTTAAAAATTAAGGATATTATAATTCTCTCCCCCTAAAAAAAAATTCATCCTCGAAATTACCTGACGTTAGCTCTGAAACAACTGAAGATATTAACTCCGTATCGTTTGCTCACTCTCCCATGTCGCCTCCTCAGTGGCATGATTCCTCCAAAGAACTTTTACAAGTGGCACCTTCTTATTTCTCAACTCTTTTATCTCTCGTACTAAAATCGCCACTGGTTCTTCCTTGTAAGTCAGATCCGAACTCACCTCAATGGTCTCTACTGACAAAATATGAGATGGGTCTGACCTGTATCTCCGAAGCAAAGAGACATAGAGGGTGTTTCTTAAAACTTAAAAGCTGGTCAAAACTGATTATAAGCAGTTTTTAGATTATAAGTTATTTATTTAAGTGTTTCTGAAAACTTAAATAGTAGATTATAATCTAATTTTAATCAGTTTTTTAAAAGTTGGGTTTTGCTACTTTTTTTAAGTACTTATTTTTTAAGCAGTTTTGACCAAGTAAAAGACCATACTATCCCTACCTAATCTTCAATATTCCAAATTTGCCCACCCTATACACTTTAGTTCCCATCAAAATTCTTTTACGTTTTTCTTAAATAAATTTATTATTATTATTATTATTATTATTATTATTATTGCAAAATAAATTTTGAATTGACATTTAAAAAATTATTTTTATACAATAAATAAACTCAGGGACAGTTTGGTCATTTTGACAGCTTCTGCAATTAAAAACTGATTATAAGCTGATTTTACAGAAACACTTAACTGATTATAAACTGATTATCAGCTGATTATTAACTAGTTTACAGAAACGCTTAACTACTTATTTTTAATCTGATTATAATCTAAAAATCACTTATTCACAATAAGCTGAAAAGCTCCAGTTTTGAGAAACACCCTCATAGAAGATATAATGTATCCGATCTAACTCAGGTGGCAGAACCAATTTGTAATCCACTGGACCAACTCTCTCCAGTATTTCATATGGCCATATGAAACGAGGACTCAACTTTTTTTTTTTGCGGTCGAATATCAGAATCTTCTTCTATACAGACACATTCAAGAACATTTTATCTTCTACATTGAACTCTATGTCTTTCCTCTTCAAATCTGTACGGGATTTCTGTCTGTCTGAAGCTACTTTCAAACAATCCCGAATTAACTTCACTTTCTCTTCCATTTTCTTATTCAAAATCGGGACCAACTAATTTACCTTCTCTAGCCTCATCCCAACACAAAGGTATCCTGTATTTCTTGCCATACAAAGTCTCATAGGGTGCCTTACTAATACTGGACTGATATTATTGTTTTAAGCAAACTCAATCAGTGGCAAAAATCTGTCCCAGCTCCCAGTGAAATCAATGATACAGCTCCTCAAAATATCCTCTAGAATCTATATCACTCTCTCTGACTGCCCATCCGTTTGAGGATAGAACGCAGTGCTAAAGTGCAAGCGAGAACCTAAAGCATCCTGCAAACTCCTCCAAAATCTCAATTTAAACTATTCATAGAATATACCTAATTAATATGGGCAGTTATATTTTTTCAATGGATATATGACATAGAGCTCTCACAATATGTTTATCACAAGGCCTATTAGTATGAATATTGCAGAGAGGAATTAGATTTTGTTGTTAACTTGAGCCCACTCATGGATGAGTGGAAGATAATGGATTCCGGACTAGATTGTTATGATGGGTCGACCCAATCCTAGAAAGAATCCACTCATATCCAAAATTGGATGTAGATTGATCTAATAATAACTACTCACATCCTACAAAATATGGGTATGTGCAAGCTATTCAAGGTAGTTACTACAAAAAAAATGGAGAAAACTCCTTTTGGAAAAAAAAAAAAAGAACAAGTATAGAGAAGAAAAAAAATAAGAAAAGATATAAAATTCTCTCTAAAAAAATCTCTCTGAAGAATTAATTCTCTGCTTGGAATAATTCTTAAACTGTGAAAATTCAGGTATTTCCTTCTTAAAATTTATCTTTCTGGTAATACAAACATAATTAATGGGTACGCTATTTGAATTGAATTATTTGTTTAATTGGTTCCTTTATGTATTTAGTATTCTATATTTAATATATATTTAATACTATAGAATGAAGAATATTCTATTTACAAGCATTCTACATTTTTATTTATACACTTATTTTTAATAATTTATTTTTTTAATATTATTTTCATTTTCTATATTATTTTTATATACTATTATATATGCATATTACATATTTAATTTTTTTTAATTATATATAAATATTTATATTTTGCATCAGACTCAACAATCAAAAAGTTGTGCAAATATTTTTCAGCCACATGCAATATTTGTTACTTTGTTTCACTCTAATGCACCTAGAATTAGCTATACTTGGAACTTTTTCCATATATAAATCTTCAAATTTGGTTTAAAAGTATAGTTGTTCTGAAGTGAAAAGGATAAATATTTGTCTTACATCATATTAACAATTAAAAATAGGAATAAAGTATTTTTGAGGCCCTAAACTTGACAACTTTTTGATATTGAGCTTCTGAACTTCACTTTTGTGACATTCAACTCTTAAACTTTGCAATTTATGAACATTAGACCCTTTTCTATCGGAATTGGTTAACGACGTGAAATATTTTGTTAGTTGAGCTATTAACGTTGTTAGCCAATTCCGTTAGAATATGGCCTAATATTTATGAATCACAAAGTTTATGGGCTTAATGTCAAAAAAATGAAGTTTACAGGCTCAATATAAAAAAGTTACCAAGTTTAGGGATTTAAAAATGTGTTTTTCCTTAAAAATATATGTACATTTTCAAGTATATATATATAATGTTCATTACTTTGTTTTAGTAATGCTTGTGACTTCTAGGAGCCTGAATTAATTAGAGATGTAATAGGAAGTTGGCGTTGATGCATTTGATCATATACATATCAAATTTAACGTTCCAAGAAATTATCTTCTCCATGCACAAGCTGGAAAACGCGTTTATAATTAATGTCAGCATCTATTAATATGTAATTGGAAATTAAGAGGAAAAAAAGGTCTAATTCCAAAAATTCCTTTATTTATTTCAAACGTTCTTGAGAACAACATAAGAGTATATGTTCGTGTGATACACATTTTTTTTATTTTATTTTTTTATTATACAAATAAATTTTCATTTCATTAATATTGGTGTAAAAAAAATTCAAAATCAAACTAAATTATTTTAATTTTAAAATTAAATCCAAAATTTTAATTTACTTTAATTTGATTTGATTTATAAATTAAAGTATCATAAAAAAAACTATAAATTCAACAAATATTAAAAATTTAAAATTATTCAAAACTCAAACTTGATTAACTTTAGTTAGGTCTAAATTATAGTCATTTCCATTAATTAACCATTTTTGCAATGAGAAATTCCTTGATCAATATTTGAATAAAAAATTCTTGATAATTTTTTTGAGTTGAAAAGCAAATTAATTATTCTAGTGATTCATATATAAATCTTAGAAAAAATGGCATCATCCACTATATTTTTTTAAAATTTTTACTTTTTACCATAGATATTTTAGTCATTTTATTATAAATTCATTATAAACTATGTAAAATTTATAAACTCATAATAAATCTATAATAAATTCATTATAAATTCATTGTAAACTAATAAAAATATGATATTTTGATAAATATTTTATAAATTTTGATATTTTGATAAATAATTTATAAATATGGTAAATTTAAATTTTTTTTAAATTTTTCTTATATTTTTGTCAAAATCTATAAATCTTATCCATAAGTACAAGAAAAAATCAAAAGTCCTAATTACCAAAAATGGGTAACTACTGTTTCAAAATCAAATCTCTCTCATATACACGGCATTTCAGCCTAGAAAGGGTTTCAAAATCAACAATTAATTACTTATGGTACAAGCAATTAATAATTAATTGTATATACAAATACAAAAAGAAAATCTTCATTAATGTCTGTATACATGCATGCATGCCTTATAAATACCAACAATCACTCGTAGAAATTAATACAAACCTTCAAAATATACTTCTTTAATTTCTCAAAGCTTTAAATAATCAGCAACTAAGTAATACACTAAGTTCTTCGACTTTCACTCAGGCACCGTGAAATTTAATATAACAAGTTTCTGCTTTTTCACTATTTGCCTAACAAGCTCAAAGGCTGCTCAGCCAGCAGTACTAGACACCAACGGACGGCCAGTTGAAGCCGGCGTAGAATACTATTTACTACCTGGAATTACAGATGTAGCAGATGCATTAACGCTGATTGATAGAAACGATTCGTGCCCATTATATGTTGGTCAAGATCCCATCACGTTTAACAGAAAAGAGAGACTTCCAGTCATCTTCAAGCCATATGCTGAAGGAGAGACGATTATCAGAGAATCAAGAGACTTGACTGTCACATTTCAAGCATTTACTATTTGTGTCCAGAATACTGCATGGGTAGTTGGTGAATTTGAGCCTGAAAATGGAAGAAGATTTATCTTGACTGCAGGAGAAGCAGATTACTTTAAAATTGTAAAACAAGAAGGTGATTACATTTTCAGGTATTGTCCAACAGAATCTTGCCCAAAATGTAAGCCAAGATGTGGGTCTGCTGGCATTTTTATTGAGAACGATAAGAGATTGTTGGTTTTGGATGGTCCTTCATCATTCCCCTTTCAATTTGAAAGGGTTAACTGAATAGTTGGTTTATATTTATAATAAGTAATTTATTCTCCATGTAAATGTCAAAAAGGGTTAATTGTTTTGGCATTTGAATAATTATTATGTGTATCTTGTAACAGTATTATATATAAATGAATAAAATGGAGATATATTTCCTTTGATATGAATTTGTTCTATTCAGATCTTAATTTCCGTAAATTTAATTTTAAGCCTATTTATTCAGTCATTCAATTATAAAGCTATTTTTTCTTTTTGTTTTCTATGTGACAAAACATATTTTCAGAATATTTCAAAATATGCTTGATTATTTCGAGTATAAAATATAATATGAATAATATAAAGATACTTTAATTTATCTAAATTAATTTTTTTATATGAAAATAACTTGTAATAGGATCATAGAACGTTTGTTTGTTTAATAATTTTGGTTGACAATTAGGGTGCTCACACTCCAATTGTGAGGAAAAAAAAAACCTTCAGTTTTGATTTAAAAAAAAATCAAATCTAAATCGAATCATAAATAAATATTTAATTAATTATCGATTAACTATATGAAATAGATGGTTAATCGATATTTTTATTAATAACTATAATATTATATATAAAAAAATTAAATTTCAATAAATTTCATGTATATAACATAAAAAATTATAAATATAACTCATTGTTACAACAATAAATCTTAACAAACAACAATTAAAATACAGTATATATATTAAATCTAAATATAATTTATTAAAATAATTTAATATGTATAATATATAATTTATTATATATAATTAATAAAATTTATAAATTTACAGCATATATATATATATATGTGTGTGTGTGTGTGTGTGTGTGTGTGAATTTAAATATGATGTCATTTAAAAATTAAACACTGAATGGTCTGCAATGTGGATGTGTTTTTAACTGAATTAGGATCAAGGACTTGTTATAATAATGATACATGGAAATGGCTTATGACATACCAAATTGCTAAAAAGTGTTTCAAAAAGCGAAAACTTTTTAAATTAAAAAAATGAGAAAATTTTGGATGAAATATAATTGTGTAAAAATTTTAATTTTGAACATTAAATTATGTGTATAATACTTAATATCAATCATTTTTATTATTTATCTCATATAACTATATTATATTGTTGTATACCCATCTTATGATTAAAATAATTGATAACGACATATATTCTTAATTGTATCTTTAAGGAAACTAGAAATAATTAAAAGGGGTCAATTTACATCAATAAAAATGCATATATTTTTCAATAAAAAATTATTTAATTAGTACTATCATTGTCTAGAAATTCTGATGATATTAGATAGATGATAATCTAACGTACCAAATTGCTAAAAAGTGTTTCAAAATGTTAAAAAGTTTTAAATTAAAAAAAAAAATTTACTATGATTTTGGGAAAATTTTGGATGAAATATAGATGTGTCAGAATTTTAATTTTGAACATTAAATTTTAATTGGAGCAGTAAGTGCTGTCGCCGTGCGACCTGAGGTCACGGGTTCGAGTCGTGGAAACGGTCTCTTGCAATTAATTGTAAGGGAAGGCCGCGTACAAAGACCCAATAAGTTCGATCCTTCCCCGGACCCCGCTCATTGCGAGAGCATTCGTGCACCAGGCTGTCCTTTATTAAATTATATATGTGTATAATACTTAATCTCAATCAATAATTTGTGCATAATACCTAATCCCAATCAATAATTTTTTTTATTAGATTATATATGATTAAACTAATTGATTATGACATACTTGTATCTTTAAAGAAACTAGAAATAATTAAAAGGGATCAATTTACATCAATAAAAATGCGTATATTAGTCAATAACACATTTTTCTCTATTTATTTAGTATTATAATTGTTTACAAATTCTGATGACGTTTGATGGATGATAACATAACGTACTCAATTACATTTGTAATAGTTAATTTTATAAGAACATTTTGTAAAGGTGACCTTAATTTCTAGGACATGTATCCTATAAGGAGAAAACAAATTAAACAACTCTAGTAAATATGACAGGAAATCCTTCTTCATCTAAGGCCAACAAACTCCTTTCATTCTCAATCAAAGTACCAACAACCCCACATCTAGGCCTCTCACAATCTGGACAAGATTCGTTAGGACACCAACCAATGTTATAAACACCGCCATTATTGTCAATTCTGAAATAGCTTTGTTCTCCTCCAGTCATAATAACTCTTCTTGAAGTCTCTGGATCCTCCTCGCCTACCCTCCAATGTAATCGATCAATACAGGGAGTCAAGGCTACTGAAAATTAAACTCTCAAATCTCTACCTTCTCTAATAATGCTCTCTCCTGATTCGAATGGTGTAAAAATCACTGGGATCCCTACTTGTGATACATTCGACGATGACCGTGAGAAAGGTTCTTGACCAACGTACAGTGGGCATAATGAGCCATTGCGACTAATAGGGGTTAAACCACCAGGCCTAAGTGGAAGTACATGGTATTCTACTCCACTTCTAAGTGGCTGTCCATCGCTGTCCAGCAATGGATTCTGAGCCATGCTGGTTATGGCCATGAGAACCCATACATATGAAGCTCAAGGTTATGATCGATCTCATCATGGTTATAAATTAATTGCTTAATTAATTAGAATTTGAATGGATATGTAAGGTAAGGCAATCAGCGGCATTTATAATAATTTAATGGCCTATAGTACAAAGATTTGAATCGTAATAAGATGGAATACTACATTAAGGCACGCAAATGTAGGAAATTTCTCATCTATATCTGTAGGTTGAATTATGTATTGAGTTGAGTCTACAAAGGATTTCTTGTTTTGAAAATTTTAAGTCTTGTAATATTATTAATTTTTTTTATAAAAAAATATATTAATTTTTTTAGAAATAATATTTTATTAATTTATCACAAATAAAATGGGTTATATTTCATATCAAGTTCAAAAAATTGCATTCGGATTGGTATATATATATATATATATATATATTGGTAGCGTCAAGAACCTTTTTTTTTTTTTTTGAAAGAGTAGCGTCAAGAACCTTTAGCCGAGCGGTTGAGCTCATGGCTGGGATTCCACGGGACCCGGGTTCGACACCTTCCCCCTCCCCCAAAATAATATATATATATATATATATATATTGGTAGCAATAATTATGCATCAAATTTAAATGTATGAGATTAGAATCGAATTTACTAGTCAAATTGTAAAATATCTAAAGACACTTCATAATTGATCTCATTCAATTGATTGAATTTCAAATGGATAACCTTTATCATATATATATATGTATATATATATGTATATATATATATAATCGCCCGCTTGATAGTCGTACTTGCACAACAGTTGGGGAAAAAGGGATAAGGTAAGTATGAAACTACCGTCGTTATATAATTTTTGCCACACTCTAATTCTTTAAAGATAATGGCAAACTTTTTTTTACTATAAATCTCAAATTATTACTTATTTATTTATAATTACTCACAAATATATAATTATTTATAATATTTATTTTATCATATACATTATTAAAGATAAACCACAAAAATTTAACTATTTCCAAAATAAAATCAAACTGGAATTATTTATCTGTTGACCCAACTTCTTCTATATATAGAAAAATTTTATATTTAAGAGACTATGTTTTACTGAAGTCTATCAAATTGTTCTTTAAAAAAATTTGAAAATATTAATAAATAAGGGGTGAGTCTAGCTACTCTGTGAATAGATAAATATGTAACAAGGGATAACAAATAAAGTTTAATAATACTTAATATATATTTAATCAATAATCAGCTGGATAATTAATTCTTGAAATCTTAAATATAACTTTAAAATATTTCTCAGTTTTCAAAAAAATAAAAAATAATTCAATTCATGCATCTTTTGTATACACTCAAATATAATTTATATTGATCTAACTTTAATCTAAAGGCGCGTGATGACTTATCTTGCAAGCTCAAGAAGAAAAATAGCTTTAATTCACATGTGCAGAGCAATTACCTTGACCAAGAGTAAATTTATAATATTATTAAATTTATATAAACATCTGTCATCAAGATGCGATCTCGTAAGATTATAATAAGAGTGCATATGAATTATTTATCCAGCACAGTCTAATCATTTAATCATATATATAAAAAATTAAACTACCATTATTTATTCTCAATTTATAATAAAATAAATATCATTCAAAAATAAATCATCATTTTGAATTCTATAAATTCTTTTCTAAAATCATAAATATATATAATACTTTAGAAACACAATGTTACACATTTATCCACTCACTAAGTAGTTGGACTCACCCCTTATTTATTAATATTTTCAAATACTTTTGGAGAGCAACTTGACAGACTCCAGTAGAACATAGACTCTTGAATATGAAATTTTTTATATATAAAAGAAGTTGGGTCAACAGATGAATAATTCCAGTTTGATCTTATTTTGAAAATAGTTAAATTTTTTTGGATTATCTTTAATGAAGTATATGATAAAATAAATATTATAAATGATTATACATTTGTGAGGAATAATAAATAAAAATTATGATTTAAGATTTACAGTAAAATAAGTTCACTCTAGCTTTGGAGAGTTGGGGTGTGACATTTAATTGTATCAAAGCATATATTATAGATTCTGTAGACTTGTACTTTTTCAGATAGAAATACCGTAATAATCTTAGTCGTATTTGCTTTATAGGATGATGCCACAAAAAGTATAAGATATTAGAGACTGTGGTAGTAATTATGGATGAGAAATTAAACATTAAATTAGAGAATGTTGGTCGATCTCATAGGGTATTCATTCATTCATAGCATATGCATTTATTATATATATATATATATCGATAGAAAGTTGATGTCATTAATTTAAAAAAAATTAATAGAAATTCTAATTATCTTTAGTTCATAGTTATACATATAATGGTAAAGTGATAAGGTAAAACTAAGCATTGATATATGTCAAATGAGAATATTAATTTGTGTGGGAATAGTATTAATATATATATATATACGTATATAATAAATAAAGAATAAAATAAAATAAAAATAAAAAGAAGAAAGAGAAATAGTTCAAATTATGAAAAAGGGAGTTTAAAGAATAAAATATATACATATTTTATACATGAAATATATCTAACTACATGTTTTATACAATCCAATAAATATTTTGTATATTTACGATATAAATGGATATTCAAACTTATGATTTTGATGTGAAACAAATAGCTTTGACTTTTATAGAGCAGTTTGACTGAAAACTGTCATAGTGGCAACTTGGTAATTACTACCAAAAGCTGTCATTGCAAACTGGACGTTCTAAGGGCCTAGACAAATGAAAAATGGGCAAACGAGTCAAAGTCACTGCTTTGCAGTGATGTCCATTATTTTTCAGCTAAATTTCATTGTTTAGGCCTTCGAAAATGCGTTTTACTGTTATGGCAGCTTAGGGCTGATTTTTATTTTCTTATTTAGAAATTATGTATCGAGGTTCCGTTTAGGCATTTTGTTTGCCTCGTAAATAATATTTTTCCATGTTTGTAATTGTTATTATTTTTTACAGCCTGTTGCCTTTTTGTGAAAACTTTCCTTATTTGAAATTAAGTTTTTGTAACCCTAAAACTATATATTGTAATGTTTCAGAAGTTGTAATCAGTTTTTGAGATTTTTAATAACATTACAGATAAGAAGTTTTTTCTCATTGTGTGTTTATTTCCTCAGCATTCACAAACTAAACAGGAATAACACAATTTCACCCTTGCTTATTTTACTTTCGCTACATCAGTTGGTATCAGAGCCTGGTTCGTTCTTGGACAACAATGACACTGCGAAGACAACCACAACAATGCATAGAAGAGGTTTATGAGCATGACCATATGGCCCACCTTGAGCAGCAAATGGAACAAAGGATAGGGGATCGGATGGGACAAATGATGGATGAACGAATGGAGCCGTTAATGGACCAGTTAATAGAACGGATGGTGCAGCTCATGAGAATAGGGCAAACCCTAACTAGCGGGGGAACCCTAGCATAGTTGGATCTAATAGGGTTTGATATTGAAGGAGGAACTTATTATGAAGATGAGCCACATAGATGATACAGAGCTCATGTTGTAGATAGGCACTAGAAATCTGGAATGAGAACAGAAATGCCAGAATGTCATTGCTGCCTTAAACAAGAAGAATTTTTGGACTGGTTGGCTACCACAGAAGAGATCATGGAATTTAAAGGAGTGCTTGATGATAGATGTGTCACCTTGGTTGTAACAAGGCTGTGAGATAGGACAGCGGCCTAGTGGCAGCAGTCAAAATTAATCAGGAACAGACAAGGCAAGGCTAAGATCGTCAATTGGAAAAAGATGAAGAAGCATCTGCGATCTGAGTTTTTGCCACACAATTTTTAGAGATTAATATACCAGAGATTATAGAATCTGAGACAGGAAGCCAAGTCAGTGGATGATTATACCACTAAATTCTACCAGTTGATAGCCATAAATGATATACACGAGACAGAAGACCAATTGATGGTGAGATATATTGGCGATCTAAGGGAGAAGATTTAGGATACTGTCAATTTGTTTGATATTGTCTCTATCTTTTCTGCCCATCAGAAGGCTTTACAGGTAGAGAAGCACTCTAGGCGAACAAGTACTTCAGCATCCTCTACCAATATAGGAGGCACTAGCAGTGGCAGTGGCAGTAACAGTGGCATCGGTGGCAGCGGTGCAACCAATCATGTAAGAGGGGTGATTAACAAAAGCACTGCTAATTCAAACCAATACAACATAACAACTCGTAGTGTAAGAAAATGCATTTGCAGTCTGAATGTAAGAAAATGGTAGGGAAAAAGGCACTCTTTATAGAAGCAGATGACTATGAAGATGAAGGTGTAGACCTTGTAGGAGAGCCAGTGTTTGATGAAGAAGATGTGGTTGATGAAGAGGTGGTAGCAGGAGATATAGGCATTTCCTTGGTCATTAGCAATCTTTTTTGACACCTAAGGCTGTTGAAGATGATTAGCTACGAAGTAACATTTTTTAGTCGACATGCACCATTCTTGGTAAGGTTTGTCGCTTTGTCATTGATGCTGGTAGTTGTGAAACTATTATTGCAGTAGAGGCAGTGCAAAAATTGGGAATGAAGACTGAGAAACATCCTAAGCCTTACAAACTGGCTTGGTTAAAGAAGGGTGGTGAGGTAACTATTTCACAATGAGCTTTAGTAACCTTTTTTATTGGTTCTAAATATAAAGATAGTGTGTGGTGTGATGTGGTTGCCACAGATGCATGTCATTTGTTGTTAAGAAGACCTTGGTTGTATGATAGGAAGGTAATTCATGATGTCCGTGCTAATACCTATTCATTTATTTTTAATAATGTGAAAATTGTATTTCTGCCCAGTAAAGAGCTAGAAAAGGTAAAACCAACTAGAGATGGTACCAAACTATTGTCGTTGGCAAGATTCATTGATGAGTTGTAGGGTTCATAAATGGTCTTTGAACTTATTGGGAAGGTGGTTGCAACAGAGTTGAAAGTGCCCAGTGAGGCAGCTCCTTTAGTGGCAGAATTTGAAGATGTCTTTCCTAATGAGCTTCTTGAGGGGTTACCACACTTACGTGATATTCAGCACCATATTGACTTAGAGCTTGGTGCGGTTTTGCCAAATAGACTATATTACCGGATGAGCCCTAGTGAACATGAGGAGATGCGGAGGCAGGTAGAGGAATTGGTAGCTAAGGGTCTTGTACTGGAGAGCTTAAGCCCTTGTGCAGAACCACCCTTGTTGGTTCCTAAGAAGAATGGATTATGGCGTATGTGTGTAGATAGTAGATCCATCAGCAAGATTACTATGAGGTACAGATTTCTCATCCCTCTTTTAGATGATTTACTGGATCAGATCAGTGATGCAACAATCTTTTCCAAGCTAGACCTCAAAAGTGGGTACCACCATATTCAGATGCGACCAGGGGATGAGTGGAAAATGACCTTTAAAACTAGAGAAGGGTTGTATGAGTGGTTGGTAATGCCATTTCTCTTGTAAAAAGCACCATGCACCTTTATGCGGGTTATGAAACAGGCACTGAGGCCATTCAATGGCAAGTTTATTTGTAGTATACTTTGATAATATTTTGATTTATAGTGCTAACCTCACAGAACACTTGCAATACCTGCGAGAGGTTCTAATTGTGCTTTGTAGAAAAAAATTTTATGCAGCAGTAAAGAAGTGTATTTTTCTGGCACCTAAGGTGTTGGTCCTAGGATACATGATTTGTGGAGAGGGGGATAAGTGCATAATTGATGATATTTTTCCCCTATTTCTTAATATGATTATTATCTAATTGAGTTTAATTTATTTGTTCAAGTGCTTTTTAGAGTTAATTTCAGGAATTCTTTGTATTTTTAGGCTTATGGTCATTTCGGAGGAATTACGGATGAAAGTAGAGGAAAAGAGAAAAATTCTTCAAGTGACACACCCATGGACATGGGCATGTCAATGGATGTGCCCTTGATACTACCATACAGAAGCATTGACACTCCCAGTAACATGGGCGTGTCACCGAGCGTGCCTATTGCAATGATTCACAGAAGTTGTGACACACCCGGTGACATAGGCATGTCACTGGACGTGCCTTATATTCAAAATCCTAGTGGCAATGACACACCCAGTGACATGGGCATGTCACTGGGCGTGTCAGGTGAAAATATCTTCACTATAAAAGCTGAGAGAAAGCGCAAATTAGGGATCCGATTTTCATTTTTTACAACCTAGAGCCGACTTCTGGAGAGAAAAAGAGAGTTTTGAAGCTGAGATTGAAGGTGAAGACACATTCTATACAAGATCTAAATCAAGATTCAAGGATTCAAGTGAAGAAATACAAATTATTCGCCATGGATTGTTTGGATTCTTTTACTTATTTCTCTTGTTCTGGTTTTCTGGTTTTGAACATGAACTAACTCATTCTCTATCTAGGTATTGATGAACCCTAGCTTTATTGTATGGATCGAATAATTTTATTTAATTAAATCATTTGATTGAGTTGTTTTATTCTTATAATGCTTAATAATTTATTTCCAATTGATAATAGCATGCTTATTGATTGGTTGCAATTTTCACATTATTGACTTGAGAAAGCTTGATATGAATAGAATATTCATAAGGATTGAGGATTGATTGAAGTGCTAGAGATAGACTTACAAGATCCTTTGGTTTATGATTCCTTGTTCTTAATGCAAGATCTATTTAATTGTGTTTGAGAAGAGATTCCATCATTCTACTTAGTGATTAGGGATAAATTCACTTGAGAAAGGTTTTAATCTAATTTAGAGGAATGCCAATTCAACTTTATTATTTGATTTAATTGGATTGATTTTCACAAATATATTTATGGCTAGGGGGATTCAATATCTGGATAGTATTTTCATCATCAATCCTTTTTGCACAACACTTAATCTCTCTTTACTTTAAGTTATTAAGTTAATCATCTGTAATTACAAACTTTCCAAAACTATTGATTTGCTAAACAACAGTTAAAATTTGCACTAGTACTTGGCCTTGTCCCCAGTGGAACGATAACTCACTCACTATTTTATTACTTGAGCGACCCATGCACTTACAGTATTGCAATAGCATATATTCGCACCATCAAGTTATTGGCACCGCTGCCGAGGACAACGATTTTCAATATTAGTAATATGATCAAGACTGTTGATTTAGTTTTTATTTTATTTTATTTTAACATAAGTTCTTATTTTTTGACTATATCATTCTAGGTACTTCTTCCCGTTTATGACCCGAGCTAGTTCTTCCCAACTCCTTGAATTAGATCAAGAGTTAGAGAGAACATTGAGGAGAAAGCAAAAGGAAGAAGAGGAAATAGTTCTGGCAGAGACAGAACCAAACTTTGAAGATCTCATCTCAGAAGAAGAACTGAAAATAATGGCAGAAATGAGCCAAGGACAATGCTGGAGTTTGCTAGGCCTACTCTTAATGGGGCTGAATCAAGCATACAGAGACCGGTGATTGCTGCAAATAAATTCGAGATAAAGACAAATGTCATTCAAATGGTGCAGCATACTTGTCAGTTTGATGGGTTCTCAGACGAAGATCCTAATGCACACATTGAGACTTTTCTAGAAATATGTGACACATTCAAGATACAGAATGTCTCTGAAGATGCAATTAGGCTGAGGTTGTTCCCATTCACGCTCTGAAGTCTTTCCCCCCAAACACTTTTATTACATGGGGCCAATTAGTGTTTAGATCATTTTTGTATTTGTTTTTAGTATGATTTTATGTGTATTTTAGTTAATGTTTTGATTAATTTTTGTTTTAAGTGTGTTTAAAGTGTTTGTTTTAGGTTTAGGTGCAAAAAGACCCTTGGAAGATCAAAACAGTGCAAGAAAAGCATGAACCAAGTGTTTTATTAGTTTTTGTTACAGATTTGTGTCCTGTTTATTATGATAATTATTGTTTTACTTAGGTATTTTGGTTAGTTTTTATCGGTTTATTTAGTGTTTTCATTAATTTTGGTAGTTTTAGTTTATTTCAGTGTTTATGTCATTTTTTATCTAGTTTTTAGTATGGTGTTTGTGTTTTGTTGATTATTGTTTATTTACTCTTGTTTAAAGTTTGTTTCAAGTTTTGTTTTATGTTAAAAAGCCAAGGAACCAAGACTGAAGGAAAAATGGACAGTAGCTGACACATGCAGAGGACATGGCCAAGTCAGTGGCCGTGTCCCATACTAAGTTAAAGAGGAAGTTCAAGACACAGAGAGGGACACATGCAAGGGACACGGCCAAGTCACTGGCCGTGTCCCTCCAAAAAGGTCCAACACGGCCAAGTCACCTCCAACACGGCTGTGTCACTCAACCAAAGAAGAAAAGAAGAACAATTTTCACAGAAGCAAACACAAGCAAGGGACACGGCCAAGTCACTGGCCGTGTCCCTCCAAAGACCACCAACACGGCCAAGTCTCATCCAACTTGGCCGTGTCTCTCATGAACCAAAGACGTAGCGGATTTTTAAAGCGGAGAATTCATATAAAAGAGAAAAAAGAAGCTAGGGTTGGGTTGTTGAAAGTTTGAGAGCAGATTGAGCCGTCAAAGATAGTTTAGGTTTTGATAACTTGTTTTCTTTGATTTTTTATTACATTTTGGATTAAACTAGCTAGATTAGATTGTTCTTGCCATTGATACATCCTTCTTGCAAGATTTGAACAAGAGATTCTTCAGAAGTTTCAAGGAGTTTGTAACTTGGTTTTTTTCTTGAACTTTATCTCTTTATTTTCATTGGAATTGTATTTATGGATATTATCATGTCTGAATTGATTTCTTTGAATATTAATGAGATGAGTACATTTTATAGCATTATGAACTAATTTGATCTAGTCTAGGGTTTGTATGGATATGCTATGATTGTATGAATTAGTTATTACTCTTAACTCAATTATTTCTTTAAGCCTTTATTGAATGAATTATTGCTAATATATAATTGATTGGCCACCAATTATGTGTTTTAGGTATTAGATTGTAATATCCTCATATATGCCCTAGAAGTTGTGATTATGTTGTTGTTGTTGTTATATAATTGGATTGAATATATGTGTTAAATTACAAGAGAAAAGAAATAGAGAAAAGAATGTTTATGTATATGTGATTTGGGAAAGAATTTAGGGTTTAGAGAGAATGGTATATGTTGTGTATATGATGATATATATAACATATAAGTTGGTCAAAATGAAGAGTCAAGGAAAGAAGATATTTATTTTTGTTAAGTGTGAAGTTACTATAAAGGGCATGTAATGAATGGTAATCAAGACAAATGGTATAAGGGTGTTTAGGTAATTACTCTTGTTGAATCACTTGGTGGAGATTTAAAGAGGTGATATTTTGTCTTTTCTTCATTTCCTTCTTCTTCTTCTTCTTCTCTTCTCCACGTTGGTTGGCTCCTCCTTAGACAAGAGAGAGCAAAGTGAGATTTGTTTAATTCTAACATCAAATTGAAGGGAGAATCAAAGGATTTAATTGAAGATTTGTGAAATTCAACAACTTAGGTAAGTTCTTTCTCTTGATTTTCCTTTGTTCTTTTGAAATTGTGTTTGGGATTGGTGAGTTGATATGGATGGTTGATTAAGTGTGTTTGTGATGTGTTTTTAAGCATTAAGTTTTGAAAGAAGTGAATTGTCATTGATTTGGGAAGTGAAGAAGTCTTGGAAAAGGAAGTGTTTAGAAGTGGTGCTTAAGGTAAGTACACACTTGTTTCTCTTGCTAATTGAAGTTGTTTGAAAGTTTGATTATTATATGTTGGTGATGAAAATGTTGTGATGAGTATGTAAAATAATTGCTAATGATGTTGATTATGTCCATTTGAATGAGGTTATGTTGTGTACAATGTGTTTTAAGTTAACCAAAAGAAGTTTGGCTACATTTAGGGTTTATGTATGAGAGACGTAATTTGGGACGGTCGCTATTTAGTCATGTGCGGTCGCGACTTAGGTCGGACTTCTGACCGCGAAACCTACTGTGATAGGGTTTCATCTTTTGATTGTGAAGTGCGGTCGCGACTTAGGTCTGGCTTCTGACCGCGAAATCTACTGTGATAAGGTTTCATCGTGTAACTGTATGGCGCGGTCGTATTCAGGTGAGGCGCGACCGCTAGAAGTGTTCTGTTCTGCTTTATTTGAAGCAATTTAATTTTTGTAACAAGATTCTCAAATACATGTTAAATAGATCATCCATATGAGTTGTCAAGGATCAAAATAGAGATCATTTGTCTAACATCATTGTTGAGATTGAACAATGTTATATTATGTATTGTGAATGGTAATGTATTATATTGTTTGCATAACGTGACTAGTGTTATGACTTAAATAGCGCGAAAGAGGCGATGATCGTTCAAAAAGGTACGTACAATGTAATTTGTTATGATAAACGTTTTAATAATGAATGATGTTAACGTGTCTTGAGAAATGATTGAAATGAAATAAATAGACATATTGTTTATATGACGATGAATTTAAGATACATATGCAATGAAATTAATGATGTATGTTCGAATAATGACATGTTCGTGTAGTTAATGTAATTGATGTTGTATATATATATATATATATATCAATAATGATGTGTATGATGTGAAGCCATTGTGATTGGCTATGATGATTCAAATGTGATATAATGAATGAAATGTGATATGATGATTCAAATGTGCAATGATGATTTAAATGTGATATAAAGCCATTGTGATTGGCAATGATGATTCAAATGAGATGTGAAGCCATTGTGATTGGCTATGATGATTCAATTGAAAGAGATAAGGCATGGTTGCCTAATTGATGATGAGATTGATAATGAAATAATAAATGGATTGTGTAACTAATGTGTTATTCGATTTCAGAGTTCTGGGTTTGGAGGCATGCCTATAAAATGAAAAAGGTAACAGTCTTGCCGGGTTGAGGATCTCTTCATTTTGAGTTGAATTGAGATCCAAGAGACTGGGTCTGTTACACTATGAGAAATTGTAATTATGAGATATATGATTGGTAACAGTCTTGCCGGGTTGAGGATCACCTCGAGTTTAGCCGAGTTGATGATCCAAGAGACTGGGTCTGTTACGCTATCCATGGATAGAGATATTGATATATGATGCCTACGGGCTTGATAATTATGATTATAGACCAAAGCAGTAACTCTGAACTTTGAATAACATATTAGTGTTTTGGGCCCGAGTCTGTCTTTATTGTCAATGTGAAATGCAAGTATTGAAATATTGATTGTGAGTATTAATACTGAATTATGCTCAGTGAATTGTGAATAATATAATGTTATTAAGTGTAATATGTAAATGAATTGTGATTGATGATAAAGGTTGTCTTTATTGGAAATGTGATTTATGATTTGTATGATATGTAATTTGTGTATTGCAATAATGAGTGATATGATGTGTAATGTGTGTATTGCAATAATGAGTGGTATGATAGGTAAAGTGTGTATTGCAATAATGATTGGTATGGTATATATAATGTAGGGGTATTAATATATTGGTTTTGAGTATTGGTGATGCATTGGGGTTGGTGATAATATTATGTATATATGTACATCATATATGAAATTAGCTATGATATATTAAAGATGAAATTAAAAAGAAAAGAAAATATGATAAGAACTAATTATATATTGAATTGATGTATCATTATATGTCAATACTTTTATACTACATGTTTATATCTTTATAGTTGGACTACTAAGCTCTCGGGCTTAGCGCAGGTGTTTATTCGCGCAGGTATATAGATGGAAGATATGAAGTCTTTTATTATGCCACAAGAAGAGTAAAGTTTGTCGAGACCAACTAGAGGGTAATGCATACATGTATAAATTTTAATTATCATGTATTTCTGACGAGAGAGTATTTATATATATAAATGAAGTTTTGATAAAGATAATGATTTTGTAAATGTTATTTAAATTAATGTATTATGGTTTGAACTCTGTTACAGGTTTTTAAAAAGGTAACGAAAAGTGACATCCTTATACTTTATATATTTACTGTATGTATACTAGGTATACGTATAGTACTTATATAGGGTATCGGGGTGTTACATAGATGATGGATTGAGAGATGAAGTCTAATACTGGAACAATTCAATTAAGGACTTAGGTGAATTAGAGATATAACCTAGGAAAAGATTATTTTAATTGGAACAAGATTATTTGAGAGAGGTTTGAATGCGAGAGCTTATTTCCTTTATTCAATTAATTAAGTTGCTTGAGATTTAATCTTTGAAATTAAATTGGTTAAGAGGAATAACCGTTCATACATATAAGTAGCAGAGAAGTGCAAACCCTAGATCTTCTTATTAAGTGAATCAAATCATCAGCTCAATTTACTTTTACTGTTTTAAACTTCGATCAATTTGTCTTTATTAATTGTTAGCAATTGAATTTTCTTCATTACTTGTTATTTATAATCTGATAATCAATTAGCCACTTTAGCTTCCTTGTGAGACGACCTTGGGACGATCACCTTTGCTACAGCTACCTCGTATACTTGCGAGTGACTCTTTGTGGTAGAGTTAATTCGAGCGTAACACCAAGCAAGACATGGCCAAGCCTCTTAGCCAAGCCAAATCAGGCTTGGCCGTGTCCCTCAAAAATGGAAAAAGACAGTAGCTGACACACCCAAGAGACACGGCCAAGCCACTGGCCGTGTCTCACCTAAAGAACAAAACCACAGAATCCAAGAAAATAAGCAAAAATAAGAACAGAAGTGGACACATTCATGTGACACGGCCAAGCTTGTGGCCGTGTCACTCCTTTAAAACTAAAGAAAAGAAAGAAAAGAAAAAAAGGAAGCAGTGAGGGACACGGCCAGATGGCTTGGCCATGTCCCAAAGGAAAGCGTGTCACCCTAAATTTATATAAATTCGTTGCACGAAATAAGAAAGGGGACTTTTTCTTTTGGGCTTGGACGGCTAGGGCTAGGGAGAGAGGACACTCTCCTTGGTCCTTCATCTTCAACCTCCATTCCTGTCCTCTTCATCTTCTACATCTTCCATTGATAAGCTTCAATTTGGTTCTTTGGGATCAAGTGGGTTAACAAGCTCTTAAAGGTTGAAGAAACTTCATTGAAAGGTTTGGTTACTTGAGAAAGCTCCAATACATCTCTCAAAGGCATAATCAATTGAAGGTTTGGTGACTTGAGAAAGCTCCATTCCACATTGCAAAGGAGAATCAACCATTGAAGAGGGCTTGAGTTCTTCATCATACATCAAGTGGAGCTAGGAGGAAGACTAGTAATCCTACTCTTGGCATCTTCACAAGGGGTTTTTCTATTCTCTCTTTTAATTCATTTCAATATTTTTTTTGTTATATTAAGAGAATTGATATTGCAATTGGACAATTTTTATTTGATTTATATTGAGTTGAATGAATGTTTTAAATTGATGATGTTGAGCTAAATACCCATGCCTAGGGTTTGTAGTATATTTAATTGAATGCTTTGACTTGATATTTCCATTGATGTACCTTGTTGTTGGTCGATTGCATTGGATTGTATGCTAGGTTGATAGATTAGCTACCTATTGATCTCTAGATATTGAATGAAGGACCGAGAGGTGAAATTCGATATCGAAATTATGCAATCGACTACCCTATGAATGAATTAGAAATATAAGTTCTAGGGTTTAGTTAATTTGCAAATGTAATTGGTCATTGTTAATTCATGAATGTGAGAACTAATGGATTAGTAATTGACTAATTAACCTTAAGGAACAAATTAATTTACAAGGTTATGTTAATGGATAATTGAGAATTGAGTTTTGATTGAATGGACCTGTAACCCTAGGCACCTTCCCAAGAATCGATTTGATCTTGTACAACCTTCATACATAAACCCTACACTCCTTAATCTTAGGTTTAAATTGTTCTTTTACATTCCAACACAACAAACTTCCGCATTTAAATACTTGTCAATCAAGCTATTATGAATCACACCTTCTTGGGGAAACGACCTTGGGGCGATCACCTTTGCTACAGCTACCTCGTATACTTGCGAGTGGCGCTTGTAGTAGAACTTAATTTGAGCGCAACAATTAGCAGAAAAATTCCTAGAGAAATATTTTCCACCTTCCAGGACTGCCAAGTTGAGGAATGATATTTCATCTTTTCTCCAACTAGATGGTGAAACTCTTTATGATGCTTGGGAAAGATTCAAAGATTTATTGAAAAGATGTCCTCACCATGGGCTTCTGTGTGGCTTCAGTTTCAAACTTTCTATAATGGATTGAATTATGCAAGTAAGCAGTCCATCAATGCAGCTGGCGGAGGTACCATAAATAATAAAACACCTGAAGAAGCAAGGGATTTGATTGAAGACATGGCCCTTACAAATTATCAGTGGCAAACCCCAAGGGAACAAGGGAAATTAAGGGTTGCTGGTTCATATCAATTGGATCCCATAGTTGCTTTGATAGCACAGTTGGAAGCAATGAACAAAAAGATTGATTCTTTAGCTTCTTCTTCTTCGGGGAAAGTAATGTAGGTGATGTCTTGTGAATGGTGTGGGGGTGGACATCAAAGTCAAGATTGCCAAATTGGTAACATGTTTGCTAGGCAAGATCAAGTAGATTATGTTGGAAATATGCCAAGGCAACAACAGAATAATCCCTACAGCAACACGTACAATCTGGGGGTGGAGAAATCATCCTAATTTCTCTTGGAATAATCAGAGTAATCCAAGATCTCCCCCTGGTTTCCAGTAGCCTCAACATCAACAAGCTGCCCCTCCAAGAAAGAGTAATTTAGAGGACATGATGGAGAAATTTATAGCAGCATCTGAAACCAGGTTTCAGTCAACTAAAACCACCCTTAGAAATTAGCAAGCCTCTATTCATAATTTGAAGAATCAGGTGGGGCAAATTGCCAAGCTACTTAGTGAGAGACCACAAGGGAGTTTACCTAGCAACACTGAGGCAAATCCTAAAGAGCATCTTAAGGCAATTACACTAAGGAGTGGAAAAGAAATCAAGGGCAATATGGTTGAAAAAAGAGAAGAAGTGGCAGAGAAAGGGCTGAAGTACAAGAAAAGAAAAAAAAGATGATCCTACTGTCACTTTGGGAGAGAAAGCTGTAATAGAAAGTGAGAAAGAGAACCAGCCACAAGAAAGCAGCTCAATAATGAAGGAATTTCGACCTAGAGTACCATATCCGGCAAGGTTGAATAAGGACAAGATTAATGCTCAGTTCGGTAAATTTCTTGAACTTTTTAAACAATTGCACATTAATATTCCATTTGCTGAAACTTTGTCACAGATGCCTAAATATGCTAAATTTTTGAAAGATATCCTTTCTAACAAAAGGAAACTTGAGGAAGTGTCTTTAGTGCATTTGTCTGAAAAGAGTTCGGCATTTTTGCAAAAGAGGTTACCTAAGAAGTTAAAAAACCCAGGTAGTTTTACCATTCCATGTTTGATAGGTAACCTTGAGGTTAAAAGTGCACTGGCTGATTTGGGAGCTAGCATAAGTGTTATGCCCTATAAAATGTTTAAGGAGTTAGGCATTGGCAAACCTAAACCAACACTTATGAGCATCCAACTTACTGATAAGTTAGTAGTCCACCCTCATGGCATTATAGAGGATGTGTTGGTAAAAGTCAGGAATTTCATTTTCCTCAATAATTTTGTTGTCATCGATATCGATGAGGATGCGGATGTTTCACTTATTCTTGGTAGGCCATTTTTAAATACAGCCCGTGCCCTTATCGATGTTCATGATGGCACATTAACTTTGAGAGTGGGTAGTGAAAAAGTTATTTTTAGAATACTTGATGCTATGAAACACTCACTTACACTTTATGAGATGGATTCATGCAATGATGTTATTAAGCATGAAATCGTCAATTGTATTACTAACATTGTGTCCAAGGATCCCCTTGAGCTGTGTTTATTGCAAGAAAATATTGAGGATCGAGAAGCAATGGAGCAGCTTGCTTTTCTTGAAGCAAGCAAATCATTCAAATGTCAGGCATATGAAACTATTGAGATGCCAAAGGAAGAAAAGACAAAACCATCTGTGATTGATCCACCCAACTTGGAACTTAAGCCCCTTCTAGATCACCTTGAGTATGGATTTCTGGCGGAGAAAAAGAAATTGCCAATAATTCTGAGTTCCCACCTATCTTCTAGGCAGAAGGTAAAGCTCATCCAGTTGTTGCAGAAGCATAAGAAAGTGATAGCTTGAAAGATAGCAGACATCAAGGGTATCAGTCCATCCTATTGTACTCACAAGATACTGATGGAGGATGAATTCAAGCTAGTAGTGCAACCACAACGGAGACTAAACCCAAAGATGAAAGATGTGGTGAAGGTTGAAGTGATAAAACTACTTGATATAGGGATTATATATCCGATCTCGGATAGCTCTTGGGTGAGCCCAGTTCAAGTAATGCCGAAGAAAGGAGGGATGATGGTGGTCCCTAATGAAAATGATGAGCTGATTCCAACAAGAACAGTTACTGGTTGGAGGGTTTGCATCGATTACCGAAAATTGAATGATGCAACTAGGAAGGATCATTTTCCTTTGCCCTTCATTGATCAGATGTTGAAGAGGTTATCCGGTAATGAGTATTACTGCTTTTTGGATGGTCTTTTAGGCTATTTTCAAATTCCTATTGCCCCGGAAGACCAAGAGAAAACTACATTCACCTACCCATATGGGACATTCGCATATCGAAGGATGTCATTCGGGTTATGCAATGCACCTGCGACTTTTCAGAAGTGTATGGTGGCAATCTTTGATGAGCTTATTGAGGATATTATGGAGGTGTTTATGGATGATTTCTTGGTTTATGGCAGCTCATTTGAAAGATGTTTGGAAAATCTTGAAGGAGACTTGATTAGATGTGAGGAAACAAACTTGGTGCTTAATTGGGAGAAGTGTCATTTCATGGTTCAAGAGGGAATCGTGTTGGGACACAAAATTTCAAGCAAAGGTATTGAGGTATATCGGGCTAAGGTAGGCACCATCGAGAAGCTATGACCACCCACATCTGTAAAGGCCATCAGAAGTTTTTTAGGACATGAGGGCTTTTATCAGATGTTCATACGAGATTTTTCTAAGATATCCCACCCACTAACAAGACTCCTTGAGAATGATGTGGATTTTGTTCTTGATGAGGAATGTTTTAGAGCGTTCACAACTCTTAAGGAGAAATTGACCCATGCTCCAATCATGGTAGCTCCCAATTGGAATCCACCATTTGAACTAATGTGTGATGTGAGTGATTTTGCAGTGGGAGCAGTCTTAGGTCAACGCAAAGAGAAATACTTCTAGCCTATCTACTATGCAAGCAAGACTTTGAACACAGCTCAAGCTAATTACACAACTACAGAGAAAGAGCTACTAGCTATAGTTTTTGCTTTTGACAAGTTTAGATCATATCTGATCTTGTCAAAAGTGATTATTTATACAGACCATTCGGCTTTAAGGTATTTATTTGTGAAAATTGATGCAAAGTCTAGGTTAATTCGTTGGGTCTTATTATTGTAGGAATTTGACTTGACGATGCTAAAAATCTGGCAGCAGAACACCTTTCTCGCTTGGAGAATCCAACCTTGGAGAGGTTTGAAGAAGGGGACATTGATGATCATTTCCCCGATGAGCAGCTGTACGCCATGGTAAGTGAGGTAAGTAGTTTAAATTTTGAAACACCTTGGTTTGTAGATTTTGCTAATTATTTAGCTGTTAGGGAACTTCCTATGGACTTAACTTATCAAGGAAAGAAGAAATTCTTTTTCGATTTAAAATATTATTTTTGGGAGGATCCCTTTTTGTTTACATTATGTAAGGATCACATGATCCGACGGTGTGTGGCATGGCCTGAAACGATGAACATTCTCAGTCAATGCCACGCTGGACCAGCTGGTGGTCATATGGGAGCCAATAGGACTGCTCAAAAAGCACTAGAATTAGGATTTTATTGGCCCACTTTGTTTAGGGATAGCTACGAATTTGTGAACCATTGTGATCTTTTCCAAAGGACTGGAAACATTTCATCTCGTGATGAGATGCCCCAAAATGGAATTCTAGTCTGTGAAGTCTTTGATGTATGGGGGATCAATTTTATGGGACCGTTTCCAAACTCCTTTGGTAACAAATATATTCTTGTAGCTATAGACTATGTCTCTAAATGGCCTAAGTCTAAGCCTTAGCAACCAATGATACCAGGGTAGTGATGAAGTTTTTGAAAAAGTTGTTCTCTCGATTTGGTACACTGAAAGGAATCATAAGTGATAGGGGTACTCACTTTCATAATGTTCAGCTCGAGAAAGTTTTTAAAAGATTAGGTGTTTGTAACACCCCCATATCCAATGCACACACACTACAACCACAACAATGTAGCATAAGTGCACCAAACATAGGGATGCTACGGTTTTCTTAACATTCAAAACACTTTAAACTTGATACAATACCCTTATCATTATACATTATAGAAAAGTAGATCATTTACTTATAAAACAAAACATATTAGTTATATATATATATATAAATATTTAAATATTACACAGCGGAAGTTATAAAATATGTACATATTTACATATTAAACATTTCTTTACAAAATATAAAGAAGTATACATGATTGGCAAGTCTGCTTTGATCTTTAAGCTCCCAAAATGGATTCTTCAAGGTCTACTCTCACTTGGTCTTAATGAACTCTCGGTTTCAACTCTATCAACTCTATTACCTGCGCGATTAAACACTATCGCGCTAAGCCAACGGCTTAGTAAGATAATCATGCTAATGATATGACTTAGTGCAATGCAATGTCATTTCACAATCCATATTATACATGTAACATCATATATGCAAAACTAACAACATACTTTCACATTACATATCTTTTCATATACCTCATTAGTATTCATTTAACCATTCATAATCAACACTAAACAAAGACAAGCATGGGCCCAAGACACACTAATATGCCATTCAATTTTCGGAGTTAATGCTTTGGTTTTGTTATCACATTTATCAATATCATATACCCAACTAGGCTTCAAGGATTAAGTTCAACCAAGCTTCAAGGGGAGCAAAGCATGCTAAGCTTCTACCCAACTTGGCTTCAAGAACTAACCCAACCTAGTTTCAAGGGTGGTAACATCTCAATTAGGCTTCAAGGATTCAATCCAACCTAACTTCAAGAGATTGTTACACTTATTAGGCATGCCACCAACAACCAACTCTGAAAATGGAATAACACATTAGTCACACAATTCATTTATTATTCAATTATCATTTTCATTCTCAATTCTCAACAACATTTAGGCAAACATGCCTTATTTCTTTCAATTGCATCATCATAGCCAAACACAATGGCATTGTCTAATATCATGTCTTATTTGAATTATCATTGCATCTTTGATATACATTTCAATTTCAATGTATATTACTCATGAAACACATTACCATTCACAATGCATAACATAACATTGTTCAATCTCAACAATGCAATTAGGGCAAAGAACAATTGATATGATTCATAGTTTTAGGACCTTACACATGCATTTGATTATATCATTCATTGACTCAAGTGTGTTTAAAGTGTTTAGGGTTAGGTTTAAGGACCAACCTACCTTTGGAGAACCAAAGCAATGCAAGAAGAACAAAGAATTAAAACCCTAACCCACACAATTGAGGGACACGGGCAGCCACTTGAGGGACACGGCCAAGCTTGTGGCCGTGTCACTCAACCCACTTGGACAGTAAGCAACACGGGCAAGGGACACGGCCAAGCTTGTGGCCGTGTCTCTTAAACCAAAACTCACAGTAGCTAACACAGCTTGGGAACACGGCCGTGTCACCCAAAAACTAATCCAACACGCCCAAAATCCCTTGGCTTGGCCGTGTCACACATTGCTTTTGGCTGTGTCGCCCAAAACACAAACCCTAATATGCACAACTCTCCTCCAAATTGCACTCAAACTCATCAAACACCTTATAACATGTTTCAAATGAATGGAATCAATGTTCTAAACACAAATTTTACATGTTTAACACAATATTCCTTATTAAAACACATCAACCAAAACATTTAAACACATACCATCTCAAACCCTAAAACCAACTTTACACTTGAACTTCCACTATCAAAATCCATTTAAACTTACAACCTTCACAACCAAACCAACCTCAATTCAATCTTTTAACTAACAATCAACTTTAACACTTGTAAACACATATCAAACACACCAAATCATCAACTCAACAATTCACAATACACCTTAGCCACAACTTCAAAATTAATAAAAGAAAACAAGAAATTACTTACCTTAAATGAAGAATTTCCACAAATCTCTAACCAAACTCTTTGATTGCCTCTTCAATTTACTTCTTGCCTCAAGAACACCTCCCTTTCTCTTTGCTATTTGGAGAGCCGGCCACTTCAAGAAAGAAAGAAGAAAATGCACAAGTCAAACACCTTTTCTTCTTTTAATCTCCACCATGCATTTCATTTCAAGCAATTACTCATATACCCCTCATCACTTAACTTAGATTTTGTCTCTTATAAACCCAATTAAGTAATTTCACATGCCATATATAAATCTCCTCTTGCATTGACTCTCTCTCTTTGACCATTATATATGTTATATATATTACCATATACACAACATATAAACTTGTCTCTAAACCCTATTTCTTCCCAAACCACATATACATATACTTTTCTTTTCTCAATTTAAACCAACAACAACAACAACAACAACAAAACTTCTAGGGCATGCATAGGGATATTACAATTCTCCCCCTCTAAAAAGAAAATTTCGTCCTCGAAATTACCTAATATCAAAGCTGAAACAACTGCGGATATTGTTCTTGCATGGATTGTTCACTTTCCCAAGTTGCTTCTTCTTTTCCATGATTCTTCCATAGAACTTTCATCAATGGCACACTCTTGTTCCTCAACTCTTTCACTTCTCGTGCCAAGATAGTAACTGGTTCCTCTTCAAATGTCAAGTCTGGGCTCACTTCAATAGATTCAAATGGCAACACATGAGATGGATCCGACCTATATCTCCTCAACATAGAAACATGGAATACATTATGAATACGATCCAACTCAGGTGGCAAAGCAAGTCGATACGCCACTGGCCCAACTCTTTCTAACACTTCATACGGCCCAATGAAACGAGGACTCAATTTTCCTTTTCGACCGAACCTCAAAATCTTCTTCCAAGGAGACACTTTCAGAAATACCTTATCTCCAACATCAAACTATATGTCTCTCCTTTTCAGATCTGCATAAGACTTCTGTCGGTCTGAAGCTGCTTTTAATCTGCTTCGAATCAACTTTACTTTCTCTTCAGTTTCTTGAATCAAATCAGGCCCAATTATTTTACCTTCACCAAGTTCACTCCAACAAAGAGGTGTCCTGCACCGTCTACCATACAATGCTTCAAACGGTGCCATACCAATGCTGGATTGGTGATTGTTGTTGTAAGCAAATTCCACAAGAGGTAAAAACCTATCCCAACTTCCAGAGAAATCGATGACACAGCTTCTCAACATATCTTCAAGAATCTGTATCACCCTCTCTGACTGTCCATCTGTCTGTGGATGAAAAGCAGTGCTGAAGTGCAGTCGAGAACCCAAAGCACTATGCAAACTCTTCCAAAATCTTGAAGTAAACCTGGGATCTCGATCAGACACTAAAGAAGTTGGAACACCATGCAGTTTCACAATCTCATGGATATACAGCTCAGCCAACCTCTCCAAAGAGTAATCCATCCGCACCGGAAGGAAATGAGCTGTCTTAGTCAATCTATCGACAATCACCCATATGGCATCATGTTTCTTTTGTGTCAATGGCAAACCAGACACAAAGTCCATTGTCACTCTCTCCCATTTCCATTCAGGCACTGTTAAAGGTTGAAGCAACCCTGTTGGAACTTGATGCTCCGCTTTTACTTTCTGACAAGTAAGACATTTCGACACAAAATCTGCAATATCTCTCTTCAACCCAATCCACCAGTAATGCTGTCTCAAATCATGATACATCTTCGTATTACCCGGATGCATAGCAAACATCGACTGATGAGCTTCTTCCAAAATGACTCTTTTCAAATCAGCATCATCGGGTACACACAATCTGCTCTTGAACCAGAGACTCCCATCACTCTTCACAATAAAATCTCTACCCTTTCCACTCTGACAATCCGAAACAATCTTCTGTATCTTTTTATCAGCCAACTGAGCTTCTTTGATCTGATCTAACAAAACCGGCTTCAATTGCAACTGTGCCAATAATGCACCATCAACACAAAGTACAACACTGGCATGCAATGCTCTTAACTCAACAAGCAACGAGAGCGAGTAAACTGTTAAACCAGTTAAAGACTTCCGACTCAAGGCATCAGCAACAACATTTGCTTTACCTGGATGATAATCAATCAAGCAGTCGTAGTCTTTAATCAATTCTAACCATCTCCTCTGACGAAGATTGAGTTCTTTCTGGACACCCAAATACTTCAAACTCTTGTAATCAGTGTAGATGAAACATTTCTCCCCAAACAGATAGTGGCGCCAAATCTTCAATGCAAACACAATGGCAGCCAATTCCAAATCATGGGTCGGATAGTTAAGCTCATGCGGTTTCAACTGTCGAGATGCATAAGCTATAACTTTCCCTTCCTGCATCAATACACACCCCAAACCTCTATGTGAAGCATCACTGTAGATCACATATGGTTTGCCTTCCACAGGTAAAGTAAGAACAGGCGCTTGAGTCAACATATCTCTCAACTATTCAAAGCTAGCTTGACACTGATCAGTCCACACAAATCTCATTCCCTTACGAAGCAATCTGGTGAGTGGAGTAGCTATCAAAGAAAACCCCTTCACAAACCGCCGGTAATAGCCTGCCAAACCCAGAAAACTTCTAACTTCAGTCACTGACTTTGGTGGACTCCAATTCAGAATAGCTTCAACTTTACTCGGATCAACTCTAATACCTTCTGCTGAAACTATATGACCAAGAAAAGCGACTTGATCCAACCAGAACTCACACTTCGACAATTTGGCAAACAACTGCTTTTCTCTCAAAATCTGCAACACAATCCGCAGATGCATATCATGTTCCTCTTCATTCCTTGAATACACTAGAATATCATCGATGAAGACCACTACAAACTGATCCAAATAGGGCCTAAACACCCTATTCATCAAATCCATGAAAGCTGCAGGTGCATTCGTCAGACCAAAAGGCATAACTAGAAATTCATAATGCCCATACCTGGTCCGGAAAGCTGTCTTCGGGACATCTTCAGCTCTAACTCTCAGCTGATGGTACCCTGATCTCAGATCAATTTTGGAGAACACTGACGCTCCCTTCAACTGATCAAAGAGATCATCGATTCTAGGCAAAGGATATTTATTTTTAATAGTCACCTTGTTCAATTGCCTATAATCGATACACAACCTCATAGTACCATCTTTCTTCTTCACAAATAATACAGGAGCTCCCCAAGGAGAAACACTGGGGCGAATAAATCCTTTATCCAATAACTCCTATAATTGCACGTTCAACTCCCTCAATTCTGCTGGTGCCATTCTATAAGGAGTAATAGAGATAGGAGTGGTACCAGGCAACAATTCAATACCGAACTCCACCTCTCTCTCAGGAGGTAACCCTGGCAACTCCTCTGGAAACACATCTGGGAACTCAGCAACTGTGGCAATGCTATCAATAGGGGAACCCTTCACTCTAGTATCCACCACATGAGCAAGATAGGCTTCACACCCCTTTCTAATCAATCTCCTAGCTGCAACAGCTGAAACAAATAAGGAGGCTAGCTGTTCCTGCTCATTAGATACTATCACCTCTCTACCATCAACAGTTCTCAAAGAAACAATTTTCTTTTTACAATCCACCATAGCTCCATGTCGAGATAGCCAATCCATACCTAAGATCACATCATATTCCTTAAATGGCATCTCAATCAAATCTCCAAGGAACTCCTCACCCTGCACCCTCACTGCACTATCCCGGTGCACTTTACTAACAATCACACTATGCCCTAACGGATTTGTCACCAACACATCAAATCCTAGGGACTCAGCATGCACATCAAATACAGGCAAAACAGATGCACTAATATATGAATGCGTGGAACCCGGATCAATCAAAGCAAGTACTGAAGTATCAAATAAAGAAAAAGTACCAGCTATGACTGCCGATGCATCTGGCTGCCTCTGCATAACATACATCCTCTGGGAAGATCCAACCTCCTCTGGCCTACTCTCCCTGGATGTAGCACCTCCTCTAGAACTGTACCCCGGTCTACCTCCTCGGCTGACACCTCTGCCTCCTCGGCCTCCCCTCGCAATAGGTCGAGAAGCTGCTGTATCAACTGACATCTGCTCTTGCCTCTTAGGGCAATCTCTCACAAAGTGATCAGGTGACCCACACCTGAAACATACCCCTGCAACACCAGCCTTCCAACAAGGACCAACATGCGGCCTACCACAATGGATGCAGATGGGTAAGGTGGATCTCTGAACCATAGGGGTCGGAGCACTCGCCACTGAAGCTGCAGGTCTAAATCTCTGCCTCTGTAACTGCACTGACCTACCCGCTGGTCTCTGACTCCTACTACTCCGAGGAACAAAACTTCCTCTACCCCTCTTCGCAGAAGAAGACCCTGCCTCGAACTGGGGCCTTCTAACCCTAACCTCTTCTTCTGAAGCAACCGCAATACCCTGAGCTCGCTCTACACTTCGAGCTGCTGCCACAAGCTGTGAGAAATCCTGATATCTGGATCCAGCCACTAAGCACATGATCGAGGGCCTCAATCCCTCCTCAAATCGCCGACATCTATCAATCTCATCAGCAATGATACCCCCAGCATACTGACTCAGTCGAATAAACTCAACTTCATACTCAGTAACAGTCTTGCTGTCTTGCTTCAAGCTCAAGAACTCCATCTTCTTCATGTCCTTATACTCCCTAGGAGTATACTTCAACTCAAATTCCCTCAGAAAATCGGCATATGACAAGGTTGGTGGATCTTCCATAGAATGTGGCACTGTCTTCCACCAGTCGTAGGCGTCCTTCTGTAGCAAAGATCTTGCATAGTCAAACTTTTCCTCAGGGGTGGCTTGCAACTGAATAAAGATCCTCTGAACTTTGTCAAGCCACTGCTCTGCTACAGCTGGGTCAGTAGTACCAAGGAAATCCTCCGCTCCATACTTCCTTAGTTTGTCATAGTGCCTCACTGGTACCACAGGCTGAGGGGGTGGTGGCACTGGTTGCACTGGTGCTTGCCTCATAACTTGCATCATATGTCTAAACCAGGCTGGCGGAACCTCCTCTCCAGCTGGTCTACCCGACACCGAAGCAGGTGCCTCCTCAACACTATCAACCCTAGCTCCATCATCAGGAGCAACGCTCTCCTCGCTACCCTCAACTGACTGTCTCAAATGAGAATCCATCACAACCTAAGTCTGCAAACACAACATACTACATCTTATTAAAGATCAGAGGTTGCCAATCCCAAACATCTATGTTATTCAAAAACCACTTTTAAAGTCAAAATAGTCTTTTTATTACATTTTACCTAGGTTGAGAATCTCAAACCTAGGCTTTGATACCAAAACAATTGTAACACCCCCATATCCAATGCACACACACTACAACCACAACAATGTAGCATAAGTGCACCAAACATAGGGATGCTACGGTTTTCTTAACATTCAAAACACTTTAAACTTGATACAATACCCTTATCATTATACATTATAGAAAAAGTAGATCATTTACTTATAAAACAAAACATATTAGTTATATATATATAAATATTTAAATATTACACAGCGGAAGTTATAAAATATGTACATATTTACATATTAAACATTTCTTTACAAAATATAAAGAAGTATACATGATTGGCAAGTCTGCTTTGATCTTTAAGCTCCCAAAATGGATTCTTCAAGGTCTACTCTCACTTGGTCTTAATGAACTCTCGGTTTCAACTCTATCAACTCTATTACCTGCGCGATTAAACACTATCGCGCTAAGCCAACGGCTTAGTAAGATAATCATGCTAATGATATGACTTAGTGCAATGCAATGTCATTTCACAATCCATATTATACATGTAACATCATATATGCAAAACTAACAACATACTTTCACATTACATATCTTTTCATATACCTCATTAGTATTCATTTAACCATTCATAATCAACACTAAACAAAGACAAGCATGGGCCCAAGACACACTAATATGCCATTCAATTTTCAGAGTTAATGCTTTGGTTTTGTTATCACATTTATCAATATCATATACCCAACTAGGCTTCAAGGATTAAGTTCAACCAAGCTTCAAGGGGAGCAAAGCATGCTAAGCTTCTACCCAACTTGGCTTCAAGAACTAACCCAACCTAGCTTCAAGGGTGGTAACATCTCAATTAGGCTTCAAGGATTCAATCCAACCTAACTTCAAGAGATTGTTACACTTATTAGGCATGCCACCAACAACCAACTCTGAAAATGGAATAACACATTAGTCACACAATTCATTTATTATTCAATTATCATTTTCATTCTCAATTCTCAACAACATTTAGGCAAACATGCCTTATTTCTTTCAATTGCATCATCATAGCCAAACACAATGGCATTGTCTCATATCATGTCTTATTTGAATTATCATTGCATCTTTGATATACATTTCAATTTCAATGTATATTACTCATGAAACACATTACCATTCACAATGCATAACATAACATTGTTCAATCTCAACAATGCAATTAGGGCAAAGAACAATTGATATGATTCATAGTTTTAGGACCTTACACATGCATTTGATTATATCATTCATTGACTCAAGTGTGTTTAAAGTGTTTAGGGTTAGGTTTAAGGACCAACCTACCTTTGGAGAACCAAAGCAATGCAAGAAGAACAAAGAATTAAAACCCTAACCCACACAATTGAGGGACACGGGCAACCACTTGAGGGACACGGCCAAGCTTGTGGCCGTGTCACTCAACCCACTTGGACAGTAAGCAACACGGGCAAGGGACACGGCCAAGCTTGTGGCCGTGTCTCTTAAACCAAAACTCACAGTAGCTAACACGGCTTGGGAACACGGCCGTGTCACCCAAAAACTAATCCAACACGCCCAAAATCCCTTGGCTTGGCCGTGTCACACATTGCTTTTGGCCGTGTCTCCCAAAACACAAACCCTAATATGCACAACTCTCCTCCAAATTGCACTCAAACTCATCAAACACCTTATAACATGTTTCAAATGAATGGAATCAATGTTCTAAACACAAATTTTACATGTTTAACACAATATTCCTTATTAAAACACATCAACCAAAACATTTAAACACATACCATCTCAAACCCTAAAACCAACTTTACACTTGAACTTCCACTATCAAAATCCATTTAAACTTACAACCTTCACAACCAAACCAACCTCAATTCAATCTTTTAACTAACAATCAACTTTAACACTTGTAAACACATATCAAACACACCAAATCATCAACTCAACAATTCACAATACACCTTAGCCACAACTTCAAAATTAATAAAAGAAAACAAGAAATTACTTACCTTAAATGAAGAATTTCCACAAATCTCTAACCAAACTCTTTGATTGCCTCTTCAATTTACTTCTTGCCTCAAGAACACCTCCCTTTCTCTTTGCTATTTGGAGAGCCGGCCACTTCAAGAAAGAAAGAAGAAAATGCACAAGTCAAACACCTTTTCTTCTTTTAATCTCCACCATGCATTTCATTTCAAGCAATTACTCATATACCCCTCATCACTTAACTTAGCTTTTGTCTCTTATAAACCCAATTAAGTAATTTCACATGCCATATAAAAATCTCCTCTTGCATTGACTCTCTCTCTTTGACCATTATATATGTTATATATATTACCATATACACAACATATAAACTTGTCTCTAAACCCTATTTCTTCCCAAAACACATATACATATACTTTTCTTTTCTCAATTTAAACCAACAACAACAACAACAACAACAACAACAATAAAACTTCTAGGGCATGCATAGGGATATTACATGTTGCACATAGGTTTGGTACTCCTTACCATCCCCAAACTAGTGGCCAAGTTGAGAACACGAATAAGGAGATAAAAAGAATTCTAGAAAAAACTATAGAGCAATCCCGAAAGGATTAGTCTGAGAAATTGGACAATGCTCTATGGCCTTTAGGGCTGCATTCAAAACTCCTTTGGGCACTACGCCATTTAGGCTGGTATATGGAAAAGCTTGTCATTTACCTGTAGAAATTGAACATAATGCTTATTAGGCTATAAAACAGATTAAACTTGATCTAGCTAGTGCAGGTGAAAGGAGAAAATTGCAGGTAAACGAGTTGGATAAGTGGAGATTGCAAGCCTATGATAATGCAAGAATGTATAAGGAGCGTACTAAGAGATGGCATGATGCTCGCATTAAAGAGTAGAAAGAGTTTCAAGTGGGAGATTAGGTATTATTGTACAATTCAAGGCTTCGAATCTTTCCAGGTAAGTTAAAATCTCGATGGTCTGGTCCTTTCACAGTTAAGGAATTTTTCCCTTATGGAGTGGTTGAAATAACTCATCTGGAAAAAGGAGATTTTAAGGTAAATGGACACAGGCTTAAAGTATACTTGGGGGGATAAATAGATGACTTGAAGGAGGTTTTACACCTCCAAGACTAGGGAAACTTGCCCTGAATGTCCAACTAATATGATGTTAAAGAAGTGCCGGGTGGGAGACAACCCACCGTTTTATTCATTCTTTAATTTTTATGTCTTTAATTTCTGTGTTTTTAGTTTTTGTCGTCAATTTTTTATTTTTATCCTTCTATCATTGGTTGGTGGTTTGTTTTCCTTGCATTCATTTAAATTTGTAGAGGAAATTTGATTTTGAGGGGGGTAACTTGAGCATATTTTAGGACACACCCGTGTGAGTGGGCGTGTCATTACTTTTAAGAGGCAGTAGCTACAACACGCCCAGTGACACGCCCGTGTCACTGAGCGTGTCATTTTAAATAAGACACAGTACCTATGACATGCCTAGGGACACCCCCGTGTCACTGGTCATGCCTCAAAAAAAAATAAATAAAAAATAAAAAAGAGCCAGCAAGCCCAAAAAAAACGCCCAGGCTAGTGGGCGTGTCATTTCTTTTGTTGTCACAGTACATGTGACACGCCCATTGACACGCCCGTGTCAATGGGCGTGTCATTTAATGACTCATCCAGTACCTGTGATGCGCCCATGGACATGGTCGTGTCCGTGGGCATGTCGTATACAATGTCTTTCATTACAAAGGGCACGCCCAGTAACATGGATGTGTCACTGGGCGTGCTGATGTCTTTATATACGGCCCGAAGCCATTTTAAAATTCTAAAACACTTTTCTTTCTCCCTCATCTCTCATTTTCTCTCAAATTTCTTGTACTCCCACCGCCGCACTCACACACCCATTCACTCTATAAGGGATTTTAACTCCCGTTTTGCATTTTTTTTTTTTGCGCGGATCCACTCGCTTTACGTTTTATTCCACACGTTTTTCGCACTTTTTAGGTACGATCTCTCACTTTTGCGATTTTTGTTGGATTTCTTTCTTTTTTCTTTCATTTTCCTTATGGATTCCTTGTATTATCTCTTATTTTCCTTAGAATTTTGAGATTTGTGCAGCGTTTGCATTATTTTGCTTCATTTTGATTTATTTTGATTTATACGGCGATTGATTGATTTATTTTGCTTTTGTTTTGATTTCAATTTCGTTTTTTATTCAACATTTGATTTATTTTGATTTAGTTTGCATTTGAATTATCAATTGTTTGCTTTTTTTAAAAAAAAAATTTGACTCATCAATTGTTTGCTTTATTTTGATTCAGTTTATCAATTACATTTGTAAATCTAATTAATTGCCATCATTCGAATTGGTTCATCGCTATTATTATCCTAGATAAAATTTTGTCACTTTTGTTAGTTAAGTGTTTATTGATATAGGTTGATTAAACTTGTTTTAAATTGGCTATTGGCATTAATTTTATTGGAATTTACATTATGCTTTATCATTATAATGTCGGTATTTTGGTAATCTTATGCCGGTCTTTTGTCAGTGTTTCGTATCATGCTATATTTTTTGTTGTTATTGAGGAATTCCTGTTTGTTTTGCAGACAATGGGCCCTCGCAAACAATCATCCTCCCAGCTACCTGCCAAACATGCATGAGGGGAAGGCAGTTCAAGCCAACCCGCTACATGACCAACCTCTAAGTTCATGGCAAACCACAAATGCCTTAGATTCTCAAATGCCAAGGAAAGAAAGCGGTTTGAGCTTTTCAGGAACAAGGATTGGTTCCCACCTCGTATTTTGGATTGGGACGCTATGGAACTAGCCAACATTGCAGCATATATTCGGGAACTGATCAACCAACCAAGATGGGAACAACTGTTCTCCATCAATGAGCCTGCTTACAAAAAGCTGACATTTAAATTCTACTACACCTTTCAGTTCCAAAAGACCAAGGTTTCAATTATTGAGCCAACCATGAAATTCAAATTGGGAGGGCAGAGATTCCATATGAGCTTTAATGACCTTGGGGTACATCTAGGGTTATACACTGTAGAGGAGGTATAGAATTTCAACTATCTTAATTCCGTGGTGGATTTCATCGAGTGTGAGGTTGTTCCCCCTCGGGTTTGGAGGACCTTTGCACCCCCTGCCAAGTGGTGCACAATCTGTTAATTCACACTCTTATAGCTTGGCTGAGCAGAACAAGGGTGGTGAGCCTGAGAGATTTATTTTTCTTGCATTGCATGGTATAGAAGACCCGGTGCAATGTCGCACATGCCATCACGCACTTCTTTTACGAGCAGTCTAAAAAGGGAGCATCAGGTACTTTGCATGGTGGCATATATGTCACACGACTAGCTAGTCGATTGGGTGTGTTAGATGGATGCCTACCTATGACGGTGGATGGTTTACCCAAACAATTGGGTATGGACACATTGAAGAGACTAAACCGGGAGAAGGTAGCTGGGCTGCAGGCACCTCCTAGGGATTCTGAGGCAGCCCCTTCTGCTCCTCCTTCAAATATACCACCACCTCCACCGACAGATTTTTCAGGTTCATCCAGTGCCATCGGGCCTTCATCCACTGCTGTCGGGCCTTCTTCCACTGCTGCACCTTCTTCTTCTGCTGGACCATCTTTTGTCCAGACCCCTACATTCCGAGACTGGCGCCGGTCAATTAATGTTGAGTGGAATGATGACTGGAAGCCTATAGATTTTGAGCGTCAGATTTGTAGGATCGAAGGTAAGTTAGGGAATATCAAGCTGAATCAGAATAAAATCTTAACTCAGCAGGACCAGATGCAGCAGTTCATGCTTCAACAGACTACTTCCTTCTAAGCCCAGCTGGATCACTAGATCTTGAGAAGGCAATGGCTGGAACAATACATGTTAGAGTTTTGGAGGTATCAAGGGTTTAACCCTTCACAGCCACCACCTCCACCATACCAGCCACCTGCACCTGCACCTACACCTCAAGTTGATTTGTCAGATGATGATGCCAGCGATGATGCTAGCGGTGGGGAAACCAGCGGTGACGATTCCAGTGATGCACCAACGTTTGACTAGCCCACCTTTTATTTCATTTCATGACTTATTTACTATTTTTTTTCTTTTTCTTTTATTTTTATTCCTGTTGGAAAATTGTAATTTTCTTTAAGAACTATTTTATCTGTTTGGTTATTTTACTTACTTATGTTTTAACTTTATTTATGCATCTTAGTTTTTGTTTTGAAGCAAATTCGCCTTCACCATACTCCTAGAATCGTACTCATATTTGTCCAATCATGGACATGGCAGGGCAGTTTTTCTATCTCTTCATTATTTCTTGTTTTGCATACACATTGAGGACAATGTGCGTCTTAAGTGTGGGGGAGAGGTATACTTTCTTGATTGAGTTACTATTATTTCATTCTTGCCATTTGATTTATTTGTCTCAATTAAGTTCTGCAAATTGTTTTTGGATTCAAGTAAGCTAGATTGCTATAATATTGTGAATTGAAATGGTTCCTCGTTATATATTAAATAAATTTTTGATTTTCTAAATGACAATTTCTTGTTGAGGTTAACTTGGCTATTTTGATTAATTGCTGAGGATCAATTGTAATAGCTATAATTAGGTAGTGGATTGATGGGAATTGGACACATCTGAAGTTTAAAACCTTAGGTACATTTTTGAGCATGTTGTAATTCCTTAGATTCTTGAGTCGGACTTAGTATGACACCTTTAATATCTTAAGTTCCTGACCCTTGAACAGTTAAAAAAAATTCTAATAAAAGGAGCTTTGAAAATTTATCTCTGTTTCGCTGATTTTTACTCTTGAATTGAAACAAATGAGTTGGAATCATGAATAGTGCTAGTAGCCATTTGAACGGTGATTCTGGCTGAGTAACCGGGGGTCAGCATCACAAATATTTACCTTCGCATCAAAAGGTTAGTATCAGTTCAAACAAGTCGGGCTCCTTAAATAAATAAAAAAAATTGTATATATATGAATATATATATATATTCTAAAATAAAAAGAGGGTTAAAGAACTTAAGAGAAAATTTACATTTTCATACTTTGTTCATGACTTTTGGAGTTTCTGGAATTTTATGCTCAATCTTTTAACTCTGAATTTTTAAGTTTTAGGTCTGTGAAATTTTGGTTTTGAAACTTCTTGATTCAGCTGTCATGATTGTGAATTAGTCTTTAGTTGAGAACGTCGGGTTTTCTGATTCGAGTATTGTCAAGCTTTTCTTTTCTTTTTGGATATATAGGGTCCGTCATTTCTGCTTATTATAGTGATTTAGTTTGCTTGAGGACAAGCAAAAACTCAAGTGTGGGGAATTTGATAAGTGCATAATTATGATACTTTGCCCCTATTTCTTAATATGATTATTATCCAATTGAGTTTAATTTTTTTGTTCAAGTGCTTTTTAAGTTTAATTTCAGGAATTCTTTGTCTTTTGAGGCTTATGGTCATTTCAGAGGAATTACAGATGGAAGTAGAGGAAAAGAGCCCAAATTCTTCAAGTGACACGCCCATGGCATGGGCGTGTCAATGGACGCGCCCTTGATACTGCCATACAGAAGCATTGACATGCCCAGTGACATGGGCATGTCACTGAGAATGCCTATTGCAATGATTCACAGAAGCTGTGATATGCCCAGTGACATGGGCGTGTCACTGGAAGTGCCTTATATTCAAAATCTCAGTGGCAATGATACGCCCAGTGACATGGGCGTGTCACTGGGCGTGTCAGGCGAAAATATCTACACTATGAGCTGAAGAGCGAATTAGGGATTCGATTTTCATTCTTTGCAACCTAGAGCCGACTTCTATAGAGAAAAAGAGAGTTTTAAAGCTGAGATTGAAGGTGAAGACACATCCTATACAAGATCTAAACCAAGATTCCAGGATTCAAGTGAAGAAATACAAATCATTCGCCATGGATTGTTTGGATTCTTTTACTTATTTCTCTTGTTATAGTTTTCTGGTTTTGAACATGAACTAACTCATTCTCTATCTAGATATTGTTGAACCCTAGCTTTATTGTATGGATCGAATAATTTTATTTAATTAAATCATTTGATTGAGTTATTTTATTCTTATGATGCTTAATAATTTATTTCCAATTGATAATAGCATACTTATTGATTGGTTGCAATTTTCATGTTATTAACTTGAGAAAGTTTGATATGAATAGAATATTCATAAGGATTAAGGATTGATTGGAGTGTTAGAGATAGATGTTGCGCTCAAATTAAGTACTACTACAAAGCGTCACTCGCAAGTATACGAGGTAGCTGTAGCAAAGGTGATCGCCCCAAGGTCGTTTCCCCAAGAAGGTGTGGTTCGTAATAGCTTGACTGACAATTTATTTAAATGCGGAAGTGTTTGTTGTATGAAATGTGCGAGATTAATTTAAACCTAAAATTTAATCGTGCGTAGGTTGAAGTGTATGATGGGTGTGCAAGATCAAATCGATTCTCGGGAAGGTGCCTAGGGTTATAGGTCCATTCAATCAAAGCTCAATTCTCAATTGTCCATTAACATAACCTTGTAAATTAATTTGTTCCTTAAGATTAATTAGTCAATTACCAATCCATTAGTTCTCACATTCATGAATTAACAATGACCAATTCTTTTACATTACCAAATTAATAAACCCTAGAACTTATATTTCTAATTCATTCATAGGGTGGTCGATTATATAGTTCCGATATCGGATTTCACCTCTCGGTTCGTCATCCAATATTCAAAGATCAATAGGTAGCTAATCTATCAACCTAGCATTTAATGCAATACAATCAACCAATCAACAAGGAACATCAATTTAAACATCAAATCAAGACATTCAACCAAATATACTACAAGCCCTAAATATGGGTATTTAGCTCAACATCATCAATTTATAACATTCATTCAACTCAATATAAAACAAATACAAATTGTTCATTGCAATATCAATCTCTTAATACAACAACAACAATAGAAATGAATTAAAAGAGAGAATAGAAAAACCCCTTGTGAAGATGCCAAGAGTAGGATTACTAGTCTTCCTCCTAGCTCCACTTGATGTATTTGATGAAGAACTCAAGCCCTCTTCAATGGTTGATTTCCCCTTGCAATGTGGAATGGAGCTTTCTCAAGTCACCAACCTTCAATGGATATGCCTTTGGAAGATGGAATGGAGCTTTCTCAAGTCACCACTCCCTTCAATGAAGCTTCTTCAACCTTTGAGAACTTGTAACCCAATTTATCCCAAAGAACCTCAAAGATCCTATCAATGGAAGATGGAGAAGGTGGAGAGGATGGAAATGGAGGTTTGGAGGTGAAGGGACAAGGGAGAGTGTCACTCTCTCCCTCTCCCACGTTTTCGCAGAAAATTGGCTCCAAGAAGCCAAGAACTCCCCCCATTTTCCTCTTCCTCTCCTTTTAATTCATTCAAAATACACACCCATGCCTTCCAACTCATCCCATTTCCCTTTGTCCCCCACTTTTTATTTGTTTAATATTTCTTTTGGCAAGCAATAAGTCTTTGTCTCCCACTTGTTCCCCACTTTGTTGAAAGAATTTTGACTTTTCAGGTGGGACACGGCCAAGCCAAGAGTGTCTTGGCGGTGTCTCTTGGTCTCTTCCTTGAGGTGACACGGCCAAGCCAAGAGTGGCTTGGCCGTGTCTCTTGATTTTTCATGGGACATGGCCGTGTCACTTGGCTGTGTCCCTCACTGGACCTTTCTTTTCTTTCTTTCTTCTCTTTGGTTGTGAGAGGTGACACGGCCAAGCCATTTGGAGCTTGGCCGTGTCTCTTGATTTTTTTTCTTTGGGACACGGCCAAGCTCCTGGCCGTGTCCCTTACTCTCTTTGATACAGATTGAGACACGGCCAGAGGACACGGCCGTGTCATGTGACACGGCCAGTGTCTTGGCCGTGTCCCTTGACGGTGTCTGTTTCTGCTTCTTTTTGCTTGCTCTTTTGTTCTTGGCATGAATGGGACACGGCCAAGCCATTTTTGTCCTGGCCGTGTCTCTGAGTGTGTCTTTTCCTGCCTTCATTTTTTGCTCTTTCTTTTCTTTGTTCATTGTTTTGCCTTTTGAATGAGACACAGCCAGAGGCTTGGCCGTGTCTCTGGGTGTGTCAGCTACTGCCTTGAAGAAATTTTGAGGGACATGGCCATGTCTTGCTTGGCTTGGCCATGTCTTGCTTGGTTCATGCTTTTCTTGCCCGGTTTTGATCTTCCAAGGGTGTTTTTGCTCCTAAACCTAAAAACAACACTTTAAACATACTTAAAACACAAATTAATCAAAACATTAACTAAAACACACATAAAATCATACTAAAAACAAGTACAAAAATGAACTAAACAATAGACTTACAAGATCCTTTGGTTTATGATTCCTTGTTCTTAATGCAAGATCTATTTAATTGTATTTGAGAAGAGATTCCATCATTCTACTTAGTGATTAGGGATTAATTCACTTGAGAAATGTTTTAATCTAATTTAGAGGAATGCCAATTCAACTCTATTATTTGATTTAATTGGATTGATTTTCACAAATATATTTATGGCTAGGGGGATTCAATATCTGGATAGTATTTTCATCATCAATCCTTTTTGCACAACACTTAATCTCTCTTTACTTTAAGTTATTAAGTTAATCATCTGTAATTACAAACTTTCTAAAACTATTGATTTGCTAAACAATAGTTAAAATTTGCACTAGTACTTGGCCTTGTTCCCAGTGGAATGATAACTCACTCACTACTTTATTACTTGAGCGACCCGTGCACTTGTGGTATTGCAATAACATATGTTCGCACCATCAAGGGGCTACAAGTTAATGTGTCCAAGGTTGAGGTGATTACGCAATGGCCTCGACCTAGCACAATTACTAAAATCTACAATTTCCATGGGCTTGCCTCCTTTTACTCAGTCTTGGGCGGACGTCAACATAGACTTTGTATTAGGCTTGCCCTACACACAGTGTGGTAATGACTCCATCTTTGTTGTTGTTGATCAATTTTTCTAAGATTGATCATTTTATTCCATGCAAGAGGATGAAAAATGCTGTCAATGTGGCTCAGTTGTATTTTTGAGAAGTGTACCGCCTTCATGGCCCGCCTACATCCATTGTCTCTGATAGAGATACTCGCTTCATTAGTCACTTTTGGCGCAGTTTATGGAAGATGGTTAATACATAACTAAATTTTAGCAGTGCTTATCACCTACAAACTGATAGTCAAACTGAAGTAGTGAATAGATCCTTGGGCAATCTACTTCGTAGTTTGGTTGGTGATAATGTGAAGAGTTGGGACTAGAAGCTATGCTAGGCTGAGTTTGCTTATAATAATGCTGTCAACTGAAGTCATGTTTCAGGAAACCTTAGATCTTCTCCCTCTGCCTAACAAGACCAAAGTTCATGAAAAAAATAGCAAATTTTATGGCTAATCTACAGGATGTTCGTAAGGCAGTACATGCCAACGCCAAGTATAAGCAAACTGCAGGCCGTAAGCTCCGCCATATTGAATTTGAGGTGGGTGATTTTGTATGGGCTGTCCTTACCAAAGAGCGCTTCTCAATTAAAGAATATAATAAGCTTTCTGCCAAAAAGATTGGTCCTGTGAAAATCACTGAGAATATTAATTCTACGGTCTCAAATTGTCCAGCCATATTCGTACTGCTGATGTCTTTAATGTGAAGCATTTGATTTCTTTTCAAGGGGACTCTTCTGATGATGATACTGCTGACAATTCAAAGGTGAATTTTCTCTATCCTGGGGGAAATGATGTGGAACAGAGAGCTTTGACTTTCATGGAGCAGTTTGACAAAAAACTATCATAGTGGCAATTTGATAATTACTGTCAAAAGCTGTCATTGCAAACTGGATGTTCTAAAGGCCTAGCCCAATGAGAAATGGGCCAACGAGTCAAAGTCACTGCTTTATAGTGAGGTCCGACATTTTTAGGCCAAATTCTATAGTTTAGGCCTTCGAAAATGTGTTTTACTGTTATGGCAGCTTAGAGCTGATTTTTATTTTCTTATTTAGAAATCATGTATCGAGGCGTCGTTTAGGCTTTTTGTTTGTCTCATAAACAATATCTTTCTATATTTGTAATTATTATTATTTTTGGCAGTCTGTTGCCTTTTTCTGAAAACTTTTCTTATTTGAAATTAGGGTTTCTATAACCCTAATATTATATATTGTAATGTTTTAGAAATTGTAATCAGTTTTTGAGATTTTTAATTACATTATAGATGAGAAGTTTTTTCTCATTGTGTATTTATTTTCTGGGCATTCACAGACTAAAAATGAATAATACTATTTTACTCTTGCTTATTTTACTTTTGCTACGTCAGATTTGTATACCGAAGATTAACTAGAAATCAATCTCTTCTATACTTATATATAATTTATAAAATTTATATAGGTATGTAGAATTGATTAAGCTTAACCTAAATACTAAGTTTGGCATCAATTTTGATATGAAGATTTAGTTAAATATAGATGGAAAGAGGCTAAGGCTTATTATTATTTCAAATATTTTATTTATATATGAATATGGTAAAAGTGTGATGGATAATGCTTATGAGATTTGACTTAGGTACTTTTGAAGTGAGATAGAAAGAGTTATAGGTTATTATTTAGATATTTAAAGAGGAAAATTTGAAATATAAATTTTGGAGATATTCTTAAAAAAAAGTGATATATTAAATCTTGATGTTATCTTTGAAAATTTTGTTATGTGTTAAGACAAGGAATTAGTAAATATTACATATTACAATTTTAAGTTGAACTGTAGTGAATATATATGTTTTGATGGCTAAAACTATTTCTAATAGGATTAATTAGAATTTTACATACTTATATTTCCTAATCTAAAGGAATTTCTATATGCAAATAAAAGAGTAATATGAGGAAATTAATAATTCATGAGGAATATAAGATAAAAATATTTTTGAATTTTTAGAAAAATATATATATATAAACATGAAGAAAGGATTAAGAATTTCGACATATGTATAAAAATGATTTATAGACTAAGAATGAAATTATATCTATTGATAAAATATTTAAAATTTAGTGATGTGATATCTAAGATAAGTAATAGTCAATTAGGTCAATACAATTAAGTAAAACTATACTAGTTATGGTGGATTAATCAAGATTAAGTAATAAAAAAATGAATAAGAGAAATAAAGAAATTTATTGGTAATATTTTATTATTAGGATATATTGTAATATCCTAAACTATACCCTAAAATTTTGGAATGCTTATTTGTGAAAATTGGATTAAATGATTTTAAGTGTATATTGATTAAGTGAAAAGATAAGAGGAAGAAGAAGTGTATATGTTATGTATATGGAGATAAAAACAATATATATAAGATTATGTCTTTTTGGTCAAAAGATATTTTGTGTTTAAATGGATTTGTTTAATGTTAGTGGAAGATGAGGTAAGTGGATTTAATATTATATTGTTTAAATGTATGGTGGAGAGTGATTCGGGGAAAACAGGTTTGGTTAAAAGAGAAAAGTGGTTGACTTTCTTTCTTTCTTTCTTTCTTTCTTTCATCTTCATCTTCATCTTCATCTTCTCTTTGGCCGGCCACCCTTATCAACCGAAGGAAAAGAGATTTTGTTGCTTCCAAGCTCAAGAGATTGAAGATTTTCAAAAGATCAAGTTGGAGTTTGAAGGGTTTTCATCACTTTTGGTAAGTTTCCATCTTGATTCTTTGGTTTTCTTTTGAGTTGTGTTTATGGGTTTGTTGGAATGGTTGTTTTGGATTTTTTTTTGGTGTGTTTAAAGTGTTATGTCTTGGTAACTTTGATTTTTGGGTTTGGATTGAAGAGAGAAAAGGGTTGAGTTTGGTGAAAGATGCAAGTATGTGGATTGTGTGATTTTTGAGTTGTGAATATGGTGGTGTTTGTGCTTGATGTTTGTGATTGAGTTGTTTTAAGGTTTACTCAAGTATTATATGGGTTGTTGATGGTTTTGGTTAAGGTTGTTTGGAGTGGAAAAGGGTTTTAAGAAGATATTGTTGGATGTGGCTTTGTGGGTGTCGATTTCAGGGTTTTTGGTCTGACACGCCCAGGTGCACGGCCATGTCTTTGGGCGTGTCGTTGATTCTATTTTTTGGGTTGGTGACACGCCCATGTCACTGAGCATGTCACAGCTTCTGTGTTGTAGTAGCATTGACACGGCCAGTGACACGCCCATGTCACTGAGCGTGTCATAGCTACTGTGTTGTTGGTCAATTGACACGTCCAGTGACACGCCCATGTCACTGAGCGTGTCATAGCTTCTGTGTTGGAGGAGGATTGACACGGCCAGTGACACGTCCATGTCACTGAGTGTGTCAAAGCTTCTGTGTTGTGGGTTTAGGGCACAGTCAGGGACACTATACCCGTGTTGTTGAGCCTGTCAAGTGTAGATTTTGGCCTAGATTGTTCTCTTTCTTATTCTCTTATGTATATCTCTAAGTGAGTGTGTATGATCACCTTTGGATAAGGTTTTAAAGAGATTTGAGCTATCTTAACTCAAGTGTTGAGGGTTATCTTGGAAGAGGAGTTGATAGAGTGGTGTTGTTGCTCTTAGAGGTAAGTACAAACTTTGAATGATTGCATACATTTACATGACATTAGGACTTAACACATTTAATGGAGAAATTTGTTAAGTTAATTGATATATTATTGATGAATGAGTTATATATTATGATATGCATGATGTGAATTATGTTGATGCATCAAAGCAATTGAGTAATGTGTTGTAAATGAAAAGAAATGTTGAATGATGTGATGAGATATGTGAAAACATAATGGAACAAATTGATGTTGATATAATAAGGAAATGAGCCTAATTTGATTATGAGAAATGAATTGTGAAAGAAAATGATAATGAGATAAATGAATTAATTGTGTGCCTAGTATGTTATTCAATTTTCAGAGTTCTGGGTTTGGCGGCATGCCTATGAAATGAATCGCTGGGCAGGTGAATAGACCGGGTCGTAAGCCTTAAAAATAGTAATAGTGTAACCGGGTTTAGGACCAAGATACTGGGGCCCTAGGGTCTAGCCGAGTTGAGGTCCAAGAGACTAGGTCTGTTACATTATCCATGGATATATATTGCCTACGGAGCTAGACACAAGGTGTCAATATGGACCAAAGCAGTAACTCTGAATTTTGAATGGCATATTAGATTCTTTTGTTCCCATGCTTGTCTTTGCTTTAATGTGAATTATGAAATGTGATGCAAATGATTAATATGTTGAGATATAATGCTATGAGTTGATATATTCACATATATTGTGCACGAGCATCGTATTGATCTATATTGAATCAAAGTTTGTACCACTAAGCTTTCTGCTTAGCGCAATTGTGGTTCATCACGCAGGTGACAGGGTAGATCCGATTGTGCCGGAGAGCTCGTCTAGACCGAGTCGAGTCTAGGCTTGAGTTTGTGATAGCAGTGTTGAGTTATGGACATCAAGATCAGAGACGAACTGCAAGCATGTATAAATTCTATAATTTTGTAAACATTGATTTTGATATATATATATATACATATGTATTTTTCGCTACTTAATAACAAATGTTTTGAACATACTGTTTGGATAAACTTTTGGGTACTAATGTTATATATATGTGTGTGTGTGTGTGTGTGTGTGTATTTTAACAAGGGATGTTTCATCTATTACTTTCTATATAATAACATAAATGTTTTAAGTTTATTCTGACTGACTTATGATAATAATATGTTAAAGATTAAAGATTGGTTTGTTTAAAATGAACCGTGGCACCCCTTTATCTGGTATACGTATATCGCGTGTTGAGTGGGTGTATGCGGTGTGCGTATATGGGGTACGGGGGGTGTTACAGCTGTTTTGGTATCAGAGCCTAGGTTTGAGGTTCTCAACCTAGGTGAATGGCAAGGAAAAAGAAAATTTTGATTTTTAAAACATGGTTTTTAAATAAGATACATGAATTGGCATTGGCAGTTTCTAATCTTTGATGAGGTATTTTCTGCTGTGTTTGCAGATATAGGTAGTGATGGCGTCTCAGTCACGTCAGTCTGTAGAAGGTAGTGCTGAGAGTGTAGCTCCTGTTGAGGGTAAAGTTGGAGCTAGGGTTGAGACAACTGGTGAGGCACCTACTCCTGTGCCAGAGAGACCAGTTGCTGATGAGATTCCACCAGTTTGGTTACGACATGTGGTAGATTTGTTGAGGTAGGTCCAGTGCAGCAGCCACTACCACAACCGCAGCCGCAAGTGCCGGTGAGGCAGTATGATAAATTGAGGAAGTTTAGAGCTAAGAATTTCTTTGGTACTATAGATCCTGCAGTAGCTGAGCAGTGGTTGGATAGAGTACAGAGGGTATTCATCCAGTTGCAAGCCACTCCTGAAGAGAAGTTTGATTATGCTAGATCTCTTCTGCAGAGAGATGTGTATGATTGGTGGAAGACGGTTCCCCATGCCATGGATGATCCACCGACTTTGTCTTATGGTGATTTTCTGCGGGAATTTGAGCAGAAGTTTACTCCGAGGGAGTATAAGGATGTGAAGAAGATGGAGTTTCTGAATGTGAGGTAGGATAACCAGACTGTTACAGAGTATGAGATAGAGTTCATCCGGTTGAGTCATTATGCCGGTGGGATTATTTCAGATGAGATAGACCGGTGTAAGAGATTTGAGGAGGGGTTGAGGCCCTCTATTATGTGTATTGTTGCTGGTTCCTGGTATCTGGATCTTTCCTAGCTTGTTACAGCGACCCAGAGTGTTGAGAGAGCGCAGGCTATTGCAGCAGCTGCTACTGAGGAGGAGACTAGAGTTAGGAGACCCCAGTTTGAGACAGGGTCTTTATCTGCAAAGAGAGGCCGATGAGGTCATTTTCAGAGATTCAGTAGGGGCCAGAGGCAGCCTGCTAGGTCAGTACTACATCAGAGGCAGAGATCAAGACCTACAATTTCTGTGGCTAGTGCACCGATCCCAGTGGCTCAGAGGTCTACTCCACCTACATGTGTCCATTGTGGTAGGCTACATGGGGGTGTTTGCTGGAAGATTGGTGGACTAGCTGTGTGTTTTAGATGCAGGTCGCCTGACCATTTCATCAAAGATTGTCTTGAGCTACAGGAGGATAAACAGGCTGATTCTGCAGTTTCTCGACCTAGTGTGAGAGGAGGTCATAGTAGCAGAGGTTTCAGTAGAGGTGGTAGACCTAGGTTTAGTCAGAGAGGAGGCTCTACATCTGGAGGCAGTAGGCCAAATGAGGCTGGGCCATCTCAGCGAGTGTATGTGATGCAGAGGCAGCCAGATGCTTCAGCCGTCATTGCAGGTACATTCTCTTTATTTAGTATTTCAGTTCTTACTCTAATTGATCCAGGATCTATGCATTCATATATAAGTGCATCCATCTTGCCTGTGTTTGAGTTGCATTTTGAGTCCTTAGGATTTGATGTCTTGGTGACAAATCCTTTAGGGCATAGTGTTGTGGTGAGTAAGGTGCACCGAGATAGTCCAGTTGTTGTTCAGGATGAGGAGTTTCTTGGTGACTTGATTGAAATGACTTTTAAGGAGTATGATTTGATCTTAGGCATGGATTGGTTGTCTAAGCATGGAGCTGTAGTAGATTGTTAGAATAAGTGTGTTACCTTGAGAACCGGTGATGATAGGAGTGTGATGGTATCTAGTGAGCAGAGACAACTTGCATCATTGTTTGTTTCAGCTGTTGCAGCTAGAAGGTTGATTCAGAAAGGGTGTGATGCTTATCTTGCTCATATTGTAGATACTAGAGTAGTGGGTTCCCAGCTTGATAGTATACCCACAGTTGCTGAATTCCTAGATGTGTTTCCCTAGGAGTTGCCAGGGATACCCCCTGAGAGAGAGATTGAGTTTGGTATCGATTTGTTGCCTGGTACCACTCCCATCTCTATTACTCCTTATGGAATGGCACCTGCTGAGTTGAGAGAGTTGAAGGTGTAGTTACAGGAGTTGTTGGATAAAGAGTTTGTTCACCCTAGTGTTTCTCCGTAGGGAGCTCCTGTTTTGTTTGTGAAGAAGAAGGATGGTACTTTAAGATTGTGCATTGATTATAGGCAGTTGAATAAAGTGACCATCAAGAATAAGTATCCTTTGCCTAGAATAGATGATCTCTTTGATCAGTTGAAAGGAGCAGCAGTTTTCTCCAAGATTGATCTAAGATCAGGGTACCATCAGTTAAGAGTCAGAGAGGAAGATGTACCTAAGATAGCTTTCCGCACAAGGTATGGGCATTATGAGTTTTTGGTAATGCCTTTTGGATTGACGAATGCACCAGCAGCTTTCATGGATTTGATGAACATGGTGTTTAGACCCTATTTAGATCATTTTGTGGTGGTCTTTATCGATGATATTTTAGTGTATTCGCATAATAAGGAGGAGCATGACAAGCATCTGCGGATTGTATTGCAGACCTTAAGAGAGAAGCAGTTGTATGCTAAGCTGTCTAAGTGTAAGTTTTGGCTTGATCAAGTGACTTTTCTTGGTCATGTGGTTTCAGCAGATGGTATAAGAGTTGATCCGAGTAAAGTTGAGGCCATTTTGAATTGGAGTTCACCGAAGTCTGTGACTAAAGTTAGAAGTTTTCTGGGTTTGGCAGGCTATTATCGACGGTTTGTGAAGGGTTTTTCTTTGATAGCTACTCCACTCACCAGATTACTTCGGAAGGGAGTTAGATTCATGTGGACAGATCAGTGTCAAGCAAGCTTTGAGCAGTTGAAGGAGATGTTGACTCAAGCTCCTGTACTTACCTTGCCTGTGAAAGATAAACCATATGTGATTTACAGTGATGCTTCACATAGTGGTTTAGGTTGTGTTTTGATGCAGGAGGGTAGAGTCATAGCTTATGTTTCTCGGCAGTTGAAGCCGCATGAGTTGAATTACCTGACGCTTGATTTGGAGTTAGCAGCCATAGTTTTTGCTTTGAAGATTTAGCGACACTATTTGTATGGAGAGAAGTGTTTCATTTATACGGATCATAAGAGTTTGAAATACTTGGGTGTTCAGAGAGAGTTGAATCTTCGGCAGAGACGGTGGTTAGAGTTGATCAAAGACTACGACTATTAGATTGATTATCATCCTAGTAAGGCAAATGTTGTTGCTGATGCCTTGAGTCGGAAGTCTTGGGTAGGTTTGACTGCTTACTCGCTCTCGTTGCTTGTTGAGTTGAGAGCGTTGCATGCTAGTTTTGGATCATATGATGATGGTACTTTGTTGGCTCAGTTGCAGTTGAGGCCAGTCCTATTGGATCATATTAGAGAGGCTCAGTTGGCAGATGAGAAAATTTAGAAAATTGTTTTAGATTGTCCGAAGGGAGAGAGCCAAGATTTCCATGTGAGGAATGATGGCAGTCTTTGGTACAAAGATAGATTGTGTGTTCCTAATGATGCAAGATTGCAAAAGATTATTTTGGAGGAAGCACATCAGTAGATTTTTGCTATGTACCCTGGGAGTACTAAGATGTATCATGATTTGAAGCAACATTATTGGTGGTCAGGTATGAAGAGGGACATAGCGGAGTTTGTATCCAAATGTCTCACTTGTCAGAGGGTGAAGGCCGAGCACCAAGTTCCTTCGGGGTTGCTCCAACCTTTATCAGTGCCTGAATGGAAATGGGAGCAAGTAACGATGGATTTTATGACTGGTTTGCCTTTGACTCAGAAGAAGCATGATGCAAGTTGGGTGATTGTTGATCGGTTGATGAAGACAGCTCATTTTCTTCCAGTTCAGATGGACTATTCCCTTGAGAAGTTGGCTGAGCTGTATATCAGTGAGATTGTGAGATTGCATGGAGTCCCAGTTTCTTTATTGTCTGATCGAGATCCCCAGTTTACTTCAAGTTTTTAGAAAAGTTTGCATGTTGCTTTGGTTTCTCGATTGCATTTTAGCACTACTTTTCATCCTCAGACAGATGGGCAGACAGAGAGAGTGATACAGATTTTAGAGGATATGTTAAGGAGCTGTGTCATTGATTTCTCTAGGAGTTGGGATAGATTCTTGCCATTGATGGAATTTGCTTATAAAAACAGTCATCAGTCTAGTATTGGAATGGCACCCTATGAGGCATTGTATGGTAAAAGATGCAGAACACCTCACTGAGCGTGTCACAGCTTCTGTGTTGTAGTAGCATTGACACGGCCAGTGACACGACCATGTCACTGAGCGTGTCATAGCTACCTTTTTGTTGATTGATTGACACGTCCAGTGACACGTCCATGTCACTGAGCGTGTCAAAGTTTTTGTGTTGTGGGTTTAGGGTACGGTTAGGGACACGCCCGTGTTGTTAAACGTGTCAAGTGTACAGTTTGCCCTAGATAGTTCTCTTTCTTATTCTCTTATGTGTATCTCTAAGTGAGTGTGTATGATTACCTCTGGATTAGGTTTTGAAGAGATTTGAGCTATCTTAACTCAAGTGTTGAGGGATATCTTGGAAGAGGAGTTGATAGAGTGGTGTTGTTGCTCTTAGAGGTAAGTACAAACTTTGAATGATTGTATACATTTACATGACATTGGGACTTAACACATTTAATAGAGAAATGTGTTAAGTTAATTGATATATTGTTGATGAATGAGTTATATATTATGATATGCATGATGTGAATTATGTTGATGCATCAAAACAATTGAGTAATGTGTTGTAAATGAAAAGAAATGTTGAATGTTGTGATGAGATATGTGAAAACATAATGGAACAAATTGATGTTGATATAATAAGGCAATGAGCCTAATTTGATTATGAGAAATGAAATGAGAAATGAATTGTGAAAGAAAATGATAATGAGATAAATGAATTAATTGTGTGCCTAGTATGTTATTCAATTTTCTGAGTTCTGGGTTTGGCGGCATGCCTATGAAATGAATCGCTGGGCAGGTGAAAAGACCTGATCGTAAGTCGAGCCCAGCTGATAAATGTGAAATATGATATTTTTGAGGTGAAAAGACCGGGTCGTAAACCTCAAAACAGTAACAGTCAGCCAGGTTGAGGACCAAGATACTGGGGCCATAGGGTCTAGCCGGGTTGAGGTCCAAGAGACTGGGTCTGTTACATTATCTATGGATATATATTGCCTACGGGGCTAGACACAAGGTGTCAATATGGACCAAAGCAGTAACTCTGAACTTTGAATAGCATATTAGACTCTTTTGGGCCCATGCTTGTCTTTGCTTTAATGTGAATTATGAAATGTGATGCAAATGATTAATATGTTGAGATATAATGCTATGAGTTGATATATTCACATATATTGTGCATGAGCATTGCATTGATCTATATTGAATCAAAGTTTGTACCACTAAGCTTTCTGCTTAGCACGATTGTGGTTCATCGCGCAGGTGACAAGGTAGATCCGGTTGTGCCAGAGAGCTCGTCTAGATCGAGTCGAGTCTAGGCTTGAGTTTGTGATAGTAGTGTTGAGTTGTGGACATCAAGATCAGAGACAAACTGCCAGCATGTATAAATTCTATAATTTTGTAAACATTGATTTTGATATATATATATATACACATATGTATTTTTCGCTGCTTATTTAACAAATGTTTTGAACAGACTATTTGGATAAACTTTTGGGTACTAATGTTATATATATATATATATATTTATATATATGTATTTTAACAAGGGATGTTTCATCTATTACTTTCTATATAATAACATAAATATTTTAAGTTTATTCGGACCGACTTATGATAATAATATGTTAAAGATTAAAGATTAGTTTGTTTAAAATGAACCGTGGCACCCCTTTATCTGGTTTACGTATATCGCCTGTTGAGCGGGTGTATGCGGTATACGTATATAGGGTACGAGGGTGTTACATGTATGGTCTTGTAGCATAAGAAATATTTTAATAAAATGAGAAATAAGGGATTAAAATTATTTAAGAAAGAAATAAATTATAAATTTTTTTGGTGATATAATGTATTGAATAAAATTTTGACATAAGTTAATTATTAAGTTGGATTAAAAAAAAAAAGAGAAGAATTTATAAGGCAAGGAGTATAGATTAAGTTACGTAGTTAAATTATAAAATTATTGGTTAAAGCCTTTAATAGAAATAATGAAGTAAGAGCGAAACTATATATATAATGGTTTAAATTTCTTAATTAATAAATAATAGTAGATTTTAAGTTATTCCTTGAATTGATTCAGTAATTTAAAAGATAAGACAATGGACTAAGGATATATATTAATTTTATTAGAAAATATTTTGAAGAGAAAAGAAGATATACTTACTAGGTATCCTTATTTGTTTCTATTTAGAAGCTAGTGAAAATTCAGGGATTACTTTTCTTTAATAGGAAAAGAATGTAACAGCGTGTAATTTTTGATAATAATAATATAGTTAAAGTTAAATTAATTGTTAAAGTAAAAAAAAATAAAATTAATTAGATTAAGACTTATTTATTTAAAAATTTATTTAACAACAACAACAAGAAGAAGAAGAAGAAGAAGAAGAAGGTGGACTTAGTTAGGTAAAAAATAATAATAAATAAATAAATATAAAATTAAATAAAAATTTATAGAAGTTAGGTAAAATGGGCATAGTGGATATGAATGTTTATAAGTGTTTATATAAAATTAAATATAAAATTATCATAGTGGATATATTGGCCATTATGAGTGTTGATTAAAGGAAGAAAGAAATTAAGACAAAAGAAGAAAACGAAAAATAAAATAAAATAAAAGAGTCAACAACTAATTAATTAAAAATATAATATGAATAGTAATAGAATTATTTTATAAGTTAAATGAAAAAAATTGTTAAAGGAAAAAGAGAGGAAAACGGAGGGAGAGAGAAAATGAGAGAAAGAGAGTTTATATATATAATATAAACAGAGAAAGTGAGAGATTGACGTCAGTTTTATTTCACCTCCGATCTACTGTCGTCTGGTGATCGGAGAGTGTCACGTGTCAGACCACTATGACAGCCGCTGAAAGACGAATCGACGACCATCGAAATCACCGCCATCAGCCACCATATGGAGAATCAGGTGCCGTACGAAGGGGCTGTGAAGGTTAATGCCAACAATGATTTTCGATGTGTTTTTTCTGATGACACTAATATTTTTGAAACCTTCTCGTTACGAGCTTCAATTCGGTATATTAATTGTTAATTTTGGATAAATTTTGAAAAATAAATAAATAAATATTATATTAAATTTAAAATAAAAATAAAAAAATTGATAATTATTGAATAAAATTAATAAATGAATAATTATTATGCAATTAGTTAAGAATTTATGAATTAAGTGAATTTAAAAAATATTATTTTTAAATAGTTGATAAATAAGATATATTAAAAGAAAAAGAATTAGAGTTAAGTTAATTATTGTTAATTGTGAAGTATTGAATTGAAATTTATAATTAATTAATGAATTGAGTTAAAATTATTGTTTTCTATTAGATTATTTATTTAAAATTACTTTTTTATTAATTAATCTAAATTTATCAAAATACTAATTTAAAATTTAATTATAATTATTGTTTATTAACTTGTAGAATAAATTAATGGTATTTAAATATATATATATATATATGAAATTAGTTAACTAATTACTGTATTATTATTACTACTAAGTAATAAATTTATAAAATAAAGTATTTATTTATTTAAATTAACTAATAGTAATTATTACTAATAGTATCACCAAAATTAATTTAGTGATTAAGGTCATCATTATAAATAATAAGTTGAAATTAAAAATATATTGATTAACTTGGTAATAATTATTTCTATCATTATTATCAATGTAAATAATTATTATTAATATAAGGATTAATAATTAAATAATTGAGCTAATAATTAGTTATTAATTATAAAATAAATATATTGAATATTTAATTACTTAATTTAAATAGTTAAAGTGTTATGTTTAAAGTTTATAAAACTAATTACTTAAAATTTATATTAATATAATAAAAATAATTAAATTATTATTGTTGTTGTTATTTAATTATTGTTATTAATATATTGACTATTATCATTATTATTATTAGTATTGAACAACAGTAATTATTAAAGCATAAATTCAAGTTATATTTAATTATTAAGATTGATATGATTATAGTAATTAAATATTATTATTATTATTATTATTAAGTTTATTTTTAAATTTATTATAATAATAATTATTAGTAAATGTTAATTTTAGTATCAATATTATTATTATTATTATTATTATTATTATTAAAATTTAATATGACAACATAAGGAAAAATTAAAGCAGATAATATTATTGTATTTGAAGGATATTTTAATAAAAAACTTAATTGTTAGAAGAACTATTTAAGTAAATATAATGTATATTAAATTTAAATAATTTTTATAACTAAAGGTAATTATGTAAAGTTTATGTTTAATAAAATATATAAAGTTTATGTTCAATAAATAATAAAAAATTATATGTTATATATTTTTAATATCATTATGATAAGATAATATTTTTAAAAAAAATTATAGTAAAAAAATTATTAATTGTAATTGAAGGACAATTATAAAATTATTCTTTTAGAATTGTTCAATATTAATTTATTATATAATTTAAATATTAAATGAATATATTGTAAGTAAACTAAATTTATTAGTAACATTAATATTATAATAATTATTACTAAATTATAGGAAGAAAAAAATTAAAATAATGCAATATTTTAAAATTATAGTATTTTTTGACATCTAAATTATGATAAGTTAAAAGAAGTTATACAAGACAATTAAATAAATAAGTAAATTGTAATAATTAAAAAAATGACTGAATATACTAAAATATAGTTTAAACTTCATTAGAAATTAGGAATAGCTTTTATGTACATTCTCATATCATAATAGTTTAACAATTTTAGGATATTCTTTAGTTAATAATTATTTTTATTATTCTAGGAGTGAATTCAACAATTGAAATAAATCATAGTGATGATATAGTTTGATATACAAATTTAGAATATTCTTTAGTTAATAATTATTTTTATCACTCTAGAAGTGGATTCAATAGTTGAAAAAAATTATAGTAATAATACAGTTGGATATATAATTTAGTTTTTAACTAATGTGGGTGAGTAAATATATAACATTGTATTTTTAAAGTATTATATTTTTCAATTTCAATTTATTATTTATAATGATAATCTTATTCCCTAAATTAATTTTGATGATAATATTAGTAATAATTGCTATTAGTTAACTTAAATAAATAAATACTTTATTTTATAAATTCATTACTTAATAGTAATAATAACACAATAATTAGTTCACTAATTTCATACATATTCACACATACACACACACACACACACACATATATATATATATATCTAAATACCATTGATTTATTCTATAAGTTAATAAACAATAATTAAAATTAAAATTTTAAATTAACGCTTTGATAAATTTAGATCAATAAATAAAAAACGTAATTTTAAATAAGCAATTAACTAATAAACTATAATTTTAACTCAATTTATTTGTTAACTATAAGTTTCAATTCAATACTTTAAAATTAACAATAATTAACTTAACTCTAATTTTTTTTCTTTTAATATACTTTATTTATCAACTATTTAAAATTATATTTTCTAAATCCACTTAATTCATAAATTCTTAATTAATTGAATAATAATTATTCATTTATTAATTTTATTCAATAATTATTAATTATTTTATTTTTTTAAATATAATTTAACATATATATATTTATGTATTTTTTAAAATTTATCCAAAATTAAAAAAATAACATATCGAATCGAATCTAGTAACAAGAAAGTCTTAAAAATATTAGTGTGGCTAGAAAAATACGTTAAAAAATAGTTGAAATGGCCATTGAAAATTGTATATGGTATCAACATCCATAGCCCCTTCATATTGCGCGTGACTCTCCATATGGTGGCCGATCGCGGTGATTCTAGTACCCATCGATTCGTCTTCGAGCGATCATCATGATGGGTTGACGTGTGTCACTTTCCAATCATTAGATGTTGGTAGATCAAAGGTGAAATAAAACTGACGTCAATCTCTGATTTTCTCTGTTTATATTATATATATATTTTCCCATTCTCTCATTTTTTTTTCTCTCGCTCCGTTTTCCTCTCTTTTTCCTTTAACAATTTTTTTCATTCAACTTATAAAGCAATTATATTACTATTCATATTATATTTTTATTAATTAGTTGTTGACTCTTTTATTTTTTTTCTTTTTTTTTTTCGTTTTGTAATTCTATCTTAATTTCTTTCTTCCTTTAATAAACACTTATAATGGCCACTATATCTACTATGTTAATTTTATATTTAATTTTATATAAACACTTATAAACATTCATATCCACTATGCCCATTTTACCTAACTTCTATAAATTTTTATTTAATTTTATATTTATTTATTATTATTATTATTATTATTTTACCTAAGTCAACCTTCTTCATTTAATTATTATAATTATTATTAAATAAATTTTTTAATGAACAAGTCTTAATCTAATTATTTTTAATTTTAATTTTTAATTTTAATATTTTTTACTTTAATTATTTATTTAAATTTAACTATATTATTATTATAAAAAATTACAAGGTATTAAAGTTTTCTATTTGAACAAGTTAAAAAAGTAGGGATTGCAGTTCCCACTAGGCCAAAAACATAAATCAATCACTATAATTAATTAGAAAAATTCTTTTTTAGACCGGATATATATGCATCCGACCAACGAAAAAATATTAAAAGAGTGATTATAGGGAAAATAAATAATATTATTGGCAAAAAATTAAGATTAGAGCCATCTAATAATTTTCATTAGAAATAATGTTGCCTTCTTTTAGGAGAATTAGTAATGTTATTTAATTACTCAATTTAAATTTCAAACTTAATCACTGCATTTTAATTTAAGTCTAATAGATTAATAAAAAAGAAATAACAATAATTTGAACTCTAGTTTGAACAGAGAAACTTCAATATATATTACGTCCAATGATTATTCAATTTTAAAGCTCAAAATTTTGCGTGTTAAAAAATTAATTTTATATTCGTTAAGGTTTAAATTAACATTAAAGATTATACCGTTTGAAGATTTTACAAACTTGGTAAGAATACTACCGGCTAAAAGGGTTCAAATATGATATTAATTTAACCTCAAAGATTGGTTGGGTGGGGGTAAAATAGTGTTATTGTCGATTTTTTTTAATTACAATTTGAATTTTAATCTTAATATATTATAATGAATATGGATGAAAAATTTTAAAGTCAACTTGTGCCACTTCATTAATCCAATCTAAATTGTTGACCAGAATTGTAACTATTAAAAATGTATTTTTATGAATTAATTGTAAAATACAACTCAAAACCAAAATCAATAAAGTCCATTTGAACATGTCTTGATTTCATTTTGACGAACTCAATTCGTAATTTCATCCAATCTATAATCCAATGTGATTCATCTATTTGAACTCATATGTGTCAAAAATAAAATTTAGAAAAATGCGACTCAAATCCGTTTGATCCAATATATTTCTTTATCACCTTATGAAAGATAATTTCTAAATATAAAAATCAAATATTATTTTATAGCAAAAAGATTGAGCAAAATTTTAAAAATTATTTGAAATTGAGATAATTATGAATTTTAAAATTATTTAGAAATGGAGATTGATCTCATGTAAATATATAAGTCTACTAAAGATATTGTTGACCATATATACATGTGATTAACTCTTTTGTCTTCATGTACAACTTCATTCTCTTGCCTTCATGTGCAAGTCTCTCATGTACTTATCGCCTTATTGTTTTGATTAAGACATGGAATCTACTTTAAAATCCCTCACTCTAAGGGGAGATGAGTTAGAAGAAATAATCACAAAAGTAGATGAAACGTCAGAGCACCAATGGTTTTACGACCTATGCCTCGCCGGAAAATTACTATCTAAAAAATATCAATTTTGGGGCCATGGAAGAAACACTCTAAGGTTGGATATCAACTAGGGGAATTTTGTTACAGAAGTGGGTCCAAAGACCTATATTTCTAGCTTTTTCATGCTAGAGATATGAATAAGGTTTTAAACGACTGTCCTTGGTCGTTTAATTAATAAAGGGCTTTTGATTCCAAAAAAGATAGGGGAAGAAGAAGATCTTAACACATCGGTATTTCCTCATACTAAATTCTGGGTTTAGATCCATAAATTGCCCCAAAATATGCAACCACTCAACTTACTACTCAGTTAAGGAATTTCATCAATAGTTTTAGAGATTATGACGGAGGTTCCAAACAATTGCTAAACAGGAACTTCCAGAGAATTCGAGTCTCATTTGATGTTCACTAACAGCTGATAAGGGGGAAAACAATAAGGAAAAAAGATGGCTCCACTGTTCCATTGGAATTTAAATATGAGAAACTCCTATATTTTGTTTCATATTGGGATCATAGGCCATTCTGACCAAAATTGAGAAATAGCGTATAATGATATCTTAGCTGAAGGAAATAAAGATGGAATATCAGTTTGAGAACTCCACCACGGCAGGAGGCAGTAAAGTTCCATAATGTCACACCCCAATTTATGGAGCCGCGATGGTTCTTGAATCTGGGTTAGCTTAAGGCTGACAAGTGAATTGAAGAACTATAATCTGCCCAGGATCTAAACATCTCACTAATTGTTTTGTACTGGATTTTTTAAACTATTTTCTCATTAATTGTTATATGAATGTCTTGCACATGTGTAGAGTCAATCTCTCAAAGCCTGTAATGGCATGCCATGTACTTGCAAAACACACTAAAAACTTAATGACGAAGGCATGAGTCATCGACATGTGAGTGTTCTAGCTTTTAAGGTGTAAATTAGTTTAACCTTTAATTAGTAGCTTAAGTAGCTTATTAAATTAAGTTAAGAGAACTAGAGAGAACACGAGAGAAAACCATGGTGAGCTCCCCTCTTCATCTCATCCTCATCTGATCCAAAATACCATCCCCTTAGCCAACAACCGTAGTCAAATCCGGAACTCAAGACACTATCATACATAAACGACTTTGTTGAGAAACCTTCACAATCTATAGTGGCAAACAAGATTCCTGCCCCACCTGTAGCTGTTCCCCACTTTCAGATTGAGCCATATGTCTATCCAGATAATCCTTCATGCTGCATCGGCTGTGATGGTGGATTTTGCTCAAAAAATTTCAAACAACTTCGGTGAATTAACTTCCAACCATTCTCCTCCTAAGGAGACCTTTGGACCACTTCTCTATTGATAACGTCAACCGAGCTGGGACTGATTTTGCCTTACCTAATACCATGCCACCTGACGCTACAAGCATCCCGGGTCCAACCTCCAATCATTCTCCATCAGATCCTCAAGCACATGATTCTAATCCTGCTTCTTCGGAGACACCGTTCCAGCAAGTATTTCAGCAAGCATCGAGGAGCATAAAGATGATTCTTCAGATGATGAACCAGATCACCCCGCTTCTTCGGAGATACCATACAATATATCCACGGTTCCAGCAACCATTTCAGTTAGCATTGAGGAGCATATGTTAGAATTAATTTTATATTGATAAAATTAATCCTCTAATAATCATAAGTATGGGCTAAATATATTTAAATATTAAATATGTATTGCAGTCAAATTAAGATAGTCAATTAAAGTTTTGATCTAATTAGGATTGTTGACTATTGAGATGTCCTACTTGTAATAGAATTATAAGTGTAGAGACCGATAAGAATTTCTGTTTTGTTGAAGGACCAAAACAGAAATCATCATCATCAGTTATAAATAAGGGGTCGTGGTCTCCAGGGGAACATAACAATTTTGAGAGAACATTACGTTCCTTCAGTAGTGCTTCCGCTAAACTTAAAGTGTGTATTCCCTGGAAGGCGACAAACTCCAAAATCGTCTTCAGCTTCAACATACGATGATGTCAGGTATGCAATTCTGCCATTTGCAATTTAATTTGAATAATCTAGTGATCTATGCATATTTTAGGTTTTAGGGGAATCAGGTTTTCTTCCCCTTTCAATTGGTATCAGAGCCCTATGCTAGGTTGCTAGATTTTCCGATTAAATTGCGGTATTGATTATTGTTTTGATTCTAGAAAATTAATTCGGTAATTGTAATTTTCTAGAATTAATTTGGAATCGAATTTGGTAATCTGAAATCAATTTTGGTTTGATTTGTTTTTGGATTAAATTACTGAGATTATTTAATTAATTCTGGAAAAATTGAATTTCTGGACTTGAATTTTGGTTTGTAATTTTTCTGGAATTAATTAATTTTTGGTTAATTAATTATGTAAATCAATTAATTAAAGATTAAAAAAAAAGCTACTGTTTTCGTAAACTGTTTTTGTAAACTTTTTTTTTTCGTAAACTGTTTTCGTAAATTTTTCATGATTGTGAAAAAAAAAAGAAAAAGAAAAAAAAAGAAACTGTTTTCGTAAACTGTTTTCATAAATTTTTTTTTGATTAATTTTAGCCCAATTTTATAATTTAGCCACTAAATTAAGTTTATTGGGACTAAATTATTTTTCCGGGGGCAAACTTATTCAATGTTTAAAAGTTAAATTTTTTAAAATTGCAACTTTTGGTTTTTTTTTAATTGTAATTTTTTTTAAAGAAAAATTATTATTAAATTGAGTTTAAATTTTGGAAGTTTAGTCCTGATTGTGTCTAATATTTTCGGATAAATTGGTTGAAGCAATATGTCGCCAAAGTGACCTCCATTGTGTAGATTACTTTATTTGGGTATTAGACAGGTGTATTAAAATTCATTGCGGGTAGTATACCGGCCCAAAGGAAGGTTGCTATCTGGCTGAATTGAGAATACATTGCGGTAATAAATATGTGATAATTATTATGTGTTCATCCATGTGGATAATAAATCGGCCCAAAGGAAGGTTTATTATTTGACAGGACTAAATTGTCAATATTTGATTATTGCGTTGAGATACCAATTACAGTTAATATTTTATGTCCAAAGATGAGAATATTAATGTTGTGTCCGGTATCTTGTTTCCAATATTTAAACTCTACTTCTGTGATTTGTTTCAATTTTTTGTGGATTGTGAGCTTATGTCATTTATTTATTATTTATTTTCTCTGAATTCAGCTAGCATGCCGTATAATCCTAACACTGTCTCTATGCTTGAGGGGTCAAATTTTGGTTCATGGAAATCAAGCATCATGATTTATCTGGGTTGTATGGACTTAGACCTTGCATTCAGGATGGACAAACCTGCTCCTCTTACTGAAGAAAGCACAGATGCTCAGAGGGTTCAGTATGAGAAGTGGGAGCGTTCTAACCGCTTAGGTCTTATGATCATGCAGCAGGGAATCCCAGAACATGTTCGAGGAGCCATTTCTGCTGAAGAAAGTAATGCTAAAAACTATCTTACTGAGCTGGAGAAGGTCTATGTCAAAAATGACAAGGCCGAAGTGGGGACGCTTTTAGCGAAACTCACCTCCACAAGGTATGCTGGCAACGGTAGTGTTCAGGAGCATATACTGAGCATGTCCCAAATAGCCAAGAGACTAAAGGTCCTGGATTTGGTTTTACCAGATGACCTATTAGTCCATCCAGCTTTGAATTCTCTTCCACCACAGTATGGGCAGATCAGGACTTCATATAACTGCCAGCCGAGCAAATGGACTCTTAACGAGCTCATTGCTCATTGTGTAGATGAGGAGGAAAAGTTGTTGGCTACTAAAAGGGAGAGTGCTCATCTGGTCTCTTCAGTAGATAAGGGCAAAAACAAGAAGAGAAACAAGACTGCTGAGAATAAGACTGCTAATAAAGGTCCTGTGCAAAAGAAGCCTAAGGAATTAAAATGCTTCTTCTGCAGCAAGTCTGGACACTTAAAGAAGGACTGTCCTAAATACGCCACATGGCATGTCAAGAAGGGTAAGTACCTTGTTTTAGTCTGTTCTGAGGTTAATTTAACTTTAGCTCCTAGAAACACTTATTGGATGGATTCTGGTGCTACCGCTCACATAAGTGTTTCATTGCAGGGTTGCATGAGCTACCGAAAGCCAACTGACGGTGAAAGATACGTCTATGTGGGAAATGGCGATCCGGTGGAAGTAGAGGCAATTGGGCATATTAGATTGTGTTTAAGAACTGGTTATTTTTTGGATCTTGTAGATACTTTTGTTATTCCGACGTTTAGACGGAATTTAATTTCTGTTTCTTATTTGGACAAATCTGGTTATACTTGTTCATTTGGAGACAGTTTATTTACTTTATCTATGGATTCAAAAATTTTTGGTACTGGCGTCTTGAATGCATGTGATAATCTATATATGTTGGATATTAATGATTCTTATAATGAAACCCTGCAGGTAAGTACTATAGGTACCAAAAGAAAGCGAAATATAGATAATTCAGCTGAACTTTGGCATAGACGTTTGGGTCACATATCCAAATCTAGAATAAAATGTCTTGTGTCAGATGGTATCCTAAACACACTTGATTACACAGATTTGGACTCCTGTGTTGAGTGTATTAAAGGTAAACAGACTAAACAAAAGAGATTAGGTGCCAACAGATCATCGAACGTCTTAGAATTGATACATACGGACATCTGTGATCCATTCCCTACAGCAACAAGGAATGGTCAAAGATACTTTATATCATTCATAGACGATTACTCACGTTATGGGTACCTATATCTCATTCATGAGAAATCTGAGTCTCTGGATGTTTTCAAATCTTATAAGGCCAAAGTTGAAAATCAACTCGGAAAGAAGATTAAATATGTTAGATCTGACCGTGGAGGTGAGTATTATGGCAGATATGACGGTTCAGGTGAACAACGTCCAGGACCATTTGCTATTTTCCTACAGGACTGTGGTATAGTCCCTCAATACACCATGCCTGGTACACCCAGCATGAATGGTGTATCTGAGAGACGTAACAGGACTCTTATGGATATGGTTAGAAGTATGATCAGTCATTCTTCTTTACCTGAGTCTCTGTGGGGAGAAGCATTAAAAACAGTAGTCTATCTTCTTAACAAAGTACCAACTAAAGCAGCTGTAAAGACACCTTATGAGCTTTGGACTGGACGCAAGCCCAGTCTAAAGCACCTTCATGTTTGGGGATGTCCTGCTGAGGCTAGGCCTTATAGGCCTAATGAGACAAAATTGGACTCCAAAACTGTTAGTAGCTACTTTGTTGGTTATTCTGAGCGATCTCGGGGTTTTAAGTTTTATAATCCTACTTCCAGATCTATTTTTGAGACGGGAATTGCAACATTCTTTGAGGATGTTGAGTTTGGGGGGAGAAATAAGGTTAGAAACATTGTCTTTGAGGAGGGATCGAGTCAGGAACACTCAGTGTCGATTCCTATCTTTGCTCCTGGGACTGTTCAGGTTCCTAGAAATGTTAATATCCCAGAAGCAATTCCGAATCCAATACAAGACAATGTTGATCAACTTCCCCATCAGGATGAAGAAGTTGTTCTTCCTCAAGAACAAGCTCAACAACCTCAAGAATTTGAGCCAGAACCTGTGCCTTTAAGAAGGTCCACTAGAGAGAGAAGAAATGCTATTCCGGATGACTATGTAGTATATCTTCAGGAACATGAGGACACTGTAGACATGGTGGAAGATGATCCTATCAGCTTTCATCATGCCATGCAGGATTCCAACTCTCAGAAGTGGATTGAGGCAATGAGTGAAGAATTTAAGTCAATGCAAGACAATCAAGTTTGGGATCTTGTTCCATTACCTGAAGGAAAGAAACCCATTAGTTGCAAATGGATATTTAAAACCAAGAGGGATTCTAAAGGTAATGTGGAAAGATATAAGGCACGTCTTGTAGCTAAAGGCTTCACTCAGAAAGAGGGGATTGACTATAAAGAGACCTTCTCTTCGGTTTCATCGAAGGACTCTTTTAGGACAATCATGGCTCTAGTTGCACATTTTGATCTTGAGTTACATCAAATGGATGTGAAGACTGCGTTTCTCAATGGAGACATTGATGAAACCATCTATATGGTGCAGCCAGAAAACTTTGTGTCTGGAGACCCAAAGTGACTGGTATGCAGATTAAAGAAATCCATTTATGGACTCAAGCAAGCTTCTCGTCAGTGGTACTTTAAGTTCCATGAAGTAGTTGTCTCTTTCGGTTTTGAGACAAATGCTGTGGAAGATTGTATGTATCACAAGTTCAGTGGGAGTAGGTTTATCTTTTTGGTCTTATATGTGGATGACATATTGCTTGCTACTAACTGTAAGGACTTGCTGCACGAGACCAAAGTCTTTCTCTCAAAACACTTTGAGATGAAAGATTTAGGTGAAGCCTCTTTTGTATTAGGGATTCAAATACATCGAGACCGTACTCGAGGTATTCTTGGATTATCACAAAAGAGCTATATTGAGAAAGTGCTCAAGAGATTTAGTATGCACAACAGTAGACCAATTGATACCCCAGTTGCTAAAGGAGATAAATTCAGTCTTGATCAGTGTCCAAAGGGTGAACTTGAGATTCAGGAGATGCAGAAGATTCCTTATGCGTCAGCAGTTGGGAGTCTGATGTATGCTCAAGTTTGCACTCGTCCAGATATTTCATTCATAGTTGGCATGTTAGGGCGATATATCAGCAATCCAGGAATGGATCATTGGAAGGCAGCCAATAAGGTTTTAAGATATATTCAGAGAATAAAGGAACGTATGCTCACATACAGAAAGTCAGATTAGTATGAGATCATTTGGTATACTGATTCTGACTTTATCGAATGTCTTGAGTAGCAAAAGATCCACATTAGACTACATTCCATGGTTTTGGAATTTGTAGTATGCTATGAGACATTTGATCATGAATTTTTTTGACTTTGCTGAATGTCACAGGGCTGCACATTATGGCTAGCATTGAAAATGCTAATAAAGTTTTAAGTGTGACATTAATTCAGCAGTTTGATTCTCCAATGACAGTAGGAGCTATTTGGTATTTAGTTTCTGGCTGTAAATGGAGAAAATACAGAGTGGACAGATATCCATAGAGCATGTTAGAACGAACTCCATAATTATAAATCCTCTTACTAAGGCATTGATACCGAAAGTCTTTCATGAGCACACTGCTCATGTGGGTGTCATATTGTTTGAGGATGTTTAGTTTCAGTGGGAGTTTTGTTCATTATGTTTTCATTATGTTTTGAATGCTCTATTTGGTTTTGGATATGTTAATTCAGTTTCTGCAGAAAATGAAGTATTCACTTTTGTTTATTACACTCCGTGTTATTTTTGTGGTTGATCTCAATTAAGTATGACCAGTTGGAAACAGGCATGATTAGATCATATTACATGTAGTTTCCATGCTACACTCCTATTATTTATCTATGTCATTTGAGAGTATTGGTAATGTGATTGATGATGGTTTGAGTCACGATGAATGTGGCGACTGGCCCTTCAGTCCTTTATCGATATAATCAATGGATGAGATTGTTTGAGGCACCTTCAGTATGACTGCTTTTATGAGCTCATTAAGGTATATACATTTATATTTAATATATGTTAGCCCAAGTGGGAGATTGTTAGAATTAATTTTATATTGATAAAATTAATCCTCTAATAATCATAAGTATGGGCTAAATATATTTAAATATTAAATATGTATTGCAGTCAAATTAAGATAGTCAATTAAAGTTTTGATCTAATTAGGATTGTTGACTATTGAGGTGTCCTACTTGTAATAGGATTATAAGTGTAGAGACCGATAAGAATTTCTGTTTTGTTGAAGGACCAAAACAGAAATCATCATCATCAGTTATAAATAACGGGTCGTGGTCTCCAGGGGAACATAACAATTTTGAGAGAACATTACGTTCCTTCAGTAGTGCTTCTGCTAAACTTAAAGTGTGTATCCCCTGGAAGGCGACAAACTCCAAAATCGTCTTCAGCTTCAACATACGATGATGTCAGGTATGCAATTCTGCCATTTGCAATTTAATTTGAATAATCTAGTGATCTATGCATATTTTAGGTTTTAGGGGAATAAGGTTTTCTTCCCCTTTCAGCATATAGATGATACTCTGGCTGATGAACCAGAACACGAAGATTTTTATATTAAGACCTTGAAAAAGAAATCTAAAGCCAAGTTCAAATCACTAGTGAAATGCAGTCTCATTGTCCCTTGCAGAAGACAGTCCAAAAAAGGGAAGAGTCGGAACCTTTTTTTTGCCACTTGGTACCCTCATTTCCGACTCTAACATTAAAAATATGAATCAGATCTATGGCTGCAATCTGTTGGATAGTCCTATATAGCTGGAATCTGCTAATCCTCAGCCTCCTGAAGAGACTAAGGATGCTGACACTGCTCATCCGGATACATTGGGTTTGCAGGCAGAGAAGACTTGGGAAATTGATTCTGTGCCCTAGGATTACCTTTTACAAGTTATAAAGGGAATGAAATTTGAAGAACATTGGATTAGATGGATGAAACGCTGTATTCTTGGGTCGAAAATTGCTATTCTGGTCAAGGGGTCTCCAATTAAACCTATCCCTATAGATAAAGGTATTCACCAAGGTGACCCATTGTTGCAATTTCTATCTGCTATAGCAGCTGAGGGCCTTAGTGTTATCATGAATAAAACAATGGATCTTAGGCTATTGAAAGGAATTCAATCAAAGGTGTAACCTCTCCTACTATATTTCTTCATTTTACTGATGATACAGTTGTCTTCTACCCTTCAAAGCTGAACTATCTAGTTAGCCCCAAGAGAATTTTGAGTTGCTTCCAATTTATATCTAGGCTTAAAGTAAATTTCAGAAAAGCTTATTGGTCGATTTAATTACAAATGAAGATTGGTGTGATTTTATTGCTAAAATTCTCAAGTGCAAAAAAGCTTCTCTACCTATTAAATATTTAGGCCTTCCGTTGGGTGCAAACAAGAGAACCATTGCCACATGGAACCCGATAATTCAAAAGATAAAATAGAGACTCACTTTTGGGATGGCTCGTCATTTATCCATCACTTGGAGGCTTATGATGATCGCATATGTTTTTAACAACTTGCCTCTATACTACATGTCCTTGTTCAGGAAGCCTAAGAAGGTAGCTAATGAAATTGTGGAGATCCATAGGGGATAGGGGATTCTTCTGGAATGGGTTGACAGCAAAAGGAAATTGAATTGTATCAGTTGGGACACAATTTCTAAAGCAAAATAGTTGGGTGGTCTGGGTGTTGGCTCTTTATTATTAAAAAATAAGGCCCTTGTAACCAAATAGCTTTGGAAGCTTACGGATGGTATTGATTCTTACTGGAAACAGGTTATAAAGGGCAAATATGGTGAATCCAAATCTTTCTTTCCACAAGATAGCAAATGCACTTCTATCATTTGGGGTAATATCATAAATGAGACTTATGGGGATGAGCACAATTATGCAATCATTGATTCAGGCACTTCTTTTTGTCTTGGAGATGGCTCTCACATAAAATTTTAGAAGGATAAATGGATTGAACATGCTCCTCTCCACATAGCCTTCCCTAGATTGTTCCATCTTTCCATTCCCCAAGATTATACTGTTAAGGATCCATGCTAGTGTTTGGGTTGATGAACTTGGAACTAGTGGCTTAAATGGCGAAGGAATTTGTTTGATTGGGAGGTTCATTATCTCGTGGCTTTACTTACTCTTATTGGAGGCATCAAAGCCAAACCTTATTTCAAAGATGAGCTGACCTGGTGTTAAAATAAGCAATGTCTTTACGTAGTTAATTTCTTTGCTAAGTTACTTAATTCCCCCTCCGAGTTATCGCTTCCCTTCCTATAGACGAATGTTTAGAAGTTCATTGCTCTGCCCAAGCTTGAAACCTTCATTTGATGGGCTCTTCATGGTCGAATTAATGTTAGAAATAATTTGTTCAGACTTCACATCATTAACTCTGCTCTTAATATATGCCCTCTTTGTCGAGTGGTGCAAGAAGATGTTGATCACTTATTGCTCAAATGTTAAATAACTTGGGCTGTATGGTGTAGATTAATGGATTGGTGGAATATCTCTTGGTACTCTCCTAGTACTTTGTGCCAACCCTTTGAACAATAGGACTCTTTTGTTTATGGTAATTTTGCCAAGCAGGTTTGGAGCTCCCTTTTTGGCTCCTCAATATGGTTGATATGGCTTGAGAGGAATAATATTATACGCAATGACTCAATTTTGAACACTTAGAGCCTTTGACACAATTTTGATCAGACTTGCATTATTGACCTCAGCGTCAAATGCTTCATTTCCATATTCCACTTATCAGTTTTCATTTTCTCCCGTTTGTTGTTTCAAATCATCAATTAATTTATATGACGATCGATGAATTTATTTACTTATTTCTTTTATTTTAATAGAATTATTTTTAATTATTTTTTTCTTTTATTAATTTATAATCTAATCTTTTTAATTGATTTGATTAGAATAATGAAAAATAAAAAAAAATTTAGCGATTTAAGAGCCAATTTATCATTATTCATTATATAAATAAATGTTCAACATTATAACTATATTTATAACTAAAATTAATATTTTATAATAGGAAAATATATATTATATTTAATGTAGTATAAAAAATTACTATTGTCCAAATCCATATAATTATAATAATTATAATATATATAATTATAATATAAATTAAATTTTTATTAATTTAATAATTAATAAATTTTAATTTTAATATAGTATTAATATGATATATTTAATTTTAATATACTATTAATATGGTATAAATTAATAAAATATTAATATGATATAAATCTTTAAAATATTAATTTTTTAAAATTTCTATTCCTCTGATCAGTTTTTACTTTTTTCGGATTGCATTAAAAATTGGGAAAAGGTAAAGAGTAGTAGAGGCTCTATTACATGGCAACCTCTTGTAGCGGGAACTCTTAAATGGAATGTGGATGCTTTTGTTATTGGAAACTGACGTAGCGAAAGTAAACAAGCAAGGAAATAAAAATGCTAAAAACCTATTTAGTTTGAGAATATCCAGGTAATTGACACAAATTAAAAAAAAAATTCTACTAAATTGTTATTAAAAATGTCAAAACTAATTATATTTTCTCAAACATTAAAATATATAGTACTAGGATTACAGAAAAATTTTAATTCCAAATAAGTAAAATTTTTAAAAATACAATAGACTGCTAAAATAAATGAGATTACAAAAATAGACGGATAATATTTAATAAAGTAGATAAAATACTCAAACAGCGTCTTGATCCATGATCTCCAAATAAGGGAATAAAAATTTGTCTTAAGCTGCCATAATAGTAAAACGTGTTTTCAGAACGATGAAATTTAGCTGAAAAGTGATGGACCTCATTGCAAAGCCATAATTTTGACTCGTTGGCAAATTTTCTATTAGACTAGGCTGTTAGAATACCCAATTTGCAACTTCAGCTTTTGACAGTAATTATCAAACTGCACTAAAGCAATTTTCTGTCAAACTGCTTCATGAAAGTTAGAGCTCTCTCTTTCATATCAGAAACCTAGACATGCCGGTATAGGGGGAGTTTAAAGTACTTCATTGGGACACTTTATTGCTATTTTCTCATTTTATGCAGGGATTCTTGAATCTAATGAAGCGGAGTGTAGAGCTATCCTTGCTACTATTAAAATGTCTCAATCTAATAAAAATCTAGTAGGTAAACCTTTATTGATTGAATCCAACTCTAAAAATGTTGTTTCTTGGGCTAATGCTTCTCTCAACGAGGTGACATAGAAGTTGAGGGATGTTTCGCGTGAAATTAGACAATCATCTTCATTTTTTGAATCTGTCACCTATATTCATAATCTAAGAGAGGCTAATTGGGTTGCTGACTCTTTGGCTAAAGTTGATATTACTATGGAAAACAATCTTGAAGCTTGGGTGGGGTTGCCGGTAGTCATAACCATATCTTGAAATGACAAACAATAAAGGATATTTGTAGCTTGTAACTTTATTGATAAAATGGGATAATATCCATGTTGTGTTATTGAGTCTGTGTGATTAATAATCAGTGGTGGTAAGTTGGGAACTCAAGTTCACTCAATAAAGGACATTGAATGTTCTCGTGAGGAGTCTATGAACATGTCAGTTTGCTATTATTCTGCTGGTTTTGGTTGTTTGCTGCAAATTTCTGAAGTATGGTTTGGTTGATCTATATTTCTAATAGAACTGCAATGTAAGAGCTTGGGTAGTTCGAATTAGTTATGATTGGGCATGCAAATGTGTGGTTTCAAGTATGAATTAGTTATAGAATTGCAATGTAACAATTTTTCTTGGATTAAAATTTAGATATTTATGATTTGATTTTTTTTTTCTAATAACCAACAAAAACGCCTTTTGCCCTAGATTTAGGGCCACCGTTGGCAGATCTGTCTTTCTATTATGTTTTCCTCAGCTTCTCTTTTCTCTATGTTGTTGTTAACTGGTGTTTAGAGGGTTTCTTTTTGAGATCTTTGTGTACTTTTGTTCTATATTGTTCTTATGTCCTTCTACCTGTTTTCTTTGAGCCCTTTAGAGCCTTTACATCGTGGGCTGATTTGGATTCAAGAGCTTCTCCTTGTTATCTTCCATCTTGCCTACCAGATGTTATTTTGTTACTGTTTTTTGTTCACATCCTATTTGGTTTCCACTTGACAAAAAAAAGGAGCACTTCAATCTCTATCCTCCTCTTTTGCGATTAGCAAAGGGAAGTTCATATCTGGGTTTCACTTAGGCTTGTTTGCCTTGAGTTCTTACGCCTTTCAAGGCCCTATTGTTTGAAGACTTTGACTCAGTTCATCTGTGGATCATCATTGGAGCTTCCCTTTGTCATCTACTTATGGCTTCTTTCCATGATCTCTATATTTCTGGTTATAAGCACTTAGGTCTGGGTATAAGCTTTTCTCCAGGATCTTCCCTTTTACAGCTTTTTCATCTCTTTTTTTTGGCCGACTTTTCGAGCAATCAGTGTCCCTAGCTTCCATAGGTCCTATGGATCCAAATACCTCTGAAGCAATTATTCGAAAGGTGGGTTTGGCAGTTGGGCTATTTGATGAGAAAGGCAAAGTTTTGGTTTGCTTGAAGCTTGAGACACTAGAGTGCAAGGATGAACTTGAGTGTGGTAAGATTATTCAGTAATGAATTTATTATTCTGTTATTTTAGGGGACTAGATGCTAGCAAAAAATAAAGAGTGTTGGGCAACTGGGTTGGAAATGCATTTAGATTTGCTGGGTTTCATAGAAACCAAACTAGATCCCGCCGATATATCTTTTTTGTTTACTACGGGGTAATAGAGTAGTTGTTCTTTGCGGTATTGGATTCTCAGAATAGTTTCAGATGGGTTTTTGGTGTCTTGGGTTTTAAATGGCTAAGAAAGTTCTTGCTTTTAATTTTTTTTTGGCTAATCCTGAGTTGAGCTCTTATCTCCTTGTTTTGAGCTTCTAAAGTTTTGATTCATACTGCTAACTTTGTTGCATTACTTTGACTTTTTATCCATGCTTTAGCGTTGTTTTGTTGGGCCTGCTGGAGATAAATTGGGTTCTTTTCTATTGTAGTTCTTTGTTTCTACGTTTGCTCTTCTTCCCTGGATTCTCGTCTTGTCCACAGCTCCTACTGCAAGTTTGAATTGGTGTCCTCCACGTTATTGTTTCTCTTTGATTGTTGCTTTTATCATTAACTCTTATTAAGCTATGTTCTTTTGGCCTTGCTTCTCCTTTGTTTCAGTTACTGCAACTCTTGATATCCATTTTTCATCCATCTCATCAATCCCTCTGTCAGTGTGACCTCTGAGTTCCCTATCTCTAATAGAAGAAGATGTAATTCCGGTCTTAAGGTTCCTATCTGGTTTGTAGGTCCTCTCTGCTTGCTGGTTAATGTGTTAATAAAATGTTACTAACCATAAAATGGAGTTGTAATTTTTGAGTCAAAAATAGAGGTGTCTAACTTAGGTATTTTTGGTCTAAAATGAAGGTGCCTAACTTAAGTGATGGTGGTAAAAAATGGAGGTGCCTAACTTAAGTGATGGTGGTAAAAAATGGAGGTGTCTAACTTAGGTAAAAGAGATGTCTAACCTTTGACAAATCTCACCAACCATTATGTACACGTATTATAATTTTTCTATATAAATAGCCCTTTGGCCATTGTTATGAAAAAAGAAGAAGAAGAGAGAATAAGAGAAAATAGAAAGAAAATTAATAGAGAGGAAGATCAGAGCGGGTCTAGCAAAAATTAAGTTAAGTAATTTTTGTGCTCTTGATCACGTCTATTAGAAAATTTCTTTAAGAGAATTTCTGTTAAAATTTCTTGGGTATAATTGGGTGTGAGGTGTGAGTGTTTGTAAACATAGTATATTTTTCTCCTTAGTAGAAATCTGCAGCAACTCCGGAGACGTAGACATAATTGGCCGAACTCCGTTATCAAATTGTGTGTTACTATTTCGCATTTATTTTCGCTTTTCTACTAATATGGTTTAAGAAAAATAGAGTGATAATATTTATTTTTCAACAACTGGTATCAGAGCCAAGGTTCAGAATCCGGCTAAAGTACTATTCATTTGTATGGGAGTACTATTCACTGTCAGAATTTTTTTGGAAAATTCATATTCGAGTGGGAGCGATGGCTTCAGACAAAGGGAAAGTGAGAATTGAAAAGTTCAATGGTGCGGACTTTGGCTTTTGGAAGATACAGATTGAAGATTATTTGTATCAGAAAAAGTTGAATCAACCTTTTTCACAAACGAAACCAGAAGGCATGAAAGAAGAAGATTGGAACCTTCTCGACAGACAAGCCCTTGGATTTATTAGATTAACATTATCTCGTAATGTTGCTTTCAACATAGCCAAGGAAAAGACCACGATGGGTCTTATGGCGGCTCTCTCCAGCATGTATAAAAAGCCATCGGCCGCAAATAAAGTTTACATGATGAGGCGGTTATTTAATTTACGAATGGCAGAAGGGGCATCGGTGGCCCAACATCTGAATGAACTCAACACAGTCACAACTCAGTTGAGTTCAATGGAAATTGAATTCGATGATGAAGTTCGGGCTTCAATTCTCTTATCATCTCTACCAGACAGTTGGAGTGTTACCATTACAGCGGTCAGCAGTTAGTCGGGAAATACCAAATTAAAATTCGACGATTTACGAGATCTAGTATTGAGTGAAAAAATTCGGCGAAGAGAATCAGGAGAAGCATTAACCTCTTCAGCTCTACACACAGAGTCTAGAGGGAAAACTTTAGACAGAAATTCAGACTCTGGTAGATCAAGATCTAGAAGGGGCAAATCTAGATTGGGGAAGAAAGATTTCAAGTGTTATAATTATGGCAAGAAGGGTCACTTTAAGAAGGATTGCCGAGCTCCGAAGAAAGATATTGGCGCATAAAAATCTGTAAACGTGACCAAGGATGCAGGCAATGCTATGATTCTAAGCATTAACAGTCAGATTGAATCATGGATCTTGGATTCAGGGGCATCTTTTCACTCCACTCCATGCCGAGAAATCATGGAGAACTATGTTAGTGGTGATTTCGGGAAGGTTCATCTAGCTAATGATGAAACCTTGAAGATCATGGAAAAAGTAGATGTCAAATTAAAGTTGCCAAATGGGACTGTCTGGAAGCTGCAAGGAGTGAGATATATTCCTGGTCTCAAAAGAAATTTGATCTCTATGGGACAACTTGATGAAAAAGGTTATTGTACTACCTTCACATATTGTGAATGAAAAATTATCAAAGGAGCACTTGTCATTGCTCATGGTAAGAAGACCAGTACTCTCTATGTAACCTCAAACATAGAGAACATTATCGCAGTAGCGGATGCTGATTCAAATCTATGGCACCGGAGGCTTGGCCATATGAGTGAGAAAGGGATGAAGGCACTTCTATCAAAGGGAAAGTTGTCAGAACTTAAAAGTGTAGATGTCGGTCTATGTGAAGACCGCATCTTTGGAAAATAAAAGAAGGTCAGTTTCACGAAAACTGGCAAGACACCCCAGGAAGTAAAGCTCGAGTTGGTACATACCGATGTATGGGGACCATCTCCGGTTTCATCTCTTGTAGGCTCATTGTATTACGTCACCTTCATTAATGATTCAATGAGAAAGGTATGGGTGTATTTTCTGAAGAAGAAATCAGAAGTTTTTGATACATTCAGAAATTGGAAGGTCATGGTGGAAAATAAAACGGGCTTGAAAGTCAAGCAATTGAGGTCTGACAATGAAGGGAAGTACAGAGATAGAAGGTTCAGAGAATTTTGCACAAGTAGCAAAATCAAGATGGAAAAAATAGTTCCTATAATACCGCAGCAAAATGGCGTAGCTGAGCATATGAACAGAACTCTGAATGAACGTGCCAAAAGCATGAGGATACATGCCGACTTGCCTAAGAATTTATGGGCTGAATCTGTCAACATCGCGGCCTACCTGATCAACTGTGGGCCTTCAGTACCTCTGGATGGTGAAATACCAGAGGAAGCAAGAAGCAAAAAAGAGGTAAACCTTTCACACTTAAGAGTGTTTGGTTGTATCTCTTACATACATATAGATTATACTGGAAGAAGTAAACTTGATGCCAAGTCTAAAAAATGTGTCTTCATTGGATATGGTGGTGATGAGTTCGATTACCGATTTTGGAATTATAAAAATAGAAAGATCGTAAGAAGCTGAGATGTCATATTCAATAAGAATGTGATGTATAAGGATAGGCTAACAGCAGAATCAAGTAGCTCCAAGATAGATGCTGAAAATAAGGAATTTGCTGAGTTCGAGGAGATTTCTAAAAATGATGTTCAGAATAGTCCTGAAGCAGAGGAGCCAAGCATGCCGGAATTGAGACTCTCCTCCAGAATTCCTAGACCAACCCAACGTTACTCGTCTTCTTTGCATTACTTGTTGCTGATAGACAATGGTGAACCAGAGTGTTATAATGAAGCAGTGCAAGTGGAGGATTCAGTCAAGTGGGAGTTTGCCATGAAAGATGAGATAGACTCACTCATGTTAAATCAGACATGGGAATTAGCTGAACTACCACAAGGCAAGAAAGCACTCCACAACAAGTGGATTTACAATATCAAAGAAGAGCATGATGGGAGTAGATGCTACAAAGCAAGATTGGTTGTAAAAAGGTTTTCAGCAAAAGGAAGGTGTTGACTATACTAAAAAATTTTCTCCAGTCATGAATCTTACGACAATCAGACTGGTGTTAAAAATAGTAGCTGCAGAGAATTTACATCTTGAACAGTTAGATGTAAAGACAACATTCCTTCATGGAGATTTGGAGGAAGAGATCTACATGAAGCAGCCAGAAGGCTTTATTAAGGCAGGCAAGAAAAACCTGGTGTACAGGTTGAAGAAGAGTTTGTATGGTTTGAAATAAGCTCCTAGATAGTGGTACAAGAAGTTTGATAGCTTTATGGGCAGCAACGGTTTCACAAGATGCCAAGCAGATCATTGTTGCTACATTAAGAAGTTTAGCAGTAGCTTTATTATTTTATTATTATACGTTGATGACATGCTCGTTGCAGGTTCATACATGCAAGAAATTAAAAATTTAAAGCAAAAATTGTCAAAGCAGTTTGCAATGAAAGATCTGGGTGCTGCAAAATAAATTCATGGAATGAGGATCAAAAGAGACACGAAGTCGGGGACTTTGATGTTATCACAGGCTGAGTACATCACCAAAATACTAGCCAGATTCAACATGCAAGATGCTAAACCAGTGAGCACACCTTTATGTGTTCATTTCAGACTCTCCAAAGAATAGTCACTGATGACGGAGGAGGACCGTGCACATATGGCGAAGGTGCCATATGCCTCAGCAATTGGGAGTTTGATGTATATCATGGTTTGTACAAGGCTAGATATTGCTCAAGCAGTGGGAGCGGTTAGCAGGTACATAAATAATCCAGGCAAGGTACAATGAGAAGCAGTCAAGTGGATCCTTAGATATCTTCGGGGTACCACATATAAGGCACTTTGTTTTCAAGGTGAAGATACGGCACTAACAGGCTATGTGGATGCTGACTTAGCCAGAAATGTTGACGTCAGAAAGAGCACTACAGGGTATGTCTATACTCTAGGAGGTACCACAGTGAGCTGAGTCTCTCAATTACAGAAGATAGTTGCTCTCTCCATAACTGAAGCAGAATATGTCGCTGTCACAGAAGCCAATAAGGAGATGATCTGGCTCCAAAGTTTCTTGGAAGAACTAGGCAAAAAACAAGAATATAATGTTTTACATTGTGACAGTCAAAGTGCCATACATCTAGCAAAAAATTTATCTTTTCATGCCAGAATGAAGCACATACAATTGCGATATCACTTTATCCAGTCACTTCTGGAAGATGGGATTTTGAAACTTGAGAAGATCAGTGGAACTCAAAATCAAGCAGACATGTTAACGAAGACGGTGTCGACTGACAAACTGAAGCTGTGTTCAGCTTCAGTTGGCCAGCTGTAGAAGTAGATTGTAGAAGAGCTGTTGCATAGATCGATGTGTGAAGACAGATTGAAATCAGTCTTGAAGTGGGAGATTGTTGTTGCAGCCTCAGTCTCACTATCTACAAGTGCACAGATCGTTAACAAGTAATATAATGATGAGTAGAGTATCGTTCCCACGAGGAGGTTAATTCTAAGTACCAAACAATTAAACTAATTAATATTTGGACAATCAAATTCGATTTTATGATTTAACTAACTAAAATGACAATAAATCAAGAATAAATTTCTAATAATTTAAGACTTAGGGTTTAGTCACCTTTATTGATTTATCATGGATTTTCTAAGGTATCAATTTAATTCAGTTTTCCTTTCGATTAATGGTTAGATTCTCCTAAATCAAGCTCAAGTCTCTTTCAAGTACTAGAACTATTATCGACTTTAATCCTTACGTCTACTCTCGTGATCATAAGTAATTAAATCAATTCATTAAGTTTTATGAGAATCTTGAATCAACCTCTTAAGGGTTTAACCTTATCTCCAAGTGAGAAACTTACTTAAGATTGTTATCTCCTTGGACTAATGTCATGCTTCCACTCTCGCTCCATCACACAACATCTCAAATCAATTAATCATTGGCCAAATAATCAAAGCAATAAGATTAAAGACAACAAAATAATCAAAGGATAACTAAATTAACCAAATAGACATTTATAGCTCCATGATAAATTCAATTAAAGGGACTAACCCTAAAAAGGATTAGTTCTTCATTATTGAAATAAAAATATTACAAATATTCAAAATGATAAATGAAAACATAATTTAAAAGGAACAAGAAAGATCAAACTCTATTTCTTTGAAGAAGATCTTGACTTGGATCTTGAGCTCCTCCTTGAAGCAGAATTTCACACCTCTAAACTAAATTTATTTGGATGAATCTAATCTAATCTATTACATCTCTCATGCCTTGGAGGAAGTGTGTTTAAATAGAGTGTTTGGAAGCTTCTTTAGTGGGGAAAAACTGAAAAAGGTTAGGTTACACCTTGTTTGGTTCAACACCTACCCAATTTTTGCTCAAAGTCATGATTTTTGGCCCCACGGCCGTGACTTTTGAGTTGGTTTGGTCGATTTGAGCACTTTAGAGCTGTAAAATGGTCGGTTTGGAAGGCCATGGTCGTGGCCTTTGGGAGGCCACGGTCGTGGCTTTTGAAATGAGGCTGCTAGACTTATTTTCTTCTTGTTCTTGGCTCAGGCAGTGACGAAATGGAACCCATGGTCGTGGCCTTTGGGAGGCCACGGTCGTGGCTTTCATAAATGCTTCTAAATATGCAAAATCTCTTCAAAATAGAGCCAAAATCCAAGCCATGGTCGTGGCCTTTGAGCCCCATGGTCATGGCTTTCCAAATGCTTCTACCCTTGCAATTTCTGTCATTGAAAAACTTGGACAGCTTCAAATCAAATCCCATGGCCATGGATTTTTGACAGCTTTGGCCCTGAGATTCAAAACGACTCTGGACCTCTTGATTTCTCATCTTTAATTCCATTTTCAAGTTCAAAATCATGTATCATGGTTTATAAGACCATGTAAATTCTTTTTATTCCATTTTTGAGCTTGATTTGACCTCCTTTCCATTTTTCCATGATTTTTAGCCAAAATAAGCTTTTTCTTCATACTTGCAACTCTATACTTGAAATGATGAATATTCTAGCTTTCACAATAAAAATTGATCAAATTCAATTGATAACAATAAAAGTATAATTAGAATAATCATTAAATTATGTGTAAAATATAGTCCTATCAACTCCCCCAAACTTAAATCATTGATTGCCCTCAAGCAACAAGAACAATCTCATTCACAATAGGCCTCATTAAAACAGTCCCAAGATTTTGATATACAAATAAAATTTCAAAATTCAATTCTAAATCAATTTTCATACTGTACTTACTTCATTCTTCCTTCCTTCATTCAAGAAGTTATTCAATTGTAATCAATTGTTGCTCTTTAGATAAACACATACCCCTTGCATTCATTAAAAATTTTATATAGTTTAAAGAAAATTTGCCTTTCTCATATGCATGTTTAATCAAACCTTCTCCACTAATAGACCTTACTAACTAAAGGAAAATCAAAAGGTCTTTTTAAGCTTGTAATGTGGTTTAAAAGGGTTGAGGCTAAAGTGACTGTTAACTTTTTGAATACCTTCCAAGGTTTCGATTGCAGCTCTTCTTAATGGTTTTGGAGAGTTCGCTAATAAATATGATTTTTCCTCAATTGCTTTAGCATACTAGCAGGGAAATTTTATTTTTACTATCTTTTTCTTTATATATATATGTATTTTTTATTTTATATTTTCCCCCAAAACTTGAAATTTTATTTCTGAGAAATCTAAAGGAGCTTTCCCATTTTTTTTCTCTCTCCAATTGAGCATATATAATAGGAAGGTATACCAAAAGATAATTAACCATAAAAGGTAGAAATTAGTGTTTAATGAGAAAGAACAACAAGCTTAGAATATTCAATTTGGCTCAAAGGGGACAACTAGAGGCAATGTTCAAATATGGTGGATATAAGAATTTGGCTACACAAACAATGCCTAAATCATCTTTTTCCCTACTTAGCAAGGTTCAATTTCATCTCAAAAGTTCTTTTAAACATGTTCTAGGCTTAGGCATAAGATAATAATAAAATAAATAAATGACAAAAGAGTAAGAGTCATCTCTAAGTAAGCATATACCATTGATCACTTTCAACTAAAATCAAGAATGTATTCAGGTCAAAATCTATAAAGTACAGTTCTTTACAACAACTTTATTTCAAAAGATAAATTTAAGTAATTAGCATCACAAAATTAAAAAATTTTATTAGCCTGTCATGAATTCAATCATTCAAGTGTAAGATAGCAAGAAATTTTTTTTTTCGAAAAATTTTTCGTAGGTACCCCATATCCCAACATTTATGAAAGAGTAATAAAGTTCAAAAAGGGAATGGAATACATTACTAAATTTTAGGCTAAACTCCCCCAAACTTGAAGTGTTCCACTGTCCTCAGTGGTTTAGGCATTGGGTGGTGGAGGGGTTGTGCATGCCCATTCTAAAATTTGCCCTTTGCAAGAAGAATCCATCAAAAGCTCATTTCCATCCAAGTTCATCCTGAAATAAAAACACAAAGCACAAAATCAAAACACAAAAATAAAACCAAAAATAAAAGACAAAATTTAAATAAAACATTGGGTTGCCTCCCAAAAAGCGCTAATTTATAGTCTTTAGCTTGACTATAACTTCTTATCCTCAAGGTGGAAGATCACAAATTACTTCCTTTCCCACTATGTTGCTTGCTATAGTTGACTTGGAATTTTGCTTCCCAAGTTCATTATACCCTTCAAATTGTGCTTGTGAGCTTGATGAGGCTAAATTGTATTTTCCCTCCTTTGGATTGGAGTTTTGAATTTGGCAATCCTTGAGTGCATTTGGAGATTTGATCATGTTAATTTCCACTTGTTCATCTTCAATCTTTGAAGTGAGTTTGCCATTTTTCACATCAATTACAGCTCCAATCGTGGCTAAGAAGGGTCTCCCAAAAATCAATGGAGCATCTTCATCCTTATTTAAATCAACGATCATGAAATCAATAGGGATGTAAAATTTTTCCATTTTTACAAACACATTTTTTGCAATTCCTCTTGGGCATTTGACTGATTTATCTGCAAGCTGCAATACTAAATTGGTAGGTTTCATTTGTGCAAGTTTTAATTTCCTGAAAATAGATAAAGGCATTAAATTAATACTAGCACCTGAATCACATAATGCATTTTGAAAATTTAATTTACCAATTTGACAAGGAATTGAAATACTCCTTGGGTCTTCAAGTTTAGAAGGGATTTTATCCTGAAGAAGATTGTTGCACTCCTCAGTAAGTGCAATCTTTGCATTTTTTCCTCCATATTTTTCTTTAACCTTTGAGGAAAAGGAATAGGTGGCACATAAGGTATGACATCTTGCTTTAATGGTGCCTCCTCTTGTTTAGCTTCACTTTCTTTTATTTTAGAAGAAGAAATTTGATAGATTCGGGGCTCTAGTAAAGAATCTTCAAGTTGTATGCTATTTAGGAAAATAGCATTACAATGTTCTCTTGGATTGATTTCTGGTTGGCTTGGAAGTGCTCCTTGTGGTCGAGTGTGAAGAGAACTTGCTATTTGACCAACTTGAATTTCAAGATTTCTATTTTGAACTGCAATTTGTTCCATCCTTGATTCAAGCTTGTCATATTGTTTTTCCAGCTTGTCGAACCTTTCTGAAGTTGCACCAGTAAATTTTTCCAAAGCCAATTCATAGGATGGTTTTTCAAGAGGATGAATTTGGCCTTGGCTTTGATTTTTCATGTATGGTGGCTGATATGGTGTTTTTTGATTGCCTTCATTTCCCTATGCCAAGTTAGGGTGATTTCTCCATGTGGGGTTGTAAGTGTTTCCTTATGGGAAAGTTGGACATCTATTTTGATTCCCCAAAAATTGGACATGCTCCATAATTTTGCAATCAGCTATATCGTGGCTTCCTCCACATCCTTCACAAATTGGAGATGATGATGACAAATTGACGTGCTCTAATTTCTTGGCAATTGTATCTACTTTAGCTGCAAGTAAAGAAAAATGGTCAATCTCATGTAAACCTGCAACTCTTTTTTGCATACCTCGTTCTGAAGTCCAATGATAATTATTTGCTGCCATTTCTTCAATTAAATCGGTTGCTTCAGAAGGAGCTTTATTCATTATTGCACCTCCTGCTGCTGCATCAATCATTCCCTTAATATTTGGATAAGTCCATTATAAAAGGTTTGAATTAAAAGCCATTCCGGGACTCCATGGTGAGGACATTTTCTTTGCAAATTCTTGAACCATTCCCAAGCTTCATATAAGCTCTCCCCATCTTGTTGAATGAAACTTGTGATATCATTCCTTAATTTAGCCGTCTTTGCAAGTGGAAAATATTTTGCCAAAAATGCAGCGGCTAATTGATCCCAAGTGGAGAATGTACCTGGTGCCTTAGAAATGAGCCAATCTTTTGCTTAATCTCTTAATGAAATTGGAAAAAGTCGCAACCTAATAGCATCAGTAGATACACAATTAATTTTAAATGTATCACACATTTCTAAAAAATTTGAAATATGAGCATAAGCATCCTCATGTGGTAAGCCATGAAAAACAGATTGCTGAATTAAGTTAATAAGTGATGGTTTTAGATCAAATGTGTTGGCCTGCACAGGAGGTTTGACTATGCTAGATCTTGGGTGAGCAGATGGCATAGCATATTGTTTCAAGGTCATGTTCTGTGGATCTCCCATGATTTGTTCTTCTAACTGGATTTCAGTTGAAATTCCTTCTCCTCTTTGTCTTTCTCTTCTTTCCTTGTTTTGCTATTTATAAAATTTTTCAATTTCAGGATTATAGGGTACAAGTTGAGTGTGTGGATTGTTACGCATGTACCCTTAAAATTTAAAGAAATAATGCAGAAAAGTAAAAATCCAAAGTAATAACAGTTTAATATTATCAATATTAGAATGATTGCCTCCCCGGCAGCGGCGCCAAAAACTTGTTGCTGCCTCAGCCTCACTATCTGCAAGTGCACAGATCGTTAACAAGTAATATAATGATGAATAGAGTATCGTTCCCACGAGGAGGTTAATTCTAAGTACCAAATAATTAAACTAATTAATATTTGGGCAATAAAATTCAATTTTATGATTTAACTAACTAAAATGACAATAAATCAAGAATAAATTTCTAATAATTTAAGACTTAGGGTTTAGTCACCTTTATTGATTTATCATGGATTTTCTAAGGTATCGATTTAATTCAGTCTTCCTTTCAATTAATGGTTAGATTCTCAAGTACTAGAACTATTATCGACTTTAATTCTTACGTCTACTCTCGTGATCATAAGTAATTAAATCAATTCATTAAGTTTTATGAGAATCTTGAATCAACCTCTTAAGGGTTTAACCTTATCTCTAAGTGAGAAACTTACTTAAGATTGTTATCTCCTTGGACTAATGTCATGCTTCCACTCTCGCTCCATCACACAACATCTCAAATCAATTAATCATTGGCCAAATAATCAAAGCATTAAGATTAAAAACAACAAAATAATCAAAGGATAACTAAATTAACGAAATAGACATTTATAGCTCCATGATAAATTCAATTAAAGGGACCAACCCTAAAAAGGATTAGTTCTTCATTATTGAAATAAAAACATTACAAATATTCAAAATGGTAAATGAAAACATAATTTAAAAGGAACAAGGAAGATCAAACTCTATTTCTTTGAAGAAGATCTTGACTTGGATCTTGAGCTCCTCCTTGAAGTAGAATCTCACACCTCTAAACTAAATTTATTGGATGAATCTAATCTAATCTATTACATCTCTCATGCCTTGGAGGAAGTGTGTTTAAATAGAGTGTTTGGAAGCTTCTTTAGTAGGGAAAAACTGAAAAAGGTTAGGTCACACCTTGTTTGGTTCAACACCTACCCAATTGTTTGCTCAAAGTCATGATTTTTGGCCCCACGGTCGTGGCTTTTGAGTTGGTTTGGTCGGTTTGAGTACTTTAGAGCTGTAAAATGGTCGGTTTGGAAGGCCACGGTCGTGGCTTTTGAAATGAGGCTGCCATACTTATTTTCTTCTTGTTCTTGGCTCAGGCAGTGACGAAATGGAACCCACGGTCATGGCCTTTAGGAGGCCACGGTCGTGGCTTTCAAAAATGCTTCTAAATATGCAAAATCTCTTCAAAATAGAGCCAAAATCCATGCCATGGTCGTGGCCTTTGAGCCCATGGTCGTGGCTTTCCAAATGCTTCTGCCCTTGCAATTTCTGTCATTGAAAAACTTGGACAGCTTCAAATCAAATCCCATGGCCATGGATTTTTGACGGCTTTGGCCCTGAGATTCAAAACGACTCTGGACCTCTTGATTTCTCATCTTTAATTCCATTTTCAAGTTCAAAATCATGTATCATGGTTTATAAGACAATGTAAATTCTTTTTCTTCCATTTTTGAGCTTGATTTGACCTCCTTTCCAATTTTCCATGATTTTTAGCCAAAATAAGCTTTTTCTTCATACCTGCAACTCTATACTTGAAATGATGAATATTCTAGCTTTCACAATAAAGATTGATCAAATTCAATTGATAACAATAAAAATATAATTAGAATAATCATTAAATTATGTGCAAAATATAGTCCTATCAATTGTTAATAAAATGTTACTAACCATAAAATGGAGTTATAATTTTTGAGTAAAAAATAGAGGTGCCTAACTTAGGTATTTTTTGTCCAAAATGAAGGTGCATAACTTAAGTGATAGTTGTAAAAAATGGAGGTGCCTAACTTAAGTGATGGTGGTAAAAAATGGAGATACCTAACTTAGGTAAAAGAGATGCCTAACCTTTGATAAATCTCACCAACCATTATGTACACATGTTATAATTTTTCTATATAAATGGTTCTTTGGCCATTGTTATGAAAAAAAAAATAGAGAATCAAAGAGAATAGAAAGAAAATTAATAGAGAGGAAGATTAGAGTGGGTCTAGCAAAAATTAAGTCAAGTAATTTTTGTGCTCTTGATCTTGTCTATTAAAAAATTTCTTTAAGAGAATTTCTGTTAAAATTTCTTGGAGATAATTGGGTGTGAGGTGTGAGTATTTATAAACACGATATACTTTTCTCCTTAATAGAAGTTTGCAGCATCTCCGGAGATGTAGACATAATTGGCCGAACTTCGTTATCAAATTGTGTGTTACTATTACGCATTTATTTTCGCTTTCATACTAATCTAGTTTAAGGGAAATAGAGTGATAATATTTATTTTCCAACATAATGCTTATTCGATATTTACTTCACAGCTAGATTAATCTTGTGGCATATTGGTGTATTAATCCTGCTGAGATTGAACTTCAGTTTGGTATAGACATCATTTCTACAGCTAGATTCAAGATATGCAGCGGTTTCTTACTATTCTAGTTGAGCGGTGGTTGAATCATTCAGATCATTCGTCTGGATATATTGGATATATAATAGCTGGTTAACCTCTGCTGCCATAGTATTTCAGTACTAAATTTGTTGTGTTGTTAACCTGATGGGTTCGGTCTTTTGTGTTTTTGTTTAGATTTTTAACCCGTGCCTGTAACGCAATGTCCTTTCTTTTAAGGATTCCTCTGTAGTCCATTATAATTATTAATAAATACATACTTTTATAAAAAAAATAAAAAAATAAAAGGTTGAGATAAGTAGGATATTGCGTAATGGACCCAGAAATGGTGGTTTGGAGAACAGGATGCTGCATGGTCAGTAGTCTACGAATGTCTACGCTTTTCACTACCATTTATGCAATTCCAGCGATACAAAGATATGTGTTGTTGTTGATATTAGCCTCTTGTGATCTCTTGATTTTAGTCTCTTTTGTTAGTTTTGTTTTGAGTTTACATTATGTATTGCAGGTTACTCAATTTTGTATGTACTTTGGGCTGTATTATGAGGTATTTGGGGTATTTTCACATAGTTGTGGGATGTTAGGTTCTTAGGGTTCATTGGATATGGGTTGTATTCTTGGGTAGTTTCCATCTCACAATTATGTTTTTCCCCATAGTTTAATAAAATTAATTTTATCCAAAAAAAAAAGTAGCTTATTAAAGTTTAGGTAATTTCTTAGAATTTTGAATTCACCTCATCTTTGTTTAAATCTTTGAGAACCGATAAAGAAGGTGAATTCTCTTCATTTCATATTTTTGTGAATCTAATGGAATTCGTGATTTATTAATAGTTCTAAGATCTGGGATTCATTAATAGTTCTAAGATCACAAAAAAAGGTATTTTAGAAAGAAAAAAATAGAAATTGAGAATGATTAAAAGTTTCTACCAAAATAAAAAGTGAAAAATCAATAACGGAGTCTAGCGATGGCAAACACACTACTGGAAGCAGAATCAACTAATATTATCATAATTCAATTATAATTAAATTCCCAAATGGCAATTATAAATACTGAATAAAATTCAAATTAACAAAAGGTAGTAAACAAATATAGAGGCACTTACAATTGAGATGATTGTAATCGACTGAGCTATTAAAAAAAAAGTGACAAAGGGAAAAAGCAATTAGCTTGCACGCAAAAGCATTGCTAGAGGTAGAGAATCAGTATGGTAAGCAAAAAGGAAACGGAAAACATATTAGGGCTAAAGTTTTTTCTCTCTAAATTTTTCTTGCGTGCCTTATGATAAAAATTATCGCTCCATCAATCTTTAAAAAAAAGAAAGTTTTTTTTTGAACAATGAAAAAAAGGTTTGATGATGAATACAACGTTTTAATATATATGACTCTATCAGGGGGGTCAAGAATTTAAAAAAAAAAAAGAATACATATGTATATGTATATATATTAATATAATTTATTTTTTAACCATTGCCCCCCTCATGTATATATATTCCACCTCACCCCATACCATTTAACCAACACTCCTATGGCCCCCTTCAATTATTTGTTCTGGGTCCGTCCCTGTCACCAACCCATGTGAAAAAATCCCATAAAAATCACAGCTAATACAATGGAGGCAACAGAGAGATAAATACTAAAAATTGAACAAAACCACAGAGGGGCCTCCGATAAAAACTCAATAATAAAAAAATAATCCAGGTTGAGTAAAATCATTTGAAGCATTGCTTCAGAACTTTATTGTCCTGCGATCGTGTAACTGATATTTGAAGCAGCAGCAGCAACAACAACAACAACAACAACAACTAAGCCTTAGTCCCAAACAAGTTGGGGTCGGCTGTATAGATCCTCAACAAAATAAGCTCAAAAGACACCAAAAAAAAGATACTCCATCCTTAGGCCCCTTCCAAGACACGGATTTTACGTCTCCATTCAAGTCTGTCATTAATCAAATCCGCATCAAGATCTAAGGCACGTAAGTCTCTTGTTATCACCTCCTTCCACACAGTTCTAGGTCTTCCACGACCTCTAGCCCCCTCAATCAACAAATTCTCACACTTACGAACCGCAGCATTAGGAGGTCTTCTTAAAACATGCCCAAACCATCTAAGTCTTCCTTCCCTCACCTTATCTCCGACATCTGCTACTTGGACTTTTTGTCGAATATGAACATTCTTAATTTTGTCCAGTCTGGTATGTCCACACATCCATCTTAGCATCCTCATTTCTGCCACACTCATCTTATGCAAATGTTGTCCCGTTGGTGCCCAACACTCACTACCATAGAGCATCGCAGGTCTAACAACCGTCCTATAGAATTTACCTTTCACTTTCAGAGGTATTTTCTTATCACATAGAACCCCAGTCGCACCCTTCCACTTCAACCACCCTACCTGTATTCTGTGAGCCACATCTTCATCTATACGGCCATCATTCTGGAACACCGAACCCAAATATTTGAACTGCTTGGTTTTAGAAACCAAAACTCCATCCAACTTAACCTCATGTTCCTGCTTCTTCCTTAGACTGAACTCACAGTGCATATATTCTGTTTTACTCCTACTTACCTTAAAACCCTTGTCCTCGAGGGTTTTTCTCCACACTTCCAACTTACGGTTTACACGAGCACTAGTCTCATCAATTAAAATAATGTCATCAGCAAACAACATACACCAAGGAACATCGTCTTGTATGCTTCTGGTTAGCTCGTCCATAACCAGGGTAAATAAATATGGACTCATGGCTGAACCTTGATGCAATCCGATAGTAATGGGAAAAGCCTCAGTGTCTCCACCAGGTGTTTTCACACTAGTGGATGCATTCTCATACATGTCCTTGATGATGTTGATATATTTGCCGCTGACTCCTTTCCTCTTCAAAACCCACCATAGCACTTCTCTTGGTACTCTATCATAGGCTTTCTCCAAGTCAATAAATACCATGTGCAGCATCACCAAAATTTGAAGCAACGCAATTGAAGAAATAATTGATTATGATAAGTACATTGTCTTTCAAGAAATTAAAAAAAAAATGGAATCAGAAATAATTAAAAGGAATTTACTTCAATAAGAATTCATATATTATTCAGCAAAATAGATCCATTTATTTACTACTATGTCGATGCCTAGAAAAAGAGAAATGTCTGATAGATGGTAATATAACATTACAAAATAAATTTGTAATATTTTATACTTCAAATGCATTTATTCATATTCCATTACTACCTATTAAACATATCCTTAATTTCTAGGAGATACATATTCTATGGAGAAACATATATAAATTAAACTACTCTAGTAAATCCGAAAGGAAATCCTTCTCCATCTAAAGCCAACAATCTCCTTTCATTCTCAATCAGAATACCAACAACCCCACATCTTAGCCTTTCACAATCTGGACCAGATTCACTCGGACACCAACCAATGTTATAAACACCTCCATTATTATCAATTCTGAGGTAACTTTGTTCTCCTCCTGTCGCAATAACTCTTCTTGATGTCTCAGGATCCTCCTCGCCTACCCTCCAGTGTAATCTTTCAACACAAGTTGAGAATGCTGCAAATTCTATTTTCAATTCTCTACCTTCTCTGATAATACTCTCTCCCGATTTGAATGGAGTAAAGATCAGCGGTACCCCTTGTGTTACACCCCGCGGGAGAGATTCTTGACCAACATACAAAGGACACGAACCGTTGCGACGATACAGGTTTAAACCCCCGGCTGTATCGGCTGCAGCTGGAAGTACGTAGTATTCTACTCCGCTTGTAAGAGGCTGTCCATTAGTGTCCAGCACTGGGTTCTGAGCCATTGAGGATATGGCCATGAGAAGCCATATGAAGCTCAAGCTTTTAATCATTCTCATCATGGTTAATTAATTACTTTGATATCTTAAGCCAAGAGATTAAAGAACTTAGTATTTGAATGAATTTGGCAATATAAGGTATTTATAGGCTATTTGTGTATGGTACAGACACGTGAGTTCCAGCAAGAGGGGATATTGAGGCCTGTACGGATGCCAAATGGATCAAGTCATTCTAGCTATTGGTGGATTTGATTTATGCATTGAATTATTCTAGGAAAGATTTCTTGTCATATTCAATTGTCTTTGCATATTTCATATTATATTTTGTAATTTTATTAATTTTTCAAAAAAATAAATTGAACTTTAAAATAATAAATTTTATTAATAATTTATCACAAGTGAAAAAGTCAATGAGTCTAATTCAATAGTAGTATTTTCTAAGACGGCAGAGTCTTGAGATCAATTTTCATTTAAAGTCTAATTATTAAAAAAATTTAAATGCAATTTGTCATATTTATATAAATCCAAACTGATAGAGCCAAACAAAGAAAATAAAATTTTAATATTTACTTTCTTATTTAATTTTGATAGAAATATCAGATCAATGAATCATTTTAATATTTTGTCAGCACCTAGAATATTTTATTTTATTTTGTTTATTTTCTATTATTTTTGGTAGTCTATTACCTTTTAAATAAGTTTTCTTATATGTATTTAGGGTTTGTGTAACCCTAATTCTATATAATGTAACTTCTTAAAAGATGAAGGAAGTTAGTTTTGAGATTTTTAATAAGAATTCAATAGATAAATTTTTTCTCATTTGTATCTATTACATGGGTATTCTCAGACTAAAGAAGTTTTTAGCACTTAAATCACTTGTTTGTTTACTTCTGTTGCATCAGTTGGTATCAGAGCTGTATAGAAGACAATCACAACAGCGTATAGAAGAGGTTTATGAGTGTAATCTCATGATCCATTTTGAGCGCCGACTTGAACAAATGATAGAACAATTAACAGAGCGAATTGTGTAACTCATTGAGGATCAGTTGGAAGCACGATTATTACATGCTCTAAGTTTATATGGTGGAAGAATCAAAATTGATGTATTTGACTTGCATGAAAAATTACATGCGGATGATTATTTAGAGAAAGATTTTGAAAAATCAGAACCAGTTTTTGATGAATATAATGATAAGATAGGGAAAGTTGAAGAATCACAACCAAATTTTTATTACTATTATGTGAAGATGGAGGAACTTAATATTTTACCAACATGTAATAAACTCTTTGTTGTGTAAAAAAAGATATCAACAACAATTAACGACGAAGAAGCAAAGGAATTTGTTGGTAGTTCTACAAATATCAGAGTCAGCCAATTCAATATAAACATATTTGCTGAAATATGTGATTCAATTTGGAAATTATTTTTATATTCTATTGAAATTCAAGAACCATTCAAAAAGTTCAAGGAGTTGATTAATAATGATTTGCCAGAAAATTTACCATCTCTAAAAACTACTGAACATACCATTGTAGTATTTCAGTTACTAATTTTTTGGCAATACAAAACTCGAGGGTGAGTTTTTTCTAAACTAGGGAGAATGATAGAGCCAAAGAAAGAAAATAAGATATTAATATTTGTTTTCTTTTTTTGATAAGATATTATTAATTTAACTTAAATAGGGAAAAACATAGAAAGGTGAAGTATAACTACCCAAAAAGCCAACCCTTTACACCCAAAATCTAAGACTTCACTGTTTCATGTGAAAAAACCCCAACATACCCGACTACTCAAGGTATAGATGTTGCTTGCAGAATAAAGAAAGAATAAAATACAAAACACAAATGCAATAACGGGGACACCAAAAAAGGCCAAAAATAGAGCAACTCAACTAGTTGAGAAGCAAACGATATGCCAAAACCAAATGATATGACCACAAATCTTCAGTAGTTTAGGCTTTCGTAATTATGATTTATGTAACTCTAACTTTGTATAATGTAACCTTTTAGAAGGTGAAGACAGTTAATTTTGAGATTTTTAATAAGATTTAAGTAAAGAAATTTTTTTTCATTTATGTCTATTACCTAGATATTCTCAGACTAAATAGGTTTTTAGCACTTTAAATCACTTGTTCATTTACTTCCGTTGCATCACAAATAAATTACATTTTTATTGAGTGTATAATTAAGGATTGTGTACCGAATTTAAATTATACGGGACTGGAATCAAATTTACAGGTCAAAAAATACATGATAATAAAGTCAAACGTAAAATGATCTCACTAAACGGATTGAATTCCGGCCTTAATTTTCTAGCATATGATAGTCCTTTTTGTACAACAGTTTGGGGAAAAAAAAAATTGGATAAGATAAGCTTGAGAGAGTCATTTTAAGCCCATTGCAGCTATAGCTGACTAGCAAATTATTGTCATTTCCGAAACATTTTAGTTTAATGGCGGCTAGGCCGCCAATGGATTTGAGGCTTTAAATTGAATTGCTCCAATAGTTGGATAAACTTCTCTATTTGAACGAGTTAACAAAGAAGTTATTGCATTTCACATTTGCCCAAAATCTGAAAGGCATCACTATCATAAACTAGACATTTTACCTTCTTTTAGGATAATTAATAACGCCAAGTAGTAAATTTAAAAATTCAAACTTTGTAATTAATTATCCATTCAAATTTGGTTCCAATATTTGAAACAATTAACCACTGATATCATGTCAAGTAAAGATTCAATCAAAAAGCTCAAATTTGTGAGACTTAATAATCGTATTTTATTTCTTAAGAGTTAAACTATTAAAGTTTATTGGACTTATTTGTTTTAAGTATTCGTAATATTTGATACATAATTTTCGTGATATTTGATATCGGGTTGTCCCATAACTGTTAATTGATAAATTTTAATTGATTAGTAAAACTTTATTTGTTATTATTACTATTGAGATATAAAATTATCACAAGGCTATAACTGTTTTTAAATATGTTTTATAATATTTTATAAAATATATTAATTAAAAATTACAAATAAACATATCCCTTGAAAAAAATATAATTTATAAAGGTGATTTAAAAAATATAATTTTACTAATAACTTTATAAAGGGATAACATAGTAAAAACATAATATCATCTATTAGTTAATTTATAGGAAAAAAATGTTATGAAAATGGAAGTTTTAAATCAACATCTCTTGCCCAAACTTGAATTTTGGCAGTTTTTTTTTTTATAAAATTGTTCAAAAACAAAATTATAAAGTTTATTAGATTTTTAAAATATTTCTACATTTATAAATTATGATTAGTTTATAAATTTACCAAATTTATATAGTTTATTATGAATTTATTATAAATTTATTATACACATGATAATTTCTATAAATTTATTAAAGGTTTATTAAATTTACTATACATTTTGTAAATAATCAAAATACCCCTAGTAAAATATAAAAAGATTTTACGAATTCTAATGAGAGTAATTTTCCTATTTTTACAGTAAAAATAACACCCTTCATTATATTTTTTAATTTTTTTATTTTTTTATTAAGGGTATTTTAGTCATTTTATTATAAACTCAATATAAACTATGTAAAATTTATAAATTCATAATAAACTCACTGTAAATTCATTATAAACTATTAAAAATCTAGTATTTTAATAAATAATTTATAAATATAATAAATTTAGAATTATTTTTATTTTTTTTTTGTATTTTTATCTTAAGCCCAATTTTATAGGGGTGCTTACTGGCCCATTAATTCAACATATAATATAGCCCAAACAATCAGATTTAGATTGACTCAAATTTTTCTAAAATATAAATTACATGAAACACTACTTTTTTTAAGTTTTATTTTAAAAATGTTATACATATTTTGTTCACCTTAACTTTTTTGTTTTTCATTTTTCTTTATTTTTTTTTTCAAATGCACGACACTGATGTTCTTTTTCTCTTTCACGTTCGCTTTCAAGTTTTTTTTATTATTTTCCTTTTCTCTTCTTTTGTATTCTTTTTGTTCTTTCCATTCATCTTTGTTCTCAAAGATTATTTCTTCAACTTTTTTTGCGGATGATAACAAGAAAATTTTATTCATATTTGAGGTATTATTTATGCTTGTTATTCGATGACTGCTGATTTTGATATGTTTTTGTATAAAAAATAGCTAAACAGGGAAAGAGGATCAAATAGAGAAAAGATGCTGGAAGTTGCTAACGAAGACCTTGAGTATAAGCCTTGTTGGTATCAGTTTAGACCTGATGCAAGAAGGATTAATATGACAGCCAATGATCCCTATATTTTTGGGATGTTTTGAGCTACAAATTTTGGCAGATTTTAAGAGATATTACTGACTTTATATTTCCTTATTAGATTAATATTGTTTAAGGAAATCAATTATTATTATTTTTGTTGTTTTTATTTTTGTTTTCCAAATTAGATTTAAATAGAGATCTTTTAGAATTAGGAGACATATAAGCTAGAAGGTAGCAACCCTAGCTAACTTTGTACACATTTTTTTTGTTGCTGATTATTTTCAATTTATAGAGGTTTTCTTCTTTCAAAAGCATGAGCAACTAATTTATAATTTAGTTGAAGGGTAATTGAAGTTCAATTCGCAAAGATTGTGGTATCTAAATAACTATCTCTTTTCTTATTTAATTTTTAATATTTATATACTCTCAATAGCTTATTTAAATTATTGTTTTGTTATTTGATCAATAGAGTCCATTGTTTATTTAGTTAAATAATATAACATCATTTAAAACTCTTGGTTGAAGGGTATTTGAAGTTCAATTCTTGACGTTTTGATTGTAGTGACAATTAGGTGCAACCTAAAGAAGTATATAATCTAATTAAAAAAATCATGCGTTTAGATTTATTGGTTAAAATCAGATCATTCTAATTCTCAAGGTTGTCAATAATTAGATTCTAAGGACGTTTTTATAGGATATGTTATTGATAAGAATTAATTAGATAATATTTTCTGATTAATTTACTATTAAGTAAGGATTGGTAATTGTAAGCTTCTCCAATAGTAGAATTAATTTATTTAAGATTTAGGAAGAACAACCTTTAAATCAATGATCAATCTAAGAATTGAATTAAAATTATTTCTTCAACCGAATTCACTCTCTTTGACAACTTCAATTTTTATTTATTATCTTTAACTTTGCCGATTTATAATTTTAATTATTTTTTAGAATTGTTAGGTTTTTAATTTTCAGTTATTTTTTGGAAATCCCCCAATTTTAATTTTAATTTTAATTATTTTCTTAGCTATAAAAAAATTTTAATAAATAAACAGCTCCTTAAGGTTTGACTATATTCACCATTTTTATAAATTAATTTATTCAAGAATAAAAATTTATTTTTAATAGCTTCGATAATCATCAATGGATGATTGATTCTTGAACATAAGAAGCACGGAAGGCTGAGAACTTGATTTGAAAAACAATATGAGGGATATTATAAATGTTCAATTCTTTGGTTATTGATTTCTCTCTTTTTTTTCTCTCCTTTTTTTTTTTCTATTTTTGGTTCTTCAACTGTAATGTTAGGATTTTTTTTCTTCAATTGTAGTGTCTTTTACATGTTAAGTAAAATGCTTCAAAGGAACTTTTTTCCTTTTGTAAATTTGTTTTTTATTCATATCAATTTGTATTTCATGAATTGATATATATTCTTACTTTTGAATTGTTTTTTGTTTATTTTGATTTGTATTTATATTATTTATTTGTATATAAAGATTAGAATATAATATATTTGTAAATATATATAACATATATGTAATACAATTAACTAACATATAATGGCTGGAAGATATCATATATATATATATATAATATATTTGCAACATATATATAACATAAAGGCTGAAACATAAAATATCTACAATATACAAAATGATATTATTAAGGTTCTTTTTCAAAAAAAAAAATTATAAATTGATGTTATTTTCTCTTTAAATTATTATTTTACAAAATAATATTTTAAATAAACTCAATTTTTCTTTTTTAAAAAAAATTATACAATATATACATAACATATTAGTAACGTATATACAATATATATAAGTTGAAAAAATTCCGAAACTCTTTATGGGATGATGACAATTCCATATTTTTGTAATTTCTCAACTTTTTAGTATACTTTTAAATTTTTGAAAAAGTTTTTCTTTTGACGGTAATTTTGTAAAATTCCCTTTTCAAAATATTGGGACATACTTCGAGTTAAAGATAAAAAAGAAAATTATGCTCTTAACCAAATTTTGTAAAATTTTTCATGTTTCACCAAAGATATTTTGGTCATTTTATAAAATTATATAATACATTCATAACAAGCTGCATAAATATGACAAATTTATAAATTAATCACAAATTTTAGTAAATTTGAAAATATTTTAAAATTTTGGTAAACCTTTTGTAATTTTTTTTTATTTTTCTAGCAGTTTTGTAAAAAACCTAAAAAAATTAGAAATATGGGATTGGGCTTTAGGGCTGGATGAAATTTATCTCAAGCCAATCCAATCCAATTTGAGATTTATATTTTAAAATGACAGATTATTAAAATGACATTATTTTAGGTTTGTCCGAAATGTCACCATTTTCGTTTGTCCAAACCAATGTCATCTTGGACAAATTTAATAATTTTTTTTTACTTAAAGCCCAATATGAAAACTCGAGTGTCCTGAGTTTACTCGAGCCACTTAGGCCATGGGATTGGCTTCATCTATTTTTTTCCCAGGTTAGACAACAAACTATAATGAATTTTTCTTAATTCTTATGAAGCAAAAAACATGCTTCTTAATTCGAGGAGATGAGAGTATAAGATATTTGTTGGGTCACAAGCAATATAATTGTACATTAATTAATCAAGTCAAACTAGCATAAATATTATTCACGCATAGGAATTTAATATCCATAATAGAAAAAAAAATAAAGAATACAAGATTTATGTTGAAAATTCTCTAGTATAGAGGGAAAACCGTAGGTCAAACTCCGAAATAAAATTAACTATCAAGAAAAATCAGTACAATCACACTTAAGTTTAATTATACATTTGAGATATCTAAATCAAGAAATACCCAAATTATTTCTCTAGCCAACAAATCCCTACAACACTCCTTAATTATATATTACCACAAATAACCCATTGGTTTTATATTTTTTTGTTAATGAAAATTATCACACAAAAAGTTATAGCTATTTGAAACTTTAAATCCTTGATTGTATTTTCAACCTATTCTAATTAGATTAGTATTAAACGTTCTTTAAACCATGATGGAAATCCCTATCTATGCACTTGATCAATGTTTTTACGTCCTTTCAAATAAAGTGTTTCAAATAAAGTGCTTCCATGTGCTCTCTATGAAGAAATATGTTCAACATATTTTTAATATTTATTCATTTATATTATAGTGATTCTAAGTTGTTTTTTAGAAAGTTTCATGTACATTCATACAACATATGGTTGAAATTTCTCAAAATTTTATAAGACAAACCACTGTATCATCTTGAACTTGTCACTTGGTAATTCAACAAATATTTTTAATCCAAAAGGTTGACAATTTTATGAGAATATTGCTAAACCACCATCATTGGATACATCTTGATTTTGCTCATCTCTATTAAAATGAGTCTTAAAACCCTGAAAATAAATTGAACAAAATGTTAAGCATTGTTTTACAATGTTAAGCATTGAACAAAATTGAAAAAAATAAATTGAACAAAATGTTAAGATTTATTGTAAGAGCACATGACAATAATGAATTTTCAATCCTAAAATATTATGATCAATCAAATTGGCACATCGAGATGTATTAGAAGTATACACATATGGATATTTAACAAATTTCAAAAAATTCACAAAAGTCTTGCCTTTTTTTTCTTTTTCATTACATTGCTTGAGGAATCCACAAGCTAGCCTATGCAGATTCCATAAGTTGGTCTAGGTTTGATCTTCCATCTTTTGCTTACTCAGGACCCATTTTTATGTCTGTTTTGAGTCATGTTGTTTCATTAGTTCCAAAAAATCTAGACCTTGCTCCTAGTCTTGCATAAATTTGATCATATTTAAATGTTTGTTCTAGATGGTGCAAAATTAGGGGATAATCATTGCCATTAGTAGTTTTCCTTATTTGTTGTATTAGGGTTTCTTCAATATTCTAAGCATTGTTGACCCTATATGGATGGCATCAAGAAGTGGGGGTTGAATTGATGCTACTAGATATGCAATGAGAAATTAAAAGTTTTGCTTAAAAGTGAGGAGATTAGGGAAGAAAAAGACGAGTGATTTATAGTGGTTCGAGTGTAAACTAACCTTACATCAACTTCTCAAAAAACAAGTTGAGTATTTTATTAAATATGAAATTTTGCAAGCTTACTCCCAAATTGGTGTTTGAAGCTTGCACCAAACTTATAAGTGTTTTACGAGCTAACACAAAACCTAAACAAGTATCTTGCTAAGACTAACTCTCAAATTCTTAATAAGTTTTTTTCCTAAAGGATAACACTCAAACCTTTTATAAGAGTTTTGTCCGATATTAAATCTCAACCTAAGTGTTTATGGCTCATACTAGACATTACATGAATAAATGAAAGGGTTAAAGGCTTAAAAATAAATTACAAGAGTTTAGACACTTTAAGCATACTCTTCATCACTTGAAGTCTTGTTTAGGGTTGTATATATAGGCCTCAAAGCAATTATGCTCATTGGTGAAGTGGATAGAAAAGTATAACTCTAACATCCACAAAATCTTCTTAGATTTGTGTGTCAAACAACTGTCGCAATCTCAGAGCCTCCTATCACGGTCGTGATGTTTATATTTCTAATGGCTACTTAACACTTGGCATCTTCTTATTAGTTCTTTTACTATCCATTGAAGTTTGCCAATAGATATATGAATTCCATGGTCACACTCTTCTCTGTAGTGGTCACAATCTTCATATTGTGGTCAAATTCCTCACCATGATGGTTTCTGTGTCTTCTAGCTTCAAGTCTTATGAATGCTATGGTCACACCTCTTTGAGCTCGTGGTTGGATGGTACACTTATCTCTGAGAAAGTCACCACTATGTCCATGTAATCTCTACTGTGTGTTTTCACTTCTAGTTTTAACATGGTCATAGTCGTGGGGGCTTGGGTGCTGTCGCTAGATGCATTATTAACAGTACCTTGAATAGTGCATATTTTCATACTCAGTGTAAAGGTCGTGACATCCTTGGGTGCAATTGCTATCTCCTTTTCATGGTAGCTAGATCACTAATGTGGTTGCTAGCTTTGTTTATAGATCACTACACCCAGTTTAGAGACCATCATAGATAATATTTTTAACACTACTTAGAACTTCAAGTTTCTTCATTTTACTCATTCTAATTTATTTAGTTGACATATAGACACCCAATAAAGTCTTTAGAATACTTCAATTTATTTTCCAAGATTAAAATCAATAAAATTTTCCTTATTTTTCCTATTTTCCTAGGAATTCTTAGACTAAACAGATTAATAGCAAATTTATTTTCATTGTTCTTTACTTCCACTATATCAGAATTTTTTATTATTAATTAAAAATGACTTGTATAAGTAAAACTGAAGCCATGAGGGGAAGGCAATCTAGCCTCCTCAACAAAGGGTGAGCTCAGATTCAAAGAGTAAAGCCTCTTTTGAAATGCAATAAAAAGTCTCTACATAAGTGAAAACCATAACAGTCCTTTTATAGCAAGCACCCATAGATCTAGTAAGACTAGGCAAAACTCTGAGAGGCACCAATGACCTAATAAGTCTAGGTGAATACTGTGAGATACAAAGTACTTGACATAATAAAGCACCTAAAGACTTCGTGAGGCTAGTTGAAAGTGTACAAGGCACCAAAGACCTAGTGAACTTTAAGTAAAACATTACAAGTAATGAAACATAAATAAATATAAGCATGAAGTCTAATATTTATATAATTATCTAAAGTCCTCTACGGAAGAGGCATATTATCTAAAGATCTCCCAGTGAGGTGGATTTCTAAAGGTCCTTTATCAAAGAGGTACATTATTATATAAACCCAATATTAGCGAGATGCCTTATTATGTAAAACCTCTACATGAGACAAGTTTTCTTAAGACCTCTATCAATAAGGCATATTATTTGAAGACATCTTAGGAGGAATAATATCCAAGTCATTAAAGGTTTGGAGGTAGCTAGAATATGTAAGTCCATATATTGTGGCATTAAGGACTCAAAGCTAGTCTTGAAACTACTCAAAAGACTTGAAGCTATTTGGAATCTGTAAGTGTACATATAGTGGCATTTAAAATTAGACTTAAAACCTTGGATATTATAAGACCACATAACAAATAGCAAATATCATTCATTTACTTCATATGCAAGCCACCATTTTGACTCACCCACTAATAAAAAGCTCCACAATTTACTTCTATTCAGGCACTTAGTTGCATGCCTCTATATTTGAGCTCTTTAGCTTATTTCTCCATTTGAGTACATTCTGAGATGTTGAGCTCCTTAACTCACCTCTCTATCTAGGTACTTGTCAACCTTCATATTAAACTCTCAGCTCTCTTCTCTATTCAAGTACCTAATTGCTTCAACATCGAGCCCATTAGCTTGAAAATCTACTCAAGCATCCAACTGCCTCTAAATCAAACCTCGAAACTCACATCCATATCAACCTTTGGTTTATCTCCTCTATAGAATATGGAAGAATCTTGTTATAATGAGATCATATATCTACTATCTTAGTTGGCTCCTAGACTCAAACCATACTAGGAAGTAAGGTGGGGTTCTTAGAAGGGATGAAAATAAACACCATTATAGAGCTCAATTAAAAAAATTCAATTTAGCATCCCTAAAGGAAAAAAAGAGCCCTTTAAATCAATATAAGGACCCTTAAAAGGCCATAGATAATACATACCCATAATCTAGTCCAGGTCAAGGCTAGAAGTCTAGAGGGGCCTTACCTTAAAAGTGCCTCGACAAACAAAGGCTTCGGCTTGCAAAGCTATAAAGGGCAGACCTTTCATTCAGATAAGCATATTGCTCTACCTCATCCAAGGAGGTACATACCCATCTAATATAAGTAGAAGGTAGATCAAGATAAATCCAAATATTTGATCCTAACACCTTGTTAGAACTCTCTTCTAACATAAGGTAGGCACAATAATAAGGACTTGACACAATAAGACTTCTCCACCCCCCATTAACTAAGTCTAGTGCAAACAAATGAGATGTGGATACCTATAGCACTACATTGTGGCATACATATATAGTATAAAGTAAACATCCTCAACTACTATTATTCTTAACTTGATCTTTACACTTTCTCATCTTTGCTCACTAACATATACTTTGTCCCACTAGAATCTACAAAGGGAAAAAGCAAATATATTTTTCCTTTAAGTTTCTTAGGTCATGGTAACCATGGAGAGATGGTAAGTGGATGAGACAACAACCATGAGAGAAAATCATTGTGAGCTCCCCCCTTATCCACCACCTAATCTTCATCTGACCTTCAAACAATACCTCTCCCTACCCTCCAAATCTAATCAGCATATTAACCCATTCCTCAAAAATCTATCCTTTCACAAGGAAATTTTCGGTGGCGATGACTGATGCAAAGAAGCCAACTTGGCCACCGAATGGAGAAAGAAATTCATTTCACTGTTTATTGACTACCTTCTAATGGATGTCACATCAAAAGACCTTCATCATATATTTAACAAGTACAGTAAAATGTATGATGCATTTATGCCCAAGAAATTAAGGAAAGACAACCAATTGAGATATGGCTTTGTCAGATTTAAAACAAACTTTGAAGCGGAAAGAGCTATTATTGAGACTAATGGTTCCTTCTACAAGTAACATAGAATCTAGATAAAATATATAGATAAGCACCTGATGTCTTATGGTAGAAAGACAAATGATTATCCTCCTACCAGAGATTATAAAGATTCTATTGCTATTTTTGCCAATAAAGACCATAATCCCACTTACCCTGATATTGTAAAGAAAGATAATTCAAATTTGGATTATTATATGGCCATGAGCAATGATACTCCGATTTTCTCCTTCAACACAAAGGATTGTGATAACTCATGGCTCAATGTTGTCTTGGTAGGTGAAATTATTACTGTAGAACACCTCCTTCACTTACACGACTTTTTCAACATGGGTTGCTCTATGAGCTACAAAATAGCAGCTTTGGGTGGAAAGTGAGTATTAATTATTTTTTATAATAGTCAAGATATGGAAGAGTTTCTTAGTAAGGACTAAGTGTGGTTCCTTGAAAGGTTTAGTTAAGTCAGGAGATAGGAAATAGTTGCAGTAGCATACGAAAGATTCACATGGCTACATTTGGAACATAATTCCATTCTTGCCTGGGATGTAAAATTCTTTTCATTGATCACTAAAAGATGGGGCTCTTTTCCATTATTGGATATGGAGACAAGCAATAAGGAAAGACTTGATTGTGCTAGAGTGCTAATTAGCAATGACAAGGGCAATATTGTAAAAATTATTTTAGTCTTGATCGATGAGGATCTATTTCACATCAAGGTCTCAAAGAAGCAAGGTTCAGTAGCCAATGTAATAGGAGTAAAGCCAGACAATGACATAAAATTCAATTATTCTCCGGCTAACACTCTAATCAACATGGCACATGAGCAACACCAACAACCAAATATGAAAGTGCATGAGAATAAAGTAACTGACACCTCAAATGCATTATCTAGCATATCTAGGCCTAATTCCACAAACCATGAGGTGGCACACCCAAGCAACCTTGCTAGATTGACTTATCACAATTGTCATTTACCTAAGTGGCAAACATGATTCCACTACCACAATATGTTATTCCCATTTACAGTAAGAGCCACAAGTTCTTGATTCCCTTATATGGCAAAGGAATCCAATGCATGCTAAGTCGCTTGGGTCCATAGAGCATGCTTTGGATAAAAACTTAGTGGCCCATAAAGCCCAAGGGCCACAAGATAACCCCAGTGAAATACAACTTAAAGCCCAACCCTCCTCAACTGGGTCTGACGTGTCAGCAAGATTTTATAAGAAGACCAAAACTCATACAAGTTGTTGGGTAATTAAACTCTATTTTGATCATTGACAATCAAATTGATGTTTACTAATAAGTTCAATAAGTTTGTTTTTATAGGTACTCAATTTTAGGCACTGTGTGACCTCCCAAAAGATTGCATGACCGCACAACAGCCAAAGGCAAAAAACTCTTTGAAGCACAAAAGAGATCATGGTCTCTGGCACATTTACAACTGACCGCAAGTAGATTGTGCAACTGCTCCAAAGGTTCAAGTGACAACATAACACAATGGATAAAAATCTCAAAACTCACAGAGGCGATAGCAGCCAGAGTGTACGGTTGAGCATCGATGCATAAACACTTGTGCAACTGCTCAAGATGTCAAGCGACTGCACACGTCTTGACCAAAACTTCCACCAAACCATAGAAGTGATCACGGTAGCATTGTATGGTGAAGAACTTCATTTGTGCAATTGCACCACACCAGCCAATTTGAATTTTAGTGCCAAACCTTATGGATCAATGATAATTGGACACATAGAAGAAGGATTTTAAATTAAAAGGTAACTATGCATTGTGCGGTCGTAAGACATGGCAGGATAGGAAATTATGATCTTGTCGGGCTGCTTAAAGTTACCATTGGAGATAGCCATTGATGAAAGTTTGAATTGTGTGACTGCCTAAGCAACATGACAACCACACAAAGTGTCTCAGCAACAATTTAAGTGGGAGACAAGAACTAAACATGTGGGAACCACTTCAAATGGCTATTTGAAGTTCTAAAGGCTATAAATACCATAAGAAACCTCTTGTTTGAAAGTAATTATGATTGATATATCTAAGGCAAACTACTTCCAATTCTTTGTATCAAAATTTACATTTGTATTGATTGAATGTTGGGTGTGAGCATCAAAACACCATTGTAAGTTTAGTGTTAGCTTTGAAACACTTAGGTTTTAGAGCTTTGAAAAACTCTTGTAGGATTATGAGGATAATACTCAAACCTGGTAAAAGTTGGGTGTGAGCTTATAAAAACACCAAGTTATCGTTGAACTTGTAAAAACTCAAGATTAGTGAAACCTTAACAAGTTGTTAAGGAAGTAGATGTAGGATTGAGGTAATCCGAACCATTATAAGCTCTTTCTATTCATTCTTCTCTACTCTACTCCTTCTTCATCTTGTTATTCTTATTGTTTCAAATTTTTAATTTGACATCACTTCTTCAAGACAACTAATTCACCCTCCCTCTTAGATGCCATCTTGGGACAATAATTGGTAACACAACCTTAAAATTTCAAGAAGCTTAATTGTGAAATTTGATCATAATGGAAGCCACACCAAAAAACACTTCCTCTACTTCAACTTCTTCTACTTCCAACTCTATGGCTCCTTCACATAGAAATCTAAATTCCTACCTTAGACCTTATTTTGATGGAATTGAATATTCCTATTAGAAACATAAGATGTTCTTTTTCCTTGATAGTGAAGGTATTGAGCTTTGGGAATTTATGAAAAATGAGTGGAAACCTCCTAATCATGAAGTTGATGGTGTTCAAGTTCCTCTCCTTAGAGCACAATAGTTTAATGACAAAGTAAGAGCTCATTACAAGAATAATAGAACAGTCTCAATCTTGATGAATTCAATTTCAAGAGACGAAGGTGGACGAGTTCAACACCTTACTTGTGCATATATCATTTGAAAAACTCTTGAGAACTATCATGAGGGTACTATTTAAGTGAGGTTCACTAAGACTCAAATGTTTGTGCATGAGTATGAACTCTTTAAGATGAAGCCCAATGAGAATATCATCGATATGAAAAATCGATTGTTTGCTATTGTCAATGATTTAAAGAAATTTGGTAAAGTCTATGATTAAGGTGATGTTAATAGCAAGATCAATATTGAGGGTACCCAGAGCCAAGAAGAATTTTATGTATAAGATTTCTTCAATTGAAGAAGCTCATGACTTTAGCACTTTAAGAACCGATGAGCTTGTAGGTAAACTTCTTACCTTTGAGTTGCACACAGAAGAGGAAGATGATTAAGGTGAGAAAGACAAGAGGTAAGCAATATCTCTCAAAGCCATCAAAGAAGCTTAAAGCTCAAGTGATGAAGATAGTTATGATGATAAAGAAATGGCTATGCTATCTAGAAGAGTAAGTGAATGGAAAAGAAAGAGAAGATCCAAGCCAACAAAGGTACATACTCTAAATTGTCTTTCAAAGACATGGAGAAAAAGAATGAAGTGAAATGCTTTGAATGTGGCAAAATAGGTCACATCAAATCGGATTACTTCACATTGAAAAACAAGAAGAAATGGGATAAGGAAAAGAAAAATTCTCTCAAAGCCATATGGGATGATGACTCCTCAAGTGAAGAAAAAGAGGAGGAAGTGCATGGAATTGCAAATTTATGTCTCATGGATATTGGAGATGATGATCATACCAATGAGGTAGTTACTCAATCCTTGAACTTAAATGCATATAGTGATGATATTGATGATGCTTTAGATGATAGTGAATTAGTAGAGAATATGAACCTAAAAGTCAAAATATTTTTCTAAAATAAAATTCTATAAAAATAATGCTCTAAGTTAGAATAGGATTTTGTGCCTTTAAAAAATTTTACCTTAGAATTAAAAACTTCAAATGAATAATTGCTAAAATCTATGGATGAAATGTCAAAAAATTCATCTAGCTTAGAGAAAGTTTGCAAAGAAAATGATATTTTGAAAAATGAAATAAGTGAACTAAAGAACTGTATATCAAAATTTCACAAAGGAAAAGAAGCCTTAGATACTATGATTAGTAGTGAAAGATCACCTTCTCTAAAATATGGCTTAGGATTTAATGGCTCCTCTACTACTATATCTAATGCACCAATATTTGTCAAAGCTTCTATAACTCAAACCTCTAGTGTTGAAGTTGCAAAAATTTTAAATGCACACACTAAGACTAAAAATCATAAAAGGATTACATTAGGAACACAAGGCACTAGAACTAAGGTTCTAATAGAAAATTATGCATACATGTACACAGGGCATGAACATAGGCACGAGAATGCACAAAAGTAATTTCACTCAACACACATTTGTAATTACTCACATAGTGCATTGAATTTCAATAAAAGAATGCAAAAATATAAAACTTTATGTCAATACCATTATTGCATGAAGTTTGGCCATAAAAGTATTTTTTGATATATTAGGAAGACTCATCTCAAACTAGAGGACCCTTCTACAACTAAACTCCAAGGACCTAAGTTCATTTGGGTACCTAAAAGAAGATAAACATTATTATCTTGTAGGTATGCCTAAAGTCTATTGTTAATGAAAGTTTTTGGCTTGTAGATAGTGGATGCTCAAGGCACATGATGAGTAACGAAAAACTTTTTACAACTCTCAATTACAAGCAAGGAGGTAATGTGACTTTTGGGAATAATGCTAAAGGTAAAATTATAGGCATTAGTTCTATTTGATTGCTTGGCATTAGTTCTATTGGGAATAATGTTGTATGACTTGTTAATGGCTTAAAACATAACTCACTTAGTGTGAGTCAACTATGTGACAAAGAATATAATGTAAATTTTAATACTAAATGATGAAAAATCACTTCTTCCAATGGTGAACTTGCATTCAAGGCAGATAGAATTGGTAACACTTAAAAAATTGACTTACGTTCTAACAATGCTTTTGAATGTTTGATTACAATTAGTAATGATGCTTGGATTTGGCATAGGAGACTAGGAAATGTTAATATGGATCAATTACAATGCATTAGCAAAGAAGAACTTGTAGATGGACTCCCTAAAACAAAATTCAATAAATATAAAATATGTGAACCTTTTCAATTTGGAAAATAACATAACAATTCCTTTAAAATTAATAATGTTGTAAGTGCATCTAGACCTCTGGAATTAATTCATTTGGATTTGTTTTTATCCAAATAGAGTTGCTAGTCTAGGAGGCAAGTTATATATATTTGTACTTGTTGATCATTACTCATGATTTACATGGGTTAATTTCTTAGTTCAAAAGAATGGAGCTTTCAACCATTTCAAAATTTTTGTAAAAATAGTTCAAAATGAAAAAGGCTATGTTATCACATCTATTAGAAGTGATCATGGTAAAGAATTTGAAAATAAAAATTTTGAAAATTTTTGCAATGAGCTTGGTATTTCACATAATTTTTCAGTTCCTAAAACACCATAACAAAATGGTGTGGTTGAAAGAAAAAATAGAACATTGGTAGAAATATGAGTTTGATTAAAGATTGGTGAAGAGAGTTTGAATTCAATGGAATTTTGAATATGTGAGTTTTGAGTTCTTGATGTAGTGTGATTTAATTATTGAAATTGGCATGTATGATGTTATTTTAAGTGATTAACAATGATTTTAAGGTTGGATTGAAAAAATAGTTGAGTTTGATTAAAGATTGGTGAAGAGAGAGAATTTAGGGTTATGTAATTTTTGGGGTTTTGAAATCATGGTTTTTAATTGTGCAAATTAATTTCAAATGAGTTGTTTTGATGCATAAACAAGTATTTTAAAGTCAACTATTGGATTTGGTTGAGTTTGATTGGAGTTTGAGAATGGAAGTGTGATTTAGGGTTTTGAAAAAGTGATTTTTCCAAAGTTGTAGAATTGTTTGATTTTATTGGCTTAAGTGTGTTGTTTAGTGTTAAAAGTGATGAATATAAGCTTGAAATGATAAATGGATTGAGTTGGAATGGAAAACCTTCAATGGGAGAAGGTTATGCCATTTTAGGGTTTTGGTCCTAAGTGAGTGTTTTTGTAATGTAATTGATTTAAATGTGTTAAAAAAATATTTTTAATAATATAAATAAACTTAAAATACCAAATTGAATGGGTTAATATGGAATTCTAAAGTTAAAGTGAGATTAGCCTTAACTTTGAAATTTTTGCTTGATGGTGTTTAATTGTGGATTAAGATTGGAAATGCCTTAGAATGTGATATTAAATGATTATTTATGATCACATTTAGTTTAGGCATTGAGGAGAGTTGATTTTCCCCATCCAAGTGTTTAAGGGCAAGTAGAAAGAGAAGGATTGAAGGGTGTTTGAGCTTGTTCTTGGTTGCTCTTAGAGGTATGTACAAACTTTGGATGAATTGGTTATATTTGCATTACATTGGGTTTAACACATTTTGGATTGAAAAATGTGTTAAGCTACTTGTTACATGGAACATGTATGAATAATGTGCTATGACTTGTGTAATGTCATATATGTGTTAAATGCATTGTGAAATATGTCTATTATGTGAAAATTACCCAAAGTATTTGGGTAATGCTATTTGTTATGTGTACATTAAGGGCATTATTAAAAAGCCACTGGTAATGGCTAAAATGCATCAAATGTGAATCATATGTGAAATATATAAAATTACCCAAAATATTTGGGTAATGAGATTTAACGTAAAATGTGATGCAATGTGATGATATGATGAAATGTGATGAGTTGATATTGATATAAATGAGAAAAATGAGAAAAGTGAGAAAAAGATGAGAAAATGATATGACATGAGAAAATTAAGAAAAGAGGCAATACGCCTAGCTTGATTATGAGAAAATGAGAAAGAGATTGATAATGAGAAATGTGAATTAATTGTGTGCCTAGTATGTTATTCAATTTTTAGAGTTTTGTGTTTGGCAGTTGTGAGCGGGGATTTTCGCCCCCACTCCGGTGGAATGGTTCTTGCAACTTCAGCATTATTTAGGCTTAGGGCCTTAAAGAACACTGGCCTAAATTCGGAGAAAATGGAGTTGCCACCCAGACGGGCCAAAAAAAAGAAAGGGGTGGATGACTTAATTCCTAAAGAATTTCTAAACCCCTAATGGGTTCAGAAAGTTGGGTACGTGTAGCGAAGGTGAGAAATAGCGCAACACCCCCACAATGCCCGGTTTAGTAAAACCGGCCTCCTTTTCAGGTCTTAATATTATAAAATTCTTAAATATAATGATATTATCCATACTAAATACAACAATTAAAATAAAGCATCATTATATTAAAATCAAAATAATGTCCAAATAAATCAAATAAATGGACACCCATCCGATGATGAAAACATGTCCTTACATCGTCCATGTCTGAAACTAAATAGGACACCCACCGAAAGGTGGAAATGTGTCCTTTACATTGGTCCAAAAAACTTTAAAATAAAATAAATTACATGATGTTTAACTAATGATGGACCCACAAAGTGGAAACATATCTCTTACAATTTTAAAACTAAGACAAATAAAAGAATATTCAATCATCTAATTATAAATAAAAGCAAACCATTCATAAAATAAAATAAACCATTCATCATTAACATATAACAAATCACATAATCAAATAAATAAATAAAATTAGAATTCAATCCATTAAATAAACAAGGTTAATGTTTAAGATTTAGGATTTAAGAAATTAGGGTTCTGGGATTTCAAGTTTGATGAAATAGGGTTTTGGTTATGGCTTTAGGCTACTAGGAGTACTGGGTGTTGGTTTAATAAATTATGATTTCTAAATTTTGGCTTTGAGGAATTAAGGTTTTGTAGATTTAGGGTTTTAAAGAATTTTAGATTCGGAAAAAATGATTTACGGTTTTAGAATCTTAAAGAACTAGTATTATTGTTACGTTTATTATTTTAGAAAGATTATGCTATTGTGTGATTAAAATTTATAATTTGGGATTGAAGTGAATAAGGTACAAGCCTATGAAAAAAAGATTAAAACTTAAATATTTTAAAAAAAATAGCTACCGTGATAATAAAATAAACAAAATTGATTAAGGTTTTAATAAAATAAATTAGGGTTTAATTTAAATTAGGCTTTGAAATTCTTATGGAAAAGGATTAGGGTTTTAAACATGCAATATGGTTTTTTAGGGTTTAGATAGGAAATTAGAGTTTCTATGGTTTTTGATCTTTAGAAATACATATTAAGGTTTTATCAAAATATGATTATTATAAAAATACTAAGACCACTTTAACATGGATTTGTGATAAATACTTATATGTAATATGGCTACAGGACGTTTATAACATTATTTGAATGATCTAATGCTATGGTGATTTAATGGAATAAGCTACTGGTCATGCAAACAACAAAAAGAAACTACTATGCTTACTGTATATTGGTATATAAATTAAAAGTTAAAGAATGAACTTTAAATGAAGAAAATTTGATAGATGAAATAATAATAAGTTATCTCAATATAAATTTAAATGAATTAAGTTAGAAAGACACACCTCCGTTTATTGGCTCCATCAAAATTGTTTGAAAGAAATTCTATATGAGCTTTGGCAAAAACAATGATTACATCGCCTTTGTATTTTTTGGTTGAATTGAGAATAAGACAATGAGCTAAGCCACTACATTGTTGATTGTTTTTTCTGCTTGATTTTTTTTTTGCAGATTCATTGCTCTCTGCTTGATATTTGAGTTTCCTTGCTAATTTCTTTTTTGTGTTGCTGGTTCTCAAAGTCCCAAAAAATCTTGCTACTCTCTCCTCGCCGAAATCTAATTCCAATCATTTTTCTCCTTTTTTTTTCTCCCCCCTATTTTCAGTGTGTTAAATACTATTATTTATAGGAAAACAAAAGACCTAATCCTATTTTAATAAGGAAATATCAATTGTTTAGGAAAAAAATCATAAAACCGTATGAAATAAGATTTAGTAAAAAAATTGGCAGCGCGCGTGGGTTGCTGGGCCTGAGAGGCTGCGTTGGCAAAAATTGCTGCGAGTATCAGGATCGGTGAACTGGGTAAGCCAATTTGCTGTAGGCAGCATCTGCGGTGAACTAGCAGAAAGTTTCTGCTGCAAAATTGCCATGCTGCGCGGCAGAGCTGCCGCGCATCGCTCACCGATCCGTCCGATTTTTAATTTTTTTATTTTTATTAAAAATAACTATTCAATATTATAAGTAATTAAAATACCACAAAAATTATTTTGGACTATTGGATTGGACTGGATCAAAAATTAAGGGTCTACAGTTTGCCCCTTGCTTGAATGATCTGAGACTTTTAGTAGAAAAGAGTGAAAAGCAACATGACTTTGAATAAATTTTGGATGAGGATGGGTACTTGGATCCGAGATTGAGTACTTAGATTCGTGACTGGATTAGGTACTTGGACCCAGACAGGAGTTGGGTGCTCGACCTAAAACTGGATTTGGATACTCGATCTTAAACTGGATGTGGATGCTCAACCTAAAACTGGATGTGGATGCTCGATCCTAAGCTGAATTTGGATACTTGATCCTAAACTAAATTTGGATACTCGATTCTAAACTGGATTTGGATGCTCGATCCTAAACTGGATTTGGATATTCGATCCTAAACTGGATTTGGATGCTCAATCCTAAACTGAATTTGGATGCTCGATCCTAAACTGGATTTGGATACTCGATTCTAAACTGGGTTTGGATACTCGATCCTAAATTGGATTTGGATACTTGATCCTAAACTGGGTTTGGATACTCGATCCTAAATTGGATTTGGATACTCGATCCTAAATTGGATTTGAATACTCGATCCTAAACTGGATTTGGATACTCGATCCAAAACTAGATTGGGATACTTGATCCTAAACTGGGTTTGGATACTCGATCCTAAAGTGGATTTTGATACTTGATCTTAAACTGGATTTGGATACTCGATCCAAAACTGGATTGGGATACTCGATCCTAAAATGGATTTGGATACTCGATCCTAAACTGGATTAGGATACTCAATCCTAAACTAGATTTGGATACTCGATCCTAAATGGATTTGGATTTGGATGCTCGATCCTAAACTGAATTTGGATGCTCGATCTTAAACTAGATTTGGATACTCAATTCTAAACTGGGTTTGGATACTCGATCCTAAATTGGATTTGGATACTCGATCCTAAATTGGATTTGAATACTCAATCCTAAACTGGATTTGGTAACTCGATCCGAAACTAGATTGGGATATTGGATCCTAAACTGGGTTTGGATACTCGATCCTAAATTGGATTTGGATACTCAATCCTAAATTGGATTTTGATACTCGATCCTAAACTGGATTTGGATACTCGATATGAAACTAGATTGGGATACTCGATCCTAAACTGGAATTGGATACTCGATCCTAAACTGGATTAGGATACTCGATCCTAAACTAGATTTGTTTACTCGATCCTAAATGGATTTGGATTTAGGTTCTCGACCTGAAACCCAAAACTAATTTTGGATGCTCAACCCAAAACTAATTTTGGATGCTCAATCAGAGATTGAATTTGATTGGGTTCTCGACCCGGTGGTGAGTTCTAGACTTAAAAGTGATTTGGGTTCTGGACCCGGTGGTAAGCTCTGGACTCAAAAGTGAATTGGATTCTGGACCCAATGGTGAGTTTTGGACTCAAAAAGTGATTTGGGTTCTGGACCAAAATATTTTAAGTAATATTTGAAACTGAGTCTGAAAATATTTTATATACGCATAAACTCAAAAATTAAAATGGAGAAACTTTGCCCCCTTATGTAGGCTCAAACTAATGATTTTTCTCATTCAAGCTCTGATTGATGTTTGTATTTTGTCTGGTTCCTTTCATAAACATGCATCTCTTCTTTCTTTTGCAAAATGACTAGAGCTTCCTCAAGCAATGGACCCTCCATGCCCCCTGATTCAATATCTTCTTTTGATTCTTTACTTCACAGGGTGTTTGCTGTTCACTTTGACAAAGAATAGACAATACAATACAAGAAAATGCAATGTGATATGCTCATGTATGCATGATATGCATGAATAACACTTACAATGGTTCTATCAACTCATAGACTGAGATAATCAACTGAAGTTTTCTCATTGACTCCTTCCAAATGCCTGTTCAGATCTTTCATTGGAATGATAGAAGGCTCTGCATTTATGGCTTTTATCTTCAAGATGTCGAGTATATGAGTGGTGGAGACTCCAAGCTGCAGAGTCAGGGATACATCCATTTCAAACTATGTTTCATCATGTCAGTTGGTAGCTTCTTCATGACCTTGCCAATAATCATTTGCTTTGCCTAATGTGTTCTTCGAGTTTTGATGGTTTAACAAACTTCTCTTAACTTGAAGGCTTTGTATATATTTATTTTTTTTTTTGAATTTTGATTTTGAAATCAAATTTTGGCTTTGCCAAATTAATGTCAATTTACGTCAGGATTTGATTTTTCAAATTAACATATCTATAACATGACAATCCTAGTTACCGTACTAAACTCGGTAATCATTTATATTTAAGCAAGAATTGTTGCACTTCAGATAGGCACATACACATTACTTGGCCAAAGGTCTCATTGAGTTTAAATATTGTCTATCTCATATGCATGCTTATTCAAACTATCTCCAATAATAGACTCTACCTACTAAGAGAGATCACTAGGTCTTTGATAGGCTTGAAATGGGGTCTATAAGGGACACAAGTTAAATGAAGGCCATTTGTAATTTGGAACCGTTGTGACATTATGGGTAAATTCTCACACTACAAATTTCTTGTTTGAACTTTTAAGCAGTTGGGAACATGAAAAGATAGAGTTTTGAACATTCTCCCATCTTCTTAGCATTAATCTGGATCTTGATTGGGATAGTCTTTGCCCTTGCAAAGAGTTTGGTACCCAAATTCATTTCTTTTCTTCTTTTACCTTTTCTTTCTCTTTATTTTTCTTACTCTTCCCTTTTCTTTCTCTTTATTTTATCATTTTTTTCCTTCTTCTCTGTAGGATTTTTAAATACAGGACTTTCAAAAACTAGATGATCTTTCCCCTTTTTCTTTGATTTTGATTGAATATTTGGTTGGGTTGGACCAATTCAAGTCAAACTGTCCTTATAAACCAAATGGAAGCCTTTTGCTGCTTTAAGTAAAAGAGAACTCGGTCGGCTTTCTGAACCGCCTTTTTGGATTTTATTTTCTTTTCTTCTCTTTTTTTTGTCTTTTTTTTGTCTTTTTTGTCTTTTCTTTTCTTCTTTCTTTTTTTTTTATTTTTTTTTGGGTTCTTGCTCTAACAGAGTTATCTTATTTGTACCAACTTGTATTTCTAATAATGGATGAGTGGAGTGGCATTAATCTACTTCAGTCCTGACTTTATTTGTGATATTTGGTCTAATTCAGGTGAACTTCAACTACCTTTATGGTCTTGAGAACTTCAACTACCCTTATAGTCTTAAGAACTTCAACTATCTTCATGGTCTTGACTATTCATTTCTTTCTTTGATCTTCTTGCCTCTTCATCTTAGTGATCATATGACTTGTCAAAAGTATCACAACGGCTCAGGGTAGGTTGTTGGGATTTGTAAGCCAATGAAAAGAAAGCTAAAATTTCATGAAGGCTCAAAGGGATAACTAGGTATTAATATTTAATAGGGTGGATACTAGTTGTTGGCTAACCAAATAATGCCTAGATCGTCTCTTCCTTAAATAAGTAGAGTTCAATTTTGCCTCAAAAATTTGTCAAAGCATGTTCTAAGACTGACTAGGACCTAGACAAAGGTAATTATATAGGAGCCCTCTCTAAGTAAGCATACACAACTCAATGTTATAGAATAATTCCCTCATCTAGTAAAGTCATTCAAATCATGATACCTAGATACATTAATTTATGAATATCAAGCTAGATTCCTCATTGGTTGAGCACCAACATGAACAAAGATCAACAAAAATTTTGATGAAAGTAATTTATTCAAACAACTTTAAATTTGAAAAACACGATTGTTCCATAAAACACCAAATAAAGAAAATAAAATAAAAAAACAAACAAGCCAAGGGAAGTTTGTTGAGTTAAGCTTCTTCTCTTTTCACATCTTCAATATTCCCTTCTTGAAAGGAGGATAAGACAAGATCTTCTTCCAATCCTCCTCCTACCATGAAAGCTGCTGGTGGTGCCACTCTGTTGAACCTAGGTAGAGGATTGCTTTTGGTATTGGGTTTATCTGGCTCGAGTAGCTTAACACTGTCAATTAAATCTTGGATCTCGTGTCTTAGATGAGCACATTTATCCATCTCATACCTTTACATTTGATGAAATTGACAGAAGGCCTCGGCATTGAAGTTTGGCGGCAAAGAATTATGTAATGGTCGAGGAGCCAACGGTTGTAACAACCCCTTCTTCTGTAGCTTGTTGAAAACCCAAGATAGAGTGTAATATCCTCATTTATGCCCTAGAAGTTTTGCATATTGTTGTTGTTGTTATTGTTATATATTGGATTGAATATATGTGTTAAATTGTAAGAGAAAAGAAATTGAGAAGAGAAAGTATATGTATATGTATTTTGGGAAGAAATAGGGTTTAGAGACAAATTTATATGTTGTGTATATGTTAATATATATGACATATAAAGTGGTCAAAAGGCTTGGTCAATGCAAGAGAAGATATTTATTTGAGATTGGTAAATTACTTAATTGGGCACATATAAGACAAAAAGATAATTATGTGAATAAGGGCACTTTGGTAATTGCTTGGATAAAATCACATGGTGGATATTTAAAGAAGGTTTGACTTGTGTTTTCTTCATCATTTCTTCTTCTTGTTGTTGTTGATGGCCGGCCCTCCATAGCCAAAGAGAAAGAAAGAGACAAGTGATGGTTTTGATGATTTCAAGCTTAAATTGAAGAAAGATTAAGTGTTCAAGTGTTGATTTAAGAAGTTTTTAACTAAGGTAAGATCTTTTCTCTAATTTCTTCAATTCTTTTGAAGTGGTATGATTAAGTTGCTTATGGTATGATTGTAAGTATTGATTTTTCTTGATAGATGAGAAGTTGGGTTGGTGTGGGTGATGGAAGAGTAAGATTGGTGTTTAGTGAAATTGTTTCTGTTTTAGGATTAGTAAAGGCTGTGACTTATATGATTTTTAATTAATTTTAGAAAAATGTTCTTGAAGTGAATTTTTGATATGTTGTGCCTCTATGAGTCTAGAATGACTGAAAAATATGTTGATTCGATTTTGGAATGGTTATGAGTTTAGAAAGATTATTTTTATTAGACCTGTTCCAGCAGGTACCTTAACTGAGACAGCTCTATTTCGGGATTTTTAATAAAATGTAGAAAAATCATATTCAATTGAATTTTGGATATGTTGTTTCTTAGTGAGTCTAGTATTTGAGAAAAATAATTTGGAACCACGTTGATTGAATTTGATTTATGGAATTCACAAAGTTCAGAACTGCTGCCAGGATGCAGGGCAATTGGGGCAGTCTGGTTAGGTGAACTATTTGACCAAGATTTTGTGTTCAGTTTGATCTGAAATTTTAAAGGGATGATTTTAAGATACAAAACTAAATTCTGTAAAAATTTTAGAATTTTTAGTCAAGTAGATTATTTTATACAATGTTTCAAAATAAGGATAAAATGGAGTCTAAAACCAGAATGTATTATTTATATGAATCATATCAATTGTTCTTTGCCCTAATTGCATTGTTGAGATTGAGCAATGTTATGTTATGCATTGTGAATGGTTATGTGTTTCATGAATGATATACATTGAAATTGAAATGATAATTCAAATAAGACATGATATGAGACAATGCCATTGTGATTGGCTATGATGATGATATTGAAAGAAAGAAGGCATGTTTGCCTAAATGTGATGAGAATTTGAGAATGGAAATGGTAAGTATATAATAAATGAATTGTTTGTTTAATATGTTATTCAGTTTCAGAGTTCTGGATTTGGGTGGCATGCCTAAGAAATGATGAAAGGTAACAGTCTTGCCGGGTTGAGGATCTCCTCAAATGTGTTGAGTTGATGGTCCAAGAGACTGGGTCTGTTACACTATGAGAATTGTGAATATGAAATATATGATTTGTAACAGTCTTGCCGGGTTGAGGATCTCCTCAAATGTGTTGAGTTGATGGTCCAAGAGACTGGGTCTATTACACTATGAGAATTGTGACTATGAACCAAAGCAGTAACTCTGAACTCTGAATATCGTATTAAATACTTGTTGGGCCCATAGGTGTCAAGGTTATATGAATGTCCTAAATAATGTTATGAGTTAATGAAATAAGATGTTGGTTATTGAGTAATGTTGAATGTGGAAAGATGTTGAAATGTGGTATGCTCATATGACTATGATTTGTGAAATGCATAACTATGTGTTAACTTTATATTTATAATGTTGATCTTATCAATAGCATATGTGGCATTGTATTGCATTAAAGCATACTATTAGCATGTTTTATCTTACTAAGCCGTTGGCTTAGCGCGATAGTGTTTAATCGCGTAGGTAATAGAGTGGATAGAGTTGAACCCGAGAGTTCTTCAAGACCAAGTGAGAGTAGACCTTGTTGAATCCATTTTGGGAGCTTAAAGATCAGAGCAGACTTGCCAATCATGTATATTTCTTTATATTTTGTAAAGAAATGTTTAATATGTAAATATGTAAATATTTTATAACTTCCGCTGTGTAATATTTAAAAATGGGGGATTGTCACAAAACCTTTATTTTATGTTGTACTAGAAGTGTAAATTCTTTTTGCAGGTTGTAGTTGAGGTTACAAGGGGGATTTATTGGGAGTGTACTGAGAATGATTTTGTTTGCATTGGTTTGTGTAAAATGTTTTTAAAAATAAGAAAAAAACCGGTTTTGTCGACACTTGGGACTCAATTTTTAGGCGAAACTATGGCAAAATTTTTGAAAAAAAAAAATCGGAACTAAAATTTGACTAAGTAAAATTGGTAGCAACATTAGGTTAGTGTGGCGCCTCTACTCAGCCTACATATGTAGGTCGGGAAGGGGTGTTACATAGAGGTTTCCCCAATTTTGAGAACTGTCTTTTATTTTCTTGACTAGTTGCATTAACATTAACTTCCTTTTGCGTGCTTTGATTGCCCGATTGGTAGTTCCCTTTCTCATTCCTTCTTACTGAAAAGCGATTCTTCTCCCTTTCCCATTCTTCAAATCTCAGCTCTTTTGTATAGCAAATCTCAGCTCTTTTGTGCGCCATCATCTAAGGTATTGAACCAATTTTGGATAATAGGATCCAATGAGAGCATGAAGTACCTTAGAGTTTGAGCCTTAGTAGCTTGGGCAGACTGCATAGTAGTGATATACTGCTTCACATGGAGGTGAGGATTTCTGGTTTCATCAAACTTTGCGAAGGATGGCATCTTAAACTTATACGAAACTTCTTCATCTAGCTCAAATAATTTGTCAACTTCGGACATTTCTTCGGTTTTTAGCTTCTTTTTAAACTTCTTTTTAGATCAATAATCATCTTTTCAACATTTGAAGTTTCAGTTTTCTCCATAGTTGATCTTTTAATGACCTTTGGTTCCTTCTTCTTGTCTTGAGGATCTTGAAAGTATTGAGCCCAATCATCATCATCATCAATGATCACCTTATCATCATCAAAAGCCACTTCATCAACTTTAACCTTCCCCTTATCTTTCTTAGTGCTTGCGGATGCTTCGGCATTGTTCCCAAACATTGTAGTCATTTGATTCTTCATGATCTCAGCTAGGGCTCTCTTTAGTTCTTCTATTTTAGCATTGAGGGCATCATTCACCATTCTTTGAATTTGTTCAAGTCCATTGCTTTTGGTGAAAAAGTGATTGAGTCGCTGCTAGATTCTTCGTCTCCGGCATAGGTCGGATTGTCATAAGCTTTTGAACTATCATAATCTAGTGCTGTAAGCTAGAAAGGATTAATGATATGTGATGTAAATGCATGTATGCATGTATGCACAAACAATAGACAAAGATAAGTAGAAGATCCCTTCCAACCTTATAACTTTCACACACTGATGGCGAGTCTCTTTTCCTAGGTATATGGTTAACAAAGTATCAACATGGGCAATGCCCAATTTGCCACAGAAACTTTCTGCGGGCAAAATTGCCATGCTGCTTGGAAGCGCTGCCGTGCGTCACCCGTCGATCCGTCTGATTTTTTATTTTTTCATTTTTATTATTTTTATTTTTATTAAAAATAACTATTCATTATTATAAGTAATTAAAATAATTAAAATACCACAAAAATTATTTAAGACTATCGGATTGGACTGGGTCAAAAATTAAGGGTCTACAGCTGTATGCCTATAAGGTTATCATCATTATTTGCCTTCTGGTTATATGCTGGGCATCACTATAATTTGCCTTCGGGCTAAACATTGGACATCACTTGTCTTCAGGCTAGATGTTGAGTATCACTATGATTTACCTTCGGGCTAGACACTAGGCGTCACTTGCCTTCGAGCTAGACACTAGGTGTCATTATGGACCAAAATAGTAACTCCGGATTTTGAATAGCATATTAGATCCTTCGGACCCAAGCTTGTGTTTACTTGTATGTGAGTTGTGAATTATGAAATAATCAAAAGATATGTTATAATGAAATGATATGAGATATGATATCCATATGCATTGTACATATGCATTTCATTTGAGTTTTATTTCTATCAAAGTTTGTACCTCTAGGCTTTTGGCTTAGCGTGATTGAAATTTATTGCGTAGGTGACAAGGTAGATCCGGCAGAGCTGGAGAGTTCATCTAGACCAGGTCAGGTCTAGCTTTGAGTTTGCTTGAGTTGTTTTTGTTTGCTTTTTTGAGATCAGTGTCGACTGCCAGTATGCATATATTTTTATTAAATTTTGGATATTTTGTATATTATATTATATTTTCAGTGTATATATGTTATAAATTAAAAAGAATGTTTTGGATAAAAATTAATGATGTGGGTTTTGTATATGTTTGATATGTAAATATATGGAAATATATAAATGTTTTAAGAAAATGTGGAGATAGTGAGGAGGATGGATGAAATGTATTTTTGGGTTATTTGGGAGTGTTTTTATGTAGGTTGTGTTGTGCTGTTAATTTGGGAATGTTTAAATTACTGAAAAAACTCTGGCGAATTTTTTCTAAATTTTTTTTTATGAAAAAATGCTTATTTATTACCTATGATTTATAATAATATTTTATTTGTTATTAAATATGCATTTTAAAGTATTTAAGATTTTAAATTTAAAAAGTGAAATTTTTTTATTAAACCGGTCTGTGGCATTTTTGTACCATATATGAATATTTTACATATACTGGGTGTATGTATTCTATGTATATAGGATATAAGGGTGTTACATTTATTTTGGTATCAGAGCCTAGGTTTGAGGTTCTCGACCTAGGTGGGTTGTTAGAGAGAGAAAATGGGGATTTTAAATATGGTTTTAAATTGTGACACATGCATTGGCACTGACAGTTTTTGATATCTAATGTGACAATTTTGGTTGTGTTTACAGATATAAGTAGTTATTGCGTCTCGAATGCATCAATCTACAGAGGGTAGTGCAGAGAGTGTGGCTCCTGATGAGGGGTAGAGAGGGAGCTAGAGATGAGATCGCTGGAGAGGCACCTACTCCTATGCCAGAGAGACCAGCAACTGATGAGATTTTGTTGGGCTAGGTATGAAATATGGTGGAGCTATTGAGGCAGGCTCCACCGCCACCACAACTATAGCTATAGCTGCAGTTGCCAACGAGGAAGTATGATAAGCTGAGGAAGTATGGACCTAAGGATTTTATTGGTACTACAGACGTAGCAGAGCAGTGGCTAGACAGGGTCCAGAGAGTGTTTATCCAGCTGCAGGCTAGTCCAGAGGAGAAGTTTGATTATGCTTCTGCATAGGGATGCATATGAGTGGTGGAAGATGATTCTACATGCCCTGGATGATCCACCAGTCCTATCCTTTGATGATTTCCTGCAGGAATTTGAGTAGAAGCATACTCTGAGAGAGTATAAGGATGCAAAGAAGATGTAGTTCTTAAGTTTGAGGCAAGACACCAAGACTGTGACAGAGTATGAGATTGAGTTTATTCAGCTGAGCAATTATGCTGGAGGGGTCATCTCCGATGAGATTGACTCGTGTCGGAGGTGTAGGGAGGGGCTGAGATCCCTATTATGTGTATTATAGCAGGCTCTTGGTATCAAAATTTTTTTCAGCTGGTTGCAGCTACTAGGAGTGTAGAGAGAGCACAGGGTCTTGCAGTAGCTGCTAGGATTGAGGGGACCAGAGCTAGGAGACCCCAGAGTGAGGTAAGGTCTTCATCAGTGAAGAGAGGCTGACAGGAATATTTTTAGAGGTTCAGTAAGAGCCAGGGGTAGTCTGATAGGTTAGTACAATAGCAGAGATAGAGATAGAGACCTGCAATTTCAGTGGCTAGGGCTTCGATCCCTGTGGCTCACAGGCCTGCTCTACCTACATGTGTTCATTATGGTAAGGTTCATGGAGGTATCTACTAGAGGAGAGGTGCATCAGTAGTGTGTTTTAGATGTGGGTCACCAGACCATTTTATCAAAGATTATCCAGATCCACCAGAGGATAGACAGACAAATACTGTAGCTTTCTAACCTAGTGTCAGAGGGGGTCGTGGTGGCCGACATTTTGGTAGAGGTGGTCGATCTGGGACTGGTCAGAGAGAAGGTTCTACAACCAGGGGTAAACCAAATGAGACAGGGCCATCACAGTTGGTCTATGTGATGCAAAGGCAGCCAGATGCTTCAGCTGTTGTTGCTGGTACTTTTTTTTATTTGGTACTTTAGTTCTTACTTTGATAGACCCTAGGTTAACTCATTCATACATCAGTGCATTCATCTTTTTTGTGAGTGATTTACATTCTGAGCACAAGGATTTGATGTTTTGGGTGACAAATCCTTTAGGTAACAATGTTGTGGTTAGCATGGTACACCGAGATAGTCTGATTGTGGTTCATGATGAGGAGTTTCTCGGTGACTTGATTGAGATGCCTTTTAGGGAGTATGATCTGATTCTGGGCATGGATTGGTTATCCAGACATGGGACTATGGTAGACTGTCAGTGAAATGTATTACCCTATGAACACATGATGGTAGGGATGTGATGGTATCTAGTGAGCAGAGGCATCTTTTATCCATGTTTATTTCAGCTATTTCAGCTAGGAGGATGATTCAGAAGGGATGTGAGGCTTATCTTTCTCATGTTGTAGATACCAGAGTAGTGGGGTCCCAGCTTGATAGTATACCTATAGTTGCTGAGTTTCCAGATATTTTCCTTGATGAGTTGCCAAGGGTACCTCCTGACAGAGAGGTTGAGTTTGGTATTAATCTGATTCCTGGTACCACTCCCATCTCTATTACCCCATATTGGATGGCATTTGCTGAGTTGAGAGAGTTAAAGGTGCAGTTGCAAGAGTTGTTGGATAAAGGGTTCATCCGCCCTAGTGTGTCACTGTGGGGAGTGCCTGTTTTTTTTGTGAAGAAGAATGATGGCACCTTGAGATTGTGTATTGATTATAGGCAGTTGAATAAGGTGACCATCAAGAACAAGTATCCTTTGCCTTGGATAGATGATCTCTTTGATCAGTTGATGGGAGTAGTAGTATTCTCTAAGATTGATTTGAGATCAGGGTACTTTTAGTTGAGAGCCAAAGATGTGGATGTACCTAAAATAGCTTTTGGAACGAGGTATGGGCATTATAAGTTTCTGGTGATGCCCTTTGGACTGTCGAATACACCAGCAGCTTTTATGGATTTGATGAATAAGGTGTTCAGAACCTATTTAGACCAGTTTATGGTGGTCTTCATTGATGATATTCTGGTGTATTCGCGTAATGAGGACAGCCATGATAAGCATTTGCGGATTGTATTGCAAACTCTGAGAGAGAAACAGTTATATGTTAAGCTATCTAAGTGTGAGTTCTGGCTCGATCAACTGACTTTTCTTGATCATGTAGTTTTAACAGAGGGCATTAAAGTTGATCCGAGTAAAGTTGAGGCTATCTTGAATTGGAGTCCATAGAAGACTGTGACAGAGGTTCGAAGTTTTCTGGGTCTGGCAGGCTATTATCATCAATTTGTGAAGGGTTTTTCTAGGATAGCTACACCAGTCACCAGATTACTTCGGATGGAGTTAGATTTGTGTGGATAGATCAGTGTTAGGCAAGTTTTGTGTAGCTGAGGGAGATGTTGACTTAGGCTTCTGTCCTTACCCTGCCTATAGAAGGTAAACAATATGTGATATACAGTGATGCTTCTTCATATAGTAGTTTAGGTTGTGTTATGATGCAGGAGGGTAGAGTCACTGCTTATGCCTCGTAATAGTTGAAGCCGCATGAGCTGAATTACCCAACTCATGATCTAGAGCTAGCAGCCATAGTTTTTGCATTGAAGATTTGGCGACATTAATTGTATCGGGAGAAGTGTTTCATTTATACTGATCACAAGAGTTTGAAGTAACTGGGTGTTCAGAGAGATCTAAATCTTTGGCAGAGATGTTGGTTGGAGTTGGTTAAAGACCATGACTATTTGATTGATTATCATCCTGGCAAGGCAAATGTTATTGCTAATGCCTTAAGTCAGAAGTCTTTGGTAAGTTTGATTACTTATTCACTCTTGTTGCTTGTTGAGTTGAGAGCGTTGCATGTCATATTTGAGTCTTGTGATGATGGTGCATTGTTGGCTCAGTTGCAGTTGAGGCTTATTTTATTTGATCAGGTTAGGGAGGCTCAGTTGGCAGATGAGAAAATCTAGAAGATTGTGATGGATTGCCAAAAGGGGGAGAGTCAAGACTTTCATATGAGAGATGATGACAGTCTATGGTACAGAGATAGGTTGTATATTTCTGATGATGCAGGATTGAAGAGGATGATTTTGGAGGAAGCACATCAACCAGTCTATGCTATGCACCTTGGGAGTACCAAGATGTATCAGAATTTAAAGCAACATTATTGGTGGTTAGGTATGAAGAGGGACATAGCAAAGTTTGTATCCAGATGTCTCACTTGCCAGAGAGTGAAGGCTGAGCACCAAGTTCTTTCAGAGTGAAAATGGAAGCGAGTGATAATGGATTTTATGACTGGACTGCCTTTGACCCATAAGAAGCATGATGCAATCTGGGTGATTGTTGATCGGATGACAAAGATAGCTCATTTTCTTACAGTTTGGATGGATTATTCTCTAGAGAGATTGGCTAAGCTATATATCAGTGAGATATTGAGGCTGCATGGAGTCCCAGTTTCTTTGGTGTCGGATTGAGATCCCCGATTTACTTCGAAGTTTTGGAGGAGTTTACAGGATGCTTTAGGTTCTCGGTTGCATTTTAGCACTGCTTCCCATCCTCAGGCAGATAGGCAGTCAGAGAGAATGATATAGCTTTTAAAGGATATGTTGAGGAGCTATATCATTAATTTCATTGGGAGTTGGGATAGATTTTTTCCACCGATTGAGTTTGCTTATAACAATAGTTATCAGTCTTGTATTGGGATGACACCTTATGAGGCATTGTATGGCAGGAAGCGCAGGACACCTTTGTATTGGGATGAAGTTGGAGAAGGTAAATTGGTCAGTCCCAATTTGATTAAGGAAATAAAAGAAAAAGTGAGGGTGATTTTGGGTCATTTGAAAGCAGCTTCAGACCGACCGAAATCCTACACAGACTTGAAGAGAAGAGATATAGAGTTCGGTGTAGGAGATAAAGTGTAGACCCTTAATTTTTTACCCAGTCTGGTCCAATATTTTTTATATAGTCCAAAATAATTTTGTGATATTTTAATTAAATAATATTTATTTTAGTATTTATTACTTATAATTTTTAATGAAAATAAAAAAGGTAATATTAATAAAGTTAAATATATATATATAATAATAATAATAAATAAAAATTGGCAACGAAAAATTTCATCACCGAAAGTGAATTGGCTTGGGCCAATTCACCGCAGGAATTTCCTGGGGGCTAATTGGCCACAAGCCAATTTGTCGCATGAAATTCCTACGGCGAATTGGCTGGCTGCCCAGTACTAGACTGCCAGCTCTCGCAGTTTTCGCCCGCAATAATTTTTTCGCCAGCGCAATTTTTTCCCGAAACCGAATTCTATTTGGTTTTGATTTCTTTTCCTAAATAATTTTAATTTCCTTAGACAATTAGGAGTAAGTTTATTATTTTTCCTACAAATACCACATTAAAACAAAAAATTAGGGATCAAAAAATTGATTTTTACTTGGGAGGAAAAAGAAGATAGAAACCCTAGGAGCAAGAAACGGCAAAAGTTAGCAACAAGAAGCATTCATCAATCCATCAAAGGCAGCAACATTGCCTTTGTCATTGTTCATCCAGAAGCAAATTGTGGAGGAACTAACGAACGGAGGTTTGATTACATGTCTTTGATTTGATTATATTTACAATGTTATTGTCATATTTTCTTTTAAATACTTCTATCATTTGTTTTGATGTTGAGTTAGTAACCTAAATTATTAAACTTAGTAATATGTTTTACAGATTAAATCATCCATTCATCCAGTAGCCTAAGTCTTTGATCAAAACTTCAAAAACCCTAAATCATCCTTCTGTTTTCAAAACTTCAAAAACAGAAATGTTCTTCTATTTCCAAAACTTCAAAAACCCTAAAACTATCCTCCTATTTCCAAAACTTTAAAACCCTAAATTGTTTTTCCCTGAACTATTTTCTTAATCATCTAAACTCTAACTTTTTTTGTCCGAAATTTCCAAATGTCTTCTTAAATCTCCAAACTCTAATCTTCTTTACAGTATCTAAAAACTTTAATCACAATTGTTTCTATAAAAATCTAAACTGTTTTCTTAAATCCTAATAACAAATATGTTTTCCAAAATATCAAAAAAACACTAATTTTCTCAATACGGTAAACCATAGTTTTCTCAAACCCTAATTCTTAAAAACTCAAAACTTTATGACAAGTTCATCAATACCCTAAAGCCCTAATCCAGTGAACCTAAAACCCAATCTAGTAAATCTAAAATCCAAATTCCTAACTCAATAACCATAATCTAGTAAACCTAAAACCCAATCTTTTAAAATTATGAACCCTAATGTCTTAAGGTTCCAAAACCCTAATTTCATGATGTTAGCCCTAATCCCTAATTTGATTAACCAAAAACCTTACTACTTTCTTAAATTTATAAAACCCTAATCCATTCCATTTTTTCAAAAATCCTCACATTAGCCTAAATAATAAATATAATAATTCTAAGATCCCAAAACCCTAAATATTAATTAAAGAACCCTAAATTGAGACATAAACCTAAATTTATATATTTATTGCTTTATTTAATTTTAGAATTGATTATGTAGTTTATTATATGTTTTGATGGTTGATTTATTTAATTTTAATGCTTGATTTATTTAATTTATCATGGATGGATATTCTCTTTATTATTATGATTATTATTTGTTTGTTTTGGTATTAAAATTGTAAGAGGTATGTTTCCACTTTGTGGGTACCTCATTAATTAATTTCTATGTAATTTAAATTGCTTTTATATTTTAGACCAATGTAAAGGACATGTTTCCACCTTTCGGTGGGTGTTCTTTTTAGTTTAGACATGAACGATGTAAGGACATGTTTCCATCCTCGGATGGGTGTCCATTTATTTGCTTTGTTTGGACATTGCTTTGATTTTAATATAATGATGATTTATTTTAATTGTTGCATGTAGTATGGATAATATTGTTATATTTAAGAATTTTATAATATTAAGACCTGCAAAAGAGGCCGGTTCTAATGAACCGAGCGTTGTGGGGGTGTTGGGCCATTTCTCATCTTCCCCACACGTACCCAACTTTTTGAACCCATTAGGGAGTTAAGGATTCCTTAGGAATCGAGTCATCCACCCATTTCTTTTTCCCGGCTCGTCCAGGTGGCGACTCCATTTTCTCCTGGCTTAGGCACGTGTTCTCTAAGGCCCTGAGCCTAAACAGTGCCAAAGTTGCAAGAACCATTCCACTGGGAGTGGCGGCGAAAATCCCCGTTCACAGTGGTAACTCCACTAGGGATAAGAGAAGTTGATTCCGTTGGTCTTTATATTATTCTATTCTTTTTATCATGATATTATCCATTGCATCATATTTGATTGCATCATGTGCGTGAGTTAGGATGCCCGTGTTACCCGTGTTGTATTATGTAAGGGATACCACACTTTCACTCAAGGTATGGAGATCGAGTATGGCATAACCACTTATAGCCTTGTACCTTTTGGTATATACTTGTTATGGAAGCCTAAGGCTTTTAACCCAAAGACTAAAGCTCATGTAATTGGCCTAGTTACTTTCCTTAGGTTTTTACCCCAAATGCATATTGTTTGACTATGGTTAATTTATCTTAGCTTAAATCATGGCTTATTTGGTTTGTTCTTTTTCTAATATGACCCAAGTACATTTGTAAGCTCAAAATAATTTTTTCTCTAAATCCAAAAGACCAAAGCTATTTTCAAGACTTTTCAAGGTGGTCTTTATCAAAAATTCTTTTCTCAAGACTCAAATAAAAAGCCAAAAATCTATTTTTTCTTAAAATCTTTTTACAATGGGCTTAGAAATCAAATTATTTTCATCCAACCTTTTCTTACAAAGAGATTGCAAATTATTTAGGTCAATTACAAAATACAAAAAATCAATTGTAAGCCTAGTTTATACTAAGAATAATTAATCTTGGGCTTGTTTTTGGCATGAATCATTAGTTACTTTTTCAAGTGAGAAATCTATTTATAATAAACCTCTTAATTTAGTATTAATCCAATATAGCATAAAAGCTACTTTAGTTGGTTAAATGGATTAAAACCTAATTAATGGGAATTATCATGAACTGATTTCCATTCTTGAAAATATAACTATTGGTTGAAACGTCCGAGGAAATTATTCGAACAACAAGATATCCCATGTTGATATTTTGTTAACCATATTACCTAGGAAAAGAGACTCATCATTCATGTGTGGATATTATAAGGTTAGAAGGAATGTCCTAATTATCTTTCTTTGTTTATTGTTTATGCATACATACATACATACATCACATGACATATCATTAATCCTTTCTGGCTCATAGACCTGAAGTACGACAAATCAAGAACATACAATGATACCACCTACAACATTGATTTTGATTCAAGTGCTTCATTAGAAGGATGGATGCAAACCCACTAAGGGACATAGTTGATGAAGTTGTCAAAGCTAGGATGGCCGAGCTACGAGATCAATTGGTTGAAATTATGAGGACCCAGTTGATTCAAATTCTGGAGATCATCAACAATGCTAATGAGGCATCTCCCATTTACATAAGAAAGGGGGGAAGGGCGGTATCAATGGAGAACATGTTCACTAATAGAGATTGAATGAAAAATGAGGGATCAATCCCTATTCTACAAGATCAGCCGAACCATATGTTGTCTAACTGGAGCAATAAGAGCGGCTACGACCCTAATGAGCAAAATCAAAGTAAAAGAAGAGGTGTTGAGAAAAATGCAGCAACTGAACCGGTGAAGAAGCATAAATTTTCAGACTTAGGGGAACCTTTGTAAAAAATGTTGGAGAATCTAATGAAGAAGGGATTGTTACAAATCCTTTGCCTAATCCTTTTCCTCCTAACTTTGATACTAAAGCATTTTGCCAATTCCATCAAAGGCTTGGACATGAAACGGACAACTGTATGAAGTTGAGGCATGAGATCTAGAATTTAATTGATAGTGGAAAGCTGCTTGAGCCGGATAAGCCCAACACTAAGAATAAGCTCTGCCTAAAATTGGAAGGGCACCACCGCTTGCAACCTTCATGAAGAGTTTTATCTTGTCATCTCATCATGATAGAGAAGCTGCTAAAGAGGATGTACTACTAAACAAGTTTGGATTAACTATGGATGATGAAGCAATGATCCTTAATGATGGAAAAAATCCTTGCCATTGATATGTATAAATAGAATGAGTATCTTCGACTCCAACTCAACAAACTTTCCATAGCTTGAATGTTGCTTTTTAATTTTACTTTCTTTAATCTTTAATTGGAACAATTATGTTTTTCTATTTTTGTTTGAATAAATTACTTTCATCAAAATTTTTATTGGTCTTTGTTCATTTTGGTGCTCAACCAATAAGGAATCTAGCTTGATAATTCATGAATTAATATATTTATGCATCATGACTTGAATGACTTTACTAGGTGAGGGAATTGCTCTATAGCATTAAGTTGTATATGCTTTCTTAGAGAGGGCTCCTGCATAATTACCTTTGTCTAGTTCCTGGTCAGTCTTAGAACATACTTAGACAAACTTTTGAAGCAAAATTGAACTCTACTTATTTAAGGGAGAAATGATCTAGGCATTATTTGATGAGCCAACGACTATTATCCACCCTATTAAATATCAATCTCTAGTTGTCCCATTGAGCCTTCATGAAATTTTAGCTTTCTTTTCATTGGCATATAACCCTAACAACCTACCCTGAACTGTTGTGATACTTTTGACAAGTCTTATGATCACTAAGATGAAAAGGCAAGAAGATCAAAGAAATGAATGAATAGTCAAGATCATGAGGATAGTTGAAGTTTTCAAGACCATAAGGGTAGTTAAAGTTCACCTAATATCTCCAATCTATCAAGATAACATCAGAGTAACGAATGATTTATCTCTGTTAAAGAAGGTTTATGTCACTCCACTCATCCATTATTAGAAACCCAAGTTGGTACAAACAAGACAACTCTTTTAGAGCTAGAACCAAAAAAAAAGAAAAAAAATAAAAGAGGACAAAAGAAAAAAGAAAAAAGAAAAAAGGAAGAAGAAAAATAAAACCCAAAAAGGAAGTTTAGAAAGCCAACTGAGTTCTCTTTTACCTAAAGTAGCAAAAGGCTTCCATTTGGTTTATAAGGACAGTTTTACTGGAATTGGTCCAACCCAACCAAAGATTCGATCAAAATTCAAGAAAAAGGAGAATGGTCACCCAGTTTTTGAGAGTCCTATACTTAACATTCCTATAGAGAAGAAGAACAAAATGATAAAATGCTCAAAGAAAGGGAAGAGTAAGAAAGATAAAGAGAAAGAAAAGGGAAGAGTAAGAAAAATAAGGAGAAAGAAAAGGGAAAAGAAGAAAAGAAATGAAGACTATCCCAATCAAGATCTAGATTAATGCCAAGAAGATGGGAGGATACTCAAAGCTCTATTTTTTTCATGCTCCCAATTGTCTAAAGTTCCAACAAGCAGTTTGTAGTGTGAGGGTTTGTCCATAGTGTCATAATGGCTCAAACTTACAAATGGCCGGCATTTAACCCATGTCCTTTATAGACCCCATTTCAAGTCTATCAAAGACCTATTAATCTCTCTTGGTAGGTAGAGTCTATTAGTGGAGATAGTTTGAACAAGCATGCATATGAGATAGACAATATTTAAACTCAATGAGACCTTTGGCTAAGTAATGTGTATGTGCCTATCTGAAGTGCAACATTCTTGCTTAAATAGAAATAACTTTCAAGTTTAGTATGGTAACTAGGGTTGTCAAGTTATAGATATGTTAATTTGGAAAAATCAAGTCCTGAGATACATTGGCATTGATTTGGCAAAGCCAACATTTGATTTCAAAATCAAAATTCAAAAAAAAAAAATATATTTTTGTCATACAAAACCTTCAAGTTAAGGGGAGTATGTTGAACTATTGAATCTCGAAGGACATATTGGGCAAAGGAAATGATTAATGGCAAGGTTATGAAGAATCTACTGAATCATAATTTGAAATGGACGCATCTCTGCTGCTTGGGGCCTCCATTATTCATGTTTTCAACATCTTGAAGATAAAAGCCATAAATGTGAAGCATCCTGTCATTCCAAAGCAAGAACTAAACAAGCATCTGGAAGGAGTCGATGAAAACACTTTAGCTTATCACCTCGGTCTGTGAGTCGATGAAGCCACTATATTGAATTAGGGGAGCATAAAAGACCTATTACTTGAGGAAACTCCAGTCATTTTGCAAAAGAATGGAAGAAATGCATGCTTGTTCAATGGGCTAGACAATATACAAACATCAGTCAAAACCGCATAGAAAAAATCATGTGTTTGAACCTACACAGGGGGAAAGGAGAAGATATGAAAAGAAGAAGAAGAAAAATTAAAAAAACAAGAGTTGTAGTGAAAATGCAAATTACACATCATTATTTTTATCATTGTACTTATTATACAATATTTCCTCAATTGATACAATACTCATACATCATTAAGAATGGGGTGGTGGATTATGATCGAACAAAGCTTTAAAAAAGTCATCGCCTATTAAAGAAGGAGGCATATCACCCATCCCAAATCCGCCTGAAGTAGGAGCACCTAAATCTCTATTACCTTGGAATTTAGATCTATAACGGTCCTCATCCAAAGTAGACGAAAGGATCTCATGGTCATTAGCTTGGGGCCCTCTAGATGAAGAAGCACCAGGATCTCTCATCCCCTGAAATCGAAAGTCTCAAAAATCTTACTCTGACTGGTGATACAATTTTCCAAAATGGAAACTTGTTAACGACTAGTAGGCAACTCTTCTTAAAGTTTCTTGTTTTGTTCCTCAAGCATCCGCTGTGAGCCAGAAAGGAAAAAAGTAAGAGCATACATAATCATGCATACATATAGCATAAATTATCATGGAACAAGAAAACCTACCAGGTAATTCATATCAATGCCCTATGGATGAGATGGGATCTCCTGTTGATTTGAATGAGCAAATGGAGGAGTAGTAAAAGAAGATCCAACCTCATGACCAAACGAGAATGCAACCTACAACAATCATTAAAAAAGTCAAAACAAGTTAAGAAAGAAGCGATTGCAGTGGAAAATGGTAAAAGTTTACCTAAGAAGTAGCCCCGAGATGTGAGACAAACTCTCTTCCCTCTCCATGACACTCCTCTTCATCTCAATCCTCATTTTTCTCGGGAATCTCCCATACACCAACAGGAGATACGTTAAAGTTTAAAAGTCATACTTGAATAAACTGGGTATAAGATGCACCCGGTGAATAGAGAAAAGTTTCAACATCATAACCGTGTCGAGCCAGCAACCACGCATTCTTCGGCATTGATGTGATATTTAATGTATACTCTAGGCAACGCATTGGGATCCTCCACTGCTCGGGACCAGAAACCACTCGTATACTTGTTAGGAAATTAAGGAGATCACTGCAAACCAAAAACACGCAGCGGAAAAATTTTTGATCTCTGATTTCCCACCAGGATCCATGTTGTTCGTTTAATTCGACGAAAGTGTTCAAAGAACTAACCTGTTGATGATTCGAAATCACAGTTTGGAAGAGATGCCTCGAGCGCGAAACACCCTCTATCGCGTATCCACACGAATGCTACCGTCTGGAGTGTTAGCTCTCTGCAATGGCGAAGGCTGGAAAAACATTTTCTCTAAAATGTATTAGGGTTCCTTTGTTTTCATTCTCTTTCATTTTCTAATGTTACCTCTGAGAAGACTTAACGTCTGGAGTGAATATAATCACTCCAGAATCCAATTCGAAATTGGATAAGGTAAGTCAAATTCAGAATCCAAATCTAATAAGGATTCTGAATATATTATCTAATAATATATATATATAAAAATGAAAATAATAATAATAATAATAAATATTAATATCTAATATTAATATTATATCCAGCCCAAAGCGCATTCTTGTGTGTGACCCGATAGGCCCATATTAATTGGCAGTCAATTTAATCTCTATTAAACCAACAAGTCGTAATTGGCCTCTAGCAAGGCGTTACAACTACCCAATTAATATAAGGAATGTCCAATTTGCCTAATAATAGTAAATGCATTAATCCCTTTGTCACACGATATCTAGCTTGAACATAAGTCATGGTCAACGTCATACTTATATTGTCCAAACTTATGATTACTCGATCTCCAAGTAGACTGATAAAAAACAAATGAAATTGATCATACTATCAATTCATTTGAGCACGACCATGCATTTCACAGTCTCACTTATCGAGGGGCCCAAAAGATATCTCTCTCAAAGAGAGGGACAAATTCTATCTTGATTGTTCATTATCCTCTACATAATTTCTATCATATATGATCATAACCTTTATTACTATCCAGTTACGGATAATGTTTGATCATGTCAAAATATAATAGTCCTTATATTGGAAACTATGACAATCTCAAGTCAAAGAATTAATACATAACTATAATGAGATTTACTTATGACACTAACCCATGTAGTAATCTCATGATGGGTCGATCCAATACATTGTTCTCTAACAAGTATCTATGAAATTGATTTGTATCACTATACACATAACCATCTGATGATTATCATATCAATGTTCATACTGGTTAAGAATTATTTTTTATCTCTATAACAACAATAAACCAGGGACAAATATCAAAATTATGTAACATGCAAATAAACAATAATGATAATAAAACCTCATTTATTAATAATGAATGTATAACATAAAGATCCAAATAAATGGCCTAGAGCACATACACTAACAATCTCCCACTTGCACTAGGCCTACAAATTTCTAAGACCCATAGATCTAGTGTGTTGATCATGCTTCACCCGTGAGAGAGGCTTTGTTAATGGATCTGTTATGCTATCATTTGTGTCAACTTTGCATATCTTGATATCTCCTCTATCGATAATGTCTCGAATGAGGTGAAAACGCCTAAGTATATGCTTAGACCTTTGATGAGATCTAGGCTCTTTTGCCTGTGCTATGGCACCATTGTTGTCACAATAAATGTCCACAGGATTTGCAATGCTAGGCACCACTCCTAGCTCAGTGATAAATTTCTTCAACCAGACTGCTTCCTTAGCTGCATCTGATTCTGCTATATACTCAGCCTCTGTTGTAGAATCAGCCACAGTGCTTTGTTTTGAACTCTTCCAACTAATAGCTCCACCATTCAATGTGAATACAAAACCTGACTGCGATCTAAAATCATCTATGTTAGTTTGGAAACTAGCATCTGTGTAACCATTTACAACTAGCTCATCTTCCAAACCTCCATAAACCAAGAATACATCTTTAGTCCTTCGAAGGTACTTAAGAATATTCTTTACAGCTGTCCAGTGACCTTCACCAGGATCAGCTTGAAATCTACTAGTTGCGCTTAATGGATATGAGACATCTGGTCTAGTACATAACATGGCATACATAATAGATCCTATAGCAGAAGCATAAGGAATCTTATTCATTCGATCTCGCTCATCAGATGTCATAGGACATTGACTCTTGTTGAGATGAATGCCATGAGACATAGGCAAGAATCCCTTTTTGGAATCTTGCATGTTGAACCTCTTCAACACTTTATCTATGTATGTACTTTGACTTAGGCCAATTATCCTTCTAGATCTATCTCTATAGATCTTTATACCAAGGATATAGGCAGCCTCACCTAAGTCTTTCATTGAGAAAGAATTCCCTAACCAAGTCTTAACCTTTTGCAAGGTAGGGATATCATTCCTAATGAGTAATATGTCATCCACATTTAAGACTAAAAACACTACTGCACTCCCACTAACCATCTTGTAAACACAAGGTTCATCTTCATTCTTGATGAAACCAAAGTTCCTAACTGTTTCATCAAAATGAAGATTCCAGCTTCGAGATGCTTGCTTCAATCCATAAATGGATCTTTGAAGCTTGCAAACCTTTGTAGAATTCTTAGGATTTACAAAACCCTTAGGTTGTGTCATATATAAATCCTCAAGCAAGTTTCCATTAAGGAAAGTGGTTTTGACATCCATTTGCCATATCTCATAATCATAGTATGCTGCAATGGCAATGAGAATTCTAACAGACTTAAGCATATCAACTGGTGAAAAGGTTTCATCATAGTCTATACCATGAGTTTGCTTGAAACCTTTTGTAACAAGCCTTGCTTTATAGGTCTGCACATTCCCATCCATGTCAGTTCTCTTCTTGAAAACCCATTTGCAACCAATAGTCTTTATACCCTCTGGAGGATCAATTAAAGACCAAACTTGGTTGTTAAACATAGATTGCATCTCAGATTTCATGGCTCCAAGCCATTTGTCTGAATCTGGACCTAACACAGCTTCTTGATAGGTAGTAGGCTCGTCTTGATCTATGAGCATTACTTCACTATCATCAGTCACAAGAAATCCATATCTCTCTAGCTGACGACGTGTCCTATCAGACCTGCGAGGGATTTATGTTACATCTTCAGACTCCACAACTGTTTGTGGTTCTGAAATAGGCTCTATAGACGGCTCAATGATTTCTTGTGGTACTTGAGTTTCCTCAAGTTCTACTATACTCCCACTAGTTCTCTTAGAAAGAAATTCCTTTTCCAAAAAGATCCCATTTCAATCAACAAACACTTTGTTCTCTGAAGGAGTATAGAAATAGTATCCTTTAGTTTCCTTAAGATACCCCACAAAATTACATTTGATAGACTTTGGAGCTAACTTATCTGAAGCTGGTCTTTTCACATAAGCTTCACAACCCCAAATCTTAAGAAAAGACAAACTAGGTGTCTTACCTGTCCATATCTCATATGGTGTCTTTTCAACCGCCTTAGATGGTACAAGGTTCAGAATGAATGCAGCTGTCTCCAAGGCATAACCCCCAAAAAGATAAAGGAAGATCTACTTGACTCATCATTGATCGAACCATATCTAATAGAGTTCGATTTCTCCTTTCAGAAACTCCATTCCACTATGGAGTTCCTGGAGGAGTCAGTTGTGAAACAATTCCACAATCCCTTAGATGATCATCAAACTCTTGGCTCAAATATTCACCACCTCGATCTGATCGTAGTAGTTTAATTATTTTACCAAGTTGATTTTGTACTTCATTTTGAAAAGTTCTAAACATTTCAAAAGACTCATGCTTATGTTTCATAAGGTAGACATACCTACTGAAATCATCAGTAAAAGTAATGAAGTATTGAAATCCTCCTCTGGCACTAATGCTAAAAGGACCACATATATCTGTATGTATCAAGCCCAATAAATCATTAGCCCTTTCACTATGCCCAGTAAAAGGATCCTTCGTCATCTTACCAAGCAAACAAGACTCACATGTTTCAAATGATTCAAAATCAAATGAATCTAATAATCCATCTTGATGGAGCTTAGAAATGCGTTTCTCATTTATATGGCTAAGGCGACAATGCCATAAATAAGTAGGGTTTAACTCATTTGGCTTAGTTCTCTTAGAAGTTATGTTATAGATATCATTACCATTAGAATCATCAAGATTAAGGATATAAAGGCCATTATAAGAATTTGCAATACCATAAAGCAAATCATTTTTATCAAAAATAGAACATTTCTTATTCTTAATAAAAAATGAATAACCTTCATCATCCAAAACAGATACTGAAATAAGATTCCTACTCATAGTAGGAACATAAAAGCAATTGTTCAAAATAAACAAAAACCCATTGGGCATAACAAGTTCATAAGTTCCTACAGCTATAGCAGCAACTCTTGCTCTATTGCCAACACGTAGGTCCACTTCGCCCTTCTTCAGCATCCTACTCCTTTTGAGTCCCTATATATTTGTATAAATATGAGATCCATATCCGGTATCTAATACCTAGCATTTTTTACTTAAACGAAAACAACATGTGGCTCTGATACCACTTTTAGGAAATTAAGGAGATCACTGCAAACCAAAAACACGCAGCAGAAAATTTTTTTATCTCTGATTTCCCACCAGGATCCATGCTGTTCGTTTAATTCGATGAAATTGTTCAAAGAACTAACCTGTTGATGATTCGAAATCACAGTTTGGAAGAGATGCCTCGAGCGCGAAACACCCTCTATCGCGTATCCACACGAATGCTACCGTCTGGAGTGCTAGCTCTCTGCAACGGCGAAGGCTGGAAAAATGTTTTCTCTAAAACGTATTAGGGTTCCTTTGTTTTCATTCTCTTTCATTTTCTAATGTTACCTCTGAGAAAACTTAACGTTTGGAGTGAATATAATCACTCCAGAATCCAATTCAAAATTGGATAAGGTAAGTCAAATTCAGAATCCAAATCTAATAAGGATTTTGAATATATTATCTAATAATATATATAAAAAAATGAAAATAATAATAATAATAAATATTAATATCTAATATTAATATTATTGATATTATATCCAGCCCAAAGTGCATTCTTGTGTGTGACACGATAGGCCCATATTAATTGACAGTCAATTTAATCTCTATTAAACCAACAAGTCGTAATTGGCCTCTAGCAAGGCGTTACAACTACCCAATTAATATAAGGAATGTCCAATTTGCCTAATAATAGTAAATGCATTAATCCCTTTGTCACACGATATCTAGCTTGAACATAAGTCATGGTCAACGTCATACTTATATTGTCCAAACTTATGATTACTCGATCTCCAAGTAGACTGATAAAGACAAATGAAATTGATCACACTATCAATTCATTTGAGCAAGGCCATGCATTTCACAGTCTCACTTATCAAGGGCCCCAAAAGATATCTCTCTCAAAGAGAGGGACAAATTCTATCTTGATTGTTCATTATCCTCTACATAATTTCTATCATATATGATCATAACCTTTATTACTATCCAGTTAATGTTTGATCATGTCAAAATATAGTAGTCCTTATATTGGAAACTATGACAATCTCAAGTCAAAGAATTAATACATAACTATCATGAGATTTACTTATGACACTAACCCATGTAGTAATCTCATGATGGGTCTATCCAATACATTGTTCTCTAACAAGTATCTATGAAATTGATTTGTATCACTATACACATAACCATCTGATGATTATAATATCAATGTTCATACTGGTTAAGAATTATTTTTTTATCTCTATAACAATAATAAACCAGGGACAAATATCAAAATTGTGTAACATGCAAATAAACAATAATGATAATAAAACCTCATTTATTAATAATGAATGTATAACATAAAGATCCAAATAAATGGCCTAGGGCACATACATTAACAATACTCTCTCCCCGAGAAACCAGCCACTAGACACAGGGCCGGCAATGATTCGGTGGGTATGTTGAAAAGGCAGTGCAGCATTCATGGAGGAAGTCCAGTTCGTCCGCTCTTTTGTGTTCCACCAGGACAAATTGACCTACAAAATGACATAAGGTAAGTGGACTTTTATATAAATTTTAAAGTATAGTAATGTTATTTTACCTGGCCCCAGGTTAAGCAGCTCAAGAGAAAGCGTTGGGTATGCACATGGTGAGAGCCGGGAACTTCTACACAATCTGACAACTGAAATTTTAATCTCAGATACCCGACTCTCTCTCGGAAAATACCAGGCACCCTCACAAGATTGTGCTCATATGCCCATGCCTACAACAATAATAAAAATCAAATTCATGTAAGGATAAGAATGGAATTGACATTGTGGAAGAAGAGTACCTCGACAACTACCATAAAGCCAACAAAAGACTTCTTATTTCTGCAAATTTTGTCAAGTCCATGGTAAAGACAGGCAAGGCCAGCTTCACCCCAGCCGTAAAACGGTACCATACTCATATCAGTAAGGGCCCTCAACACCGACAAATGGATGACGGATTTGGTGCTGCCTAAAATGGTTAACTCGAGCAAATATAGCAAAAATCCTCGAGCATATTGTTTGGCTGTGTCCCTATGAACCCGTCCTTCGTAGTTCATCCAATAACTTGGAATTGGCTCAATTTTTATCTTGAAAGGCCCTTTAAATGATAGTTCCATACCGATTAACTCTTGGATTTCCTCGAATGTCAGAATATCATTGGTAAGAGGGACCAAAAGGCTATAGTACCGGATACCAGTTATGGTTGTATAATCGACCGGGTCAATGGTCATTTCTCCTATAGGTAGGTGAAAAGTATGGGTCGTGTCCATCCACCATTTTGACAATGCTTGAACTACACTCCGGTCTATCGGACACTCCTCGGATGGTAATTGCAAGATAAAGCTTTCAAAATAGCAATCTCGGATAATCCATCTTACCCAAGAAGGCACTACATCATACCATTGTCTAGCTTTATAGACACATCCTCCGCCCCGGATAACGCAACGATCACACTACTACAGAGCCAGGTAAGTTAACACAAGGTAAGTATATCATCATATCAATACCGCTGATTTTTAAGCTAAATTTATTTATGTTCTATTTTTAGTCTATCTATTTACTTAAATTCTTAAATATATTCATCTAATTAATTTATTTTTCCTAAATCTTAAAAAAATAATAAAAATAATAAATAATAATAAATAAAAAAATAAAGAGAAAAAATGAAAAAATGAAAAAAATGAAAAATAATCTGCTGTTAAAATAAATAATTACCTTGCTCTTTTAATTTGAACTGCGATGAAGCAGCATCCCGGCTAGTAGACTTATATTTTTATTTTTATGCTGCCGAATAAATTTCAATAACTCTATATTAGATCGAGTTCTTGATCTTGAAGCATGTATTTTTTTCTCAACTCTATGCTAAACTCTCTTAAATAAAAGATGCATAGCTATGAATGAAATGAAGAAATGAGCTGCTATGAATGAAATGAAGAAATGAGCTGCAACGTTTATATAGAGAAATGGAAAAGGAAAAAGACAAAAATAAAAAATAAAAAACAGTATTCTCGTGAAAAAAAAGATAGAGAAAAAGTAAATTTTACTAGTGATAAATAATAAATTACTATTTATAAATAGTAAATGAATAGTGGGTGAATACTATATAAATAGTAACTGCACAGTAAATAAATAGAAAACTCAATTATTCAATTCAATCATTCAGATATTTGCGTGTATATAAATATTTTTGTACTTTTAAAATATTTTTACACGCAGTGGCAAGAAGATATGGGCATGGTAAAAATTAGCTAATTTTTTTGCAAATTCCTTTGGTATCCCACTGACTAGCAAATAATCAAATATCTTTTAGCTTAGTTCCAGAAACTAAAATCTCTCTTAAGTCCATAACTTAGCTCGGGTCTAGAACCCAAATTACCCTTAAGTCCAGAACTTAGCTCGGATCTAGAACCCAAATTATCCTTAAGTTCAGAACTTAGCTTAGGTCCAGAACCTAAAATCTCTCTTAAGTCCAGAACTTAGCTCGGGTCCAGAACCCAAATTACCCTTAAGTCTAGAACTTAGCTCGGGTCCAGAACTTATCTCCCTTAATTTTTAACCTAGTCTGGCCCAATATTTTTTATATAGTCCAAAATAATTTTTTGGTATTTTAATTAAATAATATTTATTTTAGTATTTATTATTTATAATTTTAAATGGAAATAAAAAAAGGTAATATTAATAAAGTTAAAACTACATATATAAAAAATAATAATAAATAAAAATCGGCGATAACAAATTTTATCGTCGAAAGTGAATTGGCTTGGGCCAATTCACCGCAGGAAATTCTTGCAGCGAATTGGCTGGCTGCCCAGCGCTGGCCCGCCAGCTCTCGCAGTTTTCACCTGCAGCAATGTTTTTGCCAGCGCAATTTTTTCCAACGCAGTTTTTTTCCGAAACCGAATTCTATTTGGTTTTGATTTCTTTTCCTAAATAATTTTAATTTCCTTAGACAATTAGGAGTAATTTTATTATTTTTCCTATAAAGACCACATTAAAAAAATAGAATTAAGGATCGAAAAATTGATTTTTACTTGGGAGGAAAAAGAAGAAAGAAACACTAGGAGCAAGAAACGGCAAAAGTTAGGAACAAGAAGCATTCATCAATCCATCAAAGGTAGCAACATTGCCTTTGTCATTGTTCATCCAGAAGCAAATTGCGGAGGAACCAACGAACGGAGGTTTGATTACAATTCTTTGATTTGATTATATTTACAATGTTATTGCCATATTTTCTTTTAAATACTTCTATCATTTGTTTTGATGTTGAGTCAGTAACCTAAATTATTAAACTTAGTAATTTTTTTTACAGATTAAATTGTCCATTCATCCAGTAGCCTAAGCCTTTGATCAAAACTTCAAAAACCCTAAATCATCCTTCTGTTTCCAAAACTTCAAAAATCCTAGAATTGTTCTTCTATTTCCAAAACTTCAAAAACCCTAAAACTGTCCTCCTGTTTCCAAAACTTTAAGACCCTAAATTGTTTTTCCCCGAACTATTTTCTTAATCATCTACACTCTAACTTTTTTTGTCCAAAATTTCCAAATGTCTTCTTAAATCTCCAAACCCTAATCTTCTTTACAGTATCTAAAAACTTTAATCATAATTGTTTCTATAAAACTCTAAACCATTTTCTTAAATCCTAATAACAAATATGTTTTTCAAAATATCAAAAAACCCTAATTTTCTCAATACAGTAAACCCTAGTTTTCTCAAACCTTAATTCTTAAAACCTCAAAACTTTATGACAAGTTCATCAACACCTTAAAGCCCTAATCTAGTGAACCTAAAACCCAATCTAGTAAATCTAAAATCCTAATTCCTAACTCAATAACCATAATCCAGTAAACCTAAAATCCAATCTTTTAAAATTATAAATCCTAATTCTTAAGGTTCCAAAACCCTAATTTCTTGATGTTAGCCCTAAACCCTAATTTGATTAACCAAAAACCTTACTACTTTCTTAAATTTATAAAACCCTAATCCATTCCATTTTTTCAAAAATCCTCACAGTAGCCTAAATAATAAATATAATAATTCCATGATCCCAAAACCCTAAATATTAATTAAAGAACCCTAAATTGAGACATAAACCTAAATTTATATATTTATTACTTTATTTAATTTTAGATTTGATTATGTAGTTTATTTTATATTTTGATGCTTGATTTATTTAATTTCAATGCTTGACTTATTTAATTTATCATGGATAGATATTCTCTTTATTATTATGATTATTATTTGTTTGTTTTGGTATTAAAATTGTAAGAGGTATGTTTCCACTTTGTGGGTACCTCATTAATTGATTTCTATGTAATTTAAATTGCTTTTATATTTTGGACTAATGTAAAGGACATGTTTCCACCTTTTGGTGGGTGTCCTATTTAGTTTAGGCATGAGCGATGTAAGGACATGTTTCCATGGGTGTCCATTTATTTGCTTTGTTTGGACATTGCTTTGATTTTAATATAATGATGATTTATTTTAATTGTTGTATGTAGTACAGATAATAATGTTATATTTAAGAATTTTATAATATTAAGACCTACAAAGGAGGCCTGTTCCAATGAACTGGGCATTGTAGGGGTGCTGGACCATTTCTCACCTTCCCTGCACGTACCTAACTTTTCGAACCCATTAGCAGGTTAGGGATTCCTTACGAATCGAGTCATCCACCCCTTTCTTTTTCCTGGCCCATCAGGGTGGTGACTCTATTTTCTCCGGGCTTAGGCCCATTTTCTCTAAGGCCCCAAGCCTAAATAGTACCGATGTCGCAAAAACTATTCCACCGGGAGTGGGGGCGAAAATCTCCGCTCACATAAAGTGTTCCTAAAGGTGTCTCCATGGAAAAGGATTTTGAGATTCGGCCACAAAGGGAAGTTGAGTCCTCGTTTCATATGACCATATGAGATGCTAGAGAGAGTTGGTTAAGTGGCTTATAGACTGACTTTGTCGCCTGAGTTGGATTAGATTCATAATGTCTTCCATGTCCCTATACTTCGGAGGTACAGGTCAGACCCATCTCATATGTTGTCAGTGTAACACCTCCACATCCAATACACACACACTACAAACACCACAATGTAGTATATGTGCACTGAACATAGGGATGCTACGAATTTTCTTTACATTCAAACAAAAACATTTTATATAATACCATCATCTTCCTCAATATACATTATACATAATAAGTAATCAATTTGTAATATAAAACAAAATAGATATATAAATACATTTAGTTAATACGCAGCGGAATCTAGAAAATATTTATCTATATGAAAACACTTGAATACATATTTACAATTATACAAATATTTACATTATAAACAAAATTTTACAAAATATAAAGAAATTATACATGATTGGCAGCTTTCTCTGATCTTTAAGTCTCAAAATAAACTCTTCAACGTCTACTCTCACTCGGTTTCGTAGAGCTCTCGGGTTCAACTCTATCAACTCTATCACCTGCATGATTAAACACTATCGCGCTAAGCCAAGGGCTTAGTAAGACAATTCATGCTAATGTTATGCTTTAGTGCAATGCAATGTTTCACATTTGTATTAATAAATCAACATCAATGATACACACTCAATCAATAAAGATCATACTCAACAGACAATATTCCGTGAATAGTCCGTTTCATCATTTAAGTAATATTAACATTTCATTACATTAGAACATCATTTATGATATACATAAAACCTAGACACCTATGGTCCCATCAAGTATTTAATACGATATTCAAAATTCAGAGTTACTGCTTTGGTTCATAAACACCATTATCAAGCCCGTAGGCAACATATACATATATATCTCTATCCATGGATAGCGTAACAGACCCAGTCTCTTAGATCATCAACTCATCTAACTCGAGGAGATCCTCAACCCGGCAAGACTGTTACAAATCAAATATCTCATAATATCAATTATCATAGTGTAACAGACCCAGTCTCTTGGACCTCAATTCAACTCAATTTGAAGAGATCCTCAACCCGGCAAGACTGTTACCTTTCATTAAATAGGCATGCCTCCAAAAACCAGAACTCTGAAACTGAATAACATATTAAACATACAATTATTTCATTATTCTCTTTATCAAACTCTTTCTCAATTCTCCTCATCAATTAGGCAAACATGCCATATATCATTCAATTGAATCATCATAGAATCTTTGATATAACATTTCAATATACATTACTCATGAAACACATTTCCATTCACAATGCATAACATAACATTGTTCAATCTCAACAATGCAATTAGGGCAAAGAACAATCTACATCATTCATAGTTTTAGGATCTTCCACATCCATTTGATTAGGGCATTCTTTGTTTGAAGTATGTTTAAAGTGTTTATGTTTAGGTTTAGGTACCAAAATACCTTTGAAGCATCAAAACCATGCAAAAGAACAAAGAATAGAAATAATAAGTAACTCATTTGAGGGACACGGGCAGCACACTTGAGGGACACGGCCAAGCTTGTGGCCGTGTCTCTCAACCACAAGTTCCAGTAGCAAACACGGGCATAGGACACGGCCAAGCTTGTGGCCGTGTCTCCCAACACCAAAATCCAGTAGTGGACACGGGCAATGAACACGGCCGTGTCTCTCAAAAATCCATCCAACACGCCCAAATTTCCTTGGCTTGGCCGTGTCTCTCTTTGCTTTTGGCCGTGTCACTTAAGAACAAAACCCTAAATGTGGCCAACACTCTTCTAAATGCATTTTAACACATTAAGCACAACACAAACTCATTCAAATGGATGTAATTAAAGTCATTAACACTTATTTTGCATGTTTAACACAATATTCACATTAACCATACATTAAAGCATTCACCAATTCCAAACCCTAAAACCAACTTCACACTTGCTCTTCCACTATCAACATACACTTAAACTTACAATCTTCACAACCAAACCAACACCAATTCAATCTCTTAACTTACTATCAATTTTAACACTTGTAAACACATATCAAACCCACCAAATCATCACATCAACAAATCACAATTCACATTAGACACAACTTCAAAATTAACAAAGGAAAACAAGTGAGTACTTACCTTAAATGAAGAAATTTCATAAATCTCTAACCAAATCCCTTGATTCCTTCTTCAATTTGGTTCTAGCATCAAACACACCTCTCTTGCTCTCTCTTTTCTTCAATGGCCGGCACACACATGAGAAGAGAAGAAGAATCATTACATATCAACCATTTCTTCTTCTTTAATTCTCCACCACACAATTTAACAAAACAATTACTTAAATGCCCTTCATCCATTTAATTAATCTTTTGTCTCATATGTGCCCATTTAAGTAATTTCACAAATCTCAAATAAATATCTTCTTGCATTGACTCTCTATTTGACTTATGAATATGTTAGTTATATCATCATATAAACAACATATAAACTTGTCTCTAAACCCTCTTTCTTTCCCAAAACACATATACATATACATTCTCTTCTCAATTTCTTTTCTGAATACATAACATATACATTCAATCCAATTATAATAACAATATAACTAATACTTCTAGGGCATATATGAGGATATTACAATTCTCCCCCTCTAAAAAGAAATTTCGTCCTCGAAATTACCTGATATCAAGTCTGAAACAACTGAGGATACTGATCTCGCATGGTTTGTTCACTTTCCCAAGTTGCTTCTTCTTTTCCATGGTTCTTCCACAAAATCTTCACAAGTGGCACTCTCTTGTTTCTCAACTCTTTCACATCACGCGCCAAGATAGCAACTGGTTCCTCTTCAAACGTCAAATCAGGACTCTCTTCGATAGATTCAATTGGCAACACATGAGATGGATCCGATCTGTATCTCCTCAACATAGAAACATGGAATACATTATGGATACGATCCAACTCAAGTGGCAAAGCAAGCCGATAAGCAACTGGCCCAACTCTCTCTAAAACTTCATACGGTCCAATGAATCGAGGACTCAATTTCCCTTTCCGACCAAACCTCAAAATCTTCTTCCAAGGAGACACTTTCAAAAATACTTTATCTCCGATATCGAACTCTATGTCTCTCCTTTTCAGATTTGCGTAAGACTTCTGTCGGTCTGAAGCTGCTTTCAACCTGTCTCGAATCAACTTCACTTTCTCTTCAGTTTCTATAATCAAATCAGGCCCAATTAACTTACTTTCACCAAGTTCACTCCAACATAGAGGTGTTCTACACCGTCTGCCATATAATGCTTCGAAGGGTGCCATACCAATGCTAGATTGATGACTGTTATTGTAAGCAAACTCCACGAGTGGTAGAAATCTGTCCCAACTTCTGGAGAAATCAATGACACAGCTTCTCAACATGTCCTCAATAATCTGTATCACCCTCTCTGACTGTCCATCCGTCTGTGGATGAAAAGCAGTGCTGAAGTGCAGTCGAGAACCCAAAGCACTATGCAAACTCTTCCAAAACCTTGAAGTAAAGCGGGGATCTCGATCAGACACTAAAGAAGTTGGAACACCATGCAACTTAACAATCTCATAGATATACAGCTCAGCTAACCTTTCCAAAGAGTAATCCATCTGAACCGGAAGAAAATGAGCTGTCTTAGTCAATCTATCCGCAATCACCCAAATAGCATCATGCTTCCTTTGTGTCAATGGCAAACCAGACACAAAATCCATTGTCACTCTTTCCCACTTCCATTCAGGCACTGACAACGGTTGAAGTAACCCGGTTGGAACTTGATGCTCTGCTTTTACCTTCTGACATGTGAGACGTCTAGATACAAAATCTGCAATGTCCCTCTTCAACCCACTCCACCAGTAATGCTGTCTCAAATCATGATACATCTTTGTATTGCCCGGATGCATAGCAAAAATTGACTGATGTGCTTCTTCTAAAATGATCCTTTTCAAATCAGCATCATCAGGTACACATAATCTGTTCTTAAACTAGAGACTTCCATCATCTCTCACAATAAAATCTCTACTCTTTCCATTCTGGCAATTTGAAACAATCTTTCGAATCTTCTCATCAGCCAACTGAGCCTCTTTAATCTGATCCAACAAAACTGGCTTTAAATGCAACTGTGCCAATAATGCACCATCATCACAAGATACAAAACTGGCATGCAATACTCTCAACTCAACAAGCAACGAGAGCGAATAAACAGTCAAACCTGCCAAAGACTTCCGACTCAAGGCATCAGCAACAACATTTGCTTTACCTAGATGATAATCAATCAAACAGTCGTAGTCTTTAATCAATTCCAACCATCTCCTCTGTCGAAGATTAAGCTCTTTCTGGACACCCAAATATTTCAAACTTTTGTGATCAGTATAGATGAAACATTTCTCCCCAAACAAATAGTGTCACCATATCTTCAATGCAAACACAATGGCTGCTAGCTCCAAATCATGGGTCGGATAATTGAGCTCATGCGGTTTCAACTGTCGAGAAGCATAAGCTATAACTTTACCTTCTTGCATTAGCACACACCCCAAACCACTATGTGAAGCATCACTGTAGATCACATATGGTTTGCCTTCTACAGGTAAAGTAAGAACAGGCGCTTGAGTCAACATTTCCCTCAACTGTTCAAAGCTAGCCTGCCAAACCTAGAAAACTTCTAACTTCTGTCACTGACTTTGGTGGACTCCAATTCAAAATAGCTTCAACTTTACTCGGATCAACTCTAATACCTTCTGCTGAAACTATATGACCGAGAAAAGTAACTTGATCAAGCCAAAACTCACACTTCGACAGTTTAGCAAACAATTGCTTCTCTCTCAAAATTTGCAACACAATCCATAGATGCTTATCATGTTCCTCCTCATTACGCGAATACACCAGAATATCATCGATAAACACTACCACAAATTGATCCAGATAGGGCCTAAACACCCTATTCATCAAGTCCATAAAAGCTGCAGGTGCATTCGTCAAACCAAATGGCATTACTAAAAACTCATAATGCCCATACCTGGTCCGAAAGGCTGTTTTAGGAACATCTTCAGCTCTGACTCTCAGCTGATGATACCCTGATCTCAAATCAATTTTAGAAAATACTGCTGCACCCTTCAACTGATCAAAGAGATCATCGATTCTAGGCAAAGGATATTTATTTTTAATAGTCACCTTGTTCAATTGCCTATAATCGATACACAACCTCATAGTACCATCTTTCTTCTTCACAAATAAAATAGGAGCTCCCCAAGGTGAGACACTAGGGCGAATAAACCCTTTATCCAACAACTCCTGTAATTGCACTTTCAACTCCCTCAATTCAGCAGGTGCCATTCTGTAAGGAGTAATAGAGATAGGAGTGGTACCCGGCAACAATTCAATACCAAACTCCACCTCTCTCTCAGGAGGCAATCCTAGCAACTCCTCTGGAAACACATCTGGAAACTCTGCAACTGTGGCAATGCTATCAATTTGAGAACCTCTTACTCTAGTATCTACCACATGAGTAAGATAAGCATCAAACCCTTTTCTAATCAACCTCCTGGCTGCAACAGCTGAAACAAACAAAGATGCTAGCTGTTCCTGCTCATTAGATACTATCACATCTCTACCATCAACAGTTCTCAAAGTAACAACTTTCTTTTTACAATCTACCACAGCTCCATGTCTAGATAGCCAGTCCATACCTAGGATCACATCATATTCCTTAAAAGGCATCTCAATCAAGTCTCCAAGGAACTCCTCACCTTGCACCATTACTGCACTATCTCGATGCACCTTGCTCACAATCACACTATGCCCTAACGGATTTGTCACCAACACATCAAATCCTAGGGATTCAGCATGCATATCAGACACAGGCAAAACAGATGCACTAATATATGAATGTGTGGATCCGGGATCAATCAAAGCAAGTACTGGGGTATCAAATAAAGAGAAAGTACCAGCTATGACTGCCGAAGCATCTGGCTGCCTCTGCATCACATATACCCTCTGGGAAGATCCAACCTCCTTTGGTCTACTCTCCCTGGATATAACACCTCCTCTAGCACTGAACCCAGATCTGCCTCCTCTGTTGACACCTCTGCCTCCTCGACCTCCCCTCACACTAGGTCGAGAAGATGCAGTATCTACTGGCATCCGCTCCTGTCTCTCTGGACAATCTCTAATAAAATGCTCAGGAGATCCACATCTGAAGCACACAGTTGATCCACTATACCTCCAACAAGCACCCCTATGTGATCCACCACACTGAGTACACACAGGTAGAGCGGATCTCTGAGTCACTGGGGTCGGAGCACTCGCCACTGGAGCTGTAGGTCTAAATCTCTGCCTCTGAAACTGCACTGACCTACCAGCTGGCCTCTGACTCCTACTGATCCGAGGAACAAATCTTCCTTTACCTCTTTTAGCAGATGAAGACCCTGCCTCAAACTGGGGCCTTCTACCCCTAACCTCTTCCTCAGAAGCAGCTGCAATAACTTGAGCTCGCTCCACACTCCGAGCTGCTGCCACAAGCTGGAAAAAATCATGATATCTAGATCCAGCCACTAGACACATGATAGAGGGCCTCAATCCCTCCTCAAATCTCCTGCATCTATCTATCTCATCAGCTATAATGCCCCCAGCATAATGGCTCAATCTAATAAACTCAACCTCATATTCAGTTACGGTCCGGCTGTCTTGCTTTAAACTCAAAAACTCCATCTTCTTCATGTCCTTATACTCCCTTGGAGTATACTTCAACTCAAACTCTCTCAGAAAGTCAGCATAGGACAAGGTTGGTGGATCATCCATAGAATGGGGCACTGTCTTCCACCAATCGTATGCATCCTTCTGTAGTAATGATCTGGCATAATCAAATTTCTCCTCTGGGGTGGCTTGCAACTGAACAAATACTCTCTGTACTCTATCAAGCCACTGCTCCGCTACAGCTGGATCAACAGTACCAAGGAAATCCTCTGCTCCATACTTCCTTAGTTTATCATAGTGCCTCACTGATACCAAATGCTGAGGGGGTGGTGGTGGTTGCACTGGTGCTTGCCTCAAAGCCTCTACCACATGCCTAAGCCAAGCTGGCGGAACCTCCTCACCAACTGGTCTCCCCGACACCGAAGCAGGTGCCTCCTCAGCACTGTCAACTCTAGCTCTATCCTCCGGAGCTACACTCTCCTCACTACCCTCAACTAACTGACGCAAATGAGGATCCATCACAACCTATTTCTGCAAACACAGCAGAATATATCTTATTAAAGATCAGAGACTGCCAATCCCAAACATGTATGTTATTCAAAAATTCATTTTTAAGTAAAAAAATATTCTTTTTCTTATACGTGACCTAGGTTGAGAATCTCAAACCTAGGCTCTGATACCAAAATAATTGTAACACCTCCACATCCAATACGCACACACTACAAACACCACAATGTAGTATATGTGCACTGAACATAGGGATGCTACGAATTTTCTTTACATTCAAACAAAAACATTTTATATAATACCATCATCTTCCTCAATATACATTATAGATAATAAGTAATCAATTTGTAATATAAAACAAAATAGATATATAAATACATTTAGTTAATACGCAGCGGAATCTAGAAAATATTTATCTATATGAAAACACTTGAATACATATTTACAATTATACAAATATTTACATTATAAACAAAATTTTACAAAATATAAAGAAATTATACATGATTGGCAGCTTTCTCTGATCTTTAAGTCTCAAAATAAACTCTTCAACGTCTACTCTCACTCGGTTTCGTAGAGCTCTCGGGTTCAACTCTATCAACTCTATCACCTGCGCGATTAAACACTATCGCGCTAAGCCAAGGGCTTAGTAAGACAATTCATCCTAATGTTATGCTTTAGTGCAATGCAATGTTTCACATTTGTATTAATAAATCAACATCAATGATACACACTCAATCAATAAAGATCATACTCAACAGACAATATTCCGTGAATAGTCCGTTTCATCATTTAAGTAATATTAACATTTCATTACATTAGAACATCATTTATGATATACATAAAACCTAGACACCTATGGGCCCATCAAGTATTTAATACGATATTCAAAATTCAGAGTTACTGCTTTGGTTCATAAACACCATTATCAAGCCCGTAGGCAACATATACATATATATCTCTATCCATGGATAGCGTAACAGACCCAGTCTCTTAGATCATCAACTCATCTAACTCGAGGAGATCCTCAACCCGGCAAGACTGTTACAAATCAAATATCTCATAATATCAATTATCATAGTGTAACAGACCCAGTCTCTTGGACCTCAATTCAACTCAATTTGAAGAGATCCTCAACCCGGCAAGACTGTTACCTTTCATTAAATAGGCATGCCTCCAAAAACCAGAACTCTGAAACTGAATAACATATTAAACATACAATTATTTCATTATTCTCTTTATCAAACTCTTTCTCAATTCTCCTCATCAATTAGGCAAACATGCCATATATCATTCAATTGAATCATCATAGAATCTTTGATATAACATTTCAATATACATTACTCATGAAACACATTACCATTCACAATGCATAACATAACATTGTTCAATCTCAACAATGCAATTAGGGCAAAGAACAATCTACATCATTCATAGTTTTAGGATCTTCCACATCCATTTGATTAGGGCATTCTTTGTTTGAAGTATGTTTAAAGTGTTTATGTTTAGGTTTAGGTACCAAAATACCTTTGAAGCATCAAAACCATGCAAAAGAACAAAGAATAGAAATAATAAGTAACTCATTTGAGGGACACGGGCAGCACACTTGAGGGACACGGCCAAGCTTGTGGCCGTGTCTCTCAACCACAAGTTCCAGTAGCAAACACGGGCATAGGACACGGCCAAGCTTGTGGCCGTGTCTCCCAACACCAAAATCCAGTAGTGGACATGGGCAATGAACACGGCCGTGTCTCTCAAAAATCCATCCAACACGCCCAAATTTCCTTGGCTTGGCCGTGTCTCTCTTTGCTTTTGGCCGTGTCACTTAAGAACAAAACCCTAAATGTGGCCAACACTCTTCTAAATGCATTTTAACACATTAAGCACAACACAAACTCATTCAAATGGATGTAATTAAAGTCATTAACACTTATTTTGCATGTTTAACACAATATTCACATTAACCATACATTAAAGCATTCACCAATTCCAAACCCTAAAACCAACTTCACACTTGCTCTTCCACTATCAACATACACTTAAACTTACAATCTTCACAACCAAACCAACACCAATTCAATCTCTTAACTTACTATCAATTTTAACACTTGTAAACACATATCAAACCCACCAAATCGTCACATCAACAAATCACAATTCACATTAGACACAACTTCAAAATTAACAAAGGAAAACAAGTGAGTACTTACCTTAAATGAAGAAATTTCACAAATCTCTAACCAAATCCCTTGATTCCTTCTTCAATTTGGTTCTAGCATCAAACACACCTCTCTTGCTCTCTCTTTTCTTCAATGGCCGGCACACACATGAGAAGAGAAGAAGAATCATTACATATCAACCATTTCTTCTTCTTTAATTCTCCACCACACAATTTAACAAAACAATTACTTAAATGCCCTTCATCCATTTAATTAATCTTTTGTCTCATATGTGCCCATTTAAGTAATTTCACAAATCTCAAATAAATATCTTCTTGCATTGACTCTCTATTTGACTTATGTATATGTTAGTTATATCATCATATAAACAACATATAAACTTGTCTCTAAACCCTCTTTCTTTCCCAAAACACATATACATATATATTCTCTTCTCAATTTCTTTTCTTAATACATAACATATACATTCAATCCAATTATAATAACAATATAACCAATACTTCTAGGGCATATATGAGGATATTACAGTCAATGAAATCCATTGAGGTAAGTCCAGATCTAACTTATGAGGAAGAACCAGTGGCGATCTTGGCACGGGAAGTGAAGGAGTTGAGGAATAAGAAGGTGCCACTTGTGATAGTCCTTTGGAAGAATAATGCCACCGAGGACGCGACATGGGAGAGTGAGCAGACAATGCGAAGCCAATATCCCCAGTTGTTTCAAAGTTGACATCAAGTAATTTCGAGGACAAAATTTATTTTAGGGGAGAGAATTGTAATATCCCAATATTACTTTTGAAAAATTCCTAATTTTTGAAATTTAATAAAATAAATTATAATTTAATTAGATAAATTAAATTAAATGGTTTTAAATAAAAAATGGAAGGTTTTTAAATAAAAAAGGTGAAATGTATATGTGATATATATACAAAATATATACAACATATAAAAGTCAATAAAAAGTCAACATTTTTTAAAAAAGTCAAAAGTCAAAGTAAAAGGGTATTTTGGTAATTAAATTTTAGAAATTCAAAATTATTAAATTAATTCAAAATTAAATAATTTTTTAATGGAAGAGGGATTTTTGGATTTTAATTTATTAAATAAATAAATAAATATTAAAATATTAAATAATAAATATATGGTTGAAATTAAAAGATGAAAGGAAAGAGAAAATCAAAAGTTTTTTTTTATCATCTTCTTCTTCCTCCTAGGCCGAAATCTCCATTGACAGTGGCCAAGGATTTTTGCTTCTTCCATACTCAATTTATTGAAGGATTTAACAAGTTTAAAGTGGATTTTTGGTGATTTCCACTAACTTTGGTAAGTTTTCAACTCTTTTCTTCGAATTCCATGGAATTTTGAATATGTGAGTATTGGGTTCTTGATATAGTGTGATTTAATTATTGAAATTGGCGTGTATGATGTTATTTTAAGTGATTAATAAATTTTAAGGTTAGATTGAAGAAATGGTTGAGTTTGATAAAAGATTGGTGAAGAGAGATAATTTAGGGTTATATAATTTTTGGGCTTTTGAAATCATGGCTTTTTTTTATTGTGAGAATTAATTCCAAATGAGTTGTTTTGAAGCATAAACAAGTATTTTAAAGTAAAATATTGGATTTGGTTGAGTTTTATTGAAGTTTCAGAATGGAAGTGTGATTTAGGGTTTTGGAAAAGTGATTTTTTCCAAAGTTGTAGAATTGTTTGATTTTATTGGCTTAAGTGTCTTTAGTGTTAAAAGTGATGAATATAAGCTTGAAATAATAAATGGATTAAGTTGGAATGGAAAACCTTCAATGGGGGAAGGTTATGCCATTTTAGAATTTTGGTTCCAAATGAGTGTTTTTGTAATGTAATTGATTTAAATGTGTTAAAATATGTTTTTAATAATATAAATAAACTTAAAATACCAAATTGAATGGGTTAGTATGAAATTCCAAATTTAAAGTGAGATTAGCCTTAACTTTGAGATTTTTACTTGGATGGTATTTAATTATGGATTAAGATTGGAAATGCCTTAGAATGTGATACTAAATGATTATTTATGATCACATTTAGTTTAGGCATTGAGGAGAGTTGATTTGCCCCATCCAAGTGTTGAAGGGCAAGTGAAAAGAGAAGGATTGAAGGGTGTTTGAGCTTGTTCTTGGTTGCTCTTAGAGGTATGTTCAAACTTTAGATGAATTGGTTATATTTGCATTACATTGGGCTTAACACATCTTGGATTGGAAAATGTGTTAAGCTACTTGTTAAATGGAACATGTATGAATAATGTATTATGGCATGTGTAATGTCATATATCTGTTAAATCCATTGTGAAATATATGTATTATGTGAAAATGACCCAAAGTATTTGGGTAATGCTATTTGTTGTGTGTGCATTAAAGGCATTATTAAAAAGCCATTGGTAATGGCTAAAATACATCAAATGTGAATCTTATGTGAAATATGTGAAATTATCCAAAATATATGGGCAATGAGATTTAGCATAAAATGTGATGCAATGTAATGATATGATGAAATCTGATTAGTTGATATTGATATAAATGAGAAAAGTGAGAAAAGTGAGAAAAAGATGAGAAAATGATATGAAATGAGAAAATTGAGAAAAGAGGCAATGTGCCTAGCTTGATTATGAGAAAATGAGAAAGAGATTGATAATGAGAAATGTGAATTAATTGTGTGTCTAGTATATTATTCAATTTTTAGAGTTCTGTGTTTGGCGGCATACCTATGAGGTTATCCTCATTATTTGCCTTCAGGCTAGATGATGAGTATCACTATGATTTGCCTTCAGGCTAGACGTTGGACGTCACTTGTCTTCAGGCTAGATGCTGGACATCCCTATGATTTACCTTCGGGCTAGACACTGGGTGTCACTTGCCTTCGGGCTAGACACTGGCTGTTAATATCGACCAAAATAGTAACTCTAGATTTTGAATAGCATATTAGATCCTTTGGGTCCATGTTTGTGTTTGCTTATATGTGAATTATGAAATATGAAATAATCGAAAGATATGTTATAATGAAATGATATGAGATATGATATCCATATGCGTTATGCATTTGCATTGCATTTGAGTTTTATTTCTTTCAAAGTTTGTACCGCTAGGCTTTTGGCTTAACGAGATTGAAATTCATTGTGCAGTTGACAAGGTAGATCCAGTAGAGCGATAAAGTTCGTCTAGACCGGGTCTGGTCTAGCTTTGAGTTTGCTTGAGTTATGTTTTTATTACATTTTGGATATTTTGTATATTATATTATATTTTCAGTGTATATATGTTATAAATTAAAAAGAATGTTTTGAATAAAAATTTATGATATGGGTTTTGTATATTTTTTGATATGTAAATATATGGAAATATATAAATATTTTAAGAAAATGTGGAGATAGTGAGGAGGATGGATGAAATATATTTTTGGGTTGTTTGGGAGTGTTTTTATGTAGGTTGTGCTGTGTTGTTATTTTGAGAATGTCCAAATTACAGACAAAACTGTGTCGAATTTTTTCCATAAATTTTTTTTATGAAAAATACTTATTTTAGCACCTATGATTTATAATAATATTTTATTTGTTATTGAATATACATTTTAAAGTATTTAAGATTTTAAATTTAAAAAGTGAATTTTTTTATTAAATCAGTCTGTGATATTTTTGTACCATATATGCATATTTTACATACATTGGGTATATATATTATACGTATATAGGGTATAAGGGTATTACAGTTAACTAGGACACCATTATGAAAGCTAAACATTTAAGTATGTTAGGAGTCAATTCTATCCTTGCTAAATATAAAGAACTACTATTCAAGTGGCTATGGAAACTGGCATATGGAAAGGAGAGTTTATGGAAGAAGGTGATAATGGGTAAATATGGTCAAACTAATTCTACATTCCCATGGGATGATAAATTAAAGGCGCTTCAGTTATATGGGGGGGACATCATAAAAGGAACTTACGGTGATGAGCATTATAGATCATTTATCGATAACGGTATGTATTTTTTGCTAGGCAATGGCCGCCGTATTAAATTCTAGAAGGATTCATGGATTGATCAATCTTCCCTTCAAATTTCCTTCCCAGTGCTTTATTACCTATCAACCTCTAAAGACAGTACAGTTAGCAAATTTGGGGTTTGGCTTGAAGGAACTTTGAATTGGCAACTTAAATGGAGGAGAAATCTATATGAATGGGAGATTGACTCTCTTATGGACTTGCTGAATCTTATCAATTTAACGATATCATAAGAATGGTATATATTCTGTCAAGTCCTTCTCGACTTACCTCAGTGTGCTGTAAGGTTCTAAGTCTAATATATCTTAGATGAATGTATGGAGTTCTCAAATCCCACCCAAGGTGGCAACATTTGCATAGCTAGCCTTACATGGTAAAATCAATGTGAGGGGAAATTTGGTGAACCTTGGACTGCTCAACCTAACTCATAATATATGTTTGCTATGCTGAAGAGAAAAGGAAGAAGTAGAACATTTATTAATGACTTGCACAGTATACTGGGGCATCTAGAGTAAGTTAATGGCATGGTGGAATTATTCATGGTGCTCCGCTAACTCTCTTACTCAACTATATGAACAATGAGGAGCTTTCACATTTGGAAATTTTGCAAAGAAGGTCTGGGTATTTCTATTCTTCTTTACTATATGGTCCATGTGGCTAGAAAGAAACAATATAGTATTCAATAACACCAATCTAAATGTCCAAAAGCTCTTGGATATTATTTTAGTCAAATTAGCTATGTGGACATCAGCTGCCAATGCCTTATTCCCATGCTTAATCGAACAATTCTTGATATCCTCATATTGTATTAAAAATTGGGAAAAGATAAAGCGCAATAGGACACCATTCCCTTGGCAGCCATGGATGGAAGGTTTATTCAAATGGAATGTGGACGGTTCATCAATTAGTAAACCTGAACATGCTAGTATAAGAGGCATTTTGAGGAATTCCTTGGGGCATTTTATTGCAATCTTCTCAGCTTACACTGGAGTAATTGACTCTAACAAAGATGAGTTCTGTTGCACTCGATTAATTACTGCTACAAAGTGACACTTGCAAGTATACGAGGTAATTGTAGCAACGGTGATCGCCCCAAGGTCGTCTCACAAGGAAGGAGTTATTTTGCAATAATTTGATTAACAAATAAATTAAAATTGAGCATGTGTTGTTGAATTAGTGACTGGAAATTAAAATTTGAAAGTAAAAATGAGTAGTAGTTGGGTAAGATTAATTCAATTCTATGAATGGTGTCTAGAGTTGTAGATCAATTTAATTAAATCTTAATTCTCAAATTATCCATTAATATAACCTTGTATTTTAACTTATTCCTTGAGTTTAATTAGTAATTAGCAATTCATTAGTTTTCACATTTATGAATTAACAACAACCAATTATTTTGAAATTGCAAATTAAATAAACCCTAGAACTTATATTTCTAATTCATTCTTAGGGTGGTTGATTCTATAGTTCCAATATCGAATTTCACCTCTTGGTCCATCATTCAATATTAAGTGATTAATATGTGGCTAATCTATCAAACTAACTTTAAGTCCAATGCAATCAACCAATAACAAGGTATACTAATGGAATTATCAAATCAAGTCATTTAATGAAATCTACTACAACCCAAGACATTATTAAATTAGCTCATCATCAATTTAAAACAAATATCCATCTCAATATTCATCAAATAAAAATTATACATTGTAATATTAATTTTCATAATAAAATAATAACAATCTAGAAATTAATTAAAAGAGAGAATATGAAAAATCCCCTTGTAGACTCCAAGAGTTGAACTACTTGTCTTCCTCCTAGCTTCCACCTTGATGTATGATGAACAACTTCCAAGTCCTCTTCAATCATTGGCTTTCTTCTTGAAGGATGGAATGGTAACTCTCTCAAGCTTACAACTCCAATCAAGATTTCTTCAAACCTTAATCTTCTAAGGAGCTTGCTCACTCCATTTTATCCCAAACTTGATTAAATCTTGTCTATGAAAAAATGAAAGATGAATGGAAAAATGAAGATGAAGAGAGAATGATGTCTCACCCTCCAAAAACAAGAACCAAAACTAAGAACAAGATAGCTCTCCAAATAAGCCCAAACGTGTATGTCATTCCATGCCTCCATTTCCAATTCCTTTTCATTTTTAAGATACCAACCATGTCTTGCCAACTCACACACCACACCTTTTCTCCCTCTTTTTCTTTGTTTTATTTTTCTTCCCATAAATCCATCCACATTTTACTCATTTTTAATATTTCTTTTTTAAAAAGAAAGAGCCTTTTGTCCCCTAATTGTCCCTCACTTCGTGGAAAATAATTCAAAGGGACTATATGAGACATAGCCAAGCCTTGAGTGACTTGGCCGTGTCACTCATTCTTCTTGGGACACGACCAAGCCTTGAGCTCATGTCCATAGCTGCCTCAATGTCTTCTTCCTTTTCCAAGTGAGACACGGCCAAGGCCCTGACACGACCAGTGACTTGGCCGTGTCTCTTGACTGTGTTCTCTACTGCCTCTCTGCTTTTGTCTACTTCTTCTTGGTGATCTCCAGGTGGGACATGGCCAAGGCCACGGCCGTGTCATGTGACATGGCCACTAGCTTGGTCGTGTCTCTTGAATGTGTCAGCCTCTGTCCAATTCCTCTTAGGGACACAGCCAAGCCAATTTGTCCTGGCCGTGTCCTTCTTGTCCCTTGTCTTTCCTGCCTTTTATGATGGACACGACCAAGTCATGAAGTGTCTTGGTTGTAACACCCCTTCCCGACCTACGTGTGTAAGCTGAGTAGAGGCGCCACCCTATCCTAATGTTGCTACCACTTTTACTTAGTCAAATTTTTGTTCCGATTTTTATAGAAATTTTGCCATAGTTTTGCCTAAAAATTCAATCCCAAGTGTCGACAAAACTGGTTTTTTTCTAATTTTTGAAAACATTTTTACACAGACCAATGCAAACAAAATCATTCTCAATACACTTCCAATAAATCCCCCTTATAACCTCAACTACAACCTGCAAAAAGGATTTACACTTCTAGTACAAAATAAAGTAAAGGTTTATTATGAAATACAGCAGATAAAATCTTTGTTCACTATGCAACGGAAAGTAACAATATTTACAAATTCATATACATCAAAACTCAAGTTTTACAACACATAAAATTTATACATGTTTGGCAGTCAGTCTTCGATCTTAAAGCCCACTATTCAATCTTCAAAATCTAGGCTCGACTCGGCCTAGAGGAACTCTCTGGTTCTTCCTTGTCACCTGCGCGAAGAATCACATTCGCGCTAAGCCAACGGCTTAGTAAGATAAAACATGCTAATGGTATGCTTTAATGTAATGCAATGCCACATATGTTATTGATAAGATCAATATCATAAATATAAAGTTAACCACATAATTATGCATTTCACAAATCATAGTCATATGAGCATACCACATTCAACATTAATCAATCATACTCAATAACCAACATCTCATTTCATTAACTCATAACATTATTTAGGACATTCATATAACCCTGACACCTATGGGCCCAACAAGTATTTAATACGATATTCAGAGTTCAGAGTTACTGCTTTGGTTCATAGTCACAATAATCACGCCCGTAGGCAATGTATATACATGTATCTCTATCCATGGATAGTGTAACAGACCCAGTCTCTTGGATCATCAACTCAATACATATGAGGAGATCCTCAACCCGGCAAGACTGTTACAAATCATGTATCTCATAGTGTAACAGACCCAGTCTCTTGGACCATCAACTCAACACCTATGAGGAGGTCCTCAACCCGGCAAGACTGTTACCTTTCATCATTTCTTAGGCATGCCACCCAAATCCAGAACTTTGAAACTGAATAACATATTAAACAAACAATTCATTTCCATTCTCAATTCTCATCACATTTAGGCAAACATGCCTTCTTTCTTTCAATTACATCATCTTAGCCAATAACAATGGCTTCACATTTCATTTCATAATATAACATCTCATTATTCAAGTATATATATATATATATATATCTCATCCATGATCACATTATATCTCACATAGCATCATTCATAAATATCAACATTTCATTCCACATTACTCATGAAACACATTACCATTCACAATGCACAACATAACATTGTTCAATCTCAACAATGCAATTAGGGCAAAGAACAATTGATTATAACATTCATTGATTCAAGTGTGTTTAAAGTGTTTAGGGTTAGGTTTAAGGACCAACCTACCTTTGGAGAACCAAAGCAATGCAAGAAGAACAAAGAATTAAAACCCTAACCATAAATAGTACATTCTGGTTTTAAACTCCATTTTATCCTTATTTTGAAAAATTGTATAAAATAATCTACTTGACTAAAAATTCTAAAAGTTTTACAGAATTTAGTTTTATATCTTAAAATCATCCCTTTAAAATTTCAGATCAAACTGAACACAAAATCTTGGTCAAATAGTTCACCTAACCAGACTGCCCCAATTGCCCTGCATCCTGGCAGCAGTTCTGAACTTTGTGAATTCCATAAATCAAATTCAATCAACGTGGTTCCAAATTATTTTTCTCAAATACTAGACTCACTAAGAAACAACATATCCAAAATTCAATTGAATATGATTTTTCTACATTTTATTAAAAATCCCGAAATATAGCTGTCCCAGTTAAGGTACCTGCTGGAACAGGTCTAATGAAAATAATTTTTCTAAACTCATAACCATTCCAAAATCGAATCAACATATTTTTCAGTCATTCTAGACTCATAGAGGCACAACATATCAAAAATTCACTTCAATAACATTTTTCTAAAATTAATTAAAAATCATACAAGTCACAGCCTTTACTAATCCTAAAACAGAAACAATTTCACTAAACACCAATCTTACTCTTCCATCACCAACACCAACCCAACTTCTCATCTATCAAGCAAAATCAATACTTACAATCATACCATAAGCAACTTAATCATACCACTTCAAAAGAATTGAAGAAATTAGAGAAAAGATCTTACCTCAAATGAAGAAATCCACAAATCTTTAACCAAAACCCTTGTTTCTTTCTTCAAAATGCTTCAAACCTCAAGATCACCTCTCTTTCTCTCTTTGTCTATGGAGAATCCGGCCACTTCAAGAAAGAAAGAAGAAAATGCACAAGTCAAACACCTTTTCTTCTTTTAATCTCCACCATGCATCTTACAAGGAAAATTACCAAAACACCCTTAACCATATAACTAACTCTTTGTCTCATATAAGCCCTTTATAGTAATTTCATTAACAACCAAAAATATCTTCTTCCACTTAACCATCACCTTGACTCTTCATTTGACCAATGTATATGTTAATTATATCATCATATAAACAACATATACATTTGTCTCTAAACCCTAAATTTCTTCTCCAAAACACATATACATATACATTCTCTTCCCATTTCTTTTCTCTTACAATTTAACACATATATGCACAAACATTCACTTCCCAATATATATATCAACAACCACAATAACAACAACATACTCAAAACTTCTAGGGCATAAATGAGGATATTACAATTCTCCCCCTCTAAAAAGAAAATTTCGTCCTCGAAATTACCTGATATCAAAGCTGAAACAATTGCGGATACTGCTCTCGCATGGTATGCTCACTTTCCCAAGTCGCTTCTTCTTTTGCATGATTCTTCCAAAGAATCTTCACCAATGGCACTCTCTTGTTCCTTAACTCTTTCACTTCTCGTGCCAAGATAGCAACTGGTTCCTCTTCAAATGTCAAATCTGGGCTCACTTCAATAGACTCAAATGGCAACACATGAGATGGATCCGACCTATATCTCCTCAACATAGAAACATGGAATACATTATGAATACGATCCAACTCAGGTGGCAAAGCAAGTCGATACGCCACTGGCCCAACTCTTTCTAACACTTCATACGGCCCAATGAAACGAGGACTCAATTTTCCTTTCCGACCGAACCTCAAAATTTTCTTCCAAGGAGACACTTTCAGAAATACCTTATCTCCAACATCAAACTCTATATCTCTCCTTTTTAGATCTGCATAAGACTTCTGTCGGTCTGAAGCTGCTTTTAACCTGCCTCGAATCAACTTTACTTTATCTTCAGTTTCTTGAATCAAATCAGGACCAACCAACTTATTATCTCCAAGCTCATTCCAACAAAGAGGTGTCCTACACCGTCTGCCATACAATGCTTCAAACGGTGCCATACCAATGCTGGATTGGTGACTGTTGTTGTAAGCAAACTCCACAAGAGGTAAAAACCTATCCCAACTTCCAGAGAAATCGATAACACAGCTTCTCAACATGTCCTCAATAATCTGTATCACCCTCTCTGACTGTCCATCCGTCTGTGGATGAAAAGCAGTGCTGAAGTGCAGTCGAGAACCTAAAGCACTATGCAAACTCTTCCAAAATCTGGAAGTAAACCTGGGATCTCGATCAGACACTAAAGAAGTTGGAACACCATGCAGTTTCACAATCTCATGGATATACAGCTCAGCCAATCTCTCCAAAGAGTAATCCATTCGAACCGGAAGGAAATGAGCTGTCTTAGTCAATCTATCCACAATCACCCATATAGCATCATGCTTCTTTTGTGTCAATGGCAAACCAGACACAAAATCCATTGTCACTCTTTCCCATTTCCATTCTGGCACTGACAATGGTTGAAGCAACCCGGTTGGAACTTGATGCTCTGCTTTAACCTTCTGACAAGTGAGACATTTCGATACAAACTCAGCAATGTCTCTCTTCAAACCAATCCACCAATAATGCTGTCTCAAATCATGATACATCTTCGTATTACCCGGATGCATAGCAAACATTGACTGATGAGCTTCTTCTAAAATGACTCTTTTCAAATCAGCATCATCGGGTACACACAATCGGTTCTTAAACCAGAGACTCCCATCATCTTTCACAACAAAATCTCTAGTCTTCCCATTCTTGCAATCTGAAAAAATCTTCTGAATCTTCTTATCGGCCAACTGAGCTTCTTTGATCTGATCTAACAAAATCGGCTTTAATTGCAACTGTGCCAATAATGCACCATCAACACAAGGTACAAAACTGGCATGCAATGCTCTCAACTCAACAAGCAACGAGAGCGAGTAAACAGTTAAACCAGCTAAAGACTTCCGACTCAAGGCATCAGCAACAACATTTGCTTTACCTGGATGATAGTCAATCAAGCAGTCGTAGTCTTTAATCAATTCTAACCATCTCCTCTGACGAAGATTGAGTTCTTTCTGGACACCCAAATACTTCAAACTCTTGTGATCAGTGTAGATGAAACATTTCTCCCCAAACAGATAGTGGCGCCAAATCTTTAATGCAAACACAATGGCAGCCAATTCTAAATCATGGGTCGGATAGTTAAGCTCATGCGGTTTCAACTGTCGAGATGCATAAGCTATAACTTTCCCTTCCTGCATCAATACACACCCCAAACCTCTATGTGAAGCATCACTGTAGATCACATATGGTTTGCCTTCAACAGGTAAAGTAAGAACAGGCGCTTGAGTCAACAACTCTCTCAACTGCTCAAAACTAGCCTGACACTGATCTGTCCACACAAATCTCACTCCCTTTCGAAGTAATCTGGTGAGTGGAGTAGCTATCAAAGAAAACCCTTTCACAAACCGTCGGTAATAGCCTGCCAAACCCAGAAAACTTCTAATCTCTGTCACAGACTTGGGTGGACTCCAATTTAAAATGGCTTCAACTTTGCTCGGATCAACTCTGATGCCTTCTGCAGAAACAATATGTCCGAGAAAAGCAACTTGATCCAACCAGAACTCACACTTCGACAATTTGGCAAATAACTGATTCTCTCTCAAAATCTGCAACACAATCCGCAGATGCATATCATGCTCCTCTTCATTCCGCGAATACACCAGTATATCATCAATGAAGACCACTACAAACTGATCCAAATAGGGCCTAAACACCCTATTCATCAAATCCATAAAAGCTGCAGGTGCATTCGTTAGACCAAAAGGCATAACTAAAAACTCATAATGCCCATACCTGGTCCGAAAAGCAGTCTTAGGAACATCTTCACTTCTTACCCTCAGCTGATGGTACCCAGATCTCAAATCAATTTTGGAGAACACTGACGCTCCCTTCAACTGATCAAAGAGATCATCGATTCTAGGCAAAGGATATTTATTTTTAATAGTCACCTTGTTCAATTGCCTATAATCGATACACAACCTCATAGTACCATCTTTCTTCTTCACAAATAGCACAGGAGCTCCCCAAGGAGAAACACTGGGGCGAATGAATCCTTTGTCCAACAACTCCTGTAATTGCACTTTCAACTCCCTCAATTCTGCTGGTGCCATTCTATAAGGAGTAATAGAGATAGGAGTGGTACCAGGCAACAATTCAATACCGAACTCCACCTCTCTCTCAGGAGGCAACCCTGGCAACTCCTCTGGAAACACATCCGGGAACTCAGCAACTGTGGCAATGCTATCAATAGGGGAACCCTTCACTCTAGTATCCACCACATGAGCAAGATAGGCTTCACACCCCTTTCTAATCAACCTCCTGGCTGCAACAGCTGAAACAAATAAGGAGGCTAGCTGTTCCTGCTCATTAGATACTATCACCTCTCTACCATCACCCGTTCTCAAAGAAACAATTTTCTTTTTACAATCCACCACAGCTTCATGTCGAGATAGCCAATCCATACCTAAGATCACGTCATATTCCTTAAATGGCATCTCAATCAAATCCCCAAGGAACTCCTCACCCTGCACCACTACTGCACTATCTCTATGCACCTTACTCACAACCACACTATGCCCTAACGGATTTGTTACCAACACATCAAATCCTAGGGACTCAGCATGCAAATCAGATACAGGAAAAACAGATGCACTAATATATGAATGTGTGGAACCCGGATCAATCAAAGCAAGTACTGGAGTATTAAATAAAGAAAAAGTACCAGCTATGACTGCCGATGTATCTGGCTGTCTCTGCATAACATACATCCTCTGGGAAGATCCAACCTCCTCTGGTCTACCCTCCCTGGATGTAGCACCTCTTCTAGAACTGAATCCTGGTCTACCTCCCCGGCTGGCACCTCTGCCTCCTCTGCCTCCCCTCACACTAGCTCGAGAAGCAGCAGAATCAACTGGCATCTGATCCTGCCTCTCAGGACAGTCTCTCACAAAGTGGTCAGGTGATCCACACCTGAAGCATACCCCTGATCTACTATGCCTCCAACAAACGCCCCCATGTCTTCCACCACACTGGTTACACACAGGTAAGGTGGATCTCTGAACTCCAGGAGTAGGAGCACTCGCTACTGAAGCTGCAGGTCTAAATCTCTGCCTCTGGAACTGCACTGACCTACCCACTGGTCTCTGGCTCCTACTACTCCGAGGAACAAAACTTCCTCTACCCCTCTTCGCAGAAGAAGACCCTGCCTCGAACTGGGGCCTTCTAACCCTAACCTCTTCCTCTGAAGCAGCTGCAATAACTTGAGCTCGCTCTACACTTCGAGCTGCTGCCACAAGCTGTGAGAAATCCTGATATCTGGATCCAGCCACTAAGCACATGATCGAGGGCCTCAATCCCTCCTCAAATCGCCGACATCTATCAATCTCATCAGTAATGATACCCCCAGCATACTGACTCAGTCGAATAAACTCAACTTCATACTCAGTTACGGTCCGATGATCTTGCTTCAAATCTAGAAACTCTCTTTTCTTCCCATCTTTATACTCCCTAGGAGTATACTTCAACTCAAATTCTCTCAGAAAATCCGCATAAGACAAGGTTGGTGGATCATCCATAGAATGGGGCACTGTCTTCCACCAGTCGTAGGCATCCTTCTGTAGCAAAGATCTTGCATAGTCAAACTTCTCCTCTGAAGTGGCTTGCAACTGCACAAATACCCTCTGAACTCTATCAAGCCACTGTTCTGCTACAGCCGGATCAACTGTACCAAAGAAATCCTCTGCTCCATATTTCCTTAGCTTATCATAGTGCCTTACTGGTACTGAAGGCTGAGGGGGTGGTGGCGGTGGCTGTGGTTGCACAGGTGCTTGTCTCATAGCTTCCAACATAGGCCTAAACCAGGCTGGCGGAACCTCCTCCCCAGCTGGTCTACCCGACACCGAAGCAGGTGCCTCCTCAACACTATCAACCCTAGCTCCCTCAGCAGGAGCAATACTCTCGGCACTACCCTCAACAGATTGTCGCGAATGAGATGCCATCTCTACCTATATCTGCAAACACAGCAGAATATTCCTCATTAAAGATCAAAGACTGCCATACCAAAACATGTATTTTACTCAAAAACCCACTTTAAAAATCAAAATATTCTTTTTCTTACAATTGATCTAGGTTGAGAATCTCAAACCTAGTCTCTGATACCAAAAATTGTAACACCCCTTCCCGACCTACGTGTGTAAGCTGAGTAGAGGCGCCACCCTATCCTAATGTTGCTACCACTTTTACTTAGTCAAATTTTTGTTCCGATTTTTATAGAAATTTTGCCATAGTTTTGCCTAAAAATTCAATCCCAAGTGTCGACAAAACTGGTTTTTTTCTAATTTTTGAAAACATTTTTACACAGACCAATGCAAACAAAATCATTCTCAATACACTTCCAATAAATCCCCCTTATAACCTCAACTACAACCTGCAAAAAGGATTTACACTTCTAGTACAAAATAAAGTAAAGGTTTATTATGAAATACAGCAGATAAAATCTTTGTTCACTATGCAACGGAAAGTAACAATATTTACAAATTCATATACATCAAAACTCAAGTTTTACAACACATAAAATTTATACATGTTTGGCAGTCAGTCTTCGATCTTAAAGCCCACTATTCAATCTTCAAAATCTAGGCTCGACTCGGCCTAGAGGAACTCTCTGGTTCTTCCTTGTCACCTGCGCGAAGAATCACATTCGCGCTAAGCCAACGGCTTAGTAAGATAAAACATGCTAATGGTATGCTTTAATGTAATGCAATGCCACATATGTTATTGATAAGATCAATATCATAAATATAAAGTTAACCACATAATTATGCATTTCACAAATCATAGTCATATGAGCATACCACATTCAACATTAATCAATCATACTCAATAACCAACATCTCATTTCATTAACTCATAACATTATTTAGGACATTCATATAACCCTGACACCTATGGGCCCAACAAGTATTTAATACGATATTCAGAGTTCAGAGTTACTGCTTTGGTTCATAGTCACAATAATCACGCCCGTAGGCAATGTATATACATGTATCTCTATCCATGGATAGTGTAACAGACCCAGTCTCTTGGATCATCAACTCAATACATATGAGGAGATCCTCAACCTGGCAAGACTGTTACAAATCATGTATCTCATAGTGTAACAGACCCAGTCTCTTGGACCATCAACTCAACACCTATGAGGAGGTCCTCAACCCGGCAAGACTGTTACCTTTCATCATTTCTTAGGCATGCCACCCAAATCCAGAACTCTGAAACTGAATAACATATTAAACAAACAATTCATTTCCATTCTCAATTCTCATCACATTTAGGCAAACATGCCTTCTTTCTTTCAATTACATCATCTTAGCCAATAACAATGGCTTCACATTTCATTTCATAATATAACATCTCATTATTCAATTATATATATATATATATATCTCATCCATGATCACATTATATCTCACATAGCATCATTCATAAATATCAACATTTCATTCCACATTACTCATGAAACACATTACCATTCACAATGCACAACATAACATTGTTCAATCTCAACAATGCAATTAGGGCAAAGAACAATTGATTATAACATTCATTGATTCAAGTGTGTTTAAAGTGTTTAGGGTTAGGTTTAAGGACCAACCTACCTTTGGAGAACCAAAGCAATGCAAGAAGAACAAAGAATTAAAACCCTAACCATAAATAGTACATTCTGGTTTTAAACTCCATTTTATCCTTATTTTGAAAAATTGTATAAAATAATCTACTTGACTAAAAATTCTAAAATTTTTACAGAATTTAGTTTTATATCTTAAAATCATCCCTTTAAAATTTCAGATCAAACTGAACACAAAATCTTGGTCAAATAGTTCACCTAACCAGACTGCCCCAATTGCCCTGCATCCTGGCAGCAGTTCTGAACTTTGTGAATTCCATAAATCAAATTCAATCAACGTGGTTCCAAATTATTTTTCTCAAATACTAGACTCACTAAGAAACAACATATCCAAAATTCAATTGAATATGATTTTTCTACATTTTATTAAAAATCCCGAAATATAGCTGTCCCAGTTAAGGTACCTGCTGGAACAGGTCTAATGAAAATAATTTTTCTAAACTCATAACCATTCCAAAATCGAATCAACATATTTTTCAGTCATTCTAGACTCATAGAGGCACAACATATCAAAAATTCACTTCAAGAACATTTTTCTAAAATTAATTAAAAATCATACAAGTCACAGCCTTTACTAATCCTAAAACAGAAACAATTTCACTAAACACCAATCTTACTCTTCCATCACCAACACCAACCCAACTTCTCATCTATCAAGCAAAATCAATACTTACAATCATACCATAAGCAACTTAATCATACCACTTCAAAAGAATTGAAGAAATTAGAGAAAAGATCTTACCTCAAATGAAGAAATCCACAAATCTTTAACCAAAACCCTTGTTTCTTTCTTCAAAATGCTTCAAACCTCAAGATCACCTCTCTTTCTCTCTTTGTCTATGGAGAATCCGGCCACTTCAAGAAAGAAAGAAGAAAATGCACAAGTCAAACACCTTTTCTTCTTTTAATCTCCACCATGCATCTTACAAGGAAAATTACCAAAACACCCTTAACCATATAACTAACTCTTTGTCTCATATAAGCCCTTTATAGTAATTTCATTAACAACCAAAAATATCTTCTTCCACTTAACCATCACCTTGACTCTTCATTTGACCAATGTATATGTTAATTATATCATCATATAAACAACATATACATTTGTCTCTAAACCCTAAATTTCTTCTCCAAAACACATATACATATACATTCTCTTCCCATTTCTTTTCTCTTACAATTTAACACATATATGCACAAACATTCACTTCCCAATATATATATCAACAACCACAATAACAACAACATACTCAAAACTTCTAGGGCATAAATGAGGATATTACATTGGTCGTGTCCCATGCTTTTTCACCATTTTGATCGATCAAATTTGAGTTAAAGCTCCATTATTTTGCACTTCAACCTATATTAAACACTTTAAACAAACTTAAGTGCAAATTTAAAGAAACATCAATCAAAAGCCAATAAAATTACACTTAAAATAAATACACAAATGATTAAAACAAATACCCCACACGTAATTCTTTACTTGTCCCCAAGCAAAGTTAAAATTAAAGCAAACTAAACAAGAAAATTTAGCCAAGTTCAAGAGTTATAAGAATATATCAAGACTTCCAATTTCTTAAATCCGCAATTAATATCAAACCAAACAAAACTAATACTCATGTAATTTAGTGGTTCTCCATTCATAACCAATGTTGTCACTCCCTCACCAACTCTTTGAAGTGTTTAATAAGATACTGTTTACAATCATAATATTCAATGAAATATTTATCACCATAAGCTTACTTATTAATCAAACTTCCACCACTAAATTCCAATCAATCATCAATCATAAGGTCTTTCATTTGGTTGTAATGGGGCTAAGGTAGGCATGACATTTGGGAGTGTGAGTTTATCCACTAAGTTCAAGAGCACTTTAAGAGTGAAGTAAGCAATGTAGTATGACCAGCAATCCTAACGTACCTCCCAATCACTTAGCACTAGACATTAAAGTACTTTTTAGGAACTCCACTTATTAAATTTGCAAAGATCATTCCCAAACTCAATTCAACCCTTCCAACAAGAACAACATTTTTTTTAAATTATTATTTTTATTTTTATTATTATTTTATAAATTATGATTTGCAACTAAAGAACACAATGGTTTGCAATTTTAAACCCACTAAATTTAACCTCACACTTTATTTAACACAACACTCAATTATAAACGCTCTTAAAATGCTCTTGACCTAATGAAAGGGTAAGAGACAAAATAGCATGGTTCAAAGCTAGTAGTGTTGTGAAAAAGAAAGAAAGGGAGAAATGAAATAGGCTCAAAATTGGCCAACTAAGGTTGAATATAAGGTTGATCTTTTTAAGCCAAAATGGGTTCACCTAATTGCCTTAATCATATTGATGCCTAATTGAAATTTTTATGTAGTCTTAAAATCCATGGCAAAACAAGTTCTAGGAATTTATCAATCAAAGATGTTTACACACAATAAAGAATAATAAGTTGATGTCCAACTTAATAGGCTCAATTTTTAAAAGGTAATGCAAGGAATATCCACAAAATCAACAATAAGTACCAATTTTATTCAAAAATTAAAAAATCCTAACAATAATAAAATAAATCTAAAATATTTATATTTACAAAAAATTTCAAAAAATATAATTAATTTAAATTTGTTTAAAAATCTATTTTTGGCCCTAAAAAACCTTAAAAATAAATTTTTTTTTTACAAAAATTTATAAAATTAATTCATTCTACCTAATTATTTTATTTTAAAAAATTATACAAAAATATACAGCAATACACATATTAATTTTTTTAAATAATATATATATATGTATATCTTAAACACTAAAATAATACTATAAATACTAAAAAAAATTAAAAAAATATCTTTAAAATTTTGAAATTTTAGAAAATATAATCTAATTTTTTTAATTAATTTCAAAAATCAAATTAATAATTTACTTAATTTTTTTAAAATTTAATAATAATACATATTACTATACTGCATACATACACTGCCTAAAAAAAATAAAAAGTCTCTAAATTTTTTATAAAAAATTTTACTTCCCTAATATTATATTATGAGTAAATAAAAATGTGTAAAAAAAAATCATTTTTCGGATGTGTAATTGCAAAAATATAAAACTACCTTAAAAATTCAAATAACCAATAAATAAATATACATATTAATCTAAACTACAAAAATATAAACAATAACAGCACAAAACACAAAATTTATTATAAATTAAAAATTCAACAAAAATAAAAATAATAAAAACTATTTAACAAAATTTTTAAAAAATGAAATAAATACCTTGTAGCGATCTCCTTCTCCTTCTTCTTCTTCTTCTTCTTCGCGCAACCGGAGCAGCAACAGGAGCAGTAACGGGAGAAGCAACAGCAGCAAGGGAAGAACTGAGAGAGCGGCGCAAATTGCAAATTGGGGAGAAAGATAGGATAAATTTATCATTTACCGAGAGATTAAAGTGTCTCTCGGTAAATGTCTCTCGGTAAATGTTAAATTTACCCTATCTTCCTCCCCAGTTTATGATTTGCACCGCTCCCTTATCTCTCAGTTCTTCCCCTATCGAGAGACACTTTAGTCTCTAGGTAAATGTTAAATTTACCGAGAAATTAAAATTTTTCTCGTTAACAATTACTGAAAGATTCTCTCGATAAATTTATAGAGAGATTAAAGTGTCTCTCAGTAAATTTATCGAGATAAATTTTAATCTCTCAGTAAATTTATCGAGAGAAATTTTAATATCTCGGTAAATGTCCTTGACTAATTAACTGACTGGCACTAACAATTTACAGAGAGAAAAGAACTTCTGTCGATATTACCAAGAGAATGCCATATTCTCTCCGTAAATGGCATCAAAAGGCGCCAAAAATGTAATATCCCCATGTATGCCCTAGAAGTGTGGAATATTATTGTTATTATAATTGGATTGAATGTATATGTTATGTGTTTTGGGAAAGAAAGAGGGTTTAGAGACAAGTTTATATGTTGTTTATATGATGATATAACTAACATATACATAAGTCAAATAGAGAGTCAATGCAAGAGGATATTTATTTGAGATTTGTGAAATTATTTATATGGGCACATATGAGACAAAAGGTTAATTAAATGGATGAAGGGCATTTAAGTAATTGTTTTGTTAAATTGTGTGGTGGAGATTTAAAGAAGAAAAGCTATTTGACTTGGGTTGAATTTCTTTTCTTCTCATGTATGTGCCGGCCATCCAAGAAGAGAAAGAGCTAGAGAGGTGTTTGAAGTTCTAAACTCAAATTGAAGAAGGAATCAAGGGATTTGGTTAGAGATTTGTGGAATTTCTTCATTTAAAGTAAGTGATCTCTTGATTTCCTTTGTTAATTTTGAAGTTGTGTCTAAGGTGAATTGTGATTTGTTGATGTGATGATTTGGTGTGTTTGATATGTGTTTACAAGTGTTAAAATTGATTGTAAGTTAAAAGATTGAATTGGTGTTGGTTTGGTTGTGAAGATTGTAAGTTTAAGTGGATGTTGATAGTGGAAGAAGTTGGTTTTAGGGTTTGGAATTGGTGAATGCTTTAATGTATGGTTAATGTGAATATTGTGTTAAACATGCAAAATAAGTGTTAATGACTTTAATTACATCCATTTGAATGAGTTTGTGTTGTGCTTAATGTGTTAAAATGCATTTAGAAGAGTGTTGGCCACATTTAGGGTTTTGTTCTTAAGTGACACGGCCAAAAGCAAAGAGAGACACGGCCAAGCCAAGGAAAATTGGGCGTGTTGGATGGATTTTTGAGAGACACGGCCGTGTTCATTGCCCGTGTTCACTACTGGATTTTTGGTGCTGGAAGACACGGCCACAAGCTTGGCCGTGTCCTATGCCCGTGTTTGCTATTGGAATTTGTGGTTGAGAGACACGGCCACAAGCTTGGCTGTGTTCCTCAAGTGTGCTGCCCGTGTTCCTCAAATGTGTTAGATAAGGTTTTTATTCTTTGACCTTATTGCATTGTTTGGATTCTCTAAGGGTAAGTTGGTACCTAAACCTAAACCTAAACACACTTCAAACAATGAATGACCTAAGCAAATGCATGTGGAAGATCCTAAAGCCATGAACATTGTTATGTTATGCATTGTGGGTCTTGTGAAATGTATTATATGTATATTGTGAAATGAGATAAATGAGACATGTAGGTATATATGATTATGTTCCATGTAATTGATTATGGATATGTAAAAGGTGATGTGTTATATTGTGAATTGAGACATGGTTATTCAAATATGTTGAGAAGCCATTGTATGTGGCTATGAATGTACAAATGAGAGTGTTGAGGCATGATTGCCTATTTGTTATGATATGCAAATTGAGAATGAGAATGATAAGGAGATTAATGAAATAGGGTATGTTTAATATGTTATTCAGTTTCAGAGTTCTGAATTTGGAGGCATGCCTATAAAATGAAAGGTAACAGTCTTGCCAGGTTGAGGATCTCTTCATTTGAGTTGAATGGAGGTCCAAGAGACTGGGTCTGTTACACTATGAGAATTGTGATTATGAGATATATAATTGGTAACAGTCTTGCCAGGTTGAGGATCTTCTCGGGTAGCCGAGTTGATGGTCCAAGAGACTGGGTCTGTTACTTGAGTAATGTGAAATGTGAATTGTAGTAACAGTCTAGCCGGGTTGAGGATCTCCTCGAGGTTAGCCGAGTTGATGGTCCAAGAGACTGGGTCTGTTATGCTATACATGAATAGAGATGTATATGTATATGTTGCCTACGGGCTTGATTATTGTAATTATGAACCAAAGCAGTAACTCTGAATTCTGAATATCGTATTAAATACTTGTTGGGCCCATAGGTGTCTATGTTGCATGAATATTATGAATGATAGTATTACTTTAATGAGGAAAATGTAATATACATGATATATTATGTATTGAGTATGATCTTTATGGTTTGAATATATATCATTGTTATTAATTAAGCATAATAGCATTATAATTTGTCTTACTAAGCCCTTGGCTTAGCGCGATAGTGTTTAATCGCGCAGGTAATAGAGTTGAACCCGAGAGCTCTTCGAGACCGAGTGAGAGTAGACATTGTAGTGTTGAGTTTGGGAATTAAAGATCAGAGCAGACTTGCCAATCATGTATACTTCTTTATATTTTGTAAAGTATTGTTTATAATGTAAATATATGTATATTTGTAAATATGTATTCAAATGTTTTCATATATGTAAATATTTTCTAAATTCCGCTGCGTATTAAGTAAATGTATATATATATATCTAATTTATTTTATATCATAAGTTAATGACTTATTTTCTAATAGGTATGATGAGAAAGACTATAGTATCTTTAAAAATAATTTGAATGTTAAAGAAAACCGTAGCATCCCTATATTCGATGCACGTATGCTACATTGTGGTGTTTGTAGTGTGGGTGTATTGGATATGGGGGTGTTACAAAAAATCCCTCCATTTGACTATTCATTACCGATCAAAATATTTTTTGTCGATAATTTTTCTAAAAAACAGAGCTACGTTAATTGTCTGACACTATGAAATTACCGATATAAATAACTTCTGTCGGTATTACCGATAAAAATAATTTTCTCTTGGTAAATGCTTGATAATTGGCTACAAAAATCCTGTCACCCTACTATTCATTTACAGAGACTTTTTTTCTATTGTTATATTTACCGATAGATTGTATTTTCGTTGGTAATTTATAAAATTACCGAGAGATAAAATTTCTCTTGGTAATACGCCATAAATAAATGTTAATTATTTTGCTATTCATTTACCTAGAGAATGTCTCCGTCAGTACTACTGACAGAAATCATATTCTCTCGGTAAAATTAGCAGTAAATATAATTAAGAATTATTATATTGGATTTTTCATTTACCGACAGTAAGATATTGTCTCGATAAATGTCTATTATTTACCGAGAGAATATTTTTCTGTCGGTACTACCAAGAAAAATAGATTTCGGTCGGTAAATTCATCCGCCATAATATCGCACCATATTTACCGAAAAAATTTCTCTTAGCAAATAGATCTGTCGTTAATCTGTCAATAATTTATCGATAATTTTTTAATTTTATTTTTTTAATATTTTCTCTCGGTATTCTCTCGGTATTACTAACAAATAAAATTCTGTAGTAATTTTTTAATTTTTTTTTAAAAATATTTTCTCTCGATATTCTTTCGGTATTACCAACAAATAAAATTATGTCGGTAAAATTCTGTCGGTAATCCACTGCATTCTTGTAGTGATCTATCAAGAAACTTATAACAATTGAACTTAAAAAATATACTTTAAAAAAATATGTAAAGTAAGGCAAAACACTTAAAAAATGACTAAAACAACGACTTAAAAACAACAACTAAATTATGAAAAATAAAAGCTTGCATTTATGAATAAAAACTTAGCACCCCACACTTTAAGATTTACATTGTCCTCAATGGAAACTAGAATAATTTAAGAGAAGTAAGAGTTAAAGTACAATCTGATTTTCATCATTTTCTTTATGAGGCAAGTGCTACCTTTCATCCACAAAACATTAATTGTTCAAGATTAAAAAGCAATAAATATAAAATAACCAAAAATATAAAGTTTTAATAACAAACAACGGTAACGAAAAATAGCAACTAAAATATTCAATAACTGAAAATAAGAAAAATAAAAAGTGTTTCAAAAGGCAAAAGCTAATATGATCTATAGTGATAGAGGATGTGACGGTGATGATGCTAAAGGGTGGAGGCTAAGAATCTTGGAAAGATTGCTATTGATTTGTTCCAACTAGAAAAGAACTTTAGCATGATTACAATCTACCTTGCTTTCCAATGCTTCAATCCTACTAATAATCTCCTGATTGTCTAGAGTCAGAGCATCTTCATCCAAATCGAGTGAATTTGAGTCAGACTCCTCTTCAACTCGTGGCCTCTTTGTCGGTCCTTTGGTGCAACTTGCTCATCTAAAGCCATCACATGAGCCCCTCCCCTTTTTGTAACCATGTGCATCTTCTCAAGGGTAGCAAGGTCTAATGAATCACTTCCAAAAATTCTAGTCATATGGCAGGCATTCGATCAAAACCATTAATAAGTGCCATAGATAAGGTGGTCATCAATCCACCTATACAAATTACGCCCCTTTTCAATTTGCTACGCTATCAAAAACATTGGCTAACAAATAGCTAGTACTCACTGGTATAGCATTGCTGGCACAATCTATGAAAAATAGCTCGCTTAGTTCCACCACACTCATACTCTCTTTCCATGCAAAGAACCCACATGACATACATCTATGTAAGTACCTCAAGGCGGGATTTATCAATTTTATTGCCTTGGCCGATTAGGCCACATACATTCCACCCGAGCCTATTGCTCCCCATGCGAATTATTGACTAAAACTTTTAGGCACACATTTTCTCCTTGTTGATGAAAACCAAAAATAGCATTCAATTATTCAATATCAAGAACACATGGTTTTCCAAGCAATTTAAAGCTAAACCTATTGCAACTCTTTATTTCATTTCTTTCAACCTTAAGAGAGGTTAGAAATTATATGGTAAGTTCTTGGATTTGCAAAGGTTTAAGGGAAACTAATTTCTCCCATCCAAGGTTTTGAATATATCTAGTAAAATTTTCTCTAATTTGGAGAGTATCAAAGGATTCTTTACTTACATACCTCATTGGAAAGAAATCTCGTGCTAGAAGAGTCAATCTCTTTGAAGATGATGAAGAGGATGATGAAGGTTGCCTCCTCTTGTGATGGGACACCATTTTTGTTTTAGGCATCTTGATTCTTTGGTGGAAAGTGAAGCTGTGATGGATTTTATTGAGTTTTGATTGGAAAATTGGAAGATTTAATGGGTTTAATTGAGTTTTTGGGTAAGAAGAATGGAAGATATGGTGAAAATCTGAGGTTTTTAGGGATGAAAATGGAGGTTTTAGAGAGAGAGATGAGAGAAAGAAGAGAGGAAGATGAAGGTGAGGCTTTTGAAAGTGACGAGATCGGGCAAATTTTGGGTTTTTAAAAGGGCGACAAGACCAATCTGGGAATGGCTTGGCCGTGTTTGAGTCTTTAGGAGGGACACAGCCAGTGGCTTGGTCATGTCTCTTGAACGTGTCCACTTACTATTTTTGTCAGTAGGAGAAGGAATGGGGACACGGCCAAGCCTTCTGGCCGTGTCCATGCCTAGGTTTTCTGGGCTTTTTGACACGGCCAGTCGCTTGGCCATGTCAAGTGGTAGTGTCCGTCACTGCCAATTTTGCCTATTCAAAATTTTTTTAATGGAAATGTGTCACCCAAGTCTAATACATGAAATGTAACACCCCTTCTCGACCTACATATGTAAGCCGAGTAGAGGCGCCACACTATCCTAATGTTGCTACCAATTTTACTTAGTCAAATTTTTAGTTCCGATTTTTACAGAAATTTTGCCATAGTATTGCCTAAAAATTGAGTCCCAAGTGTCGACAAAACTGGTTTTTTTCTGATTTTTAAAAACATTTTACACAAACCAATGCAAATAAAATCATTCTCAGTACACTCCCAATAAATCCCCCTTATAACCTCAACTACAACCTGCAAAAAGGATTTACACTTCTAGTACAACATAAAGTAAAGGTTTATTATGAAATACAGTAGATAAAATATTTGTTCACTATGCAGCAGAAAATAACAATATTTACAAATTCATATATATCCAAACTCAAGTTTTACAACCCATAAAATTTATACATTTCTTTGGCAGTCAGTCTTTGATCTTTAAGCCCACTATCAACACCTCAAAATCTAGACTTGACTCGGCCTAGAGGAACTCTCTGGTTCTTCCCTGTCACCTGCGCGAAGAATCACATTCGCGCTAAGCCAACGGCTTAGTTGTACAAATTACAGTGCTATGATGCTTTAATGCCATGCTAATGTCACACAATAAAGATTCAAGATCAATTCAAGAGAATATTATATTTCAAATCTTACCGGTTTCAATAATGTATGTATAGTAGTCATCTCATTATTCATTTGTTTCACCATTCAATAGTCACATTTAAACAAACACAAGCATGGGCCCAAAAATAATCTAATATGCTATTCAAAGTTCAGAGTTACTGTTTTGGTCTATAATCATAATCATCAATACATTTATCCATGGATATTCAACTAGATTTGAGTTTACGACCCAGTCATTTCACCCAATCTAGTTTTGAATAATTTGTTTTTGAGGTTTACGACCCGGTCATTTCACCCCAAAAATATCACATTTCACATTTTTCAACTGGAATCGGCTTACGACCCGGTCATTTCACCTATCCAGTTATTTATAGGCATGCCGCCAAAACCAGAACTCTGAAAATTGAATAAACATATTAGGCACACAATGAATTCATTTATCTCATTTTCAATTTCTTTTCATTTCATTTCTCATAATTAATTAGGCAACCATGCCTCCTATCTCATATGATCTCAAATCACAATAGGGCAATTCTTCATAATATCATATCTTTCACATTTCATTTCATCATCACATCTTTTACATTTCATATTCCCTATTTCATTTCATCATTCAAATGGATATAATCAATGGCATTAACACATCTTTTACATACTCATCACAACATTCACATCATACCAAACATACATTATTAATATGCATTAACAATGCATTAGATTTCTTAACACATTTACAATCAAATGTATGTTAAATCTCAACATCATATGAATTTATGAAATAATGTAATTTGTACTTACCTTAAAACCAACTCACACCAATCTATATACTTACTCTTCCAAGAATCCTCAACACTTAGGCTAGGGCAATTCAACCTCTTCACAACCTAATCCAAAAGGAGCATTAGCAAAATGACCATATGAATAGTACATTCTGGTTTTAGACTCTACTCTATCCTTATTTTGAAAATTTGTATAAAATAATCTACTTGACTAAAAATTCTAAAATTTTTACAGAACTAAATTTTACATCTTAAAATCATTCCTTTAAAATTTCAGATCAAACTGAACACAAAATCTTGGTCAAAAAGTTCACCCAACCAGACTGCCCCAATTGCCCTGCATCCTGGCAGCAGTTCTGAACTTTGTGAATTCCATAAATTAAATTCAATCAACGTGGTTCCAAATTATTTTTCTCAAATACTAGACTCACTAAGAAACAATATATCCAAAATTCAATTGAATATGAGTTTTCTACATTTTATTAAAAATCCCGAAATATAGCTGTCTCAGTTAAGGTACCTGCTGGAACAGGTTTAGTAAGAATAATCTTTCCAAAATTATAACCATTCCAAAATCGAATCAACATATTTTTCAGTCATTCTAGACTCATAGAGGCACAACATATCAAAAATTAACTTCAAGAACATTTTTCTATATTTAATTAAAAATCATATAAGTCACAGCCTTTACTAATGGTAAAACAGAAAAATTTTCACTAAACACAACTCTTCCTCTTCCATCACCAACACCAACCTAACTTCTTATCTTTAATTCCATTTCAACACTTACAAACACACCACAAGCAATCCTAACCATATTATCAACAACACTTCATCAAACTCAAAAATAACTTCAAAAACAACAAGAGCAATCAAGAGAGAACTTACCAAAATAATGAAATTTCTTGAAATTCCAACTTGTTTATTTGAAATCTCCTTCAATTTTGGTCTTGGGAAAATCAAATCCCTCTTTTGCTCTCTTGCTTGAGTGATGGCCGGCTAAACACAAAGGAAGAAGAAGGAAAAATAAAAATGAATGGCAAAGTCAACTTTACTCTCTTCTTTAAACCTCCACCAAGTAATTTAAAAAGAAAATTACTTAAATACCCTCACCTATTTATTTTACTTCTCTTTCACTTATTACCCTATTTAGTAATTTCACAAAGAACAAATTAAATATCTTCATCCCTTGACCATCACATTTGACTTGTATATATGTTGTATATATTTCCATATACACAACATATACACTTTCTTTTAAATTTCTTTTCTCTCCCAAATTAACATATACATTTTAATTCAAATAAAACAACAATTATACTAAAACTTCTAGGGCACATTTTTGGGATATTACATGCAACTTTTCTTCCTGGCTTCACCTTGAAACCAAAAATGTACCCATTCTATTCTCTTAAAACCAAAAATGAAATTTAAATTGCAAAACACAAAAATTTAACTATGAAAAGAAATACAAACTGACGGGTTGCCTCCCATTGAGCGCTTCTTTAATGTCGTGTAGCTGGACATTGTTGCATTATTTGTCGATAAATAACAAACTTTCAACAGTTTTTGCAACATCGATTTCTTCAAAGTAGGGCTTCACCCTTTGTCCATTTACCTTAAATGTCTCAATGGTTTTCAAATTGAGTAACTCAACAACCCCATATGGGAATGTTTGAATTACTTGCAATGATCCACTCCAACGGGATTTCAATTTCCCTATAAACAATCGCATTCTGGAATTAAATAGGAGGACTTTCATTCCCAGTTTGAAAGTCCTTCGAAGGATGATCATGTCATGCATAGCTTTTGTCTTTTCCTTATAGATTTTTGAACTCTCATAGGCCTCATTCCTAAGCTCATCAAGCTCAGAAATTTGCAACATTCTTTGCTCCCTTAATCCTTCTAAGTCCATAATTATGGTCTTTATTGCCTAATAAGCCTTATGCTCCAATTCCACCGATAGGTGGCAAGCCTTGCCAAAGACCAACCTATATGGACTCATTCCCAATGGTGTTTTGAAAGTAGTCCTATAAGCCTATAATGCATCAGGGAGTTGGATTGACCAATCCTTTCTCGTTGTTCTTACCATCTGTAACACCCCTATACTCTATATATGTACTATACTTATACCTTGTATACATACAGTACGTATATAAAGTATAAGGATGTCACTTTTCAATACTGTTTAAAACCTTTACCTTAATTCCAACCCATAAAATACATTTTATTTAAAGAACATTTATAAAATCATTATACTTTTGATGATATTACATATATATAAATTACCTTGTCTTTTCCAAAATTTACTTATGTATATTTACATTTTTATCAAAATACAAGATAATCAAATTGTACATGTATGCACCACCATCTAGTTGGTCTCAAAATACTCTTACCCTTCTCGTGGCATAACGTTTTGACTCCCAAATCAATCATCTACTCACCTGCACGATTTACACAACCGTGCTAAGCTCGAAAGCTTAGTAGTACAAATAAATATTATAAACATACATTATAAAAAATCATACTCATATATTAACTTCATGTATCATCATTTTCTTATCATGTTTTCCATTTTCAATGTACTTTTCATATATTTCCACTAATCTCATAATTTATATACATATACACATATATCATTAAAACAAACCACAATTCAATGGCTTATTAGAACATTCATGAAATAATACTCACACTGTCCACATCCATATACATATTACACATCATATTGTATTTTCATAATCTCATCATTCAGCATAGTTTCTCAAGCCACATTCATTTTCAGTAATTTACATATGTATTGTGATCATATCATACCATAATTATCATCATATATCTTATAACATTATATCTTATTCCATAATTCACATTAAAGCAAAGACAAGCATGGGCCCAAAGAAACTAATATGCCATTCAAATTTCAGAGTTACTGTTTTGGTCCAATAATCACATTTATCAAGCTCGTAGGCGAATCATTATCACAATTAGAAACATCTCATATGTAACATCCCAACTAGGCTTCAAGGACTAGGCCCAACCAAGCTTCAAGGGGAGCTAAGCATCAACCCAACTTGGCTTCAAGGACCAAGCCCAACCCAGCTTAAAGGGATTGTTACTTTTAGGCATGCCACCAATAACAAAGCTCTGAAAATTGAATAACATATTAGGCATATAATTCTTTTATTACTTCATTATCAATTCCATTATCATTTTCTCATAATCATCTAGGAACAATGCCTCAATATATCATTTGCATCATTATAGCCAACAACAATGGCTTCACATCTCATCATTAGGGTATACATAACCAATTGCACTGTACATACATTTTGAATGATCATTATATCTTTCACATTATGCAAATCATAGCATCATTCTCAAGCATCAACAATATAATAAATAACTTAACACATTTTCAACCAAATGTGTTAATTCCCAAAGTCATGCAAATATATACAATCATATAGGGTTTGTACTTACCTCTAAGAGCAACTCACACCAATTCCAAACTCCTCTTCCATGAATCCTTTAACATTTGGATTAGGGCAACTCAAATCTCTTTAAAACCTAATTCAAAGATGATTATACACACTCACTTAGTGATACACATAAGAAAACAAGAATAAGAACTAACTAGGGAAAACACTACACATGACACGCTCACCAACACGGGCGTGTCCTTGATCGTGCCCTAAACCAACAATACAGAAGCTTTGACACACTCAGTAACATGGGTGTGTCACTAGACGTGTCATTCATTCTGCCTTACAGAAACATTGACATGCCCAACAACACGGGCGTGTTCATGACTATGTCAATTATTTTATCTCTCAGTAGCTATGACATTTTCAATGACATGGCCGTGATAATGGTCGTGTCACCAATGTTAAACTCAGCACTGTTGATACTCCCAACGACATGGCCGTGTCACTAGCAGTGTCAGGCAAAAATTATGCATTTTGAACTCTCATCCATGTAAACACAATCACTCCAAAATCCATACTACAACACCCTTAATCAACATCTTAGTTTATATAAATAAATCACCTATCAATTCAACACTTATATAGCTTCAACATATCATAATAATATTCATTATATGCAACATCTAAATACCAATTCAACACATATATATATATATACTTCAATCTTTCATTATCATCTTCTTCACACACTAACCATATCAAATATAAACTCAATCTATAGAAATCAACACAAGAAAAAAAGCACTTACTTGAATTTTTTGCCAAATCTTCAATATCCACCTTCAATTCTCTTAAAGCCCTTATGAATTTGATGTGTATGCCAACAAAATCACATTCCTCTCTCTCTCTCTCTCTCTCTCTCTCTCTCTCTCTCTCTCACGTTCAAGAGGAAGAAGAAGAATAAGAAAGAAAGAAATAAAGTCTTCTCTTCCCTTTCAAACTTATCTTATATATATATATATATATATAATTAAATACACCTAAAAATTCTCCACCACAAATATTGATCCATCCTTTGACTTTCTTTTCTTCTTTTTCTCTTGTCATTATTATCATTATTATTAATTAATTAATTAATTAATTAATTACAATTTACTTTTCCTACACCAATATATACATCATGTATATGTGATGTATATGTTGATATATGTATATGTCTTATATATTGTATTTATATTTCCCATATTTTTCAAATACAATATATACATATCATCCTTCATATACATCTATCTCTTATAATATTTTCTTTACATATTTCACCAACATACTCTCTCACAACTACTATTCCAAAGTACATCAAAAATCGGGGTATTACAATTCTCTCCCCCTTAAATAATTTCATCCTCGAAATTTTTCAATACAGCAACAATCCATTCTTAATAAAATATCATCTTAATTTTCATATGAAGTTAATCATATTCTTAAGTTATTATTTCATCATATCACATAACTTCTACTCTCCCCCTTAGAGTCAATCATCTTCTCCCAATTTCATAACTCATCATTATATATATCTATATATCTTATTACTTTCTCAACAAAGCAATCAAGATAACTCATTACATTCCCAATTAATTTATCTTTATACAAGAATCAGCCCATCTTATAATATACATATACCTTGTCCATCTATTACGTTTAAGATATTTTATCACTTCATCTCTTTATAGATATGCTCTCTTAACCTTAAAGTTAGAGGTTATTGATTTATATCTTAATATTGACTGTCCCGTCACTACAGTAATTTTCAAACTAAACACTTATCAAATCTTAATTTATAACAATATTCTTATTTTTCATACACTTAATTCCTTCTTTAACATGTTTTTAACATTAATATTAATACAATGCCTTTAAACTTACTTTATAGATATTCAACATTTTTCCTTTTATCATCATTTACAACTGATATATCTTAACTCATTCATGTCCATACACATATCAGAATATTACATCATATACATTATCACATAGATCTTATACTCTTAGTACAACTATACATATTATCTGTCGCAATATACCAAAGTCTCAATCTTATTCGATTCAAGCCAACAATTAACTTATTTAAACTTATCATTAGATTTCAATATATGACGTAACTCTATTAGGTCAAACTTATATTCAAATTCTAATCTCTTCGGATCCATCTTTTCAACTCTCTGAAATTATGATTATTTATAACAAATCACTTCAAATTATTTTTTTCAATATTCATATATTTTGTTTTCTAATATCTTAGTACAATTTTCACATAAGTCTCATGATTATTTCATACCATATTTATTACCCATAGTTCATTCTCTTAAATATTATTTCCATCAACTTATTCACCTTATACCATTATGAACATATTCAGTATAACTTTCAATCATATTTTGTAATTTCTCCCATTTATCATCTCCTCCCATTTTCCATACCATTACCATATTTACATAATCACCTTTCTATCACATTAACCATAACTCAATACATTTTCACAGTTCTCTTCTCTTTCCATACTTTATATAATTATAATCAAATTTCTACTATAAAATTATAAGGTACAACTATACCAACCATAACTCTGGACCATGTTTCTTGAAGCATAATTATCAATCTCACCAAAACTATACTATGGTCATGTCATCTCAGGCCCAAGTTTGTGGATAACAAAACTAACCAGCCAAAAATACTAAACAAAACATATGGCCACAGTATATTAATGATCATGCCTGTGGCTATAAATCAATACTATCCCTTTATTATTCTTCTTCAAACATTTCCAATTACAATGCTAAGTTTGTATTGCAAAGATTACATATTCATTCTCTAAACTTTTGCTACACCAAGAGTTAACACATTTCAACTCCGTTTCAAAACAATTTACTCTTGATCACTTGATCATCATTAGCCTAACTCAGGTTTCAACAATATTATCATTAACATCTCTTACGTATACACATTCGATCATATGTAAATTTTACACAATTTCCATTTCTTACTCCATTTCTAATCCATCTCTTATAAAAAATTTCATGCATTATACTTCCCTTTTTCCTTACAATCTCTTATTATACACATATACATAGAACATTTCCACATGCATATACTTTGGGCCCAAAACATTATATGATCATCCAGTTCAGTTATTACAATAACAATTTCACCATCCAGTATTACTCGAGTCCATTCTCACTCTCCATTTCATCACATAGCCTAGTTCTGCTCAGGTCAAGACCTAATCTCTCTTAGGTCCACTAATGCATGCAATATCATTCTCAATACCACTAGACATGTAATTGTATAAGATAACAAACACACAATAACATTTTTTTTTACCACATACACATTCATAGGTCACATTCATAATGTGACTTACTGTTCACATTTTCTCACATATTACAATTGTGTTCATATTGAAAAACTCATCTCACATATCATATGCATGTATACACATAATCATATAATTATATTTAATTCCTCTAATACATACAATCCATACAAATTTAACAATTATTATTTTTCATTAAACATTATCATTCTCAATCTTTTGACATGACTTAGGTTATTCATCAACTCAACATATATATACACTCTAACCATAATAACACTTCACATAAATCTTAGTCACATTTCTAATGTGACATATCTCTCACATTTGTTTTTAAATGCATTTAATATACCCTTCATATCCATTTTCATCATTTCCAGTCAAATTACTTAAAGTAACTTATTTTTTTTTTCAAAACAAATTTTTCGTATTATCAATCACATTACCCAATTCTTAATACTTTCATATGCAATAATATTCATTCAAAATAGCTCATATGCTTAATATACATTAAACTATCGATATCTAAATAATCCTCATCAAAATTCCATTAAAACTCTAAACTCTCAACTTACTACTATACCTAAACTTCAATTTACTAATCTCGTTTTCTTAATATTAACTTTAAAAACATTATATATATACCATAATGTAACATCAAAACATATCATTTTCAAAATTATTAAAGCTCATTTCAAAAATCCAAATTTCACATATTACCATCGTTAACATGAGCTTTAACAACTCTTAAGCATATCACATTTCTAACATTAAAATCACAATGTTTGCATTAAAACAACAATGCAAACAACACCATTATATCTCCTTACTTTAACCAACATTATTCCTTTTTATAAAAACCTTAACTTTACATAACCAAACCTTAAATTTTTCACACTTTGTCTATACCAATCAACTCACTCAATATTCCACCATACTCTCTTCAATTTAATATCATATCTATCCATTTTAACAATCGAACAATATTTCCTTTCTCTAGTAATCCAAACATAATCTTTATTAGAAAGAGATCCAAATTTTAGAGAAAAGAGTACTTACTTAAATCTTTTTTTTTTAACTCATTTCTAATATTATTCTCATATTCATTTCTTTATAACCTATTTCACAAGCACACTTCAATAATCAAAAAATTTGAAATTTGTTTTACTTAAGTAAACTCCAATTCTTTAATTTATCAATTAAACTTATACAAAATTTTTTTTTCCATATCATTTCTTTCTCTAGCTTTACTTTCATGTAGAGCCTCATTGACACACTATCATCCATCTCATATAATTCAAATACATTACAAATCACATAATGCCACATCCGAGACCAACCTAGGTGTTAATGCATATGCATGTATCACAAATTTCACTTTTTCAAAAATTTTCCTCTTTTCTTTTTAAATCTACTTAGGCTGAGAATCTCAAACCTAAGCTCTGATACCAAAATAATTGTAACACCCCTATACTTTATATATGTACTATACTTATACCTTGTATACATACAGTACGTATATAAAGTATAAGGATGTCACTTTTTAATACTGTTTAAAACATTTACCTTAATTCCAACCCATAAAATACATTTTATTTAAAGAACATTTACAAAATCATTATACTTTTGATGATATTACATATATATAAATTACCTTGTCTTTTCCAAAATTTACTTATGTATATTTACATTTTTATCAAAATACAAGATAATCAAATTGTACATGTATGCACCACCTTCTAGTTGGTCTCGAAATACTCTTACCCTTCTCGTGGCATAACATTTTGACTCCTGGATCAATCATCTACTCACTTGCACATTTTACACAACCGCGCTAAGCTCGAAAGCTTAGTAGTACAAATAAATATTATAAACATACATTACAGAAAATCATACTCATATATTAACTTCATGTATCATCATTTTCTTATCATGTTTTCCATTTTCAATGCACTTTTCATATATTTCCACTAATCTCATAATTTATATACATATACACATATATCATTAAAACAAACCACAATTCAATGGCTTATTAGAACATTCATGAAATAATACTCATAATGTCCACATCCATATACATATTACACATCATATTGTATTTTCATAGTCTCATCATTCAGCATAGTTTCTCAAGCCACATTCATTTTCAGTAATTTGCTTATGTATTGTGATCATACCATAATTATCATCATATATCTCATAACATTATATCTTATTCCATAATTCACATTAAAGCAAAGACAAGCATGGGCCCAAAGAAACTAATATGCCATTCAAATTCCAGAGTTACTGTTTTGGTCTAATAATCACATTTATCAAGCCCATAGGCGAATCATTATCACAATGAGAAACATCTCATATGTAACATCCCAACTAGGCTTCAAGAACTTGGCCCAACCAAGCTTCAAGGGGAGCTAAGCATCAACCCAACTTGGCTTTAAGGACCAAGCCCAACCCAGCTTCAAGGGATTGTTACTTTTAAGCATGCCACCAATAATAAAACTCTGAAAATTGAATAACATATTAGGCACACAATTCTTTTATTACTTCATTATCAATTCCATTATCATTTTCTCATAATCATCTAGGCACAATGCCTCAATATATCATTTGCATCATTATAGCCAACAACAATGGCTTCACATCTCATCATGAGGGTATACATAACCAATTGCACTATACATACATTTTGAATGATCATTATATCTTTCACATTATGCAAATCATAGCATCATTCTCAAGCATCAACAATATAATAAATAACTTAACACATTTTCCAACCAAATGTGTTAATTCCCAAAGTCATGCAAATATATACAATCATATAGGGTTTGTACTTACCTCTAAGAGCAACTCACACCAATTCCAAACTCCTCTTCGATGAATCCTTTAACATTTGGATTAGGGTAACTCAAATCTCTTCAAAACCTAATTCAAAGGTGATTATACACACTCACTTAGTGATGCACATAAGAAAACAAGAATAAGAACTAACTAGGGCAAACTCTACACATGACACGCTCACCAACAAGGGCGTGTCTCTGATCGTACCCTAAACCAACAATATAGAAGCTTTGACACGCTCAGTAACATGGGTGTGTCACTGGACATGTCATTCATTCTGCCTCACAGAAACATTGACATGCCCAACAACACGGGATTGTTCATGGCCGTGTCAATTACTTTATCTCTCAATATCTATGACACGTTCAATGACATGGCTGTGTTAATGGTCGTGTCACCAACGTTAAACTCAGCACTATTGATAAGCCCAACGACATGGCCGTGTCACTGGCAGTGTCAGGCAAAAATTATGCATTTCGAACTCTCATCCATATAAACACAATCACTCCAAAATCCATACTACAACACCCTTAATCAACATCTTAGTTTATATAAATAAATCACCTATCAATTCAACACTTATAGAGCTTCAACATATCATAATAATAATCATTATATGCATCATCTAAATACCAATTCAACACACACACACATATATATATATATATATATACTTCAATCTTTCATTATCATCATCTTCACATACTAACCATATCAAATATAAACTCAATCTATAGAAATCAACACAAGGAAAAGAGCACTTGAATTCTTTGCCTAATCTTCAATATCCACCTTTAATTCTCTTAAAGCCCTTATGAATTTGATGTGTATGCCAACAAAATCACATTCCTCTCTCTCTCTCTCTCTCTCTCTCTCTCTCTCTCTCTCTCTCTCTCTCTCGTTCAAGAGGAAGAAGAAGAATAAGAAAGAAAGAAACAAAGTCTTCTCTTCCCTTTCAAACTTATCTTATATATATATATAATTAAATACACCTAAAAATTCTCCACCACAAATATTGATCCATCATTTGACTTTCTTTTCTTCTTTTTCTCTTGTCATTATTATCATTATTATTATTATTAATTAATTAATTACAATTTACTTTTCCTATACCAATATATACATCATTTATATGTGATGTATATGTTGATATATGTATATGTCTTATATATTGTATTTATATTTTCCATATTTTTCAAATACAATATATACATATCATCCTTCATATACATCTATCGCTTATAATATTTTCTTTACATATTTCACCAACATACTCTCTCACAACTACTATTCCAAAGTACATCAAAAATTGGGGTATTACACCGTTTTTTCTAAGATCCCCTTAATTTGCTTGTTGGAGATCTCGGCTTGTCTGGATGTTTGAGGGTGGTATGGAGTTGCCACTTTGTGTTGAATGCCCATCTTGGACATCAACTTCTCGAACCATTTGTTGTAAAAGTGGCTTCCTCCATCACTCACTATTGCCTTTGGGGTTTCGAACCTGATCAAAATATTCTCCTTTAAAAATTTCAAAACAACATTAGCATCATTAGTCCTAGTGGAGATAGCCTCCACCCACTTAGACACATAATCCACTCCAAGAAAAATATACTCAAAACTAAAGGACTTAGAAAATGGCCCCATGAAGTCTATTCCCCGTACATCAAAAATTTCAACCACAATAAAAATATTGAGAGGCATTTCATTCCTTTTGCTAATGTTTCCTACTCTTTGGCATTTATCACATCTTGCGCAGAAATTATAAGCATCCTTAAAAAGAGTAGGCCAATACAAACCGCTTTGAAGAACTTTCTTGGCAGTCTTCTTTCCTCTAAAATGCCCTCCATAATTCATGTTGTGGCAAAATTGCAGCACTTATTTTTGTTCTTCCTTCGATACACATCTTCTTATTATTTTATCCTTGCAAATTCTAAACAAATATGGCTCATCTCAAAAATAGTGCTTACATGAATGCAGAAACCTCTTCTTTGCCTGGAAATTCAAATTCTTTTCTCATAATACCACAAGAAAGATAGTTAGCAATATCCGCATACCAAGGTGCGAGTTAAAGCAAACAAATGTTAATCAAAAAATTTTTCAAAAGAATTTTCACAAAGCAATTTCTGCATCATTATCATGAGTATTCAATCTAGAACGATGGCCGGCTACTACATTCTCACTTCCCTTTCGATTTTTTATTTCAACATCGAATTCTTGCAACATTAATACCCACCTAATGATCCTAGGTTTAGCTTGTGGTTTGGTCAATAGGTATTTCAAGGCCGTATGGTCCAAAAATACTATGACTTTAGAACATATCAAGTAAGATCTAAATTTGTCCAGTGCAAATACCATAGCTAACATTTCCCTTTCAATGGTTGTGTAATTCACTTGTGCATAATTTAAAGATAAACTTTCATAATAAATTACACACATCAATTTATTCACTCTTTGGCCCAAAATAGCTCCAATGGCATATTTCGATGTATCACACATGATTTCAAATGGCAAATCCCAATTTGGGGCAACAATTATAGGAGCAAAAGTAAATTTTTCTTTTAAAATTTCAAAAGCTTCTAAGCATTTATCATCAAACACACAAATGGGACATCTTTTCCTAGCAAATGACACAAAGGACATTAAATTTTTGAAAAATCTTTTATGAACCTCCTATAAAATCCAACATGTCCCAAAAAACTTCTAATCCCCTTAACAGATGTGGGTGGAGGTAGATTCATAATTAATTCAACCTTAGCATTTTCTACCTCAATCCCTTTATGAGAAACAACATGACCCAAAATAATCCCATGATCAACCATGAAGTGACTCTTTTCCCAACTCAAGGTAAGATTACATTCAATACATCTTTCAAGCATGAGAGTCAACTTTTGCAAACAATCATCAAAAGAATTACCAAATATAGAGAAGTCATCCATAAATACCTCAATGCATTTGTCCAACATATTGAAAAAAATTGAAAGCATACATCTTTGAAATGTACTCGGTGCAATGCAAAGTCTGCATGGCATCCTCCGAAAGGTAAATGTCCTAAAGGGACAAATAAAAATATTCTTTTGTTGATCTTTCGGTGCTATCGAAACTTGGTAGTAACTTGAAAGTCCATAAAAAAATAGTGAAAAGCGTTTCCAGATAACCTATTAAGCATTTGATCAATAAATGGCAAAGGAAAGTGATATTTCTTGGTGACATTATTTAATTTCCTATAATCTATGCACATTCACCACCCGGTTTGTGTTCGTGTAGATACCAACTCTCATTTCTCATTCTGGACCATAGTTAAGCCTGCCTTCTTTAGCACGATGTGTAAGGGACTAACCCATTCACTATCAGCAATGGGGTAGATTACCCCTTCAGCAATTTTAGAACCTCCTTTTTCATTACTTTGCTCATATTAGGGTTAAGCCTCCTTTGAGCCTCTCTCATCAGTTTAGCCCATTCCTCTAAAACTATTTTGTGCATGCACATAGAGGGACTAATACCCTTGATATCACTCAATCCCCAACCAATAGCTCTCTTGAAATTTTTTAACATTCTCACAAGTTTATCTTCCTTCTCACTACTAAAAGTAGCAGAAAGTATTACTGGTTGTGAGTTGTTCTCCCCAAGAAAAATATGCTTTAAGTGCTTTAGAAATTCTTTAAGTTCAACCCCCTTTGGTTGAATCTCCTCATTTGAACCCTCAACTTCTTCCTCCAAATTTAGAGCCCTTTCTAACTTATCTTCACCACTCTCCTGCAAAAAAACTTCTTCAACAACATTATTAGTAAAATCAATGAAAGAGCAGTCCTCATACAAAGCAGTAGTGGGAATAGGGGAAGTGTTAAAAATTGAAAATTCTACAGTTTGACCTAAAATAATCATGGTCAATTTTTCATTTTTAACATCAATTAATGTGTTAATTGTGGCCATAAAAGGTCTCCCTAACAAATTGTATGTTCAGAATCTCTATAAATTTCTTTCCCCATATCTACGACAATGAAATCAATAGGTGCAATCAAACCACCTACCTTAACTAGAACATCTTCTACGATTTCTTTAGGGTATCTAAGAGTTCTATTCACAAGTTGCAAAACCATTTTAGTTGGTTTGAGTTTCCCTAACTCTAATTTCAAGTAAACAGAGTATGGCATTAAATTAATACTTGCTCCTAATCACACATACCAATAGTTTCTTTCTTATTCCCCATAGAGATGCTAACTATAAAGCTTCCAGGATCCATTAGTTTTGGAGGTAACCTGTGTTGTAAAACAACACTTGTTTCTTTCAAGACTATCACCTTCTCATTCAACTCGTACTTTTTCTTTTCTGTGTTAATCTCCTTATAGAATTTGGCATATGATGGCATGTTTTTAATCACCTCAAGTAAGGGGAGGTTAATACTTACCTTTGAGAGCATATTATAAATTTCAAAAAATTTCTTATCATGCTTCTCTTTTTTTAACCTGCTTGGAAAAGGAATTGGCAGTTTATACGGATTTGGAGATTTGTACAGCTTTGGTGCAACTGATGACTCCTCACTATCGTCCTTTGACTCATTTGGTTGAGCTTTGCCTTCTTATATTTCCTAGTCATTTTCTTGCATTATGCTTGCATCCAAAGAATCATCAATGTTATTATCGCCGATTTTATTATCAAGAACCTTACCACTTCTTAAGATTGTGATTGCTTTGGCTTGCTCCGGTTGGCTTGGAAATTTCCCTTTTTAATTAGCTTGCAATTGATTAGCCAATTGACCTACTTGAGTTTCTACCTTCTTAAGTGAGGCTTCAAAAGAGTTGAATCGTTTGTTGTTCACCTCTTGATTTTGAGTGCTTATTTGAATGAAAGCATTCAAATTATCTTTAATAAAGGTTTCTTGAGTTGCTCATGATTTAAACTTTGCCCTTGAAATTGGGGTGCCCTTTGATAAGGTTGGAATGAATGTTGAGGTGGAACTTGTTGTTGGTTCTTCCATGAAAAATTAGGGTGATTTCTCCAACCGGGGTTATAAGAATTTGAGTATGGGTCATTCCTTTCCCTTTGTTGGAACCCTTCAAAAGTAAAAGCTTGTTCTTGCCCTTCTTAGAATTGGTCAAAGTTTGATGGACATACATTTGCATTGTGGCCTACCACACCATATGATGTGCATGGTTCTTGGCTTGGCACCGACAAGTTTCCTTTAGCATTCAACAATTTAACTTGCCTTGTCAACTCTGCAATTTGCCTTGCCATTTTTGAGTTTGCATTCAGCTCATATGTTCCTCTTCTCCTTTTTCCAATACTCTTTTATTAAGAATTTGCTCCCAATATTTCAAATAATGCAACCGTTTCAGCAGCTATTCTCTCACTCATTGGCACTCCTGCAGTATTATCCACTGTGTTTTAACATTGTTGAGCTGGCCCATTATAGAAGAACTGATTGAGCAATTATTATGGATAATAATGATGAGGCATTGAAATAATAAAGATTTAAAGTGATCCCACGCCTCATGAAATGGTTCCCCATCAAATTGGGTGAAAGTTGCAATACTCTCCCTAAGCTCCTTTGTCTTTTGGCGTGAATAAAATTTTTTCATGAATTTGTTATACACTTCGGTGCAAGTGGTCAAGGAATTTTCCGGTAAGGTCATCAACCACGCTTTTTTTCTATCTTTCAAACTATATGGAAAACATCTCATTTTGATTTCATCCTCTGTTAATGCTTACAAAGGGAAAGTATGCAGTGTTGTGTAAAAATCTCGAATGAAGTTGAGAGGATCTTCATTCGGTAATCCATGGAAGGATGGCAGCATACTATAATGAGTATTTTTTAGTTCATAATTTCTTACTGCGTTCATCAACTGGATACACGATATGGTCACTCCATTGATCGGTCAGGCAAACTCCTTCATAGGTGGTTCCTCTACGTCACCCATTTCTACTTCCGTGTCCTCCTCAAATTGCTCATCGGTTTCTTCTCCTTCTTGTCCCAAGGGATCTACTCCTTCGGTTCTTGGGAGTCTATGAATATCGTCTATATATGGAAGAAGTTTATTTCCTTAAGACCTTCGTCCATGCATAAATCACCTAGGCAATTCAAAAAGGAACACTTTAAATAATTAAACAATTAAAATAAAAGAATCAAACTATTAACAACAATTACCTTTCCCGACAGTGGCGCCAAAAATTTGTTGCGCTCAATTAATCACTACTACAAAGTGACACTCGCAAGTATATGAGGTAATTATAGCAACGGTGATCTCCCTAAGGTCATCTCACAAGGAAGGAATTATTTTGCAATAGTTTGATTAACAAATAAATTAAAATTGAGTGTGTGTTGTTGAATTGGTGAGTGGTAGTTAAAATTTGAAAGTAAAAATTAGTAGTTGTGTAAGATTAATTCAATTCTAGGAATGGTGGCTAGGGTTATAGATTAATTTAATTAAATCTTGATTCTCAAATTATCCATTAATATAACCTTGTATTTTAACTTATTCATTGAGTTTAATTAGTAATTACCAATTCATTAGTTTTCACATTCATGAATTAACAACCGATTATTTTAAAATTGTAAATTAAATAAACCCTAGAACTTATATTTCTAATTTATTCTTAGGGTGGTTGATTACATAGTTCCGATATCGAACTTCACTTCTTGGTCCATTCGTTTAATATTAAGTGATTAATAGGTGGCCAATCTATCAAACTAACTTTAAGTCCAATTCAATCAACCAATAACAAGGTATACTAATGAAATTATCAAATCAATTCATTTAATTAAATCTACTACAACCCAAGGCATGAGTAAATTAGCTCATCATCAATTTAAAATAAATATTCATCTCAATATTCATCAAATCAAAATTATACATTGTAATATTAATGTTCATAATAAAACAATAACAATCTAGAAATGAATTAAAAGAGAGAATATGAAAAACCCCTTGCAGACTCCAAGAGTTAAACTACTTGTCTTCCTCCTAGATTCCACCTTGATGTATGATGAACAACTTCCAAGCCCTCTTCAATCAATGGCTCTCTTCTTGAAGGATGGAATGTTAACTCTCTCAAGCTTACAACTCCAATCAAGCTTTCTTCAAACCCTAATCTTCTAAGGAGTTTGCTCACTCCATTTTATCCCAAACTTGATTAAATCTTGTCTATGGAAGAAATGAAAGATGAATGGAAAAATGAAGATGAAAAGAGAATGGTGTCTCACCCTCCAAAAAAAAGAACCAAAACTAAGAACAAGATAGCTCTCCAAATAAGCCCAAATGTGTATGTCATTCCATGCCTCCACTTCCAAATCCTTTTCATTTTTAAGACACCAACCATATCTTGCCAACTCACACACCACACCCTGTCTCCCTCTTTTTCTTTGTTTTATATTTTTTCCCATAAATTCATCCATCTTTTACTCATTTTTAATATTTTTTTAAAAAGAAAGAGTTTTTTGTCCGCCAATTGTCCCTCAATTCATGCAAAATAATTCAAAGGGACCATATGAGATACGACCAAGCCTTGAGTGACTTGGCCATGGCACTCATTCTTCTTGGGACAAGGCCTAGCCTTGAGGCCGTGTCCATGGCTGCCTCAATGTCTTCTTCCTTTTTCAAGTGAGACACGGCCAAGGCCCTGGCTGTGTCACATGCTTGGCCGTGTCTCTTGACTGTGTCCTTTACTGTCTCTCTGCATTTGTCTACTTCTTCTTAGTGATCTCCAGGTGGGACACGGCCAGTGGATTAGTCGTGTCTCTTGAATGTGTCAGCCTCTGCCCAATTCCTCTTAGGGACACGACCAAGCCAATTTGTCCTGGTCGTGTCTTGCTTGTGCCTTGTCTTTCCTATAATTATATTCCAATTCAAATTATATAATTATAAATAATAAGATTCAAAATGTAATTTAACTATTTTTAAGAATAATAATCAAATTCAACATATAATTTAATAATATAATATTAATATTTATTAAAATTATTTAATAAAAAATCATACCAATTAATTCTTGAATAACCTTTGCAATCTTCAAGAATTTTATAGCTGGGTTGCCGCAAACCACAAGCTATCCAAACTTATACGAACACTGGAGAAAAAAAAATTCTTGCTATATTATAATAGAATAGAAAATTTGTTAACTGATTTGCTTATTTTTTATAGTGTGATAATTATTTTGATTTTATTAAAATTTGTCTTTGACTCCAAAAAGGAATCCTATATGCACAAGGAAACCCGTATGACTTCTTTCTTCTATTCTCGCTACCCACTTATTTTCCTAAACAGATATACTACTGCTCCTTATCAAAACACTGTATGTTATTTATTGTATAATTTATTAGTTTTAGTTATTAATTATTATTAATATTAAATTATTATATAATTTATTAGTTTTAGTTATTAAATATTATTAATATTAAATTATTTTTTAAATTAAAAGTATACTTACTTCAAATTAATATAATTTTAATATTCTTGGGGTTGCACTAAAAATGACAAGATTATTTAACAAATATAAAAATTATATATATAGCTAAAAATATAAAAACAATTGTAGTTGATGTTTGATGTATAAATAAGCACGCAAACAGTAAAATATGAAAGAAATATTTAGAGTAGAACAATTTTTTTGAATATTGATTATAAATTAAATAAATAATAAAATAAAAAGTGTGAAGATAGGATAAAATATATTTTTAGGTTTAGTGTATGGGTAATTAATATGGCAGCATATATATATAATTTTTTTTGAAACACGCAGTATGTATATTTATTATATATATTCTATGTACCTTTTTAATTTTTAAGTAACTTCGGATAATTGTTTTAATTTTACTAAAAATTGTCTGCAATTCTAATTAGGAAATTTATTAGGGACAATAAATATATTGATCCCCAATCATAATTATTAATATTTATTTTTTAACAACTTATTAAAGCTGTCCCCAAATCTAAAAGAAAAATATATTGGGAATAATAAATATTTTTGTCCCCTAAAATACAAAAATAAATAATTTAGAGACCACATTAAAAAATTGTCCCCAAAACTCATCAATTTTGTAGTGTAAATATATTTTGTGATTTGTTGCTATCCTCAAATTGGAATTGAGTTCTGCTGTATTAGGATAATAGCTCCCACTTTTTTCGCTTTTGTTGTGTTCTCTGTGAGTTCCATAATATACTACGATGGTCTGGGATTTTTTTTTTTGGGATGATTTAGATTGGGTATGTAATGGGTTGGATTTTTTAGGTAGTTGACATCTCATAAATATATTTTTTTTTCTCATCTTTATGATAATAAAATAACTAATTTTATCAAAAAAAAAAATTCTTAGGTCATAAGCAACTAATGTAAGGACTCTCTCATGTTTTTTTCTCCTTTGTAGGTCCAAGAAATTTACCCAGATTAAATAAACATTAAATAAATCTAGTCCATTAATGTAGCCTTAATATAGAACCATCAGTGATTATCATTTACCTCCCATCGATCAAGTGCAGTTACTATACATTAAGATGAGATTACTGTGATAATTAATTTGTATTACAAATTTATGTCTTTATTTTTTTTTTTCAGAAATAATGGTGCTATAAGATTTTATAGTTCTATATATTTTTTTTAAATTTTACTAATGCTAGATTCTTGAAAAAAAAAAAAATTTGAGGTTAAGCATTACATGATTGAAATGAATTGCTAACGATATTTAAATTCTAAGCTTTACGTTTGCATTACAAGAAAATTTCATTTTTTTTCATTGATACAAATAAGAATTTTAATAAAGCTTTATTTAATTATTTAATTAAGTTAGTGCCATATTACCAGTTAGTCAAAGGGAAGGTGGACCAAACATCTCCAATGTGATAACTATGAAAACGCGATTTAGTCAAGAGAATTTAATTTTGAAAGGGCGCCATTGCAGCCGAGAGGATTTCAAACATGTCATAACAAGATAAAGCAATGGCAATTAAGTGATCAAAGAAAGTGATCCCTCCTCAACTGTAAATTTATTATTTTTTTAATTCGTTTTAAAATAGACTATTCCTGTTTTATGAAAGTGATTTGAACTGATTTATTAATTTCTAATTAATATGAAAAATATAGATATGGAAGCTGAAAAATATATCAAATCAATTTTATCATTTAAAATAAAATGCCATACATTAATTTTATTCAGTAAATAGAAAAAAATAAATAAAAGAAGAAGAAGAAGACTTCCCCACTTATTAATTATTAAAATATCGAGAACTAATCCATCCTTTTGCAAACTAACAAATTACTTAAATCTTCTTGAATTGGAAAGGAAATGCAGGACCATCCAACACCAACAATCTCTTCCCATTCTCAATAACAATACCAGCATCTCCACATCTTGGTTTCGGACAATTCCTTCTATAACAATTCGGACACCACCTAATGTTGTAGAGGCCACCTTTCTTTACAATATTAAAGTAATCATAATCTCCTCCAGTTGAAGAAATATATCTCCTGGAAGTCTTTTTATTCTCCTCGCCTACCTTCCATGAGGCAGTTTCAACACAGACTGGAACAGAAAAATATCCAATAATAAAGTCTCTACCTTCTCTAATTATAGTATCTCCATCTCTTGTTGTGAAGATGAACTGAAGGCCTTGCGAAACAAAGGTGGATAGAGGTTCTTGACCAACCTAATATGGGCAGGAGCCATTTCGATTTATTAATGTTAAACCACCAGCTGTATCTGCCGCAGCTGGAAGTATGTGATATATGATTTGCCCGTTTACAAGTGGATCTCCGTCGGCGTCTAGCACTGGAGCTGGGGATTTTGCCGTAGCAGATATGGCCGTTACTAGCCATATTAAGCTCAAGCTTCCAATCAATTTCAACATTTTCCCCTTTTTTTATTGGTTTAACTTAATTTGAATTAAATTTTGCTGAGTTGTTTTGCAGACTGATGGCACATGTGAACTGTTTATATAATATGGCTATGGTGAGCACCACAATTTAGACGAGTCAAATAGTTTGTCTAGACCATTTAATTCATAGAAAATATTATTGGGCTATGTTTGTTTCGTTGAAATAAAGTGCTCAGAAAAATATTTTTTACGGATGAGATAAAATGGTAGAAATTTCTTCTCTCTTGATAAAAAATTTTAAATTTGAATACTGAATATAAAATATTTTATTGCTTTAATGAGTCTACTCGGTACAAATTCTTATTAGTCAATAATCTCCAATTTGTAGAATATTGAATGATTAAATACTCTAAAAAATTAATCATTAAAAATTATTTTCAAAATGCCAAATGTTCAATTGAAGACTTCTAACTATAGCATTAGTAACAACTAGAAACTTAAAGTTTTTTTTTAACCATTAGGTACTTTTTTTTTTGTTAAATTTAGATCAAACAAGTAACTCTGTTAACAACAGTTCATTTTTCCATTAAAAAATGTTTTATCGGTAATTGTAGGCCTTCATATAGCACACAAGCCCCCAAATTTATATTTAAATCAAAGGCTTAATCACCTCAACATGACCTTGTTAGTAACTACACACTTAAATTATTTTTTTTAAATCATTCATACACTCAAATTTAAATTATTATAAAATCAACCTAAAAATATTCTCTAACATTTTAAAGTATAAAAAAAGTTATTAAATAAAGATATTAAAGTATGAAAATTAATAATAAAAAAGCAAATTCAATCAAAATAGGAAACAAAAACTCCAATATTTTTTGGGACTCCATGTTTGAGAAAACAAATAAAAGTTTTCTAAAACTCAACTTTTATCTAATAAATATAAAAAATTCTTTCCAAATAAATAATTTTTCTAACTAAATAATAATTTTTTTTCTTTAAAACATTTTCTAAAAAATAAGACTCAACTAAAAAATATTTGAATGATTAAAAAAATTAAGTGTCTAATAGCTATTAGAATTATAGATGAGGTGCTTAATTAAACATTTAGCTTATATATAAAATTGTAGCTTTTGGCCAATTGGGGCTCATAATTACCAACAAAGTATTTTTTTTAATGGAAAATTAAGTTATCACTAATGGAAGTGTTTATTTGATCCAAATTCAACAAAAAAAAAAATCTGAATAGTTCAAAAAAAAAGTTAGGTATTTAGTTACTATCAATATTTTAAAATAAGACCAAATATTAAATTAAATTGATGATTAGTTCATTGTTTAATCGGATTGACTCGGGTTAAATAATATAGTAATATTATAAATATTTTATTTATATATTAAAAAATCAAAAATTAAAAAAATTAAAAAATAATAAAAATATACTTCATCAATTAAAAAAAATAACATGCATATAAAAAAATGAATCTAAATTTTAAATCTAATACCTATAAAAAGTGAATCTAAATTTTCTTATATGATTTTTATTAAAAAAAAAAACTTAAAATTAGAAATTGATTCAACATGGTTCAGACCAATTTGGTCCAATTGATCAATTTTAATTGATTTTTAAAAATCTGATTTTTCAATGTTTTTAAACCGGAGTAGCCTTCAATTTTCAGTTTGAACTGATTCGACCAGTTGGTCCAGTCCAATTTTAAAAATATTTGTTACTACTAAGGTCTAGTTTAAGAATCATTCTTAAATTTTGACAAGTTTAGAATAATAAAAGAAAAATATATAAACATATTAATTGATCCACTGATCACTATTAATTGTTAATACGAATCACCCGTATTTTATGTTTTTTTTTCACATAAGAAATAATAAATAATGAAATTATGATGTCTAAATCTTTTAAATAATATTTTTAATGTTTTCATGTTTTGAAACTAATTTAATTTTTGCAATCAATAAATAGAAAATGAGTTCCTCGGAAAAAATTTTTCATAAACTATTTTTCCTAAACTATTATCCTTTATAAAGTATTTTATAAAAATAAATTATTTTCAATGCAACAAACAAAGTCTAAATTTGGGATGATAATGGGTTGGATATAGATGAGTTTCTAAAAATTCTTACCTCACCTAATAAATGAAATTGTATACCTATTTGTGATCCGATCCACCTTGGATTAGATCGAATTAAATATAAATAATGTTAGTGTCACAAATTGGGTTAAAACTGGTAGGATCGGATTATAAATCGGGTAGAATTATAAAAAACATGCGTATAAAAAAATTAAATATTAAAAAAAACTATGAAAAATATAATTATAATAGTCAATTATCTTCATTAAAAAAATATATATATTGATATCAAATATGATATTGGTAGCATAAAATGTCTCTTATAATATAAGTAATATTATCATTAAAATATTAGTTTAATACATTAAATTAATTAAATATATCTCACGTCTCATGTTTAAAGTAAATTCATAAGATAATATTAAATAAAAATTGCAAAAAATTCATTGTCATGATATTTCAAGCTAAATATCATATAAATATCTAAAAATATATATAATCAGATCGGATTCAAATATAATGATATAAAATCTATATCCAATTCAAACTCATCTCATATATAATTTTTTTTTTAATTCATATGATACTCAAACTATAAACAGATTAAATATAACTTACCATAATCAGATTAGATAAGATAGGATGTTCATCAAATTAGATAAAACTATCATCCCTAGCCTAAATTGGCATATTATTATCATAGGACTAACATTCAATTTGACCATGTACACTTTAGCAAGAAGTTTGAATTAACCCTCAATTGTTTTTTCACCAAATTGGTATCTATTTTTTCAAATTTAGTACAAACTACCTTTTTTTTTTTTAATAAAACCATTAAATAATTAACTATAGAATCCAATTTAGACTTTGATTAAATATTAGAGGCCAAATTGGACTTTTAAAAAATATTAAAATAATATTTTTAAAAAATATTCTTAATTAACACTTGTAATGTCAATAATTTATAATATTAATACATATTTTTTTATAATTTTACAATTCATAATAATTTAATAATAATCTATAATTTAAAAAATAATTAAAAATATTAAATAATTTATAATATATAGGATTTTTATAATATTTTGAATATAGTATTAATATAATATTATAAATATTATAATTTTTAATATTAAAAAATAATTTTATATATTATAATTTAAAATATTAATAAATATTAATAATTTTAATTTTCTACTATATTTTTTTATTTTTAATAATTACTTAATTCTTAATATTATAAATTATTAAATTTATAATTTTATTTAAGAATACAAACTGTTAAACAAAAGTTATCATTTATTAAAGTTATAAATAATATATTCAAAATATGAATATATTAATTATTCAAATAAGAAAAAAAACCATCATAATTAAATCCTTTCTCTTAATTAATTAATTTATTTTAATGAACAATGTCAGCAATTTTTGATGAACAAATAACTCTAATAGAACTAAAGACAAAAAATCAAGATAGAAGGTAGCAGCCAAAATTATGCTATTTTTTTTTTCTCTAACTCAAGGTTATCTAGCACATCATATGAGCAGATGATACGGTATTCATTTTATTTTTTTTTATTGATTGTATTTCTTTTAAAAAAATTATATTTTTTGAATCTTTTTTATTTTTTTCTAAAAAAAATATGAAAATCAAGATTCTCAAATTATATATATAAACTATAAAATTTATAATTATTTGTTAAATTATAAATTATTAAATTATTATAAATTATAAAATTATAAAAAAAATATTTAGTAATATTATAAATTATTCGATATTAAAAATATTAATTAATGTATAATTTATAGTGTTAAAATTAAATATTTTTAAAAAATACAAAATATTTTAAAATTAAAATTATTAAAATTTTTTAATATTATAAATTATAATTTTTTAATATAAATTATTTATTAATATTTTTAAAATTAATTTCATAATATTATAATTAATATCATATTGAAAATACTATAAAATACTATATATTATAAATCATTTAATATTTTTAATTATTTGTTAAGTTATAGATTATTAAATTATTATAAATTATAAATAATATTTATTAATATTATAAATTATTAATATTAAATTATTAATTAATAAAAAAATTTTAAAAATTATTATATTAATAATTTTTAAAAAATTTAATTTAACTCTTAATATTTAATTAAAATTCAAATTAAATTCTACTATTAACTATTTAGCGGCGCTTTAAAAAAAGTGTGATTTGAATTACACTCGAAAAAAATATTAATTTGATTTTAAAAAAATTACGGAATAATCTAAACTTTTCTTTATAATATACGGTCAAATTAAACCTTAGTTCAATTGTCATATCACCAACAACAGTTGAAACAGACTTAAAAGTCAATAGTGTAGTTAAGCACAATTAACATTGTCAGTTGGGATAAGCTTTTGGCGTCTGGGCTGCAGTTATCATTCTTGATTGTTCTTAAATTGTCTCATAGTGGTTGTTTTTTTTTTATTTATGTTCTGATAATGGAGTTCCAATTCTAGGTAAAAGTGTCAACCACGTCCAGTTAAGTCCGCGGCAAATTGATTTGACTGGGTCCACTCCAGCAGGACAGGACACTGTCTCCAGCAGGACAGGACACTACCCTCATTATTAAAGTTTTCAGCATTCAAAGTTTGACAGGAAAAAAAAAATCATCAAATCTTAAGTAGTAATACTTTGAATGAATATGATTACTTTAGAGATTTAGATGATACCGGTGATAACGAAGGAGTGGATGAGGTGGATGAGGTGCCTCTAGCTATGAAAGTAAATATTATAATTTGATGATTGATCGTGATCAAAAACTATATACTGATAGTATAAGATTTTTAAAGTTGATATTTATATTGCATTTGTATCATCTTAAATGTGTTAATGGATGGTCTATAAAATATTTTATTATGTTAATCAAATTATTAAAAGATGCATTTCCATAGAAAAACTTTTTGCCACCGTCTTGTTTCGAGACAAAGAAAAGCGTGAAGGATTTTAGTCTTATATATGAAAAAATTCATACATATTCTAACGATTGCATGCTTTATTGGGATAAAGGAGCTAATGATAAAATTTATAAAATTTATAGACTTTCTCTATGGATGGACCACAAAGAAGGTCACGGTGTGATCCATAATTTTAAGGGGGGATGGAAGGGATGCTTGTGAAGAAAATATCTTCCTTTAATAAAAATATCTTCCTTTAATACTAAGATTGCGAAGGCGCTTTATATGTCAATAAAGATTGCATCTTCACTGACATGGCAGAAGGAGAATTGCATAAAAGATGGCTTATTAAAATATCCTGTATATGGACTACCATGGAAATCGTTTGATGCTAAATACCCTGATTTTACTAATCATCCTTGAAATGTAAGGATTTCTTTAGCAAGTTATGGTTTCAATCCATTTTGCACAGCAAGTACTACTTATAGCACATGGCCTGTAATATTGGTTCCATATAACCTCGAGCCATGCGTATGTATAAACAATTTTCAATATTTTTATTAATTGTTATTGTTGGTGGAAAAGGGTCCAGGTAATGATATAGATATTTATCTTCAACCATTAATTCATGGATTGAAACAATTATGGGTGTTGATGCATTTGATGCTTCATATAGGCAAAACTTTAAATTGTGCACTACTCTTCTATGGATAATTAATGATATCTCCGCTTGTGCTAAGGTTAGAGTATAAAGGGATGCTTTGCTTGCGCCATATGTGCATATCAAACACATTCTAACAGAATGTATCATGGGTGAAAAATTTTGTTATATGGGCCTCCGTCAATGGTTAGAAAAAGATCATCCATTTTGGTTCCAAAAATATCAATTGTTGGCATTCAACAGTAGATCTCCTCATATTCCTGTAAGTGGAACTGAGATTCTAAGACAATTAAACGGTATAAATTTACTTACAGAAAATCATCTAAATCAACTAGGTAAAGATCTCAAGAAGAAGCAAACAATTAATTAGATCAAATGAACGGTACATATTGTATTAACGAGCATGAAGAGTCGGTGTTTGAGGATATTGATATTTTTGATGATTTAAATGATACTGAATATGGCCAGGAAGTGATACAAATGCAACCTCAAATGCTTCAACTAATGTGTAATCAACTTGAAAGAAAAAAAAAAGTATTTTCTTTAATTTACCATATTGGAAGCACAATCTTCAACGTCACAATTTATTTGTGATGCATATTGAGAAGAATGTTTGTGATAATGTGGTTGGGACATTACTGAACCTTGAGGGAAAGAGTAAAGATAATCTAAAACCACAATTTGATTTAAGAGATTTGTTTAAGGAGAGAGCTTCATCCTAAATTGGGACCTAATAATAAATGGAGTTATGCTCCAGCATCATACACTCTTACATCTAAGGAGAAAGATACATTTGTAAGTGTTTTGAAAAATATTAAGGTTCCAGATGGATATGCTTCAAATATATCAAGATGTGTGAATATGAAGGACAAGAAAATTAGTAGCCTAAAGAGTCATGATGGTCATTTATTGATGCAAGATATTCTTCCCACTACTTTAAGACCATCAAATTCTCATGAAGTTGTTATAGTTATCTCTTAATTGTCATCATTTTTTTAAATCATTATGCTCTAAAGTTCTTGATCTAATAGAAAATAATCAATTAGAGGTTCATGTTGCCAAAACAATTTGTTGCATGGAGAAAATTTATCTCCTAGTTTCTTTACTGTAATGGTTCACTTAACTATTCATCTAGCTGCAAAAGCTAAACATGGTGGACCTGTACAATATAGATGAATGTACCCTATTGAGAGGTATCCTTTTTTTTTTTTTTTTAATTGACCCTTCATAATGATATTAATTAGAATTGTCATCTCAAATTTAAATTGTCTTGCGCCTTTTATGCACTACTTTAATAGGGAATTAGTTCATTTCAAATCTAATATGTATAATAAAGCATATCTAGAGGGATCAATTGCAAAAGGTTATATTGCGGATAAATGTATAACATTTTATTCTAGATATCTAGAAAGTGTGGAGACAAGTTTCAATTGCCCATCTATGAATCCTAATAATTTCAGAAATAATTACATGTTCTCTACCGATGCAGTATTTTTGGGAAAAGCTGAAAGTACCATTTTGATAGCAAGACACTAGCACAAGCTCATCGCTGTGTCTTACTATGTTATGATCAAATTTTAAAATATCGCATGTTAATAAAATCACATGATATATTGAATTTTTTGTAACTAAGCCTTAGTAACTAATCAAATTAACCCATAAAATGTGTAGCAAATTTTTTGCTACATAGAAGCAATCAATCCAACCCTCTAAAGCTAATGAAACAATCGAGCAAAGATAGATGATAAAAAATTTCAAGATTGGTTATTGTCTTAGGTAAATTTTACAATGCAAAATAAATTTAATAGCAATTCTATAGCCAGTTCAGTGTGTCTATTTTTATTGCCTTTATTTATCATTATAAGTGCAAAACATGATTGAGAACAATTATCCAAATGAACTTGTGTCTATAGCTCAAGAGCCGAACAACATAATTAAGAAATATAGTGGTTGCACTATAAATAGTTTTAGATTCCATACACAGAAATGTGAAAAGATTTAGAAAAACACAAAATTCTGGAGTTATGGTTAAAGCATATGGAGAATCCTATTATGGCATACTCTCGGATATATGTGAACTATATCATTATGGGAAGTGTAAAGTTGTATTGTTTCATTGTGATTGGGTGTATGTCAAATCACTAAGAGGGTTGAAGCATGATGCAAATGGATCAACATTAGTTAATTTTTCAAAATTGATACACACTGGTGACAATTTGAAGGGTGACCCTTTCATATTATCTTCTCAAGCAAAATAAGTCTTTTACACGGATGATCCTCAAAACAATGGATGGTATCATGTGATTTTAACAAAACCAAGAGATTTGTGATATAAGGGAATCGTGTGAAGAAGAAGATATCGATGCCTATAACAGATGCATGGCTCCTAACATTACAATTCCTGAGTCAATAAAAGATTATAGAAACTTGGATCAGTCTGAAATTGAGGTAGAAAGCCATAAGTGATATATTATTCTTATCGACTAATCTAATTTTCTATTTTTTTATGAAAATAATTAATTGGACTTGTACCTATCGTTTACCTATTACTTTGTATATTTGTATTCTAAATTGAGAAATTTGGCATTTTTCCAATCTCTTCTTCATTGTTTCATGCTGATGTCTATGTTAAATTAATTAAAGGAATAGATACAGGTCTAGCTTTCATATGTGAGTTTTGTCTGGTGTTTCATTAAATTATTCCTTGACAATGCAAGTTTAAAGCCAAAGCATTATAATTTCAAGAAATAGATCAATAAACATTGCGTATATTAATTAATAGCAAAACATAAATTATTCTATAAAATTCCCATTGTCAGTACTATAAAATGAGACTGAAAATTCACAAGATGATCATCATGTGACTTATGAGATAATGCTTAAAATTTTGTAATAGCTAGGCTAATATGAAAGAAAACAAGACCTCATATGAAGTAACCTTATATATGAATTAAAGTAGTTTTTGCTTTGATAGTTCCTCATAATTTTCTATTTAGTTTGCTAATTTTTTTTTTCAAATTTATCCCATTTTATTGCCAGAGTTTTATTTAGAAACTTGTGATTAATCTCTCACTTAAAACTTGTGATGTCCCTAATCAAGTACGATAGATTAATTTGTATTTAAAGTTAATTCAATTTGATAGATTATGTTTTATAAACTTCTATAAACTTCTATTTGTTAAAAATTGAACTCAGGTGGAGTTGTTTATGAAAATTGAATATGCAATTGAATTTATCTTGAGTAACTAGTTATATTTGTCTAATCTCAATTACTATATATATATATATTGAATCCTCACAAGCTCCCCTCTTCTCATCTATAACTTTTCTTTTCCCATAATGTTTTTTAGAATCAAAGATGCATGTTGGGTTGATTTGGTGAGCTGATGGTAATTATTGAATGAAGAATTTTATCTTAATTTCACATAATCTATTGAATTTGCAATGTGCATGTGGTTGTCTTAGTTTGAGAGGCTGTGATTTTATTTAAATTGGAAATAGATATGACAAATAATTACTTATAGAGGAAGAGATGCATGTGTGATTATTGGGTATTGGTATTACTGTGTTGGGTTGCTTTGTTTTTCATTTCTTTACTATATTTGAGGCGATTTCATGACTTGTTGGAGTTTAGTTGTTGTGATTCTTTTCTTAAATTTAGATGAAAACTTGAATTAAGAGAGAGAGAGAGAGAGAGAGAGAGAGAGAGAGAGAGAGAGGTAAAAATAACGTCAATATGTGAGCTAGAAAAATTCAAGAAATAGAAAAAGAATTATATATATACATGCACATGAGAATTGAATATGTTTATGTTCTTTTGAGTTTCATAAATGAGATTGTTGGTAATTTGTGATGCATGGATTTGTTGGTTCAGATTTTTTTAAAAGGAGAGAATTGAAAGAAAGTATTAAATGAAACACCACTTGCAATTGGTTATACATTTTCAATGATTAAAGTACCAGCTATTGTAAAATGTATTAAAAATTTGTCATGCCACTGCGGTTATGTTCCTCTCCCTACCTTACTAAATAATTAGTGAATTGAATAACTTTTAGGCTATGCTCTTTAGGTTAGTAGTTAGAAAGAGAGTGGAAATTGCTCTTTGTTTCTTTTAGATTTTGAAACTTAATGTAAGTTCCCATTTTAAATCTCTAATCTAGCAAGGAAATGAGATGTAATATATGTTTTTTTTTTGAAAATTTCATTGGAGAAATTTGTTTGTACTTGCTGTAAGTTGTTTCTTAGTTTGCATATTTATTGCCCTATTTTAATAATTTCTTTTTTCAATATGTTTTAGTGCAGGACTTATAATGAATCCACCCAAACATTCAAAAAAGTTAGAATTTAGCACTCCAAACAATAACGGGTTACATCATACATATGTATATGGAAGTGTAAGGCCATAAAGTGACAAATCCACCACTCTAGTAGTATTAGAAAAGCCTAGGCCTAAGGATATATCATGAGCTGCACTCCAATCAATGAAGAACATAGTGCATAAATCAGTCAATATTGGATTTTCATCGGTTAAGCAAGCAACAAACACTTTTTGCTTGCTTACTAGCCCCAAGATAGGCTAATGTTGATATCCAAACCCTCATAGAGAAGACATTGATTCAGTTTAATATCTACATCGTAGAGAAGTCATCATTTAGCCTGATATCCACACCACAAATCAATCTTTGGTTCAATCATCAGTTCAACCTGATATCCACACCACAGATCAGTCACTAGTTCATTTGGAGTTGCCTCCATATCAACCGGATTATCATTCCTCAGAGCTACCGTCATCACATTCTAATCTCCATTTATCAAACTCCAATGAGGAAGATCAATCACCTAACTCCAATAAGAAAGGTTTCTGTAATGATTAAGAATCATCCAACCCATTGGCCTGGTTGGCTTGATCAACGCAAAGTAGTCTGCCCCGTTTGGGTTAGGGTCAAGCTATGAGCCAAATTTTTAGGCCTTGGGCTAGGGGTAAACCCAGCCCAACTCTACCTATGTACACCCCTATAGTTTGTATGTTATCAATGTTATTGATTATATTTGGATGCTTGAGGCTACAAGTGTTGGAATGTGCTTATTGGTCAGTGTTCTTGGGTGCATTCTTAGGTGTGTAGGAAGGTGATTGCTGGCTTGTTATTTAGCGTTGGCATGAGATGGGTTAGTCAAGCAACTGGGCTGAAGGATTATTTGAATTTTGACATAGCAGCAAGCTATTGAGCACTTGAGAATGTTGTATTTCGATTGTTTTATAGGTATTTGAATTTCTGGTTTGCTTTTGTGTGGTTATGTTGCAGATCATTCTGCTTAGGGATTTATTTTCAGGTTTGCTTTTGTGTGGTTATGGTTGCAAATTATTCTACTTTGGGCTTTGTTGTGATTGGGGATTATATTTTTGAATTCTCGAAAAGTTATATATAGTGTTATAGAGGTTACAAAATTGTATTTGAAATAATTTTATGTACTGTTGGAAATTGTTAGGGGTTGTCACTAGGTTGTTAGGGGCCGTTATGAACAGTTAAGAATGAATCCAACTACTCAGTGAGAAGATAATTATATAACAAAAGAAAAACAAATAAGGTTTTTCTCATATACTAACTAATATAAAATTTTACACTATTGCATAATAATTTCTTTCTTAAAAAAACATAAATTCACAATATCATGTCATAAAATATAATCATATAATTTTATACACTCAATATATATAGTCCATAGATAACATAATACCGTAGGTGCAAGTAAACATATATTTACTGCAACCTAAGGGTAAAATATGGCATCTTGAGCACAGTAATGACGCATGGCAGCACTAAGAGCAAATATTCATAGTTATACACATGTGCAGGGCTGCTTCCAAAGGGCGACCACTTAATATACGCCCCAAAGGCTATATGTATACCAAACGATGTCCCAAAGATAGTATCATATCATACTCCAGTAATTCATTTAACACACCGTCATCACAGATGTCTGTTTTATTAGAATTGTATCTTATTTATTATGATGATTATTGTTTTCTTCAGGTTTTTTGGTAGTTTTAATCTGTTTATTTAGTGATTTCAGCAACTTTGATAGTTTTAATTTATTTCAATGTTTGTCATTTTTACCCTAGTTTTTAGTGTGTGTTTATGTATTTTTGGTTAATGTTTAATTTGATTCTTGTTTAAAGTTTGTTTAAAGTGTTTGTTTTAGGTTAATATGCAGAATATTTCCTTGGAAGAAAGAATAGCTTGAAGTAGCAAGACACGGCCAAGCCACTGGCCGTGTCTCACCTTAAGGGCAAAACCAAGGAACCAAGAGAGGAAGGAAAATTTGGCAGTAGGTGACACACTCAGGTGACACGGCCAAGCCATGTGACACGGCCATAAGCTTGGCCGTGTCCCATACTTAGCCAAGGAAGAAGACTAAACAAAGAAGAACAAAGAACGAAGGAATCAGTAGGTGACACACTCAGGTGACACGGCCAGGAGCTTGACCATGTCACACTCAATTCCAAAGAAGCAAAGATGAAGGATTACACAGAAGCTGACAAATTCAGGTGACACGGCCAAGCCACTGGCCGTGTCACATGACACGGCCACCAGCTTGGCCGTGTCACTCCATGGACTAAAGGAAGAAAGAAAACGTGAATTTTTAAGCGAGGTTTCGTATAAATAAGAGGATTACGATTTTTGAAATAACACAGTTTTTCAGCCGTCAAACATAAACTTTTGAGATTCCATTTGTTTTCTTTAAGAATTTTGATTACACTTTAATGCAAACAGTCTAGATTAAATTTGTTTTAGCCACTGCAATATTCTTCTAGCAAAGATCTGAACAAGAGATTCTTCAGAAGCTAAAGAAAGTTTGTAATTTGGTTTTGTTCTCAAACTTTATCTCTTAAGTTTCATTGGAATTGTATTCATGAATTCTATTATGTCTAAATTAATTTCTTTGAATTTTAATGAGATGAATCTGTTTGACAACATTATTATGAACTAATTTGATCTAGTCTAGGGTTTGTATGGATCTACTATGATTGTTTGAATTGGTTATTGCTCTTAACTAAATTATTTCTTTAGCCTTAATTGAATGGATTACTATTAATATATAATTGATTGGCCACCAATTATGTGTTTTAGGTATTAGATGAAGGATTGAGAAATGAAGTCTAATGCTGGAACAATTTAATTAGGGACTTAGGTGAATTAGAAATATAACCTAAGAAAAGGATCATTTTAATTGTAACAAGATTATTTGGAAGAGGTTTGAATGCGAGAGCTTATTTCCTTGATTCGAATAATTAAGTTGCTTGAAATTTGATCTTTGAAATTAAATTGGTTGAGAGGAATAGCCATTCATATATATAAGTTAGTAGAGAAGTGCAAACCCTAGACCTTTCTATTAAGTGAATCAATATATCAGCTCAGTTTACTTTTATTGTTTTAAATTCCACTCGATCTGTCTTCATTAGTTGTTAGCAATTTAAAGTTATTAATAATTTGTTATTTGCAATAGATAATCAATTAGCTATTCTAGCTTCCTTGTGAGACGACCTTAAGGTGTTCACCAAAATACTACAGCAGCCTCGTATACTTGCGAGTGTAGTTCTAGTAGTGTTAATTAGAGCGCAACAAGTTTTTGGCGCCGCTGCCGGGGAAGCTAATTAGCGTAATTGTTTATTAGGCATAAACATTTTAAATTATTTTCATTGTTTACATTTTATTTTATTTGTCTTTTGCTTTTAATAATTTTTTTTTCCAGAAATTTTGTTTATGCAAGGTAGGAGATCACTCGGAGGAGAACTATACCCAGCTATTCCAGAAATTCAGAGAGTGAAAAGGAGCAGAGAAGAGTTTGAACTGTACACCGAATTTGATACAGAGGAGGACACTTCTGATTTTGAGTCGGATACTGCACAATCTACCAATATGGGAGAAGAAAGGCAAAGAACTATGAGGGATTTTGCCAGACCTGTCATTGGAACTTCCACATCTCGTATAAGATTGACAGATGCAGCAAGAAATTATGAGTTGAAGAACATCCATTACAACATGCTACCATCATTCTATGGAGTTCCAAATGAAGATCTTTTGAACTTTATTCGGGATTTCTACTCCACCCTCAACACATTTCCATTAGGAGGATTAACAGAAGACCAGTTGAGGATGAGGTGCTTTCCGTACACATTGAAGGATAGGGCAAAAAGCTGGCTTATAATATTGCCTGAAAATTCTTTTACAACTTGGGAGCAAGTTTATAACAAGTTTATGGGCAAATTTTACTCACATCAGAAGACAGCTGAATTAAGAGGGAAAATAGCTACATTCTCTCAATTTGAAGGAGGGCCATTTCATGAGGCTTGGGACAGGTTTAAGATGTTATTGATCTAGTGTCCACACCATCACTACCCACTTCAACTTCTGAATCAGTTTTTCTATGACGGTCTAACCCAGCAATTTCAGAACACTGTTGATAACACAGCTGGGGGAGCTATGGGAGAAAAGACAACAGTTGAAACTTATGAAATCTTTGAAATATTAGGAGCTAATTCTCAACAGAAAAGTGTAAGAGGAAGAAGTAAAGGGGTGAATCAATTGGAAGCCAACAGTGAGATGGTCAATCAGATAGCTAAATTGACAAGGCAAGTGCAGATGCTGAACATGAAGAACAATACTTCTTCATCCACTCAAGAAGTGTGTGGAATTTGTGGAACTTTCGGGCATGGAGCAAATATATGCCCCTCTGCATATGAGTCTTATAGAAATGAGGCTGAGCAAGTCAATGCTATGGGGGGATATCAACCAAGGGCCCGGAATGATCCTTACTCAAATACTTACAATCCTGGTTGGCGGAATCATCCAAATTTTTCCTGGGCAACAAATAATTCTCAATAATCTTTCCATTTGCTCCAGAGACAAAACCAACCGCAGGGTCAAACTTCAAATCAAGGGCAGCCTAAGAGAGAGAGTTTGGAGGATAGTTTACAGGCCTTTATCTAAGTCAGTGCTAAGAATCAAGAGATGAATAACAAAAGGCTGGATTCATTAGAAGCATCTTTTAAGAAAGTGGAGACCCAAGTGGGACAACTTGCACAACATATGCAAATTCAACAAAAAGGGAAATTTCTGAGTCAACCTGAATAGGCACAAGTAGTGACTGTTCTTAGAAGTGGCAAGGTAATAAATAATGATGTTGAAAATAATTCTGTGAATGCAGGTGATCAAAAGAACAAAAAGGAAGGAGAACCAGAGAACAAAGGTACTGGAGAAAGATCAATGAAGAAATCCCCTTCAGTAGATTTACACAAGACAAGTAATCCATACCGGCCACCTATACCATTCCCCAGCAGATTGAAGAATGATAAACAAGATAGGCAATTTTCAGACATCTTCAACATGCTGTCTAAGGTAAGTATTAACTTACCCTTACTTAAAGCAATAAAGAACATGCCGGCTTATGCCAAATTCTTCAAGGAACTGAACACCAAGAAAAAGAGGTATGAGCCAAATGAAAAGGTGATAGTGTCAGAGGTAGTTAGTGCTGTTTTGCAGCATAAACTACCTCCGAAGCTAAAGGATCCTGGTAGTTTCATAATTCAAATTACTATGGGTAATGGAAAGGGGACTAATGGCATGTGTGATTTAGGAGCTAGTGTAAATTTGATGCCTTATTCTGTGTATCTTGAATTAGAACTTGGGGAACTTAAACCGACCAAAATGGTATTGCAATTAGCTGACAGATCTCTTAGATTCCCTAAAGGGGTTATAGAAGATGTGTTAGTAAAGGTTGGTGGGTTGATAGTGCCTGTGGATTTTATAGTTCTTGACATGGAAGGAAGTAATTCTACACCATCTGCACATACTATTCTACTGGGTAGGCCTTTTATGGCTACTACCAACACCTTGATAGATGTTAAAAATGGTAAATTGTCAATGATTGTCTTGGGATAAACGGTTAAATTTTCTATTTTTAACACTTCTCTCATTCTTACAACTGCATTATATGAGGATTGCTCTTTAATTGATTGTATTGACGCAGTTGTTTCAGATGTTTTCTTGCAGACAGGTTCCTCGGATAAATTGGAGCTGGCACTAACCTTAGATCGTGGTTTGGATATTTTTGATTTAGAAATAGCCAGTTGCCTTGAGACATTAGAGAGTGCTAAAATAGAGGAACTTAAGGAGGACCCAATATTTGAACTTCCCTCCATCCAAAAGGAAGAGAAGAATCCTTCACTTGAGTTAGAACTGAAAGAGTTACCTAAAAACCTGAAATATGTGTTTTTAGGAGATCACAACACATTACCTATGATAATATCTAGCGAACTTAGTGAAAGGGAAGAGATGAGGTTGGTGAGTGAGCTTAAAAGATTGAAAAGAGCAATAGGATGGGGATTGAGTGACATCAAAGGTATTAGCCCTTCAATGTGCATGCATAGAATCACCTTAGAAGAGGGAGCTAAAACTGTGAGGGAGACCCAAAGGTGCCTTAACCCAAACATGAGTGAAGTGGTTAAGAAGGAAGTGCTCAAATTGCTTGATGAAGGAGTGATATATCCAATAGCTAATAGTGAGTGGGTGAGCCTAGTACATGTAGTGCCTAAGAAATCAGGAATCATTGTGGTGAAAAATGAAAAGAATGAATTGGTTTCTACTAGGACTACTACTGGGTGGAGAATGTGTATCGATTATAGGAAGTTGAACAATGCCACAAAGAAAGACCATTTCCCTCTTCCTTTATTGATCAGATGTTGGATAAACTTTCTGGACACTCACATTATTATTTTTTGGATGGACTTTTAGGTTACTATCAGGTGCCGATATCACCAGAGGATCAATCCAAGACTACTTTTACTTATCCTTTTGGGACTTATGCATTTCGGTGTATGCCCTTTGGGTTGTGCAATGCGCCTGCAACTTTTTAGAGATGCATGATGTCTGTCTTCACAGACTTGATAGATGATTTTATTGAGGTATTTATGGATGACTTTTCTGTTTTCGGTGATTCTTTTAATAATTGCCTCAATAAACTTGTTCTTGTGCTTGAGAGATGCATTGAATGTAACCTCACTTTGAGTTGGGAAAAGAGTCATTTCATGGTTACTCAGGGCATTGTATTAGGCCATGTTGTGTCGAGTAAAGAGATTGAGGTGGATAAGGCTAAGGTAGATGTGATTGCTAAGTTACCCCCACCTACCTCTGTTAAGGGAATAAGAAGTTTTCTAGGGCATGCAGGTTTTTACCGGAGGTTTATTAAAGATTTTTCTAAAATAAGCCAACCATTGTGTCATTTGCTTGGGAAAGATGTTCCATTTGAGTTTACTGCACAATGCATGCAAGCCTTTAATTCCCTTAAGGAAAAACTGACTAGTGCACCGGTAATTGTAGCTCCTGTTTGGTCTTTACCTTTTGAAATTATGTGCGATACCTCTAATCATGCAGTAGGAGCTGTTATTGGGCAAAGGGTTGAGAAATTTTTGAGAGTGATCTATTATGCTAGCTTGACCCTGAATAGTGCGCAAATAAATTACACAACAACTGAAAAGGAAATGTTAGCTGTTGTTTTTGCCTTAGATAAGTTTAGAGCATATTTAATTGGGTCAAAAATTATTGTGCATTCTGATCATGCAGCTCTAAAATATCTTTTGACAAAACAACATGCTAAACCTCGCTTAATTAGATGGGTGTTGTTATTGCAAGAATTTGATTTCCAAATCAAAGATACTAAGGGAAGTAAAAATATTGTAGCTGATCATTTATCTAGATTACCCTTTTTTGGTGAAAATCTTGCATCTAATAGCATTCATAAAAATTTAGAAGCATTTCCTGATGAGCAGCTGTTTGTGGTAATGAATGCACCTTGGTTTGCAGATATTGCTAACTATCTTGCTTGTGGTATTTTGCGTTCTGACATGTCATTTCAGGAAAAGAAAAGGTTTTTGCACGTGAGTAAATTTTATTTTTGGGATGAACCTTACCTATTCTGGATATGCAAAGATGAGATAGTTCACAGGTGTATATCTGAGGAAGAACAACTGAGTGTTCTTCAATTTTATCATGACCTTCACTGTGGTGGTCATTTTGGAGGAAGAAAGACTGCAGAAAAGGTGCTTCAAAGTGGTTTTTATTGGCCTACTCTATTCAAAGATGCTCAAGAATATTGTAAGCATTGTGACCGCTGTCAAAGAGTGGGTAACATTGGGAGGAGGAATGAAATGCCCCTTCAATCATATATTGTTGTTGAACTATTTGATGTGTGGGGAATAGACTTTATGGGTTCTTTTTCCAAGTTTTTTGGTTATGAATATATTTTAGTTGTTGTTGATTATGTTTCAAAATGGGTGGAGGCAATCCCCACCCGTACTAATGATGCTAATGTGGTTGTTAAATTTGTGAAGGAAAATATTCTTAGCAGATTTGGCACGCCAAGAGTGATAGTCAGTGATGGGGGAAGTCATTTCTGCAACAAACTTTTTGAGAAATTAATGCACAAATCTGGTGTGAAACACAAGGTGGTGACCCCATACCATCCACAGACTTCTGGACAAGTTGAGACATCCAACAAGCAAATAAAAGGAATTATGGAGAAAACAGTCAACTTATCAAGGAAGGATTGGGCGAGTAGATTGCATGATGCATTGTGGGCATATCGCACTGCTTTCAAGACTCCTTTGGGTATGAGTCCATACCGATTGGTTTTTGGTAAGGCTTGTCATTTACCAGTGGAGTTGGAGCACAAAGCGTATTGGGCAATCAAGACTCTAAATTTAGACTTGGACAAGGCAAAGAGAGAACGTTTTCTGCAAATTTCAGAGTTAGATGAACTGAGGAATGAGGCATATGAGAGTTCGAGGATTTATAAGGATCGCACTAAAGCACTTCATGACAGAATTATAGTGCGAAAGACATTGAGCCCAGGTATGAAAGTTTTGCTTTTTAATTCTCATCTCCGTCTGTTTCCAGGAAAACTCAAGTCTCGATGGAGTGGTCCTTTCGAGATAACTCAGGTATATCCTTTCGGTGCTATAGAATTGCTTAACTCTTGAACAAATGAAACTTTTAAAGTAAATGGACAGAGAGTTAAACCATATAATGAAGGGTTCCAAGAAGTAAGGATCATCGATAGCACTTTGATCAACGATCCTTAAGTCTTGTAGTAATGTCCAGCTACACGACATTAAAGAAGCGCTAATGGGAGGCAACCCATCGGTTTGCATTTCTTTTCATAGTTGTAATTTTATATTCAGCAATTTTGATTTTATGTTTGGTTTAAATAAATGGAATGGGTGCTTTGATCGGTTTTTTTTTATTTTTCTAATGTGTTTCAGGGTTAATCAAAGAAGAGGATTGCATTTCTTTAAGATTTGGTGACACAAAAAAAAAGATCCAAAATGGCAGTGAATGACATGGCCACTTGACACGGCCAAGCCACTGGCCGTGTCAAGCCAACCCAAATTCATCAATTTACACAGCCCCTGACACGGCCAACAAGCTTGGCCGTGTCACACAAACACGGCCAAGCTTCTCCCCAAGTCTCTCTTCTTTATTTTGCAATCCTCTGTTCACAGTGTCAAACACAGTCATGGGATACGGCCAAGTCACTGGCCGTGTCCCTCCAAACTCATCAAACACGGCCAAGCTAATCCAAGCTTGGCCGTGTCACTTCAATTTTAAAGTTTAAAAACACGGTTTTAGCACTTTTAGTTCATTTCAATCCCTAGTTTTTCTTTTTGTTTCCTTTCTCTCTCTTGACTTTTTCTCTCAAAAACCTCCATTGTTGTTCTTTCAAAGCTTCCAAAATCCCATTAATTCTCAATTTCCTTCACCAAAATTGAAATTAATCCGTTCAATCTTCTTCTTCTCTCATAAAAAATCAATCTAATCTGTTTAAGTTTTAAATTTTTCCAGACCTTTAATTATGCCAAGAATAAAGATGGTGTCCCACCATAAGAGGAAGCGTCTTCCAACTGCAGGTGCATCTTCATCTTCTTCATCTTTAAAGAGAGCAACTCTTTTAGCTAGGGGGTTCTTTCCGACGAGGTATGTAAGCGATGAATCCCTTCATGCTCTTCATATTAGGGATAATTTTTATAGTTATGTTCAAAACCTTGGGTGGGAGAAACTAGTCTCCTTTCGAGCTTTGCAATTTTAAGAGCTTACTTTGGAATTTTTAACATCTCTTAAGGTTGAAAGAGATGAACAGAAGATTTGCTCTAGGTTGAATTTTAAGTTGCTTGGGAAATCATTTGTAGTTAGTATTGAGCAATTGAATGTTATATTTTGTTTCCATCAACACGGTGAAAAGTTTGTACCTAAGGATTTTAAATAGCAATTTGCTTGGGGAGTATTGGGCTCGGGAACTTATGTGGCCAAATTGACCAAGGCAACTAAATTGAGCAATCCCGCTCTTAGGTATTTGCATCGCTTTATGTCCTGTGGGTTCTTTGCTCGGAAGGAAAGCCCGAGTGTAGTGGAACTTAGTGAACTCTTTTTCTTAGATTGTGCTTGTAATGCAATACCCATTAGTACCGGCTATTGGTTGGTCGATGTTTTTGATAATGTGGCAAACAAAAAGAAAGGGGCTATTTGTATTGGAGGATTGGTTACCACATTGGCAACAACCCTTCTTGATGATTTTGACCCGAGTAACTGTCGTATGACTAAAATTTTGGGTAATGATTCATTGGATTTGGCTACACTTGAGAAGATGCATATGGTTGCGAGTAGGGGAGGGGCCTATGTGATGGCTTCAGCTGAGCCAGAAGCACCGGGGGGCAGACAAAAGAGAACAAGAGTCCAGGAGGAGTCCGACTCGGATTCTCTTGATTTGGAAGAAGATGCTCCGATCCCAGATAATCAGGAGATACTTAATAGGATAAAGGCACTGGAGAGTAAGGTAGATCGTAACCATGCTGCGATCTTGCAACAGTTGGACCAAATCAATAGAAACCTTACTAAGATTCTGAGTCTCCATCCTTCGGCTGCATCATCATCACATCCTCCTTCACCGTAGATCAAATTGGCTCTAATCTTTTGAGACAATTCCTTACTTTCTTGTGTTTAGTTATAGCATATTTTTGTTGTTATTTTTTGTTTTTGATTTTAATGTTAACATTTTACATTTTGGATATTTAATTTTATATATTGTATTTTGTTTTTGAACAATTGCTGTTTGTGATGAAAAGGTAGAGTTTGCCTCACAAGGGAACGATGGAAAACAAGTTGTACCTTCACTCTTTTTCTTTAGTATTCTTGTTTTCCATTGAGGACAATGTAATTTATAAGTGTGGGGTAATCTTTAAGCTTTCCTTTAATTCTTGTTTTGTTTGTCTTTGTGTGTTATATTATGCGTTGTGCATGGCATAATTGTTGGAAACTTATTGACTTTTCTGTGATTCTAGCATTATATTTGAGCCTTTATTATCTGCATAGAGATTAGCATTTGAATTCATTCAAGATCAATTTTCACATTCTGCAATTTATGACATATGAATATTATTATCAATTGATTTTCTTTTCTTAAGTGTGGACCTTTATGATTTTGCATCTCTAGAGCTTGCTTTTGCATACTAATTGAACTCACATTATGATTTCATCTCAAGTTTTAAAATGATGAAGGCAAATTAGGATTATCCCTTTAGCTTAAAAAGACCTCCCTTAATTATGAATTCCTTAGTGAGCCAAGTTGAGCCTTTGACTTTTTCTTGATTGATCAACACAATTCACAACTCAAAATTTTCTTATTATCATCATACCTGCATTAAGGAATGGAGTTTCTTATGATATGACAATAGGGTGGTTTAATTCGTAAGTGTGAGGTAAGCAAATAAAAAAATATATAGTATTGCTTTAGTAAGATTTGGGGCTGAAATGCATACTTTGCACAATATATTTGACTAAGAGTCAATTATTCTTTTCCTCTACATTTTAAGCTAGATGTTCCATGCAATTTTATATTTTGTATATATATATATATATAATATAAAAGAAAATAAAAGAGAAGATATATATATATACAAAAATTCATATATTTTCTAGCAGTAGTCATCAAAGAGGAATGTGGACTCATGTACTTTTCTTTAAGTATGCAAGTACGTGAGATTATCAAGGGTTGGTGAATATGCCATTTGAGAGAGTTATGAGTTTCTTAGCAAGAGTATTGTCTAATTTAGATACTCCATTTCTTGATGCTCCAACTTAAATGTCTTTTCTCACACCTTCACCTTAGCCCCATTACATCCAAATAAAAAACCTTCGGATTATTTTTTGAGAAAATTAGTGAGAGAGATTGGATAATTAAGCAAGTTTATGGCAGTATACAGTCATGAGTGGTTTGAGTGAATTAACCTTTGAAATCGAGTGAAACACTTAGATGAGAGATGAGATTTGTTATGTCTGGATTAATGAATGAGTTAAGAAAATCTTGATTGAAGTAAATTGCAATTATTTATGGCTGAGTCTTAAAGGATTTCATCTTATATACTGGAATTATAGTTAAGGTTGTTTGAGTTTTTAATTTATGCCATGTGAATTTGCTTGAAGTCAAGTAAAGTTTTAAGTGTGGGGTAGTTGTTTTATTAGTTTTTGTCATAGAATTGTATCTTATTTATTATGATGATTATTGTTTTCTTCAGGTTTTTTGGTAGTTTTAATCTGTTTATTTAGTGATTTCAGCAACTTTGATAGTTTTAATTTATTATAGTGTTTGTCATTTTTACCCTAGTTTTTAGTGTGTGTTTATGTATTTTTGGTTAATGTTTAATTTGATTCTTGTTTAAAGTTTGTTTCAAGTGTTTGTTTTAGGTTAATATGCATAATATTTCCTTGGAAGAAAGAATAGCTTGAAGTAGTAAGACACGGCCAAGCCACTGGCCGTGTCTCACCTTAAGGGCAAAACCAAGGAACCAAGAGAGGAAGGAAAATTTAGCAGTAGGTGACACACTCAGGTGACACGGCCAAGCCACTGGCCGTGTCACATGACATGGCCACAAGCTTGGCCGTGTCCCATACTTAGCCAAGGAAGAAGACCAAAGAAAGAAGAGTAAAGAACGAAGGAATCAGTAGGTGACACACTCAGGTGACACGGCCAAGCCACTGGCCGTGTCACATGACACGACCAGTAGCTTGGCCGTGTCACACTCAATTCCAAAGAAGCAAAGATGAAGGATTACACAGAAGCCATTGGTCGTATCACATGACACGGCCACCAGCTTGGCCGTGTCACTCCATGGACTAAAGGAAGAAAGAAAACACGAATTTTTAAGCGAGGTTTCGTATAAATAAGAGGATTAGGGTTTTTGAAAGAACACAGTTTTTCAGCCGTCAAACATAAACTTTTGATATTCCATTTGTTTTCTTTGAGAATTTTGATTACACTTTGATGCAAACAGTCTGGATTAAATTTGTTTTAGCCACTGCAATATTCTTCTAGCAAAGATCTGAACAAGAGATTCTTTAGAAGCTAAAGAAAGTTTGTAATTTGGTTTTGTTCTCAAACTTTATCTCTTAAGTTTCATTGGAATTGTATTCATGAATTCTATTGTGCCTAAATTAATTTCTTTGAATTTTAATGAGATGAATCTGTTTGACAGCATTATTATGAACTAATTTGATCTAGTCTAGGGTTTGTATGGATCTACTGTGATTGTTTGAATTGGTTATTGCTCTTAACTGAATTATTTCTTTAGCCTTAATTGAATAGATTACTATTAATATATAATTTATTGGCCACCAATTATGTGTTTTAGGTATTAGATGAAGGATTGAGAAATGAAGTCTAATGCTGGAACAATTTAATTTAGGACTTAGGTGAATTAGAAATATAACCTAAGAAAATGATCATTTTAATTGTAACAAGATTATTTGAAAGAGGTTTGAATGCGAGAGCTTATTTCCTTGATTCGAATAATTAAGTTGCTTGAAATCTGATCTTTGAAATTAAATTGGTTGAGAGGAATAGCCCTTCATACATATAAGTTAGTAGAGAAGTGCAAACCCTAGACCTTTCTATTAAGTGAATCAATATATCAGCTCAGTTTACTTTTATTGTTTTAAATTCCACTCGATCTGTCTTCATTAGTTGTTAGCAATTTAAAGTTATTAATAATTTGTTATTTGCAATAGATAATCAATTAGCTATTCTAGCTTCCTTATGAGACGACCTTGAGGTGTTCACCAAAATACTACAGCAGCCTCGTATACTTGGGAGTGTAGTTTTAGTAGTGTTAATTAGAGCGCAACAATGTCTCTATTAGAAAACATATAATAAGTATATTTAGAACATTTACTTAACTTTATCAATAAATAATTATCATACTATAATTTAAACATCAGCTTACCATTATTTGTTCTCATTTTAAATATATTCATAACTAATATTTTATCTTTCTAAATTCTTTTTATAAAATTAATTTTATCATAAAATAATTTTAACAAATCATATATATATATAATAAAAAATACCAATATTATATAATTATTCACTCACCTTAGTCAAAAGTTAAATTCGTATATCCAACTGTATCTCCTTCAAGATTTATTTCAACTGTTGAATCCATTCTTAGAGTAATAAAATAATTATTAACTAAAGAATATCCTAAAATTGTCAAAATAATATGATATAAGAGTACGCATCAAAACTACTCATAATTTCTAATGAAGTTTAAACTATATTTTAGTATAAGTCAGTTATTTTTCTAATTATTACAATTCATCTTTTTATCTAATTGTCTCATATAGTTTTAATCAACTTATCATAGTTTGGATGTCCAAAAATACTAAATATTTAAATTATCTCAAAATTCAATTATATTAAATAAATAAATTTATTATTATTATTATAATATTAATATTACTAATAAATTTATTTTATTAAACTTTTAATAATGTTTATTTAATTTACTTATAAAATATCTATTTAATATTTAAATTATATAGTAAATTGACGTTAAATAAATTATAAAAGAATAATTTTATAATTATCTTTCAATTATAATTAATAATTTATTCACTTTAATTTTTCTAAAGATATTAACTTACCACAATAATAATGAAAATAATATATTTTTTTATTATTTTATTAAATATAAACTTTACATATTTTATTAAACATAAATTTACACAATTACTTTTACTTATAAGAATTATTTAAATTTAATATTCATTATCAATTTACTTAACTAGTTCTTTAATAATTAAACTTTTACAAAAATATCCTTTAAATAGAATATTGTTATTTAGTTCAATTTTTCTTATTTTTTCATATTAAATTTTTATAATAATAATAATAATAATAATAACTATAATAATAATATTAATAATAGTAATAATGATACTAAAATTGATATTTACTAGTCATAATAATTATAATAATTTTTTTGTAATAAATTTAATAATAATATTTAATTACCACAATCATAACAATATTAACAATCAATTACTACTTAACATTAATTATATTTTAATAATTACTATTGTTCGTTCCTAAATAATAATAATAATAATAATAATAATAATAATTAATATGATAATAATTAAATGATAATAATAACATTAATAATAAAAATTTAATTATTCTAATTAATAGAAATTTTAAATAAATAATCAGTTTTATAAACTTTAAACATAATACTTTAACTATTAAATCATTTAAAAATCATATATTCAATATATTTATTTAACAATTAATAACTATTTACATTAAAAATAATTATATGATAGAAATAATTATTACTAAATTAATCAATATATTTGTTAATTACCTTTATTTCAATTTATTATTGTTAATAATAATCTTAATTACTATATAAATTTTGATAATAATATTAATAATTATTATAATTTAAATAAATAAATACTTTAATTTATAAAATTTTTACTTAATAATAATAACATAGTAATTTATAAATTAGTTAACTAATTTCATGCATATTCATATATATATATATATATATATAATTAGACACTATTAATTTTTTCTTTAATCTCCATAAATTTGTCGGATTTCCTAACTTCTTTCGTAATCTCAATTTTTAACTTTTTATTCATCTATAAATATTCACTTAAAATTTTAATCATGTATATTAGATACATATATGTACTTATATGTAAAATTTCAGATTTTTCTATATTCATTTAATATATTTGAAAATTAGATTTTCCTAATTTATAGATTCTATTTTTTTAATACTTCTTCTGGTAGTATCTATTTTTTAAATTTTTATATATACCAAACCTTTATAAAAATTCTTAAAATTTTAACCACATAATATGGACATGTATAGAATATCTCATATTAAATATCATAATTTTATACTTTATTTATTATATTTTTAAATTATTTTTATTCAATCCTACTGATTATGTTCTTTCATTTGATACTCTGGCAGTGTCAATATTTGATTTTATTTTTATAAATAAAAATTTATAAAAATTTATGAAATTTTAACTATATTTCCTAGACATATATATGATATTGTATGTAAAATTTTAGATTTTTCTAGACTGATTTATTATTGTTTTAAATAGCTTTCTCAACCTTTACAGATTCTGAAATATTAGGACAAATCTAGTAGTTTGTGTTCCTCTATTTGTATTTAACAGTAAATAATTTTTAAAAATTTTAAAATTTTATACACACATTATTAACACATAGATAAACTATGAAATAAAATTTATGTTCATTGAGATTCTCTAGATTAGTATAAAAATTCGAATAAAATTACTCTACATAATACAAACAGAAATTTCAGCAACTATCATGTTCACATTTATTATTTTTATTTTCATGCTTCAAATTAATTCTTTAATTTAATTTAATTAAATTAAATATAAATCTTAATCCACCAGTGAATTTCTACTTAAATTTTCTTTTTAATGCTTTTAGATTAAGTATATTTGGAACACTTACATATTTAGTACTTAGTGGCTTTGAGCTTATTCTTCAAGTCCATCTCCATTTCCTTGCTTCAATCATCAAGCTTTTATCCTTGCTTCAATCATCAAGCTTTTAAATTCATGTATCTTCTTTTTTCCCTCATCCTCTACTTTTTTTTTTAGTTCATATTCTCTCTTTGTCTCTCCATCCATATCTTTCTCTCTTCCTTTCTCATAATAATTTCTATAACATATACACATATACACCTACTTAATTAAAAATAAAAAAAAATCATTTTAACACATTTTTTTTATTACACACCTGACAATTTATTATTTATTTTATTTTTTTTGTGTAGCCATCCACTCTCCATCCCAAATTGGAGTGGGCCACTTTTTTTTTTATTATGATAGTTATTTGTTTATTTATTATTATTATTCCTCTACTTTAATAATTCTTTCAATAATACACCTATTGATAATTTAAAATCTATAATTTAATCAATTTTTAATTATTTAATTAGTTGCAAATTAATAATATACCATCTATAATTCAAACTTTAATTATATATTATTTATTTATTTTTTATGATTATTATTTTACTCAAATGATTATATTACATCAAACTTTAATTTTTTGATTATTTGCTTGTCAATAAATATTATCACTATTATTATCACTTTGATTATTATTCTATAAATTATTTGATTGCTTTATTATAATTATTATAATTATTATTTTATTTATTTTTTATAACTTAACTAATAACTTAAAAATTATTTGATGTATTATATGTATATGCACATGCTACCTAGCATAATAGTAAACTATTATCTATTCTTTCTTTCCAATTTATGTTCAAATCACAGTGATGTTAAATACATTTTTTTTATATTTTTCATTTTTTATATCAATAATTTAATGATAATAATTTTTGTAATAATAATACTCACTTAACATTAAAAATTCTGATTTTATTTATAATTATTATTTTTATTCAACTACTCTAATTATTAAATTAACTATCTTTAAATTATTTATTTATTGTAATTTATTAAGTTTGTCTCTTAATAATATTATTGTTACTATTTATTATTATTTTTTTAAATATAAGGTATTACAAATTACCTTTAACTATCTTCTAAAAGTCCCCTAACTGTTATTTAAAATTCTCTATGGTAGTCTCTAACATACTATGAAAGTTAAAATTTGTAATAGAAATATATTTACATAATTTTGATGCATAAAAAAAAGATATTAAATTAGAAAGCTCTTAGCTGTCCTTAGTTATCTCTGACTATCCCTAACCTTACCTCTAACTATTCATAATTGTCATTTAAAATACTCAATAATTCTCTCCAATGCACTATATAGATTAAAATATGAAATTAGTTTTTAATTACAAAATTTTGATTTGCAACTGATAAAAATATTAAATTAGAAAGCCCCCTAGCTACTTCTAACTATCTATAATTCACCTTTAATTATCATTAACTAACACTTAAAATACTTCATAATACTCCATAATAAACTATGTATATTACAATATGAAATTAAAATCTGTTTGTAAGATTTTAATTTATAACTGAAAAAATGTTAAACTAAAAAGCCTCTAATTATTCCCAACTCATATTTAACTTACATTTAAAACAATCTATAATACTTTCTAATGCACTATGTATATTAAAATATGAAATTAAATCTATTTGTAAAATTTTCATTTACAATTGATAAAATGTTAAATTAGAAAGCCCCTAATTGCCTCTAAATATCTCTAACTCACCTTTAACTATTTCTAATTATCATTTAAAATACTCCATAATACTATCTAACATACTATATATATTAAAATTTAAAATTGCAACTGAAAAAAAAATAAATTAGAAAGCCCCTAACTATCATTAAATATTTCTGACTCACATCCAACTACTCCTAACTATCATTTAAAACACTCTATAATATTTCCAAATATAGTACATAGATTGAATTATGAAATCCGAATATGCAACTAAAAATAATAATTTAAACAGCTGCTAATTGTCTCTAATTTCTCTTAACTATCCCTAGCTTACCTCTAATTAATTCCTAACTTTCATTTAAAACACTTCATAATATTATTATTGTTAGATTTTGTCTTTATTATCATTTAAAACACTTTATTTGCTTTTTTTTTAATGATTATAGGCTATTGATACAATAGTTGAAATGTATGTTCCCAACCATTGTGTTGACAGATTTGATTGTTACTCCAATGTCTAAAATGTTGATGTACGCTTTGAATTATTAAGATAAATATTATCTTGTATTCTGTTGTATTTTAAATTCAAATGTTGATACAATCTTATCAACATATCTGTATATATATTGCTGTATTATTAATGAAATAATATAAGAGAAAACTTGTTCATAAATATTTACATGGTATCAGAGCAGGTAGGATTCTAATAGGTTTAGTCTTCTTTTCGTTTCTGTTTCCTTCATCATGTCAGAAAGAACTCCAGCTCCTTCGTCCCCTTCTTCTCCTTCGCTATTTCTGATAATCAAACTTCTCTTAGTCGTGTGTCTCATCCTTCGTTCAGTGTCTCTAATATTTGAAATTATGTCAGTGAAACTCTGTCCTTTACAAACTTTCTTATATGGCGTTCTCTCATTATTCCCGTTCTCCAGGGTTATGATGTTTATCATCATGTCGATGGTTCTGTTGAGGCCCCCTCTGAGTCTGTTACCTCTGTCGATGGTACTTCCTCACCAAATCCTGAGTTTTTATCTTGGAAACAAATCAATTCTCTTGTTCTGTCTTGGATCCAGGCCACCGTAAATTCTGATGTTCTTCGTTCCTTAATTAAACCAAACTTTTCTCTTACTACTAGACAAGCATGGGTTGCCATAGAAACTCTTTTTAAAGACCAGGCTCACGCTAAACTTTTATAGCTGAAAGCTGAATTTTATAGTACAACCAAATATACTCTCTCCATTGATAATTATTTACAGAAACTCAAAACCATCTACGATTCCTTTTGTTCTATCGGTCACGCTATTAGTGAGGATGATTTAGTAATGCAGATCCTTGAAGGTTTACCCATGGAATACGAAAATGTTGTGATTAATCTTAGCAGCCAGAAACCTTTACCTTCCTTTGTTGAAACCCGAACTGCCCTCTACCTTCAGGAACTTCGTTTGCAGAACCGTTCCAAACAATCTACCACTTCTGTCACCTCAAACACCAATACTCATACAGCCTTGGTAGCTTCAGACCGAACTAATTCTGGGTCTCATTCTACATCCAATTCTGGATCCTCTCGTGGGCGTGGTGGTCGAAATCAAAATGGTTATCAGAATCGTGGGTCATCTGGACCTGAATATTACTTTCACAGTCATTGTGGCAGGGGTCGTTCTCGAGGGCGTGGTGGTTATTATCAACCACGACCTTCTTATAATAATTCTAGTGTTCTTGGGCCTCGTCCACCTTTCTCTCCTACAAATTACACCATTGTTCAGTGTCAAATTTGCATGGATTATAATCATTCAGCTCGTGATTGCCCATATTTTCTACGTTCCAATTCTACATCTTCAGAGTCTTTCAATCGATCGTTTGCTGCCCTTCATCTTCAAGAACCTGCACCTACTACGTGGTTGCCAGATACTGGGGCTTCCTCTCACATGGTGAATACTCCAGGTATTCTTTCTACTTCTATTCCGTATCATGGGTCTGATTCTGTTCTCTTTGGTAATGGTTTGTCACTTCCTATTTCTCATACAGGTCATACAGATTTGTCTTTGTCCAATAATAAGTTTTCTTTTCGTGATGTTTTAGTTGTTCCCTCTTTGACTAATAATCTTTTGTCAGTCAAACAATTTACTCGTGATAATTCTTGTTCCATTGAATTTGACCCTTTTGGTTTTTCTGTTAAGGACCTTCGGACACGGAAAGTGTTACTCAACTGCAGTAGTTCTGGTGATCTGTATGAATTTCCTTCGGTGTCTTCGTTAAGTTCATCTTCTCCTCGCTGTTTTCAAGTCACTACAAGTTCGTCTTTGTTATGGCATCGTTGCTTGGGCCACTCTAATCCAGTTGTTCTTTCTCATGTTTTTAAGTCTAGGAATTTGTCTTTCAATTTCAATCATTTCATTTGTAACGATTGTCTTCCAGGAAAGAGTTCACGTTTGTCTTTTCATTCTTCTCATGTAAGAGCTACTGCTCCTTTTAGTTTAATACATTCTGATGTCTGGACTTCACCTATTGCTTCCTTTACTGGTCTTAAATATTATGTTGTGTTTATGGATGATTTTTCTCGTTTTGTGTGGTTGTTTCCCCTTAAACAAAAGAGTGAGGTGTTTTCTGTGTTTGCCAATTTTTATAAGTTTATTCAAGTTCAATTTAATTGTTCAATTAAAGCATTGCAATGTGATGGTGGTGGTGAATATACAAGTCGTGAATTTCAGAACTTTGCTGTTAGTAATGGCATACATTTCCAACTTTCTTGTCCTTACACTCCGCAACAAAACGGAGCTACTGAAAGGGTCCATCGCACACTTATAAATATGGTTCGAACTTTTCTTGTGCAATCTTGTTTGCCTTATCAATTTTGGGTTGAAGCTTTACTTGCTGCTGTTCATATTTATAATATTTTACCTAATTCCACCTTGGAATTTCTGTGTCCTTATGAAAAAATCATAACTAAGTCTCCTTCTTGTGGTCATGTACGTGTGTTTGGGTGTTCTTGCTTCCCTAATTTAAGTGCTCAAGTCTTACATAAGCTTGTTCCTAGATCTGTTCATTGTGTCTTTATTGGTTATCCAAACAATTATAAAGGTTTCAAGTGTTATGATCCTATAACCAAGAAAGTTTACATATCTAGACATGTTAAGTTTAATGAGATTGAATTTCCTTATTCCCACCTAATTTCAACGAAACAGTCATCAACTTCACCACACTATTTTCCCAAGTCTGTCTTACCTCCCTTCCCATCGGTTATTACGAATTTTAAACACAAAACCACATTAAATCCTATACATTCCAGCACCTCTACGTAACACTCCAATACTCAGACCTCCATACCGCTGGTTCCTGCAGAAAGTTCAGCATCTTCTCTGCCGCTGGTTCATGTACCAAGCCAATCTCATAATTTGTCTTCATCCAATAGTTCCAATAATTCTAGTTCAGAAAATCCTGCACAACCTCTTGATATTGATCAGCATCCTTTACCTGTTACTGTTCAACATCACCATCCTATGCTTACTCATTCCAAAACTGGTCATTCCAAACCTCATCATCCTCTCTCCTTTACAGCAGTTCAAACACAATCTGTTCTTAAAGAGCCGTCTTCCTTTGTTGAAGCTAATAAATCGCCAGAGTGGCGTAAGGCTATGTCACAAGAATTTGATGCTTTGATTGCTAATAATACTTGGCAGCTTGTTCCTCGACCTTTCAACTGTAATGTAATTGGATCAAAGTGGGTTTACCGAATTAAATTACGTTCTGATGGCTCTCTTGAACTTTACAAGGCGCATTTAGTAGCGCAAGGTTATGCTCAAACAACCGGTGTTGATTATGATGAGACTTACAGTCCTGTTGTTAAGCCCACTACTATTCGTACAGTGTTGTCTCTTGCAGTTTCTAGAAATTGGGATATTCGACAACTTGATGTCAAAAATGCTTTTTTGAATGGTGTTTTGAAAGAAGAAGTATATATGTTTCAGCCTAAGAGTTTTGTTCATCCTCAATTTTCTGATTATGTGTGCAAATTAAATAAAGCTCTCTATGGTTTAAAACAGGCTCCGCGGGCTTGGTTTGAACGATTTACTGATTCTTCGATTTTGTTTACAAACAAGGTAGCCATATGGCTATTTTATTGCTTTATGTTGATGACATTGTTTTGACAGCTTCAAGTTCAACTCTGATTTCGAAAATCATAGCTAAACTGAAGGATGAATTTGCTATGAGTGATTTGGGTCATCTCCATTATTTTTTGGGTATATAGGTTGTTCGAAATAAAGATGGTTTGTTCTTACATCAATCCAAATATGCAGCAGATTTGTTACTTCATTCAGGTATGGAAAATACTAAGCCTATGGCTACTCCTTCTACAACCAGGGAATCGTTGAGTGTTTCTGCAGAAAGTCCTTTGCTAGTGGATCCTTCTTATTATCAAAGTTTGGTTGGTGCCTTGCAATATTTGACCTTTACGCGGCCTGATCTTAGTTTTGCTGTGAATCAAGTATGTCAACATATGCAGTCACCTTGAGATGTTCATTTACAGGCTGTGAAACGGATACTTCGATATGTCAAGGGAACTGTTTCTTTTGGTTTACAGTTTTATAAGAGTTCTCCTTGCTCACTTTTGGCGTATTCAGATGCTGATTGGGTAGGGTGTGTTGATACAAGGCGATCAATGACTAGTTTCTGTGTTTATTTCGGTCGAAATTTGGTTTCCTGGTCTGCCAAGAAACAAGCTACTGTTTCGCGCTCGAGCGCGGAAGCTGAATATAGAGCTGTTGCAAGTACAGTGGCTGAACTTTCATGGATTTAGAATCTTCTTGTTGATTTATATATCTACTTAAAGGAGCCACCTATTGTTTTGTGTGATAATATTAGCACTACCTACATGGCTGCTAATCCTATTCTACATGCTAGAACAAAACACATAGAGTTGGATATTCATTTCGTACGGGAGAAGGCGAATGCTGGTAAACTTTCAGTGTCTCATGTTTCTAGCCAAGATCAGTATACTGACATTTTCACCAAAGGCCTTGCCAGCTCTCGCTTTTGATTACTGCGTGCCAATCTCTGTGTTAAACCACCCATCGATTGAGGGGGGATATTAAGATAAATATTATCTTGTATTCTATTGTATTTTAAATTCAAATGTTGATACAATCTTATCAACATATCTGTATATATATTGCTGTATTATTAATGAAATAATATAAGAGAAAACTTGTTCATAAACATTTACACAAATTATGTTGGAAAATAAGAAGTTGAAAGTCATATATGAGTGCGAATCAATGTTTAAAGAACAATTTAGAACCAAATGGAGACAAACTTAAAATTAAATCTTCAAAAATAAACAACAATTATCAACCTCTAACTAGCCCTACTCTCCCTAAATGCACTCAACCAACTATGAATCAATGTTAAAATAACATTTTAGATTCAAATGAAAATAAACAATAAACAATAATTATTATATAATGGACTACAAATATTTTACAATAATATAAAAAATGTTACAAATGAAATACAATAATATTATAATGTTAATTATGAATATAACATAAAACACACTATAATGGATAAATTATTTTTGAACACTTGTAGATTCTAAAGCATTGAAATCTCTATTTTTCACTACCATAAGAGCATGCATACATGAAATTTAATCAAATATTCGACTATAATGAATGAAAATTATTACACAGCACTTTATCTTTTCAATTCAACTTTCATAACAATACCGTGCAATCACAAATAAGAAGTAAAAAATAATCATATTATACTATTTTAGATGCAACACAACATTCAGTAAATCAAATACAAATAAACAAAGGAGTATTATACATTTTTTTAAAAAAAAGGCAATTAGGTATAGTTATAGGTCAGTTAGGTGTAGTTATGAGGGATCTAAGTTATTTTTTTTTTCAGTTGCAAATCAAAGTCCTGCAAAAAAACTTCAAATACATATTTTAATCTTCATAGTGTGTGAGAGAGTATTATGTAGTATTATAATTAACAGTTATTGGTAGTTAGAGATAAGTTAAGGATAATTAGGTGCAGTTAGAGGCTTTCTAATTTATTGTTTTGAGCTGCAAATAAAATCTTGCAAACAAATTCTCATTTCATATTTTAATCTATATAGTGTATTGGAGAATATTATAGAGTGTTTTAAATGATAGTTAGGAGTAGCTAGAAGTGACTTAGAGATAATTATGAGTAGTTAGGGGCTTTCTAATTTAACATTTTTTTCATTTGCAAATTAAAATCTTATAAATAGATTCCAATTTCATATTTTAATCTATGTAGTGTATTAGAGAGTATTATAAAGTATTTTAAATAATAGTTAGGAGTAGTTAGAGGTGAGTTAAAGACAGTTTGATGCTTTTTAATTTAGTTTTTTTAGGTTACAAATTAAAAATTTGCATACAGATTCTAATTTCATATTTTAATTTATATAGTACATTAAAGAGCATTATGGAGTATTTTAAATTTCAGTTAGGAGTAGGTCGATATGAGTAAGGGATAGTTAGATGCAGTTAATGACTTTCTAATTTAACATTTTTTTAGTAGCAAATCAAAATCCTACAAACATATTCTAATTTCATATTTTAATATACATAGAATATTGGATAGTATTATGACATGTTTTAAATGACAATTAATGATAGCTCGAGGTGAGTTAATGGTAGTTACGGGCAGTTATAGGTTTTCTAATTTAACTAGTTTTTCAATTACACATCAAAATTCTGGAAACACATTCTTATTACAAGATTTAACTTTCATAACGTGTTAATTAAGAAGTAATATGAAGTATTTTAAATAACAATTATTGAAGTTTTTTAAGTTTTGTTTGTTCTTTTGAATGTGGAACACAATCTATTGCTATGATTTTGAATATTTTTTGTTGTTGATTATAATCTAGATGTTCTGAGTTTTTATTTTGAATATTTTTACTCTTGTTATGATTCATGTTTTTTGAGTTTTGATTATATTCTAGAACTTTTGACGGGCTTATGCTTTCTAGAGATTTAAAATTTCATTGAAGATTTCAACTGAATCTATCCGATTTAAACCAACCAAAATCAATTTTGCATGGGTCGGTAAAAAATATACATATCTCGGTCAACTTCGGGTGTTGATTTTTAAGCATTGTTTTGGTTCGGTCGGTTTGGAAATTTATTCAAAACCGACCGAACCTTACCCGTTCACATCTTTACTTGCCTCTATACTACTTAAAGTAAAGGCCATTATTTGATAATGTTAACGAAATAATTATTGAAAAAAAATCTCATACATTTAAAATAATTCGCATATAAACTACACAATTTTTCAGAAAAAAAAACACAATTGATTAGTTATAAATAAATAAGAAAATAATAACTATAACTTTTATGAAATAAATATATTGATTTAATATAATAGGAAGAAGTTAGTATACAATATTGATACACTAATATACGATATTGGTCAACTAACAATTGAATGTAATGAGAATTATTCAATATAGGTAATTATTTATTTATAATTAAATAATAAATAGCACACCAAGATATATTTTCATGATAAATGTTTGTTAGAACTACCTATATAACAATTAACAATATATGGGTAATTTCACATGGATTAAATAAAAAAATGATTATAGTTCAAAAAAAATAATAAAATAGACTCTTTTAACAACTAACTTTTAAAGGTTGACTCTTTCAAATTTATATCAAATATTTTAATTAACCTGAATAAATTTTAAAAAAGCAAATCTAACACAATATCAGAATAAATTGGGGGCTGTATATCCATATAGCACTCCCAAATCTATATTGAACAATTAAAATAATAAATAAAAAGTACTAGTTATTAGAAATGACATGAGAAATAATATTAAAATAATTTTTTATTTAATTCAGTGTGTGATTAAACAGTGAGTTATGAGTATAAATTTTACACTATGAATACTTTTAGTTTAGTTATTTGGACCAAGTTACAAAAATTTCAAAATATCTGCTCACCCGTATTATGATGGACATAGTAAATATACTTGATTGAAAATTTTTTGCCTATACTATTACCGTCTTTATGAGAACTGATAGCTTAAAATTATCACTTTAGAAAAATAAGGATATGAATTGAATTTCACTCGGCAATTTTATAAACTACTTAATCATATATTTTATGCAGAAAGAAAGAAAGGAGGATTCTCCATTTATTTAGCTACTACAATACCATCATGATATGAAACCACTCCTCTAAACAAACATATTAATTATTTAATCAACCTTTCTAAATTGGAAAGGAAATGCAGCACCATCTAAGACCAACAATCTGTTTCCATTTTCAATAACAATACCAGCATCCCCACATCTTGGCTTTGGACAATTTGATTCATTACAGTTTGGACACCACTGGAAGTTATAAAGACCATCATTGTTGACAATATTGAAGAAACCAGAATCTCCTGCGGTGGCAATATATCTCCTTGAAGTCTCTGGATTCTCCTCACCTACCCTCCATGCGGTGGATTGAGCACAGATAGTGGCGACGTTGAATGTAGCGGTAAAGTCTCTGGTTTCTCTAACAATAGTATCACCATCTCTTGATGTGAAGATAAGAGGATGGCCTTGTGAAACCACTGTGGATAGAGGTTCTTGACCAACATAAAATGGGCAAGAGCCATTTCGATTAATCAAGGTTAAACCACCTGCTGTATCAGTTGCTGCTGGAAGTACGTAGTATTCTACACCACTTCTAAGAGGGTTTCCATCTGCATCAAGCACCGCTGGCCATGTTGTTTGAGCCATAGCAGATATTGCCATGAGAAGCCATACGAAACTCAAGCTTGCGATCAATTTCAACATTTTTGGTTTGTCTAGTTTTTGAGTTTTGAATTATATCGATGGAGTTGTTTATGAGTTATGTGATTGTTTTATGCATTTTTGGATCATGGGTATGCCAAGTATTTATAGTCTATGGTACGGACATAAGAGTTCCTCTAAAGTGGTACGAGGAGGCACGACAAGTTATGAAAGTCCAATTGTCTTTGTCATATTCGTTATTGGTTTTCTTCTATGGATAACGTTAATAATTTGCATATTGATAGTCTTATGTGTACAAACATTTGAGAATGATGGACAGCGTAAAGACTTGTTCAAATCCTTGCTATTGCTGACCACTCGTGTAATCATAATTATTGTCGCTTTGGATAATTTTAGTTTATTGGCTGCTGAGCCAATGGGTTTAAGGGATTAGCTGTTGTAGTTCTCATTTTGATTTGTTCCAATGGTGGATTCTGATTATCTGTTATGTATCCTTGAACAAAATTATTAAAAGAGACAAGAATCTTAAAATTCACATTTGGCTTAAAATTAAATTTCAGTACATAACTTGTAACCAGGGACGGAGCCAGGAGTTAATTACAAGGGGGGTAATTTTTTTTAAAATTCCTTTTTGTCTTGATGTTTGGTCTTTCATATACAATAATTATTTTATATATTTATTAACTTATTAGTAAGCCATTTTTATTTGTAAAAAAAAATAACCAAAGAAAATATAAAAAATAAATTTTAACATATAATATTGATTCAAAAATATTAAAGTATATTAGAATTATAAATAATAAAATGTAAATTTGAAGTAAAGAGAAGAAATTAAAAAATAAAATAAATAAAAATCTTAATTTTATAATCTTAGATCTTAATTTTATAATCTTTCTTAATTTTTTTAATTGTACTTTTAATTTATTTTTAACCTTTTAATTGATTGGATGAATTTAAAATTAATTTGTTGAAGATTTTAGAATTTTTTTTTATTTTCTTGATCTTAGAAATAATTTAAAATTTTAAGGGGATAAATAGAAAATTTTAAAAATTTAAAAAATAAATACACGTGGATATTAAAAAAAAAATTAAAAGGGCAATTGTCCTCTTCCCATCAACGTAGCTTCGCCGTTGCTTGTAACACATTTTTTGTCAGTTTTTGTCTCATGCATTGCTGTCAGACTTTATAAATTAAACGACCGGCGACACCTTCACCTTCAATGGCCTTCTTTTTTTTTTTTTTTTTTTTTTTTCTCATTTCAAATGTTTTTTTCCCCTTAGATTTGGCTTTGTAATTTTGTTAACCACATGTTCTTTTTCCAATGCCCGTTTCATGGGTTTCAGTTCAATGGTGTTTTTTTTACCGCAAAATGGTGGTTTTGCGCAAGTTCAATTCCTACTTTTTTTTTTTTTATAGAAAGCATCTTATAATGTTTTGTTAATTATAATTGGGGAAAACATATATGTGTAGCATAAACTACCCAAATTAAAACCAAATAAATCCTTACAATCTCAACCTACTAAACGCCACTCAAATATGTGAAAAAATCTCAGAACTTCATATTGGTCAAGAAGAATTTAACAAGAAGAAGATGAATATGCTATAGTATTTTGGCTCATTTTAATAGATGACTATAAACATATTTGGCTATAATCCTATTATAAGAATTAATAGTTCTTTCATGCCATCAACAAATATGCATTACTCAATAAGTGGTGAAATATTGAGTGTGAGATGTTACCCCATATTGGTGTCAAAGATGAAATTAGTGAAAGTTATTTAACTGGAAATGATTTATAAATTTATTATCTTAAAGTTTTGATGTAACATCTAAAATTTTTAAGTAGTATCTTCTGAATTATATATAGATATTGGTCTGTGTATAATAGTAAGAGTGATCCGAATATTTGAAATAGATTGAAAATAAGATTAGTTAAGCATCAAAAAGTTGAAAGTTAAATTCCGATACGGATAAAATAATATTTTTGAAAAAAATTCTTAAAACAGTATAACTTTACAGAAATGTTCTTTTGACCCTAAAATTAGATTTTTACTGGAATTGAGATGTGAGATATGAATAATAGAGCATTAAAATAGTCAAAGATATTATTTTTACTGTTTTATAGAGTTAAAAATCGAATTAGAAATAAATTAAGAAAGTGGGTGTATCAAAATTATGTTGAGCACACCTTACACTATAAGAATATATCGGATTAGAGATAGAAAATTTTTTATTGTCAATACCAACAAAATATCGAAAGAAATGATTAAAAAAATTAAAAAATATACCGATAAATTACCAACATAATGCTGACAAAAAATTTATTGATAGATATTTTATCGATAATAATGGTGCCAATAATTACTGACAGATTTTACCGATAGAAATATTTTTTGTAGGTAAATTACCGACATAATTTATTTTATATAGATAATGCCGATATAAAATATTTTCTGTCTGTAAAATTACCAAGAGAAAATATTTTCTGTCAGTAATACCGAGAGAACATATTTTATGTAGGTAAAATTACTGACAAAAAAATTTTCTACAGGTAATACCGACAGAAAATAATTTCTCTCGGTAATTTTCAACAAATAATTTTTCTCTCGATAAATAAATAGTTACAACCCAATTAGTAGGTAATACCGACATAATATATTTTCTGTTGGTAAAATTACCGAGAGAAAATATTTTATATCAGTAATACCGAGAGAATATATTTTCTGTAGGTAAAATTACCAACAGAAAAGTAGTTCTCTCGGTAAATAAATAGTTACAATCTAATTAATTACCTAGAAATTTTACTACCATTATTTGAGACGTTTACTGAGGAAAAATATTTTTCTGTCCGTAAAATTATCAAGAGACCCACTTTTCTGTCAGTAATACCCAGAGAATATATTTTTTGTAGGTAAAATTACTGACAACATATATTTTTATAAATAATACCGACAGGATATATTTTCTGTCTATAATTTTTTCCATAGAAAAGTGGGTTTCTCGATAAATAAATAGTCGCAACTCAATTAGTTCGTCAAAAATTTTACCGTCATTATTTGAGACGTTTACCGAGAGAAAGTATTTTTCTGTTAGTAAATTTACCGAGAGAAAATATTTTCTGTCGGTAATACTGAGAGAACATATTTTCTGCAAGTTAAATTACTGATAGAAAATATTTTTTATATGTAATGCCGACAGAATATATTTTCTTTCAATAAATTTACCGACAGATACTTAATTCTCTTGGTAAATTTTTTCTATAAAAGTATAATTTTTCTCTCCTCTTCTATTTCTGCTAATCCTCTCTCATTTTTTTCATTTCTCCTCTGCCTCTATCTGTCTCTGTCCGTTTTCTATGTATTCTTTTTTTTTTTTGCTTGTGCAAGAAGAAGAAGAAGAAGAAGAAGAAGAAGAAGAAAAGGAAGAAGAAGAAGATGAAGAAGAAGAATAAGATATTTATTTTAATTTTTTAATTTTAGATAATTTTGTGTAATATATGTTAAATTTATTTATTTATTTTTTAATTTTTATGAATTTGATATTTTATTTTGAATTTGTGAGTGTTGTAGTTTAAGTTGATTATTTATATTTGGGTTGTGTATTATTTTATTTTTAATGTTATTTTAATTAATCATAATATTATTTTAGGAATTTTTAAAATTTTCATAATATATTTAGAAATATTTTTGTATTTAGAAATTTATTTAGATTGTTAGATTTTTTTAAAATATATTTTTCCAATTTTTTAAAAAATATAGAAAAAATTGATTTATTTTTATAAATTTCAAAATAAAAATTATAAAAAAATTAATTTTTTTAAATTTATCTATTTAAACACAATATGTTTTAAGAAATTTTAAAATTTTTTATTATATTTTTAGAAATTATTTTGGTAAATAAAAATATTTTAGGGTGTTTAATGATTTAAAAAAAAAATTAGCTAAAATTTATTTATTTTGATAAATTTTAGAATAAAAATAATTAATTTTTTTTAATTTTTTAATTAAATAGAATTTGTTTTAGAAAATTTTATTTTTTTATATATTTTAAAAATTTTTTGGTAAATAGAAATATTTTATGGTGTTAGATTTTTTAAATGTATTTTTTTTATTTTTTAAAAAAGTTTAGGTAAATTTGATTTTAAAATTTTAATTATAAAAATAAACTAACGAAAAATTTATTTTTTCAATATTTTTTGTAGGTAATACCGACCGAATTTTCTCTCTGTAATATACCAATATAATGTTTTGTCTGCAATTACTACCAGAATTTTTTCTTGGTAATTTACCAATATAATTTTCTATCTGCATTACGAATAGAATTTCTTTTGGCATTACTGACAAAAAAATTTTTCTCTCGGTAATTTACCGACAGATATTTATTTTTGTCGGTATTTTCATTACTGGCAAAGGAAATAACTATAATAATTTTTTATCAGTAATCTGTTAGTAAATCTAATTACCGACAAAAAGATAATCTGGTACATTCTTATAGTGTTATATGATCAAAATCTAATTAATATGTACAAATATAAATGTGTAGAACTTTCTTCTTCTTCTTCCCATCAAAAAATACCATACACCTTCATCACCATTACCATACCTCTTTCTTTCTCCTTCTTCCATTGAACCTAAGTAAAAAAAAGAAAAATTAAGAAAAATTCATATAAAACTAAAAAATTTTAATAGATATAATTAGATTATGTTAGAAACACTAAAATCACCACTAAAAATCAAGGAAAATTGAGGAAGAGAGAGAAAGTGCTACTTTGTAAAGAGCTTTGTGCTTGTATATTTATAATTTCCTATTCTTTCATTTTCTTTTGATTTTCATGAATAATGTGAGTTTATTTCACTACTTTGATTGAATTTTTGTGATGAAATTTGTTAATTAAATTTTTAGAGAGAGAAAATATGAGTATAAAATTAAATGAAGAGAAATTTGATTAGAATCTATTTTTGAATAATTTTCAGTGTGTATATATATAGTTTTTAGCTTAAAATTATGTTTAAAACTACCTTTGATTCATTAAAGATTCAATTTAGGATTTTGATAAATTTAGGGTTAGAATTGATTTTGGAACTTTTTTGTATGATGAAATTGATTATTGACTTATTGATGAGAGATATCAAGTGTGTTTGTACAATTTTTAACTGAAGGTTACGTTTAAAATAACTTTTGATACATAAAATAATTAGTTTAAGGTTTTGGTAAATTTAGGGTTTAGAATTCTATATGAAACTAATTGGTAAAGAAATTGGTTATGGATTTATTATTGAGTGGAATTAAGTGTATTTGTGTAGTTTTTAACTTAAAATTATGCCTAAAAAAAATATTTTGAACTAATAATGTAATATCCTAATTTTTGAAATCCCTAATTTATAAAAATTTAATAAAATAAATTAAAAGTAATTGGATAAATTAAATAAATCATTTTAAATAGAAAATGAAAGTATTTTAAAGGGAAAGTGAAATGTATATGTGATATATATGCAAAATCTACATAACATAAACAAAATCAACAAAAGTCAAAAGTCAAAGTTTATTTAAATAATTCAAAAGTAAATTTTTGTTAATGGAAATTGATATTTTGGAGATAATGAATTAAATAATATATACACTAGATGGAAATTGAAAGTGGAAAGTATATGGTTAAAATTGAAAGTGGATGGAGAGAGATAACTATTTGGGCTTCTTCTTCTTCTTCTTCCTTCCTTAGCCGATTTCCATAGCCATCAAAGAAAGGATTTTTGCTTCTTCTAAGCTTCCTAAGGTGAAGCATTTTCAAGGTTTTAAGGGAAGATTTGGTAATTTTCACTTTAATTGGTAAGTTTTCAACTTGTTTTCTTGGATTGTCTTAATGATGTGAATATGTGAAGTTTGACTTATTGTGATGGTATGATTTAATTGTTGGAATTGGTATGTATGAAGTTGTTTTAAGTAGTTAATAATGATTCTAAGGTTGGATTAAACAAATGATTGAATTTAAGTTGAGTTTGTTGAAGAAAGAGAATTTAGGGTTATGGGAATTGGATTTTTGGAATCATGTGATTTAAATTGTGCAATTTGATTTTAAATGAGTTATTTTGATGCATAAACAAGTATTTTTAAAGTTAAATGATTGATTTGGTTGAGTTTGAGTAGAGTTGGAAATGGAAGTGGTGATTTAGAGTTTTGAAAAAAGAGATTGTTCAAAGTATGGAAAAGAATGATAACTTTGGATATGTGACAATTTTGAATTGATACTCAAGAATTTGGCCTGACACACCCAGTGACATGGCCATGTCATTGGGTATGTTGATGATGCTATTTTTCTATGTTAGTGACACATGCAGTGACACGCCCATGTCACTAGGTGTGTCAAAGCTATTGTAATACAATATGTTTGGCACAGGCAGTGACACGCCCATGTCACTGGACATATTAAAGCTTATGTAAGGAGGAAAAATGGCATAGTCATTGACACGCCCATGTCATTGGGTGTGCCACTTGTAGAATTTGCTCACAATAGCTCTTTTCCTTATTTTTCTTCAGTGGTTCTTACCCTTGTGTTGAGAGATCATGTATATGAATTATAATGTGGAAAGTTTAAGATTGGACATGCCTTTAAGTGTGATACTAAATGATTATTTATGATCACATTTGGTATAGGCATTGAGGAGAATTATTTTGCACAATCCAAGTGTTGAAGGGTAAGTTGGAAGAGAAGGTTGAGGTGGTGTTTGAACTTGTTTTTGGTTGCTTTTAGAGGTAAGCACAAAACTTTGGATAAATTGGTTATGGTTGCATGACATTTGGGCTTAACACATTTTGGTTGAAAAATATGTTAAGTTACTTGATGCCTTGAATATGCATGAACAATATGCTATGATATGTGTAATGTTATGTATGCATTAAATGAATTGTGAAAAAGCCATTGTTAATGGCCAAATTAATCAAAATGTAAAATATGTGCATAATGTGAAAATGACCCAAAGTGTTTGGGTAATGTGGTTTGTTGTTTATGCATTAAAGACATTGTTAAAAGCTATTGGTAATGGCTAGATTACATAAAATGCAACTTATATGTGAATTATGTAAAAATATCTAAAATATTTGGGTAATGTGCTTAAATGCAAAATGTGAGAATTGTAATGATATATTGAGATATGATGAAATTTGATAAATTGAAATGAAATGATATTGATATGAATGAGGAAAATGAGAAAAGAGGCAATATACCTAGCTTGATTATGAGACAATGAGAAAGAAATTGATGATGGAAAATATAAAATAATTGTGTGCCTAGTATGTTCTTTAATTTCCAGAGTTAAGTGTTTGGTGGTATGCCTATGAGGTTATCCTCATTATTTTCCTTCGGGGCTGGCTTTTGAGCAATTACTTAATTTGCCTTCGGGGCTAGATGCTTGGCATCATTGTGATATGATCTGCCTTCGGGGCTAGCTTTTGAGCAATTATTATGATCTGCTTTTGGGACTAGCTTTTGAGCAATTACTTGATTTGCCTTCGACGCTAGACACATGGTATCAATTTAGACCAAAATAGTAACTCTAGGATTTGAATAGCATATTATATCCTTTGGGACCCATGCTTGTGTTTGTTGTTATGTGAATTGTAAAATGATTGATAAATATGTTAAAAATGAAATGGCATGTTACATGGTGACATGATATACATAAGCATTATGCGCTGGCATTGTATATAAATTTTATTGTTATCAAAGTTTGTACAGCTAGGCTTTTTGCTTAGCGCGATTGTAATTCATCGCGCAGGTGATAGGGGAGATCCAATAGAGCCGGAGAGTTCATCTAGAACAGATCGGGTCTAGCTTTGAGATTGCTTGTGTTGATTTTACTGTTTCTTCGAGATCAGTGCTGACTGCCAGCATGTATATATTTTACATTCTCGTATATTTTCTTATTACTTATATTTTCTTATGTTTTGGTGTATATATGTTAAAAATAAATAGACTGTTTTGGATAAATTTTGTAATGGGGTTTGATATGTGTTTTTGATAAGTAATATTTTATTTGTTATTTAAGTATTTACTTCAAAGTATTTAGAATTTTAAATTTGGAAAAACAAGGGTTTTTATTAGGGTTTAAAAATTGGAAAAGTAAGGGTTTTTATTTAACTGGGTTGTGACATTTTTATACTGTGTATGCGTATTTTACATATACTGAATGTATGTATTATACGTATATAGAGTATAAGGGTGTTACATTTATTTTGGTATTAGACCCTAGGTTTGAGGTTCTCAACCAATGTGGATCGTTAGAGAGAGAAAATAGAGATTTTAAATATGGTTTTTAATTATGATACATGCATTGACACTGATAGTTTTTGATCTCTGATATGATAATTTATGTGGTGTTTGCAAATATAGGTAGTTATGGTGTCTCAGACTCATTTGTCTACAAAGGGTAGTACAAAGAGTATAGCTCTTGGTGAGGGTAGAGATAGAGCTAGAGCTGAGATTACTGGTGGGGCATCTGCTTCTATACCAATGAGACCAGCAGCAGAGGAGATTTTGCCGGGCCGAGTACGACATATGGTGGAGTTGTTGAGGCAGGCTCCAATTCAGCAGCCACAGCTACCACACAACCACAACCGCAGTTGTAGTTACCGATAAGGAAATATGATAAGCTGAGAAAGTTTGGAGCTGAGGACTTTGTTGGTACTACAGAGCCTACTGTAGCGGAGTCGTGGCTGGATAGGATTTAGAGAGTGTTCATCTAGTTGTAGGCTAGTCTAGAGGAGAAGTTTGATTATGCCAGATCTCTATTGTAGAGGGATGCCTATGAGTGGTGGAAGACGGTTCCACATGCTACAGCTGATTCACCATTCCTGACCTATGATATTTTTTGCAGGAATTCAAGAAGAAGTATACTCCGAGGGAGTATAAGGATGCAAAGAAGATGGAGTTCCCGAGTTTGAGGCAGGACACCAGGACAGTGAATGAGTATGAGATTGAGTTTATCCGACTGACTCAGTATGCTGGAGGGATCATATCTGATAAGATTGACCGGTGTAGGAGGTTTGAGGAGGGGCTGAGACCCTCTATCATGTGTCTTATAGCAGGCTCTCACTATCAGGACTTTTCTCAGTTGGTTGTAGCTGATAAGAGTGTTGAGAAAACACTGGGAGGCAGAGTCTTCATTAGTAAAGAGAGGCCTAAGGGGGATATCCTCAGAAGATCAGTAGGAACCAGGGACAATCTGACAGATCAGTACAGTAGTAGAGATAGAGACAGAGACCTATAGTTTCAGTGGCTAGTGCTCCGATCTCAGTGGCTTAGAGGCTTACTCCACCTACCTGTGTCCATTGTGGTAGGGCATATGGGGGTGTCTGCTAGAGGACATGTGCACCAGCAGTGTATTACAGATATGGATCACTAGGTCATTTTCTCAGTGATTGTCTAGAGCCACTAAAGAATAGACAAACAGATAATGCAGCTTCTCGACCCAGTGTCAGAGGGGGTCATGGTGGCAGAGGTTTTGGGAGAGGTGGTCTATCTGGGACTGGTCAGAGAGGAGGTTCTATAGCTAGGGGTAGACCAGATGAGGCAGGGCCATCACAGTGGGTCTATGTGATGCAGAGGCAGCCAGATACTTCAGCTGTCATTATTGGTATTTTTACTTTATTTGTTACTTCAGTTGCTACATTGATAGACCCAAGGTTGACTCATTCATACATTAGGGCATCTAACTTGCTTGTGAGTAATTTGTATTCAGAGTCTCTAGAATTTGATGTGTTGATAACAAATCCTTTAGGGCATAGTGTTTTGGTTAGCAGCGTGTATCGAGATAGCCCAATTGTTATTCAGGATGAGGAGTTTCTTGGTAACCTGATTGAGATGACTTTCAGGGAGTCTGATTTGATTTTAGGTATGGATTGGTTATCCAAGCATGGGGTTGTGATAGACTGTCAGCAGAAATGTGTTACCTTGAGAACATGTGATGGTAGAGATGTGATGCTATCTAGCAAGCCGAGACATTTTTCATCCATGTTTGTTTCAGTTGTTTTAGCTAGGAGGAAGATTTAGAAGGGATGTGAAATTTATCTTGCTCATGTTGTAGATACCAGAGTAGTAAGGTCCCAGCTGGACAGTATGCCTACAGTTGTCGAGTTCCTAGATATTTTTCCTGATGTGTTGCCAGGGGTACCTCCTAAGAGAGAGGTAGAGTTTGGTATTGATCTGATGCCTATTACCACTCCCATCTCTATTACCCCTTATCGGATGGCACCTGTAGAGTTGAAGGAGTTGAAGGTGCAGTTGCTGGAGTTGCTTGATAAATTGATTGAATGAATTAAATTGTGAAAATAATTAATTATTGATTAATTAGTGACAATAATTGAATATGGATTAATTGTGAAAATAATTGATTGTGAAATAATCTATAGTCAAATAATTTCATAAACTAATTCATATTCAATTATTACAACAAACTAATCGGTTATGGATTTATTATTGAGTGGAATTAAGTGTATTTGTGCAGTTTTTAACATAAAATTATGCCTAAAAAAATCTTTTGAATCTCTTAATGATAATAGGTACTTTATTATCTTTATTAGTGATTATTGCTGAATGAATTAGGTTTTCTTTATTAAAGAAAAATCAGATGTGTTGCAATATTCAAGAAGTTTAAGTCCTATATTGAGAAGCAAAGTAGACATGCAATCAAAACATTATAGACATATCATGGTGGTGAATTTGTTTCCATAAAACTTGATAAATTATGTGAAGAGTTGGGGATCTAGAGGCAACTGATAGCTAGTTATACTCCACAACTAAACTAAGTGGCGGAGAGAAAGAATTGAAGTCTTGTAGAAATGGCCAAGAGTATTTTGAAGGCTAAATGTCTTCCAAAATAGTTTTGGGCAGAAGCTATCCATAAAACTGCATATATTCTCAACCAAAGTCCTACATCATCATTGTCCAATCAAACACCTTTTGAAGCATGGCATAAGTATTAACCAATTGTAAAACACTTTAAGATCTTTGGTTGTGTTTCTCATGTGTTAGTACCTTCTCAAAAGAGAGAGAAATTTGATGATAGTAATGTGAAATGCATATTTGTGGATAAAAGGATATCAATTTTTTAATCCTATTTCTAAGAAGTTGCTAATAAGCCATGATGTTGTGTTTGATTAGAAAAATGCATGGGATTGCTCTAAGATGCTGCCAAGTGTTGGTTACATCCAAGATGTTGGTGAATTTGCTGAATAATCAGAATCTATTGAAAATAGTGGTGACAATGGCACTTTGGGTGCTTCAACACCTAATACTAATCCTTCTACACCAAGTACTAGTATTTCCAGTTCTACATCAATAAGTTCCTCTTCCTCTCAAGTAGTACACCTCTATAGAAATAGAGACCATTAGCTGAAATTTATGCACAAATAAAGAGCTATAATTTTGTACAAATTAAAGAGCCATTTAGTTTTGAAGATGATATAAAAAGCAATAAATGGCATGCTGCAATGGGTGCAAAGGTGAAGGCATTAGAGAAAAATAAAACTTTGGAGATTATGAAATTGCCATATGGAAAAGTTATTGTAGGGCTGAAATGGGTGTATAACCTCAAATACAAGCCTAATGGGCTTGTTCAAAAGCATAAGCTCGCTTAGTCACCCTTGGATGCATGCAAAGAGATGGCATTGATTTTGAAGAGATATTCTCTCTAATAGCAAGGTTTGAAACCATCCATATTGTTTTATCAATTGCTGCCCATTATGCATGGAAAATTTTTCAATTTGATGTCAAATCATCTTTTTTAATTAGTTTTTTCAAAGAAGAAGTATATGTGCAGTAGCCTATGGGATATGAAGTTGTTAGTGAAGAAATGATGGTGTATCAATTGAGAAAACCTCTCTAAGATCTCAATAAAGCACCAAGGGATAGGTATGAGAGGATTGATGGGCATTTCATTCAAAATGGCTTTCAAAGGAATGCAAATGAGCCCACCTTATATGTCAAAACACAAGGGATTGATGAGGTATTGATAGTTTGCCTTTATATGAATGATTAAATTTATACAGGCAATAGTGTTGCTTTACTTCATTGATTTCAAGAAAATTATAGTGGCTAAGTTTGAAATGTCTGATTTGGGTATAATGAGTTATTTCTTGGTCTAGAAATGAAGTAATATGGTGTTGGAATTTTTCTTAGTCTATAAAAATATGTGAATGATCTTCTTGAAAGGTTTAACATAAAAGGTTGTAATCTAGATAAAACTCTAATGATCACCAATCACAAGTACAACCTGAATGATGGCGAAGAGAAGGTAGATCTTCAAGTGTATCTAAGCTTAGTAAGGAGTTTACTTTGTTTACTTTACCTCACTAATAGTTTTCCTGGCATTCTATATGGCACCAGTCTTTATCATGTTTTATGTAAAGTCTAAGAAAAATTCATTACGAGCCCGAAAAAACGTTGTTGAGATATTTGAAAGGGACTTGCACTTATGGCCTTTTATATACTAACTCTGATAACTTTGAGTTATGTGGTTTTTCTAACATTGATTCGGCAGGTTTCGTAGATTATCATAAGAGTACTATAGGATATATCTTTATGCTTGTTGTATCCTGGTGTTTAAAGAAGCAACCATTTATTACTTTGTCTTCATCTGAGGTTGGGTACATGGCTATCACTTTCGTAGGCTGCCAGGCGATCTGGTTAAGAAGAATTTTGAAAGACATAAAGTAAGAGCAGAAAACGACAACACCAATTTTCTGTGATAATCAGTCTACAATCGCCATGGCAAGAAATTCTGTTCATCACAGCCGAATTAGTCATATTTATTTTTGTCATCATTTTCATTATTGATTGTGGTTTATGTTTCTGTTGAACATGAGTTGTATTTCTTGCAAATTAGGAATTACTTACTATCTATTTGGTATTTAAAGAACTTCTTATTAAATAAAAATGTAGTGGCAATTTTTAAAATTCTTTGAATGCCTACCACCTATTTGATTAAATTTCTCTAAGAAATATTTGTTCTGTTTTTGTTATTTTGGTTTCCATTTTTGAACAGTTTAATTGCTCTTAACATTATTAACCTATTACTCTTGAGTAGTATGATCCCTAGTAAGGCAAAGAGAAAGAAAGAAAGAAAAAAAAGAAGAAGTGGGGATAACTTTAATGGGATGATGGCTAATTTTTAATTCTTTAATATCCTTTCATTAACTTAGTAGTTGAGACTTGTCAAGTTTCCTTCCCCTTTTTCCTTATTACCATGTGTGAGTGGGGTTTTCACCCCCACTCCCTGTGAAATAGTTCTTGCGACTTTCGTACTGTTAGGCTCAGGGCCTTAGAGAACACGGGCCTAAACAGGAGAAAATGGAGTTGCCACCTGAACCGGCTGGAAAAAAGAAAGGGGTGAATGACTCAATTCCTAAGGAATTCCAAACCTCTTAATAGGTTCAAAAAGTTGGGTAAGTGTGGGGAAGGTGAGAAATGGCCCAGCACCCCCACAATGCCCAGTTCATTGGAATAAGCCTCCTTTTCTGGTCTAAATATTATTGAATTATTAAGTATTAAAATTATTATCCATACTATATGCAAATTAAAATAAATAAATATTCATTGTATTAAAACCAAAACAAGTTCAAACAAAATAATAAATGAGCTCCCATCCATGGATGAAAACATGCCCTTACAACCATGTCTAATGTTTAAAATAAATAGGATATCCGCCAAGGGGTAAAAACGTGACTTTTACAATCTCAAAATCACAAATAATAAGAAATTACAATCCATGAACAAATAAATCATAATAATGCACATTATCATTAAACAATAATAAATTAGGACTTAAATATAATAAAATCACTAAACAAGATACAATCCATAAGCAAACATTAACCCCTTAAATGATTTTCAAAATAAGTTTAGGGTTTTCAGGTTTTAGAAAATAAAGGTTATGGTTTTGGATATTTTAAAAACTAGGATTTGGAAAATAATAAATTAGGGTTTTTTAGGGTTTTAGGATTTTAGAGTTTTTAATGATTTTGGAAAACATATTAGGTTACTAGATATTAGAAAAGAAATTTTACAAATTAGGGTTTGGGAATTGGAAAAAAAGATTAGGGCTTAGGCTTTTATGAAACTAGGTTTGATGTTTATTGTGAAATTTAAAACAAATAAATATAAAGTGGAATATTGAATGATAGTAACAGATTAGGTTTGGTTTTATAAAATATGTACTTTAAGGTTTTAACAATTAAGCTATTGGATTAAAGTTATAATTAAAACAATCAATCAAAATTTTTAAAAGAAAATATGACACTGCTATTGTATGTTTAAACAACTTATTAAAGGATGAAGCTACTGTAAATATAAACAAATTAATGACTAAGGCCAAACCTCCATTATTGGTTCCACCAAAATTTGTTCTGGCTGAACAAAAATAAAGACAGTATAGCTTCCTTTAAAGTGTTGATGAATGTTGATTATTGTTGCTCAATGTTGCTCTCCTTGCTAAAATTGCTGATCCCTGTTAAAGTATTTAGTCTCATTATTTATAGGCAAAACTATCCCAAAAAAAGCTTAAACCTAATTCTAATCCGTCTTTTAAAATGAATTCTAACTTAATTAGGATAATAAATGGCCGGCCAAAACTCAAAATAATTAAAGTTGATCTAGTGCCCCAGATAGACATGGGCTAAGACTCATGTCGACCTGGGCAACCAGGTTGACATGGTCTTTGACTCATGTCAATCTGGACCACTAGATAGACATGAGCCATGCTCATGTCAACCTGGGCCTTCCAGGTCGACATGAGCAATGGTTTAAATCAACTTGGGCTGCTCGACTCAATTTACTCTTGTATTTTTTAATGTTGGATAGAAAAGTTTTGATTTGGGCCTAAAAAACTCAATTTAGGGTTTTATAGTTGAATTTATGCCTTTTAAAACTGGATCGACTTATTTAAAAGTTGTAAACTAAGTTTAAATCTTTTAAAGTCGGATCTAATTTATTTTGTCATTTTTAAATTAAGACCGTACCAACTTAGGGCCAAAATTAAGGGTCTACACCATGTTTATCGGCCATCATAATCATCAACATCATTATTATTAGTGCTATGTGTTAGTAATTGTTCTCTGTTACAAAGATTATATTTTTCTTCTTAATTTCCTTTGTCCCTTACATGCCACATTCCCCAATTTAAATGCATTTTCTAACCATTATTCATATTCTATTGTAATAACCTATTTTCAGCACATCTGGTCCAAATGACATTAGTCAAAGAACTAGAAAAATTAAAAAACTAAAATCAAGGGGAAACCTTAGAATTAGGAAATAAAAAGTAAGTGAAACCCTAAAATGGTACATTTGGATTCAAAACCTAACTGAGTGGAGATTGGAAATTAAAATTGGAAAAGAAACCATGATTGGTAAATTTGAAGCTAGAGAAAATCCTAAGAAAATTTTATGATTGGACTCAATTTGTAATATCCCAAAGTATACCCTAAAAGTTTTGGAATATTTATTGTTGTATTTGGATTAAGTGTTATAAGTGTATATATTTAAGTGGAAAGAGAAAAGAGGTAAGGAGAAGAGTGTATATGTTGTATATATAAAGATATATACAACATATACAAGTCAAAGAAATGGAAGGTCAAAAGAAGATTTATTTATTTTTAAATTAATTGAAATGGAAATTAAGTGGAAGTGGATGAGGATATTTATGAATATTTTATTATTGAAATTGCTTGGTTGAGAATTAAAGGAAGTTTTAGTGGTTGAGAGAAGAGTTGAGTGTTGACTTTGCTCTTCTCTATTCTTCTTCTTCTTTTCTTTTCTCCTTGGCCGGCTATCTCTATAGTAAGAGAGGAAAGTGAGATTTTGTATTTCCAAATTCAAGATTTGAAGGTGTTTCAAGTGATCAAGTTGGAATTCTAAAGATTTTCATCACTTTTGGTAAGTTTCTAACTTGTTTTCTTTGGTTTTCTTCTAAATTTGTGTGTTGAGTTTGGTTATTGATTGTTGATAGTATGTGTATATTTGATTATGGTGTATTTGAGGGTGTGTGATCTTCTTGGTGTTGATTTTGGAGTTTGATTGAAGAGATAGAGTTAAGTTTGGTGTTGGAAGAGCAAGTGTTGTGTTTGAGTTGATTGTGTGTGATGGTTGTGAATTGGTGTTTGATGTATGTATTGAGTTGTTTTGGTGTTTTTGCAAGTTATTATGGTTTATGGGTGTGTTTAGTTAAGTTTGTTTGAAGTGAAAAATGGTGGAAGTAAGAGGTTTGTTGGATGTGATGTTGTTGTTGCCGGAATCAGGACTTTTGGCCTGACACGCCCATGAGCACGGCCAGGTCTTTAGGTGTGTCAATGGTTCTATTTTCTGGATGGGTGACACGCTCAGTGACATGGGCACGATCAGTGACACGCCCATGTCACTGAGCGTGTCATAGCTACTGTGTTGAGGAAGAATTGACACGGCCATAAACACGCCCATGTTGTTGGACGTGTCAATGTTTTTGTGAGACAGAATGAATGACACATCCAGTGACATGCCCGTGTTGCTGAGCATATCAAAGCTTCTGTGTTGTGGATTTAGGGCACGGTCAGGTACACGCCCGTGTTGTTGAGCGTGCCATGTGTAGAGTTTTCCCTAGTTGGTTCTTAGCCTTATTATCTCATGTGTATCTTTAAGTGAGTGTGTATTATTCCTTTTGGATTAGGTTTTTAAAGAGATTGAGTTGCCCTAATCCAAGTATTGAAGAATTCTTGGAAGAGGAGTTTGGTGTTGTGTGAGTTGCTCTAAAGGTAAGTACAAACTCTACATTATTGCATACAATTACATGACTTTGGGACTTAACACATTTCGTTGTAAATGTGTTAAGTAATTTATTACATTGTTAATACATTTGATTAATGTTATGATTTGTATAATGTGAAAGATATGATGATCATTCAAAATGTATGTCCAACGTAATTGGTTATGTATACTTTAATGATTAGATGTGAAGCCATTGTTGTTGGCTATAATGATGCAAATGAAATAATTAGGGCATGGTTGCCTAGTTTAATTATGAGAAATGAAATAAGAAATGAATTGTGAAAGAGATTTATAATGAGATAAATAAATTAATTGTGTGACTAATATTTTATTTAATTTTCAGAGTTCTGGGTTTGGCGGCATGCCTATGAATCGCTGGGCAGGTGAAAAGACGGGGTCGTAAGCCGAGCCCAGCTGAAAAATGTGAAATATGATGTTTTTGGGGTGAAAAGACCGGGTCGTAAGCCTCAAAAACTGTAACAGTCTAGCCGAGTTGAGGACCAAGATATTGGGGCCCTAGGGTCTAGCCGGGTTGAGGTCCAAGAGACTGGGTCTGTTACACTATCCATGGATAGATATATATATATATCGTCTACGGGCTTGATGAATGTGAATATGGACCAAAGCAGTAACTCTGAACTTTGAATAGCATATTAAATTCTTTTGGGCCCATGCTTGTCTTTGTTTCAATGTGAATCATAAATGGTGAAACAATTGAATAAGATAATGAAATGTAATGTTATCAAATATATCATTTCTGAATATGGTCTCTATTGCTTGAAAGTATGACATTGACATTGCATTAAAGTATATTGTTATTGTGGTTGGTACCACTAAGCCTATGGCTTAGCGCGATTGTGGTTCGTCGCACAGGTGACAGGGTAGAATCGGAGAGTTCAACTAGACCGAGTCGAGTTTAGACTTTGAAGTGTTGATTGTGGGCTTAAAGATCAGAGACGAACTGCCAAACATGTATAAACTTTATGTTTTGTAAACATTGATTTTGATGTATTTATATTTGTAAATACCGCTACATTTTCCGCTGCATAATGAATAAATGTTTTACCTGTTATGTTCCATAATATATATATATATATATAAATATATATGAAATGTTTTAAGTTTTCTCATATTAATGCAGAAGAGAAAAATTGGGTTGTCTAATATAAACCGTGGCACTCCTATATCCGGTATATGTATATTATAGAAGTAGTAGTATGTAGTGTCCGTATATGGGGTATAGGGGTGTTACACAATTGGAAAGATATAAGAAGTGACAAGGATTAATGTGATAAAATAAAAAATGAAGAGGTTGAAATTCAAATGGTAAAGGATCTAACTAAAAGACCAATGAAAGAAGTATGGGCATAAACATAAATAAGAAAAATTTGGAGGTTCCATAAGAGTAGGAAGGGTTTAATTAAGGAACAGAGGAAAGAATGCAGGAGGAAAATCTGAAAAAATATTAAGGAAAAAGAGATGACATGAAGGATTTTCCATGGTCAATAAGGGAAGACAAACACATGTTTTAAAGCCTTAATTTAAGGCCACTTAATCCTTTAATTAACCTAAAAAAGACACTTAACCACTAGTATAATAGAAGACTTAAAAGGTATAATTTAAAAGTCAAAAGAACTTTACTCTTTCCTTAAGTTCCAAAGCTCTCACATTCTCTATCCTTCATTTCATCCTTGTTAGTCATTCCTTGAATTGTATGAGTAGAATATTAGTCTTGCATTATTAAAGCAAGACACTGTGAATTAAGATTAAAAAAAAAAAGAGAAGAAGATTTTGAGAAACAAGCATTTCTTTGCAATCTTTCATCTTATTTGATCTTGTACACTAAACCATAGATGAAAGATAAGAGATTTTGAGCTAGACAATTACATCATCAACCATTCAAGTGAGAAAAGGCTAAACAAGAAGAAGAAGAAAAGGAAAGAGTAAGGGCTTGACATTAAGAAAGGTAAACTCTTAACCCTTAGTAAATATATAAAGTCGTGAATTTGCATGAGGATTGAATAAGTGAAACCTTATTAATAAAAGTGATAGCAACCTGAGAGGATACTAAAGTTCCATGGAAAATAAAATAATTGATATTCAAGTTGATAAAAGATAATTAATCAAAAGAACACTAATTAAGAATTGAAGAGACTTATCATGGAAGAAATAACCAAGTGAATGTGCATGCAGCATGAGTTAGTCTAGATTTAGGGGAGGCTAAGTTCAAGAAAGTGAACCAACATTGAAAAATATGAGATTTGATGCATAATAATACATGAGAATTGGGTGGGGGTTTGAGTTAGGAGTGAGTTGGAGCCACAAGGGCATGAAAGAAGGCTTGAAATGGGAGGAGGCATAACCATTTTTGGATGCACGACCTTGAATCCCATAAATGCATGTCATGCCATCCAATTTGAGGCTGCCCAAACCTAAACAGAAGCCCTTTGATGTGTACGACTGTGAACATCCAAATGGTACACCCATGAACTTTATTCAAGGCATGTTTTACACCAATGATGGGAAAACCTAAGTTAGTTCACTCCTTAATCTATATACATCCTTATACAACCATGAATGAGTGTATTTAAGATACCAATATACCTTAATAGAAGTTCTAAGTTAGGAAGAAAAATAAAGCATAAGAATCCCTAAGGTTATGTCTAATCTAAGTGTTAGAAAAAATATTTCCAAATAAATAGAGGTTCGGATCTTACTCTGATGATGCCCAAAGGAAGAAATTGTAGTACCAGTCTTGAAAAATGATCATCAGAGAGGGAAAATTATTTCTTTCCATAGTCTAAAAATCAAGCCTCCCCTCAATCTCACACTTTTGGAGTATGGGAATATATGAGAGAAAAACTGTAGCAGCCAACCTTCTAACACTTGCAAATACTGGTGTATTTTATAGCAATAATGTCCTTCTCTCAGAATGACTTATGTTTGATTTTATAGTTAAAATCAAACTCTTTTTCTGACTATCCTAATCACTATAGGATACTATCTCATCTCATTTATCTTAATATTATTTGATAATATCAATCAAATAAAAATTATAATTTAAATAATATTTATTAACATATGTTAGTTCACGAGTCTATCCACTCGTCATGGGCGAACCCAACCCAAAACCAACATCTCCCACTTGTGTATGACATGACATATGCTTAAAATGAGGTCATGGTTTAAGGCAACTCGTGCTAGTTTAATAGACCTTGTGACTGGCATACTACGAGAGCTCTAAGCTATACACCTGTTAGGGATATATAATGTCTCATTTGCTGAAATGACTTCAGAGCAGATATAGTATGCTTTGCCCCAGACTACTTATCACATTTTCACTATCCTTGTATGAACCTAAGACTATTTATACCCACAATTATTTAAGCTTTCAAACATAATTGATTGACATGTGGATACAAAAAGAAAGTGACAATCTAGTAATCTTACTTTTAGTTCAGTTTTCTTGATAATAATCAGACTTGCTTTTCTATAAATTTTCCATTGGATCGAATCACTGATAATCCTCAGGCAACACTCTAAGATAGCAAACATCTAATCAAACCCCAAAAACTAACCAAAAGTCACAAGGGTAACAATTATGAGAATCTAAATTCTCTAAGGCTCTCACTTTAACAAAAAAAAAAAAGAGATTGTATTCTTTTATCCTTGCATTCATGGTCGAGAAAAAAAAATAAATGTGGTATGAGTCACATGCCACAGTGTTCTTTCCTTCCTATGGAGTGCATGCCTCAAAAAAAAAAAAAGTATGCAGACGATAGGTTAGACACGCCAAGTGTTTAAACTTGAGGTCACGTATCTACCCATGTTTTGTCAGAACTCATTTTTGTCGATATGGACATGATTAGGTCTAGTCACAATAAACTAGCCTCATGAGTCTCAATAAATGAGACGACTATTGTGCTTCAAACACGATGTTCTCATCATGTTCTCATCTTTATTTTATCATGACCATTATGTTCTCATTATCACCTAGATAATTTTATTAGAAATGTTCTCATCTTTATTGGCCACATAGACTAACAATGGAAATTGGCCTAGTGAGAAGGTCAATTTCATCTTGTCTGACAAAAAAGAATCTATGTAAAAAAACAATCATCATGTATTGACATAAATAACAAGTGAATAATGTTTGGAAAAAAAAAACACATCAATGTCTACACAAACCTAAAGAACCTTCGGCTCAGGCTTTCACCTTTGGCAATAGGGGAATCACACATATTAAATCACTCAGGTACTTTCTTTATGTATGTTTCTTGAGAAAGAAACAATAATTTTTTCGAATGATCTCTCGAAATATTTACTCCGAGAATATATGTGGCTTCACCCATATCTTTCATCTTAAAACTAGTGGATAACCACCCTTTGACGTTATCTATAAATGCTTTTGTCAATTCTAGCAATTAATATGTCATCAATATATAATAACATTATGTCAAATTTTATTTTTAACCATTTGATGTAGACACAATGGTCCTCATCTATCATGGAAAAACCATATGATATAACTGCATTATGAAAACAAATGTACCATTATCTTGAAGACTTCTTTAGGCTATAGATTGACTTCTTCAACCTACATACTTTATTTTCTTGGTCTTGTTTGATGAAGCCTACTAGTTGGACCATATAGATTTCTTCATCTAATTCTCCATTGAGAAAAGCAATTTTAACATCCATTTGATGCAACTCAAGATCTAGTTTTGCCACTAATATTGGCCTTATATATGTAAATCTCACAACATGTAAAAATGTCTCTTCGTAGTCTATTCCATCCTGTTGTGTATACCCCTTTGCTACTGGACGAGCTTTATTGTTCCCAATGGCTTTGCGACCTTTTGGAAGATCAACCAAATCCCAAACTTTATTTTATTTCATGGAGTCTAACTCTTCTTTCATTGCTTTTATCCAATTATCCTTGGGTGAGTATGAGAGAGCCTCTTTAAAATTTCTAGGCTCGTCATCATCTTGAGATATAACCATGAATACCTCATCACTACCATCGATATTAAGTCGACGGCGAGGAATGGTTCCATGATTGCTTTGCCTCAAATCAGAATCTTGAGGGACATTTCCTTCAAGTTTGAAAATTGGAGCATCAACTAAATCAAGATCCATAGGACTCCTATTGGAATTAGGATTCTGACTGAAATTATGATTCATACTCCTACTCAGACCAGGATCACTTTCAGTCGAACCAGTTGATGGTGGAGTTAAGTCCACCAAATTCCTCCTATTCGGATGAAGTGGTCCTTGTGAATTTTGATCCTCAATCTCATATAAGGAGAACTCTTCAATTAGGTCACCTTGCCTGACCTAACCATTTCTAAGAGTGTCTTATTTCTCCTTTCATCAACACCATTTTGTTATGGAGCTTGAGGAATAGTTAGCTGATGTTCTATTCATTTTTCATCACATAGTTGTTTAAACTGATCAGACAAATATTCACGACCCCTGTCAGTTCGAAGTGCTTTCACTTTCTTGTATAGTTGATTCTCAACTAAGTTGAAGTAGTTCCTGAAACAATTTAATGCTTCAGATTTATGTGCAATCAAGTAGATATGACCATACTTAGTATAGTCATCTATAAAGGTGATGAAATAGTAGACGTCGTGCCTAGCCCTTACATTCATTGGACCACAAATGTCTGAATGTATAAGTTACAATGGAATGGTAGCTCTAGTGCCTTTACCGAAAAGTTTTCTTGTAGCTTTTCCCTCTAGACAAAACTTGCAAGTAGGTAATTCTACTTTACTAAAGTTCGATAGGAGACCAGCCCTAGCTAATCTATCCATATGTTATTGGTCGATATGACCTAGTCTAGCATGCCATACATTCACATCATCATTAAAGTTACTTGAAATGGTGAATATAGAAAAGCTATTATTAGAAATCAAACCATGTTCAATATCTAATACTAAAAATTTGTCCAAAACATATCCGAACCATAAAACATCTACCCCACATTTAAAATATTGTGTTTTCATGAAAATTCAATGAAAAAACTAATCTAAGCAAAATAATAATAGAAATATGACTCTGTCTTATTTATGGGACGTAGAGAACATCATGAAGTAGCAAGGTTCAACCTCCACACAACATTACTTTGCAGGTGCCAATCCCTTTCACCTCAACGCAAGCTTTGCTCCTCATGAAAATCCATCTATCCTGATGGGTAATCGGTGGAATTCAACTAAGGCTTCATGTTCCTTCATTACATGGTTGGTGGCTCCCAAATCTACAACCCATAGAGGATTAGTTTCAGTTAACAATATTGAACTTGAAACCATTATTCCATTTACACATGAGTTAATGAAATGTACCTTCATAGATGCAGTGCAGTCCTAAGCATAGTGGCCCTTATTTCTATAATTGAAACATTTGACATTCGTAACGTTTCTCTTCTTAGGATGCTTCCTTATATTTTTCTTTGTTTTCTTGTTATCCTGACCATCCTTAGATTTACCCTTGCCCTTATTATTATAGTACTTACGCTTGGTGCCACGATTGCCTTTTGCACTGGCTTGGACTAGATGCACCTCTGCACCAAGTTGCATAGCTGTAAGCCTGTCAACCTCTAATTCCAAGTGATGGGAGGCATCAACAAAGGTCTTGATAGCTAGACTATGAGTCAGGTGCATCCTCATATGCTTCCAACTATCTAGTAGGATCTGATGACTACTTAGATTTTCTACTCTTCAATCAACTCATGACCAGCATTATGAAGCTCGCTTATCATGTTGGACATCTCCCTGAGATGTTTCCTCATTTTATGCTCAAGATGCTTCTTGTAAGTGTCATACTTGATTGTGGGCGAGCACAGTTTAATTAGTAAAATTCCATCGAATTTTTCTTTGAGGGCCACCCACATGTCCCTTGCATATTCATAGATATAAAATTCCTTCATAATGTCATCATCCATTACGCTTAGCAAAGTGGTATGAGCGAGTGAGTTTTTCCTCTTTTATACAGTGAAAGCATCATGATCACACCAATGCTGGATCATGGTTTCTTCTTGGTAAGGTACTTCTATGATGGAACTTAGAGGTTCTAGTGCCTCCTGTTCTTCCAGCACGTACTGAATTTTCATGCTGCAGATCTCGTAGTTGTCTTTAGATAACTTAGCACCCTTGTTTAGTTCAACAATGATGTTCTTGGAAGTAGATAACATTTTGCTATTAAAAATGGAGGAATTTCTTCTAAACATCACATACATGAAATTATCAATGCCATAGTTTATATGTCATTATAATTTTATAACCAATTTATATATTAATATTAACACATACAATCTCAAGTCAAAAGGTCTTTATGTTTTCAATCATCGTCTCGACAATATGTGATTATTAATATTAATATAAAATATATATGAAAAATTATTCAATTATTCAAACCAAGTTAAAAAACAGTATACATTGAATAATCATAAAACTTGATTAATGTCATGTATTTAAAAGAAAATAATTATACCAAATAATTAAAAGAAATGCATATTCCATTAATAATAAAATTTATAGTTCATAAACCATAAACGAACAAATATGGCCAAAACAAAAAATCCACTAGAAAAATCCTTATTATCATTATTTTTTACTAACAAAAAATAAAAAGAATAACCTAGGATTTGAAAGTTAGACTAAAAAATTACGGATGACCTGACTCTTGACAAGAGCTGAAAGCCAAAGGGCTCTCCTCAGGTCAATAGCTAAGTAATATATGGTGTTGCTTGAAAATCTTTTGATCACTAACTTGGCCCCACTACAAAGTGTCATACCTTCATGCCTAGAGTAAAATTTCCTCACTATCCCTAAGGAACACCAAAAGTTAAAGAAGGAAATGAGGACAACTTAATATGTCCTATATCCTTGATGCCACTCTCGTTCAAGCAGCTCACGCAATGTTGGATGAACTAACGAATTCCTCAATTCCAGGTACATTGATCTTTGAGAATTAATCTCCATTAGCCACACCATCTCTTGGCAAATTTTATGTATGTGCAATATATATCTCACAAGAAAATCTAAGTTGCAAACAAGGCTGTTAGAATGTATTTCTCGAGTTTTCAATTTATTTTTCAGAATCATCAATTTCGCCTTTGTCCTGGCTCTAAGCTCATGTATACACGCCATAGAAAGTGTCCTGACGATGATAGCCAAATGCTCTTGTAACACTCTTATACCCTATATACGTACAATGCATATTTTCAGCATATGTAAAATACGCATATATGGTACAAAAATATTACAGAATGGTTTAATAAAAAAATTTCATATTTCTGATTTAAAATTTCAAATACTAAATATATAAAATTAAATAGTATATAAATATTATTTACTTGTTATAGGAACCCAAAAAAAATATTTTATATGAAAATCTCTGGGAAAAATTCACCAGAGTTTTGTCTGTAATATGGACATCCAAAAATTTATCAATTACACAACCTACAAAAAGAACACACTTCCAAATAATTTCAAATCACCATCTCAACCATACTCCTCAATTTCACCAAGTTTCTCAAACATTTATATATAGATAAATATATATAATTTAGAACACATTTACACTCCCATTTCAAATAACTTAACCCAAACATTCTTTATATTTTACAATACATAAAATCCAAAAATATAATATACTATGCATAATACCCAAAATATACAATAACATAAAATATATACATGCTGCTGACAGTGTTTCTGATCTTGATATCAACTCTACAAGCACAAACACAAGCCTAGACCTGACCTGGTCTAGAAGAACTCTCCGGCTCAGTCGAATCTACCTTGTCACTTGCGCGATGTAAACAATTACGCTAAGCCAAAAGCTTAGTAATATAAACTTTGATAATAATAAAAATCAAATGCAATGCCAATGTACAATGCATATGGATATCACATCATTCCATTTCCCATACTTTTAAAATATTTCACAATCCACAATTCTCATAAAACAAACACAAATATGGGCCCAAAGATAACTAATATGCTATTCAAATTTCAGAGTTACTATTTTGGTCTATAATGACACTATGTGTCTAGCCCCGTAGGCAATATATCAATGTAATAATCCAACTAGGTCTGAGCTTACGATCCGGTCATTTAATCCAGCCTAGCTTCAAGGACTTGTTTTTGAGGCTTACAACCCTGTCATTTCACCTCAAAAATATTTTCACAGTGACGCCCAGCGTCTAGCCCGTAGGCAAATCATAGGCATGCCGCCAAATACAGAACTCTGAAAATTGAATAACATACTAGGCACACAATTTATTTATATTTCTCATTTATATCGATATCGATATCGATATCAATTCATTTCATTATGTTTTCACATATCTAATTACATTATACCACATTACCCAATTATCTTGGGTATTTCAACATAATTCACATATTAATCACATTTAATGTAATCTAGCCAATACCAATGGCTTTTTAACAATACACTTAATGCATACACAACAAATGACATTACCCAAACACTTGGGGTCATTTTTACATAATACACATATTTCACATTTTATACAATTTAGCCATTATCAATGGCTTTTCACAATGCATTTAACTCATATATGACATTACAAATGTCATAGCACATTATTCATATATAACCAATATATCAAGTAGCTTAACATATTTTCCAACCAAAATGTGTTAAGCCCAAATGTCATGCAAACATAACCAATGTATTCAAAGTTTGTACTTACCTCAAATAGCAACCAAAACAACTCATTTAGAACCAATTTGCACAATTAAAAATCATGATTTCTCAAACCCTAAAATTCCATAACCCTAAATTCTCTCTCTTCACCATTCTTTATCCAAACTCCATCATCACTTCAATCCAACCTTAAAATCATTGTTAACTACCCAAAATAACATCATACACACCAATTCCAATAATTATAACATACTACTTAAAAATCCAAAATCACAAATAATCCAAATTTCCATAGAATTCAAAGAAAAGAGTTGGAAACTTACTAAATTTGATGGAAATCACTAAAAATCCACTTTAAACTTGTTAAAACCTTCAATTTGTGGAGTATGAAAGAATCAAAACCTTGGTGTATGCTCCCATGGTGGTTCGGCCTTGGTGAAGAAGAAGAAGAAATGAAGACAACTTTATTTTCTCTTTCCTTTCATCTTTTATTTTAAACCACATATATATATATATATATATATATTATAATATTATAATAATTAATTAATTATTTATTTATTTAATAAATTAAAAGTCCAAAAATTCATCTTCCATTCAAAAATTATTTATTTTTGAATTAATTTAATAATTTTAAATTTGTAAGATTTAATTACCAAAATACCCTTTTACTTTTACTTTTGACTTTTCTTTTAAAATGTTTACTTTTATATATTGTATATATGTTGTGTATATATATCACATATATATTTCACTTTTTCTATTTAAAATTTCTTCATTTTTTATTTAAAATTATTAATTTAATTTATCCATTTAAATTATAATTTATTTTATTAAATTTCTAAAAATTAAAAATTTTTAAAAAATTTGGGATATTACATCTCTAGCTTTTCACAGAGAAACATTGGTCAGAAAACACAATTATATATAATAATATAATTAATAAAGAATATATCTTCATTAAATAGGCATACGCATGTGTTCAAAAATTGGAGCTGCCACATTGGCATGCGCCAATTGGCGTGCCAAATGTGCCAGCCAGGCCCAGGCAAAAAGATAAGTCATTTCACACGGCGACATACCGCAGTCATTTCATACTAGGATGTGTGGCCTAGGAGCGGGTCACATACCGGTAGGGTGGCTTTTTTTCGGTGGGGGGGTTTTTAGGGTCTGAGATTTCAGTGGTGTGGTAAAAAATAATTTTAGAATACCATATCCCATCATTCTAGCATAACAATGGGTTAAATATAATTTAAAATTTTAATCACAGCAGATTAAAAAACCCAATTTCGAATATCCAATATTAGAAGGCCATATTTTGCTCATTTAAACTCCTATTTTTGCAAATAATATGTCAAATCGAAAATCTACATGTCTATTATCATATGAAATGAGGACTTTGAATTGAGTATCACTAGAATTCAAAGCTCTTTCAAGTCCTGTGGGCACAAAGGAGCTACACACTACACTCTTGTTTGCTTTAGTTCATAAAATCACACAAATAGAAGTAGTAAGATAGTGTTTTGTATGCCTAAACATGCTCATACGAGTTGATTACCAAGTTTGTAAATAATTCACAAAAAAATTATTTTTTAATCAGCTAATCAAAATAAAAGTTCATAAAACTAGAGTACAAGAACTAAAGCTTTGATACCAATGTTGAAAATAATAGTTCCAAATAAATAGAGGTTTAGATCTTACCTCTGACGATGCCCATGGAAAAAAAACCTTATGTTTATACTACCAGTCTCAAAGAATGATCACCTTAGAGGAAAAATTCTTTCTTTCCACAGTCTAAAAATCAACCCTCACCCCTCAATCTCACACTTTTGGAGTATGAACATATATAAGAGAAAAAATATAGCAGGCAACCTTTTAAAGCTTGAAAATACTGACGTATTTATAGCAGTAGTCTTTCTCTTAGAAGGACTTGTGTTTGATTTTAGAGTTAAAATGAAATTTTTTTTTTGACTATTCTAATTGTTGTAGGATGCTATCTCCTCTCATTTATCTTAATATTATCTAATAATATTAATTAAATGAATATTTAATTTAAATAATATTTATTAATATATGTTAGTTCACGGGTCTATCCACCCATCATGGGCAGACCCGACCCAAAACCAACACTAAGTATTCACTTAGCAATCCGATTCATGATATTATAGGTTAATCAAAGTTTCAACATTCAACAATGTTTGGTTGAAGGAATAAGCTTTTGAGGTGAGAAATAGTAATCTCCTTTTTCTCTCTTAAATGTACTTGACATTGTGATTCCAAGTACTTTAGTTTTATTTCAAGCTTTGTGGCCTCTAACTTGTTGAGTCTTAAAGTTTATTGGCTCATTCAATCTTTGACCTAAGGATGTGCATCGTGCATTCTTTGAGGCATCTCCTAATGCTATTTTGCATGCTATTTATGTTCTTGGATCATGATTTGCATTGCCTACTTCTTGAGATTTGTTGACATACTATGGAGAAGGGACATTGTGTTGTTGGTCCTCTTCTACCATATGCTTGTGTTTTGAGTTTCCTTGAAATATCTTCTTGGTACCCTTATTGCATTTGAAACTTGACATGAATGTGTTTGACTCGACCCAGCTGGAAACCCATCTGAATCTAAGATTTGTTAACTTTGGCTTGAATTCAAGCATGCTTTGTTGGCCTTCAACTATGTTGACATGTGCATTAAGTTATATGCTCACCGTGGAACCTAATCCACTGTTAGATTATATGGGAAAAATTTATTGACCATCATTATATGGATGCTACCATTATTGGCAATATGTGAATTAGTTAGCATATTCTCAATATGGGCCATGAACTTGGATTTTTTGTTCTCCTAGTGCTCGACTCTTGTGACCATTTTGATTATCAATGTTAAACTTGCTTCCTAGTCTTGTGAGCCAATTTATTGGTTAATATGTACTTCGTTATTTGATTATTGTTTGCTAGTTCATTGATCTATCCTGTTCTTTGTACTCTTAATTCAGATCCAAACTTATATGATCTTTATTATCGAACCATGGCACCCAAAGTTTGAATTGATAATTCATCGTTTCTTCATCTGATTCTATATTACTATTATTTCACTAGTTGACAGCTAATGAATTGTGGAAGAGGGCATGATTGTGGAGTTGGTTTAGTTAGTAGGACTGATTATTTGTGACATAATTGGCTATAATATTAATGATGTAATAATCTAGAGATAGCAACAATAATACAATTAAGAGACCAAATTTACGTTCTTAAGAGACCTAATTTATCTTCAACAATAATTTTTGCTATAGAGTGCTTTTAAGTTCCTAATTCACCTGTCGACTCTATATTAAAGCACGTAAATTAGGGTGGCTGTTACAACATTCATTCTTTTTTTTTTTTTGAAAATAAGTTTTATTTATACCTAAATATATATCAAACTAGATTATTATATTCTGATTTGAAAAAATAATCATTAATATATCTGTTTAATTAAAACGAAAATAGCAAGTTCATTGCCGTCATAATTTTTTTCTTTCAATCATTTATCATCGAACTATTTTTCATGATTCTTCATATATATATATATATTTAATTTTTTTTTTTTATCATAGTTGCAACTGATTCTCAAAATCAGAACAAACTAATATATATTTCAAGGGTTTCAATATAATATAACTTTTGTAAAGTGTGAATTCGATAGTGAGTTAGACCAATGAATAAAATTAAATTTTTTTCAACAATTGCTGCGGTCCAAATCTATACAATTTGTGGCAACGTACTTGTACGATGACTTGTACAATTGATTACTTAACCTAAAACCAATGCAGCAATTTACAAGCTTATCACCATCTTTTTTGTTTGTCTGGTCAATACTACATTTTTTTCCTCATGTTTGAATAAATTTATATAGTTGACCTGCAATAACATTTGAAGCCGTTTGTTAACCTGATTTCTCCATTCTTTGGTATATAACTTATTCAAAATGAGAACTACTTAGCAAATATAACCAATAATCTTGTATCCTTTGTGATTCAAAATTAAAAATACAATTCAAAAGATTATGATTCCTCAAATCCACTGAATAAACTATAAACAGCCGCCAAGAAACCAAAATCATCCTAATTATCCATATAAGTTTCCTCAACTGTATATGTATTATTGTTGACATGCAAAAGTTATCTGTTTCCATACAAGCTTATCATCATCTTTTTTGTTTTTCTGGTCAATGCTACATTTTTTTTCCCTAATGTTTGAATAAATTTATATAGTTGATTTACATTAGCCTTTTAAGCCAAATGTGAACCTGATTTCTCCATTCTTTGGTATATAACTTATTCAAAATGAGAAATATAACCAATATTCATGCACCCTTTGTGATTCAAAATTAAAACTATAATGCAAACGATTATGATTCCTATAACAGCCGCCAAGAAACCAAAATTATCCTAACCACAATAATTACCTTAATTTCCCAAACTGTATGTGTATTATTGTTGACATGCAAAAGTTATCTGTTTATCATTTATAAATAGAAATCTATGAATTGGGTAAGAAAATTTGACTTTTATGATGTACCAAGTTGCGTGCCTTTATCTCCCTTCTTACATTCAAACTCAGATGGCTGGACTATAGCCTATAAATACCTCACATGCCTTCTTCAGAGAATGCATAAGAATACAATTCAAACCAATTATTTTGTGTGATATTGTTAATTAATAGCTAATTGAAAATGTTGAAATTGATCGGAAGCTTGAGCTTGGTATGGCTTTTCATGGCTACATCTGCCACGGCTCAATCCACAGCTATACTCGACGTCGATGGACAACCTCTTACAAGCGGAGTAGAATACTATGTACTTCCAGCAGCAACTGATGTCGCTGGAGGATTAACATTGGTTAATCGTACAGGTTCATGCCCCTTATACGTTGGACAAGAACCCCTTTCAACAGTGGTATCACAAGGTCTTGCAGTGATATTCACACCAACTACTGGTGATAGTATTGTTAGAGAGGATATTTCCTTTAGAATTGAATTTTCAGCAGCAACAATATGTGTTCAATCCACAGCATGGAGAGTAAGTGAGGCAGATCCTGAAACATCTAAGAGGTTTGTTTTGACGGGACCTGAAGACCAGAGCTTGTTTAGAATTCATATTGATGATGACGATCTCTATAACATAATATGGTGTCCAGTTTGTGATAGGCCAAATTGTCCAAGATACAGATGTTCGATGGCTGGTATTGCTGTCGAAAACGGCCAAAGATTATTGACCTTGGACTTTGATTCTGCGTTTCCTTTCAGATTTAGAAGGGCTATTTGATTCAAATCTTCATTATTCCTAAAATATATATGGCCCCTTCTTGATATATAAATATATGTAATATTGTCGTAGCAGTGAATAAATAAGCAAGTCCATCTCTTTCTGAATATATATGTCAATTAAATGTATGATGAATCCAATTAATTTTGTGCTTAACTTTCATTTTAGGCTTAATACATCTTTGACCCTTCCAATTTAGCAGCATTTATCACTTAGCCCCGTATAAATTTCGAATAACCACTTTTCCCCTTCAACTTGTTGGTTTCAATAGCAAACAGGCACTTCGTTGTTGAGGTGACAATATACATGTAATACACTCCCCATCAGCGCGTGAATATACATTAAAATCAGTTGCATTTATTACAAAACGACAATAATGCCCCTTCATTTCTCTGTCTTAACTTCATTCTAATTATAATTATTATAATGGCAAAATAATTTAGCGTTAAAAACTAATATATTTAAATTTACTAAAAACTATTTATATTTAAATTTATTTTATACAATCATATTAAATTATTTTGTAACATCCGAATTTTTTAAAAAATTAAATAAAATAAATTAAAATTAAATTGAATAAATTAAATAAATAATTTAAATGAGGAATGAAAGAATTTTAAGTGAAAAAGTGAAATGTATATGTGAGATATACACAAAATATGTATAATATATAAAAGTCAACAAAAATGTCAACTCTTATAAAAGAAAAGTCAAAGTCAAGTGGTATTTTGGTAATTATACTTTGAAAATTAAAAATTATTTAAATTATTTTAAAATAAATTATTTTGGATGGAAGAAATAATTTTGAAATTTTTTATTAAATAAATAAATAATTAATTAATTAATTAAAAATATAATTAAATATAATATCTATAATATATATAAGGTGTGTTTGATGTGTATATGAGATGCACATTATATGTCCATATTGGTATTTATATACATTAAAAATACATAATATCTATTGCATGAATATGTACACAAAAGTATATGTAATATGTAAGTAACATATTGTTAGACAAATGATCTTAATTTTGATCCTTGACAACTCAAATGGATGATCTATTTAACTTGTGTTTGAAGAATCTTGTTGTAGGATTAGGTTGCTTCAATTGAAGGTGAACAGAACATTTCTAGCGGTCGCACCTCAGCTAAAGACGACCGCTCCATGCAATTACAGGATGAAACCTTATCACAGTAGGTTTCGCGGTCAGAAGTTCGACCTGAGTCGCGACCGCTCCTATAGAATCGCGACCGTCCAAATATGTGAACGACCGCTTCTCAAGAAACTTAAATCATTACAATCACAGTAAGGTTCGCGGTGACAAGAACGGTGAATGACTCGACCTCGCTTACCACTTTAGCGACCGCTCATTCAAAGTCGCGACCGCCCCACCATTCAAGAAGAAATTGCTTAAAGAGACAGTAGTGTTCGCGTTCTCAGGTGCGTCCAGAAGTTCGACGCGAGAGTATGAGTTCGACCGCGAAATGCTACCAAGGGCGACCGCGAGATTCAAATTATGGCGGACATCTCTTTTGCTCTGTTAGAGAATGACACGTGACATGATCGTTGTAAACCCACTTCAATATTCAAAAAGGGCGACCGCACCTTTGCTTGGCGCGACCGTCCCGACAAACACAGCATGGGCAAGAACCGGTCCGACAAACACATCATGGGCAAGATTCCAGCTGCAGAGCACTAAAATTCGACCGTTGAAGCTTTTTCAAAAGTAGCGACCGTCCCTGGTTAAAAGGACGACCGCGTGAATCATAAGCGCGACCATCCTTGTATGAAGGGCGACCGCTAAGTGCTTCGGACAGTTTAAGTAAAGAAGGTCTAAGCTGCCAAGACTTTATTCTCAATATCAATAACGGCTAGTAAGACCACATTGGCTATAAATACAATGTTTCTATGAGAAAACAAAAAAAGAGAAACAAGAAAAAAAGATTTTCATAGCCAAGCAACAAATTTTCTTTTACTTAAACTTGCATTTGAATTGTAATGAATGTTAGGTTTTAGCATTGAAAACACCATTGTATAAGTTTGAGTGTGAGCTTGGGAAACACTTGGGTTGTGAGAGTAAGCCATGTAAAACTCTTGTTAGGTTGTGAGAGTAAGCCTTGTTAAACTCTTGTTTGGGTTGTAAGTGTGAGCCTAAGAAAAACACTTGTGAAGTTAGGTGTGAACTTGCGAAAACACCAAAGTTGGAAGTGAGCTTGTAAAAACTTCAAAGATTAGTGAAACCTTAACAAGTTGTTAAGGAAGTGGATGTAGGATTGAAGTAAATCCGAACCACTATAAATCTTGTGTGTTCTTTCTTTCTTCCATTACTCAACCAACTCTCTATTTCGCATTTCTTGTTTGTTGAGTTTTTTAAATTGTCATTACTTCTTGAGGAAACCAATTCACCTCCCCTCTTGGTTGCCATCTTGGGACAACAATTGGTATCAGAGCCCTGAGATTTCTTAAACTTAATTGTGAAATCTGATCCACTATGGCAACTTCTTCTTCATCAAGCTCTCATGGAAATCTTAACTCTATTCTTAGACCCTACTTTGATGGAACGGATTACTCATACTGGAAACACAAAATGTACTTGTTTCTAGACAGTGAAGGGATTGAACTATGGGATTTCGTGGAAAGTGAGTGGAAATCTCCCACTTATGAAGTTGACGGCATTCAAGTTCCACTTCCCAAAACTCAATGGTCAACTAGCAATATCAGAGATCAATTCAAGAACAATAGAGCTGCTTCCATCTTGATGAATTCCATTTCAAGAGAAGAAGGTGGAAGAGTTCAACATTTAACTTGTGCACATTGCATTTGGAAAACACTTGAAAACTACCATGAAGGTACGACTCAAGTGAGATTTACCAAGAAACAAATGCATGTCCATGAGTATGAGCTATTCAAGATGAAACCAAATGAAAATGTCACCGACATGACAAATCGCTTGCTTGCTATTGTCAATGAACTAAAGAAGTATGGCAAGGTATATGATCAAGCTGATGTAAACAGTAAAATCTTGAGAGCCCTAAGAGCTAGAAAGAACTTTGAATCCAAAGTATCATCCATAGAAGAAGCTCATGATCTCAGCACATTAAGAACCGACGAGCTAGTTGGAAAATTACTCACATTTGAGCTGCACAGTGAGAAAGAAGAAGATCAAGGTGAGAAAGAAAAGAGAAAACCAATTGCACTCAAAGCAATCAAAGAAGCTGAGAGCTCAAGCAATGAAGGTACTGATGATGAAGATGATATGGCAATGTTCTAAAAAAGAATCAATGAATGGAAAAGGAAGAAAAGATTACAAGCAAACAAAGGTACACCTCCTAAATTCTCCTTCAAAGATAAAGAAAAGAAAAATGAGGTAAAGTGCTATGAATGTGAAAAAATTGGTCACATCAAATCGGATTGCTACAAATTAAAGAACAAAAGAAAATGGGATAAAGAAAAGAAAAAGTCTCTCAAAGCCACATGGGATGACTCTTCTTCAAGTGAGGAAGAAGAAGAAGAAGGAATTGCAAATCTTTGTCTCATGGCTATTGAAGATGACTCTAATGAGGTAAGTACTCAATCCTTTGATCTAGTAGCACATGATGATCTAAATGATATAGATGATAGTGATTTGATTGAGCACATGAATTTTAAAATAGAAAAATATTTCTCTAAAATGATGCTCTATAAAGAGAAAAACTCTAAGTTAGAAAAGGATTTTATATGCTTAAAGAACTCTACCTTAGAATTGAAAACCTCAAATGAACACTTAATGAATGCAATAGGAGAGTTAAATAAAAGCTCACATGACTTAGAAAAGGTAATTAAAGAGAATGAGACATTGAAGCATGAACTAAAAGAACTAAAAGAATCAATTTCCAGATTTCATAAAGGAAAGGAAGCATTGAACATATTAATTAATAATCAAAGATCACCTTTCATGAAATATGGATTAGGATTCAATGGCTCAACCAACATTGCACCTAGCAAACCAACATTTGTGAAAGCATCTACAACTGAAATTTCTGATGTTCATGTCAAAGATGCTTGCACCAAGTCTAAAAGAACTTCTTATGGTTCACTAGGAGATAAAGCCAAAAATAACTATGCATTGTTGTTCACTAAACTTGCACAAAAGAAATCACATACTTGTAGTTGTATGTATAATGCAAAAAGAAAAATGCAGAAGCATAAAAAGCCATGGCAATGCACATATTGCATGAAATTTGGACACAAAAACTTCTATTGTTATATAAGAAAGGCTCATCTCAAGTTAGAAGACTCTTTTTCTACTAACCATCAAGGACCCAACTTCATGTGGGTACCTAAAAGAAGATGATCACAATTGTCTTGCAGGTATGCCTAAAATCTACTATCAATGAAAGCACATGGCTTGTGGATAGTGGAGGCTCAAGGCATATGACTGGAAATGCAAAGCTCTTTACAAGTATTACCTATAAACATGGAGGTAATGTAACTTTTGGAAACAATGCTAAAGGTAAAATTCTTGGTGTTGGCTCCATTGGTTCTATTGGTAAGGATTTAATTGAAGATGATGGCTTGTTGATGGTTTGAAACATAACTTGCTAAGTGTTAGTCAACTTTGTGATAAAGCATACTTTGTCAAGTTTGATTCCAAAGAATGCAAGATCACAAATTCAAATGATGTTATCATATTTAAGGGCACTAGAACAAACAACACTTATAATGTCAGCATACATTCAAATCATACATGTTTAATGTCCACTAATAATGATGCATGGTTATGGCATAGAAGACTAGGACATGCTGGTATGGATCAATTGAAATTTATTTGCAATGAGAACTTAGTTGATGGCTTACCTAAGATAAAATATGATAAAGACAGAATTTGTGAACCTTGTCAACATGGTAAGCAACATAAAAGCTCATTTAAATCAAAAAGTGTTATAAGCACCTCTAGACCTTTAGAGCTCATTCATTTAGATTTGTTTGGACTAAATAGAGTTACAAGCTTAGGAGGCAAATCATATGCATTTGTTCTTGTTGATGACTACTCTAGATTCACATGGGTTAATTTCTTAGCTCAAAAGAATGAAGCCTTTAATTACTTCAAAACTTTTGCAAAAAGAGTTCAAAATGAAAAAGGATATGTGATCACATCTATTAGAAGTGATCATGGCAAAGAATTTGAGAATGAAAACTTTGAAGACTTTTGCAATGAACTTGGCATTTCACATAATTTTTATGCTCCTAGAACTCCACAGCAAAATGGTGTAGTCGAAAGGAAAAATAGAACTTTAATCGAAATGGCTAGGACAATGCTCAATGAATATGATTTACCATCTTATTTTTGGGCGGAAGCCGTTAATACAGCTTGTTACATTGCAAATCGTGTTTACAAAAGGCATTTAACTAATAAAACCTCTTATGAGCTATGGAATGGAAGAATACCTAGAATTGGATATTTTAGAGTATTCGGATGCAAATGCTTCATATTGAATACCAAGGATAATCTTGGAAAATTCTCATCCAAATCAGATGAAGGCATATTCTTAGAATATTCATCATATAGCAAAGCATATAGGGTATTTAACATGAAAACTCTAGTTATAGAAGAATCAATGCATGTTGTATTTGATGAATCATCTAAACTTGATCAAAAGAAAGGTATTACTTTCAATGACCCTGCAGGTACTCTTGAACCTCTTGAATCTATTGATGCTCCAAAGATCAATCAACTTGAAGAAAAGACTCAAGATCTACCTAAGGTTTGGCAATACAAGAAAGATCATCCAAAGGAACTCATCATTGGAGAAACATCTAAGGGAGTAACTACTAGATCTAAAATTAATCATGTTGATGTTAATTTTGCTTTTGTTTCTCAAATTGAACCAAAAACTATTGAGGAAGCTTTAAATGATGAAAATTGGATAACTGCAATGCAAGATGAACTTAATCAATTTGAAAGAAATAATGTTTGGCAACTTACTCCTAGACCTATAGATCATTCTATAATAGGATGCAAATGGGTTTATAGGAATAAGCTTGATGAAAATGGTCGCATCATTAGAAATAAAGCAAGATTGGTAGCCAAAGGTTATAATCAAGAAGAAGGTATTGACTATGATGAAACCTTTGCCCCCGTAGCCAGATTAGAAGCTATTAGAATATTACTTGCTTTTGCATGTCATATGAACTTTGAGCTTTATCAAATGGATGTCAAAAGTGCATTTCTAAACGGACTTATAAATGAAGAAGTTTATGTAGAACAACCTCCTGGTTTTGAAAGCTACAAATTTCCTGATCATGTTTTCAAACTTACCAAAGCTTTATATAGATTGAAACAAGCACCTAGAGCTTGGTATGATAAACTTAGTGCATATTTGCTTGAAAATGGTTTTTCAAAAGGAAAAGTAGATACAACTCTTTTTGTTAAAAAGGATAAGCACAACATTTTGATTGTACAAATTTATGTGGATGACATAATATTTGGAGCTACTAATGAAGTCTTGTGCAAAGAATTTGCTTCTTGTATGACTAGGGAATTTGAAATGAGCATGATGGGTGAACTCAAGTTTTTCCTTGGACTGCAAGTCAAGCAATGTGAAGATGGGATCTTCATCAACCAATCCAAATATACAAAAGAACTCATCAAGAAATTTGGAATGGATGGCTGCAAAACTAGCAAAACTCCTATGAGCACATCATTGAAATTAGGTAAAGATGAAAATGGTAAAGCAGTAGATGAAAAGAAATATTGAGGTATCATCGGATCACTACTTTACTTAACTGCTTCTAGGCCTGATATAATGTATAGTGTATGTCTTTGTGCTAGATTTCAAACTTGTCCTAAAGAATCACACTTAAATGCCACTAAGAGAATCTTGAAATATTTGAGTGGTACAATGCATTTAGGACTTTGGTATCCTAAAAATACATCATTTCATATTATAGGATTTTCAGATGCAGATTATGCTGGTAGCATCTTAGATAGGAAAAGCACAACAGGAGCATGTCACTTTCTTGGTAATATTCTAGTTTCTTAGCATAGTAAGAAACAAGCATCGGTTGCTTTATCCACAACGGAAGCTGAATATGTTGCAGCATGTTTTTGTTGCACACAAGTATTATGGATGAAACAACAATTGCTTGACTATGGTAAAGTCTTTAATAATATTTCCATTAAATGTGACAACACTAGTGCTATCAATTTGTCTAAGAATCCTATCCAACATTCTAGATCCAAACACATAGATATTAGACATCATTTCTTGAGAGAAAATGTACAAAATCAGAATATAATCCTAGAATTATAGATACAGAAAATTAACTTGCTGATGTCTTTACAAAACCCTTGAATGAAGATAGACTTAACTTCATTAAACTTAACTTAGGAATGATTGATGGAATCACTTTGAATTAATTAAAACTTTTGCCTTACAATAAAGTTTCTATGTGCATGAATTCAATCTTTCTTAACACACTAGAAATGTCTTCTATCTTTCCTTGAATCTTTCATTTTTTTAAGTCTGTCGCGGTCGCTCCAGTGTCCTTTAGCGATCGCTATCTCATCTGCTAGTTTCATTCAATAAAAATCTCTGTGCGCGGTCGAGAAAATCTGTGCGCGGCCGCACCAATTTGAATAGTTTCGACCGTTACAGACAGTTTCTTCCCTCGCGAGCGTACCTATCTTACTAATGGTCGCTAGACCACATGTCGCGATCGCACCTTATAAAATCTGAGACCGCACCCTGTACACTCTGCTTGAAAATTTATAACCGTTGGCTGTGTGACAGGTCGCAACTCTTAACTTTCAACAGTCATAAATGGCTATTTTCTTAACTCCATCTATTTAAGAGTATGTTACAACAGTTTATATGATATTTTGCTTATTAAAACACACAAACTTCCTTCTGAAACCCTAAAAACTTCTCAAAATCATCTGTTTCTCAATCACTCTCTGTTTTCCAGTTTACTTCTGCTCTTTCTGTTCTAATGGCTCCCAAAAGAAAAACCACCTCCAAAATAAAAGGTCAAGCCAAGAGAGTTCCAGGAATCACCATTAGAGAACCCATTGTTGATCCTCCATCTCCTCCACAGTCTAGAAGAGGTGAGAAAATTCACAAACCTCACCACCAAACTTCTGAGGAAGACGTTAGGTATGCCATGCTAAAGAAAAAGAAAGTTGAAGGCACCAAATCTCCTTTTGGTGGGATGCTTTCTGCCTTGGGCATCAAGGATGAAATTGAGAGATTGCTGGATGTCCTTGGATGGAGAAAATTTGTCTTTCCAGAAGAGGTAGGCTATTCTAGTCTAAGTAAAGAGTTTCTGATGTCTCTTCAAATAGAGAAGAGTGCAAACTCTGCACTAGGATGGTATGGAGTTAGGTTTAAGCTCTTTGATAACTACCAATCCTTAACCTTAGAAGATTTTGGCAGAATTTGGAACTTCCCTTCTGAAGGTATAACCTCTTACAATGACCAAATCTTCTCCAACCAAACCCTTTCTGATTTCTGGCAAGAAATTTCCATTGAAACTTCTTTTGAAAAAGAATCTAAAGCCAGACATATTAAAACTCTCACCCATTGGATGCTCCACAGGATTATCACCTACACCATCCATCAAAGAGCAGATGGGAATGAGAAAGTAACCAAAAGAGACCTTATCTTTCTATATGATTTCACCCACAACATCAAAATAAACTCAACCAAGTTCTTGATTGACACCGTTTATCATCATGCTGTTACAAGAAATAGTACTTTCTTCCTATCCTCACAAATTACTCAAATAGCTAGGCACCTAAACCTTCTAAATGATCTGAATCTAGCTACCTTGAGAAACCCTTTCAATCTTACCTCTAGTGCTATAACAATTGATTACTTAGAGCATGCTGGATGTGTAAGGAAGATTGAAGGATCATATGTATACTGTTTTGGCAAGAAAGGAGTTATAGACAAACAAAAGAAAAGGCCAAGGTATACAATTGAGGGAGAGGGAGATTCTGTGGAAGTTGCTGTGGAATTACCTCCAAAAGCAACTTCATCAAAAGCTGCTCAAGAAACTGCTTCATCCTCCACACAACTCATCCTCCAAGCTATCAAAACTCTCTCCAGGAAACTCTCTAAGTTCAAGAAAAGTGTCTCCAAGAGATTCCAGCACTTGAACAAGAGAATAGATCTTATATCTCACATGCACCATGACCTATATGACATGCAAGGCAGATTGGACTTGCCTCAATGCAACCTTGAAGATTGGGATATAAGTGATCACACCCAAAGCATTGCTGAAGAAGAAGAGTCCATTAGCACTAGCTCTGCATCTATTGCTCCTCAAGATAAAGGAAAAGCTCCTTTAGTTGAAGGAGAGTTAGATGTAGATGATGACTCAGAATAGCTTAGATTTTTTGTTGTTGTTTGCATTTTCATATTTTTCTGCCTTTGTACTTTCCCCTATAATTAATAAACCTGTTTGTTTCAAATGTTATTTGTTTTGATTGTTGATTTTAACATTTTTGCCTATGACAATGGGGGAGAAAATAACAAAATGGAATGAAACAATAGAATACACAATGGGGGAGAAAGAAAATGGTATGGGAAAATGGCATAACATAATGAAATGTTTGCACCAAGATAATCTAATAATCACAATGTCATAATCATGTATTATGCATATATTAAGGGGGAGCATTTTAAAACTTATCTTTTTTCTTATCATTCCATTTGAATTGTCAAAGTCAAAATGAGGGAGATTGTTAGACAAATGATCTTAATTTTGATCCTTGACAACTCAAATGGATGATCTATTTAACTTGTGTTTGAAGAATCTTGTTGCAGGATTAGGTTGCTTCAATTGAAGGTGAACAGAACATTTCTAGCGGTCGCACCTCAGCTAAAGACGACCGCTCCATGCAATTACAGGATGAAACCTTATCACAGTAGGTTTCGCGGTCAGAAGTTCGACCTGAGTCGCGACCGCTCCTATAGAATCGCGACCGTCCAAATATGTGAACGACCGCTTCTCAAGAAACTTAAATCATTACAATCACAGTAAGGTTCGCGGTGACAAGAACGGTGAATGACTCGACCTCGCTTACCACTCTAGCGACCGCTCATTCAAAGTCGCGACCGCCCCACCATTCAAGAAGAAATTGCTTAAAGAGACAGTAGTGTTCGCGTTCTCAGGTGCGTCCAGAAGTTTGACGCGAGAATATGAGTTCGACCGCGAAATGCTACCAAGGGCGACCGCGAGATTCAAATTATGGCGGACATCTCTTTTGCTTTGTCAGAGAATGACACGTGACATGACCGTTGTAAACCCACTTCAATATTCAAAAAGGGCGACCGCACCTTTGCTTGGCCCGACCGTCCCGACAAACACAGCATGGGCAAGAACCGGTCCGACAAACACATCATGGGTAAAATTCCAGCTGCAGAGCACTAAAATTTGACCGTTGAAGCTTTTTCAAAAGTATCGACCGTCCCTGGTTAAAAGGACGACCGCGTGAATCATAAGCGCGACCATCCTTGTATGAAGGGCGACCGCTAAGTGCTTCGGACAGTTTAAGTAAAGAAGGTCTAAGCTGCCAAGACTTTATTCTCAATATCAATAACGGCTAGTAAGACCACATTGGCTATAAATACAATGTTTCTATGAGAAAACAAAAAAAGAGAAACAAGAAAAAAAGATTTTCATAGCCAAGCAACAACTTTTCTTTTACTTAAACTTGCATTTGAATTGTAATGAATGTTAGGTGTTAGCATTGAAAACACCATTGTATAAGTTTGAGTGTGAGCTTGGGAAACACTTGGGTTGTGAGAGTAAGCCTTGTAAAACTCTTGTTAGGTTGTGAGAGTAATCCTTGTAAAACTCTTGTTTGGGTTGTAAGTGTGAGCCTAAGAAAAACACTTGTGAAGTTAGGTGTGAACTTGCGAAAACACCAAAGTTGGAAGTGAGCTTGTAAAAACTTCAAAGATTAGTGAAACCTTAACAAGTTGTTAAGGAAGTGGATGCAGGATTGAAGTAAATCCGAACCACTATAAATCTTGTGTGTTCTTTCTTTCTTCCATTACTCAACCAACTCTCTATTCCGCATTTCTTGTTTGTTGAGTTTTTTAAATTGTCATTACTTCTTAAGGAAACCAATTCACCCCCCCTCTTGGTTGCCATCTTGGGACAACACATATATTAGACATATACATATACATAAAGTATACACTACATATATATAATTTGGTATTAGTAAAGTTGGTATTAATAATAATATAATATTAATATTAATAATAAAAGAAAAGAAGAAAGTCAAAGGAAGGAAAAAAATGCATGATGTACATTTAAAGTAAAATAATTAATTAATTAATTAATATATGTATAATTATTGATAGGAAATGAGGTAAGAAAGAAAATTAGTCTTCTTCTTCCTTTTCTTTAGCCATAGCTGAACCATAAAGAGGGAGAAAGGGAGAAATTTTTTCTTTTATACACACTAAATCCACCAAAATTCTTAACGATTTCAAGTGGATTTTTGAAGAAAAGTAAGAAATCAAGTACGTTTCCTTTCCTTAAAGCTTAAATTTCTTTGTTGTATGATTATGTTTGGATTGCTAGTGAGAAAAAAAGGATGTTTAATTGCTTAATTGGGTTTGAATGAAGTTGTTTTAGGTAGTTAATAATGATTTTACGGTTGGATAGAAGAAATGGTTGAATTTAAGTTGAGTTTGGTGAAAAGAGAGAATTTAGGGTTATGAAACTTTTGGGTTTGTGAAATCAAAGGCTTTAATTGTGCAATTTGATTCTAAATATATTGTTTTGATGCATAAACAATGATTTTAAAGTCAAATGATGGATTTCACTAAGTTTGATTAGACTTTGGAAATGGAAGTGTTAAATTAGGGTTTTGAAAAGTGAATTTTCAAAGATTGGTTAATTATTTGATTTTAATGCTTAAATCATGTTCTTTAATTATAAAAGTGATGGAAATAAGATTGGAATGACAATTGGATTGAGTTGGAATGGAGAACCTTCAATGGTGAAGGTTATGCCATTTTAGGATTTTGAAGATAAGCATGTGTTTAATTAATGTAATTATTTAAATATGTTAAAATATATTTATAATGATATAAATAAACTCAAAACACTAATTTAATGGGTTAATATGGATTTTCTAAGTTAAAGTAAGGAAAGACCTAATTTTCAAAATTTTGTAGGAGTGTTGTTTTAATTAAGGCATGATGTTGAGAATGCCTTGGAATGTGATACTAAATAATTGTATTTGATCACATTGTATTTTGGCATCAAGGAGAATTGGTTTGCCTAACCCTAGTGTTGAAGGGCAACATGGAAGAGAAGGTTGGTAAAGAGTTTTGAGCTTGCATTTGAAAGCTTTTAGAGGTAAGTACAAACTTCGGATAAAATTGGATATGTTGCTTTACATTGAGCTTAACACATTTTGATTGGAAAATGTGTTAAGCTACTTGATACATTGAACATTCATGAACAATGTGCTATAACTTGTGATTCGTTATGTATGCATTAAAGGAATTGTGAAAAGCCATTGTTAGTGGCTAAATTATATAAAATGTGAATTATGTGAATAATGTGAAAATAATCCAAAGTATTTGGTTAATGTAATATTGATGCGGTAGGTGATACCTTGTGATAATATAATGAGATATGATGAAATGAAATGAATTGACATTGATGAAATGATGAAAAATGAATAAATGAGGCAATGTGCCTAATTGAAAGTGAGTAAATGAGGCAATGTCCCTAATTGATAATGAGAAAGAGACAATGAGCCTAATTGATTATGGGAAAATCTAAAAGAAATTGATGATGTAAAACATGAAAATAATTGTGTGTCTAGTATGTTATTCAATTTCAAGAGTTTTGTGTTTGGCAGCATGCCTATGAGGTTATCCTCATTTTTTCCTTTCGGTACTAGCATTTTGAGTAATTATTTGATTTACCTTCGAGCTAGACGTTGTACGTCACTTGCCTTTGAGCTAGATGATGGGCATCACTATGAATTACCTTCGGGCTAGATACTAGGCGTCACTTGCCTTTGAGCTAGACACTGGATGTCAATATAGACCAAAATAGTAACTCTAGAATTTGAATAATATATTAGATTATTTAGGCCCATGCTTGTGTTTGCTTAAATGTGAATTATAAAATGATGTAAAACTATGTTTAAAGGTGAGCTTGGATGCCACATTATGACATAGCATAAAAACATTTTGCATTGGCCTGACTTTATTGTTTTATTATTATCAAAGTTTGTACCGCTAAGCTATTAGCTTAACGCTATTGTAATTTATCGCGCAGGTGACGGGGGCGATTCGGTAGAGCCAGAGAGTTTTACTAGTTCTCGTCGGGTCTAGGCTTGTGTTTTTTGAGCCTGAAGTATTTTGGGTACATCAAGATCAGAGCCATATGACAGCATATACATATTTGATATTATAATATATTTTGATATTGTATATATTATGTTTATGTTTTTGAAGAATATATATGTTGTAAATTATAAAGACTCTTTGGAAAAATTATATAATAAGGGTTTTATATATGTTTTGATACATATATAAAAATGTATAAAATGTTTTGAGAAAATATGAAGAAATTGAGAAGTATTTGGGATAATGTGTGATTTATTTTATTTGGAGTGTTTCTTTTGCAGGTTGTGAACTGTTGAATTTTTGAAATGTCCAAATTGCAGATAAAACTCTGGTTAATTTGTTTCAGAGATTTTTATGTAATTTACTTATTTTGGAATATATAATTTATAAAGAATATTTTTATTTATTATTTAATTATACATTATAAAGTATTTGAGATTTTAGATATGAAATGTAAAATTTTTTATTAAATTGGATCGTGACTTTTTTATACCATATACGCGTATTTTATATATACTGGGTGTATGTATTATATATATAGGGTATAAGGGTATTACATTTATTTTGGTATAAGAGTCTAGGTTTGAGGTTCTTGACCTAGGTGGGTTGTTAGTGTAACACCCCTATATCCCGTATACGTACCAAGCATGCTTAAACGATCGTAATATACGTATACTGAATATAGAAAATGCCACAGTTTTAAAATAATACACAACAAATATCTTTGTAAATAATTGAAACCAATCTCAAACATTTTAAAAGAAATCCAAAAGACACCATATATAAAAACATTTATTAATTCACAGCGGAAGTTATTACAAATATGTTATAAATCAAAGATTACAAAACATAAAATATATATATACATGATTGGTAGCTCTTCTCTGATCTTTAAGTCCCAAAAGAAAATCCTCAATGTCTAGTCTCACTTGGTCTCGAGGAGCTCTCAGGTTCAACTCTGTCACCTGCGCGATCAAACACTATCGCGCTAAGCCAACGGCTTAGTAGTACACAGTATACTAACATGATGCTTTAATATGGTATAATGTCACAATTAATCTCATACATCATTTAAAAGAATATCACATTTCCACATCATACTTTGTTCAATGTCATAACAACATTCATATTACATCTTCATAGTTCCATCAATTTTACCATTCCAGAATCACATTAAATACAAAGACAAGCATGGGCCCAAAACACACTAATATGCCATTCAATTTTCAGAGTTAATGCTTTAGTTTTGTTATCACATTTATCATTATCATAAACCCAACTAGGCTTCAAGGATTAGGTTCAACCAAGCTTCAAGGGGAACAAAGCATGCTAAGTATCAACCCAACTTGGCTTCAAGAACCAACCCAACCTAGCTTCAAGGGTTGTAACATCTCAATTAGGCTTCAAGGATCAAATCCAACCTAACTTCAAGAGATTGTTACCATTAGGCATGCCACCAACAACAAAACTCTGAAAATGAATAACACATTAGACACACAATTCATTTATTATTTCATTCTCAATTCTCATCATCAATTAGGCAAACATGCCTTATGTCTTTCAATTGAATCATCATAGCCAATCACAATGGCTTCACATCATATTTGAGTTATCATAGCCAATCACAATGGCCTCATATCATATCATATCTCAATTCATATTACACATATAGCATCAATGATATAACATTTCAAAGTACATTATTCATATAACACATTACCATTCACAAAATGCACAATGCATAAAACATAACATTGTTCATATAGTATCATATCCATCATCAAATGTATGTTCAATCTCAACAAAGCAAGAATAGCAAAGGACAATCACAGTAGCCAACACACTCAAGGGACACGGCCAAGCTTGTGGCCGTGTCTCTCAACTCAAGCTCCAACACGGCCAAGACTCCCCTAGCTTGGCCGTGTCTCCCTTAAATCCAAAGAAACCAAAATGAAAGAAATCAGGCAGTAGCAAACACAGTCAAGGGACACGGCCAAGCCAGTGGCTGTGTCTCTCCAAAATTGATCCAACACGGCCAAATTTCCTTAAACTTGGCCGTGTCTCCCAAAAATCTTTAGTCTTGCCTGTGTCTCTTTTTTAGTTTGGCCGTGTCTCTCAAGAATAAAAACCCTAAACATGGCCAAATCTCTTTTGATTGAATTAAAACACATTAAACACAACATAACCTTATTCAAATGGGTATAATCAATGTCATTAATACTTATTTTACATATACATCACAATATTCACATTAACAATACATTTAATCACTTACCACTTCAAAACCCTAAAACTAACATCATTATTATTCTTTCAATATCAACATCCACTTAACTTACCATCTTCAAACCAAAACCAACACCAATTTAACTTTGTAACTTACAATCAATTTCAACACTTATAAACACATCTCAAACACACCTAATCATAATATTAACAAATCACAACTCACTTCAAACATAACAAAAGAAAACAAGAGAGTACTTACTTAAAATTGAGGCAATTTCACAAATCTCCAACTTAATCCTTTGATTCTCCCTTCAATTAAATCAACAAAAATCACTCTTGTTCTTTGGCTTTGGAGGGCCGGCCACCACAAGAGAAAGAGAAGAAGAAGAAAAGAAAATGAAGACAAGTCAACTTCTCTTCTTCTTTAAATCTCCACCAAGCAATTCTAACAAAGCAAAATTACTTAAATGCCCTTTTCTATTTGTTCTCACTTACTTTAAAACTCTTGCCCTCTTTAGTAATTTCACTCATCCCAAATTAAAATTTCTTCCCTTGACTCTCCATTTGACCAACATATATGTTATATATATTAACATATATACAACATATACATTCCATTAACACAATCATATCCTTTGCAAAAACATATATACATTAAATCAAATCAAACAACAATTATATTAAAACTTCTAGGGCATACATGGGGATATTACAGTTAGAGAGAGAAAATGAGAATTAAATAAAAATGGTTTTCAATTGTGATACAAGCATTGACATTAACAATTTATCTGATTCGTGATGTGGAAATATTAGTTCGACGTAAAGAATATGAGTTGAGATGGCGTTTGGGTCATATAGATCGGAGTGACACAGTAGAAATGTCATTCTGGAGATTATGGATTAAGAATTTTTGGAATTTTTATTTAAAATTATGATTCATAGTTGATTCAACTGATGAATAAGTGAAATTAAGAAAAATAATCTAGGAAATGATTTAAGATATAAAATAAAAAGTTTAAGAAATGGGCATGACAGTTATAGAAAATTCTATATATGTATTGCAATGAGATATTGTTCAAATTTTTGGATAAATCTAGAAATATTGGATACGTTTCAAAATTTAATGAAAAGTTATTATATGTTAGAATCCAATATATAAAAATTCATAATTTTTTAAAGATGGATTTCTAATTTAAAAAAATAGAAGAACACAGATTGTTGGAACAATTCCAGCAACTCAAATCTATAGAAATTGAGAAACTTATTTAAAAGCTATGGAAAACCAACCTAGAAAAATCTAAAACTTTACATACAATATAATATATATTCCTAGATCATATGGTTAAAATTTCATGAATTTTGATTAAGGTTTGATACCTAAAAAAAATGGATAATCAGGTGCTGCCAGAAGAATTATGAAAGAGACAGGTTATGTGGGTTTGGAAGACTTAGTTTTTAAATATAGTAAATCAGCTAGGAAAAATCTAAAATTTTAAATATAAGTCCATATATGTGTCAAGTACACATGGTTAAAAGTTTACAAGTTTTTACAAAGAATTGGTGAGGAATTTAAAAATTAAAAGTGAGATTGATATGAAATTGAGGAAGTTATGTGTAAGTAAGTAATAAATTAATTTCATAAGGAAAATGAATGAAAAAAATTATAAGAATTTATATGCCGATGGGTAGAAGTATGAAGAAAGAATATGGAGTTTTTAATAATTTAGAACCAAGAGAACATAATTAAAAATTAAAGAGAGAAATGGTATATGATAGTGAATTGTTTATTAAGGAAAAATGATGCATGACTTGGGATTTGAGTTTGTAAAATTAGGGTATCTAAATGGATGATGTTAATTAGTATAATGAAATGAGATTAATAGAATGAAGTTTAATTAAAGTAGCAAGTTGGAAATTTAGAGTTGTAAGAAAATTTCGATGAAGATTGCTTAGATATAGATAATTTAATGTTTAATAAGCATGTGAGTAATTTTGAATGAGGAATATTATTTATGAAAGTATTATGTAATGTGTAATGTGGTTGATAGTATAGAAACTGGGTATGAAATAAAGAGAAATGATTAAGAGAGTGAAAATATATATGAAGAGTATGGTAAGTGTATGGAAAATTTGAGAGAGAAGTCACATTGGAAATGTGACTAACATTTATGTAAAATAAAATGATGAATGAGGATAATTTGTATATTATATAAGAATGAGAAATGATAATATTCTATGAAATGTGATAAATGTTCAATTTATAAAATGATTGAGTATAATTGTGTGATTGTGTGTATACACATATATGATATGTGTGGTGAATTGTCCAATATGGATACTAATGTGATATGTAAAAAAATGTAAAAAGTAATTCACATTATGAATTTGAGTTATGGATATGTAAGTGGATGATTTAAAAATATGAAAAATATTTAAAATGTGAAATAATATGAATTTGTGAGATGAAGGTGATCATGATAAGGTTGATCACCTAGAAATTGTGACAATGTTATGTAATGTGAAAGTGATCAAGTATTGAGTTGACCACTTAAAGATGTAAAAAATGTTATTGAAGTATTATGTTATGTTTGTAACGCACAGGTGTAGGCTTAAGATAATATAACTGTGAAATACATTTAATGAGATCAATAGTTTTGCTTCATAAGATACGAGCAAGATTTCTGGTTGGTATAGTTGGACTCATAACCTTATATTATGAATTTATTTGTGACCATAGATAGTGTGAAAATAGAAGAGAAATGTGAAAAATATAATGAGCTATAAATGATGTGTAAGGAAAGTGATGCTATAAATATGGTAACTATAAGAAATCTGACAAAATGACATTTAAAGTGAATGTGACTAGAGGAAATGAATATTATTTGTAATGATGAATTTGAAGAGAATTAAGATTTGAGAATAAGTTTGATCTAACAGAGTTAGGTCATAAATTGAAACAGGATGATAAATTTTAAAATAGGCTAAAGTTGTAATGGTCATATTGTGATAGTTAGATCAATTGATCTGAGTGTGGAAGTTACAATTAATTATTGAGATTCAATATATACAATTATATTAAGAATGTGAGAGATATATGACAATGTGCATAATGCAGTGTTCTGATATGTATATGCATATGAAAGGAGCTAAGTTATATTAATGTAAATGATTATAAGAGAAAATGTCAATCATAGTATAATTGGAATGAATATATATGTTGGATTGATAAATAACATGTGAGAATCAATCTTAATAAGAAAAAAAATAAGATTTGTTGTTGTATAATGATGATATTAAATTAATATGTGGTAATTGTGTAAAGAGTAGGATCAAATTGAAAGTGTGCAAAATTATTGTGTTAAGATTTATTAATTTGATTTGAAAGTTGTTATCATTTGTGGTTTTTACCAATAACTATTCATAAATATAAGCAAGGCGGTAATTAAATAGAGATACAATTTTGATTATGACTATGATGACATAATATTCAATGTTAAGATATAAGTTATTAACATTTGAATTTAAGGTTATGAGAGTATTTTTTTTAAGATAATGAAGTGATCAAATATCTTGAGTATAATAGATGTGTGGTGCATATATACTAAAGAGATGAGCTAAGTTATCTAATGATAATTCGGTTAAAGATATGATAATATGTTGTGATTGTTTGATTAAATAGAAAGTGAATGATGAGTTATGAACTGTCAAAAGTAGTTGAGAATGACTCTAAGGGGGAGAGGAGAAATTATGTAATTTGATGAGGTGATTAATTTCATATAAGATTTTAAGATTTTGTTTTAATTTGGATGATTTATTATCGTACAGAATAATTTCATGGATAAAATTTTTTAAGGGGAGAGAAATGTAACATCTGGAATTTTTAAAATTTTAATAAAATAAATTAAAATTAAATTGGATGAATTAAATAAATGATTTACATGGGGAATGGAAGAATTTTAAGTGAAAAAGTGAAATGTATATGTGAGATATATGCAAAATATACATAATATATAAAGGTCAACAAAAAAGTTAACTCTTTTAAAAAGAAAAGTCAAAGTCAAGTGGCATTTTGGTAATTATACTTTAGAAATTAAAAACTATTTAAATAATTTTAAAATAAATTATTTGGATGGAAGAAGTAATTTTGGGATTTTTTATTAAATAAATAAATAAATAATCAATTAAAAATATAATTAAATATAATATATAATATATATAATGTGTGTTTGATGTGTATATGAGAGATATATTATTTATGCAAATGAGTATTTATATACATTAAATATACATAATATATATATTGCATGAATACGTACACAAAAGTATATGTAATATATAAGTAACATATATTAAAAATATACATATACATAAAGTATACACTACACATATATGTAGTAAAATTTGGTGCTAGTAAAGTTGGTGTTAATAATAATATAATATTAATATTAATAATAAAAGAAAAGAAAGAAAGTCAAAGGAAGGAAAGAAATGCTTGGAGTACATTTAAAGTAAAATATTTAATTAATTAATTAATATATGTATAATTATAGATAGAAAATGAGATAAGAAAGAAAATTAGCGATGGCCGAACCATAGAGAGAGAAAAAGGGAGAAATAGTTTCTTTTATACATACCAAATTCACCAAAATTCTTAAAGATTTCAAGCGAAATTTTGAAGAAAAGTAAGAAATCAAGTAAGTTTCCTTTCCTTATAGCTTAAATTTCTTGGTTGTATGATTATGTTTGGATTGCTAGTGAGAGAAAAAAATGTTTAATTGCTTAATTGGGTATGAATGAAGTTGTTTTGGGTAGTTAATAATGATTTTAAGGTTGGATAGAAGAAATGGTTGAATTTAAGTTGAGTTAGGTGAAGAGAGAGAATTTAGGGTTATGTAACTTTTGGGTTTGTGAAATCATAGGTTTTAATTGTGAAATTTGGTTCTAAATGTATTGTTTTGATGCATAAAAAATGATTTTAAAGTCAAATGATGAATTTCGCAAAGTTTGATTAGACGAATTAATTCATTTTTTTTATAAACGAATAATTTATAGAATTATCAATGGAATCGGTCTTGCTAGTTTCTTTGTAGGGGAGGGTATAAAATATGTAGGAAGCGGTCGCATCTCTTCTTATCTCTTATTGTATTTTTTTGTGCATTAATTTTTTTTTTATTAATTTATTACTTTTTTTAATTTGTAAAAATTGATTTTTTTTGTATTTTAATACATTAATTAATAATTCATTTTAGGATTTTGAAAAGAAGCATGTGTTTGATTAATGTAATTAGTTTAAACATGTTAAAATATGTTTATAATGATATAAATAAACTCAAAACACTAATTTAATGGGTTAATATAGATTTGCTAAGTTAAAGTAAGGAAAGATGTAATTTTGAAAATTTTATAGGAGTGTTGTTTTAATTAAGGCTTGATGTTGAGAATGCCTTAGAATGTGATACTAAATAATTGTATTTGATCACATTGTGTTTTTGCATCAAGGAGAATTGGTTTGCCCAACCCTAGTGTTGAAGGGCAACATGGAAGTTGGTAAAGAGTTTTGAGCTTGCATTTAAAAACTTTTAGAGGTAAGTACAAACTTTGAATAAAATTGGATATGTTGCATTACATTGAGCTTAATACATTTTGATTGAAAAATGTGTTAAGCTACTTGATGCATTGAACATTCATGAACAATATGCTATAACTTGTGATTCGTTATGTATGCATTAAAGGCATTGTGAAAAGCCATTGTTAGTGGCTAAATTGCATGAAAATGTGAATTATGTGAATAATGTGAAAATAACCCAAAGTATTTGGGTAATGTGATATTGATACGGTAGGTGATACCTTGTGATGATATAATGAGATATGATGAAATGAAATGGATTGACATTGATGGAATGATGAAAAATGAATAAATGAGGCGATGTGCCTAATTTAAAATGAGTAAATGAGGTCATGTGCCTAATTAATAATGAGAAAGAGACAATGAGCCTAATTGATTATGAAAAATCTAAAAGAAATTGATGGTGTAAAACAAGAAAATAATTATGTGTCTAGTTTGTTATTCAATTTTAAGAGTTCTATGTTTGGCAGCATGCCTATGAAGTTATCCTCATTATTTGCCTTTGGGCTAGCTTTTTGAGCAATTATTTGATTTACCTTCGAGCTAGATATTGTATGTCACTTGCCTTCTGGCTAGATGATGGACATCACTATGAATTATATTTAGGCTAGATGCTAGGCGTCACTTGCCTTCGGGCTAGACAGTGGATGTCAATATAGACCAAAACAGTAACTCTAAAATTTGAATATTATATTAGATTTTTTAGGCCCATGCTTGTGTTTGTTTAAATGTGAATTGTAAAATGATATAAAAATATGTTTAAAGGTGAGCTTGGATGCCACATTATGACATAGCTTAAAAGCATTTTGCATTGGCATTACTTTAATGTTTTATTATTATCAAAGTTTATACCGCTAAGCTATTAGCTTAGCATGATTGTAATTTATCGCCAGGTGACGAGGGCGATTAGGTAGAGCTGAAGAGTTTTACTAGATCTCGTCAGGTCTAGGCTTGTGTTTATTGAGCCTAAAGTATTTTGGGTACATCAAGATCAGAGCCATATGCCAACATATACATATTTGATATTATAAAACATTTTGATATTTTGTATATTATGTTTATGTTTTTGAAGAATATATATATTGTAAATTATAAAGATTCTTTGGACAAATTGTATAATAAGGGTTTTATATGTGTTTTGATATATAAATATTAATGTATAAAGTGTTTTGAGAAAATATGAAGAAATTGAGAAGTATTTGGGATAACGTTTGATTTATTTTATTGGGAGTGTTTCTTTTGCAGGTTGTAAACTGTTAAATTTTTGTGATATCCAAATTATAGATAAAACTCTGGTAATTTTTTTTAGAGATTTTTATGTAATTTACTTATTTTTGAACATATGATTTATAAAGAATATTTTTATTTATTATTTAATTATACATTATAAAGTATTTGAGATTTTAGATATGAAATGTGAAAATTTTTATTAAATTGGGTCGTGATATTATTGTATCTTATATACATATTTTGTATATACTGGGTATATGTATTATACATATATACGTATAAGGGTATTACATATTTAATATTTAATTTATTTTTCTTAACAAAAAAAGTAAAAAAATTTGAATTAAAAATTAGTTAAACAAATAAAAAATTACAAGCTAAAAATTAATTTAAATATAAAACTTAAAAAAAGAAATTGGTGACTCTTACTAACTCCGGATTTGCGATAACATCATCTCCTCTAATTGCCATCCTTAGCTTATTGAGGTTTTATAACCCATTTGAGCCATCAAATAAACCAATTGATTCAAATTCAATCGATATTCACTAACGAACAAAGAGGAAAAAAGAAAAAAAAAAGCAAATCACTCTTCAAATTTATTTCAAGCGCAAAGTAGAATGAAAGTTTTGATTTTTAAACACAAGAGAACAAAAGACTAATTTGACAAAAATAGTTTCATCATTTTGGCATTTGTAGAACATTGTCTTGGTAGTTCGATGGTGACTTCGACATAGGTGGTTCGATGGTGACTACAATATCATCACCTCCAGTGCGAGTTGGTCTGAGTGGCTTGATGGTGGCTCATGACTGGGACCTTGAGAAACAGTGATATTTTAGTTGCCGGAACAAATTTTCAAGCCTGAAAGGGTGAAATGGTGAGATTTCTTCACTCATCTAGTCATTAGAGCTATTCCTAGCCTGAAATGATGAGGTTTTTTCACTATTTCAGTGGCCGGAGTTGTTCCTTGCTTGAAACGATCCCAATTGTCAAAGTTTTTTTCACTATTCCTCAAGAACCAGAGGAAGATCCTTAGTCTATCAACATAAGTTCAATAGATCTAGGCTGGTTACTGATGGAAACGGTAAGAAACCCAGGGGTTTCATTTTTTTTCTTAATTTTGTAATTTTAATATTTTTTATTATTAAAAATTATATATATATTTTTTATTTTTTTAATATTTTAAATTTTTAATCAAATGACGTGTCAATGATATAGAGTGTTTGTGAAACACGCACCATCAGTTATCTATTTGATGTGGATTAGATAGAGCTTTGATATTCATGGAGCAGTTTGACTGAAAACTGCCATAGTGGTAATTTTGTAATTACTAACAAAAGCTGTCATTACAAATTGGGTGTTCTAAGAGCTTAGCCCAATGGGAAATGAGACAAGTCAAAATCATTGCTTTGCACTACGATCTATCATTTTTAGGCCAAATTCCATCGTTTAGGCCTCTGAAAACGTGTTTTACTGTTGTGGCAACTTAGAGCTCATTTTATTTCCTTATTTAGAAATCGTATATCGAGATATCGTTTAGGCATTTTGTTTGCCTCATAAATAATATCTTTCTATGTTTGTAACTATTGTTATTTTGGCAGTTTGTTGCCTTTTTTTTTGGGAAAACTTTCCTTATTTAGAATTAGGATTTTCTGTAGCCCTAATACTATATATTGTAATGTTTGAGAAGTTGTAAGTAGTCTTTAGAAATTGAATTAAAAACCTTACAGAGAAACATTTCTCTCTCTTGTGCTTATTTTACTAGGAATTCTTAGACTAAATAAGGAATAACACTTTTATTTTTTGTTCATATACCTTCCTGTACGTCACTTGGTATTAGAGCAATGTTCATTCTTGGATAATGATGTCACCATGAAGACAACCACAACAACACATAGAGGATGTTTATGAGCGTGACCACATGGCCCACCTTGAGTGGCAAATGGAACAGTTGATGGGGGATCGAATGGGACAGATGATGGATGAACGAATGGAATAATTGATGGACCAGTTAACAGAAAGAATGGTGCAGATCATGGGAAGCCATAAATAGGGAAAACCTTAACTAGCGGGGGAACCCTTGTGTAGATGGATATGATGGGGGTTCTGATGTTGAAGGAGGAGCTTATTATGAAGAAGAGCAATACAGATGATATAGAGCTCCTATTGAGGATAGGCACTGGGAATCTGGAATGAGAATAAAAATACTAGAATTCCATGGCGGCCTTAAACAAGAAGAAATTTTAGATTGGTAGGCTACAATACAAGAGATCATGGAATTTAAAGGAGTGCCCGATGATAAACGTGTCTCCTTAGTTGCAACAAGGCTACGAGATAGGGCAGCGGCTTGGTGGAAGCAGTCCAAATTAACCAGGAATAGACAAGGCAAAGCTAAGATCGTTAGTTGGAAAAAGATGAGGAAGCGTCTATGATCTGAGTTTTTCCCTCACAATTTTTAGAGGTTAACGTACTAGAGGTTGCAGAATCTAAGACAGGGAGCTAGGTCAGTGGATGATTATAACATTTAATTCTATTAGTTGATAGCCAGAAATGATGTACATGAGACAGAGGACTAGTTGGTGGCGAGATATGTTGGCGGCCTAAGAGGGAAAATTCAAGATACTGTCAATCTGTTTGATTGTGTCTCAATCTCGGCTGCCCATTAGAAAGCTTTATAGGAAGAGAAGAACTCCAAGTGGATAGGTGCTTTGGCATCCCCCACTAATATGGGAGGCAGTAATAGTGGCAATGGTGGTGGCAGTGGTGCAACCAACTGTATAGGAGGGTTGATTAACAAAGGCACTGCCAATTTGAACCAGTATAATAGAATAACTAGTAGTGGTCTAAAGTGCTTCGGATGTGATGAGATTGGGAATCGGTTGTCTGAATGTAGGAAAGTAGCAGGAAAAAAAGGCACTCTTTGTGGAAACAAATGATTTTGAAGATGGAGGTGTAAACCTTATAGAAGAGTGTGAGCAGAGATTTTTGCCTCCACTCCAGGTGGAGTGGTTCTTGTGACTTCGGCACTGTTTAGGCTCGGGGCCTTAGAGAACTCGGACCTAAGTCCGAAGAAAATGGAGTCACCATCCAGACAGGCTGGGAAAAAGAAAGGGGTGGTTGACTCAATTCCTAAGGAATCCCCAACCCCCTAATTGGTTCTAAAAGTTGGGCACGTGTGGGGAAGATGAGAAATGGCCCAGCACCCCCACAATGTCCGGTTCATTAGAACCGACCTCCTTTACAGGTCTTAATATTATAAAATTCTTAAATATAACAATATTATCCATATTACACACAACAATTGAAATAAAGCATCGTTATATTAAAATCAAAGTAATGTCCAAGCAAAGTAAATAAATAGACACCCATCTGAAGATGGAAACATGCCCTTACATCATCCACGTCTAAACTAATAGGACACCCACCAAAAGGAAGAAACATGTCCTATATATTGGTCTAAAATATAAAAGCAATTTAAATTACATGATATTTAACTAATGAGGTACCCACAAAGTGGAAACATACCTCTTACAACATTTGAAAATCTTGGTAAATCAATAAAAGTAAATAACCATTCATCATAAATAAATCATTCATCAAAAATATCAATCAAAATATATAATAAACATTCATTCATGATAAATTAAGTAAATCAAGCATTGAAATTAAATAAATCAACCTTCAAAGCATATAATAAACTATATAATCAAATATAAAATTAAATAAAGCAAGTAAAGATACAAATTAGGATTTACTGTTTCTATTTGAAGTTCTTTAATTAACATTTAGGGTTTTGTAATTTTAGTATTATTATTATTATTTACTTAGGCTACTGGAAATTTTAAGAGAATTAAAATGGATTAGGATTTTATAATTTAAGAAATTAATAAGGTTCTTTGATTAATCAAATTAGGGTTTGAGGGATAAAATTATGAAATTAGGGTTTGGACACTTTAAAATATTTAGCTTTATAATTCTTAGCTACTGGATTATTATTTTGGATTTACTGTATTGATTTGAATGCTTAGGTTTATAAGGTTTTAAGGATTAGGGTTTAGAAAAATTAGGGTTTACGGTTTAGTTTTGAGGGAATTAGGGTTTAGGAACTAGTTTGGGGTTTATTGTCTTGGTTGGAATTGAAGAAAATAGTTTAGAGTTTTATAAAGTAATTTTGATTTTTTAGAAACTGTGAAGTGAGTTTAGAGTTTGGATATTTAACAAAACATTTGGAAATTTAGGAAAAAAGTGAAAGGAAAAAAATTTAGGGTTTTTAAAAGCTTTTGGAAATAAGAAAAACGATTTAAGGTCTTTGAAAACAAAAGAGTATTTTTTAGGGTTTTTGGAAATAGAAGGAACGATTTAGGGTTCTAAGGTTTTGAAGAATCAAAAAAAAGTATTTTTAGGGTTCTTAAGGTTTAGAAAAAACAGAAAAGTATTTTTTTAGGGTTTTTAAGGTTTAGAAGAATAGAAAAGTATTTTTAGGGTTTTTTTTGAGGTTTAGAAGAAACAGAAAAGATCATTTATATCATTGAAACGAAGATCAATGTTTCAACATATTTATAGATCAAGGTTATATGTGTGTAATCTTATGAATAAAAAAAAACAAAGCTACTGTAAGAAAATAAAAAGAAATTAGAGATTCAAACCTTCGTACGTTGGTTCCACCAAAAATTGCTTCTTGGATGAATGGAGACAAAGGCAAAAATACTGCCTTTGATAAATTGTTAATGGCTTTGCTTGTTACTCTCAAATCCCAAGTCCTAAATTCAAAGTTCTAGTTCTCCAAGAGTTTCTCCCCTTAAAATCTAGTCCGATCGTTAATCTCCCCTCTCTTTTTTTCATGTCTTTTTAGTGTTATTTATAGGAAATTTTGGAAGCTTAATTCCAACTGTTTAAGGAAATTATCATTAATTAGGAAAAGGAAACCAAAACCAAATAGAATTTGGTTTCGAAAAAAATTGCGTTGAAAAAATTTCGCTGGTGAAAACTACGACGGGCCGCGAGCTTGCGAGCGCTGGCGTGGAAAATTGCGGGCGAAGCCATTTCGTCCAATGGCTGTCGATGACGAATTTTTTTGTCGTCGATTTATTTATTTTTATTTATTTTTTATTATAATAACTTTTAAAAATTCTAAAAAATAAATACTAAAATAAATATTATTTAATTAAGATAACACAAAAATTATTTTGGACTTATTAAAATATATTGGACCAGACTGGGTAAAAAATTAAGGGTCTACAGTTTGCCCCCCTGCTTGAACGATCTGAGACTTTTACTAAAAGAGAGTGAAAAGCAATAAGACTTAATTTTTGTAAAATGGTTAAGGTTTTGGGTTTTGGACCCAGTTCGAGTTCTGGACTCAAGGATAATTTTAGGTTCTGGACCTAAGGGTAATTTTGGGTTCTGGACCCGAAAATAGATTTGGATACTTGATCCTAAACTAGATTCAGATACTCAATTCTAAACTGGATTTAGATACTCGATCCTAACTAGATTTGGATACTCGATCCTGAACATATTTGGATACTCAATCCTAACCGGATTTGGATACTCGATCCTAAACTGGATTTGGATACTCGATCCTAAATCAAATTTGGATACTCGATCCTAAACTGGATTTGGATACTCGATCCTAATTGGATTTGGATACTCGATCCCTAACTGGATTTGGATACTCGATCCTAAACTTGATTTGGATACTCGATCCTAATTGGATTTGGATACTCGATCCTAACTGGATTTGGATGCTCGATCCTAAACTGAATTTGGATACTCAATTCCTAACTGGATTTGGATACTCAATCCTAACTGGATTTGGATACTCGATCCTAATTGGATTTGGATACTTGATCCTAACTGGATTTGGATGCTTGATCCTAACTGGATTTGGATACTCTATCCTAACTAGATTTGGATGCTCGATCCTAAACTGGATTTGGATACTTGATCTCTAACTAGATTTGGATACTCGATTCTAATTGGATTTGGATACTCGATCCTAACTAGATTTGGATGCTCAAACCTAAACTGGATTTGGATACTCGATCCCTAACTGGATTTAATTTGGGTACTTGGGCCCGAGATTGAATTGGATTTAACTGACCTTTTACTAGTTGAGGATTCTGGCTTAACTTGTTGTTCCATTCTTTGTTCTTCCTTTTGCAAAAATTTAGCTATTTTTAGTTGGCCCTCATATCTTCTCCTTGCCTCCTGCGTGGCAAAATATTTGCAAGTGAGTTTGAAAATGTTTGGTATATAAACTCAAAAAATTGGAAAGGAGAAACTTTGCCCCCTACGTAGGCTCAAACCAAAGATTTTTTCCATGCAAGCTCTGATTGATGGTTTTATTGTCTAGTTCTTCGCACAAGCACGCCTTTATTTTCTTTACAAAATTACTGGAGCCTTCTAAAGCAATGGGCTTTCCATGCCCCCTGATTTGATATCTTCTTTTGATTGTTTACTTCACAGGGTGTTTGCTGTTCACTTTGATAAAGAATAGACAATACAAGACAAGAAAGTGCGATGTGATTTCCATTGACCCACAGACCAAGGTGTTCAGCAGAAGTGTTCTCATTGGTTCCTTTCAGATGCTCGCTCAGGTCTTGCATTGGAATGACACAATGCTCCACATTTATGGCTTTAATCTTTAAGATGTTGAAAGTATGAATAATGGAGGCCCCAAACAGCAGAGATACATCCATTTCAAATTATGATTTAGCATATCAGTTGGTAGCTTCTTCATGACCTTACCAATAATCATTTCCTTTGCCCAATGTGTCTTTCGAGGTTTGATAGTTCAACATACTCCCCTTAACTTGAAGTCTTTGTAATTTTTTTTTTGAATTTTCAATTTTGAATTTTGATTTTGAAATAAAATGTTGGCATTGCCAAATTAATGTCAATGTACCTCAGGACTTGATTTTTCAAATTAACATATCTATAACATGACAACCCTAGTTACCGTACTAAACTCGAGAATTATTTCTATTTAAGCAAGAACTGTTGTACTTAAGATAGGCACATACACATTACATGGCCAAAGGTCTCATTGAGTTTAAATATTATCTATCTCATATGCATGCTTATTTAAACTATCTCCACTAATAGACTCTACCTACCAAGAGAGACCAATAGGTCTTTGATAGGCTTGAAATGGGGTCTATAAGGGACATGGGTTAAATGGAGGCCATTTGTAAGTTGGAGGCGATGTGACACAAAGGATAAACCTTCACACTACAAATTTCTTCTTTAAACTTTAGGTAGCTGGGAACAATCTTGCTAGACTCTAAATTCTTTCTATCTTCTTGGCATTAATCTGGATCCTGATTGGGATAGTCTTTGCCTTTGCAAAAAGTTTGGTACCCAAATTTGTTTCTTTTCTTCTTCTCCCTTTTCTTTTTTCTTTTTATTTTTCTTACTCTTCCCTTTCTTTGAGCATTTTATCATTTTGTCCTTCTTCCTTGTAGGACTGTCAAGTACAAAACTTTTAAAAATTGAATGATCTTTCTCCTTTTCCCTCCAATTTTGATTGAATCTTTAGTTGGGTTGTACCAATTCAAGTCAAAATGTCCTTATAAACCAAATGGAAGCCTTTTGCTGCTTTAGGAAAAAGAGAACTCAATTGGCTTTCTGAATCGCCTTTTTCAGTTTTATCTTTTTTCTTCTTTTCTTCTTTTTCTTTTTTTTTTTCTTATCTTTTTTCTTTTGTCCTGTTTTTTCTTTTTCCTCCTTTTTTCTTTTTTTTTCTTTTCTTCTTTCTTTTTTTTTGGGTCTAGCTCTAAAAGAGTTGTCTTGTTTGTACCAACTTGGTTTCCAATAATGGATGAGTGGAGTGACATAAATCTTCTTTAACAGGGATAAATCATTTGTTACTCTGATGTTGTCTTGATATATTGGAGATATTAGGAAAACTTCAACTACCCTTATGGTCTTGAGAACTTCAACTACCCTTATGGTCTTGATAACACCAACTATTTTTACAGTCTTGGCTATGCATTCCATTCCTTGATCTTCTTGCCTCTTCACCTCAGTGATCATAAGACTTGTCAAAAGTATCACAACAGCTCAGGGTAGGTTATTGGGGTTTGTAAGCCAATGAAAAGAAAGCTAAAACTTTATGAAGGCTCAAAGGGACAACTAGGAATTGATATTTAATAGGGTGGATACAAGTTGTTGGCTAACCAAACAATGTCTAGATCATTTCACTCTTAAATAAGTAGAGTTCAATTTCACCTCGAAAGTTTGCCTAAACATGTTCTAAGACTGACTAGGACCTAGACAAAGGTCATTATGCAGGAGCTCTCTCTAAGTAAGCATAAAAACTCAATGCTATAGAGCAATTTCCTTATCTAGTAAAGTCATTCAAGTCATGATGTCTAGACACGTTAATTTATGAATATCAAGCTAGATTCCTCATTGGTTGAGCACCAAAATGAACAAAGACCAATAAAAAGTTTGATGAATGTGATTTATTCACACAAATTTATATTTGAAAAACATGATTGTTCAAATTAAATATTAAAGAAAGTAAAATTAAAAAGCAACATTCAATCTAAGGAAAGTTTGTTGAGTTAAGCTCCTTCTCCTTTCACTTCTTCAACATTCCCATCTTGAAAATATGATAAAAGAAAATCTTCTTCCAATTCTTTTCCTACCATGAAGGTTGCTGGTGGTTGCACTCTTCCAAACTTAGGCAAAGGGTTGCTCTTGGTATTGGGCTTATCCGGCTCGGGTAGTTTACCACTATTAATCAAATCTTGAATCTCATGCCTTAGATGAGCACATTTATCTCTTTCATGCCCTTGCATTTGATGAAATTAACAGAAGGCCTCAGCATTGAAGTTTGGTGGTAGTGGATTATGTAACGGTCGAGGAGCTAACGGTTGTAACAACCCTTTCTTTTGAAGCTTGCTAAAAACCCAAGATAGAGGTTTCCCCAATTCTGAGAATTGTCTTTTATTTCCTTGACCAGATGTATTAACATCAACTTCTTTTTGCATGCTTTGATTGCTAGGCTGATAATTTCCTTTCTCATTCCTTCTTATTGAAAAGCGATTCTTCTCCCTTTCCTATTCTTCAATTTGCAGACTAGCTTGGAGAAGATCTTTGAAATCACGGATGAGTGTATAAGACATCCTTTCACGAAGACTAGGCAACACCCCACTCATAATCATCCTTATTTGATCGGATTCATCGGGCCTCTTCTTGAGCAAAGCAGCCTTATTTCTCCATCTTTTCACATAGTCCACAAAATTCTCATTTGGCTTTTTGTCTAATGGACATAACTTCCATTAAGGTAACTTCCAGCTCGACATTGTACCCATATTGCTGAATGAAAGCCTTGTATAACATGTCCCAATCTTTTTGTGTACTTTCCTCTAAGGTGTTGAACCAATTTTGGACAACAGGGTCCAATGAGAGTATGAAGTACCTTAGAGTTTGAGCCTTAGTAGCTCGGGCAGACTGCATAGCAGTGATATACTGCTTCACATGGAGATGGGGTACCATTGTACCTAGCGAAGGAAGGCATCTTGAACTTATAAGGGACCTCCTCATATTGTTCAAATAGTTTGTCAATCTTAGACATCTCTTCGGTTTTTAGCTTCTCAAATTTCTTTTCTAAATCAGTAATCATCTTCTCAACATCAGAATTTTTAGTCTTTTCAAAAGTTACCTTCTCAACAACCTTTGGCTACTTTTTATCTTGAGATTCTTGGAAGTATTGAGCCCAATCATCATCATCAATGATCACCTTATCATCATTAAAAGCCACTTCACCAACCTTAGCCTCCCCTTTGTCCTTTGGCTTCTTGGTGCTAGCGGATGTTCGACATTATTTCCTAAAATTGCAGCCAATTGATTCTTCACGGTCTCAGCTAAGGCCTCTTTTATTTCTTCCATCTTGGCATTGAGAGCATCATCCACCATTCCTTGAATTTGTTCGTGTTCCATTGCTTTTGGTGAGCAAGTGATTGAGTCGTTGCTAGATACTTCGCTTCCAGCGTAGGTCGAATTGTCGTAAGCTTTTGAACTGTTGTAATCCAGGGCTATGAGCCAGAAAGGATCAATGATATGAGATGCAAATGTTTGTATGTATGCATATATGCACAAACAATCAACAAACAAGGACAAATAGGACGTTCCTTCCAACCTTATAACATCCACAAACGAATGGCGAGTCTCTTTTCCTTGGTATATGGTTAACAAAATACCAACATAGGGTACCTTGTTTTCGAATATTTCCCTCGGACGTAATAATTATATTTTCAAAAATGGAAATCAACTCATAATAATTCCCATTAATTAGGTTTTAATCCATTTATCCAACTAAAGTAGCTTTTATGCTATATTGGATTAAAACTAAATTAAGAGGTTTATTATAAATAGATTTCTCACTTGAAAAAGAAACTAATGATTCATGCAAAAAACAAGCCCATGATTAATTATTCTTAGTATAAACTAGGCTCACAATTGATTTTTGGTATTTCGTAATTGACCTAAATAATTTGCAAGCTCTTTGTAAGAAAAGGTTGGATAAAAATAATTTTATTTCTAAGCCCATTGTAAAATGATTAAAAAAAAAAGGATTTTGGGCTTAATATTTGGGCCATGAGCAAAAGAATTTTTGATTTGCTTTTAGAAAAGTTTTATGTCCAAAGACCCTCTTGAAAAGTTTTGAAAATTGTTTTGGTCTTTTGGACTTTAAAAAAAATTTATTTGAGCTTACAAATGTACTTGGGTCATATTAGAAAAAGAACAAACCAAATAAGCCATGATTTAAGCCAAGATAAATTAACCATAGTCAAACAACATGCATTTGGGGTAAAAACCTAAGAAAAGTAACTAGGTCAATTACATGAGCTTTAGTCTTTGGGTTAAAAGGCCTAGGTTACCATAGCAAGTAAATAACGAATGGTACGAGGCAATGAGTGGTTATGCCATGCTCGATCTCCATACCTTGAGTGAAAGTATGGTATCCCTTACATAACACAACACGGGTAACACGGGCGTCCTAACTCACGCACACTATGCAGATCTAATATGATGCAATGGATAATATCATTATAAGAAAGAATAAAATACTATAAAGACTAACGGAATCAACTTCTCTTATCCCCAGTGGAGTCGCCACTGTGAGCAGGGATTTTTGCCTCACTCCCGGTGGAATGGTTCTTGGGACTTCGGCACTATTTAAGCTTGGGGCCTTAGAGAACACAAACCTAAGTCTGGAGAAAATGGAGTTGCCACCCGAACAGGAGGGGAAAAAGAAAGGGGTGGATGACTCGATTCCTAAGGAATCCCCAACCCTCTAATGGGTTTGAAATGTTGGGAACGTGTGGGGAAGGTGAGAAATGGCTCAGCACTCCCACAACGCCCGGTTCATTGGAACCGACCTCCTTTACAGGTCTTAATATTATAAAATTCTTAAATATAACAATATTATCCATTTTACACACAACAATTGAAAAAAAGCATCGTTATATTAAAATCAAAGCAATGTCCAAGCAAAGTAAATAAATGGACACCCATCTGAAGATGGAAATATGCCCTTACATCATCCACGTCTAAACTAATAGGACACCCATCAAAAGGTAGAAACATGTCCTTTACATTGGTCTAAAATATAAAAGCAATTTAAATTACATGATATTTAACTAATGAGGTACCCACAAAGTGGAAACAAACCTCTTACAACATTTGGAAATCTTGGTAAATCAATAAAAGTAAATAACCATTCATCATAAATAAATCATTCATCAAAGATATTAATCAAAATATATAATAAACATTCATTCATGGTAAATTAAGTAAATAAAGCATTGAAATTAAATAAATCAACCATCAAAGCATATAATAAACTATATAATCAAATATAAAATTAAATAAAGCAAGTAAAGATACAAATTAGGGTTTACTGTTTCTATTTGAAGTTCTTTAATAAACATTTAGGGTTTTGAGATTTTAGTATTATTATTATTATTATTTACTTAGGCTACTATAAATTTTAAGAGAATTGAAATGGATTAGGGTTTTATAATTTAAGAAATTAATAAGGTTCTTTGATTAATCAAATTAGGGTTTGAGGGATAAAATTATGAAATTAGGGTTTTGATATTTTAAAACATTTAGCTTTATAATTCTTAGCTACTGGATTATTGTTTTGGATTTATTGTATTGAGTTTGAATGTTTAGGTTTATAAGGTTTTAAGGATTAGGGTATAGAAAAATTAGGGTTTACGGTTTAGTTTTGAGGGAATTAGGGTTTAGGAAAACTTAGGGTTTAGATTAACTAGTTTGGGGTTTACTGTATTGGTTTTGGAATTGAAGAAAATAGTTTAGAGTTTTATAAAGTAATTGTGATTTTTTAGAAACTGTGAAGTGAGTTTAGAGTTTGGATATTTAACAAAACATTTGGAAATTTAGGAAAAAAGTGAAAGGAAAAAAATTTAGGGTTTTTAAAAGCTTTTGGAAATAAGAAAAACGATTTAAGGTCTTTGGAAACAAAAGAGTATTTTGGAAATAGAAGGAATGATTTAGGGTTCTAAGGTTTTGACGAATCAAAAAAAGTATTTTTAGGGTTCTTAAGGTTTAGAAAAAACAGAAAAGTATTTTTAGGGTTATTAAGGTTTAAAAGAATAGAAAAGTATTTTTAGGGTTTTTCTTTGAGGTTTAGAAGAAACAGAAAAGATCATTTATGTCATTGAAATGAAGATCAACGTTACTACATATTTATTGATCAAGGTTATATGTGTATAATCTTATGAATAAAAAAAAACAAAGCTACTGTAAGAAAATAAAAAGAAATTAGAAATTCAAACCTTCATACGTTGGTTCCACCAAATTTGCTTCTTGGATGAACAGAGACAAAGGCAAAGTTGCTGCATTTGATAAATTGTTAATGGCTTTGCTTGTTACTCTTAAATTCCAAGTCCTAAATTCAAAGTTCTAGTTCTTCAAGAGTTTCTCCCCTTAAAATTCAGTCTGATCGTTAATCTCCCCTCACTTTTTTTTTGTCTTTTTAGTGTTACTTATAGGAAATTTTGGAAGCTTAATTCCAATTATTTTAGGAAATTATCATTAATTAGAAAAAGAAAACCGAAACCAAATAGAATTTGGTTTCGGAAAAATTTATGTCGGAAAAATTTCGCTGGCGAAAACTGCGACGGGTTGCTAGCTTACGAGCGCTGGCGTGGAAAATTGAGGGTGAAGCCATTTCGTCCAATGGCTTTCGGCGATGAATTTTTTCGTCACCAATTTTTCCGTCGTCGATTTATTTTTATTTATTTATTTATTATTATAATAATTTTTAAAAATTATAAAAAATAAATACTAAAACAAATATTATTTAATTAAGATAACACAAAAATTATTTTGGACTAATTAAAATATATTGGACCGGACTGGGTAAAAAATTAAGGGTCTATAGAGAGCCAGTGTTTGACGTAGAAGATGTGGTTGATGATGAGGTGGTGGCAGTAGATACAGGTGTAGCCTTGGTCGTTAGACGATCTTGTCTAACACTTAAGGCTATTGAAGATGATTGGCTACGAAGTAATATTTTTCAATCTACATGAACCATTCTTGGTAAGGTATGCCATTTTTCATTGATGCTGATAGTTGTGAGAATATTATTATAGCAGAGGCAGTACAAAAATTGGGAATGAAAATCGAAAAGCACCCTAGGCCTTACAAATTGGCTTGGTTAAAAAAGGACGGTGAGGTAACTATAAAACAATGAGCTTTAGTAACCTTTTCTACTAGTTCCAAATATAAAGATAGTGTGTGGTGTGATGTAGTTTCCATGGATGCATGCCATTAACTATTAGGGAGACCTTGGCAGTATGATAGGAAGGTCATTCATGATGGTCGTGCTAATATATATTCCTTTATTTTTAATAAATTGAAAATTATATTACTGCCTAGTAAAGAACCAGAAAAGGTAAAACCAATTAGAAATAGTACTAAATTGTTGTCATTGGCTATATTCATTAATGAGTTACAGAGTTCAAAAATGGTCTTTGCACTTGTTGGGAAGGAGGTTGCAATAGAGTTGAAAGTGCCTAGTGAGGCAGCTCCTTTTGTTACAGAATTTGAAGATGTCTTTACTGATGAGCTTCCTGAGGGGTTGCCACCCTTACGTGACATTCAACACCATATTGACTTGGAGCCTTGTGTGGTTTTGCCAAACAGACCACATTACCGGATAAGCCCTAGTGAACATGAAGAGCTGCGGAGGAAGGTAAAGGAATTGGTAGCTGAGGGGCATGTGTGCGAGAGCTTAAGCCCTTGTGTAGTACCAACCTTATTGGTTCATAAGAAGGATGGATCATGGCATATGTGTGTAGACAGTAGAGCCATCAACAAGATGATTGTGAGGTACAAATTTCCCATCCCTTGTTTGGATGATTTATTGGATTAGATCAGTGGTGCAACAAATTTTCCAAGCTAGACCTTAAAAGTGGAAACCACCAAATTCAGATGCGACCAGGGGATGAGTGGAAAATGACTTCAAAACTTGAGAATGATTGTATGAGTGGTTGGTAATACCATTTGGCTTGTCAAATGCACCAAGCACCTTTTTGCATGTCATGAGCTAGGCACCAAGGCCATTTATTGGCAAGTTTGATGTAGTATATTTTGATGATATTTTAATTTATAATGCTAACCTTATAGAACACTTGCCGCATGAGTAATTTCTTAGTTGCAATGTGAGTTGAGGTACCTGGCTTGGACTCTTTTTGTGACTTGTTTGTTACCAATCCATTCTTTTCTGCTATTCCGGAAAAGGTTCAAGCAGGTGAAAGAACATATTTGTTGCTGCATGATGGGTTCTTATTCAAAGAGAACCAACTGTGTATTTCAAATTAAAGTTTGTGCCTTAAAATTATCTAGGAGTTACATGGAAAAGGGCATGTCCGTAACAACAGAACCTTGCAACTAGTTCAAGCTTCCTATTTTTGGCCCACCGTGCGAAGAGAGGTGATTAAGCATGTGCAGAGATGTCACATTTTCCAAGTTTCTAAGGGTGCAACCACTAATACTGGCATATATATGCCTCTTCTAGTACCTACTCAGCCTTGGGTGGACGTTAGCATGGACTTTGTGTTATGCTTGCCCTACACACAATGTGGTAATGACTCCATCTTTGTTGTTGTTGATTGATTTTCTAAGATGGTTCATTTTATTCCACGCAAGAGGATGACATATACTGTCAATGTGGCTTGGTTGTATTTGCAAGAAGTGTACCGACTTCATGGTCTGCCTACATCCATTGTCTCTGATAGGGATACTTACTTCGTTAGTCACTTTTGGCGCAGTTTGTGGAAGATGGTTAATACACAGCTAAATTTGAGTAGTGCTTATCACCCACAGAATGATGGTTAAACTGAAGTAGTGAATATATCCTTAGGCAATCTAGTTCATAGTTTGGTTGGTGATAATGTGAAGAGTTGGGACCAGAAATTATGCCAGGTTGAGTTTGCTCATAATCTTGCTGTCAACAAAAGTTTAGGTTTAAGCCCTTTTCAGGTTTTGTAATCTGTTGTGCCCAGGGGACCCTTGGATCTTCTCCTTCTACTTGACAAAACCAGAGTTCATGGAAAAGCATCAAATTTTATGCCTAATCTCTAGGACATTCATCAGGTAGTACATGCCAACTTACTGCAAGCCAACTCCAAGTATAAGCAAGCTGCAGACCGTAAGCACCGCCATGTCAAATTTGAGGTGGGTGATTTTGTATGGGTTGTCCTCACTAAAGAGCACTTCTCAATTGGAGAATATAATAAGCTTTCTGCCAAAAAGATTAGTCCTATGGAAATCATTGAGAAGATTAATCCTAATGCCTACTGCCCCAAATTGCCCAGCCATATCCGTACTGCTGATGTATTTAATGTGAAACATTTGATTCCTTTTCAAGGAGACTCTTCTGCTGATGATATTGTTGACAATTCAAGGGCAAATTTTTTCTATCTTGGGGGAAATGATGTTGAACAAAGAGCTTTGACCTTCATAGAGTAGCTTGACTGAAAACTGCCATAGTGGCAATTTGATAATTACTGCCAAAAGTTGTTATTACAAATTAGACGTTCTAAGGGCCTAGCCCAATGGAAAATGGGCCAACGAGTCAAAATCGCTGCCTTACAGTGAGGTTTGTCATTTTTTGGCCAAATTCCATTATTTAGGCCTTCAAAAATGCATTTTACTATTATGGAAGCTTTTGGCTCATTTTTATTTCCTTATTTAGAAATCGTATATCAAGGTGCCGTTTAGACATTTTGCTTATCTTGTAAATAATATCTTTATATATTTGTAATTGCTATTATTTTGGCAATTTATTGCCTTTTTCGAACAACTTTCCTTATTTAGAATTAGGGTTTTTTGTAGCCCTAATACTATATATTGTAATGTTTAAGAAGTTGTAAGCAGTTTTCAGAAATTAAATTAAAAACCCTACCGAGAAGCATTTCTCTCTCTTATGCTTATTTTCCTAGGAATTCTTAGACTAAATAGGGAATAACACTTTTATCTTTTGTTCATATACCTTCTGTTACGTCACTATTTATGTTATTTAAAGGGTTTGTTTATTATTGAAACCAACAAGTTAACGGGTGAAATGGTTACTCAAAAAGTATAATGAGCTAAGTGACAAATGATGCCAAATTGAAGGGGCCACAAATGTATTAAGCCTTCATTTTAATGTTCACTATTTATATTTATTCATGTATACCTATGCTTGTGTGGCTTTTTACCACTATTTCCTTCTATTAAAACAAAGTTAATATTGCAAGTTGCATGCAATTATATAATATACAATTTTATTCAAATCCTTTAAATAAATTTACTCAGAATTTAGATTCTTTAATATTAATTTAAAATAAAATTATAAAATATATATATAATATCAATTATAAATACTTAATAATTTCTATATCCATTTAGACATATGGTTTTAACTATAATACTAAAGTTTTATTCATCATTTAAACATACACTTACCATTAGACCAACAAAGCTTATTGGGACGTATATTGAAAAATATGTATAAAGCATGAAATTTAAATAACAACAACTTATATTAAATTTCAGTAGTTGTCCTTGAAAAATACCCTAATATCCATTATCATCCTCCATTATCAAATCATCCCATCACCATCCCTAAAATTTTCATCTTATGCATATTGTCATCATTCCATGCATTTTTTTCATTAAAAAACGTAACAATGCTGACATGGCGGATGATGTAGTTGTCATCAGCTTCTAAAATGACATGGTTCATGACATGACAAATAATGTAGCGTGCCATAACATTTTAAGAGCTGATATAGCATCACATCATTTGCCACGTCAGTTCATTTGAGAATTCTTAAAAATTAACTTAAAATTAATGACCTCTAGGTGGCAAAAACCAACACTTAGACCATTTTGGCCACACTCCATTTCATGTAAACATAGTTACTTTATTAGTATTTTACTTATATAAGTTTCTCAAAAATTATAAATTACAAAATAATTTTATTTAATTATAAAATTTATTAATTAGATTAATAAATCTATAGATAAATTATTAAAGAGATTCATTTTTTAAAATTTTTTATTTACAAATAATTTAATTTTTTTTTGAAAACTAGAATAAACTATTTAAATAAAAATATGATTCAAAATTTAAATTATTTAAATTTTATTATTAAGTTAAGTTTAATAATTAATAATTAATAATTAATAATTTAATTATTATTTTAATTTTATGTTAGAATTATTCAAATATAAAAAATAAAAAGAACTTAGATTATTTGCAAATATAATATATTTTTTAAATAAATTTTAAATAAAAATTTAAAAATGAGTTTTTTTAATAATTTACCCATAGATTCACTAATCTAATTAATAAATTTTATTTAATTATCCAATAAAATTATTTTTTAATTTAAAATTTTCAAAAACTTATTGGTAAAATATTAATGCCTCCACCTTATTGATCTTAAGAGAATTTTTAAGAATTCTCAGATGAGCTGATATGGCGATGTTAGCTTGTCAACTATTGAAATAATGTGGCATGTTAGATTTTTTGCCACATCGTGTACTATGTCATTCTAAAAGCTGAAACACCAGCCACATTATCTGCCATGTCAGCTTTGTTAAGTTTTTGGATGAAATAATAAAAAGAATGATTATGTGTGTAATGTGGAAATTTTAGGGACCATGATGATATGATTTGACAATGGAGGACGATAATAGGTATAAGTGTATTTGTCATTCTAAAAGCTGACATGGCGGCCCATTATCTGCCTCGTCAACTCTTTTAAGTTTTTAGCTAAAAAAATGGACAGAAGGATGACGTGTATAAAGTGAAAATTTTAGGGACCACTATGGTATGATTAGGTAATTGAGGACGATGATGGTATGATTTTTTAGAGATGACCAGTTAAATTTACCCCTACAGCTGAAGATTTCTTTAATTTGAAGAAGAAGATTTAATTATCTTTAGATTTAAGATAAGACAAGCATGATGTTTTAAGGAAAAAAAAGAGATTAACTTTCCAAAAATTAAAAGGTTATATTAATTTATTTATTAAACGACAAAATTAGGACTAATGAGTTCTAAAATATTATTTTGAGAGCCACTAAAAATAAATTATTTCAAAAATAAATCATGAGAAAATGAAAAAAAATGTTGCAACAATTCTTTTAATTTAGCTTATTATAAAATATAAAATATCATTATTTAAGTTAAACATTACTTTTTTTTATATAATAGTAATATGAAAAATAATTACATTATTATTTTTAATTATTTTAATTTAAAAAATGTTGTTGTATTAAAATTTATTTCAAGTACATAAATTTTATAATTAATTGGATACAATTATAGTAATAGAATTGAATGCTTATAACTTAAAAAAGAAGAAGAAGAAGAAATGTTGGATTCATGTGTCAAATCCCTCGTAATTCATAATGAGTACAAGCATTGACTATTTAAGTTTGGTTATCATGAGAGCTCTAAGATAACTTTGAAGATCCTGAAGAAAAAGAGAGATTTAATGCATTCATAGCCCCTTATACTTGACACGACTTCTCATTTTTGCCTTCCAAACTTTTCAAGTAATCATTTAGCTCCTTATACTCAACTATTTACATAACAAATGAACCCTTCATTTACTATAAACAAATTACAAAGAATGCATGAATTTCAAACACTCTGACATTGATGACACATTGACAACATGAGAGAGAAAATAAACACGTCAAATTGGAGAGAAAAAGCAAAAATCCAACCTCATCCAAAAATCAAGTTCTCTCAAAATTTTCTCTCCTAAAATTGATTTTCCCTAAAATTTCAATTCATTGATTGCAAACCTTAACCATTAGTATTCCCATTTTGAAAAAGAAATTGAGTTGGGAAAATATTGAGATCACACTTGTACTTGGGGTTGCTTTCATCAATGGAGCTTTTATTGGTATCTAATATGATCAAATTGGTAGCTGCATGGCCATCCCAGTTATAAAGCTTAAGTAAGTTATTTGTTTCTTTCTTTTTTACTTTTTCTTAATTTTGCATTCTTGTTATTGTTTGTTTTGTAAAGAAAATAAGCTGAAAAAAGTAATAATTGGTTGTTCTCTTTCCTTGATCTCTTAAAATTTTTTGTTTAGGTTTCTGTTTGTTTACTTACAAAACTAATTTTGCCATTATGTGTTTCTTAGGAAGTGGGAAAGTGTTAAATTTAGGATTTGAGCCTTATGTGAATTGGCACTCAAGATTTTCCCTTTTAGGAAGCTTTTTCTGTATTTTTTTCTCTTCGAAACTTGTTCTTATTACTACTTATCTTGGAAAATATGATAAAAGAAAAATAAAGGAAATTTCTTTGTTGTTTCAGGATATATATGGTTAGAAAGATTTTGGGATGGTATATGAAGAGGGTAAATCATAAATTTGGAATTAGAATATGATATAAGCATAGTTGCAGAAATTGAAGGCCTTCAACGGTGATGATTTTCTATTTTTTTTTTCATTTTTAGTTTCTTATTTAAATTAATTTTTAACTTGCATTTTTTTACTTATTTAATTACTATTTAGTTTGTAATTTGTTTACTTTTTTTTTGTTTGTTAAAGAATATGAACTAGAGAAAATTAAATTAGAGTAATTAAATTAATTTTTTAAAAATTTAATATTATAGTTTAAAATAAATTTAAATGTAATAAATTTTTAATAAATTTAAATATAATTTTTTAATATTATATTCTTTTATAGTTAAAGCTATGAAAAAATAGAAAAAGGTAAAAGGCATAGAAATGAAGGGCATTATCATCATTTTATAATAAATACAACAAATTTTAATGTAATCACACTCTATGAGAGAGTGTATTACATACATATTGCCACCTCATCAAAGGACTTATTTGCTATTGAAACTAATAAGTTACTCAAAAAGTATAGGAGGCTCAGTGGCAAATACTACCAAGTTAGAGAGGATGCGGATATATTAAGGCAAAAAGAAAATTACGACTCAAAGAGAATATCAAATATTTTGTAACATAAATAATAAATAAGCAAATGTCCAATATAACTCACATGCTATAGCGAGAAGTTTGTTAGCCAAACCCTTGGCACAATTATTTTATTTTTGATCTTAAGCAATCAAATTGAATACAAATAACATTTATATTAAGTTGCATTTTGTAGGAAGATATTTTTTTTGAAGAAACCTTAAAAAGTCCGATCGGACCACCAAGAAGCCCGACTGGACCCTTGATGTTCAAATGAGAAGAAATCACACAGAAGGATTCACAGTGGAGAGTACTCCCAAAATATCACCATACCACCCGCAGTGTGGTCGGAGTCAGCTCGGACCATGCACTAGTTTGACTGGTCCATAGGCTGTAAAAAGAGACAATTCACAAAGAAGTTTCACGATCAGAAGTACTCATAATTTCTCAGGGTACCGAAGAAGTCCGATAGGACCATTGAAGGAAAAATTTTCCAATTTATCCATTAGAGTTCCCGACCAAGGGTAAGCCCAAAATTTGAATGTACCATGAAAGTTCCTTCTAGACCAGATGCAAGTCTGATCGGACTCTTTAAAAATTGTTCAAATCAAAAGTTGTTACATCTCCACTCAATAAGAAAAGGCCACATTGACTAATTGCTGAAAAAGCATTAGTCAGAATTTTAAATATTCTGAATATTCTGATCGGACCTCAATTTTACCGACTGACCTTATCAAATTCCGACCTGACCATGGCAAGTCAGACCATGAAAAGGCTCTGACAAATGATTTAATGGAAGACAAGAATCAAACATATTGGCACCCACTTCAAATAGATATATCAATTCTTGAAGGCTATAAATACCTTAAGAAACTTCATTTTTATAAAAGATTGTAATTGTAATAGCCAAGTTTAACAACTTTTATTTCTTTGCATCAAAATTACTTTTGTATTGATTGTGTGTTGGGTGTGAGCATTAAACACCCTCTAAAGATTGAGTGTGAGCTTAGAAATACTTAAGTTGTGAGAGTGAGCCTAGAAAAACTCTTATAAGGGTTGGGAGGATTGAATCTCAAACCATTGTAAAGTTTAGTGTGAGCTTATGAAAACACCAAGTTAGAGTTAAGCTTGTAAAATCTCAAAGCTAGCAGAACCTTAATAAGTTGTTAAGGAAGTGGATATAGGATCAAGGTAAATCCAAACCACTATAATTCTTTTTGTTCTCTCTTCTATACTCTACTTAATATTCTTCTACATCATCTATATTTTTTTATTTTGAATTTTGAATTTACCAACACTCTTCAACTTAACCAATTCACCCCCTCTTGGTTGCTATCTTGGGACAACAATTAGTATCAGAGCTAGTAAATTTCTTAAACTTAATTGTGAAATTTGATCCAAAATGGCAACCATTCCACCAATAAACACCTCTACTCATAGAAACCTAAATTCTTTCCTTAGACCTTATTTCAATGAAATGGATTATTCTATTGGAAACACAAATGTATTTGTTTCTAGATAATGAAGGAATTGAGCTATGGGATTTTGTTGAAAATGAGTGAAAATCTCCTACTCATGAAGTTGAAGGTGTCCAAGTTCATCTTCTAAAATCACAATGGTTAAGTGCCAATGAGAAAGATCGGTTCAAGAATAATAGAACATCATCTATCATGATGAATTCAATATCAAGAGAAGAAGGTGGAAGAGTCCAACATCTCACTTGTGCACATTGCATTTGGAAAATCCTTGAGAACTATCATGAGAATACTACCCAAGTGAGGTTCACTAAGAAGAAAATGCATGTACATGAGTATGAATTATTCAAGATGAAGCCTAACGAAAATGTAACCTATATGACGAACTGCTTGCTTGCCATTGTTAATGAATTGAAGAAATATGGCAAGGTATATGATCAAGGGGATGTCAATAGCAAAATTTTGAGAGCTCTTAGAGCAAGGAAGAGCTTTTAATAAAAAGTTTCTTCCATTGCAGAGGCTCATGATCTTAGCACCTTGGAAACCGATGAACTTATGGGAAAACTACTCACTTTTGAACTACACAACAAAAAGGGAGAAGAACAAGGTGAGAAAGAGAAAAGGAAACCTATAGCTGTCAAGGAAATCAAAGAAGTCAAGAGCTCAAGTAATGAAGATAGTGAAGTTGAGGAAGAAATGGCAATGTTTTCAAAAAGAATAAGTGGTTAAAAGAGAAAGAGAAGATTACAAGCTAACAAAGATACATTTTCTAAATCCTCTTTTTTTCAAAGATAAATATAACAAGAATGAAGTGAAATGCTATGAATGTGGCAAATCCGGTCATATAAAATCAAATTGCTTCAAGTTAAAGAATAAGAGAAGTGGCATAAGAAAAAAACAAAATCACTCAAAGCTATATGGGATGATTCTTCCTCAAGTGAAGAAGAAGAAGAAGAGGAGGAAAGAATTGCTAATCTATTTTCTCATGGCTATTGAGGATGTCTCCAATGAGGTAGGTACTGAATCCTTGAACTCAATTTCATATGATAATAATGTTGATGATGCTTTATATGATAGTGATTTGATTGAACATATGAACCTTAGGGAAGAAAAATATTTTTCTAAGTTGAAATTTTATAAAGATAAATGTTCTAAGCTAGAAAAGGATTTTATGAGCTTAAAAAACTCTACATTAAAATTAAAGACCTCAAATGAACAATTATTAAAATTAATTGATGAAATGAATAAAAATTTACATAACATAGAAAATATGATCAAGGAAAATTAGAATTTGAAGGATAAACTAAAAGAGCTAAAAGAATCAATTTTAAAATTTCATAAGGGAAAAGAGGCATTAGACACATTGATAGATAATCAAAGGTCACCCTCTTTGAAATACGGTTTAGGATTCAAAGACTCATCCATCACTACATCCAGCACCAATATTGTTAAACATCTACAACTCAAACCTATAGTATTAAAACTGTAAAGAACACTAATGTACAAAACAAACCTAAAAATCCTAAAAGAATTACATTGAGTTCACAAGGCTATAGAACTAAAATTCCAAGAGCAAATTATGCATTCATGTATACTAGGCATGTACATAAACACAAAAATGCATAAAAACAAAGTGATCCAACACATACTTGTAATTGTATGCATAGTTCATTGAATTTCAATAGGAAAATGTGTACGTATAAAACATTGTATTGATTCACATATTGTATGAAATTTAGACATACGAGCACATTTTGCTTTACTAGGAAGGCTCATCTCAAGTTAGAGGATCCTTCTTCTTCTAACCTCCAAGGACCCAACTTCATTTGGGTACTTAAAGAAGATAAACATTATTATTTTATAGGTATGCCTAAAATCTACTATCAATGAGAGCACTTGGCTCATGGATAGTGGATGCTCAAGGCATATGAAAGTCAATGCAAAGTTTTTCACAAAACTCATTTATAAGCATGGAGGTAATGTTTCTTTTAGAAATAATGGTAAAGGTAAAATTATTGGCATTGGCTCCATTGACGTGCTTGGTAAAAATTTGATTGAAAATGTATGGCTTGTTAATAGGTTGAAACATAATTTTCTTAGTGTAAGTCAATTATGTGATAAATGATATGATGCATGCTTTGACTCTAAAGGATGTAAGATTACCAATTCAAATGGTGAAATTGCATTCAAAGGAGTTAGAATTAGCAATACATATAAAATTGACTTACATTCCAATAATGCATTTGAATGTTTGATGACCATTAGTAATGATGCTTGGTCATGGCATAGAAGACTAGGACATGTTAGTATGGACTATTTACAATGCATTAGTAAGGAAGAACGAGTTAATGGTCTCCATAAAGTAAAATTTGACAAAGATAGGACTTGTGAACCTTATCAATTTGATAAACAACATAAAAGTTCATTCAAACCTAAAAATATTATATGTACTTCTAGACCTTAGAACTCATTCATTTGGATTTTTTAGATCAAATAGAGTTCCTAGCTTAGGTGCCAGTTATATGCATTTGTACTTGTTGATGATTACTCAAGATTTACTTGGGTTAATTTCTTAGCTCAAAAGAATGAAGCTTTTGTTTAGATCAATTTGTATATATTTTCTATGATGTTTTTGTTGATTTTAAGTTAATTTTCATGTTAATTTGTACTTAAGTTTGTTTGAAGTTGTTTATTTAGGTTGAAGAATATTTCATGGAGCTTTTAACTAAAATTTGGTGGACTTGTTGAAGAAAAGCATGTGACACGGCCAAGCTAGACATGGCTTGGCCGTGTCTCTCATCAAAAGAAGAAGAGATCAAGGACAAGGCAAGACATGGCCAGGATTAACCAAGCTTGGCCATGTCCCTCAAGCAAAGTTAAACAGAAGCAGACATGGCCAAGCCACTGGCCATGTCTCACCAAAGGAACAAAAGGCAAAGAAAGAAAAGAAAGAAGCAGTGAGTGACACCATCAAGAGACACGGCCAAGCCAATGGCCGTGTCACATGACACGGCCAGGAGCTTGGCTGTGTCATCCCTTGGAAAAAAAGAAAAGAACAAGGCAGCAAGGGACACGGCCAGAAGCATGGCCGTGTCCCAAGAAAGAAAAGAAAAATACCAAGAGACACGGCCAACAAGTTTGGCCGTGTCACCCTGGATCACTTGGTATGCTTGCACGAGGTATGGATTAGTGTGGTTTAGTGGGGAGCAAAAAGGATAAAAAGGAGTGAAAGGTGGAAGGATATATGGCAGAAATATAAAACAAATTGGAAAGTGGGAAACAAAGACAAGGAGTGATGGGGTGTCTTTAAAATTTAAAAAGAAAAGAGAGAGGGAAAATGGAAGAGCATGGAGGGAACATATTGAATATATTGAGTGGACATTCTCTACACACGATATCATCTTCTTCCTTGGTTCTTGCTTGAGAGAGCAAGACACCATTCTCCCCATCTTCATTCACCATTTCCTTTCACACATCAAGAGCAAAGACAATCGTTGGAATTGAAGTGAGTGGCTAGTTCTTGAGGATTAGGGTTTTAAGAGGCTTGATTGGAGAGTTGTGAACTTGAGAGAGCTATCATTTATCCTTCAAGAAGAGAGCCATTGGTTCAAGAGAGCTTGGCATTTCATCATCATACATCGAAGAGGGGGCTACGAAAGAGACAAGGAGTCCGATTCTTAGCATCTCCTAAAGGGTTTTTCCAACTCTTTCTTTTAATCCATTTCTTATTTGTTGTTGTTGTATTAAGAACATTAATATTGCAATGAATAACTTTGATTTGGTTTATATTGCAATGAGCATTTGTTTAAAGAATATGATGAGCTAATTTACTCATGCTTTGGGTTGTAGTATATTTGATTAAATGACTTGATTTGATTATTCCATTGATATACCTTGTTATTGGTTGATTGCATTGAAATTAAAGGTAAATTGATAGATTGGCCACCTATTGATTACTTAATATTAAATGACGAACCAAGAGGAGAAGTTTAATATCAGAACTATGCAATTGACTACCCTAAGAATGAATTAGAAATATAAGTTCTAGGGTTTATTAATTTGCTAATGTAAAATAATTGGTTGTTGTTAATTCATAAATGTGAAAACTAGTGAATTGAGAATTGACTAATTAACCTTAAGGAATAAATTAAGGTACAGGGTTATATTAATGGATAATTTGATAATTATACATTTGATTAAATGGACCTATAAACCTAGGCATCATTTCCATAATTGAATTTATCTTGCACAACATCATTCATTTTCATTTCTGAAGTTAATTACAATTCACCAATCCAATCACACACTCAAGTTTATTATTTCATGTTAATCAAACTATTACAAGCAATTCCTTCCTTGTGAGATGACCTTAGGGTGACCACCATTACTGCAATAGCCTCGTATACTTGCGAGTGGTGCTTTATAGTAGTGTTAATTAGAGCGCAATAAGTTTTAGGCGCCGTTGCCGGGGAAGGAAATTTTTGTTATTAGTTTGATTCTTTTAATTTATTTGTTAAATCGTTTAAAGTGTTCTTTTTGAATTGTTTAGGTACTTTATGCATGGACGAAGGTCTCAAGGAAACGAACTTGTCCCATTTATAGACAACATCCATAGACTTCCAAGACCTGAGGGACCAAATCCTATTGAGCAAGAAAGGGAAAATACTGACGAGCAGTTTGAGGAGAACATAGAAGTAGAGATGGGTGATGCACAAGAACCACCTATGAAGGAGTTTGCCTGACTGATCATTGGAGTGACCACATCTTGTATCCGGTTGAGCAACGCAGCGAGAAATTATGAACTCATAAATTCTCACTATAGTATGCTGCCATCCTTCCATGGACTGCCGAATGAAGATCCTCTCAACTTCATTCGGGATTTTTACTCAACATTGCATACATTCCCTTTGCAAACACTAACAGAAGATGAACTCAAGTTGAGATGTTTCCCATATAGTTTGAAAGACAGAGCAAAAGCGTGGTTGATGACCTTACCGGAGAATTCTTTAACCACATGGACAGAGGTTTACAACAAATTTATGGGAAAGTTTTATTCACACCAAAAGACCAAGGAGCTTAGGGGGAGTATTGCAACTTTCACCCAATTTGATGGAGAACCATTTCATGAGGTGTGGGATTGCTTCAAATCCTTATTATTTCAGTGCCCTCACCATTACTATCCACAATGGTTGCTCAATAAATTCTTCTATGATGGGCTAACTCAACAATGTCAAAATACAGTGGATAATGCAGCAGGGGGAGCAATGGGTGAAAGAACAGCTGCAGAAATAGTTGCATTATTCGAAATGTTGGGGGAAAATTCCCAACAAAAGAGTATTGGGGAAAGGAGAAGAGGAGCACACGAGATAAGTGCAAACTCGGAAATGGCTAGGCAAATTGCAGAACTGACAAAGCAAATGAAATTGTTGAATGCCAAAGGAAACTTGTCGGGACCAAGCCAAGAGTCATGCGCATCGTGCGGTCTTGTAGGCCATCAAGCAAATGTGTGCCCCTCAAATTTTGATCCATACCAAGAAGAACAAGAACAAGCTTGTGCTTTTAAAGGGTTCCAACAAAGGGGTAGGAATGACCCATTTTCAAATTCTTATAACCCCGGTTGGAGGAATCACCCCAATTTTTCATGGAAAAATCAACAACATGCTCCACCTCCACAACCTTTCCAACCATATCAAAGAGGTACCCAATTTCAAAGGCAACCCTCAAATCAAGAGCAGGTCAAGAAACCTTCGTTTGAAGACAATTTGAATGCTTTCATTCAAGTAAGCACTCAAAATCAAGAAATGAACAATAAGCGGTTTGACTCTTTAGAAGCATCGCTTAAGAAGGTTGAAACTCAAGTGGGTCAATTGGCTAATCAACTTCAAGCCAATCAAAAAGGGAAATTTCCAAGCCAACTGGAGCAGGCCAAAGCAATCACCTTTTTAAGAAGTGGTAAGGTACTTGATAATAAAATCGGTGATAATAACAGTGATAATTCCTTTGATGCAGGTACAATGCAAGATAATGGCAAAGAAATGCAAGAAGAAAAAGCTGAACCAAATGAGCTTAAAGAGGATAGAGAGGAGGCATCCGTTGCACCAAAGCTGCACAAATCTCCAAATCCATACAGACCACCAATTCCATTTCCCAGCAGGTTAAAAAATGAAAAGCATGATAAGCAATTCTCTGAAATTTATAACATGCTTTCGAAGGTAAGTATCAACCTACCCTTACTAGAGGTAATAAAGAATATGCCATGTTATGCCAAATTCTTAAAAGAGCTAAATACTAAGAAGATAAGGTATGAGTTGGATGAGAAGGTGATAGTTTTGGAAGTAACAAGTGCTGTTTTACAACATACGTTACCTCCTAAGCTAAAAGATCCTGGGAACTTTATAGTTAAAATCTCTATGGGGAATGGGAAAGAAACCATTGGCATGTGTGATCTCGGAGCTAGTATTAATTTGATGCCATAATCAATTTATTTGAAACTAGAGCTTAGGGAACTCAAACAGACTAAAATGGTTTTGCAACTAGCGGATAGAACTCTTAGATACCCTAAGGGAATCATAGAAGACGTTCTAGTTAAGGTAGGAGGTTTGATTGTACCCGTCGATTTCATTGTCTTAGATATGGGGGGGAGAAATCCCACGGGATGCCGAGCATGCAATTTTGTTAGGGAGGCCTTTTATGGCTACAACTAACACTTTAATTGATGTTAAAAATGAAAAATTGACTATGACCGTTTTGGGACAAACTGTAGAATTTTCAATTTTTAACACTTCCCCTATTCCCACTAGTGCTTTATATGAAGACTGCTCTTTCATTGATTTTACTGATAATGCTGTTCAAGAAATTTTCTTGCAGGATAATGGCGAACACAAGCTAGAAAGGGCTCTAAAATTGCAAGAAGAAGCAGAGATTTCCAATGAGGAGAATAAAGAAGACAATTCCATGTTGGACGATGAGAGTGTTGAGGAGGAATTCGAAGTTGAAGAAGAGCAAATTCAACTATAAGGGGTTGAACTTAAAGAACTCCCCAAGCATTTAAAATATATTTTTCTTGGGGAGAATAACTCTCAACCAGTGATAATTTCTGCTACCCTTACCAGTGAGGAAGAAGATAAGCTTGTAACAATGTTGAGAAAATTCAAGAAAGCTATAGGTTGGGGATTGAGTGACATTAAGGGTATTAGTCCCTCTATGTGCATGCATAAGATCATCTTAGAGGAAAGGGCTAAACTGGTGAAAGAGTCTCAAAGGAGGCTAAACCCTAACATGAGCGAGGTTGTTAAGAAGGAGGTCCTTAAACTACTGGATGAAGGGGTAATTTACCCTATTGCTGATAGTGAATGGGTTAGTCCTGTTCATGTTGTGCCTAAGAAAACAGGGTTGACAGTGGTCCAGAATGATAAAGGAGAGTTGGTACCCACACGAACACAAACTGGGTGGCGAATGTGCATAGATTATAGGAAATTAAATAATGTCACCAAGAAATATCACTTTCCTTTGCCATTTATTGATCAAATGCTTGAAAGGTTATCTGGACTCGCATTTTACTGTTTCCTTGATGGTCTTTCAAGTTATACGAAGTCCCGATAGGACCGAAAGATCAACCAAAGACTACATTTACTTGTCCCTTTGGGACATTTGCATTTAGGAGGATGCCATTCGGACTTTGCAATGCACTGGTAACATTTTAAAGGTGTATGCTTTTCATATTTTTTGATATGTTAGACAAGTGCATTGAGGTATTTATGGATGACTTTTCTGTTTTTGGTAATTCCTTTGACGATTGTTTGGAAAAGTTGACTCTAGTACTTGAAAGTTGTATTGAATGTAATCTTACCTTGAGTCGGGAAAAGAGTCACTTTATGGTTGATCATAGAATTGTTTTAGGGCATGTTATTTCCCATGAAGGGATTGAGGTAGACAAGGCTAAGGTTGAATTAATTGTGAACCTACCTCCACCCACATCAGTTAAGGGGATTAGAAGTTTTTTGGGACATGCAGGATTTTATAGGAGGTTTATAAAAGATTTTTCCAAAATTTCACGCCCTTTGTGTCATTTGTTAGGAAAAGATGTCCCATTTGTTTTTGATGAAAAGTGCTTAGAAGCTTTTAAAATTTTAAAAGAAAAATTAACTTCTGCCCCTATAATTGTTGCCCCAAATTGGGATTTGCCATTTGAAATTATGTGCGATGCATCGAATTTTGCCATTGGAGTTGTGTTGGGCCAAAGAGTGAACAAGTTGATGTGTGTAATTTATTATGCAAGTTTATCTTTAAACGATGCAAAAGTAAATTACACGACCATTGAGGGAGAAATGTTAGCTATGGTGTTTGCGCTGGACAAATTTAGATCTTACTTGATAGGTTCTAAAGTCATAGTATTTTCTGATCATACGGCCTTGAAATACCTATTGACCAAACCACAAGCTAAACCTAGGCTCATTAGGTGGGTGTTGATGTTACAAGAATTCGATGTTGAGTTCAAAGATAGGAAAGGAAGCGAGAATGTAGTGGCCAACCATCTTTCTAGACTTAACTCTTATGACAATGATGCTGAAATTGCTTGTGAAAATGCTTTCGAAAAATTTTTGGATGAACACTTGTTTTCTTTAACTCAAGCACCATGGTATGCGGATATTGCTAATTATCTTTCTTGTGGTGTAGTGAGAAAAGATTTGAGTTTCCAGGCAAAGAAGAGATTCCTGCATACATGTAAGTATTATTTTTGAGATGAGCCTTACTTGTTTAGAATTTGTAGGGATGAAGTGATAAGAAGATGTGTGCCCGAAGAAGAATAAAAGCAAGTGCTACAATTTTGCCACAATATGTATTGTGGGGGACATTTTGGAGGAAAAAAGACCGCTGAAAAAGTTCTTCAAAGCAGTTTGTATTGGCCTACTCTTTTTAAGGATGCTTATCATTTTTGTATAAGATGTGATAAATGCCAAAAAGTAGGAAGCATTAGCAAACGAAATGAAATGCCCCTTAATATTTTTATTATGGTTGACATTTTTGATGTATGGGGAATTTATTTCATGGGGCCATTTCCCAAATCTTTTGGTTTTGAATATATCCTTCTAGCAGTCGATTATATGTCCAAGTGGGTTGAGGCTATCCCCACTAGGACTAATGATGCTAACATTGTGTTGAAATTCTTGAAGGAGAATATTTTGAGCAGGTTTGGAACCCCCAAGGCAATAGTGAGTGATGGAGGAAGCCATTTTTGCAACAAATGGTTTGAAAATTGATGACCAAGATGGGCATCGGACATAAAGTGGCAACTCCATACCATCCCCAAACGTCCGGGCAAGCTAAGATCTCAAACAAGCAAATCAAGGGGATTTTGGAAAAGACAGTGAGCACAACTCGGAAGGACTGGTCAATCCGACTCTTGGAAGCATTGTGGGCTTATAGGACTGCTTTTAAAACCCCATTGGGAATGAGTCCCTATATGTTGGTCTTTGGCAAAGCTTGCCACCCCCCGGTGGAATTGGAACACAATGCTTATTTGGCAATAAAGACCACGAATATGGTCTTAGATGAAGCAAGGGATCAAAGAATGCTTTAGATTTTAGAGCTTGATGAGCTTCGGAATGAAGCCTATGAGAGTTCGAGGATCTTCAAGGAAAAGACAAAAGCTATTCATGATAGGATGATTCTTCAAAGCACTTTTGAACCAGGAATGAAAGTCCTTCTCTTCAATTTAAGAATGCGGTTGTTTCCCGAAAAATTGAAGTCACGTTGGAGTGGACTCTTTTAAGTTACTCAAACATTCCCATATGGGGTTGTTGAGTTGCTTAATTTAAAAACCAACGAGACGTTCAAGGTCAATGGACAAAGGGTGAAGCCCTACTTTGAAGAAATCAAAGTTGCAAAAACGGTGGAAAGCATGGTGTTCATTGACGAATAATGCAACAATGTCCAGCTATATGACATTAAAGAAGCGCTAAATGGGAGGCAACCCATCAGTTTGCATTTCTTTTCATAGTTACAATTTCATTTTTTGCAATTTTAATTTCATGTTGAGTTAAATAAAATTTGACAAAGATAGGACTTGTGAACCTTATCAATTTGATAAACAACATAAAAGTTCATTCAAGCCTAAAAATATTGTATGTACTTCTAGACCTATAGAACTCATTCACTTGGATTTTTCAGATCAAATAGAGTTGCTAGCTTAGGTGCCAGTTATATGCATTTGTACTTGTTGATGATTACTCAAGATTTACTTGGGTTAATTTCTTAGCTCAAAAGGATGAAGCTTTTGTTTAGATCAATTTTGTATATATTTTCTATGATGTTTTTATTGATTTTAAATTAATTTTCATGTTAATTTGTACTTAAGTTTGTTTGAAGTTGTTTATTTAGGTTGAAGAACATTTGATGGAGCTTTTAACTAAAATTTGGTGGACTTGTTGAAGAAAAGCATGTGACACGGCCAAGCTAGACATGGCTTGGCTGTGTCTCTCATCAAAAGAAGAAGAGATCAAGGACAAGGCAGGAAATGGCCAGGATTAACCAAGCTTGGCTGTGTCCCTCAAGCAAAGTTAGACAGAACACGGCCAAGAGACACGGCCAAGCCACTGGCCGTGTCTCACCAAAGGAACAAAAGGCAAAGAAAGAAAAGAAAGAAGCATAGAGTGACACCATCAAGAGACACGGACAGGAGCTTGGCCATGTCATCCCTTGGAAATAAAGAAAAGAACAAGGCAGCAAGGGACACAGCCAGAAGCTTGGTCGTGTCCCAAGAAAGAAAAGAAAAATACCAAGAGACACGGCCAAAAAGTTTGGCCGTGTCACCCTAGATCACTTGGTATGCTTGCATGAGGTGTGGATTAGTGTGGTTTAGTGGGGAACAAAAAGGATAAAAAGGAGTGAAAGGTGGAAGGATTTATGGCAGAAATATAAAACAAATTGGAAAGTGGGAAACAAAGACAAGGAGTGATGGGGTGTCTTTAAAATTTAAAAAGAAAAGAGAGAGGGAAAATGGAAGAGCATGGAGGGAACATATTGAATATATTGAGTGGACATTCTCTACGCAATATCATCTTCTTCCTTGGTTCTTGCTTGAGAGAGCAAGACACCATTCTCCCCATCTTCATTCACCATTTCATTTCACACATCAAGAGCAAAGACAATCATTGGAATTGAAGTGAGTAGCTAGTTCTTGAGGATTAGGGTTTTAAGAGGCTTGATTGGAGAGTTGTGAACTTGAGAGAGCTATCATTCATCCTTCAAGAAGAGAGCCATTGGTTCAAGAGAGCTTGGCAGTTCATCATCACACATCAAAGAGGCGGCTACGAAAGAGACAAGGATTCCAATTCTTAGCATCTCCAAAAGGGGTTTTTCCAACTCTTTCTTTTAATCCATTTCTTATTTGTTGTTGTTGTATTAAGAACATTAATATTGCAATGAATAACTTTGATTTGGTTTATATTGAAATGAGCATTTGTTTAAAGAATATGATGAGCTAATTTACTCATGCTTTGGGTTGTAGTATATTTGATTAAATCACTTGATTTGATGATTCCATTGATATACCTTGTTATTGGTTGATTGCATTGAAAGTAAAGGTAAATTGATAGATTGGCCACCTATTGATTACTTAATATTGAATGACAGACCGAGAGGAGAAGTTTAATATCGAAACTATGCAATTGACTACCCTAAGAATGAATTAAAAATATAAGTTCTAGGGTTTATTAATTTGCTAATGTAAAATAATTGGTTGTTGTTAATTCATAAATGTGAAAACTAGTGAATTGAGAATTGACTAATTAACCTTAAGGAACAAATTAAGGTACAAGGTTATATTAATGGATAATTTGATAATTAAACATTTGATTAAATGGACCTATAACCCTAGGCATCATTTCCATAATTGAATTTATCTTGCACAACATCATTCATTTTCATTTCTGAAGTTAATTACAATTCACCAATCCAATCACACACTCAAGTTTATTATTTCATGTTAATCAAACAATTACAAGCAATTTCTTCCTTGTGAGACGACCTTAGGACGACCACCGTTACTGCAATAGCCTCGTATACTTGCGAGTGCCGCTTTGTAGTAGTGTTAATTAGAGCGCAACAGCTTTGAATCATTTTAAAATATTTACAAGAGGGTTCAAAATGAAAAAGGCTATGTAATCACATCTATAAGGAGTGATCATGGCAAAGAATATGAAAATGAAAATTTTAAAAACTTTTGCAATGAGTTTGGTATTTCACAAAATTTTTTGGTTTCTAGAGTACCACAACAAAATGGTGTGGTTGAAAGGAAAAATAGAACTTTGGTTGAAATGGCTAGGACAATGCTTAACGAGTATGAGTTATCTTCTTACTTTTGGACAGAAGCCGTTAATACCCCATGTTATATTTTGAATCATGTTTACAAAATGCCTTTAATAAATAAAAATTCTTATGAGCTATGGAATGGAAGAATACCCAAAATTTCATACCTTAGAGTGTTTGGATGCAAATGCTTTATATTGAATACCAATGATAATTTTGGAAAATTCTCATCCAAATCGAACGAAGGCATATTTTTAGGATATTCATTATCTAGCAAAGCATATAGGGTATTTAATAAGAGAACTTTAGTAGTTGAAGAATCAATGCATGTCATTTTTTATGAATCCTCTAAACTTGATCAAAAGAAAGGTAGTGTTCTTGATGATTTTATAGGTAAATTTGAACAACAAGAAGTAGTTGATGTTCTAAAGAATAATCTTAATGAACAAGAAGAAGAATCTCAAGAGATACCCAAATATTGGCAATACAAGAAGGATCATCTAAAAGAATTCATCATTGGTGACACATCAAGGGGAGCAACTACTAGATCTAAACTTAAATACTTAGATGTTAATGTTGCATTTGTTTCTCAAATTGAGCCAAGGACCATTGATGAGGCTATTAGTGATGAATGTTAGGTGTCGATTTGGAACCTCTTCTTTAGAATATTTTATGGGGCTACTTTTTCAATCGCAGGTGCTGCTACAACTAATTGGTTCTTCAGTTGATTGGGCATACTTCCTTCTTCAGTTGATTGGTGAAAAAGTGAATTTAGTATGAAAATTTCTATGCAAGATGATCTCAACAAATTTGAGAGAAATAATGTGTGAGAACTTGTTCCTAAACCTAAAAACCATCCAATTATAGGATGTAAATGGGTATATAGGAATAAGTCAGATGAAAATGGTCTCATTACTAGAAATAAAACTAGATTGGTAGGAAAAGGTTATAATCAAGAGGAAGGCATTGACTATGATGGAAATTTGCCTCCATTACTAGACTAGAAGCTATTAGGATACTACTTGCATTTACATGTCACATGAATTTTAAACTTTTTCAAATGGATGTCAAAAGGGCATTTCTAAATGGATTTATTAATGAGGAAGTTTATGTTTGAACAACCTCCCAATTTTAAAAATTATAAATTTGCAAATCATGTTTTTCAACATACCAAAGCACTATATGGATTGAAACAAGCTCCAAGAGCTTGGTATGATCTACTTAGTGCATATTTACTTGAAATGATTTTTCAAAAGGCAAAGTTGACACAACTCTTTTTGTTAAAAAGAAAATATATAACATTTTGATTATGCAAATTTAAATAATCTAGCAGCAAATTAAATACAAAAATGGCAGTGTATTACCGATAGAATTTTTATCAGTAACACTGATAGACTTTTATTCTCTCAATAAGTTAGCAAGACTTAGTTATGTTGGTCTTACTGATAAAAACTCTTTATGTTGGTATTATCAATAGAAATCTTCTATCGGTATTACCATCAAATTTACTTTTTTCTATCGATATCACAGGCATATTTTTTATTAGTATTACAATAGAAAATACTTTTTCTTGGCAATCTCATAGATATGTATTTTGTATTGGCAGATAGAATTTCTCTCGGCATTATCGACTAAAATATTTTTTATCTATAATACAGATAAAAAAGCTCTTTCTGTTGGTAATATCTGTCAAGGACTTATATATCAGTAATGCTAATAAAATTATTTATCTCAATAATTTATCGGCAAAATTTTTTTATTGGCATTTTCATTACTGGCAAAAAATATGATTATAAAAATTTTATATCGGGAATCTATCGGCAAATATGATTTCCAACAAAAAATAAGGATTACCGATGGATTTTTTCGTTGATAATCTATCACATTCTTATAGTGACCTAAAGTGCACATGATTTCACTAGTAAAAGCTATGATTGAGACATCTGATGCGATGAGATCATCCTCAATTTTTCCTAGAGTCCTCATCATCCTTAGGGGAATGATATTGATAGCAAACCTTTTGTCAACTAAAACTCTTGATACTAGTGTATCGTTGAGGCCTACTTTAACATAGAATGACCTAATATGCTTGGTCATTTTATTTTATGGCTTCTCTAGAGCCACTCTCCTAGCTTCTCCAAGTTAAGAAGCTCGAATGGTCACTCCATCATATGTTGGTTCATCTTCCACAATCCTTGCTCCTGGAGCCCTCTTTACTTGTACAAAGTCTTCTAATGGAGCTTTGGCCTTAAATGACAACATCAAAATTATTTCTTTCACAAAATAATTAAAGCGAATGAAGTATTCCCCAATAAAAAAGCCCTGCTTTTGATCGAAATCAATATATCTTCCTCGAATAATTTAGCCTCATCTTTGATTGCTTTCCTCTAGAACTTATTCTACCTTAAGTCCTGTTCCTTAGCCGATTACATTTCTGTTGACTTTTGTTAAAAAAGTCTCATCTTTTGAGTTCCTATTGGCTTTTGAGGAAACCTTTTGTGTAACTTGGAGCCAACATTTTCTTGGGGTGACTGACAAAGGCTTCAAGAACCTATTCTTGTGATGCACAACTTTTTCTAACTATGAAATTTCCTTTATGAAATTTCTATTAGATTGTGATAGGCACCCTTTGGGAATTCAAATTTTCCTTACTCGAGGAAATTTCTATTAGATTGTGATAGGCACCCTTTGTGATAGGAAATGTTTATAGTGGCCATTGGGGGAAAGTGGTCTTCATCTACTAACATAGATTTTATATTATCTGGGAATTTTAATATTCCCTTATTAATTCAGCCTTGAATCAAATTCTTAATTCCCTAACAGACCTTAGTGGAATGGTTCTTTGAATTGTGATGCTTGCAGTATTCTTAATTCCCCAACTCCTCTTTGCTTGGGAATCTGTGATTAGATGGAAATTTGATGAACTCCTCTTTGAGGAGGAATTTAAAGATTTCCTCAATCTTTGAGACATTGAAAGTATACTGAGGTGTAGCACTAGAGGCATGTGTCTTTTTCCATGCTTTTAGCATCTTCTTGGCTAGTACTAGGCAAATGTGTGAACATGAGGAAATTACTTCAACCATAATAACCTCTTGATTGCTCAACTCTTAGATTTATTAACACATAGTTGATTTCCACTTTTATTTTTCTTCATGTAATAGGCCCTCATACTCGGCCACTTTAGCGGCTAGCTCATAAAAGTCTCGAAACTCCATTTCTTGGAACTTTTTCCTAACTCAAATTCGAGATGTCTTTGAGCCATTTTGACATGCTCTACTTCTAGAAGGTAAATGTTGCACTGATTTCTCATCATTTTAAAATGTATAATGAACTTGTCAGTTGACTCTCTTGGCCTTTGACTCATTCAACATAATTTTACAATATAGACTTCTTGCTCTGTTCGGATGTATGGAATTACCTCTCCATCTATGGCTTTGAGAATAATGAATTTTGAGGTAAAGTAGTATACTAAGTGAGTGTTGGTCCAGTTAAGGAATTGGGAAACAACCTTAACTTGAAGTGTGTGAAATTTTAAAAATTGATAGTGAATTTGGCAATATTATCTAAAATTGATTAACCATCCTCACCAGAAGACAAAGAGAAGTATGGGATCTTGTACCCATGAGAGTATGGGTTTTCCTTGCCAATTATCTTTTTGTATGGCTTAAGGAATTTTGACCAACCAATTTGTCTTAGGCTAGGCCTGTAAAGCTCCTATACCACCTCCCTAACTACTTTAATATCAACTAGTGGCTGATGTCTAGGTAGGTGGGGCAGAGGTTGGTAGTTACTTGCATTGACTGCAGCAAGAGCACTTACAGTGAAATTTCCTACTTCATACAACACTGGTTAATTTTGAGATGTGGTAGTGGGGAATGTAACATCCACATTTTAATTAAAACATAATTAAATAAATAATTTTAAAGGGTTAAGTAATGTGTTGGAAGGAGAAATTGATTAATGTATATGTAGGGTATATGTTAAATATACCTAAAGTATAAATTTAACTAAAAAGTCAAAAGTCAAAAGTCAAAGAAAAAGTAAAAAGAAAAAATATTCTAATTAAAATAATTAGTTAATTAATTAATTATTTAAATTATGTATATATATATATATATAGTTAAGGAAGGAAAGAAAATCAGCTTCTTCTTCTTCTCCATCTTGTAGCCATCCACCATAGCTAAGGAAAAAGAGGAGTTCCATCACTTGTTACACTAAATTTCATAGAGAATTCAAAGGACTAAGGGCAGTTTTGGAGAATTTCCAAGTAAAGAGGTAGGTTTTCTTTGGGTTTTAGAAAGAATCCTTTAAATTGATGAATATGTAAAATTTTCACTTTTGAAAGGGGTGTCTATAATTGCTAAAATAGGTTGTGTTTGGAGTTGTTTGGATATATATGTAATGATTCTACGGTTAGATAGTGACAATGATTAGGTTTTGTTGCAATTTGGTAGAAGTAGTGAGGGTCATTACGGTTTTGGTAAAATTTGGGTGGGTATAATTGAGGTTTGATTAATTAAAATGGCTTAGAATAAGATGCTAATGCTATTTTTGAACTTATAACTTGGTTTAAGATTGAGTAAGGTAAAGTTACAGATTTAAAGAAAGGAAGGGCATTTAGTAAAGTTGTTATTGGAGAGTGATTTGGGTTTGGATTTTGGCATATTTAAGGGTAGTACATACTTTGATAATTATTGTTTTAATTGCATTGCTTTTAGCATAAAACATGATAAATTGATGAGTGTACTATGCTACTTGAGCTTTGGTTTTCATGTAGAAAATGCATTGCTTTGAATAAAAATGTATGAATTGCATGTTATATGACATGTTAAGCCATTGTATTATGGCAATTAGGTATGTTATGTATAATTTAAGGAAATATGTATTTTGCATTTTAAAGAAGAAAATTGGCCACATTGTTAAAGTGGCAAAGAAATATGTTTCTATGATGAAAATGTGAGATGGAAAAAAAAGATATGAAAATATAATGAGAAAGGAAAATGATGAACAAGTGATAATATATATGAGTTGTATGTTTGCCTTATATAATATCTTGTTCCAAAGAATTGTACTTAGTGCTATTGGATTGGCATACCATTGATATGTGATGATGTATTATATGCTTTCAAGGCTAGACACAATGGTGTCACCTATAATGTTATATTTATTTTCCTTTGAGGCTAGACACATTGGTGTCAATAGGGGACATGCTTTTGGGTGGTATGATTGGACACTTAGAACCTTGGTGTCGTGATAGACCAAGTCAATATTTCTAAAACTTGAATATTGTAGAGAAAATGACACCCTCCACCATATTTTTAAAATTTTTTACTTTTTTACCAGGAATATTTTAGTTATTTTATTATAAAATCATAATAAACTCATTATAAACTGTGTGAAATTTATAAACTCATTATAAACTCATTGTAAAATAATTATAAACTCATCGTAAACTTTCTGTAAACTAATAAAAATTTGGTATTTTGGTAAATATTTTATAAATTCTGGAATTTTGATAAATATTTATAAATATGGTATATTTGGAATTATTTTTAATTTTTATTGTATTTTTGTCAAAAGCCCAATATTGTATAGGGTCATTTGGCCAATTGCATGTAATTGTGAAACCTTGATTATTATTATGAGTAATTTGTGCTTTAACGCATAAAGCATTTCATATCATAAAGAATTACATGATGTATTGTTTTAAAGTTTTTTTTGTTATCAAAGTATATACTACTAAGCTAGTAGCTTAGCACTTTTATTTTATCGCATAGGTAATAGGGGAGAGATAGAGAGCCTTGCTAGACCTGATCAGGTATAGGTTAGTGGATTTTTCCTTGAAGTTGATATTTTTCCACAAGACCAGAGCTTATCTGTATATCATGTAAACTTTTGTTTTGTAAACTCATTATGTTCATATAATATGTTAATATATCTCAACAGTGTAAATATATGGTTTGATTAAGTAATATAGAGTATTTGAAATTCATATATATATATATATGAAACTTTGACTTGTTGAATAATCTTTAGAGAAAATGTTGGAGATGTAGGATTTATTTTATTATTGGTAGTTTATTTTTCTACAGGTTGAGTTTGTTTGATTTTGGAGAATGTCCAATTTACAGATGAAACTTTGGTGAATTTTTCTAGAGATTATATATATAAACATCTATATTCTTTTTCCATTAAATTAGTTATATACATTTATTTACCAATTAAATTACTTTTCAAAAGACTAATTTAACTTGGAAGTGGATAAGAGAAATTTTTTACTGTAATTTGAGTAGCATTCTTTTATTCTATATATGTATTTTACATATACGAGATATATGTATTACATGTATATAGGGTATAAGGGTATTGTAGGGAATAACTGCTGAAGGGGAGGACATCTTTGGGTAAAATGATTCTGATTTCTCCCAAACTCACATGGTCCGCCATTCAATTCTTCTTTCCTCCTTGGGGGGTAAGTACTTATTTTCTCACAACCCTTAAGGGCATGGTGGTTCCTTAATTCCAAAGACTATAGAATTCCACTCAAGTTCTTCCATGACATTCTTCCCTATACTTGATTGTGCAAAGACTGAGTATTACTTCTTTAGATTTCTAAAATGGTTCGAGATAAATTATCTTGCACTTCTCATAATTTCTTTTGCTGTAGTTATATTTCCCTAAGGATTTCAATATGAGTCTTTGCAGCTTTTATGGCTGCACCAGACCCAACTAACTTGGCTTGTACATTTGCCAAATTCTTTTCAATTTTTTCCACCAATTGAGGAATGTATCCTTCTGGCGATGCTTTCTCCTAATTATGAGGAACATTCACTTCTTTGTTATTCCCTCATTTTAGTGGTATCTTTCGTAAGATAGTCCTACTAGGCATGCCAAACTATTGTGCTTAAGGAATGGTGACCTTTAGCCTTTGCTGTGTGATGGAATGCTAGAGGATTGTAGGTTCCTCAACCATTGATGTGCTACTCTAACTTTTAATTAAACATAAATGTTCAGTTCTAGAAAGCACCTGAAATAGAATAAAGTGCCTCAAGTTCCCTTTTTCGGCTCCTTTGAATCTTGCAAAGATGGTTAGTAATAAAAGAGGAAATAAATTAACTGAGGAATGAATTGTGTCTTGCTATAAATAAGCAAGTAGTGGATATATGAGGATTATATATATTGTACACTATAAGAATGTAAACCATGAAGAACGAAAACTAAATTATAAACTACTTACTAAGAAATTGTGTAAAGATTGATAATAAAACTAAATATGCTATCCAGAAAATGAAACACATGATATTTGCAGAGAAAATACTAGTAAACAAACTGAATGATAAAAAACATCATAACTAAAATAGCATAAACTACTTAGGCTACAAAATTGGATAGTGTAGAACCTTAATTCTAGCTCTAAGCAAGTTTGATCCCAATTAATAGAGGCCAAGTGAAGTTATGTCTGACTCTAGAAGCATTAAACCTAATTTGAAGCTTTTAATCAGGTCGATCCTATTTTAAAAGGATTAAAAATAAGCTAGTTCAATTTTTAAAGCCCTAAAATGGTTCGAACCAAAGTTAAATGGGTTCAGTTTGATTTGATTTGATATGAGCCATGTACATATCAAATTGGGCTGTATGGACCATGTCCATATTGAATTAGGGTGATCCAATTCGATATGGATATGTTCGTATCAAATTGGACACCCAATTCGATATGAACATTACTCATATCAAATTCTTGTCCAATTTGATATGAGCACATCCATATCGAATTGTATAAGGGCTAATTCGATATGAGTTAATACTCATAATGAATTGGTCCACTGTCCACTTCGATATGGGTTTTGGTTCACATCAAACTTAAATTGTTTTAATTCGGTATGTTTTTAGTTTCAAGACCTACTATGAGCCAAATACAAATTGAGTTTGGTTAAAATCCTAATTAAACTCAGATAAATTAGGGTTAATGACTAGGGATTTGACATAATTATTTCTTATAAATATAGGTTTAAAGGATGGGACAAAGGGATTGGAACCTAGCAACCACCTTGAAGCCAGAACATTACTGAACAAACTAAAAGATAGAGAGTGAATAAAAGCAATCAACAAAATGAACATAAAACACAGTAGCTAAAAGCAAGCAACAATCTTCGACTTGCTTCGTTCAACCAGGGCCAGAGTTGTCTAGACAGTAGCACAAAGGAGTTTGGTTCAACACATTATCAATTGAATCATATACCGACCAAGCATTTTAAAGACTTGTAAGATATTGACTTTCAGTTGGAAAAATGGGGGAGTTAAAAGAATGTATACAATGGAAAAAGGAGAAATAAGGGTAGCTACCATCCAGTGGGAAAAGTCAAAGGGGACAGAAAGATGTTGAGATAAATGCAACAATTAAGCCAGCAAAGAAGCATAAATTCTCAAACTTGAGGGAATCTTTGTCAAGGATTTTTGAAAATCTAAAAAAGATGGACTTGCTTTGACCACTGGCACCTCAACCATTACCATATCCTCTATCGCCTAAGCTCAACACTTAGTGTTATTGCCACTTCCATTATACACTTGGTCATGACACAGATCAATGTGTACATTTGAGACATGAAACACAAAATCTCAACAATGATGGAAAGATCCTCGCCTCTGATATGTCTAAGTAGACGAAACATCTTCGACTATAATTCAATAAGCTTCCTTAGGTTTGAGTGCTACTTATTTTATTTCTTCATTGATATTTATTTGGAAACTATTATTTTTAAATTAACATTTTTTGCAAATAAATTATTTTTGTGATTTTGTTCATTTTAGTGCTCAGCCGATGATGAATGTAGCTTGATATTCATGAATTAGTGTATTTATGCATCATGATTCAAATGACTTTGCTAGGTGAGGGAATTGTTCTATAACATTGTGTTGTGTATGCTTACATAGAGAGGGCTTCTGCATAATTACCTGTGTTTAGATTCTAGCCAATCTTAGAACATGCTTTGATGAACTTTTGAGGAAAAATTGAACTTTTCTTATTTAAGAGAGAAATAATTTGGGCGTTGTTTAGTGAGCCAACAACTAGTATACACCCTGTTAATATCAAACCCTAGTTTGTCCTAATGAATCTTCATGAGATTTTAGCTTTCTTTTCATTGGCTTATAAACCCCGATAACCTACCATAAGATGTTATGACACTTATGGCAAGTCTAATGATCATTGAGTTACCAAGAAGGCAAGAAGATTGAAGAAAATGATGCTCAATCAAGACTATTAAAAAAAATTGAAGTCTACCTGAATTTAGGTCTGATGGCATCAATATTACAAATGATCCAACCTCATTGAAGCAGGCTCATGTCCCTCCATAGTTAGAAGCATAGGATAGTATGAACAAGAAGACTCTCTTAGAAATAAAAAAAAGGAGAGAAAAAAAGAGAAAAAGAAAAAAAGAAAAAAAAAAGAAAGGAAGGAAAAAGAAAAAAAGAAGAACAAATAAAGAGGAAAAGAGATAAGGAAAAATAAAATAAAAACAGTTTGAAAGAGCAGTTTAGAAAGCCAATAGAGTACAAGAAGAAGTTTGACTTAAATTGGTCTCACCCAACCAGAAATTCAGCCAAAATCAGAGAAAGATCATCTAGTTTATGATACTCATCACATCTCCAAGATAGTAATCTCAAAAGTTCTGCACTTGACAGTCTTATAGAGAAAAAGGAAAAAATAGCAAAAGGAAGGGAAAAAAAGAAAAAAAAAAGAAAAAGAGAAGAAAAAGAGACAAAAAAGAAGAAAAGGAAAAGAATGAGGGTCTCAAACTTTTTGCAAAGGCAAAGACTGTCCTAATCAACATCCATATTCATGCCAAGAAGATGGAAGAACATCCAAAGCTCTATCTTTTCATGTTTCCAACTGTCTAAGTTCCAATAAGAGGGTTGTAGTGTGAAGGTTTGTCTATAGTATCATGTTAGCTCCAAAAATGGCCTTCACTTAACCTATGTCCCTTATAAACCCCATTTCAAGCCTATTAAAGAGTCTTGTTTATGTAATTTGTTTCTTATATCTTATTTGGGATTGATATGAAAGACATGTTTCCACCAATTGGTGGGTGTCCTATTTTATTTTTTTGTATTTTGGACTTTATACATTGTAAAGGCATGTTTTCATTCTTAGATGGGTGCATTTTTATTTATTTTACTTCAATAATATGATGAATATTTATTTCCTTTAAAGTTGCATGTAATATGGATGATATTATAACAAGTTAAGAATTTAATAATATTTGAATTTGAAAAGGAGGCTGATTCCAATGAACCGGATGCTATAGGGGTGATGGGTCATTCCCACCTTGCTCTTACGTACCCAACTTTCTGAAACCATTAGGGGGTTAGGGATTCCTTATAAATCGAGTCATCACCCCTTTCTTCTTCCTAGTCCATCTGGGTGACAACTCCATTTTCTCTGGGTTTAGGCATGTGTTCTCTAAGGCCCTGGCCTAAAAGTGCCAAAGTCACAAGAACCATTCCACAAGGAGTGGGGAAAAAAATCCCTGCTCATAGATATACTTTGCTCCTTATAATTGATTAGAATAGACAAATATGTAGTAAAAGGAATAATCATACCGACAATTTTAAGGAAGTAAGTTAGAGCAAATGTAAAACTTGAAGAATCTCATACTATGTACTTCAAACATAGTTGTTTGATGTGTAAAAATAGTTTACTCAACTTAATTTCATATAATAAACTCGAGGCATTCAATACAATTAAAAATAAGGGATTTTGGGCAAAGGAGTTGAATAAATGCACTTATGAAACTATACCAGAAGACCTTTAATTTTGGCTCTAAGTTGGTACGGTCTTAATTAAAGAATGCAACAATAAATTTGATCCAATTTTAAAAGATGTGAACTTAATTTACAACTTTTAAATAAGTCGGTCTAGTTTTAAAAGGCACAAATTCAACTACAAAACCCTAAATTAAGTTTTTTAGGCCCAAATTAAAACTTTTCGATCTTAAAATTAAAAAAATACAAGAGCCATTTGAGTTCTAGAGGGCCCAGGTTGATATGAGCCTTGGCTCATGTCAATATGGTTGTCCATATAGACATAGCCTTAGCCCATGTTGATATGGGACACCAAATCGATATGGTCTTCAATTATTTGATTTCCTAAATAAGCTATAATTTATTTTAAAGATGGATTAAAATTACGTTTAGGGTTTTTGGGGGTGATGGTTTTGCATATAAATAATAATGCTTAATACTAAAATAGGGATCAACAATTTTAACAAGGAAAGCAACACTAAGCACCAAAAATCAACATTCATCAACACTTAAAGGCAACAATCACTGTCTGTGATATTTCTCAACTAGAAACAACCATTGGTGTAGGCAGTGTTTTAGAATCAATAACCATTTTGGTGGAGCCTTCAATGCAGGTTCTGTATATTAAACTTAATTTACTTAAGCATACAGTAGCCATAGCATGTCTTCTTTTGAATGTTTTGTTTACTTATTTTGATATTAATTTTTTCAATAGCCTAAAATTGTTAAATCCTTATTATATGTTTTATAAACCAAGGTTGAATTCATTCACCAGTAGCTTAAGATTTGATTTAAATCACTGGCTCAATCATTAAAACCTTAAATTGTTTTTCCAAAATGCTAAACTATTTTTCTAAAAACCTTAATTGTTCTCTTATTTTTCCAAGACATTAAACTAATTTTTCCAAAACCCTAAACTGCCTTATTAATTTACAAATACCTTAATTGCTTTTCTAAATTATCAAAACCCTAATTTATTTTCACCTAACCGTAATTCAGTAAACCTAATTCCCAAAAACTTAAACCAAATCCTAAACATCCAGCAACCTAAACCAAACTTTAATATGTAACTCTTAAGCCTTAAACACTTAAACCCTAATTTCTAAACCTATTTAGTAAACCTAATCCAGTTAACCCTTAAACCCTAATTTAATAAACCATTAAGCCTTGATCAAGTAAACCATAATCAAATAATACCTTTAAACCCTAATTCCAATAAACCTAATTTCAAGGACCTGATCCAAAATACACAACCTAATTTCCTAACTTTATTTCCCTAAAGACTCTAAACCCTAATCTCATAATACAAAACCCTAATTCAAAACTCTAAACCCTAGTTTTCAAGAAATAATAAATCCAAACCTTAAGATCTTAAACCCTAGTTCCAAAAACCATATTTCTTTGACTCTAAAATTCAAAACCTTATTTTCTAAATTTCCTAATTCTAACTCAGTAACCATAATCCCAAACCTTAAAACCTTAATTTCAAAATCTCAAACCCTAATTTTATTTACTTAGTGATTTAAACTCTAGTTTTAATTATTTATTTAGTTTGCTATTTGTTATATGATGGATGGTTTATTTTACTTTATAATGGATTTTTTGTTTTAATTATAGTGCTTGAATGACTTAATTTGCTTAATTAATTATTTATTTGATTTCTTGAATTATAAAAGCACGTTTTCACTTTGTGGGTGCCTCGATTTTTATTATGTAATTTAATTTATTGTTTTAAAATTTGGATTAATGTAAAGGACATGTTTCTACCTTTTAGTGGGTGTTCTATTTATTTTAGACGTTGGACACGATTGTAAGGGCATGTCTCCATCTTGTATGGATGCTCGTTTATTATTTTGTTTTGAACATTATTTTGATTTTAATACAATGATGTTTTATTTTATTCGCATGTAGTATGGATAATATCATAATATTTAAGAATTTTATAATATCTAGAACTAAAAAGGAGGCCAGTTCTAATGAACCGGGCACTGTGGGAGTGTTGGGCCACTTCTCACCTTCCCCATACATACCCAACTTTCCAAACCCATTAGGGGGTTGGGGATTTCTTAGGAATCGAGTCATACACCCCTTTCTTTTCCCCAACCTGTCTGAGTGATGACTCCATTTTCTTTATTTTTAGGCCTGCGTTTTCTAAGCCCTAAGCCTAACAGTGTCGAAATCGTAAGAACCATTCCACATGGGAGTGGGGATGAAAATCCTCTCTCACAGTGGATACTCCACTGGGGATAAGAGAAGTTGATTCCATTGGTCTTGATATTATTTTATTCTTTCTTATTATGATATTATCCAATGCATCATATTAGATTGCATTGTGTGTGTGAGTTAGGATGCTCGTGTAACCCGTGTTATGTTATGTAAAAGATACCATACTTTCACTCAAGGTATGGAGATCATGCATGGATAAGCACTTATAGCCTCATACCTTTGGGTGTATATTTGCTCTGAAAACCTAAGCCTTTTCAACCCAAAGACTAAAGCCCATGTAGTTGGCCTAGTTACTTTCCTTAGGTTTATACCAAATGCTTGCTCTTTGACTATGATTAATATATCTTGGTCTGAATCATGGCTTATTTGGTTTGTTCCATTCCTAATATGACCTAATCATATTGTAAGCCCAAAATAATTTTTAAAGCCCAAAAGACCAAAATCATTTTCAAATCTTCTTCAAAGATGGTCTTTGGACATAAAACCTTTTTTTGAGATGGATCAAAGATTCTTTTATCTTATGACCCAAGTTCAAAGCCCAAATTTTATTTTTGTGAAACAAAATGGGCTTTGAAACAAAGCATTTTAAACAAACCTTTTAAATAGGCTTACAACTAGTTGGATTAATTATGAAATATTCAAAATCAATTATGGGCCTAGTTTGCACTAAGACTTATTAATCATAGGCTTATTTGTGGCATGAATCATTAATTATTTTTTAAATGGGGAAATCTATTTATGAAAAGCCTTTTAATATATCACATAAAAGTTGTCTTTTGTTGATTCAATAGATTAAGACCTAATTAATAGGAGTTATCATAGACTGACTTCTAAGTTTGAAAATAAAATTATTGGTTAAACTGTTTGAGAGAATTATTTGAAAATAAGATATCCCATGTTGATATTTTGTTGGCCATATACCTAGGAAAAAAGACTCACCATTAATGTGTCGAAGTTATAAAGTTGGTGTGAGCGGAGATTTTCGCCTCCACTTTCGGTGGAATGGTTCTTGTGACTTTGGCACTGTTTAGGCTCGGGGCTTTAGAGAACACGGGCCTAAGCTCAGAGAAAATGGAGTCACCACCCGGACTGGCAAAAAAAAAAGGGTGGATGACTCAATTCCTAAGGAATCCCTAGCCCCCTGATGGGTTCGAAAAATTGGATACGTGTGGGGAAGGTGAGAAATGGCCCAGCACCCCTACAACGCCCGATTCTTTGGAACCAGCCTCCTTTGCAGGTCTTAATATTATAAAATTCTTAAATATAATGGTATTATCCATACTACATGTGATCATAAGAATAAATACTTTATTTAAATCATAACAATGTCCAAACAAAATAAATAAATAGACACCATCCAAGGATAGAAACATGTCTTTACATCATCCATGTCTAAAACTAAATAGGACACCCAACAAAAAGGTGGAAACGTGTCCTTTACATTGGTCTGAAAAACTTTAAAATAAAATAAATTGCATGATGCTTACCACATGAGATACCCAAAACATGGAAACATAGCTCTTACAACGTTTTGAAATAAAAAAAATCAATAAAAATAACCAACCATTTATTATAAATAAATCATTCATCAAAGACATCAAACATTAATCAAAATATATAATAAACATTCATCTAATTTATATAAAATAGTAAGTATATAAATTTAGGGTTCATACATGAATTTAGGGTTTCTTGGATTTTATGTTTAACAATTAGGGTTTTGTAATTTAGTTTACTGGATTAATAAATTTAAGAAATATTTAATTTAGAAGAAGTAATATAGCTACTGGATGTTTGAAAGATTTAGGGTTTGAAATAAATTAGGGTTTGAATATAAGGAATGGATGTTTTGGATTTAGGGTTTCAAAAGTTGTGTGAAAATAATAGTAAAATTTAAGGTTTAAATAAATAAGATTGAAGATCATGAAAGTTGAATTTGAAATTAGGTATTTGGAAAGAATAGGCTACTGTAATTTTAGAAAAATAGGCTTGGTTAGGGTATTAAGAAAACATTCTATTATTTTGTGTTTTTAGAATATTGTAATTAGGGTTTTAGATATTAAAAATATGTTTTATGGGTATTAAGATATTAGGGTTTTGAAAAAAGATTTTTAGGGTTTTAAATTGAGTTTGGATGGTAAATAGAATAATCGATCAAATAACATAAAAATCATCTATGGTATGTTTAAATAATTGATCAATTAAATGATGAAGCTATTGTAAACATAAATAAGTCAATAGAAACTCAAACCTTCGTTGTTGGTTCCACCACAACTTGAATTCTGATTGAACAATAACCAAAGATAGAGTATGCTGCCTTTGATGGATTCCTTCTTACTTGCTGCCTCTTGCTTTTTCAAGTCCAAGGTTCTAAAAAAGTTTGATCTCCTTAAAAGATCAAAGTCTCAAGTCTCAAGCTCAAAAGTCTGAATAATTGCCAAAAGTCCCTTTTCTGTGTGTTTTTCTGTGGTATTTATAAGAAAATTCAAAACCTAATAATAATTGGTTGAGACAATAAAAACCTTTTAGAAAATAAAATTAAAAACCAAAACCAACTAGAATAGGGTTTCAAAAAAAATTGTGCTGGGCAAAAATTGCAGTGGTTGCTATGGGGCACGCGAGCTGGGCGTAGGCTAGGCACTGTTGGGAGAGGGCCACAAGCCAGTTCGTCACAGGAAAAACATGTGATGAATTGGCTTGTGGCCAATTCACAGCTGGTAGAACCTGCGGCAAATTGGCCCATGCCAATTGTCATCAGTAAAGAAATGTTTTCGTCGCTGATTTTGCCCATCGCCAATTTCTATTTTTAATTTTATTTTTTATCTTTTCTTCTTCTTCTTTATTTTTTTAATTAAAAATAAATACTATAAGTAATAAATATTATTAAAAATACCATAAAAATTATTTTGGACTGTTTAAAAATATCGGATTGGAATGGGTTAAAAATTAAAGAACTACAGTTTGCCCCTGCTTGAGCGATCTGAGACTACAGTAAAAGAGAGAAAAAAAATAATGTAACTTTTTACTAGATTTAAAGCCATACTGGACTCCGTAATCAAGGTTAGTTTGAGTTTTGGACAAAAAAATAATTTGGTTTATGGACCCGGGATAAGTTCTGGACTTAAAAGAAAATAATTTGGATTTTGGACCCGAGGTAAGTTCTGGACTTAAAAGATAATTTGGGTTCTGGACTTGAGATAAGTTCTGGACTTGAAAGATAATTTAGGTTCTGGACCTGAGATAAGTTAAGGACTTAAAAGATAATTTGGGTTTTGGACCCGAGGTAAGTTCTGGACTTAAAAGATAATTTGGGTTCTGGACATGATATAAGTTCTGGACATAAAAGATAATTTGGGTTCTGGACCCAAAGTAAGTTTTGGACTTAAAAAGATAATTTGAGTTCTAGACCCGAGGTAAGTTCTGACTTAAAAGATAATTTGGATTCTGGACCTGAGATAAGTTCTGGATTTAAAAGATAATTTGGGTTCTTGACCTGAGATAAGTTTTGGACTTAAAAGATAATTTGGGTTCTAGACCTGAGATAAGTTCTGGACTTAAAAGATAATTTGGGCTCTGGACCCGAGGTAAGTTCTGGACATAAAAGATAATTTGGGTTCAGGACCTGAGATAAGTTCTGGACTTAAAAGATAATTTGGGTTCTAGACCCGAGGTAAGTTCTGGACTTAAAAGATAATTTAATTTGGTTATCTTGCAAAAAATGATTGTAGTCAGTAGGATAATAAATAAATTTTGCAAAAAATTCAGCTATTTTTTAACATGCATATATCTTATTGCCCTCTGCATGTAAAAATATTTTAAAAGTGCCAAAATATTTTTAGACACGCAAATATCTGAATTGAATGATTGAATTTACTATTTAGACACTGTTCATCACTATTTACTAACTATTTACTAATTATTCATTTACTATTTATCAACATTTATATTGACTTTTTTCTTTTTTTTTTCTTTTCACGAGAATACTATTTTTCACTTTTATAAATGGCTCATTTCTTCAATACTCATTCATACTTACATATTTTCATATTTAAAGCAGAGAGAGAGTTAAGGAGAAAATGTATGCTTCGAGATCAGGATCTCGATCTAATGTGTGTTATTAGAATTTATTTGTTGGCATGAAAATGGAACTGTAAGTCTACTAGTTGGGATGCAGCTTCATCGCAGTTTAAGTCAAATGACTAAGGTAACAATGTAACTTAATATTTATTTATAATTTCATTGGTTTTTTTCTTATTATTATTTTTTATTTTATTTTTTATTTTATTTTTATTTTTTTATTATATTTTTTTCTTTAATAAAGATTAGAAAAAATAAAATAGTTAGTGGAATATTTAATAAATAAATAAATAGATAAATTAAAATAGGATATAACGAATAAATGTAGTTTATGAATCAGTAGTATTAGTATGATGATATACTTACCTCATGTTAACTTACTTGACTTTGTGTTAGCGCGATCGCTATGTTATCCGAGGCGGAGGGTGTGTTTATAAAGCCCAACAATAGTATAATATAGCACCCTCTCGAGTAAAACGGATTGTCCGAGATTGCGGTTTTGAAAACTTTATCCTACAATTATCATTTGAGGAGTGTTTGATAGACTGGAGTGCAGTTCAAGCATTGTCGAAGCGGTGGATGGACACGACCTATACTTTTCATCTACTTGTAGGATAGATAACCATTGGCCCAGCCGATTATACAGCCATAACTGGTATCTGATACTATGGCCTTCTAGTCCCTCTTACCAATGATATTCCGACACATGAAAATATTCAACAGTTAGTTGGTATGGAACCCTCATTAAAAGAGCCCTTTAAGATAAAAATTGAGCCGATTCAGAGTTATTAGATGAACTATGAAGGACGGATTCATAGGGAAACAACCAAACATTATGCTCGAGGATTTTTACTGTATTTGCTTTGGTTGACCATTTTATGCAGCACCAAATATGCCATCAATTTGTCAGTGTTGAGGGCCCTTACTGACATGAGTATGGTACCGCTTTACGGCTAGGGTGAAGCTAGCCTTGCTTTTCTCTATCATGGACTAGATAAGATTTGTAGGAATAAGAAGTCTTTCATTGGTTTCATGGTAGTTCTCGAGGTACTCTTCTTCTACCAATGTCAATTCCATTCTTATACTTGCATGAATTTGATTTTCATTGTCGTTGTAGGTATAGGCATAAGAGCATAATCTTGTGAGGGTGCCTGGCATTTCCCGAGAGAGAGTCGAGTATCCGAGAATGAATTTTTGGTTGTTGGATCATGTAGCAGTTCCTGGCTCTCACCATGTACACACCCAGCGCTATTTCTTGAGTTGATTAACCTTTTTCTTTCTGGCTCACAACGGATGCTTGAAGAACAAAACAAGAAACTTCAAGACGAGTTAGCTGCTAGTCATCAACAGGTTGCCCATTTTGAAAAATTATATCATCAATTAGAGTAAAACTTTCAAGACTTTCGATTTCAGGGGATGAGAGATCCTGGTGCTTCGTCATCTAGGGGACCCCAAACTGATGACCATGAGATTCTTTCATCTACTTTTGAGGAGGACCGTTACAGATCTGAATTCCAAGGTAATAGAGATTCTAGTGCTCCTGCTTCGAGTGGACTTGATATAGATGATATGCCTCTTCCTCCAACTGGCGATGTAACACTCCTATATTTTATATACATACACAGCATGCTTATACGATCGTAATATACGTATACTGAATATAGCAAATGCCACAGTTTAAAAATACACAAGTCATATCTCGAAAAAGAAATATAACAAATATCAATCGTTTAAAAGAAATTCATAAAATATAATAGATGAAAACGTCTATTAATACACAGCTGAAGTTATAATAAATATTTACAAATACAAATACATAAAAATTTGAAATTTACAAAACATAGAATATATATACATGATTAGCAGCGAGACTCTCTGATCTTTAAACTCTAGTCCAACTCTTCAAGCATAAACTCAACTAGGTCTAGAAGAATCTTCTGTCTCAACCCTATCAACTCTATCACCTGAGCGATGAACCACAATCGCGCTGAGCCAACAACTCAGTAGTACAAACCATAATGATACTATGCAATGACAATATCAATGTCATACATTCAACCAATAAAGATCATACTTATAAATGTTACATTTCATTATACAATAATTATATCATCATTCATTATACTCATTCAACATAGACACCTATGGGCCCAACAAGTATTTAATATGATATTCAAAGTTCAGAGTTACTGCTTTGGTCTATAATCACAATAATCAAGCACGTAGGCAATATATCTCATATCTCTATCCATGGATAGTGTAACAGACCCAGTCTCTTGGACCATCAACTCAACAAGCTTGAGGAGATCCTCAACCCGGCAAGACTGTTACTAGTAACAGACCCAGTCTCTTGGACCATCAACCTGATTGAAATCGAGGAGATCCTCAACCCGGCAAGACTGTTACTTTTCATATATTTCATATCAATAATTCACATAGTGTAACAGACCCAGTCTCTTGGACCTCAATTCAATTCAAATTGAAGAGATCCTCAACCCGGCAAGACTGTTACCTTTCATTTTATAGGCATGCCTCCAAACCCAGAACTCTGAAATTGAATAACATATTAAACAGACAATTATTTCATTAATCTTTTTATCATTCTCTTTCTCAATTTGTATCTCATAATCAAATAGGCAATCATGCCTCAATAATTTCATTTGTACAACCATGGCCAACAACAATGGCTTCATTATATCTCCATTTACATCAAAGCAATTCATCATTATATTTCCATTTACACCAAAGCAATTCATCATTATACATATAGTACATTTCACAAGATTCACAATGTGCAAAACATAACATTTTTCATATATATCAACAATGCCATATCAAATGAATGTATGCAACAATGCAAGGTTTGTACTTACATCAAAAGCAATCCACACAACTCTAAACACTTTCTCTTTCCAAAAGTCATTCACCAAATGAATTAAGGCAATTCACTTTCTTCACAACCTAAACCAAAACAATGATGAACCACATCAATTCCAATACAATCAATCACTTAATAACCTCATACTAGACCCATAGATCACCATTACAAACCAACAACTCAACCTCAAGGCCCACGGTCGTGGCCACTCAAGACCCCCATGGGCGTGGGTTACAGAATGCTTCTGCCCAAAATTATTCAATCCCCCACGGCCATGGCATCAAAGGGCCACGGGCGTGGCATCCAAGGTGCTACTACCTCCCACCAAAACATGTATTCCAAGCTTCTAACTCATCAAACCCAAAAATCATGAAGACTAACAAAAATAATAAACCAAACTTAACATTAACAACACTTACCAACTCAAAACCCTAATACAATTTCAACACAAACACTTTCAAAAACAACATCAACTTAACTTACTTCCTTTAAACCAAAACCAACACCATAATTAATAAAATCAAACATACTCCAACATACTACAACCAACACACCCCTATTATCAAACATCAACAATCAAACTCATACACCACTTCAAATAAACAAGAGAAATCAAGAGAGAGAACTTACCAAAATAATAAAACTTCTTGGACTTTCACTTAATCACTTGAAAACTCCTTCAATTTTGAGCTTGAACATCAAAACCTACTCTTGCTCTCTCTTGCTTTGGGTGGCCGGCCAACAATGGAGAAAGGAAAGAAGAAGAAATGAAGAAAAGTCAAAATTCTCTTCTCTTTAAATCTCCACCAAGCAATTCAAAATGAAAATTACTTAAATACCCCCTTTATAAATTCTAACTCCCTTATATTCACTTGTCCTTTTTAGTAATTTCACAATTCACAAATTAAATATCTTCTTCCCTTGACCCACCATTTTGACTAGTATATATGTTATATATATTGCCATATATACAACATATACATTCCCTCTAAACAATCTTTTCCTTTCCAATAACACAAATACATATGATTCAAATAAAACAACCATCATCTCAAAACTTCTAGGCACACTTTTGGGATATTACAATTCTCCCCCTCTAAAAAGAAATTTCGTCCTCGAAATTACCTGATATTATCTCTGAAACAGTTGAGGATATTGATCTTGCATTGCTTGCTCGCTCTCCCAAGTTGCCTCTTCTCTCCCATGATTCTTCCATAGAACCTTCACCAATGGCACTTTCTTATTTCTCAACTCTTTCACTTCATGTGCCAAAATAGCAACTGGTTCTTCTTCAAATGTCCGATCCGAACTCACTTCAATGGATTCAACTGGCAAGATATGAGATGGATCCGATCTATACCTTCTCAACATAGAAACATGGAAAACATTATGGATTCTATCCAATTCAGGCGGCAAAGCAAGACGATAAGCAACTGGTCCAATTTTCTCTAAAACTTCATATGGTCTTATAAAACGAGGACTCAACTTCCCTTTTTGACCAAATCTCAATATCTTTTTCCAAGGAGACACTTTCAAAAATACTTTATCTCCCACATTAAACTCAATGTCTCTCCTCTTTAAATCTTAATAAGATTTTTGTCGGTTTGAAGCTGCTGTCAATCTATTCCGAATCATCTTCACTTTCTCTTCAGTCTCTCTAACCAAATCAGGACCAATTAGCTTACCTTCACCAGTTTCATTCCAACATAGAGGCGTTCTACACCTTCTAACATACAATGACTTAAATGGTGCCATTCCAATACTGGATTGATGACTGTTGTTATAAGCAAATTCCACAAGTGGTAAAAATTTGTCCCAACTTCCAGAAAAATCAATGACACAGCTTCTTAACATATCCTCGATAATCTGTATCACTCTCTCTGACTGCCCATCTGTCTGCGGATGGAAAGCAGTGCTAAAATGCAATCGAGAACCCAAAGCACCATGTAAACTCTTCCAAAACCTTGAAGTGAACCGGGGATCTCGATCCGACACTATAGAAATTGGGACTCCATGCAACTTCACAATTTCATGAATATACAACTCAGCCAACTTCTCAAGAGAATAATCCATCCGAACCGGAAGAAAGTGTGCTGTCTTTGTCAATCTATCAACAATCACCTAAATAGCATCATGTTTCCTCAGCATCAATGGCAAACCAGATACAAAGTCCATTGTCACCCTCTCCCATTTCCATTCAGGCACTGTTAAAGGTTGAAGCAACCCTGTTGGAACTTGATGCTCCGCTTTTACCTTCTGACAAGTAAGACATTTAGACACAAATTCGGCTATGTCTCTCTTCATACCAGACCACCAATAATGTTGTCTTAAATCATGATACATTTTTGTACTTCCCGGATGCATAGCAAAAACCGATTGATGTGCTTCTTCCAAAATGACCCTTTTCAAACTATCATCGTCAGAAACACACAACCTATCCTTGAACCAAAGACTACCATCACTTTTCACATGAAAATCTCGGCTCTCTCCATTTCGACAATTTGAAACAATCTTTTGGATTTTCTCATCAGCCAATTGAGCCTCCTTAATCTGATCTAACAATACTGGCCTCAACTGCAACTGAGCCAATAATGCACCATCATCACATACTTCGAAATTAGCATGCAATGCTCTCAACTCAACAAGCAACGAGAGCGACTAAACAACCAAACCTGCCAAAGACTTCCGACTTAAGGCATCAGCAACAACATTTGCCTTACCAGGATGATAATCAATCAAACAGTCATAGTCTTTGATCAATTCCAGCCATCGTCTCTGCCGAAGGTTAAGCTCTCTCTGAACCCCCAAATATTTTAAACTTTTGTGATCCGTATAAATAAAACATTTCTCCCCATATAAGTAATGTCGCCAAATCTTTAAAGCAAATACTATGGCCGCCAACTCCAAATCATGAGTCGGATAGTTAAGCTCATGCGGCTTCAACTGTCGAGAAGCAAAAGCTATGACTTTACCCTCTTGCATCAAAACACACCCTAAACCATTATGTGAAGCATCACTGTAAATCACATATGGTTTATCTTCCACGGGTAAAGTAAGAACAGGTGCTTGTGTCAACATTTCTTTCAACTGTTCAAAGCTAGCTTGACACTGATCCATCCACACAAATCTAACTCCCTTCCGAAGCAATCTGGTGAGTGGAGTAGCTATCAAAGAAAAACCTTTCACAAATCATCAGTAATAGCCTGCCAAACCCAGAAAACTTCTAACTTCAGTCACTGACTTCGGTGGACTCCAATTTAAAATAGCTTCAACTTTACTTGGATAAACTCTTATACCATCTGCTGAAACTATATGACCCAGAAAAGTCACTTGGTCAAGCCAAAACTCACACTTCGACAGCTTAGCATACAATTGCTTTTCTCTCAAGATCTGCAACACAATCCGCAAATGCTTGTCATGCTCCTCCTCATTACGCGAATACACCAAAATATCATCAATGAAAACCACCACAAATTGATCCAGATAGGGCCTGAATACCCTATTCATCAAATCCATAAAAACTGCAGGTGCATTTTTCAATCCAAAAGGCATTACTAAAAACTCATAATGCCCATACCTGGTGCGGAAAGCTATCTTAGAAATATCTTCAGCTCTAACCCTTAATTGATGGTACCCTGATCTCAAATTAATCTTGGAAAACACTGCTGCTCCTTTCAATTGATCAAAGAGATCATCAATCCTAGGCAAAGGATATTTATTCTTAATAGTTACTTTGTTCAATTGCCTGTAATTAATGCATAACCTCATGGTACCATCCTTCTTCTTCACAAACAACACAGGAGCTCCCCAAGGAGAAACACTAGGGCGAATAAATCCTTTATCCAACAACTCCTGTAACTGCACCTTCAACTCTCTCAATTCAGCAGGTGCCATGCGATAAGGAGTGATATAGATGGGAGTGGTACCAGGCAACAATTCGATACCAAACTCAACCTCTCTCTTAGGAGGCAACCCTGGCAACTCCTCTGGAAACATGTCTGGAAAATCTGCAACTGTGGTTATATCATCAAGTCGAGAACCCCTTACTCTAGTATCCACAACATGAGCAAGGTAAGCATCACACCCTTTTCTAATCAACCTTCTAGCTGTTACAGCTGATGCAAACAAGGATGCAAGCTGTCTCTGCTCACTAGACACCATCACACTTCTACCATCACTAGTTCTCAAAGTGACACATTTCTTTTGACAATCTACCACAGCTCCATGTCTAGACAACCAGTCCATTCCCAAAATCAAATCATACTCTTTAAAAGGCATTTCAATCAAATCTCCAGGAAACTCCTCACTTTGCACAACAACTGTACTATCTCGGTGCACCTTGCTAACAATCACACTATGCCCTAGAGGATTTGTCACCAACAAATCAAATCCTAGGGACTCAGAATGCAATTCAGACACAGGCAAAATAGATGCACTAATATATGAATGAGTAGAGCCTGGATCAATTAAAGCAAGAACTGAAATGCCAAATAAAGAGAAAGTACCCGCAATAACTGCAGAATCATCGGGTTGTCTTTGCATCACATATACTCGTTGAGAAGGCCCAGGCTCATCGGGTCTACTATCCCTGGATGAAGATCCTCCTCTCTGACTATACCCAGGTCTACCCCCTCTGTTGAAACCTCTGCTCCCTCGACCACCTCTGACACTAGGTCGAGAAACTGCAGATTCTACCGGCCTCTGCTCCTGCATCTCCAGACACTCTCTAATAAAATGATCAGGCGAACCACATCTGAAGCACACCGCTGGTCCACTATTCTTCCAACAAGCACCCCTATGTGTCCCACCACACTGAACACACACAGGTGGAGTGGATCTCTGAACTACTGGAGTCGGAGCACTCGCTACTGAAACTGTAGGTCTCGATCTCTTTCTCTGAAACTGAACTGACCTACCAGCCTGCCTCTGACTCCGACTGATCCTGGGAGCAAAACTTCCCCTACCTCTCTTCACAGATGAAGACCCCGCCTTAAACTGGGGTCTCCTAACCCTGGTCTCCTCCTCGGTAGCAGCTGCTGCAAAACCCTGGGCTCTCTCTACACTCCTAGCTGCTGCAACCAGTTGGGAAAAATCTTGGTATCTAGAATCAGCCACAAGACACATAATTGAGGGTCTCAATCCCTCCTCAAATCTTCTACACCGGTCAATCTCATATGAGATAATCCCCTCGGCATAGTGGCTCAACCGGATAAACTCTAGTTCATACTCTGTCACAGTTCGGTGATCTTGCCTCAAAGTTAGGAATTCCATCTTCTTCACATCTTTATACTCCCTCGGAGTATATTTCAACTCAAACTCCCGTAGAAAATCACTGTAAGACAATGTAGGTGGATCATCCATAGCATGGGGCACTGTCTTCCACCAATCATATGCATCCTTCTGCAGCAGTGATCTAGCATAATCAAATTTTTCTTCTGGAGTGGCTTGCAACTGAATGAATATCCTTTGTACCTTATCCAGCCACTGCTCAGCTACTGCTGGATCAATAGTACTCAGAAAATCTTCTGCTCCATACTTTCTTAATTTATCGTAATATCTCACTGGTACCATTGGCTGTGGTGGGGGTGGCGGTGGTTGCACTGGTGCTTGCCTCAATAATTCAACCATATGCCTAAGCCAAACTTGTGGAACCTCCTCACCAGCTGGTCTCCCTGACACAGAAATAGGTGCCTCTCCAGTTCTATCCACTCTAGCTCCATCTCTACCATCATCAGGAGCTACACTCTCAGCGCTACCCTCAACAGATTGATGTGAATGAGGATCCATTATAGCCTATATCTGCAAATACAGCAGAATAAACCTCATTAAAGATCAGAGACTGCCAATGCCAAACATGTATTTTATTCAAAAACCAACCTTTTTAAAATCAAAATATTATTTTTCTTACAATTGACCTAGGTTGAGAATCTCAAACCTAGGCTCTGATACCAAAATAATTGTAACACTCCTATATCCTGTATACGTACACAGCATGCTTATACGATCGTAATATATGTATACTGAATATAGCAAATGCCACAGTTTAAAAATACACAAGTCATATCTCGAAAAAGAAATAAAACAAATATCAATCATTTAAAAGAAATTCATAAAATATAATAGATGAAAACGTTTATTAATACACAGCGGAAGTTATAATAAATATTTACAAATACAAATACATAAAAATTTGAAATTTACAAAACATAGAATATATATACATGATTAGCAGCTTGACTCTCTGATCTTTAAACTCTAGTCCAACTCTTCAAGCATAAACTCAACTAGGTCTAGAAGAATCTTCTGTCTCAACCCTATCAACTCTATCACCTGCGCGATGAACCACAATCGCGCTGAGCCAACAACTCAGTAGTACAAACCATAATGATACTATGCAATGTCAATATCAATGTCATACATTCAACCAATAAAGATCATACTTATAAATGTTACATTTCATTATACAATAATTATATCATCATCCATTATACTCATTCAACATAGACACCTATGGGCCCAACAAGTATTTAATATGATATTCAAAGTTAAGAGTTACTGCTTTGGTCTATAATCACAATGATCAAGCCCGTAGGCAATATATCTCATATCTCTATCCATGGATAGTGTAACAGACCTAGTCTCTTGGACCATCAACTCAACAAGCTTGAGGAGATCCTCAACCCGGCAAGACTGTTACTAGTAACAGACCCAATCTCTTGGACCATCAACCCGATTGAAATCGAGGAGATCCTCAACCCGGCAAGACTGTTACTTTTCATATATTTCATATCAATAATTCACATAGTGTAACAGACCCAGTCTCTTGGACCTCAATTCAATTCAAATTAAAGAGATCCTCAACCCGGCAAGACTGTTACCTTTCATTTTATAGGCATGCCTCCAAACCCAGAACTCTGAAATTGAATAACATATTAAATAGACAATTATTTCATTAATCTTTTTATCATTCTCTTTCTCAATTTGTATCTCATAATCAAATAGGCAATCATGCCTCAATAATTTCATTTGTACAACCATGGCCAACAACAATGGCTTCATTATATCTCCATTTACATCAAAGCAATTCATCATTATATTTCCATTTACACCAAAGCAATTCATCATTATACATATAGTACATTTCACAAGATTCACAATGTGCAAAACATAACATTATTCATATATATCAACAATGCCATATCAAATGAATGTATGCAACAATGCAAGGTTTGTACTTACATCAAAAGCAATCCACACAACTCTAAACACTTTCTCTTTCCAAAAGTCATTCACCAAATGAATTAAGGCAATTCACTTTCTTCACAACCTAAACCAAAACAATGATGAACCACATCATTTCCAATACAATCAATCACTTAATAACCTCATACTAGACCCATAGATCACCATTACAAACCAACAACTCAACCTCAAGGCCCACAGTCGTGGCCACTCAAGACCCCCATGGGCGTGGGTTACAGAATGCTTCTGCCCAAAATTATTCAATCCCCCACGGCCATGGCATCAAAGGGCCACGGGCGTGGCATCCAAGGTGCTACTGCCTCCCACCAAAACATGTATTCCAAGCTTCTAACTCCATCAAACCCAAAAATCATGAAGACTAACAAAAATAATAAACCAAACTTAACATTAATAACACTTACCAACTCAAAACCCTAATACAATTTCAACACAAACACTTTCAAAACCAACATCAACTTAACTTACTTCCTTTAAACCAAAACCAACACCATAATTAATAAAATCAAACATACTCCAACATACTACAACCATCACACCCCTATTATCAAACATCAACAATCAAACTCATGCACCACTTCAAATAAACAAGAGAAATCAAGAGAGAGAACTTACCAAAATAATAAAACTTCTTGGACTTTCACTTAATCACTTGAAAACTCCTTCAATTTTGAGCTTGAACATCAAAACCTACTCTTGCTCTCTCTTGCTTTGGGTGGCCGGCCAACAATGGAGAAAGGAAAGAAGAAGAAATGAAGAAAAGTCAAAATTCTCTTCTCTTTAAATCTCCACCAAGCAATTCAAAATGAAAATTACTTAAATACCCCCTTTATAAATTCTAACTCCCTTATATTAACTTGTCCTTTTTAGTAATTTCACAATTCACAAATTAAATATCTTCTTCCCTTGACCCACCATTTTGACTAGTATATATGTTATATATATTGCCATATATACAACATATACATTCCCTCTAAACAATCTTTTCCTTTCCAATAACACAAATACATATGATTCAAATAAAACAACCATCATCTCAAAACTTCTAGCCACACTTTTGGGATATTACAGGCGATGACTTTTTGAGTGCTTTATTTGACTATAGACCACTGCCTCCATTACAGTGATCACCTTATATGAAATTAATTATCCTAGCTTGTATGAAATTAATTATACATAAATAAACAAAGTGGTTGTAATCAATTCATGAACAGTAAATTATAATTAATATAATACTTTGACTCTTTTTTTATTATTTTTTATTATTTTTTATCCATTTTTTATCTGGCCTTCATATCTTCTACTTGCCCCCTGCATGGAAAAATATTGGAAGTGAGTCTCAAAATGTTTTGCACATACATAAACTATTAAAAGGAGAAACTTTGCCCCCTGTGTAGGCTCAAACCCATAATTTTTTCTATGTGGCTTTGGTTGATGTTTGTATATTGTCTAGCTCATCGAACAGGCATGCATTTCTTCTATCTTTTACAAAATTACTGGAGCTTTCTCACGCAATGGGCTTTCCATGGCCCCTGATTCCATATTTGCTTTATGATTGCTTCATAGAATATTATTGTTTACTTTTGACAAAGAAAAATGGAGTGTGATATGCTCATGTATACATGATATGCATGAATAATACTTACAGTGGTTCCATTGACTCACAGACCGAGGTGCTAAGCTTAAGTGTTCTCATTGACTCCTTCTAGATGTTTATTCAGGTCTTACAGATGGCTTCGCTTTTATGGCTTTTATCTTAAAGATGTTGAGGACATGAGTGGTTGAGACCCCGAGCGGCATAGTCAGAGATACATCCATTTCAAAATATGATTCAGTGTGTCAATTGGTAGCTTCTTCACAACCTTGCAAATAATTCTTTACTTTGCCCAGTGTGTCCTTTGAGGTTCGACTGTTCAACATATTTCCCTTATCTTAAAGGCTTTGTAATTTTTTTTCTTTTTTGACTTTTGAAATCAAATGTTGACTTTGTCAAATTAATGTCATTGTACCTCAGACTTGATTTTTAGAATTAACATATCTATAACATGACAACCCTAGTTACCGTACTAAACTCGAAATCATTTCTATTTAAGCAAGAATTGTTGCACTTCAGATAGGTACATACACATTACTTGGTCAAAGGTCTCATTGAGTTTGAATATTGTCTATCTCATATGCATGCTTACTATCTCCACTAATAGACTCTACCTACCAAGATAGATCAATACATCTTTGATAGGCTTGAAATGGGGTCTATAAGGGAATGGGTTAAATGAAAGCCATTTTGAGATCGGAGCTAACGCGGCACTGCTGATAAACCTTTACACTACAAATTGCTTATTGAAACTTTAGACAGTTGGGTGCATGAAAAGATAGAGCTTTGGATGTTCTCCCATCTTCTAGGCATTAATCTAGATCTTGATTAGGATAGTCTTTGCCTTTGCAAAAAAGTTTGATACCCATATTCCTTTCTTTTTTTTTTCTCTGTAGGATTGTCAAGTATAGGACTTTTAAAAAGAAGAAGGTCTTTCTCTTTTTTTCTCTGATTTTCATTGAATCTTTGGTTGGGTTGGACCAATTCAAGTTAAACTATCCTTACAAACCAAATGGAAGCCTTTTGCTGCTTTAGGCAAAAGAGAACTCGGTTGGCTTTTTGAACCGTTTTTGGGTTTTCTTTTCTTTTTATTCTTTTCTTTCTTTATTCTTTTCTTTTTTTTTTTTTGGTTCTAGCTCTAAAAAAAGTTGTCTTGTTTGTACCAACTTGTATTTCTGGTAATGGATGAGTGGAGTGACATAAATCTTCTTTAACATGGATAAATCATTTGTTACTTTGATCTTATCTTGATAGATTGGAGATATTAGGTGAACTTCGGCTATCCTTAAGGTCTTGAGAACACCAACTATCCTTACAGTTTTGGCTATACATTCTATTCTTTGATCTTCTTTCCTCTTCACCTTAGTGATCATAAGACTTGTCAAAAGTATCACAACAGCTGAGGGTGGGTCATTGGGCTTATAAGTCAATGAAAAGAAAGCTAAAATTCTATGAAGGCTCAAAGGGACAACTAGGGATTGATATTTAATAGGGTGGATACAAGTTGTGTAACACCCTTATACCCTATATATATAATACATATTTCCAGCATATGTACAATATGCATATACGGTATAAAAATGTCACAAACCTATTTAATAAAAATTTTTCTCATTTTAATTAAAAATTTCAAAAACTAAATATATAAAATTAAATAGTATATAAATATTCTTTATTTGTTATAGGAACCCAAAATAAACATTTTATATGAAAATCTCTGGGAAAATTCACCAAAATTTTGTTTGTAAATTGGACATCCCAAAATTTAATAAACTCAACCTACATAAAATAAATACTCCCAATAAAATCAAATCTCCATTTCACCAATACTTCTCAATTTCTCCATATTTTCTCAAAATATTTATACATATATATATACAACACATATAGAATCCCATTTTAAACAAATTATCTAAAACATTATTTGCAATTTACAATATATTCTTCAAAAAAAAAACATAATATGCATACTATCAAAATACACTATAATATTAAATATGTACATGCTGGCAAATGGCTCTGATCTTGAGGTACCTAAAAACACTTCAAGCTCAATAAATACAAGCCTAGACACGACTAGATCTAGTAGGACTCTCCGGCTCTACCATATTAACCATGTCACCTACGCGACAAATGATAATCACGCTAAGCTAAAAGCTTAGCGGTACAAATTTTGATAATAATAAAACTGTAAAGTAAGGCCAATGCAAAATGCTTATGGATATCACATCATTTCATTTTCTCATACTTTTCAGATATTTTACAATCCAAAATTCACATAAAAACAAACACAAACATGAGCCCAAAGATAACTAATATGCTATTCAAATTTTAGAGTTATTATTTTAGTCTATAATGACACCATGTGTCTAGCCCTGTAGGCAAAATATCAATGTAATAGTCCAACTAGGTCTGAGCTTATGAACCGGTCATTTCACCCGGCTTAGATTCAACGACTTGTTTTTGAGGCTTACGACCCAGTCATTTCACCTCAAAAATATTTTCACAGTGACGGCCAGCGTCTAGCCAGTAGGCAAATCATAGGCATGCTACCAAACACAGAACTCTGAAAATTGAATAACATACTAGGCATACAATTTATTCATATTTCTCATTATCAATCTCTTTCTCATTGTCACATAATCAAGCTAGGCACATTCCCTTATTTTCTCATCTTTTTTCACTTTTCTCATTTTTCTCATTTATATCAATATCAATTCATTTCATTATGTTTCCACATATCTCCTTACATTATACCACATTTGTGCATTCACAACACATTACCCAATTACTTTGGGTATTTCCACATAATTCACATATCAATCACATTTACACAATTTAGCCATTACCAATGGCTTTTCAAAATGCATTTAACACAAATATAACATTACAAATGTCATAGCATATAATTCATACATAAACAATGTATCAAGTAGCTTAACACATTTTCCAACCAAAATGTGTTAAGCCCAAATGTCATGCAAACATAACCAATGTATTCAAAGTTTGTACTTACCTCAAATAACAACCAAAACAAGATTAAAACAACCTCCAATCCTATCCTTCCAACTTTCCCTTCACTACTTGGATGAAGCAAATCAACCTCCCTCAATGCCTAAACCAAATGTGATAGCAAATAATCATTTAGTATCACATTTAATGGCATTTCCAATATTAAACCATAATTAAACCCCATCCAAGCAAAAATCCAAAATTTAAGGCTAACCTCACTTTAACTTTGGATTCTCATACTAGGCCATTCATTTTATTATATTATATTTATATTATTAGAAACATATTTTAATACATTTAAACCATTTACATTACAAAAACACACTCTTATACACAAAATCCTAAAATGGCATAACCTTCCCCCATTGAAGGTTTTCCATTTTAACACAATCCAATAATCATTTTAAGCTTATATTCATCACTTATATCACCAAACAATAAGATTAAACCAATAAAATTATACAATTCAACAACTTTGGAAAAATCATTTTCCAAAACCCTAAATCACACTTCCATTCTCAAACTCCATCCAAACACAATCAAATCCAATTTTTGACTTTAAAATACTTGTTTATGAATCAAAACAACTCATTTGGAATTAATTTGCACAATTAAAAACTATGATTTCAAAACCCCAAAAATTACATAACCCTAAATTCTCTCTCTTCACCAATCTTATCCAAACTCAACCATTTCTTCAATCCAACCATAAAATCATTGTTAACTACCCAAAATAACATCATATGCACCAATTTTAATAATTATAACATACTACTTAAAAATTCAAAATCGTACATAATCAAAATTTCCTTAGAATTCAAAGAAATGAGTTGGAAACTTGCCAAATTTAGTGGAAATCACCAAAAATTAACTTTAAACATGTTAAATCCTTCAATAAATTGAGTATGGAAGAGAAAAATTCCTTTGACACCATCAATGGAGGTTTCGGCCAAGGAGGAAGAAGAAGAAGATGAAAATGGCTTTTGATTTTCTCTTTCCTTTCATCTTTTAATTTCAACCATATATATATTATTTAATTTAATTTAATAATTATTTATTTAATTATTTATTTAATAAATTAAAAGTCCAAAAATTTCTCTTCCATTCAAAAATTATTTATTTTTGAATTAATTAAATAATTTTGAATTTTTTAAAATTTAATTACCAAAATACCCTTTTTACTTTGACTTTTGACTTTTTTTAAAAAAGTGTTGACTTTTATATGTTGTATATATTTTACATATATCACATATATACTCCACTTTTTCATTTAAAATCCCATCATTTTTCATTTAAAACCATTAATTTAATTTATCCAATTTAATTATAATATATTTTATCAAATTTCCAAAATTAGAAATTTTCAAAAAAAATTTGGGATATTACACATAATGTGTATCTTATATATACATCAAATGTGTATCTTATATGCACATCAAATGTACCTTATATGTGTATTAAATATATTAAGTATGTAATGTATATATCCAACATATACAATTAATATACCACACATATTTGTTATATATACACTAGGTATATATATTGTCTATAAACAACTTTTATATCTCCAAATACTTATTTAATTTCTCTAAAATCATGGATATGACAAGTTGTTGGTTCTTCAAACAATGCCTAGATCATTTCTCTCTTAAATAAGCAAAGTTCAATTTCGCCTCAAAAATTTGTCAAAGCATGTTCTAAGACTGACTAGGACTTAGACAAAGATAATTATGTAGGAGCCCTCTGTAGACCCTTAATTTTTGACCCAGTCCGGTCCAATATGTTTTATTTAGTCCTAAATAATTTTTGTTGTCTAATTGGTCCAAAATAATTTTGTTAAATAATTTTTGCTTTAGTATCTAATTTTTATTAATAAAAAATAAAAATAAACAAATAAAAGTCAAAAAATAAAAATAAAATCGGAGTCGGCAAAATCGGCAATGAAAAATCGTCACGCGGGCCCGTGGGCATTTCGCCCGCAGAAAAAATATGCGGGCGAAATGGCATGAGCCATTTCACTCGCAGGAAGCAGGAAAATCTTGCGGGTGATGCCGGCAGCCCGCCCACAGCCTCAAAATCTGCGGCAGATTTTTTTCGCCAGCGCATTTTTTCCTGCGGCAATTTTTTTCGGCAGCGCAATTTTTTTCGACGCAAATTTTTCGAAACCTAATTCAATTAGGTTTCGGTTTCCTTTTCTTTTTAATATTACTTGCCGTGACTAATTAGAAAAAAACCATATCAAACCACTATAAATAAGGACCAAAGGAAATCAAATAAAAGGAGGCCGAAAATCAAATAGGAGCTTGAAAAATTTGAAACCAAATCAGTGAAGGAAAAGGAGCAATTCAATTTCTTTTTTTCTGGAATAGCAGGGACACGATTTAAACAATTCAAAGGCAGCAACTGTCTTTGTTCCTGTTTATCCAAGAAGAATTATTTTTGGAGAATCAACAAAAGGAGGTATGTATTAAATTCTTTTTGTTTTATTTTTTCACAGTAGCATAAACTTTGAAATTTTGTTTTTTTAAATCAAAAACCTTAGAACTTTAATTTAGTTTTTCCAAAGTTAAAAACACTAATACGTTACTTTATTTTCCAAAAAGACTTAAAATTGTTATTTTTACCTCTTCAAAATCTTAAAAAATTAATTAAACATATTTTTCAACAAAACCATTATTTGATTCTATTTCTTTCAAAACTTTAAACTAGGTTCTGTTTCTTTCAAAAAGCCATAAAAAACATCTTCTCTATTAATAAAACTCTAATCCATTTGTTTAAATTCATAAAACCTCATGAAATCACCAAATTGTCTTTTTAAACCCTATTTCAAATTCATCACCCGAGACCCTAATTTTAAATCCTAAAACCCTAAATCAACTTCCAAACTTAAAATAGTAAATTTTAACCCCTTTAAAACCTTAAACCTTAATTTTTTCTAAACTTTAATTCTTTAAAACATTAAAAACCATAAAAACATAAATATTTCAAATTTACACATTAGCTTGAAATCACCATTTAAAACCATGAATCAAAAGTATTTTAAAGTGTCTAAAACCCAAATTTCATGATTTCACCATTCAAATATTAATTTAATTAATCAAAGAATCTTACCAACCTTTTAAAACATAAAATCATAATCAATTTTAATTCCATAAAAAAGTCACAGTAGCTTAATTTTATGAATTCCAAAACTTTAACACATGAGTTAAAGAACCCTAAATGGAAATAGTAGCTATAATTTGGATTTTTATTTACCTTATTCAATTCCATATTTAATCATGCTTGGTTTATTTCTTATGCTTTAATTTATTTAAATTCAATGCTTGGTTTATTTTATTTATCATGGATGGATGTATCTTTTTATTGATATTTGGTACCTTTGATGAATGATTTAATTATTATGAATGGCTATTTACTTTCATCAATTTATTTAGAATTCTAAATGTTGTAAGAGGTATGTTTCCACTTGGTGGGTACCTCATTAGTTAAATATCATGTAATTTAATTTGCTTTTCCTTATTAGAACTTATGTAAAGGGCATGTTTCTACCTTTCAGTGGGTGTCCTATCTAGGCATGTGATGTAAGGACATGTTTCCATCTTTGGATGGGTGTCCATTTATTTGTTTTGTTTTGTTTGGACATTGCTTTGATTTTAATATAATGATGCTTTCTTTTTATTGTGTGTAGTATGGATAATATTGTTATATTTAAGAATTTTATAATATTAAGACCTGTAAAGGAGGCCGGTTCCAATGAACCAGGCATTGTGGGGGTGCTGGGCCATTTCTCACCTTCCCCACACGTATCCAACTTTCCGAACCCATTAGGGGGTTGGGGATTTCTTAGGAATCGAGTCATCCACTCAACATTTTCTTATTATCATCATACCTACATTAAGGAATGGAGTTTCTTATGATATGACAATAGGGTGTGTAATATCCCAAAGTATGCCCTAGAAGTTTTGGAATTATTATTGTATTTGGATTTGAAGTATATGTTTAATGGAAAGAGAAAAGAAGTAAAGAGAGATGTGTATATGTTGTATATATAGAGATATATACAACATATACAAGTCAAATTATTATATGGTCAAAAGAAGATATTTATTTATTTTAAATTTAATTAAGTAATTAAAAGGAAATTTAATATGAGTGGAAGAGGAAAATAATTGATTATTTTAATATTATTTTTGCTTGGTGGAGGTTTAAAGAGATTGAGTATGTGACTTTGCTTCTCATTTTTCTTCTTCTCTTCTTCTTTTCCTTTCTTGGCCGGCTCTTTCCAAAGCAAGAGAGTAAGAGAGAGTTTTGATTTTCCAAGATCAAAATTAAAGGAGATTTCAAGTAATTAAGTTGGAAATCCAGGAAGTTTCATCATTTTTGGTAAGTTCCCTCTTGATTCTCTTATTTTATTTGAAGTTGTGTTTGAGTTTGATAGATTGTTGTTGATAGTAAGAGTGTGTTTGATTGTGGTGTGTTTGAGAGTGTTGGATTTGAATTGAAATAAGGAGTTGGGTTGATGTTGGTGTTGGAAGTGTATGAGTTGTGTTTGTATTAGGGTTGTGAATTGGTGATTATTGTTGTAGATGTTGAGTTTGATTAATTATTCTTGTAGATCTTCATGATATTGGTGTTTAATGAAGTTAGAAGCATAGAATATATGAATTTGATCCGAAATAGAAGCATTTTGAATGCCACGCCCGTGGCCCTTGGTTGCCACGACCGTTGCCATTGGAAGCCATGGCCGTGGGGGTTTTGAGCAAGGGAGGCAGATCCATTTGCTAACCCATGCCCGTGGGGGTTAGGAGGCCACGACTGTGGGGTCCTAGAGAGAGATGTTAGCTTGTAGTTTATGATCTATGGGTCTAGTATGAGACTAATAGGTGAATAATTGTATTGAAATTCATGTGAATTTGTAATTAAGTGTGTATTATTCCTTTTGGATTTGGTTGTGAAGAGGTTGAATTGCCCTAACCTAAGTGTTAAGGATTCTTGGAAGTGGAAGTGTATAGATTGGTGTAAGTTGTTCTTGAGGTAAGTACAAACCCTACATTATTGCATACATTTACATGACATTGGGACTTAACACATTTGGTTGTAAATGTGTTAAGTAATCTATTACATTGTTGATACATTTCATCAATGTTATGATTTGTATAATTTAAAAGATATGATGATCATTCATAATGTATGCTCAATGCAATTGGTTATGAATACTTTAATGATGAATTGCTTTGATATGAATTGAGATATGATAAGATGTGAAGCCATTGTGGTTGGCTATAATGATTCAAATGAAATAAGTGGGGCATGTTTGCCTAGATGATGATGTCCAATGCAATTAATTATGTATACTCTATTGATGAGATGTGAAGCCATTGTTGTTGGCTATAATGATGCAAATGAGATAATTGAGGCATGGTTGCCTAAATGATTATGAGAAAATGAGAATGGAATTGATAATGAAATAATGAATAAATTGTGTGTCTAATGTGTTATTCCATTTTCAGAGTTTTGTTGTTGGTGGCATGCCTAATAGTAACAATCTCTTGAAGCTAGGTTGGGCTTGATCCTTGAAGCCAAATTGGGTTGAAGTTTAGCATGCTTAACTCCCCTTGAAGTTTGGTTGGGTCTAGTCCTTGAAGCCTAGTTGAGATGTTACAACCCTTGAAGCTAGGTTGGGTTTGGTTCTTGAAGCCAAGTTGGGTTGATACTTAGCATGCTTTGTTCCCCTTGAAGCTTGGTTGAGCCTAATCCTTGAAGCCTAGTTGGGATAATGATAATGATAAATGTGATAATTGAACCAAAACATTAACTCTGAAAGTTGAATGGCATATTAGTGTCTTTTGGGCCCATGCTTGTCTTTGTTTAAATGTGATTTATGAATGGTGAAACAAATGAATAATGAGATTCAATGTAAGACTTTGAAATGTGATATTCTTATGTATTGTTTATAATGTTTGAACATATGATATTGGCATTGCATTGAAACATATTGTTATTGGGGTTTGTACCACTAAGCCGTTGGCTTAGCGCGATTGTGGTTCATCGCGCAGGTGACAGGGTCGAGCTAGAGAGTTCATCTAGACCGAGTCGAGTCTAGATTTTGAAGTGTTGATTGTGAGCTTAAAGATCAAAGACTGACTGCCAAACATGTATAAACTTTATGTTTTGTAAAAATTTGATTTTGATGTTTATGTATTTGTAAATATCTCTACATTTTCCGCTGCGTATTGAATGAACGTTTTATTTATTATGTTTTATGATATAACTTAAATGTTTTGAGTTTGCTCATATTATTGTATAAAGGAATGATTTGTTTGTTTAGTAAACCGTAGCATTCCTATATTCGGTATACGTATATTACAGGTGTAGTAGTATGTAGTGTACGTATACGGGATATAAGGGTGTTACAAGGTGGTTTAATTCATAAGTGTGGGGTAAGCAATTAAAAAAAACAAAAATAGTATTGCTATTTGGGGTTGAAATGCATAGTTTGCACATTGTATTTGACTAAGAGTCGATTATTCTTTTCCTCTGCATTTTAAGCTAAATGTTCCATGCAATTTTATATTTTGTATATATATATATTAAAAAAAGAAAGATAATAAAAAAATAAATAAAAGAGAAAATAAAAGAGAAGATATATATATATATACAGAATTCATATATTTTCTAGCATTAGAGGAATGTCGACTCATGTACTTTTCTTTAAGTATGCAAGTATGTGAGATTATCGAGGGTTGGTGAATATGCCATTTGAGGGAGTTATGAGTTTCTTAGCAAGAGTATTGTCTAATTTAGATACTCCATTTCTTGATGCTCCAGCTTAAATGTCTTTTCTCACACCTTCACCTTAGCCCTATTACATCCAAATAAAAGACCTTCGGATTATTTCTTGAGAAAATTAGTGAGAGAGATTGGATAATTAAGCAAGTTTATGGTAGTATGCAGTCATGAGTGGTTTGAGTGAATTAACCTATGAAATCGAGTGAAACACTTAGATGAGAGTTGAGATTTGTATGTCTGGATTAATGAATGAGTTAAGAAGATCTTGATTGAAGTAAAGTGCAATTATTTATGGCTGAGTCTTAAAGGATTTCATCTTATATACTAGAATTATAGTTAAGGTTGTTTGAGTTTTTAATTTATGCCATGTGAATTTGCTTGAGGACAAGCAAAGTTTTAAGTGTGGGGTAGTTGTTTTAATAGTTTTTGTTATAGAATTATATCTTATTTATTATGATGATCATTGTTTTATTTAGGTATTTAGGTAGTTTTAATTTGTTTATTTAGTGTTTTCATAAATTTTGGTTGTTTTAATTTATTTCAGTGTTTATGTCATTTTTATTCTAGTTTTTAGTGTGGTGTCTATATGTTGTTGGTTAATGTTTATTTGATTCTTGTTTAAAGGTTGTTTAAGTGTTTGTTTTAGGTTAATATGCAAACATTTCCCTGGAAGAATAGCATGAAGCATGTCTCACCTTAAGGGAAAAACCAAGGAACCAAGAGAGGAAGGAAAATTTGGGCAGCAACTGACACACTCAGAGGACACGGCCAGGAGCTTGGCCGTGTCCCACACATAGCCAAGGAAGAAGACCAAAGGAAGAAGAGTAAAGAACAAAGAGGTCAGTGGGTGACACACCCAGAGGACACGGACATGTCACTGGCCGTGTCCCTCCAAGCACATCAAACACGGCCAAGCTCATCCAAGCTTGGCCGTGTAACATTCAACTCCAAAGAAGAAAAGATGAAAATCACACAGAAGCGGACACATTCATGTGACACGGCCAAGCCACTAGCCGTGTCACATGACAGCCAGGAGCTTAGCCGTGTCACCTCATGGACTAAAGGAAGAAAGAAAACGCGGATTTTTGAAGCGTGGTTTTGTATAAATAATAGACGATTAGGGTTTTTGAAAGAGATTAAAGAGATTGTTATCAGCCGTCAAAGAATAGCATTTGAGTTTCCATTTTTGTTTTCTTTGAGATTATTGATTACACTTTGATGCAAATAGTCTAGATTAAATTTGTTTTTGCCATTGCAACATTCTTCGAGCAAAGATCTGCACAAGAGATTCTTTAGGAGCTAAGGAAGTTTGTAATTTGGTTTTGTTCTCAAACTTTATCTCTTAAGTTTCATTGGAATTGTATTCATGAATTCTATTATGTCTAAATTGATTTCTTTGAATTTTAATGAGATGAATATGTTTGATAGCATTATTATGAACTAATTTGATCTAGTCTAGGGTTTGTATGGATCTGCTATGATTGTATGAATTGGTTATTGCTCTTAACTGAATTTATTTCTTTAGCCTTGATTGAATGGATTACTGTTAATATATAATTGATTGGCCACCAATTATGTGTTTTAGGTTTTAGATGAAGCATTGAGAGATGAAGTCTAATGCTGGAACAATTCAATTAGGGACTTAGGTGAATTAGAAATATAACCTAAGAAAAGGATTATTTCAATTGTAATAAGATTATTTGAAAGAGGTTTGAATGCGAGAGCTTATTTCCTTGATTCGATTAATTAAGTTGCTTGAGATCTAATCTTTGAAATTAAATTGGTTGAGAGGAATAACCATTCATACATATAAGTTAGTAGAGAAGTGCAAACCCTAGACCTTTCTATTAAGTGAATCAAAATATCAGCTCAGTTTACTTTTATTGCTTTAAACTTCACTCGATCAGTTTTCATTAGTAGTTAGCAATTTAAATTTATTATAATCTATTATTTGCAACCTGATAATCAATTAGCTCATCTAGCTTCCTTGTGAGATGACCTTGGGGTGATCACCTTTGCTACAGCTACCTCGTATACTTGCGAGTGATGCTTTTAGTAGAACTTAATTCGAGCTCAACAAAAAGTAGTTGCAATGGAAGAGTGGTAAAAGTTTTACCTGAGAAGTACTAGCCCCGAGATGTGGAACAAGCTCTCCTGCATCTCCGTGATGTTCCTCCTCATCTCTACTCTCATTTACATCAGAAATCTCCCGCACACTGACAGGAGATGCATCAAAGTTCAAGAGTCGTATTTGAATAAAACGGGCATAAAATGGACCAGGTGAATGGAGAAATGACTCGGCACCACAACCATACCGAGCTGACCACCATGCATCCTCCTGCATCGATATAGTATTTAAAGTATATTCTGGGATTTGCATCAGAAACCTCCATTGCTCTGGACCGAGAAACCATTAATAAACTCTCTCCCTGAGATATCAGCCACTAGACACTGGGCTAGCAATAATGCGGCGAGAATGTTGGAAAGACAGTGCAGCCCTCATCAAAGGAGACCAATTTGCTCACTCCTCTGGATTCCACCAGGCCAAATTCACCTGCAAAATAACATAAGGTAAGTAAAACTTTCACATAAAATTTAAAGCATACTAATGTTATTTTACCTGATCCAGGTTAAGCGGCTCAACACAAAGTGATGAGTATGCACATGATGAGAGTCGAGAACATCCACAAGATCGGACAACCAGTAATTTAATCTCGGATACCTGATTCTCTCTCAGGAAATGCCTGGTACCCTCACGAGGTTGTGTTCATATGCCCATATCTACAATAACAATAAAGATCACATTCATGCAAGAAAAGAGGGGAAAAGACATTGTTGGAAGAAAGAATACCTTGACAACCGCCATCAAGCCGAGAAAAGAATTCTTGTTTCGGCAAAGCTTATCAAGACCATGATAAAGACATGCGAGACCAGCTTCACCCCAGCCAGAAAGATGGTACCATTCTGAGATAAGAAAGGGCACTCAACACTGACAAGTGAATGGACGATTTAGTGTTGACTAAGATGGTCGACCCGAGCAGATATAACAAAAATCCTCGAGCATACTGTTCGGCCCTATTTCTGCCAACTTGACCTTCGTAGTTAATCCAATAACTACAAATCGGCTCAATTTTTATCTTAAAAGGCCCTTTATATGACGGTTCCATACCAATAAATTCCTGAATTTCTTCAAATGTTAAAATTTCATTGGTCAGAGGAACCAGAACACCATCATATCGAAGGCCGGTTATGGCAGTAAAATCAACCGGACCAATTGTCATCTCCCCAATGGGCAAGCAAAAAGTGTGCGTTGTATCCATCCATCACTCTGCAAGCGCCTGGACTATGCTTTGGTCTATCTGATATTCTTCGGATGGCAATTGTAAGATGAACTGTTCGAAGCCATAATCTCGGATAATCCGCCTTACCCGAGAAGGCATTACATCGTACCATTGTCGGGCTTCATAAATACACCCTCAGGCCCGAATGACACAACGATCATGCTAACACAGACCCAGGTAAGTTAATACCAGGTAAGTACGTGTTATTCTATCTACTTAAATTCGTTTATTTTTCACAATAAAAAAATATATATACATATATAAAAAAATCATCAATCAAATCAATCAAGAGAAAAAGAAAGAAAAATAATTACCTCGCTCTTTGGGTTAGAAATGCGATGGAGCGGCATCCTAGCCAGTATATCTAGATTTTCGTCTTCATGATGCCGAATAAACTCCAATAACTCGGCATTAGAATGAGTCCCCGACCTCGAAGCATGCATTGTTTTTAAAAAATATATGCTAAAATTGAAAAGAAATTTGAGAGAATTACGAAATTGAAATTGAAATTGTGAAATGAAATGAAGGATTGGTGGCCTTTTATAGTGGAACGGTAAGCAAAAAACCAAATTCAAAACTGTTCATAAATAGTAAATTTTACTATTTATAAATAGTATTTACTATTAATAAATAGTAAATGTTACTATTTATAAATAGTATTACTATAGATAAATAGTAAATATTACTATTTATAAATAGTATTACTATTGGTGAATAGAAAATTACTTCTTTTAATAGTAAATAATATTTGATACTATTTGCAAATAGTAAATTTACTATTTATAAATAGTAAATAGTGCATTAACAGTGACTGCACAGTAAATAAACAGTAAATTCAATTATTCACTTTAATCATTCAAATAATTGCGTGTATATAAATATTTTTACACACATAGGGCAAGAAGAAGATATATGCATAAAAATTAGCCAAATTTTTTGAAATAAAAAATTATTAGCTCGGGTTCAGAACCCAAATTTTCTTTAGGTCCAGAACCTAGAATTATTTCTAAGTCCAGAACTTAGCTCGGGTCAAGAACCCAAATTTTCTTTAGGTCCAGAACCTAGAATTATTTCTAAGTCCAGAACTTAGCTCGGGTCCAAAACCCAAATTTTCCTTTGGCCCAGAACCTAGAATTATCCTTGAGTCCAGAACTCGAACCGGGTCCAGAACCCAAATTTTCTTTAGGTCTAGAATCTAGAATTATTTCTAAGTCCATAACTTAGCTTGGATCCAGAACCCAAATTTACCATTAGGTCCAGAACCTAGAATTATGTTTAAATCCATAATTTAGCTCGGGTCCAGAACCCAAATTTTCCTTAGGTCCATAACCTAGAATTATCCCTTGAGTCGAGAACTCAAACTGGGTCCAGGACCCAAATTTTTCTTAGGTCGAGAACCTAGAATTATACTCAAGTCCAGAACTCGAACCGGGTCCAGAACCCAAACTTTTCTTAGGTCTAGAACCTAGAATTTATCCGTGAGTCCGGAACTCAAACCGGGTCCAGAACCCAAAACCTCAACCATCTCAAAAATTAAGTCTTATTGCTTTTCACTCTCTTTCACTAAAGATTCAGATCATTCAAGCAGGGCGCAAACTGTAGACCCTTAATTTTTGACCCAGTCTGGTCCAATATGTTTTATTTAGTCCTAAATGATTTTTGTTGTCTAATTGGTCCAAAATAATTTTTGCTTTAGTATCTAATTTTTATTAATAAAAAATAAAAATAAACAAATAAAAGTCAAAAAATAAAAATAAAAATCGGAGTAGGAAAAATCGGCGACGAAAAAATCGTCGCGCGGGCCAGTGGGCATTTTGCCAGCAGGATTTGGTCGCCCGCAGCCCACCCACTGCCGCAAAATCTGAGGCAGATTATTTTCACCATCGCATTTTTTCCTGCTACAATTTTTTTCGGTCGCACAATTTTTTCCGTCGCAAATTTTTCAAAACCTAATTCAATTAGGTTTTGGTTTCCTTTTCTTATTAATTTTACTTGCCGTGACTAATTAGGAAAAAACCATATCAAACCACTATAAATAAGGACCAAAGGTAATCAAATAAAAGGAGGCCGAAAATCAAACAGGAGCTTGAAAAATTTGAAACCAAATCAGTGAAGGAAAAGGAGCAATTCAATTTCTTTTTTTTTTTGGAATAGCAGGGACACTATTTAAGCAATTCAAAGGCAGCAACTGTCTTTTTTCTTGTTTATCCAAGAAGAATTATTTTTGGAGAATCAACAAAAGGAGGTATGTATTAAATTCTTTTTGTTTTATTTTTTCACAATAGCATAAACTATGAAATTTTATTTTATTTTAATCAAAAACCTTAGAACTTTAATTTACTTTTTCCAAAGTTAAAAACACTAGTACATTACTTTATTTTCTAAAAAGACTTAAAATTGTTATTTTTACCTCTTCAAAATCTTAAAACTTTAATTAAACATATTTTTCAACAAAACCATTATTTGATTCTATTTCTTTCAAAACATTAAACTAGGTTCTGTTTCTTTCAAAAAGCCATAAAAAAAACATCTTTTCTATTTATAAAAGCTTTAATCCGTTTGTTTAAATTCATAAAATCTCATGAAATCACCAAATTGTCTTTTTAAACCCTAATTCAAATTCATCACCCGAGACCCTAATTTTAAATCCTAAAACCCTAAATCAACTTCCAAACTTAAAATAGTAAATTTTAACCCCTTTAAAACCTTAAACCTTAACTTTTTCTAAACTTTAATTATTTAAAACATTAAAAACCATAAAAACATAAATATTTCAAATTTACACAGTAGCTTGAAATCACCATTTAAAACCATGAATCAAAAGTATTTTAAAGTGTCTAAAACCCTAATTTCATGATTTCACCATTCAAATATTAATTTAGTTAATCAAAGAATCTTACCAACCTTTTAAAACATAAAACCATAATCTATTTTAATTCCATAAAAAAGTCACAGTAGCTTAATTTTATGAATTCCAAAACCTTAACACATGAGTTAAAGAGCCCTAAATGGAAATAGTAGCTATAATTTGGTTTTTTATTTACCTTATTCAATTCCATATTTGATCATGCTTGGTTTTATTTCTTATGCTTTAATTTATTTAAATTCAATGCTTAGTTTATTTTATTTATCATGGATGAATGTTTACTTTTTATTGATATTTGGTACCTTTGATGAATGATTTATTTATTATGAATGGCTATTTACTTTTATCAATTTATTTAGATTTCTAAATGTTGTAAGAGGTATGTTTCCACTTGGTGGGTACCTCATTAGTTAAATATCATGTAATTTAATTTGCTTTTCCATCTTAGAACTTATGTAAAGGGCATGTTTCTACCTTTCGGTGGGTGTCCTATCTAGGCATGTGATTTAAGAACATGTTTCCATCTTTGGTTGGGTGTCCATTTATTTGTTTTGTTTTGTTTGGACATTGCTTTGATTTTAATATGATGATGCTTTATTTTTATTGTGTGTAATATGGATAATATTGTTATATTTAAGAATTTTATAATATTAAGACCTGTAAAGTAGGCCGGTTCCAATGAATCGGGCGTTGTGAGGGTGCTGGGCCATTTCTCACCTTCCCCACACGTACCCAACTTTTCGAACCCATTAAGGGGTTGGGGATTCCTTAGGAATTCACACTTCTAGTACAAAATAAAGTAGAGATTTATTATTATTACATACTACTAACGTACAGTATAACATAGAAATTCTCAATCTTATATATACATATACATGCCACATCTAGCTAACTAATAATGAAAACTAAGAGATATACCCTGAGATGTTGTGGGTCTGGTCGTCGTTTCCCCAAAAGTTAGCTACTGCTCCAAACCTAAGAGTCAAGGAAAACTTAACTCGCTGAGCAATGTCGCTCAGTGGGTACTTTACCTATGAAAATATAGTTAAAACATGAAAGCATTTGAAATAAACGGAAATAATTAAATCATAAATCAACCCAAATTAAACCAATGGAAATTATTGTACATTCTATGTAAATATGCTTTCAACAAATGTAAAAACCATAATTCAACCTCATTTTGCATTGCACAGTTTTTTTTTTAAAAATAATAACTGGACTTTGGCTCTACTGGTATAGGGAACCATAGCAATAAGGTAGTGGCCCTCACCACCAATATCAAATCACAGGAATGGCCCTCACCATCCTGGTTATAACCAATGGCCCTCAACATTGAGTTCGGATCATATCAATTCAATCACAATATCAAGCAGTACTGCATAAGTTAGTATAGTGCACCATACCCTTATCTACCGCTCCCAACTACCCAGTAGAGCATAAAGGTTAAAACGATTCAATTTAAGTCTCAAACTTCATTTTAGAATGACTCGAGAAATTATTTTAATTTCCGTTGCACTTTGCCATTTACGCCGCGCACCACATTCTTTAGTCAAACCATTACCCTTTTTCACATATTTAACATCCACAATAAACAAATCAAACAATTCAAAGCATTCCTCAAAAGATCACAAATTGACCAAATGAATAGTGTCGCGGCACGTAAAATCGGCAACGCAAAATGGCATGACCAAATGAATAGTAAAATCTGGATTTTCGTCAAAATTTTAGTCCGTTTGAGTCATGCATTTGACCAGGTAAATGATCTTATTTTTGGCTGAAATTTTACAGAAAACTTATTTAATATGTTGACTAATTACACGTAAAATTTCATTGAAAAATTCATTCATTTGCTACCTCAAACAGCTGCCACAAAAAGAGTCCAGAAATATGCCATTTTGGAACCATTTCGGCCCAAACATATGAAATACATGGGATAGTTTATTTTTCTTTTTCAAATCAATATGAAGGCTTCTTTAATGATCAAGTGAAGATTCAAACACTTCCCTTTGACAACTTTTGCATGTTTAACTTAAATCAACTAATTAAAGTTCATCAAATCAACTTGCCAAAATTTTTCTCAAAACACTTGGATTAAATTAAATTTAACCAACTCAATTGCCATAAGAAACCAAGAACATAACTCAAACATTTAATTTAAACTCAATCAATACATTTAAGCATCAACATCAAAAATTCCATAAACCAAAGTTTGTAAGAAAAATAAAATTTCTTTTATGGTAAAGTACCAAACCTTGTTCTTTTAATTCCCCTTTGCTTTTCCTTCTTCTCCTTCCTTAATCTTTGTTTCCCCTTCAAGAAATTCAAGGACACAACCTTAAACATAAACCATAGCAATTTAGAACAATAAACTACCCTCCATTTCTTTTCAAACTAAACCCTAATCTAACCTTATTAAACCTTAGAAACCTTGATTCTTCCATTTAATTAATCAATATCATCACTACTTAAAATTTTCCCAAATGCACCATAAGAACCCTAATTTCCAACCTTCCAATAGGTATATAAATACTTAAAATTGATACTAGAATTGAAATCTACATGCTTTAAAACCTTAAAACTCACCTTGAACTTGAATCAAACTTGACAAAAATTGGAAATCCTTTGGTGTTCTTCCAATGGAGGCCGACGGTTTGGAGTGGTTGTGGGAGAGAGATTTTGCTCTTCATGCTTATGATATATATAGTGGAAATGATATCCACTTTTGGGTTGGATGAATGGTTTATGACCATTTGTCCACACCTTTTTCTTTTCTTCTTTTTATAACTTTTAAATGGCTAATTATGATTGGCCATCAAAAGATTTTTATATTTTTCTTTCCAATCAAGTCCTCCAACTTGTCCCTCTTCCCATTTGATACCCCAATTTGTTCCATGTCACCCATACGGTACCCACATGGAACCGGGCCCATTTTTCATTCCGGCGATTAATCGATCGTAACTTTTAAACCGCACAGTTCAACGAGGCAAACTACATATGGTTTTGATCCTCTCGACCTCTACTTTCTATTTTTAAGGCATATTTTAAGCTTCAAGTCATTTTGAAAAATTTACCAATAAGCCCTCGACTTTTTACAAAATTCCCTTTAAGTCCTTTCTTTGCTCGGGTTTTGCCCGGACTCCGTTTCTACTGTCGATTGTTTCATATTCAACCCCTTGATGTCCTCTACACACTCGTGTATTTATTTTCTACTTTGGATTCTTGTATAAATTTTAATTAAAATGACCAAAATGGCTCTAGTCTACATGTCTTTGTTTCTCTCTAACGAGGCGTTTCCTGGAAAAACCGTTACGTGTCATTGCGACCCAATTTTTCTCTACTCTCCATTTTTGAAATCTGTTATGTGCACTGTTAAGAACATCCAGTACAACTTTTGGAAATTACAGTCACCTCCCCAAAACTTTTTGAAATTACAGTCACCTCCCTAAAACTTTGCATTTTTCTTCAATTAGGTCCCATTGATCCTATAGCCTTATCTGGGGCCGTTGTCTGGAATTATCTTCTCCTTTCCCCTTCTCTCACTGTGCACGTGACTATTATGCATAAATGCGGTGGGCGGATGTGTCAGTTCCTCCCTCGTTAATTTAGGCTTCGTCCCGAAGCCCATCATATGGAAATAAATATGGGCACTGGTTCCTCATTGTTTCTTCGCGTTCCCATGTGGTTTCTTCTACTTTGTGATTCCTCCAAAGTACTTTGACCAATGGAATCTTCTTATTCCGCAACTCCTTGATTTCCCGTGCTAAGATTTCTACCCTCATAGCACGTAGCGCTTGCATTGACTTCCTACTAAGTGCATCTGCTATGACATTCGCATTGCCCGGGTGATAGTTAATCGTATAGTCATAGTTGGCTAATAATTGCATCCATTTTCATTGTCATAGGTTTAAATCTTTCTGCGTGGGCAAATACTTCAGGCTTTGATGATCCGTATAAATGTAACACTTTTCCCCGTATAGGTAGTGCCTCCACGTCTTGAAAGCCAAAACAATCGCTGCTAGTTCTAAGTCATGCGTGGGATAATTCTTTTCGTGTGGCTTGAGCTGTCGAGAGACATACGCAATGACTTTGCCCTCCTACATCAATACGCAACCTAACCCGATGTGGGATGCATCGCTATAGATCACAAAATCTTTTCTTGATTCGGGTTGTATAAGAATGGTCGCTTCAGTAAGTTTTGCTTTAGCCTTTCAAAGCTCCATTGGCAAGCGTCGATCCACTGGAATTTGGCATTCTTTTGAAGTAACTTGGCCATAGGTGCGGCGATCATGGAAAAGCCTTTAACGAATCTTCGATAATATCCTGCTAACCCCAAGAAACTACGGACTTCCGTTACTGTCTTAGGTGGCTTCCATTCCAATACTGCTTCTATTTTCTTGGGATCGACCCTTATTCTTTCTGCCGATACAATATGTCCCAAGAAAGCTACTTCTTCCAACCAAAATTCGCATTTGCTGAATTTAGCGTATAACTGCTTCTCACGCAGGGTTTGTAAAACGATCCTAAGGTGGCGATCATGATCCTCTCGATTCTTTGAATACACCAATATGTCGTCAATGAATAAACCCACGAACTGATCCAAATACGGGTGGAAAAATTCTGTTCATTAGATCCATGAATACTGCAATACCTTTCGTTAATCCAAAAGGTATAACAATGAATTCATAATGTCCATAGCGAGTTCTGAATGTGGTTTTTGGTATGTCTTCGTCTTTGATTCCCAATTGGTGATAACCCGATCGTAGATCGATTTTTGAAAAGACTCCAGCTCCTTTGAGTTGATCAAACAAATCGTCTATGCGAGGTAGCGGATACTTGTTCTTGATGGTCAGCTTATTGAGTTGATGGTAATCCACACACAACCTTACGGATCCGTCTTTCGTTTTCACGAACAATACTAGCGCTCCCCATGGTGACACGCTTGGCCTAATGAACCCCTTGTCTAAAAGTTCCTGTAGCTGTACATTTAGTTCTTTTAGCTCCGATGGCGCCATTCGGTAAGGTGCGATGGATACTGGTGCAGCTCCCGGGTACACATCTATGGTGAATTCCACCTCTCGTTTAGGTGGTAATCCGGGTAAATTGTCAGGAAATACATCGGGGAAATCGCAAACAGTAGGTATATCTTGTAGCTTCGGTGCCTCTTCTTTCGCTTCTAATGCGCATAACAGGTATGCCTCGCAGCCTTTTTGCACTAACCTCTTAGCCGTCATAGCGGAAATGATGTTAGTTAGATAGTCCTTCCTCTTTCCCACTAGGGTCACTTCGTCGCCATCTGACGTATGCAGAGTAACTCTCTTCCGTTTGCAGTCCACCAGTGCATCGTGTTTGGCCAACCAATCCATTCCAAGGATAGCGTCGAATTCTTGAAATGGTAGTTCAAATAAGTCTCCCCAAAAGATACGTCCGTGTATCTCCACGGGGCAATCTTTCACTACCTTCCTCGTAATCACCTCACTCCCTAATGGGCTAGTAACTAATATTCCCTCTTCCTCTAGTTCTACCTTTAAGTTCCCAAGTTTTTCATTTTTCATGCATATATATGAGTGTGAAGAACCCGGATCTATTAAAATGTAAAACGGAACTCCAAACATAGACAATTGACCTGCAATCACGTCTAGCGCTTCTTCGTCTTCTCGCCCCCTCATGGCATACATTCTAGCAGGAACCCTTGCTTTTGGTCAATTTACCGTCTCAGACTGCACACGTGACGAATTTCCGCCCCTAACTCTGCTTCGGCCTCGTCCTGCTGCCGCTTGAGATCCCTCAGTCTCCCTAGGTAGATTCTGCATTCGCTGGGGACACTCTCGTATAAGGTGATCTAGAGATCCACATATGTAACATGCAAATGTCCGATCCCAACATTCTCCCATGTGGCGGCGTCCGCAATGATCACAGCCTGGATTAGTATTTTCTCCTTCATTACCTCCCGAACCAGTAGAAAAGTTACCTCCGCTTCGGTTAAATCGTCTTCCTTACCCTCTTCCAGATCATCCGATACTAGCGACTGAGGTGGCTTGACTTAGGCCATTGCGATTCGATCCCTAACTGTAACCCCGGCGTTGACCGCCTCCCGTGGAACCACTGCCTCGGAATCGCTTCCTTGATGATTGGTAGTTTCCCGAATAGTTTTGGGTACCTCTCTTCTGTTTCATCTTTTGTCTTCTATTCTTCTCATCGGATTGACATTGCTCTACTTCCAGAGCCCTAGTGACCAACTCGGAAAATTGCTTGATATTAGCAGCAATTAACTGCATCCTAATCTTATTATTCAAACCATCCTAGAATTGTTTACACCTATCATGTTCTTCTTCAATTGTCTTCTTGGCATACCTACTCAGCCTGGTAAATTCCCTCTCGTATTCGGCAACGGTCAGTAAACCTTGCTTTAAGTGTAGAAACTCCTTTTTCTCTGCATCTAGGTATGCCTCCGATATAAACTTCCTCTTGAACTCATTCACAAAGAAATCTCATGTCCTCTGTTCTGGTGGAACTCGTTGGTGAACTGTGTCCCACCATATATATGCTTCTTCCACTAATAAGGAAGTAGCACATACCACTCGCTCTTCTGGCGTACACTGTAACTGATCTAAGGCTCGTACTGTTCCTTCCAGCCAATATTCGACTGTAGAAGAATCATTGTCCCTTCGGGCCCTAAACTCCTTCGCCCCGTACTTTCTTATCTTTTCAATCGGGGGTTTCCTTTCCCTTCCTACAGCAGGTACTGGTATGGGTGCTGGTGCTGGTGGTGGTGTTGGGGCAACACCGGCTATCTGCCGTAATACGGCAACCATTTGTTGCAACATTTCGTTGGGTATAGGAGCATCAGCTGGTGGTTGCTCAGATGCAGGTATCTCTGATACATGCGTTTCTACAGTTCGGGAGGCCTGAGACTCGACCTCCTCTTCTATATCACGCTGGGCTACTCGCGACATCTAAAGAATAGAGTAAAACGTATACAATCCCATCATCAATAACGACCCAGACCAACAACATTATATTACCCTAGGTGGCATGTATATAAAGATAAAACTCTTAAATAACACATATACAACACAACTTTTATTTATTTCCAAGGAAAAGTATTTACATTACTAGGAAGTCCTTATGTACATTCCAAAATTTAGGACTCCTTACTACTATATCGTCATGTCATACTACCATACAATATTTACACAATACCTCGATGTCACCTATGTACATAACTCAAAGAACCTCCAAAAAGCAACACATCTCGAAGCTCAGTGAGTAGGTGCCCTAGGTGAGGTGGCACTGTCAGACAAATACTCTTCAATCTCAGGGTCAAACTCTGGGTCATGCGATGCTTCATCAGGTAAGTGCTGGCCTAGCTCCTGGACCCTCTCCTGCAAAGCACGGATCTCTCTATGTGCTACCCCGAGGCTCCTACAGGCACTATCAAACTCCACTCTATGACTGAGCATGTCCTCCTTTAACATCTGCACGTCTCTTATCAAGGAGGTGATCATCTCATCTTTTGATCTCAGGTCGTCACGATCCAGTATACTTCGATCTGCCAAAATTTCTAGGGTAACATCTTGCTCCTGCACTATCTGCTTTAACCTCTCTACTTCCATCCTCCACTCCCTCATTTCATCGTTTCGATCACCCATAATTACTCCTATTATAATTAGAATAACATAACTAATACTACTACACACATTTATAGTTACATAATTAGAACCCCAAACCTAACCTTTTGTGTCATACATTTAGGGTTTGGTTCAACTAACTACCCAGAACCAACTAAACCTGGCTCTGATACCAAAATTGTAACACCCATTCCCAGCCTTCATGTGTAAGTCGAGTAGAGGCGCCACACTACCCTAATGTTGCTACCAATTTTACTTAGTCAAATTTTTGTTCCGGTTTTTACAGAAATTTTGCCAGAGGTTCGCCTAGAAATTGGATCCCAAGTGTCGACAAAACTGGTTTTTCTGATTTTTGAAAATATTTTTACACAAACCAACGCGAACACAATCAATTTTCAATACACTCCCAATGAATCCACCTTATAACCTCAACTACAAACCTGCAAGAAGAATTCACACTTCTAGTACAAAATAAAGTAGAGATTTATTATTATTACATACTACTAACGTACAGTATAACATAGAAATTCTCAATCTTATATATACATATACATGCCACATCTAGCTAACTCATAATGAAAACTAAGAGATCTACCCTGAGATGTTGTGGGTCTGGTCGTCGTTTCCCCAAAAGTTAGCTACTGCTCCGAACATAAGATTCAAGGAAAACTTAACTCGCTGAGCAATGTCGCTCAGTGGGTACTTTACCGATGAAAATATAGTTAAAACATGAAAGCATTTGAAATAAATGAAAATAATTAAATCATAAATCAACCCAAATTAAACCAATGGAAATTATTGTACATTCTGTGTAAATATGCTTTCAACAAATGTAAAAACCATAATTCAACCTCATTTTGCGTTGCACAGTTTTTTTTTTAAAATAATAACCGGACTTTGGCTTTACTGGTATAGGGAACCATAGCGATAAGGTAGTGGCCCTCACCACTGTAACATAGGTGGCCCTCACCACCGATATCAAATCATAGGAATGGCCCTCACCATCCTGGTTATAACCAATGGCCCTCACCATTGAGTTCGGATCATATCAATTCAATCACAATATCAAGCAATACTGCGTACGTTAGTATAGTGCACCATACCCTTATCTACCACTCCCAACTACCCAGTAGAGTATAAAGGTTAAAACGATTCAATTTAAGTCTCAAACTTCATTTTAGAATGACTCGAGAAATTATTTTAATTTCCGTTGCACTTTGCCATTTACGCCGCGCACCACATTCTTTAGTCAAACCATTACCCTTTTTCACATATTTAACATCCACAATAAACATATCAAACAATTCAAAGCATTCCTCAAAAGATCACAAATTGACCAAATGAATAGTATCGCGGCACGTAAAATCGGCAACGCAAAATGGCATGACCAAATGAATAGTAAAATCTGGATTTTCGTCAAAATTTCAGTCCGTTTCAGTCATGCATTTGACCAGGTAAATGATCTTATTTTTGGCTGAAATTTTACAGGAAACTTATTTCATAGGTTGACTAATTACACGTAAAATTTCGTTGAAAAATTCATTCATTTGCTACATCAAATAGCTGCCACAAAAAGAGTCCAGAAATCTGCCATTTTGGAACCATTTCGGCCCAAACATATGAAATACATGGGATAGTTTATTTTTCTTTTTCAAATCAATATTAAGGCTTCTTTAATGATCAAGTGAAGATTCAAACACTTCCCTTTGACAACTTTTGCATGTTTAACTTAAATCAACTAATTAAAGTTCATCAAATCAACTTGCCAAAATTTTTCTCAAAACACTTGGATTAAATTAAATTTAACCAACTCAATTGCCATAAGAAACCAAGAACATAACTCAAACATTTAATTTAAACTCAATCAATACATTTAAGCATCAACATCAAAAATTCCATAAACCAAAGTTTGTAAGAAAAATAAAATTTCTTTTATGGTAAAGTACCAAACCTTGTTCTTTTAATTCCCCTTTGCTTTTCCTTCTTCTCCTTCCTTAATCTTTGTTTCCCCTTCAAGAAATTCAAGGACACAACCTTAAACATAAACCATAGCAATTTAGAACAATAAACTACCCTCCATTTCTTTTCAAACTAAACCCTAATCTAACCTTATTAAACCTTAGAAACCTTGATTCTTCCATTTAATTAATCAATATTATCACTACTTAAAATTTTCCCAAATGCACCATAAGAACCCTAATTTCCAACCTTCCAATAGGTATATAAATACTTAAAATTGATACTAGAATTGAAATCTACATGCTTTAAAACCTTAAAACTCACCTTGAACTTGAATCAAACTTGACAAAAATTGGAAATCCTTTGGTGTTCTTCCAATGGAGGCCGACGGTTTGGAGTGGTTGTGGGAGAGAGATTTTGCTCTTCATGCTTATGATATATATAGTGGAAATGATATCCACTTTTGGGTTGGATGAATGGTTTATGACCATTTGTCCACACCTTTTTCTTTTCTTCTTTTTATAACTTTTAAATGGCTAATTATGATTGGCCATCAAAAGATTTTTATATTTTTCTTTCCAATCAAGTCCTCCAACTTGTCCCTCTTCCCATTTGATACCCCAATTTGTTCCATGTCACCCATATGGTACCAACATGGAACCGGGCCCATTTTTCATTCCGGCGATTAATCGATCGTAACTTTTAAACCGTACAGTTCAACGAGGTAAACTACATATGGTTTTGATCCTCTCGACCTCTACTTTCTATTTTTAAGGTCTATTTTAAGTTTTCAAGTCATTTTGAAAAATTATGTAACACCCCTATATCCAGTATACATACACAGCATGCTAATATGATCGTAATATACGTATACTGAATATAGAAACGCCACGATATACTTAACAAATGACTCATCCCTTTACAAAAACATGAACAAGTTTAAATCATTTCAAAAAAATTATAAAAGACAAAAGATAAAATGTTTAATTAAAAGCAGCGGAAAATATAACAAATATTTACAAATACTTATACATTAAAACTCAAGTTTTACAAAACATAAAGTATATACATGTTTGGCAGTATGTCTTTGATCTTTAAGCTCCACTATCAACACCTCAAGATCTAGATTCTACTCGGCCTAGATGAACTCTCCGGTTCTTCCCTGTCACCTGCGCGATAAACCACAATCGCGCTAAGCCAACGGCTTAGTGGTACAAACTACAATGATATCATGCTATAATGAAATGCCAATGTCATACTTTCCAACATACAAGTGATTCTCAAGAATCTCATGTTTCATGACATTACTTTTCATTGTATCAAACATTAGTGTCATCAATCATAGGACATATTGAACTCAAAACAAGCCTAGATCTCAATATTTATTTATTTCATCATTTATAAATCACATGGAAAACAAAGACAAGCATGGGCCCAAAAAGAAACTAATATGTTATTCAAAGTTCAGAGTTACTGCTTTGGTCCATATCATAATCATCAAGCCCGTAGGCAACATATATATATATATATATCTCTATCCATGGATAGTGTAACAGACCCAGTCTCTTGGACCTCAACCCGGTTAGAATCGAGGAAATCCTCAACCCGGCTAGACTAATACTGTTTTTGAGGCTTACGACCCAGTCATTTCACCCCAAAAACATCACATTTCACATTTATCATTTCACATTTATCATTTCACATTTTTCAACTGGAATCAGCTTACGACCCGGTCTTTTCACCTATCCAGTGATTCATTGGCATGCCGCTAAACTCAGAACTCTGAAAGTTGAATAACACATTAGGCACACAATCTTTTCATTTATTTATATCTTTGTACATTTCTTTCTCAATTCATTTCATTCTCATAATCAAATAGGCAATCATGCCTCCATTATCTCATTTGCATTATCATAGCCAACAACCATGGCCTCATATCTCATAATATCTCAAATCACATTAATACAATTCATCATATCACCATATCTTTCACATTTCATATGTTAGACAAAAGATCTCTATTTTGATCCTTGACAACTCAAATGGATGATCTATTTAACTTGTGTTTAAGAATCTTGTTGCAGGATTAGGTTGCCTCAAGTAAAGCAAGACAGAACAATTCTAGCGGTCGCACCAGACCAGAATACGACCGCTACATGCAATTACAGAATGAAACCTTATCACAGTAGGTTTCGCGGTCAGAAGTTCGACCTCAGTCGCGACCGCGCCTCAAGAATGGCGGCCGTCCAAAATACTTGCCCGACCGCTACTCAAGGAACTTAAATCATTACAATCACAGTAAGGTTCGCGGTGACAAGAACGGTGAATGATTCGACCTCGCTAATCAATTTAGCGACCGCCCATTCAGAATCGCGACCGCCCAACAATTCAAGAAGAAATTGCTCAAAGAGACAGTAGTGTTCGCGTCCACAGGTGCGTCCAGAAGTTCGACGCGAAACTGTGAGTTCGATCGCGAGATTCTGCATAGGGCGACCGCGAGATTCAAATTATGGCGGACATTCAGTTTTGCTCTGTCAGAGAATGACACGTAATATGACCGTTGTAAACCCACTTGAAGATTCAAAAAGGGCGACCGCACCTCTGCTTGGCGCGACCGTCCCGACAAACAAAGCATGGGCAAGAAACGGTCCGACAAACACAGCATGGACAAGATTCCAGCTGCAGAGCACTAAAATTCGACCATTGTAGCTTTTTCAAAAGCAGCGACCGTCCCTTGTTAAAGGACGACCGCGAGAAGCATGAGCGCGACCATCCTTGCATAAAGGGCGACCGCGAAGTGCTTCAGACAGTTTAAGTAAAGAAGGTCTATTCTGCCAAGACTTTATTCAAAACTTCAATAACGGCTAGTAAGACCACATTGGCTATAAATACAATGTCTCTATGAGAAAACAAATAGTGAAGTAAAAAGAACAATCAAGAAATCAGATTTTCATAGCCAAGCAACAAATTTTCTTTTACTTAAACTTACAATTAAATTGTAATGAATGTTAGGTGTGATCATTGAAAACACCATTGTATAAGTTTGAGTGTAAGCTTGGGAAACACTTGGGTTGTGAGAGTGAGCCTTGTAAAACTCTTGATTGGGTTGTAAGTGTGAGCCTTAGAAAAACACTTGTGAAGTTAGGTGTGAACTTGTGAAAACACCAAAGTTGGAAGTGAGCTTGTAAAAACTTCAAAGAATAGTGGAACCTTAACAAGTTGTTAAGGAAGTGGATGTAGGATTGAGGTAAATCCGAACCACTATAAATCTTGTGTGTTCTTTCTTTCTTTCATTACTCAACCAACTTTCTATTCCGCATTTGTGTTTGTTGAGTTTTTTAATTTGCCATCATTTCGTGAGGAAACCAATTCACCCCCCCCCTCTTGGTTGCCATCTTGGGACAACAATTGGTATCAGAGCCCTGAGATTTCTTAAACTTAATTGTGAAATCTGATCCACTATGGCAACTTCTTCTTCATCAAGCTCTCATGGAAATCTTAACTCTATTCTTAGACCCTATTTTGATGGAACTGATTACTCATACTGGAAACACAAAATGTACTTGTTTCTAGATAGTGAAGGGATTGAACTATGGGATTTCGTGGAAAGTGAGTGGAAATCTCCTACTCATGAAGTTGACGGTATTCAAGTTCCTCTTCCCAAAGCTCAATGGTCAACTAGCAATATCAGAGATCGATTCAAGAACAATAGAGCTGCTTCCATCTTGATGAACTCCATTTCAAGAGAAGAAGGTGGAAGAGTTCAACATTTAACTTGTGCACATTGCATTTGGAAAACACTTGAAAACTACCATGAAGGTACGACTCAAGTAAGATTCACCAAAAAACAAATGCATGTTCATGAGTATGAGCTATTCAAGATGAAACCAAATGAAAACGTCACCGACATGACAAATCGCTTGCTTGCTATTGTCAATGAACTAAAGAAGTATGGCAAGGTATATGATCAAGGTGATGTAAACAGTAAAATCTTGAGAGCCCTAAGAGCTAGAAAGAACTTTGAATCCAAAGTATCATCCATAGAAGAAGCTCATGATCTCAGCACATTAAGAACCGACGAGCTAGTTGGTAAATTACTCACTTTTGAGCTGCACAGTGAAAAAGAAGAAGATCAAGGTGAGAAAGAAAAGAGAAAACCAATTGCACTCAAAGCAATCAAAGAAGCTGAGAGCTCAAGCAATGAAGGTACTGATGATGAAGATGAAATGGCAATGTTCTCAAAAAGAATCAATGAATGGAAAAGAAAGAAAAGATTACAAGCAAACAAAGGTACACCTCCTAAATTCTCCTTCAAAGATAAAGAAAAGAAAAATGAGGTAAAGTGCTATGAATGTGGAAAAACTGGTCACATCAAATCGGATTGCTACAAATTAAAGAACAAAAGGAAATGGGATAAAGAAAAGAAAAAGTCTCTCAAAGCCACATGGGATGACTCTTCTTCAAGTGAGGAAGAAGAAGAAGAAGGAATTGCAAATCTATGTCTCATGGCTATTGAAGATGACTCCAATGAGGTAAGTACTCAATCCTTTGATCTTGTAGCACATGATGATATAAATGATATAGATGATAGTGATTTGATTGAGCACATGAATTTTAAAATAGAAAAATATTATTCTAAAATGATGCTTTACAAAGAGAAAAACTCTAAGTTAGAAAAAGATTATATATGCTTAAAGAATTCTACCTTAGAATTGAAAACCTCAAATGAACACTTGATGAACACAATAGGAGAATTAAAGAAAAGCTCACATGACTTAGAAAAAGTGATTAAAGAGAATGAGACATTGAAGCATGAACTAAAAGAACTAAAAGAATCAATTTCCAGATTTCATAAAGGAAAGGAAGCATTGAACACATTAATTAATAATCAAAGATCACCTTCCTTGAAATATGGATTAGGATTCAATGGCTCAACCAACATTGCACCTAGCAAACCAACATTTGTGAAAGCATCTACAACTAAAATTTCTGATGTTCATATCAAAGATGCTTGCACCAAGTCTAAAAGAACTAGTTATGGTTCACTAGGAGATAAAGCCAAAAATAATTATGCATTGTTGTTCACTAAATTTGCACAAAAGAAATCACATACTTGTAGTTGTATGTATAATGCAAAAAGAAAAATGCAGAAGAATAGAATACCATGGCAATGCACATATTGCATGAAATTTGGACACAAAAATTTTTCTTGTTATATAAGAAAGGCACATCTCAAGTTAGAAGGCACTTTTTCTACTAACCATCAAGGACCCAACTTCAAGTGGGTACCTAAAAGAAGATGATCACAATTGTTTTGCAGGTATGCCTAAAATCTACTACCAATGAAAGCACATGGCTTGTGGATAGTGGATGCTCAAGGCATATGACTGGAAATGCAAAGCTCTTTACAAGTATTACCTACAAACATGGAGGTAACATAACTTTTGGAAACAATGCTAAAGGTAAAATTCTTGGTGTTGGCTCCATTGGTTCTATTGGTAAGGATTTAATTGAAGATGTATGGCTTGTTGATGGTTTGAAACATAACTTGCTAAGTGTTAGTCAACTTTGTGATAAAGCATACTTTGTCGAGTTTGATTCCAAGGAATGCAAAATCACAAACTCAAATGATGTTATCATATTTAAAGGTACTAGAACAAACAACACTTACAATGTCAGCATACATTCAAATCATACATGTTTAATGTCCACTAATAATGATGCATGGTTATGGCATAGAAGACTAGGACATGCTGGTATGGATCAATTGAAATATATTTATAATGAGAACTTAGTTGATGGCTTACCTAAGATAAAATATGATAAAGACAGAATTTGTGAACCTTGTCAACATGGTAAGCAACATAAAAGCTCATTTAAATCAAAGAGTATTATAAGTACCTCTAGACCTTTAGAGCTCATTCATTTAGACTTGTTTGGACCAAATAGAGTTACAAGCTTAGGAGGCAAATCATATGCATTTGTTCTTGTTGATGATTACTCTAGATTCACATGGGTTAATTTCTTAGCTCAAAAGAATGAAGCCTTTAATTGCTTCAAAACATTTGCAAAAAGAGTTCAAAATGAAAAAGGATATGTGATCACATCTATTAGAAGTGATCATGGTAAAGAATTTGAAAATGAAAATTTTGAAACCTTTTGCAATGAACTTGACATTTCACATAATTTTTCTGCTCCTAGAACTCCACAGCAAAATGGTGTAGTTGAAAGGAAAAATAGAACTTTAATTGAAATGGCTAGAACAATGCTCAATGAATATGATTTACCATCTTATTTTTGGGCAGAAGCCGTTAATACAGCTTGCTACATTGCAAATCGTGTTTACAAAAGGCATTTAACTAATAAAACTTCTTATGAGCTATGGAATGGAAGAATACCCAGAATTGGATATTTTAGAGTATTCGGATGCTAATGCTTCATATTGAATACCAAGGATAATCTTGGAAAATTTTCATCCAAATCAGATGAAGGCATATTCTTAGGATATTCATCATATAGCAAAGCATATAGAGTATTTAACATGAAAACTCTAGTAATAGAAGAATCAATGCATGTTGTATTTGATGAATCATCTAAACTTGATCAAAAGAAAGGTATTACTTTTAATGACCCTGCAGATAATCTTGAACCTCTTGAATCTATTGATGCTCCAAAGATCAATCAACTTGAAGAAAAGACTCAGGATCTACCTAAGGATTGGCAATACAAGAAAGATCATCCAAAGGAACTCATCATTGGAGAAACATCTAAGGGAGTAATCACTAGATCTAAAATTAATCATGTTGATGTTAATTTTGCTTTTGTTTCTCAAATTGAACCAAAAACTGTTGAGGAAGCTTTAAATGATGAAAATTGGATAACTGCAATGCAAGATGAACTTAATCAATTTGAAAGAAATAATGTTTGGCAACTTACTCCTAGACCTAAAGATCATTCTATAATAGGATGCAAATGGGTTTATAGGAATAAGCTTGATGAAAATGGTCACATTATTAGAAATAAAGCAAGATTGGTAGCCAAAGGTTATAATCAAGAAGAAGGTATTGATTATGATGAAACCTTTGCCCCTGTAGCCAGATTAGAAGCTATTAGAATATTACTTGCTTTTGCATGTCATATGAATTTTAAGCTTTATCAAATGGATGTTAAAAGTGCATTTCTAAATGGACTCATAAATGAAGAAGTTTATGTTGAACAACCTCCTGGATTTGAAAACTACAAATTTCATGATCATGTTTTCAAACTTACCAAAGCTTTATATGGATTGAAACAAGCACCTAGAGCATGGTATGATAAACTTAGTGCATATTTGCTTGAAAATGGTTTTGCAAAAGGAAAAGTAGACACAACTCTCTTTGTTAAAAAGGATAAGCATAACATTTTGATTGTACAAATTTATGTGGATGACATAATATTTGGAGCTACTGATGAAGCCTTGTGCAAAGAATTTGCTTCTTGTATGACCAGGGAATTTGAAATGAGCATGATGGGTGAACTCAAGTTCTTCCTTGGATTGCAAGTCAAGCAATGTAAAGATGGGATCTTCATCAACCAATCCAAATATACAAGAGAACTCATGAAGAAATTTGGAATGGATGGCTGCAAAACTAGCAAAACTCCCATGAGCACATCCTTGAAATTAGGTAAAGATGACAATGGTAAAGCAGTAGATGAGAAGAAATATCGAGGTATCATCGGATCACTACTTTACTTAACCGCATCTAGGCCTGATATAATGTACAGTGTATGTCTATGTGCTAGATTTCAAACCTGTCCTAAAGAATCACACTTGAATGCCACTAAAAGAATCTTGAAATATTTAAGTGGTACAATGCAATTAGGACTTTGGTATCCAAAGAACACATCATTTCATATTATAGGATTTTCAGATGCAGATTATGCAGGTAGTATCTTAGATAGAAAAAGCACAACAGGAGCATGTCACTTTCTTGGTAATTGTTTAGTTTCTTGGCATAGTAAGAAACAAGCATCAGTTGCTTTATCCACAACGGAAGCAGAATATGTTGCAGCTTGTTTTTGTTGCACACAAGTATTATGGATGAAACAACAATTGCTTGACTACGGTAAAGTTTTTAACAATATTTCCATTAAATGTGACAACACTAGTGCTATCAATTTGTCTAAGAATCCTATACAACATTCTAGATCCAAGCATATAGATATTAGACATCATTTTTTGAGGGAAAATGTGCAAAATCAGAACATAATTCTAGAATTTATTGAAACACAAAATCAACTTGCGGATGTCTTTACAAAACCATTGAATGAAGATAGACTTAATTTTATTAAACTTAATTTAGGAATGATTGATGGAAATACTTTGAATTAATTGCCTATCAATGAAGTTTCTATGTGCATGAATTTAATGGTTCTTAACACTCTAGAAATATTTTCTATCTTTCCATGAATCTTTCAATTTTTAAGTCTTTAGCGGTCGCTCCAGAGTCCTTTCGCGATCGCTATCTTGTCTGACAGTTTTATTCAAACTAATGACTCTGTGCGCGGTCGAGAAAATTTTGTGCGCGGCCGCACCAATTTGAATAGTTTCGACCGTTACAGACAATTTCTTCTCTTGTGAGCGTACTTATCTTGAAAATGGTCGCTAGACCTCATTTCACAATCGCACCTTGTTCAATGTACGACCGCACCCTGTACACTCTGCTCGAAAATTTATAACCGTTGGCTGTGTGATAGGTCGCAAATCTTGACTTTCAACAGTCATAAACGGCTATTTTCGTTATTTCATCTATTTAAGAGCATAATAAATAATTTTCTTTGATATTTTGCTTCTAAAAACATTCTGAAACCCTAAAATCTTCTCCTCATCATCTGTCATTCAATTGAACCTCTGTTTTCCTGCTCTCTTCTGTTCTTTCTGTTTCAATGGCTCCCAAAAGAAAAACCACCTCCAAAATTAAGGGTCAAGCCAAGAGAGTTCCAGGAATCACCATTAGAGAACCTGTTGTTGAACCTCCATCTCCTCCTCAATCCAAAAGAGGTGAGAAAATTCACAAACCTCACCACCAAACCTCTGAGGAAGACATTAGGTATGCTATGCTTAAGAAAAAGAAGGTTGAAGGCACCAAATCACCTTTTGGTGGAATGCTTTCTGCATTGGGCATCAAGGACGAAATTGAGAGATTGTTGGATGTCCTTGGATGGAGAAAATTTGTCTTTCCAGAAGAGGTAGGCTACTCTAGTCTTAGCAAAGAATTTCTGATGTCTCTTCAAATAGAAAAGAGTGCAAATTCTGCACTAGGGTGGTATGGAGTTAGATTTAAGCTCTTTGATCAATACCAAGCCCTATCTCTAGAAGATTTTGGTAGCATTTGGAACTTCCCTTCTGAAGGTATAACCTCTTACAATGACCAAATGTTCTCCAACCGAACCCTTTCTGATTTCTGGCAAGAAATTTCCATTGAAACTTCCTTTGAAAAAGAATCCAAAGCCAGACATATCAAAACTCTCACCCACCGGATGCTCCATAGGATTATCACTTATACCATCCACCAAAAAGCAGATGGAAATGAGAAAGTCACCAAAAGAGACCTCATCTTTATGTATGCTTTCACCCAAAACATCAAAATAAACTCCACCAAGTTCTTGATAGACACCTTCTTCCATCATGCTGTTACAAGAACTGGTACATTCTTCCTATCCTCTCAAGTTACTCAAATAGCTAGGCACCTAAACCTTCTGAATGATTTGAACTTAGCTACCTTGAGAAACCCTTTCACTCTAGCTTCCAGTGCTATCACAATAGATTACTTAGAGCATGCTGGATGTGTTAGGAAAATTGAAGGATCATATGTATACTACTTTGGCAAGAAAGGAGTAATGGATAAACAAAAGAAGAGGCCAAGATATACAATTGAGGAAGAAGGAGATTCAGTTGAAGTTGCTGTGGAATTACCTCCAAAAGCAACTTCATCAAAAGTTGCTCAAGAAACTACTTCATCCTCCACTCAACTCATCCTCCAAGCTATCAAAACTCTTTCCAGGAAATTCTCCAAGTTCAAGAAAAGTGTCTCCAAGAGATTTCAGCACTTGAACAAGAGAATTGACCTTATATCTCATATGCACCATGATCTCTATGACATGCAAGGAAAATTGGACTTGCCTCAGTGCAACCTTGAAGATTGGGATATAAGTGATCATACCCAAAGCATTCCTGAAGAAGAAGAAGAGTCCATCAGCACTAGCTCTGCCTCTGTTGCTCCTAAAGATAAAGGAAAAGCTCCTTTAGTTGAAGAAGAACTAGATGTAGATGATGACTCTGAATAGCTTAAAACTTTTTGTCTCTATTGTTTGCATTTTCATATGATTATTGCTTTATTTTCTCCCTTTTTACTTTTCTCTATCCTTAATAAACATGTTTGTTTCAAATGTTATTTGTTTTTCCTTATTTGTTCTTGTTTTGATCCTTACATTTGTTTAAACATTTGATTTATTTTGACTATGACAATGGGGGAGAAAATAACAACATAATGGAATGAAACTCAGTAAACATAATAGGGGAGAAAAATGGGGGAGAAAATAGTACAATGAATTGTTTAAACATAACCTAATGCACCAAGATTATCACAATGCTCTTAATCATGACTTATGCATAAATCAAGGGGGAGCATTCTAGACTTATTATTTTTTTCATCATTCCATTTGAATTGTCAAAGTCAAAATGGGGGAGATTGTTAGACAAAAGATCTCTATTTTGATCATTGACAACTCAAATGGATGATCTATTTAACTTGTGTTTAAGAATCTTGTTGCAGGATTAGGTTGCCTCAAGTAAAGCAAGACAGAACAATTCTAGTGGTCGCACCAGACCAGAATACGACCGCTACATGCAATTACAGAATGAAACCTTATCACAGTAGGTTTCGCAGTCAGAAGTTCGACCTCAGTCGCGACCGCGCCTCAAGAATGGCGGCCGTCCAAAATACTTGCCCGACCGCTACTCAAGGAACTTAAATCATTACAATCACAGTAAGGTTCGCGGTGACAAGAACGGTGAATGATTCAACCTCGCTAATCAATTTAGCGACCGCCCATTCAGAATCGCGACCGCCCAACAATTCAAGAAGAAATTGCTCAAAGAGACAGTAGTGTTCGCGTCCACAGGTGCGTCCAGAAGTTCGACGCGAAACTGTGAGTTCGATCGTGAGATTCTGCATAGGGCGACCGCGAGATTCAAATTATGGCGGACATTCAGTTTTGCTCTGTCAGAGAATGACACGTAATATGACCGTTGTAAACCCACTTGAAGATTCAAAAAGGGCGACCGCACCTCTGCTTGGCGCGACCGTCCCGACAAACAAAGCATGGGCAAGAAACGGTCCGACAAACACAGCATGGACAAGATTCCAGCTGCAGAGCACTAAAATTCGACCGTTGTAGCTTTTTCAAAAGCAGCGACCTTCCCTTGTTAAAGGACGACCGCGAGAAGCATGAGCGCGACCATCCTTGCATAAAGGGCGACCGCGAAGTGCTTCAGACAGTTTAAGTAAAGAAGGTCTATTCTGCCAAGACTTTATTCAAAACTTCAATAACGGCTAGTAAGACCACATTGGCTATAAATACAATGTCTCTATGAGAAAACAAATAGTGAAGTAAAAAGAACAATCAAGAAATCAGATTTTCATAGCCAAGCAACAAATTTTCTTTTACTTAAACTTACAATTAAATTGTAATGAATGTTAGGTGTGATCATTGAAAACACCATTGTATAAGTTTGAGTGTAAGCTTGGGAAACACTTGGGTTGTGAGAGTGAGCCTTGTAAAACTCTTGATTGGGTTGTAAGTGTGAGCCTTAGAAAAACACTTGTGAAGTTAGGTGTGAACTTGTGAAAACACCAAAGTTGGAAGTGAGCTTGTAAAAACTTCAAAGAATAGTGGAACCATAACAAGTTGTTAAGGAAGTGGATGTAGGATTGAGGTAAATCCGAACCACTATAAATCTTGTGTGTTCTTTCTTTCTTTCATTACTCAACCAACTTTCTATTCCGCATTTGTGTTTGTTGAGTTTTTTAATTTGCCATCATTTCGTGAGGAAACCAATTCACCCCCTCCCCCCTCTTGGTTGCCATCTTAGGACAACATCATATTCCATATTTCATATAGACAAACATGCTTTAACCATCTCATTATGTCTCAATTCATCATTTAAGTACTCACAATCAATTACATTGAACATCCATTAAGAATGATCATCATTGATATATATTTACATAGCAATTTACCTTATTCATAGATTTAGAATCTTCAACATACATTCCACATAATCCACATTGTGCACAACATAGCATTATTCATATGCATCATCAATGTTCACATTATATCCAACATAACGTTATTAATAAGCATCAACAATACATTAGATTTCTTAACACATTTACAATCAAATGTATGTTAAGTCTCAACATCATATGAATGTATGCAATCATGTAGTTTGTACTTACCTTAAGCACCACTTATAGAAATCTATACACTTCTTTTTCCAAGAATTCTTCACTTCTTAAATTAGGGCAAATCACCTTCTTCCAAAACCTAGTCCCAAAATGATACAATACATGAATTCCAATACAATTTATCACTTATTAACCTCATCTTAGACCTTTAGATCACAAATTATAACTCAACACCACTAACTAAAGCCCATGGCCGTGGCCACCCCAACCCCCATGGGCGTGGGTTAGAGAATGGTTCTGCCTCCCTTGCTCCAAACCTCCACGGCCATGGCAACCAAGGGCCACGGGCGTGGCATCCAAAACGTTTCTGCTTCTGACCAAATTCACATATTCTATGCTTACAACTCCAACAAACACAAACATCATGAAAAATTATGAAAATAATTGATCAAACTCAAGTTAAACATCACTTACCACTTCAAAACCCTAAAACCAACATCACCCTTACTCTTCCAATACCAACATCAACCTAACTTCTTATTTTCAATTCAAAACCAACACCACAATCATATAAATCAAAAAAACACCAACATACTACCATCAACACAACCCTACTTTCAAATATCCACAATCAAACTCATAAACAACTTAAAACAAAACAAGAAAATCAAGAGAAACTTACCAAAATAATGAAACTTCTTGAATTTCCACTTAATCACTTGAAAACTCCTTCAATTTGATCTTAGAACTCAAAACCTTCCTCTTGCTCTCTTGTCTTGATAATATCCGGCCACCAAAGGAGAAGAAAAGAAAATGAAGAAACAAAGTCAAACTTTTCATCTCTTTAAACCTCCACCAAGCATTCCAAAATAAGAAATTACTTAAATACCCTCTTCTATTTGTTTTAATTCTCTTTCACTTATTGCCCTTTTTAGTAATTTCATAATTAACAAAATAAATATCTTCTTCCTTTGACCATCACATTTGACTTGTATATATGTTGTATATATTTTCATATACACAACATATACACTTTCTTTTAAATTTCTCTACTCTTTAAAATTTAACATATACATTCAATCCAATTACAAAAATAATATCAAAACTTCTAGAGCATACTTTGGGATATTACAAATTACCAACTCTAAAAAGAAATTTCATCCTCGAAATTACCTGATATTAAGTCTGAAATAGTTGAGGATACTGATCTTGCATTGCTTGCTCGCTCTCCCAAGTTGCCTCTTCTCTCCCATGATTCTTCCACAGAACCTTTACCAATGGCACTTTCTTATTCCTCAACTCTTTCACTTCATGTGCCAAAATAGCAACTCGTTCTTCTTCAAATGTCAGATCCGAGCTCACTTCAATGGATTCAACTGGCAAGATATGAGATGGATCCGATCTATACCTCCGCAACATAGAAACATGGAATACATTATGGATTCTATCCAACTCAGGTGGCAAGGCAAGACGATAAGCAACTGGCCCAACTCTTTCTAGAATTTCATATGGTCCAATAAAACGACGACTCGGTTTCCCTCTCCGACCAAATCTCAAAATCTTCTTCCAAGGAGACACTTTCAAAAATACTTTATCTCCAACATCAAATTCTATGTCTCTCCTTTTAAATCTGAATAAGATTTCTGTCGGTCTGAAGCTGCTTTTAACCGATCCTGAATTATCTTCACTTTCTCTTCAGTCTCTTTCACCAAATCAGGACCAATTAACTTGCCCCCTCCCATTTCATTCCAACATAAAGGCGTTCTGCATCTTCTACCATACAATGCCTCAAATGGTGCCATACCAATACTGGATTGATAACTATTGTTGTAAGCAAATTCCACAAGTGGCAAAAATCTGTCCCAACTTCCAGAGAAATCAATGACATAGCTTCTCAACATATCCTCAATAATATGTATCACTCTCTCTGACTGCCCATCTGTCTGCGGATGAAAATCAGTACTAAAGTGCAATTGAGACCCAAAGCCCCATGTAAACTCTTCCAAAACCTCGAAGTAAACCGGGGATCTCGATCAGACACTAAAGAGATTGGGACTCCATGCAACTTTACTATTTCACTTACATACAGCTCAGCCAATCTTTCAAGAGAGTAGTCCATTCTAACAGGAAGGAAATGAGCTGTCTTTGTCAACCGATCAACAATCACCCAAATAGCATCATGCTTCTTCTGAGTCAATGGCAAACCAGACACAAAATCCATTGTTACTCTCTCCCATTTCCATTCAGGCACTGTTAAAGGTTGAAGCAACCCTGTTGGAACTTGATGCTCAGCTTTTACCCTCTGACATGTGAGACATTTGGACACAAATTCCGCTATGTCTCTCTTCATACCAGACCACCAGTAGTGCTGTTTCAAATCATGGTACATCTTTGTACTTCCCGAATGCATAGAAAAAACCGATTGGTGTGCTTCTTCCAAAATGATCTTTCTCAAACTATCATCATTAGAAACACACAACCTATCCTTGAACCAAAGACTACCATCACTTTTTCACATGAAAATTTCGGTTCTCCCCATTTCGGCAATCCGATACAATCTTCTGAATTTTCTCATCCGCCAATTGAGCCTCCTTTATCTCATCCAACAATACTGGTCTCAACTATAGCTGAGCCAATAATGCACCATCATCACATACTTCAAAACTAGCATGCAACGCTCTCAACTCAACAAGCAACGAGAGCGAATAAACAGCCAAACCTGCTAAAGATTTTCGACTCAAGGCATCAGCAACTACATTCGCCTTACCAGGATGGTAATCAATCAAGCAGTCATAGTCTTTAATCAGTTCTAACCATCGCCTTTGCCGAAGATTCAGCTCCTTCTGAACACCCAAATATTTCAAACCTTTATGATCCGTATAGATAAAACATTTCTCCCCATATTAGTGTCGCCAAATCTTCAAAGCAAACACTATAGCTGCCAACTCCAAATCATGAGTCGGATAATTAAGCTCATGCGGCTTCAACTGCCGAGAAGCATAAGCTATGACTTTACCCTCTTGCATCAAAACACATCCTAAACCATTATGTGAAGCATCACTGTAAATCACATATGGTTTATCTTCCACGGGTAAAGCAAGAACAGGTGCATGAGTCAACATTTCTTTCAACTGCTCAAAGCTAGCTTGACACTGATCCATCCACACAAATCTAACTCCCTTCTGAAGCAATTTGGTGAGTGGAATAGCTATCAAAGAAAAACCTTTCACAAACCGTCGGTAATAGCCAAACCCAAAAAACTTCTAACTTCAGTTACAGACTTTGGTGGACTCCAATTCAAAATAGCTTCAACTTTACTTGGATTGACTCTTATACCATCCGCTGAAACTATATGACCCAGAAAAGTAACTTGGCCAAGCCAAAATTCACACTTCGACAGTTTAGCATACAACTGCTTCTCTCTCAAGACCTGTAATACAATCCGCAAATGCTTGTCATGCTCCTCTTCATTACGCAAATACACCAAGATATCATCGATGAAAACCACCACAAATTGATCCAGATAGGGCCTAAACACCCTATTCATCAAATCCATGAAAGTTGCATATGCATTCGTTAACCCAAAAGGCATCACCAAAAACTCATAATGCCCATATCTGGTGCGAAAAGCTGTCTTAGAAACATCTTCAGCTCTAACCCTCAATTGATGGTACCCTGATCTCAAATCAATCTTGGAAAACACTGATGCTCCCTTCAATTGATCAAAGAGATCATCAATCCTAGGCAAAGGATATTTATTCTTAATAGTCACTTTATTCAATTGCCTATAATCAATGCATAACCTCATAGTACCATCATTCTTCTTCACAAATAACACAGGAGCTCCCCAAGGAGAAACACTGGGGTGAATAAACACTTTATCCAACAACTCCTGTAACTGCACCTTTAACTCTCTCAATTCAGCTGGTGCCATTCGATAAGGAGTGATAGAGATGGGAGTGGTACCAGGCAACAATTCGATACCAAACTTAACCTCTCTCTCAGGGGGTAACCCTGGCAACTCCTCAGGAAACACATCTGAAAAATCTGCAACTGTGGTTATATTATCAAGTTGAGAACTCCCTACTCTAGTATCCACAACATGAGCAAGATAAGCATCACACCCTTTTCTAATCAACCTTCTAGCTGTTACAGCAGATACAAACAAGGATGCAAGTTGTCTCTGCTCACTAGATACCATCACACTCCTACCATCACTGGTTCTCAAGGTGACACACTTCTTTTGACAATCTACCACAGCTCCATGTTTAGACAACCAATCCATGCCTAAGATCAAATCATATTCTTTAAAAGGCATTTCAATCAAATCACCAAGAAACTCCTGATCTTGCACCACAACAGCACTGTCTCGATGCACCTTACTCACCACAACACTATGTCCTAAAGGATTTGTCACTAAGACATCAAATCCTAAGGATTCTGAATGCAATTCAGACACAGGCAAGATAGATGCACTAATGTATGAATGAGTAGATCCTGGATCAATTAAAGCAAGATCTGAAATGCCAAATAAAGAAAATGTACCCGCTATGACTGCTAAAGCATCTGGCTGCCTCTACATCACATACACCCTCTGAGAAGATCCGGCTTCATTTGGCCTACTGCCTCCGGATGATGATCCTCCTCTCTGACTATACCCAGATCGACCACCCCTACTGAAACCTCTACCTCCTCGACCACCTCTGCTGACACTGGGTCGAGAGGCTGTAGACTCAGCCTGCCTATGCTCCTGCATCTCAGGACACTCCCTAATGAAATGGTCAGGCGATCCACACCTAAAACACACAGCTGATCTACTAATCTTCCAGCAAACACCCACATGGTTTCTACCACAAAACTCACATGTAGGTGGAGTAGACCTCTGAATCACTGGAGTCGGAGCACTGACTACAGAAGCTGTAGGTCTCGGTCTTTGTCTCTGATACTGCACTGACCTACCCAGCTGTCTCTGACTCCTACTGATCCTCGGAACAAAACTTCCTCTACCCCTCTTCACAGATGAAGACCCTGCCTCAAACTGGGGTCTCCTTACCCTGGTCTCCTCCTTAGTAGCAGCTGCTGCAATGCTCTACGCTCTCTCAACACTTCTAGCTGCTGCAACTAGCTGAGAGAAATCCTGGTACCGAGAACCAGCCACGATGCACATAATAGAGGGCCTCAATCCCTCCTCAAACCTTCTGCACCGGTCTATTTCATCAGAGATAATTCCCCCGGCATAGCGACTCAACCGGATGTACTCAATCTCATATTTTGTTACCGTCCGGTTGTCTTGCCTCAAATTCAAGAATTTCATCTTCTTAATTTCTTTATACTCCCTCGGAGTATATCTGGTTGAACTCCCTAAGAAAATCCCCATATGATAATGTAGGTGGATCATCCATGGCATGAGGAATCGTCTTCCACCAGTCATAGGCATCTTTCTGTAAGAGGGATCTGGCATAGTCAAACTTCTCATCCGAAGTGGCTTGCAACTGAATGAATATCCTCTGTACCTTATCCAACCACTGCTCAGCCACTGCAGGATCAGTAGTGCCTAAGAAATCTTCAGCCCCATATTTTCTCAACTTGTCATAATGCCTTACCAGCACTTGAGGCTGTGGTAGTGGTGGTGGCTGCACTGGAGCTCCCCTCAACAGTTCTACCACATGCCTTAACCAACCCGGCAGAGTCTCCTCAGCAGCTGATCTCTCTGGCACAGAAACAGGTGCCTCACTAACCCTCTCAATCCTAGCTCCATCTCTACTCTCTTCAGGAGCTACACTTTCCGCACTACCCTCAACAAACTGTCGTGAATGAGATGCCATCTCTACCTATATCTGCAAACACAGTAGAATATTCCTCATTAAAGATCAAAGACTGCCATACCAAAACATGTATTCTACTCAAAAACCCACTTTAAAAATCAAAATATTCTTTTTCTTACAATTGACCTAGGTTGAGAATCTCAAACGTAGGCTCTGATACTAAAATAATTGTAACACCCCTATATCCCGTATACGTACACAGCATGCTAATACGATCGTAATATACATATACTGAATATAGAAATGCCACGATATACTTAACAAATGACTCATCCCTTTACAAAAACATGAACAAGTTTAAATCATTTAAAAGAAATTATAAAAGACAAAAGATAAAATGTTTAATTAAAAGCAGCAGAAAATATAACAAATATTTACAAATACTTATACATTAAAACTCAAGTTTTACAAAACATAAAGTATATACATGTTTGGCAGTATGTCTTTGATCTTTAAGCTCCACTATCAACACCTCAAGATCTAGATTCTACTCGGCCTAGATGAACTCTCCGGTTCTTCCCTATCACCTGCGCGATAAACCCCAATCACGCTAAGCCAACGGCTTAGTGGTACAAACTACAATGATATCATGCTATAATGAAATGCCAATGTCATACTTTCCAACATACAAGTGATTCTCAAGAATCTCATGTTTCACGACATTACTTTTCATTGTATCAAACATTTGTGTCATCAATCATAGGACATATTTAACTCAAAACAAGCCTAGATCTCAATATTTATTTATTTCATCATTTATAAATCACATGGAAAACAAAGACAAGCAAGGGCCCAAAAAGAAACTAATATGTTATTCAAAGTTCAGAGTTACTGCTTTGGTCCATATCATAATCATCAAGCCCGTAGGCAACATATATATATATCTCTATCCATGGATAGTGTAACAGACCCAGTCTCTTGGACCTCAACCCGGTTAGAACTGAGGAAATCCTCAACCCGGCTAGGCTGTTACTGTTTTTGAGGCTTACGACCCAGTCTTTTCACCACAAAAACATCACATTTCACATTTATCATTTCACATTTTTCAACTGGAATCGGCTTACGACCCGGTCTTTTCACCTATCCAGTGATTCATTGGCATGCCGCCAAACTCAGAACTCTGAAAGTTGAATAACACATTAGGCACACAATATTTTCATTTAGTAATATCTTTGTACATTTATTTCTCAATTCATTTCATTCTCATAATCAAATAGGCAATCATGCCTCCATTATCTCATTTGCATTATCATAGGCAACAACCATGGCCTCATATCTCAAAATATCTCAAATCACATTAATAAAATTCATCATATCACCATATCTTTCACATTTCATATTCCATATTTCATATAGACAAACATGCTTTAACCATCTCATTATGTCTCATCCATCATTTAAGTACTCACAATCAATTACATTGAACATCCATTAAGAATGATCATCATTGATATATATTTACATAGCAATTTACCTTATTCATAGATTTAGAATCTTCAACATACATTCCACATAATCCACATTGTGCACAACATAGCATTATTCATATGCATCATCAATGTTCACATTATATCCAACATAACTTTATTAATAAGCATCAACAATACATTAGATTTCATAACACATTTATAATCAAATGTATGTTAAGTCTCAACATCATATGAATGTATGCAATAATGTAGTTTGTACTTACCTTAAGCACCACTTATACAAATCTATACACTTCTTTTTCCAAGAATTCTTCACTTCTTAAATTAGGGCAAATCACCTTCTTCCAAAACCTAGTCCAAAAATGATACAATACATGAATTCCAATACAATTTATCACTTATTAACCTCATCTTAGACCTTTAGATCGCAAATTATAACTCAACATCACTAACTAAAGCCCACGGCCGTGGCCACCACAACCCCCACGGGCGTGGGTTAGAGAATGGTTCTGCCTCCCTTGCTCCAAACCTCCACGACCATGGCTATAAATGACCACGACCATGGCAACCAAGGGCCACGGGCGTGGCATCCAAAACATTTCTGCTTTTGACCAAATTCACATATTCTATGCTTACAACTCCAACAAACACAAACAACATGAAAATTTATGAAAATAATTGATCAAACTCAAGTTAAACATCACTTACCACTTCAAAACCCTAAAACCAACATCACCCTTACTCTTCCAATACCAACATCAACTTAACTTCTTATTTTCAATTCAAAACCAACACCACAATCATATAAATCAAACAAACACCAACATACTACCATCAACACAACCCTACTTTCAAATATCCACAATCAAACTCATAAACAACTTAAAACAAAACAAGAAAATCAAGAGAAACTTACCAAAATAATGAAACTTCTTGAATTTCCACTTAATCACTTGAAAACTCCTTCAATTTGATCTTAGAACTCAAAACCTTCCTCTTGCTCTCTTGTCTTGATAATATTCGGCCACCAAAGGAGAAGAAAAGAAAATGAAGAAACAAAGTCAAACTTTTCATCTCTTTAAACCTCCACCAAGCATTCCAAAATAAGAAATTACTTAAATATCATCTTCTATTTGTTTTAATTCTCTTTCACTTATTTCCCTTTTTAGTAATTTCATAATTAACAAAATAAATATCTTCTTCCTTTGACCATCACATTTGACTTTTATATATGTTGTATATATTTCCATATACACAACATATACACTTTCTTTTAAATTTCTCTTCTCTTTAAAATTTAACATATACATTCAATCCAATTACAACAATAATATCAAAACTTCTAGAGCATACTTTGGGATATTACAAATTACCAATAAGCCCTCGACTTTTTACAAAATTCCCTTTAAGCCCTTTCTTTGCTCGGGTTTTGCCCGGACTCCATTTCTACTGTTGATTGTTTCATATTCAACCCCTCGATGTCCTCTATGCACTCGTGTGTTTATTTTCTACTTTGGATTCATGTATAAATTTTAATTAAAATGACCAAAATGGCCCTAGTCTACATGTCTTTGTTTCTCTCTAATGAGGCGTTTCCTAGAAAAACCGTTACACGTCATTGCGATCCGATTTTTCTTTACTCTCCATTTTTGGAATCTGTATGTGCACTGTTAAGAACATCCAGTACAACTTTTGGAAATTACAGTCACTTCCTAAAAACTTTTTGAAATTACAGTCACCTCCCTAAAACTTTGCATTTTTCTTCAATTAGGTCCCATTGATCCTATAGCCTTATCTGGGGCCGTTGTCTGGAATTATCTTCTCCTTTCCCCTTCTATCATTGTGCATGTGACTATTATGCATAAATGTGGTGGGGCGGATGTTACAGTTGGAGTCGAAGATACTCTATTTATTTAGACATATTATGGGCAAGGATTTTTTTTCATCATCAAGGGTCATTGCTTCATCATCCATAATTAGCCTAAGCTTGTTTAGTAGCTCATCATCTTTAGCAGCTTCTCTATCCATATCATGACAAGATGACAAGATATACTCTTCATGAAGGTTGTAAGCAATGGTGCCCTTCCAAATTTAGGCAGAGAATTATTCTTAATGTTAGGCTTATCAGGCTCAGGCAGCTTTCCACTGTCAATCAAATCTTGGATTTTGTGCCTTAATTGAACAAAATTATCCATCTCATGCCCTTCCATTTGATGGAATTGACAGAAGACCTTGGCATCAAAATTTGATGGTGCAGGCTTATGTAGAGGCCGATGTGCCAATGGTTGTAGCAAATCCATTTTCATTAGATTTTCTAACATCTTTGACAACGACTCCCTTAAGTTTGAAAATTTATGCTTCTTTGTTGGCTTAGTTATTTCATTTTTCTCAACATCTCCTCTTTCCCTTTGACTTTTCCCACTAGGGTGTTAGCCGACCTTATTGCTCCACTTAGATAGCACATGGTTTGGTTGGTCTTATAGAATAGGGATTGAGCTCTCATTTTCCATTTTATCTCTATTAGTGAACATGTTCCCCATTGATGCTGCCTTTTCCATCTTTCTTATGTCAATGGGAGATGCCTCATTAGCATTGTTGATGATCTCCAGAATTTGAATCAATTGGGCCCTCATAATTTTAACCAATTGATCTAGTAGCTCGCCATCCTAGCTTTGACAACTTCATCAACTATGTCCCTTAGTTGTTTTGGATCCATCCTTCCAATGAAGTACTTGAATCAAAATCAATGTTGTAGGTGGTATCATTGTATGCTCTTAAATTACCATACTTCAGGGCTCTGAGCTAGAGAGGATCAATGATATGAGATGCGAATGTACGTATGCATGTATGCATAAACAATAAACAAACAATGGTAAATAGGACGTTCCTTCCACCTTATAACTTCCACACTCGAATGACGAGTATCTTTTCCTAGGTATATGGTTAACAAAAATACGAACATGGGATATTTTGTTTTTGTAAAGTTCCCTCAGACTGCTCAACCAATAGTTATATTTTAAAAATGAAAATCAGTTAATGATAATTCCCATTAATTAGGTTTTAATCCATTCAACCAACTAAAGTAGCTTTTATGCTATATTGGATTAAAAGTAAATTAAGAGGTTTATTATAAATAAATTTCTCATTTGAAAAAGTAACTAATGATTCATGCCAAAAACAAGCCCATGGTTAATAATTCGTAGTGTAAGCTAGACTCACAATTGATTTTTGGTATTCCATAATTGACCTAAATAATTTGTAAGCTCTTTGTAAGAAAATGTTGGGTGAAATAGTTTTTTCTGAAAAACCCATTGGAAAATATTTTTAGAAAAAAGGGATTTTTCACTTTGTATTTGAGTCATGAGAAAATAATTTTTGGTTTTTTTTAGAAAAGTTTTATGTCCAAAGACCATCTTGAAAAGTTTTGAAAATAGCTTTGGTCTTTTGGATTTAGAGGAAAATTTTATTTTGAACTTACAGTGTACTTAGGTCATATTAGAAAAAGAACAAACCAAATAAGCTATGATTTAAGCTAAGATAAATTAACCATAGTCAAACAACAAGCATTTAGGGTAAAAACCTAAGGAAAGTAACTAGGCCAATTACATGAGCTTTAGTCTTTGGGTTAAAAGGCTTAGGTTCCCATAGCAAGTATATAGTAAATGGTACAAGGCTATGAGTGGTTATGCCATGCTCGATCTCCATACCTTGAGTGAAAGTATGGTATCTCTCATATAACACAACATGGGTAACACGGGCATCCTAACTCACGCACACGATGCAAACTAAATATTGCAATTGATAATACCATGATAAGAAAGAATCAAATAATAAAAAACCAACGGAATCAACTTTCCTTATCCCCAGTGGAGTCGCCACTGTGAGCTGAAATTTTTGCCCCCACTCCCTGTAGAATGGTTCTTGTGACTTTAGCATTGTTTAGGCTCGGGGCCTCAGAGAACACGGGCCTAAGTCTGGAGAAAATGGAGTCACCATCCGGATGGGCTGGGAAAAAGAAAGGGGTGGATGACTCAATTTCTAAGGAATCCCCAACCGCCTAATGGGTTCAAAAAGTTGGGTAAGTGTGGGAAAGGTGAGAAACAACCCAGCACCCCTACAACACCCGGTTCTTTGGAACCGGCCTCCTTTGCAGGTCTTAATATTATGAAATTCTTAAATATAACGATATTATCCATACTACGTGTGATCATAAGAATAAATAAATAATTTATTTAAATCATAACAATGTCCAAACAAAATAAATAAATGGACACCCATCCAAGGATGAAAACATGTCCTTGCATCATCCATGTCTAAAACTAAATAGGATACCCACCGAAAAGGTGGAAATGTGTCCTTTACATTAGTCCAAAAAACTTTAAAATAAAATAAATTACATGATGCTTACTACATGAGGTACCCAAAATATGGAAACATACCTCTTACAAGGTTTTGAAATCAAAACAAATTATTAAAAATAGCCAACCATTCATTATAAATAAATCATTCATCAAAGGCATTAAACATCAATCAAAATATATAATAAACATTAATCTAATTTAAATAAAATAGTAAGTATATAAATTTAGGGTTCATACATGAATTTAGGGTTTCTTGTATTTTATGTTTAACAATTAGGATTTTGTAATTTAGTTTACTGGATTAATCAATTTGAGAAATATTTAATATAGAAGAAGTAATATAGCTACTGGATGTTTGAAAGATTTAAGGTTTGAAATAAGTTAGGGTTTGAATATAAGGAATGGATGTTTTGGATATAGGGTTTCAGAAGTTGTGTGAAAATAATAGTAAAATTTAAGGTTTAAATAAATAAGATTGAAGATCATGAAAGTTGGATATTAAATAAGGTATTTGGAAAGAATATGCTACTGTGATTTCAAAAAATAGATTTGGTTAGGGTTTTAAGAAAACAGTCTATTATTTTGTGGTTTTAGAAAAGTTTAATTAGCGTTTTAGATTTTAAAAATATGTTTTACGGGTATTAAGATATTAGGATTTTGAAAAAAGGTTTTTAGGGTTTTAAATAGAATTTGGATGGTAAATAGAATAATCAATCAAATAACAAAACATCATCTATTATATGTTTAAACAATTAATCAATTAAATGATGAAGCTACTCTAAACATAAATAAGTCAATAGAAACTCAAAGCTTAATTGTTGGTTCCACCACAACTTGAATTCTGGTTGAACAATAACCAAAGGTAGAGTATGCTACCTTTGATGGATTCCTTCTTGCTTGTTGCCTCTTGCTATTTCAAGTCCATGGTTCTAAAAAAGTCTTATCTCCTTAAAAGATCAAAGTCTCATGTCTCAAGCTTAAAAGTATGAATAATTGCCAAAAGTCCCTTTTCTGTGTTTTTTTATTTGGTATTTATAAGAAAAATCAAAAACTAATACTAATTGGTTAAGGAAATAAAATTAAAAACCAAAACCAAGTAGAATAGGGTTTCAAAAAAAAATTATCTTGGCGAAAATTACAGTGGCAAAAATTGCTGCAGGGCGCGCGGGCTGGGCGTAGGCTAGGCATGGGCTAGGCGAGGGCCAATGGCTAGTTCGTCGCAGGAAAAACCTGTGATGAATTGGCTTCTGGCCAATTCGCCACATTTAAAACCTTTGGCAACTTGGTTTGTGGATAATTCATTGCAGGTTTTTCCTATGGTGAATTGGCCCGAGCCAATTGTCGCTAGTGACGAAAAATTTTATCGCCTATTTTGCCCGTCACCGATTTCTATTTTCAATTTTATTTTATTTTTTTTCTTTTCTTCTTCTTTTTTATTGTTTTAATTGAAAATAAATACCATAAGTAATAAATATTATTAAAAATACCACAAAATTTATTTTGGACTATTTAAAAATATTGGACTGGACTGGGTCAAAAATTAAGGGTCTACAGTTGGAAGGTTCGTTCCTATTATGTTGATTTGTTTTGTTTTTTTTTTAATTGTGCATCCATTCCTACATGCATACATACATTGCATCTTATATCATTCTTTCTGACTCACAGCCCTAGAGTATAGTAGTTCAAGAGCCTGCGATAACCCAACCTATGTAGCGATGTAGAATCCAGTAATGACTCAGTTAGCTTCTCACCAAAAGCAATGGAGCAAGAATAGATTCAGAGGATGATAATCAATGCAGTCAATGCTAAGATGGAAGAGCTAAAAGGGGTCCTAGATGAGGCCATTGAAAGCCAAATGGCTACAATATTTGGGAACACTACTGAAGCATCTGCTCGTACCAAGAAAGACAAAGGGAAGGCTAAGGTCGGTGAAGTATCCTTCGATGACGACATGATGGTTTTGGATGATGATGAATACTAGGCTTAGTACTTTCAAGATCCTTAAGATAAGAAGGTGTCAAAAGTTATGGAGAAGGGAACTATTGAAAAGACTGAGACTTCTGATGTGGAGAAGATGATTGCTAACTTGGAGAAGAAGTTCCAGAAGAAGCTAAAAATCGAAGAGATGTCAGAAGTGGACAAGCTATTTGAACAAGATGATGAGGTCCCTCATAAATTCAAGATGCCATTTTTGCTAAGTTTGATAGAACTGGAAACCCTCATTTCATATGAAGCAGTATATCACAGCTATACAGTCTGCCTAAACTATTAAGGCTCAAACTTTAAGGTACTTTATGCTTTCATTGGATCCCGTTGTGCAGAATTGGTTCAACACCTTAGAGGATAGTACTCAAAAGAGTTAGGATTTGCTATACAAGGACTTCATACAATAATATGGGTATAATGCTGAGTTGGAGGTTACTTTGATGGAGGTTGATTCAATTAGGCAAAAGTCGAATGAAATTTTTTTTTACTATGTAAAGAGGTGGAGGAACAAGGATGGTTTGCTTAAGAAAAGGCCTGATGAATTAGATCAGATTAGGATGATTATAAGAGGGGTGTTGTCTAGTCTTCATGAAAGAATGTCTAAGACCCTCATCAGAGAATTAAAGGATCCTTTTCAAGCTAGTTTGAAAATTAAAGAGTGGGAAAGGGAGAAGAACCACTTTTCTGCAAGAAGAAATGAGAAAGGGAACTGCCAGTCTGGAATTCAAAGCAAGAAAAAAGCGGGCGACGTTAATACAACTGGCCATGGCAGTTGAAGATAGTTTCTAGAGTTGCATAAAATATTGTCTTGGGTTCTCAATAAACTGTAGAAAAAGGGGTTGTTATAACCATTAGTCCCACGCTTATTGCCAAATCCTTTGCGACCTAATTTTGATGCTAAGGCATTTTTCCAATTCAACCAAATACAAGGGCATGAAACAGACAAATGCTTGAGGTTGAGACATGAAATTCAAAATTTGATTGATAGTGGGAAGTTACCTAAACCTAACAAGCCTAGAACGAAGGACAACTTGTTACCAAGGTTCAACAGGGTTACACCATCGACGAATTTCATGATCGGGGAGGCTTGAATGATAGTTTTGTGTTGTCTTCTTTCCAAGATGTGGCAGTCAAAGAAGTAGTGGTGTTTAGCAAGATGAAACAAAGCTTTGGTTGGAAAGGAATTAGCAATATGTATGGTGAGTGAATTTTAGGATTCAACTGATAGTGATGATGATTCTGATCCCATGAAGGAAGAGTGGATCTAGTCTGAGTCCAAAGAAGATAAAGTTATGAACACCCAATCTAGTAAGCCTTATGCAAGGCCACCACCAAAAGAAGTGGAAGCTGATAAGGGGAAGCATATTGAAGCTGGGAATAATAAAGAAGAAGATGATGTTGTCTTTAATCAGTTGAAGAGAACACAAACCACTATCAGCATATGGGATTTGCTAGCTACATCAAAAGAAGCATCGAGAAACAATGGCCAAGGGTATGGCTAGCATGCCAATTTCCAATTCTATAACACCAGAGGAGTTGGTTAATTTTGTTAAAGTGGAAGGAGTGATGAAGTGTGGGTGTCACATCCGCCCACTGTATTTATGTCTAGCAGTCATGTGCACAACAAGAGAAAGGATTTGGAGAGGTCATCTCTGATGGCGGTTCCTAGAGAAGGTCGCAGGACCAAAGGGACTTAATTGCAGAAATGCAAAGTTTTGGGGAGGTAACTGTAATTTCCAAAAGTTGTACTGGAGGTTCTTAATAGTGCACATACCAGACTCTAAAAATGGAGAGTAGAGAAAAATCGGGTCGCAACGACGTGTAACGATTTTTCCAGGAAATGCCCTGTTAGAGAGAAACAAAGACATGTAGACTAGGGGCATTTTGGTCATTTTAATTAAAATTTATACATGAATCCAAAATAGAAAATAAACACAAGAGTTCGTAGAGGACATCGAGGGGTTGAATATGAAACAATCGACAGTAGAAACGGAGTCCGGGCAAAACCCGAGCAAAGAAAGGACTTAAAGGGAATTTTATAAAAAGTCGAGGGCTTATTGGTAATTTTTCAAAATGACTTGGAAACTTAAAATAGACCTTAAAAATAGAAAGTAGAGGTCAAGAGGATCAAGACCATATGTAGTTTGCCTCGTGGAACTTCACGGTTTAAAAGTTATGATCGATTAATCGCCGGAGCGAAAAATGGGCCCAGTTCCATGTGGGTACTATATGGGTGACATGGAACAAATTGGGGTATCAAATGGGAAGAGGGAAAAGTTGGAGGACTTGATTGGAAAGAAAAATATAAAAATCTTTTGATGGCCAATCATAATTAGCCATTTAGCCTTTATAAAAAGAAGAAAAGAAAGAGGGATGGACAAATGGCCCTAAGGCATTCATCCAACCCAAAAGTGGACATCATTTCCACTATATATATCATGGCAAGAAGAACAAAAACTCTCTCCCACAAACACTCCAAACCGTCGGCCTCCATAGGAAGAACACCAAAGAATTTCTAATTTTTATCAAGTTTGATTCAAGTTCAAGGTGAGTTTTAAAGTTTTAAAGCATGTAGATTTCAATTCTTGTATCAATTTTAAGTATTTATATATTTATTGGAAGATTGGAAATTAGGGTTCTTATGGTGGATTTGGGGAAAATTTTAAGTAGTGGTGATATTGATTAATTAAATGGAAGAATCAAGGTTTCTAAGGTTTAATAAGGTTAGATTAGGATTTAGTTTGAAAAGAAATGGAAGGGTAATGTATGTTTTAAATTTCTAAGGTTTATGTTTAAGGTTGTATTCTTGAATTTCTTGAAGGAGAAACAAAGATTAAGGAAGGATAAGAATGAAAAGCAGAGGGGAATTTAAAAGAACAAGGTTTGGTACTTTACCTTGGAAGAATTAATTTTCTTTTCATTTTCTTACCAAAACTTTATCTATAGAACTTTTGCTATGGATGCATAAATGTGTTGTTTGAGTTTGAATTCAATTGTTGAGTGGTATTTTTAAATCCATGTAGTGATTGGGTTGTTTAAATTCAAATGAAATCTAATGTTTCCAATGATTTTGGTAAAAGAGTTTATGAACTCCATTTAGTCTAAATTGATTTAAACAATCAAGTTATTTTAAAAGGGAAGTGTATAAGCCTTCATTATATTATTAGGGAAGCTTTGAAATGGGTTTAAAATAGAAAAATAAACAATTTTGCACCAAATGCAAGTGTGGGCCGAATTGGTGTCCTTTGGGATCCAATTCTTGACCTAATTTTGGGCAGCCAGTTGAGGCAGCAAACGATGGAATTTTTTTATGAAATTTTTCATGCAATTAGCCAACATATGAAATAAGTTTCCTGTAAAATTTCAGCCAAAAATAAGATCATTTACTTGGCCAAATGCATGACTGAAACGGACTGAAATTTTGACTAAAACCCAGATTTTACTGTTCATTTGGTCATGCCATTTTGCGTTGCTGATTTTACGTGCCGTGACACTATTCATTTGGTCAATTTGTAACCTTTTGAGGAATATTTTAAAATGTTTGATATGTTTATTGTGGATGTTAAATATGTGAAAAAGAGTAATGGTTTGACTAAAGAATGTGGTGCGCGGCGTAAATGGCAAAGCGCGACGGGAATTAAAATGATTTCTCGAGTTATTCTAAAATGAAGTTTGAGACTTAAATTGAATCATTTTAACCTTTATGCTCTACTGGGTAGTCAGGGGTGGTAGATAAGGGTATGGTGCACTATACTAACTTATGCAGTACTGCTTGATATTGTGATTAAATTGTTATGATCTGAACTCAATGGTGAGGGCCATTGAAGCCAGTGGTGAGGGCCATTGGTTATAACCAGGATGGTGAGGGCCATTCCTGTGATATGATAATGGTGGTGAGGGCCACCTATGTTACAGTGATGAGGGCCACTGCCTTATCGCTATGGTTCCCTATATACCAGTAGGGCCAAAGTCCTGTTTTTCTAAACTACGTAATGCAAAATGAGTTTGAATTATGATTTTTACATTTGTTGAAAGCATATTTACACTGAATGTACAATAACTTCCATTGGTTTAATGTTGGTTGATTTTTGATTCAATTATTTCCTTTTATTTCAAATGCTTTCATGTTTTACTTTTATTTTCATTGGTAAAGTACCCACTGAGCGACATTGCTCAGCGAGTTAAGTTTTCCTTGACTCGTAGGTTCGGAGCAGTAGCTAACTCTTGGGAAGCGACGACCAGACCCACAACATCTCAGGGTAGATCTCTTAGTTTCCATTATGAGTTAGCTAGTTGTGGCATGTATATATATATATATATAAGATTGAGAATTACTATGTTATATTGTACGTTAGTAGTATGTAATAATAATAAATCTCTACTTTATTTTGTACTAGAAGTGTAAATTCTTCTTGCAGGTTTGTAGTTGAGGTTATAAGGGGGATTCATTAGGAGTGTATTGATACTGATTGTGTTCGCATTGGTTTGTGTAAAAATGTTTTCAAAAATCAGAAAAACCAGTTTTGTCGACACTTGGGACCCAATTTCTAGGCGAACCTCTGGCAAAATTTCTGTAAAAACCGGAACAAAAATTTGACTAAGTAAAATTGGTAGCAACATTAGGTTAGTGTGGCGCCTCTACTCGGCTTATACACGTAGGCCGGGAAGGGGTGTTACAGTGAGGGGGATCAAAAGAAGAACGAGATTGATCTGGGGATGGTATCATTTTTGGATGTTGATTTTCCAGAAGAAGGAAGGGACGATATTCATCCGCTTTTCATCAAGGTAAAAGTTAAAGGGAAATTAATTCCATGTGTAATGGTTGATTATGGATCAGCTATAAATGTTTGTCCACTCAAGATCTTGCAAAAGCAAGCTATGTCGACAAGGGATATAATCCCAGCTGAGGTGACAATTAGGGCTTATGATAATACCAAGAGGCATGCTGAAGGAACCTTCAAAGCTGTTGTGAAGGTTGGTCCTATTGAATCTATGGTAGAATTTGAGGTTTTAGACATACCATTTACTTTTTCACTACTATTAGGATGACCATGGTTTCATCCTATTAGTTGAGTTCCTTCTATAGTCCATCAAAAGATAAAATTCCCAAATGGGGATGAGACAGTGGTCATCGAGGCCGAGGATAATGAAGTGGTGAATGCATTGATGGTTGAGAGGCCTCTCAATGGGTTCCAAGTAGCTGTTATTTCTAATGATGAGATGGTGGATCCTAAAATCTTGGACATGATGAAGAAAATGAACCATCTACCTAGCACTGGGCTTGGAAAAGGGAAAACAGGTGTGACAAAGCTTTCAGACTTCAAGACTCAGACTACCAAGAAAGGGTTAGGGTATGATGAAGCTAAAAAAGATGTTCAACCAAAGAAGAATAAGAGGATGAGCTTCCCACCATTTAAGGAGGCTTTTTTCAAAGCTCCAGTCATGGGACAACTCCAATGGAAGCCCAAGCCAGTTATGTTCATGGGAAAGCTGATCCCGCATTTTGAGATTTTTATTGATGTTACTGAACTGGTGGAATAGATGAAGAAATAGCTCATCTTGCTAGTTAACAAGGAGCCTAGTCAAGAATAGAAGATGGAAGCTATTTTGAAAGTCCTGAAAACTCCAAAGCAAATTGTTGCTTTAGTTGAAGAGAAGTTTGAAGATGTTCTAGTTTATGATTTTGAGAATAATGATTTTGATTTTAATTTTAATTTTTTTGCTTTGTATGAGGATGATGGTGTTTTCTTTTCCAAGATGAATATAATAAAGTCTAATTTTGCTTACTTGTGTAATGTTTTCCTGATGGTTGCATATATTCAAGTAGTGATGACATGAACATTTTTCATATTAACTCTTTTGACACACAAGCATTAAATTTGGGAACAACCGATAATCCTAAAAATATTAGCATAGCATTCGGCCTTACTCTTGAAGAGAGCAAGAAAGATTTGAAAAAATATTTAAGAAATATGAAGAAGTCTTTGCTTGGTCTTATGAGGATATGCCTGGGATTGATCGAGATATAGCCAAGCACTTAATTCCTACCTACACCCACATGAAACCTGTCAAAGAAAAACTTAGATGGTTAGGCCAGAATGGATAGAATTGGTTAAAGAAGAAGACACTAAGAAGATATAAGTCAAATTTCTTAAAGTGATAGATTACCCTGACAAGTTAGCGAACATAGTTCCTGTGCCAAAGAAAGACAAAAGAATTAGGGTTTATGTGGACCATAGAGACTTAAATAAGGCTTCTCCCAAAGATGATTTTCTTTTGCCCCATATAGATGTCCATATTGATAATGCAGCCTCTAGCGTGCTACACTCATGTGTAGATGGATTTTCTAGATACAATCACTTAATGGTCCAAGAGGATAAAGCTAAAACTGCCTTCATCACTATGTGGGGTATATTTTGTTACAGGGTGATGTCATTTGGGTTAAAGAATGCTGGAGAAACTTATCAAAGGATGGCTACCACCTTATTCCATGACATGATGCACAAAGAAGTCGAGGTCTATGTTGATGACATGATGGTTAAGTCAGATACAAGGGAGCAACATTTCCAAAACTTAGAATTATTCTTTTATGGGCAACAAAGTATAAGCTAAGGTTGAACTCGAAGAAGTGCAAGTTTGGGGTTACTTCAGGTAAGTTGTTGGGACATATGATAGGTCCAAATGGCATACAAGATGTCAAAACAAAACAAAATAATAAGCTAAGGCAATCCAGGATATGCCAGCCCCTAAGACGAAGAAGGAAGTTCAGAGGTTTATTGGTAGATTACATTACATTAGCATATTCATAGCAATGCTTACCACGATCTGTGAACCGATCTTTAAATTGCTTAAGAAGAACCATCCAGTCAAATGGAATGATGAATATGAAAAGGCCTTTGAGTGTATTAAAAAATATTTACTAAATCCATCTGTTTTAAAGCCACCTAAACCCGACAAGCCTTTGTTATTATATTTGGCAGTAAAAGAAGAGTTGATAGGAGTAATGATTGCCTAAGCATATGAATCGAGAGCTGAGTATACAATTTATTACTTAAATAGAAAGCTCCTACCTTATAAAAAAAAATTAAGTATAGTGTCATTGAAAAGATATGCATAGCCATGGTTTGGTCATTTAAGAAGTTGCAGCATTACTTTCAATCTTATAGTGTGTAAGCAATTTCTAGAATGGATCCAGTCAAGTATCTAAGGGAAAAACCTTCTTTGATTAGGAAATATGGCAGATGGTTGATCATTTTAGAAGAGTTTGAAATCAAATATGTAACCAGGAAAACCATTAAAGGTAGAGCCATAGCAGAATTCCTAGCCCAACAACCATTGCCATACAGTGAGGAAGGGGTTTTGGAATTTCCCAATGAACATTTTGAGGCCATAGAAATACAATGTTGGAAGATGTACTTTGATGGAGCAATTAACAAAAAAAGTGCTGGTCTAGGGGTAATTTTGGAATAGCCCGAAGGAGAGCTTATCCATCTAGCCAAAAAGTTGAAGTTTAGGGCAACCAATAACATGTTGGAGTACAAAGCTTATATTTTTGGGCTGAAAACCCTTATGATCATGAAGGTTGATAAGATATAGATCTTTGGTGATTCTTTATTAGTAGTATCCCAAGTAAATGGTGTCGTACCACGATTATCTAACCATGACAAAGAAGAATATCAAAGAGGAGGAAAACAAGATGGTTGATGCCCTAGCCACATTGGCTTCGATATGGGAAGACCCTATTAAGTTATTTCTTAAGCCTCTGGTTTTGACCAGTTCATCAACTTCTTATTATGAATATGAAATAGTTATGAAAATCGATATGGACCATGATGTGTGGTGCGATACCATTAGATGGCTTTTCAAAAATAGGGAGTATACGCAAGATGGAATAAAAGAAGAGAGAAGAGCTATAAGATGATGGTCTTTGTAGTACATTACCTTTGATAGCGAGTTGTATCGAAGATGGCCCGATGGAGTGCATTTAAGAAGCTTAAGAAAGTCTGAAGTCGAGCAAATTATGTTTGAAATACATGTCAGAAGTTGCGGACCCAACCTGAATGGGTTAGCCCTAGTGAAGAAGATAATCTGATAAGGCTATTATTGGTTGACCGTGGAAAGTGACTGTGTTGATTTTGTGAGAAAGTGATAGTAGTGCCAAATGCATAGGAATTTGAATCACCTGTCTCCTAAAGATCTACACTCCATGTCTTCTCCCTAGCCCTTTGCAACTTGGGGAATTGACATTATTGGGGAGATACATACGATGGCTTCAAGTGGTCACCGATTCATTATAGTAGCAGTTGATTACTTTTCAAAATGGGTTAAAGCCGATTCATTCAATAAGGTGGGGGCAAGGCAAATGATAGGTTTGTTAAAAAGAATGGTATCTATAGCTATGGCATCCCGCACAGTATGTTATCTGATAATGGGTGTAGTTTCAAGGAGCAGTTAAGGATTTATTCTGGAAGTACCAGATTTGTCATCACTAGTCTTCCCCTTTTAGATCAAAGGCTAATGGTGCAGTGAAAGCAATGAACCAAATTATTAAACGGATTCTATCTATGATGACCAAGACATATAGGGATTGGTCAAAAAATGCTTCCTTTCTCTGGGCGGGGGAGGGGGGGGGGGGGCGGGGGTATAGGACCAATGTACGAACCCTGACTTGAATGATGCCTTTTTCCTTATTTTATGGGATGAGAGCTATGTTGCCGATTGAGATTGAGATCAAATAGCTACGGGTGGTACTTGAAGCTGAATTGTCTGAGACAGAATGGGTAGCAAGCAGATTACATAACTAGCTTTATTATAAGAAAGAAGGTTGAAGGCATTGTATCATCACCAGCTATGTCAAATAAAAATAGCTTGGGTCTGCAACAAAAGGGTTAAGGCTAGAAGACTTAAAGTCAGTGATTTAGTGTTGAAACAATGCAAACCTAATGTCCCTGATCCAAGAGGAAAGTTTAGACCTAGCTGGGAAGGACTATCTGTTGTGAAGTAAGTCATGAAAGGATGCAGTCAAGTTGTCAGACATGGATGGGAATGAGTTTAGTGAGCCAGTGAATATGGACAGGTTGAAGAGGTTCTATGTTTGAGATAAAAAAAAGCTTGCTAGGTTGAAAACTGAAAGGGCGACCTAGGCAAAGTTAGAGCAATCCGCTAGTTTTGAAAACCCAAAAGGGCATGCTAGGTAAAAATTAGGGTTAAATGAGTGAAAATTGTCAATTAGAAAATCCAAAAGGGTTGGTCGATGACAGGAGTAATTTTTTGTATGCTGGCTTATTGTTTTTGGTTGTTCTATAATTTAATAAATAGAGTTGATTTTAAAATTATTCAATGTGCACTATTTTTATTTATTTAATCATTTGGGTAAGATAAATACCACAGTAGCAAAAGGTGATGATAAATTATAAAAGGAAAGAAAACATATTTTATTAATTATTATTGTTCATCCTAACATTATTTATTCTAAAAATTGACAAATGTAAAATCTATGGAAAATGACAAGTGTAGCATGCAGGCCAGCTTTGCTTCAGTCGATCCAAGAAGGCTTCGGTCAGATGTGGCATAACCAAATAAGGAGTGAACTCAGAACCTTGAGGCACAGCTCCATGTTGATGATGAGGATCATATCAAGTGCCTCAATGAAGAGCAGCAAGGGGAACATACATCAGATACGTTAGAATGGTCACATGCGTAATATTCCACCAAGGTACCAACCAACAAATGTTAATCACAGCTCATGAGTGAACCCAATTGATCCAGTCAATGTGTGAGATAGCAGGATGGCGTAATTTTTTAGTAGAACGATGTCGTAGTAGATATTTGATGAAGTCCATAGAAGGGGTGTCAAGTAAGAAGAGGTGCTCTTGTAGCCAGATCTGTAAAAAGGATAGCCATACTCGTAAAAAAAAAAAAGAGAAGAGCCTGTTAGGTTGAAAACATGCAAGGGCGACCTAATAGTTCTGAAAACCTACAAGGCTAGGCTAAGCAAAAGTTAGAATAAATAAAAAAAGTCCGTTGGATTGAAAACCCACAAAGGTGGCCTAGACAAAAATTAAGACAACTCGCTAGTTTTAAAAACCAGTAAGGGCGGGCCAGAATAAAATTAGAGCAATGAAAATAAAAAAAGCATAAATTGAAAACCTGAAAGGGCATTTTAGTTAATTACCTGAAGTAGCAGCGGACTCCCAGCCAACCTCTTTGAAGATTCTATTTTGAATTGGTCTAGTACAGCTAAGGTTTCGGCTAAGATCACAGTTACTGGTGATAAGCCTTCTTCCATTTGGTCCATGATGTCCAGTACTTGCCGATCGATGTCAGTATCGGCAGAAACAGGAAAGAATTGACAAAGCAAACTCTATGTTATTGCAATGTTACTACAAGTGCACGGGTCGCGCAAGTAATAAAGTAGTGAGTAAGATATCGTTCCACTGGAGACAAGGTCATTTACTAGTGCAAATCTCAACTGTTGTTTAGCAACCCAATAGTTTTTGTGGTGATTAAAATGAAAGATGAATTACTTAATAAATTAAATTAAAGAAAAATTATGTATTGCACAAAAAGATCTGATGATAAAAACACTATCCAGATATTGAATCCTCCTAGCATTAAAAATATTTATGAATATCAATTCAATTAAATCAAATAATAGTGCTGAATTAGAATTCCTCTAAATTGGACTAAAACCTCTCTCGAGTGAGTTAATCCCTAATCACTAAGTAGAATGCCAGGAATCTCTTCTCAAGCATAATTAAATAGATCTCGCAATGTGAACAAGGAATTATAAACCAAAGGATCTTGTAAGTTTATCTCTAGCACTCCAATCAATCCTTAATCCTCATGAGAATTCTATTCATATCAATCTTTCTCAAGTCAATAATATGAAAATTGCAGCCAATCAATAAGCATGCTATTATCAATTGGAAATAAAAAATTAAGAATCATAAGAATAAGACAACTCAATTAAATGATTTAATTAAATAAAATCTATTCAATCCATATAATAAAAGCTAGGGTTCATCAATATCAAGATAGATATGATTTAGCTCATGTTCATAACCAGAAAACCAGAACAAAAGAAATAAGTAAAATAATTCAAACAACCCATGATGAATGTTTTGTGTTTCTTCACTTCAATCCTTGATTCTTGATTTAAATCTCATGCAGATTGGATCTTCACCTTCAGTCTCAGATGAAAAGGCTCTTTTTCTTCTAAGGAAGTAAGCTCTAAGTGATTAACTTGGTACCTAATTTAGCACTTCAACTCAGATTTTATAGCCTAGAAACTTTGCCTGACACGTCCAGTGACATGGCCATGTCGCTAGGAGTGTCAACGATGTTGTTTCCAACTTTAATGACATTGGTAGTACATGCCCATGTCCTTAGGCATGTTGCAACTACTGTAATTAAGGATTAATGACATGTTCATTAACACGCCCATGTCCTTGGGCGTGTCAAAGCTTCTGTAATGTAGGCAAATGACATGGTCATTGGCACACCATATTATTGGGCGTGTCACTTGAAAAATGTGTCAAAATAGCTCTTTTCCTTGTCTTTCATCTGTGATTTCAGCCTAAATGACCATAAGGCCTCAAAAGGTAAAAGATTCTTGAAATCAACCCTATTAAGCACTTGAGCAAACAAATTAAACTCAATTTGACAATAATTACACAAAGAAATAAGGACAAAAATAGCATCAATTATACACTTATCAAATTCCCCCACACTTGAGTTTTTGCTTGTCCTCAAGCAAACCAAATCACTATAATAAATAGAAATTATGAACCCCTCTATATCCAAAGAGAAAAGAAAAGTTTGACAATACTCGAATCAGAAAATCCGACATTCTCAACTAAAAACTAATTCTCAAACATAACAGCTGAATTAAGAAATTTCAAAACAAAAATTTCACATATCTAAAATTTAAAAATCCACAATTACAAGATTGAGTGTAAAATTTCAAGAAATCAAAAGTCATGAAAAAAGTAAGAAAGTGTAAATTTTCTCTTAAGTTCTCTGACCCCTTTTTTTAACTCGTAACTTGCATTGCTATTATTTTTTTTAAAAGAGCCCTACTTGTTTGAACTGATATTAGCTTTTTGATGCAAAGGTAAACATTTGTAATGCCAATCCCTGGTTACTCAGCTAGAATCACCATTCAAATGGCTACTAGCACTATTCATGGTTCCAACTCATTCGTTTCAATTCAAAAGGTAAAATCAGTGGAACAGGGATAAAATTTTAAAGCTCCTGAAATATTTTTTTTTTTATTTTAAGATAAGTGGTCAGGAACTTAAGATACTAAAGATGTCATACTAAGTTTGACTCAAGTATCTAAGGAATCTTAACATGATAAAAAATGTAGCTAAGGTTTTAAGATTGAGGTGTGTGCAATTCTCATCAATCAACAACCTAATTATGACTATTACATTCGGTCTTCAACAATTGATTAAGATAGCCAAGTTAACCTCAACAAGATATTGTCATTTAGTGAATCAAGCATAAATTTAATATAAAGAGGAACCAATTCAATTCATGCTATTATGGCAATCTAGATTACTTGATCCCAAAAACAAGTTAAAGAAACCAAATGAAACAAATGAAGAAAATGACACTAATGAGGTTAATAACAATAAGACTCAATCTTAGAAATGGACCTCTCCCCCACACTTAAAATCCACATTATCCCCAATGTCTGGAAAATAAGAAATATAAGAAAAGAGATAGAGAAAATAGTGAAAAGTCAGTTTAAATGGAAGTTGACATGTTTTTAAAAAATCGTTGACATGCCCACAAACACGCACATGTCAATGGGCATGTCAATGATACTGCATCTGAGATAATACAACACGTCTAGCGACATAGGCATGTCACTGGGCGTGGTGTTGCTACTATGATTGGAACAAAATAACACATTCATCAACATGGGTGTGTCATTGCGCATGGCATTGCCACTGTGACTCCTCAAATTTTATCCAAAATGACACGACCAATAACACGGAAGTGTAACTGGGCATGTTGTAGCTATTGTGTTGCAATTTAAATGGCACATCCAGTGACATGGGCATGTCACTGGGCATGTTACAGCTGCTATCTCTGAAAATGAATGACATGGGCTTGTCTAAAAGCAAGCGCAAGTTATTACCCCTCAAAAGAAAATTTTCCTCTACATATTCAAGTGAACGTAAAATAATACACCACCAACCAATGATAGAAGAAATAAAAATCAAAGAAACAAGCTAAAAACATGAAAATTAAAGAAATAAATATTAAAAACAAATCAAATGGTGGGTTGTCTCCCACCCAACACTTCTTTAACGTCATATTAGTTGGACGTTCAAGGGTAATTTCACCTAGTTTTGGAGGTATAAAACCTCCTTTAACTCCTTCAATTCTCCCCCTAAATATTGTTTGAGCCTTTGCCCATTCACCTTTAAATCCCCTTTCTAGATGAGTAATTTCGATCGTCCCATAGGGAAAGACTTCTTTGACTGTAAAAGGGAAAAACCATCTTAATTTTAACTTACCTAGAAAAAGTCAAAGCCTCAAATTGTGCAATAATACCTAATCTCTGGCTTGAAATTCTTTTCGTTCCTCAATGCGAGCATCATGCCATCTCTTAGTTCGCTCCTTATACATCCTTGCATTATCATAAGTCTAAAATCTCCATTCATCCAGCTCATTGATCTGTAATTTCCTCCTTTCATCTGCATTAGCTAGATCAAGGTTAATCTATTTTATAGCCCAATAAGCATTATGTTCAATTTCTATAAGTAAATGACAAGCCTTTCCATATACTAGCCTAAATGTCATAGTACCCAAAGGAGTTTTGAATGTAGTCCTTAAGGCCCATAGAGCATTTTCCAATTTTTCAGACTAATCCTTTTTAGGACCACTCTATAGTTTTCTCAAGAATTTTCTTTATTTCCCTATTTGTGTTCTCAACATGGCCACTAGTTTGGGGATGGTAAGGAGTAGAAAACCTATGTGTAATGCCTAGCCTTTCGAAAACTTTTTGAAGATAAGCGTTACAAAAGTGAGTACCTCTATCACTTATGATCGCTTTCGGTGTACCAAATCAAGAAAAAAATTTTCAAAAACTTCATCACTATCCTAGCATCATTCATTGCTAACGCTTGGGCTTCAAGCCATTTGGAGACATAATTTATAGCTACAAGAATATATTTGTTTCAAAAGGAACTAGGAAATGGTCCCATAAAGTTGATATCCCATACATCAAAGACTTCACACACTAGAATTCCATTTTGGGCTATCTCATAAAGAGATGAGATGTTTCTAGTTCTTTGGCAATGATCATAACATTTCACAAAGTCATAGTTGCCCTTAAACAAAGTGGACTAATAAAATCCTGATTCTAGTACCTTTTGAGCAGTCCTATTGGCTCCCATATGACCACCAGCTAGTCCGGGCGTGGTAATGACAGAGAATATTCATTGTTTCGTGCCATACCACACAACGCCAAATCATATGGTCCTCACATAACTTAAACAAAAAGGGATCCTCCCAAAAGTAATATTTTAAGTCGAAAATGAATTTCTTCTTTTTCTTTATAAGTTAGATTCATAGGGAGTTCCCTAGTAGCCAGGTAATTAGTAAAATTTGCAAACTAAGGCATTTCAAAGTGTGAACCACTTACCTCACTTACCAAGGCATAAAGCTACTCATTGGGGAAATGCTCATCAATGTCCCCTTCTTCAAACCGCTCTAAGGTTGGATTCTCCAAGCAAGAAAGGTGATCTGCTGCCAGCTTTCCAGATCCCTTTTTTTCTTGAATCTTTAAATCAAATTCCTACAATAACAAAACCAAATGAATTAGCCTAGGCTTTGCATCTGTTTTTGAAATTAAATACCTTAAAGCTGAGTGGTCCTATAATATCCCATATAGTACCCTAAATTTTTGGATATGTTAATTATTGAATTGGATTAAATGATTTAAAATGTATTTATGATTAAGTGAAAGGATAATAGGAAGATGTGTATATGTTATGTATATGGAGATATATATGCATTATATACAAGTCAATAAGTTGAGTTTGTCAAATGAGATATTTGAATTAATTATATTAAATATTGTTAGGGGAGGATGATATTTAAATGGATTTATTTAAGTTAGTGGAAGATGATGTAAGTGGGTTGATTATTTTATTGTTTAATTGCCTGGCGAAGAATGATTTGGGGAAAGATGTTTTTGTTAAAAGAGAAGAGTGTGTGTGGTTGACTTTCATCTTCTTCTTTCATTTCTAGTGAGCCGGTCACCATTATCAACCAAAGGAAAAGGGATTTTGTTGCTTCCAAACTTAATAATTTGAAGGACTTCAAGAGATCAAGTTGGAGTTTTAAGGATTTTCTTCACTTTTGGTAAGTTTCCAACTTGTTTCTTTATTTTCTTTTGAGTCGTGTTTATGAGTTTGGTGATTGGTTATTGTAGATGTGTTTATGATTGATTTGGTATTTTTGGGGTTGTGTTGTTTTATTAACTTTGATTTTTGGGGTTGGATTGAAGAGAGAAAAGGGTTAAGTTTGGTGAAAAAGACAAGTGTGTGGATGGTGTAAGTTTAAGTTATGATATATGGTTGATGATGGTTTTGATTGAGTTTGTGTGTTGTTGATATGGTTTTTGGAAGATGTTGTTGGATGTGGCTTTGTTGGTGTTGATTTCAGGGTTTTTGGCTTGACACGCCCAGGAGCACAGCCATGTCTTTGGGCATGTCGTTGTTTCTATTTTATGGGTTGGTGACACGAGTAGTGACACGCCCATGTCACTGAGCGTGTCACAGCTTCTGTGTTGTAGTAGCTTTGTCATGGCCAGTGACACTCCCATGTCATTGAGAGTGTCATAGCTACTATGTTGTTGGTTGATTGACACGTCCAGTGACACGCCCATGTCACTGAGTGTGTCAAAGTTTCTGTGTTGTGGGTTTAGGGTACTATTGGGACACGCCCGTGTTGTTGAGTGTGTCAAGTGTAGAGTTTGCCCTAGATAGTTCTCTTCCTTATTTTCTTATGTGTATCACTAAGTGAGTGTGTATGATCACCTTTGGATTAGGTTTTGAAGAGATTTGAGCTACCTTAATTCAAGTTTTGAGAGTTATCTTGGAAGAGAAGTTGATAGAGTCGTGTTGTTGCTCTTAGAGGTAAGTACAAACTTTGAATAATTGCATACATTTACATGACATTGAGACTTAACACATTTAATTGAGAAATGTGTTAAATTACTTGATATATTATTGATGAATGAGATATATGTTATGATATGCATAATGTGAATTATGATGATGTATTAATGCATTTGAGTAATGTGTTGTATATGAAAAGAAATGTGGAATAATGTGATATGATATGTGAAATCATAATGTAACAAATTTATATTGACACAAAAGAGAAGAATGAGAAAAGATGAGAAAATGATGATATAATAAGGCAATGTGCCTAGTTTAATTGTGAGAAATGAAATTAGAATGGAATTATGAAAAAAATTGATAATGAGATAAATGAATAAATTGTGTGCCTAGTATGTTATTCAATTTTCAGAGTTTTGGGTTTGGCGGCATGCCTATGAAATGCTGGGCAGGTGAAAAGACCGGGTCGTAATCCGAGACCAACTGATAAATGTGATATTTTTGGGGTGAAAAGATTGGGTCGTAAGCCTCAAAAACTGTAACAGTCTAGCCGGGTTGAAGACTAAGATACTGGGGCCTAAGGGTCTAGTCGGGTTGAGGTCCAAGAGATTGGAGCTCTTGCATTATCCATGGATATATTTATCGTCTACGGGGCTAGACACAAGGTGTCAATATGGACCAAAGCAGTAACTCTGAACTATGAATAGCATATTAGTTTCGTTTTGAGCCCATATTTGTTTTTGCTTGAATGTGAATTATGAAATGTGATGCAAATGATTAAAATGTTGAGATATAATGCAATTAGTTGATATATTCATATATATTGCGCATAAGCATCGCATTAATCTATATTGAATTAAAGTTTGTACCACTATGCTTTCTGCTTAGCGCACAACCAAGTCCTTGATGAGAAGCATCACTATAAATAACATAGTCTTTAGCTGGAATTGGTTGTGTTAAGACAGGCGCTTCAGTCAATATTGCCTTCAATTGTTCAAAACTAGCTTGACACTGAGCATTCCACTCAAATTTAATTTCTTTTCTAAGGAGCTTCGTTAAGGGAAGTGCTATATTCGAAAACCCTTGCACAAATCTTCTATAATATCCAGCCAACCCAAGGAAACTTCGGACTTCAGTTATATTCTTTGGTGGCTGCCAATTCAAAATAGTCTCAATTTTACTTAGATCTACATGAATATCATCAGCTGACATTACATGTCCTAGAAATGCCACTTTCGTCAACCAAAAATCACACTTCGATTATTTAGTATACAATTAATTCTCTCTAAGTCTTTGTAGTACAATTCTCAAATGTTTATCATGATCTTCTCTATTTCTAGAATAAATGTAATATCCCTATGCATGCCCTAGAAGTTTTGTATGTGTTGTTGTTGTTGTTGTTGTTGTTGTTGGTTTAAGTTGAGAGAAGTAAAGTATTTGTATATGTGTTTTGGGAAGAAATAGGGTTTAGAGACAAGTTTATATGTTGTGTATATGTTAATATATATAACATATATATGAGTCAAATAATGGTCAAAGAGAGAGTAGTAGTGGAGGAAGATATTTTTATATTATTGAGTATTTAATTATTAAGGAGAATGGAAGTAATTAATTAGTGGAAGGGATTAATTTGGATTATAATAATATTAAAATGCTTGGATGAGAGTGAGTGGATTTTGGTGTAGAGATAAGAGTTGATTTGTTTACTCTTCATTTTTCTTCTTTCCATTTTTGTTGGCCGGACATCCAAGAAGGAAGAGAGCAAGAGAGAGATTGAAGAGCTAAGAGTAATTTGAAGGAAGAATCAAATCATCAAGTTAGAGATTTGTGAAGTTTCCTCAAATTTGGTAAGTTCTCTCTTGTTTTCTTGTGTTGTTTGAGTTATGTTTGAGTTTTGATGGAGTGGTATAATGTTAAGAGTATGTTGGCTTGATTGAGATGTTTTTATGGGTGTTTGATTCTTTGATTATGGATTTTGGGGTTTGTTTGATGGATAGAGTGGGTTTCTTGGTAAAGATGGAGATATGTTGGTGTTGAGGGTTTGAAGTGATGATGATGATTTGTGATTTGTGTTTTTGTATGTGTCTTGTCTTGTTTTGATGTTGTTGTATGTTTGAGTTGGTTTTTGGGTTAGTTTGGATGAGTTTGTTTGAAAGGAAAGAAAGTGATAAGAAGAGTTTGGTTGTTTGTTTGTTGGTGTGGCCGGAATCTGAGTTGTTGGCCTGACACGCCCATGAGCACGTCCAGAGTCTTTAGGCGTGTCAATTGTGTTGGAGGCAGTAGGTGTGACACGACCATTAACACGCCCGTGTTATTGAGCGTGTCATAGCTACTGTGAGATTGGAGAATTGGCACGGCCAGGAGCACGTCCAGGAGGTTGGACGTGTTGTTAAGTGGTTGAGACAGTATGTATTACACGCCCAGTAGCACGCCCGTGTGGGTGAGCGTGTTAAGTTTAGGGTTTGCCCTAGTTATTTATTAACTTGATTATCTCTTGTGTATCCCTAAGTAAGTGTATATTGCTATTTTTGGGATTAGGTCTTGAAGAGGGTGAACCATCATTTATTTGAAAAGTAAGAGACCCTTGACAGAGGAAGTAATTAGAGTTGAGTGAAGTGTTATTGAGGTAAGTGCAACTACATCATTGCATACATTTATAAGATGTGAAAGCATAACACACATGTATTTGTTAAAGCATTGAGAGCACTAATGCATTGTGAAGGCATATTTATAATGTTTTATGTAATGTATGAGGAAGTTATTAATTGTGTATACTTATGTGATGGGGTATGGAATTAACATGATTGAGTTGCTTTGATATGATTTGAGAATTGATGCAAAACTAATGTGAATGATTAAGATGAATTAAATGATATGTGAGGCCATTGTGATTGGGCCAAGTTGATGTAAAGGGAATAAATTGTGAAAGAATAAATGAAATGTTAATATGCCTAATGTGTTGATTCAACTTTCAGAGTCCTGTTTTTGATGGCATGCCTATGAATCATTGGATAGGTGAAATGGGATGGCCCGTAAACCAATTCCAATTGAATCACTGGATAGGCGAAATGGGATGGCCCGTAAGCCGGTTCCAGTTGATATATGAGAAATGTGATGTTTATGAATCATTGGATAGGCGAAATGGGATGGCCCGTAAGCTGATGATTCCAATTGAAACTTGTAACAGTCTAACCGAGTTGAGGATCTCCTCATGTTAATGGGTTGATGGTCCAAGAGACTGGGTCTGTTACGCTATCCATGGATAGAGATATGATATATATATATATTGCCTACGGGCTTGATGATTATGATATTGAATCAAACACAGGGACTCTGAACTTTGAATAACATATTAGGGTGTTTTGGGCCCAGGTGTGTCTTAGGCTTAATGTGATTTATGATTGTTAAATTGTGACTATTGCTTAATGAAATTGATGAGTAATGATATAATGTAATTATGGGTTGATAATTTATGATGAATAAGTTATGATTTGCTATGTATTATTTATTTGATTGAGGGTCATGAGCTTGGCATCAAAGCATATTGATACTATAGTTGTTTTACTAAGCCGTTGGCTTAGCGCGATTGTGTTTATCGCGCAGGTGTTAGGGAAGAACCCGAGAGATCCACTAGACCGAGTGAGTCTAGGAATTGAAGAGTTGTACTGGACTTAAAGATCAAAGAGAAAGCTGCCAATCATGTATATAATCTTTATGTTTTGTAAAATATTGGATTTAATGTATATGTATATAACTTTGTGAAATGGTACTTGGATATATATATATATATAAATATTTTGATAAATTCCGCTGCATATCAAATAAAATGTTTATACCTATTTTGATTTAGTTTACAATTAAATATCATTATAATATATATATATATTGTGAATTGTTTATGGAAAACCGTAGCATTCTTAGGTTCTATGTATGTTCATTACATGGTGGTGATATGTAGTGAACGTATATGGGATTTAGGGGTGTTACAATAAACCAGTATATCATCAATAAAAACAACTACGAACTGGTCCAAATAGGGTTTAAAGACTCGATTCATCAAGTCCATAAAAGCTGCTAGAGCATTAGTTAAACCAAAGGGCATAACCAAAAATTCATAATGTCCATATTGAGTTCCAAAAGCTGTCTTTGGAATATCTACCTCTTTAATTTTCATCTGATAATAATCCGATTTAAGATCAATTTTTGAGAAAACACCCGCTCCTCTCAACTGATCAAATAAGTCTTCAATCCTAGGTAACGGGTACTTATTCTTAATAGTCACTTTATTCAACTGTCGATAATCTATACATAATCTTAAGGTACCATCCTTCTTCTTCACAAACAAAACCGGTGCACCCCAAAGTGACACACTAGGTTTTATAAATCCTTTGTCAAGCAATTCTTGGAGTTGTACCTTTAATTCTTTTAATTCCGGAGGTGCCATTCTATAAGGTGGAATAGAAATTGGTTTTGTACCTGGAACTACATCAATAACAAATTCTACCTCTCTCTCTGGTGGTACTCCAGGTAATTCTTCCTGAAAAACATCTGAAAACTCACTCACTGTAGGTATGTCTCCCAAAACCTTGCTTGAATGTCGTGTATCATTAACATAAGCAAGATAAGCTTCACATCTCTTCCTAATTAACCTTCTAGCTTTAGCTGCAGAAATCAAACTAGAAGGATAAAATTGTTTTTCTCCTTGGACTACAATTTCACCATAACCTAGACTCTTACAAGTTACAGCTTTCCTACAGTAGTCCATAACTGCTTGATGTCAGAACAACCAATCCATTCCCAAGATTACATCAAAATCATGGAATGGTAGTTCAATCAAATCAGCAAAAAGCTCCACATCATGAACTCTAAGTGGACAATTTCGATATACTCTATTTACCTTCACACTATGGCCTAAGGGATTTGTAACTTCTATCTCATAATCAAGTTTATCAACACACATTTTCCTTCCTGAAGCTATAGTTGTACAAATATAAGAATGTGTAGAACCAGGATCTAACAATGCATACACATCAAGACCAAGTAAAGAAAATTTACCAACTACAACATCAGGAGCATCCTGGTCTTCCACAGCTTTCATGGTATAAGCCCTAGCTGGAGCATTGCCTCAAGTCTGAGGTCTATCCACTATTTCAGATCCTCTTTGCTGACTACCACTGAGTCGAGCACCTCTACCTGCCCTACGATTTGATTGAGACCTCTGTACAGAACTTTGTCCTTCCACAACTTAAAATTCTTTTATTAATGGACAATCTCTAATTTTATGCTCCAAAGAACCATATTTCAAACAAGCCCCCTTTTTAAACCAACAATCTTCACTTGCATGACCCTTACCACAATATTGACAACGTGTAGTAACAATTCTTGAAGAAGAGCCTGAAGCCACTCCAAACCTCCCACCTCTAGATTTATGAAAACTAGCTCCATTTCCTCTACTAAACCCCTGAGTTTGGGCTTGAATATTTCTCTGTCTTTTCTGGCTACCTTGTTGTTGTTCACTAGAAATTCCCTTCTTGAATTGTTGTTTTCTTCCCTGCACTGGTTTAATCGCATTTTCTATAGTGACTGCCGCATTAACAAGAGTAGAAAACTCCTTAATCCTCATTGCTATTAAATACACCCGAATCTGACTATTCAAACCTTGTTCAAACCGCTAACACTTCTCTTCCTCAGATACAACCAACTCTGGAAAATATTTACTGAGGCGAACAAACTGCCTCTCATATTCAGACACAGATAATTGCCTTTGCTTAAGATACAAAAATTCTCGACGCTTCTCCTCCAAATAGTTCTCACTAATATATTCCTTTTTGAATTCTTCTTGGAAAAATTTCCAAGTAAGTCTACCTGCAAGTATACCTTTCTGCTTTGTATCCCACCAGGCAAAAGCTTGTTCTTGCAATAAGGAAACTACACATTCTAATCTTTCCTCACAGTACAATGCTGAATATAAAAAACTCTCACAATCGTCTCCATCCAATACTCTGCTACTGAAGACTCATCAGTGTCACGAGCTTTAAAATCTTCTGCTCCCAATTTTCTAATTCTCTCCAAAGGAGATCTTTGGAGTACTGGCGGTGGAGGTTGTGCACAAGGAGTAACTCTCACAATTTTCCTAAGGATTTCCCCCATATTTCTCACAAATTGAGGATCTAATGGAATTTGTTCCGCAGAAGGTTCTGATGGCTGCTGATTTCCCAAACTAGCTTGACTGTGTGAGGACGCAGCTTAATCCTTGGCACCTTGACGGGATTCAGAGGCCATCTTATACCTTTAAACATAAAAAAAAAAATCAACTGCATCAAACATTTGTTCAATTGTATAGTTCACATAGTAATGACAGTTATACTTCACTTTTCTTTTAACCCATAACTTAGAACCATCTAAACCTGCTTTGATACCACTATTTGTAACACCCCCTATATAGTCCATACACTTACCTACATAGGAGATGTCACCTAACAATCACAAATGTTCTATATATATCTATGTATGTACTAAAGAAATAAAGTCATAATATCTTTAAGCAATAATGCCACTGTTAAGTTCTCTATATTACACACATATTTTCATATATTTATAAGAACTCTTAATAAAAACTTACATTATTATAAGTATTCTCAAACTAGTACAACTATCATACAAAATTATAAAGATTTGCTATGTGAACCATAACGAGTACAATATTTACAATATTGTTCATTGAACCTTAATGATGCAGTTGTCCAAGAACGTAAGTCTCTCACTCTGCGGTTTCAACTCTCCTCGTTTGATCTGCGCATCTGAAAACAATTCCAACATGCTAAGCAAAACTTAGTGGTGTTTATGTATTTATAATATACAAGAAAATTTAAATAAAAGAGATATAGCAATTAAATAATTTAGAAACAAATTCATTATAAATTGAAATTCTAAATACAATTAGGGTCAGAATTGTCTAATTTATCGACATTGAAGAACACATTATTTTCATTCTAGATAACTATTTTTAATTATGCCCAAACACACTGAACTCAGATTCTAGATTTGGATAACGGGTCACTGATGGCAATTGAATGCCGCTGTATAGAATTTTGGCCAATGGCCCACTATGGCAAGAATGCCCACTGAATATGATGACACCGAGAGTCTATTGATAGCACGGAGTGCCCACTAACACTTTGGATATCCTCCCTTTTTGGCTAGCCATTCAATTCCAAGCTAGATCTAAATTCAGTATGATTAGGGCAATTCATTAAGTTGTAGTTGATCATTTCTATGAAACAATACTTTCATTAACATTTGGTATTCTATACATTTATCAAAAATTCAAGGTTTATCACTCTTTTTCATAATTTTAACCCTTACACAACACAAAAGTAATAAATATAAACCTAATAGCCTCATACTAGGCCCGTATATCACAAAATACAAGTCAAAAACATCATTTAGGTACCCCACGGCCATGGCATCTCAACCCTGTTGCGCTCGAATTAACTCTACCACAAAGCGTCACTCGCAAGTATACGAGGTAACTGTAGTAAAGGTGATCGCCCCAAGGTCGTTCTCTCAAGGAAGCTAAAGTGGTTAATTGCTTATCAGATTATGTTTAACAAGTAATAAAGGGATTTATAAATTGCTAAATAATGAAGAAGATTGATTAAAGTTTAAAACAATAAAAGTAAATTGAGCTGAGTTTTGATTCACTTGATAGAATGGTCTAGGGTTTGCACTTCTCTACTACTTATATGTATGAACGGTTATTCCTCTTAACTAATTCAATTTCAAAGATTATATCTCAAACAACTCAACTAATCGAGTCAAGGAAATAAGCTCTCGCATTCAAACCTCTTTCAACTAATCTTGTTATAAGTGAAATAAGCTTTTTAATAGGTTATATCTCTAATTCACCTAAGTCCCTAATTGAATTGTTCAAGTATTAAACTTCATCTCTCGATCCATCATCTAATACCTTAAAACACATAATTGGTTGTCAATCAATTATGTATTAACAATGTTTCATTCAATTAAGGCTAAAGAAATTATTAGCTAAGAGAAAAACCAATTCATACAATCATAGCAGATCCATACAAACCCTAGACTAGATCAAATTAGTTCAAAATGCAATCAAACATATTCATCTCATTAATGTTCAAAGAAATCAAAATAGACATGATAATATCCATTCAATGAAAATAAAGAGAATAAGTTCGAGAACAAAACCAAGTTACAACTCCTTGAAGCTTTTGAAGAATCTCTTGTTCAAATCTTGCAAGAAGGATGAAACAATGGTATGAACAATCTAATCGAAAACTAGTTTTGATCCAAAGTTTAATCAAAATCAAGAAAACTAATGTTAAACCCTAAAACTTTTCTCTGACGGCTCAAAACTTTGGTCCAAATCGTCAACCGCCCTCAACCCTAGCTCTTCCTTTTCCTTTTATACGAAACGTACGCTTTAAAATCCGTTGCGCGTTTAGTTCATGAGGGACACGGCCAAGTCAGAAGTGACTTGGCCGTGTGAGTGTTCTTTGGAGGGACACGGCCAGGTGACTTGGCTGTGTCCCTTGCCTGTGTCCACCACTGCTTGCCTCTCTTCTTTTCTTCTTTGTTGAGTGACACGGCCAAGTGGAGCTTGACTTGGCCGTGTTAAAGATCAAAGACTGACTGCCAAACATGTATAAACTTTATGTTTTGTAAAAATTTGATTTTGATGTTTGTGTATTTGTAAATATCTCTACATTTTCCGCTGCGTATTGAATGAACATTTTATTTATTGTGTTTTATGATATAACTTAAATGTTTTGAGTTTGCTCATATTATTGTATAAAGGAATTATTTGTTTGTTTAGTAAACCGTAGCATTCCTATATTCGGTATACGTATATTACAGGTATAGTAGTATGTAGTGTGCGTATACGGGGTATAGAGGTGTTACAAGGATTGCCGCTGGGTGGAGAATGTGTATAGACTATAGGAAGTTAAATAATGCCACCAAGAAAGATCATTTCCCTCTTCCTTTTATTGATAAAATGCTGGATAAACTTTCTGGACACTCTCACTATTGCTTTTAGGATGGACTTTCAGGTTATTATTAGGTGGCAATAGCACCAAAGGATCAATCCAAGACCACTTTTACTTGCCCTTTTGGGACTTATGCATTTCGGTGTATGCCCTTTAGCTTGTGCAATGCGCCTGCAACTTTTCAGAGATGCATGATGTCTATTTTCACGGACATGATAGATTACTTTATTGAGGTATTTATGGATGATTTTTCTATTTTTGGTGACTCTTTTGATAATTGCCTTAGAAAACTTGTTCTTGTGCTTGAAAGATTCATTGAATGTAATCTCACTTTGAGTTGGGAAAAAAGTCATTTCATGGTCAATCATGGCATTATGTTAGGCCATATTGTGTCAAGTAAAGGGATTGAGGTGGATAAAGCTAAGGTAGAGTTGATTGCTAAGTTATCCTCACCTATCTTTGTTAAGGGAATAAGAAGCTTTCTAGGGCATGCAGGTTTTTACCGGAGCTTTATTAAATATTTTTATAAAATAAGCCAACCATTGTGTCATTTTCTTGGAAAAGATGTTCCATTTGTATTTACTGCACAATGCATGCAAGCTTTTAATTCCCTTAAGGAAAAATTGACCAGCGCACTAGTAATTGTAGCTCCTATTTGCTCCTTACCATTTGAAATTATGTGTGATGCATCCAACCATGCAGTAGGAGCTGTCCTTGGGAAAAGGGTTGAGAAATTTTTGAGAGTGATTTATTATGCTAGCTTGACCCTAAGTAGCACACAAGTTAATTACACAACAACTGAAAAAGAAATGCTAGCTGTTGTTTTTGCCTTAGATAAGTTTAGAGCATATTTGATTGGGTCTAAAATTATTGTGCATTTAGATCATGCTGCTTTAAAATATCTTTTGGCCAAATAACATGCTAAACCTCGTTTAATTAGATGGGTGCTATTATTGCAAGAATTTGATTTTCAAATCAAGGATACTAAGGGAAGTGAAAATGTTGTAGTTGATCATTTATCTAGGTTACCTTCCTTTGATGAAAATCTTGCATCTGATAGCGTTCATAGAAATTTAGAAGCATTTCCTGATGAACAGTTGTTTGCGGTAATTAATTCACGATGGTTTGCAGATATTGCTAACTATCTTGTTTGTGGTATTTTGCATTCTGACATGTCATTTAAGGAAAAAAAAAGGTTTTTGCACATGAGTAAATTCTATTTCTTGGATGAAGCTTACCTATTTCGGATATGCAAAGATGAGATAGTTCGCAGGTGTGTATCTGAGGAAGAACAACTGAGTGTTCTTCAATTTTTTCATGACCTTTACTGTGGTGGTCATTTTGGAGGGAGAAAGACTATCGAAAAAAGTGCTTCAAAGTGGAATTTATTTGCTTACCCTATTCAAAGATGCTCAAGATTATTGTAAGCATTGTGACCACTGTCAAAGAGTAGGTAATATTGGTAGGAGGAATGAAATTCCCCTTCAATCTTATATTGTAGTTGAACTGTTTGATGTTTGGGGAATAGACTTCATGGGTCCTTTTCCCAAATCCTTTGGTTATGAATACATATTGGTTGCTATTGATTATTTTTCAAAATGGGTGGAGGCAATCCCTACCCAAACTAATGATGCTAATGTGGTTGTTAAATTTGTGAAGGAATACATTCTTAGCAGATTTGGCACGCCAAAAGCGATAGTCAATGATGGGGGAAGTCATTTTTGCAACAAACTTTTTGTGAAGTTAATGCACAAGTCAGGTGTGAAACACAAAGTGGCGACCCTATACCATCCACAGACTTCAAGACAAGTTAAGGCATCCAACAAGCAAATCAAAGGAATTTTGGAAAAAATAGTCAACTCATCAAGGAAGGATTGGGCAAGTAGATTGAATGACGCATTGTGGGCATATCGAACTGCTTTCAAGACTCCCTTGGGTATGAGTCCATACCGATTGGTTTTTGGCAAGGCTTGTCATTTACCAGTGGAGTTAGAGCACAAGGCATATTGGGCAATTAAGACTCTGAATTTAGATTTGGACAAGGCAAAGAGACAACATTTTTTACAAATTTCGGAGTTAGATGAACTAAGGAACTAGGCATATGAGAGTTCGAGGATTTATAAGGACCGTACTAAAGCACTTCATGACCGAATTTTAGTACAAAAGACATTGAGCCCAGGTATGAAGGTCTTGCTTTTCAATTATCGTCTCCGACTGTTTCCAGGAAAACTCAAGTCTCGATGGAGCGGTCCTTTCGAGATAACTCAGGTATATCCTTCCGGCGCTATAGAAATACTTAACTCTCGAACAAATGAAACTTTTAAAGTAAATGGACAGAGAGTTAAACCATATAATGAGGGGTTCCAAGAAGTAAGGATTGTCGATAGTACTTTGATCTACGATCCTTATTTCTTGCAGTAGCATCCAGCTAAGATGACGTTAAAGAAGAGCTTGATGGGAGGCAAAATATTGTTATTGTTTTTAGCTTTTTAGTTTAGTATATTCAGTTTATTTATTTATTTTCCCTTGTATTTTTCTTTAAGGCTTGATGGTTTGGAGATTGGAAGTGTTTTTATTCTTACAGAGAACAGGCTAGGAGCATTGAGTTTAATTGAGAAAAGGAGGGCCATCCAGTTCCAACTTTCCTTGATCACATGTTTATGCTGAAGTCGCGGTATTTGCTTTAGTTGTTTTCATTCATGTTGATTATTTGTATGAAAGCTTCACTATGCGCGACACAAAAGAGGTTCTTTCTATCTTTTCTTTTGTTTACATTGAGGACAATGTAACTCATAAGTGTAGGGTAATTTTTAAGCTTTTCTTTAATTTTTGTTTTGTTTTCTTTGTGAGTTATATTGTGCATTTTTCTTAGCATAATTGTTGGAAACTTATTTTCATGGAATAATTGTTGGAAACTTATTGACTTTTCTGTAATTCTAGCATTACATTTGAGCCTTGAGTATCAGCATAGAGATTAGCATTTGAAATCATTTAGGATCAATTTTCACGTTCTGCAATTCATGACATATAAATCTCTGAGAACCCACCCTTTGTGAGTTTTGAGCCTCAAAGATTGAATATTATTGTCAATCGATTTTCTTTTCTTAAGTGTGCACCTTCATAATTTTGTATCTCTAGAGCTTGCTTTTGCATACTAATTGAACTCGCATTATAATTTCATCTCAAGTTTCAAAATGACGAAGGCAAATTAGGATTACCCCCTTTAGCTTAAAAAGACCTCCCTTAATTATGAATTCCATAGTGAGCCAAGTTGAGCCTTTGACATTTTCTTGATTGATCAACATAATTAACAACTCAACATTTTTTTATTATTATCATACCTTCATTAAGGAATGGAGTTTCTTATGATATGACAATAGGAGTGGTTTAATTAATAAGTATGGGGTAAACAAAAAAAAATTAATAAGAAAATAGTAATGTTTTTGTAAGATTTGGGGCTGAAATGCATACTTTGCCGATTTTATTTGACTAAGAGTCGATTATTATTTTCTTCTACATTTGAGCTAGATGTTAAATGTATTCTTATAGTTTGTATATATATATATATAAAATAAATAAATAAAAATTAAAAGAAGATATATATATACAAAATTCATATATTTTCTAGCATTAGTCATCAAAGAGGAATTTCGACTCATTTACTTTTCTTTAAGTATGCAAATATTTGAGATTATCAAGGGTTGGTGAATATGTCATTTGAGGGAGTTACGAGTTTCTACGTAAGATTATTGTCTAATTTAGATGCTCCATTTCTTGATGCTCCAACTTAAATGTCTTTTCTCATAGCTTCACCTCAGCCCCATTACATCCAAACGAAAAGACCTTTGGATTATTTCTTGAGAAAAATCAGTGAGAGAGATTGGGTAATTAAGCAAGTTTATGGCAGTATGCAGTCATGATTGGTTTGAGTGAATTAACCTTTGAAATTTAGAGAAACACTTAGATGAGAGATGAGATTTGTTATGTCTGAATTAATGAATTAGTTAAGAAAATCTTGATTGAAGTTAATTGCATTTATTTATTGCTGAGTATTAAAGGATTTCATCTTATATACTTGAATTATAGTTAATGTTGATTGACTTTTTAATTTATGTTATGTAATTTGCTTGAGGACAAGTAAAGTTTTAAGTGCGGGGTAGTTGTTTTATTAGTTTTTATCCTTAAATTGCTATTTATTTATTATGATAATTATTGTTTTCTTCGTGCATTTTGGTGGTTTTAATCTGTTTATTTAGTGATTTCATGCAATTTGGCAGTTTTAATTTATCACAGTGTTTAGATTATTTTTGTACTAGTTTTTAGTATGATGTTTATGTATTTTTAGTTAATGTTTCATTTGATTGTTGTTTAAAGTTTATTTTCAGTGTTTGTTTTAGGTTAAAGTGCAAAAAAAAACTCCCTTTGAAGATCAAAGCAAAGAAAGAAGAGCATGAATCAAGCAAGACATGGCAAAGCCAAATCAAGCTTGGCCGTGTCACCTCAAGGAGATTTTGGCAGAACTTGACACGGCCAAGAGACACGACCAAGCCACTGGCCTTGTCTTACCTAAAGGGCAAAACCAACGAAACCAAGAAAGAAAGAAAAATTTGGAAGAAGCTGACACTGGCAGGTGACACGGCCAAGCCACTGGCCGTGTCACATGACACTGCCACCAGCTTGGCCATGTCCCATCCTAAGCCAAAGAATAAGGAAGAACCAAAGGAAAGAAACAGAAGCTGATACACCCAGAAGACATGGCAAAGCCACTGGCAGTGTCACATGACATGGCCAGGAGCTTGGCCGTGTCACATGACATGGCCAGGAGCTTGGCCGTGTCACTCCCATCTCCAAAGAACAAAGAAGAGCAAGGAGAAACAGAAGCTGACACACCCAGGTGACACGGCCAAGCCACTGGCCGTGTCACATGACATGGCCACAAGCTTGGCTATGTCACCTCATGAGACCAAAGAAAGAAAAAATGCATGGATTTTTAGCCAAGTAATTGTATAAATAGTTAAGATTCGGGCAAGAGGGGGTACTACACATTCTTTGAGCTGTTCTTTACTTTTCTCTGAGAGTTTTTCTCTGAAACAATAAAACCATAGAAGATTGATTTCACTTCCATTCAAACACTCTAGATCAAATTAGTCTTAACCATTGCATTATTCTTTTAGCAAATATCTGAGCAAGAGATTCTTCAGAAGCCAAAGGAAGATTGTAATTGGGTTTTGTTCTTTAACTCTATCTCTTAAGTTTCATTGAAGTTGTATTTATGAATTCTCTAATGTATAAATTAATTTCTTTGAATTTTAATGAGATGAATTTGTTTCATAGCATTACTATGAACTAATTTTGATCTAGTCTAGGGTTTGTATGGATCTACTATGATTGTATGAAATGGCTATTGCTCTTAACTGATTTATTTCTTTTATCCATAATTGAATGGAATAAGGTTAATATATAATTGATTGGCCACCAATTATGTGATTTAGGTATTTAGATGAAGGATTGAGAAATGAAATCTAATACTGGAATAATTTTATTAGGGACTTGGGTGAATTAGAAATATAAACCTAAGGAAAAGATCATTTTGATTGCAGTAAGATTAATTGAAAAAGGTTTGAATTCGAGAGCTTATTTCCTTGATTTGATTAATTAAGTTGCTTGAAATCTAATCTTTGAAATTAAGTCAGTTGAGAGGAATAGCCGTTCATACATATAAATTAGTAGAGAAGTGCAAACCCTAGACTTTTCTATTAAGTGAATCAATATATTTGTTTAGTTTTCTTTCATTATTATAAATTCAATTCCTTTATGTTTTCGTTAGTTGTTCAGCAATTTAATTTTATAAATCAAAAACTTTTATTTGATAATTTTTTTATTACGATTTGATAAATAATTAGCTTATCTAGCTTCCTTGTGAGACGACCTTGAGGTGTTCACCGAAATACTACAGCAGCCTCGTATACTTGCGAGTGTAGCTTTAATAGTGTTTATTAGAGCGCAACATCACTATTTAAAATAAGTCTCCTTTACCCTGTATTGATAATCTTTTTTATCAACTTCAATGTGCTAAAGTCTTTTCTAATATAGATTTGTAATCAGGGTATCATTAATTGATGATTAAAAAGAGATATGTACCTAAGACAACTTGTATGATTCGCTATGAGCATTATGAATTTTTTGTTCTTCCATTTGGATTAACTAATGCCCCAGCTACATTTATGGATCTAATGAACATGGTATTTCATCCTTATTTGGAAATTTTGCAATTGTATTTATTGATGATATTTTAGTGTATTCTCATAGTAGAGAAGAACACAAGGAACACTTGAGAATTATATTGCAGACCTTGAGGAGTAAGTAGTTGTATGCCAAGCTTATCAAATGTGAGTTTTGGTTAAATAGAGTGGGTCATGTTATATCAATAAAGGGAGTTTATGATGACTCTAAAAAGATGAAGGTAGTGATGAACTAAAAACTACCAACTAATGCTATGGAGGTGAGGAGTTTCTTAGGCTTGGTAAGGTATTATAGTCATTTTGTATTTTACTTCTCCATTATTACATCACCTATGACAAAACAATTAAGGAAGAATGTGAAGTTTAAGTTGACTGAGGAGTGTCATCAGAGTTTTGACAAACTAAAAACTTGTTTGACTTCCACTCTAGTTCTTACTCTTTCTTTAGGCAATGGTGGTTGTATGGTGTATATTGATGCTTCACGAAAAGGTTTGGGATGTGTCTTGATGCAACATGGGAAAGTGATAGCTTATGCATCTAGGCAGCTTTAGCCACATGAATTAAATTATCTTACTCATGATTTAGAGCTTGTAGCAATGATTTTTGCTTTAAAGATTCAGAGACATTATCTTTATAGGGAAAAGTAACAAATATTCACAAGAGCTTAAAGTATCTTTTTTCTCATAAAGTGATGATTTTGAGATAAAGGCAATAGATTGAGTTGCTAGAAGATTATGATTGCACTATTGAGTATCATCCTAGAAAGACTAATATGGTAGTTTATGCTCTTAGTAAAAAATCTCATGGTAGTCATTTTCATATCGAAATAGTATTGCTTTCATTGTTAGTGAATCTTTGATCTTTGGGAGTGGATTTGGTGGTGAATAATTGTGAAGCACTTTTAACAACTTTCAATGTTAGACTAATCTTGGTAGAAAGGATAAAGGAAGCATAAACTCAAGATGGAGACATGGGAAAGATCATTAATGGAGTAAGAATGGGTACCTGTGAGCGGGGATTTTCGCCCCTACTCCCGGTGGATTGGTTCTTGCGACTTCAGCACTGTTTAGACTCGGGGCCTTAGAGAACACGGACCTAAGTCTAGAGAAAATGGTGTCGCCACCCAGACGGGCTGAGAAAAAGAAAGGGGTGGATAACTCGATTCCTAAGGAATCCCCAACCCCCTAATGGGTTCGGAAAGTTGGGTACGTGTGGGGAAGGTGAGAAATGGGCCAGCACCCCCACAACGCCTGGTTCATTGGAACTGGCCTCCTTTACAGGTCTTAATATTATAAAATTCTTAAATATAACAACATTATCCATATTACACACAATAATTAAAAGAAAGCATCAATATATTAAAATTAAAGCAAGGTCCAAGCAAAACAAATAAATGGACACCCATCCGAAGATGGAAACATGTCCTTACATCACATGCCTAAATAGGACACCCACCAAAAGGTAGAAACATGTCCTTTACATAGGTTCTAAAATAGAAAAAGCAAATTAAATTACATGATATTTAACTAATGAGGTATCCAACAAGTGGAAACATACCTCTTACAACATTTGGAAATCTAAATAAATTGATAAAAGTAAATAACTATTCAAAATAAATAAATCATTCATCAAAGGTATTAAATATCAATAGAAAGTACACATCCATCCATGATAAATAAAATAAACCAAGCATTAAACTTAAATAAATTAAAGCATATAAAATAAATCAAAGCATATCAAATATAGAATTGAATAAGACAAATAAAATTCCAATTATAACTACTGTGAATTTTTTTTAAGGAATTAAAATAGATTAAGATTTTATGTTTTAAAAGATTGGTAAAGTTCTTTGATTAACCAAATTAGGGTTTGTGATGTAAAATCATGAAATTAAGGTTTGAACACTTTAAAATACTTTTGATTTGTGGTTTGCGGTTACTCTTCAAATTATGGTTTCAAGCTCACTGTGTAAAATTAAATATTTGTGTTTATATGATTTTTTAAAGTTTTAAAGGATTAGGGTTTAGAAAAAATTAAGGTTTAAGGTTTTAAGGAGGTTAGGGTTCACTATTTTAGGTTTTGGAGTTGAATTAGGGTTTTAGAAATTTTAAATTTAGGGTCTCGGGTAATGAATTTTATTTTAGGATTTGGAAAGACAATTGTCAATTTCATGAAGTTTTATGAATTTAAACAAAAGATTTAAAGTTTATAAGAGCAAAAAGATATTTTTTAAGTCTTTTGGAAGGATACAGAACACAATTTTGGGTTTTGATAATTTGGAAAGCAAATCTTAATTTTTGGGGTTTTGAAGAAATAAAACTAATATCTTTAAACTTTTTTAGAAAATAAAGCCACGATTTAAGATTTTTAAGCCTTAGAAAAAGTTAATTGAGGTCCTAAAATTTTTGAATTAAAAGAAACAAAGTGATGATTAAGCTACTGTGAAAAAAAAAGCAAAAGAAATTAAGAATTCATACCTCCTTTTGATGGTTCCTCCAAAAATAATTCTTCTTGGATGAACTAAAACAAAGACAGTGGCTGCCTTTGATGATTTGTTAATGCTTTGCTTCTTCGTCTCTCAAAAAGTCATATTGGATTAATTCCTTCACAGATTCGATTTCCAAAATCTTCCAATTTTCGTCCCAATTTTTGATCCTTTTTCCTCCCCCCTTTTTTTGTGTTCTTTAGTCCATATATATAGAAGTTTAATATCCTTCATTCCTAATTATTCATTGCATCTTTATTGAATTAGAAAAGGAAACCAAAACCTAATTGTATTAGGTTTCGAAAAATTTGAGTCGAAAAAATTTTGCTGGCGAAAAAAAAACTGCTGCGGAAAAACTGCGCTAGCGAAAAACTCTACCGCAGCGCACGCGGAATGGGTCCGTAGGCCATTTTGCCCACTGGAAATTCAGGCCATTTCGCCCGCAGAAAAATTCTGCAGGCGAAATGACGGGCCCCGAAATAGTCGCCGATTTTTTTTTTTGTTATTATTTTTGAATTTTTATTCATTTCACCATTTTTTAATAAAATAAATATTAAAATTAATTAAGATACCATAAAAATTATTTTGGACTAATTAAAATATATTGGACAACACAAAAATTATTTTGGACTAATTAAAATATATTGGACCGGACCGGGTCAAAAATTAAGGGTCTACAGTTTGCCCCCTACTTGAATAATCTGAAACTTTAGTGAAAGAGAGTGAAAAGCAACAAGACTTAATTTTTGAGATGGTTGAGGTTTTGGGTTCTTGGATTTAATTTGGGTACTTGGACCCAAGATTGATTGAATTTGGGTGCTTGGACCCGGGATTGGGTACTGGGACCCGAGATTGATTTAATTTGGGTACTTGGACTCGAGATTGGGTACTTGGACCTGAGATTAGGTACTTGGACCCGAGATTGTTTTGATTTGGGTTCTTGGACCCGAGATTGATTTGATTTTGGGTACTTGGACCCGAGATTAAATTTGATTTGGGTACTTGGATCTGAGATTTATTTGATTTGGGTACTTAGACCCGAGATTGATTGAATTTGGGTACTTGGACCCAAGATTAGATTGATTTGGGTACTTGGACTCGAGAATGAGTTTGACTAACCTTTTATCAGTTGAGAAGTCTGATTGCTCCAGCCATTCTATGCATTGTGGTTCTTCACCCTCAAAATAGATCTTCACTTTTGAAAATGGATCTTCCTTCTTTGAGATCGGGTCTTCACCCTTGAAATTGGATCTTCATCCTTTAAATTGGATCTTTTCCCTGGCTTCAGCTCTTTTAGCTGGACTGATCTTTTTATCTTTTGTATCTTCATTCTTTTGAGAATTCTAATTTTCTTCTTTTTTTATTCTGTCTTGTTCTTCCTTTGCACTTTTGCAAAAAAAATTCAGCCCTTTTTAGCTAGCCTTCATATCCTCTCCTTGCCCCCTGCGTGGCATAGAATTTTTTATATATAGACTAAAAAAAATTAAAAAGGAGAAACTTTGCCCTCTGTGTAGGCTCAAACCCATGATTTTTCTATGTGGGCTTTGATTGATGTTTTTGCCATCTAGTTCGTCGCACAAGCACGTATTTCTTCTTTTGCAAAATGATTAGAGCTTCCACAAGCAAATAAGCTTTTCGTGCCTCTTAATTCAATATCTTCTTTTGATTCTTTACTTTGCAAGGTGTTGGCAGTTCATTTTGACAAGGAATAGACAATACAAGACAAGAAAGTGCAATGGTTTTATTGACTCACAAACTGAGGTGATCAGTAGAAGTATTCTCATTGACTCCTTTTCGACGCTCATTCAAGTCTTGCATTGGAATGACAGACTGCTTCACATTTATGGCTTTTATCTCTGAGATGTTGAAAATATGAGTGGTGGAGACCCCAAGTAGTAGAGTCAGGGATGCATCCATTTCAAACTATATTTCAGCATATCGGTTGGTAGTTTCTTCATAACTTTGCCAATAATAATTTTCCTTTGCCCAATGTATCCTTTAGAGGTTCAACATACTTCCCTTAACTTGAAGGCTTTGTATGACAAAACACTTTTTTCTTTTCCTTTTTTTTTTGAATTTTTGAATTTTAATTTTGAAATCAAATTTTGGCTTTGCCAAATTAATGTCAATGTACTTCAGGACTTGATTTTTCCAAATTAACATATTTATAACATGACAACCCTAGTTACCGTACTAAACTCGGGAATCATTTAAGCAAGAATTGTTGCACTTAAGATAGGCACATACACATTACTTGGCAAAAGGTCTCATCGAGTTTAAATATTGTCTATCTCATATGCATGCTTATCCGAACTATCTCTACTAATAGACTCTACCTACCAAGAGAGATCAACAGGTCTTTGATAGGCTTGAAATGGGGTCTATAAGGGACACAGGTTTAAGTGAAGGCCATTTTGAGATTGGAGCTGGTGTGACACAATGGACAAACATTCACACTACAAATTTCTTGTTGGAACTTTAGATAGTTGGGAGCAATCTTTCTAGACTCCAAATTCTTTCTATCTTCTTGGCATTAATCTGGATCTTGATTAGAATAGTTTTGCCCTTGCAAAAATGTTTGATTCCCAAATTTGTTTCTTTTCTTCTTCTCCCTTTTCTTTATTTCTCTTACTCTTCCCTTTCTTTGAGCATTTTATCATTTTGTCCTTCTTCCTTATAGGACTGTCAAGTGCAGAACTTTCAAGAACTGAATGGTCTTTCTCCTTTTTCTTTGATTTTGATATAATCTTTAGTTGGGTTGGACCAATTCAAGTCAAAACATCCTTATAAACCAAATGGAAGCCTTTTGTTGTCTTATGTAAAAGAGAACTCAGTTGGCTTTTTGAACCATTTTGGGTTTTCTTTTCTTTTTTCTCTTTTTTCTCTTTTTTCTTTTCTTTTCTTTTCTTTTGTCTTTTTTGTTTTCCTTTCTTTTTTTTTTGTTTTTGGTTCTAGCTCTAAAAGAGTTGTCTTATTTGTACCAACTTGGGCTTCCAATAATGGATAAGTGGAGTAACATAGATCTTCTTTAATAGAGATAAATCATTTGTTACTCTGATGTTGATGTTGATATATTGGAGATATTAGGAAAACTTCAACTACCCTTATGGTTTTGAGAACATCAACTATCCTTATGATCTTGAGAACTTCAACTATCTCCATGGTCTTGAAAACTTCAACTATCCTCATAATCTTGACTAATCATTGCTTTCTTTGATCTTCTTGCCTCTTCATCTTAGTGATCATAAGACTTGTCAAAAGTATCACAACAGCTCAGGGTAGGTTATTGAGGTTTGTAAGCCAATGAAAAGAAAGCTAAAATTTTGTGAAGGCTCAAAGGGACAACTAGGGATTGATGTTTAATTGGGTGGATACTAGTTGTTGGCTAACCAAACAATGCCTAGATCATTTCTCCCTAAAATAAGCAGAGTTCAATTTTGCCTCGAAAGTTTGTCAAAGCATGTTCTAAGACTGACTATGACCTAGACAAAGGTAATTATGCAGGAGCCCTCTCTAAGTAAGTATACACAACTCAATGCTATAGAGCAATTCCCTCATCTAGTAAAGTCATTCAAGTGATAATGCCTGGACACATTAATTTATAAATATCAAGCTAGATTCCTCATCGGTTGAGCACCAAAATGAACAGAGACCAACAAAATTTTTGATAAAAGTAATTTATTTCAAGCAACTTTAAGTTTGAAAAGCACAATAGTTCCAAAATATTAAAGAAAGTAAGATTGAAAAGCAACATTCAAGCTAAGGAAAGTTCATTGAGTTTAAGCTTCTTTTCCTTTCACATCTTCAATATTTCCATCTTGAAAGGATGATAAAATAAAATCTTCATTAAAGATACCAATACAGGGTAGGTCTTTGATCTTCAATATTTCACATCTTCAATATTTCCAACACAGCAGAATATACCTCATTAAAGATCAAAGACTGCCAATACCAAAACATGTATCTTATTTAAAAATCACATTTTAAAAATCAAAATGTTCTTTTTCTTACAATTTACCTAGGTTGAGAATCTCAAAGCTAGGCTCTGATACCAAAAATAATTGTAACACCCCTATACCCCGTATACGCACACTACATACTACTATACCTATAATATACGTATACCGAATATAGGAATGCTACGGTTTACTAAACAAACAAATCATTCCTTTATACAAGAATATGAGCAAACTCAAAACATTTAAGTTATATCATAAAACACAATAAATAAAATGTTCATTCAATACGCAGCGGAAAATGTAGAGATATTTACAAAAACACAAACATCAAAATCAAATTTTTACAAAACATAAAGTTTATACATGTTTGGCAGTCAGTCTTTGATCTTTAAGCTCACAATCAACACTTCAAAATCTAGACTTGACTCGGTCTAGATGAACTCTCTGGCTCGACCCTGTCACCTGCACGATGAACCACAATCGCGCTAAGCCAACAGCTTAGTGGTACAAACTACAATAATAATATGCTTCAATGCAATGCCAATGTCACACATTTCAACAAACAAGACAATATTCGCAATGATATCTTTATATTGTTCATCACACTACATTTCATTATTTTATTCAATTATTTCATCACTCATGATTTACATTGAAACAAAGACAAGCATGGGCCCAAAAGACACTAATATGCCATTCCACTTTCAGAGTTAATGTTTTGGTTCAATTATCACATTTATCATTATCATTATCCCAACTAGGCTTCAAGGATTAGGTTCAACCAAGCTTCAAGGGGAACAAAGCATGCTAAGTATCAACCCAACTTGGCTTCAAGAACCAAACCCAACCCAGCTTCAAGGGATGTAACATCTCAACTAGGCTTCAAGGACTAGATCCAACCTAGCTTTAAGAGATTGTTACCATTAGGCATGCCACCAACAACAAAACTCTGAAAATGGAATAACACATTAGACACACAATTCATTCATTATTTCATTATCAATTTCATTCTCATTTTCTCATCATCATTTAGGCAACCATGCCTCAATTATCTCATTTGCATCATTATAGCCAACAACAATGGCTTCACATCTCATCAATAGAGTATACATAACAATTTGCATTAAACATTCATCATCATCTAGGCCACTACAAGAAAAACTGAATCAGACAATGGTCATCAGACAACGGTTAAGGAAAAAACCATTGTCTGAAAAAAACAGACAACGGTTTCTTTTTCGAAAAAAGCGTTGTTTGATTAATTTTCAGACAACTGTTTTTGGTGTTTTTTTAATCATCGTCTATTAGGTGTCATTTTGGCCACACCAGACAACGGTTTTTTAGGGACCGTTGTGTAATATATGTTCAGACAATTGTTTTTCTGATCATACAAAACCGTTGTCTGATAAGATATTTCAGACAATGGTTTTTTCGAAAGTGTTGTATAATTCAGCGTTTCAGACAACGGTTAGAAAAAACCGTTGTCTGAAGCAAGCATACAGACAACGGTTTTTAGGGACCGTTGTGTAATATATGTTCAGACAAGTGTTTTTTTGGTAAAAAAAATTGTTTTAGTCGTGGACAATTTTTAAAAAAAATTGTTTCAGATTCTGCTTCATCTCTCATTCCTCTTTCAGCTTCAATAGTCGTGGACAATTTTTTTGAACATATATTGTATTAGTATATATATTAGTATATACAAGTATATATTAGTATATATTAGAATATATATTAGTATATACTAGTATATACAAGTATATATTAGTATATATATTAGTATATACAAGTATATATATTAGTATATATTAGTATATATATTAGTATATATTAGTATATATACAAGTATATACAAGTATATATATTAGTATATACAAGTATATATTAGTGCTAGTTCTTTGATAAATTTTTGCTCATGTTCTTCTCACATTCCACTAATGTTTCTCAAATCATAATCATAATCTTCACTTCCATTTGTTAAACTAAATTATATATATATATTAGTATATATTAGTATATATATATTAGTATATACAAGTATATATTAGTATATACAAGTATATATATTAGTATATATTAGTATATACAAGTATATATATTAGTATATATAAGTGTATACAAGTATATATACAAGTATATATTAGTATATACAAGTACATATATTAGTATATATACAAGTATATATATTAGTATATACAAGTATATACAAGTATATTAGTATATACAAGTACATATATTACTATATATACAAGTATATATATTAGTATATACAAGTATATATTAGTATATATTAGTATATATATTAGTATGTACTAGTATATACAAGTATATACATACATGTATATATTAGTATATATATTAGTATATATTCGTATATATACAAGTATATATATTAGTATATATACAAGTATATATAAGTATATATTAGTATATACAAGTATATACAAGTATATATATAAGTATATATTAGTCTATGTACAAGTATATATAAGTATATATTAGTATATACAAGTATATATATTAGTATATACAAGTATATATTAGTATATATATTAGTATATACAAGTATATATACTTGTATATACTAATATATATACTTGTATATACTAATATATACTTATATATACTTGTACATAGACTAATATATACTTATATATATACTTGTATATACTAATATATACTTATATATACTTGTATATATACTAATATATATACTTGTATATATACGAATATATACTAATATATATACTAATATATATACTTATATATACTAATATATATACTAATATATACATGTATGTATATACTTGTATATACTAGTACATACTAATATATATACTAATATATACTAATATATACTTGTATATACTAATATATATACTTGTATATATACTAATATATGTACTTGTATATACTAATATATACTTGTATATACTTGTATATACTAATATATATACTTGTATATATACTAATATATGTACTTGTATATACTAATATATACTTGTATATATACTTGTATACACTTATATATACTAATATATATACTTGTATATACTAATATATACTAATATATATACTTGTATATACTAATATATACTTGTATATACTAATATATATATACTAATATATATATATAATTTAGTTTAACAAATGGAAGTGAAGATTATGATTATGATTTGAGAAACATTAGTGGAATGTGAGAAGAACATGAGCAAAAATTTATCAAAGAACTAGCACTAATATATACTTGTATATACTAATATATATACTTGTATATACTTGTATATATACTAATATATACTAATATATATACTAATATATACTAATATATATACTTGTATATACTAATATATATACTAATATATACTTGTATATACTAGTATATACTAATATATATTCTAATATATACTAATATATACTTGTATATACTAATATATATACTAATACAATATATGTTCAAAAAAATTGTCCACGACTATTGAAGCTGAAAGAGGAATGAGAGATGAAGCAGAATCTGAAACAATTTTTTTTAAAAATTGTCCACGACTAAAACAATTTTTTTTTACCAAAAAAACACTTGTCTGAACATATATTACACAACGGTCCCTAAAAACCGTTGTCTGTATGCTTGCTTCAGACAACGGTTTTTTCTAACCGTTGTCTGAAACGCTGAATTATACAACACTTTCGAAAAAACCATTGTCTGAAATATCTTATCAGACAACGGTTTTGTATGATCAGAAAAACAATTGTCTGAACATATATTACACAACGGTCCCTAAAAAACCGTTGTCTGGTGTGGCCAAAATGACACCTAATAGACGACGATTAAAAAAACACCAAAAACAGTTGTCTGAAAATTAATCAAACAACGCTTTTTTCGAAAAAAAAAAACCGTTGTCTGTTTTTTTCAGACAATGGTTTTTTCCTTAACCGTTGTCTGATGACCATTGTCTGATTCAGTTTTTCTTGTAGTGGCCTAGATGATGATGAATGTTTAATGCAAATTGTTATGTATACTCTATTGATGAGATGTGAAGCCATTGTTGTTGGCTATAATGATGCAAATGAGATAATTGAGGCATGGTTGCCTAAATGATGATGAGAAAATGAGAATGAAATTGATAATGAAATAATGAATGAATTGTGTGTCTAATGTGTTATTCCATTTTCAGAGTTTTGTTGTTGGTGGCATGCCTAATGGTAACAATCTCTTAAAGCTAGGTTGGATCTAGTCCTTGAAGCCTAGTTGAGATGTTACATCCCTTACAAGTATATATATTAGTATATACAAGTATATACAAGTATATATATAAGTGTATATTAGTATATATATAAGTATATATAAGTATATATTAGTATATACAAGTATATATATTAGTATATACAAGTATATATTAGTATATATATTAGTTTATACAAGTATATATATTATTATATATTAGTATATATATTAGTATATATTAGTATATATACAAGTATATAAATTTATAAGTCAAGTATAAGCACTTATGGATGAATTATAATTTGAAATTTATAAATAATCTATATAAGTGAATTTATAAAGTTAATTTAACAAAATTTTGAAAAATTCATTTTGTTTCAAAAGAGGGATGTCAAAATTTCAAAAATTTTGAACACTTAAAATCCCTCTTTTATTTAAAAAAAAAAATTTCATTTGCCCCCATTTTGTCAAAAACACTTAAATTCCCGTCCTTGTATTCACAGATGTTTAAGAGCGCGTGTCCAGAATCGTATAGCTATGCCTATGACAATTCAAACACTAATTTCACCTGTAGTGGTGCTAATTACACAATCACATTTTGCCCTAATTTACCCAGGTAACAACTTAATTCGTGCTCATGTATATATATATTCTCTAAGCCTGAAGTTAATGCACTCTTTCATTATTTGTTGTGTTCTGATATATTCTCTTTGTCTATTAAAGCAATCTTGATTTGTACACTTCCTGTGGTATTTGATTCGTCTGTGGAACTATCGTCACCGGCTATCCTTTCTGGGGAAATAACTGGACGCGCGGCTGTGGAATTCCTGAATTAAACCTCAAATCAAAATGATGCTTTCAATTGGTTTTCCCTATCCCTGTTTTTCCTTTCAGACACACAAAACCTTTGGAAGTTTTAACTTTTCAAAAATTCCAGGCTTCATAAAGTAGAGAACGTTGCAATTAGGATTGAATTAAGTAATGGGTGGGTTGGATGGGGTGATGCTCAGATATTGCCGTTTGTTACTGCAGAGGATCAGCCTATGGCTATGATGAAGATTGGGGAGGCTTGTGCGTTGCTGAGGAGCAGTCTGCCGATGACGTTAGGTTCACTTTTGGAGAAAATTGGCAGGATTCTTCCTGGGCATGAGTTTGCTTCAGTGAGTAGAATTGACATTTTTGTCTGGTTTTGGGTTTTTAGGATTAGATGTGGTTTTGGTTTTTTTTTTAACTCTACTAATATACTTTCGCTAGTTTGGTGATTGCTTGTTTATTAAATGCAAGTGAGTAAACTGTTTGGTTTGTTAATTAGTTGGATGTGGATTATGTAATCAATTTAACGTGATTGAGAAAATATAAATTGCATAACAGAAGTAAACATGAAATTTAAAATTTAGAGAACTCTCCCTCTCTCCTCTGTTTATCCTGCTCAGCTGGGTGATATCAGTTGAAATGCACAACTTTTAGTTTTATTATAACTATGGTGAGAATAAAACAATATATGTGCATGTTCTGTGATGGGTGATGACACGGTGTGTTTGATTTTGTGATTCAACTGCATTTTGGCAAAAATTGTTTTTACAATATTTAGAGTTGGACAAGCTAGAATTTTTAACTTCTTTCAATCCATATTTACCAAAATCAACTTTTTTTTTAAGTCTCATTGTAATTTAGAAAAACAAACACCAAAATCAATCCCTAACTGGACCCTAAAGTACCAAACTCAGAGCAAGTTTTCTGATTTTGCTGGTCTCTTTGATTCTGTTAGATCTTAAATGGTGAACTAATTTTGCAAGATAAGCATTGTGAAATCATAATTCATGAAATTATCCACTCATCTCAGCTTTTGGTGATATTGTGTACAATTGAAGAACTTTTGTATGTAGGCGCTGATAACGATGAACTGTTCTTTGTTTTGACTACACATCCATTTACTTGTAAAGGCTGTATTATATCATTACAGGCAACAAAGTTCTAACAGAAGCTAATCATCAAATTATTTGTTGTTCATTTTCTTTTCATTTTTGTACCTAAAATAGAATTCTATTTTTATGTACTTATAACCTGTTTTTACTCTTAAAGGTTAGGACTGGAGTTGAGATGGCGTTAATTGATGTTGTAGCAAATAGTGCTGACATACCTTTGTGGAGACTATTTGGTGGAGTTTCAGATAGCATAATTACTGATATAACAGTTCAGTGCCTTTGATAGTGATTCTATAATTAAAAGATACTTTTTTCTTTTTGTTTGTGATACATTGCCTTTCGCAATTGGAGGCTTTCACATTTTACTTCATTGATTAATAAATAAGAATTAAATAAAAGCTTTATCCTTGAAAAGAGGCTTATCTACTTTACCCATGCAGATTCCCATTGTATCACCTGTGGAAACTGCTGAATTGGCTTCAAAGTATCGCAAACAAGGATTCAAAACTTTGAAGCTCAAGGTGTAAAAGAACCTCAAGGCAGACATTGAAGTTCTTTAGGCCATATGAATAGCCTATCCTAATTGCTTATTTATCTTGGATGCTAATGAGGGGTACAAAGCCAAGGAAGCTATTAAAGTTCTTGAAAAATTACATGGTAAAAGGATGCATGTTTACTTCTGCTAGCACTATTTGGATTTGAGCCAGCCTCTCTAGATTCTATGTATCTGGTCTCTCTTTCTTGATTTCATATCCACATGTGCATCTTTGAATGCTCTTCTCTAGCAGATTTTGCCGGCTGCAGCTTTAGTTGCCAGTGCTGCTTTTCCTGCAATCTGTTTAGAATGGGACTGAATGCAATATCTGCCCATCACTGAACATCAGTACTACTGGTGCTTCCGCTCCAATTAATTTGCAATTTTGAACATTTGGCCTGCTTAAAACACTCTTTAAAATTTATCCATAGTGATCCTCCTCGCATTAGAGTACTAGCTTTGTATTTACCACATGTGGCTAACAAAAATTTGATTCATTTTTCAGTGGCTACGCAGAGGCAACTTGGAGTACAGTGATGCTGACATCAACGAGATTAGGATTGACTTCGCCAAATATTTCATGAAGCATCATTCAAGTTGAAGTTAATAGTATGTTTCAGTGATATATGTATAGTGTTGATTTTTTTTTTTAGTTTGTTAATATGTTGAATGGTTGAATTTGTGGAGGTTTTTTGATTCCCAAATTTGCAATCCTCCATTGTAAAGTGTTGTCTTATATGTATAATGTACAGTTTAACAGACAATGGTGGTGAAATGAAAATGAACATTGAAACTATTGTCTAATATTCAGTGTGCCACATTAATTAACTGTTGTATTTAGCGTCCTTCTACAACGGTTTTACATTAATTGCAATCCTCAATCAGACAACGGTCAAAAAGCGTTGTCTAAACCTTCATCAGACAACGGTTAAAAACCATTGTCTGATATAACTAAAAACCGTTGTGGAAACCATCTTCAGACAACGGTTAAAAACCGTTGTCTGAAATGCTATCAGACATCGTCTCAATAGACAATGGTTTTTGTCTTCATCAGACAACGGTCAAAAAGCGTTGTCTAAACCTTCATCAGACAACGGTTAAAAACCGTTGTCTGAAAATTTAGAAACCGTTGTCTGACAATTTAGAAACCATTGTGGAAACCATCAGACAACGGTTAAAAACCGTTGTCTGAAAAATTAGAAACCGTTGTTTGAACCATCATCAGAAAATGGCCAAAAACCATTGTCTGATAAAATTAAAAACCGTTGTGCAAACCTACATCAGACAACGGTTTTAAAACCGTTGTCTGAAATGCTATCAGACATTGCTTCAATAGACAATGGTTTTTGTCTTCATCAGACAACGGCCAGAAAGCGTTGTCTGATTCAGTTTTCCTTGTAGTGGGCATACATGCCCCATTTATTTCATTTGAATCATTATAGCCAACCACAATGGCTTCACATTTCATCAATCTCAATTCACATTAAAACAATTCATCATTAAAGTATTTATCATAACCAATTGCATTGCACATACCTTTTGAATGATCATCATATTTTTTACATTATACAAATCATAACATTAAACAAATTGTATTAACAATATAGTAAATTACTTAACACATTTGTAACCAAATGTGTTAAGTCTCAAAATCATGTAAATGAATGCAACCATGTAAGTTTGTACTTACCTCAAGAGCAACTCACACCAATCTATACACTTCTTCTTCCAAGAATTCTCAACACTTAGGTTAGGGCAAAACAACCTCTTCACAACCTAATTCAAAAGGAATAATACACACTTATATAAACATACACATGAATTCCAATACAATTATTCACCTATTAGCCTCATACTAGACCTATGGATCACAAATTACAAACCAAAACCACTAACTAGGGTCCACGGTCATGGCCTCACAACCCCACGGTCGTGGCCTCACAACCCCACGGTCGTGGTCTCACAAACCCCCATGGACGTAGGTTAGAAAATGAATCTGTCCAATTGCTTAACACCCCCACGGTCGTGGCATCCAAGGGCCACGGGCGTGGCATCCAAAATACTTTTGTTTCGTACCAAACTCATGTATTCTATGCTTCCCACTCCATTAAACACAAACACATTGAAAATCTACCAAAAATAATTGATCAAACTCAATATTGACATCAATTACCAAGTCACAACTCTTACTCTTTCAACACCAACCTAATTCGTTTTCTTCAATTCAATTCCAAAACCACAATGAATTAAACCCAACACTCTCAAAAACACCACAATCAAACATATTCATGCTCTTAATAATCCAACACCAAACTCAAACACAACTTAAAATAAAACAAGAGAATCAAGAAGAAACTTACCAAAGTTAATGAAACTTCTCAAATTTCCAACTTGATCACTTGAAATCTTCTTCAATTTGATCTTGGAAAACAAAACTCTCTATTGCACTCTTGCTTCTTTGATAGCCGGCCAAAAGAGAAGAAAAGAAAAGAGAAGGAAAGAAAAGAAATGAAGGTGCACGAAGAAGAAAGAAATAAGAAGAAAAGAAAGAAAGCAAAGTCAAACTCTTAATAACTTTCTCCTTAAAACCCTCTCCTCCAAGCAAATAATATTAAAATACTCAAAATATCTCCATCCACTTCCACTCACTGAAATTCCACTTAGTTAACTAATTAATTAAAATCATTAGTTAATCTTCTTTTGACTTCCACCTTTTGACTTGTATATTTTGTATATATCTATGCATATACAACATATACACTCTTCTTATCTTTTATCTCTTCTCATATAAACATATACACTAATAACATTTAATCTAATTATAACAATAATACCAAAACTTTTAGGGTATACTTTGGGATATTACAGTCCTAGTAGGAATCAATTCATTCTTTTCATTTTTTACCATATTGATTCCTGATTTCTTAGGCACTACATGTACTGGGCTAACCCACTCACTATTGGTTATCGGGTATATCACTATTTCATCAAGCAATTTAGCACTTCCTTCTTAACCACTTCACTCATGTTTGGGTTAAGGCGCCTTTGGGTCTCTCTCATAAGTTTAGCTCCCTCTTCTAAGATAATTCTATGCATACACATTGAAGGGCTAATACCTTTGATATCACTCAACCCTCATCCTATAGCTCTTTTCAATCTTTTAAATTCACTCACCAATCTCATTTCTTCCCTTTCACTGAGTTCGCTAGAAATTATCACAGGTAAGGTGTCGTGATCTCCTAAAAACACATATTTTAGGTTTTTAGGCAGCTCTTTTAGCTCTAACTCAAGTGAAGGATTATTCTCTTCTTTTTGGATGTAGGGGAACTCAAATGATGGTTCCTCATTGAATTCCTCTATTTCAGCACTTTCTAATATATCAATGCAACTGACTACTTATGAGTAAAAAATATCCAGATCACGATCTAAGGCCAGTGCCAACTCCAATTTATCCAAAGAACTTGTTTGCAAGAAAACATCTGAAACAATTGCATCAATACAATCAATTAAAGAGCAATCCTCATATAATGTAGTTGTAGGAATAGGAGAAGTTTTAAAAATAGAAAATTCAACCGTTTGTCCCAAGACATTCATTGACAATTTACCATTTTTAACATCAATCAAGGTGTTGGTCGTAGCCATAAAAGGCCTACCCAGTAGAATAGTGTGTGCGGATGGTGTAGGGTTATCTCCTTCCATGTCTAGAACTATAAAATCCACGAGCACTATCAACCCACCAACCTTAACTAACACATCTTCTATAACTCCTTTAGGGAATCTAAGAGATCTGTCAGCTAATTGCAAGACCATTTTAGTAGGTTTAAGTTCCCCAAGTTCTAATTCAAGATACATAGAGTAAGGCATCAAATTAACACTGGCTCCTAAATCACATATGCCATCAGTCCCCTTTCCATTACCCATAGTAATTTTAACTATGAAACTGAAAGGATCCTTTAGCTTCGGAGGTAATTTATGTTGCAAAATAGCACTAGCTACCTCTGATACTATCACCTTTTCATTTGGCTCATACCTCTTTTTCTTGGTGTTCATTTGGCTCACCTTGCTTCAAGTAAAGGTAAGCTAATACTTACCTTAGACAGCATGTTGAAGATATCTGAAAATTGCTTATCTTGTTTATCATTCTTCAATCTGCTGGGGAATGGTATAGGTGGCCGATAAGGATTACTTGCCTTGCATAAATCCGCTGAAGGAGATTGCTCCATTGATTGTTCTCCATCACCCTTGTCCTCTGGTTCTCCTTCCTTTTTGTTTTCTTGATCACCTGCATTCACAGAATTATTTTCAACACCATTATTTATTACCTTGCCACTTCTAAGAACAGTCACTGCTTGTGCTTGCTCAGATTGACTCGAAAATTTTCCTTTTTGTTGAATCTGCATCTGTTGTGCAAGTTGCCCACTTGGGTCTCCACTTTCTTGAAAGACGCTTCCAATGAATCCAACTTTTTGTTATTCATCTCTTGATTCTTGGTACTGACTTAGATAAAAGCATGTAAACTATCCTCCAAACTACCTCTCTTAGGTTTCCCTTGATTTGAAGATTGCCCTGGCGGTTGATTTTGTCTTTGGAGCAAATGGAAAGGTTGTTGGGAATTGTTTGCTACCCACGAAAAGTTTAGATGATTCCGCCAACAAGGATTATAAGTGTTTGATTAAGGATCATTCCGAGCCCTTGGTTGATATCCCTCCATAGCGTTAACTTGCTCAACCTCATTTCCATAAGACTCGTATGCAGAGGGGCATATATTTGCTCCATGCCCAAAAGTTCCACAAATTCCACACACTTCTTGAGTGGATGAAAAAGCATTGTTCTTCATGTTCAGCATCTGCACTTGCCTTGCCAATTCAGCTATCTGATTGACCATCTCACTATTGGCTTCCACTTGATTTACCCCTTTACTTCTTCCTCTTACACTTTTTTGTTGGGAATTAGCTCCCAACATTTCAAAGATTTCATAAGTCTCTTCTGCTGTCTTTTCTCCCATAGCTCCCCTAGCTGCATTATCAATAGTATTCTGAAATTTCTGGGTTAGTCCATCGTAGAAAAATTGATTCAGCAGTTGAAGTGGGTAGTGATGGTGTGGACACTGGATTAACAACATCTTAAACCTGTCCCAAGCCTCATGAAATGGCTCTCCATCCAATTGAGCAAATGTGGCTATTTTTCCTCTTAATTCAGCTGTCGTCTGATGTGAGTAAAATTTGCCCATAAACTTGTTATATACTTGCTCCCAAGTTGTCAAAGAATTTTTAGACAACATCATAAGCCAGCTTTTTGCCCTATCCTTTAATGTGTACGGAAAACACCTCATCCTCAACTGGTCTCTGTTAGTCCTCCCAATGGAAATGTGTTGAGGGTGAAGTAGAAATCCCGGATAAAATTCAAAGGATCCTCATTCGGAACTCCATAGAATGATGGCAGCATGTTGTAATGGATATTCTTCAACTCGTAATTTCTTGCTGCATCTGTCAATCTTATACATGAGGTGGAAGTTCCAATGACAGGTCTGGCAAAATCCCTCATAGTTCTTTGCCTCTCGTCTCCCATATTGGTAAATTGCGCAGTATCCGACTCAAAATTAGAAATTTTCTCCTCTGTATCAAACCTGGTATACAATTCAAACTCTTCTCTGCTCCTTTTCACTCTTTGAATTTCTAAAATAAATGGGCAAAGCTCTGCTCCAAGTGATCTCCTACCTTGCATAAAATAAATTTCTAAAAGAAGGAATTATTTATAGCAAAAGAAAAATAAAATAAACTATAAATAATGAAAAATAATTTAAAATATATATATGACTGATAAACAATTACGCCAATTAGTTTCCCCGGCAACGGCGCCAAAAACTTATTGCGCTCTAATAAACACTACTAAAGCTACACTCGCAAGTATACGAGGCTGTTGTAGTATTTCGGTGAACACCTCAAGGTCGTCTCACAAGGAAGCTATATAAGTTAATTATTTATCAAATCATAATAAACAAATTATCAATTAATAGTTTTTGATTTATAAAATTAAATTGCTGAACAACTAACAAAAACAGAAAGGAATTGAATTTATAATAATGAAAGAAAACTAAACAAATATATTGATTCACTTAATAGAAAAGTATAGGGTTTGCACTTCTCTACTAATTTATATGTATGAACGGCTATTCCTCTCAACTGACTTAATTTCAAAGATCAGATTTCAAGCAACTTAATTAATCAAATCAAGGAAATAAGCTATCGCATTCAAACCTTTTTTCAATTAATCTTACTGCAATCAAAATGATCTTTTTCTTATGTTTATATTTCTAATTCACCCAAGTCCCTAATAAAATTATTCCAGTATTAGATTTCATTTCTCAATTCTTCATCTAAATACCTAAATCACATAATTGGTGGCCAATCAATTATATATTAACCTTATTCCATTCAATTAAGGATAAAAGAAATAAATTAGTTAAGAGCAACAACCATTTCATACAATCATAGTAGATCCATACAAACCCTAGACTAGATCAAAATTAGTTCATAGTAATGCTATGAAACAAATTCATCTCATTAAAATTTAAAGAAATTAATTTATACATTAGAGAATTCATAGATACAATTTCAATGAAACTTAAGAGATAGAGTTAAAGAACAAAACCCAATTACAATCTTCCTTTGGCTTCTAAAGAATCTCTTGCTCAAATATTTGCTAAAAGAATAATGCAATGGCTAAGACTAATTTGATCTAGAGTGTTTGAATGGAAGTGAAATCAATCCTCTATGATTTTATTGTTTCAGAGAAAAACTCTCAGAGAAAAGTAAAGAACGGCTCAAAGAATGTGTAGTACCCCCTCTTGCCCTAATCTTAACTATTTATACAATTCCTTGGCTAAAAATCAGTGCATTTTTTCTTTCTTTGGTCTCATGAGGTGACACGGCCAAGCTTGTGGCCGTGTCATGTGACATGGCCAGTGGCTTGGCCGTGTCACCTGGGTGTGTCAGCTTCTGTTTCTCCTTGCTCTTCTTTGTTCTTTGGAGATGGGAGTGACACGGCCAAGCTCCTGGTCGTGTCATGTGACACGGCCAGTGGCTTGGCCGTGTCTTCTGGGTGTATCGCTTCTGTTTCTTTCCTTTGGTTCTTCCTTGTTCTTTGGCTTAGGATGGAACACGACCAGGCTTATGGCCGTATCATGTGACACGGCCAGTTGCTTGGCCTTGTCATTTGCCAGTGTCAGCTTCTGCCAAATTTTCCTTTCTTTCTTGGTTTCCTTGGTTTTGCCCTTTAGATGAGACACGGCCAGTGGCTTGGCCATGTCTCCTGGCCGTGTCAAGTTCTACCAAAATCTCCTTGAGGTGACACGGCCAATCTTGATTTGGCTTGGCCATGTCTTGCTTGATTCATGCTCTTCTTTCTTTGTTTTGATCTTCCAAGGGAGTTTTTTTTTGCACTTTAACCTAAAACAAACACTTAAAACAAAATTTAAAGAAGAATCAAATGAAACATTAACTAAAAACACATAAACATCATTCTAAAAACTAGTACAAAAATGATCTAAACTCTAGGATAAATTGAAAACTACCAAATTGCATGAAATCACTAAATAAACAGATTAAAACTACCAAAATGCACGAAGAAAACAATAATTATCATAACAAATAAATAACAATTTGAGGACAAAAACTAATAAAACAAGTGACCCAATTTTGCTACTTATAATAAATGCATAATCATATGGATCCATCTTTTTTCTTTACTAACAATACAGGAGTTCCCCAAGGTGAAATACTAGGTCTAATGAATTCCTTTTCTATAACTCTTATAACTACTTTCAATTCTCTCAACTCTGCAAGAGATATTCTATAAGGAGCTTGAGAAATATGAGATATGCCAGGATGAATATCAATAGAGAATTTAATCTAACTATCAAGAGGTAACCCTAGAAATCCTTTAAAAATACATTTGTAAGTTCACATGATATATGAATATTCTCCAATTTTGGCCTTTCCAATTGTGAATCAACCACATATACAAAATATGCTTAAGAAACCTTACTTAATAACCTTTTTGTTTTCAAAACATAAATCAATAGCAAAGTGAAAAAATTTTTGCTCACCCTGAAAGCTTAGAATCCTTAGGTTGATCAAACAAAACTAGCTTTCCACACTAATCAATAATGTAATGATGTCGAGATAACCAATCCATCTCTAAGATGCCATCAAATTCTTACATAGGTAGACTAAATCTGCTAATAATTCGCTTTCACCTTCCTTAAACACGAAGTCCCTATATGTATGCTCACAAACCAAGCGGATCCGAAAATGAAAGCTTACTACTAAACCACTATCTAAAGAACTTAAATTCTCATTTGCATGAATAGCACATGTATGAGATATAAATGAATGTGTGAAACCTAGATCGATAAGAACATGAATATCTTGATCAAAAACTGATTAATATTTTGAGGTTTCCTATGAGGTTGGCCAACATATACTAATCTAATAACTCGATTCCTACAACTAGAGTTACTACCATGACCTCTGCCGACTTGTACTCATGGAGGTATAGTCCTTTAAAAATAAGTGTATTACATAGGTCAACTTCGTGATATTCATATGTATAGCATATATTTTTAAATGATATTATATATACATATTAGTGTACTTTGACAAATTCCTCTAATTCTTGGCAAAGTGTTTATGAAAATTTAAATACTTTTGACTATGTGCGACTGTAATACTAATATGAATAAGTGATATGTAAATACAATTTGAGTTTAAAACATCATTTGACTCATACATAAATCCCCCAATTTGCAATACTAAAAGAACTTTGCCCTTGAACTAAAGAAAATTGACTAGTACATTAGAAATTGGAATGAGTCTCTTATCCTTAGTCACCTAGATTCCTATAGGTAATCACATGAAAGTCTACAAAATCTATAACCTATGCTCTAATACCATAAAATTTAACACCATAACTCTCCCAAACTAGGGTAGACTTAGCCTGTGCTCGGATAGAGTCTCCTCTATAACTTAAGAAATCTATAATACCAAACTTCCTATACAATATCCAATCATATCTTAAATATTTAATATTCATCACAGATAAATTACCATGCGTATATGGTATTTATATCATCATCTAAAAATACATATCACCAATGTTACATTATTAACTACATTCTTAGTATTGTTCTCCATAATACCTTAACAAATCCTAAAATAAAATCATATAGTAATTGCTAGACTGCTGACCTAACCTCTTTATAAGTAGAAGAATATAAAAAAAAGGAATTCTACATTGTTATTCTCAATGGTATCTAAAAATCTTAAAATGAATTGGATGATTACAACTGCACAATGATAAGATAATTATACAATAAAGGGGGGAATAAACAAGGTTTTTCTTATATACTTACTAATATAAGATTCATATAGTTGCATATATATCATTCTTGCTTATCATATTGCTACTAAATAATTTCATAATATTCTTCATAAAATTAAATATTCATCTTCATACACTCAAAATATAAAGTCCATAGATCACATAACACCTTAAGTGAAAATAATCATATATTTACTGGCAATCCAAGGGCAAATCCTGGCATCTTAGGTGTCACGATGACGCTGGCAGTACCAAGAGCAAATAATCATAGTTATACATATGTGCAGAGCTACCCCCAAAGGGAAAACTACTTAATATACTCCCCAAAGGCTATATGAATACCAAACATTGTCCCAAAGACAGTATCATAGTCATAATATGTTAATTCATCTAACACCTTATCATCACATGTGCCTTTATTTGAAAACATATGATGAGTGTATTCAAAACATTTATTCATCTGTATCAACAAATAATCATCATACCATAATTCAAACATCAACACACCATTATTTATTTCCATTTTTAATATATTCATAAATAATGTTTTCTCCTTTCAAAATGCTTTGTAAATTGAATTTTATCATAAAACAATTTCAACAAATCATATATATATATATATATAATTTAATACAATATCGATATTATATAATTATCCACTCATCTTAATCATTAGCTATAATTATCTAGCCAATAGGATCAACTCTATGTTTCACCTCTACAATTGAATCCATTCCTAAAGTAATATAACAATAACCTTTAATTAGGAATAACCTATAATTGTCAAATTACAATAAAATGAATGACATGAAAGAAATGTGTAAGAATTATTCCTAAAATTCTATTAGAATTTCGGTAGAGTTTTGACATAATTGGTCTTTCCCCAAATTTTTCAAAAATACTTCAATAAGTATTATCATAATCAACTCATCCATCCAATTACCCTATATGGGCCTCTATCAATATTTTCAATAACAACTTAATTATCAAAATTTATATGTCCAATATTTGTTAAATGTTTAAAATATTACAATAGCCAATTAAATTATATTAATTTATCTCATTTGTTCTTATAGTTTAATAATAATAATAATAACAATAATAATAATAACATTAATGTTACCAAACAAATTTATTCAATTGAGCTTTAAAAAATATTTATTTAGTTTACCTACCAAATATCCACTTAAGAGTTAAGATATATGCTAAATTAATTTTGAACAACCCTAAGAGGATAATTCTATAATTTTCTTTCAATTAAAATTAATTAGCACATAATTTATTTACCTTAATTTTCAAAAATATTAACTTATTAGGGAAAATACATTTAATAATATTTTATTAAACATTAATTTTACTTAATTATTTTTTGCTATAAGAATTATTTAAATTTAAAAATACATAAAAAATTGATTTGAATAGTTCTTTAACAATCAAACTTTTTATAAAACATCCTTAAAATAGAACAATAATATTTACTTTAATTGGAATAGTAATAATAATCAATATATTGATAATAATAATTAAATTGGAATAATAGTAACAATTATTATTATTAGTTAATTTCTCAATTTATATTCATGATTTGATTTTTCTAATTAATAATTAATTTCAACTAATTAATTAATTCTATAAATTTTAAACAAAATTCAATTAGTCAAATTAATTTTTATCAACTAATTAAATAATTATATTTTAACCCATAGTTTAATAACTAATAGTCAAATTTATAAATTCTTAAACATAGTTAATTGATTTATTTTAAGAAATACAAATTAATTATTATAATTCATATACTTAGAAAATTTTAATCAATCTTTATGTTAATGTTTTATTTTAAATTACATACACACTCACTATCAATTTATTTAATTATTTAATTATTTATTTTTATTCATATTTTCTTTTAAATACAAATAATTAATCAACTGATTAAAATCATATATTCTAAATCATTTAACTGCAAAATTTCTAGCTAATTTCTTTTAAATGAATTACTTATTAATATTCATTATTTAAATTAATTATTTATTTTTAGGATTTTAAATTTTATTATATTTATGTATATGTATTTTTGAAAACTAATCTGAAAATTACAAATGATATGTCAAATTGAAGCTCGTGAAGAGAGGATCTCAAAAATGCCAGTCTGGCTAGAAAAGGAGACTGAAAACGGTTGAAAATCTCATCAGTAAGTAGCTGCTAGCGGTAAACCTCCAATTACTTCGGATGGCGCATGGTCCTACCTCATAAAGCAGTTGGCGGTGATTCAAGTGGCAGTCAACTCTTTAGACGGTGGTCGTCCTCCCTGTATAGTGCGTGTCATACTCTGATCACCAGACAGTGATATATCTAAGGTAAAATGAAACTGATGTAATATCTTACTCTCTTTCCTCTATTTTCTATGTCTAATTATCTCTCTTGATTATCATCACTCTCCCTTCAATTAATGTACTTATCAGATTTTTTGACTTTTATAAATATTTATACAAATTTTAAATTTAAATATTATTTAAATGGTAATTATATCAGGCGTAGCCTACTCAGTGTAATGGTCAAACACTTACTTCTTCTCCCTTTGTTCACAGGTTTGATTCTCAGGCTTGTAAAACACATTTTTTTTAATACATGTTCTTTTCTTTTTTTAAAAAATAAATTTTAACTAGTTCAATATATATTTATATTAGTATATTATATTTATTATTTTATTTACATATATATATATCTATTTTTTAATTTAAAAAATCAAGTTATTATATGGGGATTTTATATTTACAAAATAAAGTTTAGAGATTTTAATGGGACAAGAATAAAAAATCGAGGACCATCAGTGTAAGTAACCCATCAAATTAACCAGATTAAATTTTATAAACTAAATAAATAATAATGAACAAATTATATTTCAAATTAGTATACCTTTGAAATTAGATGAGAATTGAAAAAGTAACTTAAGTTAGGGATAAAATATGATAATTTTTTTTAGTTTATCAATGTTATCAATTCATTTATATTATTTAAAGACACATCATCAAGACATGTCAGTAAACTCACATAGATAATTGATATTGGATAAATTTGTAACATAAAGTAAAGTTGATATAGCAATTTGATACAACTTTGGAATTAGGATATAATTGAAAAAGTGACCAAAGTTGAGGATATGTAGGATAGTTTTCCCAAAATGTTATTACCTTCAGATGGGGGATATTGCTTAAAAAATAAACTCGAGTCTTGATGCCATTTACTTTTTAACACAAACTTTAACTAAAATTGTCAAGAATAGATTGCATTACACTAGCTTGTTGTTTATCAGCTCAAAAGAATAATAAAAGGTCATTACTAAAAACTTTATCGGCTTCTGTTATGCAATGGCTCAATCTCTCAACACAAAGCACACAAATATAAGTGGATAAGGGGTCATCCTGGCAAATACCCCTAGAAGGTTTAAACTTCCTAGTTAATTCTCCATTCCAAAGGAGTTTCATGAAAGAGGAGGTGATATATTCCATAATAACATTCACCATGGTAGTGGTAACCTTGACTCTCAAAGATTATCTGTGAAGGATTTGTTTCCTCCCCAGCCCGAGTGTGCCTGGTTCAGGCCCACCCTACAAAAGATGTGGCATCAAAGTGGTGGAAATTTGAGCTAGGTTCACAGAAAAAAGTGTCGAGGTCACTCTGTCTTTACTGGTTATGATCAGATCAATAGCAAAATGATTTTGAAAATGAGTCACCATTCAGATTTATTATGGTAATGGGAAAATTGAAGAAAAACCCTAATTTTACTGCAATATTATCTCCAAAGATAAAAATCACTAGCCTCGAACCAAAGGATGGATTCTGGATATAGGTTTGGACCTTTAAGTAAAATTAATTTGGCTTTAGATTAAATAAGAACTTACAAAATGAATTTCATGATATAACAATTAAGATATGTAATGATGGTAAAATAATGAATCAAAATACAACAAGATAATAAGATAAAATACATAAATTAAAGATTACACTATAAAACTAGAAATAAATGGATCCTAACACTAGCCTTATGGATTCTAGGATGGGCACACATTCCCCAAAGAAAAAGCAAGTAAAGGAACCGAAGTTCATAACTTAAAGAAAATTTGAAATGGTTTATTTTATAAAATGGAGGTACTTGGATTGATATTCCAAGTAGGCATGCATATCCATTTGAATTGGAATCAAAACTCATGCAATTCTAACCATCGTGAGATGGTTAGTTTAGGACTAAAATAGGGTTTTTAACCTAAACTAGGTGAGCCTAAGTCTGCATTATTTTTAGGTTTAATTCTAAGTCCAACTGGATGAAACCAAGTTTAGGAAGTGGGATTCTAGGACTAACTGGATAGAACCTAGTTTATAAAGTGGATTCTAGGACTAGCTAGGTAAAACCTAGATTAAAAAGTGGATTCTAAGACTAACTGGATAGAACCTAGTTTGGAAAGTGGATTTTAGGATTAACTAGATAGAACCTAGTTTAGAAAGTGGATTATAGGACCAATTTGATAGAACCTAGTTTAGAAAGTAGTTTTATTTTTAAAAAGTTTGATTTAATTTATTAGATTTGAAGATCAAATGATAACGTCCAAAGTTTAGCAAAATGATGAAGTAGGGTTTTGATTTTGAAAATCAAAGAATGATCTCCAAAATTAGGGAAAAATGATGAATTATACTGAATTTAAATTGGGCATTGAGAATTCTTACCTGGACCTTAGTTCTACCTTAACTTGGACTTTATTTTTCTAAAGAAGCAAAATAAAATTATAGCTCTTCCTTGATTGTTTGCTTTGTGGAGTCTTGGGAGTGTGGCTGGACTTTAGTTTCACCTTAGCTTGGATTTTATTTTGCTAAGGAAGTAAAATAAAGTTTTCTTGAGCCTAAGATTTTACTAAGGTAGTAATTCAATTTGATTTAACCTAAGGAGGGCAAGACTAAAGATAGACCAAGCACCCAAGTTAGCTGAGGAAGCTAACTAAAAGTGGCTCTTCTTTAAGGAAGAGAGAACCTTTTTCTTTAAAAGAACAATGGAGGGAAAAAGAGAGTAAGACAACTAGTAATTAGGTTTGCTTGGTTGAATGATGTGCTGAAAAATGATGTTTAGAGGCCTATTTATAGAGTTTTGGAGGGATAAAATTGGAAAAAAAAGAGAAAAAATGATTCTGGGCTCAGCGGTGGCCCATTACAGTAGCAAAACATGCTCATGTGGCAGCACTGGCTATCGTAGGTTGGCATGTTGCATGGGCCCATTTGTGGCTAGATTGGTGCATAAATTTTTCAGAGGCGAGTTCTCCCTCATCCGATGTCCATTTTAAATGATTTTTGATGTGCTGGAATAAGAACAATTTTAATATAATTATAGCAGTAGAAGTCCTAATTTGTGCATAAAATTTTAGATGGCTTATTTATGTCCATTTGACATCCAATTCAAATAATTCCAATTGCATTGTATTCATAGTCAATGAATGTTTTCCTTAGGTGAAAAATTTTGGGTTCACAATATCTTGTATAAAAATCTAGTTCAACTTATCATAAGCCTTCTCAACGTCAACTTTAATTATTGTGTAACGTAATTTACCCTTATTTCTTCTCACTAAATGTATAATTTTTTGAGTAAGGATGAAACAAGTTTGATAAAGACTTTACTAAGTCATGTATTAAGAGTTTCAACCTATTAATAATAAATTTGGTCATAGTCTTGTAGGCAACAATACATATGCTTATCAGTTTATAGAGCTTCAAACTATTGAGGCTGTTTATTTTTGGTATTAAAACCAATAACATTTAATTTATTTTTAGGGTAATTTTCTTGCTAGAGAACACTTCTTTAATTAACCTACTATGAACATTTATTTTTTACACCCCATATCAAAGTTCATTTTGTCACGATTCTAATGATCAAGAATCATTTCAATCAGACATAAGATAGCCCTGAAACTAGCTCTGCAAGATTGACTGCATAAAATGTTGGAATTAGTGACCTTGAGTAGTCACTAATCGGCTGAGCATTCTCCAGTTTGAGGACCTATGACCGTTATTTGCTTAGGTCAGTGGTCTAGCAATTGGTGATTAATCCCCTGACTAGTCGCCAGGGACTGCCTCATTAGTAGTCTTTGCTTATGAACCTCTAATTTCACACATAATTCAAATAATTAGGAAAACAAAGCAAGACCAAAATTAAGAAAATGCATCCTTTCTTCAAGAGAGAGAGAGAGAGAGGGAGAAAGTGTGTTGTGCTCCAGTTGGCGTGACGCGTGTCTCAAAATAACATTGCGGACTTCTATTTAGGGACCAAAATTTTAGATCTGAAACTTTGCTAAATTGCATTCATGACAAAAATAATTAAACACTTAATTTTTATTAACTATTATGGTTTCCTTTTATCACTTTTAACTCATTTTTTTCTTTGATCACCCACGCAAGTGGAACTCTGAAGTGCTAAGGCTCTTCAACCTTTTATTGAGAGGAAGCGCGCATCTAAGGTATCATACTCTCTCCCATCTCAATTTCAATTTGGTAATTAATTAATTATAAAATTTGTTAATTACAAACCCTTTGTAATCAAAGGTTTCAAACTACTTACGACTTTAATTCCCATTCAAACGAGATAAGTAGGCATACTCGGAATATTATTTTGAGTGGTGAGCCCATGCCTAAACAACAAACCACCTCTTTTATTCTAATTTTCTTCTATTTTTTCTGTCATTAAGTATTTTTAATATTATTACTATTGTTGCTTTTCTCTCATTTTCTGAGTATTTCAAGGCTCCACTATTTGGCAAGCTTTGCAATGGATGCCATGTATTTATATTTGTTCTTTTCTGCTTCTCCTTTTCTTTAAGTTATTTTTATTGATTGGAGATTTGTGCTCGACCTAAAACCCATATGGGCTTGAGTTGAAGTTCTTATAATTTTTTTTTGTGTTGCAATATTATATTACTTTTGCATTGCCATTATGAATGTTCATGCATTATAAATATTGCCATTCATTATGGCATAATCCATAAAATCACTTTTTCTTAAATCAATCTGAAGAAAAGGGAACAATCAATCATGAGAATTTTTTTAATTAAAATTTGTTTAGAAAATTTAGCCCGAGACCTATCATGATTTGGTTTCGGACTAGTGTCTTTTTGTAACATCCCTATACCCAATATATGTACACCACATACACCCACATATGTAGTATACGTATACCGCATACAAGAATGTCACAGGCTATTTTAAACAAACATTCCTTATTAAAATACATTTACATATCTCTTCATTACCCTAAAAGCTTATCCAAAATATTTGTTTATTAAGTAGCAAAAAATGTAGCGGAATATACATATGTATACATCAAATTCAATATTTACAAAAAATATAGAGTTTATACATGCTTGGCAGTTCATCTCTGATCTTGAAGTCTAAAAAAAATCAACTCTTCAGAAGGGATCACAAGCCTAGACTCGACTCGATCTAGCTGAACTCTCCGGTTTAACAGGATTTACCCTGACACCTGTGCGATAAATCACAATCGCGCTATGCCAAAGGCTTAGTGGTACGAACCATGATAACAATATGATTCAATGTAATGCCAGTGTCAAACTTTCAAGAATTGTAAACAATATACAAAGATATCATATTTCATAACATTACATTTCATTATATTGTTCAATTATTTCATCATTCATAATTCACATTTAAACAAAGATAAGCATGGGCCCAAAAGAAACTAATATGCCATTCAAATTCCAGAGTTACTATTTTGGTCCAATAATCACATTTATCAAGCCCGTAGGCAAATCATTATCACAATGAGGAACATCTCATATGTAACATCCCAACTAGGTTTCAAGGACTAGGCCCAACCATGCTTCAAGGGGAGCATAGCATCAACCCAACCTTGCTTCAAGGACCAAACCCAACCCAGCTTCAAGGGATTGTTACTCTTAGGCATGCCACCAACAACAAAACTTTGAAAATTGAATAACATACTAGGCACACAATTCTTTCATTATTTCATTATCATGCCCATTATCATTTTCACACAATCATCTAGGCACAATGCCCCAAAATATTTCATTTATATCAATATAGCCATCATCAATGGCTTCACATTCCATCATTTGGATATACATAACAAATTATATTAATCATACATTTTGAATCCTCAACATATATTTCACATAGTTTACATAATGCAAATCATAGCACCATTCTCATATATAAATAATATAATAGGTAACCTAACACATTTTCCAACAAATGTGTTAAGTTTCAAAGTCATGTAAATGTATGCAGTAATGTAAGGTTTGTGCTTACCTCTAAGAGCAAACCACACCAATCCATCAACCTCCTCTTCCAAGAATCCTTCAACACTTGGATTGGTTACCTCAAATCTCTTCAAAACCTAATCCAAAGGTGATTATACAACACTCACTTAGTGATACGCATAAGAAAATAAGGAGAAGAACTATCTAGGGCAAACTCTACACTTGACACGCTCAACAACACGGACGTGTCCCTGACCGTACCCTAAACCCACAACACAGAAGCTTTGACACGCTCAGTGACATGGATGTGTCACTGCACGTGTCAATCCTCCAACAACACATTAGCTATGACATGCTCAATGACATGGGCATGTCACTGCACGTGTCAATCCACCAACAACACAGAAGCTATGACACGCTCAATGACATGGGCGTGTCACTAGACGTGTCAATCTTCCAACAACACAAAAGTTGTGACACGCTCAGTGACATGGGCTTGTCACTGGATGTGTCACCAACACAGAAAATAGAACCAGCGACACGCCCAAGGACATGGCCGTGTTACTCAGTGTGTCAGGCCAAAAACCTAAAATCGACATCAAAAATGCCACATCCAACAAACCTCTTTCTTTTACCCTTTTCCACACCAAACAAACTTAAGCAAAACCATCAATATACCATACCAAACTTGCATAACATCAAAACAACTCAATTACATGCATCAACACACAATCACAACCATATTTATAACTCAACATATACACAATCCACAACTCTTGCTATCTTCACCAAACTTAACATTTTCTTCAAACCAACCCCAAAATCAAAGTTAATTAGACCAAACAACCTCAAACATACCAAATAAACCATACACACAACTACAACAACCATTCACCAAACTCAAATACACAAACTCCAAAAGAACACAGAGAAACAAGTTGGAAACTTACCAAAAGTGAAGAAAATCCTTAGAACTCCAACTTGATCACTTGAAACACTCTTCAATCTTGAGTGAGGAATCAACAAAACCTCTCTTTCCCTTGATGAAGATGGTGGTGGCTGGCTATCCAAAAAGAAAGAAGAAGAAGATGAAAATAGAAATGGTCAACTCCGCTTCACTAATAGCCATATGAATTTCTCTTTAAATCTCCACCAAGCAAATACATTATTATAATAATATAATCCCAAGTATCAACCTCCACCATCACTTAATTTCTAATTTAGTAATCAAAATATCATTTGACCCTTAAATAAAAGTTGACTTGTATATGTTGTATATATCTTCATATATATAACATATACACACTTTCCTTTTTCCTTTCTTATCTTTCCACTTAATCATATATACACTTATCAAATAATTCAATTCCAAGAATTAACATTTCCAAAATTTTAGGGTATTGTTTTGGATATTACAATTCTCTCCCTCTATAAATAAATTTCATCCTTGAAATTACCTAATCTCAAGTCTGAAACAACTGGGGATACTGATCTCGCATCACTTGCTCACTTTCCCAAGTTGCCTCTTCCTTAGCATGATTCTTCCAAAGAACCTTCACAAGTGGCACTTTCTTATATCTCAACTCTTTTACTTCATGTGCCAAAATAGCCATTGGTACTTCTTCAAAAGTCAGATTCTGACTCACCTCAATAGATTCAATTGACAAAATATGAGATGGGTCTGACCTATACCTCTGCAGCATAGAGACATGGAAGACATTGTGAATTCTATCCAATTCAGGCGGCAAAGCAAGTTGATAGGCAACTGGTCCAACTCACTCCAGTACCTCATAAGGTTTAATGAAACGTGGACTCAACTATCCTTTGTGACCAAATCTCAGAATTTTCTTCCAAGGAGACACTTTCAAAAATACATTATCGCCAACATTGAACTCTATGTCTCTCCTCTTCAAATCTGAATATGACTTCTGTTGTCTGAAGCTGCTTTCAACCGATCCCAAATTATCTTTACCTTCTCTTCTATTTTTTTAATCAAATCGGGACCAACCAACTTACCTTCTCCAACTCCATCCCAACATAGAGGCGTTCTACATCTTCTACCATACAATGCCTCATAAGGTGCCATTTTAATACTGGACTGGTGACTGTTGTTATAGGCAAATTCAATCAATGGAAAAAATCTGTCCCAACTCCCAGAAAAAATCAATGACACAGCTTCTCAACATATCCTCTAAAATCTGTATCACTCTCTATGACTGCCCATCTATCTGAGGATGGAAAGCAGTGCTAAAAGGCATTCGAGATCCCAAAGAATCATGCTAACTCTTCCAAAACCTTGAAGTAAACCGAGGATCTTGATCAGTTACCAAAGAAATTGGGATTCCATGCAATCTCACTATCTCACTAATATACAACTCAGCCAACTTCTCAAGAGAATAGTCCATCTAAACCGGAAGAAAATGAGCTGTCTTTGTCAACCGATCAACTATCACCCAGATGGCATCATGCGAGTCAACAGCAAACCAATTATAAAATCCATTGTTACTCGCTCCCATTTCCATTCTGGCACTGTTAAAGGTTGGAGCAACCCTGTTGGAACTTGGTACTCGGCCTTCACTCTCTGACAAGTGAGACATTTGGATACAAATTCCGCTATGTCCCTCTTCATACCTGACCACTAATAATGTTGCTTCAATTCATGATACATCTTGGTACTCTCAGGGTGCATAGCAAAAAATGACTGATGTGCTTCCTCCAAAATAATCTTTTTCAACCTTGCATCATTAGGAACACACAATCAATCTTTGAACCATAAACTGCCATCACCTCTTACAAGAAAATATCTACTCTCTCCTTTTTGGCAATATGATACAACTTTCTGAATTCTTTCATCTGCCAACTGAACCTCTCTAATATAATCCAACAACACCGGTCTCAATTGCAACTGAGCTAACAAAGCACCATCATCACATGATTCAAAACTAGCATGCAACGCTCTTAATTCAACAAGCAATGAGAGCGAATAAGCAGTCAAACCTGCTAAAGACTTCCGACTTAAGGCATCGGCAACAACATGTGCCTTACCAGGATGATGATAATCAATCAAACAATCATAATCTTTAAACAACTTTAACCATCATCTTTGCCAAAGATTCAGCTCTCTCTGAAACCCCAAGTATTTCAAACTCTTGTGTTTTGTATAAATGAAACACTTCTCCCCATAAAGATAATGTCGCCAAATCTTCAAAGCAAAAACTATGGCTGCCAATTCCAAATCATGCGTCGGATAATTAAGCTCATGCGGCTTCAACTGCCAAAAAGCATAAGCTATGACTCTATCCTCCTGTATCAAAATACAACCTAAACCACTATGTGAAGCATCACTATAAATCACATACGGTTTATCTTACACAAGCAAAGTAAGAATCTGAGCTTGAGTCAGTATCAAGAATAGGAGAGTCAACATCTCTTTCAACTGCTCAAAACTTGCTTGACACCAATCTGTCCACACGAATCTAACTCCCTTTCGAAGTAATCTGGTGAGTGGAGTAGCTATCAAAGAAAAACCTTTCACAAACCGTCGATAATAGCCTGCCAAACCCATAAAACTTCTAACTGCAGTCACAGTCTTTGGTGGACTCCAATTCAAATAGCTTCAACTTTGCTTGGATCAACTCTTATACCATCTGTTGACACCACATGACCGAGAAAAGTTACTTGATCAAGCCAAAACTCACACTTAGACAGCTTAGCATACAACTGCTTCTCTCTCAAGGTCTGAAATACAATCTGTAATTGCTTATCATGATCCTCCTTATTATGCGAATACACCAAAATATCATCGATAAAGACCACCACAAACTCATCTAAATAGGGTCTAAACACCCTATTCATCAAATCCATAAAAGCTGCTGGTGCATTCGTCAACCCAAAAGGCATCACCATGAACTCATAATGCCCATACCTTGTGCGGAAAGCTGTCTTAGATATATCTTTAGCTCTGACTCTCTACTGATGGTACCCTGATCTCAGATCAATCTTGGAGAATACTGCTGCTGCCTTCAACTGATCAAAAAGATCATCTATCCTAGGCAAAGGATACTTATTCTTGATAGTCACCTTATTCAACTGCCTATAATTAATACACAATCTTAAGGTACCATCCTTCTTCTTCACAAAAAAAAAAAATAGGTGCTCCCCACGGAGACACACTAGGTTGAACAAACCCTTAATCCAATAATTCTTGCAACTGCACCTTCAACTCTCTCAACTCAGCAGGTGCCATACGATAGGGAGTAATAGAGATGGGAGTGGTACCAGGCAACAAATCGATACCAAACTCAACCTCTCTCTCAGGGGGTATCCCTGGCAACTCCTCGGGAAAAACATCTGGGAATTCCACAACTGTGGGTATACTATCAAGTTGAGAACCCACTACTCTGGAATCTACCACATGAGCAAGATAAGCATCACACCCTTTTCGAATCAACCTCCTTGCTGCAATAGCTATAACAACCATGTATGCAAGATGTTTCTGCTCACTAGATACCATAACACTTCTACCATCACTGGTTCTCAAGGTAACACACTTATTATGACAGTCTACCACAGCCCCATGCTTAGATAACCAATCCATGACTAAAATCAAATCATGTTCCTTAAAAGGCATTTAAATCAAATCACCCAAGAACTCCTCATCCGGCACCATAATTGAACTATTACGATGCACCTTGCTAACAACCACATTATGCCCAAAAGGATTTGTCACCAAGACATCAAATCCTAGGGACTCAGTATGCAATTCATTCACAGGCAAGATAGATGCACTTATGTATGAATGAGTAGATCTTGGATCAATAAGAGCAAGAACTGAAATGCCAAATAAAGAAAATTTACCCGCAATGATGCCTGAAGCATCCAGTTGCCTTTGCATCACATACACTCACTGAGATGACCCAACCTCATTTGGTCTACTGCCTCCGAATGTAGAGCCTCCTCTCTAACTAATCCCAGGTCGACTACCTCTACTAAAACCTTTGCCCCCTCGACCTCCTCTTACATTGGGTCGAGAAGCTATAGTATTAGTCTATCTATTTTTCGATAGCTTAGGGCAATCTTTGATGAAATAATCTGGTGACCAACATATAAAACATACTCCTGGTCCACCCATCTTCCAGGAAGATCCCCCATGTGCCCTACCACAATAGACACATGTAGGTGGAATAGACCTATGAACCACTGAAGTCAGAGCACTAGCTATAGAAATTATAGGTCTCGGTCTCTGCCTCTGATACTAAACTGACCTACCAGATTACCTCTGGCTCCTACTGACCCTCAAAAAATATCTTCCTCTGCCTCTCTTCATAGATGAAGATCCTACTTCACTCAGGGGTCTCCTAACTCTAGTCTCCTCCTCAGTAGCAGCTGCTGCAATACCCTATGCTCTCTCAACACTCCTGGCTACTGCAACCAACTGAGAAAAATCTTGATACCGAGAACCAGCAACAATACACATAATAGAGAGTCTCAACCCCTCCTCAAATCTCCTGCACCGATCTATCTCATCTGAAATAATTCCACCAGCATAATGACTCAACCAGATGAACTCTATCTCATACTCTATCACTGTCCGGTTATCTTGTCTCAAATTCAGAAACTCCATCTTCTTGGCATCTTTATACTCCCTCAGAGTATACTTTTGCTCAAACTCCCACAGAAAATCACTATAAGTCAGGGTCGGTGGATCATCCATCACATCTGGAACCGTCTTTCACCAATCATACGCATCTCTCTATAGAAGGGATCTAGCATAATCAAATTTTTCTTCAGGAGTAGCTTGCAGCTGAATGAATACCCTCTGAACTCTATCCAACCACTACTCAGCTACTGCAGGATCTATAGTGCCAAAGAAATCCTCAGCTCCGAACTTCCTCAATTTATCATACTACCTCACCGGCACTTGTGGCTGTGGTTGTGGTGGCGGCTACTCCATTAGAGCCTGCCTCAACAATTCTACCATATACCGTAACCAAACTGGTGGAATCTCATCAGCAGCTGGTCTCTCTGGCACAGGAGCAGGTGCCTCTCCAGCTCTCTCAACCCTAGCTCCTTCTCTACCCTCATCAGGAGCTACACTCTCACCACTACCTTCTGTGGACCAACATGACTAAGACGCCATCAATACCTATATCTGCAAACACAACAGAAATTACCTCATCAAAGATAAGAAACTGACAATGCCAATGCATGCATCTTATTTAAAAAAAACCATATTTTAAGAATCAAAATTTTCTTTTTCTTACAATTTACCTAGGTTAAGAACCTCAAACCTAGGCTCTGATACCAAAACAATTGTAACACCCCTATACCCAATATACGTACACCACATACACCCACATATGTAATATATGTATACTAGATGCAAGAATATCACAGGATATTTTAAACAAACATTCCTTATTAATATACATTTACATATCTCTTCATTACCCTAAAAGCTTATCCAAAACATTTGTTTATTAAGCAGCAAAAATGTAGTGGAATATACATATGTATACATCAAATTCAATATTTACAAAAAATATAGAGTTTATACATGCTTGACAGTTCGTCTCTAATCTTGAAGTCCAAAAAAAATCAACTCTTCACAAGGGATCACAAGCCTAGACTCCACTCGGTCTAGCAAAACTCTCCGGTTCAGCCAGATCTACCCTGTCACCTGCACGATAATTCACAATCACACTAAGCCAAAGGCTTAGTGGTACTAACCATGATAATAATAAGATTCAATGTAATACCAATGTCAAACTTTCAAGAATTGTAAACAATATACAAAGATATCATATTTCATAACATTACATTTCATTATATTATTCAATTGTTTCATCATTCATGATTCACATTTAAGCAAAGATAAGCATGGGCCCAAAAGAAACTAATATGCCATTCAAATTTTAGAGTTACTATTTTGGTCCAATAATCACATTTATCAAGCCCGTTGGCGAATCATTATTACAATGAGGAACATCTCATATGTAACATCCCAACTAGGCTTCAAGGACTAGGCCCAACCAAGCTTCATGAGAGTATAGCATTAACCCAACCTGGCTTCAAGGACTAAGCCCAACCCAGCTTCAAGGGATTCTTTCTTTTAGGCATGCCACCAATGACAAAACTCTGAAAATTAAATAACATACTAGGCACACAATTCTTTCATTAATTCATTATCATGTCCATTCTCATTTTCACATAATCATCTAGGCACAATGCTCTAAATATTTCATTTATATCAATATAGCCATCATCAATGGCTTCACATTCCATCATTAGTGTATACATTACAAATTACATTAATCATACATTTTGAATCCTCAACATATATTTCACATAGTTTACATAATGCAAATCATAGCACCATTCTCATATATCAACAATATAATAGGTAACCTAACACATTTTCCAACCAAATGTGTTAAGTCCCAAAGTCATGTAAATGTATGCAATCATGTAAGGTTTGTACTTACCTTTAAGAGCAACACACACTATTCTATCAACCTCCTCTTCCAAGAATCTTTCAACACTTGGATTGGTTACCTCAAATCTCTTCAAAACCTAATCCAAAGGTGATTATACAACACTCACTTAGTGATACACATAAGAAAATAAGGATAAGAACTATCTAGGGAAAACTCTACACTTAACACGCTCAACAACACGGGCGTGTCCCTGACTGTGTCCTAAACCCACAACACAGAAGCTTTGACACGCTCAGTGACATGGGGTGTCACTGCACTTGTCAACCCTCCAACAACACAGTAGCTATGACACGCTCAGTGACATGGGCGTGTCACTGCACATGTTAAACCACCAACAACACAGAAGCTATAACACTCTTAGTGACATGGGCATGTCACTGGACATGTCAATCTTCCAATAACACAAAAGCTATGACACGCTCAGTGACATGGGTGTGTCACTGGATGTGTCACTGTAGACCCTTAATGTTTGACCCAGTCTGGTCCAATATATTTTAATTAGCCCAAAATAATTTTTTTCTTGTCTAATATATTTTAGTTAGTCCAAAATAATTTTTATGGTATTAATTTTAATATTTATTTTAGTAAAAAACGGTGAAATGAATAAAAATTCAAAAATAATAAAAAAAAATCGGCGACGAAAGTCAGTGCGAGCCCGTTCCGCCTGCGCTGCCTCAGCCAGCTACTGCAGCTTTTTTGCCAGCGCAGTTTTTCTGCAGTAGTTTTTTTTTGCCAGCGAAATTTTTCTGAAACAAATTTTTTGAAACCTAATACAATTATGTTTCGGTTTCCTTTTCCTAATTAGGATTAAATACCATGAATAACTAGAATTATATCATAAATTCTTATATAAATATGGACTAAACAACAAAAAAAAAGAGGGGAAAACGGAGGAAAATTGGACTGAAATTTGTGACCGAGAGTGAGAAGGAAAACTCTGAAACTCTAAAAATTCCTTTTGGCAGTAAATTGAATCAGACTTTGGAGGGAACAATTCAAGCAATTCAAAGGCAAAAAGGCTTGTCTTTGACCTTGTTCATCCAAGAAGCAATTTTTGGTGAAACTTACAAAATAAGGTTTGAATTCTTAATTTCTTTTATTTTGTCACAGTAGCTAGATCACATAATTGTTTCTTTTAAATTAAAAGCCTCATCACCTCAATTCACCTTTTCTAAAGTATGAAAATCTTAAATTGTTGCTTTATTTTTCCAAAAGTTTAAAGATATTAGTTTTATTTCTTCAAAACCCCAAAACCAAGATTTTCATCCCAAATTATCTTCTGTTTCCTTCCAAAAGACTTAAAAATATCTTTTTGCTCTTATAAACTTTAAATCTTTTGTTTAAATTCATAAAACTTCATGAAATTGTCAATTCTCTTTCCAAATCCTAAAATAAAATTCATTACCCAAAACCCTAAATTCAAAAATCCTAAAACCCTAATTTAACTCCAAAACCTAAAATAGTGAACCTTAACCTCCTTAAAACCTTAAACCTTAATTTTTTCTAAACCCTAATCCTTTAAAACTTTAAAAAACTGTATAAACACAAATATTTAATTTTACATAGTAAGCTTGAAACTATAATTGGATGAGTAACCGTAAACCACAAATCAAAAGTATGTTGAAGAGCCCAAACTCTAAATTCATGATTTTACATCTCAAACCCTAATTTGGTTAATCAAAGAATTTTATCAACCTTTTAAAACATAAAATTTTAATCTACTTTAATTGCTTAAAAAAAATCACAGTAGCCATAATTTAGACTTTTATTTGCTTTATTCAATTCTATATTTGATTATGCTTTAATTTATTTTATATGCTTTAATTTATTTAAGTTCAATGCTTGGTTTATTTTATTTATCATGGATGGATGTTTACTTTCTATTGATATTTAATGCCTTTGATGAATGATTTATTGTTTACTTTTATCAATTTATTTAGATTTCCAAATGTTGTAAGAGCTATTTTTTCACTTGTTGGATACCTCATTAGTTAAATATCATGTAATTTAATTTGCTTTTCTATTTTAGAACCTATGTAAAGGACATGTTTCTACCTTTCGGTGGGTGCCCTATTTAGGCATGTGATGTAAAGACATGTTTCCATCCTCGGATGGGTGTCCATTTTGTTTGGGCGTTATTTTGCTTTTTAATATATCGACGCTTTATTTTAATTATTGTGTGTAATATGGATAATATTGTTATATTTAAGAATTTTATGATATTAAGACCTATAAAGGAGGTCGGTTCCAATGAACCGAGCGTTGTGGGGGTGTTGGGCCATTTCTCACATTCCCCACACGTACCCAACTTTTTGAACCCATTAAAATTTTGGGGATTCCTTAGGAATCGAGTCATCCACCCCTTTCTTTTTTCCCCACCCGTCCGGGTGGCGACTCCATTTTCATCGGACTTAGGTCTGTGTTCTCTAAGGCCCTGAGCCTAAACAGTGCCGAAGTCGCAAGAACCATTCCACCGGGAGTGGGGGCAAAAATCCCCGCTCACAGTGGCAACTCCACTGGGGATAAGATGTGTTTTTATTTTTCTATTCTTTCTTATAATGATATTATCCATTGCATCATATTAGATTGCATTGTGTGCGTGAGTTAGGACGCCCATGTTACCCGTTTTGTGTTATGTAAGGGATACCATACTTTCACTCAAGGTATGGAGATCAAGCATGGCATAACCACTCATAGCCTTGTACCATTTGGTATATACTTGCTATGGGAACCTAAGCCTTTTTACCCAAAGACTAAAGCTCATGTAATTGGCCTAGTTACTTTCCTTAGGTTTTGCCCCAAATGCATGTTGTTTGACTATGGTTAATTTATCTTAGCTTAAATCATGGCTTATTTGGTTTGCTCTTTTTCTAATATGACCTAAGTACATTGTAAGCTCAAAATAAATTTTTCTTTAAAGTCCAAAAGACCAAAGCTATTTTCAAAACTTTTCAAGATGGTCTTTGGACATAAAATTTTTCTAGAAATAAATCAAAAATTCTTTTTGCTCATGGCCCAAATACTAAGCCCAAAATCCATTTTTCCTAAAATCTTTTTACAATGGGCTTAGAAAAAAAATTATTTTCATCCAACCTTTTCTTACAAAGAGCTTGCAAATTATTTAGGTCAATTACGAAATATCAAAAATCAATTGTGGGCCTAGTTTATACTAAGAATAAATTAATCATGGGCTTGTTTTTAGCATGAACCATTAGTTACTCTTTTCAAGTGAGAAATCTATCTATAATAAACCTCTTAATTTAGTTTTAATCCAATATAGCATAAAAGCTACTATAGTTGGTTGAATGGATTAAAACCTAATTAATAGGAATTATCATGGATTGATTTCCATTTTCAAAAATATAACTATTGGTTGAAACGTTTGAGGGAATTATTCAAAAATAAGATACTCCATGTTGGTATTTTGTTAACCATTTGCCTAGGAAAAGAGATTCGCCATTTGTGTGTGGATGTTATAAGGTTGGAAGGAACATCGTATTCATCCTTGTTTGTCTATTGTTTGTGCATACATGCATACATTTGCATCTCATATCATTGATCCTTTCTAGCTCACAGCCCTGGATTATGAAAGTTCAAAAGCTTATGACAATCCAACCTACGCTGGAAGCGAAGAATCTAGCAACGACTCAATCACTTGCTCACCAAAGACAATGGATCCCGAACAAATTTAAAGAATGGTGGATGATGCCCTCAAGGCCAAAATGGAAGAAATAAAAGAGGCCCTAGCTGAGACCATGAAGAACCAACTAGCTGCAATCTTAGAGAATCATGCCGAGGCATCTGCTAGCACTAAGAAGCCAAAGGACAAAGGGAAGACTAAAGTTGGTGAAGTAGCTTTTAGTGATGATAAGGTAATCATTGATGATGATGATTGGGTTCAATACTACCAAGATCCTCAAGAAAAAAAGGAACCAATGGTTGCTAAAAGATCAACTATTGAAAAGATTGAGACATCCGATGTTGAAAAGATGATTGCTGATTTAAAAATGAAATTGAGAAGAAGCTGAAAACCGAAGAGATGTCCGAGATCGAAAAACTATTTGAACAAGATGAGGAGATCCCTTATAAGTTCAAGATGCCATCCTTTGCTAGATACAATGGTACTGGAAATCCTCATCTCCATGTGAAGCAGTATATCACTGCTATGCAGTCTGCTCGAGCTACTAAGGCTCAAACTCTAAGGTACTTCATGCTCTCATTGGACCGTGTTGTCCAAAATTGGTTCAATACCTTAGATGATGGAACACAAAAGAATTAGGATTTTCTATACAAGGCCTTCATCCAGCAATATAGGTATAATGTCCAGTTAGAAGTTATCTTAATGGAATTTCAGTCCATTAGTCAATGACCAAATGTGAATTTTGTGGACTATGAGAAACGATGGAGAAATAAGGCCGATTTGCTCAAGAAAAGACCCAAAGAATCCGATCAAATAAGGATGATCGTGAGAGGCGTTCTGCCCAATCTCCGTGAAAGGCTGTCTCACACCCTTATAAGGGATTTCAAAGATCTTCTCCAAGCTGGTCTATAAATTAAAGAGTGGGAAAGGGAGAAGAATCGCTTTTCAATAAAAAGGAATGAGAAAGGGAACTACCAGTCGGGCAATCAAAGCACACAAAAGGAAGCTGATGTTAATGTCACTAGTCAAGGAGGAATGAGACAATTTTTAGAATTAGGGAAGCCACTGTCTTGGGTTCTCAATAAGCTATAAAAGAAGGGATTGTTAAAACCCTTGACTCCTCGTCCTTTGCCTAATTCTCTTCCACTTAACTTTGATAGTAATGCATTTTGCCAATTCCATCAAAGGGCTGGACACGAAACGGACAATTGTATGAAACTAAGGCATGAGATCCAGAATTTAATTGATAATGGCAAGTTGCCTGAGCTGGACAAGCCCGATACCAAAGGTAATCCATTTCCAAGGTTCAATAGAGTACCTCCACCGAAAACCTTCATGGTGGGAAAAGGATTGGAAGAAGATTTTGTTTTATCATCCTTCCAAGATGGGATATTGGAGATGTGAAAGGTAAAGAGGCTTAACTCAATGAACTTTCCTTAGCTTTAATGTTGCTTTTCAAATTTTGCTTTAATATTTAATTAGAACAATCATGTTTTTTAAATTTGTTTGAATAAATTACTTTTATAAAAAATTTTGTTGGTCTTTGTTCATTTTGGTGCTCAACCGATGAGGAATCTAGCTTGATATTTATAAATTAATGTGTCTAGGCATTATGACTTGAATGACTTTACTAGATGAGGGAATTGCTCTATAGCATCAAGTTGTGTATGCTTACTTAGAGAGGGCTCCTGCATAATTATCTTTGTCTAGATCCTAGTCAGTCTTAGAACATGCTTTGACAAACTTTCAAGGCAAAATTGAACTCTACTTATTTAAGGGAGAGATTATCTAGGCATTTTTTGGTTAGCCAACAACTAGTATCCACCTATTAAATATCAATCCCCAGTTGTCCCTTTGAGCCTTCATAAAATTTTAGCTTTCTTTTCATTGGCATATAACCCCAACAACCTGCCCTGAGCTATTATGATACTTTTGGCAAGTCTTATGATCACTAAGATGAAGAGGCAAGAAGATCAAAAGAAAGCAATGATTAGTCAAGATTATGAATGTAGTTGAAGTTCTCAAGATCATAAGGGTAGTTGATGTTTTCAAGACCATAAGGATAGTTGATGTTCTCAAAACCATAAGGGTAGTTGAAGTTTCTTTAATATCTCTAATATATAAACATCAACATCAGAGTAACAAATGATTTATCCCTCTTAAAGAAGATTTATGTCACTCCACCCATCCATTATTGGAAGCCCAAGTTGGTACGAACAAGACAATTCTTTTAGAGCTAGAACAAAAAAAAACAAAAAGAAAACAAAAAAAAAAAGAAAAGAAAACAAAAAAAGAAAAAAGAAAAAAGAAAAAAAAAAGAAAAAAAAAGAGAAAAAAAGAAAAGAAAACCCAAAATGGTTCAAAAAGCCAACTGAGTTCTCTTTTACCTAAGACAACAAAAGGCTTCCATTTGGTTTATAAGGACATTTTGACTTGAATTGGTCCAACCCAACTAAAGATTTGATCAAAATCAAAGAAAAAGGAGAAAGACCATTCAGTTCTTGAAAGTTCTGTACTTGACAGTCCTATAAGAAAGAAGGACAAAAATGATAAAATGCTCAAAGAAAGGAAAGAGTAAGGAAAATAAAGAGAAAGAAAAGGGAAGAGTAAGAGAAATAAAGAAAAGGGAGAAGAAGAAATGAAATGAATTTGGGAACCAAACTTTTTGCAAGGGCAAAAACTGTCCTAATCAAGATATAGATTAATGCCAAGAAGATAGAAGGAATTTGGAGTCTAGCAAGATTGCCTCCAAGCTGCCTAAAATTCAAACAAGAAATTTTATAGTGTGAGTGTTTGTCCACTGTGTTACATCAGCTCCTATCTCAAAATGGCCTTCATTTAAACCCATGTCCCTCATAGACCCCATTTTAAGCCTATCAAAGACATATTGATCTCTCTTGGTAGGCAGAGTCTATTAGTGGAGATAGTTTGGATAAGCATGCATATGAGATAGACAATATTTAAACTCAAATGAGACCTTTGGCCAAGTAATATGTATGTGCCTATCTGAAGTGCAACAATTCTTTCCTAAATAGAATTGATTCCTGAGTTTATTACGGTAGCTAGGGTTGTCATGTTATAGATATGTTAATTTCGAAAAATCAAGTCCTGAGGTGCATTGACATTAATTGGAAAAGCCAACATTTGATTTCGAAATAAAAGTTCAAAAAAAAAGAGAAGTTTTGTCATACAAAGCCTTCAAGCTAAGGGGAGCATGTTGAACTGTCGAACCTCCAAAGGACACATTGGGCAAAGGAAATAATTATTGGCAAGGTCATGAAGAAGCTATCAACTGACATGTTGAGACATAGGTTGAAATAGATGAATCCTCGACTCTGCTGCTTGGGGTCTCCATTATTCATATTTTTAACATCTTGAAGATAAAAGCCACAAATGCAAAAGCTTTCGATCATGCCAATGCAAGACTTGAACAAGCATCAAAACGGAACCAATGAGAACACTTCTGCTGATCACCTCTATCTATGAGTCGATGGAACAACTGTAAGTATTATTCATGCATATCATGCATATATGAGCATATCACATCGCACTTTCTTGTCTTGTGTTGTCTATTCTTTGGCAAAATGAACAGCAAACACCCTGCGAAGTAAAGAATCAAAAGAAGATATAAAATCAGGGGGGCGTAGAAAGCCCATTGCTTGAGAAAGCTCCAGTAAACTTGCAAAGAGAAGAAATACAGGCTTGTGCAAAGAACTAGACAACAACAACATCAATTAGAATCCGCATAGAAAAATCATGGGTTTGAGCCTACACAGGGGGCAAAGTTTCTCCTTTTCAATTTTTTGAGTTTATATATAAAACATTTTCAAACTCACTTGCAAATATCTCGCCACGCAGGGGGAAAAGGAGAGGATATGAAGGCTAGCTAAAAAGGGCTGAATTTTTTGCAAAAGTGCAAAGGAAGAACAAAAAAAGAATGGAAAAAAAAGAAGAAAATTAGAATTCTCAAAAGAATGAAGATGCAAAAGACAAAAGATCAATCCAACTAAAAGAGCTGAAGCCAGGGTAAAGACCCGAACTCCAATGGATAAAGATCCATGTTTTAAGGGTAAAGACCCGATCTCCAAAGGATGAAGATCCATTTTCAAGGGAGAAGACCCAATTTAAAGGATGAAGGTCCAATTTTAAGGGTGAAGACCCGATCTCAAAGAAGGAAGATCCATTTTCAAAGGTGAAGATCCATTTTGAGGGTGAAGAACCACAATGCATAAAACGGCTGGAGCAGTCAGACTTCTCAACTGATAAAAGGTTAGTCAAAACCATTCTTAGGTCCAAGTACCCAAATCAAATAAATTTAAGGTCCAAGTACCCAAATCAAATCAATCTCGGGTCCAAGCACCCATTCTCGGGTCCAAGTACCCAAATCAAATAAATTTCGGGTCCAAGTACCCAAATCAAATCTAATCTTGGGTCCAAGTACCCAAATCAAATCAATCTCGGGTCTAGGCACCCAATCTCGGGTCCAAGTACGCAAATCAAATCAAATTAATCTCGAGTCCAAGCACCCAATCTCGGGTACAAGTACCCAAATCAATTCAAGCTCGGGTCCAAGCACCCAAATTCAATTCAGTTTCTGGTCCAAGCACCCATTCTCGAGTCCAAGCACCCATTCTTGGGTCCAAGTACCCAAATGAAATAAATTTGGGTCTAAGTACCCAAATCAAATCAATCTCGGGTCCAAGCACCCATTCTCGGGTCCAAGCACCCATTCTCGAGTCCAAGCACCCATTCTCGGGTCCAAGTACCCAAATCAAATAAATTTCAAGTCCAAGTACCCAAATCAAATCAATCTCGAGTCCAAGCACCCATTCTCGGGTCCAAGTACCCAAATCAAATAAATTTCGGGTCTAAGTACCCAAATCAAATCTAATCTCGGGTCCAAGCACCCAAATCAAATCAATCACGGGTCCAAGTATCCAAATTAATTCAAGTCGGGTCCAAGTACCCAATCTCCAGTCCAAGCACCCATTTTCGGGTCCAAGTACTCAAATCAAATCAATCTCGGGTCCAAGCACCCAATCTCTGGTCCAAGTATCCAAATCAATTCAAGCTCGGGTCTAAGTACCCAATCTTGGGTCCAAGCACCCATGTTTGTGTCCAAGTACACAAATCAAATCAATCTCGAGTCCAAGTACCCAAATCGATTCAAGCTTGGGTCCAAGTGCCCAATCTCGAGTCCAAGCACCCATTCTCGGGTCCATGTACCCAAATCAATTCAAGCTCGGGTCCAAGTACACAATCTTGGTTCCAAGCACCCATTCTCGGGTCCAAGTACCCAAATCAATTCAAGCTCAGGTCCAAGTACCCAATCTTGTGTCCAAGCACCCATTTTTGGGTCCAAGTACCCAAATCAAATTCAATTCAATCTCGGGTCCAAGTACCTTATCTCTGGTACAAGTACCCAAATCAAGTCCAAAACTCGAACTGGGTCAAGAATCCAAAAACAAATTCAAATAACCATCTCATCAAAAATTAAGTCTTGTTGCTTTTGACTCTCTAAAGTCTCAGATCGTTCAAGCAGGGGGCAAACTGTAGACCCTTAATTTTTGACCCAGTCCGGTCCAATATATTTTAATTAGTCCAAAATAATTTATGTTGTCTAATATATTTTAGTTAGTCCAAAATAATTTTTATGGTATTAATTTTAATATTCATTTTAGTAAAAAATGGTGAAATGAATAAAAATTCAAAAATAATAAAAAATAAAAAATAACAAAAATAAAATCGGCGACGAAAAAATCGTCGCCGAAAGTCAGCGCGGGCCCATGGGTATTTTGCCCGCAGGAATTTCCTGCAACCGAAATGGCCAGCGGGCCCGTTCTGCCTGCGGTGCTGCAGCCAGCTGCGGTAGCTTTTTTGCCAGCGCAGTTTTTCCGCAGCAGATTTTTTTCGCTAGCAAAATTTTTTTGACGCAAATTTTCCGAAACCTAATACAATTAGGTTTCAGTTTCCTTTTCCTAATTAGGATTAAATACCATGAATAACTAGAATTATATCATAAATTCTTATATAAATATGGACTAAACAACACAAAAAAAGAGGGGAAATCGAAGGAAAATTTGACTGAAATTTGTGACCGAGAGTGAGAAGGAAAACTCTGAAACTCTAAAAATTCCTTCTGGCAGTAAATTGAATCGGACTTTGGAGGGTACAATTCAAGCAATTTAAAGGCAAAAAGGTTGGTCTTTGACCTTGTTCATCCAAGAAGCAATTTTTGGTGAAACTTACAAAATAAGGTTTGAATTCTTAATTTCTTTTATTTTGTCACAGTAGCTAGATCACATAATTGTTTCTTTTAAATTAAAAGCCTCATCACCTCAATTCACCTTTTCTAAAGTATGAAAATCTTAAATCATTGCTTTATTTTTCCAAAAGTTTAAAGATATTAGTTTTATTTCTTCAAAACCGCAAACTAAGATTTGCATCCCAAATTATCTTCTGTTTCCTTCCAAAAGACTTAAAAATATCTTTTTGCTCTTATAAACTTTAAATCTTTTGTTTAAATTCATAAAACTTCATGAAATTGTCAATTGACTTCCAAATCCTAAAATAAAATTCATTACCCAAAACCCTAAATTGAAAAATCCTAAAACCCTAATTTAACTTCAAAACCTAAAATAGTAAACCTTAACCTCCTTAAAACCTTAAACCTTAATTTTTTCTAAACCCTAATCCTATAAAACTTTAAAAAACTGGATAAACACAAATATTTAATTTTACATAGTAAGCTTGAAACCATAATTGGATGAGTAACCGTAAACCACAAATCAAAAGTATTTTGAAGAGCCCAAACTCTAAATTCATGATTTTACATCTCAAAACATAATTTGGTTAATCAAAGAATTTTATCAACCTTTTAAAACATAAAATTTTAATCTATTTTAATACCTTAAAAAAACTCACAATAGCCATAATTTAGACTTTTATTTGCTTTATTCAATTCTATATTTGATTATGCTTTAATTTATTTTATATGCTTTAATTTATTTAAGTTCAATGCTTGGTTTATTTTATTTATCATGGATGGATGTTTACTTTCTATTGATATTTAATGCCTTTGATGAATGATTTATTATTTACTTTTATCAATTTATTTAGATTTCCAAATGTTGTAAGAGGTATGTTTCCACTTGTTGGATACCTCATTAGTTAAATATCATGTAATTTAATTTGCTTTTCTATTTTAGAACCTATGTAAAAGACATGTTTCTACCTTTCGGTGGGTGTCCTATTTAGACATGTGATGTAAGGACATGTTTCCATCCTCGGATGGGTGTTCATTTATTTTTTTATTTGGACGTTGTTTTTATTTTTAATATATCGATGCTTTATTTTAATTATTGTATGTTTTATGGATAATATTGTTATATTTAAGAATTTTATGATATTAAGACCTGTAAAGGAGGCTGGTTCTAATGAACCTGGCGTTGTGGGGGTGCAGGGCCATTTCTCGCCTTCCCCACACGTACCCAACTTTCCGAACCCATTAAGGGGTCGTGGATTCCTTAGGAATCGAGTCATCCACCCCTTTCTTTTTTCCCGGCCCGTCCGGGTGGCAACTCCATTTTCTCCAGACTTATGTCCGTGTTCTCTAAGTCCCTGAGCCTAAACAGTGCCGAAGTAGCAAGAACCATTCCACCGGGAGTGGGGACAAAAATCCCCGCTCACAGTCACCAACCCAAAAAATAGAATCAACGACATGGCCATGTTACTAGGCGTGTCAGGCCAAAAACCTAAAATCGACACCAAAAATGCCACATTCAACAAACTCTTTCTTTTACCCTTTTCCACACCAAACAAACTTAACCAAAACCATCAATATACCATACTAAACTTGCATAACATCAAAACAACTCAATTACATGCATCAACACACAATCACAACCATATTTACAACTCAACATATACACAATCCACAACTCTTGCTATCTTCACCAAACTTAACATTTTCTCCAAACCAACCCCAAAATCAAAGTTAATTAGACCAAACAACCTCAAACATACCAAATCAATCATACACACAACTACAACAACCATTCACCAAACTCAAATACATAAACTCCAAAAGAACACAAAGAAACAAGTTGGAAACTTACCAAAAGTGAAGAAAAGCCTTAGAACTCCAACTTGATCACTTGAAACACCCTTCAATCTTGAGTGGGGAATCAACAAAACCTCTCTTTCCCTTGATGAAGATGGTGGTGGCCGGCTATCCAAAAAGAAAGAAGAAGAAGATGAAAAAAGAAATGGTCAACTCCCCTTCACTAATAGCCATATGATTTCTCTTTAAATCTCCACCAAGCAAATAGATTGTTATAATAATATAATCCCAAATATCATCCTCCACCATCACTTAATTTCTAATTTAATAATTGAAATATCATTTGACCCTTAAATAAAAGTTGACTTATATATGTTGTATATATCTTCATATATACAACATAAGTTGACTTTTCTTTTTCCTTTCTTATCGTTCAACTTAATCATATATACACTTATCAAATAATCCAATTCCAACAATTAGCATTTCCAAAATTTTAGGGTATTATTCGGGATATTACACTTTTAGGTATAAAATGATATATTTTTATGGAGTCTATTAAATGGGTTTTTCCTTAAATTTACTCTTTCAAATAAAATAAGGTGGGACTCTCCAATCATTGCTTTTCAAACATAAAGCCACCAATCCCTTTTAAAAATAAAAAAGGAGAGTTTCTTTTTAATAATAAAATAAAACAAATCTTTTCAAAATAAAAGATAGTTTTAAACATGCACTTATAGAACCGAGTGGAGATCATACGCAAAGGCATTTTATGGGACTTAGCCCAAAAAAGAGCAATGCTCTGACTCCCTCATTCTAGATCGAGATCGTTGCTCAGAAAAAGTTTCATGCACTTTTTTTGAATACCATTTGCTTGGATTAATTTTCTTCTTTTTTTACATAACGATTCCTTACCCTTTAATTTTAAGGAGCCCCATATAACAAGTAGCATCTAGTTGATAATCTTTATTGGGTATGTTAGGGGATAGTAAAAGCACCCAACCCATGATGAATTCCAAATCATTTTATGCTGTAACAAACATGATATACTATTAGACCCATGCCAAATTCATTTTCTATCATGTGGTTCGCTATATAGCTATCCTAGTGTGATGAGACCTTTTGACCAAACCACCTTTTTGCATATAGAGGCCATATACCCTACCATTAAGTGGCATATACCCTAATCTTATAACCTTATCTTGAATAAGGTATTTCATTCATGCATCATCACATGCATCCATAAAATTTTAAAGAAAATTTCTTTTAAGAATTCAATATGAAGCTACAGCCTTTAATCAAATCCCAAATTACATTGATTTACACACATCAATTTTTTCCAAAATGATAAATGTCAGCAAGAGCCTAAGCCCAACCATCTTGGTTCATTCTGAGAAATCATAAAAAGCTACAATAGCCTTACCCAACAACAAGGGAAGTCCTGGCTGACCAAACTGCTTCCTCAAAAGGAAACTTCCACTTTATCATTTTTGCCCTCGTCAAAACAAGATCACTAATTTTGAAAAGCCATTAATGATCAAACCTTTTTTTAGTAGAATCTAAAGGTCATCAATTTTTTTTAAAAAAAAAGCATAAAAAATAAATGAATATGTGGACCACCCAAAATCCCTAGTTTTCTTACCCCCACCATTATCGCTTGATCAAATTAGCATACACATGACCAAATCAGTATACACGTGACCTGGGCCCTAAACACAAAACATTGTAAAATGCAAATTCCCATTTAAAGCACTAAGTTTACCTTTTTTTCATCGCCTAAAGTACCTATGGCTCAAACTACAGAAACACATTAAATGCAAGCCTTTGTTGAAGCTATCCTTAAAAAAGCAAAAGAAAAGTTTTAGAACATGTTAATTAGTCAACAAACTAACTTCAAAAAAAAAAAACAATTGGTTGATCCCTTGAGTGCACCGTGCAACTTAATCTTGAACAAGGTTTAGAATATGTTGTAGGGAAAGCAGCCAGATATTGGTTCATCCACCAACTAGTCCCCTCTAGTGGTAGACCTTACACACCAGAGGACTGTAATTGAATTACCCAAGGTTCCCCTACCTACTTCTCCTACAAATCCTTTTCAAAGAGAATAATATTCTGAAACCAACCTCCTCTTAGAAAAATTGGAAGCAATGCAAAAATAGATTCAAAGCTTTAATCACTATGATGAAACCTTTGATCTTGAATCTTTGAGCTTATATCATGAGGCTCACATGCCACCCAAATTCAAAATGCTTGAGATTGATAAATTTAATGGCACCACCTGGCCTAAGACTCATCTTATGATGCATGTAGGGGCTTTCAAACCAATGGGACACAATGATGAGCTCCTTGCTCAACTGTTCTAAAGATCCCTTATAGGTGTTGCCATTAGATGGCTTATAGACCTTGATGAAAGGAATTAATGGACATGGGAGGATATTTGTAACGCCTTGACTAAGAAATACCACTAAAACATTGAAGTGGATATTACAAGAAGGGACCTTGAAACCACTAAGGAAAACCAGAAAGAATCTTCCTCCTGGTTCCTTATGAGATGGAGAGGAAAGGCAGGGAAAATGTTCAATTGCCCATCAGAACAGGAGCAAATCTACATCATTGTCAAGAACCTATTGCCCATTTATCAGACCCATCTTTAAAGCCCTTATTGCTATTGACACTAAAATTAAAAATTTGATGCATACTGGTCAAATCAATGATGAAATAACCTCTTAGTCGAGTTTTAGAAAGAACCTATGCTATAGTGGTCCAGAAACTACCAACAGGGGTATAGGGGAGATTGCTAATATTACCCCTTAGTCGTAGCTTCACTTGGAAAGAATCCAACCATAAAGAACCTTTACTAATTTTTGTATGCCCCTCAGTTTGGTGTATAAAAAGGCCTTAGAATCTAAGTTGATTTAGCTTCTTGATCCTAAGCTTATCACTATTGCCCTAAATTAGAAACCAAGAGGGGGGGGGGTGAATTGGTTGATTTGAATAGTGATGATAAATTAAAATTTTAAAGAATAAGATGAAGAAGATGTAGGAGAAGTCTGAGTAGAGAAGAATGAACATAAGCATTTATCGTGGTTTAGATTTACCTTAATCATATTTCCACTTCCTCAACAACTTGTTAAGGTTCTACTAATCTTGAGTTTTTTACAAGCTTAACTCTAACTTGGTATTTTCACAAGCTTACACCAAACTTTAATAATGTCTGAGATCAATCATCACAACCCTTATAAGAGTTTTTCCAAGGATCACTCTAAAACCTAAGTGTTTCAAAGCTAACACTCAACTTACAATGGAATTTTTGATGCTCACATCCAACACTTAAATAATTCAAATGTTAATTATATTAAATGAAATTGAAAGTATATTGCTTTGGCTATTAGAATCATAATTACCATCAAACAAGAGGTTTCTTGGGGGCGTATTTATAGCCAATTGGACTTGAATTAGATGTTTGAAGAGGTTCCCACATGTTTAGAGCTTATCTTCCACTAATTTGGTGGCTGAGTCAGCTCAACGGTTGCACTACTACTTGTGCAATCATACAATTCAATTATTGCTCTAACGGGTAACTCCAGCAGTAAGATTTTGTTGTTTGATATGATATTGTATGCATATGCTACCATGCTCTGCAGTCACACAAAACATTATGCAGTTGCTCGACACAAAGCTACCGTTTAATTTGAATTTTTTCACCCACATGTTCAATCATCATTAGTCCAATGTATTTGGCACTAGAATTCAAATTAATTTGACTTGTTTAGTCGTGCAGTTGTTTTGGGGGGACACACAAGTGATTGAGTATTGAGGAAGTACCACACGAGATGACCACTATCTCTTCTGCCATTTTTGAGCTTTTGGGCCCTTAGGTTGTGCGGTTGCTTAGTATAGTGGTGCGGTCGCATGCCTTTCATGCATCCTGACTTCATTGCATGCTTAGATTACAAACCCATCTATGAGTTAATGATGTTAGCTCAACTTTTAGTGTTGTCACTCAGTGCTCGGGTGCGGTCACTTGTCTGCCTCATGACTAGACTACACCACGCACTAAGACAGCGGGCTCCTCTGTAAGTTTATGATTTTTATCTCTATAGACCCTTAATTTTGGCACGGATTAGGATTAAGAAGCTTACATTGTTCTGTTATAATTTTAAAGAACCTAAACCTAATTTTAAAGCTTAATATTAGAAGGTTCATAAAAGCCCAAATTAAAAGGTATAATCAGTTTGGTCCGAAAGTAATTAAAAATTGGGGTTCAGTTTGAGTCAGGGCTACCAAAATGGATATGAGGGAGACCTCATATCGATTTGGGCAGCCAAGATATGAGGAAGGCCTCATATCGATTTGACCCTACCAAATCAATATGAGGCTGCCTCATATCGATTTGGACAGCCCAAATCGATATGTGGTACACTCCATGTCAATTTTGGCCTTTAATTCGAGTCCTAAACACAATTGTAACGGCCATTAGACTTCCTAATTAACTTATGAGAGTCAAATTAGGTCAAGGTAAGTTTTCCTATAAATACCTGATTAACACAAATAGAGAGGGGGCAACTTGGATTAACAATTTGGCAGTAAAAGAAAGAGAGGATAATAGTTTTATGAAACATTAATCATCAAGGAGCAATTATTCAGACTATTGGGAAAATTATTCACAAACTCTTGAATTTTGCTAAGAGTTAGAACTTGGAGAATGGCAGGGACTTTCTTTTGGAAATTGGAAAAAGCGACAGACCCAAAGGACAACCCATAATCAAGGCATCAAGCTAGGTCTTCTGTCTTGGTATTAGCTCATCTAAAACTTCATCAAACAATTTTGGTAGAGCCTTCAAATGTAGGTAAGATTATTCTAAAGTTGTGTTTATTAAATCATTGATTATCTTCATCTTTTAAACCATCATCATACTGTTTAGGTTATTAAATTTTTTCCTTTAATTTAGTTTGAAATAAGATTTCAATAACCTGCAGTAGCATAAATTATTTTGTACATTAAATAAGGTTTTAATTAAACAAATAGTATGATTATTCAAAATACAAACCTAAACCCTAATTTATTCAAACCATAAATCTTAATTAATTCTATTTTCCAAATCATCACAGTAGCTTATTCCTTTTAAATATCTAAAGATTTTATTTTATTTTCATAAGCTTTAATCTTATTTACTTAAACCCTAATTTAGTAATTAAAATTCTAAAACCATAATTTAAGACGTAAAACTCTAAATTTATATTTTTATTGCTTTATTTAAAGTTTTAGATTTAATTGTGTAGTTTATTATATGTTTTGATGATTTATTTATTTAATTTTAATGTTTGATTTATTTAATTTATCATGGATGAATATTTTTTCAATTATTATTTGTTTATTAAAATTGTAAGAGGTATGTTTCCATGATTGGGTACCTCATTAATTAATTTTCATATAATTTAAATTGTTTTTATATTTTGGGATTAATATAAAGGACACATTTTCACCTTTTGGTGGGTTGTCCTATTTAGTTTTAGACATTGGACGATGTGAGGACACATTTTCATCCTTGGATGGGTGTCAATTTATTTATTTTTTTGAACATTGCTTTGACTTTAATATAATGATGCTTTATTTTAATTATTGCATGTAGTATGGATAATATCATTATATTTAAGAATTTCATAATATTAAGACCTGAAAAGGAGGCCGGTTCCAATGAACCGGGCGTTGTGGGGGTGCTGGGCCATTTTTCACCTTCCCCACACGTACCCAACTTTTCGAACCCATTAGGGGGTTGGGGATTCCTTAGGAATCGAGTCATCCACCCCTTTCTTTTTCCCGGCCCCTCCGGGTGGTGACCCCATTTTCTCCAGGTTTAGGCCTATGCTCTCTAATGCCTTGAGCCTAAAAGTGCCGAAGTCACAAGAACCACTCCACCCGAGAATGGGACCAAAAATCTCCGCTCATAGCGACGACTTCACTGGGAATAAGAGAAGTTGATTCTGTTAGTCTTTTTATCATTTTATTCCTTCTTATTATTATATTATCCATTGAATCATTTAGATTTCATAGTGTGCGTGAGTTAGGATGCCCGTATTACCCGTGTTGTATTATGTAAGGGATAACATACTTTCACTCAAGGTATGGAGATAGAGCATGGCATAACCACTCATAGTCTTGTACCTTTTAGTATATACTTGATATAGGAACCTAAGCGTTTTAACCCAAAGACTAAAGCTCATGTAATTGGCCTAGTTACTTTCCTTAGGTTTTTACCCCCAAATGCTTGTTGTATGACTATGGTTAATTTATCTTGGTTTAAATCATAGCTTATTTGGTTTGTTCTTTTTTTTAATATGACCTAATTACATTGTGAGCTCAAATAATGTTTTCCTCTAAATCCAAAAGACCAAAACTATTTTCAAAATTTTTGAAATGGTTGTTGGACATAAAACTTTTCTAAAAATGATTCAAAAATTCTTTTCTAATGACCTAAATACAAAGCCCAAAATCCATTTTTCCTAAAAATCTTTTTTACAATGGGCTTAGAAACAAAATTATTTTCACAATCTTTTCAAAAGAGCTTACGAATATCTAGGTAAATTATGAAATACCAAAAATCAATTGTGAGTCTAGTTTATACTAAGAATTATTAATCATGAGCTTATTTTTGGCATGAATCATTAGTTACTTTTTCTAAATTAAGAAATCTATTTATGATAAACCTATTAATTTTTCTTTAATTCAATAGAGAATAAAAGCTATTTTAGTTGAGATTCAATGGATTAAAGCTTAACTGATGAGAATTATCATGAACCGACTTCTATATTAGAAAATTCAACTATTGGTTAAATCGTTCGAGGTAATTTTTTGAAAATAAAATATCCCATATTGGTATTTTGTTGACCACATACCTAGGAAAAGAGACTCGCCATTTGTGTGTGGAAGTTATAAGGTTGGAAGGAATATCATAATTATCTTTGTTTGCTTGTTATTTGTGCATACATGCATACACGCATTGCATAACATATCATTGATATAGAATCCAACAGCGACTCAATTACTTTCTCATCAAAATCAATGAAGCCCGAACAAATTCAAAGAATGGTGGACGATGCCCTCAATGCCAAGATGGAAGAAATAAAGGAGGCCCTGGTTGAGACCATGAAGAACCAATTGGCTGCAATTTTGGGGAACAATGTGGAGGCATCTGCAAGCACCAAGAAGCCCAAAGAAAAAGGGAAGGCTAAGTTTAGTGAAGAGGCTTTTGATGATGACAAGTTAGCCATTGACGATGATGACGACTGGGCTTAATACTTCCAAGAGACAAGAAGAAGGAGCCAAAGGTTGTTGAAAGATTAGCTATGGAGAAAACTGAAACTTCAGATGTTGATAAGTTGATTGCTGACCTGGAAAAGAAGTTTAAAAATAAGCTGAAAATTGTGGAAATGTCTAAGGTTGACATGTTGTTTGAGCTAGATGGAGAGGTTCTATACAAGTTCAAGATGTCATCCTTTGCAAAGTTTCATGGAACTGGAAATCCTCACCTCCATATGAAGCAGTATATCACTGTTATGCAGTTTGCCCAAGCTACTAAGGCTCAAACCCAGAGGTATTTCATGCTTTCATTGGATACTGTTATCCAAAATTGGTTCAATACCTTAGATGGTGGCACTGAAAAGAGTTGGGATCTGCTATACAAAGCCTTCATTCAACAGTATGGATATAATGTCAAGCTGGAAGTTACCTTAATAGAGGTGAAGTCCATTAGACAAAGGCCAAAAGAGAATTTTGTGGACTATGTGAAGAGATGGAGGAATAAGGTTGCATTGCTCAAGAAGAGGCTCAATGAATCTGATCAAATAAGAATGATTGTGAGAGGGGTATTACCTAGTCTTCATGAAAGGATGTCTCATACACTCATCTAGGATTTCAAAGACCTTTTGAAAGCTGGTCTACAAATTGAAGAGTGGGAAAGAGATAAGAACTACTTTTCAGCAAGGAGGAATGAGAAGGAAAACTATCGGTCGGGTAATCAAAGCATGGAAAAGGAAGTTGATGTTAATGCGACTGGTCAAGGATATAGAAGATAGTTCTTGGAGTTGGGAAAACCTCTATCTTGGGTTTTCAACAAGCTGCAGAAGAAGGGGATGTTATAACCATTGTCTCCTCGACCACTACATAATCATCTGCCACCAAACTTCAATGTCGAGGCCTTCTATCAATTTCATCAAATACATGGGCATGAGATGGATAAATTTGCTCGTCTAAGGCATGAGATCCAATATTTGATTGACAGTGGTAAGCTACCCTAGCTAGATAAGCCCAATACCAAAAGCAACCCTCTGCCTAGGTTCAACAGAGTGCCACCACTAGCAACTTTCATGGTAGGAGGAGGATTGGAGGAAGATCTTGTCTTATCCTCTTTTCAAGATGGGATGTGAAGGGAGAAGAAGCTCAATTCAACAAACTTCCCTTAGCTTAGAGTGTTTCTCTATTTATTTTGCTTTCTTTAATATTTAATTGGAATAATTATGTTTTTCAAATTTAAAGTTGTTTGAATAAATTATTTTCATCAAGTTTTTATTGGTCTTTATTCATTTTGGTGCTCAACCAATGATGAGTCTAGCTTGATAATTCATAAATTAGCATATCTATGCATTATAATTAGAATGACTTTACTAGGTGAGAGAATTATTCTATAGCATTGAGCTGTGTATGCTTACTTTAAGAGGGCTCTTGCATAATTACCTTTGTCTAAGTCCTAGTTAGTCTTAAAACATGCTTTGACAAACTTTCGAGGCAAAATTGAACTCTGCTTATTTTGGAGAGAGATGATCTAGGCATTGTTTGATGAGCCAACAACTAGTATCAACCCTATTGACATCAATACCTAGTTGTCCCTTTGAGCCTTCATAAGATTTTAGCTTGCTTTTTATTGGCTTACAAACCCCAACAACCTACCCTAAGCTGTTGTGATACTTTTGACAAGTCTTATGATCACTAAGGTGAAGATGCAAGAAGATCAAAGAATGGAATGCATAACCAATACCGTAAGGATAGTTAATGTTCGCAAGACCATAAGGGTGGTTGAATTTAACCTAATGCCACTCCACTCATCCATTATCAGAAACACAAGTTGGTACAAAAAAGACAACTCTTTTAGAGTTAAAAAAAAGAAAAAAATAAAAGAAAAAAGAAAGAAAAGAAAAAAGAAAAAGAAAGAAAAAAGAAGAAAAAGAAAAGAAAATAAAACCCAAAATGGTTCAGATACCAACCAAGTTTTCTGTTACCTAAAGCAGCAAAAAGACTTCCATTTGGTTTATAAGGACGGTTTGACTTGAATTGGTCCAACCTAACTAAAGATTCAATCAAAATTAGAGAAAAGGAGAAAGACCATCTAGTTTTTAAAAGTCTTGTACTTGACAGTCCTACAGGGAAGAAGGACAAAATGATAAAATTCTCAAATAAAGGGAAGAGCAAGAAATATAAAGAGAAAGAAAAGGGAAAAGAAGAAAAAGAAATGAATTTGGATACCAAACTTTTTGCAGTGGTAAAGACTATCCCAATCAAGATCCAGATTAATGCCAAGAAGATGGGAGAACATCCAAAGCTCTATTTTTTCATGCTCCCAACTCCCTAAAGTTCCAATAAGAAGTTTGTAGTGTGAAGATTTGTCAACAGTGCCCATTAGCTCCATCTCAAAGATGGCCTGCATTTAACCCATGTTCATTATAGGCCCCATTTCAAGCCTATCAAAGACCTGTTGATCTCTCTTGGTAGCTAGAGTCTATTAGTGGAGATAGTTCGGATAAGCATGCATATGAGATAGACAATATTCAAAATCATTGAGACCTTTAGCCAAGTGATGTGTATGTGCCTATCTGAAGTGTAACAGTTCTTGCTTAAATAGAAATGATTCCCAAGTTTAGTACGGTAACTAAGGTTGTCATATTATAGATATGTTAATTTGGAAAGTCGAGTCTTGAGGTATAATGACACTAATTTGACAAAGCCAAAATATGATTTTAAGATTTAAAAAGTGTTTTTATCATACCAAACCTTCAAGTTAAGGGAAGTATGTTGCATGGTCAAACCTCGAAGGACACATTGGGCAACATAAAATATTATTTGCAAGGTTGTGAAGAAGTTACCAAATGGCATACTGAATCTTAATGGATGTATCTCAGATGCTTGGGCCTCACCACTCATGTTTTCAACATCTCAAAGATAAAAGCCATAAATGCAAAGAATTATATCATTCCAAAACAAGACCTGGATAGGCATTTGGAAGGCGTCAATGAGAACACATCAATTGATCATCTCGGTCTGTGAGTCGATAGAACCACTGTAAGTGTTATTCATGCATATCATGCATACATGAGTATATCACATTGTATTTTCTTGTATTGTATTATCTATTCTTTGTCAAAGTGAACAACAAATACTCTATAAAGCAAAGATGAAGCGGGTATAGAATCAGGGGTTTCGACCCTTAATTTTGGCACAGATTAGGAATAGGAAGCTTGCCCTAATGTGAAAGAACCTAAACCTTAAAGAACCTAAACCTAATGTTAAAGCTTAAATATTAGATGGTCCAATTCATAAAAGCTCAAATTAAATAGTAAAATAGGTTCGGTCTGAAAGTGATTAAAAATTAGGATTCGGTTTGAGTCGAGGCTGCCGAAATTGATATGAGGGAGACCTCATATTGATTTGAGTAGCCAAAATTGATATTAGGGAGACCTCATATCGATTTTAACACTCAAAATCGATATGAGTCTCCCTCATATCGATTTGGGCAGCTAAAATTGATATGAGGAAGGCCTCATATCAATTTTAGCTTCCCAAATCGATACGAGGCTGCCTCATATCTATTTGGACGGCCCAAATTGATATGAGGAGGCCTCATGTTGATTTTTAGCCCCTAACTAATTCGAGTTCTAAATAAGTTTTGACCAAGCAATTTGATTTCCTAATACATTTAAGACTCGGATAAGAGTTGGATTAGGTTTAGGGTTAAGGTAAGGTTTCCTATAAATACATAATTAAAAATGAAAAATGAAGTGGAAAACTGGGATCAACAGATTGGCAGTAAAAGAGTGAGATAAATATCAAAAATCAAGGAGGAAAACTAGGATTAATAAATTGGCAGTAAAAGAGAGAGAGCAATATCAAAATCAAGGAGGAAAATTGGGATTAACAGATTGGCAGTAAAAGAGAGAGAGCAATATCAAAAATCAAGGAGGAAAAATAGGATTAACAGATTGGTAGTAAAAGAGAGAGAGCAATATTAAAAATCAAGGAGGAAAATTGGGATTAACAGATTGGCAGTAAAAGAGAGAAAGAGCAATATCAAAAATCAAGGGGGCGACTAGGATTAACAATTTGGCAGTAAAAAAGAGACAGTAGCAGTTTTATTAAACAAGAATCATCAAAAAGTAATTGAGTAATAGCAAGCAAGGAAGGAAACAATCTAAAAATAAAGAAAAACAAAGCAAAGTGACAGTGGCTAATCTTTGGATCACGAAGTCTTGAACCAAGAACCAATTGCTCTAGGCAGAAAGAAAATGATAGCTTGGATCAACACATCAATTTTGTGGAATCTACAACACAAGTAACATTCTTGTTAACCGATCCAGTTAAATACATTGATTAATTTCAACACTTAACTTACTATGTTAATAGTTTATGAATAGGATTTTACAATAATTTTATCAATAACATATAGACTTATCATCCAATGATCCGAAACCCTAATTTCAATTTACACTTTAGAATTACATCATAATAATTTTCAATGCTAGTCTACATTTAACCATAATGGTGCATTATTTTAAATTTTGATTTGTATTTTAAATCTTGTTTTGTATATATTAAATCTTAGGTTAAGGAAAAAATCCTATAACCCTAGTTTGATAACCTAAACCCTAGACATTATTTAAAATCTTAAAATTATTTTTTAAAAACCTAATATGTAGATCATAACCTAAAATTTAGTTAAACCCTAATTCCATTCAATCTTATTTTCATAAACCTTATTCCTTTTTCATAAGAATTCTAAACCCTAATTTTGATTTAAAAAAATGCTATTTTCATAAGCTTCAAATTTATTTGCATAAACCCAAAACTCTATTTTCTAAATCTCAACCCTAAATCTTAATTTTAGGGACTGCCGTATGGGCTCGTCGAAGGGTCAATATTTATTTGTGTATTATAAGTCTTTGTGTTTAACTTCCTTTATTTTAAATCCTAATTTAGTTATTAAAATTCTAAAAACTTTAATATAGGATTTGAACCCTAAATTTATATATTTATTGCTTTATTTAATTTTAGATTTGATTATGCAGTTTATTATATGTTTTGATGACTGATTTATTTAATTTTGATGTTTGGTTTATTTAATTTATCATGGATGAATATTTTTTTCAATTATTATTTGTTTATTAAAATTGTAAGAGGTATGCTTCCATGATTGGGTACCTTATTAATTAATTTTCATGTAATTTAAATTATTTTTATATATTGGGCTTAATGTAAAGGACATGTTTCCACCTTTTGGTGTGTGCCCAATTTAGTTTTAGACATTGGATGATGTAAGGACACATTTCCATCCTCGGATGAGTGTCCATTTATTTATTTTGTTTGAACATTGCTTTGATTTTAATATAATGATGCTTTATTTTAATTATTGCATGTAATATGGATAATGTCATTATATTTAAGAATTTTATATATTAAGACCTGAAAAGGAGTCCGGTTCCAATGAACCGGGCATTGTGGGGTACTGGGCCATTTCTCACCTTCCCCACACATACCCAACTTTTTGAACCCATTAGGTGGTTGGGGATTTCTTAAGAATCGAGTCATCCACCCCTTTCTTTTTCCCAGCCATCCATGTGGTGACTCCATTTTCTCCGGACTTAGACCCGTGTTCTCTAAGGCCCTGAGCCTAACAGTACCAAAGTCGCAAGAACCTTTCCACACGAGAGTGGGGGCAAAAATCCCCGCTCACAAGGTGTATGGAGGGACATTGCCTGAGGAAGCTCTAGTCATTTTGTAAAAGAAAGAAGAGATGCATGCTTATGCAAGGAACCAGACAAAATACAAACATCAATCAGAGCCTATATGAGAAAAATCATTGATTTCAGCCTACACAGGGGGCAAAGTTTCTCCTTTTTAATTTTTAAGTTTATGCATGTATAAAATATTTTTAAACTCACTTTCAAATATTTTCCACGCAGGGGGTGGTGTGGACTCAACCTAGCTATCTGCAAGTGCACAAATCATTAACAAGTAATATAATGATAAGAAGAGTATCGTTCCCATGAGGAAGTTTTCTTCTAAGTACTGATCAATTAAAACTAAGTATTATTTGGATGATAAAATTTGATTTATGATTAAACAAAACAAATTACTTTGAATCAAATCTAATGGTATGAAACTTAGGGTTAAGTCACTTTTATTGATTTATCATGGGTTTTCTAAAGTATTGATTTAATTTAGTTTTTCTTTCATTAATTGTTAAATTCTCCTAAATTAAGTTCAAGTCTTTCTCAAGTACTAGAACTAATATCAATTTAATCCTTATGTGTACTCTCGTGATCACAAGTAATTAAACCAATTCATTAGGTTTTGTGAGAATTTTTGAATCGACCTCTTAAGTGTTTAACCTTATCTCTAAGTGAAAAACTTCCTTAAGATTGTTACCTCTATGGACTAATGTTATGCTCCCACTCACGCTCCATCACACAGCACCTAAATTCAATTAATTATTGGCTAGATAATTAAAGCATTAAGAGTAAAGATAACAAAATAATTTAAGGATAAACTAAATTAATTCAAATAGGCATTTATAACTCCATGATAAATTCAATGAAAGGAACCAACCCTAAAGATTATTAGTTCTTCATTATTGAAATAAAACATTGAAAATATTAAAGAAAGACATTAAAAACATAATTTAAGAATAAGAAATATCAAACTCTATTTCTTTGAAGAAGAACTTGACTTGGAACTTGAATTTCTTCTTGAACCAGAATTTCACTCTCCTTCTTCAGAAAACTCTAAACTACATTTTTTTTTAAATGAATCTAATCTAATTCTTGTAAATCTTTTCATATCTTGAAACCTTAGAGGAAGTGTGTTTAAATAGAGTGTTTGGAAGCTTCATTAGTAGGACAAAATTGAAAAAGGTTAGGCCACATCTTGTTTGGTTCACAACCTACCCAATTTTCTGCTCAAGGTCATGAATTTCGGCCCCACGGTCGTGGCTTTTGAGTGCCATGGTCGTGGCTTGAGTTGGATTGGACAGTTTGAGCACTTTACAGCTGTAAATGGTCAGTAAGGTAGCCCACGGTCATGGCTTTTCAATGCCACGGTCATGGCATATGAGTGGAGGCTGCCAATTTCGAATTTTTTCTTTTTCTTGGCTCGGGCAGTAGAGAAATCAATCCCGGGGTCATGCCTTTTGAGTGCCACGATTGTAGATTTTGATTTGCTTCTGAAATATGCAAAATATCTTCAAAATAAAGCCAAAATCAATGCCATGGTCATGGCTTTTGAGCTCCACGATAGTGGCTTTTAATATGCTTCTGCCCTTGCAATTTCTGTCACTGAAAAATTTGGACAGCTTCAAATAAAATCCCATGGCCATGGGTTTTTGACAGCCATGGCCCTGGGATTCAAAACGAATATGAACCTCTTGATTTCTCATCTTTAATTCCATTTTCAAGTTCAAAATCATGTATCATGATTTATAAGATCATGTAAATTCATTTTCTTCCATTTTTGAGCTTGTTTTGACATCCTTTTTATTCTTCTTCCATTTTCTATGATTTTTAGCCAAAATAAGCTATTTCTTCATACTTGTAACTTTATACTTCAAATGATGAATAATTTAGCATTCGTAACAAAAATTGATCAAATTCAATTGATAATAATAAAAATATAACTAGAATAATCATAAAATTATATGCAAAATATGGTCTTATCAACTCCCCCAAGCCTAGATCGTTGCTTGTCCTCAAGCGACAAGAATAATCTCATTGATAATAGGCCTCATTTTATGTTAAGAATTCTTAGGATTTTGATATACAAAAGTTTAAACAAAAAAAGTTTCAAAATTCAATTCTAAATCAATGTCCATAACTGTACTTACATCATTTTTCCCTTATGTATTCACGAAGTTTTAGCCAATTGCAACCAATTATTGCACTTCAGATAGGCACATACTATCTGCATTCATTAAAGATTTTTATAGAGTTCATAGAAACTTGCCCATCTCATATGCATGTTTAATCAAACTTTCTCCACTAATAGACCTCACTAGCTTAAGAAAAAGGTTTTTTAAGCTTGTAATGTGGTCTAAAAGGGTTAAGGCTATAGTGATGTTTAATAATTTGGTCTTTCATCTTTTGAATATCTTCCAACTGTATGTAACATTTGGTTTGTTCCTTTTCTTAATTTAATTTATCCTCCCTTATTTTGACACACTTCACTTATGGGGATATACATATTTCTTTATTATTTCTTTATTATTTTTATTTTATTTTTTTCCTAAACTTGAGCTTTGATTAGGAAGTCTATTTGTAGGATCAATGATATTATGAATTTGAGCTTAAATACTTTTACAGTAAGAAAATATATCAAAAGTAATCAACCTCAAAAGGGAGTTATTAGGGCTACATGTATGAAAAGCTTAAAAATATTCAATGTTGGCTCAAAAGGGACAACTAAAGGCAATGTTTAAATATGGTGGATATAAGAATTTGACTAAACAAACAATACCTAAATCATCTTTTCCTCTACTTAGCAAGGTTCAATTCTGCCTCAAAAGTTCTTTCAAACATGTTCTAAGCTTAGGCATAAGATAATAAAAAATAAATGACAATAGAGTAGGAGCTCTCTCTATGTAAGCATACACAATCGATTACTTTCAACTAAAATTAAGAATGCATTCAGGTCAAAATCCATAAAGTACAACACTTCACAAAATCTTCGTCTCAAATTTTTTTTTAATAACATCAATGAATCACAAATAAGTATTGGCCTCTCATGAACTCAATCATTCAAGTGCAAGATTTCAAGCAAAAGATTTTTTAAAAAATTTTTACCATGGTCAAAAAAATTTTTTTAGTAGGTACCCTATATCCCAATCATTTATGAAAGAGTAAATGAATTAAAAAAGGAATAGAATACTTTACTAAATTTCTTAAGCTGAACTCTCCCCCAAGCTTGAAGCTTGCCACTATCCTCAGTGGTTTAGATATTAGGTGGAGAAGGGGGTGTACATGTCCATTGTTGATTGTTTTTCCTTTTCAAGAAGAATCCATCCAAAAGCTTATTTCCATCCAAGTTTATCCTAAAATAAAAAAAAAAACACAAAACCATAACACAAAAAATAAAAATAAAAGCAAAAATTTAAATAAATTATTGGGTTGTCTCCTAACAAATGCTAATTTATAGTCTTTAGCTTGACTATAATTTTTAATTCTCAAGGTGGAAGATCACAAATCACTTTTTCACCCAAAATGTTACTTTCCATGTAATCTTTCCCAAACTCTTAATATCCTTCAAGTGATGGTTGCGGAGTTGCCTCAAAAGTAATAAGAGAATTATATACTTCCTTGTTATCAGCTTCATTAGTAGGGCCTTGAATTACAAAAGAAAGGTCTTTTGATGTTGTCATGTTGAATTCTATGTATTCATCCCCTACGTTTAAAATAAGATTGCCACTTTCCACATTAATTATAGCTCTTATAGTAGCTAAGAAAGATCTCCCCAAAATTAGTGGAATGTCTACATCCTCTTCTACATCCAAGATAACAAAATCAGTAGAAATATAAAACTTATTCACTTTAACTTGTATGTTTTCCACAACTCCTATCGGATATTTAACTGAGCAATCTGCAAGTTACAATGACATCTTTGTAGGCTTCATTTGTGTGAGTTTTAATTTTTTGAAAATTGAAAAAGGCATTAGACTAATTCTAAAACATAAATCACATAAAGCATTTTCAAAATTAATTTCCCCAATTTTACAAGGAATAAAAAACTCCCTGGATCTTTAAGTTTAGAAGGGATCTTATCCTGAAGATGATTGCTGCACCACTTAGTAAGTGCAATCTTTGCATTTTTCCTCCATCTTTTTCTTTATCCTTTGAGGGAAAGGAATAGGTGGCATATAAGGTTTAACATCTTGCTTTAATGGTGCATCCTCTTGTTCTGCTTCACTTTCTTTCATTTTAGAAGAAGAAATTTACCAAATTTTGGGTTCTTGTGAAGAATCTTCAAGCTGTATGCTATTCAGAGTAATTGCATTACAATTTTCTCTTGGATTAATTTCTGGTTGGCATGGAAGAGCTCCTTATGGTTGAGTATTAAGAGAACTTGCTATTTGACCAACTTGAATTTCAAGGTTTATATTTTGGACCGCAAGTTTTTCCATTCGCGATTCAAGCTTATAATATTATTTTTCCATCTTATCAAACCTTTCTGATGTTGTTCCAATGAATTTTTCAAGGGCAGACTCATATGATGGTTTTTCAAAAGGAGGGAGAACTTTGTTTTGATTTCTCATGTATGGAGGTTGATAAGGCACATTTTGGTTGTTTTGGGTTCCCCATGATAGGTTGGGTTTATTTCTCCATGTTTGATTGTATGTGTTTCTTTGAAAATTTGGACCCCTATTTTGATTTCCCAAAAATTAGACTTGCTCCATTATTCTACAATCTACTTTGTTATGACTTCCTCCACATCCTTTACAAGTTGGAGAAGATGATGATAGGTTGACATGCTCCACATTTTTGGCAATCGTATCTACTTTAGCTGCAAGTAAAGAAAAATTATCAATTTCATGTAAACTTGCAACTCTTTTATGTATTCCTCATTCGGAAGTCCAATGATAATTATTTGCTGTCATTTCTTCAATCAAATCATTGGCTTCTGAAGGAACTTTGTTCATAATTGCACCTCTGGCTGCTGCATCTATTATGCCCTTGATATTTGGATGAAGGCCGTTATAAAAAGTTTGAATCAAAAGCCATTCAAGAACTCCATGGTGAGGACATTTTCTTTGTAAATTTTTGAAACATTTCCATGCTTCATATAAACCTTCACCATCTTGTTGAACAAAGCTTGTGATATCATTTCTCAATTTAGTAGTTTTTGCAGGTGGACAATATTTTCTAGGAAAGCAGTGACTAATTGATCCCATGTAGTGAATGTACCAGGTGCTTTAGAAGTGAGCCAATCCTTTGCTTGATCCCTTAAAGAAACTGGAAAAAGTCACAAATGAATAGCATCATCAGATACACCATTAATTTTAAAAGTATCATATATTTCTAAAAAATTAGAGATGTGAGCATATGCATCCTCATGTGGAAAACTATGAAAAACTAATTATTGAATCAGATTGATAAGCACTGGTTTCAGATCGAAAGTATTGGCTTGCATAGGCAGTATAACAATGCTAGATCTTGGCTGAGCGGATGGCATAGCATATTGCTTAAGTATCATATTTTGTGGATCTCCCATGGTTGATTCTTCGTCAGATGTATCTGTAGGATTATTGCTGAAATTTCTTCCACTTTTTGCTTCTCTTTTCTTTCCTTTTTATTCTTCCTACTAAGCCATTCAATTTTTGGATTATATTGTTCAAGCATTGAGTTAGGATTTCTTCGCATATAAACCAAAAATTGAGAAACTATGCAGAAAAGTACAAATATCCAAAGCAACACAAGTCTTAATATTATCAATATTAGAATGATCGCTTCCCTGGCAGCGGCACCAAAAACTTCGTGTGGACTCAGCCTAGCTATCTGCAAGTACACAGATCATGAACAAGTAATATAATGATAAGTAGAGTATCATTCCCATGAGGAAGTTTTCTTCTAAGTACTGATCAATTAAAACTAAGTATTATTTGGATGATAAAATTCAATTTATGATTAAAAAAATTACTTTGAATAAAATCTAATGATATGAAACTTAGGGTTAAGTCACCTTTATTATTTATCATGGGTTTTCTAAAGTATTGATTTAATTTAGTTTTCCTTTCATTAATGGTTAAATTCTCCTAAATTAAGTTCAAGTCTTTCTCAAGTACTAGAACTAATATCAATTTAATCCTTATGTGTACTCTCGTGATCACAAGTAATTAAACCAATTCATTACGTTTTGTGAGAATTTTTGAATCAACCTCTTAACTGTTTAACCTTATCTCTAAGTGAAAAACTTCCTTAAGATTGTTACCTCTATGGACTAAAATTTTGCTTCCACTCTCGCTCCATTACACAACACCTCAATACAATTAATTATTGGCCAGATAATTAAAGCATTAAGAGTAAAGATAACAAAATAATTTAAGGATAAACTAAATTAATTCAAATAGGCATTTGTAACTCCATGATAAATTCAATGAAAGGGACAAACCCTAAAGAGGATTAGTTCTTCATTATTGAAATAAAAACATTGAAAATATTAAAGAAAGACATTAAAAACATAATTTAAAGAACAAGAAATATCAAACTCTATTTCTTTGAAGAAGAACTTGACTTGGAACTTGAATTTCTTCTTGAACCAGAATTTCACTCCCTTTATTGAGAAAACTCAAAACTACATTTATTTCTTGAATGAATCTAATCTAATTATTGTAAATCTTTTCATATCTTGAAACCTTAGAGGAAGTGTGTTTAAATAGAGTGTTTGGAAGCTTCATTAGTGGGGTAAAGGATGAGGAGAATCTTTAGTATAGGGCACAAAGAATTTGAATTTGAGCTTCAAATGAAGTAAGAGCGAAGTTATAGAAGCGAATCCAGATAACAAGACTTGAAGTGAAGCCTTATTCTCTTCCAAAGCAAAGAGATACAGAGCTGAATTATGTCGAAAAAGGGGGTGTGGCTATTCTTCATATCGAGAAATATCATAAACTGAAAAAGGTTAGGCCACATCTTGTTTGGTTCACCACCTACCCAATTTTCTGCTTAAGGTCATGAATTTTGACCCCACGGTGGTGACTTTTAGGTGCCACGGTCATGGCCTGAGTTGGATTGGATGGTTTGAGCACTTCATAGCTGTAAATAGTTGGCAAGGGAGGCCACAGTTATGGCTTTTGAATGCCATGGTCGTGGCATATGAGTGGAGGCTTCCCATTTTGAATTTTCTTCTTTTTCTTGGCTCAGGCAGTAGAGAAATCAATCCCATGGTCATGTCTTTTGTGTAACACCCCTTCCCGGCCTACATGTGTAAGCCAAGTAGAGGCGCCACACTATCCTAATGTTGCTACCAATTTTACTTAGTCAAATTTTAGTTTCGATTTTACAGAAATTTTGCCAGAGGTTCGCCTAGAAATTTGGGTCCCAAGTGTCGACAAAACTGATTTTTCTTATTTTTGAAAAATATTTTATTTCACAATTCAATTCAAGCACACTCCCAATAATCCACCCTTATAACCTCAACTACAATCCTGCAAGAAAAGTTCACACTTCTATATCATTTCTCAAGATTACATATCATTTGCTAAGTTTCATTACCATACCACTGTTTATTCTCTTGTTACATACACCATAATACTTAATATGTTAACAAACCTTTACAATAGATATAACGCACATGCCATACTACTATTTTATGTCAAAAGTTCTATCCTAATCACCGTCGAGCTGATGCGAGCCGCTGCAGAAATGCTGATCCTCTATACACTACCTGCGAGTTAGACATATAACTCGTTGAGCAACTTATTGCCCAGTGGGTACTTTAACCATTGCCATACAATGTCTACCTAATATCACATATAAAAGTAGAATACTGCATGATTAAATTATTTTTATACAATCATCATATTTATATTTTCTAATTAAGTTAAGATTCACATTCAGTATGTAAACAACATGTAATATAACTTCATTATAATTACGAGTTAATCTGCTCCACTAGATAATTATGAATACACCGATCTCAAAATGAGGCCTCATATAGAGTTACGCGTGGTCTTGACCTCACACGAATAATTATCATGGTCTTGGTCTCACACGATATAGAATAACTGCGTGGTCTTGGTCTCACACGACTAGTTGCCATGATCTTGACCTCACACGATATAACCGCGCGCGCGTAAGTAATATCCCGACCGAAGCCGTTAAGACAGTACTACCGGTAGGATGGCATGCCAAACCCCCATTCTAGACCGGTTTTACCCATTTACCGAGTAGAGCATATATAACATTTCATATATACCCATTCACTTCGTTTATATATCACATATTCTCCATGTATATACAATGTATATTTACACAAATATCACATATACTCACATATGTATCATATGTATTCACATATTTTCCATCTTAATTTATTCTTCATATCATAATTAAACTCAATACTAAAAATAAAATGATAAAACACCCACACCAAGTTTTTGACCAAGTTAATAATGAAAAATTTCCATATGAACAATAAACTCTGGTTCTTGACCCAACTTGATCCTTGTTTTAGAAAATTTGTATAAAATAATCCACTTGGCTAAAATCTCTAAAATTTTTACAGAATTTAGTTTTGCATCTTAAAATCATTCCTTTAAAATTTCAGATTAAACTGGACACAAAATCTTGGTCAAGTAGTTCACCCAACCAGACTGCTCCAGTTGCCCTGCATCCTAGCAGCAGTTCTGAATTTTATGAATTCCGTAAATTAACTTCAATCAATGTGGTTCCAAATTATTTTTCTCAAATTCTAGACTTACTAGACAACAACATATCCAAAATTCAACTCAAGATAATTTTTCTATATTTAATTAAAAATCATACAAGTCACAGCATTTTACTAATTGTAAAACAGAAAAATTTCAAAAGGAGTTCAATGGTTAAAGTACCAAACCTTGCTCTTTTAATTCCCCTTTTCTTTTCCTTTCTCTCCTTCCTTCATCTTTGTTTCTCCTTTAAGAAATTCAAGATCACAACCTTAAATATAACCCTTAGAATTTAGAACATGTACTACCCTTACATTTCTTTTCAAACTAAACCCTAATCTAACCTTATTAAACCTTAGAAACCTTGATTCTTTCATTTAATTGATTAATATCATAACTACTTAAAATTTTCCCAAATCCACCATAAGAACCCTAATCTCCAATCTCCCAATAGTTATATAAATACCTAAAATTGATACTAGAATTGAATTCTACATACTTGAAAACCTTAAAACTTACCTTGAAAATCAAACTTGACAAAAATTGGAACTCTTTGGTGTTCTTCCCTATGGTGGCCGAAATTTTGGAGAGCTTTGGGTGAGAGAGATTTGTTCTTCATGCCATGATATATATATAAGGGAAATGATGCTCACTTTTGGGTTGGATGAATGTTTTAAAGCCAAATGTCCACACTTTTCTCTTTCTTCTTTATTATAACTTTTAAATGTCCACTTTTCATTAGCCCAAATGTCTCCTACTTTTATTTATTTAAAAACCCAAGTCCTTCAACTTTCTTTTAATTATATTTTGGCCCCTCCACCATTTTGTGTTGAAATATCTATGGTCTAAGGTGTGAAAAGACCAAAATACTCTCTGGCGATTATTTGTTCGTAACTTTTAACCCGTACAATTCCACGAGGCAAACTACGTATAGTTTTGATCCTCTCAACCTATACTTTCTATTTTTAAGGTCTATTTTAGGTTTCCAAGTCGTTTTGAAAAATTACCAATAAGCCCTCGACTTTTTATAAAATTCCCTTTAGGTCCTTTCTTTGCTCGGGTGTTGCCCGGGCCCCGTTTCTACTGACGATCATTTCATATTTACCCCCCTTAACTTCCTCTACTCACTCTTGTGTTTATTTTCTACTTCGGATTCATGTCCCTAGTCAAAATCTCCTATATCTCCCAAACCGTGCGTTTTCTGGAAAAACCGTTACGCGTAGTTGTGACCCAATTTTTCTCTACTTTCCATTTTTGGAATCTGTTATGTGCACTATTAAGAACATCCAGTATGACTTTTGGAAATTACAGTCACCACCCTAAAACTTTTAGAAATTACAGTCACCTCCCCAAAACTTTTGGAAATTACTCTTAGGTCCTTGGTCTTTCGAAAAATTACCTTTAGGTCCCATCAACTTCACGGGTCTCCTTTGCACACTGATTTTGTTTTTGACTATCTCGAGCCTCTATTTGACCACCTATTTATATCCTTCTTGCCTAATACTCGACTACCTAAACTTTGGGATGTGACAGTTTCACCTCCCTTAATTTAAGTTTCGCCCCGAAACTTGCTTATTCACGCATGATTCTTACGTTTCGTTCCATAGCTTGCTGCGAGTCTAGAGACATCCTACAATATAAAAATAATCAGCAGTCTGCACAGCTCGACATATAGCCTTTTTTCCTATATGGCATGTACATTAGACTCAATAACTCATGCTTAATTATTCTCGACTCTTTCTTATTTCACAAACATAATTTCATATATAACTGTTTTACAAATACCATAAATACTACAGGGTATCCCGTTTTGCATTGGTAATGGCCACTCCTAACATAAAACGTATATCCTTCTATATTTTCCTCTTCCTATCTAAAGTCTTTCTAACTCACTTCATTTACTATCTCTCGATATCTAATTATCATACACTTTCCTATGTCTAACCGTCCAGGAACGGCTAAACCATGCTCTGATACCACAAATTGTAACACCCCTTCCCGGCCTACATGTGTAAGCCGAGTAGAGGCGCCACACTATCCTAATGTTGCTACCAATTTTACTTAGTCAAATTTTAGTTTCGATTTTACAGAAATTTTGCAAGAGGTTCGCCTAGAAATTTGGGTCCCAAGTGTCAACAAAACTGATTTTTCTTATTTTTGAAAAATATTTTATTTCACAATTCAATTCAAGCACACTCCCAATAATCCACCCTTATAACCTCAACTACAATCCTGCAAGAAAAGTTCACACTTCTATATCATTTCTCAAGATTACATATCATTTGCTAAGTTTCATTACCATACCACTATTTATTCTCTTGTTACATACACCATAATACTTAATATGTTAACAAACCTTTACAATAGATATAACGCACATGCCATACTACTATTTTATGTCAAAAGTTCTATCCTAATCATCGTCGAGCTGATGCGAGCCGCTGCAGAAATGCTGATCCTCTATACACTACCTGCGAGTTAGACATATAACTCGCTGAGCAACTTATTGCCCAGTGGGTACTTTAACCATTGCCATACAATGTCTACCTAATATCACATATAAAAGTAGAATACTGCATGATTAAATTATTTTTATACAATCATCATATTTATATTTTCTAATTAAGTTAAGATTCACATTCAATATGTAAACAACATGTAATATAACTTCATTATAATTACGAGTTAATCTGCTCCACTCGATAATTATGAATACACCGATCTCAAAATGAGGCCTCATATAGAGTTACGCGTGGTCTTGACCTCACACGAATAATTGTCATGGTCTTGGTCTCACACGATATAGAATAACTGCGTGGTCTTGGTCTCACACGACTAGTTGCCATGATCTTGACCTCACACGATATAACCGCGCGCGCGTAAGTAATATCCCGACCGAAGCCGTTAAGACAGTACTACCGGTAGGATGGCATGCCAAACCCCCATTCTAGACCGGTTTTACCCATTTACCGAGTAGAGCATATATAACATTTCATATATACCCATTCACTTCGTTTATATATCACATATTCTCCATGTATATACAATGTATATTTACACAAATATCACATATACTCACATATGTATCATATGTATTCACATATTTTCCATCTTAATTTATTCTTCATATCATAATTAAACTCAATACTAAAAATAAAATGATAAAACACCCACACCAAGTTTTTGACCAAGTTAATAATGAAAAATTTCCATATGAACAATAAACTCTGGTTCTTGACCCAACTTGATCCTTGTTTTAGAAAATTTGTATAAAATAATCCACTTGGCTAAAAACTCTAAAATTTTTACAGAATTTAGTTTTGCATCTTAAAATCATTCCTTTAAAATTTCAGATTAAACTGGACACAAAATCTTGGTCAAGTAGTTCACCCAACCAGACTGCTCCAGTTGCCCTGCATCCTAGCAGCAGTTCTGAATTTTATGAATTCCGTAAATTAACTTCAATCAATGTGGTTCCAAATTATTTTTCTCAAATTCTAGACTTACTAAAAAACAACATATCCAAAATTCAACTCAAGATAATTTTTCTATATTTAATTAAAAATCATACAAATCACAGCATTTTACTAATTGTAAAACAAAAAAATTTCAAAAGGAGTTCAATGGTTAAAGTACCAAACCTTGCTCTTTTAATTCCCCTTTTCTTTTCCTTTCTCTCCTTCCTTAATCTTTGTTTCTCCTTTAAGAAATTCAAGAACACAAACTTAAATATAACCCTTAGAATTTAGAACATGTACTACCCTTCCATTTCTTTTCAAACTAAACCCTAATCTAACCTTATTAAACCTTAGAAACCTTGATTCTTTCATTTAATTGATTAATATCATAACTACTTAAAATTTTCCCAAATCCACCATAAGAACCCTAATCTCCAATCTCCCAATAGTTATATAAATACCTAAAATTGATACTAGAATTGAATTCTACATACTTGAAAACCTTAAAACTTACCTTGAAAATCAAACTTGACAAAAATTGGAACTCTTTGGTGTTCTTCTCTATGGTGGCCGAAATTTTGGAGAGCTTTGGGTGAGAGAGATTTGTTCTTCATGCCATGATATATATATAAGGGAAATGATGCTCACTTTTGGGTTGGATGAATGTTTTAAAGCCAAATGTCCACACTTTTCTCTTTCTTCTTTATTATAACTTTTAAATGTCCACTTTTCATTAGCCCAAATGTCTCCTACTTTTATTTATTTAAAAACCCAAGTCCTTCAACTTTCTTTTAATTATATTTTGGCCCCTCCACCATTTTGTGTTGAAATATCTATGGTCTAAGGTGTGAAAAGACCAAAATACCCTCTGGCGATTATTTGTTCGTAACTTTTAACCCGTACAATTCCACGAGGCAAACTACATATAGTTTTGATCCTCTCAACCTATACTTTCTATTTTTAAGGTCTATTTTAGGTTTCCAAGTCGTTTTGAAAAATTACCAATAAGCCCTCGACTTTTTACAAAATTCCCTTTAGGTCCTTTCTTTGCTCGGGTGTTGCCCGGGCCCCGTTTCTACTGACGATCATTTCATATTTACCCCCCTTAACTTCCTCTACTCACTCTTGTGTTTATTTTCTACTTCGGATTCATGTCCCTAGTCAAAATCTCCTATATCTCCCAAACCGTGCGTTTTCTGGAAAAACCGTTACGCGTAGTTGTGACCCAATTTTTCTCTACTTTCCATTTTTGGAATCTGTTATGTGCACTATTAAGAACATCCAGTATGACTTTTGGAAATTACAGTCACCACCCCAAAACTTTTAGAAATTACAGTCACCTCCCCAAAACTTTTGGAAATTACTCTTAGGTCCTTGGTCTTTCGAAAAATTACCTTTAGGTCCCATCAACTTCACGGGTCTCCTTTGCACACTGATTTTGTTTTTGACTATCTCGAGCCTCTATTTGACCACCTATTTATATCCTTCTTGCCTAATACTCGACTACTTAAACTTTGGGATGTGACATTTTGAGTGCCACAATCATGGCTTTTGATTTTCTTTTGAAATATGCAAAATCTCTTCAAAATAGAGTCAATATCAATGCCACGGTCGTGGCTTTTGAGCCCTACAGTCATGGCTTTTAATATGCCTTTACCCTTGCAGTTTCTGTCATTGAAAAATTTAGATAGCTTCAAATCAAATCTCATGGCCATGGAATTTTGACGGCCATGGCCCTGGGATTCAAAACAAATTTGGACCTCTTGATTTCTCATTGTTAATTCCATTTTCAAGTTCAAAATCATGTATCATGATTTATAAGACCATGTAAATTCATTTTCTTCCATTTTTGAGCTTATTTTGACATCCTTTTTATTAATCTTCCATTTTCTATGATTTTTAGCCAAAATAAGCTATTTCTTCATACTTGTAGCTTTATACTTGAAATGATGAATATTCTAGCATTCACAATAAAAATTGATCAAATTTAATTGATAATGATAAAAATATAACTAGAATAATCATAAAATTATATGCAAAATATGGTCTTATCAGGAGGCAAGGAGAAGATATGAGAGTCAGCAAAACAATTGCTAAATTTTTTGCAAAAGGAAGAACAAAAAATAATGCAATAGCCGGTTCAGCTAGAATTCTGAACTGATAAAAGGTCAGTTAAAATCCAGTTTCAGGTCGAGCACCCAAAATCCAGTTTCGGGTCGAGCATCCAACTCCAGCCTCAGGTCAAAGTACCCAAATCAAATTTAGTCTCGAGTCCAAGTATCCAATCTCGAGTCTAAGTACCTAAATCTAATTCAATCTCAGGTCTAAGTACCTAGCCTCAGTTTTAAGTACCCAAATCAAATTCAATCTCGAGTCCAAGTGCCTAGTCTCGAGTCCAAGTACCCAAATCATTTTCAATCTCTGGTCCAAGTATCTAGTCTCGGATCCAAAAACTCAATTCAGTCATAGTTCCAAGTACCCAATCTTGGGTCTAGGTATCTAATTCAGTCACGGGTCTAAGTATCCAATCTTGGGTCTAAGTACCCAATTCAGTCACGGGTCTAAGTACCCAATCTCGAGTCTAAGTATCCAATCTCTAGTCTAATCCAATTCAGTCTCGGGTCTTAGTACCCAGTCTCATGTCTAAGTACCCAATTCAGTCACGAGTCTAAGTACCCAATCTCAGGTCCAAGTATCCAATCTCGGATCCAAGTACCCAATTCAGTCATGGGTCCAAGTATCCAATCTCAACTTAAGTTCCTAATTCACTCACGGATCCAAGCATCCCTTCTCGAGTCTAAGTACCTAGTCTCGGGTCCAAGTACCCGAATCCAATTTAGTCTCAAGACTAAGTACTCAGTCTTAGGTCCAAGTACCTAATTTAGTCACGGGTCCAAGTACCCAGTCTCAAGTCTAAGTACCCAATTCAGTCACAGGTCTAAGTATATAAAATCTTGGGTCCAAGTACCCAATCTCAGGTCCAAGTACCCAAATCAAATTCAATCTCGGGTCCAAGTACCCAAGTTCAATTTAGTCTCGGGTCCAAGTACCCAAATCTAATTCAGTCTCAGATTCAAACACCCAAATCAAATTCAGTCTCGGCTCTAAGTACCTAAATCCAATTCAATCTCAGGTATAAGAACCCAGACTCGGGTCTAAGTATCCAAATCTTTCACGGGTCCAAACCCAAATCAACTCCAATCTCGAGTTGAGAACCCATCCTCATCTAAAATTAGCTCAAAATCAAGTTGCTTTTCACTCTCTTCTGCTGAAGTTTCAGATTGTTCAAGCAGAGGGAAAAACTATCGACCCTTAAATTTGTCATGGATTAGAATTAAGAAGCTTACCTTATTCCATTATAATTTTATTGAACCTAAACCTAATTTTAAAGCTTAAATGTTAGATGGTCTAATTCATAAAAGCCCAAATTAAATGGTATAATTGGTTCGATCCAAAAATAATTAAAACCAAAATCGATATGAGGGAGACCTCATATCGATTTTAACACTCAAAATTGATATGAGGTTCTCTCATATTGATTTGGGCAGCCAAAATCGATATGAGGGAGGCCTCATATCGATTTGAGCCTCCCAAATCAATATGAGGCTACCTCATATCGATTTGGACAGCCCAAATCGATATGAGGTGCACTCCATGTCGATTTAGGCCTTTAATATGAGTCCTAAACATAATTGTACCAGCCATTAGACTTCCTAATTAACTTATGAGAGTCGGATTAGGTTTAGGGACAAGGTAAGTTTTCCTACAAATACCTGATTAACACAAATAGAGGGGGCAACTTGGATTAACAATTTGGTAGTAAAGGAAAGAGAGGATAATAGTTTTACGAAACCCTAATTATCAAGGAGCAATTATTCGGACTATTTGGAAAATTATTCACAGACTCTGGAATTTGGCTAAGACTTAGAACTTGGAGAACGACAAGGACTTTCTTTTGGGAATTGGAAAAAAGCAATAGACCCAAAGGATAACTCATAATCAAGGTAGCAAGCTAGGTCTTCTGTCTTGGTATTAGCTCATCCAAAACTTCATCGAAGAATTTTGGTGGAGCCTTCAAACATAGGTAAGATTATTCTAAAGTTGTGTTTATTAAATCATTGATTATCTTCATCTTTTAAACCATCATCATACTGCTTAGGTTATTACATTTTTTCCTATAATTTAGTTTCAAATAAGATTTTAATAACCTGCAGTAGCATAAATTATTTTGTACATTAAATAAGGTTTTAATTAAAGCAAATAGTATGATTATTCAAAATACAAACCTAAACCCTAATTTATTCAAACCATAAATCTAATTAATTCTATTTTCCAAATCATCACAGTAGCTTGTTCCTTTCAAATATCTAAAGATTTTATTTTATTTTTATATGCTTCAATCTTATTTACTTAAAACCTAATTTAGTAATTAAAATTCTAAAACCCTAATTTAAGATGTAAAACTATAAATTTATATTTTTATTGCTTTATTTAATATTTTAGATTTAATTGTGTAGTTTATTATATGTTTTGATGATTGAATTATTTAATTTCAATGTTTGATTTATTTAATTTGTCATGGATGAATATTTTTTCAATTATTATTTGTTTATTAAAATTGTAAGAGGTATGTTTCCATGATTGGGTACCTCGTTAATTAATTTTCATGTAATTTAGATTATTTTTATATTTTAGGATTAGTGTAAAGGACACATTTCCACCTTTTGTTGGGTGTCCTATTTATTTTTAGACATTGTACAATGTAAGGAGACGTTTACATCCTCGGATGGGTGTCCATTTATTTATTTTGTTTGAACATTGCTTTGATTTTAATATAATGATGCTTTATTATAATTATTACATATAGTATGGAAAATATCATTATATTTAAGAATTTCATAATATTAAGACCTGAAAAGGAGGCCAGTTTCAATGAACTAGGCGTTGTGGGGGGTGCTGGGCCATTTCTCACCTTCCCCATATGTACCCAACTTTTCGAACCCATTAGGGGGTTGGGGATTTCTTAGGAATTGAGTCATCCACCCTTTTCTTTTTGCAGGCCCATCCAGGTGGCGACTCCATTTTCTCATGGTTTAGGCCCGTGTTCTCTAAGATCCTGAGCCTAATAGTGCCAAAGTCACAAGAACCATTCCATGTGGGAGTGGGGGCGAAAATCCCCGCTCACAATCTCGGTATGTCATGCATATCAATTTGATTATCAATGATCAAAATAGAGTTTAATTGTCCAACAATCTCCACCTTTTGAACTTTAGCAATCAAATTGATTTTAACTGAAAAATAATCAAGTGCATGCATCAATTACAATTTAAAAACAAATTTTTAATGCCATTGTTTAATTCCAATGTTGGTTGATTTTTGTTGCTCCCACTCAAATCATTCTCCATTAAATGTATATAGAATGCATGATCTTTAAATTCAAGTTAGGTCTCTTCACCCCCCCCCCCCCCCCCCCCCGCCCTTAATGTATGGAGTATGTTCAATTTTAATTTATGCTTGATAAAGTTCATACAACTTTCTCCCCCTTTGACAAAGGAAAAAAGGAGAAGACAATAAGTGGAAAGAAATAGAAAAAGAAATAAGTAAAATAAAATTTCATTTCATTAAAAACAAGTATAAAATTTCATTTCATCAAATCAAAGAAACAAAATTAATCAATAAAATTTTCTTTTTCTTTTCTTGATGGTAGAGGAGAAGTTGGAGTGCTTTCATCATCATCACCATTAAGAGAAGGAGAGGGAGAGTAACCATGAGATGATTGGGAGGATTCTTCATAAGGCCTTTCAATATGCCCACTCATATCCCATTCATTCAACTCACAATGAGGAAGATCAAATTTCACTTGCAATTCATATATGTCATGATGAATGTGGGAAATAAGATTAACCTTTTATTGAGTTTTGTGATCCTCTTGGTTACATCCTTCTTAAAATGATTAAATTGCTTTTGATGAGAAGTTATGGCCTTGAGAATGATCTTTATGGTTTCAAATGACTCACCCTTTTCATAGGTAGGCTTGGATGGTTTAGGGGGGGTGCTTCACTTCAACATGGGTGGGTTCTCTTCTTCAGTAATATGATACCTTGGCCTCTTCCTCACTCTTTGGATAACTCTAGTGCTGCCGAAGGTATACTTGCAGTGGTCTTCAACCTTTTGGATGCATCTAGTGTGCTCAAGGTAGTCTAGCTTGATGGAGTTAGTGTCTGGATCAAGAGGATCACTTAGGGTTGCAAGATATTTCAGGGGTGTGAGCGGGGATTTTTGCCCCCACTTTCGGTGGAATGGTTCTTCCAACTTAGGCACTGTTAGGCTCGGGGCCTTAGAGAACATGGGCCTAAGCCCGGAGAAAATGGAGTCACCACCGGACGAATAGGAAAAAAGAAAGGGGTGGATGGCTCAATTCCTAAGAAATTTCCAACCCCTTAATGGGCTCAGAAAGTTGGGTACATGTGGTGAAGGTGAGAATGACCCAACACCCCCACAATGCCCAGTTCATTAGAATCGGCCTCCTTTTCAATGTCTTAATATTATAAAATTCTTAATTAATATAATAATATCCATACTACATGTGATCATAAGAATAAATAAATACTTTATTAAAATCACAACAATGTCCAAATAAAATAAACAAGTAGGCACCCATCCATGGATAGAAACATGCCTTTACAATTATCTAATGTCTAAAACTAAATAAGACACCCACCAAAAGGTAGAAATGTGTCCTTTACATTAATCTCAAAATATAAAAACAACTGAAATTACATGAGAATTAATTAATGAGGTACCCAATCATGGAAACATACCACTTACAATTTCTTGAAACCAAAACAAATTAATAAAAATAACCAACCAACTATTCATCATAAATAAATCATTCATCGAAGATATAAATCAAAGATATAATTAAATCACTAATCAAAACAAATAATAAACATGCTTCTAACTTGAATAAAGCAAATAAATATGCAAGTTTAGATTTATGTATCAATTTAGGGTTTCTTAATTAACATTTAGGGTTTTTGAGATTTTAGAATTAACATAATAATAATTATTATTATTATTTAAAATACTAAACTTACTGTAAGGAATTAAAAAAATAGAACTGATTAGGGTTTTATAGTTTTAAGAAAGTAGTAGGGTTTCTAGTTAATCAAATTAGGGTTTTTAGAAAGAAATAAATTAGGGTTTGGTATTTATAAAAAATAATGTTTGTAGCTTAAGATTTTACATGAATTAGGTTTAGTGTATGTGAAAAAATAATCAAAGATTTTAAGGTTTATATAAACTGTCAATATACTTTTTAAAAGAGGTTTGGATGCTACTGTATGGTTTTATATATAAAAAACCTTAATGTGATTTCTGAGCAACACATTGATTAAATAACTATGAGATAAAGAAAATTAAACAATCATCCTAGGCCGAACAAGTTTACTGGTTCTAAAGGTTATGATTTAGCAAAACAATAATATTCACTCCATGCAAACTAACAGATACTGATTCAATAAGAAATTGCATACGGTGACTTTAGTTTAGATGAAGAGAAAACTCATTCAATGTTTAAAATAATCAAAATATATACTATTTATTTAATTTAAAGCATCCCATCATTTGTTGGCTCCACCAAAATTGTTTAAACGTGAATTATAGATGAGCTTTTACAAAGACAGTGTGTATACTGCCTTTGTTTGTTGCTTGTATAGAAGCTCGAATGATTCTTGAGTCCAATCTTCCTCTTATTTTATTTTTTCTGTGTGTTTTTAACATGGTATTTATAGGCAATTAAAATAAAAAAACCTAGTATGTTAAGAAAACTTAAAACTATTTTGAAAATAAAATAAAAAATCAAGTAAAATAAGGTTTTCGCAAAAACTGCGTGCGGGCCTGGGTGAGATTGGCGCTGGGCAAGCTAGGAACGAGCTGCTGCTAGGCATGGGTCAAAACTGCAGGCTGGGGGTGCAATTTTGCCGTAGGCACTCCTGTGGCGAATTGGTCCAAGCCAAGTCGTCCCATTTGCCGCAATTGTTGCCAATTCTACCGTCAGCGATATTTTTTATTTATATATATATTTTAAAATAAATAATAAAATAAATATTATATTAAAATAAAAATAAAAAAAATAAATATTATATTAAAATAAATAAAATAAATAACAAATAAAATAAATAATAAATAATAAGAATAATAAATATTATATTATCAAAACATATAATAAATATTAAAATAAATGAAATATACCAGAAAATTATTTTGGACTATTTTAAAATCATTGGACTAGACTGGATCAAAAAATAAGGGTTTACAGTTTGCCCCCTGCTTGAGCGATCTGAGACTACAACAAAAGAGAGTGAAAAATAATGTGGTTTTTGATTTGGTTTAAAGCCAGACTAGACTCTGTATCCAAGGTTGTATTTAGTTCTGGACTCAAAAATATAATTTAGGTTCTGGACCCGATGTGAGTTCTGGATAAAAAAATAATTTGAGTTCTAGACCCGAGGTGAGTTAGAACTCAAAAAATAATTTGGGTTCTGGACCCGAGGTGAGTTCTGGACTCAAAAATAATTTGGGTTATGGATCCGAGGTGAGTTTTGTACTCAAAAATAATTTGAGTTCCGGACCCGAGGTGAGTTCTGGGCTCAAAAATAATTTGAGTTCTAGACCCGAGGTGAGTTCTGGACTTAAAAATAATTTGAATTCTGGACCTGATATGAGTTATGGACTCAAAAATAAAATAATTTGGGTTCTAGACCCGAGGTGAGTTCTGGACTCAAAAATAAAATAATTTGAATTATCTGCAAAAAATAATTATAGTCAGTAGGATATTAAAAAAATTTGCAAAAAAATTAACTATTTTTTACTATACCTATACTCTCTTGCCCTTTGCGTGGAGAAATATTTTAAAAGTACAAAAATATTTTTAAACACACAAATAGCTGAATAATTGAATTGAATAATTGAATTTCCTATTGAAATACTATTGACACACTGTTTAATAACTTTTTATTCACTATTTATCAATAGTGATATTGACTTTTTCTTTTTCTTTTTTCACCGATTTACTATTTCTTTTTTTTTTTTGCCATCTGCCTATATAAACCCATTCGGTTGCCATCATTTTTCATTCACTTTCATTCATAATTGGATTTGAGTGCAGAGAGCTAATTGAGCATATAGTATAGAGATTTAAGAGAGTTTAGAATACTTAAGGAAAGAATGCATACTTCAAGATTTGGTACTCGATCCGATGCTGAGCTGTTACTGTAAATCTACTAGCTGGGATGCAGCTTCATCGTAGTTCAAGTAAAAAAACTAAGGTAACATTGCAACTTAATATTTTAACAGCACAAATATATATTCATTATTTTATTTTATTTTTAATTTCTAGTTATTAATTATTAATAGTACTAAAAATTAGGGAAAATTAAAAATAAATTAATTAATAGACTATTATTAACAGTTTAATAAATAAATAAATAAAAATAGAATGAGTAATTCTAGACTATGAATTAGTGGTATGGATCCAGTGTTAGAGTGATCTTTGTGTTGTCCGGGATAGAGGGTGTGTCTATAAAGCCCGATAATAGTATGACGTAGCACTCTCTTGGGTAAAACGGATTGTTCGAGAATGCGGTTTTGAAAACTTTATCTTGCAATTACCATCTAAGGAGTGTCTGATAGACAAGAGTGTAGTTCAAGTATTGTCGGAGTGGTGGATGGACACAATCCATACTTTTCACCTTCCTATAGGAGAGATGACCATTGGCCCAGTCGATTATACAACCATAACTGGTATTCGATACTATGGCCTTTCGGTTCCTCTTACCAATGACATTCTGACACACGAAGAAATTTAATAGTTAATCGATATGGAACTATCATTAAAAGAGCCTTTCAAGATAAAAATTGAGCAAATTCGGAGTTATTCGATGAGTTGTAATAGACGGGTTCATAGAGAAACAACCAAACAATATGCTCAGGGAGTTTTGTTGTATTTGCTTGGGTTAACCATTTTATATAGCACTGAATATGCCATTCATCTATCGGTGTTGAGGGATCTTACTGATATGGATATGGTACCGCTTTACGGCTGGGTTGAAGTTGGCCTTGTCTATCTCTATCATGGACTAGATAAGATTTGTAGGAATAAGAAGTCTTTCATTGGTTTCATGGTGGTTGTCGAGGTACTCATTTCCGCCATTGTCAATTCCGTTCTTATGCTTGTCTGAATTTGATTTTCATTGTTGTTGCAGGTATTGGATATGAGCATAATCTTATGAGGGCGCCTATCATTTCCCGAGAGAGAGTTTGGTATCTAAGGTTAAATTTTTTGGTTGTCAGATCGTGCAGCAGTTCCTGGCTCTCATCATGTTCACACCCATCTCTATCTCTTGAGTTGCTAAACCTGGGGCCAGGTAAAATAATATTAGTATACTTTAAAATTTATGTAAAAAGTTTACTTATCTTCTGTCATCCTGTAGGTCGATTTGGCTTGGTGGAAAATTGAAGAGTGAACGAACTGGACTTCTTCCATGAATGCCACACTGCCTTTCCAGCATACCCACCATGTCGTTACTAATCCTGTGTCTAGTGGTTGGTTTCTCGGGGAGAGGGTGTATGAGTGGTTCCTTGGTCTTAAGAGACGGAGGATCCTAATGAATTGCCTAACGTATACTTTAAATATCACATTAATGCTGGAGAGTGTGTGGTGGTTAGCTCGGCATGGTTATGACGTTGAAACCTTTCTCTATACACCAGGTGTGTCATATACCCAGTTTATTCGATTAGGACTCTTGAACTTTGATGTATCTCCTGTTGGTGTTTGAGAAATTCCCAAGGAAGATAAGGATAATGATGAAGAGGAGTACCACGAAGAGGGAGGAGGGTCCATCCCTCATCCCGGGGCTAGCACCTCTCAGGTAAACTTTTATCATTTTACCATTGCAATTACTCCTTTTTTAACTTGCTTTGACTGTTTTAATGATTATTGCAGGCTACTGGCTCATGTGGTCATGAGGCTAGACCTTCCTCTACTGCTCCTCCATTTGCTCTTTCTTATCAACCAGAGATGCCATCTCATCTGCAAGGCATTGATATGAGTTACCTAGTAGGTTATCCTATTCCTTGATGTTTTATGCTATATGTATGCATGATTATGTATGCTTTTACCCTTTCTCTTTCTAACTCACAGTGGGTGCTTGAGGATCAAAACAAGAACTACAAGAGGAGAGCTGCTAGTCGCCAGCAGGTTGCCCATTTTTGAAAAATTATATCATCAGTCAGAGCAAGACTTTTGACATTTTCGATTCCATGGAATGAGATATCCTGGTGCTTCATCTTCTATGGGGCCCCAAACAAATGACCACGAGATTCTATCTTCTACTTCGGATTACAGACCTAAATTCCAGGGTAATAGAGGTTCAGGTGCTCCTTCTTCAGATGGACTTGGGATAGATGATATGGCTTCGCCTCTGATAGCTGATGACTTTTTCAGGGCTTTATTTGATCATGGTCCACCACCTTCTTCTCAGTGATCCATCATTATTGTATTAATTGAGAAAATATTATAATTTGCACTTTTATTGCAACTTTTGACTTTCAAAATTTTTTTTCTTTTTTTTTCTTTATTTTGTTTTGTATTATTATTATCATTATTATTACTATGGTATAATCATTGGTCCTTCCTCTCACAATTTAGAATCCTAAAGTAGCACTAATTCACAAAATCAAAAGCAACGTCGCAACTCAAAAATATTTCATCATTGATTTCCTATCCTTGCACGTCTCGGTCTCAAGGCATTCCTTGTCAAATTCGGTATAGCCAATTTCCCAATATAAATTCTCTTTCAATGCTATGACCCCATACAGAAGCCAGGAAATTTTCTATGAATTTTAATTTCAACATCAAAATTCCTTTCAACAATTTCAAGTTTCCTTTAATCTTTAACAATGACAGAACTCAATTTGAAGAAAATAAAAGGTTTATTTAAAAATATGAAAGCCATTCATTGGGAATAAATATCTTGGTCTAAAATCAATATTTTGAAGTATTTTCAAAATATTAAATTCTACCCTTCTTTTTTTAATGCCATGGTTTCCTTTTAGAGTGTGAATTCTAGGATATTTAAGATAAAAGACTTTGAGATATGTCCCATGATTGAAGAGTTTGAGGCCATCTTTGGATATCCAAGCAATCAACCAATGGTGTTACCTATATTGATTTCCATAACTCAACAAAATATGCAGATGGTGTTACATATTTCAAAGCCCAAAGTTCTATAATTGACGAGAGGTGAGAAAATTTCGCTTGGTCCCTTGATTGACTTTTGCATTTCTCACTTGGCTCCTACCAAAACTTAGGGACGCATGTTTTGTCTCTACTTACTTGGAAAATTCTTGCTTATTTCTTCCGATGGGTATATCGATCCATGAGTATTGGATATCATGGACCAAATGGAAGGAGGTTTGTCGCCGGTACCCGTGATCTTAGCTGAGAATTTAGTTGGATTGAACCAATTTAAATAAGGATCATCAAGGAGATTGGCTAGGAGTCCATTGCTACTTCAGGTAATTACCTAAACTGCCCTTTCAAGTTTTCAATTTAGGCCCTTTTTTATTTTATTTTTTATTGCTCTAATATTTGCCTAGTTCGTCTCTTCATCATGTTTAGGAACTAGCGAGCCATCCTAATTTTTAACTAAGCCGCCCTTGTAGGTTTTCAACTTAGTAGATCCTCTTCTTTCTTTTTTTTATATTGGTTCTAATTTTTGCCTAGACCGCCCTTGTGGGTTTTTGGAACTAGCGAAATGCCCTAATTTTTGCCTCAGCCGTCCTTGCAGATTTTTGACCTAACGGGCTTTTTTTATTATTATTATTTTTTATTATATTTTTTATTATTTTTTTTAGATTTGGCTTTAGGCGCATCTCTGCTTGCTCGACACTCCATCCATGGGTTTCTCTAGATACCTACCATGACATCATTCTATCAGGAAGCTACTCCATCCCACTTCTTCATATGCCAATTGGGTTGACTGGATCCACTCACGTGCTACAGTCAACATCCAGTGGTTAGTACCTTAGTTCTTCTCGCTGCTCTTCATCGATGTACTTGCTATGATCCTCGTCGGCTTGACCATCAATATGGAACCGAGCCTCGAGGTTTTGAATTTACTCCTGACTTGGACACTCTTTGTCTGATTGAAGCCTACTTGGATCGGCTAAAGCAAAGCTGGCCTGCATGCTACACTCATCGTCTGCCATAGATTTTACATTTGTCAATTTCTTTAGAAAGAATATTGTTAGGATGAAAAAATAATGAATGCAATAATAAGATATGTTTCTTTTCCTTTCATAATTTGTCATCACCTTTCACTATTGTGTTATTTGTTTTATCCATATTTGGTCAAATAATTAAAATAGTGCACATAGGATAATTTTAATATTAACTCTATTTTATTAAATTAGGGAACACCCAAACATAAAAGCAACATACACAAAATCACTCCTGTCGCCAATTAGCCATTTCGGGTTTTCTAATTGATAATTTTCTCTTGCTTAGCCCTAATTGCTGCCTAGCCTACCCTTTCGAGTTTTCAAAACTAGCGGACTACTCTAACTTTTGCCTAGGCTACCCTTTCTGGGTTTTCCACCTAGCGAGCTCTTTTTTTTACACATAAAACCTCTTCAACCTGTCAATGATCACTGGCTCGCCAAACTCATTCCCGTCCATGTCTTATAACTTGGCTGCACCCTTGTTCATGACTTGTTTCACAACATATTGTACTTCCCAACTAGGCCTAAATTTTCCTCTTTGATCAGATAAATTAGGCTTACATTGCTTTAATACTAAGTCATTGACTTTGAGCTTTCTGATCTTAACCCTTCTATTGTAGGCCCGAGCTATCTTCCTTTGATATAGTTGATGATGATACAATGCTTTTAACCTCCTCTCTTCTAATAAAGATAACTACATCTATCTGCTTACTACCCACTCTGTCTCAGGCAGTTTAGCTTCCAAGAAAACCCTCAATGACTTGATCTATATTTCAATTGGCAACACTGCTTCCATCCTATAAACAAAGGAGAACGATGTTATTCCAGTCGGTGTTTGTACACTTGTTCTGTATCCCCACAAGGCAAAAGGAAGCATCTCTGACCAATCCCTGTATGTCTTGGTCATCTTGGACAAAATCTGCTTAATTGTCTTATTTGTTGCTTCTACTGCACCATTAGTCTTCGGTCATGAACAATGGTGGATCGATGATGATGGATTTGGTATTTTGAGAATAAGTTCCTAACTACTCCTTGAAACTGTACCCCATTATTCAATATCACACTATGCTGGACCCCATACCTGCAGATGAGATTCTTTTCAATAAATCTAGCCATTTGCCTTGCCCTCAGCTTGTTGAAAGATTCAGCCTCGACCCACTTTGAAAAATAATTCACTGCTACTACAATGAAACGGTGATCATTCGAAGTTGTCGGATGTATCTCTCCTATAATGATAATCCCCCAAGTTGAGAAGGGTCAGGGTGAAGACATAGAATGCAATTCTTCAGGAGGAATGTGAGCGGGGATTTTTACCCCCACTCCCGGTAGAATGGTTCTTGCAACTTCAGCACTGTTTAGGCTCGGGGCCTTAGAGAAGATGGATCCGGAGAAAATGAAGTCTCCATCCGGACGAGCCGGGAAAAAGAAAGGGGTGGATGACTCGATTCCTAAGGATTCCCCAACCCCCTAATGGGTTCGAAAAGTTGGGTACGTATGGGAAAGTTGAGAAATGGCCCAGCATCCCCACAACACCCGGTTCATTAGAACCGGCCTCCTTCATAGGCCTTAATATTATAAAATTCTCAAATATTACAATATTATCCATATTAAATGCAACAATTAAAATAAAGCATCATTATATTAAAATCAAAGCAATGTCCAAGCAAAATAAAAAAATGGACACCCATCTGAGGATGGAAACATGTCCTTACATCATCCATGTCTAAACTAATAGGACACCCAGCAAAAGGTAGAAACATGTCATTTACATTGGTCTAAAAAAGCAATTTAAATTATATGATATTTAACTAATGAGGTACCCATGAAGTGGAAACATACCTCTTACACTTTTAATACTAAAACATGCAAATAATAAAAATAAAGAAAACATCCATCCATGATAATTTAAATAAATCAAGCATTGAAAATAAATCAAAGCATATAATGAACTACACAATCAAACCTAAAAGTAAAGCAAGTAAAGACACAAATTGAGGTTTATTGTTTCTATTTAAAGTTCTTTAATTAATATCTAGGGTTTTGGAATCTTAAGATATTATTATTGTTATTTGTGTTGGCTACTGTAAGTTTTAAGAGAATTGAAATGGATTAGGGTTTTATAAAATAAGAAATTAGTAAGGTTCTTTGATTGATCAAATTAGGATTTGAGGGGTGAAATTATGAAATTAGGGTTTTGACATTTTAAGATATTAGTTTATAATTCATGTTATCTGGATTGTTATTATAGTTTTATTAGATTATGGCTTTAGGGTTTAAATTAACTAGTTTGGGGTTTTAAATTCAATGAATTAAGGTTTAGGAATATTTAGGGTTTACTATATTGGTTTTGAGAGAATTAGGGTTTTTGGTGTTTCGAAAAATATGTTTGGTTTTAGGATTTGAAAAAAAACAGTTTAGAGTTTTATAAAGTTTTTGGAAATAGGCAATACGATTTAAGGTTTTTTGGAAATAGAAAAGCATTTTTTAGAGTTTTTGGAAATAGTAGGAACAATTTAGGGTTTAATGGTTTAGAAGAAATAAATTAGGGTTCTTAAGTTTTAGAAAAAATAAATTAGGGTTCTTAAGTTTTAAAAGAAACAGAAAAGTAATTTTTAGGGTTTTTGGAAATAGAAGGAACGATTTAAGGTTTTTGGAATCAAAAGAAACTAATTAGGGTTTTTAAGGTATTTGGAAACAGAAGAAATCATTTAAGGTTTTTGGAAACAAAAGAAATGAATTAGGGTTTTTAAGGTATTTGGAAACAAAATAAATCATTTATGTTATTGAAACGAAAATCAATGTTACTACATATTTATAGATCAAGGTTTTGTATGTGTATTCATATGAATCAAAGAAACAAAGCTATTGTGATCATGAGCAATGTATAATTAAGGATCAAACCTGCGTAGTTGGTTCCACCAAAAAGTTGCTTTTTGGATAAACAAAGACAAAGGCAAGGTTGCTGCCTTTGATGAATTCTTGATTGCTTGTTTTTGCTCCTTTCAAATATAAAGTTCCACTATCCGATCCAAGTCAAAAGTTCTCCTTCTTAAAATTCAGCCCCCCCCCCCCCCCTTTTTTGGTCCTTTAAAGTGTTATTTATAGGAAAATTTATATGCCTAGTTCTGATTGTTTAAGGAAACTCAAATTAATTAGGAAAAGAAACTGAAACCAAATAGAGTTTAGTTTTGAAAAAAATTACGTTGAAAATTTTGCTGGCAAAAAAATTGCTGCGGGCTGCGAGGAAATCTATGAAAAATTGCGAGTTGGGCGCACAGCCAGCCAATTCCTGCTGGTGAAATTGGCCTTGGCCAATTACTTTCGGTGATGAATTTTTCGTCATCAATTTTTATTTTTATTTTTATTTATTTATTATTATTATTTATCATTATTTTTATTTTATTAAAACTTATAAAAATAAATACTAAAATAAATATTATTTAATTAAAATAACACAAAAATTATTTTGTACTATATAAAATATATTGGACCGGACTGGGTCAAAAATTAAGGGTCTACAGTTTGCCCCCTGCTTGAACAATCTGAGACTTTAGTGAAAGAGAGTGAAAAGCAATAAGACTTAATTTTCTTGAGATAGTTGAGGTTTTGGGTTCTGGACCCGGTTCGAGTTATGGACTCAAGGATAATTTTAGGTTATGGGCCTAAGGGTAATTTTGGGTTCTGGACCCGAACTAAGTTCTAAACTTAGAAGAGATTTTAGGTTCTGGACCTAAGGATAATTTGGGTTCTGGACCCGGGCTAAGTTTTGGACTTAAAAGAGAATTTAGGTTCTGGACCTAAAGGTAATTTGGGTTCTGGACCCGAGCTAAGTTATGGACTTAAAAGAGATTTTAGTTTCTGGACATAATGGTAATTTGGGTTCTGGACCCTAGCTAAGTTCTGGACTTAAAAGAGATTTCAGGTTCTGGACCTAATGGTAATTTGAGTACTGAACCCGAGCTAAGTTCTGGACTTAAAAGAGATTTTAGGCTCTGGACCTAAGGATAACGATCCTAAACTGGATTCGGTTAATCGATCCTAACTGGATTTAGATACTCGATCCTAAACTGAATTTGGATTTGGATATTCGATCCTAATTGGATTTGGATACTCGATCCTAAAGTGGATTTGGATATTCGATCCTAACTGGATTTGGATACTCAATCCTAAACTGAAATTGGATACTCGATCCTAAACTAAACTTGGATTCTTGATCCTAAACTGGATTTGGATACTCGATTCTAACCTGAATTTGGATACTCGATCCTAAACTGGATTTGGATACTTGATCCTAAATTGGATTTGGATACCCGATCCTTAACAAGATTTGGATACTAGATCCTAACTGGATTTGGATACTTGATCCTAAATTTGATTTGGATACTCAATCCTAAACTAGATTTAATTTGGGTACTTGGACCCATGACTGGGTACTTGGACCCGAGATTGAATTGGATTTGACTGACCTTTTATTAGTTGGGGATTCTGGCTTAACTTGTTGTTCCATTCTTTTGTTCTTCCTTTTGTAAAAATTTAACTATTTTTAGTCGGCCCTCATATCTTCTTGTTGCCCTCTGCATGGCGAAACATTTGCAAGTGAGTTTGAAAATATTTGGTATATAAACTAAAAACAATTGGAAAGGAGAAACTTTGCCCCCTGTGTAGGCTCAAACCAAACATTTCTTCCATGCAAGCTTTGATTGATGTTTTTGTTGCCTAGTTCTTCGCAAAAGCACGCATTTCTTTTCATTGCAAAATTACTGGAACTTTCTCAAGCAATGGGCTATCCATGCTCCCCCGATTTGATATCTTCTTTTGATTGTTTACTTCACAGGTGTTTGCTGTTCTTTTTGATAAAGAATAGACAATACAATACAAGAAAGTGCGATGTGATATGCTCATGTATGAATGGTATGCATGAATAATACTTACAGCGGTTTCATTGACTCACAGACCGAGGTGATCAGCAGAAGTGTTCTCATTGGCTCCTGTGAGATGCCCATTCAGGTCTTGCACTGGAATGATATGATGCTTCACATTTATGGCTTTTATCTTCGAGATGTTGAAAACTTGAGTGGTGGAGACCCCAAGCGTGCAGAGTTAGGGATACATCCATTTCAAGCTATGTTTCAGCATGTCAATTGGTAGCTTCTTCATAAACTTGTTAGTAATCATTTCTTTTGCCCAATGTGTCCTTCGAGTTTTGATGATGCAACAAACTTCTCTTAACTTGAAGGTTTCGTGTGACAAAAACATTTATTATTATTATTTTTTTGAATTTTGATTTTGAAATCAAATGTTGGCTTTGCCAAATCAATATTAATGTACCTCAGGACTTGATTTTCCAAATTAACATATCTATAACATGACAACCCTAGTTACCATACTAAACTCGGGAATCATTTCTATTTAAGCAAGAATTGTTGCACTTCAGATAGGCACATAAACATTACTTGGTCAAAGATCTCATTTGAGTTTAAATATTGTCTATCTCATATGCATGCTTGTTCAAACAATCTCCACTAATAGACTCTACCTACCAAGAGAGATCAACAGGTCCTTGATAGATTTGAAATGGGGTCTATAAGGGACACGGGTTAAATGAAGGCCATTTTGAGATAGGAGGTGATGTGACACAATAGACAAACCTTCACACTACAAACTGCTTGTTAAAACTTTAGACAGTTGGAAACATAAAAAGATAGAGCTTTGAGAGTTCTCCCATCCTTTTGGCATTAATCTAGATCTTGATTGGGATAGTTTGTGCCATTGCAAAAAACGTTTGGTACCCAAATTCATTTCTTTTCTTCTTCTCCCTTTTCTTTCTTCATTTTTCTTACTCTTCCCTTTCTTTGAGGATTTTATCATTTTGTCCTTCTTCCATGTAGGACTATCAAGCACAAAACTTTCAAGAACTGAATGGTCTTTCTCCTTTTTCTTTGATTTTGATCAAATCTTTGGTTGGGTTGGGCCAATTCAAGTCAAATCATCCTCATAAACCAAATGGAAGCCTTTTGTTATCATAGGTAAAAGAGAACTCAGTTGGCTTTTTGAACCATCTTTTTGGCCTTTATCTTTCTTTTTTCCTTTTTGTTTTCTTCTTTTGTTTTCTTCTTTTCTTCTTTTCTTTTATTTTCTTTCTTTTTTTATTTCTTTTCTTTCTTTTTCTTCTTTCTTTCTTTTTCTTTCTTTCTTTCCTTTTTTGGTTCCAGCTCAAACAGAGTTGTCTTGTTTGTACTAACTTGGGTTTCCAATAATGGATGAGTGGAGTGGTATAAATCTGCTTCAATCTTGACTTTATCTGCAATATTTGGTCTAATTCAGGTGAACTTCACCTACCCTTATGGTCTTGAGATCTTCAACTATCTTCATGGTCTAGACTATTCATTTCTTTCTTTGATCTTCTTGCCTCTTCACCTTAGTGATCATAAGACTTGTCAAAAGTGTCACAATAGCTCAGGGTAGGTTGTTGGGGTTTGTATGCCAATGAAAAGAAAGCTAAAATTTTATGAAGGCTCAAAGGGACAACTAGGGATTGATATCTAATTGGGTGGATACTAGTTGTTGGCTAACCAAACAATGCCTTGATCATTTCTTTCTTAAATAAGCATAGTTCAATTTTGCCTCAAAAATTTGTCAAAGCATGTTCTAAGACTGACTAGGACCTAAACAAAGGTAATTATGCAGGAGCCCTCTCTAAGTAAGCATACACAACTCAATGTTATAGAGCAATTCCCTCATCTAGTAAAGTCATTCAGGTTATGTTTCCTAGATACATTAATTTATGAACATTAAGCTAGATTCCTCATTGATTGAGTACCAAAATGAACAAAAACCAACAAAATTTTTTATGAAAGTAATTTATTCAAATAAATTTAAATTTGAAAAACAATATTGTTCCAATTAAATATTAAAGAAAGAAAAATTGAAAGCAATGTTCAAGCTAAGGAAAGTTTGTTGAGTTAAGCTTCTTTCCTTTTCACATCTTCAATATCCCCATCTTGAAAGGATGATAAAACAAAATCTTCTTTTAATCCTTTTCCTACCATGAACGTTGTTGGTGGTGGCACTCTTCCAAATTTAGGCAAAGGGTTGTTCTTTGTATTGGGCTTATCTGGCTTGGGTAGCTTACCACTATCAATCAAATCTTGGATCTCATGCCTTAGACGAGCACATTTATCTGTTTCATGCCCTTGCATTTGATGAAATTGATAGAAGGCCTCGGCATTGGTGGCAGCGGATTAAGTAACGGTCGAGGAGCTAAAGGTTGTAACAACCCTTTCTTTTGCAGCTTGGTAAAAAACCTAAGATAGAGGTTTACCCAATTCTGAGAATTGTCTTTTATTTCCTTGACCGGTCACATTAACATCAACTTCTTTTTACGTGCTTTGATTGCTAGGCTGATAATTCCCTTTCTCATTCCTTCTTATTGAAAAGCGATTTTTCTCCCTTTCCCACTCTTCAATTTTTAGACCAGCTTGGAGAAGATATTTGAAATCACGGATGAGTGTATTAGACATCCTTTCATGAAGACTAGGCAACACCCCTCTCACAATCATCCTTATTTGATCAGATTCATCGGGCCTCTTCTTGAGCAAAGCAGCCTTATTTCTCCATCTTTTCACATAGTCCATAAAATTCTCATTTGGCCTTTGTCTAATAGACTCAACTTCCATCAAGGCTACTTCCAGCTCGACATTGTACCCATATTATTGAATGAAAGTATTGTACAACATGTCCCAATCTTTTTGTGTAATTTTCTCTAAGGTGTTGAACCAATTTTGGACAATAGGGTCCAATGAGAGTATGAAGTATCTTAGAGTTTGAGCCTTAGTGGCTCGGGCAGACTGCATTGCAGTGATGTACTGCTTCACATGGAGATGAGGGTTTCCAGTACCATTGTATCTAGCAATGGAAGGCATCTTGAACTTGTATGGCACTTCATCGTCTAGCTCAAATAATTTGTCAACTTTGGACATTTCTTCGATTTTCAGCTTCTCAAATTTCTTTTCTAAATTCGCAATCATCTTTTCAACATCAGAAGTTTCAATTTTCTCCATAGCTAATCTTTCAACAATCTTTGGTTCTTTCTTCTTGTCTTGAGGATCTTGGTAGTATTGAGCCCAATCATCATCTGTTAGTGTATGTGCCCTAGACCATTTATTTGGATCTTTATGTTATACATTCATTATTAATAAATGAGGTTTTATTATCATTATTGTTTGTTTGCATGTTACACAATTTTGATATTTGTCCCTGGTTTATTATTGTTATAGAGATAAAAAAAATAATTCTTAACCAATATGAACATTGATTTGATAATCATCAGATGGTTATGTGTATAGTGATACAAATCAATTTCATAGATACTTGTTAGAGAACAATGTATTGGATAGACCCATCATGAGATTACTACATGGGTTAGTGTCATAAGTAAATCTCATGATAGTTATGTATTAATTCTTTGACTTGAGATTGTCATAGTTTCCTATATAAGGACTATTATATTTTGACATGATCAAACATTATCCGTAACTGGATAGTAATAAAGGTTATGATCATATATGATAGAAATTATGTAGAGGATAATGAACAATCAAGATAGAATTTGTCCCTTTCTTTGAGAGAGATATCTTTTGGGCCCTCGATAAGTGAGACTGTGAAATGCATGGCCGTGCTCAAATGAATTGATAATGTGATCAATTTCATTTGTTTTTATCAGCCTACTTGGAGATCGAGTAATCATAATTTTGGACAATATAAGTATGACGTTGACCATGACTTATGTTCAAGCTAGATATCGTGTGACAAAAGGGATTAATGCATGTACTATTATTAGGCAAATTGGACATTCCTTATATTAATTGGGTAGTTGTAACGCCTTGCTAGAGGCCAATTATGACTTGTTGGTTTGATAGAGATTAAATTGACTGCCAATTAATATGGGCCTATCGGGTCACACACAAGAATGCGCTTTAGGCTGGATATAATATTAATAATATTAATATTAGATATTAATATTTATTATTATTATTTTCATTATATATATATTATTAGATAATATATTCAGAATCCTAATTAGATTTGGATTCTGAATTTGATTTACCTTATCCAATTATATATATCATTAGATAATATATTCAGAATCCTAATTAGATTTGGATTCTGAATTTGACTTACCTTATCCAATTTTGAATTGGATTCTGGAGTGATTATATTCACTCCAGACGTTAAGTCTTCTGATGGGTAACTTTAGAAAATAAAAGGAGAACGAAAAAAAAGAAGGAACCTTAATACGTTTTAGAGAAAACGTTTTTCAGCCTTCGCCGTTGTAGAGAGCTAGCACTCCAGACGGTAGCATTCGTGTGGATACGTGATAGAGAGTGTTTCGCGATCGAGGCATCTCTTCCAAACTGTGATTTCTAATCATCAACAGGTTAGTTCTTTGAACACTTTTGTCGAATTAAACGAACAGCATGGATCCTGATGGGAAATCAAAGATCAAATTTTTTCGCTGCGTGTTTTTGGTTTGCTGTGATCTCCTTGATTTCCTAACATCATCATCATCAATGAGCACCTTGTCATCATCAAAAACTACTTCACCAACTTTAGTATTCCCTTTGTCCTTTGGCTTCTTGGTGCTAGCAGATGCTTCGGCATGATTTCCTAAAATTACAGCCAATTGGTCCTTTATGGTCTCGGCTATGGCCTCTTTTATTTCTTCCATCTTGGCATTGAGGGCGTCGTCCACCATTCTTTGAATTTTTTCGGGCTCCATTGCTTTTGGTGAGCAAGTGATTGAGTTGTTACTCGATTCTTCATCTCCGGCGTAGGTCGGATTATCATAAGCTTTTAAACTGGCGTAATCCAGAGCCGTGAGCTAGAGAGGATCAATGATATGAGATGCAAATATATGTATGTATGCATGTATGCACAAATAATTAACAAACAAGGACAAATATGACGTTCCTTCCAACCTTATAACATCCACACATGAATGGCAAGTCTCTTTTCCTAGGTATATGGTTAACAAAATACCAACATGGGGTACCTTATTTTTGAATATTTCCCTCGGACGTTTCAACCAATAGTTATATTTTCAAAAATGGAATTCAGTTCATGATAATTCCCATTCATTAGGTTTTAATCCATTCAACCAACTATAGTAGCTTTTATGCTATATTGGATTAAAATGAAATTAAGAGGTTTATTATAAATAGATTTCTCACTTGAAAAAGTAACTAATGATTCATGCCAAAACAAGCCCATGGTTAATTTATTCTTAGTATAAACTAGGCTCACAATTGAGTTTTGGTATTTCGTAATTGACCTAAATAATTTGCAAGCTCTTTGTAAGAAAAGGTTGGATGAAAACAATTTTGTTTCTAAGCCCATTGTAAAAAGATTTTAGAAAAAAATGTATTTTGGGCTTTGTATTCAGGTTATGAGCAAAAGAATTTTTGGTTTGTTTTTATGTCCAAAGACCATCTTGAAAAGTTTTTAAAATAGCTTTGGTCTTTTGGACTTTAAAAAAAATTTATTTGAGCTTACAAATGTACTTGGGTCATATTAGAAAAAGAACAAACGCAATAAGCCATGATTTAAGCCAAGACAAATTAACCATATTCAAACAACATGCATTTGGGGTAAAACCTAAGGAAAGTAACTAGGCCAATTACATGAGCTTTAGTCTTTGGGTAAAAAGGCTTAGGTTCCCATAGCAAATATATATCAAATGGTACGAGGCTATGAGTGGTTATGCCATGCTCGATCTCCATACCTTGAGTGAAAGTATGGTATCCCTTACAAAACACAACATGGGTAACAAGGGCGTCCTAACTCACGCACACGATGCAATCTAATATGATGCAATGGATAATATCATTATAAGAAAGAATAGAATAATATAAAGACCAACAGAATCAACTTCTCTTATCCCCAGTGGAGTCGCCACTGTGAGCGGGGATTTTCGCCCCCACTCCCGGCGGAATGGTTCTTGCGACTTCGGCACTGTTTAGGCTCGGGGCCTTAGAGAATATGGATCTAAGTCCAGAGAAAATGGAGTCACCGCCTGGATCGGTCGGGAAAAAGAAAGGGATAGATGGCTCGATTCCTAAGGAATCCCCAACCCCCTAATGGGTTCAAAAAGTTGGCTACGTGTAGGGAAGGTGAGAAATGGCCCAGCACCCCCACAACGTCTGGTTTATTGTAACCGACCTCCTTTACAGGCCATAATATTATAAAACTCTTAAATATATCAATATTATCCATATTACATGCAACAATTAAAATAAAGCATCACTATATTAAAATCAAAGTAATGTCCAAGCAAAATAAATAAATGGACACCCATCCAAGGATAGAAACATGTCCTGATATCATCCATGTCTAAACTAATAGGACACCCACCAAAAGGTAGAAACATGTCCTTTACATTAGTCTAAAAAAGTAATTTAAATTATATGATATGTAACTAATAAGGTACCCACGAAGTGGAAACATACCTCTTACACTTCTAATACTAAAACAAGCAAATAATAACAATAAAGAAAACATCCATCCATGATAAGTTAAATAAATCAAGCATTGAAATTAAATAAATCAAGCATTGAAAATAAATCAAAGCATTGAAAATAAATCAAAGCATATAATGAACTACATAATCAAACCTAAAAATAAAGCAAGTAAAGACACAAATTGAGGTTTACTGTTTCTATTTAAAGTTCTTTAATTAATATCTAGGGTTTTGGAATCTTAAGATATTATTATTGTTATTTGTTTAGGCTACTGTAAGTTTTAAGAGAATTGAAATGGATTAGGGTTTTATAATTTAAGAAATTAGTAAGGGTCTTTGATTGTTCAAATTAGGATTTGAGGGGTGAAATTATGAAATTAGGGTTTCGACATTTTAAGATATTAAGTTTATAATTTATGTTAACTGGATTGTTATTTTAGTGTTATTATATTATGGATTTAGGGTTTAAATTAACTAATTTGGGGTTTTAAATTCAATGAATTAAGGTTTAGGAAAATTTAGGGTTTACTGTTTTGATTTTGAGAGAATTAGGTTTTTGGTGTTTCAAAAAATATGTTTGGTTTTAGGATTTGAAAAAACATTTTAGAGTTTTATAAAGTTTTTGGAAATAGGCAATACGATTTAAGGTTTTTTGGAAGCAGAAAGGCATTTTTTAGGGTTTTTAGAAATGGAAGGAACAATTTAGGGTTTTAAGGTTTAGAAGAAATAAGTTAGGGTTCTTAAGTTTTAGAAAAAATAAATTAGGGTTCTTAAGTTTTAAAAGAAACTGAAAAGTAATTTTTAGGATTTTTGGAAATAGAAGGAACGATTTAAGGTTTTTGGAAACAAAAGAAACGAATTATGGTTTTTAAGGTATTTGGAAATAGAAGAAATCATTTAAGGTCTTTGGGAACAAAAGAAACGAATTAGGGTTTTTAAGTTATTTGGAAACAGAAGAAATCTTTTATGTTATTGAAACAAAAATCAATGTTACTACATATTTATAGATCAAGGTTTTGTGTGTATATTCTTATGAATCAAAGAAACAAAGCTATTGTGATCATGAGCAATGTATAATTAAGGATCAAACTTGTGTAGTTGGTTCCACCAAAAAGTTGCTTTCTGGATGAACAAAGACAAAGGCAATGTTACTGCCATTGATGAATTCTTGATTGCTTCTTTTTGTTCCTTTCAAATATGAAGTTCCACTGTCCAATCCAAGTCCAAAGTTCTCCTTCTTAAAATTCAGTTCCCCCTTTTCTTGTACTTTAAAGTTTTATTTATAGGAAAATTTATATGCCTAGTTCTAATTGTTGAAGGAAACTCAAATTAATTAGGAAAAGAAACCGAAACCAAATAGAGTTTGGTTTCGAAAAAAATTATGTTGAAAAATTTTGCTGGCGAAAAAAATGCTGCGGGCTGTGAGAAAATCTACAAAAAATTGTGAGCTGGGCACACGGCTAGCCAATTTTGCAGCAAGAATTTCCTGCGGCAAAATGGCGTTGGCCATTTCGCCCGCAGGAAGATCCTGTAGGCAAAATTGGCCTAGGCCGATTACTTTCGGCAACTAATTTTTTCATCGCCGATTTTTTCGTCGTCAATTTTTATTTTTATTTTATTTTTATTTATTTATTTTTATTTATTATTTTTATTTTATTAAAACTTATAAAAATTAAATACTAAAATAAATATTATTTAATTAAAATAACACCAAAATTATTTTGGACTATATAAAATATATTGGACCAGACTGGGTCAAAAATTAAGGGTCTACAAGGCATGTGATTCAAATTACCATACATCTGACATTGTTGCCACTTCTTCACAAATTCAATACAATCTCTCTGTATGGTCAACCAGTAGTAACCTTGTTAAATTATCTTCTTAACTAGGGCTAAACCACTCATTATGGACCACAACTTTCTATGTGTATTTCCGACATGATATGCTCAACTTTAGGCTTCCTTAAGCATCTCAAGTGCACCCCACTTTGATACAACTCTTCATGAAAGGTGATGTATTGAAAGGACCATCGCCTTATGGCTCTTCTTTCTTTCTTTGTTTCCCCAACGGGTATTCCTTATCATCCAAAAACCATCTTATAGTGTCGTACCATGCATCATGGTCCATACCAATTTCCATGATTGTCTTATATTCATAGCAAGGAGTTGATGAAATGGTCAAAATCAGAGGCTTAAGGAATAAATTGATAGGATTTTCCCACACCGAAGCCAATGTGGTTAAGGCATCAGCCATCTTATTTTCTTCTCTTTGTAGGTATATAAACCTGCACTCCTTAAAATTCTTCTTCATCAGGGTCAAGTGATGGAGGTATGGTTTTAGCTTCTCTTCTTTTAACTCCCACTCTCTATTTAGTTAGGATATTGCTGGCAATGAATCACGAAAGATTTGCATAATCATCAGGGTTTCCAAACCAAAAATACATGCTTCATATTCTACCATATTATTGGTTGCCTTGAGCTTCAACTTCTTAGCTAAAGGAATAAGCTATCCTTCGGATGATTCTAGTATGACTCCCAAACCTATTCCTTTCCTATTCATTGCTCCATCAAAATTCATCTTCCATCCCTGTACTTCTATGACCTCTAAATGTTCATCAGGAAACTCCAAGACTACCTCTTCGTTGTCCGGCAATGGTTGTTTGGCCAAGAATTCTACCATCACTCTACCTTCGATTATTTTCCTAGTTATATACTTAATCTCATATTCTTCTAAAATTATCAACCATCGACCATATTTCTCGATTAAAGAGGGTGTCTCCCTTAAGTACTTCACTGGATTCATCCTAGAAATTGCTTGCACACTATAAGATTTAAAGTAATGCCACAATTTCTTAGAAGACCAAACTACAGTGATACATGTCTTTTCAATGATACTATACTTAATCTCATAGGGTAAGAGCTTTCTACTCAAATAATATACTGTGTGCTCAACCCCTGACTCATCTACTTAGGCTAGCATGGCTCCTATTAACTCTTCATCTACTACTAAGTATAGTAATAGATGTTTACCGGGTTTAGGTGATTTCAAGATAGGTGGATTTAATTGATACTCCTTTATAAGTTCAAAGGCCTTTTGACATTCTTCATTCCATTTGACTAGTTGATTCTTTTTAATCAATTTGAATATTGGTTTGCAGATTGTGGTGAGTTTTGCTATGAATCTGCTAATGTACTGTAACTTACCAATAAACCCCCGAACTTCTCTCTGCGTCTTAGGGACTGGCATATCCCTGATCACATTAACCTTGTCAGGATCAATCTCAATGCCATTTGGACCAATCACATGTCCCAACAGCTTGCTAGAAAGTAACCCCAAATACACACTTTTTAGGTTTAACCTTAGCTTATACTTCACTGCTCTCTTGAAGAATAATTCTAAGTTTTGGAAGTGCTGCTCCCTTGTATCTGACTTTACCATCATATCATCAACATATACTTCGACTTCTTTGTGCATCATATCATGAAACAAATTGGTATCCATCCTTTGATAGGTTTCTCCAGCATTTTTCAACCTAAACGACATCACCCTATAATAGAATATACCCCATTTAGTAATGAAGACAGTTTTGGCTTTACCTCTTGGGCCATTAACATTTGGTTGTATCTAAAATCCATCTACAAACGAGTGTAGCACGCTAGAGGCTACACTGTCAATGAGGACATCTATATGAGGTAAAGAAAAAACATCTTTAGGGGAAGCTTTGTTCAAGTCTCTATAGTCTACACAGACCCTAATTCTTCCATCTTTCTTCAGTACGGGTACTATGTTGGCTAGCTAATCTAGATAATCTATCACTTCAAGGAACTTTACTTGTATTTGTTTAGTGACCTCTTCTTTAACCAATTCAGCCCATTCTGGTCTTAACCATCTAAGATTTTGTTTGGTAGGTTTCATATGAGTGTAGATAGGAATCAGATGCTCGGCTATGTCTCAATCTATCACAGGCATATCCTTATAAGACCAAGCAAAATCTTCTTCATATTTCTTAAATATTTTTCAAATCTCTCTCTATCATCAGGAGTAAGGTCGGATGCTATGCTAATATTTTTAGGATTTTCAATTGTTCCCAAATTTAATGATTGTGTATCAATAGAGTTAATATTAAAGATGCTCATGTAACTACTATTTGAATGCATGCAACATCAGGAGAAACATCACATAAGTAAGCTAAATCAGACTGTATTGCATTCATTTTGGAAAAGAAAACATCATCATCCTCATACAAAAGCAGACAAATTAAAATCAAAATCAAAATTATTTTTCTCAAAATCATAAAGTAAAACATCTTCAAACTTCTCATCAACCAGGGCAGCAATCTCCTCTGGGGTCTTTTCAACATCCTTCTTTCCTTCTGGATTGAGCTCCTTGTCAGCTGGCAGGGTGAGCTCTTTCTTCACTTGTTCCACCAATTCAGCCACATCAGCAAAAATCTCAAAACCCAGGATCAACTTTCCCATGAACATGATTGGCTTGGGCTTTCCTTGGAGTGGTCCCATGTTTGGAACTTTGATAAAGGTCTCTTTAAGTGGTGGGAAGCTCATCTTCTCATTCTTATTTGGCTGAACATCTTTGCTGGCTTCTTCATACCCTAACCCTTTCTTGGAAGTCTGATTCTTGAAATCTAAAAGTTTTGTCATACCGGCCTTACCCTTTCCAAGACCAACACAAGAAAGGTAGCTCATGTTCTTCATCATGTTCAAGACCTTGGAGTCCACTACTTCATCATTAGAAATTACAGCTACTTGGAAACCAATGAGAGGCCTCCAAATCATTAGAGCATTGACCACCTCATTATCTTCAGCCTTGATGACCACCGTCTCATCTTTGTTAGGGAACTTGATTTTTTGATGAAGGGTGGAAGGAGCTCCACCAAGAGGATGAAACCATGGTCATCCTAAAAGCAGAGCAAAAGTAATGGGTATGTCAAAAACCACAAATTCTACCATAGACTTGTGAATACTCGAATTTTGAGGCTCGGAAAACCGATTTTCTCAAACTGCAGACGACCGAGCTGGACCAGAGGTCCATGGTAAAAGTTCACCGAAAGTATGTCTTCATGGTACTTGAAATATCCGGAACGACGCAAGGATCACGGATATGGTCCCGGAATATTTTTTTGGAGGTCTGTAGCTCCCGAAAAATCAGTTTGAGGGAAAATCGCGCGACCCGATGTGCTATTTTGGCGGCTGAACCGCCGCAGGCAGCGGTCGAACCGCCGTACACAGCGGTTCAATCGCCGTGCACAGTGCAAGGCGGTCCAACCGCTGCGCACGACGGTTCAACAGCCGCGTACAGTGTACGGCGGTTCGACTGCCAGATTTTTCTTCCGGCGGTCCGACCGTCGTCCGGGTCCATTTTTTGTCTATAAGAAGCCTCCGAATCTTCAGAAAAAGAGGTTGGATGTTCGGATCCCGGGCCTCATGCTGACGAACTCTCTATTTACACACGCTTAAGAACTTTTATTGGACTTTTATTTGCATAAACCTAACCGTGTGCTGTAGGAATTAATCAAAATCGAATCCAAGGTCTGAGAAAACGAGATCTGGAACTACGAAGTGGGAGAATCCTAAACAAGGTAATATCATAATTCATCATTTGTCAATTCAAGCATGTCATAAGCATTTCACCTTCTTCTTAATTTCTTTTTTGGTCAAAGACCTAATCCTTTTAGGTCTAAGGCCTAATTAACTAATCAATGAACATTTCGGCATTAAGCCATGAATCAATCAACCTTGTCGGTCAAAGACCTAATCCTTTTAGGTCTAAGGCCTAATTAACTAATCAATCAATATTTCGGCATGAAGCCACGAATCAATTAATCTTTTTTTGGCTCGGAGCCTAAATTGCATTCTTTTTGGTACCAAGTACCTAAATTTCATCAAAATCGGCACTAAGTGCTCAAAATCTCACAATTTTGGCAAAAAGCCCAACAATGCACGAAGCATACACACACATGCATAATGCATAATTGCCTTTAAATAGGCTTTCCCGAACTATATGGGCTTTGATCTCTCATAAAAAACGAGAGTATGTAGGCATATTTGGGATTCACCCCAAATAGCAAGTCCACAATTTACTAACAATCTGTTTGGCTTCTTTTCTTTTAGATTTATTTCTTTTTGGCAAATTAATCAAATACATGACATAGTCCCCGAATCCTCCTTGGGTTCGTAGATTAGAAACCTTTACATTGGATGCATTAATTGGAGTCAAACAAGGGTTTTCTTAGTTTTTCCCTTTGAATAGAAAAAACTGAGTGGCGACTCCTAACAACAAGTGAACGTTCATCCGAATCCTTTTCGGGTGGAAACCGAGGTTCACAAGACTCAATTGGACCAACCTTCACAATAGCTTTGAAAGTTCCTTCGGCGTGCCTTTTAGTATTGTCGTAAGCCCTAATGGTTACCTTGGTTAGACTTAGATCTCTTGTTGACATGGCTAGCTTCGGCAAGATTTTAAGTGGGTAAACATTTATTGTGGACCCATCATCAACCATCACACATGGGGTCCTTTTTCATTTGACTTCTACTTTGATAAAGAGAGGGTGGATGTGATCTCTCCTCTCTTCTGGTAAATCCATATCCGCTCTGCTGATTTTTTGACCAAACCTTGTTTTATCCGGTTTTGTCATTTTTCCTAAACAGTTGGTATTTCCTTATTAAAATAGGATTAAGACTTTTTATTTTCCTACAAATACTAGAATTAAACACAAAAGAAAGGGGAGGCAATTTTTTTTTAAAGAAACTAGGGACTGGGAGAACGGCAACAAAAGAAAAAGGAGATAGAAAACCCTAGCAAAGGACTTTTTGAACTTTTGGCTGACTTTGACTTTTGGCTGACTTTGAAAACAGAGAGCAACGAATCTGAAAATATCAAGTAGAAAAACAATCAACAAGGCATTAGCTTAGCTCACTGTCTTATTCTCAATTCAACCAGCAAATACAAAGGCAGTGTAATCATTGTCTTTGCTAAAGCTCATCCAGAATTCCGTTCAAACAATTTTGGTGGAGCCAACAAACGACGGTATGCTTTAAATTAAATAAATACTATATATTTTTTAATTATTTTAAATATTTAATGAGCCCATTTTTCATTTAGTTAAAGTTACAGTATACAAATTCTTCTAAAAATCAATTCATATGTTAGTTTATGTGAATTACAGATTATTATTTTAAGAAGTCATATCAATTATAACCCATAGACTTGTTTGACACAGATTGTTATTTTGTTTTATCTTATGCCTATTTTATCAATGCATCACTCAGAATCACATTAGGGTTTTCATATAAAACTTCACAGTAGCATCTACTCTCTTTAAACATATTCATAGTTCACATAACTTATGAACTTTGATAAGTTTTTCATAAACACTAAACCCTAATTCATCTAAAACCTTAATAGCCCATAAAACATATTTTTCAAATCTAAGAACCCTAATTTCATGATGTTAATCCCAAATCCCTAATGTTGATTAAAAGAACCCTAATTTCATGATGTTAATCCCAAAACCCTAATTTTGACTAAAAAAAACCCTAATTCAAGATGTAAACCTAAATATGTATCTTTATTTACTTTATTTAAGTTTTAGATTTAATTATATAGTTTATTATATGTTTTGATGTGATTTATTTAATTTTGATATTTGATTTAATTTATCATGGATGGATTTTTTTTATTATTATGATTATTCATTGTTTATTCTGGTATTAAAATTATAAGAGGCATGTTTCCATTATTGGGTACCTCATTAATTAATTTTCATGTAATTTAATTTATCTTTATATTTTGGAATTAATGTAAAGGATGCATTTTCACTTTTTGGTGGGTGTCCTAATTAGTTTTAAACGTGGACAATGTAAGGACATATTTCCATCCTCAGATGGGTGTCCATTGATTTGCTTTGTTTGGACATTGCTTTAATTTTAATATAATGATGCTTTATTTTAATTGTTGCATGTAGTATGGATAATATCAATATATTTAAGAATTTTATAATATTAAGACCTGAAAAAGGAGGCTGGATCTAATGACCCGGGTGTTATAGGGGTGCTAGGCCATTTCTCACCTTCCCCACACGTACCCAACTTTTGAACCCATTAGGGGGTTGGGGATTCCTTAGGAATTGAGTTATCCACCCCTTTCTTTTTTTCGGCCCGTCCTGGTGATGACTCCATTTTCTATAGGCTTAGGCCCATGTTCTCTAAGGCCCAAGCCTAAACAGTGCCAAAGTCGCAAGAACCATTCACCGGAAGTGAGGGCAAAAATCCTCGCTCACAGTGGCAACTCCACTGGGGATAAGAGAAGTTGATTCCGTTGGTCTTAATATTATTGTACTCTTTCTTATTATGATATTATCCATTACATCATATTAGATTGCATCGTGTGCGTGAGTTAGGATGCCCTTGTTACCTGTGTTGTGTTATGTAAGGGATACCATACTTTCACTCAAGGTATGGAGATTGAGCATTGCATAACCACTCATAGCCTTGTACCTTTTGGTATATACTTTTTATGGGAACCTAAGCTTTTTAACACAAAGACTAAAGCTCATGTAATTGACTTAGTTACTTTCCTTAGGTTTTTACCCCAAATGCTTGTTGTTTGACCATGGTTAGTTTATCTTGGCTTAAATCATGGCTTATTTGGTTTGTTCTTTTTCTAATATGACCTAATTACATTGTGAGCTCAAATAATTTTTTCCTCTAAATCCAAAAGACCAAAGCTATTTTCAAAACTTTTCTAAAAATAAAGCAAAAAATTATTTTCTCATGACCAAAATATAAAGCTCAAAATCCGTTGTTTCTAAAATCTTTTTACAATGGGCTTAGAAAAAAAATTATTTTCATAATCTTTTAAAAGAGCTTATGAATATTTAGGTCAATTATGAAAATACCAAAAAATCAATTATGAGCCTAGTTTATACTAAGAGTAATTAATCATGGGCTTATTTTTTGGCATGAATCACTAGATAGTTTTTCAAGTGAGAAATCTATTTATAATAAACCTATTAATTTAGTTTTAATCCAATATAGCATAAAAGATGCTCTAGTTGATTTGATGAATTAAAGCCTAATTAATGGGAATTATCATGAACTGATTTTCATTTTTGAAAATATAACTATTGGCTAAAACGTCTGAAGGAATTATTTAGAAAACAAGATACCCCATGTTGGTACTTTGTTAACCATATATCAAGGAAAAGAGACTCACCATCCATGTGTGGAAGTTATAAGGTAGAAAGGAACGTCCTATTTATCTTTGTTTGTTTATTGTTTGTGCATACTTGCATATATGCATCACATCATATATCATTAATCCTTTATGGCTCACAGCCCAGGATTACGACAGTTCAAAAGCTTACCATAATCTGACCTATGTCGGAGATGAAGAATCTAGCAACGACTCAATCACTTTTCACCAAAAGCAATGGAACCCGAACAAATTCAAAGAATAGTGGATAACACCCTCAATGATAAAATGGAAGAACTAAAGGGGGTCATAGCTGAGATCATAAAGAATCAAATGACTACAATGATTGGGAACAATGCCGAAGCATTCAGAAGCACAAAGAAAGACAAGGGGAAGGCTAAAGTTGGTGAAGTAGCTTTTAATGATGACAAGGTGGTCGTTGATGATGATGATGACTGGAATCAATACTTCCAAGATCCTCAAGACAAAAAGAAGGAGCCTAGGTTGTTGAAAAGACAATTGTTGAAAAGAATGATATATCTGATGTTGAGAAGATGATTGCTGACTTAGAAAAGAAGTTTGAAAAGAAGCTGAAAATCAAAGAGATGTCTGAGATCGACAAACTATTTAAACAAGATGAGGAGGTCCCTTATAAGTTTAAGATGTCTTCCTTCACTAAATACAATGGTACAGGAAATACTCATTTGCTGTTAAATAGTACATCACTGCCATGCAGTATGCCAGAGCTACTAAGGCTCAAGCTCTAAGATATATCATGCTCTCATTAGACCCTGTTGTCCAAAACTGGTTCAACACCTTAGAAGAAAATACTCAAAAAGATTGGAACATATTGTACAAGGCTTTCATTTAGCAGTATGGTTATAATGTGGAGCTGGAAGTTACCTTGATGGAGGTGGAAGCCATTAGGCAATGACCAAATGAGAATTTTGTGGACTATGTGAAAAATTTTTAGAACGTGTCCCTTTGAGCCTTCATAAAATTTTATCTTACAAACCCCAACAACCTACCCTGAGTTGCTATGATATTTTTAACAAGTCTTATGATCACTAAGATGTAGAGGCAAGAAGATCAAAGAAAGAAATGAATAGTCAGGACCATGAAGATAGTTGGAGTTCTCAAGACCATAAGGGTATTTGAAGTTCACCTAATATCTCCAATCTATCAAGACAACATCAGGGTAACAATTGATTTATCCCTGTTAAAGAAGATTTATGTCACTCCACTCATCCATTATTAGAAACTCAAGTTGGTACAAACAAGACAACTCTTTTAGAGATAGAAAAAAAAACAAAACAAAAAGAAGAAAATAAAATAAATCCCAAAACAGTTCAGGAAGCTAACCAAGTTCACTTTTACCTAAAGAAGCAAAAGGCATCCATTTTGTTTATAAGGACAGTTTGACTTGAATTGGTCCAACCCAACCAAAGGTTTGATCAAAATAAGAGAAAAAGGAGAAAGACCATCTAGTTTTTGAAAGTCTTGCACTTAATGATCCTATAAAGACGGACAAAATGATAAAATGCTCAAAGAAAGGGAAAAATAATAAAAAGAAAAAGAAAGAAAAGGGAAAAGAAAAAAGAAAGGAATGTGGGTGTCAACCTTTTATAAGGGAAAAGACTATCCCAATCAAGATCCAGATTCATGTCAAATAGAAAGAAGAATGCTCAAAGCTCTATCTTTTCATGCTCCCAACTGTCTAAACTTCCAACAAGAAGTTTGTAGTATGAAGGTTTGTCCATTGCGCCACATAAGCTCCAATCTCAAATTGGCTTTCATTTAACCTATGTCCCTTATAAACCCCATTTCAAGCCTATTAAAGACCTGTTGATCTCTGTTGGTAGGTAGAGTCTATTAGTGGAGATAGTTTGGATAAGCATGCATATAAGATGGATAATATTCAAACTCAATGAGACCTTTGGCCAAGTAATGTGTATGTGCCTATCTGAAGTGCAACAATTCTTGCTTAAAAAGAAATGATTACCAAGTTTAGTACGGTAACTAGGGTTGTCATGTTATAGATATGTTAATTTTAAAAATTAAATCTTGAGGTAAATTGACATTAATTTGGCAAAGCCAACATTTGATTTAAAAATCAAAATTTAAAATTCAAAATTCAATATATATATATATACAAAGCCTTCAAGTTAAGGAAATATATGTTGAACAGTCGAACCTCAAAGGATGCACTGGGCAAAGTAAAGAGTTATTTGCAAGGTTGTGAAGAAGCCACCAATTGACGTGCTGAATCATAGTTTAAAATGGATGTATCTCTGACTCTACCGCCCGGAGTCTCAACCACTCATGTCCTCAACATCTTGAAGATAAAATCCATAAATGCAATGCTTTTTGTCATTGCAATGCAAGACCTGAACGAGCCTCTGAAAGAAACCGATGAGAACACTTCAGTTGATCACCTTGGTCTATGAGTCGATGGAACCACTATAAGTATTACTCATGCATATCATGCATACATGAGCATATAACACTGCATTTTTGCCTTGTATTATTTGTTCTTTTTCAAAGTGAACAACAAACACCCTATGAAGTAAAGAATCAAAAGAAGATATTAAATTAGGGGGCATGGAAAGTCCATTGCTTGAGGTAGCTCTAGTCATTTCGCAAAAGAAAGAAGAGATGAATGCTTATGCAAAGAACAAGACAAAATACAAACATCAATCAAAGCCTGCATGAGAAAAATCATTGGTTTGAGCCTACATAGGGGGCAAAGTTTTACCACTATAAATTTTTGAGTTTATGTGTATACAAAATATTTTCAAACTCTCTTTCAAATATTTTGGTCCAGAACCTAAATCACTTTTTGAGTCTAAAACTCACCATAATCCAAACCACTTTTGAGTCCAGAACTCACCACCGGGTCCAGAATCCAAATCACTTTTAAGTCCATAATTCACTATCGGGTTTAGAACCCAAATAACTTTTGAGTCCCAAACTCATCTCGGGTCGAGCATCCAAAATTTAATTTTGGGTCAAGCACCCAAAATCCAGTTTTGGGTCCAAAACCCAAATCACTTTTGAATCCTGAACTCATCTCGGGTCAAGCACCCAAAATCCAATTTCTGGTGGAGCAACCAAAATCAAATTTTGTGTCAAGAACCCAAAATCCAATGCCGGGTCAAGAACCCAAAATCTAATGCAGGGTCGAGCACCCAAAATTCAATTTTGGGTCAAGCACCTAAAATCCAATGTCGGGTTGAGAACCCAAACCTCAAATCCAATGTTGGTCAAGAACCCAAAACCAAAATCCAATGCCGGGTAAAGAACCCAAACCCAAAATCCAATTTCGGGTCAAGCACCCAAAATCCAATTTTGGGACGAGAACCCAAACCCAAAATCCAATGTCGGGTCGATAACCCAAACCCAAAATTCAGTTTTGGGTCGAGAACCCAAAACCAAATCCAGTTCAGGATTGAGAATCCAATTTCGGGTCAAGAACCTAAATCCAAATTCAATTTCAGGTCGACTACCCAAAATCCAGTTTTGTGTCGAGAACTCAAATCCCAATCTAGTATCGCCTCGAGTACATAAAATTCAATTTTGGGTCTAGCACCCATAATCTAGTCTTGGATCGAGCATCCATCCGAATCAGCCTCGGGTTGAGAACCCAAATCCAAAAATCTCAGGTTGAGAACCTAAATCCATTCTTGGGTCGAGCACCCAAAATTTAGCCTCGGGTTGAGAACCCAAACAAATTCAATCTCGGGGCGAGTATCCAAATCCAGTTTAGAATCGAGTATCCAAATCCAGTTTAGGATCGAGTATTCAAATTCAGTTTAGGGTCGAGTATCCAAATCCAGTTTAGGATCGATCATCCAAATTCAATTTAGGATCGAGCATCCAAATCCAGTTTTGGGTCGAGCACCCAACTCCTATCTCAGGTCCAAGTATGCAATCCAATCATGGGTCCAAGTACCTATCCTTGTCCAAAATCTATTCAAAGCCAGGTTGCTTTTCACTTTCTTCTACTGAAAAGTCTCACATCATTCAAGTAGGGGGCAAACTGTAGACCCTTAATTTTTTACCCAGTCCAATCCGATAATCCAAAATAAATTTTGTGGTATTTTAATTATTTTTATTACTTATAATATTGAATAGTTATTTTTAAATAAAAATATAAAAAATATAAAAACAAATAAAAAATCAGACAGATCGGCGAGCGACGCGCGACAAGGAACTTCATCGCAGGCCTGGACCTACGATGAATTGTCAAGCAGCCAATTCTCCGCAGGCATGGACTTGTGGCAAAATCATTTCTTTCAAGCAGCCCCAGTCCATGCAGCCTGATATTCCCAACAATTTTTGCCATCGTAGCCTCGTAGGCCCAGCAGCCCGCGCGCACTGCCTATTTTTTTGACCAAACATTGTTTTATCCGATTTTGTAATTTTTCCTAAACAGTTGGTATTTCCATATTAAAATAGGATTAAATCTTTTTGTTTTCCTATAAATACTAGCATTAAACATAAAAGAAAGGGGAGGCAATTTTTTTTAAAAGAAACTAGGGACTGGGAGAATGACAACAAAAGAAAAGGGAGACAGAAAACCCTAGCAAAGGACTTTTTGAACTTTTGGCTGACTTTGAAAATAGAGATCAATGAATTTGAAATATCTAGCAGAAAAACAATCAACAAGGCAGTAGCTTAGCTCACTATCTGGTTCTCAAATCAACCAACAAATACAAAGGCAGTGTCATTGTCTTTGCTAAAGCTCATCCAGAATTTCGTTCAAATAATTTTGGTGGAGCCAACAAACGATGGTATGCTTTAAATTAAATAAATTCTATATGTTTTAATTATTTTAAATATTTAATGATCCCATTTTTCAATTAGTTAAAGTTACAGTATACAAATTCTTTTAAAAATCAGTTCATATGTTAGCTTATGTGAATTACAGATTATTATTTCGAGAAGTCATATCAATTATAACATGTTGACTTGTTTGACATAGATTGTTTATTTGTTTTATCTTATGCCTATTTTATCAATACATCACTCAGAATCACATTAGGGTTTTCATATAAAACTTCACAGTAGCATCTACTCTCTTTAAACATATTCATAGTTCATATAACTTATGAACTTTGATAAATTTTTCACAAACACTAAACCCTAATTTGTCTAAAACCTTAATAGCCCATAAAACATATTTTTCAAATCTAAGAACCATAATTTCATGATGTTAATCCCAAAACCCTAATTTTGATTAAAAGAACCTTAATTTCATGATTTTAATCCCAAAACTCTAATTTTAACTAAAAAACCCTAATTCAAGATGTAAGCCTAAATATGTATCTTTATTTACTTTATTTAAGTTTTAGATTTAATTATATAGTTTATTATATATTTTAATGTGATTTATTTAATTTTGATATTTTATTTAATTTATCATGGATGGATATTTTCTTAATTATTATGATTGTTATTTGTTTATTCTAGCATTAAAATTGTAAGAGGTATTTTCATTATTGGGTATCTCATTAATTAATTTTCATGTAATTTAATTTATCTTCACATTTTGGGATTAATGTAAAGGACACGTTTTCACCTTTTGGTGGGTGTCCTTTTTAATTTTAGACATGGACAATGTAAGGATATGTTTCCATCCTCGGATGGGTGTCCATTTATTAGCTTTGTTTGGACATTGCTTTGATTTTAATATAATGATGTTTTATTTTAATTATTGCATATAGTATGGATAATATCAATATATTTAAGAATTTTATAATGTTAAGACCTGAAAAGGAGACCGATTCCAATGAACCGGGCGTTGTGGGGGTGTTGGGCCATTTCTCACCTTCCCCATACATACCCAACTTTTCAAACCCATTAGTGGGTTTGGGATTCCTTAGGAATTGAGTCATCCACCCCTTACTTTTTCCCGGCCTGTCCCGGTGGTGACTCAATTTTCTCCTAGCTTAGGCCCGTGTTCTTTAAGGCCCCAAGCCTAAACAGTTCCGAAGTTGCAAGAACCATTCCACTGGGAGTGGGGGCGAAAATCCCTGCTCACAGGCAGCTTCCCACTATCAATCAAATTATGGATCTCATGCCTCAACCTCAAACATTTATCCATGTCATGTTCTTACATTTGATGAAATTAGCAAAATACCTTAGTGTCAAAATTAAGAGGGAAAGGGTTAGGAAAAGGACGAGGATTTAAGGGTTGTAACAATCTCTTCTTTTGTAGCTTATTGAGGACCCAAGACAGTGGCTTCCCTAACTATGAAAATTGCCTTCTTCCTCCTTGGCCAGTGGCATTAACATTAACTGATTTTTATGTACCTTGGTTACCAAACTAGTAGAAAAGTTGTTCTTCTCTCTTTCCCACTCTTCAATTTGTAGACCAGCTTGCAAAGGGTCCTTGAAATCCCAAATGAGTGTATGAGACATCCTTTTGTAAAGGCTAGACAGCACCCCTCTCACAACCATTCTAATTTGATATGATTCATCAGGCCTCCTTTTGAGCAATGTGGCCTTATTCCTCCACCTCTTCACATAGTCCACAAAGTTCTCATTTGGCCTTTGCCTAATGGACTCCACCTCTATTAAAGTAACTTCCAATTCAGCATTGTATCCTTATTGTTGGATGAAGGCCTTATATAGCAGATCACAGCTCTTTTAAGTGCCATCATCTAAGGTATTGAACCAATTTTGGACCACAGGATCTAATGAGAGCATGAAGTACCTTACAGTTTGAGCCTTAGTAGCTCAGGCAGATTGCATAACAGTGATATATTGCTTCACATGGAGGTGAGGATTTTCAGTTCCATCAAACTTGGCAAAGGATGGCATCTTAAACTTGTACGGATTCTCTTCATCTAGCTCAAACAATTTATCGACTTCAGACTTTTTTTTCAATTTTTAGCTTCTTTTCAAACTTCTTTTCCAGGTCAGCAATCGACTTCTCAACATCTGAAGTGTCGGTTTTCTACACAACTTATCTTTCAACAACCTTCGGCTCCTTTTTCTTGTCTTAAAGATCTTGGAAGTATTGAGCCCAGTCATCATCATCATCAACAACTACCTTGCCATCATCAAAAGCCACTTCACCAACTTTAGTCTTCCCCTTATCTATCTTGGTGCTTGCGGATTATGATCTCAGATAGGGCCCCCTTTAATTCATCCATCTTGACTTCAAGGGCATCATCCAACATCTTTTGAATCTGCTCAGGTTCCATTGCTTTTGGTGAGAAGCTAATTGAATTGCTAATGGATTCTTCATCATTGGCATAGGTTGGATTGTCGTAGGCTTTTGAACTGCTGTAGTCTAGGGCTGTCAGCCAGAAAGGATCAATGATATGAGATGCAAATGTATGTATGCATGTATGCACAAATAAGAAACAAAGATAGATAGAACGTCTCTTCCAACCTTATAACTTCCATACATGGATGGCGGGTCTCTTTTTCTAGGTATATGGTTAACAAAATACCAACATGGGGTATTTTATTCTTGAAAAATTCCCTCGGACGATTTAACCAATAATTGCATTTTCTAACGTAGAAGTCGATCCATGATAATTTCCATTAATTAAGCTTTAATCCATTGAATCTCAACTATAATAGCTTTTATGATCTATTGGATTAAAGCAAAATTAAGAGGTTCATCATAAATAGATTTCTTTATTTGAAAAAGTAACTAGCGATTCATGCAAAAAAGAAGCCCATGATTAATAATTCTTAGTATAAACTACGCTCATAATTGATTTTTGGTATTTCCATAATTGACCTAAATATTCGTCAGTTCTTTCAAAAGGTTGAGAAAATAATTTTTTCCTAAGCCCATTGTAAAAAGAATTTAAAAAAATGGATTTTGGGCTTTTGTATTTAGGTCATGAGAAAAGAATTTTTGACTTGTTTTGGAAAAGTTTTATGTCTAAAGACAAATTTTTAAAATTTTAAAAATAGCTTTGGTCTTTTAGATTTAGAGGAAAAAATTATTTGAGCTCACAATGTAATTAGGTCATATTAGAAAAAAGAACAAACCAAATAAGCCATGATTCAAACCAAGATATATCAATCATAGTCAAACAACAAGCATTAAAGGTAAAACCTAAGGAAAGTAACTAGGCCAATTACATGAGCTTTAGTCTTGGGTTGAAAGGTTTTAGGTTCCCATAGCAAGTATATAACAAAAGGTACAAGGCTATGAGTGGTTATGCCATGCTCGATCTTTATACCTTGAGTGAAAGTATGGTATCCCTCACATAACACAACACGGGTTACACGGGCATCCTATCTCACACACACAATACAATCTAAATGATGCAACGAACAATATCATAATAAGAAAGAATAGAATAATATAAAGACCAACGGAATCAACTTCTCTTATCTCCAGTGGAGTCGCCACTGTGACCGAGGATTTTTTCCCCCACTCCTGGTGGAATGGTTCTTGCGACTTTGGCATTGTTAGGCTTGGGACCTTAGAGAACACTGGCCTAAGCTTGAAGAAAATGGAGTTGCCACCCGGACGGGCTTAAAAAAAAAGAAAGGGGTGGATGACTCGATTCCTAATGAATTCCCAACCCCTTAATGGGTTGGGAAAGTTGGGTTCGTGTGGGGAAGGTGAGAAATGGCCCAGCAACCCCACAATGCCCAGTTCATTTGAATCGGCCTTTTTTTTAGGTCTTAATATTATAGAATTCTTAAATATAATGATATCATCTATACTACATGCAATAATTAAAATAAAAGCATCATTATATTAAAATCAAAGCAATGTTCAAACAAAATAAATAAATTGACACCCATCCGATGATGGAAACATGTCCTTATATCGTCCAATGTCTAAAACAAAATAGGAGACCCACCGAAAGGTGGAAACATGTCATTTACATTAATTCCAAAATATGAAAATAATTTAAATTATATAAAGATTAATTAATGAGATACCCAATCATGGAAACATATCTCTTACAATTTTAATACCAAGATAAACAAATTAATAAAAATAACCAATCAACCATTCATCATAAATAAATCATTCATCGAAGATATAAATCAAAGATATAATTAAATCACTAATCAAAACATATAATAAACATGCTTCTAACTTGAATAAAGCAAATAAAGATGCAAGTTTAGGTTTAAGTCTCAATTTAGGGTTTCTTAATTAGCATTTAGGGTTTTTGAGATTTTAGAATTAACACAATTATTATTATTATTTAAAATACTAAACCTACTATAAGGAATTAAAAAAATAGAATTGATTAGGGTTTTATAGTTTTAAGAAAGTAGTAGGGGTTTTGGTTAATCAAATTATGGTTTTTAGAGAGAAATAAATTAGGGTTTGGTATTTATAAAAAATATTGTTTGTAGCTTAAGATTTTACATGAATTAGGGTTTAGTGTCTATGAAAAACTAATCAAAGATTTTAAGGTTTATATAAACTGTGAATATATTTTTTAAAAGAAGTTTAGATGTTACCGTGTAGTTTTATATATAAAAAACTTTAATGTGATTTCTGAGTAACACATTGATTAAATAACTACAAGATAAAGAAAAACAAACAAGCATCCTAGGCTGAACAAGTTTACTGGTTCTAAAGGTTATGATTTAGCAAAACAATAATATGCACTCCATGCAAACTAACAGATACTGATTCAATAAGAAATTACATACTGTGTGTTTAGTTTAGATGAAGAGAAAACTCATTCAATGTTTAAAACAATCAAAACATATAGTATTTATTTAATTTAAAGCATATCGTCATTTGTTGGCTCTACAAAAATTGTTTAAAAGTAAATTCTGGATGAGCTTTTGCAAAGACAGTGTGCATAATGCCTTTGTTTGTTGCCTATATAGAAGCTTGAATGATTCTTGATTCCAAAATATATAATAAATATTAAAATAAATGATATATACCACAAAATTTATTTTGGATTATTTTAAAATCTTTGGACTGGACTGGATAAAAAATTTAGGGTCTAAAAGGGCTTAAAAGGCCTAAGTGTCTAGAATGTTGTGTGATTTTGGAGAAGAGAAAGAAAGTGCCCGCCTTATATTTTCCATGATGTAAAAAGGTGTCAATGAGGAACCTAGCACTTTGGATTAGCTTATCATGCACTAAAGCATACAAAAATAAAAAATCATTTTGAGTGATCTTTTCATTTCCATCACTTCTTTGGTCGATAGTGTAAGTGATGATTCTATGAAAGAGCCAAAATTGGAGAGTTCTAAAGTGGATGGCTTTTAATGACAAATTGTTGTATTAAGTTTCAATAGAAAGCTCACTCCAAAAAGAAGAATATTTTTTCAAAGGAAAATCCTTATCTGTATAGGTAATGGCTCCATGGATTTGGAACCCCCAAACTTCACCAAATTCTTCTAAAGAGAGGACAAAATCTTGGTCAAAAAGCCTAAAGTAAACTCCATAGAAACCTATGGGTGCATTATGGTTTTTTTTTTTTACCCTTAGAGAGATTAGGAATTCCCTTATGAGACTAGGATAACCTAACTCATTTGGGAATGCAAAGTGCCTCCACCCAATCCTACCGAGGTAGCTATAGATTTCTCCTTGGGTATTTAAGGATTGGAGCATCCCTTCCACAAGCATTTTGGTTGGTTATATGGTCTTTTTCTTAAGCATATAATATTTTGTTTTATCTTCTTCTATTTTGTACTTGGGGTTTATGTGGTTGAACACTCTACCTAGTAAAATTTTTGGATTTAGGTTGAGGTTGAGGTTCAGTAATCACAATCCCTTTGCCCTTGGTTAGCTCTTTCTTTTTGGTAGTTTTGGTTTTTAGGAGCCATAACCATAACAAAAGAAAAATACAAAAGAAAATATAAAAATGTAGAAGATAGAAAAGAAAGGTAGAAGATGGAGTGTTGATGGAGCTTCAAAAATCTTTTAAAACTTCTTCGTGATGAACAAAAACTTGAAATATTGTTTGAGAATGTGTTTGAGAGTTTGTAAGGGTGCATTTCATGCAATAAGACGGTATTTATAGGCAAATTTTGAAAAACTAGCTATTTCTAACCATTTAGGGGCATAATGGGCCAAATTCTAAAAGATCTAACGTTTTAAAATTTGACAGTTACACATATTGTACGGTCACTCAAACTGTTGTGCGACCGCAAGCTAGGTTTGACGATCTCTATAGATAGTGTGCGCTCGCATGAGCTTGATGAGTGTATAACAGTCAAGAAAATTTTTAAAATTTGAATTTAGGCCATTGCACGAGCTATTGTTAGCTCGCTCAAAAAAAAAATTTTAAGCTTGAGATAGGTAGAAACTTGATATTGAACCTCGGGGTCAGGAGTCACAGATGATGGTGCAACTGCTTGGGATATTTGGGTGACTACACAAAAGAAACTGTAATATCCCAAAATGTGCCCTAGAAGTTTTAATACAATTGTTGTTTTATTTGGATTAAGTGTATTTGTGTTTAATTGGGAAAGAGAAAATAAATGAAGAGAGTGTATATGTTGTGTATATGAAAATATATACAACATATACACAAGTCAATGAGAAAGTCAAAGGAAAAGATTAATTATTGTTAAGTGTGTTTAAGGGATTATTTAATTATAAGTGGGATTAGAGTTAGTGGAGTGGAAGAAGATATTTGTATTATTTTATATTAAATATTTGGAGGAGAGGATTTTAAGGAAAGAGGATTTGACTTTGCTTATTTGGTTTGTTTTCTTTTCTTCTTCCTTCGTGGCTCCCTATCTTTCCTTTCCTTCTCTTTTCTTTTCTGTTGTTGTCCGGCCATCAAGAAGCAAGAGAGCAAGAGGGAGATTTGCTCTTCCAAGTTCAAGATTGAAGAAAGTTTTCAAGAGATCAAGTTGGAGGTTTAAGAGTTCTTCATCATTAGTAAGTCTTTTCCACTTGATTCTTTGATTTCTTTGAGTTTGTGAGTTGAAGTTGTGATGGATATGTGTTTGGTTAGATTGTGTTGTGTTTAAGAATATTTGGTTTAAGTGGTTTTGGATTTTGGGATTGGATTGAAGAAAAGAGTAAGTTGGTTGGTATAGGTTGAGTTGTGGTTGTGTTTAGAGTTTTTGGATGATGTTTGTGATTTGTGTTTGATGTGTGTTTTGGCTTGTTTTGGTGTTGTTGCAAGTTTGAGATGGTTGTTGGGTATGTTTTGTTGAGTTTGTTTGAAGTGGATTTTGGTGGAAGAAGTGTTTTGTTGGGTGTTTGGTTGTTTTGGCCGGAATCTGGGTTTTTGGTCTGACACGCCCAGGAACACATTCAAATTCTTAGACGTGTCAATTGTGTTGGTGACAGTAGGATTGACACGACCAGTAACACGCTCGTGTTGTTGCACATGTCATAGCTACTGTGAGATTGGAGAATTGACACGGCCATGAGCACGCTCATGATGTTGGGCGTGTTGTTATATTTTTGAGAGGCAGAATGTATTACACGCCCAGTGACACGCCCGTGGTTCTGAGCGTGTAAAAGCTTCTGTGTTGTGGAGTTAAGGCACGGTCAGGGACACGCCCGTGTGGGTGAGTGTGTCATGTTTAGAGTTTGCCCTAGTTAACTCTTAACTTGATTATCTCATGTGTATCTTTTAAGTAAGTGTATGTTATTATTTTTGGATTAGGTCTTGAAGAATGTGATTTGTCATTGATTTAAGAAATAAAGAATCTTGGGAAAGGAAGTGTTTAGAGTTGTGTGAATTGTTATTGAGGTAAGTACAAAAATTGCATTATTACATTGTTGATTTATATGAACATTATACTTTGTTATGTTTATATCAATGAATTGCTATATTGTAGATTGAAATGTGATGGAATATAAAGCCATTGTGATTTGGCTATGATGATTTAATTGAGATAAATGAGGCATGTTTTCCTAGAGGATGATGAGAATTGAGAATGAAATAATAAATGAATTGTGTGGCTAATGTGTTATTCCATTTTCAGAGTTTGTTGTTGGTGGCATGCCTAAGAATAGTAACAATCTCTTGAAGTTAGGTTGGGCTTGATCCTTGAAGCCAAGTTGGGTTGAAGTTTAATATGTTTTACTCCCCTTGAAGCTTGGTTGGATCTAGTCCTTGAAGCCTAATTGAGATGTTACAACCCTTGAAGCTAGGTTGGATTGGTTCTTGAAGCCAAGTTGGGTTGATACTTAGCATGCTTTGTTCCCCTTGAAGCTTGGTTGAACCTAAATCCTTGAAGCCTAGTTGGGATAATGATAATGATAAATGTGATAATTTAACCAAAACATTAACTCTGAAAATTGAATGGCATATTACTGTCTTTTGGGCCCATGCTTGTCTTTGTTTAAATGTGATTCATTAAGGGTAAAATAATTGAATAATGAGACTTATGGAAGGACTTTGAAATGTGATATGTTTATATGCGGATGGTTTATGAAATGACAAGGTGTGATATTATCTTTCCACCTATGATGTTGTCTTTATTATTAACATGTGTGACGTTGCATTACATTAAAGCATAATGTTAGTATATTTTGTACTACTAAGCCGTTGGCTTAGCGCGATATTGTTGATCGCGCAGGTGACAGAGTTGAACCTGAGAGCTCCTCGAGACCTAGTGAGTCTAGGAATTGAAGAATCTATTTTTGGGACTTAAAGATAAGAGAAGAGCTGACAATCATGTATAACTTCTTAATATTTTGTAAAGTATTGATTCTAATGTGTAATTGTAAATATGAATTTGAATGTATTTATATATGAAAATATTTTATAAATTCCGCTGCGTATTACGTAAACTTTTATATCTATTTTGTTTTATATTACAAGATAATTATTCTATTTGCTATAACGTATAATGAGAAAGAATATCTTATTATTTCAAACGTTTTAAATGTTAAAGAAAACCGTAGCATCTCTGTATTCGGTATACGTATATTACATTGTGGAGTTTTGTAGTGTGCGTGTACAGGATGTAGGGGTGTTACAGAAACAGATAGGGATTTTGATATTTTTTCAAATGTACATGATTAAAATAGATTTTGGAAGGGTCAAAGAATGATCATAAAAGGAATTTTCCATCAATCATTCCAATGTGTTTTTTTATGAAATTAAATCTTTCCTCATTTAAAGGTTTTATAAAAATATCAGCAAGTTGGTTTTCGATGTCAATGAATTCTAAGATTACATTAATATTTGAACATTATCCCTTAAAAATTGATGTTTAATGTCTATATGCTTTGACCTATAATGCTGAAAGGGGTTCTTGGATAAGTTAATTACACTTGTGTTATCACACTTTATAGGAATGTGATCAAATGTTTTTCAATAATCAAGCAATTGTTGTTTCATCCTAAGAACTTATGTGCAACAAGAACATTCAGCAACATATTTGGCTTCAATGATAGATAAAGCAACCAACACTTGTTTCTTGCTAAACTAAGAAACTAGGCATTTTCCAAGAAAATGACATGCCCTGGTAGTGCTTTTTCCTATCTAGTAGGCTATTGGCAAAATCTGCATCAGAAAAACGTAATATGTTAAAATATGTGCTTTTAGAATACCATAGACCTAAATGCAATATGCCATTCAATGACTTTAAAATTCTTTTAGTAGCAATAAAATGTGATGCCCTAGGGCAAGAATGAAATATAGAACAAAGACAAACGTTATACATTATATCGGGTCTAGACGTGGTTAAGTAAAGTAGCGATCCGATAATTTCTTGATATTTCTTCTCATTTACTGCCTCGCCACTTTCATCTTTTCAAGTTTGAAGGATGTGCTCATTGGAGTTTTACTTGCTTTGCCATCATCTGTAATATCCCTAAGTGTGCTTAGAAGTTATGATAATGTTGTTATTATTGAATTGAGTGTGTGATTGATAAGTGGTAATTATGTTGTTTGAAGAAAAGCATTGTGTAGAGTGAAGTGTATATGTTGTGTATATGGTCATATATATATAATATAAGTTGGTCAAAGGGCTTGGTCAAGGGAAGAGGATATTTTATTTGTGATTGTGAAATTACCAACATGGGCTTGTAAAAGACAAAGGTTTAGTTATATGGTTGAGGGTAGTTTAGTAATTTTCTTTTGGAAGGGTATTTAATGCCTATTGACTTTGTGTTTTCTTCATCATTTCTTCTTCTTCTTCTTGTTGATGGCCGGCTCACTCAAAGACAAAGGAAAGCAAGAGAGCAAGTGATGATTTTGGAATTTTAAGCTCAAAAGTGAAGGAAGATCTCAAGTATACAAGTTGGAATTTCAAGAATTTCATGATTTTAGTAAGTTTTCTCTTGTTTGCCTTTGTTATTTTTGAAGATGTGTGTGAGTTGAGTTAGGGTTATTGATTGTATGATTAAGTGTGTTGATGATTTGTTGATTAGAGTTGAAATTGATTTTAAAATAAGAAGTTAAATTGGTGTTGGTGATGGAAGAGTAAGAGTTGTGTTTAGTGAATATTTTTCTGTTTTACAATTAGTAAAGGCTGTGACTTGTATGATTTTTAATTAATTATAGAAAAATGTTCTTGAAGTGAATTTTTGATATGTTGTGCCTCTATGAGTCTAGAATGACTGAAAAATATGTTGATTCGATTTTGGAATGGTTATGAGTTTAGAAAGATTATTTTTATTAGACCTGTTCCAGCAGGTACCTTAACTGAGACAGCTATATTTCGGGATTTTTAATAAAATGTAGAAAAATCATATCCAATTGAATTTTGGATATGTTGTTTCTTAGTGAGTCTAGTATTTGAGAAAAATAATTTGGAACCACGTTGATTGAATTTGATTTATGGAATTCACAAAGTTCAGAACTGCTGCCAGGATGCAGGGCAATTGGGGCAGTCTGGTTAGGTGAACTATTTGACCAAGATTTTGTGTTCAGTTTGATCTGAAATTTTAAAGGAATGATTTCAAGATACAAAACTAAATTCTGTAAAAATTTTAGAATTTTTAGTCAAGTAGATTATTTTATACAATTTTTCAAAATAAGGATAAAATGGAGTCTAAAACCAGAATGTACTATTCATATGGTCATTTTGCTTATATTCCTTTTGGATTAGGTTGTGAACAGGTTGAATTGCCCTAATTTGAGAAGTGAAGAACTATTGAGTGGAGAAGAGTTTAGAGTGGTGTGAAATGTTATTAAGGTAAGTACCAATGTTGCATGATTGCATTGTTAATGCATATCACTAATGTATTTTGATGTGTTTATATCATTAATGATATGTATATATATAATTGTGTTATGGGAAAATGAAAGATGTGAATGATTTGATGAATATTAATGTATGAGAATACAATTGATTGAGTATAATTAAATAATGTTAGGTAAATTATTACATTGTTAATCTAATGTGACTTGTATAGTGTGAAAGAGAAGAGGATCATTCAACAAGGTATGAGCTATGCAAATTTATTATGATAAACACTTTTATGAAGAATTACTTTAATGTACTTTGTAATGTTATAGCAATGATACTATATGTATAATGTGAATCATGTGATTGAATAATGATATGTTCATTTGGTCAATGTAATTGATGTTGAGTATTATAATGATGATGCACATGATACTATATGAACAATACTATGTTTTGTGTATTATGAATCTTGTGAATTGTATTGTGCTATATGAATAAGGTACTTTGTAATGTTATAGCAATGATGTTATATGTATCATATGGATTGAGATATGATATGTTGTGAAGCCATTGTAATTGGCCATGATGATTCAAATGTGAGATGAAGCCATTGTGATTGGCTATGATGATCTAATTGAAAGAAATAAGGCATGTTTGCCTAGATGATAATGAACATTGAGATTGAAATTGATAATGAAATAATAAGTGAAATATGTGTTTAATGTGTTATTCAGTCTTCAGAGTTCTGGGTTTGGAGGCATGCCTATAAAATGAAAAAGGTAACAGTCTTGCCGGGTTGAGGATCTCTTCAAATTGAGTTGAATTGAGGTCCAAGAGACTGGGTCTGTTACACTATGAGAATTGTAAATATGAAATATATGATTGGTAACAGTCTTGCCGGGTTGAGGATCTCCTCATGATGAGTTGATGGTCCAAGAGACTGGGTCTGTTACACTATCCATGGATAGAAATATTGATATATGATGCCTACGGGCTTGATGATTATGATTATAGACCAAAGCAGTAACTCTGAACTCTGAATAACATAGTGGTGTCTGTTGGGCCCGAGTCTGTCTTTGTTGTCAATGTGATATACAAATGTTGAAAGAAATGGATAATGAAATCTTTGGTATACTTCATTGGACATGTGATTGATGATATGTAATATGTGCGTTGAAATATTGATTATGAGCACTAGTGATGAATCATTAATGTTGAATTGTGAATAAAGAAATGTTATGATTGGTATGATGTATAATGTGTGTATTAGCATTGATTGTGAATATTAGTGATGGGTTGGACTTGGTAGAAATGTTATGTTTATATGTGTATAAGATAGGAGATTAGTTGAAAGATATGAAAGGTGCAAATGAATAGGGATAAACTTAATAAGAACTAAAAGTATATGGAATTGAGATATCTTTATATGTTAGTGTTTCCATGATATATGTTTGTATTTTATATTTGTACTACTAAGCTTTCGAGCTTAGCGCGGATGTATTATCGCGCAGGTAGCTTGGTGGAAGATATGAAGTCTTTTGGTATGCCACGAGAAGAGTAAGATTTTGTCGAGACCAACTAGAGGGTAATGCATACATGTATCCACTTTAAGTATTTATATTATATGTATAAATGAAGTTTTGATAAAGACAATAATTTGTAAGTGTTCTTTAAATTGACCTATTATGGTTTGAATTTTGTTACAGGTATTGAAAGGTAAAAAGAAAAGTGGCATCCTTATACTTTATATACTTACTGTATGTATACTAGGTATATGTATAGTATTTATATGGAGTGTTGGGGTGTTACAATTATTTTGGTATCAGAGCTTAGGTTCGAGATTCTCGGCCTAAGTAAAATTAAAAAGAAAAAGTTTTGAAACGCTTAATATGAATTAAAAAGAAGAGTTTTGAAAATGAAATTTGTAATACATGCATATGCATTCACACCTAGGTTGGTCTCGGAGGTGGCATTATATGATTTATAGTATATCTGTGTTATATGAGATGGATGTTAATGTGTGAATGATATGATGTTATGAGAAAATTGTTTTGTTGTAATGTGAGATGTTGAGGCATGATTACTTAACTTGCTTGTGAAAAAAGAAATGAATTTAAAAGAAAAAAAATATTGATAAGTTTAATGAACGGACCTATCTGTCTCCTGCGGAACCATGCGGACCCATTGGAATGGGCAACTGAACTTGGACAACCGACCTGGATGGGAAAAGGTATGTTACTGATAATGTTATACGTGCCTATCTGCCTCCTGCGGACCCTTGGGATTGAAGGGCAACCGACCTGGTTGGGGAAGGGTACGTATATAAAGTCATAGTTGTTGGCTATAATGATAAATTTAAATGAGTATAATGAATGATATGAATTTATATAAGTCTAATTGATAATTAAAAATGGAAATTTATGCAAGTAAAGTGAAGTGTTAAATGTGTTGAAGCATAAAGAAATGAAAAGGAAAATAATATTGAATGAGTTGATTAGTAAAGACAAGGTATGATTATTTAAAGTTTGGGGTATATATATAAAGTTAAGGTATTGTTTAAAGGAAAAAGAGATGATATTGGTTATGTAAGAATATAAATTGGTATGGTTATTTTAATGTAAACATTGTGAATTCAAGGTTAGAAATGTGAGATGCTTGGATATTGTGAAAGCTCATGGTAATGGTAATAATATGTGATATTTGAGATTTTTCGAAATGAGCTTAATAATTGGGGAAGAAATATGTGTTGATATTGCTTTATGATATATATATATCCGAGATGTTTTTAAAGTTGATTTTAAGAAAAGATGAGTTTGGTAAATTGAAGGTTTAAGCGAAGTAGTAAGTTGAAAAGTTAAAGTTCTACTAGAAACTGATAAAGATTGATTGGATATTGATGGTTTAATGTATATTCAATACCTGAGCCAGGTGAAATGATTAATATTGTACATGAAAGTATTATGAATTAAGTAATGTGATTGATGGTATGAGAATTTGTTTTGAAGTAAAAAGAGAAATAGATAAGCAAATGAAAAGGAGCTATTTTAAGTCATTTTATTGCAAAAAAAAAAAATGGATATGGAAGTATATTAAATGTTTTTTTTAAGATGAAAGTAAAAGAGATGTCACATTGGGAATGTGACCAAGATGGATGTGAAGTGTTATTATAGTCAGAATATATATTTGTAGTGTGATTAAATACTTTTTATCATATTGGAAGAATGAGAATAATAGAATTTAAAAGAAAGTGATAAACACTAAATTTGTAGTGAATGTATGAAAAAGGAAAATAAAAATCAGAGCATATAATTAAGTGTATAGGAGCTATTAGGCTCAATGTGTATATTATTAGGTGTAATGTACATATGTATAAATATATGAGTAATATATATATACGTTGAATGGTAAACAAACGGATATAAAGATGATATATTAAATGCATTTCAAAATAAAGGTGAGAGAGATGTCACCTTAGTAAGGTGACTAAGAATTTGTGAAGTATTATTATGGTTAGGAAATATATATGTGTTGAGTTGATAAATAATTTAAGTTATGTCAAAAAGGGGTAAGAATGTTGTTGATTAAGGAAAAGTAATAAATGTTAAATTGTGTTAAAGATATGTAAAAGAGGAATTATATATAATTGTATGACTATGTGTATACATGTATGGAAAATGTGGAATGAGCTTTTCGATATGAATGCAAATGAAAATGTAAGAAATGTGGAAAGCAAGTCATATTGTGAATGTGACCTAAGTATGTGAATGTGATATAATTATTTATTTAGTGGTGTGGAGAATAATAGGGCATGTATCAGTGGATCTATGAGAGAATAGGTTTTAACCTATGTAGAGTTAGATTATGGGATGAAATGGAGAGTGAGAAAGGACTCAAGTAACACTAGAAGATGAAATTGTTATGATAATAACTGAGTTAAACTATCATATAATGTTTCCTGGATTAAGGATTTTGTTTGTAGAAATTCTATATGTATAAGTATATAATAAAAAGGAAAGTATACTGTATGAAAAGTGTTACAAGAGATAAATTAGAAGTGGAGTAATAAATGGAATTTGTATATGATTAAATGTTGTGTATAAAGATGTTATAGATAATATTGTTGATGTGAGTTAGACTAATGATAATCGTATGTTCAAGAGAGAATTTATGGAGATGGAGTTGAAATGTGTTAACTCTTGGTGTAGTAAAAGTGTGGAGAATGGATATATAATTCTTGTGATATAACTAAATAGTGTAATTAAAAAGTTTGGATACAGAATAATCGAGAAACAGTATTGATTTATGAGTTACAGGTGTGTGACCATTCATCTCCTATGGCTATATGATTTGGTTAGTATGTGTAGCCGGTTAATTTTAGTATCCATAAATTTGGGACTGAGACAATATGACTGTAGTACAAATTGGTGAGATTGAAAATTTTGTTTAAGAAGCATAGTTAGAAAGTTATTATAAGATTTGGTGGGAACTATACTAATATGATTTGAAGTGATTTGTTATCACAATAATTTGATTGAATATGGATTGGAAGAGATCAAGAAATTGTATATAAGTTTGCCCTAATTGAATTAGATCATATATACATATATGAATATGGTGCAATTTCATGATAAGTTAAATAAATTAATCATTGGATGGAATTGAACAAGATGGGAAAGTGGATATATTGTGTAAGATAAATCAATTGATCTGGATTGGATTAAGGTTATGAATTATTCTTGAGATTTAATATCTATAGTTGTATTAAGAATGTAATTATTTACATGGCAATGTATATGATGTAAAATATTAAAGTGTGAATGGACATGAATGAATGGAGTCATAGTAGTTATAAATCAGGATAAAAAGGGAAAAGATTGGTTATTTATAAAATAAGTTGAAAGGTAATGTATTAATATGTAAGTTAAGAGAAAAGCATGCTAAAGAGGTAACTCCATTTGTGGAAAATAAGGATCTTGTTATCCATTGAGGGATTGATAAATGTCTATTTAGACAGTGATTGTAATGATGGGATAATTAATGCTAAGACATAACCAATGATTTTAAGGTTAAAGTTAAAAGAGTAATCATAAAGAGATGAAGGAACAATATATATTAAATATAAAGATTGGATGAAGTATAAGTGTACTATAAAATGATCTGATTCTGGTATAAAGATAGTAATAGGAAGTGTAATAAGTTCTTTTGAATGTTTGATCAATGAAGTAACAAGATATATAAACCTATAGAATGATGAGTTATGGAATTTAAAGAAGATTGTTGATTCTATAGGAAAGAGTTGAAGTTATATGATTTGGTGACATAGTAACTTAAACATATAATTAACTTCATATGGAAGTTAAGATAGTATGTTGTTAAGAATCAATTGTTACGATATTGATAATTTCGAGGATGAAATTTTCTTTTTAGAGGGGGAGAATTGTAATATCTCTAAGTGTGCTTAGAAGTTATGATAATGTTGTTATTATTGAATTGAGTGTGTGATTGATAAGTGGTAATTATGTTGTTTGAAGAAAAGCATTGTGTAGAGTGAAGTGTATATGTTGTGTATATGGTCATATATATATAATATAAGTTGGTCAAAGGGCTTGGTCAAGGGAAGAGGATATTTTATTTGTGATTGTGAAATTACCAACATGGGCTTGTAAAAGACAAAGGTTTAGTTATATGGTTGAGGGTAGTTTAGTAATTTTCTTTTGGAAGGGTATTTAATGCCTATTGACTTTGTGTTTTCTTCATCATTTCTTCTTCTTCTTCTTGTTGATGGCCGGCTCACTCAAAGACAAAGGAAAGCAAGAGAGCAAGTGATGATTTTGGAATTTTAAGCTCAAAAGTGAAGGAAGATCTCAAGTATACAAGTTGGAATTTCAAGAATTTCATGATTTTAGTAAGTTTTCTCTTGTTTGCCTTTGTTATTTTTGAAGATGTGTGTGAGTTGAGTTAGGGTTATTGATAGTATGATTAAGTGTGTTGATGATTTGTTGATTAGAGTTGAAATTGATTTTAAAATAAGAAGTTAAATTGGTGTTGGTGATGGAAGAGTAAGAGTTGTGTTTAGTGAATATTTTTCTGTTTTACAATTAGTAAAGGCTGTGACTTGTATGATTTTTAATTAATTATAGAAAAATGTTCTTGAAGTGAATTTTTTATATGTTGTGCCTCTATGAGTCTAGAATGACTGAAAAATATGTTGATTCGATTTTGGAATGGTTATGAGTTTAGAAAGATTATTTTTATTAGACCTGTTCCAGCAGGTACCTTAACTGAGATAGCTATATTTCGGGATTTTTAATAAAATGTAGAAACATCATATCCAATTGAATTTTGGATATGTTGTTTCTTAGTGAGTCTAGTATTTGAGAAAAATAATTTGGAACCACGTTGATTGAATTTGATTTATGGAATTCACAAAGTTCAGAACTGCTGCCAGGATGCAGGGCAATTGGGGCAGTCTGGTTAGGTGAACTATTTGACCAAGATTTTGTGTTCAGTTTGATCTGAAATTTTACAGGAATGATTTCAAGATACAAAACTAAATTCTGTAAAAATTTTAGAATTTTTAGTCAAGTAGATTATTTTATACAATTTTTCAAAATAAGGATAAAATGGAGTCTAAAACCAGAATGTACTATTCATATGGTCATTTTGCTTATATTCCTTTTGGATTAGGTTGTGAAGAGGTTGAATTGCCCTAATTTGTGAAGTGAAGAACTATTGAGTGGAGAAGAGTTTAGAGTGGTGTGAAATGTTATTAAGGTAAGTACCAAAGTTGCATGATTGCATTGTTAATGCATATCACTAATGTATTTTGATGTGTTTATATCATTAATGATATGTATATATATAATTGTGTTATGGGAAAATGAAAGATGTGAATGATTTGATGAATATTAATGTATGAGAATACAATTGATTGAGTATAATTAAATAATGTTAGGTAAATTATTACATTGTTAATCTAATGTGACTTGTATAGTGTGAAAGAGAAGAGGATCATTCAACAAGGTATGAGCTATGCAAATTTATTATGATAAACACTTTTATGAAGAATTACTTTAATGTACTTTGTAATGTTATAGCAATGATGCTATATGTATAATGTGAATCATGTGATTGAATAATGATATGTTCATTTGGTTAATGTAATTGATGTTGAGTATTATAATGATGATGCACATGATACTATATGAACAATACTATGTTTTGTGTATTATGAATCTTGTGAATTGTATTGTGCTATATGAATAAGGTACTTTGTAATGTTATAGCAATGATGTTATATGTATCATATGGATTGAGATATGATATGTTGTGAAGCCATTGTAATTGGCCATGATGATTCAAATGTGAGATGAAGCCATTGTGATTGGCTATGATGATCTAATTGAAAGAAATAAGGCATGTTTGCCTAGATGATAATGAACATTGAGATTGAAATTGATAATGAAACAATAAGTGAAATATGTGTTGAATGTGTTATTCAGTCTTCAGAGTTCTGGGTTTGAAGGCATGCCTATAAAATGAAAAAGGTAACAGTCTTGCCGGGTTGAGGATCTCTTCAAATTGAGTTGAATTGAGGTCCAAGAGACTGGGTCTGTTACACTATGAGAATTGTAAATATGAAATATATGATTGGTAACAGTCTTGCCGGGTTGAGGATCTCCTCATGATGAGTTGATGGTCCAAGAGACTGGGTCTGTTACACTATCCATGGATAGAAATATTGATATATGATGCCTACGGGCTTGATGATTATGATTATAGACCAAAGCAGTAACTCTGAACTCTGAATAACATAGTGGTGTCTGTTGGGCCCGAGTCTGTCTTTGTTGTCAATGTGATATACAAATGTTGAAAGAAATGGATAATGAAATCTTTGGTATACTTCATTGGACATGTGATTGATGATATGTAATATGTGCGTTGAAATATTGATTATGAGCACTAGTGATGAATCATTAATGTTGAATTGTGAATAAAGAAATGTTATGATTGGTATGATGTATAATGTGTGTATTAGCATTGATTGTGAATATTAGTGATGGGTTGGACTTGGTAGAAATGTTATGTTTATATGTGTATAAGATAGGAGATTAGTTGAAAGATATGAAAGGTGCAAATGAATAGGGATAAACTTAATAAGAACTAAAAGTATATGGAATTGAGATATCTTTATATGTTAGTGTTTCCATGATATATGTTTGTATTTTATATTTGTACTACTAAGCTTTCGAGATTAGCGCGGATGTATTATCGCACAGGTAGCTTGGTGGAAGATATGAAGTCTTTTGGTATGCCACGAGAAGAGTAAGATTTTGTCGAGACCAACTAGAGGGTAATGCATACATGTATCCACTTTAAGTATTTATATTATATGTATAAATGAAGTTTTGATAAAGACAATAATTTGTAAGTGTTCTTTAAATTGACCTATTATGGTTTGAATTTTGTTACAGGTATTGAAAGGTAAAAAGAAAAGTGGCATCCTTATACTTTATATACTTACTGTATGTATACTAGGTATATGTATAGTATTTATATGGAGTATTGGGGTGTTACATCATCCATTCCAAACTTCTTGAGAAGTTTCTTTTTATACATGGATTGATTGATAAAGGTCTCATCCTTACATTGCTTGATTTGTTGTCCAAGGAAGAATTTGAGTTTACCCATCATGCTCATTTCAAATTTCCTAGTCATACATGAAGCAAATTCCTTGCACAAAGATTCATTAGTAGAACCAAATATAATGTCATCAACATAAATTTGAAAAAACAAAATGTTATCCATTTTATTTTTAACAAAAAGTGTTGTGTCAACCTTGCCTTTTGAAAAACCATTTTCTAGCAAGTAAGCACTGATTCTATCATAACAAGCTCTTAGAGCTTGTTTTAATCGATAAAGTGCTTTGTAAGTTTAAAAAATTATTTGGAAATTTATAATCTTCAAAATTGGGGGGTTGTTCCGCATAAACTTTCTCATTTATAAACCCATTTAGAATTGCACTTTTGACATCCATTTGAAAAAGTTTAAAATTCATTTGACAAGCAAATGCAAGCAATATTCTAATAGCTTCTAACCTAGTAACGAGAGCAAATGTCTCATCATAGTCAATGCCTTCCTCTTGGTTATAGCCTTTGGCTGGCTACTAATCTAGCCTTATTTCTAGTAATGATACCATTCTCATTAAGCTTATTCCTATTTACCCATTTACATCCTATAATTGGATGATCTTTATGTTTAGGAACAAGTTGCTATACATTGTTTCTCTTAAATTGGTTGAGTTCATCTGCATATCAATCACCCAAGATTCATCACTAAGAGCCTCCTTAATGATCCTTGGCTCAATTTGAGAATCAAGGCTACACTAGCATCTAAGTATTTAAGTTTAGATCTAGTAGTTACTCCCTATGATGTGTTACCAATGACAATATCTTCTGGATGATCATTCTTGAATTGCCAATCTTTACGTAGTTCTTAAGGCTCTTCTTTTTGTTCCATTCTTTTTTCAATTTCATTGTGATTGTCCTTTTGGAATATTTTTTGTTTCTTGTTCTTCAAATGTACCTACAAAGTCATCAAGAGCACTACCTTTGCTTTGATCAAGTTTAGATGATTCATCAAAAATAACATGCATTGATTCTTCAACTGCTAGTATTCTCTTATTAAATACTCTATATGCTTTGCTAGAAGATAAATATCCTAAAATGTTCCTTTATACGATTTGGATGAGAATTTTTTAAGATTATCCTTGTGTGAGCGGGGATTTTTGCCCCCACTCTCCGGTGCAATGGTTCTTGTGACTTCAGCATTGTTAGGCTCACGACCTTAGAGAACAAAGGCCTAAAACTAGAGAAAATGGATCGCCACCCGAACGGGCCGAGGAAAAAAAGAAAGGGGTGGATGACTCAATTCATAAGGAATTTCCAACCCCTTATTGGGTTCAAAAAGTTAGGTATACATGTGGAAGGTGAGAAGTGGCCCAGCACCCCCATAACATCTGATTTATTGGAACTGACCTCCTTTTCAGGCGTAGATATTATAAAATTCTTAAATATTATGATATTATACATACTACATGCAAATTAAAATAAATAAATATTCATTACATTGAAATCAAACAAATAAATAAATGGACACCCATCGAGCGATGGAAACATACCCTTACAAATGTCCAAATGTCCACAAAAAGAAAACAAAGTAAATAAAATGGACACCTACCATAGGTGGAAACATGCCTCTTAGATCAATCCAAAGTCTTTGAAATAAACTAAATTACATAAACCAATAAACAAGGCAACCATGCTTGATGGAAACATGCCTTTCACAATTTCAAATAAAAATGCATATAAATCTAAGGAAAAGAATTGTAGACTCTTAATTTTTGATCCAGTCAGGTCCAATATATTTTAATTAGTCCAAAATAAATTTTGTTTTATCTTAATTAAATAATATTTTTTTAGTATTTATTTTTTATAATTTTTCAAAATTATTATTATAATAAATAATAATAATAATAAATAAATAAAAATAAATCGGCGACGGAAAAATCGGTGATGAAAAAATTCATCGCCGAAAGCCATTGGACGAAATGGCCTTGGGCCATTTCGCCCGCAATTTTCCAAGCCAGCGCTCGCAAGCTCGCAGCCCGTCGCAGTTTTCATCAGCAAAATTTTTCCGACGAAATTTTTTTCGAAACCAAATTCTATTTGGTTTCGGTTTTCTTTTCCTAATTAATGATAATTTCCTTAAACAATTGGAATTAAGCTTCCAAAATTTCCTAAAAATAACACTAAAAAGACATAGAAAAGGTAGATGAACGATCAAACTGGATTTTAAGGGGAGAAACTCTTGGGGGAGAATTTTTGGACTGGAATTTGGTGATCGAAATTTGGATTATACCCTAGCAATCAGCAACCAATCAAGAATCAATCAAAGGCACCAACCTTGCCTTTGTTTCCGTTAATCCAGAATTTAATTTTTGTGGAACCAACTACGCAGGTTTCATACTTAACTATAAACTACTCACAACTTTGTTTCTTTGATTCATACTAATATACATACAAAACTTTAATCTATAAATATGTAGTAACGTTGATCTTCATTTCAATGACATAAATGATCTTTAATGTTTCTTCTAAACCTCAAAAAACCCAAAAAATACTTTTCTGTTCTTCTAAACCTTAAAAACCCTAAAAATACTTTTCTGTTTCTTCAAAACCTTAGAACCCTAAATTGTTCCTACTATTTCCAAAAACCCTAAAAAAAAATACTCTTTTGTTTCTAAAAACCTTAAATTGTTTTTCCTATTTTCAAAAGCTTTTAAAAACCCCTAAACTATTTTCTTCTAATTCTTTTCCAAAATTTCCAAATGTTTTGTTAAATATCCAAACTTTAAACTCACTTTACAGTTTCTAAAAAAACATAATTGCTTTATAAAACTATAAACTATTTTCTTCAACTCCAAAACCAAAACAGTAAAACCCCAAACCAATAAATCTAAACCCTAAGTTTTCCTAAGTCCTAATTCCCTCAAAACTAATACGTAAACCCTAGTTTTCCTAAACCCCAATCCTTAAAACCTTATAAACCTAAACATTCAAACCCAATATAGTAAATCCAAAATAATAATCCACTAGCTAAGAATTATAAAGCTAAGTGTTTTAAAGTGTCCAAACCCTAATTTCATAATTTTACCCCTCAAACCCTAATTTGATTAATCAAAGAACCTTATTAATTTCTTAAATTATAAAACCCTAATCGATTTCAATTCTCTTAAAACTTACAATAGCCTAAATAAATAACAATAATAATATCTTAAGGTTCCAAAACCCTAAATATTAATTAAAGAACTTTAGATGGAAACAGTAAACCTCAATTTATATCTTTACTTGCTTTATTTGATTATGTAGTTCATTATATGCTTTGATTTATTTTCAATGCTTGATTTATTTAATTTATCATGGATGAATGTTTATTATATATTTTGATTATTGTTTAATATCTTTGATGAATGATTTATTTATGATGAAAGGTTATTTACTTTTATTGATTTATTTTGGATTTCTAATTGTTGTAAGAGGTATGTTTCCACTTTGTGGGTACCTCATTAATTAAGTTCTATGTAATTTAATTGCTTTTATATTTTAGACCAATGTAAAGGACATGTTTCTACTTTATGGTGGGTGTCCTATTTAGCTTAGACATGGATGATGTAAGGGCATGTTTCCATCTTTGGATGGGTGTCCATTTATTTGTTTGCTTGGACATTGCTTTGATTTTAATATAACGATGCTTTATTTCAATTGTTGCTTGTAATATGGATAATATTATTATATTTAAGAATTTTATAATATTAAGACCTGTAAAGGAGGCCGGTTCCAATGAACCGGGCGTTGTGGGGGTGCTGGGCCATTTCTCACCTTCCCCACACGTACCCAACTTTTCGAACCCATTAGGGGGTTGGAGATTCCTTAGGAATCGAGTCATCTACCTCTTTCTTTTTCCCGACCCATCCGAGTGGCGACTCCATTTTCTCCAGAATTAGGTCTATGTTCTCTAAGGCCCCGAACCTAAACAGTGCCAAAGTCGAAAGAACCATTACACAGGGAGTGGGGGCAAAAATCCCCGCTCACAGTGGCGACTCCCCTAGGGATAAGAGAAGTTGATTCTGTTGGTCTTTATATTATTCTATTCTTTCTTATTATGATATTATCCATTGCATCATATTAGATTGCATCGTGTGCGTGAGTTAGGACGCCCGTGTTACCCGTGTTGTATTATGTAAGGGATACCATACTTTCACTCAAGGTATGGAGATCGAGCATGGCATAACCACTCATAGCCTAATACCATTTGGTATATACTTGCTATGGGAACCTAAGTCTTTTAACCCAAAGACTAAAGCTCATGTAATTGGCCTAGTTACTTTCCTTTGGTTTTACCCAAATGCATGTTGTTTGACTATGGTTAATTTTTCTTGGCTTAAATCATGGCTTATTTGGTTTGTTCCTTTTCTAATATGACCTAAGTACATTGTAAGCTCAAAATAAAATTTTCTTTAAAGTCCAAAAGACCAAAGCTATTTTCAAAACTTTTCAAGATGGTCTTTGGGCATAAGACTTTTCTAAAAACAAATAAATAATTCTTTTGCTCATAACACAAATACTAAGCCCAAAATTCATTTTTTCTAAAATCTTTTTATAATGGGCTTAGAAATTATTTTTATCCAACCTTTTCTTACAAAGAGATTGCAAATTATTTAGGTCAATTACGAAATACCAAAAATTAATTATGAGCCTAGTTTATACTAAGAATAATTAATCATGGGCTTGTTTTTGGCATGAATCATTAGTTACTTTTTCAAGTGAGAAATCTATTTATAATAAACCTCTTAATTTAGTTTTAATCCAATAGTTGGTTGAATGGATTAAAACCTGATTAATGGGAATTATTATGAACTGATTTCCATTTTCGAAAACATAACTATTGGTTGAAAAGTTCAAGGAAATATTCGAAAAATAAGGTACCCCATGTTGGTATTTTGTTAACCATGTACCTAGGAAAAGAGACTCCCCATTCGTGTATGGATGTTATAAGGTTGGAAGGAATGTCCTAATTATCTTTCTCTATTGATTATTTGTGCATACATGCATACATTTGCATCTCATATTATTGATCCTCTCTGGCTCGCAGCCCTGGATTACGATAGTTCAAAAGCTTATGACAATCTGACCTACGCCGGAAGCGAAGAATCTAGCAACGACTCAATCTCTTTCTCACCAAAAGTAATGGATCCTGAACAAATTCAAAGAATGGTAGATGAAGCCCTCAATGCCAAGATGGAAGAAATAAAAGAGGCCCTAGCTGAGACCATGAAGAACCAATTGACTACAATTTTAGAAAATCATGCCGAAGCATCTGCTAGTACTAAGAAGCCAAAGGACAAAAGGAAGACCAAAGTTGATGAAGTGGTTTTTGATGATGAAAAGGTGATCGTTGATGATGATGATGATTGGGTTCAATACTACCAAGATCCTCAAGAGAAGAAGAAAGAACCGAAGATTGTTGAAAGATCAGCTATGGAGAAAACCGAAACTTCTGATGTTGAAAAGATGATTGTGGACTTAGAAAAGAAATTTGAGAAGAACTGAAGACCGAAGAAATGTCTGAAGTTGACAAATTATTTGAGCTAGATGAAGAAGTTCCATACAAATTCAAGATGCCATCTTTTGCAAAGTTCGATGGAACCGAAAATCCTCATCTTCATGTAAAGCAGTATATCACTGCCATGCAGTCTGCCCGAGCTACTAAGGCTCAAACTCTAAGGTACTTTATGCTCTCATTGGATTCTGTTGTCCAAAATTGGTTCAATACTTTAGATGATGGAATACAAAAGAGTTGGGATTTTCTATACAAGGCCTTCATCCAGCAATATGGATATAATGTCGAGATGGAAGTTACCTTAATGGAAGTGGAGTCCATTAGACAAAGGTCGAATGAGAATTATATGGATTATGTTAAAAGATGAAGAAACAAGGCCACTTTGCTCAAGAAGAGGCCCAATGAATCCGATCAAATAAGGATGATTGTAAGAGGGGTGTTGCCTAGTCTTCGTGAGAGGATGTCTCATACACTCATCCGTGATTTCAAAGATCTTCTCCATGCTGGTCTGCAAATTAAAGAATGGGAAAGAGAGAAGAACCGTTTTTCAACGAGAAGGAACAAGAAAAGAAACTATTAATCTGGTAGCCAAAGCATACAAAAGGCAGTCGGTGTCAATGCTACTAACCAAGGAACAAAGAGGCAGTTTTTAGAATTGGGAAAACCAATGTCTTGGGTTCTCAATAAGCTACAAAGGAAGGGATTGTTACAACCCTTAAATCCTTGTCCGTTTCCTAACTCTCTCCCACCTAATTTCGACACTAAAGCATTTTGTCAGTTTCATCAAATGTAAGGGCATGACACGGATAGATGTGTAAGGTTGAGAAATGAGATCCAAAATTTAATTGATAGTGGGAAGCTACCCGAGCCCAACAAGCCAAACACTAAAGACAACCCATTACAGAAGTTCAATAGAGCACCACCACCGGCAATCTTCATGATTGGAGGGGGTTTGCATGAAGACTTTGTCATGTCTTCTTTCCAAGATGTGGGTGGAGAAGCAACCAAAGAAGAAGAGATATGTTGCAAAATTAAACAAGCTGTGGTGGGTAGAGAAGTAGTAATTTGTGTTGTCAATGGGTTTTGAGATTCAAGCGGTAGTGAGGATGATCTTGTATCCAAGAAGGAGGAATGGACTTGGTCTGAGCCCGAAGAAGATGAAGTAATGAACACTAGATCCGGTAAGCCTTATGCAAGGCCACCACTTAAGGAGGTAGAAACTAATAAGGGAAAGGAAGTGGAAGTAGGAAATGAAGAATAGGAAGATGATGCTATGCTCAAGCAATTGAAAAGAACCTAAGCAAGTGTTAGCATTTTGGATCTATTGGCTACTTCCAAAAAGCATTGAGAAACTATGGCCAAAGCCTTAGCTAGCATGCCAATCTCTGCCTCCACAACACCAGAGGAGCTGATCAACTTCATAAAAATTGGAGTAATAAAATGTGGAGATATTCAAGAGAAGAGTGAAGTTAATATGGGAGCGGTTTCTTTCTCAGATGCGAACTTACCGGAGGAGGGGAGAGATCACATCCGCCCTCTCTTTATCAAAATAGAAATCAAAGGGAAAAGGACTCCATGTGTAATGGTCGATGATGGGTCCGCCATAAATGTTTGTCCACTTAAAATATTGCCAAAACTAGCCATGTCAATAAGGGATCTCAACCCGACCGAGGTAACCATTTAGGCTTATGACAACACTAAGAGACAAGCCGAAAGCACTTTCAAAGCTGCTGTCAAGGTCAGTCTAATTGAATCTATTGTTGAATTTGTTGTTTTGGACAAACGTGTAACCTTTGCCTTACTCTTGGGACTTTCATGGTTTCATCCTCTTGGTGGAGTTCCTTCCACCCTTCATCAAAAGATCAAGTTCCCTAATGGAGATGAGACAGTGGTCATCAAGGTCGAAGATAATGAGATTGTTAATGCTCTAATGGTCGAGAGGCCTCTCAATGGTTTCCAAGTAGCTGCAATTTCTGATGATGAAGTAGTGGACTCCAAAGTCTTGAATATGATGAAGAGCATGAACTACCTTCCCGGAGCTAGTCTTGGAAAGGGTAAGGCCGGTTTGACAAAGCTGCTAGATTTTAGAATTCAAACCTCCAAGAAGGGGTTGGGATATGATGAAGATAACAATGTCTAGCCAAAGAAGAGTGAGAAGATGAGCTTCCTACCACTTGAGGAGATCTTTGTCAAAGCTCTATATACGGGACCACTTCAAGGAAAGCCCAAGCCAATCATGTTCATGAGAGAGTTGATCTCGAGTTTTGAAATTTTTGGAGATGTTACCGATCTAGTGGAGCAAGTGAAGAAAGAGCTCACCCTACCAACCAACAAAGAATCCAATTCGAAAGATAAGAAGGAAGCCGTCCTGAAAGCTGAGAAGACTCTGGAGGAGATTGCTGCCCTGGTTGAAGAGAAGTTTGAAGACATTCTGCCTTATGATTTTAAGAATAATGATTTTGATTTTGATTTTAATTTGTCTGCTTTGTATGAGGATGATGATGTTTTCTTTTCCAAAATGACTGCAATAAAGTCTAATTTTGTTTACTTGTGTGATGCTTCTCCTGATGGTTGCATACATTCAAATAGCAGTTACATGAGCATCTTTAATACTAATTCTATTGGCACACAATCATTAAATTTGGGAACAATCAAAAATCCTAAAAATATTAGCATAGCATCCGACCTTACTCCTGATGAGAGTGAGAGATTTGAAAAAATATTCAGAAAATATGAAGAAGTGTTTGCTTGGTCTTATGAGGATAAGCTGGAATAGATCAAGACATAGCCAAACATCTTATTCCTACTTACACTCACATGAAACCTGTCAAATAAAAGCTTAGGCGATTAAGACCAGAATGGGCTGAATTGGTTAAAGAAGAGATTACTAAACAAATACAAGTGAAGTTCCTTGAAGTGATATAATATCCAGATTGGTTAGCCAACATAGTACCCGTGCCAAAGAAAGATGGAAGAATAAGGGTCTGTGTGGACTATAAAGATTTCAACAAGGCTTCCCCTAAAGATGATTTTCCTTCACCTCATATAGATGTTCTCATTGATAGTGCAGCCTCTAGCATGCTACACTCATTTGTAGATGGATTTTCCTGATACAATCAATTGTTAATGGCCCAAAAGGATAAAGCCAAAACCGCTTTTATTACTACATGGGGTATATTTTGTTATAGGGTGATGCCGTTTGGCTTAAAGAATGCTGGAGCAACCTATAAAAGGATGGCCACCACACTATTTCATTATATGATGCACAAAGAAGTTGAAGTATATGTTGATGATAAGATGGTGAAGTCGAATACAAGGGAACAACACTTCCAAAACTTAGAATTATTCTTCGATAGAGCATTGAAATATAAGCTGAAATTAAACACGAAGAAGTGTGTGTTCAGGGTTACCTTAGGTAAATTATTGGGACATGTGATTGGTCCGAATGGCATTGAGATTGATCCTGACAATGTTAAAGCAATCAGGGATATGCCAGCCCTAAAGATGGAGAGAGAAGTTCGGGGATTCATTGGTAAATTACAATACATTAGCAGATTCATAGCAAAGCTCACAACAATCTGTGAGCCTATCTTCAAATTGCTTAAAAAGAATCAGTCAGTCATATGGAATGAAGAGTGTCAAAAGGCCTTTAAGTGAATAAAAGAGTATTTGCTTAATCAACTGATATGTGCATAATTTGTGTCTTTATTGTCTATAATCTAATTCATTTTTGAGTTATTTGAGTGCTTAATTTATTTGTTTAGACATTGTTTATCAATTGGACCTTATTTTAATTGCATTTGATATAATATAAGTAAAGTGGTAAAATTCCAACATTTAGAATGTTTTGATGTATGTTCGGTTTTTCAGGGATATCCGGAGTTGTAGACCTTCAATTTGCAATATGTTTGATGCGTTGGAAAGATGAGACAGAAATTTACAATTTTTCAAGAGGAATAGAGATTCAATTCAGCCTACATGTTGGTCAAAATTGGCGTTGAAGTTCTGAACACAAGAGCTGTGTGAGTAGCACGACCTATTCTGTTTCGGACCTCATATCTGGACCTCCGAGTGCCGAAATAAGATGAGCCCAGGCCTATTAGACTCCTAAGAAACAGCCCTACAGATTTATTTTTTAAAAGAATCCTCTCCCAAATCTTCACATTCCTTACAAGAACATTCGGAAAAACAATTTTAATTGCTAAGCAAAGTCAAGTTGACTAAGTTTATTTGAAGTTCAAAAAGACTAAAGAGCTGAATTAAGACTCTCCCTAACATAAAATCCAAGGCTTAAATATTACCATTTAAAACATGCAATTCTTTAAGTCTAATAGCAATTATACCATTACTAGGAGAATGTTCACATAACCTGCGAAGTCACTAAAAATCATTGCAACCACACAAAAAAAACTAGACTTTATTGAACTTATTTGACTTTCCTAGTGCTTGAACATTTATCGCTAACATGAGTGAGTCAGCATTTTGTGGAAACCCGCCTGCGGGTACCTGACTTCACAAACTCATGCGGCAAGGCCAACCTACTCATTGCCCAAACTCGGGTAGAGGAGTACCACGACTGCTCAAGCCTTTGGGTTTTGCCTTCATTTTTTATTTCCTACTTTTTTTATTTTTGCTTTTCTTTGTTTTTCTTTTTGACTTTTTTTTTCACTTCTTTCCTTTTGCACTTATTTTCTGTTTTTCACTTATTTTTAACTCTTTTATTTCACTTTCTTTCTACTATGCAACAACGCACACACAATGCTCATTTCCATGACTAAGCAGGTTATATAAAGATTCTAAGAGTAATAGTCAAGTTAAGCTCATGCAATTCATAGGTCTAACCATTAGCTCAAGCCTGAAACTCTAAATCAAAAAGAAATCACAAATTCAACAACTTATTCTAACTGAACAAGAGATAAAATTAGTTAAAACGACTTCGCTAAACTAATTAAAAGCGTTGTTCACTTAGCTCAAAGGATTGCTCCAACTCAAGAAAGAAATTCTTAAAAATTATTTGCTCAAAATCTTTTTTTTTTTTTGCTTGTAGAGTTTCAAGTCTACTTAAAAGACACTAATTAAGCCCATAAGTAATCCCTAAATCAGCATATAATGTCAAAAATTCAAAAAGTTTACTCAACATAATTCATGGGATAAGTGCCAAACACAATTTCAAGAAGCATTTTCCTCTTACAACATTTAAAACAGTCAATTTTACTTGAAAATAAGCATATGGCAGCATGTATAGCTCAAAAACAGTATATATGCCATGAAAATTAAAAATTGACCCAAATAAGGAGCAAATCACCAAGAAAAGAATAATGGTACCAAAAACAGAACAATGGCAGCAGCATATGGCAATATAAAGCTCACAATTTCAACAATATAGCATTAGAATTTCAGCTGCAAAACCATTCATTTAAGCATAAAAATTTCAGCATAAAACCCCTTATAATTATCAACCTTTTTTAAAACCACCTAAACCTGGCAAACCTCTATTACTATACTTGGCAGTAGAAGAAGAATCAATAGGAGACATGCTAGCCCAAGCAGATGAGTTAGGGATTGAGCATGCGGTTTACTATTTGAGTAGAAAGCTCCTACCATATGAAATTAAGTATAATATTATTGAAAAAACCTGCATAGCCGTGGTTTGGTCTTCTAAGAAGTTGCAGCATTACTTTCAATCTTATAGTGTGCAAGCAATTTCTAGGTTGGATCCAATGAAGTACTTAAGGGAGACACCCTCTTTGATTGGGAAATATGGCCGATGGTTGATAATATTAGAAGAATTTGAGATTGAGTATGTAATCAGGAAAATAATCAAAGGTAGAGCAGTGGCAGAATTCTTGGCCCAACAACCATTACCAGATAGCGAAGAGATAATCTTGGAATTTCCAGATGAACATTTAGAGGCAATTGAAGTACAAGGGTGAAAAATGTATTTTGATGGAGCAGTAAATAGGAAAGGAACAGGTTTGGGAGTCATACTAGAATCACCCGAAGGGGAACATATCCCTTTAGCCAAAAAGTTGAAATTCAGGGCAACCAATAATATGGTGGAGTACGAAGCTTTTATTTTTGGTTTGGAAACCCTAATGATTATGAAGGTGGATGGGGTGGAAGTTTTTGGCGATTCATTGCTAGTAGTATCCCAGGTAAATGGAGAGTGGGAGTTGAAAGAAGAAAAATTAAAACCATACCACTATTACTTGACCATGATGAAGAAGAACTTTAAGGAGTGTAGGTTTATACACCTATCAAGAGAAGAAAATCAGTTGGCTGATGCCCTAGCCACATTGGCTTCGGTATGGGAAAATCCTGTCAGTTTATTCCTTAAGCCTCTGATTTTGACCAGTTCATCAATGCCTTGTTATGAATATGAGACAATCATGGAAATTGATACAGACCATGATGCGTGGTATGACACTATAAGGCGATTTTTGGAGGAAAGAGAATACCCGTCGGGGGCAACAAAGAAAGAAAGAAGAGCCATAAGGCGATGGTCTTTGCAATACATCACATTCCATGGGGAGTTATTGAAGATGGCCCGATGGGGTGCATTTGAGATGCTTGAGGAAGCCTGAAGTGGAGCGTATTATGTCAGAAATACATGCGGGAAGTTGCAAACTGCATATGAGTGGTTTGGCCCTAGTTAAGAAGATTATTCGATAAGGTTACTACTAGTTAACCATGGAGAGAGATTGTATTGAGTTCATAAAGAAGTGCAACAATATCAGATGTATGGTAAATTGAATCACATGCCTCCTGAAGAATTGCATTCTATGTCTTCACCCTGGCCCTTTGCCACTTGGGGTATCGACATTATAGGGGAGATACATTTGACAGCCTCAAATGGTCACCATTTCATTTTAGTAGCATAGATTATTTTTCAAAATGGGTTAAAGCTGAATCTTTCAACAAATTGGGCGCAAGTCAAATGGCTAGATTTATTGAAAAGAACCTCATTTGCAGGTACGGGGTCCCGCATAGTGTGATATCAGACAATGGTGTACAGTTTCAAGAAGCAGTTAAGGATTTATTCTCGAAGTACCGAATCCATCATCACAGATCCTCTCCTTATAGACCAAAGGCTAATGGTAAGGTAGAAGCAACAAACAAGACAATTAAGAAAATTTTGTCCAAGATGACCAAGACTTACAGGGATTGGTCAGAGATGCTTCCCTTTGCTTTGTGGGGATATAGAACAAGTATGCAAACACCTACTGGAATGACACCGTTCTCTTTGGTTTACGGAATGGAAGCAGTGTTGCCAATTGAAATTGAGATCAAGTCATTGATAGTAGTCTTGGAAGCTGAGCTGCCTGAAACAGAATGGGTAGTGAGCAGATACACGCAGTTAGCTTTACTAGAGGAGAGAAGGTTAAAGGCACTATATCATCATCAATTGTATCAAAAGAAGATAGCTTGGGCCTACAATAGAAGGGTTAAGATCAGAAAACTCAGAGTCTGGGATTTGGTGTTGAAGCAATGTAAGCCTAATGTATCTGATCCGAGAGAGAAGTTTAGGCCTAGCTGGGAAGGGCCATATGTTGTGAAACGAGTCATGAATAAGGGTGCAGTGAAGTTATCAGACATGGACGGGAATGAGTTTAGTGAGCCAGTGAACATTGACAGGTTGAAGAGGTTTTATGTATAAAATAAATAAAAAAGAAGAGCTCGCTAGGTTGAAAACCCAAAAGGGTAGCCTAGGCAAAAGTTGGAGCAGTCTGCTAGTTTCGAAAACCCGAAAGGGTGGCTAGGCAACAATTAGGGCTAAATGAGAGAAAATCATCAATTAGAAAATCCGAAAGGGCTAGTTGGCAACAGGAGTGATCTTGTTTATGCTGGCTTTATGTTTGGTTGTTCCCAATTTAATAAAATAGAAATAATGTTAAAATTATTTTATGTGCACTGTTATAAGTGTTTGCCAGATATGGGTGAAATAAATAAACAAAATCGCAAATGGTGATGACAAATTATAAAAGGAAAAGAAGCCTCTTTTATTACTTTAATTATTTTTTCATCCTAACAATATATATTCTGAATTGACAAATGTAAAATCTATGGCAGATGATAAGTGTAACGTGCATGCCAGCTTTGCCTCAGTCGATCCAAGTAAGCCTCAGTCAAGCAAGGCATGTCTAAATTGGGAGTAAAGTCAGAATTGCGAGGCTCAGCTCCATACTGACGGCCAAGTTGATGAGGATCATAGCAAGTACCTCGACGAAGAGCAACAAGAGGAACATACATCAAGCATGTTTGCTTGGTGACACGAGAAATCTTCCACCAAGGTACCAACCAACGGATGTTGACTTCAACACGTGAATGGATCCAGTCAACCCAATTAGCATATGAAGAAGCAGGATGGAGTAAATTCCTAGCAAAATGATGCTGTGGAAAATATCTGGAAAAATCCATAGATGGAGTATCAAGCAAGCAGAGACGCTCCTGAAGCCAAATCTGTGAGGAAAGAATTAAATTAAAAAAAAAGTCCGCTAAGTTGAAAACCCACAATGGTAGCTTAGGAAAAAATTAGGACAGCTTGCTAGCTCTGAAAACCCACATGGGCAGACTAGGCAAAAATTAGAGCAATACAAAAAATATATATAAAAGAGTCCGCTAAGTTGAAAACCCGCAAGGGCAGCTTAGGCAAAAATTAGGACAGCTTGCTAGTTCCGAAAACCCACATGGGCGGACTAGGCAAAAATTAGAGCAATATAAAAAAATATAATAAAAGAGGTCCGCTAAGTTGAAAACCCGCAAGGGCAGCTTAGGCAAAAATTAGGACAGCTCGCTAGTTCCGAAAACACGCATGGACGGACTAGGCAAAAATTAGAGCAATAAAATAAAATAAAAGAAGAAGAAGAAAAAGAAAACCTAAATTGAAAACCCGAAAGGACATTTTAGGTAATTACCTGAAGCAACAATGGACTCCCGGTCAGTCTCTTTGTCAATCCTAATTTAAGTTGGTCTAATCCAACTAAAGTCTCGGCTAAGATCACAGGTATCGGTGACATGCCTCCTTTCATTTGGTCCATGAGATCAAATACTCATGGATTAATATGGCCATCAGAAGAAACAAGCAAGAATTGGCCGAGGAAGCAATGACAAAGCATACGTCCCCACGCCTTAGTAGGAGCCAAATGAGAGAGACAAAAATCAATCAAGGGAGCAAGTAGAATTTTCTCACCTCTCATCAACTGAAGAACTTCGGGTTTTGAAATTTGAAATAATATCTACATCTTCTGTTGAGTCTTGGAAATCAATGTGGGTAACGCCATTTGTTGATTATTTGGATATCCAAGGATGGATTCAAATTCTTCAATCAAGGGACATATTTCAAAGCCATTAATTTTAAATGCCCTAGAATCTACATTTCAAAAAGAAGCCATGGCATGTAAAAGGAATGGTCCAATCTAACATTTTGAAAACACTTAAAAATATCAAGTTTTGACCAAGACATTTGCTTCCAGTGAATAGCATCCATATTCTTAAATAGAGTTTTTATCTTCTTTAAATGAAGTTTGGTCATTGTTGAAGTATGAAGGAAAATTAGAATTGATAAAAGGGGTTTTTGGTTTCTGTATTAATTTATGGTGTGAACAGTAATTTATATAGTAGAAACATCCTTTTCCAAAATTGATAAGGAAAAGGTGATAAGGAAAAAGCATGAGACCATGATGCATGAGGAAAAGAATTAGCGATGAAATTACTTTACCGTGTTGCATTTGGTTTAAGCTAAGTGATGTGGCGGTGAATTGTGAAAAGGAAATTGCGGTGCAATGTTTATGATGTGATATATATATATATAAAGAGTTACAGTAAAGGTGGAAATTATATATTATGCTTATTGTACAATGTTTATACAAATGATACAATATTTATACATTACTAAGAAGGTGGTGGTAGGTCATCAAATAAAGCCTTGAAAAAATCGTCGGCTGTTAGAGGAGGAGGCAAATTACTCGTCCCAAGTCTGCCCAAAGCAGGAGCACCAAAATCCCTATTACCTTGGTTTTCCAATCTGTCATGATCCTCATCAGAACCCTAGTTTGGTCATTGTTTGTGGGCCTCTAGATGAAGAAGCACTAGGATCCCTGATCCCCTGAAATCGGAAGTCTCGGAAATTTTATTTTAATTAATGATATAAATTTTCAAAATGAGAAGCCTACTGACGACTTGCGATCAACTCTTCTTGAAGATTCTTATTTTGTTCTTCAAGCACCCGCTGTGTTACAGAAAGGAAAAAGGTAAGAACATACATAATCATGCATACATATAACATAAATTACCATGAAACAAGAAAACTTACCAGGTAATTCATATCAATGCCGTGGGGATGAGATGACATATCTGGAGGACTAGAATGAGCAAAAGAAGGAGCAATAAAAGAAGGTCCAACCTCATGATCAAATGAGCCAGCAACCTATAACAATCATCAAAGAATCAAAATAAGTTAAGAAAGAAGCAATTACAATGAAAAATGGTAAAGGTTTACCTGAGAAGTGCCAGCCCCGAGATGTGGAATGAATTTTCCTGCCTCTCCATGATGTTCCTCTTCATCTCTACCCTCATTTTCTTCAGAAATTTCCCATACACCAACAGGAGATACATCAAAGTTGAAGAGCCTTATTTGAATAAAATGGGCATAAGATGCACTCGGCAAATAGATAAATGTTTCAACACCATAACCGTGCCGAGCCAACCACCATGATTCCTCCGACATTGATATAATATTTAATGTATATTCCAGGCAATGCACTGGGACCCTCCATATCTCTGGACCAAGAAACCACTATAAACTCTCTCTCCAAAAAACCAGCCATAAACACTAGGCCAACGATGACTCGGCGAGTATGATGGAAAGACAGTGCAGCATTCATGAAGGGAGTCCAGTTTGTTCGCTCTTCTGGGTTCCAACAGGTCACATTCACCTGCAAAATGACATAAGGTAAGTATACTTTCATATAAATTTTAAAGTATACTAATGCTATTTTACCTGGTCCTAGGTAAGCGGCTCAACACGAAGCGTTGAGTATGCAAATGGTGAGAGCCGAGAACTTCCACGTGATTTGACAACAAGAAATTCAATCTCGGGTACCCGACTCTCTCTCAGAAAATACTAGGCACCCTGACAAGGTTGTGTTCATATGCCCATGCCTACAACAATAATAAAAATCAAATTCATGCAAGAATAAGAATGGAATTGATATTGGTGGAAGAAGAATACCTCGACAACTACCATAAAGCCAATAAAAGACTTCTTATTTCGGCAAATTTTGTCAAGACCATGGTAAAGACAAGCAATGCCAGCTTCACCCCAGCCATAAAGTGGTACCATCCTAAAATAAGAAAGGGCCCTCAACACTGACAAATGGATGGCGAATTCAGTGTTGCCTAAGATGGTTGACCCAAGCAAGTAATATAAAAATCCTCGAGCATACTGTTGGGCCATGTCTCTATGAACCCGTCCTTCGTAGTTGATCCAATAACTACGAATTGGCTCAATTTTTTTATCTCAAAAGGCCCTTTATATGATGGTTCCATACCAATTAATTGTTGAATTTCTTCAAATGTCAAAATATCGTTGGTCAGAGAAAGCGAAACACCATCATACCAAAGGCTGGTTATAGCAGCAATGTCAACTGGACCGATTGTCATTTCTCTAATGGGCAAGTGAAAAGTATGAGTTGTGTCCAACCATCGTTCTGCAAGTGCCTGGACTACACTCTGGTCTATCAAATACTCCTCGGATGGTAATTGTAAGATGAAGCTCTCAAAGCCGCAATCTCGGATAATTTACCTTACCAGAGAAGGCGCTACATCATACAATTGTCGGGCTTTGTAGATACACCCTCCGACCCAAACAACGCAACGATCACGCTAACACGGAGCCAGGTAAGTTAACACCAGGTAAGTATATCATTATTCTATCTACTTAAATTCTTAAATTAATACATTTTTTCTAAATTTTCTAAAAACAGAATAACAATTAAAAAAATAACAAAATCAAAAAGAAAAAATAACAGAAAAAAAAGAAGAAAAGAAAAAAATAAATAATTACTTGGCTCTTTTGATTTGAACTACGATGAAGCGACATCCAACTAGTAGACCTATATTTCCATCTTCATGATGCTGAATAAACTCCAATAACTCAGCATTAGAATGAATTCCTAATATTGAAGCAAGCATTTTTTTTCAAAACAATATGCTAAATTTGAGAGAATTATAACTATTAACGAAAGGAATGAAAATTTGCTGTGAATGAAATGAAGAAATTCGTTCGTTTATATAAAGGAACGACAAAGAAAAAGACAATTCAAAAAGTAAATTTTACTATTGATGAATAGTAAATTTTACTATTGATGAATAGTATTTTACTATTTACAATAGTAAAATACTATTTATAAATAGTAAATTACTATTTACAATAGTAAGATACTATTTATAAATAGTTGGTTACTATTTATGAATAGTAAATAATGCATAAACAGTGACTACATGGTAAATAAACAGTAAATTCAATCATTCAATTTAATCATTCAAATACTTGCGTGTATATAAATATTTTTGCACTGTTAAAATATTTTTACACGTAGGGGGCAAGGAGAAGATATATGCATAAAAATTAGCTAAATTTTTTGCAAACAAAATTTATATACTACTCACTATAGTTTATTTTTGTAGATAGTTAAATCTCTATCAGCTCGGGTCCAGAACCCAAATTATCCTTAGGTCCAAAACCTAAAATCTCTTCTAAGTTCAGAACTTAGCTCGGGTCCAGAACCCAAATTATCCTTAGGTTCAGAACCTAAAATCTCTTCTAAGTCCAGAACATAGCTCGGGTCCAAAATCCAAATTATCCTCAAGTCCATAAACTAAAATCTCTTTTAAGTCCAGAACTTAGCTCAGGTCCAGAACCCAAATTATCCTTAGGTCCAGAACCTAAAATCTCTTTTAAGTCTAGAACTTAGCTCGGGTTTAGAACCCAAATTATCCTCAGGTCCCGAACCTAAAATCTCTTCTAAGTCCATACTTAGCTCAGGTCCAAAACCCAAATTATCCTTAAGTCCAGAACCTAAAATCTCTTTTATGTCTAGAACTTAGCTTGGGTCTAGAACCCAAATTATCCTTAGGTCCAGAACCTAAAATCTATTCTAAGTCCAGAACTTAGCTCGGGTCCAAAATCCAAATTATCCTTAGGTCTAGAACCTAAAATTCCTTTTAAGTCTAGAACTTAGCTTAGGTCCAGAACCGAAATTATCCCTAGGTCCAGAACCTTAAATCTCTCTTAAGTCCAGAACTTAGCTTGAGTCCAGAACCCAAATTATCCTTAGGTCTAGAACCTAAAATCTATTTTAAGTCCAGAACTTAGTCCGGGTCCATAACTCAAAATTACCCTTATGTGCAGAACTTAAAATTATTCTTTGAGTCCAGAACTCAAACCGGGTCTAGAACCCAAAACCTCAACCATCTTAGAAAAATTAAGTTTTATTGCTTTTCACTCTCTTTTACTAAAGTCTCAGATCGTTCAAGCATAAGGCAAACTGTAGACCCTTAATTTTTGATCCAGTCCGATCCAATATATTATAAATAGTCCAAAATAATTTTTGTGTTATCTTAATTAAATTATATTTGTTTTAGTATTTAGTTTTTATAATTTTTAAAAATTATTATAATAATAATAAATAATAATAATAAATAAATAAAAATAAAAATAAATCGGCGACGAAAAAATTCGTTGCCGAAAGCCATTGGACGAAATGGCCTTGGCCATTTCGCCTGCTGTGAGCGGGGATTTTTTCCCCCACTCCAGGTGGAATGGTTCTTGCGAATTTGACACTGTTTAGGCTCGGGGCCTTAGATAACACAGACTTAAGTCTGGAGAAAATGGAGTCGCCACCCGAACGGGCCGGGAAAAAGAAAGGGGTTGATGACTCGATTCCTAAGGAATCCCCAACCCCCTAATGGGTTCGGAAAGTTGGGTACGTATGGGGAAGGTGAGAAATGGCCCAGCACCCCCCATAATGCCCTGTTCATTGGAACCGGCCTCCTTTATAGGTCTTAATATTATAAAATTCTTAACTATAACAATATTATCCATATTACACATAACAATTAAAATAAAAGCATCATTATATTAAAATCAAAGCTATGTTTAAAGAAATCAAATAAATGGACACCCATCCGAAGATGAAAACATGTCCTTACATCATAATTGTCTAAACTAAATAGGACACCCACCAAAAGGTAGAAACATGTCCTTTACATTGGTCTAAAATATAAAAGTGATTTAGATTAGATGATATTTAACTAATGAGGTACCCACAAAGTGGAAACATACCTCTTACAATATTTGAAAATAAAAAATAAATCGACAAAAGTAAATAACCATTAATAATAAATAAATCATTATCAAAGATATTAAACATCAGTTAAAATATATGATAAGCACTCATCCATGATAAATTAAATAAATCAACCACCAAGGCATATCATAGACTACATAATCAAAACTAGAATTAAATAAATATATAATTTTGGGTTCACATCTTAAAATAAGATTTTAGAATTTTAATTTACTAAATTAGGGCTTTAGAAAAAGGAAAGTTAAATACACGGACGCATAATACACAAATGAATATTGACCCTTTTAGAAAATAGGGTTTTGAAATTGGAAGAAACTAATGTTATTTTTAAAAGAATAATACTTACTCTGTGATTTTGGAAAGAAGGATTAGTTAGGGTTAAAGCTTTTGATGCTTAAAAAAATAAGGCTACTGACTTTTGGAATAGAGATTAGGGTTTTGGGATTAATAAAATGATTTAGGGTTTTTGGTGTCTTGGAAAATATGTTTGGTTTTAAGATTTGTGAAAATAGTTTAGAGTTTTATAAAGTTTTTGGAAATAAGCAAAACGGTTTAAGGTTTTTGGAAACAGAAAAGTAATGAATTAAGGTCTTTTGGACATAGAAGAAATAAATTTAGGGTTCTTAGGGTTTAGAAAAAACAAAAAAGTATTTTTAGGGTTCTAAAGGTTCTTGGAAACAGAAAGTATTTTTTTTAGGGTTTTTGGATTTTGAAGAAACAAAAGAAACAATTTTCAATTTTGAGTGATGAAGCTACTGTAAAGAAAATAAATAAAGAAATTAGAAATTCAAACCTTCGTTCGTTGGTTCCACCAAAAATTGCTTCTTGGATGAACAAGGACAAAGGCAAGGTTGCTGCCTTTGATAAATTGTTGATAACATTGCTTGTTCTTCTCATAATCTAAAATTCATGTTCCTCTTTTTTAAAGTCCGATCATTCATCCCCCTTTGCTGTGTCTTTTTAGTGTTATTTATAGGAAATTTATATGATTAATTTCAATTGTTTAAGGAAACTATGTTTAATTAGGAAAAGAAAACCGAAACCAAAAAAATTACATCGAAAAAAATTTCATGGGAAAAATTGCGATAGCTGCGAGGGATTACGAGCGAAAACTGGCGAGCGGGCGCACGCTGGCGGGCTGCGGGCCATTTCGTCCAACACTTTCTGCGATGAATTTTTTCATCTCCGATTTTTTCATCGTCGATTTTTATTTTTATATTTATTTATTTATTATTATTTTATTAAAAATTATAAAAAAATAAATATTAAAATAAATATTATTTAATTAAAATACCACAAAAATTATTTTATACTATATAAAATATAACTGACCGGACCGGGTCAAAAATTAAGTGTCTACACCTGCAGGATTTTCCTGATGGAAAAATGGCTTCGCCTGTAATTTTCTACTCCAGCACTTATAAGCTCGCAGCACGTAGCAGTTTTTGCCAGCGAAATTTTTCCGACGCAATTTTTTCCGAAAGCAAATTCTATTTGATTTCGGTTTCCTTTTCCTAATTAATGATAATTTCCTTAAACAATTGGAATTAAGCTTCCAAAATTTCCTATAAATAACACTAAAAAGACAAAGAAAAGGGAGATGAACGATCGGACTGAATTTTAAGGGGACAAACTCTTGGGGGAAAATTTTTGGATTGGAACTTGGTGATCGAAATTTGGATTACAGAAAACCCTAACAATCAGCAAGCAATCAAGAATCAATCAAAGACAGCAACCTTGCCTTTGTTTTTGTTCATCCAGAAGTTAATTTTGGTGGAACCAACTACGCAGGTTTGATCCTTAATCATAAACTACTCATAGCTTTGTTTCTTTGATTCATAATAATATACATAAAAAACTTTGATCTATAAATATGTAGTAACGTTGATCTTCATTTCAATGACATAAATGATCTTTTTTGTTTCTTATAAACCTCGAAAAACCCTAAAAATACTTTTCTGTTATTCTAAACCTTAAAAACCCTAAAAATACTTTTTTGTTTCTTCAAAACCTTAAAATCCTAAATCGTTCCTTCTATTTCCAAAAAACCTAAAAAAATACTCTTTTGTTTCCAAAAACCTTAAATCGTTTTTCCTATTTCCAAAAGCTTTTAAAAACCCTAAACTATTTTCTTCTAATTCTTTTCCAAAATTTCCAAATGTTTTGTTAAATATCCAAACACTAAACTCACTTTACAGTTTCTAAAAAATCATAATTGCTTTATAAAACTCTAAACTATTTTCTTCAACTCCAAAACCAAAACAGTAAACCCCCAAACCAATAATCTAAACCCTAAGTTTTTCTAAACCCTAATTCTCTCAAAACTAATACGTAAACCCTAGTTTTCCTAAATTCCAATCCTTAAAACCTTAAAACCTTATAAACCTAAACATTCAAACCCAATATAGTAAATCCAAAATAATAATCTAGTAGCTAAGAATTATAAAGCTAAGTGTTTTAAAGTGTCCAACCCTAATTTCATAATTTTACCCCTCAAACCCTAATTTGATTAATCAAAGAACCTTATTAATTTCTTAAATTATAAAACCCTAATCCATTTCTATTCTCTTAAAACTTACATTAGCCTATATAAATAACAATAATAATACCTTAAGGTTCCAAAACCCTAAATATTAATTAAAGAACTTTAGATGGAAACAGTAAACATCAATTTATATCTTTACTTGCTTTATTTGAATATGTAGTTCATTATATGCTTTGATTTATTTTCAATGCTTGATTTATTTAATTTATCATGGATGGAAGTTTATTATATATTTTGATTAATGTTTAATATCTTTAATAAATGATTTATTTATGATGAATGGTTATTTACTTTTATCGATTTATTTTGGATTTTCAAATGTTGTAAGAGGTATGTTTCCACTTTGTGGGTACCTCATTAATTAAGTTCTATGTAATTTAAATTGCTTTTATATTTTAGAGCAATGTAAAGGACATGTTTCTACCATATGGTTGGTGTCCTATTTAGCTTAGACATGGATGATGTAAGGGCATGTTTTCATCTTCGAATGGGTGTCCATTATTTGTTTTGCTTGGACATTGCTTTGATTTTAATATAACGATGCTTTATTTCATGTAATATGGATAATATTGTTATATTTAAGAATTTTATAATATTAAGACCTGTAAAGGAGGCCGGTTCGAATGAATCGGGCGTTGTGGGGGTGTTGGGCCATTTCTCATCTTCCCCACACGTACCCAACTTTTCGAATCCATTAGGGAGTTGGAGATTCCTTAGAAATCGAGTCATACACTCCTTTCTTTTTCCCGGCCCGTTCGGGTGGTAACTCCATTTTCTCTGGACTTAGGTCCGTGTTCTCTAAGGCCCCAAGCCTAAATCGTGCCAAAGTCGCAAGAACCATTCCACCGGAAGCGGGAAAAAAATCCCCGCTCATAAGAATAAAGCAAGGAAAAATAATACAACACATAAGAAAATAATTAAATAATCAAAAAGAAAATAAATAAACACATCTTAATATTATCCTATTAAGGAAATATAGTGCGCTATGATGAGGGTCGCGCATACAGCGGTCCCGCTAGCCGATTAGTGGGCATGGGTCAAGGGGGTAGCGCCCCTAAAAGGTAGTTGATTTACATAATATGGTTTTGTTGGCGAATTATGGCTTCTATGTAAACTAGGTTTTTATATTTATAGAAATTAAGGTTTTTTAAGGTTTTAGAAAATAATCAAGGTATTAGGGTTTTGAAAAAATAAGATTAGGGTTTTGGTTTTAGAAAATAGATTTAAGATTTTGCTTTTAGAAAACAAAATTAGGGTTTTTGGTTTTAAAAAAATATGATCAGGGTTTGGAAAGTTTGGAAAAGATATTGGCGTTTGGAAATTGGAAAATTATTTAAGGTTTGGAAAAATCTCAGTTAGCGTAAACTTTCAAACTCTTTTAATAATTAATTTTTGATAAACATCAATATGGACTATGGCTTACTGGACATGTTTAAGCTAATGTTAGTGTATTGATGAACATAAATTGAATGTATCTAAGTTACTGGAACTATTAGATTACTGAAATAAATATGATCACTATGAAGAAACATCATCAGAACTCATGTTGAGTTTTAATTAAAATTAGCTTAAAAGATGTACCTTTGTTTGTTGGTTTCACCAATAATTAAACGTTGATCCAAACTCTTTACTTACACCAATATGAAATTCTTGTTTTAATAAAATCAAGACAATGAACTACTGCCTTGGTTGATAATTTTTGCTTCGTTGCTCTATGTTAATTACCAATGGTTGCTCCTTTTTGCTTAATGTTTCCCCCTTTTATTAACATTAAACCTTTTATTTATAGGCAAACAATAATTAAAAACCCTAAACCTAATATGCCAAATCCATCTTTTAAAAATTCTAACTTAATTAGGAAACCAAATGGCCAGACAAAACATAAAATACCTCAGTACCATATCGATCTGGGTAACCAGATTGACATGAGCCATGCTCATGTCAACTTGGGTGCCCATGTCGACCTGGGCCACCCGACTAAGAATAGTATTATATTTTTAGTTAACGGACCGAATAGTTTCAATTTGGACTGGACAAATTTTATTTTAGGGTTTCAAACAGTTGAATTTATGCCTTTCAAAATCAAACCAACTTATTTAAAAATTGTAAACTAGGTTTAAATCTTTAAAAGTCAAATCGAATTTATTTTGGCATTCTTTAATCATGTCCATACCAATTCAGGGCAAAAATTAAGGGTCTGTAATTAGCCCCTTGCTTGAAAAATCTTGAATTGATTCAGAGAGTGAAAAGAAACATGTCTATTGAATTAATTTTGGTAGAAATGAATTGGACTCTGGACCCGATTTTGGATTTAATTTGGGTTCTGAAGCCGAGATGATTTGGGTTTTGGACTTAAAATGGTTTGGATTCTGAGCACGGATTGAGTTCTAGACACGAAAATGATTTGGATTTTGGACCCGAGCTGGTTTGGGTTATAGACCCAATTTGAGTTTCAGACTAAAAAAATATTTAGATTTTAGACCTGAGTTAGTTTGGGTTATGGACCCGGATTGAGTTATGGACTCAAAAAATGACATTGGATTCTCAACCCAAGACTAGATTCTTTAATAAAAAAAGATCACCTTTAGCTCATCTAGCTTGGTTGACCTTTTGTCACTTAAGAATTGTGGCTTTCTTCTAGCCTATAGTACCAATCTTTAATGGATTACGGGTGTTTACTCTTCAAAAATGGATCTTTATTCTTTGAAGTTGGGTCTTTACCCTTCAAGATGGATCTTTATCCTTTGGAGATTAGGTCTTTACCCTTCAAAAATGGATCTTTATCCTTTGAAAGTTGGGTCTTTACCCTTCATGATGTATGTTTATCCTTTGGAGATTGGGTCTTTACCCTTCAAGATGGATCTTTATCCATTAGAGATTGTCTGCATTGGCTTCAGCTCTTCTAGCTGGACTGATCTTTAATTTTTTGCATCATCATTCTTTTGGGGTTCTTACTTTCTTCTTGTTCCATTCTTTTTGTTCTTCCTTTTGCAAAAAAACACAGTTATTTTTTAGCAAACGCTTATTTCCTCTCTTTTCCCCCTCCGTGGCAAAATATTGAAAGTGAGTGTGAAAATGTTTTGTACACGCATAAAATCAGTAATTGAAAAAAAGAGGAAGTTTTGCCCCCTGTGTATGCTCAAACCAATTATTTTGTTCCTATGTATGCTCTGATTGATGTTTGCATTTTGTCTGATTTTCTGCACTAACACTCATTAGAATTTTTGTAAAGTGACTAGATCTTCCTCAAGCAATATGCCTTCTATGCCCCCTAATTCCATATTTGCTTCATAGAGTATATGTTGTTCATTTTAACAAAGAATAGACAATGCAATGTTTATGCTTATGTATGCATGAGAATAATGCTTACATTGGTTCTAATGATTCACAAACTAAAGTGATCAGCTGAAGTGTTTCCAAGGATTCCTTCAAGATACTAGGTCAGGTATTGCATTAGAATTAACAAAAATCTTCACATCTATGGCTTTTATCTTTTGATGTTGAAAACATGAGTAAGGGGGGCCCAAGCAGCATAATTAGAGACACGAGAAACATCCATTTCAATACATTTGATTGGTGACTGCTTTATAATCTTGCAAGTGATCCTTTTATTAGCCCACTTTTTCCTAATATATCCTTTGAGGTTAGAAGATGCAACACACTTCCCTAAACTTGAAGGTTTATGTAACAAGAAAATAGCTTATTTTTAAAAATCAAATGTTGACTTTGCCAAATCAATGTCAATTTATGTCAAGACTCGACTTTCCTAAATTAACATATCTATAACACAATAACCCTAGTTACCATACTAAACTCGAGAATCATTTCTGTTTAAGAATGAAATATTGCACTTCAGATAGGCACATACACATTACTTGGCCAGTGGTCTCATTTAGTTTAAATATTATCTATCCATATGCGTGCTTATCCAAATAATCTCCACTAATAGACTTTACCTACCTACCAAGAGAGATCAACAGGACTTTATTAGGCTTGAAATGGGGTCTATAAGGGACATAGTTTAACGAAGGCCATTTTCAAATTTGAGCTACTATGATACTGCTAGTAAACCCTCACACTATAAACTTCCTTGTTGGAATTTGTACACTATTGGAAGCATGAAAAAATAGAGATTTGAAGATTCTTTTATTGGCATTAATCTGGATCTTGATTCAGACAGTCATTGCCTTTGTAAAAAGTTTGAGATCCTCATTCTTTTCCCTTTTCTTCTTTTTTTTCTTTTTTAGCATTTTATCATTTTGTCCTTTTTCTCTGTAGGATTATAAAGTATAGGACTTTCAAGAATACTGACTAGGAGGCGTGATGGGTCTCATGAACTAGATGGTCTTTCTCTGATTTTGGTTGAATCTCTAGTTGGATTGGACCAATTCAAGTCAATCTATCCTCATAATCTAAGTAGGATTCGTCTGCTTGCTTTTGGTAAGAAGCACTTGGTTGGCTTTCTAAATTGTTCTTTTGGGGTTTTATTTTCTTTTTTCTCTTTTATTTTCCTCCCTTTTTTCTTTTTATTTTTTTTACTACTTTTTTTTTATTTTCCTAGCTCCAAGAGAGTTGTCTTGTTTGCATAATTCTATGCTTCTAGCTATGGATGAGTAGATTGGATTGGGTCTGATTAGAGTGAGCCTATTTCAGTGAGGAGGGACCCTTGAGTGCCTTGATAGATCTGAGATATTAAGTCAAATTCAAGTAAACTTCAACTATCTTTATGATATTGGCTATACCCTCTTCCTTGATCTTCTTTAATCTTTGGTACCTTAGTGATCATCAGACTTGCCGTAAGTACAATAGCTCAAGGTCAGTTGTTGGGCTTTACAAGCCAATAAAAGCAAGCTAAAATATCATGAGGGATCAAAGGGACAACTAGGGATTGTTATTTAATTGGGTGGATTCTAGTTTTTTGCTAATCAAACAATGCCTAGATCATTTCTTCCTTAAATAAGCAAAGTTCAGTTTTGCCACGATGCTCATCAAAGCATGTTCTAAGATTGATTAGAACCTAGACTAAGGTAATTATGTAGGAGCCCTCTCTAAATAAGCAAACACAACTCAATTTTATAGAATAACTCCCTCACCAAATAAAGTCATTCGAATCATGATGCATAGATACACTAATTTATGAATATGAAGGTAGACTCGTCATCGATTGAGTACCAAAATAAACAAAGACCAACATAAATAAAAAGTTGATAAAAGCAATTTATTCAAACAATCTTAATTAAAAATATAATTGTTCGATAAAACATTAAACAGAGAAAATGAAACAAAAAACAAACAATTTAAGGGAAATTTGTTGAGTTGGAGTCAAAAACTTGCTTCATCTACTTTGAAATGTTAGGGGCAAAAGCCAAAACTAGTAACCCCTTCCTCAGCAGTGTCTCCATATGTATCTTGAAAAGATGACAAGATAAAACCTTCCATCAATCCTCTTTCTATCATGAAGGTGACTGGCAGTGGCACTCTTCCTGCAAAGGATTGCTTTAGGTGTTAGGCATATTAGGTTCAGGCAACTTTCCACTGTCAATCAAATTTTGGATCTCATGTTTGAGTCACAAAAATTTGTCTGTCTCATGTCCCCATGTCTGGTGAAATTGACAAAAGGCTTTAATATCAAATTTTGGTGGTAAAGGATTCGTTAAAGGTCGAGGGGCCAATGGGTTAAACTATCATTTCTTTTACAGCTTGTTAAAGACCCAAGAAAAGGTTTCCCTAGATCTAAAAATTATCTTCTATTGGCTTGACCAGTTGTATTGACATCCACTGCATTATGTATACTCTAACTGCCCGATTATTAATTCCACCTTTTATTCTTTCTTCTAGAAAAATGGCTCTTTCCTCGTTCCCATTCTTCTATCTGTAAGCCAGCTTGGAGAAGATCTTTAAAATTCGTTATGAGGGTATGAGACATCCGTTCATGTAGACTGGGCAGAACACCCCTTACTATCATTTGAATCTGGTCAAACCCGTCTGGTCCCTTCTTAAGTAGTGCAACCTTATTTCTCCACCTCTTCACATAGTCAACAAAATTCTCATTCTGCTTCTGTCTGATTGACTCAACCTCCATTAGGGTCACTTCTAGTTCGACATTGTACCCATATTACTGAATAAAGGCTTTGTACAGCATATTCTAATCTTTTTGGTTACTTTCATCCAAAGTATTAAACCAGTTCTACACAATAGGGTCCTAAGAAAGCATAAAGTACCTTAGAGTTTGAGCTTTGATAGCTCGAGGAGATTGCATGGTAGTGATGTACTTTTTGACATGCTGGTGGGGATTTTCAGTACCATTTTACCAAGCAAAAGAAGGCATTTTGAACATGTAAGGGACTTCTTCTTCTTCTTCTTCTTCTTCTTCTTCTTCTTCTTCTTCAGTTTTCATCTTCTTTTCGAACTTCTTCTGTAAATCAACAATCATTTTTCCACATTTGAGGTTTCAGTCTTCTCAAAAGTTGCCTTCTCCACAACCTTGGCTCCTCCTTCTTAACTTGAAGATCTTGGAAATACTGAGACTAGTCATCATCATCATCGGCAACCACCTTGTCATCATTAAAGGCTACTTCCCCAAACTCAGGCTTTCACTTGTCTTTCGGCTTATTAGTACTAGCAAATGCTTCGGCAGTATTCAAAAACATTACAGCCATTTGGCTTTTCATGGTCTCAGCCAAGACCCCCTTTAGCTCTTTCATATTGGTGTTGATTGCATCATCTACCATCTTTTGAATTTGTTCAGGTTCCATTGCTTTTGATTTGAAATTGACTAAATTCTCACTGAACTCTAAGTCACTGGCGTAGGTTGGGTTGTCATAGGCTCTTGAACTGCTGTACTCTAGGGCTGTGAGACATAAAGGATCCATGATATGAGATGCAATACATGTATGCATGTATGCATGGATGCACATGTAACAAACAAACAAAACAAATCAACTTAATATAGTAGGAACAAACCTTCCAAACATATAACTTTCACACACGAATGGCAAGTTTCTTTTCCTAGGTATATGGTCAACAAAATATCAACATGGGATATTTTATTTTCGATCAATTCACTCGGACGGTTTAACCAATAATTGTATTTTCAAATTAGAAGTCAGTTCATGATAACTCCCATTAATTAAGCTTTAATCTATTAGATTAACAAAAGATAGCTTTTATGCTATATTGGATTAAAACTAAATTAAAAGGTTTATCATAAATAGATTTTCCCTTTGGAAAAGCAACTAATGATTGATGCTTTAAACAAGCCAATGATTAATAAATCTAGTGTAAACTAGGCCCATAATTGATTTTAAATATTCCATAATTTACTTAAATAGTTGTAAGCCCATTCAAAGAAAAGATTTGTATTTTGAATAAAAAAAATAATTTTGTTTCAAAGCCCATTATAAAAGTTTTGTTTCAAAATGAAATTTAGGCTTGGGCCAAGAGATGAAAAATGTTTATGTTCCAAAACCCATTGAAAAAGATTTGAAAATATATTTTGGGCTTTGTGCTTAGCTTATGAGGTGAAAATAATTTTTGACCCATCATGGAAAAGGCTTTATGTCTAAAGAGCATCCTGAAAAAGTTTTGAAAAATAGTTTTGGCATTTTGGGCTTAATAATTATTTTGGGCTTACAATATAATTAGGTAATATTAGGAAAATAACAAACCAAATAAGCCATGGTTCAAGCCAAGATCTATCAATCATAGTCAAATAGCAAGCATTTGAGTAAAAACCTAAGGAAAGTAACTAGGCCAACTACATGGGCTTTAGTCTTTGGGTTGAAAAGCTTAGGTTCCCATAGCAAGTATATACTAAATGGAATGAGGCTATGAGTGGTTATTCCATGCTCAATCTCCATACCTTGAGTGAAGGTATGGTATCCCTTACATAACACAATACGGGTTACATGAGCATCCTAACACATGCACACAATGCAAACTAAATGATGCAATGGACAATATCATAAAAAGAAAGAATAAAATAATATAAAGACCAATGTAATAACTTCTCTTATCCCCAGTGGAGTCATCACTTTGATCAGAGATTTGTTCCTCCACTCAAGGTGGAATGGTTCTTGCGACTTCAGCACTGCTAGCCTAAGGGCCTTAGAGAACGCGGGCCTAAACCTGGAGAAAATGGAGTTGCCACCTGGACTGGCCAGGAAAAAAAGAAAGAGGTGGAGTTTTTAATTACTAAGGAATCCCCAACTCCCTATTGGGTTTGGAAAGATGGCTACACATGGTGAAGGTGAGAGGTGGCCCAGCACCCCTATAGCGCCCGGTTCATTGGAATCAACCTCCTTTTTAGGCCTAGATATTATAAAATTCTTAAATATTATGATATTATCCATACTACATTCAAATTAAAATAAATAAAAATTCATTGTATTGAAATCAAACAAATAAATAAATGGACACCCATTAATTGATGGAAACATGCCCTCACAAATGTCCAAAAGTTTACAAAACGAAAACAAAGTAAATAAATTGGGACACCCACCATAGGTAGAAATATGCTCCTTACATCAATCCAAAGTCTTTGAAAAAAACAAAAATTACATAAACTAAATAAACAAGGCACTCGTGCTTGATGAAAATATGCCTTTTACAATTCCATTTAAAAAAGCATATAAATCTAAGGAAAAGAATAAAGCAAGAAAAAATAATACAAGACATATGAAAATAATTGAATAATTAAAAATAAAAAAACAAACACATCTTAATATTATTCTATTAATGAAATATAGTGTATTACGATGAGGGTCGCACATACAGTGGTCCTGCTAGCCAGTTAGTGGGCATGGGTCAAGGGGCAGCGCCCCTTGCTGGGGAGCGAGGACAGTGCCCTTGAAAGATAGACGGTTTACATGATAAGGTCTTGTTGGGGAATTATGGCTTCTATGTAAACCAAGTTTTTATATTTATAATAATTAAGGGTTTTTAGGATTTTAGAAAATAACCAAGATTTTAGGGTTTTATAAAAATATAATTAGGGTTTTGGTTTTAGAAAACATATTTAAAATTTACTTTTAGAAAATAGAATTAAGGTTTTTGGTTTTAGAAAAATATGATAAGGGTTTGGAAAGTTTGGAAAAACATATTGGGGTTTGGAAATTGGAAAATTATTTAGGGTTTGGAAAAATCTCAGTTAGCGTAAATTTTCAAACTATTTGAACAATTGATTTTTGATAAACATCAATATGGAGTATGGCTTTCTAGGCATGTTTACACTAATGGTAGTGTATTGATCAACATAAATTGAATGTATCTAAGTTAATAAAACTATTAGATTACTGGAATAAATATGATCAATATAAAGAAACATCATCAGAACTCATGCTAAGTTTTAATTAAAATTAGTTTAAAGGACCTACCTTCGTTTGTTGGTTCCAACAATAATTAAACATTGATACAAACTCTTTGGTTGCACCAGTATGAAATTCTTAGTTAAATAAAATTAAGACATTGAACTACTGCCTTGTTTGATAATTTTTGCTTCCTTGCTTTATGTTAATTCAAATGCCTAAACCTAATATGTCGAATCCATAATTTAAACAAATTCTATCTTAATTAGAAAAGCAAATGGCAAGCTAAAACATAAAATATGTCAAGACCATGTCGATCTATGCAACCAGATCAACATGAGTCTTTGGCTCATGTCGACCTTGGAACCTAGGTCGACATGATCCTTGGCTCATGTCAACCTGGGCCACCAGATCGACATAAGCCATGCTCATGTTGACCTAGGCCCTCCAAGTCAACACGACCAATGGCTTAAGTCCCCTAGGGCCTCCACGACTCAAAACAATATTGCATTTTTCATTATCAGAATGGACAGTTTCAATTTAGGCAGGACAAATTTGATTTTAGGGCTTCAAATAGTTGAATTTATGCCTTTTGAAATCAAACCAACTTATTTAAAAAATTGTAAATGAGGTTTAAATCTTTAAAATTCAAATTGAATTTATTTGGGCATTCTTTAATAAGGATGCGAGCGGGGATTTTCGCCCCCACTCCCGGTGGAATGGTTCTTGCTACTTCAGCACTATTTAGTCTCGGGGCCTTAGAGAACACAGACCTAAGTCCAAAAAAATGGAGTCACCACCCGGACGGGCCGGGAAAAAGAAAGGGGTGGATGACTCAATTCCTAAGGAATCCCCAACCCCCTAATGGGTCCGCAAAGTTGGGTACGTGTGGGGAAGGTGACAAATGGCCCAGCACCCCCAGAATGCTCGGTTCATTGGAACCGGCCTCCTTTACAGGTCTTAATATTATAAACTTCTTAAATATAACAATATTATCCATATTACACACAATAATTAAAATAAAGCATCGATATATTGAAAATCAAAATAATGTCCATGCAAAACAAATAAATGGACACCCATCCGAAGATGGAAACATGCCCTTACATAATCCATGCCTAAATAGGACACCCACCGAAAGGTAGAAACATGTCCTTTACATTGGTTCTAAAATAGAAAAGCAATTTAAATTACATGATATTTAACTAATGAGGTACCCACCAAGTGGAAACATATCTCTTACATCATTTGGAAATCTAAATAAATCGATAAAAGTAAATAATCATTCATCATAAATAAATCATTCATCAAAGATATTAAACATGAAATATAAAATATACATTCATCCATGATAAATTAAATAAACAAAGCATTGAACTTAAATAAACCAACAAAGCATTGAAAATAAATTAAAGCATATAATAGACTGCATAATCAAATATAAAATTAAATAAAGCAAGTAAAGATTTAAATTAGGGCTACTGTTTCTATTTAATATTCTTTATTTAATATGTTTAGGGTTTTGGAATTTATGGGTTTAAGCTACTGTGAGTTTTAAAGGAATTAAAATGGATTAAAGTTTTATAATTTAAGAGGTTGATAAAGTTCTTTGATTAACCAAATTAGTGTTTGAGTGGTAAAATCATGAAATTAGGGTTTGAACATTTTAAAACATTTAGATTTATGATTATTAGCTATTGAATTGTTATTTTTAGGCTTATTGTGTTTGAATTTTAATATTTAGGTTTATAAGGTTTTAAGGTTTAAAGGATTAGGGTTTAGAAAAATTAGGGTTTAAGGTTTTAAGGGAGTTAGGGTTTAAAAAAACTTTAGGGTTTATGTTAGATAGTTTAGTTTGGGGTTACTGGGGTTACTGTCTTGGTTTAGAAAGTTGAATTAGGATTTTTAGTGTTTCGGAGAATGTATTTGATTTTAGAATTTGAAAAAACAATTTTTAGTCTTATGAAGTTTTATGAAAATAAATAAAATGATTTAAAGTTTATAGAAATAGAAAAGATATTTTTTAGGGTTTTTGGAAAAAAAAAGATTCAATTTAGAGTTTTGAAAAGTTAAAAAGTAGATTAGGGTTTTAAGATTTTGAAGAAATAAAACAACAATTTTAAGATTTTTGGAAAACAAAGAAACGAATTAAGGTTTTTAAGCTTTAGAAAAGGTAAATTAAGGTGCTAGGTTTTTTTTTTAATCAAAAGAAACAATTGGATGATTCAAGCTACTGTGAAGAAATTAGACATTCATACCTTCGTTTATTGGTTCCACCAAAAATCACTTCTTGGATGAACAAGAACAAATACAAGCTTTGCTGCCTTTGATGGATTGAATTTCTTTTTGCTTTCTCAAAAAGTCCAATCGATTTCACTGCCAGAAGGAATTCTTAAATCCGATTTCCTTTAAAAGTTTTCCTCCTCAATTTTGATCCTCCTTCTCTGTGTTGTTTTTAGTCCTTATTTATAGAAGATTTTTATGATTAATCTTAGTTGTTCACAGAATCTAACATTAACTAAGAAAAGAAAACCAAAACCGAATTGAATTTGGTTTTTGAAAAATTTGCGTCGGAAAAATTTCGCTGGCAAAAAAAACTGTTGGGGAAAAATTTTGCTAGCGAAAATGTTGCCGCAGGAGCCTACGAACTTGTGAACGGGGATTTTTGCCCCCACTCCTGGTGGGATGGTTCTTGCGACTTCGGCACTGTTTAGGCTCGGGGCCTTAGAGAACACGGACCTAAGTCTAGAGAAAATGGAGTCGCCACCCGGACGGGCCGGGAAAAGGAAAGGGGTGGATGACTCGATTCCTAAGGAATCCCCAACCCCCTAATGGGTTCGAAAAGTTGGGTACGAGTGGAGAAGGTGAGAAATGGCCCAGCACCCCCACAACGCCCGGTTCATTGGAACCGGCCTCCTTTACAGGTCTTAATATTATAAAATTCTTAAATATAACAATATTATCCATACTACACACAATAAAAGAAAGCATCATTATATTAAAATCAAAGCAACGTCCAAATAAAACAAAACAAATACATGGACACCCATCCGAAGATGGAAACATGTCCTTGCATCGCATGCCTAGATAGGACACCCACCGAAAGGTAGAAACATGCCCTTTACATAAGTTCTAAGATAGAAAAGAAAATTAAATTACATGATATTTAACTAATGAGGTACCCACCAAGTGGAAACATACCTCTTACAACATTTAGAAATCTAAATAAATTGATAAAAGTAAAAGACCATTCATAATAAATAAATCATTCATCAAAGGTACCAAATAACAATAAAAAGTAAACATTCATCCATAATAACTAAAATAAATCAAGCATTGAATTTAAATAGATTAAAGCATAAAAAATAAAACAAAGCATGATAAAATATGGAATTGAATAAGGTAAATAAAAATCCAAATTATAGCTACTGTTTCTATTTAGGGTTCTTTATCTCATGTGTTAAGGTTTTGGAATCCATAAAATTAAGCTACTGTGGCTTTTTTATGGAATTAATATAGATTGAGGTTTTATGTTTTAAAAGGTTGGTAAGACTCTTTGATTAAACAAATTAAGGTTTGAATGATGAAATCATAAAACTAGGGTTTTAGACACTTTAAAATACTTTTAATTCATGGTTTTCAATGGTGATTTCAAGCTTACTGCGGTTTTTAAAGTTTTAAAGGATTAAGGTTTAGAAAAAGTTAGGGTTTAAGGTTTTAAAGGAGTTAGAGTTTAATATTTTAGGTTTAGAAGTTGAATTAGGGTTTTAGCATTTAAAATTAGGGCCTCGGGTGATGAATTTGAATTGGGGTTTAGAAAGATAATTTGATGATTTCATGAGGTTTTGTGATTTTAAACAAACAGATTAAAGTTTTTATAAATAGAAAAAGATGTTTTTTATGGCTTTTTGGAAGAAACAGAACCAAGTTTAAAATTTTGAAAGAAACAGAATCAAATTTTGGTTTTGCTGAAAAATATGTTTGATTAGGGTTTTAAGATTTTAAAGAAGAAAAAATAACAATTTTAAGCCTTTTGGAAAATAAACCAACGAAATAAGGTTTTTTGACTTTAGAAAAACTAAATTAAAGTTTTAAGATTTTAACTTTTGAAAAACACAAAATCCTAGTTTTAGCCACTATGAAAAAATATAAAGAAATTAGAATTTCATACCTTATTTTGTAAGTTGCACCAAAATTACTTCTTGGATGAACAAGCTCAAAAGACCAGCCTTTTAGCCTTTTGAATCCCTTAAATCGTGTTTCTGCTACTTTAAAAATCAATTGAATTCAAGTTTTTCCTTCACGAATTTGGATTTTCTTTTTCATTGTCCCTTTTCGCCTCCTTTAATTTCATTGCCTTTGGTCCTTATTTATAGTGGTTTGATATGGTTTATTCCTAATTAGTCATGGCAAGTAATATTAATAAGAAAAGGAAACTGAAACCTAATTGAATTAGGTTTCGAAAAATTTGTGTCGGAAAAAATTGCGCTGCCAAAAAAAATTACTGCAAGAAAAAATACGCTGCCAAAAAAAATCTGTCGTAGATTTTACGGCACTGGGCGGGCTGCGGGTGACCATTTCGCCTGCTGGCCCGCACGACGATTTTTTCGTCTCCGATTTTTTTGACTCTGATTTTTATTTTTATTTTTATTTTTTTGACTTTTATTTATTTATTTTTATTTTTTATTAATAAAAATTAGATACTAAAGCAAAAATTATTTAACAAAAATTATTTTGGACCAATTAGACAACAAAAGTCATTTAGGACTAAATAAAACATATTGGACAGGACTGAGTCAAAAATTAAGGGTCTACAGAGCTGGGGCGGGCGAAATTGCCTGCGAGCCATTTCGCTCGCTGGAAATTCCTGTGGGCGAAATGGCCCAAGGCCATTTCGTCCCCCTTTTCGGCGACGAAATTTTTCGTTGCCGAATTTTATTTTTATATATTTGTTTATTATTATTATTATTTATTTTTTTATTAATTATAAAAACTAAATACTAAAGCTAATATTATTTAATTAAAATAACACAAAAATTATTTTGGATTAATTAAAATATATTGGATAACACAAAAATTATTTTGGACTTATTAAAATATATTTGATTGGACTGAGTAAAAAATTAAGGGTCTACAGTTTGCCCCCTTCTTGAACTATCTGAGACTTTAGAGAGTGAAAAACAATAAGACTTAATTTTTGATGAGATGGTTACTTGAACTTGTTTTGGGTACTTGGACTCGAGATTGAATTTGATTTGACTGACCTTTTATCAGTTGAGAATTCTGCCATAACTGGTTGTTCCATTTTTATGAATTGTAGGTCTTTACCCACCAAAAATAGATCTTTATCTATTGGAAATTGGGTCTTTAACCTAGGAACATGGATCTTTATCCATTGGAGATTGGGTCTTTACCCATCAAATACGGATCTTTATCCATTGGAAAATGGTGTCTTTACCCTTGAAATATGGATCTTTATCCATTTGAAACGGGTCTTTACCCTTTTAAATGGATCTTCATCCTTTTGGACTTTGGGTCTTTACCCTTGCTTCAACTCTTTTAGCTGGACTGATCTTTTGTCTTTTGCATCTTCATTCTTTTGAAAGTTCTAATGTTCCATTCTTTTGTTCTTCCATTTTGCAAAAATTCAGCTATTTTTCATTGGACCTTGTATCCTCTCTTTTCCCCCTGCATGGCGAAATATTTGCAAGTGAGTTTAAAAATGTTTTATATATAAACTCTAAAAATTGAAAAGGAGAAATTTTGCCCCTTGTGTAGGCTCAAACCCATGATTTTTCTATGTGGGCTTTGATTGATGTTTTTGTTGTCTAGTTCTTCGCACAAGTACATTTTTCTCTTTGCAAAATTATTGGAGCCTTCTCAAGCAATGGGCTTTCCATGCCCTCTTGATTCAATATCTTCTTTTGATTTTTTACCTCGCAGGGCATTCGCTGTTCACTTTGACAGAGAATAGAAAATACAAGACAGGAAAGTGCAATATGATATGCTCATGTATGCATGATATGCATGAATAATACTTATAATGGTTCCATCGACTCACAGACCGAGGTGATCAGCGGAAGTGCTTTAACAGATTTCTTTTAGATGCTCGTTCAGTTCTTGCACTGGAATGATAGAAAGCTTTGTATTTATGGCTTTTATCTTCAAGATGTTGAAAATATGAATAATGGAGACCCCAAGCAACAAAATCAGGGATTTATCTATTTCAAACTATGTCTCAGCATGTCAGTTGATAGCTTCTTCATGACCTTGCCAATAATCATTTCCTTTGCCCAATATGTCCTTTGGAGGTTCAACATACTTCCCTTATCTTGAAGGCTTTGTATGACAAAATGCTTTTTTTTTTTAATTTTGATTTTGAAATCAAATGTTGGCTTTGCCAAATTAATGTCAATGTACCTGAGGACTTGATTTTAAAAATTAACATATCTATAACACGACAACCCTAGTTACCGTACTAAACTCGGGAATTATTTCTATTTAAGCAAGAACTGTTGCACTTCAGATAGGCACATACACATTACTTGGCCAAAGGTCTCATTGAGTTTAAATATTGTCTATCTCATATGCATACTTATCCAAACTATCTCCACTAATAGACTCTACCTACCAAGAGAGATCAACAGGTCTTTGATAGGCTTGAAATGGGGTCTATAAGGAACATGGGTTAAATGAAGGCCATTTGTAAGTGGGAGCTATTGTGACACAATGGACAAACCCTCACACTACAAATTTCTTATTTGAACTTTAGGCAGCTGGGAGCAATCTTGCTAGACTCCAAATTCCTTCTATATCTTCTCGGCATTAATCTGGATCTTGATTAGGATAGTCTTTGCCCTTGCAAAAAGTTTGGGACCCAAATTCATTTCTTTTCTTCTTTTCCCTTTTCTTTCTCTTTATTTTCCTTACTCTTCCCTTTCTTTAAGCATTTTATCATTTTGTCCTTCTTTCTTGTAGGATTTTCAAGTACAGAACTTTCAAGAACTGAATGGTCTTTCTCCTTTTTCTTTGATTTTGATTGAATCTTTGGTTGGGTTGGGACCAATTCAAGTCAAAATGTCCTTATGAACCAAATGGAAGCCTTTTGCTGCTTTAGGTAAAAGAGAACTCAGTTGGCTTTCTGAACCGCCTTTTTAGGTTATATTTCTTTTTCTCTTTTCCTTTTTTTTTCTTTTTTTTTCTTTGTTTGTTTGTTTGTTTTTGTTTGGTTCTAGCTCTAAAAGAGTTGTCTTGTTTGTACCAACTTGGACTTCCAATAATGGATGAGTGGAGTAACATAAATCTTTTTTAACAGGGATAAATCATTTATTACTCTGATATTGTCTTGATATATTGGAAATACTAAGAAAACTTCAACTACCCTTATGGTATTGAGAACTTCACCACTCTTTTGGTCTTGAGAACTTCAACTATCTTCATGGTATTCATTTCTTTCTTTGATCTTCTTGCCTCTTCATCTTAGTGATCATAAAACTTGTCAAAAGTATCACAATAGCTCAGGGTAGATTATTGGGGTTTTTAAGCCAATGAAAAGAAAGCTAAAATTTTATGAAGGCTCAAAGGGACTACTAGGGATTAATATTTAATAGGGTGGATACTAGTTGTTGGTTAACCAAACAATTTCTAGATCATCTCTCCCTTAAATAAGTAGAGTTCAATTTCACCTCGAAAGTTTGTCAAAGCATGTTCTAAGACTGACTAGGACCTAGACAAAGGTAATTATGCAGGAGCCCTCTCTAAGTAAGCATACACAACTCAATGCCATAGAGTAATTCCCTTATATAGTAAAGTCATTCGAGTCATGATGCATAAATATATTAATTCATGAATTATCAAGCTAGATTCCTCATTGGTTGAGCACCAAAATGAACAAAGACCAACAAAATTTTGATGAAAGTAATTTATTCAAACAAACTTGAAAAGCATAATTGTACAAATTAAATATTAAAGAAAGTAGAATCGAAAAGCAACATTCAAGCTAAGGAAAGTTCGTTGAGTTTAAGCTTCTTTTCCTTTCATATCTTCAATATTTCCATCTTGAAAAGAGGATAAAACAAAATCTTCTTCCAATCCTTTTCCCACTATGAAGGTTGCCGGTAAAGGTACTCTTCTAAACTTAGCCAAAGGATTGTTCTTGGTATTGGGCTTGTCCGGCTCCGGTAACTTACCACTATTGATTAGATCTTGGACCTCATACTTCAATCAGGTACATCTATCAGTTTCATGTCCTTGAGTCTGATAAAATTAACAAAAAGCCTTAGTATCAAATTTTGGGGGTAATGGACTAGGCAAAGGTCAAGGAGCTAACGGTTGTAACAACCCTTTCTTTTGCAGCTTGCTAAAAACCCAAGATAGTGGCTTCCCTAATTCTAAAAACTGCCTCATTCCTCCTTGACTAGTGACATTAACATCAGCTTCCTTTTGTGTACTTTGATTGCTAGGCTGATAATTTCCTTTCTCATTCATTCTTATTGAAAAGCGATTCTTCTCCCTTTCCCACTCTTCAATTTGTAGACCAGCTTGAAGAAGATCTTTGAAATCCCTTATAAGGGTGTGAGATATCCTTTCACGGAGATTGGGCAGGATGCCTCTCATGATCATCCTTATTTGATCAGATTCATCGGGCCTTTTCTTGAGCAAAATGGCCTTGTTTCTCCATCACTTCACATAGTCCACAAAATTCTCATTTGGCCTTTGCCTAATAGACTCAACTTCCATTAAGGTAACCTCCATTTCAACATTGTATCTATATTGTTTGATGAAGGCCTTGTATAGCGAATCCCAACTCTAATTGTGTTCCTTCATCTAAGGTATTGAACCAATTTTGGACAATAGGGTCCAATGAGAGCATAAAGTACCTTAGAGTTTGAGCCTTAGTAGCTCGGGCAGACTGCATAGCAGTGATTTACTACTTCACATGGAGATGAGGATTTTTGGTTCCATCAAACTTCGTAAAAGATGGCATCTTGAACTTGTACGGAACTTCTTCATCTAGCTCAAATAATTTGTCAACTTCGGACATTTCTTCAGTTTTCAATTTCTTCTCAAATTTCTTTTCTAAATCAGCAATCATCTTTTCAACATCAGAAGTCTCAATCTTTTCAATAGTTGCCTTCTCAACAACCTTCGGCCCCTTTTTGTCTTGAGGATCTTGGTAGTATTGAGCCCAATCATCATCATCAATGATCATCTTATCATCATCAAAAACTACTTAACCAACTTTAGTCTTCCCATTGTCCTTTGGCTTCTTAATGCTAGCAGATGCTTCGGAATGATTTTCTAAAATTGCAGTCAATTGGTTCTTCATGGTCTCGGCCATGGCCTCTTTTATTTCTTCCATCTTGGCATTGAGGGCTTCATCCACCAATCTTTGAATTTGTTCGGGCTCCATTGCTTTTGGTGAGCAAGTAATTGAGTTGTTGCTAGATTCTTCACTTCCGGTGTAGGTAGGATTGTCATAAGCTTTTGAACTATCGTAATCCAGGGCTGTGAGCCAGAGAGGATCAATGATATGAGATGCAAATATATGCATGTATGTATGTATGCACAAACAATCAAGGATAATTAGGACACTCCTTCCAACCTTATAACATCCACACACGAATGGAGAGCCTCTTTTCCTAGGTATATTGTTAACAAAATACCAACATGGGATACCTTGTTTTCGAATATTTCCCTTGAACATTTCAATCAATAGTTATATTAAAAATAGAAATCAACTTATGATAATTCCTATTAATTAGGTTTTAATCCATTTAAACAACTAATGTAGCTTTTATGCTATATTGGATTAAAGCTAAATTAAGAGGTTTATTATAAGTAGATTTCTCACTTGAAAAAGTAACTAATGACTCATGCCAAAAACAAGCCCATGATTAATTATTCTTAGTATAAACTAGGCTCACAATTGATTTTTGGTATTTCATAATTGACCTAAATATTTTTGCAAGCTCTTTGTAAGAAAAGGTTGGGTGAAAATAATTTTATTTCTAAGCCCATTGTAAAAAGATTTTGGGCTTAGTATTTGGGCCATGAGCAAAAGAATTTTTGATTTATTTTTAGAAAAGTCTTTTGTCCAAAAACCATCTTGAAAAATTTTGAAAATAGCTTTGGTCTTTGGGATTTTAAAGAAATTTTTTTGGAGCTCACAATGTTCTTAGGTCATATTAGAAAAAAAATAAACCAAATAAGCCATGATTTAAGCCAAGATAAATTAACCATAGTCAAACAACATGCATTTAGTGTAAAACCTAAGGAAAGTAACTAGGCCAATTACATGAGCTTTAGTCTTTGAGTAAAAAGGCTTAGGTTCCCATAGCAAGTATATACCAAATGGTAAGAGGCTATGAGTGGTTATGCCATGCTCGATCTCCATACCTTGAGTGAAAGTATGGTATCCCTTACAAAACACAACATGAGTAACACGGGCATCCTAACTCACGAACACGATGCAATCTAAATGATGCAATGTATAATATTATTATAAGAAAGAATAGAATAATAAAAAAACCTACGGAATCAACTTCTCTTATCTCCAATGGAGTCGCCACTGTGAGCGGGGATTTTCGCCTCCACTCCCGGTGGAATGGTTCTTGTGACTTCGGCACTGTTTAGGCTCTGGGCCTTAGAGAACACAAACCTAAGTCCAGAGAAAATGGAGTCACCACCCGGACGGGCCGGGAAAAAGAAAGGGGTGGATGACTCGATTCCTAAGGAATCCCCAACCCCCTAATGGGTTGGGAAAGTTGGGTACATATGGGGAAGGTGAGAAATGGCCCAGTACCCCTACAATGCCCGTTTCATTGGAACCGGCCTCCTTTACAGGTCTTAATATTATAAAATTCTTAAATATAACAATATTATCCATATTACACACAATAATTAAAATAAAGCATCGATATATAGAAAAACAAAACAATGTCCAAGCAAAAAAAAATAAATGGACACCCATCCGAAGATGGAAACATGCCCTTACATAATCCATGCCTAAATAGGATACCCGCCGAAAGGTAGAAACATGTCCTTTACATTGGTTCTAAAATAGAAAAGCAATTTAAATTATATGATATTTAACTAATGAGGTACCCACCAAGTGGAAACATACCTCTTACAACATTTGGAAATCTAAATAAATCGATAAAAGTAAATAACCATTCATCATAAATAAATAATTCATCAAAGATATTAAACATCAAAACATAAAATAAACATCCAACCATGATAAATTAAATAAACCAAGCATTGAACTTAAATAAACCAACAAAGCATTGAAAATAAATTAAAGCATATAACAGACTACATAATCAAATATAAAATTAGATAAAGCAAGTAAAGAATCAAATTAGGGCTACTGTTTCTATTTAAGATTCTTTATTTAATATGTTTAGGGTTTTGAAATTTATGGGTTTAAGCTATTGTGAGTTTTAAAGGAATTGAAATGGATTAAAGTTTTATAATTTACGAGGTTGATAAAGTTCTTTGATTAACCAAATTAGTGTTTGAGTGGTAAAATCATGAAATTAGGGTTTGGACATTTTAAAACATTTAGATTTATGATTATTAGCTATTGAATTGTTGTTTTTAGGCTTACTGTGTTTGAATTTTAATATTTAGGTTTATACGGTTTTAAGGTTTAAAGAATTAGGGTTTAGAAAAATTAGGGTTTAAGGTTTTAAGGGAGTTAGGGTTTAAGAAAACTTTAGGGTTTATGTTAGCTAGTATAGTTTGGGGTTACTGTCTTGATTTTGAAAGTTGAATTAGGGTTTTTAGTATTTCAGAGAATGTATTTGATTTTAGAATTTGGAAAAACAATTTATAGTTTTATGAAGTTTTATAAAAATAAACAAAATGATTTAAAGTTTATAGAAATAGAAAAGATATTTTTTAGGGTTTTTGGAAAAAAAATGATTCAATTTAGAGTTTTGAAAAGTTAAAAAGTAGATTAGGGTTTTATGATTCTGAATAAACACAAACAACAATTTTAAGATTTTTGGAAAATAAAGAAACGAATTAAGGTTTTGAAGCTTTAGAAAAGGTAAATTAATGTTCTACGGTGTTTTTGAATCAAAAGAGACAATTGGATGATTCAAGCTACTGTGAAGAAATTAGACATTCATACCTCCATTTGTTGGTTCCACCAAAAATCACTTCTTGGATGAACAAGAACAAAGACAAGCTTTGCTGCCTTTGATGGATTGAATTGCTTGTTTGCTCTTTCAAAAAGTCTGATCGATTTCACTGCCAAAAGGAATTCTTAAATCCGAATTCCTTTCAAAGTTTTCGTCCTTAATTTTGATCCTCCTTCTCTGTGTTGTTTTTAGTCCTTATTTATAGAAGATTTTTATGATTAATCTTAGTTGCTAACGGAATATAACATTAACTAAGAAAAAGAAACCAAAACCGAATTGAATTTGGTTTCGAAAAAATTTATGTCTAAAAAATTTTGCTGGAGAAAAAAAACTGCTGCGGAAATATTTCAATGGTGAAAAAGTTGCCGCAGGAGCCTGCATGCTGGGGCGGGCGAAATATCCTGCGGGCCATTTTGCCCTCAGGAAATTCCTGTGGGCGACATGGCCCAAGGCCATTTCGTCCCCCTTTTCGGCGACGAAATTTTTCGTCGCCGAATTTTATTTTTATTTTTATTTATTTGTTTATTATTATTTCTTTTTTATTTTTTATTAATTATAAAAATTAAATACTAAAGCAAATATTATTTAATTAAGATAATACAAAAATTGTTTTGGATTAATTAAAATATATTGGACAACACAAAAATTATTTTGGACTTATTAAAATATATTGGATCGGACTGGGTCAAAAATTAAGGGTCTACAAAGGACTGCATCAATTCAGAGCAAAAATTAAGGTTTTATACCTTGGTATTCAAAATAAAGCATTTTCATCCAAACACTCTAAGGTATCCAAAAACTTTAAGGTATGAAATTTTCTACCATTCCAAAGCTCAAAAGAGGTTTTGTTTATCAAAGTCTTTTATAAACATGATTTGAAATATAATATGTGGTATTAATGGCCTCTGCCCAAAAGTAAGATGGTAAATCATACTCATTAAGCATTGTCCTAGCCATTTTAACCAATGTTATTTTAAAATTCTTTGCCATGATCACTTCTAATGGATGTGATTACATAACCTTTTCATTTTGAACTATTTTTGAAAAAAATTTAAAATGATTGAAAGCTTCATTCTTTTGAGCTAAGAAATTAACCCATGTAAACCTTGAGTAATTATCAACAAGCACAAATGCATACAACTTGCCTCCTAGACTAGCAACTCTATTTGGACTAAACAATCTAAATGAATTAGTTCTAGGGGTCCAGATATGCTTACAACATTCAAAGATTTAAATGAACTCTTATGTTGTTTCCCAAATTGACATGGTTCACAAAATTTTTCTTTATTAAATTTCATTTTGAGGGGCCAATCTATAAGTTCTTCTTTACTAATGCATTGTAAATGATCCATATTAGTATGTCCTAGTCTTTTATGCCTAATCCATGCATCACTACTAATGGTAAACAAACATTCAAATGCATTACTAGAATGTAAGTCAATTTTATAAGTATTGCCAATTGTAACTCCTTTGAATACAAGTTCACCATTGGAAGAAGTAACTTTGCATCCTTTTAGAGTCAAAATTTATATTATATAATTTATTACAAATTGACTCACACTAAGAAAGTTATGCTTCAATCCATCAACAAGCCATACATTATCAATCATATTTTTCCCAAGCATGCCAATGGAACCAATGCCTATGATTTTAACTTTAGCATTATTTTCAAAAGTCAAATTACCTCCTTTCTTGTAGGTAAGAGTTTGTAAAAAGCATTGCATTACCTGTCATGTGCCTTGAACATCCACTATCCTAAAGCCAAACATTTTCATTGATAGTATATTTTAGGCATGCCAACAAGATAATAAAATTTATCTTCTTTAAGGTACCTAAATGAACTTGGGTCCTTGGAGATTAGTAGTAGAAGGATCCTCTAATTTGAGATGAGCCTTCCTAATATGGCAAAAGGTTCTCTTATGTCCAAATTTCATACAAAAAGTGCATTGGTATAAGGTTTTATATTTATGCACTCTTTTATTAAACTTTAAAGGACTGTGTACACAATTGCAAGTATATGTTGAATGAAATTGCTTTTGTGCATTTTTGTGTTTGTGTGCATACCTTGTATACATGTATACATGGTTTGCCCTTGGAACTTTAGTTTTAGAGCCTTGTGAACCTAATATAATCCTTTTAGGATTTTTCAATTTGGTGTGTGCATTAGTGTTCTTTACAATGCCAACACTAGAAGTTTGAGTTATAGATACTTTTACAAATGTTGACACATTAGATGTAGTGATAGATGAGCCATTGAACCCTAAACAATTTTTTAAAGAGGGTGAACTTCGATTGTTGATCAATGTGTCTAAGCCCTCTTTTCCCTTATAAAATTTTGAAATAGATTCTTTAAGTTCATTTATTTCATCCTTCAAAACTTTATTTTCCTTAAATACATTTTCTAAGCTGTGTGAGTTTTTAGACATTTCATTGATGGATTTTAATAATTGTTCATTTGATGTCTTTAATTATAAAGTAGAATTTTTGAAGAAACAAAGTCCTTTTCTATCTTAGAACATTTATCTTTGTAAAATTTCATTTTAGAAAATACTTTTCTACTCTAAGGTTCATATGCTCAATTAAGTCACTATCATTTATGGCATCATTAATATTATCATTGAATGCAATAAAGTTCAAAGGTTGAGTACCTACCTCATTGGTGTGATCATCATCCCCAATAGCCATCAGACATATATTAACAATTCCTTGCTCTTCTTCCTCTTCTTCTTCACTTGACTAATCACCATCCCATGTGGCTTTGAATGATTTCTTCTTTTCCTTATCCCACTTCTTTTTTTTCATAAATTTGAAGCAATTCGATTTGATGTGACATGTTTTGCCATATTCATAACATCTTACTTCATTATTTTTCTCTTTATTTTTGAAGGAGGATTTAGTAAATGTACCTTTGTTAGCTTGTAATCTTCTCTTTCTCTTTCAATCACTTATCCATTTTGACAGCATAGCCATTTCTTCTTCATCATCACTTGAGCTCTCAACTTCCTCGATGGCTTTAAGAGCTATTGGTTTTCTTTTATCCTTTTCACCTTGTTCATCTTCCTTTCAAAGGTGAGTAGTTTTCCCACGAGTTCATTGGTTCTCAAAGAGCTAAGGTCATGAGCCTCTTCAATTGAAGAAACTTAGACTCAAAACTCTTCTTCACTCAATGCACTCTCAAACTTTTTCTATTAACATCACCTTCATCATAGATCTTGCTATATTTCTTTAGTTTGTTGACAATGGCAAGCAACTGGTTTGTCATTTTAGTGACCTTCTCATTGGGCTTCATCTTGAAAAGCTCATACTCATGCTCAAACTTTTGCTTTTTTGTGAACCTCACTTGGGTAGTACCCTCATGATAGTTCTCAAGAGTTTTCCAAATGCTTTGTGTACAAGTAAGATGTTGGACTCTCCCACCTTATTCTCTTAATATTAAATTCATCAAGATAGAGGCTACCCTATTGTTCTTGAAATGAGCTCTCACCTTGTCACTTTTCCATTATGCTCTAGGAAGAGGAACTTGGACCCCATCTATTTCATGAGTGGGAGATTTTCACTCATTTTTAACAAATTTCCAAAGCTTTATTCCTTACTATCAAGGAACAAATACATCTTATGTTTTTAGTAAGAGTAATTAGTTCCATTGTAATAAGGTCTAAGGAAGGAATTAGGTTTCCATGCATAAACATCATGGAGTAGGAAGTATAAGTTGATTTAGAGGTGTTTGTTGGTGGAATGGCTGCCATTTTGGATCCAATCTCACACTTAAGCTTCTTGAAATTGATAAGCCTCTGATACCAATTGTTATCCCAAATTATCAACCGAGAGGGGGGTGAATTGGTTGATTTGAGTAGTAATGATAAATTAAAAATTTAAAGAACAAGATGACAAAGATGTAGAAGAAGATTGAGTAGAGAAGAATGAACATAAGATTTTATAGTGGTTCGGATTTACCTCAATCATACATATATTTCCTTAACAACTTGTTAAGGTTCCACAAATCTTGAGTTTTTATAAGCTTAACTCTAACTTGGTGTTTTCACAAGCTCACACTAAAATTTAAAAAGGTTTGAGATCAATCCTCACAACCCTTACAAGAGTTTTCCCAAAGGCTCACTTTAAAACCTAAGTGTTTCAAAGCTAACAGTCAACTTACAATGGTATTTTTTATTCTCACACCTAATACTCAAATAATTCAAATGTTAATTGTAGTAAATGAAATTGAAATTATATTGATTTGGCCATAGGAATTATAATTACCCTTAAATAAGAGGTTTCTTGGGGTATTTATAGCCAATTGGACTTAAATTAGCCATTTGAAGTGGTTCCCACATTCTAGACCCTTAATTTTTTACCATATCCGGTCTGATATTTTTTTATATATAGTCCAAAATAATTTTTGTAGTATTTTAATTAAATAATATTTATTTTAATTATTTATTATTTATAATTTTTAATAAAAATAAAAATGGTAAAGTTAATAAAAAATATAATAATAAAAATAAAAATAAAAATAAAAATAAAAATAAAAATAAAAAAAAATAAAAATAAAAAAATAAAAATCAGCAATGGAAAAATCGGCGACGAAAAAAATTCGTCGCCGAACGTCCAATTTGCCAAGGCCAATTTGCCCGCAGGAATTTCATGTGTCAAAATTGGTTGCCAATTTCGCCGTAGGAACATTGGTCTTCGTTTCAATAACATAAATAATTTCTTTTGTTTCTAAATACCTTAAAGACCCTAATTCTTTTCTTTTGTTTCCAAAACCCTTAAATCGTTCCTTTTATTTCCAAAAACCCTAAAAAATACTTTTCTGTTTCCAAAAACCTTAAATCATTTTGCTTATTTCCAAAAACTTTACAAAAACTCTAAACTGTTTTCTCAAATCCTAAAATCAAACATAATTTTCGAAACACCAAAAATCCTAATTCTCTCAAAATCAAAACAGTAAACCCTAAATTTTCCTAAACCCTAATTCATTGAATTTAAAACCCCAAACTAGTTAATTTAAACTCTAAAATCTTAAAAGTTGATCATGTTCATGGAAAAGTTCTTCACTTAATTTAAGCCTGAGCCAATCATGTTCATGGAAAAGTTGATCCCAGGTTTTGAAATTTTTACAGATGTTGCCGAGCTAGTGGACCAAGTGAAGAAAGAGCTCACCCTGCCAACCAACAAAGAATCCAATCCGGAAGAGAAAAAGTTGTCTTGAAAACTGAGAAGACTCCGGAATAGTTTGCTGCCCTGGTTGAAGAGAAGTTTGAAGACATCCTGCCTTATGATTTTGAGAACAATGATTTTAATTTTGATTTGTTTGCTTTGAATGAGGATGATGATGTTTTCTTTTTCAAAATGAATGCAATAAAGTCTGATTTTGCTTACTTGTGTGATGTTTCTCCTGATGGTTTTATACATTTAAATAACAGTTACATGAGCATCTTTAATATTAATTCTGTTAACACACAATCATTAAATTTGGAAACAATCAAAAATCCTAAAAACATTAGCATAGCATCCGACCTTACTTCTGATGAGAGAGAGAGATTTGAAAAAATATTCAAAAAATATGAAGAAGTATTTGCTTGGTCTTATGAGGATATGCCTGGAATACATTGAGACATAGCCAAATATCTTATTCCTACTTACACTCACATAAAACCTATTAAACAAAAGCTTTGACGATTAAGATCGGAGTGGGCTGAATTGGTTAAAGAAGAGGTCACTAAACAAATACAAATACAGTTCCTTGAAGTGATAGAATATCCATATTCGCTAGCCAATATAGTACCCGTGCCAAAGAAAGATGGAAGAATAAGGGTTTGTGTGGACTATAGAGATTTAAACAAGGCTTCCCCTAAAGATGATTTTCCTTTACCCCATATAGATGTTCTCATTGATAGTGCAGCTTCTAGCGTGCTACACTCGTTTGTAGATGGATTTTCCAGATACAACCAAGTGTTAATGGCCCAAGAGGATAAAGCCAAAACTGTTTTCATTACTACATGGGGTATATTTTGTTATAGGGTGATGTTGTTCGGTTTAAAGAATGCTGGAGCAATCTACTAAAGGATGGCCACCACACTATTTCATGACATGATGCACAAAGAAGTTGAAGTATATGTTGATGATATGATGGTGAAATTGGATACAAGAGAACAACACTTCCAAAACTTAGAATTATTCTTCGATAGAGCATTGAAATATAAGCTAAGATTAAACCCGAAGAAGTGTGTGTCTGGGGTTCCCTCAGGCAAATTGTTGGGACATATGATTGGTCTAAATGGCATTGAGATTGATCCTGACAAAGTTAAAGCAATCAGGGATATGCCAGCCCTTAAAACGGAGAGAGAAGTTCGGGGATTTATTGGTAATTACAATACATTAGCAGATTCATAGCAAAGCTCACAAAAATCTATGAGCCTATCTTTAAATTGCTTAAAAAGAATCAGCCAGTCCTGTGGAATGAAGAATGTCAAAGGGCCTTTGAACGAATAAAAGAGTATTTGCTGAATATACTTGTTTTAAAACCACCTAAACTCGGTAAACCCTTGTTACTATACTTAGCAGTAGAAGAAGAGTCAATAGGAGCCATGCTAGCCCAAGTAGATGAGTCAGGGATTGAGCATGCAGTCTATTATTTGAGTAGAAATCTCCTACCTTATGAAATTAAATATAGTATCATTGAAAAGACCTGTATAGCCGTGGTTTGGTCTTCTAAGAAGTTGCGGCATTGCTTTCAATCATATAGTGTGCAAGCAATTTCCAAGTTAGATCCAATGAAGTACTTAAGGGAAACACCCTCTTTGATTGGGAAGTATGGTCGATGGTTAATAATATTAGAAGAATTTGAAATTGAGTATGTAGCCAGGAAAACAATCAAAGGTAGAGGAGTTGCAGAATTCTTGGCCCAACAACCATTACCAGATAGCGAAGAGGTAATCTAGGAATTTTTGAATGAACATTTAAAGGCAATTGAAGTACAAGGGTGGAAAATGTATTTTGATGGAGCAGCAAATAGGAAAGGAGCAAGTTTGGAAGTCATACTAGAATCGCCCTAAGGGGAACTTATCCCTTTAGCCAAAAAATTGAAATTCAAGGCAACCAATAATATGGTGGAGTACGAAGCTTGTATCTTTGGTTTGGAAACCCTAATGATTATGAAGGTGGATAAGGTGGAAGTTTTTGGTGATTCATTGCTAGTAGTATCCCAAGTAAATGGAGAGTGGGAGTTGAAAGACGAAAAATTAAAACCATACCACCATTACTTGACCATGATGAAGAAGAACTTTAAGGAGTGTAGGTTTATACACCTATCAAGAGAAGAAAATCAGATGGCTGATGCCCTAACCACATTGGCTTTGGTATGGGAAAATCCTGTTAGCTTATTTCTTAATCCTCTAATTTTGACTAGTTCATCAACTCCTTGCTATGAATATGAAAAAATCATGGAAACTGATACAGACCATGATGTGTGGTATGATACTATAAGATGATTTTTGGAGGAAAGGAAATACCCGTCGGGGGCAACTGTTTTATTAGTTTTTGTTGTAGTTTTGTGTCTTGTTTGTTATGTTAATTATTGTTTTATTTAGGTATTTTGTTAGTTTTAATTTGTTTGTTTATTGTTTTCTTTAATTGTGTAGTTTTAGTTTATTTCTATGTTTCTGTCATTTTTTATTTAATTTTTAGTATGTGTTTATGTTTCGTTGGATATTGTTTATTTAATTCTTGTTTAAGTTTTGTTTGCCAGTTTTGTTTAGGGTTAAAACAGCAAGGAAACAAATTGAAGATGAAATGGGCAGTAGCTGACACAGGCAGAGGATACGGCCAAGTCACTGGCCGTGTCCCATACCAAGATTAAATTGAAGAGCAAGTCCTAGTAGCAGACACAAGCAAGGGACACGGCCAAGTCATGTGGCCGTGTCCCTCCAAAGAAGAGTAACACGGCCAAGTCACCTTGACTTGGCCGTGTCTCACTTGTTACTAAAGGAAAGGAAGATCAAAAATTAAACAGAAGTGAACACAGGCAAGGGACACGGCCAAGTCACTGGCCGTGTCCCTCCAAAGTGATCTAACACGGCCAAGTCAAGCCTTATCTGGCCGTGTCACTCAACCAAAGAAGAAAAGAAGATATTCTGAAGCAGTAGGTGACACATGCAAGGGACACAGCCGTGTCACCTGGCCGTGTCCCTCCAACAAGCCCTCACACGGCCGTGTCCCTCATCACCTGGCCGTGTCCCTCATGAATTAAACGCGCACCGAATTTTAAAGCCGACGTTTCATATAAAAGCAAAAAGAAAGTTAGGGTTTGGGGACTGTTGACGATTTGGAGAATTGTTTGAGCCGTCAGAGAGAGTGAAGTTAGGGTTTAGCTTGTTTTCTTGATTTTTGATTTCACTTTTGAATACTTTAGATTAGATTAGATTGTTCTAGCCATTGTTTCATCCTTCTTGCAAGATTCGAACAAGTGATTATTCAGAAGCTTCAAGGAGTTGTAACTTGGTTTTGTTCTTGAACTTATTCTCTTTATTTTTATTGAATGGATATTATCATGTCTATTTCAATTTCTTGGAACATTAATGAGATGAATATGTTTGATTGCATTATGAACTAATTTGATCTAGTCTAGGGTTTGAATGGATCTGCTATGATTGTATGAATTGGTTATTCTCTTAGCTAATAATTTCTTTAGCCTTTATTGAATGAAATATTGTTAACATATAATTGATTGGCCACCAATTGTGTGTTTTAGGTATTAGATGATGAATTGAGAGATGAAGTCTAATGCTGGAATAATTCAATTAAGGACTTAGGTGAATTAGAAATATTACCTATTAAAAAGATTGTTTCAATTATAACAAGATTAGTTGTAAGAGGTTTGAATGCGAGAGCTTATTTCCTTGACTCAATTAATTAAGTTGTTTAGATTTAATCTTAGAAATTAAATTAGTTAAGTGGAATAACTGTTCATACATATCAGTAGTAGAGAAGTGCAAACCCAGCTTTTGTTTATTTTTATTGTTTTCAACTTCAATCAATCTTCTTAATTACTTTGCAATTTAAATTTCTTTAATTACTTGTTACTTTTAATTTGATAATCAATTACCCACTTTGGCTTCCTTGTGAGACGACCTTGGGGCGATCACCTTTGCTACAGCTACCTTGTATACTTGCGAGTGACGCTTTGTGGTAGAGTTAATTTGAGCGCAACAGCAACAAAGAAAGAAAGAAGAGCCATAAGGCGGAGGTCTTTGCAATACATCACATTCCATGGAGAGTTATATCAAAGATGGCCTGATGGAGTGCATTTGAGAAGTTTAAGGAAGCCTGAAGTGGAGCATATCACGTCAGAAATACATGCAGGAAGTTGCAGCCTACATATAAGTGGTTTGGTGTTTTATTAGTTTTTGTCCTCAAATTGCTATTTATTTATTATGATAATTATTGTTTTCTTCATGCATTTTGGTAGTTTTAATCTATTTATTTAGTGATTTCATGCATTTTGGTAGTTTTGATTCATCCTAGTGTTTAGATCATTTTTGTACTAGTTTTTAGTATGATGTTTTTGTGTTTTTCGTTAATGTTTCATTTGATTCTTGTTTAAAGTTTGTTTTAAGTGTTTGTTTTAGGTTAAAGTGCAAAAACTCCCTTGGAAGATCAAAACAAAGAAAGAAGAGTATGAAGCAACAAGACATGGCCAAGCCAAATCAAGCTTGGCTGTGTCACCTCAAAGGAAATCTTGGCAGAACATGACACGGGCAGGAGACACGGCCAAGCCATTGGCCGTGTCTCACCTAAAGGGCAAAACTAAAGAAACCAATAAAGAAAAGAAAATTTGGTAGAAGCTGACACTGACAGGTGACACGGCCACAACCTTGGCCGTGTCCCATATTAAGCCAAGAAAGACCAAGCAAAGAAAGAAAAGAAACAGTAGGTGACACTAGCAGGTGACACGGCCAAGCCACTGGGCATGTCACATGATAAGGCCAGGAGCTTGGCCGTGTCACTCTCATCTCCAAAGAACAAAGAAGAGCAAGGAAAGAAGCAGAAGCTGACACACCCAGGTGACACGGCCAAGCCACTGACCGTGTCACATGACACGACCATAAGCTTGGCCGTGTCACTCCATGGGACCAAAGAAAAAAAGAAAGCATGATTTTTAGCGAGGGATTTGTATAAATAAGAGGATTGCTCCCAAGAGAAAAGGGGATCATGCACACTTCCAGCCATCCTAGACTACTTCTTCAGCCGTTCTACACATTCTTTCAGCCGTTTTCTACTTTTCTCTTGAAGATTGATTTCACATTCATTCAAACACTCTAGATCAAATTAGTTTTAGCCATTACATTATTCTTTTAGCAAAAATCTGAGCAAGAGATTCTTCAAAAGCCAAAGGAAGTTTGTAATTTGGTTTTGCTCTCAAACTCTATCTCTTAAGTTTCATTGGAATTGTATTTATGAATTCTCTAATTTCTAAATTAATTTCTTTGAACTTTAATGAGATGAATTTGTTTGATAGCATCATTATGAACTAATTTTGATCTAGTCTAGGGTTTGTATGGATCTACTATGATTGTATGAAATGGTTATTGCTCTTAACTAATTTATCTCTTTATTCCTTAATTGAATGGATTAATGTTAATATATAATTTATTGGCCACCAATTATGTGTTTTAGGTATTTAGATGAAGGATTAAGAAATGAAGTCTGATACTGGAATAATTCAATTAGGGACTTAAGTGAATTAGAAATATAAACCTAAGGAAAAGATCATTTTGATTGTAGTAAGATTAATTGAAAAAGGTTTGAATGGGAGAGCTTATTTCCTTTTTTTGATTAATTGAGTTGCTTGAAATCTGATCTTTGAAATTAAATTAGTTGAGAGGAATAACCATTCATACATATAAATTAGTAGAGAAGTGCAAACCCTAGGCTTTTCTATTAAGTGAATCAATATATATCTGTTCAATTTTATTTAATTGCATTAAATTCAACTCCTTTCTGTTTTCATTAGTTATTCAGCAATTCAATCTTATAAATCAAAAACTACTAATTAATAATTTGTTCATTACGATTTGATAAATAATTAGCCTATCTAGCTTCCTTGTGAGACAACCTTGAGGTGTTCACCGAAATACTACAGCAGCCCCGTATACTTGCGAGTGTGGCTTTAGTAGTGTTTATTAGAGCACAACAAGTTTTTAGCGCCGTTGCCGGGGAAGCTAATTGACGTAATTGTTTATCAGTCATATATTTATTTTAAATTATTTTTCATTGTTTATATTTTATTTCATTTTTTCTTTTGCTTTAAATAATTCCTTCTTTCAGAAATTTTGTTTATGCAAGGTAGGAGATCACTTGGAGGAGGGCTTTGCCCAGTTATTCCAGAAATTCAAAGAGTGAAAAGAAGCAGAGAAGAGTTTGAATTGTATACCGGGTTTGATACAGAGGAGGAAATTTCTGATTTTGAGTCGGATACTGCGCAATCTACTAAAATGGGAGAAGAAAGGCAAAGAACTATGAGGGATTTTGCCAGACCTGTCATTAGGACTTCCACCTCATGTATAAGATTGACAGATGCAACAAGAAATTACGAGTTGAAGAATATCCATTACAACATGCTGCCATCATTCTATGGAGTTCCAAATGAGGATCCTTTGAATTTTATCCAGGATTTCTACTCCACCCTCAACACATTTCCATTGAGAGGACTAACAGAAGACCAGTTGAGAATGAGGTGTTTTCCATACACATTAAAGGATAGGGCAAAAAGTTGTCTTATGATGTTGCCTGAAAATTCATTGACAACTTGGGAGCAAGTCTATAACAAGTTTATAGGCAAATTTTACTCACATCAGAAGACAGCTTAATTAAGAGGAAAAATAGCTACATTTGCTCAATTTGATGGAGAGCCATTTCATGAGGCTTGGGACAGGTTTAAGATGTTGTTAATCCAGTTTCCATACCATGACTACCCACTTCAACCGCTGAATCAGTTTTTCTACGATGGACTAACCCAGCAATTTCAGAATACTGTTGATAATGCAGCTGGGGGAGCTATGGGAGAAAAGACATCAGAAGAGACTTATGAAATCTTTGAAATGTTGGGAGCTAATTCCCAACAGAAAAGTGTAAGAGAAAGAAGTAAAGGGGTAAATCAAGTGGAAGCCAACAGTGAGATGGTCAATTAGATAGCTGAATTGACAAAGCAAGTATAGATGTTGAACATGAAGAGCAATGCTTCTTCATCCACTCAAGAAATGTGTGGAATTTGTGAAACTTTTGGGCATGGAGCAAATATATGCCCCTTTGCATATGAGTCTTATGGAAATGAGGCTGAGCAAGTTAACGCTATGGAGGGATACCAACCAAGGGCCCGGAATGATCCTTTTTCAAACACTTACAATCCTGGTTGGCGGAATCATCCAAACTTTTCCTGGGCAACAAATAATTCTCAACAACCTTTCCATTTGCTCTAGAGACAAAATCAACCACCAGGGCAATCTTCAAATCAAAGGCAGCCTAGGAGAGGCAGTTTGGAGGATAGTTTACATGCTTTTATCCAAGTCAGTACCAAGAATCAAGAGATGAATAAAAAAAGGTTGGAGTCATTGGAAGCGTCTTTCAAGAAAGTGGAGACCCAAGTGGGACAACTTGCACAACAGATGCAGAATCAGCAGAAAGGAAAATTTTCGAGTCAACCTGAGCAAGCACAAGCAGTGACTGTTCTTAGGAGTGGCAAGGTAATAAATAATAGTGTTGGAAATAATTTTGTGAAAGCAGGTGATTAAGAAAACAAAAAGGAAGGAGAACCAGAGGACAAGGGAGATGGAGAAAAATCAATGGAGCAATCTCCTTTAGCAAATTTAAATAAGGCAAGTAATCCTTATCGGCCACCTATACCATTCCCCAGCAGATTGAAGAATGATAAATGAGATAAGCAATTTTCAGACATCTTCAACATGCTATCCAAGGTAAGTATTAACTTACCTTTACTTGAAGCAATAAAGAATATGCCGGCTTATGCCAAATTCTTGAAGGAATTGAACACCAAGAAAAAGAGGTATAAGCCAAATGAAAAGGTGATAGTATCAGAGGTAGCTAGTGCTGTTTTGCAACATAAACTACCTCCGAAGCTAAAGGATCCTGGCAGCTTCATAATTGAAATTGCTATGGGAAATGGAAAGGAGATTGATGGCATGTGTGATTTAGAAGCCAGTGTTAATTTGATGCCTTACTCTGTGTATCTTGAACTAGAACATGGGGAACTTAAACCTACTAAAATGGTTTTGCAATTAGCTAATAGATCTCTTAGATTCCCAAAAGGAATTATAGAAGATGTGTTAGTTAAGGTTGGTGGGTTGATAGTGCCCGTGGATTTTATAGTTCTTGATATGGGAGGAGATAACCCTACACCATACACACACATTATTTTACTGGGTAGGCCTTTTTATGGCTATGACCAACACCTTGATTGATGTTAAAAATGGTTAATTGTTAATGACTATCTTTGGACAAACGGTTGAATTTTCTATTTTTTAACACTTTTCCTATTCCTACAACTGCATTATATGAGGATTGCTCTTTAATTGATTGTATTGACGCAGTTGTTTCAGATGTATTCTTACAAACAGGTTCTTTGGATAAATTGGAGCTGGCACTGACCTTAGATCGTGACTTGGATATTTTTGACTTAGAAGTAGCCAGTTGCATTGATACATTAGAAAGTGCTGAAGTAGAGGAATTTAAAGAGGAACCATCATTTGAGCTCCCCTCCATCCAAAAAGAAGAGAAAAATCCTTCACTTGAGTTAGAGCTAAAAGAGTTGCCTAAAAACCTGAAATATGTGTTTTTAGGAGATCACAACACTTTACCTGTGATAATTTCTAGCGAACTTAGTGAAAGGGAAGAGATGAGGTTGGTGAGTGAATTAAAAAGATTGAAAAGAGCTATAGGATGGGGGTTGAGTGATATCAAAGGTATTAGCCCTTCAATGTGCATGCATAGAATTATCTTAGACGAGGGAGCTAAACCTATAAGAGAGATCCAAAGGAACCTTAACCCAAACATGAGTGAAGTGGTTAAGAAGGAAGTGCTTAAATTGCTTGATGAAGGAGTGATATACCCAATAGCCAATAGTGAGTGGGTTCGCCTAGTACATGTAGTGCCTAAGAAATCAGGAATCACTGTGGTAAAAAATGAAAAGAATGAATTGGTTCCTACTAGGACTACCCCTGGGTGGAGAATGTGCATAGACTACAGGAAGTTAAATAATGCCACAAAGAAAGATCATTTCTCTCTTCCTTTTATTGATCAAATGCTGGATAAACTTTCCGGACACTCACACTATTGCTTTTTCGATGGACTTTCAGGTTATTATCAGGTGCCGATAGCACCAGAGGATCAATCCAAGACCACCTTTACTTGCCCTTTTGGGACTTATGCATTTCGGTGTATGCCCTTTGGCTTGTGCAATGCACCTGCAACTTTTCAGAGATGCATGATGTCTGTTTTCACGGACAATATAGATGACTTTATTTAGGTATTTATGGATGATTTTCTATTTTTGGTGACTCTTTTGATAATTGCCTGAGTAAACTTGTTCTTGTGCTTGAAAGATGTATTGAATGTAATCTCACTTTGAGTTGGGAGAAAAGTCATTTCATGGTTACTTACGGTATTGCATTAGTCCATGTTGTGTCTAGTAAAGGGATTCAGGTGGATAAAGTTAAGGAAGAGTTGATTGCTAAGTTACCCCCACCTACCTCTATTAAGGGAATAAGAAGCTTTCTTAGGCATGCAGGTTTTTACCGGAGGTTTATTAAAGATTTTTCTAAAATAAGCCAACCATTGTGTCATTTGCTTGGGAAAGATGTTCCATTTGAATTTACTGCACAATGCATGCAAGCTTTCAATTCCCTTAAGGAAAAATTGACCATTGCGTCGGTAATTGTAGCTCCTATTTGGTCTTTACCTTTTGAAATTATGTGTGATGCATCAAACCATGCAGTAGGAGCTGTCCTTGGGCAAAGGGTTGAGAAATTTTTGAGAGTGATCTATTATGCTAGCTTGACCCTAAATAGCGCACAAGTTAATTACACAACAACTGGAAAAGAAATGCTAGCTGTTGTTTTTCCTTAGATAAGTTTAGAGCATATTTGATTGGGTCTAAAATTATTGTGCATTCAGATCATGCAACTCTAAAATATCTCTTGACAAAACAACATGCTAAACCTCATTTAATTAGATGGGAGTTATTATTGCAAGAATTTGATTTTCAAATCAAAGATACTAAGGGAAGTGAAAATGTTGTAGCTAATCATTTATCTAGGTTACCTTTCTTTGATGAAAATCTTGCATCTGATAGCGTTCATAGAAATTTAGAAGCATTTCCTGATGAACAATTGTTTGCGATAATGAATTTACCATGGTTTGCAGATATTGCTAACTATCTTGCTTGTGGTATTTTGCGTTCTGACATGTCATTTCAGGAAAAGAAAAGGTTTTTGCACATGAGTAAATTCTATTTTTGGGATGAACCTTACCTATTTTGGATCTGCAAAGATGAGATAGTTCGCAGGTGTGTACTTGAGGAAGAATAACTGAGTGTTCTTCAATTTTGTCATGACCTTCACTGCGGTGGTCATTTTGGAGGGAGAAAGACTGCCAAAAAAGTGCTTCAAAGTGGACTTTATTGGCCTATCCTATTCAAAGATGCTCAAGAATTTTGTAAGCATTGTGACCGCTGTCAAAGAGTAGGTAACATTGGAAGGAGGAATGAAATGCCCCTTCAATCTTATATTGTGGTTGAACTGTTTGATGTTTGGGGAATAGACTTCATGGGTCCTTTTCCCAAATCTTTTTGTTATGAGTACATTTTAGTTGCTGTTGATTATGTTTTAAAATGTGTGGAGGCAATCCCCACCCGAACTAATGATGCTAATGTGGTTGTTAAATTTGTAAAGGAATACATTCTTAGTAGATTTGGCACTCCAAGAGTGATAGTCAGTGATGGGGGAAGTTATTTTTGCAACAAACTTTTTAATGCACAAGTCGGGTTTGAAACACAAAGTGGCGACCCCATACCATCCACAGACTTTAGGACAAGTTGAGACATCTAACAAGCAAATCAAAGGAATTCTGGAAAAAACAGTCAACTCATCAAGGAAGGATTGGGCAAGTAGATTGAATGACGCATTGTGGGCATATCGAACTATTTTCAAGACCCCCTTGGGTATGAGTCCATACCGATTGGTTTTTGGTAAGGCTTGTCATTTACCAGTGGAGTTAGAGTACAAGGCGTATTAGGCAATTAAGACTCTGAATTTGGATTTGGACAAGGCAAAGAGAGAACATATTCTACAAATTTCAGAGTTAGATGAACTAAGGAACGAGGCATATGAGAGTTCAAGGATTTATAAGGACCATACTAAAGCACTTCATGACCGAATTTTAGTACTCAAGACATTGAGCCCAGGTATGAAGGTTTTGCTTTTCAATTCTCATCTCCGACTATTTCCAGAAAAACTGAAGTCTCGATGGAGCGGTCCTTTCGAGATAACTCAGGTATATCCTTCCGGAGCTATATAATTACTTAACTCTCGAATGAATGAAACTTTTAAAGTAAATGGACAGAGAGTTAAACCATATAATGAGGGGTTCCAAGAAGTAAGGATTGTCGATAGTACTTTGATCTACAATCCTTAATTCTTGCAGAAATGTCCAGCTAAGACGACGTTAAAGAAGCGCTAGATGTGAGGCAACCCATTGTTATTATTTTTATCATTTTAGTTTAGTATATTTAGTTTATTTATTCATTTTCCCTTTTATTTTTCTTTAAGGCTTGATGGTTTGGAGATTAGAAGTGTTTTTATTCTTGCAGAGAACAGGCCAGGAGCATGGAGTTTAATTGAGAGAAGGAGAGCCATCCAGTTCCAACTTTCCTTGATTGCATGTTTATGCTGAAGTTGCGGAATTTGCTTTTGTTGTTTTCTTTCATGTGACTATTTGTACGAAAGCTTTACTATGCGTGACACAAAAGTGGTTCTTTCTATCTTTTCTTTTGTTTACATTGAGGACAATGTAACTCATAAGTGTGGGGTAATTTTTAAGCTTTTCCTTAATTTTTGTTTTGTTTTCTTTGTGAGTTATATTGTGCGTTTTTCATGGCATAATTGTTGGAAACTTATTTTCATAGCATAATTGTTGGAAACTTATTGACTTCTCTGTAATTCTAGTATTACATTTAAGCCTTTAGTATCAGCATAGAGATTAGCATTTGAATTCATTTAGGATCAATTTTCACGTTCTGCAATTCATGACATATAAATCTTTGAGAACCCACCCTTTGTGAGTTTTGAGCCTCATAGATTGAATATTATTGTCAATCAATTTCTTTTCTTAAGTGTGCACCTTCGTGATTTTGCATCTCTAGAGCTTGCTTTTCCATACTAATTGAATTCACATTATGATTTTATCTCAAGTTTTAAAATGATGAAGGCAAATTAGGATTACCCCCTTTAGCTTAAAAAGACCTCCCTTAATTATGAATTCCTTAGTGAGCCAAGTTGAGCCTTTGACCTTTTCTTGATTGATCAACACAATTCACAACTCAACATTTTTCTATTATTATCATACCTTCATTAAGGAATGAAGTTTCTTATGATATGACAATAGGAGTGGTTTAATTGATAAGTGTGGGGTAAACAAATAATAATAATAATAATACTAAATAATAATAATAATAATAATAAATAAAAAGAAATAAAATAGTATTGTTTTAGTAAGATTTGGGGCTGAAATACATACTTTGCAAATTGTATTTGACTAAGAGTTGATTATTCTTTTCTTCTACATTTGAGCTAGATGTTCAATACAAAATTCATATATTTTATAGCATTAGTCATCAAAGAGGAATTTCGACTCATTTACTTTTCTTTAAGTATGCAAAGTTTTAAGTGTGGGGTAGTTGTTTTATTAGTTTTTGTCCTCAAATTGCTATTTATTTATTATGATAATTATTGTTTTCTTCATGCATTTTGGTAGTTTTAATCTGTTTATTCAGTGATTTCATGCATTTTGGTAGTTTTGATTCATCCTAGTGTTTAGATCATTTTTGTACTAGTTTTTAGTATGATGTTTATGTGTTTTTAGTTAATGTTTCATTTGATTCTTGTTTAAAGTTTGTTTTAAGTGTTTGTTCTAGGTTAATGTGCAAAAAATCCCTTGGAAGATCAAAACAAAGAAAGAAGAGCATGAAGCAGCAAGACATGGCCAAACCAAATCAAGCTTGGCCATGTCACCTCAAAGGAAATCTTGGCAGAACATGACACGGGCAGAAGACACGACCAAGCCACTGGCTGTGTCTCACCTAAAGGGCAAAACCGAAGAAACCAAGAAAGAAAGGAAAATTTGGCAGAAGCTGACATTGGCAGGTGACACGGCCAAGCCACTAGCCGTGTCAGATGACATGGCCACAAGCTTGGCCATGTCCCATATTAAGCCAAGAAGGACCAAGCAAAGAAAGAAAAGAAACAGTAGGTGACACTAGCAGGTGACACGGCCAAGCCACTGGGCGTGTCACTCTCATCTCCAAAGAACAAAGAAGAACAAGGAAAGAAACAGAAGCTGACACACCCAGGTGACACGGCCAAGCCACTGACCATGTCACGTGACACGGCCACAAGCTTGGCCATTTCACTCCATGGGACCAAAGAAAGAAAGAAAGCACGGATTTTTAGCGAGGGATTTGTATAAATAAGAAGATTAGAGCAAGTGAAAAGGGGATCATACACACTTCTAGCCGTCCTAGACTACTTCTTCACCCATTCTACACATTCTTTCAGCCGTTTTCTACTTTTCTCTTGAAGATTGATTTCACTTTCATTCAAACACTCTAGATCAAATTAGTTTTATCCATTGCATTATTCTTTTAGCAAAAATCTAAGCAAGAGATTCTTCAGAAGCCAAAGGAAGTTTGTAATTTGGTTTTTTTCTCAAACTCTATCTCTTAAGTTTCACTGGAATTGTATTTATGAATTCTCTAATGTCTAAATTAATTTCTTTGAATTTTAATGAGATGAATTTGTTTCATAGCATCATTATGAACTAATTCTAGTCTAGGGTTTTGCATGGATCTACTATGATTGTATGAAATGGTTATTGCTCTTAACTGATTTATCTATTTATTCCTTAATTGAATGGATTAATGTTAATATATAATTTATTGGCCACCAATTATGTGTTTTAGGTATTTAGATGAAGGATTGAGAAATGAAGTCTGATACTGGAATAATTCAATTAGGGACTTAGGTGAATTAGAAATATAAACCTAAGGAAAAGATCATTTTGATTGTAGTAAGATTAATTGAAAAAGGTTTGAATGCGAGAGCTTATTTCCTTTATTTGATTAATCGAGTTACTTGAAATCTGATCTTTGAAATTAAATCAGTTGATAGGAATAACCATTCATACATATAAATTAGTAGAGAAGTGCAAACCCTAGGCTTTTCTATTAAGTGAATCAATATATATCTGTTCAATTTTATTTAATTGCATTAAATTCAACTCCTTTCTGTTTTCATTAGTTGTTCAGCAATTCAATCTTATAAATCAAAAACTACTAATTAATAATTTGTTCATTACGATTTGATAAATAATTAGCCTATCTAGCTTCCTTGTGAGACGACCTTGAGGTGTTCACCGAAATACTACAGAAGCCTCGTATACTTATGAGTGTGGCTTTAGTAGTGTTTATTATTGTGCAACATTTGGCCCTAGTTAAGAAGATTATTTGACAAGGTTACTACTTGTTGACCATGGAGAGGGATTGTAAAGAAGTGCCAACAATGCCAAATGTATGGTAACTTGAATCACATGCCTCCTGAAGAATTGCATTCTATGTCTTCACCCTGGCCCTTTGCCACTTGGGGTATCGACATTATAGGAGAGATACATCTGACAGCCTCAAATGGTCACCGTTTCATTGTAGTAGCGGTAGATTATTTTTCAAAATGGGTCAAAGCTGAATCCTTCAACAAACTGGGGGCAAGTCAAATGGCTAGATTCATTAAAAAGAACCTCATCTGCAGATACGGGGTCCCGTACAGTGTGATATTAGACAATGGGATACAATTTTAAGGAACAGTTAAGGATTTATTCTCGAAGTACCAAATCCATCATCACAAATCCTCTCCTTATAGACCAAAGGCCAGTGGTGCGGTAGAAGCAACAAATAGGACAATTAAGCAAATTCTGTCCAAGATGACCAAAAGTTATAGGGATTGGTCAGAGATGCTCCCCTTTGCTTTATGGGGATATAAAACAAGTGTGCGAACACCTATTGGAATGACACCGTTCTCTTTGGTTTACGGGATGGAAGTAATGTTGCCAATTAAAATTGAGATTAAGTCGTTGAGGGTGATCTTGGAAGCTGAACTGCCTGAAACAGAATGGGTAGTGAGCAGATACACATAGTTAGCTTTATTAGAAGAGAGAAGGTAAAAGGCACTGTATCATCATCAATTGTATCAAAAGAAGATAGCTCGGGCCTACAATAGAAGGGTCAAGATTAGAAAACTCAAAGTTGGGGATTTAGTGTTGAAACAATGTAAGACTAATGTATTTGATCCAAGAGGCAAGTTTAGGCCTAGCTGGGAATGGCCATATGTTGTGAAACAAGTCATGAATAAGGGTGCAGTAAAGTTATAAGACATGGACGGGAATGAGTTTAGTGAACCAGTGAACATTGACAGATTGAAGAGGTTTTATGTATAAAAAAAAGCTCTCTAGGTTGAAAACCCAAAAAGGGGCGGCCAAGGCAAAAGTTAGAGCAGTTCGCTAGTTCTGAAAATCTGAAAGGGCGGGATAGGCAACAATTAGGGCTAAATGAGAGAAAATCATCAATTAGAAAACCCGAAAGGGCTAGTTGGCAACAGGAGTGATCTTGTGTATGCTGGCTTTATGTTTGGTTGTTCCCCAATTTAATAAAACAGAATTAATGTTAAAATTATTCTATGTGCACTATTATAAGTATTTGACCAAATATGGATGAAATAAATAAACACAATAGCAAAAGGTGATGACAAATTATAAAAGGAAAAGAAGCATTTTTTATTACTGTTATTTTTTTCATCCTAACAATACACTTTCTTTTATAATTGACAAATGTAAAATCTATGGCAAACAATAAGTGTAACGTGCAGGCCAGCTTTGCCTCAGCCGATCCAAGTAGGCTTCAGTTAAGCAAGGCATGTCTAAATCGAGAGTGAATTCAGAGTCTCGAGGCTCAGCTCCGTACTGACAGCTAAGCAGGTGAGGATCATAGCAAGTACCTCGATGAAGAGCAGTAAGAGGAACATACATCAAGTATGTTCGCATGGTAACACGAGAAATCTTCCACCAAGGTACCGACCAACGGATGTTGACTTCAGTGCGTGAGTGGATCCAGTCAATCCAGTCAACATGTAAAGAAGCAAGATGGAGTAGTTTCCTAGCAGAATGATGTCGTGGCAGATATCTAGAAAAATCCATGAATGGAGTGTCAAGCAAGCAGAGACGCTCTTGAAGCCAAATCTGTGAGGAAAAATTAAATTAAAAAAAAGGCCCACTAAGTTGAAATCCACAAGGGCAGCTTAGGCAAAAAGTAGGATAGCTCGCTAGTTTCAAAATCCCGCATGGGTGGACTAGGCAAAAATTAGAGCAATAAAATAAAAAAAAATAGAAGAAGAAAAATAGAAAACCTAAATTGAAAACCCGAAAGGATAGTATAGGTAATTACCTAAAGCAACAACGGACTCCCGGTCAGTCTCTTTGACAATCCTGATTTAAGTTGGTCTAATCCAACTAAAGTCTCGGCTAAGATCACGGGTATCGGCGACAAGCCTCCTTCTATTTGGTCCATGATATACAATAGTCATGGATCAATATCACCATCAGAAGAAACAAACAAGAATTGGCCAAGCAAGCAAAGAGAAAGTATACGTCCCCATGCCTTAGTAGGAGCCAAATGAGAGAGACAAAAATCAATCAAGGGAGCAAGTAGAATTTTCTCACCTCTCATCAACTGAAGAACTTCAGGCTTTGAAATTTCAAATAACATCTACATCTTCTGTTGAGTCTTGGAAATCAATATGGGTAATGCCATTTGTTGATTATTTAGATATCCAAGGATGGACTCAAATTCTTCAACCAAGGGACATATTTCAAAGCCATTAATCTTAAATGTCCTGGAATCCACATTCCAAAGAGAAGCCATGGCATGTAAAAAGGAATGGTCTAATTTAATATTTTGAAAACACTTTAAAATATCAATCTTTGACCAAGAAATTTGCTTCCAGTGAATGGCATCCATATTCTTAAATAGAATATTTATTTTCTTTAAATGGAGTTCGGTCATCGTGGAAGGATGAAGGAAAATTAGAATTGATAAAAGGAGTATTTATGTTAAAGTGGAAAATCTCTTGGTTTCTATATGGAATTATGGCATGAAAGGTGATTTATATAGGAGAATTAGGCTATTCCAAGATTGAGAAGGAAAAGAAATGAGACCAAGATACATGAGGAAAAGAATTGGCGATAAAATTTCTTTGATTACCATGATGTATTTGGTTTTAGCTAATTGGTGCGGCTATGAATGCAAAAAAGGAATTTGTGGTGAAATAATTATGATATATATATATAAAGAAAAAAGTTACAGTAAAATGAGCATTATTACTTCTATATTTATTATACAATGTTTACTCAATTCATACAATACATCACTAAGAAGGTGGTGGTAGCTCATCAAATAAAGCTCTGAAGAAATCATCGCCTGTCGGAGGAGGAGGCAAATCACTCGTCCCAAGTCTACCCGAAGCAGGAGCGCCAAAATCCCTATTAACTTAGAGTTTCAATCTGTCACGGTCCTCATCAGAAGTAGACGAAAGGATCTCATGGTCATCAGTTTGGGGGCCTCTAAATGAAGAAGCACCAGGATCCCTCATCCCCTGAAATCGGAAGTCTCGAAAATTTTGTTATAATTGATGGTACAAATTTTCAAAATGAGAAACCTGCTGACGACTAGCGGCCAGCTCTTCTTGAAGTTTTTTGTTTTTTCCTCAAGCATCCGCTGTGAGCCAGAAAGAAAAAGTAAGAGCATACATAATCATACATAATCATGCATACATATAGCATAAGTTATCATGGAACAAGAAAACTTACCAGGTAATTCATATGAATACCCTGCGGATGAGATGGAATATCTGGCGGACTAGAATGAGCAAATGAAGGAGCAGTAAAAGAAGGTCCAGCCTCATGATCAAATGAGCCAACAGCCTGCAACAATCATTAAAGAATCAAAATAAGTTAAGAAAGAAGCAATTACATTGAAAAATGGTAAAAGTTTACCTGAGAAGTGCTAGCCCCGAGATGTGGAACGAACCCCCCTCCCTCTCCATGATGTTCCTCTTCATCTGTATCCTTATTTTCTTCAGGAATTTCCTGTAAACCAATAGGAGATTAATCAAAGTTTAGGAGCCCTATTTGAATAAAATAGGTATAAGATGCACCCGGAGGATAGAGAAATTTTTCAACATCATAACCAAGCTGGGCCAACCACCATGCATTCTCCGGCATTAATTTGATATTCAAAGTATATTCTGGGCAAGGCGTCAGCATCCTCTGAAGCTCGAAACCAAGAAACCACTCATATACTCTCTCTCTGAGAAACCAGCTGCTAGACACAGGGCCAACGATTACTCGGCGAGTATGTTGGAAAGACAATGCAGCATTCTTGGAGGAAGTCCAGTTTGTCCGCTCTTTTGGGTTCCACCAGGCCAAATTCACCTGCAAAATAACATAAATTACGTAAACTTTCACATAAATTTTAAAGCATACTAATGCTATTTTACCTAGTCCAAGGTTAAGCGGCTCAACACGAAGCGTTGGGTATGCACATGGTGAGAGCCGAGAACTTCCACGCAATTTGACAACCAGAAATTTAATCTCAGATACCCGACTCTCTCTCGGGAAATACCAGGCACCCTCACAAGGTTGTACTCGTATGCCTATGCCTACAACAATAATAAAAATCAAATTCATACAAGAAAAGAATGGACTTGACATTGGTGGAAAAAGAGTACCTCGAAAACCGCCATAAAGCCAACAAAAGACTTCTTATTTTGGCAAATTTTGTCAAGACCATGGTAAAGACAGGCGAGACCAGCTTCACCCCAGTCATAAAGTGGTACCATCCTAAAATAAGAAAGGGCCCTCAACACTAACAAATGGATGGCAGATTCAGTGCTGCCTAAGATGGTTGACCTAAGCAAATATAACAAAAATCCTCGAGCATACTGTTGGGTTGTGTCTCTGTGAACCCATCCCTCGTAGTTCATCCAAAAACTATGAATTGGCTCGATTTTTATCTTAAAAGGCCCTTTATATGATGATTCCATACCAATTAATTGTTGAATTTCTTCAAATGTCAAAATATCACTGGTACGAGGAACCGGAACACCAGCACACTGAATGTCGATTATAGCAGCAAAGTCAACCGGTCCAATTGTCATCTCTCCAATGGGCAAGTGAAAAGTATGAGTTATGTCCAACTACAGTTCTGCAAGCGCCTGGACTACGCTCCGGTCTATCAAATACTCCTCGGATGGTAATTGTAAGATGAAGCTCTCAAAGCTGCAATCTCGGATAATCTGCCTTACCCGAGAAGGTGCTACATCATACCATTGTCGGGCTTTGTAGATACTCCCTCTGCCCCGAATAATGCAACGATCACGCTAACACGGAGCCAGGTAAGTATATCATTAGTCTATCTACTTAAATTCTTAAATTAATATATTCTTCCTAAATTTTCTAAAAAACAGAAAATATATAAAAATTTAAAAAGAAAAAGAAAAATGACAAACAAATAAAAAAGAAAAATAAAAACTAGAAGAAAAATAAAAACAGAAAAAATATAAATAAATAAATAAACAAACAAACAAACAAATAAAAAAAAGAGAAAAAAACAAAAGAAAAAAACAAAAGAAATAAAGAAAAGAAAAAGAAAAATAATTACCTTGCTTTTTTTATTTGAACTACGATGAAGCGACATCCCGGCTAGTAGATCTATATTTCCATCTTCATGATGCCGAATAAACTCCAATAACTCAGCATTAGAATGAGTTCCTGATCTTGAAGAATGTATTTTTTCAAAACTATATGCTAAATTTGAAAAAATTATAGCTATGAATGGAATGAACAATTTTGCTGTGAATGAAACGAGAAAATCGTTCATTTAAATAGAGGAACGGCAAAGGAAAAAATAAAATTCAAAAAGTAAATTTTACTATTGATGAATAGTAAATTACTATTTACAAATAGTAGGCTACTATTTACAATAGTAGGATACTATTTATAAATAGTAAGTTACTATTTACGAATAGTAAATAGTGCATGAAAAGTGACTACACAGTAAATAAATAGGAAACTCAATTATTCAATTTAATCATTCAAATACTTGCGTGTATATAAATATTTTTGCACTTTTAAAATATTTTTACACGCAGAGGGCAAGGAGAAGATATGTGCATAAAAATTAGCTAAACTTTTTGCAAATATAATTAGCTAAATTTTTTGCAAATAAAATTTATATGCTACTCACTATAATTATTTTTTGCAGATAATTAAATCTCTATTAGCTCGGGTCCAGAACCCAAATTATCCTTAGGTCTAGAACCTAAAATCTCTTCTAAGTCCATAACTTAGCTCGGGTCCAGAATTCAAATTATCCTTAGCTCCATAACCTAAAATCTCTTTTTTATGTCCAGAACTTAGCTCGGGTCCAGAAGCAAAATTATCCTTAGATCCAAAAGCTAAAATCTCTTTTAAGTTCAGAAGTTAGCTTAGGTCCAGAACCTAAAAGCTCTTTTAAGTCCAGAACTTAGCTCGTGTCTAGAACCCAAATTATCATTAAGTCCAGAACTTAAATTCCTTTTAAGTCCAGAACTTAAATTCCTTTCAAGTCCAGAACTTAGCTCGGGTCCAAAATCCAAATTATCCTTAGGTCCAGAACCTAAAATCTCTTTTAAGTCCAAAACTTAGCTCGGGTCTAGAGCCCAAAATAACCCTTAGGTCCAGAACTTAAAATTATCCTTGAGTCCAGATGTAATATCCCAAACTATGCCTTAGAAGTTGTGATATTATTGTTATAAGGGGATTGAATGTATATATGTTAAGTTGATAAGACAAGAAAATTTAAGAGAGAATGTTTATGTGTTGTTTGAAAAGAAAGCAATGTGTGGAGAGAATGTATATTTAGTGTATATGGCAATATATATAACATATATGTTGGTCAAATGGAAAGTCAAGAAAAGAAGATATTTATTTTGTGAATTGTGAAATTACTAAAAAGGGTATTTGATTATAAAGAAAGAAAGTTTTGGTGAAGGATATTTTAGTAATTATTATTATTATTGTTATTATTATATATATATATATATTTTGGGGATAAGAACAAAGAAAAGAAGATTCTTTCTTCTTCTTCTTCTTCTTCTTCTTCTTCGTGTACGAGAGAGAGAGAGAGAGAGAGAGAGAGAGATGATTTATACACCAAATTCTTAAGGATTTTTAGAGGATTGAAGATGGAGATGAGGATTTGACAAGATATTTAAGTAAGTTTCTTCTTGATTCTCTTGTTTCTTTGAGTTGTGTGGATATTTGATTGGGTTTGGTGATTGATGATTGTTGGTAAGTTGTGTGTGTGTGTGTGTTGAATTGGTAATTTGATGGTGATAATATGATTAATTGATATGGATGATGATGAATTGTTGAGTAAGGGTTTAGTTTAATGAATTTGGGGATTTGATTAATTAATACATGGATGATGTTTATAATGATGATTGGTGTGTGTTTTAAGTGTTGTTGGTGTTTTTGTAAGTTTGTTATGGTTTTGGGTGTGTTTGGTGAAGATTGTTTGGAGTGGATGATGGCTAAAAGAAGTGTTTTGTTAGATGTTGTTTTGTGTTGATCGAAATCTGGGTTTTTAGCCTGACACGCCCATGGACACGGCCAGATTGTTAGGCGTGTCGTTGGTTTTGTTTTTGGGGTTTGTAACACGAGCAGTGACACGCCCATGTCACTGAGCGTGTCACAAGTTCTGTGTGACAGTAGAATTGACACGACCAGTAACACGCCCGTGTTATTGAGCGTGTCATAGCTACTGTGAGTTTGGAGAATTGACACGGCCATGAACACGTTCATGTTGTGGGACGTGTCAATATGTTTGAGATACATAAGGTATTACACACCCAGTGACACGCCCGTGGTTATGAGCGTGTCAATGTTTCTGTGTTGGGGAGTTAGGGCACGATCAGGAACACGCCCGTGTGGGAGAGCATGTCATGTGTTGAGTTTGCCCTAGTTGATTCTTATTTATATTATCTCATGTGTATGATCACTTTTGGATTAGGTTTTTAAGAGATTGAATGGCCCTAATCCAAATATTGAAGAATCTAAGGAAGAGAAGTCTAAGTGGGTGTGAGTTTCTTTGAAGGTAAGTACAAAACCTTATTTGCTTATATATATTTATGACTTGGAACATTAGTACATTTGATGATAAATGTATTAAGTAATTTATTATATAATTGATAAATATGTATATAAATAATGTATATGTTATGAAATACAAAAGATATGAGGGTATAATCAAATATGTGAAATGTGAAAGCATCCAATGTATATATGTGTTATGAAAGGTGAAAGGGGTGAGGATTGGATAATGCAATTGATTGTGTATACTTGAATGATGAATGGTTATGTATATATATATGTATATATATATATAAGATGAAGTATGAAATGTATGTGATATGGAATATGAATGATATGATTTGCATGATGCAAATGATATGATGAATGATTATATATGTGTTAATGGTGAAATATGAAATGTGGATTGAGAAATGATGATGAATGAAGCCATTGTGATTGGCTATAAAGATTTGAAAGAAACAATTGAGGCATGTTTGCCTAAATGATGCCATTGTGACTGGCTATGATGATGTAAATGATGATTGAGGCATGTTTGCCTAAATGATGATAAGAATGAGAATGAAATTGATAATGAAATAATGAATGAATTGTGTGTCTAATATGTTATTCATTTTCAGAGTTTTGTTGTTGGTGGCATGCCTATTAGTAACAATCTCTTGAAGTTAGGTTGGATTTGATCCTTGAAGCCAAGTTGGGTTGAAGTTTAACATGTTTTACTCCCCTTGAAGCTTGGTTGGGTCTAGTCCTTGAAGCCTAATTGAGATGTTACAACCCTTAAAGCTAGGTTGGGTTTTGTTCTTGAAGCCAAGTTGGGTTGATACTTAGCATGCTTTGTTCCCCTTGAAGCTTGGTTGAACATAATCCTTGAAGCCTAGTTGGGATAATGATAATGATAAATGTGATAAATAAACCAAAACATTAACTCTGAAAGTTGAATGGCATATTAGTGTCTTTGGGCCCATGCTTGTGTTTGTTTAAATATGATTTATGAATGGTGAATTATGGATAATGAATTTAATGAATGAGATGTGATATTATGAAGTATGACATGATAAGTAAATGTAATGTTGTGATATGATTATATAACATAAATGAATTATTGAAAGGAGATGTGGTTTGTGAAGTTATATGAAATATGCAATTATGAAGTTTAAAATGATATATATGATATGTATGAAATGAAATTGGTAAGTATCATTATATGAAGGTTCTATCAATTTATTGAACTATGTTTGATGGTTATGTTATATATATATGTATATGTAAATCATATATGAGATTAATAGGAATATATGAAGAATGCATATATAAAAGAGGAAAACAGAGTAAGAAAATGATAAAACGTGAGGCTAAACATATGAGGTATGTATCCTTTGTATTGCATATTTTAATGTTTACTTGTTCTACTAAGCTTTCGAGCTTAGCGCAGTTATATTAATCGCGCAGGTAAATGGGTGATGGAGCTGGAGTTAAGTCAGTATGTCACGAAGAGAGCAAGTATAGTTCGAGACCAACTAGATGGTGGTGCATGCATGTAACAGTTAATGATATTGTATTTTCACAAGAATGTATTCATATGTATAAATGAACCTATTGAAGAGACAATGTAATTTATATATATATGTATTATTATAAAAAGGATATTGATTTTGAAAGTACTTTTATATATTTCAATATAATGATATGATTTTGGAATGAAAGTAAAGATTTTAAATTTGTGATAACTAGTGACATCCTTATACTTTATATACCTACTGTATGTATACGAGGTATATGTATAGTACTTATATAGAGTATTGGGGTGTTACAATTATTTTGGTATCAGAGCTTAGGTTCGAGATTCTCGGCCTAAGTAAAATTAAAAAGAGAAAGTTTTGAAAAGCTTAAAGAGAAATGAAAAGAAAAGTTTGAAAAAAAAATGATGATAAATGAAGAATGAAAAGAATGAAATTTTTGATACATGCATATGCATTAACACCTAGGTTGGTCTCAAATGTGGTATTATGTGAATTGAAGTGTATTTGAATTGTATGAGATTGATAATAATGTGTGAATGAAGTTTTACATGAATGGAAATTAAAGACAGAATAATGTGGGAAAATGTATATGAGTTTAATTGTTAAATTCAAGAATGGGAATTTATTCAAGTAAAATTTTTGATTATTGATGTGTTTGATATGTAAAAGAAATGATTAGAAGAATAAAGTTGAGAATGAGTTAATAATAAAATCAAGATTAAAGTATGTAATATTTCCTCTACAACTTGAATATTTTTTCTAATAAATCTTATGTTTGGATTTCTAGAAAGAGGAAATAATGTTGGATGGGTGATATGAATAGATATGTTGCTAAATGAAGAGAATATGGTGGTATATTGAGTGAGTTGATGGGTATAGACAAAGTTTGATCATTTAAGGTTGAAATATGTAAAGTTAAAGTTTTTAAAAAGGAAAAGAGATGATGTTGGTTAAATAAGAAGATATAATGGTGTTGTTTGCATTGTTGTTTTAAATGCAAACATTGTGGTTTTAATGTTAGAAATGTGATATGCTTGAGTGTTGTTAAAGCTCATGTTAATGGTGGTAAGATGTAACATTTGAATTTGTTTGAATGAGCTTTACTAATTGTGAAAGAATATACCTTGAGGTTGTTTTGTAATGTGTATTTATATAAGATGTTTTTCTTAAGTTGATACTAAGAAAATAAGATGAGTAAATGGAAGTTTGAATAAAATAGTAAGTTGAGAGTTTATAATGTCATTAGAACTTGGATAAAGGTTATTTAAACATCGATAGTTTAATGTAAGTTAAATCTATGAACTATGAGGAATGAGTATTATAGAATATGAGAATGATTACGCTTGCATTGACAAACTTGTACAAAGTTAGGTCATGTGATAAGATTGATAGTGAGAAGTGGATGAATCAATGTTGGTTAAAGAAATTGAGATTTGTGATAACAAGACTTGGAAAGTGTATAGAGGTTATTGGACTCAATGTGTATATGATTGGATGTAATGTACATATGTATAAATATATGAGTACTATATATATGTTGAAAGGTAAATAAATGTGAGAGAGATATCATCTTAGTAATGTGATTAAGATTTTGTGAAGTATTATCATGGTTAGAATATATATATATATATATGTGTTGAGTTAAAAAAAAAATAATTTATGTTATGTCAAAAAGGAATAAGAATGAGGTTGTTTAATGAGAAATCATAAATGTTAAATTGTGTTGGAAATATGTAAAAGAGGAATTAAATAAAATTGTATGATTATATGTATACATGTATAGAAAGTGTGGAAGGAGCTTTTTGATATGAATGTAATTGTAAAATGTAAGAAATGTGGAAAGTAAATCACATTATGAATGTGATCTATGGATGTGTTATACAATTGCATGTTTGATGATATGGGAAATGACATTGTGTGTAGTAGTGGACCTAAGAGAGATTAGGCCTTAATTGACGCAAAGATTATGGGATGAAATGAAAAACGAGAATAAACTTGAGAATTGTTGGATAGTGAAATTGTTATGGAAATGAGGATTGATTTGGGATATAGTGGATAGTAATATTGTTATGGAAATAATTGAATTGAGTTATCATAAATGTTATGGACTCAAGGTAATTGTGTGAGAAAAGGGTTATATGTATATGTGTATTATAAGAGATTGTAAGGGAAAAAAAAGTATAAGGTATGAAGTTTTTGGAAAAATATAATATTGTTGTATATGAGATAAGCTAATGATGATTAAATAATTAAGAGTAAATTGTTTTGAGATAGAGTTGAAATGTGTTAACTTTTAATATGGAAAAAGTTTGAAGAATGAATATGTGATAATTGTGATACAATCACAGTATTGATGTATAAGTTTCAGATGTAACCATTAATCTCCTTGGGCCATATGAATTGTATATTGAGTTGGCCGGATAGTTTGGTTATCCATAGAATTGGAACTAAGAAAATGTGGTTATTATACAGCTTTGATAAGATTGATAATTATGTTCTAGAATCGTGGCTAAAGGTTATGATGGGTGAATTGTATTTTTTTTATAATTTTTGTGTTAACAATTTAGTTAAAATTTTGGAAAAGAAAAGAAAGGAAAGAGAATTGGGGAAATACTTTAAGTTATAAATAATATGAGAAAAAGGTAATTATTGTAAGTGTAGTAATGGTATGAAAGGTGAGGAGATAATAATGGAAGAAATTGCAGAAGGTGATTGAAAGTTATATTGAATATGTTTATGGTATAAAGAAAATAAGTGGATGGGTTTAAAAATTTAAGTGAGTAAACTATGAGTAATAAGTATGGTATGAGATAATTATGAAATTTTGGTGGGAATTGTTTTGAGATAATGAAAGGTAAATTATGTGTATATTGAAAGATAAGTTGAAGTGGATTGTTATTCATGATAAATTTAAATAAGTTAATTATTGATTTGAATCAAACAAGATTGAGATGTTAGTATATTGTGGAGAATAGATCAATTGATCTAGATTTTTGCTATAATTGTGAATTATTATTGAGATTTAATATGTATAGTTGTACTAAAGGTATAAGAGATAGATAATGATGTATACAATGTAATATTCGGATCGATGAACGGACATGAATCAATTGAATTATATTAATTATAATGATGAGAAAAGGGGAAAAAGTTGATTTTTCTGTAAGGTAAGTTCAAAAGTTTTGTATTAGTATTGATGTTAAGTGAGAAAATACTAAAGAAGGAATGAAGTGTATGAGAAATAAGAATATTATTATCAATGAAGGTTTGATAAATGTTTGTTTTAAGGATGATTGTAATAATGGGATAATCAATATTAAGATATAAGTCAATGATCTTTAAGGTTAAAGTTAAGAGAATAGTTATAAAGAGATGAAGTGATAAAATATTTTGAATGTAGTAATGGAATGTAACATAAATATATTGTAAGATGATGGAATTTTTGTATATAGATAAGGTATTTGAGAAAATAATGAGTTATTTTGATTATTGGATAAAAATGTAATAAGATATAAAGGTTTATATCATGACAAGTTATGGAATTGAATAATATAATTGACTCTAAGGGGGAGAGTGCAAACTATGTGATTTGATGAAATCAGAATATAAGAATACAATTAATGTCATATGAAGATTTAAAATGGTGTATTGTTAAGAATGGAATGTTATTATACTGAGTAATTTCGAGGACGAAATTATTTAAGGGGGAGAGAATTGTAATATCCCAAACTGTGCCTTAGAAGTTGTGATATTATTGTTATAAGGGGATTGAATGTATATATGTTAAGTTGATAAGACAAGAAAATTTAAGAGAGAATGTTTATGTGTTGTTTGAAAAGAAAGCAATGTGTGGAGAGAATGTATATTTAGTGTATATGGCAATATATATAACATATATGTTGGTCAAATGGAAAGTCAAGAAAAGAAGATATTTATTTTGTGAATTGTGAAATTACTAAAAAGGGTATTTGATTATAAAGAAAGAAAGTTTTGGTGAAGGATATTTTAGTAATTATTATTATATATATATATATATTTTGGGGATAAGAACAAAGAAAAGAAGATTCTTTCTTCTTCTTCTTCTTCTTCTTCTTCTTCTTCGTGTACGAGAGAGAGAGAGAGAGAGAGAGGTTCTTCTTCTTGGACGAGAGAGAGAGAGAGAGAGATGATTTATACACCAAATTCTTAAGGATTTTTAGAGGATTGAAGATGGAGATGAGGATTTGACAAGATATTTAAGTAAGTTTCTTCTTGATTCTCTTGTTTCTTTGAGTTGTGTGGATATTTGATTGGGTTTGGTGATTGATGATTGTTGGTAAGTTGTGTGTGTGTGTGTTGAATTGGTAATTTGATGGTGATAATATGATTAATTGATATGGATGATGATGAATTGTTGAGTAAGGGTTTAGTTTAATGAATTTGGGGATTTGATTAATTAATACATGGATGATGTTTATAATGATGATTGGTGTGTGTTTTAAGTGTTGTTGGTGTTTTTGTAAGTTTGTTATGGTTTTGGGTGTGTTTGGTGAAGATTGTTTGGAGTGGATGATGGCTAAAAGAAGTGTTTTGTTAGATGTTGTTTTGTGTTGATCGAAATCTGGGTTTTTAGCCTGACACGCCCATGGACACGGCCAGATTGTTAGGCGTGTCGTTGGTTTTGTTTTTGGGGTTTGTAACACGAGCAGTGACACGCCCATGTCACTGAGCGTGTCACAAGTTCTGTGTGACAGTAGAATTGACACGACCAGTAACACGCCCGTGTTATTGAGCGTGTCATAGCTACTGTGAGTTTGGAGAATTGACACGGCCATGAACACGTTCATGTTGTGGGACGTGTCAATATGTTTGAGATACAGAAGGTATTACACACCCAGTGACACGCCCGTGGTTATGAGCGTGTCAATGTTTCTGTGTTGGGGAGTTAGGGCACGATCAGGAACACGCCCGTGTGGGAGAGCGTGTCATGTGTTGAGTTTGCCCTAGTTGATTCTTATTTATATTATCTCATGTGTATGATCACTTTTGGATTAGGTTTTTAAGAGATTGAATGGCCCTAATCCAAATATTGAAGAATCTAAGGAAGAGAAGTCTAAGTGGGTGTGAGTTTCTTTGAAGGTAAGTACAAAACCTTATTTGCTTATATATATTTATATGACTTGGAACATTAGTACATTTGATGATAAATGTATTAAGTAATTTATTATATAATTGATAAATATGTATATAAATAATGTATATGTTATGAAATACAAAAGATATGAGGGTATAATCAAATATGTGAAATGTGAAAGCATCCAATGTATATATGCGTTATGAAAGGTGAAAGGTGTGAGGATTGGATAATGCAATTGATTGTGTATACTTGAATGATGAATGGTTATGTATATATATATATATGTATATATATATATATAAGATGAAGTATGAAATGTATGTGATATGGAATATGAATGATATGATTTGCATGATGCAAATGATATGATGAATGATTATATATGTGTTAATGGTGAAATATGAAATGTGGATTGAGAAATGATGATGAATGAAGCCATTGTGATTGGCTATAAAGATTTGAAAGAAACAATTGAGGCATGTTTGCCTAAATGATGCCATTGTGACTGGCTATGATGATGTAAATGATGATTGAGGCATGTTTGCCTAAATGATGATAAGAATGAGAATGAAATTGATAATGAAATAATGAATGAATTGTGTGTCTAATATGTTATTCATTTTCAGAGTTTTGTTGTTGGTGGCATGCCTATTAGTAACAATCTCTTGAAGTTAGGTTGGATTTGATCCTTGAAGCCAAGTTGGGTTGAAGTTTAACATGTTTTACTCCCCTTGAAGCTTGGTTGGGTCTAGTCCTTGAAGCCTAATTGAGATGTTACAACCCTTAAAGCTAGGTTGGGTTTTGTTCTTGAAGCCAAGTTGGGTTGATACTTAGCATGCTTTGTTCCCCTTGAAGCTTGGTAGAACATAATCCTTGAAGCCTAGTTGGGATAATGATAATGATAAATGTGATAAATAAACCAAAACATTAACTCTGAAAGTTGAATGGCATATTAGTGTCTTTGGGCCCATGCTTGTGTTTGTTTAAATATGATTTATGAATGGTGAATTATGGATAATGAATTTAATGAATGAGATGTGATATTATGAAGTATGACATGATAAGTAAATGTACTGTTGTGATATGATTATATAACATAAATGAATTATTAAAAGGAGATGTGGTTTGTGAAGTTATATGAAATATGCAATTATGAAGTTTAAAATGATATATATGATATGTATGAAATGAAATTGGTAAGTATCATTATATGAAGGTTCTATCAATTTATTGAACTATGTTTGATGGTTATGTTATATATATATATGTATATGTAAATCATATATGAGATTAATAGGAATATATGAAGAATGCATATATAAAAGAGGAAAACAGAGTAAGAAAATGATAAAACGTGAGGCTAAACATATGAGGTATGTATCCTTTGTATTGCATATTTTAATGTTTACTTGTTCTACTAAGCTTTCGAGCTTAGCGCGGTTATATTAATCGCGCAGGTAAATGGGTGATGGAGCTGGAGTTAAGTCAGTATGTCACGAAGAGAGCAAGTATAGTTCGAGACCAACTAGATGGTGGTGCATGCATGTAACAGTTAATGATATTGTATTTTCACAAGAATGTATTCATATGTATAAATGAACCTATTGAAGAGACAATGTAATTTATATATATATGTATTATTATAAAAAGGATATTGATTTTGAAAGTACTTTTATATATTTCAATATAATGATATGATTTTGGAATGAAAGTAAAGATTTTAAATTTGTGATAACTAGTGACATCCTTATACTTTATATACCTACTGTATGTATACGAGGTATATGTATAGTACTTATATAGAGTATTGGGGTGTTACACCAGAACTCGGATCGGGTCCAGAACCCAAAACCTCAACCATCTCGGAAAAATTAAGTCTTATTATTTTTCACTCTCTTTTACTAAAAGTCTCAGATCGTTCAAGCAGGGGGCGAACTGTAGACACTTAATTTTTGACCCAGTCTAGTCCGATATTTTTTTATATATAGTCCAAAATAATTTTTATAGTATTTTAATTAAATAATATTTATTTTAATTATTTATTATTTATAATTTTTAATAAAAATAAAAATGGTGAAGTTAATAAAAAATATAAAAATAAATAAATAAAAATAAAAATAAAAATAAAAATAAAAATAAAAACAGCAACAAAAAAATCGGCGACGAAAAAAATTCGCCGTCGAAGGTCCAATTGGCCAAGGCCAATTCGAAGGTCCCACCAATCCTCGCAGTTTTGGCCAGCGCTTGCAATTTTTGCCAGCGAATTTTTTTCCAACGTAATTTTTTTCGAAACCAAATTCTATTTGGTTTCGGTTTTCTTTTCCTAATTAATTTTAGTTTCCTTAAACAATTAGAATGAATCTTATAAATATTCCTATAAATAACACTTTAAAAGACAGAAAAAAGGGGACTGGAATTTTGGGACTAGAACTTTGGACAGGGGAATTTAGGACTTCAGATTGGAGAGGAGCAACAAGCAAGCAAACAACAATTCATCAAAGGTAGCCACACTGCCTTTGTCTTTGTTCATTCAGAAAGCAACTTTTTAGTGGAACCAACTACGCAAGTTTGATCCTTCAATATAAATTATTTATGATCACAGTAGCTATATTTCTTTTATTCATAAGAATATACACACAAAACTTTGATCTTTAAATATGTAGTCACTTGATCTTTGTTTCAATAATCTAATTTATTTCTTATGTTTCCAAAAACTTTACGAACCCTAATTTATTTTTTTTCGTTTCCTAAAACCTTAAAAACCCTAATTTATTTCTTCTATTTTCCAAAAACCTTAAAACCCTAAATTGTTCCTTCTATTTCCAAAAACCCTAAAAAATACTTTTTTGTTTCTTCTAAACCTTAAGAACCCTAAATTATTCCTTCTATCTCCAAAAAACCCTAATTCGTTTCTTTTGTTTCCAAAAACCTTAAATCGTTTTTCCTATTTCAAAAAACTTTAAAAAACCCTAAACAATTTTTCTCTATCTTTTTTCTAAAATTCCTAAATATTTTCTTAAATCTTCAAATCCTAACCTACATTACAGTTTCTAAAACTCATGATTACTTTATAAAACTCTAAACTATTTTCTTCAACTCCAAAACCAAAACAGTAAACCTCAAACCAGTTAATCTAAACTCTAAATTTCAAAAACCCTAATTCTCTCAAAACTAATACGTAAACCCTAGTTTTCCTAAACCCTAATGTAACACACCTTCCCAACCTACATATGTAAGCTGAGTAGAGGCGCCACACTAACCTAATGTTGCTACCAATTTTACTTAGTCAAATTTTAGTTCCGATTTTTACAAAATTTTTGCCATAGTTTCGCCTAAAAATTGAGTCCCAAGTGTCGACAAAACCGGTTTTTTTCTTATTTTTAAAAACATTTTACACAAACCAATGCAAACAAAATCATTCTCAGTACACTCCCAATAAATCCCCCTTGTAACCTCAACTACAACCTGCAAAAAGGATTTACACTTCTAGTACAACATAAAATAAAGGTTTTGTGACAACCCCCATATTTAAATATTACACAGCGGAAGTTATAAAATATTTACATATTTACAAATTCATATACATCAAAACTCAAGTTTTACAACACATAAAATTTATACATGATTGGCAAGTCTGCTCTGATCTTTAAGCTCCCAAAATGGATTCTTCAAGGTCTACTCTCACTAGGTCTTGATGAACTCTCGGGTTCAACTCTATCCACTCTACTACCTGCGCGATTAAACACTATCGCGCTAAGCCAACGGCTTAGTAAGATAAAACATGCTAACGGTATGCTTTAATGAAATGCAATGCCACATATGTTATTGATAAGATCAACATCATAAATATAAAGTTAACCACACAATTATGCATTTCACAAATCATAGTCATATGAGCATACCACATTTCAACATCTTTTCACATTCAACATTAATCAATCATACTCCATAACCAACATCTCATTTCATTAAACTCATAACATTATTTAGGACATTCATATAACCTTGACACCTATGGGCCCAACAAGTATTTAATACGATATTCAGAGTTCAGAGTTACTGCCTTGGGTTCATAGTCACAATAATCACGCCCGTAGGCAATGTATATACATGTATCTCTATCCATGGATAGTGTAACAGACCCAGTCTCTTGGATCATCAACTCAACACATATGAGGAGATCCTCAACCCGGCAAGACTGTTACAAATCATATATCTCATAGTGTAACAGACCCAGTCTCTTGGACCATCAACTCAACACCTATGAGGAGGTCCTCAACCCGGCAAGACTGTTACCTTTCATCATTTCTTAGGCATGCCACCCAAATCCAAAACTCTGAAACTGAATAACATATTAAACAAACAATTCATTTCCATTCTCAATTCTCATCACATTTAGGCAAACATGCCTTCTTTCTTTCAATTACATCATCTTAGCCAATAACAATGGCTTCACATTTCATTTCACAATATAACATCTCATTATTCAAGTATATATATATATATATATCTCATCCATGATCACATTATATCTCACATAGCATCATTCATAAATATCAACATTTCATTCCACATTACTCATGAAACACATTACCATTCACAATGCACAACATAACATTGTTCAATCTCAACAATGCAATTAGGGCAAAGAACAATTGATTATAACATTCATTGATTCAAGTGTGTTTAAAGTGTTTAGGGTTAGGTTTAAGGACCAACCTACCTTTGGAGAACCAAAGCAATGCAAGAAGAACAAAGAATTAAAACCCTAACCATAAATAGTACATTCTGGTTTTAAACTCCATTTTATCCTTATTTTGAAAAATTGTATAAAATAATCTACTTGACTAAAAATTCTTAAATTTTTACATAATTTAGTTTTGTATCTTAAAATCATCCCTTTAAAATTTCAGATCAAACTGAACACAAAATCTTGGTCAAATAGTTCACCTAACCAGACTGCCCCAATTGCCCTGCATCCTGGCAGCAGTTCTGAACTTTGTGAATTCCATAAATCAAATTCAATCAACGTGATTCCAAATTATTTTTCTCAAATACTAAACTCACTAAGAAACAACATATCCAAAATTCAATTGGATATGATTTTTCTACATTTTATTAAAAATCACGAAATATAGCTGTCCCAGTTAAGGTACCTGCTGGAACAGGTCTAATGAAAATAATCTTTCTAAACTCATAACCATTCCAAAATCGAATCAACATATTTTTCAGTCATTCTAGACTCATAGAGGCACAACATATCAAAAATTCACTTCAAGAACATTTTTCTAAAATTAATTAAAAATCATACAAGTCACAGCCTTTACTAATCCTAAAACAGAAACAATTTCACTAAACACCAATCTTACTCTTCCATCACCAACACCAAACCAACTTCTCATCTATCAAGCAAAATCAATACTTACAATCATACCATAAGCAACTTAATCATACCACTTCAAAAGAATTGAAGAAATTAGAGAAAAGATCTTACCTTAGTGAACACAAACCTAAGTCCAGACAAAATGGAGTCGCCACCCGGATGGGCCAAAAAAAATAAAGGGGTGGATGACACGATTCCTAAGGAATCCCCAACCCCCTAATGGGTTCGGAAAGTTGGGTACGTGTGGGGAAGGTGAGAAATGGCCCAGCACCCCCACAATGCCCGGTTCATTGGAACCGGCCTCCTTTACACGTCTTCATATTATAAAATTCTTAAATATAACAATATTATCCATATTACATGCAACAATTGAAATAAAGCATCATTATATTAAAATCAAAGCAATGTCTGAGAAAAACAAATAAATGGACACCCATCCGAGGATGGAAACATGTCCTTACATCATCTATGTCTAAACTAATAGGACACCCACCGAAAGGTAGAAACATGTCCTTTACATTGGTTCAAAATATAAAAGCAATTTAAATTACATGATATTTAACTAATGAGGTACCCACAAAGTGGAAACATACCTCTTACAACATTTGGAAATAAAAAATAAATTGATAAAAGTAAATAACCATTCATAATAAATAAATCATTATCAAAGATATTAAACATCAATCAAAATATATAATAAGCATTCATCCATGATAAATTAAAAAAATCAAGCATTGAAATTAAATAAATCAACCACCAAGGCATATAATAGACTACATAATCAAATCTAAAATTAAATAAAGCAATAAATATATAATTTAGGGTTCGCATCTTAAAATAGGATTTTAGAATTTTAGTTACTAAATTAGGGCTTTGGAAAAAGAAAAGTTAAATACGTGGATTCATAATACGCAAATGAATATTGACCCCTTCGACGAGCCCATATGGCGGTCTCGCTAGCCGGTTAGCGGGCGGGGGTCAAGGGGCAGCGCCCCAGAAATTTTGGAAATTGGTTTCTAGGATTGTAGGTTTTAGTGTTGAAAATTAAGATTTTAGGGTTTAGAATTTAGAAAATAGGGTTTTGGAATTTTTAGTAACTAATATTATTTTTTAAATTAATAATGCTACTGGACGTTTTAAAGATTTAGGGTTTTGGATGTTTTATGAAAATAATGCTACTGTGATTTTAAAAAAAGAATAGGTTTGGTAACAAATTATTATTTTGCTTTTTAGGGCTTAAGGAATTTGGCAAAACGATTTAAGATTTTTGGAAACAAAAGAAACGAATTAGGGTTTTTAAGGTTTTGAAAAAAATAGATTAGGGTTCTTAAGTTTTAGAAGAAACAGAAAAGTAATTTTAGGGTTTTTAAAAATAGAAGACATGAATTAAGGTTCTAAGGTTTAGAAGAAATAAATTAGGGTTCTAAGGTTTTTAGAATCAAAAGAAACAATTTAGTGATTGAAGCTACTGTAAGAGAAAAAAAAAGAAATTAGATATTCAAACCTTCGTTTATTGGTTCCACCAAAAATTGCTTCTTAGATGAACAAGGACAAAGGCAAGGTTGCTGCCTTTGATAGCTTGATTGGTTGCTTGCTTATTCTCTTCTAAAAAATCCGATCAATTTGCAAAGTTCTAGTTCAAAATCCAAGTCCCAGTCCAAAGTCCGATTTTTCCTCCCCTTTTTTGTGTTTTTTATTGTTATTTATAGGAAATTTAGAAGATTAATTGAATTTTTTTTACAGAAACTATCATTAATTAGGAAAAGAAAACCGAAACCAAATAGAATTTGGTTTTGAAAAAAATTACATCGAAAAAATTTCGTTGGCGAAAAAACTGCTGCGGGAAACTACGTGGAACTTGAGTTAAAAAATTGCAAGGGACAGGCTACGGGCCATTTTGCCCGGAGGAAACTCCTAGGGGTGAAATGGCCCAAGGCCATTTCGTCCACTGCTTTCGACGATGATTTTTTTCATCGCCGATTTTTATTTTTATTCTTATTTATTTATTTTTTATTATTTTTTATTATTATGATAATTTTTAAAAATTATAAAAATAAATACTAAAACAAATATTATTTAATTAAGACAACACAAAAATTATTTTGGACTAAATATAATATATTAGACAGGACTGGATCAAAAATTAAGGGTCTACAAATCCCATACTAAAATAGCTTAAAAAAGACCTAAGCTAGTCTCTTTATCTAAAGCATCCTTTAATCCAGTTATCCTCATCACCAAGCTCTTTGTAAGGCCTTGAGTCTGAACCAAATGCTAGTTGAGACTACCCCTGAGTCTATGGTTGATTCTATGACAAAATTGGTTGTTATCTCATTCTTATATAAGGATCCTCCAATCAAAAGTAGACATAATCATGCCCTCTACATGACTATTCGAGCATGTGGTAAGATGGTAACTATACTGTTGGTGGACTATGGCTTAACATTAAATGTTTATCCACTCAAGGGTGCAAGCTTTCTTGGGATTGAAATGTCTGAGCTAATACCCTCTGATCAAATTATGAGAGCCTATAATAATATCAAAAAAGAGGTTCTAGAGGTGGCTAATATTAAAGTAATAATTGGACCTATGGAAAAAGAAATCTTTTTTCAAGTTTTGAATGTCTTGGCTAGTTTCAAGTTGTTGCTTGGAAGGCCTTGGATTCATCAAACAAAAGATATTATATCGTCTCTCCACCAAAAAATCAAATTCCAATATATAGATGGAGTAGTTACCATAAAGGGGGACCCAAGTGATAAGTTAAATCTTCCACCACAAATGACCATTTTAGAAATTAACTAGAACCCTCAACCATCACCTTGTCATGATTTACTTTTGACTCAATTCAGTTCTTGAAAGATGAGGCTGGTAAAGAACTTATTCCTTTGACTTTGACACATATGGTAACCCAGTTGTTGCTAACATTCTCAGATACATGAATTATTTCCTCAGGATGGGATTAGGAAGGAGCCAGTAGTGAATATAATAATTTCCAAATTTGTCCCCTAGTCTAGCCACCATTTGGCTAATGATATCAGTCCACTCAAGAAAGATGTGGAGGAGATGGAAGAAAGAACTAAGCATAGAGCCCAATGTAAAAAGATGAGGGAAATATTTGACTAGACTATGAAACCCTATTTCAAAACCTTGAATGGATATTTTGGTAATGAAGGAACAAATTTCCTCTATTATAGGTTCCCTAAACCATGGTGGAATCCCATCGTTAATGAACTAACAACATATTTTGAAAATTTTTTTGATGTCAAGCTTGGTTTAGAAGATAGCAGGCATGCCTCAAAGATGGGAGAAGATTTTAACGATAACATAGAGCCTAATATATTTCAAGTAGCTGTGTTAAAAAGAGTAGAATCAAATTTTAGCCACGTGATCCAATTAGTTATAGGAGTATCAAACAATTGGTATTTTGAGAAGAATGACGATCCATCATTAGAGTCCATCCCGCCCATAGTAAAGCTAGACTTCCAACCTAGTCAAATGTTAACTGTCAAATGCCAAGCCAAGAATCCAATTCTAGTTCAAAGATGAGTTAAGCTCTAGGTCCACTCCTGAGTCTGAGTCCAAGTCTGAGTTAGGATCTTAATCAGTGTTTGTCACTTCATCTAATTTTGAGTTTATCTGTAATGGAAAAACTAGTAATCATTTTATCATTAATAAAAGCTCTAAAGTCTCCATTTTCCTTCCTGTCCTTTCTAATGATCCTTATGGGCGATATAAATGAAATTAATAAAGATAATGGGACAGTAAATTTAGGGACCTCAAAAGTACCAAAGAACACATACATTGCATCCTTATTCATTCATAAATAGGAATTAAAGACACTTCTTAAAGAGATTTGAGATTGCTTCACAATAGATACAACTGATATGATCATACTAGATCCCTATATAGCAATTAATAGGATCCCCATATATGACCACATGAGGACAGTCAAGGAGAAACTCCACCGGCTTAAGCTAGAGTGGTCCTTAAAGATCAAGGAGGAAGTAGCCAAGCTATTAAAGAAAAAGTTCATAGAACCTATCATGTACCCTCAATGGGTGGCCAATATTGTGCTAGTACTAAAAAAAGATGGAAGGTTCGTATATGTATGGACAGTGGCAGAACCAAAAATTCATCAAAGGGGGGCAAAATTTACACAGAAAAAATTATTGATGAGTAATTACAAATTTATAGTTCCAATGTTATTAACCTAATCACAATTTATAGTTTAAATTTCATTCAGCTAATCACAATTTATATTAAATTTTTATTTTATATTCAACATTTTAATTTATAATTTATAATTAATTTAACCTAAAATCTAAAACACTAAATCAATTCATTATTCAACCTAATCACAACACAAATCATTTTAAATAAATTAAAATACAAGTCAGATTTTTCAATTAAATTTACAGTTTACATAAATGAATATAAAAAGATTCAATAAAAATCTTAAAGCAGAAATAAAACAAAATAATTGCTTATTCCATTGTCATAGTAATAGCATTTTCTATTAATTTTAATAGTTGACATGTTAAGAACTTAAGATATTAAGTATTATATATGTGCATATATACTATATATATTTATATATAATTGTATAAATATTATATAGATATCATATATTTTTATATATAAGTACATATATTATATAGATATAATATAAGCTATATGTACACTATACATGTTACATATATAAATACATATACATACATATATATATACATATATGTGGTGGAAGGAAAGGGAGGGCAAATCTATTATATAAGTATGTATAATTTATATAGTTTACATGTATATATATATATTCACATGTGGGCAATGGAAGGGGGGGGGTCCATTGGCCCCCTAGCCCCCCCCCCCCCCCCTCTCCCTCTGCCCCATGTGTATGGATTATAAAGATCTTAATAAGGCATGCCCAAAAGATGACATTCCTCTGCCTTGCATCAACCTCTTAGTTGATCGTTTAGCCAGATCTGAGGTGTTTCTTTAACCAACCTCTGTACATTATATAATTAAGTCATGGTTCACCCTCATGATAAAGAAAATACTACTTTCATTATAGAATGGGGTACTTATTATTATAGGGTCATGCCCTTTGACCTAAAAAATGTTGGGGCAACCTATCAAAAAATGGCCACTATACTTTTTTATGACTTGATGCATCAAGATGTTGAAGTCTACATGGATGGCATGGTCATTAATTCTGAGAAAGTTGAAATGCATATAGAGGCTTTGAGATGGTTCTTCCTTAGAATTCATTAGTAGAACCTAAAGCTCAACCCTACAAAGTATGCATTTGGAGTAACCTCTAGTATATTTTTTAGACACTTAGTCAGCTCTTAGGGAATTAAAGTAGATCCCACTAAATCAAAGGAAATCCTTGAGATGCCAATGCCTGATACAGAAAAAGAAATAACAGGATTTTTATGTTGCCTACAGTACATTAGCTGATTCATTTCCTAGATGGATGATGTGTGTAAAGCCATTTTTAAGTTATTAAAGAAAGGTACTCCAACAAAATGGAATGATCAATGCCAAAGTGTTTTTTAGAAGATCAGGCAATACATATTGACACCGGCAATTTTGCAACCTTCTAGACCTAATGACCCATTACTCCTTTACCTCTCAGTGACTGAGGAGGTGCTTACTCAATATAAGAGGCCACAAGAAAAGAGTTTGCCATTTATTACCATAGCAAAAGGTTGTTAGCCTATAAGCTTGAATAGAATTAGATCAAAAAGCTGCGTGTGGCTTTGGAATGGATATGTCAAAAGCTATGCCATTACATGGCCTCTTACACAACATAAGTGATCGCAAATCAGAGCCACTTGAAATCTTTTATGGAAAGGCCGATTTTGGACAGTAACATGGCATGATAGCTTACAATGTTAGTCTCTTTTGATCTTAAATTTATGGAATGCAAGGTAATCAAAGGATGAATAATAGTGTAGACCCTTAATTTTGACTCCTATTTGATATAATCCTAATTAAAGGATCCCAAAATAAATTTTATCCAATTTATAACTTCTAATATGTCTGTCCAATTTTAAAAATCACAAACTCAACTACAAAACCTTAAACCAAGTCTTTTTTAGAAGGTCCAGTCCAAAAAATTAAAAAAATGCAAAATTAGTTCAAGTTCAAAGGCTCAAGTGACATGAACCTTGGCTCATGTCAACCTGGATGTCCTAGATCGACATGGCTTTGGTCCATGTTGACCTGGGCAGGCTAGGTCAACAAGAGCATGCTTCATGTCGACCTTGGAAGGCTAGGTCAACTTGAGCATGCCTCATGTCGACTGCGCGGCCCAGGTCGACATGAGATTGGACTCATGTCGACCTAGGGCAACCAGGTCCACATGAGGTTGGATAAGTTTCCTAATTCAACTAGAATTCATTTTAAGGACTGATTAATATTAGGTTAAGGATTCTGAGTGAGGTTAGGGCCTATAAATAATAATGTTTCAAAATTCCGAGGGAGGAGGGACGACAAGGAACATTAACAAGGAAGCAATGAACGTTAGCAAGGGGGAGGAAGGAGCATAAAAGAGAGACAGCAACAAACAAAGAAGATTAGCAGCAGACATTCATTAGTCATCAATCCATCAAAGACAACAACGCTGTCTTTGTTCATTATTCATCCAGAAGTCAATTGTGGAGGAACCAATGAACGGAGGTTTGATTTAATTCTTTAATTTATTTGAATTCATAGCACTTTCATCCTTGAGTTACAACTTATTTGACTGTCCAGTATGTACATTCCCTTCTATAAATATTATTAGAAGTTCGAAGATAAAGAAGTTTTTTAGGTCCAGTAGTTAACTAAAACCACGTAGTCTTGATTACTTGATTTAAACAACATGATCTAAGTTTAATGTTCATATAATCACAAAACATTATCAAAACCCTAATTTAATTGCCCAGTTGCTAAAAACCCTAATCTGCTTTCCAATTTCAAAAACTCTAAATTGTTTTATTAATTCCTAAAACCCTAATTGTTTTCTTAATTTTTCAAAACCTATATTATTTTATTAATTCCCAAAACCTTAATTGTTTTCATAATTTTTCGAAACCTTAAATCATTTTATTAGTTCCCAAAATCCTAATTGTTTTCTTAATTTTCCAAATTCCTAAAATTATTTCTAAATTCCAAACCTAAATTTATAAAATCTATTTTCCAAAATTCAAAACGCCAAAGCCCTGCTCAAATTCTAAAATGTCAGAATCCTTTAATTCCAGAAAACCTAAAACCCTAACTCCAGTTGCTTAATTTCCAAACTTAGAACCAAACCCTAATTCCAATAACTTAATTCCTAAACCCTAGTTTCATAGAAACCTTAAAATTTCTTAAACCCTAAATTTCATAATCCCAGCAACCTAAAAAGAAACCCTAAACCCTAAATGATGAAACCTCAAATTAAATCCTAATTTCAAAAACCCTAATTCCAAAAACCCTATTCTAAGATGCAAATCCTAAATTTATATATTTATTAATTTATTTAATTTTAGATTTGATTATGTAGTTTATTATATGTTTTGATGGTTGATTTATTTAATTTCAATGCTTGATTTATTTAATTTATCATGGATGGATATTTTCTTTATTATTATGATTTGTTTATTTTAGTATTAAAATTGTAAGAGGTATGTTTCCACTTTGTGGGTACCTCATTAGTTAAGTATTATGTAATTTAAATTGCTTTTATATATTGGACCAATGTAAAGGACATGTTTATACCTTTCGGTGGGTGTCCTATTTAGTTTAGACATGAACGTTGTAAGCACATGTTTCCAACTTCGGATGGGTGTCCATTTATTTGCTTTGTTTGGACATTGCTTTGATTTTAATATAATGATGCTTTATTTTAATATAATGATGCTTTATTTTAGTTGTTGCATGTAATATGGATAATATTGTTATATTTAAGAATTATATAATATTACGACCTGCAAAGGAGGCCAGTTCCAATGAACCGGGCGTTGTGGGGGTGCTGGGCCATTTCTCACCTTCCCCACACATACCCAACTTTCTGAACCCATTAGGGAGTTTGGGTTTCATTAGGAATTGAGTCATCCACCCCTTTCTTTTTCCTGGCTAGTTCGGGTGTTGACTCCATTTTCTCCGGGCTTAGGTTCGTGTTCTCTAAGGCCCCGAGCCTAAACAGTGCCGAAGTCGCAAGAACCATTCCATTAGAAGTGGGGGCGAAAATTCCCATTCACAGTGGCGACTCCACTGGGGATAAGAGAAGTTGATTCTGTTGGTCTTTATATTATTCTATTCTTTCTTATAATGATATTATCCATTGCATCATATTAGATTGTATCATGTGAGTGAGTTAGGATGCCCGTGTTACCTGTGTTGTGTTATGTAAGGGATACCATACTTTCACTCAAGGTATGGAAATCGAGCATGGCATAACCAAGATCATGAAGAACCAATTGGTTGTAATTTTAGGGAACAATGCCAAAGCATCTACTAGCACCAAGAACCCAAAGGACAAAGGGAGGGCTAAGGTTGATGAAGTGGCTTTTGATGATGACAAGGTAGTCGTTGATGATGATGATGACTGGGCTCAATACTTCCAAGATCCTCAAGATAAAAATAAGGAGCCAAAGGTTGTTGATAAGACAACTTTTGAAAAGACTGAAAATTCTGATGTTGAGAAGATGATTACTGATTTAGAAAAGAAATTTGAAAAGAAACTGAAACCGAAGAGATGTCCGAGATTGACAAACTATTTGAACATGATGAGGAGGTCCCTTATAAGTTCAAGATGGAATCCTTTTGCAAAGTTTGATGGAACCGGAAATCCTCACCTCCATGTGAAGCAGTATATCACTGCTACACTGTAACACCCCGATACCCTATATAAGTACTATACATATACCTAGTATACATACAGTAAGTATATAGAGTATAAGGATGCCACTTTTCTTTTTACTTTTTAAAAACCTGTAACAAAATTCAAACCATAATAGGTCAATTTGAAGAACACTTACAAAATCATTGTCTTTATCAAAACTTCATTTATACATTTAATATAACATACTTAAAGTGGATACATGTATGCATTACCCTCTAGTTGGTCTCGACAAAATCTTACTCTTCTCGTGGCATACCAAAAGACTTCATATCTTCCACCAAGCTACCTGCGCGATAATACATCCGCGCTAAGCTCGAAAGCTTAGTAGTATAAATATAAAATACAAACATATATCATGGAAATACTAACATATAAAGATATATCAATTCCATATACTTTTAGTTCTTATTAAGTTTATCCCTTTTCATTTGCACCTTTCATATCTTTCAACTAATTTCATATCTTATACACATATATATACATAACATTTCTACCAATTCCAACCCATCACTAATATTCACAATCAACATCTCAATACACACATTATACATCATACTAACCATAAGTCACATTTCCAATTAAGTCAATCATTGTCTTCAACCACAATTCATCAATTGAATTCACAATCAATGCTAGTACACACATTATACATCATACCAATCACAACATTTTTTTATTCACAATTCACCATTTATGATTCATCATTAGTGCTCATAATCAATATTTCAACACACATATTACATATCATCAATCACATGTCCAATGAAGTATACCAAAGATTTCATTATCCATTTCTTTCAACATTTGTATATCACATTGACAACAAAGACAGACTCGGGCCCAATAGACACCACTATGTTATTCAGAGTTTAGAGTTACTGCTTTGGTCTATAATCATAATCATCAAGCCCGTAGGCATCATATATCAATATTTCTATCCATGGATAGTGTAACAGACCCAGTCTCTTGGACCATCAACTCATCATGAGGAGATCCTCAACCTGGCAAGACTGTTACCAATCATATATTTCATATTCACAATTCTCATAGTGTAACAGACCCAGTCTCTTGGACCTCAATTCAACTCAATTTGAAGAGATCCTCAACCCGGCAAGACTGTTACCTTTTTCATTTTATAGGCATGCCTCCAAACCCAGAAATCTGAAGACTGAATAACACATTAAACACATATTTCACTTATTGTTTCATTATCAATTTCAATCTCAATGCTCATTATCATCTAGGCAAATATGCCTTATTTCTTTCAATTGGATCATCATAGCCAATCACAATGGCTTCGTCTCACATTTGAATCATCATGGCCAATTACAATGGCTTCACTACATATCATATCTCAATCCATATGATACATATAACATCATTGATATAACATTTCAAAATATATTATTCATATAATACATTGCCATACACAAGATTCACAATGCATATAACATAACATTTTCTCATTTCTCAAAACACATTAACATCATTCATTACTAGAGCATTTATCATAACAAATTGCACATACCTTAAGAAGGATCCTCATATTTTCCTACCTTTTCCATTTCATATTTCATCCTTTATATATATATATATATATATATAGTAATATACATTCTTCATTTACATTCACAATATAATAGCTTATTTAACACTTTCATCCCAATGTGTTAATGTTCAAAGACATATAAGGATATACAATCAAATAGGGTTTATGCTTACCTTGTTAATGCTCTTCACATCCTTCACATCATTCAATCATCACCTTAGTCCAATTATATTAACAATATAATAAATCTTAACACATTTGCAAACAAATGTGTTAAGCATCAAATTATGTAATTAAATACAATCATATGTATTGTTACTTACCTCAAGAACTATTCCCATTCCTCCATACATTTCCTCTTCCAAGAATTCTCAACATATAGGTTAATGCAACACAATCTCTTCAAAACCTAATCCAAAGATCATTATACATAGGTTTAGAATCATCCACATACATTTGATTAGGGCATTCTTTGTTTTAGACATGTTTAAAGTGTTTATGTTTAGGTTTAGGTACCATAATACCTTTGAAGAATCAAAGCCATGCTAAAAGAACAAAGAATAAAAACAATAACCATTACATTTGAGGGACACGGTTAGGGCAATTCAACCTCTTCACAATCTAATCCAAAAACAATATTAGCAAAATGACCATATGAATAGTACATTTTGGTTTTAGACTCCATTTTATCCTTATTTTGAAAAATTGTATAAACTAATCCACTTGACTAAAAATTCTAAAATTTTTACAGAATTTAGTTTTGTATCTTAAAATCATTCCTTTAAAATTTCAGATCAAACTGAACACAAAATCTTGGTCAAATAGTTCACCTAACCAGACTGCCCCAATTGCCCTGCATCCTGGCAGCAGTTCTGAACTTTGTGAATTCCATAAATCAAATTCAATCAACGTGGTTCCAAATTATTTTTCTCAAATACTAGACTCACTAAGAAACAACATATCCAAAATTCAATTGGATATGATTTTTCTACATTTTATTAAAAATCCCGAAATATAGCTGTCTCAGTTAAGGTACCTGCTGGAACAGGTCTAATAAAAATAATCTTTCTAAACTCATAACCATTCCAAAATCGAATCAACATATTTTTCAGTCATTCTAGACTCATAGAGGCACAACATATCAAAAATTCACTTCAAGAACATTTTTCTATAATTAATTAAAAATCATACAAGTCACAGCCTTTACTAATTGTAAAACAGAAAAAAAATTCACTAAACACAACTCTTACTCTTCCATCACCAACACCAACCTAGCTTCTTATCTTTAATTCCATTTCAACACTTTTACACACACCATACACAAACACACTAAATCATCACATCAACCAATCACAATTTTATTTAGACACAACTTCAAAATTGACAAAGGGAAACAAAAGAATTCTTACCTAAAATGAAGAAATTCCACAAATCTCTTTTCACAACCTTTGATTTCTTCTTCAATTTGCTTCTTGTCTCAAGAACACTTCTCTTTCCCTTTTGTCTAAGGAAGAGCCGGCCACACACAAATGAGAAGAGGAAAAGATGAAGAGCAAAAGTCAAATTTTGCTTCTTATATCCACCAAGAGTTTTTAACCTTGCAATTACTAAAACACCCTTCACCATTTAACTACCCTTTTGTCTCATATGTGCCCAATTAAGTAATTTCACATGCCACATAAAAATATCCTCTTGCATTGACTCTCCCTTTGACCAATTTATATGTTATATATATCATCATATACCCAACATATAAACTTGTCTCTAAACCCTAAATTTCTTCTCCAAAACACATATACATATACATTCTCTTTCCATTTCTTTTCTCTTACAATTTAACACATATATACAATCCAATATATAACAACAACAACACTAACCACAACATCAACAACATAATCAAAACTTTTAGGGCATATATGAGGATATTACAATTCTCTCCCCCTTAAATAATTTCATCCTCGAAATTATCTAGTATAATTGTAATTCATTCATAATACCATACCATCTTAACTTCCATATGAAGTTAATTATACGCTTAAGTCATTATATCATCAAATCATATAGCTTCAACTCTCCTCTTTAGAATCAACCACCTTCTTTAAATTCCTTAACTCATCATTCTATATGTCTATACATCTTATTACTTTCTTGATCAAACATTCAAAAGATCTCATTACATTCCTATTAATATCTTTATACCAGAATCAGATCATCATATAGCACAAAAATACTTTGTCAAATCTTTATATTTAATACATTTTGTTCTTCACTTCTTTGTAATTACTCTCTTAACTTTAACCTTAAAAACTATAACTTATATCTGAGCATTAATTATCCATTCATTACAATCACTGTCTAAATAGACATCTATCACCCTCAATAGATAACAAAATCCTGATTTTTCATACATGGAGTTATTTCTTTAGCATGCTTTTCACTTAACTTACATATTAATACATTACTTTTTAACTTATTTTATAAATAACCAATCTTTTTCCCTTTTTCTCATGATGATTTATAATTATTATACTCCACTCATTCATGTCCAATCATACTTTAAAATTTACATCATATACATTATCATGTAAATAACTACACTCTTGGTACAACTATACACATTAAATCTCAATAATGATTCATAATCTCAGCCAAATCTAGATCCATTGATTTATCTGTCACATTATATCCACATTCCAATCTTGTTCAACTCCAACCAATAATTAATTTATTCAAACTTATCATGAAATTTCACAATATTCATATATGTATATATATTTATAACCTAATTCCATTAGGGTAAACATATATACAATTTCTGATCTCTTCCGATCCATATTCAATCAAATTATCATGATAACAAATCACTTCAAATTATCTTTTAATATACACATAATTTATTCTCTATCATCTTGTTATAATACCCACCAATTCTCATAAAGGTTTTTATACCATATTTACTATCTACAATTCATGCACTCAAACCTCGAGTTACATATCTTAAACATATTCAATATAACTTTCATAACATTCCATATCATTCCATATCATTGTTATATTTATTTTGATTACCTTATTTTCATATCATCCGTAACTCAAAACCTTTCCATAGTTTCTTTTTCCTCTCTTAGTCTTCACAATTATAACCAAAATTGTTAACATAAAATGATAATATACAACTTTATCCATCATAACTTTTAACTATACTTCTCAATTATAATTTCAACCTCACCAAATCTGTATTACAATCATTTTATCTAAGATTCAAATCCATGGATAACAATTTAACCGATCAAATATACTGAACAAAACACATGGCTTTAAGGGATTAATATTCAAGCCTGGAACTTTTAAATCAATGTTGTCTTTTTTTTTTTTTCATCCTCAATCTTTACAAATACAATGCTAAAGTACATATCAAGAATCACTTATTCCTTCTTTACATTTTTGCTATATCAATAGCTAACACATTCCAACTCCGTTTCAAATCAATTGCACTCGATTTATAATCTTTATCCACTTAATTCATGTTTCTACAATATTACTCTATACATATTCAATCATATGGAGTTCCTATACAATTTCTATTTGTCACTTCATTTCTAATCCATTTACAATCTCTTATAATATAACATTACATAGAACTTTCCATATGTGCATACTTTGGAACTCTAAATATCATATGATCATCATACTTTGGAACTCTAAATATCATATGATCATCACATTCAATGCTCACTATAACAATTTCCACTATCCAATATTACTCAAGTCCATTCCATTCTCACTTCCATCACATAATTCATTTAGCTTAACACAATTCAAGACCTAATCTCCCTTAGGTCTTTTAATACACACAACATCATTTCCATATTACTAATTCTATAATAATACCACATACATTTCATTCACAGTGAAAACTCAATTCACATCTCATATACATGTATACACTTAATTATATGCTCTTGTTTTATTTCCCTTTTTCATACATTCAATACAAATTTAATGTTTATCACTTTCTTTTAAACATTGTCATTCTCATTCTTTCAATATGATGTAAAGCATTCATTCATACTACAATGTATATATATATATCCTGACTATACTAATACTTCACATTCATCTTGATCATATTCCCAAAGTGACATCTCTTTCACTTTCATCCTTAAAAAACACTTAATATACTTCCATAACCATCTTTACTCTTTGCAGTTAAAATGACTTAAAATAACTCATTTTCATTTGCTTATCCAATTCCCTTTTTTTACTTTAAAACAATTTCTCTTTCTATCAATCACATTACTCAATTCATAATGCTTTAATATGGAATATTAGTCATTTCACCTAACCCATATATTGAATATACATTAAACCATCACTATCCCAATAATCTTTATCAAATTCCACTAAAACTTTAACTTCTCAAATTACTACTTCATTTAAGCTTCAATTTACCAAACTCATCTTTTTCTAATATCACTCTAAAACATCTTACAAATATATATCACAAAGCAATATTAAAACTTATAATTTCCACAATCATCAAGCTCACTTCAAAAAATCTCAAATATCACCTATTATCACCATTACCATGAGCTTTCACAATATCCAAGCATTTTACATTTCTAACATTGAATTTACTATGTTCGCATCAAAATAATGATAACAACTTATTTTCTTACTTAACCAATATCATCTCTTTCCTTTAATAAAACCTTAACTTTATATATATATATATTCCAACTTTAACTAGTCACACTTTGTCTATATTAACCAACTCATTCAATATTCCACCATTCTTTCCTCATTTTTAGTAACATATCTTTCAATAATAACAATCCAACAATATTTTCTCTGTCTAGCAACCTCAACATAAACATTATTATAAAGAGATTCAAAGTATAGAGGAAAGAGTGCATACTTTAATCTTGATTTTGATTTCTATTCATTTTTCAACTTTATTCATTTTTTTTATATATTTTAATTCACATTATGTCCCACATAATATTGCTCATAACCATCAACATTACATTCTATGTTGCACACAACATGACATTTTTCATATGCATCATCAATATACATATATCACATTATATTTCACAATTCGTTTCCCATAATCAATTAGGCACTATGCCTCAATTATAATTCATTTCCAACATCATGGTCAACAATCATGGTTTCTCATCACATCAAAATGGTATACACATATATCATCAACTATATTGAACATCTCATATAACACAAATATTCTACAATTCATATAATGCCACATCCGAGACCAACCTAGGTATGAATGCATATGCATGTATTACAAATTTCATTTCAAAACTTTTCCTTTGTAACTCTATTTAAGCTTTCCAAAACTTTTCTTTTTAATTCTACTTATACTCTTCAAAAATTCTCTTTTTAGTTTCACTTAGGCCGAGAATCTCGAACCTAAGCTCTGATACCAAAACAATTGTAACACCCCGATACCCTATATAAGTACTATACATATACCTAGTATACATACAGTAAGTATATAGAGTATAAGGATGCCACTTTTCTTTTTACTTTTTAAAAACCTGTAACAAAATTCAAACCATAATAGGTCAATTTGAAGAACACTTACAAAATCATTGTCTTTATCAAAACTTCATTTATACATTTAATATAACATACTTAAAGTGGATACATGTATGCATTACCCTCTAGTTGGTCTCGACAAAATCTTACTCTTCTCGTGGCATACCAAAAGACTTCATATCTTCCATCAAGCTACCTGCGCGATAATACATCCGCGCTAAGCTCGAAAGCTTAGTAGTATAAATATAAAATACAAACATATATCATGGAAATACTAACATATAAAGATATATCAATTCCATATACTTTTAGTTCTTATTAAGTTTATCCCTTTTCATTTGCACCTTTCATATCTTTCAACTAATTTCATATCTTATACACATATATATACATAACATTTCTACCAATTCCAACCCATCACTAATATTCACAATCAACATCTCAATACACACATTATACATCATACTAACCATAAGTCACATTTCCAATTAAGACAATCATTGTCTTCAACCACAATTCATCAATTGAATTCACAATCAATGCTAGTACACACATTATACATCATACCAATCACAACATTTCTTTATTCACAATTCACCATTTATGATTCATCATTAGTGCTCATAATCAATATTTCAACACACATATTACATATCATCAATCACATGTCCAATGAAGTATACCAAAGATTTCATTATCCATTTCTTTCAACATTTGTATATCACATTGACAACAAAGACAGACTCGGGCCCAACAGACACCACTATGTTATTCAGAGTTCAGAGTTACTGCTTTGGTCTATAATCATAATCATCAAGCCCGTAGGCATCATATATCAATATTTCTATCCATGGATAGTGTAACAGACCCAGTCTCTTGGACCATCAACTCATCATGAGGAGATCCTCAACCCGGCAAGACTGTTACCAATCATATATTTCATATTCACAATTCTCATAGTGTAACAGACCCAGTCTCTTGGACCTCAATTCAACTCAATTTGAAGAGATCCTCAACCCGGCAAGACTGTTACCTTTTTCATTTTATAGGCATGCCTCCAAACCCAGAACTCTGAAGACTGAATAACACATTAAACACATATTTCACTTATTGTTTCATTATCAATTTCAATCTCAATGCTCATTATCATCTAGGCAAATATGCCTTATTTCTTTCAATTGGATCATCATAGCCAATCACAATGGCTTCGTCTCACATTTGAATCATCATGGCCAATTACAATGGCTTCACTACATATCATATCTCAATCCATATGATACATATAACATCATTGATATAACATTTCAAAATATATTATTCATATAATACATTGCCATACACAAGATTCACAATGCATATAACATAACATTTTCTCATTTCTCAAAACACATTAACATCATTCATTACTAGAGCATTTATCATAACAAATTGCACATACCTTAAGAAGGATCCTCATATTTTCCTACCTTTTCCATTTCATATTTCATCCTTTATATATATATATATAGTAATATACATTCTTCATTTACATTCACAATATAATAGCTTATTTAACACTTTCATCCCAATGTGTTAATGTTCAAAGACATATAAGGATATACAATCAAATAGGGTTTATGCTTACCTTGTTAATGCTCTTCACATCCTTCACATCATTCAATCATCACCTTAGTCCAATTATATTAACAATATAATAAAACTTAACACATTTGCAAACAAATGTGTTAAGCCTCAAATTATGTAATTAAATACAATCATATGTATTGTTACTTACCTCAAGAACTATTCCCATTCCTCCATACATTTCCTCTTCCAAGAATTCTCAACATATAGGTTAATGCAACACAATCTCTTCAAAACCTAATCCAAAGATCATTATACATAGGTTTAGAATCATCCACATACATTTGATTAGGGCATTCTTTGTTTTAGACATGTTTAAAGTGTTTATGTTTAGGTTTAGGTACCATAATACCTTTGAAGAATCAAAGCCATGCTAAAAGAACAAAGAATAAAAACAATAACCATTACATTTGAGGGACACGGTTAGGGCAATTCAACCTCTTCACAATCTAATCCAAAAACAATATTAGCAAAATGACCATATGAATAGTACATTCTGGTTTTAGACTCCATTTTATCCTTATTTTGAAAAATTGTATAAACTAATCCACTTGACTAAAAATTCTAAAATTTTTACAGAATTTAGTTTTGTATCTTAAAATCATTCCTTTAAAATTTCAGATCAAACTGAACACAAAATCTTGGTCAAATAGTTCACCTAACCAGACTGCCCCAATTGCCCTGCATCCTGGCAGCAGTTCTGAACTTTGTGAATTCCATAAATCAAATTCAATCAACGTGGTTCCAAATTATTTTTCTCAAATACTAGACTCACTAAGAAACAACATATCCAAAATTCAATTGGATATGATTTTTCTACATTTTATTAAAAATCCCGAAATATAGCTGTCTCAGTTAAGGTACCTGCTGGAACAGGTCTAATAAAAATAATCTTTCTAAACTCATAACCATTCCAAAATCGAATCAACATATTTTTCAGTCATTCTAGACTCATAGAGGCACAACATATCAAAAATTCACTTCAAGAAAATTTTTCTATAATTAATTAAAAATCATACAAGTCACAGCCTTTACTAATTGTAAAACAGAAAAAAAAATTCACTAAACACAACTCTTACTCTTCCATCACCAACACCAACCTAGCTTCTTATCTTTAATTCCATTTCAACACTTTTACACACACCATACACAAACACACTAAATCATCACATCAACCAATCACAATTTTATTTAGACACAACTTCAAAATTGACAAAGGGAAACAAAAGAATTCTTACCTAAAATGAAGAAATTCCACAAATCTCTTTTCACAACCTTTGATTTCTTCTTCAATTTGCTTCTTGTCTCAAGAACACTTCTCTTTCCCTTTTGTCTAAGGAAGAGCCGGCCACACACAAATGAGAAGAGGAAAAGATGAAGAGCAAAAGTCAAATTTTGCTTCTTATATCCACCAAGAGTTTTTAACCTTGCAATTACTAAAACACCCTTCACCATTTAACTACCCTTTTGTCTCATATGTGCCCAATTAAGTAATTTCACATGCCACATAAAAATATCCTCTTGCATTGACTCTCCCTTTGACCAATTTATATGTTATATATATCATCATATACCCAACATATAAACTTGTCTCTAAACCCTAAATTTCTTCTCCAAAACACATATACATATACATTCTCTTTCCATTTCTTTTCTCTTACAATTTAACACATATATACAATCCAATATATAACAACAACAACACTAACCACAACATCAAAAACATAATCAAAACTTTTAGGGCATATATGAGGATATTACATACACAATCTGCCCGAGCTACTAAGGCTCAAACTTTAAGGTACCTTATGCTCTTATTGGATGCTGTTGTCCAAAATTGGTTCAACGCCTCAGAGGAAAGAACTAAAAAAGATTAGGACATGTTATACAAGGCTTTCATTCAGCAATATGGGTATAATGTCAAGTTGCAAGTTACCTTAATGGAAGTTGAGTCCATTAGACAAGGCCAAATGAGAATTTTGTGGACTATGTGAAAAGATGGAGAAATAAGGCTACTTTGCTCAAGAAAAGGTTCAATGAATCCAATCAAATAAGGATGATTGTGAGAGGGGTGTTGCCTAGTCTCCATGAAAGGATGTCTCATACACTCATCCGTGATTTCAAAGATCTTTTGCAAGTTGGCTTGCAAATAGAAGAGTGGGAAATGGAGAAGAGCCGCTTTTCGGCAAGAATGAATGAGAGAGAAAATTATCAGCCTAACAGTCGAAGTACACAAAAGGAAGCTAATGTTAATGCCGCTAGTCAAGGAGGAATGAGGCAGCTTTCAGAATTAAGGAAGCCGCTCTCTTGGGTTCTCAATAAGCTACAAAAGAAGGGATTGTTTCAACCCTTGACTCCTCATCCTTTGCCTAATCTTCTTCCACCTAACTTTGATACTAATGCATTTTGCCAATTCCATCAAAGGCCTGGACATGAAACGGACAATTGTATGAAGTTGAGGCATGAGATCCAGAATCTAATTGACAGTGGTAAGCTACCAGAGCCAGATAAGCCCAATACCAAGAACAATCTTTTGCCTAGATTTGGAAAAGTGCCACCACCAGCAACCTTCATGGTAGGAAAAGGATTGGAAGAAAATTTTGTTTTATCGTCCTTTCAAGATGGGAAAATTGAAGATGTGAAAGGAAAAGAAGCTTAACTCAACAAACTTTCCTTAGCTTGAATGTTGCTTTTCAATTTTACTTTCTTTAGTATTTAATTGGAACAATAGTGTTTTTCAAATTTAAATTTATTTAAATAAATTACTTTCATCAAAATTTTTGTTGGTCTTTATCGAGGCCTCGGCCTAGCTATCTGCAAGTGCACAGATCATTAACAAGTAATATAATGATGAGTAGAGTATCGTTCCCACGAGGAGGTTAATTCTAAGTACCAAACAATTAAACTGATTAATAATTGGATAACCAAATTCGATTTTATGATTTAGTAGCTAAAATGACAATGAATAACCAAATTTTATTTTATGATTTTGTAGCTAAAATGACAATGAATCAAGAATAAATTTCTAATAATTTAAGACTTAGGGTTTAGTCACCTTTATTGATTTATCTTGGATTTTCTAAGGTATCGATTTAATTCAGTCTTCCTTTTGATTAATGGTTGGATTCTGCTAAATTAAGTTCAAGTCTCTCTCAAGTACTAGAACCAATATCGACTTTAATCCTTACATCTACTCTCGTGATCATAAATAATTAAATCAATTCATTAGGTTTTATGAGAATCTTGAATCAGCCTCGTAAGGGTTTAACCTTATCTCTAAGTGAGAAACTTACTGAAAATTATTATCTCCTAGGACTAATGTCATGCTGCCACTCTCGCTCCATCACACAACATCTCAAATCAATTAAACATTGGCCAGATAATCAAAACATTAAGATTAAAGACAACAAAATAATCAAAGGATAACTAAATTTAACCAAATAGACATTTATAACTCCATGATAAATTCAATTAAAGGGACTAACCCTAAAGAGAATTAGTTCTTCATCATTAATCTAAAAACATAACAAATATTAAAAATGGTAAATGAAGACATAATTAAAAGGAACAAGAAATATCAAACTCTATTTCTTTGAAGAAGATCTTGACTTGAATCTTGAACTCCTACTTGAAGCAAAATTTCACACTTCTTTTCTAAGAAGCTCTAAACTAAATTTATTTGGATGAATCTAATCTAATTCTTGTACATTCCTTATACCTTAGAGGAAGTGTGTTTAAATAGAGTGTTTGGAAGCTTCTTTAATGGGGAAAAACTAAAAAGGTTAGGCCACATCTCGTTTGGTTCACCACCAACCCAATTGTCTGCTCAAAGTCATGATTTTTGGCCCCACTGTCTTGGCTTTTGAGTGCCATGGTCGTGGCCTAAGTTGGATTGGTTAGTTTGAACACTTTAAAGCTGTGAAATGGTAGGTTAGGTGGGCCACGATCATGGCTTTTCAATGCCATGGTCGTGGCATTGAAGTTGAAACTGCCAACTTGATTTTTCTTCTCCTTCTTGGCTCGGGCAGTAGAGAAATAAATCCCACGGTTGTGGGTTTTGAGTGCCATAGTCGTGGCTTTCAATATGCTTCTGAAATATGCAAAATCTCTTCAAACTAGAACCAAAATTCATGCCACAATCGTGGCTTTTGAGCCCCATGGTTGTGGCTTTGAAAATGCTTCTGCCCTTGCAATTTCTGTCCTTGAAAAACTTCGACAGCTTCAAATCAAATCCCATGCCATGGCTTTTTGACAGCTATGGCCTTGGGATTCAAAATGAATTTAGACCTCTTGATTTCTCATCTTTAATTCCATTTTCAAGTTCAAAATCATGTATCATGATTTATAAGACCATGTAAATTCATTCTTTTCCACTTTCGAGCTTGTTTTAACCTCCTTTCCATTTTTCCATGATTTTTAGCCAAAATAAGCTTTTTCTTCATACTTGCAACTCTATACTTGAAATGATGAATATTCTAGCTTTCACAATAAAGATTGATCAAAATCAATTGATAACAATAAAAATATAACTAGAATAATCATTAAATTATGTGCAAAATATAGTCCTATCAGTCTTTGTTCATTTTAGTGCTCAACCAATGAGAAATCTAGCTCGATGTTCATGAATTAATATATTTATGCATCGTGACTTGAATGACTTTACTAAGTGAGAGAATTGCTCTATAGTATTGAGTTGTATATGCTTACTTACAGAGGGCTCCTGCATAATTACCTTTGTCTAGGTCCTAGTCAGTCTTAGAACATGTTTTGACAAACTTTCGAGGTGAAATTGAACTATGCTTATTTTAAGGGAGAGATGATCTAGGCATTGTTTGGTTAGCCAACAACTAGTATTCACCCTATTAAATATCAATCCTTATTTGTCCTTTTGAGCCCTCATGAAATTTTAGCTTTCTTTTCATTGGCTACAAACCCCAACAACCTACCCTGAGCTGTTGTGATACTTTTGACAAGTCTTATGATCACTAAGAAGAAGAGGTAAGAAGATCAAAGAATGGAATGCATAGTCAAGACCATGAAGATAGTTGAAGTTCTCAAGAACATAAGGGTATTTGAAGTTCACCTAATATCTCCAATTCATCAAGATAACATCAGAGTAACAAATGATTTATCCCTGTTAAAGAAGATTTATGCCACTCCTCTCATGCATTATTAGAAACCCAAGTTGGTACAAATAGAACAACTCTTTTAGAGCTAGAACCAAAAAAAAGACAAAAAAGAAGAAAAAAAGACAAAAGAAAATAAAAGAAAAAAAAAGAAAAGAAAAGAAAAAAGACAAAATAAAAAGATAAGAAAAAGATAATAAAAAAGACAAAAGAAAAAGAAAAAAAAAGAAAAAGAAAACCCAAAATGGTTCAGAAATCCAACTAAGTTCTCTTTTACCTAAGACAGCAAGAGGCTTCCATTTAGTTTATAAGGACAGTTTGACTTAAATTGGTCCAACCTAACCAAAGATTCAATCAAAATCAAAAAAAAGGAGAAAGGTCACCCGGTTTTTGAAAATCCTATGCTTGACAGTGCTACAAGGAAGAAGGACAAAATGATAAAATGCTCAAATAAAGGGAAGAGTAAGAAAAATAAAAAGAAATAAAAGGGAGAAGAAGAAAAGAAACGAATTTGGGTACCAAACTTTATGCAAGGGCAAAGATTGTTCCAATTGAGATCCAGATTAATGCCAAGAAGATAGAAGGAATTTGGAGTCTAGCAAGATTGCCTCCAAGCTACCTAAAGTTCAAATAAGAAGTTTGTAGTGTGAGGGTTTGTCCATTGTGTCACATTAGCTCCTATCTCAAAATGGCCTTCACTTTAACCCATGTCCCTTATAGACCCCATTTCAAGCCTATCAAAGACCTGTTGATCTCTCTTGGTAGGTAGAGTCTATTAGTTGAGATACAAACAAAATACAAACATCAATCAAAGCTTGCATGGAAAAAATCTTTGGTTTAAGCCTACATAGGGGGCAAAGTTTCTCCTTTTCAATTTTTTAAGTTTATATACAGAACATTTTCAAACTCACTTGCAAATATTTCTCCACGCAGGGGGAAAGGAGAAGATATGAGGGCCAACTAAAAATAGCTGAATTTTTGCAAAAGGAATAACAAAAGAACGGAACAACCAGTTAAGCCAGAATCCTCAACTGATAAAAAGTCAGTCAAATCCAATCCAGTCTCGGGTCCAAGTACCCAATTCAATTTCGAGTCCAAGTACCCAGTCTCGGGTCCAAGTACCCAAATCAAATTCAATCTTGGGTCTAAGTACCCAATCTCGGGTCCAAGTACCTAAATCAAATTCAATCTCGAGTCTAAGTACCTAAATGAAATTCAATCTTGGGTTTAAGTACCCAATCTCGCAAGTACCCAAATCAAATTCAATCTTAGGTCCAAGTACCCAATTTCGGGTCCAAGTACCCAAATCAAATTCAATCTCAGATCCAAGTACCCAGTCTCGGGTCAAGTACCCAGTCTCAGGTCCAAGTACCCAAATCAAATTCAATCTTAGGTCCAAGTACTCAGTCTCAGGTCCAAGCACCCAAATCAAATTCAATCTCGGGTCCATGTACCCAGTCTCGGGTCCAAGTACCCAAATCAAATTCAATCTTGGGTCCAAGCACCCAATCTCGGGTCCAAGTGCCCAAATCAAATTCAATCTAGGGTCCAAGTACCCAAATCTAATTCAATCTCGGGTCCAAGTACCCAATCTTAGGTCCAAATACCCAAATCAAATTTAATCTCGGGTCCAAGTACCCAATCTCGGGTCCAAGTACCCAAATCAGATTCAATCACGGGTCCAAGTACCCAATCTCTGGTCTAAGTATCCAAATCAAGTTTAGTCTCGGGTCTGAGTACCCAAATCAAATCAAAGTATCCATCCTCATCCAAAATCTGCTCAAAGTTATGATGCTTTTCACTCTCTTCTACTGAAAGTCTCAGATCGCTCAAGCAGGGGGCAAACTGTAGACCCTTAATTTTGACCCCAATTTGATATGGTCCTAATTAAAGGATGCCAAAATAAATTTGATCCAATTTACAACTTCTAATAAGTCTATCTAATTTTAAAGGTCACAAACTCAACTACAAAACCCTAAACCAAGTCTTTTTTATAAGGTCTGGTCAAAAAAATAAAAAAAAATGCAAAATTAATTCAAGTTCAAAGGCCCAAGGGACATGAACCTTGGCTCATGTCGACTTGGATGTCCCATGTCGATATGGCTTTGGTCCATGTCGACCTGGAGGGCCCAGGTCGACATGAGGCATGCTCATGTCGACCCGACATGAGCATGCCTCATGTCGAACTGGGCAGGCTAGGCCGACATGATCATGCTTCATGTCAACCTTGGCAGGCTAGGTCTACATGAGCATGCCTCATGTCGACCTGGGCGGCCAAGGTCGACATGAAATTGGACTCATGTCGACCTAGGGCAACCAGGTCAACATGAGGTTGGATAAGCTTCCTAATTCAACTAGAATTCATTTTAAGGACTGATTAATATTAGGTTAAGGATTCTGAGTGAGGTTATGGCCTATAAATAATAATGTTTCAGAATTCAGATGGAGGTGGGACGGCAAGGAACATTAACAATGAAGTAATGAATGTTAGTAAGGGTAGGAAGGAGCATAAAAGAGAGACGACAACAAACAGAGAAGATTAGCATCAAACATTCATCAGTCATCAATCCATCAAAGACAGCAACGCTGTCTTTGTTCATTGTTCATCTAGAAGTCAATTGTAAATGGACCAATGAATAGAGGTTTGATTTAATTCTTTAATTTATTGACTGTCCAGTATATACATTCCCTTTTATAAATATCATTAGAAGTTTGAATATTAAGAAATTATTTAGGTCCAGTAGTTAACTTAAACCTCGCAGTCTTGATTACTTGATTTAAACAACATGATATGAGTTTCATGTTCATATAATCACAAAACATTATCAAAACCCTAATCTATTTGCCCAGTTGCTAAAAACCCTAATCTGCATTCCAATTTCAAAAACTCTAAATTGTTTTATTAATTCCTAAAACCCTAATTGTTTTCTTAATTTTTCAAAACCTATATTATTTTATTAATTCCCAAAACCTTAATTGTTTTCATAATTTTTCGAAACCTTAAATCATTTTATTAATTCCCAAAACCCTAATTGTTTTCTTAATTTTCCAAAACCCTAAAATTTTTTCTAAACTCCAAACCTAAATTTATAAAATCTATTTTCCAAAATTCAAAACCCCAAAGCCTTGATCAAATTCTCAAATGTTAGAATCCTTTAATTCTAGAAAACCTAAAACCCTAACTCCAGTTGCTTAATTCCCAAACTTAGACCCAAACCCTAATTCCAATAACTTAATTCCTAAACTCTAGTTTCATAGAAACCTTAAAATTTCTTAAACCCTAAATTTCATAATCCCAACAACCTTAAAAAAACCCTAAATCCTAAATGTTGAAACCTCAAATTAAGTCCTAATTTCAAACACCCTAATTCCAAAAACCCTATTCTAAGATGCAAATCCTAAATTTATATATTTATTACTTTATTTAATTTTAGATTTGATTTTGTAGTTTATTATATGTTTTGATGGTTGATTTATTTAATTTCAATGCTTGATTTATTTAATTTATCATGGATGGATATTTTCTTTATTATTATGATTTGTTTATTTTAGTATTAAAATTGTAAGAGGTATGTTTCCACTTTGTAGGTACCTCATTAGTTAAGTATTATGTAATTTAAATTGCTTTTATATTTTGGACCAATGTAAAGGACATGTTTCCACCTTTCGATGGGTGTCTTATTTAGTTTAGACATGAACGATGTAAGGATATGTTTCCATCTTTGGATGGGTGTCCATTTATTTGCTTTGTTTGGACATTGCTTTGATTTTATTATAATGATGCTTTATTTTAGTTGTTGCATGTAATATGGATAATATTGTTATATTTAAGAATTTTATAATATTAAGACCTGAAAAGGAGGATAGTTCCAATGAATCGGGTGTTGTGGGGGTGCTGGGCCATTTTTCACCTTCCCCACACGTACCCAACTTTCTGAATCCATTATGGGTTGGCGATTCCTTAGAAATCGAGTCACCCACCCCTTTCTTTTTCCCGGCCCGTCCGGGTGGCGACTTCATATTCTTCGGGCTTAGGTCTGTGTTCTCTAAGGCCTCGAGCCTAAACAGTACCAAAGTCACAAGAATCATTCCACCGGGAGTGGGGACGAAAATCCCCGCTCACAAATAGCTTATCAAGTTGTTGCCGCACCTATTTAAGACACAGTTGACGAGCCTGATTTCCTAAATGAGGATATCATGGGCGTTAACCAAAAGGAATGGATCATGTATTTTGATGGAGTATCTAATCATAAAGGTTCCAGTGCTGGCATACTCATTACTTCTAAAAAGGAGAAAATTCCATTAGCAATAAAGTTAGCCTTTGAAGTTACAAATAATGAGGCAGAATATGAAGCCTGCATTACTAAGTTAGAGATGGAGCTTAAGTTGAGAGTCAAAAGTCTAAAAGTTTACGGAGATTATGGCCTCATAATGTCCCAGGTGTTAGGAAAATGGAAGATAAAAGAAGAGTGTTTGGCTTTTTACCATCAACACCTAAAAAACCTGGCACATTAGTTTAAAGACTCATTTCATTGCATACCATGAACTAGAAATCAGTTTGCAGATGCTCTAGCCACCTTAGCTTCCATGACCCATATGGGAAGGGAGATGATAATTTACCCATTGTTATTAATGTAAAAACTCAGTCGGTATACTGTACTATGGTACATACATCATACCAAAAACCATGGTTCTAGGACATTTTAATTTTGTTTAAAAGGGAGAGTATCCCAAGCAGGCTTAAAAATTAGACTGAAGAACCTTGAGGCAGTTAGCAAGTCAATACATTTTAAATAATGACATGTTGTATAATCACTCTTGCAATAAATATTCACCTCAAATGTGAATTCAAAGCACAACAAATAATGGAATGGGTTCATGGCGATGAATAAGGGCCCCATATGAACGGGATTGCCTTGTCTAGAAAGATCAATAATCTGGGTTATTATTGGCTTACCATGAGGGAGGATTGTTCTAACTTTATTAAAAAGTGCCACAACTGCTAGATATACTCCAAGCTATAAAAGCAACCTCCAGTCCTGCTGTATCCCATGACAACCCCATTGCCATTTGCAACATGGGGAATTGATGTAATAAGAAAGGTCACTTAAGATCATCTAATGGACACGAATTCATACTTGACACTATATACTATTTTACCAAGTGGGTAGAAGTAGCATCCTTCATTGTCCTCAATGCTAAAAAGGTAGCCAATTTCATTCACACTAATATCATTTGTCTGTATAGGGTTCCTTTTGAGATCATATCAAACAATAGCTCATATTTCCAAAAGGAAGTGGCTCAATTAATGACAAAGTACAAGATACAGCACCATAAGTCTTCCCCTTATCGATCTCAGACTAATGGGGCTGCTAAGGCAGCAAATAAAATAATAAAGAACATTCAATCATATAAGTAGGCATGAATATTTACCTTTTATACTTTGGGGTTAAGGACTTCAGTCAAAAATAGACAGGGGCAATGCCTTTTTCGTTGGTATATGGGATGGAGGCAGTGCTCCCAATAATGGTAGAGGTTCGGTCAGCTTGAACACTTCATGAGAGCTAGATCAGTGAAGTTGAGTGTGCTAAGGCCTATCATGACCAATTAAATGTTGTCGATGAAAGGAAAACGATACCCTATACCAAGGACAGGGTTACCAACAAAGGATAGCTACGTATTATGACAAAAATGTCAAAGACCGAGGATTACAGGAAAGGCAACTAGTATTAAAGGAGATTAGAGCTATGGTACATTATCCTAGGGGCAAGTTTAGGCAAAATTGGATAGGACCATATCTACTCAAGAAATTTCTATCAAGCAAAGCAGTGATACTCTCATATCTAAACGACATCGACTTTTTCAGTCCATGCAACAAGGATCAACTCAAAAGATATTTTATTTGATTGCATAATATCATTGTAATAGAACTACGTGGACTTGATTGTTAAAAAAAACAAAAGCCCGATGAGTTAACCTAAAAAAGTAGCACAGACAAAAGTAAAGCAGAAATATAACATGCGTTCATCCCATGTGTAAATATAATAAAAGATATTTTATTAAATAATACTCGTAAAAAAGTTTTTTTTTATCATAATATGAAATTACTTTGTGCCTAAAACATGAGATCAAAAGTCCTATAATTCAGCTAAGGGTCCTCCCAGACAGTTTACCAAAGATGACTCTAGGAAGTCTCATCAGTAGTCCTTGCTTCAGCTCATCAATCAAAGCCAGTCGTCACACTTTCTCCCTAGGCCAAACCATAGTGATAAACTAAAATTTTTATTCATCCACTTTGTCTGTCGCCTCGGATGGCCACATTACAGGAAATCCTAGGGCCCATCCATTCCAAATGGCCTAGGTAGAAGCAATAGTGATAATTGCAAGAGTATGGCTAAACCATCAAGAGGAACCCCTTGAGAGTAACACATCTATCTAAGGATTCGAGTCCCTAGATATAATTTTGACATAAACAAGCCCAACAAATAGACAACCCTATAGCCAAAGCTCAGAATCATGAAGGAGCAAACTTAGTACCGGAGGAATACCACAAAATCTCACTTGGACTAAGCTTCAATAGCCAAGAGCTCTATGATCTCTCTAAATTATGATATATAAGGATATGCTTGCTTCAGTAAGCAAAAGGAGAATAAGGGAGTTTAATTAGCATTGGTTGCAAAGCGATGATAATCCCTCAGTCAAACCTGTAAGTGGCAAAGAAAAATTCAAAAAATAAAAACACTCACCTGATGTAATATAGCAGTCATAGACAAATCTCCCTAGGCTCTATAAACCCTATCAAGGCTAATGATGGTTGATAGCGAATCTATGCTATTGCAACATTATTGCAAGTACACGGGTCATGCAAGTAAAAAAGTAGCGAGTAAGATATCATTCCACTAGGGACAAGATCAATTACTAGTGCAAATCACAATTGTTGTTTAGCAATCAAATAATTTTTGTGATGATTAAATAAAAGATGAATTAGTTAATAATTAAATTAAGGAAACATTGAATATTGTGCAAAAAGACCTGATGATAGAAATACTATCCAGATATTGAATCCCCCTAGCATTAAAAATATTTATGAATATTAATTCAATTAAATCAAATAATAGAGTTGAATTGGCATTCCTCTAAATTAGACTAAAACCTCTCTCCAGTCAATTAATCCCTAATCACTAAGTATAATGCTAGGAATATCTTCTCATGCATAATTAAATAGATCTTGCAATAGGAAAAAAGAAATTATAAACCAAAGGATCTTATAGGTCTATCTCTAGCACTCCAATCAACCCTCAACCCTCATGAGAATTCCATTCATATCAAGCTTTCCCAAGGACATGGGCGTGTCACTTGAAAAATGTGCCAAAATAGCTCTATTCCTTGTCTTTCATCCATGATTCTAGCTTAAATGACCATTAGGCCTTAAAATGTAAAAGATTCCTAAAATCAACCCTATCAAGCACTTGAAAAATAAATTAAACTTAATTTGATAATAATTATACTAAGAAATAGGGGGAAAATATAATCAATTATACACTTATCAATTTGTCCTCAAGAAAGCTAAATCACTATAATAAGCAGAAATGATGGACCCCTCTATATCCAAAATGAAAAGAAAAGTTTGACAATACTAGAATCAGAAAACCCGACGTTCTCAGCCAAAAACTAATTCTCAAACATGACAACTGAATTAAGAAGGTTCGAAACAAAATTTTCAATAATCTACAATTTAAAAATCTAGAGTTAAAAGATTGAGCATGAAATTCCAAGAACTCCAAAGTCATGAACAAAGTAAGAAAGTGTAAATTTTCTCTTAAGTTCTTTGACCCTTTTTTGTATGAATTTACCCTTTACGCTTAACTTGCATTGCTTGAACCATTTTTTTTTTGTCATTTTTTTAAGAGCCCAACTTGTTTGAACGGATACTAACTTTTTGACGTAAAGGAAAATATTTGTGATGCCGACCCCCAGTTACTCAGCTAAAATCACCGTTGAAATGGCTACTAGCACTATTTATGATTCCAACTCATCCGTTTCACTTCAAGAGTTCAAAGCTCATGAAACAAATTTTTTTTTTAAGACACGTGATCAGGAACTTAAGATACTAAAGATTTCATGCTATGTTTGACTCAAGTATCTAAGGAATCTTAACATGCTAAAAAATGTAACTAACGTTTTAAACTTGAGGTGTGTGCAATTCTCATCAATCAACAACCTAATTATGACTATTACATTCTTTCTTCAACAATTGATTAAGATAGTCAAGTTAACCTCAACAAGATATTGTCATTTAGTAAATCAAGTATTAATTTAATATAAAGAGGAACCATTTCAATTCATGCTAATATGGCAATCTAGTTTATTTGAATCTAAAAAAAAATTTAAAGAAACTGAAAGAAACTAAGGAATCCAATGACCCTAATAATAATAAGACTCAATCTCAGAAATGTACCTCTCCCCCACACTTAAGATGTACATTATCCCCAATGTGTGGAAAACAAGAAAAATAACAAAAGAGATAGAGAACTGCCTTGTCATATCCATGAATCGACATATATGAATTTTCTTCCAAAGGTGTTGCAAAGGCAAATTAACTACAGAATAAATATTGACATGCAAAATGGTAAAGATTCAAAGATATATATATATATATATAAGAAAGAAATAAAGAAATACATAATGAAAATAAAAAGAAAAGAAACAAACATATGAACGGGTTAAAAGTACAGTCATCCAAAAGAAATAAAGATAAAAAGAAAGTAATGAAGTAAAGAAAAAGAATCCACTAGATGGGAAAAGTGAGCTAGTCAGTCATGGGCTCAGCACTGGAATCATCAATAGTACTTTCATCCTAACCACTAGCACTGGTATCATGATGGGCATGGTCATCTGAAGCATCTGTGGCACCGGAGGCTGATATGGTGGAGGTGGAGGTTGCGAAGGGCTAAACCTCCAAAACTCAAGCATGGACTACTCCAACCATTGCCTCCGCAAAATCTTGTGATCCAACTACGCTTGAAAGGAAGAGATGCATTGCTCCATGAAAAGATGAATATGGTTCTACTAAGACAATATCTTGTTATGATTTAACTTGTGGTTCCCCAATTTGCCTTCAATCCTGCATATTTGCCTCTTAAAATAAGTGGGTTTCCTATAATCATCCCACTCAACATTAATCAAATAATGCAGTATCGAAAGGTAGGGGCTGGGGTAAAGGATGGGCCAATGGAGGAAGGAGGTCCAGCAGTGGCGGATGGCCCAAGGAAGTCTATCAGTGGAGGTATGTTAGAAGTGGAAGTAGGAGGAATTGGCTTAGAATCTGTAGGTGGTGCCTGCAGCCCCAAAACCTTCTCTTGGTCTAACCACTTCAAAGTGTCCATACCCAAATATTTGGGGAACCTATCCATAGTCATTGGAAGGCATCCATCCAACACGCCCAAACTGCGAGCTAACCTTGTGACATACATGCCACCATGTAACTTACATGGTACCCTTTTCTTGGACTGCTCATAGAAGAAGTGTGTGATAGCATGAGTTATATTGCATTGGATTTTATGAACCATACAATTCAAAAAGATTAATTCCCTCAAACTAACCACCCTCGTACTACTTTGTCGAGCCTTAATAGTGTGAACAAAAAAGATTATGCACCACTCAACAAGGAAAGGATTTAAAATTTGATGTTTTTGACACCTTAGGCTGATACTTGTCTGTATTGGGTGTAAGTGTCCTCTAAACCTGGGCAGGAATGACTTCATATTCTGTAAAATTGACCTCAAAATTAAGATAATCAGAAGTTTGCACCTCTTACATAGTAAATAACCATAGATGCACGCTAAGGTCATTGATACTCATGTGGAATCGCTACCTCCCAACCGAAACTTCATTGTTGGCTTGGTAATTGAGACCTTGTTCTTGTCAAATTGGAAAATGCAATAGAATTTCAGTATTAGTTCTCTATATGAAGGCTCATTGATGGAGAAGAGTTGTTCCCATCCCGGTTGGTTTATCAAATCAAGGATTATAGCTGGAATGTTGGCTTGTTCCAATCCTTATTTCCTAATAGTTCAAACCATTTTCAATCCTCAAAATTCAAGAATCGAAGGCACTTTGTAGCTGGCCATGAATTTAGAGGTCGGACGTGTAGCAGGTTGACTTGAGCTGCCCTCCCCTTTAGCCCTTTCGGTGGGTAACTTGGAAGATGATTGTTTACGAGGGCCCATGATCTGCATAATAAACAAGAATATCCTAAAAAACAATAGAAATATAAAAAACATGGGTTACGGTTACCAAAATATCGACATTATAATAAGATAGCACAAAATATAACCCTACAGATATAATGCAATCTATGTTAATAGTAGTAAACCAACAACAACAATAAAATAGTGAAATCCACAAAAGAAATTAAATCATTGCATCTAGCGACCATGGGATACAAAATGCATCACTTCAATTCATTATGTCTTTATAGCCCAACAAATTAAAACAAAGCAATTGCTAGATAGATGCATAGATAATCAATGAATAAGGCATAAACATGCTTAACACATTCCCAAAAATATGATGAATAAATCACAATAAATCTTTCAAAACATAGGGAAAACCTTATAATTCATAAGAATCTTAAAAAAATGGCAAGAAATCCTGAAGGAATTTCAAAGAAAAGAAAATTGCAAAAATGAGAGTTCATACCTTAGAGTAGCAGTGGAGGATGTGATAGAATGGAACATAAAATAAAATTTGATTTAAATGGGAGTTGGCACATTTTTATAAACCGTTGACACATCCACAGACATGCACGTGTCAATGCGTGTGTCAATACTATTGCATCTGAGATAATATGACACGTCTAGTGACATGGGTGTGTCACTGGGCATGGTGTTACTACTGTGATTGGAACAAAACAACACATTCATTGACATGGGCATGTCGTTTGGTGTGTCATTGCCACTGTGACTCCTCGAATTTTATCCAAAATGACACGACTAGTAACATGGGAGTGTCACTAGGCGTGTTTTAGCTACTATGGTTTAATTTAAATGACACGTCCAATGACATGGGCATGTCACTGGGCGTGTTACAACTACTATTTTTGAAAATAAATGACACGCCTAGTGACATGGGCATGTCTAAAAGTAAGCTTAAGTTACCCCTCAAAAGAAATTTTTTCTCTACATATTGAAGTAAACTTAAACAACACACCACCAACCAATGATAGAAGAAATAAAAATCAAAGAAACAAACTAAAAAACATGAAAATTAAAGAAACAAATATTAAAAACAAATAAAATGGTGGGTTGTCTCCCACCCAATACTTCTTTAATGCCGTATTAGTTGGACGTTTAGGGGCAATTTCACCTAGTCTTGGAGGTATAAAACCTCCTTTAACTCCTTCAATTCTTGCCCTAAATATAGTTTGAGCCTTTGACCATTCATCTTAAAATCCCCTTTTTCTGGATGAGTAATTTCGATCATCCTATAGGGATAGACTTCTTTGACTGTAAAAGGGCCAGACCATCTTGATTTTAACTCACCTAGAAAAAGTCAAAGCCTTGAATTGTACAGTAATACCTGATCTATATCTTGAAATTCTTTCTATTCCCTAATGCGAGCATCATGCCATCTCTTAGTCTGCTCCTTATACATCCTTGCATTATCATAAGCTTGCAATTTTGTGAACACTCGAATTTTGAGGCTCGAAAAGCCGATTTTCTCAAACCGCAGACGACTGAGCCGGACCGGAGGTCCATGGTAAAGCCCACCAAAAATATATCAATATGGTACTTGAAATGTCCGGGACGACGTGAGGATCACGGATATGGTCCCGGAATAATTTTTGGAGGTCTCTAGCTCCCGAAAATTCAGTTTGAGCAAAAACCGGACAAAACCAGCGGCCCAGCCGCCGCAACCCCGGCGGCCTGGCCGCCGTAACCCCGGCGACCCGGCCGCCGTAACTCCGGTGGCTCAGCCGCCAAAATCGGCGGCCGAGCCGCCAAAACTTTCGGCTTCTTTCGTCTTTTCGGCTTGTCACATCCACGGCGGCCCGGCCGCCGTGACCGGCGGTTCGGCCGCCGTCCAGCCCGATTTTGCCTATAAATTGCCTTCAAGGGTTCAGAAAAAGGGGTTGGCTTTTGGAGACTCCGGGCCTCATGCTGACGAATTTAATCTGTAATCAAGAATCATAATCCAAGGTCCAAGAAAACAAGATCTGGAACTTCGAAGTGGAAAAATCCTAAGCAAGGTAATATTCTAATCAATTCTTTGTCAATTTAAACATTTCATAAGCATTCCATCTTCTTCTCAATTTCTTCTTGGTCAAAGACCTAATCCTTTTAGGTCTAAGGCCTAATGGACTAATTAATCAATCTGTTGGCACGAAGCCTAAATTACATCTTTCCGGTACAAAGTACCTAAATTTCACAATTAAAATCAACTTTTTGGCACGGAGCCTAAATCGCACCTTTTTCGATACCAAGTACCTAAATTTCACATTTAGCACTAAGTGCTAAAACTCACCATTTTGGCATGAAGCCCGACAATGCAGGCCAAAGGCCCGAAATTTACATCCTTTTGGTACAAAGTACCTAAAATTGCACCATTTAGCACTAAGTGCTAAATTTCACAAATTTGGCAAAAAGCCCGATCAATACTTGGCATGAAGCCCGACACCAGCACGAAGCACTAAGTGCTCAAAATCTCACATTTGGCATGAAGCCTAAATTGCACTCCTTTGGTACAAAGTACCTAAATTTCACCATTTAGCACTAAGTGCTAAAACTCACAACTCTGGCAAAATGCCTGAAAAATGCACGAAGCATACACACACACATGCATGAAGCATAAATTTCATCTCCTTTAAATAGGCTTTTCCGAACTACATGGGCTTTGATCTCCCATTCAAACGGGAGTATGTAGGCATATTTGGGATTCACCCCAAATAGCAAGTCCACAATTTACTAACAATCTGTCTCTTCTTTTCTTCATTCCTTTTAGATTTGTTCTTTTTGCAAGTTAGTCAAATGCATGACATAGTCCCCAAATCCTCCTTGGGTTCGCAGACTAGTAGCCTTTACATTGGATGCATTATTGGAGTCAAACAAGGGTTTTCTTAGTTTTTCCCTTCGAACAAAATAAACTGAGTGGCGACTCCTGACAACGAGTGAACTTTCGCCCGGATCCTTTTCGGGCGAAAAACCGAGGTTCACAGAATGGCGACTCCACTGGGGAACCATAAAAATGATTTATAGGATTCTAAGTGGACTACTATTGCTTATTAGATCAATTTGACACTAGGAACCATAAAAACGATTTATGGTATCCTAGTAGATTGTTATTATTTGTTTAACCGATTTCCCCTTCTTTAGGGTATTTTTGTTTATTTTGCAGGGTACCTTAGCAATATATATCCATCCTTTAAGGATACTGGACTGAAGATTGAAGAAAGGAATCTTTTTCCTTTGATGGATCTATTGTTTGACTACTTGTGCATTTGTTTTGTCATTCAGAGAATCTTTTTCTCTTGCATATATGGGGAAATCATTTTCCTCCAATGCATAAAAAATTGTTTTCAAATGAATTTCTTCTCTTTCTGTTCAAAGTTCTGAGTCTGGATAGCAAGTAACGCTGACCGGCAGGTCTCCTTGATTATGCCGGCGGACAGCCAAAGCGTCCTCCCTGTTGTCGCAAACCATTCCAATCCTTTTGGAGTGGCCCATGAGTAATCGTACTGTTGGACCCACGCGAAACTCCTTGTTTCACATGTGGTTAGGTATATCTTACTCAAGACTCAAGGGTCCCTATTATAAGCCGATTCTCTATTTTTCATGTGCCAATAGAACCTTCCCTTAGGTTGTATGTACCTAATGATAGTGCCACATTCCATTAAAATGAATTGTGATGTGATGAGGTGCATTCATGCAACATAACAACACGGTTTTGGGGAAAATCTTTTGATATGTACAAGTGGACCAAGAGTTTTCCTACCCTACACACTACCCTGATCCTTTACCCTTGACCTTTTCAGGTATCCACCATCCGTGTGCCGTCACCTACACAAACTACACCAACTCCAACTGGGCAATCACCCACAAGTCCTACTACCCCAACTTCACCAACCACTCCAATTCCTGAAATGGCTACAATTGAACAGATCAAGGCCTTGTTAGATGGACAGGCTAAGGAAATTGAAGCTAGAATGCAAGAAAGAATTGATGAAGCTTTAGCCGCCCAAAGGGTAGCCATCCTGGCTGAATTAGGAGGAGCACCAAAGACAGTCCCTACTCCTGGAAATTTAGGGAAGGAACCTATTGTGGGACAAACTAGTACCCCCATGACTGCTCAGAATACCCCTGTCATCAATTTGGAGGATCCACCCTCTAAGAATGTCACTGAAACTGATGAACTGAAAAGAAAACTTGAATTGCTGGAAAGGTCAATCACTGCAATGAAAACTCATAAAGAGGTGGTAGACATGGATTCTTTATCCTAGTTTCCCCAAGCTAGATTGCCTCCAAAATTCAAGATGCCTGGGATGGATAGATTTGATGGGACTACTTGCCCTAAAACTCACCTGAAAATGTATGTGGGGGCATTAAGCCCTTGGGGTTTAAATGATGAGCTCTTTGCTCAATTATTCCAACAATCTTTGACTGGTGCTGCCCTCAAGTGGTTTGTAAGCCTGGACCATGCCAAGATTAAGACTTGGGAAGACATCTGCAATGCATTTAACTCTCAATACCACTATAATATTGAGGTGGATGTCACAAGAAGGGAACTTGAGACTACCAAGTAGAACAACAATGAACCCTTCTCCTCGTTCCTTACGAGGTGGAGGGCAAAGGCCACCCAAATGATCAATCGCCCTTCTGAACAAGAGCAGATTGATATCATAATCAGAAATTTAAGGCCTACATATCAAGCCCAACTGCAAACCCAATACCTACCTACTTTCAAATCGCTCATTGCGACTGCAACCAAGGTAGAAGATCTGATACAATTGGGTAAGATAGTAGATGAAGAAGCTATCTCAAAGTATAAAAAACAAGGCCAAGCTGCTTCCTCAAACGAAGTAAATGAAGTGGCCAATATTGCCCCTGCGAATCCTTTACGTGTGGGCAATCTTGGGCAGAGAAATCAACCAAGAAGGCAATATATCGACCTTGGGATGCCCCTTCATCTAGTGTTTAAAAAGGCCGTGGAAGGGAAATATTTGAAGCCTTTGGACCCAAGGCCTCCCCCAAACCCATTACCCTCCAATTACAGGGCCAATGAGTACTGTGAGTACCACCAAGGAAATGGGCACAGAACAGATGCTTGCTGGACTTTGAAAAACCGCATCCAGGATTTGGTGGATAGTGGTGACATCATTCCTCTCAGGTGGCAACCAAACATTAACACTAACCCCTTGCCCAATCATTCCATCAATGCCATCACTGTGGAAGATTTCATGCAGCCTAGTCTCTTTGATGAGGTTGCTATGGTAACTAATTTTGAAGACAAAAAGGGGCTTCACCAAGCTGATCAAGACCACAGATGGACCACTGATGAACTGGTACGCCAAGGAGGGACAGGCTGCTCTAGTCAAAACTAGTCCAGTGTCACACCTTGAACCCGAGTCTTGTACCGAGTCAAATTCTGAGTCAAACACCAAGCCAGAGTCTAGTTCTGAGTCCTCTATAGCTTCAGATTTAGAGAACCCAAATGTCATATTTAATGTAATCTTGGAGAATGACTCCACCATTATCAATGAAACTCTTCAAATTCTTGGTTACCCTGTGTCTTTTGCTTTCCAAGTATTATCTAGCAAAAATGATATAAATGAAATAAAAGAAATAAATGAAAAGATAATAATTGGCAAAGAAAATGACCATACATACATTGCATGTGATTGTGTGAATAAGGAACAGGTTCTTGAGTGCATCAGAAAGTATGCCAACTGCTTCATGTGGAAGACAAGTGATGTCACGGGAATAGACCCAGCCATAGCAGTTCACAAGATTTCGCTATACCCCGATGCAAAGCCGGTTAAGCAAAAATTGAGCAGAATGAAGCCAGAATGGTCTTTGAAGATTAAAAAAGAGGTTGCCAAACAACTGGACAATAAGTTCATAGAACCAATTGCCTACCCTTTCTGGTTAGCAAACATTGTACTGGTCCCGAAGAAAGACGGAAAGGTCAGGATGTGTGTTGACTACAGATATCTGAATAAAGCTTGTCCCAAGGACGATTTCCCGCTACCACACATCGATTTGCTAATAGACGGGATGGCAACGACAATCTTTCATGACATGATTTACAAAGAAGTAAAAGTGTATGGTGATGATATGATTGTCAAGTCAAAATCTCCAGAAGAGCACGTCTAAGCACTTGAGAAGTTCTTCCTTAGACTTCGCAAGTACAATTTGAAGCTTAAATCCTGCAAAGTGACTCTTTGGTGTAACATCAGGCCAATTTGGGATATTATTGGTCCACCATGAACACAGACTGTGTGGCATTTGTGCAAGGATGGCATCAGTGTCAGATATTTGCTAAGCTGCAGAAGCAACCTCCCGTTGCCCTGAATACAATCACTTCTCCATGGCCCTTCGCTACTTGGGGAATAGATATAATTGGCAAAATACATCCAAAAGCCTCAAATGGACATCAGTTTATCTCGGTAGCAGTGGATGACTTCACAAAGTGCGTTGAAGCAGCTTCCTATGCAGAATTAGACGCCAAAAAGGTAGCACAGTTTGTCCGAACCAGCACCCTTTGTCGGTACGGAACACCATTTGAGATTATCACTGATAATGGAACTCATTTCCAAGCAGAATTTGCTAAGCTCTTGAAGGATAAGAATGTCTAGCATCATAAGTCCTCTCCTTATAGACCTCAAATGAATGGAGCTGTAGAAGCAGCGAACAAGTCTATAAAGGTGATCATACAAAAAATGATCAAGGAACATAGGCGTTGGCATGAGAAGTTACCACTGGCCTTATGGGAATATAGGACATCAATTAGAACTCCTACTGGGGCAACCCCATATTCCCTGGTGTACGGAATGGAAGCAGTACTCCCCATTGAACTGGAAGTTCAATCGGCGAGGATAATTCAAGAAAGTCAGATAAATGAAGCTGAATGGATCAACAATTATCATCATCAGTTGTTGAGTTTGGATGAAAAAAGACTTCAAGCTCTACATCAGATTCAAGGGTATCAGAGGCGAATGGCCAGACATTTCAACAAAAAGGTCAAGGATCGAAAGTTGGAAGAAGGTTGTTTGGTTTTGAAGGAGATCAGAACACCTGTTACAGATCCTCGTGGGAAGTTTCGTCCTCATTGGGCGGGACCCTACATTTTGAAGAAAATACTTTCCGGCGGAGCCGTCATCTTGTCTGATTTGGATGGTCTGGAGTTCATAAACCCATGCAATCTGGATCAACTAAAGAAATATTATGTATAATCATGCATTGTAAGGAACTACATTAGACCTGATTCTCGCAAACTAATTCGAGATATGTAGGCAGCTCTCCTTGAGCACGGTCTAAATTTTAATAAAAATCATTCATTCATCTTTCTTTTGCCAAAAAAAAAACAAAAAACAAAACAAATAGAAAAATCCCGCTAAGTCGAAAACCCACAAAGGGCGGCTTAGGCAATAGTGGGGCCCGCTAAGTCGAAAACCCGCAATGGGCGGCTTAGACAAGAATGGGTAGGAGCTCGCTAAGTTGAAAATCCGAAAGGACAGCTTAGGCAAAAATTAGAGCAAGTAAATAAAGTAGATAATGCTTGGAAAGCAAAGGAAAAAGTCATGCCAAGAAGAGTCATTCATTCCCAAGGGAGTCATTCATTCAAAAAAAAAGAAAAAAAAGAGGTCATTCCTTTCATAAAGTACCAAAAACCAATCAAAAAGAGTCAAACCACCAAGTCCAAAACGTTAAAAAAAAAAAGTCAACCCTAGAGTCTAAATCCTGCGTCTCCTACGTGGGGCAGAGTCTTCGGTATCTTCCTTAGTTCCGGAACTCTCTGCAGCGTCTGCCTTCTCCTCGTTAAGAGGAACCACCTCATTTCCCTCCAGCTCCTGCAGCAATGCAAGCCTCCTTGGCTTTTTAATTGGCCAAACTTCAGCTATAAACCAAGTTCTGTACTCGGGAGTAGTCTGAACAAGGGAAGGCTCTGCAAAAAGCCTGATCATCTGATGGTCCCTAACTTAAGTTTGAATAACAGCTCGGGTAACTCCGGGAATAATTTGGGGGCAACTTCAGAAAAATTCAAGTTCCTCCCCCAATGGAGTTGGACTTCCTAGAGGGTTATTTCTAAGTTCTTTACTAGAAATAATTACTGATAGCTTGAGCTTGAGGCCTTGTAAAGTTGAAAAGCCTCTGAGAAGCCCCACATAGCCAATTTGAACCTTATGCCTTACAAGGGGGGCATTTGAGTCACATCCAATGATTGAGCAGAATTCCTCAAAAAGAGGACACATCTCGTCCATCCGGGCACCAAACCCGAAGACGTGAGCTTGCGGAACCCAAAATTTGGTACAAGCGTGCAAGAAATCCCAATCCACCAATATCTCTCTAAGAATAGCAACAACTTTCAATCCATATCTTTTCATATTGATCCTTTCAACCTTATGGAGACTCTTGGTCCAGTTGTGCATACAACGGTTAAAAAAAAATTGCCTTTTCGAAAAAAAAAACAAAAAAAAGAGGACATCATGCATACATATGTACAGTTTGTGCTAAATGAAAGTGCAGGTACAGAAAAGTCGGAATGCGATCAGAATGCAATCAGAAGTGTTGCAAACAATCTAGAAATGCCAAAAGGCTGATCTTTTTACCCCTCGCTCAAAATTCGCTCTTCAGAAGACCACTGGGCTCCATAAATCATTTTTATGGACCCCACTGGGGGGCAATTGTGAACACTCGAATTTTGAGGCTCGGAAAGCCGATTTTCTCAAACCGCAGACGACTGAGCCGGACCGGAGGTCCACGATAAAGTCCACCGAAAATATATCAATATGGTACTTGAAAAGTCCAGGACGACCTGAGGATCACGGATATGGTCCCGGAATAATTTTTGGAGGTCTCTAGCTCCCGAAAAATCAGTTTTAGCGAAAATCGGACAAAACCGGCGGCCCAGCCGCCGTGACTTTTGGCTTCTTTCGTCTTTTCGGCTTGTCACATCCACGGCGGCCCGGCCGCCGTCCAGCCCGATTTTGCCTATAAATTGCCTTCAAGGGTTCAGAAAAAGGGGTTGGCTTTTGGAGACTCCGGGCCTCATGCTAACGAATTTAATCCGTAATCAAGAATCATAATCCAAGGTCCAAGAAAACGAGATCTGGAACTTCGAAGTGGAAAAATCCTAAGCAAGGTAATATTCTAATCAATTCTTTGTCAATTTAAACATTTCATAAGCATTCCACCTTCTTCTCAATTTCTTCTTGGTCAAAGACCTAATCCTTTTAGGTCTAAGGCCTAATGGACTAATTAATCAATCTGTTGGCACGAAGCCTAAATTACATCTTTCCGGTACAAAGTACCTAAATTTCACAATTAAAATCAACTTTTTGGCACGGATCCTAAATCGCACCTTTTTCGGTACCAAGTACCTAAATTTCACATTTAGCACTAAGTGCTAAAACTCACCATTTTGGCATGAAGCCCGACAATGCAGGCCAAAGGCCCAAAATTTACATCCTTTTGGTACAAAGTACCTAAAATTGCACCATTTAGCACTAAGTGCTAAATTTCACAAATTTGGCAAAAAGCCCGATCAATACTTGGCATGAAGCCCGACACCAGCACGAAGCACTAATTGCTCAAAATCTCACATTTGGCATGAAGCCTAAATTGCACTCCTTTGGTACAAAGTACCTAAATTTCACCATTTAGCACTAAGTGCTAAAACTCACAACTCTGGCAAAATGCCTGAAAAATGCACGAAGCATACACACACACATGCATGAAGCATAAATTTCATCGCCTTTAAATAAGCTTTTCCGAACTACATGGGCTTTGATCTCCCATTCAAACGGGAGTATGTAGGCATATTTAGGATTCACCCCAAATAGCAAGTCCACAATTTACTAACAATCTGTCTCTTCTTTTCTTCATTCCTTTTAGATTTGTTCTTTTTGCAAGTTAGTCAAATGCATGACATAGTCCCCAAATCCTCCTTGGGTTCGCAGACTAGTAGCCTTTACATTGGATGAATTATTGGAGTCAAACAAGGGTTTTCTTAGTTTTTCCCTTCGAACAAAATAAACTGAGTGGCGACTCCTGACAACGAGTGAACTTTCGCCCGGATCCTTTTCGGGTGAAAAACCGAGGTTCACAAATTTCCATTCATCTAGCTCATTAATCTATAATTTCCTCCTTTCACATGCACTAGCTAGATCAAGGTTAATCTATTTTATAGCCCAATATGAATTATGTTCAATTTCTACAGGTAAATGAGAAGCCTTACCATATACTAGCCTAAATGGCATAGTACCCAAAGGAGTTTTGAATGTAGTCCTAAAGTCCCATAGAGCATTGTCTAATTTCTCAAACCAATCCTTTCTAGATTGCTCTAAAATTTTTTAAGAATTCTCTTTATCTCCCTATTTGTGTTCTCAACTTGGCCACTAGTTTAGGGGTGGTAAGGAGTAGAAAACCTATGTGTAATGCCTAGAATTTTTAAAACTTTCTCAAGCTAAGTGTTATAATAGTGAGTACTCCTATCACTTATGATCACTTTCGGCATGTCAAATCGAGAAAATAACTTTTTTCAAAAATTGCATCACTACCCTAACATCATTTGTTGATAAGGCTTGGGCTTCAAGCCATTTAGAGACATAGTCTATAGCTATGAGAATATATTTGTTACCAAAGGAACTAGGAAGCGGTCCCATAAAGTCGATGCCCTATACATCAAAGACTTCTTAAACTAGAATTCAATTTTGGGGCATCTCATCATGAGATGAGACGTTTCCAATTCTTTGGCAATGATCACAACATTTCACAAAGTCATAGCTATCCCTAAATAAAGTGGGCCAATAAAATCCTAATTCTAGGACCTTTTGGGCACTTCTGTTGGCTCCCATATGACCACTAGCTGGTTTGGCATGGCAATGATGGAAAATATTCATTGTTTCAGGCCATGCCACGCAACACCGGATCATGTGGTCCTTACATAGCTTAAACAAAAAAGGATCCTCCTAAAAGTAATATTTTAAATCTGAAAGGAATTTCTTTCTTTCTTGATAAGTCATATCTTTAGGGAGTTTCCTAACAGCTAAGTAATTAGCAAAATCGGCAAACCAAGGAATTTCAAAGGTTGAACTACTTACCTCACTTATCATGGTGTACAACTGCTCATTAAGGAAGTGATCATCAATGTCCCCTTCTTCAAAACTCTCCATTGTTGGATTCTCCAAGCGAGAAAGGTGATCTGCTGCAGTTTTTCAGCTCCCTTTTGTAACAACTCGATGAGCTTTACCTTCTACTCAGAAGATAGGTGGGTACTTAGAATGAAGGGCAATTTATGTTCCACTACCAGGAATCCATACTCAAGATGATTTGAAAGGGTCTTGAGTTCCAAATTGGGTGAATCAATCACAGATGGTTGTGGCTTCTATTCTTTGGGCATCTCAATGGTTTCATATGCTTGACACTTAAATGGTTTGCTTGCTTTGAGATAAGCAACCTGCTCCATTGCTTTTTGATCCTCAACATCATCCTTCATTAAACACAATGCAAGGGGACCATGGAAATAACATTAGTAACACAATTTAAGGTTTCATGCTCAATTACATTATTACATGAATTCACCTCATCGAGTGTAAGTGGGTGCTTCATAGCATAATGTATATTAAAAACAACTTTCTCACTTTCCACTCTCAAAGTCATCATGCCATCATGGACATCGATAAGAGCATGGGTTGTATTTAAAAATGGCCCACCAAGGATAAGCGAAACATCTGTGTTCTCATCTATATCAATGACAACAAAGTCATTGGGGAAAATGAAATCCCTGACTTTTACTAATACATCCTCTATAATACCATGAGGGTGGACTACTAACTTATCAACAAGTTGAATGGTCATGAGTGTTGGTTTAGGTTCTCTGATACCTAACTCTAAAAAACATCTTGTAGGGCATAACACTTATGCTAGTGCCCAAATCAGTCAATGCACTTTTAACTCCATGATTACCTATCAAATATGGGATAGTTAAACTACCAGGATCTTTTAATTTCTTAGGTAACCTCTTTTTTCAAAATTGCTGAACTCTTTTTTCGACAATTGTACCAAAGATACTTCCTCAAGTTTCCTTTTGTTAGAAGCGAGATGTTTCAAAAATTTAGCATATTTGGGCATTTATGATAAAGCTTTAGCAAATGGAATAGTAATTTGCAGTTGTTTAAAGAGTTCAAGAAACTTACCGAACTGGGCATCCATCTTGTCCTTGTTTAACCTTGCTGGGTATGGAACTCGAGGTTGGTATTCCTTCACTATTGGACTTGGTTCTTGTGGTTGATTCAATTTCTCATTTTCTACTGCAGCCTTCTCTCCTGAAGTGATAATAGGGTCATCTTCTTTTTCTTTTTCTTATGTCTCAGCCTCTTCCTCAACTACTTCTTCACTTTTCTCAACCACACCACCCTTAATTTCCCGACCACTCCTCAAAGTGATTGCCTTTAGCTTCTCCTTCGAGTTTGTCTCAGTATAGCTAGGTAAACTCCTTTGTGGTCTTTCACTAATTAACTTAGCAATTTTCCTCACCTAATTTTCCAAATTGTGAATAGAGGTTTGTTGATTTCTAAGGTGGTTTCAGTTGATTGAAATCTATTTTTTGAAGCTGCTATGAACTTTTCCACCATGTCTTCCAAATTGCTCTTTTTTGAAGGAATATCTTATTGATGTTGAGGTTGCTGGAATCTAAGGGGAGGTATTGAATTATTCTAATTATTCCATGATAAATTAGGATGATTTCTCCACCCCGAATTATATGTGTTGTTGCATGGGTTATTTTGTTGTTGCCTCGGTATATTCCAACAAAATCCTCCTGCTCCTGCCTAGCAAACATATTGCCACTTTGGCAATCTTCACTTTGATGTCCACCTCCATACCATTCACAAGACATCACCTACATTGATTTTCCCGAAGATGAGGCTAAAGAATCAATCTTTTTATTCATTGCTTCTAATTGTGATGTCAAAGCCACCATATGATCTAATTGATGTGAACCAGTGACCCTCAGTTTTCATTATTCCATCAGAGTTTGCCACTGATAATTGGTAAGGGCCATATCTTCAATCAAATCCCTTGCTTTTTTGGGTGTCTTTTTATTTATGGTACCCCCAGCTGCTGCATTAATGGATTGCTTACTTGCATAATTCAATCCATTGTAAAAAGTTTGAATCTGAAGCCATAGGGGAAGCCCATGATGAGGACACCTTCTCAATACATCTTTAAACTTCTCTCAAGCATCATAAAGGGTCTCACCATCTTGCTAAAGAAAATATGAGATACCATTCCTCAATTTGGCAGTCTTGGACACTAGGAAGTATTTTTCTAAGAATTTCTCTGCCAACTAACCCTATGTGGTGAATGTGCCTAGGGGAAAAGATTTTAGCCATTTCTTCGATCTATCTCTAAGTGAGAATGGGAACAATCTCAGCCTCATTGCATCATCTGAGACATTATTTATCTTGAGCGTGTCACATATCTCCAAAAAATTATCAAGATATGCATTAGGATCTTCATCTAGGAACCCATCAAACTGGCAAGTCTGCTACACCATTTGAATTACATTTGCCTTTATTTCAAAGTTGTTCATAGCAATTGTCGACCTTCGTATGCTAGAATCAGCCCCATTGAAAGTGGGCTTAGCAAATTTCTGCATCATTCTTTACTCACCTACTTCCATAGCTTCAAGTTCTTCTTTGGAGCTTGAATCTTTCGAGTTTGTTTCTATTTCTGTCAGAACTATTTCTACTCCTTCCTTTTGCTTTCTCCTCAATGGTCTCTCTAGTTCTTGATCTAATTCAAGCATATGTAAAGAGCTAGCCCACGTCATAAATAAGAAAAGGTACCTGAAATGATAGTCAACAAACAAGAACCAATGCTAAAAACAAATAAAATAAAAACTAAATCAACAATTTTAATTATATTACTAATAATGAAAATCGTTGTCCCCGGCAACAATGCCAAAAACTTGATGGTGAATTTGTGCTATTGCGATGTTACCACAAGTTCACGGGTCGGGCAAGTAATAAAATTGTGAGTAAGATATCATTCCACTAGGGACAAGGTCAATTACTAATGTAAATCTCAATTGGTATTTAGCAATCAAATAATTTTTGTGATGATTAAAATAAAAGATGAGTTAATAAAATAAATTAAGGAAAAATTGAGTATTGTGCAGAAAGACCTAATTATAGAAACACTATCTAGATATTGAATCCCCCTAGCAATAAAAATATTTATGAATACCAATTTAATTAAATCAAATAATAGAGCTAAATTGGCATTCCTCTAAATTAGACTAAAACCTCTCCCGAGTGAGTTAATCCCTAATCACTAAGTAGAATGCTGAGAATCTCTTCTCGGATCATGTAGGTCTATCTCTAGCACTCCAATCAACCCTCAACCCTCCTAAGAATTCTATTCATATCAAGCTTTCTCAAGTCAATAATATGAAAATTGCAACCAATCAATAAGCATGCAATAATCAATTGGAAATAGACAATTAAGAATCATAAGAATAAGACAACTCAATTAAATGATTTAATTAATTAAAAACTATTCAATCAACACAATAAAGCTAGGGTTCATCAATATCCTGATAGAAATAATTTAGATCATGTTCATAACTAGGAAACCAGAACAAAAGAAATAAGTAAAAGAATTCAAACAATCCATGATGAATGATTTGTGTTTCTTCACTCCAATACTTGATTCTTGATTTAAATCTTTTATAGATTGGAACTTCCCCTTTAGTCTCAGTATACTCTTTTTCTTCTAAGCAAGTCTGCTCTAAGTGATAAAAACTAGATACCTAATTTGTACTTCAGCTTAGATTTTATAGCCTTGAAATTTTGCTTGACACGCCCAGTGACATAACCATATCGCTGGGCATGTCAACGATGCTATTTCCAATGTTAATGACGTAGGCAGTGACGTGCCCATGTTCTTGGGCGTGTCGTAGCTACTAAAATTTAGGATCAAGGAAATGTGCATGGACACGCCAATGTTCTTGTGTGTGTCAAAGCTTCTGTAATGTATGCAAACAACATGGTCATTAACACGCCCAGGGACATGGGCATTTCACTTGAAAAATGTGCCAAATAGCTTTTTTCCTTCTCTTTCATCCGTGATTGAAGCTTAAATGACCATAAGGCATCAAAATGTAAAAGATTCCTTAAAAAAGATTCCTTAAAGCAACCCTATCAAGCACTTGAATAAACAAATTAAACTCAATTTGACAATAGTTATACTAAGAAATAGGAGCAAAAATATCATCAATTATACACTTATCAATGGTCTCGGCCACTAGAAGCACGGTAATAGAATGTGAATCTTCGATCTACAAAATCAATGAAACCATGTCAATCAAACCCAGCCAGGCTCTCCCTTGAACAAAAAACCACTAGTCAAATAAAATGCTAAGGCCCACAATCGCAGTCTCTGTTTCTCCTCATCCTTTGTATCCTCCAAAAATTCAGCAATAAGTGTGCACATGTTCACTTTATCATCCCTAGTCATAAGAGTTGCCTCAATCCTATCAAGATTGAATAACCCTAAAAGGCATAAAAATAGCCAGAACAGTGCTCAAGAGTCACCAACTCTATTTTTAAACTTTTAGTTAATAATAAATTAAAATTCTTGCATAATAAAATAGTCCAAAACATACGTAATAAAATCATTACCAATATATAATATTCAATATCCATAATATATAATATGATAGAAATGGCAAAGTGAATATATTATATAACATAATATGAGAAATATTTCTAATACATCTTATAAAATTTTAACAATGTATCGTACTTATATGTAAATTAGTATTTATATTATTCTTCAATAGATTCACATTATATTTATTTTTATGATCACTGGCATTATTAATTGATGTTAATGCTTGTATATATTACTTTTATTAACAACTACCACTATAAGAATGTATCAAATTACCGAGAGAATTTTACCAACAAAAAAAATTTGTTAAAAGTACCGACAGAATACTGAGAGAAAAAAAAATTTAGAAAATACACAGATAATTTACTAACAGAAAAATTTACCAATCGATATTTTGTAGGTAATAAGTATTTACCGATTAAATTTATCGTAATACTTAGAGCAAATTATTTAATAAATTTTTTTATGATAAATTTTTCTGATAGAAAACACATCTCTTGGTATTAGTGAGAGAAAATGAGTCCTTTCGATATTTTTTTTTTATCTTTTTGACTTTTTGTTTACCTAGAGAACCAATATTTTCTCGTTATTACTAAGAGATATAGTAATATGTCGATAAAATGTTAAGTGGGTGGGAATATTCCCACCTCATAGTTTATATATTTTATGACAGAATTGCTATTTCGTCAGTACTACCAATATAATATATATTCTATCGGTAAATTTGGAAAGAGAACGTGCTATCTATCAGTATTACCCAGATAAAATATTATCTGTCAGTATTCTATTTTACAAAGAAGACTTTTCTTTTAACTAGAGAACTAGTATTTTGTCAGTATTACTGAATGATTATTTGTTCTATCGGTAAAAAAAAAAAAGTAGGCGGGAATAATCCCACCTCACAGCTTATATTTACCGACAGAGATAGGCTTCTATCGGTATTACCGACAAATTGTGTCTTCTGTTGGGAAATTTGCCAGAGAATATGATATTTGTCGGTATTATAGAGAGAAAACTTTATCTATCGATATTATATTTTATGAAAAAGACTTTTTCTTTGCATAGAGAGCAAATGTTCTATCGGTAATGTCGACAGATAGCGTAATATGTTGATAAAATGTTAAGTAGGCTGGAATATTCTTGCCTATTTACCGACAGAGACCAGCTTCTATCAGTATTATAGACAGATTATGTTTTTTATCGGGATTGTTACTGAGAGAAAATATTATCTATCGGTATTATATTTTTGAAAAAAAGACTTTTTCTTTACTTAGAGACCTATTATTATGTCGGTAATACTGACAAATAGCATAATCTATCGGTAAAATGTTAAGTGGGCTGGAATAACAGCTTATTTTTTACCGACAGAGAGTGTGTTCTGTCGGTATTACCGATAAAAATTTATCTTGGTCAATAAATTTACCAAAAGAAAGCTTTATCTGTCGGTATTACTGAGAGACACTTATGTCTCTTGGTAAATGTTTGACCTATAAACCTAAATTTTCTTTCTCACCTCCCAATTTTTTTCTACCGACTTTACCTGCTGCCTCAATTTCTCTCTGCCGCCTCAATTTCTCTCTGCCACCTCTGTTTGAAGAAGAAGAAGAAGAAGAAGAAGGAGAAGGAGAAGGAGAAGGAGAAGGAGAAGAAGAAGAAGAAGAAAGAGAAGAAGAAGAAGAAGGAGAAGAAGAAGGAGAAGAAGAAGAAGGTATGTATAATCTTAATATATATATATATATATTGTTAATTGATTTTTTATTTAATATTTTGTTGTTATTTTTAATTTTTTGATATTTTGTTGTGGATTTGTGAATGTTGTAGTTTAAATTGATTAATTTTATTTTTCATGAGTATTGTTTATTTTAAGGAAATTTTTCTTTTTTTTAATAATTTTACGTATTTTTTTATTTTCTTAAATTTCATATTAAAAAAATAAAAAAATATTATTTTTTGTTTAATTCAAAAATCATATATATAGGGAATTTTAAAATTTTAATAATACATTTAGTTTGCTTTATATAGTATTTATAGTTTTTTTTTAGGTTCTAATGGTTTTTTAGGGGATTTTTTTTTATGATTTTAGGCAATTTGTTTTTATTTTCTTAAATTGTTTATTAAAAATAAAAAATTATTTTTTTATTTTTTTGTCAATCCAAAAATCATATATATATTTTTAGGGAGTTTTAAAATTTTAAAAATAAATATAGGATGGTATATGGTATTTATAATTGTTTTTAGGTTGCAAGATTTTTTAGGGTATTTTATATAATTTTAAGTAATTTTTTTATTTTCTTAAATTTCAAATTTAAAAAAAGAATTTTTTATTTTTTCAGTTAATCTGAAAATCATATATATATATTTAGGGGATTTTTAAATTTTAATAATACATCTAGGATGATATTTTATATTTATGATTTTTTTAGGTTGTAAGATTTTATTCCGGTATGATAATTTTAGTTTTAGGGTATTTATTTTTAATTCCATAATAAAAATATAATAAAATTTTTTATATTTTTTATATAATCCTAAAATTATAAAGTTTTTTAGTGAATTTTAATATTTTTATAATATATTTAGAAATTGTTTGGTATTTAGAATTGTTTGCAGGTTTGTTTGATTTTTTTAGGGCATTTTTTGATGATTTAAAAACCTTTAGCAAACTTTTATTAATTCTTTTATATTTCAAAATAAAAAATTTAAAAACAAATGAATTTTGTATTTTTTTTTAATAAAATTTGAAAATTATATATATATTTTTAGGATATTTAAAAAGTTTCACAAACACATTTAGAATGATATATGGTAGTAAGAATTTATTTTTGGTTGTTGGATTACTTTAGAGTTTTTTTATTGGTTAGAAAATTTTAGTTTTAGGGTATATATATTTTTAATTGTAGAATAAAAAATATTCGGGAAATATAATTTTTTATATTTTTTAAATTCATTTGACATTATTTTAGGGCTTTTTATTGGTTAAAAAAATTTAGTTTTAGTGTATATATTTTTTTAGGGCTGTAAACTAAAAAATACGAGAAAAATAATTTTGTATAATTTTTTATTTAATCCAAAATTTTATATATTTTAATAAATTTTAAAATATTTATAAATTATTTAGAAATTTTTTGTTATTTTGAATTTATTTTAGGTTGTTAGCTTTTAGGTAAAATTACTTTATTTTTTGTTATATGAGTTTTTTTAAAAAAAAAATTAGGTAAATTAATTTATTTTTATAAATTTCAGAATTTTACTAGTTAGAATAAAATAATTTTAAGTATTTTTTTAATTATACAAAACATAGTTATTTAGTTTATGGTTTTATAGAAATTTTGGTTTAGTGTAAAAAACATACAATTTTGGGTGCGTTATGTGATTTTATTGAATTTTAGTTAATTACTTTTAGGATTTTTCATTATTTTGTTAATTTATATTTAGTAAGTGTTTATTTATTTTGTTTTTTTGCATTTTTTAATTAATTTATGAATTTTTAATTGATTAGTATTAAGAATTCAAATTTCATGATTATTTCATTATTTTATAGGGATATAGTCTTTAAAAATATATTATTTTTATTTTAGTGATTGTTAGGTTTACACTTAAATTAAAATTTTTTATTTTTTAAATATTTTAGGGCTTAGTTTTAAAACATACAATTTATAATTTTGTAATTTTATAGATTTTATTTTAATTATTATGAAAAATTGTGTTTAGAAAAATATTTTATTAATTTATAGTACATTAACGTTTTTAATGATTAACCGTATGAACATTCTACAAATTTTAAATTCTGAAAATTTTATGAATTTTTGTTAATATTTTTATTATATTATTTGAGTTATTAAATATATATGTTTATGTTTGTTTATACATATATTTTAGTTCATTATTAAAAATTTTATGAGTATATATATTTTTAAAACTTCAGTAAAAATTAAAATTGATATAATTTGAACTTGCCAATCAATGGAGATATAATCAAATTTCTATTGTCTTATATCGAATTAAAAAAGTCTTTACTTACAAAAATAATAATAAGTAATAGTAAATAATAATTTATTTTCATTTTTTATTTTCTAATATTGAAAAGAAAATTAAAATACATTTTTTAAAAGAATTTATAATATATATCAATTCAAAAGTTTTTTTAAAAAAATAATAGTCTTAAAATTAGAATAAAAAAATAAACTATGTGAAAAATTAATTAACTATTATATTTTGTACTAAATATAAATCAAATTTAGTAGTAAGCTCATGTATATTGAATTAATAATTCTCAAAAGTTAGATATTAATTTTTAAAAATTATTCATTAATTGAATATGTAAATGTATTAAAATTTGTTTAACTTATATTAGAGTAAATAAGAAATAAATGAAGCACTCTGAAAGTTAATGACAAATTATAATATTTATTGTTTTTTGGAATCCAAAGAACAAATAATTAGAAGTATAAATTTCAACAATTTATAATAAATAATAATTTAAAATATTCAAAAAGCATATATTTTTTATAATGAAATTCCATAATATATAATAAATAATAGTTATAATAATCTAAAGAACATATATTTAGGCCTATAAAATTTCATAACATTTAATAATTAATAGTTAAAAATATATAATGATCATATATTTAGACCTATAAAATTTCATACACTGTAACATATAATAGATAAAAATATCCGAAGAACCATATATTGAGGGCTATAAAATTTCATAATATGTAATAAATAATATTTAAAAATATTCAAATATCATATATTTAGGCATATAAAATTTCATAATATGTAATACATAATAATTAAAAATATCAAAAGAACCATAATTTATAATATGTAATAAATATTAATTAAAAATTCTAAAGAGCAAATATTTATGAGTATGAAATCTTATATTATGTAATAAATAATAATTAAAAATATGTGAAGATTTAAATTCACATAATATAAACTATATCTTAGTACTCGTTTGGGTAGTTATTTATTTTTTTTTTTTTTGTAAAATGAGAACTTGCTGAAATATTTTATTTGGATAGTTTAGAAACAACAATAAATATCTATTTTAATTAACATTAATTCAAGACATGATTGCATGCAAATTTTGTATAAAACTTGTAATATTTCTCTTATTCTGTTATCTGAGTGCATATCAAACATAATAAATATTCAAAATATATACTTAGAAAACCTAGGAGAAATGCTGTTGGATTTTCTCCAAAATTTGTATAAAGTCTTGCATTATGTTTATTACGACATATATTATGCTTCTGAATGGGTTAGGGTTTACCCTTTGGGAAGGAGAAACAAGGAGATTTAATTAGTAATATTTAATTACATTGTCCTTTTTGTATACATAGGAAAATGAATAATCAACGTGCTTGGATATATGAACGACTCAATTCAGTTCGTACTCTTAATATGATATTTATCAATGGGGTACAAGAATTTATTCTTTTTCATCTAGTCAAAGGAATTATATGCAAGGTGATAAGATTCCTTGTCCTGGCATAAAATGTCATCATCGTATATTTCAAAGAGTTGATGAAGTAAAATTCCATTTAGTGGAATGGGGTTTTGCACTAGATTATTTCATCTGGAATAGGCATGGGAAAGAAAATATAATCCACCAATCAACTCAACCATAATATAGTTCATTTAAATCTATGTTCAAAAATCCGTACCAACAAATGGTATATGATGTCATTGGGCCTAATGTGTTTGATTGGGGCATGTCAAATATTGTTGTAGCTAGAACTAGTGAGGTTCAAAATGAATTAAATGATGAGGCTCCTAACTCGGAAGCTTAATGATTCTACAATTTGTTGAATTCACTTGATACATGGGTATGACCTGAGTATCAAAAAGATACTAAGCTATCTGCCATGGCCCGCTATTTGAATATGAAAGTCTGAGCAACATATGGCTAAAAAATCTTTTGATAAATGGATTCAATTTATTAATGAGATAATTCCTAAATATAATGAAATGTTTGATAGCTTTTACCAAACAAAAATGGGTGTATGTTAAATTGGGATGATTATGAAGAACACAGAATATGTAGGTTTTTTCATGCGCCTAGATTCAAATACAATCATGTTACATGCATACAAAAGTTCATTATTTTTTAAAAAATATATTACTTTATACTAAAACCTAGACTTCAAAGATTATATACTTCACATGCTACATCAGAACATATGAGATGGCATTACTAGCATTTCAACCGATTGTATCCTAATTTTGCAGCAGAGTGTCGTAATGTTAGGCTGGGTCTATGTACAGATAATTTTCAACCTTTTGGTTCATCAGGACATTAATACTCTTGCTGGCCGGTAATACACACTCCCTATAATTTGCCACCATGGATGTGAATGAAAGAGAAATAATTATTCTTGTATGTACTTGTACTTGGTCCAAATAACCCAAAATATCAAATTGATGTATTTCTTCAGCCGTTGATATTAGAGTTGAAATAGTTATGGAATGATGGAGTCATGACTTATGATTGTTTGAAAAAATAAAATTTTTTGTTTGAGAGTGGCATTTATGTGGACTATAAGTGATTTTCCTACATATGTGATGTTATTTGGATGGAGTATTGTGAGAAAATTAGCATACCCTTACTGCATGACTGATTCTGACACATTTACTCTTCCAAATGGGGATGATTTGTTTTAGAATGAGGAATTGGGGCTTCAAAAGGTAACTGAAGATAATGAAAATTTCAGTAGCAATGTCTGTTGGAACTGTGGACGAAAAAAAATATCTTTTGGAATTTACCTTATTGGAGTTCAGATATTATAAGACATAATCTAGATGTCATGAAGATTGAAAATAATATTTTTGAGAATGTGTTTTAATACGGTAATGGATGTTCTAGGTAAAACAAAAGATAATATAAAGTCAAGAGAATACTTGGAGATATTTTATAGAAGGCTAGAGTTGGAACAAGATGAAACAACTGGAGGTATTCTAAATCTAATTACACATTGGACCGTAATAAAAAAAATAATTAATATGTCAATGGGTTAAAAATTTAAAGTTTCTAGATGGATATGTCTCGAATTTATCGCGGGATGAAGAGTCATGATTGTCATGTATATATGCAGAGACTATTACCCATTGCATTTAGAGAGTTATTGCAAAAAAATGTTTGGGAAACTTTGACAGTGTTAAGCTTATTTTTTAAAGAACTTACTGTAATATCTTTAAAACTTTTTCCAAGTATAGCGTTTAGAAGAAGAAATCCCAATTATTCTTTGTAAATTGGAGAAAATATTTCCTCTGAGTTTTTTTTATTCAATGGAACATTTACTGGTTCATTTGGCATATGAAACCAAAATTACAGGACCGGTACAGTATTGTTGAATGTACCCTTTTGAAAGATATCTGTGACACCTACAGAAAAATGTTAAGAATAAAGCAAAAGTATAAGCATCAATTTGTAATGCCTTTTATAGTTGAAGAGGCATCAACTTTCTATTCCTATTAATTTTAGCATCATATAATAAAAAAAATTATGTGAAGTTCCTCAGAATGATGATGGAAGTACACAAGACCAATCTGAATGTCATTTGTCTCTATTCAAATATTCGGGTCTACCATATGGCAGACCAACAAAACGAAGATATTAACAAAGAGAGTATTTTGCAGCTTGTACGTACATATTATTGAGTTGTGATGAAGTTACACCTTATCTCAAGTAAGTTAGCAAATTAATCTATAAATTTAGCATATTTTTTAATATCTATAAATTAATTTGAATGATAATGACTTTTTTAATATCTATTTCAGCATATTCATTGAACACTTATGAAATTTAGATTAAAATATAACGAGTTCACAAGTATATATTGAGGTTGAGAGTATTTTTTCCTTATGGTTACAAAAATATGCAAGCAACAATTCATTCCTAGTAACATTTTCTAAATTTTTGTCATTTGTTTAATTTTTTATAGTTTGAATTGTGCATATTTTTCCTTATTAATTTATGCAACAGAGAATGGGCATATGATTCCTGACAAATGCTTGAAGGATCTAGCTCATTGTCCATTACAAACTGTTAGATGTTATAAGGTGTATTTTGTTAATGGTTATAAATTTCACACTAAATCTCACAGTACTTTGAAAGCAACTACAAATAGTGGTGTTTGTATAAAGGGGTCAAATTATAGTGAAAACTTGTTTAATTTCTATGGTCGATTATTAGATATTGTAGAGGTGGAATATCTCGCATTACCAATTAAAAAAGTGATTATTTAAATGTGACTAGTATGACCCCATAAATGGAACAAGATTACATCCACTATATAATTTATTGGATGTAAATAGAAGAAGAACATATGATAAATATGAACCGTTCATTCTCGCCAGTCAAGCTACTCAAGTATACTATATTCCTTTATCCTAGCACAATGCGAGATGCTTCTTATTAGTTGGTGGTTTGTAAAATAAAAGCTAGATCACGAATTGATCTACCTGAAGAATCTACCAATAATCAAAAGTTTGATAATGCATTTCAAGAAGATAGTTCTAAAAATATACATACTGTTGATAGGACAAATGATGTTAATCCAGGTCCATTAAATGATTCAACTGGACAACTCATGGATATTGGTGTTATGGATGTAGAATCTAAATCGGATGAATCTTTACTTGAATCTAAATCTGTATCATCCTAATCAGAAGAAAGCGATGAGTAAAATTTATAAGTATGTATAATTAGACTATAAAAAATATTGAATTTATTGTTATATTATTGTAATATTCAATGTGTTTATGATTAAAGTTATTTTTTAGATATGTGTCACAGACCTGGAAGAGGATTAGATCGAGTAGGATCTAAAAGTTAATCTAGTGGAGGTCAATGATCCGATGGAATAGGATAGCCGCGTCTACAAATGTGTAATGTCCCAGATGATGTCCCACTTGCGGATCCTTCTATTGATGCTTCTTTAGACGAAATGGCCACAAAGGTTTTTGCTTCTTCTCACCTAGCCCCTGCGGAGGATATTGGTTCTTCTTCTCACATGGCTCTTGTAAATGCCACCATAGGTGATGCTAGTACTCCAGCATCAGATATAGGTCTTGATAGCAGAATGCAGCATTTGACTATTTATGAGTCGGAGTAAGTATTTTAATATTTTGTATTACTTGGATTAAATTATAAAAATTTAATCGATTGATATTTTTTAATTATGTATTTTTGTTCATTTTATAGTTACATGATGGATCTAGTTGGGTCTTCCACGAGATGCATCCTAAAGATCATGACACAAAAGATGGGCCCTATAGGAGTTACCTGAAAGGCCTTCTCTTGTGAGATTAAGAACTTTTGATTCGATGAGTTTAAGGTAAAAAATTTATCTAAATTTCAATATTTAATATATATTTAAAAGTTAAAATTTTATAATTATCATATACAAAAAAACTCTTTTTTTATAGAAATATTTTTATTGGGACCAAGCTACTGATTGTTTGGTTTGGATTGGCTTCATGAAGAAGACAGCTTTTTACTGCAACGATATGCTGAGGGAGGTGAAGACTACAGGGAAGCAGCCTTCATTTATTGATGATCAACTATGTGGCAACCTGCAGGCCTAATGGAGCTCTCCCATGGGGCAAGCACATTCTGTCGTTGTCTCATGTAACAGAATGTCCAATGTTGTGGATGGTGCAGGTCCATCCACTCATAAGGGAGGCAACAGGTCTCATTATTATCATGCACATTCACTCGTATAATTATATATTTTAAATATATTTTAATTTTTATTTATTACTTTTATCAAACTAACATTTTTTTTATTAAATAGGAGTCTACCTTGGGTCAGCCAATGAGCAGCTACAACTATTTGTGCATATGCACACTAGGTGTCACGACCGGTGTTCATTTGTGGATCGTCGGTCTCAGGATGTCAATGTAAGTAATTTTTCAATTTTCTTTAATTTTTAAAGTTTAAATTTAAAATATACAATTTTAAATTTATTATATTTTATAGGATTATTTCATTGCATCTCATGAGGAGGCCTCTCAGCCTGACATGCCTCCTGATGATGATAGCTTATTTAGATCTACTGTGGGTGGAGAGAAGAAGAAGAAGTTGTATCGACTTGGCTCGCAGTATATCAACACATCTTCTTCTTCTTCATCTTCCAAGTCATCTGCTTTATGTGAGGAGATTGAACAGTTAAAGGAGTATTTAGCACAACATGATCGGACTGTTCAATAGCAAATTCAGGAGGCAGTGCAAGTGCAGGTGTAGGAACAGGTTCAAATGCGGATGCAATTCGAGATGCAGAGAGTGGTCCAGCAGTAGCTTAATGAGTTTATGGCTAACATTATGCAAGGGACCTTCGATCCATCATGGCAGTTCCCTTCTAGTGGTTCTCCTCCACCTCCACCGCCTCCCGCTTCTAGTTGATTTCAAATTTTTATGTATTTTATATTTTAATTTTATACATTTTTACATTTTATTAGTTTTACATACATTTATTTGATTTATATATTTTTATTACATTTTATTTAAATGTAAACTTTATTTTTTATTTTTTATTCTTTTTATTATTTAATTCATTCATAAAATTTATATAATGTAAACATGTTAATATAAAAATACATTTTAAAATTTTAACTAATAAATTTTTTATAAAAAATAAAAATTCAAAAGAATATATTTTAATTTTTTTCTTAAAAATATTTTTCTGATAAAATTACCGACAAAAATTTCTATTGGTAATTTAGATAGAAAATACGTTAGTCACCAGGGTACGTCATGAAGGAGATTTTCGACGAAATAATTATTCATCTGTAATACCGATAGATTTTTTGTCGGTATTACTGATGAATAATTATTTCATCTGCAATCTCCTTCATGCCCTGGCGACCGACGTATTTTCTACCTAAATTACTGACACAATATTTTTCCATCGATATTACCGATAGAAATTATTTCCTATTAGTAAATATTTTCACCAATTTTTTTATCGATGAATACCGACAGAAATTATGTCTTAAAAATTTACCGACAGAAAATTTTTTTGTCGGTATTTTCATTCCCGTCAAAAAATATACCTATAGAAATATTTTGTTAGTAATTCATCGGTAAACTTGATTACTAACAAAATAATAGGGATTACCGATGGAATTTTTCGTCGGTAATCTGCTATATTCTTGTAGTGTACTATTATTATTATAAAAAAATTATTTAGTATCAATTATTTATATAAATATTTTGAATACCAATTTAGTTTAAAATATTTAGTTAATAGTTTATTAATACTTAAAGAATTTAAATTTAATTTATATCTTATTAATTTAATAATATTGTAAAACATATAAATCAATATTGATTAGCTAATAAAACAAAGTATATATTAATATTAATTATATTCTTATTCATATTTATTTTTATTTTTATTTTTATATTTACTTTATTTTTTAGTTAAATTAAAAAATTACTACAATTTAGTTATATATAATATTAAATGTTAAGTGATAAATTAATATAATAAAAAATATTTTTATATTACGAGTAACAAATCGGTTATTATTTCAGTCATTTGGTTTGGATATATACTAATCTCCAGAATCACTTCATATTATAAAAATCGGTAATATTTCGTTTGGAGAATGTCAAAAGTCAATGGATCTTTTCAGTTCTATATATTTTCGGTCTGAATATTCAGTTCGTTTCAAAATCTCTAAGATTCGTGCTCAGCCCTAATCACAATGAATTTGAAGTGCATGAATTTAAAAAGGAATTGTTCAAATATAATCATCCAAGATGCATGCATCATAATGCATCATAAAATCCAACATAAATATGAAAGAGTAAAATAGAGAATCTATCTTCTGCCGCACCGCCGTCTTGCATCGCACTCAAAAGTCAGCTGATCAAAGTTAACAAAAAGCCTTATAATGGCAAGCCATTGTGTAGGGGTGTTTGATCCATTCTTCAGGCAACAACAAAGAAGTACATGTCAAGAGATGAGTAAAAATTTTAAAAAAATGACAAGAAGATGATAAGGGGCAAAAGACTTACTTCATAGTGACTTTCTAGCAGAGGGCTATAGGAATTGCAAGCACAGTCACCCTATCCTCAATCAAGTCATCTCGCATGGAATAAATAATGGTTTTCCCTAGTCAGTAATATGGTGGGACACCTTCAGGAGGCACATGATGAGTCCTGATGTACATGAACTATGGGCCAACAAGGGGACCACCAAGCAGGGGGCTGCAAACCAGGTGTTGGAGCATGCTAGAGTCCCGAAACTCCCCAGACAAATGATGCCTCACCTAGCCCCAGTGTTGAGATGGCTGCTCGAGTTGTTTTGAATAAAAGGCATCAGGAAAGATCTACAAAAATTTTCATAGTCCCACTCGGGAATGATGAAGCTGGTATCAAGAAGGTTGCTTTAAATGAGGATGAACATGTATGGTTCTCCCCAACTTCATATATGTGAGTGAACACATGGAACCACTCTTCCCATGCTAGCTTGGCTCATAAAATGCTCACCCAAGTTATATTGCTGGATCACAGATGACTAAAAACCACCCGATAATTAGACTAAAAAAAATCCTAATTCAGATGGTCATGATTGGAGGGGATAAATCTCCTACTAAAAGAACATCACTTTACCTGTAAAAATACATATTTTAAAAAAAGACTTATATGGGAGATACACTTACATCATTCACCATCAGGTTGTTAAAAATAGCTTGCAATCCTTGGAAGTCCAAGCTGTATGGCTGTGATCTGCTGCTTAGTGACTAGCGACGTCCTACATGAATGATGTCTAATGAAGAACTTCCTAAACTAGGTGCCAAATTAGAAAAATATTCATAGCTCATATCTACAAGACACATAAGAATCATAATATGAATTAAAAAAAAAAGGAGGATATAGGTGTGTACATCCTAAAAAACATGGGTTCATATAATAGAATGAATTTTCCCTTGGAGCATCTTCTTACACATGGTAGCTAGTGCAGCATCACCATAATTAAAATTGTTAATGCGAGTTAAATTTTCCAAACTCATCAGGATGATAAGATCGATAGTGTCACGTTGGGTGTGCTAGAAAGTATACCCCAATAGTAATAAAATCACTCTACACATAATGTACAAAGAATGACCTTCAGGGTTGCCATGCATACTGATCTAGAAATTAATATGCCCTCTTAACCAAAATAGGAGAGACCACATCTTCACCCGTTTCAGGGATGGGAAGTTTGGCACCAAGTGAATTTCATGCTCTTCAAGCAAGCCCCTTCAATTTAGAAATAGATCCAAGGGGCATATCTCGAATGGAATTCCAATAAGCGAATATAAGTCTTGGGGTGTCATAGTCAACTCGCCACATGGAAAGTGGAAGGAATTGGTGGTTCCCCACCATCTTTGAACCAAGGCTTACAGTAAGTCATGGTTGGTTTGATATGTGCAATCAAGGGAAAAGAGATCCATAAAACGAGTAGGAAGTAGCAATTCCTTCACGTAATTGGGAAGGTTAAGGTTCTCCAAATTGGAATGGCCGCCCCACAATTTCAATTAGGTATGATGCTAAAAGCATAATAAATAATGATAATAATAATAATAATAATAATAATAATAATAATAATAATAATAATAATAATATTACGGAAAAATTATTCATGTTCAAAGTCAATCAGAAAAAGTGTTTTATTTTTTTAAAGAAAAAAGAAGTAAGATAAAACATACCCGCATGATACTAGTATGTGAGGCATGAGTATGAGGATCTTCTAGAAGATCTCCTAATGGACAACATTTAGTGGCTTCAGGAGAAGAGGTAGAAGATTGCGACATCTTGAAGAAAATATTGAAAGCCAACGGAAGGGAGAGAAGGGAAGGAGAAGCAAGTCACCAAATGCTCCTCCTTACCCCTATTTATAGAATTTAACCCAAAAGGCGGTCCAACAAGGATAATGCTAAACATGCTCAAATGCACACCAAAATTCAGAGCATGCCACAATAGTTAGGTTCACTCTCTCTATTTTCCCTAAGTTTACACCATTACATTAATTTTAAATTACAAATTAATTTCACACCTAATTCAGATAATTAGGAAAAAAAAAAAACAAGACCAAAATTATGAAAATGCATCATTTCTTCAAAAAGAGAGAGAGAGGGGGAGAGAGAGAGAGAGAGAGTATACAACACCCCAGGGCCTGCCACTTTTAGAGCAAACGTCCGAATCAAGCACAGATCGTCTGCATTATGTGTGGCTTAAATGGCATTTCAGACTTCTATAAATAAAAGTCCACTCTTTGTGTTTAAGGATCAAAATTTTGGACACACAACTCTACCTAGTTGCATCCATAACAAAAATTAATTAAACTCTTCATTTTTACTAACTATTGTTGTCTCCTTGTATCACTCTTAACTCTTTTTTTCTTTGATCAACTGTGCAAATGAAAATCTAAAGTTGTAAGTCTCTTTAACCTTTTATCATGAGGAAGCACCCATCTAAGGCATCATGCTCTCTCCCATCTCAATTTTAATTCGGTAATTAAATAATTATAAAATTAGTTAATTACAAGCCCTTTACAATCAAAGATTTTAAACTACTTATGGCTTTGATTTCCGTTCAAACGGGATAAATAGGCACACTCGAAATATTACTTTAAGTGGTGAGCTCACACCTAAACAACTAACCTCCCCTTTTATTCTAATTTTTTCTATTTTCCTATCATTAAATATTTTTAATATTGTTGCTATGGTTGGTTTTCTTTCCTTTTTTGAGTATTTCTAGGCTTTATTGCATATTTGGTGAGCTTTGTAATAGCCACCATATGTTTATATTTGTTCTTTTCTGCTTCTACTTTAGTTTAAGCTATTTTTATTGATTGGGGATTTGTGCTCGACTTAGAACCCATATGGGCTAGAGTTGAAGCTCTCCTGAAATTATTATTTTTATGGAGTTTGAATATTTTATTACTTATGCATTGCATTTGTGAATGTCATCATACATTATAAATACTATCATTCATTATGGCATAATCCATAAAATCAAAATTTCTCAAATGAAACTAAAGAAAGGGTAAAATCAATCGAAGAGAAAGTTTTTTTTTATTAAAACTGGTTTAGAAAATTTAGCCCGAGACCCATTGTGATTTGGTTTTGGACTAGTATCTTTTGGGTATAAAATGATACATATTTATAGAGCTAGTTAAATTTTTTCTTAATTTTCCTAAACCGAATAAACTAAGGTGGCAACTCTCCAATCGTTGCTTTTAAAAGATAAAAACCACCTATCCCTTTTCAATAAAAAAGGAAAGTTTCTTTTTAATCATAAAAGGAAACAAATCTTTTTAAAATAAAATATAGTTTTAAACCCACACTTACCGAACCTAGTAGAGACCATATGTGGTGGTAAAGTGTGGGACTTAGCCTAAAAAAAGAGCAATAATCTAGCTCCATCATTATGGTCCGGGTTCGGTGCTCGGGCGACGCATCACACTGCTGAGCGACCCTTAAGTCACTTACCTTTTGATTTTAGTTCCTATAAATATTGGGTCATTTTTACTTTTTGAACACACTGGAAAACACATTAAATATTATTTTTAAAGCATCAGTAGCTCATTGCTAGCAATTTTTAAGTATTTTTTTGGTCATTTCTCTAAATTCTTTCAAAAATCAACCATTTTCGAAATTCTCTTCATGAAATCAAGATCATCAAGTGATTGTCAAAATTCTTTGAAGCTTCAAAAGTGGAACTTCAATCCAGTAAAAAAGCATTGGAAGCTCCTCCACCATGAAAAGCATGCTCTATGAAGGTGAAATTCTTAAATTCATCTTTTTAATATAATCAGATCATTCTTTAAAACCTAAAAATTGTTTTAGGTAAACAATAATCAAGGCATACCTCTTTAAACCCTAAAATGAAATTTTAGGTGAATTAATCAAATTTGTTTTCAAATTGAGTGAAACAATTGTTATTAAACAAGTTGTTATTAAAGAAGTTACTAACTTGAATATTATATAGAACAAGAAGACCTTATAAAAGTTCTATTTATAAAAACTAATTTTTCATCTTCAACATTTGATGTTCTAGTAAAAATGGCAAACTCAAGCACAATCATGAAGAATATGTGTAGAATCAATCCTTATATACACCAACTAAAGTGATTGTATTCTATTTTGCTAACTATTACATACAATTTCTTGTTGACTAAAATGAACCTCATCTTTTGCTTTATTTGCTTTAGTGGGTACTATTTCTTCTATAGTTCCACATTCATCTATCTTCATTCATTTGAGCTTGTACAGGACTTTGATAAATTCATATTTGCTTATAATTTTATAATTACTCTAATTGCCTTTTAATAAGTTAATCAATTTAATTTGATGAGTTTTTGTTATGAAAGCAATAATAATTGTAATTTGAAGTTTGGCTTTACAAATGTGAGTTTGGAATACAATTTGGCTAAAATTTAATAAAAAGATTAAGGAAAAAGAGATGAAAAAATAAAATGGATGAAGCATCCCAAGATCAAAAGAGAAACAAAGCCTATGACCGTGTAACTTAATTTACATGACCATGCAATCCAAAATGCATCTGCTAAGAAAGTAAATAAGAAGTCTGAGAAGACCAGATCCTCAAGTCCAAGTACACAAATATGCAAACTCAATTTGCATAGCCATGCATTCTAAAATCCATATGCTTGAAGAAGAAATAATAATTGTAGTGTCAAAACCATTATTCACGCTCGTATATTCATATATGCACACCCAGGTGAATTTTAAAGCTACTAAAGATATGATTTTGCTCTAAGATTTTGCCCTAATTCCATTCCTAGTCAGTTTAGGACTCTGCCAACCACTATGTAAGTAAGCCTCTAGTCTTATTCTCAATATCTTAGGCTTTTTATAATTTTTTTTCCATTCTTTTTTTAGGATTCTTTGGAGAATAAAGAGAAGGATGCTTAGCGTTTGAAGAGATTGATGCTACACCAAGAGTTTCATTGGATCCAAGATTTGTTTGTGATTTATTTTTTATTCTTAATTTTAATTTCAAGTCAATTTAATTTTAATGTTTCAAGTGAATTAGTTTATCCTTTTTTTATTTATTTTTAGTTATGGATAGCTAAGCCCTAATTTAAGGTTAGACAATTCCTTTGATTATTCTATGGTGATCTTCATGTGCTTATTTGATTTAATAATTTTTGTTTGATTATTTTATCATTTTTTTCTTTTCTTGCAATTATGTAGCCAATAATTATTAGGTCTAAGATATTATGTGATGGAGAAAGATTGGAAGCGTAATATTAGTATAAAGAGATAATAATCTTAAGTAAAATTAGCTTAGAGATATGAAAAATACTTAGGATAATAAATTCTTGAGATCTTCACCAAACATAATAAATTGAATTAATTCTTGTGATCACGAGAGTAGACATAGGAGTTAATATCAATATTAGTTTTAAATTTTTGAGAGACTCTAAGACTTAATTTAGAAAGATTCAACCAATAGCCAAATAAAATAAAATTGAGTTAATATCATAGAAAGACCATAGGCAATCAACTAAAAATTCTAACCCAAAGCCTTTAATTATAGAAGTTTAGCTAAATTTTAGTTTTTATTTAATTAATTTGGGTTTTCATAAACTCCAATTAATTAATTTTCCAAATAATAAATAGTTTAGCAGTTTGGTACTTGAAGTTAACCCTCTCTTGTTAGAATAATACTCATTCATCACTATATTACTTGATTACAATATTGTGCACTTGCAGTAGGTCTAGAAATAGCGCAACAGACTTCAATTATTATAGAAGTCATCAAATTAGTTCTCGAAAATTTAACACCTCCAAAGCTGTTAAATTTTGGAGAGCAATCGAGGATGGGACACATATTGGATTTTTGAAGACAAATAAATTGTGAATAAAAGAATAGAGCACAAGCTACAACATTTGATTCATTGGTTTTTTTAAAATTTCTATAAAGATAAAGGAGAGGATTTTGAGTGCAACATTAGATAATAGCCATACCTTCTTAAAACACCTTTTCCCCCATACTTATATTATTTAAAACACTCAAGCTAACTCATATCTGCTACCTAGCCATTGATATTATTACAATAAATCTTCATTTTTGAAAGTACAAATTTCCCACCAAAATACACAATATCCAGAGAGTGCAACAATAATAATAAAACTTTAATCCCAAGTTAATTAAGGTCGGCTATATAGATTCTTTTTTTCTACTAGATTCAATTTAGGGCAACCTCTTCTTATAAATGTAAAATAGTAAGATCATTTTGGACCACTCTTGTCTGAGTTAGTTTAGGTCTACCTTGCCTCTCCTAGCTATATCTATTTATATTTGTTTAGTTTTTTGGACCAATGCCTCACTAGGTCTTTGTTTCATATCACCAAATCACATCAATCTATGTTCTCTTATCTTATCCTAAATTGGTGCTATCTCCACTTTTTTCTTTACGACACTAATTTCAAATTCTATCCTTCCTATCTTGTCCACATATCCATCTTATCATTCTTATTTTTGCATCATGCATCTTACTCATGTGTTGTCCTTTCACTGCCCAACAGTCACTACATCATTACAGGTCGTATAGCAATGTGGTAGAACTTTCATTTAATTTAACTGGCACCTTTTAGTCATATAAAATGCCTATAGCAACCCTCCACTACATCTAACTAGCTTTAATCTTATGACTTGCATTTTTCTTCTCATCCGCCATCCTTTTGAATAATAGAGCCTAGGTACGTAAAATGAGTAATATGAGATACTACCACTCTATCTCCATTTGCATTATTAAATCTATAATGCATATACTCAATATTAGTTATACTTAGCTCAAAACCCTTAGATTCAAATGTATTTCTCTATAACTCTAACTTTTGACTTACTCCTACTTGAGTATCATCTATTAGTATAATATCATTTGCAAACATCATACACCAAGGGATGTCATTACGTATATGTTGTGTTAGCTCATCCATGACCAAGGCAAAGAGATAAGAGCTTAAATCTAAACCTTGCTGTAACATAATAGAGGCAGGAAAATCCTTAGTATCCCCTCAAATAGTATGGACACTACTAATGTCTTCATCTTACATATCCTTCAAGACTTGGATATATTTTATAGGTATCCTTCTACACTCTAGAGCTCACCATAAGACTTCTCTAGGGACTCTATTATAAGCCTTATCTAAGTCAATGAGAACCATATGCAAATCCTTCTTCAACTCTTTGTACTTTTCCATGAAACATCTAATAAGAAAGATAGATTCCACAGTTGATTGACCAGGCATAAAACTAAACTAGTTTGGGGAGACATAAGTGTCCAAGTGTAAATGGTGTTCCATAACTCTCTCTCACAGTTTTTATGTTGTGGATCATAAGCTTTATACATTTGTAATTTGAGCAGTTTTGAATATCTCCTTTATTCTTAAATATAGGTATCAAGCTGCTTTGTCTCTATTCAATAAATATTTTCTTTATACTTAGTATCTTATTGAAGAAAACTGTCAACCATGAAACTCCTACATTTTCCAGATGTCAATCCATCCAGTCCTCAGGCTTTACCAACTTTCATTCTCTTCAAAGTTTCCTTAACTTCAGAAATCCTATTCCATCTAGTGTACTTTACATTTTTCTTAGTTGTGTTGTCCAAACCCTTAATGTTTTCACTACACTTACCATTAAGATGATCCTCAAAATAACTTCTCCTTCTTTCATTTATATCCTTTTTTTTAACCAAATCTCTATTCTTAAACTAAAACTCTATTCTCTTTATCTTTGATGCACTTAACTTGGTTTAAATCTAGACATTTCCTATCCCTTATTTTAGACAATTTATAGATAGTTGTTTGCCCTTCCTTTGTTCTAAATTTCTCATGTAAACTCTTCAAAGATTGTGCTTTTTTCTTGACTAACTCACTTTTTAACATCCTTTTTCGCTTATTTGTAATGCTTGAGATCATCACTGTCACTATACTTTGGCAAACTCTTATACCATTCCTTTTTGCTTTTTACTATTTTTTGTACTTCCTTATTCTACCACCAAGACTCCTTTGAGGGATGCCCACTCCCTTCAGATTCCCCAAGTACCTCTCTAACTAATCATTTAATTATTGTAGACATGTCTACCCATATATCATTTGCTAACATATTCATATCCACCACACAACCTCCGTCTTTGACCAACTCATCCTTAAACATTAATTATTTTCCACCTGTTAATGTCCACCACCTAGTCTTAGAAATTTAGTTTCTCCTTAGCCTACTTATTAACCTCTTAATCTTAACATCTAAAACTACAAACCTATGTTGACTTATCAAAGCATTACCTAAAATAACCTTGTAATTCTTGCATCGAGTTCGATTAGCATTTCTTGTGAGTATGAAGTCAATCAGGCTTATATTTTGCCCACTTTTAAAAGTTATTATTTGGGATTTCCTTTTTATGAAATATGTATATACCAAAATCAAACTGTATGCTATTGCAAATTCAAAGATAGTCTTGCTTCTTCATTTCTAATTCTGAAACCATAACCTTCCTGAACATTCTCATAACCTACTTTATCTTCGTTGGACAATTAAACTCTTTTTTGATCATTGACAACCAAATTGATATATGCTAATGATTTTAAAAAAGTTTGTTGATATAGGCATAAAACCCTAATATTTGTGTGACTGCTCGAGACAACTGAGCAACAACACATATCGAGCTAAGATCTATAAAATTCACAAAGGAGTTTTGCAGTCTCAATGTACGGTGAAGTTAGGATGCCTGGTAGGCTTGCGACCACACCCAAGCACTAAGCGACTATACCAAGAACTGAGCTAAAGTCATAAACTTACAGAAAGGATTGCAGTATCAGTGCGCAGTGAAGCAACGATGCATAGTATGCATGCGACTGTCCCAGTACTTCTAGCGACCGTGCACCCTAATGACTCAAAAGCTCAAGAATGATACAAGAGATAGCGGTCAGCCCATGCGGTGCTTCATTAATGCTCAATCAGTTGTGTGATCACCCGAGACAACCGAGCGACCACACAAGTCCAATACATTTAAATCTTAGTGCCAAATACCTCAGACAATGACAACTATACACGTGGATGAAGAAATTAAAATTAAATGGTAACTTTTTGCCTAGCCACCGCACAAGGAGTTATATGACTACACAACATGGCAACATGGGTAGTCAAAATCCTGTCATACAACAAAATATTACTGTTGGAGTTAGCCGTTAGAGCAATTTTTAAATTCTACCATCACACAAGTAACTGAGCTATCGTAAAAAATTACTCAACTACCAAATTAGTGGAAGATAAGCTCTAAACATATGGGAACCACTTCAAACGGCTAGTTTAAGTCCAAATGGTTATAAATAGCCCAAGAAACCTCCTGTTTGAGGGTAATTGTGATTCCAATAAGCAAAGCAATATACATTAAATTTCATTTACTATAATTAACATTTGAATTATTATAGTGTTGGGTATGAGCATCTAAAACACCATTGTAAGTTGAGTGTTATCTTTGAGACACTTAGGTTTTAAAGTGAGCCTTAGGAAAACTCTTATAAGGGCTATGAGGACTGATCTCAAACCTTGTAAAATTTTGGTGTGAGATTGTGAAAATACTAAATTAGAGTTAAGCTTGTTAAAACTCAAGATTAGTGGAACCTTAACAAGTTAAGGAAGTGAACGCAAGGTTGAAGTTAATCCAAACTACTATAAATCATTTGTGTTCATTCTTCTCTAGTCAATCTTTTTCTACATCTTCTTCATCTTGTTCTTTAAATTTTTAATTCATCATCACTTCTCCAATCAACCAATTCACCCCCCCCCCTTTTGGTTGCTAATTTGGGACAAGAATTGGTATCAGATACTTCTAAATTTCAAGAAGCTTAAGTGTGAAATTTGATCCAAAATGGCTGCCATTCCACCAACAAACACCTCTACCTCTACATCAACTACTACTTCCAACTACATGGTTTCCGTTTTATTAGCTTTTGTTATAGATTTGTGTCTTATTTATTATGATAATTATTGTTTTCTTTAGGTATTTTGTTAGCTTTAATATGTTTATTTAGTGTTTTCATCAATTTTGGTAGTTTTAGTTTATTTCAGTGTTTATGTCATTTTTGTCCTAGTTTTTAGTGTGTGTTTACGTTTTGTTGGTTATTGTTTATTTAATTCCTGTTTAAAGTTTGTTTCAAGTTTTGTTTTAGGTTTAATATGCAAGGAACCATGCTAAGGAAGGAAAAAACTAAGGAATCAAGAGGAAGAAATCAATGGACAGTAGCTGACACATGCAGGAGACACGGCCAAGTCACTGGCCGTGTCCCATATCAAGCTAAAGAGAAGCCACAAGACACAGAGGTGGACACACTCAAGGGACACGGCCAAGTCACTGGCTGTGTCCCTTTAAAAAGCTCAGACACGGCCAGGATTGGTTAGCTTGGCCATGTCTCACTCAAGTCCAAAGCAAAAGAAGATGGAAATCAAGTAGTAGAAGACAAAGGCAAGGGACACGGCCAAGCTTGTGGCCGTGTCCCTCCAAAATGATCCAACACGGCCAAGCTTCCTCCAACACGGCCGTGTCACTTAAGCACTCCAAAGAAGAAAAGAAGAAAATCACACAGAAGCGAACACAAGCAAGGGACACGACCAAACTTGTGGCCGTGTCCCTCCAATGCACCTCCAACACGGCCGTGTCTCATCCAACTTGGCCGTGTCTCTCATGGACCAAAGGCAACGTGAATTTTTAAAGCGGAGGATTCGTATAAATATGGAATTTAGTTTTTTTTTTCTGGGTTTGTTGAGAGTTTGAGAGCGGTTTAGCCGTCAAAGAGAAGAACTTAGGGTTTCACATTTGTTTTCTTTGATTTTGATTACACTTTGATTAATCTAGCTTAGATTAGATTGTTCTAGCCATTGTTACATCCTTCTTGCAAGATTTGAACAAGAGATTCTTCAGAAGCTTCAGGGAGTTTGTAATTTGGTTTTGTTCTTGAACTTTATCTCTTTATTTTCATCGGAATTGTATTTATGGATATTATCATGTCTAAATTGATTTCTTTGAATATTAATGAGATGAGTATGTTTGATAGCATTATGAACTAATTTGATCTAGTCTAGGGTTTGTATGGATATGTTATGATTGTATGAATTGGTTATTACTCTTAACTTAATTATTTCTTTAAGCCTTTATTGAATTAATTATTGCTAATATATAATTGATTGGCCACCTATTATGTGTTTTAGGTGTTAGATGATGGATTGAGAGATGAAATCTAATGCTGGAACAATTCAATTAAGGACTTAGGTGAATTAGAGATATAACCTAGGAAAAGATTATTTTAATTGGAACAAGATTATTTGAGAGATGTTTGAATGCGAGAGCTTATTTCCTTTATTCAATTAATTAAGTTGTTTGAGATTTAATCTTTGAAATTAAATTGGTTAAGAGGAATAACCATTCATACATATAAGTAGTAGAGAAGTGCAAACCCTAGACCATTCTATTAAGTGAATCAATACATCAGTTCAGTTTACTATTATTTGCTTTAAACTTCAATCAATCTTTTTCATTAGTTAACAATTTAAATTTATTCATTACTTGTTATTTATAATCTGATAATCAATTAGCTACTTTAGCTTCCTTGTGAGACGACCTTGGGGCGATCACCTTTGCTACAGCTACCTCATATACTTGCGAGTGACACTTTGTGGTAGAGTTAATATGAGTGCAACAAGTTTTTGGCGCTGCTGCGGGGAGTCTAATTGGCATAATTGTTTATTAGGCAAAAAAAATACTTTAGATTATTTTTCATTGTTTACTTTTGATTTTATTTTGTCTTTTGCTTTTAATAATTTCTTTTTCTAGATATTTTGTTTATGCAAGGCAGGAGATCACTTGGAGGAGAGATATACCCAATCATTCCAGAAATTCAGAGAGTGAAAAGGAGCAGGGAAGAGTTTGAACTGTACACCGGATTTGATACTACAGAGGAGGACACTTCTGATTTTGAGTCGGAATCTGCACAATCTGTTAAAATGGCAGAAGAAAGACAAACGACTATGAGAGATTTTGCTAGACTTGTCATTGGAACTTCCACCTCTTGCATAAGATTGACAGATGCAGCAAGAAACTATGAATTGAAGAACATCCATTACAACATGTTGCCATCATTCTATGGAGTTCCAAATGAAGATCTTTTGAACTTTATTCGGGATTTTTATTCTACCCTCAACACTTTTCCATTGGGAGGATTAACAGAGGATCAGTTGAGGATGAGATGTTTCTCGTATACATTGAAGGATAGGGCTAAGAGCTGGTTAATGATGTTGCCCGAAAATTCTTTGACAACTTGGGAGCATGTTTATAACAAGTTTATGGGCAAGTTTTACTCTCATCAAAAGACAGCTGAATTGAGAGGGAAGATAGCTACATTCTCTCAATTTGAAGGAGAGCCATTTCATGAGGCTTGGGACAGATTTAAGATGCTATTGATCCAGTGTCCACATCATCACTACCCACTTCGACTTCTTAATCAGTTCTTCTATGATGGATTAACCCAGCAATTTTAGAACACTGTTGATAACGCGGCTGGGGGAGCTATGGGAGAAAAGACAGCTGATGAAACTTATGAGATCTTTGAGATATTGGGAGCTAATTCTCAACAGAAAAATGTAAGGGGAAGAAGTAAAGGGGTGAATCAACTAGAAGCCAATAGTGAGATGGTCAACCAGATAGCTGAATTGACAAGGCAAGTGCAGATGCTGAATATGAAAAATAATTCTCCTTCATCCACTCAAGAAATTTGTGGAATTTGTGGAACTTTCAGGCATGGAGCAAATATTTGCCCCTCCGCATATGAGACTTATGGGAATGAAGCTGAGCAAGTCAATGCTATGGGGGGATTTCAACCAAGGGCCAGGAATGATCCTTACTCCAATTCTTATAATACTGGTTGGAGGAATCACCCAAATTTTTCTTGGGCAACAAATAATTCTCAGCAGCCTTTCCATTTGCTCAAGAGACAGAACCAACAACAGGGCCAATCCTCAAATCAAGGGCAGTCTAAGAGAGAGAGTTTGGAGGAAAATTTATAGGTTTTTATCCAAGTAAGTGCTAAAAATCAGGAGATGAACAACAAGAAGCTGGATTCCTTAGTAGCATCTTTTAAGAAAGTGGAGACCCAAGTGGGACAACTTGCACAACAGATGCAGATTCAACAAAAGGGAAAGTTCCCAAGTCAACCTGAGCAGGCACAATCAGTGACTATTCTTAGAAGTGGCAAGGTAATTAACAATAATGTTGAAAATAATTCTGTGAATGCAGGTGAGCAAGAGAATAAAAAGGAAGAAGAGCCAGAGAACAAAGGTGCTGGAGAAAGATCAATGGAGAAGTCCCCTACAGCAGATTTGCATAAGGCAAGCAATCCATACTTGCCACCTATACCATTCCCCAGCAGGTTGAAGGATGATAAAAAAGATAAGCAATTTTTAGATATCTTCAACATGTTGTCTAAGGTAAGTATTAACTTACCCTTACTTGAAGCAATAAAGAACATGCCGGCTTATGATAAATTCTTCAAAGAACTGAATACCAAGAAAAAGAGGTATGAGCCGAATGAAAAGGTGATAGTTTCAGAGGTAGCTAGTGCTGTTTTGCAGCATAAACTACCTCCAAAGCTAAAGGATCTTGGTATTTTTATAATTCAAATTACTATAGGGAATGGAAAGGGTCCTGATGGCATGTGTGATTTAGGAGCTAGTGTAAATTTGATGCCTTATTCTGTTTATCTTGAATTAGAACTGGGGGAACTTAAACCTACAAAAATGGTGTTGCAATTAGCTGATAGATCTCTTAGATTCCCAAAAGGGATTATAGAAGATGTGTTAGTTAAGGTTAGGGGGTTGATTGTACCTGTGGATTTCATAGTTCTTGACATGGAAGGAAGTAAACCTTCACCATCAGCACACACTATTCTGCTGGGTAGGCCTTTTATGGCAACTACCAACGACTTGATAGATATTAAAAATGGTAAATTGTCAATGACTATCTTAAGACAAATAGTTGAATTTTCTATTTTTAACACTTCTCCTATTCCTACAACTGCTTTATATGAGGAATATTCTTTAATTGATTGTATTGATGCAGTTGTTTCAGATGTTTTCTTACAGACAGGTTCCTCGAATAAATTGGAGCTGGCATTGACCTTAGATAGTGATTTGGATATTTTTTATGCAGAAATAACCAGTTGTCTTGAGACCTTAGAGAGTGCTGAAAAAGAGGAACTTAATGAGGACCCAGTTTTTGAACTTCCCTCCATCAAAAAGGAAGAAAAGAACCCTTCACTTGAGTTAGAGCTGAAAGAGTTACCTAAAAATCTGAAATATGTGTTTTTAGGATATCACAATACCTTACCTGTGATAATATCTAGTGAACTTAGTGAAGGGGAGGAGATGAGGTTGGTGAGTGAGCTTAAAAGATTGAAGAGAGCAATAGGATGGGGATTGAGTGACATCAAGGGTATTAGCCCTTTAATGTGCATGCATAGAATCACTTTAGAAGAGGGAGCTAAACCTGTGAGGGAGACCCAAAGGCGCCTTAACCCAAATATGAGTGAAGTGGTTAAGAAGGAAGTGCTCAAATTGCTGGATGAAGGAGTAATTTATCCAATTGCTAATAGTGAGTGGGTGAGCCCAGTACATGAAGTTCCTAAGAAGTCAGGAATCACTGTGGTGAAAAATGAAAATAATGAATTGGTTCCTACTAGGACTACTACTGGGTGGAAAATGTGTATTGATTATAGGAAGTTGAACAATGCTATAAAGAAAGATCATTTCCCTCTTCCTTTTATTGATCAGATGTTAGATAAAATTTTTGGACACTCACATTATTGTTTTTTGGATGGCCTTTCAGGTTACTATCAGGTGCCGATAGCACCAGAGGATCAGTCCAAGACTACCTTTACTTGCCCTTTTGGGACTTATGCATTTCAGCGTATGCCCTTTGGCTTGTGCAATGCACCTGCAACCTTTCAGAGATGCATGATGTCTGTCTTCTCAGACATGATTGATGATTTTATTGAGGTATTTATGGATGACTTTTCTGTTTTTGGTAGTTCTTTTGATAATTGCCTCAATAAACTTGTTCGTGTGCTTGAGAGATGCATTGAATGTAACCTCACTTTAAGTTGGGAAAAGAGTCATTTTATGGTTACTCAGGGCATTGTCTTAGGTCATGTGGTGTCTAGTAAAGGGATTGTGGTGGATAAGGCTAAAGTTGAATTGATTGCTAAGTTACCCCCACCTATCTCTGTTAAGGGAATAAGAAGTTTTTTAGGGCATGCAGGTTTTTACCGGAGGTTTATTAAGGATTTTTCTAAAATAAGCCAACCATTGTGCCATTTTCTGGAGAAAGATGTTCCATTTGAATTTACAGCACAATGCATGCAAGCTTTTAATTCCCTTAAGGAAAAATTGACTAGTGCACCGGTAATTGTAGCTCCTATTTGGTCTTTACCTTTTGAAATCATGTGTGATGCCTCTAATCATGCAGTAGGAGCTGTTCTTGGGCAAAGGGTTGATAAATACTTGAGAGTAATATATTATGCTAGCTTGACCCTGAATAGTGCACAAATGAATTACACCACAACTGAATAGGAAATGTTAGCTGTTGTTTTTGCTTTAGATAAATTTAGAGCATATTTAATTGGGTCGAAAATTATTGTGCATTCTGATCATGCAGCTCTAAAATATCTGTTAACAAAACAACATGCTAAACCGCGCTTAATTAGATGGGTGTTGTTATTGCAAGAATTTGATTTCCAAATCAAAGATACTAAGGGTAGTGAGAATGTTGTAGCTGATCATTTATCTAGATTACCCTTCTTTAGTGAAAATCTTGCATCTGATAGCATTCATAAAAATTTAGAAGCACTTCCTGATGAGCAGCTGTTTGTGGTAATTAATGCACCTTGGTTTGCAGATATTGCTAACTATCTCGCTTGTGGTATTTTGCGATCTAACATGTCATTTCAGGAAAAGAAAAGGTTTTTACACTTGAGTAAGTTTTATTTTTGGGATGAACCTTATCTATTCCGGATATGCAAAGATGAGATAGTTCGCAGATGTGTATCTGAGGAAGAACAACTGAGTGTTCTTCAATTTTGTCATGACCTTCACTGTGTGGTCATTTTGGAGGAAGAAAGACTGCAGAAAAGGTGCTACAAAGTGGTTTTTACTGGCCTACCTTATTTAAAAATGCTCAAGAGTATTGTAAGCACTGTGATCGTTGTCAAAGAGTAGGTAACATTGGGAGGAGGAATGAAATGCCCCTTCAATCATATATTGTTGTTGAACTGTTTCATGTGTGGGGAATAGACTTCATGGGTCCTTTCCCCAAGTCTTTTGGTTATGAATATATTTTAGTTGCAGTTGATTATGTTTCCAAATGGGAGGAGGCAATCCCCACCCGTACTAATGATGCTAATGTGGTTGTTAAATTTGTGAAGGAAAACATTCTTAGCAGATTTGGCACACCAAGAGTGATAGTCAGTGATGGGGGAAGTCATTTTTACAACAGGCTTTTTGAGAAGTTAATGCACAAATCTGGTGTAAAGCACAAGGTGGCGACCCCATATCATCCACAGACTTCTGGACAAGTGGAAACATCCAACAAGCAGATAAAAGGAATTCTGGAGAAAACAGTCAACTTATCAAGGAAGGATTGGGCAAGTAGATTGCATGATGTACTATAGGCATATCGGACTGCTTTCAAGACTCCTCTTGGTATGAGTCCATACCGATTGGTTTTTGGAAAAGCTTGTCACTTACCAGTTTTTGAACTTCCCTCCATCAAAAAGGAAGAAAAGAACCCTTCACTTGAGTTAGAGCTGAAAGAGTTACCTAAAAATCTGAAATATGTGTTTTTAGGATATCACAATACCTTACCTGTGATAATATCTAGTGAACTTAGTGAAGGGGAGGAGATGAGGTTGGTGAGTGAGCTTAAAAGATTGAAGAGATAATAGGATGGGGATTGAGTGACATCAAGGGTATTAGCCCTTCAATGTGCATGTATAGAATCACTTTAGAAGAGGGAGCTAAACCTGTGAGGGAGACCCAAAGGCGCCTTAACCCAAATATGAGTGAAGTGGTTAAGAAGGAAGTGCTCAAATTGCTGGATGAAGGAGTAATTTATCCAATTGCTAATAGTGAATGGGTGAGCCCAGTACATGTAGTTCCTAAGAAGTCAGGAATCACTGTGGTGAAAAATGAAAATAATGAATTGGTTCCTACTAGGACTACTACTGGGTGGAGAATGTGTATTGATTATAGGAAGTTGAACAATGCTATAAAGAAAGATCATTTCCCTCTTCCTTTTATTGATCAGATGTTAGATAAAATTTTTGGACACTCACATTATTGTTTTTTGGATGGCCTTTCAGGTTACTATCAGGTGCCGATAGCACCAGAGGATCAGTCCAAGACTACCTTTACTTGCCCTTTTGGGACTTATGCATTTCAGTGTATGCCCTTTGGCTTGTGCAATGCACCTGCAAACTTTCAGAGATGCATGATGTCTGTCTTCTCAGACATGATTGATGATTTTATTGAGGTATTTATGGATGACTTTTCTGTTTTTGGTAGTTCTTTTGATAATTGGTAGTTCTTTTGATAATTGCCTCAATAAACTTGTTCGTGTGCTTGAGAGATGCATTGAATGTAACCTCACTTTAAGTTGGGAAAAGAGTCATTTTATGGTTACTCAGGGCATTGTCTTAGGTCATGTGATGTCTAGTAAAGGGATTGTGGTGGATAAGGCTAAAGTTGAATTGATTGCTAAGTTACCCCCACCTATCTCTGTTAAGGGAATAAGAAGTTTTTTAGGGCATGCAGGTTTTTACAGGAGGTTTATTAAGGATTTTTCTAAAATAAGCCAACCATTGTGCCATTTGCTAGGGAAAGATGTTCCATTTGAATTTACAGCACAATGAATGCAAGCTTTTAATTCCCTTAAGGAAAAATTGACTAGTGCACCGGTAATTGTAGCTCCTGTTTGGTCTTTACCTTTTGAAATCATGTGTGATGCCTCTAATCATGCAGTAGGAGCTGTTCTTGGGCAAAGGGTTGATAAATACTTGAGAGTAATATATTATGCTAGCTTGACCCTGAATAGTGCACAAATGAATTACACCACAACTGAAAAGGAAATGTTAGCTGTTGTTTTTGCTTTAGATAAATTTAGAGCATATTTAATTGGGTCGAAAATTATTGTGCATTCTGATCATGCAGCTCTAAATATCTGTTAACAAAACAACATGCAGCTTAATTAGATGGGTGTTGTTATTGCAAGAATTTGATTTCCAAATCAAAGATACTAAGGGTAGTGAGAATGTTGTAGCTGATCATTTATCTAGATTACCCTTCTTTAGTGAAAATCTTGCATCTGATAGCATTCATAAAAATTTAGAAGCACTTCCTGATGAGCAGCTGTTTGTGGTAATTAATGCACCTTGGTTTGCAGATATTGCTAACTATCTCGCTTGTGGTATTTTGCGATCTAACATGTCATTTCAGGAAAAGAAAAGGTTTTTACTCTTGAGTAAGTTTTACTTTTGGGATGAACCTTATCTATTCCGGATATGCAAAGATGAGATAGTTCGCAGATGTGTATCTGAGGAAGAACAACTGCGTGTTCTTCAACTTTGTCATGACCTTCACTGTGGTGGTCATTTTGGAGGAAGAAAGACTGCAAAAAAGGTGCTACAAAGTGGTTTTTACTGGCCTACCTTATTTAAAGATGCTCAAGAGTATTGTAAGCACTGTGATCGTTGTCAAAGAGTAGGTAACATTGGGAGGAGGAATGAAATGCCCCTTCAATCATATATTATTGTTGAACTGTTTCATGTGTGGGGAATAGACTTCATGGGTCCTTTCCCCAAGTCTTTTGGTTATGAATATATTTTAGTTGCAGTTGATTATGTTTCCAAATGGGAGGAGGCAATCCCCACCCGTACTAATGATGCTAATGTGGTTGTTAAATTTGTGAAGGAAAATATTCTTAGCAGATTTAGCACACCAAGAGTGATAGTCAGTGATGGGGGAAGTCATTTTTGCAACAGGCTTTTTGAGAAGTTAATGCACAAATCTGGTGTAAAGCACAAGGTGGCGACCCCATATCATCCACAGACTTCTGGACAAGTGGAAACATCCAACAAGCAGATAAAAGGAATTCTGGAGAAAACAGTCAACTTATCAAGGAAGGATTGGGCAAGTAGATTGCATGATGCACTATGGGCATATCGGACTGCTTTCAAGACTCCTCTTGGTATGAGTCCATACCGATTGGTTTTTGGAAATGCTTGTCACTTACCAGTGGAGTTGGAGCACAGAGCATATTGGGCAATCAAGACTCTGAATTTGAGCTGAGGAATGAGGCATATGAGAGCTCGAGAATTTACAAGGATCGCACTAAAGCACTTCATGACAGAATTATAGTGCGAAAGACTTTGAGTCCAGGTATGAAAGTTTTACTTTTTAACTCTCGACTCCATCTGTTTCCAGGTAAACTCAAGTCTCGATGGAGTGGTCCTTTCGAGATAACTCAGGTGTATCCTTCTGGTGCCATTGAATTGCTTAACTCTCGAACAAGTGAGACTTTTAAAGTGAATGGACAGAGAGTTAAACCATACAATGAAGGATTTCAAGAAGTGAGGATCATTGACAGCACTTTGATCCATGATCCCTAAGTCCTGCAGTATGTCCAGCTATATGACATTAAAGAAGCGCTAAATGGGAGGCAACCCATCGATTACATTTCTTTTTCATAGTTGTAATCTTTAATTTAGCAAATTTTGATTTTATGTTTCGTTTAAATAACTTGAATGGGTGCTTTGATCGGTTTTTATTTTCTAATGTGTTTCAGGGTGGATCGAAGAAGAGTATGCAATTTCTTTGAGATTTGGTGATATAAAAAAAATAAAAAATAAAAAAAATTTGTTAAAAGTGGTAGAAGGAGACACGGCCAAGGAGCTTGGCCGTGTCACATGGGACACAGCCAAGCCTCAACAAAAATTTTTTTTGCACAGTTGTCACAGAGGGTGACACGGCCAAGCTTCACCAAATTATTCTTTGTTTTTATTTTGCATCTTTTCTTACAGTAGTAGACACGCCCGTGTCCCTCAAAACACACAAGACATGGCCGTGTTTACCCTAACTTGGTCGTGTCTCTCCACTTTTCCACTTTAAAAACACGATTTTTGCACATTTTTGTCCATTCAATCCCTAATTTTCTTTCTTTCTCTCTCTCGTTCTCTCATTTTCTCTCTCTCGCAACCTCCATTACTTGTGCTTACAAGCTCCAAAACCTCCATTAAAGCTCATCTTTCTTCACCAAAACTAGAATTAATCTGTTAAAACTTCTTTTTCTCTCACAAAACATCGATTTAATCAAGTTTTTGGTGTTGAAATTTTCAGATTTCTCAAGATGCCAAGAACAAAGATAGTTTCACACCACAAGAAGAAGAGACCTACAACTGAAGGGGCTTTTTCATCTTCATCGGTTTCATCTTTGAAGAGAGCAAATCTTTTGGCTCGGGGTTTCTTCCCGACGAGGTATGTAAATGATGAATCCCTTGATGCTCTGCAAATTAGGACTAATTTTTATCGTTATGTGCAAATTCTTGGGTGGGAGAACCTAGTCTCCTTGTGACCTTTGCAGTTTCAAGAGCTGAGTTTGAAATTTTTTACATTTCTTAAGGTTGAAAGAGATGAACAAAAAATTTGCTCTAGGATGAGTTTTAGATTGCTTGGGAAATCGTTTGTGATTAATATTGAACAATTGAATGCTATATATGGTTTCCATCAACATGGGGAAAGGTCGGTACCTAAAGAGTTTAAACAGCAATTTGCTTGGGGAGCATTAGGCTCGGGGACTTATGTGGCCAAATCGGCCAAAGCATCTAAATTGCGTAATCCCGCTTTGAGGTATTTGCATCATTTTATGTCCTGCGGATTCTTTGCTAGGAAGGAGAGCCCGGGTGTGGTGGAATTGAGTGAGCTATTTTTCCTAGATTGTGCTTGTAATGCAGTGCCTGTTAGTTTCGGCTATTGGTTAGCCGATATTTTTTATAGTGTGGCCAATAAAAGGAGGGGGGCAATTTGTATTGGAGGATTGATTACCACATTAGCAGTAGCCCTTATTAATGATTTTGACCCGAGTACCAGTCGCATGACTAGAATTTTGGGTAATGACTCCTTGGATTTAGCTACATTAGAGAAGATGCACATGGTGGTGCACAGAAGAGGGGCTTATATGATGGCTTCAGCTGAGCCGGAAGCACCGGGTGACAGGCATAAGAGAGCACGGGTTCAAGAGGAGTCCGACTCAGATTCTCTTAGTTTAGATGAAGATGCTCCGGTCTCGAGTAATCAAGAAATACTTAATAGGATTGAGGCATTGGAGGGCAAGGTGGACAGTAACCATGCTGCGGTCTTGCAGCAGTTGGAACAGATTAATCGCAACCTTGCAAATATTTTGAGTCTCCATCCCTCGGCTGCTTCCTCTTCACATCCGCCTTCACCGTAGATTTTGAGTTCCTTGCTTTATTGTGTTTAGTGTATTTTTGTTATTTTTCATTTTTGTTTTTAATGTTAACATTTTATATTTTGGATATTTTATTTTTATTTATTGTATTTTGTTTGTTTTTGAACATTTGTGTTTGAGATGGAAAGTTAGGTTTTGCCTCACCAGGGTACGATGGAAGACAGGTTGTACTTAACTCTTTCTCTTTATTATTCTTGTTTTCCATTGAGGACAATGTAAATTCTAAAGTGTGGGGTAATCTTTTAGCTTTTCTTTAATTTTTGTTTTGATTGTCTTGGTGTGTTTTATTGTGTGTGTGCATGGCATAATTGTTGAAAATTTATTGATCTTTTCTGTGATTCTAGCATTATAGTTGAGACTTTAGAATCAGCATAGAGATTAGCTTTTGAATTCATTCAGGGTTAATTTTCATATTATGCAATTCATGACATATAAATCTTTGAAAACCCACCTGTGTGAGTTTTGAGCCTCATAAATTGAATATTATTATCAATTGATTTTCTTTTCTTAAGTGTGCACCTTCATGATTTTGCATCTCTAGAGCTTGCTTTTGCATACTAATTGAACTCACATTATGATTTTATCTCAAGTTTTAAAATGATGAAGGCAAATTAGGTTACCCCCTTAAGCTTAAAAAGACTTCCCTTAATATTGAATTCCTTAGTGAGCCAAGTTGAGCCTTTGACCTTTTTCTTATTTGATCAACACAATTCTCAACTTAACATTCTCTTATTATCATCATACCTGCATTAAGGAATGGAGTTTTATGATATGACAATAGGGTGGTTTATTTCAAAGTGTGGGGTAAGCAAGTAAAAAAAAATTAAAAAAAATAAAATATAGTATTGCTATTTGGGGTTGAAATGCATACTTTGCACATTGTATTTGATTAAGAGTTGATTATTCTTTTCCTCTACATTTTAAGCTAGATGTTCCATGCAAGTTCATATTTTGTATATATATATTAAAAAAATGATGATAAAAATAAAAGAAAAAGAAAAAGAGAAAATAAAAATAAAAATAAATAAAAAAAGAAGATATATATACAAAATTCATGTAGTTTCTAGCATTAGAGGAATGTTGACTCTTGTATTTTTCTTCAAATATGCAAGTATGTGAAAGTATCAAGGGATTGGTGAGTATGCCATTTGAGGGAGTTATGAGTTTCTTAGCAAGGGTATTGTCTAATTTAGATACTCCATTTCTTGATGCTCCAGCTTAAATGTCTTTTCTCACACCTTTACCTTAGCCCCATTACATCCAAATAAAAGACCTTCGGATTATTTCTTGAGAAAATCAGTGAGGGAGATTGGATAATTAAGCTAGTTTATGGTAGTATGCAATCATGAGTGATTTGAGTGAATTAACCTTTGAAATCGAGTGAAACACTTAGATGGGAGATGAGATTTGTATGTCTGGATTAATGAATGAGTTAAGAAAATATTGATTGAAGGAAATTGCAATTATTTATGTCTGATTCTTGAAGGATTTCATCTTATATACTGGAATTATAGTTAAGGTTGTTTGAGTTTTTAATTTATGCCATGTGAATTTGCTTGAGGACAAGCAAAGTTTTAAGTGTGGGGTAGTTGTTTTATTAGTTTTTGTTATAGATTTGTGTCTTATTTATTATGATAATTATTATTTTCTTTAGGTATTTTGTTAGCTTTAATATGTTTATTTAGTGTTTTCATCAATTTTGGTAGTTTTAGTTTATTTCAGTGTTTATGTCATTTTTGTCCTATTTTTTAGTGTGTGTTTATGTTTTGTTGGTTATTGTTTATTTAATTCATGTTTAAAGTTTGTTTCAAGTTTTGTTTTAGGTTTAATATGCAAGGAACCATGCTAAGGAAGGAAAAAACTAAGGAATCAAGATGAAGAAATCAATGGACAGTAGCTGACACATGCAGGTGACACGGCCAAGTCACTGGCCGTGTCCCATATCAAGCTAAAGAGAAGCCACAAGACACAGAGGTGGACACACTCAAGGGACACGGCCAAGTCACTGGCCGTGTCCCTCTAAAAAGCTCAGACACGGCCAGGATTGGTTAGTTTGGCCGTGTCTCACTCAAGTCCAAAGCAAAAGAAGATGGAAATCAAGTAGTAGAAGACACAGGCAAGGGACACGGCCAAGCTTCTGGCCGTGTCCCTCCAAAATGATCCAACACGGCCAAGCTTCCTCCAACACGACCGTGTCACTTAACCACTCCAAAGAAGAAAAGAAGAAAATCACACAGAAGCGAACACAAGCAAGGGACATGACCAAGCTTGTGGCCGTGTCCCTCCAATGCACCTCCAACACGGCCATGTCTCATCCAACTTGGCCGTGTCTCTCATGGACCAATGGCAACGCGGATTTTTAAAGCGGAGGATTCGTATAAATATGGGATTTAGTTTTTTTTTCTGGGTTTGTTGAGAGTTTGAGAGCGGTTTAGCCGTCAAAGAGAAGAACTTAGGGTTTCACATTTGTTTTCTTTGATTTTGATTACACTTGATTAATCTAGCTTAGATTAGATTGTTCTAGCCATTGTTACATCCTTCTTGCAAGATTTGAACAAGAGATTCTTCAGAAGCTTCAGGGAGTTTGTAATTTGGTTTTGTTCTTGAACTTTATCTCTTTATTTTCATTGGAATTGTATTTATGGATATTATCATGTCTAAATTGATTTCTTTGAATATTAATGAGATGAGTATGTTTGATAGTAGTATGAACTAATTTGATCTAGTCTAGGGTTTGTACGGATCTGCTATGATTGTATGAATTGGTTATTACTCTTAACTTAATTATTTCTTTAAGCCTTTATTGAATGAATTATTGCTAATATATAATTGATTGGCCACCAATTATGTGTTTTAGGTGTTAGATGATGGATTGAGAGATGAAATCTAATGCTGGAACAATTCAATTAAGGACTTATGTGAATTAGAGATATAACCTAGGAAAAGATTATTTTAATTGGAACAAGATTATTTGAGAGAGGTTTGAATGCGAGAGCTTATTTCCTTTATTCAATTAATTAAGTTGCTTGAGATTTAATCTTTGAAATTAAATTGGTTAAGAGGAATAACCATTCATACATATAAGTAGTAGAGAAGTGCAAACCCTAGACCATTCTATTAAGTGAATCAATACATCAGTTCAGTTTACTTTTATTTTCTTTAAACTTCAATCAATCTTTTTCATTAGTTAACAATTTAAATTTATTCATTACTTGTTATTTATAATCTGATAATCAATTAGCTACTTTAGCTTCCTTGTGAGATGACCTTGGGGCGATCACCTTTGCTACAGCTACCTCGTATACTTGCGAGTGACGCTTTGTGGTAGAGTTAATTTGAGCGCAACAGTTTCTACACATGGAAACCTAAATTTCTTTCTTAGACCCTTTGTCGATAGAACTGATTACTCTTATTAGAAACATAAGTTGTATTTATTTCTTGATAGTGAAGGGATTAAGCTTTGGGAATATGTTGAAAATGTGTAGAAACCTCCCACTCATGAAGTAGATGGTGTCCAAGTTTTCTTCCTAAAGCATAATAGACAAGTGACAAGATAAGAGCTCATTTCAAGAACAATAGAGCAGCCTCTATCTTGATGAATTCAATATCAAGAGAATGAGGTGGGAAAGTCTAACATCTTACTTATGCACATAACATTTAGAAAACTCTTGAGAACTATCATGAGGGTACTACCTAAGTGAGGTTCACCAAGAAGAAAATGTTTATGCATGAGTATGATCTTTTCAAGTTGAAGCCCAATGAGAACGTCACCGACATGACAAACTGGTTGCTTGCCATTGTCAATGAACTAAAGAAATATGGCAAGGTATATGATCAAGGTGATGTTAATAAAAAAATTTTGAGAGCACTTAGAGCAAAGAAGAGTTTTGAGTTTAAGGTTTCATCAATTGAAGAGGCTCATGATCTTAGCTATTTGAGAACCGATGAACTCTTCAGAAAACTACTCACCTTTAAATTGCACATTGAAAAGGAAGATGAACAAGGTGAAAAGGATAAAAGAAAAGCAATAGCTCTTAATGCCATCAAGGAAGTTGAGAGCTCAAGTGAGGAAGATAGTGATGATGAAGAAGAAATGACAATGCTATCTAAAAGGATAAGTGATTGGAAGAGAAAGTGAAGGCTACAAGCTAACAAAGGTACATTTTCTAAATCCTCCTTCAATGATAAAGAGAAAAAGAATGAAGTAAAATGTTATGAATGTGACAAATTGGGTCACATCAAATCGAATTGCTTTAAATTGAAGAAAAAAAAGAAGTGAGATAAGGAAAAGAAGAAATCACTCAAAGCCACATGGGATGATGATTCATTAAGTGAAGAAGAAGAGGAAAAAGAGCAAGGAATTTTCAATCTATGTCTCATGGCTATTAGGGATGATGATCACACCAATGAGGTAGGTACTCAACCCTTGACCTTGATTGCATTTGATGATAATGTTGATGATGTCTTAAATAATAGTGATTTAATTGAGCATATGAACCATAGAGTATAAAATTATTTTTCTAAAATAAAATTTTACAAAGATAAATATTGTAAGCAAGAAAAGGACTTTGTTTCTTTAAAAACTTCTACTCTAGAATTAAAGACAGCAAATGAATAATTGTTAAAATCTATTGATGAAATGTCTAAAATCTCACATAGCTTAGAAAATGTAATCAAAGAAAATAAGGTCTAAAGGATGAAATAAATGAACTCAATGAATCTATTTAAAAATTTTCACAAAGGAAAAGAGGCCTTAGACACATTAATCAACAATCAAAGGTCACACTCTTTGAAACATGGTTTAGGGTTCAATGGCTCATCTGTTACTACATCTAATGCACCAACATTTGTAAAAGCATCTACAACTCAAATCTCTAGTGTTGAAGTTGTAAAGAACACTAATGCACACACCAAATTGAAAAATCCTAAAAGGATTATATTGGATTCACAAGGTTCTAGAACTAAAATTCCAAGAGCAAATCATGCATACATGTATACAAGGCATGCACACAAACACAAAAATGCACAAAAATAATTTCATTCAACATACACTTGCAATTGTGTACCTAACTATATAAATTTCAATAAAAGAGTGCAAAAGTATAAATCCTAGTATCAATGCACTTATTGTATGAAATTTGGACATAAGAGCACCATTTGCTATATTAGGAAGACTCATCTCAAATTAGAGAATCCTTCTTCTACTAACCCTAAGGACCCATGTTCATTTAGGTGCCTAAAAGAAGGTAAATTTTATTGTATTGTAGGTATGTCTAAAGTCTAATCTCAATGAAGATATTTGGTTTGTAGATAGTGGATGTTCAAGGCATATGACGGCAATGCAAAAACGTTTTACAACTCTCGTCTACAAGCAAGGAGGTAATGTAGCTTTTGAAAATAATTTTAAAAGTAAAATCATAGGGATTGGTTCCATTGGCATGCTTGGGAAAAATAAGATTAATAATGTATGGCTTGTTGATGGATTGAAACACAACTTGCTTAGTTTGATTCAATTGTGTGATAAAGGATATAATGTACATTTAGACACTAAAGGATGCAAAGTTACTTCATCCAATGGTGAACTTGCATTCAAAGGAGTTATTATTGGCAATATATATAATTGACTTACATTCTAATAATTCATTTGATGTTTGATTACCATTTGTAATGATGCATGGATTTGGCATAGAAGAATAGGACACACCAATATGGATCATTTATAATGTATTAGTAAAGAAGAACTTTTAGATGGGCTCCCCAAAAGAAATTTAATAAAGATAAAATTTGTGAAACTTGTCAATAGAGTAAACAACATAAAAGTTCATTTAAAACCAAGAATGTTGTAAGCATATCTAAACCCCTAGAGCTAATTCATTTATATTTGATTGGTATAAATAGAGTTGCTAGTCTAGGAGGCAAGTTGTATGCATTTGTGATTATTGATGATTTCTCGAGATTTATATGGATTAATTTCTTAGCTCAAAAGAAAGAAGCTTTCAATCTTTTTAAAATTTTTACAAAAGGAGTTCAAAATGAAAAAGGCTATGTAATCACATCTATTAGAAGTGATTATGGCAAAGAATTAATGGGTTTGATATTTCACATAACTTTTTGGCTCCTAGAACACCACAAAATATGGTGTGGTTGAAAGGAAAAATAGAACATTGGTTGAAATGGCTAGGACAATGCTTATTAAGTATGATTTACCATTTTACTTTTGGAAAGAGGTTGTTAATATTGCATGTTATATTTCAAATTATGTTTACAAAAGGCCCTTGATAAATAAATCCTCTTATGAGCTTTGGAATAGTAGAATACCCAAAATTTCATACCTTAGAGGGTTTGGATGCAAATGCTCTTCATATTGAATACCAAGGATAATCTTGAAAATTTCACATCCAAATCAGATGAAGGCATATTTTTAGAATATCCATCTTCTAGTAAAGCATATAGAGTATTTAATGAGAGAACACAATTAGTTGAAGAATCAAATACATATTATTTTTTATAAATCCTTTAAACTTGATCTATGGAAAGGTAGTGCTCTTGATGACTTTGTAGGTACATTTGAAGAACAAGAAACAAATAATGTTCCAAAGGACTATCATAATGAAATAGAGACAAGAATGGAATAAGAAAAGGAGACTCAAGAAATACCCAAAGATTGTCAATTCAAGAAGAATCATCCAAAAGAACTTATCACTGGTGACACATCAAAGGGAGTAACTACTAGATCTAAACTTAAATACATAGATGCTAATATTGCCTTTGTTTCTCAAATTGAGCCAAGGACCATTGAGAAGGCTCTTAGTGATGAATGTTGGGGGATTGCTATGCAAGATGAACTCAACCAATTTGAGAGAAACAAAGTATGAGAACTTGTTTCTAAACCTAAAGATCATCCAATTATAGGATATAAATGGGTATATAGGAATAAACTTGATGAAAATGGTCTCATTACTAGAAACATGGCTAGATTGGCAGCCAAAGGTTATAACTAAGAGGAAGGGATTGACTATGATGAGACATTTGCTCCCTTTTCTAGGTTAGACACTATTAGAATATTGCTTACATTTCTCCATCACATGAATTTTATACGTTTTCAAATGGATGTTAAAAGTGCACTTCTAAATGGGTTTATAAATGAGGAAGTTTATGTTGAATAACCTCATAGTTTTGAAGATTATAAATTTTCAAATCATGTTTTTAAACTTACAAAAGCACTTTATGGATTGAAACAATCTCCAAGAGCTTGGTATGATACACTTAGTGCTTACTTGCTAGAAAATATTTTTTTTAAAAGGCAAGGTTGACACAACACTTTTTGTTAAAAAGAAAATGAATAACATTTTAATTGTGCAAATTTATATTGATGACATTATATTTGGTGCTACTAATGAATCATTTTCAAGGAATTTACTTCTTGTATGACTAGGGAATTTGAAATAAGCATGATGGGTGAACTCAAATTCTTCCTTAGACTACAAATCAAGCAATGGAAGGATGAAATTTTCATCAACCAATCAAAATATATAAAGGAAATTCTCAAGAAGATTGGAATGGATGGTTGCAAAGCTAGAAAAACTCCAATGAGCACATCCTTGAAACTTGACAAAGATGAAAGTGGTAAGGTAGTAGATAAGAAGAAATATCGAGGTATTATTATATCACTACTTTACTTAACCTCTTATAGACTCGATATAATGTATAATATTTGTCTATGTGCTAGATTTTAATCAATGCTACTAAAAAAAATTTAAAGTATTTGAATTATACATTGCATTTAGGTCTATGGTATCCTAAAAATATATCATTTGACATATTTGGTTTTTTCGATGCGGATTTTACTGGTAGCCTACTAGATAGGAAAAACACCACCACAACATGTCATTTTCTTGGTGAATGCCTAGTTTCTTGGTTTAGCAAGAAACAAATTTTGGTTGCTTTATAGATTGCGAAAGTTGAATATGTTACTGTATATTTTTTGTTGCACACAATTTCTTTGGATGAAACAACAATTGCTTGATTATAGAAAAACATTTGATCATATTCTTATTAAGTGTGATAACATAATTGCAATTAAATTATCCAAGAACCCCATTCAGCATTATAGGTCAAAGCATATAGACATCAAACATCATTTTTAAAGGGATAATGTTCAAAATCATAATGTAATCTTAGAATTCATTGACAATAAAAATCAACTTGTCGATATTTTTATAAAACCATTAAATGAGGAAAGATTCAATTTCTTAAAACAATAATTGGCTTGATTAATGGAAAATCCCTTGTATGATCATTCCTTGACCCTTCCAAAATATATTTTGATCATGTGCATTTGAAAAAACATCGAAATCCCTATCTATTTCCTTTGTGATATGGACTAAAAATCCTGAGCAGTCTCACATCATATGAGTCTTTTGAGCCCGAGCTTTAATAATAAGTGCCTACCGAGCTCGAGCTTCAAAATTTCCTTTGAGTGAGAACACAACAGCTCGTCAAATATTCAAAATTTTCTCAATCATTACATTTATAACACATTCATGCGAGCGCACAATGCCTGTACAGCCTGCCAGAGCGAACTTGTGGTCGTACAATAGGTTGAACGAATGCACAACATTTGTAACTGACAGATTTTTAAGATGTTGGAACTTTAAAATTTTAGCCCATAAATACCATTCTTTTTCATAAAAATACATCTTTACAAACTCAAAAACACATTTTCAAACAATCTTTCAAGCTTTTGACGATCAAGAAGAAGTTTTTGAAGGTTTTTCAAGCTCCATCAACATTCTATCTTCTACCTTTCTTTTATATCTTTTACATTTCTATATTTTCTTTTGTGTTTTCCTTTCAAGTGATGTTATGGCACCAAAAATCAAAACTACCAAAAAAAAAGAACAACCCAAGGGTAAAGGGATTGTGATTAATGAACTTCAACCTCAAACTCAAACTCAACCTAAGCCCAAACACTTTATTAGGAACAGAGTTCAACCCATAAACTCAATTACAAAATAGAAGAAGAGAAAACTAAATATTGCATGCTCAAGAAAAAGACCTTAGAACCCACAAAAATGCTTGCGAAAGGGATGCTCTTAGCCCTTTACATCCAAGGTGAAATTTATAGCTACCTTGATAGGATTGGGTGGGGGCTACTTTGCATTCCTAAATGAGTTAGGTTATCCTGGCCTCACAAAGGAATTCCTAATGTCTCTAAGGATAGAGAAATATAATAATGCACCTATAGAATTTTATGGAGTTTACTTTAGGCTTTTTTACTAAGATTTTGCTCGCTCCTTAGAAGAATTTGGTAAAGTTTGGGGATTCCAAACCCATAGACCCTTTGCCTATACAGATAAAGATTTTCCTTTAAAAAATTATTCTTCTTTTTAGAGTGAGCTCTCTATTGAAACTAAATACAATAATAGGTCATTCAAAGCCATCCACTTTAGAACTCTTCTATTTTTTCTCCTACATACAATTATTACTTACACTATCCACCATAAAAGTGATGGAAATGAAAAGGTCACTCAACTGGACTTATTCTTCTTATATGCTTCAGTGCATAATGAGCCAAACCAAAGTGCTAGGTTCCTCATTGACATCTTCTTACATCATGGGAAATATAAGATAGGAACTTTTTTTTTCTCGTCCCAAATCACACAACTTGCTAGACACTTAGGCCTTCTAACCCTGCAAATCTTGTAACCCTAAGTGATTCTTGTAATCCAGCCACTAACTACATCAACCTAGACTACCTTGAGCATGCTAGATGCATCCAAAAGGAGCAAGGGAGTTATCCAAAGGGAGAGGAAGAGGCTTAGGTACCACATTATTGAAGAAGAAGGATAACCTACCTATATAAAAAAGTTGAGCAACCCCTTAGACCATCTAAGCCTACCAAAGAAAAGGGTGAGTCATCTAAAACCCTAAAGCTCATCCTCAAGGCCATAACTTCTTGTCAAAAGCAATTAAATCATTCTAAGAAGGACGTAACCAAGAGGATCATAAAACAAAAAAAAAAGGTTGATCTCATTTCCCACATTCATCATGACATAGGAAAATTTGATCTTCCTCAATGTGAGTTGAGTGAATGGGATGTAAGTGAACATATTGAAAGCCCTTATGAAGAATCCTCCCAATCATCTCATGGTTACTCTCCCTCTCCTTCTCTTAATGGTGATGATGATGAAAGCACTCTAACTCCTCCTCCACTATCAAGAAAAGGGAAAGAAAATGTTATTGATTAATTTTGTTTCTTTGCTTTTTTTTTTTCATTTACTTTGTTATGTTATAGTTTGTACTTGTTTTTAATGAAATGAAACTTTATTTCTATTTTACTTATTTCTTTTTCTATTCCTTGCCATTTATTGTCATCTCCTTTTTGCCTTTGTTAAAGGGGGAGAAGGTATATGTATGAATTCAATTATCCTTATACAAAGGGGGGAGAAATAAACTTAAAGAAAAATTAAAAATTTAACATACTCCATACATTAAGGGGGAGAAGAGACCTAATTTAAATTTAATGATCATGCTTTCCATATACATTTAAGGAAGAATGATTTGAGGGGAAGCAACTAAAATAAAACAACATTGACATTAAACATTTGCATTTGTATTGCAATTGATCCATGTACTTGATTATTTTTAAGTTAAAATCAATTTGATTGCCAAAGTAAAAAAGGGGGAGATTATGAGACAATTAAACTCTATTTTGATCATTGACAATCAAATTGAAATGTACTAATGATTTCAAACACGTTTATTGTTGTAGGCATGAAACCCTAACATTTGTGTGATCACCCAAGAAAACCGAGTGACCACACATACTGAGCTTTGATCTACAAAATTCATAGTGGAATTCACAATCTCATTGTATGATGAAGCCAGGATGCTCGGTAGGCTTGCGACAACACCCTAGCACCAAGCGACCGCACCAAGAACCGAGCTAAATTCATAAACTTATAGAAGGGATCTCGGTATGCTCACCTCCAAAGACTCAAAAGCTTAATAATGGCAGAAAAGATAGCAGTCAGCCCATTTGGTGCTTCCTCAATGCTCAATTAGCAGTGCTACCGCCCGAGACAACCGAGCGACTACACAAGCCTAATGCATTTGAATCTTAGTACAAAATACCTCAGACCATTGACAACTAAAAATGTAGATGAGGAAATTCAAATTAAATGATAACTTTGTGCCGAATGACAGCATAAGGAGTTGTGTGACAACATGACATGGCAGCATGGGCAGTCAATGTAATATCCCAAAATATACCCTAAAAGTTTGGAGTAATTATTGTTGTATATGGATTTAATGTGAATGTCTATTGAAAATCAAAAGAAGAGTAACGAATTTTTAATTATGCTATATTTTACTACAAGAATGTATTCATATGTATAAATGAAGTTTTGTTAAAGACAAGATTGTTATTATATTTAAGTATAAGATCATTAAAAGAAATACTTTATGAAAGATATGATTTGAACTCAGTTAAAGGTTTTTAAAGTGTAACGAAAAGTGACATCCTTATACTTTATATGCTTACTGTATGTATACAAGGTATATGTATAGTATTTATATGGAGTATCGGGGTGTTACAGTCAAGATCCTATCAGACAATAAAATCTTACCATTGGAGTTAGCCATTAGAGAAATTTTTGAATTGTGTGACTGCTACAAAATTAGTGGAAGACAAGCTCTAAACATGTGGGAACCACTTCAAATGGCTAGTTCAAGTCTAAATGGCTATAAATACCCCAATAAACCTCTTGATTGAGGGTAATTGTGATTCCAATAACCAAAGCAAAATACTTTTAATTTCATTTACTAAAATTAACATTTGAATTATTAGAGTGTTGGTTGTGAGTATCTAAAACATAATTGGAAGTTCAGTGTTAGATTTGAAACACTTAGGTTTTAGAGTGAACCTTGGAAAAACTCTTATAAGGGTTGTGAGGATTGAACTCAAACTTTGTAAAAGTTTGGTGTGAGATTGTAAAAACACCAAGTTAGAGTTAAGCTTGTAAAAACTCAAGATTTGTAGAACCTTAAAAAGTTGTTACGGAAGTGGACATAAGATTGAGGTAAATCCAAACCACTATAAATCATTTGTGTTCATTCTTCTCTACTCAATCTTCTTTTACATCTTCTTCATCTTATTCTTTAAATTTTTAATTAATCATCACTTCTCTAATTAACCAATTAACCCTCCCCCCTCTTAGTTTCTGATTTCAGATAATAATCTTTTTCTACATATCTATTTAAGTCACCTCCTATAAAGATATTCTCATTATTCAGAATCCCTTACATAAGCTCATCCATATCCTCCCAAAATTTTTTCTTACTCTTCCCTTCCAATCTAACTTATGGGGCATATGCACTAACTATGTTAATGGTCTTCTTATGTGGCATAAGTTTTACTAAAATGATATTATCACCTATTCTTTTCACCGTTATACTTGTCCCTTTTAGATTCTAATCCAAAATTATATCTACTCCGTTCATATTTTTGTTTGTTCCTATATACCATACTTTATATCCTATTTTCTCAACTTCTTTACTCTTCATCCCAGCCTAATTTAGTCTTTTGAATTCAAGTAATATTGATTTTCCTTCTCTTCATACACAATAACTAGAAAGTAACTAAGTAAATTCTCAATTATCAACAACTAATACTTTCAATTAGCCAGATCCCAATACTTATAAAATATATAGGTACTGAAATTTTGGGAATAGTTGAGTGTCCTCTTCCATTACATGCTTGCATTTTGGCAACCTAAAGAGCTTCAAATAACCTTTAATCGTACTCTATTTATTTAAGCTTATAATTTAAACATCGAAAATAATTTAATTTCAAAATAAAATATCCAAGTCGTATGTTTGTATAAAAACTCTAATATTGTAATAAATTCTACATGACTCCAAATGCCAAGAATAATTGATATTAGCACCACTCTAAAATTTCAATTTTACTTTTGATATTATAAAAAATAACTTCATACTTAGATATTTTTAGACTATTAATGTATTTAAATGATCAAAATACCCTTGATGATGAAATAGTAAATAAAACAATTGAAAATTTTTTTAAAATATGGATTTGGTGTTTCATATGAATCAATCATGAACCTTTGAATTTTGTCTTGACATTTAACTTGTACGTATAAAATACTGTGCAAATACTTTTAATTATACATATAATGGGGGAAAAATTCTTAGATGGACTGGATGTACATACACCAGAGATAATAAAAATTAAATAAAAAATTTTTAAAAGAAAAAAAGTATTGATTTTATTTATTTTTCATTAGTCGGGTATATACACTGGGTCCATGTAAATGTTTCCCTGCAATATAAGAATGATCAGCTGATGATTGTGCACTATACTGAAGCTTATGTTTTTTTATATACCATTTTAGGTATACTTTGTATACATGTTGTGAATTATTATAATAGATGAATGTTGGGTTACTAAATATTTTTAAGGCCAACAAACCACCAAATATCAAAAATGACAATTTCTAGTTTTGTCTCATGACAATTTGTTTTAGTTATTTAAATTTTTTGAATATTATAATTTATTATTCATCTCTTACATTAAAAAAATACATATACATAGTCCAAGAGATAGAAAATAAAATATCTTTTAGTATTTATTTATAAGTAAAACTAAAAAAGATGTGTGCTAGAATGATACATTCTCTTCACTTACGTACAATTATTTATTAAGGAAAAAAATAATATATGAGGTTTTCAATGTAAGGTTATGAATACAACTTTTCACATTAACATCCAGCTGGGTTGAGCTTTCCTGTAATCTTGGGCTTAACATTCTTACATTCTGATTTTGCAGGACCTTCCTTTCCACTATATGATAGATCAATCCCACTAAGTTCCACATTTTCACATGGAATGCCACTACTACAAATAAGTTGAACAGCAAGAGGAGTTGCAGAAGTTCCCTTTATATTTTTGAAGCTAACGTTCCTGATTTTAACTTTTGATGGAGCCTAGCATGATAGAAAAAAAATCAGTGACCATTTATAGGATGCAAATTATCAAAGTATAATAGCATGATATCTTTGTTTTCCCTTTTCTTGAAATTACCTTATTATTGCACTGATTCCACGGGCAATACATTTGGTCTATAAGGATAGGATTGCTGACATTTTTCATCATAACATTCTCAAAATGCATTTCGGATGCAGTGCTAGCATGTAATGCTGGCCAAGATTTAATTCTCACACCATTAGTAGTACCTGAGATGGTGCAACTTTTGACATATATTCCATTCACAGGTTCTTCATTTGGATACTTTCCTAAGCTTCCTACACTTATGCCATGTCCTGGTCCACATGTTACTTCCGTAATTGTTACTTTTTGGGAACCATCCCCAATGGAGATACAATCGTCACCGGTGGCAATTTTGGTTTTGAGAATATATACTCCATCAGAGCGCCCAATATGAATACCATCTGTATTTGCACTATTTTCAGGAGCCGTGATTGTAACTCGTTGGAAGGTAATGTTTTTGCAACCCAATACATTAATATGGAAATTCTTACTATTGAGGGAAGTTATATCCTGGACTATACTATTTGTAACAAAGTCAAACCTCATGCTCTGATCAATTTTGAAGAAATAAGAAAAATAAGAAAAATATATATGTTAGTTTAATGTCATAAATAGTCCTTATAAAATAATGAAATTTATTTCATAATGTCATAGTAATAATGAGAAGAACTCACCATGGGCATCATCTTGCATTTTGCATCTCGCCAACAATTGTTCTTCTTCCATGCAATTTCTCCTTGACCATCAAAAGTTCCACCACCTGTTACTGTAAGATAATCAATGTATCTAAATTTAATCCAAGTATCCCCATCATGCTCATCAGGGTGTGCTGGTGCCTTCAAAGTTCCATCAACTTGGAATATGATTGAACCTTTGCAAGGGCCAACCAAATCCACTTGACGTAAAGCATATGTACCCTTAGGAATCCAAACTTTGCTTGTACCTGGTGCAGCACAAGCATCTGCCCAAGCTTTCCTCAAAAACTATGCAAAAATGACAAAATAAATAATTAGTTTTAAAATTTTTGTTAATGAAAGGCCTAAGAATAAAGTTTATGCACATACTTGACTAATATCTATCTTGTCACCAAATTTGGCACAATATTTTGTAACATCAAAGGTTTCAGATTATGCTTTAATAGTGAAAACAAACAATATAAATAAAAAATCCACTATGGCATTCATTCTTTTCATTACGTTGTTCGCTTTCGCTCCCTTTAACTAAATGCTATTGTTGATATGAATTGGTTTTGAGTTCTTATAGTTTGGAAACGAACTAATTATATACTATAAATACAGCATAAAGCAATATTTTCGGTGGAATTTTATCCTAATGTTAGAATTCTAAATTTGAAGGTTTCAAATTTTTTGCAAGTAATAAATATGAAGCTACAATTAGTTATAACCAATTCCGCTTTCATTGCTTTCATATTTAATTTGAATTTATTTTTCTATTTGTAGGTGTCCTTTGGTGATTCCTAACCAAATTAGTTCAACAATTAAGTATTCCCATTCATTCACTTAAAAAATAAAACAATAGCGAAAGATAATCATAGCATTCCTAATATCAACATTATTCAACTTTTAAGGGAAGTCTAAAAGAAATTTCTTATTTTTGAGAAATTTTTATTTTTAGAAGGACCAAATTTAAATGTGGTATAACAAATATTATGAGAAGGATAGCTAAGATGTTATACCATAGAAAATGGGAAAGTAATAGATTTCAAATTTTAATATTCTTATATTCTAAATAATTTCGCACACTCTCTCTCTCTTTAGTTTCTTTTACCTTGATTTTTATATGTCAACATATAAAAAGAAAAAATTAATATAAATATATTAAATATATATTCTTCTCTTACATTAAGCTTGCCCTTCTTATGTTAAAAGGTCCAACTAGGATTTTACATTTAGACACTACCTAAAAAAAATATTTATAGTCACAGTAAAAATAATAGCTAAAATAATAAAAAAATATGGCTAAAATATTTAATGCCAATATAAACTTATATTACTAGAAATGTTATAATTAAAAGTTAGCCACATAATATATTATAATTGTAGCTAAAAATAAATTTATTTTATCACATAAGTAATTTTATTTTAACTAAAAGATTGAATATTTTGCCATTAAATAAATAAATTTATAGCAACTAATTTATTGTATTAGATGCGCTTAATTAACATTTTTAACTATATATATATATATATTAGTTATGACATTAATAAATTTGTAACTAAAAAAATTTATAAACTTGCCACAATCTTATATGTCAATATTTTATCTACGAACACAATAAATTCCTGGCTAAAATACTAACTTCTTGTTATGATCAAAATATTATGGCTAAGAAGGTACATATTTTAGCTACAAAACTATAAAATCATAACTAAACAATAAAAGTAATTTCCTATAAAAATAATAAATTTGTAACAAAAATAATTAATAAATTGGCACTAATAAAAATTAATTAGCTACAAGTGTGTTTAACTCATGACTAAATTGAAAAAAAAAATAGCCACAAGTAATTGACTTATAACTAAAATATTATTTAATTTAATTTAGAGGAGAAAAGTTTATGATAATTTTTTCTATTAATTAAACATAATAGAAATATTACAAGAAATATTAATAATGTATAAAATTCATAAATAAATAAAATTACATTTTTGTCTAAATAATTGAATAATAATATTTCATACTAGTTTATTCTTTAAATACATAATCAATACAAACTTTCACCTATTAATTTCAAATTGCCACTAGCTATCTAAAAATAAAAATAGTCTAACTCATTAACAAGCTTTCTTGACACCATCTTGCAAGCTTTTTGATCATCTAAGAGTTTCCATTAATCTGCAACAATAACAAAATTAATAAATATTTAGTTATAAAACATATCACTTAAATTAATTGAAAGTACAATGAAGATAAGAATTTAAAAGTGATTATAGCTAATAGAGAAAAGACAAAGAACAAAGAACTGACCATAAAAAAAAAACAAGGATTATCCATTAGGTTAAAGGAAAAATAAATTCACCCGTACACCACAATGTTTTTTGACATTCTTATAGATAGCATAAAGGTCCAGATTCAATTAAATTTGTTGTATCACAGTTATCATAATTCATAATTCAATTGCAATGCTTCCTCAATCTATTGTCACTTGGCTATAGTTCATAGGTTTGGTCTGAAGCATGCATAAGAAGTTCTCAAACTCAACCATATCCTCCTTGACTATGCTTTCCATAGAGCCATCACATACTGCTAAATTATTCCTAGATATCTTTCTTTTTCAATCAACTATATTCATATAGTAGTCATTCAAGATTTCTGGTAATTTTTGATTCTTCAAGGAGTATCGCAAACTACTTTCCATTCATTTTGTTTCACAGTTAGATTGCTTTTAGTAAACTACTTTTGTTGTGGTTAGAGCTTAGCAAGCTATGGATTGGGAAGAGCTAGATAATTTAGCTTTTCTCGATCTACCTTTTTCCAAATCACAGTTTTACCAAAAGTTGTTAATAAAAAATAGTAAAAAATATAGTTTCTAAATAGCTGCTCCAAACTCAATCCCAATATAGTCCTCGAAGGCAATGATCAATAGAAGAATATTGTGTTCAAAGATTCCTAATTACAATCACAATATTGGCATTTTTCAATTAATATTTTGAATTGAATAATTAAAATCTCAGATGATCCAAGTTAGGCATGCAAATAGAAATAGCCCAAAATCAGCCAAATATTACAATTGTCCATTCAAATCCTATAGCCTTATTTCAATTTTTTTATCTCTTGCAATTTGAAAATAAACTATAAATGCCAAAATATTAAATCTTATAATCTTGTGAGTTTATATATATATACACACACACATGCATGCACTTTTATACTTTACAATTCAATTAGCATTTGTTCTATATATTTAAGATTTGATTAGTTAATGAGAAAGGCTTTGAGTAAATTTATTTTTAGTATGACCCTCATGTTTGTATCTTAGCCAAAGAGTCTATATATATTGATCTCATAGATATAATATCTATAACACCCATACCCTATATACATACCATATATATACACCGTATACATACAATATGCATGTAAAATATAAGGATGTCACGTTATAGTGTTGTTTAAATCTCTACCTTAATTTCACATCAATTATATATTTAATAAAAGAATATTTTATATTATCAAATCTCATTCTTTTAAAATGAACATATCCAAAATCATTAAACTTTTCATTAAATTACATATATACATATATACATTGTCTTTCCAAAATTCACTTATATACATATACATATAGTCAAACTATAAAATAACAAATTGTACATGCATTCACCACCTTCTAGTTGGTCTCTGGCACACTCTCAGTCTTCTCGTGGCACAACTATTCAACTCTAAGATCAGCAATCTGCTTTCCTGTGCGATTCACATAACGCCACTAAGCTTCAAAGCTTAGTGGTACATATAAACAATATATACATATAAATACACAAATACAAATATCACATCCTTATCCATATATAATATGCACAAATACATTATTGGGATTCACATCCCACTTACACATCATTACACTATTGGAAATCACATTCCATATTCGTACATAACTATTAGGCTCAATACCTCTATACAATTATCATGTCCAGTGAACACAATCTCATGATCCAGCTCTACTCAGATCCATCACAAATCTCAATCACGTGACCTAGCTCTACTCAGGTCAACCATCCTCTCAAACACATGATCCAGCTCTTCTTGGGTCAAGACCTATCTCTGCTCAGGTCCATCATCATCAAAAACACATGACCCAGCTCTGCTCGGGTCAAGACCTAACTCTACTCAGGTCCATTTGCATATGCACCTCTAGGCCTAGCTCTTCTCAGGACCTCTCATGCATATTCGATCAATCACAACACAATTAGTTTATACCATTCCAGTGATCACCATTATTTATGATCACATCACATTACTAGCTCACATCATTCATACATAAGTCACATACATTTTCAACCTTAAACTTACCACATTACCCAAACACTTTACACTACAAAAATATTTGGCATTTGCGACGAAAATCTGCGACGGACATGTTTCCGTGGCAAATTTGCTACGGATCTGCGACGGATTTGTAACGGAAAGACAAGTCAGAGGAATTTTGAGAAATCCGTTGCAAATCCGTCGCAGATCTGCGACGAAAATCATTCCGTCGCAAATAATCGTCTCAAAAGTTGGCGCGGAAACTTGGCGCGAGAGAGAAAACACTAAAAAAACCAATTTGCAACGGAGATCTGCTACCGTCTATTGCCGTCGCAAATTTCACTATAAAAATATTCGGAATTTGCGACGAAAATCTACGACGGACATATTTCCGTCGCAAATTTGCTACGGATCTGCGACGGATTTGCGACAGAAGGACGAGTCAGAGGAATTTTGAGAAAATGGTCGCAAATCCGTTGCAAATCCGTCGCAGATCTGCGACGAAAATCAGTCCGTCGCAAATAATCGTCGCAAAAGTTGGCGCGAAAACTTGGAGCGAGAGAGACCCGGGTATATTTTTTCGCAAAATTTTTTTCCGTCGCAGATTGGTTGTAGAAAACACTAAAAAAAGCAATTTGCAATGGAGATCTGCTACCGTCTATTGCCATCGCAAATTTCACTATAAAAATATTCGGCATTTGCGACGGAAATCTGCAACAGAAAATTTCTGTCGCAAATGTGCGACGGATCTGCAACGCATTTGCGACAGAATAATAAGTTGCAGGAATTTTGAGAAAGTCGTCGCAAATCGGTTGCAAATCTGTAATAAATCTGCGACGGATTTTTGTTCGTCACAAATTTCGTCGCTAAAGTTGGCGGGATTACTCCCGCCGAGAATTTTTTTGGAAAATTTTTACCGTCGCAGATTCGTTGCAAATTTGCTACCCATTTGCTACGGATTTGCGACGAAAATAAAATTTGACTATATATATGTATCCATCGCAAATCGGTGGCAAATCTGTAGCAAATTTGCGACAGAAAATAGCCGTAAAAAATTTTCGTCGTAAAACTAAATGGAAATTTTTAGTGGGAGCCCAAAAAAGAAATTATAATTACTTACTTAATAAGTTAGAAGACTTATTTTACAAAAAAATACTAATTATTATATTTTATATAATTTCGTTATAGGCATTTTCTTTTATCTCATTTCTCTGCATTTATCGTATAGCATGAATGATATATTTGAGTTTCTGTTTAATTATTTTAAAGCATATTTTGATTTCAACAAATCGATTTATTTGTATAGCTTCATTTAAATATTTTATATATTACATTGATATTAATTTAATAATTTATAATGACAAATTAAATTTTAGTTATTATCACTAATATAAAATTTTAATTAATTTTTTTTTGTGCAATTCATTATCTTAAAGTGGAATATGATAGAATCATATTCGTAATTCAAATTTACGAATATTTTATTAAATTAAAATGGTATTTTTATTAAGTGATCTACGTATTTAGTGGTTATAATAAATACTTATTAGTTATTAAGCAATAAACAGTACTAATAATATAATGAATTGTGTTTTGTAAATTAAAATAGTAAAATTAATAGTATAACATATTAATAGTAAAATTATATTTACTAATTACTAATTTACTGTCTAATATTTATCATCATATAAATAATTAAAATATATTTTAATTTAACTTCAAAATAAAATAATATAAATATAGATAATTCTGATTTTTTTAAGAAACTATATTGTATAACACAATTTTTATTTTTTTAAAAAAAATATTATTTTTTTATATGCACTTGATATACTAAATATATAATCTATGTCTATTTAAAAATAAAATATATTTTTAATATATTAAATATATATTTAAAAAATTGATATTTTTAAAATTAAGAAAGAAAATTGAATTTGGGAAATATTTTCGAAGGGTAATGTATCAAATGTTTTACTGCCTAACCTAATCTCAGAATCCTCACTCTCCTATTTGCGCCGCTCCCTCTCTTCTCCTCTCTACAGTAACCATCGCAGCATCGCCATCTTCATCTCAGCCTCCTTTCGCCTTCACTGAGAGGTCACCGCCGTCATCGCCACCTCCATCTTCATCTCAGCCTGCTGGTATGTCCTCCACACACACCCCCACACACACACATTTTGAATCATTTGGATTGTAGCAGTACAAATCTCCATTTCGAATCTGACTCTTTATTAGCAGTACAAATCTCCATTTCGAATCAACCTTAGGAATACAACATCTATTTTCTATACCTACATTTCTAATTCGTACCCTCTGTTTGGATAAGGAGGGAAGAACTTTGCCCATTCTTTTGTAATTCTGGAGCTTATCTCCCCTTTCTATAAAAATACACTTTGAAGGGCATATGCTTTCTAGTTTCGACCCAATAAAAAAAGTCGGCAAACCACAAACCCATTTTTTTTTAAGCTAAAACAAGGATGGGGTTAAAGTGTGGAGTTTGTGTACGAATCTGTGGTGTTATATGTATTGGTAAATTGTTCCTTGTTTGAAAGTTCATTTTTTCAATTTTGTACTTTGTTAATTTCTTTTTAAAAACTAGAAATTGTACTTTTATTCTTGACCATGACATTGTGCTACTTAGAGAACTGTATAAACCTTTGTAATCTTAAATATGCTATTACGAGTGTATGTTTCAGTGTAGCATATTCAGTTTCTGGTTTTTCCTCTGCACTGGGGAAATTCCTCTTGTTTTCATTTTGCAATTAAAATGTTTCTTGTGTTGATATTGGTTTATTTTTTGAACAATGCCAGGGGCTGTTGGAATTCACAGTTCAGGATTCAGAGACTTCCTATTGAAGCCAGAGCTTCTTCGAGCCATTGTAGATTCGTTATTTGAACATCCTCCAGAAGGCAAATTCTTTTGACTTGTCTTTATATAATATAATTTTCTTTTTCTCAATTATTCTTTTGACTTCAACTAATATGAAGTGAATCATGTGTGGGCTTTGGCGGAATGGTTTGTCTAATATTTGAGCCATCAAATCTGTGATGTGCGTGTTATGCATAGTTTTATGGTATGCTGCTCTGCAGTGAACTTATTCCTTGTATATGACAGTAGATGAACAGTGTAAATTAATTATATAAATTGAGAGTTTAAATATGTATGATAGAGATTCTTTTGTAAGTTCTTTATCCTATTATTAAGAAGTTTGTAATGGAAATTTATCAAAGTTTGCAGATACCATAGTATCTCTGCTCATTGTTCAATTTTTGGTGCCTAAGAATACAAAAGAGGACTTGATTTCCAGAATGCAATAGTTGATTAAGTTCAGTGCTATTATGCAATTGATTCCCAAGACATTATAAATTGCTACATTAAGGGGATACTACCTGCTTTAAACTGTAAATATCTTCAAGGTGTTAATAACGAGATTCACCTTTGTACTGCTTTATTTGTGGATTCTCTTGTTTAATCTTAAAACATTTGAGCACTTGCATATTTAGTGTCTCATGCTCCATGCATTTTGCTGTGATTAGTTACAGATTTAGTCGTTTCTTTGCACTCTGTTCTACAAAATAATCAAATCCATCAGCTGCTCATGTTGCCAAGTGGCTGACAATAGAGGTACATTTTTCATTGTATAATGATTGTTTCATTTTATTTACTTATTAATGTCATTGGTAAATTATATAACTTCATTGGTTTAATAATAATATAACTTCCAAATCCATAAACTTTATTAATGTGAGTTTTAATCAAAAATAAATTTATTACAAAAAATAATGAAAAATAGACTTGCATTCAAATCTTACTTATGGAATAGCACAAATTCAAGTTTATTTCCCGGTGCAATTAATTGTTCATTTTATATCCTTAATATTTTCTTGTATTTCTAATCCAATTCTTTCAAATTTTTTTTATTATCTTTTCTATTTTTGCAATCCATGAGTCTCACATACTATCTTGTTTTTCTATTCTTCATTTCTTTTTAGTTCTGACTTCCCCCCATCTACCAAAATAAATATGTGATTAATTTAAAATTGAAGCTAGGTACATGGAAGAACACCTCATAATATAATAGAATGAAACTAATTAAATTCCATTCATATGTTTAATTAAAGGAAATTGAAAAGTTTGTTAGGCAGAAAAATCTAAACGAAAAAGTATATAATAACACAAGAGAACTAATATAAATGAAAGCTACAGCTTAATACTTGCAAATGCAAATATATAAATTGATTGGACATACCTTATATTATTTAACAAACCAAAGTCTCCACTAATTATAAATGAATCAATGTGAATTTGAATATTGATCTTCTTCTTTGAACTTAAAATTAGTTGCTTCTGGTACTCTTCCACTATTTTAATTTGTAATAAGTAGGTCTATTTGTTTTTTAGTTAATTCACATTATCTCCCTATGAATCAATCACAGCCTCTTAGATGTTGATATATAACAGCAATAAAAAATATAACATCATTTTTTTAGAATTAGAGAAAAAATTAATATATACTCTTAAAATAAAACTAAAAAAAAGGTTTATTTCAAATTATGCTGATTTGATCATAAACTAGGCTGTGGATTTTAATTAATAAAAAAAATTATGAATTAATAAATCAAATTTTTTAAAAAATTAAACAGATCAGCAGTCAGTGCTGCATATTGTTGGATTCTCTCTTTCTTATGTAGTGACAAAACACTCATTGATTAATCAAATTCAAATATTGCCTTCATTTTGCCTACTTGTTGAAAAGTACAACTTATGGCGTGGGCATAATAGATAATCTCCCATGATTAATTGCATTTCACCATTATTTCCATTGTTGTCTTCAATAAGGAAACAAATAAATATTATAATTTAACAAGACAACAGGTAAATAAATAAATAAATTTTGTTAGGTCTCATTTGCAAAATTATAAGAAGAAATTAAATTAAACAATTTTGGGATTTTTTCATACGTAAGTCTTACTTAATATGGTATGTTTACATTGAGTCAATTCAGCAGTGTCTTCTAGATAATAAATTATTTATTCTATAACCAATTGTCTTTTAAAAAATTGATTAAATATTGATAATATACAAATACAAAAAAAGAATAAATTTTTCAACTAAATTAATTTGAACTCATTTAATGAATTAAATAATTTATTTATTTTAATTATTTTTTAAAAAATTATATTCATTATTTTAGGTGTTGATATTTTGTCACTTTTTATTGGGCTTGATTATTGATTTTTTATTCTTTTAGTACATTTTTGACGATTCGGTCAAGACAATTAGGTATGGACCGGGGATGGATGTATGAAACGTATGCTGGGGGACGTTTGAATAGAGTATTTCAAGAAAAACTACAAGAGTTTTTAGACTACGCAATTTCTCATCCAGCAAGTATGGATGGAACAAGAATTAGGTGTCCTTGTTCGAAGCCGAAATGTAGAAACTGATTTTTCCAACCGGTGGAAGAAGTCCGCTTCCACGTTACAAAATTTGGTTTTATGCCAAATTACTATCAGTGGGTATCACATGGGGAACCATGGCTTGAGGATACAAGTACAACTTTTAGGGATCTTGAAACTAGATTGGTCGATCAAATGCATAATGAAACAGGTGCACAATATCGTGAAATGGTCTTGCAAGGGCTTGGAGTTCCTAATTCTCATTCTGATTACATGGAGGAGGAACCGAATCAAGAATCTAAAAAGCTATTTCAAATGCTGGAAGCGGCTAATGAGGAACTATGGCCCGGTTGTGTAAAGCATACGAAGTTATCTGCCATGGCTCGTATGTTCAACATGAAGGCCGAACACCATTTTTCGGAGAGATGTTTTGATCAGATAGCAGAATTCGTTAAAGAAGTTTTGCCAGAGGATAATGTATTCCCTGAAAATTTCTATAGAATGAAAAGATTGATTGAAGGTTTGGGCCTCCCAGTGCAGAAGATTGACTGCTGTAGAAATAATTGTATGATATACTGGGGTGATGATGTAGATTTGCTTATGTGCAAGTTTTGCCAACAAGCAAGATACAAACGAATTGGCAATGTTAAGAAGGCATACAAGGTCATGCATTACTTCCCTCTCATTCCAAGGTTGCAATGGCTCTATGCATCTAATGCCACCGCAAAAGACATGAGGTGGCATGCAGAACACGAGTCCGAGGAGGGAGTTATGCGTTATCCATCTGAATCTCCTGCTTGGAAGCACTTCCACAATCTGTATCCCTCATTTGCTTATGAGACTCGAAATGCCATGCTTGGGTTAAGTTCTGACGGATTCCAGCCATTTGGGAAATACAGCAAACCGTACTCATCGTGGCCAATCATTATCACTCCTTACAATCTTCCTCCATGGATGTGTGGTAAGTCGGAGTACATGTTCTTAACAGTCTTAGTGCCAGGGCCTAATAATCCGAAAATGAAAATAGATGTGTTCCTACAACCATTAATTGCCGAATTGAAACAATTGTGGGATGTAGGGGTTATGACATACGATGTGTCCATGAAGCAAAATTTTGTTATGCATGCTGCATTACTATGGACTATTAGTGACTTCCCTGCCTTGTCAATGCTTTCTGGATGGAGTACTGGTGGAAGGCTATCATGTCCTCATTGTATGGGAGAGACAGATGCCTTTACACTTCCGAATGGAACAAAACAAACATGGTTCGATAATCATAGGAAGTTTCTTCCAATTGACCTTCCATGGAGAAAGAATAGAACTTGGTTCAGGAAAAATAAAATAATTAAGGACATGCCACCACCTGTGAAGACCGGGGAAGAAATATTAGCTGAGCTTAATTCTCTTGGTTTACTGAAAGTTACTGATCTAGACTTAGATGATGTTAATGCAGCAATTGGTAGACGGAGTGGGAGTGGATGTAAGAAATGGAGTATTTTCTGGGATTTGCCATATTGGAGTTCTTTGCTAATTAGGCATAACCTCGATGTGATGCATATTGAAAAAAACTTCTTTGATAATTTGTTCAACACCATTATGAACATCGACGGTAAATCGAAAGATAATGCCAAAGCAAGGGAGGAGATGATGGTGTTATGTGACAGGCCAGAGTTACAAAAAAATGTACAAACTGGTAAATATCCAAAAGCAATATACTCATTGGATAAGCATGGAAAGCAAGCAATTTGTGAGTGGTTAAAAGAACTAAGGTTTCCCGATGGCTATGTTTCTAACATGGCTAGATGTGTAAACATGAAAACATTAACAATGTATGGGATGAAAAGCCACGATTGTCACGTGTTTATGCAACGTTTACTCCTGATTGCCTTTCGCGAATTATTACCAACAAGAGTTTGGGAGGCAATAACTGAAATAAGTATATTTTTTAGACAATTAACAAGTTCAGTCATACGGGTAGATGATATGATACGGCTTGAAGAGGAAATTCCTAAAATCCTATGCAAATTAGAGAGGTTTTTTCCTCCAGGATTCTTTAATGTTATGGAACATCTTCCTATCCATCTACCATATGAAGCTCGGATTGCAGGGCCTGTACAATATCGTTGGATGTATCCATTTGAGCGGTAATTTACTTTTCTCCTTAAACCCTTTTATTGAGCTTACTTTAATAATAAATGCATTGTAAGCCTTATATAAACATCTTGCAGTTACAATGGTGATTTGAAAAAGGATGTAAAAAATAAGGCACAAGTTGAAGGGTCAATTGCTAATGCATACTTGGTAAAAGAAGCAGCTGCATTTTGTTCCCATTTTTTTGAGCCACATGTATCAACTAGACATCATCGTGTGCCACGGAATGATGATGGTCAGGCTGAGGAGGAGATTGAAGGAATGTTATCAATATTCCAGTCTTGTGGTCGACCGATGGGTCAACCAAAGAATCGAAAATTGACGGAATGTGAGAGGAACGCGGCTCAGTCGTATATTCTCATGAATTGTGCAGAAGTTGAGCCATTTGTCGAGTATGTTAAAATTGAATTTCAGTAATATTGTTTTACACTCCCATTCTTGATATACTTAATGATGGTCCTTTATTTTATGAAGATTGTTCGTTGGCGAAGTACGTACTCAAAATCCTAACATTAGCAAGGATGAGATTGATATGCATTTGGATAATAATTTTCCCCTGTGGTTCAAATCCTATGTAAGTTTATTACATAGCATTTTGTAGTCAATATTATCTAAGGCACATGTATTGAATATTTATGCTTTTCATATAGGTGCATGACCCGTTGAATGCTGTGAACAACCAATTTATAAAAGACTTGGCATAGGGACCTTACAATGATGCTAAGGCATATTCTGGGTATTTTGTGAATGGATTTAAGTTCCACACAGAGAGAAGAAGTGCAAATAGATCTACCAAGAATAGTGGTGTATGTATTAAAGGGACAAACTACAGTGAACAATCAAGCGATTACTTTGGTAGGTTACAGGAGGTCATTGAAATAGAGTACCCGGCATTACCAATTAAGCGAACAACTTTGTTCCTTTGTGATTGGTATGATCCAACGCTAGATGTGGGTATGAGGTGTCATAAAGGATACAATATTGTAGATGTTCACAAAAGGAAGAGATTTGGGAAGTATGAGCCCTTTATTTTGGCAAGCCAAGCACAACAGGTATACTATGCTCCTTATCCGTCTATAAGACAGGTTGATAGTGATTGGTTATCTGTTGTGAATGTTAAAGCTAGACATGTAATTGAGCTGCCAGAAATTATAGCTCCTTCCAATGTTTCTCAAACAGCAATGGCATTCCAAGAAGATGATACAGCCAGGCAGACTTTTGATGTAAATGACAATGAAATGCCTGAATCTTTAAATGATGCTGAAGGTGTTGTAATGCATATAAGTGAGAGTTTGGAGGAAGGGAATGATGAAGAATTTCAGTATTATTCTTTGGAGGATGAGATGATGAATAATGATGAAGACAAATGACTAGTATTTGGTTCTTTTTCCTTGTTTTGATGTTTACTTGGACTATACGATAGAGTTGGGAACTATTTATGGCCCATTTTGAAATGTTATAATAATTTTGCTGCATGCATGGTAGTTACATATGTACAAACAGACATTTTATATATAAGTTCATTTCATTATTTGATTCTTCACATGCTTTCTTGTGTCGAAATTCTGGCAAAATTATTGCTTCCTGTGTTTTCATTTGCTCTTTATTTGTGGTAGGAACTGAACTTCTTAACTAGTGTTGGATTGTTCTGGATTTAAGAGCAAGTGAATTTCTTATTACTGTGAAAATTTAATCACTAGTGGAAAGAGGACGCAATACCAATATTGCTAATCTTTTTCTCTATATTTAATCTTATGTTTTATGGGTTCTTGCAGATATGGCTAGAGGGAAAAGTCGCAATATTATTCAACCACCAATGGGAAGAGGATGATCCACACGTACAGTTCCAGCAGCCATGGTACCTACCCCACCCACACCAACAGCCATGGTACCTATCCAACCCACACCAACAGCCATTGCACTTACCCAACCCACACCAACAGCTATTGCACCTACCCAACCCACACCTGTAATTCCAGCGGCTGTAAGTCCAAATTCAGAAGCAACTCCAACATCTGGGAGAAGAACCTCTGAATCTTCAAATCCTAACACAGATGGAACTCCAACATCTAGGAGAAGAATATCTGAATCTTCTAATCCTATAACACCACCCTCTTCTACTCCCTCACTGGATAACATGCACGGATTAGGAATAGAAAATCCCCAAATATCAGCTTCATTTCCTAATTCTAGTGAACATGAACCTCAACCTGATGTTAACAATGACGTTATAAGTAGAGGCTCTCAATCCCAAGAACTAGCCCGTGATGCTGATGGGCGAATAATAATTAGTTGGTCAAAGGCTGATGGGTAATTTACTAATTTTATCCTATTTAGTCACTATTTTGGCACTTTATTAATAATCTTAAGTTGTTTCAGATTTAATCCTGATTTATGGGGCATATCACATGCATGCACAGAAGCTTTTCAACGGTATCCTGATAAAACAGGATCCTCTTAGGCAAAACTGTCTCGACAATCAAAGGACTTATACTTCGGAGAGTTTAAGGTTAATGTTTATCTAATATTCATTTTTATTTGTTTGTTCATATTCTTTAATAATGATAATGGCTAGCATATTTAAGAATTTTTACTTACTTTGCAGAAATTATTTACTTGGAGGTCATCTGAAGATGGCTTGATGAGAAAAGCTTGGGAAAGCAAAGCAGCAAGGACATACATTACTATCATTTACAATGTGAGACATAACAGATTAGTGAACTGTCCCGTGCCTTCCGAATTTGTAGAAGAGTGGATAAGAGATTGGGAAACGGAGGATGCTAAAAAATTATCAGAGCAACAGTCTAAGAACAGACTGTCTGAGCCTGCTGGACCAGGAACAGGGCCATCTACTCACACTTGTGGGTCGAAATCGATGAAAGAGCATGCGAAGGATTTGGTATGTAATCTACATCTTATTTTGTTAAATAAATTGACTATTTTTTTCATCTTATGTTTGTGTTCCCTATTGATTTAAACAGGCTGCAGCAAATGGGGGAAAGTTTCTTGGAAATTATGAATTGTTCAAGCATAGCCATACCAGTAAAAAAGATCGGGGGAAGTTTATAGATAAGAGATCGGAACTTGTTCATGTAAGTTAATATATTGTATATCTTTCACTTCTCTAACATACACATAAAAAGGCCCAAAAAAAAGTAAACTAACCTATGAGATAAAAAGACAAAAAAAAAACAGATTTTTTAAATGAAGTTGCATATAAAAACAAAAGAGTGAAATGAAAATCCAATTTTGCAATCATAAAAAGCGCCTACAAATTTCTTTCTGCGTTTGCCAACTGGAGAAAGTAATGAGACTTGTCATTGCATCGTTCTTATAGCAGGACAACAACCTTCGATTTCTTCTATATTTTTTTTATTTTGATTCTACACATAACACCCATTGCCATTTAACTAAATTTCACTTTCCTTCTTCTGTTTTTGCATGTGCTTTGATTGGAAACATGGAAGTTTTAGCTTAGTGCCTTTCACTTCCCCATCTTCTTCTCCGCCACCTTTTCTTGTAATAAACTCTCCCCCCATTATTTCAAAAAAAAAAAAAAACACTCTCCCCCCATTTTCTCTTGATCCTCGGTTTCTTCTCATTGAGCCTATATAACCAGGTTAGATTCTCATACCCATTTTCTAATATTGCCCAAAGTTCGCCTCTTTCTTGCATTTTCTTTATTCTTGCTAATTTTTAATTTCTGGGTCGTTATTTTCAAGGTTATTTGCTTCTTTAATATCTGTTTTCCTTTTTTGCTGCTGTGGTTTTGGATTTGCCAGTTTTAACTCCTTTTGTGTTTGTAATTAATAACAAATATTCAAATACAGATCTGTATTTGTGATTAATGTTGATTAAATTTGCAATTAAGTTTTTACAAAGGATTTGATTTTTGACCTTATTCTTTAAATAAATTCGTTCTTCATGACTTACTGTAGCGTTTTTGAACTTGGAAAGGATATGCTATATTCTGTTTTGGGATGCTTCGAACCAGCATAGATTTTGTACTTCATGATGCCTCTCTTTATATATTTCAAGTAATTGAAGTATCCACTTTTATCTTAAAATCATTACTTGGTCTTTCTTGAATTTTTAGAATGGCCAGTGCTGTATTTCACCAATCTATCTGGACTTTGCAATCCCATCAACAGCTCCACAACTCTGGATTTCACCAGAAGTTTGGAAGTGTTTCAGTGAAATACATATCAAAAAGTTTTAAGATTAATATAATTTAGTTCTCTCCTTCTTGTTCTTGTTCTTTTAGTGGTTATCTCATGGACCACTGAAAGGAACCCATCATGGATTGGTAATTGTTGATTCCATGAAAGTAGTTGTTTGCTTTTAAGGTCTGGAATTATGTGTAGAACACTAAATTTTCAGTTCTTTGTGAACCAAGTGATCTTATGTCTCCTTATTTGCTTCTTTGTCTAGCCAATTTTGGTTTATCTTTTTTGGATGTTTGAATTCAAAGGCTAACTAGAAGTCTTTTATTACTAAATTCACTTGTGAAAGTTTATAACTTGGGTTTTCTTGCTTGTTATCTTAGGATATCTGCTAATATGCTTCCTTTGAATAATTAATTTTGGTTTGAAGTACTGATTTTAGATTCATTTCAGAATGTAAAGTTAAAACCTTTTTTTTGCTTTTCTTCATTTATTTGCATATTTCCTTTCTTTTGCATCTGTTGATTTGTGCTTCTCATCTAGAATATCCTTTGACTCTGCAAATTATAACCAAAATTTGGGTTCTTGCTGCTGCCATGGATTGTCAGGGTTTCATTCCTTTTTTGGGTTCCATTTGGTTAGTTTTTCTCCTTCTAGTTAAAGTTTGCATGGCTGGTTTTCAAACTACTGGGGAGATTCCTCCTGGGTTTCAAGGGTCTCAGATGAACTGGATTGATTAAAATGGCCTTTTTCTTTTACTAATGAAAGTTCCAGTTTTGCTTTTGGCTTCCAACCCATGAAAGATACCACATTGTATCTATTAGTTATCTTGCACATCAAAAGTTTAAATGTTATATGGTCTGCAAACAAAGGCTCTCCAGTAGCAAATTATGATAGTTTCTCCTTTGGTGAAGTTGGTAAAGTGTCTTTGCACAAGAGGGAAACAACGATTTGGACACCTGATACTGGTGGTAGAAGGGTTTCTGCAATAAAATTGCAGGATTCAGGAAATTTGGTTTTGTTTACTTCTTGTGAATTGTGTATTAATTAGTTACTTGTCAATTAAAAATTTACTTGTTAACATGCTTTTTTATGAATATTGCTTGTGAATTGTGTGTATTGGCTACTGGATTCTTTTGACTCTAACGTTGTTTTGATTTTCTTTTTTAGGAAAGCTTTCAGAAATTGAAAGCATCACAATCTACAGAAGAGGCAAATGGAGAGGAAGTTCAATCTTGTACTAAGGATGATGATGATTTATTTGTTGAAGCGGCAGGAGGAACAAAGAAGGCCAGATTATATGGGTTGGGGAATTTAGCGATTTCTCACATCTCTAAGGGCAGTGGAAGTACATCTCAACAAGTGAATGAGAATATGTTAACTGAGATACGTGATGAGATAAGCAATAAAGTCAGTCATATAGAGAGCAAATTAGAGACCAAAATTGCAGATATGACTCGATTTTTGGTTGAGAACCAGACTTGGATTCAGAATATGTTACTAGGACGGCCAACTGAACCTCCTAGATGGGCTCCAACAGAACCAACCCCACCAGCAGAAGATCAAGTAACAGCAGAACATCCAGATGATGACTAGTGTATGCCTTCGGCTTAGTTTTTACTTTTGAAAGTGTTCATACTTTAATACTTTGAAATGTTTAAAACTTATATTGTAATGACTTTTGAATTATATTAGTTTAACTAACTATTGCATTTTATATCAATGAAAATTTGTGTAAATTTAGATTTATGTAATTAAATTGTAAATATTATTACTACAGGTGTGTATTTTATATATAAAATCCATATAATGACACAAAAATTGTAAATCCATTGCATCTGCGACGGCATCTGAGAAGGAATTTGCGACGGAAAACATTTTAATTTTGCGACTGCGATGGAAAATCTGCAACGACAATCTGCGACGGATTTACGATGGAAAACACCACGGCATATATACTCCAGAACATCTGCAACGGCCTTTGTAATAGATTTGCGAAGAATTTTGCGAGAAAATCTGCGACGGAAAATCTGCAATGACAATCTGCGACGGTTTCTGCGACGGATTTGCGACGGAAAACACCACGGCATATATATACTCTAGAACATCTGCGACGGCCTTTGTGACGGATTTGCGACGAGTTTTGCGACGAAATCTGTGACTAAAAATCTGCAATGACAATCTGCGACGGATTTGCGACGGATTTTGCGACAGTTACTGTTTGCCCGAGAAAATTTGAGTAGAAAATTTGCAACCGGCTAGTGGTAGCAAATCGTTCGCAATCTGCGACGGCCCGTCGCAAAATTAAAAATTGCGATGCCTTTTTTATTAATGGATTGTATTCGTCGCAGATCGGTCGCAAATCTTGATTTGCGAGAGATTTGCGACGGATCTGCGACGGATTCTGTCCGTTGCAGATAGCGTTTTTTTTTTTTTGTAGTGTTTAGGTCACTTTCACATATTGCACATGTTTCACTTTATACTCAATTTAGCCATTATCAATGGCTTCACAATGCATTATATGCATATATGACAAATCACATGTCATATCATAGTGTTCATCTCATCTGTATCATAATCATTATTCATTTATAATTCACACTTGACATCCAACCACATTTTCCCATTTCATACTTTCATCATGCAAGCATGAGCCACACTTACCATATGACACACCAATATTTAGCATAATTAACATATTTTATCATAATTCTTCAAGTGACATACTCAACGTATAGAAACTTTGACATGCCCAGGGACATGGGCTTGTCACTGTCATGCCCTTAATTCTACCTTACAGTTGCTTTGACACACCCAGAGACATGGGCGTGTCACTGCCCGTGTCCTTAGTTCTGCATTACAGTAGCTACGACGAGCCCAGAGACATGGGCGTGTCACTGCCCGTGTCTTTAATATTGTATTACAGTAGCTACGACACATCTAGAGACATGGGCATGTCAATGGGCATGCCAGGCTAAATCTTTGGGTACGCCCATGACATCGCAAAAACACTTTTTCACTCCATTTTCATCAAAAAAATTTCACCCTTAAAAAATCGGGATATTATAATTCTCTCTCCTTTAAAAAATTTCACCCTCAAAATTATCTATCTCCTTGAATAAATATCATTAATATAATCACTAATCTCTACTCCCCCCCTTATGCACGTCCTCAAACATTTATACCAATGTCCCAAATAAATTTAAATAATCCTCAAATCTAATAATCTCATCCAAGAAAGCACACATGCAATCATTACACATCTAATAATACCACATAATAAAATTTTACCTTCATCTATGTTTGGAATATCCTGCTATCCTTGCATCACATGCATCCTTTGCAATGTTTTGTCTCTTTCTCATCTATCCATGGTCATAGACCATTCTCTCTGTCTAAATCTTTCCTTGCCACCTCTACCACCTCTAGAACATGATCCAAAATCAACAGTCTCCCCCTGATTGTTAATTTGTGGCACTAGACAATCTCTCACATAGTGCTCCTGTAAACTAAATCTATAACATCCTCGAGAATTGATCCCCCAACAAACACCTCTATGAACTCTACCACACTGACTGCATGTTGATGGAGTAGGTCTCGAAGAACTAAAAGTAGGGGTAGTAGCTTCTGATGATATGGGCCTCTGCCCCAACTAAATAGTCCTACTAGGCTGCCTCTGACTCTCACTAACACTCTGAGGATATCCCCTTTGGCCTCTCTTCACTAATGAAGACCTTGCCTCACTCTAGGTCTCCTACCTCTGCTCTCTTTGGCGCTAGCAGTTGTTGTAAGACCCTGTGCTCTCTCAACACTCCTGGCAGCTGCAACCAACTGAGAAAAGTCCTAATACCGAGAGCCTGCTATAAGACACATGATAGAGGGTCTCAAACCCTCCTCAAATGTCCCACATATGTCAATCTCATCATATATAATCCCTCTAGTATACTGACTCAGCCGGATAAACTCAATCTCAAACTCCTTCACTGTCCTAGTGTCCTATCTCAAACTCAGGAATTCCATCTTCTTTGCATCTTTATACTCCCTCGAGAGTATACTTCTTCTGAAAATCATCATTGGTCAGAACTGGTAGATCAGTTGTAGCATGTGAAACCATCTTCCACCACTCATAGTTATTCTTCTGCATAAGAGATCTAGCATAATCAAACTTCTTCTCTGGACTAGCCTGCAGTTGGATGAACACTCTATGAACCATGTTCAACCATTGCTCTGCTACAGCAAGGTTTGTATTACAAACAAAATCCTCAGCTCCAAACTTCCTCAGCTTGTCATATTTCTTCATCAACAATCGCGGCTGTGGTTGCAGCTGTGGTGGCAGCGACGGCTGCTGAACCAAAGCCTGCCTCAACAATTCCACTATATGTCATACCCAGCCCAGCAGAATCTCATCAACTGCTAGTCTCACTGGCATGGAAGCAGATGCCTCACCAGCAATCTCAGCTCTAGCTTCACCTCTACCCTCACCAGGAGCTACACACTTTGCACTACTGTCATCAGGTTTGTATCCTCCAGACGCCATTACAACCTATATCTGTTATAACAAATAAACACAAATAATCCCACAACAGAGACCAACTTAGGTACCAATGCAAATGTATGTACTACAACTCATTTCACATTTCAAAGCTTTACTTTCCTTTCTTTTCACAAACACACTTAGGTTGAGAATCTCAAACCTAAGCTCTGACACCAAAATAAATGTAACACCTTGTACCCTATATATGTACCATACATATACCCCATATACATACAATACGCATATAAAATATAAGAATGTCACGTTACAGTGTTGTTTAAATCTCTAAATTAATTTCACATCAATTATATATTTAATAAAAGAACATTTTATGTTCTCAAATCTCATTCTTTTAAAATGAACATAACTAAAATTATTAAACTTTTCATTAAATTACATATATACATATATACATTGTCTTTTCAAAATTCACTTATATACATATACATATGGTCAAACTATAAAATAACAAAATGTACATGCATGCACCACCTTCTAGTTGGTCTCTGGCACACCCTCAGTCTTCTCGTGGCACAACTATCCGACTCTCAAATCAGTAATCAACTTACCTGCGCGATTCACATAACCGTGCTAAGCTTCAAAGCTTAATGGTACATATAAATAATATACACCTCTAGGTTCAAGACCTAGCTCTTCTTAGGTCCATTTGCATATGCACCTCTAGGTCTAGCTCTGCTTAGGAACTCTCATGCATATCCAATCAATCTCATCACAATTAGACCAATAATGGTATACGCTATACACATGTCACATTTAACATCGCTTTAGTTTATACCTTTCCAGTGATCACCATTATATATGATCATATCACATTACCAGTTCACATCAATCATACATAAGTCAAATACATTTCCAACCTTAAACTTACCACATTACCCAAACACTTAGGGTCACTTTCACATATTGCACATGTTTCACTTCATACTCAATTTAGCCATTATTAATGGCTTCACAATGCATTAAATGCATACATGACAAATCACATGTCATAGCACATTTTTCATCTCACCTATATCATAATCATTATTCATTTATATATCACACTTGACATCCAACTACATTTTCCCATTTCATACATTCATCGTGCAAGCATGACCCACAATCACCATATGACTCATCAATATACCAATATTTAGCATAATTAACATATTTTATCATAATTCTTCAAGTGACACACTAAACTTATAGAAACTTTGACGTGCCCAGGGATATGCGTGTGTCACTACCTGTGTCCTTAAATTCTGCCTTACAGTAGCTTTGACATGCCTAGAGACATAGGCATGTCACTACCCATGTCTTTAATCATGTATTACAGTGGCTATGACACGCCCAGAGATAAGGGCTTGTCATTGGGAGCGTCAGGCTAAATCTCTGGGTATGCCCATGACATTGCAAAACACTATTTCACTCCATTTTCATCATTACAATACTCACATATCACATAAGTAGCTCCAAATCATGTTAAATCAAATATATACAAACTCAAGATCATATGTATAAACCAAAGAGATTATGTACAAACCTTTGGTTATTCAAAGTTTAATCTTCTTTACTTACTTCTTGTTAATCTAAACACAAAATCATAATAACAATCATCATATATTTTATTCATACCATCATCCATATATCAATTCACCCAATCCCCAACTCAACTTTACCAAACCCTTGCTCTTTTTCTCAATTCCAACTACTCATCATTATCCCCCAACATCTAAACATATTTAATTCATCCATATATCAATTCAACATATATATACTTTAACATATTATTGTCATCATATTAATTAATCCATCATCACTTTCTCTCACTAACTATATCATACATATATATAATCCATAAAATAAGCTCAAGAAGAAAGTACTTACTTGAATTGTTTGCCAAACCTTCAATATCCACCTTCAAATCTCTTAAAACTCTTATGAATTTAGTGTATCTATGAATAAAATCAAGCTCCACTCACTCTCTCTCAACCTCACATTCAAAGAGGAAGAAGAAGAAAGAAGACTCTTCTTTTTTTTTTTTAAACTTTCATCCTTATCTCTAACAATATAATATTATATATTAATTACTTTAATTTACTCTCCACCAATCAACTCCCTTATCCTTTTGACTTTATCCTCTTCACTTTTTTATTAGTACTATTATTAATATTATTTAATTAAAATCAACTTTTCCACCACCAATGTATACCTCATGCATATGTGTAGCATATGTTTGGTATATATATGTCTTATATATTCTATTTATATTTCTCATATATTTCAAATATATATTACATATATAACATCCATCATAAACATCCATCTCATATTTTCTCTACACATTACACCCATATGCTCTCCCATATTTACTATTCTAAAGTACATCAAAAATCAGGATATTACAATATTACTCTCGATTTTTTGAGATATGATGAAGCTAGAGTATGGAGTTGTGTAAATTTAAAATCACCGATCACTCATAAAAACTCACTAATGTATTAGATCTTCTAACTCAACTACAACATATTAGCTCAATATAATGCCTAGGATTAACATTACTCTATGACATAGTGAACCCTTAATTTTGCACCACTTAGGACACACATCTGCATGTGATCTAATTTATGTAGGTTAAGGTTTAAGGCAGAAACCTCAGTAAACCTTCAAAAGACCTTCAAAATGCATCAAAATTAGTTTTGAATCCAAGCGCTCAAGAACATGTCAAATAATGAGCCTAAAAAAAAGAAACAATGAAGTACGTAGTACAACCCGCGGGCAATCAACGGTGCTTCACCAAAGAGCATATGGTTTCTTACCCCATTATGTATAGTAGTGTCATGGCCACACATGGTTGTCATATGCCTAGCATTTGATTGCCATAACTCCTCTTGCATAATGTCCCACCTCAGACACAAAATCCCTTGTTGATTTTTTTTCCTCATATTTCATCCCAAATTTCACCACTAAAAGCTACATGCTCTCTTAGATTAGACATTTCTGCAAAATCATGCAATACATATTTGCTAGCTTTTTGCTTTCTTCTCCCTCTCTTTCTTTCAAAAGGAAAAGATTCTTCCTCTTGGATTTTGAACTACCTAAGGTTTGCCTCCTTTATTAGCTTAGGTTCTGATTAATTCCTAACAATAGAGTCATTGACCTGGCTTCAGTCAAACTCAGCTTAACTAATCTTAAAAGCTATTAACCCTTAAACTTATTTCATAACTACATTAACTTGGAGAACTATTTGGAGTAGTATGTTTTTCAAAAATTGAAAAATGATCCAAAAAAGCACTTTATGACATGCCTTCCCCAAACTCATAATGAAAAAAGGTGATCTCTACTCAATCCTATTCAATTCAATAATTAGATTGTGAACTAAGGATGTAGCTTTTAATAAAATGATCATGTGACTTCAGCACTACTTAAGGTCTAGTTCTTAGGTATCATAAGCCTAAGTATATAGACAAGAGTCGCTATTTGATAAACTGATAAAAAAGGGGGTGAAGACTCAGATCATAGAAAATTCCCAACCTCCTAATAGATTTGGAATTTTGGGTATACATGGGAAAGGTTGAAAGCAGTCTAGCATTTCACACTCCTAGTTCATCAGAACTAGCCTACTTTTAAGTTTTAGCATCATAACAATATTGGCCATTTTCCAGAATCCAAGTTGAAAACTCTTTCATTTCCTTGGCTATTCACTTCTTGGAGTATTAATATCGTTAAAGAAATCAAGTCAGCTTTAACAAATGGTCATAGGTATATCATAGTGGCCATTGATTATTTTTTCAAATGGGTAGAGATTTAGTATTTCAACAAACTGTGAGTAAAATAGAGGAGTAAGTTTATTGAAAGATAGCTTATTTATAGATATGGAGTACCCCATAATTTATTGAAGGATAATGGACTTCAATTCTGAGCAAAGCCAAGTGCAATTTTTGCAAAATATGGTATCCAAAACCATAAATCTTTCCTATAAAGACCACAAGCAAATGGAGCTATTGAAGCTGCCAATAAAAGTATAAAGAAAATTTTGGATATGTTGGTACAAAGCAGTAAAGATTGGCTGAACAAGTTGCCTTATGCCTTATGGGGATAGCATACTTCAATCAAGATACCAATTGGAGCTACTCCCTACTCCTTAGTATTTGATTCTTATGTTGTTCTGCCAATTGAAATATCAGTAAAATTGCTTTGGTTAATGATGGAGGCTGAAATTTTAGAAATTGAATGGATGAAGGAAACATATGAACAGCTGGCTTTGGTGGATTAAAAAAAGTTTCAGGCCTTCTACCACAATCAAATTCACCAAAGATGGATTCTTTGAACCTTCAATAATAAGTTTAAGCAACACCAAACCCAAAAGGAAAACTAGTCTTGAAATAGCTTAAACATGGAACAACAAATCCAAGAGGGAAATTTAATCCCAATTGGGAAGCTCCATTTATGATGAAAAAAAGGTAATGAATGGAGCCACTCAATTATCAAATATGGAGGGCAACGAATTCCAAGAGCATGTATATATTGATAAGCTCATAATATATTGTGAGTAATTTATAGTTTGCAAATATTGATTTCATTTTGTTTCAATGAACAATTAATAGTTAGAAATGAGTAAGGCATTATCATTATATGTATCAATGCTTGAATGGAAAATATCAAAATAATTAAATTAAAGGATGAAATTCATTTAATCATAAGTTTTATTAATTCTTATATTTTATTGCATAAGTAGAATAGAAGGTTAAGTAAATTTACATACTAAAAAGGGACATAAAATGAGAGAAGATTAAAAGAGGAGGATCTAAAATTGATAAGACAACTTTAGTGCCTCCCGATTATCCTTCTCTTGATTATGAACCCAATGTTTATGCCAAAATAAATATCTCATGACCAAACTCTTCTCAATATGGATGAACTATTTCATGGGCCATAAATCCATGCAAATCGAAGGCTTTCGAGGTACTGTGCATCCCACGGATCCCTCTTTTGTGAAGTGAAGTTTGCTAGGGTTTAGAACATATTAATGATATCCAAATTGGTGCTAACAAGCTTAGACATACCAACTCACATCTTTTAGGCCCATTAAAGTCACTACATTGCCAATGACAGAGGAAGCACCAGCACCACTCTGGATTTTCCATCAAGGGCAAAGGAATTACATGATATCATTAGGCATCCTCCTTGAACCATTATGAATACTCTTTCTAACTCTAATTAAATTTTACCAGCAAATCTGTGATTATTTCATCTGCATTTTGTGAGCAGAGATTTTTGCTCCCACTTCCATTGCAATGGTTCTTGTGACTTCAGTACTGTTAGGCTTGGGGCCTTAGAGAACATGGGCCTAAACTCAAAGAAACTGGAGATGCCACCCGGATGGTTTGAAAAAAAGAAAGGGGTGGATGACTCGATTCCTAAGGAATCCCCAACCCCTAATGGGTTCAGAAAATTGGGTATGTATGGGGAAGATGAGAATGACCCATCACCCTCATAATGCTCGGTTCATTAGAACCAGCCTCATTTTCAGGTCCAAATATTATTAAATTCATAAAGATTATGATATCATTCATATTACACACAATTTAAAAGAAATAAACATCCATCATTTTATTAAAATAAAACAAACAAAATAGGCACCCATCCAAGGATGGAAACGTGCCTTTACAATGTTCAAAGTATAAAAAGAAAGTAAAATAAACAAATTAGGACACCCACCATAGGTGGAAATGTGTCCTTTATAATAGTTCCTAAGATCCTTAAACGATAAATTAAATTACATGATAAAAACCGAGGCACCCACGAAGTAAAAACATGCATTTATAATCTTAAAATCTAAATAAACAATTAACAAAATAAATTAAACCATTCAAACATAATAATTGAAAATAAAACATCCATTATGAATTAAATAAAATAAATAATCTATGGTAAAGCAAGTAATTAAACAAATAACCAATCATTGTATAAATAATTGTAAATTAGGGCTAAACTAATGAAGCTAAAGTTTTTTATAAAAATTACAATTTACAAATAGATCTTAATATTAACCCATTAATGAAGTATAGGACATGACGACGAGGGTCACACTTACAGCAGTACTGCTTGATTATACAAAATAAGGTTTTTCCTAAACTAGGTCTTTATATTTATACAAATTAAGGTTTTTCCTAAACTATGATTTTACATGTAAATTAGGGTTTTAATTTTAGAATTAGTTTTAGAAAAAACAATATTAGCATATTAAGGTTTTGGATATTAGGGTTTAGGGTTTTACAAATTTAAGTATAGGAATTAGGGTTTTAGCTTAATAATCCATATTAAATATGCAACCTAATGCTAACCAAAAGACTAGGGTTAAAGATATATAAAATTGTGCATTAAAAAAAATAAATTATGCAATAAAGCTTTGAACCATATTGAAATAGAATTGTTTCCTACTAGATGAATTAAAACCATGGGTGATTAATATTAATTTATTTTTATTACATTGAGTTACAGTATGAAGATATCATGTGATTTCAAAACATATTAAATTTAAGAATTCAATCATGCATTCATTGGTTCCAACCCAATGTGATATGTTGAGCCAAGCTTGCGTCTTTGAAAGCCTGGATCAATGAAAGTATTGACTGGTGCCTTTTTCTATTGCCTCATCTCTGTATGAATTATTGCTTTCTGTTTCTAGTTGCTAATTGCTAATTGCTCTTTGTGTTAATTGCTTACTGCCTCTTGGTTGTCGATCCCCTCATGCTGCCTTTAATTATGTATTTATAGGCAGATAATGGTTTAACCCTAAAACCTAATATGCTAATGCGAAGTTAAACATAAGTCTAGCTTGATTAGGAAATTAAAATTGCCGGCCAAAATTAAGGTTCATGTCGATTTAGCATGTCCAAATCCATATGGAGCTAGCTATGGGTGTGCCAAATCAACATGAGCATTGGCTCATATCGCCTGGACCATCCCAGCTCAAACCCTAATTAAATTTTTTAAGCTTCGGGCTGAACAAACTTAATTTGGGCTAATATGGGATTTTATAAATTTAACCAATTTAAATTCAAGCTTTTAAATTAGGTTTAGGCTCTTTAAAAATATAACAGATCAACATAGACTTCTTGCATTTAAATAGGCATAAATTTAATGGTCCATAGTTTGCCCCCTGCATGAGCGATCTTGGGACTTTAGTAAAAGAGAGCAAAAAATAACATGACTTTAAGCTGTTCTTAGATATGGATGGGTTCTAGACCCAAAAAATAGATTTGTTTTCTTAACCTAAGACTGGGTCTAGGTTCTCTTCCTGAGCTAGGACTTGGGTTTTTGACCAGAGACTGAATTTGTGTTCTCGATCTAAGACTGGATTAGGATAATCGACTCAATATTGGATTAGGGTTCTTGGTCCAAGATTAGATTAGGGTGCTCGACCTAAGAGTGAATTAGAGTATTCAAACTGAGATTCAATTTGGTTTCTAGACTCGAGACTTGATTTGGGTTCTCGAAGCGAGATCATATTTTGGTTGTCGACCCTGGATTGGATTTGGGCAACTCTAATATCCTAATAGGTTCATCAAATGACTCTAATATCCTGATGAAGTGACAAACCCATTAAGTGACCCTAATATCTCAATGGGTCAATGGGAAACTCTATTATCCTAATGGGTTTATCAGGAAACTCTAATATCTCAATGACTAAGCAATAAAACTGTTGAGCGACTCTCATATCTCAACGGGCCATTGGCCAACTCTAATATCCCTATGGATCTATGGAGAGAATCTAATATCTTGATAAAATCACCAAGAAATTCTAATATCTTGGTGAATAAAAATAGCCATCTAACAATTCTAATATCCCGATAAAATCCACCAAGCGACTCTAATATCTTGGTAAATCAAAATGGTCATCAAGCGAATCTAATATCCCTATGAAAACCACTAAGAGACTTTAATATCTTGGTAGGATAGTGAGCGACTCCAATATCTCTCTAGAAACAAACTTTAATATTTCAACATATCAAGGAAAACTATACCGTCAGGATACTTTAACAAATCCAATATAGGCTAGAGATTGTGCCGTCAGGATACTTCAACAAATCCAATATAGGCTGGGTAGTAGATGCTTAAAAATGTTTGCGTTGGCAGAAATGAAGATTCATCTTGTTCTCTATTCTTGGGGATGCGCCTTTGTCTTGCCTCAACTTCAGCTCTTCTAGCTGGATTGATCTTATCTTTATCTTAGACCTTTGTCTTGATCTTTTATCTTTTATATCTTCATTCTTTTAAGGTTCTTACTTTCTTCTTTTGTTCTTCCTTTTGTAAAAAATTTTGGCAAAAAATTTAATTATTTTTTAGCTAACCCTCATATCTTCTCATTGTTCCCTGTGTGGCAAAATATTGAAAATGAGTATAAAAATATTTTGTACATGCATAAAATTAAGAATTGAAAAGAGGAAGTTTTGCCCCATGTGTAGGCTCAAACCAATGATTTTTTTCCAATGTAGGCTTTGATCAATGTTTGTGATCTGTCTCATTCTTTGCATAAGCATGCATCTCGTCTTTCTTTTCTAATAGCCCTTTCATGCCCCCCTTGATTCCATATCTGCTTCATGTTGTTTACTTCACAGGGTGTCTACTTTTCAAAGAATAGGCAACACAAGATAACAAAATTCAATGTGATATGTCATGTAGTGTTTGTATGCATGATATGCATGAATAATATTTATAGTGGTTCTATTAACTCACACACTGAGGTGATAAGTTGAAGTGCTTCCATGGATTCCTTCCAGATACTTGTTCAAGTCTTTCATTGGAATCGCAGAGGACTTTATATTTTTGGCTTTTATTTTCAAGTTGTTGAAAACATGAGCAGTGGGGCCCAAGCAACATAGTTAGAGACACAAGAAACATCCACTTCAACACATTTGATTGGTGACTACTTCTTAACCTTGCAATTGATCCTTTCATTTGCCCACTTTTACCCAATATGTCCTTTGAGGTTAGACAATTCAATACACTTCCATAAACTTGGATGCTCGTATGATAAAAATACTTTTTTAATCTTAAAATCATATTTTGGCTTTGTCAAATTAGTGTCATTGCACCTCAGGACTCAACTTTCCAAATTAATATATCTATAACACAATAACCCTATTTACCATACTAAACTCAGGAATCAATTCTATTTGAGCAAGAACTGTTGCACTTCAGATAGGCACATACACATTACTTGGCCAAAGGTCTTATTGAGTTTAAATATTATCTACCTCATATGCATGCTTATTCAAACAATCTTCACTAATAGACTCTACCTACCAAAAGAGATCAATAGGTCTTTAATAGGCTTGAAATGGGGTCTATAAGGGATACCAATTAAATGAAAGCCATTTTCAAATCAGAGCTAATGTGGTACTACTAACAAACCTTCACACTATAAACATCCTTGTTGGAACTATACGTTGTTGGAAGCATTCTAAAATTTTGGGCAACATTTCCTTCTTCTAGGCGCCTTGTTATCTGGCTTTGTGAATAGAGTTTGAATGTTCTTCCATCATTTGGCACAATTCTTAATTCTTTCCTTTTGCAAAAACTCAGGACCATTATTTTGTTCTTTTCCCTTTGGAATATCAATGACTTTCAAGATAGCGGACTTGGAGCTGTATTGGATAAGATGGTCTTTTTCCTATTATCTAATTTTATTTGGGTTTTTGGTAGGGTTGGACTAATTCAAGCCAATCTGTCCTCTAAGTGGAAATCTTTTGATGCTTCAGGTGAGAAGAACTCTATTGGCTTTTTGAACCAGCCTTTTTGGATAATCGCCTTTTTTTAGGGTTTTCTTTTCTTTTCTTTCCTTTTCTTTTTTCTTTTTTTCTTTTTTTTTTTTTGGTTTTTTTTGTTTTTTTGTTTTATTTTTTTTGGTCCTAGTTCTAAGCAAGTTGTATTGTTTGCACCATTCTAAGCTTCTGACTATGGATGAGTGGATTAAAGTGAGTCTGATTAGAGTGAGACCGCTTCGGTGAGGACGGACCCTTCAGAATTCAGGTAAACTTTAACTGTCTTTGTGGTCTTAACTATACATCCTTTTCTTTAATCTTTTTTCCCTTTTACTCTTTAGTGATCATTAGACTTACCATAAGTATCACAATAGATTAGGGTAGGTTGTTGGGATTTGCAAGCCAAAAAACGTAAGCTTAAAATTTCATGAAGGCTCAAAGGGATAAACTATGGATTAATATTAATAAGGCGGATACTAGTTGTTGGCTTACCAAAAAATGCCTAGATCATTTCTCCCTTAAATAAGCAAAGTTCAATTTCACGTCAAAAGCTCGTCAAAGCATGTTCTAAGATCAACTAGGACCTAAAAAAAGGTAATTCTGTAGGAGCTCTCTCTAAGTAAGTATACATAACTCAATGTTATAAAATAACTCCCTTGTCTAGTAAAGTCATTCAAATTATAATGCATAGATATACTAATTCATGAATATCAAGCTAGATTCGTTATTGATTGAGCACTAAATGAACAAAGACTTGCAAAAATTTAATAAAAGTAATTTATTCAAACAATCTTAATTTAAAAAATATAATTGTTCCAAAAATATTAAAGAAAGCATAAATAAAATAAGGAGCACTAAGCCCAAGAAATTTTGTTGAATTATAATCAATGGTGCTTCAACTAGTTGGACATGTTAGGTGCAATGGTCATCACCTCCTCATCCACAATTCCTCCCTCTACATCTTGAAAAGATGATAAGAAAAAACTTTCCATCATTCCTCCTTCTATCATGAAGTTCGTTAGTGGTAGCACTTTTGCAAACTTAGACAAAGGATTGCTTTTAGTGTTGGGTTTATTAGGCTAAGACAACTTGCCACTATCGATCAAATCTTAGATCTCATGCTTTAATTGAATACATCTATCTATCTCTTGCACATGCACTAGATGGAATTGACATAAGGCCTTGGCATCAAAGCTTAATGGCAGAGGACTTAGTAAAGGTCGAAGAGCCAATGGCTATAATAGCCCATTTTTCTGTAACTTGTTGAAAATCCAAGATAGAGGTTTTTCCAACTCTGAAAACTATCTTCTATTTGCTTGACCAGTTGTTACATTAACATCCATTAATTTCTGACTGCCAGACTGACAATTCTCCCTCTCATTCCTTCTTTCAAAAAATGATTTTTCTCCCTTTCCCAATCTTTAATTTACAAGCTAGCTTGGAGAAGATCTTTGAAATATCTAATAAGAGTGTGAGATATCCTCTCACAAAGATTAGGTAACACCCCTCTCATAATCATCCTAATCTGGTCTGACTCATCGGGCTTCTTCTTAAGCAACACGGCCTTATTTCTCTACCTCTTCACATAATCCATAAAGTTTTTATTCTGTTTCTGCCTTATAGACTCAACCTCCATCAAAGTGACCTCCAACTCAACATACCCATATTGTTGAATGAAGGCTTTGTGCAACAAATTCCAGTTCTTTTTACTATTTTCTTCTAAGGTGTTGAACTAGTTTTGCACAACAGGATCTAATAAGAGCATGAAATATTGTAGAGTTTGAGTTTTAGTAGCTTTGACAGACTGCATGGCAGTGATGTACTACTTAACATGTAGGTAAGGATTTCCTATACCATTGTATTTAGCAAAGGAAGACATCTTGAACTTGTAAGGTACTTCTTCATCTTGTTCCATCAGCTTGTCTACCTCCAACATCTCTTCAGTTTTCAACTTCTTTTCAAAAGTTTTCTCCAAATCAGCAATCATCTTCTCCAAATCGAAAGTCTCAGTCTTCTCAATAGTTGATTTCTCCACAACCTTCAGCTCTTTCTTCTTATCTTGAGGATCTTGAAAATACTGAGCCTAGTCATAATTATCATCAATAACTACCTTGTCATCATCGAAGGCTACTTCACCAACCTTAGCCTTTCCCTTGTCTTTTTGGTTCTTAGTACTAGCAGATGTTTTGGCAGTGTTCCCTAATAATACAACTAGTTGGCTTTTTATGGTCTCAGCTAGGACCCCCTTTAGTTCTCTCACCTTGGCATTGAGGGCATCATCCACCATCTTTTGAATCTGTTCAGGTTCCATTGCTTTTGGTGAGAAGCTGACTGAGTCGTTGCTGGATTCTACATCACTGGCATAGGTCAGGTGGTTGTAGGCTCTTGAACTACTGTACCCTAGGGCTGGGAGCCAGAAATGATTAATGACATGTGATGCAATGCATGCATGTATGCATGGATGTACAAATAACAAACAATCAAAAAGAGTAAAGACGTCCCTTCCAACCTTATATCACCCATACACGAATGTCGAGTCTCTTTTTCTAGGTATATAGTTAACAAATTATTAAATTGGGATATATTATTTTTGAACAATTCACTCAGACGGTTTAACTAATAGTTGTATTTTCAAATTTAGAATTCCTACTATGATAACTCCCATTAATTAAGTCTTAATCCATTAGGTCAACAAAAGATAGCTTTTATGCTATATTAGATTAAAACTAAATTTAAAGGTTTATCATAAATAGATTTCCCATTTGAAAAAGCAACTAATGATCCATGCTTCAAATAAGCCCATGATTAATAAGTGTTAGTGTAAACTAGGCCGACAAATGATTTTAAGTATTTCATAATTGACCTAAATAGTTGTAAGCCCATTTAAGATAAAGGTTTTAGTAATAAAAATCCAAACTTGGGTTAATAGTTTTTAAAGAAATGGTTTTTGTTTATAAGCCCAATGCTAAAAGGTTCTAAAAATAATTTTTAGGCTTTGTATTTGGGCCACGAGCTAAAACAATTTTTGACCCATCTTATAAAAGATTGTATGTATAAAAGACCATCTTGGAAAATGGATTTTGAAAAAATTTTGGACTTTTGGGATTAAAAAAATTATTTTGGGCTTACAATATAATTAGGTCATATTAGGAATGAAAAAACCAAATAAGCCATGATTCAAACCAAGATATATTACTCATAGTCAAACAATAAGCATTTGGGTAAAAAACTAAGGAAGTAACTAGGCCAATTACATGAGCTTTAGTCTTTGGGTTGAAAAGCTTAGGTTCCCATAGCAAGTATATACCAAAGGTACAAGGCTATGAGTGGTTATGCCATGCTCGATCTCCATATATTGAGCAAAAGTATAGTATCCTTTACATAACACAACATTGTTAACACGGGCGTCCAAACTCATGTATACAATACAAACTAAGATGATTCAATGGACAACAACATAATAAGAAAGAATAAAATAATATAAAGACCAACGAAATCAACTTCTCTTATCCCTAGTGGAGTCGCCATTGTGAGCGGAGATTTTTGCCTCTGCTCCCAGTGGAATGGTTTTTGTGACTTCGGCACTATTAAGATCTGGGCCTTAATCCATAGAAAATAAAGTCACCACCCGGATGGGTTGAAAAAAAGAAAGGGGTGGGTGATTCTATTCCTAAGAAATCTCCAACCCCTAATGGGATTGGAAAGTTGGAAATGTATGGGGAAGATGAGAATGACCCAGCACCCTATAACTCCCGGTTCCTTGGAACTGATATTCTTTTTAGGTCCAAATATTATTAAATTTTTAAAAATTATGATATCATCCATATTACATACAATTTAAAATAAATAAATATCCATCATTTTATTAAAATAAAACAAACAAAATAGGCACCCACTTTGATGGAAACATGCCTTTAGAATGTCGAAAGTCCAAAAAAAAAGTAAAATAAACAAATTAGGACACCCACCATAAGTGGAAATGTGTCCTTTACAATAGTCCCAAAATCCTTAAACGATAATTTAAATTACATAATAAAAAATGAGGCATCCACGAAGTGGAAACATACCTTTTACAATCTTAAAATCTAAATAAACAATTAAGAAAATAAATTAAATCATTCAAACATAACAATTAAAAATAAAACATCTATTGTAAACCAAATAAAATAAATCATCAATGGTAAAGCAAGTAAGTCAAACAAATAACCAATCATTGCATAAACAATTGTAAATTAGGGCTAAACTAACGAAGTTAAAGTTAGTTATAAAAATTACAATTTACAAATAGATCTTAATATTAACCCATTAATGAAATATAGGGCGTGATGCCAAGGGTCGTGCTTATGGCAGTCCCACTTGATTATACAAATTAAAGTTTTTCCTAAACTATGGTTTTATATTTATACAAATTAAGATTTTTCCTAAACTAGGATTTTACATGTAAATTAGGGTTTTAATTTTAGAAAAATAGTATTAGGGTCTAGTTTTAGAAAAATATTATTAGGGTATTAAGGTTTTGGATATCAGGGTTCAGGGTTTTACAGATTTAAGTTTAGGACTTAGGGTTTAGAAGTTAGGGTTTTGGCTTAATAATACATATTAAATATGCAACCTAATGTTAACCAAAAGACTAGGGTTTAAGATATATAAAATTGTGCTTTAAACAAATTAAATTATGTAACAAAGCTTTGAATTGTATTGAACTAGAATTGTTTCCTACTGGATGAATTAAAACTATGGGTGATTAATCTTAATTTATTTTTACTAGATTGAGCTATAGTATGAAGATATCATGCGATTTCAAAACAAATTAAATTTAAGAATTCAAACCTGCGTTCGTTGGTTCCACCCAATGTGATATGCTGGACCAAGCTCGTGTCTTTGAAGTCCTGGATCAATAAAAGTATTTTTGGTGCCATTTGCTATTGCCTCATCTCTGTGTGAATTGTTGCTTTATGTTCCTAGTTAATAATTGCTAATTGCTCTTTGTGTTAATTACTTACTGCCTCTTAGTTGACGATCCCCTCTTGCTGCTTTTAATCATCCATTTATAGGCAGATAATGGTTTAACCCTAAAACCTAATATGATAATCCGAAGTTAAATAAAAGTCTAGCTTGATTAGAAAATTTAAATTGCTGGCCGAAATTAAGGTTCATGTTGATTTGGCACATCTAAATCAATATGGAGCCAACTCATGTCGATTTGGGCATCCAATATAATTTCAAGCTTTTAAATTAGGTTTAGACTCTTTAAAAATATAATGGACCGAGATAGACTTCTTGAATTTAAACCGGCCATAATTTAAGGGTCTACAAATTTTTACTCAGCTAGCAAGTGTATAAATTGATCATTATCAGGGGTGAAGCAAGGACTCTAATAGAAGAGGGGTGAAATTTCTCTTAAAAGTATGGTTTTTGTCCCTAATTGTCCCTCTCTGTTTTTATTATAATGCTCGTTGTACCTTGTCATCACTTTTATAAACTTGTTAACATGTTAATAAACCATTTTTATTTATAAAAAAGAATTAAATTAATAAAAAAATGTTAATATATATGCATACATACTCATAAATATATGTAATGATACATAAAAATAAAATAAAGAGAAAAAAAGAATTTTCAACATATAAATATTTTGAATTGAAACTGAATCTTTAATATGATTTTTTGAGAAATAATTGAAGTAAAAATTAACACAAAATATTAAAAGTAAAAAATAGTAAAAGCAAAAGTAAAAGCAAAAAAGAAGAAATTAAAAAATATATTAAAAATATAAATTTTGATTTTGTATTATTTTTCAATTTTTCTTCTTTTTTATTGTGTTTCCAATTTCTTTTTAATCGCTTAATTAATTAAATGAGTTTAAACTAATTTGATTGAAAAGTTTGTATCTTTCTTTAATTTCCTTTTTTTTTTTTGGCATTCGAAGAATATCAATTTCTTTGTCAAGTTTTTAGAAGAAAAATATATTTAATTATGAAATAAATAATTTATTGATATTTTTTTCTTGCATAAGCTAAAAAAAAGGGGATAATTTAAAATTTTGAAGCAAAATAAATTATAAATTCTAAAAATTTTAATAAATACATATAAATAGTTTTTTTTCAATTAAATAATTTTAGCATATTTATCATTTTTTTTAAAGAGAAGGTGGGCAATACCACCAAGCTTCGGCATGGATCATTATACATATATGTTTACTCATAAAGTTATCCTCCAAGCTTCATCTGATATGTATGGATTGTAAACCCTCATTAAATACCAAACTTCGTATTTCTCCCTAGAGTCACGATTTTCCCTTTATTTTTTATAGCTTTTTCTTTTATTTGTGAAGAGTTCAATTTTATAATTATCAAGTTATAGCCCACAGCCCTTTACTAGATTCCTTTGAGGAAAATAAAAATTTAACATACTTTCATAGTTAACAGTTGCTCTTAGTCTCCAGCACCATGTCCGTCGGCTACTTAGCATAGCTCCATCTCTAAAATGGGGAAAAACTATAACTATTACGATTTAAAATCTGTACCTTCTATATTTTTTATTCATTTCTTACAAAAATAGCATTAATGCTATTGGTTTTTCTCCATATTTTCTTTAATTTATAACATTTATTAATAAAATGATTTGAAATACATATTATTAATATAATTCAATAATTTATAACTTATAAATTATTTATTAAATATATATTATAAAATATGTTGTATATTATTGATATAATATAATTATTAATAATATATTTGTCACACCTCACTCTCTATAGCTAAGAGTGGGCATAAACTGTGCACGAACAGAGTTTTCTTTATATCTTAAGAAAATCATAATATAAAATCTACTATATAATCACTGTTCAGAGTCCAAACATTTAATATTCTTCACATATACTTGACTATAGGTATAATCTTTGAAATTATCCTTCACAATAACATAAGCAATCTCACATAAGATCAAGCTGCAAAAACTAATTTATTGGCCCAATCTTTCTACATACGGATGGAATCAAAAGGAGAGGAAATTCTATTAAGTTATTATCTAACAATATCTGAAAATATTAAAATGAATAGAGCAAGTATAACTATTCAGCGAGTAGATAATTATATAACAAAGTGGAACAAAAAAAGTTTTCTTATATACTTCTAATAAATATTCATACAGCTGCAAAATTATTATTTTTGCTTATAATATTGTTGATAATAAATTTGTAATATTAATCATAAAATTAAACATACATCTTTATACACTGAGAATATATAATCCATGGACTACAACAGTATCTTAACCGCCAATAAACACATATGTAAGTAATCACACACATGTTAATAGTCTAAGAGCATATGCTAACATCTTTGACACAATTATGATGCTAACAGCCTAAGAGCAATAATGCTTGTCAAACACATGTGCAGAGCTATCCCTAAATGATGAACAACCTGATATACACTCCAAAAGCTATATGTATATAAAGTATTGTCCTAAAGGTACTATATAATATATCTATAAGTCCGTCAATTCCTCAAAAAACCAATCATCAAGGTACATCTATCAGAAAATATATTTTTGAGTGTATTAAGAGTATTTATTCGGTTGCATCAATAATAAATCATTATTTTATAATTCAAATATCAAGATACCATTATTTGTTCCCAAATTATAAATACTAATAAAGAAAAATTACTTCTTTCAAAATTTCTTTATGAAAACTGATTTTCATCATAAAATAAATTTAACAATTCATATATATAAATAATTTAATAAAATATCAATATTATATAATTATCTATTAACCTAGACCAAAAGATATTTTCACTTAGGCTACAGGATTGCTTTTATGTTCCACTCCTACTGTTGGATACATTTATAAGGTGATATAATAATTGTACCACCCTTATACCTTATATACATATAATACATACACCTAATATATATAAAATACACATTTATAGTATAAGAATGTCACAATTCAGTTTATTAAAAATCATCAAATTCCCAACTTAAAATTTTAGGCATTTAAAATGTATATTTTAAAAAATAAATAACATATTCTTTATTAATTTTCGGTACCCAAAATAAGTATTTTATATAAAATCTATGGAAAAAGTTCGCCACAGTTTTGTCTATAAATTGAAAATCCCAAAAAATTTCAACAATATTCAACCTGCAAAAAAAATACACTCCTAATAATAATAAATCAAATATTTCACCCCCAACTTCTCAATCTTTCACAATTTCCTCAAAACATTTATATATGTACATATATATATAACATATATACAATCCTATATCACAAAATTAGTCTAAAAATTCATTATAATTTACAATACTCCCAAAAACATAAACATAAAATACATAATGATGAAATGTACTATAGCATAGAATATATACATATCAGCAACTGGCTCTGATCCTATAGTAGCAAAATCGCCTTGAGCTCAAACAACCTCATTTCTAGACCTAACCAGGTCAAGATGAACTCTCCTAATCTATTGGATCAACCCAATCACCTGCGTGATGAATTTTAATAGCGCTAAGCTAAAAGTCTTGATGTATATACTTTAATAATAGTGAAACTTTAAAAGGAAAGATAATGCATTATGTTGTATCATGACATTTCTTAATGTAATATTCAATTCCACTTTACTTCACGTTTATAATTCTTTTTATGCATCACATTAACACATACATAATCATTGGGCCCAAATAACTTAATATACTATTCAAATCTCAGAGTTACTGTTTTAATTTTTTTTTGACACTTAGTGTCTAGCCTGAAGGCAATACAAGTGATGCTCAGCGTCTAGCCCAAAGGCAAAGGCAAATCATAGTGACTTCCAACGTCTAGCCTAAAGGCAAATCATATATCAGTGTCACCCAGCGACTTGCCCCAAAAACAAATGATGAGAATAATCTCATAGGCATACCGCCGTACACAAAACTCCAAAAACTGAATAATATACTAGGCAACATAAAAATAGTACATATTTTTCAAAATCAATTTTTCTATCACATTTCTTCTTTTTCTTATTTTTCTTATTCATAACAATGTCAAATCACTTTAATTCATTATTTCTTATCACTTTTATCACAGTATATGTCATTTTGCATTACAATCATATTACCCAATCATTTTTTTGGTTTTTCTAACATAAATCACATTCCATTCATTTTAGCCATTAATAATGGATTTTTATAATGCATATGATGCATACTCATCATTTCACATGCCATATCACCATGTACATGAATATTCAAATAGTCAAGTAGCTTAACACATTTTCTATCCAAAATGTGTTAAGTCAAATTAAATATAAATACATTTAAATTATCAAAAGTATGTGCATACTTTTATAATGAAAAAAAATTTAAAGAACAATGCAAAATGCTTTTACTTTGAAATTTTCAATGTGACATGTAGACACATAATAAAAACTTATACATTTTCCTTATAAAGCCATTATATGATACGTTCACATGCATTTCATGCCTCTAAACACATATATATATGCACTTTTCATGTTAATTCACACATCAAAAAAGCAAAGTCTTAATTTCTAAATACAATATAATATGCCATTCTTAAGGAATTACAATATAAATCTATCAAAATATGTACTAACTTTAACTAAGATCACTTCCAAGCTAAATGTACACCTTTCCCTTCACTTCCCTCAAGTGTCCTTCACCACTAGGTATGGACAACTTGATTCTACTCCACACTAATCCAAATATGGATGTATATAACACATTAGAATCATATTTTTAGGTGTTTTAACCATTAACTACCAACTTAGCATCAATTCTTCCAACTTTCACATTTTTGGTCCAACCTTCTTTAATTCTTGAACTTCATTCTAATCAATTCTAAATGTTAATTTGTATTCATATTCATCCTTAAAATCATATTAGAATATGATTTAAATAATTTAATTCAATTCACATCAATTCTTTAATAATGTTCTACCAAAACCTTAAATCACCTTCTTTAATTTTGGAACTCTATTCCAACAACTTCTAAATGATAATTTAAGTTCAAATATATCTTTAAAACTATATTCTAAGACACTTTAAACAATTAAATTCAATTTAAACCATTTCTTTATAAGAGTCCCAAGGAAACCCACAATTCCTCTCTACTTCATCCAAACTCCAACCAAACTTATGCAATTCAAACAATTAACTATAAAATCATTGTTTACTAATCAAATTAGTATCATCCATTCCCATTCCCATAAATATGATATGCCTAATCACATATTTATATCTTTCAATAGAACTTCAAAATTGTGAAAGAAAGCTTACTAGTTTGTTGGAATTCACCAAAACTTCCTTTGATTCTTGAAAATCCTTGCAAAAATTAGTATTTGGATGAAGCTAAAACCTCCCTTGGTTCATCAATGGTGGGTTCATCCATGGGCTAGAAGAAGAAGAAGAAGAAAGTTTTTAACTTTCCTTCATCCTTTCTTAACCACTTGTATATATATATTTTAATAATTAATTATTTAATTAATAAATATTAATATTTATCATTTAATGTCTTCCACCACTCAAAATAATTTAAATTTTGAATTATTTTGGTATGGTTATTATTTTAATTAATTAATTATTTTTATTTTATTCCAATTTTCTATCTTCCATTAATAATTAATTTAATTTAATAATTTAATATATGCCAAAACTTAAATGTGATATTAAATGATTTTATTTGAATACATTGTGTGTAGGCATTAAAGAGAGATGATTTGTCCAACCCTAGTGTTGAAGGGCAACTTGAAAGTGAAGGTTTATGGGAGATTTTGAGCTTGCTTTTGATCAAGACTTGAAACATAACCATTAACTTCAATTATACCGAACACCAACCATTTTTCTATTAAGAATTGATTTTTTTTCACCATAATATTCTTTTACTCACTCTAGTATTTTCTTCTTCATCACAAATTCATAAACATACTTGCTTCAACAATATAGGTTAACAATTACTATGATATTTGATTTTACTTTCGACTCTTTTGAATCAAAATATACTATTCACATTTCTATCATTTTATTGATAAATTACTAAAGAATGCTACAAAATATTTTATACTATATAATTCAAATTAAATATTATCCATAGTATATACATGTGTTAAGTTGTATCACACATCTGTATAAAATAAATCCTTTATGACTCAAATAAATACCTCACCAATTCACAACACAATCATATTTTCTCTATATGTATACCTATTTGAATTTAATTTTTACAATTTTTCTCCAAGTTGACAACACAACATATAAATTCTATACTCTTAATATGTATTCAATTAATACCGCATCAATTTTTTTTTTCTCATTTCTCTTTTAATACTCATAGTTTTCATCAAACCATAAATTTATTTCCATACAAAAATACATAACCAAATATTTTTATATCTATTAATTTATATCCAACCAAACATTTGTATAAGGATATAATCCTCATGTATATAATCCAACAACTTAATAATATACTCATTTATTGAACCAAAAGGTTAATAGCTTTCCTGAATTACAATCAAATTCAATCCTCAATTTTCATTTAGTTATCCTTGTATTTTGCATTTCACATAATAAACCATCTATGCATATTCATATTTTAAATGCTTATATTCATTTTTCACATATTTACAAATTCATATGTAAATTTTTATAATTTTCTTCATTTATTTGTTATATAAAATTTAGTTTGTTCTCCAATTTCATAATTCCGCTGATTTCCAATTTCATATCAATCTCAATTTTTAACTTTTCATTCATCATTGAATCTTCACTAGAGATTGAAAACTCTTAGTCATTTACCCATGTGCACTAGACACTTGTATGGACTTAGATTTAAAATTTTAATTTTTCTAAGTTGATTTACTACATTTAAAAATTAAGTTCTCCAAACCCACAAATTTTATTTCTTTAACAGTTTCTTTGGCAATACCAATTAATCCATTTTGTTCAGGTATCAACCTTGATTAAAATTTACGAAATTCTAAACATATATTCTAGAAATACATATGATCTTGTGTGTAAATATTCATATTTTATGGGTCCATTTGTTATAGTTTCTAAATACATTTCTCAACTTCTATACACTCTGAATTGTTATAATAGCTCTAATAATTTATATTCTTATATTTTTCTTAAATAGCGAATCATCTCTAAAAATAATGAAATTTCATACATCATACAGTAACACATAGATAAATATTCAATTAAAATTTTAGGCCCATTTATTATCTCTAAATAAGTATACAAATTTGAACAAAATCAATTTACAGAACATGAGCAAAATTTCCATCAACCTTCATACTTATCATATTTTTACTAATTCCATCCACTTAAATCAAATGAATAATACTTAACATACCAAAAACTCAATTTAAGTTCACTTTAATCTTTCATAACTTAATCGGCCAAATACTATTTAATTCCCTTACATTTAATCCTCACCAAATTACATACCAGTCTTTCTTATTTTTAATTTTTATTTAACAGTACTTTTCTTTCTCTTTTCCATCAATCTCATACTTATACATGTCTTAACTATATAACACTATTATCATTATCATCCTTAACTTTAGACATAACTCATTTAATACAATATTATCTCACATATATATATATAATAGCCATTTAATTTTATATACATTTTCTTCCACAATCTTAAAATTCAATTCTATTTCTTTAAAAACACTATTCATGCATATATATAAACACCATCTCATATATATATATATAAACACTCATTATGTATTAAAATAATAATTTATTTTAAAGAAACTAATTCAATCATTTTCTACACAAATCCCCTTTCTCTCCCTTATAAACCGACCTAGGTCAAGAACCTCAAACTTAGGCTTTGATACCAAAATAAATGTAATGCTCTTATACCCTATATACGTATAATACATATTTCAAGTATATATAAAATATGCTTATACAGTATAAGAATGTCACAATTCAATTTATTAAAAATCCTCATATTCCTAGCATAAAATTTCAAACATTTAAAATATATATTTTAAAAAAATAAATAAAATATTCTTTATTAATTTTAGATACCCAAAATAAGTATTTTATATAAAAATCTATGGAAAATATTTGCTAGAGTTTTGTTTGTAAATTGGACATCCTAAAAATTTCAACAATACTCAACCTGCAGAAAAATACACTCCCAATAATAATAAATCAAACATTTCACCAAACTTCTCAATCTTCCACATTTTCCTCAAAACATTTAAATATGTACACATATATATAAAACATATATACAATCTCATATCACAAAATTAGTCTAAAAATTCTTTATAATTTCAATACTCCCAAAAAACATAAACATAAAATACATAATGAGGAAATGTACTATAGCATAGAATATATACATAGAAGCAACTCAAGCTCAAGCTCAAAACAACCTCAAGTCTAAACCTGTCCAGGTCTAGATGAACTCTCCGGATCTACTAGATCAACCCTATCACATGTGCAATAAATTTTAATCACGCTAAGCTAAAAACTTAGCGGTATATACTTTGATAACAATGAAACTTTAAAAGAAAAGACAAAGCATTATGTTGTATCATGACATTTCATAATGTAATATGCAATTTCACTTTACATTTATCATTCTTTCTAGGCATCAAATTAACACATACATAAGCATTGGGCAATACAAGTGATGCCCAACGTCTTATCTAAAGGCAAATCATAGTGACGTCCAACGTCTAGCCCGAAGGCAAATAATGTATTAGTGATGCTCAGTATCTAATCTCGAAGGCAAATGATGAGAATAATCTCATAAGCATGCCACCAAACACAAAACTATGAAAACTAAATAATATACTAGGCAACATATAAATAGTACATATTTTTCATAATCAATTTTTCTATCACATTGATTTTTTTTTCTCATTTTTCTTATTCATAACAATGCCAAATCACTTTAATTCATTATTTCTTATCACTTTATCACCATATATGTCATTTTGCATTACAATCATATTACCCAAACATTTTTGGATAATTCTCACATAATTCACATAAACCACATTTTACTCATTTTCGCCATTAATAATGGCTTTTCATAGTGCATATAATGCATACTCATCATTTCACATGTTATATCTATAACATCCAAAATTTTAAAAAAATTAATAAAATAAATTAAAATTTAATTGGATAAATTAAATAAATAATTTTAAATAAAAAATAAAAAAATTTAAATGAAAAAGTGGAATGTATATGTGATATATATGCAAAATATGCATAATATATGCATATTAACAAAAAAAAAGTCAACTCTTATAAAGGAAAAGTCAAAATCAAAGGACATTTTTAATTAAACTTTGGAAATTAAAATTTGTAAAATTAATTCAAAAATATTTTATTTTTATGTGGAATGTATTTTTATTAAATAATTAATTAAAAATATAAATAATATATATATATATATATATATGGTCTTTAAGAAAGTGGATGGAGAGAGAAATTTCATTTTGGTCTTCTTCTTTTTCTTTCTCAAAGGGCCGAATTTTCCATGGGAGTTCAAGGCAAGCTTTTGATTCTTCCAAGCTTTCAAAATTGAAGGATTCAAGGATGGTTTTAGTGATTTTCACTTGAAAAAGTAAGTTCTTTAACTTTTTCTTTGGATTTCCATGGAAATTAATAATATGTGTGTTTTGGGTTTTTATGTGATATGTTTTAATTTTCTATTTGGGTATAAATGAAATTATTTTAAGTAGTTAACAATGATTTTAAGGTTAGATTAAAGAAATGATTAAGTTTGAATAAAGATTGGTGAATAGAGAGAATTTAGGATTAAGGGAGAATTGGACTTTTGAATTTATGGGTTTTAATTGTGCAATTTGATTCAAAATGAGTTTTTTGGATGCATAAGCAAGCATTTTAAAGTCAAATGATGGATTTGGTTGAGTTTGGATAGAGTTTGAAATTGAAAGTGGCGATTTAGGGTTTTGGAAAAGAGATTTTTCAAAGTTAGTGAATTGATTGGTTTTATTGTTTAAAGCAAGTTCTTTAGTGATAAAAGTGATGAATATAAGCTTGAAATGATAATTGGATTAAGTTGGAATGAAAAACCGTCAATGGGGAAGGTTATGCCATTTTAGGATTTTGGACATAAGTTTGTGCTTATGTAATGTAATTGTTTTAATCATGTTATAATATGTTTTTAATAAAATAAATAAACTTAAAACACTAAATTGATTGGTTCAATATGGTTTTCCAATGTTAAAGTGAGGTTAGCTTTACCTTTGGGATTATAGTTTGAAAGATATTTAATTATGGTTTAAGATTGAAAATGCCTTTAAATGTGATACTAAATAGTTATTTATGATCACATTTTGTATAGGCATTAAGGAGAATTGATTTGCCCAATCCAACTATTGAAGGGCAAGTTGGAAGAGAAGGTTGGTGTTAGTTTTGTGGCTTGCATTTGGTTGCTTTTAAAGTTATGTACAAACTTTGGATAAATTGGTTATATTTGTATTACATTGGGCTTAACATATTTTGGATTGAAAAATGTGTTATGTTACTTGATACATGGAACATGTATGAATAATGTGCTATGACATGTGTAATGTCATATATGTATTAAATGCATTATGAAAAGCCATTGTTAATGGCTAAATAGTGTAAAATGTTAAATGTGTGTATTATGTGAAAATGACCCAAAGTGTTTGGATAATGTCATTTATTGTATATGCATTAAGGGCATTATTAAAAAGGCCATTGGTGATAGCTAAAGTACATAAAATGTGAATCATATGTGGATTATATGAAAGTACCAAAAATATTTGGGTGATGTGTTTTGAGGTAAAATGTGATGCAATGTGTTGATATGATGGAATGTGATGAATTGATATTGCTATAAATGAGAAAAGTGAGAAAAGTGAGAAAAAGATGAGAAAATAAGGCAATATGCCTAATAGATAATGAAAAATAAGGCAATGTGCCTAGCTTGATTATGAGAAAATGTGAAAGAAATTGATAATGATAAATGTGAATTAATTGTATGCCTAGTATGTTATTCAATTTCTAGAGTTCTGTATTTGTCGGCATGCCTAAGAGGTTATCCTCATTATTTGCCTTTGGGGCTAGCATTTGAACAATTATTGATTTTCCTTCGGGCTAAACACTAGGCGTCACTTGCCTTCGGATTAGACACTGGGTGTTAATATGGACCAAAATAGTAACTCAGAAATTTGAATCACATATTAGATCTTTTGGGCCCATGCTTGTGTTTGTTCTTATGTGAATTATTGAATGATTAAATAATATGATTTAAAATGAGTTTGGATGCCACATTGTGACAGCATAAAAACATTTTGTATTGGCATTTCTTTACAGTTTTATTATTATCGAAGTTTATACCATTAAGCTTTTAGCTTAGCGTAATTATAATTTATCTAATAGGTGACAGGGGCGATCCGATAGAGCCGGAGAGTTCTACTAGACCAGATCGGTTCTAGATTAAAGTTGCTTGTTGAGTTAATTTTGCTACATCAAGATCAGAGCCATTTTACCATTATGCATATATATATATATTATAGTACAATTTGTTATGATGTATTTTATGATTATATTTTTGGAGAATAAATTGCAAATTATAAAGAATGTTTTGGGATAAATTGTGTAATGTGGGATTTTAAATGTGTTTTAATATGAGTATGTATGTTTATAAATGTTTTGAGAAAATATGCAGAAATTGTGAAGTATTGGTGAAATGGTGATGCAATATTTTTTGGAGTTATTTTATGTAGGTTGTGATTTTGTTGAAATTTTAGAAATATCCAAATTACAGACAAAACTCTAAAAAATGTTTTTCAAAAATTTTCGTGTAAAATTGTAATTTTGATAACTATAATAAATAAGAATATTTTATTACTAAAGATATATAATTTTTAAAGTATTTGAGAATTTATATTGTAAAGTGAAAAATTTTATTAAACTGGATTGTGATATTTTTATATCGTATAAGCTTATTTTACATATATTGGGTGTATATATTATAAGTATATAGCGTATAAGGGTGTTACAATATCACCATGTACATGAATGTTCAAATAGTCAAGTAGCTTAACACATTTTCTATCTAAAATATGTTAAGCTAAAGTAAATGCAAACACATTTAAATTATCAAAAGTATGTACATACTTTTATAATGAAAGAAAATTTAAAGAACAATGCAAAATACTTTTACTTTGAAATTTTTAATGTGGCATGTAGACACATAATGAAACTTATACATTTTCCTTATAAAGTCATCATATGACATGTTTACATGCATTTCATGCCTTTAAACACATATCTATACACTTTTCATATGAATTCACATATCAAAGTAGCATAATCTTAATTTCTAAATACAATATAATATGTAATTCTTAATGCATTATAATATAATTCTATCAAAGTATGTACTAACCTTTAACCAATATCACTTACAAGCTAAATGTACACCTTTCCCTTCACTTCCCTTAAGTGTCCTTTACCACTAGGTATGAATAACTTGATTCTACTCCACACCTAATCCAAATGTAGATGCATATAACATATTAGAGTCATATTTTTAGGTGTTTTAACCATTAACTAGCAACTTAGCATCAATTCTTCCAACTTTCACATTTTTGCTCTAACCTTCTTTAATTCTAGAACTTCATTCTAATCAATTCTAAATGTTAATTTATATTCATATTCATCCTTAAAATCATATTAGAATATGATTTAAATAATTTAATTCAATTCACATCAATTCCTTAACAAAGTTCTGCCAAAACCTTAAATCACCTTCTTTAATTTTGGAACTCTATTCCAACAACTTCTACAAGATAATTTAAGTTCAAATATATCTTTAAAACTATATTCTAAGACACTTTAAACAATGAAATTCAATTTAAACCATTTCTTTATAAGAGTCCCAAGGAAACCCACAATTCCTCTCTACTTCATCCAAACTCCAACCAAACTTATGCAAATCAATCAATTGACTATAAAATCATTGTTTACTCATCAAATTAGTATCATACATACCCATTCCAATAAATATAATATGCCCAATTAAAAAAAATCTATATATCACATATTCATACTTTCAATAAAACTTCAAAATTGTGAAAGAAAGCTTATTATTTTGTTGAAAATTTACCAAAACTTCCTTTGATTCTTGAAAAATCCTTGCAAAAATTAGTATTTGGATGAAGCTAAAACCTTCATTGGTTCATCAATTGTGGGTTCGTCCTTAGGCTAAAAGAAGAAGAAGAAGAAAGTTTTTAATTTTCCTTCTTCCTTGCTTAACCACTTGTATATATATATATATATTAATAATTAATTAATTATTTAATTAATTAATATTTAATATTTATCATTTATTGTCTTCCACCACCTAAAATAATTTAAAATTTGAATTATTTTAGTATGATTATTATTTTAATTATTTATTTTATTCCACTTTTCTATCTTCCATTCATAATTAATTTAATTTAATATTTAATATATGCCAAAATTTTTCCATCATCTTCCACTATCTAAAACTATTTTAATTTTAAATTATTTATTTATTTAATTCACATTTTCTATCCATAAATATATAATAATGAATTAATTTAAATAATTTCAACCAATTAATTTCTTTCTTTCTTTGACTTTTCTTTCTTCTTCTATTATTATTATTATCAACTTTTTCAATACCACTTTATATTTAATATATATATGGTATATTTTATGTATATGTATATATTATATATATCTAATGTATATTTTTACTTATATAAATATATAATGTATATCCCATGTATACATCAAGTATACATTATGTGTATATTATAAAAATTAAATATATAATGTAACACCCCCATACTCTATATAAGTACTATACATATACCTTGTATACATGCAGTACGTATATAAAGTATAAGAATGTCACTTTTTATTTTAGAATAAAAAGCTTCACTCTAGTTCCAAACCATAATACATTTTATTTAAAGAACATTTACAAACTCATTATACTTTTGATGATATTACATATATATAATGATCTTGTTTTTACCAAAATTCATTTATACATATGAATACATTTTTATCAAAATACAACATAATTAAATTGTACATGTATGCACCACCTTCTAGTTGGTCTCGAAATACTCTTACCCTTCTTGTGGCATAACGATTTGACTTCAGATCAATCACCTACTCACCTGTGCGATTTACACAACCGCGCTAAGCTCGAAAGCTTAGTAGTACAAATAAATATTATAAAAATACATTACAGAAAATCATACTCATATGTTAACTTTATGTATCATTATTTTCTTATCATGTTTTCCCATTTCAATTACACTCTTTATATGTTCTACTAATCTCATAATTATATACATATATACATATATCATTAACATAAACCACAATTCCACAAACTTATTAGAACATTCATAAAATAATACTCACAATGTCCACATCCATATACATATTACATGTCATATTATACTTTCAGAATCTCATCTTTCAACATAGCTTCTCAGGCCATATTTCTTTTCAATAATTTACTTATGTAGTGTAATCATAATATACTTCATAACATTACATTCCATTACTTTATTCAATTGTTTCACCATTCATAAATCACATTGAAACAAAGACAAGCATGGGCCCAAAAGACACTAATATGTTATTCAAAGTTCAGAGTTACTGCTTTGGTCCTTAATCACAATCATCAAGCCCGTAGGCGATACATATATTTATCCATGGATAACCCAACTAGATTTGAGCTTACGACCCAGTCTTTTCACTCAATCTAGCTTCAAGGATTTGTTTTTGAGGCTTACGACCCAGTCTTTTCACCCCAAAAACATCACATTTATCAGCTGGACTCGGCTTACGACCCTGTCTTTTCACCTATCCAGCAATTCATAGGCATGTCGCCAAACTCAGAACTCTGAAAATTGAATAACATATTAGACACACAATTCATTTATTATTTCATTATCAATTTCATTCTTATTTTTCTTATCATCATTTAGGCATCCATGCCTCAATCATCTCATTTGCATCACTATAGCCAACAACAATGGCTTCACATCTCATCAATAGAGTATACATAACCAATTGCATTGGACATATATTTTGAATTCATTATCATCTAGGCAAACATGCCCCATTTATTTCATTTGAATCATATAGCCAACCACAATGGCATCACATCTCATCATTTCTCAATTCACATTAAAGCAATTCATCATTAAAGTATTTATCATAACCAATTGTATTGCACATACCTTTTGAATGATCATCATATCTTTCACATTATACAAATCATAACATTAATCAAATAGTAATAACAATATAGTAGATTACTTAACACATTTATAACCAAATGTGTTAAGTCTCAAAATCATATAAAAGAATGCATCCATGTAAGTTTGTACTTACCTCAAGAGCAACTCACATCAATCTATACACTTCCTCTTCCAAGAATTCTTCACTATATGGATTAGGGCAACTCAACCTCTTCATAACCTAATCCAAAAGGAATAATACACACTTATTTACAAATACACATGAATTCCAATACAATTATTCACCTATTAGTCTCATACTAGACCCATAGATCACAAATTACAAACCAAAACCCTTATCTAAGTCCCCACGGTCGTGGCCTCACAACCCCACTGCCGTGTCCCTCACTTGCCACGACTGTGGCATCCATTTTGCCTCTATTTCGGACCAAACTCATGTATTTTGTGTTTTAAACTTCAATAAACACAAACATATAGAAAATCTAAGATAATAATTGATAAAACTCATAACATACATCAATTACCAATTAATCAAACACTTAGATAACTTCAACATATCATAATAATAATCATTATATACATCATCCATATATCAATTATTCAATTTCCCAACTCATTTATTAAACCCTTACTAAACAATTTCCATAATCCATCATCATCCTCACAAATAACCATTTTATCATCATCTAAATACCAATTCAACATATCTATATACTTCAATATTTCATTATCATCATCTTCACACACTAACCATATCAAATATAAGCTCAATCAATAGGAATCAATACAAGGAAATGAATACTTACTTGAATATTTTGCCAAATCTTCAATATCCACCTTCAATTCTCTTAAAGCCCTTAAGAATTTGATGTGTATGTAAATAAAATCACATCTCTCTCTCTCTCTCTGTCTCTCTCTCTCTCTCTCTCTCTCTCTCTCTCTCTCTTTCCACATTCAAGAACAAGAAGAAGAAGAAGAAAGAAAGAAAATCTTCTTTCTTTATTCAACTTATCTTATATATATATATATAATATAACAAAATATCTCAAAAATCCTCCACCACAATTTTTATTCTTCCCTTTGACTTTCTTTTCTTCTTTTTCTCTTGTCATTATTATTATTATTATTATTATTATTATTATTATTATTATTATTATTATTATTATTATTATTATTACTACTACTACTTACTCTTCCTACACCAATATATACATCATGTATATGTGATGTATATGTTGATATATGTATATGTCTTATATATTGCTTTTATATTTCCCATATTTTACAATTACAATATATACTTATCATTCTTCATACACCTCTATCTCTTATAATATTTTCTTTTAATTAATTTATCTTCTTTTCTCTTTCCATTAAACATATACATTAAATCCAAATACAACAATAAATTCCAAAACTTTTAGGGTATACTTTGGGATATTACAATTCTCTCCCCCTTAAATAATTTCATCCTCGAAATTATCCAGTACAATAACAACCCATTCTTAACAAAATACCATCTTAATTTTCATATGAAGTTAATCATATTTTTAAGTTATTATGTCCTCAGATCACATAACTTTTACTCTCCCCCTTAGAGTCAATCATCTTCTCTAAATTTCATAATTCATCATTATATATATTTATATATTATTACTTCTTAACCAAACATTTAAAATAACTCATTACATTCCCAATTAATTTATCTTTGTACAAGAATTAGATCATCTTATAATATACTTATACTTCGTCCAATTATTACATTCAGCATATTTTATCACTTCATCTCTTTATAAATACTCTCTTAACTTTAACCTTAAAATCATTGATTTATATCTTAATATTGATTATTCCGTCATTACAATCACTTTTAGAATAGATATTTATCAAACCTTAATTGATAACCATATCCTTATTCTTCATACACTTAATTCCTTCTTTAGCATGCTTCTCACTTAACATAAATATTAATACAATGCCCTTAAACTTACTTTACATGTAATTAACCTTTTCCCTTTTTATCATCATTTACAACTGATATAGCTCAATTCATTCATGTCCATTAATCTATCAGAATATTACATCATATACATTATCACTTATATCTTATACTCTTAATACAACTATATATATTAAATCTCAATAATAATTCGCAACCTTAGCGAAATCTAGATCAATTGATCTATCTGTCACAATATACCCACGTTTCAATCTTGTTCGATTCAAACTAACAATTAACTTATTTTAACTTATCATTAGATTTCACAATATATATGACCTAATTCCATCGAGTCAAACTTATATTCAAATTCTAATCTCTTCGAATCCATTTTTTTTAACTTTTTGAAATTATGATTATTAATAACAAATCACTTCAAATTATCTTTCAATATACACATAGTTTATTTTCTATTATCTTAGTACAATTTCCACAAAATTCTCATGATTATCTCATACCATATTTATTACCCATAGTTCACTCACTTAAACCTTAAGCCCATCCACTTATTCACTTTATACCATAAACATATTCAGTATAACTTTCAATCACATTTTGTAATTTCTCCCATTTAACATCTCCTCACATTTCATACCATTACTATTTTTACAATAATTACCTTTCTATCATATTATCCATAAATCAAAACATTTTCATAGTTCTCTTTTCTTCCATACTTTCTATAATTTTAAATAAATTTCTAACATAAAATGATAAAGTACAACTTTACCAATCATAACTCTTGACCATGTTTCTAGAAACATAATTGTCAATCTCATCAAAACTATACTAAACAAATCATATGGCCATAGGAGATTAATGGTCACGCCTGTGGCTTATGAATCAATACTGCCCCTCTATTATTCTGCTTCCAACCCTTCCAATTACAATGCTAAGTTTGTATCGCAAGGATTACATATTCATTCTCTAAACTTTTGCTACACCAAGAGTTAACACATTTCAACTCCGTTTCAACCCAATTTGCACTCGATTATATGATCATCATTAGCCTAATTCATGTTTCAACAATATTACTATTAACATCTCTTACATATACATATTCGATCATATGCAAATCTTACAAAATTTCCATTTGTTACTCCATTTCTAATCTATCTCTTCTAAAAAATTTTATACATTATACTTCCCCTTTTTCTTTACAATCTCTTATTATATACATATACATAGAATCTTTCCACATGTAAATACTTTGGGACTTAAAATAGTATATGATCATCAAGTTCAGTGATTACCATAACAATTTCACTGTCCAGTATTACTCGAGTCCATTCCCACTCTCAATTCCGTCACATAGTCTAGCTCTGCGCAGGTCAAGACCTAATCTCTCTTAGGTTCACTAACACATGCAATATCATTTTCAATACCACTAGACCAGTAGTTATACCACATACACATTCGTAGGTCACATTCATAATGTGACTTACTTTCCACATTTCTTACATAATACAATTACATTCATATTGAAAAACTCATCTCACATATCCTATACATGTATACACATAATCATGCAATTTTATTTAATTTCTCTTTTACATACATTCTATACAAATTTAATGTTTATTACTTTTCTTTGAACATTATCATTCTCATTCTTTTAACATAACTTAAATTATTCATCAACATAACAAATATATACATTCTAACCATAATAACACTTCACATACATCCTAGTCACATTTCTAATGTGACATCTCTCTCACATTTGTTTTTAAAAGCATTTAGTATACCCTTCATATCCATTTTCATCATTTCCAGTCAAATTACTTAAAGTAACTCATTTTCACTTGCTTATTCGTTTTCCCTTTATTACAAAACAAATTTTCGTATTATCAATCACATTACCCAATTCATAATACATTCATGTGCAATAATATTCGTTCCACATAGCTTATATGTTTAATATACATTAAACTATCAATATCTAAATAATCCTCATCAAAATTCTATTAAAACTCTAAACTCTCAAATTGGCTACTTTACTTAAACTTCAAATTACTAATCTCGTTTTCTTAATATCAACTTTAAAACAATATATATATATATATATCATATAATATCAAAACATTTCTTTTTCACAATTATTAAAGCTCATTTCAAAAATTCAACTTTCACATATTACCACCATTAATATGAGCTTTATTAACACTTAAACATTTTACATTTCTAATATTAAAATCACAATGTTTTTATCAAAACAACAATGCAAACAACACCATTATATCTCCTTACTTTAACCAACACCATCCCTTTTTAAAAACATGAACTTTACGTACCCAAAACCTTAAATTGTCACACTTTGTCTATACCAATCAACTCATTCAATATTCCACCATACTCTCTTCATTTTAATAACATATCTATCCATATTAACAATCCAACAATATTTCCTCTCTCTAGCAATCCAAACATAAGCTTTATTAGAAAGAGATCCAAACTTTAGAGAAATGAGTAATTACTTAAATCTTGATATATATATATATTAATTTATCATTTATACTTGTACAAATTTTCCTATATCATTTCTTTCTCTAGCTTTACTTTCATGTAAAACCTCATTCACACACTATCATCCATCTCATATAATTCAGATATACTATAAATCACATAATGCCACATCCGAGACCAACCTAGGTGTTAATGCATATGCATGTATCACAATTTCACTTTTTTTTAAAAATTTTCCTCTTTTCGTTTTAAATCTACTTAGGCCGAGAATCTCAAACCTAAGCTCTGATACAAAAATAATTGTAACACCCCCATACTCTATATAAGTACTATACATATACCTTGTATACATGCAGTACGTATATAAAGTATAAGAATGTCACTTTTTATTTTAGAATAAAAAGCTTCACTCCAGTTCCAAACCATAATACATTTTATTTAAAGAACATTTACAAACTCATTATACTTTTGATGATATTACATATATATAATGATCTTGTTTTTACCAAAATTCATTTATACATATGAATACATTTTTATCAAAATACAACATAATTAAATTGTACATGTATGCACCACCATCTAGTTGGTCTCGAAATACTCTTACCCTTCTCGTGGCATAACGATTTGACTTCAAATCAACCACCTACTCACCTGCGCGATTTACACAACCGCGCTAAGCTCGAAAGCTTAGTAGTACAAATAAATATTATAAAAATACATTACAGAAAATCATACTCATATGTTAACATTATGTATAATTTTTTTCTTATCATGTTTTCCCATTTCAATTACACTCTTTATATGTTCTACTAATCTCATAATTATATACATATATACATATATCATTAACATAAACCACAATTCCATAACTTATTAGAACATTCATAAAATAATACTCACAATGTCCACATCCATATACATATTGCATGTCATATTATACTTTCAGAATCTCATCTTTCAACATAGCTTCTCAGGCCATATTTCTTTTCAATAATTTACTTATGTATTGTAATCATAACATACCTCATAACATTACATTCCATTACTTTATTCAATTGTTTCACCATTCATAAATCACACTGAAACAAAGACAAGCATGGGCCCAAAAGACACTAATATGTTATTCAAAGTTCAGAGTTACTGCTTTGGTGCTTAATCACAATCATCAAGCCCGTAGGAGATACATATATTTATCCATGGATAATCCAACTAGATTTGAGCTTACGACCCAGTCTTTTCACTCAATCTAGCTTCAAGGATTTGTTTTTGAGGCTTACGACCCAGTCTGTTCACCCCAAAAATATCACATTTATCAGCTGGACTCGACTTACGACCCAATCTTTTCACCTATCCAGCAATTCATTGGCATGCCGCCAAACTCAAAACTCTGAAAATTGAATAACATATTAGACACACAATTCATTTATTATTTCATTATCAATTTCATTCTTATTTTTCTTATCATCATTTAGGCATCCATGCCTCAATCATCTCATTTGCATCACTATAACCAACAACAATGGCTTCACATCTCATCAATAGAGTATACATAACCAATTGCATTGGACATATATTTTGAATTCATCATCATCTAGGCAAACATGCCCCATTTATTTCATTTGAATCATTATAGCCAACCACAATGGCATCACATCTCATCATTTCTCAATTCACATTAAAGCAATTCATCATTAAAGTATTTATCATAACCAATTGCATTGCACATACCTTTTGAATGATCATCATATCTTTCACATTATACAAATCATAACATTAATCAAATAGTAATAACAATATAGTAGATTACTTAACACATTTATAACCAAATGTGTTAAGTCTCAAAATCATATAAAAGAATGCATCCATGTAAGTTTGTACTTACCTCAAGAGCAACTCACATCAATCTATACACTTCCTCTTCCATGAATTCTTCACTATATGGATTAGGGCAACTCAACCTCTTCACAACCTAATCCAAAAGGAATAATACACACTTATTTACAAATACACATGAATTCCAATACAATTATTCACCTATTAGTCTCATACTAGACCCATAGATCACAAATTACAAACCAAAACCCTTATCTAAGTCCCCACGGTCGTGGCCTAACAACCCCACGACCGTGTCCCTCACTTGCCACGACTGTGGCACTCACTTGCCACGACCGTGGCATCCATCTTGCCTCTGTTTCGGACCAAACTCATGTATTTTGTGTTTTAAACTTCAATAAACACAAACATATAGAAAATCCAAGAAAATAATTGATCAAACTCATAACATACATCAATTACCAATTAATCTAACACTTATATAACTTCAACATATCATAATAATAATCATTATATACATCATCCATATATCAATTATTCAATTTCCCAACTCATTTATTAAACCCTTACTAAACAATTTCAACAATCCATCATCATCCTCACAAATAACCATTTTATCATCATCTAAATACCAATTCAACATATCTATATACTTCAATATTTCATTATCATCATCTTCACACACTAACCATATCAAATATAAGCTCAATCAATAGGAATCAATACAAGGAAATGAATACTTACTTGAATATTTTGCCAAATCTTCAATATCCACCTTCAATTCTCTTAAAGCCCTTAAGAATTTGATTTGTATGTAAATAAAATCACATCTCTCTCTCTCTCTCTCCACGTTCAAGAACAAGAAGAAGAAGAAGAAAGAAAGAAAATCTTCTTTCTTTATTCAAGCTTATTATATATATATATATAATAATATAATAAAATATCTCAAAAGTCCTCCACCACAATTTTTATTCTTCCCTTTGACTTTCTTTTCTTCTTTTTCTCTTGTCATTATTATTATTATTATTATTATTATTATTATTATTATTATTATTATTATTATTATTACTTACTTACTTACTTACTCTTCCTACACCAATATATACATCATGTATCTGTGATGTATATGTTGATATATGTATAGGTCTTATATATTGCTTTTATATTTCCCATATTTTACAATTACAATATATACTTATCATTCTTCATACACCTCTATCTCTTATAGTATTTTCTTTTAATTAATTTATCTTCTTTTCTCTTTCCATTAAACATATACATTAAATCCAAATACAACAATAAATTCCGAAACTTTTAGGGTATACTTTTGGGATATTACATATAATATATAGCCAACATATATAATAAATATATGATATGTATATAATATTTATATAATAGGTATATATTAGGTATATACAACACATATACATTCCCAATACTTTAATTAACGTCCATATATATATATTTAATCTATCCAAAACCACGAATATTACAATAATAATTATTAACTAAGTTACAACTTAGAATTATCGAATTACTACGAGATGTATGAATGAAAGGAATACGTGAGAATGATTTCTAAAATTTTAACCAAATTTTGGTAGAGTTTTGGAGCAATTCGATCTTTCTCCAAATTTCCAAAATTACTCGAAAGAGTATTATTATAATTATGAATCCAATTGCTCAATTTGAGTCTCTATCAACATACTCATTAACAATCCATCAAAATTTGTATGTCCAGTGCTTTTTAAGTGTTTGAAATATTACAATGTATAATTAAATTACATTAATTTAATTTATTTGTTCTTATAGTTTAATAATAATAATAATAATAACAATAATATTAATAGTAATTTTATTCAATTGAACTTTTAATAATATTTATTTAGCTTAATTATAAAATATAAACTTAACATTTAAAATATTTGCTACATTAATTTTTAACAACTCTAATAAAATAATTTTACAATTGTCCTTGAATTAAAATTAATTAGTTTATAATTTATTTATCTAGTTTTAAAAAAATTGACCTGTTGTAATCATGATGATAGCGAAAATATATTTAATAATATTTTATTAAACAATGATTTTACTTAATTATTTTTCATTATAAGAATTACTTAAATTTTTAAATGCATTATAAATTGATTTGAACAACTATTTAACAATTAAACTTTTTATAAAATATCCTTCAAATAGAATAACATTATTTATTTTGATTTTTTTTATTTTGCTATAGTAAATTTCAATAATAATAATAATAGTAAAATTAAATTTTACTTGTACAAATAATTATAATAAATTTAACGATAAACTTAATAATATTATTTGATTACTATGACAATAATAATATCAATAATTAACCAGTACTTACATTAGTTATGTTTTAATAATTAATGTTATTCATTCTTAAATAATAATAATAATAATAATAATAATAATAATAATAATAATAATAATAACTTCTTGACTATTATAATTATGAAAATAATAGTTTCACAAATTTATTAAAAACAATACATTTAATAATTAAATAATAAATTTACATATTTAATAATTTATAATTAACTCAAATAAATAAATAAATAAATAAATAATAGTCCTTATATTAATAATAGTTTATTGGTAATAATAAATATAACTCAATTACTCAATTACCCAATTACTAATTTATTTTCTTCCCAACAATTAACCAATTCCATATATATATATTTATATATATTTTAAATGTTAATTAATTAATTCTATGAATTACTATTCAAAACTATAATTCAAATATTTAGTTAGTTTTAATCAAATATTATGTTAATATTTTTATTTAAATTCAAGATATACTCATTATCTATTTATTTTCATTATTTATTCATTATTTATTCTATTTATTTATTCTAAATTTTCTTTTAAATACAAATTATTAATCAATGAGTTAAAATCATTATTTCTAAATTTATTTAATTTCTTAAACATTAACTAATTATTTTTAAATTAATTACATGCCATTTTAATTTATTTATATATTTTCTAAAAACTCATTCGAAAATTACAAATGATGCATCAAATTGAAGCTCTTGAAGAGAGGGTCTCAACCACACCAGGATCGTTGGTAAAAGGAGGTTGGAAGTTCATGGCCTGCATTTGCATTTTATGGCACGTGGGGAGCTCCTTCGGCAGTTGTTGTCAGCGAATCAAGTGACGCTGGGTTTGTCAAACAGTGGTGAATATTCTGGGCTGACGCATGTCAGTCGCTGATCACTGGACTGCGGTAGATCTAAGGAAAAAGTTGACCATCATTAAACGTCTCTCTCTCCCTCTAATTTTCCCTCTCTTAATTAAGTACACTATCGCTCATCATTAACACTAATTAGATTAGCTGGCTTTTTATAAGCATTTATTATAATCATAATTTAAATATTATTCAAGAAATAATTTAAATAAGGCACAATTTTCTCTAATAGAAAAATTGATAAAATATCAACTTATTTCCTAGATGTATATAATAAGCAAAACAATGAGTTTCTTTTACTATTTCCCTTTTAAGGCATATTTGGACCCTAGATTTTTTACTGGACCTGAAGGGCCTGGGTCCTAAACAATTCCTAAATAATATATATGTAAACACATATTTGGAAACATTAAAGTAATTCTACATGCATTTTAGGACATGAAATTCGAAAACCTAAATTGGAACTTGATAACCTGAAAATTGGGTCATTTTAGGGTTTTATCACATTTTTTTTCCAAAACTCAAAAAATGTTTTCAAATCATTTTTAGAATTCCAGGGGATTTGGGTTGCAGAAAAACCTTACGAGGAGAAAATTTGATAATCGGGTCTTAAAAAGTCAAGAAAAATATATTTTCCGGAGGACCCTTGCATCAGCGGTGTTCATGCTATAGGCATTCTCCAAAAAAAGCCTATAGCTATAGGAATTTCCAAAAAATGGCCTATAGCTAGACTCCTCTATGCATACCTTATTTCAGAACATTTAGGAGGGCCTTTTGAGCAAGAATTATGCCAAAACTCTGTCAAATTTGTCACTCGACTATCTGAAACACTCAATTACTCATCCTTTGATTTTAAACACTAACTTTGGAAGAAATCAAATCAAACATAGAAGAAGGATCTAAATCACAACAAAGATCAATAAATTTGGGGGATTTTATAAGGTTCTTCATTCTATCTCTTAATTTTTCAAGACATTGGTGGAGCTGACTCACTGGTCTGCATTCTTTAATCTTAATTTCTCCTTTTTATTTATTTATTTTCATGAATCATGTTAGTCTTTGCTTCTTTGAACTTTGAAGCTTTGTGTTTGAATTGCTAGAAAATGAAAAATTGATAAAAAAAAATGAACTTCAATGTTAACTTGGTAATTTCATCCATTAAAAATTAATTTGGTATAATTAATTAGTTTTACGAAAGGATAGATGTGGATTTGGACCTTTTTAATTACTCCACAGTATTGACCTCAAACCTTGAACTATTGATGGATATGAGTAATTTTGGACATTTTTGAACTCCAATTGAACCATGAATTATTTTGGTTGTTAAAACTGGAACCCTTAGGCTTTGATGGGTGTCAAATTCACCAAGAATAAAAATCTATTTTTGGACCAAAAAATTATAAAAGTGGTGAATATGGTCGAATCCTCAAGGAATTGATTAGTTAAAGTAATTTATCTTAAAAACCTAAAGTGTATGCCTAATAAAATTAAATGGGATGTTTTGTCAATGGAATTTAAAATAAATTCAAAATTGAAAACTTAATACTGAAAATTATATAAGAGCAAAATAGAATTGAGAAATAATAATGATAATGATTTCAGTCGAAGGGAATAAATCTTGGTTTCAATTCTTAGATCTAATCATTAATACAATAATTATTTTTCTTTAATTTTTTAGTAAAGTAGTTCTAACCAACCGAGACGCTCGCATTGGTCAATCCATCCTTAGGTGATAAATTAGTTAAGAGATGCTTTATAACTAACCATTGTTATCGAATAACCCTATAGGGATACCCTTTAGGATTTGACTCACTGATAACTTTCAGATTTAGAATAACCTAATTTTAATTAACAAATTCTACTGTTGAATTTATTTAAATTAGATTATAAATTTTTTAAGTACTATGCATAATTACCACAAGTATCAAAATCTTAAGAACAATTACGAATTCTATGTTTTGAATGGCAATCTATTATTTCACTATTCAAGCAATGACCCTTATTGTTCAATTAGAAAAATAATAAAACAAATTTAAGGTACTAAAAACATGCAAATACTGAAATTAAAGAAAAGAAATAAAGAGTTGATAAAATCTCATAAATCTTGATGAATAGGAAATCTTGATTACCCTTTTAATTGAATTTGATTTTAGTTGCACATGTTATATGTTATGATAATTTTATATATGTTTTTAAGTTGATTTTGTTTGTTTTTTAGTTATTCTTTAAATTGTTCATTTAAGATTGTTGATAGGTGTTATATTTCATGTTGAAGCAAAGAGATAATGAGGAAAGAGAAATAACAAGTGCTTAAGTTGAAGAATAATTTCATGAAAAGAACCACATGGCTAAGTTGAGATACATATTGGTCGTATCTCCCAATTACAAGACTAAAATAAGCAAGGCTTAAAGGCAAAATTTGACACATTTAGTGTCATGGCCATTTCTCTTACATGAAAGAATGGAAATTTTGGCAGATTGGGACACAGCCACCTATCTTTACTGTGTCACATGACTTGGCCAAGACAACTTGAAAGCTTGGTTGTGTTCAAGGTGAAGTTGAAGGCACATGGTAAAGACAAGACTAACTTAGCCATGTTTTATTCCAAGAAATAAGAATTTAGGCAGAACTGAACACAGGGAGAGAGCTTGGTTGTGTCATTGGCCATGTCATATCACATGGCCAAGATAACATGAAGCTTAGACATGTTCTGCCCCAGGAAGACAAAGAAAGGAACAAGCAGTTCTAAACACATTTATAAGTCTTGGTTGTGTCCAAGAAGAAACTTAAGAGACACGACCAAGACAAACCGAAATTTGCCCATGTCTATGCAGGATAAGAGAGATGTGTGTTTTCATTTTTAAACATTTCTTTGGAGAAACATGAGAGTAGATAAAAAGAAGTAGTATAGGAGCAATATCGGATTTGGTTAAAAATGAGCTTACTGGGAGACATAGAAATGTGGATGGCACAAAAAGTTGTATGGCACAAGAGAAAAAGCATCAGTTTTTAAAGGAGAATTTTTTTTGGAGAGCAAGGATGGATGAACATACCCATCATCATACACACATATACAGAGACACAGGCATAGAGTTGGTTTATGAAAAAAAGAAAAGATTATTCTGAGGAGAAAAGGGAGTAGCAATCTTCATATACACACACAAGAGAGACATAGGCAGTGGGTTCTCCTGGAGAGGAAAAGAACTTCATTTGATGAGCAAATTCTTGCCTAAGCTATCCTTGGATGTGTTTTGAGAGTTCTTCATCAGCTTAAGTGAAGGTATAGGAAAGACAAGATGGAACAACTCTAATAAACTTTGAAATGGGTTTTTCTATTCTCTTAATTAATTCATTTTCTAGATTTTTTCTGTTAATGTACATTAATATTTCAATGGAGATTTGTAATTTGGTTTTTATTAAGATGAATTTTTATCTGTTTTGATAATGAACTAAATTCTTTATGCCTATAATTTGTAGTTGATTTTATCAAATGAATTAATTCAATAATTTCTAATAACAAGCTTTATTATGAGTTGATTGCATTAGATTGAATGATAGGTTAATAGATTAGCCACCTATTAATCTTAAATGTTGAGGAAAAATTGGAAGGTAAAACTTGATGTTAGAACTGTGCACTCAACTACCCTAAGAATGAATTAGAAATATAAGTTATAGGGTTCACTTATTTTTTAAGTTAAAATGTAATTAATTTTTATTGATTTATGAATGTGAGAACTAATAAATTAATAATTATCAAAGGATCTTATAGAAGAAATTAAGTTACAATGTTACATTAATGGATATTTGAGAATTAAACTTTAATTAAATTGATATGGGAATCCGAGGTACCATTCAGAGACTTTAAATCGATTATGTGCAAACTGTTATTTGTTTTACTTTTAATTTTCTCTTTTGTTACCATTTCAACATTACACGCTTTATCTTTAATTTAATTTGTTTTAATAAAACTATTACAAACAACACCTTCCTTGTGAGATGATCTTAGGACGTTCCACCATTACTATAACAACCTCATATACACGCAGGAATTACTTTTTAGTAGTGTTGAATAGAGCATAATAAGTTTTTGCTTGACACGGCCAAGATGTGAACCTGTGTTCGCTTTTGCCAAAAAATGGATTTTGAGGAAATATTGCAATATTCCCCCAAAGCTTCTTTGTCTTCTGATGTGAATAGAACTTGCCTTGAATTTGTTATGAACTTCAGTCAATGTCGTCAATGAATTTTCTAGTAAAGTCATCAACTATGCCTTGGCCCCATCTTTCAATGTGTATGTGAAACACCATATTTTAAGCTCATCCTCCGACAATGCTTGCAAATGAAATGTGTGTAAATTCAAATAAAAATCTCAAATGAAATTGAGAGAGTCTTCATGTTACATTCCATAAAAAGGTGGTAGCATGCTATAATGAGTATTTTTCAATTCATAGTTTCTTACTACATTGCTCAACCTTATACAAGAAGTGGTTACCCTAATAACTGGTCAGGAAAACTTTTTCATGGGTGGTTCTTTTTCTTCACCCATCTCTACTTCTGTTTCTTCTTTGAATTGATCATCAACATCTTCTCCTTCTTATCCCAAAGGATCTATTCTTCCCATTTTAGGAAGTCTATGAATGTTGTCTATATATGGAACAAGTTTACCTCCCTGAGACCTACATCCTTACATAAAACACCTAGAAATTCAAAGAGAACACTCAAACAATTAAATTAAGAAAAAAAAAATAAAATCACTACTACAAAAATAGTCTTCCCCAGTAGCAGCTCCAAAAACTTATTGTGTTCTACTTAACACTACTAAAAAGCGACTCTCACAAGTATACGAGATTGTTATAGTAATGGTAGAACATCCCAAGGTCATCTCATAAGGAAGGTATTGTTTGTAATAATTTGATTAAAAAAAATAAATTAAAGATAAAGCTTGTAATATTAAAATCATAACAAAAGTAAAAATTAAAAATAAAACAAATAACAATTTACACAAAAATCGATTTAAACTCTCAGAATGATGCCTGTAATTTCTAGATCAATTTAATCAAAGTTTAATTCCCAAATTTCCATTAATATAACCTTGTAACTTAATTTCTTCTTTAAGACTTTAGCAATTATTAATTCATTTGTTCTCACATTCATGAACCAATAAAAACTAATTACGTTTTAACTTGCAAATTAAGTGAACCCTAGAACTTACATTTCTAATTCATTCTTAGGGTAGTTGAGTGCATAGTTCCAACATCAAATTTTACCTCTCAATTTTTCCTTAATATCTATAGATTAATCGGTGTTCAATCTATTAATCTATCATTAAATCCAATGCAATCAACTTATAATAAGGCTTATTAATGGAAATTATTGAATTAACTCATTTGATCAAATCTACTGTAAATCCTAGGCATAAATAATTTAGTTCATCATAAAAAAAAAGATACAAATTCATCTTAATAAAATCCAAATAACAAATCTCCATTGAAATATTAATGTATATTAGCAACAAAATCTAGATAATGAATTGATTAAAAGAATAGAAAAACCTATTTCAAAGTTGATTAGACTTGTTTCGTCTTCTCTTTCCTCTAACTTCACTTAAGTTGATGAAGAACTCTCAAAACTCCTCCAAGGACAACTTTGGCAAGAATTTGCCCATCAAATGAAGTTATTTTCCTCTCTAAGAGAACCCACTGCCTGTGTCTCTCTTGTGTGTGTATATGGAGATGGCTGCCTCCCTTTTCTTCTCAGAATGACCATTTTTTTTTAAACCAACTACCTGCCCGTGTCTCTATATATGTGTATGATGATTGCTATGTTCACCCACCCTTGCTCTCAAAAGAAAAAAAAACTCTCCTTTAAAAAATGATGCCTTTACTCTTGTTCCACACACCTTTTTGTGCTAGCCATTTTTTATGTCTCCCATCTAGCTCAATTTTAACCAAATCCCATATTTCTCCCATCCTACTTCTTATATGTTCCTATATATGTCCAAATAAATGTTTAAAAATTAAAACATGCATCTCCCTTATCCTGTACAAATAAGGCCACTTTTTTGTTTGTCTTGGCCTGTCTCCTAATTTTCTCTTTGGACATGTCCAAGACTTCTAAACGAGTTCAACATTGCTTGTTCCCTTCTTTGTTTTCTTAGGGTGGAACATGGCCAAGCTTTAAGTTGTCTTGGCCTTGTGATGTGACATGGCCAAACTCTCTCCTCATGTTCAGTTATGCCTAAATTCTTGATTTCTTAGAATAGAACATGGCCAAATTAGTATTGTCTTGGCCGTGTGCCTTCAACTTCACCTTGAACATGGCCAGGCTTTCATGTTGTCTTGGTCAAGTGTTGTGACATGGCTAAGACAGGTGGGTGTGTCCCATTCTACCAAAATTTCCATTCTTTTTTGTGAGAGACATGACTAGGATGCTGAGTGTATCTAGTTCAACCTTGAACCCTTGCTTATTTCAGTCTTGTAATCAGGAGACATGGCCAAGATGTGTCTCAACTTGGCCGTATGGTTCTTCTCATGAAATTATTCTTTAATTTAAGCACTTTTTATTTCTCTTACATCATGATCTCTTTGCTTCAACATGAAATATAAACCTAGCAACAATCTTAAACAAACCTTTTAAAGAATAACTAAAAAGCAAAAAAAAAAAAAAACAACTTAAAAACACATATAAAAATGATCATAAAAATTACCCTACACTAAATTCTTTGCTTGTCTCCAAGAAAAGTTAAAATAAACAAAGCAAAAGAGGAAAAATTTAACATGTTCATGGATTATAAGATAGTATCAAGAATTCCTTCTTCATATTGTCCACAATCATTATCAAATCAAATAAAATCAATGCTTAAGCAATTTAATAGTCTTTCCATGCATACCAAACGTTATCACTCCCTCATAAAATCTCCCAAGTCTTTGATCAAGGAAGTTTTTTCACTCCTAACATTCAATGAAATAATATCTCTATAGGCTTGCTTATTAATCAAATCTCACTACTTAATTACAATGAAGCATCAATCATAATATCTTTTCATTTGGTTGTAATGGGGCTTGAGGTAAGGGTATATCATTTGGGTATGTAAGTTATTCATTAAGTTCAAGAGCACTTCAAGAATGAAATACTAAGTATATATCTAACCCAACAATATCTAAAAGCAATCTTGACTCCTTTAGCAATGATTCTAAAACACCCACAAGGGAGTTAGAATCTTCATATTTAAGCTCATTCCAACCTTAAACATATGAACAATAACTTCTAATTTTTTTTATTTTTTATTTATTTTTTTTATTTTAATAGGGAATTCACTTCATAGATTGCAAATTGATTCTTATTTCTTAAATAACAATGGCACTAAGAAAGAAGATAATTCTCATAAAGAAATACAACAGCTACAAAGTGTTTATTTGTAATTTTCAACCTATTACATTCAACCCCATACTTATTTAACACAATGACTCAATTACAAAATTCTTTCAATGTTCTTGTTCCTAATGAAATGACAAGAAACAGAATGAAAATAGTTCATGGTTAAAGTTGTTGTGTAAAAGAAATTGGAAAAATGAAATAGGCTTAAAGCTGCCTTACTAATGGTATATAAAGGTTGGCCTTTTAAGCAAAATGTGTATACCTAAATGTCTTAATTATATCGATGCATAATTGAAATTTCATTTGGTCTTGAAATACATATCTAAGCAAGTTCTAGTAATAAATCAATAAAGAATGATCAATCAAGAAAAATAACAAGTTGGCATCCAACTTAAAAGGCTCAATTTCTCACAAATTAAAAGGTAATGCGAAGAATAACCATTAAAATGGAAAACGAGTATCAATTCTAGTCAATTCTCAAACTAATGCATCAAAAATTTCAAAGGTCATTTATCTACAATCTTATAACATTGAGCTTTTAGAAATTCATCTAATCAAAGATAAACATTATATTACTAAACTCAATAAAGATAAGTTAAAACTATAATTCAATAAAACCAAAGATATCTCCAATAATGTCTATTGTAAATGTGAACAAGAGATAAAAGAAAAAGTCTAGGGCTTCTAGAAATTGCCCCTTTTTAAATCCTTCTAGTTTCCTACTCTAATTAGGAAAAATAAAATAGAATACAAATGAATCAAATTTAATAGCTATTAAAATTTCTAAATATTGTCTACTTAATATGAAAATAGATAAATTGTAATATCTTTGAAAATCTTCCCAAACTTCCTAGCTAAAGTATTCCAAATGAGTCAGGATTCCTAGCTGGCACATGTAATCTTCTAGTATCAGACCCCCTTAGGGACAAGCCTTGCCCAAGGGTTACACCAAAGGCCTTTTCCAATAATTTGTTCAACTTATTTCTTATTTCTTCATTAAGTTATATTCTATGCAAAAAAAGGTCAAGATCAGCATAATCATCCAATTAGAGCTTAATTATCCTTACAAAATATAAGAAAAATATACCTACTATCAAATTTCCCCATACTTAAATTGTGCTTGCCCTAAAGCACTTTACAACTTAAAAGCACTTCCCCCACATTCATCAATTCTAAATTCAAATTACAACATTTAAATAGCCTCAAACAGAATGGCGATGAAAGATTAAAAATTCATAGAACAAGCTTCTCACTAATTCACAAGTAGGAGTAACCCAACTAGTAACATTATCAATATAAAAATATCAAGAATTTTGCTCTACTTTAATGATAATTAATTACCAAATTGAAAGCTAGTTACATATAGAAGGCAGTATTTAATCTCTCGAGTCATATAAAAAATAGTGTTAAGAACCTTATTAATATTCATTTTTAGCACCATCATGCTTGCATAACATGCCACTAGTCTTTTGATGTGAGGATAAACATTTGTGATGTCGACACTTGGTTACTCAGCTGGTCAAAAAATCAAGTGGCTACTAGCTAGCTCTACTCATAATCTTTTGACTAGCGGAGTAAATTGTTCAATTTTTGAACTTTTGGGCTCTTTTTATTTGTTTGCTTAGTTCTTAACATGTGTCTCATCTCAAGCTCAATAATTCAAGATAGATTAAATAAGCCTAACTATATGCTCCTAACTAATTAAGTTGATTAAACAAGAACATCACAGAGCAAAAGTTCTTAAAACATTTTATAGTAATAATAGATATTAATTAAGAGTACTCATAATAGGTGAATTAACAATGATCAAGCTAGAACAATCAATCTTCATGCTGCTAAAATAGTTTATGATTCATAAAACACAATATAGTAGCAACAAAGTTCAAGAAAAACTAAAATGTTTTAGTAAAATATTTCCTACAAAGTAAAAGGCAGCATCTAAATTCAAATAAAGGTAGTGAATAGGGTGTAGCAACTTGAAAAGCAATCAATCCAATGAATAAATCAATATATCCAACAACAAAATTATGCCAAAAAATAGGTTGAAATCCCATCAAATCCCCTTCCCGCACTTAGTATCTACATCTCCCTCAATAGAGAAAAATAGTAAACAAAAATAATTGGAAAATAGATGACTCCTCTAATGTTGGTGTGGTGACAGGCTGTCAGTGATATCAAGGATATCAAAAGTCCAAGTTTGTGGATAATCTAATGATACTTTGGTTGACTTCCAAAACATGATTTGCAACTTACTTATGGATATCTTCTAAGCCTTCTAGATGTCTCTCTATGCGATCAAATTTATCAAGAATGGCCTACAGTAAAACCTAATTTGATGAGGAAGAAAGGGTTGCAGTTATGGGAGTTGTCGCACGTGGTTTTTTATAGAAAACCTATTGATCTCTTAGCATAATAAGACCTAGAGGAATCAAAGAAAAAACACTATTCTCTTTTTGCAACAGCCCTATGTCATCTAAAATGTGAAAAATCAAAGGGGCTAGCATTCAAGTCAAGTGCATATCAATGTTTTCAATATCAAACAAATGTGCATTACTAGTGAGCTAAGTGATAACAGTGCCTAAAATCAATGGTCTCTTAGTGGAAATAACATTAAAGAATTGACTTGCTAACCAAAAACCCAAATTCACTTTCCTTTTCTTGCCATGCAGCACAAAACAAAGTTTTAGACACTAAACTAGAGGCATCTTTTCTAGCTGAAAATGCATATGCCAAAAAGTCGATGCATATATTTTAAGCTAAGGTTCTTAAAATACAAATCCTTTGATTTACCAAGGTCATATAGTACATGTGGGTTCTCACAAAAATTAGAATACACATTAACAGCTGAGAAATCATCAGAAAAAATCACACACAGTGGCATTAACATTAAACCCCAATTTCCTATTAAATTCATCTAAGGATAAACTGAATTATTGTCCCATTAAACAAGATTTAACCATATTGGGGGCACTAAAATCAAATTGGTCAGTTTTATCAAAATGAAAAGTGGCATAAAATTCTTTGACCAATTTCGCATAATCGTGGGTATCCATCATCAGAAATAGTTCCCAACCAACACCTCTAATTAATTCAGCACACTTCATCATTATACTTAAAGAACCAAGAGTAGAGAAATGAGCACATTTAACTGGGGATATGGAGAACTGACTAATTTGATCAAGCCTTTGCCTTTCTATGGGATTTTTAAACTCCATGATTTTATGTTAAGCTACCTTTGCATTTTTTTTATACGAGTCTTCCTTTATTAACATGCGAGCAACCCTTTCTTGATGCAATAAAGGTTGGAGAAGGGCTTCAACTAGCTGCTTATTGGTGAGTGGGTTAATCATTAGAACTCTCATCTATCAGGTGAGGACGTTTAGGTGAATGGCTCGAATATGGCACGTCATGCCTCACACTTGACTTAGTCCTCATTGTGAATGAGAAGTGGGTGGCGTGAATTTTTTTCTTTTTTTTCTTTAATTGAAGAAGGTTGGAAAACTTGAACAATAATAATCAGAGGCTCAATTAAATTTTTGTAATGTTACAAAACCAGCAAAAAGAACCTCATATTATGTAAGGGTCGATTTATGGGGCTGGTTGGCTCGTTCCGGTGGAGAGAGATAGTGCAAGTGCTTCAGTTATGGCTGCTAGTTTCGTTGATCGATGTGCAGGATTTAGGGCAAGAAGAAGCTGGCTCGAACTGGTGGCTAGGGGTTCGATCGATGAGGCAGAGTGATTGGACATGGCTATTAGTTCCCTTGATAAGTTGAGAGGGCTGGTGGTTCAGTTAGCTCAGGTCTAGGCAGTGAAGTGAAGGGGGTCGCTAGCATTGACTGCTCAGTAGGTGGTGAGGAGATGGTGTGATGGACAGGTCATAGTTTGATGAAGAAAGCGAGATGGTCGATGGTTGAAAAGAAAAGAGAAAGAGAGAGAGAATGCATGTGTTATTGTTGTAGGGTTAAGTGAAATGTGTGAGCGAAAATACTCATTACACCCATTGAAATTATATTGTCCCCTTTTTTTTTTTTCAAAGCATCACTAAAAACATGTAAATACAAGTTACTGACCTCTGAAAACAAATTTAATCACTAGCGTATCCCCTTGTATCTCCATTTAGCACCTGAAAACAGAGTATATAAATTAGTGACGTCCTAAGGAAGGAGAAGATCAATAGTAGCTTACATTATTTATCTATATATATTATTTATTTTTTTAAAAAAAATTCTATACTATTTTTATTACTTTTTTTGAACATAATAAACCAAAATTAATGTAAAAGTAAAAATAAAAAAATTATTCTTAAGTTAACTAAGATTGAAGAAAGAGCATTAGTAGAGGAAATGAAAGAATAAGAAAGAAATAAAGCATAGAAAAAGAGAAAAGAACAGAAAATGGGTTGCCTCCATTATCGCCTTTGTTTAAAGTCTTTGGCTAGACATCATTATTTTGTTTAAGATGCTATCATGGGGCATTATAGTTGTACATCCTCTATATTAGAAGTGTGAAATCCCTGATAAAATGGTTTTAAGTGATGCCCATTAACCTTAAAAATCTTGTTAGTGTTTGAACTCTTGATCTCTACTGCTCCATGAGGGAATAAATTAGCTGTGACAAAAGGTCCCATCCACCTAGTCCTCAACTTGCCAGGAAACAATTTAAGACTTGAATCATAGAATAATACTTTTTATCCCACCACAAATTGTTTTATGGAAATCATCTAATCATGAAAGGCTTTTGTTTTAGCCTTATAAAATTTTCTTGTTCTTAATTTTTTCTAACTCTTCAAGATGCAACTTCCTCTGTTCACCTGCTTCTTCCAACTTCATATTGCATTGTTTAATAGCCCAATAAGCACCATGTTCTAACTTAATAGGTAAATGATAAGGTTTATCGAACACTAACTGATATTGAGATATACAATAGGCATCTTATAGGCAGTCCTATTAGCCAATAATACATCACCTAAGCAAAAGCTCCAATCCTTCCTATTGGGATTCATAGTTTTTTCAATGATGGACTTAACCTCAAGATTAGATATTTTAGCTTAACCATTGGTCTGCAAATGGTAAGTTGTTGAAGTGCGATAAACAATATTATATTTCTGAAAAAGATCATCCATCTCCTTATTGCAAAAATTAATCCCTCTATCACTTATAAGAACTCTTGGAATTTTGAATCTGACAAAAATATGTGATCTAAAAAAATATATAAAAACATTAGCATTGTCAGTTTGGGTAGCTTTAGCTTCCACCCATTTCAAAACATAATCCACAGTAAGTAAGATGTATGAACTACCAAATGAGGAGGGAAATGGACCAATGCCCCATATATCAAAAATCTCATAAATTAAAATAGGTGTAAGAGGCATCTAATTATGTGACTTAAAGAACCAGTCTTTTTGATAACTCTCATAAGAATTACAACGCATATAAGAATCGCAAAATAAGGAAGGCCAAAATAAACCACTCTCTAATATCTTAGGGTTATTCTCTTAGGACCAAAATGTCCTCCACATGCATATCAATGAGTAAAATTTAAAATAGAAGGAATCTCACTTTCATTGACACATCTCATTATTATTATATCAAAACAATACTTCCTGAGATAAGGATCATCCCATATTTAGTATCTAGCCTCCTTTTTTATTTCATCCCTTTCAACTCTAGATATATCAAATGAAAAAATGTTAGAAGTCAACAAATTTACAATGTCATCATACCAAGGCATTGATTGCTTGATGAAAAATAGGTGTTCATTTGGAATCATCCTTAATTGAAAGTGGTCCCTCGTTACCAATAATCGGATCCCTTATTTCCAAATCAAATTCTTATATTAAGAGTACACATTAGATAAGTCGTGGCTTTGCATCTTTCTTCTTAAGCAAATAATTTAGAGTTGTATGATTATAATAAATAATAACTTTAGTACCAAGAAGATAAGAACAAAATTTTTCTAAAGTAAAAACAACAGCTAAATGCTCTTTTTTCATAGTGGAATAATTTGACTAGCCCTCATTAAGGGTTGTTGAAGAATAGTAAATAACATGAGGTTCTGTTCCAATCCTTTGCCTGAGCACTGACCCCGCAACATGATTATTGGCATAACACATTATTTCAAATGGAAAACTTCAATCTGGTAGTTGTATAATTGGGGTAGAAATCAACATTTCCTTGAGTTTATCAAATGCTTCTTGTAAAAATCAAAAAAATTAAACTTTGCCTCTTTTGCTATAGCTGGCACAAGGGTTAGGCGATCTTTGAAAAGTCTTTGATGAGATGCCTATAGAAACCTATATGGCTAAGGAAAGATCGAACTTCGTGCACATTTGGGGTGTAAGATATAGATTTAATTATATTAACCTTTGCCTTATCAAACTCAATTCCTCTTACTAGCACTATATGTCTTAAAATCAATCCTTAATCAACCACAAAATGACAGTTTTAATAATTTAACACAAGGTCTTGACTCTGAGCTTCTGTTAAGAATTTTAGTTAGATTAGCCAAGCACTCATCAAAGGAATTTCTATACATGGTGAAATCATCCATGAAAGCTTATATACTATTCTCAACATATTCAAAAAATTTACTTACCATACACTTCTGAAATGTGGCTGGGGTAGTATGAAGGCTAAATGGCATTCATTGGTAGGTAAATGTTTGAAATGGGCAAGTAAAGGTGATTTTCTCTTGATCCTCGGTGCTACCTGAATCTAATGAAAACCTAAATAGCCATCAAGACAACAATAATAGGTAAGTTTGTAACACCCCTTCCCAACCTACATATGTAAGCTGAGTAGAAGCGCCACACTAACCTAATGTTGCTACCAATTTTACTTAGTCAAATTTTAGTTCCGATTTTTACAAAATTTTTGCCATAGTTTCGCCTAAAAATTGAGTCCCAAGTGTCGACAAAACCGGTTTTTTTCTTATTTTTAAAAACATTTTACACAAACCAATGCAAACAAAATCATTCTCAGTACACTCCCAATAAATCCCCCTTGTAACCTCAACTACAACCTGCAAAAAGGATTTACACTTCTAGTACAACATAAAATAAAGGTTTTGGGACAACCCCCATATTTAAATATTACACAGCGGAAGTTATAAAATAGTTACATATTTACAAATTCATATACATCAAAACTCAAGTTTTACAACACATAAAATTTATACATGATTGGCAAGTCTGCTCTGATCTTTAAGCTCCCAAAATGGATTCTTCAAGGTCTACTCTCACTAGGTCTTGATGAACTCTCGGGTTCAACTCTATCCACTCTACTACCTGCGCGATTAAACACTATCGCGCTAAGCCAACGGCTTAGTAAGATAAAACATGCTAACGGTATGCTTTAATGAAATGCAATGCCACATATGTTATTGATAAGATCAACATCATAAATATAAAGTTAACCACACAATTATGCATTTCACAAATCATAGTCATATGAGCATACCACATTTCAACATCTTTTCACATTCAACATTAATCAATCATACTCCATAACCAACATCTCATTTCATTAAACTCATAACATTATTTAGGACATTCATATAACCTTGACACCTATGGGCCCAACAAGTATTTAATACGATATTCAGAGTTCAAAGTTACTGCTTTGGTTCATAGTCACAATAATCACGCCCGTAGGCAATGTATATACATGTATCTCTATCCATGGATAGTGTAACAGACCCAGTCTCTTGGATCATCAACTCAACACATATAAGGAGATCCTCAACCCGGCAAGACTGTTACAAATCATGTATCTCATAGTGTAACAGACCCAGTCTCTTGGACCATCAACTCAACACCTATGAGGAGGTCCTCAACCCGGCAAGACTGTTACCTTTCATCATTTCTTAGGCATGCCACCCAAATCCAGAACTCTGAAACTGAATAACATATTAAACAAACAATTCATTTCCATTCTCAATTCTCATCACATTTAGGCAAACATGCCTTCTTTCTTTCAATTACATCATCTTAGCCAATAACAATGGCTTCACATTTCATTTCATAATATAACATCTCATTATTCAAGTATATATATATATATATCTCATCCATGATCACATTATATCTCACATAGCATCATTCATAAATATCAACATTTCATTCCACATTACTCATGAAACACATGACCATTCACAATGCACAACATAACATTGTTCAATCTCAACAATGCAATTAGGGAAAAGAACAATTGATTATAACATTCATTGATTCAAGTGTGTTTAAAGTGTTTAGGGTTAGGTTTAAGGACCAACCTACCTTTGGAGAACCAAAGCAATGCAAGAAGAACAAAGAATTAAAACCCTAACCATAAATAGTACATTCTGGTTTTAAACTCCATTTTATCCTTATTTTGAAAAATTGTATAAAATAATCTACTTGACTAAAAATTCTAAAATTTTTTACAGAATTTAGTTTTGTATATTAAAATCATCCCTTTAAAATTTCAGATCAAACTGAACACAAAATCTTGGTCAAATAATTCACCTAACCAGACTGCCCCAATTGCCCTGCATCCTGGCAGCAGTTCTGAACTTTGTGAATTCCATAAATCAAATTCAATCAACGTGGTTCCAAATTATTTTTCTCAAATACTAGACTCACTAAGGAACAACATATCCAAAATTCAATTGAATATGATTTTTCTACATTTTATTAAAAATCCCGAAATATAGCTGTCCCAGTTAAGGTACCTGCTGGAACAGGTCTAATGAAAATAATTTTTCTAAACTCATAACCATTCCAAAATCGAATCAACATATTTTTCAGTCATTCTAGACTCATAGAGGCACAACATATCAAAAATTCACTTCAAGAACATGTTTCTAAAATTAATTAAAAATCATACAAATCACAGCCTTTACTAATCCTAAAACAGAAACAATTTCACTAAACACCAATCTTACTCTTCCATCACCAACACCAACCCAACTTCTCATCTATCAAGCAAAATCAATACTTACAATCATACCATAAGCAACTTAATCATACCACTTCAAAAGAATTGAAGAAATTAGAGAAAAGATCTTACCTTAGTTAAAAACTTCTTAAATCAACACTTGAACACTTAATCTTTCTTCAATTTAAGCTTGAAATCATCAAAACCATCACTTGTCTCTTTCTTTCTCTTTGGCTATGGAGGGCCGGCCATCAACAAGAAGAAGAAGAAGAAATGATGAAGAAAACACAAATCAAACCTTCTTTAAATATCCACCATGTGATTTTATCCAAGCAATTACCAAAGTGCCCTTATTCACATAATTATCTTTTTGTCTTATGTGTGCCCAATTAAGTAATTTACCAATCTCAAATAAATATCTTCTCTTGCATTGACCAAGCCTTTTGACCACTTTATATGTCATATATATTAACATATACACAACATATAAATTTGTCTCTAAACCCTATTTCTTCCCAAAATACATATACATATACTTTCTCTTCTCAATTTCTTTTCTCTTACAATTTAACACATATATTCAATCCAATATATAACAATAACAACAACAACAATATGCAAAACTTCTAGGGCATAAATGAGGATATTACAATTCTCCCCCTCTAAAAAGAAAATTTCGTCCTCGAAATTACCTGATATCAACTCTGAAACAACTGCGGATACTGTTCTCGCATGGATTGTTCACTTTCCCAAGTTGCTTCTTCTTTTCCATGATTCTTCCAAAGAATCTTCACCAATGGCACTTTCTTGTTCCTCAATAATCTGTATCACCCTCTCTGACTGTCCATCCGTCTGTGGATGAAAAGCAGTGCTGAAGTGCAGTCGAGAACCTAAAGCACTATGCAAACTCTTCCAAAATCTGGAAGTAAACCTGGGATCTCGATCAGACACTAAAGAAGTTGGAACACCATGCAGTTTCACAATCTCATGGATATACAGCTCAGCCAATCTCTCCAAAGAGTAATCCATTCGAACCGGAAGGAAATGAGTTGTTTTAGTCAATCTATCCACAATCACCCATATGGCATCATGCTTCTTTTGTGTCAATGGCAAACCAGACACAAAATCCATTGTCACTCTTTCCCACTTCCATTCCGGCACTGACAATGGTTGAAGCAACCCGGTTGGAACTTGATGCTCTGCTTTAACCTTCTGACAAGTGAGACATTTCGACACAAAATCTGCAATGTCTCTCTTCAAACCAATCCACCAATAATGCTGTCTCAAATCATGATACATCTTCGTATTACCCGGATGCATAGCAAACATTGACTGATGAGCTTCTTCTAAAATGACTCTTTTCAAATCAGCATCATCGGGTACACACAATCGGTTCTTAAACCAGAGACTCCCATCATCTTTCACAACAAAATCTCTAGTCTTCCCATTCTGACAATCTGAAATAATCTTCTGAATTTTCTTATCAGCCAATTGAGCCTCTTTGATCTGATCCAACAAAATCGGCTTCAATTGCAACTGTGCCAATAATGCACCATCAACACAAGGTACAAAACTGGCATGCAATGCTCTCAACTCAACAAGCAACGAGAGCGAGTAAACTGTTAAACCAGCTAAAGACTTCCGACTCAAGGCATCAGCAACAACATTTGCTTTACCTGGATGATAGTCAATCAAGCAATCGTAGTCTTTAATCAATTCTAACCATCTCCTCTGACGAAGATTGAGTTCTTTCTGGACACCCAAATACTTCAAACTCTTGTGATCAGTGTAGATGAAACATTTCTCCCCAAACAGATAATGGCGCCAAATCTTCAATGCAAAAACAATGGCAGCCAATTCCAAATCATGGGTCGGATAGTTAAGCTCATGCGGTTTCAACTGTCGAGATGCATAAGCTATAACTTTACCTTCTTGCATCAATACACACCCCAAACCTCTATGTGAAGCATCACTGTAGATCACATATGGTTTGCCTTCAACAGGTAAAGTTAGAACAGGCGCTTGAGTCAACATTTCTCTCAACTGCTCAAAGCTAGCCTGACACTGATCCGTCCACACAAATCTCACTCCCTTACGAAGCAATCTGGTGAGTGGAGTAGCTATCAAAGAAAATCCTTTCACAAACCGCCGGTAATAGCCTGCCAAACCCAGAAAACTTCTAACCTCTGTCACTGATTTAGGTGGATTCCAATTCAATACAGCTTCAACTTTGCTCGGATCAACTTTAATGCCTTCTGCTGAAACAACATGTCCGAGAAAAGCTACCTGATCCAACCAGAACTCACACTTTGACAATTTAGCAAACAACTGCCTCTCTCTCAAAATCTGCAACACAATCCGCAGATGCATATCATGTTCCTCCTCATTCCGCGAATACACCAGTATATCATCAATGAAGACCACTACAAACTGATCCAAATAGGGCCTAAACACCCTATTCATCAAATCCACGAAAGCTGCAGGTGCATTCGTCAGACCAAAAGGCATAACTAAAAATTCATAATGCCCATACCTGGTCCGAAAAGCGGTCTTAGGAACATCTTCAGCTTTGACTCTCAACTGATGATACCCAGATCTCAAATCAATTTTGGAGAACACTGACGCTCCCTTCAACTGATCAAAGAGATCATCGATTCTAGGCAAAGGATATTTATTTTTAATAGTCACCTTGTTTCATTGCCTATAATCAATACACAACCTCATAGTACCATCTTTCTTCTTCACAAATAGCACAGGAGCTCCCCAAGGAGAAACACTGGGGCGAATAAATCCTTTGTCCAACAACTCCTGTAATTGCACTTTCAACTCCCTCAATTCTGCTGGTGCCATTCTATAAGGAGTAATAGAGATAGGAGTGGTACCAGGCAACAATTCAATACCGAACTCCACCTCTCTCTCAGGAGGCAATCCTGGCAACTCCTCTGGAAACACATCTGGGAACTCTGCAACTATGGCAATGCTATCAATGGGAGAACTTCTTACTCTAGTATCTACCACATGAGCAAGATAGGCTTCACATCCCTTTCTAATCAACCTCCTGGCTGCAACAGCTGAAACAAAAAAAGGAGGCTAGCTGTTCCTGCTCATTAGATACTATCACCTCTCTACCATCAACAGTTTTCAAAGAAACAATTTTCTTCTTACAATCTACCACAGCTCCATGTTGAGATAGCCAATCCATACCTAAGATCACATCATATTCCTTAAATGGCATCTCAATCAAATCCCCTAAGAACTCCTCACCCTGCACCACTACTGCACTATCTCTATGCACCTTACTCACAACCACACTATGCCCTAACGGATTTGTCACCAACACATCAAATCCTAGGGACTCAGCATGCAAATCAGAGATAGGCAAAATAGATACACTAACATATTAATGCGTGGAACCCGGATCAATCAAAGCAAGTACTGGAGTATTAAATAAAGAAAAAGTACCAGCTATGACTGCCGATGTATCTGGCTGCCTCTGCATAACATACATCCTCTGGGAAGATCCAACCTCCTCTGGTCTACCCTCCCTGGATGTAGCACCTCCTCTAGAACTGAATCCTGGTCTACCTCCCCGACTGGCACCTCTGCCTCCTCTGCCTCCCCTCATACTAGCTCGAGAAGCAGCAGAATCCACTGGCATCAGCTCCTGCCTCTCAGGACAGTCTCTCACAAAGTGGTCAGGTGATCCACACCTGAAGCATACAGCTGATCTACTGTACCTCCAACAAACTCCCCCATGTCTTCCACCACACTGGTCACACACAGGTAAGGTGGATCTCTGAATTCCAGGAGTAGGAGCACTCGCTACTGAAGCTGTAGGTCTAAATCTCTGCCTCTGGAACTGCACTGACCTACCCGCTGGTCTCTGGCTCCTACTACTCCGAGGAACAAAACTTCCTCTACCCCTCTTCGCAGAAGAAGACCCTGCCTCTAACTGGGGCCTTCTAACCCTAACCTCCTCCTCTGAAACAGCTGCAATAACTTGAGCTCGCTCTACACTTCGAGCTGCTGCCACAAGCTGTGAGAAATCCTGATATCTGGATCCAGCCACTAAGCACATGATCGAGGGTCTCAATCCCTCCTCAAATCGCCGACATCTATCAATCTCATCAGCAATGATACCCCCATCATACTGACTCAGTCGAATAAACTCAACTTCATATTCAGTTACGGTCCGATGATCTTGCTTCAAATCTAGAAACTCTCTTTTCTTCCCATCTTTATACTCCCTAGGAGTATACTTCAACTCAAATTCCCTCAGAAAATCAGTGTAAGACAGTGTTGGAGGATCATCCATAGAATGGGGCACTGTCTTCCACCAGTCGTAGGCATCCTTCTGTAGCAAAGATCTTGCATAGTCAAACTTCTCCTCTGAAGTGGCTTGCAACTGCACAAATACCCTCTGAACTCTATCAAGCCACTGTTCTGCTACAGCCGGATCAACTGTACCAAAGAAATCCTCTGCTCCATATTTCCTTAGCTTATCATAGTGCCTTACTGGTACTGAAGGCTGAGGGGGTGGTGGCGGTGGCTGTGGTTGCACAGGTGCTTGTCTCATAGCTTCCATCATAGGCCTAAACCAGGCTGGCGGAACCTCCTCCCCAGCTGGTCTACCCGACACCGAAGCAGGTGCCTCCTCAACACTATCAACCCTAGCTCCCTCAGCAGGAGCAATACTCTCGGCACTACCCTCAATCAACTGACGTGAGTGAGAATCCATCACAACCTAACACTGCAAACACAGCAGATTATATCTTATTAAAGATCAGAGACTGCCAATCTCAAACGTATATGTTATTCAAAACCACTTTTTAAGTAAAAATATTCTTTTTATTACATTTTACCTAGGTTGAGAATCTCAAACCTATGCTCTGATACCAAAACAATTGTAACACCCCTTCCCAACCTACATATGTAAGCTGAGTAGAAGCGCCACACTAACCTAATGTTGCTACCAATTTTACTTAGTCAAATTTTAGTTCCGATTTTTACAAAATTTTTGCCATAGTTTCGCCTAAAAATTGAGTCCCAAGTGTCGACAAAACCGGTTTTTTTCTTATTTTTAAAAACATTTTACACAAACCAATGCAAACAAAATCATTCTCAGTACACTCCCAATAAATCCCCCTTGTAACCTCAACTACAACCTGCAAAAAGGATTTACACTTCTAGTACAACATAAAATAAAGGTTTTGGGACAACCCCCATATTTAAATATTACACAGCGGAAGTTATAAAATATTTACATATTTACAAATTCATATACATCAAAACTCAAGTTTTACAACACATAAAATTTATACATGATTGGCAAGTCTGCTCTGATCTTTAAGCTCCCAAAATGGATTCTTCAAGGTCTACTCTCACTAGGTCTTGATGAACTCTCGGGTTCAACTCTATCCACTCTACTACCTGCGCGATTAAACACTATCGCGCTAAGCCAACGGCTTAGTAAGATAAAACATGCTAACGGTATGCTTTAATGAAATGCAATGCCACATATGTTATTGATAAGATCAACATCATAAATATAAAGTTAACCACACAATTATGCATTTCACAAATCATAGTCATATGAGCATACCACATTTCAACATCTTTTCACATTCAACATTAATCAATCATACTCCATAACCAACATCTCATTTCATTAAACTCATAACATTATTTAGGACATTCATATAACCTTGACACCTATGGGCCCAACAAGTATTTAATACGATATTCAGAGTTCAAAGTTACTGCTTTGGTTCATAGTCACAATAATCACGCCCGTAGGCAATGTATATACATGTATCTCTATCCATGGATAGTGTAACAGACCCAGTCTCTTGGATCATCAACTCAACACATATGAGGAGATCCTCAACCCGGCAAGACTGTTACAAATCATGTATCTCATAGTGTAACAGACCCAGTCTCTTGGACCATCAACTCAACACCTATGAGGAGGTCCTCAACCCGGCAAGACTGTTACCTTTCATCATTTCTTAGGCATGCCACCCAAATCCAGAACTCTGAAACTGAATAACATATTAAACAAACAATTCATTTCCATTCTCAATTCTCATCACATTTAGGCAAACATGCCTTCTTTCTTTCAATTACATCATCTTAGCCAATAACAATGGCTTCACATTTCATTTTATAATATAACATCTCATTATTCAAGTATATATATATATATATATCTCATCCATGATCACATTATATCTCACATAGCATCATTCATAAATATCAACATTTCATTCCACATTACTCATGAAACACATTACCATTCACAATGCACAACATAACATTGTTCAATCTCAACAATGCAATTAGGGCAAAGAACAATTGATTATAACATTCATTGATTCAAGTGTGTTTAAAGTGTTTAGGGTTAGGTTTAAGGACCAACCTACCTTTGGAGAACCAAAGCAATGCAAGAAGAACAAAGAATTAAAACCCTAACCATAAATAGTACATTCTGGTTTTAAACTGCCCCAATTGCCCTGCATCCTGGCAGCAGTTCTGAACTTTGTGAATTCCATAAATCAAATTCAATCAACGTGGTTCCAAATTATTTTTCTCAAATACTAGACTCACTAAGCAACAACATATCCAAAATTCAATTGGATATGATTTTTCTACATTTTATTAAAAATCCCGAAATATAGCTGTCCCAGTTAAGGTACCTGCTGGAACAGGTCTAATGAAAATAATTTTTCTAAACTCATAACCATTCCAAAATCGAATCAACATATTTTTCAGTCATTCTAGACTCATAGAGGCACAACATATCAAAAATTCACTTCAAGAACATGTTTCTAAAATTAATTAAAAATCATACAAGTCACAGCCTTTACTAATCCTAAAACAGAAACAATTTCACTAAACACCAATCTTACTCTTCCATCACCAACACCAACCCAACTTCTCATCTATCAAGCAAAATCAATACTTACAATCATACCATAAGCAACTTAATCATACCACTTCAAAAGAATTGAAGAAATTAGAGAAAAGATCTTACCTTAGTTAAAAACTTCTTAAATCAACACTTGAACACTTAATCTTTCTTCAATTTAAGCTTGAAATCATCAAAACCATCACTTGTCTCTTTCTTTCTCTTTGGCTATGGAGGGCCGGCCATCAACAAGAAGAAGAAGAAGAAATGATGAAGAAAACACAAATCAAACCTTCTTTAAATATCCACCATGTGATTTTATCCAAGCAATTACCAAAGTGCCCTTATTCACATAATTATCTTTTTGTCTTATGTGTGCCCAATTAAGTAATTTACCAATCTCAAATAAATATCTTCTCTTGCATTGACCAAGCCTTTTGACCACTTTATATGTCATATATATTAACATATACACAACATATAAATTTGTCTCTAAACCCTATTTCTTCCCAAAATACATATACATATACTTTCTCTTCTCAATTTCTTTTCTCTTACAATTTAACACATATATTCAATCCAATATATAACAATAACAACAACAACAATATGCAAAACTTCTAGGGCATAAATGAGGATATTACATCTTACTTGCAAGACACTCTAGCATCTGATGAATGAATGGGAGAGGGAAGTGATCCTTTCTCGTAGCTGCATTTAGCTTCTTTTAATCAGTGCAAGCTCTCCACCTATTATGAAATCGAGCAGGACCAACTCATCATCTGCATTCTTCATTAATGTCATGCTTGTCTTCTAAGGTATTGCCTCAACTGGACTCACCCACTTGCTATTTGAAATGGGATAAATCACACCTGCATCAACAAGCTTTAAATTTCTTTTTTCACTATGTCCATCATTGTGGGGTCAATCTTCTTTGGGCTTCTCTTTTTGCCTTGCTATCCTCCTCCATAAGGATTTTATGCATATAGGTTGAAGTCGAAATACCCTTAATATTAGCAATCGTCCATCCAATGGCTTCCTTGTACTCTTTAAGTATGCGAATCAGATCTTCTTCTTAGTCTCTACTGAGTTTATCCTCTTTCTCCCGAAATACAGATTTCAAATGTTTGGGCAGTGGCTTCAACTCTTGATTCGGTGCCTATACAATAGAGGGTAAAATTTGAGTATGGGACGTTTGTAATTCATATCTAGACACATTTTCCTTCATAATTTTGAGAGCTTTCATTTCACACATTGTAACTTGAAGATTTTCTCATACAACAAACTTGTCATATAGATTCTTTAGACTACCTGCATCAAGCCTTTGCAGAGAACAATTTTTAAATTGTCAGTATGATTTAGCTAAAAAATATATTGTCTGAAAGAATCTATAACATCCAATCCATAAACATAAGACACATCACTAAGGTACTTCATATCATCATAAACATTAAATTTTACAATTTCCACATCAAACTCTATAGTAAGTGTATCATCATAGACATCAATTTTTGATCTAGTTGTGCTAAGAAAAGGTTTTCCTAATAAAATATTGGAGCAATTAGAAGACTTATCCTCCTCCATGTCAAGTATATAAAAATTTTCTGGAAAAATTAGCCCATTAACTTGAATTAACACATCTTCTAATACCCCTTCAGGATAAACCACAGACCTATCAACTAGTTAAATAATTACTCCAATTTCTTTTAACAAACCAACCTTTAAAGAGGAATAAATAGATAGTAGCATGACATTTATAGAAGCTCCTAAGGCACATGGCTCTCTTTATGCCTAAGTTGCCTATTTTATAAGAGATTGTGAACATACCTTGATCTTTACACTTTGGGGTAGATTTCCTTTAAGCACAACAAATATATTCTCTCCTGCCCATACCTTTTCATTACCACTTAGTTTCATCTTGTAAATTCACAACTCTTTTAAGAACTTTTCATATTGAGGCATTTTCTTGATGGCATCTAGCAATGGTATATTGACTTCATCTTTGCTAAATGTCTCCAAAATTTTGTTCTTCTCCTTCTCCTTTTTAGATTTGGCAATTTTTTATGGGAAAAAGGGTGGTATTATCAAGGGTTTAGGCTTATCAGAGTTCACTATAGTGGATGATTCTTTTTTCTTGAATAACTGTTTTAGCTTCTACCCTTTTGTATAACCCCTACCCAAAGGTAAGCTTCTGGTGGCCTTTGTCCATTAATTCTTTCCACTTCTTAAGGTAATGCACTTGCATTTTCTTTGGATTGACTATTTTTTGAAATGATAGTTTCCCATAAGAGTCCAACTTGCTAACTGACATGCCTAACTGACTAATCTAGGTCACCAAATATTGAATACTCAAGCGAGTTTCCTATTGAAATTACTAGGTGTTAGTCATGAAAGCCTTGAACATGTCATCCATAGACATACCTAATTTTTATGGTGGTGGAAGCTGTGGTAATGATGCCGTTTGTTGGAATTGTTAGGAATTTTATGCTCTTGCTCCATAGCTAAAGTTTGGGTGGTCCTTCCACCCTAGATTTTAGGTGTTTGCACATAGGTCATATCTCCTTTGGGGTTGATTGGGAAATCCACCTATAGCATTTACTTGTTGTTGTTCATCTTCTTAGAGCGTGGGACACATATCAGTAGGATGACCTAAATGTATGTAAATTCCATAAACTTTTGCTGGTTGCACATTCCCTATAACCATGTTTTGCACCAAATTTGTTAGTTGAGTTATTTTGGACTCAAGTGAATAAATACTTACCTCATTAACCCTCTTTGGAGTTTCCTTCTTGCTCCCAAACTACTGGTAAGTGGCTGCCATTGTAATATCCCAAAAATTTAAATAATAATAATAATATTAATTTTTGAAAATTAAATAAATGATTTAAAAGTATATATATATAATTAAGTGAAAAAGAAAAAAATGTGTATATGATATGTATATGTAGATATACATAATATATACAAGTCAACATTATTATGGGTCAAATGTTATTTTAATTATTAAAATATTAAAAATATGGTTAGTGGAAGATGTCATAGTATATATTAATTAAGTAATATATTTTACTTGATGGAGAGTGAAAGAGGGATAATTGTGTGGCTAAAAAGGAGAGTAGTTGGATTGAGTTGAGTGGATGATTATCTTCTTCTTCTTCTTTCTCCATTGAAGCCGACCACCTCCATCGAAGGAAGAGAGGAATTTTCTTCTTGCTAACTCAAGTAAATGAAGGATTTTAAGTATTCAAGTTGGAGTTTTAAGGATTTTCTCTATATTTGGTAAGTTTCCAACTTGTTTCTTTGATTTTCTATGGAAGTTTGCATATGAGTTAATTGGATGTTTGGTGTAGTTTGTGTTAATGGTTCATATTGGTATGTTTGAAGTTCTTTTGTCTAGTTAACTATGAATTTTGGGGTTGGATTAAAGAAAAGGTTAAGTTTGGTGAAGAGAATAAGAGTTTTGGGTTGTGTAACTTTTAAGTTGTGAAGTCATGGTTGTGATTGTGTATTTTTTCTTTTAATTGAGTTTTTTTGATGTTTATACAAGTATTTTGAGGTATAATGATGGATTTTGGTTGAGTTTGTATAGAGTTGAGAAGGGTAATGAAAGATAATTTTGGATGTGACAATTTTGTGTCGATATCAAGATTTTTAGCCTGACATGCCAGGTGACATGGCCAGGTCTTTGGGCATGTTGATGGTTTTATTTTCAATGTTTGTGGCACATGCAGTGACACACCCATGTCACTGAGCATGTCACAGCTTATGTAATGCTATAGTATTGACACGTGCAGTGACACGCCCATGTCACTGAGCGTGTCATAGCTACTGTGTTGTAGGAGTTTTGGCACGGGCAGGGACACGCCCATGTCTCTGGACATGTCTTATCTATTGTAATACAAATCTTAGGACATGGTCATTGACACGACCATGTCACTGAGCATGTCAAAGCTTCTGTGTTGTGGGTTTAGGGTACGGTCAATGACACGCCTGTGTTGTTGAGCATGTCATGTGTAGAGTTTGCCTTAGATAGTTATTTTTCTTATTTTCCTTTTTGTATCTTATCCTTGTGTTGAGAGGTTTTGTTTATATCTATAAGTGTATCACTTAGTGATTATTTATAATCACATTTGGTTTAGGCTTTGAAGAGACTTGAGTTACCCCAGTCCAAGTGTTGAGGGATATCTTGGAATAGAAGATTGAAAGTGGTGTTTATTGCTTTTAAAGGTAAGTACAAACTTTGAATAATTGCTTATATTTACATGACATTGGGACTTAACACATTTGGTTGAAAAATGTGTTAAGTTACTTACTACATTGTTAGTGCGTGAGTAATATGCTATGATTTGTATAATGTCACAAATGCAATTTGTTATGTATACATTAAAGATAGTATGTAATGCCATTGGTGATGACTATATTGATATAAATGAGATAATTGAGGCATTGTTCCTAGTTTGATCTTGAGAAAATGAGAAAAATATTGATAATGGAATTATGAAAGAATTGTGTGCCTAGTATGTTATTCAATTTTCAAAGTTTTGTGTTTGGCGGCATGCTTAAGACGTAATAGTCCCTTGAAGTTGGGTTAGGCTTGGTCCTTGAAGCCTAATTGGGATGTTACATGATGTAGCAGTCCCTTGAAGCTGGGTTGGGCCTAGTCATTGAAGCCTAGTTAGGATGTTACATATGAGGTAATCCTCATTGTGATTATGATTTGCCTTCGAGGCTGGACAACTGTTGTTATCTTGGACCAAAGCAGTAACTCTGGAATTTGAATATCATATTAGATCCTTTTGGGCCCATGCTTATGTTTGCTTTTATGTGAAGTATGAATTGTGGAACAATTAAGCAATATATTATGATATTATGATATAATGTTATGAGATATAATATCCTTATGTGTTGTGCATTGGCATTGCATTTCAACTATATTGTTATTAAAGTTTGTATCACTAAGCTTTTGGCTTAGCACGATTGTGATTCATCGAGCAGGTGACAGGGTAGATCTGATCAAGCCAGAGAGTTCAGCTAGACCGAGTCGAGTCTAGGCTTGAGATCTTTAGTGCAGAGTTAATTATTGGACATAAAGATCAGAGACAAACTGCCAGCATGTATATATTTTATATTTTGTAGATATTGATTTCATGTATATTATATTATATTTTGATGTAAAAATATGTATATTCAGCAAACTATCAAAAATGTTTTGGTTAAACCTTTAGTAATAAAGTTATATATATGTGTTAACAAGTAATATCTCAACTATTATTTATATGATATTGGTTAAATGATTTAAGTTTATACAGAATTTATAATTGAAGATTTGTTTTGTTAAAATGGGTTGTGACATTCTTGTATCTTATATTCGTATATTAGATATATTGGGTGTATGTAGTGTACGTATGTTGGGTATAAGGGTGTTACATTTGTTACTAGAAGAAATGGTACTTGTTGAGTAAAAAAAACTTTCTTAAGGAGGTCTTGGGATCGAAACGAGGGAGGCGACCCTTGACTTGGCCAAATAAACAAATCCTACTGTGGAACCGTGAGGGGAAGCAGTACTGTAGTAGTCCTTTTAAGCGGGCTGGGTGAAAAGACTGAGTCGTAAGCCTAGGGCCGTTGGGACATTACAGCCATAATGGTAATGAGGTCTCTAGCAGCTTGAGGTGTTTTATTTTCTATGGCACCCCCACTAGAGGCATCCTACATGCTCATTTCTATAGGTAACAACCCCTTATAAAAATATTGAATGAGAGCTTACTCTAAAATTCCATGTTGTGGGCAACTTGCTCACAATCATTTAAATCTCTCTTAATACTCATGAAGGTTTTCTGAATCTTTTTACTTGATGCCACATATATCTCTCCCTATATTTGTAGCCCTCAAAGTATAAAAGAAATTATCCAATGAAGTTGTTACCATGTCAGTCCATGTGGTTATTGATTCGGATGGTAAGTCAAAAAGCCAATTCTTTGCTCTGCTATCCAAAGAGAAAGGAAAAGCACTCAATTTAATTTGTTCTTTAGATACACCTTTGTGATCTCATACTTGAACAAACAATATCAAATTCCTTCAAATGTTTGTGGGGATCTTCACTTTCCAGCCCATAAAAACTTAGGTGACAAATGAATTAAACTAGATTTTGGCTCAAAGGAAGCATTTAGAGTTGGATAGGTGATGCAAAGAGGCTGATAGTCGATTGGAGGGGCTGCTAATTTCCTTAAAGTTCATTGTTCATCATCCATCTACTTTTCCTTTTTAGATTTCTAAGAGAGGATGAAGAATCTAAATCTAAATCTGTGGGTACTGCACAATTTATTGTAAAAGATGAAGTTATAGCAACTTGCTTTTGCAGTTTTATCTTTTTCCTCAATCTTTTAGTGGTATTTTCAATCTCTGGATCTTATAAGAGTTCTTCTTCATGATTAGACCTGGTCATCAAAAGAAATAAAATAAGTTAAGTACAAGTCCTCGGCAACAGTGCCAAATTTTGATAGATGTCGAATTCACCAAAAATAAAAACCTTTTATTGGACAAAATAAAATTATAAAAGTGGTGAATAGCTCATGGAATTTATTACTTAAATTAATTTCTCCTGAAAACTAAATGTGTATGCTTAATAAAACTAAATGGGGAGTTTTGTGACTGAAAGTTAAAATAAATTCAAAACTAAAAATTATTACTAAAATTAAATAAGACCAAAATAGAATTGGGAAATAATAATGATGATGATTTTAGTCAAAGGGAATAATCTTGGTTTCAATTCTTAGACATGATCATTGATACAAAAATTATTCTTTGATTTTTTAGTAAATTAGTTCTAGCCAACTAAGACACTCACATTGGCCAATCCTTTCTTAGGTGATAAATTAGTTAAGAGATGCTCTATAACTAACTCTTGTTATTAAATAATTCTATAGGGAAGCCTTTACGATTTGACCCACTAACAACTTTAAGATTTAGAAGGACATAATTCTAATTAATAAATTCTACCACAAAATTTATTTAAATTAAATTGCAAATATTCTCAGTACTAAACCTAATTACCAAAAGTATCAAAAATCTTAAGAATAATTACATATTCAAAGTTTTGAGTGTTGATCTATTATTTCACTAATCAAGCAATGGATCCTATTGTTCAATTAGCAAAATAACAAAATAAAATTTAGGCTACTTAAAATTTGCAAATACTAAAATTAAAGAAAATAAATAAAAAGGTTGATTAGATCATATAAATCTTGGAGAATTTAAAACCTTGATTACCCCTTCAACTGAATTTGAATTTAGGTACACATGCTATAATTGAAGAAAAGCAAAGATATCTCCAATAATGTATGTCGTAAATGTGAACAAGAGATAAAAGAAGAAGTCCAGGGCTGCCAAAAATTAACCCCTTTTAAATCATGCCAGTTCCTACTCTAACTAGGAAAAATAAATTAAAATACAAATAAATAAAATTTTCTAGCTATTAAAATTCCTAAATATTGTTTACTTAATATGGAACTAGATGAATTATAATATCCCTGAAAATCATCCCAAAATTCATAGCTCAAGTATCATTAAAGAGTCAGGATTCCTAGCTAGCACATATAATTTTCTAGTAAATGACCCCCCTTGGGCACAAGCCTTGCCCAAGGCTTAAACACAATGCCTTTTCTAGCAACTTTTCACAATTTCTTCAACTTAGCTCTTATTTCCACTTTAAGTTACATTCTATGCAAAAACAAGTCAAGATTAGTATAATCACCCAAAAAAACTTAATTATCCTTACAAAATATAAGCAAAATTTACCCAATATCAGGCTTTTCTTGAACAAATAAAAATTTGAATATTTTAGACAATAGAGGACTTAATCCAAATGTGAAATTTGAACTCTTAGAGAAAAGACCCGATTTACGTATCTTAGACTGATTTTTTCCTCGATTGGCATGCTGAATTGGTTCTCTAATTTTTTTAAAATTTTAAGCAGTGATTTTCTAAATTATATACACATTGGGCTATGTGCAAAGCTAAGAGTGGTTTGGGATTTGAAATTGATGAAAAAATAGGATTGGATAAGCCTTAAAAAGTTAAAAGTTAAATCCAGATATGAATTTAATCGGTATTTTTAAAAAAGAATCCTTACATGGTAAAACTTTATATAAATGCCCCAATGACCCTAAAATTGGGTTTTACTGAAATTGGAATGAGAGATAAAGGTAATTGAGTCTTAAATTAGTTAAATTAATTATTTTTATGATTTTACAAAATTAATATTCGGATTTAGAAATAATTAAAGAAAGTAGGCATACTGAAATTTTGGTATGACATCATATATTATTAAAACCCTAAATAATATATATATATATATATATGAGAGTTGATTTTTTTTCCTTCTTCTTCTTCCCTAAAACCGACTTACCTCCATCACCACCACTATATTTCATTTCTTCTTTCTTCTTCCATCAATCTGAATTGGTTGATGGAATTTTTGTGCAAAGAATTGAATATGGAACTTTTTGAATGAAGAAATCGATTACTGACCTATTAAAGTAAGATATCAAGTGTGTTTGAATAAGTTTTAGCTTAAAATCATGTTTAAAAAAAATTGATACATTAAAGAGTTAGTTTAGGGTTTAGCACATTAAGGGTTTAGAAATGAACATGGAACTAAGTGATGAAGATATTGATTATGGATTGAATATTAATTGAGATTAAGTGTATTGGTGTAGTTTTTAATTTAAAATTACGCTTAAAGGAACTTTTGAACTAATAAAGTATTGGTTTTAGGGTTATGGAAAATTAGGGTGTTGGGAAAGTATAAAATTTTGGAAGAAAAGTGTTTGTTTATAGTATATTTGATAAATATGTTTTAAAAGTGTTAGCCAAACCATTTGCTTGATAAAATCAATTTTAATCTTAGGCAATCAAATTGAATGAATACTAATAGTTACATTAAGATGTTTTTTGCAAGAACTCAATTTTTAAGAACTTCATATTCAGTTTGCTCGCACCATTGCTCAGTCCGACCGGACCAGAGCAATGGAAGTTAAAAATTTTAGCTAGAGAAGGTCATGGTCTCCAGCACTATTAGTTTTTAAGAGTATAGTACATAGTCTACCCGGACCACTGAATGGCATGACTAGGTTGGGCTAGAGCTAAAATAAGCAGAACTTTCTGTAAGGCTCCTGATCCTTGGTACTTTAAAATTTTCAACATACCATGCATAGGTAGACCGAACTATGAGATAGTATGACCATACCGAGCCTGAGCTAGTACTACAAAACTTTTAGTAAAGTTCACAACAATTGGCACTCTAAAAATCTCACGATACCACAAGCAGGCCGACTAGACGAAAGCCCTTTTGACTAGACCATGAGAATCGGATTCAAAAATTATAGCCATTACTTATCCACTTGATTAGTGGATGCCAAGTTTGCTAGTCATTGAAGAATCATTATCTAAAATTCAAAGAGCATGACCTAACCAACACAATACCGACAAGACTATGGTTAATCTGACTGAACTAATTGGAGTCTGACCATGAAGTTGATTTGGATAATGATTGAAGTGAGAGACAAGAATCGAACATGTTGGTGCCCACTTCAAATGGCTAGTTGAAGACTTAAGGGCTATAAATATCATAAGAAACCTCATTTTTTGGAGGATTGTGAATTAAATAGCCAAGATAAATAATTTTCATTGCATTATATAAAAATTTATAATTGTATTGTTTGATTGTTCAGTGTGAGTATTAAACACTATTGTAAGTTTGAGTGTGAGCTTTGAAACACTTAGGTTTTAGAGTGAGCCTAGAAAAACTCTTATATGATTGTCAGAATATTACTTAAATTGTATAAAAGTTTGGTGTGAGTTTATGAAAACACCAAGCTAGGATTGAGCTTGCAAAAATCTAAGGTTACTGAAATCTCAACTTGAAGTTAGGGAGTGGATGTAGGATTGATTTGATTCGAACTACTATCAATCTCTGATGTTCATTCTTCTCTACTCATCTGTCTTTACTTATTTAATTTGTTATTTTAATTTTAAATTTTCCATCACTACAAAATAACCGATTAAACCCCCACTCTTAGTTGCCATCTTCAGACAATAATGGGCATCACACTTAATTTCAAGAAGCTTAATTGTGAAATTTGATCCATAATGGCAACCACACTAACAAACACCTATATTTCAACTTCTACTTCCACCAAAATCACTCCTTCTCATGGAAATCTAAATCTGACCTTAGATCTTACTTTGATTTAACCGACTTTTTTTTATTAGAAATGCAAGATGTATTTTTTATACAAATAAACTCTATTTTGATCATTGACAATCAAATTGATATGTTCTAATGATTTCAAATAAGTTTTTTGTTGTAGGCATGAAATCCTAAGCTTTGTACGACCACCCTAGCCCACTGAGTGACTACACAGAGTTGTAAGACAAGTATACTGAAGTTATAGAAAGGATAGTAGGCTTGCCGAGTGGTGAAGCTGGATCGCAAGCTGGACATGCAACCGCCCGAGCTAATCGAGTGATTACACCAGCTCAACTAAGATCCACAAAATTCATAGAGGATTTCATTATCTCAATGTATGATGAAGTTAGGACACCCAGTATACATACAATTGAACCCGCACTGAGCGACCATGCCAAAAGCCAAGCTAAATTCATAAACTTACAGAAGGGTTCACACTATAAGTGTAGACCCTTAATTTTTGAGCCAGTCTGGTCCGATATTTTTTATATAGTCCAAAATAATTTTAGTGGTATTTTAATTAAATAATATTTATTTTAGTATTTAGTATTTATAATTTTTTAATAAAAATAAAAATGGTAAAGTTAAATAAATAAAAAAATAAAAAAATTAGCGACGAAAAAATCGGCGACGAAAAAATTCATTGCCAAAGATGAATCGGCCACATGCCAATTCGCTCGCAGGAATTTCCTGCGGGCGAATCGGCCATAGGGAATTTCACCGTAGGAAATTCTTGGGTCAAATTGGTGCCTGCCCCAACTAGCTCACAATTTTTGCCCGCAATTTCCCAGCCAACGCTCGCAATTTCGCTCGCAGCAGTTTTTTTGCCAGCGCAATTTTCCAATGCAGTTTTTTCTGAAACCAAATTCTATTTGATTTTGGTTTCTTTTCCTAATTAGTTTTAGTTTCCTTGGACAATTAGAAGTAGGTTTATAATTTTTCCTATAAATACCACATTAAAACACATAATTAAGGGATCAAAAATTTATTTTACTAAAAGAACGAAACTTTGGACTTCTGAATTGGGGAGGAAAAAGGAGGAGAAAAACCCTAGAGAATGGCAATCAAAGAAAAAGAAGAGAGATAAAAATAGCAAGGCCAGAAACAAATTATCAACAATCGAGGAGTATAACAATGAACATTCATCAACTAATAGAGGCAGTGATCACCATGTTTGATCTTTGCTCGGCCAGAAATAAATATTGATGCAGGCAGTAGCTTGGAGTCAATATATAATTTGGTGGAACCTTCAACGCAGGTTTTGTGTCTTAATCTTGAATTTGCTTAAACATTCAATTGTTATATCATTTTTGTTCTTACTGGTTTTCGTTTATTTTTATTATCACTTTGATTCAATAGTATAAATTGATAAACCCTAATTATGTATTCTGTTCATTATTGTTTCATCCAATAGCTCAAAAATCCAAAGAATTTCAAAATCCCCGAACTATCTTCTTAAGTCCAAAATCTAATAAAGATCATAAATCTTTCTCTCAAGTAAACCTAAAATATCTTAAACCCTAATCCCAATCTTTTAAAATTATAAACCCTAATGTCTTAAGATTCCAAAACCCTAATCTCATGATGTTAGCCCTAAACCCTAATTTGATTAACCAAAAACCTTACTACTTGCTTAAATTTATAAAACCCTAATCCATTCCAATTTTCCAAAATATTCACAGTAGCCTAAATAATAATAATAATAATTCCAAAATCCCAAAACCCTAAATGTTAATTAAAGAATCCTAAATTGAGACATAAACCTAAATTTGTATCTTTATTTTCTTTATTTAATTTTAGATTTGATTATGTAGTTTATTATATGTTTTGATGGTTGATTTATTTAATTTCAATACTTGATTTATTTAATTTATCATGGATGGATATTTTCTTTATTATTATCATTATTATTTGTTTCTTTTAGTATTAAAATTGTAAGAGGTATGTTTTCACTTTGTGGTCACCTCATTAGTTAAGTATTATGTAATTTAAATTGCTCTTATATTTTGGACCAGTGTAAAGGACATGTTTTCACCTTTCAATGGGTGTCCCATTTAGTTTAGACATGGATGATGTAAGGACATGTTTCCATCCTCGGATGGGTGTCCATTTATTTATTTATTTTGTTTGGACATTGCTTTGATTTTAATATAATGATGCTTTATTTTAATTGTTGCATGTAATATCGATAATATTGTTATATTTAAGAATATTATAATATTAAGAGCTGCAAAGGAGGCCGGTTCCAATGAACCAGGCATTGTGGGGGTGCTGGGTCATTTCTCACCTTCCCCACACATACCCAACTTTCCGAACCCATTAGGGGGTTGGGGATTTCTTAGGAATTGAGTCATCCACCCCTTTCTTTTTTTTGGCCCATCCGGGTGGCGACTCCATTTTCTTCCGGCTTAGGTCCGTGTTCTCTAAGGCCCCAAGCCTAAACAGTGCTGAAGTCGAAAGAACCATTTTACCGAAAGTGGGGGCAAAAATCCCTGCTCACAGTGGCGGCGCCACTGGGATAAGAGAAGTTGATTCCGTTGGTCTTTTTATTATCCTATTCTTTCTTATAATGATATTATCCATTGCATCATACTAGATTGTATTATGTGCGTGAGTTAGGATGCTCGTGTTATTCGTGTTGTGTTATGTAAGGGATACCATACTTTCACTCAAGGTATGGAGATTGAGCATGACATAACCACTCATAGCCTTGTACCATTTGGTATATACTTACTATGTGAACCTAAGCCTTTTAACCCAAAGACTAAAGCTCATGTAATTGGCCTAGTTACTTTCCTTAGGTTTTACCCCAAATGCTTGTTGTTTGACTATGGTTAATTTATCTTGGTTTGAATCATGGCTTATTTGGTTTATTCCTTTTCTAATATGACCTAAGTACATTGTAGGCTCTAAAATTTTTTTTAAAGTCCAAAAGACCAAAGCTATTTTCAAAACTTTTCAAGATGGTCATTGGATATAAAACTTTTCCATAAACAGATTCTTTTCTCATGACTCAAATACAAAGCTGAAAATCCATTTTTTCTAAAATCTTTTTACAATGGGCTTAGAAACAAAATTATTTTCATCCAACATTTTTCTTACAAAGAGCTTGCAAATTATTTAGGCCAGTTACGAAATACTAAAAATTAATTATGAGCCTAGTTTATACTAAGAGTTATTAATCATGGGCTTGTTCTTGGCATGAACTATTAGTTACTTTTTCAAGTGAGAAATCTATTTATAATAAACCTCTTAATTTAATTTTAATCCAATATAGCATAAAAGCTACTTTAGTTGGTTAAATGGATTAAAGCCTAATTAATGGGAATTATCATGAACTGATTTCCATTTTTGAAAATATAACTATTGGTTAAAATGTCCGTGGGAATTATTCAAAAATAAGATACCCCAAGTTGGTATTTTCTTAACCATATTACCTAGGAAAAAAGACTCGCCATCCATGTGTGGAAGTTGTAAGGTTGGAAGGAATGTCCTATTTATCTTTCTTTGTTGATTGTTTGTGCATACATGTATACATGCATCTCATATCATTGATCCTCTCTGGCTCACTGCCCTAGATTACGATAGTTTAAAAGCTTACGACAATCCGACCTATGCTGGAGAAGAAGAATCTAGCAATGACTCAATCACTTTCTTACCAAAAGCAATGGAGCCCGAACAAATTCAAAGAATGGTGGACGATGCCCTCAATGCCAAGTTGGAAGAAATAAAAGAGGCCCTGGCTGAGACCATGAAGAACCAATTGGCTGCAATTTTAGGAAATCATGCCGAAGCATCTGCTAGCACTAAGAAGCCAAAGGACAAAGGGAAGGCTAAAGTTGGTGAAGTGGTTTTTGATGATGATAAGGTGATCATTGATGATTATGATGATTAGGCTCAATACTTCCAAGATCCTCAAGATAAGAAGAAAGAACCGAAGATTCACTACAAGGAAAACTGAATCAGACAACGCTTTCTAGCCGTTGTCTGATGAAGACAAAAACGGTTGTCTATTGAAGCGATGTCTGATAGCATTTCAGACAATGGTTTTAAAACCGTTGTCTGATGTAGGTTTGCACAACGGTTTTTAATTTTATCAGACAATGATTTTTGGCCGTTGTCTGATGATGGTTCAGACAATGGTTTCTAATTTTTCAGACAACGATTTTTAACCGTTGTCTGATGGTTTCCACAATGGTTTCTAAATTGTCAGACAATGGTTTCTAAATTTTCAGACAACGGTTTTTAACCATTGTCTGATGAAGGTTTAGACAACGCTTTTTGACCGTTGTCTGATGAAGACAAAAACCGTTGTGTATTGAGGCGATGTCTGATTAAGGTTTATACAATGCTTTCTTATTAAAAACCGTTGTCTGATTAATATGGCACACTAAATATTAGACAATAGTTTCAATGTTCATTTCCATTTCACCACCATTGTCTGTTAAACTGTACATTATACATATAAGACAACACTTTACAATTGAGGATTGCAAATTTGGGAATCAAAAAACCTCCACAAGTTCAACCATTCAACATATTAACAAACTAAAAAAAAATCAACACTATACATATATCACTAAATTATACTATTAACTTTAACTTGAATGATGCTTCATGAAATATTTGGCGAAGTCAATCCTAAATTTGAAGGCAAATGAGTCTCAACCCCATCGATTTACAAAAGTTAACTCTGTGTTTATCTGCAAAAGGGATAGCTGGAAAAACAACCTTAGACTTAAGAAGGAGAGAATAATATTTACTTAATTTATTTCCATCTTCTAAACAATTAGAAATAGAAACCAACTAAAAAAAATGAAGTTAAAAGGTAAGCTTGACTTTACCTTGCAATCTGAGTCTATTGCAGCAAACTGTCTAAGTAATAAAGCAGCCTCTCTTTGGCTCTCGGAGCAACAAGAGCTGTTGCCAAGAAACAAATAAGAAAGTGAAAAAAAAATAATAATCCTGAGTTTGTTTTGATAATTGGCTTGAAGAAAAGCTAAAGATCCCAACTATCATAAACCTGGGACCATGATTGATTAAAAGTGCATATAAGTCGTTTGTGAACTGAATACTAGAAGATATCTTCTACATCTTAAAGCACAAGACCATACATGAACAGGGAAAAAATTGAAAGGCAACTAAAAACTCACGTTTTAAGTAAGCATCAAACAGACTCCCAGTAACACCCTCTATGGTATCATCAATTGGCAATATATGAACACGCTTTCCATACTTAACATCTGGGCATTGGTGCACAGAGACAACATCTCCAAGTCTAACCCTCAGGTTAGATCTAACAACCTTGTTCATCCTGATTTTTGGTGGCTCACATGAGTCATCAGCAAGAGCAATGCAAACTGTATCCTTCCGCTTCTTGCCCTGGAACCAAATTATTTTCAGAAAATAGGAACAATACAAAAGTAAAATACAGGGAATGTCAAACACTGGAAATTTAATTAACTAGCAGCATGTCCCACTTTTATCCCTATGGCTTAAGATATAGCGGATTGATTGATTAAAAGTGCATATAAGTCGTTTGTGAACTGAATACTAGAAGATATCTTCTACATCTTAAAGCACAAGACCATACATGAACAGGGAAAAAATTGAAAGGCAACTAAAAACTCACGTTTTAAGTAAGCATCAAACAGACTCCCAGTAACATCCTCTATGGTATCATCAATTGGCAATAGCTTTTGAGTTATGTATCAGCCAATCAAAGAAATGTGGTACTATCCAATCACAATCACGAATGTGACAACTCCAATATACATGGTTTACGCCAATATGATAATTGTCAGACATTAATTATAAAATACTTGATCTATATTTATATCATGTAAAGAAGACCATTTAAAGACATAACATACTCATAGAGGAATTCTGCTATGAAGTATTTGTATCTCCGACAGCAATGGTGAAACCATCATTAGTTACACCAGAACCAACAATCCAATCGTTAAAGAAGCTACAATCAGCAGATGTGAGGTATCTAACAGCTGCTTCTCTTGGTTGAATTATAGCAACACAATCAAAGCTCAAAATTCCACAAGTGACACATGAAAACAGACGCTAATCAGACAACTTATCACCATGAACAGTACTCCTAATTTCAGAGCCTGTTTCCATAGCATTTATATTGTCATTTCCATTCAACGAGGAAAACCTATTTCTTTCGTATAAAGATGCAAACTTTTCTTTAATTGAGAAGAGGCCTTTTACTTGATTGATTCCATGGTTCCTTTCTAGCATGATTTCATCCGGAACTGAACTTTTTGAGGATTTCATGATCCCCTTGTTACTGAATAACCCAAGTGAGGAATTCATTCTTAACTGAGATCCAACACGTAAATTTGAACAAACTGAAATGTCTGAAGAACTTCGAGGCAAAAGCACAATTGAAGTTCCTTTTCCAAGAATATGAAGCAAATCATTATTATGAATAACATTCTTTACAAATTGTTCTTTAACTAGAGTTTCCCCTTTTGACTTGATACCAATAGAAGTGATATCAAAGTGGTTTCTACAGAAACAACTTCATCAACCAAAAAAAGGTCATCGTAACAAGTTCCACAAAGCAAAAGGAGAACATTGAGGAGAAGAATAGGAAAGAAATGAAATGGGACCTGCAGCATGGTACACCAGCACTGATAAATACTTCGAGTGACATAACTGTGGTCTTCTCACCAAGAACTGCAAATGTAACTGCAGAAGACATGAAAAACAGAATTACTTAATTTTGATGTATCTATAAGTCCAGAAGAAAAGTCAACTACCATTCTCTTAATTTTGAAAAAAGCCAATAGCAGACGAATAGTCTCATCAAGTGATCAGCAGCTACAAAGGAGTGTCCCAAAGGACAAACATGAATACAATGTCTTCTATGAGATATAAAATGACAATAGAGTTTGGGATCACAATAAATACATTTAGAAAACAGCCATTTTCTTAGGGATTACTCCTGTCTTCATTTGTTATAAGAAAGATAATTCTACTGAGGAAAATGAAGAAATAAAAGAATGATAGACTCCCAGATCCACGGGGCAAGAAATATCTTCCTACAATGCTTTCCAACACTGAAGATTTCCCAGAACTCTACATTTTCACACGAGAACCACAATCATCAACATATGAATCTTAAAATCCAGAAATCAGAAAACAAACAGAAAATCAAACAAAATTTTGTATTTTTTAAACAAAATTAGTCAAACAAAATTTTAAAAATCGCAACGCAAAACAGAACAAAGAGATCAAAATCCATAAAGGAATCGAGCGAATTGACTCACGAATCGGACGATTCAGCTTGGTTAGCCATTGTTGTTGCGGTTGAAATTATGTGTATACACAACAGAGAGAAGCGATTTGAATGAGTACGGAACTAGAGATCTGCTTTTTCTGATTTTGTGCTTGTTTATATATATATATATATAGAGAGAGAGAGAGTCTTTCTTGTTTGTAAAGAAAAGAATGGTTGTGTTTGGTTACTCATCGCAAAATGGAACAAATTATGACTGCCAGCTCTAATACTCTCTTCTGAACTCATCGCAAAATGGAACAAAGTAGGTTCTGAAGTTTTCTACCCTTGAAAATGAAAACAAATTAGGTCTACAGAGACAAATCGAAAGAGGGAAGGAGAAGATAGGTCTGTTTAGGTTTATTGCTAAATTTTAAAACGGCCGTGTTTTTGGCAAAATGGGGGAAAATGAAATTTTTTTATGGAAATAAAGGGGGAATTTAAGTTTTCAAAATTTTTGAAGTTTTGACATCCCTTTTTTGAAACAAAATAGATTTTTCAAAATTTTGTTAAAATAACTTTATAAATTCACTTATATAGATGACTTATAAATTTCAATTTATAATTCATCCATAAGTGTTTAAGGCAATACAATTTAAATAATTAGTAGTGATAAGTTTCTATGGAACCCTATATAATTATAAAATTTAGTGTTGATGTAAATTAGATTGAGCAAAAACTAAATACTTATATATATACTTGTATATATACTAATATATACTAATATATATACTTATATATACTTATATATATATACTAATATATACTTGTATACACTAACATATACTTGTATATACATGTATATACTTGTATATACTTATATATACTAATATATACTTATATATACTTATATATATACTTGTATATACTTGTATATACTAATATATATACTTGTATATATAAGTATATACTAATATATAAGTATATACTAATATATATACTTATATATACTAATATATATACTTATATATACTAATATATACTTGTATATATACTAATATATACTTATATATATACTTGTATATACTTATATATATACTTGTATATATATACTAATATATACTTGTATTCCTACTTATATAATATCATATTATATCTAAATCATTATTTAATGGTGGACTTTAAAGTTTCTAATGGGTTTATGAAATGTTTATAAATCCAAACCTTAGCTTTTAATACTTAGTCAAGTTTGTTTAAAAATCCAAACCTTAGCTTTTAATACTAATATATACATGTATATACTAATATATATACTTTTGTATACTTATATATACTTGTATATACTAATATATATACTTGCATATACTAATATATATACTAATATATACTTGTATATACTAATATATACTTGTATATACTAATATATATACTTGTATATACTGATATATACTAATATATATATATTTGTATATACTTGTATATACTAATATATACTTATATAAACTTGTAAATTTACTAATATATACTTATATATATACTTATATATACTAATAAATACTTGTATATACTAATATATATACTAATATATACTTGTATATATACTAATATATATACTCGTATATACTAATATATACTTGTATATACTAATATATACTAATATATACTAATATATATACTTGTATATACTAATATATATACTAATATATACTTTTATATACTTGTATATACTTATATATACTAATATATACTTTTATATATACTAATATATACTAATGTATATACTAATATATACTTGTATATATACTAATATATACTTATATATATACTTGTATATACTAATATATACACTTGTATATACTAATATATACTTGTATATGTATTAATATATACGAATGTATATACTTGTATATACTAATATATACTTGTATATACTAATATATACTAATATATATACTTGTATATACTTGTATATATACTAATGTATATGCTTGTATATATTTGTATATACTAATGTATATACTTGTATATACTAATATACTTATATATATACTAATATATACTAATATATATACTTGTATATACTAATATATACTTGTATATGTACTAATATATACTAATGTATATACTTGTATATACTAATATTTACTTGTATATAAACTAATATATACTAATATATACTTGTATATATACCAATACATACTAATGTATATACTTGTATATACTAATATATACTTGTATATACTAATATATATACTAATATACTTGTATATACTAATGTATATACTTGTATATACTTGTATATACTAATATATACTTGTATATACTAATATATATACTTGTATATACTTGTATATACTAATATATACTAATATATACTTGTATATATACTAATATATACTTATATATATACTTGTATATACTTGTATATACTAATATATACTTGTATATACTAATATATATACTAATATATATATACTTGTATATACTAATGTATATACTTGTATATACTAATATATACTTATATATACTTGTATATATACTAATATATACTTATATATATACTTCTATATACTTGTATATACTAATATATATACTTGTATATACTAATGTATATACTTGTATATACTTATATATGCTAATATATACTTGTATATATACTAATATATACTTATATATATACTTGTATATACTAATATATATACTTGTATATACTAATATATATACTTGTATATATATTAATATATACGAATGTATATACTTGTATATACTAAGATATACTTGTATATACTAATATATACTAATATATATACTTGTATATACTTGTATATATACTAATGTATATGCTTGTATATATTTGTATATACTAATATACTTATATATATGCTAATATATACTAATATATATACTTGTATATACTAATATATACTTGTATATGTACTAATATATACTAATGTATATACTTGTATATACTAATATTTACTTGTATATAAACTAATATATACTAATATATACTTGTATATATACTAATACATACTAATGTATATACTTGTATATACTAATATATACTTGTATATACTAATATATATACTAATATACTTGTATATACCTGTATATACTAATATATATACTAATATATACTTGTATATACTAATATATATACTTGTACATACTTGTATATACTAATATATACTTATATATACTTGTATATATACTAATATATACTTATATATATACTTGTATATACTTGTATATACTAATATATACTTGTATATACTAATATATATACTAATATATATACATTGTATATACTAATGTATATACTTGTATATACTTATATATACTAATATATACTTGTATATACTAATATATATACTAATATATACTTGTATATACTAATATATATACTTGTATATACTAATATATACTTATATATACTTGTATATATACTAATATATACCTATATATATACTTGCATATACTTGTATATATACTAATATATACTTGTATATACTAGTATATACTAATATATACTTATATATACTAGTATATACTAATATACTAGTATATACTAATATATACTTATATATACTAATATATACTTGTATATACTTATATATATACTAATTTATATGCTTGTATATACTTGTATATACTAATGTATACACTAATATATACTTGTATTTACTAATATATATACTTGTATATACTAATATATACTTATATATACTTGTATATATACTAATATATACTAATATATATACTTATATATACTTATATATACTAATATATATACTTGTATATACTTATATATATACTAATATATACTTGTATATACTAATATATATACTTGTATATACTTGTATATATACTAATATATACTAATGTATATACTTGTATATACTTGTATATACTAATATATATACTTATATATACTTATATATATACTAATATATACTTGTATATACTAGTATATATACTTGTATATACTTATATATACTTATATATATACTAATATATACTAATATATATACTTGTATATACTTGTATATATACTAATATATACTTATATATATACTTGTATATATACTAATATATACTTGTATATACTAATATATACTTGTATATATACTAATATATACTAATGTATATAATTGTATGTACTAATATATACTTATATATACTTGTATATACTAATATATAATAATGTATATACTAATATGTACTTGTATATAATTGTATATATACTAATGTATATACTTATATATACTTGTATATACTAATATATACTTGTATATATACTAATATATACTTATGTATATACTTGTATATACTAATATATACTAATATATATACTTGTATATACTAATATGTACTTGTATATATACTAATATATACTAATGTCTGACAACGATTTTTTTACTAATGTCTGACAACATCTTATCAGAGAACGATTTTTTTTTCCAAAAAAACACTTGTCTGAACATATATTACACAATGGTCCCTAAAAACCGTTGTCTGTATGCTTGCTTCAGACAACGGTTTTTTTAACTATTGTCTGAAACACTGAATTATACAACACTTTCAAAAAAACCATTGTCTGAAACATCTTATCAGACAACGGTTTTGTATGACCAGAAAAACAGTTTTCTGAACATATATTACGCAACGGTCCCTAAAAAACCGTTGTCTAGTGTGACCAAAATGACACCTAATAGACAACGGTTAAAAAAAACACCAAAAATAGTTGTCTAAAAATTAATCAGACAGCGCTTTTTTGGGGAAAAAAAACTGTTGTCTGTTTTTTTCAGACAATGGTTTTTTCCTTAACCGTTGTCTGATGACCATTGTCTGATTCAGTTTTTCTTGTAGTGATTGTTGAAAGATCAGCTATGGAGAAAACTGAGACTTCTGATGCTGAAAAGATGATTGTGGATTTAGAAAAGAAATTTGAGAAGAAGCTAAAAACTAAAGAAATGTCCGAAGTTGACAAATTATTTGAGCTAGACGAAGAAGTGCCATACAAATTTAAGATGCCATCTTTTGCAAAGTTTGATGGAACCGAAAATCCTCACCTCAATGTGAAGCAGTATATCACTGTTATGCAGTCTGCCCGAGCTACTAAGGCTCAAACTCTAAGGTACTTTATGTTCTCATTAGATCCTGTTATCCAAAATTGGTTCAATACCTTAGAAGAAGGAACACAAAAGAGTTAGGATCTGCTATACAAGGCCTTCATCCAACAATATGGATACAACGTTGAGATAGAAGTTACCTTAATGGAAGTTGAGTCCATTAGACAAATGCCAAATGAAAATTTTATGGACTATGTGAAAAGATAGAGAAATAAGGCTGCTTTGCTTAAGAAGAGGCCCAATGAATTTGATCAAATAAGGATGATTGTGAGAATGATTGTGAGAGGGGTGTTGCCTAGTCTTTGTGAAAGGATGTCTCATACACTCATTCGTGATTTTAAAGATCTCCTTCAAGCTGGTCTGCAAATTAAAGAATGGGAAAGAGAGAAGAACTATTTTTCAATAAGAAGGAATGAGAAAGGAAACTATCAGTCTGGTAACCAAGGCATGCAAAAGGCAGTTGGTGTTAATGCTACTAACCAATGAACAAGAAGGCAGTTTTCAGAATTGGGGAAAATGATGTCTTGGGTTCTCAATAAGCTTCAAAGGAAGGAATTGTTACAACCCTTAAATCCTCATCTTTGCCTAACCCTCTCCCACCTAATTTTGATACTAAATCATTTTGTCAATTTCATCAAATGCAAGGGCATGACACGGATAGATGTGTGAGGTAGAGGCATGAGATCCAAAATTTGGTAGATAGTGGAAAGCTGCCCGAGCCCAACAAGCCGAACACCAAAGACAATCCATTGCCAAAGTTTAATAGAGCACCTCTACCAGCAACCTTCATGGTAGGAAAAGGATTTGAAGAAGATTTTGTTTTATCATCCTTTCAAGATGGAAATATTAAAGATGTGAAAGGAAAAGAAGCTTAAACTTCCCTTAGCTTGTTTTTTTTTTTCTTGTTTTATTTTCTTTCTTTGGCATTTTATGGAACAATCGTGTTTTTCAAATTTAAATTTATTTGAATAAATTACTTTCATCAAAAATTTTGTTGGTCTTTATTCATTTTGGTGCTCAACCAATGAGGAATCTAGCTTGATGTTTATAAATTAATGTATCAAGGCATCATGATTTGAATGACTTTATTAGATGAGGGAATTGCTCTATAGCATTGAATTGAGTATGCTTACTTAGAGAGGGCTCCTGCATAATTACCTTTGTCTAGGTCCTAGTCTATCTTAGAATATGCTTTGACCGACTTTTGAGGTGAAATTGAACTCTGCTTATTTAAGAGAGAAATGATCTAGGCATTGTTTGGCTAGCCAACAACTAGTATCCACCCAACTAAATTTCAATCCCAAGTTGTCCCTTTGAGTCTTCATAAAATTTTAGCTTTCTTTTAATTGGCTTACAAACCCAACAACCTATCCTGAGCTGTTGTGATACTTTTGACAAGTCTTATGATCACTAAGAAGAAGAGGCAAGAAGGTCAAAGAATGAAATGAATAGTCAAAACCATGAAGATAGTTGAAGTTCTCAAGACCTTAAGGGTAGTTGAAGTTCTCAAGACCATAAGGGTAGTTGAAGTTTTCCTAATATCTCTAATATATCAAGACAACATCAGAGTAACAAATGATTTATCCCTGTTAAAGAAGATTTATGTCACTCCACTCATCCATTATTGGAAACCCAAGTTGGTATAAATAAGACAACTCTTTTAGATTTAGAACCAAAAAAAAAAAGAAAGAAGAAAAGAAAAGAAGAAGAAAAAAAAGAAGAAAAGAAAAAAGAAGATAAAATGAAAAAAAGGAGGAAAAAAAAGAAAAGAAAAAAAAAAGAAGATAAAACCTAAAAAGGCAATTCAGAAAGCCAACTGAGTTCTCTTTTACCTAAAGCAGCAAAAGGCTTCTATTTGGCTTATAAGGACATTTTGACTTGAATTGGTCCAACCCAACCAAAGATTCAATCAAAATTGGAGAAAAAAAAGGAGAAAGGTCACTCAGTTCTCAAAAGTCCTATACTTGACAGTCCTACAAGAAAGAAAGACAAAATGATAAAATACTCAAAGAAAGGGAATAGTAAGAAAAATAAAAAGAAAGAAAAGGGAGAAGAAGAAAAGAAACGAATTTAGGTACCAAACTTTTTGCAAGGGCAAAGACTGTCATAATCAAAATCCAAATTAATGCCAAGAAGATAGAAGGAATTTTGAGTCTAGCAAGATTGCTTCCAACTGTCTAAAGTTCTAACAAGCAGTTTGTAGTTTGAAGGTTTGTCCATTGTGTCACATCAGCTCTAATCTCAAAATGGCCTTCATTTAACCCATGTCCCTTATAGACCCCATTTCAAGCCTATCAAAGACATGTTGATCTCTCTTGGTAGGTAGAGTCATTAGTGGTGATAGTTTGAATAAGCATGCATATGAGATAGACAATATTTAAACTCAATGAGACCTTTGGTCAAGTAATGTGTATGTGCCTATCCGAAGTGCAACAGTTCCTGCTTAAATAGAAATAATTCCCGAGTTTAGTACAGTAACTACGGTTGTCATGTTATAGATATGTTAATTTGAAAAAATCAAGTCCTGAGGTTCATTGGCATTGATTTGGCAAAGCCAACATTTGATTTCAAAATCAAAATTCAAAAAAAATAATAAAAAAAATGTTTTTGTCATATAAAGCCTTCAACTTAAGGGGAGTATGTTGAACTATCGAATGTCGAAGGGCATATTGGGCAAAGGAAATGATTAATGGCAAGGTTATGAAGAAGCTACTAAATCATAATTTGAAATGGAAGCATCTATGCTGCTTAGGGCCTCTATTATTCATGTTTTCAACATCTTGATGATAAAAGCCACAAATGTGAAGCATCTTGTCATTCCAAATCAAGAACTGAACAAGCATCTAGAAGGAGTCAATAAAAACACTTTAGCTGATCACCTCAGTTTGTGAGTCGATGAAGCCACTATATTGAATCAGGGGGGCATAGAAGACCCATTACTTGAGGAAGCTCCAGTCATTTTACAAAAGAAAGGAAGAAATGCATGCTTGTTCGATGGGCTAGATAATATACAAACATCAACCAAAGCCGCATAGAAAAAATCATGGGTTTGAGCCTACACAGGGGGCGAGGAGAAAAGAAATTTAAAAAAAGAGTGTTGCAGTGAAAATGCAAATTACACATCATTATTTTTATCATTGTACTTATTGTACAATATTTCCTCAATTGATACAATACTCATGCATCACTAAGAAGGAGGTGGTAGATCATCAAATAAAGCTCTAAAAAAATCATCGCCTGTCGAAGGAGGAGGCAAATCACCCGTCCCGAATCCGCTCAAAGTAGGAGCACCTGAATCTCTATTACCTTTGAATTCAGATCTGTAACGGTCCTCATTAGAAGTAGACGAAAGGATCTCATGGTCATCATCTTGGGGCCCTCTAGATGAAGAAGCACCAGGATCTCTCATCTCCTGAAACTGGAAGTCTTGAAAATTTTGCTCTGACTGATGGTACAATTTTCAAAATGGGAAACCTGTTGATGACTAGCGGCCAACTCTTCTTGAAGTTTTTTGTTTTGTTCTTCGAGCATCCACTGTGAGCCAGAAAGGAAAAGAGTAAGAGCATATATAATCATGCATACATATAGCATAAATTATTATGGAATAAGAAAACCTACCAGGTAATTTATATCAATGCCCTATGGATGAGATGGCATCTTCGGTTGATTAGATTAAGCAAATGGAGGAGCAGTAAAAGAAGGTCCAGCCTCATGATCAAATGATCCAGCAGCCTACAACAATCATTAAAAAGTTAAAATAAGTTAAGAAAGAAGCGATTGCAATGGAAAAATGTTAAAAGTTTACCTGAGAAGTGCTAGCCCCGAGATGTGAGACAAACTCTCCTCCCTCTCCATGATACTCCTCTCCATCTCTATCCTCATTTTCCTTGGGAATCTTCCGTACACCAATAGGAGATACGTCAAAGTTCAAAAGCCCTATTTGAATAAACTGGGTATAAGATGCACTTGGTGGATAGAGAAAGGTTTCAACATCATAACTGTGCCGAGCCAACCACCATGCATTCTCCGACATTGACATGATATTTAAAGTATAATTCGGGCAACGCATCAAAATCCTCCACTACTCAGGGCTAAGAAACCACTCATATACTCTCTATCTGAGAAACCATCCACTAGACACAAGGCTGGCAATGACTCGGCGAGTATGTTGAAAAGGCAGTGTGGCATTCATGGAGGAAGTCCAGATCGTCCGCTCTTCTGTGTTCCACCGGCCAAATTGACCTACAAAAAGACATAAGGTAAGTGAACTTTTATGTAAATTTTAAAGTATACTAATGATATTTTACCTGGCCCCAGGTTAAGCAGCTCAAGACAAAGCGTTGGGCATGCACACGGTGAGAGTCGGGAACTTCTACACGATTTGATAACCAAAAATTTAATCTCGGATACTCGACTCTCTCTCGAGAAATATGAGGCACCCTCACAAGGTTGTGCTCATATGCCCATGCCTACAATAATAATAAAAATCAAATTCATACAAGAAAAGAATGGAATTGACATTGGTGGAAGAAGAGTACCTCGACAACCGCCATAAAGCCAATAAAAGAGTTCTTATTTCTGCAAATTTTGTCAAGTCCGTGGTAAAGACAGGCAAGACTAGCTTCACCCCATTCGTAAAGCGGTACCATATTCATATCAGTAAGGGCCCTCAACACCAACAAATGGATGACAGATTCAATGTTGCCTAAAATGGTCGACCCGAGCAAATACAATAAAAATCCTCGAGCATATTGTTTTGATGTTTTTCTGTGAACCCGTCCTTCGTAGTTTATCCAATAACTCTAAATTGGCTCAATTTTTATCTTGAAAGGCCCTTTAAATGATGGTTCCATACCAATTAACTATTGAATTTCTTCGAATCTCAGAATATCATTGGTAAGGGGGACAGGAAGGCCATAGTACCGGATACCAGTTATAGCTGTATAATCGACCAAGCCAATGGTCATTTCTCCTATAGTTAGGTGAATAGTATAGGTCATGTCCATCCACCATTCTGACAATGCTTGAACCACACTCCGGTCTATTGGATACTCCTCGGATGGTAATTGCAAGATAAAGCTTTCAAAACTGTAATCTCAGATAATCCGTCTTACCTGAGAAGGCGCTACATCATACCATTGTCGGGCTTTATAGACACATCCTCAGCCCTGAATAACGCAACGATCATGCTAATATGGAGCCAGGTAAGTTAACACGAGGTAAGTATATCATTATATCAATACCACCGATTTTTAGGCTAAATTTATTTATATTCTATTTTTAGTCTATCTATTTACTTAAATTCTTAAATATATTCATCTAATTAATTTATTTTTTTGAAATCTTAAAAAAATAAAAAATAGAAAGAAAACAAACAAAAAAAAAAGAAAAAAAACACACAGAAAAGGAAAACGAAAAAATATAATAATAAAAACACAAACAAAAAAAGAATAAAAAAGATGAAAAAAATGAAAAATAATTTGTTATTAAAATAAATAATTGAATAATTACCTTGCTCTTTTGATTTGAACTGCAATGAAGCGGCATTTTGGCTAGTAGACTTATATTTCCATCTTTATGCCGTCAAATAAACTCCAATAACTTAGCATTAGATCGAGTTCCTGATATTGAAGCATGCATTTTTTCCAAAACTCTACACTAAACTCTCTAAAATAAAAGATTATAGTTGTGAATGAATGAGATGAAGAAATCTGCTGTGAATGAAATAAAGAAATCTGCTGCATTTATATAGAAAAATGGCAAAGGAAAAAGACCAAAGAAGAACAATATTCTCGTTCTCATGGAAAAAGAGAGAAAAAGTAAATTTTACTATTGATAAATAGTAAGTTACTATTTACAAATAGTAAATTAATAGTGGTAAATAGTACATAAACAGTAAATACATGGTAAATAGGAAACTCAATTATTCAATTTAATCATTCAGATACTGGCGGGTATATAAATATTTTTACACTTTTAAAATATTTTTACACGCAAGGGGCAAGGAGAAGATATGTGCATGGTAAAAATTAGGTAAATTTTTTGCAAATTCCTTTAGTATACTACTGACTACAATTATTTTTTACAGACAATTAAATCTCACTTAGCTTAGGTCCAGAATCTAAAATCTCTCTTAAGTCTAGAACTTAGCTTGGGTTCAGAACCCTAATTACTCTTAAGTCCAGAACTTAGGTTGGGTCCAGAACCCAAATTATTCTTAAGTCAATAACTTAGCTTAGGTCCAGAACCTAAAATCCCTCTTAAGTTCAGAACTTAGCTCGGGTCCAGAACCCAAACTATTCTTAAGTCAAGAACTTAGCTTGGGTCCAGAACCCTAAATACTCCTAAGTTTAGAACTTAGCTCAGGTCCAGAACCCAAATTATTCTTAAGTCCAGAACTTAGCTTAGGTCCAGAACCTAAAATCCCTCTTAAGTCCAGAACTTAGCTCGGATCTAGAACTCAAATTACCCTTAAGTCCAAAACTTAGCTCGGGTCTAGAACCCTAATTACTCTTAAGTCCAGAACTTAGCTCGGGTTTAGAGCCCAAATTATTCTTAAGTCCATAACTTAGCTTACGTCCAGAACGTAAAATCTCTATTAAGTCCAGAACTTAGCTCGGGTCCAGAACCCAAATTACCCTTAGGTCCAAAATCTAAAATTATCCCTGAGTCCAGAACTCGAACAGGGTCCAGAACCCAAAACCTAAAACATCTCAGAATATAGTCCAAAATAATTTTTGTGGTATTTTAATAAAATAATATTTATTTTAGTATTTATTATTAATAATTTTTAATAAAAATAAAATGGTAAAGTTAAATAAATAAAAATAAATAAATAATTAAAAATCGACAACGAAAAAATCTACAATGAAAAAATTTGTCGTCGAAGGTGAATCGGCCATAGGGCAATTCCTGCGGGCAAATCGGACATAGGCCAATTCACCGCAGGAAATTCCTGTGGCGAAATGGCCTTGGGCTCCTGTGGAAAATTAGCGACCGCCCCAGTCTTCTCACAATTTTCGCCTGCAATTTTCCCAGCCAGCACTCGCAATTTCTCCTACAACAGTTTTTTCGGCAATGCAAATTTCCAGCGCAGTTTTTTTCCGAAACCAAATTCTATTTGGTTTTAGTTTCTTTTCCTAATTAGTTTTAGTTTCCTTGGACAATTAGAATTAGGTTTATAATTTTTCCTATAAATACCACATTAAAACACAGAATTAAGGGATCAAAAATTTATTTTACTGAAAGAACGAAACTTTGGACTTCTAAATTGGGGAGAAAAAAGGTGGAGAAAAACCCTAGAGAACGGCAATCAAAGAAAAAGAAGAGAGATAAAAACAACAAGGCCAGAAACAAATTATCAACAATCGAGGAGTATAACAATGAACATTCATCAACTAACAGAGGCAATGATCACCATGTTTAATATTTGCTCGGCTAGAAATAAATATTGATGCAGGCAGTAGCTTGGAGTCAATATACAATTCGGTGGAACCTTCATTGCTGGTTTTGTGTCTTATTCTTGAATTTGCTTAAACATTCAATTGTAATATCATTTTTGTTCTTACTAGTTTTTGTTTATTTTTATTATCACTTTGATTCAATAGTATAAATTGATAAACCCTAATTATGTATTATGTTCATTATTGTTTCATCCAATAGCTTAAAAATCCAAAGAATTCCAAAATCCCCGAATTATCTTCTTAATTCACTAAACCCTAATTTTCTTTACAGTTTTTAAAAAACTTTGATCTTAATTGTTTCTATAAAAACTCTAAACTATTTTCTTAAATCCTAAAATCGAATATGTTTTCAAAATATATAAAACCCTAAACTATCTTATTAATTTTCAAAACCCTAACCCAGTGCCTTAATTCCTTAATTTTCCTAAACCCTAATCTTCTTAAAACTCAATATAGTAAACCCTAGTTTTCCTAAGCCCCTAATTCTTAAAACATTAAAACCGTATCAAAACCTTAATTTTTCAAACCCCCATCCAGTAAACCTAACAAATCCTTAAGCCCTAATCTCATGATGTTAGGCCTAAACCCTAATTTGATTAACCAAAAACCTTACTACTTTCTTAAATTTAATAAACCCTAATCCATTCCAATTTTTCAAAATCTTCACAGCAGCCTAAATAATAATGATAATAATTCTAAAATCCCAAAACCCTAAATGTTAATTAAAGAATCCCAAATTGAGACATAAACCTAAATTTGTATCTTTATTTGCTTTATTTAATTTTAGTTTTGATTATGTAGTTTATTATATGTTTTGATGGTTGATTTATTTAATTTCAATGCTTGATTTATTTAATTGATCATGGATGGATATTTTCTTTATTATTATGATTATTGTTTGTTTGTTTTAGTATTAAAATTGTAAAAGGTATGTTTCCACTTTGTGGGCACCTCATTAGTTAAGTATTATGTAATTTAAATTGCTTTTATATTTTGGACCAATGTAAAGGACATATTTCCACCTTTCGGTGGGTGTCCCATTTAGTTTAGACATGGATGATGTAAGGACATGTTTCCATCCTCGGATGGGTGTCCATTTATTTGTTTTGTTTGGACATTACTTTGATTTTAATATAATGATACTTTATTTTAATTGTTGCATGTAATATGGATAATATTGTTGTATTTAAGAATATTATAATATTAAGAGATGCAAAGGAGGCTGGTTCTAATGAACAGGGCGTTGTGGGGTTGCTAGACCATTTCTCTCCTTCCCCACACGTACCCAACTTTCCGAACCCATTAGGGGGTTAGGGATTTCTTAGGAATCGAGTCATCCACCCCTTTCTTTTTTTGGCTGTTCGGGTGGCGACTCCATTTTCTCCGGGCTTAGGTCCATGTTCTCTAAGGCCCCGAGCCTAAACAGTGCCGAAGTAACAAGAACTATTCCACCGGGAGTGGGGGCAAAAATCCCCGCTCACAATAAGCATGCGCTGAAGTTAGATCATGTGAAAGGCGTGAAACTGAACCACCATACTGAATGACCACACAAACTAATGGCCCAAAAGATCATAAATGGCAGAAGAGATATTGGTCAACAAATATGGTACTTTCTCAATGCTCAATCACTTGTGCGACTGCCCAAAACAACCAAGCAACCGTATAAGTCTAATCCATTTGAATCTTAGTGCCAAATACAATGGACCAATGATTATTAAACACGTGGATGAAGAAATTCAAGTCTAATATATAGGATTTGGTAAGAAATGCCTCTTTTTGCTTTATGGGGATATAGAACAAGTGTGCAACCTCTGACTATAATGATGCCATTTTCTTTAGTTTATGGAATAGAAACAGTTTAACCTATTGAGATTGAGATCAAGTAACTAAGGGTGGTCTTGGAAGCTAAGTTGTCTAAGACATAATGGGTAATAAGTAGATATACACAGCTGACTTTATTAGAATTAAGAAGGTTGAAGGCATTATACCATCACCACCTGTACCAAAGAAAGATAGCATAGACCTATAATAGAAGAGTTAAAATCAGAAGGCATAAAGTCAAGGACTTGGTTTTAAAGCAATGCAAGCCAAATGTTCCTGATTGAAGAGGAAAGTTTAGATCAGATTGGGAAGAATCGTATGCTGTAAACAAGTCATGAAAAATGATGTGGTCCTTTTGTCGGGCATGGATGGGAACGAGTTCAGTGAATTAGTAAATATCAACATGCCAAAGAAGTTTTTTGTATAAGATTTTAAACAATTATATTTTTAAATTAAATCAGCTCGCTAGGTTAAAAACCCAAAAGGGTAGTCTAGTCAAAAGTTAGTGTAGCTTGCTAATTTTGCAAACCTAAAAGGGCAGGCTAGTCTATAATTAGGCTAAAATGAGAGAAAATTTTCAAATGGAAAACTAGAAAGGGCTTGTCGACGACATGAGTAATATTATGTGTATTGCCCTTATGTTTATGGTTGTTCCAAATTCAATGAGAAAAAGTTAATAATAAAATTATTCTGTGTGAACTATTTCAAATATCTGGCCAACAAGGTAAAATAAATTGCAAAATAGAAAAAAGTGGTGACAAATTAAGAAAAATAAAAGAAAACATTTGTTATTATTCATCCTAATATCAATTTATCTAAAGAATTTACAAATGCAGAATGTATCAAAGTCGATAAGTGTAATGTGCAAACCAACTCTACCTCAGTCAATCCAAGAAGGCCTTAGTTGAGCGAGGCATGTCCAAATCAGGAGTGAACTCAGAACCTTAAGCTCGGCTCTATACTAGCTATCAAGTAGACAATGATCATAACAAGTGCCTTAACTAGGAGAAGTAAGAGGAACATACATCAGATACATATTAATGGTGACATAGGTAATCTTTCACCAATGTACCAACAAACGGACGTTGATTACAACTAGTGAATGAATCCAATCAGCCCATTTGGCATATGAAGAAGATGAATGAAGTAGTTTCCTCATAAAATATTGTCGGGGTAGATATCTGGTGTATTCCATAGCTGGGGTGTCAAGTAAACAAAATCGATCCTGTAGCTAGATTTGAAAAGAAACAAAAAAAGAGATTGCTAAGTTGAAAGCCCACAAAGGTGGCCTAGAAAAAAATTAGGGTGGCCCACTAGTTTCAAAAATACATAAGGGTGGTCTAAGAAAAAATTAGGACCAAAATTAGAAAAGAAGAGCTCACTAGTTTCGAAAACCATAAGGGCAAATTAAATAAAAATTAGAGTAATAAATATGATGACCTAAATTGTAAACCTCAAAGGGTAGTTTAGTTAATTACTTGAAGGAGCAATGGGCTTCCAGCCAACCTTCATGAAGAACCAGTCTTCATTTGATCTAATCCATCTAGGGTCTTATCTAAAATCAAAGGTATTGGTGAAAATCCTCCCTCCATTTGATCCAACATATCCAATACTTGAAGATCAATGTCACCATTAGATGAACCAAGCAAAAATTGACCAAGAAAGAATAAGCAGAACATGTGTCCCCATGCTTTGATGGGAGCTAAATGGGACATACAAAAATCAATCAAAGGGCTAAGTAAGATTTTCTCACCTCTAGTCAGCCGAAAAAATTTAGATTTTTGAAAGATGAAATAGCATTTGCATTTTTAATGAGATTTTGAAGTTAATATGGGCAATACCATTTGATGATTGCTTGGATTTTCAAACATGCTTTCAAACTCATCAACCATGGGCCATAACTCAAAATTATTTATCTTGAAAGTTCTAGATTCTATGTCCTAAAAAGAAGCCATAGAATGTAAGAAGGATTTATTTAATTTGATATTTTAAAAGAACTTCAAAGTATTAATTTGAGACCAAGATATTTATTCCCGATGTATGCCTTCAAGGGTCTTAAATGAATATTTCATCTTTTTTAAATTGGCTTTAGTCATAGTTGGATTTGTGAGAATTAAAGCTGCTTGATTTGGTAAGACGACAACTCGCGATTTCTTTATTTTGAAAAGCTATGGTTAAATTACTGAGAAGGAAAAGACAAGGAAAGGGATGGTTAGAATTGCAAAAATTGAAGTTGTTTGCCTTGATCCAATAATTATTTGAATGCCTAAAAGGTGACAAGGAAAAGATGAATTGATTGTTTAAATAGATGATGGGTTGAAGGCCGAGCATCACAAGGAAGAAGGAATTCATGTCGAATTGATTTTGGATGAACCAAATTTGTCATGGCTTTTAAAAAAAAAAGGAAACCTAATCCACAACAAATTCATTTATATGAATTCATCATGGATACTGTATATATGTGTATATATTTAAAGGAGAAAAGTCAAAAGGCAATTTATTAAAAAAATGAAAAGTTATTCAAAAAGTCAAAATTAGAAAAAAAAGTTAATATTATTAATATTAATGTCATTACATATACATTAAATATAATACAAGACAATCACTGCGAAGGAGGAGGCATTCTATAATAAAAAAAAGCTTTAGAGAAATGATTGTCTAATGGAGGAGCAAGCACTTGATCTGCTCAAGATCACCTCGATGAAGAAGCGCCAAGATCTTTGTAGCCCTGGAAGTTAGCCCTGAAGTAGTCATCACCTAAAGGAGGGGGAGGCACATCGTGGTCACAGCCATAAGCGTAGGGTTCCCTTGAGGAAGAGGCACTAAGATCCTTGAAGCCCTGAAACTGAAAGTCCTAGAGGCTCTATTTTGCCTGATGATATAATCCTTCAAAATTGGCAGTATGCCGATGACTAGCAATTAGCTCTTCCTACACCTTCCTATTTTATTCCTCGAGCATCCGCTGCAAGCTAGACAAGGAAAGGTAAGTACATCCATTTTTATGCATACATGCTGCATAAATCAACATGAAATAAGGCTACAAACTAGGTAATTCAGATCAAAGCCTTAGGGATCAAATGATGGATCAACATAAGGTGACATAAAAGAAGCATACGCCTGTGTCAGAGTTGAATTAGAAGGTCTAGCTTCATCATGAATGGAACTACCTAGCTATCTGATCGCCTGCAATATTCATAAACATTAGATAAGTAAAGAGAAAGGCAGTTTTAGACAACAATGCATATATTTGATTAATCTGAGACGAGATAGTCCTAGTATCATGATGAGCATGGGAAGAAGACCCTCCTGTATCTTCCTCGTCTGCATTTTCATCTTCCTCTTCCTCTTCATCTTTGTCATCTTCCTCATCATCATCATATTCTTCTTCTTCACCTTCTTCTTCTTATTCCTCCCCTTTTTCTTCAATACCATAGATGCTAGCAAAAGAAACTTGAAAATTTAGAAGTTGATCTTGAATGAACTAGACATATGACACATTTGATGAAAGAAAGAAAGTGCCGATGTCCAAACCATTTTGAGCATGTCTTCAAGAATTCTCTAGCATATACATGTTGTTCAGTGTATATGCCAAAACATTCCTAAGAACCCTCCACTATTCAGGACTAAGGAATTAATTGTACACTCATTCACTAAGAAACTAGTTGCTAGAAACTAGCCTGGCAATATTTCGATGAGAAGTTTGTAAGGGCAGTGCATGGAATCCAGTTATCCCATTTACTAGCCTTTTGCCATGAAATATCCACCTATAGAAGAACAAACGAGGTAAGTTGACTTTCCTATAAATTTTAATATTAAGTTTCCTCTTTACCTGATCCTAGGTCAAGCGACTTAGGTGATATCGATAGGAGTGCATATGATGGCTGCCAAGCACCTCTCTAAGGCATGACAACTAGAAATTTAGCCTTAGATACCTAACCCACCATCATGAAATTTTGTGTATCCTCATGAGGTTGTTCTCATACACTGAAACATATAAAAACAATAAAGGTTAAGCTCATACATGCGCATTATTTGTGTCAACAATTGTGGGAATAATACCTCGACAATAACCATGAAACCAGTGAAGGATATTTTATTCCTGCAAATATTGCCGAAACTATGAGAAAGAAAAGCAAGGTCGGACTCAGTGCTGCACAGGATGGTAGACTCAGTATGTAACACCCTTATACCGTATATATATACAATACATACACTCAGTATATGTAAAATACGCATATACGATACAAAAATGACACAGTCTGACTTAATAAAAATTTTCAACATTTCAAATTTAAAATCTTAGATACTTTAAAATGTAATTTTAAAGACAAATAAAATATTATTTTAAATCATAGGTTCTACAATAAGCATTTTTCATAAAAAAAAATCTCTGGAAAAAATTCGCAATAGTTTTGTTTGTAATTTGAACATTCCCAAATTCAACAAACAACACAACCTCCATAAGTTAACACTCCCAAATAATATCAAATCACCATCTCACCAATATACCTCAATTTCTCCAAATTTCACAACACATTTATACATACACATATACATATTTTTTGAAAACACATATCAACCCACATTATAAATTGTTTCAAAATATTCTTTATAATTTACAATATATATACATATCAAAAACATAATATAATATATGAAATATCCAAAATGTAATAAAAACATATACATGCTGGCAGTCGTCACTGAACTCGAAGAAATAGCCAAAACAACTCAAGTAAACTCAAAGCTAGACCTAACCTGTTCTAGATGAACTCTCCGGCTCTACTGGATCTACGCTGTCACCTGCACGATGAATTTCAATCACGTTAAGCCAAAAGCCTAGCAGCACAAACTTTGATAACAATAAAACTCAAATGCAATGCCAATGCATAATGCATATGGATATCATATCTCATATCATTTCATTTTAACATATTTCTCGATTGTTTCACAATTCACAATTCACATAAAAATAAACACAAGCATGTGACCAAAGGATCTAATGTGCTATTCAAATTCCAGAGTTACTGTTATGGTCAATATTGACACTTAGTGTCTAGCCCAAAGGCAAGTTACGACTAGCGTCTAGCCTGAAGGCAAATTATAGTGATGCCCAACATCTAGCTAGAAGGCAAATGACGTCCAACGTCTAGCTCAGAAGTAAATCAAATAGTAGCTCAAAAGCTAGCCCCAAAGGCAAATAATTATGAGCAGGGATTTTTGGCCTCACTCCGGGTGGAATAGTTCTTACGGCTTCGGTACTATTAGGCTTGGGGCCTTAGAGAGCACGGGCTTAAATCCGGAGAAAATGGAGTCGCCACCCGAATAGGCTGAAAAAGAGAAAGGGGTGGATGACTCGATTTCTAAGGAATCTCCAACCTCCTATTGGGTTCAAAAAGTTGGGTATGCATAAGGAAGGTGAGAAATGGCCCAGTACCTCCACAGCGCCCGGTTCATTGGAACTGATCTCCTTTTTAGGTCTTAATATTATAAAATTCTTAAAAATAATAATATTATCCATACTACATGCAATGATAAGAATAGATAAATACTTTATTAAAAATCATAGAAGTGTTCAAACAAAGCAAATAAATGGACACCCATCTGAGGATGATAACATGTCCTTACATTATTCGATATTCAAGACTAAATAGGACACCCACCAAAAGGTGGAAACGTATCCTTTACATTAATCCCAAAATATGAAAATAATAAAATTGCATAAAGATTAACTAATGAGGTACCCAATAATGGAAACATACCTCTTACAATTTTAATGAACAAATAATAATTAATAAAATATTCATCCATGATAAATTAAATAAATCAAACATTGAAATTAAATAAATCAATCACCAAAACATATAATAAACTACATAATCAAATCCAAAACTAAATAAACCAATGAATGATAAGTTTAGGGTTTACATATTAAATTAGGGTTTTAGAATTTTAATAATTAAATTAGGATTTTAGATAAAGGAAGTTAAACACAAAGACTTTTAATACACAAATAAATATTGGCGCCTTCGACGAGCCCATACTGTGGTTTAAGATTTAGAATGGTATTGAAAACTGGTTTTTAGGGTTGTATGTTTTGGTATTGAAAATTAATATTTTAGATTAAAGATTTAAAAAATAGTGTTATTTTTATGAAAATCACATTATTAACTATAGTATTAGCTTTGCCTGAATGATATGAACAATTATAGAAGCTTAATATGCTATATTAAAATAGATTCAATTTTAGAGATGTACATTCGTTTATTGATTCCACCTATAATCAAACTTTGATCCAAACGAAATGCTTGTATCAACCTTATAATTGTTGGTTGAATTGAAAACAAGACAATAAGCTAAGTTACTGGCTTGTTTGATGCTTCAGTTTCGTTGCTCGCTATTGCCTTGTTTGAGGCTTGTTGGTTCGTTGGTTGCTACTGCCTATTTCTTAATCAAAAGCCTCTACCGTTCAAGTTGAAATCTACCCAAAAATTAAAAGTTCTCTATCTCTATTGCTTTTACCATTTTAAAAGAAAATCCAAAATTTCCAAAAGCAAAAGTCCAAAAAAAATTCAAGTCCAAAGTTTCTAAATAAATTGCTAAAAGTCCAAAAGTCCTCAAATTTTTCATCCCTTTGTTTCTCCATTTAAAACTTATTTATAGGCCATTAAAATAAAACCTAGTTGATTAAGGAAATAAAACCTATTTAGAAAAAAATAAAAATAAGAATCAGAGCTTAATAAGGTTTCGGCAAAATTGGTAGGCGCAGGCTGCGAGGATGGCTGGCACGGGCTGCCACAAGCGCTGGGCTGCCACGGGTTGCTGGGTTACTGGGTTTTGAGGATTGGCGAGGATGCTATGAGTGTCTATGTGCGAGGATCTAATGGACATTGCTGCATGCTGGGCAAGCAATAATTCGCCGCAGGCCTTGGCCTACTGTGAATTGGCTACAAGCAAATTCGCTGCATGCCTGTCTGCTTGCGGCGAATTACTTGCCAGCCGCTGCCAGTGTATGCTGCCGCGATTTGTGAACTCTCCATTTTTATTTTTTATATTATATATATATTTTTATTTTTATTATATAAAATCATTTCAGACTATTTTAAAGGATCAAATATGACTTGGTCAAAAAATAAGGGTTTACATTTTTCCCCCTACTTGAATGATCTGAGACTTTAGTAGAAGAGAGTGAAAAGCAACATGACTTTTTGAGCTAATTGATTTTGTATCATGGCTTTCTTCTAGCCACTTACTCTATTTTTCAATTGATCAACTCTAGCTCTTTTAGTTGGACTGACCTTCTGCCGTCTGGGAATTTTTACTTTCTTCTAGTCGATTGTTCCATTATTCAATGGATTCTGGGTCTTCACCCTTAAAATGGATATTCATCCTTGGACTTTGGATCTTCATCCTTGGTCATTGGGTCTTCACCCTTCAAAATGGATCTTTATCCTTTAGAGATCGGGTCTTCACCCTTAAAAGCAGATCTTCATACTTGGAGATTAGGTCTTTACCTTTGAAAGCAAATTTTCATCATTGGCATCGGGTCTTCACCCTTTAAAATGGATCTTAATCCTTAGACATCGGATCTTTACCCTTGAAAGTGGATCTTCATCCTTGGCAACTGGTCTTCACCCTTCAACACAGAACTTCATCCTTAGAGATAGGGTTTTCACCCTTGAAAGCGGATCTTAATCCTTGGAGATCAAGTCTTCATCCTTGGCATCGGGTCTTCACCCTTCAAAATGGATCTTCATCTTTTGAGATTAGGTCTTCGCCCTTGAAAGCGGATCTTCATCTTTGGCAACAGGTCTTCACCCATCAAAACAGATCTTCATCCTTATAGATCGGGTTTTCACCCGTGAAAATGGATCTTCATCCTTGGATATCAAGTCTTCACCTTTGAAAGCAGATCTTCATCATTGGCATCGGGTCTTCACCCTTCAAAATAGATCTTTATCCTTCGAGATCAAGTCTCTGCCCTTGAAAACAGACCTTCATCCTTGGCAAGGGGTCTTCACCTTTCAAAATAGATCTTCATCCTTTGAGATCAGGTCTTCACCATTGAAAATGGATCTTCATCCTTGGAGATCGGGTCATCACCTTTGAAAGTGGATCTTCATCCTTGGAATCGAGTCTTCACCCTTTAAAATGGATCTTTATCCTTGGAGATTAGGTCTCTACCCTTGAAAGCAAATCTTCAACCTTGGCATCGGGTCTTCACCCTTGAAAGCAGATCTTCATCCTTAGAATCAGGTCTTCATCCTTGAAATCAGATCTTCATCCTTAGCATCGGGTCTTCAACCTTGAAACCGGATCTTTAACATCGAAATTGTGTCTTCACCCTTTAAATTGGATCTTCATCCTTTTGACTTCGGGTCTTCACCCTTTAAATTGTATCTTCATCCTTTTGACTTTTATCTTATATTGGCTTTAGCTCTTCTAGCTGGGCTGATCTTTTGTCTTTTGCAACTTTATTCTTTTGAGAGTTCTAATTTTCTCTCTCTTTTCTTCATTCTCTTATTTCTTCCTTTGCACTTTTGCTGGCCCCTTATATCTCCTCCTTGCCTCTTGCCCCCTGTGTAGGCTCACACCAATGATTTTTCCCATGTAGGTTCATATTGATGTTTGTATATTGTCTTGTTCTTTGGACAAGCAAGCATTTCTTCTTTTACAAAATGACTAGAACTTCCTCAAGCAATGGGCCTTCCATGCCCCCCCTGATTCCTTACCCGCTTCATGTTTGCTTCATAGAGTATTGTTGTTTACTTTGACAAATGATAGGTAACACAAGATAACGAAATGCAATGTGATATGCTTATATATGCATGATATGCATGAATGATACTTACGGTGGTTCCATCGACTCACAGACTGAGGTGATCAGTTGAAGTGTTCTTATTGACTCCTTTCAGATGGCCGTTCAGGTCTTGCATTGGAATAATAGAAGGCTTCGTATTTATGGTTTTTATCTTCAAGATGTTGAGGACATGAGTGGTGGAGACCTCAAACAGCAGAGTCAGAGATACATCCATTTCAAACTATGATTCAACATGTCAATTGGTAGCTTCTTCATAACTTTACCAATAATCATTTCCTTTGCCAAATGTGTTCTTCGATGTTCGATGGTTTGACATACTTCCCTTAACTTGAAGGCTCTAAACTTTTTTTTTTGAATTTTGATTTTGAAATCAAATATCAGCTTTGCCAAATCAATGTCAATTTACCTCAAGACCAAAATTTCAAATTAACATATCTATAACATGACAACCCTAGTTACCATACTAAACTCAGGAATTATTTCTATTTAAGCAAGAACTGTTGCACTTCAGATAGGCACATACACATTACTTGATTAAAGGTCTCATTAAGTTTAAATATTGTCTATCTTATATGCATGCTTATTCAAACTATCTCCACTACTAGTCTCTACCTACCAAGAGAGATCAACAGGTCTTTAATAGGCTTGAAATAGGATCTATAAGGGACATGGTTTAAGCAAAGGCCATTTTGAGATTGGAGTTGATGTGACATTGCTGATAGACCTTCACACTAAAATCTTCTACTGGTGCTATAGGCAGCTAGGAGCAATCTTGCTTCTATCTCCAATTTCCTTCTATCTCCTTGGAAGAAATATAGAACTTATTAAAATGATCTTCATCTTTTTCTTTTGTTTTTTCACAAACTCAGGACCCATTTTTTCCATTTTTTTTCCATTTTTTTTTCTTTCTATTTTTTTTCAATTCTTTTCTTCTTTATATTTTTTTGATTTATTTTTTTTTGTTGGGTCCTAGCTCCAAAAGAATTTTCTTGACTATGGATGAGTGGAGTAGAGTGAGTCTTATTTCAATAAGGATAAATCATTTGTCGTCTTAATATCATTTTAATGAATTGGAGATACTAGGTCTAATATCAGGTGAACTCCAACTACCCTTATGGTCTTGAGAACTTCAACTATCCATATGGTATTGATTACGCATTCCTTTCTTTGATCTTCCTGCCTCTTCACCTTAGTGATCATTAGATTTGTCAAAAGTGTAGCAAAAGCTCAGGGTAGGTTATCAGGCTTACAGGCCAATAAAGTGCAAGCTAAAGTATTATGAAGGCTCAAAGGGACAACTAGAGATTGATGTTAACATGGGTTGATTCTAGTTGTTGGCTTACCGAATAATGCCTAGATCATCTCTCTCTTAAATAAATAGAGTTCACTTTTGCCTCAAAAGTTTTTCAAAGCATGTTCTAAGATTGACTACGACCTAGACAAAGGTAATTATGTAGGAGCCCTCTCTAAGTAAGCATACATAACTCAATGCTATAGAACAACTCCCTCACCTAGTAAAGTCATTCGAATTATAATGCATAGATGTACTAATTCATGAATATCAAGTTAGATTCATCATTGATTGAGCACCAAAATGAATAAAGATCATGAAGAAAAAATGATGAAGAAAATTTATTTGAACAAACATAATTTGAAAAAAAAAATAATTGTTCCAAGGGAAGTTCGTTGAGTTGGAGTTGAAGATACTTCATTTATTTAAACATATAAAGGGCAAGGATTTTTCCATCATCAAGGATCATTGCTTCATCATACATAGTTAGTCCAAGCTTGCTTAGTAGCACATCCTCTTTAGCAACTTCTCCATCCATATCATGATAAGATGACAAGATAAAATTCTTCATGAAGGTTGCAAGTGGTGGCGCCCTTCCAAATTTAGGCAGAGGATTATTCTTAGTGTTGGGCTTATCAGTCTCAGGCAACTTTTCACTGTCAATCAAATCTTAGATCTCGTGCCTTAATCAAACACATTTATCTATCTCGTGCCCTTGAGTCAGATGAAATTGAAAAAAGCTTTGGCATAAAAATTTGATGGCAGAGGCTTTTGTAGAGGCCGAGGTGCCAATGGTTGTAGCAAATCAATTTTCATTAGATTTTCTAACATCTTTAACAAAGGTTCCCTCAAGTATAAAAATTTACGCTTCTTTGCTGGTTTAATTATTGCATTTTTCTCAACACCTCCTCTTTCCCTGTGACTTTGCCCACTGGTGTGGTAGCCACCCATATTGCTCCACTTAGACAACACATGGTTTAACCGATCTTATGAAATATGGATTGATCTCCATCAGTGAACCTGTTCCTCATTAATGCTGCCTTTCCCTTCTTTCTTATATCAATGGGAGATGCCTCATTAGCATTGTTATGATCTCTAGATTTTCAATCAAAGGAGTCTTCATAATTTAAGCCAATTGATCCTGTAGCTCAGCCATCCTAGCTTCGACAACCTCATCAACTATATCCCTTAGCTGGTTTGCATCCATCCTCCGAATGAAGCACTTGAATCAAAATCACTGTTGTAGGTGGTGTTGTTGTATACTTCTGAACTGCTGTACTCTAGGGCTGTGAGCCAGAGAGGATCAATGATATGAGATGCAAATGTATATATGCATGTATGCACAAACAACAAACAAAGATAGTTAGGATGTCCCTTCTAACCTTATAACTTCCACACACGAATGGTGAGTCTCTTTTCCTAGGTATATGGTTAGCAAAATACCAACATGGGGTATCTTATTTTTGAATAATTCGCTCAGACGTTTGAACCAATAGTTGTATTTTCAAATATGAAAATCAGTTCATGATAATTTCCGTTAATTAGGCTTTAATCCATCCAATATACTAAAGCAGCTTTTATGCTATATTGGATTAAAACTAAATTAAGAGGTTTAATATAAATAGATTTCTCACTTGAAAAAGTAACTAATGATTCATGCCAAAAACAAGCCTATGATTAATAGTTCTTAGCATAAACTAGGCTTATAATTAATTTTTGGTATTTTCATAATTGACCTAAATATTTGTAAGCTCATTCAAAAGGTCATAATGAAGTGAAAATAATTTTGTTTCTAAGCCCATTGTAAAAAGATTTTAGAAAAATTGGATATTGGGCTTTGTATTTCAGTCATGAGAAAAGGATTTATTAACTTGTTTTGGAAAATTTTTATGGCCAAAGACCATTTTAAAAATTTTGAAAAAGCTTTGGTCTTTTGGATTTAGAGGAAAAAATTATTTGAGATCAATGTAATTAGGTCATATTAGAAAAATAACAAACCAAATAAGCCATGATTTATACCAAGATAAATTAACCATAATCAAACAACAAGCATTTGAGGTAAAACCTAAGCATTAGAGAACACGGGCCTAAATCCAAAAAAAATGGAGTCGCCACCCGGACGGGTCGGGAAAAAGAAAGGGGTGGATGACTCAGTTATTAAGGAATCTCCAACCCCCTATTGGATTCAAAAAGTTGGGTACGCATGGAGAATGTGAGAAATTGCCTAGCATCCCTACAACACCCGGTTCATTAGAACCTGCCTCCTTTTCAAGTCTTAATATTATAAAATTCTTAAAAATAATGATATTATCCATACTACATGCAATGATAAGAATAGATAAATACTTTATTAAAATTCATAACAATGTTCAAACAAAATAAATAAATGGACACCCATCAAAGGATGGAATCATGTCCTTACATTATCTGATATTCAAAACTAAATAGGACACCCACCAAAAGATGAAAACGTATCCATTACATTAATATCAAAATATGAAAATAATAAAATTACATAAAGATTAACTAATGAGGTACCCAATTATGGAAACATACCTCTTACTATTTTAATAAACAAATAATAATCAATAAAATATTCATCCATGATAAATTAAATAAATTAAACATTAAAATTAAATAAATCGATCACTAAAACATATAATAAACTACATAATCAAATCCAAAACTAAAATAGCAATAAATGTATAAGTTTAGGGTTTACATATTGAATTAAGATTTTAGAATTTTAACAATTAAATTAGGGTTTTAAATAAAGAAAGTTAAACACAAAGACTTATAATACATAAATAAATATTGTTAACTTCGACAAGCCCATACGGCGGTTTAAGATTTAGAAAATAGGATTTTGGTTTTGAAAACTGGTTTTTTGGGTTGTATGTTTTCATATTGAAAATTAAGATTTAGAAAATAGGGTTTTGAGATTTTTATGAAAATAACATTATTAACTATAGTATTAGCTTTGCCCAAAAGATATGAACAATTAAAGAAGCTTAATATGCTATATTTAAATAGATTCAATTTTAGAGACGTACCTTTGTTTGTTGATTCCACCAATAATCAAACTTTAATCCAAACAAAATTTTTGTATCAGCCTTGTATTTGTTGGTTGAATTGAAAATATGACAATAAGCTAAGTTACTGCCTTGTTTGATGCTTCAATTTCGTTGCTTGCTACTACCTTGTTTGATTCTTGTTGGTTCGTTGCTTGCTACTGCCTATTTCTTAATCAAAAGTCTCTAACATTCAAGTTGAAATCTCTCCAAAAATTAAAAGTTCTCTGTCTCTATTGCTTTTACCATTTTAAAAGAAAGTCCAAAAGTTCCAAAAGCAAAAGTCTAGAAAAAATCAAAATCCAAAGTTTCTGAGTAAATTGCTTAAGTCCAAAAGTCCTCAAATTTTTTGACCCCTTGTTTCTCCATTTTAAACTATTTATAGGCCATTACAATAAAACCTAGTTGATTAAGGAAATAAACCTATTCAGGAAAAAATAAAAGTAAGAGTTAGAGCTTAATAAGTTTTCGGCAAAATTGGCAGGTGCTGGCTGCAAGGATGGTAGGCACGGGCTGCCACGGTATGCTGGGGTGCTGGGGAACTGGGCTGCCATGGGCTGCTGGGTTGTGAGGATTAGCGTGGATGCTATGAGCATCTCCGTGTAAGGATCTGTGGTTGTTGTTGCATGCACGATGAGCAGTAATTCGCCACAGGCCTTAGCCTGCGGTGAACTGGCTTCAAGCAAATTTGCCGCAGGCCAAGATGCCAGTCGCTGCACTGCCACAACCTACACTGCCGCGATTTGCTGATTCGTCTGATTTTTTTATTTTTTATATCATATATATATATTATTTTTATTTTTATTACATAGATTAATTTCAGACTATTTTAAATAACAGACTGGACTTGGTCAATAAATAAGGGTCTACAATAATGAGGATAAACTCATAGGCATGCCACCAAACACAGAACTATAAAAATTGAATAACATACTAGGCACACAATTAATTCACATTTCTCATTACTAATCTCTTTCTCATTTTCTCATTATCAAGCTAGGAAAATTGCCTCATTTTTCATTATCTATTAGGCACATTGCCTTATTTTCTCATCTTTTTCTCACTTTTCTCATTTATAGCAATATGAATTCATCGCATTGCATCGCATTTAACCTTAAACTCATCACCTAAATATTTTGGGTAATTTCATACAATCCATATATGAATCATATTTTATACACTTTAGCCATTACCAATGGCTTTTTAACAATGCCCTTAATGCATACACAACAAATAGCATCACCCAAACACTTTGGGTCATATTCACATACTACACATATTTAACATTCTACATAATTTATCCATTAACAATGGCTTTTCACAATGCATTTAATACATATATGACATTACACATGCCATAGCATATTATTCATGCATGTTTCATTTGTATAGTAGCTTAACACATTTTCTAATCCAAAATGTGTTAAGTCCAATGTAATGCAAATATGTCCAATTCATCCAAAGTTTGTATTTACCTCAAATGACAACCCAAAGCAAGCTTAACACCACTTCCAACTTTCTCTTCGCCCTTCAACACTTGGATTGGGAAAATCAACTCTCCTTAATGCCTATACCAAATGTGATCATAAATAATCATTTAGTATCACATTCTAAGACATTTTCAATTTTAAATCATAATTAAATTATCATTGAAACAAAAACCCCAAAGTTAAGGCTAGCCTCACTTTAACTTTGGAATACCATGCTAAGTCATTCAATTTGGTATTTTAAGTTTATTTATATTATTAAAAATATATTACAACATGTTTTAACAAATTACATTAAATAAACACACACTTGTAACCAAAACCCTAAAATGGCATAACCATCACCCATTGAAGATTTTCCAGTCCAACTCAATCCATTGATCATTTCAAGCTTATATTCATCACTTTTATGACTAAAGAACATGCTTTAACCAATAAAATTAAATAATTCAACAACTTTGGAAAATCATTTTTCCAAAACCCTAAATCAATACTTCCATTCTCAAACTCCAATCAAACTCAACCAAATCCAATATTTGACTTTAAAATACTTGTTTATGCATCAAAAAAACTCATTTAGAATCAATTTGCACAATTAAAATCCATGGTTTCTCAAACCCTAAAAGTCCATAGCCCTAAATTCTCTCTCTTCACCAATCCGTACCCAAACTCAACCATTTCTTCAATCAAACCTTAAAATCATTGTTAATCACTTAAAATGACTTCATTCAACCAAAAATAGGTAATTAAATTATACTACTTCAAATACCCAAAACACACATACTCAATCTTCATGAAATTTCAAGAAAAGATGTTGGAAACTTAATAAATTTAGTGGAAATCACCAAAAATCCACTTTGAATACATGAAATCTTTCAATTAATGGAGTATGGAAGAAGCAAAAATCCTTGGCTTTCTTCAATGGAGGTTCTGTAACATCCTTATACCCTATATACGTACAATACATATTTTCAGCATATGTAAAATATGCATATACCACTACAAAAAAAACAGCAATCTGCGATGCAATTAACGACAAAATCAACGACCAAAATACGATAACGACAATATCAGTGACGAACATCGAGAAAAATCGAACGGACGGTAATGTCTTGGTCGCTAAAAAATTAATGACAAATCAGCGACCAATTGTGTGTGTCATTGATTAGTGACAAATCAGCGAAAAAATAGAGACAAATTCAACGACATTTTCATTTTTGGCGGGAATTATTTATTCCCGCTGAAAGTCGTCGCTAATTTAGCTTTGGTCGTTGAATTCATCTCTATTTGGGTCGTTAATTTAGTCTCTGAATTTGTCGCTAATTTGCTCTCTAAATTTTGTCACTGATGTGTCGCAGAATATGTCGCAATATTTTTCTCGTTGTTTCAGTCGTTGATTTGTCGCAGAATTCAATATTTTTTTTGTCACCTTTGGTCACTGATTTTGTCGCAATTTTGTAATTGTTTGGCTATATTTTTCCAGTATTCCAATTTTTTTTTGTCTACACATTTTCAAGAACCTGTTGAATTTCAAATATAATAACCAAACCAGTTTATAAAATAGTCATTCATTACAATAATAATCAAATAACACAACATTCATAATTAAGTTATTAGTGGCGATAAGTATACATAAACAATTCGAATGTAAAGTTTACCCCTTAAGAAAGTATATTGAACACATAAGTTCTTAATAATCCGACACTTCAAACACAAACAAAGAGAACACCAACTTTAATAATCCGACACTCCAAACACAAATAAAGAGAACACAAACTTTAATGAAGGCATATCATCCTCCTCAGCCTCAAGTGTCTGCAACTTAGGCTCGCATTCTTAAGTTCTTGGTATTTCTCCTGCCAAAGATATATGCAAATCAAATTACAAGCAGTAAGATTATACCATAAATAATGAATGATGAAATAAAAACAAACCTATTCTTTGAAGCAACAGAAGAACGATGTTTTGCTTTATCGGTACTCCAATCAGCTTTCCATTGAGTTAGTATATTTTCAGGTATGAATATGCTTTCTTTTTTAACACTGTAAATTTTCAGGTACGAATATGCTTTCCATTTAACACGGTCACGTGACGTTGCTGACAATTGTTGGAGAATTACATTCTTGAAATGAGCAGCTGCTGTTTCACCAGAACGAGTGGCAAGCTCCAGGTAAACTACAGCTTCCATCATCTCTCCACCCTGCCAAAAATCTCACTATCAAAACCTCCATCAAAGATGTATCCCAAAGTTAATAAGCCAAAGTCGTAAAAGAAGTTTTAACTTTTGAAACACATCTCTTTCCACCACCTCTAAACCTGTAAAGATGCCATGAATGTAACACCCCTATATCCATATATGTACACAGCATGCTTATACGATCGTAATATACGTATACTAAATATAGAAATGCCACACTTTACAAATATACAACTCACATTTAGAGTAAAATAAAAATTAAAGAAATACCAAATGTTTAAGTGAAAATCATAAGACACAATGGATAAAAACGTTTATTTAATACGCAACGGAAGTTATATCCAAATTTACAAGTACAAATACATTAAACATTAAAGTTACAAAATATGAAATATATACATGAATGGCAACTTGACTCTCTGATCTTTAAGCTCTAATCCAACTCGTCACAATCAAAACAAATTCAACTACGTCTAGAGGAATCCTCCGTCTCAACTCTATCAACTCTATCACCTGCGCGATAAATCACAATCGCGCTGAGCCACAAATCAGTAGTACAAACCACAATGATAATATGCAATATCAATATCAATGTCATACATTCAATCAATAAGGATCATACTTATAAATATACATTTCATGAATTCAATAATTATATCATCATCTATTTTACTTATTCAAAGTTCATCAATATAGCCAACAACTATGGCTTCATATACGAACTTTCCCCCAACCAGGTCGGTTGCCCACTGGGCCTCAGGCCACTGCCAATCCCAGGGGTCCGCAGGAGGCAGATAAGCACGTATAGGACTATCAGTAACGAACCTTCCCCCAACCAGGTCGGTAGTCCAAGTTCGGTTGCCCAATCCACTGGGTCTGCATGGTTCCACAGGAGGCAGATAGGTACGTATAATACTGACTGTATTAAACCTTCCCCCAACCAGGTCGGTAGTCCAAGTTCGGTTGCCCAACACAATGGGTCCGCATGGTTCCGCAGAAGGCAGATAGGTACGTATAATACTGACTGTATTGAACCTTCCCCCAACCAGGTCGTTAGTCCAAGTTCGGTTGCCCAACACAATGGGTCCGTATGGTTCCGCAGGAGGCAAATAGGTTCATTCATTTATATCATTAAACATTACTTTCTCAATTCCATTTCTCATTTCACTTTCATCATTGTAATATATATTAACATCAAAGTAATTCATCATTATATTTCCATTCATACCAAAGCAATTCATCATTATACATAACACATATTACATGTCATACTTCATAACATTAATTTCACATCTCTTTATGTCTCAATTTACATTAAAGTAATTCATATACATCATCCATGTTCACATTATGTCTCACATTATATACAACATAATATTATTCATATGCATCATCAATATCATCAAATGTATGCTCAATTTCTACATCATATGAATGTATGCAACAATGCAAGGTTTGTACTTACCTTATGCACCACTTAAACAACTCTACACACTTCTTATTTCCAAGAACTCTTCACTTCTCAAATTAGGACAATTCACCTTCTTCACAACCTAAACCAAAACAATGATGAACCATATCAATTCCAATACAATTTATCACTTGTTAACCTCCTCTTAGACCTTTAGATCATAATTAACAATCCAACAACACACATTATAGCCCACGGCCGTGGCCACCCCAACCCCTACGGGCATGGGGTAGAAACAAAATCTGTCCAAATTATCCAACACCTCCACGGCCATGGCACCAAAGGGCCATGGGCGTGGCATCCAGAATGCTACTGCCTTCGACCAAAATCACATGTTTAATGCTTACAACTCCAACAAACACAACCAACATGAAGATCTATGAAAATAATCAACCAAACTTAACATTAACAACACTTACCAACTCAAAACCCTAAAATCAACATCACTCTTACTCTTTCAAAACTAACAACAACTCATCCTTTTATTTCTCATTCAAAACAAATACCACAATCAATTTAATCAAACATATTCCAACATATAACAATCAACACAACCTTACTTCCAAAAATCAACAATCAAACTTACCAACAACTTAAAATAACAAAAGAAATCAAGAGAAAGAACTTACCAAATTAATAAAACTTCTTGGATTTCCACTTAATCCCTTGAAAATTCCTTCAATTTGATTTTAGAAATTAAAACACCTTTGTTGCTCTCTTTTTCCTTTGGTAGCCGGCCACTCAAATGAAAAGAAAAGAAAATGAAGACAAGTCAAATTTCTCTTCTTCTTTAAATCTCCACCAAGCAATTCTAACAAAATAATTACTTAAATGCCCTCATCCATTTAACTTAACTTCTTTTCACTTATATGCCCTTTTTAGTAATTTCACACATAACAAATAAATATCCTCTTCCTTTGACCATCCATTTTGACTTATGTATATGTTATTTATACAACCATATATACAACATATACACTTTCTTTTAAAATTCTTTTCTCTTTCAAATTAACATATACATTCAATCCAATTAAAACAACAATAATATTCAAAACTTCTAGGGCATACATTGGGATATTACAATTCTCCCCCTCTAAAAAGAAATTTCATCCTCGAAATTACCTGATATCAAGTCTGAAACAGTTGAGGATATTGATCTTGCATTGCCTGCTCATTCTCCCAAGTTGCCTCTTCTCTCCCATGATTCTTCCATAAAACTTTTACCAACGGCACTTTCTTATTTCTTAACTCTTTCACTTCATGTGCCAAAATAGCAACTGGTTCTTCTTCAAATGTCAGATCCGAACTCACTTCAATAGATTCAACTGGCAATATATGAGATGGATCTGATCTATACCTTCTTAACATAGAAACATGGAAGACATTATGGATTCTATCCAATTCAGGTGGCAAAGCAAGACGATAAGCAACTGGTCCCACTCTTTCTAAAACTTCATACGGTCCAATAAAACGAGGACTTAGTTTCCCTCTTCGACCAAATCTCAGAATCTTTTTCCAAGGAGATACTTTCAAAAATACTTTATCTCCCACATTATACTCAATGTCTCTCCTCTTTAGATCTGAATAAGATTTCTGTCGGTCTGAAGCTATTTTTAATCTATTCCGAATCATTTTCACTTTTTCCTCAGTTTCCTTAATCAAATCAGGACCAATTAACTTACCTTCACCAGTTTCATTCCAACATAAAGGCGTTCTACACCGTCTACCATACAATGCCTCAAATGGTGCCATTCTAATACTAGATTGATGACTGTTGTTATAAGCAAATTCCACAAGTGGTAAAAATCTGTCCCAACTTCCAGAAAAATCAATGACACAGCTTCTTAACATATCCTCAATAATCTGTATCACTCTCTCTGACTGCCCATCGGTCTATGGATGAAATGCAGTGCTAAAATGCAATCGAGAACCCAAAGCACTCTGTAAACTCTTCCAGAACCTTGAAGTAAATCTAGGATCTCGATCAGACACTAAAGAAGTAGGGACTCCATGCAACTTCACTATTTCACTAATATACAGCTCAGCCAACTTCTCAAGAGAATAATCCATCCGAACCGGAAGAAAATGAGCTGTCTTTGTCAACCTATCAAAAATCACCCAAATAGCATCATGTTTTCTCTGAGTCAATGGCAAACCAGATATAAAATCCATGGTTACTCTCTTCCATTTCCATTCAGGCACTGCTAAAGGTTGAAGCAACCCGGTTGGAACTTGATGCTCTGCTTTTACCTTCTGACAGGTGAGACATTTAGACACAAATTCCGCTATGTCTCTCTTCAAACCATACCACCAGTAGTGTTGTTTCAAATCATGGTACATCTTCGTATTGCCCAGATGCATAGCAAAAACTGACTGGTGTGCTTCTTCTAAAATAATCCTTTTCAAATTAGCATTATCAGGTACATATAATCTGTCCTTAAACCAAAGACTACCATCACCTTTCACAAGAAAATCTCGGCTCTCTCCTTTTTGACAATCTGAAACAATCTTTTGGATTTTCTCATCAGCCAACTGAGCCTCCTTAATTTGATCTAACAATACTGGCCTCAACTGCAATTGAGCTAATAATGCACCATCATCACAGGATGCAAATCTAGCATGCAATGCTCTCAACTCAACAAGCAACGAGAGTGAATAGACAGTCAATCCTGCCAAAGACTTCTGACTCAAGGCATCAGCCACAACATTTGCCTTACTGGGATGATAATCAATCAAGCAATCATAATCTTTAATTAATTCCAACCATCGCCTCTGTCGCAGATTAAGCTCTCTCTGAACCCCCAAATATTTCAAACTCTTATGATCAGTGTATATGAAACACTTCTCTCCAAACAAGTAGTGTCGCCAAATCTTTAAAGCAAACACTATGGCCGCCAACTCCAAATCATGAGTCGGATAGTTAAGTTCATTTTGCTTCAACTGTCGAGAAGCATAAGCTATAACTTTACCCTCTTGCATCAAAACACAACCCAAACCACTATGTGAAGCATCACTATAGATTACATATGGTTTATCTTCCACAGGTAAAGTAAGAACAGGCGCTTGAGGTAACATTTCTTTCAAGTGCTCAAAACTAGCCTGACACTGATCTGTCCACACGAATCTAACTCCCTTTCGAAGTAATCTGGTGAGTGGAGTAGCTATCAAAGAAAAACCTTTCACAAACCGTCGGTAATAACCTGCCAAACCCAGAAAACTTCTAACTTCAGTTACAGACTTTGGTGGACTCCAATTCAAAATAGCTTCAACTTTACTTGGATCAACTCTTACACCATCTGCTGAAACTATATGACCCAGAAAAGTCACTTGGTCAAGCCAAAACTCACACTTCGACAACTTAGCATACAATTGCTTTTCTCTCAAGATCTGCAACACAATCCGCAGATGTTTATCATGCTCCTCTTCATTATGGGAATACACTAAGATATCATCAATGAAAACCACCACAAATTGATCCAAATAGGGCCTGAACACCCTATTCATTAAATCCATAAAAACTGTAGGTGCATTCGTTAATCCAAAAGGCATTACTAAAAACTCATAATGCCCATACCTGGTGCGGAAAGCTGTCTTAGAAACATCTTCAGTTCTAACCCTCAACTGATGGTACCCTGATCTCAAATCAATCTTGGAAAACACTGCTGCTCCCTTCAGTTGATCAAAGAGATCATCAATTCTAGGCAAAGGATATTTATTCTTAATAGTCATTTTGTTCAATTGCCTATAATCAATGCATAACCTCATGGTACCATCCTTCTTTTTCACAAATAACACAGGAGCTCCCCAAGGAGAAACACTGGGGCGAATAAATCCTTTATCCAACAACTCCTGTATCCACAACATGAGCAAGGTAAGCATCACACCCTTTTTTAATCAACCTTCTAGCTGTTACAGCTGACATAAACAAGCATGCAAGCTGTCTCTGCTCACTGGACACCATCACACTCCTCCCATCACTAGTTCTCAAAGTGACACATTTCTTTTGACAATCTACCACAGCTCCATGTCCGGACAACCAGTCCATACCCAAAATCAAATCATACTCTTTAAAAGGCATTTCAATCAAATCTCCACAAAACTCCTCACCTTGTACCACAATTGCACTATCTCGGTGCACCTTGCTAACAATCACACTATGCCCTAGTGGATTTGTCACCAACACATCAAATCCTAGGGACTCAGCATGCAATTCAGACACAGGCAAAATAGATGCACTAATATATGAATGAGTAGAGCCTGGATCAATTAAAGCAAGAACTGAAATGCCAAACAAAGAGAAAGTAGCAGCAATAACTGCAGAAGCATCAGGTTGTCTTTGCATCACATACACTCGTTGAGAAGGCCCAGCCTCATCTGGTCTACTATCCCTGGATGAAGATCCTCTCTGACTATACCCAGGTCTACCACCTCTGCTAAAACTTCTGCCCCCTCGGCCACCTCTAACACTAAGTCGAGAAACTGCAGAATCTGTTGGCCTCTGCTCTTGCATCTCTGGACACTCTCTAATAAAATGATCATGAGATCCACATCTGGAGCACACAGCTGGTCCACTATTCTTCCAACAAACACCTCTATGAAAACCCCCACACTGAGCACTCACAGGTGGAGTGGATCTCTGAACTACCGGCGTAGGAGTACTTGCTACTGAAGCTGTAGGTCTAGATCTCTGTCTCTAAAACTGAACTGACCTACCAGCCTGCCTGAGACTCCGACTGATCCTGGGAACAAAACTTCCCCTACCTCTTTTCACAGATGAAGACCCTGCCTCAAATTGGGGCCTTCTAACCCTGATCTCTTCTTCAGAAGTAGCTGCTGCTAAACCTTGAGCTCTCTCCACACCTCTGGCCGCTGCGACAAGCTGAGGGAAGTCCTGATATCTAGAGCCAGCCACAATACACATAATTGAGGGTCCAACCCCTCCTCAAACCTTCTACACCGGTCGATCTCATAAAAAATATTCCCCCCGGCATAATGGCTCAACCGGATGAACTCTAGCTCATACTCTGTCACAGACCGGTGATCTTGCCTCAAAGTCAGAAACTCCATCTTCTTCATATCTTTATACTCCCTCAGAGTATATTTCAATTCAAATTCCCGTAGGAAATCACTGTAGGACAATGTTGGTGGATCATCCATAGCATGGGGCACTGTCTTCCACCAATCATATGCATCCTTCTGTAGCAATGATCTAGCATAATCAAATTTTTCTTCTGGAGTGGCTTGCAACTGAATGAAGATTCTTTGTACCTTATCTAGCCACTGCTCAGCTACCGCTGGATCAATAGTACCCAGAAAATCTTCTGCTCCATACTTTCTTAATTTATCATAGTGTCTCACTGGTACCATTGGCTGTGGTGGTGGTGGCGGTGGTTGCACTGGTGCCTGCCTCAATATATCAACCATATGCCTAAGCCAAACTGGCGGAACCTCCTCACCAGCTGGTCTCCCTGACACAGAAACAGGGGCCTCTCCAGTTCTATCCACTCTAGCTCCATCTCTACCATCATCAGGAGCTATACTCTCAGCACTTCCCTCAACAGATTGATGTGAATGAGGATCCATTATAACCTATATCTGCAAATACAGCAGAATATGCTTCATTAAAGATCAAAGACTGCCAATACCAAACATGTATTTTATTTCAAAACCAACCTTTTTAAAATAAAAATATTCTTTTTCTTACACTTGACCTAGGTTGAGAATCTCAAACCTAGGCTCTGATACCAAAATAATTGTAACACCCCTATATCCGTATACGTACACAGCATGCTTATATGATCGCAATATACGTATACTAAATATAGAAATGCCACACTTTACAAATATACAACTCACATTTAGAGTAAAATAAAAATTAAAAAAATACCAAATGTTTAAGTGAAAATCATAAGACACAATGGATAAAAACGTTTATTTAATACGCAACGGAAGTTATATCCAAATTTACAAGTACAAATACATTAAACATTAAAGTTACAAAATATGAAATATATATATGAATGGCAGCTTGACTCTCTGATCTTTAAGCTCTAATCCAACTCGTCACAATCAAAACAAATTCAACTACGTCTAGAGGAATCCTCCGTCTCAACTCTATCAACTCTATCACCTGTGCGATAAATCACAATCGCGCTGAGCCACAACTCAGTAGTACAAACCACAATGATAATATGCAATATCAATATCAATGTCATACATTCAATCAATAAGGATCATACTTATAAAAATACATTTCATGAATTCAATAATTATATCATCATCTATTTTACTTATTCAAAGTTCATCAATATAGCCAACAACTATGGCTTCATATACGAACTTTCCCCCAACCAGGTCGGTTGCCCACTGGGCCTCAGGCCACTGCCAATCCCAGGGGTCCGCAGGAGGCAGATAAGCACGTATAGGACTATCAGTAACGAACCTTCCCCCAACCAAGTCGGTAGTCCAAGTTCGGTTGCCCAATCCACTGGGTCCGCATGGTTCCGTAGGAGGCAGATAGGTACGTATAATACTGACTGTATTGAACCTTCCCCCAAACAGGTCGGTAGTCCAAGTTCGGTTGCCCAACACAATGGGTCCGCATGGTTCCGCAGGAGGCAGATAGGTATGTATAATACTGACTGTATTGAACCTTCCCCCAACCAGGTCGGTAGTCCAAGTTCGGTGTCCCAACACAATGGGTCCGCATGGTTCCGCAGGAGGCAGATAGGTTCATTCATTTATATCATTAAACATTACTTTCTCAATTCCATTTCTCATTTCACTTTCATCATTGTAATATATATTAACATCAAAGTAATTCATCATTATATTTCCATTCATACCAAAGAAATTCATCATTATACATAACACATATTACATGTCATACTTCATAACATTAATTTCACATCTCTTTATGTCTCAATTTACATTAAAGTAATTCATATACATCATCCATGTTCACATTATGTCTCACATTATATACAACATAATATTATTCATATGCATCATCAATATCATCAAATGTATGCTCAATTTCAACATCATATGAATGTATGCAACAATGCAAGGTTTGTACTTACCTTATGCACCACTTAAACAACTCTACACACTTCTTATTTCCAAGAACTCTTCACTTCTCAAATTAGGACAATTCACCTTCTTCACAACCTAAACAAAAATAATGATGAACCATATCAATTCCAATACAATTTATCACTTGTTAACCTCCTCTTAGACCTTTAGATCATAATTAACAATCCAACAACACACATTATAGCCCACGGCCGTGGCCACCCCAACACCCACGGGTGTGGGGTAGAAACCAAATCTGTCCAAATTATCCAACACCTCCACGGCCATGGCACCAAAGGGCCACGGGCGTGGCATCCAGAATGCTACTGCCTTCGACCAAAATCACATGTTTAATGCTTACAACTCCAACAAACACAACCAACATGAAGATCTATGAAAATAATCAACCAAACTTAACATTAACAACACTTACCAACTCAAAACCCTAAAATCAACATCACTCTTACTCTTTCAAAACTAACAACAACTCATCCTTTTATTTCTGAGACTAACCTTCCCCAACTGAGTAACACAGTGCAACATTGTACATTGCACGCACATACCCACCTGCAGCTGCCTTTAGATACCATTTAGCCTGCATCAAGAAAAACTAATAAGGACAGCTCTAAGTGCCAAACAAATTAAAGGATAGCAGAGACCACCAATTTCCCGACAAGGACACCCTCACTCCCCTCAAACACCAAGAAAAAGAAAGAACAACAAGAAGAAAAATTTCTCAGAAAAAGTTATTGAGAAATTGCAACACCATTACCATGAATTAGGTAATATAAGAAATAAACCTATTTTATGGAATGCCCCCAAGAAAAAGCTAATTCATATATTCCAAGGATAATGAGAGGAGGTAAATGCATACAGCCTCCTGTAGATCATGTTCCACCCTACGACCTTGATGCAGATAGAGCGCAAGTTGGTATTGAGCTCGAACATGCCTAGCTGTGGAAGCTTGAGATAACCACTTCATGGCTTCCTTTGGTTTTGAAGGTTCAGCTGCAAAACACGCCACTGATCATTAGCAAGCACGCACCATAATGCTATTAGATTACAGCTGTTCAATGTACCACATTATCTCCATTGATGGCTAAAAAAATCCTAAATTTAACAAGGGTACAAGCTAGTGATGCTGTAAGAATTCAAAGGGGGAAATTAACAAAATTAAAATTCCCTAAACAACTACCTTAGAGGTAAGAAATTCCCAAATTACACTGTCCAACAGGATCCCCAAGCTCTGCAGCTTTAAGATACAAGGTAATTGCTTTCTCTCTCTGGCCCATTTCCCAGTAAACAAGTCCAGCATCAACCATAGCCAGAGTAGACCCGCGAGCAGCGCCTTTCAAAAATGAGTCAAGAGCCTTATTTAAATTAGGGCAAACACCACCTCAGCCATGCTTATACCGCTTACCCCATTTGAGAAACAGCATCGAATCTCTCAAAGGGCGAAGTCCCTCGCTCTATGAGCGGCAAACAAGAGACGCCGATTGTAGGTTTGGCAGAGTGAAGGAAGCAGCAATTTTGGTTAAAATGTCGAAGGGAAGAGCCGAGAAATCGTGATTAGTGTTGGTTGAAGAAGACGATAATTTGGTTGATTTAGAAAGAACTGTAGAGCTGGTTTGAAATTGAAATCGAGATTGAGATTGAGAAGCAACTGACTCATTCTCTTTTTTCAATTTTATAATTGGTAATGGAAGAGATTTGAAACGAGATCCGTCTAACCAAACCGGCCATGTTCTTGGCTTCATTTCCTTTCTATCTTTTCGTTTCTTTTCCTTTCCTTTATTTCTTTTCTCAGAAGGACGAAATGCGGTGAGATATTATTATTATTATTATTATTATTATTATTATTAAAAATACAATATTAATTTAATTAGCGAGCCATTTAGCGACTAATTAGCGAGAAAATTCTTTTAAAAAAAATCAACAACTTTCTCGCTAATTTGTCGTAATATTCTCGCAAATGAACGATAACTCTGCGACTAACATTTTTCTCGCAAATCAGCGAGGCATTTAGCGACTAATTAGCGACCAATTACTTTAAAATAGAAAATAAAATTAATTTCTTGCTAATTGGTCGCTATATTCTCGCAAATTAACGATAATTCTGTGACTAACTATTTTTCTCGCAAATCAGCGAGCAATTTAGCGGCTAATTAGTGATAAAAAACTTTCCAATAAAAAATAAACACATTCTTTGCTAATTTGTCATAAATTAGTCGTAACGTCATCGCTGATTGTTAGCGCCAAAATTTGGCTCAAAATTCAGCGACACATTCAGCGAGAAACGACCTTTTATCGCTATTCAGCGACAAATTCTACGACCATTTTTTTTGTCGTTAATCAGTGACACATTTAGCGACCCATTCAGCGACAGAATGTTGGAAAGACGCTTATCTTGATTATTTATCATAAAGTTGTCATTGATAAAGTCGCTAATCGGCGACGAAATAAGAGTTGTCGCAGAATGCGTCGCTGATTGCGCTTTTTTTTTGTAGTGTATACGATATAAAAATGTCACAGATCGATTTAATAAAAATTTTCACATTTCTATTTTAAAGTTTCAAATACTAAATATTTAAAATTAAATAATATTTAAATATTCTTTACTTGCTATAGTAACCCAAAATAACATTTTATATGAATTAAATAATATATAAATATTCTTTACTTGCTATAATATATAAATATTCTTTACTTGCTATAGTAACCCAAAATTCGCCAGAGTTTTGTTTGTAATTTGGACATTTCCAAAATTCAACAAAACACAACCTGCATAAAACAAACACTTCAAATAACATTTATGGTTTTGGGATTTTAGTATTATTATTGTTATTTATTTAGGCTACTATAAAGGTTTTGGCAAATTGGAATGGATTAGAGTTTTATGAATTTAAGAAAGTAGTAAGGTTTTTTGGTTAATCAAATTAGGGTTTAGAGGTAACATTATGAAATTAGGGTTTTGGAATCTTAAGACATTAGGGTTTATAATTCTTGTTGCTGGAATGTGGTTTTAGCTTGATTGGATTTTTAAGTTCACTCAATTAGATTTTACAAAAACTTAAGGTTTACTGTTTTGGTCTTTTGAAAAAGTTAGGGTTTTTGGTATTTTAGAAAACATATTTGGTTTTAAGACTTAAGAAAACAATTTAGAGTTTTATAAAATAATTATGATTTTTAGAAAACATAAAGAGAACTAAGGTTTGCAGATATTGGACAAAACGTTATGGTGTAGATGAAATAGTTGGTAAAAACAATATAAGGTTTTAAAGCTTTTGGAAGCAGAAGAAACACTTTAGGGTTTTTAAGGTTTTTGGAAATAGAAGAGCAATTTAAGGTTTGTGAAGTTTTTGGAAATAGAAGAGAAGTTTAGGGTTTTTAAGATTTTTGGAAGCAGAAGAGTAGTTTAGGGTTTTTAAGATTTTTGGAAACAAAAGAGTAGTTTAGGGTTTTTAAGGTTTGATCGCTGATTAAGGTTACTGGATGAACATATTACCAAGTTTAATGATTTAAGTTACTTAGAAAAACAAACGATGGAAACATTGTAAATAATCATCAAATCAAAGATTTATAATCAAACCTCCGTTCATTAGTTCCTCCACAATTTGATTTCTGGATGAACAAAGACAAAGGCAATGTTACTGCCTTTGATGGATTGATTTCTTTTTGTTGTTAGCTTTTTTGCCGTTTCCTACTTCTCTCAAATCTAAAGTCCCAAGTCTAGCTTAGTAACACTAATTTTTTGATCCCCCTTAATTCTGAGTTTTAATGTGTTGTTTATAGGAAAAATCATAAACCTACTTCTAATTGTTTTAATTAGGAAAAGAAAACAAAACCAAATAAAATTTGGTTTCGGAAAAAACTGCGTTGGAAAATTTCATTGGCGAAAACTGCGAGCATTGGCCAAGAATTGCGAGCGAGCGAAGAAATTCCTGCGGGCGGGCATTGGGCAGCAAGCCAATTCGTGCAGGAACCATTTTGCCCACAAGAAATTCCTGCGGGCGAATTGGCCTAGCCAATTGAACATTCGGCGATGAATTTTTTTATTTTTATTTTTATTTTTATTTTTATTATTTATTACTTTTTTATTTTATTAACTTCACCATTTTTAATAAAAATTATAAAAAATAAATACTAAAATAAATATTTTTTAATTAAAATACCACAAAAATTATTTTGTACTATATAAAAAGTATCGGACCAGACTAGGTCAAAAATTAAGGGTCTACAGTTTTTCCCCTGCTTGAACGATTTGAGACTACAGTAAAAGAGAGTGAAAGGCAATAAAACTTAATTTTTCTGAGATGGTTGAGGTTTTGGATTCTGAACCCGATTCAAGTTCTGGACTCAAGGATAATTTTATATTATGGACCTAAGGGTAATTTGGGTTCTGGACCCTGTAGACCGTTAATTTTTTACCCAGTCCGGTCCGTTATTTTTTTATATTGTCTAAAAAAATTTTGTGGTATTTTAATTAAATAATATTTATATTTAGTATTTATTATTTATAATTTTTAATAAAAATAAAAATGGTGAAGTTAAAAAAATAAAAATAAAAATAAAAAATAAAAATAAAAATCGGAGACGAAAAAATTTCGTCGTTGAATGTCCAATTGGCCAGGCCAATTCGCCCCATGGAATTTCCTGCGGTGAAATTGGCCTTGGACCAATTTGTTGCAGGAAATTCTTGCAAAGAATTGGCTGGCCGCCCAGTGCCTGCCCTTAGGAATTTCTTTGCTCCCTCGCAAATCCTCGCAGTTTCCAGCCCACAGCAAGTTTTTCGCCAGCAAAATTTTTCAACGCAGTTTTTTTCGAAACTAAATTCTATTTGGTTTTGGTTTTTTTCCTAATTGGTTTTAATTTCCTTAAACAATTAGAATTAGGTTTATAATTGTTTCTATAAATAACACTTTAAAACTCATAATTAAGGAGGGGGGGAAATTAGACTTTGATTGGAGGACAAAAAATTGGTTTTACTGAACTAAACTTTGGACTTTGAACTTTGAATGGATCGAAGTAAAAAGAGACAGAAAAACCCTAGCACAAGGGACATTAACAATAAGAAACAATCAACAATCTATTCAAAGGTAGCAACACTGCTTTTGTCTTTGTTCATCCAGAAGCAATTTATGGAGGAACCAACAAATGGAGGTTTGATTATAAATCTTTGGTTTGATGTTATTTACAATGTTTCCATTTTTCTAAGTAATCTAAATTATTAAACTTAGTAATGTATCATACATTCTTCCAGTAGCATTAGTCAATGATCTAAACCTTAAGAACCCTAAAACTACTCTTTTGTTTCCAAAACACTTAAGAACCCTAAAAGTGTTTCTTCTATTTCCAAAAATCATAAAAACCCTAAACTACTCTTATGTTTCCAAAAACTTCACAAACCCTAAATTATTCTTCTGTTTTCAAAAACCCTAAAGATCCTAAAACTATTCTACTGCTTCCAAAAGTTTTAAAACCCTAAATTGTTTTTACCAACTATTTTCAACTACGCCATAACTTTTTGTCCAAAATCGCAAAATGTTTTCTTATATCTCCAAATCCTAGTTCTCTTTGCATTTTGTAAAAATTATAATTATTTTTATAAAACTCTAAACTATTTTCTTAAATCCTAAAATCAAATATGTTTTCTAAAATATCAAAAACCCTAACTTTCTCAAAAAAAAAAAAAAACCAAAACAGCAAATCCTAAGTTTTCCTAAACCCTAATCCTTAAAACTTAAAATCTTATGACAAATAAATCTAAACCTTAAAACTCAATACAGTAAACCTAAAATCACAATCAAATAACCATGAATTATAAACCCTAATGTCTTAAGATTCCAAAACCCTAATTTCATAATATTACCACTAAACCCTAATTTGATTAACCAAAAAACCTTACTACCTTCTTAAATTCATAAAACCTTAATTCATTCCAATTTTCCAAAACCTTTACAGTAGCCTAAACAAATAACAATAATAATACTAAAATTTCAAAACCCTAAATGTTAATTAAAGAACTTTAAATAGAAATAGTAAACCCTAATTTGTATCTTTATTTGCTTTATTTAATTTTACGTTTGATTATGTAGTTTATTATATGCTTCGATGGTTGATTTATTTAATTTCAATGCTTGATTTAATTTATCATGGATGGATGTTTTCTTTATTGTAATTATTTGTTTGTATTAGTACCAAAATTGTAAGAGGTATGTTTCCACTTTGTGGGTACCTCATTAGTTAAATATCATCTAATTTAAATAGCTTTTATATTTTGGATCAATGTAAAAGACATGTTTCCACCTTTCGGTGGGTGTCCTATTTAGTTTAGACATGGATATTATAAGGACATGTTTCCATCTTCAGATTTTGTCCATTTATTTGCTTTTGTTTAGACATTGCTTAGATTTAATATAATGTTGCTTTATTTTAATCGTTGCATGTAATGTGGATAATATTGTTATACTTAAGAATTTTATAATATTAAGACCTGCAAAGGAGGCTAGTTCCAATGAACCGGGCGTTGTGGGGGTGCTGGGCCATTTCTCACCTTCCCCACACGTACCCAACTTTTCGAACCCATTATTGGGTTGGGGATTCCTTAGGAATCGAGTCATCTACCCCTTTCTTTTTCCCAGCCCATCCGGGTCGCTACTCAATTTTCTTTGGACTTAGGTCCGTGTTCTCTAAGGCCCCGAGCCTAAACAGTGCCGAAGTCACAAGAACCATTCCACTGGGAGTGGGGGCGAAAATCCCTGCTCACAGTGGCAACTCCACTGGGGATAAGAGAAGTTTATTTCATTGGTCTTTATATTTTTCTATTCTATCTTATAATGATATTATCCATTGCATCATATTAGATTGCATCGTGTGCGTGAGTTAGGATGTCCGTCTTACCCATGTTGTGTTATGTAAGGGATACCATACTTTCACTCAAGGTATGGAGATTGAGCATGGCATAACCACTTATAGCCTTGTACCATTTGGTACATACTTGCTATGGGAACCTAAGCCTTTTTACCCAAAGACTAAAACTCATGTAATTGGCCTAGTTACTTTCCTTAGGTTTTTACCCCAAATGCATGTTGTTTGACTATGGTTAATTTATCTTGGCTTAAATCATGGCTTATTTGGTTCGTTCTTTTTCTAATATGAACTAAATACATTGTGAGCTCAAAATAAATTTTTCTTTAAAGCCCAAAAGACCAAAGCTATTTTCAAAACTTTTCAAGGCGGTCTTTGGACATAAAACTTTTATAAAAACAAATAAAAAATTCTTTTGCTCACGACCCAAATACTAAGCCCAAAATCTATTTTTTCTAAAATCTTTTTTATAATGGGCTTCGAAATAAAATTATTTTGGCTAAAGACTCGATTTCCAATGGATAAAGATCCATGTTTCAAGGGTAAGGGCCCGATTTCCAATGGGTAAAGATCCATATTTCAAGGATAAAGACCCGATTTTCAATGGATAAAGATCCATATTTCAAGGGTAAAGACTAGATCTCTAATGGATAAAGATCCATGTTTCAAGGGTAAAGACCCAACTCCAATGGATAAAGATCCATGTGCCTAGGGTAAAGACCCAATTTTCAATCGATAAAGATCTATTTTTGGTGGACAAAGACCCACAATCTATAAAAATGGAACAACCAGTTATGCTAGAATTCTCAACTGATAAAAGGTCAGTCAAATCAAATTCAATCTCGGGTCTAAGTGCCCAAATCAAATGCAAGTACCCGTCCTCATAAAAAATCAATCAAAGATTATATTACTTTTTCTCTCTCTTCTATTGACAGTCTCAGATCGTTCAAGCAGGGGGCAAACTATAGACCCTTAATTTTTGACCCAGTCCGGTCCGTTATTTTTTATATAGTCCAAAATAATTTTTATGGTATTTTAATTAAATAATTTTTATTTTAGTATTTATTATTTATAATTTTTAATAAAAATAAAAATGGTGAAGTTAATAAAAAAATAAAAAAAATAAAAATAAAAATCGGCGATGGAAAAATCGGCGACGAAAAAATTTCGTCCCTGAATGTCCAATTGGCCAGGCCAATTCGCCCACAGGAATTTCCTAATATGGGTATGGCTACATCATATTATGGGATTTTCTAGCTACATCAAAGAAGCATTAAGAAATAATGTATTTCAAAGTTGTGTGGTCTGAAAACACCATGCCATTGGAACCTATCAAATAAGATATAAATTTATCAAGTGCAAATACCACAGCTAACATTTCTCTTTCAGTGGTTGTACAATTCACTTATGCATCATTTAAAGACAAACATGCATAATAAATTACACATAACTATTCATTCACCCTTCGGCCAAAAATTACTACGATAGCATAATTTGATGCATCATACATGATTTCAAAAGAAAAATCCCGATTCAAGGCAACAATCACAGAGGTAGAAGTCAATTTTTCTTTTAAAATTTTAAATGCTTCTAAACACTTATCATCAAAGACAAATGGGACATCCTTTCAAAGTAAATTACACAAAAGATGTGAAATTTTTGAAAAATCCTTTATGAACATCCTATAGAATCCAGCGTGTCCCAAAAAACTTCTAATCCCCATAACAAATGTGGGGGGTGGTAAATTCATAATCAAATCCAACTTTAGCTTTGTCCACCTCAATGCCCTTATGAGAAACAACATGCCCCAAAATAATACCATGATCAACAATAAAATGAATCTTTTCCTAAATCAAGGTTAGATTGCATTCAATACATCTTTCAAGTATAAGAGTCAATTTATACAAACAATCATCAAAGGAATTGCCAAAACCAAAAAAGTCATCCATAAATAACTCAACACACTTATCCAACATATCATAAAAAATGGAAAGCATACATCTTTGAAATGTTCCTGGTGCACTACAAAGTCCAAATGGCATCCTTTGAAAAGCAAATGTCCCTAAATGATACTTAAAAGTCATCTTGGGTTAATCCTCTAGTGCTATAGGGACTTGATAATAACCTACAAGACCATCAAGAAAATAATAAAAAGCATGTCCAGATAATCTATCTAGTATTTAATCAATAAATTGAAAAGGAAAATGATCTTTCTCTGTTACACTGTTTAACTTCTTATAGTCTACACACATTCTACACCCAGTTTGCACATGTATTGGTACCAACTCTCCCTTCTCATTTTCAACAAAAGTCAACCTAGCTTTCTTTGGTACCATATGTAAGGGACTAACCCACTCACTATCAGCTATAGGGCAGATTACCCCCTCGATAAGGAGTTTAAGAACCTCCTTCTTAACCACCTCACTCGTGTTTGGGTTAAGTCTTCTTTGGCTTTCTCTCACCACTTTGGATCCCTCTTCTAAAATTATCCTATGCATGTACATGGAGGGACTAATTCCTTTGATATCGCTCAACCCCCAACCAATGGCTTTCTTTATTTTTTTAACACATTCACAACTTTTTCATCCTCCGTAAAACTGTGGGTTGAAGAAATAATCACTAGTTGTGCACGGTCCTCCCCTAGAAATACATACTTCATTTGTTTTGGGAGTTTTTAAGCTTAACCACTCTTGGTTGAATTTCCTTTTCCTCTATCATAATCTTATCGAACTCACTATCATCAATCTCTCTATCTAATATCAATTTCTACTCATCAATTTCCCTATCAGTGATCTATGCCTCTTCTCCAAAAGTCAAGGCCAATTCAAGCTTGTCTTCACTACTTTCTTGCAAGAAAACATCTCTAACTACAAGGTCAGTATAATCAATGAAAGAACAATTATCATAAACAATAGTAGTAGGAATGGGGGAGGTGTTAAAAAATTGAAAAAACCACAGTTTTTCCTAATATAGTCATGGACAATTTTTCATTTTTAACATCTATCAATGTGTTAGTTGTGGCCATCAAAGACCTTCCTAACTAAATGGTATGCTCAGTATCACTAGGAATCTTTTCCCCCATATCAAGGACTATAAAGTCCACTGGAACTATTAAACCACCAACTTGTACTAGAACACCCTCAATGATTCCCTTAGGAAATCTAAGAGTTCTATCCGCCAATTGTATGACCACCTTGGTTGGTTTTAATTCCCCAATCTCTAATTGCAAGTAAATTGAATAAGTCATTATGTTTATGCTAGCCCCCAAATCACACATGCAAGTTGTATCCTTCCCATTTCCTATTGAAATGTTAATTATGAAACTTCCAAGATCCTTCAGCTTAGGAGGTAGTTTGTCTTATAAAATAGCACTTGCCACTTCTGACACAATCACCTTTTCATTTGTCTCATATCTTCTATTTTTAGTATTTAATTATTTGAAAAATTTTGCATAAGTTGGCGTATTCTTAATCACCTTAAGGAAAGGAAGATTAATACTTACCTTTGAGAGCATGTCATAGATTTGAACAAATTATTTGTCTTACTTCTCACATTTCAATCTACATGGAAAAGGGATTGTTGGCCTATAAGGGTTGGAAGATTTATGCACCATTGGTGATGTCTCCATGCCTCCATCCTTTGATTTTCTTGGTTGCCCTTGGTTAGCTTGCATCTCTACACCATTCTTTTCTTCAATTGTACATGCATCCAAAGAACCCCCAATTTTGTTATCAATTATCTTACCACTACTTAAAATTGTGACTACTTTAGCTTGTTTTGGTTGGCTAGGAAATTTTCTTTTTGTTATGTTTGAAGTTGATTTTCTAATTGTGCAAATTGAGCTTCCACCTTTTGAAGTGATGCTTCCAAAGAGTCAAACCTCTTATAATTAATCTCTTGGTTTTGAGTGCTAATTTGAATAAAAGCATTCAAATTATCCTCCAATGATGGTTAGTTTGGTTGTTCATGGTTTGAAGATTATCCTTACAATTGAGGACCTCTTTGGTACCTTTGAAAAGATTATTAAGGTGGAAATTGCTACTAATTTTTCCAACAGAAATTTGCATGGCTTCTCCACACTGGATTATAAGAATTGGAATATGGATCATTTCCTCCACTTTGTTGGAAACCCTCTAAAGCATTCACTTGCTCTTGCTCTTTTTAGCATTATTCAAAGCTTGTCCGACACATATTTGCTTTATGTCCAGAAATACCACATACCATACACACTTATTTGCTAGACATTGGTGGGTTTCCTCTTCTATTTAGTATTTTGACTTGCCTTGTCAATTCTACTATTTAACTTGCCATTTCAAAATTTGAATTCACTTCATAAGCTCCTCTAAGCCTTTCCCTTATGCTCTTTTATTGTGAGTTTGCTCCAAGCATTTCAAACAACCTTATAGCTTTAGCAATTGTTCTCTCACCCATGGCTCCTCCGGTTGCATTGTCCATTGTATTCTAACTTTGTTGTGTAAGCCCATCATAGAAAAATTAATTAAGAAAATGTTATGGATAATGATGATGAGGGCGTTGAAACAATAAAGATTTGAAGTGATCCCACACATCATAGAATGGTTGACCATCCATTTAAGTGAATGTTGTAATGTTCCCTCGAAGCACTTTTATCATTTGATGTGAGTAGAATTTACTCATGAATTTCTTAAAGACTTCAGTCCATGTAGTCAAGGGATTTTCTAGTAAGGTCATCAACTGTGCCATTCCCTATCTTTTTAAAGTGTATGGGAAACATCATATTTTAAGCTCATCTTCCATCAACCCTTGCAATGGGAATGTGTTCAAGGTTGAATAAAGATCTCTAATGAAATTTAGAGGGTCTTCATTTTCCATTCCATGGAAAGAAGGTAGCATGCTATAATTAGTATTTTTTAAGTTCACAATTTCTTACTGCATTGCTCAAACATATGCACGATATGGTTACCCCAATAATTATTTTAGTAAGCTCCTTCATGTGTGGTTCTTCTACATCACCCATATCTATTTTGGTTTCTTCTTCAAACTGCTCTTCAATTTCTTCCTCTTCTTATCCCAAAGGATATATTCTTTCAATTTTAGGAAGTATATAAATGTTCTCAATAAATGGAATAAGTTCTCAGCCTTGAGACCTATGTCCTTACATAAAACACCAAGCAATTCAAAGAGAAACACCAAACAATTAAATTAAAAGAATCAAGCTATTACTACTTTAACAACCTTCCTCGGTAACGATGCAAAAAAATTATTGCGCTCTACTTAATACCACTGATGAGCGACACTCACAAGTATATAAGGTTGTTATAGTAATGGTGGATCACCCCAAGGTCGTTTCATGAGGAAGGTGTCATTCATAATAATCTCATTGAAACAAGATAAATTTAAAAGCATGTGTGTAATGTTTGAATTAGTGATGGAACAATAGTAAAAGTAAAAATGCAAGTAAAACAAATAAAGGTTGCTTTTGATTAGTTCAAATTCTTAGAAGGATACCTAGGATTTATAAATCTATTTGATCAAAGATCAATTTTCAATTATCCATTAATATAGCGGTGTAACTTAATTTATTCCTTAAGATAAATTAGTTATTATTAATTCGTTAGTTCTCACATTCATGAATCAATAAAAACCAACTATATTTATCTTGCAAATTAAGTATACCCTATAACATATATTTCAAATTCATTCTTAGGTTGTTGAATGCATAGTTTCAATATTAAATTTCACCTCTCAGTTCTTTATGCAATATCTAGAGATTAATAGGTGGCCAATCTATCAACCTAATGTTCAATCCAATACAATAAACTCATAACAAGGTATATTAATGGAATTTATTGAACTAAAACATTTAATAAAATCTATTATAAATCCTAGGTATAAATAAAATAGTTCATCATCAAATGAACAAAAACATCCATCTCAAATGAATTCAAATTACAAAACTTCATTGAAATATTAACGTATTTAAAAATCTAATTCTGAAAATTTAATAAATTGAAGGAATAGAAACACCTATTTTGAAGATAAGTTTATATTTCTCTTCTTTGCTCCACTTGAATTTATTGATAATCTCTCAATCATCTCTTTAAAATGGCTTGCTAGAAATCTTTTATTCCCAAGATGAAGTTTTGGTCATGTACCTTAGCAGTGTCTCTCTATCTTATCCTCTGTGTCTCTAAAACAATAGAACTTCAACAAGACACGACCTTGTGAGTTTGATGTGTTCAAAGGAAAGCTAATGATGATGGATAGCCATGATAAAAATGGATTCCCCCTCAGAAAATAGATGCCTCCTTTTAAAATAAAAGCCCATTCCATTTTTGTCAAAAAGTAATATTTCTTTTCCTTATGCCATTATCCATTGGCTTAGTAATTCCCAATTCATATTCTTTTTATTTAAAAACTCAATTGTTGCATTTATTTTGCTGAGCCACAACAACTTGTCTCACTTTTCAGCTCACATATTCTCCTTCCATTTGGTTCTTCATTTAATAAACAAGGTTAGGCTTTTGCATGGCTTGGTTGTGTGTTCCATCCTTTCCCTTGGACATGGCCAAGTTGGATGAGTGTGTCTCTTTCTTCCAAATTTAAAAGGCTTGCTTTCTTGAGTAGAATAAGGCCAAGACCAAGCTATCTTTGCTATCTGATGAGACATGACTAGAGGCACGGCCAAGATTGATGTCTATGTTCTTTTCAGCCTAATTTCTTGCTTCTCTGGGATGGGACAAGAACAAGATAAACATTTCTCATGACATGACTAAGCACACGGCCAAGATTGATCTCTGTGTCTAGTTCTGTCTCAAGTTACTTCTTTTATCATAAGGGACACTACCTTGATGGTGTATGTGTATAGTTCTACCTTTAATTTCTTTGTTCCTTGAGAAACACGGCCAAGATTGAGTATGGCTTGGCCGCGTTATGCATTTCTTCTAAAAACTTTTTATAAAATGGCACTATTTATCTCATTTCTTCACAAGCTCCCTTGCTTTAACCTAAAATTCAAAATCATCATAACAACTTGAACAAATCATTTGGAAAAAAACAAAATAAATAAAAGTATCCCAAAAACACGTATATAAATGATTATAATAGGATGACGTAGCTACTATTGGAGGGCTAAAAAAACTACGAGTCCTCAGTTTTTTAGGTTCCTAAATTGTTGAGTTATGATAAGTGCATATTGAACATATATTTTCCTATTAGTTTTTACATGAAATTGAGTTGAATTAGTTTATTATAAGATTATTTATGCCTTCTAATTTCATTATTTTTCAGCAGAGCATAGATTGAATTAATTTTTGTAGGGCTTTTGCAAGCAGTGATTTTTAATATATTGGACCTTTAAAGCTTTAATGAAGTTTTTGGTGATGATAGAGTTTGATATTGGAAATATTGTCTTCAAGATGTTTGCAAAGAACCTCTCAATCTTTCCAAAGAAGTCTAGTTCATTAAAATCCAAGATCGTTTGGGTCTTGGAATATTAAGTCAAAATTAGATGCTAAAGCAAAATTCATGTCCGAACCATTGGGAATAATTGGACCATATCTTAGGCTTCCAAAGCCAAATGAAGTGATTTAAAAGCCTAAAGTTATCTTAGCTTTGAGATCTAAAACTTTGATGAAGGAGCCAGATCTATATAAGGGCGCTATTTGACAGTAAATTGCCTAGAAAAATACAACTGGAATTCTAGAGAAGTAGAATTCAATTAAGAGTATGTTTTTAGGTAGTTTGATATTATATTGTTAAGCAATTGGTATTTTATTTGGGTGTGGAGATGAGACTTAAAATGTGGTTAAATAGGTCTGGAAACAATAGTGTTTAGGTTTTATTGTTGAAGAGAATAATTCTCAATAGGAGATTGTGGAGAGATAGACCAAGAGATTGGAGTTGATCCATAGTTGAACTAAAAGAGTTTTTCTTCACTTTTTTAAAATAATTTTCAAATTTAATTTGTATTTACTATGTTTAACAACATTAATATGATGTGTTTTAGTTTTAGTATGAGTGGCTTTTTTTTTATCTAGAATTTTAATGAAATGTAATTGATTGTTTGATATATGTTTGTGATCTATTTTTCTTTATTCATGTTAATTCTATTATTGGGCGTAATGCCTGTAATTGTTTGGCTACGAATTGCATTATTCTAGATTAGTGAATAAGTCTGAGAGAAATATTCATTGATTGGAATTAGGTAATAGAATCATAAGAAAATAATTGTTGAGAGAGTATGCAATTTGACTTGTGTGGAATTATATTAATGATTGGCTCTTAATGAATTGATTATAGGTTGTTATCACTATTGAGAATTAGGTTAATAATTTATAATTAATATGCTATTATGTCTTGAGAAAGAATAATAATTATTTAAGAATCATTTGTCCATAACATGAATAATTAAAATTAGATTAATAGATAATAGAAATTATCATTCGATTATCATAAAAATTAATATTCTAGGTTGTCTATTTGATTATTATCCTTCTTAAATTAAATTATTGTTAATTAATTTAGATTCATTATTCGGTTGCCTAAATAGTCATCAAGTTAATTTTAGTTGGTAATTAGTAAACACTCTCTGTGGGAACGATATATTATTTCATAACTATATGACTTGAATGCAATTTTGTGCACTTGCAGATTTTATATATCCATTTCCCTGTAGAAATATCCTAATTGGCTCAACTGAAATTATTGGATTTGAGCAATTGTTCCCAATACAAACTTATTCCAAAAAATATGTTGTCAAAGTTGTCTTTGTTATAATCATTGAATACGAATAATAGCTTTGTTTAGTGGAAGGGTGAAGAAAACATCAATCAAGGTAATGTGAGCTTTGCTAAGTAAAAAAACTTGTCCCGCGTTACAACTTTGAAATTATTAATGTTGGATTCCAACACAAAACCAAAAAATCTCTTCTCCAAGTTCAATTGGTTGCAAAGATATAGATTACTTATTAGAGATTATTGAAGGAAACTAAAGATCTTTATATAGATATCGTGAGGGGAATTGAGAATGTGTTGTATGATCTAAATGGGGAAGGCTTTCCATTAATGAAGTATCTACACTTTCAAAATAATCCTTTGATTCAAAATATCATAAATTCAACAAAATGTGCTCAATGATATGCCTTCCCCATTCTTAAGACCTTGTTTCTGGATAACTTAATAAGCTTGGAGAAGATTTGTCATGGTCAACTTGCAGTAGGGTCTTTAAGCAAATTAAGAATTTTAAAGGTTAGAAATTATGATAAATTGACTAGCTTCTTAATTGCTAGCAAGGGTGACGACAATAACGTGGTTGAGTTCAATCAATTAAAAAATCGGACACTAGAAAATCTACCATATTTTTGAAGCTTTTGCAATAAAATGAAGGTACCTTTTAAAATTGAAGGTAAACACAAGCAATTGACAACTGATCTAGCATTGGAGGAACTTGTGTCAGAGAATGAGCTTGTTGCTCAATCATCCCTTTTAAATGGAATGATATATTTCATATTATGTGCAAACAGATAGTACATAGCCCAAATCTATCTTTTTTTTAATTAAAAATTGAAATTAAAAGTGTAATTAAAGAAGTTTTATGTGCAAGTTTCTTTTCCTAACATAGAAGAGTTGCATTTATCTTCAATCACTTCAGAAAAGATATGGCAAGAAAAACTTCCCACATCATCTTCAAACATAACCAAATTATCTTTGCAAAATTGTGGGAATCTAAACCACATATTTACAACTTCAATTGTTAAGTGTTGTTGTTGTTTTTTTTTTTTTTTGCAGCTCAAAATACTTCTTATAAGTAATTGTGAGTCCCTGTATGATATAATTCTTATTGACATATTTGTAGGGGTAAAACAAGAAGAGAGGGTGAACAATAAGATACTCTTCCCTAAATCGGATCTCTGGCCCTTGCAGATATTGCAAAGTTGGTGACATTCTACAATGGATGTTTGAATGAATTTCAATCTCTTAGAGTTGCGTATATATGGATGTAATGCAATGACAACCTTCATCCTCAGTCAATGCATGATGGTTATTTTTCAAACTGAGCAACATGACACAGAGCCAAGCGTTGTAATTCAATCTTTCTTCAATGAAATGGTATTGTCAATGGGAAATGCTTAATTAATTTCGGGAAAGGATCTTTATATTTTCCTTCATTATAGTAAATTCCTCGGAAAAGGCACATCAATTACTAAGTGAAAATGGCATGCATTACATGCAGGTTGCTTTCTCTAATTTGGAGCAAATGACTCTCGAGAATGTGGATAACTTGGAAACTTTATGGCACTGCCAACTCCCAGCAAATTCTTTCTGCAGATTAAAATCAATGAAAATTTTCAATTGCCCAAAACTATTAACTATTTTTGCGTCGGATGTTTTAGAAAAATACTAGAGTTTAGAAAAGTTGGAAATCATGCATTGTAATAGGGTGCAAGAGATATATCAGCTAGAATGGTTCAATATTGTAGCAACATTTCAGCTGGAACATCTGAAAATATGAGATTTGTCGTCATTAAAACATATATGGAGTAAAGATCCACAAGAAGTTTTCACTTTTCAAAATTTACGATCAGCTGATGTTACATCATGTGACATTTTGAAAAATGTCTTCTAGTCCTCCATAGCTAGAGATCTTTGGCAACTAAAAATATTTGAAATATGTAGATGTGTTGTGGAGGAGGTTGCATCCATTGAGTGTGTAGAACCAGTAAATCCTTATTTCAAGTTTCCTCAATTGATCTCCCTTCAATTTTAATGTCTAACAGAAATGACAAGTTTCAATCAAGCAACACATACTTATGAGTGGCCCAATTTGAAAAAATTAGAGGTGTGTTAAATGGTCCCAAAGTAATGAAATTCGATTATGGTTACCAAGAAGCACAACATTATAGTACTCCAATTCCACAACCCATCCTTCAGTGAAAAAAGGTAAAAGTTTTGAGAAATAATCACATTGCCTTAAAATCAATTAGCAATCATTTTTTGAAATTTGAATTGAAAAAACAGTGAAAGATGTAAATGATGTTCTTCTTTATGTTTCATTCAGGTCAACTCCAATTTCTTCAATGACTCTAATCAAGTCATCCATATTCAGACATATAGAATGATATAAACAAGATAACTTTCTTAGAACTAGGACAAAAAAACAACAAAACAAAAAGAAAAAATAAAAGAAAAATAAAAAAAATAAAAAAAATAAAAAAAAAGAAAGAGAAGAGAAATAAAACCTAAAAAGAGGCGGTTTAGAAAACCAACAGAGTTCTTGTAACCAAAAACTGCAAAAGACTTCCACTTAGTTTACGAGGACAAATTGGCTTAATTTGGTCCAGCCTAGCCAAAGACTCAATAAGTGAAACATCATCTTTTATTTTATCCAACACAACTCCAAATCAACAATCTTGAAAGTCTTAGACTTGATATTCTAAAGGGAAAAAGAACAGAATAATGGTCCTGAGTTTTTGCAAAAAGGAAAAAATTTAGATCGTACTAATTAAATATAGATTTCTGTTAAAAAGATGGAAGAAGATTCAAACTTTATCTTTTCATGAAGCAAGATAACAAGATGTCTATAAGTTGGAAATGGTACCCAAAATTTAAGAATGCTTCCAACAGTATAAAGTTCCAGAAAGGAAGGTTATAGTGTGAGGATTTGTCAGCAGTGTCACATTAGCTCAATTTTGAAAATGGCATTCACTTAACCCATGTCTCTTATCGACTTATTGCAAGCCTATTAAAGACATGTTGATCTCTTTTTATAGGTAGAGTCTATTAGTGAAAATTGTTTTAATAAGCATGCATGGGAGATAGACAATATTTAAACTCAATAAGACCTTTGGCCAAGTAATGTGTATGTACCTATCTAAAATACAATAGTTCTTGCGTGAATAAAAATGATTCTCATGTTTAGTATAGTAACTAGGGTTGTCATGTTATAGATATGCTAATTTGGGAAAATCAAGTCTTGAGGCATAATGGCACTGATTTGACAAAGCCAAAATGTGATTTAAATATAGAAAAATTAAAAAAATAAATATTTTTATCATACAAAACCTTCATGTTAAGGGAAGTATGTTGCATTTTCGATCCTTAAAGGACACATTGGTCAAAGAAAATGATCATTTGCAAGGTTATATAAAAGATACCAACTGAAATCTTGAATCATAATTTTAAGTAAATGTATCTCTGACTATAATGCATAAGCCCCCATTACTTATGTTTCCCATACCTTAAAGATAAAGACACGGATGCTAATTTTTTACCCAGTCCAATCCGATAGTCCAAAATAATTTTTGTGGTATTTTAATTATTTCAATTACTTATAATATTGAATAGTTATTTTTAATAAAAATAAAAAATAAAAAATAAGACTGATCGGTAGGCGACAAGCAGCAATGCTGCCGCGCGGTATGGCAATTTCGCCATAGCTAGCATTTTGTGGTGAATTGGGCAGTGAACAATTCACTGCACATAATCAAGTATGCACCTAGTTTTTTGCAGGCACTGCCTGCAGCGAACTAGCTTGCCCAGTTCGCCAACGTAGCCTGCAGGACTAGCAGTCCAAGCACACTGCCGATTTTTTGACCAAACCTTGTTTTACCCATTTTTGTAATTTTTCCTAAACAGTTGGTATTTCCTTATTAAAATAGGTTTAGGTTTTTTGTTTTCCCATAAATACTAGCATTAAATACATAGATTGGAGGTGGTGGAAATTATTGGAAGAAACTTTGGACTTTTAATTTTTTCGAGTGAATTTGAAGAAGATTTTTTGGGACTTTTAGAATGGCAACAAAAGAAAAGGGAGACAGAAAACCCTAGCAATGGACAAGAATTTTTGAAGCTTAGACTCAGAAAGCTTAAACTTTTAAACCTTTGACCAATCAAACAAAAATCTAGCAACTCAAAATAAATCAAACACTGTCCAATTCAAGGCAGCAATGTTCGGCAAAAAATTAAGCAATGAAATAGGCAGCAGCTTGATTCAATATCTTCAATTTTGTTGAGCCTTCAAATGTAGGTAAATTGCTCTAAATTCAGTTTATTAAATCATTAATCATCTTCATCTTTCAAGCCATCATCACACTACCTATGTTATTAAATTCTTCCTTTAATTTAGTTTACAAAGTAGCATAAATTAATTCATACAATACCTAAGGTTTTAATTAAAGTAAATAATATAATCATTCAAAACACAAATCTAATTTCTTAAACCCTAAGTTATTCAAACCCTAAATCTTAATTAATTATATTTTCAAACATTCACAGTAGCTTTTTTTTATAATTTTATTCACTAGGTTATTTTAATCTTTCAATAATTAATTTGGATTTCTATGTTTGTTTCACCTAAAAATACTTAAGTAGTTTTTATAGTCAATATTAAAACCACACTTAACTTTGATCACTATAAAGCACCAAATCCTAAATTCAAAATCATAATATGCAAAATCAAGGTTTCAAACCGTAAAACCATAATATCTTAATATCTAGTGTGCTAAGTTTTAAAATCCAAAACCCTAGTTTCTAAGTTAAAAGCCCTAGTCTCGTTTTCCAAAAACCCTAAAAAAATGCTAATTTGGTTATTAAAGTTCTAAAACCCTAAATTTGTATCTTTATTTACTTTATTTAAGAGCATGTTTATTATATGTCTTGATTAATGGTTTATTTATATCTTTAATTTATATGTTTGATGAACAATTTATTTACGATGAGTGATTGTGTTTTTATTAATTTGCTTTGGTTTCAATACATTGTCAGAGGTATGTTTTCATATTTTGGATACCTCATGCCGTGAGAATTATGTAATTTATTTTATTTTAAAGTTTTGGACCAATGTAAAGGACACGTTTCCACCTTTCGGTGGGTGTCCTATTTAGTTTTAGATGTGGACAATGTAAGGACAAGTTTCCATCCTCGGATGGGTGTCCATTTATTTGTTTTGTTTGGACATTGCTTTGATTTTAATAAAATAATGCTTTATTTTAATTATTGCATTTAGTATTTATAATATTGTTATATTTAATAATTTTATAATATTAAGAGCTAAAAAGAGGCCGGTTCTAATGAATCGGGCGTTCTGGGGGTGCTTGGCCATTTCCGAACCCATTAGGGGGTTGGAGATTCCTTAGGAATCGAGTCTATTTTTTTCGGGCTTAGGCCCGTGTTCTCTAAGGCCTTGAGCCTAAACAGTGCAAAAGTTGCAAGAACCATTCCACCGGGAGTGGGGGCCAAAATCTCCGTTCATAGTGGCGACTCCGCTGGGGATAAGAGAAGTTGATTCTGTTAGTCTTTATATTATTCTATTCTTTCTTATCATGATATTACCCATTGCATCATATTAGATTTCATCGTGTGCGTGAGTTAGGATGCCCGTGTTACCCGTATTGTGTTATGTAAGGGATACCATACTTTCACTCGAGGTATGGAGATCGAGCATGGCATAACCACTCATAGCCTTATACCTTTGGTATATACTTGTTAACCTTTCAACCCAAAGACTAAAGCCCATGTAATTGGCCTAGTTACTTTCCTTAGGTTTTTACCGCAAATGCTTATTGTTTGACTATGGTTAATTTATCTTGGCTTAAATCATGGCTTATTTAGTTTGTTCCTTTTCTAATATGGCCTAAGTAGTATGGCCTAATATGGTCTTTTCTTTAAAGTCCAAAAGACCAAAGCTATTTTCATAACTTTTTAAAATGGTCTTTGGATATAAAACTTTTCTAAAAATAAATCAAAAAATTATTTTCTCATGACTCAAATACAAAGTCAAAAATCCATTTTTTCTAATTTTTTTTACAATGGGTTTTTCAAACAAAACCTTTTTTTTTCATTTCATCCAACCTTTTCTTACAAAGACCTTGCAAATTATTTTGGTCAATTATGAAATACCAAATATCAATTGTGAGCCTAGTTTATACTAAGAATTATTAACCATGGGTTTATTTTAGGCATGAATCTTTGGTTACTTTTTCAAGTGAGAAATCTATTTTTAATAAACCTCTTAATTTAGTTTTAATCCAATATAACATAAAAGCTACTTTAGTTGATTGGATGGATTAAAGCCTAATTAATGAGAATTATCATGAATTGATTTTCATTTTTAAAATTATAACTATTCCTAGCAGAGTGATGTCGCGGGAGATATCTGGCAAAATCCATAGATGGATTATCGACCAAGAAGAGATGCTCCTGAAGCCAAATCTATATGAAAAAAAAATAAAAATAAAATAAAAAATAAAAAAAGAGGGGTCTGCTAAGTTGAAAACCCGCAAGGGCGGCTTAGGCAAAAATTAGATAGCTCGCTAGTTTCGAAAACCCATAAGGGCGGACTAGGAAAAAATTAGAGCAATATAAAAAAAGAAACCTAAATTGAAAACCTAAAAGGGCAATTTAGGTAATTACCTGAAGCAAAAATGGACTTCTGACTAATCTCTTTGACAATCTCGATTTAAGTTGGCCTAATCCAACTAAAGTCTCGGCTAAGATCACAGGTATCGGCAACAAGCCTCCTTCCATTTGGTCCATGATATCCAATACACATGGATCAATATTGCCATTAGAAAAAATGAGCAAAAATTGGCCAAGTAAGCATAGACAAAGCATACGTCCCAATGCCTTACTAGGAGCTAAGTGAGAAAGGCAAAAGTCAATTAAGAGACCAAGCAGAATTTTCTCACCTCTCGTCAACTGTAGAACTTCAGACTTTTAAAGTTGAAATAATATTTGCATCTTTTGCTGAGTTTGGGAAATCAATATAGGTAACGCCATTGGTTGATTGCTTGGATATCGAAGGATGACCTCAAATTCTTCAATCATGAGACATATCTCAAAGCCATTAATCTCAAATGTCCTAGAATTCACATTCCAAAAAGAAGCCATGGCATGTAAAAAAGAATGGTCCAATTTAATATTTTGAAAACAGTTCAAAGTATCAATATTAGACCAAGATATTTCTTTACAATGAATGGCATTCATATTTTTAAATAGACCTTTTATTTTTTTTCAAATTGAGTTCGGTCATTATTGACTATTGAAGAAAAATTGGAATTGTTAAAAGGAATTTTGATGCTCAAGTGAAAAATTTCCTGGCTTCTGTATGAGATCATGGCGTGAAAAGAGATTTATATGGGATGATTGGATATTCCAAAATTGACAAGGAGTAGCTTGAGACCGAGAAGTGCAAGGATAGGAAATTGGCGACGAAAAGGTTTGAGTTACCGCATTACCTTTTGGTTTTGTAAATTAGTGTTACTGTGGAAATTTTGAATGTGAAGAAGAAAAACCAATAATTGTAGCATAGAAATAATAACGATGATAGAAACTAAGGAAAAAAAGGAAATCAAAAATTGCAGTAAAAGTACAAATTATATATCATAATTATTATTTTTATCTTTTTATTTATTATACAATATTTTCTTAATTAATACAATACTGATAGATCACTAAGGAGGAGGTGGATAATGATCAAACAAAGCCCTAAAGAAGTCATCGCCTACTTGAGGAGGAGGCATATCACCTATCTCAAGTCCGCTCGAAGCAGGAGCACCTGAATCTCTATTACCTTGGAATTCAGATTTGTAATAGTCCTCATCTGAAGTAGATGATAGGATCTCATGGTCATCAGCTTAGGGTCCTCTAGATGACTAAGCACCAGGATCACTCACCCACTGAAACCGAAAGTCTCAAAAATCTTGCTCTGACTGGTGATATAATTTTTCAAAATGGGCAACCTGTTGACGACTAGCAGCTAACTCTTCTTGAAGTTTCTTATTTTATTCCTCAAGCATCCGCTATGAGTTAGAAGGGAAAGAGTAAGAGCATACATGTAGTATAAATTATCATGGAACAAGAAAACCTACCAGGTAATTCATATCAATACCCTGTGGATGAGATGGGATCTCCGGTTAATTAGAATGAGCAAATGGAGGAGCGGTAAAGGAAGGTCTAGCCTCATGACCAAATGAGCCAGCAGCCTACAATAATCATTAAAAAAGTCAAAACAAGTTAAGAAAGAAGCAATTGCAATGGAAAAATGGTAAAAGTTTACCTGAGAGGTGCTAGCCCTGGGATACGGGATGGACCCTCTTCCCTCTCCATGATACTCCTCTTCATCTCTATCCTCATTTTCCTTAGGAATCTCCCGTAAACCAATAGGAGATACATCAAAGTTCAAGAGTCCTACTCGAATAAACTGGGTATATGATGCACCTAGTAGATAAAGAAAGGTTTCAACATTATAACCGTGTCGAGCCAACCACCATGCATTCTCCGGCATTGATGTGATATTTAAAGTATACTGAGGGCAACTCATTGGGATCCTCCGCCACTCAGGACCAAGGAACCACTCATACACTCTCTCCCCGAGAAACCAGCCACTAGACACAGGGTAGGCAATGACTCGGCAGGTATGTTGAAAAGGCAATTCAACATTCATGGAAGAAATCCAGTTCATCCGCTCTTCTGTGTTCCACCAAGCCAAATAGACCTGCAAAATGACATATGGTAAGTGAACTTTTATATAAATTTTAAGGTAGACTAATATTATTTTACCTAGCCCCAGGTTAAGCAACACAAGAGATAACACTGGGTGTGCACATGGAAAAAATCCTTGACCTTGATATGTCTAAATAAATGAAATATTTTTTACTCAAATTCAATGAACCTCCCTTAGCTTGATGTGTTGTTATTTTTTATTTTATTTTGCTTTCTTTAGTACTTAATTATAAGAATTATGTTTTCCAAATTATGTTTGTTTGAATAAATTATTTTCATCAAATATTTCATGGACTTTGTTCATTTTGGTGCTCAACCAATGAGGAATCTAGCTTGATGTTCATTAAATAATGTATCTAGGCATCATGATTTGATTGACTTTACTAGATGAGGGAATTGTTCTACAACATAGAGTTGTGTATGCTTACATAGAGAGGGCTCCTGCATAATGACCTTTGTCTAGGTCCTAGTCGGTCTTAGAACATGCTTTGACCAACTTTCGAGGCAAAATTGAACTCTGCTTATTTAAGGGAGAGATGATCTAGGCATTGTTAGGTTAGCTAACAACTAATATCCACCCTATGAAATATCAATCCCTAGTTGTCCCTTTAAGCCTTCATAAAATTTTAGCTTTCTAAGATGAAGAGGTAAGAAGATAAAAAAAGAGAAATGAATAGTCAAGACCATAAAGATAGTTGAAGTTCTCAAGACCATAAGGGTAGTTGAAGTTTACCTGAATTAGACCAAATATTACAAATAAAGTCAGGACTAAAGCAAGTTAATACCACTCCACTCATCCATTATTAGAAATACAAGTTGGTACAAACAAGATAGCTCTGTTAGAGTAAGAACCCAAAAAAAAGAAAAAAGGGAAAAGAAAAGAAAAAAAAGATAAAAAAAAGAAGAAAGAAGAAAGAAGAAGATAAGAAGATAAAAAGAAAAAATAAAACCCAAAACGGTTCAAAAAGCCAACCAAGTTCTCTTTTACCTAAAGCAGCAAAAGGCTTCCATTTGGTTTATAAAGACAGTTTGACATGAACTGTTCCAACCAAACCAAAATTTGATCAAAACCAGAGAAAAAGGGGAAAGACCATCTAGTTTTTAAAAGTCATGTACTTAACAATCCTACAGAGAAGAAGAATAAAAAGGTAAAATGCTCAAAGAAAAGGAAGAGTAAGAAAATAAAGAGAAAGAAAAGGGAAAAGAAGGAAAGAAATGAATTTAGGTACCAAACTTTTTACAAGAGTAAAGACCGTCCCAATTAAAATCTATTTTAATGCCAACTTTTCTAATCCAAGAAGATGGGAGAACATTCAAAGCTCCATCTTTTCATGCTCCCAACTGCTTAAATGTTCAAATAAGAAATTTGTAGTGTGAGGTTTTGCCCATGGTGTCACAATGGTTCCAAATTACAAATGGCCTTCATTTAACCTGTGTCCCTTATAATCCCCATTTCAAGCCTATCAAAGACTTGTTGATCTCTCCTTGTAAGTAGAGTCTATTAGTGGAGATATTTTGAATATGTATGCATAGGAGATAGACAATATTCAAACTCAATGAGACCTTTAGCCAAGTAATGTGTATGTGTCTATCTGAAGTGCAATAATTGTTGCTTAAATAGAAATGATTCTCGAGTTTAGTACGGTAACTAGGGTTGTCATGTTATAGATATGTTAATTTGGGAAATCAAGTCCTGAGGTAAATTGACATTAATTTGACAAAACCAACATTTGATTTCAAAATTAAAATTCAAAATTGATTTCAAAAAAAAAATTCAAGTTAAGGGGAGTATGTTGAACTATCAAACCTCGAAGGACACATTGGGCAAAGGAAATGATTACTGGTAGGGTCATGAAAAAGCTACCAACTGACATGCTAGAACATAGTTTGAAATGGATGCACCGACTCTATTACTTAGGGCCTCCATTATTCATGTTTTCAATATCTTAAAGATAAAAGCCATAAATGTGAAGCATTCTGTCATTCCAGTGCAAGACCTGAGCGAGCATCTGGAAGGAACCAATGAGAACACTTCAGCTGATCACCTCGGCCTGTGAGTCAATAAAACTAGTGTAAGTATTACTCCTGCATGACATGCATACATGAGCATATCACATTACATTTTTCTTTGTCAAAAGTAAAAAACAATACTCCATGAAGCAAACATGAAGCGGGAATGAAATCAGGGGGCATGGAAGGCCCCATTAATTAAGGAAGCTCCAGTCATTTTGTGAAAGAAGAAATACATGCTTGTGTGAAGAGACAAAAAAGACAAACATCAACCAAAGCAGCATAGAAAAAATCATGGGTTTAAGCCTACATGGGGAGCAAGAGAATATAGGTATCTCGGGTCCAAGTACCCAAATCCAATTAAGTCACGGGTCCAAGTACCCAATCTCGGATCCAAGCACCAGAATTACATTTAGTCCTGGGTCCAAGTACCAAGTCTCGGGTCCAAGTACCCAAAATAAATTCAGTCCCGGGTCCAAGTGCCTAATATCAGGTCCAAATACCTAGTCTCAGGTCCAAGTACCCAAAATCCAATTCATTCTTGGGTCCAAGTACCTAATCTCGGGTCCAAGTACCCAATCTGAGGTCCAAGTACCCAATCTCGAGTTCAAGTACCTAATCTTGGGTCCAAGTACACAAATTAAATTTAGCCTCGGGTCCAAGTACCCTAATCAAATTCAGTCACGGGTCCAAGTACCCAATCTCAGGTGCAAGTACCCAAACCTAATTCACCATCGGGTCCAGAACCCAAATCACTTTTGAGTCCATAACTCACCACCGGATCCAGAACCCAAATCACTTTTTGAGTCCAGAACTCACCATTTGGTCCAGACCCCAAATCACTTTTTGAGTTCAGAACTCACCACCGGGTCCAAAATCCAAATCACTTTTTGAGTCTAGAACTCACCACCTGGTCCAGAACCCAAATCACTTTTAAGTCCAGAATTCACCACCAGGTCTAGAACCCAAATCACTTTTGAGTTCCAAACTCATCTTGGATCTAGCGTCCAAAATCCAATCTCGGGTCAAGCACCCAAAATCCATTTTTGAGTCAAGAACCCAAACCCAAAATCCAATGTCGGGTCAAGAACCCAATCGCAAAATCCAATTTTGATTCAAGCACTCAACTTTCATTTTTCTGGTCAAGAGCCCAAATCCAAGATCCAATTTCGGGTCAAACACCCAAAATCCAGTTTCAGGTCAAGAACCCAAACCCCAAATCCAGTTTAGGATCGAGTATCCAAATCAAGTTTAGGATTGAGTATCCAAATTCAGTTTAGGATCGAGTATCCAAATCTAGTTTCAGGTCGAGCACTCAAAATCCAGTTTCGGGTCAAGAATCCAAACCCAAGATCCAATTTTGGGTCGAGCACCCAAAATCCAGTTTATGATTGAGTTTCCAAATCCAGTTTATGATCGAGAATCCAAATCTAGTTAAGGAGCGAATATCCAAATCCAGTTTAGGATCGAGCATCCCATTCCAATTTAGGATCAAGTATCCAAACAAAGTTTAGGATCGAGTATCCAAATCAAGTTTAGGATTGAATAGCCAAATCCAGTTTCGGATCGAGTATCCAAATCTAGTTCAGGATCAAGCATCCAAATCCAAATCTAGTTTAGGATCGATTATCCAAATCCAGTTTAGTATCAAGCATCCAAATCCACTTTAGGATTGAGTATCCAAATCCAATTTAGGATCAAGTATCCAAATCTAGTTTATGATTGAGCATCCAAATCTAGTTTCAGGTCGAGCATCCACATCCAGTTTAAGATCGAGTATCCAAATCCAACTCCTGTCTAGGGTCCAAGTACCGAATCTAGCCATGGGTCTAAGTACCCAATCTTAGGTCCAAGTACCAAAATCGAATCCAAGTACCCATCCTCATCCAAAATCTGTTCAAAGTCATGTTGCTTCTCACTCTCTTCTACTAAAAGTCTCAGATCATTCAAGCAGGGGCAAACTGTAGACCTTTAATTTTTGACCCAGTCCAATCTGATAGTCCAAAATAATGTTTGTAGTATTTTAATTATTTTAATTACTTATAATATTGAATAGTTATTTTTAATAAAAATAAAAATAATAAGAAAATCAGATGGATCGGCATGGCAATTTCGCCGCAGTGCCCAACTCGCCGCCGCACATAATCAACTGGGCACCCAATTTGCCACAGACGCTGCCTGCAGCGAATCGGCTTGGCCAATTTGCTAGCGCAGCCAGAGCGTGCTGTCGATATTTTACCTAGTTTTGTAATTTTTTCTAAATAGTTGGTATTTCCTTATTAAAATAGGATTAGTTTTTATTTTGTTTTCTTATAAATACTAGAATTAAACACACAAATTGGAGGGGGTAGTAATTATTGGAAGAAACTTTGGACTTTTAATTTTTTCAATAGAATTTGAGTGACATTTTTTGGGGCTTTGAGAACGGCAACAAAAGAAAAGGGAGATAGAAAAACCTAGCAACAGATGAGAATTTTTGAGGCTTAGACTTAGAAAGCTTAAACTTTTAAACCTTTGAACAATCAAACAAAAATCTAGCAACTCAAAATAAATCAAACACTGTCCAATTCAAGGCAGCAAGGTTCGGCCAGAAAATAAGCACTGAAATAGGCAGCGACTTGGTTCAATCTCTTCATTTTGGTGGAGCCTTCAAACGTAGGTAAATTACTCTAAATTCAATTTATTAAATCATTAATCATCTTCATCTTTCAAGCCATCATCACACTGCCTAAGTTATTAAATTCTTCCTTTAATTTAGTTTACACAGTAGCATAAATTAATTCATACAATACCTAAGGTTTTAATTAAAGTAAACAATATAATCATTCAAAATACAAATCTAATTTCTTAAACCTTAAGCTATTCAAACCCTAAATCTTAATTAATTCTATTTTCAAACCTTCATAGTAACTTTTTTTTTTATAATTATTCACTGAGTTATTTTAATCTTTCAACAATTAATTTGGCTTTCTAGGTTTGTTTCACCTAAAAATACTTAAGTAGTTATTATAGTCAATATTAAAACCACACTTAACTTTGATTACAGTAAAGTACCAAGTCCTAAATTCAAAATCATAATTTGCAAAATCAAGGTTTCAAACCATAAAACTCTAGTATCTTAATATCCAGTGTGCTAAGTTTTGAAATCCAAAATGGTTTCTAAGTTAAAAGCCCTATTCTTGTTTTTCAAAAATCCTAAAAAACCCTAATTTGGTTATTAAAGTTCTAAAACTCTAAATTTATATCTTTATTTGCTTTATTTAAAAGCATGTTTATTATATGTCTTGATTAATGGTTTATTTATATCTTTAATTTATATGTTTGATGAATAATTTATTTACAATGAGTGATTGTGTTTTTGTTAATTTGCTTTGTTTTCAAAACATTGTAAGAGGTATGTTTCAATATTTTGGATACCTCATGTCGTGAGCATCATGTAATTTATTTTATTTTTATGTTTTTAGACTAATGTAAAGGACATGTTTCCACCTTTCGTGTACATATGTGAGGATTATGTAAGGAGACATTTCCAACCTCAGATCAGTGTACATATATTTATTTTATTTCGACATTGTTTTGATTTTAATATAATGATGCTTTATTTTAATTATTGCATGTAGTATGGATAATATTGTTATATTTAAGAATTTTATAATTTTAAGACCTACAAAGGAGACCGGTTCCAATGAACCAGGCATTGTGGGAGTGCTGGGCCATTTCTCACCTTCCCCATATGTACCCACCTTTCCAAATCCATTAGAGGGTTGGGGATTCCTTAGGAATCAAATCATTCACCCCTTTTTTTTCCCAACCTATCTGGGTGGCGACTACATTTTCTCAGGGCTTAAGCCTGTGTTCTCTAAGGCCCTAAGCCTAAAAAGTGCCAAAGTCGTAAGAACCATTTCACCGGGAGTGGGGACAAAAATCCACGCCCACAGATGCAATATCTTCTTATGACCTAATTGTAGACCCTTAATTTTTGACCCAATCAGATATAATATGTTTTATTTAGCCCAAAATGATTTTTTGTCTAATTGGTCCAAAATAATTTTAATTAAGTAATTTTTACCTTAGTATCTAATTTTTATTAATAAAAAATGAAAATAAACAATTAAAAATTAAAAATTAAAAATTAAAATAAAATCGGAGTCGGAAAATAAAAATCGGCAGTGAAAAGCAGTCGCGCAGGCCTGTGGGCATTTTGCCCGTAGGAATTTGCTGCGGGCGGCACTCCCGTAGGCCCAGCACTTCACCCGCTGGCCTACGAGCGAGTTATTTTGCCCGCAGGAAATTCCTGCGGGCGAAATAACTTGCCGCAGGAATTTCCTGCGGGCTGGCACGCCCACTGGCCCCAGCCACGGGCCCGACTGCCGCAGTTTTTGCCAGCGCAAAATTTTTCGACCAAATTTTTTGAAACCTAATCCAATTAGGTTTTAATTTTTCTTTTATTATTATTACTTTTCGTGTGTAATTAGGAATAAAAAACCTAAAACCATTATAAATAAGGACCAATAGAACCAAATTGGAGGAGGAAGAAAAAGAGGCAGTAGCTTGATTTTTTGAAACCAAATCAGTGAAGGAAAAGGGAAACACAATTCAAGTGATTTTTAAAAGCAGCAGCAGCACGAATTAAGCGATTCAAAGGCAACAAAGGCTTGTCTTTGGAGCTAGTTCATCCAAGAAGAATTGTTTTTGGAGGAATCAATAAAAGAAGGTATGTTAAATTCTTTTTGATTTATGTTTTCATAGTAGCAAACCTATGAAATTAGGGTTTTTTAAATAAAAAATCTTAGAGCTGTAATTTAATTTTTTCCAAGATTAAAACACTAATACATTACTTTATTTTTCAAAAAGATTTAAAATTATTTTTTTTTTGCTTCTTCAAAAGTCTCAAAACCCTAATTGAACAAATTCTTTAATAAAACCAAAACTTGACTCTGTTTCTTTCAAATTTTTCAAATAAGTTCTATTTCATTCAAAAAGTCTTCAAAAACATCTTTTCTACCTATAAAAACTTCAATCCGTGTATTTAAATTCATAAAACCTCATGAAATCATCAAATTGTCTTTTTAAACCTTAATTCAACAAATCACCCGAGAACCCTAATTTTAAAGCATAAAACCCTAATTCAACTTTTAAACCTAAAATAGTAAACCCTAAACCTTTTAAAACATTAAACCCTAACTTTTTCTAAACTTTAATCCTTTAAAACATAAAAAAAAACATAAAAACACAAATATGCTAATTTTACACAGTAGCTTAAAAATACAATTTAAAATCACAAATCAAAGTACTTTAAAGTGTCTAAAACCCTAGTTTCATGATTTCACCATTAAAACCTTAATTTGGTTAATCAAAGAGTCTTACTAACCTTTTAAAACATAAAATCCTAATCTATTTTAATTCCATAAAAAGTCACAGCAGCTATAATTGAACTTTTATTTGCTTTATTCAATTCCATATTTATTTATACTTTGATTTATCTCTTATGCTTTAATCTATTTAATTTCAATACTTGATTTATTTAATTTATCATGGATGGATTTTTATTTTATTTAAATACTTTTGATGAATGATTTATTTATTATGAATGATTATTTACTTTTATCAATCAATTTAGACTTCCAAAAGTTGTAAGAGGTATGTTTCCACTTGGTGGGTACCTCATTAGTTAAACATCATGTAATTTAATTTTCTTTTCTATTTTAGAACCTTTGTAAAGGGCTTGTTTCTATCTTTTGGTGGGTGTCCTATCTAGGCATGTGATTTAAGGACATGTTTCCATCCTTGGATGGGTGTCCATTTATTTGTTTTGTTTTGTTTGGACATTGCTTTGATTTTAATATAATGATGCTTTCTTTTTATTGTGTGTAGTATGGATAATATTGTTATATTTAAGAATTTTATAATATTAAGACCTGTAAAGGAGGCCGGTTCCAATGAACCGGGCGTTGAGGGGGTGCTGGGCCATTTCTCACCTTCCCCACACGTACCCAACTTTCTGAACCCATTAAGGGGTTGGGGATTCCTTAGGAATCCAGTCATCCACCCCTTTCTTTTTCCCGGCCCGTCCGGGTGGTGACTCCATTTTCTCTAGACTTAGGTCCGTGTTCTCTAAGGCCCTGAGCCTAAACAGTGCCGAAGTCGCAAGAACCATTCCACCGGGAGTGGGGGCAAAAATCCCCACTCACAGTGGCAACTCCACTGGGGATAAGAGAAGTTGATTCCGTTGGTCTTTATATTATTCTATTCTTTCTTATAATGATTTTATCCATTGCATCATCTTAGATTACATTGTGTGCGTGAGTTAGGACGCCCGTGTTACCCGTGTTATGTTATGTAAGGGGTACCATACTTTCACTCAAGGTATGGAGATCGAGCATGGCATAACCACTCATAGCCTCGTACCATTTGGTATATACTTTCTATGGGAACATAAGCCTTTTAACCCAAAGACTAAGGCTCATGTAATTGGCCTAGTTACTTTCCTTAGGTTTTACCGCAAATGCATGTTGTTTGACTATGGTTAGTTTATCTGAGTCTAAATCATGGCCTATTTGGTTTTTTCTTTTTCTAATATGACCTAAGTATATTGTAAGCTCAAATTAACTTTTCTCTAGAATTCAAAAGACCAAAACTATTTTTTAAAATTTTTCAAGGTGGTCTTTGGACATAAGACTTTTTCTAAAAACAAATCAAAAAAATTCTTTGGCCCATGGCCTAAATACTAAGCCCAAAATCCATTTTTCTAAAATCTTTTACAATGGGCTTAGAAACAAAACTATTTTCACCCAACCTTTTCTTATAAAAGCTTGCAAAAATATTTAGGTCAATTATGAAATACAAAAAATCAATTGTGGGCCTAGTTTACACTAAGAATAAATTAACTATGGGCTTGTTTTTGGCATGAACCACTAGTTACCTTTTTTCAAGTGAGAAATCTATTTATAATAAGCCTCTTAATTTCATTTTAATCCAATATAGCATAAAGGCTACTTTAGTTGGTTGAATGGATTAAAACCTAATTAATGGGAATTATCATGGATTGATTTCCATTTTCAAAAATATAACTATTGGTTGAAATGTCCGAGGGAATTCGAAAGCAAGGTACCCCATGTTGGTATTTTGTTAACCATATACCTAGGAAAAGAGACTCGCCACTCGTGTGTGGATGTTATAAGGTTGGGAGGAACGTCCTATTTATCCTTATTTGTTGTTGGTGCATACATGCATACATACATTTGCATCTCATCTCATTAATCCTCTCTGGCTCACAGCCCTGGATTACAATAGTTCAAAAGCTTACAATCTGACCTACGCCGGAGATGAGATATCTAGCAACGACTCAATCACTTGCTCACTAAGAACAATGGAGCCCAAACAAATTCAAAGAATGGTGGATGAAGCCCTCAATGCCAAGATGGAAGAAATAAAAGAGGCTCTAGCTGAGACCATGAGGAACCAATTGACTGCAATCTTAGAGAATCATGCCGAGGCTTCTGCTAGCACTAAGAAGCCAAAGGACAAAGGGAAGATTAAAGTTAGTGAAGTAGCTTTTGATGATGATAAGGTGATCATTGATGATGATGACTGGGCTCAATACTTCCAAGATCTTCAAGACAAAAAAGAGCCAAAGGTTGTTGAGAAGGTAACTATTGAAAAGACTAAGACATCTGATGTTGAAAAGATGATTGCTGATTTAGAAAAGAAATTTGAGAAGAAGCTGAAAACCGAAGAGATGTCCGAAGTTGATGAAGAGGTCCCTTATAAATTCAAGATGCCTTCCTTTGGTAAGTACAATGGCACCGGAAATCCTCATCTCCATGTGAAGCAATATATCACTGCCATGCAATCTGCCCGAGCTACTAAGGCTCAAACTCTAAGGTACTTCATGCTCTCATTGGATCCTGCTGTCCAAAATTGGTTCAATACCTTAGATGATGGCACACAAAAGAGTTGGGATCTACTTTACAAAGCCTTCATCCAACAATATGGATACAATGTTGAAATGGAAGTTACCTTAATGGAAGTTGAGTCCATTAGGCAACGACCAAATGAAAATTTTGTAGATTATGTCAAGATATGGAGAAACAAGGCTGCTTTACTCAAGAAGAGGCCCGATGAAATCAAATAAGGATGATTGTGAGAGGGTTGTTGCCTAATCTTCATGAGAGGATGTCTCATACACTCATACGTGATTTCAAAGATCTTCTCCTAGCTGGTCTACAAATTGAAGAATGTGAAAGGGAGAAGAATTGCTTTTCAATAAAAAAGGAATGAGAAAGGGAATTACCAGTCGGGCAATCAAAGCACACAAAAAGAAGTTGATGTTAATGCCGCTAGTGAAAGAGGAATGAGGCAGTTTTCAGATATGGGGAAGCCACTGTCTTGGGTTCTCAATAAGCTACAAAAGAAGGGATTGTTACAACCCTTGACTCCTCGTCCTTTGCCTAATCCTCTTCCACCTAACTTTGATACTAATGCATTTTGCCAATTCCATCAAAGGCCTGGACACGAAACAAACAATTGCATGAAGTTGAGGCATGAGATCCAGAATTTAATTGATAATGGTAAGTTGCCCGAGCTGGACAAGCCCAACATCAAAGATAATCCATTTCCAATGTTCAACAGAGTGCCACCACCAGCAACCTTCATGGTGGGAAAAGGATTGGAAGAAGACTTTGTTTTATCATCCTTTCAAGATGGAAATATTGAAGATGTGAAAGGAAAAGAAGCCTAACTCAATGAACTTTCCTTAGCTTGAATGTTGCTTTTCAATCTTACTTTCTTTAATATTTTAGAACTATTGTGTTTTTCAAATTTAAATTATTTTTATCATAAATTTTTGTTGGTCTTTGTTCATTTTGATGCTCAACCAAAGAGGAATTTAGCTTGATGTGTCTAGGCATCATGACTCGAATGACTTTACTAGATGAGGGAATTACTTTATAGCATTGAGTTGTGTATGCTTACTTAGAGAGGGCTCCTGCATAATTATCTTTGTCTAGGTCTTAGTCAGTCTTAGAACATGCTTTGACAAACTTTCGAGGTGAAATTGAACTCTACTTATTTAAGGGAGAGATGATCTAGGCATTTTTTGATTAGCCAACAACTAGTATCCACCCAATTAAATATTAATCCCTAGTTGTCCCTTTGAGCCTTCATAAAATTTTAGCTTTCTTTTCATTGGCATATAACCTCAACAACCTACCTTGAGCTATTGTGACACTTTTGACAAGTCTTATGATCACAAAGGTGAAATGGCAAGAAGATCAAAGAAAGAAATGAATAGTCAAGACTATGAAGATAGTTGAAGTTCTCAAGACCATAAGGATAGTTGATGTTCTCAAAACCTTAAGGGTAGTTGAAGTTCCCTTAATGTCTCCAATATATCAAGACAACATCAACATTAGAGTAACATATGATTTATCCCTATTAAAGAAGATTTATGTTACTCCACTCATCCATTATTAGAAGCCCAAGCTGGTATAAACAAGACAACTATGTTTGAGCTAGAACCAAAAAAGGAAAAAAGGAAAAAAGAGAATAGAAAAAGAAAAGAAAGAAAGAAAAAAGAATAGAAAAAGAATTTAAAAAAAAGAAGATAAAACCTAAAAAGGCGGTTCATAAAGCCAAATGAGTTATCTTTTACCTAAAGCAGCAAAAGGCTTCCATTTGGTTCATAAAGACATTTTTACTTGAATTGGCCCAATGCAACCAAAGATTCAATCAAAATTGGAGAAAAGGAGGGAGACCATCCAGTTCTTGAAAGTTTTGTACTTGATATTCCAATAAGAAAGAAGGACAAAATGATAAAATACTCAAAGAAAGGGAAGATTAAGGAAAACAAAGAGAAAGAAAAGGGAAGAGTAAAAGAAATAAAGAAAAGGGAGAAGAAGAAAAGAAATGAATTTGGGTCTTAAACCTTTTGCAAGGGCAAATACTGTCCTAATCAAGATCCAGATTAATGCCAAAAAGATAGAAAGAATTTAGAGACTAGCAAGATTGCTCCCAGCTGCCTAAAGTTCCAAACAAGAAATTTATAGTGTGAGGGTTTGTCCATTTTGTCACACCAGCTCCAATCTCAAAATGCCCTCCACTTTAACCCATGTCCCTTATAGACCCCACTTCAAGCCTATCAAAGACCTATTGATCCTTCTTGGTAGGTAGAGTCTATTAGTGGAGATAGTTTGGATAAGCATGCATATGAGATAGACAATATTTAAACTCAAATGAGACCTTTGGCTAAGCAATGTGTATGTGCCTATCTGAAGTGCAACAATTCTTGCTTAAATAGAAATGATTCCTGAGTTTAGTACGGTAACTAGGGTTGTCATGTTATAGATATGTTAATTTGGAAAAATCAAGTCTTGAGGTACATTGACATTAATTTGGCAAAGTCAACATTTGATTTCAAAATCAAAATTCAAAAAAAAAATGTTTTGTCATACAAAGCCTTCAAGTTAAGGGAAGTATGTTGAACCTCCAATGGACATATTGGGCAAAGGAAATGATTATTAGCAAGCTGCCAATTGAGATGCTGAAACATAATTTGAAATGGATGCATCCCTGACTCTACCATTAGGGGTCTCTACCACTCATGTTCTCGACATATAGAAGATAAAAGCCACAAATGCAAAGCTTTCGATCATTCCAATGCAAGACTTGAACAAGCATCAAAACGGAACCAATGAGAACACTTTTGCTGATCACCTCGGTCTGTGAGTCGATGGAACAACTGTAAGTATTATTCATGCATATCATGCATACATGAGCATATCACATCGTACTTTCTTGTCTTGTATTGTCTATTCTTTATCAAAGTGAACAGCAATCACTCTGTGAAGTGAAGAATGAAAAGAAGGTGTCAAATCAGGAGGGCATGGAAAGCCCATTGCTTGAGAAAGCTCCAGTAATTTTACAAGGAGAAGAAATGCATGCTTGTGTGAAGAACTAGACAAGAAAAATATCAATCAAAGCTTGCATGAAAAAATTTTTTGGTTTGAGCCTACACAGGGGACAAAGTTTCTCCTTTTCAAATTTTTGGGTTTATATACCAAATATCTTTAAACTCACTTACAAATATTTTGCCACACAGGGGGGCAAGGAGAGGATATAAGGTCCAATTAAAAATAGCTAAATCTTTGCAAAAAGGAAGAACAAAAGAATGGAACAATTAGAACCCTCAAAAGAATGAAAATGCAAAAGACAAAAGACCAATCCAGCTAAAAGAGCTGAAGCCAGGGTGAAGACCCGTTCTCAAAGGATGAAGATCCACTTTCATGGGTGAAGACCCGATCTCAAAGGATGAAGATCCATTTTCAAGGGTGAATATCTCAAAGGATGAAGATCCATTTTCAAGGGTGAAGACCCAATCTCAAAGGATGAAGATCCATTTTCAAGGGTGAAGACTCGTTCTTAAAGGATGAAGATCCATTTTCAAGGGTGAAGACCCGATCTTAAAGGATGAAGATCCATTTTCAAGGGTGAAGACCCGATCTTAAAGGATGAAGATCCATTTTTAAGGGTGAAGACCCGATCTCAAAGGATGAAGATCCATTTTCAAGGGTGAAGACCCGATCTCAAAGGATGAAGATCCATTTTCAAGGGTGAAGACCCGTTCTCAAAGGATGAAGATCCACTTTTCAAGGGTGAAGACCCGATCTCAAAGGATGAAGATCCATTTTCAAGGATGAAGACCCGATCTCAAAGGATGAAGATCCATTTTTAAGGGTGAAGACCCAATCTCAAAGGATGAAGATCCATTTTTAAGGGTGAAGACCTGATCTCAAAGGATAAAGATCCATTCTGAGGGTGAAGAATCACAATGCATAGAACAGCCAGAGCAGTCAGACTTCTCAACTGATAAAAGGTTAGTCAAGTTCGTTCTCAGGTCCAAGTACCCAAATTAAATCTAAATTAATTCAATCTCGGGTCCAAGTACCCAATCTCGGGTCCAAGTGCCCAAATTAAATCAATCTCGAGTCCAAGTACTCAATCTTGGGTCTAAGTACCCAAATCAAATCAATCTCGGGTCCAAGTAACCGATTTCGGGTCCAAGTACCCAATCTCGGACAGAATAAATTTAATTCGCCATATCAAAAATTAAGTCTTATTTGCTTTTCACTCTCTTTCACTAAGGTTTCATATCATTTAAGCAGGGGGCAAACTGTAGACCCTTAATTTTTGACCCAATCCAATCTAATATGTTTTATTTAGCCCAAAATGATTTTTTATCTAATTGGTCCAAAATAATTTTAATTAAGTAATTTTTACCTTAGTATCTAATTTTTATTAATAAAAAATGAAAATAAACAAATAAAAATTAAAAATTAAAAATAAAAATAAAATCAGGTCGAAAAAAAAATCGGCAGCGAAAAGAGTCGTGCGGGCCCGTGGGCATTTTGCCCTCAGGCGGGCAGCACGCCCGTAGGCCCAGCACTTCACCCGCAGGCCTGCGGGTGAAATCTGCGGGAGAAATAACTTCCTGCGGGCGAGTTATTTCACCCGCAAGAAATTCCTACGGGCGAAATAACTTCCCGTAGGAATTTCCTGCAGGCTGGCACGCCCACGGGCCCCAGCCACGAGCCCTACTGCCACAGTTTTTGCCAGCGCAAAATTTTTCGACGCAAATTTTTTGAAACCTAATCCAATTAGGTTTTAATTTCTTTTTTTTTATTATTACTTGCCGTGTGTAATTAGGAATAAACAACCTAAAACCATTATAAATAAGGACCAATAGAACCAAATTGGAGGAGGAAGAAAAAGAGGCAGTAGCTTGATTTTTTGAAACCAAATCAGTGAAGGAAAAGGGAAACTCAATTCAAGTGATTTTTAAAAGCAGCAGCAGCACGAATTAAGCGATTCAAAGGCAACAAAGGCTTGTCTTTGGAGCTAGTTCATATAAGAAGAATTGTTTTTAGAGGAATCAACAAAAGAAGGTATGTTAAATTCTTTTTGATTTATGTTTTCACAGTAGCAAACCTATGAAATTAGGGTTTTTAAATAAAAAATCTTAGAGCTGTAATTTAATTTTTCTAAGATTAAAACACTAATACATTACTTTATTCTCCAAAAAGATTTAAAATTATTATTTTTTTTTGCTTCATCAAAAGTCTCAAAACCCTAATTGAACAAATTCTTTAACAAAACCAAAACTTGATTATGTTTCTTTGAAAATTTTCAAGTAAGTTCTATTTCATTCAAAAAGTCTTCAAAAACAACTTTTCTACCTATAAAAACTTCAATCCGTGTGTTTAAATTCATAAAACCTCATGAAATCATCAAATTGTCTTTTTAAACCTTAATTCAACAAATCACCCGAGAACCCTAATTTTAAAGCATAAAACCCTAATTCAACTTTTAAACCTAACATAGTAAACCCTAAACCTTTTAAAACATTAAACCCTAACTTTTTCTAAACTTTAATCCTTTAAAACATAAAAAAAACATAAAAACACAAATATGCTAATTTTACACCGTAGCTTAAAAATACAATTTAAAATCACAAATCAAAGTACTTTAAAGCGTCTAAAACCCTAGTTTCCTGATTTCACCATTCAAACCTTAATTTGGTTAATCAAAGTTTCTTACCAACCTTTTAAAACATAAAACCCTAATCTATTTTAATTCCATAAAAAGTCACAGCAGCTATAATTGAACTTTTATTTGCTTTATTCAATTCCATATTTATTTATACTTTGATTTATCTCTTATGCTTTAATCTATTTAATTTCAATACTTGATTTATTTAATTTATCATGGATGGATGTTTATTTTATTTAAATACTTTTGATGAATGATTTATTTATGATGAATGATTATTTACTTTTATCAATCAATTTAGACTTCCAAAAGTTGTAAGAGGTATGTTTCCACCTGGTGGGTACCTCATTAGTTAAACATCATGTAATTTAATTTTCTTTTCTATTTTAGAACCTTTGTAAAGGGCATGTTTCTACCTTTTGGTGGGTGTCCTATCCAGGCATGTGATGTAAGGACATGTTTCCATCCTTGGATGGGTGTCCATTTATTTGTTTTGTTTTGTTTGGACATTGCTTTGATTTTAATATAATGATTCTTTCTTTTTATTGTGTGTAGTATGGATAATATTGTTATATTTAAGAATTTTATAATATTAAGACCTGTAAAGGAGGCCGGTTCCAATGAACCGGGCGTTGTGGGAGTGCTGGGCCATTTCTCACCTTCCCCACACGTACCCAACTTTCTGAACCCATTAAGGGGTTGGGGATTCCTTAGGAATCCAGTCATCCACCCCTTTCTTTTTCCCGGCCCGTCCGGGTGGCGACTCCATTTTCTCCAGACTTAGGTCCGTGTTCTCTAAGGCCCCAAGCCTAAACAGTGCCGAAGTCGCAAGAACCATTCCACCGGGAGTGGGGGCAAAAATCCCCGCTCACACTAATACAAGAAATAAATTGACATTTGGAAGGAACCAATCAGAGCACTTCAGCTTATCACCACAATTTGTGAGTCAATGGAACCACTGTAAGTATCACTCATATATATCATGCATACATGCATACATGAGCATATCACATTGCATTTTGTTCTCTTATGGTTCCTATTATTTGAAAATCAGACATCCAGTAAAGTAGACAACCAGAAGTAGATATGGAATCATGGGGCATGGAAGGGCCATTGAGGCTTATAAAAGTAACTAGACAAAACACAAACATCAATTAGAGCCTGCATGGGAACTAAATCAGTGGTTTGAGCCTACCCAGGGGACAAAACTTTCTCTTTTCAATTTTATGCATGTAGAAACAATTTTCAGACTCACTTTTAATATTTTAACATGCAAGGGGTAAAGGGAGGATATGTGGGTGTGAGTGGAGATTTTTGCCCCCACTCCCGGTGGAATGGTTCTTGTGACTTCGGCACTGTTAGGCTAAGGACCATAGAGAACAAGGGCCTAAAGCCGGAGAAAATGGATCCATCACCCGGATGGGCCAGGAAAATAGAAAGGGATAGATGACTCAATTCCTAAGGAATACCCAACCCCCTTATGGGTTCTAAAAGTTGGGTACATGTGGGGAAGGTGAGAAATGGCCCAGCACCTCCACAATGCCTGGTTCATTAGAATTGCCTCCTTTTTAGGTCTTAATATTATAAAATTCTTAAATATAATGATATTATCCATACTAAATGCTACAATAAAAATAAACCATCATTTTATTAAATCAAAGCAATGTTCAAATAAAATAAATAAATGGACACCCATCTGAGGATGGAAACATGTCTTTACATCGTCCATGTCTAAAACTAAATAGGACACCTAACGAAAGGTGAAAACCTGTCCATTACATTAATTCCAAAATATGAAGATGATTCAAATTACATAAACACTAATTAATGAGGTACCCAATCATGGAAACATACCTCTTACAATTTTTTAAAACCAAAACACATCAATAAAAATAACAATCATTCATCATAAATAAATTATTTATCAAACATATAAATCAAAGATATAAATAAACCATTAATCAAAACATATAACAAATGTTTTATTAGTTTTTGTTATAGATTTGTGTCTTATTTATTATGATAATTATTGTTTTATTTAAGTATTTTGTTAGTTTTAATTTGTTTATTTAGTGTTTTCATCAATTTTGGTAGTTTTAGTTTATTTCAATGTTTTTGTCACTTTTATCCTAGTTTTTAGTGAGGTGTTTATGTTTTGTTGGTTATTTTTTATTTAATTCTTGTGTAAAGTTTGTTTCAAGTTTTGTTTTAGGTTAAAAAGCCAAGGAACCAAGAAGAAGGAAAAATTGGACAGTAGCTGACACATGCAGAGGACACGGCCAAGCCATTGGCCGTGTCCAATACCAAGCTAAAGAGGAAGACCAAGGCACAGAAGGTGACACAAGCAAGGGACACGGCCAAGCTTGTGGCCGTGTCCCTCCAAAAAAGCTTAAACACGGCCAAGTTGTGTTAGCTTGGTCGTGTCTCACTCAAGACTAAAGCAAAAGAAAGATGAAAATCAAGCAGTAGAAGACACATGCAAGGGACACGGCCAAGCTTGTGGCCGTGTCCCTCCAAAATTGTCTAACACGGCCAAGCTTCCTCCAAACTGGCCGTGTCACTCAACCACTCCAAAGAAGAAAAGAAGAAAATCACACAGAAGCGAACACACTCAAGAGACACGGCCAAGCTTGTGGTCGTGTCCCTTCAAGAGCCTCAGACACGGCCGTGTCTCCCCGAACTTGGCCGTGTCTCTCATGGATCAAAGACAAAGCGGATTTTTAAAGCGGAGGTTTCATATAAATATGAAAATTAGGGTTTTCAAAAGTGGTTGTTGAGAGTTTGAGATTTGTTTTAGCCGTCAAAGAAAATAGTGAGGGTTTCATCTTGTTTTCTTTGTTCTTTCTTATTACACTTTGATTAACTAGCTTAGATTAGATTTGTTCTAGCCATTGATACATTCTTCGAGCATGTTCTGAATAAGAGATTCTTCAAGAGCTAAGAAGTTTGTAACTTGGTTTTGTTCTTGAACTTTATCTCTTTAATTTCATTGGAATTGTATTTATGGATATTATCATGTCTAAATTGATTTCTTTGAATTTTAATGAGATGAGTATGTTTGATAGCATTATGAACTAATTTGGTCTAGTCTAGGGTTTGTATGGATTTGCTATGATTGTATGAATTGGTTATTACTCTTGACTTAATTATTTCTTTAGCCTTTATTGAATGGATTATTGCTAATATATAATTGATTGGCCACCAATTATGTGTTTTAGGTATTAGATGATGGATTGAGAGATGAAGTCTAATGCTGGAACAATTCAATAAGGGACTTAGGTGAATTAGAGATATAACCTAAGAAAAGATTATTTCAATTGTAACAAGATTATTTGAGAAAGGTTTGAATGCGAGATCTTATTCCCTTTATTCAATTAATTAAGTTGCTTGAGATTTAATCTTTGAAATTAAATTGGTTGAGAGGAATAACCGTTCATACATATAAGTAGTAGAGAAGTGCAAACCCTAGACCATTCTATTAAGTAAATCAATACATCAGTCCAGTTTACTTTTATTTGTTTTAAACTTCAATCAATCTTCTTCATTAGTTGTTAGCAATTTAAATTTATTAATCACTTGATATTAAAATCTGATAATCAATTAGCTACTTTAGCTTCCTTGAGAGACAACCTTGGGGCGATCACCATTGCTACAGCTACCTCGTATAATTGCGAATGACGCTTTGTGGTAGAGTTAATTAGAGCATAACAAATTTTTGGCGCCGCTGTCGGGGAAGCTAATTGGCGTAATTGTTTATTAGGCAAAAATACTTTAGATTATTTTTCATTGTTTACTTTTTATTTTATTTGTCTTTTGCTTTTAATAATTCTTTTGTTCTAGAAATTTTGTTTATGCAAGGTAGGAGATCACTTGGAGGAGAGCTATACCCAGTCATTCCAGAAGTTCAGAGAGTGAAAAGGAGCAGGGAAGAGTTTGAACTGTACACCGGATTTGATACTACAGAGGAGGACACTTCTGATTTTGAATCGAAATCTGCACAATCTGTTAAAATGGCATAAGAAAGACAAAGGACTATGAGAGATTTTGCTAGACCTGTCATTGGAACTTCCACCTCTTGCATAAGATTGACAGATGCAGCAAGAAACTATGAGTTGAAGAACATTCATTACAACATGCTATCATCATTCTATGGAGTTCCAAATGAAGATCCTTTGAACTTTATTCGGGATTTTTATTCTACCCTCAACACTTTTCCATTGGGAGGACTAACAAAAGATCAGTTGAGGATGAGATGTTTTCCTTATACATTGAAGGATAGGGCAAAGAGCTGGCTTATGATGTTGCCCAAAAATTCTTTGACAACTTGGGAGCAAGTTTATAACAAGTTTATGGGCAAGTTTTACTCACATCAAAAGACAGCTGAATTGAGAGGGAAGATTGCTACATTCTCTCAATTTGAAGGAGAGCCATTTCATGAGGCTTGGGACAGATTTAAAATGTTATTGATCCGGTGTCCACATCATCACTACCCACTTCAACTTCTTAATAAGTTTTTCTATAATGGTCTAACCCAGCAATTTCAGAATATTGTTGATAACGCAGCTGGGGGAGCTATGGGAGAAAAGACAGCTAATGAAACTTAAGAGATTTTTGAGATGTTGGGAGCTAATTCTCAATAGAAGAGTGTAAGAGGAAGAAGTAAAGGGGTGAATCAATTGGAAGCCAATAGTGAGATGGTCAATCAAATAGTTGAATTGACAAGGCAGGTGCAGATGCTGAATATGAAAAACAATACTTCTTCATCTACTCAAGAAGTGTGTGGAATATGTGGGACTTTTGGGCATGGAGCAAATATTTGCCCCTCTGCATATGAGTCTTTTGGTAATGAAGCTGAGCAAGTCAATGCTATGGGGGGATATCAACCAAGGGCCCAGAATGATCCTTACTCAAATTCATACAATCCTGGTTGGCGGAATCATCCTAATTTTTCTTGGGCAACAAATAATTCTCAACAGCCTTTCCATTTGCCCAGAGATAGAACCAACTGCAGGGTCAATCTTTAAATCATGGGCAGCCTAAGAGAGAGAGTTTGGAGGAAAGTTTACAAGCTTTTATCCAAGTCAGTGCTAAGAATCAAGAGATGACAAACAAGAGGCTGGATTCCTTAGAAGCATCTTTTAAAAAAGTGGAGACTCAAGTAGGGAAACTTGCACAACAGATGCAGATTCAACAGAAGGGGAAATTCCCAAGTCAACCTGAGCAGGCACAATCAGTGACTGTTATTAGAAGTGGCAAGGTAATTAACAATAATGTTGAAAATAATTCTGTGATTGCAGGTGAGCAAGAAAACAAAAAGGAAGGAGAACCAGAGAACAAAGGTGCTGGAGAAAGATCAATGGAGAAGTCCCCTACAGCAGATTTACATAAGGCAAGCAATCCATACCGGCCTCCTATACCATTCCCTAGCAGGTTGAAGAATGATAAACAAGATAGGCAATTTTCAAATATCTTCAACATGCTGTCTAAGGTAAGTATTAACTTACCCTTACTTGAAGCAATAAAGAACATGCCGTCTTATGCTAAATTTTTCAAAGAACTGAATACCAAGAAAAAGTGGTATGAGTCGAATGAAAAGGTGATAGTGTCAGAGGTAGCTAGTGCTGTTTTGCAGCATAAACTACCTCCCAAGCTAAAGGATCCTGGTAGTTTCATCATTCAAATTACTATAGGGAATGGAAAGGGTACTGATGGCATGTGTGATTTAGGAGCCAGTGTGAATTTAATCCCTTATTTTGTGTACCTTGAATTAGAACTAGGGGAACTTAAACCAACCAAAATGATGTTGCAATTAGCTAATAGATCTCTTAGATTCCCGAAAGGGGTTATAGAATATGTGTTAGTTAAGGTTGGTGGGTTAATTGTACCTGTGGATTTCATAGTTCTTGACATGGAAGGGAGTAACCCTGCAACATCAGCACATACTATTCTGCTGGGTAGGCCTTTTATGGTGACTACCAACACTTTGATAGATGTTAAAAATGGTAAATTATCCATGACTGTCTTGGGACAAACTGTTGAATTTTCTATTTTTAACACTTCTCCTATTCCTACAACTGCTTTATATGAGGATTGTTCTTTAATTGATTGTGTTGATGCAGTTGTTTCAGATGTTTTCTTGCAGACAGGTTCCTCAGACAAATTGGAGCTGGCATTGACCTTGGATAGTGATTTGGATATTTTTTTATTCAGAAATAGCCAGCTGCCTTGAGTCATTAGAGAGTGTTGAAATTGAGGAGCTTAAGGAGGACCCAGTATTTGAACTTCCTTCCATCCAAAAGGAAGAGAAAAATCCTTCGCTTGAGTTAGAGCTGAAAGAATTACCTAAAAATCTGAAATATGTGTTTTTAAGAGATCACAATACCTTACCTGTGATAATATCTAGTGAACTTAGTGAAGAGGAGGAGATGAGGTTGGTAAGTGAGCTTAGAAGATTGGAAAGAGCAATAGGATGGGGATTGAGTGACATCAAAGGTATTATCCCTTCAATGTGCATGCATAGAATCACCTTAGAAGAGGGAGCTAAACCTATGAGGGAGACCCAAAGGCACCTTAACCCAAATATGAGTGAAGTGGTTAAGAAGGAAGTGCTCAAATTGCTGGATGAAGGAGTAATATATCCAATTGCTAATAGTGACTGGGTGAGCCCAGTACATGTAGTTCCTAAGAAGTCAGGAATCACTGTGGTGAAAAATGAAAATAATGAATTGGTTCCTACTAGGACTACTACTGGGTGGAGAATGTGTATCGATTATAGGAAGTTGAACAATGCTACAAAGAAAGACCATTTCCCTCTTCCTTTTATTGATCAGATGTTAGATAAGCTTTCTGGACACTCACATTATTATTTTTTGGATGGCCTTTCAGGTTACTATCAGGTGCCGATAGCACCAGAGGATCAGTCTAAGACTACCTTTACTTGCCCTTTTGGGACTTATGCATTTCGGCGTATGCCCTTTGGCTTGTGCAATGCACCTGCAACCTTTCAGAGATGCATGATGTCTGTCTTTTCAGACATGATTGATGATTTTATTGAGGTATTTATGGATGACTTTTCTTTTTTTGGTAGTTCTTTTTATAATTGCCTCAATAAACTTGTTCTTGTGCTTGAGAGATGCATTGAATGTAACCTTACTTTAAGTTAGGAAAAGAGTCATTTCATGGTTACTCAAGGCATTGTATTAGGTCATGTTGTGTCAAGTAAGGGGATTGAGGTGGATAAGGCAAAGGTAGAATTGATTGCTAAATTATCCCCACCTACCTCTGTTAAGGGAATAAGAAATTTTTTAGGACATGCAGATTTTTACCGGAGGTTTATTAAGGATTTTTCTAAAATAAGCCAACCATTGTGCCATTTGCTAGGGAAAGATGTTCCATTTGAATTTACAGCACAATGCATGCAAACTTTTAATTCCCTTAAAGAAAAACTGACTACTGCACCAGTAATTGTAGCTCCTGTTTGGTCTTTGCCTTTTGAAATCATGTGTGATGCCTCTAATCATGCAGTAGGAGCTGTTCTTGGGTAAAGGGTTGATAAATACTTGAGAGTAATATATAATGCTAGTTTGACCCTGAATAGTGCAAAAATGAATTACACAACAACTGAGAAGGAAATATTAGCTGTTGTTTTTGTTTTAGATAAGTTTAGAGCATATTTAATTGGGTCAAAAATTATTGTGCATTCTGATCATGCAGCTCTAAAATATCTTTTAACAAAACAACATGCTAAACCCCGCTTAATTAGATGGGTGTTGTTATTGCAAGAATTTGATTTCCAAATCAAAGACACTAAGGGAAGTGAAAATGTTGTTGCTGATAATTTATCTAGATTACCCTTCTTTAGTGAAAATCTTGCATCTGATAGCATTCATAAAAATTTAGAAGCATTTCCTGATGAACAGCTGTTTGTGGTAATTAATGCACCTTGGTTTGCAGATATTGCTAACTATCTTGCCTGTGGTATTTTGCGTTCTAACATGTCATTTCAGGAGAAGAAAAGGTTTTTACACTTGAGTAAATTTTATTTTTGGGATGAACCTTATCTATTCCGGATATGCAAAGATGAGATAGTTCGCAGGTGTGTATCTGAGGAAGAACAACTGAGTGTTCTTCAATTTTGTCATGACCTTTACTATGGGGGTCATTTTGGAGGAAGAAAGACTGCAGAAATGGTGCTTCAAAGTGGTTTCTACTGGCCTACTCTATTTAAAGATGCTCAAGAGTATTGTAAGCACTGCGATTGCTGTCAAAGAGTAGGTAACATTGGGAGGAGGAATGAAATGCCCCTTCAATCATATATTGTTGTTGAACTGTTTGATGTATGGGGAATAGACTTCATGGATCCTTTCCCCAAGTCTTTTGGTTATGAATATATTTTAGTTGCTGTTGATTATGTTTCCAAATGGGTGGAGGCAATCCCCACCCGTACTAATGATGCTAATGTGGTTGTTAAATTTGTGAAGGAAAATATTCTTAGCAGATTTGGCACACCAAGAGTGATAGTCTGTGATGGGGGAAGTCATTTTTGCAATAGATTTTTTGAGAAGTTAATGCACAAATCTGGTGTGAAGCATAAAGTGGCAACCCCATACCATCCACAGACTTCTGGGCAAGTTGAAACATCCAACAAGCAAATAAAAGGTATTCTGGAGAAAACAGTCAACTTATCAAGAAAAGATTGGGCGAGTAGATTGCATGATGCACTATGGGCATATCGGACTGCTTTCAAGACTCCTTTGGGTATGAGTCCATACCGATTGGGTTTTTGAAAAGTTTGTCACTTACCAGTGGAGTTGGAGCACAAAGCATATTGGGCAATCAAGACTCTGAATTTGGACTTGGACAAAGCAAAGAGAGAACAATTTCTGCAAATTTCAGAGTTAGATGAGCTGAGGAATGAGGCATATGAGAGCTTGAGAATTTACAAGGATCGCACTAAAGCACTTCATGACAGAATTATAGTGCGAAAGACATTGAGTCCAGGTATAAAAATTTTACTTTTTAACTCCCGACTCCGTCTGTTTCCTGGTAAACTCAAGTCTCGATGGAGTGGTCCTTTCGAGATAACTCAGGTGTATCCTTCTGGTGCCATTGAATTGCTTAACTCTCGAACAAGTGAGACTTTTAAAGTGAATGGACAGAGAGTTAAACCATACAATGAAGGATTTCAAGAAGTGAGGATCATTGACAGCACTTTGATCCATGATCCCTAAGTCTTGCAGTATGTCCAGCTATATGACATTAAAGAAACGCTAAATGGGAGGCAACCCATCAGTTTGCATTTCTTTTTCATAGTTGTAATTTTAAATTTAGCAAGTTTTGATTTTATGTTTGGTTTAAATAAATGGAATGGATTCTTTGATCGGTTTTTATTTTTCTCATGTGTTTCAGGGTTGATCGAAGAAGAGTTTGCAATTTCTTTGAGATTTGGTGATATAAAATAAAAATTAAAATTAAAAAAAAGTGTTAAAATTGGCAGAAGGAGACACGGCCAAGGAGCTTGGCCGTGTCACATGGGACACGGCCAAGCCTCAACAAAAAAATTTTGCTTCGTTTTTGCAAGCTTTCACAGTGGGTGACATGGCCAAGGAGCTTGGCCGTGTCCCTTGGCCGTGTCACATGGGACACGGCCAAGCTTCACCAAAATTTTCTTTGTTTTTATTTTTGTAGCTCTTCTTATAATAAGTGACACACCCATGGGACACGGCCAAGTCACTGGCCGTGTCCCTCAAAAAACACAAGACACGGCCGTGTTCACCCCAACTTGGCCGTGTCTCTCCAACTTTTCCACTTTAAAAACATGATTTTTGCACAGTTTGTCCATTCAATCCCTAATTTTCTTTTTGTTCTCTATCTCGCTCTCTCTTTTTCTCTCTCACCAAAACTCCATTGATTGTGTTTCAAAGCTCCAAAACCTCCATTAGATTTCAATTTTCTTCACCAAAGCTTAAGTTAATTTGTTAAAACTTCTTCTTCTCTTACAAAAGATCGATTTAATTAGTTTGTGTCAAATTTTTCAGATTTTTCAAGATGCCAAGAACAAAGATAGTTTCACACCGCAAGAAGAAGAGACCTACAACTGAAGGGGCTTCTTCATATTCATCGTTTTCATCTTTGAAGAGAGCGAATCTTTTGGCTCGGGGTTTCTTCCCAACGAGGTATGTTAATGATGAATCCCTTGATGCTCTGCAAATTAGGACTAATTTTTATCGTTATGTGCAAATTCTTGGGTGGGAGAACCTACTCTCCTTGCGACCTTTGCAGTTTCAAGAGCTGACTTTGGAAGTTTTGACATCTCTTAAGGTTGAAAGAGATAAACAAAAAATTTTCTCTAGGATGAGTTTTAAATTGCTTGGGAAATCATTTGTGATTAATATTGAACAATTGAATGCTATATATGGTTTCCATAAACATGGGGAAAGGTTGGTACCTAAAGAGTTTAAACAACAATTTGCTTGGGGAGCATTAGGCTCGAGGACTTATGTGGCCAAATCGGCGAAAGTATCTAAATTGAGCAATCCCGCTTTGAGGTATTTGCATCGTTTATGTCCTGTGGATTCTTTGCTAGGAAGGAGAGCCTGGGTGTAGTGGAATTGAGTGAGCTCTTTTTCTTGGATTGTGCACGTAATGTCGTGCCTATTAGTTCCGACTATTGGTTAGCCGATATTTTTGATAGTGTGGCCAATAAAAAGAGGGGGGCAATTTGTATTGGAGGATTAGTTACTACATTGGCAGTAGCCCTTCTTGATGATTTTGCATGACTAGAATTTTGGGTAATGATTCATTGGATTTGGCCACATTAGAAAAGATGCATATGGTGGTGCACAGGAGAGGGGCTTATATGATGGCTTCAGCTGAGCTAGAAGTACTAGGGGACAGACAGAAGAGAGCACGGGTTCAAGAGGATTCTGACTCGGGTAATCAGGAGATAATTAATAGGATTAAGGAATTGGAGGGCAAGGTAGACCGTAACCATGCTGCAGTCTTGCAGTAGTTGGAACAGATTAATAGCAACCTTGCAAAGATTTTAAGTCTTCATCCCTTGGCTCCATCATCTTCACATCCTCCTTCACCGTAGATTTTGAGTTCCTTGCTTTGTGTTTAGTGTATTTTTGTTATTATTTTTCATTTTTGTTTTTAATGTTAACATTTTATATTTTGTATATTTTATTTTTATATATTGTACTTTTGTTTTTGAACATTTGTGTTTGTGATGAAAAGTTAGGCTTTTGCCTCACCAAGGGACGATGGAAGACAGGTTGTCCTTTAACTCTTTTTCTTTATAATTCTTGTTTTCCATTGAGGACAATGTAAATTCTAAGTGTGGGGTAATCTTTAAGCTTTTCATTAATTCTTGTTTTGTTTATTGTGTTATGTTGTTTGTTGTGCATGGCATAATTGTTGAAAATTTATGATCTTTTCTGTGATTCTAGCATTATAGTTGAGACTTTAGTATCAGCATAGAGATTAGCATTTGAATTCATTCAAGATCAATTTTCACATTCTGCAATTCATGACATATAAATCTTTGTGAACCCACCTTTGTGAGTTTTGAGCCTCAAAGATTGAATTTTATTGTCAATTGATTTTCTTTTCTTAAGTGTGCACCTTCATGATTTTGCATCTCTAGAGTTTGCTCTTGCTTACTAATTGAACTCACATTATGATTTCATCTCAAGTTTTAAAATGATGAAGGCAAATTAGGTTAGCCCTTTAGCTTAAAAAGACCTCCCTTAATATTGAATTCCTTAGTGAGCCAAGTTGAGCCTTTGACCTTTTATTGTTTGATCAACAAAATTCTCAACTCAACACTTTCATATTATCATCATACCTGCATTAAGGAATGGAGTTTTGATGATATGACAATAGGGTGGTTTAATTCAAAAGTGTGGGGTAAGCAATTAAAATAAAAAAAAAATGGTATTGCTATTTGTGGTTGAAATGCATACTTTGCACATTGTATTTGATTACGAGTCGATTATTCTTTTCCTCTACATTTTAGCTAGATGTTCCATGCAAGTTTATACTTTGTATATATATATATATATAAATGATGATAAAAATAATAAAAAAAAAGAAAATATAAAAATATAAAAAAAGAATATATATATATATATACAGAATTCATATATTTTCTAGCATTAGAGGAATGCTGACTCATGTATTTTTCTTAAAGTATGCAAGTATGTGAAAGTATCAAGGGTTGGTGAGTATGCCATTTGAGGGAGTTATAAGTTTCTTAGCAAGATTATTGTCTAATTTAGATACTCCATTTCTTGATGCTCCAGCTTAAATGTCTTTTCTCATACCTTCACCTTAGCCCCATTACATCCAAATGAAAGACCTTCGGATTATTTCTTGAGAAAATCAGTGAAGGAGGTTGGATAATTAAGCAAGTTTATGGTAGTATGCAGTCATGAGTGGTTTGAGTGAATTAACCTTTGAAATCGAGTGAAACACTTAGAAGAGAGATGAGATTTGTATGTCTGGATTAATGAATGAGTTAAGAAAATCTTGATTGAAGGAAATTGCAATTATTTATGTCTGAGTCTTGAAGGATTTCATCTTATATATTGGAATTATAGTTAAGGTTGTTTGAGTTTTTAATTTATGCCATGTGAATTTGCTTGAGGACAAGCAAAGTTTTAAGTGTGGGGTAGTTGTTTTATTAGTTTTTGTTATAGATTTTTGTCTTATTTATTATGATAATTATTGTTTTATTTAGGTATTTGTTAGTTTTAATCGGTTTATTTAGTGTTTTCATCAATTTTGGTAGTTTTAGTTTATTTCAATGTTTTTGTCACTTTTATCCTAGTTTTTAGTGGTGTTTATGTTTTGTTGGTTATTGTTTATTTAATTCTTGTGTAAAGTTTGTTTCAAGTTTTGTTTCAGGTTAAAAAGCCAAGGAACCAAGAAGAAGGAAAAATTGGACAGTAGCTGACACATGCAGAGGACACTGCCAAGCCACTGGCCGTGTCCCATAACAAGCTAAAGAGGAAGACCAAGGCACAGAAGGTGACACAAGCAAGGGACACGGCCAAGCTTGTGGCCGTGTCCCTCTAAAAAAGCTCAAACACGGCCAAGTTGTGTTAGCTTGACCGTGTCTCACTCAAGACCAAAGCAAAAGAAAGATGAAAATCAAGCAGTAGAAGACACATGCAAGGGACACGGCCAAGCTTATGGCCGTGTCCCTCCAAAATTGTCCAGCACGACCAAGCTTCCTCCAAACTGGCCGTCACTCAACTACTCCAAAGAAGAAAAGAAGAAAATCACACAGAAGCGAACACACTCAAGAGACACGGCCAAGCTTGTGGCCGTGTCCCTTCAAGAGCCTCAGACACGGCCGTGTCTCCCCCAACTTGGCCATGTCTCTCATGGATCAAAGACAAAGCGGATTTTTAAAGCGGAGGTTTCATATAAATAGGAAAATTAGGGTTTTCAAAAGTGGTTGTTGAGAGTTTGAGATTTGTTTTAGCCGTCAAAGAAAATAGTGAGGGTTTCATCTTGTTTTCTTTGATCTTTTTTATTACACTTTGATTAACTAGCTTAGATTAGATTTGTTCTAGCCATTGATACATTCTTCGAGCAAGTTCTGAACAAGAGATTCTTCAAGAGATAAGAAGTTTGTAACTTGGTTTTGTTCTCGAACTTTATCTAATTTCATTGGAATTGTATTTATGGATATTATCATGTCTAAATTGATTTCTTTGAATTTTAATGAGATGAGTATGTTTGATAGCATTATGAACTAATTTGATCTAGTCTAGGGTTTGTATGGATCTGCTATGATTGTATGAATTGGTTATTACTCTTGACTTAATTGTTTCTTTGGCCTTTATTGAATGGATTATTGCTAATATATAATTGATTGGCCACCAATTATGTGTTTTAGGTATTAGATGATGGATTGAGAGATGAAGTCTAATGCTGGAATAATTCAATAAGGGACTTAGGTGAATTAGAGATATAACCTAAGAAAAGATTATTTTAATTATAACAAGATTATTTGAGAAAGGTTTGAATGCGAGAGCTTATTTCCTTTATTCAATTAATTAAGTTGCTTGAGATTTAATCTTTGAAATTAAATTGGTTGAGAGGAATAACTGTTCATACATATAAGTAGTAGAGAAGTGCAAACCCTAGACCATTCTATTAAGTAAATCAATACATTAGTCCAGTTTACTTTTATTTGTTTTAATCTTCAATCAATCTTCTTCATTAGTTGTTAGCAATTTAAATTTATTAATCACTTGATATTAAAATCTGATAATCAATTAGCTACTTTAGCTTCCTTGAGAGACGACCTTAGGGCGATCACCTTTGCTACAACTACCTCGTATACTTGCGAGTGACGCTTTGTGATAGAGTTAATTAGAGCGCAACAACAAACATGCTTCTAACTTAAATAAAGCAAATAAAGATATATTTTTAGGTTTATATCTCAATTTAGTGTTTCTTAATTAACATTTAGGGTTTTGAAATTTTGGAATTAACACAATTATTATTATTATTATTTGAAATATTTAACCACTGTAATGAATTTGGAAAAATAGAGTTGATTTGGATTTTATAGTTTTATGAAAATAGTAGGGTTTTTGGTTAATCAAATTAGGATTTAGGGCTAATACCATGTAATGATGGTTTTTAGAAAGAAATAACTTAGTGTTTGGTATTTATAAAAATTAATGTTTATAGCTTAAGATTTTACATGAATTAGGGTTTACAAAATAGGATCGAAGTTTTGTAGTTTAGAAGAAATAAACTTCAGTGAATATATATTAAAAAACTTTAATGAGGTTACTATGAGGATATATTGACTAAATAATCATGCACTCAAAAGAACTTAAGCTAATAGATTACTGAATTTATTTTATATGAGTGACAATGCAATATCATCAAAACTGGCAGGAATTAAAATCGGAGATGCATAGCTAAATGGAACTTTAATTAGACGAAGAATGAACATATTTCATATTTAAAATAATCAAAACATATAGAATTTATTTAACTTAAAGCATACCGTCATTTGTTGGCTCCACCAAAATTGTTTGAACGAGATTCTAGATGAGCTTTGGCAAAGACAATGAGTACATTACATTTGTAGAGATTTGTGTTATTGATCTTCCTCGTCTAGCCTTGCTGTTTCTTTTTGTTTATCAAGCTTTCTAGGGTTCATTGGTTGATTAAGAAATTTTCAGAGTTCCAGTAGCCAACCAAAAGCCAAAGGTTCCAAAAGATATTTTTCTTCAGGTTTTTCAAACCTGTATTTATAATCACTCTCTTAGGTTAAACCTTAAAATTTTCTTATTTAAGAATGGTTTATTCTGATGCATGTCGAATTCCTAGGTTTGACATAAACCAATTCCATATCAAATTAAAATTACTTGAATTTGATATAGACCGAGTCCGCCTCGAATTAAAATCACTTTATTTCAATAGAAACTGAACCCATATCGAAGTAGGTATCCGAATTCAACATGGAATTGAAAAATAATTGCCCATATCTGACTAGGAGAGCACCATTTCGATATGGGGCTACCCCATATCGAAATGGGGCTTCCCCAATTCGATATGGGGCTTCCCCATGTCGAACTGGATGCCCTAATTTGACATGGGGCACCCCCACTGCAAAAAACCATCCAGATTAAGTGACAAAGCAAACAAACCTTCGAATCAAACCCATTTTAGGGTTTAATGCACCGGTGTCTTGTAAAAATCAACCAAATCTTCTAAAACATACCTAATTAGGGTTTTAAAAAGTTTAATTGGCTTATTTTAGGTCATATTACAATGCATTAGTCCAATCAAAGGTTTAAAATTCGCACCAGACTAGCCAGGGCCAAAATTAAGGGTTTATAGTTTGCCCTTACTTGAATGATCTTGAATTTATTCAAAGAGTGAAAAGTAACATGGTTTGAATTGATATTTGGCAAGGATGATTATGTACTCATAATGATTTGGATTCTAGATCAAAGATGAGTTATGGACTAAAAAATGATTTGAGTTCTGGACCCAAAGTGAGTTCTGAACTAAAAAAATAATTTGGGTTCTGGACCCAGAGTGAGTTCTAGACTCAAGAAATAATTTGGGTTCTAGACCCGGAGTGAGTTTTGGACTCAAGAAATGATTTGGGTTCTAGACCCGGAGTGAGTTTTGGACTCAATAAATGATTTGGGTTCTGGACCCGGAGTGAGTTCTGAACTCAAAAAATGATTTAGGTTCTGGACCCAGAGAGAGTTTTGGAATCTAAAAATGATATAGGTTCTGGACTCAAAAAATGATTTGGGTTCTAGACTCAAAAAATGATTTGGATTCTGGATCTGGAGTGAGTTCTGGACTTAAAAATGATTTGGGTTCTAGACTTGGAGTGAGTTCTAGACTCAAAAAATGATTTGGGTTCTAGACCCGGAGTGAGTTCTGGACTCGAAAAATGATTTGGGCTCTGGACCCAGAGTGAGTTCTAGACTCGAAAAATGATTTGGGTTCTGAACTTAGAATGAGTTCTGGAGTCAAAAAATGATTTGAGTTCTGAACCCGAAGTGAGTTCTGGACTCAAAAAATGATTTGGATTCTGGACCCTGAGTGAGTTCTGGACTCAAAAAATGATTTGGGTTCTGGACCCAGAGCAAGTTCGGGGCTAAAGAATAATTTGGTTGGATTCTGGACCCGAGGTATCTGCAAAATTAATTATAGTTAGTAAAGTATTTTGAAAAAAAAATTAGCTATTTTTTAATAGGTATCTATATACGCTTGCCCCTTACGTGAAAAAAATATTTAATGAGTAAAATTATTTTTAGACACGCAAAAATTATATTCTCATAACAAATATCAACTTACTGTGTACTTGTGTGCTATAAATAATTGACAAGATACTATTAGATGATGCAGTTGCCTTTTGTTTTATTATTTATTTTCAATTTTCATTTGCTTTTTCTGACATTAGCAAAGTGCGTGAATTATTGTAATTTTAGCTTTTATTCATTATAAATACATAACACTCCCTTCTCAGAGTATGCATTTTATATTACAATCACATTTACTCAAATTTTGAAACTTCAACCAGTTTACTAGCTCCAACAAATTCATTTTCACTGGAGACGAAGAATTTCAATAATCAACATATAAAGAATTATGGCAACAAATCAACATGCGTCGAGGGACTGGACCTCGTATGGATCCGGAGTTGGAAGCTTACCTCAAGAACAACGGTTTGGATTGAGTTCCTATTTTAGCAGGAATGAACCTCCACTGGAGTTCTCGAGAAAAAACACAGATATTTTTATTTTTATTATTTATTTCTTCATATATTTTTACATATTTATGTATATTTATTTTTTTATTTATATTATCATTTTTGTAGCAAACATATTATATATTTATTCTGTAATTTTATTAAGGTAGTGAAAATAAATTATTTATTTGTAAAAACTAAAGTAGGCAATCCATAATAAAAAAAAAGTATTTATTTGCATGAGAAATGAAAGTAGTTAATTGATGAACATAAAATAAGGTTGAAAATTTATGGTGTAAAATAATGAAATTTTTAAAGTGTTCATAAAAATTAGTATGGCATGAAACAATAATTAATGGTACGAATATACTTACCTGTCTTGTCTTACTTTTACTTTTGCAATATGACAGATGTGTGATCCATGGTGGTGGAAATATCCACAAGGCACACCAATGGTACGAGCGAGTGCCACCGGCTGTTCGGAGAATGATCTGCGAATGTGGTTTCGATGAATTTATATTACAACTTCCGACTAAAGGGCTTCAAATCGACAAAAGCGTAATTCAAGCACTTGCTGAATGGTTGATAGACACCACTCATACCTTTCATTTGCCGATTGGGGAGATGACCATTGGTCCGGTTGACTTCAAGGCAATAACGGGTTTGAAGTGTGATGGAATTCCCATCCCATTGACTAATGATATATTGACTGTGGATGAAATTTGATAGTTGATCGGTTTAAAGCCTAGGTATAAGGGAGCATGCAAGATCAAATACAAATACTACTGGTTTAGGCAGACCAGGTCCATGTAAGGTGAACCGGCAAAAAGGTACACCCATGGATTCTTGTTGTATTTGTTAGCCACGACCATTATATGTAGCACTGAGGTGTCAATCCACCTATCAGTCCTATGCGCTTTGTCTAATTTTGAGCTCTTGCCATATTATGCTTTGGGAGAGGCGGGCCTGGCCTATCTCTATCATGGCTTTGACAAAATTAGTAGGAATAAAAGATCATTTGCAGCTTTTATGGTTGTCGCTGAGGTATGAATCTTGAATTTGATATTTTTGACTGATGCATTTTAGCAAGATTGATTTTTTTTCAACAGGTGTGGGCATATGAACACAATTTGGTTAGGGCACCTGGTGTTAAAGGGAGATGAATGGGTTTCCCAAGATTAGGTCGTTGGTTGTTAGGTTGCAAAGAAGGGCCTGGTAGTCATTATTTGCACTCTCAGCATTATCAGTTCAGCCGCCTTACCTGGGATCAAGTAAAAGATAAAATTAGTATTATTATCAAATTTTATAAGGAGAAATTGCTTACCTTTGGAATCATTTTACAGGTAAACATAGCTTGGTGGAGAGCTGAGGAGAGGGTGATCTGGACCGCTGGCATGAACAATGAATTACCCCTATAGAGCTCTCGTCGAATTATTGTTGGGCCTATGTCTAGTGGTTGGTTTCTTGGTGAAAGGGTTCATAATTGGTTTCTTAGATTGGATCATACATGAGTACCTGCCAACATCCCCACGTCTGTTCTTACTTATGGAGACATGCCCAAAATGGATATGATTTTGAGGTACTCTTGCTTCGACCAGACTTATCATATAATGAGTACATACAGGATCAACTGTTACACTTTGAAGTTGCTCTAGATGGGCTTGAAGATTTTGTGGAAGGAGAAGAAAAAGGGGTTGATATCATGGAGGAAGGAAGTGATGAGGAAGAGGGAGATGATGGTGAGGAAGGTAGCGGGGATGAAGAGGAAGAAGAGGATGAGGATGAGGATGAGGATGAGGATGAGCCTCCTACTCATTCTCATAGTGATGATGGAGCTGGCACTTCTCAAGTAAAGATTTATCTTTGCAACTATTCCTTTTTAACTTTTCCTGACTATTTTCATGACTGCCGCAGACTGTCAGCCCATTTGGTACTGATCCTGGACCTTTCATCATTATTTCGACTCAACTGCCATTCTCAGCAGTGTAATGACAATTTTCTCCATTTGTTCTTTCCTATAAGCTTGATGTGCCATCTTATCCACAGGGCTTTGATATGAATTATTTGCTGTATTTTTCCGGTTTTAATTTACATATGCTGAATATATGCATAAAAATGTACAAACCTAATTTTCCTTTTTGGCTCACAGCGGATGCTTAAGGAGCAGAACCAAAAGTTGCAAGAGGATTTGTCCGATAGTCACTGGCATGCGGATTATCTTGAAAGGAACTTTTGGGACTTCAGATTTTAAGGTTATAGAGATCCTAATCCTTTCTTATCAAGGAGGCCCCAAATAGATGATCATGACGCATCACTTCCATTTACATACTTTGATCATGATAGAAGTGATTTTCGTGATCCTGGCACTTCTTTTTTGGGAGGAACCGGGACAGATGATGTGCCCTCACTTCCAACTGGTGATGACTTTTTGAGTGCTTTATTTGATTATAGACTGCCACCTTCATCACAGTGATCAGCTTGTATGAAATTAATTATACCAGCTTGTATGAATTTAACTGTACATAAATAAACAAAGTGGTTGTAATCTATTCATGAATAATAAACTATAATTAATATAATACTTTGTCTTTTTTTTTCTTTTCTTCTTTTTTTGACTTTTTTTTGATATTTACATATATACAAGAATTCACAGAGACATTTTTGTGACCATGTCAGATTCAAGTTATACGAATTCGACATGGATTTAAATTGATAAACCAAAACCTACTGTAGGCGGGGATTTTCGCCCCCACTCCGGGTGGAATGGTTCTTGCAACTTCGTCACTGTTTAGGCTCGGGGCCTTAGAGAACACGGACCTAAGTCTGGAGAAAATGGAGTCACCACCCGGAGGGGCCGGGAAAAAGAAAGGGGTGGATGACTAGATTCCTAAGGAATACCCAACCCCCTAATGGGTTCAGAATGTTGGGTACGTATGGGGAAGGTGAGAAATGGCCCAGCACCCCCACAACGCCTGGTTCATTGGAACCGGCCTCCTTTACAGGTCTTAATATTATAAAATTCTTAAATATAACAATATTATCCATACTACACACAATAAAAAGAAAGCATCATTATATTAAAATCAAAGCAATGTCCAAACAAAGCAAAACAAATAAATGGACACCCATCCGAAGATGGAAACATGTCCTTACATCACATGCCTAGATAGGACACCCACCAAAAGGTAGAAACATGCCCTTTACATAGGTTCCAAAATAGGAAAGTAATTTAAATTACATGATGTTTAACTAATGAGGTACCCACCAAGTGGAAACATACCTCTTACAGCTTTTGGAAATCTAAATTAATTGATAAAAGTAAATAATCATTCATCATAAATAAATCATTCATCAAAGCTATTGATCAAAATATAAAATAAACATCCATCCATGATAAATTAAATAAATCAAGTATTGAAATTAAATAAATTAAAGCATAAGAGATAAATCAAAGCATAATCAAGTATATAATTAAATAAAGCAAATAAAAGTCCAATTATAGCTACTGTGACTTTTTATGGAATTAAAATAGATTGAGAATTTTATGTTTTAAAAGGTTGATAAGGCTCTTTGATTAACTAAATTAATATTTGAATGGTGAAATCATGAAACTAGGGTTTTAGACATTTTAAAATTTTTGTGGTTTTAAATGGTGATTTCAAGCTACTGTATAAAATTTAAAGTATTTATGTTTTGTGGTTTTTAAAGTTTTAAAGGATCAAGGTTTAGAAAAAGTTAGGGTTTAAGGTTTTAAAGGGGTTAAAGCTTAATATTTGTGGTTTAAAAGTTGAATTAGGGTTTTAGGATTTTTGAATTGGAGTTTCGGGTGATGAATTGGCTTTTGGAATTTGGAAGACAATTTGATGATTTTATAAAGTTTTATGAATTTAAACAAATTGATTAATGTTTTGATAAGTAGAAAAGATATTTTTTTAAAGCCTTTTGAAAGAAACAGAACCTAATTTAAAGTTTTGAAAGAAATAGAATCAAATATTGGTTTTGTTGAAAAATATGTTTAATTAAGGTTTTAAGGTTTTGAAGAGGTAAAAGTAACAATTTTAAGTCTTTTTGGAAAACAAAGTAACTTATTAGTGTTTTTAACTTTGAAAAAACTAAATTAAAGTTCTAAGGTTTTTGATTTAAAAAATAAAATTTCATAGTTTATGCTACTGTGAAAAAACAAAACAAAAAAGAATTTAATACATACCTCCTTTTGTTGATTCTCCAAAAATAATTCTTCTTGGATGAACTAGAACAATGACAATTGCTGCCTTTTGAATTGCTTAAATCGTGTCCCTGCTTTTCCAGAAAAAAAGAAGTTGAATTGCACCTTTTCCTTCCCTGATTTGGTTTCAAATTTTCCAAGCTTCTGTTGGATTTTTGGCCTCCTTCAATTTAAATGCCTTTGGTCCTTATTTATAGTGGTTTGATGTGGTTTATTCCCAATTAATCATGGCAACTAATATTAATAAAAAAAAGAAACCGAAACCTAATTGAATTAGGTTTCGAAAAATTTGTGTCGAAAAAATTACGCTGCCGAAAAAAATTGCGGCAGGAAAAAATGCGCTGGCAAAAAAATTCTGCCTCAGGAAATTGCGGCAGTTGGTGTTTAGATCATTTTCTTACTAGTTTTTAGTGTGATTTTTATATGATTTTAGTTAATGTTTTGATTAATTTTTGTTTTAAGTTTGTGTAAAGTGTTTGTTTTAGGTTTAGGTGCAAAAACATCCTTAGAAGATCAAAACAGTGCAGGAAAAGCATGAACCAAGCAAGACATGGCCAAGCCAAATCAAGCTTGGCCGTGTCCCTCAAAGATTGGTGATGGCGGAGCTTGACACGGCCAAGCCACTGTCCGTGTCTCATCTAAAGACCAAAACAAAAGAAACCAAGAAAAGAAGAGCAAAAATGAAGAAGCAGGAAGAGACACACTCAGTGACACGGCCAAGTCACTGGCCATGTCACATGCTTGGCCGTGTCCCATTTCATGCCAAAGAACAAGGGAACAAGCAAAGAAGGAAAGACAAGAGACAGTAGTGGACACACCCACATGACACGGCCAAGCTAGTGGCCGTGTCACATGGCACAACCACAAGCTTGGCTGTGTCACACCTTGAGACCAAAAGAAAAGGAAGAAAAAGAAAGAAAGAAAAAGGGCAATGAAGGACATGGCCAAATGGCTTGGCCATGTCCCAAAGGAAAACTAGAGACACGGCCAAGCTACTCTTGGCTTGGCCGTGTCACACCTAAAACATTTGAATTCTTTTGCACGAAGTGGGGGACAAAGTGGGAGGCAATGCCTTGTGCTTGCCAAAAGAAATGCTAAACAAAGAAATTATTGGGGAACAAAGTGAAATGGTGTGAGTTGGAAGGCATGGGTTGTGTTTTTGAATGAATTAAAAAGAAAAGAACAGGGAAATTGGGGGAAGGTTTTGGTTCTAGGAGCCAAATTTTTTGCTACACGTTTCGGAGAGGGAGAGAGTGACACTCTCCCTTGTCCCTTCATCTTCATCTCCATTTCCATTCTCTCCACCTTCTCCATCTTCCATTGATAAGATCTTTGAGGTTCTTTGGGATAAATTGGGTTAACAAGCTCTTGAAGGTTGAAGAAGCTTCAATGAAAGGATTGGTAACTTGAGAAAGCTCCATTCCATCTTCCAAAGGCATAATCAATTGAAGAGTTGGTGACTTGAGAAAGCTCCAACCGAAGGTTTGGTGACTTAAGAAAGATCCATTCCATATTGCAAAGGGGAATCAACCATGGAAGAGGGCTTGAGTTCTTCATCATACATCAAGTGGAGCTAGGAGGAAGACTAATAATCCTACTCTTGGCATCTTCATAAGGTGTTTTTCTATTCTCTCTAATTAATTCATTTCTATTGTTGTTGTGTATTAAGAGATTGATATTGCAATGAACAATTTGTATTTGTTTTATATTAAGTTGAATGAATGTTATAAATTGATGATGTTGAGCTAAATACCCATGCCTAGGGTTTGTAGTATATTTGATTGAATGTCTTGATTTGATATTTCCATTGATGTTCCTTGTTGATTGGTTGATTGTATTGTATTAAATGCTAGGTTGATAGATTAGCTACCTATTAATCTTTGAATATTGGATGACGGACCGAGAGGTGAAATCCAATATCGGAACTATATAATTGACCACCCTATGAATGAATTAGAAATATAAGTTCTAGGGTTTTGTTAATTTGGTAATGTAAGTCATTGTTAATTCATGAATGTTAGAGCTAATGGATTGGTAATTGACTAATTAACCTTAAGGAACAAATTAATTTACAAGGTTATGTTAATGGATAATTGAGAATTGAGCTTTGATTGAATGAACCTATAACCCTAGGCACCTTCCTAAGAATCGATTTGATCTTGTACACCCATCACACACAATAATCTCTACGCACGGTTAAATTTAGGTTTAAATTGTCCTTCCACAATTCCGAACAACAAACACTTCCGCATTTAAATACTTATCAATCAAGCTATTACGAACCACACCTTCTTGGGTAAATGACCTTGGGGCGATCACCTTTGCTACAGCTACCTCGTATACTTGCGAGTGATGCTTTGTAGTAGTACTTAATTCGAGCGCAACAGTTGGCTGGCTGTGGGCGTCGCCTGCAGGAAAGGCATGAAATGCCCACGGGCCTGCGCAACAATTTTTTCGTCTCCGATTTTTTTGACTCCGATTTTTATTTTTATTTTTTGACTTTTAATTGTTTATTTTTATTTTTTATCAATAAAAATTATATACTAAAGCAAAAATTATTCAACAAAAATTATTTTGGACCAATTAGACAATAAAATTCATTTTGGACTAAATAAAACATATTGGACCAGACTGGGTCAAAAATTAAGGGTCTACAGTTTGCCACCTCCTTGAATGATCTGAAATTTTTAGTGAAAGAGAGTGAAAAGCAATAAGACTTCATTTTTGATGAGATGGTTGAGGTTTTGGGTTCTGGACCCGGTTCGAGTTCTGGACTCAAAGATGATTCTAGGTTCTAGACCTAAGGAAAATTTGGGTTCTCGACCCGGTTCGAGTTCTGGACTCAAGGATAATTCTAGGTTCTCGACCTAAGGAAAATTTGGGTTCTAGACCCAGTTCGAGTTTTGGACTCAAGGATAATTCTAGGTTCTGGACCTAAAGAAAATTTGGGTTTTAGACTCGGTTCGAGTTCTGGACTCAAGGAAAATTCTAGGTTCTGGACCTAAAGAAAAATTTGGGTTCTGGACTCGGTCCGAGTTCTGGACTCAAGGAAAATTCTAGGTTCTTGACCTAAAGAAAAATTTAGGTTCTGGACCCGATTCGAGTTCTGGACTCAAGGATGATTCTAGGTTCTGGACCTAAGAAAAATTTGGGTTCTGGACCTGTTCGAGTTCTGGACTCAAGGAAAATTCTAGGTTCTGGACCTAAAGAAAAATTTAGGTTCTGGAGCCGGTTCGAGTTCTGGACTAAAGGATGATTCTAGGTTCTGGACTTAAGGAAAATTTGGGTTCTGGACCCGGTTCGAGTTCTGGACTCAAGGATAATTCTAGGTTCTGGACCTAAAGAAAAATTTGGATTCTGGACCCAGTTCGAGTTCTGGACTCCAGAATAATTCTAGGTTCTGGACCTAAGGGCATTTTGGGTTATGGACCCAAAAGATTTGGATACTCGATCATAAACTAGACTCGGATACTCAATCCTAAGTAGATTCGGATACTCGATCCTAACTGGATTCTTTTGAGAGTTCTAATGTTCCATTCTTTTGTTCTTCCTTCTTGCAAAGATTTAGTTATTTTTAATTGGCCTTATATCCTCTCCTTGCCCTTCGTGGCGAGATATTTGCAACTGAGTTTGAAAGTGTTTTATATATAAACTCAAAAAATTGAAAAGGAGAAACTTTGCCCCCTGTGTAGGTTCAAACCCATGATTTTTCTATGCGGACTCTGATTGATGTTTTTGTGTTTAGTTCTTCGCACAAGCACGCATTTCTTCTTTTTACAAATTATAGGAACTTTCTCTGGTAATGGGCCTTCTATGCCCCCCTGATTTGATATCTTCTTTTGATTGTTTACTTCACAAGGTGTATGTCGTTTGCCTTAATAAAGAATAGACAATACAAGACAAGAAAGTGTGTGTGATATGCTCATGTATGCATGATATGCATGATTAATACTTACAGTCATTCCATCAACTCATAGACCGAGGTGATTAGCAGAAGTGTTCTCATTGGTTCCTTTTTGACGCTCGTTCAAGTCTCGCATTGGAATGATCGAAAGCTTTGCATTTGTGGCATTTATCTTCAAGATGATGAAAACATGAGTAATGGAGACCCTAAGCAGCAAAGTCAAGGATAAATCCATAGCATGTCGGCTGATAGCTTCTTCATGACCTTGCCAAAAATCATTTCCTTTGCCCAATGTGTCCTTTGGAGGTTCAACATACTTCCCTTAACTTGAAGGCTTTGTATGACAAAAATATTTTTTATTTGAATTTTTTTTTAATTTTTTGAATTTTAATTTTGAAATCAAACGTTGGCTTTGCCAAATTAATGTCAATGTATCTCAAGACTTGATTTTCCAAATTAATATATCTATAACATGAAAACCCTAGTTACCGTACTAAATTCGGGAATCATTTCTATTTAAGCAAGAACTGTTGCACTTCAGATAGGCACATACACATTACTTGGCCAAAGGTCTCATTTGAGTTTAAATATTGTCTATCTCATATGCACGCTTATCCAAACTATCTCCACTAATAGACTCTACCTACCAAGAGAGATCAACAGGTCTTTGATAGACTTGAAATGGGGTCTGTGAGGGACATGGGTTAAATGAAGGCCATTTTGAGATAAGAGCTTATGTGACACAATGGACAAACCCTCACACTATAAATTTCTTGCTTGAACTTTAGGCAGCTGGGAGCAATCTTGCTAGATGCCAAATTCTTTCTATCTTCTTAGCATTAATCTGGATCTTGATTAGGACAGTCTTTGCCCGTGTAAAAAGTTTGGTACCCAAATTCGTTTCTTTTCTTCTTCTCCCTTTTCTTTATTTCTCTTACTCTTCCCTTTCTTTTATCATTTTGTCCTTCTTCCTTATAGGACTGTCAAGTGCAGAACTTTCAAGAACTGAATGGTCTTTCTCCTTTTCTTTGATTTTGATTGAATCTTTGTTTGGGTTGGACCAATTCAAGTCAAACCGTCCTTATGGAAGCCTTTTGCTGCTTTAGGTAAAAGAGAACTCAGTTGGCTTTCTGAACCGCCTTTTTAGGTTTTATCTTTTTTCTTTTCTTTTCCTTTTTTTCCTTTTTTCTTTTGTCTTTTTTTCTTTTGTCTTTTTTCTTCTTTTCTTTTCTTCTTTCTGTTTTTTTTGTTTGTTTATTATTTTTTTGTTCTAGCTCTAAAAGAGTTGTCTTGTTTGTACCAACTTGGGCTCCCAATAATGGATGAGTGGAGGAACATAAATCTTCTTTAACAGGGATAAATCATTTGTTACTCTGATGTTGTCTTAATATATTGGATATATTAAGGGAACTTCAACTACCCTTATGGTCTTGAGAAAAACATCAACTACTGTTATGGTCTTGAGAACTTCAACTATCTTCATAGTCTTGAGAACTTCAACTATCTTTATGATCTTGACTAATCATTGCTTTCTTGGATCTTCTTGCCTCTTCATCTTAGTGATCATAAGACTCGTTAAGAGTATCACAACAGCTCAGGGTAGGTTTTTGAGGTTTGTAAGCTAATGAAAAAAAGCTAGAATTTTATGAAGGCTCAAAGGGACAACTAGGGATTAATATTTAATAGGGTGGATACTAGTTGTTAGCTAACCAAACAATGCCTAGATCATCTCTCTCTTAAATAAGTAGAGTTCAATTTCGCCTCGAAAGTTTGTTAAAGCATGTTCTAAGACTAACTAGGACCTAGACAAAGGTAATTATGCAGGAGCCCTCTCTAAGTAAGCTTACACAACTCAATGCTATAGAGCAATTCCCTCATCTAGTAAAGTCATTCAAGTCATGGTGCATAAATATATTAATTCATGAATCATCAAGCTAGATTCCTCATTGGTTAAGCATCAAAATGAACAAAGACCAACAAAATTTTTGATGAAAGTAATTTATTCAAGCAACTTTTAAATTTGAAAAACACAGTAGTTCCAAAATATTAAAGAAAGTAAGATTGAAAAGCAATATTCAAGCTAAGGAAAGTTCATTGAGTTTAAGCTTCTTTTCCTTTCAAGAGCTGACTTTGGAAATTTTGACATCTCTTAAGGTTGAAAGAGATGAACAAAAAATTTGCTCTAGGATGAGTTTTAAATTGCTTGGGAAATCATTTGTGATTAATATTGAACAATTGAATGCTATATATGGTTTCCATCAACATGGGGAAATGTCGGTACCTAAAGAGTTTAAACAACAATTTGCTTGGGGAGCATTAGGCTCAGGGACTTATGTGGCCAAATCGGCCAAAGCATCTAAATTGAGCAATCCCGCTTTGAGGTATTTGCATCGTTTTATGTCCTGCGAATTCTTTGCTAGGAAGGAGAGCCCGGGTGTAGTGGAATTGAGTGAGCTCTTTTTCTTGGATTGTGCATGTAATGTCGTGCCTATTAGTTCTGACTATTGGTTAGCCGATATTTTTGATAGTGTGGCCAATAAAAAGAGGGGGGCAATTTGTATTGAAGGATTAGATACTACATTGGCAGTAGCCCTTCTTGATGATTTTGACCCGAGTACCAGTCGCATGACTAGAATTTTGGGTAATGATTCATTGGATTTGGTCACATTAGAAAAGATGCATATGGTGGTGCACAGGAGAGGGGCTTATATGATGGCTTCAGCTGATCCACAAGTACTGGGGGACAGACAGAAGAGAGCACGGGTTCAAGAGGATTCTGACTCGGATTCTCTTGATTTAGATGAAGATGCTCCGATCTCGGGTAATCAGGAGATAATTAATAGGATTGAGGCATTGGAGGGCAAGGTAGACCGTAACCATGCTGCAGTCTTGCAGCAGTTGGAACAGATTAATAGCAACCTTGCAAAGATTTTGAGTCTTCATCCCTCGGCTGCATCATCTTCACATCCTCCTTCACCATAGATTTTGAATTCCTTGCTTTATTGTGTTTAGTGTATTTTTGTTATTATTTTTCATTTTTGTTTTTAATGTTAACATTTTATATTTTGGATATTTTATTTTTATATATTGTACTTTTGTTTTTGAACATTTGTGTTTGTGATGAAAAGTTAGGGTTTTGTCTCACTAGGGGACGATCGAAGACAGGTTGTCCTTTAACTCTTTTTCTTTATTATTATTGTTTTCCATTGAGGACAATGTAAATTCTAAGTGTGGGGTAATCTTTAAGATTTTCTTTAATTCTTGTTTTGTTTATTATGTTATGTTGTGTGTTGTGCATGGCATAATTGTTGAAAATTTATTGATTTTTTCTGTGATTCTAGCATTATAGTTGAGACTTTAGTATCAGCATAGAGATTAGCATTTGAATTCATTCAGGATCAATTTTCACATTCTGCAATTCATGACATATAAATCTTTGCGAACCCACCTTTGTGAGTTTGAGCCTCATAGATTGAATTTTATTGTCAATTGATTTTCTTTTCTTAAGTGTGCACCTTCATGATTTTGCACCTTCTGGACTCAAAATCTAAGGTATTGAACCAATTTTGGACAATAGGGTCCAATGAGAGCATAAAGTACCTTAGGGTTTGAGCCTTAGTAGCTCGGGCAGACTGCATGGCAGTGATATACTGCTTCACATGGAGATGAGGATTTCCAGTGCCATTGTACTTTGCAAAGGAAGGAATCTTGAATTTATAAGGGACATCTTCATCTTGTTCAAATAGTTTGTCGATCTCAGACATCTATTCGGTTTTCAGCTTCTTCTCAAATTTCTTTTCTAAATCAGCAATCATCTTTTCAACATCAGAAGTCTCGGTCTTTTCAACAGTTGCCTTCTCAAAAACCTTCGGCTCCTTTTTGTCTTGAAGATCTTGGTAATATTGAGCCCAATCATCATCATCAATGATTACCTTATCATCATCAAAAGCTACTTCATCAACTTTAGTCTTCCCCTTGACTTTCTTGGTGCTAGCAGATGCTTCGGCATTGTTTCCTAAGATTGCAGTCAACTGGTTCTTCATGGTCTCAGCTAGGGCCTCTTTGATTTCTTCCATTTTGGCATTGAGGGCCTCATCCACCATCCTTTGAATTTGTTCGGGCTCCATTATTTTAGGTGAGCAAGTGATTGAGTCGTTGCTAGATACTTCGTCTCCGGCGCAGGTCGGATTGTTGTAAGCTTTAGAACTATCGTAATCCAGGGCTGTGAGCCAGAGAGGATCAATGATATGAGATGCAAATGTATACATGTATGCATGTATGCACAAGCAATCAACAAAATAGGACGTTCCTTCCAACCTTATAACATCCACACACGAATGGCGAGTCTCTTTTCCTAGGTATATGGTTAACAAAATATCAACATGCGGTATCTTATTTTTGAATAATTTCCTCGGACGTTTCAACCAATAGTTATATTCTCGAAAATGGAAATCAATCCATGATAATTCCTATTAATTAGGTTTTAATCCATTCCACCAACTATAGTAGCTTTTATGCTATGTTGGATTAAAACAAAATTAAGAGGTTTATTGTAAATAGATTTCTCACTTGAAAAGAGGTAACTAATGGTTCACGACAAAAAAAAAAACCCATGGTTAATTTATTCTTAGTGTAAACTAGGCCCACAATTGATTTTTGGTATTTCATAATTGAACTAAATATTTTTACAAGCTCTTTGTAAGAAAAGATTGGGTCGAAAATAGTTTTGTTTCTAAGCCCATTGTAAAAGATTTTAGAAAAATGGATTTTGGGCTTAGTATTTGGGCCATGGGCCAAAGAATTTTTGATTTGTTTTTAGAAAAGTCTTATGTCCAAAGACCATCTTGAAAAATTTTGAAAATAGTTTTGGTCTTTTGGATTTTAAAGAAAAATTTATTTTAAGCTTACAATATACTTAGGTCATATTAGAAAAAGAACAAACCAAATAAGCCATGATTTAGACTAAGATAAACTAACCATAGTCAAACAACATGCATTTGGGGTAAGACCTAAGGAAAGTAACTAGGCCAATTACATGAGCTTTAGTCTTTGGGTTAAAAGGCTTAGGTTCCCATAGCAAGTATATACCAAAAGGTAAGGGCTCGCGCGACGATTTTTTCTGTTTCCGATTTTTTTTATTTTTAACTTTTATTTGTTTATTTTTATTTGTTTATTAATAAAATTTAGATACTAAAGAAAAAATTATTCAACAAAAATTATTTTGGACCAATTAGACAACAAAAATTATTTTGGACTAAATAAAACATATTGGACCGGACTGGGTCAAAAATTAAGGGTCTACACCTACATAAATTAAGCTTAACAACTTCCCACTTCAAAACAAAAATCCTTCTTCGACATGGATAAAGATATGAAGCCCTAATTCAACACAGATTTCTTTAAGCAATGTAATCTTTGGCCAGCAATTATATAAATTACAAATCAGTTTCTCTTCCTCAACGTCCCAAGCAGCAACATTCTCTACTATAATTTCCTATTGCTCTAGTCTTTTATTCCAAGATTCAGCTTCTGCCATTCCCGACACTCTTTGACAATAGCAATTTTCATACCATCACTATGACCGAAAGTAATTTAAAGAAGATGAAAAATTTATTTAAAATTGTTGAGACAACACAGTGGGAACAAATATCATGGTCTAAACTCAATATTTTGAAGTATTTTCAAAATGTCAAATTAGACCAATCATTTCTACATGCCATTGCTTCCTTTTAGGATAAAAAAACTAGGACATTTAAGATAAATATCTTTGAGATATGTCCTATAATTGAGGAATTTGAGGCTATTCTTAAATATTTGAGCAACCAACTAATGGCATTGCTCGCAGGCCAATTCGCCCACCATTGCCGCAGCCAACTGCGGCAGCTTTTTCGCCAGCGCATTTTTTCCGCAGCAGTTTTTTTTCGCCAGTGCGATTTTTCCGCAGCAGTTTTTTTTTGCCAGTGATTTTTTGATTAATGCAATTAGGTTTCGGTTTCCTTTTCTTAATGAATGTTATATTCAGTGAATAACTAAGAATTAATAAAAAAATCTTCTATAAATAATACAAAAAACAACACAAAAAGGATCAAGAAATCGAGGAAGAAATTGGGACGAAAATTGGGAGACAAATAGAGACCGAAACTGAGTAGGAAAGGCAGTGAATCAATTCGATTTTTTTTTGAGAGAGCAGAAAAACAATTCAAGTAATTCAAAGGCAGCAAAGCTTGTCTTTATTTTTGTTCATCCAAGAAAAAATTTTTGGTGGAACCAACAAATGGTGGTATGCATCAATTGTCAAAATTCTTCACGGTAGCCTAAAATCATCCCATTGTTTCTTTTAATTCAAAAACCCTAGAACTTCAATTCACTTTTTCTAAAGTTTGAAAACCTTAATTCGTTGCTTTATTTTCCAAAAAAGCTTCAAATTATTATTTTTGTTTCTTCAAAACCTCAAAACCCTAATTTGATTTCCAAATTCCCAAAATCCTAAATTGAGTTCTATTTCTTTCCAAAAGCCCTAAAAACCTCTTTTTTGCTTCTATAAACTTTAGAATTATCAATTGTTTTTCCAAATTCTAAAAACTAATTCATTCTCCAAAACCCTAATTCAAAAATCCTAAAACCCTAATTCAACTCCAAAACCCAAAATAGTGAACCCTAACTCCCTTAAAACCTAAACCCTAAAGTTTTCTAAACCCTAATCCTTTAAACCTTAAACCCTATAAACATCTTCAAACACAGTAAGCTCAAAATAATAATTCAGTAACCGTAAATCATAAATCTAAGTGTTTTAAAGTGTTCAAACCCTAATTTCATGATTATATATCTCAAACCCTAATTTTATGAATCAAATAACTTTACCAACTTTTTAAATCATAACACCTTAATCTATTTTAATTCCTTAAGAACTCATAGTAGCCTAATTCCATAAATTCCAAAACCCTAAACACATGAAATAAAGAAACTTAAATAGAAACAGTAGCCCTAATTTGAATCTTTATTTGCCTTATTCAATTTTATATTTGTTTATGCTTTGATTTTTTTTATATGCTTTAATTTATTTAAATTCAATGCTTGGTTTACTTAATTTATCATGGATGGATGTTTACTTTCTATTGATATTTAATACCTTTGATGAATAATTTATTTATGATGAATGGTTATTTACTTTTATCAATTTATTTAGATTTCCAAATGTTGTAAGAGGTATGTTTCCACTTGGTGGGTACCTCATTAGTTTAATATCATGTAATTTAAATTGTTTTTCTATTTTAGAAGCAATGTAAAGGATATGTTTCTACCTTTCGGTGGGTGTCCTATTTAGGCATGTGATGTAAGGACATGTTTCCATCCTCGGGTGGGTGTCCATTTATTTGTTTTGTTTGGACATTGCTCTGATTCTTTTAATATATTGATGCTTATTTTAATTATTGTGTGTAATATGGATAATATTGTTATACTTAAGAATTTTATAATATTAAGACCTGTAAAGGAGGCCGGTTCCAATGAACCGAGCATTGTGGGGGTGCTGGGCCATTTCTCACCTTCCCCACATGTATCCAACTTTCTGAACCCATTAGGGGGTTGGGGATTCCTTAGGAATCGAGTCATCCACCCCTTTCTTTTACTCAGCTCGTCCGGGTGGCTACTCCATTTTCTCCAGACTTAGGTCCATGTTCTCTAAGGGCCCGAGCCTAAACAGTGCCGAAGTCGCAAGAACCATTCCACCGGGAGTGGGGGCAAAAATTCCAGCTCACACTTGTCACCAATTCCCATGATCTTAGTTGAGACTTTAGTTAGGCTAGACCAATTTAAATTTGGATTATCAAGGAGATTGGCAGGGAGTCCGTTGTTGCTTTAGGTAACCGCTTAAATCGCCCTTTTTGATTTTCAGTTTAGCCTCCTTTTTTATTTATTGCTCTAATTTTTGCCTAGTCCGCCATTGCGGATTTTTGGAACTAGCAAGATTTCCTTATTTTTCCTAAGCTGCCCTTACAGGTTTTCTGTAACACCATACTCCATATAAGTACTACACATATACCTGGTATACGTACAGTAAATATATATAGTATAAAGATGTCACATTTCGTTACAATTTAAAAACCTTTAACATAGCTCAAACCACAATACATTAATTTAAAGAACATTTACAAAATCGATATACTTTTAATAATCTTATAAATATACAATAATCTTATCTTTCTCGAAACATCATTTATACAAATGATTACATTCTTGATAAAAGTACATCATAATTAAATTATACATGTATGCATCACCCTCTAGTTGGTCTCGACAAACTCTTACTCTTCTCGTGGCATGACGCAAGACTTTATATCTTTCATCTGGTCACCTGCGCGATCAAACAACCGCGCTAAGCCCGAGAGCTTAGTAGTACAAAAATATAATATACACATACATTATAAAAATATTAGCATATAATGATATATCAATTCCATGTAACTTTAGCTTATCATATCTTTTCTTTTAGATTGTACCTTTCATATATCTCAATTAAATCATATTTCAATACCCACATTCCACAACATACTTCATAACATTATTTTATTCACCATTTACCAATCATGAATAATATTTCCAGCAAGGCAATCATTAACACCAACCACAATCCATCACCAATACTCACAATCAACATATCAATACATACACATTACATATCATACCTCATAACATTGTTTAATTCACAATTCACCAATCATAAGTCACATTGTCAACAAAGTCAATCATAGATCTCATTATTCATCTAATTCAACATTTGTATATCACATGGACATCAAAGACAGACTCGGGCCCAACAGACACTAATTTGCTATTCTATTTTCAGAGTTAATGCTTTGGTTTTGTTTTCACATTTATCATTATCATTGACCCAACTAGGCTTCAAGGATTAGGTTCAACCAAGCTTCAAGGGGAACAAAGCATGCTAAGTATCAACCCAACTTGGCTTCAAGAACCAATCCAACCTAGCTTCAAGGGTTGTAACATCTCAATTAGGCTTCAAGGACTAGACCCAACCAAGCTTCAAGGGGAGTAAAACATGTTAAACTTCAACCCAACTTGGCTTCAAGGATCAAGCCCAACCTAACTTCAAGAGATTGTTACTAATATTAGGCATGCCACCAACAACAAACTCTGAGAATAGAATAACACATTAGCTACACAATTCATTGATTATTTCATCATCAATATCATTTTCAATTCTCATCATCATCTAGGCAACATGCCTTGTTTCTTTCAATTGAATCATCATAGCCAATCACAATGGCTTCACATCACATTTCAGTTAACATAGCCAATCACAATGGCTTCACATCACATTTCAGTTGACATAGCCAATCACAATGGCTTCACATCACATTTCAATCCACATTATAGCAATTCATCTTTTACATACATAATCATTTACCTCATCATATCCTTTACATGTCATATTCCATCATTGATATATATATATATACAACATCAATTACATTAACTAGGTAAACATATCATTCACATCATTATAAATTTCATTATACATACCTTTTTGGATGATCCTCATCTCTTTCACCCTCAAGAGTTACTCCCACCAAGCTATCCATAATCAATCACTTCATCCTCTTTTTGACATTTTACATATAGCCTCATTGATGTATATATATATACAACATCAATTACATTAACTAGGCAAACATATCATTCAAAGTGCATAACATAACATTGCTAAATCTCAACAATTCAATTAGGGCAAAACACAATTGATATGATTCATAGCTTTATGATCTTCCACATTCCTTTGATTAGATCATTCTTGTGTTTAAAACATATTTATAATGTTCATGTTTAAGTTTAGAAACAATGGAACCTTTGAAGAATCAAAACAATGTAAAAAGAAACAAAGTATAAAGCAATATGTAATTCATTTGTAGGACACGCCCAACCCATTTGATGGAACACGCCCGTGTCACTAACAACAAAAGAGGCAGTAGCCAATTCAAACAATTGACACGCCCAGCACCTTTGATGGACATGCCCGTGTCACTAACAACAAAAGAGGCAGTAGCCAATTCAAACAATTGACACGCCCAACTCAATTGATGAACACGCCCGTGTCTCTTCAATGCCTATGGCCGTGTCACCCATAACCAAAACCAATTCTCTTCTAATTGCACTCAAACACAATATTCATCATATAACATGCTTCAAATGAATATAATCAATGTTTTAAACACATATTCATCACAAGAATTACTTCACAACACATTAATATAACAATTAAACACATCTCAACTCAAAACCCTAAAATCAACATCTCCACCATTTCCAACAACAACCACTAATTAAACTCATAACTTAAAATCAATTTAACACTTGAACACACAACACAACACATCTCAAATCCACCAAATCACAAAATCATCAAACCTTACTTCACTTCCAACACAACTTCCAATTAAGTAAAGAAAACAAGAGAATACTTACCATCTTTCCAACAAAACCAACACCAATCCAATCCTTTAGCTTGTAATCAATTTCAATACTTGTAAACACATATATAACACACTAAATCATGAAATCAATCCATCACAACCTATCTCAAACCTTAACAAGGGAAAACAAGTAAGTACTTACCTCAATTGATGAATTCCACCAAATCTCCACTTAATCCTTTGATTCTTCCTTCAATTCTCTTAAAACCCTAAGGTTTTGGTGAAGATCAACTCATCTCTCTACCTCTCTCTCTCTCTCTCTCGTGCAAGAACCAAAAAGGAGAAGAAGAAGAAGAAGAAAAGAATATCTTCATTTCTTTTTTTTTCCTCTTCCACGATAGCCACATATATGTATATAATAATAATAATAATAATAATAATAATATAATTACTAATTACCAAAAATCCTCCACCAAGCATTTCATTTCAAGCAATTACTCATATATCCCTTATCACTTAACTTAGCTTTTGTCTCTTATGAACCCAATTAAGTAATTCCACATGCCATATAAAAATATCTCCTCTTGCATTGACTCTTTCTCTTTGACCATTTTATATGTTATATATATCACCATATACACAACATATAAACTTGTCTCTAAACCCTAAATTTCCCCAAAACACATATACATATATGTTCTTTTCTCAATTTAAACCAACAACAATAACAACAACAACAACAACATATAAAACTTCTGGGGCATGCATCGGGATATTACAATTCTCTCCCCCTTAAATAATTTCGTCCTCGAAATTATCAGTACCGTAACGATTCATTCTTAACAAAATACTATCTCAACTTTCATATGAAGTTAATTATATGCTCAAGTCATAGTGTCATCAAATCATATAATTTTAACTCTTCCCTTTCAAATCAACCGCCTTCTTTAAATTTCATAACTCATCATTCTATATGATTAGATATCTTATTACTTTCTTGATCAAACATTCAAAAGAACTCATTACATCTTTTATCAATGTCTTTACACAAGAATTAGATCATTATATAATACACTTATACTTCATCCAATCTTTATATTCAATATATTCTATTCCTTCACTTCTTTGTAATTACTCTTTTAACTTTATCCTTAAAAATCATTGGTTTATATCTTAGCATTAATTATCCCGTCATTACAATCACCGTCTAAATAGACATTTATCAAACCTCAATGGATAACAAAATCTTTATTTTTCACAAATGGAGTTATTTCTTTAGCACGCTTTTTATTTAAATTACATCTTAATACATTACCTTTCAACTTATTTCATAAATAATCATCTTTTCCCTTTTTATCATGATTTATAACTATTATAACTCCCTTTATTCACGTTCACTCACACTTTGAAATTTACATCATATACTTTATCATGCAAACAATTATACTCTTAACACAACTATACATGTCAAATCTCAATAATGATTCATAATCTTAGCCAATTCAGATCCATTGATCTATTTATCACAATATATCCACGTTCCAATCTTGCTCAATTCCAACCAACAATTTATTTATTCAAACTTATCATAAAATTTCACAATATTCATATATGTATTTATATAACTTAATTCCATTAGGGTAAACTTACATTCAATTCCTGATCTCTTCCAATCTATATTCAATCAAATTATCATGATAACCAATCACTTCAAATTATCTTAATATAATTTCCAACCAATTCTCATAAAAATTTTATACCATATTTACTATCTATAGCTCATTCACTTAAACCTCAAATTTATTCATTTATTCATCACATACCATAAACATGTTTAGTATAACTTTCAATCACATTTATATTTTCTCCCTTTTTAACATCTCCTCACATTTCATTTCTTTGTTATACTTATTTTGATTACCTCTTTGCCATAATATTCATAACTCGAGACATTTCCATAATTTCCTTTTCTCTCTTAACTATCATAAATATAACCAAATGCTTAACATCAAATTGATAAGATACAACTTTATCCATCATAACGTTTAACTATACTTTTCATCATAATTTCAATCTCATCAAATCTGTATTACAATCATTATATCTAAGACCCAAATCCATGGATAACAAATTAATCAATCAAATATACCGAACAAAACACATGGCTTAAGAGGTTAATATTCAAGCCTGGAACTCTCAAATCAATTTTGTTCTTTCACAATTTTATTCTCAATTTACAAATACAAGACTAAGGTGTATCTCAAGAATTACATATTTCTTCTTTACACTATTGCTATAACAAAAGTTAATACATTCCAACTCCATTTCAAACCACTTTGCACTCGATTATAATGTCTATCTCAACTTAATTCACGTTTCAACAATATTACTATATACATATTTAACCATATGTAATTTCTATAAAATTTCTTTTCGTCACTTCATTTCGAATCCATTTACAATCTCTTATAATATATAATTACATGGAATTTCCATATGTGAGCACTTTAGAACTCTAAATATCATATGATCATCAAATTCAATGCTCACTATAACAATTTTCACTGTCCAATATTATTCAAGTCCATTCTATACTCACTTCCATCTCATAATCCATTCCGCTTTACACAGTTCAAAACCTAATATCTCTTAGGTCCACTAATACATATTGCATCATTTCCATATCACTTATTCCATAATTATACCACATACATATTCATAGGTCACCTTCATAATGTGATTCACACATTTGTTTATATATCATAATTTCATTCATATTGAAAATCAATTCACATATCATATACATGTATACCCTTACTTAGATATTCTTATTTTATGTTTCTTTTTCACACATTCAATACAAATTTAATGTTTATCACTTTCCACTAAGACTTTAACTTTCCAATTTACTACTTTGCTTAAACTTCAATTTGCCAAACTCATCTTTTCTTAATATCACTTTAGAAACATCTTATGTATATATATCACAAAGCAAAGTCAAAACATATAATTTCTCCAATTATTAAGCTCATTTCAGAAATCTCAAATATCACATATTACCATCATTACTATGAGCTTTCACAATATCCCAGCATCTCACATTTCTAACGTTGCATTCACAATGTTTACATTAAAATAACAATATCAACTTATTCTTACTTAACCAATCTCATCTCTTTTCCTTTAAACAAAACCTTAACTTTATATATGTACACACTTCAAACTTTAGATAGTCACACTTTGTCTATAATAACCAACTCATTCAATATCCCACCATTCTTTCCTCATTTTTGTAACATATCTTTCAATAATAACAATCCAGCAATATTTCCTTTGTCTATTAACCCCAACATAAACCTTAATATAAAGAGGTTCAAAGTGTAGAAGAAAGAGTACATACTCTTATCTTAATTTGTTTTCAACTCATTTTCAAGTCTATTCTCTTTATGTTTGAATTCATATTATGTCCCACATCATATTACTCACAAACATCAACATCACACTCCATATTGCACACAACATGACATTTCCATATGCATCATCAATATACTTATATCACATTACATTTCACAATTAGTTTCTCATAATCAATTAGGCACTATGCCTCAATTATAATTCATTTCCAACATTATTGCCAACAATCATGGTTTCTCATCACATCAAAATGGTATACACATATATCATTAATTATGTTAAACATCTCATATAACACAAATATTCTACAATTCATATAATGCCACATCCGAGACCAACCTAGGTGTCAATGCATATGCATGTATTACCAATTGCATTTCAAAACTCTTCTTTTTGGTTCATTTTATGCGTTTCAAAACTTTTTCTTTTAATTTCACTTAGGCCGAGAATCTCGAACCTAAGCTCTGATACCAAAATAATTGTAACACCCCGATACTCCATATAAGTACTACACATATACCTGGTATACGTACAGTAAATATATATAGTATAAAGATGTCACATTTCGTTACAATTTAAAAACCTTTAACATAGCTCAAACCACAATACATTAATTTAAAGAACATTTACAAAATCGATATACTTTTAATAATCTTATAAATATACAATAATCTTATCTTTCTCGAAACATCATTTATACAAATGATTACATTCTTGATAAAAGTACATCATAATTAAATTATACATGTATGCATCACCCTCTAGTTGGTCTCGACAAACTCTTACTCTTCTCGTGGCATGACGCAAGACTTTATATCTTTCATCTGGTCACCTGCGCGATCAAACAACCGCGCTAAGCCCGAGAGCTTAGTAGTACAAAAATATAATATACACATACATTATAAAAATATTAGCATATAATGATATATCAATTCCATGTAACTTTAGCTTATCATATCTTTTCTTTTAGATTGTACCTTTCATATATCTCAATTAAATCATATTTCAATACCCACATTCCACAACATACTTCATAACATTATTTTATTCACCATTTACCAATCATGAATAATATTTCCAGCAAGGCAATCATTAACACCAACCACAATCCATCACCAATACTCACAATCAACATATCAATACATACACATTACATATCATACCTCATAACATTGTTTAATTCACAATTCACCAATCATAAGTCACATTGTCAACAAAGTCAATCATAGATCTCATTATTCATCTAATTCAACATTTGTATATCACATGGACATCAAAGACAGACTCGGGCCCAACAGACACTAATTTGCTATTCTATTTTCAGAGTTAATGCTTTGGTTTTGTTTTCACATTTATCATTATCATTGACCCAACTAGGCTTCAAGGATTAGGTTCAACCAAGCTTCAAGGGGAACAAAGCATGCTAAGTATCAACCCAACTTGGCTTCAAGAACCAATCCAACCTAGCTTCAAGGGTTGTAACATCTCAATTAGGCTTCAAGGACTAGACCCAACCAAGCTTCAAGGGGAGTAAAACATGTTAAACTTCAACCCAACTTGGCTTCAAGGATCAAGCCCAACCTAACTTCAAGAGATTGTTACTAATATTAGGCATGCCACCAACAACAAACTCTGAGAATAGAATAACACATTAGCTACACAATTCATTGATTATTTCATCATCAATATCATTTTCAATTCTCATCATCATCTAGGCAACATGCCTTGTTTCTTTCAATTGAATCATCATAGCCAATCACAATGGCTTCACATCACATTTCAGTTAACATAGCCAATCACAATGGCTTCACATCACATTTCAGTTAACATAGCCAATCACAATGGCTTCACATCACATTTCAATCCACATTATAGCAATTCATCTTTTACATACATAATCATTTACCTCATCATATCCTTTACATGTCATATTCCATCATTGATATATATATATATACAACATCAATTACATTAACTAGGTAAACATATCATTCACATCATTATAAATTGCATTATACATACCTTTTTGGATGATCCTCATCTCTTTCACCCTCAAGAGTTACTCCCACCAAGCTATCCATAATCAATCACTTCATCCTCTTTTTGACATTTTACATATAGCCTCATTGATGTATATATATATACAACATCAATTACATTAACTAGGCAAACATATCATTCAAAGTGCATAACATAACATTGCTAAATCTCAACAATTCAATTAGGGCAAAACACAATTGATATGATTCATAGCTTTATGATCTTCCACATTCCTTTGATTAGATCATTCTTGTGTTTAAAACATATTTATAATGTTCATGTTTAAGTTTAGAAACAATGGAACCTTTGAAGAATCAAAACAATGTAAAAAGAAACAAAGTATAAAGCAATATGTAATTCATTTGTAGGACACGCCCAACCCATTTGATGGAACACGCCCGTGTCACTAACAACAAAAGAGGCAGTAGCCAATTCAAACAATTGACACGCCCAGCACCTTTGATGGACACGCCCGTGTCACTAACAACAAAAGAGGCAGTAGCCAATTCAAACAATTGACACGCCAAACTCAATTGATGAACACGCCCGTGTCTCTTCAATGCCTATGGCCGTGTCACCCATAACCAAAACCAATTCTCTTCTAATTGCACTCAAACACAATATTCATCATATAACATGCTTCAAATGAATATAATCAATGTTTTAAACACATATTCATCACAAGAATTACTTCACAACACATTAATATAACAATTAAACACATCTCAACTCAAAACCCTAAAATCAACATCTCCACCATTTCCAACAACAACCACTAATTAAACTCATAACTTAAAATCAATTTAACACTTGAACACACAACACAACACATCTCAAATCCACCAAATCACAAAATCATCAAACCTTACTTCACTTCCAACACAACTTCCAATTAAGTAAAGAAAACAAGAGAATACTTACCATCTTTCCAACAAAACCAACACCAATCCAATCCTTTAGCTTGTAATCAATTTCAATACTTGTAAACACATATATAACACACTAAATCATGAAATCAATCCATCACAACCTATCTCAAACCTTAACAAGGGAAAACAAGTAAGTACTTACCTCAATTGATGAATTCCACCAAATCTCCACTTAATCCTTTGATTCTTCCTTCAATTCTCTTAAAACCCTAAGGTTTTGGTGAAGATCAACTCATCTCCCTACCTCTCTCTCTCTCTCTCTCGTGCAAGAACCAAAAAGGAGAAGAAGAAGAAGAAGAAAAGAATATCTTCATTTCTTTTTTTTTCCTCTTCCACGATAGCCACATATATGTATATAATAATAATAATAATAATAATAATATAATTACTAATTACCAAAAATCCTCCACCAAGCATTTCATTTCAAGCAATTACTCATATATCCCTTATCACTTAACTTAGCTTTTGTCTCTTATGAACCCAATTAAGTAATTCCACATGCCATATAAAAATATCTCCTCTTGCATTGACTCTTTCTCTTTGACCATTTTATATGTTATATATATCACCATATACACAACATATAAACTTGTCTCTAAACCCTAAATTTCCCCAAAACACATATACATATATGTTCTTTTCTCAATTTAAACCAACAACAATAACAACAACAACAACAACATATAAAACTTCTGGGGCATGCATCGGGATATTACATTTTCAACTTAGCAGACTTTTTTTTATATCGGTTCTAATTTTTGCCTAGACTGCCCTTATGGGTTTTTGAAACTTGTGAACTGCCCTAAATTTTACTTAGGCCGTCCTTGTGGATTTTTGACCTAACAGGCCTTTTTTTAAAATTCCTTTCTTATGCTTATAGTTTTGGCTTTAGGAGCATCTCTGCTTGCTCAACACTCCATCTATGGATTTTGCTAGATATTTGCCGCGACATCACTCTGCTAGGAAACTACTCCACCCTTCTTCCTCATATACCAACTGGGTTGACTGGATCCACTCACATGCTGCAGTCAACATCTGTTGGTTAGTACCTTGGTGGAAGATTTCTCATATCACCATTCGACGTATTTGATGTATGTTCCTCTTGCTGCCCTTCATTGAGGTACTTACTAAGATCCTCGCCGGCTTGACCGTCAGTATGAAGCTGAGCCTCGAGGTTATGAGTTTACTACTAACTTAGACATGCCTTGTCTGACTGAAGCCTTCTTGGATCGGCTGAAGTAAAGCTATCCTGTACGCTACACTTATTGTCTGCCATAGATTTTACATTTGTCAATTTCTTTAGAAAAAATATTGTTAGGATATAAAAATAATGAAAAAAATAATAAGAGATGTTTCTTTTCCTTTTATAATTTGTCATCATATTTCACTATTTTGTTTATTTATTTTGTCCATATTTGGTCAAATACTTAAAACAGTGCACATAGAGCAATTTTAATATTAATTTTGTTTTATTAAATTGGGGAACAACCAAACATAAAGCCAGCATGCACAAGATCACTCATGTTGCCAACTAGCCCTTTCAGATTTTCTAATTGACAGTTTTCTCTCTCTTAGCCCTAATTGTTGCCTAGCCCGTCCTTTCAGGTTTTCTAAAATAGCGGACTGCACTAACTTTTGCTTAGGCTGCCCTTTTGGGTTTTCAACCTAGCAAGCTCCTTTTTATATACATAAAACCTCTTCAACTTGTCAATGTTTATTGGCTCACTAAACTCATTCCGGTCCATGTCTGATAACTTGACTGCACCCCTGTTCATGACTTGCTTTACAATATACGGTCCTTCCCAACTAGGCCTAAATTTTCCTCTTGGATAAGAGACATTAGGCTTATATTGCCTCAACACTAAGTTGTCGACTCTAAACTTTCTGACCCTAACCCTTTTATTGTAGACTCGAGTTATCTTTCTTTGATACAGCTAATGATGATATAGTTCTTTTAAGGTCCTCTCTTTTAATAAAGCTAATTGTGTGTATCTGCTCACTACTTACTCCGTCTCACGCAATTCAGCTTCCAGGACCACTCCTAATGACTTGATCTCTATCTCAATTGACAATACTGCTTCCATCCCATAAACCAAAGAGAATGGTGTCATTCTTGTCGGTGTTCGCACACTTGTTCTGCATCCCCACAAAGCAAAAGGAATCATTTTCAACCAATCCCTGTATGTCTTGGTCATCTTGGATTAATCTGCTTAATTATCTTGTTTGTTGCTTCTACTGCACCATTTGCCTCCGGTCTATAAAGGAAGGATTAGTGATTATGGATTTGGTGCTTCGAGAATAAGTCCTTAACTGCACCTTGAAATTGTACCCCATTGTCCAATATCACACTATGTGGGACCCCATACCTGCAAATGAGATTCTTTTCAATACATTTAGCCATTTGTCTTGCCCCCAGTTTGTTGAAAGATTCAGCTTCGACCGATTTTAAAAATAATCCGCTGCTACTATAATAAAACGGTGACCTTTTAAAGCCATCAGATGTATCTCTCCTATAATGTCAATCACCCAAGTTGTAAAAGGCCAGGGTGAAGACATAGAGTGTAATTCTTTAGGAGGCATGCGATTCAGATTATTATACATCTGACATTATTGGCGTTTCTTCACAAACTCAATGCAATCTCTCTCCATGGTCAACCAGTAGTAACCTTATCAAATTATCTTCTTATCTAGGGCTAAACCACTCATGTGTGAACCACAACTTCCCGCATGTATTTCTGACTTGATATGTTCAACTTTAGGCTATCTCAAGCATCTCAAGTGCACCCCATCAGGCCATCTTCTATACAACTCTCCATGAAAGGTGATGTATTGTAAGGACCATCGCCTTATGGCTCTTCTTTCTTCCCTTGTTGCCCCCAATGGGTATTCCTTACTCTCAAAAAATAGTCTTATGGTCTCATACCATGTGTCATGGTCTGTATCAGTTTCCATGATTGTCTCATATTCATAGTAAGAAGTTGATGAACTAGTCAAAACTAGAGGCTTACGAAATAAATTTACAGGATTCTCCCATACTGAAGCCAGTGTGGCTAGGGCATCAGCCATCTGGTTTTCTTCTCTTTGTAGGTGTATAAACCTGTACACTTTAAAATTCTTCTTCATCATGGTCAAGCAATGGTGGTATGGTTTTAGCTTCTCTTCTTTTAACTCCCACTCTCCATTTACTTGGGATACTACTAGCAACGAATCGCCAAAGACTTGCACCTTATCAACCTTCATAATCATTAGGGTTTCCAAACCAAAAATACATGCTCCATACTCCACCATATTATTGGTCACCCTGAACTTCAACTTCTGGTCTAAAGGGATAAGCTACCTCTCAAGTGATTCTAGTATGACTCCCAAACCTGCTCCTTTCCTATTCACTGCTCCGTCGTAATACATTTTCCATCCTTGTACTTCTATGGCCTTTAAATGTTCATTAGGAAATTCTAAGACTACCTCTTCGCTATCCAGTAATGGTTGTTGGGCTAGAAATTCTGCCATGGTTGTACCTTTGATTATTTTCCTAGTTACATACTCAATCTCAAATTCTTCCAATATTATCAACCATCGCCCATACTTCCCGATAAAAGAGGGTGTCTCCTTTAAGTACTTCACCGGGTCCAACCTAAAAATTGCTTGCACATTATAAGATTGAAAATAATTTTGCAGTTAAAAGACCAAACCATAGTTATACAGGTCTTTTCAATGATACTATACTTAATTTCATAAGGCAGGAGCTTTCTACTCAAATAGTAGACTGCTTGCTCAACCCTCGACTCATCTGCTTGGGCTAGCATGGCTCCTATTAACTCTTCTTCTACTGCTAAGTATAGTAATAAGGGTTTACTGGGTTTATGTGGTTTTAAAATAGGTGGATTTAGCATATACTCCTTTATATGCTCAAAAGCCTTTTAACACTCTTCATTCCACATGACTAGCTGATTCTTTTTAATATATTTGAAGATAGGTTCATAGATCATTGTGAGCTTTGCTATAAACCTTCTAATGTATTGCAACATGCCAACAAATCCCCAAACTTCTCTCTCTATCTTAGGGGCTGGCATATCCCAGATTGCTTTAACCTTGTTAGGGTCAATCTCAATGCCATTTGGACCAATCACATGTCCCAACAACTTGCCTGAGGTAACCCCAAACACACACTTCTTTGGGTTTAACCTTAGTTTATACTTTATTGCTCTCTTGAAGAATAACTCTAGGTTTTGGAAGTGCTGCTCCCTTATGTCTGATTTCACCATCATATCATTAACATAAACTTCAACTTCTTTATGCATCATATCATGAAACAATGTGGTGGCCATCCTTTTATAGGTTGCTCCGGCATTCTTTAACCCAAACGGCATCACCCTATAACAAAATATTCCCCACATAGTAATGAAGGTAGTTTTAGCTTTATCCTCTTAGGCCATTAACAATTGGTTGTATCTAGAAAATCCATCTACAAATGAGTGTAGCATGCTAGAAGCTACACTATCAATTAGGACATCAATATGGGGTAAAGGAAAATCATCTTTAGGGGAAGCTTTGTATAAATCTCTATAGTCCACACAGACCCTAATTCTTCCATCTTTCTTTGCATGGGTACAATGTTGGCTAGTCAATCTAGATAATCTATCACTTCAAGGAATTTTACCTGTATTTGTTTACTGACCTCTTCTTTAACCAATTCAGACCACTCCAGTCTTAACTGCCTAAGCTTTTTTTTGATAGGTTTCATGTGAGTGTAAGTAGGAATCAGATTTTCGGCTATGTCTCGATCTATTCCAGGCATATCCACAAAAAACCAAGCAAAAACTTCTTCATATTTTTTAAATATTTTTTCAAATATCTCTCTCTCATCAGGAGTATGGTCAGATGCTATGCTAATATTTTTAGGATTTTTGGTTGTTTCCAAATTTAATGATTGTATATCGACATAGTTAATATTAAAGATGCTCATGTAACCACTATTTGAATATATGCAACCATCGGGAGAAACATTATACAATAAGCAAAATTAGATTTTATTGTATTCATTTTGGAAAAGAAAACATTATTATCCTCATATGAAGCGGACAAATTAAAATCAAAATCAAAATCATTGTTCTAAAAATCATAAAGCAGAACATCTTCAAACTTCTCTTCAACCAAGGCAGCAATCTCCTCTGAAGTCTTCTCGGTTTTTAGGACAGCTTCCTTCTCCCCTTTCAAATTGGTCTCCTTGTTGGCTAGCAGGGTGAGCTCTTTCTTCACTTGTTCCACTAGCTCGGCAACATCAGCAAAAATTTTAAAACCCGGGATCAACCTTCCCATGAGCATGATTGGCTCAAGCTTTCCTTGAAGTGGTCCCATGTCTGGAGCTTTGACAAAGATCTGTTCAAGTTATGGGATGCTTATCTTCTCATTCTTCTTTGGTTGACCATCTTTGCTAGCTTCTTTATGCCCCAACCCTTTCTTAGAAGTTTGAGTCTTAAAATCTGGAAGCTTTGTCACATCGGCCTTACCCTTTCCAAGACCAACACTAGGAAGGTAGTTCATGTTCTCCATCATATTCAAGACCTTGGAGTCCACTACTTCATCATCAAAAATTACAACTACTTGGAAACCATTGAGAGGCCTCTCTATCATTAGGAGCATGGACCACCTCATTATCTTTAGCCTTGATGACCACCGTCTCATCTCCATTAAGGAATTTGATCTTTTGATTAAGGGTAGAAGGAACTCCACCAAGAGGATGAAACCATGGTCATCCCAAAAGTAGAGCAAAAGTAGCAGGCATGTCCAAAACTACAAATTCTACCATGGACTAAATTGGACCAACCTTCACAACAACTTTGAATGTCCCTTTGGCGTGCCTCTTTGTATTGTCATAAGCTCTAATAGTTATCTCGGTTGGGCTTAGATCTCTTGTCGACATAGTAAGCTTTAGCAAAATTTTAAGTGGGTAAACATTTATGGCGGACCCATCATCAACCATCACACATGGAGTCCTTTTTCCTTTGACTTCTACTTTGATAAATAGAGGGAGGATGTGATCTCTCCCCTCTTTCGATAAATCCGCATCCTAGAATGATACCATTCCCACATCAACTTTGCTCTTTCTTTGAATATCTTCACATTTCATCACTCCTTCAACTTTCACGAAGTTAACCAGCTCCTCCGGTGTTATAGAGGTGGAAATTGGCATTCTAGCCAAGGCCTTGGCCATAGTTTTATGGTGCTTCTTAGAAGTGGCCAATAGGTCCCAATTGCTAACACTTGCTTGGGTTCTGTTCAACTGCTTAAGCATAGTGTCATCTTCATCTTCTTTGTTCCCAACTTTGACTTCCTTTCCTTTATTAGCTTCTACTTCCTTGGGTGTTGGTCTTGCATAATGCTTACCAGATCTTGTGTTCATCACTTCTTCTTCATCAAGCTTGGACCAGATCCATTCTTCCTTCTTGAGTTCAAGATCATCATCACTATCACTTGAATCTCAAAATTTGTTCACAACACAGATTACTACTTCTTTTCCAATCACAACTTGTTCAATTTTACTAAACACCACTTTTTCTTTGGTTACTTCTCCATCCACATCTTGGAAAGAAGACATGATAAAACATTCATGCAAACCTCCTTCAATCATGAAGGTCGCCGGTGGTGGCACCTTATTGAACCTTGGCAATGGATTATCTTTAGTGTTTGGCTTGTTGGGCTCGGGCAGCTTCCCATTATCAATCAAATTATGGATCTCGTGCCTCAACCTCAAACATTTATCCATGTTGTATCCTTGCATTTGATGAAACTGGCAAAATGCCTTAGTTTCAAAATTAGGTAGAAGAGGGTTAAGCAAAGGATGATGATTCAATGGTTGTAATAATCTCTTCTTTTGTAGCTAATTGAGGACCCAAGACAACGGCTTCCCCAATTTAGAAAATTGCCTTCTTCCTCTTTCGCCAGTAGCATTAACATCAACCAATTTTTGTGTCCCTTTTTTTTAGATTGGTAGTTTCCCTTCTCGTTCCTTCTCGTTGAAAAGCGGTTCTTCTCTCTTTCCCACTCTTCAATTTGTAGACCAGCTTGCAAAAGGTCCTTGAAAGCCTAAATGAGTGTATGAGACATACTTTCATGAAGGCTAGGTAACACCCATCTCATAATCATTCTAATTTGATCAGATTCATCAGGCCTTCTCTTGAGTAATGCAGCCTTATTCCTCCATCTATTCACATAGTCCATGATGTTATCATTTGGCCTTTCTCTAATGGACTCCACCTCTATTAGAGTAACTTCCAATTCAGCATTGTATCCATATTATTGGATGAAGGCCTTGTATAGTAGATCCCAACTCTTTTGAATGCCATCATCTAAGGTATTGAACCAATTTTGGATAATGGGATCCAATGAGAGCATGAAGTACCTTAGGGTTTGAGCCTTAGTAGCTCTGGTAGACTGCATAACAGTGATATACTGCATCACATGGAGGTGAGGATTTTTTGTTCCATAAAATTTTGCAAAGGATGGCATCTTGAACTTGTATAGAACTTCTTCATCTAGCTCAAACAATTTGTCAACCTCGGACATTTCTTCGATTTTCAGCTTCTTTTCAAACTTCTTTTCAAGGTCAGCAATCAGCTTCTCAACATCTGAAGTTTTAGTTTTCTCGACAGCTGATTTTTCAACAAGCTTTGGCTCCTTCTTCTTATCTTGAGGATCTTGGAAGTATTGAGCCCAGTCGTCATCATCATCAATGACTACCTTGTCATCATCAAAAGCCACTTCACCAACTTTAGCCTTTCCCTTATCTTTCTTGGTTCTTGTAGATGCTTCAGCGGTGTTCCCAAACATTGTTGCCATTTGATTCTTCATGATCTCAGATAGGGCCCCCTCCAATTCCTGCATCTTGACATCAAGGGCATCATCCGAAATCCTTTGAATCTGTTCAGGTTTCACTGCTTTTGGTAAGAAGCTAATTAAATGACTGTTGGATTCTTCATCACCGGCATAGGTTGGATTGTCGTAGGCTTTTGAACTGTTGTAATCTAGGGCTGTGTGCCAGAAAGGATCAATGATATGAGATGCAAATGTATGTATGCATGAATGCACAAACAACAAACAAAGATAGGTAGAACATCCCTTCCAACCTTATAACTTCCACACATGGATGGCGAGGCTCTTTTCCTAGGTATATGATTAACAAAATAACAACATGAGGTATCTTATTTTCAAATAATTCCCTCAGACATTTAATCAATAGTTACTTTTTTTTTAATATAGAAGTTGGTCCATGATAATTCCCATTAATTAAGCTTTAATTCATTGAATCTCAACTAAATTAGCTTTTATGCTATATTGGATTAAAACAAAATTAAGAGGTTCATCTTAAATAGATTTCTTATTTTACAGAAGTAACTAGTAGTTCATGCCAAAACCAAGCCCATGGTTAATAATTCTTGGTGTAAGTTAGGCTCACAATTGATTTCTAGCACTTCATAATTGACCTAAATGTTTGTAAGCTCTTTGTAATCTCTGATATAAAATAATTTTGTTGCAAAAACCCTTGGGTCATAAGGTAGAAACAATTTTTTAACCCATCTTAAAAGGTTTTAATGCCCCAAGATCTTCTTAAAAATTTTAAAAATAGTTTTGGTCTTTTGGATCTTAAAGTAAAAAGAATTATTTTTTAGCTTACAATATATGTAGGTCATATTAGAAAAAGAACAAACCAAATAAGCCATGGTTCAAACCAAGATATATCAATCATTGTCAAACAACAAGCATTTGGGGTAAAACCTAAGGAAAATAACTAGGCTAATTGCATGAGCTTTAATCTTTGGGTTGAAAGGTTTAGGCTTCCATAGCAAGCATATACCAAAAGGTACAAGGCTATGAGTAGCTATGCCATGCCTGATCTTCATACCTTAAGTGAAAGTATGGTATCCCTTACATAACATAACACAGGCGTCCTAACTCACGCACATGATGCAATCTAATATGATGCAATAGATAATATCATGAAAAAAAGAATAGAATAATATAAAGACCAACGAAATAAACTTCTCTTATCCCTAGTGGAGTCGCCATTATGAGCGAGGATTTTCCCCCCCACTCCTTATGGAATGGTTCTTACGACTTTGGCACTATTAGGCTTAGGGCCTTAGAGAACATGGGCCTAAACCCAAAGAAAATAAAGTCGCCGCCCAAACGGGCTGAGAAAATAGAAAGGGATGGATAACTCGATTCCTATGGAATCCCCAACCCCCTAATGGGTTTATAAAGTTGGGTATATGTGGGGAAGGTGAGAAATGGCCCAGCACCCTCACAATGCCCGGTTCATTAGAACCGGCCTCCTTTTCAGGTCTTAATATTATAAAATTCTTAAATATAATGATATTATCCATACTACATGCAATAATTAAAATAAAGTATCATTATATGAAAATCAAGGCAATGTTCAAACAAAATAAATAAATGGACACCCATCCAAGGATGGAAACATGTCCTTACATTGTCCATGTCTAAAACTAAATAGGACACACACCGAAAGGTGGAAACGCATCCTTTACATTAATTCCAAAATATAAAGATGATTGAAATTACATAAACACTAATTAATGAGTTACCCAATCATGGAAATATACCTTTTAAAATTTTTGAAGCCAAAACACATAAATAAAAATAAGAATCATTCATCATAAATAAATTATTCATTAAACATATAAATCAAAGATATAAATAAACCATTAATCAAAATATATAACAAACATGCTTCTAACTTAAATAAAGCAAATAAAGATATAAGTTTAGGTTTATGTCTCAATTTATGGTTTCTTAATTAACATTTAGGGTTTTGCGATTTTGGAATTAAAATAATTATTATTATTATTTGAAATTTTTAGCCTACTATAATGAATTTAGTAAAATAGAATTGATTAGTATTTTATAGTTTTAAGAAAATAGTAGGGTTTTTGGTTAATAAAATTAGGGTTTAGGGCTAATACCATGCAATGAGGGTTTTTAGAAAGAAATAAATTAGGGTTTGGTATTTATAAAAAATAATGTTTGTAGCTTAAGATTTTACATGAATTAGGGTTTAGAAAATAGGATCAAAGTTTTGTAGTTTAGAAGAAATAAACTTCTTTGAAGATAAATGAAAAAACTTTAATGAGGTTATTGTGAGGATATATTGCCTAAATAATCATGCACTCGAAATAACTTAAGCTAACAGATTACTGAATTTATTTTATATGAGTGACAATGCAATATCATCAAAACTGGCATGAATTAAAATCAGAGATGCATAGCTTACTAGAACTTTAATTAGATGAAGAATGAACATATTCCAGATTTAAAACAATCAAAACATATAGAATTTATTTAACTTAAAGCATACCGTCGTTTGTTGGCTCCACCAAAATTGTTTGAACGAGATTCTGGATGAGCTTTGGTAAAGACAATGAGTACAGTGCCTTTATAGAGTTTTATATTGTTGATCTTTCTCATCTATCCTTGCTATTTCTTTTTATTTATCAAGCTTGCTAGGGTTCATTGGTTGATTACAGAATTTTCCAGAGTTCCAGCAGCCAACCAAAAGCCAAAGGTTCCAAAAGATCTTTTTCTTCAGGCTTTTCAAACCTGTATTTATAATCACTCTCTTAGGTTAAACTTACAAATTTTCTTATTTAAGAATTGTTTATTCTAATGCTTATCAAATTCCTGGGTACGACACAAACCAATTCCATATAGAATTATAATTAATTTAATTCGATATAGACCGAGTCCGTCTCGAATTAAAATCATTTTATTTCAACAGAAACTAAAACCATATCGAAGTAGGTATCCAGATTCAACATGGAATTGAAAAGCAATTGTCCATATCATACTGGGAGAGCCCCATTTCTATATAGGGTTGTCCCCATATCAAAATTGGACCCCATTTTGATATGGGATAGCCCCATATCAAACTGGGGCTGTACCAATTCGATAAGGGGCTGCCCTATATCAAATTGGGGCTTCCAATTTGATATGGGGAGCCCTATATCAAATTGGGAGGCCCCTTATTCGATATAGGGCTTCCCCATGTTGAATTGGATGCCCTAATTCAAGATGGGGCACCCCAACTGCAAAAAACCATTCGGATTAAGTGAAAAAGCAACCAAACCTTCGAATCAAACTCGTTTTAGGGTTTAGTGCACCAGTGTCTTGTAAAAATCAACCAAATCTTCTAAAACAAACCGAATTAGGGTTTTAAAAGTTTAATTAGCTTATTTTAGGCCCTATTGCAATACATTAGTCCAATCAAAGGTTTAGAATTAGCACCGGACTAGCCAGGGCCAAAATCAAAGGTCTATATAGGGTTAACTAAAGAATAGTTAAATATTTTTGCAAAGGTCAACATAATCGATTAAAGAATGGAACTAGAGGCTAAAAAAAAGATGCAATTCTCAAGTGACAAAAGGTTTATGAAGCTAGAAGAGCTAAAGCTGATCTTTTTTTCCTTAAAGCATCTAGTCTTAGGTCCACAACCCTAACCTAGTTTTAGGTCAAGTGCCCTAATCAAGTCTTAGGTTGAGAACCCTAATCTAGTTTTAGGTTGAGTACCCTAATCCAATCTTGGGTCCAGAACCCTAATCCATTCTTGGGTCAAGAACACTAATCCAGTTTTGGATCAAACACCTTAATCCAGTATTGGGTTGAGAACCCTAATCCAGTTTTTGGTCGAGCACCCTAATCTATTCTTGGAATAAGAACACTAATCCAGTTTTAGGTCAATCACCCTAATTTAGTCTTGGGTTGAGAACCCTAATCCAGTCTTGTGTTGAGCATCCTCATCTAGTATCAAGTCGAGAACCTATATCTAGTTTAGGATTAAGCACCTAAATCAAATCTAGTCTTGGGTCGAGAACCCAAATTTAGTATTAGGTAGATAACCCAAATCTAGTCTAGGGTCAAGCACCCAAATCAAATATAGTCTAAGGTCAAGAACTAAAATCTAGTCTAGGGTTGAGAACCCAAATCTAGCATCCGGTCGAGAATCCAAATCCAGTCTTGGGTTGAGAACTCAAATCATTTTCAAGTCTAGAACTCAATCTGGGTTGTTGTCCCAAGATAGCAACCAAGACCGGGGGGGGGGGGTGAAATGGTTGGTTTGAAAAGTGATGGTAAATTCAAAATTCAATAACAAGAAATGTAAAAGATGTAAAAGAAGATTGAGTCGTGAATATAACAAAGAGCACAAAGATTTATAGTGTTACGAATTTATCTTGATCCTACATCCACTTCCTTAATAACTTATTAAGGTTTTCACTAGCTTTGAGTTTTTACAAGCTTAACTCTAACTTTGTGTTTTCTCTAGCTCACACCAAACTAGTACAATGGTTTGAGATCAATTCTCGCAACCCTTACAAGAGTTTTCCCTGACTCACTCTCACAACTAAGTCTTTCCAAGCTTACACTCAAACTTATAATGGGGTTTAATGGTCACACTCAACACTTAATCAATACAAATGTGATTTTGATGCAAAGAAATTAAAGATGTTAAAGTAGGCTATTACAATCAATATCTTACATAAAAATGAAGTTACTTAAGGTTTTTATAGCCTTCAAACCATGAAATAGTTGTTTGAGGTTAGGTCCAACATGTTTGATTCTTGTCTTCCACTAATTTGTTTGCCAGAGTAATTTCATGGTCATACTAGCATTGGTTTTGATCGAAATTCTATAATGGCAGTCGAAATAATGGAGGTCTGCTTGGAATATTTGAAATTATGCTTAATGCTCTTCCAAAAACTGGTCCATGTTGCTTCACTTGTAAAGTGGAGATGTAATGGCTTCTGACATGAATTATTTTTAAAGAGCCCAGTCGGACTTGCATCTGGTCTGGTTGGACTAACCTTGGTCTGTTCAACTTATGGATGTATCTTTGGTCAGGAACTCCATTGGATGTTTTGTACAAAATATGCTTCAATGTCTGGTTAGGATTCCTTGAGGCGCGGATAATCTGAGAAAATGGGAGTACTTCTGATCATGAAACTCTCTGTGTGAATTGTCTCTTTTTTCATCCAATAGTTTAGTCTGATTAATTCAATGGTCTGGTGAGATTTCAGGTGGTATGTTTAGATTTTGAAAGTACTCTCCACCATAAAACCTTCTGTGTAATTTTGCTCATTTGTACATGATGGGTCCAATCGGGCTTTTGAGTGGTCCGATGAGACTTTTTAACATTTCTTCAAAAAAATAACTTTCCAACAAAATGTAACTTGATACAAGTGTTAGTTTAATACAAGTTGATTTCCTAAGATCAAAAATAGAGTAATTGTACTAACACAGGTCCAGAACCCAAACCATGTTGGGTCCAGAACCAAAATCATTTTAGATCCTAGAACTCATTTCGAGACCAGAACCCAAACCAGTTTTGAGTTCACAAATCAATTTGGGTAAAGAACTGAAACCAACTTGGGTACAGAACCCGAACCTTTTTTGGGTCCAGAACCCAAACCAACTCGGGTCCAAAACGCAAATCTTTTTTTGGGTCCAGAACCAAACCATCTAACACTAGAACCCAAACCTTTTTTGGTTCTAGAACCCAAACCAACTTGGGTTTAGAATCCAAACTAGCTCAGGTCTAGAACCCAAAACATTTTTGAATCCAAAACTCAATTTGGGTCTAGAACACAAACCAACTCAGGTCCATAACCAAAACCCAAACCATTTTAGAGTCAAGAACCCAATCCGGGTCCAAAACCCAATTCAATCTGACCTTTTTGAAATTAAATTTCTTTTCACGCTTTGAATAAATTCAAAATTGGTTAATCAGCGGCCAAAACTATAGACCCTTAATTTTGATCTAGGTTAAATTTAAGAATAATTTGAATATAATATAAAATTTAATGTTAATAACAAGCCCAAATCAAGTTTGATAAATTTGGTTCAGTTTACATCAAGACAGCATTATTCGGCCATGGATAATTCAATATGGAGAAGCTCCATATCAAACTAGCCTAGGTCAATTTGATATGGGAAATTCCCATGTTGAATTGGCCTTAACCAATTTAATATGGGATGATCATATAGAATTGGCCTTGATCAATTCGATATGGGTAGGCCCCTCTTCTTGGTTTAACCAAGAATTCATCCAATGTTATTAAAATCCTAATAAGACTAGGATAAGTGGCAGGAGTGTTTGTTTTGGATTCAGATGGCTTAGCTTGGTCACCCTATTTGATGCTAATAAATATAAAAGCTTGGACAAGAATTATAAAGGTTGGTCAAACATTGAGGATGTGTTTGATTCATCATATTTATATTGGAGCAGCCAACATGCAGTTTTAGTTTTCTAAAAACTAATTTATTTAAAATACTAAGTAAATTCATTCGTCCATTATAATAAATGATTTGCATATTTAGTTTTCTAAGCTTGATTCATTTAAAACATTCATAGATTTATTTGGCCATTATAGTATCATTGAATAGTTTGCAAGTTAGGAAGTTGTTTTAATGTGGTAACAATAAAAAGTGTTAATTTAATTTAAATAGAAATAAGCTATTGAAGATGGTTTAGTCCAGTAGTCAAACCATTAGCAATATTAATTTTAATATAAAGAAAACCTTGGTCATAGTTCATGAAAACCCTAATTTGATCATCCAAAACCCTAAACTTGTTTTCAAAAAACTTAAACACCTAACCTTGGCTTTCGAAACCCTGATTTCTAAAAACCTTACTTTCCCAAAACCCTAAACCGTAGTATCCAAAATCCAAACTTCTAGATCCTCACTTACAAAACCCTTGTATAAATTACCTTATCGCTAATCCAAATTCCCTAAAATCTAACCCTAAATTCCCAAACCTAAGTTCCCTAATTTGTATATCCAATAAAACATAAAACCCTAAAACTAAAACCCTAGTTTCAATAATCCTAATCATATATTACATAAAACCATAAAATTAAAACCCTAGTTTCAAAACATTAGAAGCCAAGCACCAAAGTCCTAAGTTCCTAACCTTTATTCCAAAACCCTAATTTTGCATATTTAAAACATAATTTAAAATTAAACCATGAATTTAATTATTTTATCTATTATTGTATGTCTGTGATGGATGAAATGTTTGATTTTTTTTTACCCTCCTTATTTGAATGATTGAGTTATATTTCCTTATCATTATTTGGACATCAAATTGTAAAAGGTATGTTTCCACTTTGTGGGCACCTCGATTTTTATTATGTAATTTAATTTATCTTTTAAGAATTTTAGGACTATTGTAAAGGACACATTTTCACCTATGATGGGTGTCCTATTTTGTTTATTTTACTTTCTTTTTCGACTTTGGACACTGTAAAGGCATGTTTCCATCTTTGGATGGGTGCCTACTTTGTTTTTTTATCTCAATAACATGATGGATGCTTTTTATGTTAATTGCCTGTAATATGGATAACACTATAACACTCTAAGAAGTTTATAATATTTAGACCTAAAAAGGAGGGCGGTTCATTTTGAGCATTGTGGGGGTGCTGGGTTATTCTCACCTTTCCCATACGTGCCCAACTTTTTGAACCCATGAGGGGGTTGGAAATTTCTTAGGAATCAAGTCATCCACTCCTTACTTTTTCCCGGTCCGTCCGGGTGGCAACTCTATTTTCTATGGGTTTAGGCCCATGTTCTCTAAGGCCCTGAGCTTAACAGTGCCAAAATTGCAAGAACAATTCCACCGGAGTGGGGACGAAAATCCCCGCTCACATAGTGACTTTTCCTATTCTTTTAAGCTTTTCTTGCATCCTTTTTGTTTTGCATCGAATTTTCTTTTAATTCATCATCACTTCTTACTTACTTTGTGCTAAAAATCATATTTTGTTAAATCACGCTTCTAAATGAAAATATTGTAACTTCACAAAGAAAATATATTAAATTCTTTTGATAAAAATAAAAACATAGTAATAATAATCAAATATAAATGTACAAAATATGGTTTTATCAAGTGTCTCCCACCATGTAACACTTAGTCTTACATAACACTTAAAAATGCATTTTCGGCAAGTGGGTGGCTTTAATACCATTTATAATGACTTGACCTATAACTAATTTCAAATAACTTGCTTGTTTTAAGGCCCAACATTTACTCTTAAAATAATTAACTCAAATTATTTAGATAGTATTGAGTTGGCCTATATAAATAACTTTTCTTCTTCCTACATGGGAGCAAGGATTTCTGCTCACCACTTCTAGTGGAATGGTTCTTGGGACTTCGGCACTATTAGGCTTAAGACCTTAGAGAGCATGGGCCTAAACTCGTAGAAAAAAAAATGGAGTCTCTACTCGGACTGGTAAAAAAAAAAGAAAGGAGTGGATGACTAGATTCCTAATGAATACCCAACTCCATATTGGGTTTGAAAAGTTGGGTACGCATAGAGAATGTGAGAATGACCCAGCACTCCCACAACTCCTAGTTTATTGGAACCGACCTCCTTTTTAGGTCTAAATATTATTCAATTCTTAAATATTATAATATCACCCATATTACACACAATGCAAAAGAAATAAACATTCAACATCTTATTAAAATAAAACATATAAAATAGGCACCCATCGACGGATGAAAACATGCCTTTACAATGTCCAATGTCCAAAATACATATAAAATAAAATATGACACCCAACAATTGGTGAAAATGTGTTCCTTACATTAATCCCCAAAAATAAAATTAAAGAAACAAATTAAATAAACAAGGCACCCATAAAGTAGAAATGTGCCTTTTAGAACTTTAAAATCTAAATAAACAATTATCCAAATAAATTAAACCATTCAAATATAACAATTAAAAAAATCCATTATAAACCAAATAAAATTAATTATTCATCATAAAAACAAGCAATAAATTAAATAATCAAAACTAGGGCTTAAAGTATTAAATATACAAAATTAGTGTATACATATTAAACTTAGGGTTTGTAAGGTTAAAAAAAAATATGATTTTAGGGCTTTAGTTTAGAAATTAGTGCTTAAGCTGTGTATATTAGGGTTTTAGTGTAACACCCCTTCCCAACCTACATGTGTAAGCCGAGTAGAGGCGCCACACTATCCTAACATTGCTACCAATTTACTTTGTCAAATTTTAGTTCCGATTTTTACAGAAATTTTGCCATAGTTTCGCCTAGAAATTTGGATCCCAAGTGTCGACAAAACTTGTTTTTCTGATTTTTGAAAACACTTTACACAGACCAATGTGAATACCATCAAATTTAATGCACTCCCAATGAATTCACCTTATACCCTCAACTACAAATCTGCAAGAAGAGTTCACACTTCTAATACAACCTAAAGTAGAGATTTATTATTATTACATACTACTAACGTACAGTATAACATAGTAATTCTCCATCTTATATATATACATATACATGCCACAACTAGCTATCTCATAATGGAAACTAAGAGATCTACCCTGAGATTTGCTGTGGGCTGGTCGTTGCTTCCCCAAGATTTATCTACTACTCCGAACCTATGAGTCAAGGAAAACTTAACTTGCTGAGCATTGTCGCTCAGTGGGTACTTTACCAATAAAGAACTTCCGACTCTTAATTTTTAAGTTTACATAGTTACCCCTAACTTTTGAGAAATTTTCACTTAGGTCCTTTTGATATCCCTTCCTGACCTTGCTGTTTTTCTTTATTAATATCTTTTTACTCACAACTCCAAATTAAGTAATTCTTATTCCCACTGAAACTAGACATCCGGGGATACATTGTGTCAAAATTTCAGGTCGATCCGAGCTATATCTGATTTTTGACGGTCCTTCGACTTCAAGCCTATTATGCTGTCCTGAGGCAGCTTGCACATTGTCTACTAAATCTATCCTATCTTATTCTGTACAACTCCAAATTGAATAATTTCAAGTTATAAATCTAGCTAAGACACAAATAAACAATTAAGTCTTCTTTGAGACTCTCTAATTCTGTCATTAACTTGGATGAAATTCGAACTCAAGTTATAGGTCATGTTCTGAACTCCTTTGTTCTAAGCCTAAATCATATCCTCTATGTCTGTTTCTTACCAATCTGGGATTTGGGATGTTACAAATCTATCCCCCTTAATTTAAGCTTCGCCCCGAAGCTTACTCATTCTATATACTTGATGTTCTTTAACTACTGTCTATTGCTTTTGCCACTCTTTCACCTTATTCACTTGATTGCTCTTTGTCATATTTCTATATTGTTTACGCATTGCCTTATTTTGACTGAGATTAACTATTTTAAGATTCAACATGTTTTACCTTTTATATTCTGTTTTCTTCCCATATCTGCTCACTTGCTGTTTATTATTCTACAAGATTATCCAATAGACTATTATGTGGTTCAACATGCTTTGACTTTTGTCACAATTTCTCATTTGAAACATCACTATTACTTCTCTTGTATTTCCTTCAACTTCGATTCATGTTTGTTCTTTCTTATTCCTTCTTGTACGTTTTTCACTTTCTAATGTATTCATTTCTAAGCTTCCTTCTCTTTGCATTGTAGTTATTATTTATTTACTTCTTACTGAATTTGTATGTCCTATGTATATTCGTGCAATGTGGTAGCATTCCTTAAGTATCAACTCATCTGACTTTCCTTGTGTTGTCATATATACATCTCGAATAATAGCTCATGGGTGATCAGTCCATGATACCATTATTCTCGAAGTACTATTTATTTCATTACGTGTCTCGCTCTATGTTGGTTACGGCCGATCCCAACATAAGGTGAGAACATCTTTCTTTTTTTATTACATTTAAAACTCTTTCTTTCCTTTATTTTTCGAATATGTTTCAATTCACTTTCTGTTTATTTTCATATATACTTCTTTTTTTTCTCATCTGTATATTATCACATATTTTTCTTACTTAGCTCCTCAAGGTAATGACAGTAGAATCAAAGTGGGATGAGACAATACCATATGGAAACAGCATGGCATGGGTGGCCCTCACCACTGAGTATATATATCGGTGCCAGATAAATATCAAACCAGTGGCCCTCACCACTGGCCCCAATGGCCCTCACCATTGAGTATAAATGTTAATGCCATATAAATACACTCATCCCAACTCTGATTCAATCTGAATTACCAAGGTAAGCATATCTTTCTAATATTTTATTCTCTTACCTTCATTCATATCAATGCACATATAGGCACAAAAATTCTCAAGTTGTCAGAACACATTACCAAACATTTCCAACACAAGTTCAAATAGTTCATTATATAAGGAACACATGATTTCAACCAGGTAAAGCATTAATCCTGGAGAATCTAACTAGTTTTGCTTCCTTTTCTTAGTTCTCAATTTTATTTTCTATGATTTTTTTTTCTTGCCGTACTATTATTCTTCACTCTTTCAATTTTAGACTCTTGTATTATGGTCGGTATTCTATTCGTTATTATTCTTTCGGTGCTTTTACTACTTACCTCTCATAATTGCCTTAACCTTTATTGCATAAATTTCTCAATTTTTTTTCTTCGTGCATATATATGAGTGTGAAGAACCCGAATCTATTAAAACGTAAAGCAGAACTCCAAACATAGACAACTGACCTGCAATCACGTCTACCGCTTCTTGCGACATCTAAAGAACAGAGCAAAACATATACAATCCCATCATACGTAACGACCCAGACCAACAACATTATCTTATCCTAGGTGGCACGTATATAAAGATCCCATCATCAACTAACTACCCAGAACCGGCTAAACCGGAGCTCTGATACCACTAATTGTAACACCCCTTCCCAACCTACATGTGTAAGCCGAGTAGAGGCGCCACACTATCCTAACGTTGCTACCAATTTACTATGTCAAATTTTAGTTCCGATTTTTACAGAAATTTTGCCATAGTTTCGCCTAGAAATTTGGATCCCAAGTGTCGACAAAACTTGTTTTTCTGATTTTTTGAAAACACTTTACACAGACCAATGTGAATACCATCAAATTTAATGCACTCCCAATGAATTCACCTTATACCCTCAACTACAAATCTGAAAGAAGAGTTCACACTTCTAATACAACATAAAGTAAAGGTTTATGATTATTACACACTACTAACATACCATTGTAACATAGAAATTCTCTTTTATATTTATTCATATACATGCCACATCTAGCTAACTCATAATGGATCTAAAAGATCTACCCCTGCGATTTTGCTATGGTCTGGTCGTTGCTTCCCCAAGATTTATCTACTGCTCCGAACCTACGAGTCAAGAAAAACTTAACTCGCTGAGCGTTGTCACTCAGTGGGTAATTTACCAATAAAAATAACAGTAGTATATGAAAGTATTTGAAATCAAAGGAAATAATTAAATCAACAATCAACCCACTTTATACCAATAGAAATCATGAAACATTCAGTGTGATATTCTTTCAATAATGTAAAATCATAATTCAAACTCATTTGCATTATATAGTTCAACGAAAAATAATGTCTTTGATTCAGGCTCTACTGGTATATAGGGAACCATAGTGATAAGGCAGTAGGCCTCCCCACTGTAACATAGGTGGCCCTCACCACCGATATCAGATCACAGGAATGGGCCTCCCCATCCTGGTTAACCAATGGGCCTCCCCATTGGCTTCAGTGGCCTCACCACTGAATAAAATATCATATCACAATAATGAGCAGTACTGCATGCGTTAGTATAGTGCACCATACCCTTATATACCACTCCCACTATCCAGTAGAGTAAAAAGATTAAAATGATTCAAGAAATCAATTTAAATTCTCATTGCACTTTGCCATTTATGCCGCGCAACACATTCTTTAGTCAAACCATTCCCCTTTTTTGCATATTTAATATCCACAATAAACATATGAAACATTTCAAAGCATTCCTCAAAATATCCCAAATTGACCAAATGAATAGTGTTGCGGCGAGAAAAATCGGCAACGCAAAATGACATGACCAAATGAATAGTAAAATCTGGGTTTTCGTCAAAATTTCAGTCCACTTCAGTTATGTATTTGACCAAGTAAATGATCTTATTTTTGGCTGAAATTTTACAGAAAACTTATTTCATATGTTGACTAATTGCATGTAAAATTTCGTTGAAAAATATATTCGTTTGCTGCCCCAAACAATTGCCACAAAAATAGTCCAGAAGCTGTCACTTTGGGACCATTTCGGCCCAAACATTTGAAATGCATAGGATAGTTTATTTTTCTTTTGCAAATCAATATTAAGGCTTCTTTATAGTAAAGTGAAGATTCAAACACTTCCTTTTAGCAATTTTTGCAAGTTTAACTCAAATCAAACTAATTAAAGTCCAAACAACTTACTAAATCAACTTGCCAAATTTTCTCAAAACATTTGGTTTCAATTAAATTTAACAACCCAATTTCCATAAGAAAACAAGAACATAACTCAAATATTTAATTTAAACTCAATCAATATATTTAAACATCAATTTCAAAACTTCCATAAACCAAAGTTTGTAAGCAAATAGAATTTCTTTTATGGTAAAGCACCAAATCAAAAGTAATTATTCAAAGGTAAAGTACCAAACCTTATTTCTTTAATTCCTCTTAGCTTTTCCTTCTTCTCCTTCTTTAATTCTTTATTTCTCCTTCAATAAATTCAAGATACAACATAAACCTTAAAATTTTAAAATAATAAGTTATCCTCCATTTCCTTTCTAACCGAAACCCTAATCCAACCTTATTAATCTTTATACATCTTGATTCTTCCATTTAATCAATTAATCTCATCACTTACTTAATATTTTTCCAATTCCACATAAAGACTCTAATTTCCAATCTTCTAATAAATATATAACTACCTAAAATTAATACTAAAATCAAAGTCTACTTACTAGAAAATCTTAAAAACTTACCTTAAAAATCAAATTTGGAGAAACTTGGAAGTCCTTTGGTGTTTCCCTTTGTTGTCAAATTTTGCAAGTGGAAAAGAGAGAAATTGGTTCTTCATATCACATATATTTATATACAAAAGAAATGATGATCACCTTATGTGTTGGTTAACCTCTTAAGACCACTTGTCCACTTTTTTCTCTTTCTTCATTTATTACACATTTATTACACATGCTAAATGCTTTCTTTTGATTGGCCAACATTAGATTTTTATTAGTTTTCTTTTCCTTTACTTCTTTCCACTTGTCCCTCTTCCCATTGGATCTCATAAAGTTGTCCCGGGTTACTCATCCGGTCCCGACACGAAACCGGGCCCACTTTACGTTCCGGCGATTAATCGATCATATCTTTTAAACTGTATAGTTCCATGAGTCATACTACATATAGTTTTGATCCTCTCGACCTCTACTTTCTATTTATAAGGTCCATTTTAGGTTTCCAAGTCATTTTGAAAAATTACCAATAAGCCCTCAACTTTTTACAAAATTCCCTTTAGGTCCTTTCTTTGCTCGGGTTTTCTCTGGCTCTGTTTCTACTGACGATCGTTTCATATTTAACCCCTTGTCATCCTCTACATACTCATGTTTTTATTTCCTACTTTAAATTCATGTATAACTTTAATTGATAATGACCAAAATGCCCCTAGTCAAAATGTCTTCATTTTTCTTTAACGGGACATTTCCTGGAAAAACCGTTATACGTTGTTGCGACCCGATTAATCTCTACAATATTCTTCCGGGGTCAGATATGGGCACTATTAAGAACTTCCGACTCTTAATTTTTAAGTTTACATAGTTACCCCTAACTTTTGAGAAATTTTCACTTAGGTCCTTTTGATATCCCTTCCTGACCTTGCTGTTTTTCTTTATTAATATATTTTTACTCACAACTCCAAATTAAGTAATTCTTATTTCCACTGAAACTAGACATCTGGGGATACATTGTGTCAAAATTTCAGGTCGATCCGAGCTATATCTGATTTTTGACGGTCCTTCGACTTCAAGCCTACTATGCTGTCCTGAGGCAGCTTGCACATTGTCTACTAAATCCATCATATCTTATTCTGTACAACTCCAAATTGAATTAATTCAAGTTATAAATCTAGCTAAGACACAAATAAACAATTAAGTCTTCTTTGAGACTCTCTAATTCTGTCACTAACTTGGATAAAATTCGAGCTCAAGTTATAGATCACGTTCTGAACTCCTTTGTTCTAAGCCTAAATCATATCCTCTATGTCTGTTTCTTACCAATCTGGGATTTGGGATGTTACATTTAGGGTTTTACGAATTTAGGATTAGGGTTTGTATGGGTTAAGGTTATGTGTTTAAGATTATGGTTTTTATGAATTAAGGCTTCAAAAATAGGGTTTTAGAAAATTTGGGATTTAGGATCATAGATATTAGGGTTTTGGATGCTAGGGTTTAGGAAATTAGGGTTCTAAATATTAAGGCTTATGTGTTACATATTAGGGTTTTGGGTTTTGGCTTAGGGTTTGGAAATTTTTTTTAAGGTTCTGCGTAATAGGATTTGGAAATTAGGTTTAAGGTTTTACAAACTATGGTTTGAAAATTGGGTTTGTGGTTTTAAAAATTAGGGTTTCTTTAGTTTTAGAAAAATATGTTTAGGTTTAGGGTATCAAAATCTGGCTACTATGATTATATTACTATACTCTAGCCACTGGATGCTTGATTTGAATAAATAATACATGAGATAGATTATTACTGGATGTATTTAAATAAAGATACAATAGATGTAAATTGATGGTGTTATCAAACAGAGCTTGCTATACATAAAAAAAAAAAAAACAAAGCATTGGTAGATATAAATTTAATGAATGTAACTCACTGTGATTTTAAAGAATTTGGGAAACAAAACTACGTTCTTTACCTCCACCCAATGTGTTATATTGAACCAAGCTTGTGTCATTGAAATCATGAATCAATGAAAGTATTTGCCCGTGCCTTTTGTTAAATTGGTCTGTGTTTGATTCTTGCTTCTTATTTAGTCATTGCTAATCCATGCTAAATTGCTCCCCCCCCCCTATCCTCTTCCTTTAATCATCTATTTACAGGCAGATAATGGTTTAACCCTAATCTACTAATCCAAATCTTAACTGAAGTCTATCTTAATTAGGAAATTAAAATTGCTGACATAATTATTTTAAAATTAGGGTTCATGTAGATTAGGCAAGTCTAAATCGATATAGAGCCAGGTCATGTCAATTTGGAGTGCCCAAATTGACATGACTAGGCTCATGATGCCTTAGACCCATCCTAGCTCAAACCAGTCTATAATTTTTATTCTTTGGACTGAACAAATTTAATTTAGGCTTTTTATAAGTTTAACCAATTTAATTTTAAGCTTTTAAATTAGGTTAGGCTCTATAAAATTAAACTAGCCCAATGCATAAAATTAGGTTTAGGCTCTTTAAAATTTCAATCTGAGATTTTAATAGAAGAGAGCAAAAAGCAATATGACTTTTAACTGATCTTGGATATGGATGGGTTTTAGACCCGAGTGTGACTTTTGGTTCTTGACACAAGGGTGGATTTGGGTTCTCAACCCGGTGATGGATTTGAGTTCTAGACCCAATACTAGATTAGGTTCTAGACCCAAGACTGAATTTGGGTTCTCGACCTAAGACTAGAATAAGGTGCTCGACCCGAAACTGGATTAGGGTTCTCGACCCAAGACTGGATGCTTTAAGAGAAAGTAGATTATCTTTAGCTCTTCTATCTTGGTTGACCCTTTATCACTTGAGAATTATTACTTTCTTCTAGCTTCTAGTTCAATTCTTTAATAGATTATGCTGACCTTTTGTCAATTGAGAGTTCTGCCTTTCTTTTAATTGGTTGTTCCATTCTTTAATAGATTGTGGGTCATTACCTTTCAAAAAATGGATCTTTATCCTTTGGAGATTGGGTCTTTACCCTTCAAAATGGATCTTTATCCTTTGGAGATTAGGTTTTTACCCTTGAAGATGGATTTTAATCCTTTAGAGATTTGGTTTTTACCCTTCAGGATGGATCTTTATCCTTTGGAGATTGGGTCTTTACCATTCAAGATGGTTCTTTATTCTTTGGTTTGCAACCCCGATTCCATATCTGCTTTTGATTGTTTACTTCATTGGGTGTATGCTTCTCAAATAATAGGGAACACAAGACAATAAAATGTAATGTGATATGCTCATTTATGCACGTATGCATGATATGTATGAGTGATACTTATAGTGATTAATTTACAAACCCAGGTATTAGGCCAAATCACTCCCATTGGTTCTTTCCACATTCTTGTTCAAGTCTTGCATTAGAATAATAAAAGGCTTCTCATCTATGGCTTTTATCTTCAAGACGAAATCATGAGTAGTGGGGGCCCAAGCTGCATAGTTAGAGACATGAGAAATATCCATTTTGGCTCATTTTCTTCATGACCTTGCAAGTGATCCTTTCATTAGACAACTTTTGCCCAATATGTCATTTGAGGTTTGACAGTACAACATATTTCCCTTAACTAGAAGGTTTATGTAACAAGAAAATAATTTTTTATTTTAAAAATCAGATGTTGGCCTTGATAGTTTAGTGTCAATTTACTTTAGGAGTCGACTTTCCCAAATTAACATATCTATAAGATGATAACCCTAGTTACCATACTAAACTCGGGAGTCATTTCCATACGAGTAGGAACTATTGCATTTCATATAGGCACATATACATTACTTGGCCAAGGGTCTCATTAGGTTTAAATATTGTCTATCTCATATGCATGTTTTTTCAAATAATCTCCACTAATAGACTCTACCTACTAATAGAGATCAACAGGTCTTTAATAGTCTTGAATTGGTGTCTATAAGGGACATGGTTTAAGTGAAGGCCATTTTTAAATTGGAGCTATTGTGATAGTGCTAACAAACCCTCACATTGTAAACATCTTTGTTGGAACTATACATTGTTGGAAGCATTCTTAAATTCTACGCACCATTTTTTCCTGCTAGGCATCTGGTTATTTGGCTTCATAAAAAGATAGGGCTTGAATGTTCTTCTACCATTTGGAAGAAATATGTATTTAATTAGTATGATCTTGATCTTTTCTTTTGCAAAAATTAGGACCATTATTTAGCCTTTTTGCCCTTTGGAATATCAAGTCTAAGACTTTCAAGATTACATACTCAAAAATGTGTTGGATAAGATGGTCATTCTCTTATCAAGCCAATTTGTCCTCAAAAATTAAGTGGAAGTCTTTTGCTGCTTTAGGTAACAAGAACTCTGTTAGCTTTCTTAATCGCCCGTCTTTGGGTTTTATTTTGCTCTTTCTCTTTTTTTCTTTTCTTTTTTTTCTTCTTTTTTGTTTCTTTTTTCTTATTTTTTATATTATTTTTTTGCTATTGTTTTTTTTCCTAGCTCTAAGAGAGTTGTCTTGTTAGCACCATTATATACTTCTAACTATTTATGTCTGATTTGAGTGAGTCTGCTTCGGTGAGAATGGTCGGTGCTTTGATAGATATGAGATATTGAGTCCAATTTAGGTAAACTTTAACTATCTTTGTGGTCTTGACTATACTTCCTTTTCCTTCATCCTCTTTAGTCTTTACTACCTTAGTGATCATTAGACTTGTCATAAGTGTCACAATAGCATATGGTTGGTTGTTGGGATTAAAAGCCAATAAAAAAAATAAGCTAAAAGTTCATGAACGTTCAAAGGGACAACTAGGGATTGATATTTAATTAGGTGGATTCTAGTTATTAGCTTACCAAGCAATGGCTAGATCATTTATATCTTAAATAGGTAGAATTCAATTTCACTTCAAAAGTTTGTCAAAGCATGTTCTAAGATTTACTAGGACCTAAACAAAGGTAATTTTGCAAGAGCCCTCTCTGAGTAAGCATAATCATGATGCATAGATACACTAATTTATGAATATCAAGGTAGATTCATCATTGGTTAAGCACCAACATGAATATAGAATAATTAAAAAATTAATGAAAGTAATTTATTCAAACAATCTTAACTTGAAAAAAATAACATAATTGTTCTAGAAAATATTAAGGAAATAAAATGAAATAAGAAGCAAACAAGCTAAGAGAAGTTTATTTAGTTGGAGTTAAAATGATTCATCTACTTGGACATGTCAGGGGCAAGAGCCAAAAATAGCAACCCCTTCGTCAATTCCATTTATATCTTGAAAAGGTGAATAGACAAAACTTTCCATCAATCCTCAATCTATCATGAAGGTCACTAGTGGTGGTACTCTTTCAAATTCAGGCAAATAATTGCTTTTGATGTTGGGCATGTTAGGTTTAGGTAACTTTCCACTTTTACTCAAAATTTGGATCTCATATTTTAGTCGAAAACATTTATCTATCTCATGTCCTTGTGTCTGATGAAATTGATAAAAAGGGTTTAATATCAAAATTTTGGCAGTAAAGGATTCGGCAATGGCTATAACAACCCTTTCTTCTGTAGTTTTTTGAAAACCCAAGGCAAAGGTTTCTCTATATCTAAAAATTGTCTTCTATTTGCTTGACCATTTGTATTGACATGTACTGCATTTTGTGTGCTTTGAGTGCCAAACTAGTTGTTCCCTTTCTCATTCCTTCTTGCAAAAAAGCGGTGCTTCTCTCTTTCCTATTTTTCTATTTGTAAGCCAACATGGAAAAGATCCTTGAAGTCTCTGATGAAAGTGTGGGACATCCTTTCATGAAGGTTAGGCAGTACCCCTCTTACTATCATCCTAATCTTGCCTGACTCATCTGGCCTTATTTTAGCAGTGTAGCCTTGTTTCTCCAACACTTTACATAGTCAATAAAATTCTCATTTTACTTTTGTCTAATTGACTCTACCTCCATTAGAGTTACTTCCTATTTAACATTGTACCCATACTGCTAAAATAAATCCCAATTCTTTTTAGTACTTTCCTTTAGGGTGTTGAACCAGGTTTGCACAACAGGATCTAGTAAAAGCATTAAGTACCTTAGAGTTTAATTTTAGTAGCTCAGGCAGACTACATGGCAGTGATGTACTATTTGACATGCAGATGGGGATTTTTGGTACCATTGTACTTAGCAAAAGAAGGCATCTTTAACATGTAAGGAGCTTCTTCATCTTGCTCAAATAGCTTGTCTACCTCCGACACCTTTTCAGTCTTTAGCTTCTTTTCAAACTTCTTTTTCTACGTCATCAATCATTTTCTCTGCATTGAATATTTTAGTATTTTCAACAGTTGAGTTCTCCATAACCTTTGGCTCTTTCTTCTTATCTTAAGGATCTTAGAAGTATTGAGCCCAGTCATCATAATCATCAACTACTACTCTATCATCATCAAAGGCTACCTCTCCAACCTTAGCCTTTCCCATGTCTTTCTACTTCTTAGTACTAGTAGATACTTCAACAGTGTTCCCCAATAGCACATCCATTTGGCTTTTCATGGTCTTAGCCAGGACCCCCTTAGTTCTTCCATCTTGGAGTTGAGTGCATCATATATCATCCTCTGAAACTGTTAAGGTTCCATTATTTTTAGTGAGAAGCTGACTGAGTTGTTACCGGATTCTACATCACTGACATAGTTTTGAGTTGTCATAGGCTCTTGAACTGTTGTACTCTAGGGCTGTTAGCAAGAAAGGATCAATGACTTTGTGATGCAATGCATGTATGCATGTATGTATGTATGCACAAATAACAAACAAACAAAGAGAGTAAGGATGTTCCTTCTAGCCTTATATCTTCCACACGTGAATGGCGAGTCTCTTTACCTAGGTATATGGTGAACAAAATATCAACATGGGATATCTTATTTTTGAACAATTCACTCGGATGGTGTAACCAGTAGTTGTATTCATAAACATAGAAATCAATATATGATAACTCTTATTAATTAGGCTTTAATCCATTTGATCAACTAAAAATATCTTTTATAATATATTTGGAATTAAAACTAAATTAAAAGTGTTTATCATAAATAGATTTCCCATTTTAGAAAAACAACTAATGATTCATGCCACAAAAAAGCCTATGATTAATAAGTCTTTGTATAAATTAGGCTCGCAATTGATTTTAATATTTCATAATTGAGCTAACTAGTTATAAGACCATTTATAAGTTGAATGAAATGAATAATGGTTTTGTTCAAAGCCCATTATGAAAAGGTTTGCTTAAAAATAAATTTTTGGCCTTGTATTTGGGCCATAAGGTAAAAATATAATTTTGGACCCACTTTAGAAAAGGTTTTATGTCCAAAGACCTTCTTGAAAAGTTTTGAAAATAATTTGTCTTATGGGCTCAAAAGAATTAAATTGTTCTGGGTTTTCAATATAATTAGATCATATTAGAAAAAGAACAAACCAAATAGTCCATGCTTCAAACCAAGATATATCTATCATAGCCAAACAACAAGCGTTTTGGGTAAAAACCTAAGGAAAAAAACTTGGCCAATTACATGAGCTTTAGTCTTTGGATTGAAAAGTTTAAGCTCACATAGCAAGTATATACCCAAAGGTATGAGGCTATGAGTGGTTATGCCATGCTTGATCTCCATACCTTGAGTGAAAATATGGTATTCCTTACATAACACAACTTGGGTAATATTGGCATCCTAACTAATGCACACAATGTATTCTAAGTGATGCAATGGATATTATCACAATAAGAAAGAATAAACAATATAAAGAACAACATAATCAACTTCTCTTGTCCCCAGTGGATTCGCCACTATGAGAGGGGATTTTTTCCCACACTCCCAGTGGAATGGTTCTTGCGACTTCAAAACTGTTACACTTAAAGCCTTAGAGAACATAGACCTAAATTCAAAGAAAATGGAGTAGCCACCTAGATGGGCCAAGAAAAAGAAAGGGGTATTCCTAAGGAATCCCCAACCCCCTATTGGTTTCAAAAAGTTGGGTATGCATATGAAAGGTTAGAATGACCCAACACCATACAATGCTCAGTTCATTGGAACAAGCATCATTTTCATGTCTAAATATTATTGAATTCTTAAATATTATAACATCATCCATATTACACACAATTTAAAAGAAATAAATATTCATCATCTTATTAAAATAAAAAAAATAAAATAGGCAGCCATCAAAGGATAGAAACATGCCCTTACAATGTCCAATATCCAAAATATAAACAAAACAAAATAGGGCACCCACCAATTGGTGGAAATGTGTCCCTTAGATAAATCCCCAAAAGTAAAATGAAAGACACAAATTAAATAAACAATTCACCCACAAATTGGAAATATGCCATTTTATAACTTTTAAATCCAAATAAACATTTAGCAAAATAAGTTAAACCACTCAAATATAACAATTAAAAAATATCCATTATAAACCAAATAAAATAAATCATCCATCATAAAAGCATGAAATAAATTAATTAATCAAAACTAGGGCTTGAAGTATTAAATATACAAATTAGTGTTTACATATCAAACTTAGGTTTTGTAAGGTTAAAAAATATGATTTTAGGGTTTTAATTTAGAAATTAGGGCTTAGGCTATGGATATTAGGGTTTTAGGGTTTTAAATATTTTGGATTAGGGTTTCTATGGGTTAAGGTTATGTTTTTAATATTATGATTTTTATAAATTAAGGCTTAAAAATTAGGATTTTAGAAAATTTAGGAATTAGAGTTATAAATATTAGGGTTTTAGGAAATTAGGGTTTTGAATGCTAGGGTTTTGGAAATTAGGGTTCTAAATATTAAGGCTTAAGAGTTATAGATTAGGGTTTGGAGTTTTGGCTTAGGGTTTGAAAATTATGTTTAAGGTTTTACATATTAGGGTTTGGAAATTAGGTTTAAGGTTTTACAAACTCGGGTTTGGAAATCGGGTTTAAGGTTTTACAAACTAGGGCTTTTTTAGTTTTAGAAAAATATGGTTAGGGTTTTAGGTATTTTAATCTAGCTACTATGATTATATTGCTAAACTTGGGCCTCTGGATATTTGATTCGAATTAATAATACATGAGATAGATTGCTACTGGATGTATTTAAATAAAATACATTAGATTTAAATTGATGGGTTATCAAACAAAGCTTACTAGACATAAATAAACAAAGCCATGGTAGATATAAATTTAATGAATGTAACTTGCTATGATTTTAAAGAATTTCAAAAACAAAACCTTCGATCGTTGGTTCCACCCAATGTGATATATTGAGTGAAGCTTCTGTCATTGAAAGCTTGAATAAATGAAAGTATTGCCTGGTGCCTTTTGTTAAATTGCTCTATGTTTGATTCTTGTTTCTTGTTTAGTCCTTGCTAATCCATGCTAAATTGCTTCTCCTATCATCTGCCTTTAATCATCTATTTATAGGCAGATATTGGTTTCACCCTAATATGCTCATCCATATCTTAACTGAAGTATATCTTAATTAAGAAATTAAAATTGCACACCAAATTGTTTTAAAATCAGGGTTAATGTCAATTTGGCATGTCCAAATCGACATGGAGCTAGCTCATGCCTATTTGGAGAGCCCAAATTGACATGACTAGCCTTATGTTCATTTGGATATGCCAAATTGACATGAGCCAATTTGGGCACTCTAAGTCGACATGAGCATTGGCTCATATCGCCTTAGACCCATCCCAACTCAAAATAGTCTAAAATTTTTAATCTTTAGACCGAATAAATTTAATTTAGGCTTTTATAAGTGTAACCAATTTAATTTCAAGCTTTTAAATTAGGTTTAGGCTGTTTAAAATTATAACAAACAAAGTTATGCTTCCTAAATTTAAACTGGCCCAAATTTAATGGTCTACACTACACAACTTATGTAAGATTCTTTCATGAGTGGACATGGATCCTAATCAGTCCACACCAATGTTTCCTAACCATATGTTCCAACTTTCTTTTATGATCTTACTTAATATATCAATAAAATATATGATGGAAAAATCATGCAGATGTCACATCAAATGTGTTATTGCTATAATCAAAAGATTATCTCTTCAAAAAACATTAATAAAAACAAGTCCTCAAGATTGGGCAAACTTTGAAGGAAATCAAATAGAAAAATTGCACATTCACCAGGAAAAAGCATAAGCTCAATTACTTTCACTTTACCCAGGAAAATCATGCATGAAAGTTTTATTTTCCACAAGTCTTTGATGGAGTTCCATTTCAATGTTCATTCTTCTATGCTTGGAATTGCAACTCAGGAAAACATTAAAATAACAAATAAATGATAATAACACAAAACTGAATTTGGAGATAATAAATGTTCCATCAGTTTCATTCTTTGCAACTAAAAGAAAGGAACCAACTAAATGAAGCAATTCATAAATGTTGGTTTTTAAAAGAATACAAGAAAGAGTAATGGAATTTAAGCAAGACTTATATGTATTTCTTATTCCATAAAAAATAATAATGAAGCCTTTTGTAGGCTTTACATATAACAAAATCAAGATTATATAGAGAAAAATCTGCATATAATTATTTAAATATTCTATTAACTACTAACATAATCATATGAGCTAATTTTAATTCATATTTATTGTAGTTTTGAATAATTTTTAAACACACTCATTTGTTTCAAAATTACTTTAATTGCATATCTTCATTTCAATTTGTTACAGTTTATGGACATGTTGATAACTTCATCATGTTCAATTTTGAGGCATGTTGGTCTTCATTGTTTTCAGTTTAAATACTTGAAAGAACTTCATAAAATTTTCCCTTTTAAAGACTTGCTTAGGTCACATTAACCATATTTTAATTTATAAACTTGATGGTCCCTTGAATGTGTTTATGGTTATAATTGTGATTGTGCTTATGAATATGAGCATGGTTGTGGTTTATGGTTATGAATATAGTTATGGTTGTGATTATAGTCATGACAATGGATATGACTATGGTGAAGGATATTGATGTGGTGGATAAGCTATTTGAGCAAAATTAAGGGGTTCCCTTCAAGTTCAAAATGCCTCATTTTGCTAAGTTTAATGGAATAAGAAATCCCTACCTACATGTCAAGTAGTATATTACTGCCATGAAATCTGCCAGAGCTACTAAGGCTTAAACACTAAGGTATTCACACTTTCATTATACCTTGTTGTGTAAAATTGATTCAATACCTTAGAAAAAAAATACTCAAAATGATTAGGATTTACTATACAAAGCGTTTATCCAACAGTATAGGTATGATGTTGAATTAGAAGTGACTCTGATAGAGGTAGAATCAATCAGACAGAAATAAAATGAGAACTTTATTATTATGTAAAGAGATAGAGAAATAAGGTTGCACTTCTTAAAAAGAGACCATATGAGGCTGATCATATTAGGATGATAGTAAAGGGTGTTTTTCCTAATCTTCGTGACCGGAAGTCTTTCACCCTTATCAGAGACTTCAAAGATCTTCTCCAGGCTAGCCTATAAATAGAAGAATGGGAATAAGAGAAGAACCATTTTTCAAAAAGAAGGAATGAGAGAGGGAATTATCAATCTGGCAGTCAGGGTACGAGCACAGAAATAAGTGGATGTCAATACAACAACTAGTCAAGCAAATAGGAAGCAATTTTTAGATTTGGGGAGAACTCTATCTCGAGTTTTCAATAAGTTATAGAAAAAGGGTTGTTATAGCCATTGGCTCCTTGACCTTTGTCGAATCCTTTAACACCAAAATCCAATGCCAAGGCTTTTTGTTAATTCCATCAAACACAGGGGCATGAGATAAATAAATGTATTTGGCTAAGGCATAACATCCAAAATTTGATTGATAGTGGTAAGCTACCGGAGATTGGGAATTTTTGCCTCCACTCTCGGTAGAATGATTCTTGCGACTTCGGCATTATTAGGCTCTAGGCCTTAAAGAATATGAGCCTAAACCTAGAGAATATGAGTCACCACTTGGATGGGTCAAAAAGATGGAAAGGGGTGGATGATTTGATTCCTAAGAAATTCTCAACCCCTATAAGATTCGAAAAGTTAGGTATGTGTAAGGAAGGTGAAAATGACCCAGCACCCGAATAGCATCCAATTCTAATAAGTCAACCTCCTTTTTAGGTCTAAATATTATTTAATTCTCAATCATATTATAACATTCTCTATATTACAAGCAATGATCAAAATAAATAAACATTGCATTAAATAAATCAAACAAAATAGGCACTCATCCAAAGTTGGAAACATGCCCTTACAACCCTTCAAATGTCTATATAAGTAAATAAAATAGGGCATCCATCGATTGGTAGAAATATGTCCTTTATAATAGTCTAAAGTACTTAAAATTAAAATAAGCAATTAAAATAAATAAGGCACCCATAAAGTAAAAACATGCCTTTTACTTCTCCCTTAAAATCCAAACAATGATAAATAAACATAATCGAATCATCCATCGTAAACAAATCATATCATCCATCATCAATAAATAACAATAAGTCAATGATTAAAATTAAGGTTACACCATTAAATTAGGGTTAGATTGCAAAATTAGGGTTTTTAACTTATAATTAGGATATTAACTTGCAAAAGTAGGGCTTTTTTTTCTTCTAAAACTAGGATTTGATATGCAAATTAAGTTAAAACATGCAAATATAGGGTTTGATATGCAAACTAGGACTAAAACATGTAAAATTAGGGTTTTAAAATAAAATTAAAATTTTGATTTAAAAAATTGGGGTTTTAAGGCTAAGGCTAAAATCAAAGCATGCAATTTAGGGTTTAATCCTAAAAAGTAAGGTTCGATCATATAATTTAGGGCTTAAAATCTAAGATTAAGGTTGTGAATTAATATCCCATAACACAATAATGAATATATAAAGATAAATGATGATTAATTTACATGAATGGGTCTCAGGTGTTGTAATAAAAAATTAACAAATAACAACTAATAATGAGGATGATTAATTTAAAGTAGATAATAAAATCAAACCTATGTTGTTGGCTGCAGCAAGTTTAATTTGATTGAACCAAGCTTTGTTTATCACCTCAACCCTGTAGAAGTTGGAGCTTAATGATGTTATTGTCCGGATCAAACTAAGTTTTTAGTTAGCGATTCGTTGATATAAGGATCCCTTGATGTTTAGGCTGCTGTCTCTTTTTTTTTATTTTATTTATATCTCTGTCTATTGTTTATGAGTTTTTAATTGTGGCCCTCACTCATGACTTAAACCTCCTTGCGGCTGCTTTTTTTTGTATTTGTAGGCAGCCCTATGGTTTAATCAAGTTTACCAATCCTAAACCTGCTAGAAGAGTTCCTTGATTATCCAAACCTAATTGAGTTTTGGCATAATTAAAATTGAATCTAGCATGAATTAAAGACTCATGGTGAATTGGCTTCGGCCAATTTGCCATTCGCCATGGGCTAACCTCATGGAAAATTATTTTGGCCAATTCACCTTGATCTTGCATGTTGGTATAAGATTAGCTCAGTTTGGGCTTTTAATATCGAACTAGGCCTAATTCAAGCATTTAAAATTGGATCAAACTAGATTTAAGCTTTTAAAATTGAAGCAGACTAGGTTTAAGCTATTAAAATTAGATCAAACTAGGTTTAAGCTTTAAAAATTGGATCGAATTTGCCTTGGCCTCTTATTCGGGGCAAAAATTAAGGGTCTACAGTCTTACCCCCTGCTTGAATAATCTTTAATTTATTTAGAGAGTAAAAAAGGAATATGCCTTGATAAGTTTAAGCTAATCTTTGTTGCTTTGATAGGTTGGGTTCTAGACCTGCAACATCCTGATTTTAGTTCTTGACTCATAAATTAGTTTGGGTTCTGGACCCGTGAAGTGGATTGAGTTCTAAACTCATGAATTAGTTCGGGTTCTTGACTCAAGAATTAATTTGGGTTATGGACCCATGAATTTGTTTGAGTTATGGGCCCATGAATTGGTTTGGATTCTAGACCCATGAATTGGTTTGGGCTCTAGACCCGTGAATTGGTTTGGGTTATAGACTGGTGAATTAATTTAGGTTCTAGACCCATAAGAGACTTGAACTAGTTTGGGTTCTGGACCCACAAGAGACTTGAACTAGTTCAAATTTTAGACTCATAATATCTGCAAATTCATTTCAAAAGTCATCAAAAAATTTGGCTATTTATTAGTTGCTTGTTATATCGGGTACCTCCTTACATACCCTTTCACCTTGTGTGGAAAAATATTTTTACTAATAAAAAGTACTTTTTGGCATGCATAAATAAATATGAATTTACTCTTAATATATTTATTATCAAATTGAGTTTAATTTATTTGTTCAAGTGTTTATTAGGGTTGATTCCAGGAACTTTTGACACGTTGGGACCTTATGGTTATTTAGGCCAAAATCATGGATGAAAGACAAGGGAAGAAGCTATTTTGGGTCTTCAAGTGACACGCCCAGTGATATGTTTGTGTCAGTGGCCGTGTCATTCAACTGCTTTACAGAAGCTTCGACATGCCTAGAGACATGGGTGCGTCACGAATGTGCCATTACTCCTAACTTACAGAAGCTGTGACACGCCCAATGACACAGGCGTGTCCCTAACTCAACATTGCAGTAGCAACAACATGCCCAAGGACATGGGCATGTCACTACCCATGTCATTACAGTTTAAAACAGCACTATTGACACACCCATAGACATGGGTGTGTCCATAGGCATGTCAAGAAAAAATCTCTGGGCTATAAAATCTGAGCTAAAGAGCGAATTAGGGATCCAGCTTTATTTTCAGAGCTGACTTCCTGAGAAAAAGAGAGTTTTTGGTAGCCAAGAGTGAAGGTTAAGATCCAATTCATACGAGATTTAATCCAAGATTCGAGGATTGAAGAGAAGAAACACAAATCATTCATTATTTATTGTTTGAATTCTTTTACTTGTTTTCTCTATTTTGGTTTTCTGGTTATGAACATGAGCTAAACATTTTATCTATCTAGATATTGATGAACCCTAGCTTTATTCTATGGATTGAATAATTCTTATTAAATTAAATCATTTGATTGAGTTGTTTTATCCTTTTGATTCTTAATTTCTTATTTCCAATTGATAATAGCATGCTTATTGATTGTTTGCAATTTTTATATTATTGACTTGAGAAAGCTTGATATGAATAGAATGCTCATTAGGATTGAGGGTTGATTGAAGTGCTAGAGATAGACTTACAATACCCTTTGGTTTAAAGTTTCTTGTTCTTATTACAAGATCTATTTAATTATGCTTGAGAAGAGATTCCTAGCATTCTACTTAGTGATTAGGGATTAATTCACTTGAGAGAGGTTTTAATCTAATTTAGGGGAATGCCAATTAAACTCCATTATTTGATTTAATTGAATTGATATACATAAATGTTTTTTATGGCTAGGGGGTTCAATATTTAGATAGTATTTTCATCATCAACTTTTGTTGCACAATATTCCATTTTTCTTCACTTTAGTTTATTAAGTAATTTGTCTTTTATTTTAATCATCACACAAACTATTGATTTGCTAAGCAACAATTGAAATTTGCACTAATATTTGACCTTGTCCCCATTGGAACGATAAACTACTCGCTATTTTATTACTTGAGCAACCCGTGCACTTGTGGTATCACTGTGATAGCATAAATTTGCCATCATAATCCCTAACTGCTACTAGGTTCAAAATTTTGTGTATGCATGGGGAAGGTGAGAATGACCTAACACTCCCATAGTGCCCGATTCATTGGATCGAGCCTCCTGTTCAGGTCTAAATATTATTCAATTCTTAATTTTTATAATATTATCTGTACACATGGAATTTAAAGAAAATAAGCATTCATCATATTGGTGAAATAAATCAAACAAATTGGGCACCCATCTAAAAATGGAAGCATGCCCTTATGATGTCCAAATGTTCTTGCAATAAGTAATTAAAATAAGGCACCCACAAAGTAAAAACATGCCTTTTACATATCCCTTAAAATATAAAAAATTAAGCAAATATAATTAAACCATTAATGGAAATTTTAAACATTCAACTCATTCATAGTAGACAATTAATTTAGACAAACAATTAAATATAAAACTAGGATTTCAATTGATGTAATTAGGGTTAAACTAGGATTAAGACATGAAATTAGGGTTTTTAAATATAAAATAAGATTTTAAACCTAAAACTAGTGTTTGGAATATTAAATTAGGATTTTGATCCTAAATATGGGTTTTTAGGGTTAAATTAGGGTTGCAAACCTAAATCTAGTGTTTTAGGGTTTTAAATATGTAAATTAGGGTTTCAAGTGCACTTAAGGCTAAATCATGCAAACTAGAGTTTTGGAAAATAAATCAAGACTAAAATATACAAATTAGGGTTTTAACATATGAATTAAGGTTTGAAAATATAAATTAGGATTTTGGAAACAAAATTAGGGTTTTAATCTAAACCTAGGGTTTAATATGTAAACTAAACTAATACATGCAATATAGGGTTTTAAATCTAAAATTAAGATTATGGTTTAATGTCTTAGAATATAAATCTATGAAGTTTGTTTTCCTAAGATGGCAACTAAGAGGGAGGTGAACCTGTTGATTTGAGTAAGTGATGCAAAATTAAAAATTTGAAACAATAATATTAATAAGATGAAGAAGGAGTATAGTAGAGAAGAATGAACACAAGTAGTTTATAGTGGTTCAAATTACCTCAGTGTTGCATCCACTTTCTTAACAACTTGTTAAGGTTCCACTAATCTTAAGTTTTTACAAGCGCAACACCAACTTAGTATTTTCACAAGCTCACACCCAACTTTTACAAGGTTTGAGTATTATCCTCACAACCTTTCAAGAGTTTTCCCAAGGGTTACCCTAAAATCTAAATGTTTCAAAGTTAGCACTAAATTTGTGAAATGGTATTTTGATGCTCACACCCAACACTCAATTAACACAAAAGTTAATTTTGATACAAGGAATTGAAAGTTTATTTGTCTTATCTATATCAATCACAATTATCCTCAAACATGATGTTTCTTTTGATATTTATAGACTTTAGGTCTTAAACTAACCGTTTGAAGTGGTTTATAGATGTTTGGTTCTTATCTTCCACTTAAATGGTTACTAAGAGACATTATGCTGTTGCCATATCCATTGGGCGGTCACATAATTTTAAATTTTCTCTAACGGCTATTTCCAATGGTACTATTTGGATGTTTGATAGGATCAGACAAACCCATCCTGCCATGTCTTATAGTCACACAAGTGATTTGTGCGATCGCACAATACATAGTTACCATTTGATTTCAACTTCTTCTACCACATGCCCAATTATAATTTATCCATAATGTTTGTTACTAAAATTTAAATTTCCTTGGTGTGGTGCAGTCGCACAAATAGTGGGCTATCGTATAGGTGTTTGTACACCGTGGCTCAACTGCATATGCTGACCGCTATTGCTTCTGTAAGTTTTGAGATTTTACACATTTGAGTTATACGATAGCTCGAGGATATGGAGAGATCAAATAATTGGCTCACATTCAAGCTTCAACGCAAACTAAGACCATTATCATCTCTTTGACTTTTGTGATTTTTCTTCAATACTTAAGCGGTCGCACAAGCATCTTGGGCAGTCACACAATTTGTAGCGTCCAACTTTGGCCATGATAGTTACCATGATCTCTTCTATGATTTAAGGATTTTCTTTCCCTTGGCTTTTATACCGTCGCTTAGTAGGTTGGGTGGTCGCATAAGGCCTAAGACAGAGTACCTGTAAAATAAACTTATTTGATCTTTATTAGCACACATCAATTTGATTATTGGGGATCAAAATAAAGTTTAATTGTCCAACAATCTCTCCCTTTTTGACTTTAGAAATCAAATTGAATTTAACATTTATAAGTTGTAAAATAATCAAGTGCATGCTTCAATTTAATTTAAATACAAGTCTTTCATGATAATTATTGTTTTATTTTGGTTCTAATTAGTTCTTATTAGTTGTCCCCCCTTAATTTATTCTCCCTTTCAATGTTTGCAATGTGTGTACAATTTAGTAATTAAATTCATGTAACTTTTACAATTTCGACATTAAATTCATGTAACTTCTCCCCCTTTGACAAAGGAAAAAAGGAAATAAAAGCAATATCATTAAGAAGAGAAATACAAAAGGAAACATCATTTTTTTTAACTTGAATTGCAATATAAAGTGAAAGATAAAAAAAATGCAAAATAGGGAAAAACACAAAATGGAAACAAAATAACTAAAGACTAATCATTGACTTTCTCTTTTCCTTTTCTTGATGGAGGAGGAGGTATAGTGCCTTTTTCTTCATTAAAGGATGGAGTAGGAGAGTAGCCATGTAAGGATTGGGAGGATACTTCATAAGGGTTCTTAATGTGTTCACTCACATATAATTCAGTTAACTTACATTGTGGAAGATCATATTTCTATTGCATCTCATAAATGTCATGGTGAACATGAGATAAGAGATCAATCTTCATGTTGAGTTTAGTCATTCTCTTAGCTATATCCTTCTTGAAGTGAGTGAATATTTTATAGATAGTGGATAGCCTTAAGAAAAGGCTTCATGGTTTTATAGGATTCACCCTTTTCTTTTGTAGGTTTAGTTTGTTTGGGTGTGTGCTTAACCTCAACAATTATAGGTTTTCCTCCTTCTTCTTGTGTCATGTGATACCTAGGCCTTTTCCTCTCTCTATGATCCATACCTTTGCTGCCAAAGATGTACTTATAGTGGTCATCAACATTTTGAATGCATCTTGCATGTTCAATGTAATCTTGGTGTAGACCCTTAATTCTTGCCCTAAGCTAGTCTGGTCCAAATTGAGAAAGGCCTAAGCCATGATCGGTCCAGTTTTATAAGGCCCGAAAAAGGTTGTTTCAACTTTTAAAGCCCTTAAACGATTTGATCAAGGGTTGAAGTAGGTTCTGGTTCAGTTTGGATCATACCATATCGAATTGGGTTTATTCAATTTGATATGGAAACATCCATATCAAATTAGAATGACTCTAATTTGATATTGATAGCCCATAATGAATTAGAAGCCATTTACTTCGATATGGAAGCCTTCCATATCGAATTAGATGGAATTAAATTCGATATGGATTGCCCATATCAAATTAGATAAATTATAATTTTGACATGAGGCGCATCCATATCGATTGGTCTTGCTAATTTGATATGGACCTTGATTCATGTCGAATTAAACTTGTTTTAATCTGATATGGTAATGGTTTCATGATGAATTTAAAATACTTGAATTTGATATGCTTCTAATTTTGAGTTTTAATCAGAGTTGTGCTTAAATTGGAAATACTAGTTAAGCTCAGATTAAGTTCGATCATGCATAGATTTAACCCAATTTGTTCCTATAAAAGCAGGTTAAAAATTAAATGGGGAGACTTTTTAGTAGCTGAGTTATCACAGTTACAATAACGAAAAAAAAAATTAGCCATAAGCAGTAGCAACACTAAAGAAATTTACAATCAATACTGAAGAAAACAACACACCTGGCTTAGCCAAAACTCTAGATTGGTACAGGCGGTAGCATGGATCAATATTCTTTCAATTTAGTAAAGCCAACAAATAGAGGTTTAGTTTTCTTAATTCTTTAAAATTACAATAGTTATTCATCCAGTAGCTATGTTTATTACTCTATATTTATTTCATCCAATAGCTATTCTCTTCATTCAAATTGATATACCCTTTCATCCAGTATATACGTTTGGTATTTTTACATGTTCCACTACTTTAAAATTGTCCCAGTAAATAATCTAAAACCATAATTTTATTCCATCTATTTTTTTACAAATCATTTTAGTATTTTAAATTTGTGAACCCAATCTAAATAACATAACCTTAGACAACCTATTTTCCATAAATCATAATCCATTAGGTTTAGTCCTAAAATCATATTTTAACCTTAAAAACCCTAGTTTGATAACAAAAACTTTAATTGCTATCCAAAACCCTAAAATCATGTTTTTACCCTAAAACCCTAGCTTTATTTCCAAAAATCTAAATTTCATTTATAAACCATAATTATGTTTTTCAAAACTCTAAAACCCTAATTTAGCATTCTAAACATTATAAAACCCTAATTTGTATTTTAAAACCCTACTTTTGTATATATATTGTTCAATGTGATATTAAAGCCTATATTTGATTATTTAATTCATTATATGCTTATGATGGATGATTGATTTGGTTTATAATGGATGATTTGCTTTTAATTATTGCGAATGTTTGAATGGTTTGATTTATTTTGTTAATTTTTTTTAATATTTATTATTTTGGTTTCAAGGATGTAAGAGGTATGTTTCCACTTTATGGGTACCTCATTAGTTAAGTTCAATGTAATTTAATTTATTTTGAGTTTTTGTATTAATGTAAAGGGCATGTTTCCACCAAATGGTAGGTGTCCTATTTTATTTAGTTTTGGATATTGGACAATTGTTCTAAGGGCATATTTCCATCTTGCATGGTTGCCCATTTTTGTTTGTTTGGACCTTCTTTGCTTTAATTCAATGAATATTTATTTATTTTTAATCACATGTAGTATGGATGATATTATAATGCTTAAGAATTTAATAATATTTAGACCAGAAAAGGAGGATAGTTCCAATAAATTGGGTGTTATGCGGGCGCTGGGTAACTCTTACCTTCTCATACGTACCCAACTTTATGAACCTATTAGGTGGTTAGAATTCCTCAGAAATTGAGTCATTCACCTCTTTCTTATACCCAGCCCATTCAAGTGTCAACTCCATTTTCTCCGAGTTTAGGCCCGTGATCTCTAAGGCCCTAAGCCTAATAGTGCCAAAGTTGCAAGAACCATTCCACATGGGAGTAGGGATGAAAATCCTCACTCATAGTGGCGACGCCACTGGGGATAAGAGAAGTTGATTTGTTGTTCTTTATATTATTTTATTATTTCTTATTATGATATTATCCATTGCATCACTTAGATTGCATTGTGTGCGTGAGTTAGGATGCTTGTGTAAACTGTGTTGTGTTTTGTAAGAGATATCATATTTTCACTCAAGGTATGGAGATCTAGCATGGCATAACAACTCATAGCCTCGTACTTTTAGGTATATACTTTCTTTAGATTTTTACCTAAATGCTTATTGTTTGAGTATGATTGATATTGTAACACCCTTATACCCTATGTACATATAATATATATACCATGTTTATGTAAAATACGCATATATGGTATAAAAATGTCACATTGTGGTTTAATAAAAATGTTCTCATTTCTAATATAAATTATCAAACTCTTTAAAATATATATTTAAATAATAAATAAAATATTTTATATTAATTATAGATTCCAAAATAAGTAATTTACATAAAAATCCCTAGAAAAATTTTGCCAGAGTTTTGTCTGTAATTTGGACACTCTCAAATTTTTAACATTTACACAACCTGCATAAAATACACTCCCAATAAAATAAATCATACATTTTCATCCCAACTACTCAACTTCTCCATATTTTCTCAAAATATTTATTTATATATGTATATATATATATATATATCAAAACATATATAAACAACTCACATTATACAATTTGTCCAAAGAGTTTTTATAATTTACAATATATATGTACGTTAAAAATATAAACATAATATACACAATATCAAATTATCTTATAATATCAAACATGTACATGCTAGGAAATGGCTTTAATCTTGATATACCCAAACTCTACTCAACAAGAAGCCTTAAATCTAGACCTGACTCGATCTAGAATAACTCTTCGGCTTAACAGGATCACCCCGGTTACCTGCGCGATGAATTACAATCGTGCTAAGCTGATAGCTAAGTAGTACAAACTTTGATAACAATAAAACTATAAAACAATGCCAATGAAAAATGCTTTTACATGATGCTTCATAATGTAGTACTCAATTTCACCTTAAAACATATCATTTATTCATTTTACAATTCATATAAGAACAAACAAAAGCATGGGCCCAAAAGATCTAATATGTGTAGGCCTTAATTTTTGGCCTAGTCTGGTCCAATATATTTTAATTATTCCAAAATAATTTTTGTGTTATCCAATATATTTTAATTAGTCCAAAATAATTTTTGTTATCTTAATTAAATAATATATGCTTTAGTATCTAATTTTTATTAATAAAAAATAAATAAATAATAATAATAAATAAAAATAAAAATAAAAATCGGCGATGGAAAAAAAATCGTCGCCAAAGAGTTGCGGCGAAATGGCCCGCAGGCCAATTTTCACCCGCAGCTCGCAGCCAGCTGCGACAGTTTTTTTGCCAACGCATTTTTTCCGCAGCATTTATTTTTCTAGCAAAATTTTTTTGACGCAAATTTTTTTGAAACCAAATACAATTAGGTTTCGATTTTCTTTTCTTAATCAATGTTAGATTCCGTGAATAACTAAAATTAATCAGAAAATTCTTCTATAAATAAGGACTAAAACAACACAAAAAGGGATGAAAATTTGGGGGGTGAAAATTGAGACCGAAATTGAGGAGGAAAACTTTGAATCAATCGAACTTTTTGAGAGAGCAAACAAGCAATTCAATCCATCAAAGGTAGGAAAGCTTGTCTTTGTTCTTGTTCATCCAAGAAGAAATTTTTGGTGGAACCAACAAACGAAGGTATGAATCTCTTTATTTGTTTCATTAATTTACAGTAGCTCCATCACTCAAAAACAAAAATTGTTTCTGTTTCTTTTGATTAAAAAAAACCCTAGAACTTTAATTTACCTTTTCTAGAGCATAAAAACCTTAATTCGTTTATTTGTTTTCCAAAAATTTTAAAATTATTATTTTTGATTCGTCAAAATCTCAGAACCATAATTTGCTTTCCAATTTTTCAAAACCTTAAATTGAACCTGTTTCTTTTCAAAGCAATAAATTGAATCTGTTTCTTTCCACAAACTCTAAAAAATATCTTCTTTGTTTCTATAAATCTTAAATCATTTTGTTTATTTTCATAAAGTTTCATAAAATTATCAATTGTTTTCCCAAATTCTAAAATCTAAATGAATTCTCTGAAACCCTAATTCTAAAACACTAAACCCTAATTCAACTCCAAAACCCAAAACAATAAACCCTAAACTAGCTAACCTAAACCCTAATTTTTCTAAACCCTAATCCTTTAAACTTTAAAACCTTATAAACATAAATATTAAAATTCAAACACAGTAAGCCAAAACAACAATTCAGTAACCGTAAATCATAAATCTAAATGTTTTAAAGTGTCAAAACCCTAGTTTCATGATCTCACTTCTCAAACACTAATTTGGTTAATCAAAGAACTTTATCAACCTCTTAAATTCTAAACTTTGCTCCATTTCAATTCTTTTAAAATTTACAGTAGCTTGAAACCATAAATTCCAAAACCCTAAACACATGAAATAAAGAATCTTAAATAGAAACAGTAGCACTAATTTGAATATTTATTTGCCTTATTTAATTTTATATTTGATTATGCTTTGATTTATTTTATATGCTTTAATTTATTTAAGTTCAATACTTGATTTATTTAGTTTATCGTGGATGGGTGATGTTTAATATCTTTGATGAATGATTTATTTATGATGAATGTTTATTTACTTTTATCTATTTATTTAGATTTCCAAATGTTGTAAGAGGTATGTTTCCACTTGGTAGGTACCTCATTAGTTAAATATCATATAATTTAAATTTCTTTTCTATTTTAGAACAAATGTAAAGGACATGTTTCTACCTTTCGGTGGGTGTCCTATTTACGCATGGGATGTAAGGACATGTTTCCATCCTCGGATGGGTGTCCATTTATTTATTTTGTTTGGACATTGTTTTGATTTTCAATATATCGATGCTTTATTTTAATTGTTGTGTGTAATATGGATAATATTGTTATATTTAAGAATTTTATAATATTAAGACCTGTAAAGGAGGCCAGTTCCAATAAACCGGGTGTTGTAGGGTTGCTGGGCCATTTCTAACCTTCCCCACACGTACCCAACTTTTCAAACCCATTAGGGGGTTGGGGATTCCTTAGGAATCGAGTCATCTACCCTTTTCTTTTTTCCCGGCCCGTCTGGGTGGTGACTCCATTTTCTCCGGACTTAGGTCCGTGTTCTCTAAGGCCCCGAGCCTAAACAGTATCGAAGTCGCAAGAACCATTCCACCTGGTGTGGGGGCAAAAATCCCTGCTCACAGTGGCGACTCCACTGGGGATAAGAGAAGTTGATTCCATTGGACTTTATATTATTCTATTCTTTCTTATAATGATATTATCCATTGCATTATCTTAGATTGCATCGTGTGCGGTAGTTAGGATGCCCGTGTTATATTATGTAAGGGATACCATACTTTCACTCAAGGTATGGAAATCGAGCATGGCATAACCACTCATAGCATTGTACCATTTGGTATATACTTGCTATGGGAACCTAAGCGTTTTGACCCAAAGACTAAAGCTCATATAATTGGCCTAGTTACTTTCCTTAGGTTTTACCCAAAATGCATGTTGTTTGATTATGGTTAATTTATCTTGGCTTAAATCATGGCTTATTTGGTTTGTTCTTTTTCTAATATGACCCAAGTACATTTGTAAGCTCACAAATAAAATTTTCTCTTAAAAGTTGAAAAGACCAAAGCTATTTGTAGACCATTAATTTTTGACCTAGTCCGATCCAATGTTTTTTAATTAGTCCAAAATAATTTTTATGGCCACTTGATTAATTTTAATATTTATTTTAGTAAAAAATGGTGAAGTGAATAAAAGATCAAAAATAATAATAAATAATAAATAACAAAAAAAATGGCGATGGAAAAATCAGCGCGGAAAGTCAGCGCGGGCTCGTGGGCATTTCGCCCGCAAGAGTGCGGCAGCTTTTTTGCCAACGCAATTTTTCACCAGCAGCTTTTTTTGGCCAGCGAAATTTTTCAACGCAAATTTTTCGAAACCTAATACAATTTGGTTTTGGTTTCCTTTTCTTAATGAATGTTATATGTCGTGAGTAACTAGAATTAATCAAGAATTCTTCTATAAATAAGTACAATCATAACACAAAAAGGGAGGAAATTGGATCAAGAAATTGGGATGGAAATATGAAGAAAAATTGAAACCGAAACTGAGAAGGAAAAGCTTTGAATCAATATGATTTTTTGTGAGAGCAAACAAACAAGTCAAGCAATTCAAAGGCAGCAAAGCTTATCTTTATTTTTGTTCATCCAAGAAGTAAGTTTTGGTGGAACCAACAAAAGAAAGTATGAATTTCTTTACTTGTTTCATGAATTCATAGTAACCTCGTCACTAAATAAAAATTATTGTTTATGTTTACTTTAATTCAAAAAAACCCTACAACCTCAATTCACATTTTCTAAAGTTTAAAAACCTTAATTTGTTTCTTTGTTTTCCTAAAGTCTTAAAATTGTTATTTTTGTTTCTTCAAAATCTCAAAACCCTAATTTGCTTTCCAAATTTTCAAAATCATAAATTAAATCTGTTTCTTTCCAAAAACTTTAAAAAAAAATCTTTTCTACTTCTATAAACTTTAAATTGTTTTGTTATTTTCATAAAGTTTCATGAAATTATCAAATTGATTTTCAAATCCTGAAAACCTCATTTATTCTCTGAAACCCTAATTCAAAAATTCTAAAACCCTACTTCAATTCTAAAACTCAAAACAGTAAACCCTAACTCCCTTAAAACCTTAAACCCTAATTTTTCTAAACCCTAATCCTTTAAACTTTAAAACCTTATAAATTTAAATATTATAATTCAAACACAGTAAGCTTAAAACCATAATTCAATGAGTAACCGTAAATCATAAATCTAAGTGTTTTATAGTGTTCAAACCCTAATTTCATGATTTTACCACTCAAATACTAATTTGGTTAATCAAAGAACTTTATCAACCTATTAAACTCTAAAACTTGGCTCCATCTCAATTCTTTTAAAATTCATAGTAGCTTGAACCCATAAATTCCAAAAACCTAAACACATGGAATCAAGAATCTTAAATGGAAACAGTAGCCCTAATTTGAATCTTTATTTGCCTTATTCAATTTTTTATTTGATTATGCTTTGATTTATTTTATATTCTTTAATTTATTTAAGTTCAATGCTTGGTTTATTTAATTTATCATGGATGGATGTTTACTTTCAATGGATGTTTAATATCTTTGATTTATTTACGATGAATGGTTATTTACTTTTATCGATTTATTTAGATTTCCAAATGTTGTAAGAGGTATGTTTCCACTTGTTGGGTACCTCATTAGTTAAAGATCATGTAATTTAAATTGCTTCTCTATTTTAGAACCAATGTAAAGGATATGTTTCTACCTTTCGGTGGGTGTCCTATTTAGGCATGGGGTGTAAGAACATGTTTCAATCTTCGGATGGGTGTCCATTTATTTATTTTGCTTGGACATTGTTTTGATTTTCATTATATCGATGCTTTATCTTAATTATTGTGTGTAATATGGATAATATTGTTATATTTAAGAATTTTATAATATTAAGACCTGTAAAGGAGGTTAGTTTCAATGAACCAGGCGTTGTGGGGGTGTTGGGCCATTTCTCACCTTCCCCACACGTACCCAACTCTTCGAACCCATTAGGGGGTTGGGGATTCCTTAGAAATTGAGTCATCCCTTTCTTTTTCCCGACCCGTCCGAGTGGCGACTCCATTTTCTCCGAACCTAGGTTCGTGTTCTCTAAGGCCCCGATCCTAAACAGTGTCGAAGTCGCATAAACCATTCCACCGGGAGTGGGGACGAAAATCTCCGCTCACAGTGGCGACTCCACTGAGGATAAGAGAAGTTGATTCCATTCGTCTTTATATTATTCTATTCTTTCTTATAATGATATTATCCATTGCATCATATTAAATTGCATGGCGTACGTGAGTTAGGACGCCCGTGTTACCTGTGTTATGTTATGTAAGGGATACCATACTTTCACTCAAGGTATGGAGATCGAGCATGGCATAACCACTCATAGCCTCATTCCATTTGGTATATACTTGCTATGGGAACCTAAGCCTTTTTACCCAAAGACTAAAGCTCATGTAATTGGCCTAGTTACTTTACTTAGGTTTTGCCCCAAATGCATGTTGTTTGACTATGGTTAATTTATGTTGGCATAAATCATGGCTTATTTGATATGTTCTTTTTTCTAATATGACCTAGGTATATTGTAAGCTCAAAATAAATTTTTCTTTAAAATCCAAAAGACCAAATCTATTTTTAAAACCTTTCAAAATGGTCTTTGGACATAAAACTTTTCTAAGAATAAATCAAAAATTCTTTTGCTCATGTCCCAAATACTAAGCCCAAAATCCATTTTTTCTAAAATGTTTTTACAATGGGCTTAGAAACAAAATTATTTTCATTCAACCTTTTCTTACAAAGAGTTTGCAAAATATTTAAGTCAATTACGAAATACCAAAAATCAATTGAGAGCCTAGTTTATACTAAGAATAATTAATCATGGGCTTGTTTTTTTTTTTTTTAGTGAAGGTGGGCGGCACCACCGGAATATTTATTAATTAAAATAGAAGATTGAAAAACCATACAAGAGTCTTTTACAAACCCTTATAAACAATGGGTTATTTAAATCTAACATAGGGCAACCTCATGTTATCAGAAAGAATAATACCCCGAAGACAATGAGGCAAAGAAATAAAAGTGTTAAATAACCTAGCTCGAGAAGTTAAACGGCAGTGTTGGGCAAGGAAATTGGCTGCTTGATTACCTTCCCTGTAAATATGATGGATGGTGATAGAGTGTTGAACACATAAATTAAAAACCCGTCTAGCAGTAGAAAGAGAAGAAGTTGTACCAGAATATACACGCTGTATTGCATTAATAGAATTAGTTTCTACAATCAGCGGAAGATAATTGTTACGCAAACACCATGGAATACCATGCAAAATCGAAGACAACTCGGCATCTTCAGCGGATTGAGCATTCAAGCTGAAATTGCAGGCAGCAACAAGGAGACCATCTTTGTTACGAACCACAGCACCACCAGCAGCATGCATTTTATCAACAGAAGCATCAACATTTAGTTTAAAACCAACGTCTGGACGACTCCAGTAAACCAAAGACATCTGTAACTTCCGATTCTGTCCAAAAGCTTTAGGAAGAAGTTCTCTAAATTGCTTCAGAGGGCGTGCAAATTTGGCATTTGCAAAAGCAACTCCCCAGCTGCCCATGAACTCGAAAATACTCTTGAATACACGTTGAAGAAAGAAATTATCTGAACCCCAAGTGCATCGGCAGTATGCAAGCCAGAGAGAATAGGGAATCACCAAAGAGAATTATTTGAAAATAAGATGCCCCATGTTGGTATTTTGTTAACTATATACCTAGGAAAAGAGACTTACCATTCGTGTGTGAATGTTATAAGGTTGGAAGGAACATCCTATTCATCCTTGTTTGTCTATTGTTTGTGCATACATGCATACATTTGCATCTCATATCATTAATCCTTTCTGGCTCACAGCCCTGGATTACGACAGTTCAAAAGCTTACAACAATCCGACCTACCCCGGAGATGAAGTATCTAGCAATGACTCAATCACTTGCTCACCAAAAATAATGGATCTCGAACAAATTCAAAGAATGGTGGATGATGCCCTCAATGCCAAGATGGAAGAAATAAAAGAGGCTATGGCTGAGACCATAAAGAATCAACTAGCTGCAATTTTAGGAAATAATGTAGAAGCATCTGCTAGTACCAAGAAAGGCAAAGGGAAGAATAAAGTTAGTGAAGTAGCTTTTGATGATGATAAGGTGATCATTGATGATGATGATTGGGCTCAATACTACCAAGATCCTCAAGACAAAAAGGAGCCGAAGGTTGTTGAGAAGGCAACTATTGAAAAGACCGAAACTTCTGATGTTGAAAAATTGATTACTGATTTAGAAAAGAAATTTGAGAAGAAACTAAAAACTGAAGTGATGTCTGAGATTGACAAATTATTTGAGCTAGATGAAGAAGTTCCGTACAAGTTCAAGATGCCATCTTTTGCAAAGTTTGATGGAACCAGAAATCCTCAACTCCATGTGAAGCAGTATATCACTTCTATGCAGTCTGCCCGAGCTACTAAGGCTCAAACTCTAAGATACTTTATGCTCTCATTGGACCCTGTTGTCCAAAGGTTGTTCAATACCTTAGATGAAGGAACACAAAAGAGTTGGGATTTGCTATACAAGGCCTTCATCCAACAATATGGATACAATGTCGAGATGGAAGTTACCTTAATGGAAGTGGAGTCCATTAAACAAAGGCCAAATGAAAATTTTGTGGACTATGTGAAAAGATGGAGAAACAAGGCTGCTTTGCTCAAGAAAAGGCCCGATGAATCTAATGAAATAAGGATGATCGTGAGAGGTGTCCTGCCCAATCTCCGTGAAAGGATTTCTCTCACCCTTATAAGGGATTTCAAAGATCTTCTCCAAGCTTGTCTACAAATTGAAGAATGGGAAAGGGAGAAAAATCGCTTTTCAATAAGAAGGAATGAGAAAGGGAATTACCAATCTGGAAATCAAAGCACGTAAAAATAAGTTGATGTCAATACAACTGGTCAAGCAAATAGAAGGCAGTTTTCAGATATGGGGAAGCCTTTGTCTTGGGTCTTCAACAAGCTACAAAAGAAGGGACTATTGCAACCATTAGCCCCTCGACCTTTGCCGAATCCTTTACCCCCAAAATTTAATACTAAATCCTTTTGTGAGTTTCATCAAACACAAGGACATGAGACAGATAAATGCTTACGATTAAAACATGAGATCCAAAATTTAATTGACGATGGTAAGCTGCCTGAGCCTGATAAGACCAGCACAAAAGACAATCCTTTGCCTAGGTTTGGAAGAGTACCTCCACCGGCAACCTTCATGGTGGGAAAAGGATTGGAAGAAGATATTGTTTTATCATCCTTTTAAGATGGGGATATTGAAGATGTGAAAGGAAAAGAAGCTTAACTCAATAAACTTTCCTTAGCTTGAATGTTGCTTTTCAAATTTTGCTTAAATATTTAATTAGAACAGTCGTGTTTTTCAAATTTGTTTGAATAAATTACTTTTATCAAAAAACGTTTTTGGTCTTTGCTCACTTTGGTGCTCAACCAATGAGGAATTTAGCTTGATAATTCATGAATTAATATATTTATGCATCATAACTCGAATGTCTCCGAAAGTCAGCGCGGGCCCGTGGGCATTTCGCCTGCAGGAGTTTTCTGAAGGCGAAATGGCCCGCATGCCAATTCGCCCGCGCCAGCGCAATTTTTCCGTAACAGCTTTTTTTCGCCAGCAAATTTTTTCCAACACAAATTTTTTGAAACATAATACAATTAGGTTTTGGTTTCCTTTTATTAATGAATGTTATATGTCGTGAGTAACTATAATTAATTAAGAATTCTTCTATAAATAAGCACAATTACAACACAAAAAGGGAGGAAATTGGATCAAGAAATTGGGACGGAAATATGAAGAAAAATTGAAACCGAAACTGAGGAGGAAAAGCTTTGAATCAATCTGATTTTTTGAGAGAGCAAACAAACAATTCAAGAAATTCAAAGGCAGCAAAGCTTGTCTTTGTTTTTGCTCATCCAAGAAGTGAGTTTTGGTGGAACCAACAAAATGAATTTCTTTACTTGTTTCATGAATTCACAGTAACCTCATCACTAAATAAAATTATTGTTTCTGTTTACTTTAATTCAAAAAACCCTAGAACCTCAATTCATCTTTTCTAAAGTTTAAAAACCTTAATTCATTTCTTTGTTTTCCAAAAGTCTTAAAATTGTTATTTTTGTTTCTTCAAAATCTCAAAACCCTAATTTGCTTTCCAAATTTTCAAAATCATAAATTAAATTTGTTTCATTCCAAAAACTCTAAAAATATCTTTTCTGCTTCTATAAACTTTAAATCATTTTGTTATTTTCATAAAGTTTCATGAAATTATCAAATTGATTTTCAAATCCTAAAAACCTCATGTATTCTTCGAAACCCTAATTCAATTCCAAAACTCAAAACAGTAAACCCTAACTCCCTTAAAAACTTAAACCTAATTTTTCTAAACCCTAATCCTTTAAACTTTAAAACCTTATAAATTTAAATATTATAATTCAAACACAGTAAGCTTAAAACCATAATTCAATGAGTAACCGTAAATCATAAATATAAGTGTTTTAAAGTGTTTAAACCCTAATTTCATGATTTTACCACTCAAATACTAATTTAGTTAATCAAAGAACTTTATCAACCTATTAAATTCTAAAACTTGGCTCCATCTCAATTCTTTTAAAATTCACAGTAGCTTGAACCCATAAATTTCAAAACCCTAAACACATGGAATAAAGAATCTTAAATGGAAACAGTAGCCCTAATTTGAATCTTTATTTGCCTTATTAAATTATATATTTGATTATACTTTGATTTATTTTATATGCTTTAATTTATTTAAGTTCAATTCTTGGTTTATTTAATTTTTCATGGATGGATGTTTACTTTCAATGGATGTTTAATATCTTTGATTTATTTACAATGAATGGTTATTTTCTTGTATCGATTTATTTAGATTTCCAAATGTTGTAAGAGGTATGTTTCCACTTGTTGGGTACCTCATTAGTTAAAGATCATGTAATTTAAATTGCTTTTCTATTTTAGCACCAATATAAAGGACATTGTTTCTACCTTTCGGTGGGTGTCCTATTTAGGCATGGGATGTAAGGATATGTTTCCATTTTCGGATTGGTGTCTATTTATTTATTCTGCTTGGACATTGTTTTGATTTTCAATATATCGATGCTTTATCATAATTATTATGTGTAATATGGATAATATTCTTATATTTAAGAATTTTATAATATTAAAAATTGTAAAGGAGGCCGGTTCCAATGAACCGGGCGTTGTGGGGGTGCTGGGCCATTTCTCACCTTCCCCACATGTACCCAACTTTCCTAACCCATTAGAGGGTTGGGGATTCCTTAGGAATCGAGTCATCCACCCCTTTCTTTTTTTCGGCCCATCCGACTGGCGACTCCATTTTCTCCGGACCTAGGTCCGTGTTCTCTAAGGCATCGAGCCTAAATAGTGCCGAAGTCGCAAGAACCATTCCACCGGGAGTAGGGGCGAAAATCCCCGCTCACACTATTTTCAAAACTTTTCAAGATATTCTTTGGACATAAGACTTTTCTAAAAACAAATAAAAATTCTTTTGCTCATAACCCAAATGTAAAGCCCAAAATCCATTTTTTCTAAAAATCTTTTTACAATGAGCTTATAAACAAAATTATCTTGCAAAGAGCTTACAAATTATTTGGGTCAATTACGAAATACCAAAAATCAATTATGAGCCTAGTTTATACTAAGAATAATTAATCATGAGCTTGTTTTTGGCATGAATCATTAGTTACCATTTTCAAGTGAGAAATCTATTTATAATAAACCTCTTGATGTCATTTTTGTCACAACACAAAGGCTAGATAGTCGAGTAATAGGCAAGGAGGACATGAACGAGTGGTCAAATAGAGGCTCGGGATAGTCAAATATGAAAATGGTGTACACAGTGGAGCTGACGGGACCTAAGTAGAAATTTCTCAAAAGTTAAGCGCAACTATGTAAACTTAAAAATTAAGTGTCGGAAGTTCTTAATAGTGACCATATCCGACCCCGGAAGAATATTCTCGAGATTAATTGGGTCATAACCATGGGTTTCAATTTTTCCCGAAAACGCACGGTTTAAAAGTTACAATCGATTAATCGCTGGAGGGTATTTTGATATTTTCACACCCTAGACTATAAAATTACAGCACAAGAAAGTTGAGGGGTCAAAATATGAATAAAAGGAAGCCTAATGGCTTGCCAAATAAATAGATAAAAGAAGAAGGCAAGTGGACCAATTAAAAGTGGCCATTTTTGCTATAAGGTGTACCAATTGGAACTCAACATCTATACCAACATATTTTTACAACTTATGACTGCCATTTGGATCAAAATAAGCTAAGGAAAGAAAATAAAAGCCCTCTCTTACATGGTGAACTCGTCCAAACCATAAGAGAAGGAAGAAGGAGGTGATTTTTCCAAAGTTTAAGGCTTTTGGTTGAAGATTTTGGTGACAAACAAGATTATAAGGTAAGAGAAACCTATCTCTAGTTTTAATTTCATGGATTAATGGTTAATTTAAGAGATTGAAATAAGGGTTCATGTAGCTAGATTTGGAGAAAATTCAAGAAATAATTATTTGAAGGATTTGATGAAAGAAATAATGGTGTTTAATGGTGAAAATAAGCTAGCAACCATTAGAAAAATCATAAGATAAGACTATGTCTATACCTAGGGTTCTTACCTTTGTATATGTGATGTTAAATTTCATAAGAAATCAAGGAGACAAGGAAGGAAAGGAAGTGATATAGATAAAGGACTAAGAAATAGTAAGGTTTGGTACTTTAACCATTGAACTCCTTTCGAAATTTTTCTGTTTTACAATTAGTAAAATGCTGTGACTTGTATGATTTTTAATTAAATATAGAAATTTTATCCTGAGTTGAATTTTTGATATATTGTGTCTCAATGAGTATAGAATGACTGAAAAATATGTTGAGTTGAATTTGGAATGGTTATGAATTTGGAAAAATTATTTTTATTAGATCTGCTACAGCAGGTACCTTGACTGAGATGGCCATCTTTCTGGATTTTTAATAAAATGTAGAAAAATAATATCCAATTGAATTTTGGATATGTTGTTGTTTAGTGAGTTTAGTATTTTAGAAAAATAATTTGGAAACACATTGATTGAAGTTAATTTACGGAATTCACAAAATTCAGAACTGCTGCCAGGATGCAGGGCAACTGGAGCAGTCTGGTTGGGTGAACTAGTTGACCAAGATTTTGTGTCCAGTTTGATATAAAATTTTAAAGGAATGATTTTAAGATGAAACACTAAATTCTGTAAAAATTTTAGAGTTTTTAGCCAAGTGGATTATTTTATACAAATTTTCTAATACAAGGATCAAGTTGGGTCAAGAACCAGAGTTTATTGTTCATATGGTAATTTTTCATTATTAACTTGGTCAAAAACTTGGTGTGGGTGTTTTATCATTTTATTTTTGGTATTGAGTTTAAGTATGAATATGAAGAATAAATTAGATGGAAAAGAGGAGAAAATCAATCTGAATTTCATAACCGTGATAAAATTCACGTGATGGAATACATGTTCGTTATCATGTGAATATATAGATAAGGTATATACGTGGGGAATACGTGTATATATGGTATATATATGCATGTATATGGTATATATGTGAATACATATGATGCATATGTGAGTATATGTGGTATTTGTGTAAGTATATATTGTATATACATGGAGAATATGTGGTATATATATGAAGTGAATGGGTATATATGAAATGTTATATATGCTCTACTCGGTAAATGGGTAAAACCGGTCTGGAATGGGGTTTGGCATGCCATCCTACCAGCAGTACTGTCTTAACGGCTTCGGTCTGGATATTACTTATGCGCACACGGTTATATCGTGTGAGGTCAAGATCATGGCAACTAGTCGTGTGAGACCAAGACCACGCATTTATGTTGTATATTCCATATCGTGTGAGACCAAGATCATGGCAATTAGTCGTGTGAGGTCAAGACCACGCGTAATTCTATAAGAGGCCTCATTTAGAGATCGGTGTATTCATAATTACCTAGTGGAGCAGATTAACTCGTAATTATAATGAAGTTATATTACATGTTGTTTACATACAAAATGTGAATCTTAATTTAATTAGAAAATATAAATATGATGATTGTATGAAAATATTTTAATTATGCAGTATTCTACTTTTATATGTGTTTCAACAACCTTCCTTGCACTACTTATATTCGGCAATGGTTAAAGTACTCACTGGGCAATAAGTTGCTCAGCGAGTTATATGTCTAACTCGCAGGTAGTGGATAGAAGATCAGCATTTCTGCAGCGTCCCGCACCAGCTCGACGGCGAATAGGATAGGACTTTTGACATAAAATAGTAGTATGGCATGTGCGTTATATCTATTGTAAAGGTTTGTTAAACATATTAAGTATTATGGTGTATGTAACAAGAGAATAAATAGTAGTATGGAAATGAAACTTAGCAAATGATATGTGATCTTGAGAAACTATATAGAAGTGTGAAATTTTCTTGCAGGGTGTAGTTGAGGATATAAGGGAGATTATTATTGGGAGTGTTCTTGATTTGAATTGTGAACAATTTTAGGGGAAACTCCGCCCAATTTTTCGAAAAATTTTTCATAAGAATTCTTAATTAAGACGTTGTAACCAGAGCTCGCATTCCGATGTGACATTCCTCCTCGGCTTATTCGTAGGTCGGGAAGGGGTATTACAATTTGTGGTATCAGAGCATTGGTTTAGCAGTTCCTGGGCAGTTAGACATAGGAAAGTGTATGATAATTAGGATATCGAGAGATAGTAAATGAAGTGAGCTAGAAAGACTTTAGATAGGAAGAGGAAAATATAGGAGGATATACGTTCTATGTTGGGAGTGGCCATTACCAATGTAAAACGGGATACCCTGTAGTAGTTATAGTATTTGTGAAACAGTTATATATGAAATTATGTTTGTGAAATAAGAAAGAGTCGAGAATAATTAAGCATGAGTTATTGGGTCTAATGTACATGCCATATAGGAAAAAGGTTATATGTCGAGCTGTGCAGACTGCTGATTACTTTGTGTTTTAAGTATATATATATATATGTAAGACTGTTATTAGTTATATGAACAATGTATTTACATGTATGAATAAGCAAGTTTCGGGGCGAAACTTAAATTAAGGAGGGTAGAACTGTCACTTCCCAAAGGCTAGATACTCGAGTAATAGGCAAGGAGGACATGAACGAGTGGTCAAATAGAGGCTCAAGATAGTCAAATATGAAATTGGTGTACACAGTGGAGCCGACGGGACCTAAGTGGAAATTTCTCAAAAGTTAGGGGCAATTATGTAAACTTAAAAATTAAGTGTCAAAAGTTCTTAATAGTGCCCATATCCGACCCCGGAAGAATATTCTCGAGATTAATTGGGTCATAACCATGGGTTTCAATTTTTCCCGAAAATGCACGGTTTAAAAGTTACAATCGATTAATCGCTGGAGGGTATTTTGATATTTTCACACCCTAGACTATAAAATTACAGTACAAGAAAGTTGAGGGGGTCAAAATATGAATGAAAGGAAGCCTAATGTCTTGCCAAATAAATAGATAAAAGAAGAAGGCAAGTGGAACAATTAAAAGTGGCCATTTTTGGTATAAGGTGTACCAATTGGAAGTCAACATCTATACCAACATATTTTCACCACTTATGGCTGTCATTTGGATCAAAATAAGCTAAGGAAAGAAAATAAAAGCCCTCTCTTACATGGTGAATTCGTCCAAACCATAAGAGAAGGAAGAAGGAGGTGATTTTTCCAAAGTTTAAGGCTTTTGGTTGAAGATTTTGGTAACAAACAAGATTATAAGGTAAGAGAAACCTATCTCTAGTTTTAATTTCATGGATTAATGGTTAATTTAAGAGATTGAAATAAGGGTTCATGTAGCTAGATTTGGAGAAAATTCAAGAAATAATTATTTGAAGGATTTGATTAAAGAAATAATGGTGTTTAATGGTGAAAATAAGCTAGCAACCATTAGAAAAATCATAAGATAAGACTATGTCTATACCTAGGGTTCTTACCTTTGTATATGTGATGTTAAATTTCATAGGAAATCAAGGAGACAAGGAAGGAAAGGAAGTGATGTAGATAAAGGACTAAGAAATAGTAAGGTTTGGTACTTTAACCATTTAACTCCTTTTGAAATTTTTCTGTTTTACAATTAGTAAAATGTTGTGACTTGTATGATTTTTAATTAAATATAGAAAACTTATCCTGAGTTGAATTTTTGATATATTGTGTTTCAATGAGTCTAGAATAACTGAAAAATATGTTGAGTTGAATTTGGAATGGTTATGATTTTGGAAGAATTATTTTTATTAGATCTGCTCCAGCAGGTACCTTGACTGAGATGGCCATATTTCTGGATTTTTAATACAATGTAGAAAAATAAACTCCAATTGAATTTTGGATATGTTGTTGTTTAGTAAGTCTAGTATTTGGGAAAAATAATTTGGAACCACATTGATTGAATTTAATTTACGGAATTCACAAAATTCAGAACTGCTGCCAGGATGCAGGGCAACTGGAACAGTCTGGTTGGGTGAACTAGTTGACCAAGCTTTTGTGTCCAGTTTGATATAAAATTTTAAAGGAATGATTTTAAGATGCAAAACTAAATTCTGTAAAAATTTTAGAGTTTTTAGCCTAGTGGATTATTTTATGCAAATTTTCTAAAACAAGGATCAAGTTGGGTCTAGAACCAGAGTTTATTGTTCATATGGTAATTTTTCATTATTAACTTGGTCAAAAACTTGGTGTGGGTGTTTTATCATTTTATTTTTGGTATTGAGTTTAAGTATGAATATGAAGAATAAATTAGATGGAAAAGAGGAGAAAATCAATCTGAATTTCATAACCGTGATAAAAGTCACGTGATGGAATACATGTTCGTTATCATGTGAATATATAGATAAGGTATATACGTGGGGAATACGTGTATATATGGTATATATATGCGTGTATATGGTATATATGTGAATACATATGATGCATATGTGAGTATATGTGGTATTTGTGTAAGTATATATTGTATATACATGGAGAATATGTGGTATATATACGAAGTGAATGGGTATATATGAAATGTTATATATGCTCTACTTGGTAAATGGGTAAAACTGGTCTGGAATGGGGGTTTGGCATGCCATCCTACCGGCAATACTGTCTTAACGGCTTCGGTCTGGATATTATTTATGCGCACGCGGTTATATCGTGTGAGGTTAAGATCATGGCAACTAGTCGTGTGAGACCAAGACCACGCAGTTATGTTGTATATTCCATATCGTGTGAGACCAAGATCATGGCAATTAGTCGTGTAAGGTCAAGACCACGCGTAACTCTATACGAGGCCTCATTTCGAGATCGGTGTATTATTAATTACCTAGTGGATCAGATTAACTCGTAATTATAATGAAGTTATATTACATGTTGTTTACATACAAAATGTGAATCTTAACTTAATTAGAAAATATAAATATGATGATTGTATGAAAATAGTTTAATTATGCAATATTCTACTTTTATATGTGTTTCACCACCCTTCCTTACACTACTTATATTCGGCAATGGTTAAAGTACCCACTGGGCAATAAGTTGCTCAGCGAGTTATATGTCTAACTCGCAATTAGTGGATAGAAGATCAGCATTTCTGCAGCGGCCCGCACCAGCTCGACGGCGAATAGGATAGGACTTTTGACATAAAATAATAGTATGGCATGTGCGTTATATCTATTGTAAAGGTTTGTTAAAAATATTAAGTATTATGGTGTATGTAACAAGAGAATAAATAGTAGTATGGTAATGAAACTTAGCAAATGATATGTGATTTTGAGAAACGATATAGAAGTGTGAAAGTTTTCTTGCAGGGTGTAGTTGAGGATATAAGGGAGATTATTATTGGGAGTATTCTTGAGTTGAATTGTGAACAATTTTAGGGAAAACTCTGCCAAATTTTTCGAAAAATTTTTCATAAGAATTCTTAATTAAGACGTTGTAACCAGAGCTCTCATTCCGATGTGACATTCCTCCCCGGCTTATTCGTAGGTCGGGAAGGGGTGTTACAGTTTTAATCCAATATAGCATAAAAGCTACATTAGTTGGTTAAATGGATTAAAACCTAATTAATGGGAATTATCATAAGTTGATTTCCATTTTTAAAAATATAACTATTGGTTGAAACGTCTGAGGGAATTATTCGAAAACAAGATGCCCCATATTGGTATTTTGTTAACCATATACCTAGGAAAAAAGACTCGCCATTCGTGTGTGGATGTTATAAGGTTGGAAGGAGCGTCCTAATTATCCTTGTTGTCGTCTATTGTTTGTGCATACATGCATACATTTGCATCTCATTAGTCCTTTCTGGCTCACAGCCCTGAATTACAACAATTCAAAAGCTTACGACAGTCCAACCTACGCCGGAGATGAAGTATCTAGCAACGACTCAATCACTTGCTCACCAAAAATAATGGATCCTGAACAAATTCAAAGGATGGTGGATGAGCCCCTCAATGCCAAGATGGAAGAAATAAAAGAGGCCCTAGCTGAGACCATGAAGAACCAATTGACTGCAATCTTAGAAAATCATGCCGAGGCATCTACTAGCATTAAGAAGCCAAAGGACAAAGGGAAGACTAAAGTTGGTAAAGTGGTTTTTGTTGATGAAAAGGTGATCATTGATGATGATGATGATTGGGCTCAATACTATCAAGATGCTCAAGACAAGAAGAAAGGGCCTAAGAATGTTGAAAGATCAGCTATTGAAAAGACTGAAACTTTTGATGTTGAAAAGATGATTGCTGATTTAGAAAAGAAATTTGAGATGAAACTGAAAACCGAAGAAATGTCCGAAGTTGACAAATTATTTAAGTTAGATGAAGAAGTCCCGTACAAGTTCAAGATGCCATCTTTTGCGAAGTTTAATGGAATAAAAAATCCTCATCTCCATGTGAAGCAGTATATCACTGCCATGTAGTCTGCCTGAGCTACTAAGGCTCAAACCCTAAGGAACTTCATGCTCTCATTGGACCCTGTTGTCCAAAATTGGTTCAATACCTTAGATGATGGAATACAAAAGAGTTGGGATCTGCTTTATAAAGCCTTCATCCAACAATATGGATATAATGTCGAGATGGAAGTTACCTTAATGGAAGTGGAGTCCATTAGGCAAAGGTCGAATGAGAATTTTGTGGATTATGTGAAGAGATGGAGAAACAAGGCCGCTTTGCTCAAGAAGAGGCCCGATGAATCTGATCAAATAAGGATGATTATAAGAAGGGTGTTGCCTAGTCTATGTGAAAGGATGTCTCATACACTCATCCGTGATTTCAAAGACCTTCTCCAAGCGGGTTTGCAAATTGAAGAATGGGAAAGAGAGAATAACCATTTTTTAATAAGAAGGAAAGAGAAAGGAACCTATCAATAGGGTAGTCAAAGTATGCAAAAGGCAGTCGGTGTTAACGCTACTAACCAAGGAACAAGTAGACAATTTTCAAAATTGGGGAAACAGATGTCTTGGGTTCTTAATAAGCTTCAAAGAAAAGGATTGCTACAACCCTTAAATCCTCGCCCTTTGCCTAACCCTCTCCCACCTAATTTCGACAAAAAGCATTTTGTCAGTTTCATCAAATGCAAGGGCATGACACGGATAGATGTGAGGTTGAGACATGAGATCCAAAATCTAATTGATAGTAGGAAGGTACCCGAGCCCAATAAGCCAAACACCAAAGACAACTCGTTACCAAAGTTCAAAAGAGTACTGTCGCCAGAAACCTTCATGATTGGAGGAGGTTTGCATGAGGATTTTGTCATGTCTTCTTTTCAAGGTGTGGGTAAAGAAGCAACCAAAGATGAAGAGGTAATTGATGAAATTAAATAAGCTTCAAAAACCCGAAAGGGTGAGCTAGGCAACAATTAGGGCTAAATGAGAGAAAATCGTCAATTAGAAAACTCGAAAGGGCTAGTTGGCAACAGGAGTGATCTTGTGTATGCTGGCTTTATGTTTTGTTGTTCCCCAATTTAATAAAACAGAATTAATGTTAAAATTGTTCTATGTGCACTGCTATAAGTATTTGACCAGATATGGATGAAATAAATAAACACAATAGCAAAAGGTGATGACAAATTATAAACGGAAAAGAAGCATCTTTTATTACTTTAATTATTTTTCATCCTCACAATACACTTTCTGAATTGACAAATGTAAAATCTATGGCAGTCGAAAAATGTAATGTGCAGGCCAGCTTTGCCTTAGCCGATCATAGTAGGAAGGCATGTCTAAATCGGAGTAAAGTCAGAACCACGAGGCTCAGCTCCGTACTGACAGCCAAGTCGGCGAGGATCATAGCATGTGCCTTAACGAAGAGCAGCAAGGGAAATATACATCAAGTATGTCCGTGTGGTGATATGAGAAATCTTCCACCAAGGTACCAACCAACAGATATTGACTTTAGAGCGTGAGTGGATCCTGTAATATCCCAATGTATGCCTTAGAAGTTTTAAATATTATTTTTGTTTGTTTGAATTATGTGTATATGATATGTTGATGTATTGTTTAAAAGAAAAGTAATGTGTAGAGAGATATGGTATATGTTGTGTATATGTCAATATATATAACATATAAGTTGGTCAAAATAAGTGGTCAAGGGAAGAGGATATTTTAAATGTGGATTGTGAAATTACTAAAAAGGACTTGTGGATGAAAACTAATTAGAACAAGTGAGAAGAGGGTATGATAGTAATTTCTTATTTTGGAACACTTGGTGGAGATTTAAAGAAGAGTTGACTTTGTTTTCTTCATCATCTTTTCTTCTTTTCTTGTATGGTGGCCGGCTCATCCCAAAGACAAAGAGAGCAAGAGAGGATCTTGAAGTTTTAAACTCAAATTGAAGAAAGATTTCAAGTATACAAGTTGGAATTTCAAGGAATTTCATTATTTTGGTAAGTTTCCTCTTGTTTGCTTTTGTTGTTTTAAAAGATATGTTTGGGGTTGATGATTGAGTATGGATTGTATAATTATGTGTGTTTGTGAGGTGTTTTCTAATGTTGAAATTGATATTAAGATGAGAAGTTAAGTTGATGTGTGAATTGAAAGATTAAGTTGTGTTATATTAGGGTTTTGAAGTGATGGGTGAAGTTTAACTTGAGTTTGATCAATTGTTTTCATAGTTTTTCTTGTTGTTTGTGTTTGTTGGAGTTGTAAGCTCAAAATATGTGATTTTGATGAAGGGCAGTAGCATTCTTGATGCCACGCCCGTGGCCTTGGTTGGCCATGGTTGTGGCCAATTTGAACCATGGCCGTGGGGGAGTGGAGCTAGGGAGGCAGAAGTGATATCTAAGCCACGCCCGTGGGGGTTGAGGTGGCCACGGCCGTGGGCATTTGTGTGTGATGTTGAAGTGTAATTTGTGATTTATGGGCTTAGTAAGAGGTTATTAAATGATAAATGGTATTGGAATTCATGAATTGTATCATTTTTGGATTAGGTTTTGTATAGAAGGTGATTTGCCCAAATTTGGGAAGTGAAGAGAACTTGGAAAAGGAAAGTGTTTCAAATTATTATTGAGGTAAGTACAAACCACATCTTTGCATATATTTATAAAGTGTTGAGGCTTAACTCACACTTGTAGGTTCATGTGTTGAAAAACCTAATGCATTGTGATGCATATTGTTATTGTTAGGTTGGCATAATGTGAATGTTATGATGAGTATGACGATATGATGTTGCATATGAATAATGTACTTTGTTATATTAATATTAATGATGACATATGTATCATGTGAAGAATATGAGGTAAAGGATTGTGTATTTAAAAGATAAATTGCTATTATGAAATGTGATTGGAGATATAATGAAAGGTGAAGCCATTGTGATTGGCTATGATGATTCAATTGAAAGAAATAAGGCATGTTTGCCTAGTTGATAATGGGAATTGAGAATAGAATTGATAATTAAACAATAAATGAATTGTGTGGCTAATGTGTTATTCCATTTTCAGAGTTTGTTGTTGGTGGCATGCCTAATATGAGTAACAATCTCTTGAAGTTAGGTTGGATTGGATCCTTGAAGCCTAATTGAGATGTTACAACCCTTGAAGCTAGGTTGGGTTAGTTCTTGAAGCCAAGTTGGGTTGATGCTTAGCATGCTTTGCTCCCCTTGAAGCTTGGTTGAACTTAATCCTTGAAGCCTAGTTGGGATTATGATATTGATGAATGTGATAAATGAACCAAAACATTAACTCTGAAAATGGAATGGCATATTAGTGTATGTTGGGCCCATGCTTGTCTTTGTTTATATGTGAATTATTGATGTTGAAATAACTGAATAATGAGATTCATGGAAAGATTCTTGAAATGTAATATGATTATATGAATATGAATTGTGAAATATAAAGGTGGAGTATTATATTGCTACCTAAGATGTTACCTTTATTAGTAATATGTGTGACATTGCATTGCATTAAAGCATAATGATAGAATGTTTTGTATTACTAAGCCGATGGCTTAGCGTGATAGTGTTTGATCGCGCAGGTGACGGAGTTGAACCTGAGAGTTCTTCGAGACCGAGTGAGAGTAGACCTTGAAGAGTTCATTTTGGGACTTAAAGATCAGAGAAAAGCTGCCAATCATGTATATATATATTTTATGTTTTGTAAACTTTGATTTATAACTTATTTGTAATAACTTCCGCTGTGAATTTGATAAACATTTTTATATGTGGTGTCTTTTGGATTTCTTATAAATGTTTGAAATTGGTTTTCAGTTATTTATAAAGATTATTGTTGTGTCTTTTTAAACTGTGGCATTTTCTATATTCAGTATACGTATGTTACGATCGTTTAAGCATGCTTGGTACGTATACGGGATATAGGGGTGTTACAATTGTTTTGGTATCAGAGCCTAGGTTTGAGATTCTCAACCTAGGTCAAGTGTAAGAAAAAGAGTGTTTTGATTTTAAAAAGTGGATTTTTGAATAACATACATGTTTGGAATTGGCAGTCTCTAATCTTTAATAAGATGTATTCTGCTGTGATTGCAGATATAGGTTGTGATGGATTCTCACTCACGTCAGTCAGTCGAGGGTAGTGCTGAAAGTATAGCTCCTAATGAGGTTAGAGAGGGAGCTAGAGTGGATAGTGCTGGAGAGGTACCTGCTTCTGTGTCGGGGAGACCAGCTGGTGAGGAGGTTCCGCCAGGTTGGTTTAGGCATGTGATTGATTTGTTGAGGCAAACACCAGTGCAACCACCGCCACCACCCCCACAGCCTTTGGTATCAGTGAGACAGTATGATAAGCTAAGGAAGTATGGAGCAGAAGATTTCTTAGGTACCATTGATCCAGCTGTAGCAGAACAGTGGCTAGACAAAGTACAGAGAATATTTGTTCAGTTGCAAGCCACTCCAGAGGAAAAATTTGATTATGCAAGATCATTGCTGCAGAAGGACGCATATGATTGGTGGAAGACAGTGCCCCATGCTATGGATGACCCACCTACCTTATCTTATGCTGATTTCCTAAGAGAGTTTGAATTGAAGTATACTCCGAGGGAGTATAAAGACAGGAATAAGATGGAGTTTTTGAGTCTAAAGCAAGACAACCGGACCGTAACTGAATATGAGGTTGAGTTTATTCGATTGAGCCATTATGCTGGGGGTATTATATATGATGAGATAGATAGATGCAGGAGATTTGAGGAGGGATTGAGGCCCTCTATCATGTGTTTGGTAGCTGGATCTAGATATCACGATTTTTCCCAGCTTGTGGCAGCAGCTAGGAGTGTGGAAAGAGCTCAGGGTATTGCGGCTGCCTCTGAAGAAGAGATCAGGGGTGAGAAGACCCCAGTTTGAAGCTGGGTCTTCATCAGCAAAGAGAGGTAAAGGAAGTTTTATTCCTCGGGTTAGTAGGAGTCAGAGACCAGCTGGTAGGTCAGCACAGTTTCAGAGACAAAGATCTAGACCTACAATTTCAGTGGCGAGTGCTCCAACTCCAGTGACTCAGAGATCCACTCCACCCATGTGTATTCATTGTGGTAGGCCACATGGTGGTACTTGTTGGAAGACTGGTGTAGCAGGGGTATGTTTCAGATGTGGATCTCCTGATTATTTTGTTAGAGATTGTCCTGAGAGACAGGAGCAGATGTCAGTGGATACTGCAGCTTCTCGACCTAGTGTGAGGGTAAGTCGAGGAGGCAGAGGGGGCAGATCTGGGTTCAGTTCTAGAGGAGGTTTTACATCCAGGGAGAGTAGACCAGAGGAGGCTGGATCTTCTCAGAGGATTTATGTGATGCAGAGGCAACCAGATGCTTCGGCAGTCATAGCTGGTACTTTCTCTTTATTTGGTATTTCAGTACTTGCTTTGATTGATCTGGGTTCTACACATTCATATATTAGTGCATCTGTTTTGCCTGTGTCTGATGTGCATGCTGAATCCCTAGGATTTGATGTATTGGTGACAAATCCGTTAGGGCATAGTGTGATTGTTAGCAAAGTACACCGAGATAGTGCAGTAGTAGTTCAAGGTGAGGAATTTCTTGGAGATTTGATTGAGATGCCTTTTAAGGAATATGATGTGATCCTAGGCATGGACTGGTTATCTAGACATGGAGCTGTGGTTGACTGCCAAAAGAAAGTTGTTACCTTGAGAACCAATGATGGTAGAGAGGTGTTAGTATCTAATGAGCAGGAGCAGCTAGCATCCTTGTTTGTTTCAGCTGTTGCAGCTAGGAGGTTGATTAGAAAAGGGTGTGATGCTTATCTTGCTCATGTGGTAGATACTAGAGTAAAAGGTTCTCAACTTGATGATATATCCACAGTTGCAGAGTTTCCAGATGTGTTTCCAGAGGAATTGCCAGGGTTGCCTCCTGAGAGAGAGGTGGAGTTTGTTATTGAATTATTGCCTGATACCACTCCTATCTCTATTACTCCTTATAGAATGGCACCTGCTGAATTGAGAGAGCTGAAGGTGCAGTTGCAGGAGTTATTAGATAAAGGGTTTATTCGCCCTAGTGTGTCACCGTGGGGAGCTCCTGTATTATTTGTGAAGAAGAAGGATGGTACTATGAGATTGTGTATTGATTATAGGCAATTGAACAAGGTGACTATTAAAAATAAATATCCTTTGCCTAGAATCGATGATCTCTTTGATCAGTTGAAGGGTGCAGCAGTGTTTTCTAAAATTGATTTGAGATCAGGGTACCATCAGTTGAGGGTCAGAGCTGAAGATGTTCCTAAAACAGCTTTTCGGACAAGGTATGGGCATTATGAGTTTCTAGTTATGCCTTTTGGTTTAACGAATGCACCTGCAGCTTTTATGGATTTGATGAATAGGGTGTTTAGACCCTATTTGGATCAGTTTGTGGTAGTGTTTATTGATGATATTCTGGTTTATTCGCGTAATGAGGAAGAACATGACAAGCATTTGCAGATTGTGCTGCAAATTTTGAGAGAGAAGCAATTATTTGCTAAATTGTTGAAGTGTGAGTTTTGGCTTGATCAAGTAACTTTTCTCGGTCATATAGTTTCAGCAGAAGGTATTAGAGTTGATCCGAGTAAAGTTGAAGCTATTTTGAATTGGAGTCCACCAAAGTCTGTGACTGAAGTTAGAAGTTTTCTGGGTTTGGCAGGCTATTACCGACGATTTGTGAAAGGATTTTCTTTGATAGCTACTCCACTTACCATATTACTACGAAAGGGAGTTAGATTTGTGTGGACAGATCAGTGTCAGGCTAGCTTCGATCAGTTAAGAGAGATGTTGACTCAAGCGCCTGTTTTGACTTTACCTGTAGAGGATAAACCATATGTGATATACAGTGATGCTTCACATAGTGGTTTGGGTTGTGTGCTGATGCAAGAAGGTAAAGTTATAGCTTATGCATCTCGACAGTTGAAACCGCATGAATTCAATTATCCGACCCATGATTTAGAGTTGGCAGCTATTGTGTTTGCATTGAAGATTTGGCGACATTATCTGTATGGGGAGAAGTGTTTTATCTATATTGATCATAAGAGTTTGAAGTATTTGGGTGTCCAAAAAGAGCTTAATCTTCGACAGAGGAGATGGTTGGAGTTGATTAAAGACTACGACTGTTTGATTGATTATCACCCTGGTAAAGCAAATATTGTTGCTGATGCTTTGAGTCAGAAGTCTTTAGCAGGTTTAACTGTTTATTCGCTCTCATTACTTGTTGAGTTGAGAGCATTGCATGCTAGTTTTGTATCTTGTGATGATGGTGCATTGTTGGCACAGTTGCAATTGAAACCAGTTTTGTTGGATCAAATTAAAAAGGCTCAATTGGTTGATGAGAAGATTCAAAAGATTGTTTCAGATTGCCAGAATGGAAAGAGTCGAGATTTTATTGTGAAAAGTGATGGGAGTTTTTGGTTTAAGAGTAGATTGTGTGTACCTGATGATGCTAATTTGAAAAGGATCATTTTAGAAGAAGCACATCAATCAGTATTTGCTATGCATCCAGGCAATACAAAGATGTATCATGATGTGAAGCAATATTACTGGTGGTCTGGTATGAAAAGAGACATTGCAGATTTTGTGTCCAAATGTCTCACATGTCAAAGGGTGAAAGCTGAGCATCAAGTTCCAACAGGGTTACTTCAACCGTTGTCAGTGCCTGAATGGAAGTGGGATAGAGTAACCATGGATTTTGTGTCTGGTTTACCATTGACACAAAGGAAGCATGATGCTATTTGGGTAATCGTTGACAGGTTAACTAAAACAGCTCATTTTCTTCCAGTTCGGATGGATTACTCTTTGGAGAGATTAGCTGAGCTGTATATTTATGAGATTGTGAAGCTGCATGGTGTCCCAACTTCTATAGTGTCTGATAGAGATCCCCGATTTACTTCAAGGTTTTGGAAGAGTTTACATAGTGCTTTGGGTTCTCGACTGCACTTCAGTACTGCTTTCCATCCGCAGACGGATGGGCAATCCGAGAGAGTGATACAGATTATCGAGGACATGTTGAGAAGCTGTGTCATTGACTTCTCTGGAAGTTGGGATAGACTTTTACCGCTTGTGGAATTTGCTTACAATAACAGTCATCAATCCAGCATTGGTATGGCACCATTTGAAGCATTGTATGGTAGACGGTGCAGGACACCTCTATGTTGGAATGAACTTGGCGAAGGTAAATTAATTGGTCCTGATTTGATTAAAGAAACGGAAGAGAAAGTGAAAATGATTCGAGAAAGGTTGAAAATAGCTTCAGACCGACAGAAATCTTATTCAGATTTGAAGAGGAGAGACATTGAGTATAATGTGGGAGATAAGGTATTTTTGAAGGTGTCTCCTTGGAAAAAGATTTTGAGGTTTGGTCGGAAAGGAAAATTGAGTCCTCGTTTCATTGGACCGTATGAAGTGTTGGAAAGAGTTGGACCAGTTGCTTATCGGCTTGCTTTGCCACCTGAATTAGAAAGGATCCATAATGTATTCCATGTTTCTATGTTGAGGAGATACAGGTCGGATCCATCTCATGTTTTGCCTATTGAATCTATCGAAGTGAGTTCAGATCTGACATTTGAAGAAGAACCTGTTGCTATTTTGGCACGTGAAGTGAAAGAATTGAGGAATAAGAAAGTGCCTTTGGTGAAAGTTCTATGGAAGAATCATGGAAGAGAAGAAGCAACTTGGGAGAGTAAGCGTGCAATGCGAAATCAATATCCTCAGCTATTTCAGACTTGATGACAGGTAATTTCGAGGACGAAATTTCTTTTTAGAGGGGGAGAATTGTAATATCCCAATGTATGCCTTAGAAGTTTTGAATATTATTTTTGTTTGTTTGAATTATGTGTATATGATATGTTGATGTATTGTTTAAAAGAAAAGTAATGTGTAGAGAGATATGGTATATGTTGTGTATATGTCAATATATATAACATATAAGTTGGTCAAAATAAGTGGTCAAGGGAAGAGGATATTTTAAATGTGGATTGTGAAATTACTAAAAAGGACTTGTGGATGAAAAGTAATTAGAACAAGTGAGAAGAGGGTATGATAGTAATTTCTTGTTTTGGAACACTTGGTGGAGATTTAAAGAAGAGTTGACTTTGTTTTCTTCATCATCTTTTCTTCTTTTCTTGTATGGTGGCCGGCTCATCCCAAAGACAAAGAGAGCAAGAGAGCAAGAGAGGATCTTGAAGTTTTAAACTCAAATTGAAGAAAGATTTCAAGTATACAAGTTGGAATTTCAAGGAATTTCATTATTTTGGTAAGTTTCCTCTTGTTTGCTTTTGTTGTTTTAAAAGATATGTTTGGGGTTGATGATTGAGTATGGATTGTATAATTATGTGTGTTTATGAGGTGTTTTCTAATGTTGAAATTGATATTAAGATGAGAAGTTAAGTTGATGTCTGAATTGAAAGATTAAGTTGTGTTATATTAGGGTTTTGAAGTGATGGGTGAAGTTTAACTTGAGTTTGATCAATTGTTTTCATAGTTTTTCTTGTTGTTTGTGTTTGTTGGAGTTGTAAGCTCAAAATATGTGATTTTGATGAAGGGCAGTAGCATTCTTGATGCCACGCCCGTGGCCTTGGTTGGCCATGGTCGTGGCCAATTTGAACCATGGCCGTGGGGGAGTGGAGCTAGGGAGGCAGAAGTGATATCTAAGCCACGCCCGTGGGGGTTGAGGTGGCCACGGCCGTGGGCATTTGTGTGTGATGTTGAAGTGTAATTTGTGATTTATGGGCTTAGTAAGAGGTTATTAAATGATAAATGGTATTGGAATTCATGAATTGTATCATTTTTGGATTAGGTTTTGTATAGAAGGTGATTTGCCCAAATTTGGGAAGTGAAGAGAACTTGGAAAAGGAAAGTGTTTCGAATTATTATTGAGGTAAGTACAAACCACATCTTTGCATATATTTATAAAGTGTTGAGGCTTAACTCACACTTGTAGGTTCATGTGTTGAAAAACCTAATGCATTGTGATGCATATTGTTATTGTTAGGTTGGCATAATGTGAATGTTATGATGAGTATGACGATATGATGTTGCATATGAATAATGTACTTTGTTATATTAATATTAATGATGACATATGTATCATGTGAAGAATATGAGGTAAAGGATTGTGTATTTAAAAGATAAATTGCTATTATGAAATGTGATTGGAGATATAATGAAAGGTGAAGCCATTGTGATTGGCTATGATGATTCAATTGAAAGAAATAAGGCATGTTTGCCTAGTTGATAATGGGAATTGAGAATAGAATTGATAATTAAACAATAAATGAATTGTGTGGCTAATGTGTTATTCCATTTTCAGAGTTTGTTGTTGGTGGCATGCCTAATATGAGTAACAATCTCTTGAAGTTAGGTTGGATTGGATCCTTAAAGCCTAATTGAGATGTTACAACCCTTGAAGCTAGGTTGGGTTAGTTCTTGAAGCCAAGTTGGGTTGATGCTTAGCATGCTTTGCTCCCCTTGAAGCTTGGTTGAACTTAATCCTTGAAGCCTAGTTGGGATTATGATATTGATGAATGTGATAAATGAACCAAAACATTAACTCTGAAAACGGAATGGCATATTAGTGTATGTTGGGCCCATGCTTGTCTTTGTTTATATGTGAATTATTGATGTTGAAATAACTGAATAATGAGATTCATGGAAAGATTCTTGAAATGTGATATGATTATATGAATATGAATTATTACCTTTATTAGTAATATGTGTGACATTGCATTGCATTAAAGCATAATGATAGAATGTTTTGTATTACTAAGCCGATGGCTTAGAGCGATAGTGTTTGATCGCGCAGGTGACGGAGTTGAACCTGAGAGTTCTTCGAGACCGAGTGAGAGTAGACCTTGAAGAGTTCATTTTGGGACTTAAAGATCAGAGAAAAGCTGCCAATCATGTATATATATATTTTATGTTTTGTAAACTTTGATTTATAACTTATTTGTAATAACTTCCGCTGTGAATTTGATAAACATTTTTATATATGGTGTCTTTTGGATTTCTTATAAATGTTTGAAATTGGTTTTCAGTTATTTATAAAGATTATTGTTGTTTCTTTTTAAACTGTGGCATTTTCTATATTCAGTATACGTATGTTACGATCGTTTAAGCATGCTTGGTACGTATACGGGATATAGGGGTGTTACAGATCCAGTCAACCCAGTCAACATATGAAGAAACAGGGTGGAGTAGTTTCCTAGCAGAATGATGACATGGAAGATATCTAGCAAAATCCATGGATGGAGTATCAAGTAAACAAAAACACTTTTGAAGCCAAATCTGTGAAGAAAGAATTAAATTTAAAAAAAAGTTTGCTAAGTTAAAAACCCGCAAGGGCAGCTTGGCAAAAATTAGGACAGCTCGCTAGTTCCAAAAACCCACATGGGCGGAGTAGGAAAAAATTAGAGCAATACAAATATATATAAAAAGAAGAGGTTTGCTAAGTTGAAAACCCGCGAGGGCAGCTTAGGCAAAAATTAAGACAGCTCGCTAGTTCCGAAAACCCAAATGGGCAGACTAGGCAAAAATTAGAGCAATAAAAAGAAGAGAAAAAAAATAAAACCTAAATTGAAAACCCGAAAAGGCGGTTTAGGTAATTACCTGAAGCAGCAACGGACTCCCAGTCAGTCTCTTTGTCAATCCTGATTTAAGTCGGTCTAATCCAACAAAGGTCTTGGCTAAGATCACAGGTACCGGCAACAAGCCTCCTTCCATTTGGTCCATAATATCCAATACTCGTGGATCAATATCACCATCAGAAGAAACAAGCAAGAATTGGCCAAGTAAGCAAAGACAAAGTATGCATCCCCATGCCTTAGTAGGGGCCAAATAAGAGAGACAAAAATCAATCAAGGGAGCAAGTAGAATTTTTTCACCTTTTATCAACTGAAGAACTTCGGGTTTTGCAATTTGAAATAACATTTACATCTTCTGTTGAGTTTTGGAAATCAATGTGGGTAGCGCCATTTGTTGATTATTTGGATATCCAAGGATGGCCTCAAATTCTTCAATCAAGGGACATATTTCACAGCCATTAATTTTAAATACCCTAGAATCCGTATTCCAAAAGGAAGCCACGGCATGTGAGAAGGAGTGGTCCAATTTTACATTTTGAAAACACTTTAAAATATCAAGTTCTGACCATGAAATTTGCTTCCAATGAATGGCATCCATATTCTTAAATAGAATTTTTATATTCTTTAAATGATGTTCGGTCATGGTTAATGAATGAAGGAAAATCAAAATTGTTAAAGGGAGTTTTTTACGTTGAAATGGAAAGTTTTTGTTTTCTATATGAAATATGGCATGAAAGGTGATTTATAGAGAGGAAATAAACTTTTCCAAAAGTGATGAGGTAAAGGTAATGGAAAAGGACGAAACCATATTATGTAAGGAAAGGAATTAGCAATGAATATCCTTTACCGTGTTGCATTTGGTTTTAGCAAATGATGTGGCTGTGAATTATGAAATTGTGAAGTACTGTGATAAAAAAATATGTAAAAGAAAGTTTAGTAATTGTGATGCAGTAACGATGAAAAGTGAAAAAAAAGTTACAGTAAAGATGTAAATTGTATTTTTTCATTATTGTACAATATTTATACAATTGATACAATATTTATACATCACTAAGAGGGTGGTGGTAGGTTATCAAATAAAGCCCTGAAAAAGTCATCGCCTGTTGGAGGAGGAGGCAAATTACTCGTCCCGGGATCACCCGAAGCAGGAGTACCAAAATCCCTATTACCTTGAAGTTCTGATCCGTCACAGTCCTCATCAGAAGCAGACGAAATGATCTCATGGTCATCAGTCTGGGGCCTCTTGATGAAGAATAGCCAGGATCCCTCATCCCCTGGAATCGGAAGTCTCGAAAATTTTGTTTGGATTAATGATATAAATTATCAAAATGAGAAGCCTGTTGATGACTTGCAGCCAAATCTTCTTAAAGTTTCCTATTTTGTTCTTCAAGCATCCGTTGTGAGCCAGAAAGGAAAAGGGTAAGAGCATACATAATCATGCATACATATAGCATAAATTACCATGAAATATGGAAACTCACCAGGTAATTCATATCAATGCCTTGCGGATGAGATGGCATGTCTGGCGAACTAGAATGAGCAAATGAAGGGGCAGTAAAAGAAGGTCCAGCCTCATGAGCAAATGAGCCAACAGCCTGCAACAATCATTACAGAATCAAAAAAGAAAGAAGAAGTTGCAAGAGAAAAAGGGTAAAGTTTTACCTGAGAAGTAAAGCCTTGAGATGTGGAACAAACTCTCCTACATCTCTGTGATGTTCCTCTTCATCTCTACCCTCATTTTCTTCGGGAATCTCCAACACACCAACATGAGATACATCAAAGTTCAAGAGCCTTCATTGAATAAAATGGGCATAAGATGCACTCGGCGAATAGAGAAATCCTTCAATACCATAACCGTACCGAGCCGGCCACCAGGCATCCTTTGGCATCGACATAATATTTAAAGTGTATTTCGGGCAAGGCATTGGAATCCTCCACTGCTCTAGACTGAGAAACCACTAAAAAACTCTCTCTCCGAGAAACCAGCCACTAGATACTGGGCCAGCGATGACTCGACGAGAATGTTTGAAAGATAGCGCAGCCTTCATGAAGGGAGACCAGTTTGTCCGCTCTTCTGGGTTCCACCAGGCCAAATTCACCTGCAAAATAACATAAGGTAAGTAAACTTTCACATAAAATTTAAAGTATACTAATGTTATTTTACCTGGTCCCAGGTTAAGCGGCTCAACACAAAGTGGTGAGTATGCACATGGTGAGAGCTGGAAACATCTAGACGATCAGACAACTAAAAATTTAATATCGGATATCCAATTCTTTCTCGGGAAATACCGGTTACCCTCACGAGATTGTGTTCATATGCCCATGCCTACAACAACAATAATAAGATCACATTCATACAAGAAAAGAGTGGAAATGACATTGGTGGAAGAAAGAATACCTCGACAACCGCCATCAAGCCTACAAAAGACTTCTTGTTTCGGCAAAGTTTATCAAGACCATGGTAAAGACAGGCGAGACCAGCTTCAACCCAGCTAGAAGATGGTACCATCCTAAAATAAGAAAGGGCCTTCAACACTAACAAGTGGATGGAGGATTCAGTGCTGCCTAAGATGGTCGACCCAAGTAGATATAACAAAAATCCTCGAGCATACTGTTGGGCTGTTTCTCTGTGAACCCGTCCTTCGCAGTTCATCCAATAGCTACGAATCGGTTCAATTTTTATCTTAAAAGGCCCTTTATATGATGGTTCCTTACCAATTAATTCCTGAATTTCTTCAAATGTTAAAATATCATTGGTCAGAAGAACCGAAACACCATCATATCGAAGACCGGTTATAGCAGTAAAATCGACCTGACTAATTGTCATCTCTCCAATGGGCAAGTGAAAAGTGTGGGTTACGTCCAACCATCGTTCTGCAAGTGCATGGACTACGCTCTGGTCTATCTGATACTCCTCGGATGGCAATTGTAAGATGAAGTGCTCAAAGCCGCAATCTCGGATAATCTGCCTTATCCGAGAAGGCACTACATCATACCACTGTCGAGCTTTGTAGATACACCCTCCGGCCCGAACAACGCAACGATCATGCTAACGCAAAGCTAGATAAGTTAATACCAGGTAAGTACATATTATCCTATCTGCTTAAATTAATATATTTTTTCTAAATTTTCTAAAAATAATAATAATACATAATACATAATAAAAAAATAATAAATAAAGGCAAACACAATAATAATAAAAAAACATATTATAAAAACATAAATTAAAAAATAAAAAATAATAACAGAAAAAATAATAATAAAAATAATAAATAATAATAATAATAATAATAATAATAATAATAATAGAAAACAAAACAAAACAGAAAGACAAAAAATGAAGAAAAAAAGGGAAAGAAAAATAATTACTGCGCTCTTTTGGTTGAAACTACGATGAAGCGGCAACCGGGCTAGTAGATCTATATTTCCATCTTCATGATGCCGAATAAATTCTAATAACTCAGTATTAGAATGAGTCCCTGACCTTGAAGCAAGCATTTTTTTGAAAACTATGTGCTAAATTTGAAAGAATTTGAGAGAATTATAGAAACTGAGAAATTTTATTGTGAATCAAATGAAGTAACTCATGGGTTTATATAGAGAAACGGCAAGGACAAAAAAAAATTCAAAAGTAAGTTTTACTGTTGATGAATAGTAAACTTACTATTTATGAATAGTATATTACTATTGATGAATAGTATATTACTATTTACTACTATTTACGAATAGTAAGTTACTATTTATGAACAGTAAATAGTGCATGAACAGTGACTGCACAGTAAATAAATAGAAAATTCAATTATTCAATTTAATCATTCAAATACTTGCGTGTGTATAAATATTTTTACACGCAAGGGGCAAAAAAAAAGAAGACGTGTGCATAAAAATTAGCTAAACTTTTTGAAATAAAAAAAGTACAATTAGCTTGGGTCCAGAACCCAAATTTTTCTTAGGTCCAGAACCTAGAATCTCTTTTAAGTCCAGAACTTAGCTCGGGTCCAGAACCCAAATTGCCCTTAGGTTCAGAACCTAGAATCCATTCTAAGTTCAGAACTTAGCTCGGGTCCAGAACCCAAATTATCCTTAGGTCCAGAACCTAGAATCTTTTCTATGTCCAGAACTTAGCTCGAGTCCAGAACCCAAATTTTTCTTAGGTACAAAACCTAAATTATCCTTAAGTCCAGAACCTAAAATTAAACTTAGGTCCATAACCTAAAATTATCCTTGAGGCCAGAACTTGAACTGGGTCTAGAACCCAAAACCTCAACCATTTCAAAAATTAAGTGTTATTGCTTTTCACTCTCTTTCACTAAAGTCTCAGATTGTTCAATCAGGGGGCAAACTGTAGACCCTTAATTTTTGACCCAGTCTGGTCCAATATATTTTAATTAGTCAAAAATAATTTTTGTGTTGTCCAATATATTTTAATTAGTCCAAAATAATTTTTGTTATCTTAATTAAATAATATTTGCTTTAGTATCTAATTTTTATTAATAAAAAATAAAAAATAAAAATAATAAACAAAAAAATAAAAATAAAAATAGGTGAAGGAAAAATCGGCGACGAAAAAAAATCGTCGCCGAAGAGTTGCGGCAAAATGGCCCGCAGGCCAATTTTTGCCCGCACCCCGCAACTAGCTACGACAGTTTTTTTGCCAGCGCATTTTTTTTACAGCAGTTTTTTTTTGCTAGCGAAATTTTTTCGACACAAATTTTTTCGAAACTAAATGCAATTAGGTTTCGGTTTCCTTTTCTTAATCAATGTTAGATTCCGTGAATAACTAAAATTAATCATAAAATTCTTCTATCAATAAGGACTAAAACAACACAAAAAGGGATGGAAATTTGGGGGATGAAAATTGAGACCGAAATTGAGGAGGAAAACTTTGAATTAATTGGACTTTTTGAGAGAGCAAACAAGCAATTCAATCCATCAAAGGCAGCAAAGCTTGTCTTTGTTCTTGTTCATCCAAGAAGAAATTTTTGCTGGAACCAACAAACGAAGGTATGAATTTCTTTATTTGTTTCATTAATTTACAGTAGCTTCATCACTCAAAAACAAAAATTGTTTCTGTTTCTTTTGATTAAAAAAAACCCTAGAACTTTAATTTACCTTTTCTAAAGCTTAAAAACCTTAATTCGTTTATTTGTTTTCCAAAAATTTTAAATTTATTATTTTTGTTTCTTCAAAATCTCAAAACCCTAATTGGCTTTCCAATTTTTCAAAACCTTAAATTGAACCTGTTTCTTTTCAAAGCCCTAAATTGAATCTATTTCTTTCCATAAACTCTAAAAAATATCTTCTTTATTTCTATAAACCTTAAATCATTTTGTTTATTTTCATAAAGTTTCATAAAATTATCAATTGTTTTCCCAAATTCTAAAATCTAAATGCATTCTCCGAAACCCTAATTCTAAAACACTAAACCCTAATTCAACTCCAAAACCCAAAACAGCAAACCCTAAACTAGCTAACCTAAACCCTAATTTTTCTAAATCCTAATCCTTTAAACTTTAAAACCTTATAAACATAAATATTAAAATTCAAACACAGTAAGCCAAAACAACAATTCAGTAACCGTAAATCATAAATCTAAATGTTTTTAAGTGTCCAAACCCTAGTTTCATGATCTCACTTCTCAAACACTTATTTGGTTAATTAAAAAACTTTATCTACCTCTTAAATTCTAAACTTTGCTCCATTTCAATTCTTTTAAAATTTACAGTAGCTTGAACCCATAAATTCCAAAACCCTAAATACATGGAATAAAGAGTCTTAAATAGAAACAGTAGCACTAATTTGAATCTTTATTTGCCTTATTCAATTTTATATTTGATTATGCTTTGATTTATTTTATATGCTTTAATTTATTTAAGTTCAATACTTGATTTATTTAGTTTATTGTGGACGGATGATGTTTAATATCTTTGATGAATGATTTATTTATGATGAATGGTTATTTACTTTTATCGATTTATTTAGACTTCCAAATGTTGTAAGAGGTATGTTTCCACTTGGTAGGTACCTCATTAGTTAAATATCATGTAATTTAAATTATTTTCTATTTTAGAACAAATGTAAAGGACATGTTTCTACCTTTCGGTGGGTGTCCTATTTAGGCATGAGATGTAAGGACATGTTTCCATCCTCGGATGGGTGTCCATTTATTTATTTTGTTTGGACATTGTTTTGATTTTTAATATATCGATGCTTTATTTTAATTGTTGTGTGTAATATGGATAATATTGTTATATTTAAGAATTTTATAATATGAAGACCTGTAAAGGAGGCCGGTTCTAATGAACCTGACATTATGGGAGTGCTGGGCCATTTCTCACCTTCCTCATACGTACCCAACTTTCCGAACTCATTAGGGGGTTGGGATTCCTTAGAAAACGAGTCATCCACCCCTTTCTTTTTTCCTGGCCCATCTAGGTGGTGACTCCATTTTCTCCGGACTTAGGTCTGTGTTCTATAAGGCCCCGAGCCTAAACAGTGCCGAAGTCGCAAGAACCATTCCACCGGGAGTGGGGCCAAAAATCCCCGCTCACAATATGTCATTCAAATCTCAGAGTTACTATTTTAGTCCAAATTGACACCATGTGTCTAGCCCTGAAGGCAAATTATAGTAATGCTCATGTTGATATTTTGTTGATCATATGCCTAAGAAAAGAGAATTGCCATTCGTGTGTGGAAGATATAAGGTTGGAAGGAACGTCTTATGTACCCTTATTTATTTGTTACTTGTGCATCCATGCATACATGCATTGCATTACATATTATCAATCTTTTAGGGCTCACAGATATGAAGTACAGTAGTTTAAGAGCCTATGATAATCTAACTGGCCAGTGATGTAGAATCCAACCATGACTCAGTCAACTTTTCACCAAAAGAAATGGAACCCAAACATATTCAGAAGATGGTAGATGACGCACTCAACTCTAAGATGAAAGAATTGAAAGGGGTCCTAGTTGAGACCATGAAATGCTAGCTGGCTGCATTATTGTGAAACACTATTGAATCATCTACTAGTACTAAGTAGCATATACACAAGGGAAAGGCTAAGGTTAGTGAAGTAGCATTTGATGACGACAAAGAAATGATTGATGATGATGATTGGGCTCAGTATTTTCATTATTCTTAAGATAAGAAGAAAGAGCCAAATGTTGTGGAGAAATCAATTATTGAAAAAAATTGAAACTTTAGATGTGAAGAAGATGATTGTTGATTTAGAGAAAAAGTTTGAAAAGAAACTGAAGGTTGAGGATATGTCAAAAGGAGACAAGTTGTTTGAATAGGATGAGGAAGTCCCTTATATGTTCAAGATGCCTTCTTTTGCTAAGTTTGATGGAATTGGCAACCCTCATATTCATGTCAACCAATACATCACTGCCACACAGTCTGCTTGAGCAACCAAGGGTCAAACTCTAAGGTACTTTATGCTCTTGTTGGATCCTGTTGTGCAGAATTGGTTTAATACATTGGAGGAAAGTACCTAAAAAGATTACAATTTATTGTACAAAGCCATCATCTAGCAGTATAGGTATAATGCAAAATTGGAAGTTACTTTGATGGAGGTAGGGTCAATCAGGTATAACCAGAATGAAAACTTTGTTGACTAAATTAGGATTATAGTGAGAGGTGTCTTGCCTGCACTGCTTAGGATTATAGTGAAACAATGCTGCACTGCTTAATAAGCAGCCGGATGAATCCGACAAGATTAGGATTATAGTGAGAGGTGTCTTGCCTAGTTTTCATGAGAGACTTAAGGGGCATGAAAAGGCCATTGTAAAAAGAAAGAGATGATGCATACTTGTGCAAAGAACCAGACAAAAGATAGATATCAGTCAAAACCTGAATTGGTTTGAGACTGCACAAAAGGGCAAAACTTATCCTTGTCAATTTTTTAATTTATATATAAAATATTTTCAAACTCATCTTCAATATTTTACCATGCAGGGGGCAAAGCGAGGGTATGAATATCAAAAATAGCAGAATAGCCAAATTTTTATTAAAAGTGCAAAGTGGAGAATCCATTTAAGAATTGAACAAGAAGAAAATCAGAACTCTCAAACAAATGAAGATCTAAAAGATTAAAGCTCAGGATAAAGGTCCAAGATAAAGATTTGATTGATCTAGCTAAATGAGCTAAATTTGAGGCAAGAGAAAGGTCCATCCCCAGGGGCAGAGATACAATATGAAGATTCATTTCTATCCATGCAAAAATTTTGCAAGCAAATTTGTTGAAGCATCTACTACCCAGCCCATATTGGATTTGTTGAAGTATCCTGATTGCATAAGCTCTAGCCTATATTGGATTTGTTAAGGCATCCTGATGGCATAGATTTCCTTGATATGTTGAAATATCCAAGTTTGTTTCTAATGAGATATTAGAGTCGCCCACCATCCTACTAAGATATTAGAGCCGCTTGGTGATTGCCATCAAGATTTAGAGTCTCTCGATGACAATATTGATTTACCAAGATATTAGAGTCACTTGGGGGATTTCATTGGGATATTAGAATCACTCGATGGCTCTTTTCACTCACCAAAATATTAGAATTACTTGGTGATTTTATCAAGATATTATATTCTCTCGATAGACCCATTAGGATATTAGAGTTGTCCAATTACCAGTTGAGATAAGAGAGTTGCTCAATAGTTTTGTTGCTTGGTCATCAGGATATTAGAGTTGCCTAATGAACCCTTTGACATATTAGAATTTCCCAATAACCCTTTTAGGTTATTAGAGTCACTAAGTTTTTTTTTTTGTCACTTGGTGGATTTCATCGGGATATTAGAGTCACCTAATAATCCATTGAAGTATAAAATCTAGTTTCAAGTATAGACCCCAAACCAATATCGGTTCCAAGTACCTATATAAAATCATATCTCAGGTCCAAAATATAAACCAGTCTCGAGTCCAGACCCAACCAAAACATATCTTAGGTCTAGAACCCAAATTAATCCTCTGGTCCTGAACTTATCCTTTTCCATAATTAGCCTAAATTCATGTTGCTTTTCACTCTCTAAATAAATTCAAGATTGTTCAAGAAAGTTACAAACTGTAGACCCTTAATTTTGGCCCCAAGCTAGTCCGGTCACAATTTAAAAATGCCTAAGTCAAAATCGGTCCATTCTTAATCGATTAAATCTATTTTAAAGCCTTTAATTATATTGGTCCAGTTTTATAAGGCCTAAAATAGGTTGGTCCAACTTTGAAAGCCTTGAAACGGTTTGATTTAGGGTTGAAGCAGCTTCTGATTCAGTTTGAATCATACCATATCAAATTGCGCTTATTCAATTCAATGTGGATGGTCTGTATCGAATTATAACCCACCTAATTCTATATGGAAGCATCCATAGTGAATTATATGGACTCTAATTTGATATGGATGGCCCATATTGAATTAAAAGCCATCTAATTCGATATGGAAGCCAACCATATTGAATTGAATGGAGTCTAATTCAATATGGATGGCCCATATCTAATTAGATCAATTCTAATTCAATATGGGGCACTTCCATGTCGAATTGGTCTTGCTAATTTGATATGGATCTTGATCCATGTTGAATTAAACTCATTTTAATCTGATATGGTCACGGCTTGTAACACCCTTACATCCTATATACATGATGTACACATATCTCAAATGCGTACATCATGTATATCGTTTATAAGAATGTCATGTTACAATTCAATTAATAATTTTTCCATTCAACTATCAAATAGTTATATAATTAATAAAAGATAATATATATACATCAAGATAAAATTTTTAATGAACTATATCATTAAGAAAAATTAATATACTTTATACATATCTTGAATTACAAATATACATATTCTTAAAATATTGATCATCAAATTAATACATGAATACAACACCTTCTAAGTTGGCCTTATAACACCTTAATACTCCTTGTGGCAACAATTAAATTCTTTTATGTTCTACGCGATTCAGAAAACTGCGCTAGGCTTGAAAGTTAGTGGTACACATAACTAACAAATAAAACAATGCATGATTCACTTAGAATTTTGTAGACCTTTAATTTTTGACCAAGTCCAGTCCAAATATTTTAAAACAGTCAGAAATAATTTTTATAGTATTTTAATATTTATTATTCATTTTATTATTTATTTTAATTTAATAATATTTATTATTTGTTTCTAAATATACTATTATTTATTATTTATTATTCTTTTTATTATTTTAATAATAATATTTTTAATAGTAAAAATATAAAATATAAAATAAAAATATATACATATAAAAATGATAAAGAATAGAAAATAAAAAATCGGACGGTCGAATCGGTGTGCGCCACGCGGTTGCCACAAGCAATGCCTGCGGCGAATTGGTGTTCCAAGCCCAATTTGCCGCAGACGCACCTCGCCCAGGTGCCTCGCAGCCCCTAGGCCCATTCGCTCGCACTGCCGATTTTTCCAAAACCTTCTTTTACTCGGTTTTAAAGTTTTATTACCTAAACAATTTTATTTCCTTAACAAATTAGTATTAGGTTTTTATTTTCTCTTATAAATACGAGATTAAAAGAATACTAGAAGGATCTTGGTTTTTGGGACTTTTGGACTTTTTAGAGACGGACTTTTGGCAGAAGCAAAAGAACTAGGAAGATCAATATCAATTTTCACTAAGAGGATTAAGGCAACAAGCAAGCAAGTGATGATTGCCTTGGTTTTAGCTCACCCCAAATTTTCATTCAACAATTTTGGTAGAGCCACCAAACATAGGTAATTATATCTAACTTTTTTAATTAAAAAAATCATCTACACCATTAATCATTGATTAATTAAAATTGATGAATTATAATTTTCAAAACTCATGTAATAAATAACTATGAACATCAATGAATGAATTTGTTTATTTCTTTTAAAGAATACAGTAGCCACTAATTAGTTTTTATTAAAGATAAAATTTTATACAATAGCTTTTTGTTAATTTAATTATTACAGTAGCTTAGTTTTTCGTTAATAAAAAATCATAAATCACTTAAAATTGTAAAATCCTAAATAAATCAATTTTCCAAAATTTTTACAGTAGCCTCTTCTTTAATATGACAATGTTAGTTTTCTTAGGAATCCAAACCTTAGTTCAATTCAAATCTTAATCTATTTTTAAACCCTAATCAATTTTCCAAAATCATCATAGTAGCTATTTCTTTTTAAATATTTAATTTTTAATCTTATTTTCATAGATTTGTCTCTTATTTACTTAAATCCTAATTGCTAATTTTATTTGCACAATAGCATAATTCTTCTAAAAAATAAACCTAACAATAATATTAGTTCTTTAAGATTCCAAAACCGTAACTTTTAGATATAAATTCCAAAATCCTAAATGTTATTTAAGAAATCCTAAATTGAAACATAAACCTAAATTTGCATCTTTATTTATTTTATTATTAAGTGAGTATTTATTATATAGTTTGATTAATGATTTAATTATATTTTTGACTTATGTCTTCAATGAATAATTTATTTATGATGAATGGTTAGTTGGTTGTTTTTATTGATTTACTTTGGTTTCAAAACATTGCAAGAGGTATGTTTCCATGTTTTGGGTACCTCATGTATTAAGCATCATGTAATTTAATATATGTTCTAATTTTGGTACTAATGTAAAGGACACATTTCTGCCTTTTGATGGGTGCCCTATTTAGTTTTAGACATTTGGACAATGTAAGGACATGTTTCCATCCTTGGATGGGTGTCCATTTGTTTATTTTGTTAGTACCTTACTGTCATTTTTAATAAAGTATTTATTTTATTAATCACATTTAGTATGGATAATATTTGTTAATTAAGAATTTTAAAATATTGATACCTGAAAAGGAGGCCGGTTCCAATGAACAGGGCATTATGGGGTGTTGGGCCGTTTCTCACATTCCCCACATGTACCCAACTTTTCAAACCCATTAAGGGATTGGGGATTTCTTAAGAATCGAGTCATCCACCCCTTTCTTTTTCCCAGCCCATCTGAGCGGTGACTCCATTTTCTCCTGGCTTAGGCCTATGTTCTCTAAGGCCCTGAGCCTAAACAGTGTCAAAGTCGCAAGAACCATTCCACAGTGAGCGGCGGCAAAAATCCCCTCTCACAGTGGTGACTCCACTAGGGATAAGAAAAGTTGATTCCATAGGTCTCTATATTATTTTATTTTTTCTTATCATGATATTATCCATTGCATCATATTAGATTGTATTGTGTGCATAAGTTAGGATGCCCGTGTTACCCGTGTTGTGTTATGTAAGGTATCGCATACTTTAACTCAAGGTATAGAGATCGAGCATGGCATAACCACTCATAGCCTTGTACCTTTTGGTATATACTTGCTATGGTAACCTAAGCCATTTAACCCAAAGACTAAAACTGATGTAATTGGCCTAGTTACTTTCCTTAGGTTTTTATCCTAATTGTTGTTTGACTATGGTAAATTTATCTTAGTTTAAATCATGGCTTATTTGGTTTGCTCTTTTTCTAATGTGACCTAATTACATTGTGAGCTCAAATAATTTTTTCCTCTAAATTCAAAAGACCAAAGCTATTTTTAAAATTTTCAAATTGATCTTTAGACATAAAGTTTACCAAAATAAGTCAAAAATTTTCATGACCCAAATACAAAGCCAAAAATTCATTTTTTCTAAAATCTTTTATGGGCTTTAAAACAAAACTATTTTTCACTTCACTACGACCTTTTGAAAGAGCTTACAAATTATTTAGGTCAATTATGGAATACCAAAAACTAATTGTGAGCCTAGTTTATACTAAGAATTACCAATCATGGGCTTATTTTTTGCATGAATCAATAGTTACTTTTTTTAATTGAGAAATCTATTTATAATAAACCTCTTAATTTAGTTTTAATCCAATATAGCATAAAAGTTATTTTAGTTGATTGGATGGATTAAAGCCCAATTAATGGGAATTATTATGAACTAATTTCCATTTTTAAAAATATAACTATTAATTGAATCATCCGAGGGAATTATTTGAAAATAAGATACCCCATGTTAGTATTTTATTAACCGTATACCTAGGAAAAGAGACTTGCCATCCGTTTGTGGAAGTTATAAGGTTGGAAGGAACGCCCTAATTATCTTTATTTGTTATTTGTGCCTACGTACATACATGCATACATACATTTGCATCTCATATCATTAATCCTTTATGGCTCACAGCTCTGGATTACAATAGTTCAAAAGCCTACGACATTCCGACCTATGCTAGAGACAGCAACTCAATTACTTTCTCATAAAAAGCAATGGCGCCAAGACAAATTCAAAGAATGGTGGGCGACACCCTCAATGCTAAAACAAAAGAACTAAAGCAGACCATGAAGAATCAACTGGCTACAATTTTAGGGAACAATGCCGAAGCATCTTCTAGCACCAAGAAGCCAAAGGAAAAAGGGAAGGCTAAGGTTAGTGAAGCGGCTTTTGATGATGACAAGGTACTCATTAATGATGATGATGGCTGGGCTCAATACTTCCAAGATCCTCAAGACAAATTATCTTTGTGTCCAGAACTCACCTTGGGTCCAAAACTCAAATTATATTTGGGTCTAAAACTCGCCTTGGATCCAGAGCCCAAATTATTTTTGTGTCCAAAACTCATCTCGGGTCCAGATCCCAAATTATTTTTTAGTCCAAAACTTGTCTCGGGTCTAGAGCCTAAATTATTTTTGAATTCAAAACTCGCCTAGGGTCTAGAGCCCAAATTATTTTTGAGTCCAAAACTCATCTCGGGTTTAGAGCCCAAATTATTTTTGAGTCCAAAAATTTTCTCAGGTCCAGAGCCCAAATTATTTTTTATTCCAGAACTCACCTCGTGTCTAGAGCCCAAATTATTTTTGAGTCCAAAACTCACCTCGGGTCCAAATCTCAATTTATTTTTGAGTCCAAAACTCATCTCGGGTCTATAGCCCAAATTATGTTTGAGTCCAAAACTCATCTCAGGTCCAGAGCTCAAATTATTTTTTAGTCCAAAACACATCTCGGGTCTAGAGCTCAAATTATCTTTAAGTCCAGAACTCAACTCGGGTCCAGAACCCAAATTATCTTTGAGTCCAGAACTCACTTTGGGTCCATAACCCAAATTATTTTTTTTTTCAAAAAACTCGATCAAAAATCATATTGCTTTTTGCCCTCTTTTGCTGCAGTCTTATATCGTTCAAGCAGGGGGCAAATTGTAGACCAATAATTTTTTACCAAGTCCAGTCCAAAATATTTTAAAACAGTTACAAATAATTTTTATAGTATTTGAATATTTATTATTCATTTTAATATTTATTTTAATTTAATAATATTTATTATTTATTTCTGAATATACTAATATTTATTATTTATTATTCATTTTATTATTTTAATAATAATGTTGTTAATAGTAAAAATAAAAAAATAAAAAAAAATATATATATAAATGATAAAGAATAGAAAATAAAAAAAATTAGACAGTCGAATCGGTGTGCGCAACGCGGTTGTGGCAAGCACCTGTACTACGCTCCGGTCTATCTGATATTCCTCGGATGGTAATTGTAAGATGAACTGCTCAAAGCCGCAATCTCGGATAATCCGCCTTACCCGAGAAGGCACTACATCGTACCATTGTCGGGCTTTGTAAATACACTCTCCAGCCAGAACAACACAACGATCATGCTAACACAGACCCAGGTAAGTTAATACCAGGTAAGTACATATTATTCTATCCACTTAAATTAATTTATTTTTCACAATAACAAATAATAAAAAAATATATATATAAAAAAAGATTTAAAAATAAATAAATAAATAATATAAAAACAACGAAAAAAATAAAGAAATAAAAAGGGAAAAAATAATTACCTCGCTCTTTTTATTGGAACTGCAATGGAGTGGCATCCCGACTAGTATATCTAAATTTTCATCTTCATGATGCCGAATAAACTCCAATAACTCGGCATTAGAATGAGTCCTTAACCTCGAAGCATGCATTGTTTTTGAAAAATATGTGCTAAAATTGAAAGAAATTTGAGAGAATTATGAAATTGAAATCGTGCTGTGAAATGAAATGAAGGAATGGTGGCATTTTATAAAGAAACGGCAAGCAAAAAAATAAAATTCAAAACTGTTTATGAATAGTAAATTTACTATTCATAAATAGTAAACTTTACTATTGATAAATAGTAAATTTTACTATTTCTAAATAGTATTACTATTTATAAACAGTAAATTTTACTATGAATAAATAGTATTACTATTGATAAATAGTGAAAGTACTATTTTCAATAGTAAATACTATTTGATACTATTTGCAAATAGTAAATTTATTATTTATGAATAGTAAATAGTGCATGAACAGTACTACACAGTAAATAAACAGTAAATTCAATTATTCACTTTAATCATTCAAATAATTGCAGGTATATAAATATTTTTACACCTAGGGGGCAATAAGAAGACATATGCATAAAAATTAGCCAAACTTTTTGAAATAAAAATTATTAGCTCGGGTCCAGAACCCAAATTTTCCTTAGGTCCATAACCTAGAATTATCTTTGAGTCCAGAACTTGAACTGGGTACAGAACCCAAATTACCATTAGTCCAGAACCTAGAATTGTTCCTAAGTCCAGAATTTAGCTCGGGCCTAGAACCCAAATTTTCTTTAGGTCCAGAACCTAGAATTATCCTTTAGTCCAAAACTCGAACTGGGTCCAGAGCCCAAAACCTCCACCATCTCAAAAATTAAGTCTTGTTGCTTTTCACTCTCTTTCACTAAAGTTTCAAATCATTCAAGCAGGGGGCAAACTGTAGACCCTTAATTTTTGACCCAGTCCGGTCCAATATATTTTATTTAGTCCAAAATAATTTTTGTGTTGTCTAATATATTTTAATTGGTCCAAAATAATTTTTGTTATCTTAATTAAATAATTTTTACTTTTTTATCTAATTTTTATTAATAAAAAATAAAAATAAACAAATAAAAATCAAAAAATAAAAATAAAAATTAGCGACAAAAAAATTGGCGACGAAAAAATCATCGACTAAAATTCCAGCTGGCTTGGCCATGGGCCATTTCGCCCGCAGAAGTTTCCTTAAAACCTTAAAAATTATATAAACACAAATATTTTAACTTTACACAATAGCTTAAAAACACAATGTAATAACCAAAAATCATAAATCAAAGTGTTTTAAAGTGTCCAAAATTCTAGTTTCATGATTTCACCATTCAAACCTTAATTTGTTTAATCAAAATGTCTTACCAACCTTTTAAAACATAAAATCCTTAATTTATTTTAATTCTTTAAAAGTCACAGTAGCTTAAACTTATGAAAATCCAAAACCCTAAGCATATGAAATAATGAACCCTAAATGGAAACAGTAGCTATAATTTAGATTTTTATTTGCCTTATTCAATTCTATATTTGATTATGCTTTGATTTATTTTATAGGCTTTAATTTATTTAAGATCAATAATTGATTTATTTAATTTATCATGAATGGATGTTTACTTTCTATTGATATTTAATGAATGATTTATTTATGATGAATGATTATTTACTTTCATTAATTTTTTTAGATTTCCAAATATTGTAAGAGGTATGTTTCCACTTGTTGGATACCTCATTAGTTAAATATCATGTAATTTAATTTTCTTTTCTATTTTAGAACCTATGTAAAGGACATGTTTCTACCTTTCGGTGGGTGTTCTATTTAGGCATGTGATGTAAGGACATGTTTCCATCTTCGGATGGGTGTCCATTTATATGTTTTGCTTGGACTTTGCTTTGATTTTAATATATTGATGCTTTCTTTTAATTGTTGTGTGTAATATGGATAATTTTGTTATATTTAAGAATTTTATAATATTAAGACCTATAAAGGAGGCTGGTTCCAATGAACCGGGCGTTGTGGGGGTGCTGGGCCATTTCTCACCTTCTCCACACGTACCCAACTTTCCGAACCCATTAGGGGGTTGGGAATTCCTTAGGAATCAAGTCATCAACCCCTTTCTTTTTTTTTCGGCCCGTCCGGGTGGCGACTCCATTTTCTCTGGACTTAGGTCCGTGCTCTCTAAGGCCCTGAGCCTAAACAATGCCGAAGTCGCAAGAACCATTCTACCTGGAGTGGGGGCAAAAATCCCCGCTCATAATGACCAATGGCTCAAGTCGGCCTAGGATGCCCTGACTCAAATGACTCTTGTATTTTTTAATTTCTGGATCAAAAAATTTTAATTTGGGCCTAAAAGACTTAATATAGGGTTTTACCATTGAATTTGTGCCTTTTGAAACCGGACCGACTTGTTTAAACGTTGTAAATGAAGTTCACAATTTTTAAGATTGGATTGAATTTATTGTGCATTCTTTAATTAAGATCGTACAAACTTAGGGCCAAAATTAAGGGTCTACATTTTGCCCTCTGCTTGAATGATCTGAAATTGATTCATATAGTGAAAAGTAACATGACTGTTGGGTTAATTTTGGTCAAAATGTGTTCTGGACCCGAGGTGGTTTTGGTTTTGGACCTGCTTTTAGTTATAGACTAAAAAATTATTTAGGTTCTATACCCAAGGAGGTTTGGGTTCTGGACCCGGTTTGAGTTCTAGACTCAAAATTGATTTGGGTTTTGGACCAGAGGTGGTTTGGGTTATTGACTTGGTTTGAGTTCTGGACTCAAAAATGATTTAGGTTTTGGACCCAAGGTGGTTTGGGTTCTAGATCCAGTTTAAGTTCTGAACTAGAAAATAATTTTGGTTCCAAACCCGAGGAGATTTGGGTTCTAGACCCGGTTTGAGTTCTGAACTCAAAAATGATTTGGGTTTTGGACCCGAGGTGGTTTGGGTTCTGAACCAGGTATGAGTTCTGGACTAAAAAATAATTTTGATTCTAAACCCAAGATGGTTTGGATTCTGGATCCAATTTGAGTTTTGGACTCGAAAATGATTTGGGTTCTCGACCCGAGGTGGTTTGTGTTCTAGACCCGGTTTGAGTTCTAAACTCAAAAATGATTTGGGTTCTATACTCGAAAATGATTTGGGATCTAGACCCAAGGTGGTTTGGGTTCTGGACCCAGTTTGAGTTATAAACTCGAACATGATTTGGGTTCTAGACCCGAGGTACCTGCAAAAATTAATTAGTGTCAGTAAAGCATTTTGCAAAAAATTAGGCTATTTTTTATTTTACCCTTGTACTCTTGTCCCCTGCATGGAAAAAATATTATTAAAATATTTTTTATATACTTAATAAATATCTAGTTACTATTTGCACGTGTGCTGTGAAGTTTTGAAATAGAAAAGCAAACTTTGACTAATGCCATCAGAAAATAATAATGCTAACTAAAGTAACATTGAATAATTGAATTGGACAAGAGAGGGACAAGGGCTTGTGACTTTGTCCTTTTATTATATTATTTTTCATTTTATGTTTCAAATTTTTTTTTTTTGCTTTTACATATATATATATATAAAGGATCATGCTATTTCAATTTTTCAAGCAAAGCTCAGAACCCCTTCATCTTCACCCTTTTGCTTAGAATTTTAGTTTTTTAAAGCTTAAATGCTTACCATGGCTGGCATCCAACACTCCTCAAGGTATGGGACTCGATCAAATAATGAATTGATTGCTTACCTCCGAGATAATGAGATAGAGCGAAGTTATTACTCGGGATGCATCTCCACCGGAGTTCCAATGAAAAACACCAGTAAGTGGTATTTTGCTATCTATTTAATTTCTTATATAAAATATACAAAAAAAAAATATGTATGAAAGTGAATAAAAATATGTATGAAAATGCATATGAAAATTAATATAGTGGAAATTATTGTACAAAAATATGTATTAAAATTTATGTGTGTACTTACCTTTACTTACCTATTTTTGGACAACATGATGGTTGTAATATTAAAATGGGAGGAAATATTCACAAGGCTCGCAAGTAGTACGACCAGGCCCCACCCACAGTAAAGAGAATGGTTGAAGAAAGTGATTTTGAGGACTTCATTTTGCAATTACTAGCACTAGGCTATCAAATTGGCTGGAGCGTGATTCATGCGCTTGCTGAGCGATTGTTAGACACAACTCATACTTTTCATTTGCCCATTGGAGAGATGACAATTTGTCCAGTTGACTTTGCTGCTATAATAAATCTCCAATGTGATGGAACCTCTATCCCTTTGACCAATAATATCTTAAAGGAAGAAGAAATCAGACAGTTGATCGGTATCAAGCCCCGGTATAGGAGATCGTACAAAATCATGTATGAGCCTATCCAAGAGTATTCGGTAAAGTATATTCGAATACTGTAGGGTGAGAGGGAAAAATAATATACCCATGGGTTCCTATTATACATGCTGGGGGCGACCATTTTGGGCAGAACTAAATTTGCCATTCACTTATCAGTGTTGCATGCCCTTTTTGACTTAGACCATGTATCTTCTTATGCATGGAGAGAAGCTATTCTTGCTTGTATTTATCATGATTTCTATGCACTCTATAGGAAGAAAAGATCATTCATTGGTTTCATAGTCGTTATCAAGGTAGTACTTTCTTTTAAAACTATTGATCCAAATAATGCATGTGCATAGACTTGATTTTGTCCTTCATGTGTAAGTTTGGGCATATGAACATAACTTGGTGAGGGTTCCAAACATTACTTGGCCGTGGGTTGATTTTTCAAGTCTAGGTGTCTGGTTGTTGAGCCATAGAGAAGTGCTCGGAAGTGATCACGTACAGTCTCACCGCTACCACTTGAGTCTCCTAACCTAGGACCATGTAAGCAAAAATGTTAATACTAATATCAAACTAATGATCAAAACAAATTACCTATTTCTTTTTTTAGGTGGATGCAGCCTAGTGGAGAGCTGAAGGTAGAAATGGCTAGATTAGATGCATGACAGACATAATGCCTTTGCAAAACTCCAGTCAGATTATTGGTGGTCCAGTCTCTTACAGCTGGTTTCTTGGTGAAAGAGTACATGATTGGTTTCTCATACCTGACCGGTAGAGAATACCAGCTGATATTCCATTTGTAGACCCTTAATTTTTGACCCAGTCCAGTCCAATATATTTTAAAATAGTCCAAAATATTTTTTGTGGTATTTTAATTAAATAATATTTATTTTAATATTCATTACTTATAATAAAAATAAAAAAGGTAACAGTAAAAAAAGATAAAAAATAAATAAATAAAAATTGGCGACGGAAGAATCGGCGGCAAAAAATTTTCATCGCTGAAGATGAATTGGCTTGGGCCAATTTCCTGTGGAAAATTGGCTGGCCCGCACCCAGTACCTGCAGTAATTTTTTTACCAGTGCACTTTCGCATGCCCGTCTCGCATGCAGTTTTGCCAAAACCCTATTCTATTTGGTTTTTAATTTTATTTCCTAAAAGGTTTTTATTTCCTTAGCCAATTGGTATTAGGTTTTTTTATTTTTCTTATAAATACCATATTAAAGACACAGATTAAAGGATCAAAAATTTTTTACTTAACCTTGGACTTTAGAATTTCTTCGGCCAACCTCAAGCTTGAAAGATCAAGAGGCAGCAAACAATAAATACTCCATCAAAGGCAGCCTACACCGTCTTTACTATTGTTCAACCTGAATTCAAAGATTGTGGTGGAACCGACAACAGAGGTTTGAATCACTATTTCTTTGTTTATATTTATAGTAGCTTCATCAAATTGGATTAATTATTTCATCATACAATTTGATCAATTATTCTACTTACTATCCAAGCTCTATTTTTAACCCTAAAACCATTTCTTTTAAAACCCTAATGCCTTAATACCCATAACACATATCTTTAAAATCTAAAACCCTAAATTACAATTTTCTAAAACCACAATAATTTATTTTCTTAAAACCTTAACCAAATCTATCTTTCTAAAATCATAGTAGCTTATTTTTTCAAATAATCAATCTAAAAACAAATTTTCATGATTCTTAATCTTATTTGTTTAAACCTTAAATTTTAATGTTATTTTAATACAATTTCTGAAACCCTAATTTATTTTAAATCTAATCTTTACATTTAAACATCCAGTAGCCATGTTATTTCTTTAAAATGTTTCTCAACTAATTGAACTATCATATGCAAAACCCTAATTGATGCATGAACCCCTAAAGTTATATACTTACTCTTTTATTTAAATTAGATGAATGTTTATTATATATTTTGATTGATGTTTGATGTCTTTGATGAATGATTTATTTACGATGAATGCTTATTTTCTTTTATTAATTTGTTTTGATTTAAAAATGTTGTAAGAGGTATGTTTCCATATGTTGGGTACCTCATGTATTAAGCATCATGTAATTTAAATTGCTTTTATGTTTTGGGCCAATGTAAAGGACATGTTTCCACCTTTCGATGAGTGTCCTATTTAGTTTTAGACAAGGGCAATGTAAGGACATGTTTCCATCCTCGGATGGGTTTCCACTTATTTGTTTTGTTTGGACATAGTTTTGATTTTAATATAATGATGCTTTATTTTAATTGTTGCATGCAGTATGGATAATATCATTATATTTAATAATTTTATAATATTAAAACCTGCAAAGAAGACCAGTTCCAATGAACCTGGCATTGTTGGGGTGCTGTGCCATTTCTCACCTTCCCCACACATACCCAACTTTCCAAACCCATTAGGGGGTTGGGGATTCCTTAGGAATTGAGTCATCCACCCCTTTCTTTTTTCTCGGCCTATTTGGGTGGCAACTCCATTTTCTTCAGGCTTAGGTCCATGTTCTCTAAGGCCCCAAGCCTAAACAGTGCCGAAGTGGCAAGAACAATTCCACCGGGAGTGGAGGCAAAAATTTCCGCTCACAGTGGCGACTCCACTTGGGATAAGAGAAATTGATTCTGTTGGTCTTTATATTATTCTATTCTTTCTTATCATGATATTATCCATTGCATCATATTAGATTGCATTGTGTGTATGAGTTAGGATGCCCATGCTTCTTGTGTTGTGTTGTGTAAGGGATACTATACTTTCACTCAAGGTATGGAGATTGAGCATGGCATAACCACTCATAGCCTTGTACCTTTTGGTATATACTTGCTATGGGAACCTGTAATATCCTCATATATGCCCTAAAAGTTTTGATTATGTTGTTGATGTTGTGGTTAGTGTTGTTGTTGTTATATATTGGATTGTATATATGTGTTAAATTGTAAGAGAAAAGAAATGGAAAGAGAATGTATATGTATATGTGTTTTGGAGAAGAAATTTAGGGTTTAGAGACAAGTTTATATGTTGGGTATATGATGATATATATAACATATAAATTGGTCAAAGGGAGAGTCAATGCAAGAGGATATTTTTATGTGGCATGTGAAATTACTTAATTGGGCACATATGAGACAAAAGGGTAGTTAAATGGTGAAGGGTGTTTTAGTAATTGCAAGGTTAAAAACTCTTGGTGGATATAAGAAGCAAAATTTGACTTTTGCTCTTCATCTTTTCCTCTTCTCATTTGTGTGTGGCCGGCTCTTCCTTAGACAAAAGGGAAAGAGAAGTGTTCTTGAGACAAGAAGCAAATTGAAGAAGAAATCAAAGGTTGTGAAAAGAGATTTGTGGAATTTCTTCATTTTAGGTTTTGAAGAGATTGTGTTGCATTAACCTATATGTTGAGAATTCTTGGAAGAGGAAATGTATGGAGGAATGGGAATAGTTCTTGAGGTAAGTAACAATACATATGATTGTATTTAATTACATAATTTGAGGCTTAACACATTTGTTTGCAAATGTGTTAAGTGATTTATTATATTGTTAATATAATTGGACTAAGGTGATGATTGAATGATGTGAAGGATGTGAAGAGCATTAACAAGGTAAGCATAAACCCTATTTGATTGTATATCCTTATATTTCTTTGAACATTAACACATTGGGATGAAAGTGTTAAATAAGCTATTATATTGTGAATGTAAATGAAGAATGTATATTACTATATATATATATATATAAAGGATGAAATATGAAATGGAAAAGGTAGGAAAATATGAGGATCCTTCTTAAGGTATGTGCAATTTGTTATGATAAATGCTCTAGTAATGAATGATGTTAATGTGTTTTGAGAAATGAGAAAATGTTATGTTATATGCATTGTGAATCTTGTGTATGGAAATGTATTATATGAATAATATATTTTGAAATGTTATATCAATGATGTTATATGTATCATATGGATTGAGATATGATATGTAGTGAAGCCATTGTAATTGGCCATGATGATTCAAATGTGAGACGAAGCCATTGTGATTGGCTATGATGATCCAATTGAAAGAAATAAGGCATATTTGCCTAGATGATAATGAGCATTGAGATTGAAATTGATAATGAAACAATAAGTGAAATATGTGTTTAATGTGTTATTCAGTCTTCAGAGTTCTGGGTTTGGAGGCATGCCTATAAAATGAAAAAGGTAACAGTCTTGCCGGGTTGAGGATCTCTTCAAATTGAGTTGAATTGAGGTCCAAGAGACTGGGTCTGTTACACTATGAGAATTGTGAATATGAAATATATGATTGGTAACAGTCTTGCCGGGTTGAGGATCTCCTCATGATGAGTTGATCGTCCAAGAGACTGGGTCTGTTACACTATCCATGGATAGAAATATTGATATATGATGCCTACGGGCTTGATGATTATGATTATAGACCAAAGCAGTAACTCTGAACTCTGAATAACATAGTGGTGTCTGTTGGGCCCGAGTCTGTCTTTGTTGTCAATGTGATATACAAATGTTGAAAGAAATGGATAATGAAATCTTTGGTATACTTCATTGGACATGTGATTGATGATATGTAATATGTGTGTTGAAATATTGATTATGAGCACTAATGATGAATCATAAATGGTGAATTGTGAATAAAGAAATGTTGTGATTGGTATGATGTATAATATGTGTACTAGCATTGATTGTGAATTCAATTGATGAATTGTGGTTGAAGACAATGATTGTCTTAATTGGAAATGTGACTTATGGTTAGATGATGTATAATGTGTGTATCGAGATGTTGATTGTGAATATTAGTGATGGGTGGAATTGGTAGAAATGTTATGTATATATATGTGTATAAGATATGAAATTAGTTGAAAGATATGAAAGGTGCAAATGAAAAGGGATAAACTTAATAAGAACTAAAAGTATATGGAATTGATATATCTTTATATGTTAGTATTTCCATGATATATGTTTGTATTTTATATTTATACTACTAAGCTTTCGAGCTTAGCGCGGATGTATTATCGCGCAGGTAGCTTGGTGGAAGATATGAAGTCTTTTGGTATGCCACGAGAAGAGTAAGATTTTGTCGAGACCAACTAGAGGGTAATGCATACATGTATCCACTTTAAGTATGTTATATTAAATGTATAAATGAAGTTTTGATAAAGACAATGATTTTGTAAGTGTTCTTCAAATTGACCTATTATGGTTTGAATTTTGTTACAGGTTTTTAAAAAGTAAAAAGAAAAGTGGCATCCTTATACTCTATATACTTACTGTATGTATACTAGGTATATGTATAGTACTTATATAGGGTATCGGGGTGTTACAATTGTTTTGGTATCAGAGCTTAGGTTCGATATTCTCTGCCTAAGTGAAACTTAAAAGAGAATTTTTGAAGAGTATAAGTAGAATTAAAAAGAAAAGTTTTGGAAAGCTTAAATAGAGTTACAAAGGAAAAGTTTTGAAATGAAATTTGTAATACATGCATATGCATTCATACCTAGGTTGGTCTCGGATGTGGCATTATATGAATTGTAGAATATTTGTGTTATATGAGATGTTCAATATAGTTGATGATATATGTGTATACCATTTTGATGTGATGAGAAACCATGATTGTTGACCATGATGTTGGAAATGAATTATAATTGAGGCATAGTGCCTAATTGATTATGGGAAACGAATTGTGAAATATAATGTGATATATGTATATTGATGATGCATATGAAAAATGTCATGTTGTGTGCAACATAGAATGTAATGTTGATGGTTATGAGCAATATTATGTGGGACATAATGTGAATTGAAATATAAAAAAAAAAAAAAGAATAAAGTTGAAAAATGAATAGAAATCAAAATCAAGATTAAAGTATGCACTCTTTCCTCTATACTTTGAATCTCTTTATAATAATGTTTATGTTGAGGTTGCTAGACAGAGAAAATATTGTTGGATTGTTATCATTGAAAGATATGTTACTAAAAATGAGGAAAGAATGGTGGAATATTGAATGAGTTGGTTAATATAGACAAAGTGTGACTAGTTAAAGTTGGAATATATATATATATATATAAAGTTAAGGTTTTATTAAAGGAAAGAGATGATATTGGTTAAGTAAGAAAATAAGTTGATATCATTATTTTGATGCGAACATAGTAAATTCAATGTTAGAAATGTAAAATGCTTGGATATTGTGAAAGCTCATGGTAATGGTGATAATAGATGATATTTGAGATTTTTTGAAGTGAGCTTGATGATTGTGGAAATTATAAGTTTTAATATTGCTTTGTGATATATATTTGTAAGATGTTTTAGAGTGATATTAGAAAAGATGAGTTTGGTAAATTGAAGCTTAAATGAAGTAGTAATTTGAGAAGTTAAAGTTTTAGTGGAATTTGATAAAGATTATTGGGATAGTGATGGTTTAATGTATATTCAATATATGGGTTAGGTGAAATGACTAATATTCCATATTAAAGCATTATGAATTGAGTAATGTGATTGATAGAAAGAGAAATTGTTTTAAAGTAAAAAAAGGGAATTGGATAAGCAAATGAAAATGAGTTATTTTAAGTCATTTTAACTGCAAAGAGTAAAGATGGTTATGGAAGTATATTAAGTGTTTTTTTAGGATGAAAGTGAAAGAGATGTCACTTTGGGAATATGATCAAGATGAATGTGAAGTATTAGTATAGTCAGGATATATATATACATTGTAGTATGAATGAATGCTTTACATCATATTGAAAGAATGAGAATGACAATGTTTAAAAGAAAGTGATAAACATTAAATTTGTATTGAATGTATGAAAAAGGGAAATAAAACAAGAGCATATAATTAAGTGTATACATGTATATGAGATGTGAATTGAGTTTTCACTGTGAATGAAATGTATGTGGTATTATTATAGAATTAGTAATATGGAAATGATGTTGTGTGTATTAAAAGACCTAAGGGAGATTAGGTCTTGAATTGTGTTAAGCTAAATGAATTATGTGATGGAAGTGAGAATGGAATGGACTTGAGTAATATTGGATAGTGGAAATTGTTATAGTGAGCATTGAATGTGATGATCATATGATATTTAGAGTTCCAAAGTATGATGATCATATGATATTTAGAGTTCCAAAGTATGCACATATGGAAAGTTCTATGTAATGTTATATTATAAGAGATTGTAAATGGATTAGAAATGAAGTGACAAATAGAAATTGTATAGGAACTCCATATGATTGAATATGTATAGAGTAATATTGTAGAAACATGAATTAAGTGGATAAAGATTATAAATCGAGTGCAATTGATTTGAAACGGAGTTGGAATGTGTTAGCTATTGATATAGCAAAAATGTAAAGAAGGAATAAGTGATTCTTGATATGTACTTTAGCATTGTATTTGTAAAGATTGAGGATGAAAAAAAAAAAAAAGAAGACAGCATTGATTTAAAAGTTCCAGGCTTGAATATTAATCCCTTAAAGCCATGTGTTTTGTTCAGTATATTTGATCGGTTAAATTGTTATCCATGGATTTGAATCTTAGATAAAATGATTGTAATACAGATTTGGTGAGGTTGAAATTATAATTGAGAAGTATAGTTAAAAGTTATGATGGATAAAGTTGTATATTATCATTTTATGTTAACAATTTTGGTTATAATTGTGAAGACTAAGAGAGGAAAAAGAAACTATGGAAAGGTTTTGAGTTACGGATGATATGAAAATAAGGTAATCAAAATAAATATAACAATGATATGGAATGTTATGAAAGTTATATTGAATATGTTTAAGATATGTAACTCGAGGTTTGAGTGCATGAATTGTAGATAGTAAATATGGTATAAAAACCTTTATGAGAATTGGTGGGTATTATAACAAGATGATAGAGAATAAATTATGTGTATATTAAAAGATAATTTGAAGTGATTTGTTATCATGATAATTTGATTGAATATGGATCGGAAGAGATCAGAAATTGTATATATGTTTACCCTAATGGAATTAGGTTATAAATATATATACATATATGAATATTGTGAAATTTCATGATAAGTTTGAATAAATTAATTATTGGTTGGAGTTGAACAAGATTGGAATGTGGATATAATGTGACAGATAAATCAATGGATCTAGATTTGGCTGAGATTATGAATCATTATTGAGATTTAATGTGTATAGTTGTACCAAGAGTGTAGTTATTTACATGATAATGTATATGATGTAAATTTTAAAGTATGATTGGACATGAATGAGTGGAGTATAATAATTATAAATCATCATGAGAAAAAGGGAAAAAGATTGGTTATTTATAAAATAAGTTGAAAAGTAATGTATTAATATGTAAGTTAAGTGAAAAGCATGCTAAAGAAATAACTCCATGTATGAAAAATCAGGATTTTGTTATCTATTGAGGGTGATAGATGTCTATTTAGACAGTGATTGTAATGAATGGATAATTAATGCTCAGATATAAGTTATAGTTTTTAAGGTTGAAGTTAAGAGAGTAATTACAAAGAAGTGAAGAACAAAATGTATTAAATATAAAGATTTGACAAAGTATTTTTGTGCTATATGATGATCTGATTCTGGTATAAAGATATTAATAGGAATGTAATGAGATCTTTTGAATGTTTGATCAAGAAAGTAATAAGATGTATAGACATATGAATGATGAGTTAAGGAATTTAAAGAAGGTGGTTGATTCTAAAGAGGAGAGTTGAAGCTATATGATTTGATGATATAATGACTTAAGCGTATAATTAACTTCATATGGAAGTTAAGATGGTATGGTATTATGAATGAATTACAATTATACTAGATAATTTCGAGGACGAAATTATTTAAGGGGGAGAGAAGTGTAATATCCTCATATATGCCCTAAAAGTTTTGATTATGTTGTTGATGTTGTGGTTAGTGTTGTTGTTGTTATATATTGGATTGTATATATGTGTTAAATTGTAAGAGAAAAGAAATGGAAAGAGAATGTATATGTATATGTGTTTTGGAGAAGAAATTTAGGGTTTAGAGACAAGTTTATATGTTGGGTATATGATGATATATATAACATATAAATTGGTCAAAGGGAGAGTCAATGCAAGAGGATATTTTTATGTGGCATGTGAAATTACTTAATTGGGCACATATGAGACAAAAGGGTAGTTAAATGGTGAAGGGTGTTTTAGTAATTGCAAGGTTAAAAACTCTTGGTGGATATAAGAAGCAAAATTTGACTTTTGCTCTTCATCTTTTCCTCTTCTCATTTGTGTGTGGCCGGCTCTTCCTTAGACAAAAGGGAAAGAGAAGTGTTCTTGAGACAAGAAGCAAATTGAAGAAGAAATCAAAGGTTGTGAAAAGAGATTTGTGGAATTTCTTCATTTTAGGTTTTGAAGAGATTGTGTTGCATTAACCTATATGTTGAGAATTCTTGGAAGAGGAAATGTATGGAGGAATGGGAATAGTTCTTGAGGTATGTAACAATACATATGATTGTATTTAATTACATAATTTGAGGCTTAACACATTTGTTTGCAAATGTGTTAAGTGATTTATTATATTGTTAATATAATTGGACTAAGGTGATGATTGAATGATGTGAAGGATGTGAAGAGCATTAACAAGGTAAGCATAAACCCTATTTGATTGTATATCCTTATATTTCTTTGAACATTAACACATTGGGATGAAAGTGTTAAATAAGCTATTATATTGTGAATGTAAATGAAGAATGTATATTACTATATATATATATATATAAAGGATGAAATATGAAATGGAAAAGGTAGGAAAATATGAGGATCCTTCTTAAGGTATGTGCAATTTGTTATGATAAATGCTCTAGTAATGAATGATGTTAATGTGTTTTGAGAAATGAGAAAATGTTATGTTATATGCATTGTGAATCTTGTGTATGGAAATGTATTATATGAATAATATATTTTGAAATGTTATATCAATGATGTTATATGTATCATATGGATTGAGATATGATATGTAGTGAAGCCATTGTAATTGGCCATGATGATTCAAATGTGAGACGAAGCCATTGTGATTGGCTATGATGATCCAATTGAAAGAAATAAGGCATATTTGCCTAGATGATAATGAGCATTGAGATTGAAATTGATAATGAAACAATAAGTGAAATATGTGTTTAATGTGTTATTCAGTCTTCAGAGTTCTGGGTTTGGAGGCATGCCTATAAAATGAAAAAGGTAACAGTCTTGCCGGGTTGAGGATCTCTTCAAATTGAGTTGAATTGAGGTCCAAGAGACTGGGTCTGTTACACTATGAGAATTGTGAATATGAAATATATGATTGGTAACAGTCTTGCCGGGTTGAGGATCTCCTCATGATGAGTTGATCGTCCAAGAGACTGGGTCTGTTACACTATCCATGGATAGAAATATTGATATATGATGCCTACGGGCTTGATGATTATGATTATAGACCAAAGCAGTAACTCTGAACTCTGAATAACATAGTGGTGTCTGTTGGGCCCGAGTCTGTCTTTGTTGTCAATGTGATATACAAATGTTAAAAGAAATGGATAATGAAATCTTTGGTATACTTCATTGGACATGTGATTGATGATATGTAATATGTGTGTTGAAATATTGATTATGAGCACTAATGATGAATCATAAATGGTGAATTGTGAATAAAGAAATGTTGTGATTGGTATGATGTATAATATGTGTACTAGCATTGATTGTGAATTCAATTGATGAATTGTGGTTGAAGACAATGATTGTCTTAATTGGAAATGTGACTTATGGTTAGTATGATGTATAATGTGTGTATCGAGATGTTGATTGTGAATATTAGTGATGGGTGGAATTGGTAGAAATGTTATGTATATATATGTGTATAAGATATGAAATTAGTTGAAAGATATGAAAGGTGCAAATGAAAAGGGATAAACTTAATAAGAACTAAAAGTATATGGAATTGATATATCTTTATATGTTAGTATTTCCATGATATATGTTTGTATTTTATATTTATACTACTAAGCTTTCGAGCTTAGCGCGGATGTATTATCGCGCAGGTAGCTTGGTGGAAGATATGAAGTCTTTTGGTATGCCACGAGAAGAGTAAGATTTTGTCGAGACCAACTAGAGGGTAATGCATACATGTATCCACTTTAAGTATGTTATATTAAATGTATAAATGAAGTTTTGATAAAGACAATGATTTTGTAAGTGTTCTTCAAATTGACCTATTATGGTTTGAATTTTGTTACAGGTTTTTAAAAAGTAAAAAGAAAAGTGGCATCCTTATACTCTATATACTTACTGTATGTATACTAGGTATATGTATAGTACTTATATAGGGTATCGGGGTGTTACAGAACCTAAGCATTTTAACCCAAAGACTAAAGCTCATGTAATTGGCCTAGTTACTTTCCTTATGTTTTTACCCCAAATGCTTGTTGTTTGACTATGGTTAATTTATTTTGGTTTAAATCATGGCTTATTTGGTTTGTTCTTTTTCTAATATGACCTAAGTACATTGTAAGCTCAAAATAAATTTTTCTTTAAAGTCCAAAAGACCAAAGCTATTTTCAAAACTTTTCAAGATAGTCTTTGGACATAGACTTTTCTAAAAAAATAAGTCAAAAATTCTCTTCTCATGACCAAAATACAAAGCCCGGAATCCATTTTTTTTAAATCTTTTTACAATGGGCATAGAAATAAAATTATTTTCATAATCTTTTAAAAGAGCTTACAAATATTTAGGTCAATTATGAAATACAAAAAATCAATTGTGAGCCTAGTTTATGCTAAGAATTATTAATCATGGGCTTGTTTTTGGCATGAATCATTAGTTACTTTTTCAAGTGAGAAATCTGTTTATAATAAACCTCTTAATTTAGTTTTAATCCAATATAGTATAAAAGCTGCTTTAGTTGATTGGATGGATTAAAAGCCTAATTAATGAGAATTATCATGAATTGATTTCCATTTTTGAAAATATAACTATTGGTTGAAACAGGATACCATATGTTGGTATTTTGTTAACCATATACCTAGGAAAGGAGACTCGCCATTCGTGTGTGAAAGTTATAAGGTGGGAAGGAATGTCCTATTTACCCTTCTTTGTTTATTGTTTGTGCATACATGCATACATACATACATACATTTGCATCTCATATCATTGATCCTTTATGGCTCACAGCCCTGGATTATGATAGTTCAAAAGCTTACGACAATCCGACCTGCGCCGGAGATGAAGAATCTAGCAACGACTCAATCACTTGCTCACCAAAAGCAATGGAGCCCGAACAAATTCAAAGAATGGTGGACGACGCCTTCAATGCTAAAATGGAAGAAATAAAAGAAGCCCTAGCTGAGACCATGAAGAACCAATTGGCTGCAATTTTAGGAAACAATGCCGAAGCATCTGCTAGCACCAAGAACCCAAAGGACAAGGGATGATAAGGTGATCATTGATGATGATGATGTTTGGGCTTAATACTTCCAAGATTTTCAAGATAAGAAGAAAGAGGCAAAGGTTGTTGAAATATCAGCTGTGGAGAGAACTAAAATTTCAGATATTGAAAAGATGATTGCAGACATGGAAAAGAAATTTGAGAAGAAACTGAAAATCGAAGAAATGTCTAAAGTTGACAAATTATTTGAGCTAGACGAAGAAGTTCCGTACAAGTTCAAGATGCCATCCTTTGCAAAGTTTGATGGAACAAAAAATTCTCACCTCCATGTGAAGCAGTATATCACTACTATGCAGTCTGCCTGAGCTACTAAGGCTCAAACTCAAAGGTATTTCATGCTCTCATTGGACCCTATTATCCAAAATTGGTTCAATACCTTAGATGATGGCACACAAAAGAGTTGAGATCTGCTATACAAGGCCTTCATCCAACAATATGGATACAATGTCGAGATGGAAGTTACCTTAATGGAAGATGAGTCCATTAGACAAAGGCTAAATGAGAATTTTGTGGGTTATGTTAAAAGATGCAGGAATAAGGCTGCTTTGCTCAAGAGAAGGCCTAATGAATCTGATTAAATTAGAATGATTGTGAGAGGAGTGTTACCTAGCCTTCGCGAAAGGATGTCTTATACACTCATTTGGCATTTCAAGGTGTAACACCCCTTCCCGACCTACCTGTGTAAGCTGAGTAGAGGCGCCACACTAGCCTAATGTTGCTACCAATTTTACTTAGTTAAGTTTTTGTTCCAGTTTTTACAAAAATTTTGCCAGAGTTTCGCCTAGAAATTTGGGTCCCAAGTGTCGACAAAACTGATTTTTCTGATTTTTGAAAACATTTTTACACATACCAATGCGAATATAATCAGTTTCAATACACTCCCAATGAATCCACCTTATAACCTCAACTACAAACCTGCAAGAAGAATTCACACTTTTAATACAAATTAAAGTAGAGGTTTCTTATTATTATATACTACTAACGTATAGTATAACATAGAAATTCTCAATCTTATATTTTCATATACATGCCACAACTAGCCAACTCATAATATAGGAAATGAAAGGCTACTCTGAGGTGCTGCGCTGTGCTGTGCTGCTCGATGCTAATCACCGAAATCTACTGCTCCGAACCTACGAGTTAAGGAAACTCAACTCGTTGAGCAATGACACTCAGTGGGTACTTTACCGATGAAAATATAAGTAAAACATGAAAGCATTAGAACTAAAAGGAAATAATTAAATCAAACATCAACCAACATTAAACCAATGGAAGTTATTGTCCATTCAGTGTAGATATACTTTCAACAAATGTAAAAACCATAATTCAAACTCATATTGCAGTACGTAGTTTTAGAAAAATAGGACTTTGGCTCAGGCTCTACTGGCATATAGGGAACCATAGCGATAAGGCAGTGGCCCTCACCACTGTAACATAGGTGGCCCTCACCACCATGGTTATAACCAATTCCACTCTACGGCCTATACCCGTAGGTAACCGCCGGAGCATTCCAATCACAATTTTACAACATCTCCGCTCCACGGCCTATACCCGAAGGTAACCGCCAGGGTGTATCAAACACAATAAGTGGCAGTACTGCATAAGTTAGTATAGTGCACCATACCCTTATCTACCACTCCCAACTACCCAGTAGAGCATAAAGGTTAAAATGATTCAATTTAAGTCTCAAACTTCATTTTAGAATGACTCGAGAAATTATTTTAATTTCCGTTGCACTTTACCATTTACGCCGCGCACCACATTCTTTAGTCAAACCATTACCCTTTTTCACATATTTACATCCACAATAACTATATCAAACATTTCAAAGCATTCCTCAAAAGTCACAAATTGACCAAATGAATAGTATCGCGGCACGTAAAATCGGCAACGCAAATGGCATGACCATATGAATAGTAAAATCTAGGTTTTCTTCAAACTTTTAGTCCACTTAAGTCTTCCATTTGACCAAGTAAACGATTTTTATTTTTGGCTGAAATTTTAAAGAAAACTTATTTCATATGTTGACTAATTACACGTAAAATTTCGTTAAAAAATTCAATCATTTGCTACCTCAAACAACTGCCACAAAAAGAGTCCAGAAAACTGCCATTTTGGGACCATTTCGGCCCAAACATATGAAATACATAGGATAGTTTATTTTTCTTTTTCAAATCAATATGAAGGCTTCTTTAATGGTAAAGTGAAGATTCAAATACTTCCCTTTGACAACTTTTGCATGTTTAACTATAATCAAACCAATTAAAGTTCAAAACAACTTGCCAAATCAACTTGCCAAATTTTCTCAAAACATTTGGTTTCAATTAAATTTAAACAACTCAATTGCCATAAGAAACCAAGAACATAACTCAAACGTTTAATTTAAACTCAATCATTACATTTAAGCATCCATAGCAAAAGTTCCATAGATAAAGTTTTAGTAAGAAAATTGGAAGGAAAATTAATTCTTCAAAGGTAAAGTATTTTTCCAAGGTAAAGTACCAAACCTTTTTCTTTTAATTCCCTTTTTGCCTTTCCTTCTTCTCCTTCCTTAATCTTTGTTTTTCCTTCAAGAATTTCTAGAACACAACCTTAAACACAAACCTTAGAAATTTAGAACATGCACTACCCATCCATTTCTTTTCAAACTAAACCCTAATCTAGCCTTATTAAACCTTAGAAACTTTGATTCTTCCATTTAATTAATCAATATCATCACTACTTAAAATTTTCCCAAATTCCACCATAAGAACCCTAATTTCCAACCTTCCAATAGATATATAAATACTTAAAATTGATACTAGAATTGAATTCTACATACTTGAAAACCTTAAAACTTACCTTGAAAATCAAACTTGACAAAAATTGGAAATCCTTTGGTGTTCTTCCTATGGTGGCCGAATTTTTGAGAGTTTGTGGGAGAGAGATTTTGCTCCTCTTGTTATGATATATATATAGTGGAAATGATGTCCACTTTTTGGGTTGGATGAATGGTTTATGACCATTTGTCCACACCTTTTTCTTTCTTTTTTTTTTAACTTTTAAATGGCTAAATATGATTGGCCATTAAAAGATTTTTATATTTTCCTTTCCAATTAAGTCCTCCAACTTGTCCCTCTTCCCATTGGATACCCTAACTTGTTCCATATCACCCATATGGTACCCACATGGAACCGGCTCCACTTTATGCTCCGGCGATTAATCGATCGTAACTTTTAAACCGTACAGTTTCACGAGGCAAACTACATATGGTTTTGATCCTCTCAACCTCTACTTTCTATTTTTAAGGTCTATTTTTGGTTTCCAAGTCATTTTGAAAATTTACTAATAAGCCCTCGACTTTTTACAAAATTCCCCTTAGGTCCCTTCTTTGCTCGGGTTTTGCCCGGGCTCCGTTTCTATTGACGATCATTTAATATTCAACCCCCCGACATCCTCTACTCACTCTTATGTTTATTTTCTACTTTAGATTCATGTATAAATTTTAATTAATAATGATCAACATGTCCCTAGTCAAAATTCCCTATATCTTCCAAACCATGCGTTTTCTGGAAAAACCGTTACGTGTCGTTGCTACCTGATTTTTCTCTATCCTCCATTTTTGGAGTCTGTTATGTGCACTATTAAGAACATCCAGTATGACTTTTGGAAATTACAGTTACCTCCTCAAAACTTTTTGAAATTACAGTCACCTCCCCAAAACTTTGCATTTTTTTCAATTAGGTCCCTTTGGTCCTATAGCCCTATCTAGGCCCGTTGTTAGGAATTGACTTCTCTTTTCTCCTTCTCTCACTGCGCACGTGACTGCTATGTATAAATGTGGTGACGGATGTGCCAGTTCCTCCCTCGTTAATTTAGGCTTCGTCCCGAAGCCCATCAGATTGAAATAAATATGGGTACTGCTTCCTCATAGTTTCTTCGCGTTCCCATGTAGCTTCTTCTACTTTGTGATTCCTCCAAAGCACTTTGACCAATGGGATCTTCTTATTCCGCAACTCTTTGATTTCCCGTGCTAAGGTTTCTACCGGCTCTTCCTCGTATGTCAGGTCGGGCTGAATCTCGATATCTTGGCTTTGTATAACATGGGTTGGATCTAAACGATACCTCCTTAGCATTGAAACGTGGAAAACATCATGTATTTTACTTAATTTGGGTGGTAACGCCAATTGGTAAGCTACCGGACCTACCCGTTTGATGATCTCATATGGTCCGATGAATCTAGGGCTTAGCTTGCCTTTCTGTTTAAATCGTAACACTTTTCCCCGTATAGGTAGTACCTTCACGTCTTAAAAGCTAAAACAATCGCTGCTAGTTCTAAGTCATGCGTGGGATAATTCCTTTCGTGTGGCTTGAGCTGTCGAGAGACATACGCAATGACTTTGCCCTCCTGCATCAATACACAACCTAACCCGATGTGGGATGCATCGCTATAAATCATAAAATCTTTTTCTGATTCGGGTTGTGTAAGAATGGGCGCTTCAGTAAGTTTTTGCTTCAGCCTTTCAAAGCTCTGTTGGCAAGCATCGGTCCACTGGAATTTGGCATTCTTCTGAAGTAGCTTGGTCATAGGTGCGGCGATCATGGAAAACCCTTTGACGAATCTCCGAATATCCTGCTAACCCCAAGAAAACTACGAACTTCTGTTACGGTCTTGGGTGGCTTCCATTCCAATACTGCTTCTACCTTCTTAGAATCAACTCTTATTCCTTCCGCCAATACAATATGTCCTAAAAAGGCCACTTCTTCTTACCAAAATTCACACTTGCTGAATTTGGCGTATAACTGCTTCTCCCTCAATGTTTGTAACATGATTCTCAAGTGCCGGTCATGGTCCTCTGCATTCTTTGAGTAAACCAGTATGTCATCGATGAATACCATGACAAACTGGTCCAAATAAGGATGGAAAATCCGGTTCATCAAATCCATGAATACCGTAGGTGCATTCGTGAGCCCAAAAGGCATTACGATAAACTCATAATGTCCATTTCGGGTTCTGAATGCAGTCTTTGGTATATCTTCATCTTTAATCCTCAGTTGATGATAGTCGGATCGCAGATCAATCTTTGAGAAAACTCCAACAACTTTCAATTGATCAAATAAATCGTCTATCCGGGGTAGCGGGTATTTATTCTTAATCGTCAGCTTATTTAACTGTCGATAATATACACATAGTCTTAGGGATCCGTCTTTCTTTTTTCCGCAGTCCACTAATGCCTTATGTTTGGTCAGCTCATCCATTCCAAGTATTGCATCAAATTCCTGGAATGGCAACTCAAACAGATCACCTAAGAAAGTGTGTCCGTGTACTTCTACCGGACAATCCTTTATTACCTTCCTGGTAACCATCTCACTACCCAAAGGATTTATAACTAACACTCCATCTGTTTCAAGTTCTACTTCTAAATCCTTTAATTTTTCATTTTTCATGCATATATATATGAATGTGAAGAACCTGGATCTATTAAAGCATATATCGGCATTCCAAACATAAATAGCTGACCTTTCATGACATTCGGAGCCTCTTCTTCCTCACGCGCCCTTATTGCATACATCCTCGCAGGGGCTCTTGGCTCGGGTCTATCCACCATCTCTGACTGTGCCCGCGATGGATTTCCTCCTCGACCTCTGCCTCGACCTCTACCAGTTACTGCCTGCGACCCTTCTGTCTCCCTAGGCAGGTTCTGTACTCGTTGGGGGCACTCTCGCAAAAGGTGATCTAAAGATCCACATATATAGCACGCATATGTTTTCCCCCAACATTCCCCTGTATGTCGACGTCCGCACTGATCACAATGCGGGTTGGCATTCTCACCTCCTCCAGTGCTTCCTGTCTGAACAAAATCACTTTTACCACGCCCCAATCCTCTTCCAAAACCTCTTCCTTGTTCACTTCCAGATCGGCCAGTGCTAGCTACAGAGGTGGCCTAGCTCGAACTACCATAAGCCGATTCCTGACCAAAAGTTCTACGTTGGTTACCCTCTGTGAAACTGCCTCCTCTGAAGCGCTTCCTCGATGACTGAAAATTTCCCGAGTAGCCCTGGGTGTCTCTCCTTTGCCTTACTCTCTATCTACTATCTAGCTCATCCACCTGACATTGCTCTACTTCCAGAGCCCTAGTGACCAACTCGGAAAATTCCTTGATATTAGCAGCAATTAGCTGCATCCTAATCTCATTATTCAAACCATCCTGGAATTGCTTACACCTATCATGTTCCTCTTCAATTGTCTTCTTGGCATACCTACTCAGCCTGGTAAATTCCCTCTCGTATTCGGCAATGGTCAGTAGACCTTGCTTTAAATGTAGAAATTCCTTTTTCTTGGCATCTAGGTATGCCTCCGATATAAACTTCCTCTTGAACTCATTCACAAAGAAATCCTATGTCCTTTATTCTGGTGGAACTCGTTGTAGAACTGTGTCCCACCATATATATGCTTCTTCCACTAATAAGGAAGTAGCACATACCACTCGTTCTTCTGGCGTACACTGTAACTGATCTAAGGCTCATACCGTTCCTTCCAGCCAATACTCGGCTATAGAAGAATCATCGTCCCTTCGGGCCCTAAACTCCTTCGCCCCGTACTTTCTTATCTTTTCGATCGAGGGTTTCCTTTCCCCTCCTACAGCAGGTACTGGTATGGGTGCTGGCGCTGGTGGTGGTGCCGGGGCAATGCCCGCTATTTGTCGCAGTGCTGCAGCCATCTGTTGCAACATCTCATTCGGAAGAGGAGATCCCGCTGAGGGTTGCTCAGCCTCCAGTGTTTCATATACATGCGTCTCTACAATATGTGACGCTCGAGATTCAACTTCCTCCTCTACGGCTCTTTGAGAGGACTCTCGCGACATCTATATTCTAACACAAAACTCACAGTCAAAAACAGCACAGCTCAGCAGCACTATTAAACCCTATGTGGCATGTATATAAAGACAAAACACTTAATCAAATATATGCAAACATACCCTTATTTATTTTCCTATATTTCCTTCCTGAATGATGCCTACTTTTTATCTCTTATTTACTATAGGATATATCGTTTTACGTCGGTAATGGCCACTCCCGACATAAAACGTACATCCTCCTATGTTGAATTCCCCAGAATCGGCTAAACCGGAACTCTGATACCAAAATTGTAACACCCCTTCCCGACCTACCTGTGCAAGCCGAGTAGAGGCACCACACTAGCCTAATGTTGCTACCAATTTTACTTAGTCAAGTTTTTGTTCCAGTTTTTATAGAAATTTTGCCAGAGTTTCGCCTAGAAATTTGGGTCCCAAGTGTCGACAAAACTGATTTTTCTGATTTTTGAAAACATTTTTACACATACCAATGCGAATACAATCAGTTTCAATACACTCCCAATGAATCCACCTTATAACCTCAACTACAAACCTGCAAGAAGAATTCACACTTCTAATACAAATTAAAGTAGAGGTTTCTTATTATTACATACTACTAACGTATAGTATAACATAGAAATTCTCAATCTTATATTTTCATATACATGCCACAACTAGCCAACTCATAATATAGGAAATGAAAGGCTACTTTGAGGTGTTGCACTGTGCTGTGCTGCTCGATGCTAATCACCGAAATCTACTGCTCCGAACCTACGAGTCAAGGAAACTCAACTCGCTGAGCAATGAAGCTCAGTGGGTACTTTACCGATGAAAATATAAGTAAAACATGAAAGCATTTGAACTAAAAGAAAATAATTAAATAAAAAATCAACCAACATTAAACCAATGGAAGTTATTGTCCATTCAGTGTAGATATACTTTCAACAAATGTAAAAACCATAATTCAAACTCATATTGTAGTACGTAGTTTTAGAAAAATAGGACTTTGGCTCAGGCTCTACTGGCATATAGGGAACCATAGCGATAAGGCAGTGGCCCTCACCACTGTAACATAGGTGGCCCTCACCACCATGGTTATATCCAATTCCGCTCTACGGCCTATACCCGTAGGTAACCGCCGGAGCATTCCAATCACAATTTTACAACATCTCCGCTCCACGGCCTATACCCGAAGGTAACCGCCGGGGTGTATCAAACACAATAAGTGGCAGTACTGCATAAGTTAGTATAGTACACCATACCCTTATCTACCACTCCCAACTACCCAGTAGAGCATAAAGGTTAAAATGATTCAATTTAAGTCTCAAACTTCATTTTAGAATGACTCGAGAAATTATTTTAATTTCCGTTGCACTTTGCCATTGACGCCGCGCACCACATTCTTTAGTCAAACCATTACCCTTTTTCACATATTTAACATCCACAATAACCATATCAAATATTTCAAAGCATTCCTCAAAAGTCACAAATTAACCAAATGAATAGTGTCGCGGCACGTAAAATTGGCAACGCAAATGGCATGACCATATGAATAGTAAAATCTGGGTTTTCGTCAAAATTTCAGTCCACTTCAGTCTTCCATTTGACCAAGTAAATGATCTTATTTTTAGCTGAAATTTTAAAGATAACTTATTTCATATGTTGACTAATTACACGTAAAATGTCGTTGAAAAATTCATTCATTTGCTACCTCAAACAACTGCCACAAAAAGAGTTCAGAAAACTGCCATTTTGGGACCATTTCGGCCCAAACATATGAAATACATAGGATAGTTTATTTTTCTTTTTCAAATCAATATGAAGGCTTCTTTAATGGTAAAGTGAAGATTCAAACACTTCCCTTTGACAACTTTTGCATGTTTAACTCAAATCAAACCAATTAAAGTTCAAAACAACTTGCCAAATCAACTTGCCAAATTTTCTCAAAAAATTTGGTTTCAATTAAATTTAAACAACTCAATTGCCATAAGAAACCAAGAACATAACTCAAACGTTTAATTTAAACTCAATCATTACATTTAAGCATCCATAGCAAAAGTTCCATATATAAAGTTTTAGTAAGAAAATTGGAAGGAAAATTAATTCTTCAACCACCTATTTAACTCACGCTAGGTTTTCTTTCGTTGGTTTCCTCTTCAACCACGACAATTGACACAGCTCAGGCGACGGTCCCGCCTGGGCCGTCGGCTTCCTCTTTCGCGGCGGTTCTTAAATCAGGACTTAATTTTTCTTCTCTGGATGGCAAAGCAATCGATCGATCCTTCAATGCTGTTGATTTACCTTCAGTCAAACCGCCTTCTCGTTTCCGAGGAGTGCCGGTGATTTCTTTCTCCACAATTGAAATTGAAAGCCTTGCCAAGCCGTTTAGGTATGCTCTTGTTGGGTTTTTTGGTTCCGGTAGACCTAGTATGAAATCTCTCGAAAAATCTTTTGATTTAATTGGATTTCGTGGTTCCTTTTCTCTTGGGCTCTTGGATGTGAATAATATTCTTATTAATTTTGAACTTGAGGAGGATTATCTCCGGTGTTGGTTGAGACAGTTATGGTTCTTCAATGGTTTTGGTATGCGAGTTACTAAATGGACAGTTGATTTCAGAGCTAATATGGATAGTCCTGTAGTTCCGGCTTGGATTGTTTTAGAAGGACTTCCGATCCATTTCTTTGACAAATATGCTCTCTACCCTATCGCTAATCTGGTTGGGAAGCCTCTTAAAATTGATGCTGCAACTGCTACGTTGATCAGACCTTCAACAGCTAGGGTGTGCGTGGAGATTGATTTGTCAAAAGAATTGCCCCATAAAATTTGGATAAACAATGGTGATGTTGGTTTTTTCCAATCGGTCAAATATGAAAGTCTTCCTCATTATTGTCACAAGTGTAGTCGATTAGGACATTGTTTCTCTGATTGCCCTGTTCATAGTCTGAAAGAGGTGAATGAACTTGAGAAATCGGTTGAAATTAAGAAGTGGGTTCCTAAGAATGTTTTGACTACTAATTCGGGCCCTGCTGCAGTTACTGCTCCTGCTGCAGTTATTGCTCCTGCTGCAGATATTTCTGCAGATATTGCTCCTGCTAATACAGCTCCTGGTTCTGTTTGTTTAAAGCTTGCTTATGTGGAAATTTTAAATGCTTCTTCCTCGCATATTTTAAACTCTGACCCTATCAACGTGGATACTAGTAATGATCATGAGAACTTGTCAATTGCTTCTGATAATAATGTCTCTGCTGTTGAGGTTTTAAAATCCACTAAAGTCACTTTTGCCAAGGAGGCTATAGTTTTGAATCCTTCTCCTGTTTGGGACACTTCTATGGAAATTGATCATAATATTGCTTCTGAATTTGTTGGCCCGGCTGTTAATGTTCAATCTGTAAATCAGTTGGGTAACCTTTCTCAAGTTCACAAAGACACTGTTTATATTCCTGATATTGACCGTAATGCTTTATCGGATGTTTCTGCTTCTGATACTGAAACTTTAGTGTCTCCGGATGTGGATATCGAAAATCGGGCTCCTATTAGACCCTCTGCTGGTTTACTAAATGAGCTACCTGTTATTGTTCATTCGACTACTGATGATTCTCAAACTTCATTTCCAATTCTCTACAGTTTATGGGTATCATACCAGATCTCTTCGGAATTCTCTTTGGGATAGTATGAATCAAATTGCTGCTCACACTTCTTTGTCGTGGCTTATTGGTGGGGACTTTAATGTTATCAAAGTTTTTACTGAATACATGGGTATTGGCTCTCCGGATTGGCATAGTATGAATGATTTTAATGTCTACTCCTCTAATTGTGGTTTATCTGATCTTCCTTTTTCTGGTAATTGTTTCACTTGGACTAGGATTCGTCAAAATGGTAGAGTTTGGAAACGATTGGATCATTTTTTGGCTAATTTGGATAAGTTTGATGTTCTCACTTGTTCTCATCTTAGTAAAACCAATTCTGACCATGCTCCTCTGTTGATTAATTGCTGCAATAATCAAGTTTCTGTCCCTCGATCCTTCAAGTTTCAACATATGTGGTTGTTGAATGATGATTTTATCCCTATGGTTCGAAATTTTTGGAATTCTTCTTTTTCAGGTGGCAGTATGGCGGGTTTATTTTATAAATTAAAGCAGCTTCGTCCGATTATTAGAGATTGGAATAAACAACGGTTTGGCAATATATTTTCTGCAGTTGAACAGGCTGAGTTGCAAGTCACTGTTGCTGAAGATAGGTACTTAGCCGATCCCACCCCGGTGAATAGAGCTGATTGGAAGACTAAGGAAGCTTTACTTATTCAAAAGCTTCGGGTTGAAGAGATCTTTTGTAAACAAAAGTCTCACATTAAGTGGTTAAATGAGGGGGAATGCAATTCAAAGTTCTTCCATAACTATGTCAAGATGAATAGAAAATTTCAGTTTATTGCTTCTATTAAAAATGATGCAGGTCTCCTTTTATCTGATCAGGAGGATATTGGTGCGGAGGCTGTTTCTTTCTTTTCTAAACTTTATCAGGAGGAGCCTGTTAATGATAGTTTAAATTTACATAGTTTCATCCCCTCCCTCATTGTTGGTGAAGATAATGACATGCTCCTTAAAGTTCCAGATGATGAAGAAATAAAACAGGCTGTTTGGAAATTAGATCCCACTAGTGCTCCTGGCCCCGATGGTTATGACAGCAAGTTTTTTAGAGCTTGTTGGAACTTTCTGAGTTGGGATATGTGCAGTGCGATGAAGGAATTTTTTCTTGGCATCCGTCCTCCCAAAGCTTTTGGCAGTTCCAATATTGTTCTTATTCCTAAATCCTCCAATCCGCAACACTTTTCTCAATTTCGCCCCATATGTTTGGCTTCTTTTGTCAGTAAGGTTTGTACGCACTTATTGGCTAATAGGTTATCTCCTTTACTTTCTAAAGTGATATCTTCAGAGCAAGCGGGTTTTCTTAAAGGTAAATCTATTCATGAGCAAGTTCTCTTGGCTAATGAAATTGTGCAAGACTTGGATAAAAAAATGAGGGGTCACAATCTTGCAGTTAAATTGGACATGGCTAAAGCGTTTGACCGGGTTAGTTGGTCTTATCTTCGCTCTATATTGCTTTGCTTTGGTTTTGCTTCCCAGTTTGTTGATATGATTATGACACCCTTGCTTCCACTAATTTATCTGTGATTGTGAATGGTGTTAGTAAGGGTTTCTTCAAACCTCAGAGGGGTGTAAAACAGGGTGATCCATTATCCCCACTTCTTTTCATTATTGCTTCGGAAGGTTTTTCCCGAGGTCTTAATTTTTGGATTCAGAATGGTAAAATTGCTCCTTATAGCTTGCGACGTCATTGTCCTCTGGTTTCTCACTTGGCTTTTGCAGATGATTTACTTGTGTTTATTAATGGTGGTGCTCGCAGTCTTCGAAATTTTAAAGACTTTCTAGTATCATATCAATCTTCATCGGGTCAGCTTATAAATCTTGATAAGAGTTCATTCTATTGTTCTAAGAGGTGTAACCTTTCTGCTATTCGAAGTTTTTATAGTGTGCTTGGAATTAATCAAAAACATCTGCCTTTCATTTATTTGGGAGCCCCAGTTTACAAAGGTATAAATAGAGCTTCTTATTGTAAATTTCTTCTGGATAATATTGATAGCAAGTTGCAAGGTTGGTATAAGAAGTTTTTATCTTATGGGGGAAGATTACTTCTTATTAAACATGTTCTTAGCACTATTCCTTTGCATGTAATGGGATCCATGCCTCTGCCTAAATCAATTATTTCTGCTATGGAATCTAAGTTGAGTTCTTTTTTCTGGAGCTCTGATATTTCGGTTCCTAAATTTCATTGGGCCAAATTCTCCAATTTATGTTTTAGTAAGGAAGAAAACGGATTGGGTTTGCGCTCTTTCTCATCTCTTCAAGATGCTTTTGCCTTAAAAATATTATGGTTCTACCTCTCTAAAGACTCGGTTTGGGCCAAATTCATGCATTCAAAATATGGTAAAATTCAGGATATGCATTTTCTGCCAACAGATTCATGTATTTGGAAGCTAATTTGTTCTACTTTCAATGCTTATTCTGACTATTTTCAGCTGGATGTGGTTCCCATTGCTTGGAAAGGTAGTGTTTCTGGCTCTTTCACTTTCTCGTCCGCCTATGACTTGGTTTCTAATCATCGTGCGACTTCCTTGACTTCTAAGATGGTCTGGGACTCGGCCATTCCGATCAAGCTTTCAATTTTGACTTGGCGTGTCTTAAACCATGCGCTGCCCCTGCCAAATAGATTACAAAAGATTGGTATAAGCTTAGCTGCTGCTTGCCCATTCTATTACCAGGGAGATGGGTCGGTGGATCATATTTTTTATTTCTGTGTCCATATTAAGCGTATTTGGTCCTATTTTGGGGATTTGCTAGTCAAAGATTCATCCATTAAGAGAAGTTTGAGGCAAGAGTTGATGAACTGGTGGATGCTATCTTCTCCTAGATCTTTGATTGGTCGAGTTAGAAGGTTGGTCTCCCAAACCATTTTATATGTTACTTGGGTTAATTATTATGGTTGCATTTGGGGAGATCAATCTTTTATTTCCCAGCTATGCTGAATACTATCTTCAAAATAATTAATAGTTGGGGTGTAGGTCATTCTCATGAATCTTTTACTAGGCCCATTCCATCATTGGGAGATATTCTTCCATCTCAATTTGGGCGTTCTAATCTTAAGCCTAAGTTGGTTACTTGGCTAAAACCTCTATTGGGAAATTACAAACTTAATGTTGATGCTTCTGTCCTCTAGAGGTGCGGTCCTTCGATCAAGTAGCGGTCAATTTATAGCGGGTATTGCCTTTGTGTTGCAGGCAGAGGATGCTTTCAATGCGGAGATTGCAGCCATGCAAATGGGAGTTCAATGGTTCATTAATGCGGGTTTTGAGAGTTTCCATGTTGAATCGGATTCTGTTTTGCTGGTTAACTATATGGTTCACTCCCACTCCATTCATCCAGCATCCAAGCTTGGTGTCACCAAAAAACTACTCAGTTCTCATTCTTGTCCAGTTACTCATGTGCATCGAGAAGGAAATCAAGCGGCTCATTTTTTTGCTATGCTTAGTCGTTTACATCATAGGAATTTTTTCTTTAATTCTTTTGATACTTTACCACAATTTTTGAGAAGCATTATCTTGAGTGATTGTATGGGATTGCCTTACATTCATTTTCAACATTAATATTAATAATACTACGGGTTGTGTGGTTTAAATTTCCTTGCTTCTAGACGTCCTTGTGGCTATCGCTGGGGCAGTTTTTTTTAAATCATACAATTACGTCTTTTTTCTTGGCTTAAAAAAAATTTTAATTCTTCAAAGGTAAAGTATTTTTCCAAGGTAAAGTACCAAACCTTGTTCTTTTAATTCCCTTTTTGCCTTTCCTTCTTCTCCTTCCTTAATCTTTGTTTTTCCTTCAAGAATTTCAAGAACACAACCTTAAACACAAACCTTAGAAATTTAGAACATGCACTACCCATCCATTTCTTTTCAAACTAAACCCTAATCTAGCCTTATTAAACCTTAGAAACTTTGATTCTTCCATTTAATTAATCAATATCATCACTACTTAAAATTTTCCCAAATTACACCATAAGAACCCTAATTTCCAACCTTCCAATAGATATATAAATACTTAAAATTGATACTAGAATTGAATTCTACATACTTGAAAACCTTAAAACTTACCTTGAAAATCAAACTTGACAAAAATTGGAAATCCTTTGGTGTTCTTCCTATGGTGGCCGAATTTTTGAGAGAGTTTGTGGGAGAGAGATTTTGCTCCTCTTGTTATGATATATATAGTGGAAATGATGTCCACTTTTTGGGTTGGATGAATGGTTTATGACCATTTGTCCACACCTTTTTCTTTCTTCTTTTTTTTTTTTAACTTTTAAATGGCTAAATACGATTGGCCATTAAAAGATTTTTATATTTTCCTTTCCAATTAAGTCCTCCAACTTGTCCCTCTTCCCATTGGATACCCTAACTTGTTCCATATCACCCATATGGTACCCACATGGAACCGGCCCCACTTTATGCTCCGGCGATTAATCGATCGTAACTTTTAAACCATACAGTTCCACGAGGAAAACTACATATGGTTTTGATCCTCTCGACCTCTACTTTCTATTTTTAAGGTCTATTTTAGGTTTACAAGTCATTTTGAAAATTTACCAATAAGCCCTCGACTTTTTACAAAATTTCCCTTAGGTCCCTTCTTTGCTCGGGTTTTACCCGGGCTCCGTTTCTATTGACGATCGTTTCATATTCAACCCCCCGACATCCTCTACTCACTCTTATGTTTATTTCCTACTTTAGATTCATGTATAAATTTTAATTAATAATGATCAATATGTCCTTAGTCAAAATCCCCTATATCTTCCAAACCGTGCGTTTTCTAGAAAAACCGTTACGTGTCGTTGCGACCCGATTTTTCTCTATTCTCCATTTTTGGAGTCTGTTATATGCACTATTAAGAACATCCAGTATGACTTTTGGAAATTACAGTTACCTCCCCAAAACTTTTTGAAATTACAGTCACCTCCCCAAAACTTTACATTTTTTTCAATTAGGTCCCTTTGGTCCTATAGCCTTATCTAGGCCCGTTGTTAGGAATTGACTTCTCTTTTCTCCTTCTCTCACTGCGCACGTGACTGCTATGTATAAATGTGGTGACGGATGTGACACAAGGACCTTTTACAAGCCGATCTACAAATTAAAGAGTTGGAAAGAGAGAAGAATCACTTTTCAATAAGAAGGAACGAGAAAGGAAACTACCAGTCTGGTAACCAAGGCATGCAAAAGGCAGTTGATGGTAATGCTACTGGCCAAGAAGGAAGAAGGTAGTTTTCAAAATTGGGGAAATTGCTGTCTTGGATTCTTAATAAGCTACAAAAGAAGGGATTGTTACAACCCTTAAATCCTCATCCTTTGCTTAACCCTCTCGCACCTAACTTTGACACTAAAGCAGTTTGTCAATTTCATCAAATGCAAGGGCATGACATGGATAGATGTGTGAGATTGAGGCATGAGATTCAAAATTTGATTGATAGTGGGAAGTTACCCGAGCCCAACAAGCCAAACACCAAAGACAATCCATTGCCAAGGTTCAGTAGAGTACCACCACCGGCGACCTTCATGATTGGAGGAGGTTTGCATGAAAGTTTTGTCAGGTCGTCTTTCCAAGATGTGGATGAAGAAGCAACCAAAAAAGAATTGGTATTTAGCAATGTTGAACAAACTATGGTGGGTAAAGAAGTAGCAATCTGTGTTGTGAATGAGTTTTGGGATTCAAGCGATAATGATGACGATCTTGTACCCAAGAAGGAGGAATGGACCTGGTTCGAGCCTGAAGAAGATGAATTAATGAACACAAGATCTGGTAAGCCTTATGCAAGGCCACCACCTAAGGATGTAGAGGCTAATAAAGGAAAGGAAGTTGAAGTGGGAAATGAAGAAGAGGAAGATGATACTGTGCTTAAGCAGTTGAAGAGAACCCAAGCAAGTGTTAGTATTTGGGACTTATTGGCCACTTCTAAAAACACCATGAAACTATGGCCAAGGCCTTAACTAGCATGCCAATTTCCACCTCTATAACACCGGAGGAACTGATCAACTTCATAAAAGTTGAAGGAGTAATGAAGTGTGAAGAAGTTCAAAAGAAGAGCAAAGTTGACATGGGAATAGTATCTTTCTCAGATGCAGATTTACTAGAAGAGGGGCAAGATCACATCCGTCCTCTCTTTATCAATGTGGAAATCAAAGGAAAAAGGACTTCGTGTATAATGGTTGATGATGGGTCTGCCATAAATGTTTATCCATTTAAAATATTGCCAAAGATAGCTATGTCAACGAGGGATCTAAGCCCAACCAAGGTAACCATTCGGGCTTATGACAATACCAAGAGGCATGCCGAAGGAACTTTCAAAGCTGCTGTGAAGGTTGGTCCAATTGAATCTATTATTGAATTTGTTGTTTTGGACATACCTGTTACCTTTGCCCTACTTTTGGGACAACCATGGTTTCATCCTCTTTTGTAGAGTTCTTTCCACACTTCATCAAAAGATCAAGTTCCCTAACGGAGATGATACAGTGGTCATCGAGGCTAAGGATAATGAGGTTGTTAATGCTCTAATAAATGAGAGGCCACTCAATGGTTTCCAAGTGGCTATAATTTCTGATGATGAAGTAGTGGACTCTAAAGTCTTGAATATGATGCAGAACATGAGCTACCTTCCTGGAGCTAGTCTTGGAAAAGGCAAGGCCGGTGTGACAAAGCTTCTAGATTTTAAGACTCAAACTTCTACGAAAGGGTTGGGATATAAAGAAGCTAGAAAAGATGTTCATCCAGAGAAGAATGAGAAGATAGGCTTCCCACCACTTGAAAAAGTATTTGTCAAAGCTCCAGACATGCGACCACTGTAAGGAAAGCCCGAGCCAATTATGTTCATGGAAAAGTTGATCCCAGGTTTTGAAATTTTTGTTGATGTTGCCGAGCTAGCGGAACAAGCGAAGAAAGAGTTCACCATACTAGCCAATGAGGAGCCCAATCCGAAAAGGAAGAAGGAAGTTGTCCTAAAAGCCGAGAAATCTCTAGAGGAGATTGTTGCCCTGGTTGAAGAAAAATTTGAAGATGTCTTGGTTTAAGATTTTGAGAACAATGATTTTAATTTTGATTTTGATTTGTCTACTTTATATGAGGATGATGAAGTCTAATTTTGCATACTTGTGTGATGTTTCTCTTAATGGTTGCATACATTTAAATAGTCATTACATGAGCATCTTTAATATTAACTCCGCTGATACACAATCATTAAATTTAGGAATAATCGAAAATCCTAAAAACATTAGCATAGCATCCGACATTACTCCTGATGAGAGAGAGAGAAGAAGTATTTGCTTCGTCTTATGAGGATATGCCTGGAATAGATTGAGACATAGCCGAACATCTGATTCCTACTTACACTCACATGAAACCTGTCAACAAAAGCATAGGTGTTTGAGGCCGGAATGGGCTGAATTAGTTAAAGAAGAGGTCACTAAACAAATACAAGTAAAGTTCCTTGAGTTAATAGATTATCCAGATTGACTCGCCAACATAGTACCCGTGCCAAAGAAAGATAGAAGTATTAGGGTCTATGTGGACTATAGAGATTTAAACAAGTCTTCCCCTAAAGATGATTTTCCTTTACCCCATATTGATGATCTTATTGATAGTGCAACCTCTAGCATGCTACACTCATTTGTAGATGGATTTTTTGGATACAACCAAGTGTTAATTGCCCAAGAGGATAAAGCCAAAACTGCTTTCATTACTACATGGGGTATATTTTGTTATAGGGTGATGCCATTCGGATTAAAGAATGCTAGAGCAACCTACCAAAGGATGGACACCACATTATTTAATGACATGATGCATAAAGAAGTCAAAGCATATGTTGATGATATGATGGTGAAATCATATACAAGGGAACAATACTTCAAAAATTTACAATTATTCTTCAATAGAGCATTGAAGTATAAGCTAAGATTAAACCCGAAGAAGTATGTGTTGGGGTTACCTCAAGCAAATTTTTGGGATATGTGATTGGTCCAAATGGCATTAAGATGACAAAGTTAAAGCATTCAGGGATATGCCAGACCCCAAGAACGAGAGAGAAGTTCAGGGGTTCATTGGTAAATTACAGTACATTAGCAGGTTTATAGCAAAACTCACCACAATCTGTAAACCTATCTACAAATTGCTTAAAAAGATCAGCCAATCCTATGGAATGAAGAGTGTCAAAAGGCCTTTGAGCGAATAAAGGAGTATTTGCTGAATCCACCTATTTTGAAACCACTTAAACCCCTGTTGCTATACTTAGCAGTAGAAGAAGAGTCAGTAGGAGCCATGCTAGCCCAAGCAGATGAGTCGGGGATTGAGCACGCAGTTTATTATTTGAGTAGAAAGCTTCTACCTTATGAAATTAAGTATAGTATCATTGAAAAAACCTTTATAGTTGTGGTTTGGCCTTTTAAGAAGTTGCGGCATTATTTTCAATCTTATAGTGTGCAAGCAATTTCCAGGTTGGATCCAATGAAGTACTTAAGGGATACACCCTCTTTGATTGGGAAGTATGGGTGATGGTTGATAATATTGGAAGAAATTGAGATTGAATATATAACCAGGAAAACAATCAAAGGTAGAGTAGTGGCAGAATTCCTGGTCCAACAACCATTATTGGATAGCGAAGAGGTAGTCGTGGAATTTCCAGATGAACATTTAGAGGCCATTGAAGTACAAGGATGGAAAATGTATTTTGACGGAGCAGTGAATAGGAAAGGAGCAGGTTTGGGAGTCATACTAGAATCTCCCGAAGTGGAACTTATCCCTTTAGCCAAAAAGTTGAAATTTAGGGTAACCAATAGTATGGTGGAGTATGAAGCATGTATCTATGTTTTGGAAACCCTGATGGTTATGAAGGTGGATAAGGTGGAAGTCTTTGGCGATTCATTGCTAGTAGTATCCCAAGTAAATGGAGAGTGGGAGTTGAAAGAAGAGAAATTAAAACCATACCACCATTACTTGACCATGATGAATAAGAACTTTAAGGAGTGCAGGTTTATACACCTACCAAGAAAAGAAAACCAGATGGTTGATGCCCTAGCCACATTGGCTTCGGTATGGGAAAATCCTTTCAACTTATTCCTCAAGCCTCTGATTTTGACCAGTTCATCAACTCCTTGTTATGAATATGAGATAATCATGGAAATTGATACAAACCATGATGCGTGGTATGATACTATAAGATGGTTTTTGGAGGAAAGGAAATACCCGTTGGTGCAACAAAGAAAGAAAGAAGAGCCATAATGCAGTGGTCCTTACAATACATCACCTTCCATTGAGAGTTATATTGAAGATGGCTTGATGGGGTGCACTTGAGATTCTTGAGGAAGCCTGAAGTGGTGCATATCATGTCAAACATACACGCAGGAAGTTGTGGTCCACACATGAGTTATTTAGCCTTAGTTAAGAAGATAATTTGACAAGGTTACTACTGGTTGACCATGGAGAGAGATTATATTGAGTTTGTGAAGAAGTGCCAGCAATGTCAGAAGTATGGTAATTTGAATCACATGCCTCCTGAAGAATTGCATTCTATGTCTTTACCCTTGCCCTTTGCCACTTGGGGTATTGACATTATAGGAGAGATACATCCGACAGCCTCAAACGGTCACCGTTTCATTGTAGTAGCAGTAGATTATTTTTCAAAATGGGTCGAAGTTGAATCTTTCAACAAACTGGGGGCAAAACAAATTGCTAGATTTATTGAAAAGAATCTCATCTGCAGGTATGGGGTCCTACATAATGTGATATCAAAAAATGGGGTATAGTTTCAAGGTATAGTTAAGGACTTATTCTCGAAGTACCAAATCCATCATCACCGATCCTCTCCTTATAGACCAAAGGCTAATGGTGCAGTAGAAGCAACCAATAAGACAATTAAGCAGTTCATGTCCAAGATGACCAAGACATACAAGGATTGGTCAAAAATTCTTCCTTTTGCTTTATGGGGATACAGAACAAGTGTGCAAACACCGACTGGAATGACACCATTCTTTTTGGTTTACGAGATGGAAGCAGTGTTGCCAAATGAAATTGAGATCAAGTCATTAAGAGTGGTCTTGGAAGCTAAACTGCCTGAGATGGATTGGTTAGTGAGCAGATACACACAGTTAGCTTTACTATAGGATAAAAGGTTAAAAGCATTGTATCATCATCAACTGTATCAAAGGAAGATAGCTTAGACCTACAATAGAAGGGTTAAGATCAGAAAACTCAGAGTTGGGGATTTAGTGTTGAAACAATGTAAGCCTAATGTATCTTATCCAAGAGGGAAATTTAGGCCTAGCTGGGAAGGGTCATATGTTGTGTAACAAGTCATGAACAAGGGTACAGTGAAGTTATCAGACATGGACGGGAATGAGTTTAGTGAGCCAATGAACATTGACAGGTTGAAGAAGTTTTATGTATAAAAAAAGAGAAAAAGAAAAGGAACTCGCTAGGTTGAAAACCCAAAATGGGCGGCCTAGGCAAAAATTAGAGCAATCCGCTAGTTTCAAAAACTCAAAAGGGAGGGCTAGGCATCAATTAGGGCTAAATGAGAGAAAATCATCAATTAGAAAACCCAAAAGGGCTAGTTGGCAGCAGGAATGATCTTGTGTATGCTGGCTTTATGTTTGGTTGTTCCCCAATTTAATAAAATAGAATTAATATTAAAATTGTTCTATGTGAACTGTTGTAAGTATTTGACCATATATGGATGAAATAAATAAACACAATAGCAAAAGGTGATGACAAATTATAAAAGGAAAAGAAACATCTCTTATTATTACTTTTAAATTTTCATCCTAACAATACTCTTTCTAAAGAAATTGACAAATGTAAAATCTATGGTAGACGATAAGTGTAGCGTGCAGGCCAACTTTGCATCAGTCGATCCAAGTAGGCTTCAGTTAGACAAGGCATGTCTAAATTAGGAGTAAAATCGAAACCTCATGGCTCAACTCATACTAACGGTCAATTCGGCGAGAATCATAGCAAGTACCTCGACAAAGAGTAGCAAGAGGAACATACATCAAGTATGTTTGAATGGTGATACAAGAAATATTCCACCAAGGTACTAACCAATGGATGTTGACTTCAGCATGTGAACGGATCTAGTCAACCCAGTTGGCATATGAAGAAACAAGGTGGAGTAGTTTCCTAGCAGAGTGATGTCGCGGGAGATATCTAGCAAAATCCATAGATGGATTATCGAGCAAGAAGAGATGCTCCTGAAGCCAAATCTATATGAAAAAAATTAAAAAAAATTAAAAATTTAAAAAAAGAGGGGTCTGCTAAGTTGAAAACCCGCAAGGGTGGCTTAGGCAAAAATTAGGATAGCTCGCTAGTTCCGAAAACCCATAAGGGCGGACTAGGCAAAAATTAGAGCAATATAAAAAAAGAAACCTAAATTGAAAACCTAAAAGGGCAATTTAGGTAATTACCTAAAGCAAAAATGGACTTTTAGCTAATCTCTTTGACAATCTCGATTTAAGTTGGTCTAATCCAACTAAAGTCTCGGCTAAGATCACAGGTATCGGCGACAAGCCTCCTTCCATTTGGTCCATGATATCCAATACTCATGGATCAATATCGCCATTAGAAGAAATGAGCAAAAATTGGCCAAGTAAGCATAGACAAAGCATATGTCCCCATACCTTACTAGGAGCTAAGTGAGAGAGGCAAAAGTCAATTAAGAGACCAAGCAGAATTTTCTCACCTCTCGTCAACTATAGAACTTCGGACTTTTAAAGTCGAAATAACATTTGCATCTTTTGCTGAGTTTGGGAAATTAATATAGGTAACGCCATTGGTTGATTGCTTGGATATCCAAGGATGGCCACAAATTCTTCAATCATGAGACATATCTCAAAGCCATTAATCTCAAATGTCTTAGAATTCACATTCCAAAAAGAAGCCATGGCATGTAAAAAAGAATGGTCCAATTTAATATTTTGAAAACACTTCAAAGTATCGATATTAGACCAAGATATTTGTTTCCAATGAATGGCATTCATATTTTTAAATAGACCTTTTATTTTTTTTTCAAATTGAGTCGGTCATTGTTGATAATTGAAGGAAAATTGGAATTGTTAAAAGGAATTTTAATGCTCAAGTGGAAAATTTCCTGGCTTCTGTAGAGATCATGGCGTGAAAAGAGATTTATATGGGATGATTGGCTATTCCAAAATTGACAAGGAGTATCTTGAGACCGAGACGCGCAAGGATAGGAAATTGGCGACGAAAAGGTTTTGAGTTGCCGCGTTAGCTTTTGGTATTGTAAATTAGTGTGGAAATTTTGAATGCGAAGAAGAAAAACCAATAATTGTAGCATAGAAATAATAATGATGATAGAAACTAAGAAAAAAAAAGGAAATCAAAAATTGCAGTAAAAGTACAAATTATATATCATCATTATTATTTTTATCATTATATTTATTATACAATATTTTATTAATTAATACAATATTGATAGATCACTAAGGAGGAGGTGGATCATGATCAAACAAAGCCCTAAAGAAGTCATCGCCTACTGGAGGAGGAGGCATATCACCTATCTCAAGTCCGCTCAAAGCAGGAGCACCTGAATCTCTATTACCTTGTAATTCAGATTTGTAATAGTCCTCATCTGAAGTAGATGATAGGATCTCATGGTCATCAGCTTGGGGTCCTCTAGATGAAGAAGCACCAGGATCACTCACCCCCTGAAACCGAAAGTCTCAAAAATCTTGCTCTGACTGGTGATATAATTTTTTAAAATGGGCAACTTGTTGACGATTAGCAGCTAACTCTTCTTGAAGTTTCTTGTTTTATTCCTCAAGCATCCACTATGAGTCAGAAGGGAAAGAGTAAGAGCATACATAATCATGCATACATGTAGTATAAATTATCATGGAACAAGAAAACCTACCAGGTAATTCATATCAATACCCTGTGGATGAGATGGGATCTCCGGTTAATTAGAATGAGCAAATGGAGGAGCGGTAAAGGAAGGTCCAGCCTCACAACCAAATGAGCCAGCAGCCTACAACAATCAATAAAAAAGTCAAAACAAGTTAAGAAAGAAGCAATTGCAATGGAAAAATGGTAAAAGTTTACCTGAGAGGTGCTAGCCCCGGGATGTAGGATGGACCCTCTTCCCTCTCCATGATACTCCTCTTCATCTCTATCCTCATTTTCCTTAGGAATCTCCTATATACCAATAGGAGATACATCAAAGTTCAAGAGTCCTACTCGAATAAACTAGGTATATGATGCACCTAGTGGATGGAGAGGTTTCAACATTATAACCGTGTCGAGCCAACCACCATGCATTCTCTGGCATTGATGTGATATTTAAAGTATATTGTGGGTAGCTCATCGGGATTCTTCGCCACTCGGGGCCAAGGAACCACTCATACACTCTCTCCCCGAGAAACCAGCCACTAGACACAAGGCAGGCAATGACTCGGCAGGTATGTTGAAAAGGCAATGCAGCATTCATGGAAGAAGTCCAGTTCATCCGCTCTTCTGTGTTCCACCAAGCCGAATAGAGAACAACATGCAACTCTAAAATGTGCCCAATTTATTGAAAAGCCTAGGTAGCATCCTTAGAAGAGCAATTGTCCAAAAAGAACATGTGAGGGTTGTCTTAGATTGATCCTCTATTGCTATAGGGACATGGTAAGAATCTTTTTCAGTTTGCAACATGGTTATATATGGTTTTTGCTCGTTCTCACCACTAAGAGGTGGAGAGATGATAATTTGTTCCATATTGTACTCCCCAACCAAAACATCTTTCGAAATTCTTGGGGTCTTTTTAAGTTTAACCAAGTTTGGTTGAATCACTTTTTCATCATCTTTTTCAATTTGAAGCTCCCTCTCATCAATCTCATCATTTAATAGCAAATCGCTCTCCTAAATTTCTAAATTGGAAAAAATTAGGCTCTACTTCTATGGTCATTGCCACTTCCTCAAGCTTATCTACACTATCTTCACTATAGGGCATGTCATCGAGTTTAGAAAGTTGCATACCTTGTTTTTCTTCATTTAGCCTGCTTGGGAATGGGATTGGTGGCATACAAGGATTTGGAGGTTCATGCAATTTTGTTGAAGTTGATGCTTCCAAATTCTCCTTCTCCTCTGATTGAATTAACTCCTTTATGCATGGTTGTATTTCCTCACCATCTTCTTCTTGTTTAGTTCCTGCATCAAACGAATCATAAAAACTATTATATATCACCTGTTCACTCCTCAAATTTGTGATTACCTTGACTTGCTCCAGTTGGCTAGGGATTTCCTCTTCTTGGTGTGATTGGAGTTGATGTGCCAGTTGCCTAACTTGAGTTTCCACCCTCTTCAATGCTTCTTCCAAAGAATCAAACCTCTCATTGCTCCCTTCCTGATTTTGTGTGCTCATTTGAAGGTAAGCATTCAAATAATCTTCCACTGTGGATTTCTCGAATTGATCTTGATTTTGTGTGCTAATTTGAATGAAGGCATTCAAACTATCTTCCAAAGTGGGTTCCTTAAGTCGATCTTGATTTTGTGCGCTAGTTTGAATGAAGGCATTCAAACTATCCTCAAATGTGGGTTTCTTATGGTGATCTTGATTTGAATATTGTTCTTGAGAGTAAGGATTTCTTTGGCAAGGTTGAAAAAAATTTTGAGGTGGAATTTGCTGTTGGTTTTCCCAAGAAAAATTTAGGTAGCTTCCCCAACTTGAATTATATGGTCTGGGATATGGGTCATTTCAACCCATGTGCTGGAAACTTTCATAGCCATATTCTTCCTTTTACCTCTCTTAGTATTGTCCATAACTAAATGAACACATGTTTGTGCTATGTCTTGCAATGCCACATGCTGAACATACTTCACGAGTAGGCATAGGTGTTCTTCCTCTTGCATTCAGCATCTTAAGTTGGTTCATTAATTCTGCTAATTGCCATGCCATGTCAGAGTCAGGATTATCATAATAAACCCCTACGTACCTTGAAAACTACATATTTACAAAAGGTACTCAGCAATTTAATGAAAATAAATAACAAAATATTCAAACAAAACAAACAAACAATTAAATTGTAAAGAAAAATCAAACTATCACTACTTAAACAGCCTTCCCGGCAACGGCGCCAAAAACTTATTGCACTCAAATTAAGTACTACTACAAGCGTCACTCGCAAGTATACGAGGTAGTTGTAGCAAAGGTTATCGCCTCAAGGTCGTTTCCCTAAGAAGGTGTAGTTCATAATAGCTTGATTGACAATTATTTAAATGCGAGAGTTTGTTGTGTTGGGATGGTGCGAGAATAATTTAAACCTAAAATTAACGTGTGTAGGGTTGATGTATAAAGGTGATACAAGAGCAAATCGATTCTTGGGAAGGTGCCTAGGGTCATAGGTCCATTCAATAAAAGCCCAATTCTCAATTATCCATTAACATAACCTTGTAATTAATTTGTTCCTCAAGGTTAATTAGTCAATTACCAATCCATTAGTTCTCACATTCATGAATTAGCAATAACCAATTATTTTACATTACAAAATTAACAAACCCTAGAATTTATATTTCTAATTCATTCATAGGGTAGTTGATTGTATAGTTTTGATATCGAATTTCGCCTCTCGGTCCGTCATCCAATATTCAAAGATTAATAGGTAGTTAATCTATCAACCTAGCATTTAATACAATACAATCAACCAACAACAAGGTACATCAATGTAAATATCAACTCAAAGAATTCAATCAAATATACTACAAACCCTAGGCATGGGTATTTAGCTCAACATCATCAATTTAAAACATTCATTCAACTCAATATAAATCAAATACAAATTGTTCATTGCAATATCAATTCTCTTAATACAACAAAAACAATATTGACATGAATTAAAAGAGAGAATAGAAAAACCCCTTGTGAAGATGCCAAGAGTAGGATTGCTAGTCTTCCTCCTAGCTCCACTTTGATGTTTGATGAAGAACTCAAGCCTTCTTCAATGGTTGATTCCCCTTTTGCAATATAGAATGGAGCTTTCTCAAGTCACCAAGCCTTTCAATGATTATACCTTTGGAAGATGAAATGGAGCTTTCTTGTAATATCCCAAAATATGCCTTAGAAGTTTTGAAGTAATTATTGTTGAATTTGGATTTAAGGTAAATGATAAATTGGAAAGAGAAAAGAATTAAAGAGAGAGTGTATATGTTGTATATATAGAAATATATACAACATATACAAGTCAATATGTGATGGTCAAAAGAAGATAATTAATTATTTGAAATTGATTAAATTAATTAATTAAAGTTTGAGTTAGTGGAAGTGGAAGGAGATATTTAGAATATTTTAATATTAAATGTTTGGAGGAGAGGGTTTTGAGGAGATAGTGGGTGAGAATTTGACTTTGTCTTCTTTGCTTTCTTCTTTCTTGCTTTCTTTCTTCTTCGTGGTTCACCTTCCTCTTCTTTCTTTTCTTTTCTTTTCTTTGTTTGGCCGGTCCTCCATAGCAAGAGAGCAAGAGAGAGATTTGATCTTCCAAACTCAAGGTTGGAGGAAGTTTTCAAGTGATTAAGCTGGAAATTTAAGAGTTTCTTCATCCTTGGTAAGTTTTCCATTTGATTGAGGATTATGGTTGATATGTGTTTGTTTGATTGTGGGGTGTTTGAGAGTGTTTGGTCTATTGATTATGGATTTTGGGGTTAGATTGAAGGAAAAAGTAAGTTGTTGGAAGAGAAAGTGTTGTGGTTGTGTTTTGGGTTTATGGTGATGATATGATTGGTGTTTGATGTTTTGAGTTGTTTTTGTGTTTTTGCAAGTTTGTTATGATTGTTGGGTGTGTTTAGTTAAGTTTGTTTGAAGTGGAAAATGGTGGAAGTAAGAGGATTGTTGGATGTGAGGTTGTTGTTGCCGGAATCTGTATTTCTAGCCTGACACGCCCATGAGCACGGCCAAGTCTTTGGGCGTGTCGATGGTTCTGTGTTGCAGTAGCATTTACATGTCCAGTGACACACCCATGTCACTGAGCGTGTCATAGCTACTGTGTTGGTGAAGGTTTGACACGGCCATGAACACGCCCATGTTGTTGGACGTGTCAATGTTTCTGTGAGACAGAATGTATTACACGTTCAGTGACACGCCCATGGTTCTGAGCGTGTCAAAGCTTCTGTGTTGTAGAGTTAGGGCACGGTCAGGGACACGCCCGTGTTGTTGAGCGTGTCATGTGTAGAGTTTACCCTAGTTGGTTTTTAGCCTTACTATTTCATGTGTATTTCTAAGTGAGTGTGTATGATTACCTTTGGTTTAGGTGTTGAAGAAGTTGAATTGCCCTAACATAAGTATTGAGGATTCTTGGAGGAGGAAGTGTATAGATTGGTGAGAGTTGGTTTTGAGGTAAGTACAAACTACATGGTTGCATACACTTACATGATTTTGATATTTAACATACTTGGTTGTAAACATGTTAAGTAAGTTATTACATAGTAAATACATTTGATCAATGTTATGATTTGTATAATGTGAATGATATGATGAGCATTTAAAAATGTATGTTAATGCAATTGGTTGTGTACATTTGAATGATGAATTGAGATATAATGAGTTGTGAAGCCAATGTGATTGGTTATGATGATTCAAATGAAATAAGTGGGGCATGTTTGCCTAGATGATGATATTCAATGTAATTAATTATGTATACTCTATTGATGAGATGAGGAGCCATAGTTGTTGGCTATAATGATAATGATGCAAATGAGATGATTGAGGCATGGTTGCCTAAATGATGATGAGAATGAAATTGATAATGAAATAATGAATGAATTGTGTGTCTAATGTGTTATTCCATTTTCAGAGTTTTGTTGTTGGTGGCATGCCTATAGTAACAATCTCTTGAAGTTAGGTTGGGCTTGATCCTTGAAGCCAAGTTGGGTTGAAGTTTAGCATGCTTAACTCCCCTTGAAGCTTGGTTGGGTCTAGTCCTTGAAGCCTAATTGAGATGTTACAACCCTTGAAGCTAGGTTGGGTTGGGTTCTTGAAGCTAAGTTGGGTTGATACTTAGCATGCTTTGTTCCCCTTAAAGCTTGGTTGAACCTAAATCCTTGAAGCCTAGTTGGGATAATGATAATGATAAATGTGATAATTGAACCAAAACATTAACTCTGAAAGTTGAATGGCATATTAGTGTCTTTTGGGCCCATGTTTGTCTTTGTTTTAATGTGATTCTTGATTTGTGAAATCAATGAATAATGAGGTACATGATGTATAATATGTTTATGAATGTGGTATGGGAAGCTATGTTGAGTAATGAAACTATGAAGATACAACATGAATGTTTTGATATGATATTGAACAATGTAAGGTTTTAAAATATAATATCCTTTTTAAATGGTGTATGAAAATTGATGGTGTGACATTGGCATTGCATTGAAGCATAGTATTATTGTAGTTTGTACCACTAAGCCGTTAGCTTAGCGTGAGTGTGATTCGTCGCGCAGGTGACAGGGAAGAACCAGAGATTTCCTCTAGGCCGAGTAGAGTCTAGATTTTGAGGTGTTGATAGTGGAGCTTAAAGATCAAAGACATACTGCCAAACATGTATATCTTTTATGTTTTGTAAAACTTGAGTTTTGATGTATATATATATTTGTAAATATTTGTTATACTTTCCGCTGCTTTTTGAATAAACATGTTATCTATTGTCTTTTATAATATAACTTAAATTTTTTGAGTCTGCTTATATTGTTTTAAAAGAAGTGAGTCGTTTGTTAGTAAACCGTGGCATTACTATATTCAGTATACGTATATTACGATCGTAATAGCATGTTGTGTACGTATACAGGGTATAGGGGTGTTACAATTGTTTTGGTATCAGAGCCTAGGTTTGAGATTCTCAACCTACGTCCATTGTAAGAAAAAGAATATTTTGATTTTAAAAGTTGGTTTTCAATTAAGATACATGTTTTGGTAATGGCAGTCTTTGATCTTTAATGAGGTATATTCTGTTGTGTTTGCAGATATAGGTAGTGATGGCATCTCATTCACGTCAGTCTGTAGAAGGTAGTGTTGAGAGCGTAGCTCCTAAAGAGAGTAGAGATGGAGCTAGAGTGGAGAGAGTTAGTGAGGTCCCTATTTCTGTGCCATGGAGATCAGCTGCTGATGAGGTTCCGCCGGGTTGGTTAAGACATATGGTAGAACTGTTGAGGGGAACTCCAATGCAGCAGCCACCACCACCACCACAGCCTCAAGTGCCAGTGAGACATTATGATAAGTTGAGAAAGTATGGGGCTGAGGATTTCTTGGGAACTACAGATCCTGCAGTAGCTGAGCAGTGGTTAGATAAAGTGCAGAGGATATTTATTCAGTTGCAAGCTACTCCAGATGAGAAATTTGATTATGCTAGATCCTTATTGCAGAAGGATGCTTATGATTGGTGGAAGACGGTTCCTCATGCCATGGATGATCCACCTACATTATCTTATGGGGATTTTCTGAGGGAATTCGAGCAGAAATATACTCCGAGGGAGTATAAAGATGTTAAGAAGATTGAATTCCTGAATTTGAGGCAAGATAACCGGACAGTGACAAAATATGAGATTGAGTATATCCGGTTGAGTCACTATGCCGGGGGGATTATCTCTGAAGAAATAGACTGGTGCAGGAGGTTTGAGGAGGGGTTGAGGCCCTCTATTATGTGCATTGTTGCTGGTTCTCGGTACCAGGATTTCTCTCAGCTAGTTGCAGCAGCTAGAAGTGTTAAGAGAGCACAAGGTATTGTAGCAGCTACTACTGAGGAGGAGACCAGAGTGAGAAGATCCCAGTTTGAGGCAGGATCTTCATCTATGAAGAGAGGCCGAGGAAGTTTTATTCTGAGGATCAGTAGGAGCCAGAGGCAGTCAGGTAGGTCAGTTCAATATCAGAGATAGAGACCGAGACCTACAGTTTCTGTAGCTAGTGCTCCGACTCCAGTGGTTCAGAGGTATACTCCACCTGTATGTGTTCATTGTGGTAGGACCCATGGGGGTGCTTGTTGGAAGACGGGTGGATCAAGAGTATGCTTTAGATGTGGGTCACCAGCTCATTTTATTAAAGATTGCCCTGAGATGCAGGATGATAGACAGACTGATACTGCAGCTTCTCGACCCAGTGTCAGCAGAGGTGGTCGAGGGGGTAGAGGTTTCAGTAGAGGTGGTAGACCTGGGTTTAGTCAGAGGGAAGGATCTTCATCTAGAGGTAGTAGGCCAGATGAGGCCGGATCTTCTCAGAGAGTATATGTGATGCAGAGGAAGCCAGATGCTTCAGCAGTTATAGCGGATACATTTTCTTTATTTGATATTCCAGTTCTTGCTTTGATTGATCCAGGATCTACACATTCATACATAAGTGCATCCATATTGCCTGTCTCTGAATTGCATTCAGAGTCCTTAGGATTTGGTGTCTTGGTGACAAATCCTTTAGGACATAGTGTTATGGTGAGTAAGGTGCACCGAGATTGTGCAGTTGTGGTGCAAGGTGAGGAATTTTTGGGTGATTTGATTGAAATGCCTTTTAAGGAATATGATTTGATCTTAGGCATGGATTGGTTGTCTAAGCATGGAGTTGTGGTAGACTGTCAAAAGAAATGTGTTACTTTAAGAACCAGTGATGGTAGAAATGTGATGGTGTCTAGTGAGCAGAGAAAACTTGCATCCTTGTTTGTATCAGCTGTAGCAGCTAGAAAGTTGATTAGAAAAGGGTGTGATGCTTATCTTGCTCATGTTGTGGATACCAGAGTAGTGGGTTCTCAACTTGACAATATAACCACAGTTGCAGATTTTCCAGATGTGTTTCCTGAGGAGTTGCCAGGGTTACCCCCTGATAGAGAGGTTGAGTTTGGTATTGATTTGTTGCCAGGTACCACTCCCATCTCTATCACTCCTTATAGAATGGCACCTGCTGAGTTGAGAGAGTTGAAGGTGCAGTTGCAGGAGTTGTTGGATAAAGGGTTTCTTCATCCTTACATGATTTTGATATTTAACATACTTGGTTGTAAACATGTTAAGTAAGTTATTACATAGTAAATACATTTGATCAATGTTATGATTTGTATAATGTGAATGATATGATGAGCATTTAAAAATGTATGTTAATGCAATTGGTTGTGTACATTTGAATGATGAATTGAGATATAATGAGTTGTGAAGCCAATGTGATTGGTTATGATGATTCAAATGAAATAAGTGGGGCATGTTTGCCTAGATGATGATATTCAATGTAATTAATTATGTATACTCTATTGATGAGATGAGGAGCCATGGTTGTTGGCTATAATGATAATGATGCAAATGAGATGATTGAGGCATGGTTGCCTAAATGATGATGAGAATGAAATTGATAATGAAATAATGAATGAATTGTGTGTCTAATGTGTTATTCCATTTTCAGAGTTTTGTTGTTGGTGGCATGCCTATAGTAACAATCTCTTGAAGTTAGGTTGGGCTTGATCCTTGAAGCCAAGTTGGGTTGAAGTTTAGCATGCTTAACTCCCCTTGAAGCTTGGTTGGGTCTAGTTCTTGAAGCCTAATTGAGATGTTACAACCCTTGAAGCTAGGTTGGGTTGGGTTCTTGAAGCTAAGTTGGGTTGATACTTAGCATGCTTTGTTCCCCTTGAAGCTTGGTTGAACCTAAATCCTTAAAGCCTAGTTGGGATAATGATAATGATAAATGTGATAATTGAACCAAAACATTAACTCTGAAAGTTGAATGGCATATTAGTGTCTTTTGGGCCCATGTTTGTCTTTGTTTTAATGTGATTCTTGATTTGTGAAATCAATGAATAATGAGGTACATGATGTATAATATGTTTATGAATGTGGTATGGGAAGCTATGTTGAGTAATGAAACTATGAAGATACAACATGAATGTTTTGATATGATATTGAACAATGTAAGGTTTTAAAAAATAATATCCTTTTTAAATGGTGTATGAAAATTGATGGTGTGACATTGGCATTGCATTGAAGCATAGTATTATTGTAGTTTGTACCACTAAGCCGTTGGCTTAGCGTGAGTATGATTCGTCGCGCAGGTGACAGGGAAGAACCAGAGAGTTCCTCTAGGCCGAGTAGAGTCTAGATTTTGAGGTGTTGATAGTGGAGCTTAAAGATCAAAGACATACTGCCAAACATGTATATCTTTTATGTTTTGTAAAACTTGAGTTTTGATGTATATATATATTTGTAAATATTTGTTATACTTTCCGCTGCGTTTTGAATAAACATGTTATCTATTGTCTTTTATAATATAACTTAAATGTTTTGAGTCTGCTTATATTGTTTTAAAAGAATTGAGTCGTTTGTTAGTAAACCGTGGCATTACTATATTCAGTATACGTATATTACGATCGTAATAGCATGTTGTGTACGTATACAGGGTATAGGGGTGTTACAATTGTTTTGGTATCAGAGCCTAGGTTTGAGATTCTCAACCTACGTCCATTGTAAGAAAAAGAATATTTTGATTTTAAAAGTTGGTTTTCAATTAAGATACATGTTTTGGTAATGGCAGTCTTTGATCTTTAATGAGGTATATTCTGTTGTGTTTGCAGATATAGGTAGTGATGGCATCTCATTCACGTCAGTCTGTAGAAGGTAGTGTTGAGAGCGTAGCTCCTAAAGAGAGTAGAGATGGAGCTAGAGTGGAGAGAGTTAGTGAGGTCCCTATTTCTGTGCCATGGAGATCAGCTGCCGATGAGGTTCCGCCCGGTTGGTTAAGACATATGGTAGAACTGTTGAGGGGAACTCCAGTGCAGCAGCCACCACCACCACCACAGCCTCAAGTGCCAGTGAGACATTATGATAAGTTGAGAAAGTATGGGGCTGAGGATTTCTTGGGAACTACAGATCCTGCAGTAGCTGAGCAGTGGTTAGATAAAGTGCAGAGGATATTTATTCAGTTGCAAGCTACTCCAGATGAGAAATTTGATTATGCTAGATCCTTATTGCAGAAGGATGCTTATGATTGGTGGAAGACGGTTCCTCATGCCATGGATGATCCACCTACATTATCTTATGGGGATTTTCTGAGGGAATTCGAGCAGAAATATACTCCGAGGGAGTATAAAGATGTTAAGAAGATTGAATTCCTGAATTTGAGGCAAGATAACCGGACAGTGACAGAATATGAGATTGAGTATATCCGGTTGAGTCACTATGCCGGGGGGATTATCTCTGAAGAAATAGACTGGTGCAGGAGGTTTGAGGAGGGGTTGAGGCCCTCTATTATGTGCATTGTTGCTGGTTCTCGGTACCAGGATTTCTCTCAGCTAGTTGCAGCAGCTAGAAGTGTTAAGAGAGCACAAGGTATTGTAGCAGCTACTACTGAGGAGGAGACCAGAGTGAGAAGATCCCAGTTTGAGGCAGGATCTTCATCTATGAAGAGAGGCCGAGGAAGTTTTATTCTGAGGATCAGTAGGAGCCAGAGGCAGTCAGGTAGGTCAGTTCAATATCAGAGATAGATACCGAGACCTACAGTTTCTGTAGCTAGTGCTCCAACTCCAGTGGTTCAGAGGTATACTCCACCTGTATGTGTTCATTGTGGTAGGACCCATGGGGGTGCTTGTTGGAAGACGGGTTGATCAAGAGTATGCTTTAGATGTGGGTCACCAGCTCATTTTATTAAAGATTGCCCTAAGATGCAGGATGATAGACAGACTGATACTGCAGCTTCTCGACCCAGTGTCAGCAGAGGTGGTCGAGGGGGCAGAGGTTTCAGTAGAGGTGGTAGACCTGGGTTTAGTCAGAGGGAAGGATCTTCATCTAGAGGTAGTAGGCCAGATGAGGCCGGATCTTCGCAGAGAGTATATGTGATGCAGAGGCAGCCAGATGCTTCAGTAGTTATAGCGGATACATTTTCTTTATTTGATATTCCAGTTCTTGCTTTGATTGATCCAGGATCTACACATTCATACATAAGTGCATCCATATTGCCTGTCTCTGAATTGCATTCAGAGTCCTTAGGATTTGGTGTCTTGGTGACAAATCCTTTAGGACATAGTGTTGTGGTGAGTAAGGTGCACCGAGATAGTGCAGTTGTGGTGCAAGGTGAGGAATTTTTGGGTGATTTGATTGAAATGCCTTTTAAGGAATATGATTTGATCTTAGGCATGGATTGGTTGTCTAAGCATGGAGCTGTGGTAGACTGTCAAAAGAAATGTGTTACTTTAAGAACCAGTGATGGTAGAAATGTGATGGTGTCTAGTGAGCAGAGACAACTTGCATCCTTGTTTGTATCAGCTGTAGCAGCTAGAAAGTTGATTAGAAAAGGGTGTGATGCTTATCTTGCTCATGTTGTGGATACCAGAGTAGTGGGTTCTCAACTTGACAATATAACCACAGTTGCAGATTTTCCAGATGTGTTTCCTGAGGAGTTGCCAGGGTTACCCCCTAATAGAGAGGTTGAGTTTGGTATTGATTTGTTGCCTTGTACCACTCCCATCTCTATCACTCCTTATAGAATGGCACCTGCTGAGTTGAGAGAGTTGAAGGTGCAGTTGCAGGAGTTGTTGGATAAAGGGTTTATTCGCCCTAGTGTTTCTCCGTGGGGAGCTCCTATTTTGTTTGTGAAGAAGAAGGATGGTACTATGAGGTTGTGCATTGATTATAGGCAATTGAACAAAGTGACTATCAAGAATAAGTATCCTTTGCCTAGAAATGATGATCTCTTTGATCAACTGAAGGGAGCAGCAGTGTTTTCCAAGATTGATTTGTGATCGGGGTACCATCAGTTGAGGGTTAGAGCTGAAGATATTCCTAAGACAACTTTCCGCACAAGATATGGGCATTATGAGTTCTTGGTGATTCCTTTTGGGTTGACGAATGCACCTGCAGCTTTTATGGATTTGATAAATAGGGTGTTTAGGCCCTACCTAGATCAGTTTGTGGTGGTTTTTATTGATGATATTTTGGTGTATTCGCGAAATGAAGAGGAACATGACAAGCATTTATGGATTGTACTGCAGACCTTGAGAGAGAAGAAGTTGTATGCTAAGCTGTCAAAGTGTGAGTTTTGGCTTAATCAAGTGACTTTTCTCGGTCATATAGTTTCAGCAGACGGGATCAGAGTTGATCCGAGCAAAGTTGAAGCCATTTTGAATTGGAGTCCACCGAAGTCAGTGACTGAAGTTAGAAGTTTTCTGGGTTTGGCAGGCTATTATCGAAGTTTTGTGAAAGGTTTTTCTTTGATAGCTACTCCACTCACCAGATTACTTTGAAAGGGAATTAAATTTGTGTGGACAGATCAGTGTCAAGCTAGTTTTAAGCAGTTGAAAGAAATGTTGACTCAAGCGTCTGTTCTTACTTTACCTATGGAAGATAAACCCTATGTGATTTATAGTGATGCTTCACATAATGGTTTAGGATGTGTTTTGATGCAAGAGGGTAAAGTTGTAGCTTATGCTTCTCGGCAGTTGAAGCCGCATGAGCTTAATTATCCGACGCATGATTTAGAGTTGGCAGCTATCGTGTTTGCTTTGAAGATTTAGCGACACTACTTGTATGGAGAGAAGTGTTTTATCTATACGGATCATAAGAGTTTGAAACATTTGGGTGTTCAGAGGGAGTTGAATCTTCGGCAAAGGTGATGGTTGGAGTTGATCAAAGACTATGACTGCTTGATTGATTATCATCCGGGTAAGGCGAATGTTGTTGCTGATGCCTTGAGTCGGAAGTCTTTAGTAGGTTTGACTGCTTATTCGCTCTTGTTGCTTGTTGAGTTGAGAGCATTGCATGCTAATTTTAAATCATGTGATGATGGTGCATTGTTGGCTCAGTTGCAATTGAGACCGATATTGTTGGATCAGATTAAAGAGGCTCAATTGGCAGATGAGAAAATTTAGAAGATTGTGTCAGATTGCCACAATGGAGAAAGTAAAGATTTCCATGTAAAATGTGATGGTAGCCTTTGGTTTAAAGATAGGTTGTGTATTCCTGATGATGCTAGTTTGAGAAAGATTATTTTAGAGGAAGCACACCAATCGGTCTTTGCTATGCATCCTGGAAGTACAAAGATGTATCAGGATTTGAAACATCATTATTGGTGGTTAGGTATGAAGAGAGATATAGCAGAGTTTGTATCCAAGTGTCTTACTTGTCAGAGGGTGAAAGCTGAGCATCAAGTTCCAACTGGGTTACTTCAAACTTTAACAGTGCCTGAATGGAAATGGGAGAGAGTGACAATGGATTTTGTGTCTGGTTTGCCATTGACTCAGAAGAAGCATGATGCTATTTGGGTGATTGTCGATCGATTGACAAAGACAGCTCATTTTCTTCTAGTTCGGATGGACTATTCTCTTGAGAGACTGGCTGAGCTGTATATTAGTGAGATAGTGAAGTTGCATGGAGTCCCAATTTCTTTGGTGTCTGATCGAGATCCACGGTTTACTTCAAGGTTTTGGAAGAGTTTGCATGGTGCATTGGGTTCTCGATTGCACTTTAGCACTGCTCATCCGCAGACAAATGGGCAGTCAGAAAGAGTGATACAGATTGTCGAGGATATGTTGAGAAGTTGTGTCATTGATTTCTCTGGAAGTTGGGATAGATTTTTGCCACTTGTGGAATTTGCTTACAACAACAGTCATCAATCCAGTATTGGTATGGCACCATTTGAGGCATTGTATGGTAGAAAATTTATAATGCCTTTATGTTGGAATGAACTTGGAGAAGGCAAATTAGTTGGTCCTGATTTAGTTAAAGAGAGAGAAGAGAAAGTGAAGATAATTCGGGATCGGTTGAAAGCAGCTTCTGATCGACAAAAATCTTATTCTGATTTAAAGAGGAGAGACATAGAGTATAATGTTGGAGATAAAGTATTTCTGAAAGTGTCTCCTTGGAATAAGATTTTAAGATTTGGTCGAAGAGGGAAGCTGAGTTCTCGTTTTATAGGACCTTATGAAGTATTATAAAGAGTTGGACCAGTTGCTTATCGTCTTGCTTTGCCGCCTGAGTTGGATAGAATCCATAATGTCTTCCATGTTTCTATGTTGTGGAGGTACAGATCAGATCCATCTCATGTTTTGCCAGTTGAATCCATTGAGGTGAGTTCGAATCTGACATTTGAAGAAGAACCAATTGCTATTTTTGCACAAGAAGTGAAAGAGTTGAGAAATAAGAAAGTGCCACTTGTGAAAGTTCTTTGGAAAAAATCATGGTAGAGAAGAAGCAACTTGGGAGAGTGAACAAGCAATGCGGAATCAGTATCCTCAACTATTTCGGACTTGATATTAGGTAATTTCAAGGACGAAATTTCTTTTAGAGGGGGAGAATTGTAATATCCCAAAATATGCCTTAGAAGTTTTGAAGTAATTATTGTTGAATTTGGATTTAAGGTATATGATAAATTGGAAAGAGAAAAGAATTAAAGAGAGAGTTTATATGTTGTATATATGGAAATATATACAACATATACAAGTCAATATGTGATGGTCAAAAGAAAATAATTAATTATTTGAAATTGATTAAATTAATTAATTAAAGTTTGAGTTAGTGGAAGTGGAAGGAGATATTTAGAACATTTTAATATTAAATGTTTGGAGGAGAGGGTTTTGAGGAGATAGTGGGTGAGAATTTGACTTTGTCTTCTTTGCTTTCTTCTTTCTTGCTTTCTTTCTTCTTCGTGGTTCACCTTCCTCTTCTTTCTTTTCTTTTCTTTTCTTTCTTTGGCTGGTCCTCCATAGCAAGAGAGCAAGAGAGAGATTTGATCTTCCAAACTCAAGGTTGAAGGAAGTTTTCAAGTGATCAAGTTGGAAATTTAAGAGTTTCTTCATCCTTGGTAAGTTTTCCATTTGATTCTTTGATTTCTTTGAGTTTGTGAGTTGAGGATTATGGTTGATATGTGTTTGTTTGATTGTGGGGTGTTTGAGAGTGTTTGGTCTATTGATTATGGATTTTGGGGTTAGATTGAAGGAAAAAGTAAGTTGTTGGAAGAGAAAGTGTTGTGGTTGTGTTTTGGGTTTATGGTGATGATATGATTGGTGTTTGATGTTTTGAGTTGTTTTTGTGTTTTTGCAAGTTTGTTATGATTTTTGGGTGTGTTTAGTTAAGTTTGTTTGAAGTGGAAAATCGTGGAAGTAAGAGGATTGTTGGATGATAATGATAAATGTGATAATTGAACCAAAACATTAACTCTGAAAGTTGAATGGCATATTAGTGTCTTTTGGGCCCATGTTTGTCTTTGTTTTAATGCGATTCTTGATTTGTGAAATCAATGAATAATGAGGTACATGATGTGTAATATGTTTATGAATGCGGTATGGGAAGCTATGTTGAGTAATGAAACTATGAAGATACAACATGAATGTTTTGACATGATATTGAACAATGTAAGGTCTTAAAATATAATATCCTTTTTAAATGGTATATGAAAATTGATGGTGTGACATTGGCATTGCATTGAAGCATAGTATTATTGTAGTTTGTACCACTAAGCCGTTGGCTTAGCGCGAGTGTGATTCATCGCGCAGGTGACAGGGAAGAACCATAGAGTTCCTCTAGGCCGAGTAGAGTCTAGATTTTGAGGTGTTGATTGTGGAGCATAAAGATCAAAGACATACTGCCAAACATTTATATCTTTTATGTTTTGTAAAACTTGAGTTTTGATGTATATATATATTTGTAAATATTTGTTATACTTTCCGCTGCGTTTTGAATAAACATGTTATCTATTGTCTTTTATAATATAACTTAAATGTTTTAAGTCTGATTATATTGTTTTAAAAGAAGTGAGTCATTTGTTAGTAAACCGTGGCATTACTATATTCAGTATACGTATATTACGATCGTAATAGCATGCTGTATACGTATATGGGGTATAGGGGTGTTACAATTCTCAAGTCACCAATCCTTCAATAAAGCTTCTTCTACCTTCAAGGGCTCGTTTAACCCAATTTATCCCAAAGAACCTCAAAGATCTTGTCCATGGAAGATGGAGAAGATGAAAATGGAGGATGAAGATGAAGGGACAAGAAGAGTGTCACTCTCTCCTCATCCCAAATCATGTTTGCCCCCTCCTCTTTTCTTTTCTCTCTCTTTCCAAGCCCTAGCCATTTTTCTCTTTTTTCTTTCGAGCAGAAGAATTTATATAAATTAAGGGTGACACGGCCAAGCTTGATTTGGCTTGGCCGTGTCCCTCATTTTCCTTTGGGACACGGCCAAGCTTGTTGGCCGTGTCCTTCACTGCCTTCTTCTTTCTTTCTTTCTTTTCTTTATTCTACAAGGAGTGACACGGCCAAGCTTGTGGCCGTGTCATGTGACACGGCCACTGGCTTGGCCGTGTCACTTGGGTGCATCAGCTTCTGCTTCTTTTATTTCCTTCTTTGCTTGGTCCAGGTGCCTTTGGCATGAAATGGGACACGGCCAAGCTTGCTGGCCATGTCATGTGGCACGGCAATGGCTTGGCCGTGTCATTGAGTGTGTCTTCTTTTGTTTTGCTCCTTGCTCTTCTTTGTTCTTTGGAGATGAGAGTGACACTGCCAAGCTTGTTGGCCGTGTCACTTGCTGCCATTTCTTTCCTTTGAGGTCACACAGCCAAGCTTCATTTGGCTTGTCCATGTCATGCTTGATTCATACTCTTCTTTCTTTGTTTTGATCTTCCAAGGGTGTTTTTGCACTTAAACCTAAAACAAACACTTTAAACAAACTTAAAACAAAAATTAATCAAAACATTAACTAAAAACACATAAAAATCATACTAAAAACAAGTACAAAAATGATCTAAAAAGGTGTGCACATGGAAAAAATTATTGACCTTGATATGTCTAAATAAATGAAATATTTTTTACTCCAACTCAACGAACCTCCCTTAGCTTGAAGTGTTGCTATTTTTTTATTTTATTTTGCTTTCTTTAGTACTTATTTAGAACAATTATGTTTTCCAAATTATGTTTGTTTGAATAAATTATTTTCATCAAAATTTTCATGTACTTTTTTCATTTTGGTGCTCAACCAATGAGGAATCTAGCTTGATGTTCATAAATTAATGTATCTAGGCATCATGATTTGAATGACTTTACTAGATGAGGGAATTGTTCTGCAACATAGAGTTGTGTATGCTTACTTAGAGAGGGCTCTTGCATAATGACCTTTGTCTAGGTCCTAGTCGGTCTTAGAACATGTTTTGACCAGCTTTCGAGGCAAAATTGAACTCTGCTTATTTAAGGGAGAGATGATCTAGGAATTGTTAGGTTAGTTAACAACTAATATCCACCCTATGAAATATCAATCCCTAGTTGTCCCTTTGAGCCTTCATAAAATTTTAGCTTTCTAAGATGAAGAGGTAAGAAGATAAAAAAAGAGAAATGAATAGTCAAGACCATGAAGATAGTTGAAGTTCTCAAGACCATAAGGGTAGTTGAAGTTCTCAAGACCATAAGGGTAGTTGAAGTTTACCTGAATTAGACCAAATATCACAAATAAAGTCAGGACTGAAGCAAGTTAATACCACTCCACTCATCCATTATTAGAAATACAAGTTGGTACAAACAAGACAACTCTGTTAGAGTAAGAACCCAAAAAAAAGAAAAAAAGGAAAAGAAAAGAAAAAAAAGATTAAAAAAAAGAAGAAAGAAGAAAGAAAAAGATAAAAAGATAAAAGAAAAAATAAAACCCAAAACAGTTCAGAAAGCCAACTAAGTTCTCTTTTACCTAAAGCAGCAAAAGGTTTCCATTTGGTTTATAAGGTAAGTTTGACATGAATTGGTCCAACCAAACCAAAATTCGATCAAAACCAGAGAAAAAGGGGAAAGACCATCTAGTTTTTGAAAGTCCTGTACTTAACAATCCTACAGAGAAGAAGGATAAATGAATTTAGAAGAAGGATAACAATCCTACAGAGAAGAAGGATAAAGGTAAAATGCTCAAAGAAAAGGAAGAGTAAGAAAAATAAAGAGAAAGAAAAGGGAAAAGAAGGAAAGAAATGAATTTAGCTACCAAACTTTTTACAAGAGTAAAGACCGTCCCAATCAAAATCTATTTTAATGCCAACTTTTCTAACCCAAGAAGATGGGAGAACATTCAAAGCTCTATCTTTTCATGCTCCCAACTGCTTAAATGTTCAAATAAGAAATTTATAGTGTGAGGTTTTGCCCATGGTGTCACAATGGTTCCAAATTACAAATGGCCTTCATTTAACCCGTGTCCCTTATAGACCCCATTTCTAGCCTATCAAAGACCTATTGATCTCTCTTGGTAGGTAAAGTCTATTAGTGGAGATATTTTGAATATGTATGCATAGGAGATAGACAATATTCAAACTCAATTAGACCTTTAGCCAAGTAATGTGTATGTGTCTATCTAAAGTGCAATAATTCTTGCTTAAATAGAAATGATTCTCGAGTTTAGTATGGTAACAAGGGTTGTCATGTTATAGATATGTTAATTTGGAAAATCAAGTCCTGAGGTAAATTGACTTTAATTTGACAAAGCCAACATTTGATTTCAAAATTAAAATTAAAAATTGATTTCAAAAAAAATTCAAGTTAAGGGTAGTATGTTGAACTATCAAACCTCGAAGGACACATTGGGCAAAGGAAATGATTATTGGTAGGGTCATGAAAAAGCTACCAACTGACATGCTAAAACATAGTTTGAAATGGATGCACTGACTCTATTACTTGGGGCCTCCATTATTCATGTTTTGAATATCTTAAAGATAAAAAGCCATAAATGTGAAGCATTCTGTCATTCTAGTGCAAGACCTGAGCGGGCATCTGGAAGGAACCAATGAGAACACTTCAGCTGATCACCTTGGTCTGTGAGTTAATAAAACTAGTGATGTATGACATGCATACATGAGCATATCACACTGCATTTTTCTTTGTCACAAGTAAATAACAATACTCCATGAAGCAAACATGAAGCGGGAATTTAATCAGAGGGCATGGAAGGCCCCATTACTTAAGGAAGCTCCAGTAATTTTGTGAAAGAAGAAATACATGCTTGTGTGAAGAGCCAGAAAAGACAAACATCAACCAAAGCCGCATAGAAAAAATCATGGATTTAAGCCAACATAGGGGGCAAGAGTATATAGGTATCTCGGGTCCAAGTACCCAAATCCAATTAACTCACGGGTCCAAGTACCCAATCTCGTGTCCAAGCACCAGAATTAAATTTATTCTTGGGTCCAAGTACCCAGTCTCAGGTCCAAGTACCCAAATTAAATTCAGTCCTGGGTCCAAGTGCCTAATATCAGGTCCAAGTACCTAGTCTTAAGTCCAAGTACCCAAAATCCAATTTAGTCTTGGGTCCAAGTACCTAATCTCGGGTCCAAGTACCCAATCTGGGGTCCAAGTACCCAATCTCGGGTCCAAGTACCTAATCTTGGGTCCAAGTACACAAATAAAATTCACCATCGGGTCCAGAACCCAAATCACTTTTGAGTCCATAACTCACCACCGGAGCCAGAACCCAAATCACTTTTTGAGTCTAGAACTCACCATCGGGTCCAGAACCCAAATCACTTTTTGAGTCCAGAACTCACCACCGGGTCCAAAATCCAAATCACTTTTTGAGTCTAGAACTCACCACCTAGTCCAAAATCCAAATCACTTTTAAGTCCAGAATTCACCACCAGGTCCAGAACGAAAAATCGCTTTTGAGTCCCGAACTCATCTCGGATCTAGCACCCAAAATTCAATCTCGGGTCGAGCACCCAAAATCCAATTTTGAGTCAAGAACCCAAACCCAAAATCCAATGTCGGGTCAAGAACCCAATCCCAAAATCCAATTTTGAGTCGAGCACTCAAATTCCAGTTTCGGGTCAAGAGCCCAAATCCAAGATCCAATTTTGGTTCAAGCACCCAAAATCCAGTTTTGGGTCAAGAACCCAAACCCCAAATCAAGTTTAGGATGGAGTATCCAAATCAAGTTTAGGATTGAGTATCCAAATTCAGTTTATGATCGAGTATCCAAATCTAGTTTCAGGTCGAGCACTCAAAATCCAGTTTCAGGTCGAGAATCAAAACCCAAGATCCAATTTTGGGTCGAGCACCCAAAATCCAGTTTATGATTGAGTTTCCAAATCCAGTTTATGATCGAGCATCCAAATCTAGTTTAGGATCGAATATCCAAATCCAGTTTAGGATCGAGCATCCAATTCCAATTTAGGATCGAGTATCCAAACAATGTTTAGGATCGAGTATCCAAATCAAGTTTAGGATTGAATAGCCAAATCCAATTTAGGATCGAGTATCCAAACCTAGTTTAGGATCGAGCATCCAAATCTAGTTTAGGATCGATTATCCAAATCAAGTTTAGTATCGAGCATCCAAATCCACTTTAGGATCGAGTATCCAAATCCAATTTAGGATCGAGTATCCAAATCTAGTTTATGATTGAGCATCCAAATCTAGTTTCAGGTCGAGCATCCACATCCAGTTTAACATCGAGTATCCAAATCCAACTCCTGTCTCGGGTCCAAGTACCAAATCTAGCATCTCAGGTCCAAGTACCCAATCTCAGGTCCAAGTACCAAAATTGAATCGAAGTACCCATCCTTATCCAAAATCTGTTCAAAGTCATGTTACTTCTCAGTCTCTTCTACTAAAAGTCTCAAATCATTCAAGCAGGGGCAAACTGTAGACCCTTAATTTTTGACCCAGTCCAATCTGATAGTCCAAAATAATGTTTGTAGTATTTTAATTATTTTAATTACTTATAATATTGAATAGTTATTTTTAATAAAATTTAAAAAAAAATCGGACGAATCGGCATGGCAATTTCACCGCAGTGCCCAACTCGCTGCCGCACATAATCAACTGGGCACCCAATTTGCCACAGGCGCTGCCTGCAGCGAACCAGCTTGCCCAATTTGCTAGCGTAGCCCGCAGGCCCAGCAGCCCGAGCGCGTTGTCGTTTTTTTAACCAAATCTTATTTTACCCTGTTTTGTAATTTTTTCTAAATAGTTGGTATTTCCTTATTAAAATAGGATTAGTTTTTATTTTGTTTTCTTACAAATACTAGAATTAAACACATGGATTGAAGGGGGTGGTAATTATTGGAAGAAACTTTGGACTTTTAATTTTTTTCAAGAGAATTTGAGTGAGATTTTTTGGGGCTTTGAAAATGGCAACAAAAGAAAAGGGAGACAGAAAACCCTAGCAACGGACGAGAATTTTTGAGGCTTAGACTCAGAAAGCTTAAACTTTTAAACCTTTGAACAATCAAATAAAAATCTAGCAACTCAAAATAAATCAAACACTGTCCAATTCAAGGCAGCAAGGTTCGACCAGAAAATAAGCACTGAAATAGGTAGCTGCTTGGTTCAATCTCTTCATTTTGGTGGAGCCTTCAAACGTAGGTAAATTACTCTAAATTCAGTTTATTAAATCATTAATCATCTTCATCTTTCAAGCCATCATCACACTTCCTAAGTTATTAAATTCTTCCTTTAATTTAGTTTACACAGTAGCATAAATTAATTCATACAATACCTAAGGTTTTAATTAAAGTAAAAAATATAATCATTCAAAACACAAATCTAATTTCTTAAACCCTAAGCTATTCAAACCCTAAATCTTAATTAATTCTGTTTTCAAATCTTCATAGTAGCTTTTTCTTTATAATTTTATTCACTGGGTTATTTTAATCTTTCAATAATTAATTTGGCTTTCTATGTTTGTTTCACCTAAAAATACTTAAGTAGTTATTATAGTCAATATTAAAACCACACTTAACTTTGATCACGGTAAAGCACCAAGTCCTAAATTCAAAATCATAATTTGCAAAATCAAGGTTTCAAACCATAAAACCCTAGTATCTTAATATCCAGTGTGCTAAGTTTTGAAATCCAAAATAGTTTCTAAGTTAAAAGCCCTATTCTTGTTTTTCAAAAATCCTAAAAAACCCTAATTTGGTTATTAAAGTTCTAAAACTCTAAATTTATATCTTTATTTGCTTTATTTAAAAGCATGTTTATTATATGTCTTGATTAATGGTTTATTTATATCTTTAATTTATATGTTTGATGAATAATTTATTTAGAATGAGTGATTGTGCTTTTATTAATTTGCTTTATTTTCAAAACATTGTAATAGGTATGTTTCAATATTTTGGATACCTCATGTCTTGAGCATCATGTAATTTATTTTATTTTAAAGTTTTTAGACCAATGTAAAGGACATGTTTCCACCTTTCGGTGGGTGTCCTAGTTAGTTTTATATGTGGATGATGTAAGGAGATATTTCCAACCTCAGATCAGTGTCCATTTATTTATTTTATTTGGACATTGCTTTGATTTTAATATAATGATGCTTTATTTTAATTATTGCATGTAGTATGGATAATATTGTTATATTTAAGAATTTTATAATATTAAGACCTACAAAGGAGACCGGTTCTAATTAACTAGGCATTATGGGTGGCGACTCCATTTTCTCGGGGCTTAAGCCTGTGTTCTCTAAGGCCCTGAGCCTAAACAGTGCCGAAGTCGCAAGAACCATTCCAACGGGAGTGGGGACAAAAATCCCTGCCCACAGATGCAATATCTTTTTATGACCTAATACAAGACCTAAATTGACATTTGGATGGAACCAATCAGAGCACTTCGGCTTATCACCACAATTTGTGAGTCAATGGAACCACTGTAAGTATCACTCATATATATCATGCATACATGCATACATGAGCATATCACATTGCATTTTGTTCTCTTATGGTTCCTATTATTTGAAAATCAGACATCCAGTAAAATAGACAACCAGAAGTAGATATGGAATCATGGGGCATGGAAGGGCCATTGGAAAAGTAAGAAGCGATGCAGGCTTATACAAGTAACTAGACAAAACACAAACATCAATTAGAGTCTGCATGGGAACTAAATCAGTGGTTTGAGCCTACAAAGGGGGCAAAAATTCCTCTTTTCAATTTTATGCATGTACAAATAATTTTCAGACTCACTTTCAATATTTTAACATGCAAGGGGTAAAGGGAGGATATGTGGGTGTGAGCGGAGATTTTTGCCCCCACTCCCGGTGGAATGGTTCTTGTGACTTCGACACTGTTAGGCTCAGGGCCGTAGAGAACACGGGCCTAAACCCGGAGAAAATGGATCCATCACCCGGATGGGCCAGGAAAATAGAAAGGGATGGATGACTCAATTCCTAAGGAATACCCAACCCCCTTATGGGTTCTAAAAGTTGGGTACATGTGGGAAAGGTGAGAAATGGCCCAGCACCTCCACAATGCCCGGTTCATTGGAACTGGCCTCCTTTTTAGGTCTTAATATAATAAAATTCTTAAATATAATGATATTATCCATACTAAATGCAACAATTAAAATAAACCATCATTATATTAAATCAAAGCAATGTTCAAACAAAATCAATAAATGGACACCCATCTGAGGATGGAAACATGTCTTTACATCGTCCATATCTAAAACTAAATAGGACACCTATTGAAAGGTGAAAACATGTCTATTACATTAATTCCAAAATATGATGATGATTGAAATTACATAAACACTAATTAATGAGGTACCCAATCATGGAAACATACCTCTTATAATTTTTTAAAACAAAAACAAATCAATAAAAATAACAATCATTCATCATAAATAAATTATTTATCAAACATATAAATCAAAGATATAAATAAACCATTAATCAAAACATATAATAAACATGCTTCTAACTTAAATAAAGCAAATAAAGATATATTTTAGGTTTATATCTCAATTTAGGGTTTCTTAATTAACATTTAGGGTTTTGGAATTTTGGAATTAACACAATTATTATTATTATTATTTGAAATATTTAGCCATTGTAATGAATTTGGAAAAATATAATTGATTAGGATTTTATAGTTTTATGAAAATAGTAGGGTTTTTGGTTAATCAAATTAGGATTTAGGGCCAATACCATGTAATGAGGGTTTTTAGAAAGAAATAACTTAGCGTTTGGTATTTATAAAAAATAATGTTTGTAGCTTAAGATTTTACATGAATTAGGGTTTAGAAAATAGGATCGAAGTTTTGTAGTTTAGAAAAAATAAACTTCAGTGAAGATATATTAAAAAACTTTAATGAGGTTACTATGAGGATATATTGACTAAATAATCATGCACTCAAAAGAACTTAAGCTAACAAATTACTGAATTTATTTTATATAAGTGACAATACATTATCATCAAAACTGGCAGGAATTAAAATTAGAGATGCATAGCTTAATGGAACTTTAATTAGATGAAGAATGAACATATTTCATATTTAAAATAATCAAAACATATAGAATTTATTTAACTTAAAGCATACCGTCATTTGTTGGCTCCACCAAAATTGTTTGAATGAGATTCTGGATGAGCTTTGGCAAAGACAATGACTACATTGCATTGCAGAGATTTGTGTTGTTGATCTTCCTCATCTAGCCTTGCTATTTCTTTTTGTTTATCAAGCTTTCTAGGGTTCATTGGTTGATTACAAAATTTTCAGAGTTCCAGCAGCCAACCAAAAGCCAAAGGTTCCACAAGATATTTTTCTTCAGGTTTTTCAAACCTGTTTTTATAATCACTCTCTTAGGTTAAACCTTAAAATTTTCTTGTTTAAGAATGGTTTATTCTGATGCATGTCGAATTCATATGTTTGACATAAACCAATTCCATATCAAATTAAAATTACTTGAATTTGATATAGACAGAGTCCACCTCAAATTAAAATCACTTAATTTCAATAGAAACTAAACCCATATCGAAGTAGGTATCCGAATTCAACATGGAATTGAAAAATAATTGCCCATATCTGACTGGGAGAGCACCATTTTGATCTGGGGCTTCCCCAATTCGATATGGGGCTTCCCCATGTTGAATTGGATGCCCTAATTTGACATGGGACACCCCTACTGCAAAAAACCATCCAGATTAAGTGACAAAGCAACCAAGCCTTTGAATCAAACCCATTTTAGGGTTTAATGCACTGGTGTCTTGTAAAAACCAACCAAATCTTCTAAAACATACCTAATTAGGGTTTTAAAGTTTAATTGGCTTATTTTAGGTCATATTACAATGCATTAGTCCAATCAAAGGTTTAAAATTAGCACCAGACTAGCCAGGCCCAAAATTAAGGGTCTACAGTTTGCCCCCTGCTTGAATGATCTTGAATTTATTCAAAGAGTGAAAAGCAACATGGTTTGAATTGATATTGGGCAAGGATGATTCTGGACATAAAATGATTTGGATTCTAGATCAAAGATGAGTTATGGACTAAAAAATGATTTGAGTTCTAGACCCGAAATGAGTTCTGAACTCAAAAAATAATTTGGGTTCTAGACCCGGAGTGAGTTCTAGACTCAAGAAATGATTTGGGTTCTAGACCCAGAATGAGTTATGGACTCAAGAAATGATTTGGGTTCTAGACCCGGAGTGAGTTTTGGACTCAATAAATGATTTGGGTTCTTGACCCGAAGTGAGTTCTGAACTCAAAAAATGATTTGGGTTCTGGACCCAGAGAGAGTTTTGCACTCAAAAAATGATTTAGGTTCTGGACCTGGAGTGAGTTCTGGACTCAAAAAATGATTTGGGTTCTGGACTCAAAAAATTATTTGGATTCTGGACCTGGAGTGAGTTCTAGACTTAAAAATGATTTGGGTTCTGGACTTGGAGTGAGTTCTGGACTCAAAAAATGATTTGGGTTCTGGACCCGGAGTGAGTTCTGGACTCAAAACATGATTTGGGCTCTAGACCCGGAGTGAGTTCTAGACTCAAAAATTGATTTGGGTTTTGAACCCGGAGTGAGTTCCGGAGTCAAAAAATGATTTGAGTTCTGAACCCGAAGTGAGTTCTGGAGTCAAAAAATGATTTAGATTCTGGACCTTGAGTGAGTTCTGGACTAAAAAAATGATTTAGGTTTTGGACCTGGAGCAAGTTTGGGGCTAAAGAATAATTTGGTTGGATTCTGGACCCGAGGTATCTGCAAAATTAATTATAGTTAGTAAAGTATTTTGAAAAAAAAAAATTTAATAGGTATCTATATACGCTTACCCCTTGCGTGAAAAAATTATTTAATGAGTAAAATTATTTTTTAGACAAGCAAAAATTATATTCTCATAATAAATATCAACTTATTGTGTACTTGTGTGCTATAAATAATTGACAAGATACTATTAGATGATGCAGTTGCCTTTTGTTTTATTATTTACTTTCAATTTTCATTTGCTTTTTCTGACATTAGCAAAGTGCATGAATTATTGTAATTTTAGCTTTTATTCGTTATAAATACATAACACTCCCTTCTCAGAGTATGCATTTTATATTACAATCACATTTACTCAAATTTTGAAACTTCAACCAGTTTACTAGCTCCAACAAATTCATTTTCACAGGAGACGAAGAATTTAAATCATCAACATATAAAGAATTATGGCAACAAATCAACATGCGTCGAGGACTGGACCTCGTATGGATCCGGAGTTGGAAGCTTACCTCAAGAGCAATGGTTTGGATTGAGTTCCTATTTTAGCAGGAATGAACCTCCATTGGAGTTCTTGAGAAAAAACATAGATATTTTTTTTTTATTATTTATTTCTTCATATATTTTTACATATTTATGTATATTTATTTTTTATTTATATTATCATTTTTGTAGCAAACATATTATATATTTATTCTATAATTTTATTAAGGTAGTGAAAATAAATTAATTATTTGTAAAAACTAAAGTAGGCAATCCATAATAAAAAAAAAGTATTTATCTGCATGAGAAATGAAAGTAGTTAATTGATGAACATAAAATAAGGTTGAAAATTTAAAGTGTTCATAAAAATTAGTATGGCATAAAACAATTTTTAAAGTGTTCATAAAAATTAGTATGGCATAAAATAATAATTAATGGTACGAATATACTTACCTGGCTTGTCTTACTTTTACTTTTGCAATATGACAGATGTGTGATCCATGGTGGTGGAAATGTCCACAAGGCACACCAATGGTACGAGCGAGTGCCACCGGCTGTTCGGAGAATGATCTGCGAATGTAGTTTCGATGAATTTATATTGCAACTGCCGACTAAAGGGCTTCAAATGGACAAAAGCGTAATTCAAGCGCTTGTTGAGGGGTTGATAGACACCACTCATACCTTTCATTTGCCCATTGGGGAGATGACCATTGATTCGATTGACTTCAAGGCAATAACGGGTTTGAAGTGTGATGGAATTCTCGTCCCATTAACTCATGATATATTGACTGCGGATGAAATTTGATAGTCGATCAGGTTAAAGCCTAGGTATAAGGGAGCATGCAAGATCAAATACAAATACATTCAACAGTACTGGTTGAGGCAGACCAGGTCCATGTAAGGTGAATGAGCAAAAAAGGTACACCCATGGATTCTTGTTGTATTTGTTAGCCACGGCCATTTTATGTAGCACCGAGGTGTCAATCCACCTATCAGTCTTATGCGTTTTGTCTAATTTTGAGCTCTTGCCATATTATGCTTGGGGAGAGGCAGGCCTAGCCTATCTCTGTCATGGCTTTGACAAAATTAGAAGGAATAAAAGATCATTTACAGGTTTTATGGTTGTCGCTGAGGTATGAATCATGAATTTGATATTTTTGACTGATGCATTTTAGCAAGATTGATTTTTTGTCAAAGCCATGTGGGCATATGAACACAATTTGGTTAGGACACCTAGTGTTAAAGGGAGATTAATAGGTTTCCCAAGATTAGGTCGTTGGTTGTTAGGTCTCAAAGAAGGGCCTGATAGTCATTATTTGCACTCTCAGCATTATCAGTTGAGCCACTTGACCTGGGATCAAGTAAAAGATAAAATTAGTATTATTATCGAATTTTATAAGGTGAAATTGCTTACTTTTGGAATCATTTTGCAGGTAAACATAGCTTGGTGGAGAGCTGAGGAGAGGGCGATTTGGACCGCTGGCATGAACAATGCATTACCCCTATAGAACTCTCGTTGAATTATTGTTGGGCCTGTGTCTAGTGGTTGGTTCCTTGGTGAAAGGGTTCATAATTGGTTTCTTGGACTGGATCAGACGTGAGTACCTGCCAACATCCCCACATCTATTCTTACTTGTGGATACATGCCCAAAATGGATATGATTTTGAGGCACTCTTGCTTCGACCAGACTTATCATATAATGAGTACATATGGGATCACCTGTTGCACTTTGAAGTTGCTCCAGATTGGCTTGAAGATTTTGAGGAAGGAGAAGAAGAAGGGGGTGATTTCATGGAGGAAGGAGGTGACAAGGAAGAGGGAGATGATGGTGAGGAAGGTAGCGGGGATGAAGAGGAAGAAGAGGATGGGGATGAAGAGGAAGAAGAAGATGAGGATGAGCCTCCTTCTCATTCTCATGGTGATGTTGGAGCTGGCACTTCTCAGGTAAAGATTTATCATTGCAACTATTCCTTTTTAGCTTTTCCTGACTATTTTCATGACTACCACAGACTGTCAGCCCATTTGGTACTGAGCCTGGACCTTTCATCATTGTTCCGATTCAACTGCCATTCTTAGTAGTGTAATGGCAATTTTCTCCATTTGTTCTTTCCTATAAGCTTGATGTGTTGTCTTATCTGCAGGGCTTTGATCTGAATTATTTGCTCTATTTTTCCTGTTTTAATTTACATATGCTGAATATATGCATAAAAATGTAAGAACCTAATTTTCCTTTTTGGCTCACAGCGGATGCTTAAGGAGCAGAACCAAAAGTTGCGAGAGGATTTGTCCGATAGTCGTTGGCATGCGGATTATCTTGAAAGGAACTTTTGGGACTTCAGATTTCAAGGTTATAGAGATCCCAATCCTTTCTTATCAAGGAGGCCCCAAACAGATGATCATGACGCATCACTTCCCTTTACAGACTTTGATCATGATAGAAGTGATTTTCGTGATCCGGGCACTTCTTTTTTGGGAGGAACCGAGACAGATGATGTGCCCTCACTTCCAACTGGTGATGACTTTTTGAGTGCTTTATTTGATTATAGACTGCCGCCTTCATCCCAGTGATCAGCTTGTATGAAATTAATTATACCAGCTTGCATGAATTTAACTGTACATAAATAAACAAAGTGGTTGTAATCTATTCATGAACAATAAACTATAATTAATATAATACTTTGACTTTTTTTTCTTTTCTTCTTTTTTTGACATTTTTTTGAAATTTTTTTGCTATTTACATATATACATGAATTCATAGAGACATTTTTGTGACCATGTTAGATTCAAGTTAAATGAATTCGACATGGATTTAAATTGATAAACCAAAACCTACATAAATTAAGCTTAACAACTTCCCACTTCAAAACAAAAATCCTTCTTCGACATGGATAAAGATATGAAGCCTTAATTCCACATAGATTTCTTTAAGCAATGTAATCTTTGGCCAGCAATTATATAAATTACAAATCAGTTTATCTTCCTCAACATCCCAAGCAGCAACATTCTCTACTACAATTTCCTATTGCTCTAGTCTTTTATTCCAAGATTCAGCTTTTGCCATTCCTGACACTCTTTGACAATAGCAATTTTCATACCATCACTATGATCGAAAGTAATTTAAAGAAGATGAAAAATTTATTCAAAATTGTCGAGGCAACACAGCGGGAACAAATATCATGGTCTAAACTCAATGTTTTGAAGTATTTTCAAAATGTCAAATTAGACCAATCATTTCTACATGCCATTGCTTCCTTTTAGGATAAAAAAACTAGGACATTTAAGATAAATAACTTTGAGGTATGTCCTATAATTGAGGATTTTGAGGCTATTCATAGATATTTGAGCAACCAACTAATGGCATTACTCACAGGCCAATTCGCCCACCGCTGCCGCAGCCAACTGCTGCAGCTTTTTTCCTAGTGCAATTTTTCGGAAGCAGTTTCTTTTTTTGCTAGCAGGATTTTTCCACAGCAGTTTTTTTTCACCAGCTATTTTTTGATTAATGCAATTAGGTTTCAGTTTGCTTTTCTTAATGAATGTCATATTCCGTGAATAACTAAGAATTAATAAAAAAAATCTTCTATAAATAATACCAAAAACAATACAAAAAGGATCAAGAAATCGAGGAAGAAATTGGGACGAAAATTGGGAGACAAATTGAGAACGAGACTGAGTAGGAAAGGCAGTGAATCAATCCGATTTTTTTTTGAGAGAGCAGAAAAACAATTCAAGCAATTCTAAGGCAGCAAAGCTTGTCTTTATTTTTGTTCATCCAAGAAGAAATTTTTGGTGGAACCAACAAACGGAGGTATGCATCAATTGTCAAAATTCTTCACGGTAGCTTAAAATCATCCCATTGTTTCTTTTAATTCAAAAACCCTAAAACTTTAATTCACTTTTTCTAAAGTTTAAAAACCTTAATTCGTTGCTTTGTTTTCCAAAAAAGCTTTAAATTATTATTTTTGTTTCTTCAAAACCTCAAAAGCCTAATTTGCTTTCTAAATTCCCAAATCCTAAATTGAGATCTGTTTCTTTCCAAAATCCCTAAAAACATTTTTTTTGCTTCTATAAACTTTAAATCATTTTGTTTATTTTCATAAAACTTCATAAAATTATTAATTGTTTTTCCAAATTCTAAAAACTAATTCATTCTCTGAAACCCTAATTCAAAAATCCTAAAACCCTAATTCAACTCCAAAACCCAAAACAGTGAACCGTAACTCCCTTAAAACCTAAACCCTAAAGTTTTCTAAACCCTAATCCTTTAAACCTTAAAACCCTATAAACATCTTCAAACACAGTAAGCTCAAAATAATAATTCAGTAACCGTAAATCATAAATCTAAGTGTTTTAAAGTTTTCAAACTTGAATTTCATGATTATATATCTCAAACGCTAATTTGGTGAATCAAAGAACTTTACCAACTTTTTAAATCATTAAACCTTAATCTACTTTAATTCCTTAAAAACTCACATTAGCCTAATTCCATAAATTCCAAAACTCTAAACACATGAAATAAATAAATTTAAATAGAAACAATAGCCCTAATTTGAATCTTTATTTGCCTTATTCAATTTTATATTTGTTTATGCTTTGATTTATTTTATATGCTTTAATTTATTTAAGTTCAATGCTTGGTTTACTTAATTTATCATGGATGGATGTTTACTTTCTATTGATATTTAATACCTTTAATGAATAATTTATTTATGATGAATGGTTATTTACTTTTATCAATTTATTTAGATTTCAAAATGCTGTAAGAGGTATGTTTCCACTTGGTGGGTACCTCATTAGTTAAATATCATGTAATTTAAATTGTTTTTCTATTTTAGAATCAATGTAAAGGACATGTTTCTACCTTTCGGTGGGTGTCCTATTTAGGCATGCGATGTAAGGACATGTTTCCATCCTCGGGTGGGTGTCCATTTATTTGTTTTGTTTGGACATTGCTTTGATTCTTTTAATATATCGATGCTTATTTTAATTATTGTGTGTAATATGGATAATATTGTTATACTTAAGAATTTTATAATATTAAGGCCTGTAAAGGAGGCCGATTCCAATGAACCGGGCATTGTGGGGGTGCTAGGCTATTTCTCACCTTCCCCACACATACCCAACTTTCTGAACCCATTAGGGGGTTGGGGATTCCTTAGGAATCGAGTCATCCACCCCTTTCTTTTTCCCAGCTTGTCCGGGTGGTGACTCCATTTTCTCCGGACTTAGGTCCATTTTCTTTAAGGCCCCAAGCTTAAACAGTGCCGAAGTCGCAAGAACCATTCCACTGGGAGTGGGGGAGAAAATCCCCGCTCACAGTGGCTACTCCACTTAGGATAAGAGAAGTTGATTCCATTGGTCTTTATATTATTCTATTCTTTCTTATAATGATATTATCCATTGCATCATCTTAGATTGCATCGTGTGCGTGAGTTAGGATGCCAGTGTTACGTGTGTTGTGTTATGTAAGGGATACCATACTTTCACTCAAGGTATGATGATCGAGCATGGCATAACCACTCATAGCCTCGTACCATTTGGTATATACTTGCTATGGGAACCTAAGCCTTTTTACCCAAAGACTAAAGCTCATGTAATTGGCCTAGTTACTTTCCTTAGGTTTTACCCCAAATGCATGTTGTTTGACTATGGTTAATTTATCTTAGTTTAAATCATAGCTTATTTGGTTTGTTCTTTTCTAATATGACCTAAGTATATTGTAAGCTCATAATAATTTTTTCTTTAAAATCCAAAAGGCCAAAGCTATTTTCAAAATTTTTGAAGATGGTCTTTGGACATAAGACTTTTCTAAAAATAAATCAAAAATTCTTTTGCTCATGGCCCAAATACTAAGCCCAAAATATGTTTTTCTTTTTACAATGGGCTTAGAAACAAAATTATTTTCATCTAACCTTTTCTTACAAAGAGCTTACAAATTATTTAGGTCAATTACAAAATACCAAAAATCAATTGTGAGCCTAGTTTATACTAAGAATAATTAATCATGGGCTTGTTTTTGGCATGAATCATTAGTTACCTTTTTCGAGTGAGAAATCTATCTATAATAAACCTCTTAATTTAGTTTTAATCTAATATAGCATAAAAGCTACTATAGTTAGTTGAATGGATTAAAACCTAATTAATGGGAATTATCATAAGTTGATTTCCATTTTCGAAAATATAACTATTGGTTGAAACGTCCGAGGGAAATATTAGAAAACGAGATACCCCATGTTGGTATTTTGTTAACCATATACCTAGGAAAAGAGACTAGCCATTCGTGTGTGGATGTTATAAGGTTGGAAGGAATGTCCTATTCATCCTTGTTTGTCTATTGTTTGTGCATACATGCATACATGCATACATTTGCATCTCATATCATTAATCCTTTCTGGCTCACAGCCCTGGATTACTATAGTTCAAAAGCTTACGACAATCCGACCTACACCGGAAGCAAAGTATCTAGCAACGACTCAATCACTTGCTCACCAAAAGTAATGGAGCCCGAAGAAATTCAAAGAATGGCGGATGAAGCCCTCAATGCCAAAATGGAAGAATTAAAAGAGGCCCTAGCTGAGATCATGAAGAACCAATTGACTGCAATTTTAGAAAATCATGCCGAAGCATCTGCTAGCACTAAGAAGCCAAGGGACAAAGGGAAGACCAAAGTTGGTGAAGTGGTTTTTGATGATGAAAAGGTGATCATTGATAATGATGATTGGGCTCAATACTACCAAGATCCACAAGCCAAAAAGGATTCGAAGGTTGTTCAGAAGGCAACTATTGAAAAGACCGAGACTTCTGATGTTGAAAAGATGATTACTGATTTAGAAAAGAAATTTGAGAAGAAACTAAAAACTGAAGAGATGTCTGAGATTGACAAATTATTTGAGCTAGATGAAGAAGTTCCGTACAAGTTCAAGATGCCATCTTTTGCAAAGTTTGATGGAACCGGAAATCCTCATCTCCATGTGAAGCAGTATATCACTGCTATGCAGTTTGCCCAAGCTACTAAGGCTCAAACTCTAAGGCACTTCATGCTCTCATTGGATCCTGTTGTCCAAAATTGGTTCAATACCTTAGATGATGGAACACAAAAGAGTTGGGATCTGCTTTACAAAGCCTTCATCCAATAATATGGGTATAATGTCAAGATGGAAGTTACCTTAATGGAAGTGGAGTCCATTAGGCAAAGGCCAAATGAGAATTTTGCGGATTATGTGAAGAGATGGAGAAACAAGGTTGCTTTGCTCAAGAAGAGGCCTGATGAATCCGATCAAATAAGGATAATTATGAGAGGGGTGTTGCCCAATCTCTGTGAAAGGATGTCTCACACCCTTATAAGGGATTTCAAAGATCTTCTCCAAGCTGGTCTACAAATTGACGAGTGGGAAAGGGAGAAAAATCTATTTTCAATAAGAAGGAATGAGAAAGGGAATTACCAGCCTAGCAATCAAAGCACGCAAAAAGAAGTTGATGTTAATGTAGCCGGTCAAGGAAATAAAAGACAATTTTTAGATATGGGGAAGCCTTTGTCTCGAGTCTTCAACAAGCTACAAAAGAAGGGACTATTACAGTCATTGGCCCCTCGACCTTTGCCGAATCCTTTACCCCCAAAATTTAAAACTAAAGCTTTTTGTGAGTTTCATTAAACACAAGGACATGAGACAGACAAATGCTTGCGATTAAAACATAAGATCCAAAATTTAATTGACAGTGGTAAGCTGCCTAAGCCTGATAAGACTAGCACAAAAGACAATCCTTTGCCTAAAGTACCTCCATCGACAACCTTCATAGTGGAAAACGATTGGAAGAAGATATTGTTTTATCATCCTTTTAAGATGGGGATATTGAAGATGTGAAAGGAAAAGAAGCTTAAACTCAACAAACTTTCCTTAGCTTGAAAGTTGCTTTTCAATTTTACTTTCTTTAATATTTAAATTGGAACAATATTGTGCTTTTCAAAATTTTATTAGTCTTTGTTCATTTTGGTGCTCAACTAATGAGGAATTTAGCTTGATATTTATAAATTAATGTGTCTAGGCATCATGACTTGAATGACTTTACTAGATGAGGGAATTGCTCTATAGCATTGAGTTGTGTATGCTTACTTAGAGAGGGCTCCTACATAATTACCTTTGCCTAGGTCCTAGTCAGTCTTAGAACATGCTTTGATAAACTTTTGAGGTGAAATTGAACTCTACTTATTTTAAGTGAGAGATGATCTAGGCATTGTTTGGTTAGCCAACAACTAGTATCCACTATAACACCCCTATATCCCGTATACGTACAAAGCATGCTTATACGATCGTATTATACGTATACTGAATATAGAAATGACACATTAAAAATACACAAATCATATTTAAAGTAAAAATAAAAATTTAAGAAATACCAAATAAAGAGAAATGAAAATCATAAGACACAATAGATAAAAAACATTTGTTTATTACGCAACGGAAGTTTCATCCAAAACTTACAAGTGTAAATACATTAAACCTCAAAAATTACAAAATATGAAATATATACATGATTGGCAGCTTGACTCTCTGATCTTTAAGCTTTAATCCAACTCTTCACAATCAAAACAACCTCAATTAGGTCTAGAGGAATTCTCCGTCTCAACTCTATCACCTCTATCACCTGCGCGATGAATCATAATCGCGCTGAGCCAACAACTCAGTAGTACAAACCATAATGCTCTTATGCTTAATCAATAACAATGATATATAATCAAATAATAAAGATCATACTCAATATACAATATTTCATGAATATTACATTATTTCATCACATTATCACATCATTTATAACATCAGCATGACATATACACCTATGGGCCCAACAAGTGTTTAATACGATATTCAGAATTCAGAGTTACTGCTTGGGTTCATAATCACAATAATCAAGCCCGTAGGCAACATATATATATATATATATATCTCTATCCATGGATAGTGTAACAGACCCAGTCTCTTGGACCATCAACTCAACAAATCGAGGAGATCCTCAACCCGGCAAGACTGTTACCAATCATATATCTCATAATCACAATTCTCATAATGTAACAGACCCAGTCTCTTGGACCTCAATTCAACTCAATTGAAGAGATCCTCAACCCGGCAAGACTGTTACTATTCATAATTTTATAGGCATGCCACCCAATCCAAAACTCTGAAACTGAATAACATATTAAACATACAATTATATCATTATTCTCTTTCTCAATTTGTATCTCAATATCAAATAGGCACTCATGCCTCAACACTTTCATTTGTATAACCATAGCCACTCACAATGGCTTCTCATCACATTTGAATCATCATGTGTAATATCCTGGAATAGACCCTAAGAGTTTTGGAGTTATTGTTGTTGTATTTGGATTTAATGTATATGTATATAGGGGAAATATAAAGATAATATATATAAGACATATACATGGGATATAAAATGGTGTAGGATAAGTGAATGGTATATATATATATTTGTGTAATTAATTAATAATAATAATAATAAGGACAAAAAGAAAAGAGAAGAAGAAAGTCAAAGAAAGATTATGTGGTGGAGATTTAAAGTGTTATTATTATTATTATTATTATTATTATTGTTATTGTTATTGTTATTATTATTATTATTATTATTATTATTATTATTATATATATATGATAAGAACGAAGGAAAAAAGTAGAAACTTCTTTCCTCTTCTGCTCCTTCTTCGTTTTCTTCTTGCTGCTTGGACGAGAGAGAGAGAGAGAGAGAGAGAGAGAGAGAGATGTGATTTTGTTGCTTTTCACATCAAAGTTCTTAAGGATTTTAAGAGAATTGAAGATAGAGATGAAGATTTGGCAACATATTCAAGTAAGTACCTATTCTTTGAGTTGATTTATTGATTATACATATATATAAGTATTTATCTTATTGTTTGGATTTCTTTTGGATTGAGGCTATCTTGGGTATAATTGGTGTATAAGATGATGAAAAGAAAAGATTGAAGCATGTAGATGTATTGAATTATCATCTAAGTGATGATAAGTTGAGATAATTATGAGAATGATGATGAATTGTTGAGTTAGGGTTGTGTATAAATGAATTGGTACTTTGAGTAATTGATTATTATGATAATATAATGAAGTTATATATATGTTAAAATGATAGGAAATTGATAAATATTAATAAAGATAATGATTATTAGGGTTGTGGTATGAATTTGGAAGGGCTTGAATGAATTTTGAAGTGTTTGGTCTTTGAATCATTGAAGGACACGGCCAAGTTATGAGAGACACGGCCAAGTTAGGGCAAACTTGGCCGTGTAGAATGTTTTTTTGAAGAGACACGGCCACTGTCTTGGCCGTGTCCCTTGACCGTATTTGCCACTGCCTAGTTTGTGTTGAGAGACACGGCCGTGTCCCTTGCCCGTGTCTGCTTCTGGATTGTTTGTGTTGAGAGACACGGCCACTTGCTTGGCCGTGTCTACTGCCCGTGTTTGCTACTGGAACTTTTGGTTGAGAGACACGGCCACAGGCTTGGCCGTGTCCCTTGAGGGTGTTGGCTTTTGTGTTTGTTAATTGTTCTTCATACATTGTTGGATCTTCAATTGTCTTTTGTACTTAAATACACTTATAACAATAATGATCCAACCAAATGTATATAGAAGATTCTACATTCATGTATAGTGTAAATTGTTTTGTATATAACAATGATGATATAGAAAATGTGGAAGAGATAATGATCATGGAAAAAGGTATGTGCAATGCCATTGATTATGTATTGTTGAGTGATGAATTGATCAATATGACTAGATGATAACAATGATGTTTATGATACTATATGAACAATGTTGTGTAGAATGCATTGTGAATCTTGTGAATTACAATGATGATTTATATATATATATATTGTGAAAAGTATGATGAGAAGTCATTGTTATTGACTATAATGATTCAAATGTGATGGAAAGCCATTGTGATTGGCTATGATGATTCAAGTGTAAGAGATAAGGCATGTTTGCCTAATTGATGATGAAATTGATAATGAAATAATAAATGAATTGTGTAACTAATGTGTTATTCAATTTCAGAGTTCTGGGTTTGGAAGCATGTCTATAAAATGAAAAAGGTAACAGTCTTGCCGGGTTGAGGATCTCCTCGATTGAGTCGGGTTGATGATCCAAGAGACTGGGTCTGTTACACTATGAGATTTGTGCTTATAAGATATATGATTAGTAACAGTCTTGCCGGGTTGAGGATCTCCTCGATTGAGTCGGGTTGATGGTCCAAGAGACTGGGTCTGTTACTTGATAACTGTGATATGAGAATTGTAGTAACAGTCTTGCCGGGTTGAGGATCTCCTCGAGTTTAGCCGAGTTGATGATCCAAGAGACTGGGTCTGTTATGCTATCCATGGATAGAGATATTTATATATGATGCCTACGGGCTTGATGATTATGATTATAGACCAAAGCAGTAACTCTGAACTTTGAATAACATATTAGTGTTGTTCGGGCCCGAGTCTGTCTTTGTTGTCAGTGTGATATTCAAATATTGAAATAAATGAGTAATGAGATCTATAACTGCTGTTATTGAAAGTATGATTTTGTAATATGTGTATTGATGTATTGAAGGTGAATATGTTTTGAGGGACTTTCTTGATATATGAATATATGAAAATATTGTATGATGTGTAAATTGTATATGAATGTGGAATTTGTGAGAATGGTTTTCATGAAGGTTTGGATAGGTCATAAAAGGGTGCTTTGTTGAATTGATGTATATTTATATGTATATGAGATAGAAAAGGCAAGAATTGAGTTGTGAATGTTCTATGTAATTATATATCTAATTTATGAAATTAGTGGGAACTTATGAAGAATACATTGAGAAAGGAAAACGTGGTAAGAGAACAGTAAACCATAAAGCTAAACTTATGAGGTATGATAATTTGGTAAAGTGTATTTTATTATTTTAGTTGTACTACTAAGCTTTCGAGCTTAGCGTGGTTGTTTAATCGCACAGGTATTTATGCGGTTGATCTGGAAATCTAGCTGTGATGCCACGAGAAGGGTAAGAGTGTCTCGAGACAAACTAGAAGGTGATGCATACATATGTGATTTTAATTATGTTGTATTTTTATAAGAATAATGATTTTATGTAAATGTTCTTTAATTTAATGTAATATCGCTTGAACTTGAATAAAGGGTTTTAAAGTAAAACGAAAAGTGACATTCTTATACTTTATATACGTATTGTATGTATACCAGGTATATGTATAGTACTTATATAGAGTATGGGGGTGTTACAATTATTTTGGTATCAGAGCTTAGGTTCGAGATTCTCGGCCTAAGTAGAATTAAAAAAAAAAAGAGAAAGTTTTGAAAAGCTTAAAGAGAAGTGAAAAGAAAAGTTTTGAAATGAAATTTGTAATACATGCATATGCATTCACATCTAGGTTGGTCTCGAACGTGGCATTATGTGATTTGTGATGTATTTGAATGACTTGAGATGAATGATAGTGTGTGAATAAAATTTTAAATGGAAGTAATAATTTGAAAAAGAAATTATATGATCATTTGTACAAGATTAATTGATAAATTCAGGAATGGGAGTTTACTTAAGGAAAGTAAATTCTGAAGTATTGATTATTGAAAAGTGATTGGAAAATAAAGAAATGAAAAAGAGAATAAAGTTGGAAATGAGTTGAAAATAAAATCAAGATTAGAGTATGTACTTTTTCCTCTATGATTTGAATCTTTTTATGACAAAATTTATGTTTAGTTGTTAGAAAGAGGAAATATGGTGAGATTGTTATTATGGAAGGATATGTTATTTAAAGGAAGAGAGTATGGTAGAATATTGAATGAATTGAGTAAAATAAATAAAGTGTGATTATTTAAAGTTTGGGGTATGTAAAGCTAAGGTTGTGTTTAAAAGAAAAAGAGATGATATGGGTATAGTTTGTACTATCTTTCTTTATGTAAACATTGTGATTTCAATGTTGGAAATGTGAGATGTTTGCATATTGTGAAAGCTCATGGTAACAGTGATAATATGTGATATTTGGATTTTTAAAATGAGCTTAAGATTTGTGAGAATTATATGTTTGATGTTGCTTTGTGATATATATATATATAATATTTAAAAGTTGATATTAATAAAAGATGAGTTTGGTAAACTGAAGTTTAAGTGGAGTAGTAAGTTGAAAGGTTAAAGTTTTAGTGGAATTTGATAAAGATTATTTGGATACTAATAGTTTAATGTATATTCAATACATAAGCTATGTGAAGTGAATAATATTGCACATGACAATATTATAAATTGAATAGTGTGATTAATAATATGAGAATTTATTTGAAGATTAAAGAAAGTAAGTAAGCAAGTAAAAAAATGAGTTATTTTAAGTGATTTGAGTAGAAAAGGTAAAAATGGATATGAAGGTATATTAAATGCTTTTAAAGATAAAAGTGAAGGAGATGTCACATTAGGATTGTGACTAAAATGTATGTGAATGTTATTATGGTTAGAATATTTATATATTTGTTGTAATGATAAATACTTTACATCATATTGAAGAAATGAGATTGATAATGTTCAAAGGAAAGTGATAAACATTAGATTTGTATGGAATGTATGAAAAGGAAGTAAAATAAGAGCATATAATTAAGTATACACATGTATAGGATGTATGAATTGAGTTTTTCTATATAAATGAAATTACGATATGTAAGAAATATGAATCACATTATGAATGTATATGTGGTACAAATATTGGATTAGTGATATGGATAATGATATTGTATGTATTGGTGAACCTAATAAAGATTAGGTTATGACTTGAACAAATTAGATGAGTTTTATGATGGAATTGAGGGTAAGAATAGACTTGAGTAATAGTGGATAATGAAATTGTTATGGTGATCACTAATTTGATGATCATATGATATTTAGAGTTTCAAGGTATCCACTTATGGAAAAGTTTGTGTATTTGTATATTGTAAGAGATTGTAAATGGATTAGAAATTATGTGACAAAAGAGAAATTATGTAATGTTTATATGATGGAATATGTGTTCATACAAGAAGATGATAATATTGTTAAAACATGAATTAAGTTAGTGATGATTATATAATCTAGTGCAAATTGGGTGATAACGGAGTTGGATGTGTTAACTCTTGAGGCATCTAAAGTTTAGAAATGAATACAAAATTCTTGAGATTCAATTTAGTATGGTAATTGGAAAGGTTGGAAGCAGAATAATTAAGGAACCATATGACTTTATAAGTTTTACACATGACCCTTAATCTTTTATAATCCTATGGTTTGTTTAGTATATTGTGGTTGATTGATTTTGTTATTTTCTGATTTGGGATGGAGATAACATGATTCTCGTATAGTTCTGACGAGATTGATAATTATGATGTGGTAAAGTGATATTTTATGATTTTATGTTAGAAATTTGGTTATAATTATGAAAAGTAAGGAAACAGAAGAGACTTTTGAAAATGTGTTAAGTATGGATAATATTTATTGTTAAGATAGCAATGGGATGATATGTGAGAAGATATTATAAAGAGAGAAATTATAAAAAGATGATTGAAGGTTATGCTAAAAATGTGTTTGGTATAAAGTGAATGAGTTTAAAGTTTAAGTGAATGAATTATACATAATCAACATGATATGAGATTATCATAAGAATTGGTGGAAATGATAATAAGATAATAGAAAACAAAATATATATATATATATACTGAAGAGTAATCTGAAGTGCATTGTTATTATGATAATGTGATTGAATATGGATCTGAAAAGATCAGGAATTGAATATAATTTTTGATTAAGTGGAATGAGGATATATATATAATGTGAAATCTAAGGATAAGTTTAAATAAGTTACTTGTTGGTTTGAATTGAAATGTGGATATTTTGTGATAAATGAACCAAATGAATTAAGTTGCATTAAGATTGTGAATCATTATTAAGATTTAATTTGTATAGATGTACTAATAGTATAAAGATTTACATGATAATGTGGATGATGTAATATTTTGATGGATGTATGGACATTGATGAATTGAATTATATCAATTGCAAATAGTGATATAAAAGGGAAAAAGGTTGATTATCTGTTAAATAAGTTTACAGAGGGTGTATCACTATTAATGTTAAGTGAGATATGATAAAGAAAGATTTAAGTGTAAACAAAATGAAAAGATTGTTATCAATTAAGGTTTAATAAGTGGCAATTTTCAAAAGTGATTATAATGACAGGATAAGCAATGGTATAATATAATTCAATAATTTTCAAGGTTAAAGTTAAGAGATTATCTATAAAGAGATGAAGTGATAAATATCTTGAATGTAATAAATGAATGGAATGTATAGACCAAAAGATGATCTGATTTTTGTCTAAAGGTAATTTCATTGGGAATGTGAGAAACTATCTTAATTACTTTGTTGAGGAAGTAATAAGATATATAATCTTATAGCATGATAAGTTATGGAATTTAGAGAAGATGATTGACTCTAAGGGGGAGAGTAAAAGTTATGTAATTTGATAAAATTAAGATGGTATTATGTTAGGAATGGGTTGTTATTGTGTTAGATAATTTCGAGGACGAAATTATTTAAGGGGGAGAGAATTGTAATATCCTGGAATAGACCCTAAGAGTTTTGGAGTTATTGTTGTTGTATTTGGATTTAATGTATATGTATATAGGGGAAATATAAAGATAATATATATAAGACATATACATGGGATATAAAATGGTGTAGGATAAGTGAATGGTATATATATATATATATTTGTGCAATTAATTAATAATAATAATAAGGACAAAAAGAAAAGAGAAGAAGAAAGTCAAAGAAAGATTATGTGGTGGAGATTTAAAGCGTTATTATTATTATTATTATTGTTATTGTTATTGTTATTGTTATTATTATTATTATTATTATTATTATTATATATATATGATAAGAACGAAGGAAAGAAGTAGAAACTTCTTTCCTCTTCTGCTCCTTCTTCGTTTTCTTCTTGCTGCTTGGACGAGAGAGAGAGAGAGAGAGAGAGAGAGAGAGAGTGTAACACCCCGATACCCTATATAAGTACTATACATATACCTAGTATACATACAGTAAGTATATAGAGTATAAGGATGCCACTTTTCTTTTTATTTTTATTTTTAAAACCTGTAACAAAATTCAAACCATAATAGGTCAATTTAAAGAACACTTACAAAATCATTGTCTTTATCAAAACTTCATTTATACATATAATATAACATACTTAAAGTGGATACATGTATGCATTACCCTCTAGTTGGTCTCGACAAAATCTTACTCTTCTCGTGGCATACCAAAAGACTTCATATCTTCCACCAAGCTACCTACGCGATAATATATCCGCGCTAAGCTCGAAAGCTTAGTAGTATAAATATAAAATACAAACATATATCATGGAAATACTAACATATAAAGATATATCAATTCCATATACTTTTAGTTCTTATTAAGTTTATCCCTTTTCATTTGCACCTTTCATATCTTTCAACTAATTTCATATCTTATACACATATATATACATAACATTTCTACCAATTCCAACCCATCACTAATATTCACAATCAACATCTCAATACACACATTATACATCATACTAACCATAAGTCACATTTCCAATTAAGACAATCATTGTCATCAACCACAATTCATCAATTGAATTCACAATCAATGCTAGTACACACATTATACATCATACCAATCATAACATTTCTTTATTCACAATTCACCATTAATGATTCATCATTAGTGCTCATAATCAATATTTCAACACACATATTACATATCATCAATCACATGTCCAATGAAGTATACCAAAGATTCCATTATCCATTTCTTTCAACATTTGTATATCACATTGACAACAAAGACAGACTCGGGCCCAACAGACACCACTATGTTATTCAGAGTTCAGAGTTACTGCTTTGGTCTATAATCATAATCATCAAGCCCGTAGGCATCATATATCAATATTTCTATCCATGGATAGTGTAACAGACCCAGTCTCTTGGACCATCAACTCATCATGAGGAGATCCTCAACCCGGCAAGACTGTTACCAATCATATATTTCATATTCACAATTCTCATAATGTAACAGACCCAGTCTCTTGGACCTCAATTCAACTCAATTTGAAGAGATCCTCAACCCGGCAAGACTGTTACCTTTTTCATTTTATAGGCATGCCTCCAAACCCAGAACTCTGAAGACTGAATAACACATTAAACACATATTTCACTTATTGTTTCATTATCAATTTCAATCTCAATGCTCATTATCATCTAGGCAAACATGCCTTATTTCTTTCAATTGGATCATCATAGCCAATCACAATGGCTTCATCTCACATTTGAATCATCATGGCCAATTACAATGGCTTCACTACATATCATATCTCAATCCATATGATACATATAACATCATTGATATAACATTTCAAAATATATTATTCATATAATACATTGCCATACACAAGATTCACAATGCATATAACATAACATTTTCTCATTTCTCAAAACACATTAACATCAATCATTACTAGAGCATTTATCATAACAAATTGCACATACCTTAAGAATGATCCTCATATCTTCCTACCTTTTCCATTTCATATTTCATCCTTTATATATATATATATAGTAATATACATTCTTCATTTACATTCACAATATAATAGCTTATTTAACACTTTCATCCCAATGTGTTAATATTCAAAGACATATAAGGATATACAATCAAATAGGGTTTATGCTTACCTTGTTAATGCTCTTCACATCCTTCACATCATTCAATCATCACCTTAGTCCAATTATATTAACAATATAATAAATCACTTAACACATTTGCAAACAAATGTGTTAAGCCTCAAATTATGTAATTAAATACAATCATATGTATTGGTACTTACCTCAAGAACTATTCCCATTCCTCCATACATTTCCTCTTCCAAGAATTCTCAACATATAGGTTAATGCAACACAATCTCTTCAAAACCTAATCCAAAGATCATTATACATAGGTTTAGAATCATCCACATACATTTGATTAGGGCATTCTTTGCTTTAGACATGTTTAAAGTGTTTATGTTTAGGTTTAGGTACCATAATACCTTTGAAGAATCAAAGCCATGCTAAAAGAACAAAGAATAAAAACAATAACCATTACATTTGAGGGACACGGGCAGCCCACTTGAGGGACACGGCCAAGCTTGTGGCCGTGTCACTCATCCTCAAAAACTCCCGAGGCAGACACGGGCAAGGGACACGGCCGTGTCTCTCATCCAAAAATAGACAGTAGCAAACACCTTCAAGGGACACGGCCAAGCCAGTGGCCGTGTCACCCCAAAACTTGTCCAACACGGCCAAGATCCTTCCAACTTGGCCGTGTCACCCAAATTTCTCAAGTCTTGGCCGTGTCTCTCCTTGGTTCCAGCCGTGTTACTCAAAAACACAACCCTAATCAAAACCAACACTCTTCCAAAATGCATTTTCACACCCTTTTGCAACAATAATAACTTCATTCAATTGGTTCTAATCAATGTTATTAACACATATCATACATATTCATCACATTAACCACTTAAACAACACATAACCATTACATTAAAACATTCACCAATACCAAAACCCTAAAACCAACTTCCCACTTGATCTTCCACAATCAACCTCCATATATATAACCATATTCACAACCAAACCAACACCAATTCCATCTTTTAACTTACAATCACTTTAAACACTTATAAACACATATCAAACACACCAAATCATCACATCAACCAATCACAATTTTATTTAGACACAACTTCAAAATTGACAAAGGGAAACAAAAGAATTCTTACCTAAAATGAAGAAATTCCACAAATCTCTTGTCACAACCTTTGATTTCTTCTTCAATTTGCTTCTTGCCTCAAGAACACTTCTCTTTCCCTTTTGTCTAAGGAAGAGTCGGCCACACAAATGAGAAGAGGAAAAGATGAAGAGCAAAAGTCAAATTTTGCTTCTTATATCCACCAAGAGTTTTTAACCTTACAATTACTAAAACACCCTTCACCATTTAACTACCCTTTTGTCTCATATGAGCCCAATTAAGTAATTTCACATACCACATAAAAATATCCTCTTGCATTGACTCTCCCTTTGACCAATTTATATGTTATATATATCATCATATACCCAACATATAAACTTGTCTCTAAACCCTAAATTTCTTCTCCAAAACACATATACATATACATTCTCTTTCCATTTCTTTTCTCTTACAATTTAACACATATATACAATCCAATATATAACAACAACAACACTAACCACAACATCAACAACATAATCAAAACTTTTAGGGCATATATGAGGATATTACAATTCTCTCCCCCTTAAATAATTTCGTCCTCGAAATTATCTAGTATAATTGTAATTCATTCATAATACCATACCATCTTAACTTCCATATGAAGTTAATTTTACGCTTAAGTCATTATATCATCAAATCATATAGCTTCAACTCTCCTCTTTAGAATCAACCACCTTCTTTAAATTCCTTAACTCATCATTATATATGTCTATACATCTTATTACTTTCTTGATCAAACATTCAAAAGATCTCATTACATTTCCTATTAATATCTTTATACCAGAATCAGATCATCATATAGCACAAAAATACTTTGTCAAATCTTTATATTTAATATATTTTGTTCTTCACTTCTTTGTAATTACTCTCTTAACTTTTACCTTAAAAACTATAACTTATATCTGAGCATTAATTATCCATTCATTACAATCACTGTCTAAATAGACATCTATCACCCTCAATAGATAACAAAATCCTGATTTTTTTTATACCTGGAGTTATTTCTTTAGCATGCTTTTCACTTAACTTACATATTAATACATTACTTTTCAACTTATTTTATAAATAACCAATCTTTTTCCCTTTTTTCTCATGATGATTTATAATTATTATACTCCACTCATTCATGTCCAATCATACTTTAAAATTTACATCATATACATTATCATGTAAATAACTACACTCTTGGTACAACTATACACATTAAATCTCAATAATGATTCATAATCTCAGCCAAATCTAGATCCATTGATTTATCTGTCACAATATATCCACATTCCAATCTTGTTCAACTCCAACCAATAATTAATTTATTCAAACTTATCATGAAATTTCACAATATTCATATATGTATATATATATATAACCTAATTCCATTAGGGTAAACATATATACAATTTCTGATCTCTTCCGATCCATATTCAATCAAATTATCATGATAACAAATCACTTCAAATTATCTTTTAATATACACATAATTTATTCTCTATCATCTTATTATAATACCCACCAATTCTCATAAAGGTTTTTATACCATATTTACTATCTACAATTCATGCACTCAAACCTCGAGTTACATATCTTAAACATATTCAATATAACTTTCATAACATTCCATATCATTGTTATATTTATTTTGATTACCTTATTTTCATATCATCCGTAACTCAAAACCTTTCCATAGTTTCTTTTTCCTCTCTTAGTCTTCACAATTATAACCAAAATTGTTAACATAAAATGATAATATACAACTTTATCCATCATAACTTTTAACTATACTTCTCAATTATAATTTCAACCTCACCAAATCTGTATTACAATCATTTTATCTAAGATTCAAATCCATGGATAACAATTTAACCGATCAAATATACTGAACAAAACACATGGCTTTAAGGGATTAATATTCAAGCCTGGAACTTTTAAATCAATGCTGTCTTTTTTTTTTTTTTTTTTTAATTTCATCCTCAATCTTTACAAATACAGTGCTAAAGTACATATCAAGAATCACTTATTCCTTCTTTACATTTTTGCTATATCAATAGCTAACACATTCCAACTCCGTTTCAAATCAATTGCACTCGATTTATAATCTTTATCCACTTAATTCATGTTTCTACAATATTACTCTATACATATTCAATCATATGGAGTTCCTATACAATTTCTATTTGTCACTTCATTTCTAATCCATTTACAATCTCTTATAATATAACATTACATAGAACTTTCCATATGTGCATACTTTGGAACTCTAAATATCATATGATCATCACATTCAATGCTCACTATAACAATTTCCACTATTCAATATTACTCAAGTCCATTCCATTCTCACTTCCATCACATAATTCATTTAGCTTAACACAATTCAAGACCTAATCTCCCTTAGGTCTTTTAATACACACAACATCATTTCCATATTACTAATTCTATAATAATACCACATACATTTTCATAGGTCACCCTCATAATGTAATTCACCCATTTGTTTAAATGTATATAATTTCATTCACAGTGAAAACTCAATTCACATCTCATATACATGTATACACTTAATTATATGCTCTTGTTTTATTTCCCTTTTTCATACATTCAATACAAATTTAATGTTTATCACTTTCTTTTAAACATTGTCATTCTCATTCTTTCAATATGATGTAAAGCATTTATCCATACTACAATGTATATATATATCCTGACTATACTAATACTTCACATTCATCTTGATCATATTCCCAAAGTGACATCTCTTTCACTTTCATCTTTAAAAACACTTAATATACTTCCATAACCATCTTTACTCTTTGCAGTTAAAATGACTTAAAATAACTCATTTTCATTTGCTTATCCAATTCCCTTTTTTTTTTTTACTTTAAAACAATTTCTCTTTCTATCAATCACATTACTCAATTCATAATGCTTTAATATGGAATATTAGTCATTTCACCTAACTCATATATTGAATATACATTAAACCATCACTATCCCAATAATCTTTATCAAATTCCACTAAAACTTTAACTTCTCAAATTACTACTTCATTTAAGCTTCAATTTACCAAACTCATCTTTTCTAATATCACTCTAAAACATCTTACAAATATATATCACAAAGCAATATTAAAACTTATAATTTCCACAATCATCAAGGTCACTTCAAAAATCTCAAATATCACCTATTATCACCCTTACCATGAGCTTTCACAATATCCAAGCATTTTACATTTCTAACATTGAATTTACTATGTTCGCATCAAAATAATGATATCAACTTATTTTCTTACTTAACCAATATCATCTCTTTCCTTTAATAAAACCTTAACTTTATATATATATATATATATATTCCAACTTTAACTAGTCACACTTTGTCTATATTAACCAACTCATTCAATATTCCACCATTCTTTCCTCATTTTTAGTAACATATCTTTCAATAATAACAATCCAACAATATTTTCTCTGTCTAGCAACCTCAACATAAACATTATTATAAAGAGATTCAAAGTATAGAGGAAAGAGTGCATACTTTAATCTTGATTTTTGATTTCTATTCATTTTTCAACTTTATTCTTTTTTTTTTCATTATATTTCAATTCACATTATGTCCCACATAATATTGCTCATAACCATCAACATTACATTCTATGTTGCACACAACATGACATTTTTCATATGCATCATCAATATACATATATCACATTATATTTCACAATTCGTTTCCCATAATCAATTAGGCACTATGCCTCAATTATAATTCATTTCCAACATCATGGTCAACAATCATGGTTTCTCATCACATCAAAATGGTATACACATATATCATCAACTATATTGAACATCTCATATAACACAAATATTCTACAATTCATATAATGCCACATCCGAGACCAACCTAGGTAAGAATGCATATGCATGTATTACAAATTTCATTTCAAAACTTTTCCTTTGTAACTATATTTAAGCTTTCCAAAACTTTTCTTTTTAATTCTACTTATACTCTTCAAAAATTCTCTTTTTAGTTTCACTTAGGCCGAGAATCTCGAACCTAAGCTCTGATACCAAAACAATTGTAACACCCCGATACCCTATATAAGTACTATACATATACCTAGTATACATACAGTAAGTATATAGAGTATAAGGATGCCACTTTTCTTTTTATTTTTATTTTTAAAACCTGTAACAAAATTCAAACCATAATAGGTCAATTTAAAGAACACTTACAAAATCATTGTCTTTATCAAAACTTCATTTATACATATAATATAACATACTTAAAGTGGATACATGTATGCATTACCCTCTAGTTGGTCTCGACAAAATCTTACTCTTCTCGTGGCATACCAAAAGACTTCATATCTTCCACCAAGCTACCTACGCGATAATATATCCGCGCTAAGCTCGAAAGCTTAGTAGTATAAATATAAAATACAAACATATATCATGGAAATACTAACATATAAAGATATATCAATTCCATATACTTTTAGTTCTTATTAAGTTTATCCCTTTTCATTTGCACCTTTCATATCTTTCAACTAATTTCATATCTTATACACATATATATACATAACATTTCTACCAATTCCAACCCATCACTAATATTCACAATCAACATCTCAATACACACATTATACATCATACTAACCATAAGTCACATTTCCAATTAAGACAATCATTGTCATCAACCACAATTCATCAATTGAATTCACAATCAATGCTAGTACACACATTATACATCATACCAATCATAACATTTCTTTATTCACAATTCACCATTAATGATTCATCATTAGTGCTCATAATCAATATTTCAACACACATATTACATATCATCAATCACATGTCCAATGAAGTATACCAAAGATTCCATTATCCATTTCTTTCAACATTTGTATATCACATTGACAACAAAGACAGACTCGGGCCCAACAGACACCACTATGTTATTCAGAGTTCAGAGTTACTGCTTTGGTCTATAATCATAATCATCAAGCCCGTAGGCATCATATATCAATATTTCTATCCATGGATAGTGTAACAGACCCAGTCTCTTGGACCATCAACTCATCATGAGGAGATCCTCAACCCGGCAAGACTGTTACCAATCATATATTTCATATTCACAATTCTCATAATGTAACAGACCCAGTCTCTTGGACCTCAATTCAACTCAATTTGAAGAGATCCTCAACCCGGCAAGACTGTTACCTTTTTCATTTTATAGGCATGCCTCCAAACCCAGAACTCTGAAGACTGAATAACACATTAAACACATATTTCACTTATTGTTTCATTATCAATTTCAATCTCAATGCTCATTATCATCTAGGCAAACATGCCTTATTTCTTTCAATTGGATCATCATAGCCAATCACAATGGCTTCATCTCACATTTGAATCATCATGGCCAATTACAATGGCTTCACTACATATCATATCTCAATCCATATGATACATATAACATCATTGATATAACATTTCAAAATATATTATTCATATAATACATTGCCATACACAAGATTCACAATGCATATAACATAACATTTTCTCATTTCTCAAAACACATTAACATCAATCATTACTAGAGCATTTATCATAACAAATTGCACATACCTTAAGAATGATCCTCATATCTTCCTACCTTTTCCATTTCATATTTCATCCTTTATATATATATATATAGTAATATACATTCTTCATTTACATTCACAATATAATAGCTTATTTAACACTTTCATCCCAATGTGTTAATATTCAAAGACATATAAGGATATACAATCAAATAGGGTTTATGCTTACCTTGTTAATGCTCTTCACATCCTTCACATCATTCAATCATCACCTTAGTCCAATTATATTAACAATATAATAAATCACTTAACACATTTGCAAACAAATGTGTTAAGCCTCAAATTATGTAATTAAATACAATCATATGTATTGGTACTTACCTCAAGAACTATTCCCATTCCTCCATACATTTCCTCTTCCAAGAATTCTCAACATATAGGTTAATGCAACACAATCTCTTCAAAACCTAATCCAAAGATCATTATACATAGGTTTAGAATCATCCACATACATTTGATTAGGGCATTCTTTGCTTTAGACATGTTTAAAGTGTTTATGTTTAGGTTTAGGTACCATAATACCTTTGAAGAATCAAAGCCATGCTAAAAGAACAAAGAATAAAAACAATAACCATTACATTTGAGGGACACGGGCAGCCCACTTGAGGGACACGGCCAAGCTTGTGGCCGTGTCACTCATCCTCAAAAACTCCCGAGGCAGACACGGGCAAGGGACACGGCCGTGTATCTCATCCAAAAATAGACAGTAGCAAACACCTTCAAGGGACACGGCCAAGCCAGTGGCCGTGTCACCCCAAAACTTGTCCAACACGGCCAAGATCCTTCCAACTTGGCCGTGTCACCCAAATTTCTCAAGTCTTGGCCGTGTCTCTCCTTGGTTCCAGCCGTGTTACTCAAAAACACAACCCTAATCAAAACCAACACTCTTCCAAAATGCATTTTCACACCCTTTTGCAACAATAATAACTTCATTCAATTGGTTCTAATCAATGTTATTAACACATATCATACATATTCATCACATTAACCACTTAAACAACACATAACCATTACATTAAAACATTCACCAATACCAAAACCCTAAAACCAACTTCCCACTTGATCTTCCACAATCAACCTCCATATATATAACCATATTCACAACCAAACCAACACCAATTCCATCTTTTAACTTACAATCACTTTAAACACTTATAAACACATATCAAACACACCAAATCATCACATCAACCAATCACAATTTTATTTAGACACAACTTCAAAATTGACAAAGGGAAACAAAAGAATTCTTACCTAAAATGAAGAAATTCCACAAATCTCTTGTCACAACCTTTGATTTCTTCTTCAATTTGCTTCTTGCCTCAAGAACACTTCTCTTTCCCTTTTGTCTAAGGAAGAGTCGGCCACACAAATGAGAAGAGGAAAAGATGAAGAGCAAAAGTCAAATTTTGCTTCTTATATCCACCAAGAGTTTTTAACCTTACAATTACTAAAACACCCTTCACCATTTAACTACCCTTTTGTCTCATATGAGCCCAATTAAGTAATTTCACATACCACATAAAAATATCCTCTTGCATTGACTCTCCCTTTGACCAATTTATATGTTATATATATCATCATATACCCAACATATAAACTTGTCTCTAAACCCTAAATTTCTTCTCCAAAACACATATACATATACATTCTCTTTCCATTTCTTTTCTCTTACAATTTAACACATATATACAATCCAATATATAACAACAACAACACTAACCACAACATCAACAACATAATCAAAACTTTTAGGGCATATATGAGGATATTACAGAGAGAGATGTGATTTTGTTGCTTTTCACATCAAAGTTCTTAAGGATTTTAAGAGAATTGAAGATAGAGATGAAGATTTGGCAACATATTCAAGTAAGTACCTATTCTTTGAGTTGATTTATTGATTATACATATATATAAGTATTTATCTTATTGTTTGGATTTCTTTTGGATTGAGGCTATCTTGGGTATAATTGGTGTGTAAGATGATGAAAAGAAAAGATTGAAGCATGTAGATGTATTGAATTATCATCTAAGTGATGATAAGTTGAGATAATTGTGAGAATGATGATGAATTGTTGAGTTAGGGTTGTGTATAAATGAATTGGTACTTTGAGTAATTGATTATTATGATAATATAATGAAGTTATATATATGTTAAAATGATAGGAAATTGATAAATATTAATAAAGATAATGATTATTAGGGTTGTGGTATGAATTTGGAAGGGCTTGAATGAATTTTGAAGTGTTTGGTCTTTGAATCATTGAAGGACACGGCCAAGTTATGAGAGACACGGCCAAGTTAGGGCAAACTTGGCCGTGTAGAATGTTTTTTTGAAGAGACACGGCCACTGTCTTGGCCGTGTCCCTTGACCGTGTTTGCCACTGCCTAGTTTGTGTTGAAAGACACGGCCGTGTCCCTTGCCCGTGTCTGCTTCTGGATTGTTTGTGTTGAGAGACACGGCCACTGGCTTGGCCGTGTCTACTGCCCGTGTTTGCTACTGGAACTTTTGGTTGAGAGACACGGCCACAGGCTTGGCCGTGTCCCTTGAGGGTGTTGGCTTTTGTGTTTGTTAATTGTTCTTCATACATTGTTGGATCTTCAATTGTCTTTTGTACTTAAATACACTTATAACAATAATGATCCAACCAAATGTATATAGAAGATTCTACATTCATGTATAGTGTAAATTGTTTTGTATATAACAATGATGATATAGAAAATGTGGAAGAGATAATGATCATGGAAAAAGGTATGTGCAATGCCATTGATTATGTATTGTTGAGTGATGAATTGATCAATATGACTAGATGATAACAATGATGTTTATGATACTATATGAATAATGTTGTGTAGAATGCATTGTGAATCTTGTGAATTACAATGATGATTTATATATATATATTGTGAAAAGTATGATGAGAAGTCATTGTTATTGACTATAATGATTCAAATGTGATGGAAAGCCATTGTGATTGGCTATGATGATTCAAGTGTAAGAGATAAGGCATGTTTGCCTAATTGATGATGAAATTGATAATGAAATAATAAATGAATTGTGTAACTAATGTGTTATTCAATTTCAGAGTTCTGGGTTTGGAAGCATGTCTATAAAATGAAAAAGGTAACAGTCTTGCCGGGTTGAGGATCTCCTCGATTGAGTCGGGTTGATGATCCAAGAGACTGGGTCTGTTACACTATGAGATTTGTGCTTATAAGATATATGATTAGTAACAGTCTTGCCGGGTTGAGGATCTCCTCGATTGAGTCGGGTTGATGGTCCAAGAGATTGGGTCTGTTACTTGATAACTGTGATATGAGAATTGTAGTAACAGTCTTGCCGGGTTGAGGATCTCCTCGAGTTTAGCCGAGTTGATGATCCAAGAGACTGGGTCTGTTACGCTATCCATGGATAGAGATATTTATATATGATGCCTACGGGCTTGATGATTATGATTATAGACCAAAGCAGTAACTCTGAACTTTGAATAACATATTAGTGTTGTTCGGGCCCGAGTCTGTCTTTGTTGTCAGTGTGATATTCAAATATTGAAATAAATGAGTAATGAGATCTATAACTGCTGTTATTGAAAGTATGATTTTGTAATATGTGTATTGATGTATTGAAGGTGAATATGTTTTGAGGGACTTTCTTGATATATGAATATATGAAAATATTGTATGATGTGTAAATTGTATATGAATGTGGAATTTGTGAGAATGGTTTTCATGAAGGTTTGGATAGGTCATAAAAGGGTGCTTTGTTGAATTGATGTATATTTATATGTATATGAGATAGAAAAGGCAAGAATTGAGTTGTGAATGTTCTATGTAATTATATATCTAATTTATGAAATTAGTGGGAACTTATGAAGAATACATTGAGAAAGGAAAACGTGGTAAGAGAACAGTAAACCATAAAGCTAAACTTATGAGGTATGATAATTTGGTAAAGTGTATTTTATTATTTTAGTTGTACTACTAAGCTTTCGAGCTTAGCGTGGTTGTTTAATCGCGCAGGTATTTATGCGGTTGATCTGGAAGTCTAGCTATGATGCCACGAGAAGGGTAAGAGTGTCTCGAGACCAACTAGAAGGTGATGCATACATATGTGATTTTAATTATGTTGTATTTTTATAAGAATAATGATTTTATGTAAATGTTCTTTAATTTAATGTAATATCGCTTGAACTTGAATAAAGGGTTTTAAAGTAAAACGAAAAGTGACATTCTTATACTTTATATACGTATTGTATGTATTCCAGGTATATGTATAGTACTTATATAGAGTATGGGGGTGTTACATCATGTCTCAATTCACAATATAATACATCATCTTTCACATATTCATAATCAATTACATTGGACATAATCGTATATGCATACATGTCTCAATTATCTCATTTCACATTATACATATAGTACATTTCACAAGATTCACAATGTGCAAAACGTAACATTATTCATATATAACAATAATGTCATATCAAGTGAATGTATGCAACAATGCAAGGTTTGTACTTACCTCAATAACAATTCACACAACTCTAAACACTTTTCTTTTCCAAGATTCTTTTACGTCTTAGATCAATGACAAATCACTTTCTTCAAGACCTAATCAAAAAATAATAACATACACTTGTTTAGGGATACACATGAGATAATCAAATTAAGGGCTAACTAGGGCAAACCCTAAACATGACACGCTCAACCACACGGACGTGTCCCTGACCGTGCCCTAACTTCACAACACAGAAGCTTTTACACGCTCAGAACCACGAGCATGTCACTGGGGGTGTAATACATTCTGCCTCTCTGAAAAATAACAACACGTCCAACATCATGAGCGTGCTCATGGCCGTGTAAACTGTCCAATCTCACGGTAGCTATGACACGCTCGATAACACGGGCGTGTTACTGATCGTGTCAAACCTACTGCCTCCAACACAATTGACATGCCTAAGACTCTGGACCTGCTCCTGGGTGTGTCAGACCAAAAACTCAGATTCCGGCCAAACAACAAAATACCCAACAAAACACTTCTATCCACCAACATCCACTTCAAACAAACTTCACTATACACACCCAAAAACCATTTCAACACTTACAACAATACCAAAACAAGCCAAAACACAAATCCAACACAAATCACAAACATCATCAAAACCCTAAACACCACTACAACACCATCTCTTTTAACATACTACTCTTTTCTTCAATCCATCCTCAAAATCCATAATCAATTTACTCAAACACTCTTAAATATATCAAAATCAAACAACACACTCTTAAATCATCTATTAATTTCACAACACAACTTCAAATAAGCAAAGATATCAAAAGAGAACTTACCAAAGTTATAAAACTTCTTGAATCACCAACTTGATCACTTAGATCTTCCTTCAATTTGAGCTTAGAACATCAAAATCCTCTCTTGTCCACTTGTTTTCCCTTGTCTATGGAGGAGTCGGCCACAGCAAAAAGAAAAGAAGAAAAGAACAATGAAGAAACAAAGTCAACTCCTCTTTAAATCTCCACCAAGTATTTCATCATAAGCAATTACCTAAACACCCTTTTGCCATTTGTTTTGATTTCTTTTAAAGCACTTGTCCTCTTTAGTCATTTCACAAATCCCAAATTAAAATATCTTCTTCCCTTGACCACTCTTTTGACTTGCATATATGTTATATATATTATCATATAAACAACATATACACTTCTCTCTATACACTCTTTCCTTTCCCATAATACATATACATTTAATTCAAATCAGACAACAATTACCTCAATACTTCTAGGGCACATTTTAGGATATTACAATTCTCCCCCTCTAAAAAGAAATTTCGTCCTCGAAATTACCTGTCATTGAGTCCGAAAAAACTGAGGATATTGATCTCGCATTGCTTTCTCACTCTCCCAAGTTGCCTCTTCCTTTGCATGATTCTTCCACAAAATCTTCACAAGTGGCACTTTCTTATTTCTCAATTCTTTCACTTCACGTGCCAAAATAGCAATTGGTTCTTCTTCAATTGTTAAATCTGGACTCACTTCAATGGATTCAACTGGCAAGATATGAGATGGATCCGATCTATACCTCCTTAACATAGAAACATGGAATACATTATGAATCCTATCCAACTCAGGTGGCAAAGCAAGCCGATAAGCAACTGGCCCAACTCTTTCTAAAACTTCATATGGTCCAATGAAACGAGGACTCAATTTCCCTTTCCGACCAAACCTCAATATCTTCTTCCAAGGAGACACTTTCAAAAATACCTTATCTCCAACCTCAAACTCTATGTTTCTCCTTTTCAAATCTGAATAAGATTTCTGCCGATCTGAAGCTGCTTTCAACCTATCTCGAATCATTCTCACTTTCTCTTCAGTTTCTTTAACCAAATCAGGACCAATTAACTTACCTTCTCCAAGTTCATTCCAACATAGAGGTGTCCTACACCGTCTACCATATAATGCTTCGAATGGTGCCATACCAATGCTGGATTGATGACTATTATTGTAAGCAAATTCCACAAGTGGCAAAAATCTATCCCAACTTCCAGAGAAATCAATGACACAACTTCTCAACATGTCCTCGATAATCTGTATCACTCTCTCTGACTGCCCATCTGTCTGCGGATGAAAAGTAGTGCTAAAGTGCAGTCAAGAACCCAAAGCACTATGTAAACTCTTCCAAAACCTTGAAGTAAACTGGGGATCTCGATCAGACACTACAAAAATTGGGATACCATGCAACTTCACAATCTCTTGAATATAGAGCTCAGCTAACCTCTCCAAAGAGTAATCCATCCGAACTTGAAGAAAATGAGCTGTCTTAGTCAACCTATCAACAATCACCCAAATAGCATCATGCTTCTTTTGTGTCAATGGTAAACCAGATACAAAATCCATGGTTACTCTATCCCATTTCCATTCAGGCACTGATAACGGTTGAAGTAACCCTGTTGGAACTTGATGCTTAGCTTTTACCCTCTGACATGTGAGACATTTGGACACAAAATCTGCAATATCTCTCTTTAAACCAGACCACCAGTAATTCTGCTTCAAATCATGATACATCTTTGTATTGCCCGGATGCATAGCAAATACTGATTGATGTGCTTCTTCTAAAATGATCCTTCTCAAATTAGCATCATCAGGTACACACAATCTGTTCTTAAACCAAAGACTCCCATCACTTCTCACAATAAAATCTTGACTCTTTCCATTCTGGTAATCTGAAACAATCTTTTGAATCTTCTCATCAGCCAATTGAGCCTCTTTAATCTGATCCAATAATACTGGTTTCAATTGCAACTGTGCCAACAATGCACCATCATCACAAGATACAAAGCTAGCATGCGATGCTCTCAACTCAACAAGCAACGAAAGCGAATAAACAGTCAAACCTGCTAAAGACTTCCGACTCAAGGCATCAGCAATAACATTTGCTTTACCAGGATGATAATCAATCAAATAGTCATAGTCTTTAATCAACTCCAACCATCTCCTCTGTCGAAGATTGAGCTCTCTTTGGGCACCCAAATATTTCAAACTTTTATGATCTGTATAGATAAAACACTTCTCCCCATACAAATAGTGTCGCCAAATCTTCAATGCAAACATAATGGCTGCTAACTCTAAATCATGGGTCGGATAATTGAGCTTATGCGGTTTCAACTGTCGAGAAGCATAAGCTATAACTTTATCTTCTTGCATCAAAACACAACCCAAACCATTATGTGACGCATCACTGTAAATCACCTATGGTTTATCTTCCACAGGTAAAGTAAGAACAGGCGCTTGAGTCAACATTTCTTTCAACTGTTCAAAGCTAGCCTGACACTGATCTGTCCACACAAATCTAACTCCCTTTCGAAGTAATCTGGTAAGTGGAGTAGCTATTAAAGAAAATCCTTTCACAAACCGTCGGTAATAGCCTGCCAAACCCAGAAAACTTCTAACTTCAGTCATAGACTTTGGTGGACTCCAATTCAAAATAGCTTCAACTTTACTCGGATCAACTCTAATACCCTCTGCTGAAACTATATGACCGAGAAAAGTCACTTGGTCAAGCCAAAATTCACACTTCGACAGTTTAGCAAACAATTGGTTCTCTCTCAAAATTTGCAGCCCAATCCGCAAATGCTTGTCATGTTCCTCCTTATTACGTGAATACACCAAGATATCATCGATAAAAACTACCACAAACTGATCCAAATAGGGCCTAAACATCCTATTCATCAAGTCCATAAAAACTGCAGGTGCATTCGTCAAGCCAAAAGGCATAACTAGAAACTCATAATGCCCATACCTTGTACGAAAGGTTGTCTTAGAAACATCTTCAGCTCTGACCCTCAACTGATGGTACCCTGATCTCAAATCAATCTCACCCTTCAATTGATCAAAGAGATCATCAATTCTAGGCAAAGGATATTTATTTTTAGTAGTCACCTTGTTCAATTGCCTATAATCAATACACAGTCTCATAGTACCATCCTTCTTCTTCACAAACAAAACAGGAGCTCCCCACGGTGAAACACTAGGGCGAACAAACCCTTTATCCAACAACTCCTAAAACTGCACCTTTAATTCTTTCAATTCAGCAGGTGCCATTCTATAAGGAGTAATAGAGATAGGAGTGGTACCAGGCAATAATTCAATACCAAACTCCACCTCTCTCTCAGGAGGCAACCCTGGCAACTCCTCTGGAAACACATCTGGAAACTCTGCAACTGTAGGTATACTATCAATTTGAGAACTCACTACTCTAGTATCCAAAATATGAGCAAGGTAAGCATCACACCCTTTTCTAATCAATCTCCTAGCTGCAACAGCTGAAACAAACAAGGATGCTAACTGTCCCTGCTCACTAGATACTATCACATCTCTACCATCATCAGTTCTCAAGGTAACAACTTTCTTTTGACAGTCTACACAGCTCCATGTCTAGATAACCAGTCCATGCCTAGGATCAAATCATATTCCTTAAAAGGCATTTCAATTAAATCTCCAAGGAACTCCTCACCTTGCACCACTACTGCACTGTCTCGATGCACCTTACTAACAATCACACTATGCCCTAAAGGATTTGTCACCAATACATCAAATCCTAGGGATTCAGCATGCAATTCAGACACAGGCAAAACAGATGCACTAATATATGAATGTGTAGATCCTGGATCAATCAAAGCTAGTACTGAAATACCAAATAAAGAGAAAGTACCAGCTATGACTGCCAAAGCATCTGGCTGCCTCTGCATCACATAAACTCGTTGAGAAGGCCTAGCCTCATTTGGTCTAGTATCCCTGGATGAAGATCCTCTCTGACGATACCCAGGTCTACCCCCTCTGCTAAAACTTCTGCCCCCTCGACCACCTCTGACACTAGGTCGAGAAACTACAGAATCTGCTGACCTCTGTTCTCGCATCTCTGGACACTCTCTAATAAAATGATCCGGAGATCCACATCTAAAGCACACAGCTGGTCCACTATTCCTCCAACAAGCACCCCTATGTGTTCCACCACACTGAGCACACACAAGTGGAGTGGATCTCTGAACTACCGGAGTAGGAGCACTCACTACTGAAGCTGTAGGTCTCGATCTCTGTCTCTGAAACTGAACCAACCTACCAGCCTGTCTCTGACTCTGACTGATTTTGGGAACAAAACTTCCCCTACCTCTCTTCACAGAAGAAGACCCTGCCTCAAACTGGGGTCTACTAACCCTGATCTCTTCCTCAGAAGCAACTGCTGCAATATTCTGAGCTCTTTCCACACACCTAGCTGCTGCAACCAGTTGGGAAAAGTCTTGGTATCTAGAACCAGCCACAAGACACATAATTGAGGCTCTCAATCCCTCCTCAAACCTTCTACACCTGTCAATCTCGTCAAAAATAATTCCCCCGGCGTAGTGGCTCAACCGGATAAATTCTAACTCATACTCCGTCACAGACCGGTGATCTTGCCTCAAGGTCAGAAACTCCATCTTCTTCACATCTTTATACTCCCTTGGAGTATACTTCAATTCAAACTCTCTTAGAAAATCAGCATAGGACAAGGTAGGTGGATCATCCATAGCATGAGGCACTGTCTTCCACCAGTCATATGCATCCTTCTGCAACAATGATCTTGCATAATCAAATTTTTCTTCTGGAGTGGCTTGTAACTGAACAAATATTCTCTATACTTTATCTAGCCACTGCTCAGCTACAGCTGGATCAATAGTACCTAGAAAATCTTCTACTCCATACTTCCTTAATTTATCATACTGTCTCACTGATACCAAAGGCTGTGGGGGTGGTGGCGGTGGTTGCACTGGTGCTTGCCTCAACAAATCAACCACATGTCTAAGCCAAACTGGCGGAACCTCCTCACCAGCTGGTCTCCCCGACACAGAAGCATGTACCTCTCCAGCACTATCCACTCTAACCTCATCAGGAGCTACACTCTCCGCACTACCCTCTACTGACTGACGTAAGTGAGAATCCATCACAACCTATATCTGCAAACACAGCAGAATACATCTCATTAAAGATCAGAGACTGCCAATACCAAACATGTATGTTATTCAAAAACTAACTTTTAAAATCAAAATATTTTTTTTTCTTTCATTTTACCTAGGTTGAGAATCTCAAACCTAGGCTCTGATACCAAAACAATTGTAACACCCCTATATCCCGTATACGTACAAAGCATGCTTATACGATCATATTATACGTATACTGAATATAGAAATGACACACATTAAAAATACACAAATCATATTTAAAGTAAAAATAAAAATTTAAGAAATACCAAATAAAGAGAAATGAAAATCATAAGACACAATAGATAAAAAAGTTTGTTTATTACGCAACGGAAGTTTCATCCAAAACTTACAAGTGTAAATACATTAAACCTCAAAAATTACAAAATATGAAATATATACATGATTAGCAGCTTGACTCTCTGATCTTTAAGCTTTAATCCAACTCTTCACAATCAGAACAACCTCAATTAGGTCTAGAGGAATTCTCCGTCTCAACTCTATCATCTCTATCACCTGCGCGATGAATCATAATCGCGCTGAGCCAACAACTCAGTAGTACAAACCATAATGCTCTTATGCTTAATCAATAACAATGATATATAATCAAATAATAAAGATCATACTCAATATACAATATTTCATGAATATTACATTATTTCATCACATTATCACATCATTTATAACATCAGCATGACATATACACCTATGGGCCCAACAAGTGTTTAATACGATATTCAGAATTCAGAGTTACTGCTTGGGTTCATAATCACAATAATCAAGCCCGTAGGCAACATATATATATATATATATATATCTATCCATGGATAGTGTAACAGACCCAGTCTCTTGGACCATCAACTCAACAAATCGAGGAGATCCTCAACCCGGCAAGACTGTTACCAATCATATATCTCATAATCACAATTCTCATAATGTAACAGACCAAGTCTCTTGGACCTCAATTCAACTCAAATTGAAGAGATCCTCAACCCGGCAAGACTGTTACTATTCATAATTTCATAGGCATGCCACCCAAATCCAGAACTCTGAAACTGAATAACATATTAAACATACAATTATATCATTATTCTCTTTCTCAATTTGTATCTCAATATCAAATAGGTACTCATGCCTCAACACTTTCATTTGTATAACCATAGCCACTCACAATGGCTTCTCATCACATTTGAATCATCATGTCTCAATTCACAATATAATACATCATCTTTCACATATTCATAATCAATTACATTGGACATAATCATATATGCATACATGTCTCAATTATCTCATTTCACATTATACATATAGTACATTTCACACGATTCACAATGTGCAAAACGTAACATTATTCATATATAACAATAATGTCATATCAAGTGAATGTATGCAACAATGCAAGGTTTGTACTTACCTCAATAACAATTCACACAACTCTAAACACTTTTCTTTTCCAAGATTCTTTTACTTCTTAGATCAATGACAAATCACTTTCTTCAAGACCTAATCCAAAAATAATAACATACACTTGTTTAGGGATACACATGAGATAATCAAATTAAGAGTTAACTAGGGCAAACCCTAAACATGACACGCTCAACCACACGGACGTGTCCCTGACCGTGCCCTAACTCCACAACACAGAAGCTTTTACAAGCTCAGAACCACAGGCGTGTCACTGGGCGTGTAATACATTCTGCCTCTCTGAAAAATAACAACACGTCCAACATCATGAGCGTGCTCATGGCCGTGTAAACTCTCCAATCTCACAGTAGCTATGACACGCTCGATAACACGGGCGTGTTACTGGTCGCGTCAAACCTACTGCCTCCAACACAATTGACACACCTAAGACTCTGGACGTGCTCCCGGGCGTGTTAGACCAAAAACTCAGATTCCGGCCAAACAACAAAATACCCAACAAAACACTTCTATCCACCAACATCCACTTCAAACAAACTTCACTACACACACCCAAAAACCATTTCAACACTTACAACAATACCAAAACAAGCCAAAACACACATCAAACACAAATCACAAACATCATCAAAACCCTAAACACCACTACAACACCATCTCTTTTAACATACTACTCTTTTCTTCAATCCATCCTCAAAATCCATAATCAATTTACTCAAACACTCTTAAATATATCAAAATCAAACAACACACTCTTAAATCATCTATTAATTTCACAACACAACTTCAAATAAGCAAAGATATCAAAAGAGAACTTACCAAAGTTATAAAACTTCTTGAATCACTAACTTGATCACTTAGATCTTCCTTCAATTTGAGCTTAGAACATCAAAATCCTCTCTTGTCCACTTGTTTTCCCTTGTCTATGGAGGAGCCGGCCACAATAAAAAGAAAAGAAGAAAAGAACAATGAAGAAACAAAGTCAACTCCTCTTTAAATCTCCACCAAGTATTTCATCATAAGCAATTACCTAAACACCCTTTTGCCATTTGTTTTTATTTCTTTTAAAGCACTTGTCCTCTTTAGTCATTTCACAAATCCCAAATTAAAATATCTTCTTCCCTTGACCACTCTTTTGACTTGCATATATGTTATATATATTATCATATAAACAACATATACACTTCTCTCTATACACTCTTTCCTTTCCCATAATACATATACATTTAATTCAAATCAAACAACAATTACCTCAATACTTCTAGGGCACATTTTAGGATATTACATCCACCCTATTAAATATTGATCCCTAGTTGTCTTGTTGATCCTTCATAAAATTTTATCTTTCTTTTCATTGGCATATAACCCCAACAACCTACCCTGAGCTGTCGTGATACTTTTGACAAGTCTTATGATCACTAAGATGAAGAGGCAAGATGATCAAAAGAAAGCAATGATTAGTCAAGATCATGAAGATAGTTGAAGTTCTCAAGACCATGAAGATAGTTGAAGTTCTCAAGACCATGAAGACAGTTGATGTTTTCAAGACCATAAGGGTAGTTCTCAAGACCATAAGGGTAGGTGAAGATCACCTAGTATCTCCAATATATCAAGACAACATTAACATCAGAGTAACAAATGATTTATCCCTGTTAAAGAAGATTTACGTTACTCCACTCATCCATTATTGGAAGCCCAAGTTAGTACAAACAAGACAACTCTTTTAGAGCTATAACCAAACAAAAAAAAACAAAAAAACAAAAGAAAAAAAAGAAGAAAAGAAGAAAAGAAAAAAGAAGAAGAAAAAAAAAGAAAAGAAGAAAAATGGAAAGAAAAGAATAAAAAGGCGGTTCAAAAAGCCAACTGAGTTCTCTTTTACCGAAGACAACAAAAGGCTTCCATTTGGTTTATAAGGACATTTTGACTTGAATTTGTCCAACCCAACCAAAGATTCAATCAAAATCACGAAAAAAGGGAAAGACCATCCAGTTCTTGAAAGTTTTATACTTAACAGTCCGACAAGGAAGAAGGTGTAACACCTCTATACCCTGTATACATACCAAGCATGCTTAAACAATCGTAATATACGTATACTGAATATAGAAAATGCCACGGTTTAAAAAGACACAACAAATATCTTTGTAAATAAGTGAAACCGATCTCAAACAAATAAAAGAAATCCAAAAGACACTATATACAAAATGTTTAATAATTCACAGCGGAAGTTATTACAAATATGTTATAAATCAAGGTTTACAAAACATAGAATATATATATATACATGATTGGCAGCTCTTCTCCGATCTTTAAGTCCCGAAATAACTCTTCAATGTCTACTCTCACTCGGTCTCGAGGAGCTCTCAGGTTCAACTCTGTTACCTGCGCGATCAAACACTATCGCGCTAAGCCATCGGCTTAGTAGTACAAAATATATCAACATTATAATTTAAGGCAAAATAATGTTACACATCTAAATCATAAAGTTAACATCACCCCTTTATATTTCATAAAGCATACACATAGAAGCACATCACATTACCACATCATACCACATTCAATGTCATAACAATATTCATATTACATCTTCATAGTTCCATTGATTTTACCATTCAAGAATCACATTATATACAAAGACAAGCATGGGCCCAAAACACACTAATATGCCATTCAATTTTCAGAGTTAATGCTTTGGTTTTGCTATCACATTTATCATTATCATAAACCCAACTAGGCTTCAAGGATTTAGGTTCAACCAAGCTTCAAGGGGAACAAAGCATGCTAAGTATCAACCCAACTTGGCTTCAAGAACCAATCCAACCTAGCTTCAAGGGTTGTAACATCTCAATTAGGCTTCAAGGATCCAATCCAACCTAACTTCAAGAGAATGTTACCAATAGGCATGCCACCAATAACAAAACTCTGAAAATGAATAACACATTAGACACACAATTCATTTATTATTTCATTCTCACATCTCATCATCAATTAGGCAAACATGCCTTATGTTCTTCCAATAGAATCATCATAGCCAAACACAATGGCTTCATATCATATTATATCTCAAATCATATTATTCATATAGCATCATTGATACAACATTTCAAAGTACATTATTATTGAAATGTACATAATCAAACACATTAAACATCCATTAAAAATGATCATCATTGATATATATATACACATATATAATTCACCTTATTCTTAAATTTAGAATCCTCAATACACATTTGTTTAGGTCATCTTTGTTTTAAGTATATACAAAGTGGAAATACAAAAAGACATAGGAAGGATTTAACAATGTGAGAAAAGCAAGAAACAAATCACAGTAAGGAACACCCTCAAGGGACACGGCCAAGCTTGTGGCCGTGTCTCTCAACCAAAAGCAACAGAAGCAGACATGGGCAAGGGACACAGCCGTGTCCTCTCCAAAAATCACCAAACACGGCCAAATTTCCATGGACTTGGCCGTGTCTCTCAAAAATATTTTAGGTTGGCCGTGTCTCTTCCTTGGTTTAGCCGTGTCTCTCATGTATACAAACCCTAACTATGGCCAACTCTCTTTTGATTGAATAAAAACACAATATACACAACATAAACTCATTCAAATGGATGTAATCAAAGTCATTAACACTTATTTTGCATGTTTAACACAATATTCACATTAACCATACATCAACAATCCATTTAATTATCTACCATTTCAAAACCCTAAAACCAAACATCACTCTTAACTTATCATCTTCCAACCAAAACCAACATCAATCCAACCTTTTTAACTTATAATCAATCTCAACACTTATAAACTCATCTCAAACATACCTATTCATAATCTCAACACATCACAACCCACCTCAAACATAACTTCAAAAATAACAAAGATAAACAAGAGAGTACTTACCTTAAATGAAGAAATTTCACAAATCTCCAACCAACTCCTTTGATTTCTCCTTCAATTTGATTCTAGCATCAAGAACACCTCTCTTGCTCTCTCCTCTCTTGAATAGCCGGCACACAAAGGAGAAGAAAAGAAAATAATCACAAGTCAAACTTCTCTTCTTCTTTAAATATCCACCAAGCAATTCTAACAAAGCAATTACCTAAATGCCCTCACCAATTTAACTTAACCTTTGTCACTTATATGCCCATTTAAGTAATTTCACATGTCACAAATAAATATCTTCTTCCATTGACCATCCCTTTTGACTAATGTGTATGTTATGTATATAACCATATACCCAACATATACACTTTCTCTCTACACATTTCTTTCCTTTTTAAACAATACATAAACATTCTCTTTCCAATTTCTTTTCTCTTACACATCAACATATACATTCAATCTAATTAAAACAACAATAATATTCAAAACTTCTAGGGCATACATTGGGATATTACAGAAGGACAAAATGATAAAATGCTCAAAGAAAGGGAAGAGTAAGCAAAAGGAAAAGAAAGAAAAGGGATAAGAAGAAAAGAAACAAATTTGGGTACCAAACTTTATGCAAAGAAACAAAGATTGTCCTAATCAAGATCCAGATTAATGCCAAGAAGATAGAAGAAATTTGGAGTCTAGCAAGATTGCTCCCAATTGTCTAAAGTTCCAACAAGAAATTTGTAGTGTGAAGGTTTGTCCTTTGTCTCACACCAGCTCCAATCTCAAAATGGCCTTCATTTAAACCCGTGTCCCTTATAGACCCCATTTCAAGCCTATTAAAGACCTGTTGATCTCTCTTGGTAGGTAGAGTCTATTAGTGGAGATAGTTTGGATGAGCATGCATATGAGATAGACAATATTTAAACTCAAATGAGACCTTTGACCAAGAAATGTGTATGTGCCTATCTGAAGTGCAATAGTTCTTGCTTAAATAGAAATAATTCCCGAGTTTAGTACAGTAACTAGGGTTGTCATGTTATAGATATGTTAATTTGGAAAAATCAAGCCCTGAGGTACATTGACATTAATTTGGCAAAGCCAACATTTGATTTCAAAATCAAAATTAAAAAAAAAATGTTTTGTCATACAAAGCCTTCAAGTTAAGGGAAGTATGTTGAACCTCCAAAGGACACATTGGGCAAAGGAAATGATTATTGGCAAGGTCATGAAGAAGCTATCAACTGACATGCTGAGACATAGTTTGAAATAAATGAATCCCTGACTCTGCTACTTGGGGTCTCCATTATTCAACATCTTGAAGATAAAAGCCATAAATGCAAAGCTTTCGATCATTCCAATGCAAGACTTGAAGGAGCATCAAAAAGGAGTCAATGAGAATACTTCTGCTGATCAACTCGGTCTGTGAGTCAATGAAACTGTTGTGAGTGTTGTCATGCATATCATGCATACATGAGCATATCACATCACACTTTCTTGTCTTGTATTGTCTATTCTTTATCAAAGTGAATAGCAAACACTCTGTGAAGTAAAAAATCAAAAGAAGATGTCAAATCAGGGGGGCATGGAAAGCCCATTGCTTGAGAAAGCTCCAGTAATTTTGCAAAGAGAAGAAATGCGTGCTTGTGCGAAGAACTAGATGGAAAAAATATCAATCAGAGCCTGCATAGAAAAATCATGGGTTTGAGCCTACACAGGGGGCAAAGTTTCTCCTTTTCAATTTATTGAATCTATATATAAAATGTTTTCAAACTTACTTACAAATATTTTGCCACGCAGGGGGGCAAGTAGAGGGTATAAGGTCCAATTAAAAATAGCTGAATTTTTGCAAAAAGGAAGAACAAAAGAATGGAACATTAGAACTCTCAAAAGAATGAAGATACAAAAGACAAAAGATCAGTTCAGCTAAAAGAGCTGAAGCCAGGGTAAAGACCCTGTAACACCCCCATATCCGATGCGCATACACTACAACACCACAATGTAGCATACGTGCACCGAACATAGGCATGCTACGGTTTTTCATCAACATTCAAAACATTTTAAACCCTACCATAATCTTTCAATTGTATACATTATAGAAAGATAAGTAGTTAACTTGTAATACAAAATTAAATAGATATATATAGATACATTTAGTTGTTACGCAGCGGAATTTATCAAATATTTACATATATGAAAACATTTAATTTCATATTTACAAATATACACATATGTACATTAAAATCATTACTTTACAAAATATAAAAGAGTTATACATGATTGGCAAGTCTCCTCTGATCTTTAAGTTCCCAAAATCAACTCTTCACTGTCTACTCTCACTCGGTCTCGAAGAGCTCTCGGGTTCAACCCTATTACCTGCGCGATCAAACACTATCGCGCTAAGCCAACGGCTTAGTAAGACAAAATGTGCTAGTGTTACGCTTCAGTGCAATGCAATGCCAATTCTCAATCCATATTATACATGTAACATCATATATGCAAAGCTAACAACATACCTTTACATTTCATATGCCTCATTAGTTATTCATTTAACCATTCATGAACAACATTAAACAAATCATGACTCACATTAAACAAAGACAAGCATTGGGCCCAAGACACATTAATATGCCATTCAATTTTCAGAGTTAATGTTTTGGTTTTGTTATCACATTTATCAATATCATATACCCAACTAGGCTTCAAGGATTAGGTTCAACCAAGCTTCAAGGGGAGCAAAGCATGCTAAGCATCAACCCAACTTGGCTTCAAGAACCAACCCAACCTAGCTTCAAGGGTGGTAACATCTCAATTAGGCTTCAAGGATTCAATCCGACCTAACTTCAAGAGATTGTTACACTTATTAGGCATGCCACCAACAACAAACTCTGAAAATGGAATAACACATTAGCCACACAATTCATTTATTATTCAATTATCATTTCCATTTCCAATTCTCATCAACATTTAGGCAAACATGCCTTCTTTCTTTCAATTGCATCATCATAGCCAATCACAATGGCTTTGCATCATATCATTTCTTATTTGAATCATCATAACATCTTTGATATAACATTTCAATATACATTACTCATGAAACACATTACCATTTACATTGCATAACATAATATTGTTCAAACTCAACAATGCAATTAGGGCAAAGAACAATTTATATCATTTATAGCTTTATGATCTTCCACATCCATTTGATTAGGGCTTTCCATGCTTTAAGTATATTTAAAGTGTTTATGTTTAGGTTTAGGGACCAACCCACCTTTGAAGAACCAAAACAATACAATTAGAACAAAGAAATAAAACCCTAACCAACACATTTGAGGGACACGGGCAGCACGCTTGAGGGACACGGCCAAGCTTGTGGCCGTGTCACTCAAACCAATTGGACAGTAAGCAACACGGGCAAGGGACACGGCCAAGCTTGTGGCCGTGTCTCTCAACCAAAAATCACAGTAGCTAACACGGCTTGGGGACACGGCCGTGTCTCTCAAAACTAATCCAACACGCCCAAAAGTTCCATGACTTGGCCATGTCTCTCCTTTGCTTTTGGCCGTGTCACCCATAAACAAACCCTAACCAAATCCAACACTCTTTCAATTGCACTCAAATACAATATACACCATACAACATGTTTCAAATGAACATAATCAATGTTCTAAACACATATTCATCATAAGAATCACTACACAACACATTAATATTACACTTAAACACAAACGATCTCAAACCCTAAAATCATCATCTTTCAAAAATCAACATCCACCACTTCCAACGACAACACCTATTTAAACTCTTAACTTAAAACCAATTCAACACTTGAAAACACAACACAAACACATCTCAAACACACCAAATCACAAAATCAACAAATCTTAATTCACTTCAACACCACTTCAAAATAAGTAAAGAAAACTAGAGAATACTTACTTTAGATGAAGAACTTCCACAAATCTCTTGTCAAATCCTTTGATTGCTTCTTCAATTTGCTTCTAGCATCAAGAACACCTCTCTTTCCTTTTGGTTTTTGGAGAGCCGGCCACTTCTTGAAAGAAAGAAGGAAATGATGAAGACACAAAGTCAAATTTTGCTTTTAATCTCCACCAAGTGATCTTATCCAAGCAATTACCAAAATGCCCTCAATCATATAACTAACTTTTTGTCTCATATAAGCCCTTATATGTAATTGCACATTCCACATAAAATATCCTCTACCCCCTTGACTCTTCATTTGACCAATTTATATGTTATATATATCATCATATACACAACATATACCATTCTCTCTAAACCCTAATTCTTTCCCAATTTCTTTTCTCTTGCAATTAACACATATATTCAATCCAATATAACAACAACAACAATAACAACAACATAATCAAAACTTCTAGAGCATACATGAGGATATTACAGACCCGACCTCCAATGGATAAAGATCCATGTTCCAAGGGTGAAGACCCGATCTCAAAGGATGAAGATCCATATTTGCAAGGGTGAAGACCTGTTCTCAAAGGTTGAAGATCCAATTACAAAGGGTGAAGACCCAAAGTCTCAAAGGATGAAGGTCCATTTTTCAAGGGTGAAGACCCGATCTCAAAGGATGAAGATCCATTTTTCAATGGTAAAGACCCGATCTCAAAGGATGAAGATCCATTTTCAAGGGTGAAGACCCGATCTCCAAGGATGAAGATCCATTTACAAGGGTAAAGACCCGATCTCAAAGGATGAAGATTCATTTTCAAGGGTGAAGACCCGATCTCAAAGGATGAAGATCCATTTTCAAGGGTGAAGACCTGACCTCCAACGGATAAAGAACCATGTTCCAAGGGTGAAGACCCGATCTCAAAAGATGAAGATCCATTTTTCAATGGTAAAGACCCGATCTCAAAGGATGAAGATCCATTTTCAAAGGTGAAGACCCGATCTCCAAGGATGAAGATCCATTTGCAAGGGTAAAGACCCGATCTCAAAGGATGAAGATTCATTTTCAAGGGTGAAGACCTGATCTCAAAGGATGAAGATCCATTTTCAAGGGTGAAGACCTGACCTCCAACGGATAAAGAACCATGTTCCAAGGGTGAAGACCCGATCTCAAAAGATGAAGATCCATGTTTCAAGGGTAAAGACCCAATCTCAAAGGATAAAGATCCATGTTCCAAGGATGAAGACCCAGTATCCAAGGATGAAGATCCATTTTGAGGGTGAAAAACCACAATGCATAGAATAACCAGACCGGTCAGAGTTCTCAAATGATAAAAGGTCAGTCAAACTCAGTCTCGGGTCCAAGCACCAAAATTAAATTCAATATTGGGTTCAATACCTAAATTACCCTTAGGTCTAGAACCTAGAATCTTTTCTAAGTCCAGAACTTAGTTCGGGTCCAGAACCCAAAATTTTTATAGGTCCAGAACTTAGAATCTCTTCAAAGTCTAGAACTTAGCTCAAGTCCAGAACCCAAATTTAATCCAAGCTTGGGTCCAAGTACCCAATCTCGGGTCCAAGTACCTAATCTCGGGTCTAAGTACCCAAATCAATCTCGGGTCCAAGTACCCAAATCAAATTCAATCTGGGGTCCAAGTACCTAAATCAAATCAATCTCGGGTCCAAGTACCCAATCCTTGGTCCAAGTACCCAAATTCAATCCATTCTCGGGTCCAAGTACCCAATCTTTTGTCCAAGTATCCAAATTCAATCCAATCTCGGGTCCAAGTACCCAATCTCAGGTCCAAGTACCCAATCTCAAGTCTAAGTATCCAATCCTGGGTCCAAGTACCCAAATTCAATCCAATTTCGGGTCGAAGTACCCAATCTCTGGTCCAAGTACCCAAATCAAGTTCAGTCTCGGGTCCAAGAACCCAAAAACAAATTCAAATAACCATCTCATAAAAAATTAAGTCTTGTTGCTTTTCACTCTCTAAAGTCTCAGATCATTTAAGCAGGGGGCAAACTGTAGACCCTTAATTTTTTATCCAGTCCAGTCATATATATTTTAGTTAGTCCAAATTAATTTTTATGGTATCTTGATTAATTTTAATATTTATTTTAGTAAAAAATAGTGAAGGGAATAAAAAATAAAAAATAATAAAAAATCAAAATAACAAAAAAAAACTTGGCGACGGAAAAATCAGCGACGAAGAAATCATTGCCGAAAGACAGCGCGGGCCCATGGGCATTTCGCATACAGAATTTTTTTGTGGGCAAAATGGCCCGCAGGCCAATTTGCCCACCACTGCCACAGCCAATTATGGCATCTTTTTGGCCAGCACTATTTTTTTGCAGCTGTTTTTTTTCGCCAACGAAATTTTTCCGACGCAAATTTTTTTCGAAACCTAATGCAATTAGGTTTCAGTTTCCTTTTCTTAATGAATGTTATATTCAATGAATAAATAAGAATTAATAAAAAAAAATCTTCTATAAATAATACCAAAAACAACACAAAAAGGATCAAGAAATCGAGGAAGAAATTGGGAAGAAAATCGGGAGACAAACTGAGACCGAAACTGAGTAGGAAAGGCAGTGAATCAATCCGATTTTTTTGAGAGAGCAGAAAAACAATTCAAGCAATTCAAAGGCAGCAAAGCTTGTCTTTATTTTTGTTCATCCAGGAAGAAATTTTTGGTGGAACCAACAAACGGAGGTATGCATCAATTGTCAAAATTATTCACAGTAGCTTAAAATCATCCCATTGTTTCTTTTAATTCAAAAACCCTAGAACTTCAATTCACTTTTTCTAAAGTTTAAAAACCTTAATTCGTTGCTTTGTTTTCCAAAAAAGCTTCAAATTATTATTTTTGTTTCTTCAAAATCTCAAAACCCTAATTTCTTTTCCAAATTCTCAAAATCCTAAATTGAGTTATGTTTGTAACACCCCGATACCCTATATAAGTACTATACATATACCTAGTATACATACAGTAAGTATATAAAGTATAACGATGCCACTTGTCATTACATTTTTAAAACCTGTAACAAAGTTCAAACCATAATACGTTAATTTAAATAACATTTACAAAATCATTATCTTTATCAAAACTTCTTTTATACATATAAATATTCTCTCGTCAGAAATACATCATAATTAAAAGTTATACATGTATGCATTACCCTCTAGTTGGTCTCGACAACTCTTACTCTTCTAGTGGCATAACGAAAGACTTCACATCTTCCACCTAGTCACCTGCACGATTACACATCCGCGCTAAGCCCGAGAGCTTAGTAGTACAAATATAAAATATAAACATACATTATAAAAATATTAACATATGATGATATATCAATTCCATGTACCATTAGTTTCCTATCATGATTTTCCTTTTTAATTGCACCTTTCATATATCTCAACTCATTTCATATATGATATACATATATACATATCATTATCAGCAACCATAATCCATCATCAATCCTCACAATATATATCAATACACATATTACACTTCACACTTCATAACATTACTTTATTCACAATTCACCGATCATAAATCACATTTCCAACAGAGGCAATCATATATCTCATTTATTCATTTATTTCAACATTTGTATATCACATTGTCAACAAAGACAGACTCGGGCCCAACAGACACTAATATGCTATTCGACTTTCAGAGTTAATGCTTTGGTTTAATTATCACATTATCATTATCATTATCCCAACTAGGCTTCAAGGATTTAGGTTCAACCAAGCTTCAAGGGGAACAAAGCATGCTAAGTATCAACCCAACTTGGCTTCAAGAACCAATCCAACCTAGCTTCAAGGGTTGTAACATCTCAATTAGGCTTCAAGGACTTAGCCAACCTAACTTCAAGAGATTGTTACTAATATTAGGCATGCCACCAACAACAAACTCTGAAAATGGAATAACACATTAGCCACACAATTCATTTATTATTTCATTATCCATTCCATTCTCAATTGAATCATCATCTAGGCAAACATGCCTCAATTATCACAATTGTATCTTTATAGCTAATCACAATGGCTTCACATCACATTTGAATCATCATAGCCAATCACAATGGCTTCACAATTCTATTAAATCATCATAGCCAATCACAATGACTTCATAACCCATTTGATTCATCATTATAATATACAACATCAATTACATTAACTAAACAACATACCATTATTCAATCATATCATCTAGGCATGTTTCAATCATATCATTCACATCATTATAACTCAAAACATCAGTTCTACATTTCTTTATGTCTCAATTAACATTAAGGTAATTCATCATAAGAAATTGCATTGCACATACCTTTTTGAATGATCCACATCTCTTCCACACTATACAAGTCATAATATTAGTCACATTATTCATATAACACATTATCATTCACAAGATTCACAATGCATAACATAACATTGTTCATTTAGAATCATATGCATCATCAAATGTATGTTCAATCTCCACAAAGCAAGAAGAGCAAAGGACAATCACAGTAGCCAACACACCCAAGGGACACGGCCAAGCTTGTGGCCGTGTCTCTCAACCAAAAGCAACAGAAGCCAACATGGGTAAGGGACACGGCCGTGTCTCCTCCAAAAATCACCTCATAGACTTGGCCGTGTCTCTCAAAATTTCTTTAGTTTGGCCATGTCTCTTCCTTGGTTTGGCCGTGTCTCTCATGAATGAAACCCTAAACATAACCAAAACTCCTTTGATTGAATTAACAACACCTTATACACAACACAACCTCATTTAAATGAATGTAATCAATGTTATTAACACATATTCATCACAATATTCACATTAACACTACACTAACCATACATTCAATCAATTACCACATCAAACCCTAAAACCAACATCAATCTTCTTCTTTCAATAACAACATCTACTTAACTTACCATTTTCAAACAAAACCAACACCAATTTAACCTTTCTAACTCACAATCAATTCCAATACTCATAAACACATCTCAAACACACCAAATCATAATGTTAACAAACCACAACTCATTTCAAACTAGGAACCTCGGATTTCACCCGAAAAGGATTCAGATGAACGTTCACTTGTTGTCGGGAGTCGCCACTCAGTTTATTTTGTCTGAAGGGAAAAAACTAAGAAAACCCCTGTCTGACTCCAATTAACGCATCCAATGTAAAGGTTTCTAATCTACGAACCCAAGGATGATTCGGGGACTATGTCATGTATTTGATTAATTTGCCAAATAAGAAATGAATCCAAAAGGAAAACAGAAAGGAAGAAGAAGAGATTGTTGATAAATTGTGGACTTGCTATTTGGGGTCAATCCCAAATATGCCTACATACTCTCGTTTTTATGAGATATCAAAGCCCATGTAGTTCGAAAAAGCCTATTTAAAGGCAATTATGCGTTTATGCATGTGTGTGTGTATGCTTTGTGCATTGTCGGGCTTTTTGCCAAAATAGTGAGATTTTGAGCACTTAGTGCTAATTTTGATCAAATTTGGGTACTTGGTACCAAAAAGAATGCAATTTAGGCTCCATGCCAAAAGTTGATTGATTCGTGATTTAATGTTGAAATGTTGATTGATTAATTAATTAGGCCTTAGACCTAAAAGGATTAGGTCTTTGACCAAAAAGAAATTAAGAAGAAGGTGGAATGCTTAATGTATGCTTGAATTGACAAAAATGAATTAAGATATTACCTTGCTTAGGATTTTTCCACTTCTAAGTTCCAGATCTTGTTCTCTCAGAATATGATCCTTGCTTCCGCCAGTTCTGGCGGTCGGACCGCCAAGCTTGGCGGTTCAGCCCTCAAAAAATCTCCTGATTCTCGTTCAAACTAATTTTCTGGGAGCTGTGGACTTCCAAAAATTATTCTGAGACCATATCTGTGATCCTTGCGTCGCTCCGAACATTTCAAGTACCATGATGATATACTTTCGGTGAACTTTACATTGGACCTCCGGTCCAGCTCGGTCTTTTGCAGTCTGAGAAAATCGGCTTTTCGAGCCTCAAAATTCGAGTGTTCACAATTGCCCCCCACTGGGGTCCATAAAAATGATTTATGGAGCACAGTGGTCGTCAGAAATGAGAATTTTGAGCGAGGTGCAAAAAGACCCGCGTTTTCATCTTTTCCTTATAAATTGGCTCATTTCAAATCAATTTTCATTTGCTTTCACTCCTACTTCTTTCCTTTCCTTTCCTTTAAACTTTCTTTCAACGATGGATTTCACTGGCTTTGAAGATTTCGAGATCCCACTCCCTCCTTGCAATCTTTTACTTGATGAGGAGAAGCACAGCTCTCGGACCGGCTGCTATGAGGTAAGTACCTTCCTCTTTACTTATCTAGTATGCATGTTTAGGAATTTTGTTTATTTCTAGTAAGGAACTTAGAAACAAACTTTTATGAATCTTTCCTTTACATATACTAGTAATGAATCAAGAGTAATACCAAGTTTCACCATGTTCTGCCATCAGTAATTATTTCTAGTAAAGAACTTAGAAATAACCATCTAGGAAGTCACCCGGCTGGGGATAGAACTTAAATTTTCCTGAAGTTGCCCCCCAAATTATCCACAATAATTAATTTTTTTTTTGGACACTTAGATTAGGATATCCACCGCCGAGAGACCCATGAGCACTATTCCGGCTTATATTTTTGAGGCCGGTCATCCGGTGGGAGATCTAATCAAGCCCGCTTTCCTCCACCATTTGAGGACTATAGATGCGGGCAGAGATATCCACAGGGAGTTGATCTGCGCGCTGGCTGAGCGATGGTGGCCCACTACTGATACCTTTCATTTTGCTTGGGGGGAGATGACAATGACACCTACCGACTTTTCCGTCATTTCTGGGATTCCCTCCGGCGTTGAGATGGTGGAGTACTACAATGACTGGCGGCATGACATCTCTTCAGCCGACATGGTCACTCTGATCGGGGTTGACTATCCTCGACATCAGGCGCCCCGCTGCATTCAGCGAAGGTGGCTAGTAGAGCAGGCGCCAGCCATCTATACCGGCTATGAGGAAGGCGATCTTACTGCTGATCAGGTGGCCAGGTTCACCCTGATACTCCTGTTTGCTAGCTCCTTCTTAGCAAACAGGAAGGACGCAGTGAATCTCAATGTGCTGTAGAGTCTAACCGACCTGACACGACTTTAGACATATGATTGGGCTAGCATGATGCTGTGTAAATTGTATGACGACATGTCAGACCTCTGCTATACCCACATTACTCCATGTGGCCTGTACTACTTCTGGGAGGTAATGTAAAGAACATTTCCTTCTCCTTACATATACCGACTCTGATATTTTCTTCATTTTTCCAGACTTGGGCTTACGAGTACTTTCCTGATGCCGCCCCCTTTCTTCGTGAGCCACTTGCCCCTGTAGATCCTCTTTCTCCCATTGCTTGGAGGTGGTATAAAGAGAAGATAGCAGTACTAAAGGGGAAGCTTCCTATCAGAGAGCTGAGATCGTTCTTCGACAGCTGCTCCATAAACGCGGTAAATATTTTCTCCTCATCCTTATTTATTGTATTAGAGAAAATGATTCACTAACATAATAAATTTTTACAGGTAGCATTTACAGCGATGTCTAGCCGGTTGGTAGAGTGGATTGCTCAAGATCACAGTTTTCAGCGATCCCAGTTCCTGACTCACCGTCGATCCATACTTCCCCATCCAGAGTATCGACGGTACTATCTCGCTGAGAGAGTGGCCTTCCAGATTGCTGCCTTCCGTACATGTCCCTTAGACCCCCTGATGACATGCTATCTGTGACGCTTCTGCCTATTACAGCGTTCCAGTATGAGGGCAATCCCTTCGAATTGGCCCTTGCCCCAGAAGAGGAAGATTATGATCTCTACTGTCTTCATCGACTGATGCCACGCAATGGGGCACGGTTCGATTCTGTGCCACCTTATAGGTCCTCCCACTCTTCGGCCCCATCTTCGAGCACTCTGGGAGACCATCCCTCTTCCAGCTGGCAAGCTAGCAGACCTTCTTCCTCTAGGGCTGAAGCTTCCGCCTTCAGGGCTAGACCATCACACACTGGAGCAAGCAGCAGTTCATTGCATTTGAGGCCTCCCTCATCCGTCCTTGCGGCTACTGGTGAACTGGACCCTGCTTTAGCCGACTTGAGGCTGCCATATGCTGTTCGTTATCATGCACCTGATGGTTGGGTGACCCGGCCAATTAGTGCGGAGCTTGTACCCTATCAGAGCCTTGTTCACATCACTCAGGTATATCCTTATAGAACTTTTCATGAAAAAGATTCATAAAAGTTTCTTGAAATTGATTGCGATTGTCCTTTTTTCAGGTACCTGAGGGCCTAGTTGCTGAAATGGCGGCAATGATCACTGCTTTCTCGGATGAGCTGACAGGTGCTTGGACTGATGCTGCTTATGAGAGACCGAACAGGCCGCAAAGACGAAGAGCCCGGCGCTGAATCCTCATATTTGTCTTGGACTATATTTGTAGTATTTGAATTGTACTCTGTACTTTTCATATTTTTCGCCTGTCATTTGAACTTAAATATAAACCTGCACTAATTTGTTAGTATTAACAGCAGATATGCATGAATGATGTTTTTTTTTTTTTTAGAAATCTATTTTCAAAAATAAATCCCTGAAATAACCCCAAAAATACTACCTAAAATAATCTAAACAGGGTCAAAACACAAGAATTTCATAAAAATAAGATAAAAATAACAAAAATGAGAATCGAAACTGTGCGGCGGCGGTCGAGCCGCCGGTCTGGCGGGTCGACCACCATGGCCGGCGGTCGGACCGCCGGGGAGGCGTCAGGGGCAGTATATGTATACGAAAAAAACAAAATTTTGAGAGTATTTTTTGCCAGAAACAGATTTTTCACTGCAGGACTTTTTTATTTCCCCCAACAATGAATCCTCTTTTTAACCACGTGATGCATAACTGGACCAAGAGCCTCCACAATGTCGAAAGGATCAATATGGGAAGGTATGGACTGAAAGCCGTTGCTACCCTTAGAGGTGTAGCTGTGGATTGGGATTTCTTGAATGCTTGTATTAAATTTTGGGATCCTCAAGCCCACATTTTCAGATTTGGTGCTCGAATGGAGGAAATGTGTCCTCTTTTTGAGGAGTTTTGCTCAATCATTGGATGTGACCCCAATGCCCCTCTTGTAAGGCATGAGGTCCAAGTTGGTTTTGTGGGATCTTTTCAGAGACTTTTCAACCTTAGCAGGCCTCAAGCTCAAGCTATGATCATGGATGGGAGTAAGGCGATGCTGCTTCCCTTGATTGATGAATTCCTGACTACCAACTTCGAAGATGAGGTTCAACTGAAACACAGAATGCGAGCTTTCATTTTCTGCCTGTTAGCCGGGTTTCTTTTCAACCGTGATCCCGGCTTTGGAGATTTGAAGCTTTGCCCCATGGTCAGGCAGATGGAAGAACTTAATTGCATCGGTGGTATGATTCTGGCTGAGACTATTCAGAGTCTTGACAGAGCTGTACTCGGGTTTGAGAGCTGGACTGTCACCCCGATCATTCTTCAGGTAATTTTGTTATACCTTTTGCTTCTTCTAATTTCATTCTCTCTCTTTTTTTATTTGTAAATAGAAAGGATCTATTTTTTCAGGTTTGGCTGAGAGACCATCTCCGAGTGGTTGCTGCTCCCAACGCCTTGACTTATAACCCTTCTCAGTACCGCACCAGGAGAATCCAGATTTCTTTTCCCTCCATGGATAAGTGGGCTATCTGGTTGTTTGAGCTTGGACCAGACGAATTGCTATGGTTTGTGCCTTGGTATAGAATTCCTCGCTTCATGGAGGCAAATGCAATGCACAACCATGTCTATCTCCTTGGTTTCACTCACAGCACATGGTATAGTGCTTCTCGGGTCCTTAGACAGATGGGGATTGATCAGAGGGTTCCCCTTCCTGTCGGGCTTACCATTGCTTCCCCTATTACCCCCGGAGTTACTCGAGTTGTTCTACAGACTTGGGTCAGAGACCATCAGATGATCAGGCCTTTTGCTGAGCCTTCCCTTGTTCAGCCTACTCTGGAGTACAGAACCTGGTTTATAGCTGAAGTTTGGCCCGTTGAGAAACCCAGGAGGTATGCCTTGCTGCAGGAGTTAGAGGGAGAGGAGGTGGTTCCACTTAGCAAGGAGAAGACAGATGTCATACAGAGCTCCGGAACTAAGGAAGATACTGAAGACTCTACCCCAAGTAGGAGGCGTAGGATTTAGGCCCTAGGGTTGACTCTATTGTTTGTTTTTTATTGGGTTGCCTTTTTACTCTTTTTTTTTTTTACATTTTGGGGTTATGACTTGACTTTTTGATTGGTTGGATATTTCATGGGATGAACGACACTTTTTGTAACAAATGAAGAATGATTCTTAATGAATAACTTTTTGTTTGCTTTCCAAGCATTATCTACTTTATTTATTTGCTCTAATTTTTGCCTAAGCCGTCCTTTCGGATTTTCAACTTAGCGAGCTCTTACCCATTCTTGCCTAAGCTGCCCTTTGTGGGTTTCCAACTTAGCGGGATTTATTTATTTATTTTATTATTATTATTTTATTATTATTTATTTTTTTATGTTGGCAAAAGAAAAATGAATCAATGATTTTTATTAAAATTTAGACCGTGCTCAAGGAGAGCTGCCTACATATCTCGAATTAGTTTGCGAGAATCAGGTCTAATGTAGTTCCTTACAATGCATGATTATATATAATATTTCTTTAATTGATCCAGATTGCATGGGTTTGTGAACTCCAGACCATCCAAATCAGACAAGACGATGGCTCCGCCAGAAAGCATTTTCTTCAAAATGTAGGGTCCCGCCCAAAGAGGACGAAACTTCCCACGAGGATCTATAACAGGTGTTCTGATTTCTTTCAGAACCAAACAACCTTCTTCCAACTTTCGATCTTTGACCTTTTTATTGAAATGACAGGCCATTCGCCTCTGATACGCTTGAATCTGATGTAGAGCTTGAAGTCTTTTTTCATCCAAACCCAACAACTGATGATGATAATTGCTGATCCATTCAGCTTCATTTATCTGACTTTCTTGAATTATCCTCGCCGATTGAACTTCCAGTTCAATGGGGAGTACTGCTTCCATTCCGTATACCAGGGAATACGGGGTTGCCCCAGTAGGAGTTCTAATTGATGTTCTATATCCCCACAAAGCCAGCGGTAACTTCTCATGCCAACGCCTATGTTCCTTGATCATTTTTTGTATGATCACCTTTATAGACTTGTTCCCTGCTTCTACAGCTCCATTTGTTTGAGGTCTATAAGGAGAGGACTTATGATGCTGGACATTCTTATCCTTCAAGAGCTTAGCAAATTCTGCTTGGAAATGAGTTCCATTATCAGTGATAATCTCAAATGGCGTTCCGTACCGACAAAGGATGTTGGTTCGGACAAACTGTACTGCCTTTTTGGTGTTTAATTCTGTATAGGAAGCTGCTTCAACCCACTTTGTGAAGTAATCCACTGCTACCAGGATAAATTGATGTCCATTCAAGGCTTTTGGATGTATTTTGCCAATTATATCTATTCCCCAAGTAGCGAAGGGCCATGGAGAAGTGATCAGATTCAGGGCAACGGGAGGTTGCTTCTGCATCTTAGCAAATATCTGACACTGATGGCATTCTTGCACAAATGCCACGTAGTCTGCATTCATGGTGGACCAATAATATCCTAGATTGGCAATTTTTTGAGCCAAGGCGATCCCATACATGTGTGGTCCTGATTCGCCACCATGTACCATTTCCATTATCTGCTTTGCCTCTGCTTCATTCACACACCTTAGGTGCATTCCATTCCAACTCCTCTTGTAGAGGATATCTCCATTAAGAACGTAACCTGTGGCTAGCTGCCTTATGGCCCTCTGATCAACCTTTGATGACCCCTCCGGATAACTTTCGTCCTTGAGATAACTCTTGATATCCCAAAACCATGGTTTACCATCGGCCAAATGCATTATATGGGCGGGCTGTTTCTGAAGTTGAACTTTTAATGGACGAACGACTTTCCCCTCCTTTATATTGATCATGGAAGCTAAAGTAGCCAGGGCATTAGCAAACCGATTCTTTGCTCTTGGGAGATATTCGAAGGACAAATCATCGAATTATTGTGCCAAATGATCGAGACGTTGTAGGTAAGGAACCAAACGCTCTTCTCTTATTTTCCATTTCCTTAAAGCTTGTGATACTATTAAAATAGAATCACCGTAGACCTTTAGGTTCTCAATCCCTAATTCCAGAGCGGTCTCAAGCCCATTGATGCAAGTTTCATATTCTGCTTCATTGTTTGTGCAACTAAAGTCAAGTTTAACTGAAAATGGAATGTACTCTCCACAAGGAGTTTTGAACACAATCCCAATTCCATTTCCATGATAATTGGATGCCCCATCAAAATACATCTCCCAAAGACTTCTTTCCACATTCAAGAGGTCTTCGTCTGGGAAATTCATTTCTCGCATCTCATCTTTTACAGGTAATTCTGCTAACTGGTCAGCTATTGCCCCACCTTTCACAGCTTTCCTTTGAATGAACTTTAAGTCAAAAGCTGCCAATGTTGACACCCACTTTGCCATTTTGCTGTCCAAAATAGGCCTCTCCATAAGGAATTTCAAGGGACTCTGTTCTGCGATGACACAAGTAGTGTAAGAAGACAAGTAGTGTTGTAACTTCGTACAAGCCCAATACAATGCTAAACACAACTTCTCAATCTTGTTATACTTTAACTCATAGTCCAACATCCTTTTGCTGAGGTAGTAAATTGCATTTTCCACCTTTGTACTTTCGGCCTCTTGAGCTAGCATTGCACCCATGGCTTCATCTGTTACAGACAAATACAAGAGCAGAGGCTTTTCCATTCTGGGAGGTTATAGAATTGGCGGACTTAACAAGTATTCTTTGATCTTGTCGAAGGCCTTTTGGCAGTCTTCATTCCATTCTTGTGAAGCGCCTTTCCTTAGTAGCTTAAAGATTGGACCACAAGTCTCTGCCAATTGTGATATGAATCGACTGATATACTGTAATCTACCTAGCAAGCGTCGAATCTCTTTTTCTGTTCTTGGCGGAGGCATTTTCAGAATAGCCTTTGACTTTGCTGGATCAACCTCTATTCCTCTCTTGCTGACCAAATACCCCAAGAATAAGCCTGATGTTGCTCCAAACAGGCACTTTGCAGGATTAAGTTTCAAATTGTACTTGCGGAGTCTAAGGAAGAACTTCTCAAGTGCTTCAACGTGTCCTTCTGGAGATTTTGACTTAACAATCATATCATCAACATACACTTCTACTTCTTTGTGAATCATGTCATGAAAGACTGTTGTCGCCATCCTTTAGTAGGTAGCCCCTGCATTTATCAACCCAAAAGGCATAACCCTGTAGCAGAAAGTGCCCCATTCTGTAATGAAAGCTGTCTTCTCTTTGTCTGGTGGGTGCACTAGGATCTTATTGTACCCAACCGCGAGGTCAGTCATGGAAACCATCATATGCCCAGCCATCCTGTCTATCAGCAAATCGATGTGTGGTAGTGGAAAATCATCCTTGGGACAGGCCTTATTCAAATCTCTATAGTCAACACACATCCTGACCTTTCCATCTTTCTTCGGGACTGGTACGATGTTTGCTAACCAGGAAGGGTAGGCAATTGGTTCTATGAACTTATTGTCCAGTTGCTTGGCAACCTCCTCTTTAATTTTCAAAGACCATTCAGGCTTCATTCTTCTCAATTTCTGCTTAACCGGCTTCGCATCTGGGTATAGTGGAATCTTATGAACTGCTATGGCTGGTCTATTCCCGTGACATCACTTGCCTTCCACATAAAGCAGTCGACAGATCTTCTGATGCACTCAACAACCTGTTCCTTATTCACACAATCATATGCAATGTATGTATGTTCATTTTCTTTGCCAATTATTATCTTTTCATTCGTTTCTTTTATTTCATTTATTTCATTTTTGCTAGATAATACTTGGAAAGCAAAAGAGACAGGGTAACCAGAAATTTGAATATTTTCATTAATAATGGCGGAGTCATCCTCCAGAGTTACATTACATTTGACATTATGGTTTTTTATTCCTGAAGCTAAGGAAGACTCAGAACTGGACTCTAACTCGGTGTTTGACTCGAGTTTTGACTCAGTACAAGACTCAGGTTCAGGGTGTGACACATGACTAGGTTTAACTACAGCAGCTTGTCCCTCCTCGGCATACCAGCTCATCAGTGGTCCATCTGTGGTCTTGATCAGCTTTGTGAAGTCCCTTTTGTCCCCAAAATTGGTTATCATAGCAACCTCATCAAAGAGACTAGGCCGCATGAAATCTTCCACTTGTGGTTCAGTTATAGGTTCTGGCTCTTCTTCCTTCAACACTAAAACATCAGTGAACATCTCAAAACCTAGTAATCGCTTCCCAGTCATAGGAGAATAGAATGGCTCCTGAAAACCACAGTAAGGAACTGTTTTCCCAGGTTTGCAGAAGTGACCATTCAGAGTTTTGAAGTAAGGGCGCATTTTGAGGCTTCTTGCCCCCCAATTCTTCTTTTTCTTCCTTCCTTGCTCAAACTCTTCTATCTCCTCATCTGTGGGTTTATACCCCAGGCCAAAAAGTTCCCCTATTTTTAGGCTCTTCCCATGGCCGCACTACGGGTGTTTTCCTCCCAGACTTTACCATTTCCTTTCCGGGCAGCAGACCTACCCTTAACATCATTCCCACCAGGAAATTGATTTGGACCTCCCCAAAATCATATAAGATAAATGGCCCTTTGGGCCTCTCTCCTTCAATGCATTGGACTGTATCATAATGGAAACCAGTCAAGGACATGGCAGTTTCGCCAGGAACAACCTCAAAGAGAGACTGATCCATGGTTCTCTTGTTGATTTCACAGGTATCCCCTTTGATAGTGATAATTTTTCCTTCAAAAGGAAGCTTAAGTTTTGGGTGTAATGAAGATGGTACAGCATTAATCTGATGAATCCACGGCCTTCCAAGGAGGAGATTAAAGCTTGTGGGTACATCAATGACTTGGAAGGGCACTCCCATTTTCACCGGCCCAATAGCAATTTCCAGAGTGGCAACACCCAAAATTTCTCTTCGAGTGTTATCATATGCTCTAACAATCTGATCAGAAGGTGTAAGATCTGTAGCTTCCAACCCTAGACAGCTTGCTACCTTTAAGGGACATACATTTAAGGCTGACCCATTATCAATGAGAACCATGGGTACAGTCTTTCCCCCAGTTTGTATGGTGATGTATAGAGCATCATTGTGTTTGCTGCCATCTTCTGGTAGGTCTGTATCAGAAAATCAGATACTCAATGCCTTGGTTGATTGAGTCAAAGTGGCCACCAAGGCTTCTGGTGTCACGACCCAATTTGTACATATGTACAGTACGTCCATGTACAGTAAGAGGAACCCTCCCGAGAAGCTACTCAAAAGCGCGAAGTGAAGGGAAGTTCTGTAAAATTGAAAGGACCTATTTGAAAAGATTGTAAAGTTTTGGGGAGGTGACCGTAATTACCAAAAGTTGTTTCGGAGGTCCTTAATAGTGCACATAACAGACTCCATAAATGGAAAGTAGAGAAAAATCGGACAGTAACGGTGCGACACGGTTTTTCCCGAAAAAGCACGGTTTGGAAGATATAGGGGATTTTGACCAGGGGCATCATGGTCATTTTTAAAAGTGTCTCGAAAGTAATAAAGGATCTCAAAAATGAAAAGTAGAGGAAAAACTGAGTCAAAAAGTGTACCACAGCATTCGGCGAAAGTGCGCGGTTTAAAAGTTACGAACGAGTAACCGCCGGAGGGTATTTTGGTCTTTTCACACCTTAGAGCATAAAATTACAGCACAATGAGGTTGAGGGGCCAAAATATAATTAAGATGAAGTCCAAGGGCTTGGGTTGTAAATAAATTAAAGGAGACATTTGGACCAATGAGAATTGGCCATTTTCTCACATATGTGTACCAATGGGAAATCAACATCTACACCATGACCTATCAACCTCTCTTGGCTGCCATTTGGAGGAGAGAACACCACAAAAATAAAGCCAAGAACTCTCTTTGTTCTTGCTTGGCCGAAAATAGGAGGAAGGAAAAAGAGAGAGAGATTGTTTTTCTTTTCACGTAGCCAAATTTGGAGAATTGGGAGAGATTGCAAACTTTGGTGGAGAATAAGATTTTGAGGAAATCAAGAAGTGAGAGAGAAGGAAGCAAAGAAGACATAAAAGAACTAGAAACAAGTGAAAAGAATTAAGGTTTGGTACTTAAATCATTGCCTTTTCAATTAATTCACATATTTTGCATTATGGGATTTTTGAAATGGTTTTGAAATGATGTTATTATGTGTGGTAAATATGTGGGAAAGTGCTCTTGAACCATTTGTAATCAATTGATTATGAAAAGAATGAAAACAAAACAAACTAGCTAAATTTATGCAATTATTCATAAACTTTGATGAGTTTTTAATCACTCCTTTGGTTTGATTTTTGGAAGAGGGACCTTTAGTCCTTCAATGGTATCACAAAAGGATTCTAAAAATCAATTTTGCAAGAAAAAAATGAATTTTCCTCAAGTTTGGAAAATTGGGCCGAATGGTCCCTTTTGGGCACCATTCTGCAGCTTTCATTTTGGGCAGTCCGTTGAAGGGGCAAACGAAAGAATTTTTCGACGAAATTTTACATGCATTTATTTAACTTATGAAAGTGTTTTCCTGCAAAAATTCAGCCAAAAATAAGTTTGTTTACTTGGTCAAAACCGTTGCCAAAGTTGACTGATTTTCAGCAGTAAAAACAGATTTTACCATTTAGTGGTCGCGTGCCATTGCGTTGCCGATTTTACGCGCCGCGCTACTATTCCTTTGGTCATTTTTCTAAATGTGTTAAAACTTGAATATTATGATATGGATTGATGTTAAATCATATAAAATGACATGAAGGAGAATTGGAAATGATCAGAAAGGCATTATGACAAGCTATTCCGACAATACATGCATTATGGACAAATCATGGCTTATTGAATATCATGATCAAAGTAATTTAATAAATTCTTTATGCTCTACTTGGTTATGACAGAACCCTTGAGATAAGGGTATGATGCATCATACTATTACTGCAGTACTGCTTATGACATGATATGATATTCTGGCTGAAGGCCGATGATTACAATGATATGATCAATGATGCAATGATAATGGCCATTGGCACATGTGCAAGAAATATGATGAAAGATAATGAAATATGATCATGATGAGATATGTTTATCACGACTCTTCCTTATACGCTGATGTTCTGTTAGACCAGTAGAGCACCTAAATTGATAAAAGCAAAATGAGTAATTTATAAATTCAGAATATGGGATTTAATCTTTTATCATTATGTTTATATCTTATTCATTTAATTAAAGTATTCAAATGCATGTTTTGAATTACTCATTTATTTTATTTATGAAATGCAATGATTTATGTACCCACTAAGCAAACGCTTAGCGAGTTTAGTTTCCTTTCTAAACTCGTAGGTTGAGCAAGAAGCTGGTTTCTACAGTGTTCCGAGCAGCTGGTGTTGGCAACTCTTCGGATAGAAAGATATTATAAGTAATGTAACTAGAATGGCATGTACATATGTTAGTGTAACTAAGAATTGTATGTATGACTAGTAAAAGACCATAGTACGTGTGCTAAGTATATTAACTAATGTTTGTTGTATGAATTAGTGTGTATGGATGTGTGTATAGAAGTGTGAAACTTTAATGCAGGTTGTAGTGGAGGGTATAAGGAGTTCGACTATGGAAGTGTTTGAGATTGATTGAGATTGTTGGATTGAGAACAAAATTGTTTTAAAAAAAAATCAGTTTTGGCGACACTTGGGACCCCTAAATATAGGGGAAACTCTGGCAAAATTTTTTAAAACTCTACACTTAAAATTGGCTAAGTAAAATATTAAGACACAATCATTATGAGATAACAGTCCATCTTGGTCTATAAACGTAGGCTGAGATGGGGTGTTACATTTAGTGGTATCAGAGCATAGGTTTAGTCGATTCTGGATAGTTAGTTGAATCAAACTGTGAATGCATGACACATAGGCTTAGGAAGGGAATTTTAATAAGCTGATGTTTATGTTTATGATACTTATTAGTGGTATTGTGTTATTGAGAACAGGAGTGAAGATGAGTGATTCGAAGCAACCAGCTAAATTGGTTTTAGGTCCTAAACCTTATTCTCGGGCCAGCACAAGTGAGGAACAAGCCATAGATAAGAAGCTTTTTGAATTGGGAAAGGAGAATCTGCGCCAGAAAATTAAAATAGAAGCCAGAGAGCGGGAAATAGCAGAGTTGAAAATGGAAGTATTTAGAATGAAGAGGAAACAGGAGGAGCAAGAGGAAGTAATAGATCAGCTGAGAGACTTGAGACTTCAGGACCGGGAAGACTTAGTGTTAGCCCTGGATAATGTTAGGCTCTTGATAGAAGATGTTAGGGCGTTACAAGTGGATAAGAGGCAAACTACAGTAGAGCTTGAGAATGTGAATCGTTTGGCTAGGACCTTGCAAGGAAGGGTAGAGATGTTACAGGATAGAATGGACGAACTCCCTCGTAACCTTCCTAGAGTTCAGTCTAACGAGGTAGATCCAGATCCGATGGAGTTTGCTTCAGATAGTGCTACCTTTCCCCTAGCTCCTACTTATTGAGCTGTGATGGGCTGATGATTTTGCTACCCCTTTGGGTTATGTATATAAGCGGATAAAAATGCAACAGTAGATAGGCCATTTTGTTGTAAATAGGTATAAATAGGCCATAAGTAGGAGTATGTGATGATGTATGTTAAATATGTATGAAACACGATTATGTGAATAAATAAGGTTATGTTTATATTAAGTGTATGATCTGAAATTACGATTGGAATTTATCTATGTACATGCCATATAGGAAATTTTATAGGTCAAGCCAAACCAGCAGCTAACTTTATTATGATATACATGTATATGATTGTAGAATGTCGCAAGAAGTTGAATCACAGAGAGCCGTAGACGAGGAGGGCGAGTCACGTGCCTCCGTGCCTATAAATGTAGAGGAGAATTTTGAAAATATGCCACAACCAGCAGCGGCGGCCGCGGAAGGCCCCGATGCTTATTTACGACAAATGGCAGCAGCATTTCAACGAATGGCAGGAATGGTACCTGCTGCTACCGAAAGAGAGAAAAAGCCCCCAATCGAGAAATTAAGGAGATATGGAGCTAAGGAATTTAAAGCTAGTAGGGAAGAAGGATATGAAGAAGCGGAATACTGGTTAGATAGTACTATTAGAGCATTGGATCAATTAAGGTGCACGCCAGAGGAAAGATTTATTTGTGCCACATCTCTTTTGGTTGAAGAAGCGTACATTTGGTGGGAGACTACGCAGCAGCGAGTGCCACCAGAACAGCAGACATGGGAATTTTTCCAAACCGAGTTTAGGAAGAGATATATCACCGAGGCATACTTAAATGCAAAAAGAAATGAATTCACGTACTTAAAGCAAGGAAGAATGACGGTATCCGAGTATGAAAAAGAGTTCACTCGTCTTAGTAAATACGCGAGGAGAATGATAGAAACAGAACAGGAAAGATGCCAGAGATTCTTAGAAGGATTAAACAATGAAATCAAAGTGCAATTGGTAGTCATAGATATATCAGAATTTTCCAAGCTTGTTGCAAAGGCTTTGGACGTTGAGAAAGTACAAGTGGATGAGAGGAATAGGCACCAGCGCATGCAGCAAAAAAGAACACAAACTCGAGGCCTAGGGGGACCTCAGCAAGCCCGAAAGAGATTCAAGGGAGGAAGTAGTTCTATGCAACAAGGCGGGCGATTTCAGAATCAGAGGTCAGGCCGAGGTATGAGTTATCAAACATCTGTAGCCAGTGCACCGGGGTCGTTTGGAAGAGGCTTCGGAAGAGGATTAAGTAGAGGCCGAGGAAGAAGTAATAATCCAGGAATTAGTGAAGGATTTGGAAGAAACACAAGTTTTGAAAGATATACTTTTCCTCTATGTGAACATTGTGGACGGAAACATGGAGGCGAATGTTGGTATTTAACTGAAGGATGCTGGGAGTGTGGAGCACTAGACCATATAAAGGTGAACTGCCCTAAAATACAGATGACTACTCCTGCACCAACAGAGAGGTCACAGCTTATCTTTGGCAGAGGCCGAGGTAGAGGAAGAGGAGGTAATCCAAATTTTCAAAAGGCACAATCAGAGACTATTAACCAGCCTAGTACAAGTGCACCAGCAAGGGTATATGTGATGAGAACCCGAGAAGAAGAAGAAGCACCGGACGTCATTGTTGGTACGTTTTATATGTTCAACAAACCTGTACATGCTTTAATTGATCCCGGATCCACACATTCGTACATATGCATGCATAGTGAGAATTTAGAAGGATTACCAGTAGAATATGTCAAGTCCGGTATACTAGTTACAAACCCTATAGGAGATGAAATAGTTACGAACAAAGTAATCAAAGAATGCCCTATAGGGATACACGGAAGGGTATTTCCTGGAAATTTGTTGGAATTACCATTTCGGGAATTTCACATAATTTTAGGAATGAACTGGTTAGCAAAGCATAAAGCAATAGTTGACTGTGAGAAGAAAAGAGTGACGCTCCATACCCCTTGCGGAGAGGAAGTGACAGTAGTCGGAAAAAGAGGCGACTATTTGAACAACATAATATCGGCAGTGACGGCAAGGAAGCTAATACAAAAAGGATGCGAGGCATATCTAGTAAGCGCCATGGAAGCAAAGAAAGACGCTACTAGGATCCAAGACATACCATCGGTGCGTGATTTTCCCGATGTTTTCCCAGATGAGCTACCCGGATTACCACCTAAGAGAGAAGTGGAATTCACCATAGATGTTTATCCGGGAGCTGCACCAGTGTCGATTGCCCCATACCGAATAGCGCCAGCGGAACTCAAGGAATTGAAGATGCAATTACAAGAGTTACTCGACAAAGGCTTTATACGACCAAGCGTTTCCCCATGGGGTGCACCAGTACTTTTCGTCAAAAAGAAAGATGGATCTTTAAGGCTATGCGTGGATTATCGACAGTTGAACAAACTCACAATCAAGAACAAGTATCCACTACCACGCATTGACGATTTATTCGATCAACTCAAAGGAGCCAGTGTATTTTCAAAGATAGATCTCCGATCGGGATACCATCAGCTGCCAATTAAGGAGGGGGACATTTCAAAGACTGCTTTCAGAACTCGGTACGGACATTATGAGTTTCTTGTAATGCCTTTTGGGCTTACAAATGCACCAGCGGTATTTATGGATTTGATGAATCGAATTTTCCATCCGTACCTTGACCAATTCGTAGTGGTGTTTATAGATGACATTCTTGTGTATTCAAAGAACAAAGAAGAGCATGATCGACACCTCCGCATTGTATTGCAAACATTGAGAGAAAAACAACTATATGCCAAGCTCAATAAGTGTGAATTTTGGCTGGAAGAAGTGACATTCTTGGGACACATTGTAACTGCTGAGGGCATCAGAGTGGATCCTAAGAAAATAGAAGCTATTTTGGATTGGAAACCGCCAAGGACAGTAAAAGAAGTGAGAAGTTTCCTAGGATTGGCAGGATACTATCGACGATTCGTGAAAGGATTTTCCATTATCGCCGCCCCAATGACCAAGTTGCTTCGGAAGAATGCTAGATTTCAGTGGACAGATGAATGTCAAAGAAGCTTTGAGAAACTAAAAGGAAAGCTAACAAATGCCCCGATACTCACGCAACCATTGTCCGGTAAGGATTTTGTGATATACAGCGATGCATCGCACATTGGCTTAGGTTGTGTACTCATGCAAGAAGGTAAAGTGGTCGCGTATGTTTCCCGGCAACTTAAACCATACGAGAAGAATTATCCAACACACGATTTAGAATTGGCAGCTATTGTATTGGCATTCAAGACATGGAAACATTACCTGTATGGAGAAAAATGCTACATTTATACAGATCACAAAAGCTTAAAGTATCTGCCAACACAAAAGGACCTCAATTTGCGACAAAGGAAATGGATCCAAATTTTGGTAAACTATGACTATATCATAAACTATCATCCAGGAAAGGCGAACGTCGTTGCTGACGCACTTAGTAGGAAATCAATGCAAGCTTTAAGGGCTATGAGGATCAGTTTGAGACCAACCAAAGAAGGAGCACTGCTAGCAGAAATGCAAACACGACCCACGATTTTTCAGGAAATCCACCAAGCACAACAAAAAGATAAACAAGTCCAAAAATGGATCAAGCAAGTACAAGAAGGAAAAAGTACAAAGTTTCAAATTTCAAGAGACGGTAGTTTATATTACGAAAGTCGGACAATAATACCAGCAACAGGAGATATAAAAAAGAAGATTCTTCATGAAGCCCACAGTAGTTCTTACGCAATGCACCCAGGGGCTACAAAAATGTACCAAGACTTGAAGAAATTTTATTGGTGGCCAGGAATGAAGGGAGACATCGTAGATTTCGTAACTAAGTGTTTGACATGCCAGCAAGTGAAAGCAGAACATCAAGTGCCATCAGGACTATTATAGCCAATTAAAATTCCGACATGGAAATGGGATCGCATCACTATGGATTTCGTCACAGGATTGCCAATGACGAGAGATAAACATGACGATGTATGGGTAATTGTCGATCGATTAACTAAGTCAGCTCATTTTCTGCCTGTGCGAATGGACTATTCAATGGATAAATTGGCAGAAATATACGTCAAAGAGATTGTACGATTGCATGGAGTCCCGACATCCATTATTTCGGACAGAGATCCACGGTTCACTTCGAACTTTTGGAGAAAGCTCCAAACAGCCCTCGGAACCCAAGCAAGCTATAGCACTGCTTTTCATCCTCAAACGGATGGGCAATCTGAAAGAGTAATTCAGATTTTGGAAGACATGATGAGAGCGTGTGTTATGGATTTTAAAGGCAGCTGGGATAAGTACCTAAGCCTAATGGAATTCGCATATAACAACAGCTACCAATCCAGCATACAGATGGCACCCTATGAAGCATTGTACGGAAGAAAGTGTAGAACGCCAGTATGTTGGACAGAACTAAGTGAGGAAAAAGTTCTTGGACCCGACATTGTAAAGGAGACTCAGGAGAAAGTTAACATCATTCGAGATAGACTAAAGGTTGCATCAGATAGACAGAAGTCGTACGCAGACCTGAAACGAAAAGACATAGAATTTGCAGTAGGGAACAAAGTTTTCCTTAAAGTTTCTCCATGGAAGAAAGTACTGAGATTTAAGCAGAAAGGCAAGTTAAGTCCCAGATTCATTGGACCATACGAAGTCATCGAACGTATAGGCCCAGTAGCTTATCGGTTAGCCCTACCACCCGAACTGGATAGGATACATAATGTTTTTCATGTTTCAATGTTACGACGATATCGTTCAGACCTTGCACACATCATCAAGACACAAGATATCGAGGTCCAGCCCGACTTGACTTATGAAGAGGAGCCAGTGAAGATTTTGGCACGAGAGGTTAATGAATTGAGAAATAAGAAAATTCCTCTGGTTAAAGTATTGTGGAGAAATCATAAGATAGAAGAGGCAACCTGGGAAAGAGAAGAAACTATGAAGCAGCAATACCCGCATTTGTTTACAACTGACTAGCTTCGGGACGAAGCTTAAATTTTAGAGGGGAAGAAATGTCACGACCCAATTTGTACATATGTACAGTACGTCCATGTACAGTAAGAGGAACCCTCCTGAGAAGCTACTCAAAAGCGCGAAGTGAAGGGAAGTTCTGTAAAATTGAAAGGACCTATTTGAAAAGATTGTAAAGTTTTGGGGAGGTGACCGTAATTACCAAAAGTTGTTCCGGAGGTCCTTAATAGTGCACATAACAGACTCCATAAATGGAAAGTAGAGAAAAATCGGACAATAACGGTGCGACACGGATTTTTCCGAAAAAGCACGGTTTGGAAGATATAGGGGATTTTGACCAGGGGCATCATGGTCATTTTTAAAAGTGTCTCGAAAGTAATAAAGGATCTCAAAAATGAAAAGTAGAGGAAAAACTGAGTCAAAAAGTGTACCACAGCATTCGGCGAAAGTGCGCGGTTTAAAAGTTACGAACGAGTAACCGCCGGAGGGTATTTTGGTCTTTTCACACCTTAGAGCATAAAATTACAGCACAATGAGGTTGAGGGGCCAAAATATAATTAAGATGAAGTCCAAGGGCTTGGGTTGTAAATAAATTAAAGAAGGAGACATTTGGACCAATGAGAATTGGCCATTTTCTCACATATGTGTACCAATGGGAAATCAACATCTACACCATGACCTATCAACCTCTCTTGGCTGCCATTTGGAGGAGAGAACACCACAAAAATAAAGCCAAGAACTCTCTTTGTTCTTGCTTGGCCGAAAATAGGAGGAAGGAAAAAGAGAGAGAGATTGTTTTTCTTTTCACGTAGCCAAATTTGGAGAATTGGGAGAGATTGCAAACTTTGGTGGAGAATAAGATTTTGAGGAAATCAAGAAGTGAGAGAGAAGGAAGCAAAGAAGACATAAAAGAACTAGAAACAAGTGAAAAGAATTAAGGTTTGGTACTTAAATCATTGCCTTTTCAATTAATTCACATATTTTGCATTATGGGATTTTTGAAATGGTTTTGAAATGATGTTATTATGTGTGGTAAATATGTGGGAAAGTGCTCTTGAACCATTTGTAATCAATTGATTATGAAAAGAATGAAAACAAAACAAACTAGCTAAATTTATGCAATTATTCATAAACTTTGATGAGTTTTTAATCACTCCTTTGGTTTGATTTTTGGAAGAGGGACCCTTAGTCCTTCAATGGTATCACAAAAGGATTCTAAAAATCAATTTTGCAAGAAAAAAATGAATTTCCCTCAAGTTTGGAAAATTGGGCCGAATGGTCCCTTTTGGGCACCATTCTGCAGCTTTCATTTTGGGCAGTCCGTTGAAGGGGCAAACGAAAGAATTTTTCGACGAAATTTTACATGCATTTAGTTAACTTATGAAAGTGTTTTCCTGCAAAAATTCAGCCAAAAATAAGTTTGTTTACTTGGTCAAAACCGTTGCCAAAGTTGACTGATTTTCAGCAGTAAAAACAGATTTTACCATTTAGTGGTCGCGTGCCATTGCGTTGCCGATTTTACGCGCCGCGCTACTATTCCTTTGGTCATTTTTCTAAATGTGTTAAAACTTGAATATTATGATATGGATTGATGTTAAATCATATAAAATGACATGAAGGAGAATTGGAAATGATCAGAAAGGCATTATGACAAGCTATTCCGACAATACATGCATTATGGACAAATCATGGCTTATTGAATATCATGATCAAAGTAATTTAATAAATTATTTATGCTCTACTTGGTTATGACAGAACCCTTGAGATAAGGGTATGATGCATCATACTATTACTGCAGTACTGCTTATGACATGATATGATATTCCGGCTGAAGGTCGATGATTACAATGATATGATCAATGATGCAATGATAATGGCCATTGGCACATGTGCAAGAAATATGATGAAAGATAATGAAATATGATCATGATGAGATATGTTTATCACGACTCTTCCTTATCCGCTGATGTTCTGTTAGACCAGTAGAGCACCTAAATTGATAAAAGCAAAATGAGTAATTTATAAATTCAGAATATGGGATTTAATCTTTTATCATTATGTTTATATCTTATTCATTTAATTAAAGTATTCAAATGCATGTTTTGAATTACTCATTTATTTTATTTATGAAATGCAATGATTTATGTACCCACTAAGCAAACGCTTAGCGAGTTTAGTTTCCTTTCTAAACTCGTAGGTTGAGCAAGAAGCTGGTTTCTACAGTGTTCCGAGTAGCTGGTGTTGGCAACTCTTCGGATAGAAAGATATTATAAGTAATGTAACTAGAATGGCATGTACATATGTTAGTGTAACTAAGAATTGTATGTATGACTAGTAAAAGACCATAGTACGTGTGCTAAGTATATTAACTAATGTTTGTTGTATGAATTAGTGTGTATGGATGTGTGTATAGAAGTGTGAAACTTTAATGCAGGTTGTAGTGGAGGGTATAAGGAGTTCGACTATGGAAGTGTTTGAGATTGATTGAGATTGTTGGATTGAGAACAAAATTGTTTTAAAAAAAAAATCAGTTTTGGCGACACTTGGGACCCCTAAATATAGGGGAAACTCTGGCAAAATTTTTTAAAAATCTACACTTAAAATTGGCTAAGTAAAATATTAAGACACAATCATTATGAGATAACAGTCCATCTTGGTCTATAAACGTAGGCTGAGATGGGGTGTTACATCTGGGCTTGTGTCTACTGATGTATCATGCTGACTCAAAGCTTCACTGAGAGCCTGACGGTGTGGGAATGAGGAAGCAAGGAGCTCCCAAATTGACACCTTAGCTTGAGTTTGTTTAAGCTGAGTGAGGACAAGGTCTTCTTTTGGCTCTGGTGTCTTCTTATGGGGGTGATTTGAGGTTGTAGGGGCTTTTCCCAAGTCGAGCGGCTGATATTGTGTTCCGCTTCTTGTTAAAGCGTCGACCTCTTCAGCAAGGTCATTCAAATCCAACACACACACTTCATTTATTTCTAAGAGAAGTTTGAAAGGATCAAACAGCTCTTCTTCCACAGTGATGGCGTGGATGGAATGATTAGGCAAAGGGTTAGTATTAATGTTCAGTTGACTCTTGAGAGGAATGATGTCACCTTTATCCACCAAATCCTGGATGCGGTTTTTCAGAGTCCAGCAGGCATCTGTTCTATGCCCTTTTCCTTGGTGGTATTCACAGTATTCATTGGCCTTATAACTGGCGGGTAATGGGTTAGCAGGTGGCCTTGGGTCCAAAGGCTTCAAATACTTCCCTTCCACAGCCTTTTTAAACACTAGATGAAGGGGCACCCCAAGGTCGGTATATTGCCTTCTTGGCTGATTTCTCTGCCCAAGATTGCCCACACGTAAAGGATTCGCAGGGGCAATATTGGCCACTTCATTGACCTTGCTTGAGGAAGTAGCTTGGCCTTGTTTCCTATACTTCGAAGTAGCTCCCTCGTCTACTATTTTACCCAATTGTATCAAGTCTTCTACCTTAGTTGCAGTCACAATGAGCGATTTGAAAGTAGGTAGGTATTGAGTTTGCAATTGAGCTTGATATGTAGGCCTTAAATTTCTGATTATAATATCAATCTGCTCCTGTTCTGAAGGGCGATTGATCATTTGGGCAGCCTTCGCCCTCCACCTCGTAAGGAATGAGGAGAAGGGTTCATTGTTATTTTGCTTAGTGGTCTCAAGTTCCCTTCTAGTGACATCTACCTCAATATTGTAGTGATATTGAGTGTTAAATGCATTGCAGATGTCTTCCCAGGTCTTAATTTTAGCACGATCCAGGCTCACAAACCACTTAAGGGCAGCCCCAGTCAAGGATTGTTGAAAGAGTTGAGCAAAGAGCTCATCATTTAAACCCCAAGGGCTCAAGCCCCTACATACATCTTCAAATGGGTTTTAGGGCAAGTAGTACCATCAAATCTGTCCATCCCAGGCATCTTGAACTTTGGAGGCAACCTAGCTTGGGGAAACAAGGATAAGGAATCCATGTCTACCACCTCTTTATGAGTTTTCATGGCAGTGATTGACCTTTCAAGCAATTCAAGTCTCTTTTTCAGTTCATCAGTTTCATTCTTAGAGGGTGGATCCTCCAAATTGATAACAGGGGTATTGTTCTGAGCAGTCATGGGGGTACTAGTTTGCCCCACAATGGGTTCCTTTCCTAAATCTCCAGGAGTAGAGGCCGTCTTTGGTGCCCCTCCCAATTCAGCCAGGATGGCTACTCTTTGGGCAGCCAAAGCTTCATCAATTCTCTCTTGCATCCTATCCTCAATTTCCTTAACCTGTCCATCTAGCAAAGCCTTAATCTGTTCGATAGTAGCCATTTCAGTAATTGGAGCAGTTGGTGAAATTGGGGTAGCAGGACTCGTGGGTGATTGCACAGTTGGAGTTGGTGTAGCTTGTGTAGGTGAAGGTACACTGATAGTGGATACCTGCAAAGGTTAAGGGTAAAGGATCAGGGTAGTGTGTAGGGTAGGAAGACACTTGGTCCACTCATATACATCAAGAGTTTTCCCCAAAAGATTTTCCCCCAAAATAATGTTGTCATGTTGCATGAATGCACCTCATCACATCATAATTCATTTTAATGGAATGCGGCACTATCATTGGGTACATACAACCTAAGGGAAGGTTCTATTGTTCATGAAAAATAGAGAATTGGCTCATAATAGGGACCCTTGAGTCTTGAGTAAGATATACCTAACCACATGTGAAACAAAGAGTTTCGCGTAGGTCCAACAGTACGATTACTCATGGGCCACTCCAAAAGGATTGGAATGGTTTGCGACAACAGGGAGGACGCTTTGGCTGTCCGCCGGCATAATCAAGGAGACCTGCCGGTCAGCGCTACTTGCTATCCAGACTCAGAATTTTGAACAGAAAGAGAAGAAATTCATTTGAAAACAATTTTTTTTATGCAATGGAGAAAAAGGATTCCCCCATATAATGCAAGAGAAAAAGATTCCCTGAATGACAAAATAAATGCACAATTAATCAAACAAGGGTCAATTAAAGGAAAAAAATTCCTCTTGCCAATTTTCAATCCAATATCCCCAAGGAGGGGATATATATTGCTAAGGTACCCTGCAAAATGAATAAAAATACCCTAAAGAAGGGCAAATCAGTTAAATGAATAATAGTAATCTACTAGGATCCCATAAATTATTTTCATGGTCCCTAGTGTCAAATTAATCAAATAAGCAATAGTAGTCCACTAGAATCCCATAAACCATTTTTATGGTCCCCAGTGGAGTCGCCAAAACTGTGAACCTCGGATTTCACCCGAAAAGGATTCGGATGAACGTTCACTTGTTGTCGGGAGTCGCCACTCAGTTTATTTTGTCCGAAGGGAAAAAACTAAGAAAACCCCTGTCTGACTCCAATTAACGCATCCAATGTAAAGGTTTCTAATCTACGAACCCAAGGAGGATTCGGGGACTATGTCATGTATTTGATTAATTTGCCAAATAAGAAATGAATCCAAAAGGAAAACAGAAAGGAAGAAGAAGAGATTGTTGATAAATTGTGGACTTGCTATTTGGGGTCAATCCCAAATATGCCTACATACTCTCGTTTTTATGAGGGATCAAAGCCCATGTAGTTCGGAAAAGCCTATTTAAAGGCAATTATGCGTTTATGCATGTGTGTGTGTATGCTTTGTGCATTGTCGGGCTTTTTGCCAAAATAGTGAGATTTTGAGCACTTAGTCCTAATTTTGATCAAATTTGGGTACTTGGTACAAAAAGAATGCAATTTAGGCTCCGTGCCAAAAGTTGATTGATTCGTGATTTAATGCTAAAATGTTGATTGATTAATTAATTAGGCCTTAGACCTAAAAGGATTATGTCTTTGACCAAAAAGAAATTAAGAAGAAGGTGGAATGCTTAATGTATGCTTGAATTGAAAAAAATGAATTAAGATATTACCTTGCTTAGGATTTTTCCACTTCTAAGTTCCAGATCTTGTTCTCTCAGAATATGATCCTTGCTTCCTGTAACACCCTCCAGAAGCCAACCCCTTTTTCTGAGAATCGTAAGCCTTTTTATAGACAAAATTTTGGACCGCCGGTTCCGGCGGTCGGACTGCCGCGGTTGGCGGTCGGGCCGCCAAGCTTGGCGGTTCAGCCCTCAAAAAATCTCCCGATTCTCGTTCAAACTGATTTTCTGGGAGCTGTGGACTTTCAAAAATTATTCTGAGACCATATCTGTGATCCTTGCGTCGCTCCGGACATTTCAAGTACCATGATGATATACTTTCGGTGAACTTTACCGTGGACCTCCGGTCCAGCTCGGTCTTTTGCAGTATGAGAAAATTGGCTTTCCGAGCCTCAAAATTCGAGTGTTCACACAAACACAACTTCAAAAATAACAAAGGAAAACAAGAGAGTACTTACCTCAATTGAAGAAATTTCACAAATCTCCAACTTCATCCTTTGATTCTTCCTTCAATTTGATGTTAGAAATCAAAACACCTCACTTGCTCTTCCTTTCCCTTTGGTAGCCGGTCACACCAAACAAAGAAGAGAAAATGAAGACAAATCCAACTTCTCTTCTTCTTTAAATATCCACCAAGCAATTTTAACAAGGGAATTACCTAAATGCCCTCATCCATTTAACTTAACTTTTGTCACTTATATGTCCATTTAAGTAATTTCACATACCACAAATAAATATCGTCTTGCATTGACCATCCATTTTGACTAATGTATATGTTATATATATTACCATATACCCAACATATACACTTTCTCTCTACACATTCCTTTCCTTTTTAAACAATACATAAACATTCTCTTTTCAATTTCTTTTCTTATCAACATAACATATACACATAATTCAAACAAGCAACAATTATATCTAAACTTCTTGGGCAAACATTGGGATATTACAATGTTTCTTTCCAAAAGCCCTAAAAAACATCTTTTTTGCTTCTATAAACTTTAAATCGTTTTGTTTATTTTCATAAAACTTCATAAAATTATCAATTATTTTTCCAAATTCTAAAAACTAATTCATTCTCCAAAACCCTAATTTAAAAATCCTAAAACCCTAATTCAACTCCAAAACCCAAAACAGTGAGCTCTAACTCCGTTAAAACCTAAACCCTAAAGTGTTCTAAACCCTAATCTTTTAAACCTTAAAACCTTATAAACATCTTCAAATACAGTAAGCTCAAAATAATAATTTAGTAACCATAAATCATAAATCTAAGTGTTTTAAAGTGTTCAAAACCTAATTTCATGATTATATATCTCAAACCCTAATTTGGTGAATCAAAGAACTTTACCAACTTTTTAAATCATAAAACCTTAATCTATTTTAATTCCTTAAAAACTCACAGTAGCCTAATTCCATAAATTCCAAAACCCTAAACACATGAAATAAAGAAACTTAAATAGAAACAATATCCCTAATTTGAATCTTTATTTACCTTATTCAATTTTATACTTGCTTATGCTTTGATTTATTTTATATGCCATTCGCCATGGGCTAACCTCATGGAAAATTATTTGGGCCAATTCACCATGATCTTGCATGTTGGTATAAGATTAGCTCAGTTTGGGCTTTTAATATCGAACTAGACCTAATTCAAGCATTTAAAATTGGATCAAACTAGATTTAAGATTTTAAAGCAGACTAGGTTTAAGCTATTAAAATTGGATCAAACTAGGTTTAAGCTTTAATAATTGGATCGAATTTGCCTTGGCCTCTTATTCGGGGCAAAAATTAAGGGTTTACAGTCTTACCCCCTGCTTGAATAATCTTTAATTTATTTAGAAAGTAAAAATCAATATGCCTTGATAAGTTTAAGCTAATCTTTGATGCTTTGATAGGTTAGGTTCTAGACTTGCAACATCCTGATTTTAGTTCTTGACTCATAAATTAGTTTGGGTTCTGGACCCGTGAAGTGGATTGAGTTCTAGACTCATGAATTAGTTCAGTTTCTTGACTCAAGAATTAATTTGGGTTATGGACCCATGAATTTGTTTGAGTTATGGGCCCATGAATTGGTTTGGATTCTAGACCCATGAATTGGTTTGGGCTCTAGACCCATGAATTGGTTTGCGTTATAGACTGGTGAATTAATTTAGGTTCTAGACCCATAAGAGACTTGAACGTGTTTGGGTTCTGGACCCATAAGAGACTTGAACTAGTTCAAATTTTAGACTCATAATATCTGCAAATTGATTTCAAAAGTCATCTAAAAATTTGGCTATTTATTAGTTGCTTGTTATATCGGGTACCTCCTTACATACCCTTTCCTCTTGTGTGGAAAAATATTTTTACTGATAAAAAGTACTTTTTGGCATGCATAAATAAATATGAATTTACTCTTAATATATTTATTATCAAATTGAGTTTAATTTATTTATTCAAGTGTTTATTAGGGTTGATTCCATGAACTTTTGACACGTTGGGACCTTATGGTTATTTAGGCCAAAATTATGGATGAAAGACAAGGGAAGAAGCTATTTTGGGTCTTCAAGTGACACGCCCAGTGACATGGGTGTGTTAGTGGCCGTGTCATTCAAATGCTTTACAGAAGCTTCGACATGCCTAGAGACATGGGTGCATCATGAATGTGCCATTACTCCTGACTTACAGAAGCTGTGACATGCCCAATGACACAGGCATGTCCCTAACCGTGTCCCTAACTCAACATTGCAGTAGCAACAACGCGCCCAAGGACATGGGCATGTCACTGCCCATGTCATTACAGTTTAAAACAGCACTATTGACACACCCATAGACATGGGCGTGTCCATAGGCATGTCAAGAAAAAAATCTCTGGGCTATAAAATATGAGCTAAAGAGCGAATTAGGGATCCAGCTTTATTTTCAAAGCCGACTTCCTGAGAAAAAGAGAGTTTTTGGCAGCCAAGAGTGAAGGTGAAGATCCTATAACTTCCCGATACTCCATATAAATACTATACATATACCTTGTATACATACAGTAAGCATATAAAGTATAAGGATGTCACTTTTCGTTACAATTTAAAAACTTTTAACTGAGTTCAAATCATATCTTTCATAATTTTTTTCTTTTAATGATCTTATACTTAAATATAATAGTAATAATAATCTTATCTTTAACAAAACTTCATTTATACATATGAATACATTCTTGTAGTAAAATACAGCATAATTAAATTATACATGTATGCATCACCATCTAGTTGGTCTCAGAACACTCTTACCTTACTCGTGGCATACCGATTGACTTTTAGATCAACCACCTATTCACCTGCGTGATTTACATAACCACGCTAAGCTAGAAAGTTTAGTAGTACAAAGAAATAATTTAAAATATACATTACAAATAAATCATATTTCATATATTGTCATCATGTATTACCATTATCTTATCATATTTACCCTTTTCAATGCACTCTCTATATATTTCCTACCAAACTCATAATATATAAATATACTCCTATACATCATTTCAACAAATCACAATTTAATGACTTAACAAAACCTTCATGAAATAATGCACACAATTTCCACATCCGTAAACATTTTACACATCATATTATATTTTCATAAACTCATCATTCAACATAGCTTCTCAAGCCATATTCACTTTCGATCATTTACTTATGTATTGTATACATCTCATTCCATGATTATCATCATATATCACATAATATTATATTTCATTCCATAATTCACATTAAAACAAAGACATGCATGGGCCCACAAGACACTAATATGCCATTCAACTTTCAGAGTAAATGTTTTGGTTTAATTTTCACATTTATCATTATCCCAACTAGGCTTCAAGGATTTAGGTTCAAACAAGCTTCAAGGGGAACAAAGCATACTAAGTATCAACCCAACTTGGCTTCAAGAACCAACCCAACCTAGCTTCAAGGGTTGTAACATCTCAATTAGGCTTCAAGGACTAGACCCAACCAAGCTTCAAGGGGAGTAAAACATGTTAAACTTCAACCCAACTTGGCTTCAAGGATCAAGCCCAACCTAACTTCAAGAGATTGTTACTATAGGCATGCCACCAACAACAAACTCTGAAAATGGAATAACACATTAGCCACACAATTCATTTATTATTTCATTATCAATTCTCATCATTATCTAGGCAAACATGCCCCACTTGTTTCAATTGAATCATCATAGCCAATCACAATGGCTTCACATCTCATTTGAATTATCATAGCCAATCACAATGGCTTCACATCTCATTTGAATTATATCTCAATTCACATTACAACACTTCATCATTCAAGTATACATAATCAATTTCATTGAACATATAGACAACATGTTCATTTATTTCATTGCAATCATTATTACCAACCATAATGACATCACATTTCATCACTTCTCAAGACACATTAATATAATTCATCATTAAAATATTTATCATAACAAATTGCATTGCACATACCTTTTTGAATGATCACCATAGCTTTCACACTATACAATTAATAACATTAGTCACATTGTATTAACCTTATAATAAATTACTTAAAATTGTTTTAGGTCTCAAAATCATATAAAAGATTGCATCCATGTAAGTTGTACTTACCTCAAAAACTACTCCCATTAATCTATATACTTCCTCTTCCAAGAGTTCTCACATTAGGTTAGTGCAACATAATCTCTTCCAAACCTAATCCAAAGATAATTATACACATAAGAAGTAAGAATGATGACTAACTAGGGCAACTCAACACATGACACGCTCACCAACACGGGCGTGTTCCTGATCGTGCCCTAAACTAACAATACAGAAGCTTTGACACACTCAGTAACACGGGCGTGTTAATGGACGTGTCACACATTCTGCCTCACAGAAACATTGACACGCCCAACAACACGGGCGTGTTCATGGCCGTGTCAAATACTTTTTCTCACAGTAGCTATGACACTGTAACACCCCTATATCCCGTATACGTACAAAGCATGCTTATACGATCGTAATATACGTATACTGAATATAGAAAATGCCACAGTTTAAACAAAATACTCATATTATATCTCAAAAAGAAATAAAAAAAATATCCATTATTTTAAAAGAAATCCATAAAATATAATATATGAAATCATTTATTAATACACAGCGGAAGTTAAAACAAATATTTACAAGTACAAATACATAAAGATCAAAATTTATACAACATTGAATATATACATGATTGGCAGCTTGACTCTCTGATCTTTAAGCTCGAATCCAACTCTTCAAGCTCAAACTCAACTAGGTCTAGAAGAATCCTCTGTCTCAACTCTATCAACCCTATCACCTGCGCGATGAACCATAATCGCGCTGAGCTAACAACTCAGTAGCACAAACCATAATAATATGCAATGTCAATAATAATGTCTTGCATTCAACCAATAAAGATCATATTTATAAATGTTTCATTTCATTATTTCAATAATTATATCATCATCCATTATACTCATTCAAAATTCACCACTATAGCCAACAACCATGGCTTCATATACAAACCTTCCCCCAACCAGGTCGGTTGCCCACTGGGCCTCAGGCCACTGCCAATCCCATGGGTCCGCAGGAGGCAGATAGGAATGTATAAAACTATCAGTAATGTACCTTCCCCCAACCAGGTCGGTAGTCCAAGTTCGGTTGCCCAACAACTGGGTCCGCATGGTTCCGCAGGAGGAAGATAGGTACATATAATATTGACTGTGTCGAACCTTCCCCCAACCAGGTCGGTAGTCCAAGATTGGTTGCCCATCTCACTGGGTCCGCATGGTTCCGCAGGAGGCAGATAGGTCCACTCATTTATATCTTTAAACATTACTTTCTCAATTCATTTCTTATTATCAAATATGCAATCATGACTCAACAATTTCATTTGTATAATCATAACCATTCACAATGACTTCTCACCACATTTAATTTATCATGTCTCAATTCACCTTATAATGCTTCATCTTTCACATATCCATAATCAATTACATTGACTAAACAAACATATCATTATTCAATCATATCATCTAGGCATGCTTCAATCATATCATTCACATCATTATAATTCATAACATTAATTTCACATCTCTTTATGGCCCAATTTACATTAAGGTAATTCATCATCAATGTTCACATTATGTCCCACATTGTACACAACATAACATTATTCATATACATCATCAATGTTCACATTATGTTCCACATTGTACACAACATAACATTATTCATATACATCATTAATGTTCACATTATGTTCCACATTGTACACAACATAACATTATTCATATACATCATTAATGTTCACAAATATATGTTCAATCTCAACATCATATGAATATATGCAACAATGCAAGGTTTGTACTTACCTTAAGCACCACTTAAACAACTCTATACACTTCTTTTTCCAAAAACTCTTCACTTCTCAAATTAGAGCAAATCACCTTCTTCACAACCTAAGCCAAAACAATGATGAACCACATCAATTCCAATACAATCAACCACTTGTTAACCTCATCTTAGACCTTTAGATCATAAATTAAAACCCAACATCACACATTATAGCCCACGGCCGAGGCCATCCCAACCCCCACGGGCGTGGGTTAGAAATCACTTCTGTCTCCTTTGCACCAACCTCCACGGCTATAGCTACAATTGGCCACGACCATGGAAAACAAGGCCACGGGCGTGGCATCCAGAATGCTACTGCCTTCACCCAAAATCACAACTTTTAGCTTTACAACTCCAACAAATACAAACAACATGAATATCTATGAAAATTATTAATCAAACTCAAGTTACACCTCACTTACCACTTCAAAACTCTAATACAAATACAACTTACTCTTTCAACTCAAACACCAACTTAACTTCTCATTATAGAATCAATTCCAACACTTATAAACACATCACAACTACACTTAATCATAATATCAACAAATCATAACTTAACTCAATTACAACTTCAAAAAGAACAAAGGAAAACAAGAGAGAACTTACCAAGAATTGAGGCAATTTCACAAATCTCCAACTTAATTCCTTGATTCTTCCTTCAATTTGATTTTAAAACATTAAAACTCTTCCTTGCTCTTTTTTCTTTGGAGTAGCCGGCCAAGAAAAGGAAAGAAGAAAATTGAAGAGGAAAGTTAGAGACAAAGTCAACTTTGTCATCTCTTTAAACCTCCACCAGGCAATTCTAACAAGACAATTACTTAAATACCCTTTCCTTATTTGTTTTAGCTTCCTTTCATCCACATGCCCTTTTTAGTAATTTCACCACCAACAATTAAAATATCTTCTTCCCTTGACCACACATTTGACCAACATATATGTTTTATATATTCCCATATACACTTCCTTCAAATTTCTTTTCTCTTCCAAATTAACACACATACATTCAATCCAATTAAAACAACAATTATAACAAAAATATCAAAACTTCTAGGCACACTTTTGGGATATTACAGACACGCTCAGTACATGGCCGTGTTAATGGTCGTGTCACCACCGTCCAACTCAGTACCGATTACACGCCCAACCACACGGCCGTGTCACTGACCGTGTCAGGCAAAAATCATGAATTTCGAACTCTCATCCATGAAAACACAAACACTCCAAAATCCATATTACCACACCCTTAATCAACATATTGGTTATATTCATCAACTACCTATCAATTTAACACTTATATAACTTCATTATATCATCATCTAAATACCAATTCCACACATAAATATACTTCAATCTCTCATTAACATCATCATCATCATCATCATATCAAATATAAACTCAATCAATAGAAATCCATACAAGGAAATGAATACTTACTTGGATATTATGCCAAATCTTCAATAACCATCTTCAATTCTCTCAAAATCCCTTTGGATTTGATGTGTATATTGATGAAATCACCTCTCTTTCTCTCTCTCTCTCTCTCATTCAAGAAGAAGAAGAAGAAGATAGGAAGAAAGCTTTTCCTTCTTCTCATACTTATTTTATATATATAATATAATATATATATATTAATAATAATATAATTAAAGATTTACTAAAATATCCTCCACCACACTTCATCCTTTGACTTTTCTTTTCTTCTTTTTCTTTTATTATTATTATAAATATTATTATTATATAAACTCACTTTTCCTACACCACTTTATACATTATGTATATGTGATGTATATGTTGGCATATTTATATCTCTTTTATATTACATTCATATTTCTCATATATTTTCCAAATACCATATAAACATATTATCCTTACATATTTTACCAACATATCTACTCGCAACTACTACTCCAATGTATACCAAAATCGGAGTATTAAATTAATTCATTGCTCTCCTTTTGACATTCATTAAACATACACATTAAATCCATATACAACCATAAGTATTCCAAACTTTTAGGGTGTACTTTGGGGTATTACAATTCTCTCCCCCTTAAATAATTGCATCCCCGAAATTATCTAGTACAGTAGCAATCCATTCTTAACATAGTACCATCTTAACTTCCATGTGAAGTTAATTATATGCTTAAGTTATTATGTCATCAAATCCTATAACTTTTACTCTCCCCCTTAGAGTCAACCATCTTCTCTAAATTCTATAACTCATCATTCTATATGTTTATATATCTTATTACTTTCTTGATCAAACATTCAAAAGAACTCATTACATTCCCAATTAATATCTTTATACAAGAATCAGATCATCTTATAGTACACTTATACTTCGTCCAATCTTTATATTTAAAATATTTCGTTCCTTCATCTCTTTGTAATTACTCTCTTAACTTTAACCTTAAAAATCATTGGTTTATATCTTAGCATTGATTATCCCGTCATTACAATCACTGTCAAAATAGACATTTATCAAACCTCAATGGATAACAAGATCCTTATTTTTCACACATTGAGTTACTTCTTTAGCATGCTTTCCACTTAACTTACATATGAATACAATACCTTTTAGCTTATTTTATAAATAATCAATCTTTCTTCTTTCTTCTTTTTTTTTTTATAACTGATATAACTCCCTTCATTCATGTCCATTCACATTTTAAAATTTTACATCATATACATTATCATGTAAAATTTTATACTCTTAGTACAACTATACATTTTAAATCTTAATAATGATTCATAATCTTCATAGAATCAAGATCAATTGATCTATTTGTCACAAAATTCCCACATTTTAAACTTGTTCAATTCAAACTAACAATTAACTTATTTAAACTTATCATTAGATTCACATTATATAAATATATGACCTAATTCCATTAGATCAAAATTATACTCAAATCCTAATCTTTTCCGATCCATATTCAGTCAAATTATCAGGATAACAAATCACTCCAATTTGTCCTTCAATGTACATATAATTTATTTTCTATTATCTTAGTATAATTTCCATCAATTCTCATGATATATTTTATACCATATTTACTATCTATAGCTCATTCATTTATTTACTTTATACAATAAACATATTCAGTATAATTTTCAATCACATTTGTAATTTCTCTCTTTTTACATCTTCTCACATTTCACATCATTGTTATCTTTACAATAATTGTTATCCATAACTCAACACATTTTCATAATTCTCTTCTTTTTCCTTACGATTCATAATTATAAACAAATTTCTAACATAAAATGATAAGATATAACTTTACCAAATCATAATTCTTGACCATACTTCTAGAAACAAAATTATCAATCTCATCAAATGGTTGCTATAATCATCTTATCTCAGATCCCAAATCTGTAGATAATAAAACTAATCAACCAAAACATACTAAACAATTTAGGATTATAAAAGATTAAGGGTCATGTTTGAAACTTATTAATCCATATGGTTTCTCTATTATTCTGTTTCCAACCTTTCCAATTACAAAACTAAATTAGATCAAAAGAATTCCATATTCATTCTTTAAACTCTTGCTATACCAGAAGTTAACACATTTCAACTCCGTTTTAAATCAATTTGCACTCGATTATATGATCTTCATCAACTTAATTCATGTTTCAACAATATTACTATGAACATTTCTTACTATATACATGTTCAATTGTATGCAGTTCTTACACAATTTCTATTTATCACTCCATTTCTAATTCATTTACAATCTCTTATAATATACAAATATATAGAACTTTTCATATGTGAATACTTTGGGATTCTAAATATTATATGATCATCAAATTCAATAATCACTATAACAATTTCACTGTCCAATATTACACGAGTTTATTCTTACTCTTAATTCCGTTATATAATTTATCTAGTTGCTCAAGTCATGACCTAATCTTTCTTAGGTTCACTAATACATGCAATATCATTCTCCATATCACTTATCCAATAGTTATACCATGTACACATTCATAGATCACTTTCATAATGTGATTCACATTTCTTACATATCATAATTTCATTCATATTGAAAAACTCAGCTCACATATCCTATACATGTATACACTTAACTATATGCTCTTATTCTATTTTCTTCTTCATACATTCCATACAAATTTCATGTTTATTACTTTCCTTTGAACACTATCATTTTCATTCCTTCAATATGATGTAAAGTATTTATCATCAAAACAAATATGTATATATCTTCTAACCATAATAACAATTCACATACATCTTAGTCATATTCCCAATGTGACATCTCTTTCACTTTTGTCTTTAAAAGCATTTAATATACCTTCATATCCACTTTTATCCTTTCTACTCAAATAACTTAGAATAACTCATTTTCACTTGCTTACTCACTTTCTTTTGACTTCAAAACAATTTTCATACTATCAATCACATTACTCAATTCATAATACTTTCATATGCAATTTTATTCATTTCACATAGCTCATGTATTGAATATACATTAAACCATCAATATCCAAATAATCTTTATCAAATTCCATTTAAAACTTTAACTTTTCAACTCACTACTTCACTTAAACTTCAATTTGTCAAACTCATCTTTTCTTAATATCAACTTTAAAAACATCTTATATATATATCACAAAGCAACATCAAAACATATAATTTTCACAATTATTAATCTCATTTCAAAAATCTCAAATATCACATATTACCACCACTAACATGAGCTTTAACAATATTCAAAGCATATCACATTTCTAACATTGAAATTACAATGTTTGTATTAACATAACCATACAAACAACACCAATATGTCTTCTTATTTAACCAACATCATCTCTTTTTCTTTTAAACAAAATCTTAACTTGATATACCCAAACCTTACATAATCACACTTTGTCTATACCAATCAACTCACTCACTATTCCACCAGACTCTTTTCATTTTAATAACATATCCTTCTATAATAACAATCCAACAATATTTCCTCTTTCTAGCAAACCCAACATAAACTTTATTATAAAGAGATTCAAAGTATAGAGGAAAAAGTACATACTTTAATCTTAATTTTGTTTTCAACTCATTTTCAACTTTATTCTCCTTTTCATTTCTTTATACTTCAACACATTTAACAATTCACTTTACTTGCATAAATTCCCATTCTTTAGTTTATCATTTAAACTTATATAAGTCCAAATCATTTCTTTCTCTAACTTTACTTTCATGTAAAACCTCATTCACATACTATCATTCATCTCACATAATACAGATACATTGCAAATCACATAATGCCACGTTCGAGACCAACCTAGGTGTTAATGCATATGCATGTATTACTCATTTGCATTTCAAAACTCTTCTTTTTAATTCTATTTAGGCTTTTCAAAACTTTTTCTTTTTAATTTCACTTAGGCCGAGAATCTCGAACCTAAGCTCTGATACCAAAATAATTGTAACACCCCGATACTCCATATAAATACTATACATATACCTTGTATACATACAGTAAGCATATAAAGTATAAGGATGTCACTTTTCGTTACAATTTAAAAACTTTTAACTGAGTTCAAATCATATCTTTCATAAAGTATTTCTTTTAATGATCTTATACTTAAATATAATAGTAATAATAATCTTATCTTTAACAAAACTTCATTTATACATATGAATACATTCTTGTAGTAAAATACAGCATAATTAAATTATACATGTATGCAACACCATCTAGTTGGTCTCAGAACACTCTTACCTTACTCGTGGCATACCGATTGACTTTTAGATCAACCACCTATTCACCTGCGCGATTTACATAACCACGCTAAGCTAGAAAGTTTAGTAGTACAAAGAAATAATTTAAAATATACATTACAAATAAATCATATTTCATATATTGACATCATGTATTACCATTATCTTATCATATTTACCCTTTTCAATGCACTCTCTATATATTTCCCACCAAACTCATAATATATAAATATACCCCTATACATCATTTCAACAAATCACAATTTAATGACTTAACAAAACCTTCATGAAATAATGCTCACAATTTCCACATCTGTAAACATTTTACACATCATATTATATTTTCATAAACTCATCATTCAACATAGCTTCTCAAGCCATATTCACTTTCGATCATTTACTAATGTATTGTATACACCTCATTCCATGATTATCATCATATATCACATAATATTATATTTCATTCCATAATTCACATTAAAATAAAGACATGCATGGGCCCACAAGACACTAATATGCCATTCAACTTTCAGAGTAAATGTTTTTGTTTAATTTTCACATTTATCATTATCCCAACTAGGCTTCAAGGATTTAGGTTCAACCAAGCTTCAAGGGGAACAAAGCATACTAAGTATCAACCCAACTTGGCTTCAAGAAGCAACCCAACCTAGCTTCAAGGGTTGTAACATCTCAATTAGGCTTCAAGGACTAGACCCAACCAAGCTTCAAGGGGAGTAAAACATGTTAAACTTCAACCCAACTTGGCTTCAAGGATCAAGCCCAACCTAACTTCAAGAGATTGTTACTATAGGCATGCCACCAACAACAAACTCTGAAAATGGAATAACACATTAGCCACACAATTCATTTATTATTTCATTATCAATTCTCATCATTATCTAGGCAAACATGCCCCACTTGTTTCAATTGAATCATCATAGCCAATCACAATGGCTTCACATCTCATTTGAATTATCATAGCCAATCACAATGGCTTCACATCTCATTTGAATTATATCTCAATTCACATTACAACACTTCATCATTCAAGTATACATAATCAATTTCATTGAACATATAGACAACATGTTCATTTATTTCATTGCAATCATTATTACCAACCATAATGACATCACATTTCATCACTTCTCAAGACACATTAATATAATTCATCATTAAAATATTTATCATAACAAATTGCATTGCACATGCCTTTTTTAATGATCACCATAGCTTTCGCACTATACAATTAATAACATTAGTCACATTGTATTAACCTTATAATAAATTACTTAAAATTGTTTTAGGTCTCAAAATCATATAAAAGATTGCATCCATGTAAGTTGTACTTACCTCAAAAACTACTCCCATTAATCTATATACTTCCTCTTCCAAGAGTTCTCACATTAGATTAGTGCAACATAATCTCTTCCAAACCTAATCCAAAGATAATTATACACATAAGAAGTAAGAATGATGACTAACTAGGGCAACTCAACACATGACACGCTCACCAACACGGGCGTGTTCCTGATCGTGCCCTAAACTAACAATACAGAAGCTTTGACACGCTCAGTAACACGGGCATGTTAATGGACGTGTCACACATTCTGCCTCCTGTTCAGGTCTAAATATTATTCAATTCTTAATTTTTATAATATTATCCGTATACATGGAATTTAAAGAAAATAAACATTCATCATATTGGTGAAATAAATCTATCGAATTGGGTTTATTCAATTTGATATGGAAACATCCATATCGAATTAGAATGACTCTAATTTGATATGGATGGCCCATAATGAATTAGAAGCCATTTACTTCGATATGGAAGCCATCCATATCAAATTAGATGGAATTAAATTCGATATGGATTGCCCATATCAAATTAGATAAATTATAATTTTGAAACGGGGTACATCCATATCGATTGGTCTTGCTAATTCGATATGGACCTTGATTCATGTCGAATTAAACTTGTTTTAATCTGATATGGTAATGGTTTCATGATGAATTTAAAATACTTGAATTTGATATGCTTCTAATTTTGAGTTTTAATCAGAGTTGTGCTTAAATTGGAAATACTAGTTAAGCTCATATTAAGTTTGATCATGCATAGATTTAATCCAATTTTTTCCTATAAATGCAGGTTAAAAATTAAATGGGGAGAATTTTTAGTAGCTGAGTTATCACAGTTACAATAACAAAACAACACTAAAGCAATTTACAATCAATACTGAAGAAAACAACACACCTGGCTTAGCCAAAACTCTAGATTGGTACAGGCAGTAGCATGGATCAATATTCTTTCAATTTGGTGAAGCCAACAAATAGAGGTTTAGTTTTCTTAATTCTTTAAAATTACAATAGCTATTCATCCAGTAGATATGTTTATTACTCTATATTTATTTCATTCAGTAGCTATTCTCTTCATTCAAATTGATATACCCTTTCATCTAGTAGATACGTTTGGCATTTTTACATGTTCCACTACTTTAAAATTGCCCCAGCAAATAATCTAAAACCATAATTTTATTCCATCTATTTTTTTACAAATCATTTCAGTATTTTAAATTTGTGAACCCAATCTAAATAACATAACCTTAGACAACCTATTTTCCATAAATCATAATCCATTAGGTTTAGTCCTAAAATCATATTTTAACCTTAAAAACCCTTGTTTGATAACAAAAACTTTAATTGCTATCCAAAACCCTAAAATCATGTTTTTACCCTAAAACCCTAGCTTTTTTTCCAAAAATCCAAATTTCATTTATAAACCATAATTATGTTTTTCAAAACTCTAAAACCCTAATTTAGCATTCTAAACATTATGAAACCCTAATTTGTATTTTAAAACCCTAGTTTTGTATATATATTGTTCAATGTGTTATTAAAGCCTATATTTGATTATTTAATTCATTATATGCTTATGATGGATGATTTATTTGGTTTATAATGGATGATTTGCTTTTAATTATTGTGAATGTTTGAATGGTTTAATTTATTTTGTTAATATTTTTAATATTTATTATTTTGGTTTCAAGGATGTAAGAGGTATGTTTCCACTTTTTGGGTACCTCATTAGTTAAGTTCAATGTAATTTAATTTATTTTGAGTTTTTGGATTAATGTAAAGGGCATATTTCCACCAAATGGTAGGTGTCTTATTTTATTTAGTTTTAAATATTGGACAATTGTTGTAAGGGCATATTTCCATCTTGCATGGTTGCCCATTTTTGTTTGTTTGGACCTTCTTTGCTTTAATTCAATGAATATTTATTTATTTTTAATCACATGTAGTATGGATGATATTATAATGCTTAAGAATTTAATAATATTTAGACCATAAACGGAGGATAGTTCCAATAAATCGGGTGTTATGTGGGTGCTGGGTAACTCTTACCTTCTCATAAGTACCCAACTTTATGAACCTATTAGGTGGTTAGGATTCCTCAGAAATTGAGTCATTCACCTCTTTCTTCTACCCAGCCCATTCAGGCGTCAACTCCATTTTCTCCGAGTTTAGGCCCATGATCTCTAAGGCCCTAAGCCTAATAGTGCCAAAGTCGCAAGAACCATTCCACAAGGGAGTAGGGATGAAAATCCTCACTCATAGTGGCGACTCCACTAGGGATAAGAGAAGTTGATTTGTTGTTCTTTATATTATTTTATTATTTCTTATTATGATATTATCCTTTGCATCACTTAGATTGCATTGTGTGAGTGAGTTACGATGCTTGTGTAACCTGTGTTGTGTTATGTAAGAGATATCATACTTTCACTCAAGCTATGGAGATCTAGCATGGCATAACAACTCATAGCCTCGTACTTTTGGGTATATACTTCCTATGGGAGCCTAAACTCTTCAACCCAAAGACTAAAGCTCATGTAATTGGCTTAGTTACTTAGATTTTTACCTAAATGCTTATTGTTTAAGTATGATTGATATTGTAACACCCTTATACCCTTTGTACATATAATATATATACTCTGTTTATGTAAAATACGCACATATGGTATAAAAATGTCACATTTTGGCTTAATAAAAATGTTCTCATTTCTAATATAAATTATCAAACTCTTTAAAATATATATTTAAATAATAAATAAAATATTTTATATTAATTATAGATTCAAAAATAAGTAATTTACATAAAAATCTCTAGAAAAAATTTGCCAGAGTTTTGTCTGTAATTTGGACACTCTCAAATTTTTAACATTTACACAACCTACATAAAATACACTCCCAGTAAAATAAATCATACATTTTCATCCCAACTACTCAACTTCTCCATATTTTCTCAAAATATTTATTTATATACGTATATATATATATATATATATCAAAACATATATTGTAACACCCCTTCCCGACCTATGAATAAGCCGAGGAGGAATGCTACATCGAAATACGAGCTTTGGTTATGTCAGCTTACTTAATGTTCCTTATAAAAATTTTCCAAAAATTTTGACGGAGGCTCCCTTAAAATTCTAAGTCCCAAGTGTCGACAAAACTGATTTTTCTTATTTTTTAAAAACATTTTGTTTCACAATTCAACTCAAGCACACTCCCAATAATCCACCCTTATAACCTCAACTACAATCCTGCAAGAAGAATTCACACTTATATATTCACAACCCAACTCAATTTAAAACCATACAGTTATTATACATTACTAGATTTACATGCTACATCAAGTTATCTCTTTGTATTGTTCAAATAAGTACATGCCAGTTTCTAATACCAAAATGCAAAATGAAGAGCACCACCTAAGTTTGTTGATGACCGACAGATCGCAGGACTTCTCTGCTCGCTACTGAAGAAACTAAACTTGTTAAGCATTGCTTAGTGGGTACTTTAACTAATTACAGAAAATAAATAATAAAAGCATAATGCACTTTTAGAAGCAATGAGTCGTATTGAAAAAAATATTATCACAGTAAAAACAATCCATACATGTCATATATTCAGTTATTATCATTTTATCAGTTCGGTACACAAGGTAATTTGGTAGACTAATGTATGGTAAGGAACTAACTAAAACAACTGTATATATATTCTATGGTTGTGGCCCTAAAAAAAATAGCGGACCAAGCCCTGTGGAATCTGTGGCCGAAGCCCTCGGACCGGAGTCCTATATAACTCGGGCGATTGCCCTATATAACTCGGACCGAAGTCCTATATAGCTCGAGTCGTCACCCTATATAACTCGGACCGAAGTCCTATATTAAAGCAGCACTGCATATAGTATGATATATCATACCCTTACCCTACTCAGTACTATCCCAGATACCCAGTGGAGCCAAAATTTTCATGCCATTTCTTAATCGAATATGCATTATACAATTATCGACTTATGTTTCTTATAACTTGAAATATCATATTTTGTCATTTTAATAACATATTATGCTCATTTATATGCTTAAGGAATCAATTGGATTACTTTTGAAAAATGACCAAATGAATATTAGCAAAATGACCATATGAATAGTAAATTCTGGTTTTGGACTCAACTTGATCCTTATTTGAAAAATTGTATAACATAATCTACTTGACTAAAAACTCTAAAATTTTTACCGAATTTAGTTTTACATCTTAAAATTATTCCTTTAAAATTTCAGATCAAACTGGACACAAAATATTGGTCAAGTAGTTCACCCAGCCAGACTGCTCCAGTTGCCCTGCATCCTGGCAGCAGTTCTGAATTTTGTGAATTCCGTAAATTAAATTCAATCAATGTGGTTCCAAATTATTTTTCTCAAATACTACACTCACTATACAACAACATATCCAAAATTCAATTGGATATTATTTTTCTACATTGTATTAAAAATCCAGAAAGATGGCTGTCTCAGTCAAGGTACCTGCTGGAGCAGGTCTAATAAAAATAATCTTTCCAAAATCATAACCATTCCAAATTCAACTCGACATATTTTTCAGTCATTCTAGACTCATTGCGACACAACATATCAAAAATTCAACTCAGGATAATTTTTCTATATTTGATTAAAAATCATACAATTCACAGCATTTTACTAATTGTAAAACAGAAAAATTTCAAAAGGAGTTCAATGGTTAAAGTACCAAACCTTACTATTTCTTAGTCCTTTATCTATATCACTTCCTTTCCTTCCTTGTCTCCTTGATTTCCTATGAAATTTAACATCACATATACAAAGGTAAGAACCCTAGGTATAGACATAGTCTTATCTTATGATTTTTTTAATGGTTGCTAGCTTATTTTCACCATTAAACACCATTATTTCTTTCATCAAATCCTTCAAATAATTATTTCTTGAATTTTCTCCAAATCTAGCTACATGAACCCTAATTTAAATCTCTTAAATTAACCATTAATCCATGAAATTAAAACTAGAGATAGGTTTCTCTTACCTTATAATCTTGTTTGTCACCAAAATCTTCAACCAAAAGACTTAAACTTTGGCAAAATCACCTCCTTCTTCCTTCTCTTATGGTTTGGGACGAGTTCACCATGTAAGAGAGGGCTTTTATTTTCTTTCCTTAGCTTATTTTGATCCAAATGGCAGCCATAAGTGGTGAAAATATGTTGGTATAGATGTTGACTTCCAATTGGTACACCTTATAGCAAAAATGGCCACTTTTAATTGGTCCACTTGCCTTCTTCTTTTATCTATTTATTTGGCAAGCCATTAGGCTTCCTTTTATTCATATTTTGACGCCCTCAAATTTCTTGTGTTGTAATTTTATAGTCTAGGGTGTGAAAATACCAAAATACCCTCCAGCGATTAATCGATTGTAACTTTTAAACCGTGCATTTTCGGAAAAAATTGAAACCCACGGTTATGACCCGATTAATCCCGAGAAAACATTTATGGCATCCGTTAGGGTCACTATTAAGAACCGACACAACTTTTTGGAAAATTACTCTTAGGTCCTCGCCCTTTCGAAAAATTACATTTAGGTCCCGTCGACTTCACGGGCCTCCTTTGCACACCGATTTTGTTTTTTACTATCTCGAGCCTCTATTTGACCACTTATTTATGTCCTTCTTGCCTAATACTCGACTACCTAAACTTTGGGATGTGACAGTTCTACCTCCCTTAATTTAAGTTTTGCCCCGAAACTTACTTATTCATGCATGATTCTTACGTGTAATTACACATCATCAATATAACTAATAATCGTCACATATACACACATATGTACTTAAGACACTAATTTCTTCATTTCCTTCTTCTGCTTTATTCTCTTCTGCCCTCATGTAATATATCCTGGCTGGCGCTCTCGATTCAGGGCGATCTACTGTCTCCGATCTTATTCCTATTTGATTACTACCATTTTCTCTGCCTCTTCCTCTTTCTCGACCTTTACCGCTGCTACTTGGTACTTGTGTTCTTTTAGGAACTTTTGAAATCTCTGCCACATTTCTAGGACAATCCTTCTTAAGGTGATCAATGGCACCATAAAGTATACAAGCTCCAGTAACTAACCAACATTCTCCCCTATGCTTTCGTCCACAATGCTCACACGAGAGGTATGGTGTATATTCAGTTCTTCTAGAACCTTTACTTGATCCTCTGCTTATTCCTCCCGTGTTGGCTACTGAGGTAGCTTGAAAATTAGGTCCTTTAGATGATCTTAAATTCTACTTTACACTCATAAAGGATCTTTCACCCTTAGCTCTCTTGCTAGCAGACTGATGATTACCTGTAATATCCCAAAATGTGCCCTAGAAGTTTTAGTATAATTGTTGTTTTATTTGAATTAAAATGTATAAGTGAAATTGGAAAGAGGAAAGAATTTAAAAGAGAGTGTATATGTTGTATATATGAAAATATATATAACATATACATAAGTCAAATGAATGGTCAAAGGAAGAAGATATTTAATGTGTTATTTGTGAAATTACTAAAGGGTAAGTAAATGAAAGGGAGTTAATATATATAGTAGAGGGTATTTAAGTAAATTTCTTTTTAAATTGCTTGGTGGAGGTTTAAAGAGATGAGAAGTTGACTTTGTCTCTTTTATTTTTCCATTTTCTCTTCTTTTCTCTTTGTGTGGCCGGACCTCAAGGAAACAAGAGAGCAAGTGAGGGTTTTTAAATTTTAATAGCTAATTGAAGGAAGATTTCAAATAAACAAGATACAACATATACACTCTCTTTTAAATTCTTTCCTCTTTCCAATTTCACTTATACATTTTAATTCAAATAAAACAACAATTATACTAAAACTTCTAGGGCACATTTTGGGATATTACACATTATCTACTACTAAGCATCAAAGTGCCATTATCTGCAATAGAAAACTCTATATGGGTACTGTAGACCCTTAATTTTTAACCCGGTCCAGTCCAATATATTTTAATTAGTCCAAAATAATTTTTGTGTTGTCCAATATATTTTAATTAGTCCAAAATAATTTTTATGGTATCTTAATTAATTTTAATATTTATTTTAGTAAAAAATGCTGAAATGAATAAAAATTCAAATATAATAAAAAATTTTAAAAAAATCGGCGACGGAAAAATCTGCGACGAAAAAGTCATCGCCGAAAGTCAGCGCGGGCCCATGGCCATTTCGCCCCAAGAATTTCCTGTGGGCGAAATGGCCTACGGACCCGTTCCGTGCACACTGCCGCAGCCAGCCGCGGCAGATTTTTTTGCCAGCGTAGTTTTTCCACAGTAGTTTTTTTTCGCAAGCGAAATTTTTTCGACGCAAATTTTTCGAAACCTAATACAATTAGGTTTCAGTTTCCTTTTCATGTTCAATAAAGATGCCGAGAATAATTAGGAATGAAGGATATAAAACTTCTATAAATATGGACTAAACAACACAAAAAAAAGGGGGAGGAAAAAAGGATAAAAAATTTGGACGAAAATTGGAAGATTTTTGAAACCGAATCTGTGAAGGAATTAATCCAATATGACTTTTTGAGAGATGAAAAAGCAAAGCATTAACAAATCATCAAAGGCAGCCACTGTCTTTGTTTTAGTTCATCCAAGAAGAATTATTTTTGGAGGAACCATCAAAAGGAGGTATGAATTCTTAATTTCTTTTGTTTTTTTTTTCACAGTAGCTTAATCATCACTTTGTTTCTTTTAATTCAAAAATTTTAGGACCTCAATTCACTTTTTCTAAGGCTTAAAAATCTTAAATCGTGGCTTTATTTTCTAAAAATTTTAAAGATATTAGTTTTATTTCTTCAAAACCCCAAAACTAAGATTTGCTTTCCAAATTATCAAAACCCAAAATTGTGTTATGTATCCTTCCAAAAGACTTAACAAATATCTTTTTGCTCTTATAAGCTTTAAATCTTTTGTTTAAATTCATAAAACTTCATGAAATTGTCAATTGTCTTTCCAAATCCTAAAATAAAATTCATTACCCGAGACCCTAAATTTGAAATTCCTAAAACCCTAATTCAACTCCAAAACCTAAAATGAACCCTAACCTCCTTAAAACCTTAAACCTTAATTTTTTATAAACCCTAATCCTTTAAAACTTTAAAAAATCATATAAACACAAATATTTAATTTTACACAGTGAGCTTGAAACCATAATTTGAAGAGTAACCGTAAACCACAAATCAAAAGTATTTTAAAGTGTTCAAACCTTAATTTCATGATTTTACATCACAGACCCTAATTTGGTTAATCAAAGAACTTTACCAATCTTTTAAAACATAAAATCTTAATCTATTTTAATTCCTTAAAAAATTCACAGTAGCTATAATTGGAATTTTATTTGTCTTATTCAATTCTATATTTGATATGCTTTGATTTATTTGATATGCTTTAATTTATTTAAGTTCAATGCTTGGTTTATTTTATTTATCATGGATGGATGTTTACTTTCTATTGATATTTAATACCTTTGATGAATGATTTATTTATTTTGAATAGTTATTTACTTTTATCAATTTATTTAGATTTCCAAATGTTGTAAGAGGTATGTTTCCACTTGTTGGATACCTCATTAGTTAAATATCATGTAATTTAATTTGCTTTTCTATTTTAGAACCTATGTAAAGGACATGTTTCTACCTTTCAGTGGGTGTCCTATTTAGGCATGTGATGTAAGGACATGTTTCCATCTTCGGATGGGTGTCCATTTATTTGTTTTGCTTAGACCTTGCTTTAATTTTAATATATTGATGCTTTCTTTTAATTATTGTATGTAATATGGATAATGTTGTTATATTTAAGAATTTTATAATATTAAGACCAGTAAAGGAGGCCGGTTCCAATGAACTGGGCGTTGTGGGGGTGCTGGGCCATTTCTCACCTTCCCCACACGTAACCAACTTTCCGAACCCATTAGGGGGTTGGGGATTCCTTAGGAATCTAGTCATCCACCCCTTTCTATTTCCCGGCCCGTCCGGGTAGCGACTCCATTTTCTTCGAACTTATGTCCATGTTCTCTAAGGCCCCGAGCCTAAATAGTGCCGAAGTCGAAAGAACCATTCCACCGGGAGTGGGGGCGAAAATCCCCGCTCACAGTGGCGACTCCACTGGGGATAAGAGAAGTTGATTCTGTTGGTCTTTATATTATTCTATTCTTTCTTATAATGATATTATCCATTGCATCATATTAGATTGCATTGTATGCGTGAGTTAGGACGCCCGTGTTACCCGTGTTGTGTTGTGTAAGGGATACCATACTTTCACTCAAGGTATGGAGATCGAGCATGGCATAACCTCTCATAGCCTCGTATCATTTGGTATATACTTGCTATGGGAACCTAAGCCTTTTTAACCCAAAGACTAAAGCTCATGTAATTGGCCTAGTTACTTTCCATAGGTTTTACCCCAAATACATGTTGTTTGACTATGGTTAATTTACCTTGGCTTAGATCATGGCTTATTTGGTTTTTTCTTTTTCTAATATGACCTAAATACCTTGTAAGCTCAAATAAATTTTTCTTCAAATTCCAAAAGACCAAAGCTATTTTCAAAACTTTTTCAAGATAGTCTTTGGACATAAAACTTTTCTAAAAACAAATAAAAAATTCTTTGGCCCATGGCCCAAATACTAATCCCAAAATCCATTTTTCTAAAATCTTTTACAATGGGATTAGAAACAAAACTATTTTCACCCAACCTTTTCTTACAAAGAGCATGCAAAAAATATTTACGTCAATTCAAAATTATCTAGTTTATACTAAGAATAAATTAACCATGGGCTTGTTTTTGGCATGAATCATTAGTTACTTTTTTAAGTGAGAAATCTATCTATAATAAACCTCTTAACTTAGTTTTAATCTAATATAATATAAAAGCTATTATAGTTGGTTGAATGGATTAAAACCCAATTGATGGGAATAACTATGAATGGATTTCCATTTTCGAAAACATAACTATTGGTTGAAACATCCGAGAGAAATATTCGAAAACAAGATGCTCCATGTTGGTATTTTGTTAACCATATACCTAGGAAAAGAGACTCGTCATTCGTGTGTGGATGTTATAAGGTTTAAAGGAACGTCCTATTTGTCCTTGTTTGTCTATTGTTTGTACATACCTGCATACATGCATACATTTACATCTCATATCATTGATCCTCTCTAGCTCACAGCACTGGATTACGAAAGTTCAAAAGCTTACAACAATCCGACCTACGCCGGAGATGAGGTATCTAGCAACGACTCAATCACTTGCTCACCAAAAATAATGGTTCCCAAACAAATTTAAAGAATAGAGGATGATGCCCTCAATGCCAAGATGGAAGAAATAAAAGAGGCCATGGCCAAGACAATAAAGAATCAACTAGCTGCAATTTTAGGAAACAATGCCAAAGCATCTGCTAGCACCAAGAAAGTCAAGGGGAATGCTAAAATTGATGAAGTATGTAACACCTCCTATATAGTCCATACACTTACCTACATAGGAGATGTCACCTAACAATCACAAATGTTCTATATATATCTATGTATGTACTAAAGAAATAAAGTCATAATATCTTTAAGCAATAATGCCACTGTTAAGTTCTCTATATTACACACATATTTTCATATATTTATAAGAACTCTTAATAAAAACTTACTTTATTATAAGTATTCTCAAACTACACTCAAACTAGTACAACAGTCATACAAAATTATAAAGATTTGCTATGTGAACCATAATGAGTACAATATTTACAATATTGTTCATTAAACCTTGATGATGCAGTTGTCCAAGAACGTAAGTCCCTCACTCTGCGGTTTCAACTCTCCTTGTTTGATCTGCGCGTCAGAAAACAATTCCAACACGCTAAGCAAAGCTTAGTGGTGTTTATGTATTTATAATATACAAGAAAATTTAAATAAAAGAGATATAGCAATTAAATAATTTAGAAACATCGACTTGCAAACTAAATTCATTATAAATTGAAATTCTAAATACAATTAGGTTCAGAATTATCTAATTTATAGACATTGAAGAACACATTATTTTCATTCTAGATAACTATTTTTAATTATGCCCAAACACACTGAACTCAGATTCTAGATTTGGATAACGGGTCACTGATGGCAATTGAAAGCCGCTGTATAGAATTTTGGCTAATGGCCCACTATGGCAAGAATGCCCATTGAATATGATGACACTGAGAGTCTATTGATGGCACGGAGTGCCCACTAACACTTTGGATATCCTCCCTTTTTGGCTAGCCATTCAATCCCAAGCTAGATCTAAAATCAGTATGATTAGGGCAATTCATTAAGTTGTAGTTGATCATTTCTATGAAACAATACTTTCATTAACATTTGGTATTCTATACATTTATCACAAATTCAAGGTTTATCACTCTTTTCATACTTTCAACCCTTACACAACACAAAAGTAATAAATATAAACCTAATAGCCTCATACTAGGCCCATATATCACAAAATACAAGTCAAAAACATCATTTAGGTACCCCACGGCAGTGGCATCTCAACCCCACGCCCGTGGGATACAAAAAGAAGCTATAAAATGATTTTGAAGACCCCACGGTCATAGAATTTTAGGGCCACGATTGTGGCATATAAAACCCCTCTATTTTATCAAAATTTTTGAAGAAACAACATCACTTTCGATCCCACGATCGTGGCATCTCAGTGGCCACGACTGTAGCATTGATTTTGGGACTGTTTTCGGAGTAATTCTTCGTCTAACAATCTGAACTTTGATCCCACGGCCATGGCACCTTAAAACCACTCCCATGGCATCTTAAAATCATGTATTTTACACTTGTAACTTCATAAAACACAAATTTAATGAAGATCAAAGATAAACATGAATCAACATCAAAGTTTTGACATGAAAAGAATTTATATCTAATACCTTACTAAAACTTTAATTAATCAAGTATTTAACAAATGATCTACTCATCAACTTTCACAATCATCATTCAAAATTAAGAAAAACAACATCAACAACTTCAATTTCTACTTATATCACACAATAATTCATTTATCCAATATTTAAGAAATATCTCTTCTAAATGACCCAATAAACTAATTTAAACATGAAACTCAAAGAAAAATAAATATTTGTAAATTCAGTTACATAAACACATACCTCTTTAACTCTTCTTTTCTCTACTTACTTGTTAATAATCTCAACTTTCTATCTTAATCTTCTCAAAACCTATAACTAAACATTGTTTGCTCTTTGTTTTTGATCAAAACCTTAGAAGTTAGGAAGCAAGAAGGAGTTTTGATAAGGAAGGTGGTGCTGAACGTGAATGATGAAGAAAGAAATGAAGTTTCTACACTCTTACACCTGTCCACACACACACACATATATACAGCTCAATCTAGTGTGGCCAATCTCATCTTTGTTATGGTGCAGCCTCTTTCTTAACATTGATTCTAATTCGATTTTAACTCTCATAAGACCGTAAAAATAATTAATTGATTCGGTAAATTTTTGAGATCCCCTATTGACATTACTTATCCATATCACTTATATCACAATTCCCTATTAATTATCACTATTAATTTAAAAGTTTAGTATCTAAAATTTTAAACATTACAATTCTCCCCCTCTAAAGAAATTTCATCCTCAAAATTTACCTGTTATAGATGCTTGAAATAATTGAGGATATTGTTGTCTCATTATCTCTTCACTTTCCCAAGTGGCTTCTTCTATCGAATGATTCCTCTACAACACTTTTACTAAAGGAATGTGCTTATTACGCAACTCCTTTAGTTCATGAGCTAAGATAGCCACTGGTTCTTCTTCATAGTTCAAATCTGGTTGAATTTCAATAGATTCTACCTGAATCACATGTGTAGGATCTGATCTATAGTGCCTAAGCATCGACACATGAAATACATTATGAATCTTAGCCAATTCTAGAGGCAAAGCTAGTCGATAGGCTACTGGACCTACACGTTCCAGTTTTTTATAAGGTCCAATGAACCTAGGACTTAATTTACCTTTCTTTCTAAAGCGGAGAACTTTCTTCCATGGTGATACTTTTAAAAATACCTTATCCCCCACATTATACTCAATATCACTCCGTTTCAAATCTGCATAAGATTTTTGTCTATCCATCGCAACTTGTAATCGATCCTTTATAAGATTTACTTTGTCTTCAATTTATTTTATGAGATCGGGCCCTACAAGTTTGCTCTCATTCAATTCCACCCAACGCAATGGAGTTCTACATTTCCTTCCATAGAGTGCCTCATATGGAGCCATTCCAATACTCGTTTGATAACTATTGTTATAAGCAAATTTTACTAAAGGCAGATATTTATCCCAGCTACTTTCAAAATCAATTACACAACTTCTAAGCATATCCTCAAGTATTTGTATCACCCTTTCTGATTGACCATCTATTTGTGGATGAAATGCAGTACTAAAATGAAGTCGAGTGCCCAATGCTTTCTGTAAACTATCCCAAAATTTGGATGTAAAGTGAGGGTCTCGATATGAGATAATAGACATTGGTACTCCATGAAGCCTGACTATCTCATTAATATACAACTCTGCAAGTTTATTCATTGAATAATCAACTCGAATGGGAAGGAAATGAGTTGATTTAGTTACACTACAAAAATATTCGGCATTTGCGATGGAAATCTGCGACGAACATGTTTTCTTCGCAAATTTGCTACGGATCTGCGATGGATTTGCGACGGAAGGACAAGTCAGAGGAATTTTGAGAAATTGGTCGCAAATCCGTTGCAAATCCGTCGCAAATCTGCGACGAAAATCATTCTGTAGCAAATAATCGTCGAAAAAGTTGGCGCGGAAACTTGGCGCGAGAGAGAAAACACTAAAAAAACCAATTTGCAACGGAGATCTGCTACCATCTATTGCCGTCGCAAATTTCACAATAAAAATATTCGGCATTTGTGACGGAAATCTGCGACGGACATGTTTCTGTCGCAAATTTGCTACGGATTTGCGACGGAACACTACAAAAATATTCGGCATTTGCGACGGATATCTGTGACGGACTTGTTTCCGTCGCAAATTTGCTACGGATCTGCGACGGATTTGCGACGGAAGGACAAGTTAGAGGAATTTTGAGAAATTGGTCGCAAATCGGTTGCAAATCCGTAGTAAATCTTCGACGAAAATCGTTCCGTCGCAAATAATTGTCGCAAAAGTTGGCGCGGATACTTAGCGGGAGAGAGACCCGCGTATATTTTTTCGATAAATTTTTTTCCGTCGCAGATTGGTTGTAGAAAATTTTTTCCGTCGTAAATTTACTACGGATTTGCAACCGATTTGCGACGGCTTCCTCAAAATTCCTTCACTTTGTTTATCCGTCGCAAAACCGTTGCAAATCCGTCCCAAATTTGCGACGGAAATTTTTCGTCGCAGATTTCCGTCGCAAATGCCGAATATTTTTGTAGTGAATAAGAAGGCGAACTATATTATTCTGGACGAAAATATCTTGACAAGTTGGGTAATTAGCCACAAGTTCAGAGACAGCCCATGCCACAACGGCCTGAACTTCCATTGCACCTTGTTTGAGTATTTTCGCAAACACTTCACAAACACCAGTTTGGATCATGTTTTCAACACTCTCTGAATCAATACCCATTAAACCAATTGCTCTTGCGGCGCTGATTTGACCTTCCTTGTTCCCTTCTTTGAGTAATTTTAACAGAGGTTCTACTCCTCCTTCTCCAACAATCAACCTACGGCAATAATAATTGTCACTAGCAAGTGAAGCAAGCGAAGCTGCAGCATCAGATCTATCTTCCAGTGACCCAGTCCTAAGTGTCGCAATGTCCTTCCATATAAAAGAAAGAATTGGATCTTCAGCAGCAATTGGAGGTAATCTCAGATACCGATCTTCATCTTTACTAGGCAAGCATATCCTGATGAGCCAAGTAATATCCCCCACAGAATTTTTCAGAACAGCAGAAGTTTTTCTAAAGTCAGATTCAGATACCAAAGCTAACATGCGCTTAATTTGACAAAGCCTGGTCGAGGGCTTGTTGAGATTCATTGATAATTCAAAGTGTTGGGCGCTCGTAGAATCGAGAACTGGGATGGTCTATCATTCGAAGGAGAAGTGCTGCCAGCTTCTCCTTTCTGGATTTGATCTCATAGCATTCCTCAATGAAGAAAGTTGCTTCCTTTGCAGATTTAGCCAGCTGCTCCGCTAATCCAATTTGCTGTGGCAACATTTCTTTAATTGAATCCTCCATGGTTTTGGTTTAGTTTAGGGTTTTTATTCACATTTCAAATTCTGTGTTTCAGATCTGATTCTTATAGTTGGGTGATTGATCATTGTTTTTTTCAATTTTATATGTGGAATGTGCGTTTATGTGAATGCTATTTTTAACTTTTGCTGTTTGATTTGGGGAGTTAAGGTCCACTTTTTAGGAAGACTCTGGTGGATTCGAATGTGCCTGTACAAGAGAAGGCTCTTGATGCGTTGATAGCTTTTTTAAGAGCTGCGGATGCTGATGCTGGAAGGTGAAGAACGTTTTTTCTGTTTGCTTTTAGCATTTATTCGTTCATGTGGCCACTTCCAGTTCCTGGGGTGCACCATACTGGCATTGAACGTAGTAATTCTTGAATTACTGTGTCAATAAGACCAGGATTGGATGGAGTTTCCAAGCCTTTGGATTTACCCCTTCCAAAACCTGGATGTATCTCTAATAGATTAGAACATAGTTACACAGATGGAGATATAGCTACTGCTTCTTTTTCTAGTGTTAGCTCCACTGATAGTGACTACCCATCTTATTCACGTAACCTTAGCCCCCTCACATCTGACTATAAAAATGGAAACATAACTGCTACAAACAGCCCTTCAAGGTGAATTTCAGTATGTGCACTTGAAGATAATGTTTTTTAATGTGCTTTGAGTGTGTGTAGTTTTGATTTCTCTTTGACAAAATTTTCTTGTCTGCTCAAGTATAAAGCACAGAGATCAATCCCCTGTTGTCAGTCAAAAGAAATTCAAAGAGACAATGAAGCCTGCTGATTTTTCACTCAACAACCATATTCCTTGTACATCACCAAAACGGGCTCCTTTAAGTACTCAGGTACAACATTTACAGATTCCTCATCCTGGGTATGGATGCTGGCTTTTGGGTATTGATGTGTCAACTCAAATGCTCAACCAACAATTTCAAGAACCCTTTTTGGCAGTTGTTATTGATCCAACAAGAACTGTATCAGCTGGTAAAGTTGAGATCGGGGCATTCAGGACATATCCAGAAGGATATAAACCTCCAGATGATCCTGTATCTGAATATCAGACCATTCCTCTCAATAAGATTGAAGACTTTGGTGTGCACTGCAAGCAGGTTATTGAGGGTCATTGTTCCTAGCTTCCCCATTAGTTTATATATATATATATATTATTCCATTGGCTGATGTTATTGTCATTCGCAGTATTATGTTTTGGATATCACTTATTTCAAGTCATCTCTAGATTGTCACCTCTTAGATCTTTTGTGGAACAAATATTGGGTGAATACATTATCATCTTCACCTCTCTTGGGTAATGGAGACTATATTGCTGGACAAATTTCAGATTTAGGTAACTTCTTGGTTGTATTTGTGGTATAATTTCTTTTACACCTATGGACAATTTTTAGGTTGCCTGTCACCTTTTATTTGGTCATCATAATTAGATAAAAAGGATAACTGTAAATGGTTAAAGGATCAGGTAATAAGGTTGTGCATGTGTGTTAAGATTTTTGGTACGAATATAACTGATCTTATAAATGTCTGAGATAAGTGTACTAGTTTCTCCTATTGGCTACCAAGATGAAATAATCATCTATGCATTATACAGCTGAAAAAGTGGAGCAAGCGGAGAATCAATTGGCTCACTCCCAATTTGGGCCTCGAATAGCACCACCTCAAAGAAAGAAAGAGGTGAGTCTGTTTTTTTGTTAGTTTAGACAATCATGCTTTGGTTGATGTAAATTTTTATTTATTTATTTTTTGCATTGGTATCAATTCTTTGGAGTATCTTGTGTGTGCAATTTTTTGCTTCCTCATTTCATCCATATCAATTATCCAATAAAACATATTCTTTGTCTGAAACATTTGAGACAATAACCAGTATTAGATAAGTTGAAATGCTGGGAAAGTGCCCAATAAAACATATTCTTTGGCTGATACATGTGAGACAATAACCAGTACTAGATAAGTTGAAATGCTGGGAAAGTGCGAGCGTCTATCAATATGTGCATGCATTGCGAATGACTTGTCTTTCAATTTTACGTGAATTATACAAATTTATATACCATGTTGCTTAGTTGTCCTGCTTACTGCATTCATCTGTAAAAATTGATGCATAACTTTCTTTATTTTGGATGGAAAAAGATATTTGCCAAAAGCAAGGCAAACTTGTAAGCATGTGTTGGGCCATCTTATAACATATATGTTTGGGGTTTCCTAAACTGTAGTCTCTTAAGTATATGATGATCACTATCCATCCATCAGTTATCATGATATCAGGTAATCTTTTTCATGGAAAATGTTTAGCAACTAATGTTAAGAATATGTGTCATCTCTACCTCCCCCTCTCTCTCTCTCTTTTTCATATGTATATATATATATACACACATGAGTAATCTTTTTTTCAATATGGTATGCTTGTACAAGTTCAAGAAAGTAAATTCTCATAAAAAAATAGTTCATAAAGAACTTAGTTACACTACTTTCTGTTGACATGGCTTTTTCTTTCTTTAATGTTTGCTAAATGATTAATTCATGACAATTAGAATTGTGGTGGATCATTTGAAATATATTTGGGGGAATCCAAAATCATAGATTGGGTATCAGAACTTGTATTATTTACTAAACTAATTAAATTTCTTGAAAAGGCCAAAACTTTTGGGACTTTCAGTTGGGCAACGGGGCACCGAATTTGAGTTATTCTTGTTTATGCACTTTTCTTGCTTTTATATGTTAATATTATTAATCTGCTTTCTATTATTAATGTGCTTTCTCCTTAATTAATGCACTTCTTTTTCCCTATCATCATTTGTGCTCTTAGTGAGTTTCATGTGTGTGGATGTTCGCATATGGTTTTCCCATTTACATTTGATTTTGGATTACCACTGATCATTGCAGGAAGAATCTCAACTTGCTAAAATTACTCGAGACAGTGCAAAAATAACCATGGAACAGATCCATGGTCTAATGTCACAGGTAATTGGCCACTTTGCTTTTTAGATGCCCATTTTAAACAATTTAATTATCTAGGCTGAAACAATTTGTTATGTAACTTATGCCAAACATTTAATTTGTCTCTCTATTTATGCTTTAGGTTATCAAGGACATCCTTTTCAATTCTGTACGACAATCAAGTAGGTCTCGCACAGAGGATTCTGGTCCTGAGCCAATGGTAGAAAGCTGAGGTAGGGTTCAGCGCAACTCGGATGGATTTACCATTCTTCTACTGCTGAGGTTAAAAGTTTTTTACATAAAAAAATGGAAAAAAGATAATGATGTTAAAACAGAAGCTGCAGAGATTTTGTTACTTATCAGGGCTGATGTAAGTCCTTTTCACATCCATCATTGATTTGACTAGAATTTTATCTTTTGCTCATTTGGTAATTTATACATGTCTACTGTTAACAAAGTGTCGCAATTTCATAAACTATTTTTTTCACATCCAATTCAGTCCATATGCTTTGATTGAACGCTACAGAGGAACTCAGAATGCTATGCAAGTTTGTTAAAACATTTAGAATGTATCCATTGAGCAGGAGATATTGATATTCAGTTTCAACTTTGAGTGTAGGCAAAAGGTGGAGTGGAGGGTCAAACTTCTGATTTCATCAGGTTTTCGAGATTTGAGTCCAAGTTCTCAATAATAACTTTTTGCACGTCAGGCTCAGGTAGTGCCCCTCGATGTTTACCTCACAAGAGTGTCCTTGAACCACAAGAGTGTTCAAGAATTTAGAGCATGCCACCTCTGTAGTGCTTTGGTGAGATTTGGTAGATTTGTGTAACCTTTGTTCTTTTTTCCTTGTTTTTATACCAAGGGAGAGTGGTGATTGAAGTGGGAAATTGAGAATTAGTCTTTGCAAAATTTCACTAGTTATGTAATACTCTAATCATCCTACTATGATTTTATTTTATTTTTTGACTTCTTGCAACGTATAGTTAATGTTCTTCAAGAACTGAAGGTTAGTTGATGGGAGTCATGATAATGATGGTGAATAATGATGATGCAAGTCATGATTCAATGGAAAATGATAATTGAAGATCTATATTGTTATTTTCAAGATAGATTATTTATAGTAGTGTTCTTAACACTTGTATAGTTAAATTGTAAAATATTTTATTCTATTGAAGATTAATAAAAGAATTATTTTTATCAATGTAATTAGTGTTTTTTTAGATTGTGTTTAAATGTTCCAAATGTATTTATAAAGTTCTCATAAAATTAATTGATAATACAAATAGTTTCAATAAAAATCAATATTAAATTACAACGGATTGCTACGAATCTGCGACGGATATTTGAAATCTATGACGAAATCTGCGACAGATACTGCGACGACAATCTGCGACGGAATCTGTGACTGCAATCTGCGACGGAATCTGCAATGAATTTGCGACAGAAATCTGTGACGAAAATTTGCGACGGAAATCTGCGATGAAAATCTGCGACGAAATCTGCGACGGCTGCTTCTTACCCATGAAAATTTAAGCGCGAGATTTGCAACCGCTGAGTGGTTGCAAATCCATCGCAATCTGCGACGGCCTGTAGCAAAATTGAAAATTGCGACGCCTTTTTTATTAACGGATCGTATCCGTCGCAGATCGGTCGCAAATCGGTCGCAAGACTTTATTTGCGATGGATCTGCGACGGATTCTGTCCGTTGCAGATAGCGTGTTTTTTTGTAGTGTTAATCGATCAACAATTACCCAAATTGTATCATGCTTCTTTTGGGTATTTGGAAGTCCAGTCACAAAATCCATAATGATTCTATCCCACTTCCATTCTGGTATTGATATAGGTTGCAACAGACCTGATGGAACTTGATGTTCTACTTTGACTTGCTGACATACTAAACATCGAGTTACATATTCAGTAATATCTCTTTTCATACAAGGCCACCAATAATCAGATTTCAAATCCTGGTACATTTTATTGCTTCCGGGATGTACAGTATACATAGTATTTTGAGCTTTACCAAGAATACATTCCTTTAGTTCCTTCACATCAGGTACACACAATCGATCTCTATAGTACACTCCACCTTCTTTTCACAACATAATCTGGCTTTTCCCCATCCTGCACTTGTTTCAACAGTTCTAACAATTTTTTATTTCGTTTATGAGCTTCTATCACTTTTTGCCTAATGGTTGGTTCAACCCTCAATTCTGCTAACATAACACATGATATCATTTAGTTTATGTAATATATATATATATAATGTTAAAATATTCTATATACAACATACCTGCTAAAGTCTTTCGACTTAAAGCATCGGCTACCACATTAGCTTTTCCAGGATGATAGTCGATGATACAATCATAATCCTTGATCAATTCCATCCATCTTCTCTGCCTTAAATTCAATTCTTTTTGTGTTGGCAAATATTTCAAACTCTTACGATCAGTGAAAATATAACGCCATTCACCATACAAATAATGTCGCCAGATTTTAAGAGCAAATACAATAGCAGTTAACTCCAAATCATGTGTAGGGTAAATATATGTTTTGATATATATACATATATAAATAAATATTTTGAAAAAATATGGAGAAGTTGAGTAGTTGGTGTGGAAATGTATGATTGATTTTATTGGGAGTGTAAATTATAAATGAAAATTATAATTTACACTCTCAATGTAAATTATTGGGAGTGTAAATTATAAATTACAATATACATATATATTGTAAATTATAAAGACTCTTTGGACAAATTGTATAATGTGAGTTGTTTATATATCTCACATCTCAAAGTTTAGATAGTCGAGTATTAGGCAAGAAGGACATAAATAAGTGGTCAAATAGAGGCTCGAGATAGTCAAAAACAAAGTCGGTGTGCAAAGGAGGCCCGTGAAGTCGACGGGACCTAAAGGTAATTTTTCGAAAGACCGAGGACCTAAGAGTAATTTTCCAAAAAGTTGTGTCGGTTCTTAATAGTGACCCTAACGGATGCCATAAATGTGTTCTCGGGATTAATCGGGTCATAACCGTGGGTTTCAATTTTTCCTGAAAATGCACGGTTTAAAAGTTACAATCGATTAATCGCTGGACGGTATTTTGGTATTTTCACACCCTAGACTATAAAATTACAACACAAGAAAGTTGAGGGGGTCAAAATATGAATAAAAGGAAGTCTAATGGCTTGCCAAATAAATAGATAAAAGAAGAAGGCAAGTGGACCAATTAAAAGTGGCCATTTTTGCTATAAAGTGTACCAATTGGAAGTCAACATCTATACCAACATATTTTCACCACTTATGGCTGCCATTTGGATCAAAATAAGCCAAGGAAATAAAATAAAAGCCCTCTCTTACATGGTGAACTCGTCCCAAACCATAAGAGAATGAAGAAGGAGGTGATTTTGCCAAAGTTTAAGGCTTTTGGTTAAAGATTTTGGTGACAAACAAGATTATAAGGTAAGAGAAACCTATCTCTAGTTTTAATTTCATGGATTAATGGTTAATTTAAGAGATTTAAATTAGGGTTCATGTATCTAGATTTGGAGAAAATTCAAGAAATAATTATTTGAAGGATTTGATGAAAGAAATAATGGTGTTTAATGGTGAAAATAAGCTAGCAACCATTAGAAAAATCATAAGATAAGACTATGTCTATACCTAGGGTTCTTACCTTTGTATATGTGATGTTAAATTTCATAGGAAATCAAGGAGACAAGGAAGGAAAGGAAGTGATATAGATAAAGGACTAAGAAATAGTAAGGTTTGGTACTTTAACCATTGAACTCCTTTTGAAATTTTTCTGTTTTACAATTAGTAAAATGCTGTGACTTGTATGATTTTTAATCAAATATAGAAAAATTATCTTGAGTTCAATTTTTGATATTCTGTGTCTCAATGAGTCTAGAATGACCGAAAAATATGTCGAGTTGAATTTGGAATGGTTATATTTTGGAAAGATTATTTTTATTAGACCTGCTCCAGAAGGTACCTTGACTGAGACAGCCATCTTTCTGGATTTTTAATAAAATGTAGAAAAATAATATCCAATTGAATTTTGGATATGTTGTTTTTTAGTGAGTCTAGTATTTGATAAAAATAATTTGGAACCACATTGATTGAATTTAATTTACGGAATTCACAAAATGCAGAACTGCTGCCAGGATGCAGGGCAACTAGAGCAGTCTGGTTGGGTGAACTACTTGACCAATATTTTGTGTCCAGTTTGATCTGAAATTTTAAAGGAATAATTTTAAGATGTAAAACTAAATTCGGTAAAAGTTTTAGAGTTTTTAGTCAAGTATATTATTTTATACAAATTTTCAAAATAAGGATCAAGTTGAGTCCAAAACCAGAATTTACTATTCATATGGTCATTTTGCTAATATTCATTTGGTCATTTTTCAAAAGTAATCCAATTGATTCCTTATGCATATAAATGAGCATAATATGTTATTAAAATGACAAAATATGATATTTCACGTTATAAGAAACATAAGTCGATAATTGTATAATGCATATTCGATTAAGAAATGGCATGAAAATTTTGGCTCCACTGAGTATCTGGGATAGTACTGAGTAGGGTAAGGGTATGATATATCATACTATATGCAGTGCTGCTTTAATATAGGACTTCGGTTCGAGTTATATAGGGTGACGACTCGAGCTATATAGGACTTCGGTCCGAGTTATATAGGGCAATTGCCCGAGTTATATAGGACTCCGGTCTGAGGGCTTCGGCCATAGATTCCACAGGGCTTGGTCCGCTATTTTTTTTAGGGCCACAGCCACAGAATATATATACAGTTGTTTCAGTTAGTTCCTTACCATACGTTAGTCTACCAAATTACCTTGTGAAGCGAACTGATAAAATGATAATAACTGAATATATGACATGTATGGATTGTTTTTACTGTGATAATATTTTTTTCAATACGACTCATTGCTTCTAAAAGTGCATTATGCTTTTATTATTTATTTTCCGTAATTAGTTAAAGTACCCACTAAGCAATGGTTAGAGAGTTTAGTTTCTTCTAAACTCGTAGGTTTTTAGCAAGGAGCCAGTAGCGAGCAGAGAAGTCCTGCGATCTGTCGGTCATCAACAAACTTAGGTGGTGCTCTTCATTTTGTATTTTGGTATTAGAAACTGGCATGTACTTATTTGAACAATACAAAGAGATAACTTGATGTAGCATGTAAATCTAGTAATGTATAATAACTGTATGGTTTTAAATTGAGTTGGGTTGTGAATATAGAAGTGTGAATTCTTCTTGCAGAACTGTAGTTGAGGTTATAAGGGTGGATTATTGGGAGTGTGCTTGAGTTGAATTGTGAAACAAAATGTTTTTCAAAAATAAGAAAAATCAGTTTTGTCGACACTTGGGACCTAGAATTTTAAGGGAGACTCCGTCAAAATTTTTGGAAAATTTTTATAAGGAACATTAAGTAAGCTAACATAACCAGAGCTCGTATTCCGATGTAGCATTCCTCCTCGGCTTATTCATAGGTTGGGAAGGGGTATTACAATTTGTGGTATCAGAGCATTGGTTTAGTCGATTCTGAGAGATAGGTAGTAAGTAAGTAACTATGTGTGCCATGTAAGATAAAGTAAGGAGAAAGTTATATGATGAATAGGTAGATGTACATGCCAGATAGGAATTGATAATCGAGTTATATGTTGATGAATTAAGCAGATAGCTATTTATGTCAATGTAGGATGTCTCTAGATTCGTGGCAAGCTATGGAACGAAACGTAGAATCGCAAGCATCTGGGTCTGCAGATGCTGGGGAAGCTCATAGACCGGGGTTAGCAGTAGCTGAAATACCCGGTCCGGAGACTTATCTTAGGCATATTGCAACAGCTTTTCAGAAAATGGCCAGAAGGGGCCCTGCTGCTAAGGGAGATAGGAAACCCCCGATCGAGAAGTTAAGAAAGTATGGTGCAAAGGAATTTAAGGTTGGTCATGAAGAGGGATCTAAGGAAGCAGAATATTGGTTAGATAGTATCATTAGAGTTCTTGACCAGCTCCAATGCACTCTGGAGGAAAGAGTGGTTTGTGCTACCTCGCTCCTGACAGAGGAGGCGTACATATGGTGGGATACCACGCAGCAGCGGGTTCCACCAGAACAGCGAACTTGGGAATTCTTCAAGAGTGAGTTTAAAAAGAGGTATATCACTGATGCATATTTGACTGCAAGGTGCAATGAGTTCATTCATTTGAAACAAGGCAGAATGACAGTATCAGAATATGAGAAGGAGTTTACACGCCTTAGTAAGTATGGAAAGAAGTTAATAGAAACTGAAGCTGAGCGATGCGAGAAATTTTTAGAAGGACTTAATGATGAAATTAAGATACAACTAGTGGCATTGGATAATACAGAGTTTTCAAAGTTGGTGGCTAAAGCATTGGATGTTGAAAAGGTGCAAGTAAATCTGAGGAATCGTCAACAGAGAATTCAACAGAAAAGAGAGCAAGCACATAGTGCCCTAGATAATGTAACACCCCTTCCCTACCTACGTGTGTAAGCTGAGTAGAGGCGCCACATTATCCTAATGTTGCTACCATTTTTACTTAGTCAAATTTTAGTTCCGATTTTTACAGAAATTTTGCCATAGTTTCGCCTAAAAATTTAATCCCAAGTGTCGACAAAACTGGTTTTTTTTTTCTGATTTTTGAAAATATTTTTACACAAACCAATGCAAACAAAATCATTCTCAGTACACTTCCAATAAATCCCCCTTATAACCTCAACTACAACCTGCAAAAAGGATTTACACTTCTAGTACAAAATAAAGTAAAGGTTTATTATGATATACAGTAGATAAAATATTTGTTCACTATGCAACAGAAAGTAACAATATTTACAATTCATATACATCAAAACTCAAGTTTTACAACACATAAAATTTATACATGTTTGGCAGTCAGTCTTCGATCTTAAAGCCGACTATTCACTCTTCAAAATCTAGGCTCGACTCGGCCTAGAGGAACTCTCTGGTTCTTCCCTGTCACCTGCGCGAAGAATCACATTCGCGCTAAGCCAACGGCTTAGTGGTACAAACTACAGTGCTATGATGCTTTAATGCCATGCTAATGTCATACAATCAAGATTCAAAATCAATTCAAGAGAATATTATATTTCACAATCTTACATTATTTAATAATTAATCAAAACATTCATGATTCACATTGAAAACAAAGACAAGCATGGGCCCAAAATACACTAATATGTTATTCAAAGTTCAGAGTTACTGCTTTGGTCCATAATCATAATCATCAAGCCCGTAGGCGATATACACACACATATATATATATATATCCATGGATAGGGTAACAGACCCAGTCTCTTGGACCTCTACTTGGCTAGACTCAAGGAGATCCTCAACCCGGCAAGACTGTTACCAAAACAAGTGTAACAGACCCAGTCTCTTGGACCTCAACCAGACTAATCTCGAGGAGATCCTCAACCCGGCAAGACTGTTACTATTATTTATATATTTCATAGGCATGCCACCAAACCCAGAACTCTGAAATCTGAATAACATATTAAACACACAAACATTTCATTCATCTCTTCATAATCTCTTTCTCAATTCATTTTATATTTCATAAGCAAATTAGGCAACCATGTCTCAATCATCTCATTTACATCATCATAGCCAACAATCACGGCCTCATATCTCATATGATCTCAAATCACAATAAAGCAACTCTTCATAACATCATATCTTTCACATTACATTTCATCATCACATTTCATCATCACATCTTGCACATTTCACATTTCATTATATTTCAAATCACATTAATCAATTCATTATTCAAATGGATATAATCAATGACATTAACACATATTTTACATGCTCATCACAACATTCACATTATAACCAAATATGTCTCAAGTCTCAATATCATATGAATGTATGCAATAATGTAGTTTGTACTTACCTTAAAACCAACTCACACCAATCTATACACTTACTCTTCTAAGAATCCTCAACACTTAGGTTAGGGCAATTCAACCTCTTCACAACCTAATCCAAAAGGGATATTAGCAAAATGACCATATGAATAGTAAATTCTGGTTTTAGACTCAACTTTATCCTTATTTTGAAACATTGTATAAAATAATCTACTTGACTAAAAACTCTAAAATTTTTATAGAACTTAATTTTACATCTTAAAATCATTCCTTTAAAATTTCAGATCAAACTGAACACAAAATCTTGGTCAAATAGTTCACCCAACCAGACTGCCCCAAATGCCCCGCATCCTGGCAGCAGTTCTGAACTTTGTGAATTCCATAAATTAAATTCAATCAACTTGGTTCCAAATTATTTTTCTCAAATACTAGACTCACTAAGCAACAACATATCCAAAATTCAATTGGATATCATTTTTCTACATTTTATTAAAAATTCCGAAATATAGCTGTCTCAGTTAAGGTACCTGCTGGAACAGCTCTAATAAACATAATCTTTCCAAAATCATAACCATTCCAAAATCGAATCAACATATTTTTCAGCCATTCTAGACTCATAGAGGCACAACATATCAAATATTCACTTCAAGAACATTTTTCTATATTTAATTAAAAATCATACAATTCACAGCCTTTACTAATTGTAAAACAGAAAAACATTTCACTAAACACAACTCTTACTCTTCCATCACCAACACCAACCTAACTTCTTATCTTTAATTCCATTTCAACACATACAAACACACCACAAGCAATCCTAACCATATTATCAACAACATTTCATCAAACTCAAAAATAACTTCAAAAACAACAAGAGCAATCAAGAGAGAACTTACCAAAATAATGAAATTTCTTGAAATTCCAACTTGTTTATTTGAAATCTTCCTTCAATTAGCTATTAAAATTCAAAAACCCTCACTTGCTCTCTTGTTTCCTTGAGGTCTGGCCACACAAAGAGAAAAGAAGAGAAAATGAAAAAATAAAAGAGACAAAGTCAACTTCTTATCTCTTTAAACCTCCACCAAGCAATTTAAAAAGAAATTTACTTAAATACCCTCTACTATATATATTAACTCCCATTCATTTACTTACCCTTTAGTAATTTCACAAATAACACATTAAATATTTTCTTCCTTTGACCATTCATTTGACTTATGTATATGTTATATATATTTCCATATATACAACATATACACTCTCTTTTTAATTCTTTCCTCTTTCCAATTTCACTTATACATTTTAATTCAAATAAAACAACAATTATACTAAAACTTCTAAGGCACATTTTGGGATATTACAATTCTCCCCCTCTAAAAAGAAATTTCGTCCCCAAAATTACTTGATATCAAATCTGAAAACAGTTGAGGATATTGATCTCGCATCGCTTGCTCACTTTCCCAAGTTGCCTCTTCTCTACTATGATTCTTCCAAAGAACTTTTACAAGTGGCACTTTCTTATTTCTCAACTCTTTCATTTCATGTGCCAAAATAGCAGTTGGTTCTTCTTCAAAAGTTAGATCCGGACTCACCTCAATAGATCAACTGGTAAAACATGAGATGGGTCAGATTTATACCTTCGCAACATAGAAACATGGAAGACATTATGGATTCTATCCAACTCAGGCGGCAAAGCAAGACGATAAGCAACTGGTCCAACTCTTTCTAATATCTCATACGGTCCAATGAATCGAGGACTCAGCTTCCCTTTTTGACCAAATCTCAATATCTTTTTCCAAGGAGACACTTTCAAAAATACTTTATCTCCAACATCAAACTCTATGTCTCTCCTCTTCAAATCTGAATAAGACTTCTGTCGGTCTGAAGCTGCTTTCAACCTATCCCGAATCATCTTCACTTTTTCTTCAGTCTCTTTAATCAGATCAGGACCAACCAATTTGCCTTCCCCAATTTCATTCCAACATAGAGGCGTTCTACATTTTCTTCCATACAATGCCTCAAATGGTGTCATTCCAATACTGGTTTGATGACTGTTGTTGTAAGCAAATTCTACAAGTGGCAAGAATCTGTCCTAACTTCCAGAGAAATCAATGACACAGCTTCTCAACATATCCTCAATAATCTGTATCACTCTCTCTGACTGTCCATCTGTCTGCGGATGAAAAGCAGTGCTAAAATGCAATCGAGAACCCAAGTAAACTCTTCCAAAATCTTGAAGTAAATCTAGGATCTCGATCAGACACTAAAGAAATTGGGACTCCATGCAACTTCACTATCTCACTAATATACAGCTCAGCCAACTTCTCAAGTGAATAGTCATCCGAACCGGAAGAAAATGAGCTGTTTTTGTCAATCTATCAACAATCACCCAAATAGCATCATGCTTCTTTTGAGTTAATGGCAACGCTGATACAAAATCCATTGTCACTCTCTCCCATTTCCATTCAGGCACTGTTAAAGGTTGAAGCAACCCTGTTGGAACTTGATGCTCAGCTTTTACCCTCTGACACGTGAGACATTTAGACACAAATTCTGCTATGTCTCTCTTCTTACCAGACCACCAATAATGCTGTCTCAAATCATGGTACATCTTTGTACTACCCGGATGCATAGCAAAACTCGATTGGTGTGCTTCGTCTAAAATAATCTTCCTCAAACTATCATCATCAGGTACACACAACCTATCCTTAAACCAAAGACTACCATTACTCTTCACATAGAAATCTCGGCTCTCCCTATTTTGGCAATCTAACACAATCTTCTGAATTTTCTCATCAGCCAATTGAGCCTCTTTAATCTGATCTAACAATACTGGTCTCAATTGCAACTAAGCCAACAATGCACCATCATCACATGCTTCAAAACTAGCATGTAACGCTCTCAACTCAACAAGCAACGAGAGCGAATAAATAGCCAAACCTGCCAGAGACTTCCGACTCAAGGCATCAGCAACTACATTTGCCTTACCAGGATGATAATCAATCAAATAGTTGTAGTCTTTGATCAACTCCAACCATCGTCTCTGCCGAAGGTTAAGCTCTCTCTGAACCCCCAAATATTTTAAACTCTTATGGTCCGTATAGATGAAACATTTCTCCCCATACAAGTAGTGTCGCCAAATCTTCAAAGCAAACACTATGGCTACTAACTCCAAATCATGGGTCGGATAATTGAGCTCATGCGGCTTCAACTGTCGAGAAGCATAAGCTATAACTTTACCTTCTTGCATCAAAACACAACCCAAACCACTATGTGAAGCATCACTGTAGATCACATATGGTTTATCTTCTACAGGTAAAGTAAGAACAGGAGCTTGAGTCAACATTTCTTTCAACTGATCAAAACTAGCTTGAAACTGATCTGTCCAAACAAATCTAACTCCCTTTCAAAGTAATCTGGTAAGTGGAGTAGCTATCAAAGAAAATCCCTTCACAAACTGTCGATAATAGCCTGCCAAACCCAGAAAACTTCTAACTTCAGTTACTGACTTTGGTGGACTCCAATTCAAAATGACCTCAACTTTACTCGGATCAACTCTTATACCATCTGCTGAAACTATATGGCCTAGAAAAGTTACTTGGTCAAGCCAAAATTCACACTTTGACAGCTTAGCATACAATTGCTTCTCTCAAAATCTGTAGTACAACTCGCAGATGTTTGTCATGCTCCTCTTCATTACGTGAATACACCAAAATATCATCAATGAAGACCACCACAAACTGATCCAGATAGGGCCTAAACACCCTATTCATCAAATCCATGAAAGCTGCAGGTGCATTCGTCAATCCAAAAGGCATTACCAAGAACACATAATGCCCATATCTTGTGCGGAAAGCTGTCTTAGAAACATCTTCAGCTCTAACTCTCAATTGATGGTACCCTGATCTCAAATCAATTTTGGAAAACACCGCTGCTCCCTTCAACTGATCAAAGAGATCATCAATTCGGGGCAAAGGATACTTATTCTTGATAGTTACTTTGTTCAATTACCTATAATCGATGCACAATCTCAAAGTACCATCCTTTTTCTTCACAAACAACACAGGAGCTCCCCACGGAGAAACACTAGGGCAAATAAACCCTTTATCTAACAACTCCTGCAACTGCACCTTCAACTCTCTCAATTCAGCAGGTGCCATTCGATATGGAGTGATAGAGATGGGAGTGGTACCAGGCAACAAATTGATACCAAACTCAACCTCTCTCTCAGGGGGTAACCCTGGCAACTCCTCAGGAAAAACATCTGGAAACTCCGCAACTATGGGTATACTATTAAGTTGAGAACCCATTACTTTGGTATCCACAACATGAGCAAGATAAGCATCACACCCTTTTCTAATCAATCTTCTAGCTGTTACAACTGATACAAACAAGGATGCAAGTTGTCTCTGCTCACTAGATACTATCACCTCTTTACCATCACTGGTTCTCAAGGTGACACACTTCTTTTCACAATCTACCACAGCTCCATGTTTAGATAGCCAATCCATAACACCCCTTCCCGACCTACGTGTGTAAGCTGAGTAGAGGCGCCACACTATCCTAATGTTGCTACCATTTTTACTTAGTCAAATTTAAGTTCCGATTTTTACAGAAATTTTGCCATAGTTTCGCCTAAAAATTTAATCCCAAGTGTCGAAAAAACTGGTTTTTTTTTTCTGATTTTTGAAAACATTTTTACACAAACCAATGCAAACAAAATCATTCTCAGTACACTTCCAATAAATCCCCCTTATAACCTCAACTACAACCTGCAAAAAGGATTTACACTTCTAGTACAAAATAAAGTAAAGGTTTATTATGATATACAGTAGATAAAATATTTGTTCACTATGCAACGGAAAGTAACAATATTTACAATTCATATACATCAAAACTCAAGTTTTACAACACATAAAATTTATACATGTTTGGCAGTCAGTCTTCGATCTTAAAGCCCACTATTCACTCTTCAAAACCTAGGCTCGACTCGGCCTAGAGGAACTCTCTGGTTCTTCCCTGTCACCTGCGCGAAGAATCACATTCGCGCTAAGCCAACGGCTTAGTGGTACAAACTACAGTGCTATGATGCTTTAATGCCATGCTAATGTCATACAATCAAGATTCAAAATCAATTCAAGAGAATATTATATTTCACAATCTTACATTATTTAATAATTAATCAAAACATTCATGATTCACATTGAAAACAAAGACAAGCATGGGCCCAAAATACACTAATATGTTATTCAAAGTTCAGAGTTACTGCTTTGGTCCATAATCATAATCATCAAGCCCGTAGGCGATATACACATATATATATATCTATCCATGGGTAAGGTAACAGACCCAGTCTCTTGGACCTCTACTTGGCTAGACTCAAGGAGATCCTCAACCCGGCAAGACTGTTACCAAAACAAGTGTAACAGACCCAGTCTCTTGGACCTCAACCCGACTAATCTCGAGGAGATCCTCAACCCGGCAAGACTATTACTATTATTCATATATTTCATAGGCATGCCACCAAACCCAGAACTCTGAAATCTAAATAACATAATAAACACACAAACATTTCATTCATCTCTTCATAATCTCTTTCTCAATTCATTTTATATTTCATTAGCAAATTAGGCAACCATGTCTCAGTCATCTCATTTGCATCATCATAGCCAACAATCATGGCCTCATATCTCATATGATCTCAAATCACAATAAAGCAACTCTTCATAACATCATATCTTTCACATTACATTTCATCATCACATTTCATCATCACATCTTGCACATTTCACATTTCGTTATATTTCAAATCACATTAATCAATTCATTATTCAAATGGATATAATCAATGGCATTAACACATATTTTACATGCTCATCACAACATTCACATTATAACCAAATATGTCTCAAGTCTCAATATCATATGAATGTATGCAATAATGTAGTTTGTACTTACCTTAAAACCAACTCACACCAATCTATACACTTACTCTTCCATGAATCCTCAACACTTAGGTTAGGGAAATTCAACCTCTTCACAACCTAATCCAAAAGGGATATTAGCAAAATGACCATATGAATAGTAAATTCTAGTTTTAGACTCAACTTTATCCTTAGTTTGAAACATTGTATAAAATAATCTACTTGACTAAAAACTCTAAAATTTTTACAGAACTTAATTTTACATCTTAAAATCATTCCTTTAAAATTTCAGATCAAACTGAACACAAAATCTTGGTCAAATGGTTCACCCAACCATACTGCCCCAAATGCCCTGCATCCTGGCAGCAGTTCTAAACTTTGTGAATTCCATAAATTAAATTCGATCAACTTGGTTCCAAATTATTTTTCTCAAATACTAGACTCACTAAGCAACAACATATCCAAAATTCAATTGGATATCATTTTTCTACATTTTATTAAAAATCCTGAAATATATCTGTCTCAGTTAAGTTAAAATTCAATTGGATATCATTTTTCTACATTTTATTAAAAATCCTGAAATATATCTGTCTCAAATACTAGACTCATAGAGGCACAACATATCAAATATTCACTTCAAGAACATTTTTCTATATTTAATTAAAAATCATACAATTCACAGCCTTTACTAATTGTAAAACAGAAAAACATTTCACTAAACACAACTCTTACTCTTCCATCACCAACACCAACCTAACTTCTTATCTTTAATTCCATTTCAACACATACAAACACACCACAAGCAATCCTAACCATATTATCAACAACACTTCATCAAACTCAAAAATAACTTCAAAAACAACAAGAGCAATCAAGAGAGAACTTACCAAAATAATGAAATTTCTTGAAATTCCAACTTGTTTATTTGAAATCTTCCTTCAATTAGCTATTAAAATTCAAAAACCCTCACTTGCTCTCTTGTTTCCTTGAGGTCCGGCCACACAAAGAGAAAAGAAGAGAAAATGGAAAAATAAAAGAGACAAAGTCAACTTCTCATCTCTTTAAACCTCCACCAAGCAATTTAAAAAGAAATTTACTTAAATACCCTCTACTATATATATTAACTCCCTTTCATTTACTTACCCTTTAGTAATTTCACAAATAACACATTAAATATCTTCTTCCTTTGACCATTCATTTGACTTATGTATATGTTATATATATTTCCATATATACAACATATACACTCTCTTTTAAATTCTTTCCTCTTTCCAATTTCACTTATACATTTTAATTCAAATAAAACAACAATTATACTAAAACTTCTAGGGCACATTTTGGGATATTACATAATGTGTACCCAATGTTAATGCCTTTAAAAGGGAAAAATGGAACGAACTTATTGTTTTGCATATTCTATGTATTCAGTTAGTACAACATGTATAGAACACTTAGAGAAAACTATTTGTGGCAGGGTATGAAATAAGATGTAGTAGAACATCAACATCATTCATGTCTTCTTCAATCTCTTCCTATTTCAGAGTAGAAGTGGGAACATATTAGCATGGATTTTGTATATGGTTTGCCTCGTACTCAATAGGGGCATGATACTATTTGGATAATTGTTTACAGGTTGACTAAATCATTCCACTTTTAGCTTATCAAGATGGATTACTCTTTAGATAAACTAACCGAGATATATGTGAGGGAGATAATGAAGTTTCATTGTGCTCCAATATCTATTATTTTAGACAAGGATCCATGATTTATTTCTAGGTTTTGGCCTAGTTTGCAGCATGACTTAGGTATAAAATTGAAGTTTACTATTTCTTTTCATCCTTAAATTTATGGCCAATCAGAACGTACCATTCAAACACTATAGGATATGCTTAGTGCATGTGTCATGAATTTAAAAGGGAGTTGGAATTAGCATTTTCCTTTGATGGAATTTGCTTATAATGATAGCTTTCATATAAGCATGGCATGGCACCATATAAACCAACTATTTGGGAGAAAGTAAGACTCTTGTTTGTTGGGATGAAGCTAGAGAGAGGGAATTGGTAGGTCCAGAATTAGTTTGGATAACAACTGAAAATATCAAATTAATTAGAAGCAGGTTAAAATCAGTGCAAGATAGGTAGAAAACTTATACAGACTCGAAGTGGAAGGATGTTATATACGATGTTGGGGATAAGGTGTTTTTGAAAATCTCTCTTTAGAATGGTTTTATGCGATTTGGTAAACATGGAAAGTTAAGTCCATAATTTATGGGCCTTATGAGATTATGGAGAAAATTAGGTTTAATTACTTATAAAATTGCACTAGAACCAGAATTTCACTAATACATAATGTCTTTCATGTATCCAAGTTGAGAAAGTATAAAGTGACCCTTCAGATATACTCCAGAGGCAACTAGTAGAGCTAAGAAAAGATTTAACTTATAAAGAGGAATTGGTTGAGATTTTGGCTAGGGAAGAGGAAGTTTTAAGAAATAAGACTATTATTCTCGTAAAGATTTTATGGAGGAATCGTTCTGAAGAATAACTAACTTGGGAGAGAGAACAAGATATGATTGCTTAGTATTCTCAATTATTTTCATCTTAAGATGAGTGAAAATTCGAGGACGAATTTTCTTCAAGGGAGGAAGAATGTAATAACATGAATTCTTAAATAAAAAAAATAATAAAAATATATATATAAATAACATATATTTGTATACGTGTGTAAATAAAATAATAAAATAGTAATATAATAATATACTAATAATATAAATATATATTAAACTACTTAAAATTTAAGTTAAAAAAGAAAAGAAAAGAAAAAGAAAAGAAAAAGTATTAAAAAAAATGTGTTTTACAAGCATGAGAATCAAACCTATGACCAAAGGGAGAAGAAGCAAGTGTACTATTAGGTTGAGTAGCCTATGTCCTGGGCAACTTCCACTTAAATAATATTTAAACTTAAAATTTGTATTAATGTTTATAAAAATCAAATAATCTATTAGTGCAATAATTGAAGGGAGAGGGGTAATAATGAAGAGAGATAATTGGACAAAGAAAGGAGAGGAAAGAGAGAAAGAGAGAGATTATATTAATTTCATTTTACCTCCGATCTATCGTCATCTAGTGATCGGAGAGTGACACTATCTACATAGGGAGCATAGCTACCGTTTGACGAGTTGACCGACACTTGAATTGCCACCAATGACTGCAGAAGGAGAGAGCACGAGCCATCCGAAGTGATCAAAGGTATACGAATGCCAACCACATTCTAATGAGATTTTTGGTCATTTTCGGTTTTTTTTTAACATGACTGGTATTTTTGAGACCATCTCTTTGTGAGCTTCAATTGAACATATCATTTGTTATTTTTGAATGATTTTTTCAAAAAATACATATGTATAAATATATTAAAATTTAAAATTATAAAATAAATAATTAATTTAAATAATGAATAGTATTAAGTAATTGATTTAGAAGAAATTAGTTAGAAAGTTTAAAGTTAAATGAATTTAGAACATATAATTTTAAATAGTTGATTAATTATTTGTTTTTAAAAGGTAATAAGAATAAAAATAAATAAATAATGAAATAAATATATAGTAAGCATATATAATCTAAAATAAAAATATGAACATATTGATTGATTAAAATTTACTAAGTATATGCATTATAATAATTAATTTGTAATTCATAAAATAAATCAATTACCTATGTCTAAGAATTTATAAATTTAACAATTAGTTATTAGATTATGGTTAAAATATAATTATTTAATTAGTTAATAAAAATTAATTGGACTAAATGAGTTTTGTTTAAAATTTATAAAATTAATTAATTAGTTGCAATTAATTATTATTTAGGAAAATCAAGTCATGAATATAAATTGAGAAAATTAACTAATAATAATAATTGTAACTATTATTCCTATTTAATTAATAATATTATCAATATATTGATTGTTATTATTATTGTTGTTGTTGTTGTTGTTGTTAATGATACTTAGAAATAAAGATAATTGAACAATATATTAATTAGCTTAAACATTTATTTACTAAAACAAGGTAATTAGTTATAATTGTTAATGAAGAATGATTAAATTAAATTGTCAACATGTTATTTTTAAAAATTATAAAAATTAATTACTTAATTAAAATTTATATTGTTATAACTATAATAATCAAGTTATTATTATTATTTCTTAAGATTGAACAATAATAATTGTTAAAATATAATTAATGTCAAGTAGTGATTAATTAATAATATAGTTATTGTTGTAGTAATAAAGAATTATTATTAAGTTTATCATTAAATTTATTATTATTATTATTATTATTATTATTATTATGTCAAAATAATAAAAATTAAAATAAATAATAATGTTCTATTTGAAGGATATTTTGTAAAAATTTTAATTGTGAAAGAATTATTCAACTCAATTTATAATGTATTTTTAAATTTAAATAATTCTCATAACTAAAAATAATTAAGTAAAATTAATGTTTAATAAAATATTATTAAATATATTTTCACCTTCATCATTATAATAATAAGTTATTATTTTTAAAAATTAAGATGAATAAATTATATATTAATTAATTATAATTGAAAGACAGTTACATAATTATCCTCTTAGGGTTGTTGAAAATTAATTTAGCATATATCATAAATCTTGAGTCGATAGTTGGTAAGTAAAATAAATATTAATTCTTAAATGTTTAATTAAATAAATTATTAGTAACATTAATATTATCATTAGTATTATTCAACTATAAGAACAAATGAATTAAACAATGTAATTTAATTTGATATTGTAATATGTTAAACATTTAAAAAATATTGGACATACAAATTTTGATAAGTTGTTGTTGAGAATGTTGATGGAAGTCCATATGGGACAATTCGATGGATGAGTTGATTGTGATAATACTCATTGGAGTATTTTTGAAAAAATTTGTGGAAATATCGATTTATGTCGAAACTTTGTTGGAATTCTGTTAGAATCTTAGGAATCATTATTACATATTCATTTTATGTCATTCATTCTATAGTAATTTGATAATTATAGGTTATTCATAGTTAATAGTTATTGTTACATCACTTTATGAGTGGATTCAAATGCAGAGATAAATTGTAAAGATGATCTTATTGGCTACACAATTATAGTTATTGATCAAAGTGAGTAATAATTATATAATAATCGTATTTTATTAAATTATATATATATGATTTGTTAAAATTATTTTATGATGAAATTCAGTTTACAAAGGAAATTTAAAGGATAAAATCTTATTTATGAATATATTTAAAATAAAAACAAATAATGATATGTTAATGTTTAAATTATGGTATGATGATTATTTATTGATACAACTAATTAAGGCTTCGATACACTCATTATATATTTTCTAATAGAAGCACTTGTGATGACGGGGGTATTAAATAAATTGATGGATTATGATTATTATATTGTCTTTGGAATAGCGCTTAGTATACATATAGCCTTTATGGCATATATCAAGTGGTTCGGCCTTTGGCGACAGCTCTGCACTTATGTATGACTGTGATTACTTATTCTTGGCGTTGCTAGTGTCATCATTGTACCTAAGATGCTAGGATTTGCCCTTAAGCTAAAAGTAAATATATGTTTATTTGCACCTAAGATATTATGTAACCTAAGAATTATATATTTTGAGTGTGTGAAGATGAATGTTTAATTTTATAAAGAATATTATGAATTTATTTAGCAGCAATATGATAAGCAATGATGACATGTATACAACTATATGAATCTTATTTTAGTAAGTATATGAAAAACTTTATTTATTCTCCATTTGTTATATAATTATCTTCACACTATGTAGTTATACTTAGCCCATTCATTTTTACATTTTCCGATATTGTTGGAGAATAACACATTAAAATTCCTTTTCTTTCCATTGTTTTGTGTATAAAGAGGTTGGACCAATAGTCTAACAATTGTTGTATGATTTTATTTTAGGATTTGTTTAAGTTATTATGGAGAAACAATATTAAGAATGCAGTTAATGATATAACTATGGTCATATGTATTTTTATATGATGATATAAATACCATACACTCATGGTAATTTATGTGTGAAAAATATTAAATATTTAAGATATGATTGGAATTTGTTTTTGGTATTATGGATTTTTAATGTTATATAGGAGACTTTGTCCAAACACAAATTAAGCCTACCTTAGCTTTGGGAGAGTTGGGGTGTGACACCATAAACTTTTGATTTTTTTTCAGTAAAATCTTTTAAGACCATTTTTCTGATAACTGAAATGTGACATGGTAATAAAATGTCACCATGTGGCAAAAAAACAAAAAAAAAAAAGAAAATCAATTTCATTTTATTCTACACTAGTGTGTGAAGATTTAAGGGCATAACATTTATTTTAGGTCTACTAAAAATGTGATTTTTAGTCTATTAAAAAATATTTGTGGAAAATAAGATGGAATTAAATTATTTTTTGCCACATAGCAACGCGTGTGTAACACCCCTATATCCTATATACATGTTGTATATATATACCCATATATGTACAATATGCATATAAGACATAAGGATGCCACGTTATAGATCCATTCAAACCTTTCATTACAGTATTTATTCATATATATATATATATATATATAAGAATATAAGAACATTTTACATTATCAAATCTTATTATTCAAAAGTAACATTTCCAAAATCATTAGAACTTTTCATTTAATTACATATATACATTTATACGTTGTCTTTCCAAAAATTTACTTATATGCAAATAAATATGGTCAAACTACCAAATAACAAAATGTACATGCATGCACCACCTTCTAGTTGGTCTCAAGCACACCCTCAGTCTTCTCGTGGCATAAATATCAAACTCTCAGATCAGCAATCTACTTACCTGCTCGATTCACACATCAGCAACCTTAAAATACTCTTTATAGTAGCTTGCTGCCCCCCTTCACCCCTGCCCACTAACCGACTAGCGGGACTATCATATGGGCTCGTCGAAGGGGTCAATATTTATTTGTGTATTATAAGCCTTTGTGTTTAAGTCCCTTTGCTTAAAAACCCTAATTTGGTTATTAACATTCTAAAATCCTAAATTTATACATTTATTACTTTATTTAATTTTAAATTTGATTATGTAGTTTATTAAATGTTTTGATGATTGATTTATTTAATTTCATTATTTGATTTGTTTATCATGGATGGATGATTTCTTTATTATTTTTATTTTGGTATTAAAAATTATAAGAGGTATGTTTCAAAGATTGGGTACATCATTATTTAATCTTTATGTAATTTAGATTATTTTCATATTTTGAATTAATGTAAAGGACACGTTTCACCTTTCGGTGGGTGTCCTATTTAGTTTTAGATATGGATGATGTAAGGACATATTTCCATCCTTGGATGGGTGTCCATTTATTTATTTTGTTTGGACAATGTTGTGATTTTAATAAAGTATTTATTTCTTCTTATGATAACATGTAGTATGGATAATATCGTTATATTTAAGAATTTTATAATATTAAGACCAGAAAAGGAGGTTGGTTCCAATAAATCAGGCATTGTGGGGGTGCTAGGCCATTTCTCACCTTCCCACACGTACCCAACTTTCCGAACCCATTAGGGGATTAGGGATTCCATAGGAATTGAGTCATCCACTCCTTTCTTTTTCTGGCCCGTTCAGGGGGCGACTCCATTTTCTCTAGGCTTAGGCCTGTATTCTCTAAGGCCCTGAGCCTAAACAGTGTCAAAGTCGCAAGAACCATTCCACCAGGAGTGAGGGCAAAAATTTTTGCTCACAATGATCAAATTTTTACCTTCATCTATCTCTGGAATATCTTGTTCTCCCTGCATTGCATACATCCTTTACACTGTTCTATCTCTTTCTGATCTATCCACAGTTGTAGACCTTTCTCTCTGTCTAAATCTTGCTTTGCCACCTCTACCACCTCTAGAACTTGGTCCAAAATCAACAGTCTCCACCTGATTGTTAGTTGGTGGCTTTATATAATCTCTCATATAGTGCTCCTGTGATCCACATCTATAACATCCTCAAGAATTGACTCCCCAACAAACACCTCTATGAACTCTACCACAATGACTGCATGTTGATGGAGCAGGTCTCGGAGAACTAAAAGTAAGTGTACTAACTTTTGATGATATGAGCCTCTACCCAGACTGAATAGTCCTACTAGGCTGCCCCTGACCCTCATTAACAGTCTGAGGATATCCCCCTCAGCCTCTCTGCACTAATGAAGACCTTTCCTCACTCTGGGTCTCTTACTTTTGCTCTCCTCGTCTCTAGCAGCTGTTGTAAGACCCTGTGCTGTCTCAACACTCTTTGCAGCTACAACTAATTGAGAAAAGTCCTGATGCCGATATCCTGCTATAAGACACATGATAGAGGGTCTCAACCCCTCCTCAAACCTCTGACATATGTCGATCTCATCAGATATAATCCCTCTAGCATGCTGACTCAGTCGGATGAAATTAATTTCGCACTCCATCACTATCTTGGTGTCCTACCTCAAACTTAGAAATTCCATCTTCTTCGTATCCTTATACTCTCTTGGAGTATACTACTTCTCAAATTTCCACAGAAAATCCTCATAGTTCAGAACTGGTGGATCAGCTATAGCATGTGGAACCGTCTTCCACCATTCATTGGCATCCCTTTATAGAAGAGATCTATCACAATCAAACTTCTCTAGACTAGCCTGCAGCTGGATGAACACTCTCTGGACCCTATCCAACCACTACTTTGCTACAGTAGGGTCTGTAGTACCAATCATATCCTCAGCTCCAAACTTTCTCAGCTTGTCATATTTTCTCATCAGCAATCGCGGCTGTGGCTGTAGCTACGGCAGCGGCTGCTGCTGAACTGGAGCCTCCCTCAATAACTCCACCATATGTTGTACACAGCCCAGCAAAATCTCATCAGTTGTTGGTCTCACTGGCACGAAAGTAGATGCTTCACTAGCAATCTTAGCTCTATCTCCATCTTTACCCTCACTAGGAGCTACACTCTCTGCACTACTGTGATTTGGTATGCGTCCTTCGGACACCATTACAACCTATATTTTTCATAACAAATAAACACAGATAATATCACATTAGAGACCAACTTAGTTGCCAATGCAAATGCATGTACTACAACTCATTTCACATTTTAAAACTTTAATTTCCTTTCTTTTCAAAAAACACACTTAGGCTGAGAATCTCCAACCTAAGCTCTGATATAGAAATAAATGTAACACCTCTATACCCTATATACATACTGTACATATATACCCCATATATGTATAATATGCATATAAGACATAACAATGCCATGTTATAGATCCATTCAAACCTTTCATTATAGTATTTATACAAATATATATATAAGAACATAAGAACATTTTACATTATCAAATCTTATTCTTTAAAAGTAACATTTCCAAAATCATTAAAATTTTTCATTTGATTACATATATACATTTATCATTATTTTCAAAAAATTTACTTATATACAAATACATATGGTCAAACTACAAAATAACAAAATGTACATGCATGCACCACCTTCTAGTTGGTCTTTGGCATACCCTCAGTCTTCTTGTGGCATACATATCTGACTCTCAGATTAGCAATCTACTTACCTGCATGATTCACACAACCGCGCTAAGCTTCAAAGCTTAGTGGTACATATAAACAATATATACATAAAAGTACATAAATACAAATATCACATCCTTATCCATATGTAATATACAACAATACAATATTGGGATTCACATCCCACTTACACATTATTACACTATTAAAAATCACATTCCATATTCGTACATGACTATTGGGCTTCACATCCCACTCACACATCATTGCAATTACTAAGTTGAGTTGTCACACTATCAATTTCTTGACTTAGCTCTGCTCGGGTCCATTTTCAATTTCAATCACATGACCTAGCTCTGCTCATGTCAAGCGTCATCTCAAACACATGACCCAGCTTTGCTATGGTCTATTAACATATGTACCTCTAGGCCTGGCTCTGCTCAGGACCTCTCGTGCATATTCAATCAATCTCAACACAATTAGACAAGTAACGATATAGGTTACATGAATATAGCATCACTTTTGTTTATACTTTTCCAGTGATCATCACTATTCATGAGCACATCACATTACAGTTCACACTATTCATACATAGATCACATGCATTACCAATACTCATCTTCCATTTCTTTCACATTTTCTCACATTTAACGAGGCACATATACTCATTTCTCATTTTTCTCATTCATTTCAATATCATTTCATTTCATTTCATCATTTCAATGTCATATCATCCCAATGTATCACATTTTATGCAATGTAGACATTGCCAATGGCTTTTCACAATATCTTTAATGCATACACAACAAACCACATTGCCCAAATGCTTTGGGTCATTTTCACATATTGCACATGTTTCACTTTATACTCGATTTAGCTATTATCAATGGCTTCACAATGCATTAAATGCATACATGACAATCACATGCCATAGCACATTGATCATCTCATTTGTATCATAATCATTATTCATTTATAATTCACACTTGACATCCAACCACATTTTCCCATTTATACTTTCATTATGCAAGCATGAGTCACACTCACCATATGACTCATCAATGTACAAATATGTAGCATAATTAACATATTTTCTCATAATTCTTCAAATGACACACTCAACTTCTAGAAACTTTGACACACCCAGGGAAAAGGGCGTGTCAGTGTTTGTGTCCTTAATGATGCCTTATAGTCACTAAGACACGTGCAGGGACATAGGCGTGTCATTGCCCGTGTCCTTAATGCTACCTTATAGTAGTTACTACATGCCCAGGGACATAGGTGTGTCACCGTCTGTGTCCTTAATGCTGCCTTACAGTTGCTACGACAAGCCCAGGGACATGGGCGTATCACTTTTCGTGTCCTTAATTGTGTATTACAGTGACTACGACATGCCAGGGACATGGGGATGTCGTTGGCCATGTCAGGCTAAATCTCTGGGTATGCTTATGACATCGCAAGAGCACTCTTTCACTCTATTTCATCAATACAGTACTCACTTATCACATAGCAAGTCCAACCCATGTTAAATCAAATATGCACAATCTCAAAATCATATATATAAATCAATGAAGTTATATATACAAATCTTTGGTCATTCCAACTTACTCTTCTTTACTTACTTCTTATTAATCTAAAACCAAAATCGTAATAATAATCATTATGTATTTTATTCATACCATCATCCATATATCAATTCAACATATATATACACTTCAATATATCATTTTCATCATATTATTCAATTTATCATCACTTTCTCTCACTAACTATATCATACATATATAGCTCAAGAAGAAAGTACTTAAATTACGTGCCAAAACTTCACTATTTTCTTTAATCCCTCTTAAATCTCTTATAAAATTTGATATGTAGCATGAAAAGTCCACTCTTCCCACTCTCTCTCTCTACCTCACATTGAAAATATGAAGAAGAAGAAAAAGAAGAAGAATGAGAAGAACTTCCCTCTTATTTATTCATCCTTATCCTTATATAAGTAAAATATTATAAACAATTCCACTTTAATTCTCCACCATAAAGCTTCTTCCTTCCGTTGACTTTGTCCCCTTCACTTATTATTAGTATTATTATTATTATTATTTAATTAAAATCAACTTTTCCTACAACCAAATATACCTCATGTATCTGTGGTGTACATGTTGGATATATGTATATGTCTTATATATGTCATGTTTATTTTAAATACTTATAGTACATAATAACATCCATCACAAACATCCATCTCATATTTTCTCTACCCATTACACCCATATACTCTCCCATATTTATTATTCTAAAAGATATCAAAAACCAGGATATTACAACATAACTGCCACGTCATAGTCTAGTTGTCGAAAAATAGCCTCAAGGATTTTATTGAGACAAAACAAAAAATTTAGAGAATTTGTCTTTACAAAATGAAGTTAGAAATTTTAATGGGATAAGGGAAAAAAATCAAGGACAATTGGTGTAATTAAGCCTTAAGATGTTTGTACTTCTATATTTATTTTTATTAATAAATCATATTTTATCTCTAATATAAATTTTAAATGAACAAAAACGGTTAATATGATATTTTTAATATTTTATTAAGTAGTTATCAAATATAGTATAATGCAATTTTTTGATAAAAAAAATACTCAAATTAAATATTCATTTTTTACACTACATTTTTATAAAATAAATAAAAATTATTAACATCATATATTTTAAATATTAAAAATATTTGTACACTATATACCAAACTTTAGTTTTAGTTATTTTTAAGATATAAATAGTAATTTATTAGTTAATATATAATTTTTATTGTTTTCAGTAATAAAAAAAGAGATTAAAAAAAGTTTCTTATTATTAAAATATAAAATATTTTCAAAAAATTTCTAAAACAAAAATTATGTTTTCATAAACTTGAATGTAAAGCAATATTTTTAATTATATCACATATTTAATTGAATCTAATTATATTAAAAAACTATTGAGCAGTTTAAGTTATATATATAATTAGGCATATTTGAGTACTCATGAAAATGAATTTATCTCTTGACTAACAATTTAAAGAGAAAATTAAATTATATAATATTTTTATTATTTAGTAAACATTTGTGAAATTAGAAATTGAAATTATGATGGAATTGAAAAAGTTGCATAAGTTGGGGATAGATATGATAGTTTTTCCTTTATTTTTTTCCATGTCACCAATTTATTTCTATTATTTAATACCACAATATCATAACATGTTAGCACATTCATATCAGTAAAAAAGATTGAATAGATTTGTAACAAAAATTAGAACTCATATATCAAATTGATACAACTTTGGAATTAGGATATAATTAAAAAAGTGACTTAAGTTGAGGATAGATAGGATGGTTTTGCCTAACATTTTTTGTTTTAAACAAATGACATATTTTAGAAGATATTTGGGGATGTCATTGATTATTTGATGTGGAACATAGAGCTCTAGCTTTCATGGAGTAGTTTGATAGAAAACTACTCTAGTGGATATTTGGCAATTACTGCTAAAAGTTAAAGTTGCAAATTGGGCATTCTAGGATTTGCCCAATGGAAAATGGGTTAACAAGTCAAAGTCACTATTTTATAGTAATGTCCATCACTTTTTGGCCAAATTATATTATTTAGGCCTTCAAAATTACATTTTAAATTTCTATTTATGGCATATTTTATTTCTTTATTTAGCGAGAGTCGTTCGAGATGGTGTTTGGAAATTTTATCTACCTCATTAAATATTATATTTCTATATTTGTAATTTCTATTATTTTGGTAGTCTGTTACCTTTTTGAAAACTTTTCTTATTTAGATTTATGGTTTCTATAACTTTAAAGTTCATATATTGTATTATTTGAGAGTAGTTGGTTTTTAGAATTTAATAATATTTCTAAAAGGAAACTTTTATTTCTTTTGTGTCCATTTACATGAGCAATCTTAGGCTAAACATGTTATGGCACCTTTACCTGTTGTTTCATTAACTTTTGCTACGTCATTATTGGAAGGGTAGATAAAATACACATGCTTCTATCCTTGATATGACTAAACAATGAATGTCAAGCAAAAATGTTATTGATTTATCTCTTGCTATTGGAGTTACATTATCTTAGTCTATTATATAGTCGATGCCTTATTACACTGAACTTGAGAAGCTTTGCCACAAGTTTTTTTTTTGGTGATATTAGGAAGCCTAACCTTGTAAAATGGTCTATTATATGCCAACCTAAGAATAATTGTGGGTTGGGTTTTAGGAGTTTGAGCATTATTAACTTGGCATTACTAATGAAGTTAAGGTGGGATCTTATTCTAACCCATAAAGCCTTTGGGTTGAGGCTCTTCTTAGGAAGTATGGCATGGAGGATTTACTATCATATGATGATCTTCCCTTTAAAAATAGCTCAAAATTACAAAAGATAATTTCTAAGAATAATGGTGGGTTGGGATTTAGGAGTTTGAGCATTATGAACTAGACAATATTAATGAAGTTAAGATGAAGTCTTATTTCTAACCCACAAAGCCTTTAGGTTCAAGTTCTCCTCAAGAAGTATAGCATCAAGGATTTACTAGCATGTGATGATCTTTCCTTTAAAAGCGTCTCAAATTTACAAAAGACCATCTATATGGTGTGGCTAGAGATGAAAAAATGGCTTCACTGAGCATTAGGTGATGGTGGATCAATTAGATTTTGGAAGGATAAGTGGGTTACAAATGAACAATCTCTTATGGATCATGCCAAGAGTGTTGTACTAAGTAGTATGTTTGATGCTACTGCTAGCTCCTTTGTTAAAAAGCAACAGTGAGTGTAATTGGGATTTGTTTGGGACATATCTTCCTAATTAGCTTTGTTGGACAATTAAACTCTATTTTGATCATTAACAATCAAATTGAAGTGTACTAATAAGTTCGAACAAGTTTGTTTTATATGTACTCAATGTTTTGTGCGACCCTCCAACACTCTGAGCGACCACACAAAGGCTAAGGGGAAAGAAACTCCTTGAAGCACAGAAGAGACCACAATTTGAGGCAAATCCATAGTCGACCGCAAGCCAATTGTGTGACTGCTTCAAATCTTCGAGCGACCATACAATCCAATGGACAAAAATCTCAAACTCACAGAAGCGATAACAACTAGGGTGTACTGTTGAGCCTCGACATACAAACACTTATATGACCACCCACCATTTGTGCTACTACAACAAACATAACTAAAACTTCCAATAAACAATAGAAGAGATAACTGAAAACCCTTAATTTTGGCAATAAGTTGGTACGGTCCTAATTAAAGGATGTCAAAATAAATTCAGACTGACTTTAAAAGATTTAAACTAAATTTATAACTTTTAAATAGGTTAGTTCAGTTTTAAAGGGTATATATTCAATTGATTAATACTTTAAATGTCCAAGCTTAATTTATTCAGCCCAAATTCAATTGTTCAGTCCAATTAAAGTTTTTTAAGATAGGTTTTGAGTCGAGAGGGCCCCAGTCAACCTGAACCATGGTTTATATCGACCTGGAGGGCCTAATTCAACACGAGCCATGGCTTATGTCAATTTGGTTGCCTAATTCGACATGAAACAAGGCTAATGTCGATTTGGGTCCCGTGATGATTTGGCACACCAAATCGACATGGTATAGGCAACCAAATCAACATGAGCTTTGATTTCGAAGCAATTTTGGCCAACAATTGAGTTTCCTAATTAAATTAGAATCTTTTATGTTTAGGATTAGGCATATTAGGTTTAGGTTAACCCTGATTTTGCCTATAAATAATGATGTCTAATACTTTAACAGGGATTAGAAATTTTACCAAGAAAAGCAACATTGAGCAATAGAACCAAGATTCATCAACACTTTAAAGGCATCAATCACTGTCTTTGATCTTTAATCGGCCAGAAACAACTGTTGGTGTAGGCAATAATCTTTGAATCAATAATCAAATTTGGTGGAGCCTTCAAACATAGGTTTTGTGCCTTAAATTTAATTTGTTCAAACATAAAATTTTCATGCAAACTTTTCTTTTAAACATTTTGATTGATTATTTTAATTATAACTTTAATCCAGTTGCTTAAGTGTTATAACCTTATAGTACATATTTTATTAAACTCAAACTTAATCTATTACTATCATTCAATATTCCATTTTATATTTATTTGTTTTAAATTTCACAGTAAGCATCAAACCTAGTTTCATGAAAACCTAAACCCTAATTTGTTCTCCAATTCCCAAATCCTAATTTGTAAAATCTATTTTATAATATCTAGTAACCTAATTTGTTTTCCAAAATAATTAAAAACCCTAATATCCCCCTAAAAACCCTAATTTATTTTTTTCTGAATTCTAGTTTTTAAAATATCCAAAACCCTATTAGGACTCAGGCCTAGTTATCTGTAAGTGCACATATCGTATAAAGTAATACAGTGATAAGTAGAGTATCGTTCCCACAAGGAAGGTTGTTTTAGTTTCCCATGACAAATTGGGATGATTTCTCCATGTTGGGTTTTAATTATTTCCTTGAAAGTTTTGACCCCTATTTTGATTACCTAAAAATTGGACTTGCTCCATAATTCTACAATATGTTGTCCCATGGTTTCCTTCACATCCTTTGCATGGTGAAGATGATGATGACAAATTGACATGCTCCAACTTCTTAGCAATTGTATCAACTTTAGCTGCAAGCAAAGAAAAATTATCAATTTTATGCAAACCTACAACTCTTTTATGCATACCTCATTATGAAGTCCAATGATAATTATTTGCTGCCATTTCTTCAATTAAATCATTGGCTTCTGAAGGAGCTTTATTCATTATTGCACAGCCTGTTGCTGCATCAATTGTTCCTTTGATATTTGGATAAAGACTATTATAAAAAGGTTTGAATCAAAAGCCATTCAGCTGCTCCACGGTGTGGACACTTTCTTTGTAGATTTTTTAAATGTTCCCAAGCTTCATACAAACTTTCTCCATCCAATTGAATAAAGCTTGTGATATCATTTCTCAAGCTAGCCCCTTTTGCTGGTGGAAAATATTTGACAAGAAAAGTTGTGGCTAATTGATCCCATATTGTGAATGTGCCCGGTGGTTTTGAAGTGAGCCAATCCTTTGTTTGATCTTTCAAAGAAACTGGAAAAAGTCACAAATGAATAGCATCATCAGATACACCATTAATTTTAAAAGCGTCACATATTTCTAAGAAATTAGATATATGAGGATAAGCATCTTCGTGTGGTAAGCCATGAAAAATAGATTGTTGAATCAAATTAATAAGTGTTGGCTTTAAATCAAAAGTATTTGCTTGAACATGTGGTTTAGCTATGCTAGATCTTGGTTGAGCAGAGGGCATAACATATTGCTTAAGTGTCATTTTTTTGTAGATCACCCATGGTTGATTCTTCATCGGATGAATCGGTTGAATTTTCAATTTTAAGAATTGTTGTTGAAGTTCCTTCCATTGTTTGTACTTCTTTCCTCTCTTTCTTCTTTTTCCTGAAAAGTCATTCAATTTCTGGATTATATGGCTCAAGTTTTCTATTAGGATTTCTTTGCATATAAACAAAAAAAAATTATGCAAGTAAAGAAATTTAAAATAAAAAATAAAAATCCAAAGCAATAACAGTTTAATATTATTAATATCAAAACAGTTGCCTTCCCTAATAACGATGCCAAAAACTTGTTAGGACTTGAGCCTAGGTATCTGCAAGAGCACATGTCGTATCAAGTAATACAATGATAAGTAGAGTATCGTTCCCACGAGGAAGGTTGTTTTAAGTACTAAACAATTAAACTGATTATTATTTAGATACCAAGAGTTGGTTTAAGATTAAATTAAACTTTAAACAAAAGCAAATTGCTAAAATTGAATATAATAATATGAAACTTAGGGTTAAGTCACCTTTATGAGTTTATTATGGATTTTCTAAGTTATTGATTTTTAATTCAGTTTCCCTTTTTATTAATGGTTGAATTCTCTTTAATTAAGCTTAAGTCTCTCTCAAGTACTCAAGCTAATATCAATTTAACCCTTATGTCTACTCTCATGATCACAAGTAATTAAATCAATTCATTAAGTTTTGTGAGAATCTTGAATCAACCTCTTAAATGTTTAACCTTATCTATAAGTGAAAAACTTCTTTAAGATTGTTATCTTCATGGACAAATATTATGCTTCCACTCTCACTCCATCACACAATATCTCAATTCAATTAATTATTGGCCAGATAATCAAAGCATTAAGATCAAAGATTACAAAATAATCAAAGATAAACTTAATTAAATCAATTAGGCAATAAGTATTCCATAATAAACTCAATAAAAGGAATTAACCCTAAAAAGAGTTTAGTTCCTCATTTTAAAAGTAAAAACACAATATTTATTAATTGAAAATATAAAAACAAGAAAGAGCAAGCTCTAGTTCTTGATTTGGAGAAGAACTCTTATAGACCCTTAATTTTTGACCAAGTCCAGTCCAATATTTTAAAATATGTTCGAAATAATTTTTATGGTATTTATTATTTATTTTAATACTTATTTTATTATTTATTTTATTTATTTTTAAAATCTATATATAAAATAAAAAGTAAAAAATCGGACGGACCAATCGGTGAGCGGCATATGGCAAGTCAGTTCGCCACAGGCATAATCTACAGCGAATTAGCCTGCCCCAATTAGCCACAAGCCAAGCCTATGGAAAATTGTGCAGTGCCTCGTGGTGCTTGCCCCATTGCTCATGTCCTAGCAACCCAACCTCATTGCTCGCATCCCAGTAGCACGTGCCAGCGCGTTGGCCGATTTTTGCCAAAATTCTATTTTTACTCGAAAACTCGAATTAATTTCCTAAACGGTTTTAATTTCCTTAACATATTAGGTTTTGTTTGAAATTCCTATAAATAATAGTTTTAGACACAGAAACAAGGATAGCAAAAATTACTCAAGAATTATTATCAGACTCTTAATCTTTGAAGCAACTTGAAGCAACCAAGAATAAAAAGAACACCATCCACAAGGCAACAAGGCTGTGTTATCTTGGATCAATCTCTCCTAGAATTCCAATGGTGCAATTGTGGTGGAGCTAACAAACAACGGTATTTTCTTAATCAATTTATTATAACATGCTTTTGATAGTTTTAATGTGGAACATGCATGATCTTTATTTAAAATTGAATCCAGTAGCGTATTAGCATGAATTCTTCCAAATACATTATTATTTAGTCAGTATTCTAATAGCTTTGTTTGAAGTTTTTTGGTGTCACTTAATTTTTCTAGCAGTAGCTTGTTTATTCCAACTTCAAAGCTTAGATCATTATTTTTTTCAAAACCCTAATTTATAAATTCCTAAACCCTAATTGCATGGTATGAGCCATAAACCCTAATTAATTCTATTTTCCAAAATCTTCACAGTAGCCTAATACTTAGAAAAATAATATTAACTTCTCTAAACCCTAAAACCCTAGTTTTTGAATAAACCCTAAAACTTTAGAAACCCTAAACCCTTATTGTATTTTCCTAAACCATAATTCATAAATCCCTATCTTGTATATGTAGTCTTTAATTGTTATTTGAATCATGCTTTACATACTATATTCTTAGTTTATATCTTCGTATCTTGATCTTTATTTGACTTATAATGAATGGTTTACTTTCATGATGAATGGTTGAATGTCTTTTATTGGTTTACTTTATTTTTCATTATGTAAGAGGTATGTTTTCACCTTGTGGATACCTCATTAATTAAGCTTCATGTAATTTAAATTATTTTCATATTTTGGGACTAATGTAAATGATATGTTTCCACATTTTCGGTGGGTGTCATATTTAGTTTTAGACATTGGACAATGTAAGAGTATGTTTCCATCCTCGGATGGATGTTTATTTATTTGTTTTATTCAGACATTGCTATAATTTTTAATAAAGTATTTATTTATTATTATGATCGCATGTAATATGGATAATGTCATTATATTTAAGAATTTTATAATATTAAGACTAGAAAAGGAGGTCGGTTCCAATAAACTGGGCGCTATGGGGGTGCTGGGCCATTTCTCACCTTTCCCACGCATACCCAACTTTCCAAACCCATTAGGGGGTTGGGGATTCCTTAGGAATTAAGTCATCCACCCTTTTCTTTTTTCCAGCCCGTCGGATTAGTGACTCCATTTTCTCCAGGTTTAGGCTTTGTGTTCTCTTAGGCCCCGAGCCTAGCAGTGCCGAAGTAGCAAGAACCATTCCACGTGAAAGTGGAGGTGAAAATCCCCGCTCACAACTCCTTTAGGACTTCTTGAATCTCTTTTTTGAAACCTTATTTTTACTCTTCTCTCAAAATAGAGACTATAACTCAATTGATACAAGTTTTAGGTACAAAGAATTAGCCTTACTACACTCTCACTTGTATCTAAAGCTCTCTTGTTTATAAAACACACACTAACTTTTATCTAAAACTAAATCAAAGACTCATCTATCACAACATGCTTGAAACTTTGGAGAAATGGTGTTTTTATAGAGTGCTTGGAGGCTTCTTGATGATGGCAAGCTGTCACATGCAAGTTGTAGCTATTTAAATCTTTAAAATTCAATTTTTTCGGCTTAAAGTCAACATTTTCTGCCCCATAGTCGTGGCATATGGATGTCATGGTCGTGGCTTTTTGGACTGTTCTAAGCCATTTTCTAGCTATAAATGGCAGCTTTGTTGGCCATGGTCATGGTATTTTGATTGCCACAATTGTGGCATTTCAATTGAGGCTGCAATTTCTGACTTTTCTTCCTGTTATTGGCTTTGGCAGAAGGATAATGGATCCCACAGTCATGGCAATGAAATGCCACAATCATGGCATCCATATTTCTTTTAGAACTTTTGTTTTTCTTCAATTATTGGAGAGGCAAACCCAAAATGAATCCCATAGTCGTGGCATTGAGGGGCCACGGGCATGACACTTGATTCTTTCTTCATTTTTACTTCCTTTTCCTTAATTTTGTATTACTAATCATTTAAATTCTTGAATCTTACCTTCCAAAGCTTAAACACTATAATTCTATCTTGAATAAACAAAAATCCATCAAATTCAACTAAAAATATTAAAAATCATGGTTAGAATTACATAAAATATTTGATCAAATTTTCAGTGTATGAAACCCTAACCCCTTATTTTCTAAAACCTAAAAATCCTAAACTTGTTTTGAAAATTATTCAGCTTTCTGGGGTGCTACCCTTGAACCCTGTAAGGGGCGATGCCCCCTTGCCCCCCGCCTACTAACCGGCTAGTGAGACCACCACATGCCTGACGCCCTATATTTCATTAAGGGAGTTAATGTTCACTTATGTATTGAACCTTTTTATAATTGAATTATATTTAAGTCCTAATTTATTATTGTTTAATGATAATGTGCATTATTATGATTTATTTGCTTATGGATTGTAATTTCTTATTATTTGAAATTTTGATATTGTAAAAGGCATATTTCCACTCATGGGTGCCTTGTTTGCTCAATTTATTTATTTTCTACATTTAAGGACTTTGGGACAATTGTAAGGGACATGTTTCCACCTTTTGGTGGGTGTCCCATTTTATTTATTTTTCTCATTGATCCTTTGGACATTTGACATTATTGTAAGGGCATATTTCCATCCTTGGATGGGTGCCCGTTTTGTTTGTTTTATCTCAATAATATGGTGGATGTTTATTTCTTTATTTCTATTACATGTAATATGGATAATATCATAATATTTAAGAATTTTATAATATCTAGACCTGAAAAGGAGGCCAGTTTCAATGAACCGGGCATTATGAGGGTGTTGGGCCTCTTCTCACCTTCCCTATACATGCCCAACTTTTTGAACCTAATAGGGATTTGGGGATTCCTTAGGAATCGAGTCATCCATCCCTTTCTTTTTCCTGGCCCGTCCGGGTGTCAACTCCATTTTCTCCTGATTTAGACTCATGTTCTCTAAGGTCCTGAGCCTAACAATGCTAAAGTCGCAAGAACCATTCCACATGGGGGTGGGGGCAAAAATTCCCGCTCACAGTGGCAACTCCACTGGGATAAGAGAAGTTGATTTAGTTAGTCTTTATATTATTTTATTCTTTCTTATTATGATATTGTCCATTGCATAATTTTAGATTGCATTTTGTGCTTGAGTTAGGGCACCCATGTTACCCAAGTTATGTTATGTAAGGGATACTATGCTTTCACTCAAGGTATGGAGATCAAGCATATCATAACCACTCATAGCCTTGTACCTCTTGGTATATACTTGCTATGGGAACCTAAGCTTTTTAACCCAAAAGACTAAAGCCCATGTAGTTGGCCTAGTTACTTTTCTTAGGTTTATACCCAATTGTTTGCTCTTTAACTATTATTGATATGTCTTAGTTTGAACCATGGCTTATTTGGTTTGTTCTTTTCCCAATATGACCTAACTATAACGTAAACCCAAAATGATTTTTAAGCTCAAAAGACCAAAACTATTTTCAAAAACTTTTCAAGATTGTCTTTGGACATAGAACCTTTTCCAAGATGGGTTAAAAATTCTTTTTTACCTCATGACCTAAGATCAAAGCCAAAACGTATTTTCAAAGTTCAAATAAAGCTTTCACAAAGGGCTTTGAAACAAAAATTTTTTTTACCTCATGACCTAAAGCTCAAAGCCTAAAATTCATTTTTGAAACAAATCTTTTACAATGAGCTTTGAAACAAAACCATTTTAAACTAACCTTTTCATTGGACTTAAAACTATTTAGGTCAATTATGGAATACTTAGAATCAATTGTGGGCCTAGTTTATACTAAGACTTATTAATCATGGGCTTGTTTGAACTATGGATCAATAGTTATTTTTCCATGGAAAATCTATTTATGATAAGCCTTTTAATTTAGTTTTAATCCAGCATAGCGTAAAAGCTATCTTTTGTTGGCCCAATGGATTAAGACCTAATTAATTGAGGTTATAATGGACTCAATTCTAAATTTGAAAATACAATTGTTGCTTAAAATCGTTCGAGTAAATTCTTTTGAAAATAAGATATCCCATGTTGATATTTTGTTAACCATATACCTAGGTAAAGAGACTCGCCATTTGTGTGTGAAAGTTTTAAGGTTTGAACGGTGATTCCTACTATTTTGGTTTGTTTGTTTGTTTGATTATTACTTATGCATCCATGCATAAATGTATACATACATTTCATTACATGTCATTGATCCTTTCTGGCTCACAGCCCTAGAGTACAGTAGTTTAAGAGCCTATGACAACCTAACCTATGCCAGCAACGTAGAATCAAGCAATGACTTAGTTAGCTTCTCACCAAGAGTAATGGAACCTGAACAAATTCAGAGAATTATAGCCAAGATGGAAGAGCTAAAGGGGGTCCTCGCTAAAAACATGAGAAGCCAAATGGCTGCAATGTTTAGGAATACTGCTGAAGCATCTGCTAGTACCAAGAAAGACAAGGGAAAGGCTAAGGTTGATGAAGTAGCCTTTGATAATGATAAGATGATTATGGATGATGATGAATACTGGGATCAGTACTTTCAAGAAGATCCTCAAGATAAGATGAAGGAGCCGAAGATTGTGAAGAAATCAACTGTTGAAAAGACATAGACTTCTGATGTGGAGAAGATGATTACAGACTTGGAGAAGAAGTTTGTGAAGAAGTTGAAAATTGAAGAAATGTCAGAGGTGGACAAACTATTTGAACAAGATGAGGAGGTCCCTTACAAATTCAAAATGCCTGATTTTGCTAAGTACAATGGCACATGAAATTCATACTTGCATGTTAAGCAATACATCACGGCTATGCAATCTGCCCGAGCTGCTAAGGCTAAAACTCTAAGGTACTTCATTCTTTCATTGGACTCGGTTGTGCAAAATTGGTTTAACAACTTATAGGATAGTACTCAAAAGAGTTAGAATTTGTTGTATAAGGCCTTCATCCAATAATACAAGTATAATACTGAGTTGGAGGTCACTTTGATGGAAGTTAACTTTGTTGACTAAGTGAAGAGGTGGAGGAACAAGGTTGCTTTGCTCAAGAAGAGATCTGATGAATATGATCATATTAGGATGATTGTGAGGAGAGTGTTGCCTAGTCTTTGCGAAATGATGTCCCACATCCTTATAAAGGATTTCAAAGATATTCTCTAAGTTGGCTTGCAAATAGAATAGTGGAAAAGGGAGAAGAATCACTTTTCTAGAAGGATAAATGAGAGAGGGAACTATCAATCTAGCAGTCAAAGTGCACTAAAAGAAATGGATGTCAATGTAACTACTGGACAAGCAAATAGAATATAGTTTTTAGAGTTGGAGAAACCTCTATTTAGGGTTTTCAACAAGTTACAGAAGAAAGGAATATTGTAGCCATTGGCTCCTCGATAGCTACACGATCCTCTGCCTTAAAACTTTGATGCCAAGGCCTTCTATCATTCCATAAAATGTAAGGGCATGATACAGATAAATGTTCTTAATTAAGACATGAGATCCAAGAATTGATTGACAGTGGCAAGTTACACGAGCTTGATAAACCAAACACTAAAAGTAATCCATTGCCTATGTTTGGAAGAGTGCCACCACCAGCAACATTCATGATAGAAGGAGGATTGATGAAAAGTTCTATCTTATCATCCTTTCAAGATGTGGATGGAGGAATTGTGGTTGAGGATGTTATGACCATTGCCCCTGACATATTCGAGTAGATGAAGCACTATCAATTATAATTCAACAAACTTCCTTAGGCTTGAGTGCTACTTATTTTACTTCTGATTTCTTTAATATTTTTTAGAACAATTATGTTTTTTAATTAAAATTGTTTGAATAAATTAATTTTATCAAATTTTTGTTTATATTGGCCTTTGTTTATTTTAGTGTTCAATCGATGATGAATCTACCTTGATATTCATAAAGCAAATATAAAGCAATTATGGTATTAGGGTGCATGAAAGGCCCATTGCTTGAGAAAGATCCAGTCACTTTACAAAGATGGAGATTCATGCTTATACAAAGAATGAGACACAACACAAACATGGATCAGAGATGACATGGAAACAAAACCTTTGGTTTGAGCCTACAAAGGGGGCAAAACTTCCTCTTTTCAATTCTTGATTTTATGTGTGTACAAAATATTTTTAGACTCACTTTCAATATTTTGCCACGCTGGGGGCAAAGAGAGGATGTGAGAGCTAGCTAAAAAATAGCTAAATTTTAAAAAGAAGAATGTAAGAACCCCAAAAAAATGAGGATGCAAAAGACAAAATATCAATCCAGCTAGAAGAGATAAAGTCAATCCATTGAAGAATAGAACTAATTGGTTGGAAGAAAGCCAAAATTCTCAAACAACAAAAAGATGATCAAGCTAGTATATCTTAAGTCTTGGGTTAAGAACCCTAATCCAGTTTCGGATCGAGAACCCTAATCCAATCTTAGGTCGAGTACCCTAATCTAGTTTTGGGTCGGGTAGCCTAATCTAGTTTTGGGTTGCACACCCTAATCTAGTTTTGGGTCGAGAACCCTAATCTAGTTTTGGGTTGAGAAACCTAATTCAGTCTTGGGTTGAAAACCCTAATCCAGTTTTGGGTCAAGCAACCTAATCTAGTTTTGTGTCAAGAAACCTAATCAAATTTTGGGTTGAGCACCCTAATCCAATTTGGGTCGAGCACCCTAATTCAATCTTAGGTCAAGAACCCTAATCCAATCTTGGGTCGAGAACCCTAATTGAGTTTCGGGTTGAGCACCCTAATCTAGTCTTGGGTCGAGAAACCAAAATCAAATTTTGGGTTAAGAACCCAAATCTAGTTTTAGGTCAAGCACCCTAATCCAGTTTTGGGTCCAGAACTAAAACCACCATGGGTCCAGAATCTAAATCATTTTGAGTTCAGAACTCGAACTACCTCAGGTTCAAAATCCATTTTTGCCAAAATTAACCCAAAAATCATGTTGCTTTCACTCTTTGAACCAATTCAAGATCGCTCAAGCAGGGGGCAAACTGGAGACCCTTAATTTTGGCCCTAAGTTGGTACAGCCTAATTAATGAATGCTAAAATAAATTCGGGCCGACTTTTAAAGATTTAAACCTAATTTATAACTTTTAAATAGGTCAGTCACATTTTGAAGGGCATATATTCAATTGATTAATATTTTAAATGTCCAAGCTTAATTTATTCGGCCCAAATTTAATTGTTCAGCCCAATTGAAGTTTTTTTTAGATCGATTTTGAGTCGAGAGGGCCCAAACGACCTGAACCATGGTTTATATCATCCTAGAGGCCCAATTCGACATGAGCCATGGCTAATGTCAATTTGGTTGTCCAAATCGACATGAGATCAAATTGACATGAGCCAAAGACTCATGTCGATTTGGCACACCAAATCGACATGGCCTTGGCCCATGTCAATTAAAGCAACCAAATCGATATGAGCTTTGAATCAAAAGCAATTTTCTCCAACAATTGAGTTTCCTAATTAAATTAGAATCCTTTTATGTCTAGGATTAGGCAGATTAGGTTTAGGTTAACCCTCATTTTTCCTATAAATAATGATGTTTAATACTCTAATAGGGATAAAAAATTTTAGCATGGAAAGCAACACTGAGCAACAAAATCAAGATTCATAAACACTTCAAAGGCAGCAATCACTGTCTCTGATCTTTGCTCGGCCAGAAACAACTGTTGGTGGAGGTAGTAAGCTTGGAATTAATAATCAAATTTGGTGAAGCCTTCAAACGCATGTTCCGTGCCTTAAATTTAATTTGTTTAAACATACAGAAGTTGGGTCATCTTTTCTATTAAACATTTTGATTGATTGTTTTAATTATAACTTTAATCCAATAGCTTAAGTGTTATAACCTTAAAGAACATATTTTACAAAACTCAAACTTAATTTGTTACTATCGTTCAATATTCCATTTTATATTTACTTGTTTTAAATTTCACAGTAAGCATCAAACCTAGTTTCATAAAAACCTAAACCCTAATATGTTGTCCAATTCCCAAACCCTAATTTTTAAAATCTATTTTCTAATATCCAGTAACCTAATCTATTTTCCAAAATAATTAAAAACCTAAAATCCTAAAACTCTAAACAACACTAATTTATTAATTTCAAATTCTAGTTTTTAAAATATCCAAAACCCTAACCCTTTATTCTCTAAAACCTGAAAACCCTAAACTTGTTTTAATTAGCTTTCCAGGGTGCTGCCCCTGAACCCTATAAAAGGTGCTGCCCCCTTGATCCCCACCCGCTAACTGGCTAGCGGGATCGCCGTATGCACACCATCCTATATTTCGTTAAGCGAGTTAATGTTTGCTTATGCAATGTTACCTTTTTTTGTAATTTCATTATATTTAAGTCCTAATTAATTATTATTTAATAATAATGTGAATTATTATGATTTATTTACTCATGGATTGTAATTTCTTATTATTTAGGATTTTGAAATTGTAAAAGGCATGTTTCCACTTATAGTTTCCTTGTTTGTTTAATTTATTTATTTTTTGCATTAAGGACTTTGCTCAATTGTAAGGGACACATTTTCACCTTTTGGTGGGTGTCCCATTTTATTTATTTATCTGGTTTATCCTTTAGGCATTGGACATTATTATAAGGGCATATTTTCATCCTTGGATGGATGCCTGTTTTGTTTCTTTTATCTCAATAATATGATGAATGTTTATTTATTTATTTCTATTGCATGTGATATGCATAATATCATAATATTTAAGAATTTTATAATATCTAGACCTAAAAAGGAGGCCGATTCTAATAAACTGGAAATTATGAGAGTGCTAGGCCCCTTCTCACCTTCCCCATACTTACCCAACTTTCTAAACCCAATAGGGGATTGGGGCTTCTATAGGAATCGAGTCATCCACCCCTTTCTTTTTCCCTACCCATTCAGGAGGCGATTCCATTTTCTCAGAGTTTAGACCAGTGTTCTTTATGGCCCTGAGCCTAACAGTGATGAAGTCGCAATAACTATTCCACATGGAAGTGGAGGCAAAAATCCATGCTCTTAATAGCAGTGACACCATTTGTGAGACTGCACCACTCTAGCAAATTTGAATTTTAGTTCCAAATATGATGGATTAATGATAATTAAACACATTCAAGAAGGATTTCAAATTAAATGGCAACCTTGCATTATGTGAACTCACAAACATATGGCGACCATAAGACATGGCAGGATGGGAAGTTATGATCTTGTCGGTCCGCTTAAAGTTACTATTAGAGATATTCATTGAATAAATTTAAATTATGCAATAACTCTAGGTATATGGCGACCACACAATGTGTCACAGCAACAATTTAAGTGGAAAACAAAAACCAAACATGTGGGAACCACTTCAAACTGCCATTTAAAGTCCTAATAGCTATTAATACTAAAAGAAACCTCTTGTTTGAGGGTAATTGTGATTGATATAACTAAGGTAAACAACATTCAATTCTTTTTGTCAAAATTAATATTTGTACTGATTGAGTGTTAGGTTTGAGCATAAAAAACACCATCGCAAGTAATGTGTTAGCTTTAAAACACTTAGGTTTTAGAGTGAGTGTTGGGAAAACTCTTATGATGTGAAAACTCAAACCTTGTAAAAGTTGCGTGTGAGCTTGTGAAAACAACAAGTTAAATTTAAACTTATGAAAACTTAAGATTAGTGGAACCTTAACAAGTTGTTAAGGAAGTCGTTGTGGGATTGAGGTAATCCAAACCACTATAAATTCCTTATGTTCATTCTTCTTTACTCTACTCCTTCTTCATCTTGTTATTCTTATTATTTCAAAATTTTAATTTTACATCACTATTGTCCCAAGAAGGAAACCAAGAGGGAAGGGGGGGGGGGGTCAATTGGTTGATTTGAAGAATGGATGGCAAATTGTAAATTAAAGCAAAATGAAAGCAAGAGAGGGAGTAGAGAAGAATAAACAAAAGAGAATTCATAGTGGTTTAGATTACCTCTATCCTACATCCACTTCCTTAACAATTCGTTAAGGTTCCACTAATCTTGAGCTTTTACAAGCTCAATTCAAACTTGGTATTTTCATAAGCTGACACCGAACTTATACAAGATTTGAGAACTTCCTTAAAACCCCAACAAGAATTTTCCCAGGCTCACTCTAAAACTTAAATGTTTCCAAGCTAACACTCAAACTTACAATAGTGTTTAATGCTCACACCATACAATCAATTGAATACATGTATAAATTTTAATGCAAGAAAATGAAAAATATTTAACTTGGCTATTACAATCATTATCATTATAAAAAATGAAGTTTCTTGAGGTATTTATAGCCTTTAAGTCTTGATACAGTCGTTTGAAGTGGGTTCCAACATATTTGAACTTTGTCTTGCACTTTAATTATTGTTGGAGTAATTTCATGATCAGACCATCAATTTCCCTATTATACCATCCATGGTCTAGTCGGACTTTTCAAATTTTAGACAATAATTCTTCAACGGCTAGTCCACGTGGCATCCATTAATTTGGTGGAGGAGTAACAACTATAATTTTTGCAATTTGCATCAAACGTCTGGTCATACATTTGCTGGTATGCTGAGAATGTGAGAGTACCACTAGGAGTGTACCTTACTGGATGTTTTGAACATTTTTCTGTTGCAAAAATCTAGTCATACCTTTTCATGGTCTAGTCAAACTTTTCATGGTATTGTCATACTTTTTCTTGGTCCCATCATACTTTTTATGGTACTATAAAAATATTAGTACTTTTGACCATGAAACTTACTATGTGATTTCAATTTACCACAACCAATAGTATGGTCAGACTCATCTGGTACTCAGAGAAATTGAGAGTACTTTTGACTGTGATCTATTTTATATAATTTTCTTATTTTAACTAGCCTTGAGTTCGATCGGACTAGTTAATAGTTTAATTGGGCTTTTGAATTTTCTCTAAAAATTAAGTTCCTGTAAAGTTTAACTTGGCACAAATATTAGTCCTATTCAATTTGAATGCCTAAGAACAAAATAGTGTAAATTAAGCTATGGGTTTGGCTAATAATCTCCCCTTTTCTAACTTTTGGAATTAAATTGAGTTGATTTAAATTAAACTTCAAAATGTTTTCATATCCAAATGGTGACTTCTTCCCCGCTGTGTATTTTGATTAAGTTACTCCTGTAGACCCTTAATTTTTGACACAGTCTAGTCCAATATATTTTATTTAGTCCAAAATAATTTTTGTATTGTCTAATATATTTTAATTGGTCCAAAATAATTTTTATTATCTTAATTAAATAATTTTTGCTTTAGTATCTAATTTTTATTAATAAAAAATAAAAATAAACAAATAAAAATCAAAAAATAAAAATAAAAATCGGCGACGAAAAATCATCCCTGAAAACCAGCGAGGGGCATGGTCGTGGGCCATTTCGGCAGCAGGAGTTTCCTGTGGGTGAAATGGCCTTCGCCGGCCCGCAGGCCAGCTCGTACGCCCACTACCGCAGCCAACTGAGGCAGCTTTTTCTCCAGCGCATTTTTTCCGCAGCAGTTTTTTTTTTCGCCAGCAAAATTTTTCCAATGCAAATTTTTCGAAACCTAATGCAATTAGGTTTTGGTTTCCTTTTCTTAATGAATAATGTCTGCAGTGAGCAACTAGAATTAATCAAGAATTCTTCTATAAATAAGTACAACTGCAACACAAAAAATAATGAGAAATAAGGAAGAAATCGGACAAAAGCTTGAACAAAAGTGGAAACCAAAACTGTGAAGGAAAATCTTGACTCAAGCTGATTTTTTGAGAGAGCAGAAAAACAATTCAAGCAATTCAAAGGCAAAAAGGCTTGTCTTTGACCTTGTTCATCCAAGAAGCAATTTCTGGTGTAACTTACAAAAGAAGGTTTGAATTCTTAATTTCTTTTATTTTTTCACAGTAGCTAGATCATATAATTGTTTCTTTTAAATTAAAAACCTCATAACCTCAATTCACCTTTTCTGAAGTACGAAAATCTTAAATCGTGGCTTTATTTTCCAAAAGTTTAAAGCTATTAGTTTTATTTCTTCAAAACCCCAAAACTAAGATTTGCTTTTAAAATTACCAAAACATTAAATTGTATTTTTGTTTCCTTCCAAAAGCCTTAAAAATATCATTTTTGCTCTTATAAACTTTAAATCGTTTTGTTTAAATTCATAAAACTTAATGAAATTGTCAATTGTCTTTCCAAATCCTAAAATAAAATTCATTACCCGAAACCCTAAATTCAAAAATCCTAAAACCCTAATTTAATTCCAAAACTCAAAATAGTTGTAACACCCCTACATTCAATACATGCACACTACAAACACCACAATGTAGTATACATGCACTAAACATAGGGATGCTACGGATTTTCTTAACATTCAAAACATTTTAAACGATACCATAATCTTTCAATTGTATACATTATAGAAAAATAGGTAGTTACTTATAATACAAAACAAAATACATATATAGATACATTTAGTTAATACGCAGCGGAATTTATAAAATATTTACATATATGAAACATTTAAATCCATATTTACAAATGTGCATATATTTTCATTATAATTATTACTTTACAAAATTAAAAAGAAGTAGTACATGATTGGCAAATCTCTTCTGATCTTTAAGTTCCCAAAATCAACTCTTCAAGGTCTACTCTCACTCGGTCTCGATGAACTCTCGGGTTCAACTCTATTACCTGCGCGATTAAACACTATCGCGCTAAGCCAAGGGCTTAGTAAGATAAAACATGCTAATGTCATGCTTTAATGCAATGCAATGTCAATTCTCAATCCATACTATACATGTGACATTATATATGCAAAGCTAACAACATACCTTTACATTTCATAATTCAACATATGTAGACATATCACATTTCAACATCTTTTCATATACCTCATTAGTTACTCATTAAACCATTCATGAACAACACTAAACAAAGACAAGCATGGGCCCAAGACACACTAATATGCCATTCAATTTTCAGAGTTAATGCTTTGGTTTTGTTATCAAATTTATCAATATCATATACCCAACTAGGCTTCAAGTATTAGGTTCAACCAAGCTTCAAGGGGAGCAAAGCATGCTAAGCCTCAACCCAACTTGGCTTCAAGAACCAATACAACCTAGCTTCAAGGGTGGTAACATCTCAATTAGGCTTCAAGGATTCAATCCAACCTAACTTCAAGAGATTGTTACACTTATTAGGCATGCCACCAACAACAAACTCTGAAAATGGAATAACACATTAGCCACACAATTCATTTATTATTTAGTCATCATTTCCCATTCTCAATTCTCATTAACATTTAGGCAAACATGCCTTATTTCTTTCAATTGCATCATCATAGTCAAACACAATGGCTTTGCATCACATTTCACATTTCAATTCATATTATGCATATAGCATTTCAAAAATATATTATCCATCTTACACATTATCATTTACAAAATTCACATTGCATAGTACAAACCCTAGTTCAAGTAGTATCATATGCATTTCAATTGAAAGTTCAAACTCAAACATGTATGAAGAACAAAAACCAAACACAGTAACCAACACACCCAAGGGACACGGCCAAGCTTGTGGCCGTGTCTCCCGAAACAAGTTGGCAGTAGCAGACACTGGCATGAGACGCGGCCGTGTCCTCTCCAAAATCACACACACACGGCCAAGATTCCATGGACTTGGCCGTGTCTCTCCAAAACATCAAGTCTTGGCCGTGTCTCTTCTTTGGTTTTGGCCGTGTCACTCATAAACAACCCTAACCAAAAACCAACACTCTTCTAAATGCATTTTAACACCTTATGCACATCACAAACTCATCATACACAATATAACATAGTTCATATGAATGGAAACAATGTTATAAACACAAATTCATCACAAGAAACACTTCACAAAACATCCATACTAAATTTAAACACAAACCATTTTCAAAACCCTAAAACCAATCTCTTTCTCCTTCATCCAAAATCAACATCCACCACTTCCAACATCAACACCTATTCAAACTCTTAACTTAAAACCAAATTAACACTTGAAAACTCATCACCACCACATCTTATCATCAAACCAACAAACCCTAATTCACTTCAAAAGAATAAAGAAATCAAAGGAAAGATCTTACCTTAGTTAAAAACTTCTTGAATCAACACTTGATCACTTCAATCTTCCTTCAAATTGAGTTTAAAACTTCAAACACCTCTCTTCACCTTTTGCTTTCCTTTGTCTAAGGAGGAGCCGGCCAAATGGAGAAAGAAGAAGAAAACATGAAGAGAACAAAGTCAAATTTCCCTTTTAATCTCCACCAAGTGTTTTTAACAAGACAATTACCAAAACACCCCTCATCACTTAATTTAGCTTTTGTCCCTTGCATGCCCAAATATGTAATTTCACAAATCTCAAATAAAATATCTTCTTGCTTTGACCAACCCTTTTGACCAATTTATATGTTGCATATATTAACATATAAACAACATATACACTTTTCTCTAACCCTATTTCTTTCCCAAAACACATATACATAAGCATTCACTTCTCAATTCCTTTTCTTATCACCTAATATATACATTCAATCACATTTTAAATCAACAACAACAACAAAATTAAAACTTCTAGGGCATACATGAGGATATTACAATAGTAAACCCTAACCCCTTAAAACCTTAAACCTTAATTTTTTTAAAACCTTTTAGACCCTTAATTTTTGACCTAATCCGGTCCAATATGTTTTATTTAGTCTAAAATGATTTTTGTTGTCTAATTGGTCCAAAATAATTTTTATTAAATAATTTTTGCTTTAATATCTAATTTTTATTAATAAAAAATAAAAATAAACAAATAAAAGTCAAAAAATAAAAATCGGAGTCGAAAAAATCGGAGATTAAAAAATCATTGCGCTGGCCCGTGGGCATTTCGCCCGCAGGAATTTCCTGTGGGCGAAATAGCTTTTCTATTTCACTCTCAAGATTTTCCTGCTATCGAAATAGATTTTCTATTTCACCCGCAGGAAAATTCTGTGAGCAAAATGGTCGCCCGCAGCCCGCCCCTGCCGCAGTTTTCTAAGACAGAATTTTTTTGCCAGCGCATTTTTTCCTGGGGTAATTTTTTCGGCAGCGTAATTTTTCCGACGCAAATTTTTTGAAACCTAATTCAATTAGGTTTCGGTTTCTTTTTTTATTAATATTACTTGCCTTAACTAATTAGGAATAAACTACATCAAACCACTATAAATAAGGACCAAAGGCAATGAAATTGGTGGTGGCCGAAAATCAAAGAAAATTGGACAGTGGCTTGGAAAATTGGAAACCAAATCAGTGAAGGAAAAGTAATAATTCAATTCAATTGATTTTTAAAGGAGCAGAAACACGATTAAAAGGATTCAAAGCAAAAAAGGCTTGCCTTTGGAGCTAGTTCATCTAAGGAGAATTATTTTTGGAGGAATCATCGAAAGAAGGTATGTATTAAATTAATTTTGTTATGTTTTTACAGTAGCATGAAATTATTTTCTTTTAATTCAAAAATTCCAGAACCTAATCCATTTTGTTCAAAGTTAAAAAACATTAATCCGTTGCTTTATTTCCCAAAGAATTTAAAGTTATTAATTTTATTTCTTCAAAACCCCAAAACTCCAATTTACTTTCCAAATTATGTAAACTCTTAAAACATATTCTGTTTCTTATAAAAAAAAAAACCCTAAAATACTTTTTCCAATTACATAAATCTTTTCTATTTATAAAAACTTTAATTTGTTTGGTTTAAACTTATAAAATCTCATAAAAGTATCAAATTGATTTTCAATCCCAAAAGCTTCATGCATCACCCGAAACTCCAATCCAAAGCTCCTAAAACCAAATTCAATTCCTAAACCTAAAATAGTAAACCCAAACCCTTTAAAACCTTAAACCTTAATTTCTTTAAGCTCTAATCCTTTAAAACATTAAAACCATAAAAACATAAATACTTTAAGTTTTACAAAATAGCTTGAAATCATCATTTAAAACGATGAATCAAAAGTATTTTAAAGTGTCTAAAACCCTAGTTTCATGATTTCACCATTCAAATATTAATTTAGTTAATCAAAGAGTCTTACCAACCTTTTAAAACATAAAACCCTAATCTATTTTAATTCCATAAAAAGTCACAGTAGCTATAATTGGACTTTTATTTTCTTTATTTAATTCTATACTTGATTATGCTTTGATTTATCTCTTATTCTTTAATTAATTTAATTTCAATACTTGATTTATTTAATTTATCATGGATGAATGTTTATTTTATATTTTGATTAATAGCTTTGATGAATGATTTATTTATGATGAATGATTATTTACTTTTATCAATTAATTTAGATTGCCAAAAGTTGTAAGAGGTATGTTTCCACTTGTTGGGTACCTCATTAGTTAAACATCATGTAATTTAATTTGCTTTTCTATTTTAGAACCTATGTAAAGGGCATGTTTCTACCTTTTGGTGGGTGTCTTATCTAGGCATGTGATGTAAGGACATGTTTCCATCTTCGGATGTGTGTCCATTTATTTGTTTTGTGTTGTTTGGACATTACTTTGATTTTAATATATTGATGCTTTCTTTTAATTATTGTGTGTAATATGGATAATGTTATTATACTTAAGAATTTTATAATATTAAGACCTGTAAATGAGGCCGGTTCCAATGAACCGGGCGTTGTGGGGGTGCTGGGCCATTTCTCACCTTCCCCACACGTACCCAACTTTTCGAACCCATTAGGGGGTTGGGGATTCCTTAGGAATCGAGTCATCCACCCCTTTCTTTTTCCTGGCCCGTCCGGGTGGCGACTCCATTTTCTACGACTTAGGTCCGTGTTCTCTAAGGCCCCGAGCCTAAATAGTGCCGAAGTCGCAAAAACTATTCCACCGGGAGTGAGGGCGAAAATAACCGCTCATAGTGGCGACTCCACTGGGGATAAGAGAAGTTGATTCCGTTGGTCTTTATATTATTCTATTCTTTATTATAATGATATTATCCATTGCATCATCTTAGATTGCATCGTGTGCGTGAGTTAGGACGCCTGTGTTACCCATGTTATGTTATATAAGGGATACCATACTTTCACTCAAGGTATGGAGATCGAGCATGGAATAACCACTCATAGCCTCGTACCATTTGGTATATACTTGCTATGGCAACCTAAGCCTTTTTACCCAAAGACTAAAGCTCATGTAATTGGCCTAGTTACTTTCCTTAGGTTTTACCCCAAATGCATGTTGTTTGACTATGGTTAGTTTATCTTATTCTAAATCATGGCTTATTTCGTTTGTTCTTTTTCTAATATGACCTAAGTATATTGTAAGCTTAAAACAAACTTTTCTTTAAAATCCAAAAGACCAAAACTATTTTCAAAATTTTTCAAGATGGTCTTTGGACATAAGACTTTTCTAAAAACAAATCAAAAATTCTTTGGCCCATGGCCCAAATACTAAGCCCAAAATCCATTTTTCTAAAATATTTTACAATGGGCTTAGAAACAAACTTTTCTTATAAAGAGCTTGCAAAAATATTTAGGTCAATTATGAAATACCAAAAATCAATTGTGGGCCTAGTTTATACTAAGAATAAATTAATCATGGGCTTGTTTTTGGCATGAACCATTAGTTACCTTTTTCAAGTGAGAAATCTATCTATAATAAACCTCTTAATTTAGTTTTAATCCAATATAGCATAAAAGCTACTATAGTTGGTTGAATGGATTAAAACCTAATTAATAGAAATTATCATGGATTGATTTTCATTTTTGAAAATATAACTATTGGTTGAAACATTCGAGGGAATTATTCGAAAGCAAGATACCCCATGTTGGTATTTTGTTACCATATACCTAGGAAAAGAGACTCGCCATTCCTGTGTGGATGTTATAAGGTTGGAAGGAACGTCCTATTTATCCTTATTTGTTTGTGCATACATGCATACATTTGCATCTCATATCATTGATCCTCTCTGGCTCACAGCCCTGGATTACGATAGTTCTAAAGCTTACAACAATCTGACCTACGCCGGAGATGAAATATCTAGCAACGACTCAATCACTTGCTCACCTAAAACAATGGAGCCCGAACAAATTCAAAGGATGGTGGATGAGGCCCTCAATGCCAAGATGGAAGAAATCAAAGAGGCCCTAGCTGAGACCATGAAGAACCAGTTGACTGCAATCTTAGAGAACCATGCCGAGGCATCTGCTAGCACTAAGAAACCAAAGGATAAAGGGAAGACCAAAGTTAGTGAAGGAGTTTTTGATGATGAAAAGGTGATCATTGATGATGATGATGATTGGGCTCAATACTACCAAGATCCTCAAGACAAATAGGAGCCGAAGGTTATTGAGAAGGCAACTATTGAAAAGACCGAGACATCTGATATTGAAAAGATGATTGCTGATTTAGAAAAAATAATTTGAGAAGAAATTGAAAACCGAAGAGGTCTCCAAGATTGACAAATTGTTTGCGCTAGAAGAAGAAGTCCCGTACAAGTTCAAGATGCCATCTTTTGCAAAGTACAATGGCACCAGAAATCCTCATCTCCATGTGAAGCAGTATATTACTGCCATGCAATCTGCCCGAGCTACTAAGGCTCAAACCCTAAGGTACTTAATGCTCTCATTGGACCCTGTTGTCCAAAATTGGTTCAATACCTTAGATGAAGGAACACAAAAGAGTTGGGACTTGCTATACAAGACCTTCATCCAAAACTCCTTTGTGTTCCTTAATGGAAGTTGAGTCCATTAGGCAAAGGCCAAATGAGAATTTTGTGGACTATGTGAAAAGATGGAGAAACAAGGCTGCTTTGCTGAAGAAGAGACCCGATGAATCCGATCAAATAAGGATGATTATGAAAGGGGTGTTACCTAATCTTCGTGAGAGGATGTCTCATACACTCATCCATGATTTCAAAGATCTTCTCCAAGCTGGTCTACAAATTGAAGAGTGGGAAAGGAAGAAAAATCGCTTTTCAATAAGAAGGAATGAGAAAGGTAACAACCAGCCTAACAATCAAAGCACACAAAAAGAAGTTGATGTTAATGTGACAGGTCAAGGAAATAAAAGACAATTCTCAAAATTGGGGAAACCTCTATCTTGGGTTTTTAGCAAGCTGCAAAAGAAAGGGTTGTTACAACCGTTAGCTCCTCGACCTTTACATAATCCATTGCCACCAAACTTCAATGCCGAGGCCTTCTGTCAATTTCATCAAATGCAAGGGCATGAAACAGATAAATGTGCTCGTCTAAGGCATGAGATCCAAGATTTGATTGATACTAGCAAGCTACCCAAGCCGGATAAGCCCAATACCAAGAACAACCCTTTGCCTAAATTTGGAAGAGTGCCTCCACCAGCAACCTTCATGGTGGGAAAAGGATTGGAAGAAGATTTTGTTTTATCATCCTTTCAAGATGGGGATATTGAAGATATGAAAGAAAAAGAAGCTTAAATGCAATAAACTTTCCTTAGCTTGAATGTTGCTTTTCAATTTTACTTTCTTTAATATTTTGGAACTATTGTGTTTTTCAAATTTAAAGTTGCTTTGAATAAATTATTTTCATCAAAATTTTGTTGGTCTTTGTTCATTTTGGTGCTCAACCAATGAGGAATCTATCTTGATAATTCATGAATTAATATATTTATGCATCATGACTCGAATGACTTTACTAGGTGAGGGAATTGCTCTATAGCATTGAGTTTTGTATGCTTACTTAGAGAGGGCTCCTGCATAATTACCTTTGTCTAGGTCCAAGTCAGTCTTAGAACATGCTTTAACAAACTTTCGAGGCGAAATTGAACTCTGCTTATTTAAGAGAGAAATGATCTAGGCATTGTTTGGTTAGCCAACAACTAGTATCCACCCAATTAAATATCAATCCCTAGTTGTCCCTTTGAGCCTTCATAAAATTTTAGCTTTCTTTTCATTGGCTTACAAACCCCAATAACCTACCTTGAGTTGTTGTGATACTTTTGTTCACTAAGGTGAAGAGGCAAGAAGATCAAAGAAAGCAATGATTGGTCAAGACCATTAAGATAGTTTAAGTTCTCAAGACCATAAGGGTAGTTGATGTTTTCAAGACCACAAGGGTAGTTGATGTTCTCAAAACCATAAGGGTAGTTGAAGTTACCTTAATATCTCCAATATATCAAGATAAAGTAACAAATGATTTATCCCTGTTAAAGAAGATTTATGTTACTCCACTCATCCATTATTAGGAAGCCCAAGTTGGTACAAACAAGACAACTCTGTTTGGGCTAGAACAAAAAAAAAGGGAAAGAATAAAAAACCAAAAAAAACCAAAAAATACAAACAAGAAAAAAAAAAGGACAAAAGAAAAAAGAAAAGGAAAAAGGAAAAGATAAAAGATAAAAAAAAAGAGAAAAAAAAGGCGGTTCAGAAAGCCAACTGAGTTCTCTTTTACCTAAGACAACAAAAGGCTTCCATTTGGGTTATAAGGACATTTTGACTTGAATTGGCCCAACCCAACCAAAGATTCAATCAAAATCAAGGGAAAGGGAGAAAGACCATCTAGTTCTTGAAAGTTCTATACTTGATAGTCCTACAGGAAAGAAGGACAAAATGATACAAGAAAGGGAAGAGTAAGGAAGAGAAAGAAAAGGGAAGAGTAAGAAAAATAAAGAGGAAAGAAAAGGGAAAATAAGAAAAGAAATGAATTTTGGTCTTAAACTTTTTTCAAGGGTGAAGACTGTCCTAATCATGATCCAGATTAATGCCAAAAAGATAGAAAGAATTTAGAGACTAGCAAGATTCCCTCCAAGCTACCTAAAATTCAAACAAGAAATTTGTAGTGTGAAGGTTTGTCCATTGTGTCACATCAGTCCCAACTTACAAATAGCCTTCATTTAGCCCATGCCCCTTATAGACCCCATTTCAAGCCTATCAAAGACCTGTTGATCTCCCTTGATAGGTAGAGTCTATTAGTGGAGATAGTTTGGATAAGCATGCATATGAGACAGACAATATTTAAACTCAAATGAGACCTTTGGCCAAGTAATGTGTATGTGCCTATCTGAAGTGCAACAATTCTTGCTTAAATAGAATTGATTCCTGAGTTGAGTACGATAACTAGGGTTGTCATGTTATAGATATGTTAATTTGGAAAAATCAAGTCCTGAGGTACATTGACATTAATTTGGCAAAGCCAACATTTGTTTTCAAAATCAAAATTCAAAAAAAAAAAGTGTGTTTTGTCATACAAAGCCTTCGAGCTAAAGGAAGTCTGTTGAAATGATTATTAGCATGGTCATGAAGAAGCTATCAGCCGACATGCTGAAAATTAGTTTGAAAAGGATGTATCCCTGACTCTGCTGCTTAGGGTCTCCACCACTCAAGTTTTCAACATCTTGAAGATAAAAGCCACAAATGCAAAGCTTTTGATCATTCCAATGCAAGACTTGAACGAGCGTCAAAAAGGAACCAATGAGAACACTTCTGCTAATCACCTCGGTCTGTGAGTCGATGGAACAACTGTAAGTATTATTCATGCATATCATGCATACATGAGCATATCACATCGCATTTTTTTGTCTTGTGTTTTCTATTCTTTGGCAAAATGAACAGCAAACACCCTGCGAATTAAAGAATCTAAAGAAGATATTGAATCAAGGGGGGCATGGAAAGCCCATTGCTTAAGAAAGCTCCAGTAAATTTGCAAAGAGAAGAAATACGTGCTTGTGCGAAGAACTAGACGGCAAAAACATCAATCAAAGCTTGCATGGATAAAATATTTGGTTTGAGCCTACACAGGGGGTAAAGTTTCTCCTTTTCAATTTTGAGTTTATATACCAAATATTTTTAAACTCACTTACAAATATTTTGCCACACAGGGGGGCAAGGAGAGGATATAACGTCCAATTAAAAATAGCTAAATCTATGCAAAAAGGAAGAACAAAAGAATGGAACATTAGAACTCTCAAAAGAATGAAGATGCAAAAGACAAAAGACCAATCCAGCTAAAAGAGCTAAAGCCAGGGTAAAGACCCGACCTCCAATGGATAAAGACCCGATGTTAAAAGATGAAGATTCATTTTGAAGGATGAAGACCCGATCTCAGAGGATGAAGATCCATTTTGAGGGTGAAAAATCACAATGCAGAGAATAACCAGAGCAATCATATTTCTCAAATGATAAAAGGTTAGTCAAACTCAATCTTGGGTCCAAGCACCCATTCTCGGGTCCAAGTACCCAAATCAAATCTAATCTCGGGTCCAAGTACCCAAATTAAATCAAAATCAATTCAAATATCAAGTCAAAGTACCCAGGTTAGGATCGAGTATCCCAATCAAGTTTAGGATCGAGTATTAGAATCCAAGTTAGGATCGAGTATCCAAATCCAGTTTGGGATGGAGTATCCAAATCCAGTTAGGATCGAGTATCCCAATTGAGTATCAGAATCTAAGTTAGGATCGAGTATCAAAATCAAGTTAGGATCGAGTATCCTAATCCAGTTTAGGATCGAGTATCAAAAGCCAGTTTAGGACCGAGTATCCAAATCCAGTTTAGGATCGAGTATCCAAATTCGATTTAGGATCGAGTATCCAAATCCAGTTAGGATTGAGTATCCCAATCAAGTTTAGGATGGAGTATCCGAATCCAAGTTAGGATCGAGTATCCAAATTAAATAAGGATCGAGTATCCCAATCCAATTTAGGATCGAGTATCCAAATCCAGTTTAGGACTGAAAATCCAAATCCAGTTTAGGATCGAGTATCCAAGTCTAGTTAGGATCGAGTATCCCAATCCAATATAGGGTTGAGTATCCAAATCCAATTTAGGATCAAGTATCCAAATCTAGTTAGGATCGAGTATCCGAATCCAGTTTAGGATTGAGTATCCAAATCCAGATAGGATCGAATATCCAAGTCTAGTTTAGGATCGAGTGTCCAAATCTCTCGGGTCCAGAACCCAAAACCTCAAAAATTAAGTCTTATTGCTTTTCACTCTCTTTCACTAAGGTTTTAGATCATTCAAGTAGGGGACAAACTGTAGACCCTTAATTTTTGACCCAATCCGGTCCAATGTGTTTTATTTAGTCTAAAATGATTTTTGTTGTCTAATTGGTCCAAAATAATTTTTATTAAATAATTTTTGCTTTAGTATCTAATTTTTATTAATAAAAAATAAAAATAAATAAATAAAAGTCAAAAAATAAAAATAAAAATAAAAATCAGAGTCGGAAAAATCGGCGATGAAAAAATCATCGCTGGGGCCCGTGGGCATTTTGCCCTCAGGAAATTCCTGCGGGCGAAATAGCTTTTCTATTTAGATCACAGGATTTTCCTGTGAATGAAATAGATTTTCTATTTCGCCCGCAGCCCGCCCCTGCCGCAATTTTCTGCGGCAGAATTTTTTCCTCCGGCAATTTTTTTCGGCAGCGCAATTTTTTCAACGCAAATTTTTTGAAACCTAATTCAATTAGGTTTTGGTTTTTTTTTTATTAATATTACTTGCCTTAACTAATTAGGAATAAACTACATCAAACCACTATAAATAAGGACCAAAGGCAATGAAATTGGTGGTGGCCGAAAATCAAAGAAAATTGGACAATGGCTTGGAAAATTCGAAACCAAATCAGTGAAGGAAAAGTAATAATTCAATTCAATTGATTTTTAAAGGAGCAGAAACACGATTTAAAGGATTCAAAGGTAAAAAAGGCTTGCCTTTGGAGCTAGTGCATCCAAGGAAAATTATTTTTGGAGGAATCATCAAAAGAAGATATGTATTAAATTATTTTTGATATGTTTTTACAGTAGCATAAAATTATTTTCTTTTAATTCAAAAATCCCAGAACCTAATCCCTTTTGTTCAAAGTTAAAAAATATTAATCAGTTGCTTTTTTTCCCAAAGAATTTAAAGTTATTAATTTTATTTCTTCAAAACCCCAAAACTCCAATTTACTTTCCAAATTATGTAAACTCTTAAAACGTATTCTGTTTCTTATAAAAAAAAACCCTAAAATACTTTTTCCAATTACATAAATCTTTTCTATTTATAAAACTTTAATTTGTTTGGTTTAAACTTATAAAATCTCATAAAAGTATCAAATTGATTTTCAATCCCAAAAAGCTTCATGCATCACCCAAAACTCCAATCCGAAGCTCCTAAAAACCAAATTCAATTCCTAAACCTAAAATAGTAAACCCAAACCCTTTAAAACCTTAAACCTTAATTTCTTTAAGCTCTAATCCTTTAAAACATTAAAAACCATAAAAACATAAATACTTTAAATTTTACACAGTAGCTTGAAATCATCATTTAAAACAATGAATCAAAAGTATTTTAAAGTGTCTAAAACCCTAGTTTCATGATTTCACCATTCAAATATTAATTTAGTTAATCAAAGAGTTTTACCAACCTTTTAAAACATAAAACCCTAATCTATTTTAATTCCATAAAAAGTCACAGTAGCTATAATTGGACTTTTATTTTCTTTATTTAATTCTATACTTGATTATGCTTTGATTTATCTCTTATGGTTTAATTTATTTAATTTCAATACTTGATTTATTTAATTTATCATGGATGGATGTTTATTTTATATTTTGATTAATAGCTTTGATGAATGATTTATTTATGATGAATGATTATTTACTTTTATCAATTAATTTAGATTGCCAAAAGTTGTAAGAGGTATGTTTCCACTTGTTGGGTACCTCATTAGTTAAACATCATGTAATTTAATTTGCTTTTCTATTTTAGAACCTATGTAAAGGGCATGTTTTTACCTTTTGGTGGGTGTCCTATCTAGGCATGTGATGTAAGGACATGTTTTCATCTTCAGATGGGTGTCCATTTATTTGTTTTGTTTTGTTTGGACATTACTTTGATTTTAATATATTGATGCTTTCTTTTAATTATTGTGTGTAATATGGATAATGTTATTATACTTAATAATTTTATAATATTAAGACCTGTAAAGGAGGCCGGTTCCAATGAACCGGGCGTTGTGGGGGTGCTGGGCCATTTCTCACCTTCCCCACACGAACCCAACTTTCCGAACCCATTAGGGAGTTGGGGATTCCTTAGGAATCGAGTCATCCACCCCTTTCTTTTTTCCCGGCCCATCCGGGTGGCGACTCCATTTTCTCTGGACTTAGGTCCGTGTTCTCTAAGGCCCCGAGCCTAAACAGTGCCAAAGTTGCAAGAACCATTCCACCAGGAGTGGGGGCGAAAATCCCCACTCACAAACCCTAAATCCTTTAAAACTTTAAAAATCATAAAAACACAAATGTTTAATTTTACACAGTAAGCTTGAATCCATATGAGTAACCGTAAATCACAAATCAAAAGTATTTCAAAGTGTTCAAACCTTAGTTTCATGATTTCACCATTCAAACACTAATTTTGTTAATCAAAGAACTTCATCAACCTTTTAAAACATAAAACCTTAATCTGTTTTAATTCCTTAACAAAACTCACAATAGCCAAATTTCATAAATTCCAAAACCCTAAACACATGAAATAAAGAACCCTAAATGTAAATAGTAGTTATAATTTAGATGTTTATTTGCCTTATTCAATTCTATATTTGATTATGCTTTGATTTATTTTATAAGCTTTAATTTATTTAAGTTCAATGCTTGGTTCATTTAATTTATCATGGATGGATGTTTACTTTCTATTGATGTTTAATTCCTTTGATGAATGATTTATTTATGATGAATGATTATTTACTTTTATCAATTTATTTAGATTTCCAAATGTTGTAAGAGGTATGTTTTCACTTGGTGGATACCTTATTGGTTAAATATCATGTAATTTAAATTGCTTTTCTATTTTAGAACCAATGTAAAGGACATGTTTCTACCTTCCGGTGGGTGTCCTATTTAGGCATGGGATGTAAGGACATGTTTTCATCTTCGGGTGGGTATTCATTTATTTGTTTTGCTTGGACATTGTTTTGATTTTTAATATATCGATTCTTTATTTTAATTATTGTGTGTAATATGGATAATGTTGTTATACTTAAGAATTTTGTAATATTAGGAACTGTAAAGGAGGCCGGTTCTAATGAACCGGGAGTTGTAGGGTTCTGGGCCATTTCTCACCTTCCCCACACGTACCCAACTTTCTGAACCCATTAGGGAGTTGGGGATTCCTTAGGAATCGAGTCATCCACCCTTTTTTTTTTCCGGCTCGTCTGGGTGGCTACTCCATTTTTTCCAGACTTAGGTCTGTGTTCTCTAAGGCCCCGAACCTAAATATTGCCGAAGTCGCAAGAACCATTCCAGCGGGAGTGGGGGCAAAAATCCCCACTCACAACTCCCCTTCTATTTGTCCATCTCCTTTTAATTCTTCTTTGACAAAAGAAAGTTTTGATAATTTGCTTAATCATATAACCATTTTTCTTTTGTTAAATTTTTAGTTTTAAATTTCTCCCCCTTAACATATGTTATGGTATTTTTCATATAAGTTTGATTTAATCCAATTCAATCAAATTTCTCCCCCTTTGACAAAGGAAAAAATAATACAACAAATAATGAGGTTCATTTTCATTAAGATTAAGCAAGCAGAAGTAAACATGTATGTATGATCATTTTCATTAAGTGCTAACAAAAGATATAAATCATACACAAGACGAACTAAAAGAAATTAAAGTAGGGGAGATGTCAATTAGAGGCCTAAATGTATGATCAAAATAGATGTGAATGAGGAATTTGGTAATGTAAAATGTTTACATTTGTAAGCAATTCTAATTCCATCTTAGATATATGCATTCAAACTAATCAACAAAATATATATTAATGTCTAGTGCTCCCATTTTAGTGAAGATGTCCACAAGTTGATTTTTAGCATCAATGAATTCTAAGACAATATTTTGGTTTTGAGCATTGTCTCTTGAGAAATGATGTCTAATATCTATATGTTTTGACCAAGAATATTGGATTGGATTTTTAGATAGATTAATGGCACTTGTGTTTTCACACTTAATGGGAATGTGATCAAATACTTTACCATAATATAGTAATTGTTGTTTCATCCATAGAACTTGTCTGCAACAGAAACATGCAGCAACATATTCGGCTTTCGTGATAGATAAAACAACTGACACTTATTTCTTACTAAACTAAAAAACTAGGCAATCACTAAGAAAATGGCATGTCTTGGTCATGCTTTTTCTATACAAAAGACTACTAGCATAATCTGCATCCGTAAATCCTAAAATGTCAAATGATGTATTTCTAGGATACAAATTCCTACATGTAATGTCTACTTAAATATTTTAAAATTTTTTTAATAGCATTCAAATGTGATTCTTTAGGGCATGATTGAAATCTAGCACACAAACATACACTATACATTATATCTGGTCTAGAGGCAATTGAGCAAAGTAGTGATCCGATGATACCTTGACATTTCTTCTCATCTACTATCTTACCACTTTAATCTTTGTCAAGTTTTAAGGATGTGCTCATTAGAGTCTTGCTAATTTTGCATCCATCCATTCCAAATTTATTGAAGAGTTCCTTTATGAACTTGGATTGGTTGATGAATATCCCATCCTTGAATTGCTTGATTTTTAGTCCAAGGAAGAATTTGAGTTCGCCCATCATACTTATTTCAAATTCTATAGTCATACAAGAAGCAAATTCTTTGCACAAAGATTCATTAGTAGCACCAAATATAATATCATTAACATAAATTTGCACAATCAAAATGTTATGCATTTTTTAACAATAAGAATTGTGTCAACTTTGCCTTTTGAAAAATCATTTTCAAGTAAATATGCACTAAGTCTATCATACCAAGCTCTTAGAGCTTGTTTCAATCCATATAATGCTTTGGTAAGTTTAAAAATATGATTCAAAAATTTATAATCTTCAAAACCAGGAGGTTGTTCAACATAAACTTCCTCATTAATAAACCCGTTTAGAAATACACTTTTAACATCCATTTGAAAAAGTTTAAAATTCATGTGGCATGAAAAATGCATGTCATAGTCTAATAGCTTCTAATCTAGCTACGGTGGCAAATGTCTAATCATAGTCAATGCCTTCCTCTTGGTTATAGCCTTTGGCTACCAATCTAGCTTTATTTCAAGTAATGAGATCATTTTCATCATGCTTATTACTATATACCCATTTGCATCCTATAATTGGATGGTCTTTAGGTCTAAGAACAAGTTCCCACACATTATTTCTCTCAAATTGGTTGAGTTCATCTTGCATAGTAATTGCCCAACATTCATCAGTAAGAGCCTTCTCAATGGTCCTTAGCTCTATTTAAGAAACAAAAGCAACATTAGCATCCAAGTATTTAAATTGTGATATAGTAGTTACTCCCTTTGAGGTGTCACTAATGATTAGTTCTTTTAGATGATCTATGCCCTCATCCAACTTGGATGAGAATTTTCGAAGATTGTCCTTGGTATTCAATATGAAGCATTTGCATCCAAACACTCTAAGGTATGAAATTTTTGTTATTCTTTCATTCCATAGCTCATAACAAGTTTTGTTTATTAAAGGCCTTTTGTAGACACGATTTGAAATATAACATGCGGTATTAACGGCTTTTGCCCAAAAGTAAGATGGTAAATCATACTCATTGAGCATTGTCCTAGCCATTTCAACTAATGTTTTATTTTTCCTTTCAACCACACCACTTTTTTTGTGGTGTTCTAGGAGCCAAAAAAGTTGTGTGAAATACCAAACTCATTGCAAAATTTTCCAAAGTTTTCATTTTCAAATTCTTTACTATGATCACTTCTAATAAATATGATTAAGTAGCTTTTTTCATTTTGAACTATTTTTACAAATATTTTAAAATGATTGCAAGCTTCATTCTTTTGAGCTAAGAAATTAAACAAAGTAAATCTTGAGTAATCATCAACAAGTACAAATGTATATAATTTGCCACCTAAGCTAGCAACTCCATTTGGTCCAAATAAATCCAAGTCAATGAGTTCTAGGGGTCTAAAAGTGCTTACAATATTTTTAGATTTGAACAAACTTTTATGTTGCTTATCAAATTGATAAGGTTCATAAGTCCTACCTTTATCAAATTTTACTCTAGGGAGAACAGCAACTAGTTCTTCTTTACTAATGCATTGTAAGTGATCCATACTAGCATGTCCTAGTCTTCTATGCCATAACCAAGCATCATTTCTAATGGTAATCAAACATTCAAATGCATTATTGGAGTGTAGGTCAATTTTGTAAGTGTTGCAAATCCTAGCTCCATTGAATGCATTTTCACTACTAGAAGAAGTAATTTTGCATCCTTTAGAATTAAAATTATATCTTTTTTCACACAATTGACTAACACTTAGAAAGTTATATTTCAAACCATCAACCAACCATGCATCATCAATCATGTTCTTACCAAGCATACCAATAGAACCAATACCTATAATTTTTCCTTTAGCATTATTTTCAAAAGTTACATTACCTCCATACTTGTAAGTGAGTGATGTAAAAAGCTTTGCATTGCCTATCATATACCTTGAGCATCCACTATCCATAAGCAAATACTTTCATTGATAGTAGATTTTAGGCATACCTAAAAAACAATAATGTTCATCTTCTTTTAGGTACCCAAATGAAGTTGGGTCCTTGGGGGTTAGTAGTAGAAGGATCCTCTAACTTGAGATGAGACTTCCTAATATAGAAAAATGTGATCTTATGTCTAAATTTCATATAATAAGTGTATTAATACAAGGTTCTATGCTTATGCACTTTCCTATTAAAATTCAATGAACCATGCACATAATTGCAAGTGTGTGTTGAATGAGATTATTTTTGTACATTTTTGTGTTTATGTACATGCCTTGGATGCATAAATGCATGGTTTGCTCTTGGAATTTTAGTTTTAGAGCCTTGTGAACCCAATGTAATCCTTTTAAGATTTTTAGGTTTGGTTTATCCATTAGTGTTGCTTATAACTTCAACACTAGAGGATTGAGTTGTAGATGCTTTTATAAATATTGGTGCATAAATGTAGTGATGGATGAGCCATTAAATCCTAAACCATATTTCAAAGAGGATGACCTTTGATTATTGATCAATGTATCGATGGCCTATTTTCCCTTGTGAAATTTTGAAATAGATTCTTTTAACTCATTTATTTCATCCTTCAATATTTTATTTTTCTTGATCACATTTTCTAAGCTATGTGAATGTTTAGTCATTTTATCAATTGATTTCAACAAATGTTCATTTGAGGTCTTCAATTCTAATGTAGAGTTTTCAAGCACACAAAATTCATTTCTAACTTATAACATTTATCCTTATAAAATTTCATCTTAGAAAAACACTTTTCCACTCTAAGGTTCATATGTTCATTAAAATCACTATCATCTAAAGCATCATCAACATCATCATCATATGCAATCAAGTTTAAAGATTGAGTACCTACATCATTGGAGTGATTTTCATCCTCAATAGCCATGAGATATAGATTAGCAATTCCTTCCTCCTCTTTTTCTTCTTCTTCACTTGAGGAATAATCATCCCATGTAGCTTTAAGTGATTTCTTCTTTTCCTTATGCCACTTCATTTTGTTTTTCAACTTGAAGCAATCTGATTTGATGTAACCAGATTTGCCACATTCATAACATTTCCCTTCATTCTTTTTATCTTTATCATTGAAGGAGGATTTAGAAAATGTATCTTTGTTAGATTGCAATATTCTCTTTCTCTTACAATCACTTATTCTTTTTGAAAGCATTTCCATTTCTTCTTCATCTTCACTATCTTCATTACTTGAGCTCTCAGCTTCTTTGATTGCCTTGAGAGCTATTGCTTTCCTTTTCTCTTTCTCAATTTGTTCTTCTTCATTTTCATTGTGTCGTTCAAAAGTGTGTAGCTTTCCCACAAGTTCATCAGTTCTCAAGGTGCTAAGGTCATGAGCCTCTTCAATAGAAGAAACATTTGACTCAAAGCACTTCCTTGCTCTAAGAGCTCTCAAGATTTTGCTATTGACATCACCTTGATTATATATCTTGCCATATTTCTTTAATTCGTTGACAATAGCAAGCAAGCAGTTCATCATGTCAGTTATGTTTTCGTTGGGCTTCATCTTGAATAACTCATACTAATGTAAATGCATTTGATTCTTGGTAAACATCACTTGGCTAGTACTCTCATGATAGTTCTCAAGAGTTTCTAAATGTAATGTGTATAAGTGAGATGTTAGATTCTCCCACCTTCTTCTCTTGATATTGAATTCATCAAGATGGAGGCTACTTTATTGTTCTCGAATCGATCTTTCACATTGGCACTTAACCATTATGATTTAGGAAGAGGAACTTGGACACCATCAATTTCATAAGTGGGAAGTTTTTACTCATTTTCAACAAATTCCTATAGCTCAATTCCTTCACTATCTAGGAACAAATACATCTTTTGTTTCCAATAAGAATAATCCATTCCATTGAAATAGAGTTTAAGGAATAAATTTAGGTTTCCATGTGAAGAGGTGTTTATCAATGGAATGGCTACCATTTTGGATCAAATTTCACAATTAAGTTTAAAGAAATTTACTAGCTCCGATACCAATTGTTGTCCCAAAATGGCAACAAAGTGGGGAAGTGAATTGGTTTATTTGAAGAATTGATGGTAAATTGAAAATTAAAGCAAAATCAAAGCAAGAGAAGGAGTAGAGAAGAATGAACACAAGAGAATTTATAGTGGTTTGGATTACCTCAATCCTACATCCACTTATTTAACAACTTGTTAAGGTTGCACCAATCATAAGTTTTTACATGTTCAACTCTAACTTGGTGTTTTCACAAGCTCACATTGAACTTATACAAAGGTTTGAGAACTTTCGCAAAACCCTAACAAGAATTTTCCCTTGCTTACTTTAAAACCTAAGTGTTTCCAAGCTCACACTCAAACTAACAATGATGGTTAATGCTCACACCCAACATTTAATTAAATACAAGTATAAACTTTGATGCAAGAGAATGAAAGATGTTAAGCTTGGCTATTACAATCACTATCATCATAAAAAATGCAGTTTCTTAAGGATTTTATAACCTTTAAGTCTTAAGATAACCATTTGAAGTGGGTGCCAACATGTTTGAACTTTGTCTCCCACTTTAATTATTGTCTGGAGCAATTTCAGGTAGAACCATCAATTTCTCGGTCATATAATCCATGGTCCTGTCGAACTTTTCAAATTTCAAATAATAATTCTTCAACGGCTAGTACATGTGACATCCATTAATTTTGTGGAGGAGTAATGGCTATAATTTTTGAAATCTGTTTCAAAATTCTGGTCATACCTTCTTTGGACTGGTCATACATTTGTTGGTATGCTGAGAATTTGAGAATACCGCTGGGGGTGATTCTTACTGGATGTTTTGAATATTTTTTCTCTTGCAAAAATTCGATCTTACCTTTTCCTAGTCAGGTCATGCTTTTCATGGTATGATCATACTTTTTTAGGTTCAGTCATACTTCTCATGGTACTCTAAAAATGTGAGTACTTTTGACTTTGAAACTTAATGCGTGAATTTCCATTTATCGCAACCAATGGTGCTGTCAGGCTCATCTGATACCCTGAGAAACTGAGAGTACTTTTGACTATTATCTATTCTGTGTAATTTTTCTTTTTTCAACTAGCCTTGAGTCTAGTCAAACTAATCAATGGTTTGATCGGGATTTTTGAATTTTCTCTAAAAATTAAGTTCCTGTAAAGTGTAACTTGGTACAAACACTAATCTTGTTCAATTTGATGGCCTAAGATCAAAGTAGAGTAAATTAAGCCAAGGGTTTGGCTAATAATCACTTCTTCAAATCAACTAATTCACCCCTCCTTGGTTGCCATCTTGGGAAACAATTGATATCAAAGCCTTTAAATTTCAAGAAGCTTAATTATGAAATTTTATCCACAATGGCAGCCACTCCCACAAACACCCCTACATCAACTTCTACATCCAACTCCATGGTTCCTTTACATGAAAATCTAAATTCCTATCTTAAATTGAATTTTATGGAACCGATTATTCCTATTGAAAACATAAGATGTACTTATTCCTTAATAGTGAAGGAATTGAGCTTTGGGAATTTGTGCAAAGTGAGTGAAAACCTCCTACTCATGAAGTAATGGTCTAATGATAAATTAAGAGCTCATTATAATAACAATTAGACAGCCCCAATCTTGATTAATTCAATATCAAGAGAAGAAGGTGGGAGAGTTCAACACCTCACTTGTGTATATAGTATTTGCAAAATTCCTAAGAACTATCATAAGGGTACTACTCAAGTAAGGTTCACCAAGACTCAAATGCTTATGCATGAGTATGAACTCTTTAAGATGGAGCCTAATGAGAATATCACCTATATGACAAATTGATTACTTGCTATTGTTAATGACTTAAAGAAATATGGAAAAGTCTACTATCAAGGAGATGTCAATAGCAAGATATTGAGGGCACTTAGAGCCAAGAAGAATTTTGAGTATAAGATTTCTTCAATTAAAGAAGCTCATGACCTTAGCACTCTAAGAACCGATGAGCTTGTGAAAAAACTTCTTACCTTTGAGTTTCACAACGAGAAGGAAGATGACCAAGGTAGGAAAGACAAGAGGAAATCAATAGCTCTCAAAGCTATCAAAGAGGTTGAAAGCTCAAGTGATGAAGATACTAATGATGCTAAAGAAATGGCTATGCTATCTAGAAGAGTAAGTGAATGGAAAAGAAAGAGAAGACTTCAAGCTAACAAAGTACTTATTCTAAATGTTATTTCAAAGACAAAGAGAAAAAGAATGAAGTAAAATGCTTTGAATGTGGAAAAATAGATCACATCAAATCAAAATGCTCTAAATTGAAAAACAAGAAGAAATGGGATAAGGAAAAGAAAAAATCTCTCAAAGCCACATGTGATGATGACTCCTCAAGTGAAGAAGAAGAAGAGGAAGAGCAAGGAATTACAAATTTGTGTCTCATGGCTATTGTAGATGATGATCACACCAATGAAGTAGGTACTCAATCCTTGAACTCAAATACATATGGTGATGATATTGATAATGCATTAGATGATAGTGAATTAGTAGAGAATATGAACCTAAGAGCCTAAAAATACTTTTCTGAAATGAAATTTTGTAAAGAAAAATATTCTAAGCTAGAAAATGATAAAGAATTCTACTTAGAATTAAAGACTTCAAATAAATAATTAATGAAGTCTTTAAATGAGATATCAATAAATTCATCTATCTTGGATAATGTTGTTAACAAAATAAGATTTTGAAAGAAGAAATAAGTGAATTAAAGAATTCAATTCTAAAATTTCAAACATGAAAGGAAGCTTTAGATAGATTAATTAATGCTCAAAGATCACCCTCTTCTAAATATGGCTTAGGTTTCACTAGCTCAACTACTACTACATCTAGTGCACTAACATTTGTTAAAGCTTCTATAACTTAAAATTATTATGTTAAGATTGTAAAAAATTCAAATGCACATACTAAGCCTAAAAATCCTAAAAGGATTATATTGAGAATACAAGGCTCTAGAACTAATGTTCCAAGAGCAAACTATGCATACATTTACTCAAGGCATGAACATAGACACAAGAATGCACAAAAGCACTTTCACTCAACACACATTTGTAATTGCTCACATAACACATTGAATTTCAATAAAAGAATGAAAAAATATAAAAAATTTATATCTATATCATTATTGTATGAAATTTGGCCATAAAAGTACTTTTTGCTATATTAGGAAGGCTCTTGTCAAACTAGAGGACCCTTCTACAACTAACCTCTAAGGACCCAAGTTGCTTTGGGTACCTAAAAAAAGATAAACATTATTGTCTTGTAGGTATTCCTAAAGTCTACTATTAATAAAATTGTTTGGCATGTAGATAGTGGATGCTCAAGGTACATGATGGGTAATGCAAAGCTCTTTACAACTCTCATTTACAAGTAAGGAGGTAATGTAAATTTTGGAAATAATGCTAAAGGTAAAATTATAGGCATTGGTTCTATTGGTATGCTTAACAAAAATTTGTTTGCGATGTATAGCTTGTTGATGGTTTGAAAGATAATTTACTTAGTGTGAGTCAATTGTTCATTAAAGAGTGAGTCATAATGTAAAATTTGACTCTAAAGGATGTAGAATTACTTCTTCCAATGCTGAACTTGCATTCAAATGAGTTAGAATTAGTAACACTTACAAAATTGACTTACATTCTAACAATGCATTTGAATTTTTTTATTACAATTCGTAATTATACTTGGATTTGGCATAGGAGACTAGGACATGCTAGCATGGACCAATTGCAATGCATTACTGAAGAAGAACTTGTAGATAGACTTCCTAAAATAAAATTCAATAAAGATAAAATATGTGAGCCTTGTCAATTTGCAAAGCAACATAAGAGTTATTTTAAAACTAAGAATGTTGAAACCACATCTAGACCTCTAGAATTAATTCATTTAGATTTGTTTAGTCCAAAAAGTGTTAATATTTTAGGAGGTAAGTTATATGTATTTGTGCTTATTGAAGGCTACTCAAGGTTTACATAAGTTAATTTCTTAGCTCAAAAAATGAAGCTTTTAACCATTTCAAAATTTTTGCAAAAAGAGCTCAAAATGAAAAGACAATGTTATCATATCTATTAGAAGTGATCATGGCAAAGAATTTGAAAATGAAAATTTTGAAATTTTTTTCAATGAGCTTGGTATTTCACATAATTTATCAACTCCTAGAATACCATAACAAAATGGTATGGTTGAAATGAAAAATAGAACATTGGTAGAAATGGCTAGAATAATACTCAATGAGTACAATTTACCCTCTTACTTTTGGCTGAAGACCGTTAATAATGCATGTTATATTTCAAATCAAGTTTATAAAAGGTCTTTGATAAATAAAACCTCTTATGAGCTTTGGAATGGAAGAAAACCTAAGATCTCATACCTTAGAGTATTTGGATGCAAATACTTCATATTGAATTCCAAGGGTAATCTTGGAAAATTCTCATCAAAATTGAATGAAGGCATAATTTTAGGGTATTCATCTTCTAGTAAGGCATATAGAGTATTTAATAGGAGAATTGAAGTAGTTAAAAATCAATGCATGTTATCTTTGATGAAACTTCTAAGCTTGGTAAAAAAAAAGGTAGTACTCTTGATAATTTTATGGTTACATTTAAAAAACTTTAGATAAATAGTGTTCCAAAGGATAATAATGAGCTAGAATCAGGAATGGAATAAGAAGAATCCATGATGGAAAGACTCAAGAACTACCCAAAGATTGGCAATATAAGAAGGATCATCCCAAAGAACTTGTCATTGGCTATACTTCAAAGGGCATAACTACTAGATCCAAACTTAAATATTTAGATGTTAAAATTGTTTTTATTTCTTAAATTGAGCTAGAGACTATTGAGGAGGCTCTTAGTGATGAATGTTGGGTGATTGCAATGCAAGATAAACTCAACCAATTTAAAAGAAACAAAGTTTGGGAACTTATTCCTAGACCCAAAGATCATCCAATTATTGGTTGGAAATGGGTATACAGGAATAAGCTTGATGAAGATGGTCTCATTACTAGGAACAAAGCTAGATTGGTAGCCAAAGGCTATAGCCAAAAGGAAGACATTGACTATGATGAGACATTTGCCCTCATTACTTGGCTAGAAGCTATTATAATCTTTTATGCATTTGCTTGTCATATGAATCTAAAACTCTTTCAATCAAATTTCACACTTCCAAGTGAAAAACGGAAATCTTTATAAGGATAGATTTCTAGTGGGTGATTAAACTAGTAACTTTTACCTATTAGCCAGTTTTATTAATAAGTAACTCTTACTAATTATTAACTTCCTCTAATATCACATCTCATGTGAAACTTAATCATTTCTGCTCCTAATATTATGGGCTTCAGGTGCCTAGTGCCATTCTTAGCCTTTTATATTAGTTAAGTCTATAACCACTAAATCAGCATACATATGGATTTAAACATTAAGAAACTCAGGTGCCCATTGCCGTTCTTGTAAAATAATGTATCCATATATTCACATCATCTCATGATTAACAATTAATTTCAAAATCTCTTAATTAATAAATCACTCCTATGTGTCCATAGCCAGTGAAAAATTAATTAAAATTTTAAATTCATTGCTTTAATGGAGAGCTACTAGACTTAATTTTTAATTGGAAGATTTTTTGGGCAATATTTTTAATTAAGTGATTAATTAACTTTTAATCAATTATTTAATTAATACTTATTAGTCTCACTTTGCACATTCATCATTTTACATGCATCATATACATTGAAGAATGGAAAATATAAAAGGTATGATCATGGACTACTATGATTTCCATATTCTTAGCCGGAAAGAATATGGTGATAAATGAATTTATGCATGAATGCATTAAATTACAAATTAGAATAAAAATAAATAAATAAATTACAAAGTCTTCAACACTTGAAGTCCTTGCTTCCACTAGGCATATTTGTGAAATTTGGTCTCCCTCCATCTTGGATAAATACATTTTAATCATACAATTAATTTTACAAAAGCCTATAAAGGGAATAAAATAAATCTTATTTTCTAATTAATAATTACAATCCATCAAAAAAAATAATTATTACAAAATCATCAAATCAAATATATACATTCATCACATGATGTATAAAAATGATCCTAAGTCCATGATCATCCATTATACCTTTCACATCCATAAATATATAAATAATAACTAAAAGTTTATTATTATTTATTTTTATTTTTTTGGACCATATGGAACACTTCCATAAACCAATTGTATATCTTATATACAATTTTTATTTAAATTGAATATCACATATTTAATTTTAATTTCCCAAATATCAAATATTTAAGAATTACTATACTTCTTAAATTTTATATATATATTCAAAAATTAATTTAGCATATCATATACACTAAATAAAATTATTAAATATTATAAAATTAAGAATTTGGCCATAAAATTAGATCTTGCAAATCAATTATCCGGCTCTGATACCACTGTTAAGATGTGATAAATACTAGAATTAGAGTAACGGAAGCGTAATTTAATTAATAGCTAACTGTGGTAAATTTCAAAAAATTTCACAATTAGTTTATTAATTAAATATCATGTGTTAACTTTTAACACTAGAATTGAACTTTTCAATTCTTAGTTCTAATTTTAGAATTTAACAAAACATCCAAATAAGTAAAATCTAATTGATTTACAAAATACCAAATATACATAGGAGGAGATATTAGAAATTACCTCTTGAAGACTAGGTGTTTCCACAATTCCTCCAAACCACCCAAATGTGTGGCCTCTAGATATCTCACACCAACTCCTTTGATTTAGATCCTCCAAGCTCCAAAGATTAAATCTTGATTTATTGTTATTGCCCAAAACCAAGATTAAAACTCTAGTACGGATGATATGTAGAGATTTAATTTCAAGAACTCTTTCTTGAAAAATTGGACTTAAAAGAAAAATAAAATAAAAATATTATTTTTTTTCTTTTCCACTTCACGTTGAAAGAGAGGAGAGAATCTCTCTTGTAAGAAAACCAAACTTAATGAAATGCATCCTTTTTTTTTAAAAAAAAAAATATAAATGAGATCACATCTCAATTATTTTTAACAAGTGGTTTTTTTTTTTTCCTTTACATAAAGGAAAAACAAATCATATCCACCACTTTAACAAAATAATGCTCCACTAATTAAAGTAGCCTTTCACCCATCAAAATGGTCTTCCACTCATAAAAGAAAAAGAAAAAGAAATTAATTAATTAAATAATTAATTAACTTTTAATTAAATAAATAATTAATTAAATTTATTATTTTAAGTCCAAATATTAATCTACATAACATGTATCATATACAAGTATTGTAATTAATTTGTACTCTACATGATTTAAATATTTAAGACATGCTAGGGTCTTTGTAATCTCATTACAAATTTAATCCAATTAATTTTGATTAATTAATTAAACATTTTAATTAATTATCAAAATAATATTTACTAGATCATTTAGAGTTGTATTGTGTGTGACTCTCTAGGTTCATGTTTAATTAGCAATGAGATACAATATCAACTCTTGATAATTGCGAGAAAATATTTTTTTCTCCAAAAGATTATCCCAATTATCTTTTGGTCTCATAAATCATAGTCAGTGTCTAGCATAACATGCACTATAATTACCTAATTAAAAATGAATATCTTTAACCTGTCAAGTTAAATGGGATATTCGAACCAAATTATCATATTAATGATTAATCCCTTTATAAAGATCCCGAATTAATTCAAGGTCATGATTTTGTCAAACCCGAATATATACTATACTTCTATCATGGTTCTAATTCTTAATAAAATTGATTTTTACTAAAAAAACATTTTTCTTAGTAAATATCTCACCACCTTGGCCAAGGACTTCTTTATTAAGAATAACCAAATTGTATAGGATCTTATCCTTGTTTACTCAAGGTATAAATTCCATTTTAGCGGATTATTTATTTCCTACATATAAATAATTAAAACCACCACATGCCCATATACACATACATTGTACATGTATGGAAGCAGTAACAAATTTTAATTATCTATATGTGAAATATAATATCCCCTCAGGTCTAAGGATTAATTCATTTATGATCAGGATAATTAATAATTGACAAGCAGTAAAACTTCATGTTATTATTATCCTGCGTCACATGTTCAACCTACTCATCACTATGAGTGTTCACATATTTATTTAGAATCTTTATTCAAGTAGCATATGACTCACTACTTCCATATCATTAATATCTCATATTAATCTTGGAAATAAACAGAGGTGATGGTCTTTTGGATAAATTACGCTAAAATAAAATATCCTACGACCATGAACATTTAAAGTATTTGTACTAGATAATTTGTCACTCATATTTATAACACTTATAAATAAATTCTCTAACAAATTACTTATGAGCTTATATTCTATAAAATAAATAAATATTTATTTAATAATTAAATAAATATCTGATTAAAAGAATATAATTTTATGCCATTAAGGGATATAATTTACAATTACATTATAGATATGGCTCTAGAGCATATTCTAATTCTAACACAATGTTCCAGTTCTTGTGACAACATGGTGATATAATGTGTCAATCAAGAATTTTGTTGTGTTCATTTGGATGTTGTGGGTGAAAGCATATAAGAAGATGAGGTCTCTCTTTGTTAACTTTTCATTCCCATCAGCCCTTTGGTGAATAGTATAGGTTATAATTCTATGAAGCATCCAGTGGGTGAGGGACTTGATATGTCTAGCTTTTGACTCTTTTTCAAATGAAGTCTCTGTAATATCCTCATGTTTGCCTTAGAAGTCTTGGTTATGTTGTTGTTGTAAATTGGATTGAATGTATATGTTATGTGATAAGAAAAGAAATTGGAAAGAGAATGCTTATGTATATGTGTTTTGGGAAAGAAAAGAGGGTTTAGAGAGAAGTGTATATGTTGTTTATATGATGATATAATTAACATATACATAAGTCAAATAGAGAGTCAATGCAAGAAGATATTTTATTTGAGATTTGTGAAATTACATATTTGGGCATGCAAGTGACAAAAGCTAAGTTAAGTGATGAGGGGTGTTTTGGTAATTGTCTTGTTAAAATCACTTGGAGGAGATTTAAGGAGAAATTGACTTTGTTTCTTCATCATTTTCTCTTCTTCTTGATGGTAGTGGACGGCTCCTCCAAAGACAAAAGAAAACTAGAGAGCTAGAGAGGTGTTTGAAGTTCTAAACTCAAATTGAAGGAAGATTGAAGTGATCAAGTGTTGATTCAAGAAGTTTATAGCTTTGGTAAGTTTTCTTTTGGATCTTTTGCTTGTTTGAAATGATATGTGGATTTGATAGATGATCTAAGAGTGTGTTGCTTGATTTTGTTATACTCAAGTGTGTTTGATTAGTTTGATCTTGGATTTTAAGGATGAATTGATGAAAGAAGTAAGTTGATTTTTGAAAGATGGAGAAGGAGGTTGGTTTTAGGGTTTTGAGGAGATAGGTGTTAAATGTTGTGTTAATGTATTGTTAAAGTGATTAATGTGATGAATATGTAAGATATGTGTTAATAATGTTGATTAGAACCATTTGAATGAGATTATTGTTGTGTATAATGTGTTAGAATGCATTTAGAAGAGTGTTGGCTTTGGTTAGGGTTTGTTCATGAGTGACACGGCCAAAACCAAAGAAGAGACACGGCCAAGACTTAATGTTTTGGAGAGACACAGCCAAGTCCATGGAAATTTGGCCGTGTGTGTGAGATTTTGGAGAGGACACGGCCGTGTCTCATGCCAGTGTCTGCCACTGCCAATTTGTTTTGTGAGACACGGCCACAAGCTTGGCCGTGTCCCTTGGGTGTGTTGGTTACTGTGTTTGGTTTTTGTTCTTCATACATGATTGAGTTTGAACTTTCAATTGAAATGCATATGATACTACATGAACTAGGGTTTGTACTATGCAATGTGAATTTTGTAAATGATAATGTGTGAGATGGATAATGTATTTTGAAATGCTATATGCATAATATGAATTGAGATGTGAAATGTGATGCAAAGCCATTGTGATTGGCTATGATGATGCAATTGAAAGAAATAAGGCATGTTTGCCTAAATGTTGATGAGAATTGAGAATGGAAATGATGACTAAATAATAAATGAATTGTGTGGCTAATGTGTTATTCCATTTTCAGAGTTTGTTGTTGGTGGCATGCCTAATAAGTGTAACAATCTCTTGAAGTTAGGTTGGATTGAATCCTTGAAGCCTAATTGAGATGTTACCACCCTTGAAGCTAGATTGGGTTGGTTCTTGAAGCCAAGTTGGGTTGAAGCTTAGCATGCTTTGCTCCCCTTGAAGCTTGGTTGAACCTAATCCTTGAAGCCTAGTTGGGTCTATGATATTGATAAATGTATCAACAAAACCAAAGCATTAACTCTGAAAATTGAATGGCATATTAGTGTGTTTTGGGCCCATGCTTGTCTATGTTTAATGTAAGTCATGAATGGTTTAATGAATAACTAATGAGGCATATGAAAATATGTTGAAATGTGATAAGTCTACATATGTTGGATTATGAAATGTAAAGGTATGTTGTTAGCTTTGCATATATGATGTTACATGCATAATATGGATTGAGAATTGGCATTGCATTGCACTAAAGCATATCAATAGCATGTTTTATCTTACTAAGCCCTTGGCTTAGCGCGATAGTGTTTAATCGCGCAGGTGATAGAATTGATAGAGTTGAACCCGAGAGCTCTTCGAGACCGAGTGAGAGTAGACGTTGAAGAGTTGATTTTGGAAACTTAAAGATCAGAGAAGACTTGCCAATCATGTATAACTCTTTTAATATTTTGTAAAGTATTGTTTATAATGTGAATATATGTATATTTGTAAATATGGATTTAAATGTTTTCATATATGTAAATCTATTTTACAAATTCCGCTGCGTATTAACTAAATGTATTTATATATCTATTTTGTTTTATATTACAAATTGATTACTTATTATCTATAATGTATATTGAGAAAGATGATGGTATTATATAAAAATGTTTTTGAATGTTAAGAAAATCCATAGCATCCCTATGTTCAGTGCACGTATGCTACATTGTGGTGTTTGTAGTGTGTGTATTGGATGTGGGGGTGTTACAGTCTCTATAAAAATTTCTTGCCAAAAGGTAGAGAGGGTTTGGTTGGAAAAGGTTAAATCATTGTAGGAGGTGACTCCATCAACAGGAAAGTCCCAAATTTTTCCAAAGTCCTCTAAGGTTAAGGCTAGGTATTGGTCAAAAAGTTTAAATCTAACCCCATACCACCCTAGTGCAGAATTTGCACTCTTTTCAATTTGAAAGGACATGAGAAATTCCTTACTTAAACTAGAGTAACCTACCTCATTAGGGAAAACAAATTTTCTCCATCCTAGAACATCAAGTAGACTCTCAATCTCTTCCTTAATGTTGAGGGCAAATAGCATGCCACCAAATGGAGATTTGGTTCCTTCAAATTTCTTTCTTTTCAGCATAAGCATATCTCACATCTTCCTCAGGGGTTTGGTGGTGAGGTTTATGAATTTTCTCACCTCTTCTAGATTGTGAAGGAGATAGAGGAGCATCTTGAGGTTCACTGATGGTGATTCCTGAAGGTTTCTTTCCTTTTCCTTTCCCTTTGGAAGTAATTTTCTTTTTGGGGGCCATGAGAATAGAAAAACTAGAAGAAACTTTAAAACAGATAGTGTTTGAGAAGGAGATGATCTTGAGAGGATTTGAAGATATGGAGGGAAGTTTGTATGTTATAAGTGATAAAAATCCTATGTAACTGATGTATGATGCTCTTAAATAGAAGACATTAAGAAAGTAGCCATTTATGACTGTTGAAGGTTGGAAAATTGTGACCTGTCATACTGCCAACGGTATAAAATTTCGAGCAGAGTGTACAGAGTGTGGTCGCCTATTTGTATAGGAGTGATTGCTAAAGACACTCTAGCGACCATTAGAATAAGTTGCATTCTCGCAAGTGCAGAGAATGTCTGTAACGGTTGAAACTGTTCAAATTATTGCGACCACTCATCAATGTTTCCCGACTGCTCGCTGAAGGGAAAATTCAGATGAGTCTGACTGGCAAAATTGCGACCGCAATAATCATTGGAACGACCGCAAGTATCTCAAGAAAATGAAAGGGGCAAAAATGATGGATTTTATAGTGATCAAAGTTGATGCTTAGATGTGTTTAAGAAATTTTTGTTAATAGGCAATATTTTATTCATTCATCGATGTTCCATCAATCATACCTAAATTATGCTTAATGAAATTAAGCTTATCTTCATTCAAAGGTTTTGTAAAGATATCAGCAAGTTGATTATGTGTATTTATAAACTCTAAAACAATATTTTGGTTTTGTACATTATCCCTCATAAAATGATGTCTAATGTCTATATGTTTAGATCTAGAGTGTTGGATAGGATTTTTGGACAAGTTGATAGCACTAGTGTTATCACTTTTAATGGAAATATTATTAAACACTTTACCACAGTCAAGCAATTATTGCTTCATCAATAACACTTGTGTGCAACAGAAACATGCCGCAATATATTCTGCTTTTGCCGTAGACAAAGCTACCGATACTTGTTTCTTATTATGCCAAGAAAGTGACATGCTCCTGTTGTGCTTTTTCTATCCAAGATACTGCCAGCATAGTCCGCATCCAAAAAACCTAAGATATGAAATGATGTGTTTCTAGGATACCAAAGACCTAAATACAATGTACCATTTAAGTATTTCAAAATTCTCTTAGTAGCATTCAAGTGTGATTCTTTAGGACAAGTTTGAAATCTAGTACAAAGACATACACTATACATTATATCAGGTCTAGAAGCAGTTAAGTAAAGTAGTGATCTGATAATTCCTCAGTATTTCTTTTCATCTACTACTTTACCATTTTCATCTTTATCCAATTTCAAAGATGTGCTCATAGGAGTCTTGCTAGTCTTGCAGCCATCCATTCCAAATTTCTTGATGAGTTCCTTTGTATATTTGGATTGGTTAATGAAGATTCTATCTTTGCATTGCTTGATTTGCAGTCCAAGGAAGAACTTGAGTTCACCCATCATGCTCATTCAAATTCCCTAGTCATACAACAAGTAAGATCTTTGCACAAAGTTTCATTAGTAGCTCCAAATATTATGTCATCCACATAAATATGCACAATTAAAATGTTATGTTTGTCTTTTTTAACAAAGAGAGTTGTGTCCACTTTTCCTTTTTAAAAACCATTTTCAATTAAATATGCACTAAGTCTATCATACCATGCTCTTGGTGCTTGTTTCAATTCATATAAAGCTTTGGTGAGTTTGAAAACCTGATTTGGCAAATTGTAGTTTTCAAAACCTGGAGGTTGTTCAACATAAACTTCTTCATTTATAAATCCATTTAGAAATGCACTTTTAACATCCATTTGATAGAGTTTAAAATTCATATGACATGAAAAAGCAAGTAATATTCTAATAGCTTCTAATCTAGCTACAGGGGCAAATGTTTCATCATAATCAATGCCTTCTTCTTGATTATATCCTTTGGCTACAAATCTTGCTTTATTCTTAGTGATGTGACCATTTTCATCAAGCTTATTTCTATGACCCATTTGCATCCTATGATTGAATGATCTTTAGGTCTAAGAGTGAGTTCCCATACATTATTTCTTTCAAATTTATTAAGTTCATCTTGCATTGCAATCATCCAACTTTCATCATTTAGAGCGTCCTCAATGGTCTTTAGCTCAATTTGAGAAACAAAAGCAAAATTAACATCTATATGATTAATTTTAAATCTAGTAATTACTCCCTTAGATGTTTCACCAATGATGAGTTCCTTAGGCTGATCTTTCTTGTATTGTCAATCCTTAGGTAGATCTTGAGTCTTTTCTTTAAGTTCAATCTGATTGATCCTTGGAGCATCAATAGTTTCTTGTGGTTCAAGAGTACCTGCAAGGTCATCAGAAGTACTACCTTTCCTTTGATCAAGTTTAGATGATTCATCAAAAACAACATGCATTGATTCTTCAACTACTAGAGTTTTCTTATTAAATACTCTATATGCATTGCTAGATAATGAGTATCCTAGGAATATGCCTTCATCTGATTTGGATGAAAATTTTCCAAGATTTTCCTTGGTGTTCAATATAAAGCATTTGCATCCAAATACTGTAAAATATGAAATTCTGGGAATTCTTCCAGTCCATAGCTCATAAGAAGTTTTATTAATTAAAGGTCTTTTGTAAACACAATTTGTAATGTAACAAGAAGTATTGACGGCTTCTACCCAAAAATAAGATGGTAATTCATATTCATTGAGCATTGTTCTCGCCATTTCAACCAAGGTTCTATTTTTTCTTTCAACCACACCATTTTGTTGTGGAATTATAGGAGCAGAAAAATTATGTGAAATGCCAAGTTCATTACAAAAATTTTCAAAATTTTCATTCTCAAATTCTTTGCCATGATCACTTCTAATAGATGTGATCACATATCCTTTTTCATTTTGAACTCTTTTTGCAAACATTTTGAAGTGATTAAAAGCTTCATTCTTTTGAGCTAAGAAATTAACCCATGTGAATCTAGAGTAATCATCAACAAGAACAAATGCATATAACTTGCCACCTAGGCTTGTAACTCTATTTGGTCCAAACAAATTCAAATGAATGAGTTCTAAAGGTCTAGAGGTACTTACAATATTCTTTGATTTAAATGAGCTCTTATGTTGCTAACCAAGTTGACAATGTTCAAAAGTTCTATCTTTGTCATATTTTATTTTAGGGAGACCATCAACTAGGTTTTCATTACAAATGCATTTTAATTGATCCATACTTGCATGCCCTAGTCTTCTATGCCATAACAAAGCATCATTGTTAGTAGAGATTAAACACTTAAATGCATTATTAGCATGTATGTCAATTTTATACATGTTGTTTATCCTAGTTCCTTTAAATACAATAACACCATTTAAATTAGTGATCTTGCATCCTTTGGAATAAAAATTTACAATGTATCTTCTATCACATAATTGACTAACACTTAGCAAATTATGTTTCAAACCATCAACAAGCCATACATCTTCTATCAAGTCTTTACCAAGTATTCCAATGGAGCCAACACCAATAATTTTACCTTTAGCATTATTTCCAAAAGTTACATTACCTCCAAGTTTGTATGTAATACTTGTAAAAAGCTTTGTATTCCCGATCATATGCCTTGAGCACCCACTATCCACAAGCCATGTGCTTTCGTTGATAGTAGATTTTAGGCATACCTACAAGGCAATAGTAGTTATCTTTTCTTAGGTACCCAAATGAAGTTGGGTCCTTGATGGTTAGCAATAGAGGCGTCTTCTAACTTGAGATGAGTCTTTCTAATATGACAAAAAAATGCTTTTTTATGTCTAAATTTTATACAATATGTGCATTGCCACAATGTTTTATATCTTTTCACTTTCCTATTCATATTCCATGTATTATGCATACAACTACAAGTATGTGATTGCTTTTGTGCATGTTTAGTGTATATAAATGCATAATTACTCTTTGTGAACTTAGCTTTATTTCCTAGTGAGCCATGAATAGTTTTTTTTTGGAACTCTTAGACTTGGTGTGAGCATCTTTATTCTTTACAACATTAAGATTAGAGATTCGAGCTGTAGAGGCTTTTACAAATGTTGGTGTGCTAAGTGTAGTGTTGGTTGAGCCATTGAATCCTAATCCATATTTTAAGGAAGGTGATCTTTGGTTACCAATTAATGTGTCTAAGGCTTCTTTTCCTTTATGAAATATTGAAATTGATTCTTTTAGTTCTTTTAGTTCATGTTTCAGAATTTCATTCTCTTTAATAACTTTTTCTAAATCATGTGAGTTTTTATTAAACTCTTTTATTGAATTCATCAAGTGTTCATTTGAGGTTTTCAATTCTAGAGTAGAGTTCTTTAAGCATATAAAATCCTTTTCTAACTTAGAACTCTTTTCCTTATAGAACATCATCTTAGAAAAATATTTTTCTATTTTAAAGTTCATGTGCTTAATTAAATCACTATCATATAGGTCATCAATATCATCATGTGCTATTAGATTCAAGGATTGAGTACTTACCTCATTGGAGTCATCTTCAATAGCCATGAGACATAGGTTTGCAACTCCTTCTTCTTCTTCTTCTTCTTCTTCTTCTTCTTCTTCCTCTTCCTCTTCCTCTTCACTTGAAGAAGAGTCATCCCATGTGGCTTTGAGAGACTTTTTCTTTTCTTTGTCCCATTTCCTTTTATTCTTTACTTTGAAGCAATCCGATTTGATGTGACCAGATTTACCACATTCATAGCACTTTACCTCATTTTTCTTTTCTTTATCTTTGAAGGAGGATTTAGGAAGTGTTCCTTTGTTAGCTTGTAATCTTTTCTTTCTTTTCCATTCACTTATTCTTTTTGAGAACATTGCCATTTCATCTTCATCATCAGTACCTTCATTACTTGAGCTCTCAACTTCTTTGATTGCTTTGAGAGTAATTGGTTTTCTCTTTTCTTTCTCACCTTGATCTTCTTCTTTTCACTATGGAGCTCAAATGTGAGTAGTTTTCCTACAAGCTCGTCGGTTCTCATTGTGCTAAGATCATGAGCTTCTTCAATGGATGATACTTTTTTTTCAAAGTTCTTTCTAGCTCTTAGGGCTCTCAAGATTTTGCTATTTAAATCACCTTGATCATATATCTTACCATACTTCTTTAGCTCATTGACAATAGCAAGCAAGCGATTCGTCATGTCAGTGACATTTTCATTTGGTTTCATCTTGAAGAGCTCATACTCATGAACATGCATTTGTTTCTTGGTGAATCTCACTTGAGTCGTACCTTCATGATAGTTTTCAAGTGTCTTTCAAATGCAATGTGAACAAGTTAAGTGTTGAACTCTTCCACCTTCTTCTCTTGCAATGGAGTTCATCAAAATGGAAGCGGCTCTATTGTTCTTGAATCAATCTTTAACATTGACAATTGACCATTGTGCTTTGGGAAGAGGAACTTGAATGCCATCAACCTCATGAATAGGATGTTTCCACTCACTTTCCAAAAAATCCCATAGCTCAATCCCTTCACTATCTGGAAACAAATACATTTTGTATTTCCAATAGGAATAATATGTTCCATCAAAATAGGGTCTAAGGATAGTGTTAATATTTCCATGAGAGGTTGAGTTTGATGATGAAGAAGTTGCCATAGTGGATCAAATTTCACAATTAAGTTTAAGAAATTTCAAGCTCTGATACCAATTGTTGTCCCAAGATGGCAACCAAGAGGGGAGGTGAATTGGTTTTCTGAGAAATTAATGGCAAATTAAAAAACTCAACAAACAAGAAATGTAGAAGAGATAAATGGTTGAGTAGTGAGTAGAAGAAAGAACACACAAGATTTATAGTGGTTCTGATTTTCTCCAATCTTACATCCACTTCCTTAACAGCTAGTTAAGGTTCCACTAACTTTGAAGTTTTACAAGCTCACTTCCAACTTTGGTGTTTTTACAAGTTCACACCCAACTTGACAAGTGTTTTCCTAAGGCTAACACTTAAACCACTTACAAGAGTTTTTCCAGGCTCACTCTCACAACCTTTACAAGAGTTTTTCCTAGGCTCACTCTCACAACCTAAGTGTTTCCAAGCTCACACTCAAACTTTTACAATGGTATTTTTAATGCTTACACCCAACATTCATTACAATTCAAATGTTAATTGTAGTAAAAGAAAATATGTTCCTTGGCTATTAAAATTCAAAATCTCATATTTTTCTTAACAAAATAATAATGTATTTATATCCAATGTGGTCTAACTAGGCATTATAGATAGTGAGAAATAAGTCTTGGTAGTTTAGACCTGTTTCAATAGAATGTTCGAAGCAGTTAGCAGTCATCCTTGATACTAGGACGGTCGCATTAGTGTCTCACGAGGTCACCCATGGATAAGGGACGGTCGCTGCATTCAAAATTGCTTCAACAGTCAAATTTAAGTGCTCTGCTGCTAGAATCTTGCCCATGCTGTGGTTGTCGGGACGGTCGCGCATAAGCTAGGTGTGGTCTTCCTTTTTGAATACTAAAGTGGGTTTATAATAGTTATTACACGTGGCATTCTTTAACTGGGCAAAATAAGCTTCCACCTAAATATAAATTTCACGGTCGTCCTAGGTGCAAATTAGAGGTCAAATTGAGAGACTCGAGTCGAACTTCTGGGCGCACCTAAGGACGTGAACACTACTGTCAGTTTGAGTAGTTTTCTCTTGAATTAGCAGAGCGGTCGCAGATTTGAAAGGATGCTCGCTACATCAGTAAGCGAGACCATATTCTTCACCATTCTTGTCACCGCGAACCTTATTGGAATTTGGATGATTTGGATTACTCATGTTGCGATTTTCCTTGTTTGTTGGACGGTCGTTCATGTTGATGTGCGGTCGCTACTGAGGTTAAGTTTATGACCGCGAACCCTACTGTGATATGGTTTCATCCTTCAATTCAATGGGGCGGTCGTCTCCATGGTTTTTGCAACCGCTAGATGTGCCCTGTGTTGACTTGTTTGAAACAATCTAATCCTGCAACAAGGTTCTTAAAACACATGTTAAATAAGTCATTCAATTTGAGTTGTCAAGGATCAAAATTGAGATCATTTGGCTAACAAGAGTTTTATCTATAACTTGGGCATTCCAAATTTTCAACAATTACATAATCTACTGTAGATACTTAATTTTTGACCCAGTCTAATCCAATATTTTTTATATAGTCCAAAATAATTATTGTGATATTTTAATTAAATAATATCTATTCTAGTATTTATTATTTATTATTTTTAATTTTTAATAAAAATAAAATAGTAATATGAGTAAGGTTAAAAATAAATAAATTAAAATAAATAAATAAATGGGTTACAGAAAAATCGGCAATGAAAAATTTTATCGGCGAAAGTGAATTGGCTGGCTGCCCAGCCCTTGCTCGCAATTTCGCCCGCAGCAGTTTTTTCACCAGTGCAATTTTTTAACGCAGTTTTTTCTCAAACCAAATTCTATTTGGTTTTGGTTTCTTTTCCTAAATGGTTTTAATTTCCTTAGACAATTAGAAGTAGGTTTATTATTTTTCCTATAAATACCACATTAAAACACATAATTAAGGGAGGAAAATGATTTACTTGAGTGAGACTTGGGACTTCTGACTATGGGGAGAAAAAATTATTTTACTAGATCAGAGACTGGGGACTTCTGACTTGGGAGGAAAAGAAGATAGAAACCCTAGGAGCAAGAAATGGTAAAAAGTTAGCAAAAAGAAGCATTCATCAATCCATCAAAGGCAGCAACATTGCCTTTGTCATTGTTCATCCAGAAGCCAATTGTGGAGGAACCAACGAATGGAGGTTTGATTATAAATCTTTGATTTGATTATATTTACAATGTTATTGCCATATTTTCTTTTAAAGGTTTTTATCATTTGTTTTGATATTGAGTTAGTAACCTAAATTATTAAACTTATTAATATGTTTTACAAATTAAATCGTCCATTCATCCAGTAGCCTAAGTCATTGATCAAAACTTCAAAAAACCCTAAATCATCCTTCTATTTCCAAAACTTCAAAAACCCTAAAATTATTCTTCTATTTCCAAAATTGTCCTTCTGTTTCCAAAACTTTAAAACCCTAAATTATTTTTCCCCGAACTATTTTGTTAATCATCTAAACCCTAACTTTTTTGTCTGAAACTTCCAAATGTCTTCTTAAATCTCCAAACCCTAAGCTTCTTTACAGTTTCTAAAAACTTTAATCATAATTGTTTCTATAAAACTCTAAATTGTTTTCTTAAATCCTAAGATCAAACATGTTTTCCAAAATATCAAAACCCTAAACTATCTTATTACTTCTAAAAACCCCATCCAGTAAACTCTAGTTTTCCTAAACCCTAACTTTTAAAATATCAAAACTTTATGACAAGTTCATCAACACCTAAAACCATAATACAATGAACCTAAAACTCAGTCTTTTAAAATTATAAACCCTAATGTCTTAAGTTTCCAAAACCCTAATTTCATGATGTTTGCTTAAAACCATAACTAAACCTACTGTTTTTTTAAAATCACAGTAACATTATTTTCATAAAAACATCCAAAACCTTAAATCTTTTTAACATCCAGTAGCTATGTTATTACTTTAAAATATTGCTCAACTAATTAAACTAGTATATACAAAACCCTAGTTGTTGAACATAAAAACCTAGAAACCCTAATAAATGCATGAATCCCTAAAGTTAATATATTTATTATTTTATTTAAATTAGATGAATGTTTATTATAAATTTTGATTGATGTTTGATATCTTTGATGAATGATTTATTTATTATGAATGGTTATTTACTTTTATTGATTTATTTTGATTTCCAAATATTGTAAGAGGTATGTTTCCATATTTTTTGGTACCTCATGTCGTAAGCATCATGTAATTTATTTTATTTTAAAGTTTTTGGACTAATGTAAAGGGCATGTTTCCACCTTTTGGTGGGTGTCCTATTTAGTTTAGACATGAACGATGTAAGGACATGTTTCCATCCTCAGATGGGTGTCCATTTATTTGCTTTGTTTGGACATTGCTTTGATTTTAATATAATGATTCTTTATTTTAATTATTACATGTAATATGAATATTATTGTCATATTTAAGAATTTTATAATATTAAGACTTGCAAAGGAGGCCGGTTCCAATGAACCGGGCATTGTGGGGCTGTTGGGCCATTTCTCACCTTCCCCATAAGTATCCAACTTTTCGAACCCATTAAGGGGTTGGGGATTCCTTAATAATCGAGTCATCCAACCATTTTTTTTCCCAGCCCATCCGGGTGGCGACTCCATTTTCTCCGAGCTTAGGCCCGTGTTCTCTATGGCCCCAAGACTAAACAGTGCCGAAGTCGCAAGAACCATTCCACTGGGAGTGGAGGCAAAAATTCGCGCTCACAGTGGCGACTCCACTGGGGATAAGAGAAATTGATTTCATTGGTCTTTATATTATTATATTCTTTCTTATCATGATATTATCCATTGCATCATTTAGATTGCATCATGTGCGTGAGTTAGGATGCCCGTGTTACTCGTGTTATGTTATGTGAGGGATACCATACTTTCACTCAAGGTATGGAGGTCGAGCATGGCATAATCACTCATAGCCTTGTACCATTTGGTATATACTTGCTATGGGAACCTAAGCCTTTTAACCCAGAGACTAAAGCTCATGTAATTGGCCTAGTTACTTTCCTTAGGTTTTTACCCCAAATGCTTGTTGTTTGACTATGGTTAATTTATCTTGGCTTAAATCGTGGCTTATTTGGTTTGTTCTTTTTCTAATATGACCTAAATACATTATGAGCTCAAAATAATTTTTTCTTTAAAATCTAAAAGACCAAAGCTATTTTCAAAACTTTTCAAGATGGTCTTTGGACATAAAATTTTTTCTAAAAATAAATCAAAAAATTCTTTTCTCAAGACTCAAATACAAAGCCCAAAATCCATTTTTTCTAAAATCTTTTTATAATGGACTTAGAAACAAAATTATTTTCATCCAACCATTTTTACAAAGAGCTTACAAATTATTTAGGTCAATTACGAAATACCAAAAATCAATTGTGAGCCTAGTTTATACTAAGAATAATTAATCATGGGCTTATTTTTAGCATGAATCATTAGTTACTTTTTCAAGTGAGAAATCTATTTATAATAAACCTCTTAATTTAGTTTTAATCCAATATAGCATAAAAGCTACTTTAGTTGGTTGGATGGATTAAAGCCTAATTAATGGGAATTATCATGAACTGATTTCCATTTTTGAAAATATAACTATTGATTGAAACGTCCGAAGGAACTTTTCGAAAACAAGATACCCCATGTTGGTATTTTGTTAACCATATTACTTAGGAAAAGAGACTTGCCATTCGTGTGTGGAAGTTATAAGGTTGGAAGGAACGTCCTAACTATCTTTCTTTGTTTATTGTTTGTGCATACATACATACTTGCATACATGCATTTCATGACATATCATTAATCCTTTCTGGCTCATAGACCTAAAGTACGACAATTCAAGAACATACAACGATACCACCTACAACATTGATTTTGATTCAAGTGCTTCATTGGAAGGATGGATGCAAACTAGCTAAGGGACATAGTCGATGAAGTTGTCAAAGCTAGGATGGCCGAGCTATAAGATCAATTGGTTGAAATTATAAGGACCCAGTTGATTCAAATTCTGAAGATCATCAACAATGCTAATGAGGCATCTCCCATTGTCATAAGAAAGAGGGGAAAGGCAGCATCAACGGATAACATGTTCACTAATAGAGATCAAATAAAAAATGAGGGATCGATCCCTATTCTACAAGAACAGCCGAACCATATGCTGTCTAACTGGAGCAATAAGAGCGTTTATCACCCCAATGAGCAAAACTCAAAGGAAAGGAAGAGGTGTTGAGAAAAATGCAGCAACTAAACCAGCAAAGAAGCATAAATTTTCAGACTTGGGGGAACCTTTGTCAAAAATATTGGAGAATCTAATGAAGAAGGGATTGTTACAACCCTTGACTCCTCATCCTTTGCCTAATCCTTTTCCACCTAACTTTGATACTAAAGCATTTTGCCAATTCCATCAAAGGCTTGGACACGAAATGGACAACTGTATGAAGTTGAGGTATGAGATCCAGAATTTAATTGATAGTGGAAAGTTGCTTGAGCTTGATAAGCCCAACACTAAGAATAATTCTCTGCCTAAAATTGGAAGGGCGCCACCGCTTGCAACCTTCATGAAGAGTTTTATCTTGTCATCTCATCATGATATGGATAGAGAAGCTGCTAAAGAGGATGTACTACTAACACTACAAGAAAAACTGAATCAGACAACGGTCATCAGACAACGGTTAAGGAAAAAACCATTGTCTGAAAAAAATAGACAACGGTTTTATTTTTTTTTTCCAAAAAAGCGTTGTCTGATTAGTTTTCAGACAACTGTTTTTGGTTTTTTTTAAGCGTTGTCTATTAGCTGTCATTTTGGTCACACCAAACAACGGTTTTTTAGGGACCATTGTGTAATATATGTTCAGACAACTGTTTTTCTGGTAATACAAAATCGTTGTCTGATAAGATATTTCAGACAACGGTTTTTTCAAAAGTGTTGTATAATTCAGCGTTTCAGACAACGGTTTTAAAAACCGTTGTCTAAATTAAGCATACAGACAACGGTTTTAAAATCGTTGTGTAATATATGTTCAGACAAGTGTTTTTTTGGTAAAAAAAAACCATTGTCTGATAAGATGTTTCAGACAACGGTTATTTAAAAAGTTGTCTGATTAACTGTTCATACCATCGTATAATATATGTTCAGACAACGGCTTTTCGTTAGAAACCGTTGTCTAATTAACTGAGTGTGAAAAAAAATTGCCTTAAATGAAAGTAATCCCTATACACAAATGAAACCAAAAACACAAATCAAATGAAATCCTCCACTGACAAGTGTTAAACCAAATCCACCAGCAAGGTGTCAGAGCAAAAACCACATGATTCAATAAATTATATAACCAAATCTTTGAACAAAGTGTCAAATAAAGATACAAATCGAATGATAGGTACAAATGAAACTTTCAACAAATTTAAATAAGAAACACAAAACTTTCAACAAAGAGTCCAACAAATCTTTCATTAAATTGTGAATGATATAAACAATTTATTCTACAGGCAGTAGAGAGTTGTGACAGGCATTAAGGATGTTGGACCTGCAAGTATAAACGATGGAAAAATTAATGGCAGGACATAATTTCAAAATAGAACTTAAAACAAATGAAAGTATTACCATCATGACAACTGAATCAATTCTTCTTCCTCCCGCATGTAACTACTGTTTTCTTCATCAAGTTCATCAACATATGGGAATGTTGGCAAATGTAGCTCATTCTCAAGTTCTATTTCTAAAGATCCATCATTTTCATCATCACTTTCATCATAGTACTTGTCAGGTAATTTTAATACAACTGACCATAATTTTTCAAGAGGGTCATCTATGTAACAAACTTGCTTGACATGTTTTCCTAACACAAAAGGATCGTTTAGAAAACCTAATTTGTTCAAATTAACCAATGTATATCCCAAGTCATCTACTTTAACCCCTTTGTTCATATCTACCCAATTACAACGAAAGATAGGAACCCTAAAGTGGTTATAGTCCAACTCCCAAATACTTGTAATAACTCCATAAAATGTATGTGAAGTATGCTCGATGTTTTTATCCTTACCCTTCACAAGCATTGTATCGGCATCTACACAAACACCGTTGCACTGAACTTGCCGCGTATCATCACGTTCTTTGGTGCTGAAGGTAACACCGTTGATTCTATAGCCACTGAATGTAGCTACATCCTTGTTAGGCCCTGCTGCAATCCACATTATATCCTTAGTTACTGTATTCTTCTCATCAAGTAATTCTGATGCAATCTGTCCAAAAAATTAAATTGGCCATAAGTATGATATAACCTTTGAGAGAAGATAAATATTGTAGTATTTCAAAAGAATTCACAAGTACAGGGCATTCATTATTTTTCAGTAAAATATATAAAGAAACAGGCCTATTTTTGCTGCAAATTGAAGCAAAATACTTGGGCTATAAGATTTTACCTTTTTATGAAACCACTTAGGCAATGTTTCATTTTGCATGTTCTTTAGCCACTCTTCATCATTTTCAAGTTGTGGATATCTTGTCACCAAAGAAGCCATATGTTCACTGCAAGTAAAATCAACTTTATTAATTTTTGAAACAAAATGCAGAAAATAAGGAAATAACAAAAACAAATTGAAGTAACTTACTCAAAATATGGGCGAACGTCATTACAATTTTGGAGAAGACACAAATGTGCTAGGTGCAAGTCCTTCTTACTTGGCGTTATCACTGTTGCACTAGATAAGGGTATGTATTTTGCGTCGTTCTTATCCCTACTATTTTTCGGCAATCCAACAGTTGCTTCTTCAAAGTTGACCAAACACTCAATGGCCTCTTCTGCAACATAGGCCTCAGCAATGCAGCCTTCCGGACGAGCCCGATTCCGTACATAACCCTTGAAAGTCTTCATATATCTCTCGAAAGGGTACATCCAGCGAAGGAAGATTGGCCCATAGAGCTCAACCTCTCTCACAAGATGAATTGAGAGATGGATCATTATATCAAAGAAGGAAGGGGGGAAGTACTTTTCTAGCAAGCATATGGTCTCCACCAACTGAGCTTGCATTTTTTCCAGTTTATCCACCTCGATGACTTTATTGCAAATTGCCTTGAAGAAGAGGCAAAACCTAATAATAGTGCACCTAACCTGTTTTTGTAGTACTGACCGAATTGCGATGGGGAGTAAGTGATGTAATATTGTATGGCAGTCATGAGATTTCATTCCAACAAGTCGCAGATTTTCCATTGATACTAGACCCTTAATATTTGAACAAAAACCATCAGGTAACTTCATGCCAACCAAGGAGGAGCAAACAATCTTCTTTTCTTTATGCAATAAGTTCCAAGATGCCGCCGGCAACTTCTCTTTTTTTCCGGGAGTTTTTGGCCTCAGCTCCATTCTTATTCCCATTTCAGCCATATCAAGACGGACAGACTCCTTATCTTTTGACTTCCCTGGTATATTTAGCAAGGTACCAGTCAAAGCTTCACATATATTTTTCTCGATATGCATCACATCAAGGACATGCCTAACCGTCAAAAATTTCCAATACTCAAGTTGGAAAAATATAGACATCTTCTTCCAAATAGGTCGAGGTTCACATTTATTCAATTGAGGTTGGCGTTGTGTCTTACCATAGACATGGCCCCTTAGTGGTTGTACCCTTTCAAAGACCTCCTCTCCAGTTAACGGAATAGGAGCCGATAACTTCTCCACGGTGTTATCAAAGGCTAATTTTTGCCTTCGATATGGATGATAACGGGGCAACCACCTACGATGCCTCATAACCACCGTCTTACGATAATTTGCCAACCTGGTAGCTTTTGTTTTATCAACACAGACAGTACAAGCATTATACCCTTTAATGATGTTGCCCGACAAGTTGCCTAAGGCTGGATAATCACTAATTGTCCACAACAAAATTCCCCTTAGTATGAAGAACTCTTTCTTATATGCATCATACACTTGTTTCCCATTCCATAACACTTGAAGATCTTCTATAAGTGGCTGAAGGAACACATCAATATCATTTCCGGGCTAATTCGGTCCGGATATCAACAAACTTAACATAATATACTTTCTCTTCATACAAAGCCAAGGTGGTAAGTTGTAAATACATAGCAAAACAGGCCAACATGAGTAATCAGTTGATAATCCACGAAAGGGATTGAATCCATCGGTAGATAAAGCTAACCGAAGGTTTCTTGTTTCCGAAGCGAACTCAGGCCACTTTTGGTCGATAACCTTCCATGTTTGTGAGTCTGCCGGATGTCTAATTTTACCATCCTTTTATCGCCTGGTGTCATGCCAAGTCATTTCCTTTGCAATTTGAGATGTATTGAACAAATTCCTCAACCTTGGTATTAATGGAAAATACCATAGAACCTTAGCAGGGACCCCTTCCAATTCTTTTCCTTTCTTGTCCAGCTTCCATCTAGAGGCTCCACATATGCGGCAAATTGTCTCATCTTCATCTCTCTCACCACGATATAAGAGACAATCATTCGGGCACACGTGTATTTTTTCATACTCCATACCCATAGCACATAAGGTTTTCTTGGCTTCACTGAAGGAAGAAGGGATACTATTGCCTTCTGGAAGCATTGACCCAAGCAAAAGAAGAATATCAGAGAAGCATGTATCAGAAATGCCATGCTTTGCTTTCAAGTTATATAACTTGACTAAAGCTTTCATCTTAGTATAACCCTTGCATCCCAGATAAAGGGGTTCTGGTTCACCTTCAACATGGTTAATGAAATCAGAGGAATCTAATGAAATATCATCATCGTCGACATTATCATGCCCCGTTCTTATGTTAGTTTGATCAACTGATTCTGAGAAATAATCGATTTCAGCAACTAAAGGACTCCCTTCTGGATTTGACTCTCCGTGCCATATCCAGCAAGTATAGGTCTGATCAATACCATATTGGAAAATATGATCCCTAACAGTTTGAGCCTTCCACGATTTACTGTGAGCGCATCTTAAGCATGGACAACTAATTTTTGTTTCATCAAACCCATTCTCAAATGCAAACATTAACAACTCTTCCACACCTATTTGAAACTCTCTTGTTCTTCTATCAGCCTTCAACCAAGATCTATCCATCTTTGAGTTGGACCAGTTCTGCAATTTGAGCAATAATTCAGTTAGTTCGACCACTGAATAATGCCCAAAAGTCAAATAGAACCTGGAAGGGAAGTATAATCACCTCAGATGCGAGAGCAGATGTTGCAGCTAACTTCTATGAAGGTTTCTCGAGGACAGCTATCATATGGTTGTTGTGGTTTGTATAAAGTTGCATGAGGAAGCTTGGACTGTTATGTAATTGTTCAACCTGAAGGAGAAAGAAAAAGGGTTCACATATAGAACTTAAAAGTTGTCATTGAAAAGAAAAGCTAGTACCAAGAGCAAGGAAAGGGGTATTTCTTGGTTACAAGTCAGGAGTGAAAGGTTTTCTGTTTATAGATCTCACAACAAAATAAATTTTAGTCAGCATTTATTTACAGTTTCATGAGCAGTACTTTACCTGTAAAACTAAACAAATACCAGTTCACACAACAGACGTTTTAATAGACATTCAACTTCATTCACAACAACCTGAATCCACAAATAATCCTCAATTCACTGACACAACTCAACATACCATTTCAACTGATAGGCATCAAATTTTAGCCAAAGACTTATAAACAAGCAGAGAAATCAGAAGCATGGAGACATACTGTAGATCTTGAAATTTAAGCAAAAAATTGAAGGGACAGAACAACATTATAGTAACCTGAAAATATCAATGCAACATTATAGTAATCTGAAAATACAATGCAATAATTCAATTAGATTAAACAGAGGAATGAATTCTATGGGATGATCTCTATGGGACGATTACTTACGGCTCATAAGAAAAAAAATAATCTTCTTTCTACTTAATTGGGACAATGCAGTTACTGACAAAAAGGAGACGGCCTGCAGCAAGGAGACGGCCAGTAGCAAGGAGACGGCAGGCATTAATGAAGACCGCAGCAAGGAGAGTGGTGCTTAGGAGAGTGGTGCTTAGGGTTTGGCAGCGAGAGAACCACGACTAATGAAGCTGAAAGAGGAATGAGAGATGAAGCAGAATCAGAAGCTAAGGATCCAGTGGCTATTTGCAATGTATGGAATTTAGGCAAGTTTCATAAGCCAAACAAACTTGACTAAGTATTAAAAGCTAAGGTTTGAATTTATAAATATTTCATAAACTCATTAGAAATTTTAAAGTCCACCGTTAAATAATGATTTAGATATAATATGATATTATATAAGTAGGAATACAAGTATATATTAGTATATATATACAAGTATATACATGTATATAGAAGTATATATATAAGTATATACAAGTATATATTAGTATATATACAAGAATATATATTAGTATATGTTAGTATATATACAAGTATATACAATTATATATTAGTATATACAAGTATATATATTAGTATATACAAATATATATTAGTAAATATACAAGTATATACAAGTATATATATTAGTATATACAAATATATACAAGTATATATACAAGTATATATTAGTATATATACAAGTATATATAAGTATATATTTGTATATATATACAAGTGTATATATTAGTATATGCAAGTATATATTAGTAAATATACAAGTATATATATTAGTATATACAAATATACAAGTATATATATAAGTATATATTAGTATATATATATATTCTTATATATATTATTATATATTAGTATATACAAGTATTCGTGTGGACTTGCTTATATATATACTAATATATACTTAGTATATATTAGTATATATACAAGTATATATATTAGTATATATACATGTATATACAATTATATATTAGTATATACAAGTATATCTTAGTAAATATACAAGTATATATATTAGTATATACAAGTATATATTAGTATATATACAAGTATATATATTAGTATATATACAAGTATATACAATTATATATTAGTATATACAAGTATATATATTAGTATATATATATTAGTATATACAAGTATTCGTGTGGCCTTGCTTGTATATATACTAATATATACAAGTATATAGTAATATATATACTAATATATATATTAGTATATATACAAGTATTAACAAGTATATACTAATATATACTTGTATATATACTAATATATATACTTGTATATATATTAGTATATACAAGTATATATTAGTATATATACAAGTATATACAAGTATATATATTAGTATATACAAATATACAAGTATATATATAAGTATATATATTAGTATATATACAAGTATATATATTAGTATATATTTGTATATACAAGTATATATATTAGTATATATATATTATATACAAGTATACATTAGTATATACTAGTATATACAAGTATATATTAGTATATACAAGTATTATTGTGGACTTGCTTATTCATATATACAAGTATATAAACAAGTATATATATTAGTATATATACAAGTATATACAAGTATATATTAGTATATACAAGTATATATTAAAGGCTATACAAGTATATATTAGTATATACAAATATACAAGTATCGATTTAAGTATATATTAGTATATATACAAGTATATATATTAGTATATTTTTGTATATATAAGTATATATATATTAGTATATATATAAGTATATACAAGTATATATTAGTATATATACAAGTATATATATTAGTATATGTTAGTATATATACAAGTAATCTTGTGGACTTGCTTATTCATATATACAAGTATATAAATTAGTATATACAAGTATTCGTTAAAATTTTTCAATGTTAGAATTATTTAGTTTTTGCTCAATCTAAATTACATTAACACTAAATTTTATAATTATATAGGGTTCATAGAAATTTATCACTACTAATTATTTAAATTGTATTACCTTAAGCACTTATGGATGAATTATAAATTGAATTTTATGAGTCATCTATATAAGTGAATTTGTAAAGTTAATTTAACAAAAATTTGAAAAGTTCATTTTGTTTCAAAAGAGGGATGTCAAAACTTGAGCAATATTTTGAACACTTAAATTCCCCCCTTTATTTCCCAAAAAAATTTTCATTTACCCCCATTTTGCCCAAAACACGGCCGTTTTGAAATTTAACAATAAACCTAAACAGACCCTCTTTCGATTTCTCTGTCCTATCTCCTCCTTCCCTCTTTCGATTTCTCTGTCCTATCTCCTCCTTCCCTCTTTCGATTTCTCTGTGTATACCTAATTTGTTTCCATTTTCACGGGTAGAAAGCTTCAGAAACTAAACCCAAATTTGTTCTCCTCCTTCCCTCTTTCCATTGCTAGACCTAACTTTGTTCTCTTCCTTCCCTCTTTCGAAATCTTCAGTCTTGACCTAAAAACGCGCGGCACATCCATATTTCTTCTTCCTCTTATACCTTTCTCTCTAACCCGCCCGCCACTCACTGCGGCTCTGCATTCACTCCCTCAGTTCCAGCCTTCGAGGTTCGTTATATACTTTTGTCGCTCTGCAATTTTTTTTAATTTTATCTGTTATTATGTTATTGTATAATATTTTTCTTCCTCTGCTTAGTACTTAGAAGTTTGTTTTATAAACCATTTTCATGATACTTAGTTGCTATTGTATATGCTGCTTCTTTTTGTTTCCGGTTGCAATGAGTAGAATACTGCAAATGTCGCTGTTAATATTTTTTCCTGCTCCAAAATACAGCCCATGTCCTGTTTGTTAATCTTTGACTAAATTTTAGTCATGCGAATATTTTTTTACTGGAAGAGATAGATAAGCCTTTCACTGGTTTGGACAGAGGAATTTGAAATATTGAGATTTGACTTAAATAATGCATAGGTTTTCTTTGATTTGATACAGTTCAGGTTCATGGTTGTGGACACAGGTCTTGTTGAATGTGGCTTTAGAATAGGTGTCATTTCAAATGCACCTGAAATAAGTCCTTAACCACTTTCATTAATCTAATCGACTAAAGAACTTGTAGCTATCTTGTCTATTGTGCAAGCTATAGTTTATTTTTTACTAATTCTGTTTTGTTTTAGTCTCGTAGTAGGATTTTAGTTTAGCCGTGTCCCAATTAAATTATGAGTTATTTGCTTAGCAACGTGATAAAATGCAGGCTTACATCAACATTCTACAAAAATGCATTTTCACATATAATTCTTTCCTGTTGGCTGATGCTTATCAAACCTGCACCTGTTTCCTGTGATTTCCAATGTTTAAACTGGATGATTTCGTACAAAATGTAACTTTTAATTTGTGAATGCAGGTGCTGATTATGGCTCCTTCGAAGAAGATACAATCGTATCAGCTACCCACCCGTTCTTCTCCCCGTGTATGTAAACAACAAGCCCGGTCTTCCCCAAATCCAGCCATAATGAGAGTGGTGAAGGCTATCTCCAGGACACGGACAATGCAACCAGAAAAGCCGTCGACTTCGTCCCCCGTATCTTCGAAGAGGAAGTCGATCTCTGAAAACTTGGAAAAAAAAACTGTCCAAGAAAAGAAAGCGAGTGGATAAGGTTAAGCCGAAATCAAACGAGGATGATGTTGCAGGATTAAAACTGCTGAAACGAGGGTGTGTCTCCATGCACCGAATTGTTAGACGGAATATCAGTAGCCAAAAGCCTACAGTTTCATTTAATGCAAAGGGAGCACCATTTGGAAGGGCTGCTTCAGAGATGCAATCATATATCGGAGTTTTAGCAAGGTCTAAAGCCCCGATATGGCATGATTCCTGGAAGGAAGTTGCTGAAGACGTCAAAACAAAGATTTGGGATTGTGTCCAGGTTATGCAAAATCCTTCCCACACAATTAATTTATATACATTAGTTTTTCAATTGCTTTATACACGTTGGGTTTTCAGTAACTTATTCATCTAATTTTCTTTTTGTGGTTTATGTATGTAGATGGCTTTCGTTGTACCACCGACTTCCAAGAAAATGGTACTGCAGTCTGCTGGTAAAAAATGAAGGGAATTCAAATGTCGGTTGACGAGACTCTATGTTCTTCCACACCGTGATGAACCAGAGAAGCTGCGGTTTCCTCCAGCTGACTTCACATTCATTGAGCAGTCGCACTGGGACATTTTCGTTGCTGATCGTCTAGGAGTCGAGTTTAGCGTAAGGAAATCTTCAATTTTCTTGTTTCTTAATTTAGTTCCAAATGGTAATCTGGATTCCTTTTTCATACTTATGATGTTTTGTTCCTTTTTGTCTTAGAAAATTCATGAAGAACAACACAAGAGAAGTATGCAGAACGAGTATCCTCATCGTTTATCTCAAAAAGGATACGCGAACTTGGAAAGTGAATGGGTTAGTGTTGACTTGTGTATTTAATTTTGCTTTCTACGACTTGTGTATCGTCAATATCGATTTATAATGCTTCTTAAAACATGTTTATATTACTAATAAGGTCATCCTCTATATATATACATGCAGACTGAATCTCATCCTGAAGGGATTTCAGAGATCGATCGATCGAAGGCTTGGATCCTTGCAAGGCAGGACAGACAAGGAAAGTTTAAAGATGAGAGAGTGAAGCACAAAGCTGAGGAAATCGTAAGTTCTGATTTTCGATTCAAGTTTCAACTCAATTCATCAGCTTTTATTGTTTCCTAATTTATTAACTACATCCATTTTGGGTCTATTTTTTAGGAGTCATTAAAGGAGCAAGTTAGTTCAGGTGAAGTAGTTGAACAAGGCGCTGATGATGTGTTATCGAAGGCGCTTGGTAAACCGGAGCATTCTGGAAGAGTACGTGACCAGGGAAGGCACGTGAAGCAATCTGTCTATTTTGGTCTCCCAAGACAGAGAAAAGCAAAGAATTTTGATGAAAAGATACGGGAGGGGGTTCAAATGGTCATGGAGGAGGAGACCAAGAAAATTATAGCGCAGAGAGATGCATTTTGGGCTACTGAAATTGCCAAGATTAGAGCAGAATTTTTTTCAAAGCCTGTGTCTAGTCCAAACATGCCTTCCCAACAAGCAAGTTGCTCCAATTCCATTCCTATTGTGAAGGATCAAGAGGCGCAAGTGCCGGTTGTGAGGAAGAATTTGAGTCCTCAATTTGATGCAAATTCTGTTGAAGCAAAAAGGAGTCTCAATTCAGATCAAGCAAAAAGGAGCCCCAATTCTGTTGATGATGAGAAGGTCCTTGCTTTGGAGAAAGTGGAGGTGCTTGATAAGGATGATGTTCATGAGGTTACTGCTGAGGTTGTTGCAGATGTTGATGAGGTTGCTGCTGCTGAGAAGGCAGAACGTATCGAAGTTGTTGCTACGGTTGCTGATGCTGAGGAGGCAGAAGGTATTGAGGTTTCTACTGATGTCAAAGGTCCCAATAATGAGGAGGATGAAATACAAAATGATGACATTGTTAAAAAAATTTATGATGATGGGTTTGATAATCAAGTGAAATTGGCGAAGCTGGCCATAGGATCACCGAGCAATATTGTTGCTTATGCAAAGGTTGTTGAAGTTCCGCTTGTTGAAGGACATGAGCCATCTCTCCATGGAGTTAAGATTGCACAAGAGAATGCAAGAGTGTCGATCACTCGTACAATTCAAGGTTTGAGGATACTACTTAATATTTATTCAAACTTCTAATGATTATATTCAAACATATAAATAAATGTAATTTTTCCATGTTTTTTATATTTACAGACGTCAATATCCCATTCCCAGTCGGCGATGAAATTGTTACTGTGGACCAAGCCGTGGGTACTTTTATAGCATGGCCGAGAAATTTGATTGTGCTAGATGGGGTGTCTAATCCAAAGGTTAAGTTTTGAGAAATGAAACTTTGCATAATTGCTTCTTTTTTTTTTTTTTTTGCTATTTACTGTGTTCACGTGCCCCCCTTTATTTTCAGAGTTTTAAAAAAGCTTGTGTGAAGAAAAAAGCCTCCAAGAAATTAAAGAAGCCTGTTGTTATAGAAGCTGATATGTTTGAGGAGGAGCTGCATGTTCAGATGGGTGCTGATTATCCAGCGTCTTTGAAACATTTGTGGCTGTGGGCGAAGGATGCCTTAAGCGATGATCGAACAGTTAGTTTTGCCCTAAGTGAAGAAGCATTTGGTGTGAGCAAAAAGCAAGTTGTGTTCATACAAGATCTACATGCTGTGTGCGCCGGAGGTGATATGTCTGGATCCATACTTACCATATTTATTCAGTAAGTTTCCAAGTACAATAGCTTTTTATTTTCTTTGTTAATTGTGCTAGAATTAAACTGATAATATGTACCAACTATTACTTCATTTTGTATGCAGCTACTTGTATGAATATGTCAAAAGGCATAAAATGGTTGATATGATTGGATTTGTGGATCCCAGCATGATTGGTGCCATTGGATGTGGTAATTCAGGGGGGAGGTCACGTACACTTGCGAGTCGATTTAAGGGGGCTAAAGAAGGGCAATACTTTCTCTTGCCTTTCAACGATGTGTGAGTATTTCTTTACCTTTCTTTTTTATCCGCTATCGTAGCTAATGAGAGTTAGTAGCTAAATAACGCTGCTTCTGTATGTGATTGTGATTGATGTTATGAATTGAGCCTTTGTGTTTGCTATTTTGGTGATTGAAATCACTGTTTCATTGTCGGTTCTGTATTTATTCAGATCTTTTTGTTCAATGAATTTTTTGGCGTTATGTTCTTCCAAATATGAAGAATTGCTTATATTTTATTTTGTTATTTCGTAGGAATCACTGGGTATTGACTGTTGTAAATCCGACGGGAGAGGTAGTCTACCACATGGACCCTCTTAAACATCGCATTGCTAGCCAGGAATGGATAGAGGTTGTTGACAAGTAAGTTGTGCTTCTAAAGTCTGCCTATTTAGTCTTAAGTTATAAAATTTTGGGAAAATGCAATTTTGTTAACTTATATTGTGTTTCTTGTAGTGCCATAAAGTTATACAAAGAGAGTGTCAACAAGAATGTGGGGAGGAAAATTTTATGGGAGAACATGGCGGTATTGTTTTTCTCATCATTTCTGATTTATAAAATTTATACAATATGTTAATTGCTTGTTCTATGAAAGAAATATTGCAAAATTTGGACTGCATTTTTTAATTTGAGTACAAACTTGGAGTCCACAAAGCATTTTCAGTTGGTCTGCATTTTTTCATTTCCAATTGCAGCACTGCTGGCATTACTTGTATACTTGCTCGTATATATTTGGATTGCATTTTTTCAGGTTAGATTGTGTGATTAGGTTGATGTGTTGGTTTGCATATGGGTTTACATATGGATGTAACATGTGGTACTTCATTTTTGTTTTCATTTGCTATTTCAGGGGGTTCCTGTGCAGAAAGAGGCCACGGACTGCGGCCTCTTTGTCATGAGGTACATGAAGGAAATCTGTTATGACAAGGAGCTTCAGTTTGCAGCTAAGGTGAGAATTTTAATTATTTTCATTTTTTATATAATAGTTTTGTATTTACCACATGTGGCTAACCAAAATTTGATTCATTTTTCAGTGGCTACGCAGAGGCAACTTGGAGTATAGTGATGCCGACATCAACGAGATTAGGATTGACTTCGCCAAATATTTCATGAAGCGTCATTCAAGTTGAAGTTAATAGTATAATTCAGTGATATATGTATAGTGTTGATTTTTTTTTTAGTTTGTTAATATGTTGAATGGTTGAATTTGTGGAGGTTTTTTTATTCTTGCAATCCTCCATTGTAAAGTGTTGTATTATATGTATAATTTACAGTTTAACAGACAATGGTGGTGAAATGAAAATGAACATTGAAACTATTGTCTAATATTCAGTGTGCACATTAATTAACCGTTGTATTTAGCGTCCTTCTACAACGGTTTTAGATTAATTAACCATTGTCTGAAAAATTAAAAAGCGTTGTGTAAACTTTCATTATATAACGGTATTTAATAAGAAAGCGTTGTATAAACCTTAATCAGACAACGGTTTTTAATAAGAAAAGCGTTGTATAAACATTCATCAGACAACGGGTTTTTAATAAGAAAGCGTTGTGTAAACCTTAATCAGACAACGGTTTATAATAAGAAAGCATTGTATAAACCTTAATCAGACATCGCCTCAATAGACAACGGTTTTTGTCTTCATCAGACAATGGTCAAAAAGCGTTGTCTAAACCTTCATCAAACAACGGTTAAAAACCGTTGTTTGAAATGCTATCAGACATCGTCTCAATAGACAACGGTTTTTGTCTTCATCAGACAACGGTCAAAAAGCGTCGTCTAAACCTTCGTCAGACAACGGTTAAAAACCGTTGTCTGAAATTTTAGAAACCGTTGTCTGATAATTTCAAAAACGTTGTGGAAACAATCAGACAACGGTTAAAAACCGTTGTCTTATAAATTAGAAACCGTTGTCGGAACGATCGTCAGACAACGGCCAAAAACCATTGTCTAATAAAATTAAAAACCGTTGTGCAAACCTACATAAGACAACGGTTTTAAAACCGCTGTCTGAAATGCTATCAGACATCGCTTCAATAGACAACGGTGTTTGTCTTCATTAGACAACGGCCAGAAAGCGTTGTCTGATTCAGTTTTCCTTGTAGTGTAAACAAGTTTGGATTAACTGTGGATGATGAAGCAATGATCCTCAATGATGGAAAAAAAATCCTTGCCCTTGATATGTCTAAATAAATGGAGTATCTTCGACACCAACTCAACAAACTTTCCTTAGCTTGAATGTTGCTTTTCAATTTTTCTTTCTTTAATATCTAATTGGAACAATTATGCTTTTATGTTTTTGTTTGAATAAATTACTTTTATCAAAAATTTTGTTAGTCTTTGTTCATTTTGGTGCTAAACCAATGAGGAATCTAGCTTGATATTTATAAATTAATGTATCTAGGCATCATGATTTGAATGACTTTACTAGATGAGGGAATTGCTTTATAGCATTGAGTTGTGTATGCTTACTTAGAGAGGGCTCCTGTATAATTACTTTTGTCTAGGTCCTAGTCAGTCTTAGAACATGCTTTGACAAACTTTCAAGGCAAAATTGAACTCTGCTCATTTTAAGGGAGAGATGATCTAGGCATTGTTTGAAGAGCCAACAACTAGTATCCACCCTATTAAATATCAATCCCTAGTTGTCCCTTTGAGCCTTCATAAAAAAATGGCTTTATTTTCATTGGCATGTAACCCCAACAACCTACCCTGAGCGGTTGTTACACTTTTGACAAGCCTTATGATCACTAAGGTGAAGAGGCAAGATGATCAATGAAAAGAATGCATAGCCAAAACTATAAGGATAGTTGATGTTATCAAGACTATAAGGGTAGTTGAAGTTCACCTAATATCTCCAATCTATTAAGATAACATCATAGTAACAAATGACTTATCCCTGTTAAAGAAGATTTATGTCACTCCACTCATCCACTATTAGAAACCGAAGTTGGTACAAACAAGACAACTATTTTAAAGTTAGAACAAAAAAATAAAAAAAAGAAGAAAAAAATGAAAAAAAGAAAAAGAAAAATGAAAAATGAAAAATGAAAAAAAAATAAAACCTAAAAAGGTGGTTCAGAAAGCCAACTGAGTTCTCTTTTACCTAAGGCAACAAAAGACTTCCATTTGGTTTATAAGGACAGATAGAAGAAAGGTCACCCAGTTCTCAAAAGTTCTATGCTTGGCAGTCCTACAGGAAAGAAGGACAAAATGATAAAATGCTCAAAGGAAAGGAGTAAGAAAAAGAAAGAGAAAAGAAAAATGATTATGAATATGGGTACCAAACTTTTTGCAAGGGCAAAGACTGTCCTAATCAAGATTTAGATTAATAGAAAGAATTTAGAGTCTGGCAAGATTGCTTCCAGCTGCCTAAAGTTCAAACAAGAAATTTGTAGTGTGAGGGTTTATCCATTGTGTCATATCAGCTCCTATCTCAAAATGGCCTTCATTTAACCCATGTCCCTTATAGACCCCATTTTAAGCCTATCAAAGACCTGTTGATCTCTCATGGTAGGTAGAGTCTATCAGTGGAGATAGTTTGAATAAGCATGCATATGAGATAGACAAATGAGACCTTTGGCCAAGTAATGTGTATGTGCCTATCTAAAGTGCAACAATTCTTGCTTAAATAGAAATTATTCCCAAGTTTAGGATGGTAACTAGGGTTGTCATGTTATAGATATGTTAATTTGAAAAATCAAGTCCTGAGGTAAATTGACATTAATTTGGCAAAGGCAACATTTGATTTCAAAATCAAAATTCAAAATTGAAAATTCAAAAAAAATTCAAGTTAAGGGGAGTATATTGAACAAGTCGAACCTCAAAAGACACATTAGGCAAAGTAAATAATTATTGGCAAGGTAATGAAGAAGCTACCAACTGACATGCCAAAACATAGTTTGGAATGGATGTATTTCTGCTACTTGGGGCCTCTATTATTCATGTTTTCAACATCTTGAAGATAAAAGCTATAAATGTGAAGCATCTTGTCATTCCAAAGCAAGAACTAACAAGCATCTGGAAGGAGTCAATGAAAACACTTCAGCTGATCACCTCAGTCTGTGAGTCGATGAAACCACTATATTGAATCAGGGGGGCATAGAAGACCCATTGCTTGAGGAAACTCTAGTCATTTTGCAAAAGAAAGGAAGAAATGCATGCTTGTGCGAAGAACTAGATAACACAAACATCAATCAGAGTCTGCATGAGAAAAATCATTGGGGGGCAAGGAAAAGATATGAAGGCTAGATTAAAAAGAGCTGCAGTAAAAATAAAAATATCATCACTATTATTTTTATCATTATTATACAATATTTCCTCAATTGATACAGTACTCATAGATCACTAAGAAGGAGGTGGTAGATCATCTAATAAAGCTCTGAAAAAATCATCGCCTGCTGGAGGAGGAGGTATATCACCCGTCCCAAGTTCGCCCAAAGTAAGAGCACCTGAATCTCTATTACCTTGGAATTCTGATCTGTAATAGTCCTCATCCGAAGTAGATGAAAGGATCTCATGGTCATCAGCTTCTTGAAATTGAAAGTCTCAAAAATCTTGCTCCGACTGCTGATACAATTTCTCAAAATGGACGACCTGTTGATGACTAGCAGCCAACTCTTCTTGAAGTTTCTTGTTTTGTTCCTCAAGCATCCGCTGTGAGTCAGAAAGTAAAAGAGTAAGAACATACATAATCATGCATACATATAGCATAAATTATCATGGAACAAGAAAACCTACCAGGTAGTTCATATCAATGCCCTGTGGATGAGATGACATCTCCGGTTGATTAGAATGAACAAATGGAAGAGCAGTAAAAGAAGGTCCAGCCTCATGATCAAACGAGCCAGCAGCCTGCAACAATCATTAAAAAGTCAAAACAAGTTAAGAAAGAAGCGATTGCAATGGAAAAATGGTAAAAGTTTACCTGAGAAGTGCTAGCCCCAAGATGTGAGACAAACTCTCCTCTCTCTCCATGATACTCCTCTTCATCTCTATCCTCATTTTCCTCGAAAATATCCCATACACCAATAGGAGATACGTCAAAGTTCAAGAGCCCTATTTGAATAAACTGGGTATAAGATGCACCCAATGGATAGAGAAAGGTTTCAACATCATAACCGTGTCGAGCCAACCACCATGCATTCTTCGGCATTGATATGATATTTAAGGTATACTCTGGGCAACGCATCGGGATACTTCACTGTTCTTTTGTGTTCCACTGTTGCGCTCAAATTAACTCTACCACAAAGTGTCACTCGCAAGTATACGAGGTAGCTGTAGCAAAGGTGATCGCCCCAAGGTCGTCTCACAAGGAAGCTAAAGTGGCTAATTGATTATCAGATTATAAATAAAAAGTAATAAAGAAATTTAAATTGCTAAATAATGAAGAAGTTTGATTAAAGTTTAAAACGAATAAAAGTAAACTAGAACTGATGTTTTGATTCACTTGAAAAAAAGGTCTAGGGTTTGCACTTCTCTACTACTTGTATGTATGAATGGTTATTTCTCTTAACTAATTCAATTTCAAAGATTAAATCTCAAACAACTTAATTAATTGAGTCAAGGAAATAAGCTCTCGCATTCAAACCTCTTACAACTAATCTTGTTATAATTGAAACAATCTTTTTAATAGGTTATATCTCTAATTCACCTAAGTCCCTAATTGACTTGATCCAGCATTAGACTTCATCTCTCAATCCATCATCTAATACCTAAAACACATAATTGGTGGCCAATCAATTATATATTAAAATATTTCATTCAATCAAGGCTAAAGAAATTATTAGCTAAGAGAATAACCAATTCATACAATCATAGCAGATCCATACAAACCCTGGACTAGATCAAATTAGTTCATGATGCAATCAAACATATTCATCTCATTAATGTTCAAAGAAATCAAAATAGACATGATAATATCCGTTAATACAATTTCAATGAAAATAAAGAGAATAAGTTCGAGAACAAAACCAAATTACAAACTCCTTGAAGTTTCTGAAGAATCTCTTGATCAAATCTTGCAAGAAGGATGTCTCAATTGCTAGAACAATCTAATCTAAGCTAAAGTAATAAAAATCAAAGAAATCAAAGTTAAAACCCTAACTTTACTCTTGGACGGCTCAAATCTCTCTCAAAATCGTCAACAGTCCCCAAAACCCTAGCTTTTCTTTTCTTTTTATATGAAACGTCCGCTTTAAAATTCGCTGCGTGTTTGGTTCATGAGGGACACGGCCAGGTCAGAAGTGACTTGGCCGTGTGAGTGCTCTTTGGAGGGACACGGCCACTAACTTGGCCGTGTCCCTTGCATGTGTCACCTACTGCTTCAGAATTCCTTCTTTTCTTCTTGGATTGAGTGACACGGCCAGTTGAAGCTTGACTTGGTCGTGTTGGGCTATTTTGGAGGGACACGGCTAGTGACTTGGCCGTGTCCCTTGCCTGTGTCTGGTTCTATGAAGATTTTCTTCTCTTTTCCTTTGGAACCAAGTGAGACACGGCCAAGTGAAGGTGACTTGGCCGTGTCTGGGCTTCATTGGAGGGACACGGCCAGTGACTTGGCCGTGTCCCTTGCTTGTGTCTCTCTCTATGACTTGCTCTTCCTTTTTAACTTGGTATGGGACACGGCCAGTGACTTGGCCGTGTCCTCTGCCTGTGTCAGCTACTGCCCCTTTCTCCTTCAATTTGCTTCCTTGCCTTTTTCAACCTAACACAAAACTCAAAATAAACTTAAAACAAGAAGTAAATAGACAATAACCAACAAAACATAAAACCATACTAAAAACTAGATCAAAAATAACATAAACACTGAAATAAACTAAAACTACCAAAATTAATGAAAACACTAAACAAACCAATAAAAACTAACAAAATACCTAAATAAAACAATAATTATCATAATAAATAAGACACAAAGCTATAACAAAAACTAATAAAACATCCACCAGGCCAGATTGACCTACAAAATGACATAAGGTGAGTGAACTTTTATATAAATTTTAAAGTATACTAATACTATTTTATTTGGCCCTAGGTTAAGCAGCTCATGTAATATCCTCTTTTATGCCCTAGAAGTTTTGTATGTTGTTGTTATTGTGGTTGTTTCAAATTGCAAGATAAAGAATTGAGAAAAGAAAAGTATATGTGTTTTGGGAAGGATTTAGGGTTTAGAGAGAAGGGTATATGTTGTGTATATTGTGATATATATAATATATACATTGGTCAAAAGAGTTGGTCAAGGCAAGAGGAGATATTTTTTTTAGGGCATGTGAAATTACCATAATGGGCAAGAGATAACAAAGAGGATTAAGATATGTATGAGGGCATTATAGTAATTTTCCTTTGGATGGGTATTTATTGAATGTTGACTTTGTGTTTTCTTCATCATCATTTCTTCTTCTTCTTGTGTTGGCCGGCTCACCATAGACAAAGGAAGACAAGAGAACCAAGCAAGGTTTTGATGTTTGTAGCTCAAGAGTTGAAGGAGATTTCAAGAAATCAAGTTGAGGAATTGTGGAATTTCTTCATTTTAGGTAAGAAATCTCTTGTTTTCTTTGGTTATTTTGAAGTGGTGTTGGATGTGAATTAGGGTTTGGTTGATTTTGTGATTTGGTGTGTTTGATATGTGTTTACAAGTGTTAGAATTGATTTTAAGTTAAAAGATGGAATTGGTGTTGGTTTGGTGGTGAATATGGTAAGATTTGTGGAGGATGTTAGTGGAGAGTCAAGAGTGAAGTTGGAGTTAGGGTTTTGGAATGGTTTGTGTTTAAATGAATTATGAATGTTTTGTGAAGTGATTCTTGTGTTGAATTTGTGTTTAGAACATTGATTTCATTCATTTGAACCATGCTATATTGTGTATGATGAGTTGAAGTGCCATTAGAGGAGAGTTGTGCATTTTAGGGTTTTGATGTTGGGTGACACGGCCAAGTCATGAAAATTTGGGAGTGTTGGATTGGTTTTTGAGAGACACGGCTGTGTCCATTAGCCGTGTTCACTACTGGATGTTGGTGTTGGGAGACACGGCCACAAGCTTGGCCGTGTCCCTTGCCCGTGTCTCTTGCTGTCCAATTGGGTTGAGTGACACGGCCACAAGCTTGGCCGTGTCCCTCATGTGTGCTGCCCGTGTCCATCAAATGAGTTGGTTAGGGTTTTGTTTCTTTGTTCTTTTTGCATTGTTTTGGTTCTTCAAGGGTAGGTTGGTCCCTAAAAATTAACCCTAAACATTTTAAACACACTTGAATCAATGAATGAACTAATCAAATGCATATGGAAGATCCTAAAGCTATGAATCATACAAATTGTTCTTTGCCCTAATTGCATTGTTGAGATTCAAACAAGGTTATGTCATGCATTGTGAAAGGTAATGTGTTTTGTGAGTAATGTACCTTGAAATGTTATATCAAAGATGTGATATCAATGATGCTTTATGCATAATATGAATTGAAATGTGAAATGTGATACAAAGCCATTGTTATTGGCAATGATGATGATATTGAGAGAATGAAGGCATGTTTGCCTAAATGTTGATGAGAATTGAGAATGGAAATGATCATTGATATGTAAATGAATTGTGTGGCTAATGTGTTATTCCATTTTCAGAGTATGTTATTGGTGGCATGCCTAATAAGTGTAACAATCTCTTGAAGTTAGGTTGGATTGAATCCTTGAAGCCTAATTGAGATGTTATCACCCTTGAAGCTAGGTTGGGTTAGTTCTTGAAGCCAAGTTGGGTAGAAGCTTAGCATGCTTTGCTCCCCTTGAAGCTTGGTTGAACTTAATCCTTGAAGCCTAGTTGGGTCTATGATATTGATATTGATAAATGTGATGATAGAACCAAAACATTAACTCTGAAAATTGAATGGCATATTAGTGTGTCTTGGGCCCAATGCTTGTCTTTGCTTAGTGTTGTTTATGGATGATTAAATGATTAAATAATGAAGTATATGCAAAGATGTTGAGATGTGATATGCATATATGTATGTTGTTAAATTTGCATATATGATGTTACATGTATAATATGGACTGTGAATTGACATTGTATTGCATTGAAGCATATCCATTGCATGTTTTATCTTACTAAGCCGTTGGCTTAGCGCGATAGTGTTTAATCGCGCAGGTGATAGAACTGTTAGAATCGAACCCGAGAGCTCTTCGAGACCGAGTGAGGGTAGACAGTGAAGAGTTGATTTTTGAGGACTTAAAGATCAGAGCAGACTTGCCAATCATGTATAACTCTTTTTATATTTTGTAAAGTATTGATTAAATATACATATTTGTATATTTGTAAATATGGAATTAAGTGTTTTCAAATATGTAAATATTTTATGACTTCCGCTGTGAGATAACTATATGTATGTATATATATATATATAATGTGTTTTATTTTAAAAGTAAATGATCTACTTTTCTATATTATATAATGATAATAGTATGGTATCTATTTAAAATGTATTGAATGTTGAAGAAATCAGTAGCATCCCTATGTTTGGTGCACTTATGCTACATTGTTGTGATTGTAGTGTGTGTGCATTGGATGTGGGGGTGTTACAATTGTTTTGGTATCAGAGCCTAGGTTTTGAGATTCTCAACCTAGGTAAAATGTAATAAAAAGAATATTTTTACTTAAAAAGTGGTTTTAAATAACACATATGTTTGGGATTGGCAACCTCTGATCTTTAATAAGGTGTGTCCTTCTTTTTGTGTGTTTGCAGTATAGGTGTTGATGGATCCTCATTTGAGACAATCGGTTGAGGGTAGTGAGGAGAGCGTTGCTCCTGAGGATGGAGCTAGGGTTGATAGTGCTGGTGAGGCACCTGTTTCTGGGTCGGGTAGACCAGTAGGTGATGAGGTTCCGCCAGCCTGGTTTAGGAATATGATGGAAGCTATGAGACAAGCACCTGTGCAACCACAGCCACCACCCCCTCAGCCTTCAGTACCAGTAAGGCATTATGATAAACTGAGGAAATATGGAGCGGAGGATTTCTTAGGCACAGTTGATCCAGCTGTGGCAGAACAGTGGCTTGACAGAGTTCAGAGAGTATTTGTTCAGTTGCAAGCCACCTCAGAGGAAAAGTTTGACTATGCAAGATCTTTGCTACAGAAGGATGCCTATGATTGGTGGAAGACAGTGCCCCATTCTATGGATGATCCTCCAACACTGTCTTACACTGACTTCTTGAGAGAATTTGAGTTGAAGTATACTCCAAGGGAGTATAAGGATATGAAGAAGATGGAGTTCTTGAGCTTGAAGCAAGATAGCAAGAATGTAACTGAATATGAGGTTGAGTTTATTAGATTGAGTCATTATGCTGGTGGCATTATTGCTGATGAGATAGATAGATGCCGGAGGTTTCAGGAGGGATTGAGGCCCTCTATCATGTGCTTAGTGGCCGGGTCTAGATATCACGATTTCTCCCAGCTAGTGGCAGCAGCTCGAGATGTAGAAAGGGCTCAAGTGATTGCAGCTGCTTCAGAGGATGAGGTTAGGGTGAGAAGGCCCCAGTTTGAGGCAGGGTCTTCTTCAGTGAAAAGGGGTAGAGGAAGCTTTGTTCCTCGGAGTAGTAGGAGCCAGAGACCAGCAGGTAGATCAGTGCAGTTCCAGAGGCAAAGATATAGACCTGCAGCTTCAGTGGCAAGTGCTCCGACCCCTATGGTTCAGAGATCCACCTTACCTATCTGCATCCATTGTGGGAGGCCCCATGGTGGTCCATGTTGGAAAGCTGGTGTTGCTGGGGTATGTTTCAGGTGTGGGTCACCGGATCACTTTGTGAGAGATTGCCCTGAGAGGCAGAGGCAGATGTCAGTTGATTCTGCCGTTTCTCGAGCCAGTGTGAGGGGAGGCAGAGGTGCCAGCCGAGGTGGTAGAGCAGGGTTCAGTTCTAGAGGTGGTGCTGCATCCAGGGAGACTAGACCGGAGGAGGTTGGTTCTTCCCAGAGGATGTATGTTATGCAGAGGCAGCCGGATGCATCGGCGGTCATAGCTGGTACTTTTTCTTTATTTGATACTGCAGTGCTTGCTTTGATTGATCCGGGTTCCACTCATTCTTATATTAGTGCATCTGTATTGCCTGTGTTTGATGTGCATGCTGAGTCCCTAGGATTTGATGTTTTGGTGACAAATCCGTTAGGGCATAGTGTGATTGTGAGTAAAGTGCATCGGGATAGTGCAGTGAGGGTGCAAGGTGAGGAGTTCCTTGGAGACTTGATTGAGATGCCATTTAAGGAATATGATGTGATTTTAGGCATGGACTGGCTATCTCGACATGGAGCTGTGGTGGATTGTAAAAAGAAGATTGTTTCTTTGAGAACTAGTGATGGTAGAGAGGTGATAGTATCTAATGAGCAGGAACAGTTAGCCTTCTTATTTGTTTCAGCTGTTGCAGCCCGGAGGTTGATTAGAAAGGGATGTGAAGCTTATCTTGCTCATGTGTTAGATACTAGAGTAAGAAGCTCTCCTATTGATAGCATTGCCACAGTTGCAGAGTTCTCTGATGTTTTTCCTGAGGAGTTGCCAGGATTGCCGCCTGAGAGAGAGGTGGAGTTTGGTATTGAGTTGTTGCCTGGTACTACTCCTATCTCGATTACTCCTTACAGAATGGCACCAGCAGAATTGAGGGAGTTGAAAGTGCAGTTACAGGAGCTGTTGGATAAGGGATTCATTCGCCCCAGTGTTTCTCCTTGGGGAGCTCCAGTGCTGTTTGTGAAGAAGAAAGATGGTACCATGAGGTTGTGTATCGACTATAGGCAATTGAACAAGGTGACAATTAAGAATAAATATCCTTTGCCTAGAATTGATGATCTCTTTGATCAATTGAAGGATGCAGCTGTGTTTTCTAAAATTGATCTGAGATCTGGGTACCATCAGCTGAGAGTCAGAGCTGAAGATGTTCCAAAGACCGCATTTCGGACCAGATATGGGCACTATGAATTTTTAGTTATGCCTTTTGGTCTGACGAATGCACCTGCAGCTTTTATGGATTTGATGAATAGGGTGTTTAGGCCCTATTTGGATCAGTTTGTTGTGGTCTTCATCGATGATATTCTGGTGTATTCGAGGAATGAAGAGGAACATGATATGCATCTGCGGATTGTGTTGCAGATTTTGAGAGAGAAGCAGTTATTTGCCAAATTGTCGAAGTGTGAGTTCTGGTTGGATCAAGTAGCTTTTCTCGGACATATTGTTTCAGCAGAAGGCATTAGAGTTGATCCGAGTAAAGTTGAAGCCATTTTGAATTGGAGTCCACCCAAATCTGTGACAGAGGTTAGAAGTTTTCTGGGTTTGGCAGGCTATTATCGGCGGTTTGTGAAAGGGTTTTCTTTGATAGCTACTCCACTCACCAGATTGCTTCGTAAGGGAGTGAGGTTTGTGTGGACGGATCAGTGTCAGGCTAGCTTTGAGCAGTTGAGAGATATGTTGACTCAAGCGCCTGTTTTAACTTTACCTGTTGAAGGCAAACCATATGTGATCTACAGTGATGCTTCACATAGAGGTTTGGGGTGTGTATTGATGCAGGAAGGGAAAGTTATAGCTTATGCATCTCGTCAGTTGAAACCGCATGAGCTTAACTACCCCACCCATGATTTGGAATTAGCAGCCATTGTGTTTGCATTAAAGATTTGGCGCCATTATCTGTTTGGGGAGAAATGTTTCATTTACACTGATCACAAAAGTTTGAAGTATTTGGGTGTTCAGAAAGAGCTTAACCTTAGACAGAGGAGATGGTTGGAATTGATTAAAGACTACGACTGCTTGATTGATTATCATCCAGGTAAAGCAAATGTAGTTGCTGATGCCTTAAGTCGGAAGTCTTTAGCTGGTTTAACAGTTTACTCGCTCTCGTTGCTTGTTGAGTTGAGAGCTTTGCGTGCCAGTTTTGTACTTTGTGATGATGGTGCATTATTGACACAGTTGCAATTGAAGCCTGTTTTGTTGGATCAGATCAAAGAGGCTCAGTTGATTGATAAGAAGATTCAGAAGATTATTGCAGATTGTGAGAGTGGAAAGACTAGAGATTTTGTTGTGAAGGATGATGGGAGCCTATGGTTTAAGAACAGATTGTGTGTACCCGATAATGCTGATTTGAAGAGGGTCATTTTGGAAGAGGCACATCAGTCGATGTTTTCTATGCATCCGGGCAACACCAAGATGTATCATGACTTGAGACAGCATTACTGGTGGATTGGGTTGAAGAGAGACATTGCTGAATTTGTATCTAAATGTCTCACTTGTCAGAAGGTTAAAGCAGAGCATCAAGTTCCAACTGGGTTGCTTCAACCGTTGTCAGTGCCAGAATGGAAGTGGGAAAGAGTGACAATGGACTTTGTGTCTGGATTGCCTTTGACACAAAAGAAACATGATGCCATATGGGTGATTGTGGATAGATTGACTAAGACAGCTCATTTCCTCCCAGTTCGGATGGACTATTCTTTGGAAAGGTTGGCTGAGCTGTACATCCAGGAAATTGTGAAATTGCATGGTGTTCCAACTTCTTTGGTGTCTGATCGAGATCCCAGGTTTACTTCAAGATTTTGGAAGAGTTTGCATAGAGCTTTGGGTTCTCGACTACACTTCAGTACTGCTTTTCATCCACAGACGGATGGACAGTCAGAGAGGGTGATACAGATTGTTGAAGATATGTTGAGAAGCTGTGTCATCGATTTCTCTGGAAGTTGGGATAGATTTCTACCGCTTGTGGAGTTTGCTTATAACAACAGTCACCAATCCAGCATTGGTATGGCACCATTCGAAGCACTGTATGGCAGACGGTGTAGGACACCGCTATGTTGGAGTGAACTTGGTGATAGCAAGTTGATTGGACCTGATTTGATTCAAGAAACTGAAGAGAAAGTGAAGTTGATTCGGGGCAGGTTAAAAGCAGCTTCAGACCGACAGAAGTCCTATGCAGATCTGAAGAGGAGAGACATTCAGTTTGATGTTGGGGATAAGGTATTTTTGAAGGTATCTCCTTGGAAGAAGATTTTGAGGTTCGGTCGGAAAGGAAAATTGAGTCCTCGTTTCATCGGACCGTATGAAGTGTTGGAAAGAGTTGGGCCAGTGGCTTATCGGCTTGCTTTGCCACCTGAGTTGGATCGTATTCATAATGTGTTTCATGTTTCTATGTTGAGGAGGTACAGATCGGATCCATCTCACGTGTTGCCAATTGAATCTATTGAAGTGAGCCCAGACTTGACATTTGAAGAGGAACCAGTTGCTATCTTGGCATGGGAAGTGAAAGAATTGAGGAACAAGAGAGTGCCATTAGTGAAAATTCTTTGGAAGAATCATGCAAGAGAAGAAGCAACTTGGGAAAGTGAGCAGACTATGCGAGAGCAATATCCTCAGCTGTTTCGGCCTCGATATCAGGTAATTTCGAGGACGAAATTTCTTTTTAGAGGGGGAGAATTGTAATATCCTCTTTTATGCCCTAGAAGTTTTGTATGTTGTTGTTATTGTGGTTGTTTCAAATTGCAAGATAAAGAATTGAGAAAAGAAAAGTATATGTGTTTTGGGAAGGATTTAGGGTTTAGAGAGAAGGGTATATGTTGTGTATATTGTGATATATATAATATATACATTGGTCAAAAGAGTTGGTCAAGGCAAGAGGAGATATTTTTTTTAGGGCATGTGAAATTACCATAATGGGCAAGAGATAACAAAGAGGATTAAGATATGTATGAGGGCATTATAGTAATTTTCCTTTGGATGGGTATTTATTGAATGTTGACTTTGTGTTTTCTTCATCATCATTTCTTCTTCTTCTTGTGTTGGCCGGCTCACCATAGACAAAGGAAGACAAGAGAACCAAGCAAGGTTTTGATGTTTGTAGCTCAAGAGTTGAAGGAGATTTCAAGAAATCAAGTTGAGGAATTGTGGAATTTCTTCATTTTAGGTAAGAAATCTCTTGTTTTCTTTGGTTATTTTGAAGTGGTGTTGGATGTGAATTAGGGTTTGGTTGATTTTGTGATTTGGTGTGTTTGATATGTGTTTACAAGTGTTAGAATTGATTTTAAGTTAAAAGATGGAATTGGTGTTGGTTTGGTGGTGAATATGGTAAGATTTGTGGAGGATGTTAGTGGAGAGTCAAGAGTGAAGTTGGAGTTAGGGTTTTGGAATGGTTTGTGTTTAAATGAATTATGAATGTTTTGTGAAGTGATTCTTGTGTTGAATTTGTGTTTAGAACATTGATTTCATTCATTTGAACCATGCTATATTGTGTATGATGAGTTGAAGTGCCATTAGAGGAGAGTTGTGCATTTTAGGGTTTTGATGTTGGGTGACACGGCCAAGTCATGAAAATTTGGGAGTGTTGGATTGGTTTTTGAGAGACACGGCTGTGTCCATTAGCCGTGTTCACTACTGGATGTTGGTGTTGGGAGACACGGCCACAAGCTTGGCCGTGTCCCTTGCCCGTGTCTCTTGCTGTCCAATTGGGTTGAGTGACACGGCCACAAGCTTGGCCGTGTCCCTCATGTGTGCTGCCCGTGTCCATCAAATGAGTTGGTTAGGGTTTTGTTTCTTTGTTCTTTTTGCATTGTTTTGGTTCTTCAAGGGTAGGTTGGTCCCTAAAAATTAACCCTAAACATTTTAAACACACTTGAATCAATGAATGAACTAATCAAATGCATATGGAAGATCCTAAAGCTATGAATCATACAAATTGTTCTTTGCCCTAATTGCATTGTTGAGATTCAAACAAGGTTATGTCATGCATTGTGAAAGGTAATGTGTTTTGTGAGTAATGTACCTTGAAATGTTATATCAAAGATGTGATATCAATGATGCTTTATGCATAATATGAATTGAAATGTGAAATGTGATACAAAGCCATTGTTATTGGCAATGATGATGATATTGAGAGAATGAAGGCATGTTTGCCTAAATGTTGATGAGAATTGAGAATGGAAATGATCATTGATATGTAAATGAATTGTGTGGCTAATGTGTTATTCCATTTTCAGAGTATGTTATTGGTGGCATGCCTAATAAGTGTAACAATCTCTTGAAGTTAGGTTGGATTGAATCCTTGAAGCCTAATTGAGATGTTATCACCCTTGAAGCTAGGTTGGGTTAGTTCTTGAAGCCAAGTTGGGTAGAAGCTTAGCATGCTTTGCTCCCCTTGAAGCTTGGTTGAACTTAATCCTTGAAGCCTAGTTGGGTCTATGATATTGATATTGATAAATGTGATGATAGAACCAAAACATTAACTCTGAAAATTGAATGGCATATTAGTGTGTCTTGGGCCCAATGCTTGTCTTTGCTTAGTGTTGTTTATGGATGATTAAATGATTAAATAATGAAGTATATGCAAAGATGTTGAGATGTGATATGCATATATGTATGTTGTTAAATTTGCATATATGATGTTACATGTATAATATGGACTGTGAATTGACATTGTATTGCATTGAAGCATATCCATTGCATGTTTTATCTTACTAAGCCGTTGGCTTAGCGCGATAGTGTTTAATCGCGCAGGTGATAGAACTGTTAGAATCGAACCCGAGAGCTCTTCGAGACCGAGTGAGGGTAGACAGTGAAGAGTTGATTTTTGAGGACTTAAAGATCAGAGCAGACTTGCCAATCATGTATAACTCTTTTTATATTTTGTAAAGTATTGATTAAATATACATATTTGTATATTTGTAAATATGGAATTAAGTGTTTTCAAATATGTAAATATTTTATGACTTCCGCTGTGAGATAACTATATGTATGTATATATATATATAATGTGTTTTATTTTAAAAGTAAATGATCTACTTTTCTATATTATATAATGATAATAGTATGGTATCTATTTAAAATGTATTGAATGTTGAAGAAATCAGTAGCATCCCTATGTTTGGTGCACTTATGCTACATTGTTGTGATTGTAGTGTGTGTGCATTGGATGTGGGGGTGTTACAGCTCAAGAGATAGCGTTGGGTGTGCACATGGTGAGAGCTGGGAACTTCTACACGATCTGACAACTAAAAATTTAATCTCAGATACCCGATTCTCTCTCGAGAAATATGAGGCACCCTCACAAGATTGTGCTCATATGTCCATATCTACAACAATAATAAAAATCAAATTTGTGCAAGAATAAGAATGGAATTAACATTGGTGGAAGAAGAGTACCTCGACAATCGCCATAAAGCCAATAAAAGACTTCTTATTTCTGCAAAATTTGTCAAGTCCATGGTAAAGACAGGCAAGGCCATCTTCATCCCAGCCATAAAGCGGTACCACACTCATATCAATAAGGGCCCTCAACACCGACAAATGGATGGCGGATTCAGTACTGCCTAAAATGGTCGACCCGAGCAAATACAGTAAAAATCCTCGAGCATATTGTTTAGCTATTTCTCTAAGAACCCATCCTTCGTAGTTCATCCAATAACTCCAAATTGGCTCAATTTTTATTTTGAAAGGCCCTTTAAATGATGGTTCCATATCGATTAATTGTTGGATTTCTTCGAATGTAAGAAAATCATTGGTAGGAGGGACTGGAAGGCTATAGTGCCGGATACCAGTTATGGCTATATAATCGACCGGGCCAATGGTCATTTCTCCTATAAGTAGGTGAAAAGTATGGGTCGTGTCCATCCACCGCTCTGACAATGCTTGAACTACACTTCTATCTATCGGACATTCCTCGGATGGTAATTTCAAGATAAAGTTTTCAAAACCGTAATCTCGGATAATCCATTTTATCCGAGAAGGTGCTATATCATACCATTGTCGGGCTTTATAGACACACCCTCCACCCCGGATAATGCAACGATCACGCTAACATAGAGCCAGGTAAGTAAACACAAGGCAAGTATATCATTATATCAATACCACTGATTTTTAGATTAAATTTATTTATGTTCTATTTTTAGTCTATCTATTTACTTATATATATTCATCTAATTTATTTATTTTTCCTAAATCCAAAAAAAAAAGGAAAAGAAAAAAGAAAAAGAAAACAAAAAAAAAGAAAAAGAAAAAAAAGCAAAGAAAATAAAATAGTAAAAATAAAAAACAAAAACACAAAAATGAAAAATAATTTGCTGTTAAAATAATTGAATTATTACATTGTTCTTTTGATTTGAACTGCGATGAAGCGGGATCCCGGCTAGTAGATTTATATTTTCATTTTCATGCCGCCGAATAACTCCAATAACTCGGCATTAGATCGAGTTCCTGATCTTAAAGCATGCATTTTCTCCTCAACTCTATGCTAAACTCTCTTATATAAAAGATGTATAGCTATGAATGAAATGAAGAAATGAGCTGCTCTGAATGAAATGAAGAAATTAGCTGCAATGTTTATATAGAGAAATGGCAAAGGAAAAAGACAAAAATTAAAAAGAAAAAAAACAATATTCTCGTGAAAAAAAAAGAAGAAAAAAAAAAGAGAAAAAGTAAATTTTAATATTGATAAATAGTAAATGACTATTTATAAATAGTAAATGAATAGTTGGTGAATAGTATATAAATAGTAACTACACAGTAAATAAATAGAAAACTCAATTATTCAATTCAATCATTCAGATATTTGCGTGTGTATAAATATTTTTGCACTTTTAAAATATTTTTATACGCAGGGGGCAAGAAGGTATAGGCATGGTAAAAATTGGCTAAATTTTTTGTAAATTCCTTTAGTATCATACTGACTACAATTATTATTTGCAAACAATTAAACCTCTCTTAGCTTGGGTTCAGAACCCAAAATTATCCTTAAGTCCAGAACTTAGCTCGGGTCCAGAACCCAAATTACCCTTAAGTCCAGAACTTAGCTCGAGTCCAGAACCCAAATTATCCTTAAGTCCAGAACTTAGCTCGGGTCTAGAAATCAAATTTCTCTTAAGTCCAGAACTTAGCTCGGGTTCAAAACCCAAATTACCCTTAAGTCCTGAACTTAGCTCGGGTCCAGAACCCAAATTACCCTTATGTTCAGAACTTAGCTCGGGTCCAGAATCCAAATTACCGTTAAGTCCAGAACTTAGCTTGGGTCCAAAATCCAAATTATTTTTTAGTCCAAAGAATCCAGCATGGCTCCAAACCCAGTCAAAAATTACATTGTTTTTCACTCTCTTTTGTTGTAGTCTCAAATCGCTCAAGCAGGGGGCAAACTGTAGACACTTAATTTTTGACCCAGTCTGGTCCGATATTTTTTATATAGTCCAAAATAATTCTTGTAGTACTTTAATTAAATAATATCTATTTTAATATTTATTATTTATTATTTATAATTTTTAATAAAAATAAAATGGTAATATGAGTAAAGTTAAAAATAAATAAATCAAAATAAATAAATAAATAAATCGGCGACAAAAAATTTCATCGCCGAAAGTGAATCGGCTTAGGCCAATTCGCAGCAGGAATTTCCTACGACAAAGTGGCCTTGGGCCAATTCGCCGCAGAAAATTCCTGCGGCGAAATGGCTGGCCGCCCAGCCCTTGCTCGCAATTTCGCCGCAGCAGTTTTTTCGCCAGTTTAATTTTCCAACGCAATTTTTTCCGAAACCAAATTATATTTTCTTTTGCTTTCTTTTCCTAAATAGTTTTAATTTCCTTAGAAAATTAGAAGTACGTTTATTATTTTTTCTATAAATACACATTAAAACACAAAATTAAGGGAGGAAAATTGTTTACTTGAGTGAGACTTGGGACTTCTGACTAGGGGGAGAGAAAATTGTTTTACTGGATCGGAGATTGGAGACTTCTGACTTGGGAGGAAAAGAAGACAGAAACCCTAGGAGCAAGAAACTGTAAAAAGTTAGCAACAAGAAGCATTCATCAATCCATCAAAGGCAGAAATATTGCCTTTGTCATTGTTCATCCAGAAGCCAATTGTGGAGGAACCAACGAACGGAGGTTTGATTATAAATCTTTGATTTGATTATATTTATAATGTTATTTTCATATTTTCTTTTAAATGTTTTTATCATTTGTTTTGATATTGAGTCAGTAACCCAAATTATTAAACTTAGTAATATGTTTTACAAATTAAAGCGTCCATTCATCCAGTAGCCTAAGTCATTGATCAAAACTTCAAAAAACCCTAAATCATCCTTCTATTTCCAAAACTTCAAAAACCCTAAAATTATTCTTCTGTTTCCAAAACTTCAAAAACCCTAAATTGTCCTTCTGTTTCCAAAACTTTAAAACCATAAATTATTTTTTCCCGAACTATTTTCTTAATCATCTAAACCCTAACTTTTTTGTCTAAAACATCCAAATGTCCTCTTAAATCTACAAACCCTAATCTTCTTTACAGTTTCTAAAAACTTTAATCATAATTGTTTCTATAAAACTCTAAATTGTTTTCTTAGATCCTAAGATCAAACATGTTTTCCAAAATATCAAAAACCCTAAACTATCTTATTACTTCTTAAAACCCCATCCAGTAAACTCTAGTTTTCCTAAACTCTAATTTTTAAAATATCAAAACTTTATGACAAGTTCATCAACACCTAAAACCATAATCTGGTGAACCTAAAATCCAGTGTTTTAAAATTATAAACCCTAATGTCTTAAGTTTCCAAAACTCTAATTTCACGGTGTTTGCTTAAAACCCTAAATAAACCTACTTTTTTTAAATCACAGTAACATTATTTTCATAAAAACATCCAAAACCTTAAATCTTTTTAACATCCAGTAGCTATGTTATTACTTTAAAATATTGCTCAACTAATTAAACTAGTATATGCAAAACCCTAGTTATTGAACATAAAACCCTAGAAACCCTAATTAATGAATGAATCCCTAAAGTTAATATATTTATTGTTTTATTTAAATTGGATGAATGTTTATTATATATTTTGATTGATGTTTGATATCTTTGATGAATGATTTATTTATTATGAATGGTTATTTACTTTTATTGATATATTTTGATTTCCAAATATTGTAAGAGGTATGTTTTCATATTTTTGGGTACCTCATGTCATGAGCATCATGTAATTTATTTTATTTTAAAGTTTTTGGACTAATGTAAAGGGCATATTTCCACCTTTTGGTGGGTGTCCTATTTAGACATGAATGATGCTTTGTTTGGACATTGCTTTGATTTTAATATAATGATGCTTTATTTTAATTATTGCATGTAGTATGGATAATATTGTCATATTTAGGAATTTTATAATATTAAGACCTGCAAAGGAGGCCGGTTCCAATGAACCGGGCATTGTGGGAGTGCTGGGCCATTTCTCACCTTCTCCACATGTACCCAACTTTCCGAACCCATTAGGGGGTTGGGGATTCTTTAGGAATCAAGTCATCCATCCTTTTTCTTTTTTTCGGCCCGTCCGAGTGGCGACTCCATTTTCTCCGGGCTTAGGTCTGTGTTCTCTAAGGCCCCGAGCCTAAATAATGTCGAAGTCGCAAAAACTATTCCACCGGGAGTGGGGGCGAAAATCCCCGCTCACACCTGCACAAAATACACTCTCAATAAATAATAAACAATATTTCATCCCAACTTCACAAATCCTCTATATTTCCTAAAATATTTATACATATGCACATATATTTTATAAAAAAACACATATAAAACCCACATTATACAATTTATCCAAAACATTCTTTATAATTTACAATATATCCAAAAAACATAACATAATATCAAAATGTACTATAATATAAAATATATACATGCTGGCAAATGTCTCTAATCTTGATGTACCCAAAAAGACTTCAAGCTCAATAAACACAAGCCTAGACCTGACCAGGTCTAGTAGAACTCTCCGGCTCTATCGGATCACCCTTGTCACCTACGTGATGAATTACAATCGCGCTAAGCTAAAAACCTAGTGATACAAACTTTGATAATAACAGTACTTTAATACAATGCCAATGCATAATGTATTTGTATGCTATGTCACAATGTGGCATACAAGTTCACTTTTAAAGCATAATCTTTCATCTTTTATAATTCACATAAACACATATACAAGTATGGGCCCAAACAAACTAATACATTATTCAAATTCCAGAGTTACTATTTTGGTCTATGTTGACACCAAGTGTCTAGCCTCGAAGGCAAATCATATATCAGAGACTCCAAGCGTCGAGCCCCAAAGGCAAAATCAAGTATCATTGAAGTCAAACATCTAGCCCCAAAGGAAAAATCAATTATCAGTGATGCATAGCGCCTAGCCCTGAAGGCAAATAATGAGTATAACCTCATAGGCATGCCGCCAAACACAGAACTCTGAAAATTGAATAACATACTAGCCACACAAATATTATATACTTTCCATATTCAACTTTTTTCTCATTTTCTCATTTTCTCATTTTCAACTAGGCACATTGCCTCATTTTCACATTTTTCTCACATTGCTTCATTTTTTCATTTTTCATCACATTGAATCATTTTTATTTTTATTTTCATTCATATCAATGTCAATTCATCATATCTCATCATGTTTCATCAATTCATCACAATGTATCACATTTCACATTAAAAATACATTTTCTAAATATTTTGGATTATTTTTACATAACTCATATTAATCACATTTTATTCTATTTAGCCATTATTAATGGCTTTTCACAATGCATATAATGTATACATAACAAATCACATGTCATAGCACATTTTTCATGAATGTTCAATTTATCAAGTAGCTTAACACATTTTCCATCCAAAATGTGTTAATCCCAAATGTAAGATAAACATATTCCATTTATCAAAAGCTTGTACATACCTCTACAAGCTTTTAAATGCAAGCTCAAAATCTCCCATAAACCTTCACTTTCAACTTGCCCTTCAATACTAGGGTTGCGCAATCTACTATGTAACATCCTAAAATTTTTGAAAATTTCTAATTTTTGAAAAATTTGATAAAATAAATTATAATTAAAAAGAATAAATTAAATTAATAATTTTAAATAAAAATGAAGGGATTTTAAATTAAAAATTTTAATATATATATATATATGATATATATGCAAAATATACATAACATATAAAAGTCAACACTTTTTAAAAGAAAAGGGTATTTTGGTAATTAAATCTTATAAATTCAAAATTAATAAAATAATTTAAAAATAAATTATTTTTGAATGGAAGAGGAAAATTATGACTTTTAATTTATTAAAAAAATAATTAAATAATTAAATATTAAATTATTTTAATATATATTTGTGGTTAAAAAAAGATGAAAGGAAAAGAATATTAAAAGTCTTCATCTTCTTCTTCTTCTTCTTCTTCAAGGACGTGACTTCCATGGGAGTTTGAATTGCGTCTTCCATACTCCATAAATTGAAGGAATTAACAAGTTTTAAGTGGATTTTTGGTGATTTCCACCAAAATTAGTAAGTTTCCGTCTCTTTTCTTTGAATTCCATGGAAGATGAGATTATGTGAGTTTTGAGATTTTGATGTAGTATGTTATAATTGATGGAATTGGTGTGTATGATGTTATTTTGGGTAGTTAACAATAATTCTAAGGTTAGATTGAAGAGATGATGGAGTTTGGTTAAAGAATGATGAAGAGAGACAATTTAGGGTTATGGATTTTTGGGGTTTTGAAAACATGAATTTTAATTGTGCAAATTATTTCCAAATGAGTTGTTTTAATTCATAAAAAAGTATTTTAAATTCAAATATTGGATTTGGTGGTGTTGGGTTGGAGTTTGAGAATGGAAGTGGAGATTTAGGGTTTTGGAAAAGTGATTTTCCAAAGTTATTGAATTGTGTGATTTTATTTGTTTAAGCATGTTGTTTAGTGTTAAAAGTGATGAAAATAAGCTTGGAATGAGTAATGGATTGTGTTGGAATGGAAAACCTTCAATGGGGGAAGGTTATGCCATTTTTGAGATTTTGTGTATAAGAGTGTATTTTTATAATATAAATGATTTAAATATATTAAAATATGTTTTTAATAATATAAATAAACTTAAAACACTAATTTAATTGTAGTAGAATGAAATTTCAATGTTGAAGTAAGGAAAGGCTAAATTTTTTAAAATTTATAGGAGTGGTGTGTAATTATGGTTTAATGTTGGAAATGCCATTAAATGTGATACTAAATGATTATTTGCTATCACATTTTAGGCATTGAGGGAGGTTGATTTGCTTCATCTAAGTGATGAAGGGCAAGTTAGAAAGATTGGATTGAAGGTTGTTTTTAGCTTGCTTTGGGTTGCTAGTGGAGATATGTACAAACTTTGAATATAATTTTTATATTTGCATAACATTTGGACTTAACACATTTTGGTTGGAAAATGTGTTAAGCTACTTGGTTCATTGATTGTGTATGAATAATGTGCTATGACATTTGTAATGTCATATATGTGTTGAATGCATTGTGAAAAGCCATTGATAATGGCTAATTTGTGTAACATGTGAAATATGCATATTATGTGAAAATACCCAAAGTAATTGGGTAATGTGTTGTGAATGCAAAAATGAGATATGTGTAATAATGAAATGAATTGATATTGATAAAAATGAGAAAAATGAGAAAAATGAAAAAGATGTGAAAAATGAAAAAAGTGAGAAAAAAATGTGAAAATAAGGCAATGTGCCCAGATTGAATATGTAAAAATGAGAAAGAGATTAATAATGAGAAATATGAATAAATTGTGTGCCTAGTATGTTATTCAATTTTTAGAGTTCTGGGTTTGGCGACATGCCTATGATTGCCTATGGGCTATACGCTGGAATGGTGAAAAGACTGGGTCGTAAGCCAGGCCAGCTGATAAATATGATGTTTTTGGGGTGAAAAGACTGGGTCGTAAGCCTCAAAAACTGTAGCAGTCTAGCCAGGTTGAGGACCAAGATACTGGGGCCTAAGGGTCTAGCCGGGTTGAGGTCCAAGAGACTGGGGCTGTTACATTATCCATAGATATATATATTGCCTACGAGACTAGACACATGGTGTCATTATGGACCAAAGCAGTAACTCTGAAATTTGAATAGCATATTAGATCCTTTTTGGGCCCATGCTTGTCTTTATTTTAATGTGAATTATGAATTATGATACAATTAAGTAATATAATGTTATGAGTTGTGCTTATGAAATATTTGAAAAATATAAGAAAGTGGATTGATGTGACTTCTATATGTATTGTGCATTTGGTATTGCATTGAGTTACATTGTTATTATCAAAGTTTGTACTACTAGGCTTCGGCTTAGTGCAATTGTTTCCATCGCGGAGGTGACAGGGTAGACCCAGCTGAGCTAGAGAGTTCCTCTAGACCAGGTCTAGTCTAGACTTGTAGTTAAGCTTGTTGAGTTGCTATCGAGATCATAAACACTGCCAGTAGCATGTATATATTTTTATGTTATTGTACATTTTGAGTTGTATGCATAATATATTATATTTTGAATTTTACGTATTGTATATTATAAAGAATGTTTGGGTCAATGTATTTGAAATAGGAGAGTAAGAGTGTTTTAAATTATATATATATATATAAATGTTTGAGAAACTTGGTGATTGAGAAGTATGGTTGAGATGGTGGTTGGAAATTATTTAGGAGTATTTTCTTTTTGCAGGTTGAGTAATTGCTAAATTTTGTGATATCCAAATTACAGACAAAACTCTAGCGAATTTTTTTTCCAGAGATTTTTATATATATTATTTATTTTGGATTCTTATAACAAGTAAAGAATATTTGTATTCTATTTAATTTTTATATATTTAGAATTTGAAATTCTTAATTGAAAATGTGAAAAAAAAAAATTTAAAACGGTCGGTGATATTTTTGTACCGCATATGCATATTTTACATATGCTGGAAATATGTATTGTACGTATATAGGGTACAAAGGTGTTACATACTACCTCTGAATGCCTATACACAATTGGATCAAATACAATATTAATTAAATGCTTATCACATTTTAAGGCATTTTCAACCTTAAACCTTAATTAAACATCACTCAATTCAAAACCCCAAAGTTAAGCCTAACTTTACTTTAACTTGTAAAAACCATATTAAGCCATTTAAATTTATGTTTTAAGTTTATTAATATCATTAAAACATATAATAACATGTTTTAATTAATTACATTCAATAAACACATACACTTTAAACAAAACCCTGAAATGGCATTACCTTCACCAATAAAGGTTCTTCATTCTAACTCATTTCAATTATTAATCCAAGCTTATATCTATCATTAATATCCTTAAAGAACATATTTTAAATATTAAAACCAAACATGTAACACCCCAATACTCCATATAAATACTATACATATACCTAGTATACATACAGTAAGTATTTAAAGTATAAGGATGCCACTTTTCTTTTTACCTTTCAATACCTGTAACAAAATTCAAACCATAATAGGTCAATTTAAAGAACACTTACAAATTATTGTCTTTATCAAAACTTCATTTATACATATAATATAACATACTTAAAGTGGATACATGTATGCATTACCCTCTAGTTGGTCTCGACAAAATCTTACTCTTCTCGTGGCATACCAAAAGACTTCATGTCTTCCACCAAGCTACCTGCGCGATAATACATCCGCGCTAAGCTCGAAAGCTTAGTAGTACAAATATAAAATACAAACATATATCATGGAAACACTAACATATAAAGATATCTCAATTCCATATACTTTTAGTTCTTATTAAGTTTATCCCTATTCATTTGCACCTTTCATATCTTTCAACTAATCTCATATCTTATACACATATAAACATAACATTTCTACCAAGTCCAACCCATCACTAATATTCACAATCAACATCTCAATACACATTATACATCATACTAATCATAAGTCACATTTCCAATTAAGACAATCATTGTCATCAACCACAATTCATCAATTGAATTCACAATCAATGCTAATACACACATTATACATCATACCAATCATAACATTTCTTTATTCACAATTCAACATTAATGATTCATCACTAGTGCTCATAATCAATATTTCAACGCACATATTACATATCATCAATCACATGTCCAATGAAGTATACCAAAGATTTCATTATCCATTTCTTTCAACATTTGTATATCACATTGACAACAAAGACAGACTCGGGCCCAACAGACACCACTATGTTATTCAGAGTTCAGAGTTACTGCTTTGGTCTATAATCATAATCATCAAGCCCGTAGGCATCATATATCAATATTTCTATCCATGGATAGTGTAACAGACCCAGTCTCTTGGACCATCAACTCATCATGAGGAGATCCTCAACCCGGCAAGACTGTTACCAATCATATATTTCATATTCACAATTCTCATAGTGTAACAGACCCAGTCTCTTGGACCTCAATTCAACTCAATTTGAAGAGATCCTCAACCCGGCAAGACTGTTACCTTTTTCATTTTATAGGCATGCCTCCAAACCCAGAACTCTGAAAACTGAATAACACATTAAACACATATTTCACTTATTGTTTCATTATCAATTTCAATCTCAATGTTCATTATCATCTAGGCAAACATGCCTTATTTCTTTCAATTAGATCATCATAGCCAATCACAATGGCTTCACAACATATCATATCTCAATCCATATGATACATATAACATCATTGCTATAACATTACAAAGTACCTTATTCATATAGCACAATACAATTCACAAGATTCATAATACACAAATCATAGTATTGTTCATATAGTATCATGTGCATCATCATTATAATACTCAACATCAATTACATTAACCAAATGAACATATCATTATTCAATCACATGATTCACATTATACATATAGCATCATTGCTATAACATTACAAAGTACATTAAAGTAATTCTTCATAAAAGTGTTTGTCATAATAAATTTGCATAGCTCATACCTTGTTGAATGATCCTCTTCTCTTTCACACTATACAAGTCACATTAGATTAACAATGAAATAATTTACCTAACATTATTTAATTATACTCAATCAATTGTATTCTCATACATTAATATTCATCAAATCATTCACATCTTACATTTTCCCATAACACAATTATATATATACATATCATTAATGATATAAACACATCAAAATACATTAGTGATATGCATTAACAATGCAATCATGCAACATTGGTACTTACCTTAATAACATTTCACACCACTCTAAACTCTTCTCCACTCAATAGTTCTTCACTTCACAAATTAGGGCAATTCAACCTCTTCACAACCTAATCCAAAAGGAATATTAGCAAAATGACCATATGAATAGTACATTCTGGTTTTAGACTCCATTTTATCCTTATTTTGAAAAATTGTATAAAATAATCTACTTGACTAAAAATTCTAAAATTTTTACAGAATTTAGTTTTGTATCTTAAAATCATTCCTTTAAAATTTCAGATCAAACTAAACACAAAATCTTGGTCAAATAGTTCACCTAACCAGACTGCCCCAATTGCCCTGCATCCTGGCAGCAGTTCTGAACTTTGTGAATTCCATAAATCAAATTCAATCAACATGGTTCCAAATTATTTTTCTCAAATACTAGACTCACTAAGAAACAACATATCCAAAATTCAATTGGATATGATTTTTCTACATTTTATTAAAAATCCCGAAATATAGCTGTCTCAGTTAAGGTACCTGCTGGAACAGGTCTAATAAAAATAATCTTTCTAAACTCATAACCATTCCAAAATCGAATCAACATATTTTTCAGTCATTCTAGACTCATAGAGGCACAACATATCAAAAATTCACTTCAAGAACATTTTTCTATAATTAATTAAAAATCATACAAGTCACAGCCTTTACTAATTGTAAAACAGAAAAATATTCACTAAACACAACTCTTACTCTTCCATCACCAACACCAATTTACTTCTTATTTAAAATCAATTTCAACTCTAATCAACAAATCATCAACACACTTAATCATACTATCAATAACCCTAACTCAACTCACACACATCTTCAAAAATAACAAAGGCAAACAAGAGAAAACTTACTAAAATCATGAAATTCTTGAAATTCCAACTTGTATACTTGAGATCTTCCTTCACTTTTGAGCTTAAAATTCCAAAATCATCACTTGCTCTCTTGCTTTCCTTTGTCTTTGAGTGAGCCGGCCATCAACAAGAAGAAGAAGAAGAAATGATGAAGAAAACACAAAGTCAATAGGCATTAAATACCCTTCCAAAAGAAAATTACTAAACTACCCTCAACCATATAACTAAACCTTTGTCTTTTACAAGCCCATGTTGGTAATTTCACAATCACAAATAAAATATCCTCTTCCCTTGACCAAGCCCTTTGACCAACTTATATTATATATATATGACCATATACACAACATATACACTTCACTCTACACAATGCTTTTCTTCAAACAACATAATTACCACTTATCAATCACACACTCAATTCAATAATAACAACATTATCATAACTTCTAAGCACACTTAGGGATATTACAAAACAATTAACCATTCTTTGAAAACTCCCTTTCTAAAACCCTAAATCAACACTACCATTTTCAAACTCTAACCAAACTTAACCAAATCCGTCATTTGACTTTAAAATCCTTGTTTATGCATCAAAACAACATATTTAGAATCAAATTGCACAATTAAATCACATGAATTCAAAAATCTAAATATTCCATATTCCAAAATTCTCTCTCTTTATCAAACTTAACCATTTCTTCAATCCAACTTAAAAATCATTATTAACTACTCAAAATAACTTCATTCATACCCAATTAAGCAATTAAATCATACTACTTCAAAAATTCAAAATTAACATATTCATATATTCATGAAAATTCAAAGAAAAAGTTAGACAATTTACTAATTCAAAAGGAAAACCCCAAAACTTCACTTGCAACCTTGAAAACCTTTTAATTAATGGAGTTTGGTAGAAGAAAAATCATCTCTTGTGCAACAAAGGAGTTTCGGCCTAGAGGGAAGAAGAAAAAGAAGAAGAAGAAGATAAATCTTTTAATTTCTCTTTCCATCCACTTTCATATAAACCATATATATATACATATATATTATTTTATTATATTTTTAATTAATTAATTAATTAATTAATTAAACCTTGAATTCCCTCTTCCAACCAAAAATAAATTATTTTTAAATTATTTAAATAAATTTAATTTCTAAAGTATATTTATAAAATTGCCACTTGACCTTTGACTTTTGACTTTTAAGAGTTAACTTTTTATATGTTATGTATATTTTACATATGCTCTTTACTTTTTCACTTAAAATCTTTTTATTTTTTTATTTAAATTATTTATTTAATTTATCCAATTTAATTTTAATTTATTTTATTTAATTTTTAAAAATTAAGGATGTTACAATTTCAATTATGATAAAATTTCATTTCTGGGCTATAAGAGCATTTGTAACATATACCCTATATATATATATAATACATATAAAATATAAGAATATCACTTTTTCTGTATTGTTTAAATCTCTTACCTTAGTTCCATATTAATTATATATTTTTAATAAAAGAACATTTCTCATTATCAAATCTTATTCTTTTAAAAGTAACATTTACAAAACCATTATACTTTTAATTAAATTGCATATATATAAATTTACATTATCTTTTTTGAAATTCACTTAAGTACATATATTTTTATCAAAATACAACACAATAAAATTGTACATGTATGCACCACCTTCTAGTTGGTCTCGAAATACTCTTACTCTTCTCGTGGTACAACTGTTTGACTCCTAGATCAACCATCTACTCACTTGAGCGATTTACACGATCGAACTAAGCTCGAAAGCTTAGTGGTACATATAAACAGCATATACATACATTCCATAAAATCACACTCACATCTCTAACATTATTTATCATTATATTCTTACTATATTTCTCATTTTCAATGCACTTTTTATAGCTTTTCACTAATCTCATAATTTATACAAATCTTTAACATAAGCCATAATTCGATGGCTTATCATATCATTCATGAAACAATACATACAATTTCCATAACCATATACATATTACACATCACATTATATTTTCATAATCTCATTTTCAATATCAAGACTTAGCTCTGCTCAAGTCTTTCCAACAATTCATTTCTCATCAGTTAGCATATGTTCTTATGCCACATTCCTTTTCAGTAATTTGCATATGTATTGTGATCATATCATTCTATGATCACCATCATATATCTCATTTAACCATCACAAGTTTTATATACAATAGGTACCACAATATCACATACACAAGCATGGGCCTAAACAACTAATACATCATTCAAATCTCAGAGTTACTGTTTTGGTCCATAATGACACTATGTGTCTGATAGCTGGAACCTATGCTATTGCAATACCGCAAGTGCACGGGTCGCTCAAGTAATAAAGTAGTGAGTGAGTTATCGTTCCAGTGAGGACAAGGCCAAGTACTAGTGCAAATTTTGATCGTTGTTTAACAAATCAATAGTTTTGTGAGGTTTTGTAATTAAAGATAATTAACTTAATAAATGAAAATAGAAATAGATTGAGTGTTGAATAAATTAATTGATGATGATGATACTATCCAGATATTAAATCCCCCTAGCCACAATTATATTTATGAAAATCAATTCAATTAAACCAAATAATAGAGTTGAATTGGCATTCCTCTAAATTAGACTAAAACCTCTATCGAGCAAATTAATCCCTAATCACTAATTAGAATGCCGGAATCTCTTCTCAAACATAATTAAGTAGATCTTGCATTAAGAACAAGAAATTATAAACCAAAGGATCTTGTAAGTCTATTTCTAGTACCCCAATCAATCCTCAATTCTTATGAATATTCAATTCATATCAAGCTTTCTCAAGTCAATAATATGAAAATTGCAACCAATCAATAAGCATGCTGTTTTAATTGGAAATAAATCATTAAGCATCATAAGAATAAAATAACTCAATCAAATGATTCAATTTAATAAAATTATTCAATCCATACAATAAAGCTAGGGTTTATCAATATCTAGATAGATAATAAATTAGTTCATGTTCAAAATCAGAAAACTAGAACAAGAGAAATAAGAAAAAGAATCCAAACAATCCATTGCGAATAATTCGTATATCTTCTCTTGAATCCTTGAATCTTGGTTTAGATCTTGTTTAAAATATGTCTTCACCCTCAATCTCAGCTCCAAAACTCTCCTTTTTGCTTTAGAAGTTGGCTCTAGGTTATAAAATATGAAATTCGGATCCCTAATTTGTGCTTCAGCGCAGCTTTTACAGTGCAGATAATTTCGCCTGACACGCCCATTGACATGCCCATGTCACTGGGCGTGTCATGCCACTGGGATTTTGAATATAAGGCACGTCCAGTGACACACCCATGTCCATGGGCGTGTCACAGCTACTGTGAAACATTGCAAATGGCACGCTTGGTGACATGCCCATGTCACTGGGCGTGTCAATGCTTCTGTATGCAGCATCAAGGGCACGTCCATTGACACGCCCATGTCCATGGGCGTGTCTATTGATGAATTTTGGTCTTTTCTTCTACTTTTATCCATAATTCCTCTGAAATGACCATAAGCCTCAAAATACAGAGAATTCCTGAAATTAACCCTAAAAAACACTTGAACAAACAAATTAAACTCAATTGGATAATAATCATATTAAGAAATAGGAATAAAATATCATCAATTGTGCACTTATCAAATTCCCCCACACTTGAGTTTTTGCTTGTCCTCAAGCAAACTAAATCACTGTAATAAGCAGAAGTGACGGACCCCCTCTATATTCAAAAGGAAAAGAAAAGTTTTGACAATACTCGAATTAGAAAACCCCACTTTCTCAACCAAAAACTAATTCACAATCATAACAGCTGAATCAAGAAGTTTCAAAACAAAAATCTCACAGACCTAGAACCTAAAAATCCAAAGTTAAAAGATTGAGCATAAAATTCCAGAAAATCCAAAAGTCATGAATAAAGTACGAAAAATGTACATTTTCTCTTAAGTTCTCTAACCCTCATTTATATATATATATGTATGTATATACACATATATATACATTTTAAGGAGCCCGACTTGTTTGAACTGATACTAACCTTTTGACACGAAGGTAAACATTTGTGATGCCGACCCCCGGTTACTCAGCCAGAATCACCGTTCAAATGGCTACTAGCACTATTCATGATTCCAACTCATTTGTTTTAACTCAAGAGTAAAAATCAGTGGAACAGAGATAAATTTTCAAAGCTCCTTTAATCAAAATTATTTATTTATTTTTATTTTTATTTTTGTTTATATATATATATATATTTTTTAAACAACTCAAGGGTCAGAAACTTAAGGGTCATACTAAGTACGACTCAAGAATCTAAGGAATTATAACATACTCAAAAATGTAACTAAGGTTTTAAACTTCAGATGTGTCCAATTTCCATCAATCCATAACCCAACTATAACTATTACAATCGATCCTCAGTAATTGATCAAGATCACTAAGTTAACCTCAACAAGAAATTGTCATTTAGGAAATCACAAATTAATTAAACATATAAAGGGGAACCATCTCAATCCACACTTATTACAACAATCTAGCTTACTTAAATCCAAAAATAATTTGCAGAAATTAATTGAGACAAATGAATCAAATAGAAAGAATGAAATAATAAAAACTCAATCAAGAAAGTATACCTCTCCCCCACACTTAAGATGCACATTATCCTCAATGTTTGTGCAAAATAAGAAATAATGAAGAGAGAGAAAAATTGTCCTTTCATATCCATGAATGGATAAATATGAGTACGGTGCCAAGAGTGTGGTGAAGGCGAAGTTGCTTCAAAACAAAAATCTAAAATGCAAAAACAAGGTTAAGGCATAAATAAATGAAATAAACAAACAAAAGAAACAGTTCGTAAAGAAAATAACAATTGTCCAAAAGCAATGAAAAAGAAAGAAACATAAAAAGAATATTAAATAAGCAAAGAAATGAAAATAAATGAAAATAAAAATGTGGGCTAGTCAAAAATCGGTGCATCGCTGGAATCGTCACTGCTGGTCTCATCATCGGAGACATCAACTTGAGGTGCCGGTGCAGGAGCAGGGGCAAGTGGCTAGTATGGTGGAGGTGGTGGTTGCGAAGGGTGAAACCTTTGATACCACTAGAACTCCAACATGGATTGCTTCTTCTCTGCCAGAAATCCATACTCAAGGTGATCTGGAAGGGGTTTTAGTTCCAAGTTGGGCGGATCAATCCCCGATGGTTTTGGCTTCTCTTTCTTTGACACCTCAATAATCTCATATGCCCTGCATTTGAACTATTTACTTGTTTCAAGAAAAGCAAGTTGCTCCATTGCTTCTTGATCCTCAACATTTTTCTGCAATAAACACAACTCAAGGGGATCCTTGGAAACAATGTTAGTAACACAATTTACGGTCTCATGCTCAAAAACATCATTGCATGATTTCGCCTCATCAAGTGAAAGTGAATGTTTCATAGTATCATATATCCTAAAAATAACCTTATCACCACCTACTCTCAAAGTTAGGGTGCCATCATGAACATCGATAAGGGCACGGGTTGTATTTAAAAATGGCCTACCATGAATAAGTGAAACATCAGCATCCTCATCAATATCAATGACAACAAAATCATTGGGGAAAATGAAATCCCCAACTTTTACCAACACATCTTCTATAATGCCACGAGGGTGGACTATTGACTTATCAGCAAGTTGGATGGTCATTAGTGTTGGTTTAGGGTTACCAATGCCTAACTCTTTAAACATTTTATAGGGCATAACACTTATGCTAGCCCCCAAATCAGATAATGCACTTTTAACCTCAAGGTTACCTATCAAACATGGAATGGTGAAACTACCTGGATCTTTTAACTTCTTAGGTAACCTCCTTTGCAAAATTGCCAAACTCTTTTCAGATAAATGCACTAAAGACACTTCCTCAAGTTTCCTTTTATTAGAAAGGATATCTTTCAAAAATTTAGCATATTTAGGCATCTGTGACAAAGCCTCAGCAAATGGAATGTTAATGTGCAATTGTTTAAAAAGTTCAAGAAACTTACCGAACTGAGCATCAATCTTATCCTTGTTCAACCTCGCCGGATATGGTACTCTAGGTCGGTATTCCTTCATTATGGAGCTGCTGTCTTGTGGCTGGTTCTCTTTCTCACTTTCTTGTGCAGCTTTCTTTCCTGAAGTGACAGGAGGATCATCTTCTTTTTCATTTTCTTGTACTTCAACCCTTTTCTCTACCACTTCTCATTTTTTCTCATCCACATTACCCTTGATCTCTTTTCCACTCCTTAGTGTAATTGCCTTAAGCTGCTCTTTAGGATTTACCTCAGTGTTGCTAGGCAAACTTCCTTGTGGTCTCTCACTAAGCAACTTGGCAATCTGCCCCACCTGATTCTCCAAATTATGAATAGATGCTTGCTGATTTCTTAAGGTGGTTTCAGTTGAATGGAACCTAGTTTCAGAAGCTGTTATAAATTTCTCCATCATGTCCTCCAAATTACTCTTTCTTGGAGGGGTAGCTTGTTGATGTTGGGGCTGTTGGAATCCAGGGGGAGGTCGTGGATTATTCTGATTATTCTATGAGAAATTAGGATGATTTCTCCACCCCCAGATTGTACGTGTTGCTGTAGGAATTATTCTGCTGTTGCCTTGGCAAGTTTCCAACATAATCTACTTGCGCTTGCCTAGCAAACATGTTGCCACTTAGGCAATCTTGACTTTGATGTCTATCCCCATACCATTCACAGGACATCACCTGCATCACTTTCCCTAAAGAAGAAGAAGCTAAAGAATCAATCTTTTTGTTCATTGCTTCCAACTGTGCTGAAAGAGCAACTACGGGATTCAATTGATGTGAACCAGCAGCCCTTAATCTTCCTTGTTCCCTTGGGGTTTGCCACTGATAATTTGTAAGGGCCATGTCTTCAATCAAATCCCTTGCTTCTTCAAGTGTTTTATTGTTTATTGTACCTCCTCCAACTGCATTGATGGACTGCTTACTTGAGTAACTCAATCCATTGTAGAAAGTTTGGATCTGAAGCCACAGCGGAAGCCCATGGTGAGGACATCTTCTCAATAAATCCTTAAATCTCTCCCAAGCATCATATAGGGTTTCACCATCTAGCTGGGGAAAAGAAGAAATGTCATTCCTCAACTTAGCAGTCTTGGACGGTGGAAAATACTTCTCTAAAAATTTTTCTGCTAGTTGGTCCCATGTAGTGAAAGTGTTAGGAGGAAAAGACTTCAGCCACTTCTTTGGTTGGTCTCTGAGCGTGAATGGAAACAACCTCAGCCTGATTGCATCTTCAGAGACATTCTGTATCTTAAATGTGTCACATATTTCCAAAAAAGTTTCAATGTGTGCATTAGGGTCTTCATCCGAAAATCCATCAAACTGACAGGTCTGCTGCACCATTTGAATGACATTTGTTTTTATCTCGAATTTATTGGCAGCAATCACTGGTCTTTGTATACTTGATTTAGCCCCATTAAGAGTAGGCCTAGCAAACTCTTGCATTGTTCTTGGCTCATTTTCTGCCATTTCTTCTTCTAGGATGAGATCTTCAAAGTTCGGTTTTGTCTCTATCAGAACTATTTCCTCTTCTTCCTTTCGCCTTCTTCTCAATGTTCTCTCTAACTCTTAATCTAATTCAAAAAGTTGGGAAGAGCTAGCTCGGGTCATAAAAAGGAAGAAGTACCTAGAATGACAGTAAAAAAGCAAGAACTTATGTTAAAACAAAATCAACAGTCTTAATTATATTACTAATACTGAAAACCGTTGTCCCCGGCAGCTGTGCCAAAAACTTGATAGCAGGAACCTATGCAATTGCAATACCGCAAGTGCACGGGTCGCTCAAGTAATAAAGTAGTGAGTGAGTTATCGTTCCACTAAGGACAAGGCCAAGTGCTAGTGCAAATTCTGACCGTTGTTTAGCAAATCAATAGTTTTGTGAGGTTTTGTAATTAAAGACAATTAACTTAATAAATGAAAATAGAAATGGATTGAGTGTTGAATAAATTGATTGATGATGATGATACTATCCAGATATTGAATCCCCCTAGCCACAATTGTAATGACCCTCCCCGACCAGGTCGGCTGCCCGGCCCACTAGTGGCTTACGGCCCGGCCTTTTCACCACCTGGGCACGGAGTCCGCAGGAGGCAAGCGATCGCTACAGTACTGGACAGCCCTCGCGGCCCACCCAGCAGGATTTGTTTATTTGGCCCCAAGGGGTCGCCTCCCTGGATCGAACCCCTGACCTCCCACTTAAGAGAGCCAGCGAGAACCATCCAGTACCATTTCTGCTAAACAATTGTAACACCCCTATTCCCCGTATACGTACACAGCATGCTTATACGATCGTAATATACGTATACTGAATATAGAAATGCCACGTTATAATTAACAAATGACACATCCCCTTTTTAAAAACATAACCAAATTTAAATCATTTAAATTAAATGATAAAAGATAAAAGATAAAATATTCATTTAAAAAGCAGCGGAAATAAATCAAATATTTTTAAATACAAATACATTAAGATCCAAATTTACAAGACATGAAATATATACATGATTGGCAGCTCTTCTCTGATCTTTAAGTCCAAACTCAACTCTTCAGTGACTAGACTCACTTGGTCTCGAAGAACTCTCGGGTTCAACCCTATTACCTGCGCGATGAACCACAATCGCGCTGAGCTAACAGCTCAGTAGTGCAACTAATACAACCATGATGCTTTAATGCGATGCACATGTCACCATTATACATTTCATAAACCATACATAATCATATCACATTTCATAATTATATATTAGATCTTATTATTCAATTGTTTCTTCATTCATAAATCACATATTACAATTAAGACAGACACGGGCCCAAAACTCACTAATATGTTATTCAAAGTTCAGAGTTACTGCTTTGGTCCATATTGACACCTTGTGTCTAGCCCCGTAGGCAATATATATATCCATGGATAATCAACTAGATTTGAGTTTACGACCCGGTCATTTCACTCAATCTAGTTTCAATAATATGTTTTTGAGGTTTACGACCCGGTCATTTCACCCCAAAAACATCACATTTCACATTTATCAACTGGATTCGGCTTACGACCCGGTCATTTCACCTATCCAGTTATTCATAGGCATGCCGCCAAACTCAGAACTCTGAAAATTGAATAAACATATTAGACATACAATTATTTCATTTATCTCTTTATCAATCTCTTTCTCAATTCACTTTACATTTCATTTCCATACTCATAGCCAACACTCATGGCCTCATATCTTTCACATTTCATCATCATATAAACAAACATATCTCAATCATCTCATTAATTAATTCATTATTCACATGGATATAATCAATGGCATTATCACATATTTTACATGCTCATCACAACATTCATATTATAGCCAATTATATCTCAATTCACAATATCATATGAATGTATGCAATAATGTGGTTTGAACTTACTTAAAAAGAAACTCACACAACTCTAAACACTTACACTTACAAGAATCTTTCACCACTTGAATTAGGGTAATTCACCTTCTTCACAACCTATTTCAAAAGAATGAGGAAACTCTCATGAGATCATAAGGTTAAGAATCAACTAGGGCAAACTCTAAACTTGACACGCTCACACACACGGGCGTGTCCCTGACCGTGCCCTAACTCCACAACACAGAAACATTTACACGCTCAGAACCACGGGCGTGTCACTGGGCGTGTAATACATTCTGTCTCTCAGAAATAACGACACGTCCAACATCATGAGCGTGCTCATGGCCGTGTAAATTCTCAAAACTCACAGTAGCTATGACACGCTCAACAACACGGGCGTGTTAATGGCCGTGTCACACCTACTGCCACTCAGAACAATTGACACGCCTAAGGACCTGGACGTGCTCCTGGGCATGTCAGGCCAAAAACCCAGATTCCGGCCAAGACAACACCACAACCAACAAAACACTTCCTTTCACCAAAATCCACTTCAACCAAACTCATCTCAACATACCCAAAAACCATAATAAACTCACAAAAACACCAAAACAACTAAAACATTCTTCAAATCTCAAATCAAAAATCATCAACGCAAACCTAAAACACAACCTCAAAACAATCACTTCCAACAACTTACTCTTTCCTTCAAACCATCCCCAAAAACAAGAAAATCAGTTACCCAAACACCCTTAAACCCATCTTAAACAACATATTCACAAACCATCCACAAACTCAACTCAAAAACTCAAAGAAATCAAAGGATCAAGTGGAGAACTTACCAAGGATGAAGAAATCTCTTGACTTTCCACTTAATCTCTTGAAAGCTTCCTTAGATCTTGAGTTGGAAGATCAAAACTCCTCTTGTTCTCTTATTTCTTTGTTGTCCGGCCAAACAAAACAAAGGAAGGAGAAGGAGAAAATGATTCACGGCAAGAAGAAAGAAAGAAGAAAGAGAAAACTCCAAGTCAACACCTCTTTTCTTAAAATCCTCTCAACCAAGCAATTAAAAATATTAAACAATTCAAATAAACCTCCTCCATTCATTAATTTCCTTAATAATTAATTATTAACACAAACACAACAAATATCTTCTTCCACTAACTCCATTCTTAAACTATCCATTGACTTAGGTATATGTTATATATATTCTAATATACATCACATATACACTCCCTTTAAAAACCCTTTTTCTCTTCCAATAAAACATATACAATAAATCCAATTAAATTAATAATAAAACCCAAAACATCTAGGGTATATTTTGGGATATTACAACAATTATATTTATGGAAATCAATTCAATTAAACCAAATAATAGAGTTGAATTGGCATTCCTCTAAATTAGACTAAAACCTCTCTCGAGCGAATTAATCCCTAATCACTAAGTAGAATGCCAGAATCTCTTCTCAAACATAATTAAGTAGATTTTGCATTAAGAACAAGGAATTATAAACCAAAGGATCTTGTAAGTCTATCTCTAACACCTCAATCAATTCTCAATTCTTATGAATATTAAATTCATATCAAGCTTTCTCAAGTCAATAATATGAAAATTGCAACCAATCAATAAGCATGCTATTATTAATTGGAAATAAATCATTAAGCATTATAAGAATAAAACAACTCAAACAAATGATTCAATTTAATAAAATTATTCAATCCATACAATAAAGCTAGGGTTCATCAATATCTAGATAGAGAATAAATTAGTTCATGTTCAAAATCAGAAAACTAGAACAAGAGAAATAAGAAAAAGAATCCAAACAATCCATTGCGAATAATTCATATATCTTCTCTTGAATCCATGAATCTTGGTTTAGATCTTGTTTAAAATATGTCTTCACCCTCAATCTCAGCTCCAAAACTCTCCTTTTTGCTTTAGAAGTTGGCTCTAGGTTATAAAATATGAAATTCGGATCCCTAATTCGTGCTTCAGCGCAGCTTTTATAGTGCAGATAATTTCGCCTGACACGCCCATTGACACGTCCATGTCACTAGGTGTGTCATTGCCACTGGGATTTTGAATATAAGGCATGTCCAATGAGGGCGTGTCACAGCTACTGTGAAACATTGCAAAAGGCACGCTTGGTGACATGCCCATGTCACTGGGCATGTCAATGCTTCTGTATGCAGCATCAAGGGCACGTCCATTGACACGCCCATGTCCATGGGCGTGTACATTGATGAATTTTGCTCTTTCATTCTACTTTCATCCATAATTCCTCCGAAATGACCATAAGTGTAACACCCTTATACCCTATATACGTACAAAACATATTTCTAGCATATGTAAAATACGTATGTAGGGTACAAAAATGTCACAGACGAATTTACAAATTTTTTTTTTACATTCCAATTTAAAATTTCAAATTCTAAATATATAAAAATTAAATAGAATATAAATATTATTTACTTGTTACAAGAACCCAAAATAAATAATATATATAAAAATCTCTGGAAAAAATTCACCAAAGTTTTGTCTGTATTTTGGATATCCCAAAATTTAGCAATTACTCAACCTGCAAAAAGAAAACACTCCCAATAATTTCCAATCACCCTCTCAACCATACTTCTCAATTTCACCAATTTTCTCAAACATTTATACATATAGATATATATAATTTAAAACACTTACTCTCCCATTTCAAATACATTGACCCAAACATTCTTTATAATATACAATACGTATAATTCAAAACAAAATATATTATACATAAAACTCAAAATGTACAATAACATAAAAATATATACATGTTGCTGGCAGTGTTTCTGATCTCGATAGCAACTCTACAAGCTCAACTATAAGTCTAGACCTGACCTGGTCTAGAAGAACTCTCTGGCTCAACTAGGTCTACCCTGTCACCTGCACGATGGAAACAATCGCGCTAAGCCGAAGCCTAGTGGTACAAACTTTGAAAATAACAATATAACTCCATGCAATACCACATGCATAATGCATATAGATGTCACATCAATCCACTTTCTTATATTTTTCAAATGTTTCATAAGCACAACTCATAATATTATATAACTCAATTGTATCAAATTCATAATTCACATTAAAACAAAGACAAGCATGGGCCCAAAAAGGATCTAATATGCTATTCAAATTTCAGAGTTATTGCTTTGGTCCATAATAACACCATGTGTCTAGCCCCGTAGGCAATGTATATATCCATGGATAATACAACAACCCCAGTCTCTTGGACCTCAACCCGGCTAGACCCTTAGGCCCCAGTATCTTGGTCCTCAACCCGGCTAGACTGCTACAGTTTTTGAGGCTTACGACCCAGTCTTTTCACCCCAAAACACATCATATTTATCAGCTGGCCTAGCTTACAACCCAGTCTTTTTACCATTCCAACGTATAGCTCGTAGGCAATCATAGGCATACCGCCAAACCCAGAACTCTGAAAATTGAATAACATACTAGGCACACAATTTATTCATATTTCTCATTATTAATCTCTTTCTCATTTTTACATATTCAATCTAGGCACATTGCCTTATTTTCACATTTTTTTTTCACTTTTCTCATTTTTCACATCTTTCTCATTTATCTCACTTTTCTCATTTTTATCAATATCAATTCATTTCATTATTACACATATCTCATTTTTGCATTCACAACACATTACCCAATTACTTTGTGTATTTTCACATAATATGCATATTTCACATGTTACACAAATTAGCCATTATCAATGGCTTTTCACAATGCATTTAACACATATATGACATTACAAATGTCATAGCATATTATTCATACACAATCAATGAACCAAGTAACTTAACATATATTTTCAGCCAAAATGTGTTAAGCCCAAATGTTATGCAAATATAGATATTATATTCAAAGTTTGTACATACCTCCACTAGCAACCCAAAGCAAGCTAAAAACAACCTTCAATTCAATCTTTTCAACTTGCCCTTCACCACTTGGATGAAGCAAATCAACCTCCCTCAATGCCTAAACCAAATGTGATAACAAATAATAATTTAGTACCACATTTAATGAAATTTCCAACATTAAATCATAATTACACATCACTCCTATAAATTTCCAAAAATTTAGTCTTTCCTTACTTCAACTTTAGAATTCCATTCTACTACAATTAAATTAGCATTTTAAGTTTATTTATATTATTAAAAATATATTTTAATACATTTAAATCATTTACATTATAAAAATACACTCTTATATACAAAATCTCAAAAATGGCCTAACCTTCCCCCATTGAAGGTTTTCCATTCCAACACAATCCATTACTCATTCTAAGCTTATATTCATCACTTTTAACACTAAACAACATGCTTAAACAAATAAAATCACACAATTCAACCACTTTGGAAAAATCACTTATCCAAAACCCTAAATCTCTACTTCCATTCTCAAACTCCAACCCAACACCACCAAATCCAATATTTGACTTTAAAATACTTGTTTATGAATCAAAACAACTCATTTGGAATCAATTTGCACAATTAAAATTCATGTTTTCAAAACCCCAAAAATTCATAACCCTAAATTCTCTCTCTTCACCATTCTTTAACCAAATTCCATCATCTCTTCAATCTAACCTTAGAATTATTGTTAACTACCCAAAATAACATCATACACACCAATTCCAACAATTATAACATACTACATAAAAATTCAAACTCTCACATAATCTAAATTTCCAAGGAATTCAAAGAAAAGAGATGGAAACTTACTAATTTTGGTGGAAATCACCAAAAATCTACTTGAAACTTGTTAATTCCTTCAATTTATGGAGTACGGAAGAAGCAAAATCCTTGGTCTTCAATCATCCATGGAAGCCACGTTCTTGAGAAGAAGAAGAAGAAGAAGAAGAAGACTTTTAAATATTCTTTCCTTTTCATCTTTTTTTTAACCACATATATATATTAAAATAATTTAATATTTAATTATTTAATTATTTTTTTAATAAATTAAAAGTCCTAATTTCACTCTTCCATTCAAAATTAATTTATTTTTGAATTATTTTATTAATTTTGAATTTATAAGATTTAATTACCAAAATACCCTTTTCTTTTAAAAAGTGCTGACTTTTATATATGTTATGTATATTTTGCATACATATCATATATATATATTCCACTTTTTCATTTAAAATCCCTTCATTTTTCATTTAAAACTATTAATTTAATTTATCATTTTAAATTATAATTTATTTTATCAAATTTTTTAAAAATTAGAAATTTTTGAAAAAAATTTGGATGTTACAATTCTCTCCCCCTAAAACAAATTTCGTCCCCGAAATTACCTGTCCTCAAGTCTGGAACAAATTGGGAAACTGACTCTGCATCGCCTGCTCACTTTCCCATGTCGCCTCCTCAGTGGCATGATTCCTCCAAAGGACTTTCACAAGTGACACCCTCTTATTCCTCAATTCTTTAACTTCTCGTGCCAAAATCGCCACTGGTTTTCCTCGTAAGTTAGATCTGGACTCACCTCAATGGACTTCACTGACAAGATATGAGATGGGTCAGACCTATATCTCCAAAGCATCGAGACATGGAAAACATTATGTATTCGATCAAACTCAGGCGGCAAAGCTATTCTATAAGCAACTGGACCAACTCTCTCCAACACCTCATATGGTCCTATGAAACGAGGACTCAACTTCCCTTTGCGGCCAAATCTCAAAATTTTCTTCCATGGAGACACCTTCGAAACACTTTATCTCCCACACTAAACTCTATGTCTCTTCTCTTTAAATCTGAATAAGATTTCTGTCGGTCTGAAGCTGCTTTCAAACGACCCCAAATCACCTTCACTTTCTCCTCTGTTTCCTTAATCAAATCGAGACCAACCAGTTTAGCTTCTCCAACTTCATCCCAACACAAAGGTGTCCTGCATCTCCTTCTATATAAAACTTCATAAGGAGTCATCCCAATACTCGACTGATGACTATTGTTATAAGCAAAAGTAACACCCTTATACCCTATATACGTACAAAACATATTTCTAGCATATGTAAAATACGCATATACGGTACAAAAATGTCATAGACGGATTTAAATTTTTTTTTTTTTACATTCCAATTTAAAATTTTAAATTCTAAATATATAAAAATTAAATAGAATATAAATATTATTTACTTGTTACAAGAACCCAAAATAAATAATATATATAAAAATCTCTGGAAAAAATTTGCTAGAGTTTTGTCTGTATTTTGGATATCCCAAAATTTAGCAATTACTCAACCTGCAAAAAGAAAACACTCCCAATAATTTCCAATCACCCTCTCAACCATACTTCTCAATTTCACCAATTTTCTCAAACATTTATACATATAGATATATATAATTTAAAACACTTACTCTCCCATTTCAAATACATTGACCCAAACATTCTTTATAATATACAATACGTAAAATTCAAAACAAAATATAATATGCATAAAACTCAAAATGTACAATAACATAAAAATATATACATGTTGCTGGCAGTGTTTCTGATCTCGATAGCAACTCTACAAGCTCAACTACAAGTCTAGACTCGACCTGGTCTAGAAGAACTCTCTGGCTCAACTGGGTCTACCCTGTCACCTGCGCAATGGAAACAATCGCGCTAAGCCGAAGCCTAGTGGTATAAACTTTGATAATAACAATATAACTCCATGCAATACCACATGCATAATGCATATAGATGTCACATCAATCCACTTTCTTATATTTTTCAAATATTTCATAAGCACAACTCATAATATTATATTACTCAATTGTATCAAATTCATAATTCACATTAAAACAAAGACAAGCATGGGCCCAAAAAGGATCTAATATGTTATTCAAATTTCAAAGTTACTGCTTTGGTCCATAATGACATCATGTGTCTAGCCCCGTAGGCAATATATATATCCATGGATAATGTAACAGCCCCAGTCTCTTGGACCTCAATCCGGCTAGACCCTTAGGCCCCAGTATATTGGTCCTCAACCCGGCTAGACTGCTACAGTTTTTGAGGCTTACGACCCAGTCTTTTCATCCCAAAAATATCATATTTATCAGCTGGCCTAGCTTACGACCCAGTCTTTTCACCATTCCAGCGTATAGCCCATAGACAATCATAGGCATGCCGCCAAACCCAGAACTCTGAAAATTGAATAACATACTAGGCACACAATTTATTCATATTTCTCATTATTAATCTCTTTCTCATTTTTACATATTCAATCTAGGAACATTGCCTTATTTTCACATTTTTTTCACTTTTCTCATTTTTCACATCTTTCTCATTTATTTCACTTTTCTCATTTTTATCAATATCAATTCATTTCATTATTACACATATCTCATTTTTGCATTCACAACACATTACCCAATTACTTTGTGTATTTTCGCATACTATGCATATTTCACATGTTACACAAATTAGCCATTATCAATGGCTTTTCACAATGCATTTAACACATATATGACATTACAAATGTCATAGCATATTATTCATACACAATCAATGAACCAAGTAACTTAACACATTTTTCAACCAAAATGTGTTAAGCCCAAATGTTATGCAAATATAAACATTATATTCAAAGTTTGTACATACCTCCACTAGCAACCCAAAGCAAGCTAAAAACAACATTCAATCTAATCTTTTCAACTTGCCCTTCACTACTTGGATGAAGCAAATCAACCTCCCTCAATGCCTAAACCAAATGTGATAACAAATAATAATTTAGTATCACATTTAATGGCATTTCCAACATTAAATCATAATTACACATCACTCCTATAAATTTCCAAAAATTTAGCCTTTCCTTACTTCAATATTAGAATTCCATTCTACTACAATTAAATTAGTATTTTAAGTTTATTTATATTATTAAAAACATATTTTAATACATTTAAATCATTTACATTATAAAAATACACTCTTATATACAAAATCTCAAAAATGGCCTAACCTTCCCCCCATTGAAGGTTTTCCATTCCAACACAATCCATTACTCATTCCAAGCTTATATTCATCACTTTTAACACTAAACAACATGCTTAAACAAATAAAATCACACAATTCAACCACTTTGGAAAATCACTTTTTCAAAACCCTAAATCTCCACTTCCATTCTCAAACTCCAACCCAACACCACCAAATCCAATATTTGACTTTAAAATACTTGTTTATGAATCAAAACAACTCATTTGGAATTAATTTGCACAATTAAAATTCATGTTTTTAAAACCCCAAAAATCAATAACCCTAAATTCTCTCTTCACCATTCTTTAACCAAATTCCATCATCTCTTCAATCTAACCTTAGAATTATTGTTAACTACCCAAAATAACATCATACACACCAATTTCAACAATTATAACATACTACATAAAAATCCAAACTCTCACATAATCTAAATTTCCAAGGAATTCAAAGAAAAGAGATGGAAACTTACTAATTTTGGTGGAAATCACCAAAAATTCACTTGAAACTTGTTAATTCCTTCAATTTATGGAGTATGGAAGAAGCAAAATCCTTGGTCTTCAATCATCCATGGAAGCCACGTTCTTGAGAAGAAGAAGAAGAAGAAGAAGAAGAAGACTTTTAAATATTCTTTCCTTTTCATCTTTTTTTTAACCACACACACAAATATATATATATATATATATTAAAATAATTTAATATTTAATTATTTAATTATTTTTTAATAAATTAAAAGTCCTAATTTTCCTCTTCCATTCAAAATTAATTTGTTTTTGAATTATTTTATTAATTTTGAATTTATAAGATTTAATTACCAAAATACTCTTTTCTTTTAAAAAGTGTTGACTTTTATATATGTTATGTATATTTTGCATATATATCATATATATATATATATCCACTTTTTCATTTAAAATCCCTTCATTTTTCATTTAAAATTATTAATTTAATTTATCATTTTAAATTATAATTTATTTTATCAAATTTTTCAAAAATTAGAAATTTTTGAAAATTTTTTTGGATGTTATAATAAGCCTCAAAATACAGAGAATTCCTGAAATTAACCCTAAAAAACACTTGAACAAACAAATTAAACTCAATTGGATAATAATTATATTAAGAAATAGGAATAAAATATCATTAATTGTGCACTTATCAGTGTCTAGCCCCGAAGGTAAAATATCAATGTAATAGTCCAACTAGGTTTGAGTTTACAACCCGGTCTTTTCATCTAGCCCAGTTTCAAGGACTTATTTTTGAGGCTTACGACCCGGTCTTTTCACCTCAAAAATATTTTCACAGTGACGTCAAACGTCTAGCCCCATAGATAAATATAGGCATGCCGCCAAACCCAGAAATCTGAAAATTGAATAATATATTAGGCACACAATTATTTTATATTTTTATTATCTATCTCTTTCTCATTTTCTCACGATCAAGCTAGGCATATTGCCTCATTTATTTCATTTATATCAACATCATCATATAATCATAGTATCACATTTTATACAATCTAGCCATCACCAATGGCTTTACATAATATCTTTAATGTATACTCAATAAACAACATTACCCAAACAATTTGGGTCATTTTCATATTTTGCATATAGTTCACTTTTCATTCAATTTAGCCATTAATAATGACTTTTCACAATGCATAATAATGCATACATAGCAATTCACATGTCTTAGCACCATGCTCATGAATACTTAATGTATCAAATAGCTTAACACATTTTTCATTCAAAATGTGTTAAGCCAAATGTAATGCAATCACATTCTATTTATTAAGAGTTTGTACATACCTTAGGAAACACTTCAAAATAAGCTTTAAAACTTCCTCTAACTTTCTCTTCCAAGTTACCCTTCAACACTAGGGTTAGGAAAACTACTCTCTCTCAATGCCTATACCAAATATGATCATAAATAATCATTCAATATTACATTCTAAAAGCATTCTTAACATCAAAATATTTAAATAGGAATTACAAATGAAAAACAAATAAAAGAGTTATTCTCAAGTGACACGCCCAACAGGACGGACGTGTTAATGATTGTATCATTAACTCACTCATACAGAAGCATTGACACGTCCAATGACATGAGTGTGTCACTATCCGTGTCATTCATTCTGCCTCAGAGAAACTTTGACATGCCTAACAGCACAGGCGTGTTCATGGCCGTGTCAATTATTTTGCCTTACAGAAGCTACGATATGCTTAAGGATATGGCCGTGTTAATGGTCGTGTCATCAATGTTAAACTTAGCATCGTTGACACACCCAACGATACAGCCGTGTCAAGCGAAAGTTCTGTATTTTGAACTCTCAATCATATGAACACAATCATTCCAAACTCAATACTACAACACCCTTAATCATCATCTTAGTTTATATTCATAATTCACCCATCAATTCAACACTTATATAACTCCAACATATCATAATAATAATCATTATATAATTCATTTATACAATCATTCATGTATCAATTTACTCAATTCCCAACTTATTTATACAAAACCCTTACTCTTTTCCTTATCACCCCTTTTTCTCAATTTCAACTACTCATCATCATCCTCATAAATAATCATATTTTCATCATCTAAGCATCAATTCAACATATATATATACTTCAATATTTCATTATCATCATATTATTTAATTAATCTTCACTTTCTCTCACTAACCATATTATATATATAATCCATAAAACAAGTTCAAGAAGAAGGCACTTACTTGTTTCCTTTGCTAAACCTTCATTATCTTCTTTAATTTCTCTTAAATCTCTTATAAAATTTGATATATAATATAAAAATCTCACTCTTATCACCTCTCTCTCTCTTTATCTCACATTGAAGAAGAAGAAGAAGAAGAAGCAATTTTCAACTTCTCTTCATTTCCATCCTTATATATATATATATATAATTCTTTTATATGTGTTGTATATGTTTGGTATATGTATATGTCATATATATGACATGTTTATTTCAAATATTTTTCAAGTATATATATAACATATACATATATATTACACCTATCATACATATTCATCTTATATTTCCTCTATCCATTATACCAATATACTCTCCCATAATTACTATTCCAAAGTACATCAAAAATCCGGGTATTACAACATTTCCATAATTTTTTACTCCTTTAAAATTATTTTCTGGAAATAATAATTAAATCCATACTTGGATTTAATTTTCCACTTATCAGGGCTCGACCAATTTTATTTCTACTATTTCTAAATACTTAAATCACATATAATATCATAATCAGTCTGATACATATACATATATACACTTAATACAGAAAATTAATACTTAAAATTTTTAGACATTATATGTTTTATTTATATAGGGTATACATGTATTACAATAAACAATTGCTACCATTAAAAGTACAATGAATGATAGACAAATGGTCTATAATTACATGTTATTACTTATTTATTTTAATTAAATTTAAAATGCAAGAATATAGAACTTATTATAAACAGCATTAATTTGGAAAGTAATTAATTGCAAAAAAGTTTTATTATTATTATTGAATTTGTATTTATTTTAGAATAAAATAAGTTTTACTAAAAATATTTGTTTTCTAAATTTATTTTCAAGAATAGAGATTTACTATTTTCTATCACAATTGTTTAATTTGAAATTAAGTAATAAAGCATATATACATACAAATACTACTAAACTATTAGCTTAGCGTATTAGAATTTTTCTGACACGCAGTTATGATGGATCAAAGAAAGTTAAGAATTAAAGAGTAAAAGTTTTAGAGATTAGCTGTAAAACGGATAAAGTTCTTTATAAATATTATAAATATAGATTGTATTTATATTGCATAATTTATTTTGGCATGTTTGAAGAGTGTACAAAGTCATAAGAGAGGATGAAATATTTGTATATATAAATATAAAGTTTGAAGTTATAAGTTTAAATGATTGATTATTAATTCTAGTATTGTATTTTTTATTTATATTTATGGATTGAAAAGTTTATGACATTTAATTTGATTTGTGGTTGGTGATTAATTTATTATGGTTTGGTTGATTGTTGAAAATTAGAATTATTCTGCTGCAGGTTGTATTATTTGTTGAAAAATTTTTGGATAGTGATTATTGCAAAGAAAATTCTACAGAATTTTTTAGTCGGATAATTATTTAATTTACATGAAATCTTATATTGTATTATTATAGAATTATTGATATATTGAGTAATATCTTACGACAGTTCTATGATTGGATTATAAAGGTGTTACACTTCCTAACCTATGCAACTCTCCACCTTATCCTATTTACTAATGTCCTTGAGCAAAACACGTCACTCTCCATCCTCTATTCAACCCATTGTCGTTATCCAATCCCAAACTACCACAAATTCTGCAATTGAACCAACAACTTCACCCCCAAACACCATCCTTTGAACCAAACCCAAACCGTAATCCATCCACTACACACCCCATGATTACACGTTAAGGATGGACTATTGAAACCAAAAACCTTTGTGACCAGTGCTGCTTCACCAACTACTCCTCTTATAGAACCTGAACCTTGCATGTTCCAAGCTGCGTCCAAACATCAGTGCTGTCAAGATGCCATGGTTTCTGAGTATCAAGCTTTATTACATAACCAAACTTGGGATTTGGTGCCTTTACCTTCACCTAGTACTAACATTATTTGTTGCAGGTGAGTTTATAAAGTCAAGCAGCATTAAGATGGCTCAATAGAAAGATATAAAGTGAGATTGGTGGCCAATGGCTTTAATCAACAGGTCGGTATTAATTTTGATGAAACTTTTAGTCCAGTTGTCAAGCCTTCAACAATACGATTGGTTCTTTCAGTTGCACTTTCTAAGGGATGGCAAATTCACCAGCTTGAAGTAAAAAATGCCTTTGTGCATGGCACTATATCTGAAGAGGTATTCATGTCGCAGTCACTTGGTTTTGTTGATCCTACACGTCCTCAACATGTTTGCAAATTGAAACGAGCACTCTATGGACTTCACCAAGCACCGCGTCTTCATTCACCAGAATCACAAATTATCTATGCTCAATTTATTTTAGACATTGTAAATCGGATTGTTCAATGTTTACTTATTCTACTAGTAATGGGGTAGTTGTTTTGTTGCTTTATGTAGACAATATCATATTGACAGCTTCCTCAGCAACTTGTTGCATGACTTGATACGTTGTTTGAAGGGTGAATTCTGTTATCCGGGCTCTGATACCAGTTGTAGGTCCATCTAGCATCATCTTAACTCCACATTAGTATGATATTGTCCGCTTTGGGTCGAACCCGCACGGATTTGTTTTTGGGCACCTCCCAAAAGGCCTCATGCTAATGGAGTTCAAGTGGACACTTATATGCAAGGTTACTCTCCTTTACATTTCCAATGTGGGATTTGGTTTGTTATCCCAACAATCCTCCCCTCAAACCAAGACCACATAACTCATGGGCCTCCCCTCAAGCGATAATCCATTTCATCTGCTCAATCATCTTGCACCGCCGTTATTATCCAACGGGACACGCCGCCTGACCTTCAGCATTCAGGAAGACTTTCGACACAAGGAACTATCAGCAGGCATCTTCAATTGCGAGGTTACACCGAGGGCCTCCCACACAACACAAGTCCACCTTTCAGCCTATCCGAACCCGGGCTCTGATACCAGTTGTAGGTCCATCTAGCATCATCTTAACTCCACATTAGTATGATATTGTCCGCTTTGGGTCAAACCCGCACGGATTTGTTTTTGGGCACCTCCCAAAAGGCCTCATATTAATGGAGTTCAAGTAGACACTTATATGCAAGGTTACTCTCCTTTACATTTACAATGTGGGATTTGGTTTGTTATCCCAACAAATTCTCAATATGCCCAAGATCTTGGTGCACTAAATTACTTACTGGGTGTAAAAGTTGATTGCAACAAGGAGGCATCTTTCTATTTCAATCAAAATATGCTCAAGATCTACTCTCACGGGCTGATCTCTCTAATGCAATATATGCTCTCACGGCTCGCTTACAGTGACTCAGATTGGGCAGGCTACCCTAGCACAAGGAGATCAGCTACTGGATACTATATTTACTTGGGACATAATCTGATTTCTTGGAGTGCAAAGAAGCAGCACACAGTATCTAGAAGTAGCGTCGAAGCAGAGAATCACGCCCTTGCTGCCACAGTTGTAGAAATTTGCTGGTTGAGATTGTTATTTCGTGAATTGGGGTGTCCATTACGGCTGCCTGTTGAACTATTTTGTGATAATACTTCAGCAACATACCTTGCTAGTAATCTAGTCAATCATGCCCGCACTAAACACTTGGAAATTGATCTCCATTTTTTGTTTGAGAAAGAGAATAGCATGGTGATATAGCCGTTAGATTCGTCTCAAGTATTGATTAGTTTACGGACATTTTACTAAAAGTCAGCTACCGGATCGCTTTCAAAAGTTGAGTTCCAATCCACTTAATTATTTTATATAAAAAATGTGGTAACAATTGATTGTATGCTGTTTCACTTCCTAAATCTTTATATCTTGGTAAATAGCTACAACATTTGGATCCAAACTTTGTTTATATTGTTTTTATTTACTTACACTTTTTTACCACATTAATTTGTTTACTAATCTATGATTCTCATCCTCCCTATTTGAAGTTTCTATTGATTTATTGTTTTCACTTTCTAGCATTTCATATGAACAATCTAATTTTATGTGAATTTTCTAAATTATGATTGCTTTATTAAATTTTTCTCAATTTCTTTTGCCCAACCGAGTTTGTATTATGATTCAGGCAAAAATATGTAATGCAAAAGTTAACTTTTTTTTTTTTGTCAACATCAATAAATTTTCTTGCTTTCACAGCATGAATAAGATGCTGTTGGTTTTAAGCTATTTGCGAATTTATGAATTTATGAATTTTGCTATTGGGAATGTCACTGATTTATTCTGTTTCTTTTTGCTATTATGAAAATTTAAGGGATCATGTAGCAAATGATTATTATTATTATTATTATTATTATTATTATTATTATTATTATTATTATTATTATTATTATTATTATTATTATTATTATTATTGTGATCTATTGGTTGTTCACGTCTACTTTTAATTTTTTTTTTCTTACTTAATAACAAATAGTTTGTTGAGTTTGTAATAGCTAATGATTGATACTTCTTCAGTTGAATTTTTCAGGCGAAGAGAAAATTTTAAAATATGAGTTTTGGTTTTAATAAAATTTTTGTATTTTGAATTGATCATATAACATAGTATTTTTGGATCTTAGTAACTTTTCGTATAAAGTTGGCAAGGAGGGAAATCATGAAATTTTATAATGTATTGGTAATGTCCAATGTATATATTATACTAAATCGATAATTTAGTTCAAATTATTACAAAGGGATATGATTCAACTAAAGAGATGAGCCATATCAAAAAACTTAAAAAATTAAGATTATAATAATTCATTTATGAAACTTGCCAAGTTTCAACACTGCTTATTATATAATTAGCATTATGATGATGATACTAGATAAAAAGATATTATTATCATAAATAATGCAATTCTATAAGCTATATTGATTTTGATTCTCACATAAAAATATTATAATGCTTATTTTATTTATAGGATGTGCAATTGCAGAAATTATTAAACGATGATTTATTAATAAATTTAAATTGATTATTAAAAAAATATTTATGATCACCAATTTTAGATTTAGCTAAAATTGATTTAATAGTGCTTCACATTTTATTATTTTAACGTATCTATGTTATTTTATTTTGTCCTTTTTTTTAATATTGATTATTATTTAGTATTAGTTTAATATGATTTAAGAAGTTACTACCGTTGCATTATTTTATAGTGAATGTTTTTTTTTTCTTTATTAAAAAAATAAAATTATATTAAAATTATAAAATCTAAGATTGAAATTCAAATAAGCTACATAAAATTTTTGTAATTTTTAATAATCAGACAGTTGTGGAACTAATCCGAGGATCGTCAACTTACAGGTGTGCTTACTCTCCTTTGGTATCAAGCATTCAATAACTGATGCAGCTAGACTGGTCTATGAGAGTGAATCATATTTATCACGGGGCTAATCATGCAGCGGACTTACTAGCATCGCATGCTGGAAACTTTTCATTAGGGATTCATGAGCTTATAAAGGCACCCAGGGATGTATGTGGATTGATAATGATGCTTTAGGAATAGGGTGTAACAGACGTGTTCTCCCTACCCATTGAAGCTGAGCCCTCCATTTTGTATCCTTTTTTTTTTTGCAATTTTTAATAATATCTACAGCATCACGAGATCTTTTCTAATCTATATATAAATTTATTAGTAAGATAGTATTACATCATGTTCTTTTTTTGCTTACAAAGGAAGGAAACATCACAAATCCTTTAAGAGCATACAAACCGCCTATAAGATACACTAACCAAATCATGTTTTGGCCAAACCTTGATTCCATAAGGAGGTTCCTCAAGAATATGCAATTTCAGTGAAAAGTTCAACGCATAGGATGCCATCCAGTCCGCTATAAAATTAGCTTTTCTGTATGTGTGATGAATTATGATTGTCCGATTCATTATAAACATGTTCTTAATGCCCACTAAATAATATTATAAATTATTTTTTATGTTCTTTAAAATGTATAAAATAAAATAAAATTAGAAAATTAATTATGATGATGCTTGTCTAATCCAAAAAATAATATAAATTTAAACTATAATGAAAATAATTTTGGCTGCAATAATATTATCATTAGTATAATAAAATAAAGAAAATAAATGCAGAAAATGGCAACTGTCGGTGTATAAAGCTCTAAATAGGATAAATCTGTAAATTACAGCAAAATCTGTAGGCAAAAGTATAAAATAATCTCCACTCGCACACAACACAACCTGAAAAAGCAATATATTATTACAATCTATTATTTTCCCGCGGCTTTAAACGCGGCATTTAATTTGCCTTTTTGCCTTCATTCTCATTCTAAACAATTATTTTTCTTTTTACTGAAAATATATATATATATATATATATATTTACAGAATTGTTTTGTTTGTTTAGCCAAGTAGCCAACACTGGAGCGTGATCCCATTGAGTTTCTCAAAAGCCTAATTTGTTTTTATTTTCATTCTTTCAATCACTTTACTCGCTCGCCCACTCACCCACTCAGCTTTCCACAGTAATCAAGCTCGTGATCTTAATTTTCAAAAGGTAATTAATTATTTAATAATCTTAATTAAATTAGTCTCTCTCTCTCTAAGTATCATTTGTGAATTTGAATTTCTTTGTTAGATCTCTTTGAACCGACGGTAAGGGAGAAGCTGGAAGCGATTGGAAGTTGATATGGAATTAGAGAGTAAGTGTGACAAAAGGAAGGGAAGTGTGATAAAATCATCATGAAGTTTTATATTTCAACAACGGGAATTAAAAGGTTGACTATATCCAACTCCGGCGGAAGCGGCAAGTTTAAAGCATCGACGGTGGCGGCGAGTCGGCGGATTTCTAGCCGGACCGTTTTGCCGGTGGTTTTGTTGCTCGGCATTATTTTGCCCTTTCTTTTTGTTAGAATTGCGTTTTTAGTCCTTGAATCTGCCGCTGCTTGCAGTTCTTCAATCGGTAATTGAATTGTTATTTTGTTACAAATTTGCTATTTTTTTAAAATTTAGTTATTTAATTTACTAATTTCCATTTAATTTTTCGTTTGCTTAGTTTCATATTTTCTAAATTCATGAGGAAATTAAAAAAAGGGCTTTATTCTTTGCTATGGAATGGTTGTACAATATGCTTTACAGGGTGTACATTTTGGTTCTTGAAATTTGTGGCTTCTCCTTTCCCCATCAAATTCAATTTTTTTCCTTAAATTTTTATTTAATTTTCTTTCTTTGTCCTCTGCAGACTGTATGGGATGGAAGTTTTTTGGCGGGAGTGATACATCTCTGGTCAGTTATTTCTCTTTAATAACGAAATTACCCTCGTTTTTTTGTTTTTAATTTTCTTATTTATTTTTCTTCTGTGTGGTGTGGAATTTAAAATTGCTGTCACTACGTTTTTGCCACTATATGTAATTGGTAATGTAGGATGGACTCACATCGGAACTTATGCAGTGTTTTTTAAAAAATATTTTAATTATTTTGGGTTAACGGGGAGATTTTAATATTAACCACATTTGAATTTTTTACCAAAAAAAATATTTATTTTAAATTTCGCTTTTACCTCAATACCAACTTTTTAAATTTATTATTTATTTAGAAAATATTAAGATATATGTAATATTCTTCTTTATCAATTTCAAATTGAATTTTTTAAAAGTTATTTCAATTTCGATAAGTCTATTTTTTTCCTGGTGAGAATATTTTTCACTTTTCTTCTCCTCCACATGCTATTCTCTTATTAGTCAGTTCTCACGTTGAAAGAGTGTATACTGTCATTTATCTAGGAAAATATGACAGCAGCCAAAAATGAGAAATGAGTTTTCTTTTTGATTGTCTAAATATTATATTGGGACCATTTTTATCCAAAATATGTAATTTTGAAAAAATTCCATATTTTAAGCCTATATATATTTGGACGTGCCTTGTTTTTGTATTCTATTTTGGTCCATGCTGAGTAGTCATATATACTGTCTTTCCCTAAATCCTACTAAAATAGTGTATTTAATCTTCCCTTAAAAAAAATATTTTCAGTCGCCAAAAACTTGGTTTATCATATTATTATGGTTTGGTGTTTCGAAATAACTTCTAATTTGTGAAACTTTAATCCCAAAATTTGAAATTTTTATTATGTTATAACTAAATTTAATTTGCTCTCAAGGTTAAGTAATAAAAAAAGAGGCTTGTGTCAAATTATTTCTCAAAAAAGAAAAAAAAAGATTATGTCAAATTATAATGAAAATATTATTTTGAATTTGTCCATCTTGTTATGTGTAGTGTACTTTAATATTGCAAGGTAAATCTAGTATGACATGTAAAACGAACTGTCATATTACGTCAATGCAAAAATAATGTGGTTTTCAAGTTTTTCCCTTTCTAAGCACAATTTTTCAGAATATCCAATTTTTTAACTGATTATTTGAATTTTAGATATAAGAATAAACCGGATATGCTCAAGATTTTCATTGAAATTTATAATATTTTTAATAAAATTAAAATAAATTGTAAATAAAATTAAAATAAATTGTAGTATGAAAAAATGAATTATTATTATTTCCCTTTGCAGCAGTCAATCATCAGATGAACCTCTGCAATGCAGTTACTTTAATGTTCTCTGCGTCAATTGTCAGCTGTTTTTATTTTATTTTAATTTTTCGTTTGAGATATACGTACTTCCCAACTTTCTTTCACCTGAGATATAGTAGCAATAGATAAACGGCGTACTTGTTAAACTACAAATTGGGTGATGGCATTTTAGTCCCATGACCTTAAATATTTGAAAGAATGAAAAACACAGATGCTACAGTATTTAGATAGGAAAATTTTTATATGGACCTGATTCATATCTCTACTCATTGATCAGGCTAATTATAAATTATAATTTGAATTACAATATTTAAAAAAATAATTTAAATTATTTTTTTTTTCAAATTACATTTTGTGATTGACTTGGTACATGAGTGAGGCTATGAACTATGTCTATCTAAGAATTTTCGTTTAGATAAAACTCCTATTGGGTAATGTTGGTGCATGCAGTTGCTTTCTATTCCACGTGGCCAGTTGTTCTGCAATCATAATATTCTTCTCCACTTGAACTTTATTAATTCATAACGCACCATGAGAAAAGAAATTTAATTATTGGTGGGGGCAATTTTCTGTTTCCAATATTAATTTTCTTATTCCAAAGTTATTTCCATTGAGAACTCCAATTGCTATTTTATTGGAGTGGAAGAAGTGAATAAAAAGAGTTATTGTATATACGGTTGGTTGAACATGTCAGCCCACGTCAACACGGAGTAATTGGATAAACGGCTTCAAATAGCTGTGATTAATTATATCAGATTTTTATAATACTGTTGCTCTTGTGATGCATGTACCAAATTTGAAGAAGATGAGAGAAGAGCTGACAAGAGCTCTGCTGGAGGCAAAAGAGAGTGGCAGTAATGATAATGGAATTAATGATTCAATTGAATCATTTAACGAACTTGTGAAGGAAATGACCTCTAAAAGACAAGACATTCAGGCTTTTGCCTTCAGGACTAAGGCCATGGTACGTCTATACACTCGAGTATCCCTTGCATTCCCTAGTTGTCTTCTTAAACTTTTTACTCACATTGATCTCATTCCTGTTCTATTACCTTTGACAATTTTGTTGCATTGCTAAGTATTATTCATTACTGTTTCTTCGTATATCGGTGGCTGTGATTTTATATCCAATCCCATACTTGAATTGATAAAAATTTGTCAAATCTGCCAACCCATTTTGGTTTGAAATAGTTGGATGATATTATTTATTATTATTTTTATTATAATGTATTAATAAAACAAATTGTAATTATCATTTTAAAACTCAATAGAAGAAAATTGTCCATATTGACAATATACTAATCCTTTACTAATTATAATAATTAATATTTGATAGCATTTATTTATTATTTGTTTGCTCAGGAACTATATCACTAATATGTTTTATTTGCATTGACATGGTAAGCAATTTCTCATGAGGTGGGATTGACCTGCTAGATAGAATAGTGGGGGAGAGATTATTGCCACCCACACCCTATAGGGAAATTCATACCATTAATTGTTAATGCATTATATAGGGTCGTGAAAAAAGTTATTATTTTATTAGAAGTCGATGCATAATGATAAGTACTTCTAAAATGCTTCTCTCCATTCAAGTAATAATTAAGATCCTTATCATTTGAGTTTGAGTTAGTGCCAAATATATTGATAATTGAACTATGACCAATTCAAAATTTTCTTCTAGCAGAATACTTTTTACTTTTATTTTTTTTTAAATGTCTTAGTTAAAATAACCGTTTAGGAATTGTACTAAGAGGTATAAAGATGTATGGCTAGTAGTTATTTTCAGTGCTTAAGCCATATTTCAGGTTAGTGGAGTAAGAAAAATATATAATTAATAAAATTTAAAAAATTTAATGTGATTTTTACAAGTTAGTGTATTTTTTAAAATGTTTTCTGGAAATCATTATTATTGAATTTCTTATGAATTTCCATTTTTTAAAAAAGTTTTTAACGTATCAAGTCCCAATGTCCTTAAATTGAAAAAGTTCGTTAGTATGGTAATAAAATATTGAAATGTATAAACTTAATAAACAAAACTTAAAAATTTTAAGAACTTAAAATAAATTTTTAAGAGATATATATTTATATGAAATAAATTAATGCCTTCTTTTGAGCATATAATCATTTTTTGTGTAGAAAATTAATTTTATGATAGAATTTATACTTTAATACATGTAAATTATTAGAAGCTAATATTTAGTGGAATAAAGATTAAAATTTTAGCGGGTCAATAATTAATTATATTTCATATTATTTTTAGTAGTTTAGTGGACCCCATCTAAATGCATAAAAATCTGCCCCTGGTTGTTATACCATCAGTGCCCATGCCACTTTGATCGGTAGTTTTGTGGTTTTGAAATAAGTTTACCAAAGGATTCTTTTATCAGTTGTTACAATCATTTAAAACTGCTTGGAGTATCTTTTGGTTGAGTTGTTACAATCCTAATTTTGATGCTTCAAGTCAGGACCACTAGGTTTGAACCTCTAAAGACTCGATTTGGTTGGATGCTTGGGTTTTTTGGTCTTAAATTTTCTTCTTATTTAATATTTAAATTGTAGTTAATTATGAAATAAACGGACTTGAAAGATTTCAACGCAAGTTTCACGGGAGAGGTTTAGATAGATCATGGACGTTAGGTGCATGTCTTGATCAGCAATCACAACTAATATCAACAGTTGACGCTTAGCAAAATTAGTTAATCTTTACATACCTCCTTCCCCCTATTACAGATATCAGTACTACTGTTGTTGCGGTTTCCTTGTGATGAAGCTTAATTAATTTTATACTTATGTCATGTGAAAGTTTGCCCTACAAGATGATACCACTAGGGATGGCATTTTTGGCTGGAGAACTTTTTAAATATTGAATCATATCATAATCCATAAAAAAAATAATCCATCAAGTCGACCTTAATATTACTCTCCTTCTTGGTATCTATATATTGGCATATTATACTTGATGTATGGACAAAAATTTCAGTAAGCAAGCAAATAAAATCCATTATGTCTATATTTTGCACTGAATATATAGTATAGAAAAGTAAATATTTCTTTTAGGTCATTGATATGTGAGGATTTTGAGTGTTTCGATCCAGCGCAAAGATAAAATATATATATATATATATATTAATTTCATCATGTTTGGGTCAGCTCATGATAATATACTAGTTATCTTTCAGACTGTGACAGACTAACTTGGGTTAGAATTTTATTCATAAGCTTACAAAATGAGCAAGTATTATGTTCAAAGGTTTTGTCTAGTATTGCCATCTCTAGATGTGACAAAATGGTGTAGCTCTTGTCTAGCATTGCCATCTCTAGATGTGAGAAAATGGTGTATGGTGAATTCCCAGTTATGATGTCATATATGGCAGGAGAAAGAAGGGTTTTAGAGGGAATTAGCTAAATGCAATGAGAAGATTGTTATAATGAGTGGAGTTGCATGATGAAGGCATGATTAGCTTAGATAGGACAAAGAAAAAAGAATAACGGGAAGAAGGGAATATTGCACTGAATGAGAGAATGATTCTGAGTGGCTGATGTCATTTTTGTTGGGTAGCTAAAATTGTTATTATTTAGGGTGTAAGTATTTTTGATTATCTATGAATGAGAATATCTGAAACTTTCTCCCAAACTTCTCTTCTTCCTCCTCTTTCTCTTCTCTTTTCTCTCCTCTATCTTCTGTTTCTTAATTAATTCCTTCCCTTTCTCTTAATTTCTATCTCTTACTCCTAATCTTTCTCTGTTTGAGTGTTGGATTGTTACAAATTGGTATAAGAGCCACGATCTGGCCTCAAGCAACTACCAGATAATGAGTAAAATGCAAAGAAGGAAAACCAAAAAAAACACAACCACTAGGGAAGAAATAGAAGAGGTTGATGAATCGAAAAAACTTACATCCTTTCAAAATGAGGTCAACCAGCGCTGAGCACCATCAAACTTATGACCAACTGAGCTGAGCACCATCAAACTTATGACCAACTGAGGGAGGAACAAATTAAGTTGGGAGCACAGTTTGGGAGAATGATGCAACTTCTGCAAAACTTGCAAGACAAGGGAAAGGAACCCGCAATCGAGGAATCCCATTTGAATGAAAAAGGGCTTTTACCAAATCCTCATGTCACAGCCAGAGGGAATGAGGATATTTTTGTGGGCATTGGAGATGGCACAAACAAAGGGTATTACCACAAGCTTTTGCCTAAGATGGATCTACCCATCTTTGAAGGTAAGGAGACCCATTCCTGGTTGTGGAAATGCGAGAAGTATTTTAAGATCTACGATGTGCCGGAAGTGAGGAAGCTAGAATTGGCCAGTCTGTACCTATTAGAAGTGGCAGAACGGTGGTACTGGGTTTGGAGTAAAACCCATGAGAACGCCAGCTGGGAGGAATTCAAGAACACCTTGATCAAAAGGTTCCGAGAATCTCCAATCGAAGATGTGGTCGTGGAATTTAACAAACTGCGGCAAAAGGGCAGTGTTCAAAGCTTTCACAACGAGTTTGAGGAGGCTAAGGCGAAAATAGAGAGATTAAATCCTTACTTTTTGGAATCCTACTACATCTCGAGCTTCCTTGGTGGGCTAAAGGGTGAAATCAGGGCGACAGTCAGGATGTTACAACCGGCGACGTTGGGTACGGCTGTTGAGCAGGCACAGTTGCAAGAGGTGGTACTTGAAGATTCTCAATAAGCCTACAGAAACTAAAACGTATTGTTTATAAAAAACTCAAATACCCAGACCCAAACCCAAACAATCAAACCCAATACCCAATATTCTAACACGCCACCCCACAACCCAAAAACTATTAGCCCCTACTCACCACAATTGCAACACAATATGGACTCCAAAGCCAGCACCCTGTACAACCCCAATCGGAAAACATCCACCTCCTGCTTCCGATGTGGTGATCGTTACTTTCCTGGTCATCGCTGCTCTACAAAGAAGCTGCTGACGCTACAAGGAGTTGAGGAAGGTAACGCAGAAGAGGAGTGGTGGGCTGTTAAGGGGAAGAAGAAGAAGTTGAACCCACTGAACGAGCCCAGCTCTCGTTGCATGTAATTGATGGGAGTCTTGCTGACAACACGATTAAACTTAAAGGGCATATTAAAAATAGATCGGTGGTGATTTTGATAGACAATGGCTCAACCCACAGCTTCATTGACTCAAAGTTAGCAGAAGAATTGAAGCTGCTCACTGTGCATGTTAATCCCATCACAGTCACTGTGGATGACGATAGAAAGATAATGGTAAGAAACAAATGTTTTGATTGTATTTGGACTATGCAAGGGGTTAGGTTTCAGTTTGATGTCAGGGTGTTAGAGATGAGGGGACTATGATATGGTTTTGGGTGTCGACTGGATGAAGTCCTATACACTAGTCACATTCGATTTTGATAATTGTAAACTGTTGTTCAAGAAGGAAGGGAAGATGGTGGAGTTGAAGGGAATTATTGAGTCTGCCTCGGTGAAGTTAATGAGTGGCAGAGAATTGGGTAAGTTAATTCAAACCAAATGGAGTGGCATCTCAGCTAGATTTTTCTCTATTCAACTAACAACCATACACCCAACACCACCCTCAAACACCAACACCAAATTTCAGCAATCCCTGCAGCTTCTGCAAACTAAATATAAACCCACTTTCCAAAAACCATCAACCCGGCCTCCATTTAGAGACATCAACCATACAATCAATCTTAAACCATACTCTAGCCCTGTGAATGTCCGACCCTATAGGCACCCACACTTTCAGAAGGATGAAATAGAGAAATTTACCCAAGAAATGTTAGAAGCATCTGTGATTCAAGCAAGCCAAAGCCCATTTGCCTCACCTGCCCTACTGATCAAGAAAAAGGGATGGTACTTGGAGGTTTTGTGTCGATTACCAACAATTGAATGAATTGAGCATCAAAAATAAAGACCTCATACCAATCAAAGAGGATTTGCTGGATGAGTTGTATGGATCGGAGGTGTTTTCTAAAATTGATTTGAGGGCGGGATACCATCAAATACGAATGGAGCCAGCGGATATCACAAAAACAACTTTTAAGACGCACATTGGGCATTTTGAGTTTAAGGGGATGTCGTTTGGGTTGACCTACGCGCCAGCAACGTTCCAAGCCCTCATGAACTCTATTTTTCAGCCCTATTTGAGGAAGTGTGTGCTGGTTTTTTTTATGACATCTTGATTTATAGCAAGACTTATGAACTACATTTGGAGCATTTGAAGTTGGTATTTAAAATCCTCCAAAATCAGCAACTGTATGCAAAGAAGGAGAAATGTGTTTTTAGGAGTAGTAGTGTTGAATATTTGGGACATATTATTTCAAAAGGAGTGTCGACTGATGATTCCAAGATAAAGCCAATGATTGACTGGCCGGTACCTTCAACCTTAAGACAGTTGAGAGGATTTTTGGGTCTCACAGGCTACTGCAGGCGTTTTATAAGAAATTATGGGGCAATCAGTAGGCCACTTGCAGAATTGTTAAAGAAAAACTTCTTCCATTGGAAGTCAGAAGCTCAGTTAGCCTTCGATCACGTAAAGAGAGCCATGACCACTGCGCCAGTGTTAGCACCCCAAACTTCAGTAAACCCTTTTACGCTTGAATGTGATGCAAGTGGGAAAGGTCTGGGAGTTGTATTGATGCAAGGAGGTGTTGGGAAATGAATATTATCACTCTATTTCCCTTAAACCAGATTAGTAGGAAAGCGAAAAATAAATGCGGAACAGTAACACGCAATTTGATAACGGAATTCGGCCAATTATGCCTACGTCTCCGGAGCTGCTGCAGATTTCTATTAAGGAGAAAAATACACTGTGTTTACAAACACTCACACCTCACACCTCACACCCAATTATCCCCAAGAATTTTAATAGAAATTCTTTTAAAGAAATTCCCTAATAGACGTGAACAATAGCACAAAAATTACTTGACTTAATTTTTGCTTGACCTGCTTTGATCTTCCTCTCTATTAATTTTCTTTCTATTCTCTCTAATTTTCTCTCATCATAACAATGGCCAAAGGGCCATTTATATAGGAAAATTATAACATGTGAACATAATGGTTGGTGAGATTTGTCAAAGGTTAGGTATCTCTTTTACCTAAGTTAGGCACCTCCATTTTTTACCACTATCACTTAAGTTAGGCACCTCCATTTTTTACCACCATTACTTAAGTTAGGCACCTCCATTTTTGACATTTTATTAACAATCTCCCACTTGAAGACTGATTTCAATCTGTTCTTTACACTTCGATCTATGCAACAGCTCTTCTACGATCTACTTCTACTGCAGGCCAACTGAAGCTAAACACAACTTCAGTTTGTCAGTCAACACCGTCTTCGTTAACATGTCTGCTGGATTTTGAGTTCCACCGATCTTCTCAAGTTTCAAAATCCCATTTTCCAGAAGTGACCGGATAAAGTGATATCGCAACTATATGTGCTTTGTTCTGGCATGAAAAGATGGATTCTTCGCTAGATGTATGGCACTTTGACTGTCGCAATGCAAAGCATTGTTTTCTTGTTTCTTGCCTAGTTCTTCCAAGAAATTTTGGAGCCAGATCATCTCCTTGCTGGCTTCCGTGACAGCGACATATTCTGCTTCAGTTGTGGAGAGAGCAACTATCTTCTGTAGTTGAGAGACCCAGCTCACTGCGGTACCTCCTAGAGTATAGACGTACCCTGTAGTGCTCTTTCTGACGTCAACATTTCCGGCTAAGTCAGCATCCACATAGCCTGCTAGTGTCGTATCTTCACCTTGAAAACAAAGTGTCTTATCTGTGGTACCCCGAAGATATCTGAGGATCCACTTGACTGCTTCCCAGTGTACCTTGCCTGGATTATTCATGTACCTGCTAATAGCTCCCACTGCTTGAGCAATATCTGGCCTGGTACAAACCATGGCATACATCAAACTCCCAATTGCTGAGGTATACGACACCTTTGCCATGTGTGCACGTTCCTCCTCCGTCTTCGGTGACTGTTCTTTGGAGAGTCTGAAATGAACACCTATAGGTGTGCTCACTAGTTTAGCATCTTGCATGTTGAATCTGGCTAGTACTTTGGTGATGTACTCAGCATGTGATAACATCAAAGTCCCGGACTTCGTGTCTCTCTTGATTCTCATTCCAAGAATCTGCTTTGCAGCACCCAGATCTTTCATTGCAAACTGCTTTGACAATTTTTGCTTTAAATTTTTAATCTCTTGCATGTCTGAGCCTGCAATGAGAATATCATCAACGTATAACAATAAAATAATAAAGCTACTGTCAAACTTCTTAATGTAGCAACAATGATCTGCTTGGCATCTTGTGAAACCGTTGCTGCCCATAAAGCTATTAAACTTCTTGTACCACTGTCTAGGAGCTTGTTTCAAACCATACAAACTCTTCTTCAACCTGCACACTAGGTTTTTCTTGCCTGCCTTAATGAAGCCTTCTGGCTGCTTTATATAGATTTCTTCCTCCAAATCTCCATGAAGGAATGTTGTCTTTACATCTAACTGTTCAAGATGTAAATTCTCTGCAGCTACTATTTTCAACACCAGTCTGATTGTTGTAAGCTTTATGACTGGAGAAAAAATTTCAGTATAGTCAACACCTTCCTTTTGCTGAAAACCTTTTACAACCAATCTTGCTTTATAGCGTCTACTCCCATCATGCTCTTCTTTGATCCTGTAAATCCACTTGTTGTGGAGTGCTTTCTTGCCTTGTGGTAGTTCAGCTAATTTCCATGTCTGATTTGACATGAGTGAGTCCATCTCATCTTTCATGGCAGACTCCCACTTGACTGAATCCTCCACTTGCATTGCTTCATCGTAGCACTCTGGTTCACCATTGTCTGTCAGCAACAAGTAATGCAAAGAAGGCGAGTAATGTTGGGTTTGTCTAGGAATTCTGGAGGAGCGTCTCAATTCTGGCATGCTTGGCTCCTCTGCTTCAGGACTATTCTGAACATCATTTCCAGAAATCTCCTCGAACTCAGCAAATTCCTTATTTTCAGCATCTGTCTTGGAGCTGCTTGATTCTGCTGTTAGCTTATCTTTGTACATCACATTCTTGTTGAATATGACATCTCGGCTTCTTACGATCATCCGATTTTTATAATCCCAAAATCGGTAACCGAACTCATCACCACCATATCCAACAAAGACACATTTTTTAGACTTGGCATCAAGTTTACTTCTTCCAGCAGAATCTATATGTATGTAAGAGATACAACCAAACACTCTTAAGTGTGAAAGGTTTACCTCTTTTTTGCTCCATGCTTCCTCTGGTATTTCACTATCCAGAGGTACTGAAGGCCCACGGTTGATCAGGTAGGCCGCGGTGTTGACAGATTCAGCCCATAAATTCTTGGGCAAGTCAGCGTGTATCCTCATGCTTCTGGCACGTTCATTCAGAGTTCTGTTCATGCGCTCAGCTACACCGTTTTGCTGCGGTGTCATAGGAACTGTTTTTTCCATCTTGATTCCGCTGCTTGCGCAAAATTCTCTGAATCTTCTGTCTCTGTACTCCCCTCCATTGTCAGACCTCAATCGCTTGACTTTCAAGCCAGTTTCATTTTCCACCATGGCTTTCCATTTTCTGAATGTATCAAAGACTTCTGATTTCTTCTTCAGAAAATACACCCATACCTTTTTCGTTGAATCATCAATGAAGGTGACGTAATATAATGAGCCTGCAAGAGATAGAACTGGAGATGGTCCGCATACATCGGTATGTACCAACTCGAGCTTTTCTACCTGGGGTGTCTTGCCAGTTTTCGTGAAACTGACCTTCTTTTGTTTCCCAAAGATGCAGTCTTTACATAAACCGACATCTACACTTTTAAGTTCTGGCAACTTTCCCTTTGATAGAAGTGCCTTCATCCCTTTCTCGCTCATATGGCCAAGCCTCTGGTGCCATAGATTTGAATCAGCATCTGCTACTGCGATGATGTTCTCTATGTTTGAGGTTACATAGAGAGTACCGGTCTTCTTACCACGAGCAATGACAAGTGCTCTTTTGATAATTTTCCATTCACAATCTGTTAAGGTCGTACAATAACCTTCTTCATCAAGTTGTTCCACAGAGATCAAATTCCTTTTGAGACCAGGAATATGTCTCACTCCTTGTAGCTTCCAGGCAGTCCCATTTGGCAACTTTAATTTGACATCTCCTTTTCCTATGATTTTCAAGGTTTTATCATCGGCTAGATGAACCTTTCCGAAATTACCACTGACATAGTTCTCCATGATTTCTCGGCATGGAATGGAGTGAAAAGATGCCCCTGAATCCAAGATCCATGATTCAATCGGACTGTTAATGCTTAGAATCATAGCATCGCCTACATCCTTAGTCACGTTTACAGATTCCTATGCGCCGGTATCGTTCTTCGGAGCTCGGCAATCCTTCTTAAAGTGACCCTTCTTGTCACAATTATAACACTTCAAATCTTTATTCCCCGATCTAGATTTGCCCATTCTAGATCTTGATCTACCAGAGTCTGAATATCTGTCTGGAGTTCTCCCTCTGGACTCTGTGTGTAGAGCTGAAGAGGTTGATGCTTCTCCTGATTCTCTTCGCCGAATTTCTTCACTCAATACCAGATCTCGTACATCGTCGAATTTTAATTTGATATTTCCCGACGAACTGCTGACCGCTGTAACGGTAGCACTCCAACTGTCTGGTAGAGATGATAAGAGAATTAAAGCCCAAACTTCATCATCGAACTCAATTTCCACTGAACTCAACTGGGTGTGACTGTGTTGAGTTCATTCAGATGTTGGGCCACCGATGCCCCTTCTGCCATTCGTAAATTAAATAACCGTCTCATCAAGTGAACTTTATTTACGGCCGATGGCTTTTCATACATGCTAGAGAGAGCCGCCATAAGACCTGCCGTGGTCTTTTCCTTGGCTATGTTGAAAGCAACATTACGGGATAATGTTAATCTAATAACTCCAAGGGCTTGTCTGTTGAGAATGTTCCAATCTTCTTCTTTCATGCCTTCTGGTTTTGTTTGTGAAAGAGGTTGATACAGTTTTTTCTGATACAAATAATCTTCAATTTGCATCTTCCAAAAGCCAAAGTCCACACCATCGAACTTTTCAATTCTCACTTTTCCTTCGTCTGCGGCCATCGCTCCCACTCGAATCTGGATTTCCAAAAAAATTCCGACAGTGAATAGTACCCCCGTACAGATGAATAGTACTTTTGCCGGATTCCGAATCTTGGCTCTGATACCAGTTGTTGGGAAATGAATATTATCACTCTATTTCCCTTAAACCAGATTAGTTGGAAAGCGAAAAATAAATGTGGAATAGTAACACGCAATTTGATAACGGAGTTCGGCCAATTATACCTACGTCTCCGGAGCTGCTGCAGACTTTTATTAAGGAGAAAAATACACCGTGTTTACAAACACTCACACCTCACACCCAATTATCCCCAAGAATTTTAATAGAAATTCTTTTAAAGAAATTCTCTAATAGACGTGATCAAGAGCACAAAAATTACTTGATTTAATTTTTACTTGACTCGCTTTGATCTTCCTCTCTATTAATTTTCTTTCTATTCTCTCTAATTTTCTCTCATCATAACAATGGTCAAAGGGCCATTTATATAGGAAAATTATAACATGTGAACATAATGATTGGTGAGATTTGTCAAAGGTTAGGTATCTCTTTTACCTAAGTTAGGCACCTCTATTTTTTACCACCATCACTTAAGTTAGGCACCTCTATTTTTTACCACAATTACTTAAGTTAGGCACTTCCATTTTTGACATTTTATTAACAGGAGGGGGACCCATCGCTTTCATTTCTAAGCATCTCAGCCCAAAAGACCAGACTCTTTCAGCCTATGAGAGGGAATAACTTGCCATCATATTTGCAGTCACAAAATGGAGGCACTACTTAGAACAAGGAAGGTTCATCATCCACACTGACCAGCAAAGCATTAAACATCTCTTAGAACAGAGATTACATACCTACATACAGCAAAGGGGAATTACAAAATTGCTTGGCTTAAATTACCAAATTGTTTACAAGAAGGGCAAGGAAAACAAGGCAGCAGATGCCCTTTCTAGGAGATTTGATGAGGAAGAAAAGAGTAATCTACTCAGCTCAGTGGTCATACCTACATGGGTAGCAGAATTTGAGAAATCATATCAAGGGGATTCCCAAATTCAAGAGCTACTGATCTCTGTGGCCTTACAACCAGACCAGAATCCTAATTTCTCCCTTCGTAATGGAATACTCAGCTACAAGGGGAGGCTTTACATTAGGCACACAACTAGTTTGAGAGGGAAGTTGCTGGAACAGTTTCATAACAGCCCTTTAGGAGGTCATACCGGGGTCCAAGCCACTTATGAAAGGTTGAAAATGAATTTCTATTGGCCTAATATGCGAAAGTCAGTCATTGAGTGGGTTTTACATTGTGACACTTGTAGTAGAAGTAAAACAGAAAATTTTCTCTATCCGGGATTGCTTCAGCCTTTACCTACTCCATCATCAGCCTGGTCAACTATCAGCATGGATTTTATTGAACAACTACCTAAATCCGAGGGCTACGACACTATCATGGTGGTTGTAGAGGGTTTTACAAAATCTGGCCATTTTATCTCTCTGTCTCACCTTTTTTCAGCTGCTACGGTGGCCAAGGAATTCCTCAACCAGGTTGGTAAACTACATGGCTTACCCCAAGTTATCATCTCAGATAGAGACCGACTTTTTACTAGTTTGTTTTGGACGGAATTTTTCAAATTGTTGGGAGTTTGCTTGCACATGAGCAATACCTACCATCCTCAAACGGATGGCCAAACTGAACGGCTGAACAAGACATTGGAGACCTATTTGAGGCGTATTGCACATCTAAAACCAAAAAAAATGGGCTGGGTGGATTGCTCTTGCTGAATGGTGGTATAATACCACATATCATACAGCCATTAAGATGACTCCTTTCAAGGCCTTGTATGGCTACAACCCATCCCCTCCTACACTTTTAAACTGTGACAGCGATGTTGCTGCTGTGGAGGAATTGCTCAAGGAAAGGGAAGTGGTGCAATCTCTACTTAAGGAGCACCTTCAAATGGCTAAGCAAAGGATGAAATGGTTTGATGACCAAAACAGGTCTGAAAGAGAGTTGCAAGTGGGAGATTTTGTTAATTTGAAGCTGCAACCATATTGCCAAATATCCATTGCATTGAGAAGGAATATGAAACTTTCAGCAAGATATTATGGCCCTTTTGAAGTGCTAGAGAAGGTTGGATCAGTGTCTTACAAACTCAAGTTGCCTCCTCACTCAAAAATCCATCATGTTTTCCATGTATCCTTATTGAAGGAAAAACTTGGCTCAACTGAGGTACCAATTATTGATCTCCCTGACTTCCAGCAAGGTGAATTCATAGTGGGTCCAGAAAATTTCTCAATTCAAGGGTAATTTTAAGAAACAACCAACATGTCCAGCAGGTGTTGGTAAATGGCTCCATCTTCCAACTGTAGATGCTACTTGGGAGGATCTCGACTTTATCACCAAACAGTTTCCAGAATTTATCCATTCTTGGGGACAAGAATGGCTTAGAGGGGGAGGAATTGTCACATATGGCAGGAGAAAGAAGGGTTTTAGAGGGAATTAGCTGAATGCAATGAGAAGATTGTTATAATGAGTGGAGTTGCATGATGAAGGCATGATTAGCTTAGATAGAACAAAGAAAAGGAATAACGGGAAGAAGGGAATATTGCACTGAATGAGAGAATGATTCTGAGTGGCTGATGTCATTTTTGTTGGGTAGCTAAAATTGTTATTATTTAGGGTGTAAATATTTTTGATTTTCTATGAATGAGAATATCTGAAACATTCTCCCAAACTTCTCTTCTTCCTCCTCTTTCTCTTCTCTTTTCTCTCCTCTATCTTCTGCTTCTTAATTAATTCCTTCCCTTTCTCTTAATTTCTATCTCTTACTCCTAATCTTTCTCTGTTTGAGTGTTGGATTGTTACATATGAGCCTATTGGCTTTTCCGGAATTGGCAACATCTCTAAAGAGTAGGATTAGAGTTGTACAATAATTTAAATTTGCTGAGAATAAGGCAGAAGATCGTCAAAGTTTTAGGGAATTGCAATGTTTTATTCCTAAGGGTATCAATCATAGGTTTTCATTGATTAGGTTTTTTCTGTGATGATTCATCACATTTTGATATCTAAATTATAGATATGGTCTCCTTGCAAGTGTCTTCTCATTTATAGAAGCGTTGCTTGATTTTCTCTAGTTTTTCATTGTACAGGGAGTTTTGTACATTAAATGAGAGTGAAATCTAGGTATCTGACAGAACCAGCAACTTCTGGGTATTAGCAGGTTTGGATTATTCATAGTGTTGATTATTTGACATCATCTTTAGTGTGACTGCCATCATTTACCCGTGGCAGAAAGCACTTCTGACACAAGGTCGAATGCTAATTTTATTATGCTAATGGGGCTCCATTTTTGTATTTTACATGTATGTGCGTATAGTAGTTGTCTATTTTTGGACCCTGCATACATATTTAGTTCTGCAGTGGGTCATTAATGTTTCACTCCCAGTTAAAATTTTTTTAAGAATATATGAGATCGTATTGCACTACTACTTGGTGTTGTGGCCGTAGTCAGTTCCCAACTATTTTTTCCTATGCTGCACTGAATCTTAATTAGAACTATGGACAGGAATAAAATGGTATTATTTATTCATAAACTAGGTTTGGCAGTTAATGTGCATTATGAGCAGCATTTTTTTGCAGCATTATCATATCATCTCCTGGTCATTTTCTTACAAGTCACAAAATTTTATTTTTAATTAAATATTTCAGCTATCAAAAATGGAGCGCAATGTGCAGTTAGCCAGACAACGTGAATCAATTTATTGGCATATAGCTTCACATGGTATTCCAAAGAGCCTGCATTGCCTTTGCCTAAAATTGGCTGAGGAATATGCTGTAAATGCCATGGCACGATCTCGTTTACCTCCACCTGAATATGTGTCTCGCCTGGCAGATCCGTCCTTTCATCATGTTGCTCTCGTAACTGATAATGTTCTTGCAGCATCTGTTGTCATTACTTCTACAGTCCAAAACTCAGCCAGTCCTGAAAAGTTGGTGTTCCACATAATCACTGACAAGAAAACTTACACTCCAATGCATGCATGGTTTGCTATCAATCCTATTAAATCAGCAGTTGTGGAAATTAAGGGATTGCACCAATATGATTGGTCTGAGGAAGTGAATACTGGAGTTAAAGAGATGTTAGAGATTCATCGCCTTATTTGGAGCCATCACTACACCAATTTGAAACAAGAAGATTTTCTACTTGAGAGAAAGCACAAAAGAAGTTTGGAGGCTTTAAGCCCTAGCTGTCTGTCCCTTTTGAATCACCTCCGAATTTATATCCCTGAGGTATTAGTAAAAAAAGTTCGTATGATGTTCTATGATTGAATGGATGATGTTGAATGTATGAAGTATTTAATAATGATAGATCTATCATTTGAATTTTATGCGCTGCACAGCTGTTTCCAGATCTCAACAAGATAGTTTTCTTGGATGATGATGTAGTAGTGCAACATGACATATCATCTCTGTGGGAACTGGAACTCCATAAGAAAGTTGTCGGTGCTGTTGTTAGCTCACTAGGCGGTGACAACTGCTGCCCAGGAAGAAGATACAAAGATTATTTGAATTTTTCTCAGTCAATAATTTCATCCAACTTTGACCCTGAAAGTTGTGCTTGGCTTTATGGCATGAATGTCTTTGATCTTGATAATTGGAGGAGAGCTAATATCACAACAAATTACCATAAGTGGTTGAAACATGTAAGTTTGCTTTGTTCCATCTCTTCATTATTCAGCAGCATTATAGTATATTTGGTTGTAACTCTCATGTTTTTTCTTAAGGTGGATATAACAATAGGCTTATTGCCATCTTTATGTGCATGGTCCAGAAAGAATATTGTTAGAGAAACAGAAACCAAACTTAATTTATTATGGAAAGTGCATTGAGTGATGCTGAATTGTTATCCTAATGATACAAATGGGCATGCAACATATTTACATATGCATATAAGTACATGATTGTTGTTTTGTATCATGGGAATAGGTAATTTAGGGTTAGATTGGTTTTGTAGAAAATTTGTGTATTTAATGCATCCCAATTTCACTAAGTATTTTCATGGTGGAATGTACACCTTACAAAATTCAGTTATCTTAATCCTATTCTAGTTGGAGTTGTCTACATGAACCATTTTCTATCATACTTGATTTAGGGCTATATTGAACTCCCTAATGATATGTCTATTTGGCTCCTTATCATAAAGAGTACCCAAATCTTATATTGGCTAACACCTACTGTGTATATCCTGCTTTAATTCGGGTGAGGGACTTCATATATAATCTGAGTAAAGTTGAAATCATTCACAAGAGAGAGTTTCATGCTGCTACTATAGATGACAGAAAATAGTGCATATATGCACCCTAATACCTTCATAACTCCACTTGCTATTATATATGTGTATGTGTGTGTATATGTATATATTATTTTACTTTTTTTCCTTGATGTCAGTTATCTTATATGCAGAGTGTTAAATATGAGTTTGAATTATGGCAACCAGGAGCGCTTCCAGCAGCCTTACTTGCCTTTGAGGGGCATGTGCATCCTATTGATCCTTCATGGCATCTGGCTGGGCTGGGTTATAGACCCCAAGAGGTTCACACAGAGACATTGGAAGCTTCTGCTGTTTTGCATTTCAGTGGCCCTGCAAAACCGTGGCTTGAGATTGGGTTCTCAGAGGTACAAAACTTATGGAATAGACATGTGAATTTTTCAAATAAGTTCATTAGGAAATGTAGAATTATCGAGTGAAGAGGACGAAGTGCTCTCCACTCATGTATTCATCTAAAAATCAAACGGAGTTACATGGTATGAGACCAGAGGGAAGAAGGTTTTGCCTTCAGTCTCTGCTCACACTGAGCTCTCCACTATATGATATTTAGTTATTTCTTGTCCATAATACAGAAGTAACACGCAGTACATCATAGGTCAGAATCTTCAAGTTTGAAGAGGGAATGGTCGTGGATGTATCTTTTTTAACATTGTATATTAATTTTAGCCAGGTGATTGAAATTGTAAGTCGATTGTGGATGCATATTATATATTTTAATTAGGTTTACTAAAATATACATATATATGTAAGGAGAGGTTTTGTTGTAATTTTTGTTGTTCGCTTATAGTTCTGGTTGATAAATGCGCGTAGGGGCATTAGCTGTTGGTAAGTCTACACTATTGAGTAAAGGGTGAGATGTCTTACTGGCACTGGATATACACAAAATTATATGGGTCCATCTCCGTTTCTGATGCCTGGAACATCAAGTACTCGTTCTGACGATCGCATGGGTGATGGCTGAAGTTGTACATTGACTATGGTAACAAATGTCTAGAATTAACTGAATTGGTTTCAGAAAGAATAGTAAAACCACGTGATTAAGATTGTGTTGTCATTGTGATTAGTTTGTTGGTAATTAGCAGTCAATAATTAAAAGATTAGTAAATGAAGAAATGTTAACTGTTGGAAATATCAATACGATTTTGAATTGTTAATTGTTGAAAAGCCCACACTTTTTTTTTTGAAGGAAAATGATGCTATTTTAAATCAAGAAGAAAAAGTCATATTACAATATGTATGAATGTCAATAATCAAGTAGCTTAACATATTTTCTATATAAAATGTGTTGAGTTGAATCAAATATAAATACATTTAAATTATCAAGAATATATACATAATTTAATTTAACACTCAAATTCAAGTTAAAGTATTATTTTAACTTCCACTTTAACAATGTCTTTCAACACTTAGGTTGGACAACTTGTTTCAATCTAATGTCTATTTAAAATATGAGTAAGTACAATTATTTAGGACTATATTTTAAGACATTTTAAACATAAAATCTTAATTAAGCATCACTCCAATCACTTTTTAAAATTTTGTCTTATCATACTTTAACTTTATAATTTCATTTTAATCTATTTTAGTTGATATTTTAAATTTATTTTTATCATTAAAAATATATTAACGCAAGTTTTAACCAATTAAATTCAATAAACATATATTCTTTAGCAAAATTCTAAAATATGTCCTAAGCCTCTTTATTTGTAATTCTTCATTTCAACCATTTTCAATTATCAGTTTAAGTCCATTTTCATCATTTAAATCATTAAATAAAATGATTTAAATGATGAAACCAATTGAACAAGCATTCTTTAATAAAACTCTTTTCCATAATCCTAAACCTTACTAATCAATTTCAACTTCAACTTAACCCAAGCTAATCAATTATTCAACCATAAAATTATTATTTACTCATCAAATAAACATCATACATGTCAATTTCAACAATTATAACATGCTACATCAAATACCCAAACTTCACATAACCCTAAATTCATCAATTATGTCCATTTCAACCAATCAACTAACAAATTATCAAGTATTAATCATTTCAACTTCATTACTACCAATTTAAAATTTTAAACATACTTTCTCTCTTTAACTACTTTAAACATAATCATAAAATCAATTAAAATAAGGTTGAAGTAGAAAATTTTTACTTAAATCCTAAGTAAATCATCAAAATCCACTTAAATCCTCTTAAAATTTCTTGTGAATTTGGTATATATATATAAAAGCTCACTCTCTTCCTATTTCTCTCTCAACCTCATGTTCAAAAGAGAAGAAGAAGAAAACTTTGATTTTTTATTCTTGCTTATTTTCCATCTATAAATATAATTATATTAATTATTCATTTAATTAATTAATTAATTAATTTTACTTTAATTCTCCGCCACAAATTCCCTTCTTCCTTTGACTTTTTTTTCTTTTTTTAATTATTATAATTACCTCTTTCTCATCCATAATTATTCACTGCCTACTTATACTTTCTTTATATATTACACATATTTAATGTATATGTATATATCTTATATATTTTACTTATATTTTACATATATCATTATGTACATATTTATATAATGTGTATATATTATGTATATGTAAAATATATTTAATATATATATTTATCTATATACTTATATATATCATTATACCATATGTACACATCAAATATACCATATACATTATATATCAAGTATAATATATATATAATTTGTAATACCCCAATGTGTGCCTTGGAAGTTTGAATATAATTGTTGTTTGTTTGAAGAATGTGTATATGTTATGTTGAAAAGGAAAGAAATTGGAAAGAGAATGTTTATGTGTTGTTTGGAAGGAAAGCATTGTGTAGAGAGAAATTGTATATGTTGGGTATATGGTAATATATATAACATATATGTTAGTTAAAGTGCATAGTCAAGGAAAGAAGATATTTTAAATTGTTAAGTGTAAAATTACCAAAGTGGGCAAGAGATGATAATAAGGACAAAGAGTAAAAGAAAGTCAAAGATTGGAAAAGGATGTGTGGTGGAGATTTGTTTATTTATTTATTTATTATTATTATTATTATATATGTATAGGATAAGAACGAAGAAGAGGAAAGTCTTTCTTTCTTTCATTCCTCTCCTTCGTCTTCTTCTTTTCTGTTTGGACGAGAGAGAGAGAGAGAGAGAAGCGAGAGAGAGAGAGAGAGAGAGAGAGAGAGAGGTGATTTTTGCTTCTATTTGCATCAAAGATTAAAGGATATCAAGAGATTGCTAGTGGATATTGAAGATTTGGCTAAGAATCCAAGTAAGTACCTCTTTCTTTGAATTGATTTCTATGGATTGAATTGGGTTTTGATATGATTAAGGTGTGATGTTGAGTTGAGAAATTGTATTGTTGTTTGATTTTGGGAAGTGTTGGAGTTGAGATTGTTTTAGAGTTTTGAAGTGTTACATGATGTTTTGCTTGAGTTTGCTTTATTATTTCCTTAGATCTTCATATGGTTGATGTTTGTTGGGATTTTAGGCTTTGGATTGAGATTTTGGCCGAAGGCAGAAGACTTCTGGATGCCACGCCCGTGGCCTTGGTTGGCCATGGCCGTGGCCATTGGTACTTGTTGATGCCATGGCCGTGGGAGGATGGAACATTTTGGGCAGAAGTGGATTGTATCCCACGCCCGTGGGGATTTAGTTGGCCACGGCCGTGGGCTACTATGTGTGATGTTGAATGATATTTTATGATTTAAAGGTCTAGTAAGAAGTTATTAAGTGATTAAATGATACTAGAATTGATGGATTGTATTATTTGTGGATTAGGGTTTGATATAAAGTGAATTGCCCTAATTTGGGAAGTGAAGAATCTTGGAAAAAGAAAGTGTTGATAGGGTGTGGAGTATTATTGAGGTAAGTACAAACTTACCTAGATGCATTCTTTTATATGATTTTAAGATTTAAGATAATGTTAAATAAATGATTATATTGTTAATCTAATGTGACTTGTATAGTGTGAAAGAGAAGAGGATCATTCAACAAGGTATGAGCTATGCAATTTATTATGATAAACACTTTTATGAAGAATTACTTTGATGTACTTTATAATGTAATGGCAATGGTGCTATATGTATAATGTGAATGATATGATTGAGTAATGAAGTGTACATTTGATTAATGTAATTGATGTTGAACATTATAATGATGATGCATAAGATTGATATGATGTGTATTCAAATTATATGGTAATGCAATTGATTGTGCATACTTGAGTAATGAATGATTATGTATATAAATATCAAAGGTGAAGTATGAAATGTATGAAATATGGAATATGAATGGTATGATATTGTGATGAAATATGAAATGTGAATTGAGATGTGATGATGTATAAAGCCATTGTGATTGGCTATGATGAATAAAGCCATTGTGATTGGCTATGATGATGCAAATGGAATAATGGAGGCATGATTGCCTAATGAATTATGAATTGTGAAATGAGAAATGATATGAGATATGAAATAAGATGAAATGATGTGTGTCTAATATGTTGATTCAATTTTCAGAGTTCTGTATTTGGCGGCATGCCTATGAATCATTGGATAGGTGAAATGGGATGGCCCGTAAACCGATTCCAATTGAATCACCGGATAGGCGAAATGGGATGGCCCGTAAGCCGGTTCCAGTTGATAAATGAGAAATGTGATGTTTATGAATCATTGGATAGGCGAAATGGGATGGCCCGTAAGCTGATTCCAATTGAAATTTAGTAACAGTCTAGCCTGGTTGAGGATCTCCTCAAGTTGTTGAGTTGATGGTCCAAGAGACTGGGTCTGTTACGCTATCCATGGATAGAGATATGATATGATATATATTGCCTACGGGGCTAGACACATGGTGTCACTATGGACCAAAGTAGTAACTCTGATCTTTGAATCACATATTAGCGTCTTTTGGGCCCGAGTCTGTCTTTGTTGTCAATGTGATATACAAGTATTGAAAGAAATGAGTAATGAGATCTATGGTTGACTTCATTGGAATTGTGAATCATGATTGATATGATATATAATGTGAGTATTGGTGATGGATTGTGGTTGTTAATAATGATTGTCTTTTTGGAAAATGTGGTTCATGAATGGTAAATTGTGAATAAAGTGATGTTATGAAATATTATACATGAGGTGTGTATTGATATATTGACTATGAGTAATATTAGTGGTTTATGGTTGGTGATAAAGACTTGTATATATGTATGTAATATGTGAGTGTAGTTGATACTAATGAAAAGTGCAATTAATAATGAAAACATGTTAAGAATTTATTAATATGTGAAATTTCTATAAGATATGTTCGTATGTTATGTTTGTATTACTAAGCTCTCGGCTTAGCGCGGATGTTTATTCGTGCAGGTGTCTATGTGAAGGATATGAGTTGTCGAGACCAACTAGAGGGTGATGCATACATGTATAATCATTATTTATGATGTATTTCTGACAAGAATATATGTATATGTATAAATGAAGTTTTGATAAAAATAAGAATATGTATATACATAAGATCATTAAGAATATAATGATTTGTAAATGTTCTTTAAATTAATGTATTGTGATTTGAATTATGTTAAAGGTTTTTAAAATATGACAAAAAGTGACATCCTTATACTGTATATACTTACTGTATGTATACTAGGTGTATGTATAGTACTTATATGGAGTATTAGGGTGTTACAATTATTCCTTTTTAACTGTAACGACCCTCCCCGACCAGGTCGGCTGCCCAGCCCACTAGTGGCTTACGGCCCGGCCTTTTCACCACCTGGGCATGGAGTCCGCAGGAGGCAAGCGATCGCTACAGTACTGGACAGCCCTCGCGGCCCACCCAGCAGGATTTGTTAATTTGGCCCCAAGGGGTCGCCTCCCTGGATCGAACCCCTGACCTCTAGCAGAAATGGTACTGGATGGTTCTCGCTGGCTCTCTTAAGTGGGAGGTCAGGGGTTCGATCCAGGGAGGCGACCCCTTGGGGCCAAATTAACAAATCCTGCTGGGTGGGCCGCGAGGGCTGTCCAGTACTGTAGCGATCGCTTGCCTCCTGCGGACTCCGTGCCCAGGTGGTGAAAAGGCCGGGCCGTAAGCCACTAGTGGGCCGGGCAGCCGACCTGGTCGGGGAGGGTCGTTACACTAGCAGAAATGGTACTGGATGGTTCTCGCTGGCTCTCTTGAGTGGGAGGTCAGGGGTTCGATCCAGGGAGGCGACTCCTTAGGGAGCCAAATAAACAAATCCTGCTGGGTGGGCCGCGAGGGCTGTCCAGTACTGTAGCGATCGCTTGCCTCCTGCGGACTCCGTGCCCAGGTGGTGAAAAGGCCGGGCCGTAAGCCACTAGTGGGCCGGGCAGCCGACCTGGTCGGGGAGGGTGGTTACATAATTAATATACATAATATATAATACATAATATATATTATATATATATGCAATATATATTTAATGAATATAAATACCCATATATACAATTAATGTGTATCTTGTATACAAATTAACTATGCCTTATATGTGTATTAAATATAACAATACAAAACTCTAAGTTAACCATAATTATACTATTGTTATTATAGGTATAAATTGTTATGTGAACAAAATTAAATACATAATATAAAACCCTTCATTAACCATCTTCTAATCTGTAGTTGATCTTGAAATTATATAGCTCACTCAACTTGATCTATCTTGCTCATCTAATCTATGCGTTAAAAATAAATCTAACATGCTAAGCAATGTTTAGTAGTACTTACATATTCATAATTTGCCAAAAATTATAACATAAGAAAATAATTGAAATAATGTATGCAACTAAAATTGCAACTTTAACATAATAACATGATTTAAAATCAATTAGAAGCAAGCTAACTTATCTTAATATTAATAAGTTTGAGATTCACATAATTAATGAAAATTATTTATTTTGTACAATTTTCTTATCTTGATAAATTTCATTTGTTTTGTCCTCACACCCTTAATTTTAAATTCTAAGTTTAGATAGCGGATTAATAGTGATAAGTAAATATCCAGTAATATCAGTTAATATGGCCAATGACCTAGTAATGAAAAAATGTTCAGTAACAATAATGACACAAAATATCCAGTAACAGTAGCAACACAGAGTGTTCAATAGCAGTAAAGACATCAACCCTCTGGCTAGCCGTTCAATTGAGAAGCTAGGTTTAATATTAGTATGATTATTTTCAATCAATATTACATTTATAATATCACTTTGTTAAAATCAATCACTATTCTATAAAAAGAATATACTTTCCTGCACTTTTCTTCTTTATCATTCAAATGTCTTCACTTTAACCATACATGTAAAGAAATATTTTTTAAATTAAATTCAAAAATATTTTATTTAAAATATATTCACCGGACATATTATAAACAATCATTTTAATTTCAAAACCTTAAACTTTCTCAAACTAAGCTTACATAACCTTAAATTGAAAACTTTTAAAATTCAAAATTTTTTTAAACTTAGTTTTTGTTTAAAAACAACATATGCTTTTTCTTAATCAATTATGAATTTAAAATTAATTTCTTTAAGAATTAGTTCCATTAATATCTCTAAACCGTAAATTTTCCAAAACCATAAATTAACTTTTTCATGGATCAAAAATTATTTTAAACATAATTTTAGGCTAACAACTAGACAAATTGTAACACCCCTATACCCCGTATACATACACAGCATGCTATTACGATCGTAATATACGTATATTGAATATAGGAATGCCACGGTTTACTAAACAAACGACTCACTTCTTTTACAATAAGAGAAGCAAACTCAAAACATTTAAGTTATCTTTTGAAACACAGTAAATAAAACATTTATTCAATACACAGCGGAAAATATAACAATATTTACAAATACATATACATCAAAATTCAAGTTTTACAAAACATAAAATTTATACATGTTTGGCAGTTAGTCTTTGATCTTTAAGTCCTCTATTAACTCTTCAGAATCTAGACTCGACTTGGTCTAGCTGAACTCTCTGGTTCTACTTTGTTACCTGCGCGATGAACCACAATCGCGCTAAGCTATAGGCTTAGTGGTACAAACTACAATAATATTATACTATAATGAAATGCAAATGTCATACCTTCAAACATATAAACAATTCTCAAGAATCTCATTATTTATTTATTTCATCATTCATAAATCACATTGGACCTCAACCCGGCTAAACTCGAGGAGATCCTCAACCCGGCAAGACTGTTACCCGTAATAGACCCAGTCTCTTGGACCTCAACCCGGATAAACCAGAGAAGATCCTCAACCCGGCAAGACTGTTACTGTTTTTGAGGCTTACGACCCAGTCTTTTCACCCCAAAAACATCATATTTCACATATTTCACATTTCTCAACTGGAATCGGCTTACGACCTGGTCTTTTCACCTATCCAGTGATTCATAGGCATGCCGCCAAACCCAGAACTCTGAAAATTAAATAACACATTAGACACACAATTCATTTATAAATTTCATTCTCATTTCCTCATCATCATTTAGGCAATTATGCCTCAATCATCTCATTTGCTTTATTATCATTATAGCCAACATCCATGGCTTCATATCTCATCAATAGAGTATACATAATTAATTGCATTGAATATCATCATCTAGGAAAACATGCCCCATTTATTTCATTTGAATCATCATAACCAATCACATTGGCTTCACAACTCATTATATCTCAATTCACATTAAAATAATTCATCAAAATCAATTGCATTGCACATACCTTTTGAATGATCATCATATCATCATATCTTTCACATTTCCTATTTCCTTTTTCATTACATCATCATAACTTTAGAATCTTCAACATATATTCCACAAAGTTTACATTATGCAAAACATAACATTATTAACATGCATCAACAATGCAATAGATTTCTTAACACATTTACAATCAAATGTGTTAAGTCTCAAGGTCATATAAAGGTATGCAATAATGTAGTTTGTACTTACCTCAAAACCAACTCACACCAATCTATACACTTCCTCCTCCAAGAATCCTCAACACTTAGATTAGGGCAATTCAACTTCTTCAACACCTAAACCAAAGGTAATCATACACACTCACTTAGAAATACACATGAAGTAGTAAGGCTAAAAACCAACTAGGGCAAACTCTACACATGACACGCTCAACAACACGGGCGTGTCCCTGACTGTGCCCTAACTCCACAACACAGAAGCTTTGACACGCTCAGAACCACGGGCGTGTCACTGAACGTGTAATACATTCTGTCTCACAGAAACATTGACACGTCCAACAACACGGGCATGTTCATGGCCGTGTCAAACCTTCACCAACACAGTAGCTATGACACTCTCAGTGACATGGGCATGTCACTAGACGTGTAAATGCTACTGCAATACAGAACCAATGACACGCCCAAAGACTTGGCCGTGCTCATGGGCGTGTCAGGCCAAAATTACAGATTCCGGCAACAACAACCTCACATCCAACAATCCTCTTACTTCCACCATTTTCCACTTCAAACAAACTTAACTAAACACACCCAAAAATCATAACAAACTTGCAAAAACACCAAAACAACCCAAAGCATACATCAAACACAAAACCATAATCATCACCACAAACCCAAAACACAACCACAACACTTTTCTTCCAACAAACTTACTCTTTCCTTCAATCCAACCCCAAATTCCAAAATCAACTGAATCAAACACTCTTAAACACACCATAATCAAACAAACACAACCTCAACTCACAAACTCACCAACTCAAGGAATAAGAATCAAGTGGAAAACTTACCAAGGATGAAGAAACTCTTAAATATCCAACTTGATCACTTGAAAACTTCTTTCAATCTTGAGCTTGGAAGATCAAATCTCTCTCTTGCTCTCTTGCTATGGAGTGCCGGCCAAAACAAAGAAAAGAAAAGAAAAGGGAGGTGAACCACGAAGAAGAAAGAAAGAAAGAAGAAAGCAAAGAAGACAAAGTCAAATTCTCATCCACTATCTCCTCAAAACCCTCTCCTCCAAGTATTTAATATTAAAATATTCTAAATATCTCCATCCACTTCCACTCACTCAAATTCCACTTAATTAACTTAATTAATTTAAAATCATCAACTAATCATCTTTTGACTTCACCTTTTGACTTGTATATGTTGTATATATTTCCATATATACAACATATACACTCTCTCTTTAATTCTTTTCTCTTTTCAATTTTTTCATATACCTTAAATCCAAATTCAACAATAATTACTTCAAAACTTCTAAGGCATATTTTGGGATGTTACACAAATACACTTATTTCTACTCATTTATGAAATTTTAATTAGTTATTTCACTAAATAGTTCCATATCCGATTCTAAGCCCTAAACTTGCCATAACCCTAAATTGATTCTTTTATGAATCAAAAATTATTTTAAACATAATTTTAAACTAAAAAATATACATATACACTTAAAATTATTCAAAAATTAATTCTAACCAATTTTTTGCTTCACTTAGTTCCATATTCAAAATTTTCCTCTTAACAAATTCAATTAACTAATTTCATCACAAAAATTCAGTTAAAGTGATGAAAGTAATTTATATAATCCATGAAAATCAACAGAAAATAAAAGAATGGAAAATTATCAATATACAAGTACAAACCTCTTTACAAAGTAGCACTTTCCCTCTCTTTCTTGAATTTTCTTTGATTATTCAGTGATGATTTTAGTGTTTCTCACCTAATCTAGTGAATTCTCTAAAATTTTGAGTTATATGCAAAGTTCCTTTGATTTTTAGTTATGTTGTTGGAAGGAGGAAGAAATAAAATATGGCTATGGTGGAAGAAGAGGAATTCGGTTTTGATGGGGGAAGAAGAAAGAAAATTCTACTCATATATATATAATTTAGGGTTTTATAAGATCTGGTGCTCACATTAAAACTTCAATACACCTACTTTCTTAAATTATTTCTAATCTAACTTTTAATTCCATAAAACCATAAAAATAATTTCTTTAATTAATTTAAAGCTCTATTATCCATATCTCACATCCTAATTTCAGAAAAATCTAATTTTAGGTTAACAGGGCATTTCTGTAAAGCTTTATCCCTTAAAAATCCTTTTTCAAAAATACTGATTAAATTCATACTCGGATTTAACTTTCAACCTTTTAAGGCTTAACTAACCCTATTTTTCCATCTATTTTAAATATTTGAGTCACTCTCAATATTATATAGAGTTCAATATCTATATAATTTAGAAATCATTCCTTAAAAATTTGAAACATCACAACTTTCTTCCTATTAAGAATTTTCATCCTCGAAATTCATCTATTTAAGGTGTTTGAAATAGTTGAGGATACTATTGTTTTATTATCTCTTTGCTTTCCCATGTGGCTTTCTCAGTTGAGTGGTTTCTCCACAACACTTTTACAGGAGGGATGCATTTTTTTTTTCGCAATTCCTTGATTTCCCAAGCTAAGATAACCACTAGTTCTTTTTCAATGGATTTCACTTGTAACATATGTAAGGAAAAGATTTGTATCTTTTTAAGCATTGATATATGGAATACATTATGTATTTTGGCCAATTTTGAAGGTAAAGCTAGTCTATAGGCTACTGGTGTAATATCCTCATATATGCCCTAGAAATTTTGATTATGTTGTTGATGTTGTTGGTATATATTGGAAAGTGAATGTTTGTGTATATGTGTGTTTTGGGGAAAGAAATAGGGTTTAGAGACGAATGTATATGTTGTGTATATGATGATTTGATGTGGTTGTAATGTGTTGAATTTGATTATAAGCCAAAGAGTTAATTATTAATGGTTTTGGATTGAAGATGGTAAGTAGGTGGAGATTGATTTTGAGAAAATGGGAGTGATGTTGTATTTTTAGGGTTTTGGTTTGGTATGAATTTAATGTATGGTTATTGTGATTACTAGGGTGAATATGTAAGATATGTGTTTATAACATGAATTGTATCCATTTGAATGAGATGATTGTTGTGTAAAAAGGGTGTAAATGCTTTTAGAAGGGTGTTGGCCATTTTTAGGGTTGTGTATTTGAGTGACACGGCCAAAACAAAGGAGAGACACGGCCAAGCCAAGTGATTTTGGGCGTGTTGGATTGCTTTGAGAGAGACACGGCCGTGTCTAGTGCCCGTGTTCACTACTGGATTTTTGGTGTTGGGAGACACGGCCACTAGCTTGGCCGTGTCCTATGCCCGTATCTGTTACTGTGATTTGTTCGTTGAGAGACACGGCCACAAGCTTGGCCGTGTCCCTTGCCCGTGTTGCCTACTGTCAATTTAGGTTGAGAGACACGGCCACAAGCTTGGCCGTGTTCCTCAAGTGGCTGCCCGTGTCCCTCAAATGTGTGGGTTAGGGTTTTTATACTTTGTTCTATTTGCATTGTTTTGGTCCTTTTAAGGTAAGTTGGTACCTTAACCTAAACCTAAACCTAAACATATTTAAACAATGATTGACCTAAATAAATGCATATGGAAGATCTTAAAGCTATGATGATGATATGGAAAGAAAGAAGGCATGTTTGCCTAAATGTGATGAGAATTTGAGAATGGAAATGGTAACTATATAATAAATGAATTGTTTGTTTAATATGTTATTCAGTTTCAGAGTTCTGGATTTGGGTGGCATGCCTAAGAAATGATGAAAGGTAACAGTCTTGCCGGGTTGAGGATCTCCTCAAATGTGTTGAGTTGATGGTCCAAGAGACTGGGTCTGTTACACTATGAGAATTGTGAATATGAGATATATGATTTGTAACAGTCTTGCCGGGTTGAGGATCTCCTCATATGTGTTGAGTTGATGGTCCAAGAGACTGGGTCTGTTACAGTATCCATGGATAGAGATACATGTATATATATTGCCTACGGGCGTGATTATTGTGATTATGAACCAAAGCAGTAACTCTGAACTCTGAATATCGTATTAAATACTTGTTGGGCCCATAGGTGTCAAGGTTATATGAATGTCCTAAATAATGTTATGAGTTAATGAAATGAGATGTTGTATATTGAGTATGATTGATTAATGATGAATGTGGAAAGATGTTGATATGTGGTATGCTCATATGACTATGATTTGTGAAATGCATAATTATGTGGTTAACTTTATATTTATGATGTTGATCTTATCAATAACATATGTGGCATTGCATTACATTAAAGCATACCATTAGCATGTTTTATCTTACTAAGCCCTTGGCTTAGCGCGATAGTGTTCAATCGCGCAGGTGATAGAGTTGATAGAGTTGAACCTGAGGGTTCTTCGAGACCGAGTGAGAGTAGACGTTGAAGTGTTGATTTGGAACTTAAAGATCAGAAGAGACTTTCCAATCATGTATACTTCTTTTATATTTTGTAAAGTATTGGTTTTAATGTAAATATATGTATAACTATAAACATGGATTTGAAAGAGTTTATACATGTAAATATTTTATAAAATTCCGCTGCGTATTAACTAAATGTAAATATATCTATTTGGTTTTGTATTACAACTTGATTACTTATTTTTCTATAATGTATACAACTGAAAGATTATGGTATTGTTTAAAATGTTTTGGATGTAAAGAAAATCCGTAGCATCCCTATGTTTAGTGCATGTATACTACATTGTGGTGTTTGTAGTGTGCATATATTAAATGTGGGGGTGTTACAACTGGAACCACATGTTTAAGTATTTTGTATGGTCTAACAAACCTAGGACTTAGTTTTCCTCTTTTGCCAAAATAGTGAACTTTCTTCCGTGACAATACTTTCAAAAGTACTTTGTCACCCACATTGTATTCAATGTCCCTTCTTTTCAAATATGCACAGTATTTTTGTCTGTCTACTATAGTTTTTAGTCGATCCTTTATAAGCTTTACCTTATCTTCTATTTTTCTGATAAGATCAAGTCCCGCAAGCTTTCTCTCACTTAATTTTGTCCAATAGAATGGAGTTCTTCATTTCCTTCCATATAGTGCCATACTAACACTTTTTTGGTAGCTTTTTTTAAGCAAATTCTACTAATGATAAATGTTTGTCCCAACTATCTTTAAATTCAATAACACATCTTATAATTATATTTTTAAGTATTTGTATCACCCTCTCCAACTGGCTATCAATTTGTGGATGAAATGTAATACTGAAATGGAGTCGAGTACCTAACATTTTCTGAAAATTTCCCTAAAATCTCAAAGTAAAGCATGGGTGTTGATTAGATATGATAAACTCTGGCACTCTATTAAGTCTGACTATCTCATTTATATACAATTCTTTAAGTTTATCCAATGAATTATCAGTCCTAATTAGAAGAAAATGAGTTGACTTAGTTAATCTGTCAACAATCACCCAAATTATATCATGCTTTTTCTGGGTATTCGGAAGACTAGTCACAAAATCTATAGTGGCCTTATTCCATTTTCATTCTGGTATTGAGATGAGTTGCAGAAAATCTGATGGTACTTGATGTTCTGCTTTGACCTGCCGACATACTAAGCATCTAGTTATATACTTGGTAATGTCTCTTTTCATACCAGGCCACCGATAAAAAGGCTCCAAATCCTGATACATCTTGTTGCTTCTTGGATGCATAGTATATTTAGTATTGTGAGCTTCTCTACAAATATTCTCCTTTAACTCCTTTACATCAGGAACATAAAGTCGATTCTTGAAGTATAAACTATGATATTCCAAAATAACATAGCTTGATCTTTCACCTTTATGTACTTGTTCTATCACTTCTAGCAGCTTTTGATTCATTTGATGGGCCTCTATAACTTTTTGCTTAAGGGTTGACTCAATTCTCAGTTATGTCAATATAACACATTATGTTATTTTTGATTATATAACTTAAATATTACATTTTCTTTAAAACATATTAACTTATTACCTGCCAAAGTCTTTCGACTTAAAGCATCTGCTACCTCATTAGCTTTTCCAAAATGGTAATCAATGATACAATCATAATCTTTGATTAATTCCATCCATTTTCTCTTCCTTAAGTTAAACTCTTTCTAAGTATGTAGATATTTCAAACTTTTAGATCAGTATAAACATAACATCTTTCACTGTACAAGTAGTATCGCCAGATCTTGAGAGCAAATACAATGGCTATTAGCTCTAAATCATGTGTGGATAATTTAACTTGTGAGGTTTCAATTTCCTAGAAGCATAAACAATCACTTTGCTTTTCTGCATCAGTATACAACCAAGTCCCTAATAATAAGCATCATGTACATTACATAATCTTTAACTAGAGTTGGTTGTGTCAAAATAGGTGCTTCTATCAATATAGCTTTTAATTGTTCAAAACTAGTTTGATATTGATCATCCCATTTGAATTTAGTTTCCTTTCTAAACAGTTTAGTCAGAGGAAGTGCTATCTTAGAAAATTCTTGTACAAATCAAATTATACCTGAACATAACTAAATATTCAGTTCTGATTCAATGAACCTAAATTCCTACTCTACTTCATGAACATATTTTATTTTTTAGCTAATGGGTGATGAAATATTGATTGTGTAGTTTTAGCTTATTGATATTGATCAACAATCATTTTTTATTACCTTGATATCGAACAAAACAATACATTCATTAAGCAATTGTTTAATATCACATTATTGTTCAACTCTTTAATCATTCATTCTACATCAATTGTGATTAATGTCAATTCATATCACAATATGTATATTATTTGAAATTGAATGAAGAAAGATTTATGATTTTTATATATATTGCAACAAGTTGATGCATCGAGAAATTATAGTACTGCTAAAATTAATGGATAAGACACAACGAGTGTTGTAGATTGTACAATTATTGTAAACTATGAGCAGAAAAGTGAATTCAAGAGAAAACTCACTAAAATAATAGGTCTCACGAGCTCCTTATTATTATTATTATTATCATTTTTTATTGTTAGATTCTTGAGAGAGGTAAGCAAAGGATGATTCACTAGCTCTTTTTTTTCTGTTAGATTCTTAAGAGACACAACAAAATAAATATGGGTATGTAAATCAAATTTGTGTATAATAATATAAAGGGTGGTATAGTCTTTTAATCGAGTTTAATAATAAAAATCAAATTTTAATTTTATGATAGAGGTTTGTTAATAAATTGAGGTGTATTAATAGTTTTTCTAGCGTGTAAATATCTCGACCTATTATTTCACAATTTAGCTTTGAAAGTACCTACTTGGGGCTATGAAAATATAAAGTCTTTCACTACAATACATACTTGAATTACAAACAATATTTACTAGCAAAAATAATCCATTACTATTTACCAACAGATCACCGATATAATACTCAAGAAATTAAGAGAAATAAATTTTGAAAAATTCAAAAATAGAATACCGATTGAATATAGGTTCATTGGCAAATATGGCACCAAAGTCTATTGACCTAACACAGTGACAAAAAGTAAATGTGGTCAACAAATATGGCATAAAAGGCACTAATAGTTGCCGACTAAATTTCTCAAAAGAACATGAATCAGTCGATAACTTTGGAACTAAAGAGATGGCACCACCAATTTGTTGCATTTATTACTCAGCAAGAAAGTGCATATATCAATAAATTTTCAAAATTTACTGAGTGATTCACATATCAGTCGACATATTTTTTAAGAAACTCAAAAGGATAGAATTTTTTGGCAGTTGATAGTATCCACTAATAAGAAATATGAAAGTAAGTTTAATATTATTTTTAATCAAAAGACACATTTATCGGGAGATATGACTTGTGGTAAGCAAATCTTACAATTTGGTAGGATTTCTTAGCACCTTAATTAGCAAGCGCTCGTCTCTTTAGTTAGTGTGTGTGTGTATATAAGATGACATATTTGCTAAGAGATTGAACATTTTGTATTCAAATTGTTGTAGCACAGTATGAACCCCTAATTTTGCACATGGATCAAAGCCTTCATGATGACAGTTCCAACACAACAAAAATCACATGAATCGAACACTAGACAAACTTGAATGGAGCTAAATTGAGTAGCCTATAGGAAGGGGCCAACGTGCAGGCATTGGCAACCATGCACTGTCGAAGGTTATATGGCCACCGTGTTGCTGCAATGATGTACTTATGAATTTTTGACCTTTTACCCCTTTGGCTTTTTCTGTAAATAGCAAGCTTTCTTCAAATTCCAAACCATACCAGAAAGGCAAGTAATCTCTATTTGCTACCTTTCTTTCTTCTCTTCTTCCTCTTTTTTAGCTTTTCAAGAAAAGGGCTCTTCTTCTGTAAGTAAAAGGTCCTTTGTCTTTGGTTTGGACCATCTAAAGCCTAGCCATGAAGGCAGCAATGCTTATTTTGAGCTAAGTCTCGCATAAAAGTATCAAAGTCACTTTGCCATTCGAAGGCTACGCTCAGTTCAAGCAAAATGATTTTGTTTAGAGTCACAACTTAAATTTATTTATTTTTGAAGAATGGAAAATTTAAGAAAAACCCTCAAAGTTGACTCTAACCATATCATAAGGATAAATATCACTAGTCTTAAACTAAAGGATGGATTCAGTTGCTAGGCTTTAGTTTAAGTTTAGTACAAATGATTTAGTCTTAAATTAAATAAAAAATTATAAAATTTATTTCATGAAAATGATAATTATAAATATGAAATGACATTTTGTGATGCATAAACAATATATGACATCCATTCATCCAAAATAATTAAAAGCAAAGATAAAAGTAAAGTTTGAAATTAAAATTAATTGACAATTTAAAAGTCCAATATAGGAGATCCCAACTCTAATCTTATAGATTCTAGAATGGGCATACATTCACTAAAGAAATTAAATAGAGCAAACAAAGTATATATAAGAAGAGAAAGAGATAAAAGAATTATAAACAAGAAAAGGAGAATTTTATGATTAAATGGACTTTACACTTAGATTGACATTCCAAGTAAACATGGATATCCTATTTGATTGAAAATTAAAGTTCATGCAGTTCTAACTATCTTGGAATGTTGATTTTAACTCAAAATTTTTGTTTTCCTAGTCTAATTTAGGCTAACCTAATGTCTAAGTTTAATTTTAGGTTAACTGCTTAAATATAAGTCTAAAGGTTCAAACTTTCTTAGTGTGAACTGTCTAGTACTCGCTTCTTTAGTGAGCTTAGGTGCTCGGTCCATGCTCGAGTGCTCATTTTCTTTAAGCAATCTTAAGCTAGTAGCTTCACTAGCAACTAAAAAATCCTAAGCAATTGTGAAACTTCGGTTTGGCCATATGCTCAAACCTCCACCACTAAAGGTACCAAAGAAGGTAAAAACCTAATCAAGAATCCCTTTTCTTTTAATTTAATGAATAGGCTTTATGAACTCCAAAGGTCATCCTTTGGGCTTTAAAATCAAATAAATTGGACTTAAGACTTGAACTAATCAAAATTTAAAATCATTTCCAAAATTAGGGTTTAAATCTAAAAATCCATTTTTTGAAAGTAAAATTCAATCTAGACTTGGGTTTGAACAGTTAAACCTAAAGATTCAACTTAGACTTAGGTTTAACTAGTTACACCTAGACATTTAACTTAGACTTAGGCTTAAACAATGAAATCTAAAAATTCAATCTAGACTTAGGTTTAAATAGTTAAACCTAAAAATTCAATCTAAACTTAGGTTTAAACAATCAAACCTAAAGATTCAACACAGACTTAGGTTTAAACAACTAAACCTAAAAATTTAACTTTGATTTATGTTTAAACAGCCAAAGTAACACCCTATACCCTATATACATATCATACATATACTCCATATATGTACCATAGCATATAAAATATATGGATGTCACGTTACAGTATTGTTTAAACTCTTACCTTTCCACTCTAAATAATATATTTTGTAAAAGAACATTTTAAATTATCAAATCTCATTCTTAAAAAGTAACATTTCCAAAATCATTATACTTTTCATTTAATTACATATATACATATATACATTGTGTTTCTAAAATTCACTTATATACATATACATGGGATCAAAATACAACATAATATATTGTACAAGCATGCACCACCTTCTAGTTGGTCTCGTAATACCCTTAGTTCTGTGGCACAATTCTCCAACTTTCGGATAAGCAATCTACTTATATGCACGATTCACACAACCACGCTAAGCTCGAAAGCTTAGTGGTACATATAAACAACATATACATTCATTATAGAAAATCACACTTATAACACTAACATAATTTATCATCATATTCTTTCCTCATTTACCAATCCACATAAACACATACACAAGCATGAGCCCAAATAAACTAATACATTATTCAAATCCCAGAGTCACTGTTTTGATCTCTGTTGGCACCTAGTGTCTAGCTCAAAGGTAAGTGACGCCCAACGTCTAGCCCGAAGGCAAATCATAGCGATGCCCAACATCTAGTCTGAAGGAAAAATCATATATCAGTGATGCCCAGCATCTAGACCAAAGGAAAATCAAATAATTGCTCAAAAGCTAGCCCTGAAGGCAAATAATGAGGATAACCTCATAGGCATGCCGCCAAACACAGAACTCTAAAAATTGAATAACATACTAGGCACACAATTATTTCATATTGCTCATTATCAATCTCTTTCTCATTTTCTCATAATCCATTAGGCACATTGCCTCTTTAATCATTATCAATTAGGCACATTGCCTCATTTTCTCATTATCAAAGTCATATCATTTCATTTCATCATTTCTCAGCATATCATCACAACGTATTACATTTTACATTAAAGCACATTACCGAAATATTTTGGGAATTTTCGCATAATTCATATATAAATCACATTTTATGCAATCTAGCCATTGCCAATGGCCTTTCACCTTGTCTTTAATGTATAAACAACAAATCACATTACCCAAACACTTAGGATCATTTTCACATATTTCACTTTTTTTTTCTCAATTTAGCCATTGTCAATGGCTTTTCATAATGCATTTAATGCATACAAGTCAAATCACATGTAATACCCCAATTTTTGATGTACTTTGGAATAGTAGTTATGAGAGAGTACGTTGGTGGAATAGGTAAAGAAAATATAATAAGAGATAGATGTGTATGAAGGATGTTATATATATATTGTATTTGAAATATATAAAAAATATAAATGCAATATATAAGACATATACATATATCAACATATACACCATATATACATGATGTATACATTGGTGTAGGAAAAGTAAATTTTAAATAATTAATTGATAATAATAATGATAATAATGATAATAATGGCAAAGGAAAGGAGAAATGAAAGTCAAAAGAAGGACAAATGTTATTAGTGGGAAAAATTAGGTGGAAATAATTATATTATTATATATATATATATATATATATATATAAGATAAGAATGAAAATTTTAAAAGAGAGCTTTCTCTCTTCTTTCTTTATTTTTTCTTCTTCTTCCTCTTTGAGTGTGGGAATAGAAAGATAGAGAGAGAAGAGTGTGATTTTGTTCATATACACACCAAATTCATAAGAGTCTTAAGAGAATTGAAGGTGGATATTGAAGATTTGACAAAGAATTCAAGTGCTCTTTTTCTTGAGTTGATTTTTATAGATTCTTAGTTTATATGTGATATGGTTAGTGAGAGAAAGTGATGATTAATTGAATATTATAATGATAATGAAATATTGAAGTATATATATATGTTGAATTGGTGCTTAGATGATGAAAATATGATAATTTGTGAGGATGATGATGAGTAGTGGAAATTGAAGAGTAAGGGTTTGGTATAAATGAGTTGGGAATTGAGTAAATTGATACATGGATGATTGTATAAATGAATTATATAATGATTATTACTAGGATATGTTGGAGTTATATAAGTGTTGAATTGATGGGTGAATTATGTATATAAATTAAGATGATGATTAAGGGTGTTGTAGTATTGATTTTGGAATGATTGTGGTCGTATGGATGAGAATTTGAAATGCATAACTTTTTCCTGGCACGGCCATTTCGTTGGGCTTGTCAATGGTGCTGAGTTTAACGTTGAAGATACGACCATGTCTTTGTATGTGTCGTGGCTACAATGAGAAAAGATAATTAACACGGCCATAAACATGCCCATGTTGTTGGGAGTGTCAATGTTTCTATAAGGTAGAATAAATGACATGGGCAGTGACACGTCCATGTCATTGGACATATCAAGGCTTTTGTATGAATGAGTTAATGACACGATCATCAACACGCTCATGTTGTTGGGTGTGTCCAATAAGAATAACTCTTTTTGTTGTTTTTCATTTGTAATTCCTATTTAAATTATTTGAATGTTAAGAATGCCTTAGAATGTAATACTAAATGGTTGTTTATGATCGCATTTGGTGTGGACATTGAGAGAGAGTAGGTTGCCTAACCTTAGTGTTGAAGGGCAACTTGGAAGAGAAGGTTAGATGAAGTTTTAAAGCTTATTTTGGAGTGTTTCATAAGGTAAGTGCAAACTTGGAATAATTGCTTATATTTGCATGACATTTGGACTTAACACATTTGACTGGGAAATGTGTCAAATGTGTTAAGTTGCTTACTACATTGTTGGTGCATAAGTAATATCTATGATTTGTATGTTGTCACAAATGCATTATATGCAATGTGAACTATGTGCAAAATATGATAATAACTCAAAACGTATAGGTATTGTAATTTGTTATGCATACATTAAAGATGGTATGTAAAGACATTGGTGATAATTATATTGATATAAATGAGATATGTGGAAACATAATGAAATGAATTGATATCGATATAAATGAGAAATATGAAAAAATTGTGTGCCTAGTATGTTATTCAATTTTTAGAGTTCTGTATTTGGCAGCATGCCTATGATTTTCCTACGGGCTAGACATTGGGCATCACTATGAAAATATTTTTGAGGTGAAATGACCGAGTCGTAAGCCTTAAAAATAAGTCCTTGAAGCTAGGCTGGGTGAAATGACTGGATCGTAAACTCAGACCTAGTTGGACTATTATATTGATATATTGCCTACGAGGCTAAACACATGGTATCACTATATACCAAAACAGTAATTTTGGGATTTGAATAGCATATTAGTTATCTTTGGGCCCATGCTAGTGTTTGCTTTAATGTGAATTATGAATTGTGGAACAATTGTGCAATATATTAAGATATAATGATATGAGAAATATGATGGTGATCCTGGAATGATATGATCATAATACATAAGAAAATTACTGAAAAGGAATGGGGCTTACACTACAAAAAAATACGCTATCTACAACGGACAGAATCCATCGCAGATCCGTCACAAATCAAGTGTTGCGACCGATCTGCGACCGATACGATCCGTTAATAAAAAAGGCGTCGCAATTTTCAAATTTGCGACGGGCCGTCGCAGATTGCGACGGATTTGCAACCACTTGGCGGTTGCAAATCTCTCGCTTAAATTTTCACGGGTAAAGGGCAGCTGTCGCAGATTCCGTCGCAGATTCTGTCACAGATTTCCGTCGCAGATTCCGTCACAGATTTCCGTCGCAAATTCGTTGCAGATTTCATCGCAGATTGCCGTCACAGATTCCGTCGCAGATTTTGTCATAGATTTCAGATATCCGTCACAGATTCGTAGCAAATCCGTAACAATTTAATATTAATTTTTATTGGAACTATTTGTATTATCAATTAATTTTATGAGAACTTTATAAATACATTTGGAATATTTAAACACAATCTAAAAAAAAACACTAATTACATTGATAAAAATAATTCTTTTATTAATCTTCAATAGAATAAAATATTTTACAATTTAATTATGCATGTGTTAAGAACACTACTACAAATAATCTATCTTGAAAATAACAATATTTGGGAAAAAGTAACACAAGTGTCTCACAATATAGAACTAAAAACAAATCAAACTCTAAATCCTCTGCTGTTCCTCCTTCCTCTAGCTCTCTCAAACTTCCTTCCCTTTGATCGCACATAGGGTTTAGTATGGCTGTGTGGCACACCAGGAGCTGGGCCAAAGTGTTTCACAGCTTCACAGGCATTCTTTGGACCTCTTATGAGAACCTGAACAAACATTTGCATTAATACACATATGTCCAAAATTAATCAATAAATAAAATTAATATGTTGCTGTATTAATATGCTGCTGTATGTATTCTTTGGACCAGCATAAAGCTGCCTCCGCTGAAATATTTGTGAACCTATGCCATCAACCATCCCATGAAGTAGAGGCATCTGTTTCAATACATAGACAGTCTGAGAGTAAAGTAAGTAACCTCGGTAAATGGCAGGCAAGCATTACATAACAAAAAACTTAGAAATTCACAACCAACATCATGATTTTTCATCTATTCACGAATGCATGCTCATGAATTTAAATTGGACAATTTTATGAGCTAAGCGGAAAAAAAATGAAGTTTTGGCCAAGAATATGGTTCAGAAGCAAGAAATCCGACAAATATAAAATAGAAAATCATCTGCATTCTGCATATACTTTTCATACTTCCAACCCACATTTTGGCCTCACTTTCACTTACTAAATATTTTATAATTCCAATAGGAATTTGATAAAATGAAAAATCACATATGTCCAAAATTAATCAATAAATAAAATTCAGAACACAGAAACACTCGATGTGAATGCACGCATGTTGGCACCAAGTGAGGGTCATGTCTCACAATATTAGAACAATGATTTGAGGCAAAAAAAAAAATCAAAATATATGCAGTGTTATGGAACTAGTTATAAAAGATCACCTCATTTCAATAACATCAAGATCAATATCCAACAATGAGGAAAAATTGCAATACCTGTAGTCCCATCATGTTTGCAGTTACTGCAGGATTATCTAAATTATGATGCGCCTCAAAAAGCTCCAAAAACAAGGCATTCCAATAATCCAAGCAAACCGGTAAATAATAAAGAAGTAATCAGAGACAATAAAATAAATAAATTTAACTCCAAAAAAGCATATGGGTAAACAGGGAAAAGGGGCGAGAGAAGTCGGTTTAGATGAAAAAACATTGTACCTTGAAAACCTCAGTATCTTCAACATATGATATATTAATTAGATATTCAAGACCCATCATTAACATCCTGTTGTGCAATCTGGAAATGGACAAAATTAAGAGAAATCAGTATAGGGAAATCACTGAAAACAGGTCCTGAAACTAGAAGTTTGCTATGATGCGATAGACCTCTGGATTCTCAAAGTGCAGTGATACAATATGCTTGGCAAGGTGCCTGTCTGTTTGCTCATCAGCCTTGTCCAGAATTAAATATATCAAATCAAACCTGAGAAAAATACCCATGAACAAACTCATAATTTTATCAGTAACTGCCACTTGAAAGGGGCAATAATTGCCTCATTATATATTACTGATAGCAGCTGAGATGAAGGAAATGATCAATAAACAAATTAGAAAGATGTGCATTTTCTGCTGCCACATTACTTTCAAATCAGATAAAATTAAAAAAGGCAGTGATCATTTAGCAGTTAACAAAACTGTTAATTATCCCAATTACATTGCATATGGATCACATCCCTTACCTGGACAATAAAGTAGGAGGAAGATGTATGTTGTCAATCACAGACAACCGAGGATTATAGCGTGAACCAATTGGATTTGCACAAGCCAATACTGATGTTCTAGCATTAAGCGAGGCAATGATTCCAGCTTTTGCAATGGAAACAGTTTGCTGTTCCATCACCTGCAATCCAAATGAAATTGAACACTTCCATGTCATGATATCAGACACTTATAAGTCAAACAGATAAAAAACTTGCCAACTCTTTGAGGTTCTCATTTCTAACATGTGTGCAGGAAATAAAATATAACGGTTTCTGAAGAACCTTTTTAGTGCATAAAGAAGTCACTTCTATAGCGTCCTGGAAAAGAAAAGTAAAACCAACCTCATGTAACATGCTTCCAGCTCCCAAATGTTTGGTGCCAAGGACCTAGTTAGCCTGTCATATATATCAGGCAACTTTGATAGCTCTTTTAATTGCTGTATCTGCAATACAAACAAGAATGCAACCACAGCAGACAACATCAAGATTATTTCTTTCTGAAAGAGAAGAAACCATATAAGAACATACCGTGGCCTCATCAAATTGGACATCTTCCTCCATTCTACGCAAACTGTTATCAATTTCCATAGGATCCTCTGATAGCATTCTTGACTTGTCAGTTTTCTTTATATGAAGACAATCAATGTAAGTCCAGTGAAAAGGAGATCATTACATTCATGTGACGTCACCCCTGAAAAATAATTCATCACTTGCCTAAAGAGGCTTCAACTGATAAATAGAAGGGTCGAAACATGCCTTGAATAATGATTTTACAGTTCTCTGTGTTGGCCCAACACGAACACTCATAGCTCTATAAATCCCAGTGACCTATTAAGAATACATAAACACATTAATAGGATAGACTGACATTTCAGGGTTCCTCACTGGAGTCAGAAAATTGCATATACTCTGGTCTCACCTTAACTCTGTCGCCAGGCTTTCCAGCATCCTCCAGCTTGTCATGCATCAACAAGCTCACTGTGTGAGGTGTTCCTCCTTCAGGGATCTCATCAGGTGTCTCCTGGAGCCTCACAATCTGCTTATCTGTAAACCTGATTTACATAAGAAGCACTGGTTAACTTGATCCAATCAAATTGAGAATAAACAATATTCAATTTGAATGTCTTATGAGTAGGCTCTTAAGAGCGCAGTTAGTCTTTATTATATTAACAAATAATTATACGTATTTCTCTCTTTTTAGATATTCATGAGCCATAACCTCATTTATCCTGTCGAATTTAGGTTGGGATCTGTCCACCTATTGATCTGATTTAAGTCTTTAAGGTAGAAATATGCTCAGTCAGTCAATAATCAGTGGTGTAAATTGCAAAAGGTTTAGAATTTTGCCTTGGATTTCTGCTGCTCAAATATCATTTACTTGCATGTTGAAAGGTATTATTGAATATTAACATAACTGAATTTTGCCTTGGAGTTCCTAGCAAGACACTCTTGCTTCAAGCATGCTGTAGGTTCATTTATCCTTCCTGATAATATCCAATAGTCAACAAGCAGTATGAAATCATATAAGATAAGAGGTATACAACGAAGATAAGCTAACTAACTGCTGTAAGGTTACCTCTATCGACAACAATGGGGTCAGACATGTACCCACACACAAGGCACCTAAATATTGCTTCCCTGATCTCAAGTATGATAGAACTGCAGCGAATTATCATTCCCTTCAGGGACACCATCTTCTCAATATCTAACCAAATTATATCCAGAAGATGCATATTATCAAAAGCAAATAAAAAAAACAATAACATTCAAGTAAAGACACAAGAGCAAAACAAAATCCAGTAACCAAAAGCATGGAAGGCCACCAAAATTTTCAATACCATCTATTTTCTCCCTTACCCAGCACATCAATCATAAATCAGTGTGGAATATCTTAAATGCTCCACTAAAATATACCAAAATTTCAGCAGAAAGTTTGCAATTTCCCGCATTACCATAAAAAATCTCCAAAGAAACAAAATATTTTAAGCAAATACCAAATTGACATAGAATCGAAGAAAAGAACATTACCAGAAGGGTTGAGATTTCTCATTGTATTCGAAGCCTTTAGATTATAAATCCCTATACTGATTTCTCTTAATTTTGTCCATTTCCAGATTGCACAACAGGATGTTTTAGACATATGATATTTTATAGTACTTAAGAATGGCAGTCTTGCATTTCATAGACATTAGAGGAAGACATTCTTTAAGAGTATCAAGAAGGTACAGGACCTCCTGAGCTCCTCTAGGACCTTCAGTGTCATTAGTGTTTGAGCCACCAGCAAGAAGAAGAAACCTTTCAAAAGTATTTGTAATCCCTTCACTTGAAGGAGTTATGAATGGTGTTCCTTGAAAACTTTGTAGGACATCTCGGATAAAATAATTTGCCTGCTTTCTCACCTATTCAAAAAACAAAATTCACATTTCATCGGATAAACAACAATTAGAAGAAAAGAGCTTAAAAATAACTCACCTTTGGACGCGAATCAAATAAAAAATGCCATATAACTCAGAAACTTCGTTCCAATTTACAGTGTATTTAATAATCAACATATGAGCTGTGCATTTCAATCCTGAAGCTGCTGCACCAACCATAAGTGAATTCAACCTTAAAACCTTAACTATTATCCCGATAAAACTATGCATAACACGCACATCACAGATTTGATGGCTCAAATATTAGACAAACCATTCCGCCAAAACTAATGCAAGACTTGCATATTCAATCCTGAAGCCAATGATGAAGTGCAAACCTGCAATCAACTGAGTCTAAGGACATTGCACCATTTAAAATTCAGTAAAAACAATGGCATGAGGATTGGAGAAAACCATTCATAAAGGAGTACGAGACTCAAAACTGTAAAAGCAACAACATAACAAAACCACAAGAAATATTTTTGAGGATTCAAATGGGATCAATATGAATAAAAATGAGAACAATTTTCATGAGAAATTTAAGGAACTTAACTTCAACTATACGTTTCTGAGCATCATTCAGTGACTGCCACTGCGGTGATTCTTGAATAGCCTTAAATGCATTGAAAATTGGTTTGCTTTGCCCTAACCGAAGCTGAAACTCGACCTTTTCTGGCTGCACGAGTGAACTAGAGGCTATGAGCACTAGAAACAGAGAGAATGATCCGAAAATTCATGCACCTAATGGAGGGAATTCAAAGTCCTGCAAAAGAGGATTGGAATCGAGAGTCTCATCGACAGCAGTAGCCATTGAAGGTGGAGGAGAGAGTGAAGAATAGCAAGGTGAGAAAGGGAGCTCCCTTGTCTGCCTGCTGTGTGAATGGCTTGCGAGACAGAGACAGAGATCGAGACAGAGAGCAGTGCAATACAATGAGATGGTGAGATGGTGAGACTCGAGATCGAGACAGAGAGCAGTGCGATACAGTGAGATGGTGGTCTCTGCGATGGTGAGACTTGAGATCGATATGGTGAGAGCTGCAATAGAGGGTGAGACTTGAGGTTGTTAGTTGAGTCGGCTGCGATGGAGAGGGTGAGACAGAGCCGGAGAGCGATACAGAGACTGAGAGACAGATAGCGAGAGGCGAGAGCGAAATAGTGAGAAAGTAAAGTGACGGCGATGGGGATAAAGACAATGCAAACAGTATTTTTTTTTAAATAATTATTTTAATTATTTTTTTTTAAAATTAAAATAATTAATTAAATTATATCTATTATTTATTATTGTTAAATATATATATATATATATATGTATTATATTTTATTTTTGTCATATATATTATAGTAAAAATAACATATTATATATTAAGTAGTATTTATATTATAGTATATATGTATACATTATATACTATTATTTAGCATTGCTATTGCTCTATATATTGTATATTATTATTTTTATTGTATATATATTATATATATAGTGCTTAATATACATATACTATATATAATATATAGTACTTAATATATATATGGTAACAATAAAATATAATACAAGGCTAATAGTATAAAGTATAAACTATATATTATTATATATATTAATAATTATTATAATTTGAGATATAAATTCTTAAAACTATAAGGCTAATAATAAAATTTAAAAATATAATATACTAATGTATATATAATATGATAAAAATAAAATATATGACATATATATGTTTTACAATAGATATACTATTCATATTATAATATATATGGTGTTTATATAAATATTATATATAGCAGATCTGCGACGGATTTGCAACGGATTTGCGACCATTTTCTCAAAATTCCTCTGACTCGTCCTTCCGTCGCAAATCCGTCGCAGATTTCCGTCGCAAATTACGAATATTTTTATAGTGAAATTTGCGACGGCAATAGACGGTAGTAGATCTCTGTTGCAAATTGATTTTTTTCGTGTTTTCTCTCTCGCGCCAAGTTTCCGCGCCAATTTTGCGACGATTATTTGCGACGGAATGATTTTCGTCGCAGATCTGCGACGGATTTGCGACTAATTTCTCAAAATTCCTCTGACTTGTCCATCCGTCGTATATCCGTCGCAGATCCGTAGCAAATTTACTACGGAAACATGTCCGTCGCAGATTTCCGTCGCAAATGCTGAATATTTTTATAGTGAAATTTGCGACGGCAATAGACGGTAGCAGATCTCCGTCGCAAATTGCTTTTTTTTAGTGTTTTCTACAACCAATCTGCGACGGAAAAAAATTTTACGAAAAAATATACCCGGGTTTCTCTCGCGCCAAGTTTCGCCAACTTTTGCGACGATTATTTGCGACGAATGATTTTCGTCGCAGATCTGCGACGGATTTGCGACCATTTTCTCAAAATTCCTCTGACTTGTCCTTCCGTCGCAAATTCGTCGCAGATCCGTAGCAAATTTGCGACGGAAACATGTCCGTCGCAAATACCGAATATTTTTGTAGTGTTAGGAAAATATGCTAAATGAAGAGAAATGAATTATTGAAAGACTTGAGTAGAGCTAACTCTTGATATTAAAAAGGAGATTATGAAAATATAGTGTGATGTGTAATATGTATATGGGTGTGGAAATTGTGTGTATTGTTTCATGAATATTATGATAAGCTATCGAATTGTGGCATATGCTAAACATATATATTGCTTATGAATTTAGTGAGAAGATATGAAAAGTGCATTGACAATGAAAAATATAATAAGAATATGATGATAAATGATGTTAGTATGTGAGTTTGATTTTCTGTAATGTATGTATATAATATTTATATGTATTACTAAGCTTTCGAGCTTAGTGCGGTTATGTAAATCGTGTAGGTGAGTAGATGGTTGATCTGAGAGCCATACAGTTGTGCCACGAGAATAGTAAGAGTATTTCGAGACCAACTATAAGGTGGTGCATACATATATAATTTTATTATACTGTATTTTGATAAAAATATATATGTACATAATTGAATTTCGGAAAAGACTATGTAATTTATATATATGTAAAATAATCAAAAGTATAATGGTTTTGTAAATGTTCTTTAATTAAAAATGTATCATTGTTATGGAACTAAGGTAAGAGATTTAAATAATACTGAAACGTGACATCCTTATATTTTATATATGTATTGTATGTATACATGGTATATGTATGGTAATTATATAGAGTATATGGGTGTTGCATCACATATCAAAGCACATTATTCATCCATGTGTTAAGCCCAATGTAATGTAAACATAACCCAAACTCAAGACAAACTCCTTAAATCTTCACTTCATCTAACTCTTCATAGCTTGATCTTCTAATCAAGATATGAATAATCAAGTTATTAACAACATCAATCTATATATCTCATTTATACAACTCAAATCTTCTCTTTCATTCTCAACTCATAACACTTAATTCAATACTCCATACTTTGGAGTTTCTCATTAACTAATACTATATTAAGTTTCCAAACTAACAATAAAATCATACTCATCTCATCTTTATCATAATCATTATTCCTTTATAATTCACACTTGACATCCAACCACATTTTTCCATTTCATACTATCATCATGCAAGTATAAGCCACACTCACCATATGACTCATCAACATACCAATATTTAGCATAATCAACATATTTTATCATAATTCTTCAAATGACACACCCACCTTGCAAAAACTTTGACACTCCCAGGGACATGGCTGTGTCATTGGACGTGTCCTTAATCCTGCATTACAGTAGCTATGACATGTCTAGACATAGGCGTGTCACTACCCGTGTCTTTAGTCCTGCATTTCCATATCTACGACACGCCCAGAGACATGGTCGTATCATTAGGCGTGTCAGGCTAAATCTCTGGGGTATAAAATATGAATTGAAGTGCAAATTAGGTATCCAATAGCCATGCCCATGGCATTCCGAAGCCACTTTTCACACCATTTTCATCAATACAATACTCACATTTCACATAAGCAACTCCAAATCATATTAAATCAAATATATACAAACTCAACATCATATATACAAACTCAAGGTCATATGTACAAACTAAAGAGATTATATGTACAAACCTTTGGTTATTCCAAGTTTACTCTTCTTTACTTACTCCTTATTAATCTAACACAAAATCATACCAACAATCATCATATGTATACAATCATCCTTATATCAATTCACTCGATTCCCAACTCAATTCTACAAAAACCTTACTCTTTTCCTCAATCCCAGCTACTCATCTTTATCCCAAACTTCTAATCATATTTACTTCATCTATGCATCAATTCAACACATATATATATAATTCAATATATCATTGTCATCATCTTATTCAATTATTCATCACTTTCTCTCACTAACTGTATTGTACATGTATATATAAAATCCATAATAAGCTCAAGAAGAAGGTACTTACTTGAATTATTTGTCTAATCTTGACTATTTTCTTTAATCCCTCTTGAATCTCTTGTAAGATTTGATGTGTAGCATAAAAAGTTCACTCTTCCCTCTATCTCTCTCTATCTCACATTGAAGAAGAAGAAGAAGAAGCACTTGTCTCTTATTTTCTTATCCTTATCTTATATAAATAAAATATTATAAACAATTTCTACCTAAAATTCTCCACCACTCATCTTCTTCCTTCTTTTGACTTTGTTCTTTCCCTTTATTATTAATTAATTAATTACTTAAATAATTAAAATCAACTTTTCCTACAACCAATTATACCACATGTATATGTGGTGTATATGTTGGATATATGTATATGTCTTATATGTGTCATGTTTATTTCAAATATATTTAAAGTATATATAACATATACATATATTACATCTATCATACATATTCATCTTATATTTTCTCTATCCATCATAACTATTTACTCTCCCATATTTATTATTCCAGAGTACATAAAAATCAGGGTATTATAATTCTCTCTCTCTTAAATAATTTCGTCCTCGATATTATATAGTACGGTGATAATCCATCCATAACAAAATATCATTTTAATTTCTCATATGAAATTATTTATGTCATCAAATCACACAACCTCTACTCTCCCCCTTAGGTTCATTCTCAATCCTTTTCTCATAATTAATCATAACGTTTCACTATACTTTTCCATTCTAACCAAAACAATCATGATAAATCATTAAATCATCAATGAAATTTTCATTAAACAAAAATCAATTCATCTCGTTAGTATAATTATATCTCACATATCTGTTATACTCAAGATATTCTATCACTTAATCATTTTATAAATATACTCTCATAACCTTAAATTTAAAGGTTATTTATTTATACCTTAACACTGACTATTCAGTCACCATGGTCATTTTCAGGGGTGTATCTCTATTCAACTATCCCTTTCTTATATTTACAAAATAAGTATTTATAAATCCATAAATGATAACAAGTCTCAATCTCTATTTAACAAGTCTCATTGAGGTAATGTATGCATTTTCACCATAATTTTATTCTTTATACAATTACAACATTATTTTAATACAATCAATAAATATAACTACCAAAATCTTATTTCCATCATTAAAATTCATTCTCATGATCTACTCATCAAACCAACATATATATACATTCAATCACACATAATTGACATCTTCCTCAACCTAACCACCATTTCTTAAACAACTTTCTTATTTCCTACACAATTAATTCAATCTCTAGTTTGTCCTTTTCTTAGCATCAATATTAATACAATATCTTTAAACTTACTTTGTGTCCATGCTTACATCCGAATATTACATCATATACGTGTCATCACATATCTTTCATATTCTTAACACAACTATACATATTGAATCTCAATAATTACTCACAAACTTACCACATTCCAGATCAATTAATCTAACTATAACAATATCAGCATCATAACCTTATTCTATTCTCGTCAACTTTTGGCCTGCTTAAACCTATCATTCTATCTCAATTCATGACCTAACTTGATTAGGTCAAATTTATTTTCAAATTCCAATTTTCTTCAGATTCATCATAAATAATACTCATTTCAACTTATTGGAGCTAATGACTGTATACAACTAATATACATCATTTGAAATTACATTCAATCATTATAAATAATTTTCTTATGCATTTTATATTTTATATCTTTAATCATATGACATTCAATTCATCATATTTTGAGTTATAATCACAATGTAACCAATAAATCACATTCCACATAACTCAGGTGATCATATCAAACTATGATTACTATCAAATATCTCATTAATCATCACATTACATATTCGTATATATATATTTACATCACATACATATATACAAATACATTATTGAGCACAACACTTCTATACAATTAACATGTCTGGTTAACACAATTTCATGGTCTAGCTCTACTCGGAACCATCATTGATCTCAATCAAATGACTTAGCACTGCTCAGATCTATCAATATATGCATCTCTAGTCCTAGTTCTGCTCAGGACCTCTCATGCATATCCAATCAATCTCAACCCAACTGGACAAGTAATTGTATAGGCTACATATATATAACATCACCTTACATTTTATTATCACATACTCATTACTCTATAATTTTCCCTTGATCATCACTGTACGTGATAAAGTCATACTAGCATTTCACATTCAATATAACTCTTAATCACATTCCACTTTCTATAACTCATCATATTTTCACAATTCCTTTCTCTTTCACACTTCATATAGCTATAAATAAATTTCTACACAAGATTACGAGTTCCAAAAATAAAACTATCAATCTTATCACCACGACCATGTTATCTCAGTCCCACACCCGTGGATAACAAAACCAATCTACCAATACATGGAACAATTCACATGGTCGTGTTAATTTAATTAACACATTCATGTTTAATAAATCTCTTCCACTCTAAATAAATTATCTCACCACTTTGCAACACAATTACATATCCTCTATAGTCAAACCGAATAAATTCAACCATTATGATTTTCTTTCTATCTATCAACACAATTGATAAATTTACATTCTTAACAAGTATTCAATTAGTTCCACACCAATTTTCCTCATCTCTTAAATCATTCACTTAACTCAAACTTACTCTTTAATATACCCTATAACTATTCATTTACTCGTTATGACTGAATAAATATTTTCAATATTTCAAATCTTTAAAATTTTTTATACCCAAATAATCATTTTATTCTAACAATACATTTCACCTCAAATTAAATTATTAACATACCAAGTATTCCTTAAATCATGTATATGTATATACACCATATGAAAGTCTTACTTCTCTATTAATTATTCCATTTCCAATATATCTCTTATAAAAATTCTCATTCATTCCTTTCACATAACAATTTTATCAAATAACACCCAATGCGCTTGCATAAAATTTCATTAACTCAACTTCCATTCCTCTCTAGTCAAACTAACTTTTCCACTTACACACTCTTTTCATTATACTTTTCTTTTCCTTACAATCTCTTACTTATACACATTTTTATCATAATAGACTATAACCAACATAATTCATTTAAATCAATATCATATCACATATAATTTTACTCAATAATAAATATTTCATTTTCTTTTATAATCTTATAACTCAATTCTAACATTATTCACAAATTCATTCTCTTATAACTTATTTCACAAAAACATTTCAATAATTAATAATTTCAAAATTAGTTTTATTTAAGTAAAACTCCATTTCTTTAATTCATCAATTAAACTTATATAACTTTTCCCAAATCATTTCTTTATCTAGCTTCCCTCTCATATGGAATCTCATTTTCCACACTATCATCTAACTCATATCATTCAAACACTTCACATCATGAACCACATAATGCCACATTCTAGATCCACCTAGGTGTCAATGCATATGCATGTATCATAACTCGCTTCACTTTTCCAAAATTTTCATTTATTTTTCAAAACTCACTTAGGCTGAGAATCTCAAACCTAAGCTCTGATACCAAAATAATTGTAACATCCTATACCCTATATACGTACCATACATATACACTGATACATACCATATGCATACAAAATATACGAATGTCACATTATAGTATTGTTTAAACTCTTACATTAATTCCACTCTAAATAATATATTTTGTAAAAGAACATTTTACATTATCAAATCTCATTCTTAAAAAGTAACATTTCCAAAATCATTAAACTTTTCATTTAATTACATATATGCATTGTGTTTTCAAAATTCACTTATGTACATATACATAGGATCAAAATACAACATAATATATTGTACAAGCATGCACCACCATCTAGTTGGTCTCGTAATACCCTTAGTTCTCATGTGGCATAACTCTCCAACTTTTGGATCAACAATCTACTCACTTGTGCGATTCACACATCCGTGCTAAGCTCGAAAGTTTAGTGGTACATATAAACAACATATACATTCATTACAGAAAATCACACTCATAACACTAACATAATTTATCTTCATATTCTTTCATCATTTACCAATTCACATAAACACATACATAAGCATGGGCTCAAATAAACTGATACATTATTCAAATTTCAAAGTTACTATTTTGGTCTCAGTTGACACCCAGTGTCTAGCCCGAAGGCAAGTGACGCCTAACGTCTAGCTATATCAGTGACGCCCAGCATCTAGCCCAAAGGAAAATTAAATAATTGCTCAAAAGCTAGCCCTAAAGTCAAATAATGATGATAATCTCATAGGCATGTCTCCAAACACAGAACTCTAAAAATTGAATAACATACTAGGCACACAATTATTTCATATTGCTCATTATCAATCACTTTCTCATTTTTTTATAATCCATTAGGCACATTGCCTCTTTACTCATTATCATTTAGGCACATTGCCTCATTTTCTCATTATCAATTATGCACATAGCCTCATTTTCTCATTATCAATGTCATATCATTTCATTTCATCATTTCTCAGCAAATCATCACAATGTATTGCATTTTATATTAAAGCACTTTACCCAAATATTTTAGGTATTTTTGCATAATTCACTTATAAATCACATTTTATGCAATCTAGCCATTGTCAATGGCTTTTCACCATGTCTTTAATGCATACACAACAAACCACATTACCCAAACACTTTGGGTCATTTTCACATATTGCACATATTTCACTTTTTACTCAATTTAGCCATTATCAATGGCTTTTCATAATGCATTTAATGCATACAAGATAAATTACATGTCAAAGCACATTGTTCATCCATGTTCAATGTAGCAAATACCTTAACACATTTTCCTATCCAATGTGTGTTAAGCCAATGCAATGTAAACATAACCCAAACTCAAACCAAACTTCTTAAATCTTCACTTCCTCTAACTCAACATAGCTTGATCTTCTAATCAAGATATGAATAATCAAGTTATTAACAACATCAATCTATATATCTCATTTATACAACTCAAATCTTCTCTTTCCTTCTCAACTCATAACACTTAATTTTATACTCCACACTTTGGAGTTTCTCATTAACTAATACTATATTAAATTTCCAAACTACCAATAAAATCATACTCATCTCATGTTTATCATAATCATTATTCCTTTACAATTCACACTTGACATCCAACTACATTTTCCCATTTCATACTATCATCATGCAAGCATAAGCCACACTCACCATATGACTCATCAACATACTAATATTTAGCATAATCAACACATTTTATCATAATTCTTCAAATGACACACCCACCTTACAGAAACTTTGACATGCCTAGGGACATGGGCGTGTCATTGGGCGTGTCCTTAATCCTATATTACAGTAGCTATGACACTCCCAGAGACATAGGCGTGTCACTTCCCATGTCTTTATTCCTGCATTACCATAGCTACGACATGCCCAGATACATCATCGTGTCAGGCTAAATCTCTAGGGTATAAAATCTGAACTGAAGTGCGAATTAGGTATCCAATAGCCACGCCCATGGCATTCCGAAGCCACTTTTCACACCATTTTCATCAATACAATACTCATATATCACATAAGAAACTCCAAATCATATTAAATCAAATATATACAAACTCAACATCATATATACAAACTCAAGGTCATATGTAGAAACCAAAGAGATTATATGTACAAACCTTTGGTTATTCCAAGCTTACTCTTATTTACTTACTCCTTATTAATCTAATCATAACAACAATCATTATATATTTCATTCATACAATCATCCTTATATCAATTCACTCAATCCCCAACTCAATTATGCAAAAACCTTACTCTTTTCCTGAATCCCAACTTCTCATCTTTATCCACAAAATCTAATCATGTTTAATTCATCTATGCATCAATTCAACATATATATATATATATATATACACACACTTTAATATATCATTTGTCATCATCTTTTTCCATTATTCATCACTTTCTCTTAATAACTATATCATACATGTATATATAAAATCCATAAAATAAGCTCAAGAAGAAGGTACCTACTTGAATTATTTGCCAAATCTTGACTATTTTCTTTAGTCCCTCTTAAATCTCTTATAAGATTTGATATGTAGCATAAAAAGTTCACTCTTCCCACTCTCTCTCTCTATCTCATGTTGAAGAAGAAGAAGAAGCACTTGTCTCTTCTTTTATCATCCTTATTTTTATATAAATAAAATATTATAAACAATTTCTACCTAAAATTCTCCACTACTCATCTTCTTCCTTCTTTTGACTTTGTTCTTTCCGTTTATTATTATTATTATTATTATTATTATTATTATTATTATTATTATTATTATTATTATTATTATTATATAATTAAAATAAACTTTTCCTACAACCAATTATACCTAATGTATATGTGGTGTATATGTTGGATATATGCATATGTCTTATATATATCATGTTTATTTTAAATATATTTTAATTATATATAACATATGCATATATATTACATATATCATACATATTCATCATATATTTTCTCTATCCATCGTAACTATTTACTCTCCTATATTTACTATCCCAAAGTACACAAAAATCGTGATATTACATAAAAATTGGACATAAACTTAAGTTTAAACAAGATATAAACAAAATATACCAAAAATATATTTTTATACCAAAAAATATATATAATTTACATAAAAATATACAAAATATGTATACAAAATATATACACAAAATGTAACACCCCTTCCCGACCTACGTGTGTAAGCTGAGTAGAGGCGCCACCCTATCCTAATGTTGCTACCACTTTTACTTAGTCAAATTTTTGTTCCGATTTTTATAGAAATTTTGCCATAGTTTTGCCTAAAAATTCAATCCCAAGTGTCGAAAAAACTGGTTTTTTTCTAATTTTTGAAAACATTTTTACACAAACCAATGCAAACAAAATCATTCTCAGTACACTTCCAATAAATCCCCCTTATAACCTCAACTACAACCTGCAAAAAGGATTTACACTTCTAGTACAAAATAAAGTAAAGGTTTATTATGAAATACAGCAGATAAAATCTTTGTTCACTATGCAACGGAAAGTAACAATATTTACAAATTCATATACATCAAAACTCAAGTTTTACAACACATAAAATTTATACATGTTTGGCAGTCAGTCTTCGATCTTAAAGCCCACTATTCAATCTTCAAAATCTAGGCTCGACTCGGCCTAGAGGAACTCTCTGGTTCTTCCTTGTCACCTGCGCGAAGAATCACATTCGCGCTAAGCCAACGACTTAGTAAGATAAAACATGCTAATGGTATGCTTTAATGTAATGCAATGCCACATATGTTATTGATAAGATCAATATCATAAATATAAAGTTAACCACATAATTATGCATTTCACAAATCATAGTCATATGAGCATACCACATTTCAACATCTTTCCACATTCAACATTAATCAATCATACTCAATAACCAACATCTCATTTCATTAACTCATAACATTATTTAGGACATTCATATAACCCTGACACCTATGGGCCCAACAAGTATTTAATACGATATTCAGAGTTCAGAGTTACTGCTTTGGTTCATAGTCACAATAATCACGCCCGTAGGCAATGTATATACATGTATCTCTATCCATGGATAGTGTAACAGACCCAGTCTCTTGGATCATCAACTCAATACATATGAGGAGATCCTCAACCCGGCAAGACTGTTACAAATCATGTATCTCATAGTGTAACAGACCCAGTCTCTTGGACCATCAACTCAACACCTATGAGGAGGTCCTCAACCCGGCAAGACTGTTACCTTTCATCATTTCTTAGGCATGCCACCCAAATCCAGAACTCTGAAACTGAATAACATATTAAACAAACAATTCATTTCCATTCTCAATTCTCATCACATTTAGGCAAACATGCCTTCTTTCTTTCAATTACATCATCTTAGCCAATAACAATGGCTTCACATTTCATTTCATAATATAACATCTCATTATTCAAGTATATATATATATATATATATATCTCATCCATGATCACATTATATCTCACATAGCATCATTCATAAATATCAACATTTCATTCCACATTACTCATGAAACACATTACCATTCACAATGCACAACATAACATTGTTCAATCTCAACAATGCAATTAGGGCAAAGAACAATTGATTATAACATTCATTGATTCAAGTGTGTTTAAAGTGTTTAGGGTTAGGTTTAAGGACCAACCTACCTTTGGAGAACCAAAGCAATGCAAGAAGAACAAAGAATTAAAACCCTAACCATAAATAGTACATTCTGGTTTTAAACTCCATTTTATCCTTATTTTGAAAAATTGTATAAAATAATCTACTTGACTAAAAATTCTAAAATTTTTACAGAATTTAGTTTTATATCTTAAAATCATCCCTTTAAAATTTCAGATCAAACTGAACACAAAATCTTGGTCAAATAGTTCACCTAACCAGACTGCCCCAATTGCCCTGCATCCTGGCAGCAGTTCTGAACTTTGTGAATTCCATAAATCAAATTCAATCAACGTGGTTCCAAATTATTTTTCTCAAATACTAGACTCACTAAGAAACAACATATCCAAAATTCAATTGAATATGATTTTTCTACATTTTATTAAAAATCCCGAAATATAGCTGTCCCAGTTAAGGTACCTGCTGGAACAGGTCTAATGAAAATAATTTTTCTAAACTCATAACCATTCCAAAATCGAATCAACATATTTTTCAGTCATTCTAGACTCATAGAGGCACAACATATCAAAAATTCACTTCAAGAACATTTTTCTAAAATTAATTAAAAATCATACAAGTCACAGCCTTTACTAATCCTAAAACAGAAACAATTTCACTAAACACCAATCTTACTCTTCCATCACCAACACCAACCCAACTTCTCATCTATCAAGCAAAATCAATACTTACAATCATACCATAAGCAACTTAATCATACCACTTCAAAAGAATTGAAGAAATTAGAGAAAAGATCTTACCTCAAATGAAGAAATCCACAAATCTTTAACCAAAACCCTTGTTTCTTTCTTCAAAATGCTTCAAACCTCAAGATCACCTCTCTTTCTCTCTTTGTCTATGGAGAATCCGGCCACTTCAAGAAAGAAAGAAGAAAATGCACAAGTCAAACACCTTTTCTTCTTTTAATCTCCACCATGCATCTTACAAGGAAAATTACCAAAACACCCTTAACCATATAACTAACTCTTTGTCTCATATAAGCCCTTTATAGTAATTTCATTAACAACCAAAAATATCTTCTTCCACTTAACCATCACCTTGACTCTTCATTTGACCAATGTATATGTTAATTATATCATCATATAAACAACATATACATTTGTCTCTAAACCCTAAATTTCTTCTCCAAAACACATATACATATACATTCTCTTCCCATTTCTTTTCTCTTACAATTTAACACATATATGCACAAACATTCACTTCCCAATATATATATCAACAACCACAATAACAACAACATACTCAAAACTTCTAGGGCATAAATGAGGATATTACAATTCTCCCCCTCTAAAAAGAAAATTTCGTCCTCGAAATTACCTGATATCAAAGCTGAAACAATTGCGGATACTGCTCTCGCATGGTATGCTCACTTTCCCAAGTCGCTTCTTCTTTTGCATGATTCTTCCAAAGAATCTTCACCAATGGCACTCTCTTGTTCCTTAACTCTTTCACTTCTCGTGCCAAGATAGCAACTGGTTCCTCTTCAAATGTCAAATCTGGGCTCACTTCAATAGACTCAAATGGCAACACATGAGATGGATCCGACCTATATCTCCTCAACATAGAAACATGGAATACATTATGAATACGATCCAACTCAGGTGGCAAAGCAAGTCGATACGCCACTGGCCCAACTCTTTCTAACACTTCATACGGCCCAATGAAACGAGGACTCAATTTTCCTTTCCGACCGAACCTCAAAATTTTCTTCCAAGGAGACACTTTCAGAAATACCTTATCTCCAACATCAAACTCTATATCTCTCCTTTTTAGATCTGCATAAGACTTCTGTCGGTCTGAAGCTGCTTTTAACCTGCCTCGAATCAACTTTACTTTATCTTCAGTTTCTTGAATCAAATCAGGACCAACCAACTTATTATCTCCAAGCTCATTCCAACAAAGAGGTGTCCTACACCGTCTGCCATACAATGCTTCAAACGGTGCCATACCAATGCTGGATTGGTGACTGTTGTTGTAAGCAAACTCCACAAGAGGTAAAAACCTATCCCAACTTCCAGAGAAATCGATAACACAGCTTCTCAACATGTCCTCAATAATCTGTATCACCCTCTCTGACTGTCCATCCGTCTGTGGATGAAAAGCAGTGCTGAAGTGCAGTCGAGAACCTAAAGCACTATGCAAACTCTTCCAAAATCTGGAAGTAAACCTGGGATCTCGATCAGACACTAAAGAAGTTGGAACACCATGCAGTTTCACAATCTCATGGATATACAGCTCAGCCAATCTCTCCAAAGAGTAATCCATTCGAACCGGAAGGAAATGAGCTGTCTTAGTCAATCTATCCACAATCACCCATATAGCATCATGCTTCTTTTGTGTCAATGGCAAACCAGACACAAAATCCATTGTCACTCTTTCCCACTTCCATTCTGGCACTGACAATGGTTGAAGCAACCCGGTTGGAACTTGATGCTCTGCTTTAACCTTCTGACAAGTGAGACATTTCGATACAAACTCAGCAATGTCTCTCTTCAAACCAATCCACCAATAATGCTGTCTCAAATCATGATACATCTTCGTATTACCCGGATGCATAGCAAACATTGACTGATGAGCTTCTTCTAAAATGACTCTTTTCAAATCAGCATCATCGGGTACACACAATCGGTTCTTAAACCAGAGACTCCCATCATCTTTCACAACAAAATCTCTAGTCTTCCCATTCTTGCAATCTGAAAAAATCTTCTGAATCTTCTTATCGGCCAACTGAGCTTCTTTGATCTGATCTAACAAAATCGGCTTTAATTGCAACTGTGCCAATAATGCACCATTAACACAAGGTACAAAACTGGCATGCAATGCTCTCAACTCAACAAGCAACGAGAGCGAGTAAACAGTTAAACCAGCTAAAGACTTCCGACTCAAGGCATCAGCAACAACATTTGCTTTACCTGGATGATAGTCAATCAAGCAGTCGTAGTCTTTAATCAATTCTAACCATCTCCTCTGACAAAGATTGAGTTCTTTCTGGACACCCAAATACTTCAAACTCTTGTGATCAGTGTAGATGAAACATTTCTCCCCAAACAGATAGTGGCGCCAAATCTTTAATGCAAACACAATGGCAGCCAATTCTAAATCATGGGTCGGATAGTTAAGCTCATGCGGTTTCAACTGTCGAGATGCATAAGCTATAACTTTCCCTTCCTGCATCAATACACACCCCAAACCTCTATGTGAAGCATCACTGTAGATCACATATGGTTTGCCTTCAACAGGTAAAGTAAGAACAGGCGCTTGAGTCAACAACTCTCTCAACTGCTCAAAACTAGCCTGACACTGATCTGTCCACACAAATCTCACTCCCTTTCGAAGTAATCTGGTGAGTGGAGTAGCTATCAAAGAAAACCCTTTCACAAACCGTCGGTAATAGCCTGCCAAACCCAGAAAACTTCTAATCTCTGTCACAGACTTGGGTGGACTCCAATTTAAAATGGCTTCAACTTTGCTCGGATCAACTCTGATGCCTTCTGCAGAAACAATATGTCCGAGAAAAGCAACTTGATCCAACCAGAACTCACACTTCGACAATTTGGCAAATAACTGATTCTCTCTCAAAATCTGCAACACAATCCGCAGATGCATATCATGCTCCTCTTCATTCCGCGAATACACCAGTATATCATCAATGAAGACCACTACAAACTGATCCAAATAGGGCCTAAACACCCTATTCATCAAATCCATAAAAGCTGCAGGTGCATTCGTTAGACCAAAAGGCATAACTAAAAACTCATAATGCCCATACCTGGTCCGAAAAGCAGTCTTAGGAACATCTTCACTTCTTACCCTCAGCTGATGGTACCCAGATCTCAAATCAATTTTGGAGAACACTGACGCTCCCTTCAACTGATCAAAGAGATCATCGATTCTAGGCAAAGGATATTTATTTTTAATAGTCACCTTGTTCAATTGCCTATAATCGATACACAACCTCATAGTACCATCTTTCTTCTTCACAAATAGCACAGGAGCTCCCCAAGGAGAAACACTGGGGCGAATGAATCCTTTGTCCAACAACTCCTGTAATTGCACTTTCAACTCCCTCAATTCTGCTGGTGCCATTCTATAAGGAGTAATAGAGATAGGAGTGGTACCAGGCAACAATTCAATACCGAACTCCACCTCTCTCTCAGGAGGCAACCCTGGCAACTCCTCTGGAAACACATCCGGGAACTCAGCAACTGTGGCAATGCTATCAATAGGGGAACCCTTCACTCTAGTATCCACCACATGAGCAAGATAGGCTTCACACCCCTTTCTAATCAACCTCCTGGCTGCAACAGCTGAAACAAATAAGGAGGCTAGCTGTTCCTGCTCATTAGATACTATCACCTCTCTACCATCACCCGTTCTCAAAGAAACAATTTTCTTTTTACAATCCACCACAGCTTCATGTCGAGATAGCCAATCCATACCTAAGATCACGTCATATTCCTTAAATGGCATCTCAATCAAATCCCCAAGGAACTCCTCACCCTGCACCACTACTGCACTATCTCTATGCACCTTACTCACAACCACACTATGCCCTAACGGATTTGTTACCAACACATCAAATCCTAGGGACTCAGCATGCAAATCAGATACAGGCAAAACAGATGCACTAATATATGAATGTGTGGAACCCGGATCAATCAAAGCAAGTACTGGAGTATTAAATAAAGAAAAAGTACCAGCTATGACTGCCGATGTATCTGGCTGTCTCTGCATAACATACATCCTCTGGGAAGATCCAACCTCCTCTGGTCTACCCTCCCTGGATGTAGCACCTCTTCTAGAACTGAATCCTGGTCTACCTCCCCGGCTGGCACCTCTGCCTCCTCTGCCTCCCCTCACACTAGCTCGAGAAGCAGCAGAATCAACTGGCATCTGATCCTGCCTCTCAGGACAGTCTCTCACAAAGTGGTCAGGTGATCCACACCTGAAGCATACCCCTGATCTACTATGCCTCCAACAAACGCCCCCATGTCTTCCACCACACTGGTTACACACAGGTAAGGTGGATCTCTGAACTCCAGGAGTAGGAGCACTCGCTACTGAAGCTGCAGGTCTAAATCTCTGCCTCTGGAACTGCACTGACCTACCCACTGGTCTCTGGCTCCTACTACTCCGAGGAACAAAACTTCCTCTACCCCTCTTCGCAGAAGAAGACCCTGCCTCGAACTGGGGCCTTCTAACCCTAACCTCTTCCTCTGAAGCAGCTGCAATAACTTGAGCTCGCTCTACACTTCGAGCTGCTGCCACAAGCTGTGAGAAATCCTGATATCTGGATCCAGCCACTAAGCACATGATCGAGGGCCTCAATCCCTCCTCAAATCGCCGACATCTATCAATCTCATCAGTAATGATACCCCCAGCATACTGACTCAGTCGAATAAACTCAACTTCATACTCAGTTACGGTCCGATGATCTTGCTTCAAATCTAGAAACTCTCTTTTCTTCCCATCTTTATACTCCCTAGGAGTATACTTCAACTCAAATTCTCTCAGAAAATCCGCATAAGACAAGGTTGGTGGATCATCCATAGAATGGGGCACTGTCTTCCACCAGTCGTAGGCATCCTTCTGTAGCAAAGATCTTGCATAGTCAAACTTCTCCTCTGAAGTGGCTTGCAACTGCACAAATACCCTCTGAACTCTATCAAGCCACTGTTCTGCTACAGCCGGATCAACTGTACCAAAGAAATCCTCTGCTCCATATTTCCTTAGCTTATCATAGTGCCTTACTGGTACTGAAGGCTGAGGGGGTGGTGGCGGTGGCTGTGGTTGCACAGGTGCTTGTCTCATAGCTTCCAACATAGGCCTAAACCAGGCTGGCGGAACCTCCTCCCCAGCTGGTCTACCCGACACCGAAGCAGGTGCCTCCTCAACACTATCAACCCTAGCTCCCTCAGCAGGAGCAATACTCTCGGCACTACCCTCAACAGATTGTCGCGAATGAGATGCCATCTCTACCTATATCTGCAAACACAGCAGAATATTCCTCATTAAAGATCAAAGACTGCCATACCAAAACATGTATTTTACTCAAAAACCCACTTTAAAAATCAAAATATTCTTTTTCTTACAATTGATCTAGGTTGAGAATCTCAAACCTAGGCTCTGATACCAAAAATTGTAACACCCCTTCCCGACCTACGTGTGTAAGCTGAGTAGAGGCGCCACCCTATCCTAATGTTGCTACCACTTTTACTTAGTCAAATTTTTGTTCCGATTTTTATAGAAATTTTGCCATAGTTTTGCCTAAAAATTCAATCCCAAGTGTCGACAAAACTGGTTTTTTTCTAATTTTTGAAAACATTTTTACACAAACCAATGCAAACAAAATCATTCTCAGTACACTTCCAATAAATCCCCCTTATAACCTCAACTACAACCTGCAAAAAGGATTTACACTTCTAGTACAAAATAAAGTAAAGGTTTATTATGAAATACAGCAGATAAAATCTTTGTTCACTATGCAACGGAAAGTAACAATATTTACAAATTCATAAACATCAAAACTCAAGTTTTACAACACATAAAATTTATACATGTTTGGCAGTCAGTCTTCGATCTTAAAGCCCACTATTCAATCTTCAAAATCTAGGCTCGACTCGGCCTAGAGGAACTCTCTGGTTCTTCCTTGTCACCTGCGCGAAGAATCACATTCGCGCTAAGCCAACGGCTTAGTAAGATAAAACATGCTAATGGTATGCTTTAATGTAATGCAATGCCACATATGTTATTGATAAGATCAATATCATAAATATAAAGTTAACCACATAATTATGCATTTCACAAATCATAGTCATATGAGCATACCACATTTCAACATCTTTCCACATTCAACATTAATCAATCATACTCAATAACCAACATCTCATTTCATTAACTCATAACATTATTTAGGACATTCATATAACCCTGACACCTATGGGCCCAACAAGTATTTAATACGATATTCAGAGTTCAGAGTTACTGCTTTGGTTCATAGTCACAATAATCACGCCCGTAGGCAATGTATATACATGTATCTCTATCCATGGATAGTGTAACAGACCCAGTCTCTTGGATCATCAACTCAATACATATGAGGAGATCCTCAACCCGGCAAGACTGTTACAAATCATGTATCTCATAGTGTAACAGACCCAGTCTCTTGGACCATCAACTCAACACCTATGAGGAGGTCCTCAACCCGGCAAGACTGTTACCTTTCATCATTTCTTAGGCATGCCACCCAAATCCAGAACTCTGAAACTGAATAACATATTAAACAAACAATTCATTTCCATTCTCAATTCTCATCACATTTAGGCAAACATGCCTTCTTTCTTTCAATTACATCATCTTAGCCAATAACAATGGCTTCACATTTCATTTCATAATATAACATCTCATTATTCAAGTATATATATATATATATATATCTCATCCATGATCACATTATATCTCACATAGCATCATTCATAAATATCAACATTTCATTCCACATTACTCATGAAACACATTACCATTCACAATGCACAACATAACATTGTTCAATCTCAACAATGCAATTAGGGCAAAGAACAATTGATTATAACATTCATTGATTCAAGTGTGTTTAAAGTGTTTAGGGTTAGGTTTAAGGACCAACCTACCTTTGGAGAACCAAAGCAATGCAAGAAGAACAAAGAATTAAAACCCTAACCATAAATAGTACATTCTGGTTTTAAACTCCATTTTATCCTTATTTTGAAAAATTGTATAAAATAATCTACTTGACTAAAAATTCTAAAATTTTTACAGAATTTAGTTTTATATCTTAAAATCATCCCTTTAAAATTTCAGATCAAACTGAACACAAAATCTTGGTCAAATAGTTCACCTAACCAGACTGCCCCAATTGCCCTGCATCCTGGCAGCAGTTCTGAACTTTGTGAATTCCATAAATCAAATTCAATCAACGTGGTTCCAAATTATTTTTCTCAAATACTAGACTCACTAAGAAACAACATATCCAAAATTCAATTGAATATGATTTTTCTACATTTTATTAAAAATCCCGAAATATAGCTGTCCCAGTTAAGGTACCTGCTGGAACAGGTCTAATGAAAATAATTTTTCTAAACTCATAACCATTCCAAAATCGAATCAACATATTTTTCAGTCATTCTAGACTCATAGAGGCACAACATATCAAAAATTCACTTCAAGAACATTTTTCTAAAATTAATTAAAAATCATACAAGTCACAGCCTTTACTAATCCTAAAACAGAAACAATTTCACTAAACACCAATCTTACTCTTCCATCACCAACACCAACCCAACTTCTCATCTATCAAGCAAAATCAATACTTACAATCATACCATAAGCAACTTAATCATACCACTTCAAAAGAATTGAAGAAATTAGAGAAAAGATCTTACCTCAAATGAAGAAATCCACAAATCTTTAACCAAAACCCTTGTTTCTTTCTTCAAAATGCTTCAAACCTCAAGATCACCTCTCTTTCTCTCTTTGTCTATGGAGAATCCGGCCACTTCAAGAAAGAAAGAAGAAAATGCACAAGTCAAACACCTTTTCTTCTTTTAATCTCCACCATGCATCTTACAAGGAAAATTACCAAAACACCCTTAACCATATAACTAACTCTTTGTCTCATATAAGCCCTTTATAGTAATTTCATTAACAACCAAAAATATCTTCTTCCACTTAACCATCACCTTGACTCTTCATTTGACCAATGTATATGTTAATTATATCATCATATAAACAACATATACATTTGTCTCTAAACCCTAAATTTCTTCTCCAAAACACATATACATATACATTCTCTTCCCATTTCTTTTCTCTTACAATTTAACACATATATGCACAAACATTCACTTCCCAATATATATATCAACAACCACAATAACAACAACATACTCAAAACTTCTAGGGCATAAATGAGGATATTACACAAAATATATGAATGTATACAATATATATGCATAGAATATACACACAATCAACTCATTTATACATTGCACATACTCAGATTTTATCCATTTAATATAAAAAAAATAGAACAACAAAATTATTTGACATACCAATTATTGTAGAAAAAAACCCAAGAGTACTATGAACTTCAATTGGATCTATGAGAGAAAGGAAAAAAAATAAATACAAAGAAATAAAAGAAATAAAAGAAATCACTTACCTTTGATGGTAGATGCCAGATGTGTTGCTTATGATGGAAGAGAGACAGATAGGTGGGGACTGAGAGCAAGAGAGAGAGTGTGTTGTTGAGAGAAAGTAAAAATTTTCAAAGGTGGGGTAGGGAAGAAGAAAAAGAAAGAAAGAATTTATACATATTTTAGATTTACCAAGAAAATAAAAATATGTATTAGTGAACAATTATTGGTGCCATTAAAACTGTAACACCCCCATATCCAATGCACACACACTACAACCACAACAATGTAGCATAAGTGCACCAAACATAGGGATGCTACGGTTTCCTTAACATTCAAAACATTTTAAACAAAACCATAACCTTTCAATTATATACCTTATAGAAAAATAGGTCATTTACTTATAAAACAAAACATATTAGATATACATATACATTTAAATATTACACAGCGGAAGTTATAAAATATTTACAAATTTACATTATAAACATTACTTTACAAAATATAAAAGAAATATACATGATTGGCAAGTCAGCTCTGATCTTTAAGCTCCCAAAATCAACTCTTCAATGTCTACTCTCACTCGGTCTCGAAGAGCTCTCGGGTTCGATCCTATCGGTTCTATCACCTGCGCGATTAAACACTATCGTGCTAAGCCAAGGGCTTAGTAAGATAATCATGCAAATGATATGACTTAATGCAATGCAATGTCATTTCTCAAACCATATCATGCATGTAACATCATATATGCAAAACTAACAACATACTTTCACATTGCATGTCACATTTCAATATCTTGTCATATACCTTATTATTGTTCATTTAACCATTCATAGTCAACACTAAACAAAGACAAACATAATCTCATTATTCAAACATTTCACCATTCAACATTTACATCTAAGCAAACACATGCATGGGCCCAAAATACACTAATATGCCATTCAATTTTCAGAGTTAATGTTTTGGTTTTATCATCACATTTATCAATATCATATACCCAACTAGGCTTCAAGGATTAGGTTCAACCAAGCTTCAAGGGGAGCAAAGCATGCTAAGCTTCAACCCAACTTGGCTTCAAGAACAAAACCCAACCTAGCTTCAAGGGTGGTAACATCTCAATTAGGCTTCAAGGATTCAATCCAACCTAACTTCCAGAGATTGTTACTCTTATTAGGCATGCCACCAACAACAAACTCTGAAAATGGAATAACACATTAGCCACACAATTCATTTAGATTTCATTCTCAATTCTCATTATCATTTAGGCAAACATGCCTCATTTATTTCCATTGAATCACATTAGCCAATAACAATGGCTTCACATTTCATTTCACAATATAACACTTCATTATTCAAGTGTATATTTATCTCATCCATGATCACATTATATCTCATAAAGCATCATTCATCATAGCCAAACACAATGGCATTGTCTCATGTCATGTCTTATTTGAATTATCATTTCATCTTTGATACAACATTTCAATATACATTACTCATGAAACACATTACCATTCAAAGTGCATAATAACATTGCTAAATCTCAATAATGCAATTAGGGCAAAACACAATTGATATGATTCATAGCTTTATGATCTTCCACATTCATTTGATTAAATCATTCTTGTGTTTGAAACATGTTTATAATGTTCATATGTAAGTTTAGAAACAATGGAACCTTTAAAGAATCAAAACAATGTAAAAAGAAACAAAGTAAAAAAAAAAAACAATATGTAATTCATTTGTAGGACACGCCCAACCACTTGATGGAACACGCCCGTGTCACTAACAACAAAAGAGGCAGTAGCTTCCTCAAATAATTGACACGCCCGTGTCCCTTTAAATGCACTTAGCCGTGTCACCCACAAACACAATCTAACTAAAACCAACACTTTCTCAATTGCACTCAAACACAATATCCCTCATATAACATGTTTCAAATGAACATAAACAATGTTCTAAACACATAATCATCACAAGAAACACTTCATAACACATTAATATAACAATTAAGCACACACATCATCTCAAAACCCTAAAACCAACATCCTTCTCCATCCTTCCAAATCAACATCTACCACTTCTAACAACAACAACTATATAAACTATTAACTTAAAACCAATTTAATACTTGAGAACACAACACAACACATCTCAAATCCATTAAATCACAAAATCACCAAACCCTAACTCACTTCCAACACAACCTCCAAATAAGTAAAGAAAACAAAAGATTACTTACTTACAAAGAAAAAATTCCACAAATCCCTTGTCAAATCCTTTGATTGTTTCTTCAATTTGCTCCAAGCATCAAGAACACCTTCCTTGCTCTCTCTTCTCTTCAATGGCCGGCCACCTCTTGAAAGAAAAAGGAAAATAATGAACACACCAAGTCAAATTTTGCTTTTAATCTCCACCAAGTGATTTTATCCAAGAAATTACCAAAATGCCCTCACTCAAATAACTAACTTCTTGTCTCATATAAGCCCTTATATGTAATTACACACTTAACACACAAATATCTCTTTTCCTTTGACTCTTCCTTTGACCCATTTATATGTTATATATATATCATCATATACACAACATATAAACTTGTCTCTAAACCCTAAATTTCCAAAACACATATACATATACTCTTCTTTCCCCCAATTTAACCCAACAACAACAACAACAACTACAATATGCAAAACTTCTAGGGCATAAATGAGGATATTACAATTCTCCCCCTCTAAAAAGAAATTTCGTCCTCGAAATTACCTGATATCAAGTCTGAAACAACTGAGGATACTGTTCTCGCATGGTTTTTTTCACTTTCCCAAGTTGCTTCTTCCTTTCCATGGTTCTTCCATAGAACCTTCACCAATGGCACTCTCTTATTTCTCAACTCTTTCACATCACGTGTCAAGATAGCAACTGGTTCTTCTTCAAATGTCAAGTCTGGGCTCACTTCAATAGACTCAACTGGCAATATGTGAGATGGATCCGATCTGTATCTCCTCAACATAGAAACATGAAATACATTATGAATACGATCCAACTCAGGTGGTAAAGCAAGCCGATAAGCAACTGGCCCCACTCTTTCCAAAACTTCATATGGTCCAATGAAACGAGGACTCAATTTTCCTTTCCGACCGAACCTCAAAATCTTCTTCCAAGGAGATACTTTTAAAAACACTTTATTTCCAACATCAAACTCAATGTCTCTCCTTTTCAGATCTGCATAAGACTTCTGTCGGTCTGAAGCTGCTTTCAATCTGCCTCGAATCAGCTTCACTTTCTCTTCAGTTTCTTGAATCAAATCAGGCCCAATCAACTTACCATCTCCCAGTTCACTCCAACAAAGAGGTGTCCTGCACCGTCTACCATATAATGCTTCAAATGGTGCCATACCAATGCTGGATTGGTGACTGTTGTTGTAAGCAAACTCCACAAGCGGTAGAAATCTGTCCCAACTTCCAGAGAAATCGATGATACAACTTCTCAACATGTCCTCAAGAATCTGTATCACCCTCTCTGACTGTCCATCCGTCTGTGGATGAAAAGCAGTGCTGAAGTGCAGTCGAGAACCCAAAGCACTATGCAAACTCTTCCAAAATCTTGAAGTAAACCTGGGATCTCGATCAGACACTAAAGAAGTTGGAACACCATGCAGTTTCACAATCTCATGGATATACAGCTCAGCCAACCTCTCCAAAGAGTAATCCATCCGCACCGGAAGGAAATGAGCTGTCTTAGTCAATCTATCCACAATCACCCATATGGCATCATGTTTCTTTTGTGTCAATGGCAACCCAGACACAAAATTCATTGTCACTCTTTCCCATTTCCATACTGGCACTGACAACGGTTGAAGCAACCCGGTTGGAACTTGATGCTCTGCTTTAACCTTCTGACAAGTGAGACATTTCGATACAAACCCATCAATGTCTCTCTTTAACCCAATCCACCAATAATGCTGTCTCAAATCATGATACATCTTCGTATTACCCGGATGCATAGCAAACATCGACTGATGAGCTTCTTCCAAAATAACCCTTTTCAAATCAGCATCATCGGGTACACACAATCTGCTCTTGAACCATAGACTCCCATCACTCTTCACAACAAAATCTCTACCCTTTCCACTCTGACAATCCGAAACAATCTTTTGTATCTTCTTATCAGCCAACTGAGCTTCTTTGATCTGATCTAACAAAACCGGTTTCAAATGCAACTGTGCCAACAATGCACCATTATCACAAGATACAAAACTGGCACACAATGCTCTCAACTCAACAAGCAACGAGAGCGAGTAAATTGTTAAACCAGCTAAAGACTTCCGACTCAAAGCATCAGCAACAACATTTGCTTTACCTGGATGATAGTCAATCAAGCAGTCGTAGTCTTTAATCAATTCTAACCATCTTCTCTGGCGAAGATTGAGTTCTTTCTGGACACCCAAATACTTCAAACTCTTGTGATCAGTGTAGATGAAACATTTCTCTCCAAACAGATAGTGGCGCCAAATCTTCAATGCAAACACAATGGCTGCCAATTCCAAATCATGGGTAGGATAATTAAGCTCATGCGGTTTCAACTGTCTAGATGCATAAGCTATAACTTTCCCTTCTTGCATCAAAACACACCCCAAACCTCTATGTGAAGCATCACTATATATCACATAAGGTTTGCCTTCAACAGGTAAAGTAAGAACAGGCGCTTGAGTCAACATATCTCTCAACTGCTCAAAGCTCGCCTGACACTGATCAGTCCACACAAATTTAACTCCCTTACGAAGTAATCTGGTGAGTGGAGTAGCTATTAAAGAAAAACCTTTCACAAATCGTCGGTAATAGCCTGCCAAACCCAGAAAACTTCTAATCTCTGTCACAGACTTGGGTGGACTCCAATTCATAATAGCTTCAACTTTGCTCGGATCAACTCTGATACCTTCTGATGAAACAATATGTCCAAGAAAAGCGACTTGATCCAACCAGAACTCACACTTCAACAATTTGGCAAACAATTGCTTCTCTCTCAAGATCTGCAACACAATCCGCAGATGCAAATCATGTTCCTCCTCATTCCGCGAATACACCAGAATGTCATCGATGAAGACCACTACAAACTGATCCAAATAGGGCCTAAACACTCTATTCATCAAATCCATAAAAGCTGCAGGTGCATTCGTCAGACCAAAAGGCATAACTAAAAACTCATAATGCCCATACCTGGTCCGAAAAGCTGTCTTCGGAACATCCTCAGCTCTGATACCAAAACATTTGTAACACCCCCATATCCAATGCACACACACTACAACCACAACAATGTAGCATAAGTGCACCAAACATAGGGATGCTACTGTTTCCTTAACATTCAAAACATTTTAAACAAAACCATAACCTTTCAATTATATACCTTATAGAAAAATAGGTCATTTACTTATAAAACAAAACATATTAGATATACATATACATTTAAATATTACACAGCGGAAGTTATAAAATATTTACAAATTTACATTATAAACATTACTTTACAAAATATAAAAGAAATATACATGATTGGCAAGTCAGCTCTGATCTTTAAGCTCCCAAAATCAACTCTTCAATGTCTACTCTCACTCGGTCTCGAAGAGCTCTCGGGTTCGATCCTATCGGTTCTATCACCTGCGCGATTAAACACTATCGCGCTAAGCCAAGGGCTTAGTAAGATAATCATGCAAATGATATGACTTAATGCAATGCAATGTCATTTCTCAAACCATATCATGCATGTAACATCATATATGCAAAACTAACAACATACTTTCACATTGCATGTCACATTTCAATATCTTGTCATATACCTTATTATTGTTCATTTAACCATTCATAGTCAACACTAAACAAAGACAAACATAATCTCATTATTCAAACATTTCACCATTCAACATTTACATCTAAGCAAACACATGCATGGGCCCAAAATACACTAATATGCCATTCAATTTTCAGAGTTAATGTTTTGGTTTTATCATCACATTTATCAATATCATATACCCAACTAGGCTTCAAGGATTAGGTTCAACCAAGCTTCAAGGGGAGCAAAGCATGCTAAGCTTCAACCCAACTTGGCTTCAAGAACAAAACCCAACCTAGCTTCAAGGGTGGTAACATCTCAATTAGGCTTCAAGGATTCAATCCAACCTAACTTCCAGAGATTGTTACTCTTATTAGGCATGCCACCAACAACAAACTCTGAAAATGGAATAACACATTAGCCACACAATTCATTTAGATTTCATTCTCAATTCTCATTATCATTTAGGCAAACATGCCTCATTTATTTCCATTGAATCACATTAGCCAATAACAATGGCTTCACATTTCATTTCACAATATAACACTTCATTATTCAAGTGTATATTTATCTCATCCATGATCACATTATATCTCATAAAGCATCATTCATCATAGCCAAACACAATGGCATTGTCTCATGTCATGTCTTATTTGAATTATCATTTCATCTTTGATACAACATTTCAATATACATTACTCATGAAACACATTACCATTCAAAGTGCATAATAACATTGCTAAATCTCAATAATGCAATTAGGGCAAAACACAATTGATATGATTCATAGCTTTATGATCTTCCACATTCATTTGATTAAATCATTCTTGTGTTTGAAACATGTTTATAATGTTCATATGTAAGTTTAGAAACAATGGAACCTTTAAAGAATCAAAACAATGTAAAAAGAAACAAAGTAAAAAAAAAAACAATATGTAATTCATTTGTAGGACACGCCCAACCACTTGATGGAACACGCCCGTGTCACTAACAACAAAAGAGGCAGTAGCTTCCTCAAATAATTGACACGCCCGTGTCCCTTTAAATGCACTTAGCCGTGTCACCCACAAACACAATCTAACTAAAACCAACACTTTCTCAATTGCACTCAAACACAATATCCCTCATATAACATGTTTCAAATGAACATAAACAATGTTCTAAACACATAATCATCACAAGAAACACTTCATAACACATTAATATAACAATTAAGCACACACATCATCTCAAAACCCTAAAACCAACATCCTTCTCCATCCTTCCAAATCAACATCTACCACTTCTAACAACAACAACTATATAAACTATTAACTTAAAACCAATTTAATACTTGAGAACACAACACAACACATCTCAAATCCATTAAATCACAAAATCACCAAACCCTAACTCACTTCCAACACAACCTCCAAATAAGTAAAGAAAACAAAAGATTACTTACTTACAAAGAAAAAATTCCACAAATCCCTTGTCAAATCCTTTGATTGTTTCTTCAATTTGCTCCAAGCATCAAGAACACCTTCCTTGCTCTCTCTTCTCTTCAATGGCCGGCCACCTCTTGAAAGAAAAAGGAAAATAATGAACACACCAAGTCAAATTTTGCTTTTAATCTCCACCAAGTGATTTTATCCAAGCAATTACCAAAATGCCCTCACTCAAATAACTAACTTCTTGTCTCATATAAGCCCTTATATGTAATTACACACTTAACACACAAATATCTCTTTTCCTTTGACTCTTCCTTTGACCCATTTATATGTTATATATATATCATCATATACACAACATATAAACTTGTCTCTAAACCCTAAATTTCCAAAACACATATACATATACTCTTCTTTCCCCCAATTTAACCCAACAACAACAACAACAACAACAACAACTACAATATGCAAAACTTCTAGGGCATAAATGAGGATATTACAAAAACACGCCTTTTTATTTTCTTTACCGAGGGAATATAAGTATCTCTCGGTAAAAGCAAATACTTTTCAGATTAGGGTATGTCCAGTACCAAGAGACAAAGGTCTTCTCTTGGTAAAAGAATTTAATAGTATTTAAAAGATGTACCTCCTCATTTAATGATTACTAAGAGAATCATCATATCCCTTGTTATTACGAGCAATTATACAGATAACCTAAAATTTTGGAAAATGCTAATTGTTGGAATTGAATTAAATGATTTTAAGTGTGTATATATGTATATTTAGTTAAGTGAAAAGATAAGAGGGAGGAGTGTGCATATGTTGTATATATGTAGATATATACAATATATACAAGTCAATATCTTTCTAAGGTCAAAAGATATTTTAATTATTAAGATATTAATATTAATTATGGTTAGTGGAAGAGCATATTTTAGGTTATAATATTATGTTATATTAATTTATTGCTTGGTGGAAAGTGAATTAAGGAATTGTGTATGGTTAAAAGAGAAGTGTTTGGTGAGTGTTGTTGACTTTTTGCATCTTCATCTTCTTCTTTCTTCTCCAAGAGAGCCGGCCACCATTTTCATCCAAAGGAAAAGAGGTTTTGCTTCTTCCTAACTTAAGCAATTGAAGGATTTTAAGTGATCAAGTTGGAGTTTTAAGAATTTTTCTTCATTTTTGGTAAGTTCAAACTTGTTTCTTTGATCTCCTTTGAGAGTGTGTTTATGGGTTTGTTGGATTATTGATGTAGTTGTGTTTATGGTTGATTTTGGGTATGTTTGAAGTTCTTAGGTCTAGATAACTTTGATATTTGGGGTTGGATTGAAGAAAAGGGTTGAGTTTGGTAAAGAAAACAAGAGTTGTGGATTGTGTAAGTTTTGAGTTGTGAAATATGGTTGTGTTTGTGTTTGATGCTTGTAATTGAGTTTTTTTTTTATGTTTATGCAAGTTTATGGTGGTATTATAATGGTTTTGGTTGAGTTTGTTTAGAGTTGAAAAGGGTAAAGAAAGATGATAGTTGGATGTGGCGTTTTTTGTGTCGATTTTAGGTTTTGGCCTGACACGGCCAGTAGCACAGCCATTTCTTTGGGCGTGTCATTGGTTCTATTTTCAGGGCTGGTGACACATCCAGTGACATGCCCATGTCACTGAGCATGTCACAGCTACTATGTTGTTAGAGGATTGACACGTCCAGTGACACGCCCATGTCACTGAGCGTGTCACATCTTCTGTGTTGTAGTAGTATTGACACGTCCAGTGATACGCCCATGTCACTGAGCTTGTCATAGCTGCTGTGTTGTTGGAGAATTGACACATGCAGTGACACGTCCATGTCATTGAGCGTGTCAAAGCTTTTGTGTTGTGAGTTTAGGGCACGGCCATGGACACGCCCGTGTTGTTGAGCGTGTCAAGTATAGAGTTTTTCCTAGATAGTTCTTATTCTTATTTCCTATGTGTATCACTAAGTGAGTATTTATAATCACCTTTGGATTAGGTTTTGAAGAGAATTGAGTTATACAATCCAAGGTTTGAGGGATATCTTGGAAGAGGAGGTTGAAGTGGTGTTGTTATTTTTAGAGGTAAGTACAAACTTTGAATGATTGCATACATTTACATGACATTGGGACTTAACACATTTGGTTGGAAAAATGTGTTAAGTTACTTAATATATTGTTGATGAATGAGAAATATGTTATGATATGCATAATATAAATTATGTTGATGTATCAAAGCAATTGAGTAACGTGTTGTAAATGAAAAGAAATGTTGAATAATGTGATGAGATATGTGAAAATATAATGTAATAAATTGATATTGATATAAAAGAGAAAAGTGAGAAAAAGATGATATAATAAGGCAATGTGCCTAGTTTGATTTTGAGAAGATGAGAAATGATTTGAGAATGAATTATGAAAGAATTTGATAAAGAGAAATATGAATAAATTGTGTGCCTAGTATGTTATTCAATTTTCAGAGTTCTAAGTTTGGCGGCATGCCTATGAATTACTAGGCAGATGAAAAGACCGGGTCGTATGCCGGGCCCAGCTGATAAATGTGATGTTTTTGGGGTGAAAAGGCCAGGTCGTAAGCCTCAAAAACAAATCCTTGAAGCTAGACCGAGTGAAAAGACTGGGTCATAAGCTCAGATCTAGTTGGATTATCCATGGATATATATATTGCCTACGGGGCTAGACACAAGGTGTCATTATGGACCAAAACAGTAACTTTGAAATTTGAATAGCATATTTGATCCTTTTTGGGCCCATGCTTGTCTTTATTTTAATGTGAATTATGAAATGTGATGCAAATGATTAATATAATGAGATATAATGTAATAAGTTGTTATATTCATATGTGTTGTGTATTAGCATCGCATTGATCTATATTGAATCAAAGTTTGTACCACTAAGCTTTTTGCTTAGCGCAATTGTGGTTCATTGCGCAGGTGACAGTGTAGATCCGGTTGTGCCGGAGAGCTCATCTAGACCGAGTCGAGTCTAGGTTTAAGACTTTGAGATCAGAGTTGTTAGTGGACATCAAGATCAGAGACAAACTGCCAGCATGTATATATTTTAGATTTTTGTATTTATATATTAATTTTGATGTATATTCCGCTTCCGCAATAAAAAATGTTTTGGATAAACTTTTGGGTAATGAAGATATATATATGTATCTTAAAAAGGAATGTTTTCATTTATTACTTTCTATAATATAAGTTAAGTGTTTTAAGTTTACTCAGATTGTAGAAATGATGATTATATGTTAAAGTTAAAGATTGGTTTGTTTATAATGGATTGTGATATTCTGGTATCCGGTATATGTATATCACATATGTGGGTGTATGTGGTGTACGTATATGGGGGTACAAGGGTGTTACATTTGATTTGGTATCAGAGCCTAGGTTTGAGGTTCTCAACCTAGGTGAATTGTAAGAAAAAGAAAATTTATATTTTAAAATATGGTTTTTATTTAAGATACATGCATTGGCACTGGCAGTTTCTGATCTTTGATGAGGTAATTTCTATTGTGTTTGCAAATATAGGTAGTGATGGCATCTTAGACACGTCAGTCTATAGAGGGTAGTGCTGAGAGTATAGCTCCTGTTGATGGTAGAGATGGAGCTAGAGTTGAGATAGCTAGAGAGGCACCTGCTCCTGTGCCAGAGAGACCAGCAGTTGATGAGATTTTGTTAGTTTGGTTACTGCATATGGTAGAGTTGTTGAGGCAGGCTCTAGTACAGCAGCCGCCGCCACAACCGCAGCTGCAAGTATCGATGAAGAAATATGATAAATTGAGGAAGTTCAGAGCTGAGGACTTCTTTGGCACTACAGATCCTGCAGTAGCTGACCAGTGGTTAGATAGAGTCCAAAGGGTATTCATCCAGCTGCAAGCTACTTCTGAAGAAAAGTTTAATTATGCTAGATCCCTTCTACAGAGAGATGCATATGACTGGTGGAAGACGGTTCCACATGTTATGGATGATCCGTCAACCTTGACTTATGATGATTTTCTGTGAGAGTTTGAGCAGAAGTATACTCAGAGGTAGTATAAAGATAAGAAGAAGATGGAGTTTCTAAGTCTGAGACAGGATAACCGGACAGTGACAGAGTATGAGATTGAGTTTATCCAGTTGAGTCATTATGCCGGTGGGATTATTTCAGATGAGATAGATCGGTGCAGGAGATTTGAGGAGGGGTTGAGACTCTCTATCATGTGTATTATTACAGGCTCCCAGTATCAGGATTTTTCCCAGCTGGTTGCAGTAGCCAAGAGTATTGAGAGAGCACAAGGTCTTATAGCAGCTTCTAGGGATGAAGAGACTAGAGTTAGAAGACCTCAGAGTGAGGTAGGTTCTTCATCTATGAAGAGGTCGGGGAGGATATTTTCTGAGATTCAGTAGAAACCAGAGGCATTCTGATAGGTCAGTACAGTAGCAGAGGTAGAGATCGAGTTCTACAGTTTCTGTGGCTAATGCACAGACCCTATTGGCTCAGAGGTCGGCTCCACCTACTTGTGTTCATTGTGGTAGAGCACACGGAGGTGATTGTTGGTGGAGAGGTACTTCAACAGTGTGTTTTAGATGTGGATCACCAGATCATTTCATCATAGATTGTCCAGAGCCACCAGAAGATAGACAGGCAGATTCTACAGCTTCTCGACCTAATATCAGAGGAGTTCATAGTGGCAGAGGTCCTAGCAGAGGAGGTCAGACATGGTCTAGTCAGAGAGGAGGTTCTATATCCGGAGGCAGTAGACCAGATGAGACAGGGCCATCTCAGCGGGTTTATGTGATGCAGAGGCAGCCAAATGCTTCAACTATCATTGCTGGTACATTTTCTTTATTTGGTACCTCAGTTCTTGCTCTAATAGATCCTGGATCTACTCATTCATATATTAGTGCATCTATCTTGCTTGTGACTGATTTGCATTTTGAGTCCTTAGGATTTGATGTCTTGGTGACAAATCCTTTAGGGCATAGTGTTGTGGTGAATAAGGTGCACCAACATAGTCCAGTTGTTGTTCAGGATGAGGAGTTTCTTGATGACCTGATTGAGATGCCTTTCAAGAAGTATGATCTGATTTTAGGTATGGATTGGTTATCTAAGCATGGGGCTATAGTAGATTGTCAGAAGAAGTGTGTTACCCTGAGAACCGATGATGATAGAAGTGTATGGTATCTAGTGAGTAGAGATATCTTTCATCTAAGTTTGTTTCAACTGTTTTAGCTAGAAGGATGATTCAAAAAGGATATGAGGCTTATCTTGCTCATGTTATGGATACCAGAGTAGTGGGTTCCCAGCTTGATAGTATACCCACAGTTGCTAAATTCCCAAATATTTTTCCTGAGGAGTTGCCAGGGATATCCCCTGAGAGAGAGGTTGGGTTTGGTATCAATTTGTTGCTCAGTACCACTCCCATCTCTATTACTCCTTATCGAATGGCACCGACTGAGTTGAGAGAGTTGAAGGTGCAGTTACAGGAGTTATTGGATAAAGGGTTCGTTCGCCCTAGTGTGTCACCATGGGGAGCGCTCGTTTTATTTGTAAAGAAGAAGGATGGTACCTTAAGATTGTGCATTGACTATCGATAGTTGAATAAGGTGACCATCAAGAACAAGTATCCTTTACCTAGCATAGATGATCTCTTTGATCAGTTGAAAGGAGCAGTGATTTTCTTTAAGATTGATTTGAGATCAAGGTACCATCAGTTGAGAATCCGAGAGGAAGATGTACCCAAGACAGCTTTTCATACGAGGCATGGACATTATAAGTTTTTGGTGATGCCTTTTGGGTTGACGAATGCACCAGCAACATTTATGGATCTAATGAATAGGGTGTTCAGATCTTATCTAGATCAATTTGTAGTGGTTTTTATCAATGATATTTTGGTGTATTCTCGTAATAAGGAGGATCATGACAAGCATTTGCGGATTGTATTGCAGACTTTGAGAGAGAAATTGTTGTATGTTAAGTTGTCTAAATGTGAGTTTTGGCTTGATCAAGTGACTTTTCTCTGTCATGTGGTTTCAGCAGAGGGTATTAGAGTTGATCCGAGCAAAGTTGAAGCTATTTTGAATTGGAGTCCACAAAAGACTGTGATAGAAGTTAGAAGTTTTTTGGGTTTGGCAAGCTATTATCGACGGTTTATGAAGGTTTTTCTATGATAGCTACTCCACTCACCATATTACTTCGGAAGGGAGTTAGATTTGTGTGGATAGATAGATGTCAGGAGAGTTTTGAGCGGCTGAAGGAGATGTTGACTCAAGCTCCTGTCCTTACCCTATCTGTGGAAGGTAAACCATATGTGATATACCGTGATGCTTCACATAATGGTTTAGGTTGTGTTTTGATGCAAGATGGTAGAGTCATTGCTTATGCTTCTCATCAGTTAAAGTCGCATGAGCTGAATTACCCGACACATAATTTGGAGTTAGCAACCATAGTCTTTGCTTTGAAGATTTGGCGACATTATTTGTATGGGGACAAGTGTTTCATTTATATAGATCACAAGAGCTTGAAATACTTGGGTGTTCAGAAAGAGTTGAATCTTCGGCAGAGACGATGGTTAGAGTTGATTAAAGACTATAACTGTTCAATTGATTATCATCCTGATAAGGCAAATGTAGTTGCTGATGCCTTGAGTTGGAAGTCTTTAGCAGGTTTGACTACTTTTTCGCTCTCATTGCTTGTTGAGTTGAGAGCGTTGCATGATAGATTTGAATCATGTGATGATGGTGCTTTGATGGCTCAGTTGCAGTTGAGGCCAGTCTTATTGGATCATATTAGAGAGTCTCAGTTGACAGATGATAAAATTTAGAAAGTTGTATCTGATTGCCAAAAGGATGAGAGTTGAGATTTTCTTGTGAGAAATGATGGCAGTTTATGGTACAAAGATAGATTGTGTGTTCCTGATGATGCAAGATAGAAAAAGATTATTTTGGAGGAAGCACATCAGTCGGCTTATGTTATGCACCCTGGGAGTACCAAGATGTATCAGGATTTAAATCAATATTATTGGTGGTCAAGTATGAAGAGGGACATAGCAGAGTTTATATCCAGATGTCTCTCTTGTCAAAGAGTGAAGGCTGAGCACCAACTTCCTTTGGGATTACTTCAGCCATTATCGGTGCCAGAATGGAAATGGAAGCGAGTGAAGATGGATTTTGTGACTGGTTTGCCTTTGACTCAGAAGAAGCATGATGCCATCTGGGTAATTGTTGATCAGATGACAAAGACAACTCATTTCCTTCCAGTTTTGATGGATTATTCTCTTGAGAGGTTGGCTGAGCTATATATCAGTGAGATAATAAGGTTGCATGGAGTCCCAATTTCCTTGGTATCTGGTTTACTTTGAGATTTTGGTAGAGTTTACATAATATTTTGGGTTCTCGATTGCATTTTAGTACTGCTTTTCATCCTCAGACAGATGGGCAGTCAGAGAGAGTGATACAAATTTTAGAAGATATGTTGAGAGGTTGTATCATCAGTTTCTCTGGGAGCTGGGATAGATTTTTGCCATTGATTGAGTTTGCTTATAACAACAGTCATCAATCTAGTGTTAAAATGGCACCTTATGAGGCATTGTATGGTAGAAGATGCAGGACGCCTCTATGTTGGGATGAGGTTGGAGAAGGTAAGTTGGTTGGTCCCGATTTGATTAAAGAAATAGAAGAGAAAGTGAAGATAATTTGGGATTGTTTGAAAGCAGCTTCAGACCAACAAAAATCATATTCAGATTTGAAAAGAAGAGACATAGATTTCAATGTAGGAGATAAAGTATTTTTGAAAGTGTCTCCTTGGAAGAAAATTTTGAGATTTGGTCGCAAAGGGAAGTTGAGTCCTCGTTTCATTGACCTTATGAGGTACTGGAGAGAGTTGGACCAGTGGCCTATAGACTCGCTTTGCTGCCTGAATTGGATCAAATTCACAATGTCTTCCATGTCTCTATGCTACGGAGGTACATGTCAGACCCATCTCATATTTTGTCGGTGGAAGCTATTGAGGTGAGTCCAAATTTGACTTTTAAAGAAGAACCAGTGGCTATTTTGGCACATGAAGTGAAAGAGTTGAGAAATAAGAAAGTGCCACTTGTGAAGGTTCTTTGGAAGAATCATGCTAAGGAAGAGGCAACTTGGGAGAGTGAGCAAGTGATGTTAGATCAGTATCCTTAGTTATTCCAGACTTGAGAGCAGGTAATTTCGAGGATGAAATTTATTTGTAGAGGACGAGCATTGTAATATCCCAAATGATACCCTAAAATTTTGAAAAATGCTAATTGTTGGAATTGAATTAAAGATTTTAAGTGTGTATATGGTGTATATTTAATTAAGTGAAAAGATAAGAGGAAGGAGTGTGTATATGTTGTATATATTTAGATATATACAATATATACAAGTCAATATCTTTCTAAGGTCAAAAGATATTTTAATTATTAAGATATTAATATTAATTATGGTTAGTGGAAGAGCATATTTGAGGTTATAATATTATATTATATTAATTTATTGCTTGGTGGAGAGTGAATTAAGGAATTGTGTTTGGTTAAAATAGAAGTGTTTGGTGAGTGTTGTTGACTTTTTGCATCTTCATCTTCTTCTTTCTTCTCCAAGAGAGCCGACCACCATTTTCATCCAAAGGAAAAGAGCTTTTGCTTCTTCCTAACTCAAGAAATTGAAGGATTTCAAGTGATCAAGTTGCAGTTTTAAGGATTTTTCTTCATTTTTGGTAAGTTCCAACTTGTTTCTTTGATTTCCTTTGAGAGTGTGTTTATGAGTTTCTTGGATTGTTGATGTAGTTGTGTTAATGGTTGATTTTGGGTATGTTTGAAATTCTTGGGTCTAGATAACTTTGATATTTGGGGTTGGATTCAAGAAAAGGGTTAAGTTTGGTGAAGAAAACAAGAGTTGTGGATTGTGTAAGTTTTGAGTTGTGAAATATGGTTGGTTGAAAAGGGTAAAGAAAGATGATAGTTGGATGTGGCATTTTTGGTGTCGATTTCAAGTTTTGGCCTGACACACCCAGTATCACGGCCGTGTCTTTGGGCGTGTCGTTGGTTTTGTTTTCAGGGCTGGTGACGCACCCAGTGACACGCCCATATCACTGAGCGTGTCACAGCTACTGTGTTGTTGGAGGATTGACACGTCCAGTGACACGCCCATGTCACAACTTTTGTGTTGTAGTAGTATTGACACATCCAGTGACACTCCCATGTCACTGAGCGTGTCATAGCTACTGTGTTGTTAGAGAATTGACACGTGTAGTGACACGCTCATGTCACTGAGCGTGTCAAAACTTATGTGTTGTGGGTTTAGGGCACGGCCCTGGACACGCCCATGTTGTTGAGCGTATCAAGTGTAGAGTTTGCCCTAGATAGTTCTTATTCTTATTTCCTATGTGTATCACTAAGTAAGTATTTATAATTACCTTTGGATTAGGTTTTGAAGAGAATTGAGTTACCCAATCCAAGGATTGAGGGATATCTTGGAAGAGGAGGTTGAAGTTGTGTTGTTGCTTTTAGAGGTAAGTACAAACTTTGAATGATTGCATACATTTACATGACATTGGGACTTAACACATTTGGTTGGAAAAATGTGTTAAGTTACTTAATAAATTGTTGTTGAATGAGAAATATGTTATGATGTGCATAATATAAATTATGTTGATGTATCAAAGCAATTGAGTAATGTGTTGTAAATGAAAAGAAATGTTGAATAATGTGATGAGATATGTGAAAATATAATGTAATAAATTGATATTAATATAAAAGAGAAAAGTGAGAAAAGTGAGAAAAAGATGATATAATAAAGCAACGTGCCTAGTTTGATTTTGAGAAGATGATAAATGATTTTAGAATGGAATTATGAAAGAATTTGATAATGAGAAATATGAATAAATTGTGTGCCTAGTATCTTATTCAATTTTCAGAGTTCTGGGTTTGGCGGCATGCCTATGAATTACTGGGCAGGTGAAAAGACCAGGTCTTATGCTGGGCCCAGCTGATAAATGTGATGTTTTTAGGGTGAAAAGACCGGGTCGTAAGCCTCAAAAACAAATCCTTGAAGCTAGACCGAGTGAAAAGACAGGGTCGTAAGCTCAGATCTAGTTGGATTATCCATGGATATATATATATATATATTGTCTACGGGGCTAGACACAAGCTGTCATTATGGACCAAAGCAGTAACTCTAAAATTTGAATAGCATATTAGATCCTTTTTGGGCCCATGCTTGTCTTTGCTTTAATGTGAATTATGAAATGTGATGCAAATGATTAATATAATGAGATATAATGTAATGAGTTGTTATATTCATATGTGTTGTGTATTAGCATCGTGTTGATCTATATTGAATCAAAGTTTGTACCACTAAGCTTTTTGCTTGGCGCAATTGTGGTTCATTGCGCAGGTGATAGGGTAGATCCAGTTGTCCCGGAGAGCTCCTCTAGACCAAGTCGAGTCTAGGCTTGAGATTTTGAGATCAGAGTTGTTTGTGGACATCAAGATCAAATTGCCAGCATGTATATAATTTAGATTTTTGTATTTATATATTAATTTTGATGTATATAGAAATGTATATTCCGCTTCTGTAATAAAAAATATTTTGGATAAACTTTTGGGTAATGAAGATATATATATATCTTAACAAGGAATATTTTCATCTATTACTTTCTATAATATAAGTTAAGTGTTTTAAGTTTACTCAGATTGTAGAAATGATGATTATATGTTAAAGTTAAAGATTGGTTTATTTATAATGGATTGTGACATTCGTATATCCGGTATACATATATTACATATGTGGGTGTATGTGGTGTACGTGGTGTACGTATATGGGATACAAGGGTGTTACACTCTTGATAATCTGAAATTCTTTTCAGATCATGGTTTGACAAATATCGAAAGACAGAGTGCTCTCTCGTAAACAAATTTAATATTATTTTAAGGATGCAACTCTTGATTTAATATTTAGCGAGAGAAACACCATATTCTTCGTTATTATCGATCAATTTTCATCTCTCTTGGTATTGTCAAGAGAGTATCCTACTCTCGGTAAATTTTAATTTATTTTTTAATAATATTATTATACAAAATTAAATTTGTATATGTTACATATATATATATATCAATATATATTAATTTAAAAATACATTTAATATTTATAACATTAATTTATATGATTAAAAATTAAATTTACTAATAATATAAATTAAAACAAAATATTTAAAATTGTTCAATAAATTTAAAAAATTGCTTCCATTTTGTTTATGTTCTTTTTTTTTTTTACATTTACCACTATCCCTCCTAATTGCAAATTTATTTTTTCTCTATTTCCTTAGTGCAGCAAAAAAAAAAAAAAAAAAAACTCAGGATTTGTATTAGACATTGAAGAAACAATTGCAAATTTCTTTCTTGCACGCTTTAAGAAAGAGGTCAATGATGGATCAACTGAATTGCCCTGTGGAGTGATGCAAATATCACCAATTTCTACAACAGTTCTTTCAAAGACCATTGAACCACTGTACAATTGAAGCACAAAATGGCAACAATATTCTTCTTTGTCCATATTAAATTTATGATGCTTATTTATAACTTCACCAACCAAAGCATCATAAAACTTAATATCTCCATTCTCGAATGCATAGGAGGCACAAACTTTAAGGCCCGGAACAATTTTTGAATACTCATTATCTTGTACTGCTATACTTATATGCCTAAACCTCTTATTAATCTCCTCTAATTATTCAAGACTATTGAAATCACTAATATGAATAGTTTCATTCACCTATTTAGGGAAATTAATATATTTGATGTTGAGTTTGTTTCCTTTTGTCGAGAATTCCACGTTATACCAGGCTTCATCGTCTATATCATGTAATTTCATTTTGACAACTGTAGTTCATAAACAATATTTAAAAAATTTAAAAAATACAACAAACTATCCAAAAAAAATTAAAAAATAACAATATTTATAAAAGTAACAAAAATCATAATAGTAACAAAAATTATAAAGACAACATAATATACACATTTCTCTTGAAATAAACAGAGAATATACACTGCATATCCCATAATATACATATTTCTCTCAGAATATACATATAATATATATTGCATATATCCACAATATATATATTTATTTCGGAATATATACATAATATGCATTGCATATACCCATAACATATACATTTCAATCAAACATGGAATATACATTGCATATATTCACAATATACATATTTCAATCCAAATATACATAAAATACACACTACATATACTCACAATATGCACATTTCTCTTGAAATATACACAAAACATGTAATATCCCTAAGTGTGCCTAGAAGTTGTGATAATATTGTTATTAGTGAATTGAATGTGTGATTGATAAGTGGTAATTGTGTATGATTTATTTGGAGGATAATAGAAGTTGAGAAAATAATGTATATGTGTGTAGTTGGAAGGAATGCATTGTGTAGAGAGAAGTGTATATGTAGTGTATATGGTGATATATATAACATATAAGTTGGTCAAAGGGCTTGGTCAAGGGAAGAAGATATTTTATTTGTGATTTGTGAAATTACCTATATGGGTATATATGTGACAAAAGTTTAGTTAAATGGATGAGGGCATTATAGTAATTTTCTTTTGGATGAGTATTTAATGCATGTGGACTTTGTGTTTTCTTCATCATTTCTTCTTCTTCTCCTTGTGTTGGCCGGCTCCTTCATTGGCAAAGAAAAACAAAAGAACAAAGAAAGGTTTTGATGATTTTAAGCTCCAAAGTTGAGAGAGATTTCAAGTAGCTAAGTTGGATTTCAAGGAATTTTATCATCTTGGTAAGTTTTCTCTTGTTTACCTTGATTCTTTTTGAAGTTGTGTTTGGATTGAGTTATGTTTAGTAATAGTATGATTAAGTATGTTTGTAATTTGTTGAGAAGAGTTGAAATAGATTTGAAAAGGAGAAGTAAATTGGTGTTGGTGATGGAAGAGTAAGAGTTGTGTTTAGTGAATATTTTTCTGTTTTACAATTAGTAAAGGCTGTGACTTGTATGATTTTTAATTAATTATAGAAAAATGTTCTTGAAGTGAATTTTTGATATGTTGTGCCTCTATGAGTCTAGAATGACTGAAAAATATGTTGATTCGATTTTGGAATGGTTATGAGTTTAGAAAGATTATTTTTATTAGACCTGTTCCAGCAGGTACCTTAATTGAGACAGCTATATTTCGGGATTTTTAATAAAATGTAGAAAAATCATATCCAATTGAATTTTGGATATGTTGTTGCTTAGTGAGTCTAGTATTTGAGAAAAATAATTTGGAACCACGTTGATTGAATTTGATTTATGGAATTCACAAAGTTCAGAACTGCTGCCAGGATGCAGGGCAATTGGGGCAGTCTGGTTAGGTGAACTATTTGACCAAGATTTTGTGTTCAGTTTGATCTGAAATTTTAAAGGAATGATTTTAAGATACAAAAATAAATTCTGTAAAAATTTTAGAATTTTTAGTCAAGTAGATTATTTTATACAATTTTTCAAAATAAGGATAAAATGGAGTCTAAAACCAGAATGTACTATTCATATGGTCATTTTGCTAATATTCCTTTTGGATTAGGTTGTGAAGAGGTTGAATTGCCTTAATTTGTGAAGTGAAGAACTATTGAGTGGAGAAGAGTTTAGAGTGGTGTGAAATGTTATTAAGGTAAGTACCAATGTTGCATGATTGCATTGTTAATGCATATCACTAATGTATTTTGATGTGTTTATATCATTAATGATATGTATATATATAATTGTGTTATGGGAAAATGAAAGATGTGAATGATTTGATGAATATTAATGTATGAGAATACAATTGATTGAGTATAATTAAATAATATTAGGTAAATTATTACATTGTTAATCTAATGTGACTTGTATAGTGTGAAAGAGAAGAGGATCATTCAACAAGGTATGAGCTATGCAAATTTATTATGATAAACATTTTTATAAAGAATTACTTTAATGTACTTTGTAATGTTATAGCAATGATGCTATATGTATAATGTGAATCATGTGATTGAATAATGATATGTTCATTTGGTTAATGTAATTGATGTTGAGTATTATAATGATGATGCACATGATACTATATGAACAATACTATGATTTGTGTATTATGAATCTTGTGAATTGTATTGTGCTATATGAATAAGGTACTTTGTAATGTTATAGCACTGATGTTATATGTATCATATGGATTGAGATATGATATGTTGTGAAGCCATTGTGATTGGCTATGATGATCTAATTGAAAGAAATAAGGCATGTTTGCCTAGATGATAATGAACATTGAGATTGAAATTGATAATGAAACAATAAGTGAAATATGTGTTTAATGTGTTATTCAGTTTTCAGAGTTCTGGGTTTGGAGGCATGCCTATAAAATGAAAAAGGTAACAGTCTTGCCGGGTTGAGGATCTCTTCAAATTGAGTTGAATTGAGGTCCAAGAGACTGGGTCTGTTACACTATGAGAATTGTGAATATGAAATATATGATTGGTAACAGTCTTGCCGGGTTGAGGATCTTCTCATGATGAGTTGATGGTCCAAGAGACTGGGTCTGTTACACTATCCATGGATAGAAATATTGATATATGATGCCTACGGGCTTGATGATTATGATTATAGACCAAAGCAGTAACTCTGAACTCTGAATAACATAGTGGTGTCTGTTGGGCCCGAGTCTGTCTTTGTTGTCAATGTGATATACAAATGTTGAAAGAAATGGATAATGAAATCTTTGGTATATTTCATTGGACATGTGATTGATGATATGTAATATGTGCGTTGAAATATTGATTATGAGCACTAGTGATGAATCATTAATGTTGAATTGTGAATAAAGAAATGTTATGATTGGTATGATGTATAATGTGTGTATTAGCATTGATTGTGAATTCAATTGATGAATTGTGGTTGATGACAATGATTGTCTTAATTGGAAATGTGACTTGTGATTGGTATGATGTATAATGTGTGTATTGAGATGTTGATTGTGAATATTAGTGATGGGTTGGACTTGGTAGAAATGCTATGTTTATATGTGTATAAGATGTGAGATTAGTTAAAAGATATGAAAGGTGCAAATGAATAGGGATAAACTTAATAAGAACTAAAAATATATGGAATTGAGATATCTTTATATGTTAGTGTTTCCATGATATATGTTTGTATTTTATATTTGTACTACTAAGCTTTCGAGCTTAGCGCGGATGTATTATCGCGCAGGTAGCTTGGTGGAAGACATGAAGTCTTTTGGTATGCCACGAGAAGAGTAAGATTTTGTCGAGACCAACTAGAGGGTAATGCATACATGTATCCACTTTAAGTATGTTATATTATATGTATAAATGAAGTTTTGATAAAGACAATAATTTGTAAGTGTTCTTTAAATTGACCTATTATGGTTTGAATTTTGTTACAGGTATTGAAAATTAAAAAGAAAAGTGGCATCCTTATACTTTAAATACTTACTGTATGTATACTAGGTATATGTATAGTATTTATATGGAGTGTTGGGGTGTTACAATTATTTTGGTATCAGAGCTTAGGTTCGAGATTCTCGGCCTAAGTAAAATTAAAAAGAAAAAGTTTTGAAACGCTTAAAATTAATTAAAAAGAAGAGTTTTGAAAATGAAATTTGTAATACATGCATATGCATTCACACCTAGGTTGGTCTCGGAGGTGGCATTATATGATTTATAGTATATCTGTGTTATATGAAATGGATGTTAATGTGTGAATGATATGATGTTATGAGAAAACTGTTTTGTTGTAATGTGAGATGTTGAGGCATGATTACTTAACTTGCTTGTGAAAAAAAAATGAATTAAAAAAAAATATTGATAAGTTTAATGAACGGACCTATCTGTCTCCTGCGGAACCATGCGGACCCATTGGAATGGGCAACCGAACTTGGACAACCGACCTGGTTGGGGAAGGGTACGTATATAAAGTCATAGTTGTTGGCTATAATGATAAATTTAAATGAGTATAATGAATGATATGAATTTATATAAGTCTAATTGATAATTAAAAAATGGAAATTTATGCAAGTAAAGTGAAGTGTTAAATGTGTTGAAGCATAAAGAAATGAAAAGGAAAATAATATTGAATGAGTTGATTAGTAAAGACAAGGTATGATTATTTAAAGTTTGGGGTATATATATATAAAGTCAAGGTATTATTTAAAGGAAAAAGAGATGATATTGGTTATGTAAGAATATAAATTGGTATGGTTATTTTAATGTAAACATTGTGAATTTAAGGTTAGAAATGTGAGATGCTTGGATATTGTGAAAGCTCATGGTAATGGTAATAATATGTGATATTTGAGATTTTTCGAAATGAGCTTAATAATTGGGGAAGAAATATGTGTTGATATTGCTTTATGATATATATATATATATCCGAGATGTTTTTAAAGTTGATTTTAAGAAAAGATGAGTTTGGTAAATTTAAAGTTTAAGCGAAGTAGTAAGTTGAAAAGTTAAAGTTCTACTAGAAACTGATAAAGATTGATTGGATATTGATGATTTAATGTATATTCAATACCTGAGCCAGGTGAAATGATTAATATTGCACATGAAAGTATTATGAATTAAGTAATGTGATTGATAGTATGAGAATTTGTTTGAAGTAAAAAGAGAAATAGATAAGCAAATGAAAAGGAGCTATTTTAAGTCATTTTATTGCAAAAAAAAAAAAGATATGGAAGTATATTAAATGTTTTTTTTTTTAAAGATGAAAGTAAAGAGATGTCACATTGGGAATGTGACCAAGATAGATGTGAAGTGTTATTATAGTCAGAATATATATTTGTAGTGTGATTAAATACTTTTTATCATATTGGAAGAATGAGAATAATAGTATTCAAAAGAAAGTGATAAACACTAAATTTGTAGTGAATGTATGAAAAAGGAAAATAAAAATCAGAGCATATAATTAAGTGTATAGGAGCTATTAGGCTCAATGTGTATATTATTAGGTGTAATGTACATATGTATAAATATATGAGTAAAATATATATATACGTTGAATGGTAAACAAACGGATATAAAGATGATATATTAAATGCATTTCAAAATAAAGGTGAGAGAGATGTCACCTTAGTACGGTGACTAAGAATTTGTGAAGTATTATTGTAGTTAGGAAATATATATGTGTTGAGTTGATAAATAATTTAAGTTATGTCAAAAAGGGGTAAGAATGATGTTGATTAAGGAAAAGTAATAAATGTTAAATTGTGTTAAAGATATGTAAAAGAGGAATTATATATAATTGTATGACTATGTGTATACATGTATGGAAAATGTGGAATGAGCTTTTCGATATGAATGTAAATGAAAATGTAAGAAATGTGGAAAGCAAGTCATATTGTGAATGTGACCTAAGTATGTGAATGTGATATAATTATTTGTTTAGTGGTGTGGAGAATAATAGGGCATGTATCAGTGGATCTATGAGAGAATAGGTTTTAACCTATGTAGAGTTAGATTATGGGATGAAATGGAGAGTGAGAAAGGACTCAAGTAACACTAGAAGATGAAATTGTTATGATAATATCTGAGTTAAACTATCATATAATGTTTCCTGGATTAAGGATTTTGTTTGTAGAAATTCTATATGTATAAGTATATAATAAAAAGGAATGTATACTGTATGAAAAGTGTTACAAGAGATAAATTAGAAGTGGAGTAATAAATGGAATTTGTATATGATTAAATGTTGTGTATAAAGATGTTATAGATAATATTGTTGTTGTGAGTTAGACTAATGATAATCGTATGTTCAAGAGAAAATTTATGGAGATGGAGTTGAAATGTGTTAACTCTTGGTGTAGTAAAAGTGTGGAGAATGGATATATAATTCTTGTGATACAACTAAATAGTGTAATTAAAAAGTTTGGATACAGAATAATCGAGAAACAGTATTGATTTATGAGTTACAGGTGTGTGACCATTCATCTCCTATGGCTATATGATTTGGTTAGTATGTGTAGCCGGTTAATTTTAGTATCCATAAATTTGGGACTGAGACAATATGACTGTAGTACAAATTGGTGAGATTGAAAATTTTGTTTAAGAAGCATAGTTAAATAGTTATTATAAGATTTGGTGGGAACTATACTAATATGATTTGAAGTGATTTGTTATCACAATAATTTGATTGAATATGGATTGGAAAAGATCAAGAAATTGTATATAAGTTTGCCCTAATTGAATTAGATCATATATACATATATGAATATGGTGCAATTTCATGATAAGTTATATAAATTAATCGTTGGATGGAATTGAACAAGATTGGAAAATGGATATATTGTGACAGATAGATCAATTGATCTGAATTGGACTAAGATTATGAAGTATTATTGAGATTTAATATGTATAGTTGTATTAAGAATGTAATTAATTACGTGACAATGTATATGATGTAAAATATTAAAGTAAGAATGGATAGGAATGTATGGAATTATAGTAATTATAAATTATGATAATAAGGGAGAAGATTAGTTATTTATAAAATAAATTGAAAGGCAATGTATTAAAATGTAAGTTAAGAGAAAAGCATGCTAAAGAGGTAACTCCAATTGTGGAAAATAAGGACCTTGTTATCCATTGAGGGTTGATAAATGTCTATTTAGACAGTGATTGTAATGACGGGATAATTAATGCTAAGATTCAAACCAATAATTGTTGAGGCTAAAGTTAAGAAAGTAATTACATAGAGGTGAAGGAACAAAATATATTGAATATAAAGATTGGATGAAGTATAAGTGTACTATAAAATGATTTGATTCCTGATTAAAAATGTTAATAGGAGATGTAATGAGTATTTTGAATGTTTGATCAAGGAAATAAGAAGGTATATAAACATATAGAATGATGAATTATGGAATTTAGAGGAGATTGTTGATTCTAAAAGAAGGAATTGAAGTTATATGATTGGATGACATAATAATTTAAGCATATATTTAACTTCAGGTGGAAGTGAAGATAGTATTTTTGTTAAGAATGAATTGTTATGGCATGGATAATTTCGAGGACGAAATTATTTAAGGGGGAGAGAATTGTAATATCCCTAAGTGTGCCTAGAAGTTGTGATAATATTGTTATTAGTGAATTGAATGTGTGATTGATAAGTGGTAATTGTGTATGATTTATTTGGAGGATAATAGAAGTTGAGAAAATAATGTATATGTGTGTAGTTGGAAGGAATGCATTGTGTAGAGAGAAGTGTATATGTAGTGTATATGGTGATATATATAACATATAAGTTGGTCAAAGGGCTTGGTCAAGGGAAGAAGATATTTTATTTGTGATTTGTGAAATTACCTATATGGGTATATATGTGACAAAAGTTTAGTTAAATGGATGAGGGCATTATAGTAATTTTCTTTTGGATGAGTATTTAATGCATGTGGACTTTGTGTTTTCTTCATCATTTCTTCTTCTTCTCCTTGTGTTGGCCGGCTCCTTCATTGGCAAAGAAAAACAAAAGAACAAAGAAAGGTTTTGATGATTTTAAGCTCCAAAGTTGAGAGAGATTTCAAGTAGCTAAGTTGGATTTCAAGGAATTTTATCATCTTGGTAAGTTTTCTCTTGTTTACCTTGATTCTTTTTGAAGTTGTGTTTGGATTGAGTTATGTTTAGTAATAGTATGATTAAGTATGTTTGTAATTTGTTGAGAAGAGTTGAAATAGATTTGAAAAGGAGAAGTAAATTGGTGTTGGTGATGGAAGAGTAAGAGTTGTGTTTAGTGAATATTTTTCTGTTTTACAATTAGTAAAGGCTGTGACTTGTATGATTTTTAATTAATTATAGAAAAATGTTCTTGAAGTGAATTTTTGATATGTTGTGCCTCTATGAGTCTAGAATGACTGAAAAATATGTTGATTCGATTTTGGAATGGTTATGAGTTTAGAAAGATTATTTTTATTAGACCTGTTCCAGCAGGTACCTTAATTGAGACAGCTATATTTCGGGATTTTTAATAAAATGTAGAAAAATCATATCCAATTGAATTTTGGATATGTTGTTGCTTAGTGAGTCTAGTATTTGAGAAAAATAATTTGGAACCACGTTGATTGAATTTGATTTATGGAATTCACAAAGTTCAGAACTGCTGCCAGGATGCAGGGCAATTGGGGCAGTCTGGTTAGGTGAACTATTTGACCAAGATTTTGTGTTCAGTTTGATCTGAAATTTTAAAGGAATGATTTTAAGATACAAAAATAAATTCTGTAAAAATTTTAGAATTTTTAGTCAAGTAGATTATTTTATACAATTTTTCAAAATAAGGATAAAATGGAGTCTAAAACCAGAATGTACTATTCATATGGTCATTTTGCTAATATTCCTTTTGGATTAGGTTGTGAAGAGGTTGAATTGCCCTAATTTGTGAAGTGAAGAACTATTGAGTGGAGAAGAGTTTAGAGTGGTGTGAAATGTTATTAAGGTAAGTACCAATGTTGCATGATTGCATTGTTAATGCATATCACTAATGTATTTTGATGTGTTTATATCATTAATGATATGTATATATATAATTGTGTTATGGGAAAATGAAAGATGTGAATGATTTGATGAATATTAATGTATGAGAATACAATTGATTGAGTATAATTAAATAATATTAGGTAAATTATTACATTGTTAATCTAATGTGACTTGTATAGTGTGAAAGAGAAGAGGATCATTCAACAAGGTATGAGCTATGCAAATTTATTATGATAAACATTTTTATAAAGAATTACTTTAATGTACTTTGTAATGTTATAGCAATGATGCTATATGTATAATGTGAATCATGTGATTGAATAATGATATGTTCATTTGGTTAATGTAATTGATGTTGAGTATTATAATGATGATGCACATGATACTATATGAACAATACTATGATTTGTGTATTATGAATCTTGTGAATTGTATTGTGCTATATGAATAAGGTACTTTGTAATGTTATAGCACTGATGTTATATGTATCATATGGATTGAGATATGATATGTTGTGAAGCCATTGTGATTGGCTATGATGATCTAATTGAAAGAAATAAGGCATGTTTGCCTAGATGATAATGAACATTGAGATTGAAATTGATAATGAAACAATAAGTGAAATATGTGTTTAATGTGTTATTCAGTTTTCAGAGTTCTGGGTTTGGAGGCATGCCTATAAAATGAAAAAGGTAACAGTCTTGCCGGGTTGAGGATCTCTTCAAATTGAGTTGAATTGAGGTCCAAGAGACTGGGTCTGTTACACTATGAGAATTGTGAATATGAAATATATGATTGGTAACAGTCTTGCCGGGTTGAGGATCTTCTCATGATGAGTTGATGGTCCAAGAGACTGGGTCTGTTACACTATCCATGGATAGAAATATTGATATATGATGCCTACGGGCTTGATGATTATGATTATAGACCAAAGCAGTAACTCTGAACTCTGAATAACATAGTGGTGTCTGTTGGGCCCGAGTCTGTCTTTGTTGTCAATGTGATATACAAATGTTGAAAGAAATGGATAATGAAATCTTTGGTATATTTCATTGGACATGTGATTGATGATATGTAATATGTGCGTTGAAATATTGATTATGAGCACTAGTGATGAATCATTAATGTTGAATTGTGAATAAAGAAATGTTATGATTGGTATGATGTATAATGTGTGTATTAGCATTGATTGTGAATTCAATTGATGAATTGTGGTTGATGACAATGATTGTCTTAATTGGAAATGTGACTTGTGATTGGTATGATGTATAATGTGTGTATTGAGATGTTGATTGTGAATATTAGTGATGGGTTGGACTTGGTAGAAATGCTATGTTTATATGTGTATAAGATGTGAGATTAGTTGAAAGATATGAAAGGTGCAAATGAATAGGGATAAACTTAATAAGAACTAAAAATATATGGAATTGAGATATCTTTATATGTTAGTGTTTCCATGATATATGTTTGTATTTTATATTTGTACTACTAAGCTTTCGAGCTTAGCGCGGATGTATTATCGCGCAGGTAGCTTGGTGGAAGACATGAAGTCTTTTGGTATGCCACGAGAAGAGTAAGATTTTGTCGAGACCAACTAGAGGGTAATGCATACATGTATCCACTTTAAGTATGTTATATTATATGTATAAATGAAGTTTTGATAAAGACAATAATTTGTAAGTGTTCTTTAAATTGACCTATTATGGTTTGAATTTTGTTACAGGTATTGAAAATTAAAAAGAAAAGTGGCATCCTTATACTTTAAATACTTACTGTATGTATACTAGGTATATGTATAGTATTTATATGGAGTGTTGGGGTGTTACAAAACATATGTTGCATATACCCACAATATACATATTTCATAGGAAATATACAGAGTATACAATGCATATACATGATCTTATACACATTCCACTCAAAATATACATAAAATTTATGGCTAATATACACAATATAAATTTATTCAACCATAAACATTATATATACATGATATATACTGGGTATATACCTATCAATAAATAAATTAAAAAAATGAAAATAACAACATAATACACATTTGGGTCTCAAAAACATAAGATTCGCCAATCAATGGTTACTGATGAGATTATGACAGAGAGATAAAGAGAGAGGTAGAGAGAGAGAGAGAGAGAGTAGGGTTTAGATTATAAGAAGATGGTGAGTGGGGGATAGGGGAAGGGAAGAAGGAAAAGTTTTATACCTGGTTTATATTTACCAGGAGATAAGAAATTCGCTCGTTAATTTATCGAGATATCAAGAGCTTCCCTCGATAAATGAATTAAATAACATTAAAAGGCATGACTCTTTATTTTCAATTGCCAAGAAAATTGGTTATTATCTTAGTAAAGGAATTAAATATTATTTAAAAGGCGCGCCTCTTTATTTTACTTTACTGAGTGATTAGCACTTTCTTTGGGTATTTTTGAGCAAATATTCAAAAATCCTCCGTAAAGGAAAAGACTTTTCATATTGGGATTTGTAATTTATCTAGAAAAAATTTATTCTCTTGATAAAGGAATTAAATATTATTTAAAAGAAGTGCATCTCTATTTTCGTTTGTTGAGTGACTAGTAATTTCTCTTGGTATTTCTAAGCAAATATTCAAAATCCTCGATAAAGGAAAAGACTTTTCATTTTAAGGTTCATAATTTACTGAGAAAAGATATGTTCTCTTATTAAATGAATTTAATATTCTTTAAAACATGTACCTCTTTATTTTTATTTACTAACATATGGTAATTTTATCTTGGTATTATTGATGAATATGGGTTTTATTCACCGAGAGAAGAAAGTATTCTCTTGGTAAAAGAATTTAATATTATTTAAAAGATGAACCACTTTATTTTCTGTTACTGAGAGAAGTCGAAAGTCCCTCAGGAATCTTTATATTTGCCGAGAGATATTATTGTCTCACTATCTCTTGTCAGTAAAATATGGGGGTATAATTTCACTTCTTTATTTACCAATAAATATCATCTGCGATCAGTAAATTTAGTCATACTTGGTGGTACCTTTTTTTGGCACCATATTTATCGACAAATATCATAAGTGGTCGGTAACTTTAGTCGGTATATTGTGGCACCTTTTCTTTGGTGCCATATTTACCGACTAATATTGTGTTAGTAACTTTTCTAATCAATAAACTATCAATATTTTCTAGATATATTTTTAAAACAATTATTCTCTTGGTTGACAGTTGGTAATTGGTGATAAATTTTTGTCTCTTGGCAATTGTCGATCGGTATTTCTACACATTCTTATAGTGAAAAAAATATAACAGTTATTGTTTAGTTTATATATTATATATAATTACATATGTCTTTTGAATTACCAAGGTATAATAATATCTAAAATTTTATATGTGGATATATATTATATATAACAACTTGTATGTGTTGAAAAAATAAAATAAAATATACAACTTTTATAAAATAAAAATATTTATATTTTTACAAAATGTAAAATATAAAAAAAATCTAATAAAAACTTATATATACATGATTCAAAAAATAAATAAAAATAAAATTCCCTTATTCCTTTTTCTTGCCCTTGTAAACTTGAATATCTATCTCAAATCTTCTTTTGCCCTTGTCATCCTTATCCTTCTTAACTCTTCTAGATGATTCATTACTACTTTCAATATGACCTTCTAATTTAGCTTTCCCATAAATATTCAATGAGACAACTAACTTAGTCGCTGAATCCCAACATTAAACTCCTTGAGCAATGTGTCATAACCATAAACATATAATTCCACGAAAGCAAGGATGAAAACACCACAATTACTAAAAAAGCAATAAACATTAAAAAATTAAATTCAAAATATAATACAACAAAAATAAAATATAAAAAATGAAATTAACAAGAAACATAAAAAAATAATACTTGTTAGATTATAATGGAAACGTATGCACCAAAACCATATCAAGAGGATCATTTTACATATTTACAAGCATTCTAATGCCCTGAAAATTTTAAGTATTGATTTTCTGCATTAAGTGTATATATAAGTGAACATCGGATTGATTATGATATTATATGTAGTTTGAATATTTAGAATTAGTAGAAATAATGTTGATGAAGCCTTAATAAGGGAAAAATTAAATCTATGTGTGGATTAAATAGGTATTTTTGAAAAAGATTTTAAAGCGAAAAAAATATGAAAATGCCCTTATGGCCCAAGAAAATTACAAAAATACCCTGATTGCCCCGAAATGAAATTTTATCATAATTGGAATGTGAAATATGGATAATGGGGCTTTAAACTAGTTAAAGTAATTAATTTTATGATTTTACAGGGTTAAAAATTGGATTAAAGGTTAATTAAAGAAAGTGTGGTGTACCAAAACTATAGTATGAGTGAGTGAGTACATGGGATTAAAACCCATATACTATAAATATCAAAATCTCTACACTTCTACACACTTATTCCTCTTTAAACCTATCCACCTCTTCTTCCAACTTTCTCCTTCTTCTTCCATTTCACACATAAAAGCACCATGAATCCATTAAAAATAATTTAGGATTTTCAGAGGATCTGGCTATTTTATGAGTGGTTCTTTAAGGAAATTATAAAAGAACAAAAGAAAGTTGAGAAAAGAGGATGATGGAGGCTCATGATGAGGTTAGTTCTTGTATAATACTTACTTTGCTATTAATTGAATTAATCTTGATTTTGTTTACTTAAAGAAGCTTGTGACTTGATAAAGTGAAGTAATTTGTGAAAGAAAGTGTATATTGAATGATTTGTAAAGAGTTGATTGTGAAACTTTAATTCTTTGAAAGTAAGGCTATTATTTTGGTGTATACAAAGTGTGTTTATTGGTTTTTAATTGAAATCATGTTTAAACTAAATACTTAAATATTTATGTGATAATTTAGGATTATGAAAGATTTTTGGAGATAAGGAACTTGCTATCTTGAAAGTATAATTATGTTAGTGATATTTGAAGTGTATTTGTAAGCTAATTATTTTGAAATAATATTGAAGAGAACTTTGAATTAGTTAGGTGATGAATTATTGATTAAATCATAAAAAGAAATTTTAGCAGTGATATGCATGATCCTTTGCATGGTCATGCATATGCCTGTGCATATTTTCATTCCTTAAAACTTTCAAAAAAAATTCTAGTAGAGATGTGCATGATCAGTTGTATGGTCATGCATCCACTTGTGCATATTTCTATTCATCAAAACTTTGAAAAGAAATTCCAACAATGAAGCACATGATCATTCGCATGGTCTTGCATCTGCCTGTGCAAAATTCTGCCCTTCAAAATCCTAAAAAGATATTTCAACAGTAATGTGCATGATCATCAGCATGGTCATGCACCTGAATGTGCATATTTCTACTCTTCAAAATATTGAAAAGAAATTTTTTATAGTGTCATGCATGATCACTTGCATGGTCATGTATCTGCCCATGCGCAACTCTACCTTCTTATATCTTCACTAGATTTCTTTTGTACTTCACAAATTTCATATATACATATATAAACATATAAAATATAAGTAAACTAATGAAATTGACATAAGAAAACTTAAAGTTTTGATATTAATGTTTATACTTATAATAAGTATAGTGAATACGTCTTAAATGAAATGTGTTTGCAATCAACTTAAGAAGCATTTCTTTATATGTATAGTTAGAGTAAAGTCAACTGAATGATAATGAATAAAAGTACATTCCTTTCAAAGAATTATTATTATTTTTAACAAAGTGACAATATAGTGACATTATAGGTTCATGTCTGATTGAAAATAAGAAAGAATCTAGTTGCATAAACCATACTGATATTAAACATAAAATCGAATTGAATGGCTAGTCAAAGGGTGGACGTCTAGACTATTATCAAGCACTATGTGTGTCGTTACAGATACTAGGCATTCATGTTATTACCAGTGTAATACCTTTATACCCTATATACATTGTTGCGCTCTGGTAAACACTACTAAAGCAACACTCGCAAGTATACAAGGCTGCTGTAGTATTTCGGTGAACACATCAAGGTCGTCTCACAAGGAAGCTAAATAAGCTAATTATTTATCAAATCATAATAAACAAATTATCAATTAATAGTTTTTGATTTATAAAATTAAATTGTTGAACAACTAATGAAAACAGAAAGGAATTGAATTTATAACAATGGAAGGAAACTAAACAAATATATTGATTCACTTAATAGAAAAGCCTAGGGTTTGCACTTCTCTACTAATTTATATGTATGAACGGCTATTCCTCTCAACTGATTTAATTTCAAAGATCAAATTTCAAGCAAATTAATTAATCAAATTAAGGAAATAATCTCTCGCATTCAAACCATTATTTCATTTCTCAATCCTTCATCTAAATACCTAAAATACATAATTGGTGGCCAATCAATAATATATTAACATTAATCCATTCAATTAAGGATAAAAGAAATAAATCAATTAAGAGAAATAACCATTCCATACAATCATAGTAGATCCATACAAACCCTAGACTAGATCGAAATTAGTTCATAATAATGCTATCAAACAAATTCATCTCATTAAAATTCAAAGAAATTAATTTAGACATTAGAGAATTCATAAATAATATTTCAATGAAACTTAAGAGATAAAGTTAGAGAACAAAACCCAATTACAATTTCCCTTTTGCTTATGAAGAATCTCTTGCTCAGATTTTTGCTAAAAGAATAATGTAATGGCTAGAACTAACTTGATCTAGAGTGTTTGAATGAAAGTGAAATCAATCTTCTATAGTTTTCTTATTTTTAGAGAAAAGATCTCTAGAGGAAAATAAAGAACAGATGAAAAGTATAATATAGACGGCTAAAAAGTCTCTCCCCCAACTTTCTCTTGCCCTAATCTTCTTATTTATACAAATCCCTTGGCTAAAAATCCATGCTTTCTTTCTTTCTTTGGTCTCATGGAGTGACACGGCCAAGCTTGTGGCTGTGTCATGTTACACGGCCAGTGGCTTGGCCGTGTCACCGGGTGTGTCAGCTTCTGTTTCTCCCTGCTCTTCTTTGTTCTTTGGAGATGAGAGTGACACGGCCAAGCTTGTGGCCATGTCACAGTGGCTTGGCCTTGTCTCCTGGGTGTGTCAGCTTCTGTTTCTTTCCTTTGGTTCTTCCTTGTTCCTTGGCTTAGGATGGGACATGGCCAAGCTTGTGGTCGTGTCATGTGACACGGCCAGTGTCAGCTTCTGCCAAAATTTCCTTTCTTTCTTGTTTTTTCTTTGGTTTTGCCCCTTTAGGTGAGACACGGCCAGTGGCTTGGCCGTGTCAAGTTCTGCCAAAATCTCCTTGAGGTGACACGGCCAAGCTTGATTTGGCTTGGCCATGTCTTGCTTGATTCATGCTTTTCTTTCTTTGTTTTGATCTTCCAAGGGAGTTTTTTCACTTTAACCTAAAACAAACACTTAAAACAAACTTTAAATAAGAATCAAATGAAACATTAACAAAAAACACATAAACATCACACTAAAAACTAGTACAAAAATGATCTAAACACTGGGATAAATTAAAAACTACCAAATTGCTGAAATCACTAAATAAACATATTAAAACTACCAAAATGCAAGAAGAAAACAATAATTATCATAATAAATAAATAGTAATTTTATGACAAAAACTAATAAAACAACTACCCCATACTTAAAACTTTGCTTATCCTCAAGCAAATTTACATAGCATAAATTAAAAACTCAATTAACCTTAACTATAATTCAAGTATATAAGATGAAATCCTTTAATACTCAACAATAAATAAATTTACTTCAATCAAGATTTTCTTAACTCATTCATTAATTCAGACATAACAAATTTCATCTCTCATCTAAGTGTTTCTCTCAATTTCAAAGGTTAATTCACTCAAACTAATCATGACTGCATACTGCCATAAACTTGCTTAATTATCCAATCTCTCTCACTGATTTTTCTCAAGAAATAATCCGAAGGTCTTTTCGTATGGATGTAATGGGGCTAAGGCGAAGGTGTGAGAAAAGACATTTAAGTTGGAACATTAAGAAATGGAGTATCTAAATTAGTCAATACTCTTGCGTAGAAACTTGTAACTCCCTCAAATAACATATTCACCAACCCTTGATAGTCTCTAATATTTGCATACTTAAAGAAAAGTAAATGAGTCGAAATTCCTCCTTGATGACTAATGCTAGAAAATATATGAATTTATATATATATATATATATATCTTTTCTTTTTTATTTTTATTTATTGTATTTATATATATATATATACAAAATATAAAATTGCATTGAACATCTAGCTCAATTGTAGAAGAAAAGAATAATCGACTCTTAGTCAAATACAATCTGCAAAGTATGCATTTCAGCCCCAAATCTTACTAAAACAATACTATTTTTTTATTTTTATTTTTTTTGTTTTTTTGTTTTATTTATTTATTTATTTATTTTTTGTTTACCCCACGCTTATCAATTAAACCACTCCTATTGTCATATCATAAGAAACTCCATTCCTTAATGAAGGTATGATAATAATAGAAAAATGTTGAGTTGTGAATTGTGTTTATCAATCAAGAAAAGGTCAAAGGCTCAACTTGGCTCACTAAGGAATTCACAATTAAGGGAGGTCTTTTTAAGCTAAAGGGGGGTAATCCTAATTTGCCTTCATCATTTTAAAACTTGAGAGGAAATCATAATGTGAGTTCAATTAGTATAAAAAAGCAAGCTCTAGAGATACAAAATCATGAAGTTGCACACTTAAGAAAAGAAAATCGATTGACAATAATATTCATGACATATAAATCTTTGAGAACCCACCCTTTGTGAGTTTTAAGCCAGAATGTGAAAATTGATCCTGAATGAAATCAAATGCTAACTCCCAACTTGTGCATTAACTTCTCGAAAAGTTTGTTGCAGAAATGACTTCCCCCATCACTGACTATCACTCTTGGCGTGCCAAACCTCCTCCCAATATTACCTACTCTTTGACAACGGTCACAATGCTTACAATATTCTTGAGCATCTTTGAATAGATTAGGCCAATAAAATCCACTTTGAAGCACTTTTTCAGCAGTCTTTCTCCCTCCAAAATGACCACCGCAGTGAAGGTCATGACAGAATTGAAGAACACTAAGTTGTTCTTCCTTAGGTACACATCTGCGAACTATCTCATCTTTGCATATCCGGAATAGGTAAGGTTCATCCCAGAAATAGAATTTACTCATGTGCAAAAACCTTTTCTTTTCCTGAAATGACATGTTAGAGCGCAAAATACCACAAGCAAGATAGTTAGCAATATCTGCAAACCTTGGTGAATTCATTACCGCAAACAACTGTTCATCAGGAAATGCTTCTAAATTTCTATGAACGCTATCAGATGCAAGATTTTCATCAAAGAAAGCTAACCTAGATAAATGATCAGCTGCAACATTTTCACTTCCCTTAGTATCCTTGATTTGAAAATCAAATTCTTGCAATAATAGCACCCATTTAATTAAACGAGGTTTATCATGTAGTTTGGTCAAAAGATATTTTAAAGCTGCATGATCTGAATGCACAATAATTTTAGACCCAATCAAATATGCTCTAAACTTATCTAAGGCAAAAACAACAGCTAGCATTTCTTTTTCAGTTGTTGTCTAATTAACTTGTGTGCTATTTAGGGTCAAGCTGGCATAATAAATCATTTAGGGTCAAGCTGGCATAATAAATCACTCTCAAAAATTTCTCAACCCTTTGTCCAAGGACAGCTCCTACTACATGGTTGGATGCATCACACATAATTTCAAAAGGTAAGGACCAAACATGAGCTACAATAACCGGTGTGCTAGTCAATTTTTCCTTAAAGGAATTGAAAGCTTGCATGCATTGTGCAGTAAATACAAATGGAACATCTTTTCCAAGAAAATGACACAATGGTTGGCTTATTTTAGAAAAATCTTTAATAAACCTCCGGCAAAAACCTACATGCCCTAGAAAGCTTCTTATTCCCTTAACAGAGGTAGGTGGGGGTAACTTGGCAATCAACTCTACCTTAGCTTTATCCACCTCAATCCCTTTACTAGACACAATATGGCCTAATACAATACCATGAGTAACCATGAAATGACTTTTTTTCCAACTCAAAGTGAGATTACATTCGATACATCTTTCGAGCACAAGAACAAGTTTACTGAGACAATTATCAAAAGAGTGACCAAAAACAGATAAATCATCCATAAATTCCTCAATAAAGTCATCTATCATGTCCGTGAAAATAGACATCATGCATCTCTGAAAAGTTGCAGGCGCATTGCACAAGCCAAAGGGCATACGCCGAAATGCAAAAGTCCCAAAAGGGCAAGTAAAAGTGGTCTTAGATTGATCCTCTGGTGCTATCACCACCTGATAATAACCTGAAAGTCCATCCAAAAAGCAATAGTGTGAGTGTCCAGAGAGTTTATCCAGCATTTGATCAATAAAAGGAAGAGGGAAATGGTCTTTCTTTGTGGCATTATTTAACTTCCTATAGTCTATACACATTCTCCACCCAGTGGTAGTCCTAGTAGGAATCAATTCATTCTTTTCATTTTTTACCACAGTGATTCCTGATTTCTTAGGCACTACATGTACTGGGCTAACTCACTAACTATTGGCTATCGGATATATCATTCCTTCATCAAGCAATTTAAGCACTTCCTTCTTAACCACTTCACTCATGTTTGGATTAAGGCACCTTTGGGTCTCTCTCATAGGTTTAGCTCCCTCTTCTAAGATAATTCTATGCATGCACATTGAAGGGCTAATACCTTTAATATCACTCAACCCCCATCCTATAGGTCTTTTCAATCTTTTTAATTCACTCACCAACCTCATCTCTTCCCTGTCACTAAGTTCGCTAGAAATTATCACAGGTAAGGTGTTGTGATCTCCTAAAAACACATATTTTAGGTTTTTAGGCAACTCTTTTAGCTCTAACTCAAGTGAAGGATTGTTCTCTTCTTTTTGGATGGAGGGGAGCTCAAATGATGGTTCCTCTTTAAATTCCTCTATTTCAACACTTTCTAATATATCAAGGCAACCAGATACTTCTGAGTAAAAAATATCCAAGTCACGATCTAAGGTCAGTGCCAGCTCCAATTTATTAGAAGAACCTATTTGTAAGAAAACATCTGAAACAACTGCATCAATACAATCAATTAAAGAGCAATCCTCATATAATGCAGTTGTAGGAATAGGAAAAGTGTTAAAAATAAAAAATTCAACCATTTGTCCAAAGACAGTCATTGACAATTTACCATTTTTAACATCAATCAAGGTGTTGGTCGTAGCCATAAAGGCCTACCCAGTAGAATAGTATGTGCGGATGGTGTAGGGTTATCTCCTCCCATGTCAAGGACTATAAAATCCATGGGCACTATCAACCCACCAACCTTAACTAACACATCTTGTATAATTCCTTTCAGGAATCTAAGAGATCTGTCAACTAATTGCAAGACCATTTTAGTAGGTTTTAGTTCCCCAAATTCTAATTCAAGATACACAGAGTAAGGCATCAAATTAACACTGGCTCCTAAATCACACATGCCATCAGTCTCCTTTCCATTACCCATTATAATTTTAATTATGAAGTTGCCAGGATCCTTTAGCTTCGGAGGTAGTTTATGTTACAAAACAGCACTGGCTACCTCTGATACTATCACCTTTTCATTCGGCTCATACCTTTTTTTCTTGGTGGTCAATTCCTTGAAGAATTTGGCATAAGCCGACATATTTTTTATTGCTTCAAGTAATTAAGGTAAGTTAATACTTACCTTAGACAATATGTTGAAGATGTCTGAAAATTGCTCATCTCATTTATCATTCTTTAATCTACTGGGGAATGGTATAGGTGGCCGGTAAGGATTACTTGCCTTGTGTAAATCTGTTGAAGGAGATTGCTCCATTGATTTTTCTCCATCACCCTTGTCCTCTGGTTCTCCTTCTTTTTCATTTTCTTGATCACTTTCATTCATAGAATTATTTCCAACGTCATTATTTATTACCTTGCCACTTCTAAGAACAGTCACTGCTTGTGCTTGCTCAGGTTGACTAAAAAATTTTCCTTTCTGTTGAATCTGCATATGGTGTGCAAGTTGTCCCACTTGGGTCTCCACTTTCTTGAAAGACGCTTCCAATGAATCCAACCTTTTGTTATTCATCTCTTGATTCTTGGCACTGGCTTGGATAAAAGCATGTAAACTATCCTCCAAACTGTCTTTCTTAGGCTGCCCTTAATTTGAAAATTTCCTTGGCGGTTGATTTTGTCTTTGGAGCAAATGGAAAGGCTGTTGGGAATTATTTGTTGCCCATGAAAAGTTTGGATGATTCCGCCAACCAGGATTGTAAGTATTTGAGAAAGGATCATTCCGGGCCCTTGGTTGATATCCCTCCATAGCGTTAACTTGCTCAGCCTCATTTCCATAAGACTCATACACAGAGGGGCATATATTTGCTCCATGCCTAAAAGTTCCGCAAATTCCACACACTTCTTGAGTGGATAAAGAAGCATTGTTCTTCATGTTCAGCAACTGCACTTGTCTTGTCAATTCAGCTATCTGATTGACCATCTCACTATTGGCTTCCACTTGATTTACCCCTTTACTTCTTCCTCTTACACTTTTTTATTTGGAATTAGCTCCCAACATTTCAAAGATATCATAAGTCTCTTTTGCTGTCTTTTCTCCCATAGCTATCCCAGCTGCATTATCAACAGTATTCTGAAATTGCTGGGTTAGACCATCATAGAAAAACTGATTCAGCAATTGAAGTGGGTAATGATGGTGTGGAAACTGAATTAACAACATCTTAAACCTGTCCCAAGCCTCATGAAATGGCTCTCCATCAAATTGAGCAAATGTAGCTATTTTTCCTCTTAATTCAACTGTCTTCTGATGTGAGTAAAATTTGCCCATAAACTTGTTATATACTTGCTCCCATGTTGTTAAAGAATTTTCAGGCAACATCATAAGCCAGCTTTTTGCCCTATCCTTTAATGTGTACGAAAAACACCTCATCCTCAACTGGTCTTCTGTTAGTCCTCCCAATGGAAATGTGTTGAGGGTGGAGTAGAAATCCTGGATAAAATTTAAAGGATCCTCATTCGGAACTCCATAGAAAGATGGCAGCATGTTGTAATGGATATTCTTCAACTCGTAATTTCTTGCTGCATCTGTCAATCTTATACATGAGGTAGCATTCCCAATGACAGGTCTAGCAAAATCCCTCATAGTTCTTTGCCTTTCGTCTCCCATATTGGTAGATTGCGCAGTATCCGACTCAAAATCAAAAATTTCCTCCTCTGTATCAAACTCGGTATACAATTCAAACTCTTCTCTGCTCCTTTTCACTCTTTGAATTTCTGAAATAACTGGGCAAAGCTCTCCTCCAAGTAATCTCCTGCCTTGCATAAAAAAAATTCTAGAAGAAGGAATTATTTAAAGCAAAAGAAAAATAAAATATAAATAATGAAAATTAATTTAAAATATATATATAACTAATAAACAATTACGCCAATTAGCTTCCCCGGCAAAACTTGTTGCGCTCTGGTAAACACTACTAAAGCTACACTCGCAAGTATATGAGGCTGCTGTAGTATTTCGGTGAACACCTCATGGTCGTCTCACAAGGAAGCTAAATAAGCTAATTATTTATCAAATCTTAATAAACAAATTATCAATTAATAGTCTTTGATTTATAAAATTAAATTGTTGAACAACTAATGAAAACAGAAAGGAATTGAATTTATAACAATGAAAGGAAACTGAACAAATATATTGATTCACTTAATAGAAAAGCCTAGGGTTTGCACTTCTCTACTAATTTATATGTATGAACGGCTAATCCTCTCAACTGATTTAATTTCAAAGATCAGATTTCAAGCGACTTAATTAATCAAATTAAGAAAATAAGCTCTCGCATTCAAACCTTTTTCAATTAATCTTACTACAATCAAAATGATCTTTTCCTTAGATTTATATTTCTAATTCACCTAAGTCCCTAATTGAATTATTCCAGTATTAGATTTCATTTCTCAATCCTTCATCTAAATACCTAAAATACATAATTGGTGGCCAATCAATTATATATTAACATTAATCCATTCAATTAAGGATAAAAGAAATAAATCAGTTAAGAGAAATAACCATTTCATACAATCATAGTAGATCCATACAAACCCTAGACTAGATCGAAATTAGTTCATAGTAATGCTATCAAACAAATTCATCTCATTAAAATTCAAAGAAATTAATTTAGACATCAGAGAATTCGTAAATAATATTTCAATGAAACTTAAGAGATAAAGTTAGAGAACAAAACCCAATTACAATTTTCCTTTTGCTTATGAAGAATCTCTTGCGCATATTTTTGCTAAAAGAATAATGTAATGGCTAGAACTAACTTTATCTAGAGTGTTTGAATGAAAGTGAAATCAATCTTCTATAGTTTTCTTATTTTTAGAGAAAATATCTCTAGAGGAAAATAAAGAACGGCTGAAAAGTATAGTGTAGACGGCTAAAAAGTCTCTCCCCAACTTTCTCTTGCCCTAATCTTCTTATTTATACAAATCCCTTGGCTAAAAATCCATGCTTTCTTTCTTTCTTTGGTCTCATGGAGTGACACGGCCAAGCTTGTGGCCGTGTCATGTTACACGGCCAGTGGCTTAGTCGTGTCACCTGGGTGTGTCAGCTTTTGTTTCTTCTTGCTTTTCTTTGTTCTTTGGAGATGAGAGTGACACGGCCAAGCTTGTGGCGGTGTCATGTGACATGACCAGTGGCTTGGCCGTGTCTCCTGGGTGTGTTAGCTTCTGTTTCTTTCCTTTGGTTCTTCCTTGTTCCTTGGCTTAGGATGGGACGCGGCCAAGCTTGTGGGCCAGTGTCAGCTTCTGCCAAATTTTCCTTTCTTTCTTGGTTTTTCTTTGGTTTTGCCCCTTTAGGTGAGACACGGCCAGTGGCTTGGCCGTGTCTCTTGGTCGTGTCAAGTTCTGCCAAAATCTCCTTGAGGTGACACGGTCAAGCTTGATTTGGCTTGGCCATGTCTTGCTTGATTCATGCTTTTCTTTCTTTGTTTTGATCTTCCAAGGGAGTTTTTGCACTTTAACCTAAAACAAACACTTAAAACAAACTTTAAACAAGAATCAAATGAAACATTAACTAAAAACACATAAACATCACACTAAAAACTAGCACAAAAATGATCTAAACACTGGGATAAATTAAAAACTACCAAATTGCTGAAATCACTAAATAAACATATTAAAACTACCAAAATGCATGAAGAAAAAAAATAATTATCATAATAAATAAATAGCAATTTTATGACAAAAACTAATAAAATATACGTACAATACATATACCCTGTATATGTAAAATATGCATATATGGTGTAAGAATGCCACAATCCATTTTAATAAACATTTTTACTTTACCAATTTAAAATTTCAAATACTTTAATATATATATATATAGTAATAAAATATTCTTTATTTATTATAGTTTCCAAAATAACCACTTTACATAAAAATCTCTGAAAAAAATTTGCTAGAATTTTATATGTAATTTAAACAATCCAAAAAAAATAATAAATAGAACCTGCATAAAATAAGCACTTCGAATAATATCAAATCACCATTTCATCATGACTTTTCAATTCCTCCACATTTTCTCAAAATATTTATATATATACATACTGTAGATCCTTAATTTTTGACCCAGTCCGATCCAAAATAATTTTTGTGTTGTCTAATATATTTTAATTGGTCCACAATAATTTTTGTTATCTTAATTAAATAATTTTTTCTTTAGTATCCAATTTTTATTAATAAAAAATAAATAAAAATAAATAAAAAAAAATCGGCGATGATTTTTTCGTCGACGAAAGTCAGCGGGCTAGTGGGCATTTCGCCCACAGGAGTTTCCTGCAGGCGAAATGGCCTGCATGCTTGCTTCGCCCTCAGAATTTTTCTGTGGGTGAAATGGCCCGCAAGCTTGCTTCACCCACAGCTGTTGCAGCTGGCTACAGCTGCTTTTTTGCCAACGCAATTTTTCCGCAGCAGTTTTTTTTTTTTGCCAGCGAAATTTTTCCGACGCAAATTTTTCGAAACCTAATGCAATTAGGTTTTGGTTTCCTTTTCTTAATAAATAATGTATGCCGTGAGAAACTGGAAAAAAACCACAAAAACTTCTATAAATAAGTATGATTACAACACAAAAAGGGAAGGGAAATCGGACAGAAACTTGGGAAAAATTGGAAATTGAATCTGTGAAGGAAAGGCAGTAATTCAATTCAATTCTTTGAGGGAGCAGAAAAACAATTCAAGGGAATTCAAAGGCAGTAAAGCTTGCCTTTGATTTGGTTGATCCAAGAAGCAATTTTGGTGCCACCTCACGAAAGAAGGTTTGAATTCTTAATTCCTTTTATTTTTTTACAGTAGCTAAACATCTCATTCTTTCTTTTAATTCAAAAATTTTAGAACCTCAAATTCACTTTTTCTAAGGTTTGAAAATCTTAAATCATGGCTTTATTTTCTAAAAGTTTAAAGCTATTAGTTTTATTTCTTCAAAACCCCAAAACTAAGATTTGCTTTCCAAATTATTAAAACTTTAATTTGTGTTCTATTTCCTTCTAAAAGCCTTAAAAACATCTTTTTAGTTTTTTATAAACTTTAAATCATTTGTTTATTTTCATAAAACCTCATAAAAGTATCAAATTGATTTTCAAACCCTAAAAGCTTCATGCATCCACCGAAACGCTAATTTCAAAACATTAAACCCTAACTCAACTACAAACCTAAAATAGTAAAACCCTAACCCTTTAAAGCATTAAACCCTAATTTTTTTTATAAACCCTAATCCTTTAAAACCTTAAAAATCATATAAACATAAATATTTTAATTTTACACTGTAAGCTTGAAATCATCATTTAAAACCACAAATCAAAAGTATTTTAAAGTGTCCAAAACCCTAGTTTCATGATTTCACCATTCAAACCTTAATTTGGTTAATCAAAGTGTCTTGCCAACCTTTTAAAACATAAAATCCTTAATCTATTTTAATTCTTTAAAAAGTCACAGTAGCTTAAACCCATGAAAATCCAAAATCCTAAACACATGAAATAAAGGATCCTAAATGGAAACAGTAGATATAATTTGGATTTTTATTTGCCTTATTCAATTTCATATTTGATTATGCTTTGATTTATTTTACATGCTTTAATTTATTTAAGTTCAATGCTTGGTTTATTTAGCTTATCATGGATGGATGTTTACTTTCTATTGATATTTAATATCTTTGATGAATGATTTATTTATGATGAATGGTTATTTACTTTTATCAATTTATTTAGGTTTCTAAATGTTGTAAGAGGTATGTTTCCACTTGGTGGGTACCTCATAAGTTAAATATAATGTAATTTAATTTGCTTTTCTATTTTAGAACCTATGTAAAGGGCATGTTTCTACCTTTCGGTGGGTGTCCTATTTAGGCATGTGATGTAGGGACATGTTTCCATCTTCGGATGGGTGTCCATTTATTTGTTTTGCTTGGACCTTACTTTGATTTTAATATATTGTTGCTTTCTTTTAATTATTGTGTGTAATATGGATAATATTTTTATATTTAAGAATTTTATAATATTAAGACCTGTAAAGGAGGCCGGTTCCAATGAATCGGGTGTTGTGGGGGTGCTGGGCCATTTCTCACCTTCCCCACACGTACCCAACTTTTCGAACCCATTGGAGGTTGGGGATTCCTTAGGAATCGAGTCATCCACCCCTTTCTTTTTCCCGGCCGGTCCGGGTGGCAACTCCATTTTCTCCAGATTTAGGTCCGTGTTCTCTAAGGCCCTGAGCCTAAACAGTGCCGAAGTCGCAAGAACCATTCCACCGGGAGTGGGGGCAAAAATCCCCGCTCACAGTGGCGACTCCACTGGGGATAAGAGAAGTTGATTCCGTTGGTCTTTATATTATTCTATTCTTTCTTATAATGATATTATCCAATGCATCATATTAGATTGCATTGTGTGTGTGAGTTAGGATGCCAGTGTTACCCATGTTGTGTTATGTAAGGGATACCATAGTTTCATTCAAGGTATGGAGATTGAGCATGGCATAACCACTCATAGCCTCGTACCATTTGGTATATACTTGCTATGGGAACCTAAGCCTTTTAACCCAAAGACTAAAGCTCATGTAATTGGCCTAGTTACTTTCCTTAGGTTTTACCCCAAATGCATGTTGTTTGACTATGGTTAGTTTATCTTAGTCTAAATCATGGCCTATTTGGTTTGTTCTTTTTCTAATATGACCTAAGTATATTGTGAGCTCAAAGTCCAAAAGACACAAGCTATTTTCAAAATTTTTTCAAGATGGTCTTTGGACATAAGACTTTTCTTTGGCCCATGGCCCAAATACTAAGCCCAAAATCCATTTTTCTAAAATCTTTTACAATGGGCTTAGAAACAAAACTATTTTCACCCAATCTTTTCTTACAAAGAGCTTGCAAAATATTAAGGTCAATTATGGAATACCAAAAATCAATTTTGGGCCTAGTTTACATTAAGAATAAATTAACCATGGGCTTGTTTTTGGCATGAATCATTAGTTACCTTTTTCAAGTGAGAAATCTATCTATAATAAACCTCTTAATTTAGTTTTAATCCAATATAGCATAAAAGCTACTTTAGTTGGTTGAATGGATTAAAACCTAATTAATGGGAATTATCATGGATCGATTTACATTTTTGAAAATATAACTATTGGTTGAAACGTCCGAGGGAATTATTCGAAAACAAGATATCCCATGTTGCTATTTTGTTAACCATATAACTAGGAAAAGAGACTCGCCATTCGTGTGTGGATGATATAAGGTTGGAAGGAACGTCTTATTTGTCATTGTTTATTGATTGTTCGTGCATACATGCACACATGCATACATTTGCATCTCATATCATTGATCCTCTCTGACTCACAGCCCTGGATTACGATAGTTCAAAAGCTTACAACAATCCGACCTACGCCGAAGACGAAGTATCTAGCAATGACTCAATCACTTGCTCACCAAAAACAATGGAGCCCGAACAAATTCAAAGGATGGTGGATGAGGCTCTCAACGCCAAGATGGAAGAAATCAGAGAGGCCCTAGCTGAGACCATGAAGAACCAGATGACTGCAATCTTAGAGAATCATGCCGAGGCATCTGCTAGCACTAAGAAACCAAAGGACAAAGGGAAGACTAAAGTTGGGGAAGTGGTTTTGGATGATGAAAAGGTGATCATTGATGATGATGATGATTAGGCTCAATACTACCAAGATGTTCAGGAGAAGAAGAAGAACCGAAGGTTGTTGAGAAAGCAACTATTGAAAAGACCGAGACATCAGATGTTGAAAAGATGATTGCTGATTTAGAAAAGAAATTTGAGAAGAAGCTGAAAACCGAAGAGATGTCTGAGATCGATAAACTATTTGAACAAGATGAAGAAGTCCCGTACAAATTCAAGATGCCATCCTTTGCAAAGTACAATGGCATCGAAAATCCTCATCTCCACGTGAAGCAGTATATCACTGCCATGTAGTTTGCCCGAGCTATTAAGGCTCAAACCCTAAGGTACTTTATGCTCTCATTGGACCCTGTTGTCCAAAACTGGTTCAATACCTTAGATGATGGAACACAAAAGAGTTGAGATCTACTTTACAAAGCCTTCATCCAACAGTATGGATATAATGTTGAGTTAGAAGTTACCATAATGGAAGTGGAGTCCATTAGGCAAAGGCCGAATGAGAATTTTGTAGATTATGTCAAGAGATGGAGAAACAAGGCCGCTTTACTCAAGAAGAGACCCGATGAATCCGATCAAATAAGGATGATTGTGAGAGGGGTGTTGCCTAATCTTCATGAGAGGATGTTGTAGACCCTTAATTTTTGACCCAATCCGGTCCAATATGTTTTATTTAGTCCAAAATGATTTTTGTTGTCTAATTGGTCCAAAATAATTTTTGTTAAATAATTTTTTTCTTAGTATCTAATTTTTATTAATAAAAAATAAAAATAAACAAATAAAATTAAAAAAATAAAAATAAAAATAAAAATTAGAGTAAAAAAAATCGGCGACGAATAAATCCTCACGCGGGCCCGTGGGCATTTTGCCCGCAGGAAAAATCTACGAGCTAAATAGCTTTTCGATTTCACCCGCAGGAAATTCCTGTGGGTGCAATTTCCTGCGGCAGAATTTTTTCGCCAGCGCATTTTTTCCTCCGGCAATTTTTTTCAGCATCGCAATTTTTTCGACGTAAATTTTTTGAAACCTAATTCAATTAGGTTTTGGTTTCTTTTTTTTATTAATATTACTTGCCATGACTAATTAGAAATAAACTATATCAAACCATTATAAATAAGGACCAAACACAAAGAAAAAGGGGAGGCCGAATAAGCAATAGAAGCTTGAAAATTTTAAACCAAATCAGTGAAGGAAAAGGAGCAATTCAATTTCTTTTTTTTTTCTGGAATAGCAGGGACACGATTTAAGCAATTCAAAGACAACAATTGTCTTGGTTCTTGTTCATCCAAGAAGAATTATTTTTGGAGAATCAATAAAAGGAGGTATGTTAAATTCTTTTTGTTTTATTTTTTCACAGTAGCATAATCAATGAAATTTTATTTTTTAAATCAAAAAACCTTAGAACTTTAATTTAGTTTTTCCAAAGTTAAAACACTAATACATTACTTTATTTTCCAAAAAGACTTAAAATTGTTATTTTTACCTCTTCAAAATCTTAAAACCTTAAATAAATATATTTTTCAACAAAAACAAAATTTGATTCTATTTCTTTTAAAATTTTAAACTTGGTTCTGTTTCTTCCAAAAAACCATAAAAAAAATCTTTTCTATTTATAAAAACTTCAATCGGTTTGTTTAAATTCATAAAACCTCATGAAATCATCAAATTGTCTTTCTAAATCCTAATTCAAATTCATCACCCGAGACCTTAATTATAAAACACTAAAACCCTAATTCAACTTCCAAACCTAAAATATTAAACTCTATCTCCTGTAAAACCTTAAACCCTAACTTTTTGCTAAACCCTAATCCTTTAAAATTTCAAAAAACCATAAAACATAAATACTTTACACAGTAGCTTGAAATCATCATTTAAAACCATGAATCAAAAGTATTTTAAAATGTCTAAAACCCTAGTTTCATGATTTCACCATTCAAATATTAATTTAGTTAATCAAAGAGTCTTACCAACCTTTTAAAACCCTAATCTATTTTAATTCCATAAAAAGTTACAGTAGCTATAATTGGACTTTTATTTGCTTTATTTAATTCTATACTTGATTATGCTTTGATTTATCTCTTATGCTTTAATTTATTTAATTTCAATACTTGATTTATTTAATTTATCATGGATGGATGTTTATTTTATATTTTGATTAATAGCTTTGATGAATGATTTATTTATGATGAATGATTTTTTACTTTTATCAATTAATTTAGATTTTCAAAAGTTGTAAGAGGTATGTTTCCACTTGGTGGGTACCTCATTAGCTAAACATCATGTAATTTAATTTGCTTTTCTAATTTAGAACCTATGTAAAGGGCATGTTTCTACCTTTTGGTGGGTGTCCTATCTAGGCATGTGATGTAAGGACATGTTTCCATCTTCGGATGGGTGTCCATTTATTTGTTTTGTTTTGTTTGGACATTGCTTTGATTTTAATATAATGATGCTTTCTTTTTATTGTGTGTAGTATGGATAATATTGTTATATTTAAGAATTTTATAATATTAAGACCTGTAAAGGAGGCCAGTTCCAATGAACCCGGCGTTGTGGGAGTGCTGGGTCATTTCTCACCTTCCCCACACGTACCCAACTTTCCGAACACATTAGGGGGTTGGGGATTCTTTAGGAATCAAGTCATCCACGCCTTTCTTTTTCCCAGCCCGTCCAGGTGGCGACTCCATTTTCTCCGAACTTAGGTCCGTGTTCTCTAAGGCCCCGAGCCTAAACAGTGCCAAAGTCCAAGAACCATTCCACCAGGAGTGGGGGTGAAAATCCCCGCTCACAGTGGCGACTCCACTGGGGATAAGAGAAGTTGATTCCATTGGTCTTTATATTATTTTATTCTTTCTTATAACGATATTATCCATTACATCATCTTAGATTGCATCGTGTGCGTGAGTTAGGATGTCTGTGTTACCCGTGTTATGTTATTTAAGGGATACTGTACTTTCACTTAAGGTATGGAGATCAAGCATGGCATAACCACTCATAGCCTCGTACCATTTGGTATATACTTGCTATGGAAACCTAAGCCTTTTTACCCAAAGACTAAAGCTCATGTAATTGGCCTAGTTACTTTCCTTAGGTTTTACCCCAAATGCTTGTTGTTTGACTATGGTTAACTTATCTTGTCTTAAATCATGGCTCATTTGGTTTGTTCTTTTTCTAATATGACCTAAGTACATTGTAAGCTCAAAATAAAATTTTCCTTTAAAGTCCAAGAGACCAAAGCTATTTTCAAAAATTTTCAAGATGGTCTTTGGAAATAAGACTTTTTCTAAAAACAAATCAAAAATTCTTTGGCCCATGGCCCGAATACTAAGCCCAAAATATGTTTTTTCTAAAATCTTTTTACAATGGGCTTAGAAATAAAATTATTTTTATCCAACCTTACAAAGAGCTTGCAAATTATTTAGGTCAATTATGAAATACCAAAAATCAATTGTGAGCCTAGTTTATACTAAGAACAAATTAACAATGGGCTTGTTTTTGGCATGAACCATTAGTTACCTTTTTTTTCAAGTGAGAAATCTATCTATAATAAACCTCTTAATTTCGTTTTAATCCAATATATCATAAAAGCTACTATAGTTGGTAGAATGGATTAAAACCTAATTAATAAGAATCATCATGGATTGATCTCCATTTTCAAAAATATAACTATTGGTTGAAACGTCCAAGGGAATTATTCGAAAGTAAGATACCCCATGTTGGTATTTTGTTAACCATATGCCTAGGAAAAGGGACTCGCCATTCGTGTGTGGATGTTATAAGGTTGGAAGGAACTTCCTATTTATTCTTATTTGTTTATTGTTTGTGCATACATGCATACATTTGCATCTCATATCATTAATCATCTCTGGCTCACAGCCCTGGATTATGATAGTTCTAAAGCTTACAACAATCTGACCTATGCAGGAGATGAAGTATCTAGCAACGACTCAATCACTTGCTCACCTAAAATAATGGAGCCCAAACAAATTCAAAGGATGGTGGATGAGGCCCTCAATGCCAAATTGGAAGAAATCAAAGAGGCCCTAGCCGAGACCATGAAGAACCAGTTGACTGCAATCTTAGGAAATAATGCTGAAGCATCTGCTAGCACCAAGAAAGTCAAGTGGGAGACTAAAGTTAATGAAGTAGCTTTTGATGATGATAAGGTAATCATTGATGATGATGATTGGGCTCAATATTACCAAGATCTTCAAGACAAAAAGGAGCCAAAGGTTGCTCAGAAGGAAACTGTTGAAAAGACCGAGACTTCTGATGTTGAAAAGATGATTGCTGATTTAGAAAAGAAATTTGAAAAGAAGCTGAAAATCGAAGAGATGTCTGAGATCGACAAACTATTTGAACAAGATGAAGAAATTCCATACAAGTTCAAGATGCCATACTTTGCAAAGTACAATGGCACTGGAAATTCTCATCTTCACGTGAAGCAATACATCACTGCCATGCAATCTGCCCGAGCTACTAATGCTCAAACCCTAAGGTACTTTATGCTCTAATTGGATCTTGTTGTCCAAAATTAGTTCAATACCTTAGATGATGGAACACAAAAGAGTTGGGATCTACTTTACAAAGCCTTCATCCAACAATATGGATATAATGTTGAGTTGGAAGTTACCTTGATGGAAGTGGAGTCCATTAGGAAAAGGCCGAATGAGAATTTTGTAGATTATGTCAAGAGATGGAGAAACAAGGCCGCTTTACTCAAGAAGAGGCCAGATGAATCCAATCAAATAAGGATGATTGTGAGAGGGGTGTTGCCTAATCTTCCTGAGAGGATGTCTCATACACTCATCCGTGATTTCAAAGACCTTCTCCAAGCTGGTTTGCAAATTAAAGAATGGGAAAGGGAGAAGAATCGCTTTTCAATAAGAAGGAATATGAAAGGGAACAACCAGTCAGGCAATCAAAGCACACAAAAAGAAGTTGATGTTAATGTAATCGGTCAAGGGAATAAAAGACAATTCTCAGAATTGGGGAAACCTCTATCTTGGGTTTTTAGCAAGTTGCAAAAGAAAGGGTTGTTACAACCGTTAGCTCCTCGACCGTTACATAATCCATTGCCACCAAACTTTAATGCTGAGGCCTTCTGTCAATTTCATCAAATGCGAGGGCATGAAACAGATAAATGTGCTCGTCTAAGGCATGAGATCCAAGATTTAATCGACAGTCGTAAGCTACCCAAGCCGGATAAGCCCAATACCAAGAACAACCCTTTGCCTAAATTTGGAAGAGTGCCACCACCGGCAACCTTTATGGTGGGAAAAGGATTGGAAGAAGATTTTGTTTTATCCTCTTTTCAAGATGGGGATATTGAAGATGTGAAAGGAAAAGAAGCCTAACTCAATGAACTTTCCTTAGCTTGAATGTTGCTTTTCAATTTTACTTTCTTTAATTGGAACTATTGTGTTTTTCAAATTTAAAGTTGCTTGAATAAATTACTTTCATCAAAATTTTTGTTGGTCTTTGTTCATTTTGGTGCTCAACCAATGAGGAATCTAGCTTGATAATTCATGAATTAATGCATCATGACTCGAATGACATTACTAGATGAGGGAATTGCTCTATAGCATTGAGTTGTGTACGCTTACTTAGAGAGGGCTCCTGCATAATTATCTTTGTCTAGGTCCTAGTCAGTCTTAGAACATGCTTTGACAAACTTTTGAGGTGAAATTTAAATCTAATTATTTAAGAGAGAAATGATCTAGGCATTGTTTGGTTAGCCAACAACTAGTATCCACCTTATTAAATATCAATCCCTAGTTGTCCCTTTGAGCCTTCATAAAATTTTAGCTTTCTTTTCATTGGCTTAAAAACCCCAATAATCTACCCTGAGCTGTTGTGATACTTTTGACAAATCTTATGATCACTAAGGTGAAGAGGCAAGAAGATCAAAGAAAGCAACGATTAGTCAAGATCATGAGGATAGTTGAAGTTCTCAAGACCGTGAAGATAGTTGAAGTTCTCAAGACCATAAGAGTAGTTAAAGTTTTCAAGACCATAAGGGTAGTTGAAGTTTTTTTTAATATCTCCAATATATTAAGACAACATCAGAGTAACAAATGATTTATCCTTGTTAAAGGAGATTTATGTTAATCCACTCATCCATTATTGGATGCCCAAGTTGGTACAAACAAGACAACTCTTTTAGAGCTAGAACCAAACAAAAAAAAAGAGAGAAGAAAAGAAAATGAAAAAAAGACAAAAGAAAAGAAAAAGAAAGAAAGAAAGAAGAGAGAAAGAAAAAGAAGAAAAAAGAAGAAAACAAAAGGAAAAAACAAAAGGAAAAAAATAAAACCCAAAAAGCCAACTTAGTTCTCTTTTACCTAAAGCAGCAAAAGGCTTCCATTTGGTTCATAAAGACATTTTTTTTACTTGAATTGGTCCAACCCAACCAAAGATTCAATCAAAATCAAAGAAAAGGAGAAAGACCATTCAGTTCTTGAAAGTTCTGCACTTGACAGTCCTATAAGGAAGAAGGACAAAATGATAAAAGAAAGGGAAGAGTAAGAGAAATAAAGAAAAGGGAGAAGAAGAAAAGAAATGAATTTGGGTACCAAACTTTTTGCACGGGCAAAGACTATCCTAATCAAGATCCAGATTAATGCCAAGAAGACAGAAAGAATTTGAAGTCTAGCAAGATTGCCTCCAAGCTGCCTAAAATTCAAACAAGAAATTTATAGTGTGAGGGTTTGTCCATTGTGTCACACCAGCTCCAATCTTAAAATGGCCTTCATTTAACCTATGTCCCTTATAGACCCCATTTCAAGCCTATCAAAGACCTGTTGATCTCTCTTGGTAGGTAGAGTCTATTAGTGGAGATAGTTTGGATAAGCATGCATATGAGATAGACAATATTTAAACTCAAATCAGACCTTTGGCCAAGTAATGTGTATGTGCCTATCTAAAGTGCAACAGTTCTTGCTTAATCAGAAATGATTCCCGAGTTTAGTACGGTAACTAGGGTTGTCATGTTATCGATATGTTAATTTGGAAAAATCAAGTTCTGAGGTACATTGACATTAATTTAGCAAAGCCAACATTTGATTTCACAATTAAAATTAAAAAAATTCAAATAAAAAATTCAAATAAAAAATGTTTTTGTCATACAAAGCCTTAAAGTTAAGGGAAGTATGTTAAACCTCCAAAGGACACATTGGGCAAAGGAAATTATTATTGGCAAAGTTATGAAGAAACTATCAACCGACATGCTGAAACATAGTTGGAAATGGACGCATCCCTGACTAACCTGCTTAGGGTCTCCACCACTCATGTTTTCAACATCTTGAAGATAAAAGCCACAAATGCAAAAGCTTTCGATCATTCCAATGCAAGACTTGAACAAGCGTCAAAATGGAACCAATAAGAAAACTTCTGCTAATCACCTTGGTCTGTGAGTCGATGGAACAACTGTAAGTATTATTCATGCATATCATGCATACATGAGCATATCACATCGCACTTTCTTGTCTTGTGTTGTCTATTCATTGGAAAAATGAATAGGAAAATTAAAGAATCTAAAGAAGATATTGAATCAAGGGGGCATGAAAAGCCCATTGCTTGAGAAAGCTCCAGTAAATTTGCATAGAGAAGAAATACGTGCTTATGCGAAGAACTAGACGGCAAAAACATCAATCAGAGCCCGCATAGAAAAATCATGGGTTTGGGCCTACATAGGGGGCAAAGTTTCTTCTTTTCAATTTTTTGAGTTTATATATAAAATATTTTCAAACTCACTTGCAAATATTTCGCCACGCAGGGGGCAGGAGAAGATATGAGAGGCAAGTGAAAATAGCTGAATTTTTGCAAAAAGGAAGAGCAAAAGAATGGAATATTAGAACTATCAGGCAAAAGACAAAAGATCTAATCCAACTAAAAGAGTTGAAGCCAGGGTAAAGACCCGACCTCCAATGGATAAAGACCCATGTTTCAAGGGTAAAGACCCAATCTCAAAGGATGAAGATCCATTTGTAAGGGTGAAGACCCGATGTCAAAAGATGAAGATTCATTTTCAAGGATGAAGACCCGATCTTAAAGGATGAAGATCTATTTTGAGGGTGAAAAACCACAATGTATAGAATAACCGGAGCAGTCAGATTTCTCAAAAGATAAAAGGTCAATCAAACTCAATCTCGGGTCCAAGCACCCAAATTGAAATCAATCTCGGGTCCAAGCAACCAATCTGGGGTCCAAGTACCCAAATCAATTCAAGCTCGGGTCCAAGCACCCAATCTCGTGTCCAAGTACCCAAATCAATTCAATCTCGGGTCCAAGTACCCAATCCTGGGTCTAAGTACCCAAATCAAATCCAGTTAGGATCGAGTATCCGAAACCAGTTCAGGATCGAGTATCCAAAGCCAGTTAGGATCGAGTATCCAAATCAAGTTTAGGATCGAGTATCCGAACACAATTTAGGATCGAGTATCCCAATCCAGTTTAGGACCGAGTATCCAAAGCCAGTTAGGATCTAGTATCCAAATCAAGTTTAGGATCGTGTATCCAAACCCTATTTAGGATCGAGTGTCCGAATCCAGTTAGGATCGAGTATCCAAATCCAATTTAGGATCAATTATCCCAATCTAGTTTAGGATCAAGTATCCAAACCTTTCGGGTCCAGAACCCAAATTTTCCTTAGGTCGAGAACCTAGGATCATCCTTGAGTCCAGAACTCGAACCGGGTCCAGAACCTAAATTTTTCTTAGGTCCAGAACCTAGAATTGTCCTTGAGTCTAGAACTCAAAATGGGTCCATAACCCAAATTTTTCTTTAGGTCTAGAACCTAAAATTTTCCTTGAGTCCAGAACTCAAACCTGGTCCAAAACCCAAATTTTTCTTTAGGTCTAGAACCTAGAATTTTCCTTGAGTCCAGAACTCGAACCGGGTCTAGAACCCAAATTTTCCTTAGGTCCAGAACCTAGAATTATCCTTAAGTCCAGAACTCGAACCGGGTCCAGAATCCAAATTTTACTTAGGTCGAGAACCTAGAATTATCCTTGAGTCCAGAACTCGAACCGGGTACAGAACCCAAATTTTCCTTAAGTCTAGAACCTAGAATTTATCCTTGAGTCCAGAACTCAAACCGGGTCCAGAACCCAAAACCTCAACCATCTCATCAAAAATTAAGTCTTATTGCTTTTCATTCTCTTTCACTAAAGTTTCAGATCATTCAAGCAGGGGGCAAACTGTAGACCCTTAATTTTTGATCCAATCCGGTCCAATATGTTTTATTTAGTCCAAAATGATTTTTGTTGTCTAATTGGTCCAAAATAATTTTTGTTAAATAATTTTTTGCTTTAGTATCTAATTTTTATTAATAAAAAATAAAAATAAACAAATAAAAGTCAAAAAATAAAAATAAAAATAAAAATCGGAGTCGGAAAAATCGGCGACGAAAAAATCGTTGCGCGGGCCCATGGGCATTTTGCCAGAAGGAATTTCCTGCGGGCAACGCTCGCAGCCCGCCCCTGCCATAATTTCCTGCGGCAGAATTTTTTTGCCGGCGCATTTTTTCCTACGGTAATTTTTTTCGGCAGCACAATTTTTCAGACATAAATTTTTTGAAACCTAATTCAATTAGGTTTTGGTTTCTTTTTTTTTTATTAATATTACTTGCCGTGACTAATTAGGAATAAACTATATCAAACCATTATAAATAAGGAACAAACATAAAGAAAAAGGGGAGGCCGAATAAGCAACAAAAGCTTGAAAATTTTAAACCAAATCAGTGAAGGAAAAGGAGCAATTCAATTTCTTTTTTTCTGGAATAGCAGGGACACGATTTAAGCAATTCAAAGATAGCAATTGTCTTGGTTCTTATTCATCCAAGAAGAATTATTTTTGGAGAATCAACAAAAGGAGGTATGTTAAATTCTTTTTGTTTTATTTTTTCACAGTAGCATAATCAATGAAATTTTGTTTTTTAAATAAAAAAACCTTAGAACTTTAATTTAGTTTTTCCAAAGTTAAAACACTAATACGTTACTTTATTTTCCAAAAAGAGTTAAAATTGTAATTTTTACCTCTTCAAAATCTTAAAACCTTAAATAAACATATTTTTCAACAAAAATAAAATTTGATTCTATTTCTTTTAAAATTTTAAACTTGGTTCTGTTTCTTCCAAAAAACCATAAAAAAAATCTTTTCTATTTATAAAAACTTCAATCGGTTTGTTTAAATTCATAAAACCTCATGAAATCATCAAATTGTCTTTCTAAATCCTAATTCAAATTCATCACCCGAGACCTTAATTATAAAACACTAAAACCCTAATTCAACTTCCAAACCTAAAATATTAAACTCTATCTCCTGTAAAACCTTAAACCCTAACTTTTTGCTAAACCCTAATCCTTTAAAATTTCAAAAAACCATAAAACATAAATACTTTAAATTTTACACAGTAGTTTGAAATCATCATTTAAAACCATGAATCAAAAGTATTTTAAAGTGTCTAAAACCCGAGTTTCATGATTTCACCATTCAAATATTAATTTAGTTAATTAAAGAGTCTTACCAACCTTTTAAAATATAAAACCCTAATCTATTTTAATTCCATAAAAAGTTACAGTAGCTATAATTGGACTTTTATTTGCTTTATTTAATTCTATACTTGATTATGCTTTGATTTATCTCTTATGCTTTAATTTATTTAATTTCAATACTTGATTTATTTAATTTATCATGGATGGATGTTTATTTTATATTTTGATTAATAGCTTTGATGAATGATTTATTTATGATGAATGATTTTTTACTTTTATCAATTAATTTAGATTTTCAAAAGTTGTAAGAGGTATGTTTCCACTTGGTGGGTACCTAATTAGTTAAACATCATGTAATTTAATTTGCTTTTCTATTTTAGAACCTATGTAAAGGGCATGTTTCTACCTTTTGGTGGTGTCCTATCTAGGCATGTGATGTAAGGACATGTTTCCATCTTCAGATGGGTGTCCATTTATTTGTTTTGTTTTGTTTGGACATTGCTTTGATTTTAATATAATGATGCTTTCTTTTTATTGTGTGTAGTATGGATAATATTGTTATATTTAAGAATTTTATAATATTAAGACCTGTAAAGGAGGCCGGTTCTAATGAACCGGGTGTTGTGGGGGTGCTGGGCCATTTCTCACCTTCCCCACACGTACCCAACTTTCTGAACCCATTAGGGGGTTGGGGATTTAAAAGGGTTAGTGTTCACTATTTTAGGTTTTGGAGTTGAATTATGGTTTTAGGATTTAAAATTAGGGTTTTGGGTGATGAATTGGTTTTTAGAATTTGAAAATCAATTTGATAATTTTATGAAGTTTTATGAATTTAAATAAACGATTTAAAGTTTATAAAGGAAAAAAATATATTTTTGGAGCTTTTAGAAAGAAATAGAATCAAATTTTGGTTTTGTTGAAAAACATGTTCAATTAGGGTTTTGGAGTTCTGAAGAAATAAAAGTGACAATTTTAAATCTTTTTAGAAAATAAGGCAACGAATTAATGTTTTTAACTTTAAAAAAACTAAATTGAAGTTCTAGGGTTTTTTTTTTATTTAAAAAACACAATTCCATCGTTTATGCTACCGTGAAAAAATACAACAATTAATACATACCTTCTTTTTGTTGATTTCTCCAAAAATAATTCTTCTTGGATGAACAAAAACAAAGGCAAGCTTTGTTGCCTTTGAATTCTTGAATTCCCTTCACTGCTTCTCTCCAAAAAGTCCCCTTCAATTCACTGCCAGAAGGCCTTTTTCAAGTTTCCCAGTTTTCCTTTTTAATTTCGGTTTCCAATTCTCAATTTTGTCCCCCAATTCTCCTCCTTTTTTTTTGTGTTGTAATTATACTTATTTATAGAAGTTTTTTGTGGTTTTTTCCTAGTTGCTCACGGCATACAATATTAAATAAGAAAAGGAAACCAAAACCTAATTGTATTAGGTTTCGAAAAATTTGCGTTGGAAAATTTTTGCTGGCGAAAAAAACTGCTGCGGAAAAATTGCGCTGGAAAAAAAAATCTGCCGCAGGAAAAATTACGCTAGCAAAAAAGATGCCACAGCTTAAGGCGCTCAAGCTGACCTGCAGGCGGGCGAAGGCCTGCGGGCCATTTTGTCCGCAGGAAATTCCTTCGGCCAATCCGACTCCTTTTTTTTTCATTTTTATTTTTTGTCACTTTATTTATTTATTTATTATTTTTTTGTTTATTTTTTAAGCAAATATTACTCACTTAAAATAACAAAAATTATTTTTTGGACTAAAAAAAATATATTAGATAACACAAATTATTTTGGACTAATCAAAATATATTGGACCGGACTGGGTCAAAAATTAAGGGTCTACAGTTTGCCTCCTGCTTGAATGATCTGAAACTCTTAGTGAAAGAGAGTGAAAAGCAATAAGACTTAATTTTTGAGTAGGTTGAGGTTTTGGGTTCTGGACCCGGTTCGAGTTCTGGACTCAAGGAAGATTCTAGGTTCTGGGCCTAAGGAAAATTTGGGTTATGGACCTGGTTCGAGTTCTGGACTCAAGGATAATTCTAGGTTCTGGACCTAATGAAAAATTTTGGTTCTTGACCGGTTAGAGTTTTGGATTCAAGGAAGATTCTAGGTTCTGGACCTAAGGGTATTTTGGGTTCTGGACCCGAGAGATTTGGACACTCGATCCTAAACTAGACTCGGATACTCGATCCTAACTGGATTCGGATGCTTGATCCTAACTGGATTTGGATTGGGATACTTGATCCTAAATTGGGTTCGGATACTCAATCCTAACTGGATTTGGATACTCGATCCTAAATTGGCTTGGGATACTTGATCCTAAATTGGCTTTGGATACTCGATCCTAAACCGGATTGGGATACGCGATCCTAACTGGATTTGGATACTCGATCCTAAATTGGATTGGGATACTCGATCCTAAACTGGATTGGGATACTCGATCCTAAAATTGAGTTCGGATACTCGATCCTAACTGGATTTGGATACTCGATCCTAAATTGGATTGGGATACTGGATCCTAAATTAGGTTCGGATACTCGATCCTAACTTGATTTGGATACTCGATCCTAAATTGGATTGGGATACTCGATCCTAAACTTGATTTGGATACTCGATCCTAACTGGATTTGGATACTCGATCCTAAATTGGATTTGCGTACTTGGACCCGAGATTGGGTACTTGGACCTGAGATTTGAATTTGATTTTGATTTAATTTGGGTACTTGGACCCGAGATTAATTTGATTTGGGTACTTAGACCCGAGATTAGGTACTTGGACCCGAGATTGAATTGATTTTGATTTAATTTGGGTACTTGGACCAGGGATTGAACTTGATTTTAGGGTACTTGGACCCGAGAATGAGTTTGACTAACCTTTTAGGTGAGAATTCTGACTGCTCCGGCCATTCTATGCATTGTGGTTCTTCACCCTCAAAATGGATCTTTACCTTTGAAAATGGATCTTCCTTCTTTGAGATCAGGTCTTCACCCTTGAAATTGGATCTTCATCGTTGAGATCGGGTCTTCACCCTTGAAATTGAATCTTCATCCTTTATATTGGTTCTTTTTTGTTCTTTGAAGATGGGAGTGACACAGCCAGTGGCTTGGCCGTGTCTCCTGGGTGTGTCAGCTTCTGTGTTTTTTCTTTGGTTCTTCTTTGTTCTTGGCTTAGGATGGGACACGGCCAAGCTTGTGGCCGTGTCATGTGACATGGCCAGTGGCTTGGCTGTGTCGCCTGCCAGTGTCACCTACTGTTTCTTTGAGTCTCTTTGCTTGGTCCTTCTTGGCTTTGCCCTTTAGATGAGACACGACCAGTGGCTTGGGCGTGTCTCCTGCCCGTGTCATGTTCTGCTAAGATTTCCTTTGAGGTGACACGGCCAAGCTTGATTTGGCTTGGCCATGTCTTTCTTAATCCATGTTCTTCTTTCCTTGTTTTGATCTTCCAAGGGAGTTTTTGCACTTTAACCACTTTTCCCTTACAACTGTTTTTTCCTTTTTTCTCCAATTTTGATTGGATCTTATATCCTCTCCTTCCCCCCCCCCCCAAGGATTTTTTTCTTTCATGCAAGCTTTGATTGATGTTTTTTTTGTCTAGTTCTTTACATAAGCATGCATTTCTTCTCTTTGCAAAGTGACTGGGGCTTCCACAAGCGAATAGGCATTCCATGCCCCCTTGATTCAATATCTTCTTTTGATTCTTTAATTCGCAGGGTGTTTGCTGTTCATTAAGACAAGAAAGCGCGATGCAATATGCTCATTTATGCATGATATGCATGAATAATACTTACAGTCGTTCCATTGACTCACAGACCAAGGAGATTAGTAGAAGTGTTCTCATTGGTTCCTTTTTGACGCTCGTTCAAGTCTTGCATTGGAATGATCGAAAGCTTTGCATTTGTGGCTTTTATCTTCAAGATGTTGAAAACATGAGTGGTGGAGACCCTAAGCAGCAGAGTCAGGGATTCATCTATTTCGAACTATATTTCAGCATGTCAGTTGATAGCTTCTTCATGACCTTGCCAATAATCATTTCCTTTGCCCAATGTGTTATTCAAGGTTCAACATACTTCCCTTAACTTGGCTTTGTATGACAAAACATTTCTTTTTTTTTTGAATTTTTGAATTTTAGTTTTGAAATCAAATGTTGGCTTTGCCAAATTAATGTCAATGTATCTCAGGACTTGATTTTCCAAATTAACATATCTATAACATGACAACCCTAGTTACCGTACTAAACTTGGGAATCATTTAAGCAAGAATTGTTGCACTTCAGATAGGCACATACACATTACTTGGTCAAAGGTCTCATTTGAGTTTAAATATTGTCTATCTCATATGCATTCTTATCCAAACTATCTCCACTAATAGACTTTACCTACCAAGAGAGATCAACAGGTCTTTGATAGGCTTGAAATGGGGTCTATTAGGGACATGGGTTTAAATGAAGGCCATTTTGAGATAGGAACTAATGTAACACAATGGACAAACCCTCACACTATAAATTTCTTGTTGGAACTTTAGGCAATTGGGAGTGATCTTGCTAGTCTCTAAATTCTTTCTGTCTTCTAGGCATTAATCTGGATCTTGATAAGGACAGTCTTTGCCCTTGCAAAAAGTTTAAGACCCAAATTCATTTCTTTTCTTCTTTTCCCTTTTCTTTCCTCTTTCCTTTTTCTTACTCTTCCCTCTTCTTTCTCTTTATTTTCCTTACTCTTCCCTTTCTTTGGGCATTTTATCATTTTGTCCTTCTTCCTTGTAGGACTGTTAAGTACGAAACTTTCAAGAACTGAATGGTCTTTCTCCTTTTTGATTGAATCTTTAGTTGGGTTGGACCAATTCAAACCAAATCGTCCTTATGAACCCAATGGAAGCTTTTTGTTGTCTTAGGTAAAAGAGAACTCAGTTGGCTTTTTGAACCATTTTGGCTTTTCTCTTTTTTCTTTTCTTTCTCTTTTTCTCTTTTCCTTTTTTCTTCTCTTTTTTTCTTTCTTTTCTTTTTTTCTTTTCTTTTTTTTTGTTTTGTTGTTTTTTTTCTCTTTTTTTTTTGGTTCTAGCTCTAAAAGAGTTGTCTTGTTTGTACCAACTTGGGCTTCCAATAATGGATGAGTGGAGTAACATAAATCTTCTTTAACTGGGATAAATCATTTGTTACTCCGATGTTGTCTTGATATATTAGAGATATTTAAGGGAACTTCAACTACCCTTATGGTCTTGAGAACTTCAACTATCTTCATAGTCTTGAAAACATCAACTACCCTTATGGTCTTGAGAACTTCAACTATCTTCATAGTTTTAAGAACTTCAACTATCTTTATGATCTTAACTAATCATTGCCTTCTTTGATCTTCTTGCCTCTTCATCTTAGTGATCATAAGACTTGTCAAAAATATCACAATAACTCAGGGTAGGTTGTTGGGGTTATATGCCAATGAAAAGAAAGTTAAAATTTTATGAAGGCTCGAAGGGACAACTAGGGATTGATATTTAATAAGGTGGATACTAGTTGTTGGCTAACCAAACAATGCCTAAATCATTTCTCTCTTAAATAAGTAGAGTTCATTTTTGCCTTGAAAGCTTGTCAAAGCATGTTCTAAGACTAACTAGGGCCTAGACAAAGGTAATTATGCAGGAGCCCTCTCTAAGTAAGCATACACAACTCAATGCTATAGAGCAATTCCCTCACCTAGTAAAGTCATTCAAGTCATGATGCCTAGACACATTAATTTATGAACATCAAGCTAGATTCCTCATTGGTTGAGCACCAAAATGAACAAAGACCAACAAAAATTTTGATGAAAGTAATTTATTCAAGCAACTTTAAATTTGAAAAACACAATAGTTCCAAAATATTAAAGAAAGTAAGATTGAAAAGCAACATTCAAGCTAAGGAAAGTTCATTAAGTTAGGCTTCTTTTCCTTTTACATCTTCAACATTCCCATCTTGAAAAGAGGATAAAATAAAATCTTCTTCCAATCCTTTTCCCACCATAAAGGTTGCTGGTGGTGGCACTCTTCCAAATTTAGGCAAAGGGTTGTCCTTAGTATTGGGCTTATCCGACTCGGGTAGTTTGCCACTATCGATTAGGTCTTGGATCTCATACCTTAGATGAGCACATTTATCTATTTCATGTCCTCGCTTTTGATGAAATTGATAGAAGGCCTTGGCATTGAAGTTTGGTGGCAATAGATTATGTAAAGGTCGAGGAGCTAACGATTGTAACAACCCTTTCTTTTGCAGCTTGCTAAAAACCCAAGATAGAGGTTTCCCCAATTCTGAGAATTTTCTTTTACTTCCTTAACCGGTAACATTAATATCAACTTCTTTTTGCGTGCTTTGATTACTCGACTGGTAGTTTCCTTTCTCATTCCTTTTAATTGAAAAGTGGTTCTTCTCCCTTTCCCACTCTTCAATTTGTAGACCAGCTTGGAGAAGATCTTTGAAGTCCCTTATAAGGGTGTGAGATAGCCTTTCACGGAGATTGGGCAGAACACCTCTCACGATCATCCTTATTTGATCCGATTCATCAGGCCTTTTCTTGAGCAAAGTGGCCTTATTTCTCCATCGTTTCACATAGTCCATAAAATTCTCATTTGGCCTTTGCCTTATGGACTCCACTTCCATTAAGGTAACCTCCAACTAGATATTGTACCCATATTATTGAATGAAAGCCTTATACAGCAAATCCCAATTCTTTTACGTTCCATCATCTAAGGTATTGAACCAATTTTGGACAGCAGGATCCAACGAGAGCATGAAGTACCTTAGAGTTTAAGCCTTAGTAGCTCGGGCAGATTGCATAGCAGTGATATACTACTTCACATGGAGATGAGGATTTCCGGTGCCATTGTACTTTGCAAAGGATGGCATCTTGAACTTGTACAAGACTTCTTCATCTTGTTCAAATAGTTTATCGATCTCGGACATCTCTTCGGTTTTCAGCTTCTTCTCAAATTTCTTTTCTAAATCAGCAATCATCTTTTCAACATAGGATGTTTTGGTCTTTTAAATAGATGCTTTCTTAATAATCTTCGGTTCTTTCTTCTTCTCTTGAACATCTTGGTAGTATTGAGCCCACTCATCATCATCAATGATCACCTTGTCATCATCAAAAGCTACTTCACCAACTTTAGCCTTCCCATTATCCTTTGGCTTCTTGGAGCTAGCAGACGCTTCGGCATTATTTTCTAAAATTGCAGCTAGTTGATTCTTTATGGTCTCAGCCATGGCCTCTTTGATCTCTTCCATTTTGGTACTGAGGGCTTCATCCACCATCCTTTGAATTTGTTCGGGATCCATTGTTTTTGGTGAACAAGTGATTGATTCGTTGCTAGATACTTCATCTCCGGCATAGGTCGGATTGTCGTAAGCTTTTGAACTTTCATAATCCAGGGCTGTGAGCCAGAGAGGATTAATGATATGAGATGCAAATGTATGCATATATGCATGTATGCACAAACAATAGACAAACAAAGACAAATAGGATGTTCTTTCCAATCTTATAACATCCATACACGAATGGCGAGTCTCTTTTTCTAGGTATAAAAATACCAACATGGGGCATCTTGCTTTCGAATGATTCCCTCGGATGTTTCAACCAATAGTTATATTTTCAAAAGTGGAAATCAGTTTATAATAATTCCCATTAATTAGGTTTCAATCCATTTATCCAATCAAAATAGCTTTTATGCTATATTTGATTAAAACTAAATTAAGAGGTTTATTATGAATGGATTTCTCACTTAAAAAAGGTAACTAATGATTCATGCCAAAAACAAGCCCATGGTTAATTCATTCTTAGTATAAACTAGGCCCACAATTGATTTTTGGTATTTCATAATTGACCTAAATATTTTGCAAGCTCTTTGTAAGAAAAGATTGGGTGAAAATAGTTTTGTTTCTAAGCCCATTGTAAAAGATTTTAGAAAAATGGATTTTGGGCTTAATATTTGGGCCATGAGCCAAAGAAAAGTTTTATGTCCAAAGACCATCTTGAAAAATTTTGAAAATATCTTTGGTCTTTTGGATTTTCTAAAGAAAAGTTTATTTTGAGCTTACAAGGTATTTAGGTCATATTAGAAAAAGAAAAAACCAAATAAGCCATGATTTAGACTAAGATAAACTAACCATAGTCAAACAACATGCATTTGGGTAAAACCTAAGGAAAGTAACTAGGCCAATTACATGAGCTTTAGTCTTTGGGTTAAAAGGCTTAGGTTTCCATAGCAAGTATATACCAAATGGTACGAGGCTATGAATGTTTATGCCATGCTTGATCTCCATACCTTGAGTGAAAGTATGGTATACCTTACATAACACAACAAGGGTAACACGGGCGTCCTACCTTACGCACACGATGCAATCTAAGATGATGCAATGGATAATATCATTATAAGAAAGAATAGAATAATATAAAGACCAACGGAATCAACTTCTCTTATCCCCAATGGAGTCGCCACTGTGAGCGAGATTTTCGCTCCCACTCCCAGTGGAATGGTTCTTGCGACTTCAGCACTGTTTAGGCTCAGGGCCTTAGAGAACACGGACTTAAGTCCGGAGAAAATGGAGTCGCCACCCGGACGGGCCAGGAAAAAAGAAAGGGGTGGATGACTCGATTCCTAAGGAATCCCTAATCCGCTAATGGGTTCGGAAAGTTGGGTACATGTGGGGAAGGTGAGAAATGGCCCAACACCCCCACAATGCCCAGTTCATTGGAACCGACCTCCTTTGCAGGTCTTAATATTATAAAATTCTTAAATATAACAACATTATCCGTATTACACACAATAATTGAAAGAAAGCATCATTATATTAAAATCAAAGCAATGTCCAAACAAAGCAAATAAATGGACACCCATCCAAGGACGGAAACATGTCCTTACATCACATGCCTAAATAGGACACCCACCGAAAGGTAGAAACATGCCCTTTACATAAGTTCTAAGATAGAAAAGCAAATTAAATTACATGATATTTAACTAATGAGGTACCCACCAAGTGGAAACATACCTCTTACAACATTTAGAAATCTAAATAAGTTGATAAATGTAAATAACCATTCATAATAAATAAATCATTCATCAAAGGTACTAAATATCAATAAAAAGTAAACATCCATCCATGATAAATAAAATAAACTAAGCATTGAATTTAAATAAATTAAATCATAAGAAATAAATCAAAGCATAATCAATATAGAATTAAATAAAGCAAATAAAAGTCTAATTATAACTACTCTTTCCATTTAAGGCTCTTTATTTCATGTGTTTAAGGTTTTGGAATTTCACAAGTTTAAGCCACTGTGACTTTTAAATAATTAAAATAAATTAAGGATTTATGTTTTAAAAGGTTGATAAAGCTCTTTGATTAAACAAATTAAGGTTTGAATGGTGAAATCATGAAACTAGGGTTTTGGACACTTTAAAACACTTTGATTTATGATTTTCGGTTATTGCATTATGTTTTTAAGCTACTGTGTAAAGTTAAAATATTTGTGTTTATATGATTTTTAAGGTTTTAAGGATTAGGGTTTATAAAATTTAGGGTTTAAGGTTTTAAAAGGGTTAGTGTTCACTATTTTAGGTTTTGGAGTTGAATTAGGGTTTTATGATTTAAAATTAGGGTTTTGGGTGATGAATTGGTTTTTAAAATTTGGAAATAAATTTGATAATTTTATGAAGTTTTATGAATTTAAACAAATGATTTAAAGTTTATAAAGCAAAAAAAAGATATTTTTGGAGCTTTTAGAAAGAAACAGAATCAAATTTTGGTTTTGTTGAAAAACATGTTCAATTAGGGTTTTGGAGTTTTAAAGAAATAAAAGTAACAATTTTAAATCTTTTTGGAAAATAAGGTAACGAATTAGTGTTTTAACTTTAGAAAAACTAAATTGAAGTTCTAGGGTTTTTTTGATTTAAAAAACACAATTCCATCGTTTATACTACCGTGAAAAATACAACAATTAATACATACCTCTTTTTGTTGATTTCTCCAAAAATAATTCTTCTTAGATGAAAAAAAACAAAGGCAAGCTTTGTTTCCTTTGAATTCTTGAATTCCCTTCACTGCTTCTCTCCAAAAAGTCCCCTTCAATTCACTGCCAGAAGGCCTTTTCAAGTTTCCCAGTTTTCCTTTTTAATTTCGGTTTCCAATTCTCAATTTCGTCCCCCAATTCTCCTCCTTTTTTATGTGTTGCAATTATACTTATTTAAAGAAGCTTTTTGTGGTTTTTTCCTAGTTGCTCAGGGCATACAATATTAAATAAGAAAAGGAAACCGAAACTTAATTGTATTAGATTTCGAAAAATTTGCGTCGGAAAAATTTTGCTGGCGAAAAAAAACTGCTGCGGAAAAATTACGCTGGCGAAAAAAAATCTCCCACAAGAAAAATTGTGCTGGCAAAAAAGCTACCGCAGCTGGCTGTGGGCACGCAAGCTGACCTGCTGGCGGGCGAAGGCCTGCGGGCCATTTCGCTTGCAGGTTTTTCCTGCGAGCGAAATGGCCTTCGGCCAATCCGACTCCTCCTTTTTTTTCATTTTTATTTTGTCACTTTATTTATTTATTTATTTATTTTGTTTATTATTTTTCAAGCAAATATTACTCACTTAAAATAACAAAAATTATTTTTTGGACTAAAAAAATATATATTAGACAACACAAATTATTTTGGACTAATTAAAATATATTAGACCGGACTGGGTCAAAAATTAAGGGTCTACAATACCTGTGCCAAAGAAGGATGGGAGGATAAGGGTCTGCGTGGATTATAGAGATTTAAACAAGGCTTCCCCTAAGGATGATTTTCCTTTACCTCATATAGATGTCCTCATTGATAGTGCAGCCTCTAGCGTGCTACACTCGTTTGTAGATGGATTTTTCGGATACAATCAAGTGTTAATGGCCCAAGAGGATAAAGCCAAAACTGCTTTCATACTACATGGGGTATATTTTGTTATAGGTTGATGCCGTTCGGCTTAAAGAATGCTGGAGCAACCTACCAAAGGATGGCCACCATACTATTTGTTGTGCTCAAATTAACTCTACAACAAAGCGTCACTCGCAAGTATACGAAGTAGCTGTAGCAAAGGTGATTGCCCCAAGGTCGTTCTCTCAAGGAAGCCAAAGTGGTTAATTGCTTATCAGATTATGTTTAACAAGTAATAAAGAGATTTATAAATTGCTAAATAATAAAGAAGATTGATTAAAGTTTAAAACAATAAAAGTAAATTGAATTGTGTTTTGATTCACTTGATAGAATGGTCTAGGGTTTGCACTTCTCTACTACTTATATGTATGAATGATTATTCCTCTTAACTAATTCAATTTCAAAGATTAAATCTCAAACAACTCAACTAATCGAGTCAAGGAAATAAGCTCTCGCATTCAAACCTCTTTCAACTAATCTTGTTATAAGTGAAATAATCTTTTTAATAAGTTATATTTCTAATTCACCTAAGTCCTTAATTGAATTGTACAAGTATTAAACTTCATCTCTCGATCTATCATCTAATACCTTAAAACACATAATTGGTGATCAATCAATTATATATTAACAGTATTCCATTCAATCAAGGCTAAAGAAATTGTTAGCTAAGAGAATAACCAATTCATACAATCATAGCAGATCCATACAAACCCTAGACTAGATCAAATTAGTTCATAATGCAATCAAACATATTCATCTTATTAATGTTCAAAGAAATCAAAATAGACATGATAATATCCATTCAATGAAAATAAAGAGAATAAGTTCAAGAACAAAACCAAGTTACAAACTCCTTGAAGCTTTTGAAGAATCTCTTGTTCAATCTTGCAAGAAGGATGTCTTGATGGCTAGAACAATTTAATCTAAACTAGTTTTAATCCAAAGTGAAATAAAAATCAAGAAAACAAATGTTTAAAACCCTAACTTTGCTCTTGACGGCTCAAAACTTTGCTCCAAATCCCTTCTAAATCGTCCCCCAAACCCTAGCTTTTATTTTCCTTTTATATGAATTGTACGCGTTAAAAATCCGATGCGGGCTTGGAACATGAGGGACACGGCCAAGTCAGAAGTGACTTGGCCGTGTGAGTGATCTTTGTAGGGACACGGCCAGGTCACTTGGTCGTGTCCCTTGCCTGTGTCCACTTCTGTTGCTCGATCTCTCTTTCTTCTTTGTTGAGTGACACGGCCAAGTCAGAGGTGACTTGGCCGTGTTGCATGTCTTTTGAGGGACACGGCCACAAGACTTGGCCGTGTTCCTTGCATGTGTCCTTCACTGTAAGTCTTTAGTCTTCTTTCCTTTGGAACTTGGTGAGACACGGCCATGTTTGAGGTGACTTGGCCGTGTTGCTTCATTTTGGAGAGACATGGCCAAGTGACATGGCCATGTCGCTTGCATGTGTCGCCTACTATGATGATTTCTTCTTCTTCAGTCTTGGTTCCTTGGCTTTTTTAACCTAAAACAAAACATCAAACAAACTTTAAACAAAAAGTAAATAAACAATAACCAGCAAAACATAAACACTATACTAAAAACTAGATCAAAAACAACACAAACACTAAAATAAACTAAAACTATCAAAATTAATGAAAACACTAAACAAACCGATAAAAACTAAAAAAATACCTAAATAAAACAATAATTATCATAATAAACAAACTACAAATCTATGACAAAAACTAACAAAACAACTACCCCACACTTACAACTTTGCTTGTCCTCAAGCAAATTCACATAGCATAAATTAAAAACTCACACAATCTTAACTATAATTCCAACATAAGATGATATACTTTAAGAATCAGACATAAATAATTTGCATCTTACTTCAATCAAGATTTTCTTAACTCATTCATTAATCCAGACATACAAATCTTATCTCTCATCTAAGTGTTTCACTCAATTTCATAGGTTAAATCACTCAAACCACTCATGACTGCATGCTACCATAAACTTGCTTAATTATCCAATCTCCCTCATTGATTTTCCCAAGAAATAATCCGAAGGTCTTTCATTTGGGTGTAATGGGGCTAAGGTAAAGGTGTGAGAAAAGACATTTAAGCTGGAGCATCAAGAAATGGAGTATCTATATTAGACACTACTCTTGCTAAGAAACTCATATCTCCCTTAAATGACATACTCACAATCCATTGATAATCTTTCATACTTGCATAAAAATACATGAGTCAACATTCCTCTTTTGATAACCAATGCTAGAACATATATGAATTTTGTATATATATATAACCCTTCTTTTTTTTTCTATCATTTTTTTTAATATATATACAAAATATAAACTTGCATGGAACATCTAGCTTAACATGTAGAGGAAAAGAATAATCAACTCTCAATCAAATACAATATGCAAAGTATGCATTTCAACCCCTAAATAGCAATATCATTTTTCTCTTTTTTTTTTACTTGCTTACCCCACACTTTGAAATAAACCACCCTATAGTCATATCATAAAACTCCATTCCTTAATGCAGGTATGATGATAATAAGAGAAAGTTGAGCTGTGAATTGTGTTGATCAAACAATAAAAAGGTCAAAGGCTCAACTTGGCTCACTAAGGAATTAAATATTAAGGGAGGTCTTTTTAAGCTAAAGGGCTAGCCTAATTTGCCTTCATCATTTTAAAACCTGAGATTAAATCATAATGTGAGTTCAATCAGTATGCAAAAGCAAACTTTAGAGATGCAAAATCATGAAGGTGCACACTTAAGAAAAGAAAATCAATCATTTAATCTATAAGGCTCAAAACTCACAAAGGTGGGTTCTCAAAGATTTATATGTCATGAACCGCAGAATGTGAAAATTGATCCTGAAAGAATTCAAATGCTCATTTCTATGCTGATACTAAAGTCTCAACTATAATGCTAGAATCACAGAAAAGATCAATAAATTTTCAACAATTATACCATGCACAACACAATAAACCATACCAAGGCAACCAAAACAAAAATTAAAGAAAAGCTCAAAGCTTACCCCACACTTTAGAATTTAAATTGTCCTCAATGGAAAACAAGAATAATAAAGAGAAAGAATTAAGAACAACCTGTCTTCCATCATATCCTGGTGAGGCAAAACCTAACTATCCATCACTAACACAGATGTTCAAAAATAAGATGCAAGAGAGCTTTAGGGTTTCTATTTATTTAAACTAAACATAAAATCAAAATTGCAAAATATAAAATTATAAATAAGAAAAAGAAATGCAAACTGATGGGTTGCCTCCCATTAAGCGCTTCTTTAATGTCATTAAGCTGGACATCATGCAAGGTCTAGGGATCATGGATCAAAGTGCTGTCAATGATCCTCAATTCCTGAAATCCTTCTTTATATGGCTTAACTCTATTTCTATTTGCCTTAAAAATCTTATTGGTTCTAGAGTTAAATAATTCAATGTCACCAGAAGGACATACCTTAGTTACCTCGAAAGGACCACTCCATCTAGATTTGGGTTTACCTGGAAACAGACTGAGTCGATAATTAAAAAGTAAAACTTTCATACCTGGACTCAATGTCTGTCGCACAGTAAATCTGTCATGAAATATTTTAGTGCGATCCTTAAAGTTCCTCGAGCTCTCGAATGCTTCTGGGTTAGGGCACCCTTGGGTCTTCCCCACTGGTTTAGCTCCCTCTTCTAAAGTCAGTTTCAGCTCCAATTTATCTGGGGAGTCTGTCTGCAACACAACATCTGAAACAACTGCTTCAACACAATCAATGAAAGAACAATCCTCATATAAAGCAGTTGTAGGAATAGGAGAAGTGTTAAAAATAAAAAATTCCACAGTTTGTCCCAAAACAGTCATTGATAATTTTCCATTTTTAACATCTATCAAAGTGTTGGTAGTCGCCATAAAAGGCCTACCCAGCAGAATGGTGTGTGCAGATGGTGAAGAATTACCTACTTCCATGTCAAGAACAATGAAATCCACAGGTACTATCAAACCACCAACTTTAACTAACACATCTTCTATAACCCCTTTCGGGAATCTAAAAGACCTATCAGCTAATTGCAAAACCATTTTTGACGGTTTAAGCTCCCCTAGTTCTAATTCTTTAAACACAGAATAAGGCATCAAATTCACACTAGCTCCTAGATCACACATACCCTCAGTTCCTTTGCCATTCCCCACAGAAATTTGAATTATAAAGCTTCCAGGATCCTTTAGTTTGGGAGGTAGTTTATGCTGCAGAACAGCACTAGCTACCTCTGAAACTATCACCTTTTCATTCATCTCATACCTCTTTTTCTTAGTGATCAACTCTTTGAAGAACTTGGTATAAGCCGGCATATTCTTTATTGCCTCAAGTAAGGGTAAGTTAATACTTACCTTAGACAGCATGTTGAAGATGTTAGAAAATTGCTTATCTGTTTTATCATCCTTCAACCTGCTAGGGAATGGTACAGGTGGCCGGTATGGGTTGCTTGCCTTATGTAGATCTGTTGTAGGGGACTTCTCCACTGATCTTTCTCCAGCACCTTTGTTCTTTGGTTCTCCTTCCTCCTTATTCTCTTTGTTACCTGCATTCACAGAATCATTTTCAATATTGTTATAAATTTCCTTACCACTTCTAAGAACAGTCACTGATTGTGCCTGCTCAGTTTGACTTGGAAATTTCCCCTTTTGTTGAATCTTCATCTGTTGTGCAAGTTGTCCAACTTGTGTCTCCACCTTCTTAAAAGATGCTTCTAGTGAATCCAGTCTCTTGTTGGTCACCTCTTGATTTTTAGCACTGACTTGAATAAAAGCTTGTAAACTTTCCTCCAAGCTCTCTATCCTAGACTTCCCTTGATTTGAGGGTTGGCCCAACTCTTGATTCTGTCCTTGAAGCAAATGGAAAGGCTGCTGAGAATTATTCTTTGCCCAAGAAAAATTTGGGTGATTCCTCCAACCAGGGTTGTAAGTGTTGGTGTAAGGATCATTTCTGGCCCTGGGTTGGAATCCTCCCATAACATTGACCTGCTCAGCTTCATTACCATAGGACTCATATGCAGAGGGGCAAATATTTGCTCCATGCCCCAGAGTTCCACAAATTTCACATGCTTCATGAGTAGAAGAAGAAATATTATTCTTCATATTCAGCATCTGCACTTGCTTTGTCAACTCAGCTATCTGATTGACCATCTCACTATTGGCTTCTAGTTGATTCACTCCTTTACTTCTTCCCCTTACATTTTTCTGTTGAGAATTAGCTCCCAACATCTCAAAGATCTCATAAGTTTCAGCTGCTGTCTTTTCTCCCATGGCTCCCCCAGCTGCATTATCAACAGTGTTCTGAAATTGCTGGGTTAGACCATCATAGAAAAACTGGTTCAGAAGTTGAAGTGGATAGTGATGATGTGGACACTGGATCAATAACATTTTAAATCTGTCCCAAGCCTCATGAAATGGCTCTCCTTCAAATTGAGAGAATGTAGCAATCTTCCCTCTCAACTCAGCTGTCTTCTGATGTGAATAGAACTTGCCCATGAATTTATTATAAACTTGCTCCCAAGTTGTCAGTGAGTTTTCGGGCAACATCATAAGCCAGCTCTTTGCTCTATCTTTCAAAGTATATGGAAAACACCGCATCCTCAACTGATCCTCTGTTAATCCTCCCAATGGAAAAGTGTTGAGGGTGGAGTAGAAATCCCGAATAAAGTTCAAAGGATCTTCATTTGGAACTCCATAGAATGAGGGCAGCATATTGTAATGGATGTTCTTCAATTCATAATTTCTTGCTGCATCTGTCAGTCTTATGCAAGAAGTGGAAGTTCCAATGACAGGTCTAGCAAAGTCTCTCATCGTCCTTTGTCTTTCTTCAGCCATTTTAACAGATTGTGCAGATTTCGACTCACAATCAGAAGTGTCCTCCTCTGAAGTATCAAATCCTGTGTAAAGCTCAAACTCTTCCCTGCTCCTTTTCACCCTCTGAATTTCTGGAATGAATGGATGTAGCTCTCCTTCGAGTGATCTCCTGCCTTGCATAAACAGAATTGTCTAGAAAAAGAAACAATTAAAAGCAAAAGACAAAATAAAATAAAATGAAAACAATGAAAAATAATCTAAAATAATTTTTTTTAATAAACAATTACGCCAATTAGCCTCCCCGGCAGCGGCGCCAAAAACTTGTTGCGCTCAAATTAACTCTACCACAAAGCGTCACTCGCAAGTATACGAAGTAGCTGTAGCAAAGGTGATTGCCCCAAGGTCATTCTCTCAAGGAAGCCAAAGTGGTTAATTGCTTATCAGATTATGTTTAACAAGTAATAAAGAGATTTATAAATTGCTAAATAATAAAGAAGATTGATTAAAGTTTAAAACAATAAAAGTAAATTGAACTGTGTTTTGATTCACTTGATAGAATGGTCTAGGGTTTGCACTTCTCTACTACTTATATGTATGATCGGTTATTCCTCTTAACTAATTCAATTTCAAAGATTAAATCTCAAACAACTCAACTAATCGAGTCAAGGAAATAAGCTCTCGCATTCAAACCTCTTTCAACTAATCTTGTTATAAGTGAAATAATCTTTTTAATAAGTTATATTTCTAATTCACCTAAGTCCTTAATTGAATTGTACAAGTATTAAACTTCATCTCTCGATCTATCATCTAATACCTTAAAACACATAATTGGTGATCAATCAATTATATATTAACAATATTCCATTCAATCAAGGCTAAAGAAATTGTTAGCTAAGAGAATAACCAATTCATACAATCATAGCAGATCCATACAAAACCTAGACTAGATCAAATTAGTTCATAATGCAATCAAACATATTCATCTTATTAATGTTCAAAGAAATCAAAATAGACATGATAATATCCATTCAATGAAAATAAAGAGAATAAGTTCAAGAACAAAACCAAGTTACAAACTCCTTGAAGCTTTTGAAGAATCTCTTGTTCAATCTTGCAAGAAGGATGTCTTGATGGCTAGAACAATTTAATCTAAACTAGTTTTAATCCAAAGTGAAATAAAAATCAAGAAAACAAATGTTTAAAACCCTAACTTTGCTCTTGACGGCTCAAAACTTTGCTCCAAATCCCTTCTAAATCGTCCCCCAAACCCTAGCTTTTATTTTCCTTTTATATGAATCGTACGTGTTAAAAATCCAATGCGGGCTTGGAACATGAGGGACACGGCCAAGTCAGAAGTGACTTGGCCGTGTGAGTGATCTTTGGAGGGACACGGCCAGGTCACTTGGCCGTGTCCCTTGCCTGTGTCCACTTCTGTTGCTCAATCTCTCTTTCTTCTTTGTTGAGTGACACGGCCAAGTCAGAGGTGACTTGGCCGTGTTGCATGTCTTTTGAGGGACACGGCCACAAGACTTGGCCGTGTCCCTTGCATGTGTCCTTCACTGTAAGTCTTTAGTCTTCTTTCCTTTGGAACTTGGTGAGACACGGCCATGTTTGAGGTGACTTGGCCGTGTTGCTTCATTTTGGAGAGACATGGCCAAGTGACATGGCCATGTCGCTTGCATGTGTCGCCTACTGTGATGATTTCTTCTTCTTCAGTCTTGGTTCCTTGGCTTTTTTAACCTAAAACAAAACATCAAACAAACTTTAAACAAAAAGTAAATAAACAATAACCAGCAAAACATAAACACTATACTAAAAACTAGATCAAAAACAACACAAACACTAAAATAAACTAAAACTATCAAAATTAATGAAAACACTAAATAAACCGATAAAAACTAACAAAATACCTAAATAAAACAATAATTATCATAATAAACAAACTACAAATCTATGACAAAAACTAACAAAACACTATTTCATGACATCAAGGGAGTTGAAGTATATGTTGATGATATGATAGTTAAGTTAGATACAAGGGAGTAACACTTCCAAAACTTAGAATTATTCTTCGATAGAGCTTTGAAATATGAGCTAAGATTAAACCCGAAGAAGTGTGTATTCGGTGTTACTTCAGGCAAATTATTGGGACATGTAATTGGTCCGAATGGTATTGAGATAGATCCTGACAAAGTCAAAGCAATCAGGGATATGCCAACCCTAAAGACGGATAGAGAAGTTCGGGGATTCATTGGTAAACTGCAGTATATTAGCAGATTTATAGCAAAGCTCACAATAATTTGTGAGCCTATCTTCAAATTGCTTAGAAAGAATCAGCCGGTCGTATGGAATGAAGAATGTCAAAAGGCCTTTGATCGAATAAAAGAGTATTTATTGAATCCACCTATTTTGAAACCACCTAAACCCGGCAAACCTCTATTATTATACTTAGCAGTAGAAGAAGAGTCGATAGGAGCCATGCTAGCCCAAGCAGATGAATCAGGGATTGAGCATGCAATTTACTATCTGAGTAGAAAGCTCCTACCTTATGAAATTAAGTATAGTATCATCAAAAAGACCTGTACAGCCATGGTTTGGTCTTCTAAGAAGTTGCGACATTACTTTCAATCATATAGTGTGCAAGCAATTTCCAGGTTGGATCCAATGAAGTACTTAAGGGAGACACCCTCTTTAATTGGGAAATATGGTCGATGGTTGATAATATTAGAGGATTTTGAGATTGAGTATGTAGCCAGAAAAACAATCAAAGGTAGGGTGGTGGCAGAATTCCTGGCCCAACAACCATTACCAGAAAGCAAAGAGGTAATCTTGGAATTTCCAGATGAACATTTAGAAGCAATTGAAGTACAAGGGTGGAAATGTATTTTGATGGAGCAGTAAACAGGAAAGGAGTAGGTTTGGGAGTTATATTAGAATCGCCCGAAGGGGAACTTATCCCTTTAGCCAAAAAGTTGAAATTTAGGGCAACCAATAATATGGTGGAATATGAAGCTTGTATTTTTGGTTTGGAAACCCTAATGATTATGAAGGTGGATAAGGTGGAAGTTTATGGTGATTCATTGCTAGTTGTATCCCAAGTAAATGGAGAATGGGAGTTGAAAGAAGAAAATTAAAACCATACCACCATTACTTGACCATGATGAAAAAGAACTTTAAGGAGTGTAGGTTTATACACCTATCAAGAGAAGAAAATCAGATAGCTGATGCCCTAGCCACATTGGCTTCGGTATGGGAAAACCCTGTTAGCTTATTCCTTAAGCCTCTGATCTTGACCAGTTCATCAACTCCTTGCTATGAATATGAAATAATCATGGAAATTGATACGGACCAGGATGCGTGATATGATACTATAAGGTGATTTTTGGAAGAAAGAGAATACCCGCCGGGGGCAACAAAGAAAGAGAAAAGAGCCATAAGGCGGTGGTCATTGCAATACGTCACCTTCCATGGAGAGTTATATCGAAGATGGCCTGATTGAGTGCATTTAAGATGTTTAAGAAAGCCTGAAGTGGAGCGCATCATGTCAGAAATACATGCGGGATGTTGCGGTCCGCACATGAATGGTTTGGCCCTAGTTAAGAAGATTATTCGACAAGGTTACTATTGGTTGACCATGGAGAGAGATTGTATTGAGTTCGTAAAGAGGTGCCATCAATGTCAGATGTATGGTAACTTGAACCACATACCTCCTAAAAAATTGCATTCAATGTCTTCACCCTGGCCATTTGCCATCTGGGGTATCGACATTATAGGAGAGATACATCCGACAACTTTAAACGGTCACCGTTTCATTGTGGTAGCAGTAGATTATTTTTCAAAATGAGTCGAAGCTGAATCCTTCAACAAACTGGGTGCAAGCCAAATGGCTAGGTTTATTGAAAAGAACCTCATCTGCAGATACAGGGTCCCGCATAGTGTGATATCAGACAATGGGGTACAGTTTCAAGGAGCATTTAAGGATTTATTCTTGAAGTACCAAATCCATCATCATAGATCCTCTCCTTATAGACCAAAGGCTAATGGTGCCATGGAAGCAACAAACAAGACAATTAAGCAAATTCTGTCCAAGATGACCAAGACTTACAGGGATTTGTCAGAGATGCTTCCCTTTGCTTTATGGGGATATAGGACAAGTGTGCGAACACCTACTGGAATGACACTGTTCTCTTTGGTTTATGGGATGGAAGCAGTATTGCCAATTGAAATTGAGATCAAGTCATTAAGAGTAGTCTTGGAAGCTGAACTGCCTGAAATGGAATGGGTAGCTAGCAGATACAATCAATTAGCTTTACTAGAAGAGAGAAGGTTAAAGGTACTGTATCATCATCAACTGTATCAAAAGAAGATAGCTCGGGCCTACAATAGAAGGGTTAAAATAAAAAAATTTAGAGTCGGGGATTTAGTGTTGAAACAATGTAAGCCTAATGTATCTGATCCAAGAGGGAAGTTCAGGCCTAGCTAGGAAGGGCCATATGTCGTGAAACAAGTCATGAACAAAGGTGTGGTGAAGTTATCAGACATGGACGGGAACAAATTTAGTGAGCCAGTAAATATTGACAGGTTGAAGAAGTTTTATGTATGATAAAAAAAAGGAAAAAAAAGAGCTCGCTAGGTTGAAAACCCAAAAAGGGCGGCCTAGGCAAAAGTTAGAGTGGTCCACTAGTTTCGAAAACCTGAAAGGGCGGGCTAGGCAACAATTAGGGCTAAATGAGAGAAAATTGTCAATTAGAAAACCCAAAAGGGCTAATTGGCAACAGGAGTAATATTGTGTATGCTGGCTTTATGTTTGGTTGTTCCCCAATTTAATAAAATAGAATTAATTTTAAAATTGTTCTATGTGCACTGTTATAAGTATTCAACCAAATATGGATGAAATAAATAAACACAATAGCAAAAGGTGATGACAAATTATAAATTGAAAAGAAGCATCTTTTATTACTTTAACTATTTTTTCATCCTAACAATACACTTTCTAAATTGACAAATGTAAAATCTATGGCAGTCGATAAGTGTAACGTACAGGCCAGCTTTTCCTCAGCCGATCCAAGTAGGCTTCAGTCAAGCAAGGCATGTCTAAGTCGGTTGCAAAGTCAGAATCACGAGGCTCAACTCCATACTGACGTCCAAGTCGGCGAGGATCATAACATGTACCTTGATGAAGAGTAGCAAGGGGAACGTACATCAAGTATGTCCGAATGGTGATATGAGAAATCTTCCACCAAGGTACCACCCAACAGATATTGACTTCGGAGCGTGAGTGGATCCAGTCAACCCAGTCAGCATATGAAGAAGCAGGATGGAGTAGCTTCCTAGCAGAATGATGATGTGGCATGTATCTGGCAAAATCCATTGATGGAGTATCAAGCAAACAAAGATGCTCCTAAAGCCAAATATGTGAAGAAAGAATTAAATTAAAAAGAAAAGAAAAAAAAGAGTCCGCTAAGTTGAAAACCCGTAAGGGCAGCTTAGGCAAAAATTAGGACAGCTCGCTAGTTTCGAAAACCCACATGGGCAGACTAGGCAAAAGTTAGAGCAATAAAAAGAAAAAAGAAAACCTAAATTGAAAACCCCAAAAGGGAAATTTAGGTAATTACCTGAAGCAGCAACGGACTCCCAGTCAGTCTCTTTGACAATCCTGATTTAAATCGGTCTAATCCAACTAATGTCTTGGCTAAGATCACAGGTACCGGCGACAAGCCTCCTTCCATTTCGTCCATAATATCCACACTCGTGGATCAATATTGCCGTCAGAAGAAACAAGCAAGAATCGGTCGAGCAAGCAAAGACAAAGCATGCGTCCCCATGCCTTAGTAAGGGCCAAATGAGAGAAACAAAAGTCAATCAAAGGGGCAAGTAGAATTTTTTCACCTCTCATCAACCGAAGAACTTCGGGTTTTGGAATTTGAAATAACATCTGCATCTTCTGTTGAGTCTTGTAAATCAACGTGGGTAACGCCATTTGTTGATTATTGGGATATCCAAGGATGGCCTCAAATTCTTCAATCAAGGGACATATTTCAAAGTCATTAATTCTAAATACCCTAGAATCTGTATCCCAAAAGGAAGCCACGGCATGTAAGAAGGAGTGGTCTAATTTAACATTTCGAAAACATTTTAAAACATCAAGTTATGACCATGAAATTTGCTTCCAATGAATGGCATCCATATTCTTAAATAGAATTTTTATTCTCTTTAAATGATGCTCGGTCATGGTGAATGAATGAAAAAAAAAATTAAAATTGCTAAAGGGAGTCTTCATGTTGAAAGAGAAAGAATTTTAGTTTATGTATTAAAATACAGCATGAAGGGTGATTTATATAGAAGAAACAAACCTTTTCCAAAAGTGAAAAGGAAAAGATGATGGGAAAGAATAAGATCACATGGCATAAGGAAAGGAATTGGCAATGAAATTCCTTTATCACGTTGGATTTGGTTTAGCAAATGAAGTAGATGTGAATTATGAATTTATGGTGTACTGTAAAAAAAAAAAGTGGTGCAGTAACGAAAAAAAAGAAAAAAAAAGTTACAGTAAAGAGGGAAATTGTTTTTTTTTTTCATTATTGTACAAGATTTTACAATTGCTACAATATTTACATATCACTAAGAGGGTGGTGGTAGGTCATTAATTAAAGCCTTGAAAAAGTCATCGCCTGTTGGAGGAGGGGGCAAATCACTCGTCCCGGGTCTGCCAAAAGCGAAAGCAGCAAAACTTGGCAAATTACTCGTCCCGGGTCTGCCAAAAGCGAAAGCACCAAACCGGGATCACCCGAAGCGGGAGCACCAAAATATTTGTTACCTTGAAGTTTTGATCCGTCATTGTCCTCATCAGAAGTAGACAAAAGGATCTCATGGTTGTCAGTCTGGAGGCCTCTTGATGAAGAAGCACCGGGATCCTTCATCCCCTGAAATCAAAAGTCTCGGAAATGTTGTTCAGATTGATGATATAAACTTTCAAAATGAGAAGCCTGCTGATGACTTGCAACCAACTCTTCTTGAAGTTTTTTATTTTGTTCTTCTAGCATCCGCTGTGAGCTAAGAAACAAAAAGATAAGAGCATACATAATCATGCATACATATAGCATAAACTACTATGAAATAAGAAACGTACCAGGTAGTTCATATCAATGCCTTGCGGATGAGATGGCATATATGGCAGGCTAGAATGAGCAAATGAAGGGGCAGTAAAAGAAGGTCCAGCCTCATGATCAAATGAGCCAACAGCCTGCAGCAATCATTAAAGAGTCAAAAAAAAAAAAAGAAAGAAGCAGTTGCAAGGGAAAAGTGATAAATATTTTACCTAAGAAGTACTAGTCCTGAGATGTTGAATAGGCTCTCCTGCAGTTCCGTGATGTTCCTCTTCATCTCTACCCTCATTTTTGTCAAAAATCTCCCGCACACCAACAGGAGATACATCAAAGTTCAAGAGTCTTATTCGAATAAAATGGGCATAAAATGGACCCGATAAATGGAGAAACGACTCTGCATCATAACCATACCGGGCTCACCACCATGCATCCTCCGACATTGACATAATATTTAAAGTATATTTCGGGATTTGCATCAGAAACCTCCGTTACTTTGGACCGAGAAACCATTCATAAACTCTCTCCCCGAGAAACCAGCCACTAGACACTGGGCCAGCAATAATTCGGCGAGAATGTTGGAAAGACAGTGCAGCCCTCATCAAAGGAGACCAATTTGCTCGCTCTTCTGGGCTCCACCAGGCCAAATTCACCTGAAAAATAACATAAGGTAAGTAAAACTTTCACATAAAATTTAAAGCATACTAATGTTATTTTACCTGGTCCCAGGTTAAGCGGCTCAACACATAGTGGTGAGTATGCACATGATGAGAGCCGGGAACGTTCACACGATCGGACAACCAGTAATTTAATCTTGGATACCCGATTCTCTCTCCAAAAATTCCGGGTACCCTCACGAGGTTATGTTCATATGCCCATACCTACAACAATGATAATAAAGATCAAATTCATGCAAGAAAAGAGTGGAAATAATATTGGTGAAGGAAAAGAATACCTCGACAACCGCCATCAAGTCGACAAAAGACTTCTTGTTTCAGCAACGCTTATCAAGACCATGATAAAGACACGTGAGACCAGCTTCACCCCAACCAGAAGATGGTACCATTCTGAGATAAGAAAGCGCACTCAACACTGACAAGTGAATGGAGGATTCAGTGCTGCCTAAGATGGTCAACCCGAGCATATATAACAAAAATCCTCGAGCGTACTGTTCTGCCGTATCTCTGCCAACCCGTTCTTCATAGTTCATCCAATAACTACGAATTGGCTCGATTTTTATCTTAAAAGGCCCTTTATATGACGGTTCCATACCAATTAATTCCTGAATCTCTTCAAATGTTAAAATATCATTGGTCAGAGGAACCGGAGCACCATCATATCGAAGGCCAGTTATGGTAGTAAAATCAACTGGACCAATTGCCATCTCTCCAATGGGCAAGTGAAAAGTGTGGGTTGTATCCAACCATCGCTCTGCAAGCTCCTGGACTACACTCCAGTCTATCTGATATTCCTCGGATGGCAATTGTAAGATGAACTGCTCAAAGCCGCAATATTGGATAATTTGCCTTACCCGAGAAGGCACTACATCGTACCATTGTCGGGCTTTGTAAATACACCCTCCAGCTCGAACAACGCAACGATCATGCTAACATAGACCCAGGTAAGTTAATACCAGGTAAGTACATATTATCCTATCTACTTAAGTTAATTTATTTTTCCTAAAAAAGAATAATAATATAAAATAATAATATAAAAAATAAACAAAACATAAAAAATAAAAGTAAACAATAAATATAAATAAATATAAATATAAAATATAAAATATAATAAAAAATATAATAAAAAAACAACAAAAAATCAAGAGAAATAAAAAAAAGGAAAAAATAATTACCTCGCTTTTTTGGTTGGAACTGCGATGGAGCGGCATCTCGGCTAGTATATCTAAATTTCCATCTTCATGATGCCGAATAAACTCCAATAACTCGGCATTAGAATGAGTCCCTACCTCGAAGCATGCATTATTTTTGAAAAATATATTCTAAAATTGAAAAGAAATTTGAGAGAATTACAAAATTGAAATTGTGCTGTGAAATGAAATGAAGGAATGGTGGCTTTTTATAGAGAAAAGGCAAGAAAAAAAATTTAAAACTGTTTATGAATAGTAATTTTTACTATTGATAAATAGTAAATTTTACTATTTATGAATAATATTACTATTGATGAGCAGTAAATTTTACTATTTATGAATAATATTACTATTGATAAATAGTAAAAGTACTATTTCCAATAGTAAATGCTATTTAATACTATTTGCAAATAGTAAATTTACTATTTATAAATAGTAATAGTGCGTAAACAGTGACTACACAGTAAAAATAAACAGTAAATTCAATTATCCACTTTAATCATTCAAATAATTGCGGGTATATAAATATTTTTACACCCAGGGGGCAATAAGAAGACATATGCATAAAAATTAGCCAAACTTTTTGAAATAAAAAATTATTAGCTCGGTTCCAAAACCCAGATTTTCCTTAGGTCCAGAACCTAGAATTATCCTTGAGTCCAAAACTCGAACCGGGTCTAGAACCCAAATTTTTTTTTGGTCCAGAACCTAGAATTATCCTTGAGTCCAGAACTTAGCTTGGGTCCAGAACCTCAATTTTTCTTAGGCCCAGAACCTAGAATTATCCTTGAATCCAGAACTCGAACCGGGTCCAGAATACAAATTTTCCTTAAGTCCAGAACATAGAATCTTCCTTGAGTCCAGAACTCGAACCGGGTCCAGAACCAAAATTTTCCTTAGGTCCAGAACCTAGAATTTGTTTCTAAGTCTAGAACTTAGCTCGGGTCTAGAACCCAAATTTTCCTTAGGTCCAGAACCTAGAATTATCCTTGAGTCCAGAACACGAACCGGGTCCAGAACCTAGAATCTTCCTTGAGTCCAGAACTCGAACAGGGTCTAGAACCCAGATTTTTCTTAGGTCCAGAACCTAGAATTATCCTTGAGTCCAGAACTCAAACCGGGTCCAGAACCTAAATTTTCCTTAGATCCAGAACCTAGAATCTCTTCTAAGTCCAGAACTTAGCTCGAGTCCAGAACCCAATTTTGCCATCAGGTCCAGAACCTAGAATTATTTCTAAGTCCAGAACTTAGCTCGGGTCGAGAACCTAAATTTTTCTTAGGTCTAGAACCTAGAATTTATTTCTAAGTCCAAGAACTTAGCTCGGGTCCAGAATCCAAATTTTCCATTAGGTCCAGAACCTAGAATTATTTATAAGTCCAGAACTTAGCTCGGGTTCAAAACCCAAATTTTTCTTAGGTCCAGAACATAGAATTATCCTTGAATCCAGAACTCGAACCGGGTCCAGAACCCAAAACCCACCATCTCAAAAATTAAGTCTTGTTGCTTTTCACTCTCTTTCACTAAAGTTTCATATCATTCAAGCAGGGGGCAAACTGTATACCCTTAATTTTTTACCTAGTCCGATCCAAAATAATTTTTGTATTGTCTAATATATTTTAATTGGTCCAAAATAATTTTTGTTATCTTAATTAAATAATTTTTTCTTTAGTATCTAATTTTTATTAATAAAAAATAAAAATAAACAAATAAAAATCAAAAAATAAAAATAAAAATCGGCTACCGAAAAATCATCGTCGAAAGTCAGCAGGCCCGTGGGCATTTCGCCCGCAGGAGTTTCCTGCGGACGAAATGGCCCGCAGGCCTGCTTCGCCCGCAGCTAGCACAATTTTTCCTGCGGCAAATTTTTTTGCCAGCAAGATTTTTCCGCAGCAGTTTTTTTTCGCCAGCAAAATTTTTCCGACGCAAATTTTTCGAAGCCTAATGCAATTAGGTTTCGGTTTTCTTTTCTTAATAAATAATGTATGCCGTGAGCAACTAGGAAAAAACCACAAAAAACTTCTATAAATATGTATGATTACAACACAAAAAGGGAAGGGAAATCGGATAGAAACTTCGGAAAAAGTGGAAACCGAATTTGTGAAGGAAAAATAGTAATTCAATTCAATTCTTTGAGGGAGCAGAAAAAAAATTCAAGGGAATTCAAAGGCAGCAAATCTTGCCTTTGATTTGGTTGATCCAAAAAGCAATTTTGGTGCAACCCCAAGAAAGAAGGTTTGAATTCTTAATTCCTTTTATTTTTTTACAGTAGCTAAATATATCATTCTTTCTTTTAATTCAAAAATTTTAGAACCTCAAATTCACTTTTTCTAAGGTTTGAAAATCTTAAATCGTGGCTTTATTTTCTAAAAGTTTAAAGCTATTAGTTTTATTTCTTCAAAACCCCAAAACTAAGATTTGCTTTCCAAATTATCAAAACTTTAATTTGTGTTCTATTTCCTTCTAAAAGCCTTAAAAACATCTTTTTAGTTTTTTATAAACTTTAAATCGTTTGTTTATTTTCATAAAACCTCATAAAAGTATCAAATTGATTTTCAAACCCTAAAAGCTTCATGCATCCACCGAAACCCTAATTTTAAAACACTAAACCCTAACTCAACTCCAAACCTAAAATAGTAAAACCCTAACCCTTTAAAGCCTTAAACCCTAATTTTTTTATAAACCCTAATCCTTTAAAACCTTAAAAATCATATAAACACAAATATTTTAATTTTACACAGTAAGCATGAAATCATCATTTAAAAGCACAAATCAAAAGTATTTTAAAGTGTCCAAAACCCTAGTTTCATGATTTCACCATTCAAACCTTAATTTGGTTAATTAAAGTGTCTTACCAACCTTTTAAAACATAAAATCCTTAATCTATTTTAATTCTTTAAAAAGTCACAGTAGCTTAAACCCATGAAAATCCAAAACTTTAAACACATGAAATAAAGGATCCTAAATGGAAACAGTAGCTATAATTTGGATTTTTATTTGCCTTATTCAATTCCATATTTGATTATGCTTTGATTATTTTACATGCTTTAATTTATTTAAGTTCAACTTGGTTTATTTAGCTTATCATGGATGGATGTTTACTTTCTATTGATATTTAATATCTTTGATGAATGATTTATTTATGATGAATGGTTATTTACTTTTATCAATTTATGTAGGTTTCTATGTAACACCCCGATACTCCATATAAGTACCATATACATATCTAATATATATATAGTAAGTATATAAAGTATAGAGATGTCACTAATCAAGACCGTTAAACATTTTTACCTTTACTAAAATATATTGTTATAAATTTAGATAAAATCCTCTAAAAATAAAAACATGATTCACTTGTACATGAATGCATCACCTTCTAGTTGGTCTCGAACTACACTTGCACTTTTTCTGACATAATGGTTAAACTTCAGATCCATCATCTAATCACCTGTGCAATTAATGTAACTACCCTAAGCTCGAAAACTTAGAAGTACAAATAAATATTGAAATATAATATATAAAAGAATCATACCTCATATTTTTAGCATCATGTTATATTGTTCACTAAACCTGTTTTCCCTTTTACAATGCATTCTTCATGTATTCCCACTAAACTCATGAATTATAAACATATTTACATAGAACATTACAATCAACCATAATTCAATAACTTATTAGAACATTCATGAATTGATACTTACCATTTCTACCTCATATACATATTCCATGTCATTTTATACTTTTAGAATTACATATTTCAACCTAGCTTCTCAAACCATAGCTATTTTCAATAATTCATTTATATAAGATTATCATGTCATACTTTTTAACATTACACTTCATTACATCATTCAATTAAGTAATTATCCAAAATTCACCAATCACAATCCATCACTAACACTCACAATCAATGTATCAATACACACATTATATATCATACTTCATAACATTATTTTATTCACAATTCAACAATCATAAATCACATTGACAACAAAGACAGACTCGGGCCCAAAAGACACTAATATGTCATTCAAAGTTCAGAGTTACTGCTTTGGTCCATAATCATAATCATCAAGCCCGTAGGCGATACACATATATATATCTCTATCCATGGATAGTGTAACAGACCCAGTCTCTTGGACCATCAACTCAATAAACTTGAGGAGATCCTCAACCCGGCAAGACTGTTACCTGTAACAGACCCAGTCTCTTGGACCATCAACCCGACTGTATCGAGGAGATCCTCAACCCGGCAAGACTATTATTTTCATATATTTCATATCCATAATTCACATAATGTAACAGACCCAGTCTCTTGGACCTCAATTCAGCTCAAATTGAAGAGATCCTCAACCCGGCAAGACTGTTACTATAGTTCATAGGCATGCCGCCAAATGCAGAACTCTGAAACTTGAATCAACATATTAGACACAAAATCATTCCATTTATAACTTTATACATTTCTTTCTCAATTCATTTCATTCTCATCATTATAGCCAACAATCATGGCTTCATATTTCATAATCATAATAGGCAACCATGCCTCAATCATCTCATCAAGAGAGTATATTTTATTAATTACATTAAACATTATCATTTAGGCAACCATGCCTCAATTGTAATTCATTTCCATCATCATAGCCAACAATCATGGCTTCATATTTCATAAATCACAATTCACATTTCATCTTTCATCACAACATCACATCTTTCATATTTCATAGCACATACATTTCATATTTCATCATTGATATATATATATACATAACCATTCATCACTCAAGTACATATATAATCAATTGCATTATCATTCCTTTTGAGTACCCATCCTATCATTCACATCATACTAATCATATCTTCACATCTTTCATAACACATACATATTGAATGCTTTCACATTTCATATATTTCATTATATCATCATATCTTTTACATTTCATATTCCCTCATTGATATATTTATAGCAATTTACATTATTCATATGCATCAACAATATAATAGATTACTTAATACATTTATAACCAAATGTGTTAAGATTCAAGAGCATATAATTATATGAAACCAAATAGGGTTTGTACTTACCTCATGAGCAACTCACATCAATCCATATACTTCCTCTTCCCAAATATTCTTTACCCTTTAAATTAAAGCAATCCAACCTCTTCATAACCTAATTCAAAGGAATAATACACATTTATTTACAAATACACATAAATTCCAATACAATGATTCACCTATTAGTCCCATACTAGGCTCTTAGATCACAATTCACAAGCCAAATCCAACATTTAGGTCCCCACGGTCGTGGCTTCCCAATCCCCACGACCGTGGGATCCAACACGGTTCTGTCCACTTTTCATTACAACCCCCACGGTCGTGTCCTTCATGGGCCACGGTCGTGGCATTAAAGACTCTTCTGTTCTATTAAAATTCATGAAGACACAGTCAACCTTGTAACCCCACGGTCGTGGCCCTCATTTGCCACGGCCGTGGCATCCAATCCGGGACTATTTTCTGAGACAAACTCAAGTATTTGCATTCTAAACCAATCCATTTGAATACAAACATAATCAAACTCTTCCTTTCTTCTAAAAATTGAGTTAAAGTTCAAATCTAACATAGAAAGACTATTTTGCACTCATCCATCTACTTAATCCATACTTACAATTTTCACTATCATCACACCTTAATCATATCAAATATCAATTCAATCAATAGAAATCAACACAAAGAAAGGGTACTTACTTGGATTCTTTGCCCAAATCTTCAATATCCACTTACAAATCTCTTGATATCCTTTAATCTTTGGTGTAAATAGAAGCAAAATCACCTTTCTCTCTCTAGCTTCACTCTCTCTCTCTCTCTCTCTTTCACGAAGAAGAAGAAGCAGAAGAAGAAAGAAGGAATTTCTTCTTTCTTTCGTTCTTATCATATAAATATATAATAATAATAATAATAATATATAATAAAATCTCCACCACACACAATTCCTTTTGACTTTCTTCTTCTTTTTCTTTTTGTCCTTATTATCATTATTATTATAATTAATTAATTATATATATAACTCACTTTTCATACACCAATTTATATCCCATATATACATATACATTAAATCCAAATACAACAATAACTCCAAAACTTTTAGGGTATACCTTGGGATATTACAATTCTCTCCCCCTTAAATAATTTCGTCCTCGAAATTATCCAACACAATATCACCCATTTATAACAAATTGCCATCTTAATTTTCGTATGAAGATAATCGTATCTTACATTATGATTTCCTCAAATCATATAAATTTTACTCTCCCCCTTTTTGCTAATCATCTTTTCCCATTTCATAACTTCATAACTCAATCATTATATATCTATATATACCATTCATCTATTACATTCAAGACATTTATCACTTCATCTTTTTATAGATAATTTCTTAACTTTAACCTTGGAAATTATTGAATTATATCCTACTATTGCTTATCTTGTCATTACAATCACTTTTGAAATTATCCACTTATCAAACCTTGATTGATAACAATCTTTTCATTTTGCTTACACTTAAGTCCTTCTTTATCATGTTTTTCACTTAACATCAATATTGATACAACCTCTTTAAAGTTGCTTAACAGATAATCAACCTTTCTCCCTTTTATCACCATTTACAACTGATATAATTCAATTCATCAATGTCCATTCACTTGTCAAAATATTCATCATATACATTAATATTAACATTTAGGTTTTATACTCCCAGTACAACTGTACATACCAAACCTCAATATAAATCTGAAATTTTAGCAAAATTTAGATCAATCGATCTATCTGTTACAATATACTAACGTCTCAATCTTATTTGATTCAAACCAACAATTAATTTATTTAAACTGATCATTAGATTTCACAATATATATATATATATAACCTAATTTCATTAGGTCAAGCTTATATTCAAATTCTAATCTCTTCAAATCCATATTCAGCTTTTTGAAACTATGATTATTGATAACAAATTACTTCAAATTATCTTTGTATAATTCCCACCAAAATCTCATGATTAACTCATACTATATTTATTACTCAAGCTTTCTTAAACTTTAAGCCCCATCCACTTATTCACTTTATACCATAAACATATTCAATATAACTTTCAATCACATTATACAATTTCCTTCATTTATCATCTCCTCACATATTTTTTTATATCACTACGATAATTACATAATTACCTTTCTATCACATTATCCATAATTCAAAACATATATACAGTTCTCTTCTCTTACTTTACTTATCATAATTATAATTAAATCTCTAACATAGAAATTATAAAATATACATTCACCAATCACAACTTTTAGCCATATTTCTAAAAACATAATGATCAATCTCATCAAAATTGTACTACAGTCATGTTATCACAGTCCCAAATATGTGGATAACAAAGCTAGTCGGTCAGATCCGCTAAACAAATTATATGGCCATAGGAGATTAATGGTCATACCTGTAACTTATAAATCAATATTGTTCCTCGATTATTCTATTTCCCATCTTTTCAATAACACTGCTAAGTTGTATCACAAGAATTACATATCCATTCTCCAAACTTTTATTACACCAAAAGTTAACACATATTAACTTCATCTCAAAATAATTTACACTCAATTATATGATCATCATTAACCTAACTCTTGTTTAACAATATTATCTCTAACATCTTATACGCACAACATTCAATCATATACAAATCTTACACAAGTTTCATTCATTACTCCATTTCCAATCTATTTCTTCTAAAATTTTTTTTTTCCTTACAATCTCTTTTTATACACCTATACATAAAACATTTCCACACACAAATCCTTTGAACCCAAAACATATTATGATAGTCAAATTCAGTTATTGCCATAACAATTTCACTATCCAATACCACTAAAGTCCATTCTCGTTTCCCACTTCATCACATAGTCTATTTTTGCGTAACTCAAAACTTAATCTCTCTTAGGTCCGCTATTACATACAATATCATTTCTAATATCATTAACCATGTATTTGTATAAGATAATAAACATATCACATACACATTCATAAGTCATATTCATAATATGACTCACTTCTCACATTTCTTACATATTACAATTACATTCAGATCTACAAATTCATCTCACATATCCTCTACAAGTATACACATAATTATGTAATTTTACTTAATTTCTCTTTTGCATATCTTCCACACAATTTAACATTTATTACTTTTCATTGAACAACATCATTCTTATCCCTTTTTGACATGACTTAGGTTATTTATCAACTCAACACATGTATACATTCTAACCATGATAAGACTTCACAAAATTTTAGTTACATTACTAAGGTGACATCTCTCTCACATCTATAAATGCATTTAGTATACCATCTTTATATCCATTTGTTTACCATTCAACATATATATATATCACTCACCTATTTATACATATGTACATTACATTCAATCATATACACATTGAACCCAATAACCTCTATACACTTTCCAAGTCTAGTTATCACAAATCTCAGTTTCTTGAACCAACGTTGCTCAATCCAATTCTCACTATCAATCGTATCACATGACCTAGCTTTACACATATTTGTCAATGCAAGCATAATCATTCTCAACATTAATAGACAAGTAATTATATAGGTTACAAACATGCAATACTATGCGTACATTACATTTTCAAGTGATCAACTCAATCCTTGATCACTAACATATTACATCACATTTCCAAGTAGTCAGCCTTATCACGATCACTTTATCACTTGCCAACTTAATTACATATTTGTAAGTCATTTTAATATGCAATAATATTCATTCCACCTAACTCATATGCGTACTATACATTAAACTTTCGATATCTAAATAATCCTTATCAAAGTTTAATTTACAAATCTTATTTCCTTAATATCAACTTTAAAACTTTTATGTATATCATAGTATAACATCAAAACATATCACATTAATTTCACAATGTATGTATTAAAACTACAATGCAAACAACACCATTATATTTCCTCACATTAATCAATATATATATATATATATTTTAATAACATATCCTTCCATATTACCCATCCAACAATATTTCCTCTACTATTTGAATCTCTTTCTAATAAACTTTATGTTTGGATTTCTAGAACAACTTTATTCTTCTAGCCATTTCTTTATATGTCAAACACATATCAATAATCAAAATTTTTTATTTATTTATTTATAAATTCCATATCATTTCTTTGTATCACAATCACCTTTCAATTATCAACATTTCAAAATTTGATTCCATATAAAACCTCATTTATGCACTATCATCTATCTCATGTAATTCAGATACATCACAAATCACATAATGCCAGGTTCGAGACCAACCTAGGTGTTAATGCATATGCATGTATTACAAATTTCATTTCAAAACTTTTCCTTTTTACTTCTATTTAAACTTTTCAAAATTTTTTTTTTCACTTAGGCCGAGAATCTCGAACCTAAGCTCTGATACCAAAATAATTGTAACACCCCGATACTCCATATAGGTACCATATACATATCTAATATATATATAGTAAGTATATAAAGTATAGAGATGTCACTAATCAAGACCGTTAAACATTTTTACCTTTACTAAAATATATTGTTATAAATTTAGATAAAATCCTCTAAAAATAAAAACATGATTCACTTGTACATGAATGCATCACCTTCTAGTTGGTCTCGAACTACACTTGCACTTTTTCTGACATAATGGTTAAACTTCAGATCCATCATCTAATCACCTGCGCAATTAATGTAACTACGCTAAGCTCGAAAACTTAGAAGTACAAATAAATATTGAAATATAATATATAAAAGAATCATACCTCATATTTTTAGCATCATGTTTATATTGTTCACTAAACCTGTTTTCCCTTTTACAATGCATTCTTCATGTATTCCCACTAAACTCATGAATTATAAACATATTTACATAGAACATTACAATCAACCATAATTCAATAACTTATTAGAACATTCATGAATTGATACTTACCATTTCTACCTCATATACATATTTCATGTCATTTTATACTTTTAGAATTACATATTTCAACCTAGCTTCTCAAACCATAGCTATTTTCAATAATTCATTTATATAAGATTATCATGTCATACTTTTTAACATTACACTTCATTACATCATTCAATTAAGTAATTATCCAAAATTCACCAATCACAATCCATCACTAACACTCACAATCAATGTATCAATACACACATTATATATCATACTTCATAACATTATTTTATTCACAATTCAACAATCATAAATCACATTGACAACAAAGACAGACTCGGGCCCAAAAGACACTAATATGTCATTCAAAGTTCAGAGTTACTGCTTTGGTCCATAATCATAATCATCAAGCCCGTAGGTGATACACATATATATATCTCTATCCATGGATAGTGTAACAGACCCAGTCTCTTGGACCATCAACTCAATAAACTTGAGGAGATCCTCAACCCGGCAAGACTGTTACCTGTAACAGACCCAGTCTTTTGGACCATCAACCCGACTGTATCGAGGAGATCCTCAACCCGGCAAGACTGTTACTTTTCATATATTTCATATCCATAATTCACATAATGTAACAGACCCAGTCTCTTGGACCTCAATTCAGCTCAAATTGAAGAGATCCTCAACCCGGCAAGACTGTTACTATAGTTCATAGGCATGCCGCCAAATGCAGAACTCTGAAACTTGAATCAACATATTAGACACAAAATCATTCCATTTATAACTTTATACATTTCTTTCTCAATTCATTTCATTCTCATCATTATAGCCAACAATCATGGCTTCATATTTCATAATCATAATAGGAAACCATGCCTCAATCATCTCATCAAGAGAGTATATTTTATTAATTACATTAAACATTATCATTTAGGCAACCATGCCTCAATTGTAATTCATTTCCATCATCATAGCCAACAATCATGGTTTCATATTTCATAAATCACAATTCACATTTCATCTTTCATCACAACATCACATCTTTCATATTTCATAGCACATACATTTCATATTTCATCATTGATATATATATATACATAACCATTCATCACTCAAGTACATATATAATCAATTGCATTATCATACCTTTTGAGTACCCATCCTATCATTCACATCATACTAATCATATCTTCACATCTTTCATAACACATACATATTGAATGCTTTCACATTTCATATATTTCATTATATCATCATATCTTTTACATTTCATATTCCCTCATTGATATATTTATAGCAATTTACATTATTCATATGCATCAACAATATAATAGATTACTTAATACATTTATAACCAAATGTGTTAAGATTCAAGAGCATATAATTATATGAAACCAAATAGGGTTTGTACTTACCTCATGAGCAACTCACATCAATCCATATACTTCCTCTTCCCAAATATTCTTTACCCTTTAAATTAAAGCAATCCAACCTCTTCATAACCTAATTCAAAGGAATAATACACATTTATTTACAAATACACATAAATTCCAATACAATGATTCACCTATTAGTCCCATACTAGGCTCTTAGATCACAATTCACAAGCCAAATCCAACATTTAGGTCCCCACGGTCGTGGCTTCCCAATCCCCACGACCGTGGGATCCAACACGGTTCTGTCCACTTTTCATTACAACCCCCACGGTCGTGGCCTTCATGGGCCACGGTCGTGGCATTAAAGACTCTTCTGTTCTATTAAAATTCATGAAGACACAGTCAACCTTGTAACCCCACGGTCGTGGCCCTCATTTGCCACGGCCGTGGCATCCAATCCGGGACTGTTTTCTGAGACAAACTCAAGTATTTGCATTATAAACCAATCCATTTGAATACAAACATAATCAAACTCTTCCTTTCTTCTAAAAATTGAGTTAAAGTTCAAATCTAACATAGAAAGACTATTTTGCACTCATCCATCTACTTAATCCATACTTACAATTTTCACTATCATCACACCTTAATCATATCAAATATCAATTCAATCAATAGAAAACAACACAAAGAAAGGGTACTTACTTGGATTCTTTGCCCAAATCTTCAATATCCACTTACAAATCTCTTGATATCCTTTAATCTTTGGTGTAAATAGAAGCAAAATCACCTTTCTCTCTCTAGCTTCACTCTCTCTCTCTCTCTCTCTCTCTCTCTCTCTTTCACGAAGAAGAAGAAGCAGAAGAAGAAAGAAGGAATTTCTTCTTTCTTTCGTTCTTATCATATATATATAATAATAATAATAATAATAATAATAATATATAATAAAATCTCCACCACACACAATTCCTTTTGACTTTCTTCTTCTTTTTCTTTTTGTCCTTATTATCATTATTATTATAATTAATTAATTATATTTATAACTCACTTTTCCTACACCAATTTATATCCCATATGTAACACCCCGATACTCTATATAAGTACTATACATATACTTTGTATACGCAAAGTAAGTATATAGAGTATAAGGATGCCACTAGTTATTACAATTAAAAATCTTTACTTAACTTCTAAAACAATAGTACATTTTATTATATAAAATGATTTACAAGATCACTATCCTTTTGATAATAACACATATATATATAATAGTTACATTGTCTCTTCCAAAGATTTATTGATACATATGAATACATTCTTATAAAAAAAATGAAATATATATATTAACTTATACATGCATGCACCATCTTTTAGTTGGTCTCGAGCTACACTTGCCCTTTTCAAGACATAATGGTTTAACTCCAAATCCATCACCTTTTACCTGCGCGATTAATATAACCACGCTAAGCCCAAAAGCTTAGTAATACAAATAAATATTAAAAACAAAATATACATTGCAAAATAAACATACCTCATATTTTTAGCATCATGTTTTATCATTCTCTTAACCTGTTTTCCCTTTTTCCAATGCATTCCACATAAATTTCTACCAACCTCATAAACTATATATATATGCTTATAACATTACGACAAATCATAGTTTACCAATCATAAATCATATTCCCAATAAAGGCAACCATTATCATCAACCACAATCCATCACTAATACTCACAAACAATATACACATTACATATTAGACTACATAACATTGTTATATTCACAATTCACCAATCATTGATCTCAATATTTATTTATTTCAACATTTGTATATCATATTAACAACAAAGACATACTCGGGCCCAAAACACACTAATATGTTATTCAAAGTTCATCATTATTTCCAACAACCATAGCTGCAAATACAAACCTTTCCCCAACCAGGTCGGTTGTCCACTGGGCCTCAGGCCACTGCCAATCCCAGGGGTCCGCAGGAGGTAGATAGGCATGTATAAAACTATCATTAACGAACCTTCTCCCAACCAGGTCGGTAGTCCAAGTTCGGTTGCCCAATTCACTGGGTCCGCATGGTTCCGCAGGAGGCAGATAGGTACGTATAACACTGAATGAATCGAACTTTCCCCCAACCAGGTCGGTAGTCCAAGTTCGGTTGCCCAATCCACAGGGGTCCGCATGGTTCCGCAGGAGGTAGATAAGTTCGTCCATTTATCTCTACTTTCTCAATTCATTTCACATTACACAATAGATTTGCACCATATCTCAAATCACATTGGAACAATTCATCATTTACCTCATCATAGCCAATCACAATGGCATCAATTAGGCAAACATGCCTCAATCATCATTTACATCATCATAGCCAATCACGATAGCTTCATACATCATTATATCTCAATCTCTATTTCATGTCTCATTATTATTACATATATAATCATTCATCATTTAAGTATACACAATCAATTACATTATTATATCATCATATCATACAATCATATCATCACATCTTTCATCTTTCATAGTATATACATTATTGAATGCTCTCACATTTCATATACTCTTATTGATATACTCATAGGTATCAATGATATAATAGATTTCTTAACACATTTATAATCAAATGGTTTAAGGTTCAAAGTCATATAAATATATGAAATCAAATAGGGTTTTGTACTTACCTCAATAGCACTTCACACAACTCTAAACTCTTCTTCTCTCAAGAGTTCTTTACTTCTCAACTTAGGGCAATTCACTTCCTTCCAAAACCTAATCCAAAAGGAATATTAGCAAAATGACCATATGAATAGTACATTCTGGTTTTAGACTCCATTTTATCCTTATTTTGAAAAATTGTATAAAATAATCTACTTGACTAAAAATTCTAAAATTTTTACAGAATTTAGTTTTGTATCTTAAAATCATTCCTTTAAAATTTCAGATCAAACTGAACACAAAATCTTGGTCAAATAGTTCACCTAACCAGACTGCCCCAATTGCCCTGCATCCTGGCAGCAGTTCTGAACTTTGTGAATTCCATAAATCAAATTCAATCAACGTGGTTCCAAATTATTTTTCTCAAATACTAGACTCACTAAGCAACAACATATCCAAAATTCAATTGAATATGATTTTTCTACATTTTATTAAAAATCCCGAAATAGAGCTGTCTCAGTTAAGGTACCTGCTGGAACAGGTCTAATAAAAATAATCTTTCTAAACTCATAACCTATCCAAAATCGAATCAACATATTTTTCAGTCATTCTAGACTCATAGAGGCACAACATATCAAAAATTCACTTCAAGAACATTTTTCTATAATTAATTAAAAATCATACAAATCACAGCCTTTACTAATTGTAAAACAGAAACAATTTCACTAAACACAACTCTTACTCTTCCATCACCAACACCAACCCAACTTCTCATCTATCAAGCAAAATCAATACTTAAAATCACACCATAAGCAACTTAATCATACCATCATCAAATCACAACTCAACTCAAGCATAACTTCAAAAATAACAAGAGTAAACAAGAGCAAACTTACCCAAAATCATGAAATTCTTGAAATTCCAACTTGTTTACTTGAAATCTCTCTCAACTTTGAAGCTTAGAACATCAAACCCTCACTTAGCTCTCTTGTCTTCCTTTGCTTTAGGTGAGCCGGCCACACAAGGAAGAAGAAGAAGAAATGATGAAGAAACCCTAAAGTCAACACTCATTAAATACTCCTCCAAAAGTAATTTACTATCTTACCCTCATGCACATTTTAATTCCCTTTACAAACTCTTGCCCATTTTGGTAATTTCACACTTAACAATATAAATATCTTCTTCCCTTGACCAAGCCCTTTGACCAACTTATATGTCATATATATCACCATATACACTACATATACACTTCTCTCTACACATTGCTTTTCTTTCCAATTACACATATACATTATCTCTTAACTTCTTTTATCATTCAAATAAACCATACACAATTACCACTTATCACTTACACCTTCAATTCAATAATAACAATATTATCATAACTTCTAGGCACACTTAGGAATATTACAATTAGACATATACATATACATCACATATATATTAAATCCAAATACAACAACTCCTCCAAAACTTTTAAGGTATATCTCGGGATATTACACCATATATACATATACATTAAATCCAAATACAACAATAACTCCAAAACTTTTAGGGTATACCTTGGGATATTACATTCTAAATGTTGTAAGAGGTATGTTTCCACTTGGTGGGTACCTCATTAGTTAAATATCATGTAATTTAATTTTCTTTTCTATTTCAGAACCTATGTAAAGGGCATGTTTCTACCTTTCGGTCGGTGTACTATTTAGGCATGTGATGTAAGGACATGTTTCCATCTTCGGATGGATGTCCATTTATTTGTTTTGCTTGGACCTTACTTTGATATTAATATATTGATGCTTTCTTTTAATTATTGTGTGTAATATGGATAATATTGTTAATTTAAGAATTTTATAATATTAAGACCTGTAAAGGAGGCCGATTCCAATGAACCGGGTGTTGTGGGGGTGCTGGGCCATTTCTCACCTTCCCCACACATACCCAACTTTTCAAACCCATTAGGGGTTTAGGAATTCCTTAGAAATCGAGTCATCCAACCCTTTCTTTTTCCTAGTGTTTTATTAGTTTTTGTTATAGTTTTGTGTCTTGTTTACTATGATAATTATTGTTTTATTTAGGTATTTTGTTAGTTTTAATCGGTTTGTTTGGTGTTTTCATTAATTTTGGTAGTTTTAGTTTATTTCAATGTTTATGTCATTTTTTATGTAGACTTTAGTATTGTTTTTATGTTGTGTTGGTTATTGTCTATTGATTTCTTGTTTAGATTTGTTTTGAGTTTTGTGTTAGGTTAAAAAGGCAAGGAAGCAAATTTGAAGGAGAAAGTGGCAGTGGCTGACACAGGCAGAGGACACGGCCCAGTCACTGGCCGTGTCCCATACCAAGTTAAATTGAAGAACAAGTCCTAGTAGCATACACATGCAAGGGACACGGCCAAGTCTTGTGGCCGTGTCCCTCAAAAGAAGACCCACACGGCCAAGTCATCTCCACTTGGCCGTGTCTCACCAAGTTCCAAAGGAATAGAAGAAGCAAAACTCACAGTGGAAGACACAGGCAAGGGACACGGCCAAGTCACCTGGCCGTGTCCCTCCAACAAGCTCCAACACGGCCAAGTCACATCTGACTTGGCCATGTCACTCAACAAAGAAGAAAAGAGGAAAAGGCAAGCAGTGGTGGACACAAGCAAGGGACACGGCCAAGTCACCTGGCCGTGTCCCTCCAAAAGTCACTCACACGGCCAAGTCACATCTGACTTGGCCGTGTCCCTCATGAAACAAACGAGTAACGAATTTTAAAGCCGACGTTTCGTATAAAAGAAAAAAGAAAAGTTAGGGTTTGGGGTGTTGATGATTTTGAGCAAAAGTTTGAGCCGTCAGAGAGTAGAGATTAGGGTTTTTACTTTGTGTTCTTGGATTTTGATTAAACTTTGGATCAAAACTAGCTAGATTAGATTGTTCATGCCAGTTATTCATTCTTCTTGCAAGATTTGAACAAGAGATTATTCAGAAGCTTCAAGGAGTTGTAACTTGGTTTTGTTCTCGAACTTATTCTCTTTATTTTATTTGAATGGATATTATCATGTCTATTTTGATTTCTTTGAACATTAATGAGATGAATATGTTTGATTGCATTATGAACTAATTTGATCTAGTCTAGGGTTTGTATGGATCTGCTATGATTGTATGAACTGGTTATTCTTTTAGCTAATAATTTCTTTTGCCTTTATTGAATGAAATATTGTTACATATAATTGATTGGCCACCAATTGTGTATTTTAGGTATTAGATGATGGATTGAGAGATGAATTCTAATGCTGGAACAATTCAATTAAAGGACTTAGGTGAATTAGAGATATAACCTATTAAAAAGATTGTTTCAATTATAACAAGATTAGTTGTAAGAGGGTTGAATGCGAGAGCTTATTTCCTTGACTCAATTAATTAAGTTGTTTGAGATTTAATCTTTGAAATTAAATTAGTTAAGTGGAATAACTGTTCATACAAATAAGTAGTAGAGAAGTGCAAACCCTAGACCTTTTTATCAAGTGAATCAAAACATCAGCTCTTGTTTACTTTTATTGTTTTAAACTTCAATTAAACTACTTCTTTAGTTAGCAATTTAAATTTATTCATTACTTGTTACTTTTAATTTGATAATCAATTAGCCACTTTAGCTTCCTTGTGAGATGACCTTGGGGCGATCACCTTTGCTACAGCTACCTCGTATACTTGCGAGTGACGCTTTGTGGTGGAGTTAATTTGAGCGCAATAAGTTTTTGGCGCCGCTGCCGGGGAGGCTAATTGGCGTAATTGTTTATTAAAAAAAATACTTTGGATTATTTTTCATTGTTTTCATTTTATTTTATTTGTCTTTTGCTTTTGATATTTCTTTTTCTACAAATTTTTGTTTATGCAAGGCAGGAGATCACTCGAAGGAGAGTTACATCCTTTTATTCCAGAAATTCAGAGAGTGAAAAGGAGCATAGAAGAGTTTGAGCTCTACACCGGATTTGATATTTCAGAGGAAGACACTTCTGAGATGGCTGAAGAAAGACAAAGGACGATGAGAGACTTTGCTAGACCTGTTATTGGAACCTCCACTTCTTGTATAAGACTGACAGATGCAGCAAGAAATTATTAGTTGAAGAACATTCATTACAACAACTGCCATCGTTCTATGGAGTTCCAAATGAAGATTCTTTGAACTTTATTAGGGATTTCTACTCCACCCTCAACACTTTTCCTTTGGGAGGACTAACAGAAGATCAGTTGAGGATGAGATGTTTCCATTATACTTTGAAGGATAGGGCAAAGAGCTGGCTCATGATGTTGCCTAAAAATTCACTGACAACTTGGGAGCAAGTTTATAACAAGTTCATGGGCAAGTTCTATTCACACCAGAAGACAGCTGAGTTGAGAGGGAAGATTGCTACATTCTCTCAATTTGAAGGAGAGCCATTTCATGAGGCTTGGGACAGATTCAAGATGCTATTGATCCAGTGTCCACATCATCACTACCCACTTCAACTCCTGAATCAGTTTTTCTATGATGGTCTAACCCAGCAATTTCAGAACACTGTTGATAATGCAGCTGGGGGAGCCATGGGAGAAAAGACAGCTGATGAGACTTGTGAGATCTTTGAGATGTTTGGAGCTAATTCTTAACAAAAGAGTGTAAGGGGAAGAAGTAAAGGGGTGAATCAATTAGAAGCCAATACTGAAATGGTTAGTCAAATAGCTGAGTTGACAAGGCAGGTTCAGATGCTAAACATGAAGAACAACATTTCTTCATCTACTCAAGAAGTGTGTGGAATCTGTGGGACATTTGGGCATGGAGCAAATATATGCCCCTCTGCATATGAATCTTTTGGGAATGAAGCTGAGCAAGTTAATGCTATGGGGGGATTTCAACCAAGAGCCAGGAATGATCCTTACTCCAACACTTACAATCCTGGTTGGAGGAGTCACCCCAATTTTTCCTGGACAACAAATAATGCTCAACAGCCATTCCATTTGCTCCAGAGACAGAACCAACAGCAGGGCCAATCCTCAAATCAAGGTCAGCCTAAGAGAGAAAGTTTGGAGGAAAGTTTACAGGCTTTTATCCAAGTCAGTGCTAAAAATCAGGAGATGAACAACAAGAGGCTGGATTCCTTGGAAGCATATTTTAAGAAGGTGGAGACCAAAGTGGGGCAACTTGCTCAACAGATGCAGATTCAACAAAAGGGGAAGTTCCCAAGTCAACCTGAGCAGGCACAAGCAGTGACTATTCTTAGGAGTGGCAAGGTAATTAATAACAATGTTGAACATAATTCTGTGAATGCAGGTGAGCAAGAGAATAAAAAGGAAGGAGAACTAGAGAACAAAGGTGCTGAAGAAAGATCAATGGAGAAGTCCCCTACAGCAGATTTGCACAAGGCAAGCAATCCATACCGGCCACCTATACCATTCCCCAGCAGGTTGAAGGATGATAAAAAAGATAAGCATTTTTCAGATATCTTCAACATGCTGTCTAAGGTAAGTATTAACTTACCCTTACTTGAAGCAATTAAGAACATGCTGGCTTATGCTAAATTCTTCAAAGAACTGAATGATAAGAAAAAGAGGTATGAGCCGAATGAAAAGGTGATAGTTTCTGAGGTAGCTAGTGCTGTTTTGCAGCATAAACTACCTCCTAAGCTAAAGGATCCTGGAAGCTTTATTATTCAAATTACTATGGGGAATGGAAAAGGTACTGAGGGCATGTGTGATTTAGGAGCTAGTGTGAATTTAATGCCTTATTCTGTTTATCTTGATTTGGAATTAGGGGAACTTAAACCAACAAAAATGGTGTTACAATTAGCTGATAGATCTCTTAGATTCCCGAAAGGAGTTATAGAAGATGTGTTAGTTAAAGTTGGTGGTTTGATAGTACCTGTGGATTTCATTGTTCTTGACATGGAAGTAGGTAATTCTTCACCATCTGCACACAAAATTCTGCTGGGTAGGCCTTTTATGGCAACTACCAACACTTTGATAGATGTTAAGAATGGAAAATTATCAATGACTGTTCTGGGACAAACTGTGGAATTTTCTATTTTTAACACTTCTCCTATTCCTACAACTGCTTTATATGAGGATTGTTCTTTCATTGATTGTGTTGATGCAGTTGTTTCAGATGTTTTCTTACAGACAGGTTCCTCTGATAAATTGGAGCTGGCATTGACTTTGGATAGTGATTTGGAAATTTTTGATGCAGAAATATCCAGTTGTCTTGAGACTTTAGGAAGTGCTGAAGTAGAGGAGCTTAAGGAGGACCCAATTTGTGAGTTCCCCCCCCATGAAAAAGAAGAGAAGAACCCCTCACTAGAGTTAGAGCTGAAAGAGTTACCTAAGAACCTAAAATATGTGTTTTTAGGAGATCACAACACTTTACCTGTGATAATATCTAGTGTGTAACACCCCTTCCCAACCTACATGTGTAAGCTGAGTAGAGGTGCCACACTATCCTAATTGTTGCTACCAATTTACTTAGTCAAATTTTAGTTCTGATTTTTACAGAAATTTTGCCATAGTTCCGCCTAGAAATTTGGATCCCAAGTGTCGTCAAAACTTGTTTTTCTGATTTTTGAAAACATTTTACACATACCAATGTGAATAAGAATACCATCAAATTTAATGCACTCCCAATGAATCCACCTTATACCCTCAACTACAAACCTGCACGAAGAGTTCACACTTCTAATATAACATAAATTAAAGATTTATGATTATTACATACTACTAACATACAATTATAACATAGAAAATCTCTTTTATATTTATTCATATACATGCCACAACTATCAACTCATAATGGAACTAAAAGATCTACCCCTGAGATTTGCTGTGGTCTGGTCGTTGCTTCCCCAAGATTTATCTACTGCTCCGAACCTACGAGTCAAGGAAAACTTAACTCACCGAGCGTTGTCGCTCAGTGGGTACTTTACCAATAAAAATAAAAGTAGTATATGAAAGTATTCAAAATCAAAGGAAATAATGAAATCATAATTTAACCAACCTTAAACCAATAGAAATTATTGTACATTTAGGGTAATATGCTTTCAATAATGTAAAATCATAATTCAAACTCATTGGCATTATATAGTTTAACGAAAAATAATATGTCTTTGATTCAGGCTCTACTGGTATATAGGGAACCATAGTGATAAGGCAGTGGCCCTCACCACTGTAACATAGGTGGCCCTCACCACCGATATCAGATCACAGGAATGGCCCTCACCATCCTGGTTATAACCAATGGGCCTCCCCATTGGCTTCAGTGGCCTCACCACTGAATAACATATCATATCACAATAATGAGCAGTACTGCATGCGTTAGTATAGTGCACCATACCCTTATCTACCACTCCCACTATCCAGTAGAGCAAAAAGATTTAAATGATTCAATTTAAGTCTCAAACCTCATTTTAGGATGACTCGCGAAATCATTTTAAATTCCCATCGCACTTTGCCATTTATGCCGCGCAACACATTCTTTAGTCAAACCATTCCCCTTTTTCGCATATTTAACATCCACAATAAACACATCAAACATTTCAAAGCATTTCTCAAAATATCACAAATTGACCAAATGAATAGTGTTGCGGCGAGACAAATCGGCAACGCAAAATGGCATGACCAAATTAATAGTAAAATCTGGGTTTTCGTCAAAATTTCAGTCCACTTCAATCATGCATTTGACCAAGTAAATGATCTTATTTTTAGCTGAAATTTTACAGAAAACTTGTTTTATATGTTGACTAATTGCATGTAAAATTTCGTTGAAAAATTCATTCATTTGCTGCCTCAAACGATTTCCACAAAAAGGTCCAGAAAGCTGTCTTTTTGGGACCATTTCGGCCCAAACACATAAAATGCATAGGATAGTTTATTTTTCTTTTGCAAATCAATATTAAGGCTTCTTTAATGGTAAAGTGAAAATTCAAACACTTCTCTTTGACAACTTTTGCATGTTTAACTCAAATCAATATATTTAAACATCAACAACAAAACTTTCATAAACCAAAGTTTGTAAAGCATCAAACCAAAATTTATTATTCAAAAGTAAAGTACCAAACCTTATTTCTTTAACTCCTCTTGGCTTTTCCTTCTTCTCCTTCTTTAATTCTTTATTTCTCCTTCAATCAATTCAAGATACAACATAAACCTTAGAATTTCAAAATAATAAATTATCCTCTATTTCTTTTCCAACCGAAACCCCTAATCCAACCTTATTAATCTTTCTACATCTTGATTCTTCCATTTAATCAATTAATCTCATCACTTACTTAATATTATTATTATGTTTTTCAATTCCATATAAGACTCTAATTCCCAATCTTCCAATAAATATATAACTACCTAAAACTAATACTAAAATTAAAGTCTACACACTTAAAAACCTTAGAACTTACCTTAAAAATCAAAGTTTGAAGAAACTTGGAAGTCCCTTGGTATTTTCTTTTGTTGGCCGAATTTGGTGAGTGGAAAAAGAGAGAATTTGCTCTTCATATCACATATATTTATAGACAAAGGAAATGATGATCACCTTGCCCACTTGTCCACTTTTTCTCTTTCTTCATTTATTACACATTTATTACACATGCTAAATGTTCTCTTTTGATTGGCCAACCTTTGATTTTTATAACTTCCTTTTTCCTTTACTTCTTTCCACTTGTCTCTCTTCCCATTGGATCTCATAAAGTTGTCCCGGGTTACTCATCCGGTCCCGACACGAAACCGGGCCCATATTACGTTCCGGCGATTAATCGATCATATCTTTTAAATCGTATAGCTCCACGAGTCAAACTATATATGGTTTTGATCCTCTCAACCTCTACTTTCTATTTATAAGGTCTATTTTAGGTTTCCAAGTCATTTTGAAAAATTACCGATAAGCCCTCAACTTTTTACAAAATTCCCTTTTGGTCCTATTTTTGCTCGAGTTTTCTCCGGCTTCGTTTCTACTGATAATCGTTTCATATTTAACCTCTCGCCATTCTCTACGTACTCACGTCTTTATTTCCTACCCTAAATTCATGTATAACTTTAATTGGTAATGACCAAAATGCCCTTAGTCAACATTTCTTCATTTTTCTTTAACGGGACATTTCCTGGAAAAACCGTTACACGTCGTTGCGATCCGGTTTTTCTCTACATTCCATTTTTGAAATCTGTTATATGCACTATTAAGAACATCCGGTGCAACTTTCTTTGAAATTACATCTACGTCCCCAACTTTATTAAAAATTACAATTATGTCCCTTTTGTCATACAACCTTATCTAGGGCTGTTATCAAGAATTATCTTCTCCTTTTCCCTACTCTCGCTATGCACGTGTCTACACTGCATAAATGCAGTAGGCGGATGTGACAGTTCCTTCCTCGTTAATTTAAGCTTCGTCCCGAAGCTCATCAAGTGAAAACAAATATGGGTATTGCTTCTTCATAGTTTCTTCGCGTTCCCATGTAGCTTCTTCTACTTTGTGATTCCTCCAAAGCACTTTGACCAATGGAATCTTCTTATTTCGCAACTCTTTGATTTCACGTGCTAGGATCTCTACCGGCTCTTCCTCATATGTCATTTCAGGCTGAATCTCAATATCTTGAACTTGTATGACGTGGGTTGGATCTGAACGATACCTCCTTAGCATCGAAACATGGAAAACATCATGTATTTTATTTAATTCAGGTGGTAACGCCAACTGGTAAGCTACCGGACCTACCCGTTTAATAATTTCATATGGTCCGATGAATCTAGGGCTTAGCTTGCCTTTTTGTTTAAATCGTAACACTTTCTTCCAAGGAGAGACTTTGAGGAACACTCTGTCACCTACCTCAAACTGTATGTCTTTCCTTTTTAGATCCGCGTATGATTTTTGCCTGTCCGCTGCTGCTTTTAATCGGTCTCGAATGATTTCTACCTTCTCTTCAGTTTCCTTAACTATGTCTGGCCCCAACATCTTTTCCTCACTCAATTCTGTCCAGCAAACTGGAGTTCTGCATTTTCGACCATACAGTGCTTCGTAAGGGGCCATTTGTATGCTGGATTGATAACTGTTGTTGTACGCGAATTCCATTAAGCTTAGGTGTTTGTCCCAGCTACCTTTAAATTCTAAAACGCACGCCCTCAGCATATCTTCTAAAATTTGAATCACTCTTTCCGACTGTCCGTCTGTCTGGGGATGAAATGCTGTGCTGTGGTAAGTTCGAGTTCCAAGGGCTGTTTGTAACTTCTGCCAAAAATTTGACGTAAAACGTGGGTCTCGATCGGATATGATCGAAGTTGGAACTCCGTGGAGACGTATAATCTCTTTGATATACAAGTTTGCCAACTTGTCTAGCGAGTAATCCACACGTACTGGTATGAAATGAGCGGACTTAGTAAGCCGGTCTACGATTACCCAAATCGCGTCATGTTTGTCTCTTGTTATAGGCAATCCTGTGACAAAATCCATAGTAATACGATCCCATTTCCAAGTTGGAATCGTAATAGGTTGTAGTATCCCTGAGGGTAGTTGATGTTCCGCCTTCACTTGCTGACAGGTTAGACACTTCGTTACGTGATCAACGATATCTCTTTTCATTCCTGGCCACCAATAATACTCCTTCAAGTCCCGATACATTTTTGTTACTCCCGGATGCATTGTATAAGGACTGTTATGAGCTTCTTGCAAAATCTGCTTCTTCAGCTCCTTGGACTTAGGTACCACCATTCTCCTCTTGTAGTAGAGAATACCATCAGGATGAATTTGATAGTCTCCTGAAGAGTTCTCCTGTGCCTGTTGACTCCACTTCTTCACTTGTTCATCTTCCTTCTGAGCCTCACGTATTTGTTGATGTAAGTTAGGTCGCACGTGCATTTCTGCAAAGATAGCTCCATCTTCTGTAGGTTTTAACGTTACCCTCATAGCACTTAGCGCTTGCATTGACTTCCTACTAAGTGCATCTGCTACGACATTCGCTTTGCCCGGGTGATAATTAATCGTATAGTCGTAGTTGGCTAACCATTGCATCCATTTTCGCTGTCGCAGGTTTAAATCTTTCTGCGTGGGCAAATATTTTAGGCTTTGATGATCCGTAAAGATGTAACATTTTTCCCCGTATAAGTAGTGCCTCCATGTCTTGAAAGCCAAAACAATCGCTGCTAGCTCTAAGTCATGCGTAGGATAATTCTTTTCATGTGGCTTGAGTTGTCGAGAGACATACGCAATGACTTTGCCTTCCTGCATCAATACACAACCTAACCCGATATGGGATGCATCGCTATAAATCACAAAATCTTTTCCTGATTCGGGTTGTGTAAGAATAGGCGCTTCAGTAAGTTTTTGTTTCAGCTTTTCAAAGCTCCGTTGACAAGCGTCGGTCCACTGGAATTTGGCATTCTTCTGAAGTAGCTTGGTCATAGGTACGGCGATCATGGAAAACCCTTTGACGAATCTTCGATAATATCCTGCTAACCCCAAGAAACTACGGACTTCCGTTACTGTTTTAGGTGACTTCCATTCCAATACTGCTTCTATTTTCTTGGGATCAACCCTTATTCCTTCTGCCGATACAATATGTCCCAAAAAGGCCACTTCTTCTAACCAAAATTCACATTTACTGAATTTAGCGTATAACTGCTTTTCTCGCAGGGTTTGCAAAACAATTCTAAGGTGACGATCATGGTCCTCTCGATTCTTTGAATACACCAATATGTCGTCAATGAATACAACCACGAACTGATCCAAATACGGGTGGAAGATTCTGTTCATCAAATCCATGAATACTGCAGGTGCATTCGTTAATCCGAAAGGCATAACAATGAATTCATAATGTCCATAACGAGTTTTGAATGCAGTTTTTGGTATGTCTTCACCTTTAATTCCCAATTGATGATAACCCGATCGTAGATCAATTTTTGAAAAGACTCCAGCACCTTTGAGTTGATCAAACAAATCATCTATGCGAGGTAACGGATACTTGTTTTTGATGGTCAGCTTATTAAGTTGACGGTAATCTACACACAACCTTAAGGATCCGTCTTTCTTTTTCACGAACAATACTGGTGCTCCCCATGGTGATACGCTTGGCCTTATGAACCCCTTGTCTAAAAGTTCTTGTAGCTGTACCTTTAATTCTTTTAGCTCCGCTGGCGCCATTCGGTAAGGTGCGATGGATACTGGTGCAGCTCCCGGGTACACGTCTATGATGAATTTCACCTCTCGTTTAGGTGGTAATCCGGGTAAATCATCAGGAAATACGTCGGGAAAATCGCATACAGTAGGTATATCTTGTAACTTTGGTGCCTCTTCTTTCGCTACTAATGCACATACCAGGTATGCCTCGCAACCTTTTTGTACTAACCTCTTAGCCGTCATGGCAGAAATGATGTTAGTTAGATAATCCTTCCTTTTTCCTACTAGGGTCACTTCGTCACCGTCTGCAGTATGCAAGGTAACTCTCTTCCGTTTACAGTCAACTAGTGCATCGTGTTTGGCCAACCAATCCATCCCAAGGATAGCATCGAATTCTTGAAATGGTAGTTCAAATAAATCTCCCCAAAAGATATGTCCATGTATCTCTATTGGGCAATCTTTCACTACCTTCCTAGTAATCACCTCATTTCCTAATGGGTTAGTAACTAATATTCCTTCTTTCTCTAGTTCTACCTTTAGGTCCTCAAGTTTTTCATTTTTCGTGCATATATATGAGTGTGAAGAACCTGGATCTATTAAAACGTAAAGCGGAACCCCAAACATAGACAACTGACCTGCAATCACGTCTAGCGCTTCTTCGTCTTCTCGCCCCCTCATAGCATACATTCTAGCAGGAGCCCTTGCTTCTGGTCGATTCACCGTTTCAGATTGCACACGCGACGGATTTTCGCTCCTTCCTCTGCCTCGGCCTCGACCTGCTGCCGCTTGCGATCTCTCAGTATCCCTAGGTAGATTCTGTATTCGCTGGGGACACTCTCGCATAAGGTGGTCTAAAGATCCACATATATAACATGCAAATGTCCGACCCCAACATTCTCCCGTGTGACGGCGTCCGCATTGATCACAGCGTGGATTATTATTTTTGCCTTCATTACCTCTTGGACCGATAAAGAAGTTACCTCCGCTTCGGCTGAATCCTCTTCCTTGTTCTCTTCCAGATCGTCCCGTACTAGCGACTGAGGTAGTTTGACTTAAGCCACCGCGAATCGATCCTTGGCTATAACCTCGACGTTGACCGCCTCCCGTGGAACCACTGCCTCGGAATCGTTTCCCTGATGATTGGTAGGTTCCCGAATAGTTCTGGGTACCTCTCTTCTGTTTCATCTTCTGTCGTCTATTCTGCTCGTCAGACTGACATTGCTCTACTTCTAGAGCCCTATTGACCAACTCAGAAAATTCTTTAATATTAGCAGCAATTAGCTGCATCCTAATCTCATTATTCAATCCATCCTGGAACTGCTTACATCTATCATGTTCGTCTTCAATTGTCTTCTTGGCATACCTACTCAACCTAGTAAATTCCCTCTCGTATTCAGCAACGGTCAGTCGACCTTGCTTTAAGTGTAGAAACTCCTTTTTCTTGGCATCTAGGTATGCCTCCGATATAAACTTCCTCTTGAACTCATTCACAAAGAAATCCCATGTTCTCTGTTCCGGTGAAACTCGTTGGTGAACTGTGTCCCACCATATATATGCTTCTTCCACTAATAAGGAAGTAGCACATATCACTCGCTCTTCTGGCGTACACTGTAACTGATCTAAGGCTCGTATTGTTCCTTCCAGCCAATACTCGGCTGTTGAAGAATCATCGTCCCTTCGAGCCTTAAACTCCTTCGCACCATACTTTCTTATCTTTTCTATAGGGGGTTTCCTTTCCCCTCCTACAGCAGGTACTGGTACGGGTGCTGGCGCTGGGGGTGGTGCTGGGGCAACGCCGGCTATCTGCCGAAATACGGCAGCCATTTGTTGCAACATATCATTGGGAATAGGAGCATCAGCGGGTGGTTGCTCCGACGCTGATGTCTCAGATACACGCATTTCTACAACTCGGGAGGCCTGAGACTCGACCTCCTCCTCTATATCACGCTGCGCTGCTTGCGACATCTAAAGAGTAAACATATACCATCCCATCATTATTAATGACCCAGACCAACAGCATTATCTTATCCTAAGTGGCATGTATATAAATAAAAATTCTTAAATAACACATATACAACACAACTTTTATTTATTTTCAAACACAAAGTTTTACAATATTAAGAAGCCCTTATATACATTGCAAAATTTAGGACTCCATGAAATCGTACAATCTCTTATTTACTACAGGATATCTCGTTTTACGTCGGTAATGGCCACTCCCGACATAAAACGTACATCCTCCTATGTTGGATTACCCAGAAGCGGCTAAACCTTAGCTCTGATACCACAAATTGTAACACCCCTTCCCAACCTACATGTGTAAGCTGAGTAGAGGTGCCACACTATCCTAATTGTTGCTACCAATTTACTTAGTCAAATTTTAGTTCTGATTTTTACAGAAATTTTGCCATAGTTCCGCCTAGAAATTTGGATCCCAAGTGTCGTCAAAACTTGTTTTTCTGATTTTTGAAAACATTTTACACATACCAATGTGAATAAGAATACCATCAAATTTAATGCACTCCCAATGAATCCACCTTATACCCTCAACTACAAACCTGCACGAAGAGTTCACACTTCTAATATAACATAAATTAAAGATTTATGATTATTACATACTACTAACATACAATTATAACATAGAAAATCTCTTTTATATTTATTCATATACATGCCACAACTATCAAGTCATAATGGAACTAAAAGATCTACCCCTGAGATTTGCTGTGGTCTGGTCGTTGCTTCCCCAAGATTTATCTACTGCTCCGAACCTACGAGTCAAGGAAAACTTAACTCGCCGAGCGTTGTCGCTCAGTGGGTACTTTACCAATAAAAATAAAAGTAGTATATGAAAGTATTCAAAATCAAAGGAAATAATGAAATCATAATTTAACCAACCTTAAACCAATAGAAATTATTGTACATTCAGGGTAATATGCTTTCAATAATGTAAAATCATAATTCAAACTCATTGGCATTATATAGTTTAACGAAAAATAATATGTCTTTGATTCAGGCTCTACTGGTATATAGGGAACCATAGTGATAAGGCAGTGGCCCTCACCACTGTAACATAGGTGGCCCTCACCACCGATATCAGATCACAGGAATGGCCCTCACCATCCTGGTTATAACCAATGGGCCTCCCCATTGGCTTCAGTGGACTCACCACTGAATAACATATCATATCACAATAATGAGCAGTACTGCATGCGTTAGTATAGTGCACCATACCCTTATCTACCACTCCCACTATCCAGTAGAGCAAAAAGATTTAAATGATTTAATTTAAGTCTCAAACCTCATTTTAGGATGACTCGCGAAATCATTTTAAATTCCCATCGCACTTTGCCATTTATGCCGCGCAACACATTCTTTAGTCAAACCATTCCCCTTTTTCGCATATTTAACATCCACAATAAACACATCAAACATTTCAAAGCATTTCTCAAAATATCACAAATTGACCAAATGAATAGTGTTGCGGCGAGACAAATCGGCAACGCAAAATGGCATGACCAAATGAATAGTAAAATCTGGGTTTTCGTCAAAATTTCAGTCCACTTCAATCATGCATTTGACCAAGTAAATGATCTTATTTTTGGCTGAAATTTTACAGAAAACTTGTTTTATATGTTGACTAATTGCATGTAAAATGTCGTTGAAAAATTCATTCATTTGCTGCCTCAAACGATTTCCACAAAAAGGTCCAGAAAGCTGTCTTTTTGGGACCATTTCGGCCCAAACACATAAAATGCATAGGATAGTTTATTTTTCTTTTGCAAATCAATATTAAGGCTTCTTTAATGGTAAAGTGAAAATTCAAACACTTCTCTTTGACAACTTTTGCATGTTTAACTCAAATCAATATATTTAAGCATCAACAACAAAACTTTCATAAACCAAAGTTTGTAAAGCATCAAACCAAAATTTATTATTCAAAAGTAAAGTACCAAACCTTATTTCTTTAACTCCTCTTGGCTTTTCCTTCTTCTCCTTCTTTAATTCTTTATTTCTCCTTCAATCAATTCAAGATACAACATAAACCTTAGAATTTCAAAATAATAAATTATCCTCTATTTCTTTTCCAACCGAAACCCCTAATCCAACCTTATTAATCTTTCTACATCTTGATTCTTCCATTTAATCAATTAATCTCATCACTTACTTAATATTATTATTATGTTTTTCAATTCCATATAAGACTCTAATTCCCAATCTTCCAATAAATATATAACTACCTAAAACTAATACTAAAATTAAAGTCTACACACTTAAAAACCTTAGAACTTACCTTAAAAATCAAAGTTTGAAGAAACTTGGAAGTCCCTTGGTATTTTCTTTTGTTGGCCGAATTTGGTGAGTGGAAAAAGAGAGAATTTGCTCTTCATATCACATATATTTATAGACAAAGGAAATGATGATCACCTTGCCCACTTGTCCACTTTTTCTCTTTCTTCATTTATTACACATTTATTACACATGCTAAATGTTCTCTTTTGATTGGCCAACCTTTGATTTTTATAACTTCCTTTTTCCTTTACTTCTTTCCACTTGTCTCTCTTCCCATTGGATCTCATAAAGTTGTCCCGGGTTGCTCATCCGGTCCCGAAACGAAACCGGGCCCACATTACGTTCCGGCGATTAATCGATCATATCTTTTAAATCGTATAGCTCCACGAGTCAAACTATATATGGTTTTGATCCTCTCAACCTCTACTTTCTATTTATAAGGTCTATTTTAGGTTTCCAAGTCATTTTGAAAAATTACCGGTAAGCCCTCAACATTTTATAAAATTCCCTTTTGGTCCTATTTTTGCTCGAGTTTTCTCCGGCTTCGTTTCTACTGATGATCGTTTCATATTTAACCTCTCGCCATTCTCTACGTACTCACGTCTTTATTTCCTACCCTAAATTCATGTATAACTTTAATTGGTAATGACCAAAATGCCCTTAGTCAACATTTCTTCATTTTTCTTTAACGGGACATTTCCTGGAAAAACCGTTACACGTCGTTGCGATCCGGTTTTTCTCTACATTCCATTTTTGAAATCTGTTATATGCACTATTAAGAACATCCGGTGCAACTTTCTTTGAAATTACATCTACGTCCCCAACTTTATTAAAAATTACAATTATGTCCCTTTTGTCATACAACCTTATCTAGGGCTGTTATCAAGAATTATCTTCTCCTTTTCCCTACTCTCGCTATGCACGTGTCTACACTGCATAAATGCAGTAGGCGGATGTGACATAGTGAACTTAGTGAAGGGGAGGAGATGAGGTTGGTGAGTGAGCTTAAAAGATTGAAGAGAGCAATAGGATGGGGATTAAGTGACATCAAGGGTATTAGCCCTTCTATGTGCATGCATAGAATCACTTTAGAAGAGGGAGCTAAACCGGTGAGGGAGACTCAAAGGCGCCTTAACCCAAATATGAGTGAAGTGGTGAAGAAGGAAGTGCTCAAATTGCTGGATGAAGGAGTAATTTATCCAATTGCTAACAGTGAGTGGGTGAGCCCAGTACATGTAGTTCCTAAGAAATCTGGAATCGCTGTGGTGAGAAATGAGAATAATGAATTGGTTCCTACTATGACTACTACTGGGTGGAGAATGTGCATCGATTATAGGAAGTTGAACAATGCTACAAAGAAAGATCATTTCCCTCTTCCTTTTATTGATCAGATCTTAGATAAACTTTCTGGACACTCACATTATTGTTTTCTGGATGGCCTTTCAGGTTACTATCAGGTGCCAATAGCTCCAGAGGATCAGTCCAAGACAACCTTTACTTGCCCTTTTGGGACTTATGCATTTCGACGTATGCCCTTTGGCTTGTACAATGCACCTGAAACCTTTCAGAGATGCATGATGTCTGTCTTCTTAGATATGATTGATGATTTTATTGAGGTATTTATGGATGATTTTTCTGTTTTTGGTAATTCTTTTGATAATTGCCTCAATAAACTTGTTCGTGTGCTTGAGTTGGGAAAAGAGTCATTTTATGGTTACCCAGGGCATTGTTTTAGGTCATGTGGTGTCCAGTAAAGGGATTGAGGTAGATAAGGCTAAAATTGAATTGATTGCTAAGTTACCCCCACCTACCTCAGTTAAAGGAATAAGAAGTTTTCTAGGGCATGCAGGATTTTACAGGAGGTTTATTAAGGATTTTTCCAAAATAAGCCAACCATTGTGCCATTTATTGGGGAAAGATGTTCCATTTGAATTTACAGCACAATGCATGCAAGCTTTTAATTCCCTTAAGGAAAAATTGACTAGTGCACCTGTGATTGTAGCTTCTGTTTGGTCTTTACCTTTTGAAATCATGTGTGATGCCTCTAATCATGCAGTAGGAGCTGTTCTTGGGCAAAGGGTTGACAAATACTTGAGAGTAATTTATTATGCCAGTTTAACCCTGAATAGTGCACAAATGAACTACACCACAACTAAAAAGGAAATGTTAGCTGTTGTTTTTGCTTTAGACAAATTTAGAGCTTATTTAATTGGGTAAAAAATTATTGTGCATTCTGATCATGCAGCTCTTAAATATCTGTTAACAAAACAACATGCTAAACCGCGCTTAATTAGATGGGTGTTGTTATTGCAAGAGTTTGATTTCCAAATCAAGGATACTAAGGGTAGTGAGAATGTTGTTGCTGATCATTTATCCAGATTACCCTTCTTTAGTGAAAATCTTGCATCTGATAGCATTCATAAAAATTTAGAAGAATTTCCTGATGAGCATCTGTTTGTGGTAATTAATGCCCCTTGGTTTGCAGATATTGCTAACTATCTTGCTTGTGGTATTTTGAGATCTAACATGTCCTTTCGGGAAAAGAAAAGGTTTCTACACTTGAGTAAGTTTTATTTTTGGGATGAACCTTATCTATTGCGGATATGCAAAGATGAGATAGTTCGCAGGTGTGTAGCTGAGGAAGAACAACTGAGTGTTCTTCAATTTTGTCATGATCTTCACTGTGGGGGTCATTTTGGAGGAAGGAAGACTGCAGAAAAGGTGCTTCAAAGTGGTTTTTACTGGCATACTTTATTTAAAGATGCTCAAGACTATTGTAAGCACTGTGATCATTGCCAAAGAGTAGGTAACATTGGGAGGAGGAATGAAATGCCCCTTCAGTCATATATTGTTGTTGAACTGTTTGATGTATGGGGAATAGACTTTATGGGTCCTTTCCCCAAGTCCTTTGGTTATGAATACATTTTAGTTGCTGTTGATTATGTTTCCAAATGGGTGGAGGCAATCCCCACCCGTACTAATGATGCTAATATTATTGTTAAATTTGTGAAGGAAAACATTCTTAGCAGGTTTGGCACACCAAGGGTGATAGTCAGTGATGGGGGGAGCCATTTTTGCAACAGGCTTTTTGAGAAGTTAATGCACAAATCTGGTGTGAAGCACAAGGTGTCAACCCCTTACCATCCACAGACTTCTAGATAAGTGGAAACATCAAACAAGCAGCTAAAAGGAATTCTGGAGAAAACAGTCAACACATCCAGGAAGGATTGGGCAAACAGATTGCATGATGCACTATGGGCATATCAGACTGCTTTCAAAACTCCTCTTGGTATGAGTCCATATCGATTGGTGTTTGGAAAAGCTTGTCACTTACCAGTGGAGTTAGAGCACAAAGCATATTGGGCAATCAAGACTCTGAATTTGGACTTGGATAAAGCGAAGAGAGAAAGATTTCTGCAAATTTCAGAGTTGGATGAGCTGAGAAATGAGGCCTATGAGAGCTCGAGAATCTACAAGGATCGCACTAAAGCACTTCATGATAGAATTATAGTGCGAAAGACATTGAGTCCAGGTATGAAGGTTTTACTTTTTAACTCACGACTCCGTCTTTTTCTAGGTAAACTCAAGTCTCGATGGAGTGGGCCTTTCGAGATAACTCGGGTGTATCCTTCTGGTGCCATTAAATTACTTAACTCTCGAACAAGTGAGACTTTTAAAGTGAATGGACAGAGAGTTAAGCCATACAATGAAGGATTTCAGGAAGTGAGGATCATTGACTTTGATCCGTGATCCTTAGATCTTGCATGATGTCCAGCTTTATGACATTAAAGAAGCGCTAAATGGGAGGCAACCCATCGGTTTGCATTTATTTTTTGTAGTTGTAATTTTAAATTTTGCGAGTATTAATTTTATGTTCGGTTTAAATAAATGGACTGTGCTTTGATCGGTTTTTCTTTACTTTGTGTTTCAGGGTGTTTAACGAAGAAGGGTTGCAAAATCGTTGAGTAAAAAAAAAGATTAAAAGTTAATAAAAGGCAGAAGGTGACACGGCCAAAGGACCTGGCCGTGTCACACACTGGACACGGCCAAACTTCTTCAAAATTTGAACGATTTTGCAATTTTGTACAAAATAGGACACACCCAGGGGACACGGCCAAGTCACCTGGCCGTGTCCCTCCAAGAGCATCAGACACGGCCGTGTCACCTTGACCTGGCCGTGTCCCTTCACTTTCACACACCAGACACGGCCAAGTAACCACTAACACGGCCGTGTCCCTCAAATTTTACACTTTTAAAACCTGATTTTGCCCAGTTCTTTTCATAAATCCCTAAATTTTCTATCTTCATCTCTCTCGCTCTCTCGCTCTCTGTATCGCCAAAACCATTGATTTTTATTTCAAAACTCCAACTTTTCCATTAAAACTTCAAATTTCTTCAACAAAACTTGAGATAATCACTTAAAACTTCCTCTTTACTCATATACTTTTGATTTAATTCAGTTTTGGGTGTTACTTTTTTCAGATCTCAAGATGCCAAGAACTAAAATTGTCTCACACCGTAAGAAGAAGAAATCTACTACCGAAGGAGCTTCTTCCTCTTCCTCAACTTCATCTTTCAAGAGGGCAAGTCTTTTGGCTCGGGGTTTTTTCCCGACAAGGTATGTGAATGACGAATCTCTAGATGCCCTGCAAATTAGAACTAATTTTTATAGATATGTGCAATTTCTTGGGTGGGAGACTTTTGTCTCAATGAGACCTTTGCAGTTTGAGGAGCTTACTCTAGAATTTTTGACATCTCTTAAGGTGGAAAGAGATGATAAGAAAATCTGCAAGAGAATGATGTTTAAATTGATGGGAAAATCATTTGAGCTTAATATTGATCAGTTAAATGCTATCTATGGTTTTCATCAGCATGGGGAAAGGTCGATACCCAAAGAATTTAGACAACAATTTGCTTGGGGAGCTTTAGGCTCGGGTACTTATGTGGCCAAATCGGCCAAGGCATCTAAATTAAAGAATCCCGCTTTGAGGTACTTGCATAGGTTTATGTCTTGCGGATTCTTCGCTCGGAAGGAGAGCCCGGGTGTGGTTGAGTCGAGTGAGTTATTTTTCCTGGACTGTGTTTTGAATGAAATGGCTGTGAGTGCCGGCTATTGGTTAGCCGATATTTTTGATACTGTGGCTAATAAAAGGAGAGGGGCCATTTGTGTTGGAGGATTGATCACCACATTAGCAGTAGCCCTTGTTGAGGATTTTGACCTGAGTACTAGTCGCATGACTAGAATTTTGGGCAATGACTCTTTGGACTTAGCTACACTTGAGAAGATGCACATGGTGGTGCATAGGAGAGGGACTTATGTGATGCCTTCAGTTGAGCCTGCAGCACCAGGGGATAGGCAGAAGAGAGTACGGGTCCAAGAGGAGTCCGACTCGGATTCTCTTGGCCTAGATGAGGATGCTCCGGTCTCGGAACATCAAGAGGTACTTCTGAGGATTGAGGCCCTGGAGGGCAAAGTGGATCGACTGGATGGCAAGGTGGACTGTAACCATGCTGAGGTATTGCAACAGTTGGAGCAGATTAACAGCAACCTTGCGACGATCCTGAGTCTTCATCCCTCAGCTGCATCATCTTCATGCCCACCTTTTCCATAGATTTTGAGATCCTTGCTTTTTTTTGTATTTTTGTTCTTATTTTTCATTTTTGTTTTCATGTTAACCTTTATATTTGGATATTTTATTTTTATATATTGTACTTTTGTGTTTGTGATGGAAAGCTAGGGTTTTGCCTCACCAATACGATGGAAGACAGGTTGTCCTTTAACTCTTTTTATTTACTATTCTTGTTTTACATTGAGGACAATGTAAATTTTAAGTGTGGGGTACTCTTTAAGCTTTCCTTTAATGTTTGTCTTGTTTTGTTTATTGTGTTTGTTGTGCATGGCATAATTGTTGAAAATTTATTGATCTTTTCTTTGATTCTAGCATTATAATTGAGACTTTAGTATCAGCATAGAAATGAGCATTTGAATTCATTCGAGATCAATTTTCGCATTCTGTAATTCATGACATATAATCTTTAGGAACCCACCTGTGTGAGTTTTGAGCCTCATAAATTTGATATTATTGTCAATTGATTTTCTTTTCTTAAGTGTGCACCTTCATGATTTAGCATCTCTAGAGTTTGCTTTTGCATACTAATTGAACTCACAATATGATTTAATCTCAAGTTTTAAAATGATGAAGGCAAATTAGGTTAGCCCTTTAGCTTAAAAAGACTTCCCTTAATATTGATTTCCTTAGTGAGCCAAGTTGAGCCTTTGACCTTTTCTTGTTTGATCAACACAATTCATAGCTTAACTTTCTTTTATTATCATCATACTTGCATTAAGGAATGGAGTTCTATGATATGACAATAGGGTGGTTTGTTTCAAAGTGTGGGGTAAGCAAGTAAAAAATATGGTATTGCTATTTGGGGTGATATGCATACTTTGCACTTTGTATTTGATTAAGAGTTGACTATTCTTTTCCTCTACATGTTAAGCTAGATGATCTATGCAATATTATATTTTGTATATATGTATAAAAAAATATTTTTATATAATAAAAAAAAGAGAAAAAAAAAGATATATATATATATATACAAAAGTCAAATATGTTCTAGCATTGGTTATAAAAAGAGGAATGTCGACTCATGCATTTTTCTTTGGGTATGCAAGTATGTGAGGTATCAAGGGTTGGTGAGTATGTTATTTGAAGGAGTTATGAGTTTCTTGGCAAGAATAGTGTCTAATTTAGATACTCCATTTCTTGATGCTCCAGCCTAAATGTCTTTTCTCACACATTTACCTTAGCCCCATTACATCTAAATGAAAGACCTTCGGATTATTTCTTGAGAAAGTCAGTGAGGGAGATTGGATAATTAAGCAAGTTTATGGTAGTATGCAATCATGAGTGGTTTGAGTGATTAACTTTTAAAATCGAGTGAAACACTTAGATGAGAGATAAGATTTGTATGTCTGGATTAATGAATGAGTTAAGAAAATCTTGATTGAAGGAAAGTGCGATTATTTATGCTCTCTTACAGTATTTCATATATATGCTGGAATTATAGTTAGGGTTGTTTGAGTTTTTAATTTATGCCATGTGAATTTGCTTGAGGACAAGCAAAGTTTTAAGTGTGGGGTAGTTGTTTTATTAGTTTTTGTTATAGTTTTGTGTCTTGTTTACTATGATAATTATTGTTTTATTTAGGTATTTTGTTAGTTTTAATCGGTTTGTTTGGTGTTTTCATTAATTTTGGTAGTTTTAGTTTATTTCAATGTTTATGTCGTTTTTGATGTAGTCTTTAGTATTGTGTTTATGTTGTGTTGGTTATTGTCTATTGATTTCTTATTTAGATTTGTTTTGAGTTTTGTGTTAGGTTAAAAAGGCAAGGAAGCAAATTTGAAGGAGAAAGTGGCAGTGGCTGACACAGGGTGAGGACACGGCCAAGTCACTGGCCGTGTCCCATACCAAGTTAAATTAAAGAACAAGTCCCAGTAGCAGACACATGCAAGGGACACGGCCAAGTCTTGTGGCCGTGTCCCTCCAAAGAAGACCCACACGGCCAAGTCATCTCCACTTGGCCGTGTCTCACCAAGTTCCAAAGGAATAGAAGAAGCAAAACTCACAGTGGAAGACACAGGCAAGGGACACGGCCAAGTCACCTGGCCGTGTCCCTCCAACAAGCTCCAACACGGCCAAGTCACATCTGACTTGGCCGTGTCACTCAACAAAGAAGAAAAGAGGAAAAGGCAAGCAGTGGTGGACACAAGCAAGGGACACGGCCAAGTCACCTGGCCGTGTCCCTCCAAAAGTCACTCACACGGCCAAGTCACATCTGACTTGGCCGTGTCCCTCATGAAACAAACGCGCAACGAATTTTAAAGCCGATGTTTCGTATAAAAGAAAAAAGAAAAGTTAGGGTTTGGGGTGTTGATGATTTTGAGCAAAAGTTTGAGCCGTCAGAGAGTAGAGATTAGGGTTTTTACTTTGTGTTCTTGGATTTTGATTAAACTTTGGATCAAAACTAGCTAGATTAGATTGTTCATGCTAGTTATTCATTCTTCTTGCAATATTTGAACAAGAGATTATTCAGAAGCTTCAAGGAGTTGTAACTTGGTTTTGTTCTCGAACTTATTCTCTTTATTTTATTTGAATGGATATTATCATGTCTATTTTGATTTCTTTGAACATTAATGAGATGAATATGTTTGATTGCATTATGAACTAATTTGATCTAGTCTAGGGTTTTTATGGATCTGCTATGATTGTATGAACTGGTTATTCTTTTAGCTAATAATTTCTTTTGCCTTTATTGAATGAAATATTGTTACATATAATTGATTGGCCACCAATTGTGTGTTTTAGGTATTGGATGATGGATGAGAGATGAAGTCTAATGCTGGAACAATTCAATTAAAGGACTTAGGTGAATTAGAGATATAACCTATTAAAAAGATTGTTTCAATTATAACAAGATTAGTTGTAAGAGGGTTGAATGCGAGAGCTTATTTCCTTGACTCAATTAATTAAGTTGTTTGAGATTTAATCTTTGAAATTAAATTAGTTAAGTGGAATAACCGTTCATACAAATAAGTAGTAGAGAAGTGCAAACCCTAGACCTTTTTATCAAGTGAATCAAAACATCAGCTCTTGTTTACTTTTATTGTTTTAAACTTCAATTAAACTACTTCTTTAGTTAGCAATTTAAATTTATTCATTACTTGTTACTTTTAATTTGATAATCAATTAGCCACTTTAGCTTCCTTGTGAGATGACCTTGGGGCGATCACCTTTGCTACAGCTACCTCGTATACTTGCGAGTGACGCTTTGTGGTGGAGTTAATTTGAGCGCAATAAGTTTTTGGCGCCGCTGCCGGGGAGGCTAATTGGCGTAATTGTTTATTAAAAAAAATACTTTGGATTATTTTTCATTGTTTTCATTTTATTTTATTTGTCTTTTGCTTTTGATATTTCTTTTTCTACAAATTTTTGTTTATGCAAGGCAGGAGATCACTCGAAGGAGAGTTACATCCTTTTATTCCAGAAATTCAGAGAGTGAAAAGGAGCATAGAAGAGTTTGAGCTCTACACCGGATTTGATATTTCAGAGGAAGACACTTCTGAGATGGCTGAAGAAAGACAAAGGACGATGAAAGACAAAGTAAATTTATTCATTACTTGTTACTTTTAATTTGATAATCAATTAGCCACTTTAGCTTCCTTGTGAGACGACCTTGGGGCGATCACCTTTGCTACAGCTACCTCGTATACTTGCGAGTGACGCTTTGTGGTAGAGTTAATTCGAGCGCAACACCCAGCCCGTCCGGGTGGCGACTCCATTTTCTCCTAATTTATGTTCATGTTCTCTAAGGCCCTGAGCCTAAATAGTGCCGAAGTCGCAAGAACCATTCCACCGGGAGTGGGGGCAAAAATCCCCACTCACACATACATATATATATATCAACACATATAAAATCCCATTTTAAACAAATTATCCAAAACATTCTTCATAGTTTAAATTATATACTTCAAAAACATAACATGATATACATAAAACCAAAGTGTGCTAAAATATAAATATGTACAACTAGCAGTATCTCTAATCTTGATGCACCAAAATCAACTCTACAATCAACTCAAATCTAGACCCAACCTAGTCTAGAAGAACTTTTCGGCTCAACCGGTGTCACATCCGCCTACCGCATTTATGCATAGTAGTCATGTGCACAGTGAGAGAAGGGGAAAGGAGAAGATAATTCCTGACAACGGCCCCAGATAAGGCTATAGGACTACTGGGACCTAATTGAAGAAAAATAGGACTTTGGCTCAGGCTCTACTAGCATATAGGGAACCATAGCGATAAGGCAGTGGCCCTCACCACTGTTGTAATAACCTCATGTATGCCCTAGAAGTTTTGACTATGTTGTTGTTGTTGTTGTTTTAAATTGGATTGAATGTATATGTTATGTGAGAAGAAAAGAATTTGAGAAGAGAATGGTTATGTATATGTGTTTTGGGAAAGAAAATAGGGTTTAGAGAAAAGTGTATATGTTGTTTATATGTTAATATATATAACATATAAGTTGGTCAAATGCAAGGTCAATGGAAGAGAGATATTTTTATGGGATATATGAAATTACATATATGGGCATGCAAGGGACAAAAGCTAGAACAAATGGTTAAGGGTGTTTTGGTAATTTTCCTTGTAGGAATTGCATGGTGGAGATTAAAAGAAGAAGAAGTGGTTGACTTGAGTTTATTTTCTTGTCTTTTCTCATGTGTGTGCCGGCCATTGAAGAAGAGAAAGAGCTAGAGAGGGCTTGAAGTTCTAAACTCAATTTGAAAGGAGATTCAAGGAATTAAGTGGAAGATTTGTGGAATTCATCAACTTTGGTAAGTCCTTTCTCTTGATTTTCTTTTGTTCTTTTGAAGTGGAGTTGGAAATGAATTTTTGGTTTGTTGAGATGATGATTAAATGTGTTTGTGATGAGTTTTTAAATGTTGTTTTTGATTTTAAGTGAAGAAGTTTAAGAGGTGTTGTTGTTGGAAGTGTTGGAGTTGATATTGTTTTAGGGTTTTGAAGTGTTACATGATGTTTTCCTTGTGTTTGCTTCATTATTTTCAAAGATCTTCTTGTGGTTGGTGTTTGTTGGAATTTTGGACTTGGAAATGGGATTTTGGCCGAGGGCAGTAGCCTTCTGGATGCCACGTCCGTGGCCTTGATTGGCCATGGCCGTGGCCATTGGTAGGCTTTTGGTGCCATGGCCGTGGAGGATGGAAGCTTGAGTGGCAGAATTGTTTTGTACCCCACGCCCATGGTGGTTATGGTGGCCACGACCGTGGCCTATAATGAATGATGTTGAAGTGTAATTTTGTGATTTAAGGTTTAAGATGAAGTTATTAAGTGATTAAATGGTATTGGAATTGATGGATTGTATCATTCTTTGGATTAGGGTTTGATAGAAGGTGATTTGCCCTAATTTGGGAAGTGAAGAACTTTGCAAGAAGGAAGGTGTTTAGAGTTGTGTGACTTGTGATTGAGGTAAGTACAAATCTTGTGTTGATACATACATGTGACATTGCATTGATGATGCATATGAAGTTGAGATTGATCATATATATGATGATAATGGTAATGCATATGATACTATGTGATATTTCATGTATTGTGACTTATGTGATGAGTAATGTGTTTTGTTATGTTTATATCAATAATGCTATATGTATAATGTGATGGATATGTTGAGGATATGATTGTGTATTTGAAAGATGAAGTATTGTAATGTGATTTGAAATGTGATGGAATATAATGCCATTTTGTTTGGCTATGGTAACTTATATGTGATATGAGGCCATTGTTATTGGCTATGATGAGAATTGAGAATGGAAATGATAATTAAATAATAAATGACTTGTGTGGCTAATGTGTTATTCCATTTTCAGAGTTTGTTGTTGGTGGCATGCCTAATAAGTGTAACAATCTCTTGAAGTTAGGTTGGATTGAATCCTTGAAGCCTAATTGAGATGTTACCACCCTTGAAGCTAGGTTGGATTTTGTTCTTGAAGCCAAGTTGGGTTGAAGCTTAGCATGCTTTGCTCCCCTTGAAGCTTGGTTGAACCTAATCCTTGAAGCCTAGTTGGGTATATGATATTGATAAATGTGATAACAAAACCAAAGCATTAACTCTGAAAATTGAATAGCATATTAGTGTATTTTGGGCCCATGCTTGTCTTTGTTTAATGTGATTCATGAATGATAACATGATTGATAAATGAGGAATATGGAAGGATGTTGCAATGTAATATGTTTATATATTGTGATTTATGAAATGTAAAAGTATGTTGAAATATGATATGTTTATATGATTATGAGTGGTGAAATTCAAAGATGTAGCTTCTCACCTATGTTGTATGTTTATTAATAATATGTATGGCATTGCATTGCATTAAAGCATAACATTAGCATGATTTGTCTTACTAAGCCGTTGGCTTAGCGCGATAGTGTTAATCGCGCAGGTGATAGAGTTGAACCCGAGAGCTCTTCGAGACCTAGTGAGAGTAGACATTGAGGTGTTGATTTTGGACTTAAAGATCAGAGCAGACTTGCCAATCAAGCATAACTTCTTTATGTTTTGTAAAATATTGTTTATAATGTAAATATATGTATATTTGTAAATACAGATTTAAATGTTTTCATATATGTAAATAATTTTATAACTTCCGCTGTGTAATAATTAAATGTATGTATATATTGAATTTATTTTATACTACAATTTAATGACTTCTTTTCTATAATATATAATGATAAAGATTATGGTAGTATATAAAATGTTTTGAATGTTAAGAAAATCCGTAGCATCCCTATGTTTATTGCATGTATGCTACATTGTGGTATTGTAGTGTGCATGTAATGGATGTGGGGGTGTTACAACTGTAACATAGGTGGCCCTCACCACCATGGTTATAACAAATTCCGCTCTACGGCCTATACCCGTAGGTAACCGCCGGAGCATTCCAATCAAAATTTCACAACATCTCCACTCCACGGCCTGTACCCGAAGGTAACTGCCGGGGTGTATCAAACATAATAAGTGGCAGTACTGCATAAGTTAGTATAGTGCACCATACCCTTATCTACCACTCGCAACTACCCAGTAGAGCATAAAGGTTAAAATGATTCAATTTAAGTCTCAAACTTCATTTTTGAATGACTCGAGAAATCATTTTAATTCCCAATCTGGTGAGTGGAGTAGCTATCAAAGAAAATCCTTTCACAAACCGTCGGTAATAGCCTGCCAAACCCAGAAAACTTCTAACTTCAGTCACAGACTTGGGTGGACTCCAATTCAAAATAGCTTCAACTTTACTCGGATCAACTCTAATGCCTTCTGCTGAAACAATATGTCCGAGAAAAGTGACTTGATCCAACCAGAACTCACACTTCGACAATTTGGCAAACAACTGCTTCTCTCTCAAAATCTGCAGCACAATCCGTAAATGCTTGTCATGTTCCTCTTTATTTCGCGAATACACCAGAATATCGTCAATGAAGACCACTACAAACTGATCCAGATAGGGCCTAAACACTCTATTCATCAAATCCATAAAAGCTGCAGGTGCATTCGTCAGACCAAAAGGCATAACTAGAAATTCATAATGCCCATACCTGGTCCGAAAAGCTGTCTTCGGAACATCTTCAGTTCTGACTCTCAGCTGATGGTACCCAGATCTCAAATCAATTTTAGAAAACACTGACGCTCCCTTCAATTGATCAAAGAGATCATCAATTCTAGGCAAAGGATATTTATTTTTAATAGTCACCTTGTTCAATTGCCTATAATCGATGCATAATCTCATAGTACCATCCTTCTTCTTCACAAAAAGCACAGGAGCTCCCCAAGGAGAAACACTGGGGCGAATAAATCCTTTATCCAACAACTCCTGTAATTGCACTTTTAACTCCCTCAACTCTACTGGCGCCATTCTATACGGAGTAATAGAGATAGGAGTGGTATCAGGCAACAATTCAATACCAAACTCCACCTCTCTCTCCGGAGGCAACCCTGGCAACTCCTTCGAAAATACATCTGGAAACTCTGCAACTGTGGCAATGCTATCAATAGGAGAACCTCTTACTCTAGTATCTACCACATGAGCAAGATAGGCTTCACATCCCTTTCTAATCAACCTCCTGGCTGCAACAGCTGAAACAAACAAAGATGCTAACTGTTCCTGCTCATTAGATACTATCACCTCTCTACCATCAACAGTTCTCAAAGTCACAACTTTCTTTTTACAATCCACCACAGCTCCATGTCTGGATAACCAATCCATGCCTAGGATCACATCATATTCCTTAAATGGCATTTCAATCAAGTCTCCAAGAAATTCCTCACCCTGTACCACTACTGCACTATCCCGGTGCACTTTATTAACAATCACACTATGCCCTAACGGATTTGTCACCAATACACCAAATCCTAGGGACTCAGCATGCATATCAGACACAGGCAAAACAGATGCACTAATATATGAATGCGTGGAACCCGGATCAACCAAAGCAAGAACAGAAAAACCAAATAAAGAAAAAGTACCAGCTATGACTGCCGAAGCATCCGGCTGCCTCTGCATAACATAAATCCTCTGGGAAGATCCAGCCTCCTCTGGTCTACTCTCCCTGGATGTAGAACCTCCTCTAGCACTGAACCCAGATCTTCCTCCTCGGCTAAAACCCCTGCCTCCTCGACCTCCCCTCACACTAGGTCGAGAAGCTGCAGTATCAACTGACATTTGCTCTTGCCTCTCAGGACAATATCTCACAAAGTGATAAGGCGATCCACATCTGAAGCATACCCCTGCTACACCAGTCTTCCAACAAGGACCACCATGTGGCCTACCACAATGAATGAAGATGGGAAGAGTGGATCTCTGAATCATTGGGGTCGGAGCACTTGCCACTGAAGCTGTATGTCTAAATCTCTGTCTCTGGAACTGCACTGACCTACCAGCTGTTCTTTGACTTCTACTGACCCGAGGAACAAAACTACTTTTACCTCTTTTTGTAGAAGAAGACCCTGCCTCAAACTGGGGCCTCCTAACCCTAACCTCTTCCTCTGAAGCAGCTGCAATACCCTGAGCTCGCTCCACACTCCGAGCCGCTGCCACAAGCTGAGAAAAATCATGATATCTGAATCCAGCTACAAGACACATGATAGAGGGCCTCAAGCCCTCCTCAAACCTCCTACATCTATCTATCTCATCTGATATTATGCCTCCAGCATACTGACTTAATCGAATAAACTCAATCTCATATTCAGTTACGGTATGGTGATCTTGCTTCAAATCTAGAAACTCTCTTTTCTTCCCATCTTTATACTCCCTTGGAGTATACTTCAATTCAAATTCTCGCAGAAAGTCAGCATATGACAAGGTTGGTGGATCATCCATAGAATGAGGCACTGTCTTCCACCAACTATATGCATCCTTTTGCAACAAAGATCTTGCATAGTCAAACTTTTCCTCTGAGGTGGCTTGCAACTGAACAAATATTCTCTGTATTTTGTCTAACCACTGCTCAGCCACTGCTGGATCAGTAGTGTAATATCCTCATATATGCTCTAGAAGTTTTGATTATGTTGTTGTTATTGTTGTTGTTGTTATATTGGATTGAATATATGTGTTAATTGTAAGAGAAAAGAAATTGGGAAAGAAAATAGGGTTTAGAGAGAATGGTATATGTTGTGTATATGATGATATATATAACATATATATTGGTCAAATGAAGAGTCAAGGTGATGGTTAAGTGGAAGAAGATATTTTTGGTTGTTATTGAAATTACTATAAAGGGCATGCATAATGAAAAGAAGTTTAACTATGTTAAAGAGGGCATTTTGGTAATTCTTCTTTTGAAATTGTGTGGTGGAGATTAATAGAGAGTTTGACTTTTATTTTGATCAATTTCCTTTCTTCTTTTCACGTGTGGCCGGCCAACCTAAAGAACAAGAGAGAAAGCAAAGGTTTGATGATATTTTGAGCTCAAATTGAAGAAGTTCTAAGTGGTTAAGTGGAAATCCAAGAAGATTCACTATATTTGGTAAGTTTCTCTTGATTCTTTTAAGTTATTTAAGTTGTTTGTGAGTTGATTGTGGATTTTAAAGTGGGGTTGTGTTGATTGTTATATGTTGGATTTAATTGGTTGTGGTGTTGGTTTTGGATTTGAAGATGATAAGTTAAGAGTGATGTTGGTTTAGGGTTTTGGAAATGGTAAGTGATAAATTATATTGTGTTATTTTGGATTAGGTTTTGGAAGAAAGTGATTTGCTCTAATTTGAGAAGCGAAGAATTCTTGGAGAAAAGGAAGTGTTTAGAGTTGTATAATTGGTGCTAAAGGTAAGTACAAATTATATGGGTACATTCATGCATATGTTGTTTAATCTTAAAACACTTTTGTTTGTAAATGTGATAGAGTATTAAATGAATGTTGGTGATGAAAATATTGTGATGAGCATGTAAAATAATTGCTAATGATGTTGATTATGTCCATTTGAATGAGGTTATGTTGTGTACAATGTGTGTTAAGTTAACCAAAAGAAATTTGGCTACATTTAGGGTTTATGCATGAGAGACACGTAATTTGGGGCGGTCGCTATTATTCATGTGCGGTTGCTATTATTCATGTGCGGTCGCGACTTAGGTCGGGCTTCTGACCGCGAAACCTACTGTAATAATTTTTCATCTTTTGATTATGAAGTGCGGTCACGACTTAGGTCGGGCTTCTGGCCGCGAAACCTACTGTAATAAGGTTTCATCTTGTAATTGTATGGGGCGGTCGTATTCAGGTGAGGCGCGACCGCTAGAAAGGTTCTGTTCACCTTATTGGAAGCAATCTAATCCTACAACAAGATTCTCAAATACATGTTAAATAGATCATCCATTTGAGTTGTCAAGGATCAAAATAGATATCATTTGTCTAACATCATTGTTGAATCATGAAATGTGAGATGATATGGAATTGATAATGCATATGATATTACATGAACAAGGTTATGTATTGTGTATTGTGAGGCTTGTGAATGGTGATGTGTATTATGAATAATGTACTTTGAAATGTGATACTAATAATGCTATATACACAATATGAATTGAGATATGAAATGCTATAAAGCCATTGTGATTGGCTATGATGGTTCAATTGAAAGATATATGGCATGTTTGCCTAATTGATGAGAATTGAGAATGATATGTAAATGAATTGTGTGGCTAATGTGTTATTCCATTTTCAGAGTATGTTATTGGTGGCATGCCTAATGATAGTAACAATCTCTTGAAGTTAGGTTGGATTGAATCCTTGAAGCCTAATTGAGATGTTACAACCCTTGAAGCTAGGTTGGGTTGGTTCTTGAAGCCAAGTTGGGTTGAAGCTTAGCATGCTTTGCTCCCCTTGAAGCTTGGTTGAACTTAATCCTTGAAGCCTAGTTGGGTATATGATAATGATAGATGTGATAACAAAACCAAAGCATTAACTCTGAAAATTCGAATAGCATATTAGTGTGTCTTGGGCCCAATGCTTGTCTTTGTTTAATGTGAGTCATGATTTGTTTAATGTTGTTCATGAATGGTTAAATGAATAACTAATGAGGCATATGAAATGTAAAGGTATGTTGTTAGCCTTGCATATATGATGTTACATGTATAATACGGATTGAGAATTGGCATTGCATTGCACTGAAGAATAACACTAGCACATTTTGTCTTACTAAGCCGTTGGCTTAGCGCGATAGTGTTTGATCGCGCAGGTAACCGAGTTGAACCCGAGAGTTCTTCGAGATCGAGTGAGAGTAGACAGTGAAGAGTTGATTTTGGGAACTTAAAGATCAGAGGAGACTTGCCAATCATGTATAACTCTCTTATATTTTGTAAAGTTTTGTTTATAATGTAAATATATGTATATTTGTAAAAATTGATTTAAATGCTTTCATATATGTAACTATTTTATAAAATTCCGCTGCGTATTAACTAAATGTATATATATATCTATTTTATTTTGTATTACAAGCTAATTACTTATTTACTAAAATGCATAATGAGAAAGATGATGGTATCTTTTAAAATGTTTTGAATGTTAAGAAAATCCGTAGCATCCCTATGTTTAGTGCATGTGTACTACATTGTGGTGTTTGTAGTGTGCATGTATTGAATGTGGGGGTGTTACAAGTAGTACCTATAAAATCTTCGGCTCCATACTTTCTCAGTTTGTCATAGTGCCTCACGGATACTAAAGGCTGAGGGGGTGGTGGTTGCACTGGTGCTTGCCTCAAAGCTTCAACCACATGCCTAATCCAAACTGGCGGAACCTCCTCCCCAGCTGGTCTACCCGACACCGAAGCAGTTGCCTCCCCAGCACTATCAATTCTAGCTCCATCCTCAGGAGCAACACTCTCCGCACTTCCCTCAACTGACTGACGCGAATGAGGATCCATCACAACCTAAGTCTGCAAACACAGCAGATTACATCTTATTAAAGATCAGAGATTGCCAATCCCAAACATGTATGTTATCCAAAAATTCACTTTTTAAGTAAAAATATTCTTTTTATTACATTTTACCTAGGTTGAGAATCTCAAACCTAGGCTCTGATACCAAAACAATTGTAACACCCCCACACCCGGTACAAGCACACTACTACACCACAATGTAGCATACGTGCACCGAACATAGAGATGCTACTGCTTTCCTTAACATTTAAAACTTTTTAGAAGATACTATAATCTTTATCTTATCCATTATAGAAAATAGGTCATTAACTTGTAATATAAAACAAACTAGATATACAGATACATTTAATTAGTACACAGCGGAAGTTATAAAATATTTACATTATATGAAAACATTTAAATTCATATTTACAAATATACATACATTTATTTTCTAAACAATATTTTACAAAACATAAAGAAATTATACATGATTGGCAGCTTTCTCTGATCTTTAAGTTCCAAATAAACTCTTCAATTTCTACTCTCACTCGGTCTCGAGGAGCTCTCAGGTTCAACTCTGTTACCTGCTCGATTAAACACTATCGCGCTAAGCCAAGGGCTTAGTAAGACAAATCATGCCAATATTATGTTTAATGCAATGCAATGCCACACAAATTATCAATAAAGGCTATTTCATAAGTGAAAAGCTAACATCACACCTTTGCATCTCACCAATCATAATCATATGAGCACACCACATTTCAACATTTTTCCATAACCTTATTAGTCAACCATTTTACCATTCATGACTCACATTAAGCAAAGACAAGCATGGGCCCAAAACACACTAATATACCATTCAATTTTCAGAGTTAATGCTTTGGTTTTGTTATCACATTTATCAATATCATCAACCCAACTAGGCTTCAAGGATTAGGTTCAACCAAGCTTCAAGGGGAGCAAAGAATGCTAAGCATCAACCCAACTTGGCTTCAAGAACCAACCCAACCTAGCTTCAAGGGTGGTAACATCTCAATTAGGCTTCAAGGATTCAATCCAACCTAACTTCAAGAGATTGTTACACTTATTAGGCATGCCACCAACAACAAACTCTGAAAATGGAATAGCACATTAGCCACACAATTCATTTATTATTCAATTATCATTTCCATTCTCAATTCTTATCATCATTTAGGCAAACATGCCTTATTCCTTTCAATTGAATCATCATAGCCAACCACAATGGCTTTACAACTCAATTCACAATATATCACTCTTCATTATTCAAATACACATGTATAATAACAAATATATTTGACATCAATGAAGTCAACATGGCATTGAACATTCTTTAAGCAAACATACCTCAATCATATCATTTCCATTGTTATAACTCATAACATTAATTCCATATTAAGGTAAATCATCATCAATAATCACATTATATTCCACATAGCATCATTCATAATATCAACATCTCATTCCACATTATACACAACATATCATTATTCATAATATCAACATCTCATTCCACATTATACACAACATATCATCAATATGAGCAAATGTAGATTAAATCCCAACATTATATGATTGTATGCAATTATGTACTTTGTACTTACCTCAATCACAATTCAAATAACTCTAAACACTTCCCTTTTCCAAAATTCTTCACTTTCCAAAATTAGGGCAAATCACCTTCTTTCAAAACCTAATCCAAGGAATGATACAATCCATCAATTCCAATACAATTTACCACTTAATAACTTCTTACTAAACCCTTAAATCTCAAAATTACACTTCAACATCATACATTAGAGACCACGGTCGTGGCCACCACAACCTCCACGGGCGTGGGGTACAAAACGGTTCTGCCCTTTTTTCTTCACTCCACCACGGCCATGGCTACAATTGGCTATGGATGGCCACGGCCATGGCACCCCAAGACCACGGGCGTGGCATCCAGAAGGCTACTGCCTTGGGCCAACTTCTCACTTCCAAAGCCTACAACTCCACCAAACACCAACAACAAGCAAGGCTATGAAAATAAACAAGCAAACTCAAATTAAACTTCATATAACACTTCAAAACCCTAAAACCAATTCAACTTCAACACTTCTAAAATCAACAACAATCCAACTTCTTAACTTAAAACCAATTTAAACACTTGAAAACACATCACAAACACATCTCATCATCAAATCAACAAACCCTAATTCATTTCAAACACCACTTCAAAAGAATAGAAGAAATCAAGGAAAAGATCTTACCTCAAATGAAGAAATTTCACAAATCTTTAACCAAATCCTTTGATTCCTCTTCAAGTTGCTTCTAGCATCAAGAACACCTCTCTCACTTTCTCCTTTCTTGAATGGCCGGCCAAGAATGCAAAGAAAAGACAAAATGAAGACAAGTCAACCTCTTCTTCTTCTTTAAATCTCCACCATGCAATCCAACAAGGAAAAATTACTTAATTGCCCTTAACCATTAAACTAATCTTTTGTCTCTTATATGCCCAAATAAGTAATTTCACATGCCACCTAAAAATATCCTCTTGCTTTGACCAACCCTTTTGACTTAGGTATATGTTAATTATATCATCATATAAACAACATATAAACTTGTCTCTAAACCCTCTTTCTTTCCCAAAACAAATATACATAAGCATTCTCTTCTCAATTCCTTTTCTTATCACTTAATATATACATTCAATCACATTTTAAATCAACAATAACAACAACAACAACAACAAAATCAAAACTTCTAGGGCATACATGAGGATATTACAATTCTCCCCCTCTAAAAAGAAATTTCGTCCTCGAAATTACCTGATATCAAGGTTGAAACAACTGAGGATATTGCTCTCGCATCGATTGTTCACTTTCCCAAGTTGCTTCTTCCTTTGTATGGTTCTTCCATAGAATCTTCACCAATGGCACTCTCTTGTTCCTCAATTCTTTCACTTCACGTGCCAAAATAGCAACTGGTTCTTCCTCAAATGTCAAATCTGAGCTCACTTCGATAGACTCAATTGGCAACACGTGAGATGGATCCGATCTGTATCTTCTCAACATAGAAACATGAAATACATTATGAATATGATCCAACTCAGGTGGCAAAGCGAGTCGATAAGCAACTGGCCCAATCCTTTCTAGAACTTCATACGGTCCAATGAAACGAGGACTTAATTTCCCTTTTCGACCGAACCTCAAGATTTTCTTCCAAGGAGATACTTTCAAAAATACCTTATCTCCAATATCAAACTCTATGTCTCTTCTTTTCAGATCTGCATAAGACTTATGTCGGTCTGAAGCTGCTTTTAACCTGTCCCGAATCAACTTCACTTTCTCTTCAGTTTCTTTAACCAAATCAGGCCCAATTAACTTACTTTCACCAATTTCATTCCAACATAGAGGTGTTCTACACCGTCTACCATACAATGCTTCAAATGGTGCCATACCAATGCTAGATTGGTCAATGTTGTTGTAAGCAAACTCCACAAGAGGTAGAAATCTGTCCCAACTTCCAGAGAAATCAATGACACAGCTTCTTAACATGTCCTCGATAATCTGTATCACCCTCTCTGACTGTCCATCCGACTGTGGATGAAAAGCAGTGCTGAAGTGCAGTCGAGAACCCAAAGCTCCATGCAAACTCTTCCAAAACCTGGAAGTAAACCGGGAATCTCGATCAGACACTATAGAAGTTGGAACACCGTGCAACATTACAATCTCATGGATATACATCTCAGCTAATCTCTCTAAAGAGTAATCCATTCGAACCGGAAGAAAATGAGCTGTCTTAGTCAATCTATCCACAATCACCCAAATAGCATCATGTTTCCTTTGTGTCATTGGCAAACCAGACACAAAATCCATTGTTACTTTTTCCCACTTCCATTCTGGCACTGACAAAGGTTGAAGCAACCCGGTTGGAACTTGATGCTCTGCTTTTACCTTCTGACAGGTAAGACATTTCAATACAAACTCCGCTATATCTCTCTTCATACCAGACCACCAGTAATGTTGCTTCAAATCATGATACATCTTGGTATTACCCGGATGCATAGCAAACACTGACTGATGTGCTTCTTCCAAAATGATCCTTTTCAAATCAGCATCATCGGATACACACAATCTGTTCTTAAACCAGAGACTTCCATCACCTTTCACAACAAAATCTCTACTCTTTCCATTCTGACAATCTGAAATAATCTTCTGAATCTTCTTATCAGCCAACTGAGCCTCTTTAATCTGATTCAACAAAACTGGTTTCACATGCAACTATGCTAACAATGCACCATCATCACAAGATACAAAACTAGCACACAATGCTCTCAACTCAACAAGCAACGAGAGCGAGTAAACAGTTAAACCAGCTAAAGACTTCCGACTCAAGGCATCAGCAACAACATTTGCTTTACCTGGATGATAATCAATCAAGCAGTCGTAGTCTTTAATCAATTCCAACCATCTCCTCTGTCGAAGATTGAGCTCCTTCTGAACCCCCAAATACTTCAAACTCTTGTGATCAGTGTAGATGAAACATTTCTCCCCAAACAGATAGTGGCGCCAAATCTTCAAGGCAAAAACAATGGCTGCCAATTCCAAATCATGGGTCGGATAATTAAGCTCATGCGGTTTCAACTGTCTAGATGCATAAGCTATAACTTTACCTTCCTGCATCAGCACACAACCTAAACCACTATGTGAAGCATCACTGAAAATCACATATGGTTTGCCTTCCAAAGGTAAAGTAAGAACAGGCGCTTGAGTCAGCATATCTCTCAACTGCTCAAAGCTAGCCTGACACTGATCCGACCATACAAATCTCACTCCCTTACGAAGCAATCTGGTGAGTGGAGTAGCTATCAAAGAAAATCCTTTCACAAACCGTTGGTAATAGCCTGCCAAACCCAGAAAACTTCTAACTTCAGTCACAGACTTGGGTGGACTCCAATTCAAAATAGCTTCAACTTTACTCGGATCAACTCTAATGCCTTCTGCTGAAACAATATGTCCGAGAAAAGTGACTTGATCCAACCAGAACTCACACTTCGACAATTTGGCAAACAACTGCTTCTCTCTCAAAATCTGCAGCACAATCCGTAAATGCTTGTCATGTTCCTCTTTATTTCGCGAATACACCAGAATATCGTCAATGAAGACCACTACAAACTGATCCAGATAGGGCCTAAACACTCTATTCATCAAATCCATAAAAGCTGCAGGTGCATTCGTCAGACCAAAAGGCATAACTAGAAATTCATAATGCCCATACCTGGTCCGAAAAGCTGTCTTCGGAACATCTTCAGTTCTGACTCTCAGCTGATGGTACCCAGATCTCAAATCAATTTTAGAAAACACTGACGCTCCCTTCAATTGATCAAAGAGATCATCAATTCTAGGCAAAGGATATTTATTTTTAATAGTCACCTTGTTCAATTGCCTATAATCGATGCATAATCTCATAGTACCATCCTTCTTCTTCACAAAAAGCACAGGAGCTCCCCAAGGAGAAACACTGGGGCGAATAAATCCTTTATCCAACAACTCCTGTAATTGCACTTTTAACTCCCTCAACTCTACTGGCGCCATTCTATACTGAGTAATAGAGATAGGAGTGGTATCAGGCAACAATTCAATACCAAACTCCACCTCTCTCTCCGGAGGCAACCCTGGCAACTCCTCCGGAAATACATCTGGAAACTCTGCAACTGTGGCAATGCTATCAATAGGAGAACCTCTTACTCTAGTATCTACCACATGAGCAAGATAGGCTTCACATCCCTTTCTAATCAACCTCCTGGCTGCAACAGCTGAAACAAACAAAGATGCTAACTGTTCCTGCTCATTAGATACTATCACCTCTCTACCATCAACAGTTCTCAAAGTCACAACTTTCTTTTTACAATCCACCATAGCTCCATGTCTGGATAACCAATCCATGCCTAGGATCACATCATATTCCTTAAATGGCATTTCAATCAAGTCTCCAAGAAATTCCTCACCCTGTACCACTACTGCACTATCCCGGTGCACTTTATTAACAATCACACTATGCCCTAACGGATTTGTCACCAATACACCAAATCCTAGGGACTCAGCATGCATATCAGACACAGGCAAAACAGATGCACTAATATATGAATGCGTGGAACCCGGATCAACCAAAGCAAGAACAGAAAAACCAAATAAAGAAAAAGTACCATCTATGACTGCCGAAGCATCCAGCTGCCTCTGCATAACATAAATCCTCTGGGAAGATCCAGCCTCCTCTGGTCTACTCTCCCTGGATGTAGAACCTCCTCTAGCACTGAACCCAGATCTTCCTCCTCGGCTAAAACCCCTGCCTCCTCGACCTCCCGTCACACTAGGTCGAGAAGCTGTAGTATCAACTGACATTTGCTCTTGCCTCTCAGGACAATATCTCACAAAGTGATAAGGCGATCCACATCTGAAGCATACCCCTGCTACACCAGTCTTCCAACAAGGACCACCATGTGGCCTACCACAATGAATGCAGATGGGAAGAGTGGATCTCTGAATCATTGGGGTCGGAGCACTTGCCACTGAAGCTGTAGGTCTAAATCTCTGTCTCTGGAACTGCACTGACTTACCAGCTGTTCTTTGACTTCTACTGACCCGAGGAACAAAACTACTTTTACCTCTTTTTGTAGAAGAAGACCCTGCCTCAAACTGGGGCCTCCTAACCCTAACCTCTTCCTCTGAAGCAGCTGCAATACCCTGAGCTCGCTCCACACTCCGAGCCGCTGCCACAAGCTGAGAAAAATCATGATATCTGAATCCAGCTACCAGACACATGATAGAGGGCCTCAACCCCTCCTCAAACCTCCTACATCTATCTATCTCATCTGATATTATGCCTCCAGCATACTGACTTAATCGAATAAACTCAATCTCATATTCAGTTACGGTCCGGTGATCTTGCTTCAAATCTAGAAACTCTGTTTTCTTCCCATCTTTATACTCCCTTGGAGTATACTTCAATTCAAATTCTCTCAGAAAGTCAGCATATGACAAGGTTGGTGGATCATCCATAGAATGAGGCACTGTCTTCCACCAACTATATGCATCCTTTTGCAACAAAGATCTTGCATAGTCAAACTTTTCCTCTGAGGTGGCTTGCAACTGAACAAATATTCTCTGTATTTTGTCTAACCACTGCTCAGCCACTGCTGGATCAGTAGTGTAATATCCTCATATATGCTCTAGAAGTTTTGATTATGTTGTTGTTATTGTTGTTGTTGTTATATTGGATTGAATATATGTGTTAATTGTAAGAGAAAAGAAATTGGGAAAGAAAATAGGGTTTAGAGAGAATGGTATATGTTGTGTATATGATGATATATATAACATATATATTGGTCAAATGAAGAGTCAAGGTGATGGTTAAGTGGAAGAAGATATTTTTGGTTGTTATTGAAATTACTATAAAGGGCATGCATAATGAAAAGAAGTTTAACTATGTTAAAGAGGGCATTTTGGTAATTCTTCTTTTGAAATTGTGTGGTGGAGATTAATAGAGAGTTTGACTTTTATTTTGATCAATTTCCTTTCTTCTTTTCACGTGTGGCCGGCCAACCTAAAGAACAAGAGAGAAAGCAAAGGTTTGATGATATTTTGAGCTCAAATTGAAGAAGTTCTAAGTGGTTAAGTGGAAATCCAAGAAGATTCACTATATTTGGTAAGTTTCTCTTGATTCTTTTAAGTTATTTAAGTTGTTTGTGAGTTGATTGTGGATTTTAAAGTGGGGTTGTGTTGATTGTTATATGTTGGATTTAATTGGTTGTGGTGTTGGTTTTGGATTTGAAGATGATAAGTTAAGAGTGATGTTGGTTTAGGGTTTTGGAAATGGTAAGTGATAAATTATATTGTGTTATTTTGGATTAGGTTTTGGAAGAAAGTGATTTGCTCTAATTTGAGAAGCGAAGAATTCTTGGAGAAAAGGAAGTGTTTAGAGTTGTATAATTGGTGCTAAAGGTAAGTACAATTTATATGGGTACATTCATGCATATGTTGTTTAATCTTAAAACACTTTTGTTTGTAAATGTGATAGAGTATCAAATGAATGTTGGTGATGAAAATATTGTGATGAGCATGTAAAATAATTGCTAATGATGTTGATTATGTCCATTTGAATGAGGTTATGTTGTGTACAATGTGTGTTAAGTTAACCAAAAGAAATTTGGCTACATTTAGGGTTTATGCATGAGAGACACGTAATTTGGGGCGGTCGCTATTATTCATGTGCGGTTGCTATTATTCATGTGCGGTCGCGACTTAGGTCGGGCTTCTGACCGCGAAACCTACTGTAATAAGGTTTCATCTTTTGATTGTGAAGTGCGGTCGCGACTTAGGTCGGGCTTCTGGCCGCGAAACCTACTGTAATAAGGTTTCATCTTGTAATTGTATGGGGCGGTCGTATTCAGGTGAGGCACGACCGCTAGAAAGGTTCTGTTCACCTTATTGGAAGCAATCTAATCCTACAACAAGATTCTCAAATACATGTTAAATAGATCATCCATTTGAGTTGTCAAGGATCAAAATAGATATCATTTGTCTAACATCATTGTTGAATCATGAAATGTGAGATGATATGGAATTGATAATGCATATGATATTACATGAACAAGGTTATGTATTGTGTATTGTGAGGCTTGTGAATGGTGATGTGTATTATGAATAATGTACTTTGAAATGTGATACTAATAATTCTATATACACAATATGAATTGAGATATGAAATGCTATAAAGCCATTGTGATTGGCTATGATGGTTCAATTGAAAGATATATGGCATGTTTGCCTAATTGATGAGAATTGAGAATGATATGTAAATGAATTGTGTGGCTAATGTGTTATTCCATTTTCAGAGTATGTTATTGGTGGCATGCCTAATGATAGTAACAATCTCTTGAAGTTAGGTTGGATTGAATCCTTGAAGCCTAATTGAGATGTTACAACCCTTGAAGCTAGGTTGGGTTGGTTCTTGAAGCCAAGTTGGGTTGAAGCTTAGCATGCTTTGCTCCCCTTGAAGCTTGGTTGAACTTAATCCTTGAAGCCTAGTTGGGTATATGATAATGATAGATGTGATAACAAAACCAAAGCATTAACTCTGAAAATTCGAATAGCATATTAGTGTGTCTTGGGCCCAATGCTTGTCTTTGTTTAATGTGAGTCATGATTTGTTTAATGTTGTTCATGAATGGTTAAATGAATAACTAATGAGGCATATGAAATTTAAAGGTATGTTGTTAGCCTTGCATATATGATGTTACATGTATAATACGGATTGAGAATTGGCATTTCATTGCACTGAAGCATAACACTAGCACATTTTGTCTTACTAAGCCGTTGGCTTAGCGCGATAGTGTTTGATCGCGCAGGTAACCGAGTTGAACCCGAGAGTTCTTCGAGACCGAGTGAGAGTAGACAGTGAAGAGTTGATTTTGGGAACTTAAAGATCAGAGGAGACTTGCCAATCATGTATAACTCTCTTATATTTTGTAAAGTTTTGTTTATAATGTAAATATATGTATATTTGTAAAAATTGATTTAAATGCTTTCATATATGTAACTATTTTATAAAATTCCGCTGCGTATTAACTAAATGTATATATATATCTATTTTATTTTGTATTACAAGCTAATTACTTATTTACTAAAATGCATAATGAGAAAGATGATGGTATCTTTTAAAATGTTTTGAATGTTAAGAAAATCCGTAGCATCCCTATGTTTAGTGCATGTGTACTACATTGTGGTGTTTGTAGTGTGCATGTATTGAATGTGGGGGTGTTACAGTTGTTTTGGTATCAGAGCCTAGGTTTGAGATTCTCGACCTAGGTAAAATGTAATAAAAAGACTATTTTAACTTTAAAAGTGGTTTTGAATAACATATACATTTGGGATTGGCAGTCTCTGATCTTTAATAAGATGTAATCTGCTGTGTTTGCAGACATAGGTTGTGATGGATCCTCACTCCAGTCAGTCGGAGGCTAGTGCTGAGTGTATTGCTCCTGATGATGGAGCTAGGATTGTTAGTGCTGGTGAGGCACCTGCTTCTGGGTCGGGGAGACCAGTAGGTGATGAGGTTCCGCCAGCCTGGTTTATGCATATGATGGAAGCTATGAGACAAACACCAGTACAACCAGTGCCACCACCCCCTCAGCCTTTGGTATCAGTGAGGCACTATGACAAATTGAGGAAGTATGGAGCCGAAGATTTTGTAGGTACTACTGATCCAGCAGTGGCTGAGCAGTGGTTAGACAAAGTACAGAGAATCTTTGTTCAGTTGCAAGCTACTTCAGAGGAAAAGTTTGACTATGCAAGATCTTTGTTACAAAAGGATGCATATAGTTGGTGGAAGACAGTGCCCCATTCTATGGATGATCCACCAACCTTGTCATATGCTGACTTTCTGAGAGAATTTGAATTGAAGTATACTCCAAGGGAGTATAAAGATGGGAAGAAAAGAGAGTTTCTAGATTTGAAGCAAGATCATCAGACCGTAACTGAATATGAGGTTGAGTTTATTCGATTAAGTCAGTATGCTGGGGGCATAATATCAGATGAGGTAGATAGATGTAGGAGGTTTGAGGAGGGATTGAGGCCCTCTATCATGTGTCATGTGGCTGGATCCAGATATCAAGATTTTTCCCAGCTAGTGGCAGCAGCTCGGAGTGTGGAGCGAGCTCAAGGTATTGCAGCTGCTTCAGAGGAAGAGGTTAGGATGAGGAGGCCCCAGTTTGAGGCAGGGTCTTCTTCTGTTAAAAGAGGTAAGGGAAGTTTTGCTCCTCGGGTTAGTAGGAGTAAAAGAACAGCTGGTAGGTCAGTGCAGTTCCAGAGGCAGAGATTTAGACCTGCAGCTTCAGTGGCGAGTGCTCCGACCCCAATGACTCAGAGATCCACTCCACCCATCTGCATTCATTGTGGTAGGCCACATGGTGGTCGTTGCTGGAAGACTGGTGTAATAGGGGTTTGTTTCAGATGTGGATCACCAGATCACTTTGTGAGAGATTGTCCTGAGAGGCAAGAGCAGATGTCAGTTGATACTGCAGCTTCTCGACCTAGTGTGAGGGGAGGTCGGGGAGGCAGAGGTAGCAACCGGGGAGGCAGATCTGGGTTTAATGCTAGAGGAGGTTCTATATCCAGAGAAAGTAGACCAGAGGAGGTTGGGTCTTCCCAGAGGATGTATGTTATGCAGAGGCAGCCAGATGCTTCGGCAGTCATAGCTGGTACTTTTTCTTTATTTGATACTTCAGTACTTGCTTTGATTGATCCGGGTTCCACACATTCTTATATTAGTGCATCTATTTTACCTGTGTCTGATATGCATGCTGAGTCCCTAGGATTTGATGTTTTGGTGACAAATCCGTTAGGGCATAGTGTGGTTGTGAGTAAGGTGCACCGAGATAGTGCAGTGAGGGTGCAAGGTGAGGAGTTCCTTGGAGATTTGATTGAGATGCCATTTAAGGAATATGATGTGATCCTAGGTATGGATTGGCTATCTAGACATGGAGCTGTGGTAGACTGGAAAAGGAAAATTGTTTCTTTGAGAACTGCTGATGGTAGAGAAGTGATAGTATCTAATGAGCAGGAACAGCTAGCCTCCTTATTTGTTTCAGCTGTTGCAGCTAGGAGGTTGGTTAGAAAGGGGTGTGAAGCTTATCTTGCTCATGTGATAGATACTAGAGTGAAGGGTTCCCCTATTGATAGCATTGCCACAGTTGCAGAGTTCTCAGATGTGTTTCCAGAGGAGTTGCCAGGATTACCTCCTGAGAGAGAGGTGGAGTTTGGTATTGAATTGTTGCCTGGTACCACTCCTATCTCTATTACTCCTTATAGAATAGCACCAGCAGAATTGAGGGAGTTGAAAGTGCAATTACAGGAGTTGTTGGATAAAGGATTTATTCGCCCCAGTGTTTCTCCGTGGGGAGCTCCTGTGCTATTTGTGAAGAAGAAGGATGGTACTATGAGATTGTGCATTGATTATAGGCAATTGAACAAGGTGACCATTAAAAATAAATATCCTTTGCCTAGAATTGATGATCTCTTTGATCAGTTGAAGGGTGCAGCTGTGTTTTCTAAAATTGATCTGAGATCTGGGTACCATCAACTGAGAGTCAGAGCTGAAGATGTTCCGAAGACCGCTTTTCGGACCAGGTATGGGCATTATGAGTTTTTAGTTATGCCTTTTGGTCTGACGAATGCACCTGCAGCTTTTATGGATTTGATGAATAGGGTGTTTAGGCCCTATTTAGATCAGTTTGTAGTGGTCTTCATTGATGATATTCTGGTGTATTCGTGGAATAAAGAGGAACATGACAAGCATTTGCGGATTGTGTTGCAGATTTTGAGAGAGAAGCAGTTATTTGCTAAATTGTCGAAGTGTGAGTTCTGGTTGGATCAAGTCGCTTTTCTCGGACATATTGTTTCAGCTGAAGGCATTAGAGTTGATCCGAGTAAAGTTGAAGCCATTTTAAATTGGAGTCCACCCAAGTCGGTGACAGAGGTTAGAAGTTTTCTGGGTTTGGCAGGCTATTACAGACGGTTTGTGAAAGGGTTTTCTTTGATAGCTACTCCACTCACCAGATTGCTTCGTAAGGGAGTGAGATTTGTGTGGACGGATCAGTGTCAGGCTAGTTTTGAGCAGTTGAGAGATATGTTGACTCAAGCGCCTGTTCTTACTTTACCTGTGGAAGGTAAACCATATGTGATTTTCAGTGATGCTTCACATAGTGGTTTGGGGTGTGTGTTGATGCAAGAAGGTAAAGTTATAGCTTATGCATCTCGACAGTTGAAACCGCATGAGCTTAATTATCCGACTCATGATTTGGAGCTAGCAGCCATTGTGTTTGCATTGAAGATTTGGCGCCACTATCTGTTTGGGGAGAAATGTTTTATCTACACTGATCATAAGAGTTTAAAGTATTTGGGTGTCCAAAAAGAACTCAATCTTCGTCAGAGGAGGTGGTTGGAATTGATTAAAGACTACGACTGCTTGATTGATTATCATCTAGGTAAAGCAAATGTTGTTGCTGATGCCTTAAGTCGGAAGTCTTTAGCTGGTTTAATTGTTTATTCGCTCTCGTTGCTTGTTGAGTTGAGAGCATTGCATGCCAGTTTTGTATCTTGTGATGATGGTGCATTATTGCCACAGTTGCAATTGAAACCAATTTTGTTGGAACAGATCAAAGAGGCTCAGTTGGCTGATGAGAAGATTCAGAGTATTGTTTCAGCTTGCCAGAATGGGAAGACTAGAGATTTTGTGGTGAAAGGTGATGGGAGTCTCTGGTTTAAGAACCGATTGTGTGTACCCGATGATGCTGATTTGAAAAGAGTCATTTTAGAAGAAGCACATCAGTCAGTGTTTGCTATGCATCCGGGTAATACAAAGATGTATCATGATTTGAGACAGCATTACTGGTGGATAGGTTTGAAGAGAGATATTGCTGAGTTTGTATCGAAATGTCTCACATGTCAGAAGGTAAAAGCAGAGCATCAAGTTCCAACCGGGTTGCTTCAACCATTATCAGTGCCAGAATGGAAGTGGGATAGAGTGACGATGGATTTTGTGTCTGGTTTGCCATTGACACAAAGGAAGCATGATGCTATATGGGTGATTGTGGATAGATTGACTAAGACAGCTCATTTCCTTCTGGTTCGGATGGATTACTCTTTGGAGAGATTGGCTGAGCTGTATATCCATGAGATTGTGAAGTTGCATGGTGTTCCAACTTCTTTAGTGTCTGATCGAGATCCCAGGTTTACTTCAAGATTTTGGAAGAGTTTGCATAGTGCTTTGGGTTCTCGATTACACTTCAATACTGCTTTTCATCCACAGACGGATGGACAGTCAGAGAGGGTGATACAGATTATTGAAGACATGTTGAGAAGCTGTGTCATCGATTTCTCTGGAAGTTGGGATAGGTTTTTACCTCTTGTGGAGTTTGCTTACAACAATAGTCACCAATCTAGCATTGGTATGGCACCATTCGAAGCATTGTATGGCAGACGGTGTAGGACACCTCTTTGTTGGAATGAGCTTGGAGATAATAAGTTGATTGGTCCTGATTTGATTCAAGAAACTGAAGAGAAAGTAAAAGTGATACGAGGCAGGTTGAAAGCAGCTTCAGACCGACAGAAGTCTTATGCAGATCTGAAAAGGAGAGACATAGAGTTTGATGTTGGAGATAAGGTATTTCTGAAAGTATCTCCTTGGAAGAAGATTTTGAGGTTCGGTCGGAAAGGGAAATTGAGTCCTCGTTTCATTGGACCGTATGAAGTTTTGGAAAGAGTTGGGCCAGTTGCTTATCGACTCGCTTTGCCACCTGAATTAGATCGTATTCATAACGTATTCCATGTTTCTATGTTGAGGAGATACAGATCGGATCCATCTCATGTGTTGCCGATTGAATCTATCGAGGTGAATCAAGATTTGACGTTTGAAGAGGAACCAGTTGCTATTTTGGCACGTGAAGTGAAAGAGTGGAGGAACAAGAGTGTGCCATTGGTGAAAGTTCTATGAAAGAATCATGGAAAAGAAGAAGCAACTTGGGAAAGTGAACAATCCATGCGAGAGCAATATCCTCAGTTGTTTCAGCTTTGATATCAGGTAATTTCGAGGATGAAATTTTCTTTTTAGAGGGGGAGAATTGTAATATCCTCATATATGCTCTAGAAGTTTTGATTATGTTGTTGTTATTGTTGTTGTTGTTATATTGGATTGAATATATGTGTTAATTGTAAGAGAAAAGAAATTGGGAAAGAAAATAGGGTTTAGAGAGAATGGTATATGTTGTGTATATGATGATATATATAACATATATATTGGTCAAATGAAGAGTCAAGGTGATGGTTAAGTGGAAGAAGATATTTTTGGTTGTTATTGAAATTACTATAAAGGGCATGCATAATGAAAAGAAGTTTAACTATGTTAAAGAGGGCATTTTGGTAATTCTTCTTTTGAAATTGTGTGGTGGAGATTAATAGAGAGTTTGACTTTTATTTTGATCAATTTCCTTTCTTCTTTTCACGTGTGGCCGGCCAACCTAAAGAACAAGAGAGAAAGCAAAGGTTTGATGATATTTTGAGCTCAAATTGAAGAAGTTCAAAGTGGTTAAGTGGAAATCCAAGAAGATTCACTATATTTGGTAAGTTTCTCTTGATTCTTTTAAGTTATTTAAGTTGTTTGTGAGTTGATTGTGGATTTTAAAGTGGGGTTGTGTTGATTGTTATATGTTGGATTTAATTGGTTGTGGTGTTGGTTTTGGATTTGAAGATGATAAGTTAAGAGTGATGTTGGTTTAGGGTTTTGGAAATGGTAAGTGATAAATTATATTGTGTTATTTTGGATTAGGTTTTGGAAGAAAGTGATTTGCTCTAATTTGAGAAGTGAAGAATTCTTGGAGAAAAGGAAGTGTTTAGAGTTGTATAATTGGTGCAAAAGGTAAGTACAAATTATATGGGTACAAACATGCATATGTTGTTTAATCTTAAAACACTTTTGTTTGTAAATGTGATAGAGTATCAAATGAATGTTGGTGATGAAAATATTGTGATGAGCATGTAAAATAATTGCTAATGATGTTGATTATGTCCATTTGAATGAGGTTATGTTGTGTACAATTGTGTTAAGTTAACCAAAAGAAATTTGGCTACATTTAGGGTTTATGCATGAGAGACACGTAATTTGGGGCGGTCGCTATTATTCATGTGCGGTCGCCACTTAGGTCGGGCTTCTGACCGCGAAACCTACTGTAATAAGGTTTCATCTTTTGATTGTGAAGTGCGGTCGCGACTTAGGTCGGGCTTCTGGCCGCGAAACCTACTGTAATAAGGTTTCATCTTGTAATTGTATGGGGCGGTCGTATTCAGGTGAGGCGCGACCGCTAGAAAGGTTCTGTTCACCTTATTAGAAGCAATCTAATCCTACAACAAGATTCTCAAATACATGTTAAATAGATCATCCATTTGAGTTGTCAAGGATCAAAATAGATATCATTTGTCTAACATCATTGTTGAATCATGAAATGTGAGATGATATGGAATTGATAATGCATATGATATTACATGAACAAGGTTATGTATTGTGTATTGTGAGGCTTGTGAATGGTGATGTGTATTATGAATAATGTACTTTGAAATGTGATACTAATAATGCTATATACACAATATGAATTGAGATATGAAATGCTATAAAGCCATTGTGATTGGTTATGATGGTTCAATTGAAAGATATATGGCATGTTTGCCTAATTGATGAGAATTGAGAATGATATGTAAATGAATTGTGTGGCTAATGTGTTATTCCATTTTCAGAGTATGTTATTGGTGGCATGCCTAATGATAGTAACAATCTCTTGAAGTTAGGTTGGATTGAATCCTTGAAGCCTAATTGAGATGTTACAACCCTTGAAGCTAGGTTGGGTGGGTTCTTGAAGCCAAGTTGGGTTGAAGCTTAGCATGCTTTGCTCCCCTTGAAGCTTGGTTGAACTTAATCCTTGAAGCCTATTTGGGTATATGATAATGATAGATGTGATAACAAAACCAAAGCATTAACTCTGAAAATTCGAATAGCATATTAGTGTGTCTTGGGCCCAATGCTTGTCTTTGTTTAATGTGAGTCATGATTTGTTTAATGTTGTTCATGAATGGTTAAATGAATAACTAATGAGGCATATGAAATGTAAAGGTATGTTGTTAGCCTTGCATATATGATGTTACATGTATAATACGGATTGAGAATTGGCATTTCATTGCACTGAAGCATAACACTAGCACATTTTGTCTTACTAAGCCGTTGGCTTAGCGCGAAAGTGTTTGATCGCGCAGGTAATCGAGTTGAACCCGAGAGTTCTTCGAGACCGAGTGAGAGTAGACAGTGAAGAGTTGATTTTGGGAACTTAAAGATCAGAGGAGACTTGCCAATCATGTATAACTCTCTTATATTTTGTAAAGTTTTGTTTATAATGTAAATATATGTATATTTGTAAAAATTGATTTAAATGCTTTCATATATGTAACTATTTTATAAAATTCCGCTGCGTATTAACTAAATGTATATATATATCTATTTTATTTTTTATTACAAGCTAATTACTTATTTACTAAAATGCATAATGAGAAAGATGATGGTATCTTTTAAAATGTTTTGAATGTTAAGAAAATCCGTAGCATCCCTATGTTTAGTGCATGTGTACTACATTGTGGTGTTTGTAGTGTGCATGTATTGAATGTGGGGGTGTTACAAGTAGTACCTATAAAATCTTCGGCTCCATACTTTCTCAGTTTGTCATAGTGCCTCACGGATACTAAAGGCTGAGGGGGTGGTGGTTGCACTGGTGCTTGCCTCAAAGCGTCAACCACATGCCTAATCCAAACTGGCGGAACCTCCTCCCCAGCTGGTCTACCTGACACCGAAGCAGGTGCCTCCCCAGCACTATCAATTCTAGCTCCATCCTCAGGAGCAACACTCTCCGCACTTCCCTCAACTGACTGACGCAAATGAGGATCCATCACAACCTAAGTCTGCAAACACAGCAGATTACATCTTATTAAAGATCAGAGATTGCCAATCCCAAACATGTATGTTATCCAAAAATTCACTTTTTAAGTAAAAATATTCTTTTTATTACATTTTACCTAGGTTGAGAATCTCAAACCTAGGCTCTGATACCAAAACAATTGTAACACCCCCACACCCGGTACAAGCACACTACTACACCACAATGTAGCATACGTGCACCGAACATAGAGATGCTACTGCTTTCCTTAACATTTAAAACTTTTTAGAAGATACTATAATCTTTATCTTATCCATTATAGAAAATAGGTCATTAACTTGTAATATAAAACAAACTAGATATACAGATACATTTAATTAGTACATAGCGGAAGTTATAAAATATTTGCATTATATGAAAACATTTAAATTCATATTTACAAATATACATATATTTATTTTCTAAACAATATTTTACAAAACATAAAGAAATTATACATGATTGGCAGCTTTCTCTGATCTTTAAGTTCCAAATAAACTCTTCAATTTCTACTCTCACTCGGTCTCGAGGAGCTCTCAGGTTCAACTCTGTTACCTGCTCGATTAAACACTATCGCGCTAAGCCAAGGGCTTAGTAAGACAAATCATGCCAATATTATGTTTAATGCAATGCAATGCCACACAAATTATCAATAAAGGCTATTTCATAAGTGAAAAGCTAACATCACACCTTTGCATCTCACCAATCATAATCATATGAGCACACCACATTTCAACATTTTTCCATAACCTTATTAGTCAACCATTTTACCATTCATGACTCACATTAAGCAAAGACAAGCATGGGCCCAAAACGCACTAATATACCATTCAATTTTCAGAGTTAATGCTTTGGTTTTGTTATCACATTTATCAATATCATCAACCCAACTAGGCTTCAAGGTTTAGGTTCAACCAAGCTTCAAGGGGAGCAAAGCATGCTAAGCATCAACCCAACTTGGCTTCAAGAACCAACCCAACCTAGCTTCAAGGGTGGTAACATCTCAATTAGGCTTCAAGGATTCAATCCAACCTAACTTCAAGAGATTGTTACACTTATTAGGCATGCCACCAACAACAAACTCTGAAAATGGAATAGCACATTAGCCACACAATTCATTTATTATTCAATTATCATTTCCATTCTCAATTCTTATCATCATTTAGGCAAACATGCCTTATTCCTTTCAATTGAATCATCATAGCCAACCACAATGGCTTTACAACTCAATTCACAATATATCACTCTTCATTATTCAAATACACATGTATAACAACAATTATATTTGACATCAATGAAGTCAACATGGCATTGGACATTCTTTAAGCAAACATACCTCAATCATATCATTTCCATTGTTATAACTCATAACATTAATTCCATATTAAGGTAAATCATCATCAATAATCACATTATATTCCACATAGCATCATTCATAATATCAACATCTCATTCCACATTATACACAACATATCATTATTCATAATATCAACATCTCATTCCACATTATACACAACATATCATCAATATGAGCAAATGTAGATTAAATCCCAACATTATATGATTGTATGCAATTATGTACTTTGTACTTACCTCAATCACAATTCAAATAACTCTAAACACTTCCCTTTTCCAAAATTCTTCACTTTCCAAAATTAGGGCAAATCACCTTCTTTCAAAACCTAATCCAAGGAATGATACAATTCATCAATTCCAATACAATTTACCACTTAATAACTTCTTACTAAACCCTTAAATCTCAAAATTACACTTCAACATCATACATTAGAGACCACGGTCGTGGCCACCACAACCCCCACGGGCGTGGGGTACAAAACGGTTCTGCCCTTTTTTCTTCACTCCACCACGGCCATGGCTACAATTGGCTATGGATGGCCATGGCCATGGCACCCCAAGACCACGGGCGTGGCATCCAGAAGGCTACTGCCTTGGGCCAACTTCTCACTTCCAAAGCCTACAACTCCACCAAACACCAACAACAAGCAAGGCTATGAAAATAAACAAGCAAACTCAAATTAAACTTCATATAACACCTCAAAACCCTAAAACCAATTCAACTTCAACACTTCTAAAATCAACAACAATCCAACTTCTTAACTTAAAACCAATTTAAACACTTGAAAACACATCACAAACACATCTCATCATCAAATCAACAAACCCTAATTCATTTCAAACACCACTTCAAAAGAATAGAAGAAATCAAGGAAAAGATCTTACCTCAAATGAAGAAATTTCACAAATCTTTAACCAAATCCTTTGATTCCTCTTCAAGTTGCTTCTAGCATCAAGAACACCTCTCTCACTTTCTCCTTTCTTGAATGGCCGGCCAAGAATGCAAAGAAAAGACAAAATGAAGACAAGTCAACCTCTTCTTCTTCTTTAAATCTCCACCATGCAATCCAACAAGGAGAAATTACTTAATTGCCCTTAACCATTAAACTAATCTTTTGTCTCTTATATGCCCAAATAAGTAATTTCACATGCCACCTAAAAATATCCTCTTGCTTTGACCAACCCTTTTGACTTAGGTATATGTTAATTATATCATCATATAAACAACATATAAACTTGTCTCTAAACCCTCTTTCTTTCCCAAAACAAATATACATAAGCATTCTCTTCTCAATTCCTTTTCTTATCACTTAATATATACATTCAATCACATTTTAAATCAACAATAACAACAACAACAACAACAAAATCAAAACTTCTAGGGCATACATGAGGATATTACAATTCTCCCCCTCTAAAAAGAAATTTCGTCCTCGAAATTACCTGATATCAAGGTTGAAACAACTGAGGATATTGCTCTCGCATCGATTGTTCACTTTCCCAAGTTGCTTCTTCCTTTGTATGGTTCTTCCATAGAATCTTCACCAATGGCACTCTCTTGTTCCTCAATTCTTTCACTTCACGTGCCAAAATAGCAACTGGTTCTTCCTCAAATGTCAAATCTGAGCTCACTTCAATAGACTCAATTGGCAACACGTGAGATGGATCCGATCTGTATCTTCTCAACATAGAAACATGAAATACATTATGAATATGATCCAACTCAGGTGGCAAAGCGAGTCGATAAGCAACTGGCCCAATCCTTTCTAGAACTTCATACGGTCCAATGAAACGAGGACTTAATTTCCCTTTTCGACCGAACCTCAAGATTTTCTTCCAAGGAGATACTTTCAAAAATACCTTATCTCCAATATCAAACTCTATGTCTCTTCTTTTCAGATTTGCATAAGACTTCTGTCGGTCTGAAGCTGCTTTTAACCTGTCCCGAATCAACTTCACTTTCTCTTCAGTTTCTTTAACCAAATCAGGCCCAATTAACTTACTTTCACCAATTTCATTCCAACATAGAGGTGTTCTACACCGTCTACCATACAATGCTTCAAATGGTGCCATACCAATGCTAGATTGGTCACTGTTGTCGTAAGCAAACTCCACAAGAGGTAGAAATCTGTCCCAACTTCCAGAGAAATCAATGACACAGCTTCTCAACATGTCCTCGATAATCTGTATCACCCTCTCTGACTGTCCATCCGACTGTGGATGAAAAGCAGTGCTGAAGTGCAGTCGAGAACCCAAAGCTCCATGCAAACTCTTCCAAAACCTGGAAGTAAACCGGGAATCTCGATCAGACACTATAGAAGTTGGAACACCATGCAACATTACAATCTCATGGATATACATCTCAGCTAATCTCTCTAAAGAGTAATCCATTCGAACCGGAAGAAAATGAGCTGTCTTAGTCAATCTATCCACAATCACCCAAATAGCATCATGTTTCCTTTGTGTCATTGGCAAACCAGACACAAAATCCATTGTTACTTTTTCCCAATTCCATTCTGGCACTGACAAAGGTTGAAGCAACCCGGTTGGAACTTGATGCTCTGCTTTTACCTTCTGACAGGTAAGACATTTCAATACAAACTCCGCTATATCTCTCTTCATACCAGACCACCAGTAATGTTGCTTCAAATCATGATACATCTTGGTATTACCCGGATGCATAGCAAACACTGACTGATGTGCTTCTTCCAAAATGATCCTTTTCAAATCAGCATCATCGGATACACACAATCTGTTCTTAAACCAGAGACTTCCATCACCTTTCACAATAAAATCTCTACTCTTTCCATTCTGACAATCTGAAATAATCTTCTGAATCTTCTTATCAGCCAACTGAGCCTCTTTAATCTGATTCAACAAAACTGGTTTCACATGCAACTATGCTAACAATGCACCATCATCACAAGATACAAAACTAGCACACAATGCTCTCAACTCAACAAGCAACGAGAGCGAGTAAACAGTTAAACCAGCTAAAGACTTCCGACTCAAGGCATCAGCAACAACATTTGCTTTACCTGGATGATAATCAATCAAGCAGTCGTAGTCTTTAATCAATTCCAACCATCTCCTCTGTCGAAGATTGAGCTCCTTCTGAACCCCCAAATACTTCAAACTCTTATGATCAGTGTAGATGAAACATTTCTCCCCAAACAGATAGTGGCGCCAAATCTTCAAGGCAAAAACAATGGCTGCCAATTCCAAATCATGGGTCGGATAATTAAGCTCATGCGGTTTCAACTGTCTAGATGCATAAGCTATAACTTTACCTTCCTGCATCAGCACACAACCTAAACCACTATGTGAAGCATCACTGAAAATCACATATGGTTTGCCTTCCAAAGGTAAAGTAAGAACAGGTGCTTGAGTCAGCATATCTCTCAACTGCTCAAAGCTAGCCTGACACTGATCCGACCATACAAATCTCACTCCCTTACGAAGCAATCTGGTGAGTGGAGTAGCTATCAAATAAAATCCTTTCACAAACCGTCGGTAATAGCCTGCCAAACCCAGAAAACTTCTAACTTCAGTCACAGACTTGGGTGGACTCCAATTCAAAATAGCTTCAACTTTACTCGGATCAACTCTAATGCCTTCTGCTGAAACAATATGTCCGAGAAAAGTGACTTGATCCAACCAGAACTCACACTTCGACAATTTGGCAAACAACTGCTTCTCTCTCAAAATCTGCAGCACAATCCGTAAATGCTTGTCATGTTCCTCTTTATTTCGCGAATACACCAGAATATCGTCAATGAAGACCACTACAAACTGATCCAGATAGGGCCTAAACACTCTATTCATCAAATCCATAAAAGCTGCAGGTGCATTCGTCAGACCAAAAGGCATAACTAGAAATTCATAATGCCCATACCTGGTCCGAAAAGCTGTCTTCGGAACATCTTCAGTTCTGACTCTCAGCTGATGGTACCCAGATCTCAAATCAATTTTAGAAAACACTGACGCTCCCTTCAATTGATCAAAGAGATCATCAATTCTAGGCAAAGGATATTTATTTTTAATAGTCACCTTGTTCAATTGCCTGTAATCGATGCATAATCTCATAGTACCATCCTTCTTCTTCACAAAAAGCACAGGAGCTCCCCAAGGAGAAACACTGGGGCGAATAAATTCTTTATCCAACAACTCCTGTAATTGCACTTTTAACTCCCTCAACTCTACTGGCGCCATTCTATACGGAGTAATAGAGATAGGAGTGGTATCAGGCAACAATTCAATACCAAACTCCACCTCTCTCTCCGGAGGCAACCCTGGCAACTCCTCCGGAAATACATCTGGAAACTCTGCAACTGTGGCAATGCTATCAATAGGAGAACCTCTTACTCTAGTATCTACCACATGAGCAAGATAGGCTTCACATCCCTTTCTAATCAACCTCCTGGCTGCAACAGCTGAAACAAACAAAGATGCTAACTGTTCCTGCTCATTAGATACTATCACCTCTCTACCATCAACAGTTCTCAAAGTCACAACTTTCTTTTTACAATCCACCACAGCTCCATGTCTGGATAACCAATCCATGCCTAGGATCACATCATATTCCTTAAATGGCATTTCAATCAAGTCTCCAAGAAATTCCTCACCCTGTACCACTACTGCACTATCCCGATGCACTTTATTAACAATCACACTATGCCCTAACGGATTTGTCACCAATACACCAAATCCTAGGGACTCAGCATGCATATCAGACACAGGCAAAACAGATGCACTAATATATGAATGCGTGGAACCCGGATCAACCAAAGCAAGAACAGAAAAACCAAATAAAGAAAAAGTACCAGCTATGACTGCCGAAGCATCCGGCTGCCTCTGCATAACATAAATCCTCTGGGAAGATCTAGCCTCCTCTGGTCTACTCTCCCTGGATGTAGAACCTTCTCTAGCACTGAACCCAGATCTTCCTCCTCGGCTAAAACCCCTGCCTCCTCGACCTCCCCTCATACTAGGTCGAGAAGCTGCAGTATCAACTGACATTTGCTCTTGCCTCTCAGGACAATATCTCACAAAGTGATAAGGCGATCCACATCTGAAGCATACCCCTGCTACACCAGTCTTCCAACAAGGACCACCATGTGGCCTACCACAATGAATGCAGATGGGAAGAGTGGATCTCTGAATCATTGGGGTCGGAGCGCTTGCCACTGAAGCTGTAGGTCTAAATCTCTGTCTCTGGAACTGCACTGACCTACCAGCTGTTCTTTGACTTCTACTGACCCGAGGAACAAAACTACTTTTACCTCTTTTTGTAGAAGAAGACCCTGCCTCAAACTGGGGCCTCCTAACCCTAACCTCTTCCTCTGAAGCAGCTGCAATACCCTGAGCTCGCTCCACACTCCGAGCCGCTGCCACAAGCTGAGAAAAATCATGATATCTGAATCCAGCTACCAGACACATGATAGAGGGCCTCAACCCCTCCTCAAACCTCCTACATCTATCTATCTCATCTGATATTATGCCTCCAGCATACTGACTTAATCGAATAAACTCAATCTCATATTCAGTTACGGTCCGGTGATCTTGCTTCAAATCTAGAAACTCTGTTTTCTTCCCATCTTTATACTCCCTTGGAGTATACATCAATTCAAATTCTCTCAGAAAGTCAGCATATGACAAGGTTGGTGGATCATCCATAGAATGAGGCACTGTCTTCCACCAACTATATGCATCCTTTTGCAACAAAGATCTTGCATAGTCAAACTTTTCCTCTGAGGTGGCTTGCAACTGAACAAATATTCTCTGTATTTTTTCTAACCACTGCTCAGCCACTGCTGGATCAGTAGTGTAATATCCTCATATATGCTCTAGAAGTTTTGATTATGTTGTTGTTATTGTTGTTGTTGTTATATTGGATTGAATATATGTGTTAATTGTAAGAGAAAAGAAATTGGGAAAGAAAATAGGGTTTAGAGAGAATGGTATATGTTGTGTATATGATGATATATATAACATATATATTGGTCAAATGAAGAGTCAAGGTGATGGTTAAGTGGAAGAAGATATTTTTGGTTGTTATTGAAATTACTATAAAGGGCATGCATAATGAAAAGAAGTTTAACTATGTTAAAGAGGGCATTTTGGTAATTCTTCTTTTGAAATTGTGTGGTGGAGATTAATAGAGAGTTTGACTTTTATTTTGATCAATTTCCTTTCTTCTTTTCACGTGTGGCCGGCCAACCTAAAGAACAAGAGAGAAAGCAAAGGTTTGATGATATTTTGATCTCAAATGGAAGAAGTTCTAAGTGGTTAAGTGGAAATCCAAGAAGATTCACTATATTTGGTAAGTTTCTCTTGATTCTTTTAAGTTATTTAAGTTGTTTGTGAGTTGATTGTGGATTTTAAAGTGGGGTTGTGTTGATTGTTATATGTTGGATTTAATTGGTTGTGGTGTTGGTTTTGGATTTGAAGATGATAAGTTAAGAGTGATGTTGGTTTAGGGTTTTGGAAATGGTAAGTGATAAATTATATTGTGTTATTTTGGATTAGGTTTTGGAAGAAAGTGATTTGCTCTAATTTGAGAAGTGAAGAATTCTTGGAGAAAAGGAAGTGTTTAGAGTTGTATAATTGGTGCTAAAGGTAAGTACAAATTATATGGGTACATTCATGCATATGTTGTTTAATCTTAAAACACTTTTGTTTGTAAATGTGATAGAGTATCAAATGAATGTTGGTGATGAAAATATTGTGATGAGCATGTAAAATAATTGCTAATGATGTTGATTATGTCCATTTGAATGAGGTTATGTTGTGTACAATGTGTGTTAAGATAACCAAAAGAAATTTGGCTACATTTAGGGTTTATGCATGAGAGACACGTAATTTGGGGCAGTCGCTATTATTCATGTGCGGTTGCTATTATTCATGTGCGGTCACGACTTAGGTCGGGCTTCTGACCGCAAAACCTACTGTAATAAGGTTTCATCTTTTGATTGTGAAGTGCGGTCGCGACTTAGGTCGGGCTTCTGGCCGCGAAACCTACTGTAATAAGGTTTCATCTTGTAATTGTATGGGGCGGTCGTATTCAGGTGAGGCGCGACCGCTAGAAAGGTTCTGTTCACCTTATTGGAAGCAATCTAATCCTACAACAAGATTCTCAAATACATGTTAAATAGATCATCCATTTGAGTTGTCAAGGATCAAAATAGATATCATTTGTCTAACATCATTGTTGAATCATGAAATGTGAGATGATATGGAATTGATAATGCATATGATATTACATGAACAAGGTTATGTATTGTGTATTGTGAGGCTTGTGAATGGTGATGTGTATTATGAATAATGTACTTTGAAATGTGATACTAATAATGCTATATACACAATATGAATTGAGATATGAAATGCTATAAAGCCATTGTGATTGGCTATGATGGTTCAATTGAAAGATATATGGCATGTTTGCCTAATTGATGAGAATTGAGAATGATATGTAAATGAATTGTGTGGCTAATGTGTTATTCCATTTTCAGAGTATGTTATTGGTGGCATGCCTAATGATAGTAACAATCTCTTGAAGTTAGGTTGGATTGAATCCTTGAAGCCTAATTGAGATGTTACAACCCTTGAAGCTAGGTTGGGTTGGTTCTTGAAGCCAAGTTGGGTTGAAGCTTAGCATGCTTTGCTCCCCTTGAAGCTTGGTTGAACTTAATCCTTGAAGCCTAGTTGGGTATATGATAATGATAGATGTGATAACAAAACCAAAGCATTAACTCTGAAAATTCGAATAGCATATTAGTGTGTCTTGGGCCCAATGCTTGTCTTTGTTTATTGTGAGTCATGATTTGTTTAATGTTGTTCATGAATGGTTAAATGAATAACTAATGAGGCATATGAAATGTAAAGGTATGTTGTTAGCCTTGCATATATGATGTTACATGTATAATACGGATTGAGAATTGGCATTGCATTGCACTGAAGCATAACACTAGCACATTTTGTCTTATTAAGCCGTTGGCTTAGCGCGATAGTGTTTGATCGCGCAGGTAACCGAGTTGAACCCGAGAGTTCTTCGAGACCGAGTGAGAGTAGACAGTGAAGAGTTGATTTTGGGAACTTAAAGATCAGAGGAGACTTGCCAATCATGTATAACTCTCTTATATTTTGTAAAGTTTTGTTTATAATGTAAATATATGTATATTTGTAAAAATTGATTTAAATGCTTTCATATATGTAACTATTTTATAAAATTCCGCTGCGTATTAACTAAATGTATATATATATCTATTTTATTTTGTATTACAAGCTAATTACTTATTTACTAAAATGCATAATGAGAAAGATGATGGTATCTTTTAAAATGTTTTGAATGTTAAGAAAATCCGTAGCATCCCTATGTTTAGTGCATGTGTACTACATTGTGGTGTTTGTAGTGTGCATGTATTGAATGTGGGGGTGTTACAAGTAGTACCTATAAAATCTTCGGCTCCATACTTTCTCAGTTTGTCATAGTGCCTCACGGATACTAAAGGCTGAGGGGGTGGTGGTTGCACTGGTGCTTGCCTCAAAGCGTAAACCACATGCCTAATCCAAACTGGCGGAACCTCCTCCCCAGCTGGTCTACCCGACACCGAAGCAGGTGCCTCCCCAGCACTATCAATTCTAGCTCCATCCTCAGGAGCAACACTCTCTGCACTTCCCTCAACTGACTGACACGAATGAGGATCCATCACAACCTAAGTCTGCAAACACAGCAGATTACATCTTATTAAAGATCAGAGATTGCCAATCCCAAACATGTATGTTATCCAAAAATTCACTTTTTAAGTAAAAATATTCTTTTTATTACATTTTACCTAGGTTGAGAATCTCAAACCTAGGCTCTGATACCAAAACAATTGTAACACCCCCACACCCGGTACAAGCACACTACTACACCACAATGTAGCATACGTGCACCGAACATAGAGATGCTACTGCTTTCCTTAACATTTAAAACTTTTTAGAAGATACTATAATCTTTATCTTATCCATTATAGAAAATAGGTCATTAACTTGTAATATAAAACAAACTAGATATACAGATACATTTAATTAGTACACAGCGGACGCTATAAAATATTTACATTATATGAAAACATTTAAATTCATATTTACAAATATACATATATTTATTTTCTAAACTATATTTTACAAAACATAAAGAAATTATACATGATTGGCAGCTTTCTCTGATCTTTAAGTTCCAAATAAACTCTTCAATTTCTACTCTCACTCGGTCTCGAGCAGCTCTCAGGTTCAACTCTGTTACCTGCGCGATTAAACACTATCGCGCTAAGCCAAGGGCTTAGTAAGACAAATCATGCCAATATTATGTTTAATGCAATGCAATGCCACACAAATTATCAATAAAGGCTATTTCATAAATGAAAAGCTAACATCACACCTTTGCATCTCACCAATCATAATCATATGAGCACACCACATTTCAACATTTTTCCATAACCTTATTAGTCAACCATTTTACCATTCATGACTCACATTAAGCAAAGACAAGCATGGGCCCAAAACGCACTAATATACCATTCAATTTTCAGAGTTAATGCTTTGGTTTTGTTATCACATTTATCAATATCATCAACCCAACTAGGCTTCAAGGATTAGGTTCAACCAAGCTTCAAGGGGAGCAAAGAATGCTAAGCATCAACCCAACTTGGCTTCAAGAACCAACCCAACCTAGCTTCAAGGGTGGTAACATCTCAATTAGGCTTCAAGGATTCAATCCAACCTAACTTCAAGAGATTGTTACACTTATTAGGCATGCCACCAACAACAAACTCTGAAAATGGAATAGCACATTAGCCACACAATTCATTTATTATTCAATTATCATTTCCATTCTCAACTCTTATCATCATTTAGGCAAACATGCCTTATTCCTTTCAATTGAATCATCATAGCCAACCACAATGGCTTTACAACTCAATTCACAATATATCACTCTTCATTATTCAAATACACATGTATAACAACAATTATATTTGACATCAATGAAGTCAACATGGCATTGAACATTCTTTAAGCAAACATACCTCAATCATATCATTTCCATTGTTATAACTCATAACATTAATTCCATATTAAGGTAAATCATCATCAATAATCACATTATATTCCACATAGCATCATTCATAATATCAACATCTCATTCCACATTATACACAACATATCATTATTCATAATATCAACATCTCATTCCACATTATACACAACATATCATCAATATGAGCAAATGTAGATTAAATCCCAACATTATATGATTGTATGCAATTATGTACTTTGTACTTACCTCAATCACAATTCAAATAACTCTAAACACTTCCCTTTTCCAAAATTCTTCACTTTCCAAAATTAGGGCAAATCACCTTCTTTCAAAACCTAATCCAAGGAATGATACAATCCATCAATTCCAATACAATTTACCACTTAATAACTTCTTACTAAACCCTTAAATCTCAAAATTACACTTCAACATCATACATTAGAGACCACGGTCGTGGCCACCACAACATCCACGGGCGTGGGGTACAAAACGGTTCTGCCCTTTTTTCTTCACTCCACCACGGCCATGGCTACAATTGGCTATGGATGGCCACGGCCATGGCACCCCAAGACCACGGGCGTGGCATCCAGAAGGCTACTGCCTTGGGCCAACTTCTCACTTCCAAAGCCTACAACTCCACCAAACACCAACAACAAGCAAGGCTATGAAAATAAACAAGCAAACTCAAATTAAACTTCATATAACACTTCAAAACCCTAAAACCAATTCAACTTCAAAACTTCTAAAATCAACAACAATCCAACTTCTTAACTTAAAACCAATTTAAACACTTAAAAACACATCACAAACACATCTCATCATCAAATCAACAAACCCTAATTCATTTCAAACACCACTTCAAAAGAATAGAAGAAATCAAGGAAAAGATCTTACCTCAAATGAAGAAATTTCACAAATCTTTAACCAAATCCTTTGATTCCTCTTCAAGTTGCTTCTAGCATCAAGAACACCTCTCTCACTTTCTCCTTTCTTGAATGGCCGGCCAAGAATGCAAAGAAAAGACAAAATGAAGACAAGTCAACCTCTTCTTCTTCTTTAAATCTCCACCATGCAATCCAACAAGGAGAAATTACTTAATTGCCCTTAACCATTAAACTAATCTTTTGTCTCTTATATGCCCAAATAAGTAATTTCACATGCCACCTAAAAATATCCTCTTGCTTTGACCAACCCTTTTGACTTAGGTATATGTTAATTATATCATCATATAAACAACATATAAACTTGTCTCTAAACCCTCTTTCTTTCCCAAAACAAATATACATAAGCATTCTCTTCTCAATTCCTTTTCTTATCACTTAATATATACATTCAATCACATTTTAAATCAACAATAACAACAACAACAACAACAAAATCAAAACTTCTAGGGCATACATGAGGATATTACAATTCTCCCCCTCTAAAAAGAAATTTCGTACTCGAAATTACCTGATATCAAGGTTGAAACAACTGAGGATATTGCTCTCGCATCGATTGTTCACTTTCCCAAGTTGCTTCTTCCTTTGTATGGTTCTTCCATAGAACCTTCATCAATGGCACTCTCTTGTTCCTCAATTCTTTCACTTCACGTGCCAAAATAGCAACTGGTTCTTCCTCAAATGTCAAATCTGAGCTCACTTCGATAGACTCAATTGGCAACACGTGAGATGGATCCGATCTGTATCTTCTCAACATAGAAACATGAAATACATTATGAATACGATCCAACTCAGGTGGCAAAGCGAGTCGATAAGCAACTGGCCCAATCCTTTCTAGAACTTCATACGGTCCAATGAAACGAGGACTTAATTTCCCTTTTCCACCGAACCTCAAGATTTTCTTCCAAGGAGATACTTTCAAAAATACCTTATCTCCAATATCAAACTCTATGTCTCTTCTTTTCAGATCTGCATAAGACTTCTGTCGGTCTGAAGCTGCTTTTAACCTGTCCCGAATCAACTTCACTTTCTCTTCAGTTTCTTTAACCAAATCAGGCCCAATTAACTTACTTTCACCAATTTCATTCCAACATAGAGGTGTTCTACACCGTCTACCATACAATGCTTCAAATGGTGCCATACCAATGCTAGATTGGTGACTGTTGTTGTAAGCAAACTCCACAAGAGGTAGAAATCTGTCCCAACTTCCAGAGAAATCAATGACACAGCTTCTCAACATGTCCTCGATAATCTGTATCACCCTCTATGACTGTCCATCCTACTGTGGATGAAAAGCAGTGCTGAAGTGCAGTCGAGAACCTAAAGCTCCATGCAAACTCTTCCAAAACCTGGAAGTAAACCGGGAATCTCGATCAGACACTATAGAAGTTGGAACACCATGCAACTTTACAATCTCATGGATATACATCTCAGCTAATCTCTCCAAAGAGTAATCCATTCGAACCGGAAGAAAATGAGCTGTCTTAGTCAATCTATCCACAATCACCCAAATAGCATCATGTTTCCTTTGTGTCATTGGCAAACCAGACACAAAATCCATTGTTACTTTTTCCCACTTCCATTCTGGCACTGACAAAGGTTGAAGCAACCCGGTTGGAACTTGATGCTCTGCTTTTACCTTCTGACAGGTAAGACATTTCAATACAAACTCCGCTATATCTCTTCATACCAGACCACCAGTAATGTTGCTTCAAATCATGATACATCTTGGTATTACCCGGATGCATAGCAAACACTGACTGATGTGCTTCTTCCAAAATGATCCTTTTCAAATCAGCATCATCGGATACACACAATCTGTTCTTAAACCAGAGACTTCCATCACCTTTCACAACAAAATCTCTACTCTTTCCATTCTGACAATCTGAAATAATCTTCTGAATCTTCTTATCAGCCAACTGAGCCTCTTTAATCTGATTCAACAAAACTGGTTTCACATGCAACTATGCTAACAATGCACCATCATCACAAGATACAAAACTAGCACACAATGCTCTCAACTCAACAAGCAACGAGAGCGAGTAAACAGTTAAACCAGCTAAAGACTTCCTACTCAAGGCATCAGCAACAACATTTGCTTTACCTGGATGATAATCAATCAAGCAGTCGTAGTCTTTAATCAATTCCAACCATCTCCTCTGTCGAAGATTGAGCTCCTTCTGAACCCCCAAATACTTCAAACTCTTGTGATCAGTGTAGATGAAACATTTCTCCCCAAACAGATAGTGGCGCCAAATCTTCAAGGCAAAAACAATGGCTGCCAATTCCAAATCATGGGTCGGATAATTAAGCTCATGCGGTTTCAACTGTCTAGATGCATAAGCTATAACTTTACCTTCCTGCATCAGCACACAACCTAAACCACTATGTGAAGCATCACTGAAAATCACATATGGTTTGCCTTCCAAAGGTAAAGTAAGAACAGGCGCTTGAGTTAGCATATCTCTCAACTGCTCAAAGCTAGCTTGACACTGATCCGACCATACAAATCTCACTCCCTTACGAAGCAATCTGGTGAGTGGAGTAGCTATCAAAGAAAATCCTTTCACAAACTGTCGGTAATAGCCTGCCAAACCCAGAAAACTTCTAACTTCAGTCACAGACTTGGGTGGACTCCAATTTAAAATAGCTTCAACTTTACTCGGATCAACTCTAATGCCTTCTGCTGAAACAATATGTCCGAGAAAAGTGACTTGATCCAACCAGAACTCACACTTCGACAATTTGGCAAACAACTGCTTCTCTCTCAAAATCTGCAGCACAATCCGTAAATGCTTGTCATGTTCCTCTTTATTTCGCGAATACACCAGAATATCATCAATGAAGACCACTACAAACTGATCCAGATAGGGCCTAAACACTCTATTCATCAAATCCATAAAAGCTGCAGGTGCATTCGTCAGACCAAGAGGCATAACTAGAAATTCATAATGCCCATACCTGGTCCGAAAAGCTGTCTTCGGAACATCTTCAGTTCTGACTCTCAGCTGATGGTACCCAGATCTCAAATCAATTTTAGAAAACACTGACGCTCCCTTCAATTGATCAAAGAGATCATCAATTCTAGGCAAAGGATATTTATTTTTAATAGTCACCTTGTTCAATTGCCTATAATCGATGCATAATCTCATAGTACCATCCTTCTTCTTCACAAAAAGCATAGGAGCTCCCCAAGGAGAAACACTGGGGCGAATAAATCCTTTATCAAACAACTCCTGTAATTGCACTTTTAACTCCCTCAACTCTACTGGCGCCATTCTATACGGAGTAATAGAGATAGGAGTGATATCAGGCAACAATTCAATACCAAACTCCACCTCTCTCTCCGGAGGCAACCCTGGCAACTCCTCCGGAAATACATCTGGAAACTCTGCAACTGTGGCAATGCTATCAATAGGAGAACCTCTTACTCTAGTATCTACCACATGAGCAAGATAGGCTTCACATCCCTTTCTAATCAACCTCCTGGCTGCAACAGCTGAAACAAACAAAGATGCTAACTGTTCCTGCTCATTAGATACTATCACCTCTCTACCATCAACAGTTCTCAAAGTCACAACTTTCTTTTTACAATCCACCACAGCTCCATGTGTGGATAACCAATCCATGCCTAGGATCACATCATATTCCTTAAATGGCATTTCAATCAAGTCTCCAAGAAATTCCTCACCCTGTACCACTACTGCACTATCCCGGTGCACTTTATTAACAATCACACTATGCCCTAACGGATTTGTCACCAATACACCAAATCCTAGGGACTCAGCATGCATATCAGACACAGGCAAAACATATGCACTAATATATGAATGTGTGGAACCCGGATCAACCAAAGCAAGAACAGAAAAACCAAATAAAGAAAAAGTACCAGCTATGACTGCCGAAGCATCCGGCTGCCTCTGCATAACATAAATCCTCTGGGAAGATCCAGCCTCCTCTGGTCTACTCTCCCTGGATGTAGAACCTCCTCTAGCACTGAACCCAGATCTTCCTCCTCGGCTAAAACCCCTGCCTCCTTGACCTCCCCTCACACTAGGTCGAGAAGCTGCAGTATCAACTGACATTTGCTCTTGCCTCTCAGGACAATATCTCACAAAGTGATAAGGCGATCCACATCTGAAGCATACCCCTGCTACACCAGTCTTCCAACAAGGACCACCATGTCAGTATCAACTGACATTAAGTTCCAAATAAACTCTTCAATTTCTACTCTCACTCGGTCTCGAGCAGCTCTCAGGTTCAACTCTGTTACCTGCGCGATTAAACACTATCGCGCTAAGCCAAGGGCTTAGTAAGACAAATCATGCCAATATTATGTTTAATGCAATGCAATGCCACACAAATTATCAATAAAGGCTATTTCATAAGTGAAAAGCTAACATCACACCTTTGCATCTCACCAATCATAATCATATGAGCACACCACATTTCAACATTTTTCCATAACCTTATTAGTCAACCATTTTACCATTCATGACTCACATTAAGCAAAGACAAGCATGGGCCCAAAACGCACTAATATACCATTCAATTTTCAGAGTTAATGCTTTGGTTTTGTTATCACATTTATCAATATCATCAACCCAACTAGGCTTCAAGGATTAGGTTCAACCAAGCTTCAAGGGGAGCAAAGAATGCTAAGCATCAACCCAACTTGGCTTCAAGAACCAACCCAACCTAGCTTCAAGGGTGGTAACATCTCAATTAGGCTTCAAGGATTCAATCCAACCTAACTTCAAGAGATTGTTACACTTATTAGGCATGCCACCAACAACAAACTCTGAAAATGGAATAGCACATTAGCCACACAATTCATTTATTATTCAATTATCATTTCCATTCTCAACTCTTATCATCATTTAGGCAAACATGCCTTATTCCTTTCAATTGAATCATCATAGCCAACCACAATGGCTTTACAACTCAATTCACAATATATCACTCTTCATTATTCAAATACACATGTATAACAACAATTATATTTGACATCAATGAAGTCAACATGGCATTGAACATTCTTTAAGCAAACATACCTCAATCATATCATTTCCATTGTTATAACTCATAACATTAATTCCATATTAAGGTAAATCATCATCAATAATCACATTATATTCCACATAGCATCATTCATAATATCAACATCTCATTCCACATTATACACAACATATCATTATTCATAATATCAACATCTCATTCCACATTATACACAACATATCATCAATATGAGCAAATGTAGATTAAATCCCAACATTATATGATTGTATGCAATTATGTACTTTGTACTTACCTCAATCACAATTCAAATAACTCTAAACACTTCCCTTTTCCAAAATTCTTCACTTTCCAAAATTAGGGCAAATCACCTTCTTTCAAAACCTAATCCAAGGAATGATACAATCCATCAATTCCAATACAATTTACCACTTAATAACTTCTTACTAAACCCTTAAATCTCAAAATTACACTTCAACATCATACATTAGAGACCACGGTCGTGGCCACCACAACCTCCACGGGCGTGGGGTACAAAACGGTTCTGCCCTTTTTTCTTCACTCCACCACGGCCATGGCTACAATTGGCTATGGATGGCCACGGCCATGGCACCCCAAGACCACGGGCGTGGCATCCAGAAGGCTACTGCCTTGGGCCAACTTCTCACTTCCAAAGCCTACAACTCCACCAAACACCAACAACAAGCAAGGCTATGAAAATAAACAAGCAAACTCAAATTAAACTTCATATAACACTTCAAAACCCTAAAACCAATTCAACTTCAAAACTTCTAAAATCAACAACAATCCAACTTCTTAACTTAAAACCAATTTAAACACTTAAAAACACATCACAAACACATCTCATCATCAAATCAACAAACCCTAATTCATTTCAAACACCACTTCAAAAGAATAGAAGAAATCAAGGAAAAGATCTTACCTCAAATGAAGAAATTTCACAAATCTTTAACCAAATCCTTTGATTCCTCTTCAAGTTGCTTCTAGCATCAAGAACACCTCTCTCACTTTCTCCTTTCTTGAATGGCCGGCCAAGAATGCAAAGAAAAGACAAAATGAAGACAAGTCAACCTCTTCTTCTTCTTTAAATCTCCACCATGCAATCCAACAAGGAGAAATTACTTAATTGCCCTTAACCATTAAACTAATCTTTTGTCTCTTATATGCCCAAATAAGTAATTTCACATGCCACCTAAAAATATCCTCTTGCTTTGACCAACCCTTTTGACTTAGGTATATGTTAATTATATCATCATATAAACAACATATAAACTTGTCTCTAAACCCTCTTTCTTTCCCAAAACAAATATACATAAGCATTCTCTTCTCAATTCCTTTTCTTATCACTTAATATATACATTCAATCACATTTTAAATCAACAATAACAACAACAACAACAATAACAACAAAATCAAAACTTCTAGGGCATACATGTGGATATTACAATATATGTATATTTGTAAATACAGATTTAAATGTTTTCATATATGTAAATAATTTTATAACTTCCGCTGTGTAATAATTAAATGTATGTATATATTGACTTTATTTTATACTACAATTTAATGACTTCTTTTCTATAATATATAATGATAAAGATTATGGTAGTATATAAAATGTTTTGAATGTTAAGAAAATCCGTAGCATCCCTATGTTTATTGCATGTATGCTACATTGTGGTATTGTAGTGTGCATGTAATGGATGTGGGGGTGTTACAATTGTTTTGGTATCAGAGCCTAGGTTTGAGATTCTCAACCTAGGTAAAATGTAAGGAAAAGACTATTTTGATTTTAAAAAAAAGTGGTTTTTGAATAACATATATGTTTGGGATTGGCAATCTCTAATCTTTAATAAGATGTAATCTGCTATGTTTGCAGACTTAGGATGTGATGGATCCTCATTCGCGTCAGTCAGTTGAGGGAAGTGCGGAGAGTGTTGCTCCTAAGGATGGAGCTAGAGTTGATAGTGCTGGAGAGGCACCTGCTTCGGTGTCGGGTAGACCAGCTGGGGAGGAAGTTCCGCCAGCTTGGCTTAGGCATGTGGTAGAAGCTTTGAGGCAAGCACCAGTGCAACCACAACCACCATCCCCTCAGCCTTTGGTATCTGTGAGGCACTATGACAAACTGAGGAAGTATGGAGCTGAAGATTTTATAGGTACTACTGATCCAGCAGTGGCTGAGCAGTGGTTAGACAAAGTACAGAGAATATTTGTTCAGTTGCAAGCCACTCCAGAGGAAAAGTTTGATTATGCAAGATCCTTGTTGCAGAAGGATGCATATAGTTGGTGGAAGACAGTGCTCCATTCTATGGATGATCCACCTACTTTATCCTATACAGATTTTCTGAGAGAGTTTGAATCGAAGTATACTCCAAGGGAGTATAAAGATGGGAAGAAAAGAGAGTTTCTAGATTTGAAGCAAGATCACCGGACCGTAACGGAATATGAGATTGAGTTTATTCGATTAAGTCAGTATGCTGGGGGCATAATATCAGATGAGATAGATAGATGCAGAAGATTTGAGGAGGGATTGAGGCCCTCTATCATGTGCTTAGTGGCTGGATCTAGATATCACGATTTCTCCCAGCTAGTGGCAGCAGCTCGAAGTGTAGAGCGAGCTCAAGTTATTGCAGCTGCTTCAGAGGAAGAGGTTAGGGTTAGGAGGCCCCAGTTTGAGGCAGGGTCTTCTTCTGTTAAGAGAGGTAAGGGAAGTTTTGCTCCTCGGGCCAGTAGGAGTCAAAGAACAGCTGGTAGGTCAGTGCAGTTACAAAGGCAGAGATTTAGACCTGCAGCTTCAGTGGCAAGCGCTCCAACCCCTATGATTCAGAGATCCACCTTACCCATCTGCATCCATTGTGGTAGGCCACATGGTGGTCCTTGTTGGAAGGCTGGTGTTGCAGGAGTTTGCTTCAGATGTGGATCTCCTGATCACTTTGTGAGAGATTGTCCTGAGAGGCAGGAGCAGATGCTAGTTGATTCTGCCGCTTCTCGATCTAATGTGAGGGGAGGCCGAGGAGGCAGAGGTGTTAGCAGAGGAGGCAGACCGGGGTTCAGTTCTAGAGGAGGTGCTACCTCTAGGGAGAGTAGACCAGAAGAGGTTGGATCTTCCCAGAGGATGTATGTTATGCAGAGGCAGCCAGATGCTTCGGCAATCATAGCTGGTACTTTTTCTTTATTTGATACTTCAGTACTTGCTTTGATTGATCTGGGTTCCACTCATTCATATATTAGTGCATCTGTTTTACCTGTATCTGATGTGCATGCTGAGTCCCTAGGGTTTGATATGTTGGTGACAAATCCGTTAGGGCATAGTGTGATTGTTAGTAAAGTGCACAAAGATAGTGCAGTAGTGGTGCAAGGTGAGGAGTTCCTTGGGGATTTAATTGAGATGCCTTTTAAGGAATATGATGTGATTTTGGGCATGGACTGGCTATCTCGACATGGAGCTGTGGTGGATTGTAAAAAGAAGGTTGTTTCTTTGAGAACTGGTGATGATAGAGAGGTGATAGTATCTAGTGAGCAAGGACAACTAGCCTCCTTATTTGTTTCAGCTGTTGCAGCTAGGAGGTTGATTAGAAAAGGATGTGAAGCCTATCTTGCTCATGTGGTAGATACTAGAGTAAGAGGTTCTCCTATTGATAGCATTGCCACAGTTGCAGAGTTCCCAGATGTATTCCCAGAGGAGTTGCCAGGATTGCCTCCTGAGAGAGAGGTGGAGTTTGGTATTGAATTGTTGCCTGGTACCACTCCTATCTCTATTACTCCACATAGAATGGCACCAGCAGAATTGAGGGAGTTAAAAGTGCAATTACAAGAGTTGTTGGATAAAGGATTTATTCGCCCCAGTGTTTCTCCTTGGGGAGCTCCTGTGTTATTTGTGAAGAAGAAAGATGGTACTATGAGATTGTGCATCGATTATAGGCAATTGAACAAGGTGACCATTAAAAATAAATATCCTTTGCCTAGAATTGATGATCTCTTTGATCAATTGAAAGGAGCATCAGTGTTCTCCAAGATTGATTTGAGATCTGGGTACCATCAGTTAAGGGTCAAAGCTGAAGATGTTCCGAAGACAGCTTTTCGGACCAGGTATGGGCATTATGAATTTCTAGTTATGCCTTTTGGTCTGACGAATGCAGCTGCAGCTTTTATGGATTTGATGAATAGGGTGTTTAGGCCCTATCTGGATCAGTTTGTAGTGGTCTTCATCGATGATATATTGGTGTATTCGCGGAATGAGGAGGAACATGACATGCATCTGCGGATTGTGTTGCAGATTTTGAGAGAGAAGCAGTTGTTTGCCAAATTGTCGAAGTGTGAGTTCTGGTTGGATCAAGTCGCTTTTCTCGGTCATATAGTTTTAGCAGAAGGCATTAGAGTTGATCCGAGTAAAGTTGAAGCTATTTTGAATTGGAGTCCACCCAAGTCTGTGACAGAAGTTAGAAGTTTTCTGGGTTTGGCAGGCTATTACCGACGGTTTGTGAAAGGATTTTCTTTGATAGCTACTCCACTCACCAGATTGCTTCGTGTTGCGCTCAAATTAACTCTACCACAAAGCGTCACTCGCAAGTATACGAAGTAGCTGTAGCAAAGGTGATTGCCCCAAGGTCGTTCTCTCAAGGAAGCTAAAGTGGTTAATTGCTTATCAGATTATGTTTAACAAGTAATAAAGAGATTTATAAATTGCTAAATAATAAAGAAGATTGATTAAAGTTTAAAACAATAAAAGTAAATTGAACTGTGTTTTGATTCACTTGATAGAATGGTCTAGGGTTTGCACTTCTCTACTACTTATATGTATGAACGGTTATTCCTCTTAACTAATTCAATTTCAAAGATTAAATCTCAAACAACTCAACTAATCGAGTCAAAGAAATAAGCTCTCGCATTCAAACCTCTTTCAACTAATCTTGTTATAAGTGAAATAATCTTTTTAATAAGTTATATTTCTAATTCACCTAAGTCCTTAATTGAATTGTACAAGTATTAAACTTCATCTCTCGATCTATCATGTAATACCTTAAAACACATAATTGGTGATCAATCAATTATATATTAACAATATTCCATTCAATCAAGGCTAAAGAAATTGTTAGCTAAGAGAATAACCAATTCATACAATCATAGCAGATCCATACAAACCCTAGACTAGATCAAATTAGTTCATAATGCAATCAAACATATTCATCTTATTAATGTTCAAAGAAATCAAAATAGACATGATAATATCCATTCAATGAAAATAAAGAGAATAAGTTCAAGAACAAAACCAAGTTACAAACTCCTTGAAGCTTTTGAAGAATCTCTTGTTCAATCTTGCAAGAAGGATGTCTTGATGGCTAGAACAATTTAATCTAAACTAGTTTTAATCCAAAGTGAAATAAAAATCAAGATAACAAATGTTTAAAACCCTAACTTTGCTCTTGACGGCTCAAAACTTTGCTCCAAATCCCTTCTAAATCGTCCCCCAAACCCTAGCTTTTATTTTCCTTTTATATGAATCGTACGCGTTAAAAATCTGATGCGGGCTTGGAACATGAGGGACACGGCCAAGTCAGAAGTGACTTGGCCGTGTGAGTGATCTTTGGAGGGACACGGCCAGGTCACTTGGCCGTGTCCCTTGCATGTGTCCACTTCTGTTGCTCGATCTCTCTTTCTTCTTTGTTGAGTGACACGGCCAAGTCAGAGGTGACTTGGCCGTGTTGCATGTCTTTTGAGGGACACGGCCACAAGACTTGGCCGTGTCCCTTGCATGTGTCCTTCACTGTAAGTCTTTAGTCTTCTTTCCTTTGGAACTTGGTGAGACACGGCCATGTTTGAGGTGACTTGGCCGTGTTGCTTCATTTTGGAGAGACATGGCCAAGTGACATGGCCATGTTGCTTGCATGTGTCGCCTACTGTGATGATTTCTTCTTCTTCAGTCTTGGTTCCTTAGCTTTTTTAACCTAAAACAAAACATCAAACAAACTTTAAACAAAAAGTAAATAAACAATAACAAGCAAAACATAAACACTATACTAAAAACTAGATCAAAAATAACACAAACACTAAAATAAACTAAAACTATCAAAATTAATGAAAACACTAAACAAACCGATAAAAACTAACAAAATACCTAAATAAAACAATAATTATCATAATAAACAAACTACATATCTATGACAAAAACTAACAAAACAACTACCCCACACTTACAACTTTTTTTGTCCTCAAGCAAATTCACATAGCATAAATTAAAAATTCACACAATCTTAACTATAATTCCAACATAAGATGATATACTTTAAGAATCAGACATAAATAATTTGCATCTTACTTCAATCAAGATTTTCTTAACTCATTCATTAATCCAGACATACAAATCTTATCTCTCATCTAAGTGTTTCACTCAATTTCATAGGTTAAATCACTCAAACCACTCATGACTGCATGCTACCATAAACTTGCTTAATTATCCAATCTCCCTCACTGATTTTCCCAAGAAATAATCCGAAGGTCTTTCATTTGGGTGTAATGGGGCTAAGGTAAAGGTGTGAGAAAAGACATTTAAGCTGGAGCATCAAGAAATGGAGTATCTATATTAGACACTACTCTTGCTAAGAAACTCATATCTCCCTTAAATGACATACTCACAATCCATTGATAATCTTTCATACTTGCATAAAAATACATGAGTCAACATTCCTCTTTTGATAACCAATGCTAGAACATATATGAATTTTGTATATATATATAACCCTTCTTTTTTTTTCTATCATTTTTTTAATATATATATACAAAATATAAACTTGCATGGAACATCTAGCTTAACATGTAGAGGAAAAGAATAATCAACTCTCAATCAAATACAATATGCAAAGTATGCATTTCAACCCCCAAATAGCAATATCATTTTTCTCTTCTTTTTTTTTTTACTTGCTTACCCCACACTTTGAAATAAACCACCCTATAATCATATCATAAAACTCCATTCCTTAATGTAGGTATGATGATAATAAGAGAAAGTTGAGCTGTAAATTGTGTTGATCAAACAATAAAAAGGTCAAAGGCTCAACTTGGCTCACTAAGGAATTAAATATTAAGGGAGGTCTTTTTAAGCTAAAGGGCTAGCCTAATTTGCCTTCATCATTTTAAAACCTGAGATTAAATCATAATGTGAGTTCAATCAGTATGCAAAAGCAAACTCTAGAGATGCAAAATCATGAAGGTGCACACTTAAGAAAAGAAAATCAATCATTTAATCTATAAGGCTCAAAACTCACAAAGGTGGGTTCTCAAAGATTTATATGTCATGAACCGCAGAATGTGAAAATTGATCCTGAATGAATTCAAATGCTCATTTATATGCTGATACTAAAGTCTCAACTATAATGCTAGAATCACAGAAAAGATCAATAAATTTTCAACAATTATACCATGCACAACACAATAAAACATACCAAGGCAACCAAAACAAAAATTAAAGAAAAGCTCAAAGCTTACTCCACACTTTAGAATTTACATTGTCCTCAATGGAAAACAAGAATAATAAAGAGAAAGAATTAAGAACAACCTGTCTTCCATCATATCCTGGTGAGGCAAAACCTAACTATCCATCACTAACACAGATGTTCAAAAATAAGATGCAAGAGAGCTTTAGGGTTTCTATTTATTTAAACTAAACATAAAATCAAAATTGCAAAATATAAAATTATAAATAAGAAAAAGAAATGCAAACCGATGGGTTGCCTCCCATTAAGCGCTTCTTTAATGTCATTAAGCTGGACATCATGCAAGGTCTAGGGATTATGGATCAAAGTGCTGTCAATGATCCTCAATTCCTGAAATCCTTCTTTATATGGCTTAACTCTATTTCTATTTGCCTTAAAAATCTTATTGGTTCTAGAGTTAAATAATTCAATGGCACCAGAAGGACATACCTTAGTTACCTCGAAAGGACCACTCCATCTAGATTTGAGTTTACCTGGAAACAGACTGAGTCGATAATTAAAAAGTAAAACTTTCATACCTGGACTCAATGTCTGTCGCACAGTAAATCTGTCATGAAATATTTTAGTGCGATCCTTAAAGTTCCTCGAGCTCTCGAATGCTTCTGGGTTAGGGCACCCTTGGGTCTTCCCCACTGGTTTAGCTCCCTCTTCTAAAGTCAGTTTCAACTCCAATTTATCTGGGGAGTCTGTCTGCAACACAACATCTGAAACAACTGCTTCAACACAATCAATGAAAGAACAATCCTCATATAAAGCAGTTGTAGGAATAGGAGAAGTGTTAAAAATAGAAAATTCCACAGTTTGTCCCAAAACAGTCATTGATAATTTTCCATTTTTAACATCTATCAAAGTGTTGGTAGTCGCCATAAAAGGCCTACCCAGCAGAATGGTGTGTGCAGATGGTGAAGAATTACCTACTTCCATGTCAAGAACAATGAAATCCACAGGTACTATCAAACCACCAACTTTAACTAACACATCTTCTATAACCCCTTTCGGGAATCTAAAAGACCTATCAGCTAATTGCAAAACCATTTTTGACGGTTTAAGCTCCCCTAGTTCTAATTCTTTAAACACAGAATAAGGCATCAAATTCACACTAGCTCCTAGATCACACATACCCTCAGTTCCTTTGCCATTCCCCACAGAAATTTGAATTATAAAGCTTCCAGGATCCTTTAGTTTGGGAGGTAGTTTATGCTGCAGAACAGCACTAGCTACCTCTGAAACTATCACCTTTTCATTCATCTCATACCTCTTTTTCTTAGTGATCAACTCTTTGAAGAACTTGGTATAAGCCGGCATATTCTTTATTGCCTCAAGTAAGGGTAAGTTAATACTTACCTTAGATAGCATGTTGAAGATGTTAGAAAATTGCTTATCTGTTTTATCATCCTTCAACCTGCTAGGGAATGGTACAGGTGGCCGGTATGGGTTGCTTGCCTTATGTAGATCTACTGTAGGGGACTTCTCCACTGATCTTTCTCCAGCACCTTTGTTCTTTGGTTCTCCTTCCTCCTTGTTCTCTTTGTTACCTGCATTCACAGAATCATTTTCAACATTGTTATAAATTTCCTTACCACTTCTAAGAACAGTCACTGATTGTGCCTGCTCAGTTTGACTTGGGAATTTCCCCTTTTGTTGAATCTTCATCTGTTGTGCAAGTTGTCCAACTTGTGTCTCCACCTTCTTAAAAGATGCTTCTAGTGAATCCAGTCTCTTGTTGGTCACCTCTTGATTTTTAGCACTGACTTGAATAAAAGCTTGTAAACTTTCCTCCAAGCTCTCTATCCTAGACTTCCCTTGATTTGAGGATTGGCCCAACTCTTGATTCTGTCCTTGAAGCAAATGGAAAGGCTGCTGAGAATTATTCTTTGCCCAAGAAAAATTTGGGTGATTCCTCCAACCAGGGTTGTAAGTGTTGGTGTAAGGATCATTTCTGGCCCTGGGTTGGAATCCTCCCATAACATTGACCTGCTCAGCTTCATTCCCATAGGACTCATATGCAGAGGGGCAAATATTTGCTCCATGCCCCAGAGTTCCACAAATTTCACATGCTTCATGAGTAGAAGAAGAAATATTATTCTTCATATTCAGCATCTGCACTTGCTTTGTCAACTCAGCTATCTGATTGACCATCTCACTATTGGCTTCTAGTTGATTCACTCCTTTACTTCTTCCCCTTACATTTTTCTGTTGAGAATTAGCTCCCAACATCTCAAAGATCTCATAAGTTTCAGCTGCTGTCTTTTCTCCCATGGCTCCCCCAGCTGCATTATCAACAGTGTTCTGAAATTGCTGGGTTAGACCATCATAGAAAAACTGGTTCAGAAGTTGAAATGGATAGTGATGATGTGGACACTGGATCAATAACATTTTAAATCTGTCCCAAGCCTCATGAAATGGCTCTCCTTCAAATTGAGAGAATGTAGCAATCTTCCCTCTCAACTCAGCTGTCTTCTGATGTGAATAGAACTTGCCCATGAATTTATTATAAACTTGCTCCCAAGTTGTCAGTGAGTTTTCGGGCAACATCATAAGCCAGCTCTTTGCTCTATCTTTCAAAGTATATGGAAAACACCGCATCCTCAACTGATCCTCTGTTAATCCTCCCAATGGAAAAGTGTTGAGGGTGGAGTAGAAATCCCGAATAAAGTTCAAAGGATCTTCATTTGGAACTCCATAGAATGAGGGCAGCACATTGTAATGGATGTTCTTCAATTCATAATTTCTTGCTGCATCTGTCAGTCTTATGCAAGAAGTGGAAGTTCCAATGACAGGTCTAGCAAAGTCTCTCATCGTCCTTTGTCTTTCTTCAGCCATTTTAACAGATTGTGCAGATTCCGACTCACAATCAGAAGTGTCCTCCTCTGAAGTATCAAATCCTGTGTAAAGCTTAAACTCTTCCCTGCTCCTTTTCACCCTCTGAATTTCTGGAATGAATGGATGTAGCTCTCCTTCGAGTGATCTCCTACCTTGCATAAACAGAATTGTCTAGAAAAAGAAACAATTAAAAGCAAAAGACAAAATAAAATAAAATGAAAACAATGAAAAATAATCTAAAATAATTTTTTTTTAATAAACAATTACGCCAATTAGCCTCCCCGGCAGTGGCGCCAAAAACTTGTTGCGCTCAAATTAACACTACCACAAAGCGTCACTCGCAAGTATACGAAGTAGCTGTAGCAAAGGTGATTGCCCCAAGGTCGTTCTCTCAAGGAAGCCAAAGTGGTTAATTGCTTATCAGATTATGTTTAACAAGTAATAAAGAGATTTATAAATTGCTAAATAATAAAGAAGATTGATTAAAGTTTAAAACAATAAAAGTAAATTGAACTGTGTTTTGATTCACTTGATAGAATGGTCTAGGGTTTGCACTTCTCTACTACTTATATGTATGAACGGTTATTCCTCTTAACTAATTCAATTTCAAAGATTAAATCTCAAACAACTCAACTAATCGAGTCAAGAAAATAAGCTCTCGCATTCAAACCTCTTTCAACTAATCTTGTTATAAGTGAAATAATCTTTTTAATAAGTTATATTTCTAATTCACCTAAGTCCTTAATTGAATTATACAAGTATTAAACTTCATCTCTCGATCTATAATCTAATACCTTAAAACACATAATTGGTGATCAATCAATTATATATTAACAATATTCCATTCAATCAAGGCTAAAGAAATTGTTAGCTAAGAGAATAACCAATTCATACAATCATAGCAGATCCATACAAACCCTAGACTAGATCAAATTAGTTCATAATGCAATCAAACATATTCATCTTATTAATGTTCAAAGAAATCAAAATAGACATGATAATATCCATTCAATGAAAATAAAGAGAATAAGTTCAAGAACAAAACCAAGTTACAAACTCCTTGAAGCTTTTGAAGAATCTCTTGTTCAATCTTGCAAGAAGGATGTCTTGATGGCTAGAACAATTTAATCTAAACTAGTTTTAATCCAAAGTGAAATAAAAATCAAGATAACAACTGTTTAAAACCCTAACTTTGCTCTTGACGGCTCAAAACTTTGCTCCAAATCCCTTCTAAATCGTCCCCCAAACCCTAGCTTTTATTTTCCTTTTATATGAATCGTACGCGTTAAAAATCCGATGCGGGCTTGGAACATGAGGGACACGGCCAAGTCAGAAGTGACTTGGCCGTGTGAGTGATCTTTGGAGGGACACGGCCAGGTCACTTGGCCGTGTCCCTTGCCTGTGTCCACTTCTGTTGCTCGATCTCTCTTTCTTCTTTGTTGAGTGACACGGCCAAGTCAGAGGTGACTTGGCCGTGTTGCATGTCTTTTGAGGGACACGGCCACAAGACTTGGCCGTGTCCCTTGCATGTGTCCTTCACTGTAAGTCTTTAGTCTTCTTTCCTTTGGAACTTGGTGAGACACGGCCATGTTTGAGGTGACTTGGCCGTGTTGCTTCATTTTGGAGAGACATGGCCAAGTGACATGGCCATGTCGCTTGCATGTGTCGCCTACTGTGATGATTTCTTCTTCTTCAGTCTTGGTTCCTTGGCTTTTTTAACCTAAAACAAAACATCAAACAAACTTTAAACAAAAAGTAAATAAACAATAACCAGCAAAACATAAACACTATACTAAAAACTAGATCAAAAACAACACAAACACTAAAATAAACTAAAACTATCAAAATTAATGAAAACACTAAACAAACCGATAAAAACTAACAAAATACCTAAATAAAACAATAATTATCATAATAAACAAACTACAAATCTATGACAAAAACTAACAAAACACTTTGTAAGGGAGTGAGATTTGTGTGGACGGATCAGTGTCAGGCTAGCTTTGAGCAGTTGAGAGATATGCTGACTCAAGCGCCTGTCCTTACTTTACCTGTGGAAGGCAAACCATATGTGATTTTCAGTGATGCTTCACATAATGGTTTGGGGTGTGTGCTAATGCAGGAAGGTAAAGTTATAGCTTATGCATCTAGACAGTTGAAACCACATGAGCTTAACTATCCAACCCATGATTTGGAATTGGCAGCCATTGTGTTTGCATTGAAGATTTGGCGCCATTATCTGTTTGGGGAGAAATGTTTCATTTACACTGATCACAAGAGTTTGAAGTATTTAGGGGTTCAGAAGGAGCTCAATCTTCGACAGAGGAGATGGTTGGAATTGATTAAAGACTACGACTGCTTGATTGATTATCATCCAGGTAAAGTAAATGTTGTTGCTGATGCCTTGAGTCGGAAGTCTTTAGCTGGTTTAACTGTTTACTCGCTCTCGTTGCTTGTTGAGTTGAGAGCATTGTGTGCTAGTTTTGTATCTTGTGATGATGGTGCATTATTGGCACAGTTGCATGTGAAACCAGTTTTGTTGGATCAAATTAAAGAGGCTCAGTTGGCTGATAAGAAGATTCAGAAGATTATTTCAGATTGTCAGAATGGAAAGAGTAGAGATTTTGTTGTGAAAAGTGATGGGAGCCTCTGGTTTAAGAATAGATTGTGTGTACCCGATGATGCTGATTTGAAAAGGATCATTTTGGAAGAAGCACATCAGTCAGTGTTTGCTATGCATCCGGGCAATACAAAGATGTATCATGATTTGAGACAGCATTATTGGTGGTTTGGTTTGAAGAGAGACATTGCTGAGTTTGTATCAAAATGTCTCACATGTCAGAAGGTAAAAGCAGAGCATCAAGTTCCAACTGGGTTGCTTCAACCGTTTTCAGTGCCTGAATGGAAATGGGATAGAGTAACAATGGATTTTGTGTCTGGTTTACCATTGACACAAAGAAAGCATGATGCTATTTGGGTGATTATGGATAGATTGACCAAGACAGCTCATTTCCTTCCGGTTCGGATGGATTACTCTTTGGAAAGGTTAGCTGAGTTGTATATCCATGAGATTGTGAAGTTGCATGGTGTTCCAACTTCTTTGGTGTCTGATCGAGATCCCAGGTATACTTCAAGATTTTGGAAGAGTTTGCATGGAGTTATGGGTTCTCGACTGCATTTCAGCACTGCTTTTCATCCACAAACGGATGGACAGTCAGAGAGGGTGATACAGATTATTGAGGACATGTTGAGAAGCCGTGTCATCGATTTCTCTGGAAGTTGGGACAGATTTCTATCTCTTGTGGAGTTTGCTTACAACAACAGTCACCAATCTAGCATTGGTATGGCACCATTTGAAGCATTGTATGGCAGACGGTGTAGGGCACCTCTTTGTTGGATTGAACTTGGTGAAAATAAGATGATTGGTCCTGATGTGATTCAAGAAACTGAAGAGAAAGTGAAGTTGATTCGAGGGAGGTTGAAAGCAGCTTCGGACCGACAGAAGTCTTATGCAGATCTGAAAAGGAGAGACATAGAGTTTGATGTTGGAGATAAGGTATTCTTAAAGGTATCTCCTTGGAAGAAGATATTGAGGTTCGGTCGGAAAGGGAAATTGAGTCCTCGTTTCATTGGACCGTATGAAGTGTTGGAAAAAGTTGGGCCAGTTGCACATCGACTTGCTTTACCACCTGAGTTGGATCGTATTCATAATGTATTCCATGTTTCTATGTTGAGGAAGTACAGATCGGATCCATCTCATGTGTTGCCAATTGAATCAATTGAAGTGAATCCAGATTTGACGTTTGAAGAGGAACCAGTTGTCATCTTGGCACGTGATGTGAAAGAGTTAAGAAACAAGCAAGTGCCACTTGTGAAGATTTTGTGGAAGAATCATGGACAAGAAGAAGCAACTTGGGAGAGTGAACAAACCATGCGAGATCAATACCCTCAGTTGTTTCAGACTTGATACCAGGTAATTTCGAGGATGAAATTTCTTTTTAGAGGGGGAGAATTGTAATATCCTCATGTATGCCCTAGAAGTTTTGACTATGTTGTTATTGTTGTTGTTGTTTTAAATTGGATTGAATGTATATGTTATGTGAGAAGAAAAGAATTTGAGAAGAGAATGGTTATGTATATGTGTTTTGGGAAAGAAAATAGGGTTTAGAGAAAAGTGTATATGTTGTTTATATGTTAATATATATAACATATAAGTTGGTCAAATGCAAGGTCAATGGAAGAGAGATATTTTTATGGGTTATGTGAAATTACATATATGGGCATGCAAGGGACAAAAGCTAGAACAAATGGTTAAGGGTGTTTTGGTAATTTTCCTTGTAGGAATTGCATGGTGGAGATTAAAAGAAGAAGAAGTGGTTGACTTGAGTTTATTTTCTTGTCTTTTCTCATGTGTGTGCCGGCCATTGAAGAAGAGAAAGAGCTAGAGAGGGCTTGAAGTTCTAAACTCAATTTGAAAGGAGATTCAAGGAATTAAGTGGAAGATTTGTGGAATTCATCAACTTTGGTAAGTCCTTTCTCTTGATTTTCTTTTGTTCTTTTGAAGTGGAGTTGGAAATGAATTTTTGGTTTGTTGAGATGATGATTAAATGTGTTTGTGATGAGTTTTTAAATGTTGTTTTTGATTTTAAGTGAAGAAGTTTAAGAGGTGTTGTTGTTGGAAGTGTTGGAGTTGATATTGTTTTAGGGTTTTGAAGTGTTACATGATGTTTTCCTTGTGTTTGCTTCATTATTTTCAAAGATCTTCTTGTGGTTGGTGTTTGTTGGAATTTTGGACTTGGAAATGGGATTTTGGCCGAGGGCAGTAGCCTTCTGGATGCCACGCCCGTGGCCTTGATTGGCCATGGCCGTGGCCATTGGTAGGCTTTTGGTGCCATGGCCGTGGAGGATGGAAGCTTGAGTGGCAGAATTGTTTTGTACCCCACACCCGTGGTGGTTATGGTGGCCACGATCGTGGCCTATAATGAATGATGTTGAAGTGTAATTTTGTGATTTAAGGTTTAAGATGAAGTTATTAAGTGATTAAATGGTATTGGAATTGATGGATTGTATCATTCTTTGGATTAGGGTTTGATAGAAGGTGATTTGCCCTAATTTGGGAAGTGAAGAACTTTGCAAGAAGGAAGGTGTTTAGAGTTGTGTGACTTGTGATTGAGGTAAGTACAAATCTTGTGTTGATGCATACATATGACATTGCATTGATGATGCATATGAAGTTGAGATTGATCATATATATGATGATAATGGTAATGCATATGATACTATGTGATATTTCATGTATTGTGACTTATGTGATGAGTAATGTGTTTTGTTATGTTTATATCAATAATGCTATATGTATAATGTGATGGATATGTTGAGGATATGATTGTGTATTTGAAAGATGAAGTATTGTAATGTGATTTGAAATGTGATGGAATATAATGCCATTTTGTTTGGCTATGGTAACTTATATGTGATATGAGGCCATTGTTATTGGCTATGATGAGAATTGAGAATGGAAATGATAATTAAATAATAAATGACTTGTGTGGCTAATGTGTTATTCCATTTTCAGAGTTTGTTGTTGGTGGCATGCCTAATAAGTGTAACAATCTCTTGAAGTTAGGTTGGATTGAATCCTTGAAGCCTAATTGAGATGTTACCACCCTTGAAGCTAGGTTGGATTTTGTTATTGAAGCCAAGTTGGGTTGAAGCTTAGCATGCTTTGCTCCCCTTGAAGCTTGGTTGAACCTAATCCTTGAAGCCTAGTTGGGTATATGATATTGATAAATATGATAACAAAACCAAAGCATTAACTCTGAAAATTGAATAGCATATTAGTGTATTTTGGGCCCATGCTTGTCTTTGTTTAATGTGATTCATGAATGATAACATGATTGATAAATGAGGAATATGGAAGGATGTTGCAATGTAATATGTTTATATATTGTGATTTATGAAATGTAAAAGTATGTTGAAATATGATATGTTTATATGATTATGAGTGGTGAAATTCAAAGATGTAGCTTCTCACCTATGTTGTATGTTTATTAATAATATGTATGGCATTGCATTGCATTAAAGCATAACATTAGCATGATTTGTCTTACTAAGCCGTTGGCTTAGCGCGATAGTGTTAATCACGCAGGTGATAGAGTTGAACCCGAGAGCTCTTCGAGACCTAGTGAGAGTAGACATTGAGGTGTTGATTTTGGACTTAAAGATCAGAGCAGACTTGCCAATCAAGTATAACTTCTTTATGTTTTGTAAAATATTGTTTATAATTTAAATATATGTATATTTGTAAATACAGATTTAAATGTTTTCATATATGTAAATAATTTTATAACTTCCTCTGTGTAATAATTAAATGTATGTATATATTGAATTTATTTTATACTACAATTTAATGACTTCTTTTCTATAATATATAATGATAAAGATTATGGTAGTATATAAAATGTTTTGAATGTTAAGAAAATCCGTAGCATCCCTATGTTTATTGCATGTATGCTACATTGTGGTATTGTAGTGTGCATGTAATGGATGTGGGGGTGTTACAACTGTAACATAGGTGGCCCTCACCACCATGGTTATAACAAATTCCGCTCTACGGCCTATACCCGTAGGTAACCGCCGGAGCATTCCAATCAAAATTTCACAACATCTCCACTCCACGGCCTGTACCCGAAGGTAACTGCCGGGGTGTATCAAACATAATAAGTGGCAGTACTGCATAAGTTAGTATAGTGCACCATACCCTTATCTACCACTCGCAACTACCCAGTAGAGCATAAAGGTTAAAATGATTCAATTTAAGTCTCAAACTTCATTTTTGAATGACTCGAGAAATCATTTTAATTCCCATCGCGCTTTGCCATTTACGCCGCGCACCACATTCTTTAGTCAAACCATTACCCTTTTTCACATATTTAACATCCACAATAAACATATCAAACATTTCAAAGCATTCCTCAAAGATTACAAATTGACCAAATGAATAGTGTCGCGGTGCTTAAAATCGGCAACGCAAAATGGCATGACAAAATGAATAGTAAAAATCTGGATTTTCGTCAAAATTTTATTATGTTTCAGTCATGCATTTGACCAGGTAAATGATCTTATTTTTGTATTAAATTTTACAGAAAACTTATTTCATATGTTGACTAATTGCACGTAAAATTTTGTTGAAAAATTCATTCATTAGCTACCTCAAACAATTGCCACAAAAATAGTCCAGAAAGCTGTCACTTTGGGACCATTTCGGCCCAAACATATGAAATACATGAAATAGTTTATTTTTCTTTTTCAAATCAATATGAAGTCTTCTTTAATGATAAAGTGAAGATTCAAACACTTCCCTTTGATAACTTTTGTATGTTTAACTTAAATCAACTAATTAAAGTTCATCAACATCAAAAATTCCATAAACCAAAGTTTATAAGAAAAATAAAATTTCTTTTATGGTAAAGCACCAAACCTTATTCTTTTACTTCCCTTTTTTCTTTTCCTCCTTCTCCTTCCTTAATCTTTGTTTCCCCTTCAAGAAATTCAAGTACACACCCTTAAACATAAACCTTAACAATTTAGAATAATAAGCTATCCTCCATTTCTTTTCAAACTAAACCCTAATCTAACCTTATTAAACCTTAGAAACCTTGATTCTTTCATTTAATTGATTAATATCATAACTACTAAAAATTTCCCCAAATCCACCATAAGAACCCTAATCTCCAATCTCCCAATAGTTATATAAATACCTAAAATTGATACTAGAATTGAATTCTACATATTTGAAAACCTTAAAACTTACCTTGAAAATCAAACTTGGCAAAACTTGGAAATCTTTTGATATTTTCCTATGGTAGCCGAATTTGGAAGTGGGAGAGAGAGAGAGTTTGTTCTTCATATCATGATATATATATATATAAGGAAAATGATGATCACTTTTGAATGAATGAGTGTTTTCAAACCAAATGTCCACACTTTTCTCTTTCTTCTTTATTATAACTTTTAAATGTCCACTTTTCATTAGCCCAAATGTCTCCTACTTTTATTTATTTAAAAACCCAAGTCCTTAAACTTTCTTTTAATTATATTTTGGCCCCTCCACCATCTTGTGTTGAAATATCTATGGTATAAGGTGTGAAAAGACCAAAATACCCTATGGCGATTATTTGTTCGTAACTTTTAACCCGTACAATTCCACAAGGCAAACTACGTATAGTTTTGATCCTCTCAACCTCTACTTTCTATTTTTAAGGTCTATTCTAAGTTTCCAAGTCATTTTGAAAAATTACCAATAAGCCCTCGACTTTTTACAAAATTTCCTTTAGGTCCTTTCTTTGTTCGGGTGTTACCTGGGCCCCGTTTCTACTGACGATCATTTCGTATTTACCCCCTTAAGGTCCTCTACTCACTCTTGTGTTTATTTCCTACTTCGAATTCATGTATAATGACCAAAATGTCCCTAGTCAAAATCCCCTATATTTTCCAAACCGTGCGTTTTCTGGAAAAACCGTTACGCGTCGTTGTGACCCGATTTTTCTTTATTTTCCATTTTTGGAATCTGTTATGTGCACTATTAAGAACATCCAGTAAGACTTTTGGAAAGTATATTTACCTCCCCAAAACTTTTGAAAATTACAGTCACCTCCCCAAAATTTTTTTAAATTACAGTCACCTCCCCAACACTTTGCATTTTTCTTCAATTAGGTCCCAGTAGACCTATAGCCTTATCTGGGGCCATTGTCAGGAATTATCTTATCCTTTCCCCTTCTCTCACTGTGCACATGACTACTATGCATAAATGCGGTAGGCGGATGTGACATTTTGCGTTGCCGATTTTACGCGCCGCGACACTATTCATTTGGTCAATTTGTGATCTTTGAGGAATGCTTTGAAATGTTTGATATGTTTATTGTGGATGTTAAATATGTGAAAAAGGGTAATGGTTTGACTAAAGAATGTGGTGCGCGGCGTAAATGGCAAAGCGCGATGGAAATTAAAATGATTTCTCAAGTCATTCAAAAATGAAGTTTGAGACTTAAATTGAATCATTTTAACCTTTATGCTCTACTAGGTAGTTGCGAGTGGTAGATAAGGGTATGGTGCACTATACTAACTTATGCAGCACTGCCACTTATTGTGTTTGATACACCCCGGCGATTACCTTCGGGTATAGGCCGTGGAGTGGAGATGTTGTGAAATTTTGATTGGAATGCTCCGGCGGTTACCTATGGGTATAGGCCGTAGAGCGGAATTTGTTATAACCATGGTGGTGAGGGCCACCTATGTTACAGTGGTGAGGGCCACTGCCTTATCGCTATGGTTCCCTATATGCCAGTAGAGCCTGAGCCAAAGTCCTATTTTTCTAAAACTACGTACTGCAATATGAGTTTGAATTATGGTTTACAATTGTTGAAAGTATATCTACACTAAATGGACAATAACTTTCATCGGTTTAATGTTGGTTGATTTTTGGATTTAATTATTTCCTTTTAGTTCAAATGCTTTCATGTTTTACTTATATTTTCATCGGTAAAGTACCCACTGAGCGTCATTGCTCAGCGAGTTGAGTTTTCTTGACTCGTAGGTTCGGAGCAGTAGATTTCGGTGATTAGCATCGAGCAGCACAATACTGCGCAGCACCTCAGAGTAGCCTTTCATTTCCTATATTATGAGTTGGCTAGTTATGGAATGTATATGAAAATATATAAGATTGAGAATTACTATGTTATACTGTACATTAGTAGTATCTAATAAGAATAAATCTCTACTTTATTTTGTATTAGAAGTGTGAACTTTTCTTGCAGGTTTGTAGTTGAGGGTATAAGGTGGATTCATTGGGAGTGTATTGAAACTAATTATGTTCGCATTGGTTTGTGTAAAAATGTTTTCAAAAATCAGAAAAACCAGTTTTGTCGACACTTGGGACCCAATTTCTAGGCGAACCTCTGGCAAAATTTCTTTAAAAATCGAAACTAAATTTGACTAAGTAAAATTGGTAGTAATATTAGGATAGTGTGGCACCTCTACTCGGCTTACACATGTAGGCCGGGAAGGGGGTGTTACAACCGGATCATTCCTGTCACCTGCGTGATGAATTACAATCATGCTAGGCCAAAAATATAGTGGTACAAACTTTGATAACAATAAAATTTTAAAGCAATGCCAATGCACAATGCCTTGAATATCATGTCACAACGTGTCACATAATTTCATTTTAAAACATATTCTTCAGTTATTTTACAATTCACATAAGCACAAACACAAGCATGGACCGAAAAGATCTAATATACCATTCAAATCCCAGAGATACTATTTTGGTCTAAATTGACACCAAGTGTCTAGCCCCGAAAGCAAATCACAGTAACGCTCAAAAGCTAGTGTTGTCCCAAGATGGCAACCAAGAGGGGGGTGAATTGGTTTCCACAAGAAATAATGACAATTAAAAAACTCAACAAAATAGAAATGCGAAATTGAAAGATGGTTGAGTAATTGAAGAAAGAAAGAACACACAAGATTTATAGTGGTTTGGATTTACTTCAATCCTACATCCACTTCCTTAACAACTTGTTAAGGTTCCACTAATCTTTGAAGTTTTTACAAGCTCACTTCCAACTTTGGTGTTTTCACAAGTTCACACCTAACTTCACAAGTGTTTTCTAAGGCTTACACTCAAGAACCTTTAAGGAGTTTTTAAGGCTCGCTCTCACAACCCAAACAAGAGTTTTACAAGGCTTACTCTCACACCCCAAGTGTTCTTCCAAGCTCACACTCAAACTTATACAATGGTGTTTTCAATGCTTACACCTAACATTCATTACAATTCAAATGTATGTTTAAGTAAAAGAAAAGTTGTTGCTTGGCTATCAAAATCTTTTTTGCTTCACTTCTCTTTTTCTTTTCTTGTAGAAGCATTGTATTTATAGCCATTGTGGTCTTACTAGCCATTATTGATAATGAGAATAAAGTCTTGGCAGTTTAGACCTTCTTTAGTAAAACTGTCCGAAACATTTCGCGGTCATCCTTCATACAAGGATGGTCGCGCTCACATCACACGCGGTCGTCCTTGGACAAGGGATGGTCGCTGCATTTAAAAAAAGCTTCAACGGTCGAATTTTAGTGCTCTGCAGCAAGAATCTTGCCCATGCTGTGATTGTCAGGACAGTCGCGCCTAGCAAAGGTGCGGTCGCCCTTTTTGAATATTGAAGTGGGTTTATAACGGTCATGTCACGTGTCATTCTCTGATAGGGGAGAAGAGATGTCCGCCATAATTTGAATGTCGCGGTTGCCCTAGGTAGCATCTCGCGGTCGAATTGAGATTCTCGCGTCGAACTTCTGGACGTACCTGAGGACACGAACACTACTGTCTCTTTAAGCAATTTTCTTCTGCATTGGCAGAGCGGTCGCAAATATGAAAGCGCGGTCGCTACAGTGGTAAGCGAGGCCGAGTCATTCGCCGTTCTTGTCACCGCGAACCTTACTGTGATTAGAATGATTTGAGTTCCTTGAGTAGCAGTCGTCCATAACATGGGACGGTCGCTCTTCTTTAGGTGCGGTCGCTACTGAGGATGAGTTTCTGACCGCGAAACCTATTGTGATAATGTTTCATCCTTTAACTGAATGGTGCGGTCGTATTCATGTTTGGTGCGACCGCTAGAAGTGTTCTGTTCAGCTTTATTTGAAGAAACCTAAGCCTGCAACAAGATTCTCCAAATACATGTTAAATGTATCATTCATTTGAGTTGTCAAGGATCAAAATTGAGATCACTTGTCTAACAATCTCCCCCATTTTGACTTTGACAATTCAAATGAAATGATAAGAAAAATAATAAGTCTAAAATGCTCCCCCTTAACATATGCATGAATCATGGTTAAGTAATCTTGGTGCATTGATATTATTTGATTATCTTGGTGTATTGAATCATGTTTAAACAATCATTCCAAGTTCCAAGTTGTTTACTATTTCTCCCCCATTGTCATAGGCAAAATGCATAATAGAAAGCAAGAAGTTGATTAAAAAGATAGTAAACATCTTGTTTATTAAAAGATGGAGGAAAGTACAAGGAAATTAAGCAACAAACATTCAAGACATAACATAAAATGCAAACTATTAAGACTAAACATCTTGAAAATTTAAACTATTAAACTATTCAGAATCATCATCCTCATCTATCTCTTCTTCTACTAAAGGAGCTTTTCCTTTATCTTGAGGAGCAAAAGAGGTAGAGCTAGTGCTAATGGACTCGTCTTCTTCAGGAAGGCTTTGGGTATGATCACTTATATCCCAATCTTCAAGATTGCATTGAGACAAGTCCAGTTTGCCTTGCATATCATATAGATCATGCATGCATGTGAGATATAAGGTCAATTCTCTTGTTCAAGTGCTGGAATCTCTTGGAGACACTTTTCTTGAACCTAGAGAGTTTCCTGGAGAGAGTTTTGATAGCATTGAGGATGAGTTGTGTAGAGGATGAAGTAGTTTCTTGAGTAGCTTTCGATGAAGTAGCTTTGGGAGGTAATTCCACAGCAACTTCCACAGAGTCTCCCTCTTCCTCAATTGTATACCTTGGCCTTTTCTTTTGTCTATCCACAACTCCTTTCTTGCCAAAATAGTATACATATGTGCCTTCAATCTTCCTTACACATCCAGCATGTTCTAGATAATCAATTGTGATGGCACTAGAGGCAAGATTGAAAGGGTTTCTCAATGTAGCTAGGTTCAAATCATTTAGAAGGTTCAGGTGCCTAGCTATTTGAGTAATTTGTGAGGATAAGAAGAAAGTTCCAGTTCTTGTAACTGCATGATGATAGAGGGTGTCAATCAAGAACTTGGTTGTGTTCATTTGGATGTTGTGGGTGAAAGCGTAAAAAAAGATGAGGTCTCTTTTGGTTACCTGTAATATCCCAAAATGTACCCTAGAAGTTTTGAGATAATTGTTGTTTTAGTTTGAATCAAATGTATATGTTGTATATATGGTAATATATGTAACATATATGTTTGTCAAAATGGTGGGTCAAGGTAAGAAGATATTTAATTTGTGAAGTGTGAAGTTACTAAAAAGGGTATGTTAATGAAATGAAGTTAAATTATATTGAAGAGGGTATTTAGGTAATTTTCTTTTGAAATTGCTTGGTGGAGGTTTAAAGAGAAGAGAAAGTTGACTTTGCTTCTTCATTTTTCTTTTCTTTCCCTTTGGTGGCCGAACCTCATCAAGACAAGAGAGCAAGAGGAAGGTTTTGAGTTCTAAGATCAAATTGAAGGAGTTTTCAAGTGACTAAGTGGAAATCCAAGAAGATTTATGATTTTTGGTAAGTCTCTCTTGAATTCTCTTGTTTTATTTTAAGTTGTTTGTGAGTTTGATTGTCGATATTTGGAAGTAAAGTTGTGTTTATGGTAATTTTTTGGTGTGTGTTTGATTTAAATTGATTGTGGTATTGGTTTTGAATGAGAAATAAAAAGATGGGTTGTTGTTAGTTTTGAAAGAGTAAGAGTGATGTTGGTTTTAGGGTTTTGAGTTGGTAAGTGTTGTTAATGTTAAGTTTGGTTGATTATTTTCATAGATCTTCATGTTGGTTGTGTTTGTTGGAGTTGTAAGCATTAAACATGTGAATTTGGCCGAAGGCAGTAGCATTCTGGATGCCACGCCCGTGGCCTTGATTGCCATGGCCGTGGAGGTGTGGAGCAAGGGAGGCAGAACCATAATCTAACCCACGCCCGTGGGGGTTGGGGTGGCCACGGCCGTGGGCTATAATGTGTGTTGTTGGATTGTTAATTGTGATCTAAAGGTCTAAGAGGAGGTTAACAAGTGATAAATTGTATTGGAATTGATGTGGTTCATCATTGTTTTGGTTTAGGTTGTGAAGAAGGTGATTTGCCCTAATTTGAGAAGTGAAGAGTTCTTGGAAATAAGAAGTGTATAGAGTTGTTTAAGTGGTGCTTAAGGTAAGTACAAACCTTGCATTGTTGATATATATGAATAATGTTATGTTTTGCACATTATGAATCTTGTGAAATGTACTATATGTATAATGATGAAATGCTTTGGTGTGAATGGAAATATAATGTGAATTGAGACATGATGATTCAAATGTGATGAGAAGCCATTGTGAGTGGCTATGTTTATGCAAATGAAATTGTTGAGGCATGATTGCCTATTTGATTATGAGATACAAATTGAGAAAGAGAATGGTAAAGAGATGTGAAATTAATGATGTGAATGATATGATTGAAGCATGCCTAGATGATATGATTGAATAATGATATGTTTGTTTAGTTAATGTAATTGATGTTGTATATTATAATGATGAAAATGAAATGAATTGAGAAAGAAATGTTTAAAGAGATAAATGAACGGACCTATCTGCCTCCTGCGGAACCATGCGGACCCAGAGAGCTGGGCAACCGAACTTGGACTACCGACCTGGTTGGGGGAAGGTTCGATTTAGTCAGTATTACGTACCTATCTGCCTCCTGCGGAACCATGCGGACCCAGAGAGTTGGGCAACCGAACTTGGACTACCGACCTGGTTGGGGGAAAGTTCGTTACTGATAGTCTTATACGTACCTATCTGCCTCCTACGGAACCATACGGACCCAGAGAGTTGGGCAACCAAACTTGGACTACCGTCCTGGTTGGGGGAAGGTTCGTATATGGAGCCATGGTTGATGGCTATTATTAATGAATGATGATATGATGATTTGGATAATAAAATATAACATTTATAAGTATGATCTTTATTGATTGAATGTATGACATTGATATTGATATTGCATATTATCATTATGGTTTGTACTACTGACTTGTTGGCTCAGCGCGATTGTGATTCATCGCGCAGGTGATAGAGTTGATAGAGTTGAGACAGAAGATTCTTCTAGACCTAGTTGAGTTTGTGCTTGAAGAGTTGGATTAGAGCTTAAAGATCAGAGAGTCAAGCTGCCAATCATGTATATATATTCTATGTGTTGTAAATTTTCAATTTTTATGTATTTGTACTTATAAGTACTTGTTATAACTTTCGCTGTATATTAATAAACGTTTTTATTTATTATATTTTATGGATTTCTTTTAAATGATTGATATTTGTTTTATTTCATTTTCGAGATATGTTTTGTGTATTTTTAAACTGTGGCATTTTCTATATTCAGTATACATATAATACGATCGTATAAGCATGCTTTGTACGTATACGGGATATAGGGGTGTTACAATTATTTTGGTATCAGAGCCTAGGTTTGAGATTCTCAACCTAGGACAATTGTAAGAAAAGTAATATTTTGATTTTAAGAGGTTGTTTTTTTGAAGAAAATACATGTTTGGTATTGGCAGTCTCTGATCTTTAATGAGGTGTATCCTGCTATGTTTGCAGATATAGGTTATAATGGATCCTCATTCATGTCAATCTGTTGAGGGTAGTGCCGAGAGTGTAGCTCCTGATGATGTTAGAGATGGAGCTAGAGTGGGTAGAACTGGAGAGGTCCCTGTTTCTATGTCAGGGAGACCAGCTGGTGAGGAGGTTCCGCCAGTTTGGCTTAGGCATATGGTTGATATATTGAGGCAGGCACCCGTGCAACCACCACCACCACAGCCAATGATACCAGTGAGACATTACGATAAATTAAGAAAGTATGGAGCAAAAGATTTTTTGGGTACTATTGATCCAGCGGTAGCCGAGCAGTGGCTAGATAAGGTACAAAGAATCTTCATTCAGTTGCAAGCCACTCCAGAAGAAAATTTTGATTATGCCAGATCATTGCTACAGAAGGATGCATATGATTGGTGGAAGATAGTGCCCCATGCTATGGATGATCCACCAACATTGTCCTACAGTGATTTTTTACGGGAGTTTGAGCTGAAATATACTCCGAGGGAGTATAAAGATGTGAAGAAGATGGAGTTCTTGACCTTGAAACAAGATCACCGGTCTGTGATAGAATATGAGTTAGAATTTATCTGATTGAGCCACTACGCCGGGGGAATTATTTCTGACGAGATTGATTGGTGTAGAAGGTTTGAGGAGGGATTGAGACCTTCAATTATGTGTCTTGTGGCTGGTTCTAGATACCAAGATTTTTCCCAACTGGTTGTAGCAGCTAGGAGTGTGGAAAGAGCTAGAATATTGCAGCAGCTGCTTCTGAAGAGGAGATCAGGGTTATGAGACCCCAGTTTGAGGCAGGGTCTTCTTCTGTGAAAAGAGGTAGGGGAAGTTTTGTTCCCAGAATCAGTCGGAGTCAGAGACAGGCTGGTAGGTCGGTTCAATTTTAGAGACAGAGATCGAGACCTACAGTTTCAGTAGCGAGTGCTCCTACTCCAGTAGTTCAGAGATCCACTCCACCTGTGTGTGTTCAGTGTGGTGGAATACATAGGGGTGCTTGTTGGAAGAGTAGTGGACCAGCTGTGTGCTTCAAATGTGGATCGCCTGATCATTTTATTAGAGAGTGTCCAGAGATGCAGGAGCAGAGGCCAGCAGATTCTGCAGTTTCTCGACCTAGTGTTAGAGGTGGTCAAGGGGGTAGAGGTTTTAGCAGAGAGCATAGACCTGGGTATAATCAAAGAGTAGGATCTTCATCCAGGGATACTAGGCCAGATGAGGCTAGGCCTTCTCAACGAGTATATGTGATGCAAAGACAACCTGATGCTTCTGCAGTTATTGCGGGTACTTTCTCTTTATTTGGCATTTCAGTTCTTGCTTTAATTGATCCAGGTTCTACTCATTCATATATTAGTGCATCTATCTTGCCTGTGTCTGAGTTGCATGCTGAGTCCCTAGGATTTGATGTGTTGGTGACAAATCCGTTAGGGCATAGTGTGATTGTTAGCAAGGTGCACCGAGATAGTTCAGTTATGGTGCAAGGTGAGGAGTTTCGTGGAGATTTGATTGAGATGCCTTTTAAAGAATATGATTTGATTTTGGGCATGGATTGGTTGTCTAGGCATGGAGCTGTGGTAGATTGTCAAAATAAATGTGTCACTCTGAGAACTAGTGATGGTAAGAATGTAATGGTGTCTAGTGAGCAGAGACAGCTTGCATCCTTGCTTGTATCAGCTGTAATAGCTAGAAGGTTGATTAAAAAAGGGTGTGATGCTTACCTTGCTCATGTTGTGGATACTAGAGTAAGGGGTTCTCAACTTGATGATATAACCACAGTTGCAGATTTTCCAGAAGTGTTTCCAGAGGAGTTGCCAGGGTTGCCCCCTGAGAGAGAGGTTGAGTTTGGTATCAAATTGTTGCCTAGTACCACTCCCATCTCTATCACTCCTTATCGCATGTCACCTGCTGAATTGAGAGAGTTGAAGGTGCAGTGACAGGAGTTGTTAGATAAAGAGTTTATTCGCCCCAGTGTTTCACCGTGGGGAGCTCCTGTTTTGTTTGTGAAGAAGAAGGATGGTACTATGAGATTATGTATCGATTATAGGCAATTGAATAAAGTGACTATCAAGAATAAATATCCTTTGCCTAGGATTGATGATCTCTTTGATCAATTGAATGGAGCATCAGTGTTTTCTAAGATTGATTTGAGATCAGGGTACCATCAGTTGAGGGTCAGAACTGAAGATGTTCCTAAGACAGCCTTCCGCACCAGGTATGGGCATTATGAGTTTTTAGTAATGCCTTTTGGATTAACTAATGCACCTGCAGTTTTTATGGATTTGATGAATAGGGTATTTAGGCCCTATCTGGATCAATTTGTGGTGGTTTTCATTGATGATATTTTGGTGTATTCGCGTAATGAAGAGGAGCATGACAAGCATCTGCGGATTGTGCTGCAGATTTTGAGAGAGAAGCAATTATATGATAAGCTGTCAAAGTGTGAATTTTGGCTTGATCAAGTGACTTTTCTTGGTCATATAATTTCAGCAGAAGGTATTAAAGTTGATCCAAGTAAAGTTGAAGCTATTTTGAATTGGAGTCCACCAAAGTCTGTAACTGAAGTTAGAAGTTTTCTGGGTTTGGCAGGCTATTATCGACGTTTTGTGAAAGGATTTTCTTTGATAGCTATTCCACTCACCAGATTACTTCGAAAGGGAGTTAGATTTGTGTGGACAGAGCAGTGTCAGTCTAGTTTTGAGCAGTTGAAAGAGATGTTAACTCAAGCACCTGTTCTTACCTTACCTGTAGAAGATAAACCATATGTGATCTACAGTGATGCTTCACATAGTGGTTTGGGTTGTGTTTTGATGCAAGAGGGTAAGATTATAGCTTATGCTTCTCGACAGTTGAAGCCGCATGAGCTTAACTATCCGACGCATGATTTGGAGTTAGCAGCCATAGTGTTTGCTTTAAAAATTTGGCGACACTACTTGTTTGGAGAGAAGTGTTTCATCTACACTGATCATAAAAGTTTGAAATATTTGGGGGTTTAGAGAGAACTTAATATTAGGCAGAGGCGATGGTTGGAATTAATTAAAGATTATGATTGCTTAATTGATTATCATCCTGGTAAGGCAAATGTTGTGGCTGATGCCTTAAGTCAAAAATCTTTGGCAGGATTGACTGTCTATTCGCTCTCGTTGCTTGTTGAATTGAGAGCATTGCATGCTAGCTTTGTATCTTGTGATGATGGTGCATTGTTGGCACAATTACAATTGAGGCCAGTATTGTTAGATCAGATTAAGGAAGCTCAGTTGGTTGATGAGAAAATCCAAAAGATTATTTCAGATTGTCAAAAAGGAGAGAGCCGAGATTTTCTTGTGAGAGGTGATAGTAGTCTTTGGTTTAAGGATAGATTATGTGTATCGGATGATGCTAATTTGAGAAGGATTATTTTAGAAGAAGCACGCTAGTCAGTTTTTGTTATGCATCCAGGCAATACAAATATGTATCATGATTTGAAACAACACTACTGGTGGTCTGGTTTGAAGAGAGACATAGCGGAATTTGAGTCCAAATGTCTCACTTGTCAGAGGGTGAAAGGTGAACATCAAGTAAAGTAACCATGGATTTTGTATCTGGTTTGCCATTGACTCAGAGAAAACATGATGCTATTTGGGTGATTGTTGATAGATTGACAAAGACTGCTCATTTTCTTCCTGTTCGGATGGAGTATTCTCTTGAGAAATTGGCTGAGCTATATATTCATGAGATTGTGAAGTTGCATGGAGTCCCTACTTCTTTAGTATCTGATCGAGATCCTAGGTTTACTTCAAGGTTTTAGAAGAGTTTTCAGAGTGCATTGGGTTCTCGATTGCACTTTAGCACAGCATTTCATCCGCAGACCGATGGGCAGTCAGAGAGAGTGATACAGATTATTGAGGATATGTTAAGAAGCTGTGTCATTGATTTTTCTGGAAGTTGGGATAGATTTTTACCACTTGTGGAATTTGCTTATAACAACAGTCATCAATCTAGTATTGGAATGGCACCATTTGAGGCATTGTATGGTAGACGATGTAGAACGCCTCTATGTTGGAATGAAACTGGTGAAGGTAAATTAATTGGTCCTGATTTGATTAAGGAAACTGAGGAAAAAGTGAAGATGATTCGAAATAGATTGAAAGCAGCTTCAGATCGTCAGAAATCTTATTCGGAACAAAAGAGGAGAGACATTGAGTATAATGTGGGAGATAAAGTATTTTTGAAAGTATCTCCTTGGAAAAAGATTCTGAGATTTGGTCGGAAAGGGAAGCTGAGTCCTCGTTTCATTGGACCATATGAAGTTTTAGAAAGAGTGGGACCAGTTGCTTATCGTCTTGCATTGCCGCCTGAATTGGATAGAATCCATAATGTCTTCCATGTTTCTATGTTGAGAAGATACAGGTCGGATCCATCTCATATCCTGCAACTAGATTCTCCAAATACATGTTAAATGGATCATTCATTTGAGTTGTCAAGGATCAAAATTGAGATCACTTGTCTAACAATCTCCCCCATTTTGACTTTGATAATTCAAATGGAATGATAAGAAAAATAATAAGTCTAAAATGCTCCCCCTTAACATATGCATGAATCATGGTTAAGTAATCTTGGTGCATTGATATTATTTGATTATCTTGGTGTATTGAATCATGTCTAAACAATCATTCCAAGTTCCAAGTTGTTTACTATTTCTCCCCCATTGTCATAGGCAAAATGCATAATAGAAAAGCAAGAAGTTGATTAAAAAGATAGTAAACATCTTGTTTATTAAAAGATGGAGAAAAGTACAAGGAAATTAAGCAACAAACATTCAAGACATAACATAAAATGCAAACTATTAAGACTAAACATCTTGAAAATTTAAACTATTAAACTATTCAGAATCATCATCCTCATCTATCTCTTCTTCTACTAAAGGAGCTTTTCCTTTATCTTAAGGAGAAAAAGAGGTAGAGCTAGTGCTAATGGACTCTTCTTCTTCAGGAAGGCTTTGGGTATGATCACTTATATCCCAATCTTCAAGATTGCATTGAGGCAAGTCCAGTTTGCCTTGCATATCATATAGATCATGATGCACGTGAGATATAAGGTCAATTCTCTTATTCAAGTGCTGGAATCTCTTGGAGACACTTTTCTTGAACCTAGAGAGTTTCCTGGAGAGAGTTTTGATAGCATTGAGGATGAGTTGTGTAGAGGATGAAGTAGTTTCTTGAGTAGCTTTGGATGAAGTAGCTTTGGGAGGTAATTCCATAGCAACTTCCACAGAGTCTCCCTCTTCCTCAATTGTATACCTTGGCCTTTTCTTTTGTCTATCCATAACTCCTTTCTTGCCAAAATAGTATACATATGTGCCTTCAATCTTCCTTACACATCCAGCATGTTCTAGATAATCAATTGTGATGGCACTAGAGGCAAGATTGAAAGGGTTTCTCAATGTAGCTAGGTTCAAATCATTTAGAAGGTTCAGGTGCCTAGCTATTTGAGTAATTTGTGAGGATAAGAAGAAAGTTCCAGTTCTTGTAACTGCATGATGATAGAGGGTGTCAATCAAGAACTTGGTTGTGTTCATTTGGATGTTGTGGGTGAAAGCATATAAAAAGATGAGGTCTCTTTTGGTTACCTGTAATATCCCAAAATGTACCCTAGAAGTTTTGAGATAATTGTTGTTTTTGTTTGAATCAAATGTATATGTTGTATATATGGTAATATATGTAACATATATGTTGGTCAAAATGGTGGGTCAAGGTAAGAAGATATTTAATTTGTGAAGTGTGAAGTTACTAAAAAGGGTATGTTAATGAAATGAAGTTAAATTATATTGAAGAGGGTATTTAGGTAATTTTCTTTTGAAATTGCTTGGTGGAGGTTTAAAGAGAAGAGAAAGTTGACTTTGCTTCTTCATTTTTCTTTTCTTTCCCTTTGGTGGCCGAACCTCATCAAGACAAGAGAGCAAGAGGAAGGTTTTGAGTTCTAAGATCAAATTGAAGGAGTTTTCAAGTGACTAAGTGGAAATCCAAGAAGATTTATGATTTTTGGTAAGTCTCTCTTGAATTCTCTTGTTTTATTTTAAGTTGTTTGTGAGTTTGATTGTGGATATTTGGAAGTAAAGTTGTGTTTATGGTAATTTGTTGGTGTGTGTTTGATTTAAATTGATTGTGGTATTGGTTTTGAATGAGAAATAAAAAGATGGGTTGTTGTTAGTTTTGAAAGAGTAAGAGTGATGTTGGTTTTAGGGTTTTGAGTTGGTAAGTGTTGTTAATGTTAAGTTTGGTTGATTATTTTCATAAATCTTCATGTTGGTTGTGTTTGTTGGAGTTGTAAGCATTAAACATGTGAATTTGGCCGAAGGCAGTAGCATTCTGGATGCCACACCCGTGGCCTTGATTGCCATGGCCGTGGAGGTGTGGAGCAAGGGAGGAAGAACCATAATCTAACCCACGCCCGTGGGGGTTGGGGTGGCCACAGCCGTGGGCTATAATGTGTGTTTTTGGATTGTTAATTGTGATCTAAAGGTCTAAGAGGAGGTTAACAAGTGATAAATTGTATTGGAATTGATGTGGTTCATCATTGTTTTGGTTTAGGTTGTGAAGAAGGTGATTTGCCCTAATTTGAGAAGTGAAGAGTTCTTGGAAATAAGAAGTGTATAGAGTTGTTTAAGTGGTGCTTAAGGTAAGTACAAACCTTGCATTGTTGATATATATGAATAATGTTATGTTTTGCACATTGTGAATCTTGTGAAATGTACTATATGTTATGTATGGGCATTATGAATTTCTAGTTATGCCTTTTGGTCTAACGAATGCACCTGCAGCTTTTATGGACTTGATGAATAGGGTGTTTAGGCCCTATTTGGATCAGTTTGTGGTAGTGTTTATAGATGATATTCTGGTGTATTCGCGTAATGAGGTAGAGCATGACAAGCATCTGCGGATTGTGTTGCAGATTTTGAGAGAGAAGCAGTTGTTTGCTAAACTGTCGAAGTGTGAGTTTTGGTTGGACCAAGTAGCTTTTCTTGGTCATATAGTTTCAGTAGAAGGTATTAGAGTTGATCCGAGTAAAGTTGAAGCTATTCTGAATTGGAGTCCACCCAAGTCTGTGACTGAAGTTAGAAGTTTTCTAGGTTTGGCAGGCTATTATCGACGGTTTGTGAAAGGATTTTCTTTGATAGCTACTCCACTCACCAGATTGCTTCGAAAGGGAGTTAGATTTGTGTGGACAGATCAGTGTCAGGTTAACTTTAATCAGTTGAGAGAAATGTTGACTCAAGTGCCTGTTCTTACTTTACCTGTGGAAGGCAAACCATATGTAATCTACAGTGATGCTTCACATAATGGTTTGGGTTGTGTACTGATGCAAGAAGGTAGAGTGATAGCTTATGCTTCTCGACAGTTGAAGCCGCATGAGCTTAATTATCGGACCCATGATTTAGAGCTAGCAGCAATTGTGTTCGCATTGAAGGTTTGGTGACACTATCTGTTTGGGGAGAAATGTTTCATCTACACTGATCATAAGAGTTTGAAGTATTTGGGTGTCCAGAAAGAGCTTAATCTTCGGCAGAGGAGATGGTTGGAATTGATTAAAGACTACGACTGTTTGATTGATTATCATCCAGGTAAAGCAAATGTTGTTGCTGATGCCTTGAGTCGGAAGTCTTTAGCTGGTTTAATTGTTTATTCGCTCTTGTTGCTTGTTGAGTTGAGAGCATTGCATGCCAGTTTTGTATCTTGTGATGATGGTGCATTATTGGCACAGTTGCAATTGAAACCAATTTTATTGGAACAGATCAAAGAGGCTCAGTTGGCTGATGAGAAGATTCAAAAGATTATTTCAGATTGCATGTAATATCCCAATATATGCCTAGGAGTTTTAATACAATTGTTGTGTGATTTGAATTAAAGGTATATATACGTTGTGCAAAGAAAATGATTGTGTAATTGGAATGTATATATTGTATATATGTTAGTATATAAAACATATAAGTTGGTCAAGTGGAGAGTCAAGGGGAAAAGATATTTATCTTATTGAGTGTGAAAGTACTTAAATGGCCATTTGAGTAATAAGAGAGTTAGAATAAATGGTTAAAGGGCATTGAGGTAATTTTCTTTTGGTAATTATTATTATTATTATTATTATTATTATATTTGTGTGGCTATCGTGAGAAGAGAAAAGAGATTTGTCTTTCTTCTTCTTCTTCTCCTTTTGGTTCTTGCACGAGAGAGAGAGAGAGAGTTAAAGAGAGGTGATGATCTTCATCAAAATCTTGGGGTTTTAAGAGAATTGAAGGTAGAGATTGAAGAATTGACAAGATATTCAAGTAAGTATTCAATTCTTTGTCTTGATTTCTATTGTTTGAGTTGGATTTGATATGGTTGGTGTGATGGTGATGTTAATGGAAGATTAAGAGTATTGATATGTTGAATTGATAGATAGATGATATTAATAAGGTTAATTGCGAGGTTGATGATGGATTATTGAAATTGGTTAGTAAGGTTTAATATATATGAGATGGAGAATTGATTGAATGATGTATGTTTATGTTTATTGAAGTTGAAATACATTGAATATATGATTTTGGCCTCGTTGGAAATCTTCATTCTTTGTGAGACACGGCCAGGATTAGGGTAGACACGACCGTGTTGGATCGATTTGGAGAGACACGGCCACTGTCTCGGCCGTGTCACTTGCCCGTGTCTGCTACTGGAATTTTGGTGTTGAGAGACACGGCCACTGGCTTGGCCGTGTCCCTTGACCGTGTCTGTCACTTCCTCTTTTGGTTGAGAGACACTACCAAGCTAAGGGAGTCTTGGCCATGTTGGAGCATGTGTTGGGTGACACGGCCATAAGCTTGGCCGTGTCCCTTGAGTCTGTTAGCTACTGTGTGAAAGGTAATTGATGGACACGGCCGTGTTGGTGCCCGTGTTGGTGGGCGTGTCTTGTGTTGAGGTTGCTCTAATTGATTATCATTCTTATGTTCTTATGGAAATAACTATCTTTGGATTAGGTTTTGAAGAAATTGTGTTACATTAACCTAATGTGAAGAATTCTTGGGAAAGGAAAGATATAGGTGATGGGAGTAGTTCTTGAGGTAAGTACAAACTTACATAGATGTAATCTTTTATATGATTTTGAGACTTAACACCCTTAGTATAAATGTGTTAAGTAGATTATTATATTGATTAGTTCAATGTTATTAATGTTGTCATTGGTATAGTGTGAAAGCTATAATGATCATCCAAAAAGAAAGGTACGTGCAATGCAATTTGTTATGATAAATGTTTGAATAATGAATGGTGTTAATGTGTTTGAGAAATGATGAACTGTGATGTTATCATGATTGATAATGATGGTCAAAATGAAATAAATAGACACATGGATTATATGACAATGAATTTAAGATACATGTGTAATGAAATGGATTATGTATGATTGAGTGACATGATTGAAGTATGCCTATATGGTATGATTGATTAATGACATGTTTGTTTAGCAATGTAATTAATGTTGCATATATCAATGATGAAACATGAAATGTGATTTGGGATATATTGTGATATGAAGCCATTGTTATTGGCAATGATAACTTAAATGGAATATAAAGCCATTGTGATTGGCTGTGATGATTCAATTGAATTAAGTGGGGCATGTTTGCCTAGATGATAATGAGAATTGATAATGAAATAATAGATGAATTGTGTGTCTGATATGTTATTCATTTTCAGAGTTCTGAGTTTGGAGGCATGCCTATAAAATGAAAGGCAACAGTCTTGTCGGGTTGAGGATCTCTTCAATTTGAGACGAATTGAGATCCAAGAGACTGGGTCTGTTACACTATGCTAATTGTGATTATGAGATATATGATTTGTAACAGTCTTGCCGGGTTGAGGATCTCCTCGATTTAGTCGGGTTGATGGTCCAAGAGACTGGGTCTGTTACTTGATAAATGTGAATTATAGTAACAGTCTTGCCGGGTTGAGGATCCCCTCGAGATTTGCCGAGTTGATGGTCCAAGAGACTGGGTCTGTTACACTATCCATGGATAGAGATATATATAGATGATGCCTACGGGCTTGATGATTATGATTATGGACCAAAGCAGTAACTCTGAACTTGGAATAACATATTAGTGTGTTGTTTGGGCCCGAGTCTGTCTTTGTTGTCAATGTGATATTAAATGTTGAAATAAATGAGTAATGAGATCTACAACTGCCTTTATTGGAAGTATGATTCATGTTTGATGAATTATGGATAAAATAATGTTATGAAGTATGCTTTTGTAATATGTGCATTGATGTATTGAAGGTGAATATGTTTTGAGGGACTTTCTTGATATATGATTTTATAAAAATAAAGTATGATGTGTAAAATATATATATATATGAATATGGAATTTGTGAGAATTGCTTTCGTAAAGGTGTTGAATAGGTCTTTGAATGGTAATTGGTTGAATTAATGTATATGTTTATGTATATGAGATTAGTGGGAACTCATGAAGAATGCATTGAGAAAGGAAAACGTGGTAAGAGAAAAATAAAACATAATGCTAAACATATGAGGTATGATAATTTTGGTAAAGTGTATTTTATTATTTAGTTGTACTACTAAGCTTTCGGGCTTAGCGCGGATGTTTAATCGCGCAGGTATTTATGCGGTTAATCTAGAAGTCTAGTTGTGATGCCACGAGAAGGGTAAGAGTGTCTCGAGACCAACTAGAAGGTGATGCATACATATGTGATTTTAATTATGTTGTATTTTTATAAGAATAATGATTTTCGTAAATGTTCTTTAATTTAATGTAATATCGCTTGAACTTGAATAAAGGGTTTCAAAGTAAAACGAAAAGTGACATTCTTATACTTTATATACGTATTGTATGTATACCAGGTATATGTATAGTACTTATATAGAGTATGGGGGTGTTACAATTATTTTGGTATCAGAGCTTAGGTTCGAGATTCTCGGCCTAAGTGAAATTAAAAAGAAAAAGTTTTGAAACGTTTAAAATGAATTACAAAGAAGAGTTTTGAAATGTAATTTGTAATACATGTATATGCATTGACACTTAGGTTGGTCTCAGATGTGGCATTATGTGATGTGGGATAAATTTGAATTATGAGAGGGATGATAATGTCTGAATGAGGTTTTTACTTGAAAGTAAAAACTAGAGAAAGAAATGATATGAAAACTAAAATAAAATAAAAATATTGGTTAATGTAAGGAAATATAATGGTGTTGTTTGCATTGTTGTTTTAATGCAAATATTGTAAATTTAATGTGATAATGTAATGTAATATGTTAGTGATCAAAGATTGAGTTGATCACTTGAAAATGTAAGGTACGTACAGTATTGCATATTTGTAACCTATATAATTACTTGTCTATTAATGTTGAGAATGATTACGCTTGCATTGATGAACTTGTGCAAAGCTAGGTCACGTGATAAGATTGATAGTGAGAATTGGATTGAGCAACGTTAGTTTAAGAAACTGAGATTTGTGATAACTAGACTTGAAAAGCGTATAAAGTTTATTGGGCTCAATGTGTATATGATTGGATGTAATGTACATATGTATATATATGTGAGTGATATATATATATATATGTTGAATGGTAAACAAATGGATATGTAAAGTTAAGATTTTGTTTAAAGGAAAAAGAGATGATATGGGTTAAGTAAAAATATACATTGGTATTGTTACCTTAATACGGACATTGTGAATTCAATGTTAGAAATGTGAGATGCTTGGATATTGTGAAAGCTCAATGTAATGGTGGTAATAGGTGATATTTGAATTGTTGAAGTGAGCTTGATAATTGTGAAAAGTATATGTTTTAATATTGCTTTGTGATATATAAATATATAAGATGAGTTTGGCAAATTGAAGTTTAAGTGAGGTAGTAAGTTGAGAAGTTAAAGTTTTAGTGGCATTTGATAAAGATTATTTGGATATTGATGGTTTAATGTGTATGCAATACATGAGCTAAATGAAATGACTAATATGGCATATGAAAGTATTATGAATTGAGTAAAGTGATTGATAGTATAAGAATTTATCTTGAAGTATAAAAGAGAAGTGGATAAGCAAATGAGGATGAGCTATTTTAAGGCATTATATTGAAAAGGGTAAAAATGGATATGGAAATTTATTAAATGCTTTTAAAGATGAAAGTGAAAGAAATGTTACATTGGGAATGTGGTTAAGATGGATGTAAAGTGCTATTATAGTCAGTATATATATATATGTGTGTTGTATGAATAAATACTTTGCATCATATTGGAAGAGATGGTACTGGATGATTCTCGCTGACTCTCTTAAGGGGGAGGTTAGGTATTCGATCCAGAGTGGCGACTTGCACTCATGTGTCTTGGGTGTAATTCGAATAAGTGAATCCTGTTGGAAGGCCGTGAGGGCAGTTTGGTACTGTAGCAGCCCAGCTCAGAGGCCCTGATGGTTTCTCCGGATAGGAATGGTTTAGCAGGTGGACTGGGATGGTTGTTACAGTTATAAAGGAAAATTTGTATTGAATGTATGATAAATAAGAGTATTTAATTAAGTGTACATATGTATGTGATATGTGAATTGAGTTTTCACTGTGAATGAAATTATATATATCAACAAATGTGTGAATCGCATTATAAAGGTGACTTATGAATATGTATGTGGTATAAATATAAAATTAATGTTATAGAAACAATATTGTATGTAGTATTAGACCTAAGAGAGATTAGGTCTTGAATTGTGTAAAGCTAAATGAATTATGTGATGGAAGTGAGAATGGCATAGACTTAAATAATAGTGAACAGTGGAAATTGTTATGGTGAGCATTGAACTTGATGATCATATGATATTTTAGAGTTTCAAAGTATTCACATATAAAAAGTTCTATGTAATTATATATCATAAGAGATTGTAAATGGATTAGAAATGAAGTGACGAATAGAAATTTTATAAGAACTGCATATGATTGAATATGTGTAAAGTAATATTGTTGAAGCATGAATTAAGTTGATAAAGATCTTTTACTCGAGTGCAAATTGGTTTGAAATGAAATTGGAATGTGTTAATTTCTGATATAGTAGAAATGTAAAGAAGGACTATATAATTCTTAAAATATACCTTAGCCTTGTATTTGTAAAGATTGAGAATAGAATTATAAAAGAACAGTATTGATTTGGAAGTCCCAGGCTTGAATATTAATCTCTTAAAGCCATGTGTTTTGTTCAGTATATTGGATCGGTTAATTTGTTATCTATGGATTTGAATCTTAGATATAATGATTGTAATACGGATTTGGTGAGGTTGACAATTTTGTTTGAAAAGTATAGTTAAAAGCTATGATGGATAAGGTTGTACCTTATTATTATTTTTATGTTAAGAATTTGGTTATAATGGTGAAGATAAAGAAAGAAAAAGGGAAATTATGGAAATGTGGTGAGATATGAATAATATAATAAAAAGGTAATTGAAATAAGTATAACAATGATTTGAAACGTGAAGAGATATTAAAAAGAGAGAAATTTTAAGATATGAATGAAAGTTATACTGAATATGCTTATGATATGTAACTTGAGGTTTAAGGGAATGAACTCAAGGTTTGAATGAATGAATTATGGATATTAAGCATGATATAACATTTTTATGAGAATTGGTGGAAATTATTACTAAGATAATAGAAAGTAAACTATGTGTATATTTAAAGATAATGGGAAGTGATTTGTTATCATGATGATTTGACTGAAAATGGATTGAAAGAGATTAGAAATTGAATATAAGTTTGCTCCTATGGACTTAAGTTATTTTTATACTTATATGAAAATTGTGAAATTTCATGATAAGTTAGATTACTTAATCGTTGGTTGGAATTGAACAAAATTGGAACGTGGGTATATTGTGACAGATAAATCAATTGATCTGGATTTGGCTAGGATTATGAATCATTATTGAAATTTAATGTGTATAGTTGTATTAAGAAAATAAGTATTTACATGATAATGTATATGAGGTAAAATTTTAAAGTGTGTTTGGGCATGAATGAATAGAGTATAGTGGTTGTTAATCATGATAAAAAGGGAAAAGGTTAAGTATGTATGAAATAAATTGAAAGATAATGTATTATTATGTAAGTTAAGTGAAAAGCATGCTAAAGAAGTAATCCCATTTGTGATAAAATAAGGAATTTGTTATCCATTGGGGTGTGATAAATGTCTATTTAGACAGTGATAGTAATGACAAGATAGTTAATGCTCAGATATAAACCAATGGGTTCTAAGGTTAAAGCTATAAAAGTAATATTAAAGAGATGAAGAAACAATATATTTATTAAATATAAAGATTTGACAAAGTATTATTGTGCTATATGATGATCTGATTCTTGTATAAAGATATTAATAGGAAATGTAATGAGATCTTTTGAATGTTTGATCAAGAAAGTAATAAGATGTATAGACATATAGAATGATGAACTATGGAATTTAGAGAAGATGGTTGATTCAAAAAGGGAGAGTTGAAGTGATATGATTTGATGAAATAATAACTTAAGCATATAATTAACTTCATATGGAAGTTAAGATAGTAATTTCTTAAAAGCGGATTTTTATGGTATTAATAATTTCGAGGACGAAATTATTTAAGGGGGAGAGAATTGTAATATCCCAATATATGCCTAGGAGTTTTAATACAATTGTTGTGTGATTTGAATTAAAGGTATATATATGTTGTGCAAAGAAAATGATTGTGTAATTGGAATGTATATATTGTATATATGTTAGTATATAAAACATATAAGTTGGTCAAGTGGAGAGTCAAGGGGAAAAGATATTTATCTTATTGAGTGTGAAAGTACTTAAATGGCCATTTGAGTAATAAGAGAGTTAGAATAAATGGTTAAAGGGCATTGAGGTAATTTTCTTTTGGTAATTATTATTATTATTATTATTATTATTATATTTGTGTGGCTATCGTGAGAAGAGAAAAGAGATTTGTCTTTCTTCTTCTTCTTCTCCTTTTGGTTCTTGCACGAGAGAGAGAGAGAGAGTTAAAGAGAGGTGATGATCTTCATCAAAATCTTGGGGTTTTAAGAGAATTGAAGGTAGAGATTGAAGAATTGACAAGATATTCAAGTAAGTATTCAATTCTTTGTCTTGATTTCTATTGTTTGAGTTGGATTTGATATGGTTGGTGTGATGGTGATGTTAATGGAAGATTAAGAGTATTGATATGTTGAATTGATAGATAGATGATATTAATAAGGTTAATTGTGAGGTTGATGATGGATTATTGAAATTGGTTAGTAAGGTTTAATATATATGAGATGGAGAGTTGATTGAATGATGTATGTTTATGTTTATTGAAGTTGAAATACATTGAATATATGATTTTGGCCTCATTGGAAATCTTCATTCTTTGTGAGACACGGCCAGGATTAGGGTAGACACGGCCGTGTTGGATCGATTTGGAGAGACACGGCCACTGTCTCGGCCGTGTCACTTGCCCGTGTCTGCTACTGGAATTTTGGTGTTGAGAGACACGGCCACTGGCTTGGCCATGTCCCTTGACCGTGTTTGTCACTGCCTCTTTTGGTTGAGAGACACGGCCAAGCTAAGGGAGTCTTGGCCGTGTTGGAGCATGTGTTGGGTGACACGGCCATAAGCTTGGCCGTGTCCCTTGAGTGTGTTAGCTACTGTGTGAAAGGTAATTGATGGACACGGCCGTGTTGGTGCCCGTGTTGATGGGCGTGTCTTGTGTTAAGGTTGCTCTAATTGATTATCATTCTTATGTTCTTATGGAAATAACTATCTTTGGATTTGGTTTTGAAGAAATTGTGTTACATTAACCTAATGTGAAGAATTCTTGGGAAAGGAAAGATATAGGTGATGGGAGTAGTTCTTGAGGTAAGTACAAACTTACATAGATGTAATCTTTTATATGATTTTGAGACTTAACACCCTTAGTATAAATGTGTTAAGTAGATTATTATATTGATTAGTTCAATGTTATTAATGTTGTCATTGGTACAGTGTGAAAGCTATAATGATCATCCAAAAAAAAAGGTACGTGCAATGCAATTTGTTATGATAAATGTTTGAATAATGAATGGTGTTAATGTGTTTGAGAAATGATGAAATGTGATGTTATCATGATTGATAATGATGGTCAAAATGAAATAAATAGACACATGGATTATATGACAATGAATTTAAGATACATGTGTAATGAAATGGATTATGTATGATTGAGTGACATGATTGAAGTATGCCTATATGGTATGATTGATTAATGACATGTTTGTTTAGCAATGTAATTAATGTTGCATATATCAATGATGAAACATGAAATGTGATTTGGGATATATTGTGATATGAAGCCATTGTTATTGGCAATGATAACTTAAATGGAATATAAAGCCATTGTGATTGGCTGTGATGATTCAATTGAATTAAGTGGGGCATGTTTGCCTAGATGATGATGAGAATTGATAATGAAATAATAGATGAATTGTGTGTCTGATATGTTATTCATTTTGGAGGCATGCCTATAAAATGAAAGGTAACAGTCTTTCCGGGTTGAGGATCTCTTCAATTTGAGACGAATTGAGATCCAAGAGACTGGGTCTGTTACACTATGCTAATTGTGATTATGAGATATATGATTTGTAACAGTCTTGCCGGGTTGAGGATCTCCTCGATTTAGTCGGGTTGATGGTCCAAGAGACTGGTCTGTTACTTGATAAATGTGACATGTGAAATGTGAATTATAGTAACAGTCTTGCCGGGTTGAGGATCTCCTCGAGATTTGCCGAGTTGATGGTCCAAGAGACTGGGTCTGTTACACTATCCATGGATAGAGATATATATAGATGATGCCTACGGGCTTGATGATTATGATTATGGACCAAAGCAGTAACTCTGAACTTGGAATAACATATTAGTGTGTTGTTTGGGCCCGAGTCTGTCTTTGTTGTCAATGTGATATTAAATGTTGAAATAAATGAGTAATGAGATCTACAACTGCCTTTATTGGAAGTATGATTCATGTTTGATGAATTATGGATAAAATAATGTTATGAAGTATGCTTTTGTAATATGTGCATTGATGTATTGAAGGTGAATATGTTTTGAGGGACTTTCTTGATATATGATTTTATAAAAATAAAGTGTGATGTGTAAAATATATATATATATATATGAATATGGAATTTGTGAGATTTGCTTTCGTAAAGGTGTTGAATAGGTCTTTGAATGGTAATTGGTTGAATTAATGTATATGTTTATGTATATGAGATTAGTGGGAACTCATGAAGAATGCATTGAGAAAGGAAAACGTGGTAAGAGAACAATAAAACATAATGCTAAACATATGAGGTATGATAATTTTGGTAAAGTGTATTTTATTATTTAGTTGTACTACTAAGCTTTCAGGCTTAGCGCGGATGTTTAATCGCGCAGGTATTTATGCGGTTGATCTAGAAGTCTAGCTGTGATGCCACGAGAAGGGTAAGAGTGTCTCGAGACCAACTAGAAGGTGATGCATACATATGTGATTTTAATTATGTTGTATTTTTATAAGAATAATGATTTTTGTAAATGTTCTTTAATTTAATGTAATATCGCTTGAACTTGAATAAAGGGTTTCAAAGTAAAACGAAAAGTGACATTCTTATACTTTATATACGTATTGTATGTATACCAGGTATATGTATAGTACTTATATAGAGTATGGGGGTGTTACATTGCAAGAATGGGAAGACTAGAGATTTTGTTGTGAAAGGTGATGGGAGTCTCTGGTTTAAGAACCGATTGTGTGTACCCGATGATGCTGATTTGAAAAGAGTCATTTTAGAAGAAGCACATCAGTCAGTGTTTGCTATGCATCCGGGTAATACAAAGATGTATCATGATTTGAGACAGCATTACTGGCGGATAGGTTTGAAGAGAGATATTGCTGAGTTTGTATCGAAATGTCTCACATGTCAGAAGGTAAAAGCAGAGCATCAAGTTCCAACCGGGTTGCTTCAACCATTATCAGTGCCAGAATGGAAGTGGGATAGAGTGACGATGGATTTTGTGTCTGGTTTGCCATTGACACAAAGGAAGCATGATGATATATGGGTGATTGTGGATAGATTGACTAAGACAGCTCATTTCCTTCCGGTTTGGATGGATTACTCTTTGGAGAGATTGGCTGAGCTGTATATCCATGAGATTGTGAAGTTGCATGGTGTTCCAACTTCTTTAGTGTCTGATCGAGATCCCAGGTTTACTTCAAGATTTTGGAAGAGTTTGCATAGTGCTTTGGGTTCTCGATTACACTTCAGTACTGCTTTTCATCCACAGACGGATGGACAGTCAGAGAGGGTGATACAGATTATTGAAGACATGTTGAGAAGCTGTGTCATCAATTTCTCTGGAAGTTGGGATAGGTTTTTACCTCTTGTGGAGTTTGCTTACAACAACAGTTACCAATCTAGCATTGGTATGGCACCATTCGAAGCATTGTATGGCAGACGGTGTAGGACACCTCTTTGTTGGAATGAGCTTGGAGATAATAAGTTGATTGGTCCTGATTTGATTCAAGAAACTGAAGAGAAAGTAAAAGTGATATGAGGCAGGTTGAAAGCAGCTTCAGACCGACAGAAGTCTTATGCAGATCTGAAAAGGAGAGACATAGAGTTTGATGTTGGAGATAAGGTATTTCTGAAAGTATCTCCTTGGAAGAAGATTTTGAGGTTCGGTCGGAAAGGGAAATTGAGTCCTTGTTTCATTGGACCGTATGAAGTTTTAGAAAGAGTTGGGCCAGTTGCTTATCGACTCGCTTTGCCACCTGAGTTGGATCGTATTCATAACGTATTCCATGTTTCTATGTTGAGGAGATACAGATCGGATCCATCTCATGTGTTGCCGATTGAATCTATCGAGGTGAATCAAGATTTGACGTTTGAAGAGGAACCAGTTGCTATTTTGGCACGTGAAGTGAAAGAGTTGAGGAACAAGAGTGTGCCATTGGTGAAAGTTCTATGGAAGAATCATGGAAAAGAAGAAGCAACTTGGGAAAGTGAACAATCCATGCGAGAGCAATATCCTCAGTTGTTTCAGCTTTGATATCAGGTAATTTCGAGGATGAAATTTTCTTTTTAGAGGGGGAGAATTGTAATATCCTCATATATGCTCTAGAAGTTTTGATTATGTTGTTGTTATTGTTGTTGTTGTTATATTGGATTGAATATATGTGTTAATTGTAAGAGAAAAGAAATTGGGAAAAAAAATAGGGTTTAGAGAGAATGGTATATGTTGTGTATATGATGATATATATAACATATATATTGGTCAAATGAAGAGTCAAGGTGATGGTTAAGTGGAAGAAGATATTTTTGGTTGTTATTGAAATTACTATAAAGGGCATGCATAATGAAAAGAAGTTTAACTATGTTAAAGAGGGCATTTTGGTAATTCTTCTTTTGAAATTGTGTGGTGGAGATTAATAGAGAGTTTGACTTTTATTTTGATCAATTTCCTTTCTTCTTTTCACGTGTGGCCGGCCAACCTAAAGAACAAGAGAGAAAGCAAAGGTTTGATGATATTTTGAGCTCAAATTGAAGAAGTTCTAAGTGGTTAAGTGGAAATCCAAGAAGATTCACTATATTTGGTAAGTTTCTCTTGATTCTTTTAAGTTATTTAAGTTGTTTGTGAGTTGATTGTGGATTTTAAAGTGGGGTTGTGTTGATTGTTATATGTTGGATTTAATTGGTTGTGGTGTTGGTTTTGGATTTGAAGATGATAAGTTAAGAGTGATGTTGGTTTAGGGTTTTGGAAATGGTAAGTGATAAATTATATTGTGTTATTTTGGATTAGGTTTTGGAAGAAAGTGATTTGCTCTAATTTGAGAAGTGAAGAATTCTTGGAGAAAAGGAAGTGTTTAGAGTTGTATAATTGGTGCTAAAGGTAAGTACAAATTATATGGGTACAAACATGCATATGTTGTTTAATCTTAAAACACTTTTGTTTGTAAATGTGATAGAGTATCAAATGAATGTTGGTGGTGAAAATATTGTGATGAGCATGTAAAATAATTGCTAATGATGTTGATTATGTCCATTTGAATGAGGTTATGTTGTGTACAATGTGTGTTAAGTTAACCAAAAGAAATTTGGCTACATTTAGGGTTTATGCATGAGAGACACGTAATTTGGGGTGGTCGCTATTATTCATGTGCGGTCGCGACTTAGGTCGGGCTTCTGACCGCGAAACCTACTGTAATAAGGTTTCATCTTTTGATTGTGAAGTGCGGTCGCGACTTAGGTCGGGCTTCTGGCCGCGAAACCTACTGTAATAAGGTTTCATCTTGTAATTGTATGGGGCGGTCGTATTCAGGTGAGGCGCGACCGCTAGAAAGGTTCTGTTCACCTTATTGGAAGCAATCTAATCCTGCAACAAGATTCTCAAATACATGTTAAATAGATCATCCATTTGAGTTGTCAAGGATCAAAATAGATATCATTTGTCTAACATCATTGTTGAATCATGAAATGTGAGATGATATGGAATTGATAATGCATATGATATTACATGAACAAGGTTATGTATTGTGTATTGTGAGGCTTGTGAATGGTGATGTGTATTATGAATAATGTACTTTGAAATGTGATACGAATAATGCTATATACACAATATGAATTGAGATATGAAATGCTATAAAGCCATTGTGATTGGCTATGATGGTTCAATTGAAAGATATATGGCATGTTTGCCTAATTGATGAGAATTGAGAATGATATGTAAATGAATTGTGTGGCTAATATGTTATTCCATTTTCAGAGTATGTTATTGGTGGCATGCCTAATGATAGTAACAATCTCTTGAAGTTAGGTTGGATTGAATCCTTGAAGCCTAATTGAGATGTTACAACCCTTGAAGCTAGGTTGGGTTGGTTCTTGAAGCCAAGTTGGGTTGAAGCTTAGCATGCTTTGCTCTCCTTGAAGCTTGGTTGAACTTAATCCTTGAAGCCTAGTTGGGTATATGATAATGATAGATGTGATAACAAAACCAAAGCATTAACTCTGAAAATTCGAATAGCATATTAGTGTGTCTTGGGCCCAATGCTTGTCTTTGTTTAATGTGAGTCATGATTTGTTTAATGTTGTTCATGAATGGTTAAATGAATAACTAATGAGGCATATGAAATGTAAAGGTATGTTGTTAGCCTTGCATATATGATGTTACATGTATAATACGGATTGAGAATTGGCATTGCATTGCACTGAAGCATAACACTAGCACATTTTGTCTTACTAAGCCATTGGCTTAGCGCGATAGTGTTTGATCGCGCAGGTAACCGAGTTGAACCCGAGAGTTCTTCGAGACCGAGTGAGAGTAGACAGTGAAGAGTTGATTTTGGGAACTTAAAGATCAGAGGAGACTTGCCAATCATGTATAACTCTCTTATATTTTGTAAAGTTTTGTTTATAATGTAAATATATGTATATTTGTAAAAATTGATTTAAATGCTTTCATATATGTAACTATTTTATAAAATTCCGCTGCGTATTAACTAAATGTATATATATATCTATTTTATTTTGTATTACAAGCTAATTACTTATTTACTAAAATGCATAATGAGAAAGATGATGGTATCTTTTAAAATGTTTTGAATGTTAAGAAAATCCGTAGCATCCCTATGTTTAGTGCATGTGTACTACATTGTGGTGTTTGTAGTGTGCATGTATTGAATGTGGGGGTGTTACAGTTGTTTTGTTATCAGAGCCTAGGTTTGAGATTCTCGACCTAGGTAAAATGTAATAAAAAGACTATTTTGACTTTAAAAGTTGTTTTGAATAACATATACATTTGGGATTGGCAGTCTCTGATCTTTAATAAGATGTAATCTGCTGTGTTTGCAGACATAGGTTGTGATGGATCCTCACTCCAGTCAGTCGGTTGAGGCTAGTGCTGAGAGTATTGCTCCTGATGATGGAGCTAGGATTGTTAGTGCTGGTGAGGCACCTGCTTCTGGGTCGGGGAGACCAGTAGGTGATGAGGTTCCGCCAGCCTGGTTTATGCATATGATGGAAGCTATGAGACAAACACCAGTACAACCAGTGCCACCACCCCCTCAGCCTTTGGTATCAGTGAGGCACTATGACAAATTGAGGAAGTATGGAGCCGAAGATTTTGTAGGTACTACTGATCCAGCAGTGGCTGAGCAGTGGTTAGACAAAGTACAGAGAATCTTTGTTCAGTTGCAAGCTACTTCAGAGGAAAAGTTTGACTATGCAAGATCTTTGTTACAAAAGGATGCATATAGTTGGTGGAAGACAGTGCCCCATTCTATGGATGATCCACCAACCTTGTCATATGCTAACTTTCTGAGAGTTGGCATTGCATTGCACTGAAGCATAACACTAGCACATTTTGTCTTACTAAGCCGTTGGCTTAGCGCGATAGTGTTTGATCGCGCAGGTAACCGAGTTGAACACGAGAGTTCTTCGAGACCTAGTGAGAGTAGACATTGAAGGGTTTATTCTTGGATTTAAAGATCAGAGAATAGCTGCCAATCATGTATAAATTCTTTATGTTTTGTAAAGTATTGTGTATAATGTAAATATGTGTATAATTATAGATATGGACTTAAATGTTTTCATATATGTAAATATTTTATAAATTCCACTGCGTATTAAGTAAATGTATTTATATCTATTTTGTTTTATATTACAAGTAATTACTTATTTTTCTCTAATGTATAATGAGAAAGCTTATAGTATCATTTAAAATGTTTTGAATGTTAATAAAAATCCGTGGCATTCCTATATTCGATACATGTACACTACATTGTGGTGTATGTAGTGTGTATGTATTGGGTGTGGGGGTGTTACATAATTACTCCCTTAGATGTTTCTCCAATGATGAGTTCCTTAGGATGGTCTTTCTTGTATTGCCAATCCTTAGGTAGATCTTGAGTCTTTTCTTCAAATTCATGCTGATTGATCTTTAGAGCATCAATAGATTCAAGAGGTTCAAGATTACCTGCAGGGTCATTGAAAGTAATACCTTTCTTCTAATCACGATTAGATGATTCATCAAATACAACATGCATTGATTCTTCTATAACTAGAGTTTTCATGTTAAATACCCTATATGCTTTGCTATATGATGAATATCCTAGGAATATGCCTTCATCTGATTTGGATGAAAATTTTCCAAGATTATCCTTAGTATTCAATATGAAGCATTTGCATCCGAATACTCTAAAATATCCAATTCTGGGTATTCTTCCATTCCATAGCTCATAAGAGGTTTTATTAGTTAAATGCTTTTTGTAAACACGATTTGCAATGTAACAAGCTGTATTAACGGCTTCTGCCCAAAAATAAGATGGTAAATCATATTCATTGAGCATTGTCCTAGCCATTTCAATTAAAGTTCTATTTTTCCTTTCAACTACACCATTTTGTTGTGGAGTTCTAGGAGCAGAAAGATTATGTGAAATGCCAAGTTCATTGCAAAAGCCTTCAAAATTTTCATTCTCAAATTCTTTGCCATGATCACTTCTAATAGATGTGATCACATATCCTTTTTCATTTTGAACTCTTTTTACAAATGTTTTGAAGTAATTAAAGGCTTCATTCTTTTGAGCTAAGAAATTAACCCATGTGAATCTAGAGTAATCATCAACAAGAAAAAATGCATATGATTTGCCTCCTAAGCTTGTAACTCTATTTGGTCCAAACAAATCCAAATGAATGAGCTCTAAAGGTCTAGAGGTGCTTATAACACTCTTTGATTTAAATGAGCTTTTATGTTGCTTACCATGTTGACAAGGTTCACAAATCCTATCTTTATCATATTTTATCTTAGGTAAGCCATCAACTAAGTTTTCATTGCAGATATATTTCAATTGATCCATACCATCATGTCCTAGTCTTCTATGCCATAACCATGCATCATTATTACTGGACATTAAACATTTAAATGTATGATTTGAATGAATGTTGATATTATAAGTGTTGTTTGTTCTAGTACCCTTAAATATGATAATATCATTTGAATTCGTGATCTTGCATTCTTTGGAATCAAAATTGACAAAGTATGCTTTATCACATAGTTGACTAACACTTAGCAAGTTATGTTTCAAACCATCAACAAGCCATACATCTTCTATTAAATCCTTACCAATTGAACCAATGGAGCCAACAACAAGAATTTTACCTTTAGCATTGTTTCCAAAAGTCACATTACCTCCATGTTTGTAGGTAATACTTGTAAAGAGCTTTGCATTCCCAGTCATATGCCTTGAGCATCCACTATCCACCAGCCATGTGCTTTCGTTGATAGTAGATTTTAGGATTACCTGCAAGGCAATAGTGATCATCTTCTTTTAGGTACCCACATGAAGTTGGGTCCTTGATGGTTAGTAGTAAAAGTGCCTTCTAACTTGAGATGAGCCTTTCTTATATAATAAGAAAAAATTTTATGTCCAAATTTCATGCAGTATGTGCATTGCCATGGTATTCTATACTTCTGCATTTTTCTTTTTGTATTTAAGGTATCATGCATACAACTACAAGTATGTGATTTCTTTTGTGCAAGTTTAGTGTACAAAAATGCATAATTATTTTTGGCTTTATTTCCTAGCAAACCATAAGAAGTTCTTGTGGTACTTTTAGACTTGGTGCAAGCATCTTTGATATGAACATCAGGAATTTCAATTGTAGATGCTTTTACAAATGTTGGTTTGCTTGGTGCAATGTTGGTTGAGCCATTGAATCCTAATCCATATTTTAAGGAAGGTGATCTTTGGTTATTAATTAATGTGTTTAATGCTTCCTTTCCTTTATGAAATATGGAAATTGATTCTTTTAGTTCTTTTAGTTCATGCTTCAATGTTTCATTTTCTTTAATAATCTTTTCTAAGTCATGTGAGTTTTTATTTAACTCTCCTATCGTATTCATCAAGTGTTCATTTGAGGTTTTCAATTCTAAGGTAGAGTTCTTTAAGCATATAAAATCTTTTTCTAACTTAGAGTTTTTCTCTTTATAAAGCATCATTTTAGAAAAATATTTTTCTATTTTAAAGTTCATGTGCTCAATCAAATCACTATCATATATATCATTTATATCATTATGTGCTACTTGATCAAAGGATTGAGTACTTACCTCATTGGAGTCATCTTCAATAGCCATGAGACACAGATTTGCAATTCCTTCTTCTTCTTCTTCTTCACTTGAAGAAGAGTCATCCCATGTGGCTTTGAGAGACTTTTTCTTTTCTTTATCCCATTTCTTTTTGTTCTTTAATTTGAAGCAATCTGATTTAATGTGACCAGTTTTTCCACATTCATAGCATTTTACCTCATTTTTCTTTTCTTTTTCTTTGAAGGAGAATTTTGGAGGTGTACCTTTGTTTGCTTGTAATCTTTTCTCCCTTTTCCATTCATTGATTCTTTTTGAGAATATTTCCATTTCATCTTCATCATCAGTACCTTCATTGCTTGAGCTCTCAACTTCTTTGATTGCTTTAAGTGCAATTGGTTTTCTCTTTTCTTTTTCACCTAGATCTTCTTCTTTCTCACTGTGTAGCTCAAATGTGAGTAGTTTACCAACTAGCTCGTCGGTTCTTAATGTGCTGAGATCATGAGCTTCTTCTATGGATGATACTTTTGATTCAAAGTTTTTTCTAGCTCTTAGGGCTCTCAAGATTTTACTGTTTACATCACCTTGATCATATACCTTGCCATACTTCTTTAGTTCATTGACAATAGCAAGCAAGCGATTTGTCATGTCGGTGACATTTTCATTTGGTTTCATCTTGAATAGCTCGTACTCATGGACATGCATTTGTTTCTTGGTAAATCTTACTTGAGTCGTACCTTCATGGTAGTTTTCGAGTGTTTTCCAAATGCAATGTGCACAAGTTAAATGTTGAACTCTTCCACCTTCTTCTCTTGAAATGGAATTCATCAAGATGGAAGCGGCTCTATTGTTCTTGAATCGATCTTTGACATTGCTAGCTGACCATTGTGCTTTGGGAAGTGAAACTTGAATACCATCAACTTCATAAGTGGGAGGTTTCCACTCACTTTCCATGAAATTCCATAGTTCAATCCCTTCACTGTCTAGAAACAAATACATTTTGTGTTTCCAGTATGAATAATCAGTTCCATCAAAGTAGGGTCTAAGAATAGTGTTAAGATTTCCATGAGAGTTTGATGAAGAAGAAGTTGCCATAGTGGATCAAATTTCACAATTAAGTTTAAGAAATCTCAGACTCTGATACCAATTGTTGTCCCAAGATGGCAACCAAGAGGGGGGGTGAATTGGTTTCCACAAGAAATAATGACAATTAAAAAACTCAACAAAATAGAAATGCGGAATTGAAAGATGGTTGAGTAATGGAAGAAATAAAGAACACACAAGATTTATAGTGGTTCGGATTTACTTCAATCCTACATCCACTTCCTTAACAACTTGTTAAGGTTCCACTAATTTTTGAAGTTTTTACAAGCTCACTTCCAACTTTGGTGTTTTCACAAGTTCACACCTAACTTCACAAGTGTTTTCTAAGGCTTACACTCAAGAACCTTTAAGGAGTTTTTAAGGCTCACTCTCACAACCCAAACAAGAGTTTTACAAGGCTTACTCTCACACCCCAAGTGTTTTTCCAAGCTCACACTCAAACTTATACAATGGTGTTTTCAATGCTTACACCTAACATTCATTACAATTCAAATGTAAGTTTAAGTAAAAGAAAAGTTGTTGCTTGGCTATCAAAATCTTTTTTGCTTCACTTCTCTTTTTCTTTTCTTGTAGAAGCACTGTATTTATAGCCAATGTGGTCTTACTAGCCGTTATTGATAATGAGAATAAAGTCTTGGCAGTTTAGACCTTCTTTAGTAAAACTGTCCGAAACATTTTGCGGTGTTCCTTCATACAAGGATGGTCGCGCTCACATCACACGCGGTCGTCCTTGGACAAGGGACGGTCGCTGCATTTAAAAAAAGATTCACCGGTCAAATTTTAGTGCTCTGCAGCAGGAATCTTGCCCATGCTGTGATTGTCGGGACGGTCGCGCCTAGCAAAGGTGCAGTCGCCCTTTTTGAATATTGAAGTGGGTTTATAACGGTCATGTCATGTGTCATTCTCTGACAGGGCAAAAGAGATGTCCGCCATAATTTGAATGTCGCGGTCGCCCTAGGTAGCATCTCGCGGTCGAATTGAGATTCTCGCGTCGAACTTCTGGACGCACCTGAGGACGAGAACACTACTGTCTCTTTAAGCAATTTTCTTCTGCATTGGCAGAGCGGTCGCGAATATGAAAGCGCGGTCGCTAAAGTGGTAAGCGAGGCCGAGTCATTCGCCGTTCTTGTCACCGTGAACGTTACTGTGATTAGAATGATTTGAGTTCCTTGAGTAGCGGTAGTCCATAACATGGGACGGTCGCTCTTCTTTAGGTGCGGTCGCTACTGAGGACGAGTTTCTGACCGCGAAACCTACTGTGATAAGGTTTCATCCTTTAATTGAATGGTGCGGTCATATTCATGTTTGGTGCGACCGCTAGAAGTGTTCTGTTTAGCTTTATTTGAAGTAACCTAAGCCTGCAACAAGATTCTCCAAATACATGTTAAATGTATCATTCATTTGAGTTGTCAAGGATCAAAATTGAGATCACTTGTCTAACAGCTAGCCCTGAAGGCAAATCACATCACAGTGATGCCAAGCGTTTGGCTCCAAAGGCAAATCAAAGTATTGCTCAAAAGCTAGCTTTGAAGGCAAATAATGAGGATAGGCATGACGCCAAACACAGAACTCTAGAAATTGAATAACATACTAGGCACATAATTATTTCATATTTTTCCTTATCAATTTCTTTTTCATTTTCTCATAATCAACTAGCCACATTGTCTCTTTTCTCATTATCAATTAGGCACATTACCTTATTTTCTCATTTTTCTCAATGTTATTTCATTTCAATGTATCACATTTCATCATATCTCAATATATCATCACAATGTATCACATTCCACATCAAAATCACATTAGCCAACCACTTTGGGCTATTTTCACATAATTTAAATAATTCACATTTTATGCAATTTAGCCATTAAAAATAGTTTTTCACAATGCATTTAATGCATATATAATATTACACATGTCATAGCACATTGTTCATGAATAATCAATGCATCAAGTAGCTTAACACATTTTTCAATCAAAATGTGTTAAGCCCACTTTAATGCCAACATATCTAATTCATCAAAAGTTTGAACTTACCTTGGAAAGCAACCAAAATCAAGCTCAAAATAACTCCAACCTTCTCTTCCAAGTTTCCCTTCAACACTAGTGTTGGACAAATCACATCTCCTTAATGCCTATACCAAATGTGATCAAATAAAATAATTTAATATCACATTCTAATGCATTTCAAGCATCAAACCTTAATTATACACCCCTTTAATCAAAACTCCAAAATATAGCATAACCTTTCTTTCACTTAGGAAAACTGTAATATCCTCATGTATGCCCTAGAAGTTTTGATTATGTTGTTGTTGTTGTTGTTTTAAATTGGATTGAAAGTATATGTTGTGTGATAAGAAAAGAAATTGGAAAGTGAATGCTTATGTATATGTGTTTTGGGAAAGAAAGAGGGTTTAGAGATAAGTGTATATGTTGTTTATATGTTAATATATGCAACATATAAATTGGTCAAATGAAGAGTCAATGCAAGAGGATATTTTTGTGTGACATATGAAAGTACATAAATGGGCATATAAGAGACAAGAGGTTAGTTAAATGGATGAAGGGTGTTTTGGTAATTGCTTGAATTGAAACACTTGGTGGAGATTAAAAGAAGAGTTGACTTTGTTTCTTGTGCTTCATTTCTTCTTCTTTCTCCATTTGGCCGGCTCCTCCATAGACAAAGGAAAGCAAGAGACAAAGAGAAGATCTTGAAGAGTTAAGCTCAAATTGAAGGAAGATTGAAGTGATCAAGTTGGAGATTTGTGGAATTCAACAACTTTGGTAAGTACTCTTTTGATCTCTTTGCTTATTTGAATGATATTTGGTTTTGATAGATGATTTTAAGAGTGAGTTGTTTGTTTGTGAGATGATTAGAAGTGTTTGGTCGATTTGATGATGGATTTTAAGGATAAGTTAAAGGAAAGAGTAAGTTGATTGGAGGAGATGATGTTGTGTTGTGTTTAGGGTTTTGAGATGATTTGGTGTTTTGTGTTTGATGTGTGTTTTGCTTTGTTTTTGGTGTTGTTGCAAGTTTAAGATGGTTTTTGGGTATGTTTTGTGAAGATTGTTTGAAGAGGATGTTGGTGAATAGAAGTGTGTTGTTGAGTGTTTGGTTGTTTTGGCCGGATTTTGAAATTGTGGCCGGACACGCCCATGAGCACGTCCAGATTTTTAGGCATGTTAATTGTGTTGGAGGCAGTAGATTTGACACGACCAGTAACACGCCCGTGTTATTGAGCGTGTCATAGCTACTGTGAGAATGGAGAATTTACACGGTCAGGAGCACGTTCAGGTTGTTGGACGTGTTGATGTATTTGTGTGAGGCAGTATGTATTGCACGCCCAGTGACATGCCCGTGGTGTTGAGCGTGTAAAGGCTTCTGTGTTGTGGAGTTAAGACACGGTCATGGACACGCCCGTGTGGGTGAACGTGTCAAGTTTAGGGTTTGCCCTAGTTCACTCTTAAATTGTTTATTTCTTGTGTATCCCTAAGTAAGTATATGTTATTATTTTTGGATTAGGTTTTGAAGAGAGGGACTGATCATTGATCTAAGTGAAAGGATCTTGGACAAGGAAGTGTTAAGAGTTGTATAAATTGTTATTGAGGTAAGTACAAACATGTCATTGTTGCATATATTCATTAGATGATATGGTTGACTCATATGAATAATGTTCTTTGTTATGTTTATATCCATGATGCCATATGCATAATGTAAATTGAGATAATTGAGGCATGTATGTCTATGTGATAATGTTTAATGTATTTGGCTATGTATACTTGAAAAATAAAATGTGATAATGTGAAGTGAAACATGATGAGATATGAGGCCATTGTGATTGGCTAATATGATTTTAATGAGATATGAAGCCATTGTATTTGGCTATGATGATGAGAATTGAGAATGGAAATGATAATGAAATAATAAATGAGCAGTGTGGCTAATGTGTTATTCCATTTTCAGAGTTTGTTGTTGGTGGCATGCCTAATATGAGTAACAATCTCTTGAAGTTAGGTTGGACTTGGTCCTTGAAGCCTAATTGAGATGTTACCACCCTTGAAGCTAGGTTGGATTGGTTCTTGAAGCCAAGTTGGGTTGAAGCTTAGCATGCTTTGCTCCCCTTGAAGCTTGGTTGAACCTAATCCTTGAAGCCTAGTTGGGTTTATGATAATGATGAATGTGAAAACAAAACCAAAGCATTAACTCTGAAAATTGAATAGCATATTAGTGTGTTTTGGGCCCATGTGTGTCTTTGTTTAAATGTGATTTATTAAGATGAATTGATTGAATAATGGGATATAGAAGAACTTGTGAAATGTGATATGCTTATATGATCATGAATGGTGTAATGTAAAGGTATGTTGTCTCTATTATTAAGATGTGTGACATTGCATTGCATTTAAAGCATGAGAATAGCATGTTTTGTATTACTAAGCCGTTGGCTTAGCGCGATAGTGTTAATCGCGCAGGTGATCAGGTTGAACCTGAGAGCTCTTCGAGACCGAGTGAGAGTAGACATTGAAGAGATTACTTTGGAACTTAAAGATCAGAGAAGAACTGCCAATCATGTATAACTTATTTATATTTTGTAAACTATTGTTTATAATGTAAATATGAATTTAAATGCTTTTATATATGTAACAAATCTTTAAATTCCGCTGCGTATTAAGTAAATATGTTTATATCTATTTTGTTTTTATATTACAAGTTAATTACTTATTTTCTATAAATGTGTAATGATAAAGATTATGTTGTCTTTATAAATAATTTGAATGTTAAAGAAAATCGTAGCGTCCCCATGTTCAGTGCATGGATATTACATTGTGGTAATTGTAATGTACATGTACCGGATGTGGGGGGTGTTACAATTGTTTTGGTATCAGAGCCTAGGTTTGAGATTCTCAACCTAGTTCAAATGTAAGAAAAAGAATATTTTTACTTAAAAAGTGAGTTTTTGAATAACATATATGTTTGGGATTGGCAATCTATGATCTTTAATAAGAAGTATTCTACTGTTTTTGCAGTGTTAGGTTGTGATGGATTCTCACTCACGCCAGTCAGTTGAGGGTAGTGCTGAGAGTATTGTCCCTGATGATGGAGTTAGGGTTGTTAGTGCTGGGGAGGCACTTGCTTCGGTGTCGGGGAGACCAGCTGGGGAGGAGGTTCCGCCAGCTTGGGTTAGGCATGTGGTAGAAGCTTTGAGGCAAGCACCAGTGCAACCAGTGCCACCACCCCCTCAGCCTGTGGTACCAGTGAGGCACTATGACAAACTATGGAAGTATGGAGCGGAGGATTTCCTTGGTACTACTGATCCAGCTGTAGTAGAACAGTGGCTTGACAAAGTACAGAGGATCTTTATTCAGTTGCAAGCCACCTCGGAGGAAAAGTTTGATTATGCAAGATCTTTGCTACAGAAGGATGCATACGACTGGTGGAGGACAGTGCCCCATTCTATGGATGATCCACCAACCTTGTCATATGCGGATTTTCTGAGAGAGTTTGAGTTGAAGTATACTCCTAGGGAGTACAAAGACATGAAGAAGATGGAGTTCTTAAGCTTGAAGCAAGATAGCAAGACTGTAACTGAGTATGAGGTTGAGTTTATTCGATTGAGCCAGTATGTTGGGGGCATTATAGCTGATGAGATAGATAGATGTAGGAGATTTGAGGAGGGATTGAGGCCCTCTATCATGTGCTTAGTGGCTGGATCTAGATATCACGATTTCTCCCAGCTAGTGGCAGCAGCTCGAAGTGTAGAGCGAGCTCAAGTTATTGCAGCTGCTTCAGAGGAAGAGGTTATGGTTAGGAGGCCCCAGTTTGATTCAGGGTCTTCTTCTGCTAAGAGAGGTAAAAGTAGCTTTGTTCCTCGGATTAGTAGAAGTCAGAGAACAGCTGGTAGGTCAGTGCAGTTACAGAGGCAGAGATTTAGACCTGCAGCTTCAGTGGCGAGTGCTCCGACCCCTATGATTCAGAGATCCACCTTACCCATCTGTATCCATTGTAGTAGGCCACATGGTGGTCCTTGTTGGAAGGCTGGTGTAGCCGGGGTTTGTTTCAGATGTGGATCACCTGATCACTTTATGAGAGATTGTCCTGAGAGGCAAGAGCAGATGTTAGTTGATACTGCAGCTTCTCGACATAGTGTGAGGGGAGGTCGAGGAGGCAGAGGTGTTAGCAGAGGAGGCAGACCAGGGTTCAGTTCTATAGGAGGTGCTACATCCAGGGAGAGTAGACCAGAGGAGGTTGGATCTTCCCAGAGGATTTATGTGATGCAGAGGCAGCCAGATGCTTCGGCAGTCATAGCTGGTACTTTCTTTTTATTTGATACTCCAGTACTTGCTTTGATTGATCCGGGTTCCACACATTCATATATTAGTGCATCTGTTTTATCTGTATTTGATGTGCATGCTGAGTCCCTAGGGTTTGATGTGTTGGTGACAAATCCGTTAGGGCATAGTGTGATTGTTAGCAAAATGCACAAAGATAGTGCAGTGATGGTGCAAGGTGAGGAGTTTCTCGGAGACTTGATTGAAATGCCTTCTAAGGAATATGAGGTGATCCTAGGCATGGACTGGCTATCTAGACATGGAGCTATGGTGGATTGTAAAAAGAAAGTGGTTACCTTGAGAACCAGTGATGGTAGAGAGGTGTTAATATTTAATGAGCAGGAACAGTTAGCATCTTTGTTTGTTTCAGCTGTTGCAGCTAGGAGATTGATTAGAAAAGAGTGTGAAGCCTATCTTGCTCATGTGGTAGATACTAGAGTGAAGGGTTCCCCTATTGATAGTATTGCCACAGTTGCAGAGTTCCCAGATGTGTTTCCAGAGGAGTTACCAGGATTACCTCCTGAGAGAGAGGTGGAGTTCGGTATTGAATTGTTGCCTGGTACCACTCCTATCTCTATTACTACTTATAGAATGGCACCAGCAGAATTGAGGGAGTTGAAAGTGCAATTACAGGAGTTGTTGGATAAATGATTTATTCGCCCCAGTGTTTCTCAGTGGGGAGCTCCTGTGCTATTTGTGAAGAAGAAAGATGGTACTATGAGGTTGTGTATCGATTATAGGCAATTGAACAAGGTGACTATTAAAAATAAATATCCTTTGCCTAGAATCGATGATCTCTTTGATCAATTGAAGGGTGCAGCTGTGTTTTCTAAAATTGATTTGAGATCTGGGTACCATCAATTGAGAGTTAAAGCTGAAGACATTTCCAAGACCGCCATTCGGACCAGGTATGGGCATTATGAATTTCTAGTTATGCCTTTTGGTCTAACGAATGCACCTGCAGCTTTTATGGATTTGATGAATAGGGTGTTCAGGCCCTATCTGGATCAGTTTGTAGTGGTCTTCATCGATGACATTCTGGTGTATTCGCGGAATGAAGAGGAACATGACAAGCATCTGCGGATTGTGTTGCAGATTTTGAGAGAGAAGCAGTTGTTTGCTAAACTGTCGAAGTGTGAGTTCTGGTTGGACCAAGTAGCTTTTCTCGGTCATATTGTTTCAGCAAAAGGCATTAGAGTTGATCCGAGCAAAGTTGAAGCTATATTGAATTGGAGTCCACCCAAGTCGGTGACAGAGGTTAGAAGTTTTCTGGGTTTGGCAGGCTATTACCGGCGGTTTGTGAAAGGGTTTTCTTTGATAGCTACTCCACTCACCAGATTGCTTCGTAAGGGAGTGAGATTTGTGTGGACGGATCAGTGTCAGGCTAGCTTTGAGCAGTTGAGAGATATGTTGACTCAAGCGCCTGTTCTTACTTTACCTGTTGAAGGCAAACCATATGTGATTTTCAGTACTGCTTCACATAGTGGTTTGGGTTGTGTGCTTATGCAGGAAGGTAAAGTTATAGCTTATGCATCTAGACAGTTGAAACCGCATGAGCTTAACTATCCAACCCATGATTTGGAATTGGCAGCCATTGTGTTTGCATTGAAGATTTGGCGCCACTATCTGTTTGGGGAGAAATGTTTCATCTATACTAATCACAAGAGTTTGAAGTTTTTGGGGGTTCAGAAGGAGCTCAATCTTTGACAGAGGAGATGGTTGGAATTGATTAAAGACTACGACTGCTTGATTGATTATCATCCAGGTAAAGCAAATGTTGTTGCTGATGCCTTGAGTCGAAAGTCTTTAGCTGGTTTAACTGTTTACTCGCTCTCGTTGCTTGTTGAGTTGAGAGCTTTGCATGCCAGTTTTGTACCTTGTGATGATGGTGCATTGTTGACACAATTGCATTTGAAACCAATTTTATTGGATCAGATCAAAGAGGCTCAGTTGACTGATATGAAGATTCAAAAGATTATTTCAGATTGCAAGTATGGGAAGACTAGAGATTTTATTGTGAAAGGTGATGGGAGTCTCTGGTTTAAGAACCGATTGTGTGTACCCGATGATGCTGATTTGAAAAGCGTCATTTTAGAAGAAGCACATCAGTCAGTGTTTGCTATGCATCCGGGTAATACAAAGATGTATCATGATTTGAGACAGCATTACTGGTGGATTGGTTTGAAGAGAGATATTGCAGATTTTGTGTCGAAATGTCTCACTTGTCAGAAGGTTAAAGCAGAGCATCAAGTTCCAACTGGATTGCTTCAACCATTATCAGTACCAGAATGGAAGTGTGATAGAGTGACGATGGATTTTGTGTCTGGTTTGCCATTGACACAAAAGAAGCATGATGCTATATGGGTGATTGTGGATAGATTGACTAAGACAGCTCATTTCCTTCCGGTTCGGATGGATTACTCTTTAGAGAGATTGGCTGAGCTGTATATCCATGAGATTGTGAAGTTGCATGGTGTTCCAACTTCTTTAGTGTCTGATCGAGATCCCCGGTTTACTTCCAGGTTTTGGAAGAGTTTACATAGTGCTTTGGGTTCTCGATTACACTTCAGTACTGCTTTCCATCCGCAGATAGATGGACAGTCAGAGAGAGTGATACAGATTATCGAGGACATGTTGAGAAGTTGTGTCATTGATTTCTCTGGAGGTTGGGATAGATTCTTACCACTTGTAGAATTTGCATACAATAACAGTCATCAATCTAGCATTGGTATGGCACCGTTTGAAGCGTTGTATGGTAGACGGTGTAGGACACCTCTTTGATGGAATGAACTTGGGGAAAGTAAGTTAATTGGACCTGATTTAATTCAAGAAACTGAAGAGAAAGTGAAAATGATTCGAGGGAGGTTGAAGGCAGCTTCAGATCGACAGAAGTCTTATGCAGATCTGAAAAGGAGAGATATTGAGTTTAATGTGGGAGATAAGGTATTTTTGAAAGTATCTCCTTGGAAGAAGATTTTAAGATTTGGTCGAAAAGGAAAATTGAGTCCTCGTTTCATTGGACCATATGAAATTTTAGAAAGAGTTGGGCCAGTTGCTTATAAGCTTGCTTTGCCACCTGAGTTGGATAGGATCCATAATGTATTCCATGTTTCTATGTTGAGGAGGTACAGATCAGATCCATCTCATGTGTTATCAGTTGAATCTATTGAAGTGAGTTCAGATTTGACATTTGAAGAGGAACCAGTTGCTATCTTGGCACGTGATGTGAAAGAATTGAGAAACAAGAGAGTGCCATTGGTGAAGGTTCTATGGAAAAATCATGCAAAGGAAGAGGCAACTTGGGAGAGTGAACAAGCAATGCGAGAACAGTACCCTCAGCTGTTTCAGACTTTATATCAGGTAATTTCGAGGACGAAATTTTTTTTTTTTAGAGGGGGAGAATTGTAATATCCTCATGTATGCCCTAGAAGTTTTGATTATGTTGTTGTTGTTGTTGTTTTAAATTGGATTGAAAGTATATGTTGTGTGATAAGAAAAGAAATTGGAAAGTGAATGCTTATGTATATTTGTTTTGGGAAAGAAAGAGGGTTTAGAGATAAGTGTATATGTTGTTTATATGTTAATATATGCAACATATAAATTGGTCAAATGAAGAGTCAATGCAAGAGGATATTTTTGTGTGACATATGAAAGTACATAAATGGGCATATAAGAGACAAGAGGTTAGTTAAATGGATGAAGGGTGTTTTGGTAATTGCTTGAATTGAAACACTTGGTGGAGATTAAAAGAAGAGTTGACTTTGTTTCTTGTGCTTCATTTCTTCTTCTTTCTCCATTTGGCCGGCTCCTCCATAGACAAAGGAAAGCAAGAGGCAAAGAGAAGATCTTGAAGAGTTAAGCTCAAATTGAAGGAAGATTGAAGTGATCAAGTTGGAGATTTGTGGAATTCAACAACTTTGGTAAGTACTCTTTTGATCTCTTTGCTTATTTGAATGATATTTGGTTTTGATAGATGATTTTAAGAGTGAGTTGTTTGTTTGTGAGATGATTAGAAGTGTTTGGTCGATTTGATGATGGATTTTAAGGATAAGTTAAAGGAAAGAGTAAGTTGATTGGAGGAGATGATGTTGTGTTGTGTTTAGGGTTTTGAGATGATTTGGTGTTTTGTGTTTGATGTGTGTTTTGCTTTGTTTTTGGTGTTGTTGCAAGTTTAAGATGGTTTTTGGGTATGTTTTGTGAAGATTGTTTGAAGAGGATGTTGGTGAATAGAAGTGTGTTGTTAAGTGTTTGGTTGTTTTGGCCGGATTTTGAAATTGTGGCCGGACACGCCCATGAGCACGTCCAGATTTTTAGGCGTGTTAATTGTGTTGGAGGCAGTAGGTTTGACACGACCAGTAACACGCCCGTGTTATTGAGCGTGTCATAGCTACTGTGAGAATGGAGAATTTACACGGTCAGGAGCACGTTCAGGTTGTTGGACGTGTTGATGTATTTGTGTGAGGCAGTATGTATTGCACGCCCAGTGACACGCCCGTGGTGTTGAGCGTGTAAAGGCTTCTGTGTTGTGGAGTTAAGACACGGTCATGGACACGCCCGTGTGGGTGAACGTGTCAAGTTTAGGGTTTGCCCTAGTTCACTCTTAAATTGTTTATTTCTTGTGTATCCCTAAGTAAGTATATGTTATTATTTTTGGATTAGGGTTTGAAGAGAGGGACTGATCATTGATCTAAGTGAAAGGATCTTGGACAAGGAAGTGTTAAGAGTTGTATAAATTGTTATTGAGGTAAGTACAAACATGTCATTGTTGCATATATTCATTGGATGATATGGTTGACTCATATGAATAATGTTCTTTGTTATGTTTATATCCATGATGCCATATGCATAATGTAAATTGAGATAATTGAGGCATGTATGTCTATGTGATAATGTTTAATGTATTTGGCTATGTATACTTGAAAAATAAAATGTGATAATGTGAAGTGAAACATGATGAGATATGAGGCCATTGTGATTGGCTAATATGATTTTAATGAGATATGAAGCCATTGTATTTGGCTATGATGATGAGAATTGAGAATGGAAATGATAATGAAATAATAAATGAGCTATGTGGCTAATGTGTTATTCCATTTTCAGAGTTTGTTGTTGGTGGCATGCCTAATATGAGTAACAATCTCTTGAAGTTAGGTTGGACTTGGTCCTTGAAGCCTAATTGAGATGTTACCACCCTTGAAGCTAGGTTGGATTGGTTCTTGAAGCCAAGTTGGGTTGAAGCTTAGCATGCTTTGCTCCCCTTGAAGCTTGGTTGAACCTAATCCTTGAAGCCTAGTTGGGTTTATGATAATGATGAATGTGAAAACAAAACCAAAGCATTAACTCTGAAAATTGAATAGCATATTAGTGTGTTTTGGGCCCATGTGTGTCTTTGTTTAAATGTGATTTATTAAGATGAATTGATTGAATAATGAGATATAGAAGAACTTGTGAAATGTGATATGCTTATATGATCATGAATGGTGTAATGTAAAGGTATTTTGTCTCTATTATTAAGATGTGTGACATTGCATTGCATTTAAAGCATGAGAATAGCATGTTTTGTATTACTAAGCCGTTGGCTTAGCGCGATAGTGTTAATCGCGCAGGTGATCAGGTTGAACCTGAGAGCTCTTCGAGACCGAGTGAGAGTAGACATTGAAGAGATTACTTTGGAACTTAAAGATCAGAGAAGAACTGCCAATCATGTATAACTTATTTATATTTTGTAAACTATTGTTTATAATGTAAATATGAATTTAAATGCTTTTATATATGTAACAAATCTTTAAATTCCGCTGCGTATTAAGTAAATATGTTTATATCTATTTTGTTTTTATATTACAAGTTAATTACTTATTTTCTATAAATGTGTAATGATAAAGATTATGTTGTCTTTATAAATAATTTGAATGTTAAAGAAAATCGTAGCGTCCCCATGTTCAGTGCATGGATATTACATTGTGGTAATTGTAATGTACATACCGGATGTGGGGGTGTTACAAAAACCATATTAAACCATTCAAATTGGTGCTTTAAGTTTATTTATATCATTAAAAATATATTTTAACATGTTTAAACCAATTACATTAGTTAAACACATGCTTATGTTCAAAATACTAAAATGGCATAACCTTCTTCATTGAAGGTTCTCCATTCCAATTGAATCCAATTATCAATACAATCTTATTTCTATCACTTATGTCTTTAAAGAACATGATTTAAGCATTAAAAACAATCAATTAACCAATCTTTGAAAATTCCCTTTCCAAAACCCTAAATTCAACACTTCCATTCCCAAACTCTAATCATACTTAGCCAAATCCATCATTTGACTTTAAAATACTTGTTTATGCATCAAAATAACACATTTGAAACCAAATTGCACAATTAAATCACATGATTTCACAAACCCAAAAGTTTCATAACCCTAAATTCTATCTCTTCACCAAACTCAACTTAAATTCAACTATTTCTTCAATTCAACCTTAAAATAATTGTTAACTACTCAAAACAACTTTAATCATATCCGATTAAGCAAATAAAACATGGCACTTCAAAATTTCAAAATCAACAAAATCTTAATTTCTTGAAAATCCAAATAAAGAAGTTAAAGAACTTACTAATTATAGAGGAAAACTCCAAATCTTCAATTGAAACCTTGAAAATCTTTCAATTTTGGAAGCTTGGAAGAAGCAAATCCTTAAGCTTTGGACATCCATGGAGTTCGAACAAGACAAGAGGAAGAAGAAGATGAAGATGATTTATAATTTCTATTTCCTTCCACTTTCTTTATTACCATATATATATTATATTATATTTTTAATTAATTAATTATTTATTTATTTAATAAAACCCAAAATGTACATCTTCCAAAAAAAAATAAATTATTTTAAAATTATTTAAATAATTTTTAATTTTCAAAGTATATTTACAAAAATGCCATTTGACTTTTGACTTTTCTTTTAAATGAATTATTTTTTGTTGACTTTGTATATATTATGTATATTATGTATATATATCACATATATATTTTACTTTTCACTTAAAATACTTTTATTTTCCATTTAAATTATTTATTTAATTTATCCAGTTTAATTTTAATTTATTGTATATAAGTTTCAAAAATTTCGGATGTTACAATTCTCTCCCCTTAAAGAAAATTTCATCATCGAAATTACCTGCTATTAACTCTGAAACAACTGAGGATACTGACTCTGCATCGTCTGCTCATTCTCCCATATTTCCTCCTCAATGGCATGATTCCTCAAAAAAACTTTCACAAGTGGTAGCTTCTTGTTCCTCAACTCTTTCACCTCTCGTGCCAAGATCGCCATTGGTTCTTCCTCATAAGTCAGGTCCAGACTCACCTTAATGGATTTCACTGACAAGTTATGAGATGGGTTTGACCTGTATCTCTAAAGTAAAGAGACATGGAAGACATTGTGTATCTGATCCAACTCAGGCGGCACAGCCAGTCTATAAGCTAATGGACCAACTCTCTCCAGCACCTCATATGGGCCTATGAAGCGACAGCTCAACTTCCCTTTGCAGCCAAATCTCAAAATCTTCTTCCACGGAGTCACCTTCAGGAACACTTTATCTCCCACACTAAACTCTATGTCTTTCCTCTTCAAATCTATATAGGATTTATGTTAGTCTAAAGCTGCTTTCAGACGACCCTGAATCACCTTCACTTTCTCTTTAGTTTCCTTAATCAAATCAGGATCGACCAATTTACCTTCTCCAATCTCATCCCAACACAAAGACATTCTGCATTTCCTTCCATACAAGGCCTCATAAGGTGCCACCCCAATACTGGACTAATGACTATTGTTATATGCAAACTTAATCAGTGGCAAGAATCTGCCCTAACTCCCAGTGAAATCAATGATACAAATCCTCAACATATCCTCTAGAATCTATATCACTCTCTCTGACTGCCCATCTGTCTGAGGATGGAAAGTAGTACTAAAATGTAACCGAGAACCCAATGCATCTTACAAACTCCTCTAAAATCTCAATGTAAACCAAGGATCTCGATCTGACACCAAAGAAATTAGAACTCCATGCAACCTCACAATCTCACTAATATACAGCTCAACCAACCTCTCAAGTGAGTAGTCCATCCGAACTAGAAGAAAATGAGCTATCTTTATCATCTGATCAACTATCACCCAGATTGCATCATGCTTCTTCTAGGTCAAAGGCAGTCCAGTCACAAAATCCATCGTCACTCACTCCCATTTCTACTCTGGCGCTGATAATGGCTGAAGCAACCCTGAAGGAACTTGGTGTTCAACTTTTAGTCTCTTGCAAGTGAGACATCTGGATATAAATTCTGCTATGTCCCTCTTCATAACTGACCATTAATAATGCTGCTTCAAATCTTGATACATCTTGGCACTTCCAGAGTGCATAGCATAGAATGACTGATGTGCTTCCTCTAAAATCTTCCTCTTTAATCCTGCATCATCAGGAATGCACAGCCTATCTCTGTACCACAAAATGTCATCATCTCTCAAATGAAAATCTCGACTGTCTCCCTTTTGGCAATCCATCACAATCTTTTGGATTTTCTCATCTGCCAACTGGGCCTCCCTAATCTGATCCAACAAAACTGGCCTCAAATGCAACTGAGCCATCAAAGCACCATCATCATAAGACTCAAATCTGGCATGCAACGCTCTCAACTCAATAAGCAACGAGAGTGAATAAGCAGTCAAACCTGCTAAAGACTTCTGAATCAAGGCATCAGCAACAACATTTGCCTTGCAAGGATGATAATCAATCAAATAGTAGTAGTCTTTAATCAACTCTAACCACTACCTCTGCTGAAGATTCAACTCTCTTTGAACACCCAGGTACTTCAAACTCTTATGATCAATACAAATGAAACATTTCTCTCCATACAAGTAATGCTGCTAAATCTTCAATGAAAAAACTATGGCTGCTAAATCCAAATCATGAGTCGAGTAATTCAGCTCATGAGGCTTCAACTGACTAGATGCATAAGCAATGACTCTAACCTCCTGCATCAGAACACAACCTAAAACACTATATGAAGCATCACCGCATATCACATAAGATTTACCTTCCATAGGTAGGGTAAGGACAAGAGCCTGAGTCAACATCTCCCTTAAATGCTCAAAACTCGCCTAGCACCGATCTATCCACACAAATCTAACTCCTTTCTGAAGTAATTTGGTGAGTGGTGTAGCTATCATAGAAAAATCCTTCACAAATCGACAATAATAGCCTGCCAATCCCAGAAAACTTCTAACTCATGTCACAGTCTTCGGTGGACTCCAATTTAAGATAACCTCAACTTTACTCGGATCAACTTTAATACCCTCTGTTAAAACCACATGACCGAGAAAAGTCAACTGATCAAGCCAGAACTCATACTTAGATAACTTAGCATACAATTGCTTCTCTCTTAAAGTATGCAATACAATCCGTAGATGCTTATCATGATCCTTCTCATTACTCGAATACACCAAGATATCATCAATGAAGACCACTACAAACTAATCTAAGTATGGTCTAAACACCCTATTCATCAAATCCATAAATGTTGTTGGTGCATTCGTCAGTCCAAAGGGCATCACCAGAAAATCATAATGTCCATACCTCGTGTGGAAAGTTGTCTTGGGTACATCCACATCTCTAACTCTCAACTAATGGTACCCTGATCTCAGATCAATCTTAGAGAATATTGATGCTCCCTTTAACTGATCAAAGAGATTATCTATCCAAGGTAAAGGATACTTGTTCTTGATGGTCACCTTATTCAACTATTTGTAATCAATACATAATCTCAATGTGCCATCCTTCTTCTTCACAAATAAGACAGGTGCTCCTCATGGAGACACACTAGGGCGGATAAATCCTTTATCAAGCAACTCCTGCAACTGCACCTTCAACTCCTTCAATTTAGCATGTGCCATCTGATAAGGGGTAATGGAGATCAAAGTGGTACCAGGCAACATATCAATACCAAACTCCACCTCTCTCTCAGGTGGTACCCCTGGCAGCTCATTAGGAAAAATATCTAAAAACTCAATAACTGTAGGTATACTGTCAAGCAAGATATGCCTCACATCCCTTTTGTATCATCCTCCTAGATGAAATAGCTGAAATAAATATGGATGAAAGGTGTCTCTACTCACTAGATACCACCACATTTCTACCATCATGTATTCTCAGGATAACAAATTTTCACTGACAGTCTACTATAGTTCCATGCTTGGATAACTAATCCATGGCCATAATGAAATCATACTCCCTAAAAGGCATCTCAATCAGGTCACCGAGAAACTCCTCATCCTAAACAACAACTGGACTATCTAGCTGCACTCTGCTAACCACAACACTATGCCTTAAAGGATTTGTAACCAAAACATCAAATCTTAAGGACTCATAATGCAAATCACTCACAAGAAAGATGGATGCACTGATGTATGAATGAGTCAACCCAGGGTCTAGTAATGCAAGAACAGAAGTACTAAATAAAATAAAAATACCAGCTATGACAACTGAAGCATTTGGCTGCCTCTGCATCACATAGACCCATTGTGATGGCCCTGCATCATCTGGTATACTCCAAATAGTAGAATCTCCTCTGTAACCATACCCAGATCTACCACCTCTACCAAACCCTCTGCCACCACGACCCCCCCTCTGACAGTGGGTCAAGAAGTTATTGTATTTGTCTCTATCTTGTTGGGTGGGTCTAGATAGTCTTTGAGAAAATGGTATGGTGATCCATATTTATAACAAACTGCTGGTGTACCTATCCCCTAGTAGACACCCCCATATGCCCTACCATAATGAACATAGGTAGGTGGAGCAGGCCTCTAAGCCACTGGGGTCAGAGCACTAGCCACTGAGGCTACATGTCTCTGTCTCTGGCTCCTACTGAACCTCTGAGGATATCCCCCTTAACCTCTCTTCACTGATGAAGACCCTGCCTCACCCTGGGGTCTCCTAGCTCTACTCTCCTCTGCTCTGGCAGTTGCTGCAAGACCCTATGCTCTCTCAACACTCCTGGTAGCTACAACCAACTGAGAAAAATCATGATACCAAAAGCCTGCCACAAGACACATGATAGAGGGTCTCAACCTCTCCTCAAACCTTTTGGCATCTGTTAATCTCATCAGAAATAATCCCTCCAGCATGCCAGCTCAACCGGATAAACTCAATCTCAAACTCTTTCACTGACCTCGACTCCTGCCTCAAACACAAAAACTCCATCTTCTTGGCATCTTTATACTCTCTGGGAGTATACTTCTTCTTAAATTCCTGCAGGAAATTATCATAAGTCAGCATTGGTGGATTAGCTATACCATGGGGAACTGTCTTCCACCACTCATACGCACCCCTCTGCAGAAGATATCTAGCATAATCAAACTTCTCCTCTGAACTAGCCTGTAGTTGAATGAATACTCTCTAGACCCTATCCAGCCATTGCTATGCTACAGCTGGGTCTGTAGTGCCAAAAAAATATGTGGCTCCAAACTTCCTCAGCTTATCATACTTCTAAGTCGACAACTGTTGTTGTGGCTGCGGTTGCTGAACTGATGCCAGTATCAATAACTCTACCATATGCCATACCTAGCCCGATGGAACCTCCTCAACTGCTTGTCTAACTATCACAGAAGCAAATACCTCTCCAGCAGTCTCAACACTAGCTCCAACTCTACCCTCATCAGGAGCTACACTCTTTGCACTACCCTCGGTAAACTGGTGTATCCTAGACACCATAACTACCTATATCTACAAATACAGTAGAAATTGCCACATCAGAGATCATATTTAATGCTAGTGCTAATGTATGTATCATAATTTAAAACAATATTTAAAATCCTCATTTTCTCTCTTTAACAACCCACCTAGGTCAAGAACCTTAAATCTAGGCTCTGATACCAAAATAAATGTAATACTCTTATATCCTATATACGTATAATATATATATCCCGTATATATAAATACGCATACACGGTATAAGAATGCCACAATCCTTTTTAATAAAAATTTTTACTTTACCAATTTAAATTTTCAAATACTTTAACATATATATATATAGTAATAAAATATTCTTTATTTATTATAGTTTCCAAAATAACCATTTTACATAAAAATCTCTAGTAAATATTTGCTAGAGTTTTGTCTGTAATTTAAAAAATTCAAAATAAAATAATAAACACAACCTGCATAAAACAAGCACTCCCAATAATATCAAATAACCATTTCATCACTACTTTTCAATTCCTCCATATTTTCTCAAAATATTTATACATATACATTTATATATATCAACAACACATATAAAATCCATTTTTAAACAAATTATCCAAAACATTCTTCATAGTTTACATTATATACTTCAAAAACATAACATGATATACATAAAAAAAAAAGTGTGCTAAAATATAAAATATATACATGCTGGCAGTGTCTCTGATCTTGATGCACCAAAATCAACTCTTTAATCAACACAAATCTAGACTTGACCCGGTCTAGCAGAACTCTCTGGCTCAACTGGATCACCCTTATCACCTGCACGACAAATTAAAATCTTACTAAGCCAAAAACCTAGTGGTATAAACTTTGATAACAATAAAATTGTAAAGTAATGACAATGCACAATGCCTTGCATATCATGTCACAATGTGTCATATAATTTCATTTTAAAACATATTCTTTAGTTATTTTACAATTCACATAAGCACAAATACAAGCATGGGCCTAAAAGATCTAATATGCAATTCAAATCTCAGAGTTACTGTTTTGGTCTATATTGACACCAAGTATCTAGCCCAAAAGCAAATTATAGTAATGCTCAAAAGCTAGCCCTGAAGGCAAATCATATCATAGTGATGCCAAGCGTCTAGCCCCAAAGGCAAATCAAAGTATTGCTCAAAAGCTAGCCCCAAAGGCAAATAATGAGGATAACATCATAGGCATTTCGCCAAACATAGAACTCTGAAAATTGAATAACATACTAGGCACATAATTATTTCATATTTTAAATTATCATTTTCTGTTTCATTTTCTCATAATCAACTAAGCACATTGCCTCTTTTCTCATTATCAATTAGGCACATTGCCTCATTTTCTCATTTTTCTCATTGTCATTTCATTTCAATTTATCACATTTCATCATATCTCAATATATCATCACAATGTATCACATTCCACTTCAAAATCACATTACTCAAACACTTTGGGTTATTTTCACATAATTCAAATAATTCACATTTTATGCAATTTAGCCATTAACAATGGCTTTTCACAATGCATTTAATGCATATATAACATTACACATGCCATAGAACATTATTCATGAATAATCAATGCATCAAGTAGCATAACACATTTTCCAATCAAAATGTGTTAAGTCCACTTTAATGCCAACATATCTAATTCATCAAAAGTCTGTACTTACCTTGGAAAGCAACCAAAATCAAGCTAAAAAAAACTCCAACCTTCTCTTCCAAGTTTCCCTTCAACACTAGTGTTGGGAAAATCACCTTTTCTTAATGCTTATTGATGATACGAAACTATGCTATTGCAATACCGCAAGTGCACGGGTCGCTCAAGTAATAAAGTAGTGAGTGAGTTATCGTTCCACTGAGGACAAGGCCAAGTACTAGTGCAAATTTTAACCGTTGTTTAGTAAATCAATAGTTTTGTGAAGTTTTGTAATTAAAGATAATTAACTTAATAACTGAAAATCGAGAGAGATTGAGTGTTGAATGAATTGATTGATGATGAGAATACTATCTAGATATTGAATCCCCCTAGCCACAATTATATTTATGAAAATCAATTCAATTAAACCAAATAATAGAGTTGAATTGGTATTCCTCTAAATTAGACTAAAACCTTTCTCAAGTGAATTAATCCCTAATCACTAAGTAGAATGCTGGAATCTCTTCTCAAACATAATTAAGTAGATCTTGCATTAAGAATAAGGAATTATAAACCAAAGGATCTTGTAAGTCTATCTCTAGTACTCCAATCAATCCTTAATCCTTGTGAGTATTCAATTCATATCAAGCTTTCTCAAGTCAATAATATGAAAATTGCAACCAATCAATAAGCATGCTATTATCAATTGGAAATAAATTATTAAGCATCATAAGAATAAAACAACTCAATCAAATGATTTAATTAAATAAAATTATTCAATCCATACAATAAAGCTGGGGTTCATCAATATCTAGATAGAGAATGAGTTAGTTCATGTTCAAAACCAGAAAACTAGAACAAGAGAAATAAGAAAAAGAATCCAAACAATCCATTGCGAATAATTTGTATTTCTTCACTTGAATCCTTGAATTTTGGTATATATCTTGTTTAGAATATGTCTTCACCTTCAATCTCAGCTCTAAAACTCTCCTCCTTGCTTTAGAAGTCGGCTCTAGGTTATAAAATATGAAAATCGGATCCCTAATTCGTTCTTCAGCTCAGCTTTTATAGTGCAGATATTTTCGCCTGGCACGCCCATTGACACGCCCATGTCACTGGACGTGTCATTGCCACTGGGATTTTGAATATAAGGCATGTCCAGTGACAAGCCCATGTCACTGGGCGTGTCACAGCCACTGTGAATCATTGCAATAGGCACGCTCGGTGACACGCCATGTCACTAGGCATGCCAATGCTTCTGTATGGCAGTATCAAGGGCACGTCCATTGACACGCCCATGTCCATGGGCGTGTCACTTAAAGAATTTTGCTCTTTTCTTCTACTTTCATCCGTAATTCCTTCGAAATGACCATAAGCCTCAAAATACAGAGAATTCCTGAAATTAACCCTAAAAAGCACTTGAACAAACAAATTAAACTCAATTGGATAATAATCATATTAAGAAATAAGGGCAAAATATCATCAATTGTGCACTTATCAAATCCCCCCACACTTGAGTTTTTCCTTGTCCTCAAGCAAACTAAATCACTATAATAAGCAGAAATGAAAGACCCCTCTATATTCAAAAAGAAAAGAAAAATTTGACAATACTCGAATCAGAAAACCCGATGTTCTCAACCAAAAACTAATTCACAATCATAGCAGCTAAATCAAGAAGTTTCAAAATAAAAATTTCACAGACCTAAAACCTAAAAATCTAGAGTTAAAAGATTGAGCATAAAATTCCAGAAAATCCAAAAGTCATGAGCAAAGTACGAAAAATGTAAATTTTCTCTTAAGGTCTTTAACCCTTTTTTTATTTATTTATTTTTTTTACTGTATATACACATATATATATATATATATTAAGGAGCCCGACTTGTTTGAACTGATACTAACCTTTTGATGTGAAGGTAAACATTTGTGATGCCAACCCTCGATTACTCAGCTAGAATCACCGTTCAAGGCTACTAGCACTATTCATGATCCCAACTCATTTGTTTTAATTCAAGAGTAAAAATCAGCGGAACAGGGATAAATTTTCAAAGCTCCTTTTATTAGAATTATATTTTTATTTTTATTTGTATTTATATATTTTTTTAACTGCTCAAGGATTAGAAACTTAAGGGTCATACTAAGTCCGACTCAAGAATCTAAGGAATTATAACATGCTCAAAAATGTAACTAAGGTTTTAAACTTCATATGTGTCCAATTTCCATCAATCCACTACCTAATTATAGCTATTACAGTCGATCCTCAACAATTGATCAAGATCGCCAAGTTAACCTCAACAAGAAATTGTCATTTAGAAAACACAAATTAATTTAACATATAAAGGGGAACCATTTCAATTCACAAATATTACAACAATCTAGCTTACTTAAATCCAAAAACAATTTGCCGAAATTAATTAAGACAAATGAATCAAATGGAAAGAATGAAATAATAAAAACTCAATCAAGAAAGTATACCTCTCCCCCACACTTGAGACGCACATTGTCCTCAATGTGTGTGCAAAACAAGAAATAATAAAGAGAGAGAAAAACTGCCCTTCCATGTCCATGATTGGACAAATATGAGTACGATACCAAGAGTATGGTGAAGGCGAATTTGCTTCAAAACAAAAATCTAAAATGCATAAACAAGGTTAAGACATAAATAAATGAAATAAACAAACAAATGAAACAGCTTGTAAAGAAAATTACAATTGTCCAAAAGGAATAAAAATAAAGAAATAGAAAAAGGACAATAAAAAAAGTTAAGAAAATGAAATAAAATGTGAGCTAGTCAAAAATCAGCCCATCGCCGGGATCATCACCGCTGGTCTCATCATCGGATACATCAACTGGAGGTGCAGGTGCAGGGGCAGGTGGCTGGTATGGTGGAGGTGGTGGTTGCGAAGGGTGAAACCCTTGATACCGCCAGAACTCTAACATGGATTGTTCCAGCCATTGCCTTCTCAAGATCTCATGATCCAACTGGGCTTGGAAAGAAGTAGTCTATTCAAGCATGAACTGCTACATCTTGTCCTGCTGAGTTAAGATCTTATTATGATTCAGCTCGATATTCCCTATCTTCCCTTCAATCCTACAAATCTGACGCTCTAAATCTGTGGGTTTCCTATCATCATCCCACTCAACATTAACTGACTGGTGCCAATCTCAGAATGTAGGGGTTTGGACAAAATATGGTCTAGCAGAAGAAGAAGGTACAGTAGTGGAAGAAGGCCCAGCGGCAGTGGTTGAAGGCCCAGCGGCAGTGGACGAACCCGGAAAATCTGTCGGTGGAGGTGGTGGTATATCCGAAGGAGGAGCAGAAGGAGCTGCCTCTGGTATATCTGAATCCATAGGAGGTGCCTGCAGCCCAGCTACCTTCTCCCTGTTCAGTCTCTTTAATGTGTCCATACCTAACAACTTGGGCAAACCATCCAACGTCATAGGTAGGCAACCATCTAACACACCCAAGCGACGAGCGAGTTGTGTGACATACATGCCACCATGTAAAGTACCTGAAGCTCCCTTTTTAGACTGCTCATAAAAAAATGTGTGATGGCATGTGTGACGTTGCATCAGGTCTTCTGTACCATGTAGTACAAGAAAAACAGATCTCGCAGGCTTACCACCCCTGTGCTGCTCAGCCGAGCTGTAAGAGTATGAACTAACAGGTTGTGCACCACTCGGCAGGGGAAGGACTCAAAGTTAGATGCCTTAGAAACCTTGGGTTCATATTTTTCTGCAGTGGGTACAAAGGTCCTCCAAACCCAAGGAGGAGCAACTTCATACTCGACAAAATCCACCTCGAAATTCAGATAATCGAAAGTCTGTACCTCCTCTGCAGTATATAACCCGAGATGCACCCCAAGGTCATTAATGCTCATGTGGAATCTCTGCCCTCCTAGTCTGAATTTAATTGTTGGCTCAATAATTGAAACCTTGGTCTTCTGGAACTGAAAGGTGTAGTAGAATTCCAATGTCATCTCTCTATAGGAAGGCTCATTGATGGAGAACAATTGGTCCCATCTTGGTTGGTTGATTAGTTCCCGGATATCTGCTGCAATATTTGCTAGTTCCATAGCGTCCCAATCTAAAACACGAGGTGGGGACCAATCCTTATTGCCGAAAAGTTTAAATCGCCTTCTTTCCTCGGCATTCCAGAATTTAAGGCATTTGTGGTTTGCCATGAACTTAGAAGTTGGTCGTGTAGCGGGTTGGCTTGAACTGCCTTCCCCTCGTGCATGTTTGGAGGGTAGCTGGGAGGATGATTGTTTACGAAGGCCCATTGTCTGCAAAACAAACAAGAATTCCTCAATAACAACAAAAAATAAAGCACGATACAAAATACCAACAAAAAAAATCGGCATAAAGTTACCGAAAGACCGGCATTGTAACGATGAAGCATAATGTAAATCCCAACAAATTAATGCCAACAGCCAATTTAAAACAAGCTTAAGCAGCCTATATCAACACATGTAACCAACAAAAATGATGAACCGATTTGAACGATGGCAATTCCAACAATAATGATTCTGTTTTCTAAAAATAATGATTAACTATAACCTAACAAGTAAATCAATCAATTTATAATTCAAACACAAACTAATTCAAAAATAAATCAAATGCCGAATCAAAATGGAATTAAAAACAAAAAAAAATAGCAAAATGAATCAAATGCCACAAAAATCATGATAAATCAAAATGAAGCAAAATAAAGCAAACACAACATAAATCTATCAATTCTAAAGAAAATAAAAGATAATGCAAAGAATCCATATGAAAAACAAAAGAAAAAGGAACGAAATCCACAAAAATTGCAAAAGTAAGAATTCGTACCTGAAAAGTGCAAAAATCATGTGGAATCAAATGGAAATCAAGCAAATCCGCTCAAATAATGCAAACCGGGAGTGAGAATCTCTCCTAAAGTGATTGGGTGTGTGAATGTGCCGGTGGGAGTGCAAGAAATTTGAGAGAAAACGAGAAAGAAAATTGAAGTGTGCGTGAAAAATGGCTTCGGGTCTTTATATAAAGATGTCGGCACGCCCAGTGACACTCCCGTGTCATTGGGCGTGCCCTATGGAATACGATATAGTGTATATAGCATGCCTATTGACACGGGCGTGTCAATAGGTGTGTCACATGTATTGTGACAGCAAAGAAAATGACACGCCCACTAGCCTGGGCGTGTTCTTTGGGCGTGCTAGCTCATTTTTTTTTTATAAGGCATGACCAGTGACACGAGGGTGTCCTTGGGCATGCCATAGCTACTGTTTCTCATTCAAAATGATACGCTCAATGACACTGGCGTGTCACTAGGCGTGTTGTAGCTACTGTCTATTAAAAATAATGACACGCCTAATGACACGGGCGTGTCCTAGAATATGCTCAATTTACCCCCTCAAAATCAAATTTCCTCTATAAATTCAAATGAATGCAAGGCAAACATACCAACAACCAATGATAGAAGGATAAAACTAAAACAAAATGACGACACAAACCAAAAACACAGAAATTAAAGACATAAAAATTAAAGAAAGCATAAAACGGTGAGTTGTCTCCCACCTAGCACTTCTTTAACGTCGTATTAGTTAGACGGTTAGGGCAAATTTCCCTAGTCTTGGAGGTTAAAACCTCCTTCAAGTCCTGTATTTCCTCCCCAAAGTATAATTTGAGCTTGTGCCCATTTACTTTAAAATCTCCTTTTTTCGGGTGAGTAATTTCAACCACTCCATAGGAGAAAACTTCCTTAACTGTAAAAGGACCAGACCATCGAGATTTTAACTTACCTGGAAAGAGTCACACTCTTTATACATTCTAGCATTGTCATAAGCTTGAAATCTCCACTCGTCCAACTCGTTTACCTGCAATTTTTGCCTTTCACCTGCATGAGCTAGATCAAGGGTAATCTGTTTGATAGCCCAATATGCATTATGTTCAATTTCTACAGGTAAATGACAAGCTTTTTCGTAAATCAGCCTAAATGGCATAGTGCCCAAAGGAGTTTTAAATGCAGTCCTAAAAGCCCATAGAGCATTGTCCAATTTCTTGGACCAATCCTTTTGGGATCGCTCTACAGTTTTTTCTAGAATTCTTTTAATTTCCTTGTTTGTATTCTCAACTTGGCCACTAGTTTGGGGATGGTAAGGAGTAGCAAACCTATGTGTAACACCTAGGCTTTTGAAAACTTTCTCGAGCTGAACATTACAAAAGTGAGTACCCCTATCACTTATGATTGCTTTCGGTGTACCAAATCAAGAGAACAACTTCTTCAAAAACTTCATCACTACCCTAGCATCATTGGTTGCCAAGGCTTGGTCTTCAGGGCATTTAGAGACATAATCTATAGCTATAAGAATATATTTGTTACCAAAAGAATTTGGAAACGGTCCCATAAAATCGATCCCCCATACATCAAAGACTTCACACACTAAAATTCCATTTTGGGGCATCTCATCACGATATGAAATGTTTCCAGTCCTTTGGCAATGATCACAACGGTTCACAAATTCGTAGCTATCCCTAAATAAAGTGGGCCAATAAAATCCTGATTCTAGTACCTTTTGAGCAGTCCTATTGGCTCCCATATGACCACCAACTGGTCCAGCATGGTATTGACTAAGAATGTTCACTGTTTCGAGCCATGCCACACACCGTCAGATCATGTGATCCTTACATAATCTAAACAAAAAGGGATCCTCCCAAAAATAATAATTTAAATCGGAAAAGAATTTCTTCTTTTCTTGATAAGTTAAGTTCTTAGAAAGTTCCCTAATAGCTAAATAGTTAGCAAAATCTACAAACCAAGGTGTTTCAAAATTTAAATTACTTACCTCACTTACCATGGCGTACAGCTGCTCATCGGGAAAGTGATCATCAATGTCCCCTTCTTCAAACCTCTCCAAGGTTGGATTCTCCAAGCGAGAAAGGTGATCTGCTGCCAGATTTTCAGCTCCCTTCTTATCTTGAATCGTCAAGTCAAATTCCTGCAATAACGAAACCCAACGGATTAGCCTAGGATTAGCATCAATTTTCGCAAATAAGTACCTTAAAGCCGAATGGTTTGTATAAACAATCACTTTTGACAAGATTATATATGATCTAAACTTGTCGAAAGCAAAAACTACAGCTAGCAGCTCTTTCTCTGTAGTTGTGTAATTAGCTTGAGTTGTGTTCAAAGTCTTGCTTGTATAGTAGATAGGCTGGAAGTATTTCTCCTTGCGTTGACCCAAGACTGCTCCCACTGCAAAGTCACTTGCATCTCACATTAGTTCAAATGGTAGATTCCAATTGGGAGCTATCATGATTGGAGCATGGATCAATTTCTCCTTAAGAGTTGTGAATGCTCTAAAACATTCCTCATCAAAAACAAAATCCACATCCTTCTCAAGGAGTCTTGTTAGTGGACGGGCTATCTTAGAAAAATTTTGAATGTTACAACTAGGCCACTAGTCATATTGATTGTTATTTTACTAGGCATTTAAATTGCCATTACCAAACCCGTTATCGGATCCTAGGATTTTAAACTCGATATTAGAGAGCAAAGGTATAAGAATATAAAAAAATATTAAAATATGGAAAAGATGTAATGTTGAAAGTGTATAATAATATGTACTAAAAAAAGATATTGAAAGTTTATAACAATTTATACTGAAAGTGAAAATTAGTATAGCTTAATTAAAATCTCCACTCTATTGAATATTATGAAAGTATTCCAAGTGTTACAATAATTGAAAGTGTATATAGTGATATTTGAAACAAAGTTTTCCAAACTATGATACTAAATCAAAGTGCCAAAGTTATAAATTTAATGAAAATGTCCTATGTATAAAACTGAAAAGTGAGATTTATTTAAAAAAAAATACAATAGTATAATATGAACAAAATTAATAAATGAGAAAATAAGTCTTAAATGAAATAGTTTAAAAAGAGAGAAGTTGCAATACTAGAAGTGTAGTGTAGTATGTATGATTTGTATTTATAGAGCCAAAATTATTATAATCAAAATATGGAGTTGGTTTGTTATTGAAAATATTTGTTATATTGAAATGTTTGTTAGAATTGAGTTTTATTACTATATTTCTATAAATATTTTCTTTAATATTAAGGGGAAAAATATGTATATACAAGTATCACTAAGTTGTAAGCTTAGCGTATTAGAATTTTTCTAACATACAGGTATGATGGATCAGAGCAAAGTAAAGAATTAGAGATTAAAGGTTTTAGAGATTAGATACAGTGCCAATGATGACCTTTATATAAATTGTGATTGTAGTTTGTAGTTTGTATCTATATAGTCTGATTTATTTTGGTTTATAGGAAGATTGTACAAATTTGTAAATATGGATGATAAATATGTATTTAGAGTTTGAAGTTTTAAATTTTAGTGAATGATTATCTAATCCAGTAATTTATTATATATTTGTTATGGATTGATAGATTTATAAAGATTACCTGACTTATGATTATTATTTGTTTTATTAGAGATATTGGAGTTTGGTTTGATTGTTGGAAGTTAGAAGTGTTTTTCTACAAAGTTGTAATTATTTATTGGAGTCTTTGGATAGTGATTATTGCAAAAGAAACTCTACTAAAACTTTTACTCAATTTGTTGTTAAAGATAACATGAAATTGGGTATTAAATTATCATAGATTTGTTTAGTGTATTGAGCAGCATCTTCTGATAGTTTTCTAAGAGGATTGTCAAGGGATGTTATAAGTATAAGCTCTATTCACAAAATCAATGTCTTTTCAAACCAATAGCACATCGAGCATATGAAAAATAATATGGTAAAACAAAATAAAAAGGTCTCACATAACTAGTAATATCAATGTTATTGCGTATAGACATCATAGAATTGTAAATATAAATACACCTATTTTTCAATGATAAATATCCTAGAATCTAATGTTTTTCTTCAAACTGATGAATAGGAATAAAACATCATAAACCTCACTTTGAGGATTATTACATGTTATAGTCTGCACCAAAATATGTTCTAACACCGTATCATTAGTAATTCCAAAAACTTTTAGATCACTACCTCCTTCAATAATTTTTTTGTATTTTCACTGAAAAAATGATAAAATAATATATCGGTGATGGTGAAATTTTCTTTATAAGTCTTGTCATATTTCTCTTTCTTATGTAGACAATAAAACAAAATATCCAATGCTACAATAAAAAAGAACAAAACATTTAAAAATAAAAAAACAAATTAAAAAAGAAAACATAAAATAAAAATAGCAAAAAACTAAAAAAAAATATCGAATCTGGCAAAAACTCTCCACAATAGGCAAGATCATAAAAAAAAAAACAATCTTTATCACTAACATGAGCAACACCAAGAATAAAAGGAAGTGAAATATTCCTTTCTTCTTAGAATATTTAAATTTTCTAAAACAAAAAAAAACAATTAGATGTAAACAAATAAGAAAAATAACAAACATTATATAATACTAATAACAAATATATTACTTATTCTTCCTTTTGTTCAATCCTTTCTCTACCCAAACATTAAACCGAGATTAATTATTATAATCATGTTCACTTAATATATCATCATTGAGAACCATAAAAAAAAATTAATCCCAAAAACTACCTTACACTACAAGAAAAACTGAATCAGACAACGGTCATCAGACAACGGTTAAGGAAAAAACCATTGTATGAAAAAAACAGACAACTGTTTTATTTTTTCCCCAAAAAAGCGTTGTCTGATTAATTTTCAGACAACTGTTTTTGGTGTTTTTTTTAACCTTTGTCTATTAGGTTTCATTTTGGTCACACCAGACAACGCTTTTTTAGGGACCGTTGTATAATATATGTTCAGACAACTGTTTTTCTGGTCATACAAAACCGTTGTCTGATAAGATGATTCAAACAACGGTTTTTTCGAAAGTGTTGTATAATTCAGCGTTTCAAACAACGGTTAAAAAAAACCGTTGTCTGAATCAAGCATACAGACAACGGTTTTTAGGAACCGTTGTGTAATATATGTTCAGACAAGTGTTTTTTTGGTAAAAAAAAATCGTTGACTGATAAGATGTTGTCAGACATTAGTAAAAAAATCGTTGTCAGACATTAGCATATATTAGTATATATACAAGTATATATTAGTATATACAAGTATATATATTAGTAAATATTAGTATATACAAGTATATACATTAGTATATATTAGTATATATACAAGTATATATTAGTATATACAAGTATACACAAGTATATACATTAGTATATATACAAGTATATACAAGTATATATTAGTATATACAAGTATATATATTAGTATATATTAGTGTATACAAGTATATATAAGTATATATTAGTATATACAAGTATATACATTAGTATATATTAGCATATATACAAGTATATATATTAGTATATACAAGTATATATTAGTATATATACAAGTATATACAAGTATATATATTAGTATATATACAAGTATATACATTAGTATATATTAGTATATATAAGATGTTGTCAGACATTAGTAAAAAAATCGTTGTCAGACATTAGTAAATATATTAGTATATATACAAGTATATATTAGTATATACAAGTATATATATTAGTATATATTAGTATATATAAGTATATACAAGTATATACATTAGTATATATACAAGTATACATTAGTATATACAAGTATATACATTAGTATATATTAGTATATACAAGTATATATACAAGTATATATTAGTATATACAAGTATATATATTAGTATATAAAAGTATATATTAGTATATATACAAGTATATACAAATATATACATTAGTATATATACAAGTATATACAAGTATATATTAGTATATATTAGTATATATACAAGTATATATTAGTATATACAAGTATATACATTAGTATATATTAGTATATATAAGATGTTGTCAGACATTAGTAAAAAAATCGTTGTCAGACATTAGTAAATATTAGTATATATATAAGTATATATTAGTATATACAAGTATATATATTAGTATATATTAGTATATATAAGTATATACAAGTATATACATTAGTATATATACAAGTATATATTAGTATATACAAGTATATATATTAGTATATATAAGTATATATAAGTATATACAAGTATATACATTAGTATATATACAAGTATATATTAGTATATACAAGTATATACATTAGTATATATTAGTATATACAAGTATATACATTAGTATATATTAGTATATATACAAGTATATATTAGTATATACAAGTATATATATTAGTATATATTAGTATATATACAAATATATATAAGTATATACAAGTATATATAAGTATATATTAGTATATATACAAGTATATACAAGTATATACAAGTATATATTAGTATATATACAAGTATATTTAGTATATATAAGTATATATATTAGTATATATTAGTATATATACAAGTATATATAAGTATATATTTAGTATATATTAGTATATATAAGTATATATATTAGTATATATTAGTATATATTAGTATATATTAGTATAAATACAAGTATATTTAGTATATACAAGTATATATATTAGTATATACAAGTATATATTAGTTTATACAAGAATATACATTAAGTATATATTTAGTATATATTAGTATATATAAGTATATATAAGTATATATTAGTATATATACTAATATATACAAGTATATACAAGTATATATATTAGTATATATACAAGTATATTTAGTATATACAAGTTTATATATTAGTATATATAAGATGTTGTCAGACATTAGTAAAAAAATCGTTGTCAGACATTAGTAAATATATTAGTATATATGCAAGTATATATTAGTATATACAAGTATATATATTAGTATATATTAGTATATACAAGTATATATATTAGTATATATAAGTATATACAAGTAAATACATTAGTAAATATTAGTATATACAAGTATATATAAGTATATATTAGTATATACAAGTATATACATTAGTATATATTAGTATATATACAAGTATATATTAGTATATACAAGTATATATATTAGTATATAAAAGTATATATTAGTATATATACAAGTATATACAAGTATATACATTAGTATATATTAGTATATATTAGTATATATACAAGTATATATTAGTATATACAAGTATATACATTAGTATATATTAGTATATATAAGATGTTGTCAAACATTAGTAAAAAAATCGTTGTCAGACATTAGTAAATATTAGTATATATACAAGTATATATTAGTATATACAAGTATATATATTAGTATATATTAGTATATATAAGTATATACAAGTATATACATTAGTATATATACAAGTATATATTAGTATATACAAGTATATATATTAGTATATATAAGTATATATAAGTATATACAAGTATATACATTAGTATATATATAAGTATATATTAGTATATACAAGTATATACATTAGTATATATTAGTATATACAAGTATATACATTAGTATATATTAGTATATATACAAGTATATATTAGTAAATACAAGTATATATATTAGTATATAAAAGTATATATTAGTATATATACAAGTATATACAAGTATATACATTAGTATATATACAAGTATATACAAGTATATATTAGTATATATTAGTATATATACAAGTATATATTAGTATATACAAGTATGTATTAGTATATACAAGTATATACATTAGTATATATTAGTATATATAAGATGTTGTCAGACATTAGTAAAAAAATCGTTGTCAGACATTAGTAAATATTAGTATATATACAAGTATATATTAGTATATACAAGTATATATATTAGTATATATTAGTATATATAAGTATATACAAGTATATACATAAGTATATATACAAGTATATATTAGTATATACAAGTATATATATTAGTATATATAAGTATATATAAGTATATACAAGTATATACATTAGTATATATACAAGTATATATTAGTATATACAAGTATATACATTAGTATATATTAGTATATACAAGTATATATTAGTATATACAAGTATATACATTAGTATATATTAGTATATATACAAGTATATATTAGTATATACAAGTATATATATTAGTATATATACAAGTATATTTAGTATATACAAGTATATATATTAGTATATATACAAGTATATTTAGTATATATAAGTATATACAAGTATATATAAGTATATATTAGTATATATACAAGTATATTTAGTATATATAAGTATATATATTAGTATATATTAGTATATACACAAGTATATATAAGTATATATTTAGTATATATTAGTATATATAAGTATATATATTAGTATATATTAGTATATATACAAGTATATTTAGTATATACAAGTATATATATTAGTATATACAAGTATATATTAGTTTATACAAGAATATATTTTAAGTATATATTTAGTATATATTAGTATATATAAGTATATATTTAGTATATATTAGTATATATAAGTATATATTTAGTATATATAAGTATATATAAGTATATATTAGTATATATAAGTATATATATAAGTATATATAAGTATATATTAGTATATATACTAATATATACTTATATAATATATAAGTATATATAAGTATATATAAATATATATTAGTATATATACTAATATATACAAGTATATACAAGTATATATATTAGTATATATTAGTATATATACTAGTATATTTAGTATATGCAAGTTTATATATTAGTATATATAAGTATATACATTAGTATATACTAGTATATATAAATATATACATTAATATATACAAGTATATACATTAGTATTTATAAGTCATCTATATATGTGAATTTATAAAGTTAATTTAACAAAATTCTGAAAAATTCATTTTGTTTCAAAAGAGGGATGTCAAAACTTCAAAAATTTTTAACACTTAAATTCCCCCCTTTTTTTCCAAAAAAAAATTTCATTTGCCCCCATTTTGCAAAAAAAACACGGCCGTTTTAACTTGCTTATGTACTGATTTGGGGATTTATCGTTTATACTTGCAGGGTTGGCTTGTCTCTGGTTCACTGCAATCAACGCTTTGTGGGGTTGGAAATGGATGTGGGTGTAGGCAAGGGTCTAGCCGTGGAAGCCCAAATGGATCATCCAGAGTCTCCTCACCGCCGGCCACATGGGATTTGCTTTATGCTGCTGCAGGTGAAGTAGCAAGAATGAGAATGAACGAAGAAGGCTATGGCTTCAATAGTCATAACAGAGGCATCTTAGGTCCACCTCGAAATCCATCTCCAGTCTCTTTTCCGTTGAAAAACTCAAATCATGATATTGGTCTTTATCCAGAGCAGTCACTTTCTTACCAGATCTGGGTATTCTTTTTAGTCTTGGCTTTTACATTAATTGTTTTTGCTTTTTACAGATCTTGGTATTCTTTTTAGTCTTGGCTTGATACTAATTAAGATTTTATTAATTTCTTAATAGCTTGCTCAACTGTTCTAGTACCAGCCAGATTCGTACAGGCCTTGAACTTGAACTTGGATGAAACGGGTAGTCAGCCACAATTGAAAGTTGCGAGATTAAGTTAGCCCCTCTTCTCATACCCTCAGGTTTCATTTAATACTTTTTTTTGCTCTTTCTCTAATTCCTTGTCTTTTTTTTAAAGATTTCGCTTGCCTATAGATTAAGTTAACCCTGAGAAAATTAAAATTTTGAACTCGAATTCTATGTTTAATTCTATTTTTTTAGTTTTTGACACTGAATTTTATTGATGGAGTTGCGTAATGTTGGGTTTTGTTGAATCTGATTGCTTGTATATATATATATATGTATGTATTTTGAGATCTATCAGAGATGATTCAAGTAGGAAGATTGAGGATAAAATAGTAAATGAAGAGTATGGATTGGTTTTTGGAGAGTATTAACTAGTGGATCTTAAAAATTTTTCTTCAAGTTAGTTGGAATTTGAAGTGAATAAGAGGAGGAGAGACAATGCTTACAAGGAAGTGTTACAGAGTTATCATCAGTTGCAGGGTAGAACTGAGAGATTGGAGGAGGCCAAGAGGATAATTTTGAGGTATTCATGTTTGTTTTCTCTTCTTTCCAGCAGACTTTTATTTGTTTGGGTGAACAGAACATGGTAGATAGATATATTGCATTTTATCTCAATATTATCTTGCACATAATCTAGTGTTACATGGTAAAGAGGAGAGATTAAGAAGGGATATAAAATCATAAACCCATTGCCTTAAATATTTGAAGGTTTTGGTTAGAGACTGGTATCGCATTCACAGGTATGTTGCCTCGCTCTCGAGTAAGTAGGTTTCCCAATCTCAATAAAGATAGATTATAGCATGCATCTATTGAATCTCATTTTTCATTAGAGTTGGACAAAGGTCAATCAAAATTGTTCTAGTTTACAAATTTATATGTACATGAAGCACTGCAACTTAGGTATTGTACTCTATGTCTTGGTCCTTAGAGGCAAGCTTGTTTTAAACCCAGAATTAATTCTGCAGAAGAAGGTAAATATTAAGACTGAAACATTGATATGTTTCAAATTGTGTTACATCCAGTTACTCCAGCAGTAATTGGACTTAGGAATTATAGAAATATGTGGTATATGACAAGTATTTGTTGGCTGTACTAGTGCAGTTGGATGACATTTTACATAAAGGCTTCCTTGAATCTGAATACTTGTCTAACTGAAATATTTTGATCATATGCTTTTGCTATATATATCTGAAAATTCATTTAATGGTTTTTGTAAATTGATGTGATGATTTTGAAGTTACACACCTGGAGAATGGATTGGGAAGGCTGGTGGCATGAAGTTGACTGACTATAATGTGCCAAAAACAACCACACTCTTACTAATTGGTTCTAAGGGATCTGGAAAAAGCAGTCTAGTTAATAGAATATCAAAGGTTTTTGAAGATGACAAGTTTGCACCTGAAAGAGCACAAGTGTCATGTATGTGTTGCTTCATTTCTTTCTTGTTATTTGTTAACTTGAAAGTAAGATTTGATTTTGATGACCACAATCTTCATTTTCACTTCAGCCACTGCTTTCATGTTACATCATTTCTGTTTGGCATACATAGTCCTGTTTTTAGTGTAGATAATTCTTCTACTGGAGAAGGGACCTATTTTCTTCAGGAACCAAAATTTGATTCATTTTTCAGTGGCTACGCAGAGGCAACTTGGAGTATAGTGATGCCGACATCAACGAGATTAGGATTGACTTCGCCAAATATTTCATGAAGCGTCATTCAAGTTGAAGTTAATAGTATAATTCAGTGATATATGTATAGTGTTGATTTTTTTTTTGTTAATATGTTGAATGGTTGAATTTGTGGAGGTTTTTTTATTTCCAAATTTTCAATCCTTCATTGTAAAGTGTTGTCTTATATGTATAATGTACAGTTTAACAGACAATGGTGGTGAAATGGAAATGAACATTGAAACTATTGTCTAATATTCAGTGTGCCACAGTAATTAACCATTGTATTTAGCGTCATTCTACAACGGTTTTAGATTAATTAACCGTTGTATTTAGAGTCTTTCTATAACGGTTTTTGTCTTCATCAGACAACGGTCAAAAAACGTTGTCTAAACCTTCATCAGACAACGGTTAAAAACCGTTGTGGAAACCATCTTCAGACAACGGTTAAAAACCGTTCTCTGAAAAGCTATCAGACATCGCCTCAATAGACAACAGTTTTTGTCTTCATCAGACAACGGTCAAAAAGCGTTGTCTAAACCTTCATCAGACAACGGTTAAAAACCGTTGTCCGAAAATTTAGAAACCATTGTCTGACAATTTAGAAACCGTTGTGGAAACCATCATACAATGGTTTTTAACCGTTGTCTGAAAAATTAGAAACCGTTGTCTGAACCATCATCAGACAACGGCCAAAAACCGTTGTTTGATAAAATTAAAAACCGTTGTGCAAACCTACATCAGACAACGGTTTTAAAACCGTTGTCTGAAATGCTATCAGACATCGCTTCAATAGACAACGGTTTTTGTCTTCATCAGACAACGGCCAGAAAGCGTTTTCTGATTCAATTTTCCTTGTAGTGTTAATAGAAGATGAAACAAATTTACTTGTGAATGGAGATCTAAGAACAACAGATGGTTTAATATCTCTTTTAAAATTAACATTAGTATTATTAAGACTAATAGAAAAATTAAGACTATCTAAATTGCCCTAAATAAAACAAAATAAACATAAAATATATGTCAAATATATTAACATATACTACTATATTAAAAGTATTTGTAATATAAATCATATAAAACAATAAAACTTGACATACATATCATATATGTTAAATATAAGATCATTGATTACATATTTATTACATATAACATTATTATAATTTCACATATATGACAAATATAATAACATATGTTTGATATATGTTTAATGTAAATTAAAAAAAATATAGTCATAAAAAATATGTCTCAACAAACTTCAAAGATAGAACCAATTCAACAACACTTTTAACATTTTCGTTAACAACATCAAACGTTTTCTGTCGAATAAAAAATAAAAATAATCAATCATAATATAACATAAAAAATACCTTTTCAAACATTTTATTTTCTAGTTCATCAATTTCAGCCAAAAAGATAGAGTCAAAATTAGAAGTTGCTGAAGCAGACTTATTACTAATTCTAATATCAGTACCATGGCCAACAATAATGTCAACTTGAGAAAAAAAAAACAAACTAGAATCAAACACTGATGAACGTAAAGTGGAGTTATTTCTGAGCTTAATTTCAGCCCATCACCAGCAATAGCACCAATAACATTAGGAACAACACCATTAACAACACCAATAACTTCAATAACAACACTAGTAATATAAAAAACAACAATAATTTTATCATTATCACCATCGACATCAGAAGGATTAATAATTTTTTTCTTTATCACCATCACTAGCAACTTCAGAAACCACAATACTTTTTTCTTCATCACCATTAAACTCAAAAACACTAATTGCTTTATCTTTATAACATTCAAAAATTTTATATTTAACACCATTACCTTCAGAAACATTATCTTATTTAACTCCCTCTGCAGCAATATTATCTGAATTTTTATCATCACCAACTCTAGCTACTTTACTAACATTAGCATCATTAATACCAATATTAACATTAACATCACCTCTAACACCAATTTCATCAACTAACATCAAAACTCTTAAAAACAACATCAACTCCAAAATTAACATCAACATCACCAAGATCTATAGCAGAAACATCAACTAAAACATTGAAAAAAACTTTATTAATAAATTATACATTAACTTTCAAATCACCAAAATCCTTTCCAACACTTCTCTCCTTTAGCTAAAAAACAAAAAAAAAAAAACATATAAAACACAACATAAAAATTTAAAAAAATGAAAATGAAAAATAACAAATATATAATAAATATTTGTTTAGTTATATATGGGTATATGTAACATATAACTAGGTATATATATAATGAATTTGAAAAGAAATAATAATATATACAAGTTATATGTTTAGTTATATGTAGGTATATGTTACACATATCTATATATTTTTGTTGAATTTGAAAAAGAAAATAATAGTATATAACTATCCTAAGTTTAGTTATATGTGGGTGTATGTAACATATAACTATATATTTTTGTTAAATTTAAAAAAGAAAATAACAATATAAAATTGTTATATGTAGTTATATATAAGTATATATAACTAACATATAACTAACTGTATATATGTGATGAATTTAAAAAGAATAACACTAAGTTAAATTATATGTGGGTATATATTAAATATAACTAGATATATGCACTGAATTTGAAAAAATAATAGTATATAATTATTACATTTAGTTATATGTATATATATATGTTACATATACCAACATATTTGTATTGAATTTAAAAAAGAATAATAGTAAATAACAAAAAAGAATGTACCTTAAACACTTGTTCCTTATCTTTAGCATCATCAGAATCATCATTATCAGAACCACCACTAACAATATTTTCAGCATCTTCATTAACATTAGCCTTCTAAAGAAAAAAAAGACATGATTATAAAAACATTAATTATAAAAAAATAAACAATATAGAAAAGAAAAATAAAAATACCGTAGACATAAACTTCTTTGATATACCAACCAATAATGTAAAAACTTTTGTCAACCTCTTGTCAATTAGTAACATCATTGAATTAATTTCTTTCTTCATAGAGTAAAAATCCTTTTTTTTCAAATTTTCCTATTTAGAAGAAACATTGCTTATTTTCTTCTACAATTTATCATGTTTAGTAGAAACATTCCTCAATACCTTCTACAATTTATTAACACAGTCATTCACACCACTATTTGACTTTACCTTAACAAAATGGCTTGAAAACTCATCATTCTTAACCCTTTCCTTATCAATATTAATGCTAGCAGCATTATCACAAACATCATCAGCATCATTACCATCAATATACATCTTCTTCACATTATCACTATAGAAATTACATGGGCCTTGAGAGTGTTGGACCAAATGCACAGTGGCCATATGAATGGGGTTGGAACCTCATCTAACACAAAATCAGCTGGCTTGTGTTAAGGCTTAATCTACACCACTTTATATGTAACCATATTTTACTACCACTTTTCGATGTGGGAAATAATATTCTTCAATACTCCTCTTAATCTAAATTATTGAATTGTTGTTAAAAAGGGGGGGTTTAAAGAGTTTGTTTTAATAAAATATGTGTATCACTAAGACCAAAATTTCTTTATAGCAAATATGTACCTTTACGAAAATATAAAAGCACAAATTTGTTGTCTCTCCCCAAAAACAAAATGATAAAGTTTAACAAGATAATTAGCCATGTGATAAGTGCATGGTTAATATCCTTTTATACCACATCGATAGCATGAGTTTTTTGTATACTTTTTGAAGAATTACTTTGACTACTCTTATTTTTTCTCTCTCTCTGTTATTATTCTAGTTCTGATGGGAGAAAAATTATTATTGCTAATATAATAACAATAATTATTCCGTCCTCAGCCACAATTATAACCTTAGTTACGTACAACTATGATAATGACCATGATTATGCACTGCTATATTCATTTTAGGGAATATAGTTCATCCAGCAAGACGAGTTTAGTGATTTTTCATTAATAACTCATTATTTTGTTCAACAATAAATATCAAATCACTAAAATTTAGAAATTCAATAATAGAAAAAATTTTGTGGGCAAATATTCACTCTTTCAATATTTATTTCATTTGTAGAGGTAATCCATGATATGATCTCTCAGGCTAAATGCAGACTAAATAGATTGTCTTTCGGTTCATTTTGTTATCCCCCTAATAAATCATTAAGATTTGTTTTCAATAAAATCTTTTATACTTACAAGATTCGTTGTTCTCATTGCTTCTCTATTAATGGTTAGGTCTTAATTTTACAATGGAGCCTTTAATGAAATTTGTAATGACATTTGTTCTTGAGTCAATCTTCTAAGTCTTTATTGGCTCGAGGCTCTTGATTTTTTATTTTATGAACAGATTAGTTTAATTATAGATCAATTGGTATTGATGCTTTACTACATTATATTTTATGTGACGATTTATAGACCTTACATATTGGAATTATATATCATTGATATTCTTTTTCTCTTTTTCTTTCATCCTTCCACTTATCCTCATAATTTTATATTTTGATTTACAACTCATAATTAGATTAGTTTTTCTTTTGTTTGTGCAATTTTATTTGTGAAAAAAGGATTTCAATTGCTACAATGATATGACCAATATATCATATCTTGACTCTTTCTTTTGATCCAGATAATGCAAAGTGATAGGTTAGTTATTAGTTGTATACTTATATTTATTAGTTCATAGTATGGATCAACCTTTTTTTTTAATCCTGACTCTAAAAAATCAATGAGTCACACACTAAGCATAGCAATTATATCAAATTATCAATCAAAATTTTTATTTTATTCAACCTTATAGAAATAAAAAAAATAGAATTGCTTATTTTTTGTTTTGATTAAACAAAAAAAGAATGAAAGAGTTTATCATTTTTTGTTCTATCAATGGGATAAAATGTAAAAACAAATCAAGTAAAGATTTATTCTTTCTTTTCTAAAAATGTCCAAATTTTTATGCCTAATACCCCATAAATAGTTCTAATAGTATATGAGCAATACTCAATTTTAGCTTGAATGGTTTGTAGAGGAACGCTAATCCATTCGATTTGTGCAATATCTTTTCCATCAAGGCGCCCCACAATTTGTACTTGAAATCCTTTTGCAGCTACCTACTCAGTTAATTCAATAGCCTTTTTCATTGCTTTGCAAAATGAAACCCTATTTTTTAACTGTTCGACTATAAATTCTGCAAGAATATTAGGGTGCCCATAAGGATTTGAAATTCTTATAATAGCAATATTGAGTTTTTGATTTACAAAATTAAGTTCTTTTTGTACATTCATCTATAATTCTTCGATTCGTTTAGGGATACTTTCTATTAATAATTTTGAAAATCCCATATATATTCTAACCTGAATCACATCGATTCATTTTTGAATTTCTATACGTGCAATTCCCTCAGCACCAAAAGATATTTTTATATATTTTTACATAATTTTTTATATAATTTCTTATTATTTGATCTTCTTGTAGACCTTCAGAGTAATTTTTTTGTTGTGCAAACTAAAGAGAGTGATGACTTTAGGTTGTACCAAGTCTAAAACCAAGTGGATTTATTTTTTATCCCATAATCCCCCACTATTTCTTATACATATCATGAAATCCCATATCTATTTATTTCATTTTTTTATCCATCTCGGGTTTGTAAATATATGTTATATTCTTCATATTCTTCATATAAGGATGTATCTTTTAATACAATAGTTATATGACAAGTCAATCTTTTTATTAGATAGTGTCACACCCCATTTTTAGAAGTGTGACGGTCCTAGGGTCCAGGTAGACTTAAGGCCACCAGGCACCATGTAGAACCTAACTAATTTATGGATTAATACAAATTGATTATTACACTAGTAAATTATAAATTTATTTTAAAACTTTATTATTTACTCATAACTTTATGATATATAATTATTACACATGTATTTTTATATTATATATTATTTACAAATATTTTTTTTATTACATTATGGTTTATTTCCATAATTTACCAAGCTATTCACAATATTACTATGGAGCAACTAGAGTATAGCACAAATATTATTATTTAATTACATATGATAGTGTTGGCTAATTACATTATTCACAAGTTTCTTGTTGGAAGAAGAAATTAAGAAGCTGATGGTCCTGGGTCACCTCTACTTGAAACCACAGACGATGGGGTGAGTCGTCAACTCAGTGAAATTACAGTGTCACAAGGGTAGGATATGCAATAACGATATTTCAAGGTTCAAGGATAATAAATAAATAAGGCAGCTGCACAATAAAGGTATAACAATGAAATTTAATCCACAAGAAAGGCCCACAATAATTGGACTAATATCACAAAAATAAATTATGTAATATGACAGATAACACATAGTAATAACACTGAATAAAATATATCATTATTTCAGTGCTATCACACTTCACATTCACATAAGGGTAGCTTCTACCCTACAAACCACAAACTTCTATGTGCACATAGTCTGATGGTATAGCCTCTATTAAGTTGGGATTCTATCATATTGGCTAATCAAATGGCTTGGTATGATCACACAGGCCAAGAGGCCACATTGGTTTTCACAATTCATAAATGCAAAATTACAAACGATAAATGATATTAAATGGCTCAAATATCAACAATGGTTAAATTTTCATCAAAGAATTTTAAATGTGACAAAGCAAGGGTTGGACACTATAACTCACCTTGAATATGAAAATTTGATTCCTCTAAGTTATTAATAATAATTGGTTGATTCGATAGCAATACCCGACCTACATTCACATCCACATATAAATTACACATTTAGGTTTATTTTTTTTTAATTTATCATTTTTGTATTAATTGTTTATTAGGAACCTATGCCCTGTTTTAATATCTTAATATACCCTAAAATTTATTTTATAATTATAAATTCAAATTTCACAAATTATATAGTTCATTTATATAGGTAAATAATTCAAAAACAGCAACAAAATCTCAATGGAATTCATTCAGACTATTAACATGAGCAGCTTGTGTTTATTTATTTACTCACTCATCTTCCTTCATCATTTTGACTTGGCCTTTTACCACAACCTTCCCAAAATCCAAATACAACTTTCTGTAATTTTTGATAAATTTTAAAGCTCATTTTCATGTTAAAATAAATAAAACATAGTAGCTAATTTATTGAGAATTCAAGCTGTAATATTTAGACAAATTTGAGTGTTAGGGCTTCTAGCTTCATTCCTTTCAATTTCTTTCAATACAAATTGATTTCTAACATCCTAAATACTTAATTAATATGTATAAATAATAATTTTTAGCGCAGATTCAATAAATAATAGATTTAAAGTTAGAAAAACAAAATAAAAGATTAAGATTCAGAATTTTCAAATTCTTACCTTTAGGAGTTCTTTTGCCTTCTTTGTCTTTATATCACTTTGTTAATTTAATTTTTCACTTTGGATCACTTCTAAACATAAGAAAATAGCCTAGAAATGGTTTTTAGCTGCTAGAAAATGAGAGAGGGTCGTTATAGAAATGAGGTATTCTTGATAGTAATAAGAAAAGAGAAAGAAGAAAAGATAAGACAAAAAATTTCTATCATCTTTTAGTCAATATTCTCCAGCACCTATTACTATTCAAAAGAACATATTTATCATTTATCAGCTCTTCAAACTCAATAAATACAAACCTAGACCCGACCAGGTCTAGTAAAACTCTCTGGCTCTACCAAAACGTCCATGACACCTGCGCGACAAATTACAATCGCGCTAAGCCGAAGCCTAGTGGTACAAACTTTGATAACAATAAAAATGTAAAGTAATGCTAATACACAATGCATATAGAGGTCACATCATTTCACTTTATTATATTTTTCAAATATTTCATACTCACAACTCATAACATTATATTGCTCAATTGTTTCACAATTCATAATTCACATTAAAGCAAAAACAAGCATGGGCCCAAAAAGGATCTAATATGCTATTCAAATTTCAGAGTTACTACTTTGGTCCATAATGATACCATGTGTCTAGCCCGTAGGCAATATATATATCCATGGATAATGTAACAGCTCCAGTCTCTTGGACCTCAACCCGGTTAGACCCTTAGGCCCCAATATCTTGGTCCTCAACCAGGCTAGACTGCTATGATTTTTTAGGCTTACGACCTAGTCTTTTCACCCAAAAAACAACATATTTATCATTTATCAGCTGGGCTCAGCTTACGATCCGGTCTTTTCACCTGCCCAGCAATTCAAAGGCATGCCACCAAACCTAGAACTCTGAAAATTCAATAATATACTAGACACACAATTAATTCATTTATCTCATTATCAAATACTTTCACGATTCATTTCTCATAATCAAACTAGGCTCATTGCTTTATTTTCACATTTTTTTTCTCATTTTTCACATCTTTATCATTTTTCTCACTTTTCTCATTTTTCTCATTTTTATCAATATCAATTCATTTTATTATTCCACATATCTCATTTTTGCATTCACAACACTTTACCCAATTACTTTTGGTATTTTCACATAATATGCATATTTCACATTTTACACAATTTAGCCATTATCAATGGCTTTTCACAATGAATTTAACACATATATGACATTACAAATGTCATTGTACATTATTCATACTCAATCAATGAACCAAGTAGCTTAACACATTTTTCAACCAAAATGTGTTAAGTCCAAATGTCATGCAAATATAAACATTATACTCAAAGTTTGTACATACCTCAACTAGCAACCCAAAGCAAGCTTAATACAACCTCCAATCCTATCCTTCCAACTTGCCCTTCACCACTTGGATGAAGCAAATCAACCTTCCTCAATGCCTATACCAAATGTGATCATACATAATCATTTAATATCATATTCTAAGGTATTCTCAACATCAAACCATAATTAAACATAAACCAAATCCCAAAATTAAGCTTCACCTCACTTTAACTTTGAAAAACCATATCAAGCCATTTAAATTAGTATTTTAAGTTCATTAATATCATTAAAAACATATTTTAATACATTTAAATCATTTACATTATAACAATACACTCTTATATACAAAATCTCAAAAATGGCATACCTTCCCCCATTGAAGGTTTTGCATTCCAACACAATCCATTACTCATTTCAAGCTTATATTAATCACATTTAACACTAAACAACATGCTTAAACAAATAAAATCACACAATTCAACCACTTTGGAAAATCACTTTTCCAAAACCCTAAATCTCCACTTCCATTCTCAAACTTCAACCAAACACAACCAAATCCAATATTTGACTTTAAAATACTTGTTTATGAATCAAAACAACTCATTTGGAATTAATTTACACAATTAAAAACCATGATTTCAAAACCCCAAAAATTACATAACCCTAAATTCTCTCTCTTCACCAAATCTTACCCAAACTCAACCATTTCTTTAATCCAACCTTAAAATCATTAATAACCAATCAATACAACTTCATTCATATCCAATTAAGCAATTAAATCATGCTACTATAGAATTCCAAAATTTACATAACACACTTTTCCATAGAATTTGAAAATTTGGTAAGAAAGCTTACCAATTGATGAAGAAACTTCTAAAACTCCACTTGAATCCTTAAAATCTCTTCAATTTTTGGAGTATGGAAGAAGCAAATCCCTCTCTTGAAGCCATGAAATTCGGCCTTGAAGTAAAGAAGAAGAAGAAGAGTGTTATGAAATGAGGATGCTAGCCTACCGAATACGCCATCTCATCCGCAAGGTATTGATATGAACTACCTGGTACGTTCCTCATTTCATAATAGTTTATTCTATACGTATGCATGATTATGTATGCTCTTACCTTTTTCCTTCTTGGCTCACAGCGGATGCTCGAAGAACAAAATAAGAAACTTCAAGAAGAGTTGGCTGCAAGTCATCAGCAGGCTTCTCATTTTGAAAGTTTATATCACCAATCCGAACAAAATTTTTGTGACTTCCGATTTTAGAAAATGAGGGATCCCGGTGCATCTACATCGAGAGGCCCCCAGACTGACAACCATGAGATCCTTTTGTCTGCTTCTGATGAGGACCATGACAAATTGGAACTCCAAGGCAATAGGGATTTTAGTGCTTCTGCTTTGGATGATCACAGGATGAGTAATTTGCCCCCTCCTCCAACAGGCGACGACTTTTTCAAGTCTTTATTTGGTGACCTACCACCACCCTCTTAGTGATATGTAAATATTGAAGCAATTGTAAAACATTGTAAAATAATGAAAAATATACAATTTTCCTCTTTACTGTAATCCTTCTTTTCCTTTTTTTTTCTATCGCTCTAACTTTTGCCTAGTTCGCCCATGCGGATTTTCGGAACTAGCGAGCTGTCCTAATTTTTACCTAAGCTGACCTTGCGGGTTTTCAACTTAGCGGACCTTTTTTTTTTATCTTAATTCTTTCTTCACAGATTTGGCTTCAGGAGCGTCTTTGTTTGCTTGTGTAATATCCCAAAATGTACCCTAGAAGTTTTGGTATATTTGTTATAATTGGATTTTATGTATATGTTTCTTTGGTAAGAGAAAAGAATTATATAGAGAATGTATATGTTGTGTATATGAAAATATATACAACATATACACAAGTCAAAGTCAAAGAAGGTTAGTGGAAGAAGATATTTAGTTATTTTAAATTAATTAAGTTAATTAGTGGAAATGGGAAATTAAATGAATGGAAGAGGTTAATTTGGATTATTTTAATATTATTATTGCTTGGATGAGAGGGTTTTAAGGAAAAGTTTGACTTTGATTTCTTTGGTTTCTTTCTTTCTCTCTTTCTTCATCGTGGTTCTCTTTCCTTTCCTTTCTTTTTCCTTTTGTTGTCCGACCATCAAAGAAGCAAGAGAGCAAGAAGAGTTTTGATCTTCCAAGTTTAAGATTGAAGGAAGTTTTCAAGAGATCAAATTGGAGATTTAAGAGTTTCCTCATTCTTGGTAAGTCTTTCCACTTGATTCTTTGATTTGTTTGGGTTTGTGAGTTGAAGTTGTGTTTGAGAATGTGTTTGTTTGATTTTGGGTGTGTTTAAGAGTGTTTGGTTCTATTGATTTTTGGATTTTGGGGTTGGATGGAAGCAAAGAGTAAGTTTGTTGGTCTAGAAGTGTTGTGGTTGTGTTTAGGGTGGTGATGATATTTTGGATTGTGTTTGATGTGTATTTTGGGTTGTTTTGTTATTTTTTCTAGTTTGATATGGTTTTGGGTATGTTTGGGCTAAGTTGGTTTGAAGTGGATGATGGTGGTAAGAAGAAAAATGTTGGTTGTGAGGTTGTTGTGGCCGGAATCTGGGTTTTTGGTCTGACACGCCCACGAGCACGTCCAGGTCTTTAGGCGTGTCAATTGTTCTGTGTGGCAGTAGGTTTGACACGGCCAGTAACACGCCCGTGTTATTGAACGTGTCATAGCCACTGTGTTATTGGGGAATTGACAAGGCCATGAGCACGCTCATGTTGTTGGACGTGTCAATATTTCTGAGAGACAGAATGTATTACACACCCAGTGACACGCCTGTGGTTCTGAGCGTGTCAATGCTTCTGTGTTGTAGAGTTAGGGCACGGTCAGGGACACGCCCGTGTGGTTGAGCATGTCATGTTTAAAGTTTGCCCTAGTTGGTTCTTAGCCTTATGATCTCATGTGGGTTTCATCATTCTTTTGGAATAGGTTGTGAAGAAGGTGATTTGCCATAATTTAAGAAGTTAAGGATTTTTGGAAGAGGAAGTCAATAGAGTTGTGTGAGTTGTTTTGAGGTAAGTACAAACCTTGCATTATTGCATACATTCATCTGATTTTGGAACTTATACATCTGAGTATGAATGTACTAAGGAATCTTATTGCATTGTTGATATATATAAATAATGTTATGTTTTATACAATGTGAACTTTGTGAAATGCAATATGATGTATGTATATTGATTATGAGTATTTGAATATGAATTGAAATAGAATGAAATGTGAAGCCATTGTGGTTGGCTATGATATTGTAAATGATGTTGAAGACATGAATTGAGAAAGAGAATGGTAAAGAGGTAAATGAATTGATTGTATGCCTAATATGTTATTCAATTTTCAGAGTGCTGGGTTTGGTGGCATGCCTATGAAAGGTAACAGTCTTGCTGGGTTGAGGATCTCTTCAAATTGAGTTGAATTGAGGTCCAAGAGACTGGGTCTGTTACACTATGTGAATTATTGATATGAAATATATGAAAAGTAACAGTCTTGCTGGGTTGAGCATCTCCTCGATTTCAATCGGGTTGATGGTCCAAGAGACTAGGTCTGTTACTAGTAACAGTCTTGCCGGGTTGAGGATCTCCTCAAGCTTGTTGAGTTGATGGACCAAGAGACTGGGTCTGTTACACTATCCATGGATAAAGATATGAGATATATTGCCTATGGGCTTGATCATTGTGATTATAGACCAAAGCAGTAACTCTGAACTTTGAATATCATATTAAATAGTTGTTGGGCCCATGTGTGTCTATGTTATTATTATTGAATGTATGACATTGATATTGACATTGCATAATATCATTATGGTTTGTACCACTAAGCCGTTGGCTTAGCGCGATTGTGATTTATCGCGCAGGTGATAGGGTTGAGACGGAAGATTCCTCTAGACCTAGTTGAGTTTATGCTTGAAGAGTTGGCCTAGAGCTTAAAGATCAGAGAGTCAAGCTATCAATCATGTATATATATTTCATGTTTTGTAAATTTTGATTTTTAATGTATTTGTACTTATTTGTTATAATTTCCGCTGCGTATTAATAAATGTTTTTATCTATTATGTTTTATGAATTTCTTCTAAACCTTTGATATTTGTTTTATTTCTTTTCGAGTTATGACTTGTGTATTTTATACACTGTGGCATTTTCTATATTCAGTATACGTATATTACGATCGTATAAGCATGCTGTGTACGTATACGGGATATAGGGGTGTTACAGCTTGATACACTCTCCATGGATTTTGCTAGAAACCTGCCACATCATCATTCTGCTAGGAAGCTACTCCATCCTGCTTCTTCATATGCTAACTGGGTTGACTGGATCCACTCACGCTCTGAAGTTAATATTTGTTGGTTGGTACCTTGGTGGAAGATTTCTCGTATCACCATGCGGACATACTTAATGTACGTTCCCCTTGCTGCTCTTCGTCAAGGTACATGCTATGATCCTCACTGACTTGGGCATTAGTATGGAGATGAGCCTCGTGATTCTGACTTTGCTCCTGACCTGGACATGCCTTGCTTGACTGAAGGCTATTTGGATCAGCTGAGGCAAAGCTGGCCTACACGTTACACTTATCGACTGCCATAGATTTTACATTTGTCAATTCAGAAAGTGTAATGTTAGGATGAAAAAATAATTAAAGTAATAAAAGATGCTTCTTTTCCATTTATAATTTGTCATCACCTTTTGCAATTATGATTATTTATTTCATCCATATATGGTCAAATACTTATAACAGTGCACATAGAACAATTTTAACATTAATTCTATTTTATTAAATTAGGGAACAACCAAACATAAAGCCAGCATAGACAAGATCACTCTTGTTGCCAATTAGCCCTTTCGGGTTTTCTAATTGACAATTTTCTCTCATTTAGCTCTAATTGTTGCCTAGCCCACCCTTTCGGGTTTTCAGAACTAGCGGACTGCTCTAACTTTTGCCTAGGCTGCCCCTTTTGGTTTTTCAACCTAGCGAGCTTTTTTCTCCTTTTTTTTTATACATAAAACTTCTTCAACCTGTCAATGTTTACTGGCTCACTAAATTCATTTCCATCCATGTTTGATAACTTCACCGCACCTTTGCTCATGACCTGTTTCACGACATATGGCCCTTCCCAACTAGGTATGAACTTTCCTCTTGGATCAGGTACATTAGGCTTACATTGCTTCAAAACCAATCCCCAACTCTAAATTTTCTGACCTTGACCCTTCTATTGTAGGCCCGAGCTATCCTCTTTTGATACAGTTGGTGATGATACAACGCCTTTAATCTTCTCTCTTCTAATAAAGCTAATTGTGTGTATCTGCTTGCTACCCATTCCATTTCAGGCAATTCAGCTTCCAAGACCACTCTTAAAGACCTGATCTCAATTTCAATTGGTAACACTGCTTCCATTCCATAAACCAAAGAGAACGGTGTCATCCCAGTAGGTGTTCGCACACTTGTCCTATATCCCCATAAAGCAAAGGGAAGCATTTTCGACTAGTCCCTGTAAGTCTTGGTCATCTTGGATAGAATTTGCTTAATTGTCTTGTTTGTTTCTTCCACGGCACCATTAGCCTTTGGTCTATACGGAGAGGACTGATGATGATGGATTTGGTACTTCGAGAATAAATCCTTAACTACTCTTTGAAACTGTACCCCGTTGTCTGATATCACACTGTGCGGGACCCCATATCTGCAGATGAGATTCTTTTCGATAAACCTAGCCATTTTACTTGCACCTAGCTTGTTGAAGGATTCGGCTTCGACCCATTTTGAAAAATAATCAACTGCTACTACAATGAAACGGTGACCGTTTGAGGCTGTCGAATATATCTCTCCTATAATGTCGATACCCCAGGTGGCAAATGGCCAAGGCAAAGACATTGAATGCAGTTCTTCAGGAGGCATATGATTCAAGTTGCCATACATCTGACATTGCTGGCACTTCTTGATGAACTCAATATAGTCTTTCTCCATGGTCAACCAATAGTAACCTTCTCGAATAATCTTTTTAACTAGGGCTAAACCACTCATGTGCGGACTGCAACTCCCCGCATGTATTTCTGACATGATGCACTCCACATCAGGCTTTCTTAAACATCTCAAATGCACTTCATCAGGCCATCTTCGATATAACTCTCCATGGAAGGTGATGTATTGTAACATCCCGAATTCCAGATTGGTAAGAAACAGACATAGAGGATATGATTTAGGCTTAGAACAAAGGAGTTTAGAACATGACCTATAACTTAAGCTCGAATTTCATCCAAGTTAATGACAGAATTAGAGAGTCTCAAAGAACACTTAATTGTTTATTTGCGTCTTAGCTAGATGTATAACTTGAAATTACTCAATTTGGAGTTGTACAGAATAAGATATGATGGATTTAGTAGACAATATGCAAGCTGCCTCAGGACAGCATAGTAGGCTTGAATTCAAAGGACCGTCAAAAATCAGATATAGCTCGGATCAACCTGAAATTTTGACACAATGTAGACCTAGATGTCTAGTCTCAGTAGGAATAAGAATTACTTCATTTGGAGTTGTGAGTAAAAAGATATTAATAAAGAAAGACAGCAAGGTCAAGAAGGGATATCAAAAGGACCTAAGTGGAAATTTCTCAAAAGTTAGGGGCAACTATGTAAACTTAAAAATTTAGTGTCGGAAGTTCTTAATAGTGCCCATATCCGACCCCGGAAGAATATTCTTGAGATTAATCGGGTCATAACCGTGGGTTTCAATTTTTCCTGAAAACGCACAGTTTGTAAGTTACGGGCGATTTTCCGATAAGGACATTTTGGACATTTCCACTGGAGGGGCGATTTTGTAATTAAATATAACTTTGGGGGCAAAATATTAAAAGAAAAAAAAAACCACTTTCAAGTGGCCAAATCCTAGCCATTAAATCCAAATGTGTTGGACAAATCATGGCCATTGAAAATAAACCAAATCCTAGCCATTAAATCCAAATGTGTTGGACAAATCATGGCCATTGAAAATAAACCAAATCCTAGCCATTAAATCCAAATGTGTTGGACAAATCATGGCCATTGAAAATAAACCAAATCCTAGCCATTAAATCCAAATGTGTTGGACAAATCATGGCCATTGAAAATAAACCCAATCCTAGCCATTAAATCCAAATGTGTTGGACAAATCATGGCCATTGAAAATAAATAAATAAATTAAATGTAAATTAAATTATAAATAACTAATTATGGTCATCCAAACCCAAGAAGGGATTAAAAAGACACCACCATCACCACTTTTCTTCTTCTTTAAGTCGTGCTCCCCCTCCCTTCCATTTTCAAGGAGACAAGTTTCAAGTCCAAGCCATTTCTCAAGTGAAATTCAATAGGAAATAAGGTAAGATACCATCCTAAGTCTTATTCTTTCATTAGAATTAGGTATTAGGCTATGTTTAGGAAGATTTGATATTATGTTCATGTTGGGAAAGAATTAGTAAGTTGATGATTATGGTGAAAAATGATAAACTACTTAAAGGAAATGATGAAAATGGTGATTATTAGTAAGAATAAGTAAAGGATTGTTAGAAAATCATAAGGCAGCATCATGTTCATATCTAGGGTTTGTTCTTACATATGTGACATATTAAATTCATAGGAAATCAAGGAGATTAGAGAGGAAAGGAAGTGAAATAGATAAGAAGAGCAAGGAAAAGCAAGGTTTGGTACTTTAACCATTGAACTCCTTTTTGAAAATTTTTCTGTTTTACAATTAGTAAACTACTGTGATTTGTACGATTTTAAATTAAATATAGAAAAATTATATTGAGTTGAATTTTGGATATGTTGTTGTTTAATAAGTCTAGTATTTGAGAAAAATAATTTGGAGCCACATTGATTGAATTTAATTTAGGGAATTTATAAAATTCAAAACTGCTGCCAGGATGCAGGGCAACTGGAGCAGTCTGGTTGGGTGAACTATTTGACCAAGATTTCGTGTCCATTTTGATCTGAAATTTTAAAGGAATGATTTTAACATGTAAAAATAAATTCTGTAAAAATTTTAGAATTTTTACTCAAGTGGATTATTTTATACGATTTTTCAAAATAAGGATCGAGTTGAGTCCAAAACCAGAATTTACTATTCATATGGTCATTTTGCTAATATTCATTTGGTCATTTTTCAAAAGTAATCCAATTGATTCCTTATGAATATAAATGAGTATAGTATGTTATTAAATTGATAAAATATGATATTTCACGTTGAAATAATATAAGAACCATAAGTCGATAATTGTATAATGCATATTCGATTAAGAAATGGTATGAGAATTTTGGCTCCACTTGGTATCTGGGACAGTACTGAGTACGGTAAGGGTATGATATATCATACTATATGCAGTGCTGCTTTAATATAGGACTTCGGTCCGAGTTATATAGGGTGACGACCCGAGCTATATAGGACTTCGGTCCGAGTTATATAGGCTGACGACCCGAGCTATATAGGACTTCGGTCCGAGTTATATAGGGCAATCGCCCGAGTTATATAGGACTCCGGTCCGAGGGCTTCGGCCACAGATTCCACAGGGCTTGGTCCGTAATTTTTTTTTAGGGCCACAGCCACAGAATATATATACAGTTGTTTCAGTTAGTTCCTTACCATACGTTAGTCTACCAAATTACCTTGTGGAGCGAATTGATAAAATGATAATAGCTGAATATATGACATGTATGAATTGTTTTTACTGTGATATTATTTTTCAATACGACTCATTGATTTTAAAAGTGCATTATGCTTTTATTATTTATTTTTCGTAATTAGTTAAAGTACCCACTAAGCAATGCTTAGCGAGTTTAGTTTCTTCTAAACTCGTAGGTTATTAGCAAGAAGCCAGTAGCGAGCAGAGGAGTCCTGCGATTTGTCGGTCATCAACAAACTTAAGTGGTGCTCTTTATTTTGTATTTTGGTATTAGAAACTGGCATGTACTTATTTGAACACAAAGAGATAACTTGATGTAGCATGTAAATCTAGTAATGTATAATAACTTTATGATTTTGAATTGAGTTGGGTTGTGAATATAGAAGTGTGAATTCTTCTTGCAGGATTTGTAGTTGAGGTTATAAGGGTGGATTATTGGGAGTGTGCTTGTATTGAATTGTGAACAAAATGTTTTTCATGAATAAGAAAAATCAGTTTTGTCGACACTTGGGACCACCAATTATAGGGGAAACTCTGGCAAAATTTTTTTAAAATCTGCACTTAAAATTGGCTAAGTAAAATATTAAGACACAACTACCAGGAGATAACAGTCCATCTTGGTCTATAAACGTAGGCTAAGATGGGGTGTTACATTTAGTGGTATCAGAGCATAGGTTTAGTCGATTCTGGAAGATAGGTAGTAAGTGAATAACTATGTGTGCCATGTAAGATAAAGTAAGGAGAAAGTTATATGATGAATAGGTAGATGTACATGCCAGATAAGAATTGATAATCGAGTTATATGTTGATGAATTAAGCAGATAGCTACTTATGTCAATATAGGATGTCTCTAGATTCGTGGCAAGCTATGGAATGAAACGTAAGAATCATGCATGAATAAGTAAGTTTCGGGGCGAAACTTAAATTAAGGGGGATAGAATTATAACATCCCGAATTCCAGATTGGTAAGAAACAGACATAGAGGATATGATTTAGGCTTAGAACAAAGGAGTTTAGAACATGACCTATAAATTAAGCTCGAATTTCATCCAAGTTAATGACAGAATTAGAGAGTCTCAAAGAACACTTAATTGTTTATTTGTGTCTTAGCTAGATGTATAACTTGAAATTACTCAATTTGGAGTTGTACAGAATAAGATATGATGGATTTAGTAGACAATGTGCAAGCTGCCTCAGGACAGCATAGTAGGCTTGAATTCAAAGGACCGTCAAAAATCAGATATAGCTCGGATCAACCTGAAAGTTTGACACAATGTAGACCTAGATGTCTAGTCTCAGTAGGAATAAGAATTACTTCATTTGGAGTTGTGAGTAAAAAGATATTAATAAAGAAAGACAGCAAGGTCAAGAAGGGATATCAAAAGGACCTAAGTGGAAATTTCTCAAAAGTTAGGGGCAACTATGTAAACTTAAAAATTTAGTGTCGGAAGTTCTTAATAGTGCCCATATCCGACCCCGGAAGAATATTCTTGAGATTAATCGGGTCATAACCGTGGGTTTCAATTTTTCCTGAAAACGCACGGTTTGTAAGTTACGGGCGATTTTCCGATAAGGACATTTTGGACATTTCCACTGGAGGGGCGATTTTGTAATTAAATATAACTTTGGGGGCAAAATATTAAAAGAAAAAAAAACCACTTTCAAGTGGCCAAATCCTAGCCATTAAATCCAAATGTGTTGGACAAATCATGGCCATTGAAAATAAACCAAATCCTAGCCATTAAATCCAAATGTGTTGGACAAATCATGGCCATTGAAAATAAACCAAATCCTAGCCATTAAATCCAAATGTGTTTGACAAATCATGGCCATTGAAAATAAACCCAATCCTAGCCATTAAATCCAAATGTGTTGGACAAATCATGGCCATTGAAAATAAATAAATAAATTAAATGTAAATTAAATTATAAATAACTAATTATGGTCATCCAAACCCAAGAAGGGATTAAAAAGACACCACCATCACCACTTTTCTTCTTCTTTAAGTCGTGCTCCCCCTCCCTTCCATTTTCAAGGAGACAAGTTTCAAGTCCAAGCCATTTCTCAAGTGAAATTCAATAGGAAATAAGGTAAGATACCATCCTAAGTCTTATTCTTTCATTAGAATTAGGTATTAGGCTATGTTTAGGAAGATTTGATATTATGTTCATGTTGGGAAAGAATTAGTAAGTTGATGATTATGGTGAAAAATGATAAACTACTTAAAGGAAATGATGAAAATGGTGATTATTAGTAAGAATAAGTAAAGGATTGTTAGAAAATCATAAGGCAGCATCATGTTCATATCTAGGGTTTGTTCTTACATATGTGACATATTAAATTCATAGGAAATCAAGGAGATTAGAGAGGAAAGGAAGTGAAATAGATAAGAAGAGCAAGGAAAAGCAAGGTTTGGTACTTTAACCATTGAACTCCTTTTTGAAAATTTTTCTGTTTTACAATTAGTAAACTGCTGTGATTTGTACGATTTTAAATTAAATATAGAAAAATTATATTGAGTTGAATTTTGGATATGTTGTTGTTTAATAAGTCTAGTATTTGAGAAAAATAATTTGGAGCCACATTGATTGAATTTAATTTACGGAATTTATAAAATTCAAAACTGCTGCCAGGATGCAGGGCAACTGGAGCAGTCTGGTTGGGTGAACTATTTGACCAAGATTTCGTGTCCATTTTGATCTGAAATTTTAAAGGAATGATTTTAACATGTAAAAATAAATTCTGTAAAAATTTTAGAATTTTTACTCAAGTGGATTATTTTATACGATTTTTCAAAATAAGGATCGAGTTGAGTCCAAAACCAGAATTTACTATTCATATGGTCATTTTGCTAATATTCATTTGGTCATTTTTCAAAAGTAATCCAATTGATTCCTTATGAATATAAATGAGTATAGTATGTTATTAAATTGATAAAATATGATATTTCACGTTGAAATAATATAAGAACCATAAGTCGATAATTGTATAATGCATATTCGATTAAGAAATGGTATGAGAATTTTGGCTCCACTTGGTATCTGGGACAGTACTGAGTACGGTAAGGGTATGATATATCATACTATATGCAGTGCTGCTTTAATATAGGACTTCGGTCCGAGTTATATAGGGTGACGACCCGAGCTATATAGGACTTCGGTCCGAGTTATATAGGCTGACGACCCGAGCTATATAGGACTTCGGTCCGAGTTATATAGGGCAATCGCCCGAGTTATATAGGACTCCGGTCCGAGGGCTTCGGCCACAGATTCCACAGGGCTTGGTCCGTAATTTTTTTTTAGGGCCACAGCCACAGAATATATATACAGTTGTTTCAGTTAGTTCCTTACCATACGTTAGTCTACCAAATTACCTTGTGGAGCGAATTGATAAAATGATAATAGCTGAATATATGACATGTATGAATTGTTTTTACTGTGATATTATTTTTCAATATGACTCATTGATTTTAAAAGTGCATTATGCTTTTATTATTTATTTTTCGTAATTAGTTAAAGTACCCACTAAGCAATGCTTAGCGAGTTTAGTTTCTTCTAAACTCGTAGGTTATTAGCAAGAAGCCAGTAGCGAGCAGAGGAGTCCTGCGATTTGTCGGTCATCAACAAACTTAAGTGGTGCTCTTTATTTTGTATTTTGGTATTAGAAACTGGCATGTACTTATTTGAACACAAAGAGATAACTTGATGTAGCATGTAAATCTAGTAATGTATAATAACTTTATGATTTTGAATTGAGTTGGGTTGTGAATATAGAAGTGTGAATTCTTCTTGCAGGATTTGTAGTTGAGGTTATAAGGGTGGATTATTGGGAGTGTGCTTGTATTGAATTGTGAACAAAATGTTTTTCATGAATAAGAAAAATCAGTTTTGTCGACACTTGGGACCACCAATTATAGGGGAAACTCTAGCAAAATTTTTTTAAAATCTGCACTTAAAATTGGCTAAGTAAAATATTAAGACACAACTACCAGGAGATAACAGTCCATCTTGGTCTATAAACGTAGGCTAAGATGGGGTGTTACATGTATTGCAATGACCACCTCCTTATGGCTCTTCTCTCTTTCTTTGTTGCCCTCGGCGGGTATTCTCTTTCCTCCAAAAATCGCCTTATAGTATCATACCATGCATCATGGTCTGTATCAATTTCCATGGTTGTCTCATATTCATAACAAGGAGTTGATGAACTGGTCAAGATCAGAGGCTTAAGGAATAAGCTAACAGGATTTTCCCATACCGAAGCTAATGTGGCTAGGGCATCAGCCATCTGATTTTCTTCTCTTGACAGGTGTATAAACCTACACTCCTTAAAATTCTTATTCATCATGGTCAGGTAATGGTGGTATGGTTTCAATTTTTCTTCTTTCAACGCCCACTCTCCATTTACTTGGGATACTACTAGCAATGAATCACCATAAACTTCCACCTTATCCACCTTCATAATCATTAGGGTTTCCAAACCAAAAATACAAGCTTCATACTCCACCATATTATTGGTTGCCCTAAATTTCAACTTTTTGGCTAAAGAGATGAGTTTCCCTTCGGGCGATTCTAGTATAACTCCCAAACCTGCTCCTTTCCTATTCGCTACTCCATCAAAATACATTTTCCACCCTTGTACTTCAATTGCTTCTAAATGTTCATCTGGAAATTCCAAGATTACCTCTTCACTTTCTGGTAATGGTTGTTGAGCCAGGAATTCTACCACCGCTCTACCCTTGATTGTTTTCCTGGTTACATACTCGATCTCAAATTCTTCTAATATTATCAACCATCGACCATATTTCCCAATTAAAGAGGGTGTCTCCCTCAAGTATTTCATTGGATCCAACCTGGAAATTGCTTGCACACTATATGATTGAAAGTAATGCCGCAACTTCTTAGAAGACCAAACCACAGCTATACATGTCTTTTCAATGATACTATACTTAATTTCATAAGGCAGGAGCTTTCTACTCAAATAGTAAACGGCATGCTCAATCCCCGACTCATCTGCTTGAGCTAGCATGGCTCCTATCGACTCTTCTTCTATTGCTAACTATAGTAATAGAGGTTTGCCGGGTTTAGGTGGTTTCAAAACAGGTGGATTCAACAAATACTCTTTTATTCGATCAAAGGCCTTTTGACATTCTTCATTCCATACGACCGGCTGATTCTTTCTAAGCAACTTGAAGATAGGCTCATAGATTATTGTGAGCTTTGCTATAAATCTGCTGATGTACTGCAGTTTACCAATGAATCCTCAAACTTCTCTCTCCGTCTTTGGGGCTGGCATATCCCTGATTGCTTTGTCAGGATCTATCTCAATACCATTCGGACCAATAACATGTCCCAACAATTTACCTGAGGTAAAACCGAATACACACTTCTTCGAGTTTAATCTTAGCTTATACTTCAAAGCTCTATCGAAGAATAATTCCAAGTTCTGGAAGTGTTGCTCCCTTGTATCCAACTTCACCATCATATCATCAACATATACTTCAACTTCTTTGTGCATCATGTCATGAAATAGCATGGTGGCCATCCTTTGGTAAGTTGCTCCAGCATTCTTTAAGCCGAAAGGCATCACCCTATAACAAAATATACCCCATGTAGTAATGAAGGCAATTTTGGCTTTATCCTCTTGGGCCATTAACACTTGATTGTATCCGAAAAATCCATCTACAAACGAGTGGAGCACACTAGAGGCTACACTATCAATGAGAAAATCTATATGAGGTAAAGGAAAATCATCCTTAGGGGAAGCCTTGTTTAAATCTCTATAGGCCATGCAGACTCTTATCCTTCCATCTTTCTTTGGCACGGGTACTATGTTGGCTAGCCAATCTGGGTATTCTATCACTTCAAGGAACTTCACTTGTATTTGCTTAGTGACCTCTTCTTTAACCAATTCAGCCCACTCAGGTCTTAATCGCCTAAGCTTTTGTTTGATAGGTTTAATGTGAGTGTAAGTAGGAATATGATGCTCGGCTATGTCTCAATCTATCCCCGGCATATCTTCATAAGACCAAGCAAACAATTCTTCATATTTTTTGAATATTTTTTCAAACCTTTCTCTCTCATCAGGAGTAATGTTGGATGCTATGCTAATGTTTTTAGGATTTTCAGTTGTTCCCAAATTTAATAATTGTGTGTTAACAGAATTAATATTAAAGATGCTCATGTAACTACTATTTGAATGTATGCAACCATCAGGAGAAACATCACACAAGTAAGCAAAATCAGACTTTATTGCATTCATTTTGGAAAAAAAAACATCATCATCCTCATTCAAAGCAGACAAATTAAAATCAAAATCAAAATCATTGTTCTCAGAATCATAAAGCAGGATGTCTTCAAACTTTTCTTCAACCAGGGCAGCAATCTCTTCCGGAGTCTTCTCGGCTTTCAGGGCAGCTTCATTCTTCTCTTTTGGATTAGATTCTTTGTTGATTGACAGGGTGAGCTCTTTCTTCACTTGCTCCACTAGCTCAGCAACATCTGCAAAAATTTCAAAACCGGGGATTAACTTACCCATGAACATGATTGGCTCAGGCTTTCCTTAGAGTGGTCCCATATCTGGAGCCTTGACAAAGATCTCTTCAAGTGGTGGGAAGCTCATCTTCTCACTCTTCTTTGGCTGGACACCATTGGTTTCATCATATCCCAACCCCTTCTTGGAAGCTTGAGTTCTAAAATCTGGCAATTTTGTTAAACCAGCTTTACCCTTTCCAAGACCAGCTCCGGGAAGGTAGTTCATGTTCTTCATCATATTCAAGATTTTGAAGTCCACTACTTCATCATCAGAAATTGCAGCCACTTGAAAACCATTGAGAGGCCTCTCAACCATTAGAGCATTAACAATCTCATTATCTTCAGCTTCAATGACCATTGTCTCATTTCTGATGGGGAATTTGATTTTTTGATGAAGGGTGGAAGGAACTCCACCAAGAGGATGAAACCATGGTCGCCCCAAGAGCAAGGCGAAGGTAACTGGTATGTCTAAAACAACAAATTCAACAATAGATTCAATTGGACCAACCTTGACAGCCGCTTTGAAAGTCCCTTCGGCATGCCTCTTAGTGTTGTCATAAGCACGAATCGTTACCTTGGTTGGGTTTAGATCTCTTGTTGACATGGCTAGCTTTGGCAAAATCTTAAGTGGACAAACATTTATGGCGGACCCATCATCGACCATTACACATGGAGTCCTCTTCCCCTTGACTTCTATTTTGATAAAGAGAGGGCAGATGTGGTCTCTACCTTCCTCCGGTAAGTCTGCATCTGAAAAAAAAACTGCTCCCATACTAACTTCACTCTTTTCTTGGACCTCTTCACATTTCATTACTTCCCCAATTTTTGTGAAGTTGATCAACTCCTCCGGTGTTGTGGAGGTAGAAATCGGCATGCTAGCTAAGGCTTTGGCCATAGTTTCTTGGTGCTTTTTAAAAGTAGCTAACAAGTCCCAAATGCTAACACTTGCTTGGGTTCTTTTCAATTGCTTGAGCACAACATCATCTTCTTCTATTTCGACTTCCTTCCCCTTATTAGTTTCTATCTCCTTAGGTGGTGGCCTTGCGTAAGGCTTACCGGATCTATTATTCATCATTGCATCTTCTTCGGGCTCGGACCAAGTCCACTCCTCCTTCTTGGGTATAATATCATCATCACTATCACTTGAATCCCAAAACCCGTTGACAACACAAATTGCTACTTCTCTACCCATCATAGCTTGTTCAATTTTGACAAATGCCTCTTCTTCTTTGGTTGCTTCTCCACCCACATCTTAAAAGGAAGACATGACAAAGTCCTCATGCAAACTTCCTAATCATGAAGGTTGCAGGTGGTGGTACCCTATTGAATTTTGGTAATGGGTTGTCTTTGGTGTTTGGCTTGTTGGGCTCGGGTAGCTTCCTATTATCAATTAGATTTTGAATCTCATGTCTCAACCTCACACATCTATCCGTGTCATGTCCTTGCATTTGGTGAAATTGACAAAATGCTTTGGTGTCAAAATTAGGTGGGAGAGGATTAGGCAAAGGACGAGGATTTAAGGGTTGTAGCAATTCCTTTCATTGAAGCTTGTTGAGAACCCAAGACATTGGTTTTCCCAATTCCAAAAATTGTCTCCTTGTTCCTTGGTTAGTAGCATTAACACCGATGGCCTTTTGCATGCTTTGGCTACCAGGTTGATAGCTCCCTTTCTCGTTCCTTTTTGTTGCAAAGCGGCTCTTCTCCCTTTCTCATTCTTCAATTTGCAAACCAGCTTGGAGAAGGTCTTTGAAATCACGGATGAGTGTATGAGACATCCTCTCATGAAGACTAGGCAACACCCCTCTCACAATCATCCTTATTTGATCGGATTCATTGGGCCTCTTCTTGAGTAAAGCAGCCTTGTTTCTCCATCTCTTGACATAATCTACAAAATTCTCATTCAGCCTTTGCCTAATAGATTCCACTTCCATCAAGGTAACTTCCAACTCAACATTATATCCATATTGTTGGATGAAGGCTTTGTAAAGTAGATCCCAACTCTTTTGTGTTCCATCATCCAAGGTATTGAACCAATTTTGGACAACAGGGTCCAATGAGAGTATAAAGTACCTTAGGGTTTGAGCCTTAGTAGCTCGGGAAGATTGCATGGCAGTGATATAATGCTTCACATGAAGATGAGGATTTCTGGTGCCATTGTACTTTGCAAAGGATGGCATCTTGAACTTGTATGGAACTTCTTCATCTTGTTCAAATAGTTTGTCGATCTCAGACATCTTTTCAGTTTTCAACTTTTTCTCAAATTTCTTTTCTAAATCAGTAATCATCTTTTCAACATCGGATGTCTTGGTCTTTTCTATAGTTGCCTTCTCAACAGCCTTCGGTTCTTTCTTCTTTTCTTGAACCTCTTGGTAGTATTGAGCCCAATCATATCATCATCAATGATCACCTTTTCATCATCAAAAACCACTTCACTAACTTTGGTCTTCCCTTTATCCTTTGGTTTCTTAGTGCTAGCAAATGCCTCAGCATGGTTCTCTAAGATTGCAGTCAATTGGTTCTTCATGGTCTCAGCTAGGCCTCTTTGATTTCTTCCATCTTGGCATTGAGGGCTTCATCCACCATTCTTTGAATTTGTTCGAGCTCCATTGTTTTTGTGAGCAAGTGATTGAGTTGTTGCTAGACACTTCATCTCCGGCGTAAGTCAGATTGTTGTAAGCTTTAGAACTATCGTAATCCAGGGCTGTGAGCCAGAGAGGATCAATGAGATGCAAATGTATGCATGTATGCATGTATGCAAAAACAATCAACAAACAAGGATAATTAGGATGTTCCTTCCAACCTTATAACATCCACACACGAATGGTGAGTCTCTTTTCCTAGGTATATGGTTAACAAAATACCAACATGGGGCATCTTGTTTTCGAATAATTCCCTCGGACGTTTCAACCAATAGTTATATTTTCAAAAATGGAAGTCCATTCATAGTAATTCCCATTAATTAGGTTTTAATCCATTCAACCAACTAAAGTAGCTTTTATGCTATATTGGATTAAAACGAAATTAAGAGGTTTATTATAGATAGATTTCTCACTTGAAAAAGGTAACTAATGATTCATGCCAAAAACAAGCCCATGGTTAATTTATTCTTAGTGTAAACTAGGCCCACAATTGATTTTTGGTATTTCATAATTGACCTAACTATTTTTGCAAGCTCTTTGTAAGAAAAGGTTGGGTGAAAATAATTTTGTTTCTAAGCCCATTGTAAAAGATTTTAGAAAAATGGATTTTGGGCTTAGTATTTGGGCCATGGGCTAAAAAATGTCCAAAGAACATCTTGAAAAAGTTTGAAAATATCTTTGGTCTTTTGGACTTTAAAGAAAAGTTTATTTTGAGCTTACAATATACTTAGGTCATATTAGAAAAAAAAAAACCAAATAAGCCATGATTTAAGCCAAGATAAATTAACCATAGTCAAACAACATGCATTTGGGGAAAAACTTAAGGAAAGTAACTAGGCCAATTGCATGAGCTTTAGTCTTTGGGTAAAAAGGCTTAGGTTCCCATAGTAAGTATATACCAAATGGTACGAGGCTATGAGTGGTTATGCCATGCTCTATCTCCATACCTTGAGTGAAAGTATGATATTCCTTACATAAAATAACACGGGTAACACGGACGTCCTAACTCACTCACACGATGCAATCTAAGATGATGCAATGGATAATATCATTATAAGAAAAAATAGAATAATATAAAAACCAACGGAATCAACTTCTCTTATCCCCAGTGGAGTCGCCACTGTGAGCAGGGATTTTCGCCCCCACTCCCGGTGGAATGGTTCTTGCGACTTCGGTACTATTTAGGCTCCGGGCCTTAGAGAACACGGACCTAAGTTCAGAGAAAATGGAGTCGCCACCCGGATAGGCCAGAAAAAAAGGGGTGGATGACTCGATTCCTAAGGAATCCCCAACCCCCTAATGGGTTCGGAAAGTTGGGTACGTGTGGAGAAGGTGAGAAATGGCCCAGCACCCTCACAACGCCCGGTTCATTGGAACCGGCCTCCTTTACAGGTCTTAATATTATAAAATTCTTAAGTATAATAACATTATCCATACTACACACAATAATTAAAAGAAAGCATCAATATATTAAAATCAAAGCAATGTCCAAACAAAGCAAATAAATGGACACCCATCCAAGGATGGAAACATATCCTTACATCACATGCCTAGATAGGACACCCACCAAAAGGTAGAAACATGCCCTTTACATAGATTCTAAAATAGAAAAGCAAATTAATTTACATGATGTTTAACTAATGAGGTATCCACCAAGTGGAAACATACCTCTTACAACTTTTGGAAATATAAATTAATTGACAAAAGTAAATAATCATTCATTATAAATAAATCATTCATCAAAGCTATTAATCAAAGTATAAAATAAACATCCATCCATGATAAATTAAATAAATCAAGTATTGAAATTAAATAAATTAAAGCATAAGAGATAAATCAAAGCATAATCAAGTATAGAATTAAATAAAGCAAATAAAAGTCTAATTATAGCTACTGTGATTTTTTATGGAATTAAAATAAATTAGGGTTTTATGTTTTGAAAGGTTGGTAAGACTCTTTGATTAAACAAATTAAGGTTTGAATGGTGAAATAATGAAACTAGGGTTTTAGACACGTTAAAATACTTTGATTTGTGATTTCTAGTTATTGGGTTTCTAAGCTACTGTGTAAGTTTAATATATTTATGGTTTTATGGTTTTTAATATTTTAAAAGGATTAGGGTTCATAAAAATTAGGGTTTAAAGTTTTAAAAGAATTAGGGTTCATTATTTTAGGTTTAAAAGTTGAATTTTGGATTTTAGGATTTAGAATTTATTGTTACGGGTGATGCATGGAACTTTTAGGATTAAAAATCAATTTGATACTTTTATGTGATTTAATGAAATTAAACCAAACAAATTAAAGTTTTTATAAATAGAAAAGATTTATATAATTGAAAAAAGTGTTTTTAGGGTTTTTTTGTGAGAAACAGAACATGTTTTAAGATTTTATAAATTTAGAAAACAAATTTTAGTTTTGGGGTTTTGAAGAAATAAAACTAAGAACTTTAAATTCTTTGGGAATTAAAGCAACGGATTAATGTTTTTAACATTAGAAAAAATAAATTAAAGTTCAAAGGTTTTTAATTTTGAATAACACAATTTCCTAATTTTAGCTACTGTGTAAAAACAATTAAAGAAAATCAATTAACACATACTTCTTTTGATGATTCCTCCAAAAACAATTATTCTTGGATGAACTAGCTCCAAAGACAAACCTTTTTTGCCTTTGAATTGCTTAAATCATGATGCTGCTCCTTTAAAAATCAATTGAATTCAATTATTGCTTTTCCACTTCACCTTCGGATTCAAATTCTCAAAGCTCAGTGTCCAATTTTTCCTCCTCCAATTTGGTTGCCTTTGGTCCTTATTTATAAGGGTTTGATGTAGTTTAATCCTAATTAGTTAAAGCAAGTAATATTAATAAAAAAAAGAAACTGAAACCTAATTGGTTTAGGTTTCAAAAAATTTGCATCGGAAAATTTGCGCTGTAGAAAAAAAATGCCGCAGGAAAAAATGCGCTGGCGAAAAAAACTGCCGCAGTGGGCGGGCTGGGGTGTTGCCCATAGGATTTTCCTGCGGGCAAAATAGAAATTCTATTCCGCTCACAGAAATAGGAATTTCCTGCGGGCGAAAAAATCCAAGGGCCCGCGCGACTATTTTTCGTTGCCGATTTTTCCGACTCCGATTTTTTTAATTTTTTTAATTTTTATTTGTTTATTTTTATTTTTTATTAATAAAAATTAGATAATAAAGTAAAAACTATTTAATTAAAATTATTTTGGACCAATTAGACAACAAAAATTGTTTTGGACTAAATAAAACATATTGGACAGGATTGGGTAAAAAATTAAGGGTCTACAGTGTCACATCAGCTCCAGTTTAAAAATGGCCTTTATTTAACCCATATCACTTTTAGATCCCATTTCAAGCCTATTAAAGACCTGTTGATCTCTCTTAGTAGGTAGAGTCTATTAGTGGAGATTGTTTGAATAAGCATGCATATGAGATAGACAATATTTAAACTCAATGAGACCTTTGGCCAAGTAATGTGTATGTGCCTATTTGAGTGCAGCAGTTCTTGCTAAATGGAAATGATTCCCGAGTTTAGTATGGTAACTAGGATTATCATGTTATAGATATACTGATTTGGGAAAGTCAAGTCCTGAGGTAAAAATTGACACTGATTTGATAAAGCCAACATTTTAAAATAAAAAAGGCATTTTTCTTGTTACATAAACCTTGAAGTTGAGAGAAGTATGTTGCATTGTCGAACATCAAAGGACATATTGGGTAAAAGAGGGTTAATGAAAGGATCATTCACAAGGTCATAAAGGAGTTACCAACCAATATGTTGAAACGACATCTCCTATGCTCCTAACTACGCTATTGGGCCTCCACTACTCATGCTTTGTACATCTAGAAGATAAAAGCCATAGATGTGAAGTCTTCTACTATTCTAATGCAAGATTTGACCAGGCATCTAGAAGGGACCAATGGCAGCACTTTGCCCTAGCATCTGGGCCTGTGAGTCAATCACCGCAAGTATTATCCATGTATATTATGCATACATGAACATATCACACTACATTTTTATTGTCTTGTGTTATCTATTATTTGTCAAAGTAAACAATAGATACTCTGTAAAGCAACCATGAAGTAGATATGGAATCAGGGGGGCATGGAAGGTCCATCACTTGAGAAAGATTCAATCACTTTGCAGAAATGGAGATACATGTTTGTGTAAGGAATTAGAAATAATGCAAACATCAATCAGGGCCTACATGGAAACAAAAGTCATTATTTTGAGCCTACACGGGGGACAAAGCTTTTTCTTTCAATTTTTGATTTTATGCAAGTACAAAATATTTTCAGATTCACTTTCAATATTTTTCCATGCAAGGGCAAAGAGAGGACATGTGGGCAAGTTAAAAAATGCTTGAAATGTTTTGCAAAATAAAAAATTGGCTAGAAGAAAGCCAGAAGTCTCATATGATAGAAGGTTAGCACAATCCATTGAAGAATGGAATAACCGGCTAGAAGAAACCCATAACTCTCGGATGATAAAAGGTCAATAGAATCCATCAAATAATAGAACAAGTGGCTAGAAGAAAGCCAAATCTCTCAGATGATAATAGATCAATCCAGCTAGCAGAGCTGAAGTCAATCCATTAAAGAATGTAATAGGTGGCTAGAAGAAAGCTCACAACCTCAAATGAAAGAAGGTCAGTTCAGCTAGAGGAGCTAGACGTCCATCCCCAAGAATAAAAAATCAAAATAAAGATCTATTTTTATAAAAGCAGACATTTTCAAATGGATTTGTTGAAGCATCCACTATACAACCTATATCGGATTTGGTAAAGTATCATGACAGCACAACCCCTAGCCTATATCGGATTTAGTGAAGTATCCTGATGACATAATCTCTAGCCTATATCGAATTTGTTAAAGTTTCCTGACGACACAATCTATAGCCTATATCAAATTTGGTGAAGTATCCTGACAGCACAATCTATAGCCTATATCAGATTTGGTGAAGTATCATGATGGCACAATCTCTAGCCTATATCAGATTTGGTGATGCATCCTAACGGCACAATCTCTAGCCTATATTGGATTTGGTGAAGTATCCTTAAGACACAATCCCCAGCCTATATCAGATTTGGTGAAGTATCCTTATGGCACAATCTCTAACCTATATTGGATTTGGTGAAGTATCCTGATGGCATAATCCCCAGCCTATATCATATTTATTAAAGTATATTGATGTCATAATCTCTAGCCTATATCTGATTTGGTGAAGTATCCTGACGGCACAATCCCAAACCTATATCAAATTTGCTAAAGTATCCTGACGACATAATTTTGTGGATTTATTGAAGTACTCAAATCAAATTCAATCTCGGGTCTAAGTACCCAAATCAAATCCAGTCTTGGGTCTAAGTACCTAAATCAAATTCAGACTCGGGTCAAAAGTATCCAAATCAAATCCAATCTCGGGTTCAAGTACCCAAATTAAATCTAATCTCTAGTTCAAATACTCAAATCAGATCCAATCTCGGGTCCAAGTACCAAATCAAACCAGTCTTGTGTCTAAGTAACTAAATTAAACTCATCTCGAGTCTAAAACCCAATCTATCCTCAGATCCAGAATCTAAATCAGTCTCTGGTCTAAAACCCCATTCAATTTTGGGTCTAAAACCTAAATTCAATCTCGGGTCTAGAATCCAATCCAGTCTTGAGTCCAGAACCCAATCCAATCTCGGGTCTATAACCCAATCCAATCTTGAGTCTATAACCCAAAATTGAATTCTTAGGTCCAGAACACATCCTTACCCAAAATTAGCTCAAAAATCATGTTGCTTTTCACTCTCTGAATGAATTCAAGATTGTTCAAGTAGGGGACACCATTAATTTTTTCTCTAAGCTAGTCTGATCGCAATTAAAGAAGGCCAAGCTAAATTTTGTCCAATTTTAAAAGCTAAAACCTAGCTTTGGATTAGGTCGGTCTAATTTTAAAAGCCCTAAAGTAAGTCGATTTAATTTTTAAAGCCCTAAATATAGTATAATCTAATATTTAAAGACTAAAATAGGTTTGATTCAATTTTAAAATACAAAACTAAGCTAGACCGAACCATAAATATAAGCAATGTGCTGTGCTGGTAATGTGGCAATAAAATATTGAGTTGATAAAAATATGTGTGTGTGGTTGTGATATATTTGTGTATGAATTTTGTGATGACGATGTTGTGTTACTCATATATATAAATATGATGAAGAATTAAAGGACGGATGATGAGTAATTTGTGATGGATAATTGTGTGTATATGAATTATAAGGCAAAGAAAATCTAAAAATAATAGTATATGCATTAATAGTATGATGATAAAATATGAGTTGAAAAGTATGCTTGTTTGTTATTTAATTTGTTGTATAGTTTCAGCATGTACCACTAACTTTTCGGGCTTAGCATGGTTGTATGAATCACGCAGATAGGAGAGTTGTTGTTCAGAGGAATACAGACTGTGGATAAAATTTGGCGACTTAGGGTGCTGCAAGATCAACTATGCCATTTTCATTCACGTATAGATATGGCTTTAAGCATTTTGGTGTATGTACATTAATACATATAACTTGTGTTAGTATATAAAGAATTATAATGGTTGTGTATTTATATACTTATAAAAGTATTTAATTATGACAACAAACATTTTGAGTTATGAATGTGAATGTGTATTTATAAACTGGTGATTTGGAGAATGGGTGAAAACTATATTTTGGGAGTGTTTAATTTTGTGCAGGTTGTGAATGATTATGTTGGGATGTTTGAAGTAAAGACAAAACTCTGACAAAATGTTTTTAGAGATTTTCATTAATAAGTGCTATTTTAATATATAATTATTAATAGATACATTTGTTTATATAATAACATTATGTTTTAAAGAATAAATTATTTTATTGGAATTTTGGTGGAATTTTCTAAGGACCGAGATCGTGGCACTCTTATATTCTATGTGCATATTTTACATATACGAGATATATGTACTGTATGTATATAGGGTATAAGGGTGTTATAATGTACAAGTATATATATATAATACACAACCATAAGTCAAGTTTCACAAAAAAGAAATGTTTATACGTTTGAGACTGGTTTTGGTCTGTGGCAGTCTATCAAGACTCAAAGTATAAGCAGGGAATACTACACATGCTTAGATCCAATAGGGCCCTTAGTATCAACCCTGTCACCTGCACAATAAACAAATCACGCTAAGCCTTCTGTCTAGTGGTACATACTTTGATAATAACATAAACTTAAGGAATAATGCAAAAATGTCTTTATTATGAAAATCATAATATGATATGCAATCTCATGTAGCAAACTCATGCATTTTCCACTTTTAAGTAATCACTTATCACATTCACATACATTGGGCCCAAATGACCCTATATAATATTCAAATTTCAGAGATATTTCTTTGGACTAATTTTTCTAATACCCAGTGTCTGGCCCGAAGACTATTCATAAAATAGTGACGCCCAGTGCTTGGCCCGAAGATAATTCATAAAATAGTGAAGCCCAACATCTGGCCCGAAGGTAATCATAGGCATGCTGCCAAACATAAAAGTCTGGAACATAATATTATATATGGCAACACACATTACATACACATTTCCATATTCATGTATAATTGCTTTAGTTTAATATAATGAGTCACTTTTTCACTAATGTATGAAACCTTTCCTGTAATATCCCTATGCATGCCCTAGAAGTTTTATATGTTGTTGTTGTTGTGGGTTTAAATTGAGAAAAGAAAAGTATATGTATATGTGTTTTGGGAAGAAATAGGGTTTAGAGACAAGTTTATATGTTGTGTATATGATGATATATATAACATATACATTGGTCAAAAGGGTTGGTCAATGCAAGAGGAGATTTTTTTTAAGGCATGTGAAATTACCAAAGTGGGCAAGAAATTATAAAGGGAATTAAGATGTGTATGAGGGTATTATAGTAATTTTCTTTTGGATGGGTATTTAATGAGTGTTTGACTTTGTGATTTCTTCATCATCTTCTCTTCTTCTTCTTCATGTTGGCCGGCTCACCAAAGGCAAAGGAAAACAAGAGAGCAAAGGAAGATTTTGATGTTCTTAGCTCAAAGGTTGAAGGAGATTTCAAGTAAACAAGTTGGAATTTCAAGAAATTTCATTATTTGGTAAGTATTCTTTTGTTTTCTTTACTTATTTTGAAGTGGTGTTAAAGTGAATTAGAGTTTGTTGATTTTGTGATTTGGTGTGTTTGAGATGTGTTTGTGTTGTGTTTTCAAGTGTTGAATTGGTTTTAAGTTAAGAGTTTAAATAGGTATTGTTGTTGGAAGTGGTGGATGTTGAGTTTGAAAGATGGAAAAGGATGAGGATTTTAGGGTTTGTGTTTAATGTAATATTAATGTTTTGTGAGGTGATTATTGTGATAAACATGTAGAATTTGTGTTTAGAACATTGATTCCATTCATTTGAAACATGTTATATGGTGTTTGATGAGTTTGAGTGCAATTTGGAGGAGAGTTGTGCATATTAGGGTTTGTGTTTTGGGAGACACGGCCAAAAGCAATGTGTGACACGGCCAAGCCAAGAGATTTTAGGCGTGTTGGATTAGTTTTTGGGTGACATGGCCGTGTTCCCAAGCCGTGTTAGCTACTGTGAGTTTTGGTTTAAGAGACACGGCCACAAGCTTGGCCGTGTCCCTTGCCCGTGTTGCTTACTGTCCAATTGGGTTGAGTGACACGGCCACAAGCTTGGCCGTGTCCCTCAAGTGGCTGCCCGTGTCCCTCAATTGTGTGGGTTGGGGTTTTTATTCTTTGTTCTAATTGCATTGTTTTGGTTCTCCAAGGGTAGGTTGGTCCCTAAACCTAACCCTAAACACTTTAAACACACTTGAATCAATGAATGATATAATCAAATGCATGTGTAAGGTCCTAAAACTATGAATCATATCAATTGTTCTTTGCCCTAATTGCATTGTTGAGATTGAACAATGTTATGTTATGCATTGTGAATGGTAATGTGTTTCATGAGTAATATACATTGAAATTGAAATGTATATCAAAGATGCAATGATAATTCAAATAAGACATGATATGAGACAATGCCATTGTGTTTGGCTATGATGATGCAATTGAAAGAAATAAGGCATGTTTGCCTAAATGTTGTTGAGAATTGAGAATGAAAATGATAATTGAATAATAAATGAATTGTGTGGCTAATGTGTTATTCCATTTTCAGAGTTGGTTGTTGGTGGCATGCATAATAAGTGTAACAATCTCTTGAAGTTAGGTTGGATTGAATCCTTGAAGCCTAATTGAGATGTTACCACCCTTGAAGCTAGGTTGGGTTAGTTCTTGAAGCCAAGTTGGGTAGAAGCTTAGCATGCTTTGCTCCCCTTGAAGCTTGGTTGAACTTAATCCTTGAAGCCTAGTTGGGTATATGATATTGATAAATGTGATAACAAAACCAAAGCATTAACTCTGAAAATTGAATGGCATATTAGTGTGTCTTGGGCCCATGCTTGTCTTTGTTTAGTGTTGATTATGAATGGTTAAATGAATACTAATGAGGTATATGAAAAGATATTGAAATGTGATATGTAATGTGAAAGTATGTTGTTAGTTTTGCATATATGATGTTACATGTATAATATGGATTGAGAAATGACATTGCATTGCACTAAGTCATATCATTAGCATGATTATCTTACTAAGCCGTTGGCTTAGCGCGATAGTGTTTAATCGCGCAGGTAATAGAGTTGATAGAGTTGAACCCGAGAGTTCATCAAGACCAAGTGAGAGTAGACCTTGAAGAATCCATTTTGGGAGCTTAAAGATCAGAGCTGACTTGCCAATCATGTATACTTCTTTATATTTTGTAAAGAAATGTTTAATATGTAAATATGTACATATTTTATAACTTCCGCTGTGTAATATTTAAATGTATATATATATATAACTAATATGTTTTGTTTTATAAGTAAATGATCTACTTTTCTATAATGTATAATGATAAGGGTATTGTATCAAGTTTAAAGTGTTTTGAATGTTAAGAAAACCGTAGCATCTCTATGTTTGGTGCACTTATGCTACATTGTTGTGGTTGTAGTGTGTGTGCATTGGATATGGGGGTGTTACAATTGTTTTGGTATCAGAGCCTAGGTTTGAGATTCTCAACCTAGGTAAAATGTAACAAAAAAAAATATTTTACTTAAAAAGTTGGTTTTGAATAAAAATACATGTTTGGGATTGGCAATCTCTGATCTTTAATAAGATGTAGTATGTTGTGTTTGCAGACTTAGGTTGTGATGGATTCTCACTCACGTCAGTCGATTGAGGGTAGTGCCGAGAGTATTGCTCCTGCTGAGGGAGCTAGAGTTGATAGTGTTGAGGAGGCACCTGCTTCGGAGTCGGGTAGACTAGCTGGAGAGGAGGTTCCGCCAGCCTGGTTTAGACATATGATGGAAGTTATGAGGCAAGCACCAGTGCAACCAGTGCCACCACCCCCTCAGCCTGTGGTACCAGTGAGGCACTATGACAAACTAAGGAAGTATGGAGCGGAGGATTTCCTTGGTACTACTGATCCAGCTGTAGCGGAACAGTGGCTTGATAAAGTACAGAGGATTTTTATTCAGTTGCAAGCCACATCGGAGGAAAAGTTTGATTATGCCAGATCATTGCTACAGAAAGATGCATACGATTGGTGGAGGACAGTGCCCCATTCTATGGATGATCCACCAACCTTGTCATATGCGGATTTTCTGAGAGAGTTTGAGTTGAAGTATACTCCTAGGGAGTATAAAGACATGAAGAAGATGGAGTTCTTAAGCTTGAAGCAAGATAGCAAGACTGTAACTGAGTATGAGGTTGAGTTTATTCGATTGAGCCAGTATGCTGGGGGCATTATAGCTGATGAGATAGATAGATGCAGGAGATTTGAGGAGGGATTGAGGCCCTCTATCATGTGCTTAGTGGCTGGATCAAGATATCATGATTTCTCCCAGCTAGTGGCAGCAGCTCGAAGTGTAGAGCGAGCTCAAGTTATTGCAGCTGCTTTAGAGGAAGAGGTTAGGGTTAGGAGGCCCCAGTTTGAGGCAGGGTCTTCTTCTGTTAAAAGAGATAAAGGAAGCTTTGTTCCTAGAGTTAGTAGGAGTCAGAAGTCAGCCGGTAGGTCAGTGCAGTTACAGAGGCAGAGATTTAGACCTGCAGCTTCAGTGGCAAGTGCTCCGACCCCTATGATTCAGAGATCCACCTTACCCGTCTGTATCCATTGTGGTAGGCCACATGGTGGTCCTTGCTGGAAGACTGGTATAGCAGGGGTTTGTTTTAGATGTGGATCACCTGATCACTTTGTTAGAGATTGTTCTGAGAGGCAAGAACAGATGTCAGTTGATACTGCAGCTTCTCGACCTAGTGTGAGGGGAGGTCGAACAGGCAGAGGTAACAGCCGAGGAGGTAGACCGGGGTATAGTTCTAGAGGAGGTGCTACATCCAGGGAGAGTAGGCCAGAGGAGGTTGGATCTTCCCAGAGGATGTATGTTATGCAGAGGCAGCCAGATGCATCGGCAGTCATAGCTGGTACTTTTTCTTTATTCGATACTTCAGTACTTGCTTTGATTGATCCGGGTTCCACACATTCTTATATTAGTGCATCTGTTTTGCCTGTGTCTGATATGCATGTTGAGTCCCTAGGATTTGATGTGTTGGTGACAAATCCGTTAGGGCATAGTGTGATTGTGAGCAAGGTGCACCGAGATAGTGTTGTGAGGGTGCAAGGTGAGGAGTTTCTTGGAGATTTGATTGAGATGCCATTTAAGGAATATGATGTGATTCTAGGTATGGAATGGCTATCTAGACATGGAGCTGTGGTAGATTGTAAAAGGAAAATTGTTTCTTTGAGAACTGTTGATGGTAGATAGGTGATAGTATCTAATGAGCAGGAACAGCTAGCCTCCTTATTTGTTTCAGCTGTTGCAGCCAGGAGGTTGATTAGAAAGGGATGCGAAGCCTATCTTGCTCATGTGGTAGATACTAGAGTGAGAGGTTCTCCTATTGATGATATACCCGTAGTTGCAGATTTTCCAGATGTGTTTCCAGAGGAGTTGCCAGGATTGCCTCCTGAGAGAGAGGTGGAGTTCGGTATTGAATTGTTGCCTGGTACCACTCCTATCTCTATTACTCCTTATAGAATGGCACCAGCAGAATTGAGGGAATTGAAAGTGCAATTACAGGAGTTGTTGGACAAAGGATTTATTCGCCCCAGTGTTTCTCCTTGGGGAGCTCTTGTGCTATTTGTGAAAAAGAAAGATGGTACTATGAGGTTGTGTATCGATTATAGGCAATTGAACAAGGTGACTATTAAAAATAAATATCCTTTTCCTAGAATCGATGATCTCTTTGATCAATTGAAGGGTGCAGCTGTGTTTTCTAAAATTGATCTGAGATCAGGGTACCATCAGCTGAGAGTTAAAGCTGAGGATGTTTCTAAGACCGCTTTTCGGACCAGGTATGGGCATTATGAGTTTTTAGTTATGCCTTTTGGTCTAACTAATGCACCTGCAGCTTTTATGGATTTGATGAATAGGGTGTTCAGGCCCTATTTGGATCAGTTTGTAGTGGTCTTCATTGATGATATTCTAGTGTATTCAAGGAATGAAGAGGAACATGATATGCATCTGCGGATTGTGTTGCAGATTTTGAGAGAGAAGCAGTTGTTTGCCAAATTGTCGAAGTGTGAGTTCTGGTTGGATCAAGTCGCTTTTCTTGGTCATATAGTTTCAGCAGAAGGCATTAGAGTTGATCCGAGCAAAGTTGAAGCTATATTGAATTGGAGTCCACCCAAGTCGGTGACAGAGGTTAGAAGTTTTCTGGGTTTGGCAGGCTATTACCGACGGTTTGTGAAAGGGTTTTCTTTGATAGCTACTCCACTCACCAGATTGCTTCGTAAGGGAGTGAGATTTGTGTGGACGGATCAGTGTCAGACTAGCTTTGAGCAGTTGAGAGAAATGTTGACTCAAGCGCCTGTTCTTACTTTACCTGTTGAAGGCAAACCATATGTGATCTACAGTGATGCTTCACATAGAGGTTTGGGGTGTGTATTGATGCAGGAAGGGAAAGTTATAGCTTATGCATCTCGACAGTTGAAACCGCATGAGCTTAACTATCCGACCCATGATTTGGAATTGGCTGCCATTGTGTTTGCATTGAAGATTTGGCGCCACTATCTGTTTGGGGAGAAATGTTTCATCTACACTGATGACAAGAGTTTGAAGTATTTGGGTGTCCAGAAAGAACTCAATCTTCGTCAGAGGAGATGGTTAGAATTGATTAAAGACTATGACTGCTTGATTGACTATCATCCAGGTAAAGCAAATGTTGTTGCTGATGCCTTGAGTCGGAAGTCTTTAGCTGGTTTAACAGTTTACTCGCTCTCGTTGCTTGTTGAGTTGAGAGCATTGCATGCCAGTTTTGTACCTTGTGTTGATGGTGCATTATTGGCACAGTTGCAATTGAAGCCGGTTTTGTTAGATCAGATCAAAGAAGCTCAGTTGGCCGATAAGAAGATACAGAAGATTATTTCGGATTGTCAGAGTGGAAAGGGTAGAGATTTTATTGTAAAGAGTGATGGAAGTCTCTGGTTCAAGAGTAGATTGTGTGTACCCGATGATGCTGATTTGAAAAGGGTCATTTTGGAAGAAGCTCATCAGTCGATGTTTGCTATGCATCCGGGTAATACGAAGATGTATCATGATTTGAGACAGCATTATTGGTGGATGGGGTTGAAGAGAGACATTGCTGAGTTTGTATCGAAATGTCTCACTTGTCAGAAGGTTAAAGCAGAGCATCAAGTGCCAACCGGGTTGCTTCAACCGTTGTCAGTGCCAGAATGGAAGTGGGAAAGAGTGACAATGGACTTTGTGTCTGGATTGCCATTGACACAAAGGAAACATGATGCCATATGGGTGATTGTGGATAGATTGACTAAGACAGCTCATTTCCTTCCGGTGCGGATGGATTACTCTTTGGAGAGGTTGGTTGAGCTGTATATCCATGAGATTGTGAAACTGCATGGTGTTCCAACTTCTTTAGTGTCTGATCGAGATCCCAAGTTTACTTCAAGATTTTGGAAGAGTTTGCATAGTGCTTTGGGTTCTCGATTACACTTCAGTACTGCTTTTCATCCACAGAAAGATGGGCAGTCTGAGAGAGTGATACAAATTATTGAGGATATGTTGAGAAGCTGTGTCATTGATTTCTCTGGAGGTTGGGATAGATTCTTACCACTTGTGGAGTTTGCTTACAACAACAGTCACCAATCCAGCATTGGTATGGCACCATTTGAAGCATTGTATGGCAGACGGTGTAGGACACCTCTTTGTTGGAGTGAACTTGGGGAAGGTAAGTTAATTGGGCCTGATTTGATTCAAGAAACTGAAGAGAAAGTAAAAGTGATTCGAGGCAGATTGAAAGCAGCTTCAGACCGACAGAAGTCTTATGCAGATCTGAAAAGGAGAGACATAGAGTTTGATGTTGGAGATAAGGTATTTCTGGAAGTGTCTCCTTGGAAGAAGATTTTGAGGTTCGGTCGGAAAGGAAAATTGAGTCCTCGTTTCATTGGGCCGTATGAAGTGTTAGAAAGAGTTGGGCCAGTGGCGTATAGACTTGCTTTGCCACCTGAGTTGGATCGTATTCATAATGTATTCCATGTTTCTATGTTGAGGAGATATAGGTCGGATCCATCTCATGTGTTGCCATTTGAATCTATCGAAGTGAGCCCAGATTTGACTTTTGAAGAGGAACCAGATGCTATCTTGGCACATGATGTGAAAGAGCTGAGAAACAAGAGAGTGCCATTGGTGAAGGTTCTATGGAAGAATCATGCAAAAGAAGAAGCAACTTGGGAAAGTGAACAATCCATGCGAGAGCAATATCCGCAGTTGTTTCAGCTTTGATATCAGGTAATTTCAAGGACGAAATTTTCTTTTTAGAGGGGGAGAATTGTAATATCCCTATGCATGCCCTAGAAGTTTTGTATGTTGTTGTTGTTGTTGTTGTTGTGGGTTTAAATTGAGAAAAGAAAGGTATATGTATATGTGTTTTGGGAAGAAATAGGGTTTAGAGACAAGTTTATATGTTGTGTATATGATGATATATATAACATATACATTGGTCAAAAGGGTTGGTCAATGCAAGAGGAGATTTTTTTTAGGGCATGTGAAATTACCAAAGTGGGCAAGAAATTATAAAGGGAATTAAGATGTGTATGAGGGTATTATAGTAATTTTCTTTTGGATGGGTATTTAATGAGTGTTTGACTTTGTGATTTCTTCATCATCTTCTCTTCTTCTTCTTGATGTTGGTCGACTCACCAAAGGCAAAGGAAAACAAGAGAGCAAAGGAAGATTTTGATGTTCTTAGCTCAAAGGTTGAAGGAGATTTCAAGTAAACAAGTTGGAATTTCAAGAAATTTCATTATTTGGTAAGTATTCTTTTGTTTTCTTTACTTATTTTGAAGTGGTGTTAAAGTTAATTAGAGTTTGTTGATTTTGTGATTTGGTGTGTTTGAGATGTGTTTGTGTTGTGTTTTCAAGTGTTGAATTGGTTTTAAGTTAAGAGTTTAAATAGGTATTGTTGTTGGAAGTGGTGGATGTTGAGTTTGAAAGATGGAAAAGGATGAGGATTTTAGGGTTTGTGTTTAATGTAATATTAATGTTTTGTGAGGTGATTATTGTGATAAACATGTAGAATTTGTGTTTAGAACATTGATTCCATTCATTTGAAACATGTTATATTGTGTTTGATGAGTTTGAGTGCAATTTGGAGGAGAGTTGTGCATATTAGGGTTTGTGTTTTGGGAGACACGGCCAAAAGCAATGTGTGACACGGCCAAGCCAAGGGATTTTAGGCGTGTTGGATTAGTTTTTGGGTGACATGGCCGTGTTCCCAAGCCGTGTTAGCTACTGTGAGTTTTGGTTTAAGAGACACGGCCACAAGCTTGGCCGTGTCCCTCAAGTGGCTGCCCGTGTCCCTCAATTGTGTGGGTTGGGGTTTTTATTCTTTGTTCTAATTGCATTGTTTTGGTTCTCCAAGGGTAGGTTGGTCCCTAAACCTAACCCTAAACACTTTAAACACACTTGAATCAATGAATGATATAATCAAATGCATGTGTAAGGTCCTAAAACTATGAATCATATCAATTGTTCTTTGCCCTAATTGCATTGTTGAGATTGAACAATGTTATGTTATGCATTGTGAATGGTAATGTGTTTCATGAGTAATATACATTGAAATTGAAATGTATATCAAAGATGCAATGATAATTCAAATAAGACATGATATGAGACAATGCCATTGTGTTTGGCTATGATGATGCAATTGAAAGAAATAAGGCATGTTTGCCTAAATGTTGTTGAGAATTGAGAATGAAAATGATAATTGAATAATAAATGAATTGTGTGGCTAATGTGTTATTCCATTTTCAGAGTTGGTTGTTGGTGGCATGCCTAATAAGTGTAACAATCTCTTGAAGTTAGGTTGGATTGAATCCTTGAAGCCTAATTGAGATGTTACCACCCTTGAAGCTAGGTTGGGTTAGTTCTTGAAGCCAAGTTGGGTAGAAGCTTAGCATGCTTTGCTCCCCTTGAAGCTTGGTTGAACTTAATCCTTGAAGCCTAGTTGGGTATATGATATTGATAAATGTGATAACAAAACCAAAGCATTAACTCTGAAAATTGACTGGCATATTAGTGTGTCTTGGGCCCATGCTTGTCTTTGTTTAGTGTTGATTATGAATGGTTAAATGAATACTAATGAGGTATATGAAAAGATATTGAAATGTGATATGTAATGTGAAAGTATGTTGTTAGTTTTGCATATATGATGTTACATGTATAATATGGATTGAGAAATGACATTGCATTGCACTAAGTCATATCATTAGCATGATTATCTTACTAAGCCGTTGGCTTAGCGCGATAGTGTTTAATCGCGCAGGTAATAGAGTTGATAGAGTTGAACCCGAGAGTTCATCAAGACCAAGTGAGAGTAGACCTTGAAGAATCCATTCTGGGAGCTTAAAGATCAGAGCTGACTTGCCAATCATGTATACTTCTTTATATTTTGTAAAGAAATGTTTAATATGTAAATATGTACATATTTTATAACTTCCGCTGTGTAATATTTAAATGTATATATATATAACTAATATGTTTTGTTTTATAAGTAAATGATCTACTTTTCTATAATGTATAATGATAAGGGTATTGTATCAAGTTTAAAGTGTTTTGAATGTTAAGAAAACCGTAGCATCTCTATGTTTGGTGCACTTATGCTACATTGTTGTGGTTGTAGTGTGTGTGCGTTGGATATGGGGGTGTTACATTTCCATTGTGCCTATATTACTCAAACCATTTGGGCTATTTTCCCATTTTTCTCATTTATCACATATTACTCATTTTAGCCAATTACAATGGCCTAACATATTACGCATAAGACATATATTGTCATTTCACGATCAACATTATAATACACTTGGAAAACTCAAATGACTTAGTTGCTTGGCACATTTACTATCAAAATGTGCTAAGCCAAATTGAATGCAAATGTATTATAATTCATTAAATTATGTACATACCTTAGTCCAAGACCAAATCTAAGCTAAAATCTCACTCTACCCTTCACTTCGAAAAATGCCCTTCACTACTTGATTTGGACAATTACTATCTACTCAACACCTAACCAAAATGCAAATGTATAAAATGCATTAAAATCACATTTCTACATATTTTAACTAATAAACATCAATTTAACCTTACTCTCTCAAACTTCCACATTTTTATCCTACTTCTCTTTAATTTTAGGAAACCATACCAACCCAATCCAAATTTCATTTGAAGTTTATTTCCATCATTAAGATCATATTATAATAGGTTTTAAACAATTTAATTCAATTAACATCAATTCTTTAGCAATGTCCTTCCTAGAACCCTAATCTTCTTTAACTTTGAAAACATATTCCAGCCACTTCCAACACATGATTTAGGTTCAAATATATTTTCAAAACCATATACTAACACATTTTAAACTACCAGAACCAAACTCCATCCTTCCTTCAATCTAACCTTATAATCATTAATTTTATATCAAGCTAACATCTTCCATCTCCAATTAAACAATTATAAGGCACTCCATCACAAGCTCAATCCACATATCCATATTTTATCAAAGAATACCTTAAATTGATAAGAAAGCTCACCTTTTGATTGAAGAACCTTCAAATTCATCCCAAAACCCTTAGAAAACTTAAAGAATTTGAAGTAGCAAGGAGCAAAATCTTCCCTTTCACTCATGGAGAAAATCGACTATGGAGAGGAGAAGGAAGAAGATGATAAGTTTTGATATTTTCTTTAATTTCTTTCTTTAATTATATCCATATATATATATATTATTTCATTATTTAATTATTTAATTAATTTTTAAAATGTTAATTTCCATCTTCCATTCAAAAATATTTTTTTGAATTTTTTTAACTTTAACTTTTACTATTTATATTTTGACTTTTACTTTTTTATCTTTTGACTTTATACGTTATGTACACTTTTTTTATGCCTCACATATGAATTTAACATTTCCTCACTTTCAACACTTTATTTAACCCTCTAATTTATTTTATTTTATTTTATTTTAGTGAATTTTTAGATATTACAGAGAGAGAGAGAACATTTTCATTTGAAACTATTCTACTTTCATTAGGGTTATAAAGCTTGTGTTGTACCACCTGTAGTAGGGAATGTTCAGGACTCTTGTGTTGTATCACCGTAAAAGTAAAACTACTCTTAGCCTTTAGTTGTTTAGCCTCTCGCTCTACCATCAAATCAACATCCATCTCCCCCTACACAGTACTGATGGACTATTATAATATGATATATTTACCGACGACTTTACCAACATATTAGTAAAATTTACTTTTTAGTTACCAACAAATTGTAGACATATATATAAAATATTAACTCTTTACTGATGAAATTACTGATAGAATATCTAAAAATAAAAAAGATTAAAATATTTTAGTGACAAACTCTGAAATTATTAAGATAATATTAAAATAAGTTGCAAATAGATTATCAACAAATTTTTGAACTTAGTATGGAATCTGACATTTATTAAAACCAATAGATTCTATGTAAGTAATTACTAATTGTGAACTAAATATATTGGTAAATTTAACTTTCTCAATATAAAATTTGTTGTTAGTAATCTTTCAATACCTATTAGTGGAATGTATTTTCTCTTAATAAATTTTCTGCCAATAAGGTTATCATCAACCAAATATTTTAATCAGTAATCTGTCGGTAAATTTTTTTTTAACTGATTATCCATCGGTACTGTGCCATTTTTTTTTATAATGCTCATTATTATTACAAAAGGGTGGTCATTAAATCTTTCTTCGGTTTAAAAAGTTTGCTCTCTTCGATGGTTCTTGATATAAAACTTTCTCCATGAAATTCACAAAGAATTCTCAAACCAAAAAATTAGAAACATTTTCATCATTGACTGAAGAAGGCATAGGAAAAAATTATAGAAGCTTATGTGTTAGAAGGAGGAGCATTAAATGATTCCACAGGCCTTGCAACTTCTTGTGCATGATCATGGTCCTCATTATTGTCCTCATAATAAATCATTAAACTCAAATCATATTAAAATGTTTTATTATTCATTTCACCCATATGTAAAAAATTCTATATTTCCCTATAGATGTTTCAATTTTGATTCAGGTCCCAATATGGAATCAAGTGCCACAATGTCATTTCCCTTAGGCATTTTAGGCTCTGTTGGATCATTACTACCATAACCAAATTTATCGGACTTATAAGCTTCCTCATCAACGGTAATAATCAAGGTGATGCAGAATCCCAAGATCGTAATGAATATGAACAAAAGCTCTAGATCATCGTTTATCCTATTAAACCCCTACTTGACATGTAAATAGAAACTTAGATCAAAGAATAGAAAAATAATAAAAAAAATATTAAATGCTACAAAGTACAAAGATTGATAAGTTTAATTAATTCTTGATGTAACAAGAAGGAGTTGAACATTCCCCTTGATAAAAATGATAAAGCCAAAATTTTACTAATCAAAATCAACTCCCTTCTTAAACACTTAGATATGATGTATTTATAGCCTTTAGCATTAACATAATCCTAATCACAAAAGGAAAAACAAATCTTAACAAAAAAGGAAATTGAATAATATAAAAAAAATGTTTTGGAAATTTAGAGCCCTGTTTCTATTTGATAAACTTCAAATATGGGCTTTAGCACTTCATGAAAGTTATAGATCTTGAAATCTGGATAAATTTAGGCTTTTGAATCACTCAATTTAGTCTTTGAAAACTTTAGTTATGGCCTTTTAAAAAAAAGGTTTGGATAGAAATCCTACTCTAGTAAGGATTTTGATATACTTTTTTGGCCTGAATTTGAATAGCAGCTTAGAGGTACAAAAAATCCTTGGATTTGTACAAACTAGACAATTCTAAAAAGCTTAAGATGTTCTTGAAAAAATTTATGAAAAGTATCTTCATTAAAACAATCAAAATCACAATCGAAGCTCTAAAGGTCAAATCTTTCCAAATATAGAAATTACATAATATGCTATATTTATGGTCTTTCACCTCTAATGCTTCCATAATTGATATTATAGCCTTTGAATTCATCTCCATATTTAACTTTGAATCTCTAAATTTATTATACTTTTAAAACCTTCTTGATCTTCTTTAATTATCTACCCATGCTCATATTAATCCCCCTTTCCTTGGAAAAAACTCAAACAAAAATTTTTATCATGTTGCGGTTAGAAATTTTGACTCTTGGAATTGAATCAACTTCATGCACGATTTTCTTCTATAATTGAAATGATATAGACTTTCTCATGAGATATTCATCAAATTCATACTAATGAAAATTGCTAAGACTAGGTGAATAATTGTTAGAAATATGAGAACTCAAACATAGGTTTGTCTCTTCCACTATTTTTTTTCCTATGAAACCACATTTTTGTTCTTCTTCAACCAAGCTAGTGTCAATGTCTTCCTTTTCAATTTTTTCTTTATCATGTACATTTTGGGTTATAAAATGATTATGGTAGCCAATAAGAAAAAATGAAGTTTTAACCAAAAAGGGATCGCCTAAAATAATTAAAATTGAAATAAAAAAGAAGAATGCAAAGAAGAGGGAGGAGGTTATACTATTCTTTCGCCTTCGATTAGCCTCTTTCTCCTTGTTGGGTTGTAGCAAACCACAACAATCCAATCTAGGATGTATCTATTGTATCCATATATGGGGAAAATAATATCCAACCTGATTGGAATTGTAATGTTTGAAAATTTTAAACAATAATTTTCTATACTAAGTGCATATATAAGTATATATTGAACTGATTATGTTGTTACGATTTAGATATTTGAAATTGGTAGAAATAGGGTTAGTTAAGCCTTAACAAGTGGGAATTAAATCAAGATATGAATTTAATCGATATTTTTGGAAAAGAATTTTTAAAGAGATAAGAAATTATTGAATTGTACTCATGACTCTGAAATGAAATTATACCATAATTGGGATATAAAATGTCAAAAATAAGACTTCAAATAGTTTAAATAATTATTTTTATAATTTTACAGAGTTAATAATTGGATTAAAGGATAATTAAAGAGTGCCAAGTAAAGGTATGTCATTACATGGAATCAAAACCCAAAGATATTTTAAAAAGCCAAAATTTGATTTCTTTTCTCCTTATTCCATATTAAAAATGAGCTACCATCATCACCATCGCCAATTATACTATTCTCTTCTTCTTCTACCATTCTTTTTGTAACACCCCCATATCCAATGCACACACACTACAACCACAACAATGTAGCATAAGTGCACCAAACATAGGGATGCTACGGTTCTCTTAACATTCAAAACACTTTAAAACTTGATACAATACCCTTATCATTATACATTATAGAAAAGTAAATCATTTACTTATAAAACAAAACATATTAGTTATATATATATATACATTTAAATATTACACAGCGGAAGTTATAAAATTTTTACATATATGAAAACATTTGAATACATATTTACCATTATTTATATATATTTACATTATAAACAAAACTTTACACAATATAAAAGAGTTATACATGATTGGCAAATCTCCTCTGATCTTTAAGTTCCCAAAATCAACTCTTCAAGGTCTACTCTCACTTGGTCTTGATGAATTCTCAGGTTCGATTCTATCAGTTCTATCACCTGCGCGATTAAACACTATCGCGCTAAGCCAAGGGCTTAGTAAGATAAAACATGCAATGGATATGCTTTAAAGCAATACAATGTCAATTCTAATTCATATCATATATGTAACAACATAGATGCAAAGCTAACAACATCCCTTTACATTTTATAACCAACATACATATATGCATATCACATTTCAACATCATTGCATATACTTCATTATTTAATCATCCATAAACAACAATAAACAATCATGACTCTCATTAAACAAAGACAAGCATTGGGCCCAAGACACACTAATATGCCATTCAATTTTCAGAGTTAATGCTTTGGTTTTATGATTACATTTATCAATCTCATATACCCAACTAGGCCTCAAGGATTAAGTTCAACCAAACTTCAAGGGGAGCAAAGCATGCTAAGCTTCAACCCAACTTGGCTTCAAGAACTAACCCAACCTAGCTTCAAGGGTGGTAACATCTCAATTAGGCTTCAAGGATTCAATCCAACCTAACTTCAAGAGATTGTTACACTTATTAGGCATGCCACCAACAACCAACTCTGAAAATGGAATAACACATTAGCCACACAATTCATTTATTATTCAATTATCATTTTCATTCTCAATTCTTAACATCATTTAGGCAAACATGCCTTATTTCTTTCAATCACATCATCATAGCCAATAACAATGGCTTCACATTTCATTTCACAATATAACACTTCATTATTCAAGTGTATATTTATCTCATCCATGATCACATTATATCTCACATAGCATCATTCATAAATATCAACATTTCATTCCACATTACTCATGAAACACATTGCCATTCACAATGCATAACATAACATTGTTCAATCTCAACAATGCAAGAACAATTTATATTATTCATAGCTTTAGGATCATCCACAAGTGTTTGATTAAGTCATTCCTTGGTTTAAGTATGTTTAAAATGTTTATGTTTAGGTTTAGAGACCAAACTACCTTTGAAGAATCCAAACCATGCAAAAAGAGAACCAAGAAATCAAACAATATCCAACTCATTTGAGGGACACGCCCAGCCCACTTGAGGAACATGGCCGTGTCTTTAAAAATAAAAGAGGCAGTAGCCAACACAAATAAATGACACGGGCGTGTCTCTTCATGGCTTCTGGCCGTGTCACCCATGCACATAACCTTAACTAAAACCAACACTTTCTCAATTGCACTCAAACACAATATTCATCATATAACATGTTTCAAATGAACATAATCAATGTTCTAAACACATATTCACCACAAGAATTACTTCACAACACATTAATATAACAATTAAACACACATCATCTCAAAACACTAAAATCACCATCCTTCTCCACCTTTCAAAATCAACATTTACCACTTCCAACAACTACACCTATTTAAACTATTAACTTAAAACCAATTTAACACTTGAGAACAAATCATAAACACATCTCATCATCAAATCATCAAACCCTAATTAACTTCCCATACCACTTCAAAAGAATAAAAGAAATCAAAGGGAAGATCTTACCTTAGTTAAAAACTTCTTGAATCAACACTTGAACACTTAATCTTCCTTCAATTTTGAACTCAACTCATCAAGAACCTCTCTTCACCTCTTGCTTCCCTTTGTCTATGGAGGAGCCGGCCACTTCATGAAAGAAAGAAGAAAAATGATCAAGACACAAAGTCAAATTTTGCTTTTAATCTCCACCAAGTAATCTTATCCAAGCAATTACCAAATTGCCCTTAACCATATAACTAACCTTTTGTCTCATATAAGCCCACATATGTAATTACACACTTAACACAAAATATCTCTCTTCCTTTGACTCTTCCTTTGACCCATTTATATGTTATATATATCATCATATACACAACATATACCATTCTCTCTAAACCCTATTTTCTTTCCAAAACACATATACACAAGCATTCTCCTCCCAATTTCTTTTCTTAACACATCATATACATTCAATCCAATTTATAACAATAACAACAACAACAATATGCAAAACTTCTAGGGCATACCTGAGGATATTACACTTTTACTTAGAAACTATGGGTACTTTGAAGGAAAAATCATGTTTTGTTGAAATTAGATACTTTAAAGAGGTTGATTTAAAACACGAGAATGATTTGAAGAAATAAGGTTGGGATATAAAAAATGAGCATTATTTTCTATGAAAATCACTACTACTCCAAAGAATTGAAAGGAAGAGAAATGGAAAGAGTAATTTTAAAGAGGTTATATGAGCGAGGATTTTCGCCCCTACTCCCATGTGGAATGGTTCTTGCGACTTTGGTAATATTAGGCTCAGGGCTTTAGAGAACACAGGCCTAAACCCGGAGAAAATGGAGTTGCCACTTGGATGGGCAAGGAAAGTAGAAAGGGGTGGATGACTCGATTCCTAAAAATCCCCAACCCTTTATTGGGTTTGGAAAGTTGGGTATGTATGAGGAGGTGAGAAGTGGCCCAGCACCCCCATAATGCCCGATTCATTGGAACCGGTCTCCTTTTCAGGTTTAAATATTATTGAATTCTTAAATATTATGATATTATCCATACTACATACATTTTAAAAGAAATAAGCATCCATTACTTTATTTAAATAAAAATAAATAAAATAGGCACCCATCCAAGTATGGAAACATGCCTTTATAATGTCCATGTCTCTGAAAATAAATACAATAAGACACCCACCAAAAGGTAAAAATATGTCCTTTACAAAATTCTAAAATTTGTAATGTTCTACATTATTAAAAACAACTAAAGCACCCATAAAGTGGAAACATGCCTTTTATTTACCTTAAAAATCCAAATGATAAAACAATTAATAAAATAAATTAAACCATAAAAACATCTATGATAATAAATAATCCATTTGTAAATTAAATAAAATGAATTATAAGCTTATAGTAATAAATTAAATAATCAAAACTAGGGTTCAATCTTAAATTAATTATTAATGTACAAAATTAGGGCTTAAACCTTAAATTAGGATTTGTAAGATTTTAAATGCAAAATTAGGATTTTGGGATGGAAAACTAGGGGTTTTAGCTTGGAAATTAGGGTTTTGAGGTTTTGAATTGAAAATTAGGGTTTAAGTTTTGAAATTAGGGTTTTGAGTTTAGTGTTTGGGAAATTAGGGTTTTAGTATTTGGATTTAGGGTTTTGGATGGAATTAGGGTTTTTGGGTGCAATTAGGTATGGACTATGATTTTCAAGGTTTTGTGACTTAGGTTTTAAGAAGCGAGGTTTGGGGTTAGGATTTAAGGCTACTGGATGAAGTTTAGATTTTTTTGGTTTTAGTGTTTTGGGTTAAGAATTTAGGAATTAAGGTTTAAGGAACTTAAGGTTATGGATCCTTAGCAACGATGGCAGCAAACCCAACGTATAACAATGGTAGAGAACTCCTTGAAACTTGATAATCACCTCCTAAGGAACCCAACGCCTATAAAGAGACGCGAACTCACTATGATTGAAGGATTTAGTTGGTAAGAAGAAGGAAAACGCCACAACTCTCATTGATAAGTAAACCTAATTCTTGATGCAAAGAAAGAATTAAAGAATCCACTCTAATCTCTCTCACACGAAAATTCACAAGAAGAATTTGTAGAAGAATTCAAAAATTTCTTTAATAATAATAGTGTCCCCAATTCGGCCTAATAGTGCCCTTAAATAAGGGTTACAAAATTCCTCATTGCATATGGAAAATTAAGACTAAAACATTCTAGAAGGATCCTAGGCTTGTATGGGAAAACACTTCCAAAAACCCAACAAGAATAGGATTTGACAAAGTCAAAACAACTTAACTAATTAAAATAAAAGGATGGGGACCACAAAATAACAAAAATATCCCCTCTAACTAACTATGAAGATTCGGCCAAGGGGTGCAACAAACTCCCTTGGAATTCGGCCAACTTGCATCCATGAATGTGCATGCATGTGCATGGAAATAAGATTGACCAAGCTTTGACTCTTCCATGGTAGTTTCGGCCTAGGCTTAAAAATAGCCTTCAAAGGCTCCTTCTTGGCTTCCATTACATGCTTCTAGAACCATGATATATTTAGGCCTTCCTTGCAGCTCCATCTCCATCTTCTTGAATGATAATTCTTGAAGCTCTTTGGAAATCTCTTCTTGAATATGCAAAGCCATGCTAGCTTGATATCTCTTTGCCTTGCTCCTAGTGATTGATTGGTCCACTTGCTAGCTTCAAGGGGTCCTTTCTTGCATCATTCTCCCCCTCTTAAAAAAGATTTGTCCTCAAATCTGCATCATCAAAGGGAGAAAGAACACTTACATTGAAAGTAGCACTAACATTATATGTACCTGGTAAGTCGATCTTGTAGGCATTGTCATTAATCTTCTCCAGCACTTGGAATGGGCCATCTCCTCTAGCTTGCAACTTGTTCTTCCTTTGGTTAGGAAACCTCTCTTTTCGAAAATGCACCCAAACGCAATCTCCTACTTGAAACTTCATCTCACGTCTCCCTCTATTTGCAGAATCAGCATTATCTCTTGTTCCTTTTCTCAATATTCGCCATTGCTTTCTCATGCATCTCTTTCACCAATTTAGCTTTCTTCTCACCATCTAAACTAACAAGCTCATGAGAAGGTAAAGAAACAAGTTCCAATACTGTTAGTGGGTTAAAACCATAAACAAGCTCAAAAAGTGAATATCTTGTAGAAGAATGAATAGCACGATTATAAGCAAACTCAATAAATGGCAAACAATCTCCCAAGAACTCAAATTCTTACCCACTAAAGCTCTCAACATGGTACCTAAAGTTCTATTTACTACTTCTGTTTGTCCATCCGTTTGAGGATGACAAGTGGTGGAAAATAACAACTTGGTACCTAACTTTGCCCAAAGCACACGCCAAAAGTGAGACAAAAACTTGGTGTCTCTATCAGAAACTATGGATTTTGGTATCCCATGAATTCGAACCACCTCCCTAAAGAAGATTTTGGCCACTAAACTAGCATCATCACTCTTATGACATGGGATAAAGTGTGCCATCTTACTAAACCTATCAACAACCACAAATATGCTATCTCTCCCCCTCTTAGTCCTTGGTAATCCTAAAACAAAGTCCATACTAATGTCCATCCAAGGAGAACTAGGAACAAGTAATGACATATACAAACCATGAGGCATAGACGTAGACTTAGCTTGCCTACAAGCCAAACAAGCCTTACAAATCCGAATTACATCCCTTTTCATATTCGGCCAATAAAAGTGTTCATTCAGCATGTCTAAAGTCTTATCAACTCCAAAATGCCCCATCAAACCCCCACAATGTGATTCTAATACTAGCAAATCTCTCATAGAACATCTAGGCATGCATAATTTCAAACCCTTAAACAAAAACCCATCATGTCTATAGAAAGAATTAAAAGCACCATGCTCACAAGCATCATAAACATTGCCAAAATTAGAATCACCAACATATAAGTCCTTTATACATTCAAATCCAAGCAATTTAGTACTCAAAACATTAAGTAAAGCGTACCACCTTGAAAGTGCATCTGCCACTACATTGTCTTTACCTTGCTTGTATTTGATTACATAAGGAAACTTCTCAATCTTCACAACCCATTTTCATGTCTTTTATTCAACTTGCCTTGCCCTCTCAAATGCTTCAATGATTCATGGTCTGAATGGATCATGAATTCCTTGGGCAGCAAATAATGCTCCCATACTTCCAATGCTCTCACCAAAGCATATAGCTCCTTTTCATAAGTTGAATAATTCAGCTTTGCTCCATTAAGCTTTTCACTAAAGTATGCAATGGGCTTCTTCTCTTGCATCAAAATAGCTCCAATACCTACACCAGAAGCATCACATTCAATTTCAAAAGTAGAATCAAAGTTAGGTAAAGCTAAAACGGGTGTAGTAGAAAGCTTCTCTTTCAAAGCATCAAATGCTTCTTGTTGCTTCTTGCCCAAACAAATCCCACTTCTTTCTTGATTATGCTAGTCAAGGGGGCTGCCAATGTAGAGAAATTAGGGACGAATCTCCTATAGAAGCTTGCCAATCCATGAAAACTCCTCACTTCTGTCACACTTGAAGGTTTCGGCCACTCTTGGATAGCTTTCACCTTCTCTTGATCAACTTCAATTCCCTGCATACTTACAACAAAACCAAGAAAAACAACCCTATCTAGACAAAAAGAACACTTCTTAAGCTTAGCATAAAGGTTTTGCTCCCTAAGGATTTCAAGCACTTTCCTAACATGTTCAACATGTTCTTCCTCAGTTTTGCTATAAATCAGAATATCATCAAAGTAAACTACCACAAACTTACCTAAATAAGCTCTCAAAACATGGTTCATTAATCTCATGAAAGTACTAGGTGCATTAGATAAACCAAAAGGCATAACTAACCATTCATACAAACCATATTTCATTTTGAAGGCAGTCTTCCATTCATCTCCCGGCTTCATGCGAATTTGATGATAACCACTCATAAGATCAATCTTTGTGAAATATCTCGCCCCATGCAATTCGTCCAACATGTCATCAAGTCTAGGAATGGGATGTCTATACTTCACAGTAATCTTGTTCACAGCCCTAAAATCAACACAGATCCTCCAAGAACCATCTTTCTTGGGTACTAATAAGACTGGAACGGCACAAGGACTATGGCTCTCGCGAACCAAGCCTTTCTCCAAAAGCTTTTCAACTTGTCTCTGCATCTCTTTTATCTCCATAGGATTGCTTGTAATATCCCAAAGTATGCCCTAGAAGTTTTGGAATTATTGTTGTATTTGGATTTGAAGTATATGTTTAATGGAAAGAGAAAAGAAGTAAAGAGAGATGTGTATATGTTGTATATATAGAGATATATACAACATATACAAGTCAAATTATTATATGGTCAAAAGAAGATATTTATTTATTTTAGATTTAATTAAGTAATTAAAAGGAAAATTAATGAGTGGAAGAGAATATATTAGAATATTTTAATGATATATTGCTTGGTGGAGATTTAAGTGGGGAATAAATATTTGACTTTGCTTCTTCTTCTCCTTCATTTTCTTCTTCTTTCTTTGGTTGGCCGGGCATCACAAAGCAAGAGAGCAAGAGAGAGATTTGATTTTCCAAGCTCAAAATTGAAGGAGATTACAAGTGATTAAGTTGGAAATCCAAGAAGTTTCATCATTTTTGGCAAGTTCCCTCTTGATTCTCTTGTTTTATTTGAAGTTGTGTTTGAGTTTGATAGATTGTTGTTGATAGTAAGAGTGTGTTTGATTGTGATGTGTTTGAGAGTTTTAGATTTGAATTGAAATAAGGAGTTAGATTGATGTTGGTGTTGGAAGTGTATGAATTGTGTTTGTGTTAGGGTTATAAATTTGTGATTATTGTTGTAGATGTTAAGTTTGATTAATTATTCTAGTAGATCTTCATGATATTGGTGTTTAATGAAGTTAGAAGCATAGAATATATGAGTTTGGTCCGAAACAGAAGCATTTTGGATGCCACGCCCGTAGCCCTTGGCTGCCACGACTGTGGCCATTGGAAGCCATGGTCGTGGAGGTTTTGAGCAAGGGAGGCAGATCCATTTGCTAACCCACGCCCGTGGGGGTTGGGAGGCCACGACCGTGGGGTCCTAGAGAGAGATGTTGGCTTGTAGTTTATAATCTATGGGTCTAGTATGAGACTAATAGGTGAATAATTGTATTGGAATTCATGTGAATTTGTAATTAAGTGTGTATTATTCCTTTTGGATTAGGTTGTGAAGAGGTTGAATTGCCCTAACCTAAGTGTTGAAGATTCTTGGAAGAGGAAGTGTATAGATTGGTGTAAGTTGTTCTTGAGGTAAGTACAAACCCTACATTATTGCATACATTTACATGACATTGGGACTTAACACATTTAGTTGTAAATGTGTTAAGTAATCTATTACATTGTTGATACATTTGATTAATGTTATGATTTGTATAATGTGAAAGATATGATGATCATTCATAATGTATGCTCAATGCAATTGGTTATGAATACTTTAATGATGAATTGCTTTAATGTGAATTGTGAAAGAGATTGATAATGAGATAAATGAAATAATTGGGGCATGTTTGCCTAGATGATGATGTCCAATGCAATTAATTATGTATACTCTATTGATGAGATGTGAAGCCATTGTTGTTGGCTATAATGATGCAAATGAGATAATTGAGGCATGGTTGCCTAAATGATTATGAGAAAATGAGAATGGAATTGATAATGAAATAATGAATAAATTGTGTGTGTAATGTGTTATTCCATTTTCAGAGTTTTGTTGTCGGTGGCATGCCTAATAGTAACAATCTCTTGAAGCTAGGTTGGGCTTGATCCTTGAAGCCAAATTGGGTTGAAGTTGAGCATGCTTTACTCCCCTTGAAGTTTGGTTGGGTCTAGTCTTTGAAGCCTAGTTGACATGTTACAACCCTTGAAGCTAGGTTGGGTTTGGTTCTTGAAGCCAAGTTGGGTTGATACTTAGCATGCTTTGTTCCCCTTGAAGCTTGGTTGAGCATAATCCTTGAAGCCTAGTTGGGATAGCGATAATGATAAATGTGATAATTGAACCAAAACATTAACTATGAAAGTTGAATGGCATATTAGTGTCTTTTGGGCCCATGCTTATCTTTGTTTAAATGTGATTCATGAATAGTGAAACAAATGAATAATGAGATTCAATGTAAGACTTTGAAATGTGATATTCTTATGTATTGTTTATAATGTTTGAACATATGATATTGGCATTACATTGAAACATATTATCATTGGGGTTTGTACCACTAAGTCGTTGGCTTAGCGCGATTGTGGTTCATCGCGCAGGTGACAGGGTCGAGCCAGAGAGTTTATCTAGACCGAGTCGAGTCTAGATTTTGATGTGTTGATTGTGAGCTTAAAGATCAAAGACTGACTGCCAAACATGTATAAACTTCATGTTTTATAAAAATTTGATTTTGATGTTTATGTATTTGTAAATATCTTTACATTTTCCGCTGCGTATTGAATGAACATTTTATTTATTGTGTTTTATGATATAACTTAAATGTTTTGAGTTTGCTCATATTATTGTATAAAGGAATGATTTTTTTGGTTAGTAAACCATAGCATTCCTATATTCGGTATACGTATATTGCTGGTGTAGTAGTATGTAGTGTGCGTATACGGGGTATAGGGGTGTTACAATTATTTTGGTATCAGAGCCTAGGTTTGAGATTCTCAACCTAGGTAAATTGTAAGAAAAAGAAAAATTTTGATTTTTAAAATATGGTTTTTAAATAAGATACATGCTTTGTTATTGGCAGTCTCTAATCTTTGATGAGGTATATTCTGCTTTGTTTGCAGATATAGGTAGTGATGGCGTCTCAGTCACGTCAGTCTATATAAGGTAGTGCTGAGAGCGTAGCTCCTGAAGAGAGTAGAGATGGAGCTAGAGTTGAAAGATCTAGTGAGGCCCCTACTTCTGTGCCAGGGAGATCAACTGCTGATGAGGTTCGGCCGGGTTGGTTACGGCATGTGGTAGAATTGTTGAGGCGAGCTCCAGTGCAGCCGCCACCGCCACCACAGCCGCAAGTACCGGTGAGGCATTATGATAAATTGAGGAAATATGGGGCTGAGGATTTTCTTGGCACTACAGATCCTGCAGTAGCTGAGCAGTGATTGGATAGAGTGCAGAGGGTATTTATCCAGTTGCAAGCTACTCTTGAAGAGAAATTTGATTATGCTAGATCCCTTCTTCAGAAAGATGCTTATGATTGGTGGAAGACGGTTCCTCATGCTATGGATGATCCACCTACGTTGTCTTATGGTGATTTTCTGAGGGAGTTTGAGCAGAAATATGCTCCGAGGGAGTATAAGGATGTCAAGAAGATGGAATTCCTGAATTTGAGACAAGATAACTGGACCGTGACAGAGTATGAGGTAGAGTTCATCCGGTTGAGTCACTATGTCGGGGGGATTATTTCAGATGAGATAGACCGGTGTAGGAGGTTTGAGGAGGGATTGAGGCCCTCTATTATGTGTATTATTGCTGGTTCCCGGTACCAACACTTTTCTCAATTGGTTGCAGCAGCTAGAAGTGTTGAGAGAGTACAATCTATTGCAACAGCTGCTACTGAAGACGAGACCAGAGTTAGGAGATCCCAGTTTGAGGCAGGGTCTTCATCTATTAAGAGATGCCGAGGAAGTTTTGTTCCAAGAATTAGTAGGAGCTAGAGGCAGTCAAGTAGGTCAGTTCAGTATCAGAGGCAGAGATCGAGACCTACAATTTCTGTAGCGAGTGCTCCAACTCCAGTGGTTCAGAGATCTATTCCACCTGTATGTGTTCATTGTGGTAGGACCCATGGAGGTACTTGTTGAAAGATGGGTGGATCAGGAGTATGCTTTAGATGTGGGTCACCAGCTCATTTTATTAAAGATTGCCCTGAGATGCAGGATGATAGACAGACTGATATTGCAGCTTCTCGACCTAATTCTAGCAGAGGTGGTCGAGGGGGCAGAGGTTTCAGTAGAGGTGGTCAACCCGGGATCAGTCAGAGAGGAGGCTCTACATCCGGAGGCAGTAGGCCAGATGAGGCTGGGTCTTCTCCGAGAGTGTATGTGATGCAGAGGCAGCCGAATGCTTCAGCAGTCATTGCGGGTACATTTTCTTTATTTGATATTTCAATTCTTGCTTTGATTGATCCAGGATCTACTCATTCATATATAAGTGCATCTATCTTGCCTGTGTCCGAATTGCATTCAGAGTCCTTAGGATTTGATGTCTTGGTGACAAATCCTTTAGGACATAGTGTTATGGTGAGTAAGGTTCATCGTGATAGTGCAGTGGTGGTACAAGGTGAGGAATTTTTGGGTGATTTGATTGAAATGCCTTTTAAGGAGTATGATTTCATCTTAGGCATGGATTGGTTGTCTAAGCATGGAGCTGTGGTAGACTATCAAAAGAAGTGTATTACTTTGAGAACTAGTGATGGTAGAAGTGTGATAGTGTCTAGTTAGCAGAAACAACTTGCATCCTTGTTTGTGTCAGCTTTTGTAGCTAGAAAGTTAATTAGAAAAAGGTGTGATGCTTATATTGCTCATGTTGTGGATACCAGAGTAGTGGGTTCTCAACTTGATAGTATACCCACAGTTGCAGAATTTTCAGATGTGTTTCCTAAGGAGTTGCCAGAGTTACCCCCTGAGAGAGAGGTTGAGTTTGGTATCAATTTGTTGCCTGGTACCACTCCCATCTCTATTACTCCTTATCGAATGGCACCTGCTAAGTTGAGAGAGTTGAAGGTGCAGTTGCAGGAGTTGTTGGATAAAGGGTTTGTTCACCCTAGTGTTTCTCCGTGGGGAGCTCCTATTTTGATTGTAAAGAAGAAGGATGGTACTTTGAGATTATGCATCGATTATAGGCAATTGAACAAAGTGACTATCAAGAATAAGTATCCTTTGCCTCGGATTGATAATCTCTTCAATCAGTTGAAGGGAGCAGTAGTGTTTTCCAAGATTGATTTGAGATCAGGGTACCATCAGTTGAGGGTTAGAGCTGAAGATGTTCCTAAGACAGCTTTCCACACAAGATATGGGCATTATGAGTTTTTAGTGATGCCTTTTGGATTGACGAATGCACCTGCAACTTTTATGGATTTGATGAATAGGGTGTTTAGGCCCTACCTAGATCAGTTTGTGGTGGTTTTTATTGATGATATTTAGGTGTATTCACATAATGAAGAGGAGCATGACAAGCATTTGCGGATTGTGTTGCAGACCTTGAGAGAGAAGCAATTGTATGCTAAGCTGTCGAAGTGTGAGTTTTGGCTTGATTAAGTAACTTTTCTGGGTCATATAGTTTCAGCAGATGGTATAAGAGTTGATCCGAGTAAAGTTGAGGCTATTTTGAATTAGAGTCCACCGAAGTCTGTGATTGAAGTTAGAAGTTTTCTGGGTTTGGCAGGCTATTATCGATGCTTTGTGAAAGGTTTTTCTTTAATAGCTACTCCACTCACCAGATTACTTCGGAAGGGAGTTAGATTTGTGTGGACGGATCATTGTCAAACAAGCTTTGAGCAGTTGAAAGAGATGTTGACTCAAGCTCCTATTCTTGCTTTGCCTGTGGAAGATAAACCATATGTGATTTACAGTGATGCTTCACATAATGGTTTAGGTTGTGTTTTGATGCAAGAGGGTAAAGTTATAGCTTATGCTTCTCGGCAGTTGAAGCCGCATGAGCTTAATTACCCGATGCATGATTTGGAGTTAGCAGCCATAGTGTTTGCTTTAATGATTTGGCGACACTACTTGTATGGAGAGAAATGTTTTATTTATACAGATCATAAGAGTTTGAAATATTTGGGGGTTCAAAGAGAGCTTAATCTTTAGCAAAGATGATGGTTGGAGTTAATCAAAGACTATGACTGTTTGATTGATTATGATCCTGGTAAGGCAAATATTGTTGCTGATGCCTTGAGTCGGAAGTCTTTGGCAGGTTTGGCTGTTTATTCGCTCTCGTTGCTTGTTGAGTTGAGAGTGTTGCATGCTAGTTTCGAATTATGTGATGATGGAGCCTTGTTAGCTCAGTTGCATTTGAGACCTCGGTGTTGTTGGGTCAGATTAAAGAGGCTCAATTGATTGATGAGAAAATTCAGAAGATTGTTTCAGATTGCGAAAATGGGGAGAGCCAAGAATTCCATGTGAGAAGTGATGGTAGCCTTTGGTTCAAGGATAGATTGTGTGTTCCTGATGATATTAATTTAAGAAAGATTATTTTGGAAGAAGCACATCAATCGGTTTTTGCTATGCACCCTGGGAGTACTAAGATGTATCAGAATTTGAAGCAACATTACTGGTGGTCAGGTATGAAGAAAGACATAGCGGAATTTGTGTCCAAGTGTCTCACTTGTCAGAGGGTGAAAGCTGAGCATCAAGTTCCAACAGGGTTGCTTCAACCTTTAGCAGTACCTGAATGGAAATGGGAACGTGTGACAATAGATTTTGTGTCTGGTTTGCCATTGACTCAGAAGAAGCATGATGCTATCTGGGTGATTGTTGATCGGTTGACGAAGACAGCTCATTTTCTTCCAGTTAATATGGACTATTCTCTTGAGAAGTTGGCTGAGTTGTATATCAGTGAGATAGTGAAGTTGCATGGAGTCCCAATTTCTTCAGTATCTGATCGAGATCCTCGGTTTACTTCAAGGTTTTGGAGAAGTTTACATGGTGCTTTGGGTTCTCGATTGCATTTTAGCACTGCTTTTCATCCACAGTCAGATGGGCAGTCAGAGAGAGTGATATAGATTATAGAGGATATGTTGAGAAGCTGTGTCATTGATTTTTCTGGAAGTTGGGATAGATTTTTGCCACTTGTGGAATTTGCTTACAACAACAGTCATCAATTTAGTATTAAAATGGCACCATATGAGGCATTGTATGGTAGAAAATGTAGGATGCCTCTATGTTGGAATGAAGTTGGAGAAGGCAAATTGGTTGGTCCTGATTTGTTTAAAGAAACGGAAGAGAAAGTGAAAATAATTCGGGATCGATTAAAAGTAGCTTCAGATCGGCAGAAATCTTATTCAGATTTGAAGAGGAGAGACATAGAATTTGATGTTGGAGATAAAGTATTTTTGAAAGTATCTCCTTGGAAAAAGATTGTGAGATTTGGTCGCAAAGGAATGCTAAGTCCTCGTTTAATTGGACCTTATGAAGTATTAGAAAGAGTTGGACCAGTTGCTTATCGACTTGCTTTGCCGCCTGAATTGGATAGAATCCATAATGTCTTCCATGTTTCTATGCTACGGAGGTATAGATCAGACCCATCTCATGTTTTACCAGTTGAATCTATTGAGGTGAGTTCGGATCTGACATTTGAAGAAGAACCAGTTGCTAGTTTGGCATATGAAGTGAAAGAGTTGAGAAAAGAAAGTGCCACTTGTGAAAGTTCTTTGGAAGAATCATGCAAAAGAAGAAGCAACTTGGGAGAGTGAGCAAGCAATGCGAGATCAATATCCTCAGTTGTTTCAGACTTGATATCAGGTAATTTCGAGGACGAAATTTTTTTTTAGAGGGGGAGAATTGTAATATCCCAAAATATGCCCTAGAAGTTTTGGAATTATTGTTGTATTTGGATTTGAAGTATATGTTTAATGGAAAGAGAAAAGAAGTAAAGAGAGATGTGTATATGTTGTATATATAGAGATATATACAACATATACAAGTCAAATTATTATATGGTCAAAAGAAGATATTTATTTATTTTAAATTTAATTAAGTAATTAAAAGGAAAATTAATGAGTGGAAGAGAATATATTAGAATATTTTAATGATATATTACTTGGTGGAGATTTAAGTGGGGAATAAATATTTGACTTTGCTTCTTCTTCTTCTTCATTTTCTTCTTCTTTCTTTGGTTGGCCGGGCATCACAAAGCAAGAGAGCAAGAGAGAGATTTGATTTTCCAAGCTCAAAATTGAAGGAGATTACAAGTGATTAAGTTGGAAATCCAAGAAGTTTCATCATTTTTAGTAAGTTCCCTCTTGATTCTCTTGTTTTATTTGAAGTTGTGTTTGAGTTTGATAGATTGTTGTTGATAGTAAGAGTGTGTTTGATTGTGATGTGTTTGAGAGTGTTGGATTTGAATTGAAATAAGGAGTTAGGTTGATGTTGGTGTTGGAAGTGTATGAATTGTGTTTGTGTTAGGGTTGTGAATTGGTGATTATTGTTGTAGATGTTGAGTTTGATTAATTATTCTTGTAGACCTTCATGATATTGGTGTTTAATGAAGTTAGAAGCATAGAATATATGAGTTTGGTCCGAAACAGAAGCATTTTGGATGCCACGCCCGTGGCCCTTGGCTGCCATGACCGTGGCCATTGGAAGCCATGGCCGTGGGGGTTTTGAGCAAGGGAGGCAGATCCATTTACTAACCCATGCCCGTGGGGGTTGGGAGGCCACGACCGTGGGGTTCTAGAGAGAGATGTTGGCTTGTAGTTTATGTTCTATGGGTCTAGTATGAGACTAATAGGGGAATAAATGTATTGGAATTCATGTGAATTTGTAATTAAGTGTGTATTATTCCTTTTGGATTAGGTTGTGAAGAGGTTGAATTGCCCTAACCTAAGTGTTGAGGATTCTTGGAAGAGGAAGTGTATAGATTGGTGTAAGTTGTTCTTGAGGTAAGTACAAACCCTACATTATTGCATACATTTACATGACATTAGGACTTAACACATTTAGTTGTAAATGTGTTAAGTAATCTATTACATTGTTGATACATTTGATTAATGTTATGATTTGTATAATGTGAAATATATGATGATCATTCATTATGTATGCTCAATGCAATTGGTTATGAATACTTTAATGATGAATTGCTTTAATGTGAATTGTGAAAGAGATTGATAATAAGATAAATGAAATAATTGAGGCATGTTTGCCTAGATGATGATGTCCAATGCAATTAATTATGTATACTCTATTGATGAGATGTGAAGCCATTGTTGTTGGCTATAATGATACAAATGAGATAATTGAGGCATGGTTGCCTAAATGATTATGAGAAAATGAGAATGGAATTGATAATGAAATAATGAATAAATTGTGTGTCTAATGTGTTATTCCATTTTCAGAGTTTTGTTGTTGGTGGCATGCCTAATAGTAACAAACTCTTGAAGCTAGGTTGGGCTTGATCCTTGAAGCCAAATTGGGTTGAAGTTGAGCATGCTTTACTCCCCTTGAAGTTTGGTTTGGTCTAGTCCTTGAAGCCTAGTTGAGATGTTACAACCCTTGAAGCTAGGTTGGGTTTGGTTCTTGAAGCCAAGTTGGGTTGATACTTAGCATGCTTTGTTACCCTTGAAGCTTGGTTGAGCCTAATCCTTGAAGCCTAGTTGGGATAGTGATAGTGATAAATGTGATAATTGAACCAAAACATTAACTCTGAAAGTTGAATGGCATATTAGTGTCTTTTGAGCCCATGCTTGTCTTTGCTTAAATGTGATTCATGAATGGTGAAACAAATGAATAATGAGATTCAATGTAAGACTTTGAAATGTGATATTCTTATGTATTGTTTATAATGTTTGAACATATGATATTGGCATTACATTGAAACATATTATCATTGGGGTTTGTACCACTAAGCCGTTGGCTTAGTGCGAATGTGGTTCATCGCGCAGGTGACAGGGTCGAGCCAGAGAGTTCATCTAGACCGAGTCGAGTCTAGATTTTGAAGTGTTGATTGTGAGCTTAAAGATCAAAGACTGACTGCCAAACATGTATAAACTTTATGTTTTGTAAAAATTTGATTTTGATGTTTATGTATTTGTAAATATCTTTACATTTTTCGCTGCGTATTGAATGAACATTTTATTTATTGTGTTTTATGATATAACTTAAATGTTTTGAGTTTGCTCATATTATTGTATAAAGGAATGATTTGTTTGGTTAGTAAACCGTAGCATTCCTATATTCGGTATACGTATATTACTGGTGTAGTAGTATGTAGTGTGCGTATATGGGGTATAGGGGTGTTACATTGCTCCTATATGCTGGCCGGTTTGGAATTGCAAAACCGGGTATGATGTCAATTTGATGTTCAATCCCTCTTAATAGCGGCAAACCACTAGGAAGGTCTTCAGGAAACACATCCTTAAAATCCTGCAACAAAGACAAAAAACCAGAAGGTAAAGAATCAAGAGATTCTTCACTGTCGGCAATTAACGATTCTTTATACATAATAATGAGTACAGGCTGCCCTACATCTATCTCTCTTGCTCTTGCATAAAAAGTATGTTTTGCTTTTTCTCCTTGCTTATTTTCTCTCACTAATGGGCAATTTATTTGTTTGCTTACTTTCTTTTGACTCTCGGCCTCTTTTCCCTTTCTGCACTCACTCACTTTATTATTTTCTCTCTCCCTACCCTTAGAATTACCCTTGGGTGTTGAAGAAACATCATTGGCTGAATTAGAACCCCCTTGGTTCATGTTGGCCAAAACTTCTCTCCCTCTCTAGCATCCTCTTTTGATCTTCATACACCTCTTGAGGTGATAATGGTGCTAGAACAGCCTTCTTTCCTTCATAAGTAAAGGTATATTTATTAGAAAAGCCATCATGTTGTGCCCTTCTATCATGCTGCCATGGTCTTCCTAATAGCAAATGTCCAGCTTGCATTGGCACTACATCACACAAAACCTCATCTTTATACCACCCAATGGAGAATGGTACCTTGACTTGCTTCAACACTTTTACTTCCCCAGCGTCATTGAACCATTGCAACTTGTAAGGATTGAGATGTTTAAAACAAGCTAACCCCAATTTATCCACCATTGTAGTACTAGCAGCATTGATACAACTTCCACTATCAATGATAAGTGTACAAACCTTACCATTCACCAAACACCTAGAGTGGAAAAGTTTCTCCCTTTGATCCAAGCCTTCTTCCTTGACTTGAATATTCAAGGCTCTTCTAGTAACAAGCATCTCTCCATGTTCAACATTCAAGACATGATTCTCTCAAGCCTCTTCATCATATTCGGCCCTATCACCACATTTGGCCTCCTCTTCTTCTTCATGTTCAAATTCTGATTCAATTTCCCCTTCATGGGTAGCAATCATCACCCTCTTATTCGGACATTGAGAAGCAATGTGTCCACTTCCTAAACACTTGTAGCATTTAATTTCCCTACTTGGAGTAGGTCTAGAAGGTGTTTCCTTGGCTGTTTTTGCATCCCCATCATTCGGCTTCTTGAAATTAGGATTGTAGGAAGAATTCTTTTGGAAAGAACCCTTGTAATCCCCTTTGTAGGAACCTCCACTCGAACTTGAACCCTTGAAGTTTGAAAATTTTCCACTAGCTTTAGAGTAGCCAGTTTTCAAAATAGCTTTATTCTTCAATCTTCTCTCTATCATCATGGCCTTTTGAACTAACTCTTCCATTGTGTTGAATTCATATATCTCCAATTCATTGGCTATGTTCAAATTCAATCCCCCAAGAAATCGTGACATCTTCTTGTCTTCATCTTCATCAATATTTGCCCTAGCCATGATCATCTCCATCTCTTTGTGGTACTCTTCCACACTTCTTCCAACTTGAACTAGTCTTGCTAGTCGATTATACAAATCCCGAATGTAGTGAGATGGTACAAATCAGCTTCTCATTAGTTCTTTCAAGGTTGACCATTCAGGAATAGGCCTCATACCTTTCCCTCTTCTATTTGCTTTCAATTGATCCCACCAAAAGGTAGCATACCCTTTGAACTCTACGGCTGCCAAAACTGATTTCTTCTCTTCGGTGTAGTTATGGCATTCGAAAATCTGCTCAACTTTCCTCTCACATTCTATGAACTCTTCTGCATTGTTCTTCCCTTTAAAGGAAGGAATCTTCATCTTGATGGAAGTAAGGTCACCATCAGTGGTAGGTTGATTTCCACCTTCATCTTCATCTTCTACCCTTTTGGCTGCTTCTAGGGCTTCAAGATTTCCTTGCCCTTCTCTCCTAAGCACTCTTCTAGCTCGCATTATGGGATTTGGATGTGCGGCTGGCTGCCCTTATTGCACTTGCTGAATTTGTTACACTTGTTGCATTTTTTGTGCTTGCCGTGCTGCATTCTCTTGCAATCTAGTATCCATCATCTCCATTCGACCAAGCATTGCTGCCAAAGTCTCATTAAGCCTAGCCAAGCTTTCGGCCATAGCTCCTTCTTTGCTAGTCTCTTCTCCTTTTCCAGCCATGTTAACAAACAAACAAACTCAAAGAAACAAGATTAGTAATAATCAAAATTCACTCAAGTGTTTAGAATTACCTCACTTTTCTTGTCTTCCTTGATTGCACTTCAGAACCAAGCTCACCAACCAACAATTGTCAAGTCGTTCAAGAAACTAGAACCTAAATTCTAGAACTAGATAGAAAACAAGACAAGTATCCGGAGGCAATGCAAGGTAATTTGCACTACACGATATAAAACCAAGTATCGACACAAGCAAATGATAAAGAAATCAGAAACAATGAAGCCAATAAACAAGACCAATTTGGATATAATGAATAGAAAACAACCCACACTTGGCAAGCTGCTTTATGGACCTAATCAATTCTACCCAAAATGCTAGCTTCTAGACTCTAATTCCCACCTATAACACTCAAATAATATGAATATTAAGGTCTGATTTTCGAATTCCAAAAGCCCCTCAAAAGGTAAATTTTTTTGCCCCAAAAATTTTATTACTTCTAACCCACCTAGATCTGATCTTTAGCACCCAAATAGCAAGAATATCAAACAATTTTTGTTGAAGTGGTTTTGTACTCTCTTTTTTTTTGCTTCCTATCACTATCCCCTTAATTCGAAACTTAATTTACTCACAAGAACTTTTCGAAATCTGGACTTAATTCGCAACACAGAATTCACCCACAAAACAAATTGAGGGAATACCCAACAACACAAAATAATTTTTGAATTTCAATTAGATTAATTCCCTAGGTTTCGAATCCAATTCAGATGCAAGGCCTAGGTTTCGAAATTCGATCAGACTCCTTTTCCTAGGTTTCGAATTACTCATTGAACAATCTTCAGGCTTTTCGAATTTTGATATATGACTCTTTTTCAAAAATTAAAGACTAGACTCTCTAAGAACCCTAAAACGCAGAAATTTAAAAGACCTAAATTAACAAACCCTAGAAAGACAAAGTAGATAAAAATTACCTTGTAGCAAGGCTCTGATACCAAATGACGCGGACCCTTAGCAACGATGGCAGCAAACCCAACATATAACAATGGTAGAGAACTCCTTGAAACTTGATAATCACCTCCTAAGGAACCCAACGCCTATAAAGAGACGCGAACTCACTATGATTGAAGGATTTAGTTGGTAAGAAGAAGGAAAACGCCACAACTCTCGTTGATAAGTAAACCTAATTCTTGATGCAAAGAAAGAATTAAAGAATCCACTCTAATCTCTCTCACACGAAAATTCACAAGAAGAACTTGTAGAAGAATTCAAAAATTTCTTTAATAATAATGGTGTCCCTAATTCGGCCTAATAGTGCCCTTAAATAAGGGTTACAAAATTCCTAATTGCATATGGAAAATTAAGACTAAAACATTCTAGAAGGATCCTAGGCTTGTATGGGAAAACACTTCCAAAAACCCAACAAGAATAGGATTTGACAATGTCAAAACAACTTAACTAATTAAAATAAAAGGATGGGGACCACAAAATAACAAAAATATCCCCTTTAACTAACTATGAAGATTCGGCCAAGGGGCGCAACAAACTCCCTTGGAATTCGGCCAACTTGCATCCATGAATGTGCATGCATGTGCTTGGAAATAAGATTGACCAAGCTTTGACTCTTCCTTGGTAGTTTCGGCGTAGGCTTAAAAATAGCCTTCAAAGGCTCCTTCTTGGCTTCCATTGCATGCTTCTAGAACCATGATATATTTAGGCCTTCCTTGCAGCTCCATCTCCATCTTCTTGAATGATAATTCTTGAAGCTCTTTGGAAATCTCTTCTTGAATATGCAAAGCCATGCTAGCTTGATATCTCTTTGCCTTGCTCCTAGTGATTGGTCCACTTGCTAGCTTCAAGGGGTCCTTTCTTGCATCACCATCCAGTTCTTGAAAGTTCTGTATTTGATAGTCCTACAAGAAAGAGGGACAAAATGATAAAAGAAAGGGAAGAGTAAGGAAAGAGAAAAAAGAGGGAAGAGTAAGAAAAATAAAGAGGAAAGAAAAGGGAAAAAAAGAAAAGAAAAGAAGTGAATTTGGGTCTTAAGTTTCTTTGCAAAGGCAAAAACTGTCCCAATCAAGATCTAGATTAATACCAAGAAGATAGAGGGAATTTGTAGTCTAGCAAGATTTCTCCCAACTACCTAAAGTTTCGATAAGAAATTTATAGTGTGAAGGTTTGTCCTTGTGTCACACCAGCTCCAATCTCAAACTGGCCTTCACTTTAACCCATGTCCCTCATAGACCCCATTTCAAGCCTATCAAAGACCTGTTGATCTCTCTTGGTAGGTAGAGTCTATTAGTGGAGATAGTTTGGATAAGCATGCATATGAGATAGACAATATTTAAACTCAAATGAGACCTTTGGCCAAGTAATGTGTATGTGCCTATCTGAAGTGCAACAATTCTTGCTTAAATAGGAATGATTCCCGAGTTTAGTATGGTAACTAGGGTTGTCATGTTATGGATATGTTAATTTGGAAAATCAAGTCCTGAGGTACATTGACATTGATTTGGCAAAGTCAACATTTGATTTCAAAATCAAAATTCAAAAAAAAAAAAGAGTTTTACCATACAAAGACTTCAAGTTAAGGGAAGTATGTTGAACCTCCAAAGGACACATTGGGCAAAGGAAATGATTATTGGCAAGGTCATGAAGAAACTACCAACCGACATGCTAAAACATAGTTTGAAATAGATGAATCCTTGACTTTGCTGCTTGGGGTCTCCACCACTCATGTTCTCAACATCTTGAAGATAAAAGCCACAAATGCAAAGCTTTCAATCATTCCAATACAAGGCTTGAACGAGCATTAAAAAGGTACCAATGAGAACACTTTTGTTAATCACCTCGGTCTGTGAGTCGATGGAATGACTATAAGTATTATTCATGCATATCATGCATACATGAGCATATCACATCGCACATTCTTGTCTTGTATTGTCTATTCCTTGTGAAAATGAACAGCAAACACCCTGCGAAGTAAAGAATCAAAAGAAGATATTAAATCAAGGGGGCGTGGAAAGCCTTTTCTCTTGTGGAAGCTCCAGTCATTTTGCAAAGAGAAGAAGTACGTGTTTGTGCAAAGAACTAGATAGCAAAAACATCAATCAGAGCTCGCATAGAAAAATCTTTGGTTTGAGCCTATACAGGGGACAAAGTTTCTCCTTTTCAATTTTTGAAGTTTATATACCAAACATTTTTTAACTGACTTGTAAATATTTTGCCACGCGGGGGCAAGGAGAGGATACAAGGTCCAATTAAAAATAGCTGAATTTTTGCAAAAAGGAAGAACAAAAGAATGGAACATTAGAACTCTCAAAAGAATGAAGATGCAAAAGACAAAAGATCAGTCCAGCTAAAAAAGCTGAAGCAAGGGTAAAGACCCGGAATCCAAAGGATGAAGATCCATTTACAAGGGTGAAGACCCAATCTGCAAGGATGAAGATCCATTTGTAAGGGTGAAGACCCAAACTCCAAGGATGATCCATTTGCAAGGGTGAAGATCCGATCTCAAAGGATGAAATCCATTTTTCAAGGGTGAAGACCCGATCTCAAAGGATGAAGATCCATTTTCAAGGGTGAAGACCTGATCTCAAAGGATGAAGATCCATTTTTCAAGGGTAAAGACCCGATCTCAAAGAATGAAGATCCATTTTCAAAGGTGAAAACCTGATCTCAAAGGATGAAGATCCATTATGAGGGTGAAGAACCACCATGCATAGAGTAGCCGGAGTAGTCAGACTTCTCAACTGATAAAAGGTTAGTCAAATACAATCTCGGGTCCAAGTACCCAATCCTGGGTCTAAGTACCCAAATTCTGTCTAGTCTCGGGTCCAAGTACCCAATCCTGGGTCCAAGTTCCCAAATCCAATTTAGGTTTGAGTATCCCAATCAAGTTTAGGATCGAGTATCCAAATCCAGTTTAGGATCGAGTATCCAAATCCAAGTCCAGTTTAGGATCGAGTATCCCAATCCAATTTAGGATCGAGTATCCAAATCCAGTTAGGATCGAGTATCCCAATCCAATTTAGGATCGAGCATCCAAATCTAGTTAGGATCGAGTATCCCAATCCAGTTAGGATCGAGAATCCCAATCCAAATCTAGTTAAAATTGAGTATCCAAATTCAATTTAGGATCGAGTATCCAAATCTAGTTTAGGATTGAGTATCCAAATCTAATTTAGGATCGAGTATCCAAATCTAGTTTAGGATTGAGTATCCAAATCTAATTTAGGATCGAGTATCCAAATCCATTTTAGGATCGAGTATCCCAATCCAATTTAGGATCGAGTATCCAAAACTAGTTAGGATCGAGTATCCAAATCCAATTTAGGATCGAGAATCCAAATCCAGTTAGGATCGAGTATCCAAGTCCAATTTAGGATCGAGTATCCAAATCCAATTTAGGATCGAGTATCCAAATTAAGTTAGCATCGAGTATCCTAATCAAGTTAGGATCGAGTATCCCAATCCAATTTAGGATCGAGTATCCAAATCCAGTTTAGGATCGAGTATCCAAATCAGTATCGAAATCCAATTTAGGATCGAGTATCAAAATCCAATTTAGGATCGAGTATCCAAATTCAGTTACAATAGAGTATCCAAATCTAGTTTAGGATTGAGTATCCAAATCCAGTTATGATCAAGTATCCAAAGCCAATTTAGGATCGAGTATCCTAATCCAGTTTAGGATCGAGTATCCAAAGTCAATTTACGATCGAGTATCCTAATCCAGTTTAGGATCGAGAATCCAAAGCCAATTTAGGATCGAGTATCCCAATCCAATTTAGGATCGAGTATCCAAATCCAGTTTAGGATATAGTATCCAAATCCAGTTAGGATCGAGGATCCCAATCCAGTTTAGGATTGAGTATCCGAATCCAGTTAGGATCGAGTATCCAAATCCAGTTAGGATCGAGTATTCAAATTCAGTTTAGGATCGAGTATCCGAATCCAGTTAGGATTGAGTATCCGAGTCTAGTTTAGGATCGAGTATCCAAATCTTTCAGGTCCAGAACCCAAATTTTGCTTAGGTCCAGAACCTAGAATTATCCTTGAGTCCAGAACTCGAATCGGGTCCAGAACCCAAAACCTCAACAATCTCAAAAATTTAGTCTTATTGCTTTTCACTCTCTTTCACTAAAGTTTCAGATCATTCAAGCAGGGGGCAAACTGTAGACCCTTAATTTTTGACCCGGTCCGGTCCAATATATTTTATTTAGTCCAAAATAATTTTTGTGTTGTCTAAATATATTTTAATTGGTCCAAAATAATTTTTGTTATCTTAATTAAATAAGTTTTGCTTTAGTATCTAATTTTTATTAATAAAAAATAAAAATAAAAAAAATCGATGACGAAAAATCGTCGCCGAATGTCAGCGCCAACCCGTGGGCCTGCGGGCGAAATGGCTAGCAGGCCCATTTCACTTGCAGCTGGCTGCGGCAGCTTTTTTGCCAGCGCAATTTTTCCTGCGGCAGCTTTTTTTGCCGGTGCAATTTTTCCGCAGCAATTTTTTTTTTGCTAGCGAAATTTTCTGACGCAAATTTTTCCGAAGCCTAATATAATTAGGTTTCAGTTTCCTTTTCCTAATTAGGATTAAATACCGTGAATAACTAGAATAATATCATATATTCTTATATAAAAAGGGGGAGGAAATTGGAGGAAAATTGGACAGAAATTTGTGACCGAGAGTAAGAAGGAAAACTCTGAAACTTTAAAAATTCCTTCTGGCAGTAAATTGAATTGGACTTTGGAGGGAGCAAACAAGCAATTTAAAGGCAGCAAAGCTTGTCTTTGACCTTGTTTATCCAAGAAGCAATTTTTGGTGAAACTTACAAAATAAGGTTTGAATTCTTAATTTCTTTTATTTTGTCACAGTAGCTAGATCATACAATTGTTTCTTTTAATTTAAAAACCTAATAACCTCAATTCACCTTTTCTACAGTATGAAAATCTTAAATCGTTCCTTTATTTTCCAAAAAGTTTAAAGATATAAGTTTAATTTCTTCAAAACCCCAAAACTAAGATTTGCTTTCCAAATTATCAAAACTTTAAATTGTGTTTTGTTTCCTTCCAAAAGCCTTAAAAATATATTTTTTTCTCTTATAAACTTTAAATCGTTTTGTTTAAATTCATAAAACTTCATGAAATTGTCAATTGTCTTTCCAAATCCTAAAATAAAATTCATTACCCGAAACCCTCAATTCAAAAATTCTAAAACCCTAATTCAACTCCAAAACCTAAAATAGTGAACCCTAACCTCCTTAAAACCTTAAACCATAATTTTTTCTAAACCCTAATCCTTTAAAACTTTAAAAAATCATATAAACACAAATATTTAATTTTACACAGTAAGCTTGAAACCATAATTTGATGAGTAACCGTAAACCACAAATCAAAAGTATTTTGAAGAGCCCAAACTCTAAATTCATGATTTTACATCTCAAACCCTAATTTGGTTAATCAAAGAATTTTATCAACCTTTTAAAACATAAAATCTTAATATATTTTAATTCCATAAAAAACTCACAGTAGCCATTATTTAGACTTTTATTTGCTTTGTTCAATTCTATATCTGATTATGCTTTGATTTATTTTATATGCTTTAATTTATTTAAGTTCAATATTTGTTTTATTTAATTTATGATGGATGTATGTTTACTTTCTATTGATGTTTAATACCTTTGATGAATGATTTATTTATGATGAATGGTTACTTACTTTTATCAATTTATTTAGATTTCCAAATGTTGTAAGAGGTATGTTTCCACTTGGTGGGTACCTCATTAGTTAAATATCATGTAATTTAAATTGCTTTTCTATTTTAGAACCAATGTAAAGGACATGTTTCTACCTTTCGGTGGGTGTCCTATTTAGGCATAAGATGTAAGGACATGTTTCCATCCTCAGATGGGTGTCCATTTATTTGATTTGTTTGGACATTACTTTGATTTTAATATAATGATGCTTTCTTTTAATTATTGTGTGTAATATGGATAATGTTATTATATTTAAGAATTTTATAATATTAAGACCTGTAAAGGAGGTCGGTTCCAATGAACCAGGCATTGTGGGGGTGCTGGGCCATTTCTCACCTTCCCCATACGTGCCCAACTTTTCGAACCCATTATGGGGTTGGGGATTCCTTAGGAATCGAGTCATCCACCCCTTTCTTATTTCTCGGCCCGCTCGGGTGGTAACTCCATTTTCTCCAGATTTAGATCTGTGTTTTTGAGGGTGAAGAACCACAATGCATAGAACAGCTGGAGCAGTCAGACTTCTGAACTGATAAAAGGTTAGTCAAACTCAATCTAGTGTCCAAGTACCCAATCCCGGGTCCAAGTACCCAAATTCAATCTATTCTCGGGTCCAAGCACCCAAAACAAATTCAAATAACCATCTCATTAAAAACTAAGTCTTATTGCTTTTCACTCTCTTTTACTAAAGTCTCAGATCGTTCAAGCAGGGGGCAAACTGTAGACCCTTAATTTTTGACCCGGTCCTGTCCAATATATTTTAATTAGTCTAAAATAATTTTTGTGTTATCTTAATTAAATAATATTTGTTTTAGTATTTATTTTTTATAATTTTTAAAAATTATCATAATAATAAAAAAAAATAATAATAATAAATAAATAAAAATAAAATCGGCGACAAAAAAAATTCGTCGCCAAAAACAGTGGACGAAATGGCCCGCAGCCCGCCCCTCTCAATTTTTTTATACTTAGTTCCTCGCAGCAGCCCGCAATAGCTTTTTTGCCAGTGAAATTTTTTCGACGCAATTTTTTTGAAACCAAATTCTATTTTGTTTCAGTTTTCTTTTCCTAATTAAATACAGTTTCCTTAAACAATTAAAATTAATCATCTAAATTTCTTATAAATGAGACTAAAAAACACAGAAAGGAAAAGGGAAGGGATCGGACTTTGGACTGGGACTTAGATTTTGAACTGGTACTTTACAAATTGATCAGAGTTTTTAGAAGAGAAGAAGGAAGCAAGCAATCAAGCTATCAAAGGTAGCAACCTTGCCTTTGTATTTGTTCATCCAGAAAGCAACTTTTTGGTGAATCAACAAACGGAGGTTTGAATCTTTATTTTCTTTATTTATTTCTTCACAGTAGCTTTTTTTTCTTTGATTCATAAGAATATACACACAAATCTTTGATATATAAATATGTAGTAACATTGGTCTTTGTTTCAATAACATAAATAATTTCTTCTGTTTCTAAATACCTTAAAAACCCTAATTCTTTTCTTTTATTTCCAAAAACCTTAAATTATTCCTTTTATTTCCAAAAACCCTAAAAAATACTTTTCTGTTTCGAAAAACCTTAAATCATTTTGCTTATTTCCAAAAACTTTATAAAAACTCTAAACTATTTTCTCAAATCCTAAAATCAGACATAATTTTCAAAACACCAAAAACCCTAATTCTCTCAAAATCAAAACAGTAAACCCTAAATTTTCCTAAACCCTAATTCATTGAATTTAAAACCTCAAACTAGTTAATTTAAACCCTAAAATCTTAATTTTCAACACCAAAACTTACAACCCTAAAAACCAATTTCCAAAATTTTCTAGGGCGCTGCCCCCTTGGCCCCCGCCAGCTAATCGGCTAGCGGGACCACTGTATGGGCTCGTCGAAGGGGTCAATATTCATTTGTGTATTATGAGTCCGTGTATTTAACTTTCCTTTTTCCAAAGCCCTAATTTAGTAACTAAAATTCTAAAATCCTATTTTAAGATGCGAACCCTAAATTATAAATTTACTGCTTTATTTAATTTTAGATTTAATTATGTAGTTTATTATATGCTTTGATTTATTTAATTTCAATGCTTGATTTATTTAATTTATCATGGATGAACGCTTATTATATATTTTGATTAATGTTTAATATCTTAGTAAACCCTAAATTTTCCTAAACCCTAAACCCTAAAATATGGTTTTTGAATAAGATACATGCTTTGGCACTGGCAGTTTTTGATCTTTGATAAGGTATATTATGCTGTGTTTCCAGATATAGGTAGTGATGGCATCTCAATCACGTCAATCCATAGAAGCTGAGAGTGTAGCTCTTGAGGAGGGTAGAGATGGAGCTAGGATTGAGATAGCTAGAGAGGCACCTGCTCCTGTACCAGAGAGACCAGCTACTGATGAGATTCCGCCGGTTTGGTTACGACATATGGTAGAATTGTTAAGGTAGGCTCCAGTGCAGTAGCCACCCCCGCAACCACATCCACAAGTACCGATGAGGCAACATGATAAGTTGAGGAAGTTTGGAGCTGAGGATTTCTTTGGTACTACAGATCCTGCAGTAGCTGAGCAGTGGCTTGATAGAGTTTAGAGGGTATTCATTCAGCTGCAGGCTACTTCTGAAGAGAAATTTGACTATGCTAGATCACTTCTGCAGAGAGATGCTTATGATTGGTGGAAGATGGTTCCACATGCAATGGATGATCCACCGACCCTAACTTATGGTGATTTTCTGCTAGAGTTTGAGCAGAAGTATACTCTGAGGGAGTATAAAGATGCAAAGAAGATGGAATTCTTGAGTTTGAGACAGGATAACCAGACAGTGACAGAGTATGAGATAGAGTTTATCCGATTGAGTCATTATGTCCATGGGATTATTTCAGATGAGATAGACCGGTGTCGAAGATTTGAGGAGGGGTTGAGACCCTCTATTATGTGTATTCTTGCTGGTTCCCAATACCAAGTTTTTTCTCAGTTGGTTGCAGTTGCCAGAAGTGTTGAGAGAGCACAGGGTATTGCAGCAGCTATTACTAAGGAGGAGACTAGAGTTAGGAGACCCCAATTTGAGGCAAAGTCTTCATCTATGAAGAGAGGAAGCTATTTTTTGAGAGTCAGTAGGAACCAGAGGCAGTCTGGTAGGTCAGTTAAGTATTAGAGGCAGAGATCGAGACCTACAATTTCTGTAGCTAGTACTCTGACTCCAGTGGTTCATAGGTCTGCTCCACATACATGTGTTCATTGTGGTAGGGCACATGGAGGTGCTTGTTGGAAGACGGGTGGACCAGGAGTATGTTTTAGATGTGGGTCACCAGATCATTTCATCAAAGATTGCCCTAAGCTACCGGAGGATAGACAAACTCATACTGCAGTTTCTAAACCTAGTGTCAGCAGAGGAGGTCGAGGGGGCAGAGTTTTTAGTAGAGGTGGTAGACCCAGGATTAGTCAGAGAGGAGGCTCTACATTTGGAGGCAGTAGGGCAATGAGGCTGGGCCATCTCATCGAGTGTATGTGATGCAGAGGCAGCCAGATGCTTCAGCCATCATTGCGGGTATATTTTCTTTATTTGGCATTTCAGTTCTTGCTCTAATTGATCCCGGATCTACTCATTCATGCATAAGTGCATCTATCTTGCCTGTGTCTGAATTGCATTTTGAGTCCCTAGGATTTGATGTCTTGGTGACAAATCCTTTAGGGCATAGTGTTGTAGTTAGCAAGGTGCACTTATATATGTTGTAATTAAATATTATCTTCCAAGAAATTAAATATTATAATAATATAAATATCATCTTCCACTTATATTTAATTTCTATTTTTAAATAAACAAAAATATTATTTGACCACTCTACTTGTTGACTTGTATATGTTGTATATATCCCTATATATACAACATATACACACTCCTTCTTTTATCTTCTCACTTAATCAAATATACACTTAACTTTAATTCCATTACAACAATAAGCATTCCAAAATTTTAGGGCATCATTTGGGATATTACAATTCTCCCCTTTTATAAATAAATTTCATCCTCGAAATTACCTGATCTTAAGTCTGAAATAGCTGGGGATACTAATCTTGCATCACTTGCTCACTCTCCCAAGTTGTCTCTTCCTTAGCATGATTCTTCCAAAGAACCTTCACAAGTGGCACTTTCTTATTTCTCAACTCTTTCACTTCATGTGCCAAAATAGCCATTGGTTCTTCTTTAAAAGTTAGATCCAGACTCACGTCAATAGTTTCTACTGACAAAATATGAGATGGGTCTGACCTGTACCTCTGCAGCATAGAAACATGGAAGACATTGTGAATTTGATCCAACTCAGGTGGCAAAGCGAGTCGATAGGCAAATGGTCCAATTCTTTCCAATACCTCATAAGGTCCAATGAAACGAGGACTCAATTTCCCTTTGCGGCCAAATCTCAAAATTCTCTTCCAAGGAGACACTTTCAAAAATACTTTATCTCTAACATTGAATTCTATGTCTCTCCTCTTCAAATCTGAATAGGATTTCTGTCGGTCTGAAGCTGCTTGACTTTCTCTTCACTTTCTCTTTTATCAAATTGAGACCAACCAAGCCCAACCTAGCTTTAAGGGATTGTTACTTTTAGGCATGCCACCAACAACAAAACTCTAAAAATTGATTAATATATTAGGCACACAATTCTTTCATTATTTCATTATCAAATCCTTTCTCAATTTCTCATGATCATCATAAGCACAATGCCTCAAACATCTCATTTAAATCAATATAGCCATCACCAATAGCTTTACATATCATCATTAGAATATACATAACAAATTACATTGTTCATATATTTTGAATCCTCAACATATATTTCAAATGGTTCACATAATGCAATTCATAGCACCATTCTCATATATCAACAATAAAATAGGTAACCTAACACATTTTCCAACCAAATGTGTTAAGTCCCAAAGTCATGTAAATGTATGCAATCATGTAAGGTTTGTACTTGCCTCTAAGAGCAACAAACACCAATCTAACAACCTCTTCTTTCAAGAATCCTTCAATACTTGGATTGGTTGCCTCAAATCTCTTCAAAACCTAATCCAAAGGTGATTATACATACTCACTTAGTGATACACAGAAGAAAATGAGGATAAGAACTAACTAGGGCAAACTCCACACATGACAGGCTCAACAAAGCAGGCGTGTCCCTGGCCGTGCCCTAAACTCACAACACAGAATCTTTGACACACTCAGTGACATGGGTATGTCACTGCACGTGTCAATTCTCCAACAACACAGAAGCTGTGACGCTCTCAGTGACATGGGCGTGTCACTGGACGTGCCAATCCTCCAACAACACAGAAGCTGTGACACGCTCAGTGACATGGGCGTGTCACTGGATGTGCCAATCCTCCATCAACATAAAAGCTGTGACACGCTCAGTGACATGGGCGTGTCACTGGACGTGTCAATCCTTCACTAACACAGAAGCCGTGACATGCTCAGTGACATGGGTGTGTCACAGGATGTGTCAATCCTCCAACAATATAGAAGCGATGAGACGCTCAGTGACATGGGCATGTCACTGGACATGTCAACAACCCAGAAAATAGAACCAATGACAAGCCCAAAGACATGGCCATGTTACTGAGCGTATCAGGCCAAAAACCCTGAAATCGACACAAACATACCATATCCAACAAATATCTTTCTTTTACTCTTTTCCACTCTAAAAAAACTTAACCAAAACCATCAATATACCATAATAAACTTGCATAACATCAATATAACTCAATTACATGCATCAACACACAAACACAACCATATTTCACAACTCTTGTTTTCTTCACCAAACTTAACATTGTCTTCAATCCAACCCCAAAATCATAGTCAATTAGACCAAAAAACCTCAAACATATCAAAATCAACCATACACACAACTACACCAACCATCCACCAAACTCAAATACACAAACTCCAAAAGAACACAAAGAAACAAGTTGAAAACTAACCAAAGTGAAGAAAATCCTTAAAACTCCAACTTGATCTCTTGAAATCCTTCAATTGCTTGATTTAGGAATCAACAAAACCTCTCTTTCCCTTTGGCAATGGTGATGGCCGGCTCTTGGAGAATAAAGAAGAAGATGAAGATGAGCTTCCCTCAAGTCAAAGCCAATCTCCTCTCTTAACCACAAAAAAACTCTCTTTAATCTCAACCAAGCAATTAAATATTATAATAATATAAATATCATCTTCAACTTATATTTAATTTTTATTTTTAAATAAACAAAAATATCATTTGACCACTCTACTTGTTGACTTGTATATGTTGTATATATCCCTATATATACAACATATAAACACTCCTTCTTTTATCTTCTCACTTAATCAAATATACACTTAACATTTAATTCCATTACAATAATAAGCATTCCAAAATTTTAAGGTATCATTTGGGATATTACATCAATTTTCCCAAATTAATATGTCTATAGCATGACAACCCTAGTTACCATACTAAACTTAGGAATCATTTCCATTTAAGCAAGAACTATTGCACTTTAGATAGGCACATACACATTACTTGGCCAAAGGTCTCATTAAGTTTAAATATTATCTATCTTATATGCATGCTTATTCAAATAATCTCCACTAATAGACTCCACCTACCAAAGAGATCAACATGTATTTAATAGGCTTCAAATGGGGTCTATAAGGGAGATGGTTTAACTGAAGGCCATTTTTAAATTAGAGCTAATGTGATACTGCTGACAAACCCTCGCAATATAAACTTCCTTGTTGGAACTGTACATTGTTGGAAGCATTCTTAAATTCCAAGCACCATTTTCTTCTTCTACGTTTCCTATTATATAGCTTCATGAATAGAGCTTGAATGTTCTTCCACTATTCGGTAGAATTCTTAATCTTTTCCTTTTGTAAAAACTCAAGACTATTATTCTGTCCTTTTTCCCTTTTGAATATCAAGTATCAAAACATTCAAGATTATGGACTTGAAGTTGTGTTGGATAAAATGAAAGATGGTCTTTCTCTTATTTCTCTAATTTTATTTGAGTCTTTGGTTGAGCTAGACCAAGGAAGTCTTTTGCTGCTTCAGATAAAAGAAACTCTGTTGGCTTTCTGTTTTATTAGTTTTTGTCATAGAATTTTATCTTATTTATTATGATGATTATTGTTTTATTTAGGTATTTTGGTAGCTTTAATATGTTTATTTAGTGTTTTCGTCAATTTTGGTAGTTTTAATTTATTTCAGTGTTTATGTCATTTTTGTTCTAGTTTTTAGTTTGGTGTTTATTTGTTGTTGGTTAATGTTTATTTGATTCTTGTTTAAAGTTTGTTTAAGTGTTTATTTTAGGTTAATAAGCAAACATCATGTTAAGGGCAAAACTAAAGACAAGAGAGGAAGGAAAAAGCAAGGAACCAAGTGAGGAAGAAAACAATAGACAGTAGCTGACACACTCAAGGGACATGGCCAAGCTTGTGGCCGTGTCCCATACCAAGATAAGAAGAAGTCCAAAAGATCAAAAGGAGATACACTCAAGGGACACGGCCAAGCTTGTGGCCGTGTCCCTCCAAATACCTCAGACAAGGCCAAGCTCACCTAAGCTTGGCCGTGCCACATACTCAACTCCAAAGAAAAGAAAGAAAGAAAGAAAGGAAGAGTCAGTGAGGGACACGGCCAAATGGCTTGGCCGTGTCCCATGGAAATCAAGAGACACGGCCAAGTCAACCTTAGCTTGGCCGTGTCACCTAATGGAAAGCAAGAAAAAAACCATGAAACACGGCCAAGCTCACCCAAGCTTGGCCGTGTCACCCTTAATGTCTATTTAAGTTCTTTCGCATGACAAAGAAAGGCGGGACGGCTAGGGTTTAAGTTAGAGAAAAGAAAAGAGAAGAAGAAGGAAAACATAATTAGGGATGAGGAGAGAGTGACACTCTCCTTGCCCCTCATCTTCATCCTCCATCTTCTTTTTCTCCATCTTCCATTGATAAGATCATTGAGGCTCTTTGGGATAAGTTGGGTTAACAAGCTCTTGAAGGTTGAAAAGCTTCATTGAAAGGATTGGTGACTTGAGAAAGCTCCATTCTATATTCCAAAGGCACAATCAATTGAATGGTTGGTGACTTGAGAAAGCTCCATTCCACATTACAAAGGGAAATCAACCATTGAAGAGGGCTTGAGTTCTTCATCAAATACATCAAGTGGAGCTAGGAGGAAGACTAGCAATCCTACTCTTGGCATCTTTACAAGGGGTTTTTCTATTCTCTCTTTTAATTCATTTCAATATTGTTTTTGTTGTATTAAGAGAATTGATATTGCAATGAACAATTTGTATTTGACTTATATTGAGTTGAATGAATATTTTAATTGATGATGTTGAGCTAAAAACCCATGCTTAAGGTTTGTAGTATATTTGATTGAATGCTTTGATTTGATATTTCCATTGATGTATCTTGTGTTGGTTGATTGCATTGGATTGCATGCTAGGTTGATAGATTAGCTACCTATTGATCTCTAGATATTGAATGAAGGACCAAGAGGTGAAATTCGATATAGGAATTATGAAATTGACTACCCTATGAATGAATTAGAAATATAAGTTCTAGGGTTTATTAATTTGCAAATGTAAAAGAATTGGTCATTATTAATTCATGAATGTGAGAACTAATGGATTGGTAATTGACTAATTAACCTTAAGGGATAAATTAATTACAAGGTTATGTTAATGGATAATTGAGAATTGAGCTTTGATTGAATGGACCTATATCCCTAGGAACTTTTCCAAGAATCGATTTGATCTTGTACACTCATCACACACTTCAACCCTACACACGTTAATTTTAGGTTTAAATTGTTTTTTTGCATTCCAAACAACAAACTCTCGCTTTTAATTTAATTGCTTTAATCAAGCTATTACGAACCACACCTTCTTGGGGAAACGACCTTGGGGCAATCACCATTGCTACAGCTACCTCGTATACTTGCGAGTACCGCTTTGTAGTAATACTTAATTCGAGCGCAACAAGTTTTTGGCGCTGCTGCCGGGGAAGGCTATCGCAGTAGTAATAGTTTGATTTTTCTTTTCATTGTTTGTTTATTTTATGTGAATTGTTTGTTTGTTTTATTTTTCTTTCAATTTAATTATTTGTTTGTTTTATTTAAGTTGCTAAGTGCCTTGTGTAAATATGCAATTTTGAAGGTACGCAGGGGTTTATGACGATAACCCTGATTCTGACATGGCATGGCATTTAGCAGAATTAACGAACCAACTTAAGATGCTAAATGCAAGAGGACAAACACCTATGCCTACTTGTGAAGTATGTTCAGCATGTGGCATTGCAGGACATAGCGCAAACATGTGTTCATTTGGTTATGGACAATATCAAGAGAGGCAAGAGGAAGAATATGCCTATGACAGTTTCCAGCAAATGGGTGGTAATGATACATGCCCCAGACCTTATAATTCAAGATGGGGAAGCCACCCAAATTTTTCTTGGGAAAACCAGCAGCACATTCCACCTCCAAATTTTTTTCAACCTTACCAAAGAAGTTCTTACTCTCAAGAACAATATTCAAATCAAGAGTACCTTAAGCGACCGACATTATAAGATAGTTTGAATGCCTTCATTCAAATTAGCGCGCAAAATCAAAGTAAACTTAAGGAACCCACTTTGGAAGATAGTTTGAATGCCTTCATTCAAATTAGCTCACAAAACCATGATAAATTCGAGAAATCCACAGTGGAAGATGATTTGAATGCTTACCTTCAAATTAGTGCAGAAATTCAGGAGGGAAGCAATGAGAAGTTTGATTCTTTAGAGGAATCATTGAAGAGGGTGGAAATGCAACTTGGGCAATTGGCTCATCAACTCCAAGCACACCAAGAGGAGGAATTTCCTAGCCAATTGGAGCAAATAGAGGTAATAAAATTTTTTAAGAATAAACAGGTGATATATAATGATTTTTGTGATTCCTTTGATGCAGGAACTAACAACGAAGAAGATGGCAAGGAAATGCAATCAAACATAGAGGAGTTAATTCAATCAAAGGAGGAGGAGAATTTGGAAGCATCGACTTTGACAAAATTGCATGAACCTCCAAATCCTTGTATGCCACAAATCTCATTCCCAAGTAAGCTGAATACAGAGAAACAAGGTATGTAACTTTCTGAACTCCATGACATGCCCTATAGTGAAGACAGTGTAGATAAGCTTGAGGTGGCCATGACCATAGAAGTAGAGCCTAATTCTTCCAAATTAGAAATTGATGAGAGCAATTTACTAGAGAATAATGAGATTGTTGAGGGAGAACTTCAAATTGCTAAAGAGAATGTAGAACACATTCAACCAAACTTGGTTGAACTTAAAAAGACCCCAGGAATTTTGAAAGATGTTTTGGTTGGGGAATACAGTATGCAACAAGTTATCATCTCTCCCACTCTTGGTGGTGAGAATGAGCAAAAACCATATAAAACCATGTTACAAACTGAAAAAGGTTCTTACTACGTCCCTATAACATTAAAAAATCAAGCTAAGACAACCCTCACATGTTCTTTTTGGATAATTGCTCCCCTAAGAATGCTACCTAGGCTTTTCAATACATTGGGCACTTTTTAAAGTTGCATGGTGTTCATCCTCTTAGTCATGGGCTCCAATTTCATTATGGGTGGAAGGAGCCCCACACATCGTATATGGGAACGATGGAAATCAGGTATCATCTAAACTCTGTCTGTAGTATGCATGCTCAGATAGAGGACAATGTGAATTTTTAAGTGTGGGGTGCATTTGGTGTTTTATGTTTTTACTTTTAATTGCATTTTGTTTTTTCGTGTTTTTACCTTTAATTTGTTAACTTTAATTTGTTTTTATTTAAGTTTTAGTTAATGTTCTTAATGTTTTTCTTTGAATAAATGAATTTTGAAAAGTTCAATTGTTATAAAATTGTTGATTGATGACCTTTGAATTTTTGAAGCATGAATTTGAGAATTGAGTAGAATTGGTGCTTATTGTCAATTTTTTTTTTGGTTTTTCCTTGCATTGCCATTAACCTAGTGAGGAATTGAGCCATCAACTTATCATTCTTATTGTAATATCCCAAAGCGTGCCCTAGGAGTTTTGATATAATTGTTGTTTTATTTGAATTAAAGTGTATATGTGTAATTGGAAAGAGAAAAGAATTTAAAAGAGAGTGTATATGTTGTATATATGGAAATATATATAACATATACACAAGTCAAATGGATGGTCGAAGGAAGAAGATATTTATTTTGTTAATTATGAAATTACTAAAAAGGGCATGTAAGTGAAAGGAAGTTAAAACAAATAGAAGAGGGTATTTATGTAATTTCTTATTTTGGAATGCTTGGTGGAGGTTTAAAGAGATGAGAAGTTTGACTTTGCTTCATTTTCTTCTTCTTTCCTTTTCCTTTGTTGGCCGGCCATCCTAAGCAAGAGTGAGTTTGTGTTTAAAGCTCAAAAATTGAAGGAGTTTTCTAGTGATTAAGTGGAAATCCAAGAAGTCTCATTATTTTGGTAAGTTCTCTCTTGGTTTCTCTTGTTTTATTTTAAGTTGTGTATGAGTTTGATTGTGGATAATTGAAAGTGGGGTTGTGTTAATGGTAGTATGTTGGTGTTTGTTTGATTTAATTGATTGTGGTGTTGGTTTTGAATGGAAAATAAAAAGTTAGATTGATGTTGGTATTGGAAGAGTAAGAGTGAGGTTGGTTTTAGGGTTTTGAAGTGGTAAGTGATGTTTAACTTGAGTTTGATCAATTATTTTCATAGATCTTCATGTTGTTTGTGTTTGTTGGAGTTGTAAGCCTAGAATAAGTGAATTTGGTCAGAAACAGAAGCATCTTGGATGCCACGCCCGTGGCCCTTGGCTGCCATGACCGTGGCCATTTGTAACCATGGCCGTGGAGGTTTGGAGCAAGGGAGGCAGAATCATTTTCTAACCCACGCCCGTGGGGGTTGGGAGGCCACGGCCATGGGCCCTAGTTAGGAGATGTTGATTTGTAATTTGTGATTTAAGGGTCTAGTAAGGGGTTATTAAGTGAATATTTGCATTGGAATTGATGTATTTTATCATTTTTGGATTAGGTCTTGAAGAAGATAATTTGCCCTAATTCAAGTGGTGAAGAAGTGTTGGAAGAGGAAGTGTGTAGATTGGTGTGAGTGGTGCACAAGGTAAGTACAAACTACAATATTGTATACATTCATATGATGTTGAGACTTAAAACACAATTGATTGTAAATGTGTTAAGAAATCTATTGCATTGTTGATGCATATTAATAATGTTATGTTTGGTATAGTGTGAAGATTGTGATGAGCATATAAAATGTATGTTAATGTAATTGGTTATGTACATTTAAATAATGAATTGAGATATAATGAAATGTAAACCAATGTAGTTGGTTATAATGATGTAAATAAGATGATTGAAGTATGTTTGTCTATATGATGATGAAATGAAATATGAAATGTGAAAGATATGATGTTATGATGAATTTTCTTAATGTGAGTTGAAATGATATGAGATATGAGGCCATAGTTGTTGGCTATGATAATGTAAATGAAACATAATTGAGGCATATTTGCCTAGTTGATTATGGAATATGATATGAGAAATGAAATGAAAATAGAATGATAAAGAGATAAATGAAAAGATTGTGTGTCTAATGTGTTATTCAACCTTCAGAGTGCTGGGTTTGGCGGCATGCCTATAAAGTACTGGATAGGTGAAAAGACCGGGTCGTAAGCCAAATTCAGTTGATAAATGTGAAATGTGATGTTTTTGGGGTGAAAAGACTGGGTCGTAAGCCTCAAAAACAGTAACAGTCTAGCCGGGTTGAGGATCTCCTCGAGTATAGCCGGGTTGAGGTACAAGAGACTGGGTCTGTTACATCCATGGATAGAGTTATGTATATGTTGCCTACGGATGATTATGATTATAGACCAAAACAGTAACTCTAAACTTTGAATAACATATTAGTTTCTTTTTGGGCGCATGCTTGTGTTTGTTTAATTGTGATTCTTGAAAGATGAAACAAATGAAGATTTCGATAAGTTATTGAAGAATGTGAGATTTATCAAATAGTATTCCTTTGAATTTTTTTTGAAACTTGATTGTATGACATTAGCATGGCATTGAAACATAATGATATTGTAGTTTGTACCACTAAGCCGTTGGCTTAGCGTGAGTGTGATTCATCGCGCAGGTGACAGGGAAGAACCGGAGAGTTCCTCTAGGCCGAGTAGAATCTAGATCTTGAAGTGTTGAGAGTGAAGCTTACAGATCAAAGACATACTGCCAAACATGTATATATTTTCTATTTTGTAAAATTTGAGTTTTGATGTATATGTATTTGTAAATATTTGTTATATTTTCGGCTGCATTTTGTATAAATATTGTGTTTTATAAATTTCCTTAAATGTTTTAAAATTGTTATTATAAGTCAAAAGGATGGTTTGTGTGTTTTGTAAACCGTGGCATTTCTATATTCAGTATATGTATATTACAATCGTATAAGCATGTTGTGTACGTATACGGGGTATAGGGGTGTTACAATTGTTTTGGTATCAGAGCCTAGGTTTGAGATCTCAACCTAGGTGAATTGTAAGAAAAAGAAAATTTTGATTTTTAAAGTGGGTTTTTGAGTAAAATACATGTCTTGGTATGGCAGTCTTTGATCTTTAATGAGGAATATTCTGCTGTGTTTGCAGATATAGGTAGTAATGGAGTTCCATTCACGTCAGACTATAGAAGGAAGTGCTGAGAGTGTAGCTCCAGGAGAGAGTAGAGATGGAGCTAGAGTTGATAGAATTAGTGAGGCACCTGTTTCTGTGCCAGAGAGATCAACTGTAGAGGAGGGTCCACCGGGTTGGTTAAGGCATGTGATAGAACTATTGAGGCCAGCTCCAGTGCAGCCACCACCACCACAGCCTCAGGTGCCAGTAAGACATTATGATAAGTTGAGGAAATACGGGGCTAAGGATTTCTTGGGCACTTTTGATCCTGCAGTGGCTGAGTAGTGGTTGGATAAAGTGCAGAGAATATTTATCCAGTTGCAAGCTACTTCAGATGAGAAATTTGACTATGCCAGATCCCTCCTACAGAAAGATGCCTATGACTGGTGGAAGACTGTTCCTCATGCCATGGATGATCCACCTATATTATCATATGGTGATTTCCTGAGGGAGTTCGAGCAGAAGTATACTCCGAGGGAGTATAATGATATTAAGAAGATGGAATTCTTGAATTTGAGGCAAGACAACCGGACGGTAACAGAATATGAGATTGAGTACATCCGGTTGAGTCGTTATACTGGGGGAATTATCTCTGATGAAATAGATCGGTGCAGAAGATTTGAGGAGGGATCTACTCCACCTACATGTGAGCTTTGTGGTAGAAACCATGTGGGTGTTTGCTGGAAGATTAGTAGATCAGCTGTGTGTTTCAGGTGTGGATCGCCTGATCATTTTATTAGGGAGTGTCCTGAGATGCCAGAGCACAGGCAGGCTGAGTCTGCAGTTTCTCGACCCAGTGTTAGTAGAGGTGGTCGAGGGGGCAGAAGTTTCAGTAGAGGTGGTCGACCCGGGTTTAGTTAGAGAGGAGGATCATCATCCGGAGGTAGTAGGCCAGAGGAGACCAGATCGTCTCAGAGGGTATATGTGATGCAGAGGCAGCCAGATGCTTCAACAGTTATAGCGGGTACATTTTCTTTATTTGGCATTTAAGTACTTGCTTTAATTGATCCAGGATCTACTCATTCATACATAAGTGCATCCATATTGCCTGTGTCTGAATTGCATTCAGAATCCTTAGGATTTGATGTTTTGGTGACAAATCCTTTAGGACATAGTGTGGTTGTTAGTAAGGTACACCGTGATAGTGCAGTTGTGGTGCAAGGTGAGGAGTTTCTTAGTGATCTGATTGAAATGCCTTTTAAAGAATATGATTTGATCTTAGGCATGGATTGGCTGTCTAAGCATGGAGCTGTGGTAGATTGTCAAAAAAAGTGTGTCATTTTGAGAACCAGTGATGGTAGGAGGGTGATAGTATCTAGTGAGCAGAGACAACTTGCATCCTTGTTTGTATCAGCTATAACAGCTAGGAAATTGATTAGAAAAGGGTGTGAAGCTTATCTTGCTCATGTTGTGGATACTAGGGTAATAGGTTCTCAACTCGATAAAATATCCACAGTTGTAGATTTTCCGGATGTGTTTCCTGAGGAGTTGCTAGGGTTACCCCCTGAAAGAGAGGTTGAGTTTGGTATTGATTTGTTGCCTGGTACCACTCCCATCTCTATCACTCCTTATCGAATGGCACCAGCTGAACTGAGAGAGTTGAAGGTGCAGTTACAGAAGTTATTAGATAAAGGGTTTATTCGCCCTAGTGTTTCACCTTGGGGAGCTCCTGTGTTGTTTGTGAAGAAGAAAGATGGCACTATGAGGTTATGTGTTGATTATAGGCAATTGAACAAAGTGACTATTAAGAATAAATATCCTTTGCCTAGGATTGATGATCTCTTTGATTAATTGAAGGGAGCAGCAGTGTTTTCCAAGATTGATTTGAGATCCGGGTACCATCAGTTGAGGGTTAGAGCTGAAGATGTTCCTAAGACAGCTTTCCCCATAAGGTATGGGCATTATGAGTTTTTAGTAATGCCTTTTGGATTTACGAATGCACCTGCAGCTTTCATGGATTTGATGAATAGGGTGTTTAGGCCCTATCTGGATCAGTTTGTGGTCGTTTTCATTGATGATATTTTGGTGTATTCACGTAATAAGGAGGAGCATGACAAGCATCTTCGGATGGTATTACAGATTTTGAGAGAGAAGCAGTTGTATGCCAAGTTGTCAAAATGTGAGTTTTGGCTTGACCAAGTTACTTTTCTGGGTTATATAGTTTCAAAAGATGGTATAAGAGTTGATCCAAGTAAAGTTGAAGCTATTTTGAATTGGAGTTCACCAAAGTCAGTGACTGAAGTTAGAAGTTTTCTGGGCTTGGCAGGCTATTACCGAAGGTTTGTGAAAGGTTTTTCTTTGATAGCTACTCCACTCACAAGGTTGCTTCGGAAGGGAGTTAGATTTGTGTGGACGGATCAGTGTCAAGCTAGTTTTGAGCAGTTAAAAGAAATGTTGACTCAAGCACCTGTTCTTACTTTACCCGTGGAGGATAAACCTTATGTGATTTACAGTGATGCTTCACATAATGGTTTAGGATGTGTTTTGATGCAAGAGGGTAAAGTTATAGCTTATGCTTCTCGGCAGTTGAAGCTGCACGAGCTTAATTATCCGACTCATGATTTGGAGTTGGCGGCTATAGTGTTTGCTTTGAAGATTTGGCGACACTATTTATATGGGGAGAAATGTTTTATCTATACGGATCACAAAAGTTTGAAATATTTGGGTGTTCAGAAGGAGCTGAATCTTCGGCAAAGGCGGTGGTTAGAATTGAATAAAGACTACGACTGTTTGATTGATTATCATCCTGGTAAGGCAAATGTTGTTGCGGATGCCTTGAGTCGGAAGTCTTTGGCCAGTTTGGCTGTTTATTCGCTCTCGTTGCTTGTTGAGTTGAGAGCGTTACATGTTAGTTTTGAAGTATGTGTTGATGGTGCATTATTGGCTCAGCTGCAGTTGAGGCCAGTATTGTTGGATTAGATTAAGGACGCTCAGTTGGCTGATGAGAAAATTTAGAAGATTGTATCAGATTACCGAAATGGGGAGAGTCGAGATTTCTTGGTGAAAAGTGATGGTAGCCTTTGGTTTAAGGATAGGTTGTGAGTTCCTGATGATGATAGTTTGAGAAAGATTATTTTAGAGGAAGCACACTAATCAGTTTTTGCTATGCATCCTGGAAGTACAAAGATGTACCATGATTTGAAACAACACTACTGGTGGTCTGGTATGAAAAGAGATATAGCTGAATTTGTGTCCAAATGTCTTACTTGTCAGAGGGTGAAAGCTGAGCATCAAGTTCCAACAGGGTTGCTTCAACTTTTAACAGTGCCTGAATGGAAATGGGAGAGAGTAACAATGGATTTTGTGTCTGGGTTGCCATTGACTCAGAAGAAGCATGGTGCTATCTAGGTGATTGTTGATCGATTGACTAAGAGTTTAGGATTTTCTTCAAGTTAGAATGGATTATTCTCTTGAGAAATTGGTCGTGTAATATCCCTATGCTTGCCCTAGAAGTTTTGTATGTGGTTGTTGTTGTTGTTGTTGGTTTAAATTGAGAAAGAAAAGTATATGTATATGTGTTTTGGGAGAAATTTAGGGTTTAGAGACAAGTTTATATGTTGTGTATATGGTGATATATATAACATATAAGTTGGTCAAAGGGCTTGGTCAAGGGAAGAAGATATTTATATTGTTAAGTGTGAATTACCAAAGTGGGCAAGAGATAATTAAGGGAATTAAAATGTGTATGAGGGTGTTATAGTAATTTTCTTTTGGATGGGTATTTAATGAAGGTTGACTTTGTGTTTTCTTCATCATCATTTCTTCTTCTTCTTCTTGTGTTGGCCGGCTCACCATAGACAAAGGAAGACAAGAGAACCAAGCAAGGTTTTGATGTTTGTAGCTCAAAAGTTGAAGGAGATTTCAAGAAATCAAGTTGAGAAATTGTGGAATTTCTTCATTTAAGGTAAGAAATCTCTTGTTTTCTTTGGTTATTTTGAAGTGGTGTTGGATGTGAATTAGGGTTTGGTTGATTTTGTGATTTGGTGTGTTTGATATGTGTTTGCAAGTGTTAGAATTGATTTTAAGTTAAAAGATGGAATTGGTGTTGGTTTGGTTGTGAATATGGTAAGATTTGTGGAGGATGTTAGTGGAGAGTCAAGAGTGAAGTTGGAGTTAGGGTTTTGGAATGATTTGTGTTTAAATGTATTATGAATGTTTTGTGAAGTGATTCTTGTATTGAATTTGTGTTTAGAACATTGATTTCATTCATTTGAACCATGCTATATTGTGTATGATGAGTTGAAGTGCAATTAGAGGAGAGTTGTGCATTTTAGGGTTTTGGTGTTGGGTGACACGGCCAAGTCATGAAAATTTGGGAGTGTTGGATTGGTTTTTGAGAGACACGGCCGTGTCCCTTAGCCGTGTTCACTACTGGATGTTGGTGTTGGGAGACACGGCCACAAGCTTGGCCGTGTCCTATGCCCGTGTTTGCTACTGTCAAGTGAGGTTGAGAGACACGGCCACAAGCTTGGCCGTGTCCCTCAAAGGTGCTGCCCGTGTCCCTCCAATGTGTTGGTTAGGTTTTTATTTCTTTGTTCTAATTGCATTGTTTTGGTTTTTCAAGGGTAGGTTGGTCCCTAAACCTAACCCTAAACACTTTAAAAACACTTGAATCAATGAAAGATATAATCAAATGCATGTGTAAGGTCCTAAAATTATGAATCATATCAATTGTTCTTTGCCCTAATTGCATTGTTGAGATTGAACAATGTTATGTTATGCATTGTGAATGGTAATGTGTTTCATGAGTAATATACATTGAAATTGAAATGTATATCAAAGATGAAATGATAATTCAAATAAGACATGATATGAGATAATGTCATTGTGTTTGGCTATGATGATGCATTTGAAAGAAATAAGGCATGTTTGCCTAAATGTTGTTGAGAGTTGAGAATGGAAATGATAATTAAATAATAAATGATTTGTGTGGCTAATGTGTTATTCCATTTTCAGAGTTTGTTGTTGGTGGCATGCCTAATAAGTGTAACAATCTCTTGAAGTTAGGTTGGATTGAATCCTTGAAGCCTAATTGAGATGTTACCACCCTTGAAGCTAGGTTGGGTTAGTTCTTGAAGCCAAGTTGGGTAGAAGCTTAGCATGCTTTGCTCCCCTTGAAGCTTGGTTGAACTTAATCCTTGAAGCCTAGTTGGGTATATGATATTGATAAATGTGATAACAAAACCAAAGCATTAACTCTGAAAATTGAATGGCATATTAGTGTGTCTTGGGCCCATGCTTGTCTTTGTTTAGTGTTGATTATGAATGGTTAAATGAATATTAATGAGATATATGAAAAGATATTGAAATGTGATATGTAATATGAAAGTATGTTGTTAGTTTTGCATATATGATGTTATATGTATAATATGGATTGAGAAATGACATTGCATTGCACTAAGTCATATCATTTGCATGATTATCTTACTAAGCCGTTGGCTTAGCGCGATAGTGTTTAATCGCGCAGGTAATAGAGTTGATAGAGTTGAACCCGAGAGTTCATCAAGACCAAGTGAGAGTAGACCTTGAAGAATCCATTTTGGGAGCTTAAAGATCAGAGCAAACTTGCCAATCATGTATACTTCTTTATATTTTGTAAAGAAATGTTTAATATGTAAATATGTACATATTTTATAACTTCCGCTGTGTAATATTTAAATGTATATATATATATAACTAATATGTTTTGTTTTATAAGTAAATGATCTACTTTTCTATAATGTATAATGATAAGGGTATTGAATCAAGTTTAAAGTGTTTTGAATGTTAAGAAAACCGTAGCATCCCTATGTTTGGTGCACTTATGCTACATTGTTGTGGTTGTAGTGTGTGTGCATTGGATATGGGGGTGTTACAATTGTTTTGGTATCAGAGCCTAGGTTTGAGATTCTCAACCTAGGTAAAATGTAATAAAAAGAATATTTTACTTAAAAAGTTGGTTTTAAATAAAAATACATGTTTGGGATTGGCAACCTCTGATCTTTAATAAGATGTAGTATGTTGTGTTTGCAGTGTTAGGTGTTGATGGATCCTCATTTGAGACAGTCAGTTGAGGGTAGTGAGGAGAGCGTTGCTCCTGATGATGGAGCTAGGATTGATAGTGTTGAGGAGGCACCTGCTTCGGTGTCGGGTAGACCAGCTGGAGAGGAGGTTCCGCCAGCCTGGTTTAGACATATGATGGAAGTTATGAGGCAAGCACCAGTACAACCACAGCCACCACCTCCTCAGCCTTTGGTATCTGTGAGGCATTATGACAAATTAAGGAAGTATGGAGTGGAGGATTTTCTTGGTACTACTAACCCAGCTGTAGCAGAGCAGTGGCTTGACAAAGTATAGAGAATATTTGTTCAGTTGCAAGCCACTCCAGAGGAAAAGTTTGATTATGCAAGATCCTTGTTGCAGAAGGATGCATATAGTTGGTGGAAGACAGTGCCTCATTCTATGGATGATCCACCTACCTTATCCTATACAGATTTTCTGAGGGAGTTTGAATTGAAGTATACTCCAAGGGAGTATAAAGATGGGAAGAAAAGAGAGTTTCTAGATTTGAAGCTAGATCACCGGACTGTAACTGAATATGAGGTTGAGTTTATTCGATTAAGTCAGTATGCTGGGGGTATCATTGCTGATGAGATTGATAGATGTCGGCGATTTGAGGAGGGATTGAGGCCCTCGATCATGTGCTTAGTGGCTGGATCCAGGTATCAGGATTTTTCACAGCTTGTGGCAGCAGCTCGAAGTGTAGAGCGAGCTCAGGGTATTGCGGTTGCTTCAGAAGAAGAGGTTAGGGTTAGAAGGCCCCAGTTCGAGGCAGGGTCTTTTTCTGCGAAGAGGGGTAGAGGAAGTTTTGTTCCTCGGAGTAGTAGGAGCCAGAGACCAGCGGGTAGGTCAGTGCAGTTACAGAGGCAGAGATTTAGACCTGCAACTTCGGTGGCGAGTGCTCCGACCCCTATGGTTCAGAGATCCACCTTACCCATCTGCATCCATTGTGGTAGGCCGCATGGTGGTCCTTGTTGGAAGGCTGGTGTTGCAGGGGTATGTTTCAAGTGTGGGTCACCTGATCACTTTGTGAGAGATTGCCCTGAGAGGCAAGAGCTGATGTCAGTTGATACAGCAGCTTCTCGACCTAGTGCGAGGGGAGGCCGAGGAGGCAGAGGTAGCAACCGGGGAGGCAGATCTGGGCTCAGTGCTAGAGGAGGTGCTACATTCAGGGAGAGTAGACTAGAGGAGGTTGGTTCTTCCCAGAGGATGTATGTTATGCAGAGGCAGCCTGATGCATCGGTAGTCATAGCTGGTACTTTTTCTTTATTTAATACTCCAGTACTTGCTTTGATTGATCCGGGTTCCACGCATTCATATATTAGTGCATCTGTTTTGCCTGTGTTTGATATGCATGCTGAGTCCCTAGGATTTGATGTGTTGGTGACAAATCCGTTAAGGCATAGTGTGATTGTTAGTAAAGTGCATCGGGATAGTGCAGTGAGGGTGCAGGGTGAGGAGTTCCTTGGAGATTTGATTGAGATGCCATTTAAGGAATATGATGTGATCTTAGGTATGGATTGGCTATCTCGACATGGAGCTGTGGTGGATTGTAAAAAGAAAATTGTTTCTTTGAAAACTGTTGATGGTAGAGAGGTGATAGTATCTAATGAGCAGGAACAGCTAGCCTCCTTATTTGTTTCAGCTGTTGCAGCTAGGAGATTGATTAGAAAGGGGTGTGAAGCCTATCTTGCTCATGTGGTGGATACTAGAGTGAGAGGTTCTCCTATTGATGATATACCCACAGTTGCAGATTTTCCAGATGTGTTTCCAGAGGAGTTGCCAGGATTGCCTCCTGAGAGAGAGGTGGAGTTCGGTATTGAATTGTTGCCTGGTACCACTCCTATCTCTATTACTCCTTATAGAATGGCACCAGCAGAATTGAGGGAATTGAAAGTGCAATTACAGGAGTTGTTGGACAAAGGATTTATTCGCCCCAGTGTTTCTCCTTGGGGAGCTCCTGTGCTATTTGTGAAGAAGAAAGATGGTACTATGAGGTTGTGTATCGATTATAGGCAATTGAACAAGGTGACTATTAAAAATAAATATCCTTTGCCTAGAATAGATGATCTCTTTGATCAGTTGAAGGGAGCGTCAGTGTTCTCCAAAATTGATCTGAGATCAGGGTACCATCAGCTGAGAGTCAGAGCTGAAGATGTGCCGAAGACAGCTTTCCGGACCAGGTATGGGCATTATGAGTTTCTAGTTATGCCTTTTGGTCTGACGAATGCACCTGCAGCTTTCATGGATTTGATGAATAGGGTGTTCAGGCCCTATCTGGATCAGTTTGTGGTAGTGTTTATAGATGATATTCTGGTGTATTCGCGGAATGAAGAGGAACATGACATGCATCTGCGGATTGTATTGCAGATTTTGAGAGAAAAGCAGCTGTTTGCCAAATTGTCGAAGTGTGAGTTCTGGTTGGATCAAGTCGCTTTTCTCGGACATATTGTTTCAGCTGAAGGCATTAGAGTTGATCCAAGTAAAGTTGAAGCTATATTGAATTGGAGTCCACCCAAGTCGGTGACAGAGGTTAGAAGTTTTCTGGGTTTGGCAGGCTATTACCGGCGGTTTGTGAAAGGGTTTTCTTTGATAGCAACTCCACTCACCAGATTGCTTCGTAAGGGAGTGAGGTTTTTATGGACAGATCAGTGTCAGGCGAGCTTTGAACAGTTGAGAGAAATGTTAACTCAAGCGCCTGTTCTTACTTTACCTGTTGAAGGCAAACCGTATGTGATCTACAGTGATGCTTCACATAGAGGTTTGGGGTGTGTATTGATGCAGGAAGGGAAAGTTATAGCTTATGATCTCGACAGTTGAAATCGCATGAGCTTAACTATCCGACTCATGATTTGGAATTGGCTGCCATTGTGTTTGCATTGAAGATTTGGCGCCACTATCTGTTTGGGGAGAAATGTTTCATCTACACTGATCACAAGAGTTTGAAGTATTTGGGTGTCCAGAAAGAACTTAATCTTCGTCAGAGGAGATGGTTAGAATTGATTAAAGACTACGACTGCTTGATTGACTATCATCCAGGTAAAGCAAATGTTGTTGCTGATGCCTTGAGTCGGAAGTCTTTAGCTGGTTTAACTGTTTACTCGCTCTCGTTGCTTGTTGAGTTGAGAGCATTGCATGTCAGTTTTGTACCTTGTGTTGATGGTGCATTATTGGCACAGTTGCAATTGAAGCCGGTTTTGTTAGATCAGATCAAAGAAGCTCAGTTGGCCGATAAGAAGATACAGAAGATTGTTTCGGATTGTCAGAGTGGAAAGGGTAGAGATTTTATTGTGAAGAGTGATGGAAGTCTCTGGTTCAAGAACAGATTGTGTGTACCCGATGATGCTGATTTGAAAAGAGTCATTTTAGAAGAAGCACATCAGTCAGTGTTTGCTATGCATCCGGGTAATACAAAGATGTATCATGATTTGAGACAGCATTACTGGTGGATTGGTTTGAAGAGAGATATTGCTGAGTTTGTATCGAAATGTCTCACTTGTCAGAAGGTTAAAGCAGAGCATCAAGTTCCAACCGGGTTGCTTCAACCGTTGTCAGTGCCAGAATGGAAGTGGGAAAGAGTGACAATGGATTTTGTGTCTGGGTTGCCATTGACACAAAAGAAGCATGATGCTATATGGGTGATTGTGGATAGATTGACTAAGACAGCTCATTTCCTTCCAGTGCAGATGGATTACTCTTTGGAGAGGTTGGCTGAGCTGTATATCCATGAGATTGTGAAACTACATGGTGTTCCAACTTCTTTAGTGTCTGATCGAGATCCCAGGTTTACTTCAAGATTTTGGAAGAGTTTGCATAGTGCTTTGGGTTCTCGATTACACTTCAGTACTGCTTTTCATCTTCAGACAGATGGACAGTCAGAGAGGGTGATACAGATTATTGAAGACATGTTGAGAAGCTGTGTCATCGATTTCTCTGGAAGTTGGGATAGGTTTTTACCTCTTGTGGAGTTTGCTTACAACAACAGTCACCAATCCAGCATTGGTATGGCACCGTTTGAAGCATTGTATGGCAGATGGTGTAGGACACCTCTTTGTTGGAATGAGCTTGGAGATAATAAGTTGGTTGGTCCTGATTTGATTCAAGAAACTGAAGAAAAAGTAAAGTTGATTCGAGGCAGGTTAAAAGCAGCTTCAGACCGACAGAAGTCTTATGCAGATCTGAAAAGGAGAGACATAGAGTTTGATGTTAGAGATAAGGTATTTCTGAAAGTGTCTCCTTGGAAGAAGATTTTGAGGTTCGGTCGAAAAGGAAAATTGAGTCCTCGTTTCATTGGGCCGTATGAAGTGTTAGAAAGAGTTGGACCAGTGGCTTATCGACTAGCTTTGCCACCTGAGTTGGATCGTATTCATAATGTATTCCATGTTTCTATGTTGAGGAGATATAGGTCGGATCCATCTCACGTGTTGCCATTTGAATCTATTGAAGTGAGCCCAGACTTGACATTTGAAGAGGAACCAGTTGCTATCTTGGCACGAGAAGTGAAAGAGCTGAGAAACAAGAGAGTGCCATTGGTGAAGGTTTTATGGAAGAATCATGCAAAAGAAGAAGCAACTTGGGAATGTGAGCAATCTATGCGAGAGCAATATCCTCAGTTGTTTCAGAGCTGATATCAGGTAATTTCGAGGACGAAATTTTCTTTTTAGAGGGGGAGAATTGTAATATCCCTATGCTTGCCCTAGAAGTTTTGTATGTGGTTGTTGTTGTTGTTGTTGGTTTAAATTGAGAAAGAAAAGTATATGTATATGTGTTTTGGGAGAAATTTAGGGTTTAGAGACAAGTTTATATGTTGTGTATATGGTGATATATATAACATATAAGTTGGTCAAAGGGCTTGGTCAAGGGAAGAAGATATTTATATTGTTAAGTGTGAATTACCAAAGTGGGCAAGAGATAATTAAGGGAATTAAAATGTGTATGAGGGTGTTATAGTAATTTTCTTTTGGATGGGTATTTAATGAAGGTTGACTTTGTGTTTTCTTCATCATCATTTCTTCTTCTTCTTCTTGTGTTGGCCGGCTCACCATAGACAAAGGAAGACAAGAGAACCAAGCAAGGTTTTGATGTTTGTAGCTCAAAAGTTGAAGGAGATTTCAAGAAATCAAGTTGAGAAATTGTGGAATTTCTTCATTTAAGGTAAGAAATCTCTTGTTTTCTTTGGTTATTTTGAAGTGGTGTTGGATGTGAATTAGGGTTTGGTTGATTTTGTGATTTGGTGTGTTTGATATGTGTTTGCAAGTGTTAGAATTGATTTTAAGTTAAAAGATGGAATTGGTGTTGGTTTGGTTGTGAATATGGTAAGATTTGTGGAGGATGTTAGTGGAGAGTCAAGAGTGAAGTTGGAGTTAGGGTTTTGGAATGATTTGTGTTTAAATGTATTATGAATGTTTTGTGAAGTGATTCTTGTATTGAATTTGTGTTTAGAACATTGATTTCATTCATTTGAACCATGCTATATTGTGTATGATGAGTTGAAGTGCAATTAGAGGAGAGTTGTGCATTTTAGGGTTTTGGTGTTGGGTGACACGGCCAAGTCATGAAAATTTGGGAGTGTTGGATTGGTTTTTGAGAGACACGGTCGTGTCCCTTAGCCGTGTTCACTACTGGATGTTGGTGTTGGGAGACACGGCCACAAGCTTGGCCGTGTCCTATGCCCGTGTTTGCTACTGTCAAGTGAGGTTGAGAGACACGGCCACAAGCTTGGCCGTGTCCCTCAAAGGTGCTGCCCGTGTCCCTCCAATGTGTTGGTTAGGGTTTTATTTCTTTGTTCTAATTGCATTGTTTTGGTTTTTCAAGGGTAGGTTTGTCCCTAAACCTAACCCTAAACACTTTAAAAACACTTGAATCAATGAAAGATATAATCAAATGCATGTGTAAGGTCCTAAAATTATGAATCATATCAATTGTTCTTTGCCCTAATTGCATTGTTGAGATTGAACAATGTTATGTTATGCATTGTGAATGGTAATGTGTTTCATGAGTAATATACATTGAAATTGAAATGTATATCAAAGATGAAATGATAATTCAAATAAGACATGATATGAGATAATGCCATTGTGTTTGGCTATGATGATGCATTTGAAAGAAATAAGGCATGTTTGCCTAAATGTTGTTGAGAGTTGAGAATGGAAATGATAATTAAATAATAAATGATTTGTGTGGCTAATGTGTTATTTCATTTTCAGAGTTTGTTGTTGGTGGCATGCCTAATAAGTGTAACAATCTCTTGAAGTTAGGTTGGATTGAATCCTTGAAGCCTAATTGAGATGTTACCACCCTTGAAGCTAGGTTGGGTTAGTTCTTGAAGCCAAGTTGGGTAGAAGCTTAGCATGCTTTGCTCCCCTTGAAGCTTGGTTGAACTTAATCCTTGAAGCCTAGTTGGGTATATGATATTGATAAATGTGATAACAAAACTAAAGCATTAACTCTGAAAATTGAATGGCATATTAGTGTGTCTTGGGCCCATGCTTGTCTTTGTTTAGTGTTGATTATGAATGGTTAAATGAATATTAATGAGATATATGAAAAGATATTGAAATGTGATATGTAATATGAAAGTATGTTGTTAGTTTTGCATATATGATGTTATATGTATAATATGGATTGAGAAATGACATTGCATTGCACTAAGTCATATCATTTGCATGATTATCTTACTAAGCCGTTGGCTTAGCACGATAGTGTTTAATCGTGCAGGTAATAGAGTTGATAGAGTTGAACCCGAGAGTTCATCAAGACCAAGTGAGAGTAGACCTTGAAGAATCCATTTTGGGAGTTTAAAGATCAGAGCAAACTTGCCAATCATGTATACTTCTTTATATTTTGTAAAGAAATGTTTAATATGTAAATATGTACATATTTTATAACTTCCGCTGTGTAATATTTAAATGTATATATATATATAACTAATATGTTTTGTTTTATAAGTAAATGATCTACTTTTCTATAATGTATAATGATAAGCGTATTGAATCAAGTTTAAAGTGTTTTGAATGTTAAGAAAACCGTAGCATCCCTATGTTTGGTGCACTTATGCTACATTGTTGTGGTTGTAGTGTGTGTGCATTGGATATGGGGGTGTTACAGGTCGAGCTGTATATATCAGTGAAATAGTGAAGTTGCATGGAGTCCCAATTTCTTTAGTGTCTGATCGAGATCCTAGATTTACTTCAAGGTTTTGGAAAAGTTTGCATAGTGCATTGGGTTCTCGATTACACTTTAGTACTGCTTTTCATCCACAAACAGATGGGCAGTCAGAAAGAGTGATACAGATTATTGAGGATATGTTGAGAGGCTGCGTTATTGATTTCTCTGGAAGTTGGGATAGATTTTTGCCACTTATGGAATTTGCTTACAACAACAGTCATCAATCCAGTATTGGTATGGCACCATTTGAAGCATTATATGGTAGAAGATGCAGAACGCCTTTATGTTGGAATGAAATTGGAGAGGGCAAGTTAACTGGTCCTGATCTGGTTAAAGAAACTGAAGAGAAAGTAAAGATAATTCGGGATCGGTTAAAAGCAACTTCAGATCGACAGAAATCTTATTCAGATTTGAAGAGGAGAGACATAGAATTTGATGTTGGAGATAAAGTATTTTTGAAAGTGTCTCCTTGGAAAAAGATATTGAGATTTGGTCGAAGAGGGAAGCTGAGTCCTCGTTTCATTGGACCATATGAAATTTTAGAAAGAGTTGGGCCAGTTGCTTATCGTCTTGCTTTGCCGCCTGAGTTGGATAGAATCCATAATGTATTCCATGTTTCTATGTTGCGGAGGTATAGATCGGATCCATCTCATATCTTGCCAGTTGAATCCATTGAAGTGAGTCTGGATCTGACATTTGAAGAAGAACCAGTTACTATTTTGGCACATGAAGTGAAAGAGTTGAGGAATAAGAAAGTGCCATTGTTGAAGGTTCTATGGAAGAATCATGGAACAGAAGAGGCAACTTGGGAGAGCGAGCAAGCAATGCAAGATCAGTATCCTCAACTGTTTCAGACATAATATAAGGTAATTTCGAGGACGAAATTTCTTTTTAGAGGGGGAGAATTGCAATATCCCAAAGTGTGCCCTAGGAGTTTTGATATAATTGTTGTTTTATTTGAATTAAAGTGTATATGTGTAATTGGAAAGAGAAAAGAATTTAAAAGAGAGTGTATATGTTGTATATATGGAAACATATATAACATATAAACAAGTCAAATGGATGGTCAAAGGAAGAAGATATTTATTTTGTTAATTATGAAATTACTAAAAAGGGCATGTAAGTGAAAGGAAGTTAAAACAAATAGAAGAGGGTATTTATGTAATTTCTTATTTTGGAATGCTTGGTGGAGGTTTAAAGAGATGAGAAGTTTGACCTTGCTTTATTTTCTTCTTCTTTCCTTTTCCTTTGTTGGCCGGCCATCCTAAGCAAGAGTGAGTTTGTGTTTAAAGCTCAAAAATTGAAGGAGTTTTCAAGTGATTAAGTGGAAATCCAAGAAGTCTCATTATTTTGGTAAGTTCTCTCTTGGTTTCTCTTGTTTTATTTTAAGTTGTGTATGAGTTTGATTGTGGATAATTGAAAGTGGGGTTGTGTTAATGGTAGTATGTTGGTGTGTGTTTGATTTAATTGATTGTGGTGTTGGTTTTGAATGGAAAATAAAAAGTTAGATTGATGTTGGTATTGGAAGAGTAAGAGTGATGTTGGTTTTAGGGTTTTGAAGTGGTAAATGATGTTTAACTTGAGTTTGATCAATTATTTTCATAGATCTTCATGTTGTTTGTGTTTGCTGGAGTTGTAAGCCTAGAATAAGTGAATTTGGTCAGAAAAAGAAGCATCTTGGATGCCACGCCCGTGGCCCTTGGCTGCCATGACCGTGGCCATTTGTAACCATGGCCGTGGAGGTTTGGAGCAAGGGAGGCAGAATCATTTTCTAACCCATGCCCGTGGGGGTTGGGAGGCCACGGCCGTGGGCCCTAGTTAGGAGATGTTGATTTGTAATTTGTGATTTAAGGGTCTAGTAAGAGGTTATTAAGTGAATATTTGCATTGGAATTTATGTATTTTATCATTTTTGGATTAGGTCTTGAAGAAGATAATTTGCCCTAATTCAAGTGGTGAAGAAGTGTTGGAAGAGGAAGTGTGTAGATTGGTGTGAGTGGTGCACAAGGTAAGTACAAACTACAATATTGTATACATTCATATGATGTTGAGACTTAAAACACAATTGATTGTAAATGTGTTAAGAAATCTATTGCATTGTTGATGCATATTAATAATGTTATGTTTGGTATAGTGTGAAGATTGTGATGAGCATATAAAATGTATGTTAATGTAATTGGTTGTGTACATTTAAATAATGAATTGAGATATAATGAAATGTAAACCAATGTAGTTGGTTATAATGATGTAAATAAGATGATTGAAGTATGTTTGTCTATATGATGATGAAATGAAATATGAAATGTGAAAGATATGATGTTATGATGAATTGTCTTAATGTGAGTTGAAATGATATGAGATATGAGGCCATAGTTGTTGGCTATGATAATGTAAATGAAATATAATTGAGGCATATTTGCCTAGTTGATTATGGAATATGAAATGAGAAATGAAATGAAAATAGAATGATAAAGAGATAAATGAAAAGATTGTGTGTCTAATGTGTTATTCAACCTTCAGAGTGCTGGGTTTGGCGGCATGCCTATAAAGTACTGGATAGGTGAAAAGACCGGGTCGTAAGCCGAATCCAGTTGATAAATGTGAAATGTGATGTTTTTGGGGTGAAAAGACTGGGTCGTAAGCCTCAAAAAGAGTAACAGTCTAGCCGGGTTGAGGATCTCCTCGAGTATAGTCGGGTTGAGGTCCAAGAGACTGGGTCTGTTACACTATCCATGGATAGAGTTATGTATATGTTGCCTACGGGCTTGATGATTATGATTATAGACCAAAACAGTAACTCTGAACTTTGAATAACATATTAGTTTCTTTTTGGGCGCATGCTTGTGTTTGTTTAATTGTGATTCTTGAAAGATGAAACAAATGAAGATTTCGATAAGTTATTGAAGAATGTGAGATTTATCAAATAGTTTTCCTTTGAATTGTTTTTGAAACTTGATTGTATGACATTAGCATGGCATTGAAACATAATGATATTGTAGTTTGTACCACTAAGCCGTTGGCTTAGCGCGAGTGTGATTCATCGCGCAAGTGACAGGGAAGAACCGGAGAGTTCCTCTAGGCGGAGGAGAATCTAAATCTTGAAGTGTTGACAGTGAAGCTTAAAGATCAAAGACATACTGCCAAACATGTATATATTTTCTATTTTGTAAAATTTGAGTTTTGATGTATATGTATTTGTGAATATTTGTTATATTTTCCGCTGCATTTTGTATAAATATTGTGTTTTATAAATTTCCTTAAATTTTTTAAAATTGTTATTATAAGTCAAAAGGATGGTTTGTGTGTTTTTTAAACCGTGGCATTTCTATATTCAGTATACGTATATTACGATCGTATAAGCATGCTGTGTACGTATACGGGGTATAGGAGTGTTACACTTGTTGTGGGTGAACATCTTTGATTGATGAATTTCTAGAACTTGCTTTGACATGCATTTTAAGATTACATAAAAATTTCAATTAGGCGTCAAGATGATTAAGGCAATTAGTTGAACCACTTTGGCTTAAAAAGACCAACCCTATATTCAACCTTAGTTAGCCAATTTTGAGCCTAATTTATTTTTCCTTTTCTTTCTTTTTCACAACACCATTAGCTTGAACCTTGTTGTTTAACTCTTACCCTTTCATTAGGTCAAGAGCATTTTAAGAGCGTTTATAACCGAGTGTTGTGTTGAATTAAGTGTGGGGTTAAATTTAGTAGGTTTAAGATTGCAAAGCAAAATAAATAAATAATAAATAAAAAAAAGAAAAAGAAAAAAATATATATATAATAATAAAAATAATTATTGTTCTTGTTGAAAGGGTTGGAATGTATCATTGCAAGATTTAATAAGTGAGTTACCTTGAAAAGCTTTTTAATGTCAAGGGGTAGATGAGAGGAAGGTGTTTTGGAATTGTTGGGTTATGTATATGATTGGGTACTTCGTTCTTAAAGTGCTCTTGAACTTAATGATTAAGCTCACAATTCCTAAATGCCATGCCTTTACCTTAGCCCCATTACAACCCAATAAAGACCTTTTGATTGATGCTTGATTGTTATTTGTGGTGGAGATTTGACTGAAAAGCAAGCCTGTGGTAATAATCTTTCATTGATTGTTATGAGTGTAAACACCACCATGATCAAACACTTGTAAGAGTTGGTGAGGGAGCGACAACATAGGTTATGCATGGAAAACCATTTAATTGCATGGGTGTCGATTTTGTTTGATTCGATATTGATTGCGGATTTAGGGATAAGGAAGTCTTGATGCATATTTATAACTCTTGAACTTAACAAAATTTATCTTGTTAGTGTGTTTTGATTTTAGCCTTGCTTGGGGACAAGCAAGGAATTAAGTGTGGGGTAGTTGTTTTATTAGTTTTTTTCATAGAATTATATCTTATTTATTATGATGATTATTGTTTTATTTAGGTATTTTGGTAGCTTTAATCTGTTTATTTAGTGCTTTCATCAATTTTGGTAGTTTTAATTTATTTCAGTGTTTATGTCATTTTTGTTCTAGTTTTTAGTTTGGTGTTTATTTGTTGTTGGTTAATGTTTATTTGATTCTTGTTTAAAGTTTGTTTAAGTGTTTATTTTAGGTTAATAAGCAAACATCATCTTAAGGGAAAAACTAAAGACAAGAGAGGAAGGAAAAAGCAAGGAACCAAGTGAGGAAGAAAACAATGGACAGTAGCTGACACACTCAAGGGACACGGCCAAGCTTGTGGTCGTGTCCCTCCAAATACCTCAGACACGGCCAAGCTCACCTAAGCTTGGCTGTGTCACATACTCAACTCCAAAGAAAAGAAAGAAAGAAAGAGTCAGTGAGGGACACGGCCAACTAGCTTGGCCGTGTCCCATGGAAATTAAGAGACACGGCCAAGTCAACCTTGGCTTGTCACCTAATGGAAAGTAAGGAAAAAACCATGAAACACGGCCAAGCTCACCCAAGCTTGGCCGTGTCACCCTTAATGTCTATTTAAGTTCTTTCGTATGACAAAGAAAGGGGGGACGGCTAGGGTTTGAGTTAGAGAAAAGAAAAGAGAAGGAGAGGGCAAACATAATTAGGGATGAGGAGGGAGTGACACTCTCCTTGTCCCTCATCTCCATCCTCCATCTTCATTTTCTCCATCTTCCATTGATAAGATCTTTGAGGTTCTTTGGGATAAGTTGGGTTAACAAGCTCTTAAAGGTGGAAAAGCTTCATTGAAAGGATTGGTGACTTGAGAAATCTCCATTCTATCTTCCAAAGGCACAATCAATTGAAGGGTTGGTGACTTGAGAAAGCTCCATTCCACATTATAAAGGGAAATCAACCATTGAAGAGGGCTTGAGTTCTTCATCAAATACATCAAGTGGAGCTAGGAGGAAGACTAGCAATCCTACTCATGGCATCTTTACAAGGGGTTTTTCTATTCTCTCTTTTAATTCATTTCAATATTTTTTTTTTGTATTAAGAGAATTGATATTGCAATGACCAATTTGTATTTGACTTATATTGAGTTGAATGAATGTTTTAAATTGATGATGTTGAGCTAAAAACCCATGCTTAGGGTTTGCAGTATATTTGATTGAATGCTTTGATTTGATATTTCCATTGATGTATCTTGTGTTGGTTGATTGCATTGGATTGCATGCTAGGTTGATAGATTAGCTACCTATTGATCTCTAGATATTGAATGAAGGACCGAGAGGTGAAATTCGATATCAGAATTATGCAATCGACTACCCTATGAATGAATTAGAAATATAAGTTCTAGGGTTTATTAATTTGCAAATGTAAAAGAATTGGTCATTGTTAATTCATGAATGTGAGAACTAATGGATTGGTAATTGACTAATTAACCTTAAGGAACAAATTAATTACAAGGTTATGTTAATGGATAATTGAGAATTGAGCTTTGATTGAATGGACCTATATCCCTAGGAACTTTCCCAAGAATCGATTTGATCTTGTACACTCATCACACACTTCAACCCTACACACGTTAATTTTAGGTTTAAATTGTTCTTTTGCATTCCAAACAACAAACTATCACTTTTAATTTAATTGCTTTAATCAAGCTATTACGAACCACACCTTCTTGGGGAAACGACCTTGGGGCGGTCACCATTGCTACAGCTACCTCGTATACTTGCGAGTGCCGCTTTGTAGTAATACTTAATTCGAGCGCAACACTTTCTGAACCGACCCTATTTGGGTTTTATTTTTCCCTTTCTCTTCTCTTTTTTTATTTTTCTTTTATTTTTTCCCTTCGTTATTTTTCTTTTCTTTTTTTTCTTTTCCTTTTCTTTTCTCTCTTTATTTTTCTTTTTTTTCTTAGCTCTAAGAAAGTTGTCTTGTCTGCACCATTTTATGCTTCTGACTATGGATGAGTGGAGCAGAGTGAATTTTCTATAACTATGACAAATCATTTGTTGCCCTGATATCATCTTAATAGATCAGGGATATTAGGTCTAATATCAAGTGAATTTCAAATATCCTTATGGTCTAGATTATGCATTTATTTCTTTGAACTTCTTGCCCCTTTACCTTAGTGATCATCAGACTTATCATAACTTCACAATAGCATAGGGTAGGTTATCTGGTTTACAAGCCAATAAAGAGCAAGCTAAAATCTCATGAAGGCTTAAAGGGACAACTAGGGATTGATATTTAATTGGGTGGATTCAAGTTGTTGGCTCACCAAATAATGCCTATATCATTTCTCCCTTAAATAAGCAAAGTTCAATTTCTCCTTGAAAGTTTGCCAAAGCATGCTCTAAGATTGACTAAGACCTAGACACTCATAATTATGTAGGAGCCCTCTATAAGTAAGCATACACAGCTCAATGCTATAGAACAACTCCCTCGCCTATTAAAGTCATTCAAATTATAATGCATAGATACACTAATATATGAATATCAAGCTAGATTCGTCATCGGTTGAGCGCCAAAATTAATAAAGACCAAAAAATTTAATGAAAAATAATTTATTTAAATATTCTTAAATTTGAAAAGCATAATTGTTCCAAAAATAATAAAGAAAGTATAAATAAAATAAGTAACACTCAAGCCTAAGGAAGTGTGTTGAATTATAATCGATAGTGCCTCATCTAATTGAACATATCAGGGCAATGTTCATCACCTCCTCATCCACAATTCCTCCATCCATATCTTGAAAAGATGATAAGATAGAACTTTCCATCAATCCTCCTTTTGTCATGAAGGTCGCTGGAGGTGAGACTCATCCAAACTTAGGCAACAGATTGCTTTTAGTGTTGGGCTTTTTAGGTTCAGGTAGCTTACCACTATCAATTAGGTCTTGAATATCATATCTCAACCTAAACCACTTGTCTATTTCATGCCCCTGTGTTTGATGGAAATGATAGAATACATCGGTATCAAAGATTAGTGGCAGAGGATTGGATAGTAGTCGAGGAGCCAATGGCTGTAATATCCCTTACTTTTGCAACTTATTGAAAATCCAAGAGAAAGGTCTCCCTAAGTTTAAAAATTGCCTCTTATTCCCTTGACTTATAGTTGCATTGTCATCCACCACTTTTGTGCACTTTGATGACATGCTTGGAAATTTTCCTTTTCATTCCTTCTCCTAGAAAAATGGTTCTTCTCCCTTTCCCATTTTTCTATTTGCAGTCTAGCTTAGAGAAGGTATTTGAAATCTCTGATAAGGGTGTGGGACATTCTTTCACAAAGATGAGGCAGCACCCTGTAGACCCTTAATTTTTTACCCAATCCGGTCCAATATGTTTTATTTAGTCTAAAATGATTTTTGTTGTCTAATTGGTGCAATATAATTTTTATTAAATCATTTTTATTTTAGTATCTAATTTTTATTAATAAAAAATAGAAATAAACAAATAAAAGTCAAAAAATAAAAATAAAAATAAAAATCAGAGTCGGAAAAATTGGCGACAAAAAAATCGTCGCGCGGGCCCGTGGGCATTTCGCCCGCAGGAAATTCCTGCGGACGAAATCACTGTGCTATTTTGCATGCAGAAATTTTCTGTCTACGAAATAGCTTACAGGCCAGCTCCGCGCGCGCTGCCGCAGCCAGCTGCGGCAGATTTTTTTCGCCAGCGCAGTTTTTCCGCATCAGTTTTTTTTCGGCAGCGCAAAATTTTCAAGTAAATGAGGCAGTAAATTTTTCAAGTAAATCACTGTGCTATTGGTTTCTTTTTTTATTAATATTTCTTACCTTAACTAATTAGGAATAAACAATCTCAAACCACTATAAATAAGGACCAAAGGCAATTAATTTAAGGAAGGCAAAAATCCAAGAGTAGTTTGGAAAATTTGAAATCAAATCAAGGAAGGAAAAGAAGAAATTCAATTCAACTCTTTTCTGGAAAAGCATCAACATGATTTAGAGGATTCAAAGGCAAAAAAGGCTTGTCTTTGGAGCTAGTTCATCCAAGAAGAATTGTTTTTGGAGAAATCATCAAAAGAAGGTATGTGTTAATTAATTTTCTTTAATTATTTTTTTTACACAGTAGCAAATTTATGAAATCAAAATTAAATCTTTAATATAGTTTTTCTAAAGCCAAAAAAAAACCTTATTTCATTAGTTTATCTTCCAAAAGGCTTAAAATTGTTATTTTTTCTTCTTAAAAATCTTAAAACTCTAATTGAACATATTTTTCAACAAAACTATGATGTAAATTTTGCTTCTTTTAAAATTTTAAAGTAGGTTCTATTTCATTCAAAAAGCCTTAAAAAAATCTTTTCTACTTACAAAAACTTTAATTTATTTGTTTAAATTCATAAAACTTCATGAAATTATCAAATTGATTTCCAAATTCTTAAAAATTATTCACCACCCGAGACCCTAAATTCCAAAATATTAAATCCAAATTCAACTTCCAAAATTCAAAATAATGAACACTAACCCTTTTAAAACCTTAAACCCTAATTTTTATGAACTCTAATCCTTTTAAAACATTAAAAAATATAAAAATATAAAAACCTAAATTTTACACAGTAGATTAGGAACCCAATAACCAAAAATCACAAATTAAAGTATTTTAAAGTGTTTAAAACCCTAGTTTCATGATATCATCATTCAAACCTTAATTTTTTTAATCAAAGAGTCTTAGCAAACTTTTAAAACATAAAACCCTAATTTATTTTAATTCCATAAAAAGTCACAGTAGCCATAATTGGACTTTTATTTGTTTTATTCAATTCCATACTTGATTATGCTTTGATTTATTTCTTATGCTTTAATTTATTTAATTTAAATACTTGATTTATTTAATTTATCATGGATTGATGTTTTTTTTATATTTTGATTAATACCTTTGATGAATGATTTATTTATTATGAATGGTTATTTACTTTTATCAATTTATTTAGATTTTCAAAAGTTGTAATAGGTATGTTTCGACTTGGTGGGTACCTCATTGGTTAAACATCATGTAATTTAATTTTCTTTTCTATTTTAGAACCTATGTAAAGGGCATGTTTCTACCTTTTGGTGGGTGTCCTATTTAGGCATGCGATGTAAGGACATGTTTCCATCCTTGGATGGGTGTCCATTTATTTGCTTTGTTTGGACATTGCTTTGATTTTAATATATTGATGCTTTCTTTTAATTATTGTGTGTAGTATGGATAATGTTATTATATTTAAGAATTTTATAATATTAAGACTTGTAAAGGAGGCCGGTTCCAATGAACCGGGCGTTGTGGGGGTGCTGGGCCATTTCTCACCTTCCCCACATGTACCCAACTTTCCGAACCCATTAGGGGGTTGGGGATTCCTTAGGAATTGAGTCATCCACCCCTTTCTTTTTCCTGGCCCGTCCGGGTGGCGACTCCATTTTCTCTGGACTTAGGTCCGTGTTCTCTAAGGCCCCGAGCCTAAACAGTGCCGAAGTCGCAAGAACTATTCCACCGGGAGTGGGGGTGAAAATCCCCGCTCACACACCCGTCTCCCAATCATCCTAATCTGATCTAACTCATCGGGCCTCTTTTATAGCAATGCCTCCTTGTTTCACCAACTTTTCATATAGTCAACGAAATTCCCATTCTATTTTTGCCTGATTGACTCAACCTCCATCAAGGTCACTTCTAATTCCACATTATACCCATACTATTGAATAGAGGCTTTTTACAGTAGATCCCAATCTTTTTGGGTGTTCTACTCTAAGGTATTAAACCACTTTTGCACAACAGGATCTAGTGAAAGCATAAAATACCTTAGAGTTTGAGCCTTAGTTGCTTTAGCAGGCTGCATGGCAGTGATGTACTACTTAACATGCAAGTGAGAATTTCCTGTATTATTGTACTTAGCAAAAGTAGGCATTTTGTACTTATAAGGGACTTCCTCATCTTGTTTAAATAACTTATCTACCTCTGACATCTCATCAACCTTTAGTTTCTTTCCAAACTTCTTCTCTAAATCAGCAATCATTTTCTCCACATCTAATGTTTCAGTTTTCTCCATAGCCTTCTTTTCTTCCTTATCTTGAGGATCTTGAAAATACAAAGCCCAGTCATCATCATCCATAGCCACTTCATCAACCTTGGCCTTTCCCTTGTCTTTCTACTTCTTAGTACTAGCAGATGCTTCAACAGTGTTCCCCAATAATACAGCCAACTGGCTCTTCATGGTCTCAGCCAGAGCTTCCTTGAGTTCTTCCATCTTGGAGTTGATCGCATCATCCTTCATCTTCTGAATCTATTCAGGTTCCATTGATTTTGGTGAGAATCTAACTAAGTCATTACTGGATTCTACATCACTGGCATAAGTTGGATTGTCGTAAGCTCTTGAACTACTGTACTCCAAGGTTGTGAGCAAGAAAGGATCAATGGCATGTAATGTAATGCATGTATGTATGTATGCATGGATGCACAAGTAACAAACAAAACAAAAATACATAAGATGTTCTTTCCAACTAAATAACTTCCACACATGAATGATGAGTCTCTTTTCCTAAGTATATAGTTAACAAAATATAAACATGGTATTTCTTATTTTTGAACAATTCACTCGGACAGTTTAACTAATAATTATATTTTTAAACTTAGAAGTTAGTCCATGATAATTCCCTTTAATTAAGTTTTAATCCATTGTTCCAACAAAAAGATAGCTTTTATGCTATATTGGATTCAAACTAAATTGTAGGGTTTATCATAAATAGATTTCCTATTTGGAAAAATAATTGATGGTTCATGCTTCAAACAAGCCCATAATTAATAACTCTAGGTATAAATTAGGCCCACAATTGATTTTTAATATTCCATAATTGACCAAAATATTTGTAAGTCCATTCAAAAAAAGGTTTGTAATTTGAATGAAATGGATTTGTTTCAAAGTACATTGTAAAAGGTTTGTTTTGAAAAATGAATCATAGGCTTTGTATTTGGGCCATGAGGTAAAAGAATTTTTGACCCATCTTTAAAAGGTTTTATGTTCAAAGATCATCTCGAAAAGTTTTGAAAATAATTTTAGTCTTTTGTGCTTAAACGAATAAATTATTTTTGTCTTACAATATAGTTAGGTCATATTAGAAAAAGAGCAAACCAAATAAGCCATGATTCAAACCAAGATATATCAATCATAGTCAAACAACAAGCATTTGGGTAAAAACTTAAGAAAAGTAACTAGGCCAACTACTGGGCTTTAGTCTTTGGGTTGAAAATCTTAGGTTCCTTATCAAGTATATACCAAAAGGTACAAGACTATGAGTGGTTATGCCATGCTCGATCTCCATGCCTTAAGTGAAAGTATGGTATCCCTTATATAATACAACATAGGTAACACGAGCATCCTAACTCATGCACATAATACAATCTAAATAATGCAATAATATAAAGACTAACGAAATCAACATCTCTTATCCCCAGTGGAGTTGCCACTATGAGCAGGGATTTTTCCCCACTCCCATGTGGAATGATTCTTGCAACTTCGACACTATTAGGCCCAGGCCCTTAAAGAACATGGGCCTAAAATAAAAGAAAATGGAGTCTCCGCCTGGATAGGCTAGGAAAATAAAAGGGGTGGATGACTCAGTTTCTAAGGAATCTCTAACCTCTTATTGGGTTTGGAAAGTTAGGTATGCATAGGGAAGGTGAGAAGTGGCCGAGCACCCCTATAACGCCCGGTTCATTAGAATCAGCCTCCTTTTCAGGTCTAAATATTGTTGAATTCTTAAATATTATGATATTATCCATGCTACATACAATTTAAAAGAAATAAAGATCCATCACTTTATTAAAATAAAAATAAACAAAATAGGCACCCATCCAAGGATGAAAACATGCTTTTGCAATGTCCATGAAAATAAATACAATAGGACACCCACCAAAAGGTGGAAACATGTTCTTTACAAAATTCCGAAATTCATAATGTAAATTACATTATTAAAAACAACTAAGGCACCCATGAAGTGGAAGCAATCCTTTTACATACCTTAAAAATCCAAATGATAAAACAATTAACAAAATAAATTAAACCTTAAAAATATCCACAATAATAAATCATCCATTTGTAAATTAAATAAAATGAATCGTAAGCATATAATAATAAATTAAATAATCTTAAATAAATTATTAAATGTACAAAATTAGGGCTTAAACCTTGAATTAGGGTTTGTAAGATTTTAAATGCAAAATTAAGGTTTTGGGAAGAAAAACTAGGGGTTTTGGTTTGGAAATTAGGGTTTTGAGGTTTTGAATTGAAAATTAGGGTTTAAGTTTTGAAATTAGAGTTTTGAGTTTAATGTTTGGGAAATTAGGGTTTTGGATGGAATTAGGGTTTTTAGGTGAAATTGTGTATGAACTAGGGTTTTCAAGGTTTTGGGACTTAGTTTTTAAGAAGCAAGGTTTGGGGTTAGGATTTAAGGCTACTTGATGAAGTTTAGGTTTTTTGGATTTTAGTGTTTTGGTTTAGGGTTTTAGGAATTAAGGTGTTGGATTAGGGTTTTAAGGTTATTGGATATTAAAGGTTTGAGGATTAGGGTTTTAATTAGATCCTAAGCTATTGAGGAATTAAATTAATAAACAATGGACATTGGCTAATTAAGCTACTGGACAAAGAATAAAGCTGAATGAATAACCTATTGTAAATTTGAAATCAATAAATACAAGCCACTAGACAAGTTTTAATGAAACAAATATGAATTAAACCATGATGAGTATAAGCTACTGGAATTATTTGGACAAAGCAAAGTTGAATAAATGAACTATTGTTATGATATCTTAAAAGATGATTTCCAAATACTGAATAAATTGATTGTATTAGAAGGCTAAACATGCGTTTGAAGGCTCTATCAAGATTGAATGTATTGATCCAAGCCTTTTAAATTACCTGCAGCAATTTTGATTTTGGCCGAAGGCTGCCTTGTTTGTTGAATTACTGTGTCTGTGTTGCTGTTAGGTTATTAATTACTAATTGTGGCTACTCCAAAATCTCTTCCTTGCTCCTCTCTGTTAACTACTTTTAATCATATATTTATAGGCAAAACTATTTGTTCCATTAAAATCCTAATCTTTGCTTATCCAAAAGCTATTCGAAGTCCCATCTTAATTGGGAAGCTTAAAACCTCTTATTAACACATATTAAACTTAGAACAAAAGACCATGGCAAATTTGGGAAAGGACCATGGAAAATTTGGGCATGCCAATTCGCCACTAGACCTAATTCAATCAAAATAAATTTAATTTGGGCTTTGAAAATAAATTAGACTAGGTTAGGGCTTTAAAAATTGAACCAACTTATTTTTAGGCCTTTCAAAACTGGACTGACCTATTTAAAAGCTATAAACTAGGTTTAAGCCTTTAAAATTGAACCAAAATTACCTTGGCCTTCTTTAATTGAGATCGGATTAGCTTAGGGGTAAAATTAAGGGTCTATAAGTTAGTACTTGTATATTACTTCTTTTCCTATTAATTGAATTAATCTTGATTTTATTTAATTTAAGAAGTTTGGAAAGTGTTTTGTAAAAGGAAGTGTATATTGAATGATTTGTAAAGAGTTGATTGTGAAACTTTAATTTTTTTTTCATAAGTAAAACTATCATTGTGATATTTAAAGTGTGTATTTATTGGTTTTTAATTGAACTTATGTTTATATCAAATATTAAAATATTAATGTGCTGATTTGGGGTTATGAGAAAATTAAGGTTTGGAAGATTTTAAGGTTATGGAATTTTTCTATCCTGGAAGTATGATTAAATTTATGATATTTGAAAGTGTGTTTGTTAGATATTTAATTTAAAATCATATTTAAAAGGATCTTGAATTGATGAAATATGATATTTGAAAGTGTGTTTGTTAGATATTTAATTTAAAATCATATTTAGAAGGATCTTGAATTAATGAAATGTTGAATTATTGGATTGTAGAAGATTTGATAAAAAGGAAAGAACAATCCTTTTCTTTGATAAATATTGCTAAAAGGTAATTTGGAGTTATTGGAATGTGATTTAATTGATTATGAAAGAAAAAATGTTCATGGAGCTAGATGTTTATTTGAAGTATACTTGATGTTTTGGTTTAAATGAATTATGTGTAAAATCAATTGTAATTTGATTCATTAAAATTATTTGTTAAAGTGTGTATATCTAAGATTTTATAAAGGAAAGAGAAAAGGAAGTGCATTTGAAAGAGAATTGAAGTTGGAAAACTAATTTTGAGAAAGAAAATATTCATATTAAGCTTAATAAAAGTTAGTGTATCTTGGTTGAATTGCCTATAGAGGTTTATGCTTGAATCCATTGGAAATTCTGTAAGTGTTGGATAGTATTTTCTTGTTTTAAATGAGTGGAATTAGTAATGTATTATTGATTAAGTCATGGAAAATGTATATAATGGATGAAAGGTTGTTTATAAGAAAATCGAAGGAAGAATAATTCATTAGATGGTGGAACTTAAAAAGAGGGAAAAACTTGAGAAAATTATTGACAATTGTATTTAAATAATCTAAATAGGTATACAACTAGAGAATGGATAAGTGATAATTGTATATGATTAGCAAAATATTATGATATTGTTGAGAAAGCAAGAAAACTTGAGAATTGAGGTAAGAAAATTGGTAGAAAGATTGATTACTATTGACTTGAAATAATTTGGAAGAAAGATAGTGCAAAGTAAGAAGAAAGAAGTAAAGGGTTAAATAAGTTATAATAGCTAAATATGGTAAATAATATTTATATATACAAAGTGTATATCTACCTATTATATACCTGAGAGCAACACTATTTGGGGAATTAGGATAATTTGTAAATTGTATATGGAAGTGATTAGTAAATTAGATTATATTGATTGTTAATGGTTAGAGAGAAAGAAGTGGTTATATGTAAGGAAACTTATTGAGGGTTATATACCCTTAATTCTAGTCCTTTAATAAATTCATGCACAATTTAAAAGTAAAGAAACTAAAAGCCCCAAAAATAGGAAAATTACCCTATAACTCATGGCTAATTGGCCACGAGTCATGGAAAAAGGGCCATGACTCATGTCTATTTACCATGAGCTATGGCCACTCATAGCCAATTTGCTATAAAGCCTACCATTTATTTGTCTCCTAAATTGCATTAAACTCTTGGTATTTTTAGATAATTACAAGGTTTTCCAGCTAAATTAGGAATAAATTTTTTAGATAATTACAAGGTTTTTTTGGAAAAATTAGGATTCCATTCTTGATTAAATCTTAATACTATAGTATAAAAAGGGGATCAGTATTTAAGAACTGGGAGGGAGAGACAAAAGAAAAAAGCCCAAAGATGCAGAGTGCAATTTGAGACACAATAACAAAAACAAAAGACACAGAGAGCAACCTGTGAGCGAGGATTTTTGCCCCCACTCCTATGTTGAATATGTTATTACGGCTTCAGTATTATTAGGCTCAAGGCCCTACAGAACATGGACCTAAACCCAGAGAAAATGAAGTCACCACCGGGACAAGCCAAAAAAATGGAAAGGGATGAATGACTCCATTCCTAAGGAATCCCCAACCTCTACTAGGATCAAAAAGTTGGGTATGCATGGAGAAGGTGAGAATGACCCAGCACCCCTATAATGCCTAGTTCATTGATACCAGCCTCTTTTTCATTTTTATATATTATTAAATTCCTTAACTTATTATCATACCATCTATACTACATGCAATAGAAATAAGCAAATATTTATTATATAAAATCAAAGAAAATCTAAACAAAATAATAAAAATGGGCACCCATACAAGATGGCCCTTACAATAATGTCCAATGTCTAAAACTAAATAAAATAGAAAACCTACCATTTGGTGGAAATATGTCCCTTACATTAATCTTAAAACTTTAAATGAAGTAAAAGAATAAATTAAATAAAACAAGCACCGACAAAGTGAAAATATGCCTTTTACATCCTTGAAATCAAAATAATTAAATTAAAACATTCAACCATTCATCATAAATAAAATAACAATGAATAATTCATCATAAGCATACAACAATGAATCAAAATAATCAAACCTAGCTTTTAATTTTTGAATAAATCATTAGATATACAAACTACGAGTTTATTTATATGAATTAGGGTTTTTAGGGTTTTAATCAGGCAATTAGGGTTTATTAATGCAGGTTAGGGTTTTTAAGGTTTAACTGTTAACCTAGGGTTTTCTAAGGTATAAATTATGGTTTTAGGGTTTTCGATAGGAAACTAAGGTTTTTTTTATGTGAATTAGGATTTTTCCTTAACCTAAGATTTAATCTATGCAAACTAAGGTTTAAAATACAAATCAAAATTTAAAATAAAGCACAATTTGGGTTTATTGTAAACTAGTACTAAAGAATGCAAATTAGGGCCAAGAAATGTAAAGTTGGAATTCTAATATGCAAAACAAAATTTAATCCTAAACCCAAGGTGCAAGGCTAAAGTTTTAAACATGCACTTTAAGATATTGTGATGTAATTCTAAAGTATTAAATGTAACTAGGGTTTTAGATGATTAAATTATGAGTCTATAGCTTATTGTAAAAACATTACAAAATGCTATTTATAATATACTAGCACAGTAAGTTAAGTGTTGGAAGTTAATCAATAAATTTGACTGGATCGCTTAATAAGAATTATATCTGCATTGTTGGGTCCACCAAGTTGATGTGTTGATCACAGCTACTATTTTGATTTTTCCTTGACCAATTGATTTTTAGTTGGATATTCCGTGATCCAAAGATCAGCTACTGGCACTTTTCTTTGCTTTTATTTTTGCTCTCTGTGTTTAATTGATGTTCTTAAGGTTTTATTCATCATTACTGCTCCTTTTAATTGTTGCTTTTCTCGCTTTAATTTTGGCTCTTGTCATATGTGTTGATTTTTTTATTTATAAGACAATCTTAGGGCACAATTCTATTTCTCAAACCCTAAACCAACTTAAAAACCTCCTCCCCTTTAATTTAATCCCTGATTAGGTCACTTAAACATGCTGGTATTAAGAGATCATATTGAATTGGGTCTAATTCAACATGAGTAGGTGCCCATGTTATATTGGACTTGCTCAAATTTGATATTGGCATGCTCATGTCGAATTTAGACATGAGCAAGGCTCATGTCGATTTAAGGTGGTGCACTACTATTTAAATTGAACCATGTTGTTTTGGGCTTTAAAATTAGGGCTATTCTAATTTGAGTTTTAGAAAATTGACCGAACTAAGTTTAAGCTTCATAAAATTTGATTGGACTTAATTTGGTCCTCTTAATTAGAACTAAACTCATTTAGGACCAAATTAAGGGTCTACATATTAAGAAGCCAAAATTAAGGGTCTATAGTTTTGTCCTCTGCTTCAATAATTATGAGCAGAGATTTTTGCCCCCACTCCTCATGGAATGGTTTTTGTGACTTCGACACTGTTATGCTCATTGCCTTAGAGAAAATGAGCCTAAACCTAGAGAAAATGGAGTCTCCACCTGGAGGGGCTGGGAAAAAGAAAGAGGTAGATGACTCAATTTCTAAAGAATCCCCAACCCCCTGATGGGTTTTAGAAAGTTGGGTATGTATGGGGAAGATAAGAATGACCCAGCACCCCCATAATGCCCAGTTCGTTGGAACATGCCTCCTTTTCAGGTCTAAATATCATTAAATTCTTAAATGCTATGACATAATCCATATTACACATAATTAAAAAGAGCATAAACATCCAACACTTTATTAAAATAGAAAACAAGAAAAATAGGCACCCATTCGAGGATGGAAACATGCCTTTACAATGTCCACTGTCTAAAAAGAAATAGAATAAATAAATAAAATATGACACCCACCATAGGTGGAAACGTGCCCCTTACAATAGTTCCAAAACTTAAAATGAATTACATTGAACTTTAATTAATGAGGTACCTACAAAGTGTAATTATACCTCTTGCAATTCTTGAAATTAAAATAAACCAATAAAAAACATTCATATATTCATTATAAATAAACCATCCATCACAAAATCAAATAAAAATAAATCATCCATCAAGACATATAATAAATAAACATGCATTAATAGTCAATTCTACATTTAAATATGATATTAATAGATGTACAAAGTAGGGTTTTATAGATATGAATTACGGTTTAAGAAAATATTATTAATGTTTTAATGTTTTAGAAAAACATAATTAGGGTTTGGAATTTTAGAAAAAACAAGATTAGGGTTTTAGTGCTTTATAAAAATACAGTTAGGGTTTTTTATTTTTAGAAAATAAAATTAGGTTTTCAGACTTTGTGTTTTAGAAATTGATGAATTGGATTTTAGGGTTTAGGAAACTAAGAGTTTGGGAATTGGTTTTATTGGTTAGGGTTTTAGATTTTAGAAATTGGTTGTACATATTAGAGATTAAGGTTTGGATTCTAGATATTTTAGGGAATTAGGGATTCTAGAGCTTTGGTGTTTAGTGTTTTATGGAATTAGGGTTAGGTATTTTTGGTTTTTGGATATTAGGTTTTAGGGAATTAAGGTTTTGGAATTGGGGCTTAAGATTTTTGGATTATGGATATTAGTGTTTAGGTTTTAGGAAATAAGGTTTTGGATCTTTTTTAAAAAAAAACTAAGGTTTTGGATGTTTTTGAAGAGGAATTAGGGTTTTTAATTATTTTGAAAAACAAATTAGGTTATTGGATATTAGGAAACATATTTTAGAAATTAGGGTTTGGAAATTGGAAAACAGATCAAGGTTTTAAAGATTAAAGATGGAAAATAATTTAGGGTTTTTAGCAATTGGAAAAACATATTAGGGCTTGGGAGACAGGTTAGGTTTTTGATAATTATACCATTGATTTAAACCTTGAACTACTGGATGAGATAATATGGATTGAGTTTTGGTTTTATAAAATATGTAATTGAGGTTTTAGTAATTAAGCTACTGGATTAAAGTGATAATCAAAACAAACAATCAAAATGTTTGAAATAAAAGAAAATATAGTTATTGTACGTTTTAAACAAGTTAAGTTTAGAAAATGAAACTTGCGTTGAAGGCTCTACCAAATTAAATAGGCTGATCCAAGATGCTGCCTCGACCAATTGCTAATTCTGGGCAAGTAAAGATAAAGGCAGTGGTTACTACCTTTGGTGTGTTGATGGTTATTACTTTGTTAATCGAGCAAGTTAATTTGATAATCCTTGATTGTTGGTGATCGTTGATACATGTTATTAGCATTAAACATTGTTATTTATAGGCAAACAATAACTAAATCCTAAACCTAATCATCCTAATTCAAAGTTTAAATGAATTCTAGCTTGATTAGGAAATTAAATTGCCGGCTAAAATTGTTTTAGACTTCGGGTCATGTCGATTTGGCACGTCAAAATTGACATGGAGCCAGCCCATGTCGATTCGATATGCCAAATAGATATGAGCCTTTTCTCATGTCTATTTGGCCATTCGAATCAACATGAGCAATGCTCATGTCAATTTGGCCATCCAAATCTACATGAGCAATGCTCATGTCCATTTGGATCGTCCAAGTCGACATGAGCATTGGCTCATGTTGCCTTGTGTTGTTCCGACTTAAACCGGTCTAAAATTATTTAATCCATGGCGTGAACAGATTAATTTGGGCCTTTATAAGTTGGACAAATTGAATTTATGCCTTTCAAAATTGGAATGACCTTTTTAAAAGTTATAAACTAGGTTTCAGCCTTTTAAAGTCAGATCAAATTTATTTTGGCATTCTTTAATTAGGACCATACCAACTTAGGGCTAAAATTATAGGTCTACAATGATTTGAGACTTCAGTAGAAGATAGTGAAAAATAATGATACTGCTTCTGAATTTTGCGCTAAGCATCTACAAAACATATCACAAAGACAAGTGGACAGAAATTCAAAGGATGGATACCCTATGGTGAGGAACCAATGAGTATCGACATCTGACCGTTGAATGATTCTAATATCTCAATGGGCTATTAGGCAACTCTAATATCCCAATGGATTTATCGATGAAACCACTAAATAACTCTAATAACTTTGATTTGATGAACTTGAATTGGTTTGAATTTTGGACCTTAGACTGGATTTGGGTTTTTGACCCTAGATTCTATTTGATCAGGACTTGATACTGGATTTGGATTCTGGACCCAAGATTAGATTTAGGTTCAGGACCCAAGATTGAATTTGGGTTCTTGACCCTAGGTTGGATTTAGGTTCATGACCCGAAATTGGATTTGGGTTCTCAACCCTAGACTGGACTTGGGTTTAGGACCCAAAATTGGATTTAGGTTCTCAACCTTAGACTAGATTTGGGTTTAGCACCTGAGACTGAATTTTGATTCTTGACCCTAGGCTGGATTTAGGTTCAGGACCTGAGACTGGATTTGGATTCTTGACCCAAGACTAGATTTGGGTGCTTGATTTGAGACTGGATTTGGGTTCTCGACTAGAGACTTAGATTTGGGTTCAAGACTAAAAACTAGATTTAGGTTCTTGACCTGAGACTAAATTTGGGTTCTTGACCATAGACTAGATTTTAGCTCTTCTAGCTTGATCATCCCTTTGTCATTTAAGAATTCCAGCTTTCTTCTAGCCAATTGGTTCTATTCTTCATGGATAAACTTCAGCTCCTCTAGCTGGATTGACCTTCTGTCGTTTGAGAATATGAGCTTTCTTCTAGCCACTTGTTCCAGTCTTCAATGGATTCTATTAACCTTCATTCATATGAGAGTTCTGGCTTTCTTCTAGCCATCAACTTTAGGTCTTCACCTTTCACAATGAATCTTCAAATATCTAGTCTTCACCTTTCACAATGGATCTTCATTTCTAGACATTGGGTCTTCACCCTTCAAAATGGATCTTCATCCTTGGATATTTGCCCTACACTGACTTCAACTCTTTTAGCTGGACTGATCTTTTGTCTTTGGCATCTTTATTCTTTTGGGGTTCTTACTTTCTTCTTGTTCCATTCTTTTTGTTCTTCCTTTTGCAAAAAATTCAGTTATTTTTTAGCTAGTCTTCATATTCTCTCTTTGCTCCCTGTGTGACAAAATATTAAAAGTCTAAAAATATTTTGTGCACTCATAAAATGAAAATTGAAAAGAGAAAGTTTTGCCCCTGTGTAGGCGTAAACCAATGATTTTTTCTCATGCAGGGTTTGCCCCCTGTGTAGGCTCAAACAAATGATTTTGTTCCCATGCATGCTTTGATTGATGTTTGTGTTTTGTCTAGTTCCTTGCATAAGCATGCATCTTTTATTTCTTTTGTAATGGCCCTTTCATGCCCCTTGATTCCATATTTGCTTTTGATTGTTTACTTTCAGTGTGTCTTCTATTCACTTTGATAACTAATAGGTAATATAAGACAAAAATGTAGTGTGATATGCTTATGTATGCATGATATGCACGGATGATACTTATAGTGGTTCTATTGACTTAAAGACCAAGGTGATTAGCCAAAGCACTCATATTGGTTCTTTCTAGATACTCATTCAGGTATCGCATTAGAATAACAAAAGTCTTCACATCTATGACTTTATTCCCAAAATATTGGAAACAAGACTAGTGGTGACCCAAGTAGCATAGTTAGAGACATGAGAGATCCATTTTAACGCATTTGGTTGGCAACTTCTTCATGAAATGACCTTACCGGTGATCCTTTCATTAGCCCACTTTTGCCTAATATGTCCTTTGAGGTTTGACAATACAACATATTTCCCTAAATTTGAAGGCTCGTATGACAAATCACACTCTCTTTTTTAATATATTATTTTTTTAAATTTTCAAATCAAATTCAAATTAGTGTCATTATACCTCAGAGCTTGATTTTTTAAATTAACATATCTATAACATGACAACCCTAGTTACCATACTAAACTCAAGATTCATTTCCATTTGTGTAATAACTATTGTACTTCAGATAGGCACATACACATTACTCGGCTAAAGATCGCATTAAATATTGTCTATCTCATATGCATGCTTATTCAAATAATCTCCACTAATAAGCTCTGCCTACTAAGAGAGATTAATAAGTCTTTAATAGGCTTGAAATGAGGTCTTATAAGAGACATGGGTTAGGTGAAGGCCATTTTTAAGCTGGAGTTGATGTGACATTGCTGATAAATCTTCACACTATAAAGTTCTTCTCAAAACTGTATGTTTCGGAAGAATTCTTAAATTTTGGGCACCATTTTCTCCTAATAGGCATCTTGTTATCTGGCTTCATGAAAAGATGGAGCTTGAATATTCTTCCATCTTTTTGGCAGAATTTATATTTAATTAGTATGATCTTGAACTTTTCCTTTTGAAAGAAATTCAGGAACATTATTTTGCCCTTTTTCCTTTTAGAATATCAAGTCTGAGACTTTTAAGATTGTGGACTTGGAGCTGTGTTGGATAAAATAAAAGATGGTCTTTCTCTTATTTCTTTGATTTTATTTGAGTCTTTGGCTGGGCTGGATCAATTCAAGTCAATTTGTGGAAGTCTTTTGCTTCTTTAGATAAAAAGAACTCTATTGGATTTCTGAACCGCCCCTTTTTTGGGTTTTATTTTCTTTTTTCCTTTTCTTTTATTTTCTTTTTTCTTTTTTCCTTTCTTTTCCTTTTCATTCTTTTCCTTTTCCTTTTTTCTATTTTGTTTTTTTAGCTCTAAGAGGGTTATCTTGTTTGCACCATTTTATGCTTCTAACTATGGATGAGGTAGGACAAGTCTACTTTATTGAGGATGAATTTGAACTCTGCTTATTAATAAGGTAGATACTAGTTGTTGGCTAACCAAATAATGCCTAGATCATTTCTCCCTTAAAAAAGCAGAGTTCAATTTCACCTCGAACGTTCATCAAAGCATGTTCTAAGATTGACTAGGACCTATACAGAGGTAATTATGTAAGAGCCCTCTCAAAGTAAGCATACAACTGAATGCTATAGAACAACTCCCTCACCTAATAAAGTCATTTAAAGTATAATGCATAGATATACTAATTTATGAATATCAAGCTAGACTTATCATTGGTTGAGCACCAAAATGAACAAAGACCAACATAAACAAAAATTTAATAAAAGAAATTTATTCAACCAATCTTAATTTGAAAAACATAATTGTTCCAGAAAAACACCGAAGAAAGAAAATGAAACGATAACCAAAAAAGCCAAGGGAAGTTTGTTGAGTTGGAGTCAAAGATGCTTCATTTATTTAGGCATCGTAGGGTCAAGGACCTTATCACTCTATACCTCTTCCACTTCAGGTTTAGAGCCCCAACCACCTTCCTTAGTCTCTAATTCATCATCACTATTAGTTGAGTCCCAAGATGCATTCACAAAAAGAACAATCATTGTCTCCTCATCTGCAGTTGGTTCAAGCTTGCTTAGTATTACCTCTTTCTTAGTAGTTCCTCAATCTATGTCTTAAAAAGATGATAAGACAAAACTTTTCTCCAATCCTCCCCCTATCATGAAGGTCACTGATGGTGGCACTCTTCCAAATTTAGGCCAAGGAATTCTTTTGGTGTTGGGTTTATCAGGCTCAGGCAACTTTCCACCATTAATCAAATCTTGAATCTTGTGCCTTAATTGAGCACATTTATCTGTCTCATGCCCTTGCATTTGATAGAACTGATAGATGGCCTTGGCAGCAAAGTTTGATGGTAGAGGATTATGTAGCGGTCGAGGAGCCAACCGTTGTAATAATCCCTTTTTCTGTAACTTGTTGAAAATCCAAGACAGAGGTTTTCCTAACTCTGAAAACTATCTTCTATTTGCTTCATCAGTTGTTTCATTGACATTCATTAATTTCTATGTACCCTGACTACCAGACTGATAATATTCCCTCTCATTCCTTCTTCTAGAAAAATGGCTCTTCTCTCTTTTTCATTCTTCTATTTGCAAGCCAACTTAAAGGAGATATTTGAAATCCCTGATAAGAGTATGACATATTTGCTCATGAAGATTAGGCAAGACACCTCTCCCTATCATCCTAGTCTGATTAGATTTATCTAGCCTCTTTTTAAGTAGTGCGACCTTATTCCTTCACCTCTTCACATACACAACAAAATTTTCATTCTGCTTTTTCCTGATTAACTCTACCTCCATTAGAGTTACTTCCAATTCAACATTTGTGCCCATACTGCTGGATCAAGGCTTTGTACAACAAATCCTAGTTCTTTTGAGTACTTTCCTCTAAGGTATTGAACAAGTTTTGCACAACAGTATCTATTGAGAGTATGAAATAACTTAAAGTTTGAGCTTTATTAGCTCTAGCAGACTGCATGGCAATGATATACTGCTTAAGATGCAGGTGAGGATTTATTGTACCATTATACTTAAAGAAAAAAGGCATCCTAAATTTGTAAAGAACTTCTTCATCTTGCTCAAATAGCTTGTCTACCTCTGACACTTCCTCAGCCTTAAGCTTCTTTTGAAATTTCTTTTCTAAATTAGTTATCATTTTCTCCACGTTAGCAGTTTCATTTTTCTTCATAGCCTTCTTTTCTTCCTTCTTATCTTAAGGATCTTGGAAATATTAAGACCAATCAACATCATAATCAATTATCACCTTGTCATCATCAAAGGCTACCTCACCAACCGTAGCCTTTCCCATGTCCTTCTGCTTCTTAGTACTAGTGGATGCTTCAATAGTACTTTCTAATAGTGAGCAAGCTACTTTTTTACAATCTTAGCCAAAGGCCCCTTCAATTCTTCCATTTTGGAGTTGAGAGCTTCATTCACCATATTCTGAATTTCCTCAAGTTCCATTGTTATTAATGTGAAAATGACTGAATTCTCATTGAACTCTGAGTCACTGACATAAGTTGAATTATGCTCTTGAACTATTATACTCTAGGTTTGTAAGCCAGAAAGGATCAATGCTATATAATGCAATGCATGTGTACATATATGCATAAGTAACAGACAAATAAATAAAAAGAATAGGAACGATCCTTCTAACCTTATATCACCCACACATGAATGTCGAGTCTCTTTTTCTAGGTATATGGTCAAAAAATATCAACGTGGGATATTTTTTTTCAAGAGATCCACTCAGAAAAATGAATCAATAGTTGTATTTTAGGAGTTTATTTATGATAATTCTTGTTAATTAAGCCTTAATCCATTGGGCCAACAAATGGATAGCTTTTATGCTATATTTTGTATTAAAACCAAATTAAAGAGTTTATCATAAATAGATTTCTCATTTGGAAAACCAACTCATGATCCATGCCACAAACAAAGCCCATGATTAATAAGTCTTGGTATAAATCAGGTCCACAATTGATTTTAATATTCCATAATTGACCTAACTAGTTGTAAGCCCATTTAAGAAAATGTTTGAAATTGAGCAATGAAATGAAAAACATTTTTGAGCTTAATAAATTGTCTAAAAGCCATAAAAAAAGGTTTTAAAAATAAATTTTGGGCTTCAAGCTTGAACCATTGTGGTAGAAAAGGATTTTTGATCCATCTTAAAAAAGATATTATGTCCAAAAATACCATCATGGAAAAGAGTTTGAAAATATTTTGGTCTTTTAGGCCTTTTGGATTGAAAAGGGTAAAATCATTTTGGGCTTTTAAAATTTTTTTAAACTTTTTTTTTTAAATTATTTTGGGCTTTAAAATTATTTTTGGCTTACACCATTATTAGGTCATATTAGGAAAAAAAAACTAAATGGGCCATAAATCAAGTCAAGATATGTTAACCATAGTCAAATAATAAGCATATTAGGTGTAACACCCTCATAGCCTATATACGTACAATAAATACACTCGGTATATGTAAAATATACATATACGGTACAAAAATATCATAGACCGGTTTAATAAAAAATTTAAACTTTTCAAATTTAAAATCATAAATATTTTAAAATGTATATTTAATAACAAATAAAATATTATTAAAATTTGCCAGAGTTTTATCTGTAATTTGGACATTTTCAAATTCAACAAACAATACAACCTACATAAGATAACACTCCAAATAAAAGCCATTCACACATTTCACCCATACTCCTTAATTCCTTCACATTTCTTAAAAACACTTATACATATGCATAAATATATTTATCAACACTCATAAAAACCCACATTAAAAAGATTTTCAACCCATTCTTTATAATTTACAATATATACATCAAAACATAGTATAATATACATAATATCACAATATGCGATAATATAAAATGTATACATGCTGCTGGTAGTGTTTATGATCTTGACACCATAAAATCAACTCTACAGGCAAACTCTCAAATCTAGACCCGACCCAGTCTAGAAGAACTCTCTGACTCAGCCAAAAGCCTAGCGGTACAAACTTTGATAGAAATAAAGCTTAAATGGAATGCCAATGCATAATGCATATGGATAGCATATCTCATATCATTTCATTATAACATATCTTTTGATTATTTCATAATTCATAATTCACATACAAGCAAATACAAGCATGGGCCTAAAGGATCTAATATACTATTAAAATTTTAGAGTTACTATTTTGGTCTATATTGACACCTAGTGTCTAGCACGAAGGCAAGTGACGCCCAACGTCTAGCCCAAAGGCAAATCATAGTGATGCCCAACATCTAGCCCAAAGGAAAATAATGAGGATAACCTCATAGGTATGCCACCAAACACAAAACTCTGAAAATTGAATAACATACTAGGCACACAATTATTTCACATTTCTCATTATCAATCTCTTTCTCATTTTCTCAATTTCAAGCTAGGCGCGTTGCCTCTTTTTTTTGTTATCTATTAGGCACATTGCCTTATTTTCTCATCTTTTCTCATTTTTCTTATTTTTTATATTATATCAATATCAATTCATCACATTTCATCATATCATCACATTGTATCACATTTTACACTAAATCTCATTCCCTAAATATTTTGGGTAATTTCACATAATTCATATATGATTCATATTTTATGCACATTAGCCATTACCAATGGCTTTTTAACAATGCCTTAAAAGCATACACCACAAATGGCATTACCCAAACACTTTGGGTCATTTTCATATAATACACATATTTCACATTTTACATAATTTAGCCATTAACAATGGCTTTTCACAATGTATTAAACACATATGACATTACACATGTCATAGCACATTATTCATAAGTTTTCCATGAATTAAGTAGCTTAACACATTTTATAATCCAAAATGTGTTAAGCCCAATGTAATTCAAATATAACCAATTCATCCAAAGTTTGTACATACCTCTAAGAGCAACCAAGAACAAGCTCAAACACCCTCCAATCCTTCTCTTTCCACTTGCCCTTCAACACTTGGATGGGGCAAATCAACTCTTCTCAATTCCTATTCCAAATGTGATCATAAATAATCATTTAGTATCACATTCTAAGGCATTTTCAATATTAATCCTTAATTAAATACCATCCAAGTAAAAATCCAAAAGTTAAGGCTAACCTCACTTTAACTTTAGAATACCATACTAGGCCATTTAATTTGGTATTTAAAGTTTATTTATATTATTAAAAACATATTTTAACACATTTAAATCAATTACATTACAAAAACACACACTTAGAACCAAAACCCTAAAATGGCATAACCTTCCCCAATTGAAGGTTTTCCATTCTAACTCAATCCATTTATCATTTCAAGATTATATTCATCACTTTTAACACTAAACAACATACTTAATCCAATAAAATCAAACAATTCTACAACTTTGGAAAAATCACTTTTCCAAAACCCTAAATCTCACTTCCACTCTCAAACTCCAATCAAACTCAACCAAATCCAATATTTGACTTTAAAATAATTGTTTATGCATAAAAAAAAAAACTCATTTGGAATCAATTTTCACAATTAAAAACCATGATTTCAAAACCCCAAAAACCACATAACCCTAAATTCTCTCTCTTCACCAATCTATACCCAAACTCCATCATCTCTTCAATTCAACCTTAAAATCATTACTAATCACTTAAAATAACTTGACCAATTTCAATAATAATTCGCACTACATTAAGAACCCAAAACTCACATTTCAAAATTTCCATGGAATTCAAATAAAGGAGTTGGAAACTTACCAAATTTGGTGAAAATCACCAAAAATCAACTTTAAACTTGTTAAATCCTTCAATTTGATGAGCTTTGAAGAGGAAAAACTTTGAGATCTACACACATGGAGGTTCAGCCCTTGATGGAGAAGAAGAAGATGAAAAAAAAAACTTTTATTTTCTCTTTCCTTTCATCTTTTAATTTCAACCATATATATATATATTTAATATTTTAATAATTAACTATTTAATTATTTATTTAATAAATTAAAAGTCCAAAAATCCCTCTTTCATTCAAAAATTATTTATTTTTGAATTAATTTAATAATTTTAAATTTCTAAGATTTAATTAAAAAATACCCTTTTTTACTTTGACTTTTGACTTTTCTGTTTAAAAGTGTTAACTTTTTTGTTGACTTTTATATGTTATATATATATTGTATATATATCACATATATATATTTCATTTTTTCATTAAAAAATCCTTCACTTTTTTTATTTAAAACCACTTAATTTAATTTATCCAATTAAATTATAATTTATTTTATTCAATTTTCCATAAATTAGGATTTTCAAAAATAATTTTGGAATATTACAATTCTCTCCCCCTAAAACAAATTTCGTCCTCAAAGTTACCTGATGTCAACTCTGAAATAACTGGGGATACTGACTTCACATCATCTACTCACTCTCCCATGTCACCTCCTCAGTGGCATTATTCCTCTAAAGGACTTTCGCAAGTGGCACCTTCTTATTCCTCAACTCTTTCACTTCCCGTGCCAAGATTGCCACTGGTTCTTCCTCTTAAGTCAGATCCGAACTCACCTCAATGGACTCCACTGACAAGATATGAGATGGATTTGACCTGTACGTTCAAAGCATGGAGACATGGGAGACATTATGAATCCGATCCAACTCAAGGGGGGCAAAGTCGATCTATAAGCTACTAGACTAACTCTCTCCAGCACCTCATATGGTCCTATGAAATGAGGACTCAACTTCCCTTTGTGGCCGAATCTCAAAATCTTTTTCCAAGGAGACACCTTTAAGAACACTCTATCTTCCACATTGAACTCTATATATCTTCTCTTCAAGTCCGTATAAGATTTCTGTAGGTCTAAAGCTGCTTTTAGATGACCCCGAATCACCTTAACTTTCTCTTCTGTTTCCTTAATCAAATTGGGACCGACCAATTTACCTTCTCCAACCTCATCCCAACATAAAGGTGTGTGAGCGGGGATTTTCGCCCTCACTTTCGGTGGAATGGTTCTTGCGACTTCGGCACTATTTAGGTTCGGGGCCATAGAGAACACAGACCTAAGCCCGAAGAAAATAAAGTCACCACCCGGATGGGCCGGGAAAAAGAAAGGGGTCGATGACTCGATTCCTAAGGAATCTCCAACCCCCTAATGGGTTTAAAAAGTTGGGTACGTGTGGGGAACATGAGAAATGGCCCAGAACGCCCACAACGCCCGGTTCATTGAAACCAGCCTTCTTTGCAGGTCTTAATATTATAAAATTCTTAAATTTAACAATATTATCCATATTACATGCGACAATTAAAATAAAGCATCATTATATTAAAATCAAAGCAATATCCAAGCAAAATAAATAAATGGACACTCATCCGAGGATGAAAAAATGTCCTTACATAGTCCAAAAAACTTTAAAATAAAATAAATTACATGATGTTTAACTAATGAGGTACCCATAAAGTGGAAACTTACCTCTTACAATTTTAAAACTAAGACAAATAAAATAATATTCAATCATCTAATTATAAATAAAAGCAAACCATTCATAAAATAAAATAAACCATTCATCATTAACATATAACAAATCACATAATCAAATAAAAAAATAAAATTAGAATTTAATCCATTAAATAAACAAGGGTAAGGTTTAAGATTTAGGATTTAAGAAATTAGGGTTTGGGTCTTAGAGTTTACTGGAGTTAGGGTTTTATCAAAACATGATTATTATAAAAACTTTAAGACCACTTTAACATGGATTTTTTTGATAATTACTTATATGTAATATGACTACTGGACGTTTAAAACATTATTTGAATAATCTAATGCTATGGTGATTTAATGGAACAAGCTACTATGAAGATTTGAAAACAGAATTAATTAAGATTTAAGGTTTGAATAACTTAGGGTTTAAGAAATTAGATTTGTGTTTTGTGGTTTGAGAAAAGTTTAATTAGGGTTTTAGTTTATAAAAATATGCTATACGGGTATTAAGGTATTAGTGTTTTGAAAAATAGTTTTTAGGGTTTTAAATAAAGTTTGGATAGTAAGTAGAACAATTGATCAAATAACAAAAACATGAATGTTTAAACAATTTATCAAATTGTATAATGAAGCTACTATAAACATAAGCAAAGAAGTAGAGATTCAAACCTCCATTGTTGGTTCCACCACAATCTTTGAATTCTGGTTGAATAATAATAAAGACAGTGCAGACTGCCTTTGATGAATTGTTGTTGCTTGCTTACTGCCTCTTGCTCCTTCAAGGTTCTCTTTTTTGGCCGAAAAAATCCAAAAGTCCAAAGTCTGATAAAAAATTTCCCATCCTCCATTATGTGTCGTAAATGTGGTATTTATAAGAAAAAAATAAAAACCTAATACTAATTGGCTAAGGAAATAAAAATATTTTAGGAAACAAAATTAAAAACCAAGTAAAATAGGGTTTTGGCAAAACTGTGCGCAGGTCGGGCGTGCGAAAGTGAGCTGGCGAAGAAGTTTCATGGGCGCTGGGCGCAGGCCAGCCAATTCGCCACAGGATTTTCCTGATGCAAATTGGCCTGTGGCCATTTTGCCACAGAAAAATCTGCGTCGAATTGTCTTGTGGCATATTCGTCGCCCGCGATGAAAAATTTTCATCCTCAATTTTTATTTATTTTTTATTTTTTATCCTTTTTATTATTACTTCTCTTTTTTATTTTTATTTAAAATAAATATTATAAATAATTATTAAAATAAATATTATTTAATTAAAACACCACAAAAATTATTTTGGACTGTTTAAAAATATTGGATTGGACTGGGTAAAAAATTAAGGGTCTACAGTTTGCCCCCTGCTTGAGCGATCTGAGACTACAACAAAAGAGAGCAAAAAGCAGTGTGATTTTTGACTGAATTTAGAGCCATACTGGACTCCGTACCCAAGGTTGGTGTGAACCTCTGTTTCCACCCGAAAAGGATTCGGAGGAAAGTTCACTTGTTGTTAGGAGTCGCCACTCAGTTTTTTCTGTTCAAAGGGAAAAACTAAGAAAAACCTTGTTTGACTCCAATAATGCATCCAATGTAAAGGTTTCTATTCTACGAACCCAAGGAGGATTCGGGGACTATGTCATGTATTTGATTAACTTGCCAAAGAAGAAATGAACCGAAAAGGAACACAAAAAGGAAAACAAACTGATTGTTAGTAGATTGTGGACTTGCCATTTGGGGTGAACCCCAAATATGCCTACATACTCTCGTTTTTTATGAGAGATCAAAGCCCATGTAGTTCGGAAAAGCATATTTAAAGGCAATTATGCATTTATGCATGTGTGTGTGTATGCTTCGTGCATTGTCGGGCTTTTTGCCAAAATTATGAGATTTTGAGCACTTAGTGCTAATTTTGATGAAATTTGGGTACTTGGTACCAAAAGAATGCAATTTAGGCTCTGTGCCAAAAGGTTAATTTTAATTGAGATCGGCTTCATGCCAAAAATTGATTGATTACTTAATTAGGCCTTAGACCTAAAAGGATTAGGTCTTTGACCAAAAAGATTGATTGATTCAGGGCTTAATGCCGAAAGATTGATTGATTACTTAACTAGGCCTTAGACCTAAAAGGATTGGGTCTTTGACCAAAGAAATTAAGAATAAGATGGAATGCTTATGACATGCTTGAATTGACAAAGGATGAATTAGGATATTACCTTGCTTAGGATTTTCCCACTTCGAAGTTCCAGATCTCGTTTTCTTGGACCTTGGATTATGATTCTTGATTACGGATTAATTCCTGCAGCACAAGGTTAGATTTATGCAAAGAAAAGCCCAAGAGAAGTTCTTAAGCGTATGGAAAATGAAGAATTCGTCTGCCCGAAAAGACCGAACCAAAAGCCGAACCCTTTTTCTGAAAATTTGGAGGCTTTTATAGACAAAATTCGGACTGGACGGTGGTCGGACCGCTGTGGAAGTGAGCCTGGGAAAACAAATAAAGCAAAGCGGTCGGCGGTCGAACCGTCGTGCACGGCGGTTGGACTGCTGCATGCGGCGGTTCAGCCGCCAAAATAGCACATCGGGTCACACGATTTTTGTTCAAACTGATTTTTCGGGAGCTACAGACCTCCAAAGAATATTCCGGGACCATATCCGTGATCCTCGCGTCATTCCGGACATTTCAAGTACCATAAAGACATATTTTCGGTGAACTTTACCATGGACCTCTGGTCCGGCTCGGTCGTCAGCAGTCTGAGAAAATCAGCTTTTCGAGCCTCAAAATTCGAGTATTCACAATTACCCCCCACTGGGGTCCATAAAAATGATTTATGGAGCTCAATGGTTGTTAGAAACGAGAATTTTGAGCAAGATGCAATATGGACCCTCAACAATAAACCCTCTTTTTAACCATGTGATGCATAACTGGACCAAGAGCCTCTATAATGTTGAAAGGATCAACCTGGGAAGATATGGATTAAAAGCTGTTGCCACCCTTAGAGGTGTAGCTGTGGATTGGGATTTCTTGCATGCTTGTATCAGATTTTGGGATCCCCAAGCTCACATCTTCAGATTTGGTGCCCGGATGGACGAGATGTGTCCTCTTTTTGAGGAATTCTGCTCAATTATTGGATGTGACCCAAATGCCCCTCTTGTAAGGCATGAGGTTCAAATTGGCTATGTGGGGTCTTTTCAGAGGCTTTTCAACTTTACAAGGCCTCAAGCTCAAGCTATGATTGCAGATGGGAATAAGACGATGCTGCTTCCTTTGATTGATGAATTCCTGACTGCTAATTTTGAAGATGAGATTCAACTGAAGCATAGGATGCGAGCTTTTGTTTTCTGCCTGTTAGCTGGATTTCTTTTCAACCGTGACCCTGGCTTTGGAGATTTAAAGCTTTGCCCCATGATTAGGCAAATGGAAGAACTTAACTGCATTAGTGGTATGATTATGGCTGAGACTATTCAGAGTCTTGACAGAACTGCACTCGGATTTGAAAATTGGACTGTTACTTCGATCATTCTTCAAGTAATTCTGTTATACTTTTTGCTTGCTTTTTTTTTTCATCATCTCTCTTTTTCCTTTGTAAAATAGAAAGGATCTATTTTTTTTTTTAGGTTTGGCTGAGAGACCATCTCCGAGTGGTTGCCGCTCCCCATGCCTTGACTTATAACCCTTCTCAGTACTGCACCAGAAGAATCCAGAATTCTTTTCCCTCAATGGCTAAGTGGATCATCTGGTTGTATGAGCTAAGACCAAAAGAATTGTTGTGGTTCATCCCTTGGTATAGAATTCCTCGCTTCATGGAGGCAAATGCAATGCATAACCATGTCTACCTTCTTGGTTTCACTCATAGTACATGGTATAGTGCTTCTTGCGTCCTCAGACAGATGGGGATTGATCAGAGGGTTCCTCTTCCTGTTGGGCTTTCCATTGCTTCCCCTATTACTCCCGGAGTTACTCGAGCTGTTCTACAAACTTGGGTTAGGAACCATCAGATGATCAGGCCTTTTGCAAAGCCTTCTCTTGTTTAACCTACTCCAGAGTATAGAACTTGGTTTATAGCCGAAGTTTGGCCAATTGAAAAGCCAAGGAGACATGCATTGCTACAGGAGTTGGAGGGAGAGGACGTGGTTCCTCTTAACGAGGGGAAGATAGATGTTGCAGAGAGTTCCGGGACTAAGGAAGATACCGAAGACTCTGCCCCACGTAGGAGACGTAGGATTTAGATCCTAGGGTTGACTTTATTGTCTGCTTTTTTGGGTTGTTTGTACCTTTTGGTTAATTGAATGTTTATGACTTATGGAATGAATGACTTTTTTTTTTGTAATGAATGATTCTTTTTTGGAATGAATGACTTTTTTATTTGCTTTCCAAGCATCATCTACTTTGTTTACTTGCTCTAATTTTTACCTAAGCCGTCCTTTCGGATTTTCAACTTAGCGAGCTCTTACTCATTCTTACCTAAGCCGCCCTTTGCGGGTTTTCAACTTAGTGGAATTTTTTTTTTATGTTGGCAAATGAAAAATGAATAAATGATTTTTATTAAAATTTAGATCGTGCTCAAGGAGAGCTACCTACATATCTCGAATTAGTTTGCGAGAATCAGGTTTAATGTAGTTCCTTACAATGCATGATTATACATAATATTTCTTTAATTGATCGAGATTGCATGGGTTTGTGAACTCTAGACCATCCAAATCAGACAAGATGACGGCTCCGCCGGAAAGTATTTTCTTTACAATGTAGGGTCCAGCCCAAAGAGGATGAATCTTCCCACGAGGATCTGTAACAGGTGTTCTGATCTCTTTCAGAACCAAACAACCTTCTTCCAACTTTCGATCTTTGACCTTTTAGTTGAAATGTCTGGCCATTCGCCTCTGATACCCTTGAATCTGATGTAGAGCTTGAAGTCTTTTTTCATCCAAACCCAACAACTAATGATGATAATTGCTAATCCATTCAGCTTCATTTATCTGACTTTCTTGAATTATCCTTGCCGATTGAACTTCCAGTTCAATGGGGAGTACCGCTTCCATTCCGTACACCAGTGAATATGGGGTTGCCCCAGTAGGAGTTCTAATTGATGTTCTATATCCCCACAAGGCCAGTGGTAACTTCTCATGCCAACACCTATGTTCCTTGATCATTTTTTGTATGATCACCTTTATAGACTTATTTGCTGCTTCTACAGCTCCATTTGTTTGAGGTCTATAAGGAGAGGACTTATGATGCTGGATCTTCTTATCCTTCAAGAGTTTAGCAAATTCTGCTTGGAAATGAGTTTCATTATCAGTGATAATCTCAAATGGTGTTCCGTACCAACAAAGGATGTTGGTTCGGACAAACTGTGCTGCCTTTTTGGCGTCTAATTCTGCATAGGAGGCTGCTTCAACCCACTTTGTGAAGTAATCCACTGCTACCAAGATAAACTGATGTCCATTCGAGGCTTTTGGATGTATTCTGCCAATTATATCTATTCCCCAAGTAGCGAAGGGCCATGGAGAGGTGATTGGATTCAGAGCAACGGGATGTTGCTTCTGCAGCTTAGCAAGTATCTGGCACTGATGGCATTCTTGCACAAATGCCACACAGTTTGCATTCATGGTGGACCAATAATATCCTAAATTGGCTATTTTTCGAGCCAAGGCAATCCCATACATATGCGATCCTGATTCGCCACCATGCACCATTTCCATTATCCGCTTAGCCTATGCTTCATTCACACACCTTAGGTGCATTCCATTCCAATTTCTTTTGTAGAGGATATCTCCATTAAGAATGTAACCTGTGGCTAGCTGCCTTATTGCTCTCTGATCAACCCTTGATGATCCCTCCGGATAACTTCCATCCTTGAGATAACTCTTGATATCCCAAAACCATGGTTTACCATCGGCCAAATGCATTACGTGGGCAGGTTGCTTCTGAAGTTGAACTTTCAATGGACGAATGGCTTTTCCACTCCTTGATATTGACCATGGAAGCTAAAGTAGCCAGGGCATCCGCAAACTGATTCTTTGCTCTTGGGAGATATTCGAAGGACAGATCATCGAATTGTTGTGCCAAATGATCAAGGCGTTGTAGGTAAGGAACCAAACGCTCTTCTCTTATTTTCCATTTCCTTAATGCTTGTGATACTATTAAAATAGAATCACCGTAGACCTTTAGGTTCTTAATCCCCAATTCCAGAGTGGCTTCAAGCCCATTGATGCAAGCTTCATATTCTGCTTCATTGTTTGTGCAACTAAAGTTAAGTTTAACTGCAAAGGGAATGTATTCTCCACAAGGAGTTTTGAACACAATCCCAATTCCATTTCCATGACAATTGGATGCCCCATCAAAATACATCTCCCAAACACTTCTTTCCACATTCAAGAGGTCTTCGTCAGGGAAATTCATTTCTCGCATCTCATCTTTTACGGGTAATTCTGCTAACTTGTCAGCTATTGCCCCACCTTTCACAGCTTTCCTTTGTATGAATTTTAAGTCAAAAGCTGCCAATGTTGACACCCACTTTGCCATTTTGCTATCCAAAATAGGCCTCTCCATAAGGAATTTCAAGGGACTCTATTCTGCGATGACACAAGTTGTGTAAGAAGACAAGTAGTGTTGTAACTTCGTGCAGGTCCAATACAACGCTAAACACAACTTCTCAATCTTGTTATACTTTAACTCATAGTCCAGCATCCTTTTGCTGAGGTAGTAAATTGCATTTTCCACCTTTGTACCTTCGGCCTCTTAAGCTAGCATTGCACCCATGGCTTCATCTGTTATAGACAAATACAAGAGCAGAGGTTTTCCCATTCTGGGAGGTTGCAGAATTGGTGGACTTAACAAGTATTCTTTGATCTTGTAGAAGGCCTTCTGGCAGTCTTCATTCCATTCTTGTGAAGCACCTTTCCTTAGTAGCTTAAAGATAGGACCACAAGTCTCTGCCAACTGCGATATGAATTGACTGATATACTGTAATCTACCTAGCAGGCCTCGAATCTCCTTTTCTGTTCTTGGTGGAGGCATTTTCAGAATAGCCTTTGACTTTGCTGGATCAACTTCTATTTCTTTCTTGCTGACCAAATATCCCAAAAATAAGCCTGACGTTGCTCCAAATAGGCACTTTGCAGGATTAAGCTTCAAATTGTACTTGCGAAGTCTAAGGAAGAACTTCTCAAGTGCTTCAACGTGCTCTTCTGGAGATTTTGACTTGACAATCATATCGTCAACATACACTTCTACTTCTTTGTGAATCATGTCATGAAAGACTGTTGTCGCCATCCTTTGGTAGGTAGCCCCTGCATTTATCAATCCAAAAGGCATAACCTTGTAGCAGAAAGTGCCCCATTCTGTAATGAAAGCTGTCTTTTCTTTGTCCGATGGATGCACCATGATCTGATTGTACCCAACCGCAAGGCCAGTCATGGAAACCATCATATGCCCAGCCATCCTGTCTATTAGCAAATCAATGTGTGGTAGCGGGAAATCGTCCTTGGGACAAGCCTTATTCAAATCTCTATAGTCAACACAAATCCTGACCTTTCCATCTTTCTTCGGGACTGGCACAATGTTTGCTAACCAGGAAGGGTAGACAATTGGTTCTATGAACTTATTATCCAGTTATTTGGCAATCTCATCTTTAATTTTCAAAGACCATTTTGGCTTCATTCTTCTCAACTTCTGCTTAACTAGCTTTGCATCGGGGTATAGTGGAATCTTATGAACTGCTATTGCTAGGTCTATTCCCGTGACATCACTTGTCTTCCACATGAAGCAGCCGACATATCTTTTGATACACTCAACAACCTATTTCTTATTCACACAATCATATGCAATGTATGTATATTCATTTTCTTTGCCAATTATTATCTTTTCATTCATTTCTTTTATTTCATTTATTTCATTTTTGCTAGATAATACTTGGAAAGCAAAAGAAACAGGGTAACCAAGAACTTGAACAGTTTCATTAATAATGGCGAAGTCATCCTCCAGAGTTACATTACATTCGACATCAGGGTTTTCTATTCCTGAAGCTAAGGAAGACTCAGAACTAAACTCTGACTCGGTGTTTGACTCAAGATTTGACTCGGTACAAGATTCAGGTTCAGGGTATGACACAGGACTAGGTTTGACTATAGCCACTTGTCCCTCCTCGGCATACCAGTTCATCAGTGGTCCATCTGTGGTCTTGATCAGCTTCGTGAAGTCCCTTTTGTCTTCACAATTGGTTATCATAGCAACCTCATCAAAGAGACTAGGCCGCATGAAATCTTCCACTTGTGGGTCAGTTATAGGTTCTGGCTCTTCTTCCTTTATGGCAAAAACATCAGTGAACATCTCAAAACCCGGTAACCTCTTCCCAGTCATAGGAGAATAGAATGGCTTCTGAAAACCACAGTAAGGAACCGTTTTCCCAGGTTTGCAAAAGTGATCATTCAGAGTTCTAAAGTAAGGGCGCATTTCGAGACTTTTTGCCCACCAAATCTTCTTTTTCTTCTTCCCATTCTCAAACTCTTCTATCTCCTCGTCTATGGGTTTGTACCCCAAGCCAAAAGTTCCTTTATTCTCAGGTTCTTCCCATGGCCGCACTATGGATGATTTCCTCCCAGACCTTATCATTTCCATCCCGGGTAGCAGACCTACCCTTAGCATCATTCCCACCAGGCAATTGACTTAGACCTCCCCAAAGTCATATAGGATAAATGGCCCTTTGGGCCTTTCTTCTTCAACGCATTGAACAGTGTCATAATGGAACCCAGTCAAGGCCATAGCAGTTTCACCCGGAACAACCTCAAAGAGAGACTGATCCGTGGTTTTCTTGTTGATTTCGCATGTGTCTCCTTTAATAGTGATGATTTTTCCTTCAAAAGGGAACTTAAGTTTTTGATGTAATGAAGAAGGTACAACATTATTCTGATGAATCCACGGCCTTCCAAGGAGGAGATTAAAGCTCGCGGGTACATCAATGACCTGGAAAGGCACTCTCATTTTCACCGGTCCAATAGCAACTTCCAGAGTAGCAACACCCAAAATTTCTCTTCGAGTGTTATCATATGCTTTAACAATTTGATCAGAAGGTGTAAGATCTGCAGCCTCCAATCCCAGACAGCTTGCTACTTTCAAAGGACATACATTTAAGGCTGACCCATTATCAATGAGAATCATGGGCACAGTCTTTCCCCTAGTTTGTAAGGTGATGTATAGAGCATTATTGTGTTTAATGCCATCTTCTGGTAAATCTACATCAGAAAACCTGATACTCAATGCCTTGGTTGATTGGGTCAAAGTGGCCACTAAAGCTTCTGGGCTTGTGTCTACTGATGTATCAAGTTGACTCAAAGCTTTACTGAGAGCCTGACGGTGTGGGAATGAGGAAGCAAGGAGCTCCCAAATTGACACCTTAGCTTGAGTTTGTTTAAGCTGAGAGAGGACAGGGTCTTCTTTTGGTTCTGGCATCTTCATATATGGGTAGGGGCTTTTCCCAAGTCGAGTGGCTGATATTGTCTTCCACTCCTTGTCAAAGCATCGACCTCTTCAGCGAGGTCATTCAGATCCAGCACACATACTTCATTCATTTCCAAGTGAAGTTTGAAAGGATCAAACAGCTCTTCTTCTATAGTGATGGCATGGATGGAATGATTGGGCAAAGGGTTAGTACTAATGTTTGGTTGACTCCTGAGAGGAATGATGTCACCACTATCCACCAAATCCTGGATGCGGTTTTTCAGAGTCCAGCAACCATCTGTTCTATGCCCATTTCCTTGGTGGTATTCACAGTACTCATTGGCTCTATAATTGGAGGTTAATGGGTTTGGAGGAGGCCTTGGGTCCAAAGGCTTCAAGTACTTTCCTTCCATGGCCTTTTTAAATACCAGATGAAGGGGCATCCCAAGGTCGGTATATTGCCTTCTTGGCTGATTTCTCTGCCCAAGATTGCCCACACGTAAAGGATTCGCAGGGGCAATATTGGCCACTTCATTGACCTTGCTTGGGGAAGCAGCTTGGCCCTGTTTCTTATACTTCAAAGTAGCTCCCTCATCTACTATCTTACCCAATTGTATCAGGTCTTCTACTTTGGTTGCAGTCGCAATGAGCGATTTGAAAGTAGGTAGGTATTGGGTTTGCAGTTGAGCTTGATATGTAGGCCTTAAATTCTTGATTATAATATCAATCTGCTCCTGTTCTGAAGGGCGATTGATCATTTGGGCTGCCTTCGCCCTCCACCTCGTAAGGAACGAGGAGAAGGGTTCATTGTTGTTTTGCTTGGTAGTCTCAAGCTCCCTTCTAGTGACATCTACCTCAATATTGTAGTGGTATTGAGTGTTAAATGCATTGCAGATGTCTTCACAGGTCTTAATCTTGGCACGGTCCAGGCTTACAAACCACTTAAGGGCAGCACCAGTTAAGGATTGTTGGAATAGTTGAGCAAAGAGCTCATCATTTAAACCCCAAGGGCTTAAGGCCCCCACATACATCTTCAGGTGAGTTTTAGGGCAAGTAGTCCCATCAAATCTGTCCATCCCAGGCATTTTGAATTTTGGAGGCAATCTAGCTTGGGGAAACAAGGATAAGGAATCCATGTCTACCACCTCTTTATGAGTTTTCATGGCAGTGATTGACCTTTCAAGCAATTCAAGTTTCTTTTTCAGTTCATCAATTTCAGTAGCATTCTTAGAGGGTGAATCCTCCAAATTGATGACAGGGGTATTATTTTGAGCTGTCATGGGGGTACTAGTTTGTCCCACAATGGGTTCCTTCCCTAGATTTCCAGGAGTAGTGGCTGTCTTTGGTGCCCCTCCCAATTCGGCCAAGATGGCTACCCTTTGGGCGGTCAAGGCTTCATCAATTCTTTCTTGCATCCTAGCTTCAATCTCCTTAACTTGTCCATCTAGCAAGGCCTTAATCTGTTCAATAGTAGCCATTTTAGTAATTGGAGTAGTTGGTGAAGTTGGGGTAGTAGGACTTGTGGGTGATTGCACAGTTGGAGTTAATGTAGCTTGTGTAGGTGAAGGCACACGGATAGTGGGTACCTGCAAAGGTTAAGGGTAATGGATCAGGGTAGTGTGTAGGATAGGAAGACTCTTGGTCCACTTGCGTATATCAAAAGGTTTTCCCCAAAACAATGTTGTTATGTTGCATGAATGCACCTCATCACATCATAATTCATTTTAATGAAATGTGGCACTATTATTGGGTACATACAACCTAAGGGAGGGTTCTATTGTTACATGAAAAATAGAGAATAGGCTTATAATAGGGACCCTTGAGTCTTGAGTAAGATATACCTAACCACATGTGAAACAAAGAGTTTCGCGTGGGTCCAATAGTACGTTTACTCATGGGCCGCTCCAAAAGGATTGGAATGGTTAGCGACAACAGGGAGGACGCTTTGGCTGTCCGCCGACATAATCAAGGAGACCTGCCGGTCAGCGCTACTTGCTATCCAGACTCAGAATTTTGAATAGAGAGAGAAGAAATTCATTTGAAAACAATTTTTTTATGCAATGGAGGAAAATGATTCCCCCATATAATGCAAGAGAAAAAGATTCTCTAAATGACAAAACAACTGCACAATTAATCAAACAAGGGGTCCATCAAAGGAAAAAGATTCCTTTTGTCAATTTTATTCCCATATTCTTAAGGAAAGGATATATATTGCTATGGTACCCTATAAAATAAATAAAAGTACCCTAAAGAAGGGCAAGTTAGTCAAATAAACAATTGTAGTCCACTAAGATCCCATAAATCATTTTTATGGTCCCCAGTGGAGTCGCCAAATTGTGAACCTCGGTTTCCACCCGAAAAGGATTCGGAGGAAAGTTCACTTGTTGTTAGGAGTCGCCACTCAGTTTTTTCTGTTCAAATGGAAAAACTAAGAAAACCCTTGTTTGACTCCAATAATGCATCCAATGTAAAGGTTTCTAATCTACGAACCCAAGGAGGATTCGGGGACTATGTCATGTATTTGATTAACTTGCCAAAGAAGAAATGAACAGAAAAGGAACACAGAAAGGAAAACAAAAAGATTGTTAGTAGATTGTGGACTTGCCATTTGGGGTGAATCCCAAATATGCCTACATACTCTCATTTTTTATGAGAGATCAAAGCCCATGTAGTTCGAAAAAGCCTATTTAAAGGCAATTATGCATTTATGCATGTGTGTGTATGCTTCGTGCATTGTCAGGCTTTTTGCCAAAATTTGAGATTTTGAGCACTTAGTGCTAATTTTGATGAAATTTGGGTACTTGGTACCAAAAGAATGCAATTTAGGCTCTGTGGCAAAAGGTTAATTTTAATTGAGATCGGCTTCATGCCAAAAATTGATTGATTACTTAATTAGGCCTTAGACCTAAAAGGATTAGGTCTTTGACCAAAAAGATTGATTGATTCAGGGCTTAATGCCGACAGATTGATTGATTACTTAACTAGGCCTTAGACCTAAAAGGATTGGGTCTTTGACCAAAGAAATTAAGAATAAGATGGAATGCTTATGAAATGCTTGAATTGACAAAGGATGAATTAGGATATTACCTTGCTTAGGATTTTCCCACTTCGAAGTTCCAGATCTCGTTTTCTTGGACCTTGGAATATGATTCTTGATTACGGATTAATTCCTGGAGCACAAGGTTAGATTTATTCAAAGAAAAGCCCAAGAGAAGTTCTTAAGCGTATGGAAAATGAAGAATTCGTCCGCCCGAAAAACCCAAAAAGACCGAACAAAAAGCCAAACCCTTTTTCTGAAAATTTAGAGGCTTTTATAGACAAAATTCGGACTGAACGGTGGTCGGACCGCCGTGGAAGTGAGCCCGGGAAAACGGAAAAAGCAAAGCGGTCGGCGGTTGGACCGCTGCATGCGGCGGTTCAGCCGCTAAAATAGCACATCGGGTGGCTTGATTTTCGCTCAAACTGATTTTTCGGGAGCTACAGACCTCCAAAGAATTTTCCGGGACCATATCCGTGATCCTCGCGTCATTCCGGACATTTCAAGTACCATGAAGACATATTTTCGGTGAACTTTACCGTGGACCTCTGGTCCGGCTCGGTCGTTAGTAGTCCAGAGAAAATTGGCTTTTCGAGCCTCAAAATTCGAGTATTCACAGTTGGTTTGAGCTCTAGACTCAAAAATAATTTGAGTTCTAGACCCAAGGTGAATTTAGATTTGGGTTCTGGACCCAAGGTGAATTTAGGATTTGGGTTTTGGACCCGAGGTAAGTTCTGGACTTAAAAAATAATTTGGGTTCTGGACCCGAGGTAAGTTCTGGATTTAATTTGGGTTATGGCCTCGAGGTAAGTTCTAGACTTAAAAGTAATTTAGATTCTAGACCCGAGATAAGTTTTGAACTTAAAAGTAATTTGAATTCTGGACCGGAGGTTTGTTTGAGCTCTGGACTCAAAAATAATTTGGGTTCTAGACCCAAGGTGAGTTTAGGAGTTAGGTTCTGGACCTAAGGTGAATTTAGGATTTGGGTTCTGGACCCGAGGTAAGTTCTAGACTTAATTTGAATTCTGGACCCTAGGTAAGTTCTGGACATAAAAATAATTTGGGTTCTGTACCCGAGATAAGTTTTGGGTTTTGAGTTATAGACCCGAGCTAGAGTAATTTGGATTCTGGACCCAAGGTAAATTCTGGACTTAAAAGTAATTCTATTATCTGCAAAAAATGATTGTAGTCAGTAGGATACTAAAGAAATTTGTAAAAAATTTAGCTATTTTTAACCATGCCTATATCTTCTTGCCCCTTGCATGTAAAATTTTTTTAAAAGTGTAAAAAAATATTTGTATACACAAATAACTGAATAATTTAATTGAATAATTTAATTAAATAATTGAGTTTACTATTTATTCACTGTGTAGTCACTATTTTATACTATTCACTAACTATTTATTTACTATCAACAATAATATTTTCTTTTTTTCTTCTCTTTTCTATTTTCTTTTTCACGAGAATACTATTTTTTCCTTTTTTTATTTTTTTCTTTTGTCTTTGCAATTTTTCTATATAAACCTCTACTCATTTCTACCATATTCATCCACACTCACATATTTTGATTGTTAAATTAGAGAGTTTAGCATAGAGTTGAGGAGAAAATGCATGTTTCGAGATTAGGACCTCGATCCAATGCTGAGTTATTGGAATTTATTCGATGGCATGAAAATAGAACTGTAAGTCTACTAGCTGGGATGCAGCTTCATCGCAGTTCAAGTAAAAAAAACTAAGGTAACAATGCAATTTAATATTTTAACAACACAAATATGTATTTATTATTTTATTATATATGTATATATATTTCTATGTTTTTTTCTTTAAGATTTAGGAAAAATAAATTAATTAGAGGACTATGTTTAAGAATTTAATAAACAAGAAAATAGATAGACTAAAAATAGAACATAACAAATAAATTTGGTCTATAAATCAGTGGTATTGGTATGATGATATACTTACCTTGTGTTAACTTACCTGGCTTCATGTCAGCACAATCATTACATTATCCGGGGTGGAGGGTGTGTCTATAAAGCCCGACAATGGTATGATGTAGCACCCTTTCGGGTAAACTGGATTGTCCAAGATTGCGGTTTTGAAAGCTTTATTTTGTAATTACCAAATGAGGAGTGTCTGATAGACAGGAGTGTAGTTCAAGTATAGTCAGAGCAGTGGATGGACACGGCCCATAATTTTCACCTACCTATAGGAGAGATGACCATTGGCCATTCGATTATACAACCATAACTGGTATCCAGTACTATGGCCTTCCGGTCCCTCTTACCAATGATATTCTGACATTCGAAGAAGTCCAACAGTTAATCGCTATGGAACCATAATTAAAAGGGCCTTTCAAGATAAAAATTGAGCCAATTCAGAGTTATTGGATGAACTATGAAGGACGGGTTCATAAGAAATCAACCAAACAATATGCTCGAGGATTTTTACTGTATCTGCTCGGGTTGACTATTTTATGCAGCACCGAATCTGCCATCCATCTGTCGGTGTTGAGGGCCCTTATTGACATGAGTATGGTACCGCTTTACGACTGGGGTGAAGCTGGCCTTGCCTGTCTCTATCATGTAGTAGACAAGATTTGCAGAAATAAGAAGTCTTTCATTGGTTTCATGGTGGTTGTCGAGGTACTCTTCTTCCACCAATGTCAATATCATTCTTATTCTTGCATGAATTTAATTTTTATTGTTGTTGTAGGTATGGGCATATGAGCATAATCTTATTAGGGTGCTTGGAATTTCCCAAGAGAGAGTCGGGTATCTGAGATTAAATTTTTTGTTGTCAGATCATGAAGCAATTTTCGGCTCTCACCATGTGCACACCCAGCGCTATCTCTTGAGTTGCTTAACTTGAGGCCTGGTAAAATAGTATTAGTATACTTTAAAATTTATATAAAAGTTCACTTACCTTATGTCATTTTGTAGGTCAATTTGGCTTTGTGGTACATAGAAGAGCGGATGAACTGGACTTCTTCTATGAATGCCATTCATTGAAAACAAATATCTTGGTCAAAAATTGATACTTTGAAGTGTTTTCAAAATATTAAATTAGACCATTCTTTTTTACATGCCATGGCTTCTTTTTGGAATGTGAATTCTAGGACATTTGAGATTAATGGCTTTGAAATATGTCCCATGATTGAAGAATTTGAGGCCATCCATGGATATCCAAGCAATCAACCAATGGTGTTACCTATATTGATTTCCAAGACTCAACAAAAGATGCAAATGTCATTTCAACTTTCAAAGCTAGAAGTTCTACAATTAATGAGAGGTGAGAAGATTCTGCTTGGTCCCTTAATTGACTTTTGCATTTCTCACTTGGCTCCTACTAAGGTATGGGATGTATGTTTTGTCTATGCTTGCTTGGTCAATTTTTGCTTGTTTCTTCTAATGATGATATTGATCCACGATTATTGGATATCATGGACCAAATGGAAAGAGGCTTGTCATCGATACCCGTAATCTTAGCTGAGACTTTAGTTGGACTGGACCAATTTAAATCGGGATCATCAAGGAAATTGGCTAGGAGTCCATTGTTGCTTCAGGTAATTAACTAAACTGCCCTTTTGGGTTTTCAATTTAGGTTTCTTTTTTTTCTTTTTTTTTATTATTATTGCTCTAATTTTTTTCTAGTCCGCCTTTGTGGATTTTCAAAGCTAGTGAGCTGTCCTAATTTTTTCCTAAGCTGCCATTGCGAGTTTTCAACTTAGCGGACCCCTTTTTTTCTTCTTTTTTTCTTCTTTTTTTAATTCTTTTCTTGTGCTTACAGATTTGGCTTCAAGAGCGTCTCTGCTTGCTCCATACTCCATCTATGAATTTTTTTAGATATCTGCCGGACATCACTCTGCTAGGAAACTACTCCATCTTGCTTTCTCATATGCTGACTGGGTTGACTGGATCCGTTCTCGTGATAAAGTCAACATCCATTGGTTAATACCTTGGTGGAAGATTTCTCATATCACCATTCGGACATACTTGATGTATGTTCCTCTTACTGCTCTTCATTGAGATACTTGTTATGATCCTCGCCGGCTTGACCGTTAGTATGGAGCTGAGTCTCAAGATTTTGATTTTACTCCTAATTTGGACATGCCTTGTCTGACAGAAGCCTACTTGGATCGGCTGAAGCAAAGTTGGCCTGCACATTACACTTATCGTCTGCCATAGATTTTATATTTGTCAATTTCTCTAGAAAAAATATTGTTAGGATGTAAAAATAATGAAAGTAGTAATAAGAGATGTTTCTTTTCCTTTCATAATTTGTCATCACCTTTTACTATTGTGTTTATTTTGTTTTATCCATATTTGGTCAAATACTTAAAACAGTGCACATGGAATAATTTTAATATTAATTCTGCTTTATTAAATTAGGGAACAACCAAGCATAAAGCCAGCATACACAAGATCACTTCTGTTGCCAACTAGCCTTTTTGGGTTTTCTAATTGATAATTTTCTCTTGCTTAGCCCTAATTGTTGCCTAGCCCGCCCTTTCAGATTTTCAAAACTAGCAAACTGCTCTTTTCTTTTCACATAAAACTTCTTAAACTTGTCAATGTTTACTGGCTTGCTAAACTTGTTCCCGTCCATGTCTGATAACTTCACTGCACCCTTATTCATGACTTGTTTCACAACATATGGCCCTTCCCAACTAGGCCTAAATTTCCCTCTTGGATCAGATACGTTAGGCTTATATTATTTCAACACTAAATCACCGACTTTGAGTTTTCTAATCATAACCCTTCTATTATAGGGTTGAGCTATCCTCCTTTGATACAGTTGATGATGATACACTGCTTTTAACCTTCTCTCCTCTAGTAAAGCTAACTGTGTGTATCTGCTCACTACCCATTCCGTCTCAGGTAGTTCAGCTTTCAAGACCACTCTTAATGACTTGATCTCAATTTCAATTGGCAACACTGCTTCCATCCCGTAAACCAAAGAGAACAATGTCATTCTAGTCGGCATTTGTACACTTGTTTTGTATCCCCACAAAGTAAAAGGAAACATTTTTTACCAATCCCTGTATGTCTTGGTCATCTTGGACATGATCTATTTAATTGTCTTATTGGTTGCTTCTACTGTACCATTAGCCTTTGGTCTATAAGGAGAGGATCAGCGATGATGGATTTGATACTTCGAGATAAGTCCTTAAGTGCACCTTGAAACTGTACCCCATTATTTGATATCACACTATTTGGGACCTGTGAGCGGGGATTTTTGCCCCCACTCCCGGTGGAATGGTTCTTGCGACTTCGGCACTGTTTAGAATCGGGGCCTTAGAGAACACGGACCTAAGTCTGGAGAAAATGGAGTCACCACCCGGACGGGCCGGGAAAAAGAAAGGGGTGGATGACTCGATTCCTAAGGAATCCCCAACCCCCTAATGGGTTCGAAAAGTTGGGTACGTGTGGGGAAGGTGACAAATGGCCCAGCACCCCTACAACGCCCGGTTCATTGGAACCGACCTCCTTTACAGGTCTTAATATTATAAAATTCTTAAATATAACAACATTATCCACATTACACACAATAATTAAAAGAAAGCATCAATATATTAAAATCAAAGCAAGGTCCATGCAAAACAAATAAATGGACACCCATCCAAGGATGGAAACATGTCCTTACATCTTATGCCTAAATAGGACACCTACCAAAAGGTAGAATCATGCCCTTTGCATTGGTTCTAAAATAGAAAAGCAAATTAAATTACATGATATTTAACTAATGAGGTACCCACCAAGTGGAAACATACCTCTTACAACATTTGGAAATCTAAATAAATTGATAAAAGTAAGTAACTATTCAAAATAAATAAATTATTCATCAAAGGTATTAAATATCTATAGAAAGTTGACATCCATCCATGATAAATAAAATAAACCAAGCATTGAACTTAAATAAATTAATGCATATAAAATAAATCAAAGCATAATCAAATATAGAATTGAATAAAGCAAATAAAAGTCTAAATTATGGCTACTGTGACTTTTTATGGAATTAAAATAAATTAAGGATTTTATGTTTTAAAAGGTTGGTAAGACACTTTGATTAACCAAATTAAGGTTTGAATGGTGAAATCATGAAACTAGGGTTTTAGACACTTTAAAATACTTTTGATTCATGGTTTTAAATGGTGATTCATTGTGTTTTAAGCTACTCTGTAAAATTAAAGTATTTATGGTTTTATGGTTTTTAAAATTTTAATGGATTAGGGTTTAGAAAAAATTAAGGTTTAAAGTTTTAAAGGAGGTTAGGATTCATTATTTTAGGTTTTGGAGTTGAATTAGGTTTTTAGGCTTTTGATTTTAGGGTTTCGGGTGATTTGTTGATTTTTAGGATTTGGAAAAACAATTTGATGATTTCATGAGGTTTTATAAATTTAAACAAACGGATTAAAATTTTTATAAATAGAAAAGATTTTTTTTTAAGTTTTTTGAAAGAAGCAGAACCAAGTTTAAAATTTTGAAAGAAATAGAATCAAATTTTGGTTTTGTTGAAAAATATGTTTAATTAGGGTTTTAAGATTTTAAAGAAGTAAAAATAACAATTTTAAGTCTTTTGGAAAATAAACCAATGATTTAAAGTTTATAAAGCAAAAAAAGATATTTTTAAAGATTTTGGGAAAGTAACAGAACACAAGTTTGAGTTTTGAAAATTTAGAAAACAAATTTTGGTTTTGGAGTTTTGAAGAAATAAATCTAATAGCTTTAAACTTTTAGAAAATAAAGCCACAATTTAAGAATTTTAATCCTTAGAAAAAGTGAATTGAGGTCCTAAAATTTTTTATTTAAAAGAAACTAAAGGATGATTATGCTACTGTGAAAAAAAAAACAAAGAATTTAATACATACCTCCTTTTGATGATTCCTCCAAAAATTGTTTTTCTTGGATGAATTGAAACAAAAACAGTTGCTGCCTTTTGAATTGCTTAAATCAGGTCCCTGCTATTCCAAAAAAAAAAAAATTGAATTGCTTCTTTTCATTCACTGATTTGGTTTCAACTTTTCCAAGCTACTGCCCTATTTTTTTATTTTCGGCCTCCCCCTAATTTGATTGCCTTTGGTCCTTATTTATAGAGGTTTCATATGTTTTGTTCCTAATTAATCAAGGCAAATAATATTGATAAGAAAAGGAAACCTAAACCTAATTGAATTAGGTTTTGGAAAATTTTCTTCGGAAAAATTGCGCTGCCGAAAAAAATTGCTGCAGGAAAAAATGTGCTGCCGAAAAAATTACCGCAGGAAAAAATGTGCGGGGGAAATGGCGTGTGCCATTTCTCTCGCAGGAAAATCCTACGAGCGAAATGGCAAAGCCATTTCACCCGCAGGCAATTCCTGCGGGCGAAATGCCCGCGGGCCCGCTCGACGATTTTTTCGTCACCGATGTTTCCATCGCCGATTTTTATTTTTATTTTTTTTACTATTATTTGTTTATTTTTATTTTTTATTAATAAAAATTAGATACTAAAGCAAAAATTATTTAATAAAAATTATTTTGGACAAATTAGACAACAAAAATCATTTTGGACTAAATAAAACATACTGGACCGGACTGGGTCAAAAATTAAGGGTCTATAGTTTGCCCCCTGCTTGAATGATCTGAAACCTTAGTGAAAAAGAGTGAAAAGCAATAAGACTTAATTTTTAAGATGGTTGAGATTTTGGATTCTGGATCCAGTTTGAGTTATGGACTCAAGGATAAATCAACACCGCGGCGGTCCGACCGCCGCCGTTTCTGTTTTTTCCTTTTTTCCTAGCTTGTCACTTCCACGGTGGTCCAACCGCCGGAACCGACGGTTTGACCGCCGTCCAGTCCAAATTTTGTCTATAAAAGCTTCCAAATTTTCAGAAAAAGGGTTGGCTTTTCGAATCCCGGGACCTCGTGCTGACGAACTCTCTATTTTCATGCTTAAGAACTTCTCTTGGACTTTTCTTTGCATAAATCTAACCTTGTGCTGCAAGAATTAATCCGTAATCAAGAATCATAATCTAAGGTCCAAGAAAACGAGATCTGGAACTTCGAAGTGGGAAAATCCTAAGCAAGGTAATATCCTAATTCATCCTTTGTCAATTCAAGCATGCCATAAGCATTCCATCTTCTTCTTAATTTCTTTTTGGTCAAAGACCTAATCTTTTTAGGTCTAAGGCCTAGTTAACTAATCAATCAATCTTTCGGCATTAAGCCCTGAATCAATCAGTATTTTTGGTCAAAGACCTAATCCTTTTAGGTCTAAGGCCTAATTAAGTAATCAATCAATTTTTGGCATGAAGCCCATCACAGTTAAAATCAATAGTTTGGCACGGAGCCTAAATTGTGTTCTTTTGGTACCAAGTATCCAAATTTCATCAAAATTAGCACTAAGTGCTCAAAATCTCACAATTTTGGCAAAAAGCCCGACAATGCACGAAGATACACACACACATGCACAAATGCATAATTGCCTTTAAATAGGCTTTTTCGAACTACATGGGCTTTGATCTCTCATAAAAACGAGAGTATGTAGGCATATTTGGGATTCACCCCAAATAGCAAGTCCACAATTTACTAACAATCTATTTGTTTTCTTTTCTTCGTCCCTTTTAGATTTGTTTCTTTTTGGCAAGTTAATCAAATACATGACATAGTCTCTGAATCCTCCTTGGGTTCGTAGATTAGAAACCTTTACATTGGATGCATTATTGGAGTCAAACAAGGGTTTTCTTAGTTTTTCCCTTTGAACAGAAAAAACTGAGTGGCGACTCCTAACAACTGGTGAACGCTCATCCGAATCCTTTTCGGGTAGAATTAGAGGTTCACAATATGGAGACTCCACTGGGGACCATAAAAATGATTTATGGAATCTTAGTGGACTACAATTGTTTATTTGACTAACTTTCCCTTCTTTAGGGTACTTTTATTTATTTTACAGGGTACCTTAGCAATATTTATCCTTTCCTTAAGGATATTGGAATAAATTGACAAAAGGAATCTTTTTCCTTTGATGGACCCCTTGTTTGATTAATTGTGCATTTGTTTTGTCATTTAGAGAATCTTTTGCTCTTGCATTATATGGGGGAATCATTTTCCTCCATTGCATAAAAAAAAATTTTCAAATGAATTTCTTCTCTTTCTGTTCAAAATTCTGAGTCTGGATAGCAAGTAGCGCTGACCGGCAGGTCTCCTTGATTATGCCGGCGGACAGCCAAAGCGTCCTCCCTGTTGTCGCAAACCATTCCAATCCTTTTGGAGTGGCCCATGAGTAAACATACTGTTGGACCCACGCAAAACTCTTTGTTTCACATATGGTTAGGTATATCTTACTCAAGACTCAAGGGTCCCTATTATAAGCCTATTCTCTATTTTTCATGTAACAATAGAACCCTCCCTTAGGTTGTATGTACCCAATAATAGTGCCACATTTCCATTAAAATGAATTATGATGTGATGAGGTGCATTCATGCAACATAACAACATTGTTTTGGGGAAAACCTTTTGATATATGCAAGTGGACCAAGAGTCTTCCTACCCTACACACTACCCTGATCCTTTACCCTTAACCTTTGCAGATACCCACTATCCGTGTGCCTTCACCTACACAAGCTACACCAACTCCAACTGTGCAATCACCCACAAGTCCTACTACCCCAACTTCACCAACTACTCCAATTACTGAAATGGCTACTATTGAATAGATTAAGGCCTTGCTAGATGGACAGGTTAAGGAAATTAAAGCTAGGATGCAAGAAAGAATTGATGAAGCCTTGACCGCCCAAAGGGTAGCCATCTTGGCCGAATTGGGAGGGGCACCAAAGACAGCCACTACTCCTGGAAATCTAGGGAAGGAACCTATTGTGGGAAACTAGTACCCCCATGACTGCTCAGAATAATACCCCTGTCATCAATTTGGAGGATTTATCCTCTAAGAATGCTACTGAAACTGATGAATTGAAAAAGAAACTTGAACTGCTTGAAAGGTCAATCACTGCCATGAAGACTCATAAAGAGGTGGTAGACATGGATTCCTTATCCTTGTTTCCCCAAGCTAGATTGCCTCCAAAATTCAAGATGCCAGGGATGGACAGATTTGATGGGACTACTTGCCCTAAAACTCACCTAAAAATGTATGTGGGGGCCTTAAGCCCTTGGGGTTTAAATGACGAGCTCTTTGCTCAACTCTTCCAACAATCCTTGACCGGTGCTGCCCTTAAATGGTTTGTAAGCCTGGATCGTGCCAAGATTAAGACCTGGGAAGACATATGCAATGCATTTAACACTCAATACCACTACAATATTGAGGTAGATGTCACTAGAAGGGAGCTTGAGACTACCAAGCAAAACAACAATGAACCCTTCTCCTCGTTCCTTACGAGGTGGAGGGTGAAGGCTGCCCAAATGATCAATCGCCCTTCAGAACAGGAGCAGATTGATATTATAATCAAGAACCTAAGGCCTACTTATCAAGCTCAACTGCAAACCCAATACCTAACTAATTTCAAATCGCTCATTGCGACTGCAACTAAGGTAGAAGATTTGATACAATTGGGTAAGATAGTGGATGAGGGAGCTACTTCAAAATATAAGAAACAGGGCCAAGCTGCTTCCTCTAACAAGGTCAATGAAGTGGCCAATATTGCCCCTGCGAATCCTTTACGTGTGGGCAATCTTGGGCAGAGAAATCAGCCAAGAAGGCAATATACAGACCTTGGGATGCCCTTCATCTGGTGTTTAAAAAGGCTGTGGAAGGAAAGTATTTGAAGCCTTTGGACCCAAGGCCTCCTCCAAACCCATTACCCTCCAGTTATAGGGCCAATGAGTACTGTGAATACCACCAAGGAAATGGGCATAGAACAGATGCTTGTTGGACTTTGAAAAACCGCATCCAAGATCTGGTGGATAGTGGTGACATCATTCCTCTCAGGAGTCAACCAAACATTAATACTAACCCTTTGCCCAATCATTCCATCCATGCCATCACTGTGGAAGAAGAGCTGTTTGATCCTTTCAAACTTCTCTTAGGGATGAATGAAGTATGTGTGTTGGATTTGAATGACCTCGCGGAAGAGGTCGATGCTTTGACAAGGAGTGGAAGGCAATATCAGCCACTTGACTTGGGGAAAGCCCCTAAAACCCCGAATCACCCATATAAGAGGACGCCAGAACCAAAAGAAGACCCTGTCCTCTTTCAGCTTAAACAAACTCAAGCTAAGGTGTCAATTTGGGAGCTCCTTGCTTCCTCATTCCCACACCGTCAGGCTCTCAGTAAAGCTTTGAGTCAACTTGATACATCAGTAGACACAAGCCCAGAATCTTTGGTGGCCACTTTGACCATATCAACCAAGGCATTGAGTATCAGGTTTTCTGATGAAGATTTACCAGAAGATGGCATGAAACACAATGATGCTCTATACATCACCATACAAACTAGGGGAAAGACTGTGCCCATGGTTCTCATTGCTAATGGGTCAGCCTTAAATGTATGTCCCTTGAAAGTAGCAAGCTGTCTGGGATTGGAGGCTACAGATCTTACACCTTCTGATCAAATTGTTAGAGCATATGATAACACTCGAAGAGAAATTTTGGGTGTTGCTACTCTGGAAGTTGCTATTGGACCGGTGAAAATGGGAGTGCCGTTCCAGGCCATTGATGTACCCGCGAGCTTTAATCTCCTCCTTGGAAGGCCATGGATTCATCAGAATAATGTTGTACCTTCTTCATTACATCAAAAACTTAAGCTCCCTTTCGAAGGAAAAATCATCACTATTAAAGGAGAACACATGTGAAATCAACAAGAAAACCACGGAGCAGTCTCTCTTTGAGGTTGTTCCTGGTGAAACTGCTATGGCCTTGACTGGGTTCCATTATGACAGTATTCAATGCATTGAAGGAGAGAGGCCCAAAGGGCCGTTTATCCTATATGACTTTGGGGAGGTCCAAATCAATTGCCTGGTAGGAATGATGTTAAGGGTAGGTCTGCTACCCGGGATGGAAATGATGAGATCTGGGAGGAAATCATCCACAGTGCGGCCATGGGAAGAACCTGAGAATAAGGGAACTTTTGGCTTGGGGTACAAACCCACAGATGAGGAGATAGAAGAGTTTGAGCATGGGAAGAAGAAAAAGAAGACTTGGGGGACAAAAAGCCTCAAAATGCGCCCTTACTTTAAAACTCTGAATGGTCACTTCTGCAAACCTGGGAAAGCAGTTCCTTACTGTGGTTTTCAGGAGCCATTCTATTCTCCTATGACTGGAAAGAAGCTACCCGGTTTTGAGATGTTCACTGATGTTTTATCCATAAAAGAAGAAGAGCCAGAATCTATAACTGACCCACAAGTGGAAGATTTCATGCGGCCTAGTCTCTTTGATGAGGTTGCTATGATAACCAATTTTGAAGACAAAAGGGACTTCACGAAGCTGATCAAGACAACAGATGGACCACTAATGAACTGGTATGCCGAGGAGGGACAAGTGGCTATAGTCAAACCTAGTCATGTGTCATACCCTGAACCTGAATCTTGTACCGAGTCAAACACCAAGTCAGAGTCCAGTTCCCAGTCTTCCTTAGCTTCAGGAATAGAAAACCCTGACGTCGAATGTAATGTAACTCTGGAGGGTGACTCCGCCATTATTAATGAAACTGTTCAAGTTCTTGGTTACCCTGTGTCTTTTGCTTTCCAAATATTATCTAGCAAAAATGAAATAAATGAAATAAAAGAAATGAATGAAAAGATAATAATTGGCAAAGAAAATGAATATACATACATTGCATATGATTTTGTGAATAAGGAACAGGTTGTTGAATGCATCAGAAGATATGTCGACTGCTTCATGTGGAAGACGAGTGATGTCATGGGAATAGACCCACCAATAGCAGTTCATAAGATTCCGCTATACCCCTATGCAAAGCCGGTTAAGTAGAAGTTGAGAAGAATGAAGCCAGAATGGTCTTTGAAAATTAAAGATGAGATTGCCAAGCAACTGGATAATAAGTTCATAGAACCAATTGTCTACCCTTCCTGGTTAGCAAACATTGTGCCAGTCCCGAAGAAAGACGGAAAGGTCAGGATGTGTATTGACTATAGAGATTTGAATAAGGCTTGTCCCAAGGATGATTTCCCGCTACCACACATTGATTTGCTAATAGACAGGATGGCTGGGCATATGATGGTTTCCATGACCGACCTTGCGGTGGGGTACAATCAGATCATGGTGCATCCACCGGACAAAGAAAAGACAACTTTCATTACAAATGGGGCACTTTCTGCTACAGGGTTATGCCTTTTGGATTGATAAATGCAGGGGCTACCTACCAAAGGATGGCGACAACAGTCTTTCATGACATGATTCACAAAGAAGTAGAAGTGTATGTTGACGGTATGATTGTCAAGTCAAAATCTCCAGAAGAGCACGTTGAAGCACTTGAGAAGTTCTTCCTTAGACTTCGTAAGTACAATTTGAAGCTTAATCCTGCAAAGTGCCTATTTTGAGCAACATCAGGCTTATTTTTAGGATATTTAGTCAGCAAGAAAGGAATAGAAGTTGATCCAGCAAAGTCAAAGGCTATTTTGAAAATGCCTCCACCAAGAACAGAAAAGGAGATTCGAGGCCTGCTAGCTAGATTACAATATATCAGTCGATTCATATCACAGTTGGCAGAGACTTGTGGTCCTATCTTTAAGCTACTAAGGAAAGATGCTTCACAAGAATGGAATGAAGACTGCCAGAAGGCCTTCGACAAGATCAAAGAATACTTGTTAAGTCCACCAATTCTGCAACCTCCTAGAATGGGAAAACCTCTGCTCTTGTATTTGTCTGTAACAGATGAAGCCATGGGTGCAATGCTAGCTCAAGAGGCCAAAGGCACAAAGGTAGAAAATGCAATTTACTACCTCAGCAAAAGGATGCTGGACTATGAGTTAAAGTATAACAAGATTGAGAAGTTGTGTTTAGCGTTGTATTGGACTTGCACGAAGTTACAACACTACTTATCTTCTTACACTACTTGTGTCATCGCAGAATAGAGTCCCTTGAAATTCCTTATGGAGAGGCCTATTTTGGACAGCAAAATGGCAAAGTGGGTGTCAACATTGGCAGCTTTTGACTTAAAATTCATTCAGAGGAAAGCTGTGAAAGGTGGGGCAATAGCTGACCAGTTAGCAAAATTACCCGTAAAAGATGAGATGCGAGAAATGAATTTCCCTGACGAAGACCTCTTGAATGTGGAAAGAAGTGTTTGGGAGATGTATTTTGATGGGCCATCCAATTATCATGGAAATGGAATTGGGATTGTGTTCAAAACTCCTTGTGGAGAATACATTCCCTTTGCAGTTAAACTTGACTTTAGCTGCACTAACAATGAAGCGGAATATGAAGCTTGCATCAATGGGCTCGAAGCCGCTCTGGAATTGGGGATTAAGAACCTAAAGGTCTATGGTGATTCTATTTTAATAGTATCACAAGCTTTAAGGAAATGGAAAATAAGAGAAGAGCGTTTGGTTCCTTACCTATAACGCCTTGATCATTTGGCACAACAATTCGATGATCTGTCCTTCGAATATCTCCCAAGAGCAAAAAAATCAGTTTGCTGATGCCCTGGCTACTTTAGCTTCCATGATCAATATCAAGGAGGGGAAAGCCATTCCTCCATTGAAAGTTCAACTTCAGAAGCAACCTGCCCACGTAATGCTATTGGCCGATGGTAAACCATGGTTTTGGGATATCAAGAGTTATCTCAAGGATGGAAGTTATCTGGAGGGATCATCAAGGGTTGATCAGAGAGCAATAAGGCAGCTAGCCACAGGTTACATTCTTAATGGAGATATCCTCTACAAAAGAAATTGGAATGGACTGCACCTAAGGTGTGTGAATGAAGCAGAGGCTAAGCGGATAATGGAAATGGTGCATGGTGGCAAATCAGGACCACATATGTATGGGATTTCCTTGGCTCGAAAAATAGCCAATTTAGGATATTATTGGTCCACCATGAATACAGACTGTGTGGCATTTGTGCAAGAATGCCATCAGTGCCAGATATTTGCTAAGCTGCAGAAGCAACCTCCTGTTGCTCTGAATCCAATCACCTCTCCATGGCCCTTCGCTACTTGGGGAATAGATATAATTGACAAAATACATCCAAAAGCCTCGAATGGACATCAGTTTATCTTGGTAGCGGTGGATTACTTCACGAAGTGGGTTGAAGCAGCTTCCTATGCAGAATTAGACGCCAAAAAGGCAGCACAGTTTGTCCGAACCAACATCCTTTATCGGTACGGAATGCCATTTGAGATTATCACTGATAGTGGAACTCATTTCCAAGAAGAATTTGCTAAACTCTTGAAGGATAAGAGGATCCAGTATCATAAGTCCTCTCCTTATAGACCTCAAACAAATGGAGCTATAGAAGCAGCAAATAAGTCTATAAAAGTGATCATACAAAAAATGATCAAGGAACATAGGGGTTGGCATGAGAAGTTACCACTGGCCTTGTGGGGATATAGAACATCAATTAGAACTCCTACTGGGGCAACCCCGTATTCACTGGTGTACGGAATGGAAGCAGTACTCCCCATTGAACTGGAAGTTCAATCAGCGAGGATAATTCAAGAAAGTCAGATAAATGAAGCTGAATGGATTAGCAATTATCATCATCAGTTGTTGGGTTTGTATGAAAAAAGACTTCAAGCTCTACATTAGATTCAAGGGTATCAGAGGCGAATGGCCAGACATTTCAACAAAAAGGTCAAAGATCAAAAGTTGGAAGAAGGTTGTTTGGTTCCGAAAGAGATCAGAACACCTGTTACAGATCCTCGTGGGAAGTGTCGTCCTCTTTAGGCTGGACCCTACATTGTAATGGATGGTCTGGAGTTCACAAAACCATGCAATCTGGATCAATTAAAGAAATATTATGTATAATCATGCATTGTAAGGAACTACATTAGACCTGATTCTCGCAAACTAATTCGAGATATGTAGGCAGCTCTCCTTGAGCACGGTCTAAATTTTAATGAAAGCCATTGATTCATTTTTCTTTTGCAAACATAAAAAAAATCCCGCTAAGTCGAAAACCCACAAAGGGTGGCTTAGGCAATAGTGGGGCCCACTAAGTCAAAAACCCACAAAGGGCGGCTTAGGCAAGAATGGGTAAGATTTTGCTAAGTTGAAAATCCGAAAGGACTGCTTAGGCAAAAATTAGAGCAAGTAAATAAAGTAGATAATGCTTGGAAAGCAAATGAAAGAGTCATTTATTCCAAAAAGAGTCATTCATTCCAAAAAAGAATCATTCATTACAAAAAGAGTCATTCATTCCATGAAAAGAGTCAAACCATAGGTCCTAAACATCCAACGAACCAAAAAGGTAAATGCAATCCAAAAAAGCAGACAATAGAGTCAACCCTAGGATCTGAATCCTATGTCTCCTACGTGGGGCAGAGTCTTCGGTATCTTCCTTAGTTCCAAAACTCTCTGCAACATCTATCTTCCCCTCGTTAAGAGGAACCACATCCTCTCCCTCCAACTCCAGCAGCCATGCATGCCTCCTTGGCTTTTCAATTGGCCAAACTTCATCTATAAATCAAGTCCTATACTTTGGAGTAGGCTCGACAAGGGAAGGTTCTGCAAAAGGTCTGATCATCTGATGGTTCCTAACCCAAGTTTGAAGAATAACTTGAGTAACTCCGGGAATAATAGGGGCAGCAATAGTAAGCCCAACAGGAAAAGAAACCCAGCAAACAGGCAGAAGACAAAAGCTTGCATCCTATGCTTCAGTTGGATCTCATCTTCAAAATTAGTAGTCAGGAATGCATCAATCAAAGGAAGCAACATCGCCTTATTCCCATCCACAATCATAGCTTGAGCTTGAGGCCTTGTAAAGTTGAAAAGCCTCTGACCCACATAGCCCACTCGAACCTCATGCCTTACAAGAGGGGCGTTTGGGTCACATCCAATAATTGAGCAGAATTCCTCAAAAAGAGGACACATCTCATCCATCCGGGCACCAAATCTGAAGACGTGAGCTTAGGGATCCCAAAATCTGATACAAACATGTAAGAAATCCCAATCTACAGCTACGCCTCTAAGAGTAGCAACAGTTTTCAATCCATATCTTCCCATATTGATCCTTTCAACATTATGGAGGCTCTTGGTCCATTCATGCATCACATGGTTAAAAAAGAGGGTTCATTGTTGAGGGTCCATATTGCACCTTGCTCAAAATTCTCGTTTCTGACGACCACTGAGCTCCATAAATTATTTTTATGGACCCCAGTGGGGGGCAATTGTGAATACTCGAATTTTGAGGCTCGGAAAGCCGATTTTCTCAGACTGCAGAAGACCGAGCCAGACCGGACGACCACAGTAAAGTTCATCGAAAGTATGTCTTCATGGTACTTGAAATGTCTAGAGCGACGCAAGGATCACAGATATGGTCTTGGAATAATTTTTGGAAGTCCGTAGCTCCCGAAAAATCAGTTTGAACGAAAAATCATGCGTGCCATTATGGAGGCTCAACCGCCGACCGCCGACCGCCGACCGAGGTGGTCCGACCGCCGAACACTGCTGCGGTCGGACCGCCGCCTTTTCTATTTTTTCCTTTTTTCCCGGCTTGTCACTTCCACGGCGGTTTGACCGCCGTCTAGTCAGAATTTTGTCTATAAAAGCCTCCAAATTTTTAGAAAAAAGGTTGGCTTTTCGAATCACGGGACCTCATGCTGACGAACTCTCTATTTTCACGCTTAAGAACTTCTCTTGGACTTTTCTTTGCATAAATCTAACCTTGTGCTGCAGGAATTAATCCGTAATCAAGAATCATAATTTAAGGTCCAAGAAAATGAGATCTGGAACTTCGAAGTGAGAAAATCCTAAGCAAGGTAATATCCTAATTCATCCTTTGTCAATTCAAGCATGCCATAAGCATTCCATCTTCTTCTTAATTTCTTTTTGGTCAAAGTCCTAATCTTTTTAGGTCTAAGGCCTAGTTAACTAATCAATCAATCTTTCGACATTAAGCCCTGAATCAATCAGTATTTTTGGTCAAAGACCTAATCCTTTTAGGTCTAAGGCCTAATTAAGTAATCAATCAATTTTTGGCATGAAGACCATCACATTTAAAATCAATAGTATGGCACGGAGCCTAAATTGCGTTCTTTTGGTACCAAGTACCCAAATTTCATCAAAATTAGCACTAAGTGCTCAAAATCTCACAATTTTGGCAAAAAGCCCGATAATGCACGAAGCATACACACACACATGCACAAATGCATAATTGTCTTTAAATAGGCTTTTTCGAACTACATGGGCTTTGATCTCTCATAAAAACGAGAGTATGTAGGCATATTTGGGATTCACCCCAAATAGTAAGTCCACAATTTACTAACAATCTGTTTGTTTTCTTTTCTTCGTCCCTTTTAGATTTGTTTCTTTTTGGCAAGTTAATCAAATACATGACATAGTCTCTGAATCCTCCTTGGGTTCGTAGATTAGAAACCATTACATTGGATGCATTATTGGAGTCAAACAAGGGTTTTCTTAGTTTTTCCCTTTGAACAGAAAAAACTGAGTGGTGACTCCTAACAACAGGTGAACGCTCATCCGAATCCTTTTCGGGTGGAATTAGAGGTTCACAGAGAGGAAGGTGTTTTGGGATTGTTAGTTATACATATGATCAGTTACTTCACTCTGAAGTGCTCTTGAACTTAATGATTAAGCTTACATTTCCTAAATGTCATACCTTTACCTTAGCCCAGTGCAACCAAAATAAAGACCTTTTGATTGATGCTTGATTGTTATTTTGTGGTGGAGATTTGATTGATAAGCAAGCCTATGGCAATAATCTTTCATTGATTATTAGGAGTGTAAACACCACCATGATCAAACACTTGTAAGAGTTGGTGAGGGAGTGACAACATTGGTTATGCATGGAAGCCACGTAATTGCATTGGTGTCAATTTTGTTTGATTCGATATTGATTGCGGATTTAAGTATAGGGAAGTCTTGATGCATCTTTATAACTCTTGAACTTAACAAAATTCATCTAGTTAGTGTGTTTTGATTTTAGCCTTGCTTGAGGACAAGCAAGGAGTTAAGTGCGGGTAGTTGTTTAGATCATTTTTGTACTTATTTTTAGTATGATTTTATGTGTGTTTTAGTTAATGTTTTGATTAATTTTTGTTTTAAGTTTGTTTAAAGTGTTTATTTTAGGTTTAGGTGCAAAAAGACCCTTGGAGGATCAAAACAGTGCAAGAAAGCATGAACCAAGGAAGACATGGCCAAGCCAAATCAGGCTTGGCCGTGTCCCTCAAAGATTGAAGAGGGCAGAGAGAGAGACACCCAGAGACACGGCCAAGCCTCTAGCCATGTCTCACTCAAAGAGCAAATCAAAGAACAAGCCAAAGAAGAGAAGGAAAAGAAGGAAAATGAGCAACAGTAGGTGACACACCCAAGGGACACGGCCAAGCCACTGGCCGTGTCCCTCCAAGCATGTCAAACACGGCCAAGCTCACTTAAGCTTGGCCGTGTCACTCACCATTCCAAAGAAAGAAAGAAAGAAGAAGCCATAGTGAGGGACACGGCCAACTGTCTTGGCCGTGTCCCATGGAAATCAAGAGACACGGCCAAGCCAACCTTGACTTGGCCGTGTCACCTCATGAAAAGAAGAAGAGACACGGCCAAGCCACTCTTGGCTTGGCCGTGTCACACCAAAAAATGTATAAATTCTTTCGCATGATAGAAAAAGAAAAGGAGGACGGCTAGGGTTTTAGAAAGAAAGAAAAGAAAAGAGAAGAGGGAGCAAACACACAAGGGGATGAGGAGAGAGTGACACTCTCCTTATCCCTCATCTTCATCCTCCATCTTCATCTTTTTCATCTTCCATTGATAAGATCTTTGAGGTTCTTTGGGATAAGTTGGGTTAACAAGCTCTTGAAGGTTGAAGAAGCTTCATTGAAAGGATTGGTGACTTGAGAAAGCTCCATTCCATCTTCTAAAGGCACAATCAATTGAAGGGTTGGTGACTTGAGAAAGCTCCATTCCATATTGCAAAAGGGAAATCAACCATTGAAGAGGGCTTGAGTTCTTCATCAAACATCAAAGTGGAGCTAGGAGGAAGACTAGTAATCCTACTCTTGGCATCTTCACAATGGGTTTTTCTATTCTCTCTTTTAATTCATTTCAATATTGTTTTTGCTGTATTAAGAGATTGATATTACAATGAACAACTTGTATTTGATTTATATTGAGTTGAATGAATGTTTTAATTTGATGATGTTGAGCTAAATACCCATGCCTAGGGTTTGTAGTATGTTTGGTTGAATGTTTTGATTTGATATTTACATTGATGTTCCTTGTTGATTGGTTGATTGTATTGTATTAAATGCTAGGTTGATAGATTAGCTACCTATTAACCTTTGAATATTGGATGATGGACCGAGAGGTGAAATCCGATATCGGAACTATATAATCGACCACCTTATGAATGAATTAGAAATATAAGTTCTAGGGTTTCATTAATTTGGTAATGTAAAATAATTGGTTGTTGCTAATTCATGAATGTGAGAACTAATGAATTGGTAATTGACTAATTAACCTTAAGGAACAAATTAATTACAAGGCTATGTTAATGGATAATTGAGAATTGAGCTTTGATTGAATGAACCTATAACCCTAGGCACTTTCCCAAGAACTGAATTGATCTTGTGCACCCATCACACACATCAAACCCTACGTACGTTAATTTTAGTTTTAAATTGTTCTTTATCATTCCAAACAACAAACTCTCACTTTTAATTTAATTGCTTTATTCAAGCTATTAAGAACCACACCTTCTTGGGGAAACGACCTTGGGGTGATCACCTTTGCTACAGCTACCTCGTATACTTGCAAGTGCCGCTTGTAGTATACTTAATTTGAGCGCAACAGTTTGTCCATTGTGTCACACCAGCTCCTATCTCAAAATGGCCTTCATTTAACCCATGTCCCTTGTAGACCCCATTTCAAGCCTATCAAAGACCTGTTGATCTATCTTGGTAGGTAGAGTTTATTAGTGGAGATAGTTTGAATAAGCATGCATATGAGAGACAATATTTAAACTCAAATGAGACCTTTGGCCAAGTAATGTGTATGTGCCTATTTGAAGTGCAACAGTTCTTGCTTAAATAGAAATGATTCCTGAGTTTAGTACGGTAACTAGGGTTTTCATGTTATAGATATGTTAATTTGGAAAAATCAAGTCCTGAGGTACATTGACATTAATTTGGCAAAGCCAACATTTGATTTCAAAATCAAAATTCAAAAAAAAAAAAGGAGAAAAGATTATAGTAAAGAGGAAAATTGTATATTTTTCGTTATTGTACAATGTTTTACAATTGTTTCAATATTTACATATCACTAAGAGGGTGGTGGTAGGTCACCAAATAAAGACTTGAAAAAGTCGTCGCCCGTTGGAGGAGGGGGCAAATTACTCATCCCGGGATCATCCGAAGCAGAAGCACTAAAATCCCTATTGCCTTGGAGTTCTGATTTGTCATGGTCTTCATCAGAAGCAGACGAAAGGATCTCATGGTCATGGTCCTGATTCCTTGAAATTGGAAGTTATGGAAATTTTGTTCGGATTGATGATATAAATTTTCAAAATGAGAAGCCTATTGACGACTTGCAGATAACTCTTCTTGAAGCTTCTTGTTTTGTTCTTCGAGCATCCGCTGTGAGCCAAGAAGGAAAAAAGGTAAGAGCATACATACAGCATAAACTATTGCGAAATAAGAAACATACCAGGTAATTCATATCAATGCCTTGCGGATAAGATGGCATATCTGGCGGGATAGAATGAGCAAACGAAGGGTCATTAAAAGAAGGTCCAGCCTCATGATGAAATGAGCCAACAACATGCAATGATCATTAAAGAATCAAAGAAAGAAAGAGCAGTTGCAATGGAAAAGTGGTAAGAGTTTTACCTGAGAAGTATTGGTCCCGAGATGTGGAATAGACTCTCCTACATCTCTGTGATGTTCCTCCTCATCTCTACCCTCATTTCCATCAAAAATCCCCCGCACACCGACAGGAGATACATCAAAGTGCAAGAGTCTCATTTGAATAAAACGAGCATAAAATGGACCCGGTAAATGAAGAAATAACTCGGCATTAAAACCATATCGGGCCGACCACCAAGCATCCTCCGGCATAGACATAATATTTAAAGTGTAGTCTGGGATTTGCATCGGGAACCTCCGCTGCTCTGGGTTGAGAAACCATTCATAAACTCTTTCCCAGAGAAAGCAGCCACGAGACACGGGGCCAGCAATAATTCGCCGAGAATGTTGAAAAGACAATGCAGCCCTCATCAAAGGAGACCAGTTTGCTCGCTCTTCTGGATTCCACCAGGCCAAATTCACCTGCAGGATAACATAAGGTAAGTAAAACTTTTGCAAAACATTTAAAGCATACTAATGTTATTTTACCTGATCCCAGGTTAAGCGGCTCAACACAAAGCGATGAGTATGCATATGATGAGAGCTGGGAACGTTCACACGATCGGACAACCAGAAATTTAATCTCGGATACCCGATTCTCTCTCGAGAAATGTCGGGTACTCTCACGAGGTTGTGTTCATATGCCCATATCTACAATAACAACAAAGATCATAAGGGAAAAAGGGAAAAGACATTGGTGAAAGAAAGAATACCTCGACAACCGCCATCAAGCCGACAAAAGAATTCTTGTTTCGACAAAGCTTATCAAGGCCATGATAAAGACATGCGAGACCAACTTCACCCCAGCTAGAAGAAGGTACCATTCTGAGATAAGAAAGGGCACTCAACACTGATAAGTGAATGGATGATTCAGTGCTGCCAAAGATGGTCGATCTGAGCAGATATAACAAAAATCCTCGAGCATACTGTACGGCCCTATTTCTGCTAATCTGACCTTCGTAGTTAATCCAATAACTGCGAATCGGCTCAATTTTTATCTTAAAAGGTCCTTTATATGACGATTCCATACCAATTAATTCTTGAATTTCTTCAAAGGTTAAAATTTCATTGGTCAAAGGAACTGGAACACCATCATATCGAAGGCCGGTTATGGCAGTAAAATCGACCGGACCAATTGTCATCTCCCCAATGGGTAAGTGAAAAGTGTGAGTTGTATCCAGCCATCGCTCTGCCAGCGCCTGGACCACGCTTCGATCTATTTGATATTCTTCAGACGGCAATTGTAAGACAAACTGCTCAAAGCCGCAATCTCGGATAATCCGCCTTACCTGAGAAGGCACTACATCATACCACTGTCGAGCTTTGTAAATAAACCCTTCGGCCCGAATGACACAACGATCATGCTAACACATACACAGGTAAGTTAATACCAGGTAAGTACACGTTATTCAATAAATTTAAATTAATTTATTTTTCATAATAATAATAAAAAGTAATAAAAAAATTATTACCTCGCTCTTTTGATTGGAACTGCGATGAAGTGGCATCCCGGCCAGTAGATCTAGATTTTCGTCTTCATGATGCCGAATAAACTCCAATAATTCGGCATTAGAATGAGTCCGCGACCTCGAAACATGCATTGTTTTTGAAAAATATGTGCTGAAATTGAAAAGAAATTTGAAAGGATTACAAAATTGAAATTGAAATTTTGAAATGAAATGGAGAATTGATGGCCTTTTATAGAGGAACGGCAAGCAGATGAAAACAAACTCAAAACTGTTCATGAATAGTGAATTTTACTATTTATAAATAGTATTATTATTGATGAATAGTAAATATCACTATTTATGAATAGTATTACTATTGATAAATAGTAAATATTACACTATTGGTGAATAGTAAAATCACTTTTTCCAATTGTAAATACTATTTGATACTATTTACAAATAGTAAATTTACTATTTATGAATAGTGAATAGTACATGAACAGTAACTACACAGTAAATAAACTGAAAATTCAATTATTTACTTTAATCATTCAAATAATTGAGAGTATACAAATGTTTTTACACCCACGGGGCAATAGGAAGACATATGCCTAAAAAATAGCTAAATTTTTTAGCTTGGGTCAAGAACCCAAATTTTACTTAGGTCCAGAACCTAGAGTTATCCTTGAGTCCAGAATTCGAACCGGATCCAGAACCCAAATTTTACTTAGGTCCAGAACCTAGAGTTATCCTTGAGTCCAAAACTCGAACTGGGTCCAGAACCAAAATTTTACTTAGGTCCAGAACCTAGAGTCATCCTTGAGTCCAGAACTCGAACCGGGTCCAGAACCCAAATTTCCCTTAGGTCCAGAACCTAGAGTCATCCTTGAGTCCAGAACTCGAACCGGGTCCAGAACCCAAATTTCCCTTAGGTCCAGAACCTAGAGTCATCCTTGAGTCCAGAACTCGAACTAGGTCCAGAACCCAAATTTTTCTTAGGTCCAGAACCTAGAATCATCCTCGGGTCCAGAACCCAAAACAAGTCGCCATATCAAAAATTAAGTCTTATTGCTTTTCACTCTCTTTCACTAAGATTTTAGATCATTCAAGCAGGGGGCAAACTGTAGACCCTTAATTTTTGACCCAATCCGATCCAATATGCTTTATTTAGTCCAAAATGTTTTTTGTTTTCTAATTGGTCCAAAATAATTTTGATTAAATAGTTTTTCCTTTATTATCTAATTTTTATTAATAAAAAATAAAAATAAACAAATAAAAATCAAAAAATAAAAATAAAAATCGGAGTCAGAAAAAAATCGGCAACAAAAAACAATCGCGCGGGCCAGAGGAAGTTTTGCCCCGCAGGAAAATCATGCAGACTACCTCTGGCTCCTACTAATCCTCAGCACAAAACTTCCTCGGCCTCTCTTCATAGATGAAGACCCTATCTCAAACTGGGATCTCCTAACTCTAGTCTCCTCCTCGGTAGCAGCTGCTGCAATACCTTGTGCTCTCTCAACACTTCTAGCTGCTGCAACTAGCTGAGAGAAATCCTAGTACCGAGTACCAGCAACAATGCACATAATAGAGGGCCTTAACCCCTCCTCAAATCTTCTGCACTGGTCAATCTCATCAGAGATAATCTCACCGGCATAGTGACTCAACCGGATGAACTCAATCTCATATTCTGTCACTGTCCGGTTGTCTTGCCTCAAATTCAGGAATTCCATCTTCTTAACATCTTTATACTCCCTCAGAGTATATTTCTGCTCGAACTTCCTCAGAAAATCCCTATAAGATAATGTAGGTGGATCATCCATGGCATAAGGAATCGACTTCCACCAGTCATAAGCATCTTTCTGAAGAAGGGATCTAGCATAATCAAATTTTTCATCAGGAGTGGCTTGCAACTGGATAAATATTCTCTGCACTTTATCCAACCACTGTTCCGCTACTGCAGGATCTGTCATGCCCAAGAAATCCTCAACTCCATACTTCCTCAATTTATCATAGTGTCTCACCGGTACTTGTAGTTGTGGTGGCGGTGGCGGCTGCACCAGAGCTCCCCTCAACAAATCTACCATATGCCTTAACCAACCCGGCGGTACCTCATCAGCAGCTGATCTCCCTGGCACAGGAACAGGGGCCTGACTAGCTCTCTCAACTCTAGCTCCATCTCTACTCTTTTCAGGAGCTACACTTTCAGCACTACCTTCTACAGACTGACGTGACTGAGACGCCATCACTACCTATATCTGCAATCACAGCAGAATATACTTCATTAAATATCATAGACTGCCAATACCAAAACATGTATTTTATTCAAAAACCAACTTTTAAAATCAAAATATTCCTTTTTCTTACATTTTACCTAGGTTGAGAATCTCAAACCTAGGCTCTGATAAAAAAACAATTGTAACACCCCTATACCCCGTATACGTACACAGCATGCTATTAAGATCGTAATATACGTATACTGAATATAGGAATGCCACGGTTTACTAAACAAATGACTCACTTCTTTTACAATAATATAAGCAAACTCAAAACATTTAAGTTATCTTTTGAAACACAGTAGATAAAATATTTATTCAATACGCAGCGGAAAATATAGCAATATTTACAAATACATATACATCAAAACTCAAGTTTTACAAAACATAAAATTTATACATGTTTGGCAGTCAGTCTTTGATCTTTAAGCCCTCTATCAACACTTCAGAATCTAGACTCAACTCGGTCTAGAGGAACTCTCTGGTTCTACCCTGTTACCTACGCGATGAACCACAATCGCGCTAAGCCAACGGCTTAGTGGTACAAACTATAATAATATTATACTATAATGAAATGCAAACGTCATACTTTCTAAAATATAACCAATTCTCAAGAATCTCATTATTTATTTATTTCATCATTCATAAATCACATTGAAAACAAAGACAAGCATGGGCCCAAAAAGAAACTAATATGTTATTCAAAGTTCAGAGTTACTGCTTTGGTCCATAATCACAATCATCAAGCCCATAGGTGATACATATATATATCTCTATTCATGGATAGTGTAACAGACCCAGTCTCTTGGACCTCAACCCGGCTAGACCCGAGGAGATCCTCAACCCGGCAAGACTGTTACTGTTTTTGAGGCTTACGACCCAGTCTTTTCACCCCAAAAACATCATATTTCACATTTTTCAACTGGAATTGGCTTATGACCTGGTCTTTTCACCTATCCAGTGATTCATAGGCATGCCGCCAAACCCAGAACTCTGAAAATTGAATAACATATTAAGCACACAATTATTTCAATTACCTCCTTAACAATCTCTTTCTCAATCCATTTCTCATTTCATATGCCATAATCAAATAGGCAAACGTGCCCCCAATAATTTCATTTGCATTAACATAGCCAACCACAATGGCTTTACATCTCATTAAGCTCAAATCACATTAAAGCAATTCATCATAACCAATTGTATTACACATACATTTCATATTTCATCATATCTTTCACATTTCCTATTTCATTTTTCATTACATCATCATATTTTTAGAATCTTCAACTTACATTCCACAAAGTTCACCTTATGCAAAACGTAACATTATTAATATACATCAACAATGCAATAGATTACTTAACAAATTTACAATCAAATATGTTAAGTCTCTAGATCATATAAAGGTATGCAATAATGTAGGGTTTGTACTTACGTCAAAACCAACTCACACCAATCTATACACTTCCTCCTCCAAGAATCCTCAACACTTAGGTTAGGGCAACTCAACCTCTTCACAACCTAAACCAAAGGTAATCATACACACTCACTTAGAGATACACATGAAATAATAAGGCTAAAAACCAACTAGGGCAAACTCTATACATGACACGCTCAACAACACGGGCGTGTCCCTTACCGTGCCCTAACTCCACAACACAGAAGCTTTGACACGCTCAGAACCACGGCCGTGTCACTGAACGTGTAGTACATTCTGTCTCACAGAAACATTGACACATCCAACAACACGGGCGTGTTCATGGCCGTGTCAAACCTTCACCAACATAGTAGCTATGACACGCTCAGTGATATGGGCGTGTCACTGGACGTGTAAATGCTACTGCAACACAGAACCATTGACACGCCCAAAGAATTGGCCTTGCTCATGGGCGTGTCAGGCCAAAAATACAGATTCCGGCAACAACAACCTCACATCCAACAATCCTCTTACTTCCACCATTTTCCACTTCAAACAAACTTAACTAAACACACCCAAAAATCATAACAAACTTGCAAAAACACAAAAACAACTCAAAACATACATCAAACAGAAATCATAATCATCACCACAAACCCAAAACACAACCACCACACTTTCTCTTCCAACAAACTTACTCTTTCCTTCAATCCAACCCTAAAAATCCAAAATCAATTGAACCAACACCCTTAAACACACCACAATCAAACAAACACATATCAACCACAATCTCAACTCACAAACTCAAAGAAAATCAAAGAATCAAGTGGAAAACCTACCAAAGATGAAGAAACTCTTAAATTTCCAACTTGATCACTTGAAAACTTTCTTCAATCTTGAGTTTGGAAGATCAAATCTCTCTCTTGCTCTCTTGCTATGGAGTGCCAGCCAAAACAAAGAAAAGAAAAGGAAAGACAATGGCCACGAAGAAGAAAGAAAGAAAAAAGAAAAGAAAGAAAACAAGGTCAAACACTCAACCTTCTCTCTCCTCAAAACCCTCTCCTCCAAGCATTTAATATTAAAATAATGCAAATTATCTACCTCCACTAATTCAATTTCCATTCACTTAATTAATTTGATTTAAAAATAAATAAATATCTTCTTTTGACTTTCATTATCTTGACTTGTATATGTTGTATATATATTTACACTCCCTCTCTTAACTTCTTTTCTCTTTCCATACAAACATAAACATTAAATCCAAATACAACAATAATACCAAAACTTCTAGGGCATACTTTGGGATATTACAATTTCGCCTGCAGAAAATTCCTGCGGGCTGGCACGTCCATTGGCCCAGCCACGGGCCCGGCTGCTGCAGTTTTGCCAGCGCAAAATTTTTTGACGCAATTTTTTTGAAACCTAATCCAATTAGGTTTTAATTTCTTTTTTTATTATTATTACTTGCCGTGTGTAATTAGGAATAAACAACCTAAAACCATTATAAATAAGGACCAATAGAACCAAATTGGGAGAAAAAAAAAAGAGGCAGTAGCTTGATTTTTTGAAACCAAATCAGTCAAGGAAAAGGGAAACTCAATTCAAGTGATCTTAGAACTGTAATTTAATTTTTTCAAGATTAAAACACTAATACATTACTTTATTTTCAAAAAAGACTTAAAATTATTATTTTTTGCTTCTTCAAAAGTCTCAAAACCCTAATTGAATAAAATCTTTAACAAAACCAAAACTTGATTCTGTTTCTTTCAAAATTTTCAAATAAGTTCTATTTCATTCAAAAAGTCTTCAAAAACATCTTTTTTACTTATAAAAACTTCAATCCCTGTGTTTAAATTCATAAAACCTCATGAAATCATCAAATTGTCTTTTTAAATCCTAATTCAACAAATCACCCGAGAACCCTAATTTTAAAGCATAAAACCCTAATTCAACTTTTAAATCTAAAATAGTAAACCCTAAACCTTTTAAAACATTAAACCCTAACTTTTTCTAAACTTTAATCCTTTAAAACATAAAAAAACATAAAAACACAAAGATGCTAATTTTACACAATAGCTTAAAAATATAATTTAAAATCACAAATCAAAGTACTTTAAATGTCTAAAACCCTAGTTTCATGATTTCACCATTCAAATCTCAATTTGGTTAATCGAAGTGTCTTACCAACCTTTTAAAACATAAAACCCTAATCTATTTTAATTCCATAAAAAGTCACGGTAGCTATAATTGAACTTTTATTTGCTTTATTCAATTCCATATTTATTTATACCTTGATTTATCTCTTATGCTTTAATCTATTTAATTTCAATACTTGATTTATTTAATTTATCATGGATGGATGTTTATTTTATTTAAATACTTTTGATGAATGATTTATTTATGATAAATGATTATTTACTTTTATCAATCAATTTAGATTTCCAAAAGTTGTAAGAGGTATGTTTCCACTTGGTGGGTACCTCATTAGTTAAATATCATGTAATTTAATTTTCTTTTCTATTTTAGAACCTTTGTAAAGGGCATGTTTCTACCTTTTGGTGGGTGTCCTATCTAGGCATGTGATGTAAGGACATGTTTCCATCCTCGGATGGGTGTCCATTTATTTGCTTTGTTTAGACATTGTTTTGATTTTTAATATATCGATGCGTTATTTTAATTGTTGTGTGTAATATGGATAATATTGTTATATTTAAGAATTTTATAATATTAAGACTTGTAAAGGAGGCCGGTTCCAATGAACCGGGCGTTGTGGGGGTGCTGGGCCATTTCTCACCTTCCCCATACGTACCCAACTTTCCGAACCCATTAAGCGGTTAGGGATTCCTTAGGAATCGAGTCATCCACCCCTTTCTTTTTTCCGGCCAGTCCGGGTGGTGACTCCATTTTCTCCGGACTTAGGTCCACGTTCTCTAAGGCCCCGAGCCTAAACAGTGCCGAAGTCGCAAGAACCATTCCACCGGGAGTAGGGGCGAAAATCCCCGCTCACAGGAGTCCATTGAGGTGAGTCCAGATCTAACTTGCGAGGAAGAACCAGTGGCAATTTTGGCACGAGAGGTTAAAGAATTGAGGAATAAGAGGGTGCCACTTGTGAAAGTCCTTTGGAGGAATCATGCCACTGAGGAGGCGACATGGGAAAGTGAGCAGGCGATGCAGAGTCAGTTACCCCAATTGTTCCAGACTTGAGGACAGGTAATTTCGGGGACGAAATTTATTTTACGGGGAGAGAATTGTAACATCCAAAATTTTTGAAAATTTCTAATTTTTAGAAAATTTGATAAAATAAATTATAATTTAAAACGATAAATTAAATTAATAGTTTTAAATGAAAAATGAAGGGATTTTAAATGAAAAAGTGGAATATATGTATGATATATATGCAAAATATACATAACATATATAAAAGTCAACACTTTTTAAAAGAAAAGGGTATTTTGGTAATTAAATCTTATAAATTATTTTAATATATATATATATATGTGGTTAAAAAAAAAGATGAAAAGAAAGAATATTTAAAAGTCTTCTTCTTCTTCTTCTTCTTCTTCTCAAGAACGTGGCTTCCATGGATGATTGAAGACCAAGGATTTTGCTTCTTCCATACTCCATAAATTGAAGGAATTAACAAGTTTCAAGTGAATTTTTTGTGATTTCCACCAAAATTAGTAAGTTTCCATCTCTTTTCTTTGAATTCCTTGGAAATTTAGATTATGTGAGAGTTTGGATTTTTATGTAGTATGTTATAATTGTTGGAATTGGTGTGTATGATGTTATTTTGGGTAGTTAACAATGATTCTAAGGTTAGATTGGATTGAAGGTTGTTTTTAGCTTGCTTTGGATTGCTAGTGGAGGTATGTACAAACTTTGAATATAATGTTTATATTTGCATAACATTTGGACTTAACACAATTTGGTTGAAAAATGTGTTAAGCTACTTGGTTCATTGATTGTGTATGAATAATATGCTATGACATTTGTAATGTCATATATGTGTTAAATGCATTGTGAAAAGCCATTGATAAAGGCTAATTTGTGTAACATGTGAAATATGCATATTATGTGAAAATACCCAAAGTAATTGGGTAATGTGTTGTGAATGCAAAAATGAGATATGTGTAATAATGAAATGAATTGATATTGATAAAAAGGAGATAAGTGAGAAAAATGAGAAAAATGAGAAAAAAAAATGTGAAAATAAGGCAATGTGCCTAGATTGAATATGTGACAAAAAGAAAGAGATTAATAATGAGAAAAATGAATAAATTGTGTGCCTAGTATGTTATTCAATTTTCAGAGTTCTGGGTTTGGCGTCATGCATATGATTGCCTATGGACTATACGCTGGAATGGTGAAAAGACTGGGTCGTAAGCCAGGCCAACTGATAAATATGATGTTTTTGGGTTGAAAAGACTGGGTCGTAAGCCTCAAAAACTGTAGCAGTCTAGCCGGGTTGAGGACCAAGATACTGGGGCCTAAGGGTCTAGCCGGGTTGAGGTCCAAGAGACTGGGGCTGTTACATTATCTATGGATATATATATTGCCTACGGGGCTAGACACATGGTGTCATTATGGACCAAAGCAGTAACTCTGAAATTTGAATAGCATATTAGATCCTTTTTGGGCCCATGCTTGTCTTTGTTTTACTGCGAATTATGAATTATGATAGAATTGAGTAATATAATGTTATGAGTTGTGCTTATGAATTATTTGAAAAATATAAGAAAGTGGATTGATGTGACATTTATATGCATTGTGCATTTGGTATTGCATTGAGTTATATTATTATTATCAAAGTTTGTACCACTAGGCTTTGGCTTAGCGCGATTGTTTCCATCGTGCAAGTGACAGGGTAGACCCAGTTGAGCCAGAGAGTTCTTCTAGACCAGGTCGAGTCTAGACTTGTAGTTGAGCTTGTAGAGTTGCTATCGAGATCAAAAACACTGCCAGCAATATGTATATATTTTTATGTTATTGTACATTTTGAGTTTTATGCATAATATATTATGTTTTGAATTTTACGTATTATATATTATAAAGAATGTTTGGGTCAATGTATTTGAAATGGGAGAGTAAGTGTGTTTTAAATTATATATATCTATATGTATAAATGTTTGATAAAATTGGTGAAATTGAGAAGTGTGGTTGAGAGGGTCATTGGAAATTATTGGGAGTGTTTTCTTTTTGCAGGTTCAGTAATTGCTCAATTTTGGGATATCCAAAATACAGAAAAAACTCTGGCGAATTTTTCCCAGAGATTTATATATATTATTTATTTTGGGTTCTTATAACAAGTAAATAATATTTATATTCTATTTAATTTTTATATATATAGAATTTGAAATTTTAAGTTGGAAATGTAAAAAAAATTTGTAAATCCTTCTGTGACATTTTTGTACCGTATATGCGTATTTTACATATGCTAGAAATATGTTTTGTACGTATATAAGGTATAAGGGTGTTACATTTGTTTCCCTATATACGTACAAAACATATTTCTAGCATCTGTAAAATGTGTATATACGGTACAAAAATGTCACAGACGGATTTACAAATTTTTTTTACATTTCCAACTTAAAATTTCAAATTCTATATATATAAAAATTAAATAGAATATAAATATTATTTACTTGTTATAAGAACCCAAAATAAATAATATATATATAAATGTCTGGGAAAAATTCGCCAGGGTTTTTTCTGTATTTTGGATATCCCAAAATTTAGCAATTACTGAACCTGCAAAAAGAAAACACTCCCAATAATTTCCAATGACCCTCTCAACCACACTTCTCAATTTCACCAATTTTATCAAACATTTATACATATAGATATATATAATTTAAAACACACTTACTCTCCCATTTCAAATACATTGACCCAAACATTCTTTATAATATACAATACGTAAAATTCAAAACATAATATATTATGCATAAAACTCAAAATGTACAATAACATTAAAATATATACATGTTGCTGGTAGTGTTTCTGATCTCGATAGCAACTCTACAAGCTTAACTATAAGTCTAGACGTGACCTAATCTAGAAGAACTCTCTGGCTTAACTGGGTCTACCTTGTCACCTGTGCGATGGAAAAAATCACGCTAAGCCGAAGCCTAGTGGTACAAACTTTGATAATAATAATATAACTCAATGCAATACCAAATGCACAATGCATATAAATGTCACATCAATCCACTTTCTTATATTTTTCAAATAATTCATAAGCACAACTCATAACATTATATTACTCAATTGTATTATAATTCATAATTCACAGTAAAACAAAGACAAGCATGGGCCTAAAAAGGATCTAATATGCTATTCAAATTTCAGAGTTACTGCTTTGGTCCATAATGACACCATGTGTCTAGCCCCGTAGGCAATATATATATCCATGGATAATGTAACAGCCCCAGTCTCTTGGACCTCAACCCGACTAGACCCTTAGGCCCCAGTATCTTGGTCCTCAACCCGGCTAGACTGCTACAGTTTTTAAGGCTTACGACCCAGTCTTTTCACCCCCAAAAACATCATATTTATCAGTTGGCCTGGCTTACGACCCAGTCTTTTCACCATTCCAGCGTATATCCCGTAGGCAATCATAGGCATGCCGCCAAACCCAGAACTCTGAAAATTGAATAACATACTAGGCACACAATTTATTCATTTTTCTCATTATTAATCTCTTTCTTTTTGTCACATATTCAATCTAGGCACATTGCCTTATTTTCACATTTTTTTTCTCATTTTTCTCATTTTTCACATCTTTCTCATTTTTCTCATTTTTATGAATATCAATTCATTTCATTATTACACATATCTCATTTTTGCATTCACAATACATTACCCAATTACTTTGGGTATTTTCACATAATATGCATATTTCACATGTTACACAAATTAGCCATTATCAATGGCTTTTCACAATTCATTTAACACATATATGACATTACAAATTCCATAGCATATTATTCATACACAATCAATGAACCAAGTAGCTTAACACATTTGTCAACCAAAATGTGTTAAGTCCAAATGTTATGCAAATATAAACATTATATTCATAGTTTGTACATACCTCCACTAGCAACCCAAAGCAAGCTAAAAACAACCTTCAATCCAATCTAACCTTAGAATCATTGTTAACTACCCAAAATAACATCATACACACCAATTCCAACATATATAACATACTACATAAAAATCCAAACTCTCACATAATCTAAATTTCCAAGGAATTCAAAGAAAAGAGATAGAAACTTACTAATTTTGGTGGAAATCACCAAAAATCCACTTGAAACTTGTTTATTCCTTCAATTTATGGAGTATGGAAGAAGCAAAATCCTTAGTCTTCAATCATCCATGGAAGCCACATTCTTGAGAAGAAGAAGAAGAAGAAGAAGAAGAAGAAGAAGACTTTTAAATATTCTTTTCTTTTCATCTTTTTTTTAACCACACACATATATATATATATTAAAATAATTTAATATTTGATTATTTAATTATTTTTTTAATAAATTAAAAGTCCTAATTTCCCTCTTCCATTCAAAATTAATTTGTTTTTGAATTATTTTATTAATTTTGAATTTATAAATTTAATTACCAAAATACCCTTTTCTTTTAAAAAGTGGACTTTTATATATGTTATGTATATTTTGCATATATATCATATATATATTCCACTTTTTCATTTAAAATCCCTTCATTTTTCATTTAAAACTATTAATTTAATTTATCCTTTTAAATTGTAATTTATTTTATCAAATTTTCCAAAAATTAGAAATTTTCAAAAATTTTGGATGTTACAGAAAGAATATTAAAAGTCTTCTTCTTCTTCTTCTTCTTCTTCTTCTTCTCAAGAACGTGGCTTCCATGGAAGTTTGAAGACTAAGGAATTTTCTTCTTCCACACTCCATAAAGTGAATGAATTAACAAGTTTCAAGTGGATTTTTGGTGATTTCCACCAAAATTTGTAAGTTTCCATCTCTTTTCTTTGAATTCCAAGGAAGATGAGATTATGTGAGTTTTGAGAGTTTGATGTAGTATGTTATAATTGTTGGAATTGGTGTGTATGATGTTATTTTGGGAAGTTAACAATGATTCTAAGGTTAGATTGAAGAGATGATGGAGTTTGGTTAAAGAATGGTGAAGAGAGAGAATTTAGGGTTATGAAATTTTTTAGGTTTTGAAAACATGAACTTGAATTGTACAAATTGTTTCCAAATGAGTTGTTTTGTTTCATAAACAAGTATTTTAAAGTCAAATATTGGATTTGATGGTGTTGGGTTGGAGTTTGAGAATGGAAGTGGAGATTTAGGGTTTTCGAAAAGTGATTTTCCAAAGTGGTTGAATTGTGTAATTTTATTTATTTAAGCACGTTGTTTAGTGTTAAAAGTGATGAATATAAGCTTGGAATGAGTAATGGATTATGTTGGAATGGAAAACCTTCAATGGGTGAAGGTTATGCCATTTTTGAGATTTTGTGTATAAGAGTGTATTTTTATAATGTAAATGATTTAAATGTATTAAAATATGTTTTTAATAATATAAATAAACTTAAAACAGTAATTTAATTGTAGTAGAATGGAATTCCAATGTTGAAGTAAGGAAAGGCTAAATTTTTGGAAATTTGTAGGAGTGATGTTTAATTATGGTTTAATGTTAGAAATGCCATTAAATGTGATACTAAATGATTATTTGCTATCACATTTTGTTTAGGCATTGAGGGAGGTTGATTTGCTTCATCCAAGTGGTGAAGGGCAAGTTAGAAAGATTGGATTGAGGTTGTTTTTAGCTTGCTTTGGGTTACTAGTGGAGTTATGTACAAACTTTGAATATAATGTTTATATTTGCATAACATTTGGACTTAACACATTTTGGTTGAAAAATGTGTTAAGCTACTTGGTTAATTGATTGTGTATGAATAATGTGCTATGACATTTGTAATGTCATATATGTGTTAATGCATTGTGAAAAGCCATTGATAATGGCTAATTTGTGTAACATGTGAAATATGCATATTATGTGAAAATACCCAAAGTAATTGGGTAATGTGTTGTGAATGCAAAAATGAGATATGTGTAATAATGAAATGAATTGATATTGATAAAAAGGAGAAAAGTGAGAAAAATGAGAAAAATGTGAAAAATGAGAAAAGTGAAAAAAAAAAGTGAAAATAAGGCAATGTGCCTAGATTGAATAAGTAAAAATGAGAAAGAGATTAATAATGAGAAATATGAATAAATTGTGTGCCTAGTATGTTATTTAATTTTCAGAGTTCTGGGTTTGGCGGCATGCATATGATTGCCTACGAGCTATACGCTGGAATGGTGAAAAGACTGCGTCGTAAGCCAGGCCAGCTGATAAATATAATGTTTTTGGGGTGAAAAGACTGGGTCGTAAGCCTCAAAAACTATAGCATTCTAGCCGAGTTGAGGACCAAGATACTAGAGCCTAAGGGTCTAGCCGGGTTGAGGTCCAAGAGACTGGGGCTGTTACATTATCCATGGATATATATATTGCCTACGGGGCTAGACATATGTAGTCATTATGGACCAAAGCAGTAACTCTGAAATTTGAATAGCATATTAGATCCTTTTTGGGCCCATGCATGCCTTTGTTTTAATGTGAATTAGGAATTATGATACAATTGAGCAATATAATGTTATGAGTTGTGCTTATGAAATATTTGAAAAATATAAGAAAGTGGATTGATATGACATCTATATGCATTGTGCATTTGGTATTGCATTGAGTTATATTGTTATTATCAAAGTTTGTACCACTAGGCTTCGGTTTAGCGCGATTGTTTCCATTGCACAGGTGACAGTGTAAACCCAGTTGTGCCAGAGAGTTCTTCTAAACCAGGTCAGGTCTAGACTTGTAGTTGAGTTTGTTGAGTTGCTATCGAGATCAGAAACACTGCCAGCAGCATGTATACATTTTTGAGTTTTATGCATAATATATTATGTTTTGGATTTTATGTATTGTATATTATAAAGAATTTTTGGGTCAATGTATTTGAAATGGGAAAGTAAGTGTGTTTTAAATTCTATATATCTTTATGTATAAATGTTTGAGAAACTTGGTGAAATTGAGAAGTATGGTTGAGATGGTGATTTGAAATTATTTGGGAGTGTTTTCTTTTTTGTAGGTTGTGTTTTGATAAATTTTGGGATATCCAAATTACTGACAAAACTCTGACGAATTTTTCTAAGAGACTTTTATATATATCATTTATTTTGGGTTCTTATAACAAGTAAAGAATATTTGTATTTTATTTAATTTTTATATATTTAGAATATGAAATTTTAAATTGAAAATGTGAAAAAAAATTAGTAAACCGGTCTGTGACATTTTTGTACCGTATATGCGTATTCTACATATGCTAGAAATATTTATTGTATGTATATAGGGTATAAGGGTGTTACATAAGGAATAAGTTGACAGGATTTTCCCATACCGAAGCCAATGTGGCTAGGGCATCAGCCATCTAGTTTTCCTCTCTTGGTAGGTGTATAAACCTGCACTCCTTAAAGTTCTTCATTATCATTGTCAAGTAATGGTGGTATGGTTTTAATTTCTCTTCTTTTAACTCCCACTCTCCATTTACTTGGGATACTACTAGCAATGAATCGCCAAAGACTTCCACCTTATCCACCTTCATAATCATTAGGATTTCCAAACCAAAGATACATGCTTCATATTCCACCATATTATTGGTTGCCCTGAACTTCAACTTCTTGGCTAAAGGAATAAGTTTCCCTTTGGTCGATTCTAGTTAGACTCCCAAACCTGCTCCTTTCCTATTCATTGTCCCATCAAAATACATTTTCCATCCTTGTCCTTCAATGGCCTCTAAATGTTTATTAGAAAATTTCAAGACTACCTCTTTGCTATCCGGTAATGGTTGTTGGGCCAAGAATTCTACCACTGTTCTACCTTTGATTGTTTTCTTGGTTACATACTCAATCTCAAATTCTTTCAATATTATCAACCATCACCCATACTTTCTAATTAAAGAGGGTGTCTCCCTTAAGTACTTCATTGGATCCAACCTGGAAATTTCTTGTACACTATAAGATTGGAAATAATGCCACAACTTCTTAGAAGACCAAACCACAACTATACAGGTCTTTTCAATAATGCTATACTTAATTTCGTAAGGTAGGAGCTTTCTACTCAAATAGTAAACTGCGTGCTCAATCCCCGACTCATCTGCTTGGGCTAGCATGGGTCCTATTGACTCTTCTTCTACTACTAAGTATAGCAACAGGGGTTTACTGGGTTTAGGTGGTTTCAAAATAGGTGGATTTAGTAAATACTCCTTTATTTGCTCAAAGGCCTTTTGACACTCTTCATTCCATAGGACCGGCTAATTCTTTTTAAGCAATTTGAAGATAGGTTCACAGATTGTGGTGAGCTTTGCTTTTAAATCTGCTAATGTACTACAATTTGCCAATGAATCTCCAAATTTCTCTCTCCATCTTAGGGGATGGCATATCCCTTATTGCTTTAACTTTGTCAGGGTCAATCTCAATGCCATTTGGACCAATCACATGCCCCAACAATTTGCCTGAGGCAACTCCAAACACACACTTCTTCTGGTTTAGCCTTAGCTTATACTTCACTGACCTATCGAAGAATAATTCTAAGTTTTGGAAGTGTTGTTCCCTTGTATCTAATTTCACCATCATATCATCAACATAAACTTCAACTTCTCTATGCATCATATCACGAAACAATTTGGTGGCCATCCTTTGATAGGTTGCTCCAGCATTTTTTAACCCAAACGGATTTACCCTATAACAAAATATACCCCATGTAGTAATGAAAGCAGTTTTGGCTTTATCCTCTTGGGCCTTTAACACTTGGTTGTACCCGAAAAATCCATCTATAAATGAGTGTAGTACGCTAGAGGCTGCACTATCAATGAGAATATCTATATGGGGTAAAGGAAAATCATCTTTAGGGGAAGCCTTGTTTAAATCTCTATAGTCCAAACAGACCCTAATTCTTCCATCTTTCTTTGGCACGGGTACTATGATGGCTAGCCAATCTAGATAATCTATCACTTTAAGGAACTTTACTTATATTTGTTTAGTGACTTCTTCTTTAACCAATTCGGACCATTTTGGCATTAAAAGCCTAAGCTTTTGTTTAATAAGTTTCATGTGAGTGTAAATAGGAATCACATATTCAACTATGTCTCGATCTATTCCATGCATATCCTCATAAGACTAAGCAAATACTTCTTCATATTTTTTAAACAGTTTTTCAAATCTCTCTCTCTCATTAGGAGTAAGGTCGAATGTTATGCTAATGTTTTTAGGATTTTTGGTTGTTCCCAAATTTAATGATTGTGTATCAACAGAGTTAAATATTAAAGATGCTTATGTACCCACTATTTAAATATATGCAACCATCAGGAGAAACATCACATAAGTAAGCAAAATCAGACTTTATTGCATTCATTTTGGAAAAGAAACATCATCATCCTCATACAAAGCAGACAAATTAAAATCAAAATCAAAATCATTGTCATTGTTCTCAAAATCATAAAGCAGGACATCTTTAAACTTTTCTTCAACCAGGGCAGCTATCTCCTGTGGAGTTTTCTCGGCTTTCAGGACAACTTCCTTCTTCCTTTTTGGATTGGGCTCCTAGTCGGCTGGTAGGGTGAACTCTTTCTTCACTTGTTCCACTATCTTGGCAACATCAACAAAAATTTCAAAACCCGGGATCAACTTTCCCATGAACATAATTGGCTCGAGCTTTCCTTGGAGTGGTCCCATATTTGGAGCTTTGACAAAGATTTCTTCAAGTGGTGGGAAGCTCATTTTCTCATTCTTCTTTGGCTGTACATCTTTGTCAGTTTCTTCATAACCTAACCCTTTCTTGAAAGTTTGAGTTTTAAAATCTGGAAGCTTTGTCACACCGGCCTTGCCATTTCCAAGACCAGCTCCAGGAAGGTAGCTCATGTTCTTCATCATGTTTAAGACCTTAGAGTCCACTACTTCATCATCAGAAATTGCAGCTACTTGAAAACCATTGAGAGGCCTCTCTATCATTAGAGCATTAACAACCTCATTATCCTCGACCTCGATGACCACCGTCTCATCTCCGTTAGGGAACTTGATCTTTTGATGAATGGTGGAAGGAACTCCACTAAGAGGATGGAACCATGGTCATCCCAAAAGTAGAGCAAAAGTAACAGGTATGTCCAAAATAACAAATTCAATAATAGATTCAATTGGACCAACCTTCACAACAGCTTTGAAAGTCGCTTCGGCATGCCTCTTGGTATTGTCATAAGCCCTAATGGTTACCTCGATTGGGATTAGATTCCTCGTTGACATATCTAGCTTTGGCAATATTTCAAGTGGATAAACATTTATGGCGGACCCATCATCAACCATCACACATGGAGTCCTTTTTCCTTTGATTTGTACTTTGATAAAGAGAGGACGAATGTGATCTCTCCCCTCTTCCGGTAAATTCGCATCTGAGAAAGATACCATTCCCATATTAACTTCGCTCTTCTTTTGAATATCTTCACATTTCATTACTCCTTCAACTTTTATGAAGTTAATCAGTTCCTCTAGTGTTATGGAGGTAGAAATCGGCATACTAGCCGAGGCCTTGACCATAGTTTTACAGTGCTTTTTAGAAGTGGCCAATAAATCCCAAATGCTAACACTTGCTTGGGTTCTCTTCAACTGCTTAAGCACTATAACATCCTCTGACAATTCTTATATAAAAACTATCAGAGAATGTTATTCGATATACTGTTCACGCTCAAAACAATTCAAAGAAAACTCTCTTCATAATTAAAATTTTTCAAATAATAATACAATCTGCATATCACAACACTTATAGGTCCAATGTTTAAACCAATTTTCAATAATCCATTACAAATCAGATAACTATCATACAGTTGTCAAATCAAATGATTAAATAATACATTCCTTTCTTTTATAATTATTCACTAGAATTCTCAAACTTCATTCTCTAAATACATATATCCTTCTATGTTTACACATTTATACAATCTCTCAAATCGCAAAACTAAAGTATCTATATACATTTATCACTTATGAATACAATATACACAAGATCTTCATCTGTTCTTAACTTGCTCCGATGTCCTGATACATGCGTGTCATAAAACAATTCTAACATGCTAAGCAAAGCTTAGTGGTGCTTGTATACACATATTTTATCACTTAATATTAAGGAAATATACTTATGAAAATATAGTAATAATACTTAGTTTTAAGAAGTAATTCAATATATGAACTAATTTCATTATCAAATCAACATACCATGTTGTTTACACAAAATAATAATTATCCTTGTATAAAAGTTATCATATAATACAATACTTTCGATATTGCAACTTATCTCATTAAGAATCATTTTATTCAAGACTTGTTTTCTCATTTGATAACATTGTTCACAATACGCTTATTTTATTTTTCAATAAGTCTTCCTTTTCAAGTTCACATATAGGATTATTTCATTCAATGTATACTTTTTAGCACTTACATCTAGTACTATACTTTAGAGCACTTTGTATCTCACATCATGATATACACTTTCAATCATTTGATATACTTTGGAGCACTTTGTATCTCACCACATTATATACACTTTCAATCATTTGATTAATTCAATACATTGAGCATAATATTTCCATTATGTTCATTAGAACTTTCACGTGTAAGCATTAATATATATATTAATAATCACTTTTACACTAGAACACAATACTTCAATTTCAAGTAATTGACTTATATTATTATTTTACATTTCTTTCATTAGTCACAACTATCATGTTCATATGTCTTTTCATTAATTATGCCCATACATACTAAACTTAGATCATAGGTTTGGATAACATGTTAGTGTAGCAGTCTGAATGCCAGATCTCAAGAATTTATAATGGCAATTATGCCCACTATCACTGATAACACATTATGTCCATTAAAGGCACGAGATGCCCACTATCACTGTGGCTATCCATCCTCTGGTTAGCCATTCAATCCAAAGCTAGATATAAACTTAGTATGATTTGGGAATTTCATTAATTTTGATGAACACTACATTGTTTATTTCATTTCATTGGTACTATACTCTTATCAACATTTAGTAGGATATATATGTGTGTCACTTGTCTAAAGTTTATCACTTGTTTTCATATGTTTAACACATTAACACATAAGTATGGACTATACACATATTAGTCTCATGTCATTGATTAACACTTGTTTATATAAGCACTTGTTTATATTTCACTTGTTTATATCATTTCATTAGTACATTACTCTTATCAATATTTAGTATGATATATATATTTGTCATTTATCTCAAGTTTCTCACTCTTTTTCATGCATTTAACACATACACATGAAGTCTCAATATAATTATTCACATATTAGTCTCAAACTAGGCCCGTAGATCACAAATTACAAGCCAAAAACATTATTTAGGTGCCCCACGGCCGTGGCATCTCAACCCCACGCCCGTGGGATCCCAAATGAAGCTGTAAAATAAGTTTGAAGACCCCACGGTCTTGGCCTTCAAGGGCCACGGTCGTGGCATTGTAACTTGCTCTGTTTTATCAAATTTTTTTGAAGAAACAGCATCACTTTCAATCCCACGGTTGTGGCACTCAATTACCACGGCCGTGGCATTGATTTTGGTACTGTTTTCAGAGTAAAATCATGTATTCTGCACTTTTAACTTCATTAAACACAAACATGTTTAAGATCTAAGATCAAAATGTATCAAACTCAAAGTTTTGATAGAAAAAGAATTCATATCAAATATTTTACCACAACTTCACTCAATCAAACTTTCAATCATTTCCTATGAATAAAACCAACATCAAACCATTCAATTCTCAAAAAGGTTGAGTTAAGGATCAAAACCCATCATATAAAAGTTATTTTTCACTCATCAATCTATTTAATCAACACTTTCAAGAAATATATCATTATACATAACTCAATCATTCAATTAAATCATTAAAACTCATAAAAATTCATATTTTTGCAAAGTATAAATCAATAGCACATACCTTGTTGATAATCACCACTTTTCCAACTTAATCTTCTCAACACTTATATTTAGATGTAATCCTATCTTAGTTTTGATTCAAATCATAGAAAGAAAGAAGAAAGAAGAAACTTTGGTGGTGTTGGTGATGGTGGCGTGGAAGATGGAGAGGAAATCAGAAATTTCCACACACATACACCTATACACATATGTATATTTTTAATATTTTTAATCTAATGAGGGAATGCTCATAATAACTATGGTGCACCCTCATTTTTAACCGTTGATTCTAAATCGAGTTTTAATCTCGTAAAACAGTAATAATAATCTCTTCAGTAAAGTTTTAAGATATACAATTTACTATTCTTTACGTATAGCATTTATCCACAATACTTTTGTCACTATACACTATCAATTTTTCATTATTAGTTAAAATGTCCCTGATTAAAATCTTGACCATTGCAATTCTCCCCCACTAAAGAAATTTCGTCCTCGAAATTTACATACTATAGCAATAAGCTATTTCATTTTAAAATAATTTCACATGTCACTTAAAATCAATGATTTTATTAACATATATAACATTTCTTTCTATCTGATATCAATCAATATAACACTTTTAGAATAATCTTATTATAGAACTATAGAAAATTATTCAACTCTACACACTTACACTTTTCAAGTTTAATTTTGGATTTGCCTTTATTCCTCTTTAGATTTTTTTTTCTATAATTTGTATCATTACATTCCACTGTTATATATATGTCTCATTTTTTTTCTTATATACTGAACATTAAATCCTAGTTCCGGATAGTGGGTCACTGATGGCAAGCAAATGCCCACTGTATCAATATGGCCAAAGGCCCACTATGGCATGAATGCCCACTATATATGATGTCACAGAGTGACCACTGAGAGAAAGGAACCAAAGGTCCGCTATGACACAAAGCGTCCACTGATGGCATAAATGCCAATATCACTGGGACATATATAAAAAATAATGTCCTCTATGGCACAGAGTGCCCACTTTCAATATGGCATAAAATGCCCACTATCACTTTGAATATTTACCCTTTAGCTAATCCGGAAACTAGATTTAACATCAGTATCATTTATTTCAATGGTACAAAGTATGGTCAATTATAATACTTTGAAATATAACACTTTCTCTTTGCAATGTTTGTTTCTTACTGTAAGTGTATAAGATATAAACAATCATTTCAAACACAACACATATACACATTATACTTGTTTTCAAGTTCGATTGATTTTAGTTATTAATCAATCTTTATCTTTTCAAATCATTTCTATGTGTCCACAGAAATAATGAAATCTACAAAGATTTCCACGTTTTACTTGTTTCATTCTTTTCTTAACATATTAACTTTAAGAGTACATGTACATTTATACTTTATTCTCTATGTCTCATACACACATTCACACACACACACACACATATATATATATTACTAACTTGTTCTACCATACATCAATTCACTAGAAGGGTTCACTACCTTCACATCTCACTACATTCTTTTCTTTTTACATTGTCACTTCCTTTCTTTTCATTTGCAATCAATTAGTATGAAGTAATTCTTTAACACTTCTATATATATAATCTATACCTTGGCTATAATCACCAAATAATATTACAATCACGTATTTCATAAATACATAATATGTAAATCTCACATTCTTACTTTCATTACTCAATCAATTTGTATATACTTCTTTAGCTTCTTTAACTTGCTCTTCACATTATGTACAATCATTATTGATTTATCAATATATCATTCTTTTCACTTTACTTCGGAAATTATCTTATTTCATCATGAAGATGTTAAATTCGCTAATCACTTGTAATTGTCTTTTATCTTTTCTCTACCTTTACACTTCTTTCACATATCCAATTACATTTATCTATACTTTTCTCACGTTTTCTTCACATCTAAATTTCAACATTTAATGAATTGATTTCATTTCAATCTTATAAGCAATCTTTTGTCACTTATAACTATTTCCAAGATGTCTTCATTAAGTCACTACTAATTCCACCGATAAACTCTACTCTGTGAAAGTATGCACATTACTAAAATTTTGTAGAATATAAGTATGCATAGCCAGTTACATGACCATGCGAATGGTCTTGCATGTCTCTACTGAAATTTATTTTCAATGTTTTAAGGGCACAAATATATGCATGTCCATATAAATGATCATGCACCTCAATATTGGAATTTCTTCTCAAAGTTTAAAGAATAGAAATTTACATAAGCATATGCATGACTATACAAATAATCATGCGTATCATTACTTGAATGTCTTTTCATGATTTAATCAATAAGTTATTAATAATGCAACTCATACAAATTGAGGAAACAAAATCCAACTCTTTAAGGCACAATCAAATTCAAATCTCAAATTTCATAACCATTTCAACCTTATTTTCTTTCACAACTTTATATTAACTCATAAATGATTCAATGATAGATTGAATCATTATTCCAAATAAATAAGATATAGCTACACATTTACATATTGCACAAAATTTTCACAATTATTTATTACACCATTTCTTTCACAAGTAATGGTGTTTTATCAATTCACAAATCTCTTTCATTAAATAGTATTCAAGCACTAACCTCTTTATCAATACTCTTACATTACTTTACTTTTCAATATTTTTCTTTGATGATGTTTTAGAAGACAATAGAAGACACTAGAAACCTTCAAATAAGTTTTAGGCCTGTTATCCAATATACTCACTTATACAATAGTTTTGATGCATTCACGTGCTTTCATTTAACTATCACTTCAATCCTTAACATCAAAACATTATAAAAACAATTACTTTTGACACTTTAACACTCCATTATCCATATTTCACATTCAAAGTACAGCTCGAATTCATTTCAAGCTATAAAGGTATTTTCATAATTTCTTACCTCTTTGAACTCTTTTTCAAAGATACGGATATTATCCATACTCGGATTTAATATTACTCTTATTAAGGCTTATTTAACCTTATCACTATCAGTTTCAAATGCTCTCATATCATAATCACTCCACTTTAACACTCATATATTCACTCACTTAATGTAGAACATCAATACTTAATGTTGTACAACATGACAATTCTCATTCTCGTACGAAATTTCATGCTCGAAATTTCTCTCTCTGTCATAATTCATTCCTCAAATTCCAATAAATTATTACATTTCCACTGTGTTACTTTGAAATATCTCTTTCACTACTCATATCTTGTTTTCTTTTCACATCATTCTTTATCACAAATAGATCTAGTGCACTCCAAACAATACACTACGAATTGTCTATCAATTCTTAGTAAACATTCTATTACCATAAACATATGGAATATCAATTGTGTCACAACACATATCCACTTTTTCACTTCACATAACTTAGACAATTACATTTCACTTCTCCCATAATTCCACATGCCAGAAATGCCTAAACCACGCTCTGATACCACTAAATGTAACATCCTCTGACAATTCTTATATAAAAACTATAAGAGAATGTTATTCGATATACTGTTCACGCTCCAAACAATTCAGAGAAAACTCTCTTCATAATTAAAAATTTTTAAATGATAATACAATCTGCATATCACAACACTTATAGGTCCAATGTTTAAACCAATTTTCAATAATCCATTACAAATCAGATAACTATCATACATTTGTCAAATCAAATGATTAAATAATAAATTCCTTTCTTTTATAATCATTCACTAGAATTCTCAAACTTCATTCTCTAAATACATATATCCTTTTATGTTTACACATTTATACAATCTCTCAAATCGCCAAACTGAAGTATCTATATACATTTATCACTTATGAGTACAATATACACAAAATCTTCATCTATTCTTAACTTGCTCTGATGTCCTGATACCTGCGTGTCAGAAAACAATACTAACACTCCAAGCAAAGCTTAGTAGTGCTTGTATACACATATTTTACCACTTAATATTAAAGAAATATACTTATGAAAATATAGTAATAATACTTAGTTTTAAGAAGTAATTCAATATATGAACTAATTTCAGTATCAAATCAACATACCATGTTGATTACACAAAATAATAATTATCCCTGTATAAAAGTTATCATATAATACAATACTTTCGATATTGCAACTTGTCTCATTAAGAATCATTTTATTCAAGACTTGTTTTCTCATTTGATAACATTGTTCACAATACGCTTATTTTGTTTTTCAATAAGTCTTCCTTTTCAAGTTCACATATAGGATTATTTCATTAAATCTATACTTTTCAGCACTTATATATAGTACTATACTTTAGAGCACTTTGCATCTCACATCATGATATACACTTTCAATCATTTGATATACTTTGGAGCACTTTGTATCTCACCACATTATATACACTTTCAATCATTTGATTAATTCAATACATTGAGCATAACATTTCCATTATGTTCATTAGAACTTTCACGTGTAAGCATTAATATATATATTAACAATCACTTTTACACTGGAACACAATACTTCAATTTCAAGTAATTGACTTATATTATTATTTTACATTTCTTTCATTATTCACAACTATCATATTCATATATCTTTTCATTAATTATGCCCATACATACTGAACTTAGATCATAGGTTTGGATAACATGTTAGTGTAGCAGTCTGAATGCCAGATCTCAAGAATTTATAATGGCAATTATGCCCACTATCACTGATAACACATTATGTCCATTAAAGGCACGAGGTGCCCACTATCACTGTGGCTATCCATCCTCCGGTTAGCCATTCAATCCAAGCTAGATATAAACTTAGTATGATTTGGGCAATTCATTAATTTTGATGAACACTACATTGTTTATTTCATTTCATTGGTACTATACTCTTATCAACATTTGGTAGGATATATATGTGTGTCACTTTTCTAAAGTTTATCACTCGTTTTCATACGTTTAACACATTAACACAAAAGTATGGACTATACACATATTAGTCTCATGTCATTGATTAACACTTGTTTATATTTCACTTGTTTATATCATATCATTAGTACATTACTCTTATCAATATTTAGTATGATATATATATATTTGTCATTTATCTCAAGTTTCTCACTCTTTTTCATGCATTTAACACATACATATGAAGTCTCAATACAATTATTCACATATTAGTCTCATACTAGGCCCGTAGATCACAAATTACAAGCCAAAAACATTATTTAGGTACCCCACAGCAGTGGCATCTCAACCCCACGCCCGTGGGATCCCAAATGAAGCTGTAAAATAAGTTTGAAGACCCCACGGTCGTGGCATTGTAACTTGCTCTGTTTTATCGAATTTTTTTGAAGAAACAACATCACTTTAAATCCCACAGTCGTGGCATTGATTTTGGGACTGTTTTCAGAGTAAAATCATGTAGTCAGCACTTTTAACTTCATTAAACACAAACATGTTTAAGATCTAAGATCAAAACGTATCAAACTCAAAGTTTTGATAGAAAAAGAATTCATATCAAATATTTTACCACAACTTTACTCAATCAAACTTTCAATCATTTCCTATGAATAAAACCAACATCAAACCATTCAATTATCACAAAGGTTGAGTTAAGGATCAAAACCCATCATATAAAAGTTATTTTTCACTCATCAATCTATTTAATCAATACTTTCAAGAAATATATCATTATACATAACTCAATCATTCAATTAAATCATTAAAACTCATAAAAATTCATATTTTTGCAAAGTATAAATCAAAAGCACATACCTTGTTGATAATCACCACTTTTCCAACTTAATCTTCTCAACACTTATATTTAGTTGTAATCTTATCTTAGTTTTGATTCAAATCATAGAAAGAAAGAAGAAAGAAGAAACTTTGGTGGTGTTGGTGATGGTGGCGTGGAAGATGGAGAGGAAATCAGAAATTTCCACACACATACACCTATACACATATATATATTTATAATATTTTTAATCTAGTGAGGGAATGCTCATAATAACTATGGTGCACCCTCATTCTTAACCGTTGATTCTAAATCGAGTTTTAATCTCGTAAAACAGTAACAATAATCTCTTCAGTAATGTTTTAAGATATACAATTTACTATTCTTTATGTATAGCATTTATCCACAATACTTTTGTCACTATACACTATCAATTTTTCATTATTAGTTAAAATGTCTCTGATTAAAATCTTGACCATTACAAGCATAGTATCATCTTCCTCTTCTTTGTTCCCCACTTCAACTTCCTTTCCTTTATTAGCCTCTACTTCTTTAGGTGGTGGCCTCGCATAAGGCTTACCAGGTCTAGTGTTCATTACTTCATCTTCTTCAAGCTTGGACCAGGTCCATTCCTCCTTCTTTGGTACAAGATCATCGTCTCTATCGCTTGAATCCCAAAACTCATTCACAGCATAAATTGCTACTTCTTTACCCATTATATCTTGTTTAACTTTGCTAGATACTATTTCTTCCTTGGTTGCTTCTCCACCCACATCTTGGAAAGAAGACGTGACAAAACTTTCATGCAAACCTCTTCCAATCATGAAGGTCGCCGGTGGTGGTACTCTATTGAACCTTGGCAATGGGTTGTCTTTGGTGTTTGGCTTGTTGGGCTCGGGTAGCTTCTCATTATCAATCAAATTTTGGATCTCATGCCTCAATCTCACACATCTATCCATGTCGTACCCTTGCATTTGATGAAATTAACAAAATGCCTTAGTGTTGAAATTAGGTGAGAGAGGGTTAGGCAAATGACGAGGATTTAAGGATTGTAACAATCCTTCTTTTATAGCTTAATGAGGACCCAAGACAGCGGCTTCCCCAATTCTGAAAATTATATTCTTCCTTCTTGGCCAGTAGCATTAACATCAACTACCTTTTGCATGCCTTGGTTACCAGACTGATAGTTTCCTTTCTCGTTCTTTCTTGTTAAAAAGCGGTTCTTCTTTCTTTTTCACTCTTCAATTTATAGTCTAGATTGCAAAAGGTCTTTAAAATCCTGAATGAGTGTATGAGACACCCTTTCACGAAGACTAGGCAACACTCCTCTCATAATCATTCTAATTTGATCGGATTCATCAGGCCTTCTCTTGAGCAAAACATCCTTATTCCTCCATCTTTTCAAATAGTTCATAAAATTCTCATTTAACCTTTGTCTAATGGACTCAACTTCTATTAAGGTAACTTCCATCTCAACATTGTATCCATATTGTTGGATGAAGGCCTTGTATAGCAGATCCCAACTCTTTTGTGTGCCATCATCTAAGGTATTGAACCAATTTTGGATAATAGGATCCAATGAGAGAATGAAGTACCTTAGAGTTTAAGCCTTAGTAGCTCGGGTAGACTGCATAGCAGTGATATACTGCTTCACATGGAGGTGAGGATTTCTTGTTCCATCAAACTTTATAATGGATGGCATCTTGAACTTGTACGAAACTTCTTCATCTAGCTCAAATAATTTGTCAACTTTGGACATTTCTTTGGTTTTTAGCTTCTTTTCAAACTTCTTTTCTAGATCAGCAATCATCTTTTCAACATCCGAAGTTTTAGTTTTCTCCACAGCTAATCTTTCAACAACCTTTGACTCTTTCTTCTTGTCTTGAGGATCTTGGAAATATTGAGCCCAATCGACATCATCATCAACGATCACCTTATCATCATCAAAAGCCACTTCACCAACTTTAGTCTTCCCCTTATCTTTCTTAGTGCTTGTGGATGCTTTGGCATTGTTCCTAAACATTGTAGTCATTTGATTCTTCATGATCTCTGCTAGGGCCCCCTTTAGTTTTCTATTTTAGCATTGAGGGCGTCGTCCACCATTATTTGAATTTGTTTGGGCTCCATTGCTTTTGGTGAAAAAGTGATTGAGTTTCTGCTAGATTATTCATTTTCGACGTAGGTTGAATTGTCATAAGCTTTTGAACTGTTGTAATCTAGGCCTATGAGCTAGAAAGGGTTAATGATATCTTATGCAAATGTATGTATGCATGTATGCACAAACAATAAACAAACAAGGATAAAATAGGACATCCCTTCCCACCTTATAACATCCAGACACGAATAGGGAGTCTCTTTTCCTAGGTAATATGGTTTAAAAATACCAACAGGGGTATTTTGTTTTTGAATAATTCCCTCGGACCTTTCAACCAATAGTTATATTTCAAAACAAGGAAATCAGTTCATGATAATTCCCATTAATTAGGCTTTAATCCATCCAATCAACTAAAGCACCTTTTATGGTATATTGGATTAAAACTAAATTAAGAGGTTTATTATAAATAGATTTCTCACTTGAAAAAGTAACTAATGATTCATGCCAAAAACAAGCCCATGATTAATTATTCTTAGTATAAACTATGCTCATAATTGATTTTTGGTATTCCATAATTGACCTAAATAATTTGTAAGCTCTTTGTAAGAAAAGGTTGGATGAAATAGTTTTATTTGAAAACCCATCGCAAAAAGATTTTTAGAAAAATGGATTTTTGACTTTGTATTTGAGTCATGAGAAAAGAAATTTTGCTTTGTTTTTAGAAAAGCTTTATGTCCAAAGACCATTTTGAAAAGTTTTGAAAATATCTTTGGTCTTTTGGACTAAAAAAAAATTATTTTGAGCTTACAATATACTTAGGTCGTATTAGAAAAAGAACAAATCAAATAAGCCATGATTTAAGCCAAGATAAATTAACCATAGTCAAATAACAAGCATTTGGGGTAAAAACCTAAGGAAAGTAACTAGGCCAATTACATGAGCTTTAGTCTTTGGGTTAAAAAGGCTTAGGTTCCCATAGCAAGTATATGCCAAATGGTACAAGGCTATGAGTGGTTATGCCATGCTCGATCTCCATACCTTGAGTGAAAGTATGGTATCCCTTACATAACACAACACGGGTACCACGGGTGTCCTAACTCACGGACACGATGCAATCTAATATGATGCAATGGATAATACCATGATAAGAAAGAATAGAATAATATAAAGACCAACGTAATCAACTTCTCTTATCCCCAGTGGAGTCGCCACTGTGAGCGGGGATTTTTATCCCCAATCCAAGTGGAATGGTTCTTGCGACTTAGGCACTGTTTAGGCTCGGGGCCTTAGAGAACATGGGCCTAAGCCCGAAGAAAATGGAGTCACCACCTGGACGCGTCGAGAAAAAGAAAGGAATGGATGACTTGATTCCTAAGGAATTCCCAACCTCCTAACGAGTTCAAAAAGTTGGGTACGTGTGGGGAAGGTGAGAAATGGCCCAGCACCCCTACAATGCCCGGTTCATTGGAACCGACCTCCTTTGCAAGTCTTAATATTATAAAATTCTTAAATATAACAATATTATCCATATTACATGCGACAAATAAAATAAAGCATCATTATATTAAAATAAAAGCAATATCCAAACAAAACAAATAAATGGACTTCCATCCAAGGATGGAAACATATCCTTATATAGTCCAAAAAACTTTAAAATAAAATAAATTACATGATGTTTAACTAATGAGGTACCCATAAAGTGGAAACATACCTCTTACAATTTTAAAACTAAGACAAATAAAAAATATTCAATCCTCTAATTATAAATAAAAGCAAACCATTCATAAAATAAAATAAATCATTCATCAATAATATATAACAAATCACATAATCAAATAAATAAATAAACTTAGAATTCAATCCATTAAATAAACAAGGTTAAGGTTTAAGATTTAGGATTTAAGAAATTAGGGTTTGGGTCTTAGAGTTTACTGGAGTTAGGGTTTTATCAAAATATGATTAATATAAAAACTTAACCACTTTAACATGGATGTTTTTGATAAATACTTATATGTAATATGACTACTAGACGTTTAAACATTATTTGAATAATCTAATGCTATGGTGATTTAATGGAACAAGCTACTATGAAGATTTAAAAACATAATTAATTAGGGTTTGAATAACTTAGGGTTTAAGAAATTAGATTTGTGTTTTGTGGTCTTAGAAAAGTGTAATTAGGGTTTTAGTTTTCAAAAATATGTTTTACGGGTATTAAGATTTTAGTGTTTTGAAAAATAGTTTTTAGGGTTTTAAATAAAGTTTAGATAGTAAGTAGACCAATTGATCAAATAACAAAAACATGCATGTTTAAACAATTTATCAAATTGTATGATGATGCTACTGTAAACATAAGCAAAGAAATAGAGATTCAAACCTTCGTTGTTGATTCCACCACAATCTTTGAATTCTGGTTGAACAATAACAAAGACAGTGTAGGCTACCTTTGATGGATTGTTGTTGCTTGCTCACTGCCTCTTGCTCCTTCAATGTTCTCTTTTTTGGCCAAAAAAATCTAAAAGTCCAAAGTCTAATAAAAAAAAACCTAATTCTAATTGGCTAAGGAAATAAAAACATTTTAGGAAACAAAATTAAAAACCAAGTAGAATAGGATTTTGGCAAAACTGTGCATGGGCCGGGCGTGCGAAAGTGCGCTGGCGAAGAAGTTCCGCGGGCGCTGGGCACGAGCCAGCCAATTCACCATAGGATTTTCCTGTGGCAAATTGGCATGTGGCCATTTTGCCACAGAAAAATCTATGGTGAATTGGCTTGTGGCCAATTCACCGCAAGTTTTTCCTGCTGCGAATTGGCCCAAGCCAATTCGTCGCTTGCGATGAAAAATTTTCATCGTCGATTCTTCTGTCGTCGATTTTTATTTATTTTTTATTTTTTATCCTTTTTATTATTACTTCTCTTTTTTAAAAAATAAATATTGTAAATAATTATTAAAATAAATATTATTTAATTAAAATACCATAAAAATTATTTTGGAATGTTTAAAAATATCGGATTGAATTGGGAAAAAAATTAAGGGTCTACAAGGTGACTTGCACTTCTTGCCATACACAGCCTCATAAGGTGCCATCCCAATACTGGACTGATGACTATTGTTATAAGCAAAATCAATCAGTGGCAAAAATCTATCCCAACTCCCAGTGAAATCAATGATACAACTCCTCAACATATCCTCTAAAATTTGTATCACTCTCTCCGACTGCCCATCTGTCTAAGGATGGAAAGTAGTGCTAAAATGCAATTGAGAACCTAAAGCATCCTATAAAATCCTCCAAAATCATGATATAAATTGGGGATCTTGGTCAAACACTAAAGAAATCGAGACTCCATGCAGCCTCACTATCTCACTGATATACAGCTCAACCAACTTCTCAAGAGAATAATCCATCCAAACTAGAAGAAAATGAGCTGTCTTCATCATCCGATCAACTATTACCCATATTGCATTTTTATTCTTTTGGGTCAAAGCAGTCTAGTCACAAAATCCATCATCACTCGCTCCCATTTCCACTCTGGCACTAACAATGGCTGAAGCAACCCTAAAAAGAACCTGGTGCTCGGCCTTCACTTTTTGACAAGTGAGACATTTGGATATAAACTCTGCTATGTCCCTCTTCATACCTGACCACCAATTATATTGCTTCAAATCCTGATATATCTTGGTACTCTCAGGGTGCATAGCATAGATTGACTGATGGACTTCCTCCAAAATAATCCTCTTCAAATATGCTACATCAAAAATACACAACCTATCTTTGTACCACAAACGGCCATCATCTCTCACATGAAAGTCTTGACTCTCCCCCTTTTGGCAATCCATCACAATCTTTTGGATTTTCTCATTTAACAACTATGCCTCCCTAACCTGATCCAACAAAACTAGCCACAACTACAACTGAGCCATCAAAGGACCATCATCGTAAGACTCAAATATGGCATGCAACGCTCTCAACTCAACAAGCAATAAAAGCGAATAAGCAGCCAAACTTGCCAAAGACTTCTAACTCAAGGCATCAGCAACAACATTTACCTTGCCAGAATGATAATCAATCAAATAGTCATAGTCTTTAATCAACTCCAGCCACCGTCTCTGTAGAAGATTCAGCTCTTTCTAAACACCCAGGTACTTTAAACTCTTATGATCTGTATAAATGAAACAATTCTTCCCAGACAAATAATGTAGCCAAATCTTTAAGGCAAAAACTATGGTTGCTAACTCCAAATCATGAGTTGGGTAATTCAGCTCATGAGGCTTCAACTGTCGAGAGGCATAAGCAATGACTCTACTCTCCTGTAGCAAAACACAACCTAAACCATTATGTGAAGCATCACTATATATCACATAATGTTTACCTTCTACAGGCAGGGTAAGTGTAGGAGCCTGAGTCAACATCTCCCTCAACTACTCAAAACTCACCTTACACTGATCTATCCACACAAATATAACTCCCTTCTGAAGTAATCTAGTGAGTGGTATAGCTATCATAGAAAAACCCTTCACAAATTGACGATAATAGCCTGCAAAACCCAGAAAACTTCAAACCTCTGTCATAGTCTTCGGTGGACTCCAATTCAAGATAGCCTCGACTTTACTCAGATCAACTTTAATACCCTTTACTGAAACCACATGACCAAGAAATGTCACCTGATCGAGCCAGAACTCACACTTAGTCAGTTTGGTATACAACTATTTCTCTCTGAGAGTCTGTAATACAATCTGCAAATGCCTATCATGATCCTCCTTATTATGCAAATACACCATAATGTCATCAAAGAGGACAACCATAAACTGGTCTAAGTAGGGTCTGAACACTTTGTTCATCAAATCCATAAAAGTTTTGTGTGCATTTGTCAGTTCAAAGGGTATCACCAGAAACTCATAAGGCCCATACTTTATGCGAAAAGCTGTCTTACGTACATCCACATCTCTAACTCTCAACTGATGGTATCCTGATCTCAGATTAGTCTTAGAGAATTTTGTTGCTCCCTTTAACTGATCAAAGATATCATCTATATGAGGCAACAAATATTTATTCTTGATGATCACCTTATTCAACTGTTGATAATCAATACACCATCTCAAGGTGCCATCCTTCTTCTTCACAAATAAAACAGGCGCTCCCACGGAGACACACTAGGACAGATGAACCCTTTATCTAGCAACTCTTGTAACTGCACCTTCAACTCCCTTAACTCAGCAAGTGCCATCAGATATAGGGTAATAGAGATGGGAGTGGTACCAGGCAACAGATCAATACCAAACTCAACCTCTCTCTTAGGAGGTACCCCTGGAAACTCATCAGGAAAAATATCTAGAAACTCGACAACTATGGGTATACTATTAAGTTGGGACCTCACTACTCTGGTATCTACAACATGAGCAAGATAAGCCTCACATCCTTTCTGAATCATCCTCCTAGCTCAAACAACTGAATCAAACATGAATGACAGATGTCTCTACTCATTAAATATCATCACATCTCTACCATCACATGTTCTCAGGGTAACATGTTTCCACTGATAGTCTCCCACATCCCCATGCCTGGATTACCAATCCATGCCTAGAATCAGATCATACTCCCTGAAAGGCAACTCAATCAGGTTACCAAAAACTCCTCATCCTAAATAACAATTGGGCTATCTCGGTGCACCCTGCTAACCATAACGCTGTGCCCTAAAGGATTTGTCACCATTAAATGACAAATCCTAAGGACTCATAATGCAAATCAGTCATAGGCAAGATGGATGCACTGATGTATGAATGAGTCAACCCAAGGTTTATTAATGCAAGAACTAAAGTATTGAATACAGAAAAAGTATTAACAATAACAACTGAAGCATCTGGCTGCCTCTACATCACATAGACCCGTTGTGATGGTCCTACCTCTTTTGGTCTACCCCTAGCTATAGAACCGCCTCTCTGACCAATCCTAGATCGACCACCTCTACCAAAACCTTTGCCACCATGACCCCCTCTGACACTGGGTCAAGAAGCTGCAGTATCTGTCTATCTATCCTCTAGTGGCTCTGAACAATCTCTGATAAAATGGTCTGGAGACCCACATCTGAAACGCACTGCTGATGCACATCTCCTCCAGCAGACACCTCCATGAACATTACCACAATGAACACTGTAGGTGGAGTAGGCCTCTGAGCCACAAGGGTCGAAGCACTAGCCACTAAAACTACATGTCTCTGTCTCTGTTTCTTATTTTGATCATTTGTGTAGTTATTTTTAGTGTAATTTTATTGGCTTTTTATTGATTTTTTTAATTTGTGTTTAAAGTTTGTTTAAAGTATTTGATCCAGGTTGAAGGACAAAACAATAGAGCTTTAATTCAATTTCATGGATTATTAAGGTGGAAAAACATGAGACACAGCCAAGACACTTCATGGCTTGGTAGTGTCCCTCACCCAAGGCAAGAGGCATGAATCACTCACATGACATAGCCAGGTCAAGTCAGCTTAGCAATGTCCCTCAAGAAAATTTGGCAGAGATAGGCACAAGCAAGAGACACGGCCAAGCCATTGGTCGTGTCTCACCAAAAGACCAAAATAAAGAAGAAGCAAGAAGGATATGTAGAAGTGAACACGCCCAAGAGACACAGCCAAGCCATTGGCCATGTCACAAGGCCTTGGCCGTGTCCCATCTAAAGATCAAAGCAAAGATAGAGACAGTGGAGAACACACTCAAGAGACACGGCCAAGGCCTTAGCCATGTCTCACTTGGAAAATGAAGAAGATATTGAGGCAGCCATGAACACAGCCACATGGCTTGGCCGTGTCCATAAGAAAATGAGTAACACGACCAAGTCACTCATGACTTGTCCGTGTCTTGTGAGAATTATTTCAAATTATTTACACGAGATGGGGGTCAAAGTGGGGGACAATGAGTGCTATCTTTTAAAAAGAAATAATAAAAAGAAGAAAAAGGTTGCCTAATTCATGGGATGAAGATTTAAATAATGAAAAAAGTGGGAGAAAAAGTGGAGTGTATGAGTTGGCAAGACATGCTTTGTGTCTTAAGAAATTGAAAAGAATGGAAAGAGGAGAGATATAGACACGTTGGAGGCTCCATTGAAGGGGTTTTTCCTTTGGTTCATCTTCTTGTTCTTGGTCTTGAGAGAGACCATGAACATCACCTTCATCTTCATCTTCTATTTCTTCCATAGACAAGATTCTTAACATTTTTAGGATAAAATTTGTAACACCCTCATACCCTATATAAGTACTATACATATACCTCGTATACATACAGTAAGTATATAAAGTATAAGAATGTCACTGTTCATTATAATTAAAAAAAAAATCCTTACTTCTCAAAACAATCCAAATATATAGTAACAAAACATTTTAGTCAATATACAATATTAAAAAAGTTTACATGCATGCATCACCTTCTAGTTGGTCTCGACAAACTCTTACTCTTCTTGTGGTAAAACGAAAGACTTCAGATCTACCATCTACTCACCTGCGCGATTAACACATCCGTGCTAAGCCCGAGAGCTTAGTAGTACAAATGAATAATATAAACATACAATACAAAAATTCTAACGTATATCCATATACTAACTTTAAGTACTGTTAGTTTCTTATCGTAGTTTCCCTTTTCAATTACACTTTACACATATCTCAACTAATCTCATATATTACATACATGCATACATATCAATAACACCAACCACAATTCCATCACTACTACTCACAAGGAACATATCAATATACATATTACATAACATATTTCATAACATTTCATTTCCAATTAAGGCAACTATAGATTTCATTATTCATTCATTTCACGTTTCATAAACTACATCGAAAATCAAGACAGACCTGGGCCCAGAACACACTAATATGTTATTCAAAGTTCAGAGTTACTGCTTTGATCCATAATCACAATAATCAAGCCCGTAGGCAACATATATCATATTTCTATCCATGAATAGTGTAACAGACCCAGTCTCTTGGACCATCAACCCGACTAATCGAGAAGATCCTCAACCCGGCAAGAATGTTACTTTTCATATATTTCACATTTATAATTCATATAGTGTAACAGACCCAGTCTCTTGGACCATCAACTCAACAACTTGAGGAGATCCTCAACCCGGCTAGACTGTTACATTTCATATGTTATAGGCATGCCGTCAAATCCAGAACTCTGAAAGTTGAATTAACATATTAGACACAACTCTTTTCATTTATATCTTTGTACATTTCTTTCTCAATTCATTTCATATTCAAAACAGGCAACCATGCCTCAATTATAATTCATTTACATTCTCATAGCCAACACAATGGCTTCACATCTCATTTGATTCATCATAGCCAATCACAATAGCTTCACCTCTTATCATATTTCAATTCACATTATAGCACTTCATCATTCAAGTATACATAAACAATTATATTGAGCATATATCTTAAATTCATCATCATATAATCAACATGTCTATTTATTTCATTTCAATCATTATTACCAACCACAATTACAATACATTTCATCATTTCTCAAAACACATTAGCACAATTCATCATTACAATATTTATCATAACAAATTGCATTGTACATACCTATTTGAATGATCTTCATATCTTTCACATCATCCAATCATAACCTTAATCAAATTATATTGACAATATAGTAATTCACTTAACACATTTACAAACAAATGTGTTAAGTCTTAATTCATGTAAATAAGTGCAATCATATAAACTTTGTACTTACCTTAAAACCAACTTACACCACTCTATACACCTACTCTTCCAAGAATCCTCAACACTTAGATTAGGGCAATTCAACCTCTTCACAACCTAATCCAAAAGGAATATTAGCAAAATGACCATATGAATAGTAAATTCTGGTTTTAGACTAAATTTTATCTTTATTTTGAAAATTTGTATAAAATAATATACTTGACTAAAAACTCTAAAATTTTTACAGAACTTAATTTTACATCTTAAAATCATTCCTTTAAAATTTCAGATCAAACTGAACACAAAATCTTGGTCAAATAGTTCACCAAAATAGACTGCCCCAATTGCCCTGCATCCTGGCAGCAGTTCTAAACTTTGTGAATTCCATAAATTAAATTCAATCAACTTGGTTCCAAATTATTTTTCTCAAATACTAGACTAATTAAGCAAAAACATATCCAAAATTCAATTGAATATAATTTTTCTACATTTTATTAAAATCCCGAAATATAGCTGTCTCAGTTAAGGTACCTGCTGGAACAGGTCTAATAAAAATAATCTTTCCAAAATCATAACCATTCCAAAATCGAATCAACATATTTTTCAGTCATTCTAGACTCATATAGGCACAACATATCAAAAATTCACTTTAGAAACATTTTTCTATATTTAATTAAAAATCATACAAGTCACAGACTTTACTAGTTGTAAAACAGAAAGAAATTCCACTAAACACAACTCTTGCTCTTCAATCACCAACACCAACCTAATTAAATCAAACATACTCCAACATACTACAATAATACAACCCTAATTTCAATTATCAACAATCAAACCTTCATACAACTTCAAATAAACCAAAGAAATCAAGAAAGAGAACTTACTTGGATTCTTAGCCAAATCTTCACTATCCACTTGAAATCCTTAAGTATTTGGTGTAAATAAAAGCAAAATCACCTCCTTCTCTCTCTAGCTTCTCTCTCTCTCTCTCTCCCTCGACCAAAAAGAAGAAGAAGAAGAAGAACACGTTTTTCCTTTTCTTCTCTTCTTATTCTTATCTCAAATATATATAATAATAATAATAATAATAATAATAACAATAATAATAAAAACAATAAATCTCCACCACACACTCTCTTCCAACCTTTGACTTTCTTTTCTCTTTTTCTTTTTGTCCTTATCATCATAATTATTAATTAATTAATTATAAAAATATATACATAACTCACTTTCCCTACACCACTTTATATCCCATGTATATGTGATGTATATGTATATATCTTTTATATGGTATTTATATTCCCATATTTCCTTATATATATATCATCTTATAATATTTCCCCTTTTTACTTCCATTAAACATATACATTAACTCCAAATATAACAATAACTCCAAAACTTTTAGGGTATATTTTGGGATATTACAATTCTCTCCCCCTTAAATAATTTCGTCCTCGAAATTATCCAGCACAATAACAATTCATTTATAACAAAACACCATCTTAATTCATATGAAGATAATCGTATTCTTACATTATGATTTCATCAAATTACATAACTTTTACTCTTCCACTTTTAGTCAATCATCTTTTCCCAATTCACAACTCATCATTATATAGCTATATTTATCTTATTACTTTTTCAACAAAACACCCAAAATAACTCATTACATTTCAAAGAAATTTTCTTTTATACAATAATCAAATCATCTTATAATCTATAAATATACCATTCATCTATTACATTCAAGATATTTATCACTTCATCTTTTTATAGGCAATCTCTTAACTTTAATCTTGGAAATTATTGAATTAAATCTTACTATAGATTATCCTGTTATTACAATCACTTTTGAAAATAACCACTTATCAAACCTTGATTGATAACAATATTTTCATTTCTTATACTTAAATCCCTCTTTACCATGTTTTTCACTTAATATTAATATCGATACAATCTTTATAAACTTACTTTACAGATAATCAACCTTTTTCCTTTCATTATCTTTAATAACTGATATATCATAATTCATTCATGTATCACCATATCACTTCATATATACATTATCATATATATCTTATACTCTTAGCATACTATACATATTAAATCTCGATAATAATTCACAATCTTAATGAATTCTAGATCAATTGATCTAGCTGTCATAAAATAACAACATTTCAATCTTATTCCATTCAAACCAACCATTAACTTATTTAAGCTTATCATCACATATTAATATACATAACACAATTCTATTAGGTCAAACTCATTCTCAACTTCTAATCCCTTAGGATCCATCTGTTCGACTCCTTACTAACAAATCACTTCAAATTATCTTTCAATATTCATATATATCTTCTGCTTTCAATAATAGCAGTGCAATCTCCCATAATTCTCATAATTCTCTCATACTATAATTATTACCCATAGTTCATTCACTTAACATTGTTTCCATCAATTAATTCATCTTATAACAAAAATATATTCAGTATCATTTTCAATCACATTTCATAAATTTCTCCCATTTATCATATTCTCACATTATCATACCATTACTATGTTTACATAATCACTTTTTATTCATTCTTCACAATTCAAGACATTTACACGATTCTCTTCTCTATCCATATTTTTCATAATTATAAACAAATTTCTAACATAGAATTGATAAGATACCACTTTACCAATCACAACTCCTAACCATATTTCTTGAAACAAAATTATCAATCTCACCCACATAATACTACAATCATATCACCTTAGGCCCAAATCTGCTGATAACAAAATTAACCAGCCAATTACACTAAACAAATTATATAGCCAGAGTATATTAATAGTCACATATGTAGTTTATAAATCAATATTGTTCCTCTATTATTCTTCTTCAAACATTTCCAACTATCTCAAAAGTTGACATAATTCAACTTTGTCTCCAAAACAATTTGTTCTTGATCATATGATTATCATTAGCCTAACTCACATCAACAATATTACTTATAACACTTATGTGTACAACATTCAATCATATACAAACTTTATACAACTTCCATTTCTAACCTATCTCTTATAAAACTTTTCATACATTATACTTTCCATCTTTATTAAACACATATACATATAATATATTTCCACAAGCATAATCCTTCAACCAGAAAGCATTATATGATAGTCTAGCTCAGTTATTATCATAACAATTTCATTGTCCAGTGTTACTCGAGTCCTTTTTCACTTTCCATTTTAATCCATAGTCTAACTCTTCACAAATCAAAACTTAATTTCTCATAGATCCACTAATACATGCCATATCATTCTTCATACCACTATACAAATAATTATACCACATTCACATTCATAGGTCACGTTCACAATGTGACTTGCTTTCATATTTCTTACACTTTACAATTATATTCATATCAAATAGCTCATTCCACACTTTCTATACATGTATACATATAATCATGCAATTATATTTAATTCCTCTTTTTCATACCATCAATACACATTTAACATTTATTACTTTTCATTGAACAACACCATTTTCATCCCTTTTTACATGACTTAAATTATTTATCAACTCAACACATATATATACTCTAACCATGATAATACTTCACAAAATCTTAATCACATTACTAAGGTGACATCTCTCTCACATTTATTTTTAAATGCAGTTAGTATACCATCTTTATATCCATTTGTTTACCATTCAATATTTATATATATCTCACATATTTATACATATGTCCCTTACATCCAATCATATACACATCGCCCATTAATCCCTATAAAATTTCCAAATTTCGTTATCACAAATCTCAATTTCTTGAACTAACATTGCTCAATCCAATTCTCACTATTAATATTATCACATGACCTAACTTTGCACAAGTTTATCAATGCAAGAGTACTCATTCTCAACACTAATAGATATGTAGTTGTATAGGTTACAAACACGCAATACTATGCGTACATTACACTTTCAAGTGATCAACTCAATCCTTGATCACTAGCATCTTACATCCCATTATCACCTTCCAAGTAGTCAACCTTATCATGATTACTTCATCACTTGCCAACTTTTAGTTCATCAAATTACATATCTGTAAGTCATTCTTAATATGCAAAAATTTTCATTCCACATAACTCATATACGTACTATACATTAAACTTTCGATATTTAAATAATCTTTATCCAAATTCTGTTAACATTATAAATTCTCCTCTTACTACTTTGCTTAAACTTCAATTTACTCATCTCGTTTTATTAATATAAACTTAAGAAAACATCTTATATATAGATACTACAAAGCAACATCAAAATATATCCTTTTTACAATCATTAAAGCTTATTTCAAAAATCCAAATGTTACACATTATCACCATTAACATGAGCTTTAACAATACTCAAGCATATTATATTCCTACCATTCAAACCACAATGTTTACATTAAATTAACAATACTAACAACACCATTTTATCTCCTTGCTTAACCCCTATCATCTTTTTTTTTTTTTTAAATCTTAACTTTACATATTCAAACCTTAAGTTATCACACTTTGTCTATATCAATCAACTCATTCAATATTCCACCATACTCTCTTCATTATAATTACATATCCATCCATATTATCCATCAACAATATTTCCTCTCCCTTGCAATCCAAACATAAGCTTTATTAGAAAGAGATTCAAATAGTAGAGGAAAGATTACATACTTTGATTTTGTTTTTGTTTTTAATTCATTTTTAACTTTATTTTCCTGATCATTTCTTTATATTATAATCATATTTCAAAATTTTCTTTCCTCAAGGAAACTACCATTCTTTAATTTATCACTTAAACTTACATAAATTTTTCCATCTCATTGCTTTCTTTAAATTTCCATTCATATAGAACTTCATCCACACATTATTATCCATTTCATACAATTCAATACATTTCAATTCATATAATACCACATTCGAGACCAACCTAGATGTTAATGCATATGCATGTATCAAAAATTTCATTCTTTTCATTTTCATTCATCATCATTTTTCTTTTTAAAACATTTTTTTTTAAATTTACTTAGGCCGAGAATCTCGAACCTGGCTCTGATACCAAAATAATTGTAACACCCTCATACCCTATATAAGTACTATACATATACCTCGTATACATACAGTAAGTATATAAAGTACAAGAATGTCACTGTTCATTATAATTAAAAAAAAAATCCTTACTTCTCAAAACAATCCAAATATATAGTAACAAAACATTTTAGTCAATATACAATATTAAAAAAGTTTACATGCATGCATCACCTTCTAGTTGGTCTCGACAAACTCTTACTCTTCTTGTGGTAAAACGAAAGACTTCAGATCTACCATCTACTCACCTGCGCGATTAACACATCCGCGCTAAGCCCGAGAGCTTAGTAGTACAAATGAATAATATAAACATACAATACAGAAATTCTAACGTATATCCATATACTAACTTTAAGTACTGTTAGTTTCTTATCGTAGTTTCCCTTTTCAATTACACTTTACACATATCTCAACTAATTTCATATATTACATACATGCATACATATCAATAACACCAACCACAATTCCATCACTACTACTCACAAGGAACATATCAATATACATATTACATAACATATTTCATAACATTTCATTTCCAATTAAGGCAACTATAGATTTCATTATTCATTCATTTCACGTTTCATAAACTACATCGAAAATCAAGACAGACCTGGGCCCAGAACACACTAATATGTTATTCAAAGTTCAGAGTTACTGCTTTGATCCATAATCACAATAATCAAGCCCGTAGGCAACATATATCATATCTCTATCCATGGATAGTGTAACAGACCCAGTCTCTTGGACCATTAACCCGACTAATCGAGAAGATCCTCAACCCGGCAAGACTGTTACTTTTCATATATTTTACATTTATAATTCATATAGTGTAATAGACCCAGTCTCTTGGACCATCAACTCAACAACTTGAGGAGATCCTCAACCCGGCTAGACTGTTACATTTCATATGTTATAGGCATGCCGTCAAATCCAGAACTCTGAAAGTTGAATTAACATATTAGACACAACTCTTTTCATTTATATCTTTGTACATTTCTTTCTCAATTCATTTCATATTCAAAACAGGCAACCATGCCTCAATTATAATTCATTTACATTCTCATAGCCAACACAATGGCTTCACATCTCATTTGATTCATCATAGCCAATCACAATGGCTTCACCTCTTATCATATTTCAATTCACATTATAGCACTTCATCATTCAAGTATACATAAACAATTATATTGAGCATATATCTTAAATTCATCATCATATAATCAACATGTCTATTTATTTCATTTCAATCATTATTACCAACCACAATTACAATACATTTCATCATTTCTCAAAACACATTAGCACAATTCATCATTACAATATTTATCATAAAAAATTGCATTGTACATACCTATTTGAATGATCTTCATATCTTTCACATCATCCAATCATAACCTTAATCAAATTATATTGACAATATAGTAATTCACTTAACACATTTACAAACAAATGTGTTAAGTCTTAATTCATGTAAATAAGTGCAATCATATAAACTTTGTACTTACCTTAAAACCAACTTACACCACTCTATACACCTACTCTTCCAAGAATCCTCAACACTTAGATTAGGGCAATTCAACCTCTTCACAACCTAATCCAAAAGGAATATTAGCAAAATGACCATATGAATAGTAAATTCTGGTTTTAGACTAAATTTTATCCTTATTTTGAAAATTTGTATAAAATAATATACTTGACTAAAAACTCTAAAATTTTTACAGAACTTAATTTTACATCTTAAAATCATTCCTTTAAAATTTCAGATCAAACTGAACACAAAATCTTGGTCAAATAGTTCACCCAAACAGACTGCCCCAATTGCCCTGCATCCTGGCAGCAGTTCTAAACTTTGTGAATTCCATAAATTAAATTCAATCAACTTGGTTACAAATTATTTTTCTCAAATACTAGACTCATTAAGCAACAACATATCCAAAATTCAATTGAATATAATTTTTCTACATTTTATTAAAAATCCCGAAATATAGCTGTCTCAGTTAAGGTACTTGCTGGAACAGGTCTAATAAAAATAATCTTTCCAAAATCATAACCATTCCAAAATCGAATCAACATATTTTTCAGTCATTCTAGACTCATATAGGCACAACATATCAAAAATTCACTTTAGGAACATTTTTCTATATTTAATTAAAAATCATACAAGTCACAGCCTTTACTAGTTGTAAAACAGAAAGAAATTCCACTAAACACAACTCTTGCTCTTCAATCACCAACACCAACCTAATTAAATCAAACATACTCCAACATACTACAATAATACAACCCTAATTTCAATTATCAACAATCAAACCTTCATACAAGTTCAAATAAACCAAAGAAATCAAGAAAGAGAACTTACTTGGATTCTTAGCCAAATCTTCACTATCCACTTGAAATCCTTAAGTATTTGGTGTAAATAAAAGCAAAATCACCTCCTTCTCTCTCTAGCTTCTCTCTCTCTCTCTCTCCCTCGACCAAAAAGAAGAAGAAGAAGAAGAACACGTTTTTCCTTTTCTTCTCTTCTTATTCTTATCTCAAATATATATAATAATAATAATAATAATAACAATAATAATAAAAACAATAAATCTCCACCACACACTCTCTTCCAACCTTTGACTTTCTTTTCTCTTTTTCTTTTTGTCCTTATCATCATAATTATTAATTAATTATAAAAATATATACATAACTCACTTTCCCTACACCACTTTATATCCCATGTATATGTGATGTATATGTATATATCTTTTATATGGTATTTATATTCCCATATTTCCTTATATATATATCATCTTATAATATTTCCCCTTTTTACTTCCATTAAACATATACATTAACTCCAAATATAACAATAACTCCAAAACTTTTAGGGTATATTTTGGGATATTACAAAATTGGGTGAGTAAGCTCTTATGAAGGTTAGGATTTAAAGAAAGCTTGATTGAGGAGTTAGAGTCTTGAGAGAGTTACCATTCCATCTTTCAAGAGGAAAGCCATTGTTTGAAGAAGACTTATTAGTTCTTCACCATATTCAAAGTGGAGCTAGGAGGAAGACTAAAAGTTCAACTCTTAGCATCTTCAAAGAGGTTTTATATTCTCTCTTTTAATTCATTTTTAGATTATTGTTGTTTGTTAAGAACATTAATATTTCAATGGAAAATTGTGATTTGATTTATATTGAGATGAATATTTGTTTTAAATTGATAATGATGAGCTAAATTACTCATGCCTAGGGTTTGTAGTAGATTTGATTAAATGACTTGATTTGATATTTCCATTAAAATACCTTGTTATTAGTTGATTGTATTGGATTGAATGTTAGGTTGATAGATTAGCTACCTATTGATCTTTAGATATTGAATGAAGGACTGAGAGGTGAAATTTGATATTGGAATTATGCATTCAACTACCCTAAGAATGAATTGGAAATATAAGTTCTAGGGTTTTTTTAATTTGCAATTTCAAAACAATTGGTTTTCAATTCATGAATGTGAAAACTATTGAATTGGTAATTACTAATTAAACTCAAGGAAAAAAATTTAAATACAAGGTTATATTAATGGATAATTTGAGAATTAAGCTTTGATTAAATTGATCTACAACCCTAGGCACTATTCTAAGAATTTGAATTAATCTTGTACAACCATTACACACACTACTTTTAAATTTAAATTGCTTTTCACCATTCCAACATATCACATTCTTGCTTTTAAATTTTCTTGTCAATCAAACTATTGCAAAATAATTCCTTCCTTGTGAGACAACTTTGGGACGATCACCGTTGTAATATCCCAATGTATGCCTTAGAAGTTTTGAATATTGTTGTTGTTTTAAATTGGATTGAATGTATATGTTGTGTTGATATAATAGAAATTGAAAGAGAATGTTTATGTATTGTTTAAAAAGGAAAGTAATGTGTAGAGAGTAAGTGTATATGTTGGGTATATGGTAATATATATAACATATATGTTGGTCAAAATGAGTGGTCAAGGGAAGAAGATATTTTAATTGTTGTATGTGAAATTACTATAAAAGGGCACTTGATTAAGATGAAAGCTAGAACAAGTGAGAAGAGGGTATGTTGGTAATTATCTTTTTGAAACACTTGGTGGAGATTTAAAGAGAAGTTGACTTTGTTTCTTCATCATCTTTTCTTCTTGTCCATGTGTGTGGCCGGCTCATCCAAAGACAAAAGAAAGCAAGAGAGCAAGAGAGGATCTTGAAGTTCTAAGCTCAAATTGAAGGAAGAATTAAGTGATTAAGTTGGAGATTTGTGAAATTCATCAACTTTGGTAAGTTCTTTCTCTTGATTTCCTTTGCTCTTTTGAAGTTGTGTTTGGGGTTGATGAATTATTATGGATAGTATGATTAGGTGTGCTTGTGATTTGTTTATAAGTGTTGAAGTTGATTTTAATATGAGAAGTTAAGTTGGTGATTGAGTTGAAAGAGTAAGTTGTGTTTGTATTAGGGTTTTGAAGTGATAAGTGAAGTGTAACTTGAGTTTGATCAAGTATTTTCTTAGATTTTCATGTTGTTTGTGTTTATTGGAGTTGTAAGCTCAAAATATGAGAATTTGACAGAAGGCAGTAGCATTGTGGATGCCACGCCCGTGGCCTTGGTTGCCATGGCCGTGGAGGATTGGAGCAAGGGTGGCAGAACCATTCTTTAACCCACACCCGTGGGGGTTGAGGTGGCCACAGCCGTGGGCTTTTAAATGTGATGTTAAGTGATACTTTGTAATCTAAAGGTCTAAGATGAAATTAATAAGTGATAAATTGTATTGAAATTCATGTATTGTATCAATTTTTGGATTAGGTTTTGAAAGAAGGTGATTTGCCCTAATTTGTGAAGTGAAGAATCTTGGAAAAAAAGAAAGTGTTTAGAGTTGTGTGAATTGTTATTAAGGTAAGTACAAATCTTGCATTATTTCATTGTTAATTCATATGAGTAATGTTATGTTGTGTACAATGTGGAACATACATTTGATGATATTGATAATGCATATGAATATTGTATGTTGTTATGTTATATCAAAGATGACATATGTATAATGTTGTTATGTTATATCAAAGATGACATATGTATAATGTGAAGGATATAATGTAAATGATTGTATATTTGAAAGATGAATTGTTATAATGTGGATTGAGATGTGATGGAATATAAAGCCATTGTGATTGGCTATAATGACTCTAATGAGGCATGTTTGCCTAATTGATAATGAGAATTGAGAATGGATTTGATAATGAGATAATAAATGGATTGTGTGTCTAATGTGTTATTCCATTTTTAGAGTTTTGTTGGTGGTGGCATGCCTATTAGTAACAATCTCTTGAAGTTAGGTTGGAATTAATCCTTGAAGCCTAATTGAGATGTTACAACCCTTGAAGCTAGGTTGGGTTTGGTTCTTGAAGCCAAGTTGGGTTGATACTTAGCATGCTTTGTTCCCCTTGAAGCTTGGTTGAACCTAATCCTTGAAGCCTAGTTGGGATTATGATATTGATGAATGTGATAATTGAACCAAAACATTAACTCTGAAAGTGGAATGGCATATTAGTGTCTTTTGGGCCCATGCTTGTCTTTGTTTAAATGAGACTTACACTTGTATTTGTTTTCAATGTGAACGATGAAATGTGAAATGAATGAATAATGAAATCTAGGGAAGGACTTTGAAATGTGATATGTATATATGTGTATGGGTTATAAACTATAAAATGTGTGACATTGTATTGCATTAAAGCATAGTGCTAGCATACTTTGTATTACTAAGCCGTTGGCTTAGCGCAATATTGGTTAATCGCGCAGGTGACGGAGTTGAACCCGAGAGTTCCTCGAGACCAAGTGAGTCTAGGCATTGAAGAGTTTATTTTGGGACTTAAAGATCAGAGAAGAGCTGCCAATCATGTATAGCTCCTTTATATTTTGTAAAGTATTGATTTTAATGTAAATATATGTATAATTGTAAATATGGATTTGAAAATGTTCATATATATGAATATTTTATAAATTCCGCTGCGTATTAAGTAAATGTATATATATATATATCTATTTTGTTTTATATTACAAGTTAATTATTTATTCTCTATAATGTGTATTGAGAAAGAATATTTTATCATTTAAAATGAAGTAAGTGATAGAGAAAACCGTAGCATCTCTATATTCAGTGTACGTATACTACATTGTGGTGTTGTGTAGTGTGCGTGTACGGGGTATAGGGGTGTCACAACCGTTGCTACAATAATCTCGTATACTTGTGAGTGTCGCTTGTAGTAGCAATTAATCGAGCGCAATAAGTTTTTGGCGCCGATGCCGGGGAAGGCAATTGTTGTTAGTAGTTTGATTCTTTTTATTTAAATTGTTTAATTGTTTAAAGTGTTTCATTTGGAATTACTAAGTGTTTATTGAAAGGATACAGTTTTTAAGGCATGGGGGAGTTTATGATTTGAATGCTAATTCTGAAATGGCATGGCATTTCGTAGAATTAACAAGTCAACTTAAGATGTTAAATGCTAGAGGGAGAGCACCTATGCCTAGTCAAGAAGTATGTCCAGCATGTGGCATTGCAGGACATAGTGCAAATATGTGTTCATTTGGTTTTGAACAATACCAAGAAAGGCAAGAGGAAGAATATGCCTTTGAAAGTTTCCAGCTAAGAGGTAGAAATGACCCATATTCCTATCCTTATAATCCAAGTTGGAGAAACTACCCAAATTTTTCTTGGGAAAACCAGCAACAAATTCCACCTCAATAATTTTTTCAACCTTATCAAAGAAGTTCTTACTTTCAAGGACAATTTTAAAATCGAGATCAACTTAAGAAACCCACATTGGAAGATAATTTGAATGCCTTTATTTAAATTAGCACACAAAATTAAGATCAATTCAAGAAACCCACATTAGAAGATAATTTAAATGCTTTCATTCAAATTAGCATACAAAATTAGGAAGGAAGTAATAAGAGGTTTGATTCTTTGGAGGTATCATTGAAGAAGGTGAAAACTCAAGTTGGGCAACTAGTAAATCAACTCCAAGCACACCAAAAAGTGGAATCTCCTAGCCAATTAGAGAAAGCCAATGCAATCACAATTTTGAGGAGTGAAAAGGTAATACATAACAAAGTTTGTGATTCCTTTGATGTAGGTACTAATACAACCCAACATAGAGGAACCAAGTCATTCAAAGGAGAAGGAGAATTTGGAAGCATCAACCTCTCAAAATTTGCATGAGCCTCCAAATCCTTATATGTCACCAATTCCATTCCCAAGTAGATTGAAGGATGAAAAGCAAGGTAAGCAACTTTCTGAAATCTATGACATGCCCTCCAAAGAAGATAGTGAAGATAAGATTGAGATGGCCATGACATTGGAAGTAGAGCCTGAAATTTCCAATTTAGAAATTGAGGAGTGGAAGTTAATCTTAAATGATAAGGTTGTTGAGAGGGGACTTCAGATTGCTAAAGAGGATGAGAAAGAGATTCAACAAAACTTGGTTGAACTTAAAAAGACCCCTAAAAATTTTGAAATATGTTTTGGTTGGGGAGAATAGTATGCAACCAATGATCATCTCTTCCACTTTCGGTGGTGAAAAAGAGAAAAAAATGAATGTAACCATGTTGCATACTGAAAAAGGTTTTTATCAAATTCCTATAGCATTGGAGGATCACCCCATGACAACCTTCACATATTCCCTTTGGGCATTTGCTCTTCAAAGGACGCCATTTAGGCTTTACAATACACTGGGTACCTTTCGAATTTGCATGCTATTCATCTTTTCAAACATGGGTTACAAATTCATTAAGGATGGAAGGAGCATTCATATCGCATATGGGAACAATGGAAATTAGGTTTCATCTAAACTCTTCTCTTTTAATTTATGCATGCTCACATTGGGGACAATGCGAATCGTTAAGTGTGGGGTGCAGTTTTTACTTTTAACTCATCTTTGTTTAATAGTTAATGTTTTTCTTTGAATAAATGAAATTTGAAAAGTTTAATTTCTATAAGATTTTTGATAGATGACCTTTGAATTTTTGAAGCACGAATTTGAGAATTGATTAGAATTGGTGCTTATTGTCAATTTCGACGGTTATTCTTTGCATCACCTTTAAACTAGTGAGGAATTGAGCCTATTAAGTTGGATATCAACTTATTATTCTTTATTGTGTGTAAACATCTTTGATTGATGAATTGTTTGCACTTGCTTTGACATGCATTTTGAGACTGCATAAAAATTTCAATTAGGCATCAATATGATTAAGGCAATTAGGTGAACCCATTTTAGCTTAAAAAAACCAACCTTATATCCGACCTTAGTTAGCCAATTTTGAACTTATTTTATTTTATTTTTTCTTTCTTTTTCACAACACCATTAGCTTGAACCTTGTTGTTTTAACTATTATTCTTTCATTAGGTCAAGAGCCTTTTACGGGCATTTATGATTGAGTGCTGTGTTAAATAAAGTGCGGGGTTAAATTTAGTGGGTTTAAAATTGCAAAGTATTGTGTTCTTTAGCTGTAAACCTTATTTTGATTTAAAAAAATAAATAATAATAATAATAAAAGAAAATAAAAAAAAAAGAAAAAAAGAAAAAAATTAAAATAATAGAAGTTGTTATTCTTTTTTTTTATAGGGTTGGAATAAGTTTGGGAATGATCATTGCAAAATTTAATTAGTGAGTTCCCTTGAAAAGCTCTTTAATGTCAAGTGGTAGGTGAGAGGAAGGTGGTTTGGGATTGTTAGGTTATACATATAGTCGGTTACTTCATTCTTGAAGTGCTCTTGAACTTAATGAATAAGCTCACATTTCCTAATTGTCATGCCTTTACCTTAGCCCCATTATGACCCAATGAAAGACCTTATGATTGATGCTTGATTGTAATTAGGTGGTGGAGATTTGATTGATAAGCAAGCCTATAGAGATAATCCTTCATTGAATGTAGAGAGCTTAAACACTACTTGATTAAACAATTAAGAGGTTTTGTGAGGGAGTGACAATTTTTTGGTATGCATGGATTGGCCATTAAATTGCTTGGGTACTGATTGTTCTTGATTTGATAATGATTGTGGATTTAATAAAATGGGAGTCTTGATGCATCCTTATAACTCTTGAACTTGACTAAATTTATCTTGTTTAGTTTGTTTTGATTTTGACTTTAAGAATTGAGTGTGGGGTAGTTGGTTTGATCATTTGTGTATTTATTTTTAGTGTAATTTTATTGGCTTTTGATTGATTTTTCTTTTAATTTGTGTTTAAAGTTTTTTTGAAGTATTTGATCTAGGTTGAAGAATAAAATAACGGAGCTTTAATTCAATTGGATAGATTATTAAGGTGGAAAAATATGAGACACGGCCAAGACACTTCATGGCATGGCCGTGTCCCTCACCCAAGGCAAGAGACATGAATCTCTCACATGACACGGCCAGGTCAAATAAGCTTGGCCGTGTCCCTCAAAAAAATTTGGCAGAGACAGACATAACCAAGAGACACAGCCAAGCCATTGGCCATGTCTCACCAAGATACAAAAATAAAGAGCAAAACAAAGATAGTGACAGTGGAGAACACACTCAAGAGACACGGCCAAGCCACTGGTAGTGTTACATGGCCTTGGCCGTGTCTCACTTGGAAAATGAAGAAGATATTGAGGCAGCCATGGACACGGCCACATGGCTTGGATGTGTCAATAAGAAAATGAGTGACACGGCCAAGTCACTTATGACGTGGCCATGTCTTATGAGAATTATTTCAAATTGTTTACACGAGATGGGGGACAAAGTGGGGGACAATAAGTGCTATCTTTTAAAAAGGTTGCCTAATTCAAGGGATGAAGATTTAAATAATGAAAAAAGGGGAAGACAAAGTGGAGTGTGTGAGTTGGAAAGACATGTTTTGTGCCTTAAAAAATTAAAAAGAATTGAAAGAGGAGATACATAGACACATTGGAGGCTTCATTGAAGGGGTTTTTCCTTTGGTTCATCTTCTTGTTCTTGTTCTTGAGAGAGACCATGAACATCACCTTCATCTTCATCTTCTATTTCTTCCATAAACAAGATTCTTAACATTTTTTAGGATAAAATTGGGTGAGCAAGCTCTTATGAAGGTTAGGGTTTGAAGAAAGCTTGATTGAGAAGTTGGAGGCTTGAGAGAGTTACCATTCCATCTTTCAAAAGGAGAGCCATTAATTGAAGAAGACTTGTTAGTTCTTCATCATATTCAAAGTGGAGCTAGGAGGAAGACTAGAAGTTTAACTCTTAGCATCTTCAAAGGGGCTTTTTTTTTAATTCATTTTTAGATTGTTGTTATTTGTTAAGAATATTAATATTTCAATGGACAATTGTGATTTGATTTATATTGAGATGAATATTTGTTTTAAATTGATGATGATGAGCAAAATTACTCAAGCCGAGGGTTTGTAGTAGATTTAATTGAATGACTTGATTTGATATTTCCATTAATATACCTTGTTATTAGTTGATTGTATTGGATTGAATGTTAGATTGATAGATTAGCTACCTATTGATCTCTAGATATTGAATGAAGGACCAAGAGGTGAAATTTGATATTGTAATTATGCATTCAACTACCCTAAGAATGAATTAGAAATATAAATTTTAGGGTTTTATTAATTTCCAATTTCAAAACAATTGTTTGTTAATTCATGAATGTGAAAACTAATGAATTGATAATTACTAATTAAAATTAAGGAACAAATTTAAATACAAGGTTATATTAATAGATAATTTAAGAATTAAGCTTTGATTAAATTGATCTACAGCCCTAGGCATCATTCCAAGAATTTGAATTAATCTTATACAACCATTACACACTTTACTTTTAAATTTAAATTGTTTTTCACCATTCTAACATATCACACTCTTGCTTTTAAATTTACTTGTCAATCAAACTATTGCAGAACAATTCCTTTCTTGTGAGACGACCTTGGGGTGATCAGCATTCCTATAATAACCTCATATACTTATGAGTGTAACACCCCTTCCCGACCTACGTGTGTAAGCTGAGTAGAGGCGCCACACTAACCTAATGTTGCTACCAATTTTACTTAGTCAAATTTTAGTTCCAATTTTTATAGAAATTTTGCCATAGTTTCACTTAAAAATTGAGTCCCAAGTGTCGACAAAACTGGTTTTTTTTTTTTTCTGATTTTTGAAAATATTTTTACACAAACCAATGCAACCAAAATCATTCTCAGTACACTTCCAATAAATCCCCCTTATAACCTCAACTACAACCTGCAAAAAGGATTTACACTTCTTGTAACACCCCCATATCCAATGCCCACACACTACAACCACAACAATGTAGCATAAGTGCATCAAACATAGGGATGCTACGGTTTTCTTAATATTTAAAACACTTTAAACTTGATACAATACCCTTATCATTATACATTATAGAAAAGTAGATCATTTACTTATAAAACAAAACATATTAGTTATATATATATATATTTAAATATTACCCAGCGGAAGTTATAAAATATGTACATATTTACAAACACTTGATTACATATTTAAATATATCCATACTTTTACATTATAAACATTACTTTACAAAATATAAAGAAGTATACATGATTGGCAATTCTCTTCTGATCTTTAAGTTCCCAAAATCAACTCTTCAAGGTCTACTCTCACTTGGTCTTGATGAACTCTCGGGTTCGACTCTATCAGCTCTATTACCTGCGCGATTAAACACTATCGCGCTAAGCCAAGGGCTTAGTAAGATAATTCATGCTAAAATGCAATGTCACAAATTAATTACATATATCAATCAAAAGCATATTATTTATTCAATATGTTGCTTTGTTCAATGTCACATCAATATTCATATAATAGCACCATTCATTATACTCATTTAAATTTATCATTATAGCCAACAACTATGACTTTATATACGTACCCTTTCCCAACCAGGTCGGTTGCCCTCCAATCCCAAGGGTCCGCAGGAGGCAAAAAGGCACGTATAACATTATCAGTAACATACCTTTCCCCATCCAGGTCGGTTGTCCTAGTTCGGTTGCCCATTTCAATGGGTCCGCATGGTTCCGCAGGAGGCAAATAGGTACGTATAATACTGACTAAATCGAACCTTCCTCCTACCAGATCGGTAGTCCAAGATCGGTTGCCCAACCCACTGGGTCCGCATGGTTCCGCAGGAGACGGATAGGTCCGTTCATTAAACTTATCAATACCTTTTTAATTCATTTCTTTTTCACAAGCAAGTTAAGCAATCATTATATACAATATTCATTACATTATCTAAACACTCACATTATTATTCAATCCTATCATCAATGCATGCTTCAATCATATTTCATTTGAATCACTATAACATCTTTGGTATAACATTTCAATGTGCATTACTCATGAAACACATTACCATTCACAATGCATAACATAACATTATTCAATCTCAACAATGCAATTAGGGCAATTCAACCTCTTCACAACCTAATCCAAAAGGAATATTAGCAAAATGACCATATGAATAGTACATTCTGGTTTTAGACTCCATTTTATCCTTATTTTGAAAATTTGTATAACATAATCTACTTGACTAAAAATTCTAAAATTTTTACAGAATTTAGTTTTGTATCTTAAAATCATTCCTTTAAAATTTCAGATCAAACTGAACACAAAATCTTGGTCAAATAGTTCACCTAACCAGACTGCCCCAATTGCCCTGCATCCTGGCAGCAATTCTGAACTTTGTGAATTCCATAAATCAAATTCAATCAACGTGGTTCCAAATTATTTTTATCAAATACTAGACTCACTAAGAAACAACATATCCAAAATTGAATTGGATATGATTTTTCTACATTTTATTAAAAATCCCGAAATACAGCTGTCTCAGTTAAGGTACCTGCTGGAACAGGTCTAATAAAAATAATCTTTCTAAACTCATAACCATTCCAAAATCGAATCAACATATTTTTCAGTCATTCTAGACTCATAGAGACACAACATATCAAAAATTCACTTCAAAAACATTTTTCTATAATTAATTAAAAATCATACAAATCACAGCCTTTACTAATTGTAAAACAGAAACAATTTCACTAAACACAACTCTTACTCTTCCATCACCAACACCAACCCAACTTCTCATCTATCAAGCAAAATCAATACTTAAAATCACACCATAAGCAACTTAATCATACCATCATCAAATCACAACTCAACTCAAGCATAACTTCAAAAATAACAAGGGTAAACAAGAGCAAACTTACTAAATAATGAAATTCCTTGAAACTCCAACTTGTAACTTTGAAAACTTTCTTCACTTTGAACTTGAAATCATCAAAACCATCACTTGTTCTCTTGCTCTCTTCTCTCTTTAATGAGCCGGCCACGCAACAAGAAGAAGAAGAAGAAATGATGAAGAAACACAAAGTCAATAGGCATTAAATACCCATCCAAAAGAAAATTACTATAATACCCTCATCCATTTAACTAAGCTTTTGTCATATCTATACCCATTTAAGTATTTCACAACCAACACAAAAATATCCTCTTTCCTTGACTTTCCATTTTGACCACTTTATATGTTATATATATCACCATATAAGCAACATATACAATTATCTCTAAACCCTCTTTTCTTTCCCAACCACCATACAAAAACATTCTCTTCCCATTTCTCAATTCAAACCAACAACAACAACAACAAAACTTCTAGGGCATGCATAGGGATATTACAATTCTCCCCCTCTAAAAAGAAAATTTCGTCCTCGAAATTACCTGATATCAAAGCTGAAACAACTGCGGATATTGCTCTCGCATGGATTGTTCACTCTCCCAAGTCGCTTCTTCTTTTGCATGATTCTTCCAAAGAATCTTCACCAATGGCACTTGCTTGTTTCTCAATTCTTTCACATCATGTGCCAAGATAGCAACTGGTTCCTCTTCAAATGTCAAATCTGGGCTCACTTCGATAGACTCAAATGGCAACACATGAGATGGATCCGACCTATATCTCCTCAACATAGAAACATGGAATACACTATGAATACGATCCAACTCAGGTGGCAAAGCAAGTCGATACGCCACTGGCCCAACTCTTTCTAACACTTCATACGGCCCAATGAAACGAGGACTCAATTTTCCTTTCCGACCGAACCTCAAAATCTTCTTCCAAGGAGACACTTTCAGAAATACCTTATCTCCAACATTAAACTCTATATCTCTTCTTTTCAGATCTGCATAAGATTTCTGTCGGTCTGAAGCTGCTTTTAACCTGCCTCGAATCAACTTTACTTTTTCTTCAGTTTCTTGAATCAAATCAGGACCAACCAACTTATTATCTCCAAGCTCATTCCAACAAAGAGGTGTCCTACACCGTCTGCCATACAATGCTTCAAACGGTGCCATACCAATGCTGGATTGGTGACTGTTGTTGTAAGCAAACTCCACAAGAGGTAAAAACCTATCCCAACTTCCAGAGAAATCGATGACACAGCTTCTCAACATGTCCTCAATAATCTGTATCACCCTCTCTGACTGTCCATCCGTCTGTGGATGAAAAGCAGTGCTGAAGTGCAGTCGAGAACCCAAAGCACTATGCAAACTCTTCCAAAATCTGGAAGTAAACCTGGGATCTCGATCAGACACTAAAGAAGTTGGAACACCATGCAGTTTCACAATCTCATGGATATACAGCTCAGCCAATCTCTCCAAAGAGTAATCCATTCGAACCGGAAGGAAATGAGCTGTCTTAGTCAATCTATCCACAATCACCCATATAGCATCATGCTTCTTTTGTGTCAATGGCAAACCAGACACAAAATCCATTGTCACTCTTTCCCACTTCCATTCTGGCACTGACAATGGTTGAAGCAACCCGGTTGGAACTTGATGCTCTGCTTTAACTGTAACACCCCGATACCCTATATAAGTACTATGCGTATACCTAGTATACATACAGTAAATATATAAAGTATAAGGATGTCACTTTTCGTTACCTTTTAAAACCTGTAACAGAGTTCAAACCATAATACATTAATTTAAATAACATTTACAAAATCATTATCTTTATCAAAAACTTCATTTATACATATAAATACTCTCTCGTCAGAAATACATCATAATTAAAGTTTATACATGTATGCATTACCCTCTAGTTGGTCTCGACAAACTTTACTCTTCTTGTGGCATAACAAAAGACTTCATATCTTCCATCCATATACCTGCGCGAATAAACACCCGCGCTAAGCCCGAGAGCTTAGTAGTCCAACTATAAAATATAAACATATAGTATAGAAGTATTGACATATAATGATACATCAATTCAATATATAATTAGTTCTTATCATATCTTCTTTTCTTTTTAATTTCATCTTTAATATATCCTAGCTAATTTCAAATATGATGTACATATATACATAATAGAATCACCAACCCCAATGCATCACCAATACTCAAAACCAATATATTAATACCCCTACATTATATATACCATACCAATCATTATTGCAATACACAAATTACATATCATACAAATCATAAATCACATTTACAATAAAGACAACCTTTATCATCAACCACAATTCATTTACATATTACACTTAATAACATTATATTATTCACAATTCACCAAGCATAATTCATTATTAATACTCACAATCAATATTTCAATACTTGCAATTCACATTGACAATAAAGATAGACTCGGGCCCAAAACACTAATATGTTATTCAAAGTTCAGAGTTACTGCTTTGGTTCATAGTCACAATCATCACGCCCGTAGGCAATGTATATACATGTATCTCTATCCATGGATAGTGTAACAGACCCAGTCTCTTGGACCATCAACTCAACACATATGAGGAGATCCTCAACCCGGCAAGACTGTTACAAATCATATATCTCATATTCACAATTCTCATAGTGTAACAGACCCAGTCTCTTGGACCATCAACTCAACACATATGAGGAGATCCTCAACCCGGCAAGACTGTTACCTTTCATCATTTCTTAGGCATGCCACCCAAATCCAGAACTCTGAAATTGAATAACATATTAAACAAACAATTCATTTATTATTTCATTATCAATCTCATCATCAATTAGGCCAACATGCCTTATCTCTTTCAATTGAATTATCATAGCCAATCACAATGGCTTCATATCATATCATATCTCAATCCATATGATACATATAGCATCATTGATATCACATTTCAAAGTATATTATTCATATAATACATTGCCATACACAAGATTCACAATGCATACAACATAACATTTCTCACTTCTCAAAACACATTAACATCATTCATTACTAGAGCATTTATCATAACAAATTGCACATACCTTAAGAATGATCCTCATTTCTTCCTACCTTTCCCATTTCATATTTCATCCTTTATATATATTCTTCATTTACATTCACAATATAATAGCTTATTTAACACTTTCATCCCAATGTGTTAATGTTCAAAGACATATAAGGATATACAATCAAATAGGGTTTATGCTTACCTGGTTAATGATCTTCACATCCTTCACATCATTCAATCATCACCTTAGTCCAATTATGTTAACAATATAATAGATCACTTAACACATTTGCAAACAAATGTGTTAAGCCTCAAATTATGTAATTAAATACAATCATATGTATTGGTACTTACCTCAAGAACTAGTCCCATCAATCTATACATTTCTTTTCTTTCCAAGAATTCTCCACATTTAGGTTAATGCAACCCAATCTCTTCAAAACCTAATCCAAAGGAATATTAGCAAAATGACCATATGAATAGTACATTCTGGTTTAAGACTCCATTTTATCCTTATTTTGAAAAATTGTATAAAATAATCTACTTGACTAAAAATTCTAAAATTTTTACAGAATTTAGTTTTGTATCTTAAAATCATTCCTTTAAAATTTCAGATCAAACTGAATACAAAATCTTGGTCAAATAGTTCACCTAACCAGACTGCCCCAATTGCCCTGCATCCTGGCAGCAGTTCTGAACTTTGTGAATTCCATAAATCAAATTCAATCCACGTGGTTCCAAATTATTTTTCTCAAATACTAGACTCACTAAGAAACAACATATCCAAAATTCAATTGGATATGATTTTTCTACATTTTATTAAAAATCCCGAAATATAGCTGTCTCAGTTAAGGTACCTGCTGGAACAGGTCTAATAAAAATAATCTTTCTAAACTCATAACCATTCCAAAATCGAATCAACATATTTTTCAGTCATTCTAGACTCATAGAGGCACAACATATCAAAAATTCACTTCAAGAACATTTTTCTATAATTAATTAAAAATCATACAAGTCACAGCCTTTACTAATTGTAAAACAGAAAAAAAATTCACTAAACACAACTCTTACTCTTCCATCACCAACACCAACCTAGCTTCTTATCTTTAATTCCATTTCAACACTTTTACACACACCATACACAAACACACTCCATCAACCATCCATATCAACTCACCAATCCCAAACACAATTTCAAAAGAACCAAGGAAAATCAAGAGAAAGAACTTACCTAAGTTGTTGAATTCCACAAATCTTCAATTAAATCCTTTGATTCTCCCTTCAATTTGATGTTAGAATTAAACAAATCTCACTTTTCTCTCTCTTGTCTAAGGAGGAGCCAACCAACGTGGAGAAGAGAAGAAGAAGAAGAAGGAAATGAAGAAAAGACAAAATATCACCTCTTTAAATCTCCACCAAGTGATTCAACAAGAGTAATTACCTAAACACCCTTATACCATTTGTCTTGATTACCATTCATTACATGCCCTTTATAGTAACTTCACACTTAACAAAAATAAATATCTTCTTTCCTTGACTCTTCATTTTGACCAACTTATATGTTATATATATCATCATATACACAACATATACCATTCTCTCTAAACCCTAAATTCTTTCCCAAATCACATATACATAAACATTCTTTTCTCTATTTCTTTTCTCTTGTAATTTAACACATATATTCAATCCAATTATATAACAACAACAACAACAACATAATCACAACTTCTAGGGCATATATGAGGATATTACATTAACCTTCTGACAAGTGAGACATTTCGACACAAAATCTGCAATGTCTCTCTTCAACCCAATCCACCAATAATGCTGTCTCAAATCATGATACATCTTCGTATTACCCGGATGCATAGCAAACACTGACTGATGTGCTTCTTCTAAAATGACTCTTTTCAATTCAGCATCATCGGGTACACACAATCGGTTTTTAAACCAGAGACTCCCATCGTCTTTCACAACAAAATCTCTTGTCTTCCCATTCTTACAATCTGAAATAATCTTCTGAATCTTCTTATTGGCCAACTGAGCTTCTTTGATCTGATCTAACAAAATCGGCTTCAATTGCAACTGTGCCAATAATGCACCATCAACACAAGGTACAAAACTGGCATGCAATGCTCTCAACTCAACAAGCAACGAGAGCGAGTAAACTGTTAAACCAGCTAAAGACTTCCGACTCAAGGCATCAGCAACAACATTTGCTTTACCTGGATGATAGTCAATCAAGCAGTCGTAGTCTTTAATCAATTCTAACCATCTCCTCTGACGAAGATTGAGTTCTTTCTGGACACCCAAATACTTCAAACTCTTGTGATCAGTGTAGATGAAACATTTCTCCCCAAACAGATAGTGGCGCCAAATCTTTAATGCAAACACAATGGCAGCCAATTCCAAATCATGTGTCGGATAGTTAAGCTCATGCGGTTTCAACTGTTGAGATGCATAAGCTATAACTTTCCCTTCCTGCATCAATACACACCCCAAACCTCTATGTGAAGCATCACTGTAGATCACATATGGTTTGCCTTCAACAGGTAAAGTAAGAACAGGCGCTTGAGTCAACAACTCTCTCAACTGCTCAAAACTAGCCTGACACTGATCTGTCCACACAAATCTCACTCCCTTTCGAAGTAATCTGGTGAGTGGAGTAGCTATCAAAGAAAACCCTTTCACAAACCGTCGGTAATAGCCTGCCAAACCCAGAAAACTTCTAATCTCTGTCACAGACTTGGGTGGACTCCAATTCAGAATAGCTTCAACTTTACTTGGATCAACTCTAATGCCTTCCGCTGAAACAATATGTCCGAGAAAAGCAACTTGATCCAACCAGAACTCACACTTCGACAATTTGGCAAATAACTGCTTCTCTCTCAAAATCTGCAACACAATCCGCAGATGCATATCATGTTCCTCTTCATTCCGCGAATACACCAGTATATCATCAATGAAGACCACTACAAACTGATCCAAATAGGGCCTAAACACCCTATTCATCAAATCCATAAAAGCTGCAGGTGCATTCGTTAGACCAAAAGGCATAACTAGAAATTCATAATGCCCATACCTGGTCCGAAAGGCAGTCTTCGGAACATCCTCAGCTCTGACTCTCAGCTGATGGTACCCAGATCTCAAATCAATTTTAGAAAACATAGCTGCACCTTTCAATTGATCAAAGAGATCATCGATTCTAGGCAAAGGATATTTATTTTTAATAGTCACCTTGTTCAATTGCCTATAATCGATACACAACCTCATAGTACCATCTTTCTTCTTCACAAATAGCACAGGAGCTCCCCAAGGAGAAACACTGGGGCGAATAAATCCTTTGTCCAACAACTCCTGTAATTGTACTTTCAACTCCCTCAATTCTGCTGGTGCCATTCTGTAAGGAGTAATAGAGATAGGAGTGGTACCAGGCAACAATTCAATACCAAACTCCACCTCTCTCTCAGGAGGCAATCCTGGCAACTCCTCTGGAAAAACATCAGGGAACTCTGCAACTGTGGCAATACTATCAATGGAAGAACCCTTCACTCTAGTATCTACCACATGAGCAAGATAGGCTTCACACCCCTTTCTAATCAACCTCCTGGCTGCAGGAGCTGAAACAAATAAGGAGGCTAGCTGTTCCTGCTCATTAGATACTATCACCTCTCTACCATCACCCGTTCTCAAAGAAACAATTTTCTTTTTACAATCCACCACAGCTCCATGTCAAGATAGCCAATCCATACCTAAGATCACGTCATATTCCTTAAATGGCATCTCAATCAAATCCCCAAGGAACTCCTCACCCTGCACCACTACTGCACTATCTCTATGCACCTTACTCACAACCACACTATGCCCTAATGGATTTGTCACCAACACATCAAATCCTAGGGACTCAGCATGCACATCAAATACAGGCAAAACAGATGCACTAATATATGAATGCGTGGAACCCGGATCAATCAAAGCAAGTACTGGAGTATTAAATAAAGAAAAAGTACCAGCTATGACTGCCGATGTATCTGGCTGCCTCTGCATAACATACATCCTCTGGGAAGATCCAACCTCCTCTGGTCTACCCTCCCTGGATGTAGCACCTCCTCTAGAACTGAATCCTGGTCTACCTCCCCGGCTGGCACCTCTGCCTCCTCTGCCTCCCCTCACACTAGCTCGAGAAGCAGCAGAATCAACTGGCATCTGCTCCTGCCTCTCAGGACAGTCTCTCACAAAGTGGTCAGGTGATCCACACCTGAAGCATACAGCTGGTCCACCACTCTTCCAACAAACACCTCTATGATAACCCCCACACTGAGCACATCTAGGTGGAGCGGATCTCTGAGTCATAGGGATCGGAGCACTTGCCACTGAAGCTGCAGGTCTAAATCTCTGTCTCTGGAACTGCACAGACCTACCAGCTGGTCTCTGGCTCCTACTACTCCGAGGAACAAAACTTCCTCTACCCCTCTTCGCAGAGGAAGACCCTGCCTCGAACTGGGGCCTTCTAACCCTAACCTCTTCTTCTGAAGCAGCTGCAATAACTTGAGCTCGCTCTATACTTCGAGCTGCTGTCACAAGCTGTGAGAAATCCTGATATCTGGATCCAGCCACTAAGCACATGATCGAGGGCCTCAATCCCTCCTCAAACCTCCTGCATCTATCAATCTCATCAGCAATGATACCCCCAGCATACTGACTCAGTCGAATAAACTCAACTTCATACTCAGTTACGGTCCGATGATCTTGCTTCAAATCTAAAAACTCTCTTTTCTTCCCATCTTTATACTCCCTAGGAGTATACTTCAACTCAAATTCCCTCAGAAAATCAGTGTAAGACAGTGTTGGAGGATCATCCATAGAATGGGGCACCGTCTTCCACCAATCGTAGGCATCTTTCTGCAGCAAAGATCTTACATAGTCAAATTTTTCCTCAGGGGTAGCTTGTAACTGAATAAAGATCCTTTGTACTTTGTCAAGCCACTGTTCTGCTACAGCTGGATCAGTAGTACCAAGGAAATCCTCCGCTCCATACTTCCTTAGTTTATCATAGTGCCTCACAGATACCAAAGGTTGAGGGGGGTGGTGGCACTGGTTGCACTGGTGCTTGTCTCATAACTTCCATCATATGTCTAAACCAGGCTAGCGGAACCTCCTCTCCAGCTGGTCTACCCGACACCGAAGCAGGTGCCTCCTCAACACTATCAACTCTAGCTCCCTAAGCAGGAGCGATACTCTCGGCACTACCCTCAATCGACTGACGTGAGTGAGAATCCATCACAACCTAAGTCTGCAAACACAACATACTACATCTTATTAAAGATCAGAGGTTGCCAATCCCAAACATGTATATTATTTCAAAACCAACTTTTTAAGTAAAATATTCTTTTTATTACATTTTACCTAGGCTGAGAATCTCAAACCTAGGCTCTGATACCAAAAATTGTAACACCCCTTCCCGACCTACGTGTGTAAGCTGAGTAGAGGCGCCACACTAACCTAATGTTGCTACCAATTTTACTTAGTCAAATTTTAGTTCCAATTTTTATAGAAATTTTGCCATAGTTTCACTTAAAAATTGAGTCCCAAGTGTCGACAAAACTGGTTTTTTTTTTCTTCTGATTTTTGAAAATATTTTTACACAAACCAATGCAACCAAAATCATTCTCAGTACACTTCCAATAAATCCCCCTTATAACCTCAACTACAACCTGCAAAAAGGATTTACACTTCTTGTAACACCCCCATATCCAATGCCCACACACTACAACCACAACAATGTAGCATAAGTGCATCAAACATAGGGATGCTACGGTTTTCTTAATATTCAAAACACTTTAAACTTGATACAATACCCTTATCATTATACATTATAGAAAAGTAGATCATTTACTTATAAAACAAAACATATTAGTTATATATATATATTTAAATATTACCCAGCGGAAGTTATAAAATATATACATATTTACAAACACTTGATTACATATTTAAATATATCCATACTTTTACATTATAAACATTACTTTACAAAATATAAAGAAGTATACATGATTGGCAATTCTCTTCTGATCTTTAAGTTCCCAAAATCAACTCTTCAAGGTCTACTCTCACTTGGTCTTGATGAACTCTCGGGTTCGACTCTATCAGCTCTATTACCTGCGCGATTAAACACTATCGCGCTAAGCCAAGGGCTTAGTAAGATAATTCATGCTAAAATGCAATGTCACAAATTAATTACATATATCAATCAAAAGCATATTATTTATTCAATATGTTGCTTTGTTCAATGTCACATCAATATTCATATAATAGCACCATTCATTATACTCATTTAAATTTATCATTATAGCCAACAACTATGACTTTATATACGTACCCTTTCCCAACCAGGTCGGTTGCCCTCCAATCCCAAGGGTCCGCAGGAGGCAAAAAGGCACGTATAACATTATCAGTAACATACCTTTCCCCATCCAGGTCGGTTGTCCAAGTTTGGTTGCCCATTCCAATGGGTCCGCATGGTTCCGCAGGAGGCAAATAGGTACGTATAATACTGACTAAATCGAACCTTCCTCCTACCAGATCGGTAGTCCAAGATCGGTTGCCCAACCCACTGGGTCCGCATGGTTCCGCAGGAGACGGATAGGTCCGTTCATTAAACTTATCAATACCTTTTTAATTCATTTCTTTTTCACAAGCAAGTTAAGCAATCATTATATACAATATTCATTACATTATCTAAACACTCACATTATTATTCAATCCTATCATCAATGCATGCTTCAATCATATTTCATTTGAATCACTATAACATCTTTGGTATAACATTTCAATGTGCATTACTCATGAAACACATTACCATTCACAATGCATAACATAACATTATTCAATCTCAACAATGCAATTAGGACAATTCAACCTCTTCACAACCTAATCCAAAAGGAATATTAGCAAAATGACCATATGAATAGTACATTCTGGTTTTAGACTCCATTTTATCCTTATTTTGAAAAATTGTATAAAATAATCTACTTGACGAAAAATTCTAAAATTTTTACAGAATTTAGTTTTGTATCTTAAAATCATTCCTTTAAAATTTCAGATCAAACTGAACACAAAATCTTGGTCAAATAGTTCACCTAACCAGACTGCCCCAATTGCCCTGCATCCTGGCAGAAATTCTGAACTTTGTGAATTCCATAAATCAAATTCAATCAACGTGGTTCCAAATTATTTTTATCAAATACTAGACTCACTAAGAAACAACATATCCAAAATTCAATTGGATATGATTTTTCTACATTTTATTAAAAATCCCGAAATACAGCTGTCTCAGTTAAGGTACCTGCTGGAACAGGTCTAATAAAAATAATCTTTCTAAACTCATAACCATTCCAAAATCGAATCAACATATTTTTCAGTCATTCTAGACTCATAGAGACACAACATGTCATAAATTCACTTCAAAAATATTTTTTTATAATTAATTAAAAATCATACAAATCACAGCCTTTACTAATTGTAAAACAGAAACAATTTCACTAAACACAACTCTTACTCTTCCATCACCAACACCAACCCAACTTCTCATCTATCAAGCAAAATCAATACTTAAAATCACACCATAAGCAACTTAATCATACCATCATCAAATCACAACTCAACTCAAGCATAACTTCAAAAATAACAAGGGTAAACAAGAGCAAACTTACTAAATAATGAAATTCCTTGAAACTCCAACTTGTAACTTTGAAAACTTCCTTTACTTTGAACTTGAAATCATCAAAACCATCACTTGTTCTCTTGCTCTCTTCTCTCTTTAATGAGCCGGCCACCCAACAACAACAAGAAGAAGAAATGATGAAGAAACACAAAGTCAATAGGCATTAAATACCCATCCAAAAGAAAATTACTATAATACCCTCATCCATTTAACTAAGCTTTTGTCATATCTATACCCATTTAAGTAATTCACAACCAACACAAAAATATCCTCTTTCCTTGACTTTCCATTTTGACCACTTTATATGTTATATATATCACCATATAAGCAACATATACAATTATCTCTAAACCCTCTTTTCTTTCCCAACCACCATACAAAAACATTCTCTTCCCATTTCTCAATTCAAACCAACAACAACAACAACAAAACTTCTAGGGCATGCATAGGGATATTACAATGAGTGTTGCTTGTAGTAGTGTTAGTCGAGCGCAACATCTCTGTTGTTGTACTGACCTGCCAGACTGCTCCTGGCTCCTACTAAACCTCTGAAAATATCCCCCTCCGGCCTCTCTTCATGGATGAAGACCCTGCCTCACTCTAGGGTCTTCTAGCTCTAGTCTCCTCAACCCTAGCAGCTGTTGCAAGACCCTATGATCTCTCTACACTCCCAGTAGCTGTAACCAACAGAGAAAAGTCCGGATATCGAGAGCCAGCTATAATACAAATAATAGAGGGTCTCAACCCCTCCTCAAACCTCCGACACTGGTCAATCTCATAAAAATGATCCCTCCAGCATAGTTGCTTAGCCAAATAAACTCTATCTCATACTCTGTCATTGTCCTGGTATCCTGCCTCAAATTCAGGAACTCTCCTCAATGCCTATACCAAATGTGATCATCAGTAATCATTTAGTATCACATTCTAAGGCATTTCCAATCTTAATCCATAATTAAACACCATCCAAGCAAAAATCCCAAAGTTAAGGCTAACCTCACTTTAACTTTTGAATACCACACTAGGCCATTTAATTTGGTATTTTAAGTTTATTTATATTATGAAAAATATATTTTAACACATTTAAATTAATTATATTACAAAAACACACACTTAGGACCAAAACCCTAAATAACATAACCTTTCCCCATTGAAGGTTTTCCATTCTAACTCAATCCATTTATCATTTCAAGATTATATTCATTACTTTTAACAATAAACAACACTCTTAAGCCAATAAAATAAAACATTCTAAAACTTTGGAAAAATCACTTTTTCAAAACCCTAAATCACACTTCCATTCTCAAACTCCAATCAAACTCAACCAAATTCAATATTTTACTTTAAAATACTTGTTTATGCATAAATGTTGCACTCGAATTAAGTACTACTAACAAGCGTCACTCGAAAGTATACGAGGTAGCTGTAGCAAAGGTGATCCCCAAGAAGGTGTGTTTCGTAATAGCTTGATTAAAGTAATTAAATTAAAAGAGAGAGTTTGTTGTTTGGAATGCTAAAGAACAATTTAAACCTAAGATTAACGTACGTAGGGTTGAAGTGTGTGATGAGTGCACAAGATCAATTCAGTTCTTGGGAAAGTGTCTAGGGTTATAGGTCCATTCAATCAAAGCTCAATTCTCAATTATCCATTAAATAGCCTTGTAATTAATTTGTTCCTTAAGGTTAATTAGTCAATTACCAATTCATTAGTTCTCACATTCATGAAATAGCAATAACCAATTATTTTACATTTGCAAATTAATAAAACCCTAGAACTTATATTTCTAATTCATTCATAGGGTAGTCAATTGCATAATTCCGATATCAAATTTCACCTCTCGGTCCTTCATTCAATATCTAGAGATCAATAGGTAGCTAATCTATCAACCTAGCATACAATCCCATGCAATTAACCAACACAAGGTACATCAATGTAAATATCAAATCAAAGCATTCAATCAAATATACTATAAACCCTAAGCATGGGTTTTTAGCTCAACATCATCAATTTAAAACATTCATTCAACTCAATATAAATCAAATACAAATTATTCATTGTAATATCAATCTCTTAATACAATAAAAATAATATTGAAATGAATTAAAAGAGAGAATAGAAAAACCCCTTGTGAAGATGCCAAGAGTAGGATTGCTAGTCTTCCTCCTAGCTCCACTTTGATGTTTGATGAAGAGCTCAAGCCCTCTTCAATGGTTGATTTCCATTTTACAATATGGAATGGAGCTTTCTCAAGTCACCAACCCTTTAATTGATTGTGCCTTTGGAAGATGGAATGGAGCTTTCTTAAGTCACCACTCCTTTCAATGATGCTTCAACCCTCAAGAGCTTGTTAACCCAATTTAATCCCAAAGAACCTCAAAGATCTTCAATGGAAGATGGAGAAGATGAAGATGGAGGATGAAGATGAGGGACAAGGAGAGTGTCACTCTCTCCTCATCCCCTTGTGTGTTTACCCCTCCTCTCTTTTCTTTTCTTTCTTTCAAAACCCTAGCCGCTCTCCTCGATTTCTGTACGTGCGAAAGAATTTATACACTTTTCAGGTGGGACACGGCCAAGCCATGACAAGCTTGGCTGTGTCTCTTGCAATCTTTTCTTCCTTCCATGAGGTGACACGGCCAAGTTAAAGGAGACTTGGCCATGTCTGAGGTCTTTGGTCCATGAGAGACACGGCCATGTTAAAGGAGACACGGCCGTGTTGGACAACTTTGGAGGGACACGGCCACAAGCTTGGCCGTGTCCCTTGCTTGTGTTTGCTTCTATGATTTTGATCTTTCTTTTTCCTTTGGACTTAAGTGAGACACGGCCAAGGGCACAGCCGTGTCCCCTGGGTGTGTCCTCTCCTGCTTGATTTTCCTCTCTTCTTCTTTGGAGTGTGACACGGCCAAGCCAGGGTGAACTTGGCCGTGTCTGACATTTTTTGGGGGACACGGCCAGAGGCTTGGCCATGTCCCCTGAGTGTGTCACCTTTTGATCTTCATTTTTGCTCTTTCTTGCTCTGTTCTTTGGTTTTGCTCATTAGGTGGGACACGGCCAGAGACTTGGCTATGTCTCTGGGTGTGTCTCTTCCTGTTTCTTCGTTTTTGCTCTATTTTTCACTGTTTTGATCTTCCAAGGGTGTTTTTGCTCTCAAACCTAAAAACAAACACAATAAACAAACTTAAAACAAAAATCAATCAAAACATTAACTAAAACACACATAAAATCATACTAAAAACTAGTACAAAAATGACCTAAACAACTACCCCACACTTAACTCCTTGCTTGTCCCCAAGCAAGACTAAAATCAAAACACACTAACCAAATGAATTTTGTTAAGTTCAAAAGTTATAAAGATGCATCAAGACTTCCTTATCCCTAAATCCACAATCAATATCGAATCAAACAAAATTGACACTCATGCAATTAAGTGGTTTTCCATGCAAAACCTATGTTGTCTCTCCCTCACCAACTCTTACAAGTGTTTGATCATGATGGTGTTTACACTCATAACAATCAATGAAAGATTATTACCATAGGCTTGCTTATCAATCAAATCTCCACCACCAAATTTCAATCAAGCATCAATCAAAAGGTCTTTCTTTTGGTTGTAATGGAGCTAAGGTAAAGGCATGACATTTAGGAAATGTAAGCTTAATCATTAAGTTCAAAAGCACTTCAAGAGTGAAGTAACCGATCATATGTATAACTAACAATCCCAAAACACCTTCCTCTCATATACCCATTGACATTTAAGAGCTTTTCAAGGGAACTCACTTGTTACATTTTGCAATGATTATTCCCAAACAAATTCCAAACCCTGTCAACAAGAACAACAATTATTTTTATTCTTTTTATTCTTTTTTTTTCTTTTTTTTATTATCTATATTGTTTTTATTTTTAGGGTTTACAACTAAATAACATAATAGTTTGCAATCTCAAACCTACTTAATTTAACCCCACACTTAATTCAACACAACACTCGGTCATAAACGCTCTTAAAATGCTCTTGACCTAATGAAAGGGTAAGAGTTAAACAACAAGGTTCACGCTAATGGTGTTGTGAAAAAGAAAGAAAAGGAAAATAAAATAAGCTCAAATTTGGCTAACTAAAGTTTAAAATAGGGTTGGTCTTTTTAAGCCAAAGTGGGTTCACCTAATTGCCTTAATCATCTTGATGCCTAATTAAAAATTTTATGTAGTCTTAAAAATGCATGTCAAAGCAAGTTCTAGCAATTCATCAATCAAAGATGTTTACCCACAAAAAGAATAATAAGTTGATGGGTCAATTCCTCACTAGGTTAATGGCAATGCAAAGAAAAACCAACAAAATTGACAATAAGCACCAAATCTACTCAATTCTCCAAATCATGCTTCAAAAATTCAAATGTCATCTATCAGCAATGTTTAAAACAATTGAACTTCTCAACATTCATTTATTCAACGAAAAACATTAAAAACATTAACTAAACTTAAACAAAAATAACTTAAAAGTAAAAACAAGAAAACATAAAATGCAAAATGCACCCCACACATAAAAATTCACATTGTCCTCAATGTGAGCATGCATACTACAGAGGGAGTTTAGATGATACCTGATTTCCATCGTTCCCATATACGTGTGTGGGGCTCCTTCCACCCATAATGCAATTGGAGCCCATGACTGAGAGGATGAACACCATGCAACTTTGAAAAGTGCCCAATGTATTGAAAAGCCTAGGTAGCATTCTTAGGGGAGCAATTGTTCAAAATGAACATGTGAGGGTTGTCTTAGCTTGATTTTTTAATGCTATAGGGACGTAGTAAGAACCTTTTTCAGTTTGCAACATGGTTTTATATGGTTTTTGCTCGTTCTCACCACTAAGAGTGGGAGAGATGATAATTTGTTGCGTACTGTATTCCCCAACCAAACACATCTTTCAAAATTCCTGGGGTCTTTTTAAGTTCAACCAAGTTTGGTTGAATGTGTTCTACATTTTCTTTAGCAATTTGAAGTTCTCCCTCAACAATCTCATTATTCACTAGTAAATTACTCTCATCAATTTCTAATTTGGAAGAATTAGGCTCTACGTCTATGGTCATGGCCACCTCAAGCTTATCTACACTATCTTCACTATAGGGCATGTCATGGAGTTCAGAAAGTTGCATACCTTGTTTCTCTGCAATAAGCTTACTTGGGAATGGGATTGGTGGCATACAAGGATTTGGAGGTTCATACAATTTTGTCGAAGTCGATGCTTCCAAATTCTACTCCTCCTTTGATTGAATTAACTCCTCTATGTTTGATTGCATTTCCTCGCCATCTTCTTCATTGTTAGTTCCTGCATCAAAGGAATCACAAAAATCGTTATATATCACCTGTTCATTCTTAAAATTTGTGATTACCTCTATTTGCTCCAATTGGCTAGGAAATTCCTCCTCTTGGTGTTCTTGGAGTTGATGTGCCAGTTGCCCAAGTTGCATTTCCACCCTCTTCAATGTTTCCTCCAAAGAATTTAACCTCTCATTGCTTCTTTCCTGAATTTCTGTGCTAATTTGAATGTAAGCATTCAAATCATCTTCCACTTTGGATGTCTTGTATTGAATCTGATTTTGTGCACTAATTTGAATGAAGGCATTCAAACTATCTTCCAAAGTGGGTTTCTTAAGGAAATCTTGATTTGAATATTGTTCTTGAGAGTAAGAACTTCTCTGGTAATGTAACACCCCCACATCCATTACATGCACACTACAATACCACAATGTAGCATACATGCAATAAACATAGGGATGCTACGGATTTTCTTAACATTCAAAACATTTTATATACTACCATAATCTTTATCATTATATATTATAGAAAAGAAGTCATTAAATTGTAGTATAAAATAAATTCAATATATACATACATTCATACATTTAATTATTACACAACGGAAGTTATAAAATTATTTACATATATGAAAACATTTAAATCTGTATTTACAAATATACATATATTTACATTATAAACAATATTTTACAAAACATAAAGAAGTTATACTTGATTGGCAAGTCTGCTCTGATCTTTAAGTCCAAAATCAACACCTCAATGTCTACTCTCACTAGGTCTCGAAGAGCTCTCGGGTTCAACTCTATCACCTGCGCGATTAAAACTATCGCGCTAAGCCAACGGCTTAGTAAGACAAATCATGCTAATGTTATGCTTTAATGCAATGCAATGTTTCATATATGTATTAACAAATCAACATCAATGATACACACTCAATCAATAAAGATCATATTCAACAGACAATATTCTGTGAATAGTCCGTTTCATCATTTAAGTAATATTAACATTTCATTACATTAGAACATCATTTATGATGTACATAAAACCTAGACACCTATGGGCCCATCAAGTATTTAATATGATATTCAGAATTCAGAGTTACTGCTTTGGTTCATAAACACAATTATCAAGCCCGTAGGCAACAAATACATATATATCTCTATCCATGGATAGCGTAACAGACCCAGTCTCTTGGATCATCAACTCATCTAACTCGAGGAGATCCTCAACCCGGCAAGACTGTTACAAATCAAATATCTCATAATATCAATTATCATTGTGTAACAGACCCAGTCTCTTGGACCTCAATTCAATTCAATTTGAAGAGATCCTCAACCCGGAAAGACTGTTACCTTTCATTAAATAGGCATGCCTCCAAAAACCAGAACTCTGAAACTGAATATCATATTAAGCATACACTTATTTCTTTATTCTCTTTATCAAACTCTTTCTCAATCTTCCTCATCAATTAGGCAAATATGCCATACATCATTCAATTGTATCATCATAGCCAATCACATTATACATATAGCATTATTGATATAAACATAACAAAACACATTACTCATCACATAAGTCACAATACATGAAATATCACATAGTATCATATGCATTACCATTATCATCATATATATATGATCAAGCTCAACTTCATATGCATCATCAATGCAATGTCACATGTATGTATCAACACAAGATTTGTACTTACCTCAATCACAAGTCACACAACTCTAAACACCTTCCTTCTTGCAAAGTTCTTCACTTCCCAAATTAGGGCAAATCACCTTCTATCAAACCCTAATCCAAAGAATGATACAATCCATCAATTCCAAAACCATTTAATCACTTAATAACTTCATCTTTAACCTTAAATCACAAAATTACACTTCAACATCATTCATTATAGACCACGGTCGTGGCCACCATAACCACCACGGGCGTGGGGTACAAAACAATTCTGCCACTCAAGCTTCCATCCTCCACGGCCATGGCACCAAAAGCCTACCAATGGCCACGGCCATGGCCAATCAAGGCCAGGGGCGTGGCATCCAGAAGGCTACTGCCCTCGGCCAAAATCCCATTTCCAAGTCCAAAATTCCAACAAACACCAACCACAAGAAGATCTTTGAAAATAATGAAGCAAACACAAGGAAAACATCATGTAACACTTCAAAACCCTAAAACAAAATCAACTCCAACACTTCCAACAACAACACCTCTTAAACTTCTTCACTTAAAATCAAAAACAACATTTAAAAACTCATTACAAACACATTTAATCATCATCTCAACAAACCAAAAATTCATTTCCAACTCCACTTCAAAAGAACAAAAGAAAATCAAGAGAAAGGACTTACCAAAGTTGATGAATTTCACAAATCTTCCACTTAATTCCTTGAATCTCCTATCAAATTGAGTTTAGAACTTCAAGCCCTCTCTAGCTCTTTCTCTTCTTCAATGGCTGGCACACACATGAGAAAAGACAAGAAAATAAACTCAAGTCAACCACTTCTTCTTCTTTTAATCTCCACCATGCAATTCCTACAAGGAAAATTACCAAAACACCCTTAACCATTTGTTCTAGCTTTTGTCCCTTGCATGCCCATATATGTAATTTCACATATCCCATAAAAATATCTCTCTTCCGTTGACCTTGCATTTGACCAACTTATATGTTATATATATTAACATATAAACAACATATACACTTTTCTCTAAACCCTATTTTCTTTCCCAAAACACATATACATAACCATTCTCTTCTCAAATTCTTTTCTTCTCACATAACATATACATTCAATCCAATTTAAAACAACAACAACAACAACAACATAGTCAAAACTTCTAGGGCATACATGAGGATATTACAGGTAAGGTTGAAAAAAATTTGGAGGTGGAATGTGCTGTTGGTTTTCCCAAGAAAAATTTGGGTAGTTTCTCCAATTTGGATTACAAGGATTGGAATATGGGTACTTCTACCCCTTTGCTAGAAACTTTCATAAGCATATTCTTCCTCGTGCCTCTCTTGATATTGTCCATAACCAAATGAACACATGTTTGCGCTATGTCCTGCAATGCCACATGCTAAACATACTTCACGAGTAGGCATAGGTGTTCTTCCTCTGGCATTTAACATCTTAAGTTGGTTCATTAATTCTGCTAATTGCCATGCCATGTCAGAGTCTGGGTTATCATCATAAACCCCTGAGTACCTTGAAAACTGCATATTTACACAAGGCACTTAGCAACTTAAAGAAAAACAAACAAATAATTAAATTGAAAGAAAAACAAAACAAACAAACAATTCACAGAAAATAAACAAACAATGAAAAGAAAATTCAAACTATTACTACTGCGACAGCCGTCCCAGGCAGCGGCGCCAAAAACTTGTTGCGCTCGAATTAAGTATGACTAACAAGCGTCACTCACAAGTATACGAGGTAGCTATAGCAAAGGTGATCGCCCCAGGGTCGTTTCCCCAAGAAGGTGTGGTTCATAATAGCTTGATTAAAGCAATTAAATTAAAAGCGAGAGTTTGTTGTTTGGAATGCTAAAGAACAATTTAAACCTAAGATTAACGTACGTAGGGTTGAAGTGTGTGATGAGTGCACAAGATCAATTCAGTTCTTGGGAAAGTGCCTAGGGTTATAGGTCCATTCAATCAAAGCTCAATTCTCAATTATCCATTAAATAGCCTTGTAATTAATTTGTTCCTTAAGGTTAATTAGTCAATTACCAATTCATTAGTTCTCACATTCATGAAATAGCAATAACCAATTATTTTACATTTGCAAATTAATAAAACCCTAGAACTTATATTTCTAATTCATTCATAGGGTAGTCAATTGCATAATTTCGATATCAAATTTCACCTCTCGGTCCTTCATTCAATATCTAGTGATCAATAGGTAGCTAATCTATCAACCTAGCATAAAATCCAATGCAATTAACCAACACAAGGTACATCAATGTAAATATCAAATCAAAGCATTCAATCAAATATACTATAAACCCTAAGCATGGGTTTTTAGCTCAACATCATCAATTTAAAACATTCATTCAACTCAATATAAATCAAATACAAATTGTTCATTGTAATATCAATCTCTTAATACAACAAAAACAATATTGAAATGAATTAAAAGAGAGAATAGAAAAACCCCTTGTGAAGATGCCAAGAGTAGGATTGCTAGTCTTCCTCCTAGCTCCACTTTGATGTTTGATGAAGAGCTCAAGCCCTCTTTAATGGTTGATTTCCCTTTTGCAATATGGAATGGAGCTTTCTTAAGTCACCTACCCTTCAATTGATTGTGCCTTTGGAAGATGGAATGGAGCTTTCTCAAGTCACCACTCCTTTCAATGATGCTTCAACCCTCAAGAGCTTGTTAACCCAATTTAATCCCAATGAACCTCAAAGATCTTCAATGCAAGATGGAGAAGATGAAGATGGAGGATGAAGATGAGGGACAAGGAGAGTGTCACTCTCTCCTCATCCCCTTGTATGTTTTCCCCTCCTCTCTTTTCTTTTCTTTCTTTCAAAACCCTAGCCGCTCTCCTTGATTTCTGTTCGTGCGAAAGAATTTATACACTTTTCAGGTGGGACACGGCCAAGCCATGACAAGCTTGGCCGTGTCTCTTGCAATCTTTTCTTCCTTCCATGAGGTGACACGGCCAAGTTAAAGGAGACTTGGCCGTGTCTGAGGTCTTTGGTCCATGAGAGATACGGCCATGTTAAAGGAGACACGGCCGTGTTGGACAACTTTGGAGGGACAAGGCCACAAGCTTGGCCGTATCCCTTGCTTGTGTTTGCTTTTGTGATTTTGATCTTTCTTTTTCCTTTGGACTTAAGTGAGACACGGCCAAGGACACGGCCGTGTCCCCTGGGTGTGTCCTCTCATGCTTGATTTTCCTCTCTTCTTCTTTGGAGTGTGACACGGCCAAGCCAGGGTGAACTTGGCCGTGTCTGACATTTTTGGAGGGACACGGCCAGAGGCTTGGCCGTGTCCCCTGAGTGTGTCACCTTCTGATCTTCATTTTTGCTCTTTCTTGCTCTGTTCTTTGGTTTTTCTCATTAGGTGAGACACGGCCAGAGACTTGGCTGTGTCTCTGGGTGTGTCTCTTCCTGTTTCTTCATTTTTGCTCTATTTTTCACTGTTTTGATCTTCCAAGGGTTTTTTGCTCTCAAACCTAAAAACAAACACAATAAAAAAACTTAAAACAAAAATCAATCAAAACAATAACTAAAACACACATAAAATCATACTAAAAACTAGTACAAAAATGACCTAAACAATAAAAAAAAAGACTCATTTGGAATCAATTTACACAATTAAAAACCATGATTTCAAAACCCCAAAAATCACATAATCATAAATTCTCTCTCTTCACCAATCCATACCAAAACTCCATCATCTCTTCAATCCAACAATAAAATCATTACTAATCACTTAAAATAACACCATACACACCAATTTGAATAATTAAATCATACTACATCAAAAACTAAAAACTCACATATTCAAAATTTCCATGGAATTCAAAGAAAGGAGTTGGAAACTTAACAAATTTGGTGAAAATCACCAAAAATCAACATTAAACTTGTTAAATTCTCCAATTTGATGAGTTTGGATGAAGAAAAACTTTGAGCTCTGCACATATAGAGGCTCGGTCCTGGATGGAGAAGAAGAAGATGGAAAAAAAACTTTTATTTTCTCTTTCCTTTCATCTTTTAATTTCAACCATATATATATATATATTAAATATTTTAATAATTAATTATTTAATTATTTATTTAATAAATTAAAAGTACAAAAATCCCTCTTCCATTAAAAAATTATTTATTTTTGAATTAATTTAATAATTTTGAATTTCGAAGATTTAATTATTAAAATACCCTTTTTACTTTGACTTTTGACTTTTCTTTTTAAAAGTGTTGACTTTTTTATTGATTGTTATATGTTGTATATATTTTGTATATATATCATATATATTCCACTTTTTCATTTAAAAAATCTTTATTTTTCATTTAAAACCACTTTATTTAATCTTTTCAATTAAATTATAATTTATTTTATTTAATTTTTCAAAAATTAGGATTTTCAGAAATAATTTTGGGATATTACAATAGGTAAACCTAAGGAAAGTTACTATATCAATTACATAGGCATTCGTCTTTAGGTAAAAAATTAAAGTTTCTATAGCAAGTATATATCAAAAGGTACGAGACTATGAGTGGTTATGTCATACTCAATCTCCATACTATGAGTGAAAGTATGGTATCCCTTACACAATATAATACGGGGATCGACATTTAAGAACTGAGAGGGGGGAGGCAAAAGAAAAAAGCACAAAGAGGCAAAGAGCAACTTGAGATACAATAACAAAAACAAAAGACACAGAGAGCAACCTGTGAGCGGAGATTTTTGTAACATCCAAAATTTTTAAAAATTGAATAAAATAAATTAAAATTAAATTGGATAAATTAAATAAATGATTTAAATGGGGAATGGAATAATTTTAAGTGAAAAAGTGGAACGTATATGTGAGATATATACATAATATACATAATATATAAAAGTCAACAAAAAGTCAACTCTTTTAAAAGAAAAGTCAAAGTCAAGTGGCATTTTGAAAATTATACTTTGGAAATTAAAAATTATATAAATAATTTTAAAATAAATTATTTTGGATGAAAGAAGTAATTTTGGGAGTTTTTTTTATTAAATACAAAATTAAATAATTAATTAAAAATATAATTAAATACAATATATATAATACATATAAGGTGTGTTTGATGTGTATATGAGATACACATTATATGTGTATATGGGTATTTATATACATTAAATAAACATAATATATATATATATTTCATGAATATGTACACAAAATTATATGTAATATATAAGTAACATATATTAGATATATACATATCCATAAGGTATGCGCTACATATATATGTAGTATAATTTGGTGTTGGTAAAGTTGGTGTTAATAATAATATAATATTAATAATAAAAGAAAATAAAGAAGGTAAAAGGAAGGAAAAAAATGCTTGGTATACTTTTAAAGTAAAATATTTAATTAATTAATTAATATATGTATAATTATGGATAGGAAATGAGGCAAGAAAGAAAATTAGTCTTCTTCTTCCTTTTCTTTAGCCATGGCCGAACCATAGAGTGGGAGAAAGTGTTTCTTTTATACACATCAAATCCATCAAAATTATTAAAAGATTTCAAGTGGATTTTTGAAGAAAAGTAAGAAATCAAGTAAGTTTCTTTCTTGAAGCTTAAATTTCTTGGTTGTATGATTATGTTTGGACTGCTAGTGAGAGAAAATGATGTTTAATTGATTAATTGGGTATAAATGAAGTTGTTTTGGGTAGTTAATAATAATTTTAAGGTTGGATAGAAGAAATAGTTGAATTTAAGTTACGTTTGGTGAAGAGAGAGAATTTAGGGATATCAAATTGTTAGGTTTGTGAAATCATAGGTATTAATTGTGCAATTTGGTTTTAAATGTATTCTTTTGATGCATAAATAATGATTTTAAAGTCAAATGATGAATTTGGCTAAGTTTGATTAGACTTTAGAAATGGAAGTGTTGAATTTAGGGTTTTGGAAAGTAAATTTTCGAAGATTGGTTAATTATTTGATTTTAATACTTAAATCATGTTCTTTACTGATATAAGTGATAGAAATATGATTGGAATGATAATTGAATTGAGTTGGAATGGAGAACCTTCATTGGTGAAGGTTTTGCCATTTCAGGGTTTTAAACATAAGCATGCGTTTAATTAATATAATTGGTTTAAACATGTTAAAATATATTTGTAATGATATAAATAAATTCAAAACACTAATTTAATGGGTTAATATGGATTTGCTAAGTTAAAGTAAGGAAAGACTTAATTTTGGAAATTTTGTAGGAGTGTTGTTTAATTAAGGCTTGATATTGAGAATGCCTTGGAATGTAATACTAAATAATTATATTTGATCACATTGTGTTTAGGCATTAAGGAGAATTGGTTTGCCCAACCCTAGTGTTAAAGGGAAACTTGGAAGAGAAGGTTGGTGAGAGTTTTGAGCTTGCATTTGAAATCTTTTAGAGGTAAGTATAAACTTTGGATAAATTAGACAAGTTTGTATTACATTAGGCTAAACACATTTTGAAATGAGAAATGTGTTAAGCTGCTTGATGTCTTGATTATTTATGAATAATGTGTTATGACTTGTGTAATGTCATATATGCATTAAATGCATTGTGAAAAGTCATTGTTAATGGCTAAATTGGGTAAAATGTAAAATATGTGTATTATGTGAAAATGACCCAAAGTGTTTGGGTAATGCTATTTGTTGTGTATGCATTAAGGGTATTGTTAATAATCCATTATTAATGGCTAAAGTGCATAAAATGTGATTTATATGTGAATTATGTGAAATACCCAAAATAATTGGATAATGTTTTGTAAATGTAAAATGTGTACATTATGATTATATGTTGATATATGATGATATGAAGTGAGATGACATTGAAATAAATGAGAAAATAAGGCAATGTGCCAAATGAATTATGAGAAAATGAGAAAGAGATTGATAATGAGAAATATGAAATAATTGTGTGCTTAGTTTGTTATTCAAATTTCAGAGTTCTGTGTTTGGCGGCATGCCTATGAGGTTATCCTCATTATTTGCCTTCGGGGCTATCTTTTGAGCCATTATTTGATTTGCCTTAGGGCTATATGTTGGACGTCACTTGCCTTCAGGCTAGATACTGGGCATCACTATGAATTGCCTTCGGGCTACACGTTAGGCATCACTTGCCTTCGAGCTAGACACTGGGTGTAAATATGTACCAAAAAAGTAACTCTAGGATTTGAATGGCATATTAGATCCTTTAGGCCCATGCTTGTGTTTGTTTTAAATGTGAATTGTAAAATGATGTAAAAATATGTTTAAAGGTGAGCTTGATGCCACATTGTAACATAGCATAAAAGCATTTTGCATTGGCATTACTTTATAGTTTTATTATTATCAAAGTTTGTACCACTACGTTATTAGCTTAGCACAATTGTAATTTATCGTGCATGTGACGGGAGCGATCCGGTAGAGCCGGAGAGTTCTACTAGACCTGATCGAGTCTAGACTTGTGTTTATTGAACTTGAAGTGTTTTGGGTACATATGCTAGAATGTACATATTTGATATTATAATATATTTTGATATTGTGCATATTAAGTGTAATATCCCAAAGTATACCCTAAAAGTTTTGGAATATTTATTGCTGTATTTGGATTAAATGTATATGTTTAAATGGAAAGAGAAATGAGGTAAGGGAAGAGTGTATATGTTGTATATAGAGTAATATATACAACATATACAAGTCAAAGAAATGGGTGGTCAAAAGAAGAAATAATTAATTTTAATTAATTAAAATGGAAATTAAGTGGAAAGTGGATGATGATATTTGTAATATTATATTAATATAATTGCTTGGTTGAGAACAAAAGAGAGATTGAATGGTTGAGAGAAGAGTTGAGTGTTGACTTTGCTCTTCTTTCTTCATCTTCTTCTTCTGTCTTTGGTTGGCTGACCATCACCATAGCAAGAGAGGAAAGATAGATTTTGTTCATCCAAACTCAAGATTGAATGATGTTTCAAGTGATCAAGTTGAAATTCTAAGGGTTTTCATCACTTTTGGTAAGTTTTCCACTTGATTCCCTTGTTTTCTTTTAAGTTTGTGTTGTGGGTTTGGTGTTTGATTATTGATGGTATGCGTATATTTGATTATGGTGTATTTGAGGGTGTGTAATCTTCTTGGTATTGATTTTTGGGGTTAGTTGAAGAGAAAGTGTTAGGTTTGGTAGAAGAGCAAGTGTTGTATTTAAGTTGTGTGTATGAGATGGTTGTGAATTGGTGTTTGATGTATATTTTGAATTGTTTTGGTGTTTTTGCAAGTTATTAAGGTTTATGGTTGTGTTTAGTTAAGTTTGTTTGAAGTGGAAAATGGTGGAAGTAAGAGGTTTGTTGGATGTGTTATTGTTGTTGCCCGAATCAGGATTTTTGGCCTGACACGCCCATGAGCACGGCCAGGTCTTTAGGCGTGTCAATGGTTCTATTTTCTGGATGGGTGACACGAGCAGTGACATGCCCATGTCACTGAGTGTGTCACAGCTTCTGTGTTGTAGTAGCATTGACATGTCCAGTGACACGCCCATGTCACTGAGCGTGTCATAGCTACTGTGTTGAGGGAGGATTGACATGGCCAGTGAGATGCCCATGTCACTGAGCATGTCAAAGCTTCTGTGTTGTGGTTTTAGGGCACGGTCAGGGACACGCCCGTGTTGTTGAGCGTGTCATGTTTAGAGTTAGCCCTAGTTGGTTCTTATCCATATTATCTCATGTGTATGATCACCTTTTATTTAGGTTTTGAAGAGAGTTGAGTTGCCCTAATCCTAGTGTTGAGGATTCTTGGAAGAGGAGTTTGGTGTTGTGTGAGTTGCTCTTGAGCTAAGTACAAACCCTACATTATTGCATACATTTATATTACTTTGGGACTTAACACATTTGATTGTAAATGTGTTAAGTAATCTATTACATTATTGATACACTGTATTAATATTATGATTTGCATAATGTGAAAGATATGATGATCATTCAAATTATATGTACAATGCAATTGGTTGTGTATACCTTAATGATGAGATGTGATGCCATTGTTGTTGGCTATAATGATGCAAATGAAATAATTGGGGCATGGTTGCCTAAATAATTATGAGAAAATGAGAATGGAATTTATAATGAAATAATAAAAGAATTGTGTGTCTAATGTGTTATTCACTTTTCAGAGTTTTGTTGTTGGTGGCATGCCTAATTGTAACAATCTCTTGAAGCTAGGTTGGGCTTGATCCTTGAAGCCAAGTTGGGTTGAAGTTTAGCATGCTTAACTCCCCTTAAAGCTTGGTTGGGTCTAATCCTTGAAGCCTAGTTGAGATGTTACAACCCTTGAAGCTAGGTTGGGTTTGGTTCTTGAAGCCAAGTTGGGTTGATACTTAGCATGCTTTGCTCCCCTTGAAGCTTGGTTGAGCCTAATCCTTGAAGCCTAGTTGGCATAATGATAAATGTGATAATTAAACCAAAACATTAACTCTGAAAGTTGAATGGCATATTAGTTTTTTTTGGGCCCATGCTTGTCTTTGTTTAAATGTGATTCATGAATGGTAAAACAAAATAAATAATATGATTTAATGTAAGGTTTGAAATATGATATATGAATGTGTGACATTAGCATTACATTAAAGCATATTGTTATTGTGGTTTGTACCACTAAGCCTATGGCTTAGCGATTGTGGTTCATCACGCAGGTGACACGGTAGAACTGGAGAGTTCAGCTAGACCGAGTCGAGTCTAGACTTCAAAGTGTTGATTGTGGGCTTAAAGATCAGAGACAAACTGCCAAACATGTATAAATTTTATGTTTTGTAAACATGGATTCTGATGTGTATATATATATGTAAATACCACTACATTTTCCACTGCATAATGAATAAATGTTTTATCTAGTATAGTTTATAATATAATTTGAATGTTTTAAGTTTTCTTATAATGTTGTTAAATTGAAAGATTGGTTTGCTTATTATAAACAGTGGCACTCCTATATTCGGTATACGTATATTACAGGTGTAGTAGTATGTAGTGTGTGTATACGGGGTATAGGGGTGTTACATCTGTTTTGGTATCAGAGCCTAGGTTTGAGATTCTCAACCTAGGTCAATTGTAAGAAAAAGAAAATTTTGATTTTTAAAATATTATTTTTAAATAAGATACATGTTTTGGTATTGGCAGTCTCTGATCTTTGATGAGGTATATTATGCTGTGTTGCAGATATAGGTAGTGATGGTGTCTTAGTCACGTCAGTCTATAGAAGGTAGTGCTGAGAGCGTAGCTCCTGAAGAGGTTAGAGATGGAGCTAGGACCTGTGCCAGAGAGACCAGCTGCTGATGAAGTTCCACCAGTTTGGCTAAGACATGTGGTAGAAATGTTGAGGCAAGCTCCAGTGCAGCCGCCACCGCCACCACAACCACAAGTACCGGTGAGGCATTATGATAAATTGAGGAAGTATGGGGCTGAGGATTTCTTTGGTACTACAAATCCTGCAGTAGCTGAGAAGTGGTTGGATAGAGTGTAGAGGGTATTTATTCAGTTGCAAGCCACTCCTAAAGAGAAATTTGATTATGCTAGATCCCTTCTGCAGAAAGATGCTTATGATTGGTGGAAGACGGTTCCACATGCCATGGATGATCCACCTACTTTGTCTTATGGTGATTTTCTGAAGGAGTTTGAGCAGAAATATACTCTGAGGGAGTATAAGGATGTCAAGAAGATGGAATTTCTAAATCTAAGACAAGATAACCGGACAGTGACAGAGCATGAGATAGAGTATATCCGGTTGAGTCACTATGCCGGGAAGATTATTTCTGATGAGATTGACTGGTGTAGGAGATTTGAGGAGGGATTGAGGCCCTCTATTATGTGTATTGTTGCTGGTTCTCGGTACCAAGACTTTTCTCAGTTAGTTGCCGCAGCTAGAAGTGTTGAGAGAGCACAGGGTATTGCAGCAGCTGCTACTGACAAGGAGACCAGAGTTAGGAGATCCCAGTTTGAGGCAGGGTCTTCATCTATGAAGAGAGGCCTAGGAAGTTTTATTCCAAGAGTCAATAGGAGGCTGAGGCAGTCAGGTAGATCAATTCAGTATCAGAGGCAGAGATCGAGACCTACAGTTTCTGTAGCGAGTGCTCCGACTCCAGTGGTTGAGAGATCTATTTTACCTACATGTGTCCATTGTGGTAGGGCACATGGGGTGCTTGCTGGAAGACGGGTGGATCAGGAGTATGTTTTAGATGTGGGTCACTAGCTCATTTCATCAAAGATTGCCCTGAGCTACAAGAGGATAGACAGACTGATACTGCAGCTTCTCTACCCAGTGTCAGCAGAGGTGGTCGAGGGGGCAGAAGTTTTAGTAGAGGCGGTCGACTCGGGATCAGTCAAAGAGGAGGTTCGACATTTGGAGGCAATAGGCCAAATGAGGCTGGGTCTTCTCAGAAAGTGTATGTGATACAGAGGCAACCAGATGCTTCAGCAGTTATTGCGGGTACATTTTCTTTATTTGGCATTTCAGTTCTTGCTTTGATTGATCCAGGATCTACTCATTCATACATAAGTCATCTATCTTGCCTGTGTCTGAATTGCATTCGGAGTCCTTAGGATTTGATGTCTTGGTGGCAAATCCTTTAGGACATAGTGTTGTGGTGAGTAAGATGCATCATGATAATTCAGTTGCGGTGCAAGGAGAGGAGTTTTTGGGTGATTTGATTGAAATGCCTTTTAAGGAGTATGATTTGATCTTAGGCATGGATTGGTTGTCTAAGCATGGAGCTGTGGTAAAAGAAGTGTGTTACCTTGAGAACCGATGATGGTAGAAGTGTGATGGTATCTGGTGAATAGAGACAACTTGCATCCTTGTTTGTGTCAGTTGTTGCAGCTAGAAAGTTGATTAGAAAAGGGTGTGATGCTTATCTTGCTCATGTTGTGGATACCAGAGTAGTGGGTTCTCAACTTGATAGTATACCCACAGTTGCTGAATTTCCAGATGTTTGAAGATTTGGCAACATTATTTGTATGGAGAGAAGTGTTTTATCTATACAGATCATAAGAGCTTGAAATATTTGGGTGTTCAGAGGGAGCTGAATCTTCGACAAAGACGATGGTTGGAGCTGATTAAAGACTATGACTGTTTGATTGATTATCATCCTTGTAAGGCAAATGTTGTTGCTGATGCCTTGAGTCGAAAGTCTTTAGCAGGTTTGACTGTTTATTCGCTCTCATTGCTTGTTGAGTTGAGAGCTTTGCATGCTAATTTTGAGCTTTGTGATGATGGTGCTTTGTTAGCTCAGTTGCAATTGAGCCCAGTGTTGTTGGATCAGATAAGGGAGGCTCAATTGGCTGATGAGAAAATTCAGAAAGCTGTGTCAGAATGCCAAAAAGGAGAGAATCAAGATTTCTATATGAGAGATGATGGTAGCCTTTGGTTCGAGGATAGATTGTGTGTTCCTGATGATGCTAGTTTAAGAAAGATTATTTTGGAAGAAGCACATCAATCGGGTTTTGCTATGCACCCTAGGAGTACCAAGATGTATCATGATTTGAAGCTGCATTACTGGTGGTCAGGTATGAAGAGGGACATAGCAGAGTTTGTATCCAAATGTCTCACTTGTCAGAGGGTAAAAGCTGAGCATCAAGTTCCTATAGGGTTGCTTCAACCTTTATCAGTACCTGAATGGAAATGGGAGCGTGTGAAAATGGATTTTGTGTCTGGTTTGCCGCTGACTCAGAAGAAGCATGATGCCATCTAGGTGATTGTTGATCGGTTGACAAAGATAGCTCATTTCCTTCCAGTTAGAATGGACTATTCTCTGGAGAAGTTGGTTGAGCTGTATATCAGTGAGATAGTGAAGTTGCATGGAGTTCTAATTTCTTTGGTGTCTGATTGAGATCCTCGATTTACTTCAAGGTTTTGGAAGAGTTTACATGGTGCTTTAGGTTCTCGATTGCATTTTAGCACTGTTTTTCATCCGTAGACAGATGGGCAGTCAGAGAGAGTGATACAAATTTTGGAGGACATGTTGAGAAACTGTGTCATTAAATTCTCTGGAAGTTGGGACAGATTTTTGCCATTAATAGAATTTTCTTATAACAACAATCATCAATCTAGTATTAAAATGGCACCTTATGAGGCATTGTATGGTAGAAGATGCAGAATGCCTCTATGTTGGAATGAAGTTGGAGAAGGCAATTTGGTTGGTCCTGATTTGATTAAAGAAATGGAAGAGAAAGTGAAGATAATTCAGGATCGGTTGAAAGCAGCTTCAGATCGACAGAAATCTTATTCAGATTTGAAGAGAAGAAACATAGAGTTTGATGTTGGAGATAAAGTATTTCTGAAAGTGTCTCCTTGGAAGAAGATTTTGAGATTTGGCCCAAAGGGAAGCTAAATCCTCGTTTTATTGGACCTTATGAGGTATTGGAAAGAGCTGGACCAGTTGCTTATCGAATTGCTTTGCCGCCTGAGTTGGATAGAATTCACAATGTCTTCCATGTTTCTATGCTGCGGAGGTACAGATCAGACCCATCTCATGTTTTGTCGATTGAATCTATTGAGGTGAGCCCGGATCTGACTTTTGAAGAAGAACCAGTTGCTATTTTGGCACATGAAGTGAAAGAGTTGAGAAATAAGAAAGTACCACTTGTCAAGGTTCTTTGGAAGAATCATACAAAGGAAGAGTCAACTTGGGAGAGTGAGCAAGCGATGCGAAATCAGTATCCTCAACTGTTTCAGACTTGAGACCAGGTAATTTCGAGGACAAAATTTCTGTTTAGAGAGGGAGAATTGTAATATCCCAAAGTATACCCTAAAAGTTTTGGAATATTTATTGTTGTATTTGGATTAAATGTATATGTTTAAATGGAAAGAGAAATGAGGTAAGGGAAGAGTGTATATGTTGTATATATAGTAATATATACAACATATACAAGTCAAAGAAATGGGTGGTCAAAAGAAGAAATAATTAATTTTAATTAATTAAAATGGAAATTAAGTGGAAAGTGGATGATGATATTTGTAATATTATATTAATATAATTGCTTGGTTGAGAACAAAAGAGAGATTGAATGGTTGAGAGAAGAGTTGAGTGTTGACTTTGCTCTTCTTTCTTCATCTTCTTCTTCTTTCTTTGGTTGGCTGACCATCACCATAGCAAGAGAGGAAAGATAGATTTTGTTCATCCAAACTCAAGATTGAAGGATGTTTCAAGTGATCAAGTTGGAATTCTAAGGGTTTTCATCACTTTTGGTAAGTTTTCCACTTGATTCCCATGTTTTCTTTTAAGTTTGTGTTGTGGGTTTGGTGTTTGATTGTTGATGGTATGTGTATATTTGATTATGGTGTATTTGAGGGTGTGTAATCTTCTTGGTATTGATTTTTGGGGTTGGTTGAAGGGAAAGTGTTAGGTTTGGTGGAAGAGTAAGTGTTGTATTTGAGTTGTGTGTATGTGATAGCTGTGAATTGGTGTTTGATTTATATTTTGAATTTTTTTGGTGTTTTTGCAAGTTATTAAGGTTTATGGGTGTGTTTAGTTAAGTTTGTTTGAAGTGGGAAATGGTGGAAGTAAGAGGTTTGTTGGATGTGTTATTGTTATTGCCGGAATCAGGATTTTTGGCCTGACACGCCCATTAGCAGGGTCAGGACTTTAGGCATGTCAATGGTTCTGTTTTCTGGATGGGTGACACGAGCAGTGACACGCCCATATAAACTGAGCGTGTCACAGCTTCTGTGTTGTAGTAGCATTGACACGTCCAGTGACACGCCCATGTCACTGAGCGTGTCATAGCTACTGTGTTGAGGGAGGATTGACACGGCTAGTGACATGCCCATGTCACTGAGCGTGTCAAAGCTTTTGTGTTGTGGTTTTAGGGCACGGTCAGGGACACGTCCGTGTTGTTGAGCGTGTCATGTGTAGAGTTAGCCCTAATTGGTTCTTATCCATATTATCTCATGTGTATGATCACCTTTGGTTTAGGTTTTGAAGAGAGTTGAGTTGCCCTAATCCTAGTGTTGAGGATTCTTGGAAGAGGAGTTTGGTTTTGTGTGAGTTTCTCTTGAGGTAAGTACAAACCCTACATTATTGCATACATTTATATGACTTTGGGACTTAACACATTTTATTGTAAATGTGTTAAGTAATCTATTACATTGTTGATACACTGGATTAATATTATGATTTGCATAATGTGAAAGATATTTTGATCGTTCAAATTATATGTACAATGCAATTGGTTGTGTATACCTTAATGATGAGATGTGATGCCATTGTTGTTGGCTGTAATGATGCAAATGAAATAATTGGGGCATGGTTGCCTAAATGATTATGAGGAAATGAGAATGGAATTTATAATGAAATAATAAAAGAATTGTGTGTCTAATGTGTTATTCACTTTTCAGAGTTTTGTTGTTGGTGGCATGCCTAATAGTAACAATCTCTTGAAGCTAGGTTGGGCTTGATCCTTGAAGCCAAGTTGGGTTGAAGTTTAGCATGCTTAACTCCCCTTGAAGCTTGGTTGGGTCTAATCCTTGAAGCCTAGTTGAGATGTTACAACCCGTGAAGCTAGGTTGGGTTTGGTTCTTAAAGCCAAGTTGGGTTGATGCTTAGCATGCTTTGCTCCCCTTGAAGCTTAGTTGAGCCTAATCCTTGAAGCCTAGTTGGGATAATGATAAATGTGATAATTAAACCAAAACATTAACTCTGAAAGTTAAATGGCATATTAGTTTCTTTTGGGCCCATGCTTGTCTTTGTTTAAATGTGATTCATGAATGGTAAAACAAAATAAATAATATGATTTAATGTAAGGTTTGAAATATGATATATGAATGTGTGACATTAGCATTACATTAAAGCATATTGTTATTGTGGTTTGTACCACTAAGCCTATGGCTTAGCGCGATTGTGGTTCATCGCGCAGGTGACAAGGTAGAACTTGAGAGTTCAACTAGACCGAGTCGAGTCTAGACTTTGAAGTGTTGATTGTGGGCTTAAAGATCAGAGACAAACTGCCAAACATGTATAAATTTTATGTTTTGTAAACATGGATTTTGATGTATTTATATATGTAAATACCACTACATTTTCAGCTGCATAATGAATAAATGTTTTATCTAGTATAGTTTATAATATAATTTGAATGTTTTAAGTTTTCTTATAATGTTGTTAAATTGAAAGATTGGTTTGCTTATTATAAACCGTGGCACTCCTGTATTCGGTATACATATATTTCAGGTGTAGTAGTATGTAGTGTGCGTATACGGGGTATAGGGGTATTACATTAAGTTTATGTTTTTGAAGAATATATTCTTTGTAAGTTATAAAGACTCTTTGGACAAGTTGTATAATAAGGGTTTTATATGTGTTTTGATACATATATGTAAATGTATAATTTTTTTTGAAAAAATATGAAGAAATTGAGAAGTATTTGGGATAACGTGTGATTCGTTTTATTGGGAATGTTTCTTTCACAAGTTGTGAACTGTTGAATTTTTGGGATGTCCTAATTATGATAAAACTCTGGCGAATTTTTTCCAGAGATTTTTATGTAATTTACTTTTTTTGGAACCTATAATTTATAAAGAATATTTTAGTTATTATTTAATTATACATTATAAAGTATTTGAGATTTTAGATATGAAACATTTATGCACTATATACACATATTTTATATATAGTGGATGTATGTATTATACGTATGTAAGGTTTAAGGGTGTTACAGTTATTTTGGTATATAAGGTTCTCAACCTAAGTGGGTTGTTAGAGAGAGAAAATGGAGATTTAAAAAAAATAATTTTTAATTGTAATACATGCATTGACACTGGCAATTTATCTAATCCCTGTTGTGGCAATGTCCGTTCGACGTAATGAATATGAGTTGAGTTGGCGTCTGGGTTATATAGATTAGAGTGGCACAATAGAAACTTCATTTTGGAGATTATGGATTAAGAATTTTTGAAACTTTTATTTGAAATTAAGATTCATAGTTAATTCAATTGATGAATAAGTGAAATTAAGAAAAATAATCTAGGAAATAATTTAAGATATGAAATAAAACGTGATATTGTTTAAATTTTTGGATAAATCTAGGAATGTTAGATAAGTTTAAAAATTTAATGGAAAGTTATTTTATATGTTAGAATCCAACGTATAAAAATTCATAATTTTTAAATATGTATTTCTAATTAAGAAAAATAGAAGAACATAGATTGTTGGAACACTTCCAACAACTTAGAATCTGCAGAAATTTAGAAACATATTTAAAAGATATGGCAAACCAACCCATAAAAATCTGAAAATTTACATAAAATATAAAATGTATTCCTAGAATATATGGTTAAAATTTCATGAATTGTTATTAAGGTTTGTACCTAAAAAAAATGGATAATCCAGTGCTAGCAGAAGAATTAAGAGAGAGACAGATTTTATAGGATTGGAAGACTTAATTTTTAAATATAGTAAATCAGCTTGGAAAAATATTAAATATTAAATATAAATACATTTATGTGTCAAGTACACATGGTTAAAAGTTTACAATATTTTATAAAGAATTTGTGAGGAATCTAAAAATTGAAAGTGAGATTGATATGAAACTGAGGAAGTTATGTCATTTTGTGTAAGTAAGTAATAAATTAATTTCATGAGACAAATGAATGAGGAAAATTATAAGAATTCATATACGGATGGGTAGAAGTATGAAGAAGGAATATGGAGTTTTTAATAAGTTAGAACCAAGAGATCATAATTAAAAATCAAAGAGACAAATGGTATACGATAGTGAATTGTGTATTAAGGAAAAATGATGCATGACTTGGGATTTGAGTATGTAAAATTAAGGTATCTAAATGGATGATGTTAATTAGTTTAATGAAATAAATTAGTGTTGTTTAAATGTAAATGTTATGATCTTAAGATTGGGAATGTGACATGGATAAGATTTGGTGAGGTTCATGTTGTGTGTTGTATTATGTGAAATTTGAATTATTTTTTTAAAAATGGGTTTCCATAATTGTGAAAGTGAGGTGTTTTGATGTTATATTAATATATAGATAATGTTTATAAAGTTAGATGTAGAAAATGAGATTAATAGAATAAAGTTTAAGTAAAGTAGTAAGTTGAAAATTTGGAGTTGTAAGGGAATTTCGTGAAGATTGCTTAGATATTGATAGTTTAATATTTAATAAGCATGTGAGTAATTTTGAATGAGTAATATTATTTATGAAAGTATCATGTAATGTATAATGTGGTTAATAATATAGAAACTAGATATGAAATAAAGAGAAATGATTAAGAAAGTGGTAATATATATGAATAGTATGGTAAGTGTATGGAAAATGTGAGAGAGAAGTCACAATAGAAATGTGACTAACATTTATAAAAAAAATGATGAATAAGGATAACTTATTTATTATATAAGAATGAGAAATGATAATATTCTATGAAATGTGATAAATGTTCAATTTTTAAAAAACAAATTGAGTATAATTGTGTGATTTTGTGTATACACATATATGATATGTGTGGATAATTTAAAAATATGAAAAATATTTAAAATGTGAAATAATATGAATTTGTTAGATGAAGGTGATCATGATAAGGTTGATCACCTAGAAATTGTAACAATATGATGTAATGTGAAAGTCATCAAGTATTGAGTTGATCATTTAAAGGTGTGAAAATGTGTTATTGAAGTATTATGGTATGTTTGTAACCCTATATAATTACTTATTTGATTTAAGAAGGAGAAATTGGTAAAAAAAATTTATTGAATAAGTTGAGATATAATTGGTAATTATTAGTAAATGAATTTTAAAATTGGAAAGGGAGTTTTTGTTGAATAATTGTATAAAATTAGTATATATATATGAGTTGTTGATGATAATGTGAATGGATCATGTGTTTAGGCTAATAAAAATAAGTGGATAAGGATCACTTGTCTTAAAACATAATTGATATGCGTTTACTCTTCGTGTAGTAATAGTTTAAAGAACAAATATGTGATTTTCAAATGCCACGGGTGTGTGACAATTGAGACATGGGTGTGATATCGAGATAAGAACTATGTGAGAAAGAATTGTAATGAAGGCGGTGTTTACTTGTAACGCACATGTGTGGGCTTAAGATAATATAACTGTAAAATACATTTAATGAGATTGATAGTTTTGCTTCATAAGATACAAGCAAGATTTGTGGTTGTATATTTGGACTCATAACCTTATTTTAGAAATTTATTTGTGACCATAGACAATGTGGAAATATAAGAGAATTGTGAAAATATGATGAGTTATAAATGATGTGTAAGGAAAGTGATGTTATAAATATGGCAACTACAAGAAATTTGAGAAAATGATGTTTAAAGTGAATGAAGCTAGGGGAAATAAATATTATTTGTAATGAGAAATTCAAAGAGAATTAAGATCTAAGAATAAGTTTGACCTAACAGAGTTAGGTCATAAATTGAAACAAGATGATAAATTTTAAAATAGGCTAAAGGTTGGTCAGAATAGAATAAAACTGTAATGGTCATATTGTGATAGTTAGATCAATTAATCTGAGTGTGGAAGTTACAAGTAATTATTGAGATTTAATATATATAATTGTATTAAGAATGTGAGAGATATATGACAATATGGATAATGCAGTGTTTTGATATGTTTATGCATATGAAAGGAGCTAAGTTATATTAGTGTAAATAATTATAAGAGAAAAATGTTAATTATAATATAATTGGAATGAATATATATGTTGGATTGATGAATAACCTATGAGAATGAATCTTTATAAGGAAAAATAAGATTTTGTGGTTGTATAATGTTGATATTAAATTAATATGTGGTAATTGTGTAAAGAGTAGGAACAAATTGAAGATTTTCAAAATTATTGTGTTCAGACATATTAATTTGATTTGGAAGTTGTTATCATTTATAGTTTTTACCAATAACTATTCATAAATATAAGCAAGGTGGTAATTAAACAGAGATATAATTCTTGTTATGACTATGATGACGGAATAGTCAATGTTAAGATATAAGTTATTAATATTTGAATTTAAGGTTATGAGAGTATATATATATATTAAGATAATGAAGTGATCAAATATCTTGAGTGTAATATATGTGTGGTGCATATATACTAAAGAGATGAACTAAGTTGTTTAATGACAATTCGGTTAAAGATATGATAATCTGTTATGACTGTTTGATTAACTGGAAAGTGAATGATGAGTTATGAATTATGAATAGTAATTGAGAATGACTCTAAGGGGGAGAGGAGAAATTATGTAATTTGATGAAATAATAGTTTGATAAGATGATTAATTTCTTATAAGATTGTAAGATTTTATTTTAATTTGGATGATTTGTTACCGTACAAAATAATTTTGAGGACGAAAATATTTAAGGGGGAGAGAATTATAACATTCGAAATTTTTAAAAATTTAAAAAATAAATTAAAATTAAATTGGATAAATTAAATATATTATTTAAATGGAGAATGGAAGAATTTTAAGTGAAAAAGTGGAACGCATATGTGAGATATATGCAAAATATACATAATATAAAAGTCAATAAAAAGTCAACTCTTTTAAAAGAAAAGTCAAAGTCAAGTGGCATTTTGGTAATTATACTTTAAAAATTAAAAATTATTTAAATAATTTTAAAATAAATTATTTTGGATGGAAGAAGTAATTTTAGGGTTTTTTATTAAATAAATAAATAATTAATTAAAAATATAATTAAATATAATATATAGAATACATATAAGGTGTGTTTGATGTGTATATGAGATATACATTATATGTCCATATGAGTATTTATATACATTAAATATACATAATATATATATATTGTATGAATATGTACACAAAAGTATATGTAATTTTATACCCTTAATTTTGGCTGTAAGCTAGTTCGATCCCAATTTAAAGAGTCCACGCCGAATTCGGTCCAATTTTAAAAGCTTAAACCTAGTTTATAGCTTTGATTTAGGTCGGTACAATTTTTAAAGGACTAAAATGGGTTTAATTAAATATTAAAATCCAATGACAGATTGGTACAAGCCCTAAAGCACATATTTTGTCAAAACAACATGCCAATTCACCCAAGGCACTTGCCTATGGCGAATTGGAGTGTACAATTCTCCATAGGCAGGGCCTAGGGGGAATTGGAGTATCCAATTCGCCACAGGCAAGTGCCTAGTGTGAATTGGACACTCCAATTCCCCCAGCCCATCGCCTATGGCGAATTGGAGTGCCCAATTACCATAGGCACTTGCCTGTGGTGAATTGGACACTCCAATTCGCCCTAGTCCATCACATCTGCCAAATTGGAGTGTCTAATTCACCACAGGCCACTAATTTGACCATTTTGATTAGTTTTGATTAATTTGACTTTGTCTTAGCCATTGGATCAAGTGTATTAGGGTTTTGACTTTGTCTTAGCCATCGGATTCAAGTGTATTAGAGTTTTGGGTTAAACCTAATTATGCCTATAAATATTGATATTTAACATTAAAGAGGGGGTGGAAGTATCAATAATAGGCAGTTAACAATTAAGAGTGATCTAGTAACATTCGTAATCAACAAGGGTTAGCAACAATCGTTATTAGCAAGGGTTGGCAATTATCAAGCAGTGAACACAACAACGAATAGGAGCCACTAAAGTTGAGAAATAAGCAACCAAAGCGAAGTAACTTGAGTAAGCAAAAGCTTTAAACCACCAAACCAGAAGGCAGAACACGTCTATCTTCAACTTGTTTCAACCAAGATTTTACAAGTTCAATCAACGTGAAATATTGGCAGAGCCAACGACGGAGGTTTTCTATCTTTTATCTAATTCGTTTTAAGTTTACAACAAATCAATCCTTTTATTTCATTATTTTATTTTCGTTTATATTTCTTTGTTTTGCTTCATTATTTCATTGATAAAAAAATCCAGTAGCCTCACTTGAAGTATAATCAAATGAAACATGATTTGTCCAATGGTTAATTATTTTCTATGTTTACTATCCATTAAGCTACGTTCAACCGTTTAATTAATTTTCAAAACAACTTGTTTAGACTAATTTCAAACCATCACAGTAGCAAAAATAAGTTTTTAAAACCCTAAAAAGTTCAATAATCAGTTTCTAATAATAAAATCCTAAAACATACTTTAAATACCAAACCCTAAAATCAAATTTTCAAAAGTAAAATCCAAAACTAGTTTTTAATCCCAAATTCCTTAAAAACCCTAATCTTGTCTTTCTAAACCTAAAAACCCTAATCTTGCTTTCCTAAACCTAAAAACTCCAATCTTGTTTTCTAAAACCCTAAAATCCTATTCTTTATCTTAAAAAACCCTAATTTAGTTATTAAAGTTGTAAAATCCTAATTTTATCCTAGAAAACTTAATTTAAGATTTTTTTTTATATTCATTGCTTTATTTAGTTTTAGATTTGATTATGTAATTTGTTATATGTTTTTATGGATGATTTACTTGAATTTTCATGGTTGGTTTATTTAATTTATGATGAATGAATCGATGGATGTTTTCTTTATTATTGTTACTGATTTATTTTGGTATTAATAATGTAAGAGGTATATTTCCACTTTGTGGGTACCTCATTAGTTAAACCTTATGTAATTTAAATTATTTCATATTTTGGGATTAATATAAAGGACACGCTTCCACTTTTTGGTGGGTGTCCTATTTAGTTTTAGACATTGGCCGATGTAAGGACATATTTTCATCCTCAGATTGGTGTCCATTTATTTATTTTATTTGGACATTACTTTGTTTATTAATACAATGATGCTTTAATTTTAATTATCATATGCAATATGGATTATATCATGATAATTAAGAATTTTATAATATTTGGACCTAAAAAGGATCTCGGTTCAAATGAACCAGGTATTATGGGGGTGCTAGGTCATTCTCACATTCTCCACACATACATAACTTTTCGAACCCATTAGGCGGTTGGGGATTCCTTAGAAATCGAGTCATCCACCCCTTTCTTTTCCAGGTCCATCAGGGTGCCAACTCTATTTTCTTTGGGTTTAGACTCGTGCTGTCTAAGGCCTTAAGCCTAACAGTGCCAAAGTTGCAAGAACCATTCCATATAGGATTGGGAGCGAAAATCCCTGCTCATAGTGGCAACTCCACTGGGGATAAGAGAAGTTGATTCCGTTGGTTTTTATATTATTTTATTCTTTCTTGTTATGATATTGTCCATTGCATCATTTAGTTTACATTGTGTGCATGAGTTAGGATGCTTGTGTTATCCGAGTTATGTTATGTAAAGGATACCATACTTTCACTCAAGGAACAGAGATCGAGCATGGCATAACCACTCATAACCTTGTATCTTTGGGCATATACTTGCTATTGGAGCCTAAGCTTTTCAACCCAAAGGCTAAAGCCCATATAGTTGGCCTAGTTATTTTCCTTAGGTTCTTACCCAAATGCTTGCTCTTTGACTATGAATGATATATCTTGGTTTGAACCATGGCTTATTTGGTTTGTTCTTTTCCTAATATGACCTAGTTACATTGTAAGCCCAAAATAATTTTTAAGCCCAAAAATAATTTTTAAGCCCAAAAAAACCAAAATTATTTTTAAAACTTTTCAAGATAGTCTTTGGACATGAAAGCTTTTTTTCAAGATGGCCCACAAATTCTTTTACCTTATAGCCCAAAATCAAAAGCCCCAAAATCTATTTTCCAGTAAATCTTTTTATAGGCTTTGAAATAAAACCATTTTTCAATGGGCTTACAACTAGCTAGATCACTTATGGAATACTTAAAATCAATTATGGGCCTAGTTTACACTAAGACCTATTTTTCATGGGCTTGTTTGAAGCATGAATCAATAGTTGTTTTTCCAAAATAGGAAATCCATTTATGATAAACTTTTTAAATTAGTTTTAATCTAGTATAGCATAAAAGCTATCCTTTGTTGACCAATGGATTAATGCTCAATTAATGGGAGTTATCATGGACCGACTTCTAAATTTGAAAATTCAACTACTAGCTAAACCGTCCAAGAGAATTGCTTGAAAATAAGATGCCCCATGTTGGTATTTTGTTGGCCATACACCTAGAAAAAGAGACTTGTCATTCGTGTGTGGATGTTATAAGGTTGAAAAGAACATCCTTACTATTGTTGTCTATTTGATTGTGCATCCATGCATTCATGCATACATGCATTGCATCTCATATCATTGATCTTTTTTGGCTCATAGCCCTGGAGTACAGCAGTTCAAAAGCCTACGACAATCCAATATAAGTCGGTGACATAGAATCCAGCAACGACTTAGTCACTTTTTCACCAAAAGCAATGAATCCTGAGCAAGTTCAGAAGATGGAGGCTGACACACTCAATACCAAGATGGAGGAACTAAAGGGGGTCCTGGCTGAGACCATGAAAAGCCAACTGGTTCTAATATTTGAAAACCCTGCCGAAGCATCTGCTAGTACCCAGAAGCAGAAAGACAAGGGAAAGTCTAAGGTTAGTGAAGTAGTCCTCGATGATGACAAGATGGATGATGACTATTGGGCTTAGTATTTTAAGAACCTCAACATAAGCAAAAAGAACCAAATGTTATAGAGAAATTAACTATTGAGAAGACTGAGACTTTTGATATTGAGAAGATGATTGTTGATTTGGAGAAGATGTTTGAGAAGAAGCTAAAGGTTGAAGAGGTGTTAGAAATTGACAAGCTATTTGAAGATGATGAAGGAATCCCTCTCAAATTCAAAATGCCTACTTTTGCTAAGTACTTCATGCTTAAGCACTATATCACTACTGTGAGCGGGGATTTTCGCCCCCACTCCCTGTGGAATGGTTCTTGCGACTTCGGCACTGTTTAGGCTCGGGGCCTTAGAGAACACGGACCTAAGTGCGGAGAAAATGGAGTCGCCATCCGGACGGACAGGGAAAAAGAAAGGGGTGGATGACTCAATTCCTAAGGAATCCCCAACCCCCTAATGGGTTTGGAAAGTTGGGTACGTGTGGGGAAGGTGAGAAATGGCCCAGCACCCCCACAACGCCCGGTTCATTGGAACCGGGCTCCTTTACAGGTCTTAATATTATAAAATTCTTAAATATAACAATATTATCCATACTACACATAATAAAAAGAAAGCATCATTATATTAAAATCAAAGCAATGTCCAAACAAAACAAAACAAATAAATGGACACCCATCCAAGGATGGAAACATGTCCTTACATCACATGCCTAGATAGGACATCCACCAAAAGGTAGAAACATGCCCTTTACAAAGGTTCTAAAATAGAAAAGAAAATTAAATTACATGATGTTTAACTAATGAGGTACCCACCAAGTGGAAACATACCTCTTACAACTTTTGGAAGTCTAAATTGATTGATAAAAGTAAATAATCATCCATAATAAATAAATCATTCATCAAAAGTATTAACCAAAATATAAAACAAACATCCATCCATGATAAATTAAATAAATCAAGTATTAAAATTAAATAAATTAAAGCATAAGAAATCAATCAAGGTATAAATAAATATGGAATTGAATAAAACAAATAAAAGTTCAAGTATAGCTACTATTTCTATTTAGGGTTATTTATCTCATGTGTTAAGGTTTTGGAAATTCTAAAGTTTAAGCTACTATGACTTTTTAGGTAATTAAAATAGATTAGGTTTTATGTTTTTTAAAGGTTGGCAAGACACTTTGATTAAACAAATTAAGATTTGAATGATGAAATAATAAAACTTGAGTTTTAAACACTTTTGAAATATTTTTAATTCATGATTTTAAAATAGTAAATTGAGCTACTGTAGCTTTTTTGAGTTTTTTATGTTTTTATGTTTTTTATGTTTTAAAGGGTTTAAAGTTTAGAAAAAGTTAGGGTTTAAGGTTTTAAAGGGTTAGGGTTCATTATTTTAGGTTTAAAAGATGATTTTTGGATTTTAGGCTTTGAAATTGGGGTCTCGGCTAAAGGATAATTTTTAGGGTTTTAAATAGCAATTTGATATTTTATGAGGTTTTATGAACTTAAACACATGGATTTAAGTTTTTATAAGTAGAAAAGATGTTTTTTAAGGTTTTTTGAGTGAAAAAGAACCTAATTTAAAATTTTAATAGAAACAGAATTTTATTTTTGTTTGGTAGAAAAATATGTTAAATAGGTGTTTTAAGGTTTTTAAGAAGAAAAAATAACAATTTTAAGTCTTGTTAGAGAAGAAAGTCACGTTTTTAATGTTCTAAACTTGGAAAAATTAAATTAAAACTCTAAGATTTTTTATTTAAAAAAATTAAATTTTATAGATTTGGCTATTGTAAAACATAAATCAAAAGAATTAAAACATACCTTCTTTTGTTGATTCTCCAAAAAATAACTCTTCTTGGATGAACTAGCTCCAAAGACAAGCTTTGATTGCCTCTTTTCTTCCCCCTTTTTCGTGCTACTGCTGCTATAAATATCAATTGAATTGAGTTTTCCCTTTCCTTCCTTGATTTGGTTTCAAAACCTAAAGCTATCATGAAAAGTTTTTCCTCCCTTGATTTGGTTTAATTGGTCCTTATTTATAGTGGTTTTTAGGTTCTTTATTCCTAATTAATTAAGGTAAGTAATAATAATAATAAAAGAAATTAAAATCTAATTGGATTAGAATTCTAAAAATTGCAGCTGAAAAATTTGCGCTGGCAAAAATTCTGGCGACGGGCCCGTGGGCGTGCCAGCCCGCAGGAGCCTGCGGGCGAGCCACTGTTGGCCCGACGGGCCGCGCGACCACTTTTCCCTGCCGATTTTTTCCGACTCCGATTTTTATTTTTATTTTTAATTTTTATTTGTTTATTTTCATTGGTTTAACTCATTTGACCTTTTATCAGTAGAGAATAACTGGTTGTTCCATTTTTACGAATTTTAGGTCTTTACCCACCAAAAATATATCTTTATCTATTAGAAACTATGTCTTTTACCTAGGAACATGGATCTTTATCCATTGGAGATTGGGTCTTTACCCGTAAAAATGGATCTTTATCCATTGGAGGTCGGGTCTTTACCCTTGAAATATGGATCTTTATCCATTTGAAATCGGGTCTTTACCCTTGAAACAAGGATCTTTATCCTTCGAACTTTGGGTCCTTACCCTTTGAAACATGGATCTTTATCCATTGAAAATCGGGTCTTTACCCTTGAAACATGGATCTTTATCCATTGGAAATCGGGTCTTTACCCTTGGAACATGGATCTTTATCCATTGAGATCGGGTCTTTACCCTTGAAAATGGATCTTCATCCTTTGAGATTGGGTCTTTACCCTTAAAAATGGATCTTCATCCTTTGAGATCGGGTCTTTACCCTTGAAAGTGGATCTTCATCCTTGAGATCGGGTCTTTACCTTTAAAAATGGATCTTCATCCTTTGAGATCGGGTCTTTACACTTAAAAATGGATCTTCATCCTTTGAGATCGGGTCTTTACCCTTAAAAATGGATCTTCATCCTTTGAGATCGGGTCTTCACCCTTAAAAAATGGATCTTCATCCTTTGAGATCGGGTCTTCACCCTTGAAAATTGGATCTTCATCCTTTGAGATCAAGTCTTCACCTTTGAAAATGGATCTTCATCCTTTGAGATCGGGTCTTCACCTTGTCTTCAGCTCTTTTAGCTGGATTGGACTTTTGTCTTTTGCACCTTCATTCTTTTGAGAGTTCTATTGTTCCATTCTTTTATTCTTTCTTTTTGCAAAGATTTAGTTATTTTTAATTGGACCTTATATCCTCTCCTTGCCCCCCTACGTGGCAAAATATTTGTAAGTGGGTTTATAAATATTTGGTATATAAACCCAAAAAAATTGAAAAGGAGAAACTTTGCCCCCTGTGTAGGCTCAAACCAAAGATTTTTTCCATGCAAGCTTTGATTGATATTTTTGCCATCTTGTTCTTCGCATAAGCACGCATTTCTTCTCTTTGCAAGCTTACTAGAGGTTTCTCAAGCAATAGGCTTTCTATGCCCCCCCCCTGATTTGATATCTTCTTTTGATTGCTTGCTGTTCATTTTGACAAGGAATAGACAACACAAGACAAGAAAGTGTGATGTGACATGCTCATGTATGCATGATATGCATGAATAATACTTACAGTCGTTCCATCGACTCACAGACCGAGGTGATCAGCAGAAGTGTTCTCATTGGTTCCGTTTTGATGCTTGTTAAAGTCTTGCATTGGAATGATCGAAAGCTTTGCATTTGTGGCTTTTATCTTCAAGTTGATGAAAACATGAGTGGTGGAGATCCCAAGTTGCAGAGTCAGGGATTCATCTATTTCAAGCTATATTTCAGCATGTCAGTTGGTAGTTTCTTCATAACTTTGCCAATAATAATTTTCTTTGCTCAATGTGTCCTTTGGAGGTTCAACATACTTCCCTTAACTTGAAGGCTTTGTTATGACAAAACATTTTTTTTTTGAAATTTTCAAATTTTTCATTTTGAAATCAAATGTTGGCTTTGCCAAATCAATTTTAATATACCTCAGGACTTGATTTTCCAAATTAACATATCTATAACATGACAACCCTAGTTACCGTACTAAACTCGGGGATTGTTTCTACTTAAGCAAGAATTGTTGCACTTCAGATAGGCACATACACATTACTTGCCCAAAGGTCTCTATATCATTTGCATACTTATCCAAACTATCTCCACTAATAGACTCTACCTACCAAGAGAGATCAACAGGTCTTTGATAGGCTTAAAATGGGGTATATGAGGGAAACAGGCTTAAGTGAAGGCCATTTTGAGATTGGAGCCGGTGTAACACAATGGACAAACCTTCACACTACAAATTTCTTTTTGGAATTTTAAGCAGCTTGGAGGCAACCTTGCTAGACTCCAAATTTCTTCTATCTTCTTAGCATTAAACTGGATATTGACTAGGACAGTTTTTTTTGTTTTTGCCCTTGCATAAAGTTTAAGACCAAAATTTGTTTCTTTTCTTCTTCTCCCTTTTCTTTCTTTTCATTTTTCTTACTCTTCCCTTTCTTTGTCTTTTTGTCCTTCTTTCTTGTTGGACCACAGAACTTTCAAGAACTGTGTGGTCTTCCTCCTTTTCTCCAATTTTAATTGAATCTTTGGTTGGGTTGGACCAACTCAAAAAAAGGTCTTTATGAACCAAATAGAAGCCTTTTACTGCTTTAGGTAAAAGATAACTCAGTTGGCTTTATGAACTGCCTTTTTAGGTTTTATCTTTTTTTTTTCTTCTTTTTCTTCTTTTTTTTTCTATTCTTTTTTTTTTCTTTCTTTTCTTTTTCTATTCTCTCTTTTTTTTTCTTTTTGTTTTTTTTTCTTTTTTTTGGTTCTAGCTCAAACATAGTTGTCTTGTTTGTACCAACTTGGGCTTCCAATAATGGATGAGTGGAGTAACATAAATCTTCTTTAATAGGGATAAATCATTTATTACTCCAATGTTGATGTTGTCTTGCAGATATTGAGGGAACTTCAACTACCCTTAGGGTCTTGAAAACGTCCACTATCTTTATGGTCTTGAGAACTTCAACTATCTTTATGGTCTTGAGAACTTCAACTATCTTCATAGTCTTGAGAACTTCAATTATCTTCATGATCTTGACTAATCATTGCATTTTTTTATCTTCTTGCCTATTCATCTTAGTGATCATAAGACTTGTCAAAAGTATCACAACAGCTCAAGGTAGGTTGTTGAGATTATATGCCAATGAAAAGAAAGCTAAAATTTTATGAAGGCTCATAGGGACAACTAGGGATTAATATTTAATTGGGTGGATACTAGTTGTTGGCTAATCAAACAATGCCTAGGTCATTTCTCCCTTAAATAAGCAGAGTTCAATTTCGCCTCAAAAGTTTGTCAAAGCATGTTCTAAGACTGATTAAGACCTAGACAAAGATAATTATGTAGGAGCCCTCTCTAAGTAAGCATACACAACTCAATGCTATAGAGTAATTCCCTCATCTAGTAAAGTCATTCGAGTCATGATGCCTAGACACATTAATTTATAAACATCAAGCTAAATTCCTCATTAGCTGAGCACTTAAATGAACAAAGACCAAAAAAAATTTTGATGAAAGTAATTTATTCAAACAACTTTAAATTTGAAAAACACGATTGTTCCAATTTAAATATTAAAGAAAGTAAAATTGAAAAGCAACATTCAAGCTAAGGAAAGTTTGTTGAGTTTAAGCTTCTTTTTCTTTCATATCTTCAATATCCCCATCTTAAAAGGATGATAAAACAAAATCTTCTTCCAATCCTTTTCCCACCATAAAGGTTGCTGGTGGTGGCACTCTTCCAAATTTAGGCAAAGGGTTATCTTTGGTATTGGGCTTATCCGGCTCGGGTAGCTTGCCACTATCAATCAGGTCTTGAATCTCATGCCTTAGACGAGCACATTTATCTGTTTCATGCCCTCGCATTTGATGAAATTGACAGAAGGCCTCGGCATTGAAGTTTGGTGGCAGTGGACTATATAGAGGTTGAGGAGCTAATGGTTGTAACAACCCTTTCTTTTGCAGTTTGCTAAAAACCCAAGATAAAGGTTTCCCCAATTCTGAGAATTGTCTTTTATTCCCTTGACCGGTTACATTAACATCAACTTCTTTTTGTTTGCTTTGATTGTTAGGCTGGTTGTTCCCTTTCTCATTCCTTCTTATTGAAAAGTGATTCTTCTCCCTTTCCCATTCTTCAATTTGTAGACCAGCTTGGAGAAGATCTTTGAAGTCTCTTATAAGGGTGTGAGACATCCTTTCGCGGAGATTGGGCAGGACACCTCTCACGATCATCCTTATTTGATCAGATTCATCGGGCCTTTTCTTGAGCAAAGCAGCCTTGTTTCTCCATCTCTTGACATAATCTACAAAATTCTCATTCGGTCATTGCCTAATGGACTCCACTTCCATCAAGGTAACTTCCAACTCAACATTATATCCATATTGTTGGATGAAGGCTTTGTAAAGTAAATCCCAGCTCTTTTGTGTTTATCATCTAAGGTATTGAACCAATTTTGGACAATAGGGTCCAATGAGAGCATAAAGTACCTTAGGGTTTGAGCCTTAGTAGCTCGAGCAGATTGCATGGTAGTGATATATTGCTTCACATGGAGATGGGGATTTTCGGTGCCATTGTACTTAGCAAAGGAAAGCATCTTGAACTTATAAGGGACCTCTTCATCTTGTTCAAATAACTTGTCGATCTCAGACACCTCTTCAGTTTTCAATTTCTTCTCAAATCAGCTATCATCTTTTCAACATCGGATGTTTCGGTCTTTTCAATAGTTACCTTCTCAACAACCTTTGGCTCCTTTTTATCTTGAAGATCTTGGTAGTATTGAGCCCAATCATCATCATCAATGATCACCTTCTCATCATCACAAGCCACTTCATTAACTTTAGTCTTCCCTTTGTCCTTTGGTTTCTTAGTGCTAGCAGATGCCTCGGCATGATTCTCTAAGATTGCAGTCAATTGGTTATTCATGGTCTCAGCTAGGGCCTCTTTGATTTCTTCCATCTTGGCATTGAGGGCTTCATCCACCATTCTTTGAATTTGTTCGGGCTCCATTGTCGTTGAGCAAGTGATTGAGTCGTTGCTAGATACTTCGTCTCCAGCGTAGATCAGATTGTGGTAAGCTTTTGAACTTTCATAATCCGAGGCTGTGAGCCAGAGAGGACCAATGATATGAGATGCAAATGCATGTATGCACAAACAATTAAGAACAAATTAGGACATTCCTTCCATCCTTATAACATCCACACACGAATGGCGAGTCTCTTTTCCTAGGTATATGGTTAACAAAATACCAACATAGGGCATCTTGTTTTCGAATAATTCCCTCGGACGTTTTAACCAATAGTTATATTTTCAAAAATGGAAATCAATCCATGATAATTCCCATTAATTAGGTTTTAATCCATTCAACAAACTAAAGTAGCTTTTATGCTATGTTGGATTAAAACGAAATTAAGAGGTTTATTATAAATAGATTTCTCACTTGAAAAAGTAACTAATGATTCATGCCAAAATCAAGCCCATGGTTAATTTGTTCTTAGTGTAAACTAGGCCCACAATTGATTTTTGGTATTTCATAATTGACCTAATTATTTTTGCAAGCTCTTTGTAAAAAATGGTTGGGTGAAAATAGTTTTGTTTCTAAGCCCATTGTAAAAGATTTTAGAAAAATGGATTTTGGGCTTAGTTTTTGGGCCATGGGTCAAAGAATTTTTGATTTGTTTTTAGAAAAGTCTTATGTCCAAACACCATTTTGAAAAGTTTTGAAAAAAATATTGGTCTTTTGGACTTAAAGAAAAATTTATTTTGAGCTTGCAAATGTACTTGGGTCATATTAGAAAAAGAGCAAACCAAATAAGCCATGATTTAGACTAAGATAAACTAACTATAGTCAAACAACATGCATTTGGGGTAAAAACCTAAGGAAAGTAACTAGGCCAATTACATGAGCTTTAGTCTTTGGGTTAAAAGGCTTAGGTTCCCATAGCAAGTATATACCAAACGGTACGAGGCTATGAGTGGTTATGCCATGCTCGATCTCCATACCTTGAGTGAAAGTATGGTATCCCTTACAAAACATAACACGGGTAACACGGGCGTCCTAACTCACGCACATGATGCAATCTAGGATGATGCAATGGATAATATCATTATAAGAAAGAATAGAATAATATAAAGACCAATAGAATCAACTTCTCTTATCCCCAGTGGAGTCGCCACTGTGAGTGGGGATTTTCGCCCCCACTCCCGGCGGAATGGTTCTTGCAACTTCGGCACTGTTTAGGCTCGGGGCCTTAGAGAACACGGACCTAAGTCAGGAGAAAATGGAGTTGCCATCCGGATGGACAGGGAAAAAGAAAGGGGTGGATGACTCGATTCCTAAGGAATCCCCAACCCCCTAATGGGTTTGGAAAGTTGGGTACGTGTGGGGAAGGTGAGAGATGGCCCAGCACCCCCACAACGCCCGGTTCATTGGAACCGGGCTCCTTTACAGGTCTTAATATTATAAAATTCTTAAATATAACAATATTATCCATACTACACACAATAAAAAGAAAGCATCATTATATTAAAATCAAAGCAATGTCCAAACAAAACAAAACAAATAAATGGACACCCATCCAAGGATGGAAACATGTCCTTACATCACATGCCTAGATAGGACATCCACCAAAAGGTAGAAACATGCCCTTTACAAAGGTTCTAAAATAGAAAAGAAAATTAAATTACATGATGTTTAACTAATGAGGTAACCACCAAGTGGAAACATACCTCTTACAAATTTTGGAAGTCTAAATTGATTGATAAAAGTAAATAATCATCCATAATAAATAAATCATTCATCAAAAGTATTAACCAAAATATAAAACAAACATCCATCCATGATAAATTAAATTAATCAAGTATTAAAATTAAATAAATTAAAGCATAAGAAATCAATCAAGGTATAAATAAATATGGAATTGAATAAAACAAATAAAAGTTCAAGTATAGCTACTATTTCTATTTAGGGTTATTTATCTCATGTGTTAAGGCTTTGGAAATTCTAAAGTTTAAGCTACTATGACTTTTTAGGTAATTAAAATAGATTAGGTTTTATGTTTTTTAAAGGTTGGCAAGACACTTTGATTAAACAAATTAAGATTTGAATGATGAAATAATAAAACTTGAGTTTTAAACACTTTTGAAATATTTTTAATTCATGATTTTAAAATAGTAAATTGAGCTACTGTAGCTTTTTTGAGTTTTTTATGTTTTTATGTTTTTTATGTTTTAAAGGGTTTAAAGTTTAGAAAAAGTTAGGGTTTAAGGTTTTAAAGGGTTAGGGTTCATTATTTTAGGTTTAAAAGATGATTTTTGGATTTTAGGCTTTGAAATTGGGGTCTCGGCTAAAGGATACTTTTTAGGGTTTTAAATAGCAATTTAATATTTTATGAGGTTTTATGAACTTAAACACATGGATTTAAGTTTTTATAAGTAGAAAAGATGTTTTTTAAGGTTTTTTGAGTGAAAAATAACCTAATTTAAAATTTTAATAGAAACAGAATTTTATTTTGATTTGGTAGAAAAATATGTTAAATAGGTGTTTTAAGGTTTTTAAGAAGAAAAAATAATTATTTTAAGTCTTGTTAGAGAAGAAAGTCACGTTTTTAATGTTCTAAACTTGGAAAAATTAAATTAAAACTCTAAGATTTTTTATTTAAAAAAAATTAAATTTTATAGATTTGGCTATTGTAAATCATAAATCAAAAGAATTAAAACATACCTTCTTTTGTTGATTCTCCAAAAAATAACTCTTCTTGGATGAACTAGCTCCAAAGACAAGCTTTTATTGCCTCTTTTCTTCCCCCTTTTTCGTGCTACTGCTGCTACTGCTGCTATAAATATCAATTGAATTGAGTTTTCCTTTTCCTTCCTTGATTTGGTTTCAAAACCTAAAGCTATCATGAAAAGTTTTTCCTCCCTTGATTTGGTTTAATTGGTCCTTATTTATAGTGGTTTTTAGGTTCTTTATTCCTAATTAATTAAGGTAAGTAATAATAATAAAAAAAAGAAATTAAAACCTAATTGGATTAGAATTCTAAAAATTGCAGCTGAAAAATTTGCGCTGGCAAAAATTCTGGCGATGGGCCCGTGGGCGTGCCAGCCCGCAGGCCTGCGGGCGAGCCACTGTTGGCCTGACGGGCCCGCGCGATCACTTTTCGCTGCCGATTTTTTATGACTCCGATTTTTATTTTTATTTTTATTGTTAATTTTTATTTGTTAATTTTCATTTTTTACTACTAAAATTAGATACTAAGGTAAAAAAATTATTTAATTAAAATTATTTTGGACCAATTAAACAACAAAAATCATTTTGGACTAAATAAAGCATGTTGGATTGGATTGGGTAAAAAATTAAGGGTCTACAGTTTGCCCCCTGCTTGAATGATCTGAAACCTTAGTAAAAGAGAGTGAAAAGCAATAAGACTTAATTTTTGAGGTTTTGGGTTCTGGACTCGAGAGATTGGTTTAACTCATCTGACCTTTTATCAGTAGAGAATAACTGGTTGTTCCATTTTTACGAATTTTAGGTCTTTACCCACCAAAAATATATCTTTATCTATTAGAAACAATGTCTTTTACCTAGGAACATGGATCTTTATCCATTGGAGATTGGGTCTTTACCCGTAAAAATGGATCTTTATCCATTGGAGGTCGGGTCTTTACCCTTGAAATATGGATCTTTATCCATTTGAAATCGGGTCTTTACCCTTGAAACAAGGATCTTTATCCTTCAAACTTTGGGTCTTTACCCTTTGAAACATGGATCTTTATCCATTGAAAATCGGGTCTTTACCCTTGAAACATGGATCTTTATCCATTGGAAATCGGGTCATTACCCTTGGAACATGGATCTTTATCCATTGAGATCGGGTCTTTACCCTTGAAAATGGATCTTCATCCTTTGAGATCGGGTCTTTACCCTTAAAAATGGATCTTCATCCTTTGAGATCGGGTCTTTACCCTTGAAAGTGGATCTTCATCCTTGAGATCGGGTCTTTACCCTTAAAAATGGATCTTCATCCTTTGAGATTGGGACTTTACCCTTAAAAATGGATCTTCATCCTTTGAGATCGGGTTTTCACCCTTGAAAAATGGATCTTCATTCTTTGAGATCGGGTCTTCACCCTTGAAAATTGGATCTTCATCCTTTGAGATCAGGTCTTCACCTTTGAAAATGGATCTTCATCCTTTGAGATCGGGTCTTCACTCTGTCTTCAGCTCTTTTAGCTGGATTGGTCTTTTGTCTTTTGCACCTTCATTCTTTTGAGAGTTATATTGTTCCATTCTTTTGTTCTTTCTTTTTGCAAAGATTTAGTTATTTTTAATTGGACCTTATAACCTCTCCTTGCCCCCCTACGTGGCAAAATATTTGTAAGTGAGTTTAAAAATATTTGGTATATAAACCCAAAAAATTGAAAAGGAGAAACTTTGCCCCCTGTGTAGGCTCAAACCAAAGATTTTTCCATGCAAGCTTTGATTGATATTTTTGCCATCTTGTTCTTCGCATAAGCACGCATTTCTTCTCTTTGCAAGCTTACTGGAGGTTTCTCAAGCAATGGGCTTTCTATGCCCCCCTGATTTGATATCTTCTTTTGATTGCTTGCTGTTCATTTTGACAAGGAATAGATAACACAAGACAAGAAAGTGTGATGTGACATGCTCATGTATGCATGATATGCATGAATAATACTTACAGTCGTTCCATCGACTCACAGACCGAGGTGATCAGCAGAAGTGTTCTCATTGGTTCCATTTTGATGCTTGTTAAAGTCTTGCATTGGAATGATCGAAAGCTTTGCATTTGTGGCTTTTATCTTCAAGATGATGAAAACATGAGTGGTGGAGATCCCAAGTTGCAGAGTCAGGGATTCATCTATTTCAAGCTATATTTCAGCATGTCAGTTGGTAGTTTCTTCATAACTTTGCCAATAATAATTTTCTTTGCTCAATGTGTCCTTTGGAGGTTCAACATACTTCCCTTAACTTGAAGGCTTTGTTATGACAAAACATTTTTTTTTTGAAATTTTCAAATTTTTCATTTTAAAATCAAATGTTGGCTTTGCCAAATCAATGTCAATATACCTCAGCACTTTATTTTCCAAATTAACATATCTATAACATGGCAACCCTAGTTACCGTACTAAACTCGAGGATTATTTCTACTTAAGCAAGAATTGTTGCACTTCAGATAGGCACATACACATTACTTGCCCAAAGGTCTCTATCTCATATGCATGCTTATCCAAACTATCTCCACTAATAGACTCTACCTACCAAGAGAGATCAACAGGTCTTTGATAGGCTAAAAATGGGGTCTATGAGGGAAACAGGCTTAAGTGAAGGCCATTTTGAGATTGGAGCCGGTGTGACACAATGGACAAACCTTCACACTACAAATTTCTTTTTGGAATTTTAAGCAACTTGGAGGCAACCTTGCTAGACTCCAAATTTCTTCTATCTTCTTAGCATTAAACTGGATATTGACTAGGACAGTTTTTTTTTTTTTTGCCCTTGCATAAAGTTTAAGACCAAAATTTGTTTCTTTTCTTCTTCTCCATTTTCTTTCTTTTTATTTTTCTTACTCTTCCCTTTCTTTGTCTTTTTGTCCTTCTTTCTTGTTGGACCACAAAACTTTCAAGAACTGTGTGGTCTTCCTCCTTTTCTCCAATTTTAATTGAATCTTTGGTTGGGTTGGACCAACTCAAAAAAAGGTCTTTATGAACCAAATAGAAGCCTTTTGTTGCTTTAGGTAAAAGATAACTCAGTTGGCTTTATGAACTGCCTTTTTAGGTTTTATCTTTTTTTTTCTTCTTTTTCTTCCTTTTTTTTCTATTCTTTTTTTTTCTTTCTTTTCTTTTTCTATTCTCTCTTTTTTTTCTTTTTGTTTTTTTTTTCTTTTTTTTTGGTTCTAGCTCAAACATAGTTGTCTTGTTTGTACCAACTTGGGCTTCCAATAATGGATGAGTGGAGTAACATAAATCTTCTTTAATAGGGATAAATCATTTATTACTCCAATGTTGATGTTGTCTTGCAGATATTAAGGGAACTTCAACTACCCTTAGGGTCTTGAAAACGTCCACTATCTTTATGGTCTTGAGAACTTCAACTATCTTCATAGTCTTGAGAACTTCAATTATCTTCATGATCTTGACTAATCATTGCGTTTTTTGATCTTCTTGCCTATTCATCTTAGTGATCATAAGACTTGTCAAAAGTATCACAACAGCTCAAGGTAGGTTGTTGAGATTATATGCCAATGAAAAGAAAGCTAAAATTTTATGAAGGCTCAAAGGGACAACTAGGGATTAATATTTAATTGGGTGGATACTAGTTGTTGGCTAATCAAACAATGCCTAGGTCATTTCTCCCTTAAATAAGCAGAGTTCAATTTCGCCTCGAAAGTTTGTCAAAGCATGTTCTAAGACTGATTAAGACCTAGACAAAGATAATTATGTAGGAGCCCTCTCTAAGTAAGCATACACAACTCAATGCTATTGTAATATCCTCATGTATACCTTAAAAGTTTTGATTATGTTATTGTTATATATTGGATTGAATATATGTGTTAAATTACAAGAGAAAAGAAGTTGGGAAAAGAATGTATAGGTATTTGTGTTTTGAGAAGAAAAGAGGGTGTAGAGAGAAGTGTATATGTTGTTTATATGGTTGTATAACTAACATATACATTGGTCAAAAGGGTTGGTCAATACAAGATGATATTTATTTGTGGCATGTGAAATTATATATATGGGTATATATGAGACAAAAGATTAATTAAATGGATGAAGGGCATGGAGGTAATTTTCTTTGGTTAAGTTGCATGGTGGAGATTAAAAGAAGAAAAGTGGTTGACTTGTTGGTATTTTCTTCTTTCTTTCTTGAAGAGGCCGGCCATTGAAGAAGAGAAAGAGCTAGGGAGGTGTTTGAAGTTCTATAATCAAATTGAAGAAGGAATCAAGGGTTTTGGTTAGAGATTTGTGGAATTTCTTCATTTAAGGTAAGTTTTCTCTTGATTTCTCTTGTTCTATTTGGAATTTTGTTTGAGTTTGATGGAGTGTGTTTGTGTATGGTGTGTGTAAAAATGTTGAAATGGAATTAAAGATAAGAAGCTAGGTTGGTGTTGGTGATGGAAGAGTAAGAGTTGTGTTTAGTGAATTTTTTTCTGTTTTACAATTAGTAAAGGCTGTGACTTGTATGATTTTTAATTAATTATAGAAAAATGTTCTTGAAGTGAATTTTTGATATGTTGTGCCTCTATGAGTCTAGAATGACTGAAAAATATGTTGATTCGATTTTGGAATGGTTATGAGTTTAGAAAGATTATTTTTATTAGACCTGTTCCAGCAGGTACCTTAACTGAGACAGCTATATTTCGGGATTTTTAATAAAATGTAGAAAAATCATATCCAATTGAATTTTGGATATGTTGTTTCTTAGTGAGTCTAGTATTTGAGAAAAATAATTTGGAACCACGTTGATTGAATTTGATTTATGGAATTCACAAAGTTCAGAACTGCTGCCAGGATGCAGGGCAATTGGGGCAGTCTGGTTAGGTGAACTATTTGACCAAGATTTTGTGTTCAGTTTGATCTGAAATTTTAAAGGAATGATTTTAAGATACAAAACTAAATTCTGTAAAAATTTTAGAATTTTTAGTCAAGTAGATTATTTTATACAATTTTTCAAAATAAGGATAAAACGGAGTCTTAAACCAGAATGTACTATTCATATGGTCATTTTGCTAATATTCCTTTGGATTAGGTTTTGAAGAGATTGGGTTGCATTAACCTAAATGTGGAGAATTCTTGGAAAGAAAAGAAATGTATAGATTGATGGGACTAGTTCTTCAGGTAAGTACCAATACATATGATTGTATTTAATTACATAATTTGAGGCTTAACACATTTGTTTGCAAATGTGTTAAGTGATCTATTATATTGTTAACATAATTGGACTAAGGTGATGATTGAATGATGTGAAGGATGTGAAGATCATTAACAAGGTAAGCATAAACCCTATTTGATTGTATATCCTTATATGTCTTTGAACATTAACACATTGGGATGAAAGTGTTAAATAAGCTATTATATTGTGAATGTAAATGAAGAATATATATAAAGGATGAAATATGAAATGGGAAAGGTAGGAAGAAATGAGGATCATTCTTAAGGTATGTGCAATTTGTTATGATAAATGCTCTAGTAATGAATGATGTTAATGTGTTTTGAGAAGTGAGAAAATGTTATGTTATATGCATTGTGAATCTTGTGTATGGCAATGTATTATATGAATAATATACTTTGAAATGTGATATCAATGATGCTATATGTATCATATGGATTGAGATATGATATGATATGAAGCCATTGTGATTGGCTATGATAATTCAATTGAAAGAGATAAGGCATGTTGGCCTAATTGATGATGAGATTGATAATGAAATAATAAATGAATTGTTTGTTTAATATGTTATTCAGTTTCAGAGTTCTGGATTTGGGTGGCATGCCTAAGAAATGATGAAAGGTAACAGTCTTGCCGGGTTGAGGATCTCCTCATATGTGTTGAGTTGATGGTCCAAGAGACTGGGTCTGTTACACTATGAGAATTGTGAATATGAGATATATGATTTGTAACAGTCTTGCCGGGTTGAGGATCTCCTCATATGTGTTGAGTTGATGGTCCAAGAGACTGGGTCTGTTATACTATCTATGGATAGAGATACATGTATATACATTGCCTACGGGCGTGATGATTGTGACTATGAACCAAAGCAGTAACTCTGAACTTTGAATAACATATTAGTGTTTTGGGCCCGAGTCTGTCTTTATTGTCAATGTGAAATGCAAGTATTGAAATATTGATTGTGAGTATTAATAATGAATTATGCGTGGTGAATTGTGAATAATATAATGTTATTAAGTGTAATATGTAAATGAATTGTGGTTGATGATAAAGGTTGTCTTTATTGGAAATATGATTTATGATTTGTATGATATGTAAATTGTGTATTGCAATAATGAGTGATATGATGTGTAATGTGTGTATTGCAATAATGAGTGTATGATATGTAATGTGTGTATTGCAATAATAATTGGTATGATATGTAAAGTGTGTATTGCAATAATGGTTGGTGTGGTATATATATAATGTAGGGGTATTAATATATTGGTTTTGAGTATTGGTGATGCATTGGGGTTGGTGATAATATTATGTATATATATACATCATATATGAAATTAGCTAGGATATATTAAAGATAAAATTAAAAAGAAAAGAAGATATGATAAGAACTAATTATATATTGAATCGATGTATCATTATATATCAATACTTCTATACTATATGTTTATATTTTATATTTGGACTACTAAGCTCTCGGGCTTAGCGCGGGTGTTTATTCGCGCAGGTATATAGATGGAAGATATGAAGTCTTTTGTTATGCCACAAGAAGAGTAAAGTTTGTCGAGACCAACTAGAGGGTAATGCATACATGTATAAATTTTAATTATGATGTATTTCTGACGAGAGAGTATTTATATGTATAAATGAAGTTTTAATAAAGATAATGATTTTGTAAATGTTATTTAAATTAAGGTATTATGGTTTGAACTCTGTTACAGGTTTTTAAAAGGTAACGAAAAGTGACATCCTTATACTTTATATATTTACTGTATGTATACTAGGTATACGCATAGTACTTATATAGGGTATCGGGGTGTTACAATTGTTTTGGTATCAGAGCTTAGGTTCGAGATTCTCGGCCTAAGTGAGATTAAAAAAAATTTTTTTTGAAAAGTTTAAATAGAAATAAAAAGGAAAAGTTTTGAAATAAAATTTGTAATACGTGCATATGCATTGACATCTAGGTTGGTCTCGGATGTGGCATAATATAAATTGTAGAATATTTGTGTTATATGAGATGTTCAATATAGTTGATGATATATGTGTATACTATTTTGATGTGATGAGAAATTATGATTGTTGACAATGATGTTGGAAATGAATTATAATTGAGGCATAGTGCCTAATTGATTATGAGAAACGCATTGTGAAATGTAATGTGATATTTGTATATTAATGATGCATATGAAGAATGTCATGTTGTGTGCAACATGAAATGTAATGTTGATATTTATGAGCAATATTATGTAGGGCATAATGTGAATTGAAACATAAAGAAATAAAAAGGAGAATAAAGTTGAAAATAAGTAGCAATCAAAATCAAGATTAAAATATGTATTCTTTCCTTTATACTTTGAACCTCTTTATAATAATGTTTATGTTGAGGTTGTTAGACAGAGAAAATATTGCTGGATTGTTATTATTGAAAGATATGTTACTAAAATGAGGAAAGAATGGTGGAATAGTGAATGAGTTAGTTAGTATAGACAAAGTGTGATTTTTTAAAGTTGGGATATATGTATATAAAATTAAGGTTTTGTTTAAAGGAAAAAGAGATGATATTGGTTAAGTAAGAAAATAAGTTGATATTGTTATTTTAATGCGAACATGGTAAATTCAATGTTAGAAATGTGAGATGCTTGGATATTGTGAAAGCTCATGGTAATGGTGATAATATGTGATATTTGAGATTTTTGAAGTGAGCTTTATGATTGTGGAAATTATATGTTTTAATATTGCTTTGTGATATATATTTGTAAGATGTTTTTAAAGTGATGATAGAAAAGATGAGTTTGGCAAATTGAAGCTTAAACGAAGTAGTAAATTGAGAAGTTAAAGTTTTAGTGGAATTTGATAAAGATTATTGGGATATTGATAGTTAACTGTATATGCAATGCATAAGCTAAGTGAAATGACTAGTATTGCATATGGAAGTATTATGAATTGAGTAATGTGATTGATAGTATGAGAATTTGTTTTGAAATAATCAAGGAAGTGGATAAGTAAATAGAAATGAGTTATTTTAAGTCATTTTACTGAACAGGGTAAGAATGAATATGGGAGTGTATTAAATATTTTTAAAGACGAAAGTGAAAGAGATGTCACATTGGGAATGTGACTGAGATGAATATGAAGTGTTACTATAGTCGGAATATATATGTTTGTAGTGTGAATAAATACTTTATATCATATTGGAAGAATGAGAAGGATAGTGTTTAAAAGAAAATGATAAACACTAAATTTGTATTGAATGTATGAAAAAGGAAAATACTATAAGAGCATATAATTAAGTGTATACATGTATATGATATGTGAATTGAGTTTTCCAATATGAATGAAATTATGATATATAAACACATTTGTGAATCACATTATGAGGATGGCTTATGAAGATATATGTGGTATAATTATAGAATTAGTGATATGGAAAAACAATGTTATATGTATTAGTGGACCTAAGAGAGATTAGGTCTTGAACTGTGTAAAGCTAGATGGATTATGTGATGGAAGTGAGAATGGAAAGAACTTGAGTAATATTGGACAGTGGAAATTGTTATAATGAGTATTGAACTTGATGATTATATTATATTTAGAGTTTCAAAGTATTCACATATGAAAAGTTCTATGTAATTATATTATAAGAGATTGTAGATGGATTAGAAATGAAGTGATGAATAGAAATTGTATAAGAACTGTATATGATTGAATATGTATATAGTAATATTGTTAAAGCATGAGTTAAGTTGATAAGGATCATATAAGCGAATACAAATTGGTTGAAACGAAGTTGGAATGTGTTAACTTCTGTTATACTAAAAATGTTAAGATTGAGAATAGAATTATAAAAGAACAGTATTGAATTGAAAGTTCTAGGTTTGAATATTAATCTCTTAAAGTCATGTGTTTTGTTCAGTATTTTGGATCGGTTAATTTGTTATCCATGGATTTGGATCTTAGATATAATGATTGTAATACGGATTTGGTGAGGTTGACAATTTTGTTTGAGAAGTATAGTTAAAAATTATGATGGTTAAAGTTGTACCTTATTATTTTTTTTATGTTAAGAATTTGGTTATAACTGTGAAAAAAAAATTAAAAAATTTTGAAATGTGTTGAGTTATGGATAATATGACAAAAAGGTAATCAAAATAAATATACCAATGATAGGAAATGTGAAGAGTTAGTAAAAGGGAGAAATTATATTATATGAATGAAAGTTATACTGAATATGTTTATGGTATGTAACTTGAGGTTTAAGGGAATGAACTCAAAGTTTGAGTGAATGAATTATAGATACTAAGTATGATATAACATTTTTATGATAATTGGTGGAAATTATACTAAGATAATAAAGAATAAACTATGTGTATATTAAAAAATATTAGAAGTGATTTGTTATCATGATGATTTGACTGAAAATAGATTGAAAGAGAGCAGAAATTGAATATAAGTTTGCTCTTATGGAATTAAGTTATATTTATATTTATATGAAAATTGTGAAATTTCATGATAAGTTAGATTACTTAATCGTTGGTTGGAATTGAACAAGATTGGAACGTGGGTATATTGTGACAGATAGATTAATTGATCTGGATTTGGCTAAGATTATGGATCATTAATAAAATTTAATGTGTATAGTTGTATTAAGAAAATAGGTATTTACATGATAATGTATATGATGTAAATTTTAAAGTATGATTGGACATGTATGAGTGGAGTATAGTAGTTGTTAATCATGATAAGAAGAGAAAAAGATTGGTTATTTATAAAATAAGTTGAAAGATAATGTATTAATATGTAAGTTAAGTGAAAAGCATGCTAAAGAAATAACTCCATTTATGAAAAATCAGGATTTTGTTATCTATTGAGGGTGATAAATGTCTATTTAGACAGTGATTGTAATGAAGGGATAATTAATGTTCAGATATAAGTCAATGATTTTTAATGTTAAAGTTAAGAGAGTAATTATACAGAAGTGAAATAACAAAATATATTAAATATAAAGATTAGATGGAGTATAAGTGTACTATAGAATGATCTGATTCTTATATAAAGACATTAACAAGAAATGTAATGAGTTCTTTTGAATGTTTGATTAAGGAAATAACAAGATGTATAAACATATAGAATGATGAGTTATGGAATTTAAAGAAGGTGGTTGATTCTAAAGAGGAGAGTTGAAGCTATATAATTTGATGATATAATGACTTAAGCGTATAATTAACTTCATATGGAAGTTAAGATGGTATAGTATTATGAATGGATTACAATTATGCTAGATAATTTCGAGGACAAAATTATTTAAGGGGGAGAGAATTGTAATATCCTCATGTATACCTTAAAAGTTTTGATTATGTTATTGTTATATATTGGATTGAATATATGTGTTAAATTACAAGAGAAAAGAAGTTGGGAAAAGAATGTATAGGTATTTGTGTTTTGAGAAGAAAAGAGGGTGTAGAGAGAAGTGTATATGTTGTTTATATGGTTGTATAACTAACATATACATTGGTCAAAAGGGTTGGTCAATACAAGATGATATTTATTTGTGGCATGTGAAATTATATATATGGGTATATATGAGACAAAAGATTAATTAAATGGATGAAGGGCATGGAGGTAATTTTCTTTGGTTAAGTTGCATGGTGGAGATTAAAAGAAGAAAAGTGGTTGACTTGTTGGTATTTTCTTCTTTCTTTCTTGAAGAGGCCGGCCATTGAAGAAGAGAAAGAGCTAGGGAGGTGTTTGAAGTTCTATAATCAAATTGAAGAAGGAATCAAGGGTTTTGGTTAGAGATTTGTGGAATTTCTTCATTTAAGGTAAGTTTTCTCTTGATTTCTCTTGTTCTATTTGGAATTTTGTTTGAGTTTGATGGAGTGTGTTTGTGTATGGTGTGTGTAAAAGTGTTGAAATGGAATTAAAGATAAGAAGCTAGGTTGGTGTTGGTGATGGAAGAGTAAGAGTTGTGTTTAGTGAATTTTTTTCTGTTTTACAATTAGTAAAGGCTGTGACTTGTATGATTTTTAATTAATTATAGAAAAATGTTCTTGAAGTGAATTTTTGATATGTTGTGCCTCTATGAGTCTAGAATGACTGAAAAATATGTTGATTCGATTTTGGAATGGTTATGAGTTTAGAAAGATTATTTTTATTAGACCTGTTCCAGCAGGTACCTTAACTGAGACAGCTATATTTCGGGATTTTTAATAAAATGTAGAAAAATCATATCCAATTGAATTTTGGATATGTTGTTGCTTAGTGAGTCTAGTATTTGAGAAAAATAATTTGGAACCACGTTGATTGAATTTGATTTATGGAATTCACAAAGTTCAGAACTGCTGCCAGGATGCAGGGCAATTGGGGCAGTCTGGTTAGGTGAACTATTTGACCAAGATTTTGTGTTCAGTTTGATCTGAAATTTTAAAGGAATGATTTTAAGATACAAAACTAAATTCTGTAAAAATTTTAGAATTTTTAGTCAAGTAGATTATTTTATACAATTTTTCAAAATAAGGATAAAATGGAGTCTTAAACCAGAATGTACTATTCATATGGTCATTTTGCTAATATTCCTTTGGATTAGGTTTTGAAGAGATTGGGTTGCATTAACCTAAATGTGGAGAATTCTTGGAAAGAAAAGAAATGTATAGATTGATGGGACTAGTTCTTGAGGTAAGTACCAATACATATGATTGTATTTAATTACATAATTTGAGGCTTAACACATTTGTTTGCAAATGTGTTAAGTGATCTATTATATTGTTAACATAATTGGACTAAGGTGATGATTGAATGATGTGAAGGATGTGAAGATCATTAACAAGGTAAGCATAAACCCTATTTGATTGTATATCCTTATATGTCTTTGAACATTAACACATTGGGATGAAAGTGTTAAATAAGCTATTATATTGTGAATGTAAATGAAGAATATATATAAAGGATGAAATATGAAATGGGAAAGGTAGGAAGAAATGAGGATCATTCTTAAGGTATGTGCAATTTGTTATGATAAATGCTCTAGTAATGAATGATGTTAATGTGTTTTGAGAAGTGAGAAAATGTTATGTTATATGCATTGTGAATCTTGTGTATGGCAATGTATTATATGAATAATATACTTTGAAATGTGATATCAATGATGCTATATGTATCATATGGATTGAGATATGATATGATATGAAGCCATTGTGATTGGCTATGATAATTCAATTGAAAGAGATAAGGCATGTTGGCCTAATTGATGATGAGATTGATAATGAAATAATAAATGAATTGTTTGTTTAATATGTTATTCAGTTTCAGAGTTCTGGATTTGGGTGGCATGCCTAAGAAATGATGAAAGGTAACAGTCTTGCCGGGTTGAGGATCTCCTCATATGTGTTGAGTTGATGGTCCAAGAGACTGGGTCTGTTACACTATGAGAATTGTGAATATGAGATATATGATTTGTAACAGTCTTGCCGGGTTGAGGATCTCCTCATATGTGTTGAGTTGATGGTCCAAGAGACTGGGTCTGTTATACTATCTATGGATAGAGATACATGTATATACATTGCCTACGGGCGTGATGATTGTGACTATGAACCAAAGCAGTAACTCTGAACTTTGAATAACATATTAGTGTTTTGGGCCCGAGTCTGTCTTTATTGTCAATGTGAAATGCAAGTATTGAAATATTGATTGTGAGTATTAATAATGAATTATGCGTGGTGAATTGTGAATAATATAATGTTATTAAGTGTAATATGTAAATGAATTGTGGTTGATGATAAAGGTTGTCTTTATTGGAAATATGATTTATGATTTGTATGATATGTAAATTGTGTATTGCAATAATGAGTGATATGATGTGTAATGTGTGTATTGCAATAATGAGTGTATGATATGTAATGTGTGTATTGCAATAATAATTGGTATGATATGTAAAGTGTGTATTGCAATAATGGTTGGTGTGGTATATATATAATGTAGGGGTATTAATATATTGGTTTTGAGTATTGGTGATGCATTGGGGTTGGTGATAATATTATGTATATATATACATCATATATGAAATTAGCTAGGATATATTAAAGATAAAATTAAAAAGAAAAGAAGATATGATAAGAACTAATTATATATTGAATCGATGTATCATTATATATCAATACTTCTATACTATATGTTTATATTTTATATTTGGACTACTAAGCTCTCGGGCTTAGCGCGGGTGTTTATTCGCGCAGGTATATAGATGGAAGATATGAAGTCTTTTGTTATGCCACAAGAAGAGTAAAGTTTGTCGAGACCAACTAGAGGGTAATGCATACATGTATAAATTTTAATTATGATGTATTTCTGATGAGAGAGTATTTATATGTATAAATGAAGTTTTAATAAAGATAATGATTTTGTAAATGTTATTTAAATTAAGGTATTATGGTTTGAACTCTGTTACAGGTTTTTAAAAGGTAACGAAAAGTGACATCCTTATACTTTATATATTTATTGTATGTATACTAGGTATACGCATAGTACTTATATAGGGTATCGGGGTGTTACAGCTATAGAGTAATTCCCTCATCTAGTAAAGTCATTCGAGTCATGATGCCTAGACACATTAATTTATAAACATCAAGCGAAATTCCTCATTAGCTGAGCACTTAAATGAACAAAGACCAAAAAAAATTTTGATGAAAGTAATTTATTCAAACAACTTTAAATTTGAAAAACACGATTGTTCCAATTTAAATATTAAAGAAAGTAAAATTGAAAAGCAACATTCAAGCTAAGGAAAGTTTGTTGACTTTAAGCTTCTTTTTCTTTCATATCTTCAATATCCCCATCTTAAAAGGATGATAAAACAAAATCTTCTTCCAATCCTTTTCCCACCATAAAGGTTGCTGGTGGTGGCACTCTTCCAAATTTAGGCAAAGGGTTATCTTTGGTATTGGGCTTATCCGGCTAGGGTAGCTTGCCACTATCAATCAGGTCTTGAATCTCATGCCTTAGACGAGCACATTTATCTGTTTCATGCCCTCGCATTTGATGAAATTGACAGAAGGCCTCGGCATTGAAGTTTGGTGGCAGTGGACTATATAGAGGTCGAGGAGCTAATGGTTGTAACAACCCTTTCTTTTGCAGTTTGCTAAAAACCCAAGATAAAGGTTTCCCCAATTCTGAGAATTGTCTTTTATTCCCTTGACCGGTTACATTAACATCAACTTCTTTTTGTTTGCTTTGATTGTTAGGCTGGTTGTTCCCTTTCTCATTCCTTCTTATTGAAAAGTGATTCTTCTCCCTTTCCCATTCTTCAATTTGTAGACCAGCTTGGAGAAGATCTTTGAAGTCTCTTATAAGGGTGTGAGACATCCTTTCGCGGAGATTGGGCAGGACACCTCTCACGATCATCCTTATTTGATCAGATTCATCGGGCCTTTTCTTGAGCAAAGCAGCCTTGTTTCTCCATCTCTTGACATAATCTACAAAATTCTCATTCGATCATTGCCTAATGGACTCCACTTCCATCAAGGTAACTTCCAACTCAACATTATATCCATATTGTTGGATGAAGGCTTTGTAAAGTAAATCCCAGCTCTTTTGTGTTTATCATCTAAGGTATTGAACCAATTTTGGACAATAGGGTCCAATGAGAGCATAAAGTACCTTAGGGTTTGAGCCTTAGTAGCTCGAGCAGATTGCATGGTTGTGATATATTGCTTCACATGGAGATGGGGATTTTCGGTGCCATTGTACTTAGCAAAGGAAGGCATCTTGAACTTATAAGGGACCTCTTCATCTTGTTCAAATAACTTGTCGATCTCAGACACCTCTTCAGTTTTCAATTTCTTCTCAAATCAGCTATCATCTTTTCAACATCGGATGTTTCGGTCTTTTCAATAGTTACCTTCTCAACAACCTTTGGCTCCTTTTTATCTTGAAGATCTTGGTAGTATTGAGCCCAATCATCATCATCAATGATCACCTTCTCATCATCACAAGCCACTTCATTAACTTTAGTCTTCCCTTTGTCCTTTGGTTTCTTAGTGCTAGCAGATGCCTCGGCATGATTCTCTAAGATTGCAGTCAATTGGTTATTCATGGTCTCAGCTAGGGCCTCTTTGATTTCTTCCATCTTGGCATTGAGGGCTTCATCCACCATTCTTTGAATTTGTTCGGGCTCCATTGTCGTTCAGCAAGTGATTGAGTCGTTGCTAGATACTTCGTCTCCGGCGTAGGTCAGATTGTCGTAAGCTTTTGAACTTTCATAATCCAAGGCTGTGAGCCAGAGAGGACCAATGATATGAGATGCAAATGCATGTATGCATGTATGCACAAACAATTAAGAACAAATTAGGACGTTCCTTCCAACCTTATAACATCCACACACGAATGGCGAGTCTCTTTTCCTAGGTATATGGTTAACAAAATACCAACATAGGGCATCTTGTTTTCGAATAATTCCCTCGGACGTTTTAACCAATAGTTATATTTTCAAAAATGGAAATCAATCCATGATAATTCCCATTAATTAGGTTTTAATCCATTCAACAAACTAAAGTAGCTTTTATGCTATGTTGGATTAAAACGAAATTAAGAGGTTTATTATAAATAGATTTCTCACTTGAAAAAGTAACTAATGATTCATGCCAAAATCAAGCCCATGGTTAATTTGTTCTTAGTGTAAACTAGGCCCACAATTGATTTTTGGTATTTCATAATTGACCTAATTATTTTTGCAAGCTCTTTGTAAAAAATGGTTGGGTGAAAATAGTTTTGTTTCTAAGCCCATTGTAAAAGATTTTAGAAAAATGGATTTTGGGCTTAGTTTTTGGGCCATGGGTCAAAGAATTTTTGATTTGTTTTTAGAAAAGTCTTATGTCCAAACACCATTTTGAAAAGTTTTGAAAAAAATATTGGTCTTTTGGACTTAAAGAAAAATTTATTTTGAGCTTGCAAATGTACTTGGGTCATATTAGAAAAAGAGCAAACCAAATAAGCCATGATTTAGACTAAGATAAACTAACTATAGTCAAACAACATGCATTTGGGGTAAAAACCTAAGGAAAGTAACTAGGCCAATTACATGAGCTTTAGTCTTTGGGTTAAAAGGCTTAGGTTCCCATAGCAAGTATATACCAAACGGTACGAGGCTATGAGTGGTTATGCCATGCTCGATCTCCATACCTTGAGTGAAAGTATGGTATCCCTTACAAAACATAACACGGGTAACACAGGCGTCCTAACTCACGCACATGATGCAATCTAGGATGATGCAATGGATAATATCATTATAAGAAAGAATAGAATAATATAAAGACCAATAGAATCAACTTCTCTTATCCCCAGTGGAGTCGCCACTGTGAGTGGGGATTTTCGCCCCCACTCCCGGCGGAATGGTTCTTGCAACATCGGCACTGTTTAGGCTCGGGGCCTTAGAGAACACGGACCTAAGTCAGGAGAAAATGGAGTTGCCATCCGGATGGATAGGGAAAAAGAAAGGGGTGGATGACTCGATTCCTAAGGAATCCCCAACCCCCTAATGGGTTTGGAAAGTTGGGTACGTGTGGGGAAGGTGAGAAATGGCCCAGCACCCCCACAACGCCCGGTTCATTGGAACCGGGCTCCTTTACAGGTCTTAATATTATAAAATTCTTAAATATAACAATATTATCCATACTACACACAAAAAAAAGAAAGCATCATTATATTAAAATCAAAGCAATGTCCAAACAAAACAAAACAAATAAATGGACACCCATCCAAGGATGGAAACATGTCCTTACATCACATGCCTAGATAGGACATCCACCAAAAGGTAGAAACATGCCCTTTACAAAGGTTCTAAAATAGAAAAGAAAATTAAATTACATGATGTTTAACTAATGAGGTACCCACCAAGTGGAAACATACCTCTTACAAATTTTGGAAGTCTAAATTGATTGATAAAAGTAAATAATCATCCATAATAAATAAATCATTCATCAAAAGTATTAACCAAAATATAAAACAAACATCCATCCATGATAAATTAAATAAATCAAGTATTAAAATTAAATAAATTAAAGCATAAGAAATCAATCAAGGTATAAATAAATATGGAATTGAATAAAACAAATAAAAGTTCAAGTATAGCTACTATTTCTATTTAGGGTTATTTATCTCATGTGTTAAGGCTTTGGAAATTCTAAAGTTTAAGCTACTATAACTTTTTAGGTAATTAAAATAGATTAGGTTTTATGTTTTTTAAAGGTTGGCAAGACACTTTGATTAAACAAATTAAGATTTGAATGATGAAATAATAAAACTTGAGTTTTAAACACTTTTGAAATATTTTTAATTCATGATTTTAAAATAGTAAATTGAGCTACTGTAGCTTTTTTGAGTTTTTTATGTTTTTATGTTTTTTATGTTTTAAAGGGTTTAAAGTTTAGAAAAAGTTAGGGTTTAAGGTTTTAAAGGGTTAGGGTTCATTATTTTAGGTTTAAAAGATGATTTTTGGATTTTAGGCTTTGAAATTGGGGTCTCGGCTAAAGGATACTTTTTAGGGTTTTAAATAGCAATTTGATATTTTATGAGGTTTTATGAACTTAAACACAAGGATCTAAGTTTTTATAAGTAGAAAAGATGTTTTTTAAGGTTTTTTGAGTGAAAAATAACCTAATTTAAAATTTTAATAGAAACAGAATTTTATTTTGATTTGGCAGAAAAATATGTTAAATAGGTGTTTTAAGGTTTTTAAGAAGAAAAAATAATTATTTTAAGTCTTGTTAGAGAAGAAAGTCACGTTTTTAATGTTCTAAACTTGGAAAAATTAAATTAAAACTCTAAGATTTTTTATTTAAAAAAAATTAAATTTTATAGATTTGGCTATTGTAAATCATAAATCAAAAGAATTAAAACATACCTTCTTTTGTTGATTCTCCAAAAAATAACTCTTCTTGGATGAACTAGCTCCAAAGACAAGCTTTTATTGCCTCTTTTCTTCCCCCTTTTTCGTGCTACTGCTGCTACTGCTGCTATAAATATCAATTGAATTGAGTTTTCCTTTTCCTTCCTTGATTTGGTTTCAAAACCTAAAGCTATCATGAAAAGTTTTTCCTCCCTTGATTTGGTTTAATTGGTCCTTATTTATAGTGGTTTTTAGGTTCTTTATTCCTAATTAATTAAGGTAAGTAATAATAATAAAAAAAAGAAATTAAAACCTAATTGGATTAGAATTCTAAAAATTGCAGCTGAAAAATTTGCGCTGGCAAAAATTATGGCGATGGGCCCGTGGGCGTGCCAGCCCGCAGGAGCCTGCGGGCGAAACGCCCGCAGGCCTGCGGGCGAGCCACTGTTGGCCTGACGGGCCCGCGCGACCACTTTTCGCTGCCGATTTTTTCTGACTCCGATTTTTATTTTTATTTTTATTGTTAATTTTTATTTGTTTATTTTCATTTTTTACTACTAAAATTAGATACTAAGGTAAAAAAATTATTTAATTAAAATTATTTTGGACCAATTAAACAACAAAAATCATTTTGGACAAAATAAAGCATGTTGGATTGGATTGGGTAAAAAATTAAGGGTCTACAGTTTGCCCCCTGCTTGAATGATCTGAAACCTTAGTAAAAGAGAGTGAAAAGCAATAAGACTTAATTTTTGAGGTTTTGGGTTCTGGACCCGAGAGATTGGTTTAACTCATCTGACCTTTTATCAGTAGAGAATAACTGGTTGTTCCATTTTTACGAATTTTAGGTCTTTACCCACCAAAAATATATCTTTATCTATTAGAAACTATGTCTTTTACCTAGGAACATGGATCTTTATCCATTGGAGATTGGGTCTTTACCCGTAAAAATGGATCTTTATCCATTGGAGGTCGGGTCTTTACCCTTGAAATATGGATCTTTATCCATTTGAAATCGGGTCTTTACCCTTGAAACAAGGATCTTTATCCTTCAAACTTTGGGTCTTTACCCTTTGAAACATGGATCTTTATCCATTGAAAATCGGGTCTTTACCCTTGAAACATGGATCTTTATCCATTGGAAATCGGGTCATTACCCTTGGAACATGGATCTTTATCCATTGAGATCGGGTCTTTACCCTTGAAAATGGATCTTCATCCTTTGAGATCGGGTCTTTACCCTTAAAAATGGATCTTCATCCTTTGAGATCGGGTCTTTACCCTTGAAAGTGGATCTTCATCCTTGAGATCGGGTCTTTACCCTTAAAAATGGATCTTCATCCTTTGAGATTGGGACTTTACCCTTAAAAATGGATCTTCATCCTTTGAGATCGGGTTTTCACCCTTGAAAAATGGATCTTCATTCTTTGAGATCGGGTCTTCACCCTTGAAAATTGGATCTTCATCCTTTGAGATCAGGTCTTCACCTTTGAAAATGGATCTTCATCCTTTGAGATCGGGTCTTCACCCTGTCTTCAGCTCTTTTAGCTGGATTGGTCTTTTGTCTTTTGCACCTTCATTCTTTTGAGAGTTATATTGTTCCATTCTTTTGTTCTTTCTTTTTGCAAAGATTTAGTTATTTTTAATTGGACCTTATAACCTCTCCTTGCCCCCCTACGTGGCAAAATATTTGTAAGTGAGTTTAAAAATATTTGGTATATAAACCCAAAAAATTGAAAAGGAGAAACTTTGCCTCCTATGTAGGCTCAAACCAAAGATTTTTCCATGCAAGCTTTGATTGATATTTTTGCCATCTTGTTCTTCGCATAAGCACGCATTTCTTCTCTTTGCAAGCTTACTGGAGGTTTCTCAAGCAATGGGCTTTCTATGCCCCCCTGATTTGATATCTTCTTTTGATTGCTTGCTGTTCATTTTGACAAGGAATAGATAACACAAGACAAGAAAGTGTGATGTGACATGCTCATGTATGCATGATATGCATGAATAATACTTACAGTCGTTCCATCGACTCACAGACCGAGGTGATCAGCAGAAGTGTTCTCATTGGTTCCGTTTTGATGCTTGTTAAAGTCTTGCATTGGAATGATCGAAAGCTTTGCATTTGTGGCTTTTATCTTCAAGATGATGAAAACATGAGTGGTGGAGATCCCAAGTTGCAGAGTCAGGGATTCATCTATTTCAAGCTATATTTCAGCATGTCAGTTGGTAGTTTCTTCATAACTTTGCCAATAATAATTTTCTTTGCTCAATGTGTCCTTTGGAGGTTCAACATACTTCCCTTAACTTGAAGGCTTTGTTATGACAAAACATTTTTTTTTTGAAATTTTCAAATTTTTCATTTTGAAATCAAATGTTGGCTTTGCCAAATCAATGTCAATATACCTCAGTACTTTATTTTCCAAATTAACATATCTATAACATGGCAACCCTAGTTACCGTACTAAACTCGAGGATTATTTCTACTTAAGCAAGAATTGTTGCACTTCAGATAGGCACATACACATTACTTGCCCAAAGGTCTCTATCTCATATGCATGCTTATCCAAACTATCTCCACTAATAGACTCTACCTACCAAGAGAGATCAACAGGTCTTTGATAGGCTAAAAATGGGGTCTATGAGGGAAACATGCTTAAGTGAAGGCCATTTTGAGATTGGAGCCGGTGTGACACAATGGACAAACCTTCACACTACAAATTTCTTTTTGGAATTTTAAGCAACTTGGAGGCAACCTTGCTAGACTCCAAATTTCTTCTATCTTCTTAGCATTAAACTGGATATTGACTAGGACATTTTTTTTTTTGCCCTTGCATAAAGTTTAAGACCAAAATTTGTTTCTTTTCTTCTTCTCCATTTTCTTTCTTTTTATTTTTCTTACTCTTCCCTTTCTTTGTCTTTTTGTCCTTCTTTCTTGTTGGACCACAAAACTTTCAAGAACTGTGTGGTCTTCCTCCTTTTCTCCAATTTTAATTGAATCTTTGGTTGGGTTGGACCAACTCAAAAAAAGGTCTTTATGAACCAAATAGAAGCCTTTTGTTGCTTTAGGTAAAAGATAACTCAGTTGGCTTTATGAACTGCCTTTTTAGGTTTTATCTTTTTTTTTTCTTCTTTTTCTTCCTTTTTTTTCTATTCTTTTTTTTTCTTTCTTTTCTTTTTCTATTCTCTCTTTTTTTTCTTTTTGTTTTTTTTTCTTTTTTTTTGGTTCTAGCTCAAACATAGTTGTCTTGTTTGTACCAACTTGGGCTTCCAATAATGGATGAGTGGAGTAACATAAATCTTCTTTAATAGGGATAAATCATTTATTACTCCAATGTTGATGTTGTCTTGCAGATATTAAGGGAACTTCAACTACCCTTAGGGTCTTGAAAACGTCCACTATCTTTATGGTCTTGAGAACTTCAACTATCTTTATGGTCTTGAGAACTTCAACTATCTTCATAGTCTTGAGAACTTCAATTATCTTCATGATCTTGACTAATCATTGCCTTTTTTGATCTTCTTGCCTATTCATCTTAGTGATCATAAGACTTGTCAAAAGTATCACAACAGCTCAAGGTAGGTTGTTGAGGTTATATGCCAATGAAAAGAAAGCTAAAATTTTATGAAGGCTCAAAGGGACAACTAGGGATTAATATTTAATTGGGTGGATACTAGTTGTTGGCTAATCAAACAATGCCTAGATCATTTCTCCCTTAAATAAGCAGAGTTCAATTTCGCCTCGAAAGTTTGTCAAAGCATGTTCTAAGACTGATTAAGACCTAGACAAAGATAATTATGTAGGAGCCCTCTCTAAGTAAGCATACACAACTCAATGCTATAGAGTAATTCCCTCATCTAGTAAAGTCATTCGAGTCATGATGCCTAGACACATTAATTTATAAACATCAAGCTAAATTCCTCATTGGTTGAGCACTAAAATGAACAAAGACCAACAAAATTTTTGATGAAAGTAATTTATTCAAACAACTTTAAATTTGAAAAACACGATTGTTCCAATTTAAATATTAAAGAAAGTAAAATTGAAAAGCAACATTCAAGCTAAGGAAAGTTTGTTGAGTTTAAGCTTCTTTTTCTTTCATATCTTTAATATCCCCATCTTAAAAGGATGATAAAACAAAATCTTCTTCCAATCCTTTTCCCACCATGAAGGTTGCTTGTGGTGGCACTCTTCCAAATTTAGGCAAAGGGTTATCTTTGGTATTGGGCTTATCCGGCTCGGGTAGCTTGCCACTATCAATCAGGTCTTGAATCTCATGCCTTAGACGAGCACATTTATCTGTTTCATACCCTTGCATTTGATGAAATTGACAGAAGGCCTCGGCAATGAAGTTTTATGGCAGTGGACTATATAGAGGTCGAGGAGCTAATGGTTGTAACAACCCTTTCTTTTGCAGTTTGCTAAAAACCCAAGATAAAGGTTTCCCCAATTCTGAGAATTGTCTTTTATTCCCTTGACCGGTTACATTAACATCAACTTCTTTTTGTTTGCTTTGATTGTTAGGCTGGTTGTTCCCTTTCTCATTCCTTCTTATTGAAAAGTGATTCTTCTCCCTTTCCCATTCTTCAATTTGTAGACCAGCTTGGAGAAGATCTTTGAAGTCTCTTATAAGGGTGTGAGACATCCTTTCGCGGAGATTGGGCAGGACACCTCTCACGATCATCCTTATTTGATCAGATTCATCGGGCCTTTTCTTGAGCAAAGCAGCCTTGTTTCTCCATCTCTTGACATAATCTACAAAATTCTCATTCGGTCTTTGCCTAATGGACTCCACTTCCATTAAGGTAACTTCCAACTCAACATTATATCCATATTGTTGGATGAAGGCTTTGTAAAGTAGATCCCAGCTCTTTTGTGTTTCATCATCTAAGGTATTGAACCAATTTTGGACAACAGGGTCTAATGAGAGCATAAAGTACCTTAGGGTTTGAGCCTTAGTAGCTCGAGTATATTGCATGGCAGTGATATATTGCTTCACATGGAGATGGGGATTTCTGGTGCCATTGTACTTAGCAAAGGAAGGCATCTTGAACTTATAAGGGACCTCTTCATCTTGTTCAAATAACTTGTCGATCTCGGACACCTCTTCAGTTTTCAATTTCTTCTCAAATCAGCTATCATCTTTTCAACATCGGATGTTTCGGTCTTTTCAATAGTTACCTTCTCAACAACCTTTGGCTCCTTTTTATCTTGAAGATCTTGGTAGTATTGAGCCCAATCATCATCATCAATGATCACCTTCTCATCATCACAAGCCACTTCATTAACTTTAGTCTTCCCTTTGTCCTTTGGTTTCTTAGTGCTAGCAGATGCCTCGGCATGATTCTCTAAGATTGCAGTCAATTGGTTCTTCATGGTCTCAGCTAGGGCCTCTTTGATTTCTTCCATCTTGGCATTGAGGGCTTCATCCACCATTCTTTGAATTTGTTCGGGCTCCATTGTCGTTGAGCAAGTGATTGAGTCGTTGCTAGATACTTCGTCTCCGGCGTAGGTCAGATTGTCGTAAGCTTTTGAACTTTCGTAATCCAAGGCTGTGAGCCAGAGAGGACCAATGATATGAGATGCAAATGCATGTATGCATGTATGCACAAACAATTAAGAACAAATTAGGACGTTCCTTCCAACCTTATAACATCCACACACGAATGGCGAGTCTCTTTTCCTAGGTATATGGTTAACAAAATACCAACATGGGGCATCTTGTTTTCAAATAATACCCTCGGACGTTTTAACCAATAGTTATATTTTCGAAAATGGAAATCAATCCATGATAATTCCCATTAATTAGGTTTTAATCCATTCAACAAACTAAAGTAGCTTTTATGCTATGTTGGATTAAAACGAAATTAAGAGGTTTATTATAAATAGATTTCTCACTTGAAAAAGTAATAACTAATGATTCATGCCAAAAACAAGCCCATGGTTAATTTGTTCTTAGTGTAAACTAGGCCCACAATTGATTTTTGGTATTTCATAATTGACCTAATTATTTTTGCAAGCTCTTTGCAAAAAATGGTTGGGTGAAAATAGTTTTGTTTCTAAGCCCATTGTAAAAGATTTTAGAAAAATGGATTTTGGGCTTAGTTTTTGGGCCATGGGCCAAAGAATTTTTGATTTGTTTTTAGAAAAGTCTTAAGTCCAAAGACCATTTTGAAAAGTTTTGAAAATAATTTTGGACTTTTGGAACTTGGGTCATATTAGAAAAAGAACAAACCAAATAAGCCATGATTTAGAGTAAGATAAACTAACCATAGTCAAACAACATGCATTTGGGGTAAAAACCTAAGGAAAGTAACTAGGCCAATTACATGAGCTTTAGTCTTTGGGTTAAAAGGCTTAGGTTCCCATAGCAAGTATATACCAAACGGTATGAGGCTATGAGTGATTATGCCATGCTCGATCTCCATACCTTGAGTGAAAGTATGGTATCCCTTACATAACATAACACGGGTAACACAGGCGTCCTAACTCACGCACACGATGCAATCTAGGATGATGCAATGGATAATATCATTATAAGAAAGAATAGAATAATATAAAGACCAACAGAATCAACTTCTCTTATCCCCAGTGGAGTCGCCACTGTGAGCGGGGATTTTCGCCCCCACTCCCGGTGGAATGGTTCTTGCGACTTCGGCACTGTTTAGGCTCGGGGCCTTAGAGAACACGGACCTAAGTCCGGAGAAAATGGAGTCGCCATCCGGACGGACCGAGAAAAAGAAAGGGGTGGATGACTCGATTCCTAAGGAATCCCCAACCCCCTAATGGGTTCGAAAAGTTGGGTACGTGTGGGGAAGGTGAGAAATGGCCCAGCACCCCCCCACAACGCCCGGTTCATTGGAACCGGGCTCCTTTACAGGTCTTAATATTATAAAATTCTTAAATATAACAATATTATCCATACTACACACAATAAAAAGAAAGCATCATTATATTAAAATCAAAGCAATGTCCAAACAAAACAAAACAAATAAATGGACACCCATCCAAGGATGGAAACATGTCCTTACATCACATGCCTAGATAGGACATCCACCAAAAGGTAGAAACATGCCCTTTACAAAGGTTCTAAAATAGAAAAGAAAATTAAATTACATGATGTTTAACTAATGAGGTACCCACCAAGTGGAAACATACCTCTTACAAATTTTGGAAGTCTAAATTGATTGATAAAAGTAAATAATCATCCATAATAAATAAATCATTCATCAAAAGTATTAACCAAAATATAAAACAAACATCCATCCATGATAAATTAAATAAATCAAGTATTAAAATTAAATAAATTAAAGCATAAGAAATCAATCAAGGTATAAATAAATATGGAATTGAATAAAACAAATAAAAGTTCAAGTATAGCTACTATTTCTATTTAGGGTTATTTATCTCATGTGTTAAGGCTTTGGAAATTCTAAAGTTTAAGCTACTATGACTTTTTAGGTAATTAAAATAGATTAGGTTTTATGTTTTTTAAAGGTTGGCAAGACACTTTGATTAAACAAATTAAGATTTGAATGATGAAATAATAAAACTTGAGTTTTAAACACTTTTGAAATATTTTTAATTCATGATTTTAAAATAGTAAATTGAGCTACTGTAGTTTTTTTGAGTTTTTTTATGTTTTTATGTTTTTTATGTTTTAAAGGGTTTAAAGTATAGAAAAAGATAGAGTTTAAGGTTTTAAAGGGTTAGGGTTCATTATTTTAGGTTTAAAAGATGATTTTTGGATTTTAGGCTTTGAAATTGGGGTCTCGGCTAAAGGATAATTTTTAGGGTTTTAAATAGCATTTTGATATTTTATGAGGTTTTATGAACTTAAACACATGGATTGTAGTTTTTATAAGTAGAAAAGATGTTTTTTAAGGTTTTTTGAGTGAAAAATAACCTAATTTAAAATTTTAATAGAAACATAATTTTATTTTGGTTTTGTAGAAAAATATGTTAAATAGGTGTTTTAAGGTTTTTAAGAAGAAAAAATAACAATTTTAAGTCTTGTTAGAGAAGAAAGTCACGTTTTTAATGTTCTAAACTTGGAAAAATTAAATTAAAACTCTAAGATTTTTTATTTAAAAAAACTTAAATTTTATAGATTTGGCTATTGTAAAACATAAATCAAAAGAATTAAAACATACCTTCTTTTGTTGATTCTCCAAAAAATAACTCTTCTTGGATGAACTAGCTTCAAAGACAAGCTTTGATTGCCTCTTTTCTTCCCCCTTTTTCGTGGTACTGCTGCTACTGCTGCTATAAATATCAATTGAATTGAGTTTTCCCTTTCCTTCCTTGATTTGGTTTCAAAACCTAAAGCTATCATGAAAAGTTTTTCCTCCCTTGATTTGGTTTAATTGGTCCTTATTTATAGTGGTTTTTAGGTTCTTTATTCCTAATTAATTAAGGTAAGTAATAATAATAAAAAAAAAAGAAATTAAAACCTAATTGGATTAGAATTCTAAAAATTGCAGCTGAAAAATTTGCGCTAGCGAAAATTCTGGCGACGGGCCCGTGGGCGTGCCAGCCCGCAGGAGCCTGCGGGCGAGCCACTGTTGGCCCGACGGGCCCGCGCGACCACTTTTCGCTGCCGATTTTTTTTTACTCCTATTTTTATTTTTATTTTTATTTTTTATTTGTTTATTTTTATTTTTTACTACTAAAAATTAGATACTAAGGTAAAAAATTATTTAATTAAAATTATTTTGGACCAATTAAACAACAAAAATCATTTTGGACTAAATAAAGCTTGTTGGATCGGATTGGGTCAAAAATTAAGGGTCTACAACTACCATATAGTTTGCCTGAGCAACTAAGGCTCAAATTCTAAGGTACTTCATGCTTTCACTAGATTCTGTAGTGCAAAAATAGATAAGCACCTTAGAGAAAAGTACTGAAAAGAACTAGAATTTGCTTTACAAAGCCTTCATCTAGTATTATGGGTATAACGTGGAATTGGAAGTTACTTTAATAGATGTAGAATCAATAAGGCAAAAGCAAAATGAAAATTTTGTTGATTATGTGAAAAGATGGAGAAACAACACTCTTATTAGGGATTTCAAAGATCTTCTCCAAGCTGGTTTACAAACTGAAGAATGGGAATGGGAGAAGAATCACTTTTTTAAAAGGAGGAATGAAAGAGGGAACTATCAATCTGGCAGTTAGAGTGTAAAAAAAGAAATGAATGTCAATGCAGCTACTGGCCAGGGGAATAAAAGGCAATTTTCAAAGTTGGGGAGACCTTTATCATGGGTTCTCAATAAGTTACAAAAGCAAGGGCTATTACAACCACTGGCTCCTCGACCGCTACACGATCTTCTGCCACCAAACTTTGATACTAAGGCCTTCTATCAATTCCAACAAATACAAGGGCATGATATAGATAAATGTGCTCGATTAAGGCATGAGATCCAAGATTTAATCGATAGTGGCAAGCTGCCTAGGCCCAATAAACCCAACACTAAAAGCAATTCATTGCCTAAGTTTGGGAGAGTGCCACCGCCAACGACCTTCATAATAGAAGGAGGATTGATGGAAAGTTCTATTTTGTTTTCTTTTCAAGATGTAGACGGAGGAGTTTGTGGAAGAAAAGTGATGAATATTACCCCTAACATGTGCAAGTAGATGAAGCATTCAACAAACTTCCTTAGGCTTGGATGCTACCTATTTTATTTATGCTTTCTTTAATATTTCTGGAACAATTATGTTTTTTAAATTAAGATTATTTGAGTAAATTAATTTTCATTAATTTTGTTGGCCTTTGTTCATTTTTGTGCCCAATTGATGTCAGATTTAGCTTGATATTCATGAATTAGTATGTCTATGCATCATGATTCGAATGACTTTACTAGGTGAGAGAATTATTCAGTTGTATTGAGTTATGAATTCTTACTTATAGAGGGCTCCTACATAATTATGAGTGTCTAGGTCTTAGTCAACCTTAGAACATGCTTTGACAAACTTTCAAGGCAAAATTGAACTTTGTGATCTAGGCATTTTTTTGGTTTGTCAACAACTAGTATCCACCCTGTTTAATATCAATCCCTAGTTTGTTCCTTTGGGCCTTCATAAGATTTTAGCTTGCTTTTATTGGCTTGTAAACCTACCCTGAGCTATCGTGATACTTAAAGCAAGTCTGATGATCACTAAGGTGAAGGGACAAGAAGATCAAAGAAAGGAATGCATAGTCAATACAACAAAGATAGTTGAAGTTTACCTGAATTGGACTTAATTTCTCAAATCTATATAGGCACCGAAGGATCCGTCCTCACTAAGGCAGATTGACTTTAAGGAAACTCACTCTACCCTACTCATCCATAGTCAGATGATCACTAAGGTCCAAATAAGACAATTCTCATGGAGCTAGGACCTAAAAAATAATAAAAAAATAAAAAAAAGAAAAAAATAAGAAAAAGAAGAAGAATAAGAAGAAGAAGAAGAAGAAGAAGAAGAAGAAGAAGAAGAAGAAAAAAAAGAAAAGAAAAAAAATCCCAAAAGAATGGTTTAGAAAGCCAATAGAGTTCCTTTTACCTGAAGAAACAAAAGACTTCTACTTAGTTTACAAGGACAGATTGACTTGGATTGGTCCTGCCAAGCCAAAGACTCAATAAGAGAAAGACAATCTTTCATAACTCCAAGTCCGCAATCTTGAAAGTTTTAGACTTAATATTCCAAAGGAAAAAAGGACAAAATGATGACCCTGAGTTTCTGCAAGAGAAATAGACCAAAAGTGCAACAATTCTTTCTTAAATAGAAATGATTCCCGAGTTTAGTATGGTAACTAGGGTTATCATGCTATAAATATGTTAATTTGGGAATGTCAAGTCCTAAGGTAAATTAACACTAATTTTACAAAGACAAAATATGATTTTAAGTTTTAAAAAATAATAAATGTTTTTATCATATAAGCCTCCAAGTTTAGGAAAGTGTGTTGAACTATCAAACCTCAAAGGATATATTGGGCAAAAGTGGGCTAATGAAAGGATCATTTGTGAGGTTATAATAGTTGACATCCTGAATCATGATTTGAAGTAGATTCATCTCTGACCATACTGCTTGTGCCCTTACTACTAATGTTTCCCATACCATGAAGATGAAGACAATGATGCAAAATCTTCTTCTATTCTAATGCAAGACCTAAATAGACATTTATAAGGAATCCATGGAAGCACCTCAGCTAATCACATCATTTTGTGAGTCAGTGGTGTAATATCCCAAAGTATACCCTAAAAGTTTTGGTATTATTGTTGTATTTGGATTTAAAGTATATGTTTAATGGAAAGAGAAAAGAAGTAAAGAGAGAGTGTATATGTTATATATATGGTGATATATATAACATATACAAGTCAAAGTAAATGGTCAAAAGATGATTATTTAATTAATTAATTAATTAGTGGAAAATGGAAAATTAAGTGAATGGAAGAGGATATTTTATGAATATTTTAATATTATTTGCTTGGTGGAGGTTTAAGTGGAGAATAAAAGTTTGACTTGTCTCTTTTCTTCTTTATTTTTTTCTTCTTTTCCTTCTTGGCCGTGTATCTCAAAGCAAGAGAGCAAAAGAGAGATTTGATATTCCAAGCTCAAAATTGAAGGAGATTTCAAGTGATCAAGTGGAAAATCTAAGAAATTTCATCATCTTTGGTAAGTTTCCACTTGACTCCCTTGTTTTATTTTAAGTTATAATTGAGTTTGATGTTGGTTATTGATAGTATGATTGTTTGTGGTGTGTTTGAGAGTGTTGGGTATAATTGATTTTGATTTTGGGGTTGAATTGAAGAAAAGGAATTAGGTCGGTGTTGAAAGAGTAAGAGTTGTGACTTGGTAATTGATGTAGGTTGTGAGTTTGAGCAATTATTATCTTAGATTTTCACTGTGTTTGTGTTTAATGGAGTTGAAAGCATAGAACACATGAGTTTGGTCCGAAACAGAAGCATTTTGGATGCCACACCCGTGGCCCTTGGATGCCACGACCGTGGGGGTGTTAAGAAATTGGACAGATTCGTTTTCTAACCCACGATAGTGGGATTGTGAGGCCACGACCGTGGGGTTCTGAGGCCACGACCGTGGGTCCTAAATAGTTGTGTTGGCTTATAATTTGTGATCTATGGGTCTAGTATGAGACTAATAGGTGAATAATTGTATTGGAATTCATGTGAATTTGTAAATAAGTGTGTATTATTTCCTTTTGAGTTAGGTTGAGAAGAGGTTGAGTTGCCCTAACCTAAGTGTTAAGAATTCTTGGAAGAGGAAGTGTATAGATTGGTGTGAGTTGTTCTTGAGGTAAGTACAAACTCTACATTATTGTATACATTTAAATGACATTGGGACTTAACACATTTGGTTGTAAATGTGTTAAGTAATCTATTACATTGTTGATACATTTGATTAATGATATGATTTGCATAATGTGAAAGATATGATGATCATTCAAAATGTATGTTCAATGCATTTGGTTATGAATACTTTAATGATGAATTGCTTTAATGTGAATTGAGATATGATGAGATGTGAAGCCATTGTTGTTGGCTATGATAGTGCAAATGAAATAATTGGGGCATGGTTGCCTATTTGATTATGGAATATGAAATGAGAAATGAATTGAGAAAGAGATTGATAAAGAGATAAATGAAATAATTGTGTGCTTAATATGTTATTCAATTTTCAGAGTTTTGGGTTTGGCGGCATGCCTATGAATCACTGGTTAGGTGAAAAGACCGGGTCGTAAGCCGAGTCCAGCTGAAAAATGTGAAATATGATGTTTTTGGGGGTGAAAAGACTGGGTCGTAAGCCTCAAAAATAGTAACAGTCTAGCCGGGTTAAGGACCAAGATACTGGGGCCCTAGGGTCTAGCCGGTTTGAGGTCCAAGAGACTGGGTCTGTTACACTATCCATGGATAGATATATATATGTATCGCTTACGGGCTTGATGATTGTGATTATGGACCAAAGCAGTAACTATGAACTTTGAATAACATATTAGAGTCTTTTGGGCCCATGCTTGTCTTTGTTTCAATGTGACTAATAATAAATGGTAAAACAATTGAATAAGATAATGAAATGTATTGTTATGAAATACAGTATTTTTTGAATATGATCTCTATTGCTTGAATGTATGACATTAACATTGCATTAAAGCATATTGTTATCATGGTTTGTACCACTAAGCCGTTGACTTAGCGCGATTGTGGTTCATCGCGCGGGTGATAGGGTAGAACCAGAGAGTTCAGCTAGGCCGAGTTGAGTCTAGATTCTAAAGCGTTGATAGAGGGCTTAAAGATCAAAGACAAACTGCCAAACATGTATAAATTTTATGTTTTGTAAAACATGGATTTTGATGTATATGTATTTGTAAATACCGTTATATTTTCCGCTGCGTATCAAATAAATGTTTTATCTATTGTACTTTATAATATGATTTGAATGTTTTAAGTTTTCGTATAATGTTGTTAAATTGAAAGATCAGTTTGCTTATATTAAACCGTAGCACTCCTGTATTCGGTATACGTATATTACAGGTGTAGTTGTATATAGTGTGCGTATACGGGGTATAGGGGTGTTACAATTGTTTTTGTATCAGAGCCTAGGTTTGAGATTCTCAACCTAGGTCAATTGTAAGAACAAGAATATTTTGATTTTAAAAGTTGGTTTTTAAATAAGATACATGTTTTGGTATTGGTAGTCTTTGATCTTTAATGAGGTATATTCTGCTGTATTTGCAGACATAGGTAGTGATGGCGTCTCATTCACGTCAGTCCATAGAAGGTAGTGCTTAGAACGTAGCTCCTGAAGAGGGTAGAGATGGAGCTAGGGTTGATAGAGCTGGAGAGGCACTTGTTCCTGTGCCAGAGAGACCAGCTGCTGATGAGGTTCCGCCAGTTTGGCTAAGACATGTGGTAGAATTGTTGAGGCAAGCTCCAGTGCAGCCGCCACCGCCACCACAGCCACATGTACCGGTGAGGCATTATGATAAATTGAGAAAGTATGGGGCTGAGGATTTCTTGGGCACTACAAATCCTGCAGTAGCTGAGCAGTGGTTGGATAGAGTACAGAGGGTATTTATTTAGTTGCAAGCTACTTCTGAAGAGAAATTTGATTATGCTAGATCCTTATTGCAGAAGGATGCTTATGATTGGTGGAAGACAGTTCCACATGCCATGGATGATCCACCGACTTTGTTTTATAGTGATTTTCTGCTGGAGTTTGAGCAGAAATATACTACGAGGGAGTATAAGGATGCTAAGAAGATGAAATTTTTAAATCTGAGACAAGATAAGCGGACTGTGACAGAGTATGAGGTAGAGTTCATCCGGTTGAGTCACTATGCCATTGGGATTATTTCTGATGAGATTGATTGGTGTAGGAGATTTGAGGAGGGTTGAGGCCCTCTATTATGTGTATTGTTGCTGGTTCTAGGTACCAAGATTTTTCTCAATTGGTTACTGCAGCTAGAAGTGTTGAGAGAGCACAGGGTATTGCAGCAGCTGCTATTGAGGAGGAGACCAGAGTTAGGAGACCTTAGTTTGAGGCAGGATCTTCATCTATGAAGAGAGGCCAAGGGAGTTTTGTTTCGAGAGTCAGTAGGAGCCTGAGGCAGTCTGGTAGGTCAGTTCAATATCAGAGGCAAAGACCGAGACCTACAGTTTCTGTAGCTAGTGCTCCGACTCCTATGGTTCAGAGATCTACTACACCTACATGTGTCCATTGTGGTAGGATACATGGGGGTGTTTGTTGGAAGATTGGTGGATCAGCTGTGTGTTTCAGATGTGGATCGCCTGACCATTTCATTAGAGAATGTCCTGAGATGCAAGAGCATAGGCAGGCAGATTCAGCAGTTTCTCGACCTAGTGTGAGAGGAGGTCAAAGTGGCAGAGGTTTTAGTAGAGGTGGTTGACCCAGAATCAGTCAGAGAGGATGCTCTACATCCGGAGGTAGTAGGCCAGATGAGGTTGGATCTTATCAGAGAGTGTATGTGATGCAGAGGCAGCCTGATGCTTCAGCAGTCATTGTGGGTATATTTTCTTTATTTGGCATTTCAGTTCTTGCTTTGATTGATCCAGGATCTACTCATTCATACATTAGTGCATCTATCTTGCCTGTGACTGAATTGCATACTGAGTCCCTAGGATTTGATGTCTTGGTGACAAATCCTTTAGGGCATAGTGTGGTTGTTAGCAAGGTGCACTGAGATAGTTCAGTTGTGGTTCAAGGTGAGGAATTTTTTGGGGATTTGATTGAAATGCCTTTTAAGGAGTGTGATTTGATCTTAGGCATGGATTGGTTGTCTAAGCATGGAGCTATGGTAGATTGTCAAAAGAAGTGTGTTACTTTGAGAACCGGTGATGGTAGAAGTGTGATGGTGTCTAGTGAGCAGAGACAACTTGCATCCTTGTTTGTATCAGCTGTAGCAGCTAGAAAGTTGATTAGAAAAGGGTGTGATGCTTATCTTGCTCATGTTGTGGATACCAGAGTAGTGGGTTCTCAACTTGATAGTATACCCACAGTTGCAGAATTTCCAGATGTTTTTTCGAAAGAGTTGCCAGGGTTACCCCCTGAGAGAGAGGTTGAGTTTGGTATCGATTTGTCGCCTGGTACCACTCCCATCTCTATTACTCCTTATCGAATGGCACATGCTGAGTTGAGAGAGTTGAAGGTGCAGTTGCAAGAGTTGTTGGATAAAGGGTTTATTAGCCCTAGTGTTTCTCCGTGGGGAGCTTCTATTTTGTTTGTAAAGAAAAAGGATGGTACTTTGAGGTTGTGTATTGATTATAGGCAATTGAACAAGGTGACTATCAAGAATAAGTATCCTTTGCCTCGGATAGATGATCTTTTCAATCAATTAAAGGGAGCAGCAGTTTTCTCCAAGATTGATTTGAGATTAGGGTACCATCAGTTGAGGGTTAGAGCTGAAGATGTTCCTAAGACAGCTTTCTGCACAAGATATGGGCATTATGAATTCTTAGTGATGCCTTTTGGATTGACAAATGCACCTGCAGCTTTCATGGATTTGATGAATAGGGTGTTTAGGCACTACCTAGATCAGTTTGTGGTGGTTTTCATTGATGATATTCTGGTGTATTCGCGTAATGAAGAGGAATATGACAAGCATCTGCGAATTGTGTTGCAGACTTTGAGAGAGAAGCAATTGTATGCTAAGCTGTCGAAGTGTGAGTTTTGGCTTGATCAAGTGACTTTTCTGGGTCATATAGTTTCAGCAGATGGTATTAGAGTTGATCCGAGTAAAGTTGAGGCCATTTTGAATTGGAGTCCACCGAAGTCTGTGACTGAAGTTAGAAGTTTTCTGGGTTTGGCAGACTATTATCGACGATTTGTGAAAGGTTTTTCTTTGATAGCTACTCCACTCACCATATTACTTAGAAAGGGAGTTAGATTTGTGTGGACAGATCAATGTCAAGCAAGCTTTGAGCAGTTGAAGGAGATGTTGACTCAAGCTCCTGTTCTTACTTTCCCTGTGGAAGATAAACCATATGTGATCTACAGTGATGCTTCACATAATGGTTTAGGTTGTGTTTTGATGCTGGAAGGTAAAGTTATAGCTTATGCTTCTCGGCAGTTGAAGCCGTATGAGCTTAATTATCCGACGCATGATTTGGAGTTAGCAGCTATAGTGTTTGCTTTGAAGATTTGGCGACACTACTTGTATGGAGAGAAGTGTTTTATTTACACAGATCATGAGAGTTTGAAATATTTGGGTGTTCAGAGGGAGCTGAATCTTCGGCAGAGACGGTGGTTGGAATTGATTAAAGACTACATCTATTTGATTGATTATCATCCTAGTAAGGTGAATGTTGTTGCAGATGCCTTGAGTCGGAAGTCTTTAGCAGGTTTGACTGCTTATTCGCTCTCGTTACTTGTTGAGTTGAGAGCGTTGCATGCTAGTTTTGAATCATGTGATGATGGTGCATTGTTAGCTCAATTGCAGTTGAGACCAGTGTTGTTAGATCAGATTAAAGAGGCTCAATTGGTTGATGAGAAAATTTAGAAGATTGTGTTAGATTGCCAAAATGGGGAGAGTTGAGATTTCCATGTGAGAAGCGATGGTAGTCTTTGGTTCAAGGATAGATTGTGTGTTCCTGATGATGCAAGATTGAGAAAGATTATTTTAGAAGAAGCACACCAGTCAGTTTTTGCTATGCACCCTGGGAGTACAAAGATGTATCAGGATTTGAAGCAACATTATTGGTGGACAGGCATGAAGAGAGACATAGCGGAGTTTGTATCCAAGTGTCTCACTTGTCAGAGGGTGAAAGCTGAGCATCAAGTTCCAACATGGTTGCTTCAACCTTTAGCAGTGCCTGAATGGAAATGGGAACGTGTGACAATGGATTTTGTGTCTGGTTTGCCATTGACTCAGAAGAAGCATGATGCTATCTGTGTGATTGTTGATCGGTTGACGAAGACAGCTCATTTTCTTCCAGTTCTGATGGATTATTCTCTTGAGAAGTTGGCTGAGCTGTATATCAGTGAGATAGTGAAGTTGCATGGAGTTCCAATTTCTTTAGTGTCTGATCGAGATCCTCGGTTTACTTCAAGGTTTTGAAAAAGTTTACATGGCGTTTTGGGTTCTCGATTACATTTTAGCACTGCTTTTCATCCGCAGACAGATGGGCAGTCAGAGAGAGTGATACAGATTATAAAGGATATGTTGATAATCAGTGTCATTGATTTCTCTGAAAGTTGGGACAGATTTTTACCACTTGTGGAATTTGGTTACAACAACAGTCATCAATCCAGTATTGGAATGGCACCGTTTGAAGCATTGTATGGTAGAAGATGTAGAACGCCTCTGTGTTGGAATGAAATTGGAGAAGGCAAATTGGTTGGTCCTGATTTGATTAAAGAAACGGAAGAGAAAGTGAAAATAATTTGGGATCGATTGAAAGCAGCTTCAGATCGACAGAAATCTTATTCAGATTTGAAGAGGAGGAACATAGAATTTGATGTTGGAGATAAAGTATTTCAGAAAGTGTCTCCTAGGAAAAAGATTTTGAGATTTGGCAGAAGAGGGAAGCTAAGTCCTCGTTTTATTGGACCTTATGAAGTATTAGAAAGAGTTGGACCAGTTGCTTATCGACTTGTTCTGCCGCCTGAATTGGATAGAATCCATAATGTCTTCCATGTTTCTATGTTGCGGAGGTATAGATCAGACCCATCTAATGTTCTGTCCGTTGAATCTATTGAGGTGAATTCAGATCTGACATTTGAAGAAGAACCAGTTGCTATTTTGGCACATGAAGTGAAAGAGTTGAGACATAAGAAAGTGCCACTGGCGAAAATTCTTTGGAAGAATCATGCAAAGGAAGAGGCAACTTGGGAGAGTGAGCAAGCGATGCAAGATCAGTATCCTCTGTTGTTTCAGACTTGATATCAGGTAATTTTGAGGACAAAATTTCTTTTTAGAGGGGGAGAATTGTAATATCCCAAAGTATACCCTAAAAGTTTTGGTATTATTGTTGTATTTGGATTTAAAGTATTTGTTTAATGGAAAGAGAAAAGAAGTAAAGAGAGAGTGTATATGTTATATATATGGTGATATATATAACATATACAAGTCAAAGTAAATGGTCAAAAGATGATTATTTAATGAATTAATTAATTAGTGGAAAATGGAAAATTAAGTGAATGGAAGAGGATATTTTATGAATATTTTAATATTATTTGCTTGGTGGAGGTTTAAGTGGAGAATAAAAGTTTGACTTGTCTCTTTTCTTCTTTATTTTCTTCTTCTTTTCCTTCTTGGCCATGTATCACAAAGCAAGAGAGCAAGAGAGAGATTTGATATTCCAAGCTCAAAATTGAAGGAGATTTCAAGTGATCAAGTGGAAAATCTAAGAAATTTCATCATCTTTGGTAAGTTTCCACTTGACTCCCTTGCTTTATTTTAAGTTATAATTCAGTTTGATGTTGGTTATTGATAGTATGATTGTTTGTGGTGTGTTTGAGAGTGTTGGGTATAATTGATTTTGATTTTGGGGTTGAATTGAAGAAAAGGAATTAGGTTGGTGTTGAAAGAGTAAGAGTTGTGACTTGGTAATTGATGTAGGTTGTGAGTTTGAGCAATTATTATCTTAGATTTTCATTGTGTTTGTGTTTAATGGAGTTGAAAGCATAGAATACATGAGTTTGGTCCGAAACAGAAGCATTTTGGATGCCACGCCCGTGGCCCGTGGATGCCACGACCGTGGGGGTGTTAAGTAATTGGACAGATTCATTTTCTAACCCACGCCCGTGGGGGTTTGTGAGACCACGACCGTGGGGTTGTGAGGCCACGACCGTCGGTCCTACATAGTTGTGTTGGCTTATAATTTGTGATCTATAGGTCTAGTATAAGACTAATAGGTGAATAATTGTATTGGAATTCATGTGAATTTGTAAATAAGTAAGTATTATTTCCTTTTGAATTAGGTTGTGAGTTACCCTAACCTAAGTGTTAAGAATTCTTGGAAGAGGAAATGTATAGATTGGTGTGAGTTGTTCTTGAGGTAAGTACAAACCCTTCATTATTGCATACATTTAAATGACATTGGGACTTAACACATTTGGTTGTAAATGTTTTAAGTAATCTATTACATTGTTGATACATTTGATTAATGCTATGATTTGCATAATGTGAAAGATATGATGATCATTCAAAATGTATGTTCAATGCATTTGGTTATGAATACTTTAATGATGAATTGCTTTAATGTGAATTGAGATATGATGAGATGTGAAGCCATTGTTGTTGGCTATGATAGTGCAAATGAAATAATTGGGGCATGGTTGCCTATTTGATTATGGAATATGAAATGAGAAATGAATTGAGAAAGAGATTGATAAAGAGATAAATGAAATAATTGTGCGCTTAATATGTTATTCAATTTTCAGAGTTCTGGGTTTGGCGGCATGCCTATGAATCGCTGGATAGGTGAAAAGACCGGGTCGTAAGCCGAGTCCAGCTGAAAAATGTGAAATATGATGTTTTTGGGGTGAAAAGACTGGGTCGTAAGCCTCAAAAAAAGTAACAGTCTAGCCGGGTTAAGGACCAAGATACTGGGGCCCTAGGGTCTAGCCGGGTTGAGGTCCGAGAGACTGGGTCTGTTACACTATCCATGGATATATATATATATATATATGTATCACCTACAGCCTTGATGATTGTGATTATGGACCAAAGCAGTATCTCTGAACTTTGAATAACATATTAGAGTCTTTTGGGCCCATGCTTGTCTTTGTTTCAATGTGACTAATAATAAATGGTAAAACAATTGAATAAGATAATGAAATGTATTGTTATAAAATACAGTATTTTTGAATATGATCTCTATTGCTTGAATGTATGACATTAACATTGCATTAAAGCATATTGTTATCATGGTTTGTACCACTAAGCCGTTGGCTTAGCGCGATTGTGGTTCATCGCGCAGGTGACAGGGTAGAACCAGAGAGTTCAGCTAGACCGAGTTGAGTCTAGATTCTGAAGCGTTGATACAGGGCTTAAAGATCAAAGACAAACTGCCAAATATGTATAAATTTTATATTTTGTAAAACATGGATTTTGATGTATATGTATTTGTAAATACCGTTATATTTTCCGCTGCGTATCAAAAAAATGTTTTATCTATTGTACTTTATAATATGATTTGAATGTTTTAAGTTTTCCTATAATGTTATTAAATTGAAAGATTGGTTTGCTTATATTAAACCGTAGCACTCCTGTATTCGGTATACGTATATTACAGGTGTAGTTGTATGTAGTGTGCGTATACGGGGTATAGGGGTGTTACAAGTGAAACCACTATAAGTATCACTCATGCATATCATGCAGACATGCATACATAAGCATGTCACATTACACTTTTGTTGCCTATTCATTGTCAAAGTGAACAACAGATACCTTGTAAAGCAAACATGAAGTAGATATGGAATCAAGGGGGCATGGAAGGTGCATTGCTTGAGAAAGATCCAATCACTCTATAGAAATACAGACACATTGATAAGTGTATAGTTTATGATATTTTTGCTCCTATTTCTTAATATATTTCTTGCCAAATTGAGTTTAATTTGTTTGTTCAAGTATTTATTAGGGTTGATTCCAGGAACCTTTGACATGTTGGGACCTTAAGGTTATTTAGTCTGGAATCACGGATGAAAGACAAAGAAAGGATCTATTTTTTGCAAATTCTTCAATTGACACGTCCAGTGACATGGGTGTGTCAATGGACGTGTCATTCAACTACTTTATAGAAGCTTCGACATACCTAGAAACATGGGCATGTCACTGAACGTGCCATTGATTCTGCCTTATAGAAGTTGTGACATGCCTAGAAACATGAGTGTGTCCCTGACCGAGTCCCTAACTCAGTATTACAGTAGCAATGACACACCCAAGGACATGGGCATGTCACTGCCCATGTCATTAAAGTTTAAAACAGCACCGTTGACACGCCCACAGACATGCACGTGTCAATGGGCGTGTCAAGCAAAATTTCTAGGCTATAAAATCTGAACTAAAGTGCAAATTAGGGATCTAGTTTTTATTATTAGAGCCGACTTTCTAAGAAAAAGAGAGTTTTGGTAGCTAAGAGTGAAGGTGAAGATATAATTCATGCAAGATTTAATTCAAGCGAGACTTAAATCAAGATTCAAGGATTGAAGTGAAAAAACACAAATCATTCATTATGGATTGTTTGAATCCTTTTACTTATTTCTTTTTTTTGGTTTTTTTGTTATGAACATGAGTGTGAGCGGGGATTTTCGCCCCCACTCCCTGTGGAATGGTTCTTGCGACTTCGGCACTGTTTAGGCTCGGGGTCTTAGAGAACACGGACCTAAGTCCGGAGAAAATGGAGTCGCCACCCGGACGGGCCGGGAAAAAAGAAAGGGGTGGATGACTCGATTCCTAAGGAATCCCCAACCCCTTAATGGGTTCAGAAAGTTGGGTACGTGTGGGGTAGGTGAGAAATGGCCCAGCACCCCCACAATGCCCGGTTCATTGGAACCGACCTCCTTTACAGGTCTTAATATTATAAAATTCTTAAATATAACAATATTATCTATACTACACACAATAAAAAGAAAGCATCATTATATTAAAATCAAAACAATGTCCAAACAAAACAAAACAAATAAATGGACACCCATCCAAGGATGGAAACATGTCCTTACATCACACGCCTAGATAGGACATCCACCAAAAGGTAGAAACATGCCCTTTACAAAGGTTCTAAAATAGAAAAGAAAATTAAATTACATGATGTTTAACTAATGAGGTACCCACCAAGTGGAATCATACCTCTTACAACTTTTGGAAGTCTAAATTGATTGATAAAAGTAAATAATCATCCATAATAAATAAATCATTCATTAAAAGTATTTAAATATCAATAAAATAAACATCCATCCATGATAAATTAAATAAATCAAGTATTAAAATTAAATAAATTAAAGCATAAGAAATAAATCAAGGTATAAATAAATATGGAATTGAATAAAACAAATAAAGGTTCAAGTATAGCTACTATTTCTATTTAGGGTTATTTATCTCATGTGTTAAGGCTTTGGAAATTCTAAAGTTTAAGCTACTATGACTTCTTAGTTAATTAAAATAGATTAGGTTTTATGTTTTTTAAAGGTTGGCAAGACACTTTGATTAAACAAATTAAGATTTGAATGATGAAATAATAAAACTTGAGTTTTAGACACTTTTGAAATATTTTTAATTCATGATTTTAAATAATGATTTAACCTACTGTGACTTTTTTGACTTTTTTATGTTTTTATGTTTTTTATGTTTTAAAGGGTTTAAAGTTTAGAAAAAGTTAGGGTTTAAGGTTTTAAAGGGTTAGGTTTCATTATTTTAGGTTTAAAAGTTGATTATTGGATTTTAGGCTTTGAAATTTAGGATTCTCGGCCATAAATTATTTTTAGGGTTTTAAATAGCAATTTGATATTTTTATGAGATTTTATGAATTTAAACACATGAATTGAAGTTCTTATAAGTAGAAAAGATGTTTTTGAAGGTTTTTTGAATGAAAAAGAACCTAATTTAAAATTTTAATAGAAACAGAATTTTATTTTGGTTTTGTAGAAAAATATGTTAAATGAGTGTTTTAAGGTTTTTAAGAAGAAAAAATAACAATTTTGACTCCTTTTAGAAAAGAAAGTCACATTTTTAATGTTCTAAACTTGGAAAAATTAAATTAAAACTCTAAGATTTTTTATTTAAAAAACTTAAATTTTATAGATTTGGCTATTGTAAAACATAAATCAAAAGAATTAAAACATACCTTCTTTTGTTGATTCTCCAAAAAATAACTCTTCTTGGATGAACTAGCTCCAAAGACAAGCTTTGATTGCCTCTTTTCTTCTCCCTTTTTCGTGCTACTGCTGCTACTACTGCTATAAATATCAATTGAATTGAGTTTTCCCTTTTCTTCCTTGATTTGGTTTCAAAACCTAAAGCTATCATGAAAAGTTTTTTCGTCCTTGATTTGGTTTAATTGGTCCTTATTTATAGTGGTTTTTATGTTGTTTATTCCTAATTAATTAAGGTAAGTAATAATAATAAAAAAAGAAATTAAAACCTAATTGGATTAGAATTCTAAAAATTGCAGTTGAAAATTTTGCGCTGGCGAAAATTCTGGCGACGGGCCCGTGGGCGTGCTAGCCCGCAGGAGCCTGCGGGCGAGCCACTGTTGGCCCGACGGGCCCGCGCGACCACTTTTCGCTGCCAATTTTTTTTCGACTCCAATTTTTATTTTTATTTTTATTTTTATTTTTTATTTTTTATTTTCATTTTTTACTACTAAAAAAATTATTTAATTAAAATTATTTTGGACCAATTAAACAACAAAAATTATTTTGGACTAAATAAAGCATGTTGGATCGGATTGGGTAAAAAATTAAGGGTCTACAGTTTGCCCCCTGCTTGAATGATCTGAAACCTTAGTGAAAGAGAGTGAAAAGCAATAAGACTTAATTTTTGAGATTTTGGGTTCTGGACCCGAGAGGTTGGTTTAACTCATCTAACCTTTTATCAGTTGAGAATTCTGGCATAACTGGTTGTTCCATTTTTACGAATTGTAGGTCTTTACCCACCAAAAATAGATCTTTATCTATTAGAAACTATGTCTTTTACCTAGGAACATGGATCTTTATCCATTGGAGATTGGGTCTTTACCCGTAAAAATGGATCTTTATCCATTGGAGGTCGGGTCTTTACCCTTGAAATATGGATCTTTATCCATTTGAAATTGGGTCTTTACCCTTGAAACAAGGATCTTTATCCTTCAAACTTTGGGTCTTTACCCTTTGAAACATGGATCTTTATCCATTGGAAATCGGGTCTTTACCCTTGAAACATGGATCTTTATCCATTGAGATCGGGTCTTTACCCTTGAAAATGGATCTTCATCCTTTGAGATCGGGTCTTTATCCTTAAAAATGGATCTTCATCCTTTGAGATCGGGTCTTTACCCTTGAAAGTGGTCTTCATCCTTGAGATCGGGTCTTTACCCTTAAAACTGGATCTTCATCCTTTGAGATCGGGTCTTCACCCTTGAAAATGGATCTTCATCCTTTGAGATCGGGTCTTTACCCTTAAAAATGGATCTTCATCCTTTGAGATCGGGTCTTTACCCTTAAAAATGGATCTTCATCCTTTGAGATCGGGTCTTCACCCTTAAAAATGGATCTTCATCCTTGAGATCGGGTCTTCACCCTTGAAAATGGATCTTCATCATTTGAGATCGGGTCTTCACCCTTAAAAATGGATCTTCATCCTTTGAAATCGGGTCTTCACCCTTGAAAATGGATCTTCATCCTTTGAGAACGGGTCTTCACCCTGTCTTCAGCTCTTTTAGCTGGATTGGTCTTTTGTCTTTTGCATCTTTATTCTTTTGAGAGTTCTAATTGTTCCATTCTTTTGTTCTTTCTTTTTGCAAAGATTTAGTTATTTTTAATTGGACCTTATATCTTTTCCTTGCCCCCCTACGTGGCAAAACATTTGTAAGTGAGTTTAAAAATATTTGGTATATAAACCCAAAAAATTGAAAAGGAGAAACTTTGCCCCCTGTGTAGGCTCAAACCAAATATTTTTTCCATGCAAGCTTTGATTGATGTTGTTGTTGTCTAGTTCTTCATACAAGCACTTATTTCTTCTCTTCGTAAAATGACTGGAGCTTTCTCAAGCAATGGGCTTTCCATGCCCCCCTGATTTTGACATCTTCTTTTGATTCTTTACTTCGCGAGGTGTTTGCTGTTCATTTTGACAAAGAATAGACAACACAAGACAAGAAAGTGTGATGTGATATGCTCATGTATGCATGAATAATATTTACATTGGTTCCATGACTCACAGACCGAGGCGATCAGCAGAAGTATTCTCATTGGTTCCGTTTTGACGCTTGTTCAAGTCTTGCATTGGAATGATCGAAAGCTTTGCATTTGTGGCTTTTATCTTCAAGATGTTGAAAAAATGAGTGGTGGAGACCCCAAGCAACAGAGTTAGGGATACATCCATATCAAACTATATTTTAGCATGTCGGTTGGTAGTTTCTTCATAACTTTGCCGATAATCATTTCCTTTGCCCAATGTGTCCTTTGGAGGTTCAACATACTTCCCTTAACTTGAAGGCTTTGTATGAAAAAACATTTTTTATTTGATTTTTTGAATTTTAATTTTGAAATCAAATGTTGGCTTTGCCAAATCAATGTCAATATACCTCAGGACTTGATTTTCCAAACTAACATATCTATAACATGACAACCCTAGTTACCGTACTTAAACTCAGGAATCATTTCTATTTAAGCAAGAACTATTGCACTTCAGATAGGCACATACACATTACTTGGCCAAAGGTCTCATTGAGTTTAAATATTGTCTATCTCATATGCATGCTTATCCAAACTATCTCCACTAATAGACTCTACCTACTAAGAGAGATCAACAGGTCTTTGATAGGCTTGAAATGTGGTCTATGAGGGAAACAGGCTTAAGTGAAGGCCATTTTGAGATTGGAGCTGGTGTGACACAATGGACAAACCTTCACACTACAAATTTCTTGTTGGAATTTTAGGCAGCTTGGAGGCAACCTTGCTAGACTCCAAATTTCTTCTATCTTCTTAGCATTAAACTGGATATTGACTAGGACATTTTTTGCCCTTTCAAAATGTTTGGTTCCCAAATTCATTTCTTTTCTTCTTCTCCCTTTTCTTTATTTCTCTTACTCTTCCCTTTTCTTTCTCTTTTTGTCCTTCTTTCTTGTTGGACTACAAAACTTTCAAGAATTGGGTGGTCTTCCTCCTTTTCTCCAATTTTAATTGAATCTTTGGTTGGGTTGGACCAACTCAAAAAAAGTCTTTATGAATCAAATAGAAGCCTTTTGCTGCTTTAGGTAAAAGAGAACTCAGTTGGCTTTTTGAACCATTTTGGGTTTTTTTTCTTTTTTTTTACTCTTTTTTCTTTTTCCTTTCTTTTTCTATTGATTTTTTTTCTTGTTTTTCTTTCTTTCTCTCTTTTTTTTTTGTTTTTGGTTTTAGCTCAAACAGAGTTGTCTTATTTGTACCAACTTGGGCTTCCAATAATGGATGAGTGGAGTAACATAAATCTTCTTTAATAGGGATAAATCATTTGCTACTCTGATATTGTCTTGATATATTGGAGATATTAGGAGAACTTCAACTACCCTTATGGTTTTGAGAACATCAACTATCCTTATGGTCTTGAAAAATCAACTATCTTCATGGTCTTGAGAGCTTCAACTATCCTTAAGATCTTGACTAATCATTGCTTTCTTTGATCTTCTTGCCTCTTCATTTTAGTGATCATAAGACTTGTCAAAAGTATCACAATAGCTCAGGGTAGGTTATTGAGGTTTTTATGCCAATGAAAAGAAAGCTAAAATTTTATGAAGGCTCAAAGGGACAACTAGGAATTGATATTTAATAGGGTGGATACTAGTTGTTGGCTTATCAAACAATGCCTAGATCATTTCTCCCTTAAATAAGCAGAGTTCAATTTCGCCTCGAAAATTTGTCAAAGCATGTTCTAAGACTGACTAAGACCTAGACAAAGATAATTATGCAGGAACCCTCTCTAAGTAAGCATACACAACTCAATGCTATAGAGCAATTCCCTCATCTAGTAAAGTCATTCGAGTCATGATGCCTAGACACATTAATTTATAAACATCAAGCTAAATTCCTCATTGGTTGAGCACCAAAATGAACAAAGACCAACAAAAATTTTGATGAAAGTAATTTATTCAAACAACTTTAAATTTGAAAAACATGATTGTTCCATTTTAAATATTAAAGAAAGTAAAATTGAAAAGCAACATTCAAGCTAAGGAAAGTTTGTTGAGTTTAAGCTTCTTTTTCTTTCATATCTTCAATATCCCCATCTTAAAAGGTTGATAAAACAAAATCTTCTTCCAATCCTTTTCCCACCATAAAGGTTGCTGGTGGTGGCACTCTTCCAAATTTAGGCAAAGGGTTATCTTTGGTATTGGGCTTATCCGGCTCGGGTAGCTTGCCACTATCAATCAGGTCTTGAATCTCATGCCTTAGACGAGCACATTTATCTGTTTCATGCCCTTGCATTTGATGAAATTGACATAAGACCTTGGCATTAAAATTTGGCTGTAGAGGCTTATGTAGAGGCCGAGGTGCCAATGGTTGTAGCAAATCCATTTTAATTAGATTTTCTAACATCTTTGACAAAGGCTCCCTTAAATCTGAAAATTTACGCTTCTTTGTTGGCTTAGTTGTTGCATCTTTCTTAACACCTCCTCTTTCCCTTTGACTTTTCCCACTAGGGTGATAGCCGCTGTTATTGCTCCACTTAGATAGCACATGGTTCGGTTGGTCTTGTAGAATAGGGATTGATCTCTCATTTTTCATTCGATCTCTATCAGTAGACATGTTCCTTGTTAATGCTGTCTTTTTCTTCTTTCTTATGTCAATGGGAGATGCCTCATTAGCATTGTTGATGATCTCTAGAATTTGAATCAACTGGGTCTTCATAATTTTAACCAACTGATCTTGTAGCTCGGCCATCCTAGCTTTGACAACTTCATCGATTATATCCCTTAGCTGGTTTGCATCCATCCTTCGAATGAAGCACTTGAATCAATGCTGTAGGTGATATCGTTGTATGCTCTTGAATTGCTGCACCTCAGGTCTATGAGCCAGAAAAGATCAATGATATGATATGCAAATGTATGCATATATGCATGTATGCAGAAACAATTAACAAATAAGAACAAATTAGGACATTCCTTCCAACCTTATAACATCCACACATGAATGGCGAGTCTCTTTTCCTAGGTATATGGTTAATAAAATACCAACATGGGGTACCTTACTTTTGAATAATTCCCTCGGACGTTTCAACCAATAGTTATATTTTCAAAAATGGAAATCAATCCATGATAATTCCCATTAATTAGGTTTTAATCCATTGAACCAACTGAAGTAGCTTTTATGCTATGTTGGATTAAAACGCAATTAAGAGGTTTATTATAAATAGATTTCGTACTTGAAAAAGTAACTAATGATTCATGCCAAAAACAAGCCCATGGTTAATTTGTTCTTAGTGTAAACTAGGCCCACAATTGATTTTTTGGTATTTCATAATTGACCTAAATATTTTTGCAAGCTCTTTGTAAAAAATGGTTGGGTGAAAATAGTTTTGTTTCTAAGCCCATTGTAAAAGATTTTAGAAAAACGGATTTTGGGCTTAGTATTTGGGCCATGAGCCAAAGGATTTATTTTTAGAAAAGTCTTATGTCCAAAGACCATCTTAAAAAGTTTTGAAAATAGCTTTGGTCTTTTGGACTTAAAAGAAAGAAAAAATTTATTTTGATCTTGCAAATGTACTTGGGTCATATTAGAAAAAGAACAAACCAAATAAGCCATGATTTAGACTAAGATAAATTAACCATAGTCAAACAACATGCATTTGGGGTAAAACCTAAGGAAAGTAACTAGGCCAATTACATGAGCTTTAGTCTTTGGGTTAAAAGGCTTAGGTTCCCATAGCAAGTATATACCAAACGGTACAAGGCTATGAGTGGTTATGCTATGCTCGATCTCCATACCTTGAGTGAAAGTATGGTATCCCTTACATAACATAACACGGGTAACACGGGCATCCTAACTCACGCACACAATGCAATCTAATATGATGCAATGGATAATATCATTATAAGAAAGAATAGAATAATATAAAGACCAACGGAATCAACTTCTCTTATCCCCAGTGGAGTCGCCACTGTGAGCGGGGATTTTCGCCCCCACTCCCGGTGGAATGGTTCTTGCGACTTCGGCACTGTTTAGGCTCGGGGCCTTAGAGAACACGGACCTAAGTCCGGAGAAAATGGAGTCGCCACCCGGACGGGCCGAGAAAAAAGAAAGGGGTGGATGACTCGATTCCTAAGGAATCCCCAACCCCTTAATGGGTTCGGAAAGTTGGGTACGTGTGGGGAAGGTGAGAAATGGCCCAGCACCCCCACAACGCCCGGTTCATTGGAACCGGCCTCCTTTACATGTCTTAATATTATAAAATTCTTAAATATAACAATATTATCCATACTACACACAATAAAAAGAAAGCATCATTATATTAAAATCAAAATAATGTCCAAACAAAACAAAACAAATAAATGGACACCCATCCAAGGATGGAAACATGTCCTTACATCACATGCCTAGATAGGACATCCACCAAAAGGTAGAAACATGCCCTTTACAAAGGTTCTAAAATAGAAAAGAAAATTAAATTACATGATGTTTAACTAATGAGGTACCCACCAAGTGGAAACATACCTCTTACAACTTTTGGAAGTCTAAATTGATTGATAAAAGTAAATAATCATCCATAATAAATAAATCATTCATTAAAAGTATTTAAATATCAATAAAATAAACATCCATCCATGGTAAATTAAATAAATCAAGTATTAAAATTAAATAAATTAAAGCATAAGAAATAAATCAAGGTATAAATAAATATGGAATTGAATAAAACAAATAAAAGTTCAAGTATAGCTACTATTTCTATTTAGGGTTATTTATCTCATGTGTTAAGGCTTTGGAAATTCTAAAGTTTAAGCTACTATGACTTCTTAGGTAATTAAAATAGATTAGGTTTTATGTTTTTTAAAGGTTGGCAAGACACTTTGATTAAAAAAATTAAGATTTGAATGATGAAATAATAAAACTTGAGTGTTAGACACTTTTGAAATATTTTTAATTCATGATTTTAAATAATGATTTAAGCTACTGTGACTTTTTTTAGTTTTTTATGTTTTTATGTTTTTTATGTTTTAAAGGGTTTAAAGTTTAGAAAAAGTTAGAGTTTAATGTTTTAAAGGGTTAGGGTTCATTATTTTAGGTTTAAAAGTTGATTTTTGGATTTTAGGCTTTGAAATTTAGGATTCTCGGCCATAAATTATTTTTAGGGTTTTAAATAGCAATTTGATATTTTACGAGATTTTATGAATTTAAACACATGAATTGAAGTTTTTATAAGTAGAAAAGATGTTTTTGAAGGTTTTTTGAATGAAAAATAACCTAATTTAAAATTTTAATAGAAACAGAATTTTATTTTGGTTTTGTAGAAAAATATGTTAAATGAGTGTTTTAAGGTTTTTAAGAAGAAAAAATAACAATTTTGAGTCCTTTTAGAAAAGAAAGTCACATTTTTAATGTTCTAAACTTGGAAAAATTAAATTAAAACTCTAAGATTTTTTATTTAAAAAACTTAAATTTTATAGATTTGGCTATTGTAAAACATAAATTAAAAGAATTAAAACATACCTTCTTTTGTTGATTCTCCAAAAAATAACTCTTCTTGGATGAACTAGCTCCAAAGACAAGCTTTGATTGCCTCTTTTCTTCTCCCTTTTTCGTGCTACTGCTGCTACTGCTGCTATAAATATCAATTGAATTGAGTTTTCCCTTTCCTTCCTTGATTTGGTTTCAAAACCTAAAGCTATCATGAAAAGTTTTTTCCTCCTTGATTTGGTTTAATTGGTCCTTATTTATAGTGGTTTTTATGTTGTTTATTCCTAATTAATTAAGGTAAGTAATAATAATAATAAAAAGAAATTAAAACCTAATTGGATTAGAATTCTAAAAATTGCAGCTGAAAAATTTGCGCTGGCAAAAATTCTGGCGACGGGCCCGTGGGCGTGCCAGCCCGTAGGAGCCTGCGGGCGAAACGCCCGCAGGCCTGCGGGTGAGCCACTGTTGGCCCGACGGGCCTGCGCGACCACTTTTCGCTGCCGTTTTTTTTACGACTCCGATTTTTATTTTTATTTTTTATTTATTTATTTTCATTTTTTACTACTAAAAAAATTATTTAATTAAAATTATTTTGGACCAATTAAACAACAAAATAATTTTTTACTAAATAAAGCATGTTGGATCGGATTGGGTAAAAAATTAAGGGTCTACAATGAGCTAAAGTGTTTTTAACTAGATATTGATGAACCATAGTCCTGTTGTATGGATTGAATAGTTCTTATTAAATTAAATCATTTGATTGATTTGTTTTATCCTTTTTATTCTTAATTTCTTATTTCCAATTGATAGTAGCACGCTTATTGATTGGTTGTAATTTTCTTATTATTGACTTGAGAAAGCTTGATATGAACAGAATTTTCATTAGGATTGAGGGTTGATTGGAGTGCTAGAGATAGACTTACAAGGCCCTCTGGTTCAAATTTCCTTATTCTTATTGCAAGATCTATTTAATTTTGCTTGAGAAGAGATTCCTAGTATTCTACTTAGTGACTAGGGATTAATTCACTCGAGAGAGGTTTTGATCTGATTTAGAGGAATGCTAATTCAGCTCAATTATTGGATTTATTTGAATTGATATTCATAAATATTTCTATGGATAGGGGGATTCAATATCTGGATAGTATTTTTATCATCAACTCTTTTTGCACAATATTAAATTTTTCTTTACTTTAATTTATTAAGTAATTCATCTTTTATTTTAATCATCACAAAAACTATTGATTTGCTAAACAATAGTTGAAATTTGCACTAGTACTTTACCTTATCCCTTGTGAAATGATATCTTACTCACTACTTTATTACTTGCGCGACCCATGTACTTGCGGTAACACTGCGATAGCATAAATTCGCCATCAAGTTTTTGGCGCCACTGTCGGAGAACAACGGTTTTCAATATTAGTAATATAATCAAGACTGTTGATTTAGTTTTTTTTATTTTTATTTTTTTATTTGTTCTTGCTTGTTGATCGTCATTTTAGGTACTTCTTCCCGTTTATGACCTGAGCTAGCTCATCCCAATTACTTAAATTAGATCTAGAGCTAGAGAGAACATTGAGGAGAAAGTAGAAGGAAGAAATGGAAGCAATTCTGGTGGAAATGGAAGAAAACTTGGAAGATTCAAGCTCGGAATAAGAACTTGAAGTGATGGCAAGAAATGTGCCAAGGAAAATGTAGGATTTTACTAAGCCCATTATCAATGGGGACTAATTCAAGCATATGGAGGTCAACAGTTGCTACAAACAAGTTTGAGATAAAGACAAATGTAATTCAAATGGTGCAACAGACTTGCCTGTTTGATGGGATCTCGGATGAAGATCCTAATGCACATCTTGAGAATTTTCTATAAATATATGGCACATTCAAGATACATAATGTCTCAGAAGATCTTATAAATATATGCACATCTTGAGAATTTTCTATAAATATATGAAGATCCTTATCCATTGATGTTCTGTTAAACCAGTAGAGGAACCAAAATGATAAAAGCAAGAAAAATGATTTAAATTCAAATTATTCAGTCAAGCCTTTTTACCTTCTGTGTTTTGTATTTATTCCTTTCAATTATTTAAAGTATATAAATGTATGTTCAAGTCATTCTTTCATTTTATTTATTTATTACAATGATTTAAGTATCCACTAAGCAATTACTTAGCGAGTTTAGTTTCCTTCTAAACTCGTAGGTTAAACGAGGAGACGAGATTGCAGCATGTCCTGTGCAGCTGGCCTTAACTACTACTTTGGGTAGGAGTTTGGATATGATTGATTGTAGCAATATGGCATATACATAAGCTTGTATGATCTAGAAAATAAATGTATTATACTGAAAAGCTAGAACACGTACACTGCTAGTAATCTAATAAATCTTATTTGGATTTAGCACTTATGTATGCAAGTATAGAAGTGTAAAGTTTTAGTGCAGGATTTGGTGGAGGATATAAGGGTGATGAATATAGAAGTGTTTGAGAGTGTTGCAATTTTTTGATTGAGATCAAAATTGTTTTCAAAAATAAAAAAAAATCAGTTTGGCGACACTTGGGACCTCCATTTTTAGGGGAGGTTATAGAAATTTTTTTTAAAATCTGCACTTAAAATTGGCTAAGTAAAATATTAAGACACAACCACCATGAGATAACAGTCCATCTTGGTCTATAAACGTAGGCTAAGATGGGGTGTTACATTTAGTGGTATCAGAGCACCGGTTTAGCCAGTCCTGGAAAATTCAACATATGAGGATACACATTTTATGTTGGGAGTGGCCATTACCAATGTAAAATGGGAAATCCTATAGCAGATAAGAAATGAGAGCATATATCATTTTGGTACGAAATGTCGGTATAGTAGAAAGAATATTATAAATACATAAGTATATGAGGTACATGTGATAAAGGAAAATCTAATAGTGATTACGTGCCATATAGGAAAGTTAATGTGTTGAGTCAAGCCAGCTGCTAATCCTTATCACGATATATGTATACGGTATAAGGGACAAGAGGCAGAATCACAAAGAGTTATAGATCAAGAGAAGGAATCACACGCTTTCGTAACCATAAACGTAGAAATGGGTCTCGGACTTATGCCACGACCTACAACGGTGGCTGTGGAAGGCCCCGAAGTTTATTTAAGATAGATGACAGTACCGTTGCAATAAACGGCAAGAATGGTACCTGTTGCTACCAAAAGAGAAAGGAAGTCCCCAATTGAGAAGTTAAGGAAATATGGGGCTAAAGAATTTAAGGCTAGTAGGGAAGAAGGATTTGAAGAAGTTGAGTACTGTTTGGACAGTACCAATAGGGCATTGGAACAACTGAGATGCATGCCAGATAAAAGATTTATTTATGCCATGTCCCTTTGGGTAGAAGAAACATACACTTGGTAAAACATACTTAAACGCAAGGAGAAATGAGTTTATATATCTATAGCAAGGAAGAATGACAATATCTAAGTATGATAGAGAGTTCACTCGCCTTATTAAGTATGCAAAGAAAATGATAGAATCAAAGCAAGAAAGATGTCAAAGGTTTTGGAAGGATTAAATAATGGAATTAAAGTACAATTAGTAGTCATAGATGTGTTTGAATTTGTAATATCCTCATTTATGCCCTAGAAGTTTTGCATATTGTGTTGTTGTTATTGTTGTAAATTGGATTGAATGTATATGATGGGATAAGAAAAGAAATGGGAGGAGAATGCTTGTGTATATGTGTATTGGGAAAGAATTAGGGTTTAGAGAGAATGGTATATATTGTGTATATGAGGATATATATAACATATAAATGGGTCAAAGGAAGAGTCAAAGGAAGAGAGATATTTTTATGTGATATGTGTAATTACTATCATGGGCATACATGAGACAAAAGTTAAATTAAATGATTAAGGGTAATTAAGTAATTGCTTGAATTGGAACTCTTGGTGGAGATTTAAAGAAGAGTTGACTTTGGTTTATTCATAATTTCTTCTTCTTCTTCATGTGTGTGGCCGGCTCCTCCATAGAGAAAGGAAAGCAAGTGGTGAAGAGAGGATCTTGATGTGTTGAGCTCAAATTGAAGGAAGATTAAGTGTTTAAGTGTTGATTCAAGAAGTTTTAACTAAGGTAAGATCTTTCCTTTGATTTCTTTCCTACTTTTGAAGTGGTATGGGAAGTTAATTAGGTTTTGATGATTTGATGATGAGATGTGTTTATGATTTATTCTCAAGTGTTGAAATGGAATTAAAGATAAGAAGCTTGGTTGGTGTTGGTGATGGAAGAGTAAGAGTGTGTTTAGTGAATTCTTTTTCTGTTTTACAATTAGTAAAGGCTGTAACTTGTATGATTTTTAATTAATTATAGAAAAATGTTCTTGAAGTGAATTTTTGATATCTTGTGCCTCTATGAGTCTAGAATGACTGAAAAATATGTTGATTCGATTTTGGAATGGTTATGAGTTTAGAAAGATTATTTTTAGTAGAACTGTTCCAGCAGGTACCTTAACTGAGACAGCTATATTTCGGGATTTTTAATAAAATGTAGAAAAATCATATCCAATTGAATTTTGGATATGTTGTTTCTTAGTGAGTCTAGTATTTGAGAAAAATAATTTGGAACCACGTTGATTGAATTTGATTTATGGAATTCACAAAGTTCAGAACTGCTGCCAGGATGCAGGGCAATTGGGGCAGTCTGGTTAGGTGAACTATTTGACCAAGATTTTGTGTTCAGTTTGATCTGAAATTTTAAAGGAATGATTTTAAGATACAAAACTAAATTCTGTAAAAATTTTAGAATTTTTAATCAAGTAGATTATTTTATACAATTTTTCAAAATAAGGATAAAATGGAGTCTAAAACCAGAATGTATTATTCATATGAATCATATCAATTGTTCTTTGCCCTAATTGCATTGTTGAGATTGAACAATGTTATGTTATGCATTGTGAATGGTTATGTGTTTCATGAATAATATACATTGAAATTGAAATGATAATTCAAATAAGACATGATATGAGACAATGCCATTGTGATTGGCTATGATGATGATATTGAAAGAAAGAAGGCATGTTTGCCTAAATGTGATGAGAATTTGAGAATGAAAATGGTAACTATATAATAAATGAATTGTTTGTTTAATATGTTATTCAGTTTCAGAGTTCTGGATTTGGGTGGCATGCCTAAGAAATGATGAAAGGTAACAGTCTTGCCGGGTTGAGGATCTCCTCATATGTGTTGAGTTGAGAGTCCAAGAGACTGGGTCTGTTACACTATGAGAATTGTGAACATGAAATATATGATTTGTAACAGTCTTGCCGGGTTGAGGATCTCCTCATATGTGTTGAGTTGATTGTCCAAGAGACTGGTTCTGTTACACTATCCATGGATAGAGATACATGTATATACATTTGCCTACGGGCATGATTATTGTGACTATGAACCAAATCAGTAACTCTGAACTCTGAATATCGTATTAAATACTTGTTGGGCCCATAGGTGTCAAGGTTATATGAATGTCCTAAATAATGTTATGAGTTAATGAAATGAGATGTTGGTTATTGAGTATGATTGAGTAATGTTGAATGTGGAAAGATGTTGAAATGGGGTATACTCATCTGACTATGATTTGTGAAATGCATAATTATGTGATTAACTTTATATTTATGATGTTGATCTTATCAATAACATATGTGGCATTGCATTACATTAAAGCATACCATTAGCATGTTTTATCTTACTAAGCCGTTGGCTTAGCGCGATAGTGTTTAATCGCGCAGGTAATAGAATTGATAGAGTTGAACCCGAGAGTTTATCAAGACCAAGTGAGAGTAGACCTTGAAGAATCCATTTTGGGAGCTTAAAGATCATAGTAGACTTGCCAATCATGTATATTTCTTTATATTTTGTAAAGAAATGTTTAGTATGTAAATATGTAAATATTTTATAACTTCCGCTGTGTAATATTTAAATATAGGGGTTGTCACAAAACCTTTATTTTATGTTGCACTAGAAGTGTAAATTCTTTTTGCAGGTTGTAGTTGAGGTTACAAGGGGGATTTATTGGGAGTGTACTGAGAATGATTTTGTTTGCATTGGTTTGTGTAAAATGTTTTTAAAAATAAGAAAAAAACCGGTTTTGTCGACACTTGGGACTCAATTTTTAGGCGAAACTATGGCAAAATTTTTGAAAAAAAAATCGGAACTAAAATTTGACTAAGTAAAATTGGTAGCAACATTAGGTTAGTGTGGCGCCTCTACTCAGCTTACACATGTAGGTCGGGAAGGGGTGTTACAGAATTTTCAAGATTAGTTGTGAAAGTTTTAGGTATTGAGAGGGTATACATAGATTAGAGAAGTAGACACCAAAGAGAGTACAAACTTAAAGCTTAGGAAGATTTAGATAAGTTGGGAAGAAGTTTAGAAGTGAAGATAGTTTTGCACAGTAAAGCCGGCGATCGCAAAGCCAAGGATCCGGCCGAGGTTCAAGGCGCCAGACATCCGTAGCCAGTATACCGGGGTCCTTATAAGGGGGTTCCAGGAGAAGGTTAGATAGGCATATATGAATGTAAAAATGAAAATGTATATAAGAAAATGAAATTTGAAGAATGGAATAAAAAGAGGAACAAAATAAGAGGATAAAAGAAAAGAACGTAAAATGTTAAGACCAGACGGTAAGAGATAAAATAGATAGAACTTAGATAACAAAGATGAGTGAACAAAAATAAGTATATGAGAAATTCTCATGTCCGGCCACTAGAGAATATGTACAGTAACCCCATGTACAATATTCACATAAGCAGATGAAGTAATTGCACTAAGAAGATACTGCTGACCCGACACCGTCGTGTTGAAATTTAGCAGGAAACTGGAGTTAAACGTGCTCGACCAATGATGATGGGTGATCATCCCGTGAATTCTTAATAAGGTAGGTGACGGACCATATGAGTAGAAACTAGATGAAATCTAATCAAAACACTGTATTGTGATTCCTCCTGAAAACGCCCCAATGTAATCATCAAAATTAAGAAATTATAAGAAGAAGATATATGAGATTTATGAATTCAGGAAATGATGGAAAAAAAAGAGAGAGAGAAGAGAAAGAGAGAAATTAAGAACCAAAGAGGTAGAAAGTGCAGAATTAAAATTAGATTAAAAAGGAAAGAATGAAAGTAATAACAACCCAAGGACTAGGTAAAGGAAAAAGGAAAAAGTAACAATTCAAAAATTACTGGAGGATTGGAAAAAAATATAGATTTGAAGGATATATTACTCCTCTATGCAAACACTGTGGATGAAGACATAAGAGTGAATGCTGGTAATTAACATATGGACGCTGGGAATGCGGGGCACCAGGTCGTGTTAGGGTAAACTGCCAGAAAGACAAGTGAATGCACCCGCACCGACAGAAAAATCACGGCCCGCTTTTGGCCGAGGCCGAAGCAGGGGAAAGGAAAGTGATTCGAATTTTCAAAGAACACAATCAGAGACCGTTGACTAGCTCAATTCAAGTACACTAGCCAGAACCTACACAATGAAAACTTAGAAGAATTACCAGTAGGATACGTTAAGTTTGAAACATTAGTTATAAATCCGATAAGAGACGAGGTAGTTACACACAAGTGATTAATGAATGTTCTATAGAGTTACACGAAAATGCAATTCCAGAAAATTTAATAGAGTTACCATTCTGAGAATTTGACGTAATGTTGGTATTGGATTGGCTAACAAGGCATAAAACAGTGGTCGAATATAAGAAGAAAGGGAGTAACACTTCATACTCCCTACAAGGAGGAAGTGACGGCAGTAGGAAAGAGAGTCGATTATCTAAACAACGTAACAGCAGCAGTTACAACAAGGCATTCCATACAAACGGATGTGAGGCACACTTGGTAAGCACTATGGAAGCAAAGAAGAATGTGATAAAGATTCAAGAGGTATCAACAATGCGTGATTTTCTCGATGTTTCTTTAGACAAGCTACCTGGATTATCACCTAAGAGAAAAGTAGGATTCATTATAAATGTATATCCGGGAACTGCACCGGTGTCGGTTGCCTCATACCAAATGGTACCAGCGGAACCCAAAGAAATGAAAATGCAATTATAGGAGCTACTCGACAAGGGTCTTATACGGCCAAGTATTTCTTCATGGGGGCACGCCAGTACTCTTCATCAAGAAGAAAGATAAATCCTTAAGGTCATATGTGAACTATAAGTAGTTGAATGAGCTTACGATTAAGGATAAATATCCATTACTGTCCATCGCTGATGTATTCGACCAACTTAAAGGAACCAAGGTCTTTTAAAAAAAATAGATCACGACTGGGATATCAGCAGCTACGGATCAAAGGAAAAGACATTCCAAAGTCTACATCTAGAACTCGATACGGACATTATAAGTTCCTTGTAATGCCTTTTGAGCCCACAAATGTGTCAGCAGTATTCATGGATTTAATGAATCATATCTTTCATCCATACTTTGACTAATTTGTAAATGGTGTTCATAGACGACACCTTCGTTTATTTAAGGAACAAAGAAGAATACGATCGATACTTTTGCATAGTATTGCAAATGTTGCGAGAGAAGCAGTTGTACGTCAAACATGACAAATGCGAGTTTTGATTGGAAAAAGTGACATTCTTAGAACACACCTTATTAGCATAAGGCATTAAAGTAGGTCTTAAGAAAATAAAAGCCATTTTGGAATGGAAAACACCAACGACAGTAATAGAAGTAAGAATCTTCTTAGGACTGGCTGGGTACTATTAATGTTTTATAAAAGGGTTTTCCATTATTATCATCCCAATGACAAGGTTGCTTCAAAGGAATGCCAAACTCCAATGGACTGATAAATGTTAGAGGAACTTTGAGAAACTAAAGGAAAAGTTAACGAATGCTTCAATGCCTATACGACCCATGTCCAGCAAAGAATTTGTGATATATAGTGATGCTTCACACATCAGTTAAGGTTATATGCTTATGAAAAAGGATAAAATAGTCGCATAAGTCTTTTGATGATTTAAACCATATGAAAATAATAATAATAATAATAACAATAACCTGACACACTGTTTGGAATTAGCAGTTATCGTATTGGCTTTCAAGATTTGGAGATATGATTTATATGGAGAAAAGTGTTATATTTATACAGACGCAAAAGTTTAAAATATCCGCCAACCCAAGAGGATCTCAATTTATGGTAAAGAAAGTAAACCCAAGTTTTGGAAACAACAGCTAAGTTATAAATTATCATCTAGGAAAAGCTAACGTGGTGGCCGACGCACTTGGTGGAAAATCGATACTAGCCTTAGGCGCTATAAAGATCAGTTTAAGACCAATGGAAGAGGAAGTACTAGTAGTAGAAATTCAAGCATAAACTATGTTTCTTTTCAAGAAATTCATCAAGTGCAAAAGGAAAACGAACAAATACAAAAATGGATCAAGCAAGTGCAAGAAGGAAAGGATATAAAATTCTAAATTTCTAAGAACGGTAGTTTGTATTATGACAATAGAGTAATGGTACTAACAATGGGAGACATAAGAAAAAAAAATTTTTTTTGAAAAGCATATAGTAGTCTCTACGCAATGCATCCAGGAGTTACAAATGTATCAATATCTAAAGAAGTTTTAATGGTAGCCTGGAATGAAGAGAGATATTGTTGATTTTATGACCAAATGTTTAATATGTCAACAAGCAAAAGCGAAACATCAAATCCTATTGGGACTGTTACAACTAATTCCCACTCTGGTATGGAAATGGGAACATATCACTATGGATTTCGTCATAGAACTACCAATGACACGAGGCCGGCATGACGTTGTTCGGATAATAGTTGACTGCCTAACTAAGTTAGCTCAGTTTCTACTTTTACAAATGGATTATTCAATAGATAAATTGGTGGAAATGTACGCCAAGGAAATTGTACGATTACACAGGATTCCAACGTCTATCATTTTAGGCAGAGGTCCACAGTTCACCATGAATTTATGGAAGAAGTCGCAAACAGCTTCAGAAACCCAAACAAATTATAGCACTGCCTTTCACCTGTAAACAGATGGATGATTTGAAAGAGTAATCCAAATTTTGGGAGGACATATTAAGAGCATGTTTTATAGAATTTAAGGGTGGATGGAATAGGTATTTGAGTTTAATTGAATATGCATATAACAAGGACTATTAATTCAGCATATGGTGACGCCCTATAAAGAATTATATGAAAGAAAACATGGAACACCAGAGTGTTGGACGAAATTAAGTAAAGACAAGATAAAATCATATGCGGGTAGGTAGGAGCAAAATCATAAGCGGACTCAAAACGAAGGGACATAGAACTCTAAGTGGAAGACAAGGTTTTTCTTAAGACTTTCCCATGAAAGAAGGTATTAAGATTTAAGCAGAAAAGTAAATTAAGCCTTAGGCTTATTGGACTATACGAGATCATCGAACGCATAGATCAATAGCCTATCGGTTAACTCTATTACCAGAACTGAACAAAATACATAATGTTTTTCACGTTTCAATGATAAGGCAATATCGTTTGAACTTCCCACACGATATAAAGATACAAAACATCAGAGTCCAATCTGATCTAAATTATGAAAAAGAACCAACAGAAATTTTAGCACGAAAAGTCAAAGGATTAAGAAATAAGAGAATTCCTCCAGTTAAAGTGTGGCGAAGGAACCATAGAATGGAAGAGATAATTTGGGAAATAGAAGGAATAATGAGGATGGAAGCCTAAATTTTACACCCGATCGGCTTCGGGACGAAGCCTAAATTTTAGAGTGGAAGAAATGTCATGACCCAATTTGTACATATGTACAGTACATCCATGTACAGTACATCCGCATACAGTAAGAGGAGCCATCCCGAGTAATCACCAAAGAACACGAAGTGAAAGGAAGCTCTATAGGACAAAAAGGACCTAACTAAAAAGATTGTAAAGTTTTGTGGAGGTGGCCATAATTAACAAAAGTTGTTTTGAAGGTCCTTAATAGTGCCCATAACAGACTCTAAGGATGAAAAGTAGAGAAAAATCGGGTCGAAATGGAACGCCACGATTTTTCCCGAAAACACACAGTTTGAGAGATACAGTGGATTCTCGACCAAGGGTATTTTCGTCATTCTTGTGATAATAAAATATACACTGGAAAATAAGACACGTAAAGGTATCCGAAGTAAACGAAAGGACTCCGCAGTGATCGATGTTGAAAAATGAACCTAAGTGGAGACCCGAATCACGTAAGGACCTAAAGGGAATTTTTACAAAAGTTAAGGGCATGAGCGTAATTTTTATAAATTAGTTCAAAATTAAGAATGAATGTTGGAAATGGAAACTAGAGGTTGAAAGGAGGAGAACGGTACATTTTACGCGTCGTAAAACCACCCGGTTAGGAAGAAAAGGCAAAACCTTCAATTGAAGAGTATTTTGGTCTTTTCACTTTCACCCAAGCATCAAGTGGGACATGTATAATAATTTAAGGACCATTGTGGTAATTTTCCAAGGAGGGACACATGGCACCAAGGAGGGACATATGGCACCATCCTAGTTAAAGACACTTTTGTGGTGGTTAAATCTTAACCCTCCAAAATGAAATTAATTAAATAAATCAAAAATCATAAGTATAAAAGGGAGAGAATGAACATTTATGAAAAAAAAAAGAACTCCTCCATTTTAGAAGAGCTAGGCCGAACCACCAAAGAAGGAGAAGAGGAAGATTTTTCACACTTTCAACTTGGATTTTCAAAGGGAAAAGCCTAATTTTAGGGTAAGGAATTCAATTCTAGTATCAATTTATTCATTTAGTTGATGTTTATTAAGTTATCATCAAAAGAAAGATTGGGAAGAATATGAAAAGGTTAAGAAAGTGAAGAGAAATTAGATTAAATGATCCATACATGTAGAATTGATGAATAAATGGTAATTAGTAGCTTTAGATAGCAAGAATCAAGGCTTGAACATATGGTTTTTATAATGTTCTTAATATGGAAGTTATGAAAATTATATAAAATCAAAGGGATAAAGAAGAAGAAGGGAAGAAAGAGTAGGACAAGCAAGGAACAAAGCAAATAAACAAGGTTTGGTACTTAAATCATTGCCCTTTTCAATTAAGTCATATGTTTTGCATTATGGAACTTTTGAAATTGCTTTGAAATGATGCCATTATGTGTGGTAAATATGTGGGAAAGTGCTCTTGAACTATTTGTAATCAATTGATTGTGAAAAGAATGAAAACAAAACAAACTAGCTAAATTTGCTAAATTATTCATAAACTTTGATGAACTTTTAATCACCCCTTTGGGTTGATTTTTGAAAGAGGGACCCTTATTCCTTCAATGGTATCACAAAAGGAGTCTAAAAATCAATTTTGCAAGAAAAAAATGAATTCCCCTCAAGTTTTGAAAATTGGGAGGAATGGTCCCTTTTGGGCACCATTCTGCAGCTTTCATTTTGGGCAGTTTGTCGAAGGGGCAAACGAAGGAATTTTTTGACGAAATTTTACATGAATTTAGCTAACTTATGAAAGTGTTTTCCTGTAAAAATTCAGCTAAAAATAAGTTTTTTTATTTGGTCAAAACTATTGCCAAAGTTGACTGATTTTTGGCAGTAAAAACAGATTTTACCATTTAGTTGTCGCGTGCCATTATGTTGCTGATTTTACGCACCGTGCCACTATTCATTTGGTCATTTTTCTAAATGTGTTAAAAATTGAATATTATGATATGGATTGATGTTAAATCATATAAAATGACATGAAGGAGAATTGGAAATGATCAGAAAGTCATCATGACAAGCTATTCCGACAATACATGCATTATGGAAAAATCATGGCTTATTGAATATCATGATCAAGTTAATTAATAAATTGTTTACACTCTACTTGGTTATGACAAAACCCTTGAGATAAGGGTATGATGCATCATAATATTATTACAGTACTGCTCATGACATGACATGATATTCCGGCTGAAGGCCGATGATTACAATGACATGATCAATGATTCAATGAGCAATGGCTATTAGCACATGTGCAAGAATTATGATGAAGGATGATGAAATATGCACCATGACGCATATCATCCTGTAATATCTCACCATGATGAGATATATTTATCATGACCCGTGCCTTATCCGTTGATGTTCTGTTAAACTAGTAGAGCAACCAAAATGATAAAAGCAAGAAAAATGATTTAAATTCAAATTATTCAGTCAAGCCTTTTTACCTTCTGTGTTTTGTATTTATTCCTTTCAATTATTTAAAGTATATAAATGTATGTTCAAGTCATTCTTTCATTTTATTTATTTATTGCAATGATTTAAGTACCCACTAAGCAATTGCTTAGCGAGTTTAGTTTCCTTCTAAACTCGTAGGTTAAATGAGGAGACGATATTGCAGCATGTCCTGCGCAGCTGGCCTTGACTACTACTTTGGGTAGGAGTTTGGATATGATTGATTGTAGCAATATGGCATGTACATAAGCTTGTATGATCTAGCAAATAAATGTGTTATACTGAAAAGCTAGAACACGTACACTGCTAGTAATCTAATAAATCTTATTTGGATTTAGCACTTATGTATGCAAGTATAGAAGTGTAAAGTTTTAGTGCAGGATTTGGTGGAGGATATAAGGGTGATGAATATAGAAGTGTTTGAGGAGTGTTGCAATTGTTTGATTGAGATCAAAATTATTTTCAAAAATCAAAAAAATCAGTTTTGGCGACACTTGGGACCTCCATTTTTAGGGGAGGTTATAGCAAAATTTTTTAAAATATGCACTTAAAATTGGCTAAGTTAAATATTAAGACACAACCACCATGAGATAACAGTCCATCTTGGTCTATAAACGTAGGCTAAGATGGAGTGTTACAATTAGGCTGAGGTTATTTCCATTCACACTTAGAGATCAACCTAAGAAACAGCTGAATTCTTTCCCTCCAAACACTTTCACCACATGGGGTTAGTTGGCAGAAAAGTTCTTAGAAAAATACTTCCCACCGTCCAAGACTGCCAAGTTAAGGAATGATATTTCATCTTTTCTCCAGCAAGATGGTGAGACCCTTTATGATGCTTGGCAGAGGTTTAAAGATTTATTGAGAAGGTGTCCTCATTATGGGCTTTCGTTGTGGCTCTAGATTCAAACTTTCTACAATGGATTGAATCAAGCAAGCAAGCAATCTATTAATGTAGCTGGCGGGGGTACCATAAATAACAAGACACTTGAATAAGCAAGGGATTTAATTGAAGATATGGCCTTTAACAATTATCAGTGGCAAACTCCAAGGGAACAAAGAAAACTGAGGGCCACTAGTTCACATCAATTGGATCCCATGGTGGTTTTGACAGCACAATTAGAAGCAATGAATAAAAAGATTGATTCTTTAGCTTCATCTTTAGGAAATCAATGCAAGTGATGTCTTGTGAATGGTGTGGGGGTGGACATCAAATTCAAGATTGCCAAAGTGGCAATATGTTTGCTAGACAGGAGCAGATGGATTATGTTAGAAATATGCCTAGGCAACATCAGAACAACCCCTGCATCAACACATATAATCTGGGGATAGAGAAATGATCCTTATTTCTCCTAGAGTAATCAGAATAATCCAGGGCCTCTCCCTGGATTTCAGTAGCCTCAACATCAACAAACTGCCCCTCCAAGAAAGAGCAATTTGGAGGAAATGATGGAGAAGTTTATAGCAGCTTCAGAAACCATATTTCAATCAACGGAAACAACCCTTAGAAATCAGCAAGCCTCCATTCACAATTTGGAAAATTAGGTGGGGCAAATTTCCAAATTACTCAGTGAATGACCACAAGGGAGCTTACCTAACAATACTGAGGCAAACTCGAAGGAGCAGCTGAAGGCAATTACTCTAAGGAGTGGAAAGGAAATTAAGGGTGGTGTGGTTAAGGAAGAGGCTGAGACACAAGAAAAAGAGGTTGAGATACAAAAAAAAGAAGATAACTCTACTGTTGCTTTGGGTGAGAAGGCTGCAGTGGAAAATGAGAAAGGGAATCAACCACAAGAACCCAGTCCAATAGTGAAGGAATATCAACCTCGAGTACCATATCCAGCAAGGTTGATCAAGGACAAGATAGGTGGTCAGTTCGGTAAGTTTCTTGAACTCTTTAAACAACTGTACATTAATATTCCCTTTGCTGAAGCTTTATTGCAGATGACCAAATATGAAAAATTTTTGAAAGATCTCCTTTCTAACAAAATGAAACTTGAGGAAGTATCTTTGGTGCAATTATCAGAAAACAGTTCAGCAATTTTGTAAAAGAGGTTGCCTAAGAAATTAAAAGATCCTGGTAGTTTTACTATCCCATGTTTGATAGGTTATCTTGAAGTTCAAAGTGCATTGGCTAATTTGGAGGCTGGCATAAGTGTTATGCCCTACAAGATGTTTAAAGAGTTAGGTGTCAGAGAACCTAAATCAACACTCATGACCATTCAACTTGTGATAAGTCAGTAATTCACCCCCGTGGTATTATAGAGGATGTGTTGGTAAAAGTCTAGGATTTCATTTTCCCCAATGATTTTGTTGTCATTGATGTAGATGAGGATACAAATGTTTCACTTATCCTTGGTAAGCCATTTTTTAATACAGCCCGTGCTCTTATCGATGTCCATGATGGCACATTGACCTTAAGAGTGGAAAGCGAGAAAGTTGTTTTTAATATGCATTATGCTATGAAGAACCCACTTACACTCAATCAGGTAGATTCATGCAGTGATATTATTAAGCATGGAACTATAATTATTAAGCATGGAACTATAAATTTTTTTACTAAAATTGTTTCCAAGGATGCCTTTGAGTTTTGTTTATTGTAGGATAATATTGAGGATCAAGAAGCAATGGTGCAGCTTTCTTATCTTGAAACAAGCAAATCATTCAAGTGTTGGGCATATGAAAACATTGAGATGCCAAAAGAAAAGAAGCCGAAACCATCTATGATTGATCCACCCAACTTTGAACTCAAGACCCTTCCGTATCACCTTGAGTATGGATGATTGTATTTTTCACCAGTTCGTACTTTTGTTTTTATTTTGTTTTCTTTTTCCTTTTCTTTTGTTTTTATTTTATTTCTATATTTATTTCTTTCTATCTTTTATATATAAATGAATCTTCACCATTTTGCATGTCAGTTTTTGTCATGTAGCTAATTCGACTTTGCAACGCTTTTGGAACCATATTCATATATGTCAATTCAAGACATGTTAGGGCAGTTCTCTCTCTTTCTTGTTCTTTTTCTTATTTTACACACATTGGGGACAATGTGCATCTTAAGTGTGGGGGAGAGGTATATTTTTAGATTGAGATTTTATTTTCATTCTTTCCATTTGATGCATTTGTCTCATTTAGTTTCTTCGACTTTATTTTTGGATTCAAGTAAACTATATTGCTATAATAATTTGAAGTGAAATGGTTCCTCTTTTTATTAAATTAATGGTTGATTTAATGAATGATAATATCTTGAGGGGTTGACTCAGTTTTCTTAATTGATTGTTAAAGACTAAATGTGATAGTTTGAATTAGGTAGTTGATTGATGAGAGTTGAACATCTGAAGTTTAAAACCTTAGTTATATTTTGTAGCATGTCCCAATTCCTTAGATACTTGAGTCAAACTTAGTATGACATCTTTATTATCGTAAGTTCTTGACCACTTTACTTCAAAAAAAATAAAAATAAAAATAAATAAATATAATAAATTAAAACAAATTTTCAGGAGCTTTGAAAATTTATCCCTATTATGCTGATTTTAACTCTTGAATTGAAATGAATGAGTTGGAATCATGAATAGAGCTGGTAGCCATTTGAATGGTGATTCTAACTGAGTAACTGGGGTTGGCATCATAAATGTTTACCTTCACGTCGTTCAAACAAGTAGGGCTCTTTTTGAAAAAAACATGTTTCACGCAATGCATTTTACGAAGGGGTCAAAGAACTTAAGAGAAATTTACACTTTCTTACTTCGTTCATGACTTTTGAGTTCTTAGAATTTTTTTACTCAATCTTTTAACTCTGAATTTTTAGATTTTAGATATGTTAGATTTTTTATTTGAAACTTCTTAATTTAGCTATCATGTTTGAGATTTAGTTTTTGGTTGAGAATGTTGGGTTTTCTAATTCAAGTATTGTAAAACTTTTATTTTCTTTGGATATAGAGGGGTCCTTCATTTCTACCTTTTATAGTGATTTGGTTTGCTTGATGACAAGCAAAAACTCGAGTGTGGGGAAATTTGATAAATGTATAGTTGATGATATTTTTGCTCCTATTTCTTAATATATTTATTGTCAAATTGAGTTTAATTTGTTTGTTCAAGTGTTTATTAGGGTTGATTCCAAGAACCTTTGACACGTTGGGACCTTATGGTTATTTAGGCTGTAATCACGATGATGAAAGATAAGGAAAGGAGCTATTTTGGGCAAATTCTTCAATTGACACACCCAGTGACATGGGCATGTCAATGGCCATGTCATTCAACTACTTTACAGAAGCTTCAACTAGCCAGAAACATGGGCGTGTCACTGAACATGCCATTGATCCTGCATTACAAAAGCTGTGACATGCCCAGAAACATGGGCATGTCCCTGAACGTGTCCCTAACTTAGCATTGCAGTAGCAATGACACGCCCAAGGACATAGGCATGTCACTGCCCATGTCATTAAAGTTTGAAACATCACCGTTGACATTCCCATAGACACGCACGTGTCAATGGGCGTGTCAAGAAAAATTTTTGGGCTATAAAATTTGAGCTAAAGTGCTAATTAGGGATCCATCTTTTATTATTAGAGTCGACTTCCTGAGAAAAAGAGAGTTTTGGCAGCTAAGAGTGAAGGTGAAGATCCAATTCATGTTAGATTTAAATTAAGATTCAAGGATTGAAGTGAAGAAACACAAATCATTCATTATGGATTGTTTGAATTATTTTACTTATTTCTTTTGTTTTGGTTTTCTTGTTATGAACACGAGCTAAAGTGATTCTATCTAGATATTGATGAACCCTAGTCTTATTATATGGATTGAATAGTTCTTATGAAATTAAAACATTTGATTGGGTTGTTTTATCCTTTTGATTCTTAATTTCTTATTTCCAATTGATAATAGCATGCTTATTGATTAGTTGCAATTTTCATATTATTGACTTGAGAAAGCTTGATATGAAAAGAATTTTCATTAGGATTGAGGGTTGATTGGAGTGCTAGAGATAGACTTACAAGACTCTTTGGCTCAAATTTCCTTGTTCTTATTGCAAGATCTATTTAATTATGCTTGAGAAGAGAATTCTAGCATTCTACTTAGTGATTAGGGATTAATTCACTCAAGAGAGGTTTTGATCTTATTTAGAGGAATGCCAATTTAGCTCTATTATTTGATTTAATTGAATTGATATTCATAAATAGTTTTATGGCTAGGAGGATTCAATGTCTGGATAGTATTTTTGTAAACTCTTTTTGCATAATATTTAATTTTTCTTTACTTTAATTTATTAAGTAATTCATCTTTTATTTTAATAATCATAAAAACTATTGATTTGCTAAACAACAGTTAAAATTTACACTAGTACTTGACCTTGTCTCCAGTGAAATGATATGTTACTCACTATTTTATTACTTGCATAACCCGTGCACTTGCAGTAACACTGCGATAGAACAGATTTGCCATCACATATGCTAATACAAAAGAACCAAACAAAATGAAAACATCAATCAAAGCCTACATGATCATTGGTTTGAGCCTACACAAGGTGCAAACATTCCTCTTTTCAATTCTTAATTTATGAGTGTTCAGAACTATTTTAGACTCATTTTCAATATTTTTCCATACAGGGGGCAAAGAGAGGATATGAGGGCTAACTAAAAAAATAATTTTTTGCAAAAGGAAGAACAAAAAAATAGCTGAATTTTTTACAAAAGGAAGAAAAAAAGAAGAAAGTAAGAGATGCAAAAGATAAAAAGATCAGTCCAGCTAAAAGAGTTGAAGTGAATACTGGACAATGTCCAAGGATGAAAATCCATTTTGAAGGGTGAAGACTAGATGTCCAAGGATGAAGATTCGAAGCAACTAGCCAGAAGAAAGCCAGAATTCTCAAACGACAATAGGGTGACCAAGCTAGATGAGCCTAAGTTTTGGGTCGAGCGAGATCCCTAATCTAGTTTTGTGTTGAGCATCCTAATCTAGTTTCATATCGAGCACCCTAATCCAGTTTTGGATTGAGCACCCTAATATATTTTGGGGTCGAGCACCCTAATTTAGTTTCAGGTTGAGAACCCTAATCCAGTTTTAAGTCGAGAACCCTAATTTAGTTTCGGGTCGAGCACCCTAATCCAGTTTCGAGTTGAGAACCCAAATCCAATCTGGGTCCAGAACATAATTCTTTTTTGAGTCTAGAACTCAACCTGGTCCGGAATACAAATTGCCTCGAGTCCAGAATCCAAATTTTTTTCCAGTCCAGAACTCAAACCAGGTCCAAAACCCAAATCATTTTCGAGTCCAGAACTCAATCCGGGTCTAAAACCCAAACCACCTCGGGTCCAAACCCAAATTATTTTTGAGTCTAGAACTCAATCTGGGTCGATTTAAAGGGGGAGAGAATTATAACATCCAAAATTTTTAAAAATTAAATAAAATAAATTTTAAAAAATAGATAATTTAAATAAATGATTTAAATGGGAATGGAAGAATTTTAAGTGAAAAAGTAGAATATATATGTGAAATATACGCAAAATATATAGAATATATAAAAGTCAACAAAAAGTTAACTCTTTTAAAAGAAAAGTCAAAGTCAAGTGGCATTTTGATAATTATTCTTTAGATATTGAACATTATTTAAATAATTTTAAAATAAATTATTTTGGATGGAAGAAATAATTTTAGGATTTTTTATTAATTAATTAATTAATTAATTAAAAATATAATTAAATATAATCTATATAATACATATAAGGTGTGTTTGATGTGCATATGAGATACACATTATATGGGCATATGGGTATTTATATACATTAAATATATATAATATATATATTGCATGAATATGTACACAAAAGTATATGTAATTGTAGAACTTTGATTTTGGTCCTAAGCTAGTTCAATCCTAATTGAAAGAGTCCAACCCAAGTTCGGTCCAATTTTAAAAGCTTAAATCTAGTTTATAGCTTTGATTTAGGTCAGTACAATTTTTAAAGGAGCAAAATGGGTTCGATTCAATATTAAAATCCAAAGACAAGTTGGTACAAGCCCTAAAGCACATATTTTGTCAAAACGACATGCCAATTCACCCAAGGCACTTGCCTGCGCCGAATTGGAGTGTCCAATTTGCCCCAAGCAATAGGCAAGTGCCTAGGGCGAATTAGACATTGCAATTCACTCAGCCCATCAACTATGGTGAATTGGAGTGTCCAATTCGCCACAAGGCACTAATTCGACCATTTTGATTAGTTTTGATTAATTTGACTTTGTCTTAGATGTTGGATCAAGTGTATTAGGATTTTGACTTTGTGTTAGCCATCGGATAAAGTGTATTATGGTTTTGGGTTCAACCTAATTATGCATATAAATATTGATGTTTAACATTGAAGAGGGGGTGGAAGTATCAATAATAGGCAGTTAACAATTAAGAGTGATCCAGGAACAATCGTGATCAGCAAGGGTTAGCAACAATCGTTATTAGCAAGGGCAAGCAGTGAACACAATAAAAATAGTAGCCATTAAAGCAGAGAAATAAGCACCAAAGTGAAGCAACTTGACTAAGTAGAAGCTTTAAACCACCAAACTAGAAGGTACAACATGTCTGTCTTTAACTTGTTTCAACCAAGATTTTACAAGTTCAATCAATGTGAAATATTGGTGGAACCACGGAGGTTTGCTATCTTTAATCTAATTCATTTTAAGTCTATAGTAAATCAATCCTTTTGTTTCATTGTTTTATTTTCATTTATGTTTCTTTGTTTTGCTCCATTGTTTCATCGATAAAAAAACGTCCAGTAGCCTCACTTGAAGTATAATCCAATGATACATGATTTGTACAAAGGTTAATTGTTTTCTATATTTATTGTCCATTAAGTTATGTTCAACCATTTAATTAATTTTCAAAACAACTTATTCAGACTAATTTCAAGCCTTCACAGTAGCAAAAATAAGTTTTCAAAACCCTAAAAGTTCAATAATCAGTTTCCAATAATAAAATCCTAAAACAATCTTTAAAAACCAAACCCTAAAATCAATTTTTCAAAAGTAAAATCCAAAACTAGTTTTTAATCCCAAAATCCTAAAAAACCCTAATCTTGTCTTCCTAAACCTAAAAACCCTAATCCTGCTTTCCTAAACCTAAAAACTCCAATCTTGTTTTCTAAAACCCTAAAATCCTAATCCTAATTTAGTTATTAAAGTTGTAAAACCCTAATTTTATCATAGAAACCATAATTTAAGTTGTAAATCATAATTTTTTTATATTCATTGCTTTATTTAGTTTTACATTTGATTATGTGATTTGTTATATGTTTTTATGGGTGATTTACTTGAATTTTGATGGTTGGTTTATTTATTTTATGATGAATGAATGGATGGATGTTTTCTTTATTATTGTTACTAATTTATTTTGGTATTAATAATGTAAGAGGTATGTTTCCACTTTGTGGGTACCTCATTAGTTAAACCTTATGTAATTTAAATTATTTCATATTTTGGGATTAATGTAAAGGAATCATTTTCACCTTTTGGTGGGTGTCTTATTTAGTTTTAGACATTGGCCAATGTAAGGACATGTTTCTATCCTCGGATGGGTGTCCATTTATTTGTTTTATTTGGACATTACTTTCTTTATTAATACAATGATGCTTTTATTTTAATTATCATATGTAATATGGATTATATCATAATAATTAAGAATTATATAATATTTAGACCTAAAAAGGAGGATGCTACCAATGAACCGGGCTTTATGGGGGTGCTGGGTCATTCTCACCTTTCCCATGCATACCCAATTTTTCGAACCGATTAGGGGGTTAGGGATTCCTTAGGAATCAAGTCATCCACCCTTTTCTTTTCTCGGTCCATCTGGGTGGAAAATCTATATACTCTGGGTTTAGATCCGTGTTCTCTAGTCGCAAGAACCATTTTACATGGGAGTGGGGGCAAAAATCCCCGCTCATAGTAATATATAAGTAATATATATTAGACATATACATATACATAAAGTATACACTACATATATATGTATTATAATTTGGTGTTGGTAAAGTTGGTGTTAATAATATAATATAATATTAATATTAATAATAAAAGAAAAGAAAGAAAGTCAAAAGAAAGGAAAAAATGCTTGGTGTACATTTAAAGTAAAATAATTAATTAATTAATATATGTATAACTATGGATAAGAAATGAGGCAAGAAAGAAAATTAGTCTTCTTCTTCCTTTTCTTTAGTCATGGCGAGAGGGAGAAAGGGAGAAAGAGTTTCTTTTATACACACCAAATCCATCAAATTATTAATGATTTCAAGTGGATTTTTGAAGAAAAGTAAGAAATCAAGTAAGTTTCCTTTCCTTAAAGCTTAAATATCTTGGTTGTATGATTATGTTTGGAAAATGATGTTTAATTATTTAATTAGGTATGAATGAAGTTTTTTTGGGTAGTTAATAATGATTTTAAGGTTGGATAGAAGAAATTATTGAATTTAAGTTGAGTTTTGTGAAGAGAGAGAATTTAGGGTTATGGAACTTTTGGTTTTGTGAAATCATAGGTTTTAATTATGCAATTTGGTTTTAAATGTATTTTTTTGATGCATAAACAATGATTTTAAACTCAAATGATGGATTTGGCTAAGTTTGATTAGACTTTGGAAAAGGAAGTGCTGAATTTAGGGTTTTGGAAAGTGAATTTTCAAATATTAGTTAATTATTTGATTTTAATGCTTAAATCATATTCTTTAATGATATAAGTGATGGAAATAAGATTGGAATGATAATTTGATTGAGTTGAAATGGAGAACCTTCAATGGTAAAGGTTACACCATTTAAGTGTTTTGAACATAAGCATGTGTTTAATTAATGTAATTGGTTTAAACATGTTAAAATATGTTTGTAATGATATAAATAAACTCAAAACACTGATTTAATGGGTTAATATTGATTTGCTATGTTAAAGTGAGGAAAGACTTAATTTTGGAAATGCTATAGGAGTGTTATTTAATTAAGGCTTGATGTTGAGAATGCCTTGGAATGTGATACTAAATAATTGCATTTGATCACATTGTGTTTAGGCATTAAGGAGAATTGGTTTGCCCAACCATAGTGTTGAAGTGCAACTTGGAAGAGAAGGTGGGTGAGAGTTTTGAGCTTGCATTTGAAATCTTTTAGAGGTAAGTACAACTTTGGATGAATTGGACATGTTTGCATTACATTGGGCTAAACACATTTTGAAATGGAAAATGTGTTAAGCTACTTGATGTCTTGATTATTTATGAATAATGTGTTATGGCATTACATTGTGAAAAGCCATTGTTAATGGCAAAATTGTGTAAAATGTGAAATATGTGTATTATGTGAAAATGACCTAAAGTGTTTGGGCTCCAAAAGTCTTACAATTGATATTCCAAAAGGGAAAAGGACAGAAAAGAAAGAGTAAGAAAAAGGGTGGTATAAAGATCAATATAGTAATGATTAGATCCAGATTTCTACCAAAAAGATGGAATGGCATTCAAGTTTTGTCTTTTCATGAAGTTAGAAGGAAATGGTGCCCAAAGATTTAGAATACCCCTAACAACAATAAGAAGTTTGTAGTGTGAAGGTTTGTCAGTAGTGTCACGTTAGCTCCAATTTAAAAATGGCCATCTTTTAAACCTATCCCTTATAGAGCCCATTTCAAGCCTGTTAAAGATCTATTGATCTCTTTTAGTAGGTAGAGTCTATTAGTGGAGATTATTTGAATCGCATGCATATGAGATAGATAGTATTTAAACTTAATGAGACCTTTGGAAAAGTAACGTGTATATGCTTATCTGAAGTACAACAATTATTGCTCAAATGGACATGATTCTCGAGTTTAGTATGGTAACTAAGGTTGTCATGTTATAGATATGTTAATTTGGGAAAATCTAGCCCTGAGGTAAATTGACACTGATTTGACAAAGCCAACATTTTAAAAGAAAAAAGGTATTTTTCTTGTTACATAAACCATTAAGTTGAGGGAAGTATGTTGCATTGTAGAACCTCAAAGGACATATTGGGCAAAATAAAAGTTAATGAAAGGATCATTCGCAAGGTCATGGAGAAGTTACCAATTGATGTGTTGAATCACTAGCTAAAATGAGCACCTCCTATTCCTTTGACTACCTTACTTTAGCCTCCATGATTCATGCTTTGTAATATGGAAGACAAAGCCACAGTTGTGAAGTCTTCTATTATTCGGAACAGGCATCTAGAAGGGGCCAATGGCAGCGCTGTAACACCCTTATACCATATATACGTATAATACATGTACCCGATATATGCAATATATGCATATAGAGTATGAGAATGTCATAGTTTCCAGTCTTATTAAATTTATATAAATTCAAAAAAATATTTTGCTACTTAAATATACTTTAATAAATAAATAATATTCATTAATAATTTAAAAACTAAAAATACATAATTTAATGAAAAGTCTCTGGAAAAACTTGCCAGAGTTTTTTTTATAATTCGGATAAATCCCTAAACAACAAGCACACAACCTCCATAAAAATTTTACATTTCCAAAATACTAATAATTTCATTCATTCTCCAAACTTGCTACTTTATTAATATAGAATTAAAATCTCATCACTTTAAATGTTATCTATTAAAATCAAATACTGATGTAGATATATATACATTGTCATTTAAACTCTTTATAAACCAACACAAGTGTTATGAGTTAATTTACATAAACCAAAATGCTTAAATCATAAATATACATGTATGCAAATGGCATCATTGGTCTTATGGCAGTCTAGATCACCATGCATCTAACATAGTCTGAGTTCCATTAATAGGCACTCTTTTACTTGTGCGATTTACACAGCCATGCTAAGCTTTGCAACTTAGTGGTACATATCTATAAATAATAAACATTATACATATACATTCTCACTTCTTATTTTATACATGGTGTATATATATACCTATACTTTTTTATTTTTCAATATCAACTATCAAATCCAGCACGCATAAGAATAATCTCATGACCGAAGCTTAGGTCAATTCCATCTCTAGACCCAACTCTATTCAGGTCTATCAACACTGATATTTTTAATCACATATCATAATTTATCTTACCATCCAAATGTCATATTCCATAATCAACTCTTTTATCCCATTGCCTCTTTTATTCATTTTCCTCATTCATAACAATGCCAAATCACTTTATTTCATTATATTTTATCCGAAGGTAAATCATATATTAATGACACCTAGCGTCTAGCCCTGAAGGCAAATAATGAGGATAACCTCATGGGCATGACGCAAAACACAGAACCCTAGAAATTCAATAACATACTAGGCACACAAATAATACATGTTTTGCATATTTCAATTGTGCAACATTTTTCATCTTTCTAGTCACAACCACAATGTGACTAGTAAATCACATTTCTAGTGCATTTATCACATTTTTCATATCTCATGTGATCACATCAAATTATGATCACCATCACATGTCTCATATAAGTATCAAATTTTTCATATTATTTTTTTCTCATATTGTAATTATTATCCACATTTCACATTCTTTTTCCATATTTTTGACTCATAAACCAAACCACCACATATTCAAATCAAATGTGGCTCACTTCCACGTTTTAATGCACAACTTGCACTTTTCATATTTTGCATAAACATCACACTACACATCATAAATTCATTATTAGCACATTTGTCATATTTTATCAATTTCTATCATATTTATTCTTCTACTACAATTTTTCTTATTTTTCATATTCTTTGTCTATTTTTTATATTTTTAAATTTTATCCTCTTCCATATTTTTCATTCATCAAATTTTATATCCATGAAATGTGACTCATTTTCTACATTTTCTCACAAGTCATAAATATGTCCATTTAGGACATCACACCATATATATATATATATATATATATTTAGAAAAAGGTTCAAACCCCCGGAAATACATTTTTTGGGGTTCGAACCCGTGACCTTCCCCTAGTGGGTTGGGTCGCTAGCCCGCTGGACTAACCCCAGCGGGTTCATCACACCATATATATATATATATATCAACCTACATTGGACTTTGGCCAATGTGACACCCCTCATATAACTATGCAACAATGCATAGATTATATGCAAATCCCTATTTTTAATAAAATAGCATTATACATACATAATGCCCATTTACATTTTAAAAAACAAAAAATTCAGTAATATGTACTAACCTCTTTTCTCTTTCCCAAGCCAAACTCTCGATTCTATTTCTTTTATCACTTTAACCTACACATTCTTATTTCCATAATAAGCAACATTAGTCATTTGAAGTCACTTAAATGGTCATTGATTATTAAATTACCATTATTTATTCAATTCTTATCAAAACCTCATTAATACTCTAATTTCACCATTCACTACTTTATTTAAACTTCATTCTACCAATTTCATTTTCAACATTTAACCTTAAAAACATTTACTTATATATTAATATAACACTAAAAGAATTCACTTTCACAATTATGAAAATCTTTTTAAAAAATTTAAATTTCACATAATGCAACCATTAACATGAACTTCACCAAAACTTATCCATATTACATTTCCAACCTTTAAATCACCACGTTGCAAATTCCAACATGGCATTAGAATTTCATTTTAATACACTTTGAATTTCATTTTAATACACTTTAATTATTCATACACCATTTATATCAATTCTACATAATATTTAACCAAAATACTATTATCACCATTACTACCTTATTCAATATCAATCTCATTTCTATCATTCAACTATATAATCATCTATAATACATCTATATAACATTAAAACAATGCATTACCACAATTAAAAACACCTTCTCCATAAACTCTAATTTTATATAATATGGCCATAACCTTAACTTCATCCAAACTTAACTATATTCAATTTATAACCATAAAATCATCATATTTACATGAAAACAACGTTATTACAATAATTATCATCAACCATATTAGAAACCCTAATTGTACATATTCATCATCAAACTCTACTTCCATCATTTATGCTTATTTCCTACATCCAATCAACAATTCACTAAATACTCATCAAATTAACATCATTTCTATCTATTTAAATAATTTACCATCATTTTCTCTCTCTAGAAATTCTAAACATAAACATATACTAAGAAATTAAAGATTTAAGGAAAAGAGACTTGATTTCTTACTTTTCTTCAAAATCTCTTTAATTTCTTTAGAAAATTTGTGTTAGATGATGAAACAACAATTGTTTTTTCCTCTCTTGGCCATGGTTCTCGTTTTTTGTCAAGGAAGAAGAAGAAGAAGATAATAGTTTTCTTTTTAATTTTTACTTTTTTCTTTTTCCCATCCACTTATATATAAAATTAATTAAATAATATAATATTAAGAAATTTATAATCTTCTTCCTATCCATAAATAAATTTTAATTTAATTTTAATTTTTTTTCCAACTATATATAAATAAATAATTAATTAATATTAATAAATTTTCATATTTTCATCATCTTCCACTATCAAAAATTATTTTTTAATTTTGATTTATTTTATTTAATTTTTTTACAACTTTTAATCTCCACCAAGTATTTCTTTCTTAGTTTGACTTTATTTATTTATTTATTTCCCATCTTCCCATCTATAAATAATCATTTATATGTTACATATATTTTATGTATATGTATATGTCATATATATGTTACTTATATGTTACATATACTTTTATGTACATATTTATGTAATGTACTTATATTATATATATATATTGTATATTTAATCTATATATAAAGTATAATATATTTATACATATAACCAACATACATAATATATATATATAATATGTATCTACTATGTATATATTAAGTATACATTAGGTATATACAACATCTATATCTCCAAATACTTATTTAATTTCTCTTAGATCACAGATATTACAATTCTCTCCCTCTTAAATAATTTCATCCTCGAAATTACTTACTGTAACACCCTTATACCTAATATATGTACACCACATATACTCGCTATATGTAATATACATATAGAGGATACAAGAATGTCACAACCTTTTAAAACAATTCAATCATCATTTATAAAATCTGTATAAAGTTAAAACATTCAATTGATATCATAAAAATAATAGATGATACATTACTTATTAAAACATATATATTACTTCATTACAAAGATTAATCCAAAACATTTTTGATAGTTTGCGGAATATACATATTTAAATACATCAAAATCAATATGTACAAAAATATGAAATATATACATGCTGGCAGTTCATCTCTGATCTTGATGTCCAAAACAACACAGCCTCACAATCTCAAGCCTAGACTTGACTCGGTCTGGCTGAACTCTCCGGCTTAACCGGATATACCCTGTCACCTGCGTGATGAACCACAATCGCACTAAGCCAAAAGCTTAGTGGTACAAACATTGATAACATTATAGTTCAAATGTAATGCCAATGCACAATACATAAGGATATCATATCATATAACATTATATCTCATTATATTACTCAACTGTTCCACAATTCATAAGGATATTATATCTGATAGCATTATATCATTTTATCTTAACCAATTGTTCAATTATTCCATATTTCATAATTCACATTAAAGCAAAGACAAGCATGGACCTAAAAGGATCTAATATGCTATTCAAATTCCAGAGTTACTGCTTTGGTCTATAATGACACATTATGTCTAGCCCCGTAGGCAATATATCCATGGATTAATCCAACTAGGACTGAGTTTATGACCCAGTCATTTCACCCAGCCTAGCTTCAAGGATTTGTTTATGAGGCTTATGACCCTGTCATTTCACCTCAAAAACATTTTTACATTGACTCCCAGCGTCTAGCCCGTAGGCAATTCATAGGCATGCCGCCAAACCCAAAACTCTAAAAATTGAATAACATACTCGGCACACAATTTATTTTTATTTCTTATTTATACCGATATCAATTCATTATATTATGTTTCCATATATCTCATTTCATAATCGAATCTTTTTCATTTTCTCATGATCACTTTAGGCACAACACCTCAATATCTCATTTATATCATTATAGTCATTACCAATGACTTTACATACCATCAATAATGTACACAAAACAATTTGCATTATCCATACATTTGGATCATTATCATATTTTGCACCAAGTCCACATTATATATAATACATTGGTGACATTATACAAATCATAGCATATTATTCATGTACCAATCATGTAATAGGGAACTTAACACATTTTCTAACCAAATATGTTAAGTCCCAAAATCATGTAAATATAAATACTTATTCAAAGTTTGTACTTACTTTTAAAAGCAACAAACACCACTTCCAATCTCCTCTTCCAAGATATCCCTCAACACTTGGATTGGGGTAGCTCAACTCTCTTCAAAGTCTAAACCAAATGTGATTATAAATAATCACTAAGTGATACACAAAGGAAAATAAGGAAAAGAACCATCTAGGGAAAACTCTACACATGACACGCTCAACAACACGGGCGTGTCCATGACCATGCCCTAAACCCACAACACAGAAGCTTTAACATGCTCAGTGATATGGGCGTGTCATTGCACGTGCAAATACTCCAACAACACAATAGCTATGATATGCTCATTGACATGGGCATGTCACTGCACGTGTCAATTCTACAACATCACAGTAGCTGTGACAAGCTCAGTGACATGGGCGTGTCACTGGTCGTGTCACCAACACTGAAAATAGAACCATTGATACTCCCAAAGACATGGTCATGCCACCAGGCGTGTCAGGCCAAAAACCAGATATCGACATAAAAATGCCACATCCAACTATCATCTTTCATTAACCTTTTCAACTCTTACAAACTCAGCCAAAACCATCATTATATCACATGGTACTTATGTAAACATCAAAAAAAACCCAAACACAATCAACAATACACAATCATAACCATATTTCACAACTCAAAACTTACACAATCTTCAACTCTTATTCTTCACCAAACTTAACCTTTTTCTTCAATCCAACTCCAAATTCATAGCAAACTAGAAAAAAGAACTTCAAACATATCAAAGATCAACTATAGACACAAACTACATCAAACATCCAATTTACACATAGAAACTTCTAAAGGAAATCAAAGAAACAAGTTGAAAACTTACCAAATATGGAGAAAATCCTTAAAACTCCAACTTTAACACTTGAAATCCTTCAATTTCTTGAATTAGCAAGAAGCAAAATCTCTTTCCCTTTTGATGTTGGTGGTGTTCGGCCTCAAAGGAGAAGGAAGAAGAAGAAGATGAAAATAGTCAACTCCTCTTTTTACCAACTAAACCCCTATAACTAGACAAACCCCTCTTTTAATCTCTACCAAGCAATATTTTATTATAATAATAATAAATCTCAAAAATCCTCTTCCACTATCCATTAATATTAATATCTTATTAATTAAAATGTCATTTGACCATGTTTAAATATTGACTTGTATATATTGTACATATCTTCATATATACAACATATACACACTTCCCTTTTTTCTTTCTTTTCACTTAATCAAATATATATATACTTTTAAATCATTTAATTAATTTTCAACAATTAATATTCCCAAATTTTTGGGATATTACACTTACTGTACTAATTAACCCTATTATAATTAAACATTAATCTTCACTTTCTGTATAATTAACGACCAAATTATTGCCATAATTTATCATCATTATAAACCATATAATCTTTTACTCTCCCCCTTTACAAAATACTCTTAATAATATTTTTTACAATTGCCTTTGTAAAAATCAATAATAAATATTAACTCTTCACTTACTCATATCTAATGTACATACAGTTTCTAGTTCTCCACCATACAATTAAATTCCAAATCCATAGTTTCATTCATTAATCAATTACAAGTCATTACTTATCGTCAAGTATTTAAATAGCATCAAATTAACATTTATATTGTACAAACCAATTCAAAATTCCATCCAAAAACTTAGTAATGCCAATATAATATCACACCATGCATTTCAAACCATTTATGTCTTTAGCTTTCAAATTCTTTTATTTACATTTTTGCTTCTTCTTTTTTTACTTACTCTTCCTGCTATCTAAAATCATCAATGATTCCTTAATCTGTCATACTATTTATGTCATTTCTCAAATTGTATTACTTGTTTACAATTAATGTAAAATCCTTTAATCAATTACAATTATCATTTATTCATTCTTCAAATTTGCACTTATTTTAATTATCTATATATGTCAACCTTTCCTTATATAAATCTTACTTTTCAAACTCATCCAATGTATTGATCTCATTGCTATCTTTGATAATCTGATATCAATTATAGATACTCCTAAAATTTACTCATCAAATTCTGGTTAATTTCATCCACTTAAATCAAATGGACTATGACTTGACTAATCAACCAAACACCATTCATAAAATAAATTAAAATTCGTTTATTATGACATCATTGTATATCCATTATTAAATCTTGACAACCATCTTAAATATCTAAAAACATTTTTATTAATTTTCTTATAACATCTGCTTCCATGTAACCCATTAATAAACACATCTCAATCATGCAACCAAATATGGATTGCATACATAACTTCAATTCCTCTATCCGTAGAGTACATTGAATGTACATAAATGGCTATAACAGAGTTTCTCTTATTCGTATTAACAGCTACTCTAGGAGGAATGTTTTTCAATTTAACTTAGTAATCCATTAATAAAGAACAACATTTAAATTTTTATTTACTCATAGTAAATATTGACTAAACCAATCTATATATCACTCTAATAAAACTTCAATATACTTCCATAAAAAAATATATTTACTGACATATACTAGTTCTCCCTTTAATTTTAAATTATGAACTCTTTGTTCTAATTTATTAAAAACTCCACATCCCTTTTTCTTACATCTACCAATCCATATGTAAATTTTCATAATTTTCTTCAATCATTTCACATAAAATTAATTTGTTACTCAATTTCACAAATCTGCATAACTTCCTTGCTTTCATGTCAATATCAATTTTCAACTTTTTATTCATCACCAAAGCTTCACTAAAGATTATAAAATTTTAACCATATTCACTTGACACATATATGGATTTACATTTAAATTTTTAAATTTTTCTCAGTTGATTTACTTATTTTAAAAATTAAGTATTAAAAACCTGCAGAATCTGTCTCTTTAATAATTCCTCTGGCAACACCTAGTTATCAATTTTTTTTAGTTATCAAAACTTAATAAAAATTCATAAAATTTTAACTATATGTTCTAGGAATACATATGATATTTTATGTAAAATTTCAAATTTTTCTGTGTTGGAGTTGCTGGAACGACTTCAACAATCTGTGTTCTTCTATTTTTCTTAAATAATAATTCATCTTTAAAAATTATAAAATTTTATACATTATATCCTAACATATAGAAACACTTATCATTAAATTTTTTAGCTCATTTAGCATCTCTAGCTAAGTCTAAAAATTTGGACAAAATTACTTTGCATCACATATTTCAAGCGACGATAATACTCATCTCCCATTTTTTTTTATTTCAAATCTTAGATCATTTTCCTTGATTCCACTTATACATCAATTGGATTGACATAAATCTTAATTTTAAATAGAAGTTCTAAAAATTTATTTTTAATCTATGATCTCCAGAATGATGCTTTCACTACGCTACTCTAATATACCATCCTAGATGCCATCTCAATTCATATCCATTAATGCAAACGGACATTGCCACATCAGAGACCAACACAAATGCCAAAGCATATGAATATATTAAACACAAATCACTATTTAAAATTCTTCTTGCTCATTTTCGAAACCCACCTTGGTTGAGAATCTCAAAGCTTAACACCCTTATGCCATATATACATATAATAAATACACCCGATATATGTAATATACACATATACAATATGAGAATGTCACAGTTTCCAATCTTATTAAATGTATATAAATTCAAGAAAATATTTTACAACTTAAACATACTTTAATAAATAAATAAATAATATTCAATAATATTTTAAAAACTAAAAATATATAATTTAATGAAAAGTCTCTGGAAAAACTTGCTAGAGTTTTTTTTTCTATAATTCGAATAAATTCCAAAATAATAAGCACGCAACCTGCATAAAAATTTTACACTTCCAAAATATCAATAATTTCATTCATTCTCCAAACTTGCTACTTTATTAATATAGAATCAAAATCTCATCACTTTAAAATTTATCTATTAAAATAAAATAGTGACGTAGATATATACAAACTGTCATTTTAAATCTTTATAAACCAACACATGTGTTATGAGTTAATTTACATAAACCAAAATGCTTAAATAAAAAATATGCATGTATGCAAATGGCATCATTGGTTTTGCGGCCGTCTAGATAACCACGCATCTACCATAGTTTGAGTTCCATTGATCAGCACGCTCTTACCTGCGTGATTTTGTAACACCCCCACACCCAATACGTACACATTACATACACCACAATGTAGTATACATGTATCGAATATAGGAATGCTACGGATTTTTATTAACATTCAAAACATTTTAAAAGATACTATAAGCTTTCTCATTATACATTAGAGAAAAATAAGTAATTAACTTGTAATATAAAACAAAATAGATATAAATACATTTACTTAATACGCAGCGGAATTTATAAAATATTTACATATATGAAAACATTTAAGTCCATATCTATAAATATACATATATTTACATTATACACAATACTTTACAAAACATAAAGAATTTATACATGATTGGCAGCTCTTTTCTGATCTTTAAATCCAAGAATAAACCCTTCAATGTCTACTCTCACTAGGTCTCGAAGAACTCTCGGGTTCAACTCTGTTACCTGCGCGATTAAACACTATCGCTCTAAGCCAAAGGCTTAGTAAGACAAATCATGCTTTAATGCAATGCAATGTCATACATATTATTCACAAAAACAATACCTTAGGTGAAAAGCTAATAACATACCTTTACATTTAATATTCACATATATATATATACATACCACATTTCAACAATTTTCCATATATCTCATTAGTCAATCATTTTACCATTCATGAATCACATTAAACAAAGACAAGCATTGGGCCCAAGACACACTAATATGCCATTAAAGAGCATAAAATTCCTCTGAGGTTGCTTTAGCTATTATCAGTGCCTGAGTGGAAATGGGAGCAAGTGACAATGGATTTTGTGACTGGACTGCCTTTGACCCAAAAGAAGCATGATGCAATCTGGTTAATAGTTGATCGGATGATGAAGATAACACATTTTCTTCTAGTTCGGATGGACTATTCACTTGAGATGTTGGTTGAGCTGTATATCAGTGAGATAGTGAGATTGCATGGAGTCCCAATTTCTTTGGTGTCAGACAGAGATCCCCAATTTACATCAAGAATTTAGAGGAGTTTGCAGTATGCATTGGGTTCTCTGTTGGATTTTAGTACTATTTTCCATCCTCAGACAAATGTTCAGTCAAAGAGAGTGATATAGATTCTAGAGGATATGTTGAGGAGTTGTATCACTGATTTCACTGGGACCTAGGATAAATTCTTGCCACTGATTGAGTTTGCATATAACAACAACATTAGTCCAGTATTAGGATGGCACCTTATGAGGCCTTATATGGCAGGAAGTGCAGGACACCTTTGTATTGGGATGAGGTTGGAGAAGGTAAATTGGTTGTCCCAATTTGATTAAAAAAACAGAAGAGAAAGTGTCATCTGAAAGCAGCTTTAGACCGACATAAATCCTATACTGATTTGAAGAGGAAAGACATAGAATTCAGTGTGGGAGATAAATGTTCATGAAGGTGTCTTCATGTGAAGAAGATTATGAGATTTGACCGCAAAGAGAAGTTAAGCCCTCGCTTCATAGGGCCATATGAGGTACTGGAGAGAGTTCGTCTAGTATCTTATGGACTAGCTCTGCTGCTTGAGTTAGACCAGATACATAATGTCTTCCATGTCTCTATGCTTTGGAGATACAGGTCAGACCCATCTCATATCTTGTTAGTGGAAACCATTGAGGTGAGTCCGGATTTGACTTACGAAGAAGAACAAGTGGCGATCTTGGCACGAGAGGTGAATGAGTTGAGGAATAAGAAGGTGTCACTTGTGAAAGTTCTTTGGACGAATCATACCACTGAGAAGGCAACATGGGAGAGTGAGCAGACGATACAGAGTTAGTATCCTGATTTATTTTAGAGTGGATAACAGGTAATTTTGAGGACGAAATTTTTTTAGGGGGAGAGAATTATAACATCTATAATTTTTAAAAATTAAATAAATTAAATTAAAATTAAATTGGATAAATTAAATAAATGATTTAAATGAAAAATGGAAGGATTTTAAGTGAGAAAGTGGGATGTATATGTGATATATATGCAAAATATACATAATATATATAAGTCAACCAAAAGTCAACTACTTTAAAGAAAAGTCAAAGGTCAAATGGCATTTTTTTAAATATACTTTGAAAATTAAAAATTATTTAAATAATTTAAAAATAATTTATTTTTGTATGGAAGAGAAAAATTATTATTTTTTTAAATAAATAAATAATTAATTAATTAAAAATATAATAAAATATTATATATATATATATGGTTATTATGAAAGTGGAAGGAAAGAAAAAATCAAAATTTTATCATCTTCTTATTCTTCTTACTAGAGGCCAAACCACCATGGGTGAATAATTCAAGCTTTTTCTTCTTCCAAGCTTCCAAAATTGAAGGATTCCAAAGTTTCAAGTGGGATTTTTAATGATTTCCACCATAATTAGTAAGTTCTCACTTTTTCTTTGGAAATCCATGGTTATATGAATATGTGGAGTTTGAGTTATTGTGATAGCATGTTTTAATTTCTTAATTAGGTATGAATGAAGTTGTCTTGAGTAATTAATAATAATTTTAAGGTTGGATTGAAGAAATGGTTAAGGTTGAGTGAAGTATGATGAAGAGAGAGAATTTAGGGTTATGAAACTTTTGGGTTTGTGAAATCATAAGATTTAATTGTGCAATTTGGTTCTAAATATGTTATTTTGATCCATAAATAGTGATTTTAAAGTCAAATGATGGATTTGGTTTAGTTTGGTTAGAGTTTGGATGAGGTAGTGTTATTTTAGGGTTTTGGGAAGTGAATTTTCAAAGAATGGTGAATTGTTTGATTTTAATGTTTAAAGCATGTTGTTTAATGATAATAGTGATGGAAATAAGCTTGTATTAATAATTGGAATGGGTTTGAATGGAAAACCTTCAATGGTGATAGATACATTAGCTTCTAGAGCATGTTAGGGTTTTCTACTAAAGCATGTATTTAATTAATGTAATTGGTTTAAAAATGTTAAAATATATTTGTAATGATACAAATAAACTTAAATTACTAATTTAAATGGGTTAACATGGATTTCCTAAGTTAAAGTCAAATTGGGCTTAATTTTGGTGTTTTGATTAGAGTGATGAATAATTAAGATTTAAGGTTGGAAATTCCTTAAAATTTGATATTAAATTATTATTGTTTTTATCACATTTGGCATACGCATTAAGGAGAGGTGTTTTGCCCAACCCTAGTGTTGAAGGGCAACTTGGAAGAGAAGGATGGAGGGAGTTTTGTAGCTTGCTTTTGAAAGCTTTCTAAGGTAGGTATAAACTTTAGATAAATTAGATAGATTGGCATTAAATTGGGCTTAACACATTTTTGTTGAAAAATGTATTAAGCTACTTGATACATTGAACATTCATGAATATTGTGCTATTATATGTGATTTGTTATGTATGCATTAAATGCATTATGAAAAGCCATTGTTAATAGCTAAATAAAACAAAATGTGATTTATATGCATTATGTGAAAATAACCCAAAATATTTGGGTAATGTGTTTTTAATGTGAAATGTAATACATTGTGATGAATTGATGAAACATGATGAGATATGGTGAATTGATATTGATATGAATGAGAAAAATGAAAAAAATGAGGCAATGTGCCTAATTGATAATGAGAAATGAGGCAATGAACCTAGTTGATTATAGAAAAATGAGAAAAAGTTGAATATGGAAAATATGAATTATCTGTATGCCTAGTATGTTATTCAATTTCCAGAATTCTGTGTTTGGAGGCATGCCTATGAGGTTATCCTCATTATTTGCTTTTGGGGCTAGATGATATACATCACTGATAAATGATTTTCCTTCGGGTCTAGACACTTGGTGTATATTTGGACCAAAATAGTAACTCTGAAATTTGAATGGCATATTAGATATTTTGGGCCCATGCTTGTGTTTTTTCTTATATGAATTATAACATTATTAAAGAATATGTTTTATGGTGAAATTAAGTACTACATTGTGAAACATCATGTAAAAGCATGTTGCATTGGTATTGCTTTATAGTTTTATTGTTATCAAAGTTTGTACTACTAGGCTTTTAGCTTAGCGATTATAATTCATCGCACAAGTGACAGGGGTGATTCAGTTGAGCCGAAGAGTTCTTTTAGACTAGGTCGGGGTCTAGATTTTAGATTTTTCTAGTAGAGTTGATTTTAGAGCATCAAGATCAGAGACACTGCCAGTATGTATATATTTTATATTACATTTTTATATTATGTATATTATATTATGTTTTTATGTATATATTGTAAATTATAAAGAATGTGTTGAAAATTTTATAATGTGGGTTTTATATATGTGTTTTTGATAAATATATATGTACATGTATAAATTTTTTGAGAAACTCAGGGAAATTGAGGAATATGGGTGAAATGTGAGATATAGTGTATATTGGGAGTGATTTTGGTGCAAGTTGTGTTTTGTTAAAATTTAGGGATATCCAAATTACATACAAAACTCTAACAAATGTTTCCTAGAGATTTTTATGAAAAATACTATTTTGGAACCTATGGTTTATAATAAATATTCTATTTATTATTTAAATATACATTTTTAGGTATTTGAGATTTTAAATTTGAAATGTAAAATTTTTCATTAAACCAGGTTTTGATATTTTTATACCTTATATGCGTATTTTACATATACATGGTATATATATTATACGTATATATGGTATAAGGGTGCTACGAACCAACCATGAGATGATTGGGAGGAATATTCATAAGTGCTTTCAATATGCTCACTTACATTCCATTCACTCAACTCACATTGAGGAAGATTAAATTTTCCTTGTAATCACATATGTCATGATGAATGTGGGAAATAAGATCAACCTTCTTATTGAGTTTTGTTATCCTCTTGGTTACATCCTTCTTAACATGATTGAATTTCTTTTTAAGAGAAGTTATAGCCTTAAGGATGAGCTTTAGGGGTTTGGATGACTCATTCTTTTCTTGGAAGGTTTAGAAGGTCTAGGAGGATGCTCAACTTCTACACGGATAGGTTCACCTTCTTCTTCTGTAATGTGGTACCTAGGTTTCTTCCTCTCTCTTTGGATAACTCCCAAGGGTATACTCATAATGATCATTAACCTTTTAGATTATCTAGCATGCTCAAGGTAGTCTAGGTTGATGGAGTTAGTGGCTGGTTCAAGGGGATCACTTAATGTTGCATGATTTTCAAGGGTTAGAAGGCCTAAGTGTCTTGCAAGTTGTGTGATTTGGGAGGAGAGAAGAAAGGTGCCTGCCTTATACTTCCTATGGCGTAAGAAGATATCTATGAGGAACCTAAAACTTTGGATGGGATCATTATGCACAAAATCATACAAGGAAAACAAGTCACATTGAGTAACCGCTTCATTTCTATCACTTCTTTGGTGAATAGTGTAAGTGATGATTCTATGTAAGAGCCAAAAGTGAAGGGTCAGTACCTTGTCCCTCTCGTGCTTTTCCAATCGCATAAATGCAGCAACCCATTAAAATGGATGGCTTTTGAAGACCTATTATTGTATTCAGTTTTAATAGAAAGTTCACTCCAAAAAGAAGTGTAACACCCTTATACCCTAAATACATATAATACATTTACCCCTATATGTAAAATACATATCTAAACACAAAGGTATTATATTACATACATATAAATACCCTCATTTTAGTATTGAAATTAAAAATAAATTTATAAAAAATTCTTTGGGAAAAATTTGTTAGAGTTTTGTTTTTATTTTTAATAATTCCCAAGTCAACAAAAACACAACCTGTATACTAAAATACACGCCCAAATCTCACTTCATTCAAAATACTCCACTTTAGTAATTTTACATCCAAACACTTCATATTTAATAACATCAAAATCGCAAATACATTTATATATGCATAACATTCCAAAATAAATTTAATATACATATGTTATGTTTAGATTATACAAATCTAAAGTTCATATCCATAAAATATTGTACATGTATGCAACACCTTCGGAGTTGGTCCCGTGGCACATAGAATTCCTAAATCTTAATCACAATCTTTTCTTTTCTGGTACATACTATTGTGCTGAGTTCAACAGCTTAGTGGTACATACTAAAACCATACAACAATTTAAATAACACATATGTATAATTTTTTAACTCATATTTTATCATCATACTATCAATACATGCACTGTTATTTTTGCATTTCCTTTACCTTATAATCCATATACACACAATTATTCATCACAAATTACTCATCATCCTTCCTCTATTTCTTCAAACATATATATATATATATATGAGTCTCACAATATCATTATCACAAAATTCATATACAAATATATTGCAAGCACACATACATATATTCATCAACTCAACATTTTGTTGCCACATTACTAGCACATCACATTATTCAACTAAACACATATAATTCATCTCATCATTTCATTACAATATTACCAAAACTGTACAAAACACGACATCACATGACATGTTGGGCCCAACTACTCTCTACACAATAATCAAGTTCTAGAACAATTGATTTAGTCCATTGTGACACTCAATCTCTAGCCCATAGTCAAAATCATTTCAATTTCTCAACCCAGCTCTGCTCGGGTTCTCAATCTCATGACCTAGCTCTGCTCAAGCTCATCATCATATAATCACCAACATAAATTTTCTGGAACAAGTTATAATGCAGGGCAACACACACATCGCATAATTATTCATCTCAATAAAATCATATTTCCATAATCTCAATTTCAATATCAAGACTTAGCTCTGGTCAAGTCTTTCAACAACTCATTTCTCATTATTTAGCATATTTTCTCATCTCATATTCCTTCTCAGTAATTTACATATTTATCATGATCATATCATTCCATGATCACCATCATATAATCCATTTAACCATCATAGGTTTTATATACAATAGTTACCATAACATCACATTACACATCACATATAACACATTCCAATACATTAACTCATTTATATATATCTTTTTCCTCATTCCATATTCTTATTATGTTTGTCATTTTCAATGCACTTTTCATAGCTTTTCACTACTTTCATAATTTATACAAATCTTTAACTTAATCCATAATTCAATGGCTTATCATAACATTCATAAAACAATACACACAATTTCCACAAATATACACATATTACACATCACATTATATTTCACATTTCATCAAATTATCATATTTTAATAAAAAAAATTCTCATTTCTCTCAATTTTATCATTTTTCACATATTTAGCTATTTTCCACAATTTTAATCTTATTTTATCTTTTCCCAAAATATTTTCATAGTACATACAACAATATTATTTCTCATTCTCTTTGACAATTTCCAATCTTTTAAAATCATATTTCTAAGCCACACTCACAATGTTGCCTATTTTCCCATTTCTAATACATATTATACACTTCTCTCAAATTAGACATAATATTGTCATTAGCCATTCTACAATGGCTTGACTATTCACATTACATGCAACTCGCTCACTTTTACTTAATACAAAGCTCTTAACATACAAACACCAACATCAAAGTAGCATAACACGTTTACAAAATCACAATGTATTATGCCAAATCAAATGCAATTAAAACATAAGCTATCAAAGTATGTACAAACCTTAGAAATGCCAAAATCCAATGCCAATTTACTACCCAAGTTTTATTTCACCAATTGTCCTTCCTCTCTTTGATTTTATAATTTCTCCTTACTCCATCCTAAACCAAATTATAAATGAAAATATTCCATTAACAACACATTCCATGTAATTATAATTAACCAAATATCAATTATATTCATTCTTGCCAAAAATCCCATCAAAAGCCTCATTAATCTTACTACCTCTTTCAAACTACCACCTAACATATCCATTTCTATCATCCAACCATAAATTTATTAGATATACATTAAAACAACATCAAAACAATTTACTTTAACAATTATAAACATCATCATCAAAAATCCTAATTTCACATAACTTCCCCATTAAATCTAACTTCATCAAAACTCACTCATATCCAACAACTAACCGTAAAATCATAACATATACATCGAAACAACATTAAATCAACCCATTACAATAATTATAAACACTCCTACTAAAAATCATAAATTTACATATTCATTCCCAAAACCCTAACTTTACCAATCTTGCTCTTCTCAACCAAATGGCCATCAAATCATCACATACACATCCACACAACTTCAAAACAATCCATATAAGAAATTTTAAAATCCTCCATCAAAATCTCAAAACTCTCATATTCCAAAAATCAAGAAATCAAACTTAAAAAAATGAGAAATACTTGAATCTTTGCCCAATCTTCAAAATCACTTCAAAACATTTGAGTTTCTTGTAAAATTTAGAATATTTGATGAAGCAAAACCTCGTTTCTCTCTAAGAATTTCATTCAAGGGTGAAGGAAGAAGAAGAATAAGACTTTTCTTTTTTATTTTCTTTCTTATTTCTCATCCACACATATATATATTTAATTAATGAATTAATTATTAATTATTAAATATGTAAAATATCATCTTCCATCCATATTTCACTTTAAATTTTTAATTATTTTTTTCTAATTTTATTTCTTTCTTTTTCCCATCCACTCATATATATAATTATTTAATTATATTTAATTAATATCTAACTTTTTTATCATCTTCCACTACCTAAGATTTATTTAATTTTTAATTTAATTTAATTTAATTTACTTATTTAATTTACTTTGAGTTTGACTTTTCAACTCATTTTGACTTTTATAAAAATGTATATATCATATTTATGTAATGTATATGTAACATATATGTAATGTGTATTTCATGTATATATCATGTATACATTATGGGTATATCATGTATATATTATGTATATATCTCATATCTCTTTTTTCCAACATACTAATCACACTCTAAATTAATTATTTAATAATAATTAAAAATCTATGGATGTTACAAGAAGAGTAATTTTTCAACAAAAAATCTTTGTCCGTATAGGCAAAGGCTTCATGGGTTTGAAATCCCCAAACTTCTCCAAATTCTTCTAATGCTAGAGCAAAACCTTGGTCAAAAAGCCTAAAATAAACTCCATAAAAACCTATGGGTGCATTATGATTTTTCTTTACCCTTAGAGACATTAAGAATTCTCTGGTGAGGCTAAGATAGCCTAGTTCATTTGGGAATGAAAAAATGCCTCCACCCAGTCCTATCAAGGTAGCTATAAATTTCACCTTGGATATTTAGGGCTAGGAGCATCTCATCTGCAAGCATTTTGGTTTGCTCTATGGTCTTCTTCTGAAGCATGTAGTATTTGGTTTTTTCTTCCTCATTTTTGTACTTGGGTTTATGTGGTTGAACACTCTTCCTAGTAAAGCGTTTTGGTTTGGTTTGAGGTTAAGGTTGAGATTGAGGTTGGGGTTCAATAATGACAATCATAAAAGAAGAACACAAAAATATATAGAATTGTAGAAGATAGAAATAAAGGTAGAAAGTAAAACGTTGGTGTAGCTTGAAAAACCTTAAAAAACTCCTTGATAATTAAAGTCTTGAAAGATTATTAAAAATGTTTTTGTGAGTTTGTAAAGATGAATTTTTGTACAAAAGAGGGGTATTGATAGGCAAAATTTTAAAAAACTAGTCATTTTTTACCGTTTAAGAGGTAAAATGGGCTAAAATTTGAAAGTTCCAACGTTTAAAATCTGTCAGTTACACATGTTGTGTGGTCGCTCAGCTTGTTGTGCTACCACAATCTAGGTCTGGTGAGCTCTCTATGAAATGGGCACTCGGACAAGCCTGAGAAGTGTGTAATGGTCATGAAAATTTGAAAATTTTGAATTTGAGAAACCACACGGGATGTTGTGAGCTCACTCAAGAGAATTTTTAGAGCTCTGGCTTGGGAGAAATTAATTTTTGAAGCTCAGGCTCAGGAGAAGATTCATTTTTGAAGCTCAACTCGAGAGAATGTAGATGATGTGTGGTCGCTCAGGATTTTGGGCAATCGCATAAAGGCAACAAATATGAATTTTTATGATTTTTCTAATGCAAATGATCAAAATAGATATAGGGTCATCAAAGAGTTAACATACAAGGGATTTTCCATTAATCATGCCAATGTGTTGTTTTATGAAGTTCAATCTTTACTCATTTAAGGGTTTTGTAAAAATATCGACAAGTTAATTTTGTGTGTCTATGAATTCTAAGACTACATTATGGTTTTGAATATTATCCCATAAAAAATGATGTTTGATGTCTATATGCTTTGACCTAGAATGCTGAATAGGGTTCTTGTATAAGTTAATTGCATTTGTGTTATCTCATTTAATAGGAATATGATCAAATAATTTTTAATATTCAAGCAATTATTATTTCATCTAAAGAACTTGTGTGCAATAAAAACATGCAGCAACATATTTGGCTTCAGTGATAGATAAAGCAACCGATACTTGTTTATTGCTAAACCAAGAAACTAGGTATTCACAAAGAAAATGACATGTCTCAGTGGTGTTTTTCCTATCCAGTAGGATATTGGCAAAATTCATATGGAAAAAAAAGCTTAATATGTCGAAAGATGTGTTTTTAGGATACCATAGACCTAAATGCAATATACCATTTAAATACTTTAAAATTCTTTTAGTTGCATTCAAATGTGATTCCCTATGATAAGATTAAAACCTAGCACATAAGCAAACATTATACATTATATCGGGTCTAGAGGCGGTTAAGTAAAGTAGTGATCTGATAATATCTTGATATTTCTTCTCATCTACTATATTACCACTTTCATCTTTGTCAAGTTTCAAGGATGTGTTCATTGGAGTCTTGCTAACTTTGCAACCATCCATTCCAAACTTCATGAGGAGTTCCTTTGTTGTACTTGGATTGGTTGATAAAGATCTCATCCTTGCATTACTGAATTTGTAGTCCAAGGAAGAATTTGAGTTCGCCAGTCATGGTCATTTCAAATTTTCTAGTCTTACATGAAACAAATTTCTTGTACAAAGATTCATTAGAAGCACCAAATATAATCTCATCAACATAAATTTCCACAATTAAGATGTTATGCATTTTCTTTTTAACAAAAATAGTTGTGTCAACTTTGCCTTTTCAAAAATCAATTTCTAACAAGTAGGCACTAAGTCTATCATAGCAAGCTCTCGGAGCTTGTTTCAATCCATATAGTTCGTTGGTAACTTTAAAAACATGATTTGGAAATTTATAATCTTCAAAATAGGAGGTTGTTCAACATACACTTCTTCATTTATAAACCCATTTAGAAATGCATTTTTAACATCCATTTGAAAAGTTTAAAATTCATGTGACAAGCAAATGCAGGCTGTAGACCTTTAATTTTGGTATGGATTAAATTCAGTCCTAATTAAAAGGGTACGGTCTAATTTTAGAAAGCTTAAACCGACTCTGGTCCGATTTAGGAAGGTATTATGCTAATTAGACATGAGCACTATGCCAAATTGGACATGAGCTTTCTCATGTCAATTGGCATGGATGAATTGGCCCATGCCAATTCAACATGAGTTACCTTATGGCCTGCTCTAATTAGAGAGTTTTAGTTTTGCTCAAATTGAAATAGCTGCTTGAGCCTTTCTGAACACAATTAGGGTTTTTTTGGTGCCCTAACATTGCCTACAAGAAGAGAATTAATAGACAGGAGAAAGGGGGAGAGAATTAACGGGAAGCAGCAACAAAAGCAAAACTAAATACCTCAATAAGCTCTCAAAAGCAAGCTAAAAATCTCCCGCCAACCTTTACTTCCAATTTTTCCTTCAACATTAGGGTTGGACAATCTGCTACCTCATCCAATCTATATCTAAACATAACCAAATCTATTATTTGACTTTAAAATTCTTGTTTATGCATCAAAACAACACATTTTGAATCAAATTGAGCAATTAAAACACATGAACTCAAAAGTCCATATGTTCCATAACCCTAAATTCTCTCTCTTCATCAAACTCCACTCAAACTTAACCATTTCTTCAATCCAACTTAAGAATCATTTATAACTAATCAAAATAACTTCATACATACCCAATTAAGCAATTAAATCATGCTAATAGAAAAAATCCAAATATTCACATAATCATAATTTCCATGGAATTTCAAGAAAAAAGTTACAAAACTTACTAATTCAAGAGAAAATCACAAAACTTCACTTGAAACCTTGAATTCGTTTCAATTATGGAAGCTTGGAAGATGAAGAAATCTGTCTCTTGGTGGTTATGGAGGTTTGGCCACTTCAAGGAAGAACAAAAAGATGAAGGCAATTTTTAATTTCTCTTTCTTTCCACTTTCATTTTGGCCGTATATATAATATATTTTATTATATTTTAATTAATTAATTATTTATTTATTTAATAAAAACCATAATTTTACCTCTTCCAACCAAAAATAAATTATTTTTAATTTATTTAAATAATTTATATTTTCTAAAGTATATTTACAAAATTGCCTCTTGACTTTGACTTTTCTTTTAAAAATATTGACTTTTAGTTGACTTTGTATTTATTATGTATATTTCATATATCTTTCACATATACATTCTACTTTTTCACTTCTAAACTTTTCTTTTTCCATTTAAATCAGTTATTTAATTCATTTAATTTAATTTTAATTTATTTTATTTAATTTTATAAAAATTATGGATATTACAGTTCTCTCCCCCTAAAGAAAATTTCGTTACTTGACCTCAACTCTAAAATAATTAAGGATACTGGCTCTGCACTATCTGCTCACTCTACCATGTCGCCTTCTCAGTGGCATGGTTCCTCCATATAACTTTAACAAGTGGTACCTTTCTTTTCCTCAACTCTTTCACCTCATGTGCCAAAATCGCCACTGTTTCTTCTTCGTAAATCAGATCTGAACTCACCTCAATAGACTCCACTGATAAGATATGAGATAGGTCTAATCTATATCTCTAAAGCATAAAGACATATAAGACATTGTGCATTTGGTCTAACTCAGGCAGCAGAGCCAATCTGTAAGCCACTGGGCCAACTCTCTCCAGTACCTCAAATGGTCTTATGAAATGAGGTTCTCAACTTCCCTTTACGACTGAATCTCAAAATTTTCTTCCATGGAGACACCTTCAAGAACACCTTATCTCCTACACTGAACTCTATATCATTCACCTTCAAATCCATATAGGATTTCTATTGGTCTGAAGCTACTTGTAGACAACCCCGAATCACCTTCACTTTCTCTTTTATTTTCTTAATCAAATCGGGACCAACCAATTTATCTTCTCCAATTTCATCCGAACATAATGGCGTCCTGCATTTCCTGCCATACAATGCCTCATAAGGTGCCATCCAAATACTAGAATTATGACTGTTGTTATAGGTAAACTCAATTAGTGGCAAATATATGTCCAACTCCCAGTGAAATCAATGATACAACTCCTCAACATATCCTCTAAAATCTATATAACTATCTCTGACTGCCCATTTGTCTGAAGATGGAAAGCAGTACTAAAATGCAACTGAGAACCCAATGCATTTTGCAAACTTCTCCAAAATCTAGATGCAAACTGGGGATCTTGGTCCGACACCAAAGAAACTGAGACTCCATGCAACATCACTATCTCACTGATATATAACTCAGCCAACCTCTCAAGTGAATAATCCATCCGAATTGGAAGAAAAAGAGCTATCTTTTTCATCAGATCAATAATCACCAAGATTGCATCATGCTTCTTTTGGGCCCAAAAACAATCATCATTAACTCCCATTTTCACTCTGGTACTGATAATGGATGAAGCAACCCTAAAGGAACCTGGTGCTCGGCCTTCACTCTCTGTCAAGTGAGATGCCTAGATACAAACTCTGCTACATCCCTCTTCATACCTGACTACCAATAATACTAATTCAATTCTTGATACATCTTGGTACTTCCAGGGTGCATAGTATAGAATAACTGATGTGCTTCCTCTAGAATCTTCCTCTTCAATCCTGCATCATCAGGATTACACAGTTTATCTCTATACCACAAACTGCCATCATCTCTCACATGAAAGTCTCAACTCTCCCCCTTTTGGCAATCCATCACAATCTCCTAGATTTTCTCATCTGCCAACTGGACTTCCCTAATATGATCCAACAAAATTGGCCTTAACTGCAACTGAGCCATCAAATCACCATCATCACAAGACTCAAATCTGGCATGCAATGCTCTCAACACAACAAGCAACGAGAGTGAATAAGCAGCCAAACCTACCATGGACTTCAAACTCAAGATATCCGCAACAACATTTGCCTTGCCAGGATGATAATCAATCAAGCAGTCATATCTTTAATTAACTCTAATCACCATCTTTGTCAAAGATTTAGCTCTCTCTAAACACCCAGATACTTTAAACTCTTGTGATCCATATAAATAAAACACTTCTCCCCATACAAGTAATGCTACAAAATCTTTAATGCAAAAACTATGGCTGCTAGCTCCAAATCATGAGTCGGATAATTCAACACATAAGGCTTCAACTACTGAGATGCATAAGCAATTACTCTACCCTTCTACATCAGAACACAACCTAAACCATTATGTGGAGCATCACTTTATATAACATGCAGTTTACCTTCCACAGGTATAGTAAGGATAGGAGCCTGAGTCAACATCTCCCTCAACTGCTCAAAACTCGCCTAACACCAATCTGTCCACACAAATCTAACCCCTTTCTAAAGTAATCTGTTGAGTGGTGTAGCTATCATAGAAATACCCTTCACAAATCGATAATAATAGCCTGCCAATCCCAGAAATATTCTAACCTTTGTCACATTCTTCGTTGGACTCTAATTCAAGATAACCTCAACTTTACTCGGATCAACTCTAATACCCTCTGTTGATACTACATGACTGAGAAAAGTCACTTGGTCTAGCCAGAACTCACACTCAAATAGCTTATCATACAACTACTTCTCCCTTAAAGTCTATAGTACAATCCACAAATTTCTATCATGATCTTCCTCATTACATGAATACACCAGAACATTATCAATGAAGACCACTATAAAGTTATCAAATTCATAAATGTTGCTGGTGCATTCATCAATCCAAAAGGCATCACTAAGAACTCATAATGCCCATACCTAGTGCAAAAAGCTATATTAGGTATATCTACATCTCAAACTCTCAACTTGTGGTGCCCTGATATCATATTGATCTTAGAGAATACTACTGCTCCCTTCAACTTATCAAAGAGATCATCTATCTGAGGTAATGAATACTTGTTCTGGATGGTCACCTTATTCAACTGCCTGTAATCAATACATAATCTCAGGGTGCCATCACAAATAAAATATGTGCTCACCACAGTGACAAACAAGGGCGAATGAATCCTTTATCAAGCAACTCCTACAACTGCACCTTCAACTCCTTTAACTCTGCAGGTGCCATTCGAGAAGGGGTAATAGAGATGGGAGTGATACCAGGCATTAGATCAGTACCAAAATCTACCTCTCTATTAGGAGGTACCCCTTATCTGGAAACTCAGCAACTGCAGATATACTATCAAGCTGGGACCCCACTACTCTAGTATCTACAACATGAGCAAGATATGCCTCACATCCCTTCCAAATCATCCTTCTAGATGAAACAACTAAAATAAACATGGATGAAAGGTGTCTTTGCTCACTAGATACCACCACATCTCTACTATCACATGTTCTCAGGGTAATACATTTCCGCTGACAGTCTACCATAGCCCCATGTCGGATAACCAATCCATGCCCAAAAAAAGATCATACTTCCTAAAAGGCGTCAATCAGGTCACTAAGAAACTCCTCATCCTGAAAAACAACTGGACTATCTCGATGCACCCTGCTAATACAACACTGTTCCCTAAAGGATTTGTAATAAAAACATCAAATCCCAGGGACTCTGAATGCAAATCACTCATAGGCAAGATGGATGCACTGATGTATGAATATGTCAACCTAGGGTCTATCAATGTAAGAACTGAAGTACCAAATAAAGTAAAAAAATTGGCTATAACAGTTGAAGCATCCAGCTACCTCTGCATCACATAAACCCACTGTGGTGGCCCTACATCATCTGGTCTACTCCCAATAGTAGAACCCCCTCTCTGACCATTGCCGGATCTACTACCTCTACTAAAACCTCTGCCACCATGACCCCCTCTGATACTAGGTTGAGAAGCAGTTGTATCTGCCTATCTATCATCTGGTGCCTCTGGATAGTCTTTGAGAAAATGGTCTGGTGATCAACACCTATAACATACTGCTAGTGCACCAGTCCTTCAGCAGACACCCCCATGGGCCCTACCATAATTAACACAAGTAGATAGAGCAGGCCTCTGAGTCACTGGGTTTGGGGCCCTAGCTACTGAGGCTACAGGTCTCTGTCTCTATCTCTACTATTGTACTAACTTGCCAGACTGCCCTTGGCTCCTATTGAACCTCTAAAGAAATCCCCCTTGACCTCTCTTCATTGATGAAGACCCTGCCTCACTCTAGGGTCTCCTAGCTCTGCTCTACTCTGCTATGGCAACTGCTGCAAGACCCTGTGTCTTCTCTATACTCCTGGTAGCTACAACCAACTGAAAAAAATCCTGATAATGAGATCCTGCCACAAGACACATGATAGAGGGTTTCAACCCCTCTTTAAACCTTCGGCACCTATCAATCTCATCTGTTTTATTCCTCTAGCATACTGATTAAGATGGATAAACTCAACCTCATACTTTGTCACATACCTTGACTCCTACCTCAAACTAAGGAACTTTATCTTCTTGGCATCCTTATACTCTCTAGGAGTATACCTCTTCTCAAATTACCGTAGGAAATCATCATAAGTCAGAAGTGGTGGACTAGTTGTACCATGAGGAATCATCTTCCACCACTCATAGGCATCCCTTTGCAGAAGAGATCTAGCATAATCAAATTTCTCCTCTGAACTAGCCTGCAGCTGAATAAATACTCTCTAGACCCTATCCAGCCACTACTCCACTACAGCTGAGTCTGTAGTCCCAACAAAATTTGTGGCTCCAAACTTCCTCAACTTATCATATTTTTTAATTGGCAACTACTGTTGCCGCTGCTGCTGTGGGGGCGGCTGTGGCTGCTGAATTGGAGTATGTCTCAGCAACTCCACCATGTGTTGTACCCAGCCCGGCAAAACCTCATTAGCAGCTGGTCTAACTGGCACAAAATTATATGCCTCTCCAGCAATCTCAACACTAGCTCCAACTCTACCCTCATCAGGAGCTACACTCTCTGCACTACCCTCTAGGGATTGGTGCTCCTATACACCATAACTATCTATATTTGCAAATACAACAGAAATTGCCACATCAAAGATTAGATAAAATGCTAGTGCCAATGCATGTATCACAATTTAAAACCATACTTAAATTACTCATTTTCTCTCTAACACCTAGGCCGAGAACCTCAAACCTGGGCTCTAATACCATAATAAACGTAACACCTTTATACCCTATATACGTATAATACACACACTAGTATATGTAAAATATGCATATAAAGTATAAAAATACCACAACCTGGTTTAATAAAAATTTTCACACTTCCAATATAAAATCCAAAATATTTAAAAATGTATATTTAAATAGTGAATAAAATATTATTTCTTAATTATAATTTACAAAATTAGCATTTTATATGAAAATCTCTGAAAAAATTCGCTAGAGTTTTATCGATAATTTGGAGAATCCTAAAATTCAGCAATTACACAAACTGCATAAAAACACTCCCAAGAAATAATACATCACACATTTCCCCAATACTTCTCAATTTCTCCATATTTTCTCAAAACATTTATGCATATATATATATATCAAAAACACATATAAAATTCCAGTTCATACAAATAATCCAAAATATTCTTTATAATTTACAATATATATATATATACTTAAAAAACATAACATAATATACATAATATCAAAATATAGGATAATATAAAATATAACTATAGATGTTGGCTAATAACTATAGTCTTGAAGAAGCAGTAAAAACAACTCAATAAGCAATCTCAAATCTAGACCCAACCAAGTATAGAAAAACTCTCCGGCTCTACTGGATCACCTCTGTTATCTACGTGATGAATCACAACCGTGTACAAATTTTCATAATAATAAAACTATGAAACAATGCCAATGCATAATACATTAGTGATGCATAACATCTAGCCCTGAAGGCAAATAATGAATTAGTGATGCATAACATCTAGCCCGAAAGCAAATAATGAAGATAACCTCATAGGCATACCGCCAAACACATAACTCTAAAATTTGAATAACATACTAGGAACATAAATATTACATGTTTTCCATAATCACTTTTTTTTTCTTCTCACATTGCCTCTTTTTTCATTTTTCTCATCACATTGTCTCTTTTCTTATTCATATCAATGTCAATTCATCATATCTCATCATTTAATCACAATGTATCTCATTTCACATTAAAAATACATCACCCAAATAATTTGGGCCATTCACACATAATGCACATAATTCACATTTTATTCATTTTAGCAATTAATAATGGCTTTTCAGTATACATATAATGCATACATAACAATTCATATATCATAGCACAATATTTATGAATGTTCAATGTATCAAGTAGCTTAACACATTTTTCATACAAAATGTGTTAAGCCCAATTTAATGCAATTATACCTCATTTATCAAGAGTTTGTGCATACCTCAATAAGCTCTCAAAAGCAAGCTAAAAGTCTCCCACCAACCTTCACTTCCAATTTGCCCTTCAACACTAGAGTTGGGCAATCTGCTACCTCTCAGTACCTAACCAAAATGTGAATAAACATCATCATTTAATATCACATTTTAAGGCATTACAAGCATCAAACCTTAATTAAATCTCACTTCTATAACATTTCCAAAATTATGCCTAACCTTACTTTAACATTTAGGTTCCATTATAATCCATTTAAGTTAGTGTTTTAAGTTTATTTTTATTATTAAAAACATATTATAACATGTTTCAATCAACCACATTACATAAATACACATTCTTATACAAAACCCTAAAATGGCATAACCTTCACCAATGAAGGTTCTTCATTCCAACTCATTCCAATTATTAATCCAAGCTTATTTCCATCACTTATATTATTAAAGAACATGATTTAAATATTAAAATCAAACAATTAACCCTTCTTTGAAAATTCCCTTTCCAAAATCCTAAATCAACACTACCTCATCCAATCTCTATCCAAACTTAACGAAATCCATCATTTGACTTTAAAATCTTTGTTTATGCATCAAAACAATACATTTGGAATCAAATTGCTTAATTAAAACACATGAACTCAAAAGTCCATTTGTTCCATAATCTTAAATTCTCTCTCTTCATCAAACTCCACTCAAACTTAAGCATTTCTTCAATCCAACTTAAGAATCATCAATAACTAACTAAATTACTTCATACATACCAAATTAAGCAAATAAATCATGCTAATAGAAAATCCCAATATTCACATAATCACAATTTCCATGGAATTCAAGGAAGAAGATAGAAAACTTACTAATTCAAGAGGAAATCACCAAAACTTCACTTGAAACGTTGAATTCCTTTCAATTATGGAAGCTTGGAGGATGAAGAAATCTCTCTCTTGTTGGCTATGGAATTTGACCACTTCAAGGAAGAAGAAGAAGATGAAGACAATTTTTAATTTTTATTTCCTTCCACTTTCATTTTGACCATATATAAAATATATTTTATTATATTTTTAAATAATTATTTATTTATTTATTTAATAAAAACTATTATTTTATCTCTTCCAACCAAAAATAAATTATTTTTTAATTTATTTTAATAATTTATATTTTTCAAAGTATATTTATAAAATTACCACTTAAGTTTGACTTTTCTTTTAAAAATGTTGACTTTTAGTTGACTTTGTATGTATTATGTATATTTCATATACATATTTCACATATATATTTCACTTTTTCACTTCTAAACTTTTCATTTTCCATTTAAATCATTTATTTAATTCATTCAATTCAATTTAATTTTAATTTATTTTATTTAATTATTTGAAAATTAGGGATGTTACAAATTCGGCCCTTTATAATTTTAACCAATTGTTACAAATTTATGCCTTTTGAAACCAGACCGACCTATTTAAAAGTTATAAACTAGGTATTCAATCTTTTAAAGTTGGATCAAATTTATTTTGGCATTCTTTAATTAGGATCATACTAGCATAGGGCCAAAATTAGGGGTCTATAGTTTTTAATAAGTTGCAGAAGAATGGGCTATTACAGCCATTAGCTCCCTGACCTTTGTCAAATCCTCTTCCATCATGCTTTGATGCCAAGGCTTTTTGTCAATTCCGTTAAGTGCAAGGGCATAAGACATTAGATGTGTTCACTTAAGACATGAGATTCAAGATTTGATTAACAGTGGAAAGTTGCCTGAGATTAATAAGCCAAACACTAAGAATAATCCTTTATCTAAATTCGAAAGGGTGCCACCACATGCAACCTTCATAATAGAGGGAGGATTGGAGGAGATTTTTGTCTTGTCATCTTGTTGTGATATGGATGGAGAAGCTGCTAAAGAGGAGATACAACTAAGCAAGCTTGAACCAACTACGGATGACAAAGCGATGACAATCATTGATGATCCTTGCCCTTGATATGTCCAAGTAGAGAAAGCTCTTTGGGCTTCAAATCAATAAAACTTCCCTTGGCTTATTTGGTTTTTGTTTCATTTTTTGGTGTTTTTCAGGAATAATTATGTTTTTCAAATTAAGATTGTTTGAATAAATTATTTTCTTCAAATTTTTGTTGGTCTTTGTTCATTTTGGTGCTCGACCGATGATGAGTCTATCTTGATATACATAAATTAGTGTATCTGTGCATCATGATATGAATGACTTTATTAGGTAGCATTGAGTTGTATATGCTTACTTAGAGAGAGCTCCACCATATGAGTGTCTAGGTCCTAGTCAATATTAGAACATGCTTTGACAAACTTTTGACGCAAAATTAAACTTTACTTATTTAAGGGAAAAATGATATGGGCATTGTTTGGTAAGCCAACAACTAAAATACACCTAATTAAATATCAATTCCTAGTTATCCCTTTAAGCCTTCATGAGATTTTAGCTTGCTCTTTATTGGGTTGTAAGCTCGATAACCTACCGTATGTTATTGTGACTCTTATGACAAGTCTGATGATCACTAAGATGAAGGTCCAAGAAGATAAAGAAAGGAATGCATATTCAAGACCATAAGGATAGTTGAAGTTCACCTGATACTTGACCTATATCTTTGATCTATTAAGATAACATTAGGGCAACAAATGATTTATCCTTATTAAAGCAAACTCACTCTACTCCACTCATCCATAGTCAGAAGCATAAAATGGTGCAGGCAAGACAACTTTCTTAGAGCTAGAAAAAAAAAAGAGAAAAAAAAGAAAGCAAAAAAAAAAGAAAATAAAAACAACAACAACAACAACAAGCACAAAAAGGAAGAAAAATAAACAAGGAAAGAAAATAAAAGAGAAAAGAGGAAGAAAACACGAAGGAGGAAAAGGAAAGAAAATAAAACCCAATAAGGGTAGTCCAAAAAGCTAATAGAGTTCTTTTTTACTTGAAGCAGCAAAAGACTTCCACTCAGTTTATGAGAATGGATTGACTTAAATTGGTCCAACCCATCCAAAGAGTCAAATAAAACCAGACAATGGGGGAAAGGCTATCTTTCATCCCATGCAGCTCCAAATCCACAATTTTGAAAGTCTTAGATTTGATATTCCAAAAAGAGAAAAGGGCAGGATGATGGTCTTGAGTTTCTACAAAAGAAAGAGATGAAGATTATACTAGTTAAATTTGGATTTCCAAGAAGATTATACCAAGAAGATAAGTTCTATCCTTTCATGAAGCAATATTTTAAGTTTTGTCTTTCCATGAAACAAGATAACAAGATACCTAAAAGATGAGTTTAAGGTTTTTAACTATCTACAATTTTAGTATAAAGTTTGTAGTGTCAAGGTTTGTCTATAGTGTTACATCAGCTCCAATCTAAAGATGGCCTTCACTTAACCCATATCCCTTATAGACCCTTACATGTCCTAGCAAACACTAGCAAGTGTACTAGTCGATCAATTAGTATAGGACTTGGAGTCCCGATATCGTATCCCAAGAGACCAAAGTTTGAAAGCCAATCTCACTACTACTATTACTATTAATTGAGCAACAAAATTTAGTGATTGATTCAAAAATAAATAATTAAATTAAATAAAACACGCAATTGAATAGCTTTTTGAGAAAGAAATCAATAATTAAAAGGTTAGGATCCACAATCCCCCTTGACTTATTAGGATGCGAAATTAACAACAAGATAATGAATTTGAAATTGGTAGGTTCTTACAATTAAAGCCAATTTATCCTATCCGGAAATAAATTCTCAATTTGTGTCTAACTCCTATCCGAAAACTTAGATCATGAATTGTGTAATATCCCAAAATGTGCCCTAGAAGTTTTGATATAATTGTTGTTTTATTTGGATTTAATATATATGTTAATTTTGAAAGAGAAAAGAATTTAAGAGAGAAATGTATATGTTGTATATATGGGAATATATAAAACATATATACAAGTCAAATGGATGGTCAAAAGAAGAAGATATTTATTTTGTTATTTATGAAATTACAAAAAAGGACAATAAATGAAAGGGAGTTATAATGAATAGAAGAGGGTATTTAAGTAATTTCTTATTTGGAATGCTTGGTGGAGGTTTAAAGAGAAGAGAAATTTGACTTTGCTTCTTTTGTCTCTTTCATTTTCTTCTTTTCTTTTGGGTGGCCGGGGATCACCAAGACAAGAGAGCAAGAGGTTGTTTTGAGTTCCAAGTTTCAAATTGAAGGAAGATTCAAGTGATTGAGTTGAAAAATTTTGAAGATTCATCAATTTTGGTAAGTTCTCTCTTGATTTCTCTTGTTTATTTGAAGTTGTGTAAAAGTTTGATTGTTGAAGTTTGAAAAGAGGGTTGTGTTGATTGTAGTATGTTGGAGTATGGTTGATTTATTTGATTGTGGTGTTGGTTTTGAATTGAAAATAAAAAGGTTAAATTGATGTTCGATTTGGAAAGTAAGAGTGATGTTGGTTTTAGGGTTTTGAAGTTGTAAATGATGTTTAACTTAAGTTTGATCAATTATTTTCATAGATCTTCATGTTGTTTGTGTTTGTTGGAGTTGTAAGCCTAGAATATGCGAATTTGGTTAGAAGCAGTAGCACTTTGGATGCCACGCCCGTGGCCTTGATTGCCATGGTCGTGGCCATTTGTAGCCATGGCCGTGGAGGTTAGGAGCAAGGGAGGCAGAACCATTCTCTAACCCACGCCCGTGGGGGTTGGGGTGGCCACGGCCGTGGGCTCTAATATGTGGTGTTGAGTTGTAATTTGTGATCTAAAGGTCTAAGATAAGGTTAATAAGTGATAAATTTTATTGGAATTCATGTATTGTATCATTTTTGGACTAGGTTTTGGAAGAAAGTGATTTGCCCTAATTTAAGAAGTGAAGAACTCTTGGAAGAAGAAGAGTATAGAGTTGTGTGAGTGTTCTTGAGGTAAGTACAAACTACATGATTGCATATATTCATATGATGTTGAGACTTAACATCCATTTGAAAATATGGTAGGAAATCTAATGCATTGTTGATACTTATGAATAATGTTATGTGTGGTATAATGTGAATGATTGATGAGCATCTAAAATATGTGTTGATGTCATTGATTATGTATATCTAAATGATAAATTGATTAATGTGAGTTGAGATACAATGTGTTGGTTCTAATGATGTAAATGACATGATTGGGGCATGTTGCCTATATGATGATGAATTTAAGATATATGTTCAATGTAATTGATTATGTATACTTCAATTATGAAGTATTATAATGTGAATTGAGATAGAATGAGATGTGAAGCCATTGTGATTGGCTATGATGATTCAAATGAGATGTGAAGCCATTGTGATTGGCTATGATGTTTCAATTGAAATAAATGGGGCATGTTTGCCTAGTTGGTGATGATAATTGAGAATGAAATTGATAATGAAATAATAAATGAATTGTGTGGCTAATATGTTGTTCCATTTTCAGAGTTTGTTGTTGGTGGCATGCCTAATAGTAACAATCTCTTGAAGTTAGGTTGGCCTTGATCCTTGAAGCCAAGTTGGGTTGAAGTTTAACATGTTTTACTCCCCTTGAAGCTTGGTTGGATCTAGTCCTTGAAGCCTAATTGAGATGTTACAACCCTTGAAGCTAGGTTGGGTTTAGTTCTTGAAGCCAAGTTGGGTTGATACTTAGCATGCTTTGTTCCCCTTGAAGCTTGGTTGAACTTAAATCCTTGAAGCCTAGTTGGGATAATGATAATGATAAATGTGATAATTAAACCAAAACATTAACTCTGAAAGTTGAATGGCATATTAGTGTTTTTGGGCCCATGCATGTCTTTACTTTCAATGTGACTATTAATTGGTGAAATTAATGAATAATGAGACACATGCTTATGAGATATAATGTTATGAGTTGGTTATACTACATGAGTATCCTATGGGCAATGAATATAGCATGGAGAGCTATGTTGAGTAATGAAACTATGAAGATAAAATATGAATGTTTTGATATGATATGATAGGGAACAATGAAAGGTTTTGAAATATACTATTTTGAATCTTGATTGTGACATTAGCATTACATTGAAGCATAATATCATTATAGTTTGTACCACTGAGTCGTTGGCTTAGCGCGATTATGATTTATCGCGCAGGTAACAGGGAAGAACCAGAGAGTTCCTCTAGGCCGAGTAGAGTCTAGATCTGGTGGTGTTGATAGTGAAGCTTAAAGATCGAAGACATACTGCGAAACATGTATATATTTTATATTTTTGTAAAACTTGAGTTTTGATGTATATGTATTTGTAAATATTTGTTATATTTTCCACTGTGTCTTGAATAAACTTTTTATTTATTGTGTTTTATAAATTTCTTTAAATGTTTTAAATTTGTTCATATTATTTTAAAAGAAGTGAGTCATTTGTTTAGTAATCCGTGATATTTCTATGTTCAGTAGACGTATATTACGATCGTAATAGCATGCTATGTACGTTTACGGGATATAGGGGTGTTACAGTTATTTTGGTATCAGAGCCTAGGTTTGAGATTCTCAACCTAGGTGAATTGAAAGAAAAAGAATATTTTGATTTTAAAAGTTGGTTTTTGAGTAAAATACATGTTTTGGTATGGCAGTCTTTGATCTTTAATAAGGAATATTCTGCTGCGTTTGTGCAGATATAGGTAGTAATGGAGTCCCATTCACGTCAGACTGTAGAAGGAAGTGCTGAGAGTGTAGCTCCAGGAGAGAGTAGAGATGGAGCTAGAGTTGATAGAATTAGTGAGGCACCTGTTTCTGTGCCAGAGAGATCAGCTGCAGGGGAGGCTCCACCGGGTTGGTTAAGGCATGTGATAGAACTATTGAGGCCAGCTCCAGTGCAGCCACCACCAGCACAGCCTCAGATGCCGGTAAGACATTATGACAAGTTGAGAAAATATGGGGCTGAAGATTTCTTGGGCACTACCGATCCTGCAGTGGCTGAGCAGTGGTTGGATAAAGAGTAGAGGATATTCATTCAGTTGCAAGCCACTTCGGATGAGAAATTTGACTATGCCAGATCCCTCCTGCAGAAAGATGCCTATGACTGGTGGAAGACTGTTCCTCATGCCATGGATGATCCACCTACACTATCTTATAGTGATTTTCTGAGGGAGTTCGAGCAGAAATATACTCCTAGGGAGTATAAAGATATTAAGAAGATGGAATTCCTGAATTTGAGGCAAGACAATCGGACGGTGACAAAATACGAGATTGAGTACATCCGGTTGAGTCGTTATGCTGGGGGAATTATCTCTGATGAAATAGATCGATGCAGAAAATTTGAGGAGGGATTGAGGCCCTCTATCATGTGCATTGTGGCTGGTTCTAGATACCAGGATTTCTCTCAGCTTGTTGCTGTAACACCCCTATACTCCATATAAGCACTGTACATATACCTGATATACATACAATGCGTATATATAGTATAAGAATGTCACTTTTAGTTTCTATTTAAAAATCTTTATATGAATTTAAACAACATTATGTTAATTTTAAGAAATATTTATAAATATCATAATTCTTATCAAAAAGTGAATCATAACTAAAATCATACATGTATGCATCACCTTCTAGTTGGTCTCGAGACACTCTTACCCTTCTCGTGGCATAGCAGTTAAGCTTCCAGATCATCCGCATAATACCTGCGCGATTACACAACCGCGCTAAGCTTGAAAGCTTAGTAAGATAAATAAACATTAAAATATACTTTACAAAATAATCATACCTCATGTTTTTAGCATTATGTTCTATTGTTCGCTTATCCCGTTTTTCCTTTCTCAAACATTCTTTATATATTGCCACTATTCTCATAAATTAAATACATCATTAAATAGCATATTCACAACACAATACTTCCCCTTTCTACTTCATATACACATATATATATATACATTATTACAACAAAACACCATTTAAACCTTTATAAGGACAATTCTCACAAATTCCACATTCACAACCATGTTACACATCATACAACAATTCCATAACCTCATATCCCAACAAAACTCCTCAAGTCATATTCACTTTCAACATATCAATACACATATTACAAACTCATACTTCATAATATCATTTTATTCACAATTCATTAATCATGAAACACATTTCCATCAAAAGCATTCATAGATCTCATTAATCATTTATTTCAACATTGTTTCCATATATCTCATACATCAATCATATTACCATTCATGTCTCACATTCCACAAAGACAAGCATGGGCCCAAAACACACTAATATGCCATTCAATTTTCAGAGTAATGCTTTGGTTTAATTATCACATTTATCATTATCCCAACTAGGCTTCAAGGATTAAGTTCAACCAAGCTTCAAGGGGAACCAAGCATGCTAAGTATCAACCCAACTTGGCTTCAAGAACTAATCCAACCTAGCTTCAAGGGTTGTAACATCTCAATTAGGCTTCAAGGATTAGACCCAACCAAGCTTCAAGGGGAGTAAAACATGTTAAACTTCAACCCAACTTGGCTTCAAGGATCAAATCCAACCTAACTTCAAGAGATTGTTACCAATAGGCATGCCACCAACAACAAACTCTGAAAATGGAATAACACATTAGTCACACAATTCATTTATTATTTCATTATCATTTCTATTCTCAATTCTCATCATCATTTAGGCAAACATGCCTTATTTCTTTCAATTGCATCATCTTAGCCAATCACAATGGCTTAATATCTCATTTGAATCATTAAAGCCAATCACAATGGCTTCACATCATATTTTAATCATCATAGTCAATAACAATGACTTCACATTATATTATAATATTTCACTATATAACACTTCATTATTCAAATGCACATTTATATCATCAATTAGGCAAACAAGCCTCAATCATAACATGAAGATAATTCATCACCAATGATCTCATGATATTCCACATTGTACACAACATGTCATTATTCATATGCATCATCAATCTATATATATCACAATACAATTCATAAGATTGACAATGCAATCAACATAACATAATTCATATTCTATCAACATTATCATCAAATCATATTGATCAATTCAATTCATCACTCAAGTATACATAATCAATAACATTGCATATACTTTTTCAATGATCATTATATCTTCCATATACATTTGGTTGGATCATTATTGTTGCAAGTGTATGTAAGTACAAAAGACAATTGAAGATCCAACAATGTATGAAGAACAATTAACAAACACAAAAACTAACACCCTCAAGGGACACGGCCAAGCCTCTCTCAATTAAAACATCCAGTAGCCAACACGCCCAAGGGACACGGCCGTGTTCGTGGCCGTGTCACTCAACACCAATTCAAGCAGTAGCAAACACGGGCAATGGACACGACCAAGGCAGTGGCCGTGTCTATCAACACAACAATCCAGTACCAGACACGGGCAAGGAACACGGCCGTGTCTCTCAACACAATTCAGACAGTAGCGAACACGGGCAAGGGACACGGCCGTGTCAGTGGCCGTGTCTCTCCAAAATTCATCCAACACACTCAAATTTGCCCCAACTTGGCCGTGTCTCTCATGACTTGGCCGTGTCCTACAATAATTTAAAAACCAAACAATCGAAAATTCATCCAACCAAACCCCAAATCAACATTTCTTCATTTTCCTTACAATTATCTTAACTCATCATCACTTAGATGTTAATTTCACACATTTATATACTTCAATCTCTTGTTATCATCCACTTACACCCCAATCAAACCAAACATAACTCAAATCCAAAAGAAATCAAAACAAGAAGATATATACCTATATATATATGTATAATCAATAAAATCCATTCAAGAAATGTGTACTTACTTGTATAGCTTGCCAAATCTTTATCTCCATCTTCAATACTCTTAAAATCCTTAAGAACTTTTGATGAAGATCAATCTCTCTCTCTCTTTCGTGCTCTCTCTCTCTCTCTCTCTCTCGTGCTCTCTTGTCCACGAAGAAGAAACAGAAGAAGAGGAAGAAGGAAGGTTCTCCATCCTTCCTTCGTTCTTATCTTATATATATATAATAATAATAATAATAATAATAATAATAATAATAATAATAACAACATTAATACCATTAAATTTCCACCACACACAATTCCTTTTTAATTTCTTCTTCTTTTCTCTTTCCTTCAATACACACATTGAATCCAAGTACAATAATAACCCCAACACTTTTAGGGTATACTTTAGGATATTACAATTCTCTCCCCCTTAAATAATTTCGTCCTCGAAATTATCCAATATAATATAACAACCCATTTAGCACAATTCACTATCGTAATTTTCATATGAAGATAATCATTTCTTACAATATAGTTTTATCAAATCTCATATCTTCTACTCTCCCCCTTAGAGCTAATCCTCTTCTCTAAAATTCATAATTCATCATTGTATAGGTATATATATATATATATCTTTACATCTTATTACTTACTCAACGAAGCAATTTAGATAACTCATAACATCTCCAATACATTTTATCTTTGTACTAGAGTCAGATTATCACTTTGTTTCCTTAAAAATATTTTCTTAACTTTAACCTCAAAAATCATTAATTCATATCTTAGCATTGTTTATTCCATTCTTACAATCACTTTCAAAATAAACGTTTACCAACCTCAATGAAGAACAATATCCTTACTTTCTTTAGCTTGCTTCACACTTAATATAATTCTTAATACAATACCTTTAAACTCACTTAACAGATAAACAATATTTCCTTTCTTCTCATCATGTACAAATGATATAATTCAATTTATTTATGTTTATTCATAAGCCAGAATATTACATCATACACATTACCATTAAATTTTACACTTCCGGTACAACTGTACGTATTAAATCTCAACATTGACTCGCAACTATAGCGAAATTTAAATCAATAGATCTGTTTATCACAATATACTAACATTTCAATCTTATTGGATTCAAATCAACAATTAACCTATTGAAATTTATCATTGGATTTCACAATATATATATAATAATATAACCTAATTTCATTAGGTCAAATTTATATTCAAATTCTAATCTTTCCAAATTCATATATTCACTCAATAAAAATCATGCTTATACATATTCATTTCATTGTTCAATAATTATAGCATCATCTCTCATACTCATTCAAAATTTATCAATATAGCCAACAACTATATCTTCATAAATGAACTTTTTCCCCCAACCAGATCGGTAATCCTAATTCGGTTGCCCAACACATTGGGTCCGCATGGTTTCACAGGAGGCAAATAAGTCCGTTCATTTATCTTTTCACAATTCATTTTCATAATCCATTAGGCGTTATACCTCAATTATAATTTATTTCCAACATCATTGTCAACAATCATGGTTTCTTATCATATCAAAATAATATACACATATATCAACTACATTGAACATCTCCTTATTCAATCATATCATTTCCAACATTATTGATATATACATAATAATTTACATTATTCATATTCCCATAAATTTTAAATTCATTCACTTAATCACTTTACACTGTAAATGTATCCTATATAACTTTCAGTCATGATTACAATTTATTTTTTTTATTTATTTTTTTTTTCTTCACTTCACCTAATATTACTATATTTACATAAGTATTGTTCTATCACACAATTCATAGCTTAAAACATTATCACAATTCTCTTCCCTTGCTTTACTTCTCATAGTTACAATTAAATTTTTAATATCGAAATTATAAGATATAACTTCATCAATCATATCTTTTAACCATGTTTCTGAAAACATAATTATCAATCTCAGTTCTAAATCTGAAGATAATAAAACTAATCACTAATCACACTAACTAAATCATATGACAATGATATATTAACAATCACACTTAGGGGTTGTACATCAATATTGTTCTTTTATTATTCAATTTCCAACCTTTACAATCATAATACTAACTGGTATCACATAAATTATATATTTATTCTCCAAACTTTTATTACACCGAGAATTAACACCTTTTAATTCCATCTCAAAACAGTTTGCTTTTGATTATCTGATCATCATTAACCCAACTCATGTTCGATAATATTATCCTTAACATTTTCTACTCCCAACCTTCAATTAGATACAAATCTTACACAAGTATCATTTATTACTCCATTTCCAATCCATCTCTTTTTAAAATTTCAAGTACATAATTCTTTCCTTACCATTTCTTATTATACATTTATACATAAAACACTTTCACACACAAATACTTTGAGCTCCAACACATCTTATGATAGCCTCATTTAGTTATTGCTATAACAATTTCACTGTTTAATATTACCCATGTCCATTCTCACTTCTAATACCATTAAACATGTAATGGTATAAGATAATAAACATATTATATACACCTTCATAGGTCACATTCATATCGAAAAGTTCATTTCACAAATCCTCTTTATATAAACACATAATTATGGAATTTATTAAATTTCCTTTGACTATTATCATTCTCATTTGTTTATCATAACTTAAGTTATTCCTTAACTTCAATAAATATGTACACTCTACTTATAACCTTATTTCACAAGGAGTTTAATCACATTTCCAATGTGATATCTCTCTCACACTTGTTTATAAATATCTTTAACATATCTTTCCTAATCATTTTTCATCCTTTCCAATCAATTTACTTAAAGTAACTCGTTTTCTTTTTGCTCAATTCTTTTTCCTTTTATCTCAAACCAAATTTTCCTACTATCAATCACATCTCCCAAGTCATAATACTTTCATGAGCACTAATATCCATTTCATATATCTCATGTATGAAATACATTAAACTATCAATATTTTATTGATCTTTATCCACATTCCATTAAAACTATAAATTTCCAACTTACTAATTTACTTAAACTTCAATTTATTCATCTCATTCTTTTAATATCAACTTTAAAACATTTTATATGTGTATACCACAAAGCAACATCAAAACATATATGTTTCACCATTATTAAACTCATTCCAAAAATCTAAATATCACATATCATCACCATTTACATGAGCTTTCACAATATTCAAGCATATCACATTTCTAATAGTGAAATCACCATGTTTGCATTAAAATAACAATACAAACAACACCAATGTATATTTATACTTAACCAACATCATCTCTTTTTCTTTTGAACATAACTTTAACTTTACATATTGACACCTTACATTATCACACTTAATCTATACCAATCAACTCATTCAATAATTCACTGTACTCTTTGCATTTACCTAATATATCTTTTCATACTACCCATCCAACAATATTTCCTCTTTCTATAAATCCAACCATAAAGTTTATTAGGAAGAGATTCAAACAATAGAGGATAGATCACATACTTTAATCTTAATTTGTTTCTAACTCATTTCCCACTTAATTCTTCTAGCCATTTCTTTATATGCCAAATACATACCAATACTCAAACTTTTTACTTATACTTTCCATATCATTTCTTTATATCACACTCATCTCTCAATTATCAACATTTCTAGATTTGCTTTCATATGAAGCCTCATTTACACACTATCAGTTATCTCATCTCATGTAACTCAAACACATCACAATTCACAATTCACTCAATGCCACGTTCGAGACCAACCTAGATGTGAATGCATATGCATGTCTTACCAATTGCATTTCAAAAATCTTCTTTTCACTTCTTATTTAAACTCTTCAAAAATTTTCTTATTACTTCTCTTTAAGCTTTTCAAAACTTTCTCTTTTTAATTTTTACTTAGGCCGAGAATCTCGAACCTAGGCTCTGATACCAAAATAACTGTAACACCCCTATACTCCATATAAGCACTGTACATATACCTGATATACATACAATGCGTATATATAGTATAAGAATGTCACTTTTAGTTTCTATTTAAAAATCTTTATATGAATTTAAACAACATTATGTTAATTTTAAGAAATATTTATAAATATCATAATTCTTATCAAAAAGTGAATCATAACTAAAATCATACATGTATGCATCACCTTCTAGTTGGTCTCGAGACACTCTTACCCTTCTCGTGGCATAGCAGTTAAGCTTCCAGATCATCCGCATAATACCTGCGCGATTACACAACCGCGCTAAGCTTGAAAGCTTAGTAAGATAAATAAACATTAAAATATACTTTACAAAATAATCATACCTCATGTTTTTAGCATTATGTTCTATTGTTCGCTTATCCCGTTTTTCCTTTCTCAAACATTCTTTATATATTGCCACTATTCTCATAAATTAAATACATCATTAAATAGCATATTCACAACACAATACTTCCCCTTTCTACTTCATATACACATATATATATATATACATTATTACAACAAAACACCATTTAAACCTTTATAAGGACAATTCTCACAAATTCCACATTCACAACCATGTTACACATCATACAACAATTCCATAACCTCATATCCCAACAAAACTCCTCAAGTCATATTCACTTTCAACATATCAATACACATATTACAAACTCATACTTCATAATATCATTTTATTCACAATTCATTAATCATGAAACACATTTCCATCAAAAGCATTCATAGATCTCATTAATCATTTATTTCAACATTGTTTCCATATATCTCATACATCAATCATATTACCATTCATGTCTCACATTCCACAAAGACAAGCATGGGCCCAAAACACACTAATATGCCATTCAATTTTCAGAGTAATGCTTTGGTTTAATTATCACATTTATCATTATCCCAACTAGGCTTCAAGGATTAAGTTCAACCAAGCTTCAAGGGGAACCAAGCATGCTAAGTATCAACCCAACTTGGCTTCAAGAACTAATCCAACCTAGCTTCAAGGGTTGTAACATCTCAATTAGGCTTCAAGGATTAGACCCAACCAAGCTTCAAGGGGAGTAAAACATGTTAAACTTCAACCCAACTTGGCTTCAAGGATCAAATCCAACCTAACTTCAAGAGATTGTTACCAATAGGCATGCCACCAACAACAAACTCTGAAAATGGAATAACACATTAGTCACACAATTCATTTATTATTTCATTATCATTTCTATTCTCAATTCTCATCATCATTTAGGCAAACATGCCTTATTTCTTTCAATTGCATCATCTTAGCCAATCACAATGGCTTAATATCTCATTTGAATCATTAAAGCCAATCACAATGGCTTCACATCATATTTTAATCATCATAGTCAATAACAATGACTTCACATTATATTATAATATTTCACTATATAACACTTCATTATTCAAATGCACATTTATATCATCAATTAGGCAAACAAGCCTCAATCATAACATGAAGATAATTCATCACCAATGATCTCATGATATTCCACATTGTACACAACATGTCATTATTCATATGCATCATCAATCTATATATATCACAATACAATTCATAAGATTGACAATGCAATCAACATAACATAATTCATATTCTATCAACATTATCATCAAATCATATTGATCAATTCAATTCATCACTCAAGTATACATAATCAATAACATTGCATATACTTTTTCAATGATCATTATATCTTCCATATACATTTGGTTGGATCATTATTGTTGCAAGTGTATGTAAGTACAAAAGACAATTGAAGATCCAACAATGTATGAAGAACAATTAACAAACACAAAAACTAACACCCTCAAGGGACACGGCCAAGCCTCTCTCAATTAAAACATCCAGTAGCCAACACGCCCAAGGGACACGGCCGTGTTCGTGGCCGTGTCACTCAACACCAATTCAAGCAGTAGCAAACACGGGCAATGGACATGGCCAAGGCAGTGGCCGTGTCTATCAACACAACAATCCAGTACCAGACACGGGCAAGGAACACGGCCGTGTCTCTCAACACAATTCAGACAGTAGCGAACACGGGCAAGGGACACGGCCGTGTCAGTGGCCGTGTCTCTCCAAAATTCATCCAACACACTCAAATTTGCCCCAACTTGGCCGTGTCTCTCATGACTTGGCCGTGTCCTACAATAATTTAAAAACCAAACAATCGAAAATTCATCCAACCAAACCCCAAATCAACATTTCTTCATTTTCCTTACAATTATCTTAACTCATCATCACTTAGATGTTAATTTCACACATTTATATACTTCAATCTCTTGTTATCATCCACTTACACCCCAATCAAACCAAACATAACTCAAATCCAAAAGAAATCAAAACAAGAAGATATATACCTATATATATATGTATAATCAATAAAATCCATTCAAGAAATGTGTACTTACTTGTATAGCTTGCCAAATCTTTATCTCCATCTTCAATACTCTTAAAATCCTTAAGAACTTTTGATGAAGATCAATCTCTCTCTCTCTTTCGTGCTCTCTCTCTCTCTCTCTCTCTCGTGCTCTCTTGTCCACGAAGAAGAAACAGAAGAAGAGGAAGAAGGAAGGTTCTCCATCCTTCCTTCGTTCTTATCTTATATATATATAATAATAATAATAATAATAATAATAATAATAATAATAATAATAACAACATTAATACCATTAAATTTCCACCACACACAATTCCTTTTTAATTTCTTCTTCTTTTCTCTTTCCTTCAATACACACATTGAATCCAAGTACAATAATAACCCCAACACTTTTAGGGTATACTTTAGGATATTACAATTCTCTCCCCCTTAAATAATTTCGTCCTCGAAATTATCCAATATAATATAACAACCCATTTAGCACAATTCACTATCGTAATTTTCATATGAAGATAATCATTTCTTACAATATAGTTTTATCAAATCTCATATCTTCTACTCTCCCCCTTAGAGCTAATCCTCTTCTCTAAAATTCATAATTCATCATTGTATAGGTATATATATATATATATATATCTTTACATCTTATTACTTACTCAACGAAGCAATTTAGATAACTCATAACATCTCCAATACATTTTATCTTTGTACTAGAGTCAGATTATCACTTTGTTTCCTTAAAAATATTTTCTTAACTTTAACCTCAAAAATCATTAATTCATATCTTAGCATTGTTTATTCCATTCTTACAATCACTTTCAAAATAAACGTTTACCAACCTCAATGAAGAACAATATCCTTACTTTCTTTAGCTTGCTTCACACTTAATATAATTCTTAATACAATACCTTTAAACTCACTTAACAGATAAACAATATTTCCTTTCTTCTCATCATGTACAAATGATATAATTCAATTTATTTATGTTTATTCATAAGCCAGAATATTACATCATACACATTACCATTAAATTTTACACTTCCGGTACAACTGTACGTATTAAATCTCAACATTGACTCGCAACTATAGCGAAATTTAAATCAATAGATCTGTTTATCACAATATACTAACATTTCAATCTTATTGGATTCAAATCAACAATTAACCTATTGAAATTTATCATTGGATTTCACAATATATATATAATAATATAACCTAATTTCATTAGGTCAAATTTATATTCAAATTCTAATCTTTCCAAATTCATATATTCACTCAATAAAAATCATGCTTATACATATTCATTTCATTGTTCAATAATTATAGCATCATCTCTCATACTCATTCAAAATTTATCAATATAGCCAACAACTATATCTTCATAAATGAACTTTTTCCCCCAACCAGATCGGTAATCCTAATTCGGTTGCCCAACACATTGGGTCCGCATGGTTTCACAGGAGGCAAATAAGTCCGTTCATTTATCTTTTCACAATTCATTTTCATAATCCATTAGGCGTTATACCTCAATTATAATTTATTTCCAACATCATTGTCAACAATCATGGTTTCTTATCATATCAAAATAATATACACATATATCAACTACATTGAACATCTCCTTATTCAATCATATCATTTCCAACATTATTGATATATACATAATAATTTACATTATTCATATTCCCATAAATTTTAAATTCATTCACTTAATCACTTTACACTGTAAATGTATCCTATATAACTTTCAGTCATGATTACAATTTATTTTTTTTATTTATTTTTTTTTTCTTCACTTCACCTAATATTACTATATTTACATAAGTATTGTTCTATCACACAATTCATAGCTTAAAACATTATCACAATTCTCTTCCCTTGCTTTACTTCTCATAGTTACAATTAAATTTTTAATATCGAAATTATAAGATATAACTTCATCAATCATATCTTTTAACCATGTTTCTGAAAACATAATTATCAATCTCAGTTCTAAATCTGAAGATAATAAAACTAATCACTAATCACACTAACTAAATCATATGACAATGATATATTAACAATCACACTTAGGGGTTGTACATCAATATTGTTCTTTTATTATTCAATTTCCAACCTTTACAATCATAATACTAACTGGTATCACATAAATTATATATTTATTCTCCAAACTTTTATTACACCGAGAATTAACACCTTTTAATTCCATCTCAAAACAGTTTGCTTTTGATTATCTGATCATCATTAACCCAACTCATGTTCGATAATATTATCCTTAACATTTTCTACTCCCAACCTTCAATTAGATACAAATCTTACACAAGTATCATTTATTACTCCATTTCCAATCCATCTCTTTTTAAAATTTCAAGTACATAATTCTTTCCTTACCATTTCTTATTATACATTTATACATAAAACACTTTCACACACAAATACTTTGAGCTCCAACACATCTTATGATAGCCTCATTTAGTTATTGCTATAACAATTTCACTGTTTAATATTACCCATGTCCATTCTCACTTCTAATACCATTAAACATGTAATGGTATAAGATAATAAACATATTATATACACCTTCATAGGTCACATTCATATCGAAAAGTTCATTTCACAAATCCTCTTTATATAAACACATAATTATGGAATTTATTAAATTTCCTTTGACTATTATCATTCTCATTTGTTTATCATAACTTAAGTTATTCCTTAACTTCAATAAATATGTACACTCTACTTATAACCTTATTTCACAAGGAGTTTAATCACATTTCCAATGTGATATCTCTCTCACACTTGTTTATAAATATCTTTAACATATCTTTCCTAATCATTTTTCATCCTTTCCAATCAATTTACTTAAAGTAACTCGTTTTCTTTTTGCTCAATTCTTTTTCCTTTTATCTCAAACCAAATTTTCCTACTATCAATCACATCTCCCAAGTCATAATACTTTCATGAGCACTAATATCCATTTCATATATCTCATGTATGAAATACATTAAACTATCAATATTTTATTGATCTTTATCCACATTCCATTAAAACTATAAATTTCCAACTTACTAATTTACTTAAACTTCAATTTATTCATCTCATTCTTTTAATATCAACTTTAAAACATTTTATATGTGTATACCACAAAGCAACATCAAAACATATATGTTTCACCATTATTAAACTCATTCCAAAAATCTAAATATCACATATCATCACCATTTACATGAGCTTTCACAATATTCAAGCATATCACATTTCTAATAGTGAAATCACCATGTTTGCATTAAAATAACAATACAAACAACACCAATGTATATTTATACTTAACCAACATCATCTCTTTTTCTTTTGAACATAACTTTAACTTTACATATTGACACCTTACATTATCACACTTAATCTATACCAATCAACTCATTCAATAATTCACTGTACTCTTTGCATTTACCTAATATATCTTTTCATACTACCCATCCAACAATATTTCCTCTTTCTATAAATCCAACCATAAAGTTTATTAGGAAGAGATTCAAACAATAGAGGATAGATCACATACTTTAATCTTAATTTGTTTCTAACTCATTTCCCACTTAATTCTTCTAGCCATTTCTTTATATGCCAAATACATACCAATACTCAAACTTTTTACTTATACTTTCCATATCATTTCTTTATATCACACTCATCTCTCAATTATCAACATTTCTAGATTTGCTTTCATATGAAGCCTCATTTACACACTATCAGTTATCTCATCTCATGTAACTCAAACACATCACAATTCACAATTCACTCAATGCCACGTTCGAGACCAACCTAGATGTGAATGCATATGCATGTCTTACCAATTGCATTTCAAAAATCTTCTTTTCACTTCTTATTTAAACTCTTCAAAAATTTTCTTATTACTTCTCTTTAAGCTTTTCAAAACTTTCTCTTTTTAATTTTTACTTAGGCCGAGAATCTCGAACCTAGGCTCTGATACCAAAATAACTGTAACACCCCTATACTCCATATAAGCACTGTACATATACCTGATATACATACAATGCGTATATATAGTATAAGAATGTCACTTTTAGTTTCTATTTAAAAATCTTTATATGAATTTAAACAACATTATGTTAATTTTAAGAAATATTTATAAATATCATAATTCTTATCAAAAAGTGAATCATAACTAAAATCATACATGTATGCATCACCTTCTAGTTGGTCTCGAGACACTCTTACCCTTCTCGTGGCATAGCAGTTAAGCTTCCAGATCATCCGCATAATACCTGCGCGATTACACAACCGCGCTAAGCTTGAAAGCTTAGTAAGATAAATAAACATTAAAATATACTTTACAAAATAATCATACCTCATGTTTTTAGCATTATGTTCTATTGTTCGCTTATCCCGTTTTTCCTTTCTCAAACATTCTTTATATATTGCCACTATTCTCATAAATTAAATACATCATTAAATAGCATATTCACAACACAATACTTCCCCTTTCTACTTCATATACACATATATATATATATATACATTATTACAACAAAACACCATTTAAACCTTTATAAGGACAATTCTCACAAATTCCACATTCACAACCATGTTACACATCATACAACAATTCCATAACCTCATATCCCAACAAAACTCCTCAAGTCATATTCACTTTCAACATATCAATACACATATTACAAACTCATACTTCATAATATCATTTTATTCACAATTCATTAATCATGAAACACATTTCCATCAAAAGCATTCATAGATCTCATTAATCATTTATTTCAACATTGTTTCCATATATCTCATACATCAATCATATTACCATTCATGTCTCACATTCCACAAAGACAAGCATGGGCCCAAAACACACTAATATGCCATTCAATTTTCAGAGTAATGCTTTGGTTTAATTATCACATTTATCATTATCCCAACTAGGCTTCAAGGATTAAGTTCAACCAAGCTTCAAGGGGAACAAAGCATGCTAAGTATCAACCCAACTTGGCTTCAAGAACTAATCCAACCTAGCTTCAAGGGTTGTAACATCTCAATTAGGCTTCAAGGATTAGACCCAACCAAGCTTCAAGGGGAGTAAAACATGTTAAACTTCAACCCAACTTGGCTTCAAGGATCAAATCCAACCTAACTTCAAGAGATTGTTACCAATAGGCATGCCACCAACAACAAACTCTGAAAATGGAATAACACATTAGTCACACAATTCATTTATTATTTCATTATCATTTCTATTCTCAATTCTCATCATCATTTAGGCAAACATGCCTTATTTCTTTCAATTGCATCATCTTAGCCAATCACAATGGCTTAATATCTCATTTGAATCATTAAAGCCAATCACAATGGCTTCACATCATATTTTAATCATCATAGTCAATAACAATGACTTCACATTATATTATAATATTTCACTATATAACACTTCATTATTCAAATGCACATTTATATCATCAATTAGGCAAACAAGCCTCAATCATAACATGAAGATAATTCATCACCAATGATCTCATGATATTCCACATTGTACACAACATGTCATTATTCATATGCATCATCAATCTATATATATCACAATACAATTCATAAGATTGACAATGCAATCAACATAACATAATTCATATTCTATCAACATTATCATCAAATCATATTGATCAATTCAATTCATCACTCAAGTATACATAATCAATAACATTGCATATACTTTTTCAATGATCATTATATCTTCCATATACATTTGGTTGGATCATTATTGTTGCAAGTGTATGTAAGTACAAAAGACAATTGAAGATCCAACAATGTATGAAGAACAATTAACAAACACAAAAACTAACACCCTCAAGGGACACGGCCAAGCCTCTCTCAATTAAAACATCCAGTAGCCAACACGCCCAAGGGACACGGCCGTGTTCGTGGCCGTGTCACTCAACACCAATTCAAGCAGTAGCAAACACGGGCAATGGACACGGCCAAGGCAGTGGCCGTGTCTATCAACACAACAATCCAGTACCAGACACGGGCAAGGAACACGGCCGTGTCTCTCAACACAATTCAGACAGTAGCGAACACGGGCAAGGGACACGGCCGTGTCAGTGGCCGTGTCTCTCCAAAATTCATCCAACACACTCAAATTTGCCCCAACTTGGCCGTGTCTCTCATGACTTGGCCGTGTCCTACAATAATTTAAAAACCAAACAATCGAAAATTCATCCAACCAAACCCCAAATCAACATTTCTTCATTTTCCTTACAATTATCTTAACTCATCATCACTTAGATGTTAATTTCACACATTTATATACTTCAATCTCTTGTTATCATCCACTTACACCCCAATCAAACCAAACATAACTCAAATCCAAAAGAAATCAAAACAAGAAGATATATACCTATATATATATGTATAATCAATAAAATCCATTCAAGAAATGTGTACTTACTTGTATAGCTTGCCAAATCTTTATCTCCATCTTCAATACTCTTAAAATCCTTAAGAACTTTTGATGAAGATCAATCTCTCTCTCTCTTTCGTGCTCTCTCTCTCTCTCTCTCTCTCGTGCTCTCTTGTCCACGAAGAAGAAACAGAAGAAGAGGAAGAAGGAAGGTTCTCCATCCTTCCTTCGTTCTTATCTTATATATATATAATAATAATAATAATAATAATAATAATAATAATAACAACATTAATACCATTAAATTTCCACCACACACAATTCCTTTTTAATTTCTTCTTCTTTTCTCTTTCCTTCAATACACACATTGAATCCAAGTACAATAATAACCCCAACACTTTTAGGGTATACTTTAGGATATTACAGTTGCAGCAGCTAGAAGTGTGGAGCGAGCGCAGAGCATTGCATCAGCTGCTTCTGAGGAGAAGACTCGAGTAAGGAGACCCCAGTTTGAGGCAGGGTCTTCATATGTGAAAGGGGTAGAGGAAGTTTTGTTCTGAGGATCAACAGGAGTCAGGGGCAGTCAGGCAGATCAGTGCAGTATCAGAGGCAGAGGCCGAGACCAACAGTCTCTGTAGCTAGTACCCCGACTCCTATGATGCAAAGGTCTACTCCACCTATATGTGTTCACTGTGGCAGGCCCCATGGAGGTGTTTGTTGGAGGATTGGTGTATCTGGAGTATGTTATAGATGTGGGTCACCAGATCATTTTATTAAAGATTGCTCTGATATGCAAGATGATAGGCAGACTGATACTGCAGTTTCTCGACCCAGTGTTAGTAGAGGAGGTCGAGGGAGCAGAGGTTTCAGTAGAGGTGGTAGACTCAGGTTTAGTCAGAGAGGGGGATCTTCATCCAGAGGCAGTAGGCCAGATGAGGCCGGATCTTCTCAGAGGGTATATGTGATGCAGAGGCAGCCTGATGCTTCAGCATTTATAGCGGGTACATTTTCTTTATTTGGCATTTCAGTACTTGCTTTGATTGATCCAGGATCTACTCATTCATACATAAGTGCATCCATATTACCTGTGTCTAAATTGCATTCAGAATCCTTAGGATTTGATGTTTTGGTGACAAATCCTTTAGGACATAGTGTGGTTGTTAGTAAGGTGCATCGTGATAGTGCAGTTGTGGTGCAAGGTGAGGAGTTTCTTGGTGATATGATTGAAATGCCTTTTAAAGAATATGATTTGATCTTAGGCATGGATTGGCTGTCTAAGCATGGAGCTGTGGTAGATTGTCAAAAGAAATGTGTCACCTTGAGAACCAGTGATGGTAGGGATGTGATAGTATCTAGTGAGCAGAGACAACCTGCATCCTTGTTTGTATCTGCTGTAACAGCTAGAAGATTAATTAGAAAAGGGTGTGAAGCTTATCTTGCTCATGTTGTAGATACTAGAGTAGCAGGTTCTCAACTTGATAATATAACCACAGCTGCAGATTTTCCAGATGTGTTTCCTGAGGAGTTGCTAGGGTTACCCCCTGAGAGAGAGTTTGAGTTTGGTATCGATTTGTTGCCTGGTACCACTCCCATCTCTATCACTCCTTATCGAATGGCACCTGCTGAATTGAGAGAGTTGAAGGTGCAGTTACAGGAGTTGTTGGATAAAGGGTTTATTCGCCCCAGTGTTTCTCCTTAGGGAGCTCCTGTGTTGTTTGTAAAAAAGAAGGATGGTACTATGAGTTTATGCATTGATTATAGGCAATTGAATAAAGTAACTATCAAGAATAAGTATCCATTGCCTAGGATTGATGATCTCTTTGATCAATTGAAGGGAGCAGCAGTGTTTTCTAAAATTGATTTGAGATTAGGGTACCATCAGTTGAGGGTTAGAGCTGAAGATGTTCCTAAGACAGCTTTCCGCACCAGATATGGGCATTTTGAGTTCTTGGTAATGCATTTTGGCTTGACAAATGCACCTACAGTTTTCATGGATTTAATGAATAGGGTGTTTAGGCCCTATCTGGATCAGTTTGTGGTGGTTTTCATTGATGATGTTTTGGTGTACTCATGTAATGAGGAGGAGCATGACAAGCATTTGCGGATTGTGTTACAGATCTTGAGAGAGAAGTAGTTGTATGCTAAACTATCAAAGTGTGAATTTTGGCTTGACCAAGTAACTTTTCTGGGTCATATAGTTTCAGTAGATGGTATAAGAGTCGATCCAAGTAAAGTTGAAGCTATTTTGAATTGGAGTCCACCAAAGTCTGTAACTGAAGTTAGAAGTTTTCTGGGTTTGGCAGGCTATTATCGATGGTTTGTGAAAGGTTTCTCTTTGATAGCTATTCCACTCACCAGATTGCTTCGGAAGGGAGTTAGATTTGTGTGGACGGATTAGTGTCAAGCTAGCTTTGAGCAGTTGAAAGAGATGTTGACTCAAGCGCCTGTTCTTACTTTACCCATAGAAGATAAACCGTATGTGATTTACAGTGATGCTTCACATAATGGTTTAGAATGTGTTTTGATGCAAGAGGGTAAAGTTATAGCTTATGCTTCTCGGCAGTTGAAGCCGCACGAGCTTAATTATCCGACTCATGATTTGGAGTTGGCAGCTATAGTGTTTGCTTTGAAGATTTGGCGACACCACTTATATGGGGAGAAATGTTTTATCTATACGGATCACAAAAGTTTGAAATATTTGGGTGTTCAGAAGGAACTGAATCTTCGGCAAAGGCGATGGTTAGAACTGATCAAAGACTACGACTGTTTGATTGATTATCATCCTGGTAAGGCAAATGTTGTTGCGGATGCCTTGAGTCGGAAGTCTTTAGTCAGTTTGGCTGTGTATTCGCTCTCGTTGCTTGTTGAGTTGAGAGCATTGCATGTTAGTTTTGAAGTATGTGCTGATGGTGCATTATTAGCTCAGTTGCGGTTGAGACCAGTGTTGTTGGATTAGATTAAGGAGGCTCAATTGGTAGATGAGAAAATTCAGAAGATTTTATCTGATTGCCAGAATGGGGAGAGCCGAGATTTTTATGTGAAAAGTGATGGTAGCCTTTGGTTCAAGGATAGGTTGTGTATTCCTGATGATGATAGTTTGAGAAAGATTATTTTAGAGGAAGCACACCAATTGGTTTTTACTATGCATCCGGGTAGTACAAAGATGTACCATGATTTGAAACAACACTATTGGTGGTCTGGTATGAAGAGAGATATAGCGGAATTTGTGTCCAAATGTCTTACTTATCAGAGGGTAAAAGCTGAGCACCAAGTTCCAACAGGGTTGCTTCAACCTTTAACAGTGCTTGAATGGAAATGGGAGAGAGTAACAATGGATTTTGTGTCTGGATTGCCATTGACTCAGAAGAAGTATGATGCTATTTGGGTGATTGTTGATCGATTGACTAAAACAACTCATTTTCTTCCAGTTAGAATGGATTATTCTCTTGAGAAATTGGCTGAGCTGTATATCAGTGAGATAGTGAAGTTGCATGGAGTCCCAATTTCTTTAGTGTCTGATCGAGATCCCCGGTTTACTTCGAGGTTTTGGAAGAGTTTACATGGTGCATTGGGTTCTCGGTTACACTTTAGTATTGCTTTTCATCCTCAGACAGATGGGCAGTCAGAGAGAGTGATACAGATTATTGAGGATATGTTGAGAAGCTGTGTCATTGATTTCTCTAGAAGTTGGGACAGATTTTTGTCACTTGTGGAATTTGCTTATAAAAACAGTCATCAATCCAGTATTGGTATGGCACCATTTGAGGCATTGTATGGTAGAAGATGCAGAACACCTTTATGTTGGAATGAAATTGGAGAGGGCAAGTTAATTGGTCCCGATTTGGTTAAAGAGACTGAAGAGAAAGTGAAGATAATTCGGGATCGGTTAAAAGCGGCTTCAGATCGACAGAAGTCTTATTCAGATTTGAAGAGGAGTGACATAGAGTTTGATATTGGAGATAAAGTATTTTTGAAAGTGTCTCCTTGGAAAAAGATATTGAGATTTGGTCGAAAAGGGAAGCTGAGTCCTAGTTTCATTGGACCGTATGAAGTTTTAGAAAGAATTGGGCCAGTTGCTTATCGTCTTGCCTTGCCACCTGAGTTGGATAGAATCTATAATGTATTCCATGTTTCTATTTTGCGGAGGTATAGATCGGATCCATCTCATATCTTGCCAGTTGAATCTATTGAAGTGAGTCCGGATCTGACATTTGAAGAAGAACCAGTTGCTATTTTGGCACATGAAGTGAAAGAGTTAAGACATAAGAAAGTGCCACTGGTGAAGGTTCTTTGGAAGAATCATGGTATAGAAGAGGCAACTTGGGAGAGTGAGCAAGCAATGCGAGATCAATATCCTCAACTGTTTCGGACTTGATATCAGGTAATTTCGAGGACGAAATTTCTTTTTAGAGGGGGAGAATTGTAATATCCCAAAATGTGCCCTAGAAGTTTTGATATAATTGTTGTTTTATTTGGATTTAATATATATGTTAATTTTGAAAGATAAAAGAATTTAAGAGAGAAATGTATATGTTGTATATATGGGAATATATACAACATATATACAAGTCAAATGGATGGTTAAAAGAAGAAGATATTTATTTTGTTATTTATGAAATTACTAAAAAGGACAATAAATGAAAGGGAGTTATAATGAATAGAAGAGGGTATTTAAGTAATTTCTTATTTGGAATGCTTTGTGGAGGTTTAAAGAGAAGAGAAATTTGACTTTGCTTCTTTTGTCTCTTTCATTTTCTTCTTTTCTTTTGGGTGGCTGGGCATCACCAAGACAAGAGAGCAAGAGGTTGTTTTGAGTTCCAAGTTTCAAATTGAAGGAAGATTCAAGTGGTTGAGTTGGAAAATTTTGAAGATTCATAAATTTTGGTAAGTTCTCTCTTTATTTCTCTTGTTTATTTGAAGTTGTGTAAAAGTTTGATTGTTGATGTTTGAAAAGAGGGTTGTGTTGATTGTAGTATGTTGGAGTATGCTTGATTTATTTGATTGTGGTGTTGGTTTTGAATTGAAAATAAAAAGGTTAAATTGATGTTGGATTTGGAAAGTAAGAGTGATGTTGGTTTTAGGGTTTTGAAGTTGTAAATGATGTGTAACTTGAGTTTGATCAATTATTTTCATAGATCTTCATGTTGTTTGTGTTTGTTGGAGTTGTAAGCCTAGAATATGTGAATTTGGTCAGAAGCAGTAGCACTTTGGATGCCACGCCCGTGGCCTTGGTTGCCATGGCCGTGGCCATTTGTAGCCATGGTCGTGGAGGTTAGGAGCAAGGGAGGCAGAACCATTCTCTAACCCACGCCCGTGGGGGTTGGGGTGGCCACGGTTGTGGGCTCTAATATGTGGTGTTGAGTTGTAATTTGTGATCTAAAGGTCTAAGATAAGGTTAATAAGTGATAAATTGTATTGGAATTCATGTATTGTATCATTTTTGGACTAGGTTTTGGAACAAAGTGATTTGCCCTAATTTAAGAAGTGAAGAACTCTTGGAAGAAGAAGAGTATAGAGTTGTGTGAGTGTTCTTGAGGTAAGTACAAACTACATGATTGCATATATTCATATGATGTTGAGACTTAACATCCATTTGAAAATATGGTAGGAAATCTAATGCATTGTTGATACTTATGAATAATGTTATGTGTGGTATAATGTGAATGATTGATGAGCATCTAAAATATGTGTTGATGTCATTGATTATGTATATCTAAATGATAAATTGATTAATGTGAGTTGAGATACAATGTGTTGGTTCTAATGATGTAAATGACATGATTGGGGCATGTTGCCTATATGATGATGAATTTAAGATATATGTTCAATGTAATTGATTATGTATACTTCAATTATGAAGTATTATAATGTGAATTGAGATAGAATGAGATGTGAAGCCATTGTGATTGGCTATGATGATTCAAATGAGATGTGAAGCCATTGTGATGGGCTATGATGTTTCAATTGAAATAAATGGGGCATGTTTGCCTAGTTGGTGATGATAATTGAGAATGAAATTGATAATGAAATAATAAATGAATTGTGTGGCTAATATGTTGTTCCATTTTCAGAGTTTGTTGTTGGTGGCATGCCTAATAGTAACAATCTCTTGAAGTTAGGTTGGGCTTGATCCTTGAAGCAAAGTTGGGTTGAAGTTTAACATGTTTTACTCCCCTTGAAGCTTGGTTGGATCTAGTCCTTGAAGCCTAATTGAGATGTTACAACCCTTGAAGCTAGGTTGGGTTTAGTTCTTGAAGCCAAGTTGGGTTGATACTTAGCATGCTTTGTTCCCCTTGAAGCTTGGTTGAACTTAAATCCTTGAAGCCTAGTTGGGATAATGATAATGATAAATGTGCTAATTAAACCAAAACATTAACTCTGAAAGTTGAATGGCATATTAGTGTTTTTGGGCCCATGCATGTCTTTGCTTTCAATGTGACTATTAATTGGTGAAATTAATGAATAATGAGACACATGCTTATGAGATATAATGTTATGAGTTGGTTATACTACATGAGTATCCTATGGGCAATGAATATAGCATGGAGAGCTATGTTGAGTAATGAAACTTTGAAGATAAAATATGAATTTTTTGATATGATATGATAGGGAACAATGAAAGGTTTTGAAATATACTATTTTGAATCTTGATTGTGACATTAGCATTACATTGAAGCATAATATCATTATAGTTTGTACCACTGAGCCGTTGGCTTAGCACGATTATGATTTATCGCGCAGGTAACAGGGAAGAACCAGAGAGTTCCTCTAGGCCGAGTAGAGTCTAGATCTGGTGGTGTTGATAGTGAAGCTTAAAGATCGAAGACATACTGCGAAACATGTATATATTTTATATTTTTGTAAAACTTGAGTTTTGATGTATATGTATTTGTAAATATTTGTTATATTTTCCGCTGTGTCTTGAATAAACTTTTTATTTATTGTGTTTTATAAATTTCTTTAAATGTTTTAAATTTGTTCATATGATTTTAAAAGAAGTGAGTCATTTGTTTAGTAATCCGTGATATTTCTATGTTCAGTATACGTATATTACGATCGTAATAGCATGCTATGTACGTATACGGGATATAGGGGTGTTACAAATTGCATAAATTAGAACCTAATTTAATAACTCTCCTATGAGGAAACAAGTTAAACCTACAATTCAACCTAGGCTTCTATCAGAAAACACCTAATTAAAATTGCTATGCCAGAATTATGAAATCATGGAATAATATAAAATTGATCTCAAAACCTAATCTTCTATCAGAAAAAAATCAAGTAATAAGAATCAATTCATACATCCAAGCATTAAAAAAAATACCAATTCTAACATAACACACAATGAATATGCTCAATCCATCGCTCGCAAGCCTCCCAAACAACTTAACCACTTTAATCAAAGACTCAAGCAATCCAAATCATTCCATCATCATAGAAATCAAATCAACAAGTGTACACTAAAAAGTCCATAAGCATCCACACTAGTCAAGTTTGAATCAATGCACGCTTCGTCAAGCAATAATCAAAGAGGTAAAAATTATTTTTAGCTTCTTTAAGATAAAACAAAAATATGAAGAATAGCCATAAGCTCTCCTTTCAATTCCCTCTCCACTAATGTAGACAAATCAAAATGAAGGATCAATAGGTCTTTAATTATGGGTAGGCTTGGTGAGGTTACAAATGAGGGGTAAAGCGTAAGGATAAAGAAACATGAAAACAAATATTCTATAATAAACCTCAAAATGAGCAATGCACTAACTTAATATTCCTCAAATGCACTAACAAAAAGATAATTACCAAAAACTTACTATCATAACTTTCAAACATACTTAACCAAACAATTATTCAAAACTACCCAAAATTAACTTGCTTGTTTTCTTCTTTTTGTTTTCTTTTTCTATTTTTTTTTCACTTTTTTTTCTTTTTCTTTTTTTTAAACTACTCATACCAACAACTATTTACATAAGAACACAAACTTAATCCTAATAAATAAAGAATGAAGCATATGGGTTGTAAAATAATACCCAAGTATAAATTTAACATTAAGCTCAACTTTTAAGAGCAACAAACATTCTAATTAGCTCTTATTATTCCTTACCAAGTGCAATGCTAATAAACCCAACTATGACATGCATATGCTCAACAAACAAATGGAACAACTCACTTTCTTGTAAATGGGGTGGTAGGCAAAAGGCTTTTGGGTTATATGGTTATAACGAGCTAAAGAAAAGAATTTTTGAAGTACACATTTAGCATACTTTATGGCTAGAAGGGGTTTAAAGAACGGTAATGTAAAAGGTATGGTAAGAATATAAAAAGTCCAATGTAATCCGTCCAAGAGATGGCCTAGATCATTTCCTTCATCTCAATTCATCTAGGATTTCACCTCAAGGGAACATCAAGAAAGTTCTAGCATTCTTAGAAGCTATTTCACATTTTAAGTTCAAAAACAATCTTTGACAACCGCCATCTAAAACATGCATTGAATAAACTCGACAAAACATTAAACACATTATAGACTGTAAAGTGTAAAAAACGTTTATTCAATCTCTATGAGTGCAATGACAGTCATTATCAAGCTCAAATCTCATCTCTTAGTGATTGCATCATCCAAGAATTTTACAATTGACAAATTGAGCAATAACCACACTAGACACATACTGACAAATACTGAACATACCTCACACGACATAGACACAATACGAAACAAAAACAGAAACACACAACACCAAATACATTAAAAAGAAAACTAACATAACACAAAACACAATAACAACGAAATAAAAACATAAACACGAAAACATTCTAAAAACATTCCCCCTACCCCAAACTTTAAAATTTGCAGTGTCCTCAATGCATAAATATATAAACAAGAAAAAGAAGGTATAGAAAACCCCCTGGTAGCATGTAAGGACATGCTGAAAACATCAACCATCTTTTGGTGGAGATTGGCGCTGAACAAACACGCAGAATTCGGCTCAGAATGCATCTAGCTTCTCTTCTACTTGTATCAAGCGCTGCATGACCATCTCATTGGTCACAACCATGGTGGTAGACGCTGGAAGCTGTGGTACTTCTTGCTCATCACTGGTCTCACCCTCAATTTCTTCATTATCTGTTTCTACATCTAAACTGTTAGTAGCATCTGTAGGTGCAATAATAGCACCAGAAGAGTTCCCATATATACGCATAGACGAACATGCATGCAAGTCAACAAAAGTGCAATTACGAACCAGCCTACCAAAACTATCATGATTCAAGGCCATTGCAATGGTGGTGATCATACCACCAATGAGTATGGGACCATCCTTAGCAATAATATGTCGAAAACTCTGCATTAGCCATGCTCCAGTATCAACATGCACACAATGTTTCATGGCCCACAAGAAATAAACTTCATGCTTATTGACTTGACTAGCATATTTACGAGCAAACAAAGTCTTAGACAACACACGATGCATGTATCTAAAAGGAGGACTCAAACTAGAGGACCTATGTATCTTAGACGTCGACTCACCAGTCAAATCTTTCCATGCTCTATCCAAATTAAATGCCCCAAAATACTTTGCATTATCATTATCAAAACCAAAGATTGCATCCAACTCAGACAAAGACATGGAACAGTTGCATTTTTTAAACGAAACGTCATGGTCCACTTTTCATCGGCATAAGGATTGTGATGACAAGAATAAGAACTCAAGAATTCCCTAGTAATATCAACATAGGTAAGTGACTTAAGACTCACAAATATTGACCAACCAATATTATTAATCAAAGCATACACATCATCAGTCAATCCCAAAGTATGCAAAGCGTAGTCATCAACGTACCTAGTAGCATGAATTTCCCTTTTGCTTAAAGAAACATACCTTTGCTTGTGCTCATTACTCTCAAAGATCAAATCCGTTGGAAAAACAGATTCAGGTTTTTTTCTCTTACCAATTACCTTGCCCTTAGTGACAGGGGCAGGTTTTTTCGATGAGTTCTTAGCAATTTTTTATGAAGAAGCCACTTTACTGCTCTTACTACATGCCATTATCAAACAAACTTAACAGTATTTATAAATACAGCAAAAACACCACACGCAATTCCTAAAAACAGCTGGTGGTCTAATGCAGGTTGGTAGCTGGGATCGGCGATGGAGACGCTGATGGTGGAGATGAATCACTGGCGGAGCAGGTGCTTGGGCGGCGCCGGTCGGAGCTTCGGGCTGGTACGGTAGTGTCTATTGATGGCGTTGAAACGAAAAAAAAATGTCGGCTGGAACAATGTTTGGCTGATGGGTGTGGTGGCGTGAGAGGAGCTGCTGGTTGCGGGCGTGGCTCCGGTTGCGTAAAACGATGGTGGAAGGGTGGAGTGGGTGCAACTTATGGAAATGGTAAGGAGAGAGAGAAGGCCGCCGGTTGGGTGATGGTGGAGATGGATCGCCGGCGGAGCAGGTGGTCTTGAAGGAGTTGGAGTCTCTGGATGGTAATTTGAAGACCTGAGGAGAGAAGAAACCCGATTAAACACAAAAACTTTTGATTTTTAAAATTTTATATATATATATTTTAATTATTTTTATATATTTCCAAAAAATAAATAAATAAATAAACAAATAAATAAAATCAAAATTGTGCTCAAATTTCACACATGGGTGTGAAATCTACTGCTCAACACATAAATTCTAAGATTTTTCACACATGGGTGTGAAATTCTCTGCTCACTCATTCAATTTCACACATGGTCACAAATTAACACTTCATTATTTTATTTTTTTTTTCAATCACCCCAAACTTTAAAATTGAGCACCTAAAAATCAAAGAATATAATTAGAAATAAAATAAAAACTAAAAGAAAATTATATACAAGTAGTTCTAGTTTATAGTCCTAGCTCGACTTTCACCTCCTTTCAATCGACTAACGTTACAATTGCAAGATTCGGCTCAAACCGATCCGCAACATAGGGCTTCAACCTGTGACCATTTACCTTGAATGTCTCTCCCGACTTCAAATGCTTAATCAAAATCGCTCCAAAATTTGAAATTTCAATTACCTCATAAGGACCTTGCCATCGTGATTTCAACTTATCAGGAAACAATCGCAACCTACTATTATATAGTAGCACTTTTTCGCCCGGCAAAAACTCCTTCCTTACAATGTGCTTATCATGACATTGTTTAGTCCTTTGCTTGTAAAGACTAGCACTCTCATATGCCCACCAACGGAACTCATCCAATTCGTTAACCTGCAACAAACGAGTCTTTCCTGCACTATACATGTCAAAATTCAAAATTTTAGTTGCCCAAAATGCTCTATGCTCTAATTCAACAGGTAGATGACAAGCTTTCCCAAAAACTAACCTAAATGGTGACATGCCTATCGGTGTTTTGTAGGCAGTCCTATATGCCCAAAGAGCATCATCTAACTTCATAGCCCAATCCTTCCTAGACCCACTCATTGTTTTCTCAAGAATCCTCTTAAGCTCCCTATTAGATACTTCTACCTGACCACTCGTCTGTGCATGATACGGCGTAGAAACCTTATGTCTCACCCCATACTTTCTAAGAAGTGTGTCACATTGGTGATTACAAAAATGCTTACCACCATCACTAATAATTGCCCTGGGGGTACCGTATCTAGTGAAAATGTTCCGCTTCAAGAATTGAAGCACAACTTTTGAATCATTGGTCTTAGTAGCTACAGCTTCTACCCATTTAGATACATAATCTACAACTACTAAAATATACTCATTCCCATAAGACGACGGAAACGGTCCTATGAAATCAATGCCCCATACATCAAATAACTCACACATAAGAATATTATTAAGAGGCATCTCATCTTTCTTAGAGATATTTCCCATTCGTTGACATCTATCACATGCAGACACATAATCTTTAGCATCACGAAAAAGAGTAGGCCAGAAAAAACCTGATTCTAGCACCTTTGCTGCAGTGCGATTTGCTCCAAAGTGTCCACCAGCTTCTCTATTATGGCAATTATTCAAGATCGCTTGACATTCTTCATCGGACACACACCTTCTTATCACTTGGTCTACACATAGCTTATAAAGATAAGGATCTTCCCAAAAATAGTGCTTCACATCAGCTAAAAACTTCTTCCTTTGTTGAAAAGTGAACTCCTTCGGTATCCATCCACTTGCAAGGTAATTTGCAATGTTTGCAAACCAAGGCACATTAGTAGAAACAGACTTAACAAAACATATGCGCTCATCTGGAAAAAACTCAGAAACAATTTCTTCCTTAGAAGAGGGTTGATTATCCAATCTGGATAAATGATCGGCAACCACATTTTCTACTCCCTTCTTATCCCTAATCTCCAAATTGAACTCTTGCAGCAGCAACACCCAATGAATCAACCGGGGTTTTGAGTCCTTTTTGGCAACAAGATGTCTAAGAGTTGCATGGTCAGTATAGACAATGGTTTTAGACCCTATCAAATATGGTCTAAATTTCTCAAAAGCATAAACCACAGCAAAAAACTCTTTTTCAGTAGTAGTGTAATTCAGTTGAGGTCCAGTAAGGGTATGACTAGCATAATACACTACCCTAAACATCTTCTCTCTTCTTTGCCCTAAAACTACACCTAAAGCATAGTCACTAGCATCACACATTAACTCAAATGGATTACTCCAATCCGGGGCTACAATCACAGGTGCTGAAATTAACTTCTCTTTCAAAACATTAAAAGCATGCAAACATTCATCATCAAAAACAAATTTAGCATCTTTCACAAGCAAATTACACAACGGTTTTGCCACTTTAGAAAAATCCTTGATAAACCTTCGGTAAAAACCTGCGTGACCAGGAAAACTTCTCACTCCTTTAACCGTTGTTGGTGGAGGTAATTTCTCAATCACCTCAACCTTCGCCTTGTCTACTTCAATGCCCTTTACAAAAATCTTGTGCCCTAGAACAATTCCTTCGTTTACCATAAAATGGCATTTCTCCCAATTTAGCACAAGATTGGATTCTTCACATCTCTGCAAAACTAAAGCAAGATTTTGCAAGCATGATTCAAAAGTTAGCCCATAAATAGTAAAGTCATCCATGAAAATTTCCATACACCTTTCAAGCATATCATGGAAAATAGATATCATGCACCTCTGAAATGTTGCGGGTGCACTACACAACCCAAATGGCATATGCCTATATGCAAATGTGCCATAAGGACATGTAAAGGTTGTTTTCTCTTGATCCTCAGGGGCTATTGGGATTTGAAAATACCCAGAAAAACCATCTAGAAAACAATAGAACCTATTCCCTGCTAACCTCTCTAGCATTTGATCAATAAAAGGTAAAGGAAAATGGTCCTTTCTAGTGGCTGAATTGAGCTTCCTGTAATCTATGCAAGCTCTCTACCCAGTTACTGTCCTAGTGGGAATCAATTCATTATTCTCGTTCTTCACTATAATCATTCCCCCCTTCTTAGGTACTAGCTGAACAGGACTTACCCACTCACTATCAAAAATTGGATAGATAATACCTGCATCGAGTAGCTTTATCACCTCTTTCTTTACAACCTCTTGCATAGCAGGGTTCAACCTCCTTTGTGGTTGAATGGTGGATTTGTAGTCATCCTCCATCAAGATCTTATGCATACACAAGCTTGGACTTATCCCCTTAATGTTTGATAAACTCCACCCAATCGCTTTCTTATGCTTCTTCAACACCTCAATAGTCTCATGTTCTTCTTGTTCTATCAACAAAGCAGAAACAATCACAGGGTTATTTTCACCATCAAGAAAAACATATTTTAAATGAGAAGGTAAGGGTTTAAGTTCAAGTTTAGGTGATTCATTGGAAAAATCCTTTGAATCCTTTTCCTCTTCAATTTCCAATGGCAGTGAAGATTCATCCTCTTCCTCCCCTTCCTTATAAGTTGAACTTTCACCATGGTCTACACTCCCTAAGACCATACATTGCTCCAGTGTTTGCTCCACTTCAATTGCTAAAAATGTATCATGTTTATACTCATTCAAACACTTGTCAACACAATCACTAGAAAAGCACATTTCATTGTCATGCAAAGATGGATATCTCATTGCTCTATTTATATCAAAAATAATTTTTTCCTCATTCCATCTTAATGTAAGTTTCCCCTCTTGCACATCTATTAAAGCTCCAGCAGTGGCCAGAAAAGGCCTACCCAGAATAAGAGGAGTAACTTTATCAACTCGCATGTCCAACACAACAAAATCAACAGGGAAGATAAATTTCCCAACTTTCACTAAAAGGTCCTCAATAATCCCAGCTGGGACTTTTGTGGAACCATCAGTAAGTTGCAACAAAATACTTGTCTCTTTTAGCTCAAGACTCATTTCATTGCACAAGGCCAAAGGCATCAAATTAATACTAGCACCTAAATCACACAAGGCCTTTTCAAACTCTACATCACCAATATCACAGGGAATGGTAAAGCTCCCTGGATCTTTCAATTTCTTAGGCAACCTATTTTGCACAATGGCACTACACTCCTCAGTCAATGTTACAGTGCCTAGATCCTCTAACTTCCTCTTATTAGACAGAATATCTTGAAGGAATTTAGCATACTTCGGCATTTGAGCCAAAGCTTCAGCAAATGGAATATTAATGTGAATTTTCTTAAAGATTTCAACAAAATTTGAAAACTGAGCATCTAATTTTTCTTTCCTAATTTTTTCAGGATATGGAAATTTCTTCAAATCTAAGTTATATGCAGAGGAAGTGTTAGAAAACTTACCTTTCTTAGCATTGTCCGAATGCTTACTTACCTTTTCTTTGCTCGCATTCTCCTTGGGCGCTTCCTCCAAGCCCAATTTGCCTCTTGAACTTCCACTTTTTCTTTCGGCTTTGGATCCTCCAACTCTCTTCCATTCCTCAATGTCACTGCCTTCACATGCTCTTTTGGGTTTGTCTCGGATGTACTTGGTAATGCGCCTTGTGATCTGCCTGTTATGGCATTTGCTATTTGCCCAATCTGTACTTCCAAGTTTTTGATTGATGCCTCTTGATTCTGGAATCTTGTCTCCTGATTTTGAAATCTTGTTTCAGTGGATTTTATGAATTTAGACACCAAGTCTTCCAAGGAAGGCTTCTTCACTTATTGCTGTAGAGACTCTTGAGATTGGAACCCTGGTGGTTGTTGCCTTTGTGCATTTGAATTACTCCAGGAAAAATTTGGATGATTTCTCCACCCAGGATTATAAGTGTTGCTGTAAGGATCGTTCTGCTTGCGAAAATTATTCACAAAATTAGCTTGATCAGGAACTTGATTAACAGCAAACATGTTACCTGATTGACATTCATGATTTGGGTGTCCTCCACCACAAAAATCACAAGTTATTGTAACCGCTGGAGGCATCTGAATTTGCATCCCTTCAATCTTCTTATTTAATGCCTCCACTTGAGCTGCCAATGATGTCATAGCAACCACATTATACACCCCTGCTGCTGTCTTTGGTTGAGCTCTTGCATCATGATACAAAAACATATTAGTCACCATCTCATCAATGAGCTCAAAGGATTCTTCAGGTGTCTTCCTATTTATAGAACCTCCAGTAGCAGCATCAATCATATTTCTTGCATGAATGTTGATTCCTTTGTAAAAATTATGCACTTGCATCCATAAAGGAATTTGATGATGAGGGCACCTTCTCAAAAGATCCTTGAATCTTTCCCATGCCTCATGCAAAGATTCTGCATCACCCAGCACAAAAGAAGAAATTTCGTTTAAAATTTTCATTGTTTTTGAGGGTGGAAAATACTTACCAAGAAACTTCTTTGACAAATCATCCCATGTTCTAATCGAACCGGATGGCAAAGAAGTAAGCCAACGTTTCGCTTTATCCCTTAAGCTGAAGGGAAAAAGTCTCAACCAAACTGCCTCATCAGGAACTCCATTGTACTTAAAAGTAGCGCATAACTCAAGAAAGTTGGCAATATGCTGGTGAGGATCTTCATGATCCAAGCCTCCAAATTGATAACCATTTTGAATCATTTGAATGATTTGAGGCTTAATCTCGAAGTTGTTAGCGGGAATGGCTGGTCTAACTATGGATGGCAGTGCTCCACTCGGTTGCGCCATTACATAGTCTTGCATTGTCACCTTCCACATCCACAAGATCATTCGGTGGATCAGCCATAGTAACTTGTCTAGCTAACCTTCTTCTCAGGCAAAAACTTCTTTCAGGCTCCGGATCAAACTCTTCTAGTGGCCAACCACTAGCTCTGGTCATAAACCAATCAACGGCCTAAAAGTAACAACTCAAACAAACAATTATTAAATCTCAAAGTAACAGAAAAATAATAGAAAATTTTCAACCAAATTTATGGTCCCTGGCAGCGGCGCCAAAAACATGACGCGTCCTAGCAAACACTAGCAAGTGTACTAGTCGATCAAGTAGTATAGGACTTGGAGTCCCGATATCGTATCCCAAGAGACCAAAGTTTGAAAGCCAATCTCACTACTACTATTACTATTATTTGAGCAACAAAATTTAGTGATTGATTCAAAAATAAATAATTAAATTAAATAAAACACGCAATTGAATAGCTTTTTGAGAAAGAAATCAATAATTAAAAGGTTAGGATCCACAATCCCCCTTTACTTATTAGGATGCGAAATTAACAACAAGATAATGAATTTGATATTGATAGGTTCTTACAATTAAAGCCAATTTATCCTATCCGGAAATAAATTCTCAATTCGTGTCTAACTCCTATCCGGAAACTTAGATCATGAATTGCATAAATTAGAACCTAATTTAATAACTCTCCTATCAGGAAACAAGTTAAACCCACAATTCAACCTAGGCTTCTATCAGAAAACACCTAATTCAAATTGCTATGCCAGAATTATGAAATCATGGAATAATATAAAAATTGATCTCAAAACCTAATCTTCTATCAGAAAACAATCAAGTAATAAGAATCAATTCATACATCCAAGCATTAAGAAAAATACCAATTCTAACATAAATCTCAAATTGAAAACAAAATTCTAAAGATATTGCATCCTTCTAAATCAAGGGTTCATGTTTCCCCTAACAAAAAGAATTACTCCTCCATGGAGAAATCAAGAAAACACAAGTTCAAGAGAGAATTCATTGTTCAATTCAAATCAAAAAGTTGAAAAGAAATTCAAACTCTGAAAATCCCCAAAATTGCTTCAATCTTCAGTCCTCTTCCAGAGAAATCTTCAGAAACTCTCCAACTATGTAAAAACGTTTTTTTGTAAACAAAATATGCGTCTCTCTCTCTTTTTATGGTTGTTCCCTCTTTTTATAACCTATTTTGGCCTCTTAATGGTCATTAAATTGTGGCCCTTGGATTAGAATTAATGATCTCCAAGATCCAATCTCGTCCAAATCTCATAGCCCTGTGAAAACTCTCACATGCGGGTGTGAAAATTTCTGCTCTTCAACAAAAAATCTTCCACTTGCTTCCTAATATTTGCCAAGCCTTTTCTCCACCAAAAAGACTACAAAAACAACCAAAAATACCACATAAGAACTAAAACACATAAACATAAAAATAAAACAAATATCAAAACAAAAACCTAACAAAAACACACTAAACACACATAAAAATTGACACTAAAACATATATAAAATAGACACATATCAGACCCAATTTGAAGCCTAATAAAGACATATTGATCTCTCTTGGTAGGTAGAGTCTATTAGTGTAGATTGTCTGAATAAGCATGCATATGAGATTAAAATATTTAGACTCAATGAGACCTTTGGCCAAGTAATATATATGTGCCTATCTGAAGTGCAATAGTTCTTGCTCAAATGGAAATAATTCTTGAGTTTATTATGGTAACGAGGGTTGTCATGTTATAGATATGTTAATTTGGGAAAATCGAGTCCTAAGGTATAATGACATCAATCTGACAAAGCCAAAATGTGATTTAAAAAAAGGGGTATATTTTTTGTTACATGAGAGTTCAAGCTTAGGGAAGTGTGTTGCATTATTAAACTTTAAAGGATATATTAGGCAAATAAGGATCATTTGCAATGTCGTGAAGAAGTTACTAATCGATGTGTTGAATCATGGGTTGAAACATCATCTCCTTTACTTCTAACTACCTTACTGGGTCCTCTACTACTCATGCTTTGTACATGTGATAGATAAAGCCATTGCTATGAATTCTTCTATTATTCTAAACAAGCATATAGAAGGAACCAAGGAGAGCACTTTGGTTGACCACCTTGGTCCATGAGTCAGTAGAACCACTGCAAGTATCACCCATGTATGTCATGCATACATGTGCATGTTACACTATATTTTTATCTTATATTGCCTATTGTTTATTAAAGTGAACAACAGACACTGTGAAGTAAACAATCAGAAGCATATATAGAATTATGGGGGCATCAAAAGGCCATTGCAAAAAGAAAGAGAAGATGTATGCTTGTGCAATAGACAAAATATAGACATCATTCAGAGCCTACATTGGTGTGAGCCTACATAGGGGGCAAAACTTATCCTTGTCAATTTTTGAATTTATATATAAATCATTTTCATACTCACTTTTTTTTTCCACACAAGGGGCAAAGCGAGGGTATGACGGCCAAAAATAGTGAATAGCCAAATTTTCTGCAAATGTGCAAAGTAAAGAATAATCCATTTAAGAGTGGAACAAATCAGAACTCTCAAACGAATGAAGATACAAAAGATAAAAGATCAAACAAAGGTCCAAGATAAATATTAGATCAATCCAACTACAAGAGTTGAAGTTGAGGCAAGATAAAGGCCTATCCCCAATAATAGAGAATCAAGATGAAGATTCATTTTTACCAAGGCAGAAATTTTTAAGTAGATTTTGTTGAAGCATCCACTACCCAGCCTATATTGGATTTGTTAAAGTATCTTGATGGCATAAGCTCCAGCCTATATTGGATTTGTTGAAGTATCCTAACGTCACAATTTTTTTTTGATATGTTGCAGTATCCAAGTTTGTTTCTAGTGAGATATTAGAGTCGTTCACTATCCTACCAAGATATTATAGTCAGTTGGAGGTTGTCATTGGGATATTAGAGTTGCTCAATGGCCGTTTTGATTTACCAAGATATTAGAGTCACTTGGTATTAGAGGCACTTGATGATTACTTTGATTTTCCAAGATACTAGAGTTACTTGGTAGATTCCATTGGGATATTAGAGTTGCCTAATGACTCATTGAGATATTAGAGTCACTCAACAGTTTTCTTGCTTGGTTATTAGGATATTAGAGTCTCCTAATGAACCCATTGGAATATTAGAATTGCCCAATGACCTATTGAGATATTAGAGTCACTCAATAGTTTTTTGTCACTTAGTGGATTTCATCAGGATATTAGAATTGCCCAATAATCTATTGAAGAATCCAAATCAAGTCTCAGGTCTAGAATCCAAACCAACTCTAGTCCAAAGCCTAAACCATTTTTGAGTCTAGAAATCAACTCAGGTCTAGAACCCAAACAATTTTAGAGTCCAAAACTCAATATGGGTCTAGAACCCAAACCATTTTTGAATCTGAAACTCAATCCGAGTCCAGAACCCAAACCAACTTGGGTTTAGAATCCAAATAATTTTTGAGTCTAGAACTCAATTCAGGTTAAGAACCTAAACCAACTCGGGTCCAGAGCCTAAACCAACTTGGGTCTAAAACCAAAACAAACTTGGGTTTAGAATCCAAACTAACTTTGATCCAGAGTCCAAACTAACTCGAGTCTATAACCCAAACCATTTTTGAGTGCAGAACTCATTATGGGTCAAGAACCCACACTAACTTGGGTCTAGAACTCAAACCAATCTCGAATCTAGGACCCAATCTAGTCTTAGGCCCACAAACCAAACAAATTTTGAGTCCAAAATCCAATCTAGTCTCGGGTCCAGAACCCAAACTAAACTCAAGTCCAGAACCCAAATCTAGCCTTGGGTCCAGAACCCAATACATCTCGAGTCCAAAACATAAAATCCAATTATTGGATCCAGAAGCCATTCTTACCAAAATCAATTCAAAAGTCATGTTTCTTTTCACTCTATTCTACTAAAAGTCTCAGATCCTTCAAGCAGGGTGCAAAACTGTAGACCCTTAATTTTAGTACGAATTAAATTCAGTCCCAATTAAAAGGATTCGGTCCAATTTTAGAAAGCTTAAACCAACTCTGGTATGATTTAGGAAGGTACTATGCTAATTAGCATGAGCTCAATGCCAATTAGACATGAGCTTGTGCTCATGTCTTAAAAGAAAATAAGGCAATCAGGGATATGCCAGCCCCTAAGACAGAAAAAAAGTTTGAGGATTCATCGGGAGGTTACAGTATATTAGTAGATTCATAGAAAAGCTTACCATAATCTATGAACCGATCTTTTAATTGCTTTAAAAAACCAGCCAGTCCAGTTGAATGAAGAGTGTCAAAAGGCCTTTAAGTGTATAAAAGAGTATTTCCTGAATCCATATATTTTGAAGCCACCTAGACATGATAGACCTTTGTTACTGTACTTAGTAGTAGAGGAAGAATCAATAGGAGCAATGCTAGCCCAAGCAGATGAATCAAGACTTGAGTATGCAATTTACTATTTGAGTAGAAAGCTCCTACCTTATGAGATTAAGTATATTATTATTGAAAAGATCTGTATAGCTGTGGTTTGGTCATCTAAGAAGTTGTGACATTACTTTCAATCTTATAGTGTGCAAGTAATTTTCAAGATGGATCAGGTAAAGTATTTAAGGGAGACATCCTCATTTATTGGGAAGTATGGTAGATGGTTGATAATTTTAGAAGAATTTAAGATTGAATATATTACTAGGAAAACCATAAAAGATATAATAGTAGTAGAATTTCTGGCTCAACAACCATTGCTTGACAATGAAGAAGTGATATTAGAATTTCCAGATGAACATTTGGAGGCTATAGATGTACTAGGATAGAAGATGTATTTTGACGGAGCAATAAATAGAAAGGGGGTTGGCCTGGGAGTAATTTTGGAATTGTTAGAAGGAGAGCTTATTCCTTCAACTAAGAAGTTGAAATTTAGGGCAACCAACAATATGGTGGATTATGAAGCATGTATTTTTGGCCCAGAAACCTTGATGATTATGAAGGTGGATAAATTGCATGTTTTCGGTGATTCATTGTTAGTGGTACCCCAAGTAAATGGAGAATGGGAGTTAAAAGAAGAGAAGTTAAAGTCATACCATGATTATTTGACCATGATGATGAAGAATTTCAGGGAGTGCATATTTATACACTTATTAAGAAAATAAAACCAGATGGCTGATGCCCTAGCCACATTGGCTTTGGCGTGGGAGAATCCTGTCAGCTTATTCCTAAGGCAATGGTTTTGACTAATTCATCAACTTCTTACTATGAGTATGAAATAGTCATGGAAAATGATACGAACCATGAGGAATGGTATGCCACTATAAGATGATTCTTGGAGAATAGGTAATACCCATTGGGGGTAACAAGGGAAGAGAGAAGAGCTATAAGGCGGTGGTCTTTCCAATACATTACTTTTCATGGAGAGTTGTATCGAAGATGGCCTAATGGGTTGCTCTTAAGTTGCTTGAGGAAGTCATAGGTTGAGCAGATCATGTCAGAAATACATGAAAAAAATTATGGTCGCCATATAAATGGGTTGGCCTTAGTTAAAAAGATAATATAATAAGGATACTACTGGTTGACCATGGAAAGAGATTGTATAGATTTTGTGAAGAAGTGCTAGCAATGCCAGATGTATGGCAATCTGAATCACATGCCTCCTAAAGAATTACATTCTATGTCTTCACCCTGGCCTTTCCTAACTTGGGGGATTAACATTATTGGAGAGATACATCCGACGGCTTTGAACGGTCACCAATTCATTTTAATAGTAGAGGATTATTTTTCAAAATGGGTTGAATCCAAATCTTTTAACAAGTTGGGGGCAAGGCAAATCGCTAGATTTGCTAAGAAGAATCTCATATGTAGGTATGGGGTCTCACACGGTGTAATATCAGACATTTGAGTACAGTTTCAAGGAGCCGTTAAGGGCTTATTCTCAAAGTACCAGATTCGCCATCACCGATCCTCCCCTTATAGACCTAAGGCTAATGGTGTAGTGGTAGCAACGAACAAGAAAATTAAGCAGATTTTGTCCAAAATGACCAAGACGTATAGGGATTAGTCAGAAATGCTTCCTTTTGATTTATGAGGATATATGACCAGTGTCCAATTGGAATGATGCCATTTTCCTTTATTTATGGGATTGAAGCAGTGTTGCCAATTGAGATTGAGATCAAATCACTAAGGTGGTCCTGGGAGCTAAATTGCCAAAGACAGAATGGGTAGTGAGTAGATATATGCAGCTGACCTTATTAGAAGAAAGAAGGTTGAAGGCACTGTATCATCATTAGTTGTATTAAAGAAAGATAGCTTAGGCTTACAATAGAAGGGTTAAGATCAGAAAGCTTAAAGTTGATAACTTAGAGTTAAAGCAGTGCAAGCCTAATGTCCCTGAACTAAGAGCGAAGTTTAGATCTGGTTAGGAAGGGTTGTATGTTGTGAAACAAGTCATGAACAAGAGTACAATCAAGTTGTCAGACATGGATGGGAATGAGTAGAGTGAGCCAATAAACATTGACAAGTTAGAGAGGTTTTGTGTTTGAAATAAAAAAAAAGAGAAAAAGAGCTTGCTAGGTTGAAAACCTGGAAGGCGGCCTGGGCAAAAGTTAGAGTGGTCCACTAGTTTCAAAAACTTGAGAGGACGGTCCAGGCAACAATCAGGGATAAAATGAGAGAAAATTGTCAATTAGAAAACCCGAAAGGGCTAGTTGGTGACATGAGTGATCTTGTGTATGTTTGCTTTATGTTTTTTGGCTGTTCCTCAATTTAATGAAACATAGTTAATATTAAAATCACTCTATGTGTACTATTTCAATTAATTTGATCATTAGGGAAAAATAAATAACACATAGTGAAAAGTGATGACAAATTATAAAAGAAAGGAAAACATCTTGAGGCCTGGAAGACAGATCGGTATAGGGAAATGTATGTGGTATATTGGCTCAGGCAGAGCTGCACTAGATGGACCTGCCTTATCACGGCTAATACCACTTGGTTATTTAACCACCTATGAAAATTCATGAAAGTTAGCCAAGTGCAATGAAAGGGAAATCCAAAATTTACAGAAGAGCATATCCGATCATGAGAGACTTCAAAGTGCAGAAGTTGGACCTGCATGAACTCAATATATGACAAGTCTAGTCGAAGCAAAAATGCATTAACATCAAATCTGTTTTGGGCATGTCTCTAGGAATTCTCTGACATAGCTATGTAGGTCAGCACAGATGCTGGAATATCAGCTGGCAACCGCCTCTAATTAGGGCTAAGGAACTAGTTATTTACCCTCTCTCCAAGGAACTAGCCACTAGAAACTGGCCCGGTAATGATCCGATGGGAGTTTTGCAGGAGTAATGCATTGTTCATGGCAGTGGACCAATTCACCCTCTCATTCGTTCTCCACCAAGCGATGTTCACCTGCAAGGCAACAACACAGGCAAGTCATTTTTCTCATAAAATTTTACTAGTAAAACTAATTCTATCTCTTTACCTGATCCCAGGTCAAATGGCTCAGATGATAGTGCTGGGTGTGCATGTGATGACTGCCTGGTACCTTCGTATGACCTGACAACCAAAGGCTCAGTCTCGGGTATCCCACCTATCTCCCAAGAGTACTAGGAACCCTCATAAGATTATGTTCGTATGCCCACACTTGTCAAGATTGAAAAAACATTAAGCTTGCACTTACAAATTATTTGAATAAACAGAGGAACTCATGCCTCGGTAATGACCATAAAATCGGTGAATGATCTCTTATCACTACAAATTTTATCAAAGCCATGATAAAGGCAAGCAAACTCAGCTTCTCCCCAAGCATAAAATGTCAAGAGATCAAAATTAGCTAGAGCATACAAAATTGACAGGTGAATAGCTGCCTTAGTGTTGCATAGGATTATCGTGGCTAGCAGATAAAATAAGAATCCATGGGTGTATCATTTTGCCCATTCGTCATGTATTGGTCGCTTCTTCCTCATCCAATACTGTCGAATATATTCATATTTTATTTTGTTTGCTCCTTTATATTAGGGCCTTAGACTAATTAAATGTCGAATCTCATCCTCGGTCAATATGCCATTAGTCAAAGGAATGGGGATCCCTTCACATCTCAAACCTATAATTGTAGTAAAATCCACTAGACCGATAGTCATCTCTCTAATAGGCAAGTGAAAGGTGTGGGTGGTGTTCATCCACCGCTCAGCAAGCACCTGATTACGCTTCTGCCAATATGGTATCCTTTTGCTGGTAATTGCAGGATAAATTCTTCAAAGCCACTCTTAGATCATCCTCTGGACTCAAGGTTGTACTTGCCCATACCACAGATGGGCTTTATGGACATTTTTGCCACCATGAATCACACAGCTATTATACTCCCATAACAAAGGTAAGTCTAGCCAAGTAAGTATATTAGACTTACTAATAATTCTAAAATAATAATAAAAAAAGAAAAATATAAATGTAACCCAATAATAGAAAAATTATTTTTTGCACCCCAATAATTTTCTTATTTTACAGCATTTATTTCCTTTTTTTTTCAATAGGCTCTAAATTTTTTTTTTTTTGCATTTTTGCATCATGACTAAATTATTTTGTATTCATGTGTAAAGCCATTTTCTACATGAATTTGTCTATTTTAACACTAGTATTGTTTGTTTTTTTTTATAAATTTTTGCTAAATCAGTCCTAAAAATTAATTTTTATGAATATAGCAATTTTCTACATTAATTTTTCTATTTTCATGTTACTTTGTCTATTTTTCACAAATATTTAATAAAAGAGTCCTTAAAAATTAATTTTCATGCATAAATTTATTTTATGCTAATTTGTTTATTTTTGCTACTGAAATAATAAAATTTCAGTAAAAAAAATTCTTAAAAAATTATAAAATTATAAGAAATACTTAAATTTTTTCTTTTGAACTTCGATGGAGGTGTATTCTCGCTAGAATGGGAACCCGATCTAACCCGTTATTTCTTAGGTAAGTACACAATTTAGCATCCATATGAGAGGTCCAGTCTTAGATGCATGTTGATTTGCTACCATTTTTTATATACGTTGAAGGTCAAAAATTTTAAATGAGCAAAAGAAAGCTTGAAAATGATGAAAGATTGAATGAATTGAATATACACTGCCCAATTTGTAGAAACAAAGTGAAGGATAATATCAGGTTAAAAAATGAATGAATGATAAAAGCTAAGCATATTCACGCACTTAGCTTTCAAGCAAGAAAATGAATGATGGATATAACAAGGAAAAAGTAAAGTGAATTGTACGTCAATAATTCAGGTTCAAAGTTTTATTTCAATAATTCATGTTTGAGTTCAAACACAGCACATGAGCATATAGTAAATTGATAATTATTATAGGTATAATTTTTTGCATGTCTAAAGACATTTTTGTACTCATAAATATTTTTTCCACGTAGGGGGGCAAGAGTACATAGGTACCCATATATGGTAAAAAATAAAAAAAAATTTCAAATACTTTACTGACTACAATTAATTTTTTTACAGGTATCTCGGGTCCATAACCAAAAATAATCTTGGGTCCAGAACCCAAACAAATTTTGGATCAAAAATCCATTCTAGTCTCGGGTCCAGAACCCAAACAAATCATATCTTGGGTCCAGAACCCAAACCTATCATATCTCGGGTCCAAAACCCAAACCAATCTCAGGTATAAAACTCAATCCAATCTCGAGTCCATAATCCAATCCAATCTCGGGTCCATAACCTAATTCAATATCTGCTCCAGAACTTAATCCAGCCTCAGGTCAAAAAGCCAAACTAATCTTGGGCCCATAACCCAATCCAATCTCCGGTCCAAAATTTAAACTAATCTCGGGTCTAGAACCTAATCCAATATCTGGTCCAGAACCCAAACCAATCATATCTTAGGTCCAGAACCCAAACCAATCTTGGGTCCATAATCCAATCCAATCTCGGGTCTAGAATCTAATCCAATTTTGGGTCTAGAACCTAACCAAACCATTCTCTCGTCCAGAACCAAATCCAATCTTGGGTTCATAACCTAATCTAGTCTTGGGTCCAGAATCCAAACCAATCTCATGTCCAGAACCCAATCCAGTGTTGAGCCCTGAACCCAACCAAACCAATCTCAGGTCCAGAACCCAATCCAGTCTCGAATCCAGTACCCTATTTAGTTTTGGGTCCAAAACCTAACCAAACCAATCTCAGGTTTAGAATTCAATCTAGTCTCCAGTCTAGAACTCAATCCAATCTCGGGTCTAAAACCCAATGTAGTCTGAGGTCCAAAACCTAACTAATCCAATCATAGGTCCCAAACCCAAATAAATTATTAGGTTAGAACCCATTATTATCCAAAATTAGCTCAAACGTCATGTTACTTTTCACTCTATGAATAAATTCAAGATCGTCCAAGCAGGGGGAAAATAATAGACCTTTAATTTTAGATATAAGCTAAGTCTGATCTCAATTAAAAAAAGGCCTGGTCAAGATCGATCCATTTAATGGCTTAGACCTACTTTAAAGCTTTTAATAAGATTCGTCCAGTTTTATAAGGCCTAAAATAAGTTGGTTCAACTTTGAAAGCCCTAAAATGGTTTGGTTTGAGGTTAAAGTAGGTTTTGGTTCAGTATGGTTCATACCATATCAATTTGGGCCCATATAATTCGATATGGATGGTCCATATCAAATTAGAACCCATATAATTCGATATGGAAACTCTATTTTGATGTGGATGGTCCATATCAAATTAGAAGACATCTAATTCGATATGGATGTTCCATATCAAGTTAGATGCCTTCAAATTCGATATGGATGGCCCATATCAAATTAGAACAAGTCTAATTCGATATGGATCACATCCATATGAAATTAACAAGATCCATATTAAATTAGACTTACTAATTCAATATGGATGTTGGTTAATGTCAAATTAAACTCATTTTAATCTGATATGGTCATGGTTTCATGAAAAATTTCAAAAACATTAATTAGATATGATTCTTATTTTAAGTTTTTATTCGAGTTGTGCTTAAATTGGAAATTCAGGATTAAGCTTGGGTTAAACTCGATCACACACTGGCTTTAACCTAATTTATTCATAAAATATAGGTTGAAAAATTAAACGAGGGGACTTTAGTAGCAACAATTATCAAAAGGCAGTAATAAAAAGCAACAAACAACAAAAGCTAAGGAACACATACAGAATACTATAAAACCCATTAAAAAATATACCATATAAAGGTAGTAGCTACTGTCATTGTTTTACTCAGCCAAAATTCTATATTAGTACAAGCAAAAGTTTTGACCAGCATATAATTTTAGTAGAGCCAACAAGCAAAGGTACATTCTCTAAGTTTAATTCATTTAAATTCAACACAAGATGCTTTGGTCATGGTTTTAATCACTAATTATATTTATTCTTTGTCCAAATAGCTTCAGTAGTTTATATTCATCAGTTTCAATTCATATTTTTTTTTTATTAAAGCATGTCTAGTATCTTGTATTCATTGGTTTCAAATTCACATTAGTTTATTCATTCAACCTTATTTCATCCAGTAGCTTAGTTAGCCAACTTTTATTTGTTTTAGATTCATAATAACTTAAGATTTAATTTGAACCTTTTATTTAATTACTCAAACTACTAGTTTGCATGTTTTAGAAAAATCAAAATCTTAAATTATAGTTTTAAAACCCTAACCTCAAAAAAACCCTAGCTTTTAAAAATCAAAACCCTAATTCTAAACCAAAACCCTAATTGTTATCCTGGAACCCTAAAATCATATTTTAACCCTAAAAATCCTAGTTTCATCATTAAAACCATAATTGTCATCCTAAAACTCTAATTTTATACCAAAAACACTAATTGTCATCCTAAAGCCCTAAAATCATGTTTTAATCTTACAAAAATCCTAATCATGTTTTCTAAAACTCTAAAACCCTGATTTAGCATTCTAAAATTTAACAATAATTTTGTATATCTTATGCATTATTTAAAAATAAAACTGAGATTTAACTATTTCATCTATTATTATGTGTTTATGATGAATGGTTTATTTCTATTTGATTCATGATGAATGGTTGGATGCTTTAATTGGTTTATTTTGATTTCGAGAATATAAAAGGCATATTTCCACTTTTGTGGGTGCCTTATTTGGATCAATGCAATTTTATTTATTTTAAGTTTTGGATTAATGCAACGGACATGTTTTCGCCAAATGGTAGGTGTCCTATTTTATTTAGTTTTGGACATTGGACGATTGTTGCAATATATGCTTCCATCTTTTATGGGTGCCCATTTTTATTGTTTGGACCTTCTTTGCTTTAATACAATAAATGTTTATTTATTCTGAATTGCATGTAGTATGGATGATATTATAATGCTTAAGAATTTAATAATATTTAGACCTAAAAAGGATGCCGATTTTAATGAACCAAGTGTTATGAGAGTGCTCGGTCATTCTCACCTTCCACATACATGCCTAACTTTTTGAACCCATTAAGGGTTTGGGAATTTCTTAGGAATCGAGTCACCCACCCCTTTTCTCTGGGTGGTGACTCCATTTTCTCCAGGTTTAGGCCCATTTTCTCTAAGGCCCTGAGCCTAACAGTGCCAAAGTCACAAGAACCATTCCACATGAGAGTGGGGGCGAAAATCCCGGCTCATAAAACCCTAAACCATGTTTCAAAGAGGGTGACCTTTGATTGTTAATCAATGTATCTAAGTCCACTTTTCCATTACAAAAATTTGAAATAGATTCTTTTAATTCATTTATTTCGTCCTTTAAAATTTTATTTCTCTTGATCTTATTTTCTAAGCTATGTGAATTATTAGACATTGTATCAATGGATTCCAACAATTGATCATTTGATGTCTTTAATTCTAATGTGGAATTATTTAGAGATACAAAATCTTTTTTAGCTTAGAACATTTATCTTTGTAAAATTTCATTTCAGAGAAATACTTTTCTACTCTAAGGTTCATGTGCTCAATCAAATCACTATAATCTAAAGCATTACAAACATTATCATCTTGTGCAATTAAATTCAAAGATAGAGTACCTACCTCATTGGTGTTCGTATCATCCTCAATGGCCATGAGACATAGATTGGCAATTCCTTGCTCTTCTTCCTCTTCTTCTTCACTTGAGGAATCATCATCCAATGTAGCTTTGAGTGATTTCTTCTTTTCCTTATACCACTTTTTTTGTTCTTCAATTTAAAGCAATCAAATTTGATGTGATTGGATTTAAGAAATGCACCTTTCTTAGCTTGTAATCTTCTTTTTCCCTTCCAATCACTTATCCTTTTGGATAGCATAGCCATTTCTTCTTCATCATTACTATCTTCCTCACTTGAGCTCCCAACTTCCTTGATGGCTTTGAGAGCTATTGCTTTCCTCTTATCCTTTTCACTTTTTTCATCTTCTCTTTCGGTGTGCAATTCAAAGGTGAGTAGTTTTTCTACTAGTTCATTGGTTCTCAAAGAGCTAAGGACATGAGCTTCTTCAATTGAAGAAACTTTAGACTCAAAACTAGTCTTTGCTCTAAGTGCTCTCAAATTTTTGTTATTAACATCACCTTGATCTTAAACATTGCTATATTTCTTTATTTCATTGATAATGGCAAGCAAATGGTTTGTCATGTCGGTGACATTCTCATTGGGCTTCATCTTGAAAAGTTCATACTCATGCACAAACATTTACTTCTTGGTGAACCTCACTTTGGTGGTACCCTCATAATAGTTCTCAAGAGTTTTCCAAACGCTATATGCACAAGTAAGATGTTGAACTCTTCCAACTTCTTCTCTTGATCTTGAATTCAACAAGATAGAGGCTACCCTATTATTCTTGAATTGAGCTTTCGCATTTTCACTTGACCATTGTGCTTTTGAAATAGGAACTTAGGCACCATCAACTTCACGAGTAGGAGGCTTCCACTCATTCTTAACATAGTCCCAGAGTTCAATTCCTTCAGTATCAATGAACAAATACATCATATGTTTTCAATAAGAGTAATATGTTCCATAGAAATAAAGTCTAAGGGAGGAATTTAGGTTTCCATGTGTGGAATTGGAAGAAGAAATTGATGTAAAGGTGTTTGTTGGTGGAATGGATGCCATTTTGGATCAAACTTCACAATTATGGTTCTTGATGTTAACTAGCTCTGATACCAATTATTGTCCCTAATTAGCAACCAATAAGGGGGGTGAATTGGTTGATTTAAGTAGTGATCATAAATTAAAATTTTTGAAGGTAAAATGAAGAGAATCAAGATGGAGATGAAGTAGAGTAGAGAAGAATGAACCACAAGAGATTTACAGTGGTTTTGATTTACTTTAATCCTATATCCACTTCCTAAACAACTTGTTAAGGTTTCACTAATCTTGAGTTTTTACAAGTTTTACTTTAACTTGGTGTTTTCACAAGCTCACACCAAGCTTTATGTGAGCGGGGATTTTCACCCCCACTCCCGGTGGAATGGTTCTTGTGACTCCGGCACTGTTTAGTGGGGCCTTAGAGAACACAGACCTAAGTCCGGAGAAAATAAAGTCACCACCCAGACGGGCCGGGAAAAAAGAAAGGGGTGGATGACTTGATTCCTAAGGAATCCCCAACCCCCTAATGGTTTCAAAAAGTTGGGTACATGTGGGGAAGGTGAGAAATTGCCCAGCACCCCCACAACGCCCGGTTCATTGGAACCGGCCTCCTTTACAGGTCTTAATATTATAAAATTATTAAATATAATAACATTATCCATATTACACACAATAATTAAAAGAAAGCATCATTATATTAAAATCAAAGCAATGTCCTAACAAAGCAAATAAATGGACACCCATCCAAGGATGGAAACATGTCCTTACATCACATGCCTAAATAGGACACCCACCAAATGGCAGAAATATGCCCTTTACATAGGTTCTAAAATAGAAAAGCAAATTAAATTACATGATGTTTAACTAATGAGGTACCCACTAAGTGGAAACATACCTCTTACAACTTTTGGAAATCTAAATTAATTGATAAAAGTAAATAATCATTCATCAAAGAAATTAATCAAAATATAAAATAAACATCCATCCATGATAAATTAAATAAATCAAGTATTGAAATTAAATAAATTAAAGCATAAGAGATAGATCAAAGCATAATCAAGTATAGAATTAAATAAAGCAAATAAAAGTCCAACTATAGCTACTGTGACTTTTTATGGAATTAAAGTAGATTAGGGTTGTATGTTTTAAAAGGTTGGTAAGAATATTTGATTAATTAAATTAATATTTGAATGGTGAAATCATGAAACTAGGGTTTTAGACACTTTGAAGTACTTTTGATTTGTGGTTTTAAATGGTGATTTCAAGCTACTGTGTAAATTTGAAATATTTATGTTTTTATGGTTTTTAAAGTTTTAAAGAATTAAGATTTAGAAAAAGTTTGGGTTTAAGGTTTTAAACGGTTTGGGTTTACTATTTTAGGTTTAAGAATTGAATTTGGTTTTTAGGAGCTTTGGATTGGAGTTTCGGGTGATGCATGAAGCTTTTGGGATTGAAAATCAATTTGATACTTTTATGAGATTTTATAAGTTTAAACAAAACAAATTAAAGTTTTTATAAATAGAAAAGATTTATGTAATTGGCAAAAGTATTTTAGGGTTTTTTTATAAGAAACAGAATATGTTTTAAGAGTTTACATAATTTGGAAAGTAAATTGGACTTTTGGGGTTTTGAAGAAATAAAATTAATAACTTTAAATTCTTTGGGAAATAAAGCAATGAATTAATGTTTTTAACTTTGAACAAAAGGGATTAGGTTCTGGGATTTTTGAATTAAAAGAAAATAATTTCATGCTACTGTAAAAACATAACAAAAATAATTTAATACATAGCTTCTTTTGATGATTCCTCCAAAAATAATTTTTCTTGGATGAACTAGCTCCAAAAGTAAGCCTTTTTTGCCTTTGAATCCTTTAAATCGTGTTTCTGCTCCTTTAAAAATCAATTGAATTGAATTATTACTTTTCCTTCACTGATTTGGTTTCCAATTTTCTAAGCCACTGTCCAATTTTCTTTGATTTTCGGCCATCCCTAATTTAATTGCCTTTGGTCATTAATTATAGTGGTTTGAGGTGGTTTATTCCTAATTACACACGACAAGTAATATTAATAAAAAAAAGAAACCGAAACCTAATTGGATTAGGTTTCAAAAAAGAAAAAAATGCACTGCCGAAAAAAATTGCCGCAGGAAAAAATTCGCTGGCAAAAAAAAATTTGCCCAGGAAACTGCGGCAGGGGCGGGCTGCGGGCGTCACCCACAGGAAATTCCTGTGGGCGACTATTTCGCCCACAGGATTTTCATGCAGGCGAAATAGATTTTCTATTTCACCTGCAAGAAAATCCTGCGAGAGAAATACAAAAGCTATTTCGCCAGCAGGAATTTCCTGCGGGCGAAATGCCCACGGGCCCGCGCGATGATTTTTTATTTTTATTTTTTGACTTTTATTTGTTTATTTTTATTTTTTATTAATAAAAATTAGATAATAAAGCAAAAACTATTTAATTAAAATTATTTTGGACCAATTAGATAACAAAAATCATTTTGGACTAAATAAAACATATTGGACCGGATTTGGTAAAAAATTAAGGATCTACAATTTTCCTCCTGCTTGAATGATCTAGAACTTTAGTGAAAGAGAGTGAAAAGTAATAAGATATAATTTTTGAGAAGGCGATTTAAATTTGTTTTTGGTACTTGTACCCGAGATTTAATTGATTTTGGGTACTTCTGTAACACCCCTAAGTCCCATATACATTCACTACATATCACCACCATGTAATGAACATACATAGAACCTAAGAATGCTACATTTTTTTTTCCATAAACAATTCACAATATATATATATATATAGTATAATGATATTTACTTGTAAAATAAAATAAAATAAAATAAGTATAAACACTTTATTTAATACGCAGCGGAATTTATCAAAATATTTACATATATTGATACATCCAAGTACAAGTTTACAAAGTTATATACATATACATTAAATCCAATACTTTACAAAACATAAAGAGTTTATACATGATTGGCAGCTTTCCCTTTGATCTTTAAGTCCAACACAACTCTTCAATTCCTAGACTCACTCGGTCTAGTGGAGCTCTCGGGTTCTTCTCTAACACCTGCGCGATGAACGCAATCGCGCTAAGCCAACGGCTTAGTAAAGCAACTACAATATCGATATGCTATGATGCAATACTCATGTCACACAATCAAGTTCTATGCACAAAGCAAGTAAATATTTCACTTCAGTTCATACCATAGTCATCATAGTATCTCAAACCACAATCATGTTTCATAACATCATATCTTATCTTTACTCATAAGTTTCATCAAACAATAACCACATATAGACAAACACAAGCATTGGGCCCATAACACATCTAATACGTTATTCAAAGTTCAGAGTCCCTGTTTTGATTCAATATCACAATCATCAAGCCTGTAAGCAATATACATCATATCTCTATCCATGGATAGTGTAACAGACCCAGTCTCTTGGACCATCAACCCATTAACATGAGGAGATCCTCAACCCGGCTAGACTATTACAAATTTTCAAATGGAAGTGGTTTACGGGCCTCCCATTTCACCATCATTCCATATTCACATTTTCAACTGGAATCGGCTTACGGGCCTCCCATTTCACCTATCCAGTGATTCATATCATAATTACCAATTGGAATCGGTTTACGGGCCTCCCATTTCACCTATCCAATGGTTCATAGGCATGCCATCAAAAACAGGACTCTGAAAGTTGAATCAACATATTAGGCACACAAACATTTCATTTATTTCTTTCTCAATTCATTTCTCATTTCACAATTCACCATTCATTAGGCAACCATGCCTCAACTATTCCATTTGCATCATATTGGCCTAATCACAATGGCCTCACATATCATATAAATCATCATAAACAATCACAATGATTGTACACCAAATATCAATCACATTAGGGCAATTCATCACATCCTTCATATATAGTATCACATTACATTATCATATAGACAACTATACATTATCCATTTTACTTTCATCATGAACAATTAATCATATGGTTCCACACTTTACTACTCAAGTATACACAAACAATGATCTTAACATACATTCCACATTGCTTAACACAATATTAACAATATGCATTCACCATGCATTAATGCTTTTAACACCTTAACACTCACATGTGTGTTAAGTTTCATCATCTTATAAATGAATGCAATAATGTAGTTGTACTTACCTTATGAACACTCACACAACTCTAAGCAATCCTTCCTTCCAAAGGTTTTACACTTCACAATTAGGGCAAACCACCTCTTCCAAAACCTAACCCAAAACAATAATGCAATACATCAATTTCTATAATATTTAACACTTATTAAGCTTATCTTAGACCTTTAGAACACTAAACAAAACTCAACAACCCTAAGCAAAGCCCACGGCCGTGGTCACCTCCAACCCCCACGGTCGTGGCTTTGAGAACAATTCTGTCCAAAAGTGGTCACCTCCCCCACGGCCATGGCTATCAAAAGGCCACGGGCGTGGGATCCCAAACGCTACTGCCCCTTTCCAAAATCATGTTTTCTTCACTTTCAAAACCAACAAACACCACTAATTCAAAGATTAACAAAAATAACCAATCAAACATAACAAAAACCTCACTTATCAACTCAAAACCCTAACTCAAACTCAACACAATCACTTCCAACACCTTCACCAACTCAACTTCTCATCTATCAAGCAAAATCAATACTTAAAATCACACCATAAGCAACTTAATCATACCATCATCAAATCACAACTCAACTCAAGCAAGACTTCAAAAATAACAAGAGTAAACAAGAGAAAACTTACCAAATAATGAAATTCCTTGAAAATCCAACTTGTAACTTTGAAAACTTTCTTCAATTTGAGCTTGAAATCATCAAAACCTTCATTGGTTCTCTTGCTCTCTTGTCTCTATGTTGAGCCGGCCACACATGATAGAAAAGAGAAGAAAATGATAAGTCAACCTTACTTTTCTTCTTTTAATCTCCACCATGCAATTCTACAAGGAAAAAAAATTACTAAAACACCCTTAACTATATAACTAAGCTCTTGTCTCTTATATGCCCATATATGTAATTCCATAATAACAAAAGAAATATCTTCTTCCACTAAATCCAACACCTTGACTCTCCCTTTGACCAACTTATATGTCATATATATTACCATATACACAACATATACACTTCTCTCTAAACCCTAATTCCTTAACAACTTAACATATACAATTAATCCAAATGAACAACAACAACAACAACAACAACAACTAAACTTCCAGGGCACAAATAGGGATATTACAATTCTCCCCCTCTAAAAAGAAATTTCGTCCTCGAAATTACCTGAAATTAATTCTGAAATAACTGAGGATACTGGTCTCGCATTGCTTGCTCACTTTCCCAAGTTGCCTCTTCTCTCCCATGATTCTTCCATAACACTTTCACAAGTGGCACTCTCTTGTTCCTCAACTCTTTCACTTCATGTGCCAAAATAGCAACTGGCTCTTCTTCAAATGTCAGATCCGGACTCACCTCAATAGATTCAGCTGATAACACATGAGATGGGTCCGATCTGTACCTTCTCAACATAGAAACATGGAAGACATTATGAATCCGGTCCAAATCAGGTGGCAAAGCAAGCCGATAAGCAACTAGTCCCACTCTTTCTAAAACTTCATATGGCCCAATGAAACGAGGACTCAGCTTCCCTTTCCGACCAAATCTTAAAATCTTTTTCCAAGGAGAAACTTTCAAAAATACTTTCTCTCCCACATTATACTCAATGTCTCTCCTTTTAAAATCCGCATAAGACTTCTGTCGATCTGAAGCTGCTTTCAATCTATCTCGAATCATTTTCACTTTATCTTCTGTTTCCTTAACCAAATCAGGACCAATTATCTTACCTTCACCAGTTTCACTACAACACAAAGGTGTTCTACACCTCCTCCCATATAATGCCTCGAATGGTGCCATACCAATGCTCGATTGATGACTGTTATTATAGGCAAACTCCACAAGTGACAAGAATCCGTCCCAACTTCCAGAGAAGTCAATAACACAACTTCTCAACATATCCTCGATAATCTGTATCACTCTCTCTGACTGCCCATCTGTCTGAGGATGGAAAGCAGTACTGAAATGCAATCGAGAACCTAAAGCTCCATGCAAACTCTTCCAAAATCTCGAGGTGAACCTAGGATCTCGATCAGACACTAAAGAAATTGGGACTCCATGCAACTTCACAATTTCATGGATATACAGCTCAGCCAACCTCTCCAAAGAATAATCCATCCGAACTGGAAGAAAATGAGCTGTCTTAGTCAGCCTATCAACAATCACCCAAATGGCATCATGCTTTCTTTGTGTCAAAGGCAAACCAGACACAAAGTCCATAGTTACTCTATCCCACTTCCATTCAGGCACTGACAAAGGTTGAAGCAACCCAGTTGGAACTTGATGCTCAGCTTTCACCCTTTGACATGTGAGACATCTAGATACAAACTCTGCAATGTCTCTCTTCATACCGGACCACCAATAATGTTGTCTCAAATCATGGTACATCTTGGTACTGCCCGGATGCATGGCAAAAGCTGATTGGTGTGCTTCTTCTAAAATAATTTTTCTCAAATTATCATCATCAGGCACACACAATCTATTCTTGAACCACAAACTCCCATCATCTCTCACAATAAAATCTCGGCTCTCTCCCTGTCGACAAACTGACACAATCTTCTAAATTTTCTCATCAGTCAACTGAGCCTCCTTAGTCTGGTCTAATAACACTGGCCTCAAATGCAATTGTGCCATCAATGCACCATCATCACAAACTACAAAACTAGCATGCAACGCTCTCAACTCAACAAGCAACAAGAGCGAATAAGCAGTCAAACCTGCTAAAGACTTCCGACTCAAGGCATCTGCCACAACATTTGCCTTACCCGGATGATAATCAATCAAGCAGTCGTAGTCTTTAATCAACTCTAACCATCTTCTCTGCCGAAGATTTAGCTCCTTCTGAACACCCAAATACTTCAAACTTTTGTGATCAGTATAGATAAAACATTTCTCTCCATACAAATAATGTCGCCAAATCTTTAAAGAAAACACAATAGCTGCTAACTCCAAGTCATGAGTCGGATAATTGAGCTCATGCGGCTTCAACTGACGAGAAGCATAAGCTATCACTTTACCCTCTTGCATCAACACACAACCCAAACCACTATGTGAAGCATCACTATAGATCACATATGGTTTGTCTTCCACAGGTAAAGTGAGAACAGGCGCTTGAGTCAACATCTCTTTCAACTGCTCAAAACTAGCTTGACATTGATCCGTCCACACAAATCTCACTCCCTTTCGAAGTAATCTGGTAAGTGGAGTAGCTATCAAAGAAAATCCTTTCACGAAGCGTCGATAATAGCCTGCCAATCCCAGAAAACTTCTAACTTCAGTCACAGTCTTCGGTGGACTCCAATTCAAAATAGCTTCAACTTTACTCGGGTCAACCCTAATGCCATCTGCTGACACAATATGACCGAGAAAAGCTACTTGATCAAGCCAGAATTCACACTTTGACAGCTTAGCAAATAACTGCTTCTCTCTCAAGATTTGTAACACAATCCGAAGATGCTCACTATGCTCCTCTTCATTTCGCGAATACACCAAAATATCATCGATAAACACTACCACAAACTGATCCAAATAGGGCCTAAACACCCTGTTCATCAAATCCATAAAAGCGGCAGGTGCATTCGTCAAACCAAATGGCATTACCAAAAACTCATAATGCCCATACCTGGTTCGAAAAGCTGTCTTTGGCACATCCTCAGCTCTAACCCGCAATTGATGATACCCTGATCTCAAATCAATTTTAGAAAACACAGCGGCTCCCTTTAATTGATCAAAGAGATCATCGATTCTAGGCAAAGGGTATTTATTCTTGATAGTTATCTTGTTTAATTGCCTATAATCGATACACAATCTCATAGTACCATCTTTCTTCTTAACAAACAAAACAGGAGCTCCCCATGGCGACACACTAGGGCGAATAAAACCCTTATCCAACAACTCCTGCAACTGCACCTTTAACTCTCTCAATTCAACAGGTGCCATTCTATAAGGAGTAATAGAGATAGGAGTGGTACCTGGCAACAAGTCAATACCAAACTCCACCTCTCTCTCAGGAGGCAATCCTGGCAACTCCTCTGGAAAAACATCTGGAAACTCTGAAACTGTGGGAATGCTATCCAATTGAGAACCTACCACTCTGGTATCTAAGACATGAGCAAGATAGGCATCACACCCTTTTCTGATCATCTTCCTAGCTGCAACAGCTGAAACAAACAAAGATGCAAGCTGTCTCTGCTCACTAGATACCAGCACCACTCTATCATCACTAGTTCTCAAAGTAACACACTTCTTCCTACAATCCACCACAGCTCCATGCCTAGACAGCCAATCCATGCCTAAAATCAAATCAAATTCTTTAAATGGCATCTCAATCAAATCACCACAAAACTTCTCATCCTGTACCACCACTGCACAATCTCTATGCACTTTACTAACAATCACACTATGCCCTAAAGGATTTGTCACCAACACATCAAATCCTAGGGACTCAGCATGCATTTCAGACACAGGCAACACTGATGCACTAATGTATGAATGTGTGGATCCAGGGTCAATCAAAGCAAGTACAGAAATGCCAAATAAAGAAAAAGTACCAGCTATGACTGCAGAAGCATCAGGCTGTCTTTGCATCACATAAACCCGCTGAGAAGGCCCAGCCTCACCTGGTCTGTCATCCCTGGGTGCAGATCCTCCTCTCTGACTATACCCAGATCTACCCCCTCGGCTGAAACCCCTGCTTCCTCGACCTCCTCTGCTAAAACTCTGCCGAGAAGCTGTAGATTCCACTGACCTCTGGTCCTGCATCTCCGGACACTCTCTAATGAAATGGTCAGGCGATCCACAACGAAAACACACCCCTGATCTACCAATCCTCTGAAAATTACCCACATGAATCTTACCACAACGCTCACATACAGGTGTAGTGGATCTTTGAATAAAGGGAGTTGGTGCACTAGCCACAGAAGCTGTAGGTCTTGATCTCTGTCTCTGAAACTGTCCTGACCTACTCATCGGCCTCTGACTCCTTCCCACTCTAGGAACAAAGCTCCCTCTGCCCTCTTCACTGATGAAGACCCTGTCTCAAACTGGGGTCTTCTCACTCTAGTCTCTTCCTCAGATGCAGCTGCAATGCTTTGAGCTCTTTCCACACTCCGTGCTGCTGCCACAAGCTGAGAGAAATCATTATATCTGGATCCAGCCACATGACATATAAGAGAAGGCCTCAACCCCTCTTCGAATCTCCTACATCTGTCAATTTCATCGGATATAACGCCTCCCGCATAATGGCTTAATCGAATAAACTCCACTTCATATTCAGTTACTGTACGATGATCTTGTTTCAAACTCAAGAACTCCATTTTCTTCACATCCTTATACTCCCTAGGAGTATACTTCAATTCAAATTCCCTAAGGAAATCAGCATAGGTCAATGTGGGTGGATCATCCATGGCATGTGGTACAGTCTTCCACCAGTCATATGCGTCCTTCTGCAATAATGACCTAGCATAATCAAACTTTTCCTCTGACGTGGCTTGCAACTGAATAAAAATTCTCTGAACTTTATCAAGCCACTGTTCTGCCACAGCTGGATCTATCGTACCCAGAAAATCCTCTGCCCCAAACTTCCTCAGTTTATCATAATGTCTCATCTGTATCTGAGGCTGGGGTGGTGGTGGCTGCACCGGTGCTTGCCTCATAACTTCCATCATATGTCTAAACCAGACTGGTGGAACCTCATCACCTGCTGGTCTCCCAGACACTGAAACAGGTACCTCACCGGCTACCTCAACTCTAGCTCCCTCCCTACTCTCAACAGGAGCTATACTCTCTGCACTTCCCTCAACAGACTGTCGTGAATGGGAATCCATTACTACCTATATCTGCAAACACGACCAAATACACCTTATTAAAGATCAGAGGCTGCCAATACCAACATGTATTTTATTCAAAACCAACTTTTAAAATCAAAATATTCTTTTTATTACATTTTACCTAGGTTGAGAATCTCAAACCTAGGCTCTGATACCAAAACAACTGTAACACCCCTAAGTCCCATATACATTCACTACATATCACCACCATGTAATGAACATACATAGAACCTAAGAATGCTACATTTTTTTTTCCATAAACAATTCACAATATATATATATATAGTATAATGATATTTACTTGTAAAATAAAATAAAATAAAATAAGTATAAACACTTTATTTAATACGCAGCGGAATTTATCAAAATATTTACATATATTGATACATCCAAGTACAAGTTTACAAAGTTATATACATATACATTAAATCCAATACTTTACAAAACATAAAGAGTTTATACATGATTGGCAGCTTTCCCTTTGATCTTTAAGTCCAACACAACTCTTCAATTCCTAGACTCACTCGGTCTAGTGGAGCTCTCGGGTTCTTCTCTAACACCTGCGCGATGAACGCAATCGCGCTAAGCCAATGGCTTAGTAAAGCAACTACAATATCGATATGCTATGATGCAATACTCATGTCACACAATCAAGTTCTATGCACAAAGCAAGTAAATATTTCACTTCAATTCATACCATAGTCATCATAGTATCTCAAACCACAATCATGTTTCATAACATCATATCTTATCTTTACTCATAAGTTTCATCAAACAATAACCACATATAGACAAACACAAGCATTGGGCCCATAACACATCTAATACGTTATTCAAAGTTCAGAGTCCCTGTTTTGATTCAATATCACAATCATCAAGCCTGTAAGCAATATACATCATATCTCTATCCATGGATAGTGTAACAGACCCAGTCTCTTGGACCATCAACCCATTAACATGAGGAGATCCTCAACCCGGCTAGACTGTTACAAATTTTCAAATGGAAGTGGTTTACGGGCCTCCCATTTCACCATCATTCCATATTCACATTTTCAACTGGAATCGGCTTACGGGCCTCCCATTTCGCCTATCCAGTGATTCATATCATAATTACCAATTGGAATCGGTTTACGGGCCTCCCATTTCACCTATCCAATGGTTCATAGGCATGCCATCAAAAACAGGACTCTGAAAGTTGAATCAACATATTAGGCACACAAACATTTCATTTATTTCTTTCTCAATTCATTTCTCATTTCACAATTCACCATTCATTAGGCAACCATGCCTCAACTATTCCATTTGCATCATATTGGCCTAATCACAATGGCCTCACATATCATATAAATCATCATAAACAATCACAATGATTGTACACCAAATATCAATCACATTAGGGCAATTCATCACATCCTTCATATATAGTATCATATTACATTATCATATAGACAACTATACATTATCCATTTTACTTTCATCATGAACAATTAATCATATGGTTCCACACTTTACTACTCAAGTATACACAAACAATGATCTTAACATACATTCCACATTGCTTAACACAATATTAACAATATGCATTCACCATGCATTAATGCTTTTAACACCTTAACACTCACATGTGTGTTGAGTTTCATCATCTTATAAATGAATGCAATAATGTAGTTGTACTTACCTTATGAACACTCCCACAACTCTAAGCAATCCTTCCTTCCAAAGGTTTTACACTTCACAATTAGGGCAAACCACCTCTTCCAAAACCTAACCCAAAACAATAATGCAATACATCAATTTCTATAATATTTAACACTTATTAAGCTTATCTTAGACCTTTAGAACACTAAACAAAACTCAACAACCCTAAGCAAAGCCCACAGCCGTGGTCACCTCCAACCCCCACGGTCGTGGCTTTGAGAACAATTCTGTCCAAAAGTGGTCACCTCCCCCACGGCCATGGCTATCAAAAGGCCACGGGCGTGGGATCCCAAACGCTACTGCCCCTTTCCAAAATCATGTTTTCTTCACTTTCAAAACCAACAAACACCACTAATTCAAAGATTAACAAAAATAACCAATCAAACATAACAAAAACCTCACTTATCAACTCAAAACCCTAACTCAAACTCAACACAATCACTTCCAACACCTTCACCAACTCAACTTCTCATCTATCAAGCAAAATCAATACTTAAAATCACACCATAAGCAACTTAATCATACCATCATCAAATCACAACTCAACTCAAGCAAGACTTCAAAAATAACAAGAGTAAACAAGAGAAAACTTACCAAATAATGAAATTCCTTGAAAATCCAACTTGTAACTTTGAAAACTTTCTTCAATTTGAGCTTGAAATCATCAAAACCTTCATTGGTTCTCTTGCTCTCTTGTCTCTATGTTGAGCCGGCCACACATGATAGAAAAGAGAAGAAAATGATAAGTCAACCTTACTTTTCTTCTTTTAATCTCCACCATGCAATTCTACAAGGAAAAAAAATTACTAAAACACCCTTAACTATATAACTAAGCTCTTGTCTCTTATATGCCCATATATGTAATTCCATAATAACAAAAGAAATATCTTCTTCCACTAAATCCAACACCTTGACTCTCCCTTTGACCAACTTATATGTCATATATATTACCATATACACAACATATACACTTCTCTCTAAACCCTAATTCCTTAACAACTTAACATATACAGTTAATCCAAATGAACAACAACAACAACAACAACAACAACAACAACTAAACTTCCAGGGCACAAATAGGGATATTACAACTTGGACCAGATAATGGGTGCTTGGACCCAAGAATAGGTACTTGGACCCGAGAATGGGTACTTGGACCCGAGCTTGAATTGATTTTGGGTACTTAGACTCGAGATTGGGTACTTGGACCCAAGATTGATTTGATTTGGGTACTTGGACCCGAGAATGGGTACTTGGACCCGAGCTTGGGTACTTGGACCCGAGAATGGGTGCTTAGACCTGAGATTGAGTTTGACTGACCTTTTATCATTTGAGAAGTCTGACTGCTCCGGCTGTTTTATGCATTGTGATTCTTCACCATCAAAATGGATCTTCATCCTTTGAGATTGGGTCTTCACCCTTGAAAATGGAATTTCATCCTTTGAGATCGGGTCTTCACCCTTGAAAATGGATCTTCATCCTTTGAGATCGGGTCTTCACCCTTGAAAATGGATCTTCACACTTTGAGATCAGGCCTTCACCCTTGAAAATGGATCTTCATCCTTTGAGATCGGGTCTTCATCCTTGAAAATGGATCTTCATCCTTTGAGATCGGGTCTTCACCCTTGAAAATGGATCTTCATCCTTGAAAATGGATCTTCATCCTTTGAGATCGGGTCTTCACCCTGGCTTTAGTTCTTTTAGCTGGATTGATCTTTTGTCTTTTGCATCTTCATTCTTTTGAAAATTCTAATTTTCTTTTATTCCATTCTTTTTATTCTTCCTTTGCACTTTTGCAAAAATTCAGCCCTTTTTAGCTAGCCTTCATATCCTTTCCTTGCCCCCCTACGTAGCAAAATATTTGTAAGTGAGTTTGAAAATGTTTCATATATAAACTCAAAAAAATTGAAAAGGAGAAACTTTAACCCCTGTGTAGGCTCAAACCCATGATTTTTCTATGCGGACTCTGATCGATGTTGTTGTTGTCTAGTTCTTCGCACAAGCGCACATTTCTTCTCTTTGCAAAATTACTGGAGCTTTCTCAAGCAATGGGCTTTCTATGCCCCCCTAATTTTGATATCTTCTTTTGATTGTTTACTTCACAGAGTGTTTGCTATTCACTTTGATAAAGAATAGACAATGCAAGACAAGAAAGTGCGATGTGATATGCTCATATATGCATGATATGCATGAATAATACTTACAATGGTTCCATGACTCACAAACCATGGTGATCAGCAGAAGTATTCTCATCGACTCCTTTTCGACGCTCGTTCAAGTCTTGCATTGGAATGCTTGAAAGCTTTGCATTTGTGGCTTTTATCTTTAAGATGTTGAAAACACGAGTGGTGGAGACTCCAAGCAGCAGAGTCAGGGATACATCCATTTCAAACTACGTTTCAGCATGTCAATTGATAGCTTCTTCATGACATTGCCAATAATCAATTCAACATACTTCCCTTAGCTCGAAGGCTTTGTATGAAAAAACACTTTTTTCCTTTCTTTTTTTTTGAATTTTGTGAATTTTAATTTTGAAATCAAATGTTGGCTTTGCCAAATTAATGTCAATGTACCTCAGGACTTGATTTTTAAAATTAACATATCTAAAACATGACAACCCTAGTTACCGTACTAAACTCGGGAATCAATTCTATTTAAGCAAGAATTGTTGCACTTCAGATAGGTACGTACACATTACTTGGCCAAAGGTCTCATTGAATTTAAATATTGTCTATCTCATATGCATGCTTATTCAAATTATCTCCACTAATAGACTCTACCTACCAAGAGAGATCAACAAGTCTTTGATAGGCTTGAAATAGGGTCTATAAGGGACACAGGTTTAAGTGAAGGCCATTTTGTAAGTTAGAGCAGATGTGACACAATGGACAAACCTTCACACTACAAATTTCTTGTTTGAATTTTAGGCAGCTTGGAGGCAATCTTTCTAGACTCCAAATTCCTTTTATCTTCTTGGCATTAATCTGGATCTTGATTAGGATAGTTTTTGCCCTTGCAAAAAGTTTAAGACCCAAATTTGTTTCCTTTCTTCTTTTCCCTTTCTTTTTTTTATTTTTCTTACTCTTCCCTTTTTTTTTCTCTTTCCTTACTCTTCCTTTTCTTTTATCATTTTGTCCTTCTTTCTTGTAGGACTATCAAGTATAGAACTTTTAAGAACTGGATGGTCTTCCTCCTTTTCACCAATTTTGATTGGATCTTTACTTTGGTTGGACCAATTCAAGTAAAAATGTCCTTATGAACCAAATGGAAGCCTTTTGTTGCTTTAGGTAAAAGAGGTATTATTTCTTTTTCTTTTTCTTCTTTCTTTTTCTTCTTCTTTTTTCTTTTTATTTTTCTTTTTATTTTGTTTGTTTTTTTTCTAGTTCAAAAAGAGTTGTCTTGTTTGTACCAACTTGGGCTTCCAATAATGGATGAGTGGAGTAACATAAATCTTCTTTAACAGGGATAAATCATTTGTTACTCCGATGTTGTCTTGATATATTGGAGATATTAAGGGAACTTCAACTACCCTTATGGTCTTAAGAATTTCAACTCTCTTCATAGTCTTGAAAACATCAACTACCCTTGAGAACTTCAACTATCTTCATAGTCTTGAGAACTTCAACTATCTTTATGATCTTGACTAATCATTGCCTTTTTTGATCTTCTTGCCTCTTCATCTTAGTGATCATAAGACTTGTCAAAAGTATCACAACAGCTCAGGGTAGGTTATTGGGGTTTGTAAACCAATGAAAAGAAAGCTAAAATTTTATGAAGGGTTAAAGGGACAACTAGGGATTGATATTTAATTGGGTGGATACTAGTTGTTGGCTAACCAAACAATGCCTAGATCATTTCTCTCTTAAATAAGTAGAGTTCAATTTTGCCTCGAAAGCTTGTCAAAGCATGTTCTAAGACTGACTACGACCTAGACAAAGGTAATTATGCAGGAGCCCTCTCTAAGTAAGCATACACAACTCAATGCTATAGAGCAATTCCCTCACCTAGTAAAGTCATTCGAGTCATGATGCCTAGATACATTAGTTTATGAATTATCAAGCTAGATTCCTCATCGGTTGAGCACCAAATGAACAAAGACCAACAAAAATTTTGATGAAAATAATTTATTCAAGCAACTTTAAATTTGAAAAACACAATAGTTCCAAAATATTAAAGAAAGTAAGATTGAAAAGCAACATTCAAGCTAAGGGAAGTTCGTTGAGTTTAAGCTTCTTTTCCCTTCACATCTTCAACATTTCCATCTTGAAAGGATGATAAAACAAAATCTTCTTCCAATCCTTTCCCCACCATGAAGGTTGCTGGTGGAGGTACTCTATTGAACCTTGGTAATGGATTATCTATGGTGTTGGGTTTATCCGGCTCGGGTAGCTTGCCACTATCAATCAAATCTTGGATCTCATGCCTTAATTGGGTACATCTATCAGTCTCATGTCCTTAAGTCTGATGAAATTGAAAAAAAGCCTTAGTATCAAATTTTGGGGGTAATGGACTAGGCAAAGGTCGAGGAGCCAATGGTTGTAACAACTCTTTCTTTTGTAGCTTGTCGAAGACCCAAGACAAAGGCTTCCCCAGATCTGAAAACTGCCTTCTATTTGCTTGACTAGTTGTATTGACATCGACTTCTTTTTGTGTGCTTTGATTGCCCGACTGGTAGTTCCCTTTCTCATTCTTTTTTTTTGAAAAGCGATTCTTCTCCCTTTCCCACTCTTCAATTTGTAGACCAGCTTGGAGAAGATCTTTGAAATCCCTTATAAGGGTGTGAGACATCCTTTCATAGAGATTGGGCAGGACGCCTCTCACAATCATCCTTATTTGATCGGATTCATCGGGCCTTTTCTTGAGCAAAGCGGCCTTGTTTCTCCATCTCTTCACATAGTCCACAAAATTCTCATTTGGCCTTTGTCTAATGGACTCCACTTCCATTAAGGTAACTTCCAACTCTACATTATAGCCATATTGCTGGATGAAGGCCTTGTATAGCAAATCCCAACTCTTTTGTGTTTCATCATCTAAGGTATTAAACCAATTTTGGACAACAAGATCTAATGAGAGCATGAAGTACCTTAGAGTTTGAGCCTTAGTAGCTCGGGCAGACTGCATGGCAGTTATATACTGCTTCACATGGAGATGAGGATTTCCAATTCCATTGTACTTTGCAAAGGATGGCATCTTGAATTTGTATGGAACTTCTTCATCTAGTTCAAATAGTTTGCTGATCTCAGACATCTCTTTGGTCTTTAGTTTCTTCTCAAATTTCTTTTCTAAATCTGTGATCATCTTTTCAACATCAGAAGTCTCGATCTTTTCAATAGTTGCCTTCTCAACAACCTTCGGCTCCTTTTTGTCTTGAAGATCTTGGTAGTATTATGCCCAATCATCATCATCAATGATCATCTCATCATCATCAAAAGCTACTTCGTCAATTTTAGCCTTCCCCTTGACTTTCTTGGTGCTAGCAGATGCTTCGGCATTGTTTCCTAAAATTGCAGCTAGTTGATTCTTTATGGTCTCGGCCATGGCCTCTTTTATTTCTTCCATCTTGGCTTTGAGGGCATCATCCACCATTCTTTGAAGTTGTTCGGGATCCATTATTTTTGGTGAGCAAGTGATTGAGTTGTTGCTAGATACTTCATTTCCGGCATAGGTCGGATTGTCGTAAGCTTTTGAACTTTCATAATCCAGGGCTGTGAGCCAGAAAGGATCAATGATATGAGATGCAAATGTATGCATGCATGCACAAACAATAGACAAACAAGGACAAATAGGACATTCCTTCCAACCTTATAAAATCCACACACGAATGGCGAGTCTCTTTTCCTAGGTATATGGTTGACAAAATACCAACATGGGGTACCTTGCTTTCGAATAATTCCCTCAGACGTTTCAACCAATAGTTATATTTTCAAAAATGATAATTCCCATTAATTAGGTTTTAATCCATAGTAGCTTTTATGCTATATTGGATTAAAACTAAATTAAGAGGTTTATCATAAATATATATCTCACTTGAAAAAGGTAACTAATGGTTCATGCCAAAAATAAGCCCATGGTTAATTTATTCTTAGTATAAACTAGGCCCACAATTGATTTTTGGTATTTCATAATTAACCTAAATATTTTTGCAAGCTCTTTGTAAGAAAAGATTGTGTAACATCCTCTGACAATTCTTATATAAAAACTATAAGAGAATGTTATTCAATACACTGCTCACGCTCCAATCAATTCAGAGAAAACTCTCTTCATAAATAAAATTTTTCAAATAATAATACAATCTGCATATCACAATACGTAAAGTCCAACATTTAGAACAATTTTCAATATCTCCAATATCGATCAGATAAACTTTATAAGTTCATCAAGTCAAATAAATAAACAATACATTTCTTTCAATATACTCATTCACTAGAATCTCAAACTTCATTCTCTAAATACATAAATCTTATTATGTTTACACATTTATACAATCTCTCAAATTGCCAAATTGGAGTATCTAAATACCTTTTATAACTTATGAATACAATAAACACAAGATCTTCATTTGTTCTTAACTTGCTCCGATGTCCTGATACCTGTGTGTCAGAAAACAATTCTAACACGCTAAGCAAAGCTTAGTGGTGCTTGTATACACATATTTTATCACTTAATATTAAAGAAATATATTTATGAAAATATAGTAATAACACTTAGTTTTAAGAAGTATTTCAATATATAAACTAATTTTAGTAACAAGTCAATATACCATGCTGAATACACAAAATAAGAACTATCCATGTATAAAGTTATCATATAATACAATACTTTCGGTATTGCCTCTTATCTCATTAAGAATCATTTTATTCAAAACTTGTTTTCTTATTTGATATCATTGTTCACAATACACTTATTTTGTTTTTCAATAAGTCTTCCTTTTCAAGTTCACATATAGGATCATTTCATTCAATCTATTCTTTTCAGCACTTACATCTAGTACTATACTTTAGAGCACTTTGTATCTCATAGCATTATATACACTTTCAATCATTTGATTAATTCAATACATTGAGCATAACATTTCCATTACGTTCATTAGAACTTTCACTTGTAAGCATTAATATATATATATATTAACAATCACTTTTACACTGGAACACAATACTTCAATTTCAAGTAATTGACTTATATTATTATTTTACATTTCTTTCATTAGTCACAACTATCATGTTCACATATCTTTTCATTAATTATGCCAATACATACTAAACTTAGATCATAGGTTTGGATAACATGTTAGTGTAGCAATCTGAATGCCAGATCTCAAGAATTTATAATGGCAATTATGCCCACTATCACTGATAACACATTATGTCCATTAATGGCACGAGGTGCCCACTATCACTTTGGCTATCCATCATCTGGTTAGCCATTCAATCCAAAGCTAGATATAAATTTAGTATGATTTGGGTAATTCATTACTTTTGATGAACACTACATTGTTTATTTCATTTCATTGGTACTATACTCTTATCAACTTTTGGTATATATGTGTCACTTGTCTAAAGTTTATCACTCATTTTCATACGTTTAACACATTAACACAAAAGTATGGACGATACACATATTAGTCTCATGTTATTGATTAACACTTGTTTATATAAACACTCACTTGTTTATATAAGCACTTGTTTATATCATTTCACTTGTTTATACCATGATCTTGGTACATTACTCTTAGCAACATTTAGTATGATATATATTTGTCACTTATCTCAAGTTTCTCACTCTTTTTCATGCATTTAACTCATACACATGAAGTCTCAATACAATTATTCACATATTAGTCTCATACTAGGCCCGTAGATCACACATTACAAGCCAAAAATATTATTTAGGTACCCCACAGCCGTGGCATCTCAACCCCACACACGTGGGATCCGAAATGAAGCTGTAAATGAAGTTTGAAGACCCCACGGTCGTGGCATCTAAAACTCTTCTATTCTCTCAAATTTTTTTGAAGAAACAACATCACTTTCAATCCCACGGTCGTGGCATTGATTTCGGGACTGTTTTCAAAGTAAAATCATGTATTTTGCACTTTTAACTTCATTAAACACAAACATATTGAAGATCTAAGATAATAATTGATCAAACTCAATATTTTGACATAAAAAAATGTTCATATCAAATACCTTCACTTAATTAAACTTTTAACCATTTCATATGGATAAAAACATAATCAAATCCTTCACTTCTCATTAATATATCTTTATACATAACTTAATCAATCAATTAAATCATTTAAACTTGTAAAAAGTCATATTTTTATAAAATATAAATCGAAAGCACATACCTTGTTGATAATCACCACTTTTCCAACCTAATTTTATGTTTTGATTCAACTCATGGAAAGAAGGAAGAAGAAAGGAGTGAAGATGGTGATGATGGCATGGAGAGAAGAAGAAATCAGAAACTTCTCCACACACACACATATGCACATATATATATATATATATATATTTTCAATCTAGTGAGGGTAGGCTCATAATAACTATGGTGCACCCTCATTATTAACTGTTGATTTTAAATCGAGTTTTAATATCGTAAAACAGTAAAAATACTCTTTTCAGTAAAGTTTTAAGCTACACAATGTACTATTCATTACGTATAGCATTTATCCACAATACTTTTGTCACTATACACTATCAAAATGGGTGGAAGCAAAAACCTTCAATAAGTTAGGATCTTCACAAATGGCTCAATTTATTGAAAGGAAATTGTTTTGCAGTTATGGCATCCCACACTATTTGGTAATAGATAATGGAGTCCAATTCTAAGAGGGAGGTAAGGGACTTACTAAAAAAAAATAATAAAATAGAGCATCACATATCTTCCCCATATAGACCATAAGCTAATGGAGCAGTTGAGGCTACAAATAAGGCCATTAAAGGGATCCTTGCTAAGATGACTAGGACATATAGAGACTAGTCGAACATGTTGCCATTTTCCTTACAGGGTTAAAAGACTAGAGTAAGAACCTCAACAAGCATGGCTTTGTATTCATTGGTATATGTCATGGAGGCAATCCTACCTGTGGATGTAGAGATTCTATCCATCAGAGTGGCCCTTGAGTCAGGTTTGCTTAAGCTAAAATGGGTAAAGGCATGGTTTGAGTAGTTAACCCAGCTTAAAGAAAATAGATTAAAAGCATTGTATGATAATCAACTGTATAAAAATTATATAGCAAGGGCATACAATAAGGGAGTGAAAGTATGAAACATTAAAGTCGGGGACCTAGTATTAAAATAGTGTATATAAAATGTTAAAGACCCTAGGATAAATTCTGATTGAATTTGGAAGGTCCCTATTTGGTAAGAAAGGTTATGAAAAGAGGAACTATTAAAATTTCAAATATGGATGGAAATATTTCTCAGAAGTAATGAACTTGGACTGTTTGAAGATCATTCATGTGTAATTGCAATGTTTACGCTCAAAATGTTTCTGATATTTAACATAATAAGGTGTAACACAATAATTTATTTCTATGATTTTTTAAATTATTGATGGTTACACATTCACATTAGTAAACATTAAACAAAAGTAATGGAAAGATGATGAAAAAAACAAAAGCAATGGACAAATTATGAAAAAAAAAAAACAAATTACATCAGTTCAAAACATCACTCAAATAAAAAACAAAATACATCAGTTTGATAGAAAGAGAAATTGGAAAGCCTTATTAAACGAGATGACCAACTTCCTCTTAGGTGAGTTAGTAATTCCTATGTCAATGCAGGGAACTCAAAATCAGCCAAAGAAAGTTCACAGTCACCCCATATTAATGACTGAGGTGACTAGGAACATCAGAAGTTCCTCTTTATAGTCCAGCTAAAGGGACATAAGGTAGACAAGTATGAATGGTAAATTGAGTGAGTCATCATTAAAAGACCCATTCTTTGATTGAAACCATGGGACACATTCTTCATAAAGATTTATGATATGGATGATTTGACAAGACAAATTATGTCAAGACTAATATCTCGAAGGATCAACTATTGGCAAAGTTAACAAGCTCAACCTTTCTTGAAGCCAAATCTTGAGTAAAAGTGGGCTACTAGGAAAGCTACGACAATTGAGGCTTAGTTTGTCTAGCCTAATAGGAGTCTTAGTGAAATCTAGAAGGATGATAGAAGGACTAGTTTCCCTTTCATGAATAATAGAAAGTCACCCTTAGGAAACATTAGTGGGGACTATCCTAACAAGCATAAGAAGAATAACTTACTCCAAGACCAAGTGAGAGAAATATGCTCAGTACAAAATTCATTGAGTGGATCTAATAAGATTATATTACCTCTGATCAATAAAAATGCCTCATGATGGGACAAAGCAAAGAGTAACTACATCAACCTGATATGGAAAACCCGCATAGTAGGAAACACCACTTGGTTTAGAGAAGTGGAAGAACAACTGAGGATAACTACAGATTCTTCAATCATCAGGCAAAACTCGAAGAAATGAAAGTCAAAAACTAGATGGTCATTATCCCATCAGGTTGCAATAAATGTAAGAAAGGTTGCTTCAATTGGACATTTTAAAAACATCTTAAGGGTTGTAGATACTACTAAGATAACTAATTCCAGTGCTTGGTGTAACACCCCTTGACACTCCTGTTAAGAACTATCAAGAGATGTCACACAAAGCTTCTACACCTTTTCATTTAATTCCTAATAAATACTAAAGCTAAGGTCAATAAAAATTTTGGCAGAGCCTCCTCTAAATTTGACAGTACCAATATTTTCACCAATCAAAACAGAATCTGCAGAAGAAAGAACTTCCACTATTTCTTACATTTAACCTCAACTCAATCTTATCAATTCACTATTCATCATCTAGAATTTAATTTAAACTTCCTTATTTTTTTTAATAAGTTTGCGTATTAAACATATCCCATAATTTTTCATAATATACTATGAAGTTAGATCTCAAAGCAAACTTTAAAAATACAACTCACAACTACTATATAAAATCTCTAATAACCTATAATTATAAAATTGTCATTTAAAACTTTAAACATTGTGATGTGAACTGAAAAAAATACATTGTATACAATTTATCACATAACACTTTTTGTGAGGCAGATGATCTAAAGCTTTAAAATCTCACTATACTTGATCTAATCTATCCATCTGAAATAAATCCAACATGCTAAGCAATTACTTAGTGGTGCTTGCATACTTATAATTTGCTAAAATTATAACATAAAGAAAAAAAATATAATAATATATAAAAATAAAATCTTCACTTTGATCATAAAGTAAGTTAATAATTAATTTAATCATTTGATTTCAAATTACTTATCTAATTGACAATAAGCTCAAAAATTTAAATTTAATTTGAAAGAAAATAATCACTTTATAATAAGTTGTTAAAATATTATTAACTAAGATAAAAGAATATTCACTTTATAGCTCGTGTGTGAGCGGAGATTTTTTCCCCCACTCCCGGTGGAATGATTCTTGTGACTTCGGCATTGTTTAGGCTCTGGGCCTTAGAGAACACGGACCTAAGTCCTGAGAAAATGGAGTCGCCACCCGAATGGGCTGGGAAAAAGAAAGGGGTCGATGACTCGATTCCTAAGGAATCCCCAACCCCCTAATGGGTTCGGAAAGTTGGGTACGTGTGGGAAAGGTGAGAAATGGCCAGCACCCCCACAATGCCCGGTTCATTGGAACCGGACTCCTTTACAGGTCTTAATATTATAAAATTCTTAAATATAACAACATTATCCATATTACACACAATAATTAAAAGAAAGCATCATTATATTAAAATCAAAGCAATGTCCAAACAAAGCAAATAAATGGACACCCATCCAAGGATGGAAACATGTCCTTACATCGCATGCCTAAATAGGACACCCACCGAAAAGTAGAAACATGCCCTTTACATTAGTTCTAAAATAGAAAAGCAAATTAAATTAAATGATATTTAACTAATGAGGTACCCACCAAGTGGAAACATACCTCTTACAACATTTGAAAATCTAAATAAATTGATGAAAGTAAGTAACTATTCAAAATAAATGAATCATTCATCAAAGGTATTAAATATCTATAGAAAGTAAACATCCATCCATGATAAATAAATAAACCAAGCATTGAACTTAAATAAATTAAAGCATATAAAAATAAAATCAAAGCATGTCAAATATAATATTGAATAAGACAAATAAAATTCTAAATTATGGCTATTGTGACTTTTTTATGGAATTAAAATAGATTGAGGTTTTATGTTTTAAAAGGTTGGTAAGACTCTTTGATTAAACAAATTAAGGTTTGAATGGTGAAATCATGAAACTAGGGTTTTAGACACTTTAAAATACTTTTGATTCATGGTTTTAAATGGTGATTTCAAGCTTACTGTGTAAATTTGAAATATTTATGGTTTTATGGTTTTTTAATGTTTTAAAGGATTAAGGTTTAGAAATAGTTAGGGTTTAAGGTTTTAAAGGAGTTAGAGTTTACTATTTTAGGTTTAGAAGTTGAATTTGAGTTTAGTGTTTTAGAATTTAGGGTTTCGGTGATGCATGAATTTTAGGATTTGGAAAAAGCAATTGAAGATTTTATGGAATTTTTTGAAAATAAACCAACGATTTGAAGTTTACATAAATAGAAAAGATATTTTATAAGGCTTTTTGAAAGAAACAGAACCAAGTTTAAAATTTTGAAAGAAATAGAATCAAATTTTGGTTTTGTTGAAAAATATGTTTAATTAGGGTTTTAAGATTTTAAAGAAGTAAAAATAACAATTTTAAGCCTTTTGGAAAATAAACCAACGAAATAAGGTTTTTTGACTTTAGAAAAACTAAATTAAAGTTCTAATGTTGTTTATTTTGAAAGACATAATTTCATAGTTTAGCTACTGTGTAAAAAATAAAGAAATTAGAATTTCATACCTTATTTTGTAAGTTGCACCAAAATTGCTTCTTGGATGAATAAGCTCCAAAAGACCATCCTTTTTCCCTTTTTGAATCCCTTAAATCGTGTTTCTGCTACTTTAAAAATCAATTGAATTCAAGCTTTTCCTTCACGGATTTTGATTTCCCACCTACTGTCCAATTTTTCTTTTCTCGGCCCCTTTTTTTTTGTGTTTAGTCCATATTTATAGAAATTTTATATCCTTCATTCCTAATTATTCACGGCATCTTTATTGAATAAGAAAAGGAAACCAAAACCTAATTGTATTAGGTTTTGGAAAATTTGCGTTGGAAAAATTTCGCTGGCGAAAAAAAACTGCTGAGGAAAAACTGCGCTGGCAAACAAAATCTGCAGCAGCGCACACGGAATGGGCCCGTAAGCCATTTCACCCGCAGGATCCTGCGGGCGAAATGGCCCACAGGAAATTCCTGTTCAGCGATGATTTTTTCGTCGGCGATTTTTTTGTCACCGATTTTTTTTGTTTTTTTTTTGTTATTTTTTATTATTTTTGAATTTTTATTCATTTTACCATTTTTTACTAAAATAAATATTAAAATTAATTAAGATACCATAAAAATTATTTTGGACTAACTAAAATATATTGGACAACACAAAAATTATTTTGGACTAATTAAAATATATTGGACTGGACCGGGTCAAAAATTAAGAGTCTACAGTTTTCCCCCTGCTTGAATGATCTGAAACTTTAGTGAAAGAGAGTGAAAAGCAATAAGACTTAATTTTTGAGTAGGTTGAGGTTTTGGGTTCTGGACCCGAGAGATTTGGACACTTAATCCTAAACTAGACTTGGATACTCGATCCTATCTGAATTTGGATACTCGATCCTAAACTGGATTCGGATACTCAATCCTAACTGGATTTGGATTGGGATACTCCATCCTAAATTGGGTTCGGATACTCGATCCTAAATTGGGTTGGGATACTCGATCCTAACTTGATTTGGATACTCTATCCTAAACTGGATTTGGATACTCAATCCTAACTGGATTTAGATACTTAACCCTAACTGGACTTGGATACTCGATCCTAAACTGGATTTGGATACTCGATCCTAAACTGGATTTGGATACTCGATCCTAAACTGGATTTTGATACTCGATCCTAAATTGGATTGGGATACTTGATCCTAACTTGATCTGGATACTCGATCCTAAACTGGATTTGGATACTCGATCCTAAACTGAATTTGGATAATCGATCCTAAATTGGATTGGGATACTCGATCCTAACATGATTTGGATACTCAATCCTAAATCAGATTTGGACACTCGATCCTAGCTGGATTTGGATCCTAAATTGGATTGGGATACTCGATCCTAACTAGATTTGAATACTCAATCCTAAACTAGATTTGGATACTCGATCCTAAACTGGATTTAGATACTCGATCCTAAATTGAATTGGGATACTCTATCCTAACTTGATTTGGATATTTGATCCTAAACTGAATTTGGATACTCGATCCTAACCTGGATTCGGATACACGATCCTAAACTTGATTGGGATATTCGATCCTAACTGGATTTGGATACTCGATCCTAAGCTGGACTTGGATACTCTATCCTAAATTGGATTGAGATACTCAACTCGATCCTAAACTTAATTTGGATACTCGATCCTAAATTGGATTTGGATTCTCGATCCTAACTTTATTTGGATACTCGGTCCTAAACTGAATTTGGATACTCGATCCTAAACTGGATTTGGATACTCGATCCTAAATTGGATTGGAATACTCGATCCTAACTTGATTTGGATACTCGATCCTAAACTAGATTGGGATACTCAATCCTAGATTTGATTTTTTTGACTCGAGATTTGAATTTGATTTGATTGACCTTTTATTAGTTGAGGATTCTGGCTTAACTTGTTGTTACATTATTTTCTTCTTCCTTTTGCAAAAATTTAGCTATTTTTAGTTGGTCCTCATATCTTCTCCTTGCCCCAAGTGTGGCAAAATATTTGCAAGTGAGTTTGAAAACATTTTATATATAGACTCAAAAAATTGAAAAGGAGAAACTTTGCCCCCTGTGTAGGCTCAAACCCATGATTTTTCTATGCATGCTCTGATTGATGTTTTTCTTGTCTAGTTCTTTGCATAAGCACACATTTCTTCTCTTTGCAAGATTACTGGAGCTTTCTCAAGCAATGGGCTTTCCATGCCCCCCTGATTTGACATCTTCTTTTGATTCTTTACTTCATAGAGTGTTTGCTGTTCACTTTGATAAAGAATAGACAATACAAGACAAGAAAGTGCGATGTGATATGCTCATGTATGAATGATATGCATGAATGATACTTACAGTCATTCCATTGACTCACAGACCGAGGTGATCAATAGAAGTGTTCTTATTGGTTCCGTTTTGATGCTTGTTCAAGTCTTGCATTGGAATGATCGAAAGCTTTGCATTTGTAGCTTTTATCTTCAAGATGTTGAAAACATGGGTGGTGGAGACCCCAAGTTGCAGAGTCTGGGATACATCCATTTCAAACTATGTTTCAGCATGTCAGTTGGTAGCTCCTTCATGACCTTGCCAATAATCATTTCCTTTGCCCAATGTGTCCTTTGGAATTCGACAGTTCAACATAATCCCCTTAACTTGAAGGCTTTGTGTGACAAAATTTTTTTTTATTTTTTGAATTTTGATTTTGAAATCAAATGTTGGCTTTGTCAAATCAATGTCAATATACCTCAGGACTTGATTTTTTCAAATTAACATATCTATAACATGACAACCCTAGTTACTGTACTAAACCCGGGAATTATTTCTATTTAAGCAAGAACTGTTGCACTTCAGATAGGCACATACACATTACTTGGCTAAAGGTCTCATTGATTTTAAATAATGTCTATCTCATATGCATGCTTATCCAAACTATCTCCACTAATAGACTCTACCTACCAAGAGAGATCAATAGGTCTTTAATAAGCTTCAAATGGGGTCTATAAGGGACATGGGTTAAACGAAGGCCATTTTGAGATAAGAGCTGATGTGACACAATGGACAAACCCTCACACTATAAAATTCTTGTTTGAATTTTAGACAGTTGGGAGCAATCTTTCTAGACTCCAAATTCCTTCTTAGCATTAATTTGGATCTTGATTAGGATAATTTTTGTTTCTTTGCATAAAGTTTGGTACCCAGTTTTGTTTCTTTTCTTCTTCTCCCTTTTCTTTCTTTTTATTTTTCTTACTCCTCCCTTTCTTTGAGCATTTTATCATTTTTGTCTTTCTTCCTTGTGGGACTGTCAAATACAGAACTTTTAAGTATTGGATGGTCTTTCTCCTTTTCCTCTGATTTAGATTGAATCTTTGGATGGGTTGGACCAAGTTAAGCCATCCTTATAAACCAAATGGAAGCCTTTTGCTGCTTGAGGTAAAAGAGAACTCAGTTGGCTTTCTGAATCGCCTTTTTGGGTTTTATTTTTCTTTTTTCCTTTTTGTTTTCTTCTTTTTTCCTTTCCTTTTATTTTCCTTCTTTTTTCTTTTATTTTTTTTGTTCTAGCTCAAACAGAGTTGTCTTGTTTGTACCAACTTGGTTCTCTAATAATGGATGAGTGGAGTGACATAAATCTTCTTTAACAGGGATAAATCATTTGTTACTCCGATGTTGATGTTGTCTTGATATATTAGAGATATTAAGGGAACTTCAACTACCCTTATGGTTTTGAGAACATCAACTATCCTTATGGTTTTGAGATCTTGTCAACTATCTTCATGGTCTCGAGAACTTCACCTATCCTCATGATTTGGACTAATCATTATTTTCTTTGATCTTCTTGCCTCTTCATCTTAGTGATCATAAGACTTATCAAAAGTATCACAATAGCTCAGGGTAGGTTATTGAGGTTTGTAAGCCAATGAAAAGAAAGCTTAAATTTTATGAAGGCTCAAAGGGACAACTAGGGATTGATATTCAATTGGGTGGATGCTAGTTGTTGGCTAACCAAACAATGCCTATATCATTTCTCTCTTAAATAAGCAGAGTTTAATTTCACCTCGAAAGTTTGTCAAAGCATGTTCTAAGACTGACGAGGACCTAGACAAAGATAATTTTGCAGGAGCCCTCTCTAAGTAAGCATACACAACTCAATGCTATATAGCAATTCCCTCACCTAGTATAGTCATTCAAGTCATGATGCATAAATATATTAATTCATGAATTATCAAGCTAGATTCCTCATTTGTTGAGCACCAAAATGAACAAAGACCAACAAAATTTTAGATAAAAGTAATTTATTCAAACAAATTTAAATTTGAAAAACACAATAGTTCCAAAATATTAAAGAAAGTAAAATTTGAAAGCAACATTCAAGCTAAGGAAAGTTCGTTGAGTTTAAGCTTCCTTTCCCTTCACATCTTCAATATTTCAATCTTGAAAGGATGATAAAACAAAATCTTCTTCCAATCCTTTTCCCACCATGAAGGTTGCTGGTGGAGGCACTCTTCCAAATTTAGTCAAAGGGTTGTTCTTGGTATTAGGCTTATCCGGCTCGGGTAACTTGCCACTATCAATCAAATTTTTGTATCTCATGCCTTAGATGAGCACATTTATCTGTTTCATGCCCTCGCATTTGATGAAATTGACAGAAGTCCTCGGCATTGAAGTTTGGTGGCAGTGGATTATGTAGTGGGTGGGAGCTAACGGTTGCAATAACCCTTTCTTTTGCAGCTTGCTAAAAACCCAAGATAGAGGTTTCCCCAATTCTAAGAATTATCTTTTATTTCCTTGACAGGTTATATTAACATCAACTTCTTTTTGTGTGCTTTGATTGTTAGGCTGGTTGTTCCCTTTCTCATTCCTTCTTGCCGAAAAGCAATTCTTCTCTCTTTCCCATTCGTCAATTTACAAACTAGCTTGGAGAAGATCTGTGAAGTCACGAATGAGTGTATAAGATATCCTTTCATGAAGATTAGGCAACACCCCTCTCACAATCATCCTTATTTGATCGGATTCATCGGGTCTCTTCTTGAGAAAAGCAGCCTTGTTTCTCCATCTCTTCACATAGTCCACAAAATTCTCATTCGGCCTTTGCCTAATGGACTCCACTTCCATCAAGGTAACTTCCAACTCAACATTATATCCATATTGTTGGATGAAGGCTTTGTATTGTGTTCCATCATCTATGGTATTGAACCAATTTTGGACAACAGGGTCCAATGAGAGCATAAAGTACCTTAGGGTTTGAGCCTTAGTAGCTCGGGCAGACTGCATGGCAGTGATGTACTGCTTCAAATAGAGATGAGGATTTTTGGTGCCATTGTACTTTGCAAAAGATGGCATCTTGAACTTATAAGGGACCTCTTCATCTAGCTCAAATAGTTTATCGATCTCGGACATCTCTTCGGTTTTCAGTTTCTTCTCAAATTTCTTTTCTAAATCAGCAAATATCTTTTCAATAGTTGCTTTCTCACCAACCTTTGGTTCTTTCTTCTTCTCTTGAACATCTTGGTAGTATTGAGCCCAATCATCATCATCATCAATGATCACCTTTTCATCATCAAAAACCACTTCACTAACTTTGGTCTTCCCTTTGTCCTTTGGTTTCTTAGTGCTAGCAGATGCCTCGGCATGATTCTCTAAGATTGCAGTCAACTGGTTCTTCATGGTCTCAGCTAGGGCCTCTTTTATTTCTTCCATCTTGGCATTGAGGGCTTCATCCACCATTCTTTGAATTTGTTCGGGATCCATTATTTTTTGTGAGCAAGTGATTGGGTCGTTGCTAGATACTTCGTCTCTGGCGTAGGTCGGATTGTCGTAAGCTCTTGAACTATCGTAATCTAGGGCTGTGAGCCAGAAAGGATCAATGATATGAGATGCAAATGTATGTATGCATGCATGTATACACAAACAATCAAGAAATAAGGATAATTAGGACGTTCCTTCTAACCTTATAACATCCACACACGAATGGCGAGTCTCTTTTCCTAGGTATATGGTTAACAAAATACCAACATGGGGTACCTTGCTTTCAAATAATTCCCTCGGACGTTTCAACCAATAGTTATATTTTCAAAAATGGAAATCCATTCATAGTAATTCCTATTAATTAGGTTTTAATCCATTCAACCAACTAAAGTAGCTTTTATGCTATATTGGATTAGAACGAAATTAAGAGGTTTATTATAAATAGATTTCTCACTTGAAAAAGGTAACTAATGATTCATGCAAAAAACAAGCCCATGGTTAATTTATTCTTAGTGTAAACTAGGCCCACAATTGATTTTTGGTATTTCATAATTGACTTAAATAATTTGCAAGCTCTTTGTAAGAAAAGGTTGGGTGAAAATAGTTTTGTTTCTAAGCCCATTGTAATAGATTTTAGAAAAATGGATTTTGGGCTTAGTATTTGGTCCATGGGCCAAAGAATTTTTGATTTGTTTTTAGAAAAGCCATATGTCCAAAGGCCATCTTGAAAAATTTTGAAAATAGCTTTGGTCTTTGGGATTTTAAAGAAAAAATTTATTTTGAGCGCACAATATACTTAGGTCATATTAGAAAAAGAGCAAACCAAATAACCCATCATTTAAGCCAAGATAAATTAACCATAGTCAAACAACATGCATTTGGGGTAAAACCTAAGGAAAGTAACTAGGCCAATTACATGAGCTTTAGTCTTTGGGTAAAAAGGCTTAGGTTCCCATAGCAAGTATATACCAAAAGGTATGAGGCTATGAGTGGTTATGCCATGCTCGATCTCCATACCTTGAGTGAAAGTATGGTATCCCTTATATAACATAACACGGGTAACACGGGCGTCCTAACACACGCACACGATGCAATCTAGGATGATGCAATGGATAATATCATTAAAAGAAAGAATAGAATAACATAAAGACCAATGGAATCAACTTCTCTTATCCTTAGTGGAGTCGCCACTATGAATGGGGATTTTTGCCCCCACTCCCAGTGGAATGGTTCTTGTGACTTCGGCACTGTTTAGGCTCGGAGCCTTAGAGAACACGGACCTAAGCCCGGAGAAAATGGAGTTGCCACCCGGATGGGCCGGGAAAAAGAAAGGGGTGGATGACTCAATTTCTAAGGAATCCCCAACCCCCTAATGGGTTTGAAAAGTTGGGTACGTGTGGGGAAGGTGATAAATGGCCCAGCACCCCCACAATGCCCGGTTCATTGGAACTGGCCTCCTTTACAGGTCTTAATATTATAAAATTCTTAACTATAATAATATTATCCATATTACACACAATAATTAAAAGAAAGCATCATTATATTAAAATCAAAGCAATGTCCAAACAAAGCAAATAATGGACACCCATCCAAGGATGGAAACATGTCCTTACATCGCATGCCTAAATAGGACATCCACCGAAAGGTAGAAACATGCCCTTTACATTGGTTCTAAAATAGAAAAGCAAATTAAATTACATGATATTTAACTAATGAGGTACCCACCAAGTGGAAACATACCTCTTACAACATTTGGAAATCTAAATAAATTGATAAAAGTAAGTAACTATTCAAAATAAATGAATCATTCATCAAAGGTATTAAATATCTATACGAAGTAAACATCCATCCATGATAAATAAAATAAACCAAGCATTGAACTTAAATAAATTAAAGCATATAAAATAAATCAAAGCATGTCAAATATAAAATTGAATAAGACAAACAAAATTCTAAATTATGGCTACTGTGACTTTTTTATGGAATTAAAATAGATTGAGGTTTTATGTTTTAAAAGGTTGGTATGACTCTTTAATTAAACAAATTAAGGTTTGATTGGTGAAATCATGAAACTAGGGTTTTAGACATTTTAAAATACTTTTGATTCATGGTTTTAAATGGTGATTTCAAGCTTACTGTGTAAATTTGAAATATTTATGTTTTTATAGTTTTTTAATGTTTTAAAGGATTAAGGTTTAGAAAAAGTTAGGGTTTAAGGATTTAAAGGAGTTAGAGTTTACTATTTTAGGTTTAGAAGTTGAATTTGAGTTTAGTATTTTAGAATTTAGGGTTTCTGTGATGCATGATTTTTAGGATTTGGAAAAAGTAATTGAATATTTTATGGAATTTTATGAAAATAAACCAACAATTTGAAGTTTACGTAAATAGAAAAGATATTTTATAAGGCTTTTAATTAGGGTTTTAAGATTTTAAGGAAGTAAAAATAACAATTTTAAGCCTTTTGGAAAATAAACCAACGAAATAAGGTTTTTTGACTTTAGAAAAACTAAATTAAAGTTCTAAGGTTGTTTATTTTGAAAGACACAATTTCATAGTTTAGCTACTGTGTAAAATATAAAGAAATTAGAATTTCATACCTTATTTTGTAAGTTGCACCAAAATTGCTTCTTGGATAACAAGCTCCAAAAGACCAGTCTTTTTGCCTTTTTGAATCCCTTAAATCGTGTTTCTGCATTCAAGCTTTTCCTTTACGGATTTGGATTTCCCACCTACTATCCAATTTTTCTTTTTTCGGCCCCCTTTTTTTTGTGTTTAGTCCATATTTATAGAAATTTTATATCCTTCATTCCTAATTATTCACGAAATCTTTATTGAATAAGAAAAGGAAACCAAAACCTAATTGTATTAGGTTTCGGAAAATTTGCTTGAAAAATTTCGCTAGCAAAAAAATCTGCCGCAGCGCGCGCAGAACGGGCCCATAAGCCATTTCTCCCGCAGGAAATTCCTGCTCGGCGATGATTTTTTCGTCGCCGATTTTTTTGTTATTTTTGTTATTTTTTATTATTTTTGAATTTTTATTCATTTTACCATTTTTTACTAAAATAAATATTAAAATTAATTAAGATACCATAAAAATTATTTTGGACTAACTAAAATATATTGGACAACACAAAAATTATTTTAGACTAATTAAAATATATTGGACAGGACCGGGTCAAAAATTAAGGGTCTACATCGTGATTACAACATTATTAACAAAGATAAACATTCTATAATACATTCATATTTTTCACACAATTTTGCAAACACTTACATCATACTTTGCTCATTTTCATTAAATTTCATTTAATCTTTTGCTCACATATACTGATTTCAAAACCCTAGATCTGGGCAACATATCACTAATAGCAAGTAAATGTCCACTATAAAGAATATGGCTAATGACCCACTAATAGCATCATTTGCTCGCTATCACAAATGACACAATGTCTCTACTAACGGCACAAATGCCCATTATCACTAATGACACAAAGTGTCCAATAATGGCTCAAAGTGCCCACTAATACTATAGATGGCCACCCACTCTGACTAACCATACAATCCGATAACTAGGTTTTTCATCAGTACATTGAGCATTTAAATTATTTTTCTCATTTCAATCAATTTTCTCAATTATGTAAATATTTATTAAAACATATTCAACAAACATATTTTAAACAATCATTCTAATTCTAAAACCTTAGAATTTCTTAGTACTAAATCTCCATAAACAAAATTATACAAATTTAAACATAAGTCTTAGGCTCATACATAAATTTATATTTAAAGTTTCATATTTTTCTAAGTTCCTTTAATATGTTTAACAATTATGTTTTTCCAAACCTATATATTTTGTTTTTAAAATCACTTTACTGGCTGTACCTATCTTTCAATTTTATTTAGGTAATGAATCTTTATAAAAATTTATGAAATTTTAACCATACAACGCAAACATATATAGGAATTTTTAATTAAAAGTTTAGAATTTTATACACTTATTTACCTCATTTTCAAATTGTGTTTAATTAACCTTATAGATTATAGTTTTTCAATAATTATTTTGGCCATTTAACATTTGATTTTATTTTCATAATTAAACATTTATAAAAATTCATGAAATTTTACCATATGTCTTAAACATAAATATGATCTTATATATAAAATTTCGGACTTTTTTGGATTATTTTACTATGGTTTCAAATTAAGTTTTACAAACCTTAAAACTTTGGCTCTAATGGTACAGTCATGGAAGCTTGTATTCTTTTATTTTATTTTTCATACTAAATCTTCTTTAAAAATTATGAAATTTTATACAACATCTACTAACACATATGTAAGCTTCAAAATAAAATTTCATGCCATTGAACCTTTCTAGGTTAGTCTAAAAATTCTGACAAAATAAACTTCATAATTAATTCAATGAACATGGTTCAATTAGCTTCCATAAGCATTAAAAATCAAAAGAAAATTAAATAATAGCAAAATATTAACACACAAGCACAAAACTCTTACATAGTAGCGATTTCCCTTTCTTCCTTAATTTTTCTTGAATTTTTGTTGGTGATCTTAATATTTCTCACATAAACTAGTGAATTCTCTCAAACTTTTGAGTTAGAATTGAAATCCTTTTAATTTTCTAATAAGATGATGGAAAAAGAAGGAAGAAAGAAATATGATGGAGCACATGAGAGTGTATGGTGGTGGATGGGAAAAAGAAGAAGAAAATTCAAGTTTAATGTATATATTATATATTATTTAGGTTTTTATGCTATGTGATGCTCATATCGAAACATCGGTATACCTACTTTCATAAATTATTTCTAATTCAATTTCTAATTTCATAAAATAGTAAAAGTAATTTCTTTAATTAATTTAAAGATCTATTATCCATATTTCACATCTCAATTTAAATAAAAATCTAATTCTATGATCAAAAGGATATTTCTATAAGATTTTTCCATATAAAGATTCTTCTGCAAAGCCACCGATTAAGTCTATATCTAAATTTAATTTTTAACTTTTAAGACTTAACTAACTCTATTTTCAATCTATTTTGAATATTTGAGTCATTCTATATAATAGACAACCTCATATTGGTATAATTTTAAAAGTCACTGCTTAAAAATTTCAAATATTATAACTCTCTCCCTAGGTGTAGGGATTTTTACCCCCACTCCCAGTGGAATGGTTCTTGCGACTTTGGCATTGTTAGGCTCAGGGCCTTAGAGAACACGATCCTAAACTCAGAGAAAATGGAGTGACCACTCAGACGGGCTGGGAAAAGAAAGGGATGGATGACTCAATTCCTAAGGAATCCCCAGCCCTCTAATAGGTTCAAAAAGTTGGGTACGCGTGGGGAAGGTGAGAATGACCCAACACACTCACAGTGCCCAGTTTACTGAAACCGACCTCCTTTTTAGGTATAGATATTATAATATTCTTAATTATTATGATATTATCCATCCTATAGATGATAATTAAAATAAAACACCATTGCATTAACATCAAAAGTAATGTTTACATAAAATAAATAAATGGACGCCCATCCAAAGATGAAAACATGCCCTTACAATTCAAATCCAATGTCTAAAACTAAATAAATAGGATACCCACCAAGAGGTGGAAACATATCCTTTTACATTAATCCAAAATTATTAAACATTAAATTAAATTACATAAATAAAAAAATTGAGGCACACACAAAGTGAAAATGTGCCTTTTACAAATTCAAGAAATCAAATGAATAATTAGTTAAGCAAATAAAATCATTCAAGCATAATAATTAAAACAAAACATCCATCATAAAGTAAAATAAACCATCCATCATATAACAAATAGAAAACCAAATAAATAATTAAAACAAGGTTTAAACCACCAAGTAAATAAAATTAAGTCTTGATCAAATCGACCAGAGTGTGATCCAAGTTCTTGCAGAGCGATGGCTGGACACAACCCATACTTTCCATTTGCCCATTGGAGAGATGACGATTGGTCCAGTCGACTTTGCTACTATAACTGGCCTCCGATATGATGGGACCCCTGTCCCCCTGACCAGTAATGTTTTAAAGGAAGAGGAAATCCGTCAATTGATTGGTTAAGCCCTGATATAAAGGACCATACAATATTAGATATGAGCCCATCCGAGAGTATTGGATAAAGTGTTCATGACTCATACAAGGTGAGAGGGCGAAGCAATATACCTGGGGATTTCTCTTATACCTGTTGGGGGCAACCATTTAGGGCAGCACTGAATCTGCCATCCACTTATCCGTGCTATGTGCCCTTTCTGACTTGGGTCGTGTACCTTCGTATACATGGAAAGAAGCCAACCTTGCTTGTCTATATCACAACTTTAATGCACTTTATAGGAACAAAAGGTCTTTTATTGGTCTTGCAACCATCACTGAGGTATTGCCTTCTTTAAGACTTTTAATACCAAAGATAGATGTGAATTTCTTTTCTATGCACAGGTCTGGGCATATGAGTAAAAATTTGTGAGGGTCCCCAATACTACATGGCCATGGGTTGGGTATCCAAAGCTAGGTGCCTGGGAGTCACCATGTTCACACTCATCACTTCCATATTAGTTTCCTAACATGGGACCAAGTAAGAAAAATATTAATATTATCATTAAACTTATGATAAACAACTTACCTATTTGCTTTTTCACAGGTGGACGTGTCCTGGTGGAAAGCTGAAGAAAGGAACAGTTGGACTAGATGCATGACTGATGCATTGCCCGTGTATGATTCCCATCGGATTATTACTAGTCCAATTTGTTGTGGCTGGTTTCTTGGTGAAAGGGTACATAACTGGTTCCTTAGACCCAACCAAAGGAGAATACCAGTTGACATCCCAGGATTTATGCTGAACACTATATCAATGCCGGAGCCTTATTGGAGCCGATCCCACAATGGCTTCGATATTAGAGATTTCCTGCTTTCATCGGATTTGCCATATGCCCAATTTATTTGAGATCAGTTGCTAAATTTTGAAGTATCACTTATTGGTGTTCCCTGGCTTCCTAGAGGTGAAGAAGAAGAAATAGAAGTGAACGAAGATGAGGAGGAAGATGATGAGAAAGATTAGGAGGAAGAAAGTGAGCCGTCTTCCCATTTTCACGGAGATCTCAGAGCGAGCACTTCTTAGGTATGTATCATCTCATCATTGTAGTTATTTCTTCCTAATTTGTGCTGACCATTTGCATGACTACTTCAGTCTCCCTAGTCATGGAGCTACCTCTCTGTATGATACTCCGATACAGTGGTAGTTTTCTCCATTTGCTCCTTCTTACTTAGATATGTCATCATATATGCAGGGTTTAATCTAAATTACCTGGTCTATCATCCTATTCTATAACGATAATGCTTGTATGTATGCATTAAAATGTATGGATTTACCCTTTCCTTGTCTAGCTCACAGAGAAAGTTTGAGGAGTAAAACAAAAAGCTTTTGGAAGAGTTAGCCACCAGTCACCGACACGCTGCCAATTTTGAAGAATTATACCAATAAGAGGCACAGGACTTCTGATACTTTCGATTTTAGGGAATGAGGGATCTAAATTCTTCTTCATCAAGGGGGCCCCGGATTGATATCCATGATATGCCTCCTCCTTTTTCAAGTGACAACAGAATCGACTTTCAAGGCAATAGCAATTCAGGCACTTCTTCCTCAAGTGGACATTGGACAGATAATATGCCCCTCTTCTAACAGACAATGACTTTCTTAGGGATTTGTTCGATTATGCACTGCCTACTTCTTCGCAGTGACTGGCTTGTTAAAACTTAAATCCAATAATATAAAAACTTGTAAAAATAATAATAATAATAATAATAATAATAATAATAACAATAATAATAACTTTACTGGTGCTTTGACTTTTTTTAACTTTACCTTTGCTTTTCTGTAGATTTTTTTTATATATGTACGTACACAGTAGCACATAACAAATCCAAACTTGGATTCATCATGGATTAAAGTTTGCAAAAACCCTAAGATATTCAGCATTCTAATTTCCACCCAACCCAAAGTCCATTCCTTGCACTTTTTGAATTTAAATCAATGCTCTTTCCTTGTGAGCCTCAGTCCATAAACCAAAACTCATATAAATCAAGTCCCATTTTAGCAACCATGTCACAATTCTAGACTACATCAAAAACATACTCACATTATACTAATTTCATTGCAGCAACAAAAATAATTTCAGCAATCTATCAACACTTCCTTATAAATCCAAATCAAACTTAATTGTTATGCTTTTTCAAGATGATAGAAGCTAATTTGAAAAAGATCAAGAATTTATTCAAAATGATCAAAGCTACACATTGAGAAAAGCAATCATGGTCTCAACTCACTGTCTTGAAATGCTTCAAAAATATCAAATTAGACCAATCATTCTTACATGCCATGGCTTCATTTTGGGACGTGAAAACTTGGACTTTTAAGATCAACAACTTTGAAATATGTCCTATGGTTGAAGAATTTGAAGCCATCCTTGGATACCCAAGCAACCAGCCAATGGTGTTACCTATGCTAACTTCCAAAACTCAACAAAAGATGCAAATGTTGTTTCAACTCTCAAAGTCTGAAATTCTACAATTAACTAGAGGTGAGAAACTTCTGCTCGGTCCCTTGATCGATTTTTGCACTTCTCATTTGGCTTAGACCAAAGCTTGGGAACACATGTTCTGTCTATGTTTGCTTGGCCAATTCTTGCTTGTTTCTACTGACGGTGTCATTGATCCATAAGTTCTAGATATCATGGATCAAATGAAAGGAGGATTGTTGCCAATACTCGTAATCTTAGCTGAAATCCTAATTGGGTTGGACAAATTCAAAATAGATTCTTCAAAAATATTGGCTGGAAGTCCTTTGCTACTTCAAGTAATTACCTAAACTGCCCTTGCAGGTTTTCAATTTAGGCTTTTATTTTTATTGCTCTAATTTTTGCCTAGCCTACCCTTATAGATTTTCGAAACTAGTGAGCTGTCCTAATTTGTTCCTAGGCCACCCTTATGGGTTTTTAACCTAGCGAACTTTTTGTTTAAATATTGGTTCTAATTTTTGTCTAGACCTCCCTTGTGGGTTTTAGGATCTAGAGAACTGCTCTAATTTTTGCTTAGGCCACCCTTGCGGGTTTTCAACCTAACGGGCTCTTTTTTTTATAAGTATGGCTATCCCTTTTTATAGATCTGGCTACAAGAGTGCCTCTGCTTACTCAACACCCCCTCTGTGGACTTGACCAAATATCTACCATGACATCATTTGCAAGGAAATTGCTCAGTCCTGCTTCTTCATATGCTAACTGGATTGACTTGATTCTCTCACGAGCTGTGATTAACATTTATTGGTTGGTAACTTGGTGGAGGATTTCCCATGTTACTATTCAGACTTATTTGATGTATGTCTTTCTTACTACTCTTTATCAAGGAACTTGCTATGATCCTCATCAACTTGACCGCTAGTATGGGGCAGAGCCTCGAGGTTCTGAGTTCACACCTGATTTGGACATGCCTCATCTGACTAAAGCTTTCTTGGATCGATTGAAGCAAAGTTGGCCTGCATGCTACACTTATCATATGCCATAGACTTTATATTTGTCAATCATTAGGAAAATAATGTTAAGATGAACAATAATGATTAATAAAAGATGCTTTCTTTCCCTTTATAACTCCGCATAACCTTTTGCTATTGTGATATTTATTTTACCTTTTAACAGAAAATTCAAAATAGTGCACATACAACAATTTTAAAATCAACTATGTTTATTAAATTAGGGAAAAACCAAAAACATTAAGCCAACATACACAAAATTACTCTTGTCGCCAACCAGCCCTTTCAGATTTTCTAATTGATAATTTTCACTCATTTAGCCCTAATTTTTGCCTAGTCTACCCATTTGGGTTTGCGGAACTACTGGACTGCTCTAACTTTTGCCTAGGCTGCCCTCTCAGGTTTTTAACCTAGCAAGCTTTTTTTTATTTCGAATAAAAAACCTCTTACTTATGTCAATATTTTCTGGCTCACTAAATTTATTCCCATCCATGTCTGACAACTTGACCGATCCCTTACTCATGACATGTTTTACAACATTCAGCCCTTCCCAACTAGGTCTAAACTTCCCTCTTGGGTCAAAGACATTGGGTTTGCATTAATTCAAGACTAAGTCACCAACTTTAAGCTTTCTGACCTTAACCCTTCTATTGTAAGCCCAAGTTATTTTTCTTTGATACAATTGGCAATGATACAATGCCTTAAAGCTTTTTTCTTCTAATAAGGACAGTTATGCATATCTGCTTGCTACCCAATCCATCTCAGGCAATTCAGCTTTCAGGACTACACATAGCGATTTGATCTCAATCTCTATTCGTAACATAGCTTCCATCCTATAAACCAAGGAAAATGACATCATTTTAGTCGGAGTTCGCACACTGGTCCTATAACCCCACAAAGCAAAAGGTAGCACTTTCGACCAATACCTGTATGTCTTGGTCATCTTAGACAGAATCTGCATAATCATTTTGTTATTTGCTTCCACTACACCATTAGCCTTCGGTCTATAAGGCAAAGACCGGTGATGGCAAATCTGGTACTTTGAGAATAAATCCTTAGTTGCTCCTTGAAATTGCACCCCATTATTCGATATCACATTATGCGGGACCGCATATCTGCAGATGATGTTCTTTTTAATAAACCTAGCCATTTGTCTTACCCCCGGCTTATTGAAAGACTCAGCTTCAACCCATTTTAAAAAATAATCAACTGCTACTACAATGAACTGGTGACCGTTTGAAGCCGTTGGATGTATCTCCCTAATAATGTCAATTCCCCAGGTTGCAAAAGGCCAGGGAGAAGACATAGAATGTAGTTCTTTAGTAGGCAAGTGATTCAAATTCCTGTGCATCTGGCACTGCTAACATCTTGTCATAAAATTAATACAATCTTTTTCCATAGTCATCCAATAATAGCCTTGTCAGATAATCTTTTTAACCAGGGCCAATCCATTCATGTGGGTCCATAACTTTCAGCCTGTATCTCGGACATGATCTGCTCAACTTCAGACATCTTTAAGCATCTTAAATGCAATCCATCAGGCAATCTTTGATACAATTCCCTCTGAAAGTTGATGTATTGCAAGGACCAGCACCTTTTAGCTCTTTTTTCTTCTTTTGTTGTATCTTGAGGGTACTCCCTACTTTCTAAAAATAGTCTAATGGTGCCATACAACACATCATGGTCTGTATCAATTTTCATAACTATTTTGTATTCATAACAAGGTGTCGATGAACTAGTCAAAATTAGAGGCTTAAGAAATAACTTAACAAGATCTTCCCATACCGAAGCCAACGTGGCTTGGGCAACGACCATCTGGTTTTCCTCCCTTGGCAGGTGTATAAATCTACAATCCTTGAAATTCTTCTTCATCAGGGTCAAATAATCATGGTATGGTTTCAATTTTTCTTCCTTCAACTCCCACTCTCCATTTACTTGTGATACCACTAGTAAAGAATCTCCAAAAACATGCACCTTATCCACTTTCATGATCATCAAGGTCCCCAGGCCAAAAAATGCAAGCTTCGTACTCGACCATGTTGTTGGTTGCGCTAAACTTCAACTTCATGGTTAAAGGGATGAGCTCCCCTTTTGGCGATTCCAAAATTACTCCTAGAGTAGTACCTTTTTTGTTTAGTACTCCATCAAAGTACATTTTCCACCTTTGTACCTCTATGGCATCTAAATGTTCATCGAGAAATTCCAAGACCACTTCCTCACTATCCGACAATGGTTGTTGGGCTAGGAATTCTACTACTACTCTTCCTTTAATGGTTTTCCAATTTATATATTCAATCTCAAACCCTTCTAAAATGATCAACCATCTGCCATATTTCCAATCAACAAAGGTGTTTCCCTTACATACTTTAATGGATCCATCCTGGAGATTGCTTGCATAGTATAAGACTGGAAGTAATGCTGCAACTTCTTAGATGACCACACCACGGCTATCCATGTCTTTTCAATGATACTATACTTGATTTCATAAGGCAGGAGCTTCCTGCTTAAGTAGTAAATTTCATACTCAACCCATAATTCATTTTTTTGGGCGAGCATCGCTCCTATAGATTCTTCTTCTATTGCTAAGTATAGTAACAAAGGTCTACCGGGCTTAGGTGGATTTAAAATAGGTGGATTCAATAAATATTCCTTAATATGCTTAAAAGACTTTTGACATTCATTATTCCACATGACTGGCTAGTTCTTTTTAAGTAATTTAAAGATCGGTTCATAGATCGTGGTAAGCTTCGCGATGAATCTGCTAATGTATTGTAACCTGCCAATAAACCCCCAAACTTCCTTCTCTATCTTAGGGGCCAACATATCTCAAATTGCCTTAGCTTTATTAGGGTCAATCTCAATGCCAGTTGGACCAATAACATGCCCTAATAACTTGCCTGAAGTAACCCCAAATATGCACTTCTTTAGGTTCAACCTTAGATTGTACTTTACTGCCCTCTCAAAGAATAATTCTAAATTTTGAAAATGCTACTCTCGTGTATCTGACTTCACCATCATATCATCCACATAGACCTTGACTTCTTTGTGCATCATGTCATGAAACAAAGTGGTAGCCATCCTCTGGTAGGTTTCCTCAGCATTCTTTAACCCAAAAGGGATCACCCTATAGCAAAATATACCCCATGTAGTAATGAAGGCAATTTTAGCTTTATCCTCTTGGGCCATTAACACTTGATTGTATCCAAAAAAAAATCTATCTACGATCGAATGTAGCATGCTAGAGGTTGCACTATCAATAAGGACATCTATATGGGGTAAAAGAAAATAATCTTTAGGGTATGCTTTGTTCAAATCCCGATAGTCTACACAAATCCTAATTCTTCCATCTTTCTTTGGCATGTGAACTATATTAGCTAACCACTCTAGATAGTATATCACCTTAAGGAACTTAACTTGTATTTTCTTAGTGACCTCTTCTTTAACAAACTCTGCCCATTCTGACCATAATTGTCTAAGCTTTTGTTTGACAGGTTTCATGTGAGTGTAGGTAGGAATCAAGTGCTTGGCTATGTCTCGATCAATCCCAGGCATATCCTCATAAGACCAAGCAAAGACTTCTTCATATTTCTTAAATATTTTTTCAAATCTCTCTCTCTCTTTAGGAGTAAGGTCGGATGCTATGCTAATATTTTTAGGATTATTGGTTGTTCCAAATTTAATGATTGTGTATCAACAGAGTTAATATTAAAAATGCTTATGTAACCGCTACTTAAATGTATGCAACCATTAGAAAAACATCACACAAGTAAGAAAAATCATACTTTATTGCATTCATTTTGAAAAAAAGAAAACATCATCATCCTCATACAAAATAGACAAATTAAAATCAAAATAAAAATCAGTGTTCTCAAAATCATAAACTAAAACATCTTCAAATTTTTCTTCAACTAAATTCACAATTTCCTCTGGAGTCTTCTGAACTTTTATGATAGCCTCCTTCTTTTCTTGTAGATTAGGCTCCTTGTCAGCTTGCAAGATGAGCTCTTTCTTCATCTGTTCCACCAGTTTAGCAACATTAGCAAAAATCTCAAAACCCATGATCTACTTTCCCATGAACATGAGTGGCTCTAGCATTCCTTGGAGTGGTCCCATGTCGGAGCTTTGGCAAAGACCTCTTCAAGTGGTGGGAATCTCATCTTCTCATTCTTCTTCGGCCAAACATCTTTGTTAGCTTCATCATATCCTAACCCTTTCTTAGTAGTTTGAGTCTTGAAGATTGGAAGCTTCATCACACTTGTCTTACCCTTCCCAAGACCAACGCTAGGTAGGTAGTTCATGTTTTTCATCATAGACAAGACCTTGGGATCTACCAGTTCATCATCAGAAATTACTGCTACTTGGTATCCATTGAGGGCCTCTCAACCATCAGAGCATTTACCACTTCATTGTCCTCAGCTTTGATGACCACGTCTCATCCCCATTTATGAACTTGATCTTTTGATGGAGTGTGAAAGGAACTCCACTAAAAGGATGAAACTAGGGTCATCTCAATAGTAATGCAAAAATTACAGGGATATCTAAGACTACAAATTCAACCATGGATTCAATGGTACTAGTCCTCACAACAGCTTTGAAGGTTCCTTCAGCATGCCTCTTGGTATTATCGTAAGCCCTGATTGTTACCTCGGTTGGGCTTAAATCCCTTGTCGACATGGCAAGCTTTGGCAAGATCTTGAGTGGACAAACATTTATGGTGGACCCATCATCAACCTTCACACATGGAGTCCTTTTCCCTTTGACCTCCACCTTCATAAACAGTAGGTGGATGTGGTCTCTCCCTTCCTCTGGCAAATCAGCATATGAAAACAGCACCATGTTCACATCAATCTTGTTCTACTTCTGAACATGCTCACATTTTATAACTCCTTCAACTTTCACAAAATTAACTAGCTCCTCTGGTGTTATAGAAGTGGAAAATTAGCATGTTAGCCATAGACTTGGCCACTGTTCTTGATGCTTTTTGGATGTAGCTAGCAAATCCCATATGCTAATACTAGCTTGTGTTCTCTTCAACTACTTAAGAACAACATCATCTTCTTCTTCTTCTTTGTTCCTAATTTTAACATCCTTTTCCCTTGTCAGCTTCCACTTCCTTTGGCAGTGGCCTTGTATAAGGCTTACCCGATCGAGTATTCATCACCTCATCTTCTTCAGGTTCGGACCAGGCCCATTCTTTCTTCTTAGGGTTAGAATCATCATCACTATCAGTTGAGTCCCAAAATTTGTTCACCACACAAATAGCTACTTCTTTTCCAACTACAACTTGCTTCTTCTTGCTAAACACCACTTCTTCTTTGACTGCTTCATCACCTACATCTTGAAAAGAAGACATGACAAATTTTTCATTTAAACCTCCCCCAATCATGAAGGTCTCTGGTGGTGGCACCATGTTGAACCTTGGCAGTAAATTATCCTTTGTGCTTAGCTTGTTAGGTTAGGACAACTTTCCACTATCAATCAAGTTTTGAATTTCATGTCTCAATCTCAAGCACTTTTTCGTCTCATGCCCTTGCATCTGGTGAAATTGGCAAAATGCCTTTGCATCAAAATTAGGTGGCAAATGATTTGGCAATGGGCGTGGAGCTAATGGATGTAACAACCCCTTTTTTTGCAGTTTATTGAAGACCTAATACAAAGATTTATGCAATTCTAAAAACTGTCTTCTACCCCCTTGACTAGTTGCATTAACATCGATCGCCTTTTGCATGCTTTGGTTTCTAGACTAGTAATTTCCTTTGTTATTTCTTCTTGCAGAAAAGCAATTCTTCTCCCTCTTCCACTCTTTAATTTGTAAACTAGCTTGAAGAAGATTCTTGAAATCCTGAATGAGTGTGTGAGACATCCTTTCACAAAGGCTAGGCAACACCCGTCTTATAATCATCCTAATCTGATCAGATTCATCATGCCTTTTCTTGAACAACGCTACCTTATTTCTCCACCTCTTCACATAATCAACAAAATTTGTATGTGATTTCTACCTTATTGATTCAACTTTCATCAAAGAGACCTCCAATTTAGCATTTGTAACCAAATTATTGGATGAAAGCCTTGTATAACAAATCCTAGTTCTTTTAAGTACTATATTCTAAGGTGTTGAACCAATTCTGCACAACTAGATCCAACGAAAGCATCAAGTACCTAAGAGTTTGACCCTTAGTAGCTCAGGCATACTGCATAGCTGTGATATACTATTTCACATGAAGATGAGGGTTGCCAGTTCCATCAAATTTAGCAAATGATAGCATCTTGAACTTGTAAGGGACCTCATCATCTTAATCAAAAAGCTTGTCTACTTCTAACATTTCTTCAGTTTTTAGCTTCTTCTCAAACTTCTTCTCAAAGTTCGTAATTATTTTCTCAACATCAGAAGTCTTGGTCCTTTCAATAGCTGATTTATCCAGAACCCTTGGCTCCTTCTTATCTTATGGATCTTGAAAGTACTGAGCCCAATATTCATCAACATCTATAAACCATCTTGTTATCATCTCAGACTACTTCACCAACCTGCTTTCCTTTTGTCATTCTATTTCTTGGTACTATCAGATACTTCAGCCACATTCCCAAACATTACAGCCATTTGGCTTCTTAAGGTTTCAGCTAGGACCCCCTTTAGCTCTTCCATCTTGGTGTTGACTATATTCTATCATCCTCTTAATTTGTTATGGTTTCATTGCTCTTGGTGAGAAGCTAAGTGAATCGTTACTGGATTTTATGTTGTCGACATAGGTTAGATTATCGTAGGCTCTTGAACTATTATAATCTAGGGCCGTGAGCCAGAAAGGATCAATGATATGAAATACAAATGTATGTATGCATGGATGCACAAGTAACAATCAAACATAGAAAATCAACTCAACATAGTAGGAATGAACCTTCCAACCTTATAACTTCCACACACGAATGGCGAGTCTCTTTACCTAGGTATATGGTCAACAAAATATCAACATGGGATATCTTATTTTGGAAAGAATTCACTCATACGGTTTTAACCAATAGTTGTATTTTCTAATTTAGAAGTTAGACCATGATAACTCCTATTAATTAGGTCTTAATCCATTGGGTCAACAAAAGATAACTTTTGGATTAAAACTAAATTAAAAAGCTTATCATAAATAGATTTCCCCATTTGAAAAAGCAACCAATGATTCATGCCACAAACAAGCACGTGATTAATAAATCTTAGCATGAGCTAGGCCAACAATTGATTTTTAATATTCCATAATTGACCTAATTAGTTGTAAGCCCATTTAAAAGGTTTATTAAAAATGGTTTAGTTTCAAAGCCCATTGAGAAAGATTTATTTCAAAAATGAATTTTGGGCTTTGAGCTTGGGCCATGAGGTGAAAAATATTTTTATTTCGAAGCCCATTGTGAAAAGATTTGTTTGAAAATATATTTGGGCTTTGAACTTGGGCCATGAGGTAAAAAGAATTTTTGACCCATCTTGGAAAAGGTTTTATGTCAAAAGATCATTTTTAAAAAATCTTGAAAATAATTTTGGTCCTTTGGGTTTTAAAAATTATTTTGGGCTTTGAAAATCATTTTGGGCTTATAATATAATTAGGTCATATTAGAAAAATAACAAACCAAATAGGCCATGATTCAAGCTAAGATATATCAAACATAGTCAAAGAGCAAGAATTTGGGTATAAACCTAAGGAAAGTAACTAGGCCAACTACATTGGCTTTTAGTCTTTAGGTTGAAAAGTTTAGGTTCCCATAGCAAATATATACCAAAAGGTATGAGGCTATGAGTAGTTATGTTATGCTTGATCTTCATACCTTGAGTGAAACTATGGTATCCCTTACATAATACAACACGGGTAACACAGGCATCCTAACTCACGCACACAATGCAATCTCAAATGATGCAATGGACAATATCATAATAAAAAAGAATAAAATAATATAAAGACCATCGGAATCATCTTCTCTTATCCTCGGTGGAGTCGCCACTGTGAGCGGGGATTTTTACCCTAACTCCTGATGGAATGGTTCTTGCAAATTCAGCACTGCTAGGCTCAGGGCCTTAGAGAACATGGGCCTAAACCCGAAGAAAATGGAGTCACTACCAAGATGGGCCAAGAAAAGAAAGGGGTGGATGACTTAATTCTGAACGAATCCCCAACCCCCTAATGGGTTCAGAAAGTTGGGTATGCATGGGGAAGGTGAGAATGACCCAGCACCCCTACAATGCTCGATTCATTGGAATTGGCCTCCTTTTCAGGTCTAGATATTAAAATATTCTTAATTATTATAATATTATCCATACTATAAATGATAATTAAAATAAAACATTATTGCATTAACATTAAAATAATGTTTAAGCAAAACAAATAAATGGACACCCATCCGAAGATAGAAACATGCCCTTACAATCCAAATCCAATGTCTAAAATTAAATAAATAGGATACACTCCAAGAGGTGAAAATATGTCCTTTTACATTAATCCAAAATCCTTAAACAATAAATTATATTAGATAAATAAAAAATGAGGCACCCACAAAGTGAAAATGTGCCTTTTAGAAATTCAAGAAATCAAACAAATAATTAATTAAGCAAATTAAACCATTTAAGCATAATAATTAAAATAAAACATCCATCATAAAGTAAAATAAACCATCCATCATATAACAAATAGCAAACCAAATAAATAATTAAAACTAGGTTTTAAACCACTAAGTAAATAAAATTAAGGTTTGAGAAATAAAATTGAGTTTTTATGGGCTACTGAACATTTAGGGAATTTAAAAAGTAAGGTTTGGAAATTAGAAATTAGGGTTTATAAATTTGGTTACTGGATGTTTACTAAATAAGTTTAGAAATCAGGATTTATGTGTTTAAGGCTTAAGAGTTATAGATTAGGGTTTTGGAATCTTGGAAGCTAGGGTTTTGGTTTTAGGGTTTTGTAAATTAAGGTTTGAGTTATAAATTTTGGATTCAAGGTTTGGTTTTAGGTTACTGCATTTAGGGTTTAAGGATTAAGGTTTAAGGGTTTACTGAATAGGTTTAAAGGCTTACTGGATTAGGATTTGGGAAAATTGAGTTTTGATATTTTGAGAACAAATTAAGGTTTATTGGATTAGGATTTTGGTATTTTGGATGGAATAACTTGAAAATGGGGTTACTGGATGAAGAATTTCATAAGAAATTAAAAATTTATTATTTTAGAAAAAAATAGTTTAGGATTTGAGGAAATAAATTAAAGTTTTGGAAAAAATAATTAGGGTTAGGGAATTTATTGAAACATTTTAAGGATTTGGATAAAGACGATTTAGGGTTTTGAGTTTTAAAAAATAGTTTATGGTTTTTTGGATTTAACAAAATAGTTTAAGGTTTTTTTGGGATCTAAGAAAATAGGTTAGAGTTTTGGCAATTACTTTAAATCTTAAGCTACTAGATGATTTAATAGATTGAATTTTGATTTCATAAAATATGCAAGTAAGGTTCTAGCAATTAAACTTTTGTGATTAATTTAATAATTAAAGCAAACAAATCAAAATATAAAAAGCTAACTAGCTATTGTGTGTTTAAACAAATTAGATTTAAGAAACAAAACCTGCATTTGAAGGCTCCACCAAATTAATTATTGACTCCAAGCTGCTGCCTGTATCAATGTTTGATTTTGGTCGAGCCAAGATCAAAGACAGTGATCACTGCCTTTGTTGATGATTGATTGAAAGTTAATTTTTTTTATTAATTATTGTTGCTTTCTTTTTGTTAAAATTGCTCCTCCCTGTTAAATTATTAAGCCTCATTATTTATAGGCAGAAACCATCCCTCTAAAGCCCTAATTGCTTTATTAATCCATCTGTAAAATGAATTCCAGCTTAATTAGGAAATTGAATAGTTGGCCAAAACTCTAAATAAATTAGGGTCATGTCGATTTGGCACGTCCAAATCAACATTTGGAGTGTCCAAATCAATTTGGGCTAGTCTCATGTCAATTTGGAACATCCATCCAAATTGACATGAGCATTGACTCATGTCATTTTGGGCCACCCCAACTTAAACTGTTATAATAATTTTCATTTTTTGGGCCATACATTTTTAATTTGGACCAAATAGATTCGATTTAGGTTTTTATAACCACTCAAATTTATGCCTTGCAAAATCAAATGACTTATTTAAAAAATATATAAACTAAGTTTACATCTTTTAAAGTCAGATCGAATTTATTTTGGCATTCTTTAATTAAGACAGTACCAACTTAGGGATAAAATTAAGGGTCTACACTCCCTCTTAAGAAATTTTATCCTCGAAATTTACCTGTTTAAGGTGTTTGTAATAACTGAGGGTATTATTGGCTCATTATCTCTTCACTTTCCCATGTGGCCTCCTCATTTGAGTGGTTTCTCCATCTTACTTTTACTAAAGGAATGTGTTTATTTCGCAATTCCTTGATTTCTCTAGCTAAGATAGTCACTGGTTCTTCTTCATAACTTAGATCTGGTTGCATTTCGATGGATTATGCTTGTATTACATATGAGCGATCTGATATGTATCTTCTAAGCATTGACACATGAAATATATTATGTATCTTGGTTAATTCTGGAGGTAGTGCTAGTCTATAGGATTCAAGTATCTCGTATGGTCCAATAAATCTAGGACTTAGTTTCCCTCTTTTTCCAAAATGAAGAACTTTCTTTTATGGTGATAATTTCAAAAATACTTTATCCCCCACATTGTATTCAATGTCTCCTCTTTTCAAATTTGCATAAGAATTTTATCTATCTGCTATAACTTTCAGTCGATCCTTTATGAGCTTTACATTTTATCTTTAGTTTATCTAATGAGATCGGGTCGCACAAACTTATTTTCGCTCAATTTAGTACAACAGAGGGGAGTTTACATTTTCTTCCATATAATGCTTCATACAGTGCCATACCAACACATGTCCAGTAGCTGTTGTTAAATGCAAATTCCACTAATGGTACATGTCTATCACAACTTCAAATTCAAAAACACAGCTTCTAAGCATGTCTTCAAGTATTTATATCACCCTTTCTAATTGGCATCAGTTTGTGGATGGAATGCAGTGCTAAAATGGAGTCAAGTACCCAATGCTTTCTGAAAACTATCCTAAAATTTTAAAATTAAGCACAAGTCTTGATCTGATATGATAGACTCTGGAACTTCATGAAGTCTGACTATCTCATTTATATATAGTTCTGCAAGTCTATCTAGTGAGTAGTCAATCCTTATTGGAAGAAAATGGGCTGACTTAGTTAATCTATCAATAGTCACCCAAATTGGATCATGCTTCTTTTGGGTGTTTGGAAGACCAGTCACAAAATCTATAATAACTCTATCCTATTTCCATTTTGGTATTTTTATTGGTTACAAAAGACCTGATGGTACTTGATGTTCTGCTTTGACCTACTGACATACTAAGTATTTGGTTACATACTAGGTAATGTCTCTTTTCATACCATGCCACCAATAGAAAGGCTTCAAATCTTGATATATTTTGTTGATTCCTAGATGCACAGTATATTTAGTATTGTGAGCTTATTCAAGAATACTCTCCTTTAACTCCTTCACATTAGGAACATAAAGTTGATTCTTGAATAATAAACCACCATTTTCCAAAACAACATAATTTGATTTTTCAACTTTGCGCACTTGTTCCATCACTTCTAGCAATTTTTGGTTCTTCTACCATGTATCTATAATCTTCTACTTAAGGGTTGCTTCAATTGATAATTCTATCAACATAACACATTATATTATTTTTGGTTATATATCATTTATATACTATATTTTTTCTATAATTTATTACCTGCTAAAGTCTTTAAACTTAGAGCATCACCTACCACATTAGCTTTTTTAGGATGGTAGTCAATGATACAGTCACAATCTTTAATGGCTAAATACATAATTTGACACTTAACGTTTGCAGCTTTTCCCACTTGGACACTCATCCTTTCAAAACGCTCAATTAGACACCTAACCTTTGCAGATTTTCCCACTTGGACACTCATCCTTTCAAAACGCTCAATTAGACACCTAACCTTTGCAGATTTTCCCACTTGGACACTCATCGCTTCTCTTTTGGGTGCCTGACATCTGTAAAAGTTAGGTGTCTAATTGAGCATTTTAAAATGATGAGTGTCCAAGTGGGAAAATCTGCAAAGGTTAGGTGTCTAATTGAGCGTTTTGAAAGGATGAGTGTCCAAGTGGGAAAAGCTGCAAACGTTAGGTGTCAAATTATGTATTTGGCCAATCTTTAATCAATTTCATCTCCCTTCTTGCCACAAGTTAAGCTCTTTCTGAGTAGACAAATATTTCAAGCTTTTATTATCAGTGTAAATATAGCATTTTTTGCCATACAAGTAGTGCCGCTAGATTTTTAGAGCAAATACAATAGTTGTGAGCTATAGATCATGTGTGGGATAATTCAACTCATGTGGGTTCAACTGCCTAGAAGCATAAACAATCACTTTGCCTTCCTACAACCACACATAACTAAGTCCTTATTAAGAAGCATTACTGTAAATCACATAATATTTTCCTGGGTTTGGTTGTGTCAAAATAGGTGCTTCTATCAACATAGCTTTTAACTATTCAAAGCTAGATTTTCATTGCTCATCCCATTTAAATTTGGTCTCCTTTCTAAGTAGTTTAGTCAGTGGAAGTACTATCTTAGAAAACCCATGTACAAATCTCCTGTAGTAACTAGCAAAATTAAGAAAACTTCAAACTTTCATCAAATTCTTTGATAGTTGCCACTTTAGAATAGTTTCTATTTTACTATGATCTACATGAATACCTTCAGTTGATACCACGTGCCCTAGAAATGTTACCTCGGTCAACAAAAATTCACATTTTGACAACTTGGCATATAATTTATTATCTCTCAATTTACCAACAACAACATCTGGAGAATCCTAATCCTCCACAGTTTTCATGGCATAAGTCGTGGCTAGAGCTCTACCCCATGTCTGAGGTCTGTCAACTATCATAGATCCTCTCTATTGAGTAGGACTACCACTAGCTCAGCTGCCTCTGCTTAATTTAATACCCGTCTATGATCTCTGTATAGAATCTTGTTCTTCAACATCAATAATTTCCTTTATCATAGGACAGTCTCTAATCTTGTGCTCCTTGGAGCCACATTTTAGACAAGCCCCACCTCATTACCAATAAACATCTCTAGCATGTCTCTTGCCATAATGCTGGCAAGATGTGAAAACTACTCATGAAGACATACATGCCTACAGAAGTAGTGAGCCCAACCACTTGAGGCCTTTGAGAACCAATCCCAAATGTGCATTCCCTTCTGATAGATCCCTATGTTTGTGCTTGTACCTGACCACCTCTCTACTTTTTTTTTACCACCCTGTTACTGGTCACTAATTCTTTCCTCTATTGCTACCTTCTTTTCTACTTGTATTTTGTTTCATTTTCTATAGCCACTACTACATTGACAAGTGTATAAAACTCCTTAATCCTCATTGCCACTAAATAGACACAAATCTGGATATTCAATCCCTGCTCTAATCACTTACATTTCACTTCTTCATATGGAACAAACTCATGAAAATACTTGCTAAAATGAATAAACTACCTTTCATACTCTGAAAAGACAACTATTTCTACTTTAGATATAAAAATTCTCTACATTTCTCTTTTATATAGATTTCACTTATATACTTCTTCTTAAACTCTTCTTAGAAAAATATCCAAGTAATCTTATCTACTGGAGTAGTTTTCACCTTCGTATCACACCAATCATAAGCTTGTTCTTACAGTGAAGAAATTGCACACTCCAACCTCTCTTCATTAGTATAATGGAGAAGGTAAAAAATTTTCATATTCCTCTCCAACTAGTACTCTGCTGTAAAAGATTCATCAGTATCATGAGCTTTAAAATCTTCTTCCCCTAGCTTTCTAATTCTCCCTGGTGGAAATCTTTGAGGTACTAGTGGTTGTTGTGGTGCTTGGGGAACAACCCCTGCAACATGTTTGAGGATCATAAATTGGGGATCCAATGGTGCCTGACCTGCAGAAGGTCCTACAGATTGTTGATTCCCTACACTTGCCTAATTGTGTGGAGATACAACTTCTTTCTCTTGATCTGGATGGGGTCCAGAGGCCATCCTATACCTATAAGCATTTAAAGATCAACAACATCAGAATGCTTATTCATTTATACAAATCACATAGTAATGATAGTTGTATTTTAGTTTTTTTTATAACGCACATATGAGAATTGCCTAAACCAAGCTCTGATACCATCAAATGTAACACCCCTTAACAATCCTGTTAAGAACTATCAAGAGATGCCACACAAAGCTTCTACACCTTTTCATTTAATTCTTAATAAATACTAAAACTAAGGTAAATAAAAATTTCGATAATCTCCCCTAAAATTTGACACTGCCAATATTTTCACCAATGAAAATACAGCCTGTAGAAGAAAGCACTTCCAATATTTCAAATATTTAACCTCAACTTCAATCTCATCAATTCACTAATCAGCATCTATAATTTAATTTAAACTTCCTCATTTATTATCAGTAAGTTTGCATATTAAACATGCACCATAATTTTTCATAATATATTATGAAGTTATATCTCAAAACAAACATTCAAAATACAACTCACAACTACTATATAAAATCTCTAATAACACATAATTATACAACTATCATTTAAAACTTTAACACTGCTATGTGAATTGAATAAAATACATTATACAAAACTTATCACATGACACCTTCTGTGATGCAGTTTATCTAGAGCTATAAAATATCACTCTACTAGATCTAATCTGCGCATCAGAAATAAATGCAACACATTAAGAAATTGCTTAGCAGTACTTGCATACTTATAATTTGCTAATAATTATAACATAAAGAAAATATTTATAATAACAGATAAAAATAAAATCTTCACTTTGATCATAAAGTAAGTTAATAATTAATTTAATCAATTGATTTCAAATTATTTACCTAATTCACAATAAGCTCAAAAATTTAAATTTAATTTAAGGGAAAATAATCACTTTATAATTAGTTATTAAAATATTATTAACTAAGATAAAAGAATATTGACTTTGTAGCTAATGATTAAAATATTATTAACAATGATAATAATTCTATTATACATTCACATTTTTCACACAATTGTGTAAACACTTTCATCACACTTTGCTCAATTTTCATTAAATTTCATTTAATTCTTTTGCTCTCATATACTTATTTCAAAACTCTAGATTTGGGCAATGGGTTACTAATGAAAAGTAAATGCCCATTGTAAAGAATATGGCCAATGACCCACTAATGGCATCAATTACCCACTATTACAAATGACATAAAGTATTCCATTAATGGCACGAATGTCCATCATCAACGGTGATGCAAAGTGTCCAATAATGGCACAAAGTGCCCACTTATACTATAGACATCCACCCCCTCTAGCTAGCCATTCAATCCAATAACTAGGTTTTTCATCAGTAAATTGAGCATTTAAATTATTTTTCTCATTTCAATCAATTTTCTCATTTCAATCAATTTTCTCAATTATATAAATTTTTATTAAAACATATTCACCAAACATATCTTAAACAATCATTCTAATTCTAAAACCTTAAACTTTCTCAGTACTTAATCTCCATAAAAAATAATTATACAGATTTACACAAAAATCTTATGAACCTACATAAATTTATATTTAAAGTTTCATATTTTTCTAAGTTCCTTTACTATGTTTAACAATTATGTTTTTCCAAACCTACTTATTTTGTTTTCACAATAACTTTATTGGCAGTACCCATTTTCCAATTTTATTTAGGCACTAAATATTTATACAAATTTATGAAATTTTAACCATATAATAAAAACATATATAGAAAGGTTTATCTAAAATTTTAGAATTTTATACACTCATTTATGTCATTTTTAAATTATGTTGACTTAGGTCTATAGAATCTGGTTTTATTGTCATTATTCTGACAGTTTAACTTTTTAATTTTATTTTCATAATTAAACCTTAAGAAAATTTATGAAATTTTAACCATATGTCTTAAATGGTTTCCAATTGAGTTTCACAAAGCTTAAAACCATAGCTCTAATGGTTTAATCATGGTAGCTTGTGTTCTTCTATTTTTTTTTCATACTAAATCATCTTTAAAAATTATAAAATTTTACACACCATCTACTAACACACTCTTAAATAAAAGTTCATGCCCATTGAACCTTTCTAGGTTAGTCTAAAAATTCAGACAAAAGAAACTTCATAATTAATTCAATTAATATGGTTCAATTAGCTTCCATAAGCATTAAAAATCAAAAGAAAATTAAATAAGAGAAAAGTATTGATACACAAGCACGAAAAGTATTAATACACAAGCACAAAACTCTTAAAAAGTAGCACTTTCCCTTTCCTCCATAATTTTTCTTAAAGTTTTGGTGGTGATCTTAATACTTCTCACATAAACTAATGAATTCTCTCAAAATTTTGAGCTAGAAATGAAATCCTTTTAAATTTCTTCTAATAAGATGATGGAAAAAGAAGGAAGAAAGAAATATGATGGAGATGATTAAAGTGTATGAAGTAGGTGGGAAAAAGAAGAAGAAAATTCTAGTTTTATGTACATATTATATATTATTTAGGTTTTTATACTATGTGATGCTCATACCGAAACTTCGGTATACCTACTTTCTTAAATCATTTCTAATTTGATTTCTAATTCCATAAAATAGTAAAATTAATTTCTTTAAGTAATTTAAAGATCTATTATCCATATTTCACATCCCAATTAAAAAAAAAAACAATTCTATGATCAAAAAGATATTTCTATAAGATTTTGCCATTTAAAGATTCTTCTGTAGAGATACCGATTAAGTCTATATCTAAATTTAATTTTTAACTTTTCAAATATCTGAGTCACTCTATATATTATACAAAGCCCCATATTGATATAATTTTAAAAGTCACTGCTTAAAAATTTTATACATTACACTTGGGGCTTAAAAGTGTGAATGAATCCCATAACTGCCTCAAGGAAACTTCAATCATGATTTTGTGATTAGAAATGAAAAGATGGGCTTTAGGAGGAAAAAGATGAAGAATGAGCTGATTTCATGTGGAGAAGGGGAAAGATGGGTGTAAATGAACTCAAAAGTCCATGGAAGCCTCTTTATAGAGTTGACATAAGATAATTGTTGAGGAACAAAGGAAATTATTGAGTTTAACATTTTTTATGTCTGCAAAAAACTTTCAAGTTCGACGTACTTTGTGAATTTGACATTTTTCATAGATAGCTTAGCTGAGACAAAGAAAATTATCGAGTTTAACATGTTAATTATTGAATTTGACAATTTTCTTGACATTAAAATTATCAAACTCACCACTCCTTGCACAAGCAAAATCTGGCTATTTTAATCAATATCCACCTATTCATCAAGTCTACATATCAATTGAGAAACATGTCATCAATCAAGTAAGAGCACTTAAAAGCATCATTTCATTTCTATGATGTATACAAGGCTTGCATTCAATTAAACAAAATATCAAAAGAAGCAAACTTATGTGTATATATCAATAAAGCATCCAAAAGTTATATACAATGCCACATGGCCAAAAATAAAGATATAAAATATGTGGCTAAGGAATATCAGCTTAGTTTGAGCCCTCTCTAGGCTTTACAACTATAAAAGGTGAGTTGAAAAGGATAAATATCAAAAGGGTCCTAAGGGGTCACTCATGAACCCCTCTAGGAGAGTTGCAACCTACCCTTCATCACTTGTAGTCTCAGAATTGACTTTGTCGGTTGTTGTCTTAGAACTGACTATGATGACCTCAACCGGTTGTTCTCTAGTATGATTGATGAGATCAACTATGGGAGTAGGGGTAGCTTAGTCTGGAATCTGAGCTATTGCTACTAGCACCACTTAAGCCTCTGATTCTAATCTCTCTAGAGCTTACTCAGTGATCACCCCATCAAGAAATGCCTTGTTGTCCTAAATTCCATGACTAGTCTACCCCCCTAATAGTTTTTCTCACTGTGTTAACCTCATTTCCAACTTCATGGGTGTTGATATGAGTAATATCACCTCTCTCCTCAAGAGAAGCGATAATGGTGCCTCTTGAGTGGCCTTGATCATCATTACCATTATCCTCACCTCTATCGATACCACCTCTATCATCAGTGCCATCCAAACCATCATTAGCATGATCATCATCATCATCATCATCATCACCACCATCACTATCATCTTCATCGTCATCTCTAGGCTTACCTTCTATGGAAGAGCTCCCAGCACCCTTTTTCCCCTCTTTGGCTCTCTCCTCAACTCCTTATCCTCTCTATGATCCTTTATAATAGTATTAATTAGGCTAGGTCTACTTAACTTAGGGATCTCACCAAGTTGCCTCTTTAGATGCTTCGCCTCATGCCTTTGAGAAATGATATCATCATGAATAATGTTATTCCTCTTAGTCATGCTCTCTAAGTGAGCTTACTGATTCCTATCATTTTCTCTCTCAGTCTCATGCTCAGCCTACAAGCCAGAAAATATAGGCATTCATTTGCATTCATTCTTATGCATTTGTAGTGAATAATTACTAAGTTATGTATGAAGAATGGGATCATTTACCTAGAAGAGGCAATCGTGACATCCTGACCTACAATCTGACTCTACAATTCAGAAGGAAAAGGTAAGTGCGAATAAATTATGATTTTTCCAAAATAATAGAAATATTCTTTTATTATATATACTAACCAAAAGCTCAGTGGAGAGGGTTATGAGCTGACTTGTAGCACTATTAAAGAGGTGCAAGAGGTCATCATTAAACTCCTAAGGTACTTGACAAGAACATAAGAAAAGACCGATACCAGAACATGTATTAATTCAAGACAAAAAAAAGCATAGAGCACTTACATGTATGGTGGTTGAAGGCTGCTTCAGAGCTGAAATTCACATTAAGAACTCCCTCTTCCGGCTAGGAGGCTTTCTAACTTAATAGAAGAAGTAAAATGGATGAGGAGGCTACCAAGGCATCTCAAAAATGATAAAAGTAGAGCCAAAAGATGAAGGTTGTTAAGAAGAGCTCGAGGGAGGCATTCAAGTAGAGCAACAAGTCTATTATAAAGTACAACTAAGGCCTCTCCATTATAAGGCTTAGTTAGACTCTCCATTCTCTGAAAAGTTTGGACTAGAAGCTATAAATCACTATAAAAGTCAGAGAATTAATCAACCAAATGTATGACACAAGAATATGATGAAGAACAAGAGGTGAGGGACCAGGTAGGCTCTGCGAATCATCCTTTCTATGATCAAATCTCTCTATAAGATTAGAATCTACAGGTGGGACATTAGCACCTAAAGGGGTAGGCATGACGGGGGCAAGCTACACTGTACATAATCCAGATAAGCAAAGGAATCATCACCATCCTTGAAATTGAATAGCAAATAATCTTCCCCATGTCACCATTTTACATGACCCTCAGATTAATCATGAGGTAAAGAAGGTCCTAGGGATCTTAAATGGAATGTAACATCTTTCAAGCCCCAAATGCTATTTTGAGATGCGCTCTCTCAAGTGCCATACAGAGCAGTAGAGTTCTATGTGAGTCAGGGGAATAGCTCCCAACTTTACAACTACGATACTATTAGGGTTGAGCCCTTAGGAAATGACAAGCCTAAGTCTGAAGAAAAGGAGTTGCCACCTAAAAGATTAGGAAAGAAAGGGGGTGAAGATCCTTAAGCTAGGAATTATTAGGTTTAAAAAGTTGTGTTTACATGGGAAAGGTAGATGAATGGCTTTTGCATTCTATACATTTGGTTCATTGAAACCAGCCTCCTCTTTGGTCCTAACGATATGCCATTTTTAATTATCGATGAATTTTCCAAGTTAAATAACAGTACATAGTGAGACAAAATGTTTACTTGTTATTAATATATGTAAATGCTCATGAGGAAATGTATACAAGATAAAAATGAGCCTATATAGTGGAAACAACCTTTATAACCTCTTCAATAAATACATTATAGTAAAAAAAAAGCCTACCATAAGTTGTTTAAAATTACACCAGTACCGTGCTCTATAACAAATTGTTTAAGAAAAGAAAAATTACAATTACACCATGATCAAATCCTATTAAATTAGTTTTATAACAAATAGAAGATGCGATGAAGTATGAAATGCAACATGACAAAAATAATCATCTCTAATATTTAAATGTCATAGCTCATTCACTCATTAAATGAAACACATATATTCAACATACATGTTGTTATCTTAAATAAGTTCATAAAACAAAAATCCAATATACACATTGCTATCCTAAATGAGTGATTTCTATTATGATTATCATGTGAATAGGTAAATTATATTTCTTTAATTTTACCATGATCATTCAAGTCAATTTGATTTGGTGTTTAACATTTTAAAGGTCACACCACAAGGAGTGATGGGCTCATCTTATGGAGTGGTAAACCCATCACTAATCCAAAGAAGCCTGCCACTAAGGAACACTTTACATTCTAAAGCCACAATGATGATGGAGACACAACTATAATGAATGGGACCATCATTCCTTCTATCGATTTTACTAGAATGGATGACATAACCTTCATATCTACTGCCTCATCTTCCTAACTCTCGCTCATATCTAAATTCTAGTCATAGATATCATATACTATAGTCCATGTTTAAATTTTATAATTAATCCTCCATTATTGATTAACTCATCTTTTTTTTATATCATCTAGATGATTTTTGATAATATGTTCTAGTTTGTTTTTATTAACTGCCTCGTATTATTTTATATGCTTTAGCAAAAAAGAAAGAACGAAATAAACAAAAATGAGAACAAGTATGAGAGGTTAAGAACATGAAATCTTTATTGTCAGTTCCTTCAACTTTAAAGATAGAAACTGTGTAAGGAGCTCATGTGGAGAATCTTTTGCTCCTCATCACAGTTTTCCTCATGATGTCAATGATTAGTTGCCTTTTGTCTCTTCAAAAAACTGACTCAAAACTCACTAACTCGCTCAATTTTGTTATAGCAACATTTTGGTCTCCTTGTTATTTTTTTTTCTCACTTTTTCCCTCCTTATAGGCAAACTAGAAGACATGCCCCTTCACTTTACCTACTATAGCTTCCCTTCTATTGGAAAATGCTTAGATAATGATTATTCTCTACTTACACACCTTTTGAATTCTTCTTTCACAAAAAATGGTGCATGGTCTAGTGCGCTGTCCTAAGTGTAGGCTTATTAGTGATTGGCAGATATAGTAATCATTTAGCGGAGAGACGTGATTGTACCTTCCAGCATGAAAGAGTAACAGCCACGCCAGATCTAGTGGTAAGACTGCCACTACTGGTGGTGAGCACTTCTTAGCTTTTGGCAACTTTTAGGCCTATTCCATCCATCCATTGCCTTTGTAAGAATAAGGCCTAGATTAGTATCTATAGTTTTCCCTCTGATTAAGCAAACTTGGTTTCTTTAGCTAAGCTTAGGAAGAGCATGCTATCTTCCATGAATAGGGTCATCCCTCTTTTCTATCATGAGACTTTTCTATCCTCAGGATGGGCCTTCTACCATTCTATTTTTTATCGAGACCTTATATCTCTTCAATGACTTGACTATTCTAGCTAGGAGGATTTATGTTCTTCATCAGGACTTTCTATCCTTTTACAACTTGACTATTCTAGTCAAGAGAAATTTCCTTGGGCCTTCTGCCACTTGTTTCATCAGGACCTTCTATCCCTTTAATGCCTTGGCTCTTCTAGCTAGGAGGATTTTCTATCCTTAGGGTGGGCCTTCTATCCCCTATTCTTCATCACGAGCTTTTATCCTTTTAAATACTTATCTCTTATAGATGAGAGAATTTTCTACCCTCAGGATGGGCCTTTTACCCCCTATTCTTCATTGGACCTATCTCTTTAGTCACTTGGCTCTTCTAGCTGGAGGATTTTCTATCCTTGGGATGGGCTTTTCTGCCCTGTTCTTCATCAAGACCTTCTATCCCTTTAGTGACCTGTATGTGAAAATTTGTAAACATTTCTGCCTATTTTTTGCTACCCTTCATACTCTTGTCCCTTGCATGAAATCATTTTTTTAAAGAGTTAGAAAAATGTCTTTGAATGCATAAACCTTTGCTCATGTCTTGCATCTTGGTCTGCCTGAAACAGTGACCATCCCGTCACTTCTACCTAGGCATCGCGTCAAAGTCTTGAACAACTTTATCTCACTCCTTCGCCTTTAAATATAAGCATAACTTCTCTTTCAATTTCTTTCTTTTTCACTTATTTAATTTTAATCTTCTTAACTTTCTCAACTTCTTCTCCCTCTTTTTTCACTTCTTCTCATTTCTCTCTTATATGCTCCAATTACCATTGTCCTTACTAAGAACCTTAGCAGTCGTGTCCCTAAAAATGATGAATATGTGCATTTCCCTCATGGTAAAAAGCTCCCCTAGAAGGCCTGATGAGTTGAGTTTGCATGTTGGGGAGCAAATACCTATGGTTGCTGTTCCTCATTACAATTAAGTAATTTTCCTTCTCTCTTAATCTTGCCTTTACTCATTTATTTCCTTTTGAATGATTAGTTTCTTTATTTACTGAGCGATAATTATTTATCGGCACTATTATGAGTTTGATTGTACTCTAGTTCTATTTTTACCTCCCATTTTGACAAGCTCGTTGAAATATTTGATGATTCTACCTAAGGGACTGGTAGGCTCGTCAATTATGTGGTCACCCATTGCTTTTCATGTAAAAGAAGAGTGCATGAATTTGCTAGTTTTTGCAAACATTTATGTGTATTTCCCCTATGATCTCATCTATTCCTTTTATTCTTATTTTCTCTATAGGTCAATGCCGATAGCGTTCAGGCATGTGGCTCCATTAATGCTGCTGCCAAGTGGTGGTATGTCCTAGATCGAGGTGTGAGCGACATCATTCAGGATTTTGATTTGGGACATCCATTCATTAGTTGTCCATTCATACTTTCAAGACCAATTGGGACTTGATGAAGTCCTTGGTTGAGCATTGGTGGATTCCACCCATGTCTTCCACTTCTGATTCTATGAGATGATTATTGGTCCCATTGATTTTACTACCATTACAGGTACCCATTTTGCTAAAGAGTCTATCCCCTTTGATATTAAGCCTTTGGCATGGAAGGAGGGGATTTCTTTATTAAGTTTTGAGTGCCCCAAAATTGATGATGGGCACATCAAATGTGATGCTATATAGCTGTACTAGACCACAATATGGTGAGGTGTTCTTTGGACTGACAAATTGATAGAGCAATGTGTTTGTGGCTTCATCCTTTACTTGCTTTTCTCTACTATCTTGATCGACACAAATGTTGGGGCTCATACTACCATTTTATATGCACTGGCTAACCTTAATATCATCCTTATTATGACGAGGCTAGTTTAGCTCATCTTAACTAAGGTTCGGATTAGCTTAGCCTTGGCCTGCTGATATACTATGGATTTCCTACTATTCTCAAGGTATGATACTTTAGTCTTGCTTATTCAAGCTCATTCTTTACTTTAGTATGAGTTATCTAATTAATGATAGTACATGTGCAGGTATGGGAATGCCATTTATTTCCTGCTCCTTGTTTTACCGATGAATATTGGCATCCAAACTTCCCTAGCTTGGATGCAAGATAGGAATAAGCCTGGCATCACCAACTAATTTGTTGCTTACCGCACCATCCTTGACCAACTCTCTTAGGAATCAGTAAGGCCAAAAGAAAATATTTATTAATATCATGATGGAATGTATATTTCATAGTTACCTAACATTTCTTGCTTGTTCTTCTAGGTTTGGCTTGGTAGGTGGACGACATTCATAATGTAGACGATAAATGATCCCAGGTGATGAATGAAGTGCTACCTTTTCATCATTCTCATTTTTTGATGGTTAGTTATAGTGTTAATAGCTACTATTTAGGCAAGTGTACATAGGAATGATGGGTTAGCCCCGACCATCATTGTGTGCCCATGGATCCTCCTCTATTAGTGTATTCTATTAGTGACTCAGAGCCTAATGATTGGTGGAATGACCATCCTAAATAGAATACTAAAGAACTTTTATTACCTTTTGAGGAGGGAGCATATCATAACTCCATTGAGCAGGAGCTCCATAATGTGCACTAGCTGCATCAGCCTCAAGTTAAAAGCACCACTACTTCTTCTATTAGGTGAAGAGGAGGTGAGATCACTCCACCTGCTCTCTCTCCAATTTGAGATACTTCACCTTAGGCATCTTTCATCCTCATCCATTTCTCGTCTAACTGTCTAAATAGTTTATTTCATTTCTAGCCTTTAGAATACCCAAAGATACCTCACTCTAGGCATATACCTCCTCCACATCATGTCCCTCAGTTTGGAACTGGATCATCATCTAAGGGTGGTATGATGATACCTACTCCTTCTATTCATCCTAACCTGAGTGCCCTCGTGATAGGTCATCCTACTTATACAATTCCTCTTAAGGTGTGTAGACCCTTAATTTTTAACCTAGTCCAATCTGATATTTTTAAATAGTCCATAATAATTTTTGTGGTATTTTAATTAAATAATAATATTTATTTTTAATAAAAATAAAAATAAAAAAAAGAAGATAAAAAATATAAATAAATAAAAATCGGCGACGGAAGAATCGGCGACTAAAATCGCTGGCGATGAATTGGCTTGGGCCAATTCGCCGTAGGAAAAACCTATGGCAAATTGACAACAGGCTAATTAAACTTGCAGTGAATTGGCCTATGGCCCGTGCCCAGGCCACACCTAGCCCACAGTGCCCCACAGGAAATTTTTTGCCAGCGCAGTTTCGCACACCAGTAGCCCAGCCAACGCGCAATTTTTCCAAAACTCTATTTTACTTAGTTTTTAATTTTATTTCCTAAATGGTTTTTATTTCCTTAACCAATTAGTATTAGGTTTTTATTTTTTTCTTATAAATACCACATTAAAAACACAAAAAAGGGGATGGGGATTTTTGGGTCAGGGAAAGAGGATCAGACTTTTGGGTTGAGACTTTTGGAATTTTATTCAAGAACTATCTGAATTCCTTTTGGCAGTTGATTGGCAATCCCAAGCTTGAACGATCAAGAGGCAACAAACAACATACAACCCATCAAAGGCGGCCCACACTGTCTTTGTTATTGTTCAACCATAATTTAAAATTGTGGTGGAACCAACAATGGAGGTTTGGATATCTATTTACTTGTTTATGTTTACAGTAGCCTCATCACTCAATTGGATTAATTGTTTAAATGTACAATAGATAATCAATTGTTCTACTAACCATCCAAACTATATTTAAAACCCTAAAAATTATTTTTCAAAACCCTAATGCCTTAATACCCGTAAAACATATTTTTGAAATCTAAAACCCTAATTACACTTTTCTAAAACCACAAAACAATATACTATTTTCTTAAAACCCTAACCAAATCTATTTTTCTGAAAGATTCACAGTAGCCTATTCTTTCCAAATACCTAACTTAAAATCCAATTTTCATGATCTTCAAACTTATTTATTTAAACCCTAAACTTTACTATTATTTTCATAAAACTTCCGAAACCCTAAATCATTAAAACATCCAGTAGCAATATTACTTCTTTTATATTAAATATTTCTTAAATTGATTAATCTATTAAACTAAATTACAAGACTCTAATTGTTAAATATGAAACCAACAACAACAACAACAACAACAACTAAGCCTTAGTCCCAAACAAGTTGGGGTCGGCTGTATGGATCCTCAACAATATAAGCTCAAAAGACACCAAAAAAGATACTCCGGCCTTAGGCCCCTTCCAAGACACGGATTTTATGTCTCCATTCAAGTCTGTCATTAATCAAATTCGCATCAAGATCTAAGGCACATAAGTCTCTTGCTATCACCTCCTTCCACACAGTTCTAGGTCTTCCATGACCTCTAGCCCCCTCAATCAACAAATTCTCACACTTACGAACCGCAGCATTAGGAGGTCTTCTTAAAACATGTCCATACCATCTAAGTCTTCCTTCCCTCACCTTATCTCCGACATCCGCTACTTGTACTTTTTGTCGAATATTAACATTCTTAATTTTGTCAAGTCTGGTATGTCCACACATCGATCTTAGCATCCTCATTTCTGCCACACTCATCTTATGCAAATGTTGTCCCATTGGTGCCCAACACTCACTACCATAGAGCATCGCAGGCCTAACAACCGTCCTATAGAATTTACCTTTCACTTTCAGAGGTATTTTCTTATCACATAGAACCCCGGTCGCACCCTTCCACTTCAACCACCCTACCTGTATTCTGTGAGCCACATCTTCATCTATACGGCCATCATTCTGGAACACCGAACCCAAATATTTGAACTGCTTGGTTTTAGGCACCAAAACTCCATCCAACTTAACCTCATGTTCTTGCTTCTTCCTTAGACTGAACTCACAGTGCATATATTCCGTTTTACTCCTACTTAACTTAAAACCCTTGTCCTCGAGGGTTTTTCTCCACACTTCCAACTTACGGTTTACACTAGCACTAGTCTCATCAACTAAAATAATGTCATCAGCAAACAACATACACCAAGGAACATCGTCTTGTATGCTTCTGGTTAGCTAGTCCATAACTAGGGTAAATAAGTATGGACTCATGGCCGAACCTTGATGCAATCCGGTAGTAATGGGGAAAGCCTCAGTGTCTCCACAAGGTGTTTTCACACTAGTGGATGCATTCTCATACTTGTCCTTGATGATGTTGATATATTTGCCGCTGACTCCTTTCCTCTTCAAAACCCACCATAACACTTCTCTTGGTACTCTATCATAGGCTTTCTCCAAGTCAATAAATACCATGTGGAGATCTTTCTTCTTCTCTTGATACAATTCCATTAGTCTTCTTAGAAGAGAAATAGCCTCCATGGTAGATCTCCCTGGCATAAACCCAAACTGATTCTCCGAAACTCTTGTAAGCTTCCTCAATCTGTGTTCAATAATCCTTTCCCATAATTTCATAGTATGGCTCATAAGTTTGATACCCCGATAATTTGTACAGCATTGAATGTCTCCCTTATTTTTATATATGGGTACCAGGATACTCTTCCTCCAGGCATTCGGCATCTTACGTCCTTTCACAATAGCATTAAAGAGATTAGTTAACCAGGCAACTCTAACCTCTCCAAAGTTCTTCCAAACCTCTATAGGAATACCATCCGGGCCACAAGCTTTACCAACTTTCATATACTTCAAGGCTTCTCTTACTTCACTATGCAATATCCTCCTAGACCAGTTGATATAACCATTTGTTGCAAGAAGACCTTGAAAATCTTGTTCATGTTCAGGGTTGAATAACTGCTCAAAATAAGCCTTCCACCTCTCCTTAATCTCAACATCTCCTGTCAACACCCGTTGATCTTCGTCCTTTATACATTTGACTTGGCTTAAATCTCTTCTTTTCCTTTCTCTCATCCTTACAATCTTATAAATGCCCATTTCTCCCTCTTTAGTACCTAACTTTTGATAAATCCCTTCTAAGGCTCTGCCACGAGCTACACTAACAGCCTTCTTTGCCTCTTTCTTAGCCCTCTTATATTCCTCAAAGGCCTCGCTATTAACCGCATTCGGCAACTTTTTATACCATTCCCTCTTAGCCTTAATAGCCTTTTGAACCTCCTCATCCCACCACCGTGCATCGTGCGGTCGAGGCCCTGCCCCTTTAGAGATCCCAAGCAATTTACTACCTGCTTTCTTAATGCCACCTTCCATTTTTGTCCACAAGTCCTCTGCACTAGCCTCAAGGTTCCAAATGTCTTCCTTTAGTAACTCCTCCTTAAAGGTACCTTGAGCTAGGTCTTTCAATTTCCACCATCTTATCCTTGGTTCCAATACTTTCTTATCATTCCTCCAGCTACTTTTATTCTTAACATCTAAAACCACAATACGATGTTGCACCATCAATGCTTCACCCGGAATGACCTTGCAATCCTTACACTTACTTTTGTCCCGTCTTCGAGTAAGTATGAAGTCTATTTGACTTTGGGTTCGTCCACTCTTAAAGGTAATCAAGTGTGACCCCCTCTTTTCAAAGCAGGTATTTGCCAGCACTAGATCATAAGCCACCGCAAAATCCAAAATGCTCTTTCCCTCCTCATTCCTGTTGCCAAAACCATAACCCCCATAGACCCTGTCATAACCATTACTGTCCTTACCAACATGCCTATTAAGGTCCCCACCAATGAAAATTTGCTGATTATCTGGAATACTTTGCATGATTTCATCCATATCTTCCCAGAACTGAACCTTGGATGCTCCGTCCAAACCTACTTGGGGAGCATAAGCACTAATAACATTAATAGTGTCATCTCCCAAAACAAGTCTCAAAGAGATAATCTTGTCTCCCTTTCTCTTCACTTCCACCACCTTGTCTTTAAGCGTAGGCTCAATAATAATGCCCACACCATTCCTATTGTTATCCAAGCCACAATACCACAGCTTATATCCTGAGTTACCAATCTCTTTTGCTTTATTTCCCTTCCACCTGGTTTCCTGCAAACAAGCAATACTAACCTTCCTTCTTTTCAAAGTATCCACAAGCTCTATAGACTTCCCAGTCAGAGTGCCAATATTCCAACTACCTAATCTTAATCGGCTCCCTTGGACTTGCTTCTTTAGCCGCATTCGTCCATAATGCGGTAGCCCTTTCCTGTCTGACACCACATACGGGTACTGATATGGCGGGACTAACTTCTTTACCCATACCCGTCCATGGCATGGGAACCTTTGCTCATACTCCACCACACCCAGGCGTCGATGTGATGAAACCCCTTGCTCATTTAACACAACACCCGGGTGCCGATGTAGCGCGTGCCTAGGTGAGCACGTCCCAATGGTATAATGATAGTTTTGAGGATCCATAAAAAGTTTGGCAAAATTTTTACACTGGCCGCCAACCTACCACAACCCTCCTCCTTTATCCGGGCTTGGGACCGGCTACAATACTCGCAGGCGGAGTTTTAAATATGAAACCAAAGAAACCTAAATTGATGCATGAACCCTAAATTGATTTTGTTGGTCTTTATATTATTCTATTCTTTCTTATCATGATATTATTCATTGCATCATATTAGATTGCATTGTGTGCGTAAGTTAGGATGCCCGTGTTACCCGTGTTGTGTTATGTAACGGATATCATACTTTCACTCAAGGTATGGAGATTGAGCATGGCATAACCATTCATAGCCTTGTACCATTTGGTATATACTTGCTATGGAAACCTAAGCCTTTTAACCCAAACACGAAAGCTTATGTAATTGGCCTAGTTACTTTTCTTAGGTTTTTACCCCAAATGCTTGTTGTTTGACTATGGTTAATTTATCTTGTCTTAAATCATGGCTTATTTGGTTTGTTCTTTTTCTAATATGACCTAATTACATTATGAGCTCAAATAATTTTTTCCTCTAAATCCAAAAGACCAAAGTTATTTTTAAAACTTTTCAAGTTGGTCTTTGGACATAAAACTTTTCTAAAAATAAATCAAAAAATTATTTTCTCATGACTCAAATACAAAGTCAAAAATCCATTTTTTTTCTTCTAAAAAATCTCTTTTTACAATGGGTTTTTCAAACAAAACTATTTTTACATTTCATCCAACCTTTTCTTATAAAGAGTTTGCAAATTATTTAGGTCAATTATGAAATACCAAAAATCAATTGTGAGCCTAATTTATACTAAGAATTATTAACCATGGGTTTATTGTTCGCATGAATCATTAGTTACTTTTTTTAGTAAGAAATCTATTTATAATAAACCTCTTAATTTAGTTTTAATCTAATATAGCATAAAAGCTACTATAGTTGGTTGAATGGATTAAAACCTAATTAATGGAAATTATCATGAATTGATTTCCATTTTTGAAAATATAACTATTGGTTGAACCGTCCGAGGGAACTTTTTGAAAATAAAATATCCCATGTTGGTATTTTTGTTAACCTTATACCTAGGAAAAGAGACTCGCCATTCATGTGTGGAAGTTATAAGATTGGAAGGAACGTCCTATTTATCCTTGTTTGTTTATTGTTTGTTCATACATGCATACATGCATACATGCATCACATGACATATCATTAATCATTTCTGGCTCACAGACTTGGAGTACGTCAATTCAAGAGCATACAACGACATCACCTACAACATTGATTTTTTTATTCAAGTGCTTCATTGGAAGGATGGAATGCTAACTAGTTAAGGGACATAGCCAATGAAGTTGTTAAAGCTAGGATGGTTGAGCTACGAGATCAATTGGTTGAAATTATGAAGACCCAGTTGATTGAAATTCTAGAGCTCATCAACAATGCTAATGAGGCATCTCCCATCGACATAAGAAAGAAGGAAAAGGCAGCATCAACGGGGAACATGTTCACTAATAGAGATCGAATAAAAAATGAGGGATCAATCCCTATTCTATGAGACCAGCCGAACCATGTGCTATCTAAGTGGAGCAACAAAGGCGGCTATCACCCCAGTGGGCAAAGTCAAAGGTGTTGTCCCAAGATGGCAACCAAGAGGGGGGGTGAATTGGTTTCCTCAAGAAGTAATGATAATTTAAAAAACTCAACAAACAAGAAATGCGGAATAGAGAGTTGGTTGAGTAATGGAAGAAAGAAAGAACACACAAGATTTATAGTGGTTCGGATTTACTTCAATCCTACATCCACTTCCTTAACAACTTGTTAAGGTTCCACTAGTCTTTGAAGTTTTTACAAGCTCACTTCCAACTTTACAAGTGTTTTTCTTAGGCTCACACTTACAACCCAAACAAGAGTTTTACAAGGCTTACTCTCACAACCTAACAAGAGTTTTACAAGGCTTACTCTCACAACCCAAGTGTTTCCCAAGCTTACACTCAAACTTATACAATGGTGTTTTCAATGCTAACACCTAACATTCATTACAAATCAAATACAAGTTTAAGTAAAAGAAAATTTGTTGCTTGGCTATGAAAATCTTTTCTCAATGTTGTCTCTTTTTTGTTTTCTCATAGAAACTTTGTATTTATAGCCAATGTGGTCTTACTAGCCGTTATTGATGTTGAGAATAAAGTCTTGGCAGATTAGACCTTCTTTACTTAAACTGTCCGAAGCACTTCGCGGTCGCCCTTCATACAAGGATGGTCGCGCTCATGCTTCACGCGGTCGTCCTTTTAACCAGGGACGGTCGCTACTTTTAAAAAGCTTCAACGGTCGAATTTTAGTGCTCTGCAACTGGAATCTTGCCCATGATGTGTTTGTCGGACCAGTTCTTGCCCATGCTGTGTTTGTCGGGACGGTCGCGCCAAGCAAAGGTGCGGTCGCCCTTTTTGAATATTGAAGTGGGTTTACAACGGTCATATCACGTGTCATTTTCTGACAGGGCAAAAGAGATGTCTGCCATAATTTGAATCTCGCGGTCGCCCTTGGTAGCCTTTCGCGGTCGAACTCATATTCTCGCGTCGAACTTCTGGACGCACCTGAGGACGCGAACACTACTGTCTCTTTGAGGAATTTCTTCTTGAATTGTTGGGCGGTCGCGACTCTAAATGGGCGGTCGCTAAAGTGGTAAGCGAGGTCGAGTCATTCACCGTTCTTGTCACCGCGAACCTTACTGTGATTGTAATGATTTAAGTTCCTTGAGTGGCGGTCGTGCAAGTATTTGGACGGTCGCTATTCTGTAGGAGCGGTCGCGACTGATGTCGAACTTCTGACCACGAAACCTACTGTGACAAGGTTTCATTCTGTAATTGCTTGGAGCGGTCGTATTCATCTGAGGTGCGACCGCTATAAATGTTCTGTTCACCTTTAATTGAAATAACCTAATCCTGCAACAAGATTTCTCAAACACAAGTTAAATAGATCATCCATTTGAGTTGTCAAGGATCAAAATTAAGATCATTTGTCTAACAATCTCCCCCATTTTGACTTTGACAATTCAAATGGAATGATGAGAAAAATAATAAGTCTAAAATGCTCCCCCTTAACATATGCAACAATCATGGTTAAGAGCATTGTGATTATGTGCAAATGTTATTGTTTGATGCAAACATTTCTCCCCCATAAACATTTCTCCCCTATTGCAAATTTTCAACAAATTTCAACATGTATACTTGTTTCTCCCATTATTGTTCTTATTCTTGTTTTCCCATTATTGTATACTGTGTGTTTCATTCCATTTTGGTATTTTCTCCCCCATTGGCATAGGCAAAATGAAACAAATGTTAAGCAAAACCATTAACAAAGCAATGAAAGGGAATATAAACATTATATATATTAAAGTGGAGGAAAGTACAAAGAGAGATTAAAACAAGCATATGAAAATGCAAACAATAAGAAAAATCTAATGCTATTCTGAGTCATCATCTAACTCTAACTCTTCTTCAACTAAAGGAGCTTTCCCTTTATCTTGAGGTGCAACAGAGGCAGAGCTAGTACTAATGGACTCTTCTTCTTCAGCAATGCTTTGGGTGTGATCACTTATATCCCAATCTTCAAGGTTGAATTGAGGCAAGTCCAATTTGCCTTGCATGTCATAAAGATCATGGTGCATGTGGGATATAAGGTCTATTCTCTTGTTCAAGTGCTGGAATCTCTTGGAGACACTTTTCTTGAACTTAGAGAGTTTCCTGGAGAGAGTTTTGATAGCTTGGAGGATGAGTTGTGTGGAGGATGAAGCAGTATACATATGATCCTTCTATCTTCCTTACACATCCAGCATGCTCTAAGTAATCGATTGTGATAGCATTGGAGGCTAGAGTGAAAGGGTTTCTCAAAGTAGCTAAGTTCAAATCATTCAGAAGGTTTAGGTGCCTAGCTATTTGAGTAACTTGAGAGGATAGGAAGAAGGTACCAGTTCTTGTAACAGCATGATGGTAAAGGGTGTCAATCAAGAACTTGGTTGTGTTCATTTTGATGTTGTGGGTGAAAGCATAGAGAAAGATAAGGTCTCTTTTGGTTACTTTCTCATTCCCATCTGCTCTTTGATGAATGGTATAGGTGATAATCCTATGGAGCATCCAGTGGGTGAGAGATTTGATGTGCCTGGCTTTAGATTCCTTTTCAAAAGAAGTTTCAATGGAAATTTCTCGCTAGAAATCAAAAAGGGTTTGGTTTGAGAAGATTTGGTCATTGTAAGATGTTATACCTTCAGAAGGGAAGTTCCAAATGTTGCCAAATCCTTCTAGGGTTAAGGAGTGATAGTTATCAAATAGTTTAAACCTAACCCCATACCACCCTAATGCAGAGTTTGCACTCTTCTCTATTTGGAGGGACATCAGAAACTCTTTACTAAGACTAGAGTAGCCTACCTCTTCTGGAAAGACAAAATTTCTCCATCCAAGGACATCCAACAATTCTTCAATTTCGTCCTTGATATTCAAGGCAGACAGCATCCCACCAAAAGGTGATTTGGTGCCTTCAACCTTCTTTTTCTTTAGCATGGCATACCTAATGTCTTCCTCAGAAGTTTGGTGATGAGGTTTGTGAATTTTCTCACCTCTTCTAGACTGTGGAGGAGATGGAGGATCAACAATAGGTTCTCTAATGGTGATTCCTGGAACTCTCTTGGCTTGACCTTTGATTTTGGAAGTGGTTTTTCTTTTGGGGGCCATCAGAATAGAAAGAACAGAAGAGAGTAGGAAAACAGAGAGTGATTGAGAGACAAATGATATTGAGAGTTTTTTAGGGTTTCAGAGGAAGGTTTGTGTGCTTTAATAGGCAAAATATCAGATAAACTGATGCAAAACACTCTTAAATAGATGTAGTAAAGAAAATAGCCATTTATGACTGTTGGAAGTTAAGAGTTGCGACCTGTCACACAGCCAACGGTTATAAATTTTCGAGCAGAGTGTACAGGGTGCGGTCGCAGATTTAACAAGGTGCGATCGCGACATGTGGTCTAGCAACCATTAGTAAGATAGGTACGCTCGCGAGGGAAGAAACTGTCTGTAACGGTCGAAACTATTCAAACTGGTGCGGCCGCGCACAAATTTTCTCGACTGCGCACAGAGATTTTTATTGAATGAAACTAACAGACGAGATGGCGATCGCGAAAGGACACTGGAGCGACTGCGACATAATTAAAAATGAAAGATTCAAGGAAAGATGGAAGATATTCGAAGTGTGTTAAGAAAAATTAATTTCATGCACATAGAAACTTTATTTTAAGGCAAAAATTTGAATTAACTCAAAGTGATTCCATCAATCATTCCTAAATTGAGTTTGATGAAGTTAAGTCTATCTTCATTCAAGGGTTTTGTAAAGACATCAGCAAGTTGATTTTCTGTATCTATGAATTTTAAGATTATATTCTGATTTTGTACATTTTCTCTTAAGAAATGATGTCTAATATCTATGTGTTTGGATCTAGAATGTTGGATAGGATTCTTAGACAAATTGATAGCACTAGTGTTGTCACATTTAATGGGGATATTGTTAAACACTTTACCATAGTCAAGCAATTATTGTTTCATCCATAATACTTGTGTGCAACAAAAACATGCTGCAACATATTCTGCTTCCGTTGTGGATAAGGCAACCGATGCTTGTTTCTTACTATGCCAAGAAACTAGACAATTACCAAGAAAGTGACATGCTCCTGTTGTGCTTTTCCTATCTAAGATGCTACCAGCATAATCTGCATCTGAAAATCCTATAATATGAAATGATGTGTTTTTAGGATACCAAAGTCCTAAATGTATTGTACCACTCAAATATTTCAAGATTCTCTTAGTGGCATTCAAGTGTGATTCTTTAGGACTAGTTTGAAATCTAGCACAAAGACATACACTATACATTATATCAGGCCTAGAAGCAGTTAAGTAAAGTAGTGATCCGATGATACCTCGATATTTCTTCTCATCTACTGCTTTACCATTATCATCTTTACCTAATTTCAATGATGTGCTCATAGGAGTTTTGCTAGTTTTGCAGCCATCCATTCCAAATTTCTTGATGAGTTCTTTTGTATATTTGGATTGGTTGATGAAGATCCCATCTTTACATTGCTTGACTTGCAGTCCAAGGAAAAACTTGAGTTCACCCATCATGCTCATTTCAAATTCCCTAGTCATACAAGAAGCAAATTCTTTGCACAAGGCTTCATTAGTAGCTCCAAATATTATGTCATCCACATAAAATTGTACAATCAAAATGTTGTGCTTATCCTTTTTAACAAAAAGAGTTGTGTCTACTTTTCCTTTTGAAAAACCATTTTCAAGCAAATATGCACTAAGTTTATCATACCAAGCTCTAGGTGCTTGCTTTAATCCATATAAAGCTTTGGTAAGTTTGAAAACATGATCAGGAAATTTGTAGTTTTCAAAACCAGGAGGTTGTTCAACATAAACTTCTTCATTTATGAGTCCGTTTAGGAATGCACTTTTGACATCCATTTGATAAAGCTTAAAATTCATATGACATGCAAAAGCAAGTAATATTCTAATAGCTTCTAATCTGGCTACTAGGGCAAAGGTTTCATCATAGTCAATACCTTCTTCTTGATTATAACCTTTGGCTACCAATCTTGCTTTATTTCTAATGATGTGACCATTTTCATCAAGCTTATTCCTATAAACCCATTTGCATCCTATTATAGAATGATCTATAGGTCTAGAAGTAAGTTGCCAAACATTATTTCTTTCAAATTGATTAAGTTCATCTTGCATTGCAGTTATCCAATTTTCATCATTTAAAGCTTCCTCAACAGTTTTTGGTTCAATTTGAGAAACAAAAGCAAAATTAACATCAACGTGATTAATTTTAGATCTAGTAGTTACTCCCTTTGATGTTTCTCCAATGATGAGTTCCTTTGGATGATCTTTCTTGTATTGCCAATCCTTAGGTAGATCTTGAGACTTTTCTTCAAGTTGATTGATCTTTGGAACATCAATAGATTCAAGAGGTTCAAGAGTACCTGCAGGGTCATTGAAAGTAATACCTTTCTTTTGATCAAGTTTAGATGATTCATCAAATACAACATGCATTGATTATTCTATAACTAGAGTTTTCATGTTAAATACTCTATAAGCTTTGCTATATGATGAATATCCTAAGAATATGCCTTCATCTGATTTGGATGAGAATTTTCTAAGATTATCCTTGGTATTCAATATGAAGCATTTGCATCCAAATACTCTAAAATATCCAATTCTGGGTATTCTTCCATTCCATAGCTCATAAGAAGTTTTATTAGTTAAAAGCCTTTTATAAACACGATTTGCAATGTAACAAGCTGTATTAACGGCTTCCGCCCAAAAATAAGATGGTAAATCATATTCATTGAGCATTGTCCTAGCCATTTCGATTAAAGTTCTATTTTTCCTTTCAACTACACCATTTTGCTGTGGAGTTCTAGGACCAGAAAAATTGTGTGAAATGCCAAGTTCATTGCAAAAGTCTTCAAAGTTCTCATTTTCAAATTCTTTGCCATGATCACTTCTAATAGATGTGATCACATATCCTTTTTCATTTTGAACTCTTTTTGCAAAAGTTTTGAAGTAATTAAAGGCTTCATTCTTTTGAGCTAAGAAATTAACCCATGTGAATCTAGAGTAGTCATCAACAAGAACAAATGCATATGATTTGCCTCCTAAGCTTATAACTCTATTTGGTCCAAACAAATCTAAATGAATGAGCTCTAAAGGTCTAGAGGTGCTTATAACACTCTTTGATTTAAATGAGCTTTTATGTTGCTTACCATGTTGACAAGGTTCACAAATCCTATCTTTATCATATTTTATCTTAGGTAAGCCATCAACTAAGTTCTCATTACAAATATATTTCAATTGATCCATACCAGCATGTCCTAGTCTTCTATGCCATAACCATGCATCATTATTAGTGGACATTAAACATGTATGATTTGAATGTATGCTGACATTGTAAGTGTTGTTTGTTCTAGTGCCCTTAAATATGATAACATCATTTGAATTTGTGATTTTGCATTCCTTAGAATCAAACTTGACAAAGTATGCTTTATCACAAAGTTGACTAACACTTAGCAAGTTATGTTTCAAACCATCAACAAGCCATACATCTTCAATTAAATCCTTACCAATAGAACCAATGGAGCCAACACCAAGAATTTTACCTTTAGCATTGTTTCCAAAAGTTACGTTACCTCCATGTTTATAGGTAATACTTGTAAAGAGCTTTGCATTTCCAGTCATATGCCTTGAGCATCCACTATCCACAAGCCATGTGCTTTCATTGGTAGTAGATTTTAGGCATACCTGCAAGACAATTGTGATCATCTTCTTTTAGGTACCCACATATAGTTGGGTCCTTGATGGTTAGTAGAAAGAGTGCCTTCTAAATTGAGATGAGCTTTTCTTATATAACAATAGAAATTTTTGTGACCAAATTTCATGCAATATGTGCATTGCCATGGTATCCTATGCTTCTGCATTTTTCTTTTTGCATTATACATACAACTACAAGTATGTGATTTCTTTTGTACAAGTTTAGTGAACAACAATGCATAATTATTTTTGGCTTTATCTCCTAGTGAACCATAGGAAGTTCTTTTAGACTTGGTGCAAGCATCTTTGATATGAACATCAGAAATTTTAGTTGTAGATGCTTTCACAAATGTTGGTTTGCTAGGTGCAATGTTGGTTGAGCCATTGAATCCTAATCCATATTTCAAGGAAGGTGATCTTTGATTATTAATTAATGTGTTCAATGCTTCCTTTCCTTTATGAAATCTGGAAATTGATTCTTTTAGTTCTTTTAGTTCATGCTTCAATGCCTCATTCTCTTTAATCACCTTTTCTAAGTCATGTGAGCTTTTATTTAATTCTCCTATTGTATTCATTAAGTGTTCATTTGAGGTTTTCAATTCTAAGGTAGAGTTCTTTAAGCATATAAAATCCTTTTCTAACTTAGAGTTTTTCTCTTTATAGAGCATCATTTTAGAGAAATACTTTTCTATTTTAGAATTCATGTGCTCAATCAAGTCACTATCATCTATATCATTTATATCATCATGTGCTACAAGATCAAAGGATTGAGTACTTACCTCATTGGAGTCATCTTCAATAGCCATGAGACAAAGATTTGCAATTCCTTCTTCTTCTTCTTCTTCACTTGAGGAAGAGTCATCCCATGTGGCTTTGAGAGACTTTTTCTTTTCTTTATCCCATTTCCTTTTGTTCTTTAATTTGTAGCAATCCGATTTGATGTGACCAGTTTTTCCACATTCATAGCACTTTACCTCATTTTTCTTTTCTTTATCTTTGAAGGAGAATTTAGGAGGTGTACCTTTGTTTGCTTGTAATCTTTTCTTCCTTTTCCATTCATTCATTCTTTTTGAGAACATTGCCATTTCATCTTCATCATCAGTACCTTCATTGCTTGAGCTCTCAGCTTCTTTGATTGCTTTGAGTGCAATTGGTTTTCTCTTTTCTTTCTCACCTTGATCTTCTTCTTTTTCACTGTGCAGCTCAAAAGTGAGTAATTTACCAACTAGCTCGTCGGTTCTTAATGTGCTGAGATCATGAGCTTCTTCTATGGATGATACTTTGGATTCAAAGTTCTTTCTAGCTCTTAGGGCTCTCAAGATTTTACTGTTTACATCACCTTGATCATATACCTTGCCATACTTCTTTAGTTCATTGACAATAGCAAGCAAGCGATTTGTCATGTCGGTGACATTTTCATTTGGTTTCATCTTGAATAGCTCATACTCATGAACATGCATTTGTTTCTTGGTAAATCTTACCTGAGTTGTACTTTCATGGTAGTTTTCAAGTGTTTTCCAAATGCAATGTGCACAAGTTAAATGTTGAACTCTTCCACCTTCTTCTCTTGAAATGGAGTTCATCAAGATGGAAGCAGCTCTATTGTTCTTGAATCAATCTCTGATATTGCTAGTTGACCATTGAGCTTTGGGAAGTGGAACTTGAATACCGTCAACTTCATGATTGGGAGATTTCCACTCATTTTCCACGAAATCCCATAGTTCAATCCCTTCACTATCTAGAAACAAATACATTTTGTGTTTCCAGTATGAGTAATCCGTTCCATCAAAGTAGGGTCTAAGAATAGAGTTAAGATTTCCATGAGAGCTTGATGAAGAAGAAGTTGCCATTGTGGATCAGATTTCACAATTAAGTTTAAGAAATCTCAGGGGCTCTGATACCAATTGTTGTCCCAAGATGGCAACCAAGAGGGGGGGTGAATTGGTTTCCTCAAGAAGTAATGATAATTTAAAAAACTCAACAAACAAGAAATGCGGAATAGAGAGTTGGTTGAGTAATGGAAGAAAGAAAGAACACACAAGATTTATAGTGGTTCGGATTTACTTCAATCCTACATCCACTTCCTTAACAACTTGTTAAGGTTCCACTAGTCTTTGAAGTTTTTACAAGCTCACTTCCAACTTTACAAGTGTTTTTCTTAGGCTCGCACTTACAACCCAAACAAAAGTTTTACAAGGCTTACTCTCACAACCTAACAAGAGTTTTACAAGGCTTACTCTCACAACCCAAGTGTTTCCCAAGCTTACACTCAAACTTATACAATGGTGTTTTCAATGCTAACACCTAACATTCATTACAAATCAAATACAAGTTTAAGTAAAAGAAAATTTGTTGCTTGGCTATGAAAATCTTTTCTCAATGTTGTCTCTTTTTTGTTTTCTCATAGAAACTTTGTATTTATAGCCAATGTGGTCTTACTAGCCGTTATTGATGTTGAGAATAAAGTCTTGGCAGATTAGACCTTCTTTACTTAAACTGTCCGAAGCACTTCGCGGTCGCCCTTCATACAAGGATGGTCATGCTCATGCTTCACGCGGTCGTCCTTTTAACCAGGGACGGTCGCTACTTTTAAAAAGCTTCAACGGTCGAATTTTAGTGTTCTGCAGCTGGAATCTTGTCCATGATGTGTTTGTCGGACCAGTTCTTGCCCATGCTGTGTTTGTCGGGACGGTCGCGCCAAGCAAAGGTGCGGTCGCCCTTTTTGAATATTGAAGTGGGTTTACAACGGTCATATCACGTGTCATTTTCTGACAGGGCAAAAGAGATGTCCGCCATAATTTGAATCTCGCGGTCGCCCTTGGTAGCCTTTCGCGGTCGAACTCATATTCTCGTGTCAAACTTCTGGACGCACCTGAGGACGCGAACACTACTGTCTCTTTGAGCAATTTCTTCTTGAATTGTTGGGCGGTCGCGACTCTAAATGGGCGGTCGCTAAAGTGGTAAGCGAGGCGAGTCATTCACCGTTCTTGTCACCGCGAACCTTACTGTGATTGTAATGATTTAAGTTCCTTGAGTGGCGGTCGTGCAAGTATTTGGACGGTCGCTATTCTGTAGGAGCGGTCGCGACTGAGGTCGAACTTCTGACCGCGAAACCTACTGTGACAAGGTTTCATTCTGTAATTACTTGGAGCGGTCGTATTCATCTGAGGTGCGACCGCTATAAATGTTCTGTTCACCTTTAATTGAAACAACCTAATCCTACAACAAGATTTCTTAAACACAAGTTAAATAGATCATCCATTTGAGTTGTTAAGGATCAAAATTAAGATCATTTGTCTAACAAAAGGGAAAGAGAGAAGAACTGTTTTTTCTGCAAAACAGAATTATCAGTTTAGCAATCAAAATACACAAAGGGAATCTGATGTTAATGCCACTGGTCAAGGAGAAATGAGGTAATTTTTGAAATTGGAGAAGCCGCTATCTTTGTATGAGCTGGCATTTTTGCCCCCACTCCCAGTGGAATAATTCTTGCTACTTTGACACTGTTTAGGCTTGGGACCTTAGAAAACACGGGCCTAAGCACGAAGAAAATAGAGTCGCTACCCAGACAGATCAAAAAAAAGAAAGGGGTGGATGACTCGATTCCTAAGGAATCCCCAACCCTCTAATGGGTTCAAAAAGTTGGGTACATGTGGGGAAGGTAAGAAATGGCCTAGCACCCCCACAACGCCCGATTCATTGGAACCGGCCTCCTTTGCAGGTCTTAATATTATTAAATTTTTAAATATAACAATATTATCCATACTACATGCTATCATAAGAATAAATAAATACTTTATTAAAATTACAATAATGTTCAAATAAAACAAATAAATGGACACCCATCCGAGGATAGAAACATGTCCTTATATCATCTATGTCTAAAACTAAATAGGACACCCACCGAAAGATAGAAACATGTCCTTTACATTAATTTCAAAATATAAAAATAAATTAAATTGCATAAAGATTAATTAATGAGGTACCTAATCATGGAAACATACCTCTTATAATTTTAATAAATTATAATAATAATAAAGAAATCATCCATCCATGATAAACAAATCAAATTTTGAAATTAAATAAATCAATCATCAAAACATATAATAAACTACATAATCAAATTTAAAATTAAATAAAGTAATAAATGTATAAATTTAGGGTTTTAGAATTTTAATATCCAAATTAGGATTTTTAAATAAATGTAGTTAAACACAAAGGCTTATAATACACAAATAAATATTGACCCCTTCAATGAGCCCATATGGTGATCCCGCTAGCCGGTTAGCTAGCAGGGTCAAGGGCAGCCCCCCCTTGCGGGGTCGGGGGCAACGCCCCTAAAAATTTTAAAAAACTGGCTTTTAGGGTTGTAAGTTTTGGTGTTGAAAATTAAGATTTTAGGGCTTAAGATTTAGAAAATAGGGTTTCTAAATTGGAAGAAATAAGCTACTGTAAATCTTAGAAAAAATAGAATTGATTATGGTTTTGAGAAAATAGATTATTGTTTTGTGGTTTTAGAAAAGTGTAATTAGGGTTTTAGATGTCAAAAATTAGTTTTACGAGTATTAGGGTCTTGGAAAATAATTTTTAGGGTTTTAAATAGAGTTTAGATGGTAAGTAGAATAATTGATCAATGTGCCTAATAAAAACATCATCTATTGTATGTTTAAATAATTGATCTAATTGAGTGATGAAGCTACTGTAAACATAAATAAGTCAATAGAAACTCAAACCTCCATTGTTGATTCCATTACAATTTGATTTCTAGTTGAATAATAACAAAGACAGTGTGAGCTGCCTTTGATGGAATAATAATATTGATTGTTTGAGGGATTGTTTGTTGCTTGTTGACTGCCTTTTCCTCCTTCAAGTCCAAGGTTCTCATTCTATTCCAAAAAAAGTTTAGCTCCTTCCAAAAGTCCGATCTCCTTTTAAAAGATCAAAGTCCAAAGTCTCCAATCCCTTTCTGTGTATTTTGATGTGGCATTTATAAGAAAAATAAAAAACTAATACCAATTGAATAAGGAAATAAAAACCATTTAGAAAAAATTAAAAACCAAAACCAAGTAGAATAGGGTTTCGAAAAAATTACTCTGGCAAAAATTATACTGACAAAAATTGCTGCAGGGCTTGCGGGCTGGGTGCAGGCTAGGCGTGGGCTGGGTGAGGGCCACAGGCCAATTCATCGTAGGAAAAACCTGCAATGAATTGGCCCATGGCCAATTCGTCACTAGCGACGAAAAATTTTATCGCCGATTTTTCCCGTCACCAATTTTTATTTTTAATTTATTTTTTTATCTTTTCTTCTATTTTATTTTTTATTTTAATTTAAAATAAATACTATAAGTAATAAATATTATTGAAAATACCACAAAAATTATTTTGGACTATTTAAAAATATCGGACAGAACTGGGTCAAAAATTAAGGGTCTACACTTAGGTTCTCAATAAGCTACAAAAGAAGGGATTGTTACAACTCTTGACTCCTTGACCTTTGCCAAATCCTTTACCCCCAAAATTTGATACTAAGGCTTTTTGTCAATTTCATCAGACTCAAGGACATGAGACTGATAGATGTGCCTGATTAAAGAATGAGATCCAAGATCTAATCGACAATGGTAAGCTGCCTGAGCCTGATAAGCACAACACTAAGAATAATCCTCTGCCTAAATTTGGAAGGGTACCACCGCTTACAATCTTCATGAAGAGTTTTATCTTGTCATCTTGTGATGATATGGATAGAGAAGCTGCTAAAGATGATGTGCTTGGACTAACTGTGGATGATGAAGCGATGACCCTTGTTGATGAAAAAACTCCTTGCCCTTACTATGTGTAAATAAATGGAGTATCTTCGACTCCAACTCAATGAACTTCCCTTAGCTTGGAGTGTTGCTCTATTTATTTTGCTTACTTTAATATTTAATTGGAACAATCATGTTTTTTCAAATTAAGATTGTTTGAATAAATTATTTTCATCAAAATTTTCATGGTTTTTGTTCATTTTGGTGCTCAACTAATGAGGAATCTAGCTTGATAATTCATGAATTAATATATTTATGCATCATAACTTGAATGACTTTACTAGGTGAGGAAATTTTTCCATAGCATTGAATTGTGTATGCTTACTTAGAGAGAGCTCCTGCATAATGACTTTTGTCTAGGTCCTAGTCAGTCTTAGAACATGCTTTGACAAATTTTTGAGGCGAAATTGAACTCTGCTTATTTAAGAGAAAAATGATCTAGGCATTATTTGGTTAGCCAATAACTAGTATCCACCCAATTAAATATCAATCCTTAGTTGTCCCTTTGAGACTTCATGAAATTTTAGCTTTCTTTTCATTGGCTTACAAACCCCAACAACCCACCCTGAGCTGTTGTGATACTTTTGACAAGTCTTATGATCACTAAGGGGAAGAGACAAGAATATCAAAAAGAAAGGAATGCATAGCCAAGACCGTAAGGATAGTTGATGTTCTCAAAACCATAAGGGTAGTTGAAATTCACCTAAATTAGACCAAATATCATAGGTAAAGTCAGGACTGAAGCAGATTAATACCACTCCACTCATCCATTACAAGAAATACAAGTTGGTACAAACAAGACAACTCTTTTGGAGCTAGGACCAAAAAAAAAGAAGAAGAAAAAAATTAAGAAAAAGGAAAAAAAAGAATAAAGAAAAAGAAAAAAATAAAAAATAAAACCCAAAACAGTTCAGAAAGCCAACCAAGTTCTCTTTTCCCTAAAGCAGCAAAAGACTTCCATAAGGACAGTTTGACTTGAATTGGTCTAACTCAACCAAAGATTCAATCAAAATTAGAGAGATATAAGAAAGGTCATCCAGTTCTTGATAGTCCTACAGGGAAGAAGGACAAAATGATAAAATGCTCAAAGAAAGGGAAGAGTAAGGAAAAGAAAGAGAAAGAAAAGGGAAAAGAAAAAAAAATGATGATGAATATGGGTACCAAACTTTTTGTAAAGGCAAAGACTGTTCCAATCAAGATCCAAATTAACGTAAAAAAGAATGTTCAAAGCTCTATCTTTTCATGTTTCCAACTGCCTATGGCTCCAAGAGAAAATCATAGTGTGAGGGTTTGGCCATAGTGTCACAATGGCTCCAATTTACAAAAGGCCTTCATTTAACTCGTGTCCCTTATAGGCCCCATTTCAAGCCTATCAAAGATCTGTTGATCTCTCTTGGTAGGTAGAGTCTATTAGTGGAGATAGTTTGGATAAGCATGAATATGAGATAGACAATATTCAAACTCAATGAAACCTTTGGCCAAGTAATGTGTATGTGCCTATCCGAACTGCAACAGTTCTTGCTTAAATAGAAATGATTCTCGAGTTTAGTATGGTAACTAAGGTTGTCATGTTATAGATATGTTAATTTGGAAAAATCTAGTCCTGAGGTAAATTGACATTAATTTGGCAAAGCCAACATTTGATTTCAAAATCAAAATTCAAAATTGAAAATTCAAAAAAAATTGTTTTCTTGTTATAAAACCTTTAAGTTAAGGGAAATATGTTGAACAGTCAAACCTCGAAGGACACATTGGGCAAAGTACAGAATTATTTGCAAGGTTATGAAGAAGATACCAACTGACATGCTAAATCATAGTTTGAAAAGGATGAATCCCTAACTATGCTACATGGGCCTCACCACTCATGTTTTCAACATCTTTAAGATAAAAGCCATAAAAGCAAAGCCTTCTATGAGGCCTAAATGAGCATCTAGAAGGAGTCGATGAGAACACTTCAGCTGAGCACCTCAGTCTATGAGTCAATGGAACCACTGTAGGTATTATTCATGCATACCATGCATACGTGAGCATATCACACTCCATTTTTCTTTGTAAAAAATAAACGGTAATATTCTATGAAACAATCATAAAGCAGATATGGAATTAGGGGGCGTGGAAAGCCCATTGTGTGAGGAAGCTCCAGTAATTTTACAAAAGAAAGAAGAAATGCATGCTTTTTTTATGAGCTAGAAAATATACCAACATCAACCAAAGCCGCATAGAAAAAATCATGGGTTTGAGCCTACACAGGGGGTAAAGTTTATACTTTCAATATTTTTTGAGTTTATGTATGTACAAAATATTTTGAGACTCACTTCCAATATTTTACCACGCAGGGGGCAAGGAGAAAATATGAAGGCTAGCTAAAAAAAAGGCTGAATGTTTTGCAAAAGTGCAAGAACAAAAAAGAATGGAAAAAGAAGAAAATTAGAACTCTCAAAATAATGAAGATGCAAAAAATAAAAGATCAGTCCAGCTAAAAGGGCTGAAGCCAGGGTAAAGAATCGATCTCCAATGGATAAAGATCCAAGTTTCAAGGATAAAGACCTGATTTCCAATGGATAAAGATCCATATTTCAAGGGTAAAGACCCGATCTCCAATGGATAAAGATCCATGTTTCAAGGGTAAAGACCCGATCTCCAATGGATAAAGATCCATGTTTCAAGGGTAAAGACCTAATCTCCAATGGATAAAGATCCATGTTTCAAGGGTAAAGACCCGATCTCCAATGGATAAAGATCCATGTTTCAAGGATAATTATCCGATCTCCAATGGATAAAGATTCATGTTTCAACGGTAAAGACCCAATCTCCAATGGATAAAGATCCATGTTTCAAGGGTAAAAACCCAATTTTCCAATGGATGAAGATTCATATTTTAAGGGTAAAAGCTCAATCTTCAATGGATAAATATCCATTTTTGGTGGGTAAAGACCCACAATCCATTAAAGAATGGAATAACCAGTTAAGCCAGAATTCTTAACTGATAAAAGGTCAGTCTCAGGTCCAGAACCCAAATCATTTTTAAGTCCAGAACTCACTCCAGGTCCAGAACCCAAATTATTTTTGAGTCCAGAACTCAATCTGGGTCCAGAATCTAATTTATTTTTTAGTCCAAAACCCAGATCATTTTTTAGTCCAGAACTCACCACCGGATCCAGAACTCAAATTATTTTTTAAGTCCAGAACTTATCCCAGGTCCAGAACCCAAATTATTTCTTGAGTTTAAAACTCATTCCGGGTTCAGAACCTAAATTATTTTTATGTCCAGAACTTATCCCGGGTCCAGAACCTAAAAATGTCTTTAAGTCCAGAACTTATCTCGAGTCCAGAACCTAAATTATTTCTTAAGTCCAGAACTTATCTCAAGTCCAGAACCCAAATTATTTTTTAAGTTCAAAACTTATTTCTGGTGCAAAACCCAAATCATTTCTTAACTCCAAAACTTACCTCGGGTCCAGAACCTAAATTATTTCTTAAGTCTAGAACTTACCTCGGGTCCAGAACCTAAATTATTTCTTAAATCCAGTACTTACCTCGGGTCCAAAACCCAAATCATTTTTTGAGTCCAGAACTCATTGCTGGTACCCAAATTATTTTTTAAGTTTTGAATTTATCTCGGGTCTAGAACCCAAATCATTTCTTAAGTCGAGAACTTACCTCAGGTCCAGAACCCAAATTATTTCTTGAGTCCAGAACTTACCTCTGATCTAGAACCCAGATTATTTCTTAAATCCAGTACTTAACTTGGGTCCAAAACTCAAATTACTTTTTAAGTCCAGAACTTACCTCCGGTCCATAACCCAAATTATCTTTAAGTCTAGAACTTATCTCAGGTCCAGAACCCAAATCCAAAACTTACCTCGGGTCCAGAATCCAAATTATTTTTAAGTCTAGAACTCAAATCAACCTTGGTTACGGAGTCCAGTATGGCTATAAACCTAGTCAAAAATCACATTGCTTTTCGCTCTCTTTTGCTGTAGTCTCAGATCGCTCAAGCAGGGGGCAAACTGTAGACCCTTACTTTTTGACCCAGTCCAATCCGATATTTTTAAATAGTTCATAATAATTTTTATGGTATTTTAATTAAATAATAATATTTATTACTGATAATATTTATTTTTAATAAAAATAAAAAATAAATAAAAGAAGATAAAAATATAAATAAATAAAATTGGCAATGGAAGAATCGGTGACAAAAATCGCTGGCAACGAATTAGCTTAGGCCAATTCGCTGAAGGATTCGTCGTAGGTTTTTCCTGCTATGAATTGGCTTGTGGACCTCGCCCAGCCCACAGCGCCCCGTGGAAAATTTTTTACCAGAGCAATTTTGCACGCCAGTAGCCCGGACTGAGCGCAATTTTTCTTAAACCCTAATTTACTTGGTTTTTAATTTTATTTCCTAAACGGTTATTATTTCCTTAACCAATTAGTATTAGGTTTTTATTCTTCTTATAAATACCACATTAAAGACACAGAAAAGGGGATGGGGATTTTTGGGTCAGAGAGAGGGGATCGGACTTTTAGGATTGAGGCTTTTGGAATTTTATTCAAGAACTATCCGAATTCCTTTTGGCAATTGATTTTTGGGTCAGCTATATTGCTTCTTTTATATTAAATATTTCTCAAATTGATTAATCCACTAAACTAAATTACAAGATCCTAATTGTTAAATATGAAACCAAAGAAACCTAAATTGATGCATTAACCCTAAATTTGTATACTTACTATTTTATTTAAATTAGATGAACGTTTATTATATAGTTTGATTGATGTTTGATGTCTTTGATGAATGATTTATTTATAATGAATGGTTGGCTATTTTTATTGTTTTGTTTTTATTTCAAAACATTATAAGAGGTATGTTTTCATATTTTGCATACCTCATGTCGTGAGCATCATGTAATTTATTTTATTTTAAAGTTTTTTGGACCAATGTAAAGGACACGTTTCCACCTTTCGGTAGGTGTCCTATTTAGTTTTAGATATGGATGATGTAAGGACATGTTTCCATCCTCGGATGGGTGTCCATTTATTTATTTTATTTGGACATTGTTGTGATTTTAATAAAGTATTTATTTATTCTTATGATCGCATGTAGTATGGATAATATCATTATATTTAAGAATTTTATAATATTAAGACCTGCAAAGGAGGCCGGTTCCAATGAATCGGGCATTGTGGGGGTGCTGGGCCATTTCTCACCTTCTCCACACATACCCAACTTTTTGAACCCATTAGGGGGTTGGAAATTTCTTAGGAATTGAGTCATCCACTCCTTTTTTTTCCAGCTCGTCCAGGTGGTGGCTCTATTTTCTCCGAATTTAGGCTCTTGTTCTCTAAGGCCTTGAGCCTAAACAGTGCCGAAGTCACAAGAACCATTCCACCGGGAGTGGGGGCAAAAATCCCACTCACAAGGTGACTAATTATAATCCTTTGAGTGCATGCACCACTATCATCCTTCCTCCGACAGTTGACATCATCACTCGTGCTCCTAAGGATGCTACTCATGTCAGTTTGCTTCTTTTCTGCTTTCATTTAGTTCTAATCTTATAGGTTTTTTACTCTGCTTTGTTCTTATGGATTCCTTTGGTGTACTATGACGATATTGCTTATCTCTTCAAGGCCACTCGTGATAAACATGCCTTCTTGTTTCTATAATTTTTTGTTAGTATAAAACATGCTCATGCAATGTCATGTGTGCATGCCTACTTTCTAATTTCCTAATCCATTGGAAACTCACAAACTGCGCTATCATATATTTGAAATGAGTCATCTTGCAAGGATTCCTATATCAGTGTGTTGCAAGATTAGATGGAAGCTAAGAATAGGATAGCGGCTATATTGAGTGATGAGTGTCGGTGTATAGACCCTTAATTTTTTTCTCTAAACAAGTATGGTCTAATTTCAGAAGTTTAAACCTAGTCCGATCCAATTTTGAAAGCCTAAATCAGGTTTGGTCTTATCTTAAGATCCTAAACCAAGCTAGTTCGAGAACAAAATATAAAACCATGATGAATGGGCCTAGCAAATTCCCTATGGAACTAGCCCATGGAGAATTGGCCAAGGCTCATTCACCATGAACATGGCGAATTGGCTTTAGCCAATTCCCCATGGAACTTAAATTTGGGCTTCTAATTTTATTTTCCAATCATTTTAAGCATTCCTAATCAGGATTAAATTCTAATGGTATTCAGATAAATAAGAGAGGCTTTAAAAAAATAGGGTGATTAAGCCTGTATTAACCTAATTATTGCCTATAAATATAGATTGATTAACAAGCAGAAGGGGCAACAAGAACAACAATTAAAAAACCAGAGAGAGAGATAAAAAGAACAACATGGTTTAGCTATTCAACATACAACCATATTTAATAAAAAGCAAAAGATATAGTGTAAGAGAAACAAAGAAACAGTAGCCAAAACAATTAAGCAAGGAAAGTTAGTAGCTAATCTTTGGATTATCTCACTCAACCAAAAGTTAGTTAATTTGAGCGAACCACAACACCATCAAAACCCAGCTTTTGTAAAGACACTGAGGTGTTTCGAGCAAAGCTTGGATCAAGAAAATTATTTTTGTGGAGCCAACAACACATGTACAACTTCTATTAACAAATTTAATTTTATTTTATTAACTATCTTCATTGTTCAATTCACTATCTTGTTAAATTATGGATCCATTTTTTGCAAATTCTATATAGTAAGCCATGGATTTAGGATTAAAACCAACATAAATTGTAATTGTACATTTTATAATCTGAAACCCTAATTTATATCTAAAATCCTAGTTTTGCATGTTAAACCTAGTTTAGGATTGAAGCCCCATTTTGTATAATCAAACCCTAATTCCACAAAAAAAAAAACCTTATTCAGAAAATCATTTACCTTTCGGGGGCTCTACCGTTGATCCCCCACAAGGGATGCTGCCCCCTTGACCCCTGCCAGTTAACTGGCTAGCAGGACTACTGTATTGCCGCACCGTATATTTCATTGATGGGTTAATATTATTTTCATGTATTGTAGTTCTTGTGATTTAATCTTGATTTACTTTAATTAAAGTCCTAATTTTATAATTCTTGTATGGAGATTATTTTATGGATTGCAATTTTTATTATTTGGATTTTAAGGATATGAAAGGCATATTTTCACTTTGTGGATGCCTTATTTATTTTAATTTCTTATTTTAATTTTAAGGATTTTGGACCATTATAAAAGACATATTTCCACTAATCAGTAGGAGTCCTATTTCATTTTTTTTATTTTGTATGGATATTGGGACATTGAAAGGGCATGTTTTCATCTTTAGATGGGTGTCGATTTTGATTGATTTGTTTTAATAATATGATGTTATTTTTTTTAAAATTGCATGTATTATGGATAATTTTACAATGAGTTAAAAAATTTAATAATATTTATACTTGAAAAGGAGGTCAGTTTCAATGAACCGAGTGCTATGGGTGTGTTGGGTCATTCTCATCTTCTCCATGCGTACCTAACTTTTAGAACTGTGTAGGGGTTGGGGATTCATTAGGAATCATTTCATCCATCCCTTTTTATTTTTTTTAGTCCATTCGAGTGGCGACTCCAAATCATTTGAGTTTAGGCTTGTGTTCTCTAAGGCCTAGAGCCTAACAGTGCCAAAGTCGTAAGAACCATTCCACCGGGAGTGAGGGTAAAAATCTCCGCTCACAGTGGCGACTCCAATAGAGATAAGAGTAGTTGATTCCATTAGCCTTTATATTATTTTATTCTTTCTTATTATTGTAGACTTTTAATTTTGGCCCTAAGCTAATCCGATCTCAATTAAAGAAGGTCAAGCTAAATTTGGTCAAATTTTAAAAGCTTTAACCTATTTTATAACTTTGGAATAGGTTAGTCCAGTTTTAAAAGGCCTAAATTAAGTTAGTTCAATTTTTAAAACCCTAACATAGTTTGATTAAATTTTTAAAGGGCCAAATCAACTCCAAAGTAATTTTAAAAGCTTGAATTAAATATGGTCTAAATTTAAAAGCCCAAACAAGTCTTTATAGGCTTGAAAAGCCATGCCACTTTGGATCTATAGAAAATTAGATCCCCAATTCGCCATCACTATTTGACCATGGCGAATTGAGGCTTCCAATTTTCCATGTACCAATGTCCATGGCGAATTAGGGAGTCCTATTTCGCCATGGACTAATGACCATGGCGAATTAGGCAATCTTAATTCGCCATGAGTCTTTTAATTTAGTTATATTTAGTGTTTTGAGATAGATTTATTATTATTAGGTTGATCACCCTAATTTATATTTTCTAAACCCTAAATTCTATATTAAAATCCTAAGTTCATATCTAAAACCCTAAATCCAATATAAAACCCTAATTTTGGAGAAACCCTAATTTATATAGATATATAACCCTAGTTTAGATAAAAATCCTAATTCCCCAACAAAACCATATCATATAAACCATCTAACTTTTTGGGGCACTGCCTCCGATCCCGGTGGGACCACCATACGTGTTTCCTATTCAATGGGGTCAATATTTATTTGTGGAATGTAAGTCTTTGTGATTAATCTTTATTTCCTTTTATTAAACTCTAATTTATTATTATTTTTGTGATTATTAAACTACACGTTTGGATTATTATGAAGGGGTTGAATGGCGTTAATTTTATTATTTGGATTTTAGGGATGTAAAAAGGCGTGTTTCCACTTGTGGGTGCCTTATTTGTTTTATTTATTTATTTTCTATAATTTAATTTATTTAAATACTTTGGGACAATTATAAGGGATATGTTTCCACCTTTTGGTGGATATTCTATTCTATTTATTTTCTTTATAGACATTTGGGCATTTGTAAGGGTATGTTTCCATCTTGTATAGGTGCCCATTTTTATTTATTTGTTTGGACCTTCTTTGATTATAATATAATAAATATTTGTTTACTTCTATTGCATGTATTATGGGTGATGTTATAATATTTAAAAATTTAATAATATTTAGACCTGAAAAGGAGGTTGGTTCCAATGAACTGGGCCTTATGGGGGGTGCTAGGTCATTCTCACTTTCCCCATACGTGACCAACTTTCCAAACACATTAGAGGGTTAGGGATTCCTTAAGAATTGAGTCATCCAATCCTTTCTTTTTCTCAACCCTTCCGGGTGGCTACTCAATTTTTTTCGTGTTTAGGCCCGTGTTCTCTAAGGTCCTGAGCCTAATAGTGTCCAAAGTCGTAAGAACCATTCCACTGGGAGTGGGTGGGAAAATCTCCACTCACAATTTCAACTCCACTGGGAAAAGAGAAGTTGATTCTATTGGTCTTTATATTATTTTATTCTTTCTTATTTGATTTACACTTTTCCTAATATGATCTAACTATATTATAAGCCCAAAATAATTATATTCTTTTAAGCCTAAAAGACCAAAATTATTTTCTAAACTTTTCAATATGATCTTTGGACATAAAATCTTTTAAAGATGTGCTAAAAATTCTTTTACCTCATGGCCCAAATACAATGCCCAAGATTCATTTTTAAACAAACCTTTTTACAATGGGCTTTGAACCAAAATCATTTTTCATTTCATTCAAAGTGCAAACCTTTTCTTAAATAGGCTTTCAACTAGTTAGGTTAGTTATGGAATATTAAAAACAATTGTGGGCCTAATTTATACCAAGACTTATTAATCATGGGCTTGTTTATGGCATGAATCATTAGTTGCTTTTCCAAATGGGAAATCTATTTATGATAAACTCTTTAATTTGGTTTTAATCCTAAATATAGCATAGAGGCTATAGTTGATCCAATGGATTAAGGCTTAATTAATAGAAATTATCATGAACTGATTTCTAAGTTTGAAAATAAAACTAATTGTTAAACCGTCCAAGTGAATTGTTCAAAAATAAGATATCCCATTTTGATATTTTGTTAACCATATACCTAGGAAAAGAGACTCACCATTCATGTGTAGGAGTTATAAGGTTGGAAGGAACATCTTATGTATCTTTGTTTATCTATTACTTATTTATCCATGCATACATATATACATTCATTGCATTACATGTCATTAATCCTTTTTGTCTCACAGTCCTAGAGTATAGTAGTTCAAGAGTTTATGACAATCCAGCATATGCCAATGATGTAGAATCTAGTAGCGACTCAGTCAGCTTTTCACCAAAAGTAATTGAACCTGAATAGATTCAGAAGATGGTGGATGATATGATTAGCTCCAAGATGGAAGAACTGAAGGAGGTACTGGCTGAGACCATGAAGAGCCAGCTGATTGAACTATTAGGGAATAATTTTGAAGCATCTACTAGTACTAAGAAGCAAAAAGACAATGGAAAGGCCAAGGTTGGTGAAGTGGCTATGGATGATGACAAGGTGATGATGGATGATGATGATTGGGCTTAGTATTTCCAAGATTCTTAAGATAAGAAGAAAGAAGCAAAGTTTGTGGAGAAGGTAATTATGGAAAAGGCTAAAACTTCATATGTGGAAAAGGTGATTGATGATCTAGAAAAGAAGTTTGAAAAGAAGCTGAAGGTTGATGAGATGTCAGAGGTGGACAAGTTGTTTGAATAAGATGAGGAAGTCCCTTATAATTTCAAGATGTCCTCTTTTCTAAAGTTTGATGGAACTAGAAATCCTCATCTACATGTCAAGTAATACATCATAGCCATGCAGTATGCTCGAGCTACTAAAGCTCAAACTCTAAGGTACTTCATTTTCTCATTGGGCCCTATTGTGCAAAACTGGTTCAATACCTTAGAGGAGAACACATAAAAAGATTTGGATCTACTATACAAAGCCTTTATTTAGTAGTATGGTATAACATTGAATTGGAAGTTACCCTAATAGAGGTAGAGTCAATCAGACAGAAGCAAAATGAGAATTTTGTTGACTATGTGAAGAGGTGGAGGAACAAAGTTGCACTGCTTAAGAAGAGACCATATGAGTTCGACCAGATTTGAATTGTAAGGGGTGTCCTACCCAACCTACATGAACAGATGTCTTACACTCTCATAAGGGATTTCAAAGATCTTCTCCAATCTAGCTTACAGATAGAAGAATGGGGGATGAGAAAAGAGCCATTTTTCTAGAAGAAAGAATGGGAGGGGGAATTATCAGTTTGGTGGCTAGAGTACATAGAATGCAATGGATGTCAATGCGATAATTGGTCAAACAAATAGAAGATAATTTTTAGAGTTGGGAAAACCTTTGTCTTGGGTTTTCAACAAGCTGCAAAAGAATGGGGTATTACAACCTTTGTCGAATCTCTTACCACCAAATTTTGATACTAATGCCTTTTGTCAATTTATCAAACATAAGGACATGAGACAGACAAATGCTTGAGACTAAAACATGAGATCCAAGATTTAATTGACAGTGGAAAGTTGCCTGAGCCCGATAAACCCAACACCAAGAGTTATCCTTTGCCTAAATTTGGAAGAATGCCTCCACCAGCAACCTTCATGATCGGGGAAGAATTGAAGGAAAGTTTGTCTTATCATCTTTTTAAGATGCGAATGGAGGAATTGCTAAATAGGATGTACTACTAACTAAGCTTGGACCAACTACAGATGATGAGAGGATGACTATCAATGATGATGAAAAAATCCTTGCCCCTAATATGCCTAAATAAATAAAGCATCTTTGACTCCAACTCAGTAAACTTCCCTTGGCTTATTTTGCTTTTGTTTCATTTTCTTTCTTTGGTGTTTTCTAAAACAATTATGTTTTTCAAATTAAGATTGTTTGAATAAATTACTTTCATTAAATTTTTATATTAGTCTTTGTTCATTTTGGAGCTCAACCAATGATGAGTCTAGCTTGATATTCGTGAATTAGTGTATTTACGCATCATGATCCGAAGGACTTTACTAGGTGAGGGAATTATTCTATAGCATTGAGTTGTGTATACTTACTTAGAGAGGGCTCCTACATAATTATGAGTGTCTAAGTCCTAGCCAATCTTAGAACATGCTTTGATGAACTTTCTAGGTGAAATTAAAGTTTGCTTATTTAAGGGAGAAATGATCTAGGCATTGTTTGGTAAGCCAATTACTAGAATCCACCCAATTAAATATCAATCTCTAGTTGTCCCTTTGAGCCTTCATGAGATTTTAGCTCACTCTTTATTGGCTTGTAAGCCCAATAACCTACCTTATGTTGTTGTGACTCTTATGACAAGTCTGATGATCACTAAGGTGAAGGGCAAGAAGATCAAATAAAGGAATGCATAGTTAACCATAAGGATAGTTGAAGTTCACCTAATACTGGACCTAATATCTTTGATATATTAAGATGACAACAGGGCAACAAATGATTTATCCTTGTTGAAGCAAACTCACTCTACTCCACTCATCAATAGTCAGAAGCATAGAATGATGCAGATAAGGCAACTTTCTTAGAGCCAAAAAAAGAAAAGAAAGATAAAAAAAGGGAAAAAATAAAGAAAATAAAATAAAATAAAACCCAAAAGGCGGTTCTGAAAGCCAATCATCTTTTTTTTTTTACCTAAAGTAAGCAGGAGACTTCCACTTGGTTTACGAGGACAGATTTACTTGAATTGGTCTAGCTCAGCCAAAGACTTAAATAAAATCCAAGAAACAAGGGAAATACCATCTTTTATTTTATCCAACATAACTCCAAGTTCACAATCTTAAAAGTCTTAGACTTGATATTCCAAAGGGGAAAATGACAGAATAATGGTCCTGAATTTATGTAAAAAAGAAAAGATCAAGATCGTACTAGTTAAATATGGATTTCTGCCAAAAAGATGGAAGAATATAAGCTCTATCCTTTCATGAAGCAAGATTTCAAATTTTATCTTTCCATGAAAAAAAAATAATAAGATGCTTGAAAGGTGAAAATGAAGTCTAGAATTTAATATTTCCTGCTATCTACATTTCTAGTAGAAAGTTTGTAGTGTAAAGGTTTGCCAACAGTGTCACATTAGGTCCAATTTATAGACCTCATTTCAAGCCTATTAAAGACCTATTGATCTCTTTTAGTAAGTAGAGTCTATTAGTGGAGATAGTTTGTATAAACATGCATATGAGATAAACAATATTTAAACTTAATGTGACCTTTGGCCAAGTAATGTGTATGTTCCTATTTTAAGTGCAACAATTCTTGCTTCAATGGAAATGATTTCTAAGTAAAGTATGGTAACTAGGGTTATGATGTTATAGATAAGTTAATTTGGAAAATTCGAGTCCTGAGGTACAATAACACTAATTTGATAAAGTCAACATTTTATTTTAAAAAATAAATAAATAAAAATAAATAAATAAAACTATTTTCTTGTTGCACAAACCTTCAAGTTAAGGGAAGTATGTTACACCATCAAACCTCAAAGGACACATTGGAAAAAATAAATGATTATTTGCAATTTTATGAAGAAGTTACCAATTGGTGTGCTGAACTATAGTTTGAAGTGGATGTATCTCTACTGCTTGGGCCCTACTACTCTTGTTTTCAACATTTTAAAGATAAAAGTCTTACATGTGAAGTCTTCTACCATTCCAATGCAAGACATGAATGAGCAACTAGAAGGAACCCATGGGAGCAATTCAGTTGATCACCTCAGCCTTTGAGTCAATAGAACCACTATAAGTATTATTCATGCATAGCATGCATACATAAGAATATTATACTGCATTTTTTGTCTTACGTTGTCTATTCTTTGTCAAAGTAAATAATAGATACCCTATGAAGCAAACATGAAGTAGATATGGAAACAAGGGGCATGAAAGGCCCATTGCTTGAGGAATATCCAGTCACTTTACAAAAAATGGAGATACATGCTTGTGAAAAGAACCAAACAAAATGCAAACATCGATCAAAGCTTATATGGGAAAAAATCATTGGTTTGATCCTACACAGGGGGCAAAGTTTCTCCTTTCAATTTTTGAGTTTATGCGTGTACAAAATATTTTTAGACTCACTTTCAATAATTTGCCACACAAGGTGTAAAGAGAAGATATGAGAACTAGCTAAAAAATAGTAGAATTTTTTGCAAAAGGAAGAACAAAAGGAACATAACAAGAAGAAAGTAAGAACCCCAAAAGAATAAAGATGCAAAAGATAAAAGATCAGTCTAGCTAGAAAAGCTAAAGTCAATGGAGGACAAATGTCCAAGGATGAAGATGCATTTTGAAGGTCCAGAGGATGAAGATCCATTATGAAGTGAAGACCTAATATTTGAAGATTCATTATGAAGGAAGAAGATGTGAAGTTGATGGCTAGAAGAAAGCCAAAATTTTCAGACGACAGAAGGTCAGCATAATCCATTGAAGAATGGAATAGGTGGCTAAAAGAAAGCATGCACTCTAAAATGATAGAAGGTCACTCTAGCTAAAAGAGTTGAAGTTGATCCATTGAAGAATGGAACATATGGCTAGAAGAAAGCCCATACTCTCAAATGATAGAAGGTCAATCTTGCTAGAAGAGCTGAAGTCAATCCATTGAAGGATGGATGAATCAATTAAAAGAAAGCCAAAATCCTCAACTGACAGAAGGTTAGTTAGCTAGAAGGGCTAAAATTGATGGATAGAAGAAATCCAGAACTCTCAACTGATAGAAGGTCAGTTGAACCAATTCTCAGGTACAAAATCCAAAATCTAATCTCCAGTCCATAACTCAAAAATCCAGTCTCGGGTTTAGAACCCAAATCCAATCTCAAGTTCAGAACCCAACCAATCCAGTCTTGGGTCCAGAATCTAAATCCAGTCTCAGGTTGAGAACCCAATCCATTCTTAGGTCTAGAATCCAACCAAACAAGTCTCAGGTCCAGAACCCAAATAAATCCATGGGTCCAGAACCCATACTTATCAAAGATCAGCTCAAAAGTCATGTTACTTTTCACTCTCTTCTACTAAAGTCTGAGACCGTTCAAGTAGGAGGAAAACTGTAGACCTTTAATTTTGGCCCTAAGCTAGTCTAATCCCAATTAAAGAAGGCTTAGTCAAGATCAATCCATTCTTAATGGCTTAAACCTAGTTTAGAGCTTTTAATTAGATTGGTCCATTTTTATAATGCCTAAAATAAGTAAGTTCAATTGGTAAAGCCTTAAAATAGTTGGATTCAAAGTTACATGGATTTAGTTTTAGTTTAAATCGATATGGGACATGTCCACATCAAATTGAGGGAGTCCAATTTGATATGGACCATATCCATATCGAATTGGTTGTTTCAAATTCGATATGGACTACTTCCACATTGAATTGGAAGTGGCCATATCGAATTGGCCTTCCAATTCAATATGGAAGTTGGTCCATCTCGAATTAAAAAAATTTTCATTTGATATGGACCACTCCCATGTCGAATTAAGGCTTCTAATTATGGTCCATATCAAATTAATTTTACTTTAATTTGATATGGACTTGGTTTCATGTTGAGCTAATTTCATTTTAATCTGATATGGTTACTGTTTGGGCCTTATTGATTTAAAAATCTGGATTAAACTTGGATTGACTTGTTTTGACCTAGCTTATTACTTATCTTTCCCTAGCTTATTTCTTATAAATAGGAGCTTAACAAATTAAATAGGGGATGACAATTTTAAAACCTAGCAACCAATAATTATTAGAGAGAGAAAAGAATATCAAAAACACAATTAATAGACAGCAACTGAGGAGGCAGTGACCATTGTCTCAAACTTGCTTTCTTCCAACCAAAAAGAAGATTCATCCAGGCAGCAGCAATAAGGCAAGGAGTTTGGTTCATCAATTTTAATTTGGATAAGCCAACAAAACGGAGGTTTGATTACTGTGTTTAATTTTTTAAAACTTACAGTAGCAACTTTCGTTATAATTCTATTCAATTATTTGTTTTATTATTTCAATGAGTTATTTTGATGCATAAACAAGTATTTTAAAGTTAAATATTGGATTTGGATAAATTTGGATAGAGTTTGAAAAAGGAAGTGTTGATTTAGGGTTTTAGAAAAGTGATTTTTCAAAATTATTGAATTGTATGATTTTATTGGTTAAAGCATGTTTTTTAATGTTATAAGTGGTGAATATATGCTTGGAATGATAATTGGATTGAGATGGAATGGGAAACCTTCAATGGTGAAGTTATGCCATTTTAGGGTTTTGGACATAAGAGTGTATTTATGTAATGTAACTATGTTAAACATGTTATAATATATTTTTAATAATATAAATAAACTTAAAACACCAGATTGAATGGCTTAATATGGTATTCCAAAGTTAAAGTCAGGTTAGCCTTAACTTTAGGATTTTAGTTTGAATGATGTTTAGTTATGATTTAAGATTGGAAATGCCTTAGAATGTGATACTAAATGATTATTTATGATCACATTTAGTATAGGACTTAAGGAGAATTGAATTGCCTAATCCAAGTGTTGAAGGGCAAGTTGGAAGAAGAGGTTGGTAATAGTTTTGTGGCTTGATTTTGGAAGCTTTTAGAGGTAAGAACAAACTTTGGATAAATTGGATAAATTTGTATTACATTGAGCTTAATACATTTTGGTTGGAAAAATATGTTAAGCTACTTGATACATTGAATATTTATGAACAATGTGTTATGACATGTAATTTTTCATGTATGCATTAAGTGCATTGTGAAAAGCCATTATTAATGGCTAAGTTGAGTAAAATGTATTATGTGAAATGACCAAAAGTGTTTGGGTAATGTAATTTATTTTCCATGCATTAATGCATTATGAAAAGCCATTATTAATGGTTAAATTGCATAAAATGTGATTTATGTAAATTATATGAATAATACCCAAATAATTGGGTAATGTATTGTAAATGAAAAATGTGATACATTATGATTATTTATTGATATATGATTATATGAAATGAGATGACATTGACATAAATGAGATAAATGAGAAAATAAGGTAATGTGCCTAATTGATAATGAGAAGTGAGGCAATGTGCCTAGTTTGATTATGAAAAAATGAGAAATAAATTTATAATGGAAAATTTGAAACAATTGTGTGCCTGGTATATTATTCAATTTTCATAATTCTGTGTTTGGAGCATTCCTATGAGGTTATCCTCATTATTTGCCTTTGGGGCTAGCTTTTGAGCAACTATTTGATTTACCTTCGGGCTAGACATTGAACGTCATTTGCCTTCGGACTGAATGTTGGACATCACTATGAATTGCCTTCGGGCTAGACGCTGGGCGTCACTTGCCTTCGGACTAGACACTGGGTGTCAATATGGACTAAAACAGTAACTCTGAGATTTAAAAAATATATTAGATTACTTGGGCCCATGTTTTTGTTTGTTTTATGTGAAACATAAAATGATTGAAAAAGATATTTAAAATGAAATGATATGACATATGGTGTCATGATATACATAAGCATTGTACATTGGCATTATTTTATAGTTTTATTTCTATAAAAATTTGTACCACTAAGCTTTTAGCTTAGCGCGATTGTAATTTATTGTGCAGGTGACATGGCGATCTGATAGAGCTGGAGAGTTCTACTAGACCAGGTCGGGTCTAGATTGAGGTTGCTTGTTGAGTTGATTTTGCTACATCAAATTAGAGACAATTTACCATCATGCATATATATTATATTATATAGCAATTTTTTATGATGTTTTTTATAATTATGTTTTTGGAGAATAAAATGTAAATTATAAAGAATATTTGGATAAATTGTGTAATGTGGGGTTTTACATGTGTGTTAACATAAATATATGTATATGTGTAAATGTTTTGAAAAACTTGGAGAAATTGAGGAATATGGGTGAAATGTATTATTGGTTTGTATTGGGAGCATTTTTCCTTTGCAGGTTGTGGCGTTTTGTAATTTGGGGATGTCCAAATTACAGATAAAACTCTGACGAATTTTTTTCAGAGATTTTTATGGAAAGTGCTTATTTAAGAACCTATAATTTCATATAAATATTTAATTGGTTATTTAAAATTACATTTTTAAGTATTTAAGGTTTTAAATTTGAAAGTTGAAAGATTTTATTTTATCGGGTCGTGATATTTTTATACCTTATATGCATATTTTAGGTGTATGTATTATACATATATAGGGTGTTGCGCTCAAATTAAGTACTATTATAAAGCGTCACTCGCAAGTATACGAGGTAGCTGTAGCAAAGGTGATCGCCCCAAGGTCGTTTTCCCAAGAAGGTGTGGTTCATAATAGCTTGATTGACAGTTTATTTAAATGCGAGAGTTTGTTGTTTGGAGTGGTGCGAGAATAATTAAACCTAAATTTAACCGTGCGTAGAGTGTAATGTGTGTGGGTATACAAGATCAAATCGATTCTTGGGAAGGTGCCTAGGGTCATAGGTCCATTCAATCAAAGCTCAATTCTCAATTGTCCATTAACATAACCTTCTAAATTAATTTGTTCCTTAAGATTAATTAGTCAATTACCAATCCATTAGTTCTCACATTCATGAATTAACAATGACCAATTCTTTTACATTACCAAATTAATGAAACCCTAGAACTTATATTTCTAATTCATTCATAGGGTGGTCGATTATATAGTTTCGATATCGGATTTCACCTCTCGGTCCGTCATCTAATATTCAAAGATCAATAGGTAGCTAATCTATCAACCTAGCATTTAAGGCAATACAATCAACCAATCAACAAGGAACATCAATTTAAATATCAAATCAAGACATTCAACCAAATATACTACAAACCCTAAACATGGGTATTTAGCTCAACATCATCAATTTAACACATTCATTCAACTCAATATAAAACAAATACAAATTGTTCATTGCAATATCAATTTCTTAATACAACAACAACAATAGAAATGAATTAAAAGAGAGAATAGAAAAACCCCTTGTGAAGATGCCAAGAGTAGGATTGCTAGTCTTCCTCCTAGCTCCACTTGATGTATTTGATGAAGAACCCAAGACCTCTTCAATGGTTGATTTCCCTTTGCAATGTGGAATGGAGCTTTCTCAAGTCACCAAACCTTTGGATGGAGCTTTCTCAAGTCACCAACCTTCAATGGATATGCCTTTGGAAGATGGAATGGTGCTTTCTCAAGTCACCAATCCCTTCAATGAAGCTTCTTCAACCTTTGAGAACTTGTAACCCAATTTATCCCAAAAAAACCTCAAAGATCCTATCAATGGAAGATGGAGAAGGTGGAGAGGATGGAAATGGAGGTTTGGAGGTGAAGGGACAATGGAGAGTGTCACTCTCTCCCTCTCCCACGTTTTTGCAGAAAATTTGGCTCTAAGAACCCAAGAACTCCCCCCATTTTCCTCTTCCTCTCCTTTTAATTCATTCAAAATACACACCCATGCCTTCCAACTCATCCCATTTCCCTTTGTCCCCCACTTTTTATTTGTTTAATATTTCTTTTGGCAACCAATAAGTCTTTGTCTCCCACTTGTTCCCCACTTTGTTGAAAGAATTTTGACTTTTCAGGTGGGACACGGCCAAGCCAAGAGTGTCTTGGCCATGTCTCTTGGTCTCTTCCTTGAGGTGACACGGCCAAGCCAAGAGTGGCTTGGCCGTGTCTCTTGATTTTTCATGGGACACGGCCATGTCACTTGGCCGTGTCCCTCACTGGACCTTTCTTTTCTTTCTTTCATCTCTTTGGTTGTGAGAGGTGACACGGCCAAGCCATTTGGAGTTTGGCCATGTCTCTTGATTTTTTTTTCTTTGGGACAAGGCCAAGCTCCTGGCCGTGTCCCTCACTCTCTTTGATACAGAATGAGACACGGCCAGAGGACACGGCCGTGTCATGTGACACGGCCAGTGTCCTGGCCGTGTCCCTTGACAGTGTCAGTCTCTGCTTCTTTTCTTTCCTTCTTTGCTTGCTCTCTTGTTCTTTGGTATGAATGGGTGTCTCTGGGTGTGTCAGCTACTGCCTTGAAGAAATTTTAACGAACATGGCCATGTCTTGCTTGGCTTGGCCATGTCTTGCTTGGTTCATGCTTTTCTTGCCCGGTTTTGATCTTCCAAGGGTGTTTTTGCTCCTAAACCTAAAAACAACACTTTAAACATACTTAAAACACAAATTTATCAAAACATTAACTAAAACACACATAAAATCATACTAAAAACAAGTACAAAAATGAACTAAACATAGGGTATAAGGGTGGTACATTTATTTTTGTATCAACGCCTAGGTTTGAGATTCTCAACCTAGGTGGGTGGTTAGAGAGAGAGAAAATAGAAATTTTAAATATAATTTTAAATTGTGATACATGCATTAGCACTGGCATTTTATCTGATCTCTAATGTGGCAATATCCATTCGATGTAACGGATATAAGTTGAGATGGCATTTGGGTTGCATAAAGTAGAGTGGTGCAGTGGAAGCGTTATTCTGGAGATTTTGGATTGAAAATTTTTAGAACTTTTAATTTGAAATTAAGATTCATAGTTTATTCAATTGATGAATAAGTGAACTTAAGGAAAATAATCTAAGAAATAATTTAAGATATGAAATGAAAAGTTTGAGAGATGAGTATGATAGTTATAGAAAATTTTATAGGTGTGCTGTAAAGTGATGTTGTTCAAATTTTTGGACAAATCTAAGAATGTGGGATGAGTTTAAAATTTAATGAAAAGTTTTTCTATATGTTAGAAATCAATGTATAAATTTCATAATTTTTAAAGATGGATCACTAATTAAGAAAAATAAAAGAACACGGATTGTTGGAGCAGTTTCAACCACTCAGAATCTATAGAAATTGAGAAACAGATTTTAAAACTATGGCAAATCGACCCAAAAAAAAAATTAAAACTTTACACACAATATCATATGTATTCTTAGAACATATGATTAAAATTTTATTAATTTTATTAAAGTTTGATACCTAGAATAAAATGGATAACCAAGTACTGTCAGAGAAATTAATAAAGACACAAAATTTTGTGTGTTCAGAATACTTAATTTCTAAATATAGTAAATCAGCTTGTAAAATCTAAAAGTTTAAATATAAGTTCATATGTGTGTCAAGTGCATATGGTTAAAAGCTAATATTCCTTTATAAAGAATTGGTAAGTAAAAAAAAATGAAATGAAAAATTAAGGTGAGCTTGACATGAAAGTGAGAAAGTTAAGTGAATTTGTGTAAGTAAGAAATAAATTAATTTCAGGTGATAAATGAATGAAGAAAATTATGAATATATATATGTATATGGATGGATAAAGGTATGAAGAAGGAATATGGAGTTTTTAATAATTTAGAACAAAGAGTTCTTAATTAAAACTTAAAAAGAGAAATGGTATATGACGGCAAAATTATTTATTATGGAAATATATTGAGGATATATTAATATGAAATATAGTATTGGTTAAGTCAAGAGTAACTATGACTAAGTAAGAATTTAAATGTTGTTCCTTATATTGAGTAATTAAAATATAAATTTACGTAAATGGATTACTAAGTTAAAGCGAGTTGAGATTATGCATACACTTCATATTTGAATGCATGATTGAGATGTGTTTGTTGAGGTGTTATGCAGAAATGAATGTTATGAGAAAGGGTAATAAGCATTATTTTGGAATATCTAAGGTGGGAATAAATATTTAATAATGGATATAAGAAGATTGTATAATAAATGAGTTTTTAATTTATTCCATGAATGGTAGTTGATGGACTAACCAAAACATGATCTAGATGATTTAAGTGAATAAAATAAATTGAAACATAAAAAGTAAATTATAGGAGTAGTTGAAATTGATATTAAATGATTATCAAAGATAACAATGAGATCAGCTCATTAGAGGAGTTTGAAAGTATGAATCATATAAAGAGAATTTGACATTTCTATATAAATATATATATATACATAATTGCAATTAAAGAATTTGAAAGTTAATAATAGAAATGATCTGAAATGTATGGATGTATTATTATTTTGAACAACTAAATTTGTGATTCGAATTTTGAGTTAAAGTGTACGTGGGATATAAATAAATGGAGAATTTATTTTATTAGTGATCTTTATAATAGACATTATACAAATAATTAAGAGTATTTGTAAGAGAGGAGAATAAAGGATTATATGGTTAGTACATACTTTTATAGCATTTAATTTAATTGATAATGTATCTTATTATGTATGTGGGAATTCTTTAAGGAATAAAGATATTCTTTAAAGTGATTTGTATAAGTGAGTATTTGGTTAAAATTGATGTGAGAAATAATATTTTTGTGTGTGGAAGGGAAAAAGTATGGAAAAATATAAAATATGATTAAAAGTATGAACTATGTTAAAATTGACCTGAAAAGATGACAACGAAAATATGAAATTGGAATGGAATATAAAATGCAACATAATATGTATGAGTTTGTGAAAAATGATGAAATGTGGAGATTAGTCACATTGTAAATGTGACTCATGATTATGTTAAGTGAATATGTGAATTATGTAATATGATAATTGTATGAAATTTTGAGAAATTGGTAAGTGAGATAAAATATGAAAGTGATCATGAGTGAGTTGATCACTTGATAAATTTGGAAAATTACAAAAAGGAAGTGAAATATGGATATGAATGTGGGAACTGAGCAAAGTGTTTCAAAAATATATACGATATAAACAATGAAGAAATGATAATAGTAAAGTAATAATGTGTATAAAATATGTAATTTTGAGATGCCACGGGCATGTGATCACTGAGTCATGGATGTGACATCGAGATAAAAACTATTTTGGAAAACTTGTAGTGCAGGGAATGTTTATTTATAACCCTTGGGTGTGAGCTTGAGATGACACAATTGTGAAATACATTTGATGAAATTGATAGTTTTGCTTTATGAGATACAAGCAAGATTTTGGGTTGGTATAGTTGGAACTCATTATTGTATTTTTAGAAATTTATTTATGGCTATAAAAAGTGTGAAAGAATAAGATAATTGTGAAAATATGGTGAGTTACAAATGATGTGTAATGAAATAATTATGTAAGTAAGATAACTATAAGTAATGTGAAGAGATGTTAAATGACAGGAATTATAAAAGGTGATTAAGAGTTATCTTGAACGTGTTTAAAAATGGTATAATGTGAATAATGTGATGAAAATAACATTTAAAGTGAATAAGACTAGGGGAAGTGATTAAGGTAAGAGCTAGTCATGAGAATTATGTGGAAATTGTATGAAAAAAAAAAGTAAAAGTAAAAGTAAAGTATATTGACTGTATACAATCATTAGCTCCAATAAGTTGAAATGAATATTGTTCGTGAAGATGAATCCAAAAAGTTTTAAGAATAAGTTTGACTTAATTGAGTTAGGTTATAAATTGTAATAAATTAATGAATTTAAAGAAGGTTGAAATTTAATTAAATGGAATAATAATGTGATAATCATATTGAAATAGTTAGATCAATTGATCTGGAATATGAAAGTTACAAGTAATCATTGAGATTCAAAAAATATATAATTGTATTAAGAATCTAAGAGATATGTAATAATGTATATGATGTAATGTTCTGGTATGCATATAGCTATGAAAGGAGTTAAGATATATTAGTTGTAAATAATTATAATAAAAATATGTTAACTATATTGTGATGGGAGTGTATGTACATTTTGGGTTGATGAATAATCTGTGAGAATGAATCTTAATAAGAAAATAAGATTTTATTGTTATATACTGATAATCTTGAGATAATACATAGTGATGGTATAGAGAGTAAGATCAAAGTAAAGATGTGTAGAAGATTATTAAGTTAAGACTTGTTATTTGAGAATTGAGAGTTGTTATTATTTGTGATTTTTACAGATAACTATTTATAAATATAAATAAGGAGAAATTAAAGAGAGATACAATTTTGAAAATGACTGCGATGATTGTGCAGTCACTATTATGATATAAGATAGTAACCTTTATATTTAAGGTTATGAGAGTGTATTTTTAAGATAATAAAGTGATAAAATATCTTAAGTGTAACAGATGTATAATGCTTTTATACTTAAGAGATGAACTAATCTTGTCAAATGACAATTTGGTTGATGATATGATAATCTATTATAATTATTTGATGAGATGATTAATTTCATATAAGATTTTAAATTTTATTTTGAGTTGGATGATTTATCACGGCATTGGATAATTTTGAGGACGAAATTATTTAAGGGGGACAGAAATGTAACATCTAAAATTTTTAAAAATTAAATAAAATAAATTATAATTTAATTGGATAAATTAAATAAATAGTTTCAAATGAAAAATAAAGAGATTTTAAATGAAAAAGTAGAATGTATATGTGATATATTTGCAACATATACATAATATATACAAAATCAACAAAAGTCAATTTTTAAAAGTCAAAAGTCAAAGTCCAATGGCATTTTTATAAATAAAGTTTAAAAATTTAAAATTATTTAAATTATTCAAAAATAATTTATTTTTAATGGAAGAGGTATTTTTGGGGATTCAATTAATTAAATAATTAATTATTAAATTAATTAAATAATATATATATATATATATCTATGGTTTAAAATGAAAGTGGAAGGAAAGAGAAAATTGATTTTGGTCCTCTTCTTCTTCTTCTTCCTTGGCTGATTCTTCCATGGCTATTCAAGAGGGAATTTTGTTTTTTCCATACTCCAAAATTGAATGATTTTAAGAGTTTCAAGTGAATTTTTGGTGATTTCCACTGACTTTAGTAAGTTTCCAACTTCTTTATTTGGATTTCATGAAAATTGTGAATATGTGTGTTTTGGGTTGCTGGAGTAGTATGATTTAATTATCTATTTGGATGTGAATCAAGTTATTTTAGGTGGTTAACGATGATTTCAAGGTTGGATTGAAGAAATGGTAGAGTTTGGGTATGATTGATGAAGAGAGAGAATTTAGGGTTATGAAATTTTTGGGATTGTGAAATCATGGATTTTAATTGTGCAAATTAATTATAAATGCGTTGATTTGATGCATAAAAAAGTATTATAAAGTTAAATATTGGATTTGGATACGTTTGGATAGAGTTTAAGAATGGAAGTGTTGATTTAGGGTTTTAGAAAAGTAATTTTCAAAGTTGTTGAATTGTATGATTTTATTGGTTAAAGCATGTTTTTTAATGATATAAGTGATGAATATAAGCTTGGAATGATAATTGGATTGAGATGGAATGGGAAACCTTCAATGGTGAAAGTTATGCCATTTTAGGGTTTTGGACATAAATGTGTATTTATGTAATGTAACTGTGTTAAACATATTATAATATGTTTTTAATAATATAAATAAACTTAAAACACTAAATTGAATGGCTTAATATGGTATTCCAAAGTTAAAGTGAGGTTAGCCTTAACTTTAGAATTTTAGTTTGAATGGTGTTTAGCTATGAATTAAGATTAGAAATGCCTTAGAATGTGATACTAAATGATTATTTATGATCACATTTGGTATAGGTATTGAGGAGAATTGAATTTTGTAATCCAAGTGTTGAAGGGCAAGTTGGAAGAAGAGGTTGGTGATAGTGTTTTGGCTTGCTTTTGGAAGCTTTTAGAGTTAAGTACAAACTTTGGATAAATAGGATAAGTTTGCATTACATTAAGCTGATCACATTTTGGTTGGAAAATGTGTTAAGCTAGTTGATGTATTGAATATTCATAAACAATGAGTTATGACATGTAATTTGTCATTGTTATAAGTAAAATGTATTATGTAAAATGACCCAAAGTGTTTCAGTAATGTAATTTGTTGTGTATGCATTAATACATTATTAAAAGTCATTGTTGATGGCTAAATTGCATAAAATGTCATTTATGTGAATTATATGAATAATACCCAAATAATTGGGTAATGTGTTGTAAATTAAAAATGTGATACATTATGATTATATATTGATATATGATGATATCAAATGAGATGACATTGACATAAATGAGATAAATGAGAAAATGAGACAATGTGCCTAATTGATAATGAGAACTGAGGCAATGTGCCCAGTTTGATTATGAAAAAATGAGAAATAAATTGATAATGAAAAATGTAAAATAATTGTGTGCCTAGTATGTTATTCAATTTTTAGAGTTTTGTATTTGGCAGCTTGCCTATGAGGTTATCCTCATTATTTGACTTTAGAGCTAGCTTTTAAGCAACTATTTGATTTTTCTTCGGGTTAGACATTGGATGTCATTTGCCTTCAAGCTAGATGCTGGGCATTACTATGAATTGCCTTCGGGCTAGACGTTGGACGTCACTTGCCTTCGGGCTAGACGTTGGACGTCACTTGACTTCGGGCTAGACACTAGGTGTCAATATGGACCAAATCAGTAACTCTGGGATTCGAATAATATATTAGATTATTTGGGCCCATGTTTATGTTTGTTTCATGTGAAACGTAAAATGATTGAAAAAGATATTTAAAATGAAATGATATGACATAGGTGTCATGATATACAGAAGCATAGTACATTGGCAATATTTTACAGTTTTATTGATATAAAAATTTATACGGCTAAGCTTTTAGCTTAGCGCAATTGTAATTTATTACGCATGTGATAGGGCAATCTGGAAGAGCCGGAGAGTTCTACTAGACCAGGTCAAGTTTAGATTGAGATTGCTTGTTGACTTGATTTTGCTACGTCAAGATCAGAGCCAATTTCCCACCAGGCATATATATATTATATTATAGTACAATTTGTTATGATGTATTTTATAATTATATTTTGGGAGAATAAATTGTAAATTATAAAGAATATTTGGATAAACTGTGTAATGTGGGGTTTTACATGTGTATTAATATAAATAAATGTATATGTATAAATGTTTTGAAAAACTTGGAGAAATTGAGGAGTATGGGTGAAATGTATGATTGGTTTGTATTGGGAGTGTTTTTCCTTTACAGGTTGTGATTTGCTGTAATTTAGGAATGTCCAAATTACAGATAAAACTCTAGAGAATTTTTTTCAGAGATTTTTATGGAAAATGCTTATTTTAGAACCTATAATTTCTAATAAATATTTGATTGGTTATTTAAAACTACATTTTTATGTATTTAAGGTTTTAAATTTGAAAGTTGAAATATTTTATTTTACTGGGTCGTGACATTTTTATACCTTATACGTATATTTTACATTTACCAGATGTATGTATTATACTTATATAGGGCATAAGGGTGTTACAAAAACCGTAATTCCCCAGCAAAACCATATCATGTAAATCATCTACCTTTCGGAGGCGCTGCCTCCGATCACCCGTGGGACTTTTGTACGCGATCCCTCATCAATGGGGTCAATATTTATTTGTGGATTGTAAGTCTTTGTGATTAACCTTAATTTTCTTTTATTAAACTCTAATTTATTTTTTTATGATTAAACTATATGTTTGGATTATTGTGAATGGTTGAATAACATTAATTTTATTATTTGAATTTTAGGGATGTAAAAGGCATGTTTCTACTAGTGGGTGCCTTATTTGTTTAATTTATTTATTTTATGTAATTTAATTTATTTAAAGACTTTGAAAAAATTGCAAGGGACATGTTTTCACTTTTTGGTGGGTGCCCTATTTTATTTATTTTCTTTATTGACATTTGGACATTTGTAAGGGCATGTTTCCATTTTGTATGGGTGCCCATTTTTATTTATTTGTTTGGACCTTCTTTGGTTGTAATATAATGAATATTTGTTTACTTCTATTGCATGTAGTATGTGTGATGTCATAGTATTTAAGAATTTAATAATATTTAGACCTAAAAAGGAGGTCAGTTCTAATGAACCGACCATTATGGGGGTGTTGGATCATTCTCACCTTCCCCATGCATACCCAACTTTTCAAACCCATTAGAGGATTGGGGATTCCTTAGGAATCGAGTCATCCACCCCTTTCTTTTTCTCAGTCCGTCTAGGTGGCGACTCTATTTTCTCTGGGTTTAGGCCCATATTCTCTAAGGCCCTAAGCCTAACAGTGCTCGAAGTCACAAGAACCATTCCACCGGAAGTGGGGTAAAAAATTCTTGCTCATAACTTGTTTGGTTTTTGTTTCATTTTTTTGGTTTTTTCTGGAACAATTATATTTTTTAAATTAAAATTTTTTGAATAAATTATTTTCATTAAATATTTTTTGTGTTTGTTCATTTTAGTGCTCAACCAATGATAAATCTAGCTTGATATTCATAAATTAATGTATCTACACATCATGATTCGAATGACTTTACTAGGTGAGGGAGTTGTTCTATAATTGAGTTGTGTATGCTTACTTAGAAAGGGTTCCTGCATAAATTATGAGTGTCTAAGTCTTAGTCAATCATAGAACATACTTTGATGAACTTTTGAGGCAAAATTAAACTTTGCTTATTTAAGGGAGAAATGATCTAGGCATTAATTGGTAAGCGAACAACTAGAATCCACTCAATTAAATATCAATCCCTAGTTGTCCTTTTGAGTCTTCATGAGATTTTAGCTTGCTCTTTATTGGCTTGTAAGCCCAATAACCTACCTTATGTTGTTGTGACTCTTATGACAAGTCTGATTGTAACACCTTTATACCTTATATACATTCAATACATATTTTCAGCATATGTAAAATAAGCATATACGGTACAAAAATGTCACAGACCGGTTTAATAAAAATTTTTCACATTTCCAATTTAAAATTTCAAATTCTAAATATATAAAAATTAAATAGAATATAAATATTCTTTACTTGTTATAAGAACCCAAAATAAATAATATATATATAAATCACTGGAAAAAATTCGCTAGAGTTTTGTCTATATTTTGGACATCCCAAAATTTATCAAAACACATCCTGCAAAAAGAAAACACTCCCAAATAATTTCAAATCACCATCTCAACCATACTTCTCAATTTCACCAAGTTTCTCAAACATTTATACCTATAGATATATATAATTAAAAACACACTTACTCTCCCATTTCAAATACATTGACCCAAACATTCTTTATAATATAGAATACGTAAAATCCAAAACATAATATATTATGCATAAAACTCAAAAATGTATAATAACATAAAAATATATACATGATGGTGGCAGAGTTTCTGATCTAAAAAATGTACAAGTCTAGACCCGACCTAGTCTAGAAGAACTCTCTGGCTCAGCTGGGTCTACCCTGTCACCTGCGCGATGGAAACAATCGCTCTAAGCCAAAGCCTAGTAGTACAAACTTTGATGATAATAATATAACTCAATGTAATACCAATGCATAATGCATTTAGATGTCACATCATTACACTTTCTTATATTTTTCAAATATTTCATAATTCACATTAAAACAAAGACAAGCATGGGCCCAAAAAGGATCTAATATGGTATTCAAATTTCAGAGTTACTGCTTTGGTCCATAATGACACCATGTGTCTAGCCCCGTAGGCAATATATCCATGGATAATGTAACAGCCCCAATCTCTTGGACCTCAACCCGGCTAGACCCTTAGGCCCCAGTATCTTGGTCCTCAACCCGGCTAGACTGCTACAGTTTTTGAGGCTTACGACCCAGTCTTTTCACCCTCAAAAACATCATATTTATCTGCTGGCCTGGCTTACGACCCAGTCTTTTTACCATTATAGCGTGTAGCCCATAGGCAATCATAGGCATGCCGCCAAACCCAGAACTTTGAAAATTGAATAACATACTAGGCACACAATTTATTCATCGTTCTCATTATTAATCTCTTTTTCTTTGTCACATATTCAATCTAGGCACATTGCCTTATTTTCACTTTTTTTTTCTCACTTTTCTCATTTTTCACATCTTTCTCATTTTTATCACTTTTCTCATTTATTATCAATATCAATTCATTTCATTATTCCACATATCTCATTTTTGCATTCACAACACATTACCCAATTACTTTGGGTATTTTCACATAATATACATATTTCACATTCTACACAATTTAGCCATTATCAATGGCTTTTTACAATGCATTTAACACATATATGACATTACAAATGTCATAGCATATTATTCATACACAATCAATGAACCAAGTAACTTAACACATTTTCCAACCAAAATGTGTTAAGTCCAAATGTTATGCAAATATAAACATTATATTCAAAGTTTGTACATACATCCACTAACAACCCAAAGCAAGCTAAAAACAACCTTCAATCCAATCTTTCCAACTTGCCCTTCACCACTTGGATGAAGCAAATCAACCTCCCTCAAAGCCTAAACCAAATGTGATAGCAAATAATCATTTAGTATCACATTTAATGGCATTTCCAACATTAAACCATAATTACACATCACTCCTACAAATTTTCAAAAATTTAGCTTTTCCTTACTTCAACATTGGAATTCCATTCTACTACAATTAAATTAGTGTTTTAAGTTTATTTATATTATTAAAAACATATTTTAATACATTTAAATCATTTATATTATAAAAATACACTCTTATACACAAAATCTCAAAAATGGCATAACCTTCCCCCATTGAAGGTTTTCCATTCCAACACAATCCATTACTCATTCCAAGCTTATATTCATCACTTTTAACACTAAACAACATGCTTAAACAAATAAAATCACACAATTCAACCACTTTGAAAAATTACTTTTCCAAAACCCTAAAATCCATTCTCAAACTCCAACCCAACACCACCAAATCCAATATTTGATTTTAAAATACTTATTTATGAATCAAATAACTCATTCAGAACCAATTTGCACAATTAAATTCATGTTTTCAAAACCCCAAAAATCCATAACCCTAAATTCTCTCTCTTCACCATTCTTTAAACAAACTCCATCATCTCTTCAATCTAACCTTAGAATCATTGTTATCTACCCAAAATAACATCATACACACTAATTCCAACAATTATAACATACTACATCAAAATCTCAAAACTCACATAATCCAAATTTCCAAGGAATTCAAAGAAAAGAGATGGAAACTTACTAATTTTGGTGGAGATCACCAAAAATGCACTTGCAACTTGTTAATTTCTTCAATTTATAGAGTATGGAAGAAGTAGAATCCTTGGTCTAGCTCCGATGGAATTTTGGCCAAAGGAAAGAGAAGAAGAAGTGTAACGACCCTCCCCGACCAGGTCGGCTGCCCGGCCCATTAGTGGCTTACGGCCCGGCCATTTCACCACCTGGGCACGGAGTCCGCAGGAGGCAAGCGATCGCTACAGTACTGGACAGCCCTCGCGGGCCACCCAGCAGGATTTGTTTATTTGGCCCCAAGGGGTCGCCTCCCTGGATCGAACCCCTGACCTCTCACTTAAGAGAGCCAGCGAGAACCATCCAGTACTGTAGCGATCGCTTGCCTCCTGCGGACTCCGTGCCCAGGTGGTGAAATGGCCGGGCCGTAAGCCACTAATGGGCCGGGCAGCCGACCTGGTCGGGGAGGGTCGTTACAGTTAAAAAGGAAATAATTGTAACACCCTCATACTCTATATAAGTACTATACATATACCTAGTATACATACAATACGTATATAGAGTGTAGGAATGTCACAAATAGTTTTAATTTAAAAATCCTTATCCAAATTCAAACAATACTACCTTTAGATTTTAATAACATTTAGTAAACCATTATACATATGAATATATTATTGTGAATAATATAACATAATTAAACTACACATGTATGCATCACCTTCTAGTTGGTCTCAGAACACTCTTACCCTTCTTGTGGCATAACCGCTTGACTTCCAGATCAACCGCATAATTACCTGTGCGATCACACAACCGCGCTAAGCCCGAGAGCTTAGTAATATAAATAATTAATATAACATACAATAGAGAAAATCATATTTTCATGTCAACTTGTTATGTCATTATTTTCTTATCATGTTTTCCTATTTTGATTATGCTTTTCATACATACTACTACTATTGCTTTATTTGTATACATATTTATACATTTCATTTCAACAATTTACAACTCAATGACTTATCAAAACTTTCATGAAGCAATATTCACAATTTCCATATCCATATACAATTAACACATCATATAATATTTTCATAAACTCATCATTTAACATAGCTTCTCAAACTATATTCATCTTCAATAATTTACTTATGTATTGTATATATTTCATTCCATGATTATCCTCATATTTCTCATACCATTATAATTCATTCCATAGTTATCATTATATACCACATAACATTATATTTCCTTCCATAGTTCACATTAACACAAAAGACAAACATATATCTCATTATCATTTATTCCATGATTCAAGAATTATATATATATATATACAATCACAAGCATGGGCCAAAAAACACTAATATGCCATTTCACTTTCAGAGTTAATGTTTTGGTTTAATTATCACATTTATGATTATCCCAACTAGGCTTCAAGAATTAAGGTTCAACCAAGCTTCAAGGGGAACAAAGCATGCTAAGTATCAACCCAACTTGGCTTCAAGAACCAATCCAACCTAGCTTCAAGGGTTGTAACATCTCAATTAGGCTTCAAGGTCTTGACCCAACCAAGCTTCAAGGGGAGTAGAACATGTTAAACTTCAACCCAACTTGGCTTCAAGGAATCAAACCAACCTAACTTCAAGAGATTGTTACTATTAGGCATGCCACCAACAACAAAACTCTGAAAATGAATAACATATTAGACACACAATTCATTTATGATTTCATTATCAATTTCATTTTCAATTGAATCATCATAACCAATCACAATGGCTTCATATATCATTTAGATCATCATAGCCAATCACAATGGCTTCACATATCATTTAGATCATCATAGCCAATCACAATGGCTTCATATTTCATTTAGATCATCATACCCAATCACAATGGCTTCACATTTCATTTTATTTCAATTCATATCTTAGCATTTCCTCTTTCAAATACACAATCATTTATCTCATATATTACACATTTCATATATCATCATTACCAATCACAAAGACATCACATTTCATTTAGTTTCCATTCACATTAGAATACTTCATTACTTAAATATTCATAATCAAGCACATTAAACATTCATCAAGAATGATCATCATTGATATACACATATATAATTTACCTTATTCTTAGATTTGGAATCCTCAACATACATTTGTTTCACATATATTTGAAGTGCAGATATAATAATACCTTTAGAGGATCCAACAAGACAAGTATAATCAAGAATAAGAATTATTAACTAACAAATTTGAGGGACACGGCCAAGCTTGTGGCCGTGTCTCTCAACCACAATTGGCAGTAGTGAACACGGGCATGCGACACGGCCGTGTCTCTCAACACAAATTCAGACAGTAGGTAACACGGGGAAGGTACACGGCCCTGTCTCTCCACAAAAATCAGGCAGTAACAAACACAGGCAGAGGACACGGCTGAGACTGTGACCGTGTCTCTCCCAAATCAATTCAACACATCCAATTTTCCTTGACTTGGTCGTGTCTCTCCTTGTTTTTGGCCGTGTCACTCATGAATTTAAACCCCAAAGATTTACAAATCTACTTTAGTTGCACTCAAACACTCCATACACATCATAACATCATTCCAATGAATTTGATCAACATCACTAACACTTATTTTACATACACAACCATGTTTACATTACCAAAACACATCAACAACACATTTGATTCCTTAACACATTTACAAATGAATATGTGTTAAGTTTCAACATCATGTAAATATATGAATTTAGATAGTTTACTTACCTTAAGAACCATTCTCAAATCTATTCACTTTACCTTCCAAGAGCTCTTCACCACTTAAACTAGAGCAATCCATTTCCTTCACAACCTAATTCAAATCAAATAATAAGATACTTGAATTCCAATACACATATTCAATTATCAAACTCATATATTTTATATTTTCAACTTCCTTAAACACAAACATACATCACTCCTATATCAATTACTCAAATCCCCAATTCATTAACTCTAAACCCTTACTCAATAATCTCAATAATTCATCATCATCCTCACAAATAACCGCATCAAATCCAAACTCAAACCATAGAAATCAATGCAAAGGAATGAATACTTACTTGGTTATTTGCCAAATCTTGAATAAAAATCTTCAATTCTCTCAAAATCACCATCTCTCTCTCTCTCTCTCTCTCTCTCTCGACCACGAAGAAGAAGCAGCAGAAGAAGAAGAAAGAAAGTTCTTGCTTCTTCCGTTCTTATCTCTTATATATATATATATAATAATAATAATAATAACAACAACAACAATACTAATACTTTAAATCTCCACCACATATTCTTTCTTTGACTTTCTTCTTCTCTTTTCTTTTTGTCCTTATTATTATTATTATTAATTAATTATACAAATATATATACAATTCACTTTCCCTACACCATATTATATCCCATGTATATATGATGTATATGTATATGTCTTATATAATCTTTATATTTCCCATATATACATATACATTAAATACGAATACAACAATAACTCCAAAACTCTTAGGGTCTATTCCGGGATATTACAATTCTCTCCCCCTTAAATAATTTCGTCCTCGAAATTATCCAATATAATAACAACCCATTTATAACAACTCACTGTCTTAATTTTATCAAATCACATAACTTTTACAATAATCATCTTTTATACAATAATCACTGTCGAAATTACCCAGATAGTTCATTACAGTCCCAATGAATTTTCTTTTATACAATAATCAACTCATCTTATAGTCTATATATATATTCCATTCATCTATTACATTCAAGATATACATATCACTTCATCTCTTTATAAATAATCTCTTAACTTTAACCTTGGAAATTATTGAATTATATCATACTATTGCTTATCTTGTCATTACAATCACTTTTGAAAATAGCCACTTATCAAACCTTGATTGGTAACAATCTCTTCATTTTGCTTACACTTAAATCCTTTACTATTATGTTTTTCACTTAACATTAATATTGATACAACCTCTGTAAACTTATTTAACAGATAATCAACCTTTTTCCCCTTTTCATCACTATTTACAACTGATATGACTTTATTTATTCATATCCATTCACATTATAAAATTTTACATCATATACATTATCATGTAAAATTTTTTTTTTTTACACTCTTAGTACAACCATACATATTAAATCTTAATAATGATTCACAATCTTAACGCAACTTAGATCATTTGATTTATCTATCACAAAATATTCACACTTCAATCCCATTCAATTCAAACCAACAAGTAACTTATTCAAATTTATCATTAGATTTCACATTATATATATCCTCATTCCATTCAACCAAACTTATATCCAATTTCTGATCTCTTCAGATCCATATTTAATCAAATTATCCTTTCTACCAATTCTTATGATAATCTCATATCATATTGATTATGTATAATTCATTCACTTAAACTTTAAACCCATTCACTTTATACCATACACATATTTAGCATAACTTTCAATTACCTTTTTGTAATTTCTCTCTTTTTAATATCTTTTCACATATCACACCATTGCTATCTTAACAATAAATGTTATCCATACTTAACACATTTTCATAATTCTCTTCTTTTACCTTACGTTTCAGAATTATAACCAGATTTCTAATATAAAGTAATAAAATGCCACTTTACCACATCATAATTATCAATCTCATCAGAATGATACTATAATCATGTTATCTCAATCCCAACTCAGAACATAACAAAATTAGTCAACCACAATATACTAAACAAACCATAGGTTTTTAAAAGATTAAGGGTCATGTTTGAAACTTATAAATCCATATGGTTTCTATATTATTCTTTTTACAACCTTTCCAATTACCATACTAAATTAGATCTCACGAATTTCGTATTCATTCCTAAACTTTGACTACCTCAAGAGTTAACACATTCCAACTCCGTTATCACCCAATTTGCACTAGATTATTTAATCATCACTAGTTTAATTTATGTTTCAACAATATTATTATTATCTTCTTTTATAAACACATATTCCATCATGTAAACATTACATAATTTCTCTTTTGTCACTTCATTTCTAATCCCTTTACAATCTCTTACAATATACAAATACATAAAATTTCTTCATATGTGGATACTTTGGAATTCTAAATATCATATGATCATCAAATTTAGTGATCACCATAACAATTTCATTGCCCAATATTACACAAGTCTATTCTTACTCTCAATTCCATCATAAAATTCATCTAATTTGTTCAAGTCATATCCTAATCTTTATTAGGTTCACTAATACATACAATATCATTCTCCATATCACTAATTCAATAATTGTACCACATATACATTCATAGATCACATTCATAATGTGATGCATATTTCTTACATATCATAATTTCATTCATATTGAAAAACTCAACTCATATATCCTATACATGTATACACTTAATTATATGTTCTTATTTTATTTCCTTCTTCATACATTCCATACAAATCTAATGTTTATCACTTTCCTTTGAACACTATCATTCTCATTTCTTCAATATAATATAGAGTATTTATCATCACAACAAATAATAATATTCTAACCATAATAACATTTCACATACATCTTAGTCACAATCCTAATGTGACATCTCTTTCACTTATGTCTTTAAAAGCATTACTATGTCTTCATATCCAATTTAATCCTTTTTACTCAAATAACTTAAAATAACTCATTTTCACTTGCTTACTCGCTTTCTTTTGACTTCAAAATAAATTCTCATACTATTAATCACATTACTCAATTCATAATATTTTTATGTGCAAATTGAATATACATTAAACCATCAATATTCAAATAATCTTTATCAAATTCCACTAAACCTTTAACTTTCAATTTACTACTTCACTTAAATTTCAGTTTACCAAACTCATCTTTTATTAATATCAACTTTAAAACATTATATATATCCCACAAAGCAACATCAAAACATATACTTTTTTTTTTCATAAGTCTTAAGCTCATTTCAAAAATTCAATTATCATATATTAACATTGTTACCATGAGCTTTCACAATATTCAAACATCTCACATTTTTAACTTTGAAATCACAATATTTACATAAAAAAAACAATACAAACTATACCAATATCATCTCTTTTTCTTTTAAACTCAACCTTAGCTTTTTATACCCCAAACTTTAAATAATCACACTTTGTCCATATTAATCAATTCATTCTATATTCTATCATACTCTCTTCCTTTAAATAACATATCCTTCCATATTAACAATCCCACAATATTTCCTCTTTCTAACAAACTAAACATAAACTTTGTCATAAAGAGATTCAAAGCATAAAGGAAAGAGTACATACTCTAATCTTGATTTTATTTTCAACTCATTTTCAACTTTATTCTCTTTTTCATTTCTTTATTTTACAATCACTTTTCAATAAACAATATTTCAAAATTTACTTTCCTTAAGTAAACTCCCACTCCTGAATTTACCAATTAATCTTGTACAAATTTTCATATCACTTCTTTTTCCAATTATTACTTTCATATAAAATTTTTTTCACACACAATCATCCATCTCATGTAATTCAAATACATCACAAATCACATAATGCCACGTTCGAGACCAACCTAGATGTGAATGCATATGCATGTATTACAAATTTCATTTCAAAACTTTTCTTTTTACTTCTCTTTAAGCTTTTCAACACTTTCTCTTTTTAATTCTACTTAGGCCGAGAATCTCGAACCTAAGCTCTGATACCAAAATAATTGTAACACCCTCATACTCTATATAAGTACTATACATATACCGAGTATACATACAATACGTATATAGAGTGTAGGAATGTCACAAATAGTTTTAATTTAAAAATCCTTATCCAAATTCAAACAATACTACCTTTAGATTTTAATAACATTTAGTAAACCATTATACATATGAATATATTATTGTGAATAATATAACATAATTAAACTACACATGTATGCATCACCTTCTAGTTGGTCTCAGAACACTCTTACCCTTCTCGTGGCATAACCGCTTGACTTCCAGATCAACCGCATAATTACCTGCGCGATCACACAACCGCGCTAAGCCCGAGAGCTTAGTAATATAAATAATTAATATAACATACAATAGAGAAAATCATATTTTCATGTCAACTTGTTATGTCATTATTTTCTTATCATGTTTTCCTATTTTGATTATGCTTTTCATACATACTACTACTATTGCTTTATTTGTATACATATTTATACATTTCATTTCAAAAATTTACAACTCAATGACTTATCAAAACTTTCATGAAGCAATATTCACCATTTCCATATCCATATACAATTAACACATCATATAATATTTTCATAAACTCATCATTTAACATAGCTTCTCAAACTATATTCATCTTCAATAATTTACTTATGTATTGTATATATTTCATTCCATGATTATCCTCATATTTCTCATACCATTATAATTCATTCCATAGTTATCATTATATACCACATAACATTATATTTCCTTCCATAGTTCACATTAACACAAAAGACAAACATATATCTCATTATCATTTATTCCATGATTCAAGAATTATATATATATATATACAATCACAAGCATGGGCCCAAAAACACTAATATGCCATTCCACTTTCAGAGTTAATGTTTTGGTTTAATTATCACATTTATTATTATCCCAACTAGGCTTCAAGGATTAAGGTTCAACCAAGCTTCAAGGGGAACAAAGCATGCTAAGTATCAACCCAACTTGGCTTCAAGAACCAATCCAACCGAGCTTCAAGGGTTGTAACATCTCAATTAGGCTTCAAGGTCTTGACCCAACCAAGCTTCAAGGGGAGTAGAACATGTTAAACTTCAACCCAACTTGGCTTCAAGGAATCAAACCAACCTAACTTCAAGAGATTGTTACTATTAGGCATGCCACCAACAACAAAACTCTGAAAATGAATAACATATTAGACACACAATTCATTTATGATTTCATTATCAATTTCATTTTCAATTGAATCATCATAACCAATCACAATGGCTTCATATATCATTTAGATCATCATAGCCAATCACAATGGCTTCACATATCATTTAGATCATCATAGCCAATCACAATGGCTTCATATTTCATTTAGATCATCATACCCAATCACAATGGCTTCACATTTCATTTTATTTCAATTCATATCTTTGCATTTCCTCTTTCAAATACACAATCATTTATCTCATATATTACACATTTCATATATCATCATTACCAATCACAAAGACATCACATTTCATTTAGTTTCCATTCACATTAGAATACTTCATTACTTAAATATTCATAATCAAGCACATTAAACATTCATCAAGAATGATCATCATTGATATACACATATATAATTTACCTTATTCTTAGATTTGGAATCCTCAACATACATTTGTTTCACATATATTTGAAGTGCAGATATAATAATACCTTTAGAGGATCCAACAAGACAAGTATAATCAAGAATAAGAATTATTAACTAACAAATTTGAAGGACATGGCTAACATCATTTGAGGGACACGGCCAAGCTTGTGGCCGTGTCTCTCAACCACAATTGGCAGTAGTGAACACGGGCATGCGACACGGCCGTGTCTCTCAACACAAATTCAGACAGTAGGTAACACGGGCAAGGGACACGGCCGTGTCTCTCCACAAAAATTAGGCAGTAACAAACACAGGCAGAGGACACGGCTGAGACTGTGACCGTGTCTCTCCCAAATCAATTCAACACATCCAATTTTCCTTGACTTGGCCGTGTCTCTCCTTGTTTTTGGCCGTGTCACTCATGAATTTAAACCCCAAAGATTTACAAATCTACTTTAGTTGCACTCAAACACTCCATACACATCATAACATCATTCCAATGAATTTGATCAACATCACTAACACTTATTTTACATACACAACCATATTTACATTACCAAAACACATCAACAACACATTTGATTCCTTAACACATTTACAAATGAATATGTGTTAAGTTTCAACATCATGTAAATATATGAATTTAGATAGTTTACTTACCTTAAGAACCATTCTCAAATCTATTCACTTTACCTTCCAAGAGCTCTTCACCACTTAAACTAGAGCAATCCATTTCCTTCACAACCTAATTCAAATCAAATAATAAGATACTTGAATTCCAATACACATATTCAATTATCAAACTCATATATTTTATATTTTCAACTTCCTTAAACACAAACATACATCACTCCTATATCAATTACTCAAATCCCCAATTCATTAACTCTAAACCCTTACTCAATAATCTCAATAATTCATCATCATCCTCACAAATAACCACATCAAATCCAAACTCAAACCATAGAAATCAATGCAAAGGAATGAATACTTACTTGGTTATTTGCCAAATCTTGAATAAAAATCTTCAATTCTCTCAAAATCACCATCTCTCTCTCTCTCTCTCTCTCTCGACCACGAAGAAGAAGCACCAGAAGAAGAAGAAAGAAAGTTCTTGCTTCTTCCGTTCTTATCTCTTATATAATAATAATAATAATAATAATAATAATAATAATAACAACAATACTAATACTTTAAATCTCCACCACATATTCTTTCTTTGACTTTCTTCTTCTCTTTTCTTTTTGTCCTTATTATTATTATTATTAATTAATTATACAAATATATATACAATTCACTTTCCCTACACCATATTATATCCCATGTATATATGATGTATATGTATATGTCTTATATAATCTTTATATTTCCCATATATACATATACATTAAATCCGAATACAACAATAACTCCAAAACTCTTAGGGTCTATTCCGGGATATTACAAGAAGAAGAAGAAGAAGAAGACTTTAATATTTCTTTTCCTTTCATCTTTTTTTTTAAACTACATATATATATATTAAAATAATTTAATATTTAATATTTAATTATTTTTTAATAAATTAAAAGTCCTAATTTCCCTTTTTCATTCAAATATAATTTATTTTTGAATTATTTTATTAATTTTGAATTTATAAGATTTAATTACCAAAATACCCTTTTCTTTTACAAAGTGTTGATTTTTCTATATGTTATTTATATTTTGCATATATATCACATATATATTCCACTTTTTCATTTAAAATCCCTTCATTTTTCATTTAAAACCATTAATTTAATTTATCGTTTTAAATAATAATTTATTTTATCAAATTTTTCAAAAATTAGAAATTTTCAAAAATTTTAGGATGTTACACTGATGATCACTAAGGTGAAGGGAAAGAAGATCAAAGAAAGAAATTCATAGTTAAGACCATAAGGATAGTTGAAGTTCACCTAATACTGGACCTAATATCTCTGATATATTAAGATGACAATAGGGCAACAAATGATTTATCCTTGTTGAAGCAAACTCACTCTACTCGACTCATCCATAGGCAGAAGCATAGATTGATGCAAACAAGGCAACTTTCTTAAAGCTAGGACAAAAAAAAGAGAAAAAAAAAAGAAACAAAGAAAAAAGAAAATATAACAATAACGACAAAAAAGCAAAAAAAAAAAAAAGGAAGAAAAGAAAAGAGAAAAGAGGAAGGAAAAAAGAAGAAGGAAAAGGAAAGAAAATAAGACCCAACAAGGGCAATTCAAAAAGCTAACAAAGTTCCTTTTACCTGAAGCAGCAAAAGACTTTCCACTCAGTTTATGAGAATAGATTGTCTTGAATTGGTTCAACCCAGCCAAAGACTCAAATAAACCAAACAATAGGGAAAGACTATCTTTCATCCCACACAACTCCAAATCCGTAATTTTAAAAGTCTTAGAGTTGATATTTTAAAAAGAGAAAAGGGCAGAATGATGGTCCTGAGTTTCTGCAAAAGAAAGAGATCAAGATTATACTAATTAAATTTGGATTTCTACCAAGAAGATATGCTTTATCCTTTCATTAAGCAAGATTTCAAGTTATTTCTTTTCATGAAGAAAGATAACAAGATGCTTAAAAGGTGGAAATGAATTCTAGAGTTTAATGTTTCCAACTATCTACAGTTCCAGTAGAACGTTTGTAGTGTGAAGGCTTGTCTATATTGTTACATCAGCTTTAATCTAAAGACGGCCTTCACTTAACCTATATCCCTCATAGACCCCATTTCTAGCCTAATAAAGACTTATTGATCTCTCTTAGTAGGTAGAGTCTGTTTATGGAGATTGTTTGAATAAACATGCATATGAGATATATAATATTTAAACTCAATGAGAACTTTGGCAAAGTAATGTGTATGTGCCTATATGAAGTGCAACAGTTCTTGCTCAAATGGAAATAATTCCCGAGTTTAGCATGGTAACTAGGGTTGTTATTTTATAGATATGCTAATTTTTAAAAATCGAGTCCTAAGGTATAATGACACCAATCTGACAAAGTCAAAATGTGATTTTAAATTTTTTTTTTAAAAAAGGTCTTTTTTTTTTACATGAGCCTTCAAGCTTAGGGAAGTGTGTTACATTGTTAAACCTAGAAGGATATATTGGGCAAATGAGGATTATTTGCAAGGTCATGAAGAAGTTACCAACCAATGGGTTGAATCATGGGTTAATACGTCACCTCATATGCTTCTAACTACCCTATTGGGCCTCCACTACTCATGCTTTGTACATGTGGAAGCTAAAGCCATAGTTACGAAGTCTTCTATTATTCTAAAGAAGCATTTGAAAGGAACCAATGAGAGTGCTTCAGTTGACCATCTTGGTCTGTGAGTCACTAGAACCACTATAAGTATCACCCATGCATATCATATATACATGAGCATATCACACTGTATTTTTGTCTTTTATTGCCTATTGTTTGTCAAAGTGAACAGTAGATGCAGTGAGTTAAACAATCAGAACCAGATATAGAATCAGGATGCATGAAAAGATCATTGCAAAAAGAAATAGAAGATGCATGCTTATATAAAGAACCGGAGAAAATATAGACATCAGTCAGAGCCTGCATTGGTTTGAGCCTATATAAGGGCAAAACTTATCCTTGTCAATTTTTGAATTTATATATGAAATATTTTCAGACTCACCTTTAATATTTTGCCATGCAGTGGACAAAGCGAGGGTATGATAGACAAAAAGAGATGAATAGCCAAATTTTCTGCTAAAGTACAAAATGAAGAATCCATTTAAGAATGGAACAAAGAAGAAAATTATAACTCTCAAATGAATGAAGATACAAAGATAAAAGATTAGGACAAAGGTCCAAGATAAAGATTAGATCAATCTAGCTAGAAGAGCTAAAGTTGAGGCAAGACAAAAGCCCATCCCTAAGAATAGAGAATCAAGATGAGGAATCATTTTCAAGCTGATTTGTTGAAGCATCCACTACCCATCCTATATTGGATTTGTTGAAGTATCTTGATGGAACAATCTCTAGCCTATATTGAATTTGTTAAAGTATCCTAATGACATAGCTTTCTTTGATATGTTGAAATATATTTCTAGTGAGATATTAGAGTCGCTCCGACGGCATATCTTTCCATGATATGTTAAAATATCCAAGTTTTCTTCTAGTGAGATATTAGAGTTGCTCACTATCCTACCAAGATATTTGAGTCGCTTGGTGGTTGTCATCGGGATATTAGAGTTGCTCGATGACCATTTTGATTTACCAATATATTAGAGTCGATTGGTGGATTTCATCAGGATATTAGAAGTTATTCAATGGCTATTTTTATCTCACCAAGATATTAGAATTGCTTGGTGATTTTATTAAGATATTAGATTCGCTCAATAGACCCTTTGGGATATTATAATTGCCCAATGACCCATTGAGATATGAGAGTTGCATAACAGTTTTGTTGCCTTGTCATCAGGATATTAGAGTTGCTTGATGAACCCATTCGGATATCAGAATTGCCCAATGACCCATTGAAGATATTAGAGTCGCTCAACTTTTTTGTCACTTGGTGGATTTCATCAGGATATTAGAGTCACCCAATAATCCATTGAAGTATCAAATCTAGTCTCGGGTCTAGAACCCATATCTAGTCTCAGGTCCAAGCACCCAAATCTAATCCAGCTCCAGGTCAAGAACCCAAATCCAGTGTTGGGTCGAGAACCCAAATCCAGTGTCGGGTCGAGAATCAAATCCAATTTTGTATCAAGAAACTAAATCCAATTTTTGGTCGAGAACCCAAATCTAGTCTTGGGCGAGAACCTAAATTTAGTCTTGGGTCTAGAATCCAAATTCAGTCTCGGCTCGAGAACCCTCAAGTCCATAACCCATCCATATCCAAGATTAGCTCAAAATCATATTGTTTTTTGCTCTCTTCTACTGAAGTCTCAGATCGCTCAATCAGGGGACAAATTGTAGACCCTCAATTTTGGACCTAGCTAATCCGATATCAATTAAAGAAGGCCAAGCTAAATTTTAGTCCGATTTGAATAGCTTAAACCTAATTTATAGCTTTGAAATAGGTCAGTCAAATTTTAAAAGGCCTAAATTAAGTTGTTTTAATTTTTAAAAACCTAACCTAGTCTGATTTAATTTTTAAAGGACCAAATTAATTCCAACTCAATTTTAAAAGGTTAAATTAAATTTGGTCTAATTTTAAAAGCCCGAACAAGTCCGTCTAAGCCCGAAAATACATGCCACATTGGACTCATGGTGAATTAGATCCCCAATTCACCATGTCTATTGGTCCATGGAGAATTGAGGCTTTTAATTTGCCATGGACCAATGTCCATTACAAATTAGGGATTCCTAATCGCCATGGACTAATGACCATGGCAAATTAGGAAATCCTAATTCGTCATAAGTCTTTTAATTCAGTTCTATTTGGTGTTTCGAGATAGATTAGGCTTCCTAATTAATATTGGACTTTGAATACCCCTCAAATTAGCATATTAGGGTTTGAGATTAAACTGTTATTTGCCTATAAATAGACAATTAAAATCAAAGAGACAAAAAGGATGATTATTAATAGCAACAATTAAAAAGAAAACAAGCAGCATCAACCACAAGAACAAAACAAAAGATACATAAGCAATAGAAAACAGGCAGTAGCTCGACTCTTGGATTATAAAAGGCACCAGCCAATAAACTAATTGATCTAGACTTTAGCAACTTAAAGCTTGGTTCAACATATTAATTAGGTAGAGTCTACGACAATGTAGGTTTTGTTTCTCTAAACACAATCTAATTAGATTTTTATTAGTTATTTTCATCCTTTAAAAGCACTTAATAATTTGAAATAATTTTATCTAGTAGCAATCAGTTTATCCAGTAGCATAAAGTTATTGATTTAATTCCAGTAACAATATATTAAAGTTGTTTAGTCTAGTAGTAAATAAATTTTGATTGTGATTTAGTACAAAACTTTAATAACTTGATTTAATTCAATTTGTTTGGATCCAAACCCTAAGTTTATGTCAAAAACACTAATTCATATGTAAACCCTAGTTGTCATCCTAAAATCCTAAAATCATGTTTTAACCCTAAAAACCCTAGCTATATTTCAAAAACCCTAATTTTCATTTATAAAATCTAATCATGTTTTCTAAAACCCTAAAACCCTAATTTAGCAATCTAAACTTTAAGAAACCCTAATTCATATATTAAAACCCTAGTTTTACATATTTATTGATCAATGTAAGACTAAAACCTAGGTTTGGTTATTTAATTTATTATGATGGATGATTTATTTTATTTATTTTATAATGAACCAAACCAAACCAAAATAGTAAACCATGGCGAATAGGCAATTTCCAATTCTCCATGGTCCAGCTAATCCAGTCCTAATTTGATTTATTAATTTCATAATTAAGATGGATTTCATTTGAACCATCAGATTAAGTTTTTAGGTTTTATTTTAAACCTAATTATGCCTATAAATACTAATGTTTAAGATTAAGATAGGAAGGAATTATTGTGAAGAGCACAGAACCAGTAGCTAACAAGGTTTAACAAAAGCAAAAACATAAGCAACTATCAGGCGATCTCCAGCCAAAAACTTTAATTAATCCAGGCAGGCAGTAGCAGAGGGCTTGTTACAATTCATTAACTTTGGTGGAATCAACAACGAAGGTTTGTCTTCAACCATTAAATCCATTTAAAGATACGGTGGCTTGATTTATAGATTTACAATTTGTTTGCACATATAATGAGTGTGTTTCCTTTGAAAAAATATCAAACAGTGAGCGGAAAGCCATTTTAACCAGTATTGAAATTGATCCTAGATTGCACGAAGAGTTATGGTCGCTTGTTTAATCTAATAACAAAATTCCCAATATAATAAAATTATCTTTTTTAAACCTAAGAACCATAAACCTTCAAACCCTAATCTCAACCTTTTTTATAAATCAAAACCTCAAGTCTAAAATATCCAGTAACCTCTACCTTAATTCCCAAAACATAAACCAAATTCTAGATGTCCAGAAACCCTAAATAAAACTAAACCAAACCCTAATCCCAACAATCAAAACCTCAAGTCCTAAATATCCAATAACCTTCACCTTCAATCCAAAACCCTAAATCCAAAACCCTAAAACCTAAACCCTAGCTTCTAAACCCTAACTTCAAAAATTCCAAAAAAGTAATATGTAACTCTTAAGCCTTAAACACCTAAACCTTAATTTCTAAACCTATTTAGCAACCTAAACCAAACCCCAATTCCTTAAAACCCTAATTCCTCAAAACCTTAATTCCTTAAAACCCTAGTTTCTTAATTTAATCCTAAACACCCAGTAAAGCCTAATCTATTCTTAAAATACAAAAAAAATCCTAACTCAAGGTTTAAGCCCTAATTTTGTACATTTGAATAATTAATTTATGATTGAGTCCTAGTTTTGATTATTTAATTCATTATTTTATGTTCATGATTTATTTACAAATGGATGATTTATTTGTAACACCCGTATACCCCGTATACGCACACTACATACCACCATATCTGTAATATATGTATACTGAATATAGGAATGCTACGGTTTATAATAAGCAAATCGATCTTTCAATTTAACAATATTATAAGAAAACTTAAATCATTCAAATTATATTATATAGTACAATAGGTAAAACTTGAAAACATTCCTTTTTAACAATAATATGAGAAAACTTGAAAACATTCAAATTATACTATGAAGTACAATAGATAAAACATTCATTCAATACGCAGCGGAAAATATAGTGGTATTTACAAATATATATACATCAAAAATCAAGTTTTACAAAACATAACATTTATACATGTTTGGTAGTTCGTCTTTGATCTTTAAGCCCCCTATCAACACTTCATAATCTAGACTCAACTCGGTCTAGCAGAACTCTCTGGTTCTACTCTGTCACCTGCGCGATGAACCACAATCGTGCTAAGCCAATGGCTTAGTGGTACAAACCAATAATATAATATGTTTCAATGCAATGCCAATGTCACACATTTCAACAATAAAAGACAATATTCATAAATGATATATTAATATTTTTCATAACACTACATTCCATTATTTTATTCAATTGTTTCACCATTCATGAATCACATTGAAACAAAGACAAGCATGGGCCCAAAAGACTCTAATATGCCATTCAACTTTCAAAGTTAATGTTTTGGTTCAATTATCACATTTATCATTATCATTATCCCAACTAGGCTTCAAGGATTAGGCTCAACCAAGCTTCAAGGGGAACAAAGCATGCTAAGTATCAACCCAACTTGGCTTCAAGAACTAAACCCAACCTAGCTTCAAGGGTTGTAACATCTCAACTAGGCTTCAAGGACTAGACCCAACCAAGCTTCAAGGGGAGTTAAGCATGCTAAACTTCAACCCAACTTGGCTTCAAGGATCAAGCCCAACCTAGCTTCAAGAGATTGTTACTATTAGGCATGCCACCAACAAAAAAACACTGAAAATGGAATAACACATTAGACACACAATTCATTCATTATTTCATTATCAATTTCATTCTTATTTTCTCATCATCATTTAGGCAACCATGCCTCAATTATCTCATTTGCATCATTATAGCCAACAACAATGGCTTCACATCTCATCATTAGAGTATACATAACCAATTGCATTAGACATATATTTTAAATTCATCATCATCTAGGCAAACATGCCCCATTTATTTCATTTGAATCATTATAGCCAACAACAATGGCATCACAACTCATCATATCTCAATTCACATTAAAGCAATTCATCATAACCAATTGCATTGCACATACATTTTGAATGATCATCATATCTTCCATATTATGCAAATCATAGCATTAATCAAATTGTATCAACAATGTAATAGATTACTTAACACATTTACAACCAAATGTGTTAAGTCCCAATGTCATGTAATAGTGTAGGGTTTGTACTTACCTCAAGAACAACTCACACCAATCTATACACTTCCTCTTCCAAGAATTCTCAACATTTAGGTTAGGGCAACTCAACCTCTTCACAACCTAATTCAAAAGGAATAATACACACTTATTTAAAGATACACATGAATTCCAATACAATTATTCACCTATTAGTCTCATACTAGACCCATAGATCACAAATTATAAGCCAACACAACTATCTAGGACCCACGGTCGTGGCCTCACACCCCCACGGTCGTGGCCTCACACCCCCACGGTCGTGGCCTCACAACCCCATGGTCGTGGCCTCACAACCCCCACGGTCGTGGGTTAGCAAACGAACCTGTCCAATTTGCCTAACACCCCCACGGTCGTGGCATTCAAGGGCCACGGGCGTGGCATCCAATTTGCTTCTGTTTCGGACCAAACTCATGTATTCTATGCTTTCAACTCCATTAAACACAAACACATAGAAAATCTAAGATAAAGAATTGCTCAAACTCACAACATACATCAATTACCAATTCACAACTCTTACTCTTCCAACACCAAACCTATTTCCTTCTCTTCAATTCAATTCCAAAACCACAATCAATTAAACCCAGCACACTCGAACACACCACAATCAAACATACTCATGCTCTTGATAATCCAACACCAAACTCAAACACAACTTAAAATAAAACAAGAGAATCAAGAAGAAACTTACCAAAGTTAATGAAACTTCTTAAATTTCCAACTTGATCACTTGAAATCTTCTTCAATTTTGAGCTTGGAAAACAAAAACTCTCTTTCTCTCTATTGCCTTTGTGATGCCCGGCCAACCAAAGAAAGAAGAATAAAATGAAGAAGAAAAATAGCCAAGTCAAACACTCAATCTCTTTAAATCTCCACCTAGCAAAAATAATATTAAAATAATTCAAAATATCCTCTTCCACTCACTTAATTCCCTTTTAATTTAATTTCACTAATTTAAAATAAATAATTATCTTCTTTTGACTTTCATTACCTTGAATTGCATATGTTGTATATATTTCTATATATACAACATATACACTCTCTCTCTTTACTTCTTTTCTCCTTCCATATAAACATATACACTTAATCCAAATACAACAATAAATATTCCAAAACTTTTAGTGTATACTTTGGGATATTACAATTCTCCCCCTCTAAAAAGAAATTTCGTCCTCGAAATTACCTGATATCAAGTCTGAAATAGTTGAGGATACTAATCTCGCATCTCTTGCTCATTCTCCCAAGTTGATTCTTCTTTTGCATGATTCTTCCAAAGAGCCTTTACAAGTGACACCTTCTTATTTCTTAACTCTTTCACTTCATGTGCCAAAATAGCAACTGGTTCTTCTTCAAATGTCAGATCTGAACTCACCTCAATAGATTCAACGGACAGAACATGAGATGGATCTGATATGTACCTCTGCAGCATAGAAACATGGAAGACATTATGGATTCTATCCAACTCAGGAGGCAAAGCGAGTCGATAAGCAATTGGTCCAACTCTTTCTAATACTTCATAAGGTCCAATAAAATGAGGACTTAGCTTTCCTTTTCTACCAAATCTCAAAATCTTCTTCCAAGGAGACACTTTCAAAAATAGTTTATCTCCAACATCAAACTCTATGTCTCTTCTCTTTAAATCTGAATAAGATTTTTGCCGATCTGAAGCTGTTTTCAACCGATCCCGAATTATCTTCACTTTCTCTTCCATTTCTTTAATCAAATCAGGACCAACCAATTTGCCTTCTCCAACTTCATTCCAACATAGAGGCGTTCTACATGTTCTACCGTACAATGCCTCATATGGTGCCATTCCAATACTGGATTGATGACTGTTATTGTAAGCAAATTCCACAAGTGGCAAAAATTTGTCCCAACTTCCAGAAAAATCAATAACACAGCTTCTCAACATATTCTCAATAATCTGTATCACTCTCTCTGACTGCCCATCTGTCTGCGGATGAAAAGCAGTGCTAAAGTGTAATTGAGAACCCAAAGCACCATGTAAACTTTTCCAAAATCTTGAAGTAAACCGAGAATCTCGATCAGACACTAAAGAAATTGGAACTCCATGCAACTTCACTATCTCACTGATATACAGCTCAGCCAACTTCTCAAGAGAATAGTCCAATCTAACTGGAAGAAAATGAGCTGTCTTTGTCAACCGATCAACAATCACCCAGATAGCATCATGCTTCTTCTGAGTCAATGGCAAACCAGACACAAAATCCATTGTCACACGTTCCCATTTCCATTCAGGCACTGATAAAGGTTGAAGTAACCCAGTTGGAACTTGATGCTCAGCTTTCACCCTCTGACAAGTGAGACACTTGGATACAAACTCTGCTATGTCCCTCTTCATACCTGACCACCAATAATGTTGATTCAAATCATGATACATTTTAGTACTCCCAGGGTGCATAGCAAAAACCGACTGATGTGCTTCCTCTAAAATACTCTTTTCTCAATTTTGCATCATCAGGAACACACAATCTATCCTTGAACCAAAGGCTACCATCACTTCTCATATGGAAATCTCAGCTCTCCCCCTTTTGGCAATCTGACACAATCTTCTGAATATTCTCATCAGCCAATTGAGCCTCCTTAATCTGATCCAACAACACCAGTCTCAAATGCAATTGAGCTAACAACGTACCATCATCACATGATTCAAAACTAGTATGCAACACTCTCAACTCAACAAGCAACGAGAGCGAATAAACAGTCAAACCTGCCAAAGACTTCTGACTCAAAGCATCAGCAATAACATTTGCCTTACTAGGATGATAATCAATCAAACAATCATAATCTTTTATCAGCTCCAACCATCGTCTTTGCTGAAGATTAAGCTCTATTTGAACCCCCAAATATTTCAAACTCTTATGATCTATATAGATAAAACACTTCTCTCCATACAAGTAGTGTCGCTAAATTTTCAAAGCAAAAACTATAGCTGCCAACTCTAAATCATGCGTCGGATAATTAAGCTCATGTGGCTTCAACTTCCGAGAAGCATAAGCTATGACTATACCTTCTTGCATCAAAACACAACCTAAACCATTATGTGAAGCATCACTGTAAATCACATATGGTTTATCTTCCACAGGCAATGTAAAAACAGGAGCTTGAGTTAACATTTCCTTCAACTGTTTAAAACTAGCTTGACACTGATCTGTCCACACAAATCTAACTCCCTTTCGAAGTAATCTGGTGAGTGGAGTAGCTATCAAAGAAAAACCTTTCACAAAGCGTCAATAATAGCCTGCCAAACCCAGAAAACTTCTAACTTTGGTTACAGACTTTGGTGGACTCCAATTCAAAATGGCCTCAACTTTACTCGGATCAACTCTTATACCATCTGCTGACACTATATGACAGAGAAAAGTCACTTGATCCAGCCAAAACTCACACTTTGACAGCTTAGCATACAATTGCTTCTCCCTCAAGGTCTGCAACAGAATCCGCAAATGCTTGTAATGCTCCTCTTCATTACGCGAATACACCAAAATATCATGAATAAAGACCACCACAAACTGATCTAGATAGGGCCTAAACACCCTATTCATCAAATCCATGAAAGCTGCAGGTGCATTCGTTAATCCAAAAGGCATCACTAAAAACTCATAATGCCCATACCTTGTGCGAAAAGTTGTCTTAGGAACATCTTCAGCTCAACCCTCAACTGATGGTACCCTGATCTCAAATCAATCTTAGAAAACACTGCTGCTCCCTTCAATTGATTAAAGAAATCATCTATCCTAGGCAAAGGATACTTATTCTTGATAGTCACCTTGTTCAATTGCCTATAATCGATGCACAACCTTAAAGTACCATCCTTCTTCTTTACAAACAAAACAGGAGCTCCCCACGGAGAAACACTAGGGCGATTATCCAACAACTCCTGCAACTGCACCTTCAACTCTCTCAACTCAGTAGGTACCATTCGATAAGGAGTGATAGAGATGGGAGTAGTACCAGGCAACAAATCGATACCAAACTCAACCTCTCTTTCAGGGGGTAACCCTGGCAACTCCTCTGGAAAAACATCTGGAAATTCCGCAACTGTGGGTATACTATTAAGTTGAGAATCCACTACTCTGGTATCCACAACATGAGCAAGATAAGCATCACACCCTTTTCTAATCAATTTTTATAGCTGCAAAAGCTGATACAAATAAGGATGCAAGTTGTCTTTGCTCAACAGATACCATTACACTTCTACCATCACCAGTTCTCAAAGTAACACACTTCTTTTGACAGTCTACCACAGCTCCATGCTTAGACAACCAATCCATGCTTAAGATCAAATCATATTCCTTAAAAGGCATTTCAATCAAATTACCGAAAAATTCCTCACCTTGTACCATAACTGAACTATCACGATGCACCTTACTCACCACAACACTTTGTCCTAAAGGATTTGTCACCAAGACATCAAATCCTAAGGACTCTGAATGCAATTCAGACACAGGCAAGATAGATGCACTTATATATAAATGAGTAGATCCTGGATCAATCAAAGCAAGAACTGAAATACCAAATAAAGAAAATGTACCCGCAATAACTGCTGAAGCATCCGACTACCTCTGCATCACATACACTCTTTGAGAAGATCCAGCCTCATTTGGCCTACTGCCTCCAGATGTAGAACCTTCTCTCTGACTGATCCCAGGTCGACCACCTCTACTGAAACCTCTGCCCCCTCGACCACCTCTGCTAAAACTAGGTCAAGAAGCTGCAGTATCAGTCTGTCTATCCTCCTGTAACTCAAGGCAATCTTTAATAAAATGGGCTGGTGATCCACATCTAAAACATACTCCCGATCCACCCATCTTCCAACAAGCACCCCCATGTGTCCTACCACAATGAACACATATAGGTGGAATGGATCTCTGAACCACTGGAGTCGGAGCACTTGCTACAGAAACTGTAGGTCTCGGTCTCTGCCTCTGATACTGAACTGACCTACCCGACTGCCTCTGGCTCCTACTAACTCTCGGAATAAAACTCCCTCGACCTCTCTTCATAGATGAAGACCCTACCTCAAACTGGGGTCTCCTAACTCTGGTCTCCTCTTCAGTAGCAGCTGCTGCAATACCCTGTGCTCTCTCAACACTTCTAGCTGCTGCAACCAACTGAGAAAAATCCTTATACCGAGAACCAGCAACAATACACATAATAGAGGGCCTCAATCCCTCCTCAAATCTCCTACACCGGTCAATCTCATCAGAAATAATCCCCCCGGCATAGTGACTCAATCGGATAAAATCTACCTCATACTGTGTCACAGTCCGATTATCTTGTCTTAGATTCAGAAATTCCATCTTCTTGACATCCTTATACTCCCTCAGAGTATATTTCTGCTCAAACTCCCTCAAAAAATCAATATAAGACGACGTAGGTGGATCATCCATGGCATGAGGAACCGTCTTCTACCAATCATAAGCATCTTTCTGCAGAAGGGATCTAGCATAATCAAATTTCTCTTCAGAAGTAGCTTGCAACTGAATAAATACCCTCTGCACTCTATCCAACCACTGCTCAGCTACTGCAGGATCTGTAGTACCCAAGAAATCCTCAGCCCCATATTTCCTCAACTTATCATAATGCCTCAACGGCACTTGCGGCTGTGGTGGCGGTGGCGGCTGTACTGGAGCTTGCCTCAACAATTCTACTACCTGCCGTAACCAAACTGGCGGAACCTCATCAGCAGTTGATCTCTCTTGCACAGGAGCAGATGCATCACTAACTCCCTCAACCCTAGCAGAATATAGACTGACGTGAACCTTCTATAGACTGACATGACTGAGACGCCATCACTACCTATGTCTGCAAACATAGCAGAATATACCTCATCAAAGATCAGAGACTGCCAATACCAAAACATGTATTTTATTCAAAAACAATATTTTAAAACTCAAAATTTACTTTTTCTTACAATTTACCTAGGTTGAGAATCTCAAACCTAGGCTCTGATACCAAAACAGTTGTAACACCCCTATACCCCGTATACGCACACTACATACCACCATATCTATAATTTACGTATACTGAATATAGGAATGCTACGGTTTATAATAAGCAAACCGATCTTTCAATTTAACAATATTATAAGAAAACTTAAATCATTCAAATTATATTATATAGTAAAAATAGGTAAAACTTGAAAACATTCCTTTTTAACAATAATATGAGAAAACTTGAAAACATTCAAATTATACTATGAAGTACAATAGATAAAACGTTCATTCAATACACAGCGTAAAATATAGTGGTATTTACAAATATATATACATCAAAAATCAAGTTTTACAAAACATAACATTTATACATGTTTGGCAGTTTGTCTTTGATCTTTAAGCCCCTATCAACACTTCAGAATCTAGACTCAACTCCGTCTAGCTGAACTCTCTGGTTCTACCCTGTCACCTGCGCGATGAACCACACTCGCGCTAAGCCAACGGCTTAGTGGTACAAACCAATATAATAATATGTTTCAATGCAATGCCAATGTCACACATTTCAACAATAAAAACAATATTCATAAATGATATATTAATATTTTTCATAACACTACATTCCATTATTTTATTCAATTGTTTCACCATTCATGAATCACATTGAAACAAAGACAAGCATGGGCCCAAAAGACTCTAATATGCCATTCAACTTTCAGAGTTAATGTTTTGGTTCAATTATCACATTTATCATAATCATTATGCTAACTAGGCTTCAAGGATTAGGCTCAACCAAGCTTCAAGGGGAATAAAGCATGCTAAGTATCAACCCAACTTGGCTTCAAGAACCAAACCCAACCTAGCTTCAAGGGTTGTAACATCTCAACTAGGCTGCAAGGACTAGACCCAACCAAGCTTCAAGGGGAGTTAAGCATGCTAAACTTCAACCCAACTTGGCTTCAAGGATAAAGCCCAGCCTAGCTTCAAGAGATTGTTACTATTAGGCATGCCACCAACAACAAAACTCTGAAAATGGAATAACACATTAGACACACAATTCATTCATTATTTCATTATCAATTTCATTCTTATTTTCTCATCATCATTTAGGCAACCACGCCTCAATTATCTCATTTGCATCATTATAGCCAACAACAATGGCTTCACATCTCATCATTAGAGTATACATAACCAATTGCATTAGACATATATTTTAAATTCATCATCATCTAGGCAAACATGCCCCATTTATTTCATTTGAATCATTATAGCCAACAACAATGGCATCACATCTCATCATATCTCAATTCACATTAAAGCAATTCATCATAACCAATTGCATTGCACATACATTTTGAATGATCATCATATCTTCCACATTATGCAAATCATAGCATTAATCAAATTGTATCAACAATGTAATAGATTACTTAACACATTTACAACCAAATGTGTTAAGTCCTAATGTCATGTAATAGTGTAGGGTTTGTACTTACCTCAAGAACAACTCACACCAATCTATACACTTCCTCTTCCAAGAATTATCAACACTTAGGTTAGGGAAACTCAACCTCTTCACAACCTAATTCAAAAGGAATAATACACACTTATTTAAAGATACACATGAATTCCAATACAATTATTCACCTATTAGTCTCATACTAGACCCATAGATCACAAATTATAAGCCAACACAACTATCTAGGACCCACGGTCCTGGCCTCACAGCCCCACGGTCGTGGCCTCACAACCCCCATGGTCGTGGGTTAGCAAACGAACCTGTCCAATTTGCCTAACACCCCCACGGTCGTGGCATTCAAGGGCCACAGGCATGGCATCCAATTTGCTTCTGTTTCGGACCAAACTCATGTATTCTATGCTTTCAACTCCATTAAACACAAACACATAGAAAATCTAAGATAAAGAATTACTCAAACTCACAACATACATCAATTACCAATTCACAACTCTTACTCTTCCAACACCAAACCTAATTCCTTCTCTTCAATTCAATTCCAAAACCACAATCAATTAAACCCAACACACTCAAACACACCACAATCAAACATACTCATGCTCTTGATAATCCAACACCAAACTCAAACACAACTTAAAATAAAACAAGAGAATCAAGAAGAAACTTACCAAAGTTAACGAAACTTCTTAAATTTCCAACTTGATCACTTGAAATCTTCTTCAATTTTGAGCTTGGAAAACAAAAACTCTCTTTCTCTCTATTGCCTTTGTGATGCCCGGCCAACCAAAGAAAGAAGAAGAAAATGAAGAAGAAAAATAGCCAAGTCAAACACTCAATCTCTTTAAATCTCCACCAAGCAAAAATAATATTAAAATAATTCAAATTATCCTCTTCCACTCACTTAATTCCCTTTTAATTTAATTTCACTAATTTAAAATAAATAATTATCTTCTTTTGACTTTCATTACCTTAACTTGTATATATTGTATATATTTCTATATATGCAATATATACACTCTTTCTCTTTACTTCTTTTCTCCTTCCATATAAACATATACACTTAATCCAAATACAACAATAAATATTCCAAAACTTTTAGGGTATACTTTGGGATATTACATTATTATTGTGAATATTTGTATAATTTAATTTGCTATTTGTTTGATTTCATGAATTGTAAAAGGCATGTTTCCACTTTGTAGGTATCTTGATTTTTTTCTATATTTTAATTTATCATTTAAAGATTTTGGGACCATTGTAAAGAATATGTTTTCACTTTTTGATGGGTGTCCTATTTATTTTAGACATTGGACATGGTTATAAGGGCATATTTTCATCTCGTATGGGTGCCCAATTGTTGTTTTATTTCGAACATTACTTTGCTTTTAATACAATGATATTTTATATTATTTGTAGGATGTAGTACAAATTATATTGTAATAATTAATAGTTTTATAATATTTAGACCTAAAAAGGAGATCGGTTCCAATGAACCGGGCACTGTGAGGGTGCTGGGTCATTCTCACCTTCCCTATACGTACCCAACTTTTCAAACCTAATAGGGGGTTGGGGATTTCTTAGGAATCGACTCATCCACCCCTTTTTTTTATCCCGTCCGAGCGGAGACTCCATTTTCTCCAGGTTTAGGCCCGTGTTCTCTAAGGTCCTGAGCCTAACAATGTAGAAGTGGCAAGAAAAATTCCACCGGGAGTGTGGGCAAAAATTCCTCCTCACAATGGTGACTCCACTGGGGATAAGAGAAGTTGATTCCATTGGTCTTTATATTATTTAATTCTTTTTTATTATGATATTGTCCATTGCATCATCTTAGTTTACATTGAGTGTGTGAGTTAGGACGCCCTTGTTGCCCGTATTGTGTCATGTAAGGGATACCATACTATCACTCAAGGTATGGAGATCGAGCATGGCATAACCACTTATAACCTTGTACTTTTTGGTATATACTTGCTATGGGAGCCTAAGCCTTTTCAACCCAAAGACTAAAACCCATGTTGTCATATCCCAAATTTTTAAAAATTCCTAATTTTTAAAAATTAAATAAAATAAATTATAATTTAATTGGATAAATTAAATAAATAATTTTAAATGAAAAATGAAGGGATTTTAAATGAAAAAATGAAATGTATATGTGATATATATGTAAAATATACATAATATATAAAGTCAACAAAAAAGTCAACACTTTTTAAAGGAAAAGTCAAAGTCAAAGGGTTTCTTAGTAAATATACTTTAGAAATTAAAATTTTAAAAATAATTAAAAAATATTTTATTTTGAATGGAAGATATCAATTTTTAATTTTTATTATATAAATAAATAATTAATTAGTTAGTTAAAAATTATTAAAATAATATATATAGATATTATTTAAAGTGGAAAGAAAGGGAAAATTTCAACTTTTCTTCATCTTCTTCTTCTTCCTCCAAGGGCTGACCCCTATTGTTGGAGAGCTCAAGAGTTTTTCTTCTTCTTACTCCATGAATTGAAGGATTTAACAAGTTTCAAGTAGATTTTTGGAGTTTTCTTCCATAAATGGCAAGTTTTCTAACTTTTTCCTTGGATTTCCATAAAGATTTGATTATGTGGATTTTGAGTTGTTGAAGTAGCATGTTTTAATTTTCCATTTTGGTATGAATGAGAATATTTTAAGTGATTAACAATGATTTTAAGGTTGGATTGAAGAAATGGTTGAGTTTGGGTAAGGATTGGTGAAGAGAGAGAATTTAGGGTCATGTAACTTTTGGACTTTTGAATTCATGGGTTTTAATTGTGAAAATTGATTCTAAATGAGTTGTTTTGATGTATAAACAAGTATTTTAAAGTCAAATATTAGATTTGGTTGAGTTTGATTGGAGTTTGAGAATGGAAGTGGTGATTTAGGGTTTTGAAAAAGTGATTTTTTCAAAATTGATGAATTGTTTGATTTTATTGGTTAAAGCATGTTCTTTAGTGATAAAAGTGATGAATATAAGCTTCAAAAGATAAATGGATTGAGTTGGAATGGAAAACCTTCAACTGGGGAATGTAATGCCATTTTAGGATTTTTGTCATAAGTGTGTGTTTTTGTAATGTAATTATTTTAAACATGTTAAAATATGTTTTTAATGATATAAATAAACTTAAAACATCAAATTGAATGGCTTGGTATGGTATTCCAAAGTTAAATTGAGGTTAGCCTTAACTTTGAGATTTTTATTTGAATGATGTTTAATTATTATTTAAGATTGGAAATACCTTAGAATGTGATACTAAATGATTATTTATAATCACATTTGGTTTAGGCATTGAGGAGAGTTGATTTTCCCCATCCAAGTGTTGAAGGGCAAGTTGGAAGAGAAGGTTAGAGGTGGTGTTTGAGCTTGTTTTTGGTTGCTCTTAGAGGTAAGTACAAACTTTGGATGAATTGGACATATTTGCATTACATTGGGCTTAACACATTTTGGATTGAAAAATGTGTTAAGCTACTTGATACATGGAACATGTATAAATAATGTGCTATGACATGTGTAATGTCATATATGTCTTAAATACATTGTGAAAAGCCATTGTTAATGTTTAAATGATATAAAATGTGAACTATGTGTATTATGTGAAAATGACCCAAAGTGTTTGAGTGATGCCATTTGTTGTGTATCCATTAAGGGCATTTTTAAAAAGCCATTGTGTGAGCGGGGATCTTCGCCCCCACTCCCGGTGGAATGGTTCTTGTGACTTCGGCACTGTTTAGGCTCAGAGCCTTAGAGAACACGAAACTAAGTTCTGAGAAAATGGAGTCGCCAACCAGACGGGCCGGGAAAAAAAGAAAGGGGTGGATGACTCGATTCCTAAGAAATCCCCAACCTCTTATGGGTTCGGAAAGTTGGGTACGTGTGGGGAAAGTGAGAAATGGCACAGCACTCCCACAACGCCCGGTTCATTGGAACCGGCCTCCTTTACAGGTCTTAATATTATATTATTCTTAAATATAACAACATTATCCATATTACACATAATAATTAAAAGAAAGAATCAATATATTAAAATCAAAGCAAATTCCAAGCAAAACAAATAAATGGACACCCTGTAATATCCTCATTTATGCCCTAGAAGTTTTGCATGTTGTTGTTGTTGTTGTTGTTGTTATTGGATTGTTGGTTTAAATTGAGAAAGAAAAGTATATGTGTTTTGGGAAGGATTTAGGGTTTAGAGAGAATGGTATATGTTGTGTATATGTTGATATATATAACATATAAATGGGTCAAAGAAGAGTCAAGGTGTTGGTTAGTGGAAGAAGATATTTTATTGTTGAGTGTGTAAATACATATATGGGCTTATATAAGACAAAAGGTTAGTTATATGGTTAAGGGCCTTGAGGTAATTTACTTTTGGAAATTTTGTGGTGGAGATTAAAAGGAAGATTGACTTTGTGATTTTTGATCATTTTCTCTTCCTCTTGATGGTAGTGGCCGGCTCTCCATTAGCAAAAGGGAAGGAGAAGTGTTCTTGATAGTAAGATCAAGATTGAAGGGAGAATTGAAGAATCAAGTTGAAGATTTGTGGAATTTCTTCACTTTAGGTAAGTAATTTCTTGTTTTCTTTTATTAATTTGGAAATTGTGGTTAAGGTGTATTGAGAATTGTTGAGATGATGATTTAGTGTGTTGATGTGTGTTTATAAGTGTTAGAGTTGATTGTAAGTTAAAAATTGGAGGTTGTGTTGGTTTGGTTGTGATTATGGAAAAATAAGTGAAGATTGATAGTGGAAAATCAAGAGTAGAGTTTGAGTTAGGGTTTTGAGATGGTGTTTGTTTAATTGTGATATTAAGGTGTTTTAAAGTGATTATTGTAATGAATATGTATTTAGAACATTGATGATGATCATTTGAAGCATGTGGTATGATGTATATTGAGTTTTAATGCATTTGGAAGAGAGTTGGTTACATTTAGGGTTTTGATTATGGGTGACACGGCCAAAGGCCATGTGAGACACGGCCAAGTCATATGATTTTGGACGTGTTGGATTAATTTTTGGGTGACACAGCCGTGTTCCCAAGCCGTGTGAGCTACTGTGAGTTTTGGTTGAAGAGACACGGCCGTGTCCCTAAGCCGTGTTTGCTACTGCCAAAGTTGAATTGAGAGACACGGCCACAAGCTTGGCCGTGTCCCTCATGTGTGCTGCCCGTGTCCATCAAATGAGTTGGTTAGGGTTTTGTTTCTTTGTTCTTTTTGCATTGTTTTGGTTCTTCAAAGGTGGGTTGGTTCTTAAACCTAACCCTAAACACTTTAAACACACTTGAATCAATGAATGAACTAATCAAATGCATATGGAAGATCCTAAAGCTATGAATCATATAAGTTGTTCTTTGCCCTAATTGCATTGTTGAGATTTAAACAAGGTTATGTTATGCATTGTGAAAGGTATTGTATTTTATGAGTAATGTACCTTGAAATGTTGTATCAAAGATGAAATGATAATTCAAATAAGATATGATGAATGATGCTATATGAGATATAATGTGATCATGGATGAGATAAGTATACACTTGATTAATGAAGTGTTATTTTGTGAAATGAAATGTGAGGCCATTGTTATTGGCTATGATGATAATATTGAGAGAATGAAGGCATGTTTGCCTAAATGTTGATGAGAATTGAGAATGGAAATGATAATTGATATGTAAATGAATTGTGTGGCTAATGTGTTATTCCATTTTCAGAGTATGTTATTGGTGGCATGCCTAATGATAGTAACAATCTCTTGAAGTTAGGTTGGATTGAATCCTTGAAGCCTAATTGAGATGTTACCACCCTTGAAGCTAGGTTGGGTTAGTTCTTGAAGCCAAGTTGGGTAGAAGCTTAGCATGCTTTGCTCCCCTTGAAGCTTGGTTGAACTTAATCCTTGAAGCCTAGTTGGGTCTATGATATTGATTTTGATAAATGTGATGATAGAACCAAAACATTAACTCTGAAAATTGAATGGCATATTAGTGTGTCTTGGGCCCATGCTTGTCTATGGTTAATGTGAGTCATGAATGATGTTTGTTTTGCTTTGTATTGATGATTAAATGAATACTAATGAGGTATATGAAAAGATAATAAAATGTGGTATGTAATGTGAAAGTATATTGTTAATTTTGCATATGTGATGTTACATATATATTATGGTTTGAGAAATGACATTGCATTGCACGAAGTCATATCATTAGCATGATTATCTTACTAAGCCCTTGGCTTAGCGCGATAGTGTTTAATCGCGCAGGTGATAGAACTGTTAGAATCGAACCCGAGAGCTCTTCGAGACCGAGTGAGGGTAGACATTGAAGAGTTGATTTTGGAGACTTAAAGATCAAAGGAGATTTGCCAATCATGTATAACTCTTTTTATATTTTGTAAAGTATTGATTAAATGTACATATTTGTATATTTGTAAATATGGAATTAAGTGTTTTCAAATATGTAAATATTTTATGACTTCCGCTGTGAAATAACTATATGTATGTATATATATATCTAATGTGTTTTATTTTAAAAGTAAATGATCTACTTTTCTATATTATATAATGATAATAGTATTGTATCTATTTAAATGTTTTGAATGTTGAAGAAAACCGTAGCATCCCTATGTTTGGTGCACTTATGCTACATGTTTGTAGTTGTAGTGTGTGTGCATTGGATGTGGGGGTGTTACAATTGTTTTGGTATCAGAGCCTAGGTTTGAGATTCTCAACCTAGGTAATATGTTATAAAAAGAATATTTTGAATTAAAAAGTGAGTTTTTGAAAGAAAATACATGTTTGGGATTGGCAATCTTTGATCTTTAATAAGGTGTGTCCTGTTGTGTTTGCAGTATTAGGTGTTGATGGATCCTCATTTGAGACAGTCAGTTGAGGGCAGTGAGGAGAGCGTTGCTCCTGAGGAGGGAGCTAGGGTTGATAGTGCTGGTGAGGCACCTGTTTCTGGGTCGGGTAGACCAGTAGGTGATGAGGTTCCGCCAGCTTGGTTTGTGCATATGATGGAGACTTTCAGGCAAGCGCCAGTACAACCAGTGCCACCACCCCCTCAGTCTTTGGTACCAGTGAGGCACTATGACAAGTTAAGGAAGTATGGAGCTGAGGATTTTATTGGTACCACTGATCCAGCTGTGGCAGAACAGTGGCTTGACAAAGTTCAGAGGATCTTTATTCAGTTACAAGCCACCCCTGAGGAAAAGTTTGACTATGCAAGATCTTTGCTACAGAAGGATGCCTACGATTGGTGGAAGACTGTGCCACATTCCATGGAAGATCCACCAACTTTGTCATATGCAGATTTCTTGAGGGAATTCGAGTTGAAATATACTCCTAGGGAGTATAAGGATATGAAGAAGATGGAATTCTTGAGCTTGAAGCAAGATAACAAGACTGTTACTGAGTATGAAGTTGAGTTTATTCGACTGAGTCAATATGCTGGGGGCATCATTGCTGATGAGATAGATAGATGTCGGAGGTTTCAGGAGGGATTGAGACCCTCTATCATGTGCTTAGTGGCCGGGTCTAGATATCACGATTTCTCCCAGCTAGTGACAGCAGCTCGAGATGTAGAAAGGGCTCAAGTGATTGCAGCTGCATCAGAGGAAGAGGTCAGAGTGAGAAGGCCTCAGTTTGAGGCAGGGTCTTCTTCAGTGAAGAGGGGTAGAGGAAGCTTTGTTCCTCGGAGTATTAGGAGCCAGAGACCAGCAGGTAGATCAGTGCAGTTCCAGAGACAAAGATTCAGACCTGCAGCTTCAGTGGCAAGTGCTCCAACCCCTATGGTTCAGAGATCCACCTTACCTATCTGCATCCATTGTGGGAGGCCACATGGTGGTCCTTGTTGGAAGGCTGGTGTTGCAGGGGTTTGTTTCAGGTGTGGGTCACCGGATCATTTTGTGAGAGACTGTCCGGAGAGACAGGAGTTTATGCCAGTTGATTCTGCCGCTTCTCGAGCCAGTGTGAGGGGAGGTAGAGGAGGCAGAGGTGCCAGCCGAGGTGGTAGAGCAGGGTTTAGTTCTAGAGGTGGTGCTACATCCAGGGAAACTAGACCGGAGGAGGTTGGTTCTTCCCAGAGGATGTATGTTATGCAGAGACAGCCGGATGCATCGGCGGTCATAGCTGGTACTTTTTCTTTATTTGATACTGCAGTGCTTGCTTTGATTGATCCGGGTTCCACCCATTCTTATATTAGTGCATCTGTATTGCCTGTGTTTGATGTGCATGCTGAGTCCCTAGGATTTGATGTTTTGGTGACAAATCCGTTAGGGCATAGTGTGATTGTGAGTAAAGTGCATCGAGATAGTGCAGTGAGGGTGCAGGGTGAGGAGTTCCTTGGAGATTTGATTGAGATGCCATTTAAGGAATATGATGTGATTTTAGGCATGGATTGGCTATCTCGACATGGAGCTGTGGTGGATTGTAAAAAGAAGATTGTTTCTTTGAGAACTAGTGATGGTAGAGAGGTGATAGTATCTAATGAGCAGGAACAGTTAGCCTCCTTATTTGTTTCAGCTGTTGCAGCCAGGAGGTTGATTAGAAAGGGATGTGAAGCTTATCTTGCTCATGTGATAGATACTAGAGTAAGAAGTTCTCCTATTGATAGCATTGCCACAGTTGCAGAGTTCCCTGATGTGTTTCCTGAGGAGTTGCCAGGATTGCCGCCTGAGAGAGAGGTGGAATTTGGTATTGAATTGTTGCCTGGTACCACTCCTATCTCGATTACTCCTTACAGAATGGCACCAGCAGAACTAAGAGAGTTAAAAGTGCAATTACAGGAGCTGTTGGATAAGGGATTCATTCGCCCCAGTGTTTCTCCTTGGGGAGCTCCTGTGCTGTTTGTGAAGAAGAAAGATGGTACCATGAGATTGTGTATCGACTATAGGCAATTGAACAAAGTGACAATTAAGAATAAATATCCTTTGCCTAGAATCGATGATCTCTTTGATCAATTGAAGGATGCAGCTGTGTTTTCTAAAATTGATTTAAGATCTGGGTACCATCAGCTGAGAGTCAAAGCTGAAGATGTTCCGAAGACCGCATTTCGGACCAGGTATGGGCACTATGAATTTTTAGTTATGCCTTTTGGTCTGACGAATGCACCTGCAGCTTTCATGGATTTGATGAATAGGGTGTTTAGGCCCTATTTGGATCAGTTTGTAGTGGTCTTCATCGATGATATTCTGGTGTATTCGAGGAATGAAGAGGAACATGATATGCATCTGCGGATTGTGTTGCAGATCTTGAGAGAGAAGCAATTATTTGCCAAATTGTCGAAGTGTGAGTTCTGGTTGGATCAAGTAGCTTTTCTTGGACATATTGTTTCAGCAGAAGGCATCAGAGTTGATCCGAGTAAAGTTGAAGCAATTTTGAATTGGAATCCACCCAAGTCAGTGACAGAGGTTAGAAGTTTTCTGGGTTTGGCAGGCTATTACCGGCGGTTTGTGAAAGGGTTTTCTTTGATAGCTACTCCACTCACCAGATTGCTTCGTAAGGGAGTGAGATTTGTGTGGACGGATCAGTGTCAGGCTAGCTTTGAGCAGTTGAGAGATATGTTGACTCAAGCGCCTGTTCTTACTTTACCTGTAGAAGGCAAACCATATGTGATCTACAGTGATGCGTCACATAGTGGTTTGGGATGTGTGCTGATGCAGGAAGGGAAAGTTATAGCTTATGCATCTCGTCAGTTGAAACCGCATGAGCTTAACTACCCCACCCATGATTTGGAATTGGCAGCCATTGTGTTTGCATTAAAGATTTGGCGCCATTATCTGTTTGGGGAGAAATGTTTCATTTACACTGATCACAAGAGTTTGAAGTATTTGGGTGTTCAGAAAGAGCTCAACCTTCGGCAGAGGAGATGGTTAGAATTGATTAAAGACTACGACTGTTTGATAGATTATCATCCAGGTAAAGCAAATGTGGTTGCTGATGCCTTGAGTCGGAAGTCTTTAGCTGGTTTAACAGTTTACTCGCTCTCGTTGCTTGTTGAGTTGAGAGCATTGCGTGCCAGTTTTGTACCTTGTGATGATGGTGCATTATTGGCACAGTTGCAATTGAAGCCGGTTTTGTTGGATCAGATCAAAGAGGCTCAGTTGACTGATAAGAAGATTCAGAAGATTGTTTTAGATTGTGAGAGTGGAAAGACTAGAGATTTTGTTGTAAAGGATGATGGGAGCCTATGGTTTAAGAATAGATTGTGTGTACCCGATAATGCTGATTTGAAGAGGATCATTTTAGAGGAAGCTCATCAGTCTTTATTTGCTATGCATCCGGGTAATACGAAGATGTATCATGATTTGAGACAGCATTACTGGTGGATTGGGTTGAAAAGAGACATTGCTGAGTTTGTATCAAAATGTCTCACTTGTCAGAAGGTTAAAGCAGAGCATCAAGTTCCCACTGGGTTGCTTCAACCGTTGTTAGTGCCAGAATGGAAGTGGGTTAGAGTGACCATGGACTTTGTGTCTGGTTTGCCATTGACACAAAGGAAACATGATGCCATATGGGTGATTGTGGATAGATTAACTAAGACAGCTCATTTCCTTCCGGTTCGGATGGATTACTCTTTGGAGAGGTTGGCTGAGCTATACATCCATGAGATTGTGAGATTGCATGGTGTTCCAACTTCTTTAGTGTCTGATCGAGATCCCAGGTTTACTTCGAGATTTTGGAAGAGTTTGCATGGTGCTTTGGGTTCTCGACTACACTTCAGTACTGCTTTTCATCCACAGACGGATGGACAGTCTGAGAGGGTGATACAGATTGTTGAGGATATGTTGAGAAGCTGTGTCATCGATTTCTCTGGAAGTTGGGATAGATTCTTACCTCTTGTGGAATTTGCTTACAACAACAGTCACCAATCCAGCATCGGAATGGCTCCATTCGAGGCATTGTATGGCAGACGGTGCAGAACACCTCTTTGTTGGAGTGAACTTGGTGATAGCAAGTTGATTGGGCCTGATTTGATTCAAGAAACTGAAGAGAAAGTAAAGTTGATTCGAGGCAGATTGAAAGCAGCTTCAGACCGACAGAAGTCTTATGCAGATCTGAAGAGGAGAGATATTCAGTTTGATGTTGGGGATAAGGTATTTTTGAAGGTATCTCCTTGGAAGAAGATTTTGAGGTTCGGTCGAAAAGGAAAATTGAGTCCTCGTTTCATCGGACCGTATGAAGTGTTAGAAAGAGTTGGGCCAGTGGCTTATAGACTTGCTTTGCCACCTGAGTTGGATCGTATTCATAATGTGTTCCATGTATCTATGTTGAGGAAGTACAGGTCAGATCCATCTCATGTGTTGCCATTTGAATCTATTGAAGTGAGCTCAGACTTGACATTTGAAGAGGAACCAGTTGCTATCTTGGCACGGGAAGTGAAAGAATTGAGGAACAAGAGAGTACCATTGGTGAAGATTCTTTGGAAGAATCATGCAAAAGAAGAAGCAACATGGGAAAGTGAGCAGACTATGCGAGAGCAATATCCTCAGTTGTTTCAGAATTGATTTCAGCTAATTTCGAGGACGAAATTTCTTTTTAGAGGGGGAGAATTGTAATATCCTCATTTATGCCCTAGAAGTTTTGCATGTTGTTGTTGTTGTTGTTGTTGTTATTGGATTGTTGGTTTAAATTGAGAAAGAAAAGTATATGTGTTTTGGGAAGGATTTAGGGTTTAGAGAGAATGGTATATGTTGTGTATATGTTGATATATATAACATATAAATGGGTCAAAGAAGAGTCAAGGTGTTGGTTAGTGGAAGAAGATATTTTATTGTTGAGTGTGTAAATACATATATGGGCTTATATAAGACAAAAGGTTAGTTATATGGTTAAGGGCCTTGAGGTAATTTACTTTTGGAAATTTTGTGGTGGAGATTAAAAGGAAGATTGACTTTGTGATTTTTGATCATTTTCTCTTCCTCTTGATGGTAGTGGCCGGCTCTCCATTAGCAAAAGGGAAGGAGAAGTGTTCTTGATAGTAAGATCAAGATTGAAGGGAGAATTGAAGAATCAAGTTGAAGATTTGTGGAATTTCTTCACTTTAGGTAAGTAATTTCTTGTTTTCTTTTATTAATTTGGAAATTGTGGTTAAGGTGTATTGAGAATTGTTGAGATGATGATTTAGTGTGTTGATGTGTGTTTATAAGTGTTAGAGTTGATTGTAAGTTAAAAATTGGAGGTTGTGTTGGTTTGGTTGTGATTATGGAAAAATAAGTGAAGATTGATAGTGGAAAATCAAGAGTAGAGTTTGAGTTAGGGTTTTGAGATGGTGTTTGTTTAATTGTGATATTAAGGTGTTTTAAAGTGATTATTGTAATGAATATGTATTTAGAACATTGATGATGATCATTTGAAGCATGTGGTATGATGTATATTGAGTTTTAATGCATTTGGAAGAGAGTTGGTTACATTTAGGGTTTTGATTATGGGTGACACGGCCAAAGGCCATGTGAGACACGGCCAAGTCATATGATTTTGGACGTGTTGGATTAATTTTTGGGTGACACAGCCGTGTTCCCAAGCCGTGTGAGCTACTGTGAGTTTTGGTTGAAGAGACACGGCCGTGTCCCTAAGCCGTGTTTGCTACTGCCAAAGTTGAATTGAGAGACACGGCCACAAGCTTGGCCGTGTCCCTCATGTGTGCTGCCCGTGTCCATCAAATGAGTTGGTTAGGGTTTTGTTTCTTTGTTCTTTTTGCATTGTTTTGGTTCTTCAAAGGTGGGTTGGTTCTTAAACCTAACCCTAAACACTTTAAACACACTTGAATCAATGAATGAACTAATCAAATGCATATGGAAGATCCTAAAGCTATGAATCATATAAGTTGTTCTTTGCCCTAATTGCATTGTTGAGATTTAAACAAGGTTATGTTATGCATTGTGAAAGGTATTGTATTTTATGAGTAATGTACCTTGAAATGTTGTATCAAAGATGAAATGATAATTCAAATAAGATATGATGAATGATGCTATATGAGATATAATGTGATCATGGATGAGATAAGTATACACTTGATTAATGAAGTGTTATTTTGTGAAATGAAATGTGAGGCCATTGTTATTGGCTATGATGATAATATTGAGAGAATGAAGGCATGTTTGCCTAAATGTTGATGAGAATTGAGAATGGAAATGATAATTGATATGTAAATGAATTGTGTGGCTAATGTGTTATTCCATTTTCAGAGTATGTTATTGGTGGCATGCCTAATGATAGTAACAATCTCTTGAAGTTAGGTTGGATTGAATCCTTGAAGCCTAATTGAGATGTTACCACCCTTGAAGCTAGGTTGGGTTAGTTCTTGAAGCCAAGTTGGGTAGAAGCTTAGCATGCTTTGCTCCCCTTGAAGCTTGGTTGAACTTAATCCTTGAAGCCTAGTTGGGTCTATGATATTGATTTTGATAAATGTGATGATAGAACCAAAACATTAACTCTGAAAATTGAATGGCATATTAGTGTGTCTTGGGCCCATGCTTGTCTATGGTTAATGTGAGTCATGAATGATGTTTGTTTTGCTTTGTATTGATGATTAAATGAATACTAATGAGGTATATGAAAAGATAATAAAATGTGGTATGTAATGTGAAAGTATATTGTTAATTTTGCATATGTGATGTTACATATATATTATGGTTTGAGAAATGACATTGCATTGCACGAAGTCATATCATTAGCATGATTATCTTACTAAGCCCTTGGCTTAGCGCGATAGTGTTTAATCGCGCAGGTGATAGAACTGTTAGAATCGAACCCGAGAGCTCTTCGAGACCGAGTGAGGGTAGACATTGAAGAGTTGATTTTGGAGACTTAAAGATCAAAGGAGATTTGCCAATCATGTATAACTCTTTTTATATTTTGTAAAGTATTGATTAAATGTACATATTTGTATATTTGTAAATATGGAATTAAGTGTTTTCAAATATGTAAATATTTTATGTCTTCCGCTGTGAAATAACTATATGTATGTATATATATATCTAATGTGTTTTATTTTAAAAGTAAATGATCTACTTTTCTATATTATATAATGATAATAGTATTGTATCTATTTAAATGTTTTGAATGTTGAAGAAAACCGTAGCATCCCTATGTTTGGTGCACTTATGCTACATGTTTGTAGTTGTAGTGTGTGTGCATTGGATGTGGGGGTGTTACACACCCATCCAAAGATGGAAACATGTCTTTACATCACATACCTAAATAGGAAACCCATCGAAAGGTAGAAACATGCCCTTTACATAGGTTCTAAAATAGAAAAGCAAATTAAATTACATGACATTTAACTAATGAGGTACCCACCAAGTGGAAACATACCTCTTACAACATTTAGAAACCTAAATAAATTGATAAAAGTAAATAATCATTCATAATAAATAAATCATTCATCAAAGGTATTAAATATCAATAGAAAGTAAACATCCATCCATGATAAATAAAATAAACCAAGCATTGAACTTAAATAAATTAAAGCATAATCAAATATAGAATTGAATAAGGCAAATAAAAATCAAAATTATAGCTATTGTTTCCATTTAAGGTTCTTTATTTCATGTGTTTAAGGTTTTGGAATTAATGGAATTTGGCTATTGTGACTTTAAGAGAATTAAAATAAATTAAAGTTTTATGATTTAAAAGGTTGATAAAATTCTTTGATTAACCAAACTAGGGTTTGTTATGTAAAATCATGAAAGTAGGATTTGGACTCTTTAAAATACTTTTATTTTATGGTTTCAAGTTCACTATGTGAAATTAAAGTATTTATGTTTTTATGGTTTTTAAAATTTTAAAGGATTAGGGTTTAGAAAAAATTAGGATTTAAGGTTTTAAAGGGGTTTGGGTTCATTGTTTTAGGTTTGGAAGTTGCATTAGGCTTTAATGTTTTAGAATTAGGATTTCGGTGGGTACTTAGGTTTTTAGAATTTGGAAAAAGCAATTGATAATTTTAGGGAGTTTTATGAAAATAAACTAACGATTTAAAGTTTATAAAGCAAAAAAGATATTTTTAAAGCTTTTGGAAGGAAACAGAACATAATTTTAAGTTTTGATAATTTGGAATGCAAATCCTAGTTTTGGGGTTTTGAAGAAATAAATCTAATAGCTTTAAACTTTTGGAAAAATAAAGCCACGATTTAAGATTTTCAGACCTTAGAAAAAGTGAATTGAGGTTATGAGGCTTTTAAATTAAAAGAGACAATTTCATAATCTAACTACTGTGAAAAAATAAAAGAATTTAAGAATTCAAACCTTATTTTGTAAGTTTTACCAAAAATTGCTTCTTGGATGAACAAGGTCAAAGACAAGCTTTTTTGCCTTTGAATTGCTTGAATTGTTTTTCTATTCTCTCAAAAAATCAGCTTGATTTACTCCCTTTCCTACTCAATTTCGGATCAATTTTGTTCCAAGCTTCTGTCACTTTTTCTCCTCCCTTTTTTGTGTTGTTTAGTCCATATTTATAGAAGAATTCTATGGTTCATTCCTAATTAATCATGGCATCTTTATTCATTTAGAAAAGAAAACCAAAACCTAATTGCATTAGGTTTCGAAAAATTTACGTCGAAAAAATTTCGCTGGCGAAAAAAAAACTACTGCAGAAAAAATGCACTGGCGAAAAAAATTGGTTGCGGCAAAAATGCACTGGTGAAAAAAACTGCCGCAGGCTGCGGCAGCTGCGGATGAAATGTGCCTGCGGGCCATTTCGCTCGCAGGAAAAACTTGCGGGCAAAATGGCCATCAATAGTAAATTTTACTATTTATAAATAGTGTTACTATTCATGAATAGTTTTAAATTTTGTTTTTTTACTTGCCGTTTCTCTATATAAAGGAGCTAATTCTTCATTTCATTTCATAGCAAAAATTTTGACATTCTAATTCTCTCAAATTTCTTTCAATTTTAGCACATATTTTTCAAAAACAATGCATGCTTCAAGGTCAGGGACTCATTCTAATGTCAAGTTATTGGAGTTTATTCGGCATCATGAAGACGAAAATTTAGATATACTGGCCGAGATGCCGCTTTACCGCAGTTCCAATGAAAAGAGCGCGGTAATTATTTTTCTTTCTTTTTCTCTTGATTTTTTTTCATTTTTTTATTTTTTTTTATTTTTTTTTCGTTATTTTTATTATATATATATTTTTTGTATTATTATTTTTAGAAAATTTAAAAATATATATATTAATTTAAGCAGATAGAATAATATGTACTTACCTTGCATTAACTTACCTGGCTCTGTGCTAGCATGATCGTTGCGTTGTTTGGACTTGAGGATGTATTTACAAAGCCCGACAATGGTACGATGTAGTGCCTTCTCAGGTAAGGTGGATTATTCGATATTGCGGCTTTGAACAGTTCATCTTACAATTGCCATCTGAGGAATATCAAATAGACCAGAGCATAGTCCAAGCGCTTGCAGAGCGATGGTTGGACACAACCCACACTTTTCACTTGCCCATTGGAGAGATGAAAATTGGTCCGGTCGATTTTTCTGCTATAATCGGCCTTCGATATGATGGTGTTCCGGTCCCTCTGACCAACGAGACTTTAACATTTGAAGAAATTCAGGAATTAATTGGTATGGATATAAAGGGCCTTTTAAGATAAAAATCGAGCCAATTCGTAGTTATTGGATGAACTACGAAGGACGGGTTGGCAGAGACAGGGCCAAACAGTATGCTCGAGGATTTTTGTTATATCTGCTCCGGTCAACCATCTTAGGTAGCACTGAATCCTCCATCCACTTGTCAGTGTTGAGTGCCCTTTCTCATCTCAGAATGGTACCATCTTCTGGCTGGGGTAAAGCTGGTCTCGCATGTCTTTACCATGGTCTTGATAAACTTTGCCCAAACAAGAAGTCTTTTGTCGGCTTGATGGCGGTTGTCTAGGTATTCTTTTCCTTCACCAATGTTATTTCCACTCTTTTCTTGCAGGAATTTGATCTTTACTATTATTATTGTAGGTATGGGCATATGAACACAATCTCGTGAGGGTACCCGGTATTTCACAAGAGAGAATCAGATATCCAAGATTAAATTACTGGTTGTCCGATCGTGTGGACGTTCTTGGCTCTCATCATATGCATACTCACCGCTATGTGTTGAGCCGCTTAACCTGGGACCAGGTAAAATAATATTAGTATGTTTTAAATTTTATGTGAAAGTTTTACTTACCTTATGTTATTCTGCAGATGAATTTGGCCTAGTGGAACCCAGAAAAGCTCGCAAACTGGTCTCCTTTGATGAGGGCTGCACTGTCTTTCCAACATTCTCGTCGAGTCATTGCTGGCCCAGTGTCTAGTGGTTGGTTTCTCAGAAAGAGAGTTTATGAATGGTTTCTCGATCCAGAGTAGCGGAGGGTTCCGATGTAAATCCAGGAATATACTTTAAATATTATGTCAATGCTGGAGGATGCATGGTGGCATGCCCGGTATAGTTATGGTGCCGAGTCACTTCTCCATTTACCAGGTCCATTTTATGCCCATTTTATTCAGAGAAGACTCTTGAACTTTGATGTATCTCCTATTGGTGTGCGGGAGATTTCTAACGAAAATGAGGATAGAGATGAAGAAGAACATCACGGAGCTGTAGGAGAGCCTGTTCCACATCTCGGGACTAGTACTTCTCAGGTAAATGGCCGTGTCACCTGAGTGTGTCATCTTCTGTTTCTCCTTTGGTCTTCTTTGTTCTTTGAAGATGAGAGTGACACGGCCAAGTTCCTAGCCGTGTCATGTGTCACGGCCAGTGGCTTGGCCTTGTCTCATGGGTGTGTCAACTTCTGTGTCTTTTCTCTGGTTCTTCTTTGTTCTTGGCTTAGGATGGGACACAACCAAGCTTGTGGCCATGTCATGTGACACTGCCAGTGGCTTGGCCATGTCGCCTACCAGTGTCACCTACTGTTTCTTTTCTTTCTTTGCTTGGTCCTTCTTGGCTTTGCCCTTTAGGTGAGACACGGCCAGTGGCTTGGCTCTGCCCGTGTCATGTTCTGCCAAGATTTCCTTTGAGGTGACATGGCCAAGCTTGATTTGGCTTGGCCATGTCTTACTTGATTCATGCTCTTCTTTCCTTGTTTTGATATTCCAAGGGGTTTTTGCACTTTAACCACTTTTCCCTTGCAACTGCTTTTTTCCTTAATTCTTTAATGATTGTTGCAGGCTGTTGGCTTATTTGATCATGAGGCTGGACCTTCTTTTACTACCCCTTCATTTGCTCATTCTAGCCCGCCAGATATGCCATCTCATCCGCAGGGCATTGATATGAACTACCTAGTACGTTTCTTATTTCATAGTAAGTTATGCTATATGTATGCATGATTATGTATGCTCTTAACTTTTCCTCCTTGGCTCACAGCGGATGCTCGAAGAACAAAACAGGAAGCTTCAAGAAGAGTTAGTTGAAAGTCGTCAGCAGGCTTCTCATTTTGAAAATTTATATCACCAATCCGAACAACATTTTTGAGACTTCCGATTTCAGGGGATGAGGGATCTCGGCGCTTCTTCATCAAGAGGCCCCCCAGATTGACGACCATGAGATCCTTTCGTCTGCTTCTGATGAGGACCATGACGGATCGAAACTTCAAGGTAATAAAGATTTTGATGCTCCGGCTTCGGGTGATCCCGGGCCGAGTAATTTGCCGAGTTTTGGTGCTCTTGCTTTAGGGGGACTCGGGAAGAGTGATTTGCCCCCTCCTCCAACAAGCGATGACTTTTTCAAGGCTTTATTTGATGACCTACCACCACCCTCTTAGTGATATTTAAATAATGTAGCAATTGTAAAATACTGTACAATAATGAAAAAATACAGTTTTCTTCTTTACTGTAACTCCTTTTTTTTTCCATTACTGCACTCTTTTTAAATTATTATTTTTTTATTATAGTACATCATAACTTTATAATACACATCATTTGCTAAACCCAATCTAACATGGTAAAGGAAATTGCCACTAATTCCTTTCCTTATGCCATATGGTCTTATCCTTTCCCATAACCTTTTCCATTTTACTTTTGGAAAAGGTTTGTTTCTTCTATATAAATCACCCTTCATGCCATATTTCAATACATAAACCAAAATTCTTTCTCTTTCAATGTGAAGACCCCCTTTAACAATTTTAATTTTTTCTTCATTCATTCACCATGACCGAGCATCATTTAAAGAGAATAAAAATTCTATTTAAGAATATGGATGCCATTCATTGGAAGCAAATTTCATGGTCAAAACTAGATGTTTTAAAATGTTTTCAAAATGTTAAATTGGACCACTCCTTCTTACATGCCATGGCTTCCTTTTGGAATACGGATTCTAGGGTATTTAGAATTAATGGCTTTGAAATATGTCCCTTGATTGAAGAATTAGAGGCCATCCTTGGATATCCCAATAATCAACAAATGGCGTCACCCATATTGATTTCCAAGACTCAACAGAAGATGCAGATGTTATTTCAAATTCCAAAACCCGAAGTTCTTCGGTTGATGAGAGGTGAAAAAATTCTACTTGCTCCCTTGATTGATTTTTGTCTCTCTCATTTGCTCCTACTAAGGCATGGGGACGCATTCTTTGTCTTTGCTTGCTCAACCAATTCTTGGACCAAATGGAAGGAGGCTTGTCGCAGGTACCTGTGATCTTAGCTGAGACCTTAGTTGGATTAGACCGATTTAAATTAGGATTGTCAAAGAGACTGATTGGGAGTCCATTGCTACTTTAGGTAATTACGTAAATCACCCTTTTGGGTTTTCAATTTAGGTTTTCTTTTTTCTTTTTTCTTTGTTGCTCTGATTTTTGCCTAGTCCGCCCATATGGGTTTTTAGAACTAGCGAGCTATCCTAATTTTTGCCTAAGCTGCCCTTGCGGGTTTTCAACTTAGCGGACTCTTTTTTTTAACTCTTTCTTCACATATTTGGCTTCAGGAGCGTCTTTGTTTGCTTGATACTCCATCCATGGACTTTGCCAGATACCTGCCACATCATCATTTTGCTAGGAAGCTACTCCATCCTGCTTCTTCATATGCTGACTGGGTTAACTGGATCCACTCACGCTCCGAAGTCAATATCCGTTGGTTGATACCTTGGTGGAAGATTTCTCGTATCACCATGCAGACATACTTGATGTACGTTCCCCTTGCTGATCTTCGTCAAGGTACATGCTATGATCCTCGCCGACTTGGCCGTCAGTATGGAGCTGAGCCTCGTGATTCTTACTTTGCTCCCGACTTAGACATGCCTTGCTTGACTGAAGCCTACTTGGATCGGCTGAGACAAAGCTGGCTTGCAAGCATTACCCTTATCGATTGCCATAGATTTTACATTTGTCAATTTAGAAAGTGTATTGTTAGGATGAAAAAATAATTAAAGTAATAAAAGATGCTTCTTTTCCATTTATAATTTGTCATCACCTTTTGCTATTGTTTTGATTTATTTCATCCATATCTGGTCAAATACTTATAATAGTGCATATAGAACAATTTTAACATTAATTCTATTTTATTAAATTGGGGAACAACCAAACATAAAGCCAGCATACACAAAATCACTCCTGTTGTCAACTAGCCCTTTCGGGTTTTCTAATTGACGATTTTCTCTCATTTAGCCCTAATTGTTGCCTAGCCCGGCCTTTCGGGTTTTCGAAACTAGCGGACTGCTTTAACTTTTGCCTAGGCTGCCCTTTTGGGTTTTCAACCTAGCAAGCTTTTTTTTCATACATAAAACTTCTTGAACCTGTCAATGTTTACTGGTTCATTAAATTCGTTCCCATCCATGTCTGATAACTTCACTGCACCTTTGTTCATGACTTGTTTTACGACATATGGCCCTTCCCAGCTAGGCCTGAACTTCCCTCTTGGATCAGATACATTAGGCTTACATTGCTTCAGCACCAAATCCCCAACTCTGAATTTTCTAATGTTAACCCTTCTATTGTAGGCCCGAGCTATCTTCTTTTGATACAGTTGGTGATGATATAATGCCTTTAACCTTCTCTCTTCTAGTAGAGCTAACTGTGTGTATCTGCTTGCTACCCATAGCTTCCAAGACTATTCTCAGTGACTTGATCTCAATCTCGATTGGCAACACTGCTTCCATCCCATAAACCAAAGAGAACGGTGTCATTCCAGTAGGTGTTCGCACACTTGTCCTATATTCCCATAAAGCAAAGGGAAGCATCTCTGACCAATCCCTGTAAGTCTTGGCCATCTTGGACAAATTTTGCTTAATTGTCTTGTTTGTTGCATCTACTGCACCATTAGCCTTTGGTCTATAAGGAGAGGACCGATGATGATGGATTTGGTACTTCGAGAATAAATCCTTAACTGCTCCTTGAAACTGTACCCCATTATCTGATATCACACTTTGCGGGACCTTGTATCTACAGATGAGGTTCTTTTCAATAAACCTAGTCATTTGGCTTGCACCCAGTTTATTGAAGGATTCGGCTTCAACCCATTTTGAAAAATAATCTACTGCTACCACAATGAAATGATGACCGTTTGAAGCTGTCAGATGCATCTCTCCTATAATGTCGATACCCCAGGTGGCAAATGGCTAGGGTGAAGATATTGAATGCAGTTCTTCAGGAGGCATGTGATTCAAGTTACCATACATCTGACATTGTTGGCACTTCTTGACAAACTCAATACAATCTTTTTCCATGGTCAACCAGTAGTAACCTTGTCGAATAATCTTCTTAACTAGGGCCAAACCATTCATGTGTGGAACGCAACTTCCTGCATGTATTTCTAACATGATACGCTCCACTTTAGGTTTTCTTAAACATCTTAAATGCACTCCATCAGGCCATCTTCGATATAACTCCCCATGGAATATGATGTATTTCAAAGACTACCGCCTTATGGCTCTTCTCTCTTTTCTTGTTGCCCTCGACGGGTATTCTCTTTCCTCCAAAAATTGCCTTATAGTATCATACCACGCATCATGGTCTGTGTCAATTTCCATGATTGTTTCATATTCATAGCAAGGAGTTGATGAACTGGTCAAGATTAGAGGCTTAAGGAATAGGCTAACAGGGTTTTCCCATACCGAAGCCAATGTGGCTAGGGCATCAGCCATTTGATTTTCTTCTCTTGATAGGTGTATAAACCTACACTCCTTAAAGTTCTTCTTCATCATGGTCAAGCAATGGTGGTATGGTCTTAATTTTTCTTCTTTCAACTCCCATTCTCCATTTATTTGGATACAACTAGCAATGAATTGCCAAAAACTTCCACCTTATCCACCTTCATAATCACTAGGGTTTCCAAACCGAAAATACAAGCTTCATACTCCATCATATTATTGGTTGCCCTAAATTTCAATTTTTTGGCTAAGGGGATGAGTTCCCCTTCGGGCGATTCTAGTATAACTCCCAAACCTGCTCCTTTCCTATTCACTGCTCCATCAAAATACATTTTCTACCCTTGTACTTCAATTGCTTCTAAATGTTCATCTGGAAATTCCAAGATTACCTCTTCACTTTCTGTTAATGGTTGTTAGGCCAGGAATTCTGCCACCTCTCTACCTTTTATTGTTTTCCTGGTTACATACTCAATCTCAAATTCTTCTAATATTATCAACCATCGACCATATTTCCTAATTAAAGAAGGTGTCTCCCTTAAGTACTTCATTGGATCCAACCTGGAAATTGCTTGCACACTATACGATTGAAAGTAATGTCGTAACTTCTTAGAAGACCAAACCATGGCTATACATGTCTTTTCAATGATATTATACTTAATTTCATAAGGTAGGAGCTTTCTACTCAAATAGTAAATGGCATGCTCAATCCCTGACTCATCTGCTTGGGCTAGCATGGCTCCTATTGACTCTTCTTCTACTGCTAAGTATAGTAATAGAGGTTTGTCAGGTTTAGATGGTTTTAAAATAGGTGGTTTCAACAAATACTCTTTTATTTGCTCAAAGGCCTTTTGGCATTCTTCATTCCAAATGACCGGCTGATTCTTCCTAAGCAATTTGAAGATAGGCTCACAGATTGTTGTAAGCTTTGCTATAAATCTGCTAATGTATTGTAATTTGCCAATGAATCCCTGAACTTCTCTCTCTGTCTTAGGGGCTGGCATATCCCTGATTGCTTTAATTTTGTCAGGATCAATCTCAATGCCATTCGGACCAATTACATGTCCTAATAATTTGCCTAAAGTAACATCGAATACACACTTCTTCGGGTTTAGTCTTAGCTTGTATTTCAAAGCTCTATCGAAGAATAATTCTAAGTTTTGGAAGTGTTGTTCTCTTGTATCTGATTTAACCATCATATCATCAACATACACTTCAACTTCTTTGTGCATCATGTCATGAAATAGTGTGGTGGCCATCTTTTGGTAGGTTGCTCCAGCATTCTTTAAGCCGAACGGCATCACCCTATAACAAAATATACCCCATGTGGTAATGAAGGGAGTTTTAGCTTTATCCTTTTGGGCCATTAACACTTGATTGTATTCGGAAAATCCATCTACAAACAAGTGTAGCACTCTAGAGGTTGCACTATCAATGAGGATATCTATATGAGGTAAAGGAAAATCATCCTTAGGGGAAGCCTTATTCAAATCTCTATAATCCACACAGATCCTTATTCTCCCATCTTTCTTTGGCACGGGTACTATGTTGGCTAACCAATCTAGATATTGTATCACTTCGAGGAACTTCACTTGTATTTGCTTAGTGACCTCTTCTTTAACCAATTTAGCCCACTCAGGTCTTAATCGCCTAAGCTTTTGTTTGATAGGTTTTATGTGAGTGTGAGTTGGAATCTGATGCTCGGCTATGTCTCGATCTATCCCCGGCATATCTTCATATGACCAAGCAAACACTTCTTCATATTTTTTTGAATATTTTTTCAAATCTCTCTCTCTCTCATCAGGAGTAAAGTCGAATGCTATGCTAATGTTTTAGGATTTTCAGTTGTTCCCAAATTTAACGATTGTGTGTTAACAGAATTAATATTAAAGATGCTCATGTAACTGCTATTTGAATGTATGCAACCATCAGGAGAAACATCACACAAGTAAGCAAAATCAGACTTTATTACATTCATTTTGGAAAAGAAAACATCATCATCCTCATACAAAGCAGACAAATTAAAATCAAAATCAAAATCATAAAACAAGATGTCTTCAAACTTCTCTTCGACCAGGGCAGCAATCTCCTCCGGAGTCTTCTCGGCTTTCGGCACAACTTCATTCTTCTCTTTTGGATTGGATTCTTTGCTGGTTGGTAAGGTGAGTTCTTTCTTCACTTGCTCCACTAGCTCGGCAACATCTGCAAAAATTTCACCTGGGATTAACTTACCCATGAACATGATTGGCTCGGGCTTTCCTTGGAGTGGTCTCATATCTGGAGCTTTGACAAAAATCTCTTCAAGTGGTGGGAAGCTCATCTTCTCACTCTTGTTAGGCTGGACATCATTGTCTTCATCATATCCTAACCCCTTTTTGGAAGTTTGAGTTCTAAAATCTGGTAACTTTGTCAAACCAGCCTTTCCCTTTCCAAGACCAGCTCCGGGAAGGTAGTTCATGTTCTTCATCATATTCAAGACTTTGGAGTCCACTACTTCATCATCAGAAATTGCAGCTACATAAAAACCATTGAGAGGCCTCTCAATCATTAGAGCGTTAACAATCTCATTATCTTCAGTTTCAATGACCACTGTCTCATTTCCGTTGGGGAATTTGATCTTTTGATGAAGGGTGGAAGGAACTCCACCAAGAGGATAAAACCATGGTCGCTGTGAGCGGAGATTTTTGCCCCCACTCCCGGTGGAATGGTTCTTGCGACTTCGGCACTGTTTAGGCTCGGGGCCTTAGAGAACACGGACCTAAGTCCGGAGAAAATGGAGTCGCCACCCGGACGGCCCGGGAAAAAGAAAGGGGTGGATGACTCGATTCCTAAGGAATCCCCAACCCCCTAATGGGTTCGAAAAGTTGGGTACATGTGGGAAAGGTGAGAAATGGCCCAGCACCCCCACAACGCCCGGTTCATTGGAACCGGCCTCCTTTACAGGTCTTAATATTATAAAATTCTTAAGTATAATAACATTATCCATACTACACACAATAAAAAGAAAGCATCAATATATTAAAATCAAAACAATGTCCGAACGAAACAAAACAAATAAATGGACACCCATCCAAGGATGGAAACATGTCCTTACATCACATGCCTAGGTAGGACACCCACCAAAAGGTAGAAACATGCCCTTTACATAAGTTCTAAAATAGAAAAGAAAATTAAATTACATGATGTTTAACTAATGAGGTACCCACCAAGTGGAAACATACCTCTTACAACTTTTGGAAGTCTAAATTGATTGATAAAAGTAAATAATCATCCATAATAAATAAATCATTCATTAAGAGTATTAACCAAAATATAAAACAAACATCCATCCATGATAAATTAAATAAATCAAGTATTAAAATTAAATAAATTAAAGCATAAGAAATAAATCAAGGTATAAATAAATATGGAATTGAATAAAACAAATAAAAGTTCAAGTATAGCTACTATTTCTATTTAGGGTTATTTATCTCATGTGTTAAAGCCTTGGAAATTCTAAAGTTTAAACTATTGTGACCTTTTAGGTAATTAAAATAGATTAGATTTTATGTTTTTTAAAGGTTAGCAAGACACTTTGATTAAACAAATTAAGATTTGAATGATGAAATAATAAAACTTGAATTTTAGACACTTTTGAAATATTTTTAATTCATGATTTTAAAATAGTAAATTGAGCTACTGTAGCTTTTTTGAGTTTTTTAGGTTTTTATGTTTTTTATGTTTTAAAGGGTTTAAAGTTCATAAAAATTAGTGTTTAAGGTTTTAAAAGGGTTAGGGTTTATTACTTTAGGTTTAAAAGATGATTTTTGGATTTTAGGCTTTGAAACTTGATTCTGGGCCAAGGAATTAATTTTAGGGTTTAAAAAAAAACAATTTGATATTTTATGAAGTTTTATGAACTTAAACATATGGATTGAAGTTTTTATAAGTAGAAAAGATGTTTTTTAAGGTGTTTTGAATGAAAAAGAACCTACTTTAAAATTTTAATAGAAACAGAATTTTATTTTGGTTTGATAGAAAAATATGTTAAATAGGTGTTTTAAGGTTTTTAAGAAGAAAAAATAACAATTTTAAGTCTTGTTAGAAAAGAAAGTCACATTTTTAATGTTCTAAACTTGGAAAAATTAAATTAAAACTCTAAGATTTTTTATTAAAAAAAAAACTTAAATTTTATAGATTTGGCTATTGTAAAACATAAATCAAAAGAATTAAAACATACCTTCTTTTGTTGATTCTCTAAAAAATAACTCTTCTTGGATGAACTAGCTCCAAAGACAAGCTTTGATTGCCTCTTTTCTTCCCTCTTTTTCGTGCTACTGCTGCTATAAATATCAATTGAATTGAGTTTTCCCTTTCCTTCCTTGATTTGGTTTCAAAACCTAAAGTTATCATGAAAAGTTTTTCCTCCTTTGATTTGGTTTAATTGGTCCTTATTTATAGTGGTTTTTAGGTTTTTTATTCCTAATTAATTAAGGTAAGTAATAATAATAAAAAAAAGAAATTAAAACATAATTGGATTAGAATTCTAAAAATTGCAGCTGAAAAATTTGCGCTGGCGAAAATTCTGGCGACGGGCCCGTGGGCGTGCCAGCCCGCAGGAGTCTGCAGGCGAAACGCCCGCAGGCCTGCGGGCGAGCCACTATTGGCCCGACGGGCCCGCGCGACCACTTTTTGCTGCTAATTTTTTTCCGACTCCAATTTTTATTTGTTTATTTTCATTTTTTACTACTAAAAATTAGATACTAAGGTAAAAATTATTTAATTAAAATTATTTTGGACCAATTAAACAACAAAAATCATTTTGGACTAAATAAAGCATGTTGGATCGGATTGGGTCAAAAATTAAGGGTCTACAGTCGCCCCAAGAGCAAGGCAAAGGTAACCGGTATGTCTAAAACAACAAACTCAACAATAGATTCAATTGGACCAACCTTGACAGCCGCTTTGAACGTCCCTTCGGCATGCCTCTTAGTGTTGTCATAAGCACGAATCGTTACCTCGGTCGGGTTTAGATCTCTTGTTGACATGGCTAGCTTTGGCAATATCTTAAGTGGACAAACATTTATGGCGGACACATCATCAACCATTACACAAAGAGTCCTCTTCCCTTTGACTTCCATCTTGATAAAGAGAGGGCGGATGTGGTCTCTCCCCTCCTCCGGTAAGTCCACATCTGAAAAAAGAAACTGCTCCTATATTAATCTCACTCTTTCTTGAACCTCTTCACATTTCATTACTTCCCCAATTTTTATGAAGTTGATCAGCTCCTTCGGTGTTGTGGAGGTAGAAATTGGCATGCTAGCTAAGGCTTTGGCCATAGTTTCTCGATGCTTTTAGAAGTAGCTAATAAGTCCCAAATGCTAACACTTGCTTGGGTTCTTTTTAATTGCTTGAGCACAGCATCATCTTCTTCTATTTCAACTTCCTTCCCCTTATTAGTTTCTACCTCCTTAGGTGGTGGCCTTGCATAAGGCTTACCAGATCTAGTGTTCATTACTTCTTCTTCTTTGGGCTCAGACCAAGTCCACTCCTCCTTCTTGGATATAATATCATCATCACTATCACTTAAATCCCAAAACCCATTGACAACACAAATTGCTACTTCTCCACCCATCATAGCTTGTTCAATTTTGACAAATGTCTCTTCTTCTTTGGTTGCTTTTCCACCCATATCTTGAAAAGAAGACATGACAAAGTCCTCATGCAAACCTCCTCCAATCATGAAGGTTGCCGGCGGTGGTACTCTATTGAACCTTGGTAATGGATTGTCTTTGGTGTTGGGCTTATCTGGCTCGGGTAGCTTGCCACTATCAATCAAATCTTAGATCTCATGCCTTAGACGAGCACATTTATCTATTTCATGCTCTCACATTTGATGAAATTGATAGAAGGCCTCGGCATTGAAATTTGGTGGTAATGGATTATGTAGTGGTCGAGGAGCTAACGGTTGCAACACCCTTTCTTTTGCAGCTTGCTAAAAACCCAAGATAGAGGTTTCCCCAATTCTAAGAATTGTCTTTTATATCCTTGACCGGTTACATTAACATCAACCTCCTTTTGCATGCTTTGATTTCCGGACTGGTAATTCCCTTTCTCATTCCTTTTTATTGAAAAGTGATTCTTCTCCCTTTCCCACTCTTCAATTTGCAAACCAACTTAGAGAAGGTCTTTGAAATCACAGATGAGTGTATGAGACATCCTCTCACGGAGACCAGGCAACACCCCTCTCACAATCATCCTTATTTGATTGGATTCATCGGTCCTCTTCTTGAGCAAAGCAGCCTTGTTTCTCCATCTCTTCACATAGTCCACAAAATTCTCATTTGGCCTTTGCCTAATGGACTCAACTTCCATTAAGGTAACTTCGAGCTCAACGTTATACCTATATTGCTGAATGAAAGCCTTGTACAACATGTCCCAATCTTTTTGTGTACCTTCCTCTAAGATGTTGAACCAATTTTGGACAACAGGACCCAATGAGAGCATAAAGTACCTTAGAGTTTGAGCCTTAGTAGCTCGGGTAGACTGCATAGCAGTGATATACTGCTTCACATGGAGATGAGGATTTCCGATTCCATCATACTTTGCAAAAGATCGCATCTTGAACTTGTACGGGACTTCTTCATCTAGCTCAAACAATTTGTCGATCTCGGGCACTTCTTCGATTTTCAATTTCTTCTCAAATTTCTTTTCTAAATCAGCAATCATCTTCTCAACATCGGATGTCTCGGTCTTTTCAACAGTTGCTTTCTCAACAACCTTCAGTTCTTTCTTCTTCTCTTGAACATCTTGGTAGTATTGAGCCCAATCATCATCATCAATGATCACCTTATCATCATCAAAAGCTACTTCATCAGCTTTAGCCTTCCCCTTAACTTTCTTGGTGCTAGCAGATGCTTCAGCATGGTTTCCTAAAATTGTAGCTAGTTGATTCTTTATGGTCTCGGCCATGGCCTCTTTTATTTCTTCCATTTTGGCATTGAGGGCTTCATCCACTATTCTTTGAATTTGTTCGGGCTCCATTGTTTTTGGTGAGTAAGTGATTGAGTCATTTCTAGATACTTCATCTCTGGCGTAGGTGGGATTGTCGTAAGCTTTTAAACTTTCGTAATCCAGGGATGTGAGCCAGAGAGGATCAATGATATGAGATGCAAATGTATGCATGTATGCACAAACAATTGACCAACAAGGATAATTAGGGCATTCCTTCCAACCTTATATCATCCACACATGAATGGCGAGTCTCTTTTCCTAGGTATATGGTTAACAAAATACCAACATGGGACATCTTATTTTTGAATATTCCCTCGGACGTTTCAACCAATAGTTATATTTTCGAAAATGGAAATCCATTCATAGTAATTCCCATTAATTAGGTTTTAATCCATTCAACCAACTATAGTAGCTTTTATGCTATATTGGATTAAAACTAAATTAAGAGGTTTATTATAGATAGATTTCTCACTTGAAAAGAGTAACTAATGGTTCATGCCAAAAACAAGCCCATGATTAATTACTCTTAGTATAAACTAGGCCCACAATTGATTTTTGGTATTTTGTAATTGACCTAAATAATTTGCAAGCTCTTTGTAAGAAAAGGTTGAAAGAAAATAATTTTGTTTCTAAGCCCATTGTAAAAAGATTTTAGGAAAAATGGATTTTGGGCTTAGTATTTGGGCCATGAGCAAAAAGAATTTTTGATTTATTTCTAGAAAAATTTTAGGAAAAATGGATTTTGGGCTTAGTATTTGGGCCATGAGCAAAAAGAATTTTTGATTTATTTCTAGAAAAATTTTAGGAAAAATGGATTTTGGGATTAGTATTTAGGCCATGAGCAAAAAGAATTTTTGATTTATTTCTAGAAAAATTTTATGTCCAAAGACCATCTTGAAAAGTTTTGAAAATAGCTTTGGTCTTTTGGACTTTAAAGAAAAATTTATTTTGAGCTTACAATATACTTAGGTCATATTAGAAAAAGAACAAACCAAATAAGCCATGATTTAAGCCAAGATAAATTAACCATAGTCAAACAACATGCATTTTGGGTAAAACCTAAGGAAAGTAACTAGGCCAATTACATGAGCTTTAGTCTTTGGGTAAAAAGGCTTAGGTTCCCATAGCAAGTATATAACAAATGGTACGAGGCTATGAGTGGTTATGTCATGCTCGATCTCCATACCTTGAGTGAAAGTGTGGTATCCCTTACATAACACAACACGAGTAACACGGGCTTCCTAACTCACGCACACAATGCAATATAATATGATGCAATGGATAATATCATTATAAGAAAGAATAGAATAATATAAAGACCAACAGAATCAACTTCTCTTATCCCCAGTGGAGTCGCCACTGTGAGCGGGGATTCCCAGTGGAATGGTTCTTGCGACTTTGGCACTATTTAGGCTCGGGGCCTTAGAGAACACAGACCTAAGTCCGGAGAAAATGGATTTGCCACCCGGATGGGCTGGGAAAAAGAAAGGGGTGGATGAATCGATTCCTAAGGAATCCCCAACCCCTTAATGGGTTAAGAAAGTTGGGTACGTGTAGGGAAGGTGAGAAATGGCCCAGCACCCCCACAACGCCTGGTTCATTGGAACCGGCCTCCTTTACAAGTCTTAATATTATAAAATTCTTAAATATTACAACATTATCCATATTACACGCAATAATTAAAAGAAAGCATTAATATATTAAAATCAAAGCAAAGTCCAAGCAAAACAAATAAATGGACACCCATCCAATGATGGAAACATGCCCTTACATCACATACCTAAATAGGACACCCACCGAAAGGTAGAAACATGCCCTTTACATAAGTTCTAAAATAGAAAAACAAATTAAATTACATGACATTTAACTAATGAGGTACCCACCAAGTGGAAACATACCTCTTACAACATTTAGAAACCTAAATAAATTGATAAAAGTAAATAATCATTCATAATAAATAAATCATTTATCAAAGGTATTAAATATCAATAGAAAGTAAACATCCATCCATGATAAATAAAATAAACCAAGCATTGAACTTAAATAAATTAAAGCATATAAAATAAATCAAAGCATAATCAAATATAGAATTGAATAAGGCAAATAAAAATCTAAATTATAGCTACTGTTTCCATTTAAGGTTCTTTATTTCATGTGTTTAAGGTTTTGGAATTAATGGAATTTGGCTACTGTGACTTTAAGAGAATTAAAATAAAAGTTTTATGATTTAAAAGGTTGATAAAATTCTTTCATTAGCAAAACTAGGGTTTGTTATCTAAAATCATGAAACTAGGATTTGGACTCTTTAAAATACTTTTGTTTTATGGTCTCAAGTTCACTATGTGAAATTAAAGTATTTATGTTTTTATGGTTTTTAAAATTTTAAAGGATTAGGGTTTAGAAAAAATTAAGGTTTAAGGTTTTAAAGGGGTTTGGGTTCATTGTTTTAGGTTTGGAAGTTGCACTAGGGTTTAATGTTTTAGAATTAGGATTTCGGTGGGTACTTAGGTTTTTAGAATTTGGAAAAAGCAATTGATACTTTTAGGGAGTTTTATGAAAATAAATCGACGATTTAAAGTTTATAAAGAAAAAAAAAATTTTAAAGCTTTTGGAAGGAAACAGAACACAATTTTAAGTTTTGATAATTTGGAATACAAATCTTAGTTTTGGGGTTTTGAAGAAATAAATCTACTAGCTTTAAACTTTTGAAAAAATAAAGCCACGATTTAAGATTTTCAAACCTTAGAAAAAGTGAATCGAGGTTATGAGGCTTTTAAATTAAAAGAGAAAATTTCATAATCTAACTACTGTGAAAAAATAAAAGAATTTAAGAATTCAAACCTTATTTTGTAAGTTTCACCAAAAATTGCTTCTTGGATGAACAAGGTCAAAGACAAGCTTTTTTGCCTTTGAATTGCTTGAATTGTTTTTCTGCTCTCTCAAAAAAACAGCTTGATTTACTCCCTTTCTTACTCAATTTTGGATCAATTTTGTTTCAAGCTTCTGTCCACTTTTTCTCCTCGCTTTTTTGTGTTGTTTAGTCCATATTTATAGAAGAATTCTATGGTTCATTCCTAATTAATCACGGCATCTTTATTCATTAAGAAAAGGAAACCAAAACCTAATTGCATTAGGTTTCGGAAAATTTCGTCGGAAAAATTTCGCTAGAGAAAAAAAAACTGCCGCAGAAAAAATGTGCTGGCGAAAAAAATTGGCTGCGGAAAAAATGCGCTGGCGAAAAAAGCTGCCGCAGGCGAAATGGCCTTCAGCTAATCCGACTTTTTTTTCATTTTTATTATTTATTTATTTATTTATTATTTTTGTTTATTATTTTTGAAGCAAATATTACTTACTTAAAATAACAAAAATTATTTTTTAGACTAAAAAATATATTAGACAGCGCAAAAATTATTTTGGACTAATTAAAATATATTGGACCGGACTGGGTCAAAAATTAAGGGTCTACCCATTGGTAATTGCTAAAGTGCATAAAATGTGAATCATATGTGTATTATGTTAAATTACCCAAAATATATGGGTGATGAGTTTTAAGATAAAATGTGATGCAATGTAATGATATGATGAAATGTGATGAATTGGTATTGCAATAAATGAGAAAAATGAGAAAAGTGAGAAAAGATGATAAAATAAGGCAATGTGCCTAATAGATAATGAAAAATGAGGCAATGTTCCTAGCTTGATTATGAGAAAATGAGAAAGAGATTGATAATTTATTCTCCAATTTCCAGAGTTCTGTGTTTGGCGGTATGCCTATGAGGTTATCCTCATTATTAGCCTTCGGGGCTAGCTTTTGAGCAACTATTTGATTTGCCTCCGGGGTAGATATTGGACGTCACTTGCCTTCGGGCTAGATACTGGCATCACTATTATTTGCCTTCAGGCTAGATGCTGGGCATCACTTGCCTTCGGGCTAGACACTGGGTGTCAATATGGACCAAGACAATAACTCTAGAATTTGAATAGCATATTAGATCCTTTGGGCCCATGCTTGTGTTTGTTTTTATGTAAATTATGAATTGTGAAATAATTAAAAAATATGTTAAAATGAAATGATATGAGATATGATATCCATATGCATTGTGCATTATTGGCATTGCATTTGAGTTTTATTATTATCAAAGTTTGTATCGCTAAGCTTTTGGCTTAGCGCGATTGAAATTCATTGCGCAGGTGATAGAGTAGATCTAGTAGAGCATGAGAGTTCGTCTAAACCGGGTCAGGTCTAGCTTTGAGTTTGCTTAAGTTGATTTGGCTACTTCTTCGAGGATCAGTGCCGACTGCCAGCATGTATATGTTTTTAATATATTTTGATATTACATATATTAAATTATGTTTTTGGTATATATATTATAAATTATAAAGGACGTTCTGAATAAATGTTACATTATGGATTTTATATGTGTTTTTTGATAAACATATATATATGTATAAATGTGTTGTGAATTTGGAGAAAATGAGGAGTATTGGCGAAATGTATGAATTGATTTTTGGGAGTGCTTTTTATGCAAGTTGTGATTTTGTTGAATTTGGGAATGTTCAAATTACAGACAAAACTTTGGCAAATTTTTCCCAAATATTTTTATGAAAAATACTTATTTTAGAACCTATGATTTATAATAACATTTTATTTATTATTTAAATATACATTTTAAAGTATTTAAGACTTTAAATTTGAAAAGTGAATTTTTTTTATTAAATCGGACTGTGATATTTTTGTACCGTATATACATATTATACATATACTGGGTGTATGTATTGTACGTATATAGGGTATAAAGGTGTTACGCTTGTAGTTAGCCTAGTTACTTTCCTTAGGTTTATACCCAAATGTTTGCTTTTTGACTATGTTTGATATATCTTAGTTTAAATCATGGCCTATTTAGTTTTGTCCTTTTTCTAATATGACCTAATCATGTTGCAAGTCCAAAATAATTTTCAAAAGCCCAAAAGACTAAAAGCATTTTTAAATCTTCTTCAAAGATGGTCTTTGGACATAAAACTTTTTTCCAAGATGGGTCAAAATTCCTTTTACCTCATGACCCAAGTTCAAAGCCCAAAATTTATTTTTTGAAACAAACCTTTTGTAAGGGGCTTTGAAACAAAACTATATTAAGAAAACCTTTTTCAATGGGCTTACAACTAGTTGGGTCAATTATGGAATATTAAAATCAATTATGGGCTTAGTTTACACTAAGACTTATTAATCATGGGCTTGTTTATGGCATTAATCACTAATTGTTTTTCCAAAATGGGAAATCAATTTGATAAATCTTTTAATTTAAGCGTGATATAGCATAAAAGCTATTTTTAGTTGATCCAATGCATTAAAGCTTAATTAATGATAGTTATCATGGACTAATTTCTAATTTTGAAAATACAACTATTGGTTAACCGTCTGAGTGAAATTACTCTAAAATAAGATACCCCATGTTTGTATTTTTGTTAACTATATACCTAGGAAAAGAGACTCGCCATTCATGTGTGGAAGTTATAAGTTGGAAGGATTGTTCCTACTCTTTTGATTTGTTTGTTTGTTTGTTACTTGTGCATCCATACATGCATGCATACACATATTTGCGTCTCATATCATTGATCCTTTCTAGCTTATAACCTTGGATTACAATAGTTTAAGAGCATACGACAATCAGACCTACACCGGTAATGAAGAATCCAGCAATTACTCAGTTACCTTTTCACCAAAAGCAATGGAACTAGAGAAAATTCAAAAGATATTGGATGATGCCCTTGAAGGTAAGATGGAAGAACTAAAGGGAGCCCTAGCTGAGATTATGAAAAGCCAAATGGCTACCATGTTTGGGAGCACTGCTGAAGCATCTGCTAGTACCTAGAAGCAAAATGACAAAGGGATGGCTAAGGTTGGTGAAGTGGCCTTCGATGATGATAAGATGGTTTTAGATAATGTTGAATATTAGTCTCAATACTTCAAGATCTTCAAGATAAGAAGGAGTTGAAGGATACACAGAAACCAACTATTGAGAAGATTGAAACTTCTGACATTGAGAAAATATAGCTGATCTAGAAAAGAAATTTGTGAAGAAGCTGAAAATTGAAGAAATGTCAGAAGTGGACAAGCTATTTGAACAAGATGATGAGGTCTCTTATAAGTTCAAGATGGCATCATTTGCTAAGTTTGATGGAACTAGCAATCCTCATCTTCATGTGAAGCAGTATATCATAGCTATGCAGACTGCCCGAGCTACTAAGGCTCAAACTTTAATGTACTTCATGCTTTCCTTGGATCATATGGTGCAGAATTGGTTCAACACCTTAAAGGATAGTACCCAAAAGAGTTAAAACTTGTTGTACAAGGATTTCATCTAAAAATATGGATATAATGCTGAGTTGGAGGTCACTCTGATGGAGGTTGAGTCAATAAGGCAAAAATTAAATAAAAACTTTATTGACTATGTGAAGAGGTGGAGGAACAAGGCCGCATTGCTCTGCCTGATGAATCTGATCAAATTAGGATGCTTGTGAGGGGAGTGTTGTCTGGTCTTCATGAAAGGATGCCTCACACACTCATCCGGGATTTCAAGGATCTTCTTAAAGCTAGTTTATAAATTGAAGAGTGGAAAAGGGAGAAGAAGCGCTTTCTGCAAGAAGAAATGAGAAAGGGAACTACCAATCTGGCAGTCAGAGTGCATAAAAGGAGATGGATGTAAATGCAACTACTAGCCAAGTAAATAGAAGATAGTTTTTTGAGTTGGAGAAACCTCTGTCTTGGGTTTTCAACAAGTTACAGAAGAAAGGACTATTGCAGCCATTGACTCCTCGACCACTACATGATCTTTTACCACCAAACTTTTATGCCAAGGCATTTTGTCAATTCCATCAAATGGAAAGGCATGATACAGATAAAAGTGCTTGATTAAGGCATGATATCCAATATTTAATTGACAGTGGCAAGCTGCCTGAGCCCGATACCAACACCAAAAGCAATTCATTGCCTAAGTTTGGAAGAGTGCCACCGTCAGCGACCTTCATGATAGAATGAGGATTGATGGAAAGCTCTATCTTGTCTTGGTTTCAAGATGTAGATGGAGGAATTGTAGATGAGGATGTGATGATCATTGCCCCTGACTTGTCTAAGTAGATGAAGCACCATCGATTATAATTCAACAAGCTTCTTTAAGCTTGAGTGCTACTTATTTTACTTATGCTTTCTTTAATATTTTAGAACAATTATGTTTTTTAAATTGAGATTGTTTGAATAAATTATTTTTCGTTAAATTTGTATTGGTCTTTGTTCATTTTGGTGCTGAACCAATGATGAATCTAGCTTGATATTCATACATTAGTGTATCTATGCATCATGCTCTGACAAACTTTTGAGGTAAAATTGAACTTTTCCTGTTTAAAGGAGAAATGATCTAGGCATTATTTGGTAAGCCAACAACTAGTATCCACCTTATTAAACATCCGTCCCTAGTTTGTCCCCTTGAGACTTCATAAGATTTTTAGCTTGATTTTATTGGCTTGTAAACCCTAACAACCTACCCTGAGCTGTTGTGATACTTATGGCAATTCTGATGATCACTAAGGAATAAATGAAAAAGAAGGCCAAAATGATGTACAGTTAAGACCACAAAGATAGTTGAAGTTTACTTGAATTGGACTTAATATCTCAGATCTATCAAGGAGCTGAAGGATCCATTCTCATTGAAGCAGACCCACTCTAAGTAGACCCACTCTACTCCACTCATCCATAGTCAGAAGCACAGAATGGTGATTGTTTTATTAGTTTTTGTTATAGTTTTGTGTCTTGTTTACTATGATAATTATTGTTTTATTTAGGTATTTTGTTAGTTTTAATCGGTTTGTTTGGTGTTTTCATTAATTTTGGTAGTTTTAGTTTATTTCAATGTTTATGTCATTTTTGATGTAGTCTTTAGTATTGTGTTTATGTTGTGTTGGTTATTGTCTATTGATTTCTTGTTTAGATTTGTTTTGAGTTTTGTGTTAGGTTAAAAAGGCAAGGAAGCAAATTTGAAGGAGAAAGTGGCAGTGGCTGACACAGGCAGAGGACACGGCCAAGTCACTGGCCGTGTCCCATACCAAGTTAAATTGAAGAACAAGTCCCAGTAGCAGACACATGCAAGGGACACGGCCAAGTCACCTGGCCGTGTCCCTCCAAAGAAGACCCACACGGCCAAGTCATCTCCACTTGGCCGTGTCTCACCAAGTTCCAAAGGAATAGAAGAAGCAAAACTCACAGTGGAAGACACAGGCAAGGGACACGGCCAAGTCACCTGGCCGTGTCCCTCCAACAAGCTCCAACACGGCCAAGTCACCTTTGACTTGGCCGTGTCACTCAACTAAAGAAGAAAAAGAGAGAAACAAGCAGAGGCAGACACAGGCAAGGGACACGGCCAAGTCCTTTGGCCGTGTCCCTCAAAAAGCCACTCACACGGCCAAGTCACATCTGACTTGGCCGTGTCCCTCATGAACCAAACGCACACCGAATTTTAAAGCAGACGTTTCATATAAAAGGAAATAGGGGAGCTTAGGGTTTGGACTGTTGACGATTTTGGAGAATATTTTCAGCCATCAGCGAGAGTGAAGTTAGGGTTTAGCTTTGTTTTCTTGATTTTGATTTCACTTTTGATTACTTAGCTTAGATTAGATTATTCTAGCCATTGTTTCATCCTTCTTGCAAGATTTGAGCAAGAGATTCTTCAGAAGCTTCAAGGAGTTGTAACTTGGTTTTATTCTCGAACTTATTCTCTTTATTTACATTGAAATTGTTTTAATGGATATTATCATGTCTATTTTGATTTCTTTGAACATTAATGAGATGAATATGTTTGATTGCATTATGAACTAATTTGATCTAGTCTAGGGCTTGTATGGATCTGCTATGATTGTATGAATTGGTTATTCTCCTAGCTAATAATTTCTTTTGCCTTTATTGAATGAAATATTGTTACATATAATTGATTGGCCACCAATTGTGTGTTTTAGGTATTAGATGATGGATTGAGAGATGACGTCTAATGCTGGAACAATTCAATTAAAGGACTTAGATGAATTAGAGATATAACCTATTCAAAAGATTGTTTCAATTATAACAAGATTAGTTGTAAGAGGGTTGAATGCGAGAGCTTATTTCCTTGTCTGAATTAATTAAGTTGTTTGAGATTTAATCTTTGAAATTAAATTAGTTAAGTGGAATAACCGTTCATACAAATAAGTAGTAGAGAAGTGCAAACCCTAGACCTTTTTATCAAGTGAATCAAAACATCAGCTCTTGTTTACTTTTATTGTTTTAAACTTCAATTAAACTTCTTCTTTAGTTAGCAATTTAAATTTATTCATTACTTGTTACTTTTAATTTGATAATCAATTAACCACTTTAGCTTCCTTGTGAGACAACCTTGGGGCAATCACCTTTGCTACAGCTACCTCGTATACTTGCGAGTGACGCTTAGTGGCAGAGTTAATTTGAGCGCAACAAGTTTTTGGCGCCGCTGCCGGGGAGGCTAATTGGCGTAATTGTTTATTAAAAAAAATAAATACTTTGGATTATTTTTCATTGTTTTCATTTTATTTTATTTGTCTATTGCTTTTGATATTTCTTTTTCTAGAAATTTTTGTTTATGCAAGGCAGGAGATCACTCGAAGGAGAGTTACATCCTTTTATTCCAGAAATTCAGAGAGTGAAAAGGAGCAGAGAAGAGTTTGAGCTCTATACCGGATTTGATACAGAGGAAGACACTTCTGAATTTGAGACAGACTCAGCACAATCAGTTAAGATGGCTGAAGAAAGACAAAGGACGATGAGAGACTTTGCTAGACCTGTTATTGGAACCTCCACTTCTTGCATAAGACTGACAGATGCAGCAAGAAATTATGAGTTGAAGAACATTCATTACAACATGCTGCCATCGTTCTATGGAGTTCCAAATGAAGATCCTTTGAACTTTATTAGGGATTTCTACTCCACCCTCAACACTTTTCCTTTGTGAGGACTAACAGAAGATCAGTTGAGGATGAGATGTTTCCCTTATACTTTGAAGGATAGGGCAAAGAGCTGGCTCATGATGTTGCCTGAAAATTCACTGACAACTTGGGAGCAAGTTTATAACAAGTTCATGGGCAAGTTCTATTCACACCAAAAGACAGCTGAGTTGAGAGGGAAGATTGCTACATTCTCTCAATTTGAAGGAGAGCCATTTCATGAGGCTTGGGACAGATTGAAGATGCTATTGATCCAGTGTCCACATCATCACTACCCACTTCAACTCCTTAATCAGTTTTTCTATGATGGTCTAACCCAGCAATTTCAGAACACTGTTGATAATGCAGCTGGGGGAGCCATGGGAGAAAAGACAGCTGATGAGACTTATGAGATCTTTGAGATGTTGGGAGCTAATTCTCAACAAAAGAGTGTAAGGGGAAGAAGTAAAGGGGTGAATCAACTGGAAGCTAATACTGAAATGGTTAGTCAAATAGCTGAGTTGACAAGGCAGGTTCAGATGCTAAACATGAAGAACAATATTTCTTCATCCACTCAAGAGGTGTGTGGAATCTGTGGGACATTTGGGCATGGAGCAAATATATGCCCCTCTGCATATGAATCTTTTGGGAATGAAGCTGAGCAAGTTAATGCTATGGGGGGATTTCAACCAAGAGCCAGGAATGATCCTTACTCTAACACTTACAATCCTGGTTGGAGGAGTCACCCCAAATTTTCCTGGACAACAAATAATGCTCAACAGCCATTCCATTTGCTCCAGAGACAGAACCAACAGGAGGGCCAATCCTCAAATCAAGGTCAGCCTAAGAGAGAGAGTTTGGAGGAAAGTTTACAGGCTTTTATCCAAGTCAGTGCTAATCAGGAGATGAACAACAAGAGGCTGGATTCCTTGGAAGCATCTTTTAAGAAGGTGGAGACCCAAGTGGGGCAACTTGCTCAACAGATGCAGATTCAACAAAAGGGGAAGTTCCCAAGTCAACCTGAGCAGGCACAAGCAGTGACTGTTCTTAGGAGTGGCAAGGTAATTAATAACAATGTTGAAAATAATTCTGTGAATGCAGGTGAGCAAGAGAATAAAAAGGAAGGAGAACTAGAGAACAAAGGTGCTGAAGAAAGATCAATGGAGAAGTCCCCTACAACAGATTTGCACAAGGCAAGCAATCCATACCGGCCACCTATACCATTCCCCAGCAGGTTGAAGGATGATAAAAAAGATAAGCAATTTTCAGATATCTTCAACATGCTGTCTAAGGTAAGTATCAACTTACCCTTACTTGAAGCAATTAAGAACATGCCGGCTTATGCTAAATTCTTCAAAGAACTGAATACCAAGAAAAAGAGGTATGAGCCGAATGAAAAGGTGATAGTTTCTGAGGTAGCTAGTGCTGTTTTGCAGCATAAACTACCTCCTAAGCTAAAGGATCCTGGAAGCTTTATTATTCAAATTACTATGGGGAATTGAAAAGGTACTGAGGGCACGTGTGATTTAGGAGCTAGTGTGAATTTAATGCCTTATACTGTTTATCTTGATTTGGAATTAGGGGAACTTAAACCAACAAAAATGGTGTTGCAATTAGCTGATAGATCTCTTAGATTCCCGAAAGGGGTTATAGAGGATGTGTTAGTTAAAGTTGGTGGTTTGATAGTACCTGTGGATTTCATTGTTCTTGACATGGAAGTAGGTAATTCTTCACCATCTGCACACACAATTCTGCTGGGTAGGCCTTTTATGGTGACTACCAACACTTTGATAGATGTTAAGAATGGAAAATTATCAATGACTGTTTTGGGACAAACTGTGGAATTTTCTATTTTTAACACTTCTCCTATTCCTACAACTGCTTTATATGAGGATTGTTCTTTCATTGATTGTGTTGATGCAGTTGTTTCAGATGTTTTCTTGCAGACAGGTTCCTCTGATAACACTACAAAAATATTCAGTATTTGCGACGGAAATCTGCGACGGACATGTTTCCGTCGCAAATTTGCTACGGATCTGAGACGGAAGGACAAGTCAGAGGAATTTTGAGAAATTAGTCGCAAATCCATTGCAAATCCGTCGTAGATTTGCGACGAAAATCATTCCATCGCAAATAATCATAGCAAAATTGGCGTGGAAACTTGGCGCGAGAGAGAAAACACTAAAAAAACCAATTTGCAATGGAGATCTGCTACCATCTATTACCGTCGCAAATTTCACTATAAAAATATTCGTAATTTGCGACGGAAATCTGTGACGGATTTGCGACGGAAGGACGAGTCAAAGGAATTTTGAGAAAATGGTCGCAAATCCGTTGCAAATCCGTCGCAGATCTGCGACGAAAATCATTCGTCGCAAATAATCGTCGCAAAAGTTGGCACAGAAACTTGGCGCGAGAGAAACCCGGGTATATTTTTTGGCAAAATTTTTTTTCGTCGCAGATTGGTTGTAGAAAACACTAAAAAAAAGCAATTTGCGAAGGAGATCTGCTACCGTCTATTGCCATCGCAAATTTCACTATAAAAATATTCGGCATTTGCGACGGAAATCTGCGACGGACATGTTTCCGTTGCAAATTTGCTACGGATCTGCGACGGATTTGCGACGGAAGGACAAGTCAGAGGAATTTTGAGAAATTAGTCGCAAATTCGTCGCAGATCTGCGACGAAAATCATTCTGTCGCAGATAATCGTCGCAAAATTGGAGCGAAAACTTGGTGCGAGAGAGAAAACACGAAAAAAAACCAATTTGCAACGGAGATCTGCTACCGTCTATTGCCGTCGCAAATTTCACTATAAAAATATTCGTAATTTGCAACGGAAATCTGCGACGGATTTGCGACGGAAGGACGAGTCAGAGGAATTTTGAGAAAATGGTCGCAAATCCGTTGCAAATCCGTCGCAGATCTGCTATATATAATATTTATATAAACACCATATATATTATAATATGAATAGTATATCTATTGTAAAGCATATATATGTCATATATTTTATTTTTATCATATTATATATACATTAGTATATTATATTTTAAATTTTATTATTAGCCTTATAGTTTTAAGAATTTATATCTCAAATTATAATAATTATTAATATATATAATAATATATAGTTTATACTTTATACTATTAGCCTTGTATTATATTTTATTGTTACCATATATATATTAAGTACTATATATTATATATAGTATATGTATATTAAGCACTATATATATAATATATATACAATAAAAATAATAATATACAATAAATAGAGCAATAGCAATGCTAAATAATAGTATATAATGTATACATATATGCTATAATATAAATACTACTTAATATATAATATGTTATTTTTACTATAATATATATGACAAAAATAAAATATAATACATATATATATTTTTAACAATAATAAATAATAGATATAATTTAATTAATTATTTTAATTTTAATATTTTTAGAAAAAAAAATTTAGTTCAAAAATAAAAAAACCCTAAAAAAAATACTGTTTACATTGTCTTTATCCCCATCGCCGTCACTTTACTTTCTCACTATTTCGCTCTCGCCTCTCGCTATCTGTCTCTCAGTCTCTGTATCGCTCTCCGGCTCTGTCTCACCCTCTCCATCGTAGCCGACTCAACCAACAACCTCAAGTCTCACCCTCTATTGCAGCTCTCACCATATCGATCTCGAGTCTCACCATCGCAGAGACCACCATCTCACTGTATCGCACTGCTCTCTGTCTCAATCTCGAGTCTCACCATCTCACCATCTCATTGTACCGCACTGCTCTCTGTCTCGATCTCTGTCTCTGTCTCGCAAGCCATTCACACAGCAGGCAGACAAGGGAGCTCCCTTTCTCACCTTGCTATTCTTCACTCTCTCCTCCACCTTCAATGGCTGCTGCTGTCGATGAGACTCTCGATTCCAATCCTCTTTTGCAGGACTTTGAATTCCCTCTATTAGGTGCATGAATTTTTGGATCATTCTCTCTGTTTCTAGTGCTCATAGCCTCTAGTTCACTCGTGCAGCCAGAAAAGGTCGAGTTTCAGCTTCGGTTAGGGCAAAGCAAACCAATTTTCAATGCATTTAAGGCTATTCAAGAATCACCGCAATGGCAGTCACTGAATGATGCTCATAAATGTATAGTTGAAGTTAAGTTCCTTAAATTTCTCATGAAAATTGTTCTCATTTTTATTCATATTGATCCCATTTGAATCCTCAAAATTATTTCTTGTGGTTTTGTTATGTTGTTGCTTTTACAGTTTTGAGTCTCGTACTCCTTTATGAATGGTTTTCTCCAATCCTCATGCCATTGTTTTTACTGAATTTTAAATGGTGCAATGTCCTTAGACTCAGTTGATTGCAGGTTTGCACTTCATCATTGGCTTCAGGATTGAATATGCAAGTCTTGCATTAGTTTTGGCGGAATGGTTTGTCTAATATTTGAGCCATCAAATCTGTGATGTGCGTGTTATGCATAGTTTTATCGGGATAATAGTTAAGGTTTTAAGGTTGAATTCACTTATGGCTGGTGCAGCAGCTTCAGGATTGAAATGCACAGCTCATATGTTGATTATTAAATACACTGTAAATTGGAACGAAGTTTCTGAGTTATATGGCATTTTTTATTTGATTCGCGTCCAAAGGTGAGTTATTTTTAAGCTCTTTTCTTCTAATTGTTGTTTATCCGATGAAATGTGAATTTTGTTTTTTGAACAGGTGAGAAAGCAGGCAAATTATTGTATCCGAGATGTCCTACAAAGTTTTCAAGGAACACCATTCATAACTCCTTCAAGTGAAGGGATTACAAATACTTTTGAAAGGTTTCTTCTTCTTGCTGGTGGCTCAAACACTAATGATACTGAAGGTCCTAGAGGAGCTCAGGAGGTCCTGTACCTTCTTGATACTCTTAAAGAATGTCTTCCTCTAATGTCTATGAAATGCAAGACTGCCATTCTTAAGTACTATAAAATATCATATGTCTAAAACATCCTGTTGTGCAATCTGGAAATGGACAAAATTAAGAGAAATCAGTATAGGGATTTATAATCTAAAGGCTTCGACTACAATGAGAAATCTCAACCCTTCTGGTAATGTTCTTTTCTTCGATTCTATGTCAATTTGGTATTTGCTTAAAATATTTTGTTTCTTTGGAGATTTTTTATGGTAATGCGGGAAATGGCAAACTTTCTGCTGAAATTTTGGTATATTTTAGTGGAGCATTTAAGATATTCCACACTGATTTATGATTGATGTGCTGGGTAAGGGAGAAAATAGATGGTATTGAAAATTTTGGTGGCCTTCCATGCTTTTGGTTACTGGATTTTGTTTTGCTCTTGTGTCTTTACTTGAATGTTATTGTTTTTTTTATTTGCTTTTGATAATATGCATCTTCTGGATATAATTTGGTTAGATATTGAGAAGATGGTGTCCCTGAAGGGAATGATAATTCGCTGCAGTTCTATCATACCTGAGATCAGGGAAGCAATATTTAGGTGCCTTGTGTGTGGGTACATGTCTGACCCCATTGTTGTCGATAGAGGTAACCTTACAGCAGTTAGTTAGCTTATCTTCGTTGTATACCTCTTATCTTATATGATTTCATACTGCTTGTTGACTATTGGATATTATCAGGAAGGATAAATGAACCTACAGCATGCTTGAAGCAAGAGTGTCTTGCTAGGAACTCCAAGGCAAAATTCAGTTATGTTAATATTCAATAATACCTTTCAACATGCAAGTAAATGATATTTGAGCAGCAGAAATCCAAGGCAAAATTCTAAACCTTTTGCAATTTACACCACTGATTCTTGACTGACTGAGCATATTTCTACCTTAAAGACTTAAATCAGATCAATAGGTGGACAGATCCCAACCTAAATTCGACAGGATAAATGAGGTTATGGCTCATGAATATCTGAAAAGAGAGAAATACGTATAATTATTTGTTAATATAATAAAGACTAACTGCGCTCTTAAGAGCCTACTCATAAGACATTCAAATTGAATATTGTTTGTTCTCAATTTGATTGGATCAAGTTAACCAGTGCTTCTTATGTAAATCAGGTTTGCAGATAAGCAGATTGTGAGGCTCCAGGAGACACCTGATGAGATCCCTGAAGGAGGAACACCTCACACAGTGAGCTTGTTGATGCATGACAAGCTGGAGGATGCCGGAAAGCCTGGCGACAGAGTTGAGGTGAGACCAGAGTATATCCAATTTTCTGACTCCAGTGAGGAACCCTGAAATGTCAGTCTATCCTATTAATGTGTTTCTGTATTCTTAATAGGTCACTGGGATTTATAGAGCTATGAGTGTTCGTGTTGGGCCGACACAGAGAACTGTAAAATCATTATTCAAGGCATGTTTCGACCCTTCTATTTATCAGTTGAAGCCTCTTTAGGCAAGTGATGAATTATTTTTCAGGGGTGACGTCACATGAATGTAATGATCTCCTTTTCACTGCAGACTTACATTGATTGTCTTCATATAAAGAAAACTGACAAGTCAAGAATGCTGTCAGAGGATCCTATGGAAATTGATAATAGTTTGTGTAGAATGGAGGAAGATGTCCAATTTGATGATGCCACGGTATGTTCTTATATGGTTTCTTCTCTTTCAGAAAGAAATAATCTTGATGTTGTCTGCTGTGGTCGCATTCTTGTTTGTATTGCAGATACAGCAATTAAAAGAGCTATCAAAGTTGCCTGATATATATGACAGGCTAACTAGGTCCTTGGCACCAAACATTTGGGAGCTGGAAGCATGTTACATGAGGTTGGTTTTACTTTTCTTTTCCAGGACGCTATAGAAGTGACTTCTTTATGCACTAAAAAGGTTCTTCAGAAACCGTTATATTTTATTTCCTGCACACATGTTAGAAATGAGAACCTCAAAGAGTTGGCAAGTTTTTTATCTGTTTGACTTATAAGTGTCTGATATCATGACATGGAAGTGTTCAATTTCATTTGGATTGCAAGTGATGGAACAGCAAACTGTTTCCATTGCAAAAGCTGGAATCATTGCCTCGCTTAATGCTAGAACATCAGTATTGGCTTGTGCAAATCCAATTGGTTCACGCTATAATCCTCGGTTGTCTGTGATTGACAACATACATCTTCCTCCTACTTTATTGTCCAGGTAAGGGATGTGATCCATATGCAATGTAATTGGGATAATTAACAGTTTTGTTAACTGCTAAATGATCACTGCCTTTTTTAATTTTATCTGATTTGAAAGTAATGTGGCAGCAGAAAATGCACATCTTTCTAATTTGTTTATTGATCATTTTCTTCATCTCAGCTGCTATCAGTAATATATAATGAGGCAATTATTGCCCCTTTCAAGTGGCAGTTACTGATAAAATTATGAGTTTGTTCATGGGTATTTTTCTCAGGTTTGATTTGATATATTTAATTCTGGACAAGGCTGATGAGCAAACAGACAGGCACCTTGCCAAGCATATTGTATCACTGCACTTTGAGAATCCAGAGGTCTATCGCATCATAGCAAACTTCTAGTTTCAGGACCTGTTTTCAGTGATTTCCCTATACTAATTTCTCTTAATTTTGTCCATTTCCAAATTGCACAATAGGATGTTACTGATGGGTCTTGAATATCTAATTAATATATCATATGTTGAAGATACTGAGGTTTTCAAGGTACAATGTTTTTTCATCTAAACCGACTTCTCTCGCCCCTTTTCCCTGTTTACCCATATGCTTTTTTGGAGTTAAATTTATTTATTTTATTGTCTCTGATTACTTCTTTATTATTTACCGGTTTGCTTGGATTATTGGAATGCCTTGTTTTTGGAGCTTTTTGAGGCGCATCATAATTTAGATAATCCTGCAGTAACTGCAAACATGATGGGACTACAGGTATTGCAATTTTTCCTCATTGTTGGATATTGATCTTGATGTTATTGAAATGAGGTGATCTTTTATAACTAGTTCCATAACACTGCATATATTTTGATTTTTTTTTTGCCTCAAATCATTGTTCTAATATTGTGAGACATGACCCTCACTTGGTGCCAACATGCGTGCATTCACATCGAGTGTTTCTGTGTTCTGAATTTTATTTATTGATTAATTTTGGACATATGTGATTTTTCATTTTATCAAATTCCTATTGGAATTATAAAATATTTAGTAAGTGAAAGTGAGGCCAAAATGTGGGTTGGAAGTATGAAAAGTATATGCAGAATGCAGATCATTTTCTATTTTATATTTGTCGGATTTCTTGCTTCTGAACCATATTCTTGGCCAAAACTTCATTTTTTTTCTGCTTAGCTCATAAAATTGTCCAATTTAAATTCATGAGCACGCATATGTTGGTTATGAATTTCTAAGTTTTTTGTTATGTAATGCTTGCCTGCCATTTACCGAGGTTACTTACTTTAATCTCAGACTGTCTATGTATTGAAATAGATGCCTCTGCTTCATGGGATGGTTGATGGCATAGGTTCACAAATATTTCAGCGGAGGCAGCTTTATGCTGGTCCAAAGAATACATACAGCAGCATATTAATTTTATTTATTGATTAATTTTGGACATATGTGTATTAATGCAAATGTTTGTTCAGGTTCTCATAAGAGGTCCAAAGAATGCCTGTGAAGCTGTGAAACACTTTGGCCCAGCTCCTGGTGTGCCACACAGCCATACTAAACCCTATGTGCGATCAAAGGGAAGGAAGTTTGAGAGAGCTAGAGGAAGGAGGAACAGTAGAGGATTTAGAGTTTGATTTCTTTTTAGTTCTATATTGTGAGACACTTGTGTTACTTTTTCCCAAATATTGTTATTTTCAAGATAGATTATTTGTAGTAGTGTTCTTAACACATGCATAATTAAATTGTAAAATATTTTATTCTATTGAAGATTAATAAAAGAATTATTTTTATCAATGTAATTAGTGTTTTTTTTTAGATTGTGTTTAAATATTCCAAATGTATTTATAAAGTTCTCATAAAATTAATTGATAATACAAATAGTTCCAATAAAAATCAATATTAAATTGTTACGGATTTGCTACGAATCTGTGACGGATATCTGAAATCTATGAAGAAATCTGCGACGGAATCTGTGACGGCAATCTGCGACGGAATCTGCAACGAATTTGCGATGGAAATCTGCGACGAAAATCTGTGACAGAATCTGCGACGGAATCTGCGACGGCTGCCCTTTACCCGCGAAAATTTAAGCGCGAGATTTGCAACCGCCGAGTGGTTGCAAATCCATCGCAATCTGCGACGGCCCGTCGCAAATTTGAAAATTGCGACGCCTTTTTTATTAACGGATCATATCCGTCGCAGATCGGTCGCAACACTTGATTTGCGACGGATTTGCGACGGATCTGCGACGGATTCTGTCCGTTACAGATAGCGTATTTTTTTGTAGTGTAAATTGGAGCTGGCATTGACTTTGGATAGTGATTTGGAAATTTTTGATGCAGAAATAGCCAGTTGTCTTGAGACCTTAGGAAGTGCTGAAGTAGAGGAGCTTAAGGAGGACCCAATTTGTGAGCTTTTCCCCATTGAAAAAGAAGAGAAGAACCCCTCACTAGAGTTAGAGCTGAAAGAGTTACCTAAGAACCTGAAATATGTGTTTTTAGGAGATCACAACACTTTACCTGTGATAATATCTAGTGAACTTAGTGAAGGGGAGGAGATGAGGTTGGTGAGTGAGCTTAAAAGATTGAAGAGAGCAATAGGATGGGGATTGAGTGACATCAAGGGTATTAGCCCTTCTATGTGCATGCATAGAATCACTTTAGAAGAGGGAGCTAAACCTGTGAGGGAGACTCAAAGGCGCCTTAACCCAAATATGAGTGAAGTGGTTAAGAAGGAAGTGCTAAAATTGCTGGATGAAGGAGTAATTTATCCAATTGCTAACAGTGAGTGGGTGAGCCCAGTACATGTAGTTCCTAAGAAATCTGGAATCACTGTGGTGAAAAATGAGAATAATGAATTGGTTCCTACTAGGACTACTACTGGGTGGAGAATGTGCATCGATTATAGGAAATTGAACAATGCTACAAAGAAAGATCATTTCCCTCTTCCTTTTATTGATCAGATGTTAGATAAACTTTCTGGACACTCACATTATTATTTTCTAGATGGCCTTTCAGGTTACTATCAGGTGCCAATAGCTCCAGAGGATCAGTCCAAGACAACCTTTACTTGCCCTTTTGGGACTTATGCATTTCGACGTATGCCCTTTGGCTTGTGCAATGCACCTGCAACCTTTCAGAGATGCATGATGTCTGTCTTCTTAGATATGATCGATGATTTTATTGAGGTATTTATGGATGATTTTTCTGTTTTTGGTAATTCTTTTGATAATTGCCTCAATAAACTTGTTCGTGTGCTTGAGAGATGCATTGAATGTAACCTCACTTTAAGTTGGGAAAAGAGTCATTTTATGGTTACCCAGGGCATTGTTTTAGGTCATGTGGTGTCCAGTAAAGGGATTGAGGTAGATAAGGCTAAAATTGAATTGATTGCTAAGTTACCCCCACCTACCTCAGTTAAGGGAATAAGAAGTTTTCTAGGGCATGCAGGATTTTACAGGAGGTTTATTAAGGATTTTTCCAAAATAAGCCAACCATTGTGCCATTTATTGGGGAAAGATGTTCCATTTGAATTTACAGCATAATGCATGCAAGCTTTTAATTTCCTTAAGGAAAAATTGACTAGTGCACCTGTGATTGTAGCTCCTGTTTGGTCTTTACCTTTTAAAATCATGTGTGATGCCTCTAATCATGCAGTAGGAGCTGTTCTTAGGCAAAGGGTTGACAAATACTTGAGAGCAATTTATTATGCCAGTTTAACCCTGAATAGTGCACAAATGAACTACACCACAACTGAAAAGGAAATGTTAGCTGTTGTTTTTGCTTTAGACAAATTTAGAGCTTATTTAATTGGGTCAAAAATTATTGTGCATTCTGATCATGCAACCCTTAAATATTTGTTAACAAAACAACATGCTAAACCGCGCTTAATTAGATGGGTGTTGTTATTGCAAGAGTTTGATTTCCAAATCAAGGATACTAAGGGTAGTGAGAATGTTGTTGCTGATCATTTATCCAGATTACCCTTCTTTAGTGAAAATCTTGCATCTGATAGCATTCATAAAAATTTAGAAGAATTTCCTGATGAGCATCTGTTTGTGGTAATTAATGCCCCTTGGTTTGTAGATATTGCTAACTATCTTGCTTGTGGTATTTTGAGATCTAACATGTCCTTTCAAGAAAAGAAAAGGTTTCTACACTTGAGTAAGTTTTATTTTTGGGATGAACCTTATCTATTCCGGATATGCAAAGATGAGATAGTTCGCAGGTGTGTAGCTGAGGAAGAACAACTGAGTGTTCTTCAATTTTGTCATGATCTTCACTGTGGGGCCATTTTGGAGGAAGGAAGACTGCAGAAAAGGTGCTTCAAAGTGGTTTTTACTGGCCTACTTTATTTAAAGATGCTCAAGACTATTGTAAGCACTGTGATCATTGCCAAAGAGTAGGTAACATTGGGAGGAGGAATGAAATGCCCCTTCAGTCATATATTGTTGTTGAACTGTTTGATGTATGGGGAATAGACTTTATGGGTCCTTTCCCCAATACATTTTAGTTGCTGTTGATTATGTTTCCAAATGGGTGGAGGCAATCCCTACCCGTACTAATGATGCTAATATTGTTGTTAAATTTGTTAAGGAAAACATTCTTAGCAGGTTTGGCACACCAAGGGTGATAGTCAGTGATGGGGGGAGCCATTTTTGCAACAGGCTTTTTGAGAAGTTAATGTACAAATCTGGCGTGAAGCACAAGGTGTCAACCCCTTACCATCCACAAACTTCTGGACAAGTGGAAACATCAAACAAGCAGCTAAAAGGAATTCTGGAGAAAACAGTCAACACATCCAGGAAGGATTGGGCAAACAGATTGCATGATGCACTATGGGCATATCGGACTGCTTTCAAAACTCCTCTTGGTATGAGTCCATATCAATTGGTGTTTGGAAAAGCTTGTCACTTACCAGTGGAGTTAGAGCACAAAGCATATTGGGCAATCAAGACTCTGAATTTGGACTTGGATAAAGCGAAGAGAGAAAGATTTCTGCAAATTTCAGAGTTGGATGAGCTGAGAAATGAGGTCTATGAGAGCTGAGAATCTACAAGGATCGCACTAAAGCACTTCATGATAGAATTATAGTGCGAAAGACATTGAGTCCAGGTATGAAGGTTTTACTTTTTAACTCATGACTCCGTCTTTTTCCAGGTAAACTCAAGTCTCGATGGAGTGGGCCTTTCGAGATAACTCGGGTGTATCCTTCTGGTGCCATTGAATTACTTAACTCTCGAACAAGTGAGACTTTTAAAGTGAATGGACAGAGAGTTAAGCCATACAATGAAGGATTTCAGGAAGTGAGGATCATTGACTTTGATCCGTGATCCTTAGATCTTGCATGATGTCCAGCTTTATGACATTAAAGAAGTGCTAAATGGGAGGCAACCCATCGGTTTGCATTTATTTTTTGTAGTTGTAATTTTAAATTTTGCGAGTATTAATTTTATGATCGGTTTAAATAAATGGACTGTGCTTTGATCGGTTTTTCTTTACTTTGTGTTTCAGGGTGTTTAACGAAGAAGGGTTGCAAAATCGTTGAGTAAAAAAAAAGATTAAAAGTTAATAAAAGGCAAAAGGTGACTCAGCCAAAGGACCTGGCCGTGTCCCTTGGCCGTGTCACACACTGGACAAGGCCAAACTTCTTCAAAATTTGAACAATTTTGCAATTTTGTACAGAATAGGACACACCCAGGGGACACGGCCAAGTCACCTGGCCGTGTCCCTCCAAGAGTATCAGACACTGCCGTGTCACCTTGACTTGGCCATGTCCCTTCACTTTCACACACTAGACACAGCCAAGTAACCACTAACACGGCCGTGTCCCTCAAATTTTACACTTTTAAAACCCGATTTTGCCCAGTTCTTTTCATAAATCCCTAAATTTTCTATCTTCGTCTCTCTCGCTCTCTCACTCTCTGTATCACCAAAACCATTGATTTTTATTTCAAAACTCCAACTTTTCCATTAAAACTTCAAATTTCTTCAACAAAACTTGAGATAATCACTTAAAACTTCCTCTTTACTCATATAATTTTGATTTAATTCAGTTTTGGGTGTTATTTTTTTCAGATCTCAAGATGCCAAGAACTAAAACTGTCTCACACTGCAAGAAGAAGAAATCTACTACCGAAGGAGCTTCTTCCTCTTCTTCAACTTCATCTTTCAAGAGGGCAAGTCTTTTGGCTCGGGGTTTTTTCCCGACAAGGTATGTGAATGACGAATCTCTAGATGCCCTGCAAATTAGAACTAATTTTTATAGATATGTGCAATTTCTTGGGTGGGAGACTTTTGTCTCATTGAGACCTTTGCAGTTTGAGGAGCTTACTCTAGAATTTTTGACATCTCTTAAGGTGGAAAGAGATGATAAGAAAATCTGCAAGAGAATGATGTTTAAATTGATGGGAAAATCATTTGAGCTTAATATTGATCAGTTAAATGCTATCTATGGTTTTCATCAGCATGGGGAAAGGTCGATACCCAAAGAATTTAGACAACAATTTGCTTGGGGAGCTTTAGGCTCGGGTACTTATGTGGCCAAATCGGCCAAGGCATCTAAATTAAAGAATCCCGCTTTGAGGTACTTGCATAGGTTTATGTCTTGCGGATTCTTCGCTCGGAAGGAGAGCCCGGGTGTGGTTGAGTCAAGTGAGTTATTTTTCCTGGACTGTGTTTTGAATGAAATGGCTGTGAGTGCCGGCTATTGGTTAGCCGATATTTTTGATACTGTGGCTAATAAAAGGAGAGGGGCCATTTGTGTTGGAGGATTGATCACCATATTAGCAGTAGCCCTTGTTGAGGATTTTGACCCGAGTACTAGTCGCATGACTAGAATTTTGGGCAATGACTCTTTGGACTTAGCTACACTTGAGAAGATGCACATGGTGGTGCATAGGAGAGGGACTTATGTGATGCCTTCAGTTGAGCATGCAGCACCGGGGGACAGGCAGAAGAGAGCACGGGTCCAAGAGGAGTCCGACTCGGATTCTCTTGGCCTAGATGAGGATGCTCTGGTCTCGGAACATCAAGAGGTACTTTTGAGGATTGAGGCCCTGGAGGGCAAAGTGGATCGACTGGATGGCAAGGTGGACCGTAACCATGCTGAGGTATTGCAGCAGTTGGAGCAGATTAACAGCAACCTTACGACGATCCTGAGCCTTCATCCCTCAGCTGCATCATCTTCACGCCCACCTTTTCCATAGATTTTGAGATCCTTGCTTTATTTTGTATTTTTGTTCTTATTTTTCATTTTTGTTTTCATGTTAACCTTTATACTTGGATATTTTATTTTTATATATTGTACTTTTGTTTTTGAACTTTTGTGTTTGTGATGGAAAGCTAGGGTTTTGCCTCACCAATACGATGGAAGACAGGTTGTCCTTTAACTCTTTTTATTTACTATTCTTGTTTTACATTGAGGACAATGTAAATTTTAAGAGTGGGGTACTCTTTAAGCTTTCCTTTAATGTTTGTCTTGTTTTGTTTGTTGTGCATGGCATAATTGTTGAAAATTTATTGATCTTTTCTTTGATTCTAGCATTATAATTGAGACTTTAGTATCAGCATAGAAATGAGCATTTGAATTCATTCGAGATCAATTTTCGCATTCTGCAATTCATGACATATAATCTTTGGGAACCCACCTGTGTGAGTTTTTGAGCCTCATAAATTTGATATTATTGTCAATTGATTTTCTTTTCTTAAGTGTGCACCTTCATGATTTAGCATCTCTAGAGTTTGCTTTTGCATACTAATTGAACTCACATTATGATTTAATCTCAAGTTTTAAAATGATGAAGGCAAATTAGGTTAGCCCTTTAGCTTAAAAAGACTTCCCTTAATATTGATTTCCTTAGTGAGCCAAGTTGAGCCTTTGACCTTTTCTTGTTTGATCAACACAATTCATAGCTTAACTTTCTTTTATTATCATCATACCTGCATTAAGGAATGGAGTTCTATGATATGACAATAGGGTGGTTTGTTTCAAAGTGTGGGGTAAGCAAGTAAAAAATATGGTATTGCTATTTGGGGTGATATGCATACTTTGCACTTTGCATTTGATTAAGAGTTGACTATTCTTTTCCTCTACATGTTAAGCTAGATGATCTATGCAATATTATATTTTGTATATATGTATAAAAAAAATATTTTTATATAAAAAAAAGAGATATATATATATATACAAAAGTCAAATATGTTCTAGCATTGGTTATAAAAAGAGGAATGTCGACTCATGCATTTTTCTTTGGGTATGCAAGTATGTGAGGTATCAAGGGTTGGTGAGTATGTTATTTGAAGGAGTTATGAGTTTCTTGGCAAGAATAGTGTCTAATTTAGATACTCCATTTCTTGATGCTCCAGCCTAAATGTCTTTTCTCACACATTTACCTTAGCCCCATTACATCCAAATGAAAGACCTTGGTATTATTTCTTGAGAAAGTCAGTGAGGGAGATTGGATAATTAAGCAAGTTTATGGTAGTATGCAATCATGAGTGGTTTGAGTGATTAACTTTTGAAATCGAGTGAAACACTTAGATGAGAGATAAGATTTGTATGTCTGGATTAATGAATGAGTTAAGAAAATCTTGATTGAAGGAAAGTGCGATTATTTATGCTGTCTCTTAAAGTATTTCATCTATATGCTGGAATTATAGTTAGGTTGTTTGAGTTTTTAATTTATGCCATGTGAATTTGCTTGAGGACAAGCAAAGTTTTAAGTGTGGGGTAGTTGTTTTATTAGTTTTTGTTATAGTTTTGTGTCTTGTTTACTATGATAATTATTGTTTTATTTAGGTATTTTGTTAGTTTTCATAGGTTTGTTTGGTGTTTTCATTAATTTTGGTAGTTTTAGTTTATTTCAATGTTTATGTCATTTTTGATGTAGTCTTTAGTATTGTGTTTATGTTGTGTTGGTTATTGTCTATTGATTTCTTGTTTAGATTTGTTTTGAGTTTTGTGTTAGGTTAAAAAGGCAAGGAAGCAAATTTGAAGGAAAAAGTGGCAGTGGCTGACACAGGCAGAGGACACGGCCAAGTCATTGGCCGTGTCCCATACCAAGTTAAATTGAAGAACAAGTCCCAGTAGCAGACACATGCAAGGGACACGGCCAAGTCACTTGGCCGTGTCCCTCCAAAGAAAACCCACACGGCCAAGTCATCTCCACTTGGCCGTGTCTCACCAAGTTCCAAAGGAATAGAAGAAGCAAAACTCACAGTGGAAGACACAGGCAAGGGACATGGCCAAGTCACCTGGCCGTGTCCCTCCAACAAGCTCCAACACGGCCAAGTCACCTTTGACTTGGCCGTGTCACTCAACTAAAGAAGAAAAAGAGAGAAACAAGCAGAGGCAGACATAGGCAAGGGACACGGCCAAGTCCTTTGGCCGTGTCCCTCCAAAAGCCACTCACACGGCCAAGTCACATCTGACTTGGCCGTGTCCCTCATGAACCAAACGCGCACCGAATTTTAAAGCAGACGTTTCGTATAAAAGGAAAGAGGGGAGCTTAGGGTTTGGACTGTTGACGATTTTGGAGAATATTTTCAGCCGTCAGAGAGAGTGAAGTTAGGGTTTAGCTTTGTTTTCTTGATTTTGATTTCACTTTTGATTACTTAGCTTAGATTAGATTGTTCTAGCCATTGTTTCATCCTTCTTGCAAGATTTGAGCAAGAGATTCTTCAGAAGCTTCAAGGAGTTGTAACTTGGTTTTGTTCTCGAACTTATTCTCTTTATTTACATTGAAATTGTTTTAATGGATATTATCATGTCTATTTTGATTTCTTTGAACATTAATGAGATGAATATGTTTGATTGCATTATGAACTAATTTGATCTAGTCTAGGGTTTGTATGGATCTGCTATGATTGTATGAATTGGTTATTCTCCTAGCTAATAATTTCTTTTGCCTTTATTGAATGAAATATTGTTACATATAATTGATTGGCCACCAATTGTGTGTTTTAGGTATTAGATGATGGATTGAGAGATGAAGTCTAATGCTGGAACAATTCAATTAAAGGACTTAGGTGAATTAGAGATATAACCTATTCAAAAGATTGTTTCAATTATAACAAGATTAGTTGTAAGAGGGTTGAATGCGAGAGCTTATTTCCTTGTCTCAATTAATTAAGTTGTTTGAGATTTAATCTTTGAAATTAAATTAGTTAAGTGGAATAACCGTTCATACAAATAAGTAGTAGAGAAGTGCAAACCCTAGACCTTTTTATCAAGTGAATCAAAACATCAGCTCTTGTTTACTTTTATTGTTTTAAACTTCAATTAAACTTCTTCTTTAGTTAGCAATTTAAATTTATTCATTACTTGTTACTTTTAATTTGATAATCAATTAGCCACTTTAGCTTCCTTGTGAGATGACCTTAGGGCGATCACCTTTGCTACAGCTACCTCGTATACTTGCGAGTGACGCTTAGTGGTAGAGTTAATTTGAGCGCAGTGATAACAAGACAACTCTCTTAGAACTAGGACCAAAAAAAGTAGAAGAAAAAAAGAAGAAAAAAGAAAAAAAAAGTAGAAGAAAAAAAAAGAAAAGGAAAAAAAAGAAAAGGAAAAAAGAAAAAGAGAAAAAGAAAATAAAATCCCAAAAGAGTGGTTTAAAAAGCCAATAGAGTTCTTCTTACCTGAGGCATCAGAAGACTTCAACTTAGGTTACAAGCCCAACCAAAGAAAATCAGAGAAATAAGGGAAAGACCATCTTATCCAACACCGCTCGAAATCAACAATCTTGAAAATCTTGATACATGATATTCCAAAGGATAGAATAATGGCCCTGAGTTTTTGCAAAAGGAAAAGATCAAGAATTATGCTAAATGATAGAAGAACATTCAGACTTTGTCTTTTCTTGAAGTTAGATAGTGAGATGCCTAAAAGAAGGAAATGGTGTCCAAATTTTAAGAATACTTCCAATAACGTACAATTCCAATAAGGAAGTTTGTAGTGTGAGGGTTTGTCAATAGTATCACATTAGCTCCAATTTGAAAATAGCTTTCACTTGCCCATGTCACTTGTCGACCCCCATTTCAAGCATGTTAAAGACCTATTGATCTCTCTTGGTAGGTAGAGTCTATTAGTGGAGATTGTTTGAATAAGCATGCCTATGAGGTAGAAAGTATTAAAACTCAATTAGAACTTTGGCCTAGTAATATGTATGTGCCTATCTAAAGTGTAACATATCTTGCTTAAATAGAATTGATTCCCGGGTTTAGTATGGTAAATAGGGTTATCATGTTATATATATATTGATTTGGCAAAGTCGATTCCAGAGGTATATTGACACTGATTTGATAAAGTCAATATTTGATTTAAAAAAAAGCTTTCTTATTATATAAACTTTCAAGTTAAGGGAAGTATGTTGCATTATAGAACCTTAAAAGACATATTGGGCAAAACTAGGCTAATGAATGGATCACTTGTAAGGTCGTGAAGAAGCTGCAAATCAAATGTGTTGAAATGGATGTTTCTCATGTATCTAACTATACTGCTTGGGCTCCACCACTCAAGTTTTCAACATCTTGAAAGCCATAAATGTAAAATCTTTAGCCATTTTAATGCAAGATATGAATGAGCATTTGGAAGGAATCCATAGAGGTACTTTAGCTGGTTACCTCAATTTGTGACTCAATAGAACCACTGTAAGTATTATTCATGCATATTATGTATACATAAGCAAATCACACTGCATTGTCTATTCTTTGTCAAAGTGAACAGCAGACACCTTGTGAAGTAAACAGCAGACACCTTGTGAAGTAAACAATCAAAAGCAGATATGGAATCAGGGGGCATGGAAGGCCCATCGATTGGGAAAGATCTAGTCACTTTGCAGAAATGAAGATGCATGCTTGTACAAGGAACCAAACAAAATATAAACATTGATCAAAGCCTGCATGGGAACAAAAACATTGGTTTGAGCCTATACAGGGGGCAAAACTTCCACTTTTCAATTCTTGATTTTATATGTGTACAAAATATTTTTAGTCTCACTTTCAATATTTTGCCACACAGGGGGCAAAGAGAGGATATAAGAGCTAGCTAAAAATAGCTATATTTTTTGTAAAAGGAAGAACAAAAGAAGAAAGCCAGAACTCTCAAATGATAGAAGCTCAGTCTAGCTAGAAGATCTGAAGTCAATCCATTAAAGAATGGAATCAATTGGCTAGAAGAAAGCCAGAATTCTCAAACGATAAAAGGATGATCAAGCTATAAGAGCTTAATTCTTATGTCAAGAACCCTAATCCAGTCTTGGGTCAAGAACTTTAATCCTGTTTTGGGTCAAGCACCCTAATCCAATCTTGGGTTGAGAACCTAAATCCAATTTCAGGTTGTCCAGTCTTGGGTAGAGAACCCTAATCCAGTTTTAGGTCAAGCACCCTAATCTAGTCTAGAGTCAAAAATCCTAATCCAGTTTTGGGTCGAGCACACTAATCCAGTCTTGGGTTGAGAACCCTAATTTAGTTTTGGGTTGAGCACCCCAATCCAGTCTTAGGTCGAGAACCCAAATCCAATTTTAAGTCAAGTATCCCAATTCAGTCTTGGGTTAAGAACCCTATCCAATTTTGGGTTGTGCACCCTCATCCAGTCTAGGGTTGAGAAGTTTCAGGTTGAGTACCCTAATCCAGTCTTGGGTTGAGAACCCAAATCCAATCTTTGGTCAAGAACCCTAATCCAATATTGGGTCAAGAACCCTAATCTAGTTTCTAGTCGAGCATCCTAATCTAGTCTTCAACAAAGAACCTAAATCCAATCTCGGGTCAAGAGCCCTAATCCCATCTTAGGTCGAAAACCCTAATCCAGTTTCAGGTCGAGCACCCTAATCCAGGTTTAGGTCGAGAATCCTAATCCAGTTTTAGGTTGAGCACCCTAATCCAATCCGGGTCCAAAACCCATCCATTTCCAAGATCAGCTCAAAGTCATATTGCTTTTCGCTCTCTTCTACTGAAGTCTTAGATTGCTCAAGCAGGGGGCAAAACTGTAGACCCTTAATTTTGGCCCTAGCTAGTCTGATCCCAATTAAAGAAGGCCAATCTAAATTTGGTTTGGTTTTAAAAAAGCTTAAACCTAGTTTATAGCTTTTAAATAAGTCAGACCATTTTTCCAAGGCCTAAAATAAGTTGGTTTGATTTTAAAGCACTAAACCTAGTCTGGTTTATCATTTAACATATATAATTCAATTTTAAAGCACAAAAATGAGCCGGACTGGACTAAAACAGCAAACCATAGCAAATTGGCAATTTCTAATTCGCCATGGACCAGGTAATCTGGTCCTAATTTGACTTATTAATTCCGTAATTAAGATGGATTTCATTTGATCCATCAGATTAAGTTTTTAAATTTTATTTTAAACCTAATTATGCCTATAAATACTAATGTTTAAGATTAAAATAGGAAGGAATAATTGTGAAGAAAACAAAACCAGTAACTAACACGGTTTAACAAAAGTAAAAATAGAAGCAACAATCAGGCGATCTCCGGCTAAAAACTTTAATTGATTTAGGCAAACAGTAGTAGAGGGCTTATTTCAATTCATTAACTTTGGTGGAATCAACAACAGAGTTTTGTCTTCAACCATTAAATCCATTTAAAGTTACAGTGGCTTGATCTATAGATTTACAATTTGTTTCCACGTACAATAAGTGTGCTTCCTTTGAAAAAATATCAAACAGTGAGCAACAAGCCATTTTAACCAGTATTGAAATTAATCCTAGATTGTATGAAGACTTATGGTCAGTTGTTTAATCTAATAACCAAATTCCCAGTAGAATAAAATTATCTTTTTTAAACTAAAGAACCCTAAACCTTCAAACCCTAATCTTAACCTTTTTTTTATGAATCAAAACCTTAAGTCCAAATATCCAGTAACCTCTACCTTAATTCCTAAAACCTAAACCAAATTCTAGACATCCAGAAACCCTATCTAAAACTAAAACAAACCTTAATTCCCAAAAATCAAAAGCTCAAGTCCAAAACATCCAATAACCTTCACCTTTAATCCAAAACCCTAAAACCCTAAAACCTAAACCCTAGCTTCCAAACCCAAACTTCCAAAACTCCAAAACCCTGATAAGTAACACTTAAGCCTTAAACACCTAAACTCTAATTTCTAAACCTATTTAGTAACCTAAACCAAACCCCAATTCCTTAAAACCCTAATTTTTCAAAACCTTAATTCCTTAAAACCCTAGTTTCTTAATTTAATCCCAAACACCCAGCAAACCCTAATCCATTCCCAAAATCCTAACTCAAGGTTTAAGCCCTAATTTCGTACATTTGAATAATTAATTTATGATTGAGTCCTAGTTTTGATTATTTAATTCATTATTATATGTTCATGATTTATTTACAATTGGATGATTTATTATTGTGGATGTTGTATATTTTAATTTGCTATTTGTTTGATTTCATGAATTGTAAAAGACATGTTTCACTTTGTGGGTGCCTCGATTTTTTTTATGTAATTTAATTTATCAATTAAAGATTTTGTGACCATTGTAAAGGACATGTTTCCACCTTTTGGTGGGTGTCCTATTTATTTTATACATTGGACGTGGTTATAAGGGCATGTTTCCATCTCATACGGGTGCCCATTTGTTGTTTTGTTTTGAACATTACTTTGATTTTAATACAATGATATTTTATTTTATTTGTAGCATGTAGTATGGATTATATCATAATAATTAAGAGTTTTATAATATTTAGACCTGAAAAGGAGGCCGAATTTAATGAACCAGGCGTTGTCGGGTTGCTGGGTTATTCTCACATTTTCCATGCGTACCCAACTTTTTGAACCCAATAGGGGGTTGGAGATTCCTTAGGAATCAAGTCATCCACCCCCTTTTGGGCTGGGTGACTACTCCATTTTCTCTAGGTTTAGGCCCATGTTCTCTAAGGCCCTAAGCCTAACAGTGCCAAAGTAAGATAACAAGATACCTAAAAGGTGGAAATGAAGTCTAGATTTTAATGTTTCCAACTGTCTATGGTTCTAACAGAAAGTTTATACTGTGAAGTTTTGTCTATAGTGTTACAACAGCTCCAATCTAAAAATTGCCTTCATTTAACTCATATCTCTTATAAATCACTTTTCAAGCCTATTAAATACATGTTGATCTCTCTTAATAGGTGGAGTCTATTAGTGGAGATTATTTGAATAAGCGTGCATATGAGATAGATAATATTTAAACATAATGAGACCTTTGGCCAAGTATTGTGTATGTGCCTATCTAAAGTATAACAGTTCTTGCTCAAATGGAAATGATTCCTAAGTTTAGTATGGTAACTAGGGTTATCATGTTATAGATATTTTAATTTGGAAAATTTGAGCTTGATGTATAATGACACTAATTTGACAATGCCAAAATGTGATTTTAATTTTAAAAAAAAATTCTTGTCACATGAGCCTTCAAGCTTAGGGAAGTTCAACATAATGTAGAACATTAAAGGACACTTTGAGCAAAAGAGGGCTAATGAAAGGATTATTTGCAAGGTCATTAAATCATAGGTTGAAATGGGTATCTCTTATGTCTTGGACTACCATGCTTGGGCCCCCACTTCTTATGTTTTCATCTTGAATATAAAAGCTATAGATATGAACTCTACTGCTATTCTAATGCAAGACCTAAACGAGCATCTTGAAAGAACCAATGGGAGTGCTTTGGCTTATCACCTCAATTTACGTGTAAATGGAATCACTATAAATAACATCCATGCATATCATACATACATAAGCATATCACACTACATTTTGTCTTGTGTTACCTATTTTTTGTCAAAGTGAATAGCAGACACCCTATAAAGTAACAATAAAAAATAGATATGGAATCAGGGGGTATGAAAGGGCCATTGCAAAAGAAAGAAGAGATGCATGCTTATGCAAGGAACTAGACAAATCACAAACAACAATCAGAGCTTGCATGGGAATAAAATCATTAATTTGAGCCTACACAGGGAGGAAAAACTTCCTCTTTTCAATTTTTGAGTTTATGCATGTACAAAATATCTTTAAACTTTTAATATTTTTCTATATAGGGGGCAAAGAGAGGATATGAGGATATGAGGGCTGAATTTTTTGCATAGTTGAAGAACTAAAATAATGGAACAAGAAAAAAAAAAATTAGAACTCTCAAATAAATGAAGATGCAAAAGATAAAAGATCATGACAAAGGCCCAAGAAGATCATATCAGTACAACTAGAAGAGCTGAAGTCGGGAAAAGACAAAGGTCCATCCCCAAGAATATAGAATTAAGATAAATATTTGTTTCTATAAAAGTAGACATTTTCAAGCAAATTTGTTGAAGCATCCACTAGCCGGCCTATATTGGATTTGTTAAAGTATCCTGACGTCACAATCTCTAGCCTATATTGGATTTGTTAAAGTATCCTGACGATGTAGTTTTTTCTTAATATGTTGAAGTATCTAGGTTTGTTTCTAGTGAGATATTAGAGTCGCTCACTAACCTACCAAGATATTAGAGTCACTTGGTGGTTTTCATTGGGATATTAGAGTCGCTGGATGACTATTTTCACTCACCAAGATATTAGAGTCGCTTAGTGATTTTATCGAGGTATTAAATTTGCTCGATATACCTATTGGGATATTAGAGTTGCCCAATGACCCATTGAGATATTAGAGGCACTCAATGGTTTTGTTGCTAGGTCATTTCACAGGGATATTAGCATCGCATGATGAACCTATTAGGATATTAGAGTTGCTTAATAGTCTATTGGAATATTAGAGTAGTTCAACAGATCAAGAACACAAATCCAGTCTCAGGTCGAGAATCCAAATCTAGTCTCGGGTCCTAAACTCAAATCCAATCTCAGTTCAAGAACCCAAATCCAGTCTCAGTTCAAGAACTCAAATCTAGTATTGGGTCGAGAACCCAAATCCAATCTCTATTCCTGAAACCAAATCCAGTCTTGGGTCGAGAACCCAAATTCAATCTTGGGTTGAGAACCCAAATCCAGTCTTGGGTCCTAAACCCAAATCCTGTGTTAGGTCAAGAACCAAAATCTAGTCTCGGATCCTAAACTCAAATCAAGTCTTGGGTCAAGAACTCTAATCCAATCTCGAGTCCTAAATCCAAATCTAGTCTCGGGTCAAGAACCCAAATAATTTCTCAAGTCCTAAACCCAAATCTCATCTCGGGTAGAGAATCCAAATCCAGTCTCGAGTCGAGAACCTAAATCTAATATTTGGTCTAAAACCCAAATCTAATCTCAGGTTCAGAACCCAAATACAATCTCTGCTCGAGAACCCAAATCCAATTTCTGGTCCAGAACCCGAGTCTAGTTCTAGGTCCAAAACCAAAATCCAAACTAGGGGTCTATAACCCAAATCCAATCACGGTTCTAAAACCCACCCTCATCCAAGATGGGGTTAAATTGCTTTTCACTCTCTTCTACCAAAGCCTCAGATAGTTCAAGTAGGGAGCAAAACTATAGACCCTTTATTTTGGCCTTAAACAAGTTGAGTCAAATTTTAGAAGATTAAACCTAGTTTGATCCAATTTTAAAAGCCTAAATTAGGTCAAGCCTGATCTTAAGATCCCAAACCAATCTAGTTCTAGCCCAAAATGTAAAACCATGGTGAATTGGCTCCGGCCAATTCCATATGGAACTTAAATTTGGGCTTTTAATTTTTATTTTCCAATCATTTTAAGCATTCCTAATCAGGATTAAATTCTAATGGCATTCAGATAAACAAGAGGGGTTTTAAAAAATTAGGGTGATTAAGCCGGGATTAACCTAATTATTTCCTATAAATATAGATTGATTAACAAGCAGGAGGGGTGACAAGAATAATAATTAAAAAGCCAAATAGAGCCAAAAAGAACAACTAGGTTTAACTATTCAACAGACAAGCATATTTAATAAATAGCAAAAGATAAAGAGCAAGAGAAACGAAGAAATAGTAGCCAAAACAATTAAGCAAGGAAAGTCTGTAATACACCGATTTTTGATGTATTTCGGAATAGTAGTTATGAGAGAGTATGTTGGTGAAATAGGTAAAAAAAAATATAATAAGAGACAGATGTGTATGAAGGATGTTATATATATATATATATATATATTGTATTTGAAATATATGAGAAATATAAATACAATATATAAGACATATACATATATCAACATATACACCATACATATATGATGTATACATTGGTGTAGGAAAATTAAATTTTAAGTAATTAATTAATAATAATAATAATGATAATAATAATGACAAGAGAAAAAGAAGAAATGAAAGTCAAAAGAAGGATAACTATTTATGGTGGGAAAATTTTTAGGTAGAAATAATTATATTATTATATACATATATAAGATAAGGATGAATTGAAAAGGGAGCTTTCCCTCTTTCTTTCTTTCTTTCTTTCTTTCTTCTTCTTCCTCTTGGAACGTGGGACTAGAGAGAGAGAGAAGTTTGATTTTGTTCATATATACATCAAATTCATAAGAGTCTTAAAAGCATTGAAGGTGGATATTGAAGATTTGGCAAAGAATTCAAGTGCTCTTTTCCTTAAGTTGATTTTTATAGATTTTGAGTTTATATGTGATATGTTTAGTGAGAGAGAGTGATGATTAATGGAATATTATGATGATAATGAAGTATTGAAGTATATATATATATATATGTTGAATTGGTACTTAGATGATGAAAATATGATTATTTGTGAGGATGATGATGAGTATTTGAAATTGAGGAGTAAAGGTTTAGTATAAATGAGTTGGGGAATTGAGTAAATTGATACATGGATGATTGTATAAATGAATTATATAATGATTATTATTATGATATGTTGGAGTTATATAAGTGTTGAATTGATGGGCATGTCAATGCTGTTGAGTTTAATTATTGATGGCCATGATAATAATTGACATTAGATAATTGACATGGCCATGAACATGCCCGTGTTGTTGGGCATGTCAATGTTTCTTTAAGGCAGAATGAATGACACGGGTAGTGGCACGCCCATATCATTGATGCTTCTATATGAATGAGTTAATGTCACGGTCATTAACACGGCTGTGTTGTTGGGCGTGTCACTTGAGAATAACCCTTTTGTTGTTTTTTATTTGTAATTTCTGTTTAAATTATTTGAATGTTAAGAATGCCTTAGAATGTGATACTAAATGGTTGTTTATGATCAGATTTGTTATAGGCATTGAGAGAGAGTAGTTTGCCCAACCTTAGTATTGGAGGGCAACTTGGAAGAGAAGGTTAGAGGAAGTTTTAAAGCTTATTTTGGAGTGTTTCATAAGGTAAGTACAAACTTTGAATAATTGTTTATATTTATATGACATTGGAACTGTAACACCCCTATATCCCGTATACGTACCAAGCATGCTTATACGATCGTATAATACGTATACTGAATATAGAACATGCCACTGTTTAAAATACACAACTCATAACTTGAATGTTTAAAGGAAATTCAAAAGACACTATGTGTAAAAACATTTATAAATTCACAGCGGAAGTTATTACAAATTTTTACAAGTTCAAATACATAAACGTCAAAAATATATACAACATAGAATAGATACATGATTGGCAGCTTGACTCTCTGATCTTTAAGCTCTAATCCAACTCTTCAAGTAAAGCTCAACTAGGTCTAGAGGAATCCTCAGTCTCAACCCTATCAACTCTACCACCTGCGCGATGAACCACAATCGCGCTGAGCCAAAACTCAGTAGTACAAACCATCATGATAATATGAAATGTCAATATCAATATCATACATTCAATCAATAATAATCATATATATATATGAAGGTTACATTTCATAATTTCAATAATCATATCATCATCCATTATACTCATTCAACAAAGACACATATGGGCCCACAAGACACTAATTTGTTATTCAAAGTTCAGAGTTGTTGTTTCGGTCCAATATCACAATAATCAAGCCCGTAGGCAATATACATATCTCTCTATCCATGGATAGGGTAACAGACCCAGTCTCTTGGACCATCAACTCAACAACTTAAGGAGATCCTCAACCCGGCTAGACTGTTACTACAATAGGCATGCCTGCCAAAATCAGAACTCTGAAGGTTGAATAACACACTTTACACAAAATCATTTCATTCTCATTTCATTCTCATTTTCGCAATAGGCAACCTTGCCTCAATTGTAATTTATTTCATCATCATAGCCAACAATCATGGCTTCTCATCACATAAATACAATTCATCACATTATCATATCTGTCATATCATTATAAATGTTCACATCATATTCCACATTATACACAACATAACATTATTCATAAGCATCATCAATATCATGAAATGTATGTTAAATTTCAACATCATATGGATGTATGCAATAATGTAGTTTATACTTACCTTAAATGCAACCCACACAATATTAACACCTCTCTTTCCAACAATCTTTCACTTCTTGAATTAGAGTAATTCACCTTCTTCACAACCTAATCCAAAGGAAGATGAAACCCTTATAAGAACATAAGGCTAAGAACCAACTAGGGCAAACTCTAACCATGACACGCTCACCCACACGGGCGTGTCCCTGACCGTGCCCTAACTCCACATCACAGAAGCTTTTACACGCTCAATAACACGGGCGTGTTACTGGGCGTGTAATACCTTCTGCCTCACAACAATATTGACACGTCCAACATCAAGAACGTGCTCATGGCCGTGTCAATTCCCCAAAAACACAGTGGCTATGACACGCTCAATAACACGGGCGTGTTACTGGTCGTGCCACTCAACCCAAAATACAGAGCTATCGACACGCCCAAAATCCTGGACGTGCCCTAGGGCGTGTCAGGCCAAAAACCCAGATTCCGGCCAAAACAACAACACAACCAACAAAACTCTTTCTTTCACCAAAAACCACTTCAACCAAAGTCATCTCAACATACCCAAAAACCATAACAAACTCACAAAAACACCAAAACAACTAAAGCATTTCTCAAATCTCAAATCAAAAATCATCAACACAAACCTAAAACACAACCTCAAAACAATCACTTCCAACAACTTACTCTTTCCTCCAATCCATCCCCAAAAACAAGAAATCAGTTACCCAAACACTCTTAAACCCATCTTAAACAACATAATCACATACCAATCACAACTCAACTCAAAAACTCAAAGAAATCAAAGAGTCAAGTGAAGAACTTACCAAAGATGAAGAAATCTCTTAACTTTCCACTTGAACTCTTGAAAGCTTCCTTAGATCTTGAGTTAGAGGTTCAAATCTCTTCTTTGCTCTCTTGTTTCTTGTGTTAACTGGCCAAACAAAGCAAAGGAAGGAGAAGGAGAAAGTGATCCACGGCAATGAGAAAGAAAGAAGAAGGAAGAAAGAGAAATCCAAAGTCAAACCCCTCTTTTCCTTAAAACCCTCTCAACCAAGCAATTTAAAATATTAAACTAATCTCTTTCAACCTCTTCCACACATTCAAATCCTTATTAATTAATTAATAACAAATTCAAAAACACAACAAATATCTTCTTCCACTAACTCAAAATTTTGACTTTCCATGACTTAGGTATATGTTATATATATCCTAATATACATCACATATACACTTCCTTTAAGAACCCCTTTTTCTAACAATAAAACATATACAATAAATCCAATTATAATAATAATAAAACCCAAAACATCTAGGGTATATTTTGGGATATTACAGGAACTTAACACAGTTGGTTGGAAAATGTGTTAAGTTACTATATGATTGGTACATGAATAATCTGCTATGATATGTATAATGTCACAAATACATTAAGTATAATGTGAGCTTGGTGCAAAATATGATAATGATCCAAAATGTATGGATAATGAAAATTGTTTTGTGTTCATTAAAGATGGTATGTAAAGTCATGCGTACTGATTATATTGATATAAGTGAGATATTTGAGGAGTTATGCCTAATGTGATCATGAGAAAATGAAAAAGAATTTGATAATGAAATGAGAAATAAAAATAAATTATGTGCCTAGTATGTTATTCAATTTTCAGAGTTCTGGGTTTGGTGGCATGCCTATGAATTGCCTACGGGCTAGACGCCGGGCATCACTGTGAAAATATTTTTGAGATGAAATGACCGGGTCATAAGCCTCAAAAATAAATCCTTGAAGCTAGGCTGGGTAAAATGACCGGGTCATAAACTCAGACCAAGTTGGATTAATCCATGGATATATTGCCTACAGGGCTAGACACAAGGGTCATTATAGGCCAAAGTAGTAACTCTGTAATTTGAATAGCATATTAGATCCTTTTTGGGCCCGTGCTTGTCTTTGCTTTAATGTGAATTATGAATTATGAAATAATTGAGTAATATAATAAGATATAATGTTATGAGATATATGATGGTGATCATGGAATGATATGATCAATATATAAGCAAATTACTGAAAAGGAATGTGGCTTAAGAAAATATGCTAAATAATGAGAAATGAATTGTTGAAAGACTTGAGCAGAGCTAAGTCTTGGTACTGAAAATGAGATTATGGAAATATAATGTGATGTGTAATATGTATATGGATGTAGAAATTGTGTGTTTTGTTTCATGAATATTATGATAAGCCATTGAATTGTGGCTTATGTTACAAATATATATATATATATATTGTGAAATTAGTGAAAAGATATGAATAGTGCTTTGGAAATGGAAAATATGATAAGAATATGATGATAAATGATGTTAGTATATGAGTATGATTTTTTGTAATGTATATACATAATATTTATTTGTGATACTAAGCTTTCGAGCTTAGCGCGGTTGTGTAAATCGCGCAGGTGAGTAGATGGTTGATTTGGGAGTCAAACCGTTATGCCACGAGAAGAGTATGAGTATTTCGAAACCAGCTAGAAGGTAGTGCATATATGTACAATTTCATTATGTTGTATTTTGATAAAATCTTATATGTACATAAGTGAATTTCGGAAAAGACAATGTAAATTATATGTATGTAATATAATCAAAAGTATAATGGTTTTGTAAATGTTCCTTAATTAAAAATGTATTATTGTTATGGAACTAAGGTAAGGGTTTTAAATATTGCTGAAATGTGACATTCTTATACTTTATATACATATTGTATGTATACAGGGTATATGTTTAATACTTATATAGAGTGTATGGTTGTTACAATTATTTTGGTTTCAGAGCTTATGTTTGAGATTCTCAGCCTAAGGAGATTTAAAAAAAAAGAAAGAGATGGAAATTTCTAAAAAATATATATATATATATATATGAAACTTGTGATACATGCATATGCATTAACATCTAAGTTGGTCTCGAATGTGGCCTTATGTGATTTGTGATGTGATATATTTGAATTACATAAGTTGGATGATAGTGTGTGAATGAGGCCTTACATGAAAGTAAAGCTAGAGAAAGAAATGATATGGAAAAATTTGTACAAGTTTAATTGATAAACTAAAGAATTGGAGTTTACTTAAGTAAAATGAATTTCAAAATTATTGATTATTGAAATGTGTTTGTGAAATAGATTATAAGAGAATAAATATGACAATAATGTTGGAAATGAGTTAAAAAAATCATCAAGATTTAAGTAAGTACCTCTTCACTAAAGTTTGGTTTTCTTTCCAATAAAGACTATGTTTGGATTGCTAGAGAGAGGAAATATTGTTTGATTGTTAAAATGGTTAGATATAATATTAAAATGAAGAGAGTATGGGGGAAAATTGGGTCGGTTGATTGATATGGACAAGGTATAAAAATTTAGGGTTTGGTTATGTAAAGTTAAGGTTTTAAAAATAGATGATGTTGGTTAATGTGAGGAGATATATTAGTGTTGTTTTAATGCAAATATTGTGATTTTATCTTAGAAATATGATATGTTTAAGTGTTGTTAAAGCTCATGTTAATGGTGGTAATATGTGAAATTTGGATTTTTGAAGTGAGCTTTCATAATTGTGAAAATGATGTGTTTTGATGTTATATTACTATATAAATAATGTTTTTAAAGTTAAATATTAAAAATATGAGATTAGTAGATTGAAGATTAAGTAAAGTAGTAAGTTGAGAGTTTGGAGTTTTAATGGAATTTTAGTGAGGATTACTTAGATACTGATAGTTTAATGTATATTAAGCATATGAGCTATTTTGAATGAATAATATTGCTTATGAAAGTATTATGTAATGTGTAATGTGGTTGATAATATAAAAATTTGTTATGAAATAAAGGGAAATGATTAAGCAAGTGAAAATGAGTTTCTTTAGGTAATTGGTTTGGAAATTATAAAAAATGGATATGAAGGTTATGATAAATGTATTAAAAAAATCTGAGAGAGATGTCACATTGGAAATGTGACTAAGATTTATGTGAAGTATTAAAATATATATATATATATAATATAACAAGGAAAGTATTTAAGAGAAATGTGGTTAATAAAAAAAAAGGAAGATGTTAATTATGTTGTGGTCAGAGTGTATATATATGTTGAGTTGATGAATTATCTAAGTCATGTCAAAAGAATGAGAAATGATAATATTCTCTAAAATATGATAAATGTCAAATTTGTATAAATTGTAAGTAAAAAAGGAATTGAGTATAATTGTATGATTATGTGTATACATGTATATGATATGTGAGATGATCTTTTCAATATGAACACAATTGTGATATGTAAGAAAATGAGGAAAGTAAGTCACATTATGAATGTGACTTACAAATGTGTATATGGATGATTTAAAAAATATATATTATTATGTGTTTGTTACCTGATACAATTATTTGTCCAGTGATATTGAGAATGATATTGCATGTATTAGTTGACGTAAGAGAGATTAGGTCTTGACCTGTACAGAGCTAGGCTATGTGTTGAAATTGAGAGTGAGATTGGACTCGAGTAACACTGGACGGTGGCATTGTTATTGTAATAACTGATCTTGATGATTGCATAATGTTTTGGGCCCAAAGTATATGCCTGTGGAAATGTTCTATGCATATATGTATAATAAGAGATTGTAAGGAAAAAGGGAAGTATAATGAATGAAAATTTTTGTAAGAGATGGATTAGGAATGGAGTAATAAATGGAAATTGTGTAAAATTTGCATATGAACAAATGTGTATATGTAAGAGATGTTAATGATAATATTGTTGAAACATGAGTTAGGCTAATGATGATAGAGTGATCAAGAGTAAATTGCTTTGAAACAGAGTTGAAATGTGTTAACTCTTTGTGTAGCAAAAGTTTAGAGAATGAATATGTGATCTTTGCGATACAAACTTAGCATTGCGATTGGAAATGTTTGAAAAAGAATGATAGAAGGGCAGTAATGATTTATAAGCCACAAGTATGATAGTATATTAACTGGTTAGTTTTGTTATCCATGGGCATGGGTCTGAGATGACATGACCGTAGGATAATTTTGGTGAGATTGTTAGTTCTGCTTCAAGAAACATAGTCAAGATTTATGGTTTGTATAGTTGTAACTTATAATTTTATGTTAGAAATTTGTTTATAATTATAGAAAGTATGGAAAGGGAAGAGAATTATGAAAATGTAACGAGTTGTGGATAACGTGATAGGAAAGTGATTATGTAAATATAGTAATGGTATGAAAATGTGAGGAGATGATAAATGGGAGAAATTACAAAATGTGATTGAGAGTTATATTGAATATGTTCAAAAATGGTATAATGTGAATAAGTTGATGGAAATGATGTTTAGGTGAATGAACTATGGGTAATGAATATAGTATGAGATAATCATGAGAATTATGTGGAAATTGTATAGAGATAATAGAAAAAATATATATATGAATATTGAAAAAAAATAATTTGAAGTGATTTGTTATAAACAATCATTAATTTCAAAAAGTTGAAATGATGGATCCAAAGAGACGAGAATTTGAATATAAGTTTGACCTAATAGAGTTAGGTCATATATTGAAAAATAATGATAAGTTTAACTAAGTTAATTGTTGGCTTGAATCGAATAAGGTTGCGACATTGGTATATTGTGATAGTTAGATCAATTGATCTAGATTTCGCTAAGGTTGCAAATTATTATTGAGATTTAATATGTATAGTTGTATTAAAAGTGTGAGAGATATGTGATACTGTATATGATATAATATTCTGATAATTGTATGGACTTGAAATGAGTTAAGGTATATCAGTTGTAAATGATTATAAAAAAAGAAGTTGATTATCAGTATAGTAAGTTTAAAGGGATTGTATTAATGTTAATGATAAGTGAAAAACATGTTAAAGAAGCAATTAAGTGTGTCAGAAATAAAAAAAAAATTATTATCAATTAAGGTTTGACAAGTGTCTATTTGTAAATATAAGAAAGAGGTAGATAAACAATGATACAATTCTGAAAATGACTATGGTGAATGGATAGCCAGTGTTAAGAGATAATTCAATAACCTTTAAATTTATGGTTAAGAGAGTATATTTATAAAATGATGATGTGATAAATATCCTGAGCATAATAGATGGGTAAGGCATATATACTAATAAGATGAAGTGATTCTTGTCTAATGATAATTTGATTGGTAATATAATGAGTTATCATAATTGCCTTGTTTAGAAAATAATAATATATATATAGTGATGAGTTATAAAATTGGGAAAAGATGATTGGCCCTACGGGGGAGAATAGAGGTTATGTGATTTGATGAAATAATAATTTAATAATATGATTAACTTCATATGAAAATTTAAGATGGTATTTTGTTAAGGGTGGATTATTACCGTACTGGATAATTTCGCGGACGAAATTATTTAAGGGGGAGAGAATTGTAATACCTCGATTTTTGATGTATTTTAGAATAGTAGTTATGAGAGAGTATGTTGCTGAAATAGGTAAAGAAAATATAATAAGAGATAGATGTATATGAAGGATTATATATATATATATATTGTATTTGAAATATATGGAAAATATAAATACAATATATAAGATATATACATATATCAACATATACACCATATATACATGATGTATACATTGGTGTAGGGAAAGTAAATTTTAAGTGATTAATTAATAATAATAATGATAATAATGATAATAATGACAAGAGAAAAGGAAGAAATGAAAGTCAAAAGAAGGATAACTATTTGTGGCGGGAAAATTTTTAGGTGGAAATAATTATATTATTATACATATATATATAAGATAAGGATGAATTGAAAAGGGAGCTTTCTCTCTTTCTTTCTTTCTTTCTTTCTTTCTTCTTCTTCCTGTTGGAACGTGGGACTAGAGAAAGAGAGAAAGAGAAGTTTGATTTTGTTCATATATACATCAAATTCATAAGAATCTTAAGAGAATTGAAGGTGGATATTGAAGATTTGGCAAAGAATTCAAGTAAGTGCTCTTTTCCTTGAGTTGATTTTTATAGATTTTGAGTTTATATGTGATATGTTTAGTGAGAGAGAGTGATGATTAATGGAATATTATGATGATAATGAAGTATTAAAGTATATATATATGTTGAATTGGTGCTTAGATGATGAAAATATGATTATTTGTGAGGATGATGATGAGTATTTGAAATTGAGGAGTAAGGGTTTAGTATAAATGAGTTGGGGAATTGAGTAAATTGATACATGGATGATTGTATAAATGAATTATATAATGATTATTATTATGATATGTTGGAGTTATATAAGTGTTGAATTGAAGGGTGAATTATGAATATAAACTAAGATGCTGATTAAGGGTGTTGTAGTATAGATTTTGGAATGATTATGTTCATATGGATGAGAGTTCAAAATGTAGAACTTTTGCCTGACACGGCCAATGGCACGGCCATGTCGTTGTGCTTGTCAACGGTTTTGAGTTTAACGATTGATGACACGACCATTAACACGGCCATGTCTCTGGGAGTGTCATAGCTACTGTGAGATTAGATAATTGACATGGCCATGAACACACCCGTGTTGTTGGGCATGTCAATATTTCTGTAAGGCGAAATGAATAGCACGGGCAGTGGCACGCCCATGTCATTGGACATGTCAATGCTTCTGTATGAATGAGTTAATGGCACAGTCATTAACACGCCGTGTTGTTGGATGTGTCACTTGAGAATAACCCTTTTGTTGTTTTTCATTTGTAATTTCTATTTAAATGATTTGAATGTTAAGAATGCCTTAGAATGTGATACTAAATGGTTGTTTATGATCACATTTAGTATAGGCATTGAGAGAGAGTAGTTTGCCCAACCTTAGTATTGGAGGGCAACTTGGAAGAGAAGGTTAGAGGAAGTTTTAAAGCTTATTTTGGAGTGTTTCATAAGGTAAGTACAAACTTTGAATAATTATTTATATTTACATGACATTGGGACTTAACACATTTGGTTGAAAAATGTGTTAAGTTACTATATGATTGGTACATTAATAATCTGCTATGATATGTATAATGTCACAAGTACATTATGTATAATGTGAGCTTGGTGCAAAATATGATAATGATCCAAAATGGATAATGAAAATTATTTTGTGTACATTAAAGATGGTATGTAAAGTCATGGGTAGTGATTATATTGATATAAGTGAGATATTTGAGGCGTTGTGCCTAATATGATCATGAGAAAATGAAAAAGGATTTGATAATGAAATGAGAAATAAAAATAAATTGTGTGCCTAGTATGTTATTCAATTTTCAAAGTTCTGGGTTTGGCGGCATACCTATAAATTGCCTACAGGCTAGACGCTGGGCGTCACTGTAAAAATATTTTTGAGGTGAAATAAACGGGTCGTAAGCCTCAAAAACAAATCCTTGAAGCTAGGCTGGGTGAAATGACCGGGTCATAAACTCAGACCTAGTTGGATTAATCCATGGATATATTGCCTACGGGGCTAGACACAAGGTGTCATTATAGACCAAAGCAGTAACTCTGGAATTTGAATAGCATATTAGATCCTTTTTGGGCCCACGCTTGTCTTTGCTTTAATGTGAATTATGAATTGTGAAATAATTGAGTAATATAATAAGATATAATGTTATGAGATATATGATGGTGTTCATGGAATGATATGATCAATATATAAGCAAATTACTGAAAAGGAATGTGGCTTAAGAAAATATGCTAAATAATGAGAAATGAATTATTGAAAGCCTTGAGCAGAGCTAAGTCTTGATACTGAAAATGAGATTATAGAAATATAATGTGTTGTGTAATATGTATGTGGATGTAGAAATTGTGTATTTTATTTCATGAATATTATGATAAGCCATTGAATTGTGGCTTATGTTACAGATATATATGTAAATTGTGAAATTAGTGAAAAGATATGAATAGTGCTTTGGAAATGGAAAACATGAAAAGAATATGATGATAAATGATGTTAGTATATGAGTATGATTTTCTGTAATGTATATACATAATATTTATTTGTGATACTAAGTTTTCGAGCTTAGCACGGCTGTGTAAATCGCGCAGGTGAGTAGATGGTGTATCTGGGAGTCAAACCGTTATGCCACGAGAAGAGTATGAGTATTTCGAGACCAACTAGAAGGTGGTGCATACATGTATAATTTCATTATGCTATATTTTGATAAAAAAAAATTATATGTATATAAGTGAATTTCAAAAAAGACAATGCAAATTATATGTATGTAATATAATCAAAAGTATAATGGTTTTGTAAATGTTCCTTAATTAAAAATGTATTATTGTTATGGAACTAAGGTAAGGGTTTTAAATATTGCTGAAACGTGACATCCTTATACTTTATATACGTATTGTGTATATACAGGGTATATGTTTAATACTTATATAGAGTATATGGGTGTTACAAAGTTAGTAGCTAATCTTCATATTATCTCACTCAACTAAAAGCTATTTAATTCCAGAAAACCATAACACCATCAAAGCCCAGCTTCTGTAAAGACATTAGGGTGTTTGGAACAAAGCTTTGATCAAGGAAATTATTTTAGTGGAGAGAACAATGCAGGTACGACTTCTATTAACCAATTCAATATAATTTTATTAACTATCTTCATTATTCAATTCACTGTCTTGTTAAATGATAGGTCTATTTTTGCAAATTCTATGCAACAAGTATGTTTTATAATTTGAAACCTTAATTTATATCTAAAACCTAGTTTTTCATGTTAAACCTAGTTAAGGATCAAAACACTTTTTTGTACAATCAAACCCTAATTCCATAAAAAAAATCTCATTTGGAAAATTATTTACTTTTCAGGGGTGCTGCCCCTAATCCCCCCACAACGGGCGCTACCCCTTTGACCCCCGCCTGCTAACCTACTAGCGGAACCGCCATATGATCGCGCCCTATATTTCATTAATGGGTTAATATTATTTTCATGTATTGTAGTTCTTGTGATTAATCTTGATTTACTTTTAATTAAAGCCCTAATTTTATAATTCTTTGTATGGTAATTATCTAATATATTGCAATTTTTATTATTTGGATTTTAAATATGTAAAAGGCATGTTTTCACTTTGTAGGTGCCTTATTTATTTTAATTGCTTATTTTAATTTTAAGGATTTTGGGCCATCATAAAAGACATGTTTCCACTAATTAGTGGGTGCCCTATTTTATTTATTTATTTATTATGGACATTGGGATATTATAAGGTCATGTTTCCATCTTTTGGATGGGTGCCTATTTTGAATGATTTGTTTTAATAATATGATGTTATTTTCTTTAAATTGCATGTATTATAGATGATGTTACAATATGTTAAGAATTTAATAATTTTTAAACCTGAAAAAGAAGCTAGTTTCAATGAATCGGGCACTATAAGGGTTCTAGGTCATTCTCATCTTCCCTATGCATACCGAACTTTCCAAACCTAGTAGGAGTTGGGGATTCCTTAGGAATCAATTCATCCACCCCTTTTTATTTTCCCGGCCCTTCTGGATGGCGACTCCAAATTCTCCGAATTTAGGCTAGTGTTCTCTAAGGCCTAGAGCCTAACAGTGTCAAAGTCGCAAGAACCATTCTACTGGGAGTGGGGGTGAAACTCCTCGCTTACACAGTGCCTCGAGTCTAAGTTATAAGAGTTCTAGGATTGAGAGAAGGGTCTACTGTATCTTCCTCTTGGATTTGAGAGGGGTGAACCAAGCCATGGTGGTTAAGGCTTATATAAGATTTTTCTTTTTTCTTGTTGTGCCATCTTAAGTATTGGGATGTGACAATGTGAACTTTTTATTTGATGGATTGGTGGTTTTGCGGCTATGTTGTGGAGTTGCCCTCTTTGTTTTCATGCTTACTGTTTTTTCTCTTTTTTCTTCAGATAATTGTCGAGACCACTGTGTGCTCGTCATTCAATTCCTTCCTTTTAAAAATATAGTGGTCATGCCATTTTTCTGACTAGACCATTTCTAGTTCTATCTTCTTTACCATTCAATGCTGGCAGTTATGAGGATAAGTGTGAAACTTAGTTTTCAGTGCTATTTTCTTTTTCAAAAATCCCATTCAACTACCTCATTTTTTTTTCTTCAGACCTCTTCTTCTATAATTAAATTTTCCTTCTTTTATCTTTTTTCACACATCGTTCCTTCCTTTTCTCTTCACTATTACACATCATCATTATTGCCATTACAGTGATAGAATGTTGCTTAAAAAAAATTAAAGATTTATTTAGAAATCTTAGGGTGGGCCACTAGAATCTGCAATCTGGTTATCATCTCTCCAATCTTCATTATTTTTTGAATGTTATATTTGACCCATCTTTTCTTCATGCTATTACTACTATCTAGATACTTTTCATGATTTTGAGATGAGCCCCACTATAGAGGAATTTTGTCATATCCATAATTTTGGAAAATTTAAGTATTTGGAGTTATAAAAGTTGTACACAGCCAATATATATACCTAGTGTATATATAACATATACATATGGTATATTAATTGTATATGTTGGATATATATATATATATATATTACATACTTAATATATTTAATGCACATATAAGGTAAATTTGATGTGTATATAGGAATATTATTTGTGCATATGGGTATTTATATTCATTAAATATACATTACTTAGACATAGTATATACATTACATAAATATGTATATAATGATATATGTGAAATATAAGCAACATATATAAGATATATACATATACATAAAATATACAATATATATGTGGGATATAATTTGGTGTTGGAAAAGTGAATAATAAAAATAACAATAATAAAATAATATTAGATAGTGGAAGATGATGAAAAAGTGTGATATTTTGTAATTATTAATTAATTAATAATAAGTAAATAAAAATAATTCAATATTAATCTATTTTTGAGTGGTAGAAGATTAAATATATTTATTAATAATTAATTAAATAAATATTTATATATATATAAGGCTAGAAATTAAAGAAGAAAGAAATTAAAACGACAAACATAAATAGTAAAGGAGAGGTAAATTAGTAATTATACTTTATAAAATTTAAAACTTAATAAAATAATTTAAAAAGAAAATATTTTTAAATGGAAGATGAAAATTGGTATTTTTAAAATAATTAATTAATTAAAATAATATAAAAATATATATGTGGTCTTAAATGAAGGAAAGAGAAAAAAAAATCAAAATTTTAAAAAGAACTTTTTTTCCTCTTCTTCTTCTTCCTCTCTTTGACGTTTTCTCCATGGATGAGGAAGATTGGTTTTTGCTTCATTTAAAGAATCAATTTCCAAGGATTTTACAAGAACCAAGTAGGTTTTGGTGATTTCTTCATAAATTAGTAAGTTTTCCTTTACAATTTTGAAGTTCCATCTAAATATATGATTATGTATAATTTGAGATTTAAATGGAGTGTGTTTACTTGGTTAAATGCATATGAAAGATGCTATTTTGTTTAATTATTAATGATTCTTATGTTGGATTGAAGAAATGGTTAAGTTTGAGTTAAGTTGGTTGAAGAGAGAGAATATAGGGTTATGGTTTTTAAAATCATGAGTTTTAATTGTGCAAATTGGTTCCAAATTTGTTGTTTTGATGCATAAACAAGGATTTTAAAATCAAATGATAGATTTTGTTAAGTTTGGATAGAGTTTGAAGATGGTAGTATTGATTTAGGGTTTTGGAAAAGTGAATTTGCAAAGAATGATTAATTGTTTGATTTTAATGCTTAAATCATGCTATTTAATAATATAAGTGGTGGAAATAAGATTGAAATGATAATTGAATTGAGTTGGAATAGAGATCCTTCAATGGTGAAGGTTATGCCATTTTAGGATTTTGAGTATAAGCATGTGGTTAATTAATGTAATTAGTTTAAACATGCTAAAACATGTTTCTAATGATATTAATAAACTTAAAACACTAATTTAAATGGCTGGATATGGTTTTTCAAAGTTAAAGTGAGGTGAAGCTTAATTTTGGGATTTGGTTTAGAGTGATGTTTAATTATGGTTTGATGTTGAGAATACCTTAGAATGTGATATTAAATGATTATGTATGATCACATTTGGTATGGGCATTGAGGGAGGTTGATTTGCTTCATCCAAGTGGTGAAGGGCAAGTTGGAAGGATATGATTAGACGTTGTGTTAAGCTTGCTTTGGGTTGCTAGTAGAGGTAAGTACAAACTTTGAATAAATTATTTATATTTGCATGACATTTGGGTTTAACACATTTTGGTTGAAAAATGTGTTAAGCTACTTGGTTCATTGATTGAGTATGAATAATGTGCTATGACATTTGTAATGTCATATATGTATTAAATGCATTGTGAAAAGCCATTGATAATGGCTAAATTGTGTAAAATGTGAAATATGTATATTATGTGAAAATACCCAAAGTAATTGGATAATGTGTTGTGAATGCAAAAATCAGATATGTGGTATAATGAAATGAATTGATATTGATAAAAATGAGAAAGGCGAGAAAAGTGAGAAAAATGAGAAAGATGTGAAAAATGAGAAAAGTGAAAAAAATTGTGAAAATAAGGCAATGTGCCTAGATTGAATATGTGGCAATGAGAAAGAGATTAATAATGAGAAAAATGAATAAATAAAAAAAAGACGAGAAAAAAATGATATAATAAGGTAATGTGCCTAGTTTGATCATGAGAAAATGAGAAAAGTTTTAATAAAGAAATTATGAAAGAATTTGATAATGAGAAATATGAATAAATTGTGTGCCTAGTATGTTATTCAATTTTCAGAGTTCTGGGTTTGGCGGCATGCCTATGATTGCCTACGAGCTAAACGCTGGAATACTGAAAAGACTGGGTCGTAAGCCAAGCCAACTGATAAATATGATGTTTTTGGGGTGAAAAGACTGAGTCGTAAGCCTCAAAAACTGTAGCAGTCTAGCCGGGTTAAGGACCAAGATACTGGGGCCTAAGGGTCTAGCCGGGTTGAGGTCCAAGAGACTGGGGTTGTTACATTATCCATGGATATATTGCCTATGGGGCTAGAACATGGTGTCATTTTGGACCAAAACAGTAACTCTGAAATTTGAATAGCATATTAGATCCTTTTAGGGCCCATGCTTGTCTTTGATTTAATGTGAATTATGAATTGTGATACAATTGAGCAGTATAATGCTATGAGTTATGATTATGAAATATTTGAAAAAAATATAAGAAAGTATAATGATGTGACATCTATATGCATTGTGCATTGGCATTGTATTGAGTTTTATTGTTACTATCAAAGTTTGTGTCACTAGGCTTCGGCCTAGCGCAATTGTAATTCGTTGCGCAGGTGTCATGGATGATTTGGTAGAGCTGGAGAGTTCTACTAGACCTGGTTGGGTCTAGGTTTGTATTTATTGAGCTTGAAGAGTTGTTTTTGGGTACATCAAGATCAGAGCCAGTTGCCAGCATATAGATATTTGATATTACAATGTATTTTGATATTATGTATGTTATGATATGTTTTTGGAAGTATATAATGTAAATTGTAAAGAATGTTTTGAATAATTTGTTCAGATGGGATTTTATATGTGTTGTTAATTTATATATCTATATATAAGTATTTTAAGAAAATATGGAGAAATTGAGAAGTATTGGTGTAATGGTGAATTGATTTTTATTGGGAGTGTTTGCTTTATGTAGGTTGTGTTTTGCTGAATTTTGGGAAAGTCCAAATTACAAATAAAACTCTAGCGAATTTTTTCCAGAGATTTTCATATAAAATATTTAGTTTGGATTCCTATAACAAGCAAAGAATATTTATATACTATTTATTTTATATATTAGTATTTGAAATCTTAAAACAAAAATGTGAAAATTTTTATTAAATCGGTTTGTGACATTTTTATACCGTATATGTATATTTTACATATGCTGAAAATATATATTGTACGTATATAGGGTATAAGGGTGTTACAAATTTGTTGCCATTTTAGAATCTCCCCCTTTCCAGTCCAACTCCCTTTCTTTGCCTCAACTCATTTTTTATTTTCACAAGAACCTAGTGGAGCTTTTTTCATGTTACTAATCAACAAGCTTTACAGCTTAGATTAGGTGAGAAGGTCCTCTTGGAATCTCTAGTTGACTTATGTATTGAGTAGTTGGCTCTTAATTGTAATTGGGCATGTATGGCTTGTCTCTACTTGCTGGGGCAATTTCTCTTAATGACTCCTAATGGCAACATTGACGTTAGGGCCTTTTCCTTGACTAAACAAATGGGGAAGGGCTTTACTGTGATGCCAACTATTTTGGTAGAGACCCTCATTAGTCTTGACAATTTTGTAATGGGCAACTTGTTTAGGCTTTATGGGAGCCTCCTTCTCCTATAAGTGAGTTTATTATTATTTTTTTTTTATTTTTTTTATTTTTTCTTTCTCTTTTTTTTGCTCTCACTTTTGTCCAGGCTACCCTTTTGGGTTTTCAACATATTGAGCCTTATTGTTATTGTTATTTTTATTTTATTTATTTATCTGCTTAAACTTTTGCCTAGGCTGCTCTTTTGAGTTTTCATCCTAGTAAGCTTTTTTGTTTTCTTTTTTAATTTATTGATTACATTGATTTACATATTTGGTTGCAAGAAAAGCTCGCATTGTTTGTAAATCCCACCATTCTGATGTCCTACTATTATCATCATCACCATTCAAGCCACTTACTAATGCATCCTGCGCAAACTGATGATAAGTGGCACACATGGGTGACCCCTTGGTGATGGATCATTGTGGTCACTTTCCATTCATGGCACCACCTTTTTGTCACAATTGATGAACTTCACAATAGGACTTGCTATGCTCCCAACCGGTTAGGTCCCTAATCTTGTATTCGCTCCACAGATTGACGTCTTCTTCCTTATTTGAACTTCCCTCGACTCATACCTACCTTTATTGAGGATCTGCGTTGTACTTGGGCTCAATGAGACACTCATATCTGCAATGGGATTTATGAATGATGTATTTTCCTTTATTTTCAAATTTATGTGTTTGATGTTGTTGTTAAGACATATTCTTATTTTGTTTTTTAAACATCAACTTTTGCACCTTGCTAATAATGTTAGATGAATGTCAAAACATGTTTTATGAATAATCTTTAATATAAATTTAAAATGCATTTCATTGATATCAAGAAAATCATTTTATGAGTAATCCATTTAAATATCACCCCTGCAACCTTTTAGGATTTTCATAAGACTAGTTTACACTCACCTCTTTTATTATACATATATTACTTTCAACTTGTCGATATTCACTGGTTCAGTGAACTCATTTCCATCCATATCTGTGATCTTCACTGTTTCTTTTTGATGGGTGTTGAAACTACTAAAATTAAATTTCTATCCCTAAATAAATTAAATTATAATTGTGGTTAATAGAGTTGAATCCATAGATAATTGACTACTTATTTAAATCTCTTTTGAAAATCAAAATCAAAATAATAAAAAATAAAAAGAGGGTGTTTATAAATTAAGAACTAAAATTAAATTAAAACTAAAAATTAAACTAAAAAACTAAAAAACAATAAAATTGAATTAGAAAATTAACAATGGAAAAAGACTTAGTTGAAAGAGTAATTTTAGCTTAATTATTTAATTGATCATGGATTCAAAGATCACTCTTTTTAATTCTTCAATAAATCAGTTGTAGTAGTGGATAAGCTCTCTTCTAATTAATTTTCATATGTTTTAAATTAATTAGGAAACATTCTCTAATTAACTCTTGCCAATAACCTATCCTATAGGAACGTCTTTAGAATCTAATTATTAATAGTCTTACAAACTAGAAGTACTTGATTATATCCAATAAACCCAAATTCAAGATTTATTTAATTAAATTATATGATCTCTTAGGATACTCCTAATTTTTACCTAAATCAAAGTGTCAAAAATAATTACATATTCAAGCACTCATAATAGCATTATGTTATTTAACTAATCAATCAATGGACCCTATTGATTAATTGGCAAAACAACAATTAAATTTCACCATAGAAAATTATATGAGTACTGAAGATTAAAAAAGAGAAAAGATAAAGTTGTGTAGATCTCACAATTCTTAAATATGGACTTCAATTACCCTTCAACCAAGTAAAGATTTAGTTATTTATGCTTTGAACAAAAGAAAACTCTTGTATTTTGTAAAATTACAATAGCTCAATGTCAAAAAACCTTCTAGGGTTGCTAAAAAATTCAGTCTCTATACCCTTAGTCTAGAGATTTCTGAAACTAACTCTAATTAGGAAAACTAAATAACAACAACAACAACAACAATAATAATAATAATAAAAGGAAATAACAATAATATCCAAAATTAAATTTTTAACTAATAGGGAATTACAAAATCAGATATATTCCTTGAAATCTCTCCAAAATCATTTCTCTAAAACATCAAAATAAATTAAATGCCAGCTATCAAGTTTTGCTTCAAAACTATCAGGTCAAATACTGATACTACCATTGCCCAAGAGTTGTGCCCGAGGCTTATGTCTGCACATTCTTGCAAATTTCTATGCTTTAACTCATATTTCTTCATTTAACTCTCTGTCTTCCTTTCAACTACTATATATTCAAAAATACTTCAAAATTAATAGAATCTTTTAATAACAAGCCTATATAATACCTTATATATATATATATTACTTGTTATCACTTTTCCCTGAACTTTCTTTACGACAAAAGGGCCTTCCCAATTTGGCTTGAATTTTCCTCTTAGATTAGCTTAACCTAACTTGGATTGCTTTAAAACTAAATCACCCATTTGAATTAGTTGAGACTTTACCTTCTTATTTTAAGGCCTATGTAACATCCGTTAATTTATAAAAATTAAATTAAATTAATTAATTAATTAATTTGAGGGATAATTCAAGTTAGAAGTGGAAAATATAAAATGTATATGTGAGGTACATATAGAATATATATATATATATATATATAACATATATAAAAGTCAAAATTAAATAGTAAAGTCAAAGGGTAATTTGGTAAAAAAGGTTAAAAGTTAAAAGATAAAAAAATCAAAAAAATCAAAAAAAAAATATTTTTGAATGGAAGAGGGAAATTTGGATTATTAAATAAATAGTTAATTAATTAATTAAATTAATATATATATTTGGTTAAAAAAAGATGAAAGGAAAAAAAATAAAAGTCAAATTAAGCCATCATCTTCCTCCTTTTCTTCTTGCTAGGCTGAAACCTCTATGGCTATGGAAGGATAAATTTTTCTTCATCCAAATATTCATTTTGGCAAGAATTTTCAAGAATCAAGTGGAGTTTTTGGTGATTTTCCAACAAATTATCTAGACCCAATATAATGTATAGTATTTTTTTTGTGCGCTAGATTTCAATTATGCCTTAGAGAATCATATTTAAATGCTACTAAGAGAATTCTAAAATATTTGAGTGGAACATTGCATTTAGGTCTATGGTATCCTAGAAACACATCATTTGACATATTAGATTTTTTAGATGCAGACTTTATTGGTAGCCTACTAGATAGGAAAAGCACCACTAGAGCATGTCATTTTCTTGGAGATTGCCTAGTTTCTTGGTTTAGTAAGAAACAAGTGTCGATTGCTTTATCTGCCGTTGAAGCCGAATATGTTGATATATGTTTTTGCTACATATAAGTTCTTTGGATGAAACAACTATTGCTTAATTATGGAAAAATATTTAATTACATTCCTATTAAATATGATAACACAAGTGCAATTAATTTATCCAAGAACGCCATTCAATAATTTAGGTCAAAGCATATAGACATCAAACATCATTTTTTAAGAGATAATGTCCAAAAATCCTAAGTGGTAACACATCATCAACATCTATAAATTCTAAGACTACATTATGATTTTGGACATTATCTCTTAAAAAATGATGTTTGATGTCTATATGCTTTAACCTACAATGCTGAATGGCATTCTTGAAAAAATTAATTGCACTTGTATTATCACATTTAATAAGAATGTGATTAAATATTTTTTGATGATCAAGCAATTGTTGTTTCATCCAAAGAACTTGTGTGCAACAAAAAATGCAGCAATTTATTTGGCTTCGATGGTAGATAAAGCAACCGACACTTATTTATTGCTAAACTAAGAAACTAAATATTCACCTAGAAAATGGCATGCTTTGGTGGTGCTTTTTCTATCTAGTAGGCTACCAGTAAAATTCGCATTTGAAAAACCTAATATGTCAAATGATGTGTTTCTAGGATACCATAGGCCTAAATGTAATGTATCACTCAAGTATTTTTAAAATTCTTTTAGTTGCATTTAAATGTGATTCCCTATGAAAAGATTAAAATCTAGCACATAAACAAACATATACATTATATCCGGTCTAAAAGCAGTTAAGTAAAGTAGTGATATGATAATATCTTGATATTTCTTCTCATCTACTATCTTACCACTCTCATCTTTGCAAGTTTCAAGGATGTGCCCATTAGAGTCTTGCTAACTTTGCAACTATCTATTTCAAACTTCTTGAGGGGGTGCCTTTGTGTACTTGGATTGGTTGATGAAGATCTCATCCTTGCATTGCTTGATTTGAAGTCCAAGGAAGAATTTGAGTTCACCAATCATGATCAATTCAAATTCCCTAGTTATATATGAAGCAAATTCCTTACACAAAGATTCATTAGTAGCACCAAATATAATGTCATCAATATAAATTTACACAATCAAGATGTTATACATTTTCTTTTTAACAAAAATAGTTGTGTTAACTTTGCCTTTTGAAAACCCATTTTCAAGCAAATAGGCACTAAGTCTATCATACCAAGCTCTTGGAGCTTGTTTCAATCCATATAGTGCTTTGGTAAGTTTAAAAACATGATTTGGAAATTTATAACCTTTAAAACAGAGAGGTTTTTCAACATAAACTTTCTCATTTATAAACCCATTTAGAAATGCACTTTTAACATCCATTTGAAAAAGTTTAAAATTCATGTGACAAGCAAAAGCAAATAATATTCTAATAGCTTCTAATATAGCAATGGGTGTAAATGTCTCATTATACTCAATGCCTTCCTCTTGGTTATAGCCTTTGGCTATCAATCTAGCATTGTTTTTAGTAATGAGACCATTTTTATCAAGCTTATTCCTATATACCCATTTACATCCTATAATTGCATGATCTTTAGGTTTAGGAACAAGTTCCCACACTTTGTTTCTCTCAAATTGGTTGAGTTCATCATGCATAGCAATCAACCAACAATCATCACTAAGAGCCTCATCAATGGTCCTTAGCTCAATTTGAGAAACAAAAGTAATGTTAGCAACCAAGTATTTAGATTGAGATCTAGAAGTTACTCCCTTTGAAGTGTCACCAAGGATTAGTTCTATTGGATTATCCTTCTTGTATTGCCAATCTTTGGAAAGTTCTTGAGTTTCTTCTTCTTGTTCCATCCATATCTTAATTTCACTATTGCCTCTTGGAACAATATTTATCTCATATTCTTCAAATGTACCTACAAAATCATCAAGAGCACCACCTTTTCTTTGATTAAGTTTAGAGGATTCATTAAAGATAACATGCATTGATTCTTTAACTACTAGTGTTCTCTTTATTAAATACTCTATATGCATTGCTAGAATATGAATACCCTAAAAATATGCCTTCATCCAATTTGGATGAGAATTTTCTAAGATTATCCTTGGTATTCAATATGAAGCATTTGAATCCAAACACTCTAAGGTATGAAATTTTGGGTTTTCTTTCATTCCATAGCTCATAAAAAGTTTTGTTTAACAAGGGCCTTTTGTAAACATGATTTGAAATATAACATGTAGTATTAATGACTTCTACCCAAAAGTAAGATGGTAAATCATACTCATTGAGCATTGTTCTAGCCATTTCTACCAATGTTCCATTTTTTCTTTCAACCACACCATTTTTTTATGGTGTTCTAAGAGCCGAAAAGTTATGTGAAATCCCAAACTCATTGGAAAATTTTCGAAGTTCTTATTTTCAAATTCTTTGCCATGATCACTTTTAATATATGTGATTATATGGTCTTTTTCATTTTAAACTCTTTTTGCAAAAATTTTAAAATGATTGAAAGCTTCATTCTTTTGAGCTAGGAAATTAACCCATGTAAATCTTAAGTAATCATCAACAAGTACAAATGCATATAACTTGCTACCTAAGCTAGCAACTCTATTTGGGCCAAACAAATCTAAATGAATTAGTTCTAATAGTCTAGAAGTGCTCACAACATTCTTTAATTTAAATGAACTTTTATGTTGTTTACCATATTGACAAGGTTCATAAATTTTATCCTTATTCAATTTTATTTGAGGGAGACCATCAATAAATTCTTCTTTACTTATGCATTATAAATGATCCATGCTAGCATGTCCTAATCTCCTATGCAAAATCCATGCACCATTTTTAATGGTAATCAAGCATTAGAAAGCATTATTAGAATGTAAGTCAAATTTATAGGTGTTGCTAATTCTAGCTCCTTTGAATATAAGTTCATCATTGGAAGAAGTAACCTTGCATCCTTTAGAGTCAAAATTTACAACATATCCTTTATCACATAATTGACTCACACTAAGAAAATTATGTTTCAACCCATCAACAAGCCATACATTTTCAATCATATTCTTACCAAGTATGCCAATGGTGCCAATGCCAATGATTTTACCTTTAGTGTTATTTCCAAAGGTTACAATGCCTCCTTGCTTGTAGATGAGAGTTGTAAAAAGTTTTGCATTGCCCGTCATGTGCCTTGAACATTTATTATCCGCAAGTCAAACATTTTCATTAATAGTGGATTTTAGGCATACCTACAATACAATAATGTTCATCTTCTTTTAGGTACACAAATGAACTTAAAACCTTGGAGGTTAGTGCTAGAAGGATCCTCTAACTTGAGATGAGTCTTCCTAATGTATCAAAATATGCTCTTATGTCCAAATTTCATACAATAAGTGCATTGATATAAGGTTTTATACTTATGCACTTTCCTATTGAAATTCAATGAATCGTGTACACAATTGCAAGTGTGTGTTAAATGAGATTGTTTTTGTGCACTTTTGTGTTTATATACATGCCTTGTATACATGAATGCATGGTTTGATCTTGGAACTTTAATTCTAGAGCCTTGTGAACCCAATGTAATCCTTTTAGGACTTTTAGGCTTGGTTTGTGCATTATTGTTCTTTACAACTTCAATACTAAAGGTTTGAGTTGTATATGCTTTTACAAATGATGGTGTATCAGATGTAATGATGGATGAGCCATTGAACCCTAAACCATGTTTCAAGGAGGGTGACCTTTGATTGTTGATCAATGTATTTGAGGCCTATTTTCCCTTGTGAAATTTTAAAATAGATTCTTTTAATTCAATTATTTTATCCTTCAAAATTTTATTTTCCATTATCATATTTTCTAAGCTTTGTGAGTTATTAGACATTGTATCAATGGATTCCAACAATTGTTCATTTAATGTCTTTAATTCTAATGTGGAATTATTTAGAGATACAAAATCCTTTTCTAGCTTAGAACATTTATCTTCATAAAATTTTATTTTAAAGAAATATTTTTCTACTCTAAGGTTCATGTGCTCAATCAAATACTATCATTTAATGCATCATCAACATTATCATCATATCCAATTAAGTTTAAGGATTGAGTACCTACCTCATTGGTGTAATCATCATCATCCCTAATAGTCATGAGATATAGATTAGCATTCCTTGCTCTTCTTCATCTTCTTCTTCACTTGAGGAATCATCACCCCATGTAACTTTGAGTGATTTCTTCTTTTCCTTATCCCACTTCTTTTTGTTCTTCAATTTGAAGTAATTCGATTTTATGAGACCAGTTTTTCCATATTCATAACATTTTACTTCATTCTTTTTCTCATTATCTTTGAAGGAGGATTTAGGAAATGTACCTTTGTTAGCTTGTAGTCTTCTCTTTCTCTTCCTATCACTTATCCTTTTGGATAGCATAGCCATTTCTTCTTCATCATCACTATCTTCATCAACTTCCTTAATGGATTTGAGAGCTATTGCTTTCCTCTTATCCTTTTCACCTTGTTCAACTTCCCTTTTGGTGTGCAATTCAAAAGTGAGTAGTTTTCCAATGAGTTCATCAGTTCTCAAAGAGCAAGGTTATGAGCTTTTTCAATTGAAGAAACCTTAGACTCAAAACTCTTCTTTACTCTAAGTTCTCTCAAAATCTTGCTATTAATATCACCTTGATCATAAACCTTATCATATTTCTTTAGTTTGTTGACAATGGCAAGCAAACAGTTTGCTTTTTGGTGAACCTCACTTGGGTGGTGCCCTCATGAAAGTTCTCAAGAGTTTTCCTGTATTATCCCAATGCATGCCCTAAAAGTTTTGATTATGTTGTTGTTGTATATTGGATTGAATGTATATGTTGTTTATATGGTGAAATATATAACATATAAGTTGGTCAAATATGTGGTCAAGGGAAGAAGATATTTTTAGTTGAGATTTGTGAAATGACTTAAAAGGACAAGTGATTGTAAGGAAATCAAAACATGTGGTTAAAGGGTGTTTTGGTAATTGCTTGAATTGAAATACTTGGTGGAGATTTAAAGATGATTTGACTTTGGACTTCTTGATTGTTCTTTGTGTTTTCTTCTTCTTTTTCTTTCATCTTGGCCGGCTCTTCCATAGATAAAGGAAAGCAAAAGACAAAGTGAAGATCTTGAGGTGTTTAACTCAAATTGAAGGAAGATTGAAGTGATCTAGTGGATGATACAAGAAGTCTTATGATTTTGGTAAGTTCTCTTGTGATCTTTGTGCTTATTTGAAATGATATTTGAGTTTGATAGATTTTTAAGAGTGTGTTGGTTGATTTTGAGATGTGAGAAGTGTTTGAGTGATTTGATGATGGATTTTGAGTATGGATTGAAGAAAAGAGTAAGTGGTTGGAAGAGATGATGTTGTATATGTGGTGAGGGTTTGAGATGATTTTGTGTTTTGTGTTCGATGTGTGTTTTGGCTTGTTTTGGTGTGTTGCAAGTTTGAGATGAGTTTTGAGTATGTTTTGCTAAGATTGTTTGAAGAGGATGTTAATGAATAGAAGTGTGTTGTTGAGTGTTTGGTTGTTTTGATCGGAGTCTTGATTTGTGGCCGGACACGCCCATGAGCACGTCCAGGATTTTTAGGCGTGTCAATTGTGTTGGAGGCAGTAGGTTTGACACGACCAGTAACATGCCCGTGTTATTGAGCGTGTCATAGCTACTGTGAGTTTGGGAAATTTACACGGCCAGGAGTACGTTCATGATGTTGGACGTGTTGTTATGGTTGAGAGGCAGTAGGTATTACACGCCCATGAACACGCCCGTGTGGGTGATCGTGTCAGGGTTAGGGTTTGCCCTAATTAATTCCTAATTGGATTATCTCTTGTGTATCCCTAAGCAAGTATATGCTATTACTTTTGATTTAGGTCTTGAAGATAGTGATTGATCATTGATCTAAGAGGTAGAAGGATCTTGAACAAGGAAGTGTTAAGAGTGGTGTGATTTGTTTTTGAGGTAAGTACAAAACCTATATGATTGTATGTAAGTACAAATGTGGCATTATTACATTGTTAATTTATATGAGCAATGTGTGTTGTTATGTTTATATCAATGATGATGTATATATATGAATAATGTGAATGACATGATGATGCAAATGATTGTGTATATGAAAGATTGAAATGTTATGATGTGAATTGAGATGAAATGGAATATAAAGCCATTGTAATTGGCTATGTTAATTCATTTGAGAATGAAATTGATAACAAATTAATGAATGAGTTGTGTGGCTAATGTGTTATTCTATTTTCAGAGTTTGTTGTTGGTGGCATGCCTAAAGATAGTAACAATCTCTTGAAGTTAGGTTGGGCTTGATCCTTGAAGCCAAGTTGGGTTGAAGTTTAACATGTTTTACTCCCCTTGAAGCTTGGTTGGGTCTAGTCCTTGAAGCCTAATTGAGATGTTACAACCCTTGAAGCTAGGTTGGGTTTGGTTTTTGAAGCCAAGTTAGGTTGAGACTTAGCATGCTTTGTTCCCCTTGAAGCTTGGTTGAACCTAATCCTTGAAGCCTAGTTGGGTATATGTGATAATGATAAATGTGATAGAACCAAAGCATTAACTCTGAAAATTGAACGGCATATTAGTGTGTTTTGGGCCCATGCTTGTCTTTGTTTATATGTGATTCATTGATGGCAAAATAATTCAATAATGAAATTCATGAAAGGACTTTGAGATGTGATATGCTTATATGATTATGATTTGTGAAAGGCAAAGGTTTGCTGTTAGCTTTTCACTTATGATGTTGATATTAATGGAATGTGTGACATTGCATAGCATACAAGCATAATGTTAGCATGTTTTGTACTACTAAGCCCTTGGCTTAGCGCGATAGTGTTGATTGCGCAGGTGATAGAGTTGATAGAGTTGAACCCGAGAGTTCTTCGAGACCAAGTGAGAGTAGACATTGAAGAGTTGAATTTGGGACTTAAAGATCAGAGAAGATTTGCCAATCATGTATAACTCTTTTAATATTTTGTAAAGTATTGTTTATAATGTGAATATATGTACATTGTAAATATAAATATTTAAATGTTTTCCCTATATGTATATAGTTCTAAATTCTGCTGCGTATTAAGTATATGTATATATATATATCTATTTTGTTTTATATTACAGGTTAATCACTTATTTTTCTTTTATGTATAATGAGAAAGATTATAGTATCATTGGAAATGTTTTGAATGTTAAGAAAATCCGTAGCATTCCTATATTCGATGCATGTATACTACATTGTGGTGTATGTAGTGTGCATGTATTGGATGTGGGGGTGTTACAATTGTTTTGGTATCAGAGCCTAGGTTTGAGATTCTCAACCTAGGTAAAGTGTAAGAAAAAGAGTGTTTTGATTTTAAAACGTGGATTTTTGAATAACATACATGTTTGGCATTGGCAGTCTCTGATCTTTAATGAGAGGTATTCTGCTGTGTTTGCAGATATAGATTGTGATGGATTCTCACTCACGTCATTCAGTTGAGGGTAGTGCTGAGAGTATAGCTCCTGATGAGATTAGAGAGGGAGCTAGAGTGGATAGTGCTGGAGAGATACCTGCTTCTGTATCGGGGAGACCAGCTGGTGAGGAGGTTCCACCAGTTTGGCTTAGGCATGTGATAGAGGCTTTGAGACAAGCACCATTGCAACCACCGCCGCCACCCCCACAGCCTTTGGTATCAGTGAGACAGTATGATAAGCTAAGGAAGTATGGAGCTGAAGATTTTATAGGTACCATTGATCTAGCTGTAGCAGAGCAGTGGCTTGACAAAGTACAGAGAATATTTGTTCAGTTGCAAGCCACTCCAGAGGAAAAGTTTGATTATGCAAGATCATTGTTGCAGAAGGATGCATATAATTGGTGGAAGACAGTGCCCCATTCTATGGATGATTCACCAACATTGTCCTATGCTGATTTTCTGAGAGAGTTTGAATTGAAGTATACTCCGAGGGAGTATAATGATATGAAGAAGATGGAGTTTTTGAGTTTAAAGCAAGACAACCGGTCAGTAACTGAATACGAGGTTGAATTTATTCGGTTGAGTCAGTATGCTGGGGGTATCATATCTGATGAGATAGATAGATGCAGGAGATTTGAGGAGGGATTGAGGCCCTCTGTCATGTGTCATGTAGCTGGATCTAGATATCATGATTTTTCCCAGCTTGTGGCAACAGCTAGGAGTGTGGAGAGAGCCCAGGCTATTGCAGCTACTTCAGAGGAAGAGATCAGGGTTAGAAGGCCCCAGTTTGAGGCAGGGTCTTCGTCTGTGAACAGAGGTAAAGGAAGTTTTGTTCCTCGGATTAGTAGGAGTCAGAGGCCAGCTGGTAGGTCAATACAGTTTCAGAGGCGGAGATCTGGACCTGCAGCTTCAGTGGCGAGTGCTCCGACCCCAGTGACTCAGAGATCTACCTTACCCATATGCATTCATTGTGGTAGGCCACATGGTGGTATTTGTTGGAAGACTGGTGTAGCAGGGGTATGTTTCAGATGTGGATCTCCTGATCATTTTGTGAGAGATTGTCCTGAGAGATAGGAGCAGATATCAGTGGATACTGCAGCTTCTCGACCTAGTGTGAGGGGAGGTCGAGGAGGCAGAGGGTTCGGCAGAGGAGGCAGATCTGGGTTCAGTTCTAGAGGAGGTTCTACATCCAGGGAGAGTAGACCAGAGGAGGCTGGATCTTCTCAGAGGATTTATGTGATGCAGAAGCAACCAGATGCTTCGGCAGTCATAGCTGGTACTTTTTCTTTATTTGATACTTCAGTACTTGATTTGATTGATCCGGGTTCCACACATTCATATATTAGTGCATCTGTTTTGCCTGTGTCTGATGTGCATGCTGAATCCCTAGGATTTGATGTATTGGTGACAAATCCGTTAGGGCATAGTGTGATTGTTAGTAAGGTGCACCGAGATAGTGCAGTAGTGGTTCAAGGTGAGGAGTTCCTTGGAGATTTGATTGAGATGCCTTTTAAGGAATATGATGTGATTCTAGGCATGGACTGGTTATCTAGACATGGAGCTGTGGTTGATTGCAAAAAGAAAGTTGTTACCTTGAGAACCAGTGATGGTAGAGAGGTGTTAATATCTAATGAGCAGGAACGGCTAGCATCCTTGTTTGTTTCAGCGGTTGCAGCTAGGAGATTGATTAGAAAAGGGTGTGATGCTTACATTGCTCATGTGGTGGATACTAGAGTGAAGGGTTCTCAACTTGATAGTATAGCCACAGTTGCAGAATTCCCAGACGTGTTTCCAGAAGAGTTGCCAGGGTTACCTCCTGAAAGAGAGGTGGAGTTTGGTATTGAACTATTGCCTGGTACCACTCCTATCTCTATTACTCCTTATAGAATGACACCTGCTGAGCTGAGAGAACTGAAGGTGCAGTTGCAGGAGTTGCTAGATAAAGGGTTTGTTCGCTCTAGTTTTCACCTTGGGGAGCTCCTGTTTTGTTTGTAAAGAAGAAGGATGGTACTATGAGATTATGTATCGATTATAGGCAATTGAACAAAGTGACTATTAAAAATAAATATCCATTGCCTAGAATTGATGATCTCTTTGATCAATTAAAGGGAGCAGCAGTGTTTTCTAAGATCGATTTGAGATCAGGGTACCATCAGTTGAGGGTCAGAGCTGAAGATGTTCCTAAGACCGCTTTTCGGACCAGGTATGGGCATTATGAGTTTCTAGTTATGCCTTTTGGTCTGACGAATGCACCTGCAGTTTTTATGGATTTGATGAATAGGGTGTTTAGACCCTATTTGGATCAGTTTGTGGTAGTGTTTATAGATGATATTTTGGTGTATTCGCGTAATGAGGAAGAACATGACAAGCATCTGCGGATTGTGTTACAAACTTTGAGAGAGAAGCAATTGTTTGCTAAACTGTCAAAGTGTGAGTTTTGGCTTGATCAAGTTACTTTTCTCTGTCATATAGTTTCAGCGGAAGGTATTAGAGTTGATCCGAGTAAAGTTAAAGCTATTTTGAATTGGAGTCCACCAAAATCTGTAACAGAAGTTAGAAGTTTTCTGGGTTTGGCAGGCTATTACCGACGGTTTGTGAAAGGATTTTCTTTGATAGCTACTCCACTTACCAGATTGCTTAGAAAGGGAGTTAGATTTGTGTGGACAGATCAGTGTCAGGCTAGCTTCGAACAGTTGAGAGAAATGTTGACTCAAGCGCCTGTTCTTACTGTACCTGTGGAAGATAAACCATATGTGATTTATAGTGATGCTTCACATAGTGGTTTGGGTTGTGTTTTGATGCAAGAAGGTAGGGTGATAGCTTATGCTTCTCGACAGTTGAAACCGCATGAGCTCAATTATCCGACCCATGATTTAGAGTTGGCAGCCATTGTGTTTGCATTGAAGATTTGGCGACACTATTTGTTTGGGGAGAAATGTTTTATCTACACTGATCATAAAAGTTTGAAATATTTGGGAGTTCAGAGAGAGCTCAATCTTCGGCAGAGAAGATGGTTGGAGTTGATTAAAGACTACGACTGTTTGATTGATTATCATCCGGGTAAAGCAAATGTCGTTGCTGATGCCTTGAGTCGGAAGTCTTTGGCAGGTTTGACTGTTTATTTGCTCTCGTTGCTTGTTGAGTTGAGAGCGTTGCATGCTAGTTTTGTATCTTGTGATGATGGTGCATTGTTGGCACAGTTGCATTTGAAACCAGTATTGTTGGAGCAGATTAAAGAAGCTCAATTGGTGGATGAGAAGATTCAAAAGATTGTTTCAGATTGTCGGAATGGGAAGAGTAGAGATTTTATTGTGAAAGGTGATGGGAGTTTGTGGTTCAAGAACAGATTGTGTGTACCCGATGATGTTAATTTGAGAAGGATCATTTTAGAGGAAGCTCATCAATCAGTATTTGCTATGCATCCGGGCAATACAAAGATGTATCATGATTTGAGATAGCATTACTGGTGGTTTGGTTTGAAGAGAAGCATTGCTGAGTTTGTATCGAAATGTCTCACATGTCAGAAGGTAAAAGCTGAGCATCAAGTTCCAACTGGGTTACTTCAACCTTTGTTTGTGCCAGAATGGAAATGGGATAGAGTAACCATGGATTTCGTATCTGGTCTGCCATTGACACAAAGAAAGCATGATGCTATTTGGGTGATTGTTGATAGGTTGACTAAGACAGCTCATTTTCTTCCGGTTCGGATGGATTACTCTTTGGAGAGATTAGCTGAGCTGTATATCCATGAGATTGTGAAGTTGCATGGTATCCCAATTTCTATAGTGTCTGATCGAGATCCCCGGTTTACTTCAAGGTTTTGGAAGAGTTTACATGGTGCTTTGGGTTCTCGATTACACTTCAGTACTGCTTTTCATCCACAGACAGATGGACAGTCAGAGAGAGTGATACAGATTATCGAGGACATGTTGAGAAGTGTCATTATTTTCTCTGGAGGTTGGGATAGATTCTTACCACTTGTGGAATTTGCATACAATAACAGTCATCAATCTAGCATTGGTATGGCACCATTTGAGGCATTGTATGGTAGACGGTGTAGGACACCTCTATGTTGGAATGAGCTTGGTGAAGGTAAGTTATTTGGTCCTGATTTGATTAAGGAGACTGAAGAGAAAGTGAAGCTGATTCGGAATAGATTGAAAGCAGCTTCAGACCGACAAAAGTCTTATGCAGATTTGAAAAGGAGAGACATAGAGTTTAATGTGGGAGATAAAGTATTTTTGAAAGTGTCTTCTTGGAAAAAGATTTTGAGGTTTGGTCGAAAAGGAAAGCTGAGTCCTCATTTCATTGGACCGTATGAAGTTTTGGAAAGAGTTGGACCAGTTGCTTATCGACTTGCTTTACCACCTGAGTTGGACCTTATCCATAATGTATTTCATGTTTCTATGTTGAGGAGATACAGATCAGATCCATTACACGTGTTGCCAATTGAATCTATCGAAGTAAGTCCTGATCTAACATTTGAAGAGGAACCAGTTGCTGTTTTGGCACGTGAAGTGAAAGAATTGAGAAATAAGAAAGTGCCACTTGTGAAGATTTTGTGGAAGAATCATGCAAAGGAAGAGGCAACTTGGGAAAGTGAACAAACAATGCGAGAGCAATATCCTCAATTGTTTCGGACTTGATATCAGGTAATTTCGAGGGCGAAATTTCTTTTTAGAGGGGGAGAATTGTAATATCCCAATGCATGCCCTAAAAGTTTTGATTATGTTGTTGTTGTATATTGGATTGAATGTATATGTTGTTTATATGGTGATATATATAACATATAAGTTGGTCAAATATGTGGTCAAGGGAAGAAGATATTTTTAGTTGAGATTTCTGAAATGACTTAAAAGGACAAGTGATTGTAAGGAAATCAAAACATGTGGTTAAAGGGTGTTTTGGTAATTGCTTGAATTGAAATACTTGGTGGAGATTTAAAGATGAGTTGACTTTGGGCTTCTTGATTGTTCTTTGTGTTTTCTTCTTCTTTTTCTTTCATCTTGGCCGGCTCTTCCATAGACAAAGGAAAGCAAAAGACAAAGTGAAGATCTTGAGGTGTTTAACTCAAATTGAAGGAAGATTGAAGTGATCTAGTGGATGATACAAGAAGTCTTATGATTTTGGTAAGTTCTCTTGTGATCTTTGTGCTTATTTGAAATGATATTTGAGTTTGATAGATTTTTAAGAGTGTGTTGGTTGATTTTGAGATGTGAGAAGTGTTTGAGTGATTTGATGATGGATTTTGAGTATGGATTGAAGAAAAGAGTAAGTGGTTGGAAGAGATGATGTTGTATATGTGGTGAGGGTTTGAGATGATTTTGTGTTTTGTGTTTGATGTGTGTTTTGGCTTGTTTTGGTGTGTTGCAAGTTTGAGATGAGTTTTGAGTATGTTTTGCTAAGATTGTTTGAAGAGGATGTTAATGAATAGAAGTGTGTTGTTGAGTGTTTGGTTGTTTTGATCGGAGTCTTGATTTGTGGCCGGACACGCCCATGAGCATGTCCAGGATTTTTAGGCGTGTCAATTGTGTTGGAGGCAGTAGGTTTGACACGACCAGTAATACGCCCGTGTTATTGAGCGTGTCATAGCTACTGTGAGTTTGGGAAATTTACACGGCCAGGAGCATGTTCATGATGTTGGACGTGTTGTTATGGTTGAGAGGCAGTAGGTATTACACGCCCATGAACACGCCCGTGTGGGTGATCGTGTCAGGGTTAGAGTTTGCCCTAATTAATTCCTAATTGGATTATCTCTTGTGTATCCCTAAGCAAGTATATGTTATTACTTTTGATTTAGGTCTTGAAGATAGTGATTGATCATTGATCTAAGAGGTAGAAGGATCTTGAACAAGGAAGTGTTAAGAGTGGTGTGATTTGTTTTTGAGGTAAGTACAAAACCTATATGATTGTATGTAAGTACAAATGTGGCATTATTACATTGTTAATTTATATGAGCAATTGTGAACCTCGGTTTTCCGCCCAAAAAGGATCCGGACGAAAGTTCACTCGTTGTCGGGAGTCGCCACTCAGTTTATTTTGTTCGAAGGGAAAAACTAAGAAAACCCCTTGTTTGACTCCAATAACTTGTCCAATGTAAAGGTTTCTAGTCTGCGAACCCAAGGAGGATTCGGGGACTATGTCATGCATTTGACTAACTTGACAATAAAAAGAAGTAAATATAAAAAGGATGAAGAAAAGAAAAAAGGACTGATTGTTGGTAAGTTGTGGACTTGCTATTTGGGATGAATCCCAAATATGCCTACATACTCCCGTTTGAATGGGAGATCAAAGCCCATGTAGTTCGGAAAAGCCTATTTAAAGGCGATGAAAATTATGCTTCATGCATGTGTGTGTATGCTTCGTGCATTTTTCAGGCATTTTGCCAGAGTTGTGAGTTTTAGCACTTAGTGCAAAAATTGTATAATTTCGGGTACTTAGTACCAAAAGAGTTTGATTTAGGCTTCATGCCAAAAGTTCATTTTAATAGTGCCGTTTAGGTACTTAGTACCAAAGAGATGCAATTTAGGCTCCGTGCCAAAAAGGTTGATTTTATTTACGGCTTAATGCCGAAAGGGTGATTGATTAGTCCATTAGGCCCTCAGACCTAAAAAGATTAGGTCTTTGACCGAGAAGAAATTAAGAAGAAGATTAGAATGCTTATGATATGCTCGAATTGACCAAAGATGAATTATGATATTACCTTGATTAGAATTTTTCCACTTCTAAGTTCCAGATCTTGTTTCCTTACTCTTTTGAGTATGATTCTTGCTTTCTACAACACAATATTAGAAATTCTTAAGCATAAAAATTTCGTCAGCATCTGGGCGTAGGAAGTCCAAAAGTTTTTCTTTTTGAAAATCTGAAGCCTATTTATAGGCAAAATCGAGCTGCACGGCGGCTGGGCCGCTGTCCTGGCCCACCGCGACTGGCGCTACTTCTGCTAAAACTGACTTTCCGGGAGCCACGGGCCTCCAAAAATTATTCCGAGACCATATCCATGATCCTTGCGTCGCACCGGACATTTCAAGTACCATGAAGACATACTTTCGTTGGACTTTTACCGTTGTCCCTCGGTCCGGCCTGGTCTGAGGAAATTGGCTTTCCGAGCCTCAAAATTTGAGTGTTCACAATTGCCCCCCACTGGGGTCCATAAAAATGATTTATGGAACTCAGTGGTCTTCTGAAGAGCGAATTTTGAGCGAGGTGCAAAAAGACCCGCGTTTTCAGTTTTTTCCTATAAATAGGCTCATTTCATTCAATTTTCATTTGCTTTCATTCATTCTTCTTCTTTCACTTCTTTCAAATTTTCTTTCGACGATGGATTTCACCGGCTTTGAAGACTTCGAAATCCCACTCCCTCCCTGCAATCTTTTACTTGAGGAGGAGAAGCACAGTTCTCGGACCGGCTGTTACGAGGTGAGTACTCTCCTGTTTGTCCATCTAGTATGCATGCTTAGGAATTTTATTTATTTCCAGTAAGGAACTTAGAAATAAATTTTAGGAACCTTTCCTTTACATGTACTAGTAATGAATTAGGATTAGTACTAGGCTTCATTATGTTCTGCCATCAGTAATTATTTCTAGTAAAGAACTTAGAAATAATCCTTTTAGAATCCACACCCGGCTGGGGAAAGAACTTAAATCTTTTCTGAATTTGCCCAACTTTTCTGAATTTTTTTTTTTTTAGGACTCTATGATCAAGATATCTATAGCTGAGCGTCCGATGGTTACTATTCCGGCTTACATCTTTGATGTCGGGCACCCAGTGGGGGATCTTATCAGACCTGCTTTCCTCCACCATTTGAGGGCTATAGATGTGGGCAGAGATATCCACCGGGATTTGATCTGTGCTTTAGCCGAGCGCTGGTGGCCTACTACTGACACTTTCCATTTTTCTTGGGGGAGATGACAATGACGCCTACTGACTTTTCCATCATTTCTGGGATTCCCTTTGGCGTTGAGATGGTGGAGTCCTATGATGACTGGCGGCAGGACATTTCTTCAGCCGACATGATTACTTTGATCGGGGTTGACTATCCTCGATATCAGGCGCCTCGCTGCATTCAGCGGAGGTGGCTTGTGGAGCAAGCGCCAGGTATCTACACTGGTTACGAGACAGGCAACCTTACTGCTGACCAGGTGGCCAGGTTTACCTTGCTTCTCCTGTTTGCTAGCTCTTTCTTATCAAACAGGAAAGATGCAGTGAGTCTCAATGTGCTGAAGAGCCTACTTGACCTGACACGGCTTCATACGTACGACTGGGCTAGCATGATGCTGTGTAGGTTGTATGATGACATGTTAGACCTCTGCTATACCCGTATTGCTCCGTGTGGCTTGTATTACTTCTGGGAGGTAATGTAAAGAACATTTCCCCTATCTTTATATATGTTGACATACACCAACTCTGATACCTTCTCTTTTTTTTTTCAGACTTGGGCTTACGAGTACTTTCCTGACATTGCCCCTTTTCTTCGTGAGATACCGGCCCCCGCAGATCCTCTTTCCCCCATTGCTTGGAGGTGGTATAGAGAGAGGGTAGAAGTACCAAAGAGGAAACTTCCCATCAGAGGGCTGAGATCATTCTTCGACAGCTGCCCAATGGACTCAGTAAATGCTTTATCGTCATCTTTTTTATTATATTAGAGAAAATGATTCACTAATATAACAAATTTTTTTACAGGTTGCATCTAAAGTGATGTCTAGCCGATTGGCAGAGTGGATAGCTCAGGATTACAGCTTTCAGCGATCAGAGTTTCTGACTCGACGACGATTCATACTTCCCCATCCAGAGTTTCGACGGTATTATCTCGCTGAGAGGGTGACTTTCCAGATTGCCGGTTTCTATGCAGTTCCCGTGGATCCCCCTGATGATATGCTATCTTCAACACTTCTGCCTGTTACTGTGTCCCAGTATGAGGGCGACCCTTTCGAGTCGGCTTATGCCCCGGATGAGGATGATTATGACTTCTATTGTCTTCATCGACTGATGCCACGCATTGGGGCACGATTTGACTCTGTACCCCCTTATCGGTCTTCCCACTCTTCGGCTCCCACTTCTAGCACTCCGAGAGACCATCCCTCTCCCGACCAGCGAGCTGACAGACCCTCTTCCTCTAGGGCTGAGGCTTCCGCTTTCAGGGCCGGACCATCACACACTGGAGGAAACAGCAGCCCATCTCATTTGAGGCCTCCCACATCCGTCCTTACAGCTACCGGCCAATTTGACCCTATTTTAGCCGACTTGAGGCTGCCTTATGCTGCTCGTTATCATGCACCTGGTGGTTGGGTGACCCGACCAATTAGTGCTGAGGGTGCATTATATCGGAGCTTTGCTCATGTCACTCAGGTATATTCTCATAGAACTTTTCATGAAAAGGATTCATAAAATTCTCTTGAGATTGATTGTGATTTTGTCTCTTTTACAGGTACCAGAGGGCCTGATCACGGAAATGGCGGCACTGATTACTGCTTTCTATGATGAACTGTCTGGTGCTTGGTCTAAGGCTGCTTACGAGAGGCAGAGCAGGCCGCAAAGACGGAGAGGCCGGCACTGATTTTTTTTTTATACTTGTCTTGAACTATGCTCCTTCTGTACTTTGTACCTTTCATGTTTTTCAGCTGTTATCTGAACTTATCTGTAAACCTGCACTTATTTGTTAGTATTAACAGCACATATGTATGCATGATGCTTTTTTTCTTTTTAGAAATCTCTTTTTAAAAAATAAATCCCTGACACAATCCCAAAAAATAGCACATAACAGGGCCTAAACAGGGCCAAAACACGAGAATTTTACAAAACATCAAAAAAAAGAGGAATCAGGACGGTCGGCAGCGGCCGAACCGCCGGAAGCGGCGGCCGAGCCGCTGCCCGGGCCAGACCAGTATAAAACTCAAGGTTGTCTTACATCTGTGGGCCAGAAAGCAATCCTCTTACTGCAAGATCTTATATTTTTTTTCAAATAACAATGAATCCCCTTTTTAATCACGTGATGCATAATTGGACCAAAAGTCTCCACAATGTTGAAAGGATCAACATGGGGAGGTACGGGTTGAAAGCTGTCGCCACCCTCAGAGGTGTAGCTGTAGACTGGGATTTCTTGCACTCTTGCATCAGGTTTTGGGATCCCCAAGCCCATGTTTTCAGATTTGGGGCTCGGATGGAGGAAATGTTTCCTCTTTTTGAGGAGTTCTGCTCGATCATTGGGTGCGACCCAAATGCCCCTCTTGTGAGGCATGAGGTCCAAATCGGCTATGTGGGATCTTTTCAGAGGCTTTTTGGCTTCACAAAACCCCAAGCCCAAGCTATGATTGTAGATGGGGATAAGGCGATGCTGCTTCCCCTAATTGATGAATTCTTGACCGCCGATTTTGAAGACGATGTTCAATTGAGGCATAGAATGTGAGCCTTCGTCTTTTGTCTGTTAGCTGGGTTCCTCTTCAACCGTGACCCCGGCTTTGGAGATTTGAAACTTTGCCCAATGGTTAGGCAAATGGAAGAGCTCAACTGTATCGGGGGCATGATCCTGGCTGAGACTATTCAGAGTCTCGACAGATGTGCACTTGGATTTGAACGTTGGACCGTCACCCCGGTCATCCTTCAGGTAATTTATACCTTTTGTTTCTTTTTTGCTTATTCCATCATCTCTCTTTTCCTTTGTAAAATAGAAAGGATCTATTTTTTCCAGGTTTGGCTGAGAGATCATCTTCGAGCGGTTGCAGCCCCCCAGACTTTGACCTACAACCCTTCGCAGTACCATACCAGGAAAATTCAGATTTCTTTTCCCTCTATGGCCGAATGGACTGTTTGGCTGTTTGAGCTTGGACCGGAAGAATTATTATGGTTCGTCCCTTGGTATAGGATTCCTCAATTCATGGAGGCAAATGCCATGCACAACCATGTCTACCTGCTTGGGTTCACTCACAGTACTTGGTACAGTGCTTCCCGCGTCCTCAGGCAGATGGGTATTGATCAGAGAGTTCCCCTTCCTGTCGGGCTTACCATTGCTTCTCCTATTACCCCCGGGGTTACTCGGGCTGTTCTACAGACTTGGGTCAGAGGCCATCGGATGATCAGGCCTTGTGCAGAGCCTTCCCTCGTTCAGCCCACTCCAGAGTACAGGACCTGGTTTATAGCTGAGGTTTGGCCCGTTGAGAAATCGAGGAGGTGTGCATTGCTGCAGGAGTTGGAGGGAGAGGAGGTGGTTCCTCTTAGTGAGGAAAAGGTAGATATTGCGGAGAGTTCCGGGACTAAGGAAGACGCCGAAGACTCTGCCCCCTGTAGGAGGCGTAGGATTTAGATCCCAGGGTGACTCCATTGTCTTTTCTGTTTTTGGGTTGTTTTACCTTTTTGGTTTTTTGGGGAATATGACTTGACCTTTTTGTATTTTATAGGCTGAATGACTCTTTTTGTAACAGATGATTCTCTTTTTGTAATGAATGATTCTTAATGAATGACCCTTTTGTTTGCTTTCCAAGCATTATCTACTTTATTTATTTGCTCTTATTTTTGCCTAAGCCGTCCTTTCAGATTTTCAACTTAGCGAGCTCTTACCCATTCTTGCCTAAGCCGCCCTTTGCGGGTTTTCAGCTTAGCGGGCCCCACTATTGCCTAAGCCGCCCTTTGTGGGTTTTCGGCTTAGCGGGATTTTTCTGTTTGTTTTGTTTTTGTTTTTGTTTTTTTTTCTTGGCAAAAGAAAGATGAATGAATGATTTTTATTAAAATTTAGACCGTGCTCAAGGAGAGCTGCCTACATATCTCGAATTAGTTTGCGAGAATCAGGTCTAATGTAGTTCCTTTTGGAATGCATGATCATACATAATATTTCTTCAGTTGATCCAGATTGCATGGGTTTGTGAACTCCAGACCATCCAAATCAGACAAGATGACGGCTCCGCCGGAAAGTATTTTCTTTAAAATGTAGGGTCCCGCCCAATGAGGATGAAACTTCCCACGAGGATCTGTAACAGGTGTTCTGATCTCTTTCAGGACCAAACAACCTTCTTCCAACTTTCGATCTTTGACCTTTTTGTTGAAATGTCTGGCCATTCGCCTCTGATATCCTTGAATCCGATGTAGAGCTTGAAGTCTTTTTTCATCCAAACCCAACAACTGATGATGATAATTGCTGATCCATTCAGCTTCATTTATCTGACTTTCTTGAATTATCCTCGCCGACTGAACTTCCAGTTCAATGGGGAGTACTGCTTCCATTCCGTATACCAGTGAATACGGGGTTGCCCCAGTAGGAGTTCTAACTGATGTTCTATATCCCCACAAGGCCAATGGCAACTTCTCATGCCAACGCCTATGTTCCTTGATCATTTTTTGTATGATCACCTTTATAGACTTGTTCGCTGCTTCTACAGCTCCATTTGTTTGGGGTCTATAAGGAGAGGACTTATGATGCTGGATTTTCTTATCCTTCAAGAGTTTGGCAAACTCTGCTTGGAAATGAGTTCCATTATCAGTGATAATCTCAAATGGTGTTCCGTACCGACAAAGGATGTTGATTCCGACAAACTGTGCTGCCTTTTTGGCGTTTAATTCTGCATAGGAAGCTGCTTCAACCCACTTTGTGAAGTAATCCACTACTACCAAGATAAACTGATGTCCATTTGATGCTTTTGGATGTATTTTGCCAATTATATCTATTCCCCAAGTAGCGAAGGGCCATGGAGAAGTGATCATGTTCAGGGCAACAGGAGGTTGCTTCTGTAGCTTAGCAAATATTTGGCATTGATGACATCCTTGCACAAATGCCACGCAGTCTGCATTCATGGTGGACCAATAATATCCTAGATTGGTAATTTTTCGAGCCAAGGCGATCCCATACATGTGTGGTCCTGATTCGCCACCATGTACCATTTCCATTATCTGCTTAGCCTCTGCTTCATTTACACACCTTAGGTGCATTCCATTCCAAATTCTTTTGTAGAGGATATCTCCATTAAGAATGTAACCTGTGGCAAGCTGCCTTATTGCCCTCTGATCAACCTTTGATGACCCCTTTGGATAATTTCCATCCTTGAGATAGGTCTTGATATCCCAAAACCATGGTTTACCATCAGCCAAGTGCATTACATGGGCGGGTTGCTTTTGAAGCTGAACTTTCAATGGACGAATGACTTTCCCCTCCCTGATATTGATCGTGGAAGCTAAAGTAGCCAAGGCATCAGCAAATTGATTCTTTGCTCTTGGGAGATATTCGAAGGACAGATCATTGAACTGTTGTGCCAAATGATCAAGGTGTTGTAGGTAAGGAACCAAACGCTCTTCTCTTATCTTCCATTTCCTTAAAGCTTGTGATACTATTAAAATAGAATCACCATAGACCTTTAGGTCCTTAATCCCCAATTTCAGGGTGGCTTCAAGCCCATTAATGCAAGCTTCATATTCTGCTTCGTTGTTTGTGCAGCTAAAGTCAAGTTTAACTACGAATGGAATGTATTCTCCACAAGGAGTTTTGAACACAATTCCAATTCCGTTTCCATGATAATTGGATGCTCCATCAAAATACATCTCCCAAACACTTCCTTCCACATTCAAGAGGTCTTCGTCAGTAAAACCCATTTCTCGCATCTCGTCTTTTATAGGTAATTCTGCTAATTGGTCAGCTATTGCCCCGCCTTTCACAGCTTTCCTTTGAACAAATTTCAAGTCAAAGGCCGCCAATGTTGACACCCACTTAGCCATTTTGCTGTCCAAAACAGGCCTCTCCATAAGGAATTTCAAGGGACTCTATTCTGCAATGACATAAGTAGTGTAAGAAGACAAGTAGTGTTGTAACTTCGTACAAGCCCAATACAAGGCTAAACACAACTTCAAAATCTCTTATACTTTAACTCATAATCCAGCATCCTTTTGCTGAGGTAGTAGATTGCATTTTCTACCTTTGTATCTTCAGCCTCTTGAGCTAGCATTGCACCCATGGCTTCATCTGTTACAGACAAATACAAGAGCAGAGGCTTTCCCATTCTGGGAGGTTGTAGAATTGGCGGACTTAACAAGTATTCTTTGATCTTGTCGAAGGCCTTCTGACAGTCTCCATTCCATTCTTGCGAAGCACCTTTCCTTAGTAGCTTAAAGATAGGACCACAAGTCTCAGCCAACTGTGATATGAATCGACTGATATACTGTAATCTACCTAGCAAGCCTCAAACCTCTTTCTCTATTCTTGGTGGAGGCATTTTCAGAATAGCCTTTGACTTTGCTGGATCAACTTCTATTCCTTTCTTGCTGACCAGATATCCTAAAAATAAGCCCGATGTCGCCCCAAAGAGGCATTTTGCAGGATTAAGCTTCAAATTGTACTTGCGAAGTCTAAGGAAGAACTTCTCAAGTGCTTCAACGTGTTCTTCTGGAGATTTTGACTTAACAATCATATCATCAACATACACTTCTACTTCTTTGTGAATCATGTCATGAAAGACTGTTGTCGCCATCCTTTGGTAGGTAGCCCCTGCATTTATCAACCCAAAAGGCATAACCCTGTAGCAGAAAGTGCCCCATTCTGTGATGAAAGCTGTCTTTTCTTTGTCTGGTGGGTGAACTAGGATCTGATTGTACCCAACCGCGAGGTCAGTCATGGAAACCATCACATGCCCAGCCATCCTGTCTATCAGCAAATCGATGTGTGGTAGTGGAAATCGTCCTTGGGACAGGCCTTATTCAAATCTCTGTAGTCAACACACATCCTCACCTTTCCGTCTTTCTTCGAGACCGGTACGATGTTTGCTAACCATGAAGGGTAGGCAATTAGTTCTATGAACTTATTGTCCAGTTGCTTGGCAACCTCCTCTTTAATTTTCAAAGACCATTCTGGCTTCATCCTTCTCAATTTCTTCTTAACCGGCTTCGCATCGGGGTATAGTGGAATCTTGTGAACTGCTATGGCTGGGTCTATTCCCGTGACATCACTTGCCTTCCACATGAAGCAGTCGACATACTTTCTGATGCAATCGACAACCTGTTCCTTATTCGCACAATCATATGCAATGTATGTATGTTCATTTTCTTTGCCAATTATTATCTTTTCATTTATTTCTTTTATTTCATTTATTTCATTTTTGTTAGATAATACTTGGAAAGCAAAAGACACAGGGTAACCAAGAATCGGAACTATTTCATTGATAATGGCGGAGTCATTCTCCAAGATTACATTAGACTTGACATTAGGGCTTTCTAAATCTGAAATTACAGAAGACTCAGAATTAGACTCTGACTTGGTTTTTGACTCAGAATTAGTACAAGACTCGGTACAAGACTCAAGTTCAGGGTGTGACACAGGACTAGGTTTAACCTCAGCAGCTTGTCCCTCCTCGGCGTACCAGTTTCTCAGCGGTCCATCCGTGGTCTTGATCAGCTTTGTGAAATCCCTATTGTCTTCAAAATTGGTTATCATAGCAACCTCATCAAAGAGACTAGGCCGCATGAAATCTTCCATTTGGGGGTCAGTTTCAGGTTCTGGCTCTTCTTCTTTCATGGCTACAACATCAGCAAACATTTCAAAACCCGGTAGCTTCTTTCTGGTCATAGGAGAATAGAATGGTTCCTGAAAACCACGGTGATGAACTGCCTTTCCAAGCTTGCAAAAGTGACCATTCAGAGTTCTAAAGTAAGGGCGCATTTTGAGGCTTCTTGCCCCCCAATTCCCTTTTTCTTCCTTCCACACTCAAACTCTTCTATTTCCTCGTCTGTAGGTTTGTACCCCAAGCCAAAAGTTCCCTTATTCTCAGGCTCTTCCCATGGCCGTACTATGGGTGTTTTTCTCCCAGACTTCATCATTTCCATCCTGTGCAATAGACCTACCCTCAGCATCATTCCCACTAGGCAGTTGATTTGGACCTCCCCAAAGTCATATGAGACAAATGGCCCTTTGGGTTTTTCACCTTCTATGCATTGAACTGTGTCGTAATGAAACCCAGTCAAGGTCATGGCGGTTTCACCAGGAACAACCTCAAGGAGAGACTGATCCATGGTTTTCCTGTTGATTTCGCAGGTGTCCCCTTTGATGGTGATGATTTTTCCTTCAAAAGGGAATTTAAGTTTTTGGTGTAGTGAAGAAGGTACAGCATTAATCTGATGAATCCACGGCCTTCCAAGGAGGAGATTAAAGCTCGCGGGTACATCAATGACCTGGAATGGTACTCCCATTGTCACCGGCCCAATAGCAATTTCTAGAGTGGCAACACCCAAAATTTCTCTTCGAGTGTTATCATATGCTCTCACAATCTTATCAGAAGGTGTAAGATCCGTAGCCTCCAACCCCAGACAGCTTGCTACTTTCAAAGGACACACATTTAAGGCTGACCCATTATCAATGAGAACCATGGGCACAGTCTTTCCTTCAGTCTGTATGGTGATGTATAGAGCATCATTGTGTTTCTTACCGTCTTCTGGTAAATCCACATCAGAAAATCTGATACTCAATGCCTTGGTTGATTGGGTCAAAGTGGCCACCAAAGGAATGATGTCACCACTATCCACCAGATCCTGGATGCGATTTTTCAGTGTCCAGCAAGCATCTGTTTTATGCCCATTCCCTTGATGGTATTCACAATATTCATTGACCTTATAACTGGAAGGTAATGGGTTTGGAGGAGGTCTTGGATCCAAAGGCTTCAAATATTTCCCTTCCACAGCCTTTTTAAACACCAAATGAAGGGGTACTCCCAGGTCAGTATATTGCCTTCTCGGCTGATTTCTCGGCCCAAGATTGCCCACACGTAAAGGATTTGCAGGGGCAATATTGGCCACTTGATTGACCTTGCTTGAGGAAGGAGCTTGGCTTTGTTTCTTATATTTCGATGCAGCCCCCTCATCCACTATTTTACCCAACTGTATCAAATCTTCTACCTTGGTTGCAGTCGCAATGAGTGATTTGAAAGTAGGTAGATATTGGGTTTGCAGTTGAGCCTGATATGTAGGTCTTAAATTCCTGATTATGATATCAATCTGCTCTTGTTCTGAAGGGCGATTGATCATCTGGGCGGCTTTTGCCCTCCACCTCGTAAGGAACAAGGAGAAGGGTTCATTGTTGTTCTGCTTGGTAGTCTCAAGTTCCCTTCTGGTGACATCCACCTCAATATTATAGTGGTACTGAGAGTTAAATGCATTGCAGATGTCTTCCCATGTCTTAATCTTGGAATGGTCTAGACTCACAAACCATTTAAGGGCAGCCCCAGTCAGGGATTGTTGGAAGAGTTGAGCAAAGAGCTCATCATTTAAACCCCAAGGACTTAAGGCTCCCACATACATTTTCAGGTGAGTTTTAGGGCAAGTGGTCCCATCAAATCTGTCCATCCCAGGCATCTTGAATTTTGGAGGCAATCTGGCTTGGGGAAACAAGGATAAGGAATCCATGTCTACCACCTCTTTGTGAGTTTTCATGGCAGTGATTGACCTCTCAAGCAATTCAAGTTTCCTTTTCAGTTCATCTGTTTCATTCTTGGAGGGTGGATCCTCCAAATTGATGACAGGGGTATTAATTTGAGCAGTCACGGGGGTACTAGTTTGCCCCACAATGGGTTCCTTCCCCAAATTTCCAGGAATAGGGACTGTCTTTGGTGCTCCTTCTAATTCAGCCAGGATGGCTACCCTTTGGGCGGCTAAAGCTTCATCAATTTTTTCTTGCATTCTAGCTTCAATTTCCTTAACCTGACCATCCAGCAAAGCCTTAATCTGTTCAATTGTGGCCATTTCAGTAATTGGAGCAGTTGGTGAAGTTGGGGTTGTAGAATTTGTAGGGGATAGCACAGTTGGTATTGGTGTGTCTGGTGTAGGTGAAGGCACACGGACAGTGGGTACCTGCAAAGGTTAAGGGCAAGAGATCAGGGTGGTGTGTAGGGTAGGAAAACTCTTGGTCCACTTATGTACATCAAAATTTTCTCCCAAAACAATGTTGTTATGTTGCATGAATGCACCTCATCACATCACAATTCATTTTAATGGAATGTGGCACTATCATTGGGTACATACAACCTAAGGGAAGGTTCTATTGTTATGTGAAAATAGAGAATCGGCTTATCATAGGGACCCTTGAGTCTTGAGTAAGATATACCTAACCACATGTGAAACAAGGAGTTTCGCGTGGGTCCAACAGTACGATTACTCATAGGCCACTCCAAAAGGATTGGAAAGGTTTGCGACAACAGGGAGGACGCTTTGGCTGTCCGCCGGCATAATCAAGGAGACCTGCCGGTTAGCGCTACTTGCTATCCAGACTCAGAACTTTGAACAGAAAGAGAAGAAATTCATTTGAAAACAATTTTTTATGCAATGGAGGAAAAGGATTCCCCCATATATGCAAGAGAAAAAGATTCTCTGAATGACAAAACAAATGCACAATTTATCAAATAAGGGACCATTAAAGGAAAAAGATTCATTTTGTCAACTTTCAATCCAACATCCTTAAAGAAAGGATATATAATGCTAGAGTACCCTGCAAAATGAATAAAAATACCCTAAAGAAGGGCAAATCAGTTAAACGAATAATAATAACAGTCTACTATAATTCCATAAATCATTATTATTATCATTTTTTATTATTATTTTTTTTGTAATGTATAGCATTATTTTATTTATTATTTTTTTTTATGGTCCCCAGGAAGATTTTTTTTTTTCAATTTTCAGTACTAATGTCTTTAAAGAAAAGACAACCATTGCTAAGGTACCCTGCCAAAATAAATAAAAATACCCTAAAGAAGGGCCAGTTAGTCAAATAAACAATAGTAGTCCACTAGGATCACATAAATCATTTTTATGTTCCCCAGTGGAGTAGCCAATCTGTGAACCTCGGTTTTCCGCCCGAAAAGGATCCGAACAAAAGTTCACTCGTTGTCAGGAGTCGCCACTCAGTTTATTTTGTTCGAAGGGAAAAACTAAGAAAACCCCTTGTTTGACTCCAATAACTTGTCCAATGTAAAGGTTTCTAGTCTGCGAACCCAAGGAGGATTCGGGGACTATGTCATGCATTTGACTAACTTGACAATAAAAAGAAGTAAATATAAAAAGGATGAAGAAAAGAAAAAAGGACTGATTGTTGGTAAGTTGTGGACTTGCTATTTGGGATGAATCCCAAATATGCCTACATACTCCCGTTTGAATGGGAGATCAAAGCCCATGTAGTTCGGAAAAGCTTATTTAAAGGCGATGAAAATTATGCTTCATGCATGTGTGTGTGTATGCTTCGTGCATTTTTCAGGCATTTTGCCAGAGTTGTGAGTTTTAGCACTTAGTGCAAAAATTGTATAATTTCGGGTACTTAGTACCAAAAGAGTTTGATTTAGGCTTCATGCCAAAAGTTCATTTTAATAGTGCCGTTTAGGTACTTAGTACCAAAGAGATGCAATTTAGGCTCCGTGCCAAAAAGGTTGATTTTATTTACGGCTTAATGCCGAAAGGGTGATTGATTAGTCCATTAGGCCCTCAGACCTAAAAAGATTAGGTCTTTGACCGAGAAGAAATTAAGAAGAAGATTAGAATGCTTATGATATGCTCGAATTGACCAAAGATGAATTATGATATTACCTTGATTAGAATTTTTCCACTTCTAAGTTCCAGATCTTGTTTCCTTACTCTTTTGAGTATGATTCTTGCTTTCTACAACACAATATTAGAAATTCTTAAGCATAAAAATTTCGTCAGCATCTGGGCGTAGGAAGTCCAAAAGTTTTTCTTTTTGAAAATCTGAAGCCTATTTATAGGCAAAATCGAGCTGCACGGCGGTTGGGCCGCTGTCCTGGCCCACCGCGACTGGCGCTACTTCTGCTAAAACTGACTTTCCGGGAGCCACGGGCCTCCAAAAATTATTCCGAGACCATATCCATGATCCTTGCGTCGCACCGGACATTTCAAGTACCATGAAGACATACTTTCGTTGGACTTTTACCGTTGTCCCCCGGTCCGGCCTGGTCTGAGGAAATTGGCTTTTCGAGCCTCAAAATTCGAGTGTTCACAGCAATGTGTGTTGTTATGTTTATATCAATGATGATGTGTATATATGAATAATGTGAATGACATGATGATGCAAATGATTGTGTATATGAAAGATTGAAATGTTATGATGTGAATTGAGATGAAATGGAATATAAAGCCATTGTAATTGGCTATGTTAATTCATTTGAGAATGAAATTGATAACAAATTAATGAATGAGTTGTGTGGCTAATGTGTTATTCTATTTTCAGAGTTTGTTGTTGGTGGCATGCCTAAAGATAGTAACAATCTCTTGAAGTTAGGTTGGGCTTGATCCTTGAAGCCAAGTTGGGTTGAAGTTTAACATGTTTTACTCCCCTTGAAGCTTGGTTGGGTCTAGTCCTTGAAGCCTAATTGAGATGTTACAACCCTTGAAGCTAGGTTGGGTTTGGTTCTTGAAGCCAAGTTGGGTTGAGACTTAGCATGCTTTGTTCCCCTTGAAGCTTGGTTGAACCTAATCCTTGAAGCCTAGTTGGGTATATGTGATAATGATAAATGTGATAGAACCAAAGCATTAACTCTGAAAATTGAACGGCATATTAGTGTGTTTTGGGCCCATGCTTGTCTTTGTTTATATGTGATTCATTGATGGCAAAATAATTCAATAATGAAATTCATGAAAGGACTTTGAGATGTGATATGCTTATATGATTATGATTTGTGAAAGGCAAAGGTTTGCTGTTAGCTTTTCACTTATGATGTTGATATTAATGGAATGTGTGACATTGCATAGCATACAAGCATAATGTTAGCATGTTTTGTACTACTAAGCCCTTGGCTTAGCGCGATAGTGTTGATCGCGCAGGTGATAGAGTTGATAGAGTTGAACCCGAGAGTTCTTCGAGACCAAGTGAGAGTAGACATTGAAGAGTTGAATTTGGGACTTAAAGGTCAGAGAAGATTTGCCAATCATGTATAACTCTTTTAATATTTTGTAAAGTATTGTTTATAATGTGAATATATGTACATTGTAAATATAAATATTTTAATGTTTTCCCTATATTTATATAGTTCTAAATTCTGCTGCGTATTAAGTATATGTATATACATATATATATATATCTATTTTGTTTTATATTACAGGTTAATCACTTATTTTTCTTTTATGTATAATGAGAAAGATTATAGTATCATTGGAAATGTTTTGAATGTTAAGAAAATCCGTAGCATTCCTATATTCGATGCATGTATACTACATTGTGGTGTATGTAGTGTGCATGTATTGGATGTGGGGGTGTTACATTTCCAAATGCTATGTGCACAAGTAAGATGTTGGACTCTTCCACCTTCTTCTTTTGATATTGAATTCATCAAGATAGAGGTTGCCCTATTATTCTTGAAATGAGCTTTCACACTTTCAATTGACCATTGTGCTTTTGGAAGAGGAACTTTGACAGCATCAACTTTATGAGTAGGAGGTTTCCACTCATTCTCAACATAATCCCAAAGTTCAACTCTTTCACTATCAAGAGTAAAATTTTGTTGTTTGACAGGATTTTCTATGCCCATGTTGTCCTATCCTACGGTCGCACAGCTCGGTGCGCAATCACATGGTGTAATATTACCATTTAATTTGAATTTCCTCATCCACATGTTCGGTTATAATTGGTCCAAAGTGTTTAGCACTAAGATTCAAATATATTGAACTTGTACGATTGCTCGACTATGTTGGCTGGTTACACAAGAGTTTTGAGTATTGAGGAAGCACCACACGAGCTGACCGCTATCTCTTTTGCCACTTTTGAGTTTTTGGATCATGGAACTGTGCGGTCGTTTAGACCTTAAGTGCAGTCGCATGTCGACCTTGCATCCTGACTCCCCCGCACACTAAAATCACAAACCTCTCTGGAAGTTCATGAGTTAAGCACGGCATATCGTGCAGTCCCTCAATGCTCGGGCGAGGTCGCATGCCTACCGAGCATCCTAACTTCACCATAAACTAAAACCACATACTTCTCTATAAATTTTATGGATTTTAGCTCTGTATGGTTATGTGGTCACTCGGTTACTAGGGCAGTTGCACATCTAGCTCGCATTCTAGCCTCACCGCTCAACATGCCTGCCATTCATTCTGTGAAGTTTGGTTTTCTTGACTAGCTGCTTGGTGCAGTCGCTTGGTGGCTCAAGTAGTTGCACAAGGCTAGAGTTTCATGCCTATAATAATAAACTTGTTTGAAATCATTAGTACATATCAATTTAATTGACAACGATCAAAATAGAGTTTAATTGTCCAACAGTACATTTCATATTTTGGTGAAAAATTACTCTGATAAATGAAGAAATGACACGTGAAATGATCATTAAAAGAGCAAAACTAAAATTCAAAAAGGGAAACTATCACTACTCTCAAGGCCGCCATCCCAACAGTCACAGGCTGGCAAAGGATGGGTAAAACTTCTCTAACTGAGCACTAACATTTGACCATTGATGAATTTTCAAATGGAGTGACTGTCCTTGACCAACATATGACCATCCAACATAGCTGGGCAACCATCCTCTATCCTTGGATGACCACTACCTAAAGGAAATTCATTATAATTGTAAAAGCTAGAAAATTAAAATAAAAACATTACCTATAACGGCTAGTTAGACCAAATTGACTATAAAGACCTTAAGAAACCTCTTGTTTGAAAGTAATTTTGTGATTGATATAGCCAAGGCAAACTACTTTCAATTTGTTATATTACATTAACATTTGTATTGATTGAGAGTTGGGTGCGAGCTTCAAAACACCATTGTAAGTTGAGTATTAGCTTTGAAACACTTAGGTTTTAGAGTGAGCCTTGAGAAAACTCTTGTAAGGATTAGGAGGATTAGACTTAAACCTTATAAAAGTTGGGAGTTAGCTTGTGAAAACACTAAGTTAGAGTCGATCTTATAAAAATTCAAGATTAGTGGAACCTTAACAAGTTGTTAAGGAAGTGGATGTAGGATTGAGGTAATCCAAACCACTACAAACTCCTTATATTCATTCTTCTCTACTTTACTTCATCTTCATCTTGATCTTCTTATTGTTGCTCAAAATTTTAATTTATCATCACTACTCAAATCAACCAATTCACCTTCCCTCCCCCCCCCCCCCCCTCTCTTAGTTGCTAGTTTGGGACAACACATGTGAACACCTTCTCATATTTTTTGAGTATTATTTCAAATTTCTCTCTCCCTCTTTAGGGGAAATATCCGATGTAATGCATATCATAAGTTCAATGAATTCATATTCATGAAATTTATATTAAAAATGCTTATGTGATCAAGCATATGAATGCTTTCATCAAAAGACACACCACACAAGTAAGCAAAATCAGCATTTATATCTTTAACCTTAACATCATACACATTATCAGTTTCATACAACTCAAAGAAAAACACATCATGAAATTTACTTGGGTCTGTTGAGATGTGGATATTATCAATATCATCAAGAATCATGGTTGGGAAATCTTTTGGTAGCTTATCATTATTGGTTGCAGGTGCTTTCATCTTGTCTTTCTGACGAGCCAACTCTTCATCTTCTTTGATCTTTAAGGCCTTGATATTTAAGGCTACATTTGCAAATATTTTAAATCTCGAGAGCGTCCTCCCATCCATCTCCATAGGCTTTACCTCACTGTAAAAAGATCTTTTTCCTTCCTAAGATCCCGCGAATGTGGGCATTTTTTGCTCCATTTTCCATCTCTTATTTCCTTCCTCTTTCTTGTAGCCTAATCCTTCTCTTATTTTTTCAGTAGAGGGATCTATATGCCGAGGACTTCCTTGTTCATTCTTCCCCAACCCTTTCCCTGCTATGTGGTTAAACTTCATCATTGTATCCAGGGTGATATTGCCTATGAACAACCCTTCACCATTTGGCTCCTTTATAATGGGAGCAAACATGGGTTGAAATCCGGTCAAGGGCTATGCTGCAAATAGGGCATTCACTGTCTCAAATTGGGCTACTTCTATAGTGATTACCCCACATGGGATCTTGATTCTCTAATGCAAGGTGGAAGGGACTCCTCCCAACTCGTAAGCCTGTAATAAGGATGTCCAGCATAATCGACTCCACCATAGAATTGATCTCCCATATCATGACTAGGATCTTGAATGTCCCTATTGCTTCTTTTAGTGTTATCATATGCTCGAATGGTTAGATTTGTCTCTTACAGATCTTTCTCACTTAAACCAAACTAGGGGAGCACTCCAAGAGGGCATACATTGATGGTAGACCCATCATCTACCATAATATAGGATGTGGCTTTATAAAATAGCTTGATTGTGATGAACAAAGGGCAATTATGATCTCGCCCTTCCACGGGCATCTCTTTATCATAAAAAGTAATATTTTCTTTAGGGGAGAACCAATAAGATTTTTCTGCCTCCCTATTTACATAATTCACTAACCCTCCTACTGATATGAAGGGATCAATAGGCATTTTCGCTACTATATGAGCTAAAGCCTCTCCGTGTTCCTTAGATTGTACTAAAATATCCCAAATAGTCATCTGAGTTTAGGACCTCTTCAGCTGATCCTCCATGGCTTGCTCCTAAGGGTTAGTCTCATTATAGTCATCCCATCCGTGTCTATAATGTTTAAAATTTTAAATAGTGAACTTTTAACTAATATTGATAATTGATAGTGTATAGTGATAAAATTGACTTGGATAAATGCTATAAGTAGAAATAGTAAATAGTAGATCTTTAAATTTACTGAAGAAATTATTTTGATGATTTTACGAGACTACAATCGAATTAGAATTAAAGGTTAAGAGTAAGGGTGCATTATAATTATAGTAGGCATGCCCTCACTCAATCAAACTCTAGAAAGTATGTAAAGTGGAAAATAGAAACTTCTCATTTCTTCTTTCATCTTCATCCACGCCAATCACCACCACTTCCATCATCTTTCTCATTTTATTCATCTTTCTTTCTTCAAATTAAATAAAATCAAGAGTAGATATCATGTAATTATAAGTTTTTAGAAAAATAATCTCGAAAAGGTGGGATTATCAACAAGTGATCAAAGACAAAGAGGAAAAAGAGAGGGGAAGAGGGATTTTGAAGAGGTGTGTGCTTATGTATTATAAATTGCAAATATTAATTTTTCTGTGAGTTTTAATGATTAAATTAGTTGATTGAGTCATCTAAAATGAGATATTTCTTAATATTGGATAAATAAATTGTTGCATGACATATGCAGGAATTGAAGTTGTTGATATTGTTTTTATTAATTTTGAGTAATGATTATGAAAGTTTTTTATTAGATTAATTGTTAAAGACCTAATTAATTGAAAAATAGATGAAATATTTGATATGAACCATTTTATGTCAAAAAGATTGGTTTTGATTAATTTTTTTCATAAATATTGAATATGTCTATGTTTATGGAGTTAAGTGTACAAAATATGCATTTTTGGGATGCCACGGGTGTGGCTTAAAGGTGCCATAGGTGTGGTATTAAAGTCAGGACTACTGAAGGAAGAATTACTCTGAAGGCTGACCCAAAACCAATGTCATGGGTGTAACACCCTTATACCCTATATACATAAAATATATACACTCTATATATATAATACATATATAAAATACAATAATGTTATAAATATACTCATTAGAAATTTTACCAAAATTACCAAAAAAATAATTTATTTCTTAAATTATTATTTTATTGAGTAAACCAATGTACACATTAATAATTAAATATTTAAAAAAATAGTTATTAATGAAAATCTCTGAAAAAAAAATTTTGCCAGAATTTTATCTATAATTTTAGTATTTCCAAATATCAAATACTCAACCTGCAGTTTGAAAAACACTCCCAAAAATATTATTCATCCGTTTTCATTCTTCCAACCAATAACATCAAGAAATTTCACAATCATATCTACAAAATACTTTAAATACTTATACAATACTTTTACAAAAACATAGTTACAAAATATACTTATAACATCTTACAATGTACATTTTGCATATATAATGTTATTTTCAATCATGATTTTTATACAAAATCCAAGCTCTATAGTTCAAAAATAAATACACAAATACAACACTATTAATATTGGTCTAGTAGCATTCACATCTTCAAGTCTCAATTACTCACCGGCTCACCCTGGTCTGCACCTCTTATACCTACGCGATACACTCTACCACGCTAAGCTCGAAAGCTTAGTGGTATATATATATATATTCTTTTATAAAATAACAATACAAATTAAATCCACATTTATTATTCTTTTTCTTAAATTATAGCTTTATATTATTTTTATAAAACTTTTGTTAACTTTTATTCCATACCTAATATATAAATCATATCATCAATTCCTTAAATACAACACTTTCACATACTCATTGGCTTAATTTTCCTATTTAATCACCAAGTCCGATGCACATATTATCAATTTTATGACCCAACTTTGCTCAAGTCATCTTAGTTTTTAGACCTAGCTCTACTCAGACCTATCAGCAAGTGTGATAAGTGCACAATTGATGATATTTTATCCATATTTCTTAATATGATTATTATCCAATTGAGTTTAATTTTTTTGTTCAAGTGCTTTTTAGGGTTAATTTCAGGAATTCTCTATATTTTGAGGCTTATGGTCATTTCAGAGGAATTACGAATGAAAGTAGAAGAAAAGAGCAAAATTCATCAATGGACACGTCCATGGACATGGGCGTGTCAATGGACGTGCCCTTGATACTGCATACAGAAGCATTAACATGCCCAGTGACATGGGCGTGTCACCGAGCGCGCCTATTGCAATGATTCACAGTAGCTGTGACACGCCCAGTGATATGGGCGTGTCACTGGATGTGCCTTATATTCAAAATCCCAGTGGCAATGACACGTCCAGTGACATGGGCGTGTCAGGCGAAAATATCTGTACTTTAAAAGCTGAGCTGAAACACGAATTAAGGATGTGATTTTCATATTTTACAACCTAGAGCCGACTTCTAAAGCAAGGAGGAGAGTTTTGGAGCTGAGATTGAAGGTGAAGACATATTCTAAACAAGATCTAAACCAAGATTCAAGGATTCAAGTGAAGATATATGAATTATTCGCCATGGATTGTTTGGATTCTTTTTCTTATTTCTCTTGTTCTGGTTTTCTGATTTTGAACATGAACTAACTCATTCTTTATCTAGATATTGATGAACCCTAGTTTTATTGTATGGATTGAATAATTTTATTTAATTAAATCATGTGATTGAGTTGTTTTATTCTTATGATGCTTAATAATTTATTTCCAATTGATAATAGCATGCTTATTGATTGGTTGCAATTTTTATATTATTGACTTGAGAAAGCTTGATATGAATTGAATACTCATAAGGATTGAGAATTGATTGGAGCACTAGAGATAGACTTACAAGATCCTTTGGTTTATAATTTCTTATTCTTAATGCAAGATCTATTTAATTATGTTTGAAAAGAGATTCCAACATTCAACTTAGTGATTAGAGATTAATTCACTTGAGAAAGGCTTTAGTCTAATTTAGAGGAATACTAATTCAACTCTATTATTTGGTTTAATTGAATTGATTTTCATAAATATTGTAACACCCCTATATCCCGTATATGTACAAAGCATGCTTATACGATCGTATTATACGTATACTGAATATAGAAATGACACACATTAAAAATACACAAATCATATTTAAAGTAAAACTAAAAATTTAAGAAATACCAAATAAAGAGAAATGAAAATCATAAGACACAATAGATAAAAACATTTGTTTATTTCGCAACGGAAGTTTCATCCAAAACTTACAAATATAATTACATTAAACCTCAAAAATTTCAAAATATAAAATATATACATGATTGGCAGCTTGACTCTCTGATCTTTAAGCTTTAATCCAACTCTTCACAATCAAAACAACCTCAACTAGGTCTAGAGGAATTCTCCGTCTCAACTCTATCACCTCTATCACCTGCGTGATGAATCATAATCGCGCTGAGCCAACAACTCAGTAGTACAAACCATAATGTTATGATGCTTAATCAATAACAATGATATACAATCAAACAATAAAGATCATACTCAATATACAATATTTCATGAATATTACATTATTTCATCACATTATAACTTCATTCATAACATCAACATGACATAGACACCTATGGGCCCAACAAGTGTTTAATACGATATTCAGAATTCAGAGTTACTGCTTTGGTTCATAATCACAATAATCAAGCCCATAGGCAACATATATATACGTCCCTATCCATGGATAGTGTAACAGACCCAGTCTCTTGGACCATCAACTCAACAAATCGAGGAGATCCTCAACCCGACAAGACTGTTACCAATCATATATCTCATAATCACAATTCTCATAATGTAACAGACCCAGTCTCTTGGACCTCAATTCAACTCAAATTGAAGAGATCCTCAACCCGGCAAGACTGTTACTATTCATAATTTCATAGGCATGCCACCCAAATCCAGAACTCTGAAACTGAATAACATATTAAACATACAATTATATCATTATTCTCTTTCTCAATTTGTATCTCAATATCAATTAGGCAATCATGCCTCAACACTTTCATTTGTATAACCATAGCCACTCACAATGGCTTCTCATCACATTTACATCATCATGTCTCAATTATCTCATTTCACATTATACATAAAGTACATTTCACAAGATGCACAATGTGCAAAACGTAACATTAGTCACATATAATAATAATGTCATATCAAATGAATGTATGCAACAATGCAAGGTTTGTACTTACCTCAATAACAATTCACACAACTCTAAACACTTCTCTTTTCCAAGATTCTTTTACTTCTTAGATCAATGACAAATCACTTTCTTCAAGACCTAATCCAAAAATAATAACATACACTTGCTTAGGGATACACATGAGATAATCAAATTAAGAGTTAACTAGGGCAAACCCTAAACATGACACGCTCAACCACACGAGCGTGTCCCTGATCGTGCTCTAACTCCACAACACAGAAGCTTTTACACCATTTTCTAATCAATCTCCTAGCTGCAACAACTGAAACAAACAAGGATTCTAACTGTCCCTGCTCACTAGATACTATCACATCTCTACCATCATCAGTTCTCAAGGTAACAACTTTCTTTTGACAGTCTACCACAGCTCCATGTCTAGATAACCAGTCCATGCCTAGGATCAAGTCATATTCCTTAAAAGGCATTTCAATTAAATCTCCAAGGAACTCCTCACCTTGCACCACTACTGCACTGTCTCGATGCAACTTACTAACAATCACACTATGCCCTAAAGGATTTGTCACCAATACATCAAATCCTAGGGATTCAAAATGCAATTCAGACACAGGAAAAACAGATGCACTAATATATGAATGTGTAGATCCTGAATCAATCAAAGCAAGTACTGAAATACCAAATAAAGAGAAAGTACTAGCTATGACTGCCGAAGCATCTGGCTGCCTCTGCATCACATAAACTCGTTGAGAAGGCCCAGCCTCATCTGGTCTAGTATCCCTGGATAAAGATCCTCTCTGACTATACCCAAGTCTACCTCCTCTACTAAAACTTCTGCCCCCTCGACCACCTCTGACACTAGGTCGAGAAACTACAGAATCAGCTGACCTCTGTTCTCGCATCTCTGGACACTCTCCAATAAAATGATCCGGAGATCCACATCTAAAGCACACAGCTGGTCCACTATTCCTCCAACAAGCACCCCTATGTGTTCCACCACACTGAGCACACACAAGTGGAGTGGATCTCTGAACTACCGGAGTAGGAGCACTCGCTACTGAAGCTATAGGTCTCGATCTCTGTCTCTGAAACTGAACCGACCTACCAGCCTGTCTCTGACTCTGACTGATTTTGGGAACAAAACTTCCCCTACCTCTCTTCACAGAAGAAGACCCTGCCTCAAACTGGGGTCTACCAACCCTGATCTCTTCCTCAGAAGCAGCTGCTGCAATATTCTGAGCTCTTTCCACACTCCTAGCTGCTGCAACCAGTTGGGAAAATTCTTGGTATCTAGAACCAGCCACAAGACACATAATTGAGGGTCTCAATCCCTCCTCAAACCTTCTACACCTGTCAATCTCGTCAGAAATAATTCCCCCGGCGTAGTGGCTCAACCGGATAAATTCTAACTCATACTACGTCACAGACCGGTGATCTTGCCTCAAGGTCAGAAACTCCATCTTCTTCACATCTTTATACTCCCTTGGAGTATACTTCAATTCAAACTCTCTTAGAAAATCAGCATAGGACAAGGTAGGTGGATCATCCATAGCATGAGGCACTGTCCTCCACCAGTCGTATGCATCCTTCTGCAACAATGATCTTGCATAATTAAATTTTTCCTCTGGAGTGGCTTGCAACTGAACAAATATTCTCTGTACTTTATCTAGCCACTGCTCAGCTACAGCTGGATCAATAATACCCAAGAAATCTTCTGCTCCATACTTCCGTAATTTGTCATAATGCCTCACTGATACCAAAGGCGGTGGGGGTAGTGGCGGTTGCACTGGTGCTGGCCTCAAAGCCTCTACCACCTGCCTAAGCCAAACTGGTGGAACCTCCTCACCAGCTGGTCTCACCGACACAGAAGCTGGTACCTCTCCAGCACCATCCACTCTAACTCCCTCTCTAACCTCATCAGGAGCTACACTCTCCGCACTACCCTCTACTGACTGACGTAAGTGAGAATCCATCACAACCTATATCTGCAAACACAGCATAATACATCTCATTAAAGATCAGAGACTGCCAATACCAAACATGTATGTTATTCAAAAACTAATTTTTAAAGTCAAAATATTCTTTTTCTTTCATTTTACCTAGGTTGAGAATCTCAAACCAGGCTCTGATACCAAAACAATTGTTGTAACACCCCCACACCCAATACATACACACTACATACACCACAATGTAGTATACATGTATCGAATATAGGAATGCTACGGATTTTCTTAACATTCAAAACATTTTAAACTTGATACAATACCCTTATCGTTATATATTATAGAAAAGTAAATCATTTACTTATAAACAAAACATATTAGATATATATACATACATTTAAATATTACGCAGCGGAATATAGAAAACATTTACATATATGAAAGCATTTGAATACGTATTTACAATTATACATATATTTACATTATAAACCATATTTACAAAATATAAAAGAGTTATACATGATTGGCAATTCTTCTCTGATCTTTAAGTTCCCAAAATCAACTCTTCAACGTCTACTTTCACTCGGTCTCGAAGAGCTCTCGGGTTCAACTCTATCACCTGCGCGATTAAACACTATCTCGCTAAGCCAAGGGCTTAGTAAGACAATTCATGCTAATGTTATGCTTTAGTGCAATGCAATGTTTCACATTTGTATTAATAAATCAACATCAATGATACACACACAATTAGTAAAGATCATACTCAACAAACAATATTCCGTGAATAGTCTGTTTCATCATATAAGTAATATTAACATTTCATTACATTAGAACAACATTTATGTTATACATAAAACCTAGACACCTATGGGCCCATCAAGTACTTAATACGATATTCAGAATTCAGAGTTACTGCTTTGGTTCATAAACACCATTATCAAGCCCGTAGGCAACATATACATATATATATATATCTCTATCCATGGATAGCGTAACAGACCCGGTCTCTTGGATCATCAACTCATCTAACTCGAGGATATCCTCAACCCGGCAAGACTGTTACAAATCAAATATCTCATAATATCAATTATCATAGTGTAACAGACCCAGTCTCTTGGACCTCAATTCAACTCAATTTGAAGAGATCCTCAACCCGGCAAGACTGTTACCTTTCATTAAATAGGCATGCCTCCAAAAACCAGAACTCTGAAACTGAATATCATATTAAGCATACACTTATTTCATTATTCTCTTTATCAAACTCTTTCTCAATCTTTCTCATCAATTAGGCAAACATGCCATACATCATTCAATTATATCATCATAGCCAATCACAATGGCTCTATATTCCATTTCATCTCAATTCACAACATAACATTTCAATCTTTCATAAACACATTCATTTGCATCATCATGTCATTCACATTATTCATATATATATATATCATCATTGATATAAACATAACAATACACATTGCTCAAATAAATTAACAATGTAATAATGCCACATTTGAACTTACACACAATCATATAGGTTTTGTACTTACCTCAAAAACAAATCACACCACTCTTAACACTTCCTTGTTCAAGATCCTTCTACCTCTTAAATCAATGATTAATCACTATCTTCAAGACCTAAATCAAAAGTAATAGCATATACTTGTTTAGGGATACACAAGAGATAATCCAATTAGGAATTAATTAGGGCAAACCCTAACCCTGACACGCTCACCCACACGGGCGTGTCCATGACTGTGCCCTAACTCCACAACACAGAAGTATTTACACGCTCAACAACATGGGCGTGTTCCTGGGCGTGTAAATTCTCAAATCTCACAGTAGCTATGACACGCTCAATAACACGGGCGTGCTACTGGTCGTGTCAAACCTACTGCCTCCAACACAATTGACACGCCTAAAGACCCTGGACGTGCTCATGGGCGTGTCCGGCCACAAATCAAGATTCCGACCAAAACAACCAAACACTCAACAAAACACTTTTATCCAACAACATCCACTTCACACCATCTTAACAAAACATACTCAAAACTCATCTAAAACTTGCAACACACCAAAACAAGCCAAACACACATCAAGCACAAAACACAAAATCATCTCAAAACCCTCACCACATATACAATATCATCTCTTCCAACCACTTACTCTTTTCTTCAATCCATACTCAACATCCATCATCCAATCACTCAAACACTTCTCACATCTCAAAATCAACCAACACACTCTTAAAAATCTATCAAACTCAAATATCATTTCAATTAAACACAAAGATCACAAGAGAACTTACCAAAGTTATAAGACTTCTTGTATCATCCACTAGATCACTTCAATCTTCCATCAATTTGAGCTTAACACATCAAGATCTTCACTTTGTCTCTTGTTTTCCTTTGTCTATGAAGGAGCCGGCCACACAAAGAAGAAAGAAGAAATGAACCACAAAAATAAAGTCAACTCTTCTTTTAATCTCCACCAAGTGTTCCAATTCAAACAATTACCAAAACACCCTTTTATCATTTGTTCTAGCTTTCTTTTTAATCCAATGCCCTTAATAGTCATTTCACTAATAACCAAATAAATATCTCTACCCCCTTGACTCTTCATTTGACCAATTTATATGTTATATATATCATCATATACACAACATATACCATTCTCTCTAAACCCTATTTTCTTTCCCAATTTCTTTTCTCTTGCAATTAACACATATATACAATCCAATATAACAACAACAACAATAACAATAACATAATCAAAACTTCTAGAGCATATATGAGGATATTACAATTGTAACACCCCTATATCCCGTATACGTACAAAGCATGCTTATACGATCGTATTATACGTATACTGAATATAGAAATGACACACATTAAAAATACACAAATCATATTTAAAGTAAAACTAAAAATTTAAGAAATACCAAATAAAGAGAAATGAAAATCATAAGACACAATAGATAAAAACATTTGTTTATTTCGCAACTGAAGTTTCATCCAAAACTTACAAATATAATTACATTAAACCTCAAAAATTTCAAAATATAAAATATATACATGATTGGCAGCTTGACTCTCTGATCTTTAAGCTTTAATCCAACTCTTCACAATCAAAACAACCTCAACTAGGTCTAGAGGAATTCTCCGTCTCAACTCTATCACCTCTATCACCTGCGCGATGAATCATAATCGCGCTGAGCCAACAACTCAGTAGTACAAACCATAATGTTATGATGCTTAATCAATAACAATGATATACAATCAAACAATAAAGATCATACTCAATATACAATATTTCATGAATATTACATTATTTCATCACATTATAACTTCATTCATAACATCAACATGACATAGACACCTATGGGCCCAACAAGTGTTTAATACGATATTCAGAATTCAGAGTTACTGCTTTGGTTCATAATCACAATAATCAAGCCCGTAGGCAATATATATATACGTCCCTATCCATGGATAGTGTAACAGACCCAGTCTCTTGGACCATCAACTCAACAAATCGAGGAGATCCTCAACCCGGCAAGACTGTTACCAATCATATATCTCATAATCACAATTCTCATAATGTAACAGACCCAGTCTCTTGGACCTCAATTCAACTCAAATTGAAGAGATCCTCAACCCGGCAAGACTGTTACTATTCATAATTTCATAGGCATGCCACCCAAATCCAGAACTCTGAAACTGAATAACATATTAAACATACAATTATATCATTATTCTCTTTCTCAATTTGTATCTCAATATCAATTAGGCAATCATGCCTCAACACTTTCATTTGTATAACCATAGCCACTCACAATGGCTTCTCATCACATTTACATCATCATGTCTCAATTATCTCATTTCACATTATACATAAAGTACATTTCACAAGATGCACAATGTGCAAAACGTAACATTATTCACATATAATAATAATGTCATATCAAATGAATGTATGCAACAATGCAAGGTTTGTACTTACCTCAATAACAATTCACACAACTCTAAACACTTCTCTTTTCCAAGATTCTTTTACTTCTTAGATCAATGACAAATCACTTTCTTCAAGATATCCAAAAATAATAACATACACTTGCTTAGGGATACACATGAGATAATCAAATTAAGAGTTAATTAGGGAAAACCCTAAACATGACACGCTCAACCACACGGGCGTGTCCCTGACCGTGCCCTAACTCCACAACACAGAAGCTTTTACACGCTCAGAACCACGGGCATGTCACTGGGCGTGTAATACATTCTGCCTCTCTACAAAATACCAACACGTCCAACAACGTGAGCGTGCTAATGGCCGTGTAAACTCTCCAATCTCACAGTAGCTATGACACGCTCGATAACACGGGCGTGTTACTGGTCGTGTCAAACCTACTGCCTCCAACACAATTGACACGCCTAAGACTCTGGACGTGTTCCCGGGCGTGTCAGACCAAAAACTCATATTCCGGCCAAATAACAAAATACCCAACAAAACACTTCTATCCACCCACATCCACTTCAAACAAACTTCACTACACACACCCAAAAACCATTTCAATACTTACAACAATACCAAAACAAGCCAAAACACACATCAAACACAAATCACAAACATCATCAAAACCCTAAACACCACTACAACACCATCTCTTTTAACATACTACACTTTTCTTCAATCCATCCTCAAAATCCATAATCAATTTACTCAAACACTCTTAAATACATCAAAATCAAACAACACACTCTTAAATCATCTATTAATTTCACAACACAACTTCAAATAAGCAAAGATATCAAAAGAGAACTTACCAAAGTTATAAAACTTCTTGAATCACCAACTTGATCACTTAGATCTTCCTTCAATTTGAGCTTAGAACATCAAAATCCTCTCTTGTCCACTTGTTTTCCCTTGTCTATGGAGGAGCCGGCCATAACAAAAAGAAAAGAAGAAAAGAACAATGAAGAAACAAAGTCAACTCCTCTTTAAATCTCCACCAAGTATTTCATCATGAGCAATTTCCTAAACACCCTTTTGCCATTTGTTTTGTTTTCTTTTAAAACACTTGTCCTCTTTAGTCATTTCACAAATCCCAAATTAAAATATCTTCTTCCCTTGACCACTCTTTTGACTTGCAAATATGTTATATATATATATATCATATAAACAACATATACACTTCTCTCTATATACTCTTTCTTTTTAAACAATACCTAAACATTCTCTTTTCCATTTCTTTTCTTATCAACATAACATATACACATAATTCAAACAAACAACAATTATATCCAAACTTCTAGGGCACACATTGGGATATTACAATTTTCCCCCTCTAAAAAGAAATTTCGTCCTCGAAATTACCTGATATCAAGCCCGAAACAACTAAGGATACTGATCTCGCATGGTTTGTTCACTTTCCCAAGTTGCCTCTTCTCTTCCATGATTCTTCCATAGAACCTTCACCAAAGGCACTTTCTTATTCCTCAATTCTTTCACATCACGTGCCAAAATAGCAATTGGTTCTTCTTCAAATGTCAGATCTGGACTCACTTCGATAGATTCAATTGGCAAAACATGAGATGGATCCGACCTGTATCTCCTCAACATAGAAACATGAAATACATTATGGATCCTGTTCAACTCAGGTGGCAAAGCAAGCCGATAAGCAACTGGCCCAACTCTTTCTAAAACTTCATACGGTCCAATGAAACGAGGACTCAATTTCCCTTTCCGACCAAACCTCAAAATCTTCTTCCAAGGAGACACTTTCAAAAATACCTTATCTCCCACATTATACTCAATGTCTCTCCTCTTCAAATCTGAATAAGACTTCTGTCGGTCTGAAGCTGTTTTCAATCTATCTCGAATCATCTTCACTTTTTCCTCAGTTTCTTTAACCAAATCAAGACCAATTATCTTACCTTCCCCAAGCTCATTCCAACATAGAGGTGTCCTACACCGTCTACCATACAATGCTTCGAATGGTGCCATACCAATGCTGGATTGAAGATTGTTATTGTAAGCAAATTCCATAAGTGGTAAGAATCTATCCCAACCTCCAGAGAAATCAATGACACAGCTTCTCAACATATCCTCGATAATCTGTATCACTCTCTCTGACTGCCCATCTGTCTGCGGATGGAAAGCAGTACTGAAGTGTAATCGAGAACCCAAAGCACCATGTAAACTCTTCCAAAACCTTGAAGTAAACCGGGGATCTCGATCATACACTACAGAAATTGGGATACCATGTAACTTCACAATCTCATGGATAATCTTATAGGCATGCCACCACACAGAACTCTAAAAATTGAATAATATACTAAGCAACATACAAATAGTACATATTTTCATAACCAACTTTCTTATCACATTGCCTTTTCTCATCTTTCTCATTCATAGCAGTGTCAAATCACTTTAATACTTTATATCTTATTACTTAATCACAATATATGTCATTTAGCATTACAATCATATCACTCAAATATTTTTGGGTTATTTTCACATAAATCACATAAACCATATTCCATTGATTTTAGCCATTAACAATGGCTTTTCACAATGTACATAATGCATACTCATCAATTCACATGTCATATCATGAAGTATATGAATGTTCAAATAGTCAAGTACCTTAACACATTTTCTATCTAAAATGTGTTAAGCCAAATTAAATGCAAATACATTTAAATTATCAAAAGTATGTACATACCTCAATTTAACACTCAAACCCAAACTATCCCTTTAACTTCCACTTCCAAAATGCCCTTCAATACTAAGGTTGGGCAAATTGCTTCCAGTTAATGCCTATTCAAAATGTGGGTAAATAAAATTATTTAAAATCACATTTTAAGGCATTTCAAATATAAAATCCTAATTAAGCATCATTCCAAACACTTTTCCAAATTTTATCTTTCCTTATTTAACTTTAGAATTCCATTCCATCACATTTTAATTGGTGTTTTAAGTTTATTTTTATCATTAAAAATATATTAGAACATGTTTTAACCAATTAGATCTAATAAATACTTATTCTTTAACAAAATCCTAAAATGTGCCCTAAGCCTCTTCATTACAAATCTTTATTCCAACCCATTCTAAATGTTAATTTAAACCCATTTCTATAATTAAAATCATTTAATAACGTGATTTATTCATTAAAATCAAAAAAACACCATACTTTAAAAATTCTCTTCCAAAACCCTAAATATACACTACTTCTCCTAAACTTCATCTAAACTTAATCAAATCCATCATTTGACTTTAAAATCCTTATTTAAGCATCAAAACAACATCTTTTGAATCCATTTGAACAATTAAAACATATGATTGAAAATTTTCAAAATACACACAACCCTAAAATCATCTTCTTCATTCAAAGTCAACCCAAACTTAATCTTTTCTCCTATCTAAATTAAAAAGTATTATATACTAATCAAAATAATATCATACATACCCATTCAAGCAGTTAAATCATACTTATACAAAAACTCAAACTTCACATATTCATAGTTTTTCATAAAACTTGAAAATTTTGTAAGAAAGCTTACCAATTGATGGAGAAACTTCCAATTCTTTTGTCGAACCTTGAAAATCCTTTCAAGTGTTGGTGCATGGAAGAAGAAAAACATTCCTTTCTCATCCATGGAGGTTCGGCCCCTTGAAGAAGAAGAAGAAGAAGAAGAAGAAGATGTAAATTTTGATATTTTCTTTTTCTTTCCACTTTTAATTCAAGGCCATATATTTATATTATTTTAATATTTTAATTAATTAATTATTTATTTATTTTAAAAATAATAATTTTTGTCTTCCATTCATAAATAATTTATTTTTAAATTATTTAATTAATTTTAATTTTACAAAACATATTTATAATTTTGTCGTTTGACCATTTGACTTTCTTCTTTAATGTTGACTTTTGTATATGTTATATATATTTCATATATTTTTTATATATACACTTTACTTTCTCACTTCTAATTCTTTAATTTTTTATTTAAATTTTTTATTTAATTCAGTTAATTAAATTTTTAAAAATTACGGATGTTGCACATTTTATTACATTCTCATTTTACATAATCATTTACATCATTTCTCATTTCTATTATGTCATATTATCTCATTTCAGCATATTCAATCATACTTTCATAATGCAAATACTCATTTAATCTTAATATTTTTCTATATTTCTTAAGTGATCAACTTACTCATGATCACTTCCATACTTCATTTCATTATATAACGTAAATGTGACTCCTTTACACATTTTAATACCTTTCACAAGGATATACCTATTATATATCACATTACATATTCATTTACCATTTCTATTTTAATATTTCTCATATCATCTCCTTATGTTCATATATCATTCATTTATCATTCATTTTCCATATTTATCACGTGATCATCATATGCTATGATCACTTTCTTATTGTATTTTTATATTTCTCATTTAATTTGTCAATTCCTTATTATTACACAATTAATTTTCACTTTTAGATTACATTTATCAATTTTATCACAATCATTTATTTTTTTCATATTTTTCTTATTTTTCAAATTTTTAACTATTTTCACATTTTTATATTTATTTCCAACATTCCATATTTTATCCTTTTTCATATTTTTTTGTTCTTAAAATTTCATATCCATGAGTCACATTCACTATGTGACTCATTTTCCACTTTTATATAAAAGCTATAAGTGTGTCCACATTGGATAACACACCGCATATATAGATATATCCATATTTGATTATTGCCAATGTGACACCCAACACATAGCTACGCTACCAGGCATAGATTATGTGCAAAACCATGTTTTGCAATAACATTATACATTCACAATGCTCGCTTACATTTAATGAAAATATAATATTTAGTAATATGTACTAACCTTATTTCTTTTCCAAGCTACACTTAAACTTCTCTTCTTTTACCACTTTAACCTACACATGCATAATTCAACAAATAAGCAACATTAATCATTTAAAGTCACTTACATGCTCATTGATTAACAAATTACCATTATTTATTCAATTCTCATCAAAACCTCATTAATGCTCTAATTTCACCCTTCATTACTTTATTTAAACTTCATTCTACCAATCTCATTTTCAACATTTAATCTTAAAAATATTACTTATACATTAATATAACACTAAAACAATTCACTTTCACAATTATAGAAACCTCCTTCAAAAATTCAAATTTCACATAATACAAACATCACCATGAACTTCACCAAAACTTATCCATATCACATTTCCAACCTTAAAATCATATCATTTACATTAAAACAACATTAATCCATCTTATTTTAACAATTAACATCATCCATATTAGAAACACAAATTTTACATAACCAAACCTTAAATCCCAACTTTATCAGAATCATTACATATATATTGAAATAACATTAAATTCATCCATTCCAATAATTATCTTCATCCATATTGAAAACCCTAATTACACATAATCATTCAAAAACCATAATTTCATAAACTTTATTCTTTTAAACTAATCAACTATCAATTCATCATATTCTCACCATTTTAACATCATTTCTATTTATTTTAGCAATTTAACACACTTTCTCTCACTAACCCCAATTATACATAATCATAAAACTATAGATAATAAGCTTAAGATAGAAGTACTTGAATCCTTTGATAATTCCTTCAAAACTACTTTAAATCCTCTTAGATCCTTGTAGTATTTAATATGTAGAATAATTCAAACTCTCCTCACCCTCTCAAGGTTCACGTTGAAGAAGAAGAAATCTTTCTTTATTTCCCATACTTATCCTTTATATTATATATATATATATATAACAATTTTCACCAATAATATTTCTCCTCTCTTTGACTTTTTCTCTTCTTCTTCTTCTTCTTCTTCTTCTATTATTATTATTATTATTATTATTATTATTATTATTATTATTATTATTATTATTATTATTATTATTATTATCAACTTTTTCTACACTAATTTATACTTCATGTATATGTATTGTATATCTTATGTATATTATATCTTATACATTTAGTTTATATTTCACATGCATTTCAAGTATATATAATATATATATTACGTCTATTATACATTTAATTATTTATTTAATTTACTTTTAATCTTCACTAAGCACTTCTTCCTTATTTTAACTTTCTTTTCTTTCTTATGTATTTATTTATTTATCATATTATATCATAAATTATACATATATATATACCATTTATGGGTTACATATATTCTATGTATATGTATATGTCATATATATGTTATTTATATGTTACATATACTTTTATGTGCATGTTTATGTAATGTACATATATATTATGTATATGTAATATATATTTAATATATACATTTACCCATATGTATATATATATATATCATGTGTACCTTATGTACACTACAAGCATACCATATACATATAAATATATATCTAGTATATAATATATATATACATATAACCAACATACATAATATAATATATATATATACCATGTATACACTAGGTATACATTAGGTATATACAACTCCTATACCTCTAAAATATTTATTTAATTTCTCCAAGATCACGGATATTAAAACGGGCATAGCAACTGAGTGCCACGGTCGTGGGATTGAAAGTGAGGTTATTTATTTAAAAATTTTGATGAAATAGAGTTGTTCTGAATGCCACGGTCGTGGTCCTTAAATGCCATGACCGTGGGGGTGGTCTAGGGTATTTGGCAGCTTCCTTTTATATCCCACGAGTGTGGGGTTGAGATATCATGATCGTGGGGGTACCGAGATGATATTTTTGGCATATATTTTTTTACATATGGGCCTAGTATGAGACTTATGTATTTATGTTTCTTACCATTGTGTTAAAAATTCATGTATATATGTGTTAAAATTATGAAAAAGTGTAATGAACTTTGAATATATGACAATTATGTGTAATACTAAATGTTGATCAAAGTCTTATTCTATTAACATGATATATATAATTCATTATTAACTAAAAACTAATGAATTGCCCAAATCATACTAATTTTAGATCTAACGTGGGATTGAATGGCTAGTCAGAGGGTGGATATACATTGTGATAGTGGCACTCCATGCTATTAATGGACATATTGTGTCATCAGTGACAGTGGGCATATTTGTCATTATACATTCTTGAGATTGAACATTAAATTGCCAACGGTGACCCGTTATCCAAACCTATTATTTGAGTTCAGTGTGAATGGACAAATTTAAAGAAGTTATCTATATTGAAAAATATGTTAAGTGATTGTTGTTAAACTAACCAAACTCTGGATTTAATCATGTTAAGTATTTCATGCTCCAGTGAATTTATTAATTTCTTATTTAATGTTCTAAAGTGATAATTTCTATTGATTCTAAATTTGTTTATATATAGTTATCTTTCCTTCAAATTTATTGCATATTATAAATACATAAGTACCACTAAGCTTTGCTTAACGTGTTAAAATTATTTTTTGATGCACAGATCAAATCAGAAGAGTTGAGCCTGCGAGTAAGAGATATATATTTCAAATCAACTGCTTCATAAAGGTTCAAAGAATAATATTATAAATATTGTATTTTGTATAGTTCAAATAAAAAAACTTTATAATTTGTTTGACAGCCGTACATATTTGTGAGTTGTGAAAGAATTATAATAATAGGCATAATGTAATATAATAAGGGTTTTGAAATATTAAATGTACGTATGTATATATATGTATGTAATGCGGGCATTACCATGGTACTTCTCTTGAAAGACTAATATATTATATGAATGTATTTTGGTATTATATATATAATCCTTATAGTCTAGTTGAGTGCTTAAGTGAGATCTCCTATATAGTTAAGTATATAGACTATGTAGGGGGGTGTTACAGTGTCCCCATTGCCCTTTTGTATTGGAGGACTCTCCCACTTTCTCCTTTCCCTTATCTTTCCTACTCCCAGCTTGGAAGGGTTTTGCACTATAATCCTTCTTAGACCTGGTGAAATTTATCACTCATGGCTCGTGATGGTTAGCTCAAGAAAGATCAACCCAAAAGGCTTGGTTTCTCTCACATTGGTGGATTTCCTGCTAATCTATTTTCTTCTCCTCATCCTCTGCTTCTTCATCTGAGGAAGGGGACCACAAGTTTTTCACTGACATAATGAACCTAGGTTTTGTTGGCTTGGGGGTTTCTTCCTCATATGACAAATCCCAAAATGAGGCCATCACAAATGCCTTGCTCAAGCCAAAGTCGATCATATAGGTAGTTAGGGGGAGTGTGTTGTTGTATTTTGGGCAGTGGGTTATGTATGGTGCTGGGCTTGGTTGGTTAAGGTATTTTGCCTCTATCAATTAAGTCTTGTATCTCATGCTTCAGACATATGCATCGATCGATATCATGGCCATAGGTTTGGTGGAAGTGAAAAAAAAGCTTTACTGTTGAAATTGGCTAGCAATGGGTCTAGTAGTTGTGAATTCCCTAATTTTGCACCTAATTTAGAAATTAGATATTTAAATTTAAAAAATTAATTTGTCATAAAACAAATTGATTTTTGCTATTTTCTAAAAATAAATTATTTATTTAAAATAAAAAAAGCTGGTTGTGCTAGCTGGTATCACGTGGTGCCACCAAATCTCGTATGCTCAGTGTACTACAGAGTCACGCCACACATGGCCCAGTCGCGACACATGCGGCCCGGTTGAGGTGCATGCGGCCCAAAACTATTTTTCATCCCTTATAGAGGTCCCTCTTTTTAGTTTTTTGGACAACAAAAATCTACCAAATTGATTTTTTTTGACACTTTAAACTTAAATTAATTTTACTATTTGATTTATTTCCTCAACCAATTTATATCTATTATACTCTTTTACTTAATTAATTATATAATCAATTCCTGAACTGGACAAGTGGAGTTACAAAAGCACTTTAACCATACATTAACAGGATAAAAAGTTAAAGATATTTATTTCATCTCATTTATTTCGATTCGGTAATTAAATTAATTAAAATTGATTAATTAAATAGTTTATAATTACAGACATAAGCTACTTACGACTCTAATTTTTAGATAAATATAAAATTAATTTATTTATTATAATATGTTTCTTACTAAATAAATTTATAATAAATATATTTTAATAAATGAAAGAAAGATCATTCAAGAATCACCTTTTTACAGTAACTATAATTAGTATTTTTCCTTTTTAAGTATGAAAATATTTTGCCGATATTCCATCATCAAATGACTTCAGCAACAGATTTTATGCTTTTTAGTCCATCGCAAAACTGTAATTTTCTTTTTTTCTGTGAATAGACATATATATACCATACTAGATCATATATGATATTGGTGAATGGATTTGATTCGGTCGGGTGTCTCACGTTTAGCGTGTAAACTAACCCATCAATTCCATTCCACTTTACCTAACCCATTTGCCACATGCTTCTTCCCAAAACAAAACAGTAAATGGAGCATAAACAATCCAGGTTCGTTGTACCCAATATATATATATATATTTGTATTTGTATATGTATGTATGGATATATATACATATAAACCAAAATTTTAAAATTTACAAACCCCACTCATAATTATAAGGTTCTGATTGTGAAGAAAATATAAAATGGCGATTTTAGAAGTTTCCATACTTAATCCGAAGATTTCACCACCAAATACTTATGGTTCGGTGGTTGTTGGCGGCACTTTCGGTCGATTACACGACGGCCATCGCCTTTTCCTCAAGGTATCTCTCTAGTACGAAATCAAAATTCAACTTTTTTCTAAGTTCATTTATTTGGAAAAAGGTTTTGATGATATGATTATAATATTAGGCATCATCTGAATTGGCTAGAGATCGAATTGTTATTGGAGTTTTTGACGGTCCTATGTTAACTAACAAGCAGGTTAGTTTATTATTCAATTAAATTCTCGTTTATTTCTAATTATACCAATTATTAAGTTGTTTTGGTGATTTTCTTTTTTAATAAGGATATAAACTTGTAATGAGTGTTAAAGGATATGAATCCACATAGAATAAACATAAAATGTTGCATGAACTTACATATAGACGAGCTTTTCAATCTCAATTGTTAGCTTTTAAGAGCTTTTGAGGAATGATATTCCCATGTTGAAAATAAGAGAGAAGGAAATAAGAATTCAATGAGCCTAGCACCTTAAAAAGCTGCAAAAATTTTATGGAAAAGAAATTTTACTGTATGTTTTCTTAACTCGTGTTACTGACATCATATACTGAGTTCCAAATTTAAGTTGAATCAAGACCTATCTTGTTGTGACCCTATTAAAATTGCAGTATTCAACAATCTCAAATTCTTCTAATGTTAATTTCTCTGAAAATTTAAGTTGCTTTTGCTGTGATTTTTATTAAACTGACATATATTAATTATTATATGCCTACCTTTCTTGTCCTTTTTGGCTAATAGCAAGAGTGAATTGCATGATGAATTCTTAAGGCTGCTATTAATTCAGTGTTATATGCAACATTTGCTAGCAAACCCTTTAAAGCAACGATTCAAATATGCTTTTTTCTAATAATAGTGATTTATATTGATTAAAGATTTCTGCTTCTGCAGTTTGCTGAATTGATACAGCCCGTGCAGGAAATAATGCGCAATGTTGAAAGTTACATCAAGGTATTTAGTGAATACATGATTTTTTTTTCTCCAAAATCAAATGCCTTATTGCATTTTTGTTCTTTTCAAATTGCTGGCAAGGTTTTATAAACTAGCCAAAAAGTTGATTTCCTACAATAGTATTGCGTCAAGGGCTACATAGATATGTTAATCTGTTGTGAATCTTTTGTCTTCCATTATGCCTTCTCATGATGTCTTAGTTTTCAGCCTGTTGACCCTCTCCTTGTGTCTGAGAGAATGATGTATAATTTAATAATGGACAGAAGCGATTGCTTGTGTTTTGTTTTTTATGTAAACTGAAGTTGGTGATAGACCAAAGTGGTTTCCTTTGGCATGGTTTGTATCTCGACAAACATTTTTTGGCCCATTTTCTATTTGGTGAATAATTTTAGCTGTTCTCTTTTAAATCTTTGTGCAGTTTATTAAGCCAGAACTTATAGTGCAAGTTGAACCTATTATTGATCCCTATGGACCTTCAATTGTTGATGAAAATTTGGAGGCTATTGTTGTGAGGTGAGTTATGCTTGTATGCTCTCTTATGTTTTCTCAGTTTTTGTCATCATCATCTTTGTCTTATGTTTATTAGCATGCTACTGTATTTGCTCCTTGTGGTTTTCCTTTCATGTTTATCTGTTGCTTCAGAATTGATGCATGTATTTATTACCTATTCAGCTGCATAAACTATGTGATTATTGCAATAAGCTGCTCAAGTTTCAAGTTTTCTTGTCCATTGTCGTGATCACCTTTGTGCTGTGATTATTAAACCCGGTTGCTGTAAAAGAAAGGAATAAAGCTCTATTATGCAATTTAACTGTTACATACTCAAGAAGAGGGAAAAGGGTATGAAGGTAATTGATTGAGAGTGCGAATGACTGGCTGATGGTAGAGCAATGATTAGGGTATGATGAGTAAGAATAGTATAAAATAGGAGAATAATAGAATGTGAGTCAGCAGAGAATTTGTAGATTCTTCTTACTGACTATTTTGTCATTTAGTAGAATTTTAGCCACAAATTAGGGCTGTACAGATGCAGGAAACTGATGAATGAAATTACTAAGATTTTCTCTCAATTCTGCCTCTGTTCTTCTTCTTCCCCTCATTCTATTTCACTTCTTTCTCTCTTCCTCTCTATTTCTCCCTCTCTTTTCTATATTCTAACTGTGGTTCATTACATTAACTTGCTGTACTGAGCCTGTATTATTTATACTCGCCTAAAAATGTGTCCGAATCATTTTTGAGCTTTGACCAACTGTTGGTTTCGAGACAGCAAGGAGACAGTGCCAGGTGGACTGTGTCAAAAAGAAGAGGGCTGAGAGAGGCCTTCCACTTCTAAAGGTTTGAGTTTCCAATGCAGCTATGAATATGTGAAGATATGCTTTTATTATTGATTGGAATCCATCCTTGTGTCATGGGTCTTGCACAGATTGAAGTTGTAGATCTACTTTCTGAAGAATCTAGTGGAGATAAGCTCATTAAGGAGGCTCGATGCTGACAAGGCTAAAGAACAAGCAGCAACACAAGCAAGAGACGGAATCTCTGATCTCGGATACTAGCTCAGTTCAGCTGTTTAGGAAGCTTTATGCTGGGACGGTCTGGACGTGACGACTTGATCAGAATTGTTCATTTGTAAAAATACAGCAGAGGGTATAGATGTCTACAGCTTTCCTTCCCAAAATGCCAATCGATTATGTTTAACATGGATATGTAAATTTTCCGTGTAATAAAACACAGAATTTTCCTCTCAAAAGTATATAGTTGAAGCAAACTGAACTCTCTTGTGCAAGCAGATGCGACGAACAACAACTTGGTCGGTCCAGCCATCATGAAGGTGATGTTAGACGTGTGTTGTGTGTATTTGAATAGCACAAGGAGACACTGATTGTTACTCATTTAATGTTAAATTTAGGAGCTGTAGACCATCCTATTCGATACCCTGATCCATTGCATAAGCTCACCGTCTCACGCAATTTACAATGTTAGAATTACCTTTGCGTAGACGGGATTCATGTTACAATCAAGCTCCAACAAGGGCTTTGTTTGGAATGAATACTGAAGCTTAAGTGGCAAATTCCATATTATATGCGGCCTACAATATTGTTCTGAATGAATCGATATGTATTACAGCTTTGATTTCTTGATATATTTAAATTCATTGGTGATGCTGTAGTCTTTTCGTTTTTTCTTTTTAAAATTTTGAAGGTCTTATAAGGAGACGTCCTTGATCTCTACGCTGTTGTTGCAGTTTACTTTGTTTCTATTGGCTCCCAAAATAACTATTAACTAGTGAATTACAAATGACAGTGCTCATCGGAGCAATTTTTTTTTTTTCTATTATGTTAGAATGGACAGAGTTGTCTGTACCAAAGGCTATGGTACCCTTCATGGTGCAATTGCGCAAAATGTATACGATTTTGATTTTTGATTCAGTTCTATAGGCGAAGTATACATGGGTTTGAATCCCTTCCCCCAACAACTGTTTCATATTTTTCTTGATTAAGTTAAATATAAACAATACTTAATGGGATAAACCTTCAAATAAGTTTCTGAAATATTATCATTGTACTAACTTAGCTTTTAATATTTTTTAATCAAATATTACTTTTTTTTATTAAAAAATGAATCATTTAAATTAGGTGGCATGATAAGACCTACTTATTTACTTTATTTTTTTTAAATAATTAAAAAAAAATTAAAAATATATTTTCAAGCAATTAAAAAGATTAAAAATATATATTTAAAAAATATTAAAGAATATTTTTTACAAATTATGAAAATATATATTTTATAATATATGTCATATTTTAGAAAACCAAATTACAAATAATAATTTTTTATAATTTTTTTGCATATTATAAAAATACATATGCTGTATTTTAACAAAATTAAAAATACAAATAATATTTTTTTGTTAAAATTATTAATTTCTATATGATAAAAACTTAATTTTCATAATTTTTTATGTAGGATTTCATATTCATTAATTTTTTATTTTTTTTATAAATTTTTAAATTTTGATAAAAGAATATAATTGTTTTCTTTAGTTACAAAATAGAAAAATAATTTTCTGTTTTCCAATATTTTAATTTTAATAAAATTAATTTTTTTTATTTGAAATTTTTTTAATATATTTTATTTTTTTTAATATTTTTAAAAATATATATTTTTAATATTTTCTGTTATTTTCAAATATATTTTTAATTTTTTTAATTTTTTACAATATAATTTAATACTTTTAATTATTAAAAATTATAAAGTGAATGAGTGAGTCTCATAATACCACCTCAATATTTTTAACAACATATTAACTTTTCATATCAGTGAGCAAAATGTTTAACAACATATTAACTTTTCATATCAGTGAGGATTTAAATGACGTATTTTTGATAAAAATCAAAGGCCAAGTCGAGACAATAATAATAGAAACATTTATAAAACTATTCATAAAAATAAACTTTATTTTAAAAATACTAAAAAAAATATTTTTACTTCTTAAAAAGGTTATAGAAAATTTTTAAAAATATATCACTCCCCGCTAAAATAAATTTTTTTTTTCAAAAATACCTTTCTCTCACTATAAATAATACTTTACTTCAATTTTCTTTTTTTTTTTTTCAAACTTCACTACTAAATAAATATATTTTAAAAAAATAATAAAAATTAATATTTTAAATTATATTTTTAGCATACAATATTTATTAATTTTTATAAACAAAAAATTTTAATTTTAATTGCAAATAACAAAAAAATACTCAAAAAATAATATAAAAAAGTAAAATATATAACAATATATAAATAAAAATTGTGAAATTTATTTTTAAATAAATTTTATATATTATACACAAAAAAATTAATTTTGTTATATAAATATTATATAGATATTGTGTCTATATTTTGTATATGTTATTGGTGATATTTGATAGATATTGTGTACATATTATGTATTATATTATGTATATGCAATGTAAATATTGTGTGGAATATATAATTAAAAAATATTAAATAAATTATATAGATATTTAATAATCGTTCTATGTATATTTGACAGATATTTTATAGATATTGTTGTTTGTTGAGTGTATATTATATATTATGTGTATGTTTATTTTTTGTATATATATTAATAATAAAATATTAAAAAAATATTTTTTATAAAAAATATATATATAATAAAAACAAAAAAAATAAAATTCACTGTTGAAAAACTTAAAAATGAAAAAAAAAAGTATGATTTCATGCAAATGAAAAAAATACTTTTAGGACCCAAGATGGGTAGTTCAATTGGTTAACTAGGGCTGAGCAAGAGGATGAATGCGCGAATTCGAATCTCTCTAAATAAATCATTGAGGAGGAATAAGAAACTTTAACATGAGATCTATGCCTCAAACAAGATTAGGCTTATACCTATATGGTTAAATAGATAGGGACGAAGACACATGTGGTGACAAAAAAAACACTTTCAGGTTTGAAAGTTTGAAAAAAGAAAACTAAATGGTATATACGGTGTAGTTTCTCTGTAATTATATTAAATATTTGGTCCACTTAATATTAAATTTATTTTTATATTCAGTAAAAGATTATTTATCCTATTTCAGGAAATTACTTATCTTGGTTTGATGCTAGGATTAGAATCCTTGAACAATGAAGTGAGAATTAATTCTATTTTAAATTCAGATGAGCGAAACCAGGGTTGTTTTAATCAAATTTATCTATGTATATATAAAAAAAAGTGTTGCTTTAAGACAACACCTCACCCTCTATTTTTCTTGTTAGTTGCATGTAAGGACAGTGGCGGAACCATTCAACTAAGAATGGTCAAAATTTTAAAGCTAGCGGTGGAATCAGGATTTAATTGGCATGCAGGCATCCTCCCTCTGTCTCTCCTTTCTCGGATTTGTGACTATTGCCCACCTTTGGCTCCTCCTCTCGTGTTTGCCTTCACGGCTTCACTCGTGAAGAACATAGCTCTGTTCTTCACATTTGATTTTTTTTTTTTTCACTTAATCCTAGCTAAAACATTGTTCGTTATAGCCATAACTTTTATTTTTTTAACCTAAGCCTAGTTGGAATGATGTCCTTCAAACGATTCTTGTTGTACATTCAACTAGCTTACAACATTTTGTATTTATAGATATAGCATTTAATTGTAGAAGGAAAAAATAAAAAACTAAAGGTTATAAGTTTCATTACTAACTATAATATTAAATGAAATATCAAAATTTATGTATGTGATCATAAAAGAGATGCTAGGCATAAGCAGACAAATATCTATTAATCTCTTTGATTTAGTAATTTTGAGTTCACAACCATTTTCATTGTTCTCTTTCTCTTCTTAGACTATCAATTATTATGTTATTTTTTTTTATCAAATGAGTTCATATTATTTTTAAAATTTTAAAAAAAATGCTATTAATGGGACTGAGTTTACAATTTCCATCGTTATCTCTCAATCTAACAAGTTATAAAAATTAAATGTGGTTAGTTTAGGTGTGATCTCAAATTCAACTTATGTTGTGTGATTATAATATTACTGCAAATATCTCTCCATGGTGTTCATTGTATAACGATTTGTAAAAATTATATGATGCTTACTAAATTAATCAATGACTAATCAATTTTTTATTTAACAAGTGAGTGATTGATAATATCATTTAAATTATAAAATTTAAATTTTTAGTATTTAATCATTTTTAAATTATTAAATTATTAAACTATTACTTATTATTTAATATTTCAAATTCAATATTAAAATTTTTAGCTTTTAATTTTCAATTTTACTGAATACAATCTAATATGAAAATTATTTTCATGAAACTAAGTTTCAACTTAGAGCAAAAAATTACTAAAAATAATAATTATATATATATATATATATATATATATAACCAATGAGAATTACATACACAATGGTTTTGTGACGTGCGCTTGTAGGCAGCAGTTTAACTTTAGCATCAAAACCACTAAACTATTACTTCTTCCTAATTTGAAGAGATATCTTATTGTACATAGACCTTCCAGGATACTCCTTAGTTTCGCCCTTATGTATGCAATGACTTTGATTTCTCTGCAATTGAACTTGGAAGTATTTCAAAATCTCTTTATATGATAAAGGAGTAAACTAGATTTTTATCATAGATCAAAGTCAAAAGTTTAAATAAGTTATGAAGTATTATCATCATCTCGACTTAGCTCTTAATATTTTTTTTTAATCAAATATCCTTTTTTTTTTAATAATGAGTCATTCAGACCTTTATAGTTATAAAAAGTTAATTTGTTAAAAATATCGAAGTGGAATTATGAGATCCATTTATTCATTTTATATTTTTAAAATGAAAAAAAAATATTTAAAATATATTTGAAAAACAGTAGAAATTATTTTTAAAAAGATCAAAAATATATATATTTTTTTAAAAAAATGTTAAAAATATATATATATTTGTTGGCTAAATACTTGGATAATAAACTATATTTTGATTTTTAGCAACCAAATTGAAGTTTACTAAAGTTTGGACAAAGTATCTTTGCATTAGGACTTAGAAAAAATTCAAGTTCTCTATTGAACCTAAAAGATGCAACCATCCCCATGTGTGCATGCAACTACACGCTAGAGTACACTAACAACTTTCTCTCACAAATAAGACAGCAGTCAATAAGACACACCACGATTGAGAGCATGCGACTGCGGCCACTGAGCACATGACCATCTCACAAGATGATAAAGAACACTTGAGTTATAGTAAGGTACATGGCTAGAATTGCGACACCTCGTCGGACTGGATTCCGCATTTCATAACCTCCCTTGCCAATGTGCGACCACGAAATTCCACGAAGTACTTGATGAAGATTTTTTCAAAAGGGTTTGCGGCCAAAAAAATGGGAAGTGTCTCGATGCAGCGTAATTCATAAAACCTAAAGAGCATAATTCATAAAGATGGCACAAAAAAGAAAACAACTTGTTAGGTGCCACATATACTAGGCATTAAACTAACCGGTATACATATTTTGAGATATGCGACTGTGCCCAAGCCAATGTTACCATGATTTCAATTTGGCAATTGCATTACAGGGCCAACGACCGCAACCGCAAGATTTTTCTAACGGGCATTAAATGCAAGAGATTTTGGTATGTAAAGAGTTAATCATTTGGTACACAACTCCAGCAACTCTAAAAAGTTATGAGGGCTATAAATAACTCACTAAATACAATTTAATGATATCTTTTAAGTATTCAATAGCAAAGCTCTTGTAATTTTATTTTTCAATTGCATCGTAATCTTTTGACTATATTTTTTCTTAAGTGTTTGAGTATGAGCACTTGAAATACTAGTTTGGTGTGACTTTAGAAATACTTGATTATAAAGTAAATTTGAAAAAACTCTTATAAGGATTATGAGGTAAATACAGTCTCTTGTACAAGTTTGATATAAGTTTGTAAAACACCAAGATAGGATTAAATTTGCGAAAATCTATAAAGATAGTGAAATACTCAACGAATTGGTTGAGAAATGGGCATATGATATACTCATTTGAACCACTATAAAATCTTGGTGTTAACTTTCTTCTCCCTAGCTCTTTTAATTTCCAACAAATTTCAATTTACCCTTCAAACTGAAAAAAAAAATTAATTCACCACTCTCTTGGTAGTCTAAGTGACAATAATTTTTTTATAAAATATATATTTTAAAATCTACATCGTATTTAAAAAAATTTAAATTACAAGTAATAACTTTTTATTGAAATATTAATTTATGTATGTTAAAAAATTAACTTTTATAACTTTTTATTTAAGATTGGATATTTGTTAAATTTATTTTTTATTTTTATAAATTGTTAAATTTGATCCGTAAAATATAATTGTTTTCTTTAGTCTCAGTCCCAAAATAAATAATAATAATTTTTTTTTATTTCCAAGTACTTTTAATTTTAATAAAAATAGACTTTTTTCTTATTTGAAATACTGTCATATATATTAATTTTTAATATATATTACTTTGCTTATTTTTAACTTATTTTAATTTAATTTTTAACTTGATGTTTTTAAAAATATAATTTTTAATATTTTTAATTATTTTAAAAAATATAAAGTGAATAAATATGTCTCATAGTGCCACCTCAAAATTTATAACAATAAATTAACTTTTTATAGCAACAAGAGTTTAAATGGCTATTTTTTACCAAAAGAAGACATTTGGTTCTAAAAAAAAATATTAAGGGCTAAGTTAATACAATGATAATATTTTGGAGGCTTATTTGAACATGTAGCATTTTACCATACTATACAATATGATGAATATTCCTTACTCTTTTAAATCCCAAACTTTTCAAATAAATTAATTTCAAATAAAATTTTAAATTAATTTATTTATAATAAATATAAATTATTTTTGTAAAATAAATAAACAAATAAACTTATTTATTTAAAAATTAATTTATTTAAAAAATTTAACTAATTTAATTAATTTTTAAGTAAATAATTTAATTTTTAAATTAATAAATAAATTTATTTATTTAAAATAACCAATTTATTTATTTACTTTAATAAAAATAATTTATTTAAATGTGCAAGATTTAATTTGAACACGAATTAATGTTTGAAATTTTTAAATAGTAATTTTTTTTAATTATATAGATATTAGACTGTGTATACTATTGAGAGTAATCCGGATATTTAAAATATACGAAAAATAGAATTAGTTAAGTCTTAAAAAGATAAAAGTTAAATCTAAATATGGATTTAAACGGTATTTTTTAAAAAGAATTTTTAAGCTGTAAAACTTTATTAAAATACCTTTTTGACCCTGTAATTGAATTTTTTTTCTCAAATTGGAATAAGAGATATGAATAATAGAGCTTTAAATTAATTTTAAAATTTATTTTTACAGTTTTAAGGAATTAAAAGCCAAATTTAAAAATAATTTAAAAAAGTAGGTATACCAATATTTTGGAGTGAGCACCACACCTTATAAAACCTTAAATAATATATATGTAACCTTAAATAATATATATATATATATATATATATATAAGTGAGTAGAATTTTCTTTCCTCTTTCTCCATCAAGCTCAAATTTATCCTACACCACCATAGCCAAATTTCTTTTTTTTTCATCATCATACCTAGAAATCAAAGAAACTTTATGTATAACTCAAAATATTTGGGATAATTCTTTTGATTAGGTGAGAAACACTAAAATCATCACCAAATAATCAAAAGAAAATTGAGGAAGAGAGAGAAAGTGCTACTTTGTTATGTGGTTTGTGATTGTATATTGATAATTTGTTATTTTTTGGTTTTTCTTTTGATTTTTATTGATTATGTATGTTACTTAAGCTACTTTAATTAAATTTTTGTGATGGAATTAATTAATTGAATTTGTTAAGAGGGAAATTTTGAATATGGAACTAAGTGCAGAGAAAATTGATTAAAGTTCATTTTTGAATACTTTTAAGTGTGTATGTATAGTTTTTAGCTTATGCATAGTTTTTAGCTTAAAACTATGTTTGAAACAACTTTTGATTCATAAAAGAATCAATTTAGTGTTATGGCAAGTTTAGGGTTTAGAATTGGATATGTAACAATTTAGTGAAGAAATTAATTAGAAATTCAGAAATGAGTGGAATTATGTGTATTTTTCTAGTTATTAACCTAAAATTATGCTTAAAACAATTTTTGATCTATAAATGAGTTAATTTATGGTTTTGGCAAATTTAAGGTTTAGAGATAGTTATGGAACTAATTCTTGAAGAAATTGATTTTGAATTCATAATTGATTAAGCTTAAGTATCTTTGTATAGTTTCTAAATAAAAACTAAGCTTAAATAAATTTTTGAACTCTCAAGGTATTGAATTTAACATTATATAAGTCTAGAGTTATGAGAAAGTTTAAGGTTTTTGGAATTAAAGTAATTGTTTATAATGTTTCTGGAGAATATGTTCTAAATAGAATGTTTTTAATTTAATTTATGAAGTATTTCTTTACATGTATAGTTAAAGTGAATTTATTTGACTGATAAAGAAGAAAAGTATAGGAAAGTATATTCTTTTTAAAGAATTATTATTGATTTTAACGCAGTGGCACTATAAATGTGACATTGATTGAAAATGAGAGAGAATTGAATTATCCGAACCATATTGATATTAAAACTAGCTGCTGGATTGAATAGCTAGCCGGAGGGTGAATGTCTATATTATTAGTGAGCATTTTATGCCATCAGTGGACACTTTGTTTTACCAATAATAATGGGTATTCATATCATCAGTAGACACTTTATGTTAGCAGTGATAGTGGGCACCCGTGCCATCAGTAAGCTATTGACCATATTTTTTACAGTCGACATTTACTTATCATTAGTGGCCCGTTATTCAAACCTAGAATTTAAAATTTAGTATGTGAGAACAAAGCAAATAAAATTTACCAAGATAAGAAATTTATACAAAGCGATTAATCATTATTAATTATATTGAACATTGAATTTATTAATGCTATGTTAAGTTAACTTGCATTTAAAAATTTATTTACTTGTCTTATTAATATATTTTAAATTGGCGATATTATTTTGTGTTATATAGTAGTTCAATAATTATTTTCTTATATTATAATTTTTGATAAATTATGAATATACAAACACCACTAAGTATTGCTTAGCGTATTAGATTTTTTTCTGACATAGATTAGACATGCAAGATAGATCCAGCTGAGTGAGCTATAGAAGTTAAAGATTAAGTGCAAACCAAAAAGTAGTTATTGAAGAGTTTTTTATTATGTATTTAATTTTATTCACATAGAAATATTGTAACTATACTGACAGTTGTATAATTATGGTTAACTTAGAGTTTTGTATACTTTGTAAATATAGTTTGGGTGAAAACTTTATAGTAAATTAAATTAGTTATAGAAAATGTTTAATGTGCAAATATATTTGTAACGACCCCACTAGCACAGTCTTACAACTGCTGGTCTATTGGGCCTTTTCTCCCGTAGGTGGACCGAAGTCCCAGCCCTCAACCCAGCAGGCCGTCACAGTACCCGTTCACCTCACGGCTCCCGAGCAGGAATTTGTTAATTTGGCCTCAATGGTACTCGTTCATCTCATGGTTTCCTTTTAAGGGAGGAGGTCATGGGTTCGAATGAGGGAGGAACCTCATTTGAGGCCAAATTAACAAATTCCTACTCGGGAGCCGTGAGGTGAACGGGTACTGTGGCGGCCTGCTGGGTTGAGGGCTAGGACTTCGGTCCACCTACAGGAGAAAAGGCCCAATAGACCAGCTGTTGTAAGACTGTGCTAGTGGGGTCGTTACAGTTAAAAAGGTAAATAAAAATTGAAGGGATTTTAAATGAAAAAGTAGAATATATATATGATATATATGCAAAATATACATAACATATATAAAAGTCAACACTTTTTAAAAGAAAAGGGTATTTTGGTAATTAAATTTTATAAATTCAAAATTAATAAAATAATTCAAAAATAAATTAATTTTGAATGGAAGAGAGAAATTAGGACTTTTAATTTATTAAAAAAATAATTAAATATTAAATTATTTTAATATATATATATATATATATGCGGTTAAAAAAAAAGATGAAAAGGAAAGAATATTTAAAAGTCTTCTTCTTCTTCTCAAGAACGTGGCTTCCATGGATGATTGAAGACTAAGGATTTTTCTTCTTCCATACTCCATAAATTGAAGGAATTAACAAGTTTCAAGTGGATTTTTTGTGATTTCCACCAAAATTAGTAAGTTTCCATCTCTTTTCTTTGAATTCCTTGGAAATTTAGATTATGTGAGAGTTTGGATTTTTATGTAGTATGTTATAATTGTTGGAATTGGTGTGTATGATGTTATTTTGGGTAGTTAACAATGATTCTAAGGTTAGATTGAAGAGATGATGGAGTTTGGTTAAAGAATGGTGAAGAGAGAGAATTTAGGGTTATGGATTTTTGGAGTTTTGAAAACATGAATTTTAATTGTGCAAATTGATTCCAAATGAGTTTTTTGATTCATAAACAAGTATTTTAAAGTCAAATATTGGATTTGGTGGTGTTGGGTTGGAGTTTGAGAATGGAAGTGGAGATTTAGGGTTTTGGAAAAGTGATTTTCCAAAGTGGTTGAATTGTGTGATTTTATTTGTTTAAGCATGTTGTTTAGTGTTAAAAGTGATGAATATAAGCTTGGAATGAGTAATGGATTGTGTTGGAATGGAAAACCTTCAATGGGGGAAGGTTAGGCCATTTTTGAGATTTTGTGTATAAGAGTGTATTTTTATAATGTAAATGATTTAAATGTATTAAAATATGTTTTTAATAATATAAATAAACTTAAAACACTAATTTAATTGTAGTAGAATGGAATTCTAATATTGAAGGAAAAGCTAAATTTTTGGAAATTTGTAGAAGTGATGTGTAATTATGATTTAATGTTGGAAATGCCATTAAATGTGATACTAAATGATTTTTTTGCTATCACATTTGATTTAGGCATTAAGGGAGATTTATTTGCTTCATCCAAGTGGTGAAGGGCAAGTTAGAAAGATTGGATTAAAGGTTGTTTTTAGCTTGCTTTGGGTTCCTAGTGGAGGTATGTACAAACTTTGAATATAATGTTTATATTTGCATAACATTTGGACTTAACACATTTTGGTTGAAAAATGTGTTAAGCTACTTGGTTCATTGATTGTGTATGAATAATATGCTATGACATTTGTAATGTCATATATGTGTTAAATGCATTGTGAAAAGCCATTGATAATGGCTAATTTGTATAACATGTGAAAAATGCATATTATGTGAAAATACCCAAAGTAATTGGGTAATGTGTTGTGAATGCAAAAATGAGATATGTGTAATAATGAAATGAATTGATATTGATAAAAATGAGAAAAGTGAGAAAAATGAGAAAGATGTGAAAAATGAGAAAAAAAAAAGTGAAAATAAGGCAATGTGCCTAGATTGAATATGTGACAAAAAGAAAGAGATTAATAATGAGAAAAAATGAATAAATTGTGTGCCTAGTATGTTATTCAATTTTCAGAGTTCTGGGTTTGGCGGCATGCCTATGATTGCCTACGGGCTATACGCTGGAATGGTGAAAAGACTGGGTCGTAAGCCAGGCCAGCTGATAAATATGATGTTTTTGAGGTGAAAAGACTAGGTCGTAAGCCTCAAAAACTGTAGCAGTCTAGCCGGGTTGAGGACCAAGATACTGGAGCCTAAGGGTCTAGCCGGGTTGAGGTCCAAGAGACTGGGGCTGTTACATTATCCATGGATATATATATTACCTACGGGGCTAGACACATGGTGTCATTATGGACCAAAGCAGTAACTCTGAAATTTGAATAGCATATTAGATCCTTTTTTGGCCCATGCTTGTCTTTGTTTTACTATGAATTATGAATTATGATACAATTGAGTAATATAATGTTATGAGTTGCGCTTATGAATTATTTGAAAAATATAAGAAAGTGGATTGATGTGACATTTATATGCATTGTGCATTTGGTATTGCATTGAGTTATATTATTATTATCAAAGTTTGTACCACTAGGCTTCGGCTTAGCGCGATTGTTTCCATCGTACAGGTGACAGGGTAGACCCTGTAACACCCCCACATCCAATACACGCACGCTACAAACACCACAATGTAATATACATGCACTGAACATAGGGATGCTACGGATTTTATTAACATTCAAAACATTTTAAATGATCCTATAATTTTTCTCATTATACATTATAGAAAATGAGTCATTAACTTATAACATAAAACAAATAGATATATATATATATATATATATATATTTACTTAATACGCAGCTGAATATAGAAAATATTTACATTATAAACAATACTTTACAAAATATAAAAGGGTTATACATGATTGGCAGCTTTCTCTGATCTTTAAGTCCCAAAATCAACTCTTCAATGTCTACTCTCACTCGGTCTCGAAGAGCTCTCGGGTTCAACTCTATCACCTGCGCGATTAACACTATCGCGCTAAGCCAACGGCTTAGTAAGACAAATCATGCTAATGTTAAGCTTTAGTGCAATGCAATGCCACACACCTTATTAATAAACACAACATACTTTTACATTCCATAAACCACAATATATAAAACATATCACATTAAACAAAGACAAACATGGGCCCAAAACACACTAATATGCCATTCTATTTTCAGAGTTAATGCTTTGGTTTTGTTATCACATTTATCAATATCATATACCCAACTAGGCTTCAAGGATTAGGTTCAACCAAGCTTCAAGGGGAACAAAGCATGCTAAGTATCAACCCAACTTGGCTTCAAGAACCAACCCAACCTAGCTTCAAGGGTTGTAACATCTCAATTAGGCTTCAAGGACTAGACCCAACCAAGCTTCAAGGGGAGTAAAACATGTTAAACTTTAACCCAACTTGGCTTCAAGGATCAAATCCAACCTAACTTCAAGAGATTGTTACTATCATTAGGCATGCCACCAACAACAAACTCTGAAAATGGAATAACACATTAGCCACACAATTCATTTATTATTCAATTATCATTTCCATTCTCAATTCTCATCATCATTTAGGCAAACATGCCTTATTTCTTTCAATAGAATCATTCATAAATATCAACATTTCATTCCACATTGTACACAAATTATCAATATTCATATGCATCATCCATATCATCAAATGTAGGTTAAATCTCAACATCATATGAATGTATGCAAGTATGTACTTTGTACTTACCTCAATCACAATTCACACAACAATAATTGTAACACCCCCACATCCAATACACGCACGCTACAAACACCACAATGTAATATACGTGCACTGAACATAGGGATGCTACGGATTTTATTAACATTCAAAACATTTTAAATGATACTATAATTTTTCTCATTATACATTATAGAAAATGAGTCATTAACTTGTAACATAAAACATAGATATATATATATATATATATTTACTTAATACGCAGCGGAATATAGAAAATATTTACATTATAAACAATACTTTACAAAATATAAAAGGGTTATACATGATTGGCAGCTTTCTCTGATCTTTAAGTCCCAAAATCAACTCTTCAATGTCTACTCTCACTCGGTCTCGAAGAGCTCTCGGGTTCAACTCTATCACCTGCGCGATTAACACTATCGCACTAAGCCAACGGCTTAGTAAGACAAATCATGCTAATGTTAAGCTTTAGTGCAATGCAATGCCACACACCTTATTAATAAAAACAACATACTTTTACATTCCATAAACCACAATATATAAAACATATCACATTAAACAAAGACAAACATGGGCCCAAAACACACTAATATGCCATTCTATTTTCAGAGTTATTGCTTTGGTTTTGTTATCACATTTATCAATATCATATACCCAACTAGGCTTCAAGGATTAGGTTCAACCAAGCTTCAAGGGGAACAAAGCATGCTAAGTATCAACCCAACTTGGCTTCAAGAACCAACCCAACCTAGCTTCAAGGGTTGTAACATCTCAATTAGGCTTCAAGGACTAGACCCAACCAAGCTTCAAGGGGAGTAAAACATGTTAAACTTCAACCCAACTTGGCTTCAAGGATCAAATCCAACCTAACTTCAAGAGATTGTTACTATCATTAGGCATGCCACCAACAACAAACTCTGAAAATGAAATAACACATTAGCCACACAATTCATTTATTATTCAATTATCATTTCCATTCTCAATTCTCATCATCATTTAGGCAAACATGCCTTATTTCTTTCAATAGAATCATTCATAAATATCAACATTTCATTCCACATTGTACACAAATTATCAATATTCATATGCATCATCCATATCATCAAATGTAGGTTAAATCTCAACATCATATGAATGTATGCAAGTATGTACTTTGTACTTACCTCAATCACAATTCACACAACCCTAAATACTTTCCGTTTCCAAGATTCTTCACTTCTCAAATCAATGATTACTCACTTGCTTCAAAACCTAATCCAAAAGTAATAACATACACTTGCTTAAAGATACACAAGAGATAATCCAATTAAGAGTTAACTAGGGCAAATCCTAAACTTGACACGCTCACCCACACGGGCTGTTCCTGATCGTGTCCTAACTCCACAACACAGAAGCATTTACACGCTCAACAACACGGGCGTGTTTCTGGGCGTGTAATACTTTCTGCCTCTCAAACATAACAACACGTCCAACATTATGAACGTGCTCCTGGCCGTGTCAATTCTCAAATCTCACAGTGGCTATGACACGCTCAATAACACGGGCGTGTTACTGGTCGTGTCAATCCCACTGCCTCCAACACAATTGACACGCCTAAAAACCCTGGACGTGCTCATGGGCGTGTCCGGCCACAAATCAAGATTCCGGCCAAAATAACCAAACACTCAACAACACACTTCTATTCATTAACATCCTCTTCAAACAATCTTTACAAAACATACCCAAAAATCATCTTAAACTTGCAACAACACCAAAAACAAACCAAAACACACATCAAACACAAAACGCCAAATCATCTCAAAACCCTAAACACAACACAACATCATCTCCTCCAATCAACTTACTCTTAAAATCCAAGATCAAACTAATCAAACACCCTTAAACATATCAAAATCAGGTAACACACTCTTAGATCATCTATCAAATCCAAATATCATATCAAATAAACAAAAAGATCAAAAGAGAACTTACCAAAGTTATAAAACTTCTTGAATCATCAACTTGATCACTTAATCTTCCTTCAATTTGAACTTAACTCTTCAAGATCTTCACTTTGTCTCTTGCTTTCCTTTGTCTATGGAGGAGCCGGCCACACAAAGAAGAAAGAAGAAATGAACCACAAGAAACAAAGTCAACTCTTCTTTTAATCTCCACCAAGTGTTTCAATTAAAGCAATTACCAAAACACCCTTTATCCATTTAATCAACCTCTTGTCTCTTATATGCCCAATTAAGTAATTTCACCTATCACAAATGAAAATATCTTCTTTCCTTGACCACTCTTTTGACCAACTTATATGTTATATATATTATCATATAAGCAACATATACAATTTTCTCTAAACCCTCTTTCTTTCCCAAAACACAAATACATAAACATTCTCTTCCAATTTCTTTTCTTATCACATAACATATACATTCCATTTATGCAAACAAAAACAATATGCAAAACTTCTAGGACATACTTTAGGATATTACAGACCCAGTTGAGCCAGAGAGTTCTTCTAGACCAGGTCAAGTCTAGATTTGTAGTTGAGCTTGTAGAGTTGCTATCGAGATCAGAAACACTGCCAGCAACATGTATATATTTTTATGTTATTGTACATTTTGAGTTTTATGCATAATATATTATGTTTTGAATTTTACGTATTGTATATTATAAAGAATGTTTGGGTCAATGAATTTGAAATGGGAGAGTAAGTGTGTTTTAAATTATATATATCTATATGTATAAATGTTTGAGAAAATTGGTGAAATTGAGAAGTATGGTTGAGAGGGTGATTGGAAATTATTGGGAGTGTTTTCTTTTTGCAGATTGAGTAATTGCTAAATTTTGGGATATCCAAAATACAGACAAAACTCTGGCGAATTTTTCCCAGAGATTTTTACATATATTATTTATTTTGGGTTCTTATAACAAGTAAATAATATTTATATTCTATTTAATTTTTATATATTTAGAATTTGAAATTTTAAGTTGGAAATGTAAAAAAAAAAATTTTGTAAATCCGTCTGTGACATTTTTATACCGTATATGCATATTTTACATATGCTAGAAATATGTTTTGTACGTATATAGGGTATAAGGGTGTTACATTTGTTTTGGTATCAGAGCCTAGCTTTGATTTTCTCGACCTAGGTGGGATGATAGAGAGAGAAAATGGGGGATTTGAAAAATAGTTTTTAATTGTAATACATGCATTGGCAATGGCAGTTTCTGATCTCTGATATAGTATTTTCTGCTTTGTTTGTAGATATAGGTAGTTATGGCGTCTCGGCCGCGTCAGGCTGCTGAGGGTATTGCAGAGAGTGTCGCTCCAGATGAGGGTAGAGATGGAGCTAGAGTTGTATTTGCTGGTGAGGCGTCTGTTTCTGTACCTGTGAGACCAGCAGCTGATGAGGTTCCACCTAGCTGGGTATGGCATATGGTAGAGTTGTTGAGGCAGGCTCCAGTTCCGCAGCCGCCACAGCCACAGCCGCAGTTACCGGTGATGCAGTATGAAAAACTGAGAAAGTATGGGGCTGAGGACTTTGTTGGTACTACAGACCCTGCTATAGCAGAGCAGTGGCTAGACCGGGTTCAGAGGATATTTATTCAGTTACAGGCCAGTCCAGAAGAGAAGTTTGATTATGCCAGATCTCTTCTGCAGAGAGATGCACCAGTTCTGACCTATGATGATTTCTTGCAGGAATTTGAGCAGAAGTATACTCCGAGAGTATAAAGATGCAAAGAAGATAGAGTTCCTGAGTCTGAGATAGGATACTAGGACAGTGACCGAGTATGAGATCGAGTTTATCCGGCTGAGTCACTATGCTGGTGGGATCATTTCTAACGAGTTTGACAGGTGTAGGAGGTTTGAGGAGGGACTGAGACCCTCTATCATGTGCATCATTGCAGGCTCTTGGTATCAGGATTTCTCCCAGTTAGTTGCAGCTGCCAGGAGTATTAAGAGGGCGCAGAATCTTGCAGCAGCTGCCAGGGTTGAGGAGACCAGAGTTAGGAGACCCCAGAGTGAGGCAGGGTCTTCATCAGTGAAGAGAGGCCGAGGGGGACATTTTCAGAGGTTTAGTAGGAGTCAGGGGCAGTTTGGTAGGTCAGTACAATAGCAGAGACAGAGACAAAGACTTGCAATTTCAGTGGCTAGTGCTCTGACCCCAGTGGCTCAGAGACCTACTCCACCTACTTGCGTTCATTGTGGTAGAGTACACAGAGGTGTCTACTGGTGGAGAGGTGCTTCGGGAGTGTGTTTTAGATGTGGGTCATCAGACCATTTTATCAGAGATTGTCCCGAGCCACCAGAGGTTAGGCAGGCAGATACTGCATCTTCTCGACCCGGTGTCAGAGGGGGTCGTGGTGGCAGAGGTTTTAGTAGAGGTGGTCGTCCTGGGTTTAGTCAGAAAGGAGGCTCTACATCCGGAGGCAGTATGCCAGATGAGGCTGGGCCATCTCAGCGGGTTTATGTTTCAGCCGGATGCTTCAGCTGTCATTGCGGGTACATTTTCTTTATTTGATATTTCAGTCCTTGCTCTATTAGATCCTAGATCTACGCATTCATACATAAGTGCATCCATCTTGCCTGTGTCTGAATTGCATTCTGAATCCCTAGGATTTGATGTCTTGGTGACAAATCCTTTAGGGCATAGTGTTGTGGTGAGCAGGGTGCATCGAGATAGTCCAATTGTTGTTCAGGATGAGGAGTTTCTCGATGACCTGATTGAGATGCCTTTTAGGGAATATGATTTGATTTTGGGCATGGATTGGTTATCCAAGCATGGGGCTGTGGTAGACTGTCAGAAGAAATGTGTTACTTTGAGAACATGGGATGGTAGGGATGTTATAGTATCTAGTGAGCAGAGGTGTAATACCCCCATACTCTATATAAGTACTATACATATACCTTGTATACATACAGTACGTATATAAAGTATAAGAATGTCACTTTTCATTTCAGATTAAAAACCTTTACTCTAGTTCCAAACTATAATACATTTTTTTTAAAGAACATTTACAAACTCATTATACTTTTGATGATATTACATATATATAATAATCTTGTTTTTACCAAAATTCACTGATACATATAAATACATTTTTATCAAAATACAACATAATTAAATTATACATGTATGCACTACCTTCTAGTTGGTCTCGAAATACTCTTACCCTTCTCGTGGCATGATGACTTGACTTCAGATCAACCACCTACTCACCGGCACGATTTACACAACCGCGCTAAGCTCGAAAGCTTAGTAGTACAAATAAATATTATAAACACACATTACAGAAAATCATACTCATATATTAAATTCATGTATCATTATTTTCTTATCATGTTTTCACTATTTCAATTACACTTTTTATATGTTTCTACTAATCTCATAATTATATACATATATCATCAGCATAAACCACAATTCCATAACTTATTAGAACATTCATAAAATAATACTCACAATGTCCACATCCATATACATATTACATGTCATATTATACTTTCAGAATCTCATCTTTCAACATAGCTTCTCAGGCTATATTTCTTTTTAATAATTTACTTATGTATTGTAATCATAACATACTTCATAACATTACATTCCATTACTTTATTCAATTATTTCACCATTCATAAATCACATTGAAACAAAGACAAGCATGGGCCCAAAAGACACTAATATGCCATTCAACTTTCAGAGTTAATGTTTTGGTTCAATTATCACATTTATCATTATCATTATCCCAAATAGGCTTCAAGGATTAGGTTCAACTAAGCTTCAAGGGGAACAAAGCATGCTAAGCATCAACCCAACTTGGCTTCAAGAACCAAACCCAACCTAGCTTCAAGGGTTGTAACATCTCAACTAGGCTTCAAGGACTAGAACCAGCCAAGCTTCAAGGGGAGTTAAGCATGCTAAACTTCAACCCAACTTGTCTTCAAGGATCAAGCCCAACCTAGCTTCAAGAGATTGTTACCATTAGGCATGCCACCAACAACAAAACTCTGAAAATGGAATAACATATTAGACACACAATTCATTCATTATTTCATTATCAATTTTATTCTTATTTTCTTATCATCATTTAGGCATCCATGCCTCAATCATCTCATTTGCATCATTATAGCCAACAACAATGGCTTCACATCTCATCAATAGAGTATACATAACCAATTGCATTGGACATATATTTTGAATTCATCATCATCTAGGCAAACATGCCTCATTTATTTCATTTGAATCATTATAATCAATCACAATGGCATCACATCTCATCATATTTCAATTCACATTAAAGTAATTCATCAAAATCAATTGCATTGCACATACCTTTTGAATGATCATCATATCTTTCACATTTCCTATTTCATTTTTCATTACATCATCATATCTTTAGAATCTTCAACATACATTTCACAAATTTCACATTATGCAAAACATAACATTATTAATATGCATCAACAATGCAATAGATTACTTAACACATTTACAATCAAATGTGTTAAGTCTCAAGGTCATATAAAGGTATGCAATAATGTAGGGTTTGTACTTACCTCAAGAGCAACTCACATCAATCTATACACTTCCTCTTCCAAGAATTCTTCACATCTAGGTTAAGGCAACTCAACCTCTTCACAACCTAATCCAAAAGGAAGAATACACACTTACTTACAAATACACATGAATTCCAATACACTTATTCACCTATTAGTCTCATACTAGACCCATAGATCACAAATTACAAACCAAAACCATTATCTAAGTCCCCACGGTCGTGTCCCTCACTTGCCAGGACCGTGGCACTCATTTGCCACTACCGTGGCATCCATTTTGCCTCTGTTTCGAACCAAACTCATGTATTCTGTGTTTTTAAACTTCAATAAACACAAACATATAGAAAAATCCAAGATAATAAGTGATCAAACTCTCAGCATACATCAATTACCAACTAATTTAACACTTATATAACTTCAACATATCTATATACTTCAATCTTTCATTATCATCATTTTGACACACTTACCATATCAAATCTAAACTCAATCAATAGAAATCAATACAAGGAAATGAATACTTACTTGAATATTATGCCAAATCTTCAATATCCACCTTCAATTCTCTCCAAAACCCTTATCAATTTGATGTGTATATAAATAAAATCACATCTCTCTCTCTCTCTCTCTCGTACAAGAAGAAGAAGAAGAAGAAGAAGATCTTTTCTCTTCTTTTTCATACTTATCATATATATATAATAATAATATAATTAAATATTTCTAAAAATCCTCCACCACTACTTTGTCCATCCTTTGACTTTCTTTTCTTCTTTTTATTATTATTATTATTATTAATTAATTATATACACTTACTTTCCCTACACCAATTTATACATTATGTATATGTGATGTATATGTTGGTATATGTATATGCCTTATATATTGTATTTATATTTCTCATATTTTTCAAATACCATATATACATATTATCCTTCATATACATCTATCTCTTATAATATTTCCTTTTAATTAATTTAAAATAATGATTTATCTTCTTTTGACTTCCATCTCTTTGACTTGTATATGTTATATATATATATATCTATATATACAATATATACACTCTCTCTTTACTTCTTTTCTCTTTCCATCAAACATATACATTAAATCCAAATACAACAATAATTCCAAAACTTTTAGGGTAAACTTTGGGATATTACAATTCTCCCCCCTCTAAAAAGAAATTTCGTCCTCGAAATTATCCAGTGCAGTAACAATCCATTCTTATCAAAATACCATCTTAACTTTCATATGAAGTTAATTATATTATTAAGTTATTATGTCATCAAATCACATAACTTCTACTCTCCCCCTTAAAGTCAATCATCTTCTCTAAATTTCATAACTCATCATTATATATATATATATCTTATTACTTCCTCAACAAAGCAATCAAGATAATTCATTATATTCCCAATGACTTTACCTTTATACAGGAATTAGATCATCTTATAATATACTCATACTTCGTCCAATTAATACAGTCAAGATATTTTATCACTTCATCTCTTTATAAATACTCTCTTAACTTTAACCTTAAAAATCATTGTTTGATATCTTAATATTGTTTATCCCGTCATTACAATTACTTTCAAAATAGACATTTATCATACCTTAATTGATAATAACATCCTTTTTTTTTATACTTAATTCCTTCTTTAGCATGCTTCTCACTTAACATAAATATTAGTACAATGCCTTTAAACTTACTTTACAGGTAATCAATCTTTTCCCTTTTATCATCATTTACAACTAATATAACTCAATACATTCATGTCCATTCATTTGTCAGAATATTACATCATATACATTATCATTTAAATTTTATACTCTTAGTACAACTATACATATTAAATCTCAACAATAATTCGCAATCTTAATAGAATCTAGATCAATTGATCTATCTATCACAATATACCCACGTTTCAATCTTGTTCGATTCAAACCAACAATTAACTTATTTAAACTTATCATTAGATTTCACAATACATATATATATGACTTAACTCCATTAGGTCAAACTTATATTCAAATTCTAATCTCTTCAGATCCATTTTTCAGCTTTTTGAGATTATGATTATCAATAACAAATCACTTCAAATTATCTTAGTACAATTTCCATAAAATTCTCATGATTATCTCATACCAAATTTATTACCCATAGTTCACTCACTTAAACCTTAAGTCCATCCACTTATTCACTTTATACCATAAACATATTCAATATAACTTTCAATCACATTTTGTAATTTATCCCATTTAATTTATCCTCACATTTCATACCATTACTATTTTTACAATAATTACCTTTTTATCACATTATCCATAAATCAAAACATTTTCACAGTTCTCTTCTCTTTCCTTACTTTCTATAATTATAAACAAATTTCTAACATAAGATGATAAGGTACAACTTTACCAATCATAACTCTTGACCATGCTTATAGAAACATAATTATCAATCTTACCAAAACTGTACTACAGTCATGTTATCTCAGTCCCAAATCTGTGAATAACAAAACTAACCGGCCAGATATACTAAACAAATCATATGGCCATAGGAGATTAATAGTCACGCCTGTGGCTTATAAATCAATACTGTCCCTCTATTATTCTGCTTCCAACCTTTCCAATTACAATGCTAAGTTGTATCACAAGGATTACATATTCATTCTATAAACTTTTGCTACACCAAGAGTTAACACATTTCAACTTTGTTTCAAACCATCTTGCACTCAATTATATGATCATCATTAGCCTAATTCATGTTTCAACAATATTACTATTAACATCTCTTACATATACATATTCGTTCATATGCAAATCTTACACAATTTCCATTTGTTACTCCATTTCTAATCCATTTACAATCTCTTATTATATACAAATACATAGAACTTTTCCACATGTAGATACTTTGGGACTCAAAATATTATATGATCATCAAGTTTAGTAATCACCATAACAATTTCACTGTCCAGTATTACTCGAGTCCATTTCCACTCTCAATTCCGTCACATAATCTATCTAACTTTGCGCAGGTTAAGACCTAATCTCTCTTAGGTCCACTAATACATGCAATATCATTCTCCATATCACTAAACCAATAGTTATACCACATACACATTCATAAGTCACCTTCATAATGTGACTCACTTTTCACATTTCTTACATATTACAATTACATTCATATCGAAAGACTCATCTCACATATCCTATACATGTATACACATAATCATGCAATTTTATTTAATTTCTCTTTTGCATACAATCTATACAAATTTAATGTTTATTACTTTTCTTTGAACATTATCATTCTCATTCTTTTAACATGACTTAAATTATTCATCAACACAACAAATATATGCATTCTAACCATAATAACACTTCAAATACAAGTCTTAGTCACATTTCTAATGTGACATCTCTCTCACATTTGTTTTTTAAAAACATTTAGTATACCCTTCAGATCTATTTTCATCATTTCCAGTCAAATTACTTAAAGTAACTCATTTTCACTTGCTTATTCATTTTTCCCTTTATTACAAAACAAATTTTCATACCATCAATCACATTACCCAATTCATAGTATTCTCATATGCAATAATATTCCTTCAAATAGCTCATATGTTTAACATACATTAAACTATAGATATCTAAATAATCTTTATCAACATTCCATTAAAACTCTAAATTCTCAAATTACTACCTTACCTAAACTTCAATTTACTCATCTCATTTTTCTTAATATCAACTTTAAAAACATCTTATATATATATATACCACAAAGCAACATCAAAACATATAATTTTCACAATTATTAAAGCTCATTTCAAAAATCCAAATGTCACATATTACCACCATTAACATGAGCTTTAACAACACTTAAGCATATCTCATTTCTAACATTGAAATCACAATGTTTACATTAAAACAACAATATAAGTAACACCATTATATCTTCTTACTTTAACCAACACCATCCCTTTTTAAAACCTGAACTTTACATACCCAAACCTTAATTTGTCACACTTTATCTATACCAATCAACTCACTCAATATTCCACCATACTTTCTTCAATTTAATAATATATCTATCCATTTTAACATTCAAACAATATTTACTTTCTCTAGCAATCCAAACATAAGCTTTATTAGAAAGATATTCAAACTTTAGAGAAATGAGTAATTACTTAAATCTTGATATATATATATATATATATTTTATACTCATTTCCAACATTATTCTCCTATTCATTTCTTTATGACCTTTTTCACAAGCATACTTCCATAATAAAAAATTTCAAAATTTATTTTACTTAAGTAAACTTCAATTCTTTAATTTATCAATTATACTTGTACAAATTTTTCTATGTCATTTCTTTCTCTAGCTTTACTTTCATGTAAAAACTCATTCACACACTATCATCCATCTCATATAATTCAGATATACTACAAATCACATAATGCCACATCCGAGACCAACCTAGGTGTTAATGCATATGCATGTATCACAATTTCACTCTTTTTTTTTTTAAATTTTCCTCTTTTCGTTTTAAATCTACTTAGGCCGAGAATCTCAAACATAAGCTCTGATACCAAAATAATTGTAATACCCCCATACTCTATATAAGTACTATACATATACCTTGTATACATACAGTACGTATATAAAGTATAAGAATGTCACTTTTCATTTCAGATTAAAAACCTTTACTCTAGTTCCAAACTATAATACATTTTATTTAAAGAACATTTACAAACTCATTATACTTTTGATGATATTACATATATATAATAATCTTGTTTTTACAAAAATTCACTGATACATATGAATACATTTTTATCAAAATACAACATAATTAAATTATACATGTATGCACTACCTTCTAGTTGGTCTCGAAATACTCTTACCCTTCTCGTGGCATGATGACTTGACTTCAGATCAACCACCTACTCACCAGCGCAATTTACACAACCGCGCTAAGCTCGAAAGCTTAGTAGTACAAATAAATATTATAAACACACATTACAGAAAATCATACTCATATATTAAATTCATGTATCATTATTTTCTTATCATGTTTTCCCCATTTCAATTACATTTTTTATATGTTTCTACTAATCTCATAATTATATACATATATCATTAGCATAAACCACAATTCCATAACTTATTAGAACATTCATAAAATAATACTCACAATGTCCACATCCATATACATATTACATGTCATATTATACTTTCAGAATCTCATCTTTCAACATAGCTTCTCAGGCCATATTTCTTTTCAATAATTTACTTATGTATTGTAATCATAACATACTTCATAACATTACATTCCATTACTTTATTCAATTATTTCACCATTCATAAATCACATTGAAACAAAGACAAGCATGGGCCCAAAAGACACTAATATGCCATTCAACTTTCAGAGTTAATGTTTTGGTTCAATTATCACATTTATCATTATCATTATCCCAACTAGGCTTCAAGGATTAGGTTCAACCAAGCTTCAAGGGGAACAAAGCATGCTAAGTATCAACCCAACCTGGCTTCAAGAACCAAACCCAACCTAGCTTCAAGGGTTGTAACATCTCAACTAGGCTTCAAGGACTAGAACCAACCAAGCTTCAAGGGGAGTTAAGCATGCTAAACTTCAAGCCAACTTGGCTTCAAGGATCAAGCCCAACCTAGCTTCAAGAGATTGTTACCATTAGGCATGCCACCAACAACAAAACTCTGAAAATGGAATAACATATTAGACACACAATTCATTCATTATTTCATTATCAATTTCATTCTCATTTTCTTATCATCATTTAGGCATCCATGCCTCAATCATCTCATTTGCATCATTATAGCCAACAACAATGGCTTCACATCTCATCAATAGAGTATACATAACCAATTGCATTGGACATATATTTTGAATTCATCATCATCTAGGCAAACATGCCTCATTTATTTCATTTGAATCATTATAATCAATCACAATGGCATCACATCTCATCATATTTCAATTCACATTAAAGTAATTCATCAAAATCAATTGCATTGCACATACCTTTTGAATGATCATCATATCTTTCACATTTCCTATTTCATTTTTCATTACATCATCATATCTTTAGAATCTTCAACATACATTTCACAAATTTCACATTATGCAAAACATAACATTATTAATATGCATCAACAATGCAATAGATTACTTAACACATTTACAATCAAATGTGTTAAGTCTCAAGGTCATATAAAGGTATGCAATAATGTAGGGTTTGTACTTACCTTAAGAGCAACTCACATCAATCTATACACTTCCTCTTCCAAGAATTCTTCACATCTAGGTTAAGGCAACTCAACCTCTTCACAACATAATCCAAAAGGAAAAATACACACTTACTTACAAATACACATGAATTCCAATGCACTTATTCACCTATTAGTCTCATACTAGACCCATAGATCACAAATTACAAACCAAAACCATTATCTAAGTCCCCACGGTCGTGTCCCTCACTTGCCACGACCGTGGCACTCATTTTCCACGAACGTGGCATCCATTTTGCCTCTGTTTCGAACCAAACTCATGTATTCTGTGTTTTTAAACTTCAATAAACACAAACATATAGAAAAATCTAAGATAATAAGTGATCAAACTCTCAACATACATCAATTACCAACTAATTTAACACTTATATAACTTCAACATATCTATATACTTCAATCTTTCATTATCATCATTTTCACACACTTACCATATCAAATCTAAACTCAATCAATAGAAATCAATACAAGGAAATGAATACTTACTTGAGTATTATGCCAAATCTTCAATATCCACCTTCAATTCTCTCCAAAACTCTTATCAATTTGATGTGTATATAAATAAAATCACATCTCTCTCTCTCTCTCTCTCTCTCTCTCTCTCTCTCGTACAAGAAGAAGAAGAAGAAGAAGAAGATCTTTTCTCTTCTTTTTCATACTTATCATATATATATAATAATAATATAATTAAATATTTCTAAAAATCCTCCACCACTACTTTGTCCATCCTTTGACTTTCTTTTCTTCTTTTTATTATTATTATTATTATTAATTAATTATATACACTTACTTTCCCTACACCAATTTATACATTATGTATATGTGATGTATATGTTGGTATATGTATATGCCTTATATATTGTATTTATATTTCCCATATTTTTCAAATACCATATATACATATTATCCTTCATATACATCTATCTCTTATAATATTTCCTTTTAATTAATTTAAAATAATAATTTATCTTCTTTTGACTTCCATCACTTTGACTTGTATATGTTATATATATATATATATCTATATATACAACATATACACTCTCTCTTTACTTCTTTTCTCTTTCCATCAAACATATACATTAAATCCAAATACAACAATAATTTTAAAACTTTTAGGGTATACTTTGGGATATTACAAGAGGTATCTTTCATCTATGTTTGTTTCAGCTGGGAGAATGATTCAGAAGGGATGTGAGGCTTATCGTGCTCATGTTGTAGATACTAGAGTAGTGGGATCCCTGCTTGAAAGTATAACCACAGTTGCCGAGTTTTCAGATGTTTTCCCTGATGAGTTGCCAGGGGTACCTCCTGAGAGAGAAGTGGAATTTGGCATCGATTTGTTGCCTGGTACCACTCCTATCTCTATTACCCCTTATCAGATGGCACCTGCTGAGTTGAGAGAGTTGAAGGTGCAGTTGCAGGAGGTATTGGATAATGGGTTTATCCACCCTAGTGTGTCCCCGTGGGGAGCGCCTGTGTTGTTTATAAAGAAGAAGGATGGCACCATGAGATTGCATATTGATTATAGACAGTTGAATAAGGTGACCATCAAGAACAAGTATCCTTTGCCTCGGATAGATTATCTCTTTGATCAGTTGAAGGGAGCAGTAGTATTCTCTAAGATTGATCTGAGATCAGGGTACCATCAATTGAGAGTCAGAGATGTGGATGTACCCAAGACAACTTTTCATACGAGGTATGGGCATTATGAGTTTCTGATGATGCCCTTTGGATTGACGAATGCACCAGCAGCTTTTATGGATTTGATGAACAGGGTATTCAGACCATATTTAGATCAGTTTGTGGTGGTCTTCATTGATGAATTCTTGGTGTATTCGCGTAATGAGGAGGATCATGATAGACATTTATAGATCATATTGCAGACTCTGAGAGAGAAGCAGTTGTATGCTAAGCTGTCTAAGTGTGAGTTCTAGCTCGATCAGGTAGCTTTTCTTGGTCATATGGTTTCAGCAGAGGGTATTAGAGTTGATCCGAGTAAAATTGAGGCTATCTTGAATTGGAGTCCACCAAAGACTGTGACAGAGGTTAGAAGTTTTCTGGGATTGGCAGGCTATTATCGTCTGTTTGTGAAGGGTTTTTCTATAATAGCTACACCACTCACCAGATTACTTTGGAAAGGAGTTAAATTTGTGTGGACAGATCGGTGTCAGGCGAGTTTTGAGCAGCTGAGGGAGATGTTGACTCAGGCTTCTGTCCTTACCCTACTTGTGGAAGGTAAACCATATGTGATATACAGTGATGCTTCACAAAGTGGTTTAGGTTGTGTTCTGATGTAGGAGGGTAGAGTCATTGCTTATGCCTCTCGACAGTTGAAACCGCATGAGCTAAATTATCCAACGCATGATTTGGAATTAGCAGCAATAGTCTTTGCCTTGAAGATTTGGCGGCATTATTTGTATGGGGAAAAGTGTTTCATTTATACAGATCACAAGAGTTTGAAATACTTAGGTGTTCAGAGAGAGCTGAATCTTCGGCAGAGACGGTGGTTAGAGTTGATTAAAGACTATGACTGTTTGATTGATTATCATCCTGGTAAGGCAAATGTTATTGCTGATGCCTTGAGTCAGAAATCTTTGGCAGGTTTGACTACTTATTCGCTCTAGTTGCTTATTGAGTTGAGAGCATTGCATGCTAGATTTGAGTCTTTTGATGATGGTGCTTTGATGGCTCAGTTGCAGTTGAGGCCAATCTTGTTGGATCATATTAGGGAGGCTCAATTAGCAGATGAGAGAATTCAAAAAATTGTGTTGGTTTGTCAAAAAGGGGAAAGTCGAGACTTTTATGTGAGGGATGATGGCAGTCTATGGTACAGAGATAGATTGTGTATTCCTGATGATGCAGAATTGAAAAGAATGATATTAGAGGAAGCACATCAGTCACTTTTTACTATGCACCCTAGGAGTACCAAGATGTATCAAGACTTGAAGCGACATTATTGGTGGTCAGGTATGAAGAGGAACATAGCAGAGTTTGTACCCAGATGTCTCACTTGCCAGAAAGTGAAGGCTGAGCACCAAGTTCCTTCAGGATTGCTCCAACCTTTATCAGTGCCAGAGTGGAAATGGGAGCGAGTGACAATGGATTTTGTGACTGGACTACCTTTGACTCAGAAGAAGCATGATGCAATCTGGGTGATAGTTGATCGGATGACGAAGACAACTAATTTTCTTCCAGTTCGGATGGATTATTCTCTTGAGAGGTTGGTTGAGCTGTATATCAATGAGATAGTCAGGTTGCATGGAGTCCCAGTTTCTTTGGTGTCGGATCGAGATCCCCGGTTTACTTTGAGGTTTTGGAAGAGTTTGCATAATGCTCTGGGTTCTCAATTGCATTTTAGTACTACTTTCCATCCTCAGACAGATGGACAGTCAGAGAGAGTGATACAGATTTTGGAGGATATGTTGAAGAGTTGTATCATTGATTTTACTGGGAATTGGGACAGAATTTTTGCCATTAATTGAATTTGCTTATAACAATAGTCATCAGTCGAGTATTGGGATGACTCCTTATGAGGCTTTATATAGCAGGAGATGCAGGACACCTTTGTGTTGGGATGAAGTTGGAGAAGGTAAACTGGTTGGTCCCGATTTGATTAAGGAAACAGAGGAGAAGGTGAAGGTGATTCGGGGTCATTTGAAAGCAGCTTCAGGCCGACAGAAATCTTATTCAGATTTAAAGAGAAGAGACATAGAGTTTAGTGTGGGAGATAAAGTGTTTCTGAAGGTGTCTCCATGGAAGAAGATTTTGAGATTTGGCCGCAAAGGGAAGTTGAGTCCTTGTTTCATAGGACCATATGAGGTGTTGGAGAGAGTTGGTCCAGTGGCTTATAGACTAGCTTTGCCGCCTGAGTTGGATCGAATACATAATGTTTTCCATGTCTCGATGCTTCAGAGATATAGGTCTGACCCATCTCATATCTTGTCAGTGGAGTCCATTGAGGTGAGTCCAGATCTGACTTACGAGGAAGAACCAGTGGCGATTTTGGCACGAGAGATTAAAGAATTGATGAATAAGAGGGTGCCACTTGTGAAAGTCCTGTGGAGGAATCATGCCACTGAGGAGACGACATGGGAAAGTGAGCAGGTGATGCAAAGTCAGTTTCCCCATTTGTTCCAGACTTGAGGACAGGTAATTTCGGGGACGAAATTTATTTTAGGGAGAGAGAATTGTAACATCCAAAATTTTTGAAAATTTCTAATTTTTGGAAAATTTGATAAAATAAATTATGATTTAAAAGGATAAATTAAATTAATAGTTTTAAATGAAAAATGAAGGGATTTTAAATGAAAAAGTGGAATATATATATATGATATATATGCAAAATATACATAACATATATAAAAGTCAACACTTTTTAAAAGAAAATGGTATTTTGGTAATTAAATTTTATAAATTCAAAATTAATAAAATAGTTCAAAAACAAATTAATTTTGAATGGAAGAGAGAAATTAGGACTTTTAATTTATTAAAAAAATAATTAAATAATTAAATATTAAATTATTTTAATATATATATATATGTGTGTGTGTGTGGTTAAAAAAAAGATGAAAAGGAAAGAATATTTAAAAGTCTTCTTCTTCTTCTTCTTCTCAAGAATGTGGCTTCCATGAATGATTGAAGACCAAGGATTTTTCTTCTTTCATACTCCATAAATTGAAGGAATTAACAAGTTTCAAGTGGATTTTTGGTGATTTACACCAAAATTAGTAAGTTTCCATCTCTTTTCTTTGAATTCCTTGGAAATTTAGATTATGTGAGAGTTTGGATTTTTATGTAGTATGTTATAATTGTTGGAATTGGTGTGTATGATGTTATTTTGGGTAGTTAACAATGATTCTAAGGTTAGATTGAAGAGATGATGGAGTTTGGTTAAAGAATGGTGAAGAGAGAGAATTTAGGGTTATGGATTTTTGGAGTTTTGAAAACATAAATTTTAATTGTGCAAATTGATTCCAAATGAGTTGTTTTGATTCATAAACAAGTATTTTAAAGTCAAATATTGGATTTGGTGGTGTTGGGTTGGAGTTTGAGAATGGAAGTGGAGATTTAGGGTTTTGGAAAAGTGATTTTCCAAAGTGGTTGAATTGTGTGATTTTATTTGTTTAAGCATGTTGTTTAGTGTTAAAAGTGATGAATATAAGCTTGGAATGAGTAATGGATTGTGTTGGAATGGAAAACCTTCAATGGGGAAAGGTTAGGCCATTTTTGAGATTTTGTGTATAAGAATGTATTTTTATAATGTAAATGATTTAAATGTATTAAAATATGTTTTTAATAATATAAATAAACTTAAAACACTAATTTAATTGTAGTAGAATGGAATTCTAATGTTGAAGTAAGGAAAAGCTAAATTTTTGGAAATTTATAGGAGTGATGTGTAATTATGATTTAATGTTGGAAATGCTATTAAATGTGATACTAAACGATTTTTTTGCTATCACATTTGGTTTAGGCATTGAGGGAGATTTATTTGCTTCATCCAAGTGGTGAAGGGCAAGTTAGAAAGATTGGATTGAAGGTTGTTTTTAGCTTGCTTTGGGTTACTAGTGGAGGTATGTACAAACTTTGAATATAATGTTTATATTTGCATAACATTTGGCCTTAACACATTTTGGTTGAAAAATGTGTTAAGCTACTTGGTTCATTGATTGTGTATGAATAATATGCTATGACATTTGTAATGTCATATATGTGTTAAATGCATTGTGAAAAGCCATTGATAATGGCTAATTTGTGTAACATGTGAAATATGTATATTATTTGAAAATACCCAAAGTAATTGGGTAATGTGTTGTGAATGCAAAAATGAGATATGTGTAATAATGAAATGAATTGATATTGATAAAAATGAGAAAAGTGAGAAAAATGAGAAAGATGTGAAAAATGAGAAAAAATGTGAAAATAAGGCAATGTGTCTAGATTGAATATGTGACAAAAAGAAAGAGATTAATAATGAGAAAAAATGAATAAATTGTGTGCCTAGTATGTTATTCAATTTTCAGAGTTCTGGGTTTGGCAGCATGCCTATGATTGCCTACGGGCTATACGCTGGAATGGTGAAAAGACTGGGTCGTAAGCCAGGCCAGCTGATAAATATGATATTTTTGGGGTGAAAAGACTGGGTCGTAAGCCTCAAAAACTGTAGCAGTCTAGCCGGGTTGAGGACCAAGATACTGGGGCCTAAGGGTCTAGCCGGGTTGAGGTCCAAGAGACTGGGGCTGTTACATTATCCATGGATATATATGTTGCCTATGGGGCTAGACACATGGTGTCATTATGGACCAAAGCAGTAACTCTAAAATTTGAATAGCATATTAGATCCTTTTTGAGCCCATGCTTGTCTTTGTTTTACTGTGAATTATGAATTATGATACAATTGAGTAATATAATATTATGAGTTGCGCTTATGAATTATTTGAAAAATATAAGAAAGTGGATTGATGTGACATTTATATGCATTGTGCATTTGGTATTGCATTGAGTTATATTATTATTATCAAAGTTTGTACCACTAGGCTTCGGCTTAGCGCGGTTGTTTCCATCGCACAGGTGACAAGGTAGACCCAGTTGACCCAGAGAGTTCTTCTAGACCAGGTCAAGTCTAGACTTGTAGTTGAGCTTGTAGAGTTGCTATTGAGATCAGAAACACTACCAGCAAAATGTATATATTTTTATGTTATTGTACATTTTGAGTTTTATGCATAATATATTATGTTTTGAATTTTATGTATTGTATATTATAAAGAATGTTTGGGTCAATGAATTTGAAATGGGAGAGTAAGTGTGTTTTAAATTATATATATCTATATGTATAAATGTTTGAGAAAATTGGTGAAATTGAGAAGTATGGTTGAGAGGGTGATTGGAAATTATTGGGAGTGTTTTCTTTTTGCAGGTTGAGTAATTGCTAAATTTTGAGATATCCAAAATACAGACAAAACTCTGGCGAATTTTTCCCAGAGATTTTTATATATTATTTATTTTGGGTTCTTATAACAAGTAAATAATATTTATATTCTATTTAATTTTTATATATTTAGAATTTGAAATTTTAAATTGGAAATGTAAAAAAAAATTTGTAAATCCGTCTATGACATTTTTGTACCGTATATGCGTATTTTACATATGCTAGAAATATGTTTAGTACGTATATAGGGTATAAAGGTGTTACATTTATTTTGGTATTAGAGCCTAGCTTTGATTTTCTCGACCTAGGTGGGATGATAGAGAGAGAAAATGGGGGATTTGAAAAATAGTTTTTAATTGTAATACATGCATTGGCACTGGCAGTTTCTGATATCTGATATAGTATTTTCTGCTTTGTTTGCAGATATAGGTAGTTATGGCGTCTCGGCCGCGTCAGGCTGCTGAGGGTAGTGTAGAGAGTGTCGCTCCAAATGAGGGTAGAGATGGAGCTAGAGTTGTATCTGCTGGTGAGGCGTCTGTTTCTGTACCTGTGAGACCAGCAGCTGATGAGGTTCCGCCTGGCTGGGTATGGCATATGGTAGAGTTGTTGAGGTAGGCACCAGTTCCGCAGCCGCCACAGCCACAGCCGCAGTTACCGGTGAGGCAGTATGACAAACTGAGAAAGTATGGGGATGAGGACTTTGTTGGTACTATAGACCCTGCTATAGCAGAGCAGTGGCTAGACCGGGTTCAGAGGATATTTATTCAGTTACAGGCCAATCCAGAAGAGAAGTTTGATTATGCCATATCTCTTCTGCAGCGAGATGCATTTGATTGGTTGAAGACGGTTCCACATGCTCTGGATGATCCACCAGTTCTGACCTATGATGATTTCTTGAGGGAATTTGAGCAGAAGTATACTCCGAGAGAGTATAAAGATGCAAAGAAGATGGAGTTCCTGAGTCTGAGACAGGATACTAGGACAGTGACCGAGTATGAGATCGAGTTTATCCGGTTGAGTCACTACGCTGGTGGGATCATTTCTGACGAGTTTGACATGTGTACGAGGTTTGAGGAGGGACTGAGACCCTCTATCATGTGCATCATTGTAGGCTCTCGGTATTAGGATTTCTCCCAATTAGTTGCAGCTGCCAGGAGTATTGAGAGGGTGCAGAATCTTGCAGCAGCTGCCAGGGTTGAGGAGACCAGAGTTAGGAGACCCCAGAGTGAGGCAGGGTCTTCATCAGTGAAGAAAGGCCGAGGAGGACATTTTCAGAGGTTTAGTAGGAGTCAGGGGCAGTTTGGCAGGTCAGTACAACAGCAGAGACAGGGACAGAGACTTGCAATTTCAGTGGCTAGTGCTCCGACCCCAGTGGCTCAGAGACCTACTCCACCTACTTGCGTTCATTTTGGTAGAGTACACGGAGGTGTCTGCTGGTGGAGAGGTGCTTCGGGAGTGTGTTTTAGATGTGGGTCATCAGACCATTTTATCAGAGATTGTCCCGAGCCACCAGAGGTTAGGCAGGCAGATACTGCATCTTCTCGACCCAGTGTCAGAAGGGGTCGTGATGGCAGAGGTTTTAGTAGAGGTGGTCGCCCTGGGTTTAGTCAGAGAGGAGGCTCTACATCCAGAGGCAGTATGCCAGATGAGGTTGGGCCATCTCAGCGGGTTTATGTGATGCAGAGGCAGCCGGATGCTTCAGCCGTCATTGCGGGTACATTTTCTTTATTTGGTATTTCAGTCCTTGCTCTATTAGATCCTGGATCTATGCATTCATACATAAGTGCATCCATCTTGCCTGTGTCTGAATTGCATTCTGAGTCCCTAGGATTTGACATCTCGCAGGTGACAGGGTAGACCCAGTTGAGCCAGAGAGTTCTTCTAGACCAGGTTGGGTATAGACTTGTAGTTGAGCTTGTAGAATTGCTATCGAGATCAGAAACACTGCCAGCAACATGTATATATTTTTATGTTATTGTACATTTTGAGTTTTATGCATAATATATTATGTTTTGAATTTTACGTATTGTATATTATAAAGAATGTTTGGGTTAATGAATTTGAAATGGGAGAGTAAGTGTGTTTTAAATTATATATATCTATATGTATAAATGTTTGAGAAAATTGGTGAAATTGAGAAGTATACCCTAAAAGTTTTGGCATTATTGTTGTATTTGGATTTAATGTATATGTTTAAGTGGGAAGATTAAAGATGAGAAGAGAGATGTGTATATGTTGTATATATAGAGATATATACAACATATACAAGTCAAATTATTATATGGTTAAAAGAAGAAATAATTGATTTTAATTAATTAGTGGAAAATGGAAAATTAAGTTAGTGGAAGAGGATTTTATAATATTTTAATATTATTTTGCTTGGTGGAGGTTTAAAGAGAAGAGTTGACTTGGTTATTTGCCATTCATTTTGTTCTTTGGTTTCTTTTCTCTTTGGGTTGGCCGGCCATCAAAGGAGCAAGAGAGGAAGAGAGTTTTTGTTTTCCAAGCTCAAGATTGAAGGAGATAACAAGTGATCAAGTTGGAAATTTGAGAAATTTCATCAACTTTGGTAAGTTTCCACTTGATTTCCTTATTTTATTTTAAATTGTATTTGAGTTTGATGATTGATTGTGGATAGTATGAGTATGTTTGATTGTGGTGTGTTTGAGAGTGTTGGGTTTAATTGATTGTGATTTTGGAGTTGAATGGAAGAGTAAGAGTTGTGTTTATGTTATGGTTTTGAATTTGTAATTGATGTCAATATTGAGTTTGATCAATTATTTTTTGTAGATCTTCAAGATGTTTGTGTTTAATTAAGTTTAAAGCATAGAATACATGAGTTTGATTGGAAATAGAAGCATAATGGATGCCACGACCGTGACCCTTGGATGCCACGACCGTAGGGGTGTTAAGCAAATTGGACAGGTTCGTTTGCTAACCCACGACCGTGGGGTCCTAGATAGTTGTGTTGGCTTTTAATTTGTGATCTATGGGTCTAGTATGAGATTAATAGGTGAATAATTGCATTGGAATTCATGTATTTGTAAATAAGTGTGTATTATTCCTTTTGGATTAGGTTGTGAAGAGGTTGAGTTGCCCTAACTTAAGTGTGGAGAATTCTTGGAAGAAGAAGTGTATAGATTGGTGTGAGTTGTTCTTGAGGTAAGTACAAACTTACATGGTTGCATACATTTACATGATTTAGAGACTTAACACATTTGGGTTGTAAATGTGTTAAGTAATTTACTATATTGTTAATACAATTTGATTAATGTTATGATTTGTATAATGTGAAAGATATGATGATCATTCAAATGTATGTGCAATGCAATTGGATATGATGAATACTTTAATGATGACTTGCTTTAATGTGAATTGAGATATGATGAGATGTGATGCCATTGTGGTTGGCTATAATGATTTAAATGAAATAAGTGGGGCAAGTGGCTATAATGATGCAAATGAGATAATTGAGGCATGGTTGCCTAAATGATGATGAGAAAATGAGAATGAAATTGATAATGAAATAATGAATGAATTGTGTGTCTAATGTGTTATTCCATTTTCAGAGTTTTGTTGTTGGTGGCATGCCTAATGGTAACAATCTCTTGAAGCTAGGTTGGATTTGATCCTTAAAGCCAAGTTGGGTTGAAGTTTAGCATGCTTAACTCCCCTTGAAGCTTGGTTGGGTCTAGTCCTTGAAGCCTAGTTGAGATGTTACAACCCTTGAAGCTTGGTTGAGCCTAATCCTTGAAGCCTAGTTGGGATAATGATAATGATAAATGTGATAATTAAACCAAAACATTAACTCTGAAAGTTGAATGGCATATTAGTGTCTTTTGGGCCCATGCTTGTCTTTGTTTCAGTGTGATTCATGAATGGTGAAACAATTGAATAAAATAATGGAATGTATTGTTATAAAAATATTAATATATTATTTATGAATATTGTCTTTATTGTTGAAATGAGTGACATTGGCATTGCATTGAAGCATATTGTTATTGTGGTTTGTACCACTAAGCCATTGGCTTAGCGCGATTGTGATTCATCGCACAGGTGACAGGGTAGAACCAGAGAGTTCATCTAGACCGAGTCGAGTCTATATACTGAAGTGTTGATTGTGGACTTAAAGATCATAGACGAACTGCCAAACATGTATAAACTTTATGTTTTGTAAAATTTGATTTTTGATGTTTATGTATTTGTAAATACAGTTACATTTTCCGCTGCATATTGAATGAACATTTTTATTGGTTGTGTTTTATGATATAACTTAAATGTTTAAGTTTGCTCATATTATTGTATAAAGGGATGATTTGTTTATTTAGTAAACTGTGACATTCCTATATTCAGTATACGTGTATTATGATGGTGGTGGTATGTAGTATGCATATACGGGATATAGGGGTATTACAATTGTGTTTTGAATTTTACGTATTGTATATTATAAAGAATGTTTGGGTCAATGTATTTGAAATGGGAGAGTAAGTATGTTTTAAATTATATATATCTACATGTATAAATGTTTGAGAAAATTGGTGAAATTGAGAAGTATGGTTGAGAGGGTGATTGGAAATTATTGGGAGTGTTTTCTTTTTGCAGGTTGAGTAATTGCTAAATTTTGGGATATCCAAAATACAGACAAAACTCTAGCGAATTTTTCCCAGAGATTTTTATATATATTATTTATTTTGGGTTCTTATAACAAGTAAATAATATTTATATTCTATTTAATTTTTATATATTTAGAATTTGAAATTTTAAGTTGGAAATGTAAAAAAAAATTTATAAATTCGTCTGTGACATTTTTGTACCGTATATGCGTATTTTACATATGCTAGAAATATGTTTTGTACGTATATAGGGTATAAGGGTGTTACAATATTGATAAAAGCAAAGATAATTAAATTAAATTGTGGGTGATTATTGCTAAGTTGATGATATTGAAGTTGAGATTGAATGTGAGAAATATTAGAAGTTCTTCTGCAGATTGTGTTTTGGTTGGAGAAGATGCTGGTAATGTTAAATTTTAGGGAAAGCTTTGCCAAAATTTTTATTGGCATTATCTTTAGTAATTAAATATTGAATGAGATAAGTTTAGCCATTGTGTGACATCTCTTAATAGTTCTTAACATGATTATCAAGGAGCATTACATGAATAATTGAGTTAAATATATTTAAATATTCATGTATTTATATATTCATTTGAATTTAATTTATTTAAATTTAATTATATATAAAGCAACTTATTTAACATTAGAAGGTTCGTCGTTAAATTTGTAAAACATTTACATTATATGCAAGAGGGTTAGAGTTTGAACCTTCATAGTTTTATTTATTTATTTTTATCATAATGCTTATTAGAGAAGATAATGTGGGTGCTAATTTGGTCCCACATCAAAATGTAAGACCCCATGTAAAGTGCCTTATCAGCTTCCACGTGTTGACGCATTATATGATATGGTACCACCGGCACCACATCAGCTTTTCATTAAATGGTGTTGGCACAAAAAAATAGGGTGAAGTATTTTATAGTTATAAAAGTAAAAATTGAAGAATTTTACCTGTGAGCAAGCATATTGCCACTTCTTATGGTTGTGCAACCTCAGCACTATTAGATTTTGACCTTAGAGATCTAATAGGCTAAGGTTTGTGAGAGAATGGAGTCTCCACCTGGAAAAACTGAGAAAGGATAAGGGGTAGCACTCTTGCAATTTGATGAGAAATCCCTAAACTCATACTGGGTTTGGAAAGTTAAGTATGTACGGAAACAATAGGAATAATCCTAGCATCTGCATACACTCAATTTATTAGAACTAGCCTCTTTTATGGTTCACATATTATTAAATTTTAATTACTCAAGTTATTATTTACTAACCAGCTTTATAGGATAAATAAATAAACAATAGATATAAGTATAAATATACATTCAAAGATTATGCCAATGGTTGTGCAATGTATGTGTATATAAATAATAGACAGCCACTGAAGTGGAAATAAGTCGGTACAATCCTCCAAAACAAATTATGGGGAAATAATCAAATAAACCACATAATTAATGTACCTACTATATTTTATCTAAAAAAGAAATTTTCATTAGATATACTATATGCATTGCTTCTAAAAAATGACATGTATGCATGAATGTAGCAAAATGAGATATTTTATTATTATACATTTAAGGACTTAATTAAAGAGGATTATTTTAGATGTATAAATATAAATAATAATAATAATGAAGCATATTAACCTGAAGAGCATAAAATGTCAAGCTCATCAATCCAATTATTAAGCTCGATAGTCGGATTGCCAAGCAGAAGGTTTCACCATGAAGAACAAAAAGACATATCTTTCATTCATCCTCACTTCATGTTCGATAATTAGACTATCAAGCATGATAATTAAAATGTCGAATTGATAATCTCTATATTATTCTATTGTTCATGACTCACATTAACCATTTAATTTTCTTATTCAAATTATAATTTTAGGTATATGGAGATGTGTTTTTTTTATTATATTAGCCTAGTTCACCCTAGCAGGTTCATCCTTTAATCCAAAAATGATTAATACTAGTGAAATAATATTCTGAAAATGTTGTGTAACACCCCTATACCCCGTATACGCACACTACATACCACTGTATCCGTAATATACGTATACTGAATATAGTAATGCTACGGTTTACAAAATACACAAATCATTCCTTTACAATAATATGAACAAATTTAAAACATTTAAGTTATTTTATAAAACACAGTAGATAAAAAGGTTATCGGTTAAGTATCGGTAATAGCATCATAAGAAACCTTCAAATTATATTATAGAGTCTAATAGGAAAAACTTTCATTAAATATGCAGCGGAAATATAGTGGTATTTACAATTATATTTATATACACCAAAAATACATATTCACAAATACATATATATCAAAACTCAAGTTTTTTCAAAACATAAAGTTTATACATGTTTGGCAGTATGTCTTTGATTTTTAAGCTCCACTATCAACCCCTCAAAATCTAGACTCGACTCGGCCTAGAGGAACTCTCTGGTTCTTCCCTGTCACCTGCGCGATGAACCACAATCGCACTAAGCCAACGGCTTAGTGGTACAAACTACAATAATATTATGCTTTGATGCAATGCCAATGTCACACAATCAAGTTTCATAAACAATTCATGAAATAATACTCACAATTTCCACATCCATAAACATATTAAAGTGAAAACAAACATATATCTCATTATTCATTTGTTTCACCATTCAAGAATCACATTGAAAACAAACACAAGCATGGGCCCAAAAAGAAACTAATATGTTATTCAAAGTTCAGAGTTACTGCTTTGGTCCATAATCACAATCATCAAGCCCGTAGGCGATATATATATATATATATATCTTTATCCATAGATAGTGTAACAAACCCAATCTCTTGGACCTCAACCCGACTAAACTCGAGGAGATCCTCAACCCGGCAAGACTGTTACATGTAACAGACTCAGTCTCTTGGACCTCAACCCGGATAAACCGAGGATATCCTCAACCCGGCAAGACTGTTACTGTTTTTGAGGCTTACGACCCAGTCTTTTCACCCCAAAAACATCATATCATATTTCACATTTCTCAGATGGAATCGGCTTACGACCCGATCTTTTCACCTATCCAGCGATTCATAGGCATGCCGCCAATCCCAGAACTCTGAAAGTTGAATAACATATTAGGCACACAATCATTTCATTTATCTCTTTATCAATTTCTTTTCAATTCACTTCTCATTTCATTTCTCATAATCAAATAGGCAACCATGCCTCAATCATCTCATTTGCATCATTATAGCCAACAACAATGGCTTCACATCTCATTAATAGAGTATACATAAGTAATTGCATTGAATATCATTATCTATGCAAACATGCCCCATCTATTTCATTTGAATCATCATAACCAATCACATTGGCTTCACATCTCATTATATTCTAATTCACATTAAATCAATTCATCATTCAAGTGTACACAACCAATTACATTAACATACATTTTAAATGCTCACCAATCATTCACATTATACAAATCATAACATTCATCAAATGTTTTAACAATGTAATCAATTACTTAACATATGTACAATCAATATGTTAAGTATCATAATCATGTAAATGTATGCAACCATGTAGTTTGTACTTACCTTAAGAACAACTCACACCAATCTACAACCTTCCTCTTCCAAGAATTCTTCACCACTTAGGTTAGGGCAATTCAACTTCTCACAACCTAATCCAAAAATGAACATATACACACTTAATACCAATTCACATGAATTCCAATGCAATTATTCACTTATTAACCTCAAACTAGACCCATAAATCACAAATTACAAAACAACATCTATCCCTAGAACCCCACGGTCGTGGCCTCCCAACCCCCACGGGCGAGGGTTAAGAAATGGTTCTGCCTCCCTTGCTCAAAACCCCACGGCCATGGCTTCCATTGGCCACGGTCGTGGCAGCCAAGGACCATGGGCGTGGCATCCAAAATGCTTCTGTTTCGGACCAAATTCACATATTCTATGCTTCTAACTCCATCAAACACAATTACCATGAATATTAACAAAAACAATTAACCAAATTCAACATCTACAACAAAATCACCAACTCAAAACCCTAACACAAACACAACTCATACACTTCCAACTCCAACATCAACCTAACTTCTTATCTTTAATTCAATTTCAACACTCTCTAACATACTATAATCAAACATAATCACACTATCACATCTCAACAAGCAAACTCAATCACAACTCAAAATAAAACAAGAGAAATCAAGAGAGAACTTACCAAAGTTGATGAAACTTCAAAATTTTCCAACTTAGTCACTTGAATCATCCTTCAATTTGCTCTTAAAAAATCAAAAACCCTCTCTTTGTAATATCCCAAAGTGTGCCCTAGAAGTTTTGATATAATTGTTGTTTTATTTGGATTAAATGTATATGTTAATTTGAAAGAGAAAAGAATTTAAGAGAGAGTGTATATGTTGTATATATGGAAATCTATACAACATATACACAAGTCAAATGTGATGGTCAAAGGAAGAAGATATTTACTTTGTTATTTATGAAATTACTAAAAAGGAAAGTAAGTGAAAGGGAGTTAAAATAAATAGAAGAGGGTATTTAAGTAATTTTCTTTTTAGATTGCTTGGTGGAGGTTTAAAGAGAAGGGAAGTTTGACTTTGCTTCATCTTCATTTTTCTTTTTCTTCTTTTCTTTTCCTTTGTTGGCCGGCCATCCAAAGCAAGAGAGCAAGAGTGAGTTTTGCTTGTTCCAAACTCAAAATTGAAGGAAGATTCAAGTGATTAAGTTGGAAATTTGTGAAGTTCCATCAACTTTGGTAAGTTCTCTCTCTTGATTTCCTTTGTTCTTTTTGAAGTTGTGTTTGAGGTTGATGAATTGTTGTTGATAGTATGATTAGGTTTGTTGTGGTGTGTTTATAAGTGTTGAAATTGATTTTAAGATAAGAAGTTAAGTTGGTGTTGGTATTGGAAGTGTTTGAGTTGAGTTTGTATTAGGGTTTTTTGTTGTAGATGTTGAGTTTGGTTAATTATTTTTATTGATCTTCAAGTTGTTTGTGTTTTATGAAGTTAGAAGTTTAGAACACATGATTTTGGTTGGAGGCAGTAGCATCTTGGATGCCACGCCCGTGGCCCTTAGATGCCATCGCCGTGGGGGTGTTGAACAATTTGGGGCAGAATTGTTTTTTAACCCACGCCCGTGGGGGTTGGGGTGGCCACGGCCGTGGGCTTTAGTTAGTGGTGTTGAGTTGTAATTTGTGATCTAAAGGTCTAAGATGAGGTTAATAAGTGATAAATTGTATTGGAATTCATGTATTGTATCATTTTTGGACTAGGTTTTGGAAGAAGGTGATTTGCCCTAATTTAAGAAGTGAAGAATTCTTGGAAAAAGAAGAGTATAGAGTTGTGTGAGTGTTCTTGAGGTAAGTACAAACTACATTATTGCATACATTCATATGATGTTAAGACTTAACATCCATTTGATTGTAAATGTGTTAGGAAATTTAATGTATTGTTGATGATTATGAATAATGTTATGTTTGGTATGATGTGAATGATTGATGAGCATCTAAAATGTGTGTTAATGTCATTGACTATGTACACCTAAATGATGAATTGACTTAATATGAAGTAAGACATAATGAGATATAAAATCAATGTGGTTGGTTATAATGATGTAAATAAGATAGTTGAAGCATATTTGCTTATATGATGATGATGAAATGAAATATGGAATATGAAATATGAAAGATATGATGATAAGATGAATTGTTTTAATGTGAGTTGAGATGATATGAGATATGAGGCCATGGTTGTTGGCTATGATCATGCAAATGAAATATAAATGAGGCATGGTTGCCTAGTTAACTATGAGAAATGAAATGAAAATAGTTTGACAAAGAGATAAATGAAATGATTGTGTGCCTAATATGTCAATTCAATTTTCAGAGTTCTGCATTTGGCGGCATGCCTATGAATCACTGGATAGGTGAAATGACCGGGTCGTAAGCCGATTCCAGTTGAAAAATGTGAAATGATAAATGTGAAATTTGATGTTTTTGGGGTGAAAAGACTGGGTCGTAAGCCTCAAAAGTAGTAACAGTCTAGTCGGGTTGAGGATTTCCTCGGTTTTAACCGGGTTGAGATCCAAGAGACTGGGTCTGTTACGCTATCCATGGATAGAGATGTATATATATATCGCCTACGGGCTTGATGATTATGATTATGGACCAAAGCAGTAACTCTGAACTTTAAATAACATATTAGATTCTTTTTGGGCCCATGCTTGTGTTTGCCTAATTGTGATTCTTGAAAGATGAAACAAATGAATATTGTGATAAGTTATTGATGAATGTGAGGTTTGTAATATAATATTCTTTTGAATTGTTCTTGAAACTTAATTGTATGATATTAGCATGGCATTGAAGCATAATAATATTGTAGTTTGTACCACTAAGCCGTTGGCTTAGCGCGATTATGATTTATCGCGCAGGTGACAAGGAAGAACCGGAGAGTTCCTTTAGGCCGAGTATAGTCTAGATCTTGAGGTGTTGATAGTGAAGCTTAAAGATCAAAGATATACTGCCAAACATGTATATATTTTATGTTTTGTAAAACTTGAGTTTTGATGTATATGTATTTATAAATATTTGTTATACTTTCCGCTGCGTTCTGAGTAAACATTTTATTTATTGTGTTTTATAAACTCCTTTAAATGTTTTAAATATATTCATATTATTGAAAAGGGATTATTTGTATGTTTTATAAATAGTGGCATACCTATATTCAGTATACGTATATTACGATCGTATTAGTATGCTGTGTACGTATACGGGGTATAGGGGTGTTACACTCTTGCTCTCTTACTTCCTTGATGCCCGGCCAACCAAGGAAAAGAAAAGAAAAGAAGATGAAAATTAAGAAGAAAAGTCAAACACTCTTCTCTTTAAACCTCCTCCAAGCAAAAATAATAATAAAATAATCCAATTTCTCTCTTCCACTTATTTTAATTTCCCTTTAATTACTTAATTAATTTAAAACAAATAAATATCTTCTTTGACTATCTCATTTTGACTTGTATATATGTTGTATATATGTCCATATATACAACATATACATTCTCTTCACTTCTTTTCTCTTCTGAATTTAACATAGACATTAAATCCAAATAAAACAACAATTACATCAAAACTTCTAGGGCACACTTTGGGATATTACATGTTGTCCCATCATGAATGTCAACTTAAGCAAGAATACTATCAAGCTCAACAATATCAATGTCGCACTCGATAATACTATTGTTTTGAATAGAAACTAGCTTTTCCAGTCTGATCTTCAGTTATTTTATGTTAAACTCTAACCAAATCTCAACATTAACCTGGAAACACTTCTAACTACTCATGCAAACATATAAAACATCTTCTAACATCAAGCATACTTAAAATTAAAGATTTATACATTTTCATGCTTTTTCTTCACTTTTAAACATTTTAACCCGTTTCGACATAATTTCATGTTTACTTTCTTGTTTAAACTATGCATTTGATCATTTTAAACATGTATGAACATATTAAACAACTCATAAGGGATCATAAGATAAAGAATGTACCTTAAGTATATTGATTACCTAAATCTTAAAAATGCTGCACCAAGGGTTTTATTGATCCAGCAAAAACCTTTTGTTGAGTGAACTTCTCTTTGTGTTTTTTGGCTACTATTTGAAGTGTGTTAAATAAGCTTTTGATTGGCGGCTTTTTTTTTAGAATTGGAAGCTTTTGAATGTCTAGATTGTCCCCTTTTTAAGTGGTGCATTGCACCTGCCTTTTATAGGTAGATGTAAGTTGCACCTAGTGCTCTTATATAGACTCGACATAGTTGAATGTCATGCTTAACATTTAGGCCTTAATTTGTTAATTTTACTTTCCTTTAGGTTTGATAATCCATGAAAATTATTGAGTTCGACAATAAGATTATTGAGCTCCATAATTATCTATAACATTGTAAAAGGTGTCATTTTAGAGTTTCTGCAGTTTGCTCCCTAATTGAGCGATATGAGTCTTTTGACTTGCAAAAGTGATAAGCAAGAGGTTTTTGTTTGTGCATCAATTGTCAGTCATTGCATTTAACTACATTACTTGGGTCAAACATTATATTCATCCCTTTATAAAGTTTATATTCGTGCATCAATGGTGGTTGGTTGATGTGGGCATGCTCACTCCTTGGACTCCTTCGGGCAGGCTCGCCCTCTAGCAGTTGGTTAATATAGGAATGCTCACCCCTTTGAATCATTTGGACCTTTTGTCCACTGATTATTCATCAATTTGGGAAAGCTCACCCTATAGAGTGCCATTAGGCCTTTAGTTAATTTGGACATGATAGCCCCTTTGAGCTCCTTCGGACCTTTTATTCTTCAGTAGTTGGCTGATTTGATGTAGGAATGCTTTGACCTTTTTATCCTCTGGGTTGGTTTGATTTAGGCATGCTTAACCCCCTTTAAGCTCCTTTAAATTTTTTATCCTTCGATGATCGGTTGATTTGAATGCGGGTAGATACTGTAGCTATCTCCTCATGTACTAATAGGAAGAAAAAGAGCTAAAAAGAGGCTAGTTGTCATCTAATAGCCTTTAAAAAGCTAAAGTGCCACTATTTAGGCCTAAAAAGGGCGGAACCAAAGTGAAGGCAAGAGAAAATTGGCAAAAGGTGCGAAAAAGTCTTCCCATCAATATATGTGGTCGCCATATAGAGTAGCGTGGAGCCTGCTCTAGGGTGCCTAGATGTGACTGTTGTCATAATGTCTTGTCCCATGCTATTCATATTTCCTCATGCCACTCGGACTAGCATCTGTGTTCTATAAATAGGCCACCACACACCAAGATATAGGTCTTTTTGGCAATTTAAGTATGGTATCATGGCATTTAGTGAGATATTTAGGGTGAGTTAAAGAAGAAAAAGGCACTTTAGCTTTTAGAAAAGAATCTTCCTTTAATGTGTAGCCACCATAGCTACACTGAAGGAATAACCTATAAAACACTTACATTCACTTAGGTTCACCATTCCGAAAATGAGAACCAATAGACTCCACTTAGGTTCACCATTCCAAAAATGAGAACCAATAGACTCCACCCTCAAAACGTATGCAAACCATAACTCCAAAAAGAAGATTTCAACTCTTAATCTTGAAGAAGAAGGCTAGAAGGGATTATGACAGATCCTAAGAGACCTCCTTACATATTCTTCAAGTCTAAAGAATGAAGGAACTGATAAAACAAGTATTGTGCCCTAAATCCTCTATTCATAATAAGATGTAGAATTAACGTTGAGATTCACCCAATTCAGGATTTATTAAACATTAGCCTCATAATTTTGATGGCATTTTTAGAAAGTCATGCCACAAACAAGCTCCATAATTAATACATTATGAATTTAACTAAGGCTCACAATTTGTTAAGTATCTTTCACAATTGAATTAACTAAAATCATAAGCCACTAAAAATGATTTTAAGATTAAACACACTTTGGAAAATGATTTTTAGTTTTACTCTCATACTGAGAATAATTTTGGGCCTTAGCCTTCTTTCAAAAATGAATTTTGAGGCCTCTATCCTTACTAAAATCAGTTTTAGGCTTTAATATAGATAGAAAAATGATTTTGGATCTAAGTCCATCCTCAGAAATAATTTTAGGCCTCGATCCATTTAGAAAAAAAGAATTTTAGGCTTTAGGCCCATTATCAAATGGATTTTAGATCCAAGTCTACCCTTAGAAAATATTTAAGGAGAATTATTTTTGGGTCTTGGACTATAAATAAAATTTTTTGAAAAATTATTTTAGGCTCAAATTCATTGGAAAATAATTTGGGCTTTGTGATTTTAACTAAGTCAAACTAGAAAGAATTTACACAAACCAAACAAGTCATAATTAAAATTAAAATGATTTCAACGGATCAAACAACATGAAAATTTGAGATTTAACTTGGGGAAGTTATTAGGTTTTCTACTTAAGCGGAGTCAAAAGGGCTAAAGGGTCAAAGGTTATTAGGTTTTAACTTGGGCAAAGGTTCCTACAACAAAAAATACACCCGAGAGTATTAGGCATACGAGTGGTTATACAATGCTCATTCTTTACACCTTAGATAATGTTGTGGTACCCTTACATGATATAACATAGATAAAGAGGGCATCATAACTCACACACACAAATACAACTACTAAATGCAAAAATAATATTCTAATAACTTTAAATAAAATAATATGATGACCAACATAGTCAAATTTTTATATCCCCAGTAGATTCACCATTGTGAGATCAAGGAATAAAGGCAAGGTAATGGAATACTCCCCGCCCCCCCCCCCCCCCCCCCCCCAAATCTCTTAAATGTTCCAGTGACTTTGAAACTATTGGGCTTGTAGCCTTAGAGAACATAGGTCTAAGCCTGTAAACAATAAAGTTGTCGTCCAATAAGATTAGGAAATAAAGGTTTAGGACTTAAATTCCTAAGAAATCCTTAACCCTTATTGATTCGAAAAGTTGCGTATACCTAGGGATAGGTAGGAGTCGTTCTAGTATCCTCATATATCCAATTCATTGGAACTAACCTCCTTTCAGGTCCTTGCATTATTAAGTTGTCAGTTATTAAAATACTATCCTCTAATCACACAAAAGGTGTATACACAAGGGCAGAGAAATATTTCTTATTATCAAAGCATATCTACATTATTACATATATATTATTAATTAAAATTAAAAATATTTATTAAAAAAAATACATGATGAAACATAAATATATTTGATCTAGTAAATAAAAGAATATTGATAATATATATCAAAAGGAGAATAAGAATCCACACGGATGCCATTAAAAATATCTACAGAATAAATAAATTATTATCTATATAGTACATCAATAGGAACAATACAAAATAGGTATATTCGTATATACAAATAAAAGATACAATTAAAACAAAATAGACACAAATAAAGAAAAAAAAAGGAAAACATGCAAACGACATGAAAGGATTGGCAAATTGGTTAGTGGAATAATGACAAGCCTATCAATCTCAATAAATAATGAACACGTCACTTACAAATGACAAGCACATCAATTGTGAGTGGATGGAGAATCACATAAAAGCAAGTAATGAGCTTAACACTCGTAGAAAGAATAACAAACATTCTAATTGATGACTAGTGAGCTCATTATTCTTCTGACCCAATGTAGATTCAATAAGAGCAGGAAAACATAGAAAGCAAAAAAAACTCATAAAAATATGATTTTTAAGGAGATTACAAGTGTGTCGACAATGAACGGTGAGCTCACTAATTACCTACTTAAAAGGTGGTTGAAGGTAAGAAGAAATATAATAATGTGAAATACATAAAATAGGTCTTTTGCGGAGATTAACGAGCTTGTCAATACTAAGTGGTGAGCCTGTTAATCATTAACTCACAGAAAAGGTAAAATGTAAAAATCATCTTAGAAAATCAAACAAACACGTACAGATGTGACTTTTAAATAATTTTAATAATATTTAATGCATATAAAACATAAATAAACTCACAAACATAATAAAAAGTCTAAACAAGAGATTTACACCCAGATCTAAAAAAAATCATGAAAAAAACCATTTTACATATGTTAACATGTGTATATTTACATGATATAAAAAAGAGCGAAATAAACAAATAGTAAATGTAGTTAAATAAGCAACAAATATTAAAAAAATGAAAATAAGAATAGGGTTTAGGATTTAGAAATGCAAACTCCACTGTTGACTCCTCCAGTCTTCAAAACTCCTTTATCTATAGTATTTTCTTCTCCTTTACTCACCAAATGAGGTAGATCTAAAGCTTGGGACTTAGAGTTTTGGTGTTTGGGTTTGTGAGTTTTCTCCTCTCCCTCTCTTAGTCTTTTTCTTCCCATCTTTCTTTTTTTTCTTTCCCTTTCCCTTTTTTTTTTCTCTGTTTCTTTTTTTTCTTTTATTCTCATAGAGATCAAGTCTAGGGATTGGCATTGGGAGGCTGCCAATCCCCATGCCTAGTGTTCTCCCAAAATCCCTAAAACCAACATTTGTTTGTGCTATTTATAGTGAATTTACATATCTAGTGATGAGCTCATCAGTCATCATTAGCAGGATTGTCATTTCGAGAGTAAACGCCATGCTTTTTGCTAGCTATTGGCAAGCCCAATAGTTGATGACTTAGCACATTTTTTTTAATTTTGCCAATCACTCTCAAATCAACACTTTCATTATTTCACTTGCTTTCTAAGATATTCCTAAACATTAGTGAAATTTCATGTTAACAACATCACCTACATGTGGCGAGGATTCCACCTTCAAGCAGGTGATGAGCATGCCATTCACAAGTGACGAATTTACCACGTGCGAGTGACAAAAATGGCACTCTCAAGTAAGTGATGGGCATGGCTCTAGTAAATGACAAGCCCATCACCAACAAACTAAAAAACCCAAAAACTAGAAAACCCAAAAACATGTATTCTATTCAAAAACTAGTTTTTAGGCTATTATATCATTCTTTAAGTCATTTTAAATCTATACAAACCAATAAGCATCATAAATCACCAAGCTAACTTTTCAAACATAAATCTTATCTAAAACATTTTATTTGGTTAGCATCAAAACCATTTTCATTTTACAAAATATTAATGGGTCATAAATTAGTAAGAGAAGGTAGGAAAACATAGAAATAAGCCAAAAGCAATAAAACATAAATTGCAACAACCATAAGTTTAGAAACTCATACCACCATTATTGGTTCCATCATCTTCAAAGAAAGGAGAAATCTCCAAAGAGGTTCTCCTAGATCTATTTGGTTCTTCCTTTGAGGCTTTGGGTTGATTTTTGATCTTTTGTATTGAGATTGTGTAAGATTTTTAGTGTTTAGGGTTTCAAAGTTTATAGGTTTTTTTTTATCATTCTCTCTACCTGTAATATCCTAAAATTTTAAAAATTTTAATTTTAGAAAATTAAATAAATGATTTAAAAAAATAATATTTAAGTGAAAAAGTAAAATATGTATATGATATATATATGTAGATATACATAACATATACAAGTTAATATTTTAAATTGGTCAAAGGTTATTTTAAATTATTAAAATTATTTATGTAGTTAGTGGAAGATAATTTTTTTATATTAATTAAGTAATATATATTTTACTTGGTGGAAATTTAAAGTGGAGAATTGTGTGGTTAAAAGAGTAGTGGTTGGTTAGAGATGAGTTTGGGATCTTCTTCTTCTTATTCTTTCTCCATTGAAGGCCAGTTATCTCCATTAGAGGAAAAGAGGGATTTTCTTCTTCCAAGCTTAAGTAATTGAAGGATTTCAAGTGTTCAAGTTGGAGTTTTGGGAATTTTCTCCATATTTGATAAGTTTCCAACTTGTTTCCTGGACTTTCTATAAAAGTTTATATATGTGTGAATTGGATGTTTGATGTAGTATGTGTTAATGGTTGGTATTGTTATGTATGAAGTTGTTTTGAGAAGTTAACTATGATTTTAGGGTTGGATTGAAGAAATGGTTAAGTTTGGTGAAGAGGATAAGAGTTTTGGGTTATGTAACTTTTGAGTTGTGAAGTCATGGTTTTAAATTGTGTATTTTTACTTTTAATTGAGTTGCTTTGATATATATATATAAGTATTTTATGGTAAAATGATGGATACGGTTGAGTTTGAATAAAGTTGAAAAGGGAAAAGAAAGATAACTTTGGATGTGACAATTATGTGTGATATCAGGATTTAGGCCTGACACGTCCAGTGACACGGCCATGTCTTTGGGCATGTCGATGGTTCTGTTTTCAATATTGTTGACACATGCAGTGACACGTCCATGTCACTGAGGGTGTACAACTACTGTGTTGTAAGAGTTTGGCACGGGCAGGGACACGCCCATGTCTCTGGACGTGTCTTATCTACTGTAATACAGAGCTTAGGACACAGTCATTGATACGCCCATGTCACTGAGCGTGTTAAAGCTTCTGTGTTGTGGTTTAGGGCATGGTCATTGACACGCCCGTGTTGTTGAGCGTGTCATTTGTAGATTTTGCCCTAGATAGTTCTTTTCCTTATTTTTCTTTGTGTTTCTTATCCTTGTGTTGAGAGGTTTTGTATACACCTTTAAATGTGTTTCTAAGTGGTTATTTATAATCACATTTGGTTTAGGCTTTGAGGAGACTTGAGTTACCCAATCCAAGTGTTGAGAGATATCTTGGAAGAGAAGATTGGAAGTGGTATTTGAGCTTGTTTTGTTGCTTTTAGAGATAAGTACAAACTTTGAATAATTGATTATACTTTCATGATATTTGGACTTAACACAATTTGGTTGGAAGATGTGTTAAGTTACTTACTACATTATTTATGCATGAGTAATATGCTATGATTTGTATAATGTCATAAATGCATTATATGTAATGTGAAAAATGTGTAAGATATGATAATGACCCAAAATGTTTGGGTAATGCGGATTGTTATGTATACATTAAAGATGTTATGTACAGCCATTGGTGATAAATATATTGATATTATGAGATAATTGAGGCATTGTGCCTTATGAGAAAATGAGAAAGATATTGATAATGGAAAAATGAAATAATTGTGTGCCCAGTATGTTATTCAATTTTTAGTGTTTTGTGATTGGAGGCATGCCTATGACGTAGCAGTCCCTTGAAGCTGGGTTAGGCCTAGCCCATGAAGCCTAGGTGGGATGTTACATAGGAGGTTATCCTCATTGTGATATGATTTGCCTTCAGGGCTAGGTTTTAATGAATTACTTGATTTGCCTTCAGGCGTTAACTTGGACCAAAACAGTAACTCTAAGATTGGAATGGCATATTAGATCCTTTGGGCCCATGTTTGTGTTTATTTTTATGTGAATTATGAATTGTGGAACAATTGAGCAATAAATTAAGATAAAGTGTTATGAGATATAATATACTTATGCATTGTGCATTGGCATTGCATTTGAACTTTATTGTTATCAAAGTTTGTATTACTAGGCTTTTGGCTTAGTGTGATTGTAATTCATCGCGCAAGTGATAGGGTAGATCCGGTTGAGCCGGAGAGTTCATCTAGACTAAGTTGGGTCTAGGCTTGAGATCTCGAGTGTAGAGTTGATTATTAGACATCAAGATCAGAGACAAACTGCCAGCATGTACATATTTTATATTTTTATGCATTTTGACTTCATGTATATTATATTATATTTTTATGTATATATATATTGCAACTATCAAGAATGTTTTGGATAAAAATTTTGTAATGAAGGTATGTATGTGTTCTAGCAAGTAATATTTTATCTATTATTTATATTATATCAGTTAAATGATTTAAGTTTATGCATATTCAAAAAGTAAGGGTTTTTATTAAAATGGGTTGTGACATTCTTACATCGTATATTCGTATATTATATATGTTGGGTGTATGTATTGTACATATATAGGGTATAAGGGTGTTACATTTATTTTGGTATCAAAGACTAGGTTTGAGATTCTCAACCTAGGTGGGTTGTGAGAGAAAGGAAATGGAGATTTTTAAATATGGTTTTTAATTATGATATATGCATTGGCACTGGTAGTTTCTGATCTCTAATGTGGCAATTTTTGCCGTGTTTGTAGATATAGGTAGTTATAGCGTCTCAGACGCATCAGTCTACAGAGGGTAGTGCAGAGAGTTTGGCTCCTGGTGAGGGTAGAGATGGAGCTAGATCAGAGATAGCTGGAGAGGCACCTGCTCCTGTGGCAGAGAGACCAGTAGTTGATGAGATTCCATTGAGTTGGATACAACATATGGTGGAGCTGTTGAGGCAGGCTCTAGTACAGCAGTCTCTGCCATCGCAGTCACAGCCGCAGCCGCAGTTGCTGATGAGGAAATATGATAAGCTGAAAAAGTTTAGAGCTGAGGACTTTATTGGTACTACAGACCCTGCTGTAGCATAGCAGTGGCTAGACAGAGTCCAGAGAGTGTTCATCCAGTTGCGGGCTACTCCAGAGGAGAAGTTTAATTATGCCAAATCTCTTTTGCAGAGGGATGCATATGATTGGTGGAAGACGATTCCACATGCTCTGAATGATCCACCAGTTCTGACCTATGATGATTTTCTATGGGAATTCAAGCAGAAGTATACTCCGAGGGAGTATAAGGATGCAAAGAAGATAGAGTTCCTGAGTTTGAGGCAGGATACCAGGACAGTGTCGGAGTATGAGATAGAGTTTACCCGGCTGAGTCAGTATGCTGGTGGAATCATTTTTTATGAGACTGACCGATGTCAAAGGTTTGAGGAGGGGCTGAGACCCTCTATCATGTGCATTATAGCAGGCTTTCGATATTAGGATTTTTTACAGTTGGTTGCAGCTGCCAGGAGTATTGAGAGAGCATAGGGTCTTGCAGCAGCTGCTAGGGATGAGGAGACCAGAGCTAGGAGATGCCAGAGTGAGGTAGGGTCTTTATCGGTGAAGAGAGGCCGAGGAGGATATTTTTAGAGATTCAATAGGAGCCAGAGGCAGCCTGACAGGTCAGTACAGCAACAGAGGCAGAGGCAGAGACTTGCAGTTTCAGTGGCTAGTGCTTCGACCCTAGTAGTTCAGAGGCCAGTTCCATATACCTGTGTCCATTGTGGTAGGGAACACGGAGGCATCTGCTGGAGGACAGGTGCACCAGCAGTGTGTTAAAGATGTGGGTCACCATATCACTTCTTAAGATATTGCCTAAAGACATTAGAGGATAGACAGACAGATACTGCAGATTCTCAGCCCAGTGTTAGAGGAGGTCATAGTAGCAGAGGTTTTGGTAGGGGTTGTAATATCCCAAAGTGTGCCCTAGAAGTTTTGATATTATTATTGCAACTAGATTGAATGTATATGTTAATTTGAAAGAGAAAATAATTTAAAAGAGAGTGTATATGTTGTATATATGGAAATATATATAACATATATACAAGTCAAATGTGATGGTCAAAGGAAGAAGATATTTTGTTATTTTTATTTTTAATTAAGTAATTAAAAGAAATTAAATGAGTGGAAGAGAGAAATTGGAATATTATATTATTATATATGCTTGGTGGAGATTAAATTGAGGAATCAATATTTGACTTTACTTCTTTTACTCTTCATTTTCTTCTTTTCCAATTGTTTGGCCGGGCATCTCAAAGACACAAGAGAGCAAGAAAGGTTTTGAGTTCTAAGAGCAATTTGAAGGAAGAATCAAGTGACTAAGTTGGAAAATTGTGAAGTTTCATCAACTTTGGTAAGTTCTCTCTTGATTTCTCTTGTTTTATTTGAAGTTGTGAATGAGTTGATTTGTGATAGTGTGAATAGGTTTGATTATGGTGTGTTTGTTTGTGTTGGAATTGAGTTAAAGATAAGAAGTTAAGTTGGTATTGGTATTGGAAGTGTTTGAGTTGAGTTGTATTAGGGTTTTGAGTTGGTGATTGTTATAGATGTTGAGTTTGGTTAATTATTTTTGTTGATCTTCAAGTTGTTTGTGTTTTATGAAGTTAGAAGTTTAGAACACATGATTTTGGTTGGAGGCAGTAGCATCTTGGATGCCCAGCCCGTGACCCTTAGATGCTATGGCCGTGGGGGTGTTGAACAATTTGGGGCATAATTGTTTTCTAACCCACGCCAGTAGGGGTTGGGGTGGCCACTTCCGTGGGTCCTAGTTAGTGGTGTTGAATTGTAATTTGTGATTTAAGGGTCTAGTAAGAGGTTATTAAGTTAATATTTGCATTGGAATTGATTTATTTTATCATTTTTGGATTAGGTCTTGAAGAAGATAATTTACCCTAATTCAAGTTGTGAAGAAGTGCGGGAAAAGGAAGAGTATAGAGTAGTGTGAGTGTTCCTAAGGTAAGTACAAACTATATAGTTGCATGCATTTACATGATTTTGATACTTAACATATTTGATTGTACATATGTTAAGTAATTGATTACATTGTTAATACATTTGGTGAATGTATGATTGGTATAATGTGAATGATTAATGAGCATCTAAAATGTGTGCTAATGCCATTGGTTATATACACTTGAATGATGAATTGATTAATGTGAGTTGAGATACAATGTGTTGGTTCTAATGATGTAAATGACATAATCGAGGCATGTTTGCCTATATGATGTTCAATGCAATTGATGATATATATATATATATTCTCTTGATGAGATATGGAGCCATGATTGTTGGCTAAAATGATAATGATGCCAATGAGATGAATGAGGCATGGATTGCCTAAGTGATGATGAGTAAATGAGAATGAAATTGAAAATGAAATAATTAATGAATTGTGTGACTAATGTGTTATTCCATTTTCAGAGTTTTGTTGTTGGTGGCATGCCTATAGTAACAATCTCTTGAAGTTAGGTTGGGCTAAATCCTTAAAGCCATGTTGGGTTGAAGTTTAGCATGCTTAACTCCCCTTGAAGCTTGGTTGGGTCTAGTCTTTGAAGCCTAATTGAGATGTTACAACCCTTGAAGCTAGGTTGGGTTTGGTTCTTAAAGCCAAGTTGGGTTGATACTTAGCATGCTTTGTTCCCCTTGAAGCTTGGTTGAACCTAAATCCTTGAAGCCTAGTTGGGATAATGATAATGATAAATGTGATAATTGAACCAAAACATTAACTCTGAAAGTTGAATGGCTTATTAGTGTCTTTTGGGCCCATGCTTGTCTTTGTTTTCAATGTGATTCTTGAATGGTGAAACATACTTGTGAGATATAATGTTATGAGATGATTACACTACATAAGTATCTTATTGATAATGAAGGTAGCTTGGAAAGCTATATTAGGTAATGAAACTATGAAGATGCATTATGAATGTTTTGATATGATATGATAGTGAACAGTGTAAGGTGTTGAAATATAATATTCTCTTGAATGGTATATGAAATTGATTGTGTGACATTGTCATTTCATTGAAACATAGTATTATTGTAGTTTGTATCACTAAGCCGTTGGCTTAGCGGGATTATGGTTTATCGCGCAGGTGACAGAGAAGAACCGGAGAGTTCCTCTAGGCCAAGTAGAGTCTAGATCTTGAAGTGTTGATAGTGGAGCTTGAAGATCAAAGACATATTGCCAAACATGTATATATATTTTATGTTTTGTAAAACTTGAGTTTTGATGTATATGTATTTGTAAATATTTGTTTTATTTTCCGCTGCGTTTTTAATAAACATATTATCTATGGTGTTTTATAAATTCCTTAAAATGTTTTAAATTTATTCTTATTATTAAAAAGGGATTATTTGTATGTTTTATAAATAGTGGCATAACTATATTCAGTATACGTATATTACGATCGTATTAGCATGTTGTGTACATATACGGGGTATAGGGGTGTTACAATTGTTTTGGTATCAGAGCCTAGGTTTGAGATTCTCAACCTAAGTGAATTGTAAGAAAAAGAAAATTTTGATTTTTAAAGTGGGTTTTTGAGTAAAATACATGTTTTGGTATGACAGTCTTTGATCTTTAATGAGGAATATTCTGCTATGTTTGCAGATATAGGTAGTAATGGAGTCCCATTCACGTCAGACTGTAGAAGGAAGTGCTGAGAGTGTAGCTCCAGGAGAGAGTAGAGATGGAGCTAGAGTTGATAGAGTTAGTGAGGCACCTGTTTCTGTGCCAGAGAGATCAGCTGCAGAGGAGGTTCCGTCGGGTTGGTTAAGGCATATGATAGAATTATTTAGACAAGCTCCAGTGCAGCCACCACCACCACCACAGCCTCAGGTGCCAGTAAGACATTATGATAAGTTGAGAAAATATGGGGCTGAAGATTTCTTAGGCACTACTGATCCTGCAGTGGCTGAGCAGTGGTTGGATAAAGTGCAGAGGATATTCATTCAGTTGCAAGCCACTTCGGATGAGAAATTTGACTATGCTAGATCCCTCCTTCAGAAAGATGCCTATGACTGGTGGAAGATAGTTCCTCATGCCATGGATGATCCACCTGCATTATCCTATGGTGATTTTTCTGAGGGAATTCGAGCAGAAATATACTCCTAGGGAGTATAAAGATATTAAGAAGATGGAATTCTTGAATTTGAGGCAAGACAACCAGACAGTAACAGAGTATGAGATTGAGTACATCTGGTTGAGTCGTTATGCCGGGGGAATTATCTCTGATGAAATAGACCGGTGCAGAAGGTTTGAAGAGGGATTGAGGCCCTCTATCATGTGCATTGTGGCTGGTTCTCGGTACCAGGATTTCTCTCAGCTTGTTGCAGCAGCTAAAAGTGTTGAGAGAGTGCAAAGTATTGCAGCAGCTGCTTCTGAGGAGGAGACTAGAGTAAGGAGACCCCAGTTTGAGGCAGGGTCTTCATTTGTGAAGAGGGGTAGAGGAAGTTTTGTTCCGAGGATCAGTAGGAGTCAGAGGCAGTCGGGCAGATCAGTGCACTATCAGAGGCAGAGGCCGAGACCGATAGTCTCTGTAGCAAGTGACCCGACTCCCGTGATGCAGAGGTCTACTCCACCTGTATGTGTTCACTGTGGCAGGTCACATGGGGGTGTTTGTTGGAAGACTGGTGTATTCGGAGTATGCTTTAGATTTGGGTCACCAGATCATTTTATTAAAGATTGCCCCGAGATGCAAGATGATAGGCAGACAGATACTGCAGTTTCTCGACCCAGTGTCAGCAGAGGTGGTCGAGGGGGCAGAGGTTTCAGTAGAGGTGGTAGACCCGGGTATAGTCAGAGAGGAGGATCTTCATCCAGAGGCAGTAGGCCAGATGAGGCCGGATCTTCTCAGAGGGTATATGTGATGCAGAGGCAGCCAGATGCTTCAACAGTTATAGCGGGTGCATTTTCTTTATTTGGCATTTCAGTACTTGCTTTGATTGATCCAGGATCTACTCATTCATACATAAGTGCATCTGTCTTGCCTGTGTCTGAATCGCATTCAGAGTCCTTAGGATTTGATGTTTTAGTGACAAATCCTTTAGGACATAGTGTTGTGGTGAGTAAGGTGCATCGTAATAGTGCAGTTGTGGTGTAAGGTGAAGAGTTTCTGGGTGATCTAATTGAAATGCCTTTTAAGGAGTATGATTTAATCTTAGGCATGGATTGGATGTCTAGGCATGGAGCTGTGGTAGATTGTCAAAAGAAGTGTGTGACTTTAAGAACCAGTGATGGTAAGAGTGTGATGGTATCTAGTGAGCAGAGACAACTTGCATCCTTGTTTGTATCAGTTGTAACAGCTAGAAAGTTGATTAGAAAAGGGTGTGATGCTTATCTTGCTCATGTTATGGATACTAGAGTAGTGGGTTCTCAACTTGATAATATAACCACAATTGCAGATTTTCCGGATGTGTTTCCTGAGGAGTTGCCAGGGTTACCCCCTGAGAGAGAGGTTGAGTTTGGTATCGATTTTTTGCCTGGTACCACTCCCATCTCTATCACTCCTTATAGAATGGAACGTGTTGAATTGAGAGAGTTGAAGGTGCAGTTACAAGAGTTGTTGGATAAAGGGTTTATTCGCCCCAGTGTTTCTCCTTAGGGAGCTCCTGTGTTGTTTGTGAAGAAGAAGGATGGTACTATGAGGTTATGCATTGATTATAGGCAATTGAACAAAGTGACTATTAAGAATAAATATCCTTTGCCTAGGATTGATGATCTCTTTGATCAATTGAAAGGGGAGCAGCAGTGTTTTCCAAGATTGATTTGAGATCCGGGTACCATCAGTTGAGGGTTAGAGCTGAAGATGTTCCTAAGACAGCTTTCCGCACAAGGTATGGGCATTATGAGTTTTTAGTAATGCCTTTTGGATTGACGAATGCACCTGCAGCTTTCATGGATTTAATAAATAGGGTGTTTAGGCCCTATCTGGATCAGTTTGTGGTGGTTTTCATTGATGATATTTTGGTGTATTCACGTAATAAGGAGGAGCATGACAAGCATCTGCAGATTGTGTTACAGATCTTGAGAGAGAAGCAGTTGTATGCTAAACTGTTAAAGTGTGAGTTTTGGCTTGACCAATTTACTTTTCTGGGTCATATAGTTTCAGCAGATGGTATAAGAGTCGATCCAAGTAAAGTTGAAGCTATTTTGAATTGGAGTCCACCAAAGTCAGTGACTAAAGTTAGAAGTTTTCTGGGTTTGGCAGGCTATTATCGACGATTTGTGAAAGGTTTTTCTTTGATAGCTACTCCACTCACCAGATTGCTTCGGAAGGGAGTTAGATTTGTGTGGACGAATCAGTGTCAAGCTAGCTTTGAGCAGTTCAAAGAAATGTTGACTCAAGCACCTGTTCTTACTTTACCTGTGGAAGATAAACCATATGTGATTTACAGTGATGCTTCACATAATGGTTTAGGATGTGTTTTGATGCAAGAGGGTAAAGTCATAGCTTATGCTTCTCGGCAGTTGAAGCCGCACGAGCTTAATTATCCGACTCATGATTTGGAGTTGGCAGCTATAGTATTTGCTTTGAAGATTTGGCGACACTACCTGTATAGAGAGAAGTATTTTATCTATACAGATCACAAGAGTTTGAAATATTTGGGTGTCCAGAGGGAGTTGAATCTTCGGCAAAGGCGATGGTTAGAACTGATTAAAGACTACGACTGTTTGATTGATTATCATCCTGGTAAGGCAAATGTAGTTGCTGATGCCTTGAGTCGGAAGTCTTTGGCAGGTTTGGTTGTTTATTCGCTCTCGTTGCTTGTTGAATTGAGAGTGTTGCATGCTAGTTTTGAAGCATGTGATGATGGTGCATTATTGGCTCATTTGCAATTGAGACCAGTATTGTTGGATCAGATTAAGGAGGCTCAATTGGTAGATGAGAAAATTCAGAAGCTTATTTCAGATTGTTATAATGGGGAGAGCCGAGATTTCTATGTGAAAAGTGATGGTAGCCTTTGGTTCAAGGATAGGTTGTGTGTTCCTGATGATGATAGTTTGAGAAAGATTATTTTAGAGGAAGCACACCAATCGGTTTTTGCTATGCATCCGGGTAGTACAAAAATGTACCATAATTTGAAACAGCACTACTGGTGGTCTGGTATGAAGAGAGATATAGCGGAATTTGTGTCCAAATGTCTCACTTGTCAGAGGGTGAAAGCTGAGCATCAAGTTCCAACAGGGTTGCTTCAACCTTTAACAGTGCCTGAATGGAAATGGGAGAGAGTGACAATGGATTTTGTATCTGGGTTGCCATTGACTCAAAAGAAGCATGATGCTATCTGGGTGATTGTTGATCGATTGACTAAGATAGCTCATTTTCTTCCAGTTCGGATGGACTATTCTCTTGAAAGGTTGGCTGAGCTATATATCAGAGAGATAGTGAAATTGCATGGAGTCCCAATTTCTTTAGTGTCTGATCGAGATCCCCGATTTACTTCGAGGTTTTGGAAGAGTTTACATGGTGCATTGGGTTCTTGATTACACTTTAGTACTGCTTTTCATCCGCAGACAGATGGGCAGTCAGAGAGAGTGATACAGATTATTGAGGATATGTTAAGAAGCTGTGTTATTGATTTCTCTGGAAGTTGGGACAGATTTTTGCCACTTGTGGAATTTGCTTACAACAACAGTCATCAATCCAGTATTGGTATGGCACCATTTGAGGCATTGTATGGTAGAAGATGCAGAACACCTTTATATTGGAATGAAATTGGAGAGGGCAAGTTAATTGGTCTTGATTTGGTTAAAGAGACTGAAGAGAAAGTGAAGATAATTCGGGATCGGTTAAAAGCAGCTTCAGATCGGCAAAAATCTTATTCAGATTTGAAGAGGAGAGACATAGAATTTGATGTTGGAGATAAAGTATTTTTAAAAGTGTCTCCTTGAAAAAAGATTTTAAGATTTGGTCGAAAAGGGAAGCTGAGTCCTCGTTTTATTGGACCGTATGAAGTTTTAGAATGTATGATTGGTATAATGTGAATGATTAATGAGCATCTAAAATGTGTGCTAATGCCATTGGTTATATACACTTGAATGATGAATTGATTAATGTGAGTTGAGATACAATGTGTTGGTTCTAATGATGTAAATGACATAATTGAGGCATGTTTGCCTATATGATATTCAATGCAATTGATGATATATATATATATATATATTCTCTTGATGAGATATGGAGCCATGATTGTTGGCTAAAATGATAATGATGACAATGAGATGAATGAGGCATGGATTGCCTAAGTGATGATGAGTAAATGAGAATGAAATTGAAAATGAAATAATTAATAAATTGTGTGACTAATGTGTTATTCCATTTTCAGAGTTTTGTTGTTGGTAGCATGCCTATAGTAACAATCTCTTGAAGTTAGGTTGGGCTAAATCCTTGAAGCCAAGTTGGGTTGAAGTTTAGCATGCTTAACTCCCCTTGAAGCTTGGTTGGGTCTAGTCCTTGAAGCCTAATTGAGATGTTACAACCCTTGAAGCTAGGTTGGGTTTGGTTCTTGAAGCCAAGTTGGGTTGATACTTAGCATGCTTTGTTCCCCTTGAAGCTTGGTTGAACCTAAATCCTTGAAGCCTAGTTGGGATAATGATAATGATAAATGTGATAATTGAACCAAAACATTAACTCTGAAAGTTGAATGGCTTATTAGTGTCTTTTGGGCCCATGCTTGTCTTTGTTTTCAATGTGATTCTTGAATGGTGAAACATACTTGTGAGATATAACGTTATGAGATGATTACACTACATAAGTATCTTATTGATAATGAAGGTAGCTTGGAAAGCTATATTAGGTAATGAAACTATGAAAATGCATTATGAATGTTTTGATATGATATGATAGTGAACAGTGTAAGGTGTTGAAATATAATATTCTCTTGAATGGTATATGAAATTGATTGTGGGACATTGACATTTCATTGAAACATAGTATTATTGTAGTTTGTATCACTAAGCCGTTGGCTTAGCGCGATTATGGTTTATCGCGCAGGTGACAGAGAAGAATCGGAGAGTTCCTCTAGGCCGAGTAGAGTCTAGATCTTGAAGTGTTGATAGTGGAGCTTAAAGATCAAAGACATATTGCCAAACATGTATATATATTTTATGTTTTGTAAAACTTGAGTTTTGATGTATAAGTATTTGTAAATATTTGTTTTATTTTCCGCTGTGTTTTTAATAAACATATTATCTATGGTGTTTTATAAATTCCTTAAAATGTTTTAAATTTATTCTTATTATTAAAAGGGATTATGTTTTATAAATAGTGGCATACCTATATTTAGTATACGTATATTACAATCGTATTAGCATGCTGTGTACGTATATGGGGTATAGGGGTGTTGCAGGGGTGATAGATCTGGTTTTGGATAGAGAGGAGGTTCTATAGTCGGAGGTAGACTAGATGAAGCAGGGCCATCACAGCGGGTATATGTGATGCAGAGATAACCAGATGCTTCAGCCATTATTGCTAGTATTTTTTCTTTATTTGGTACTTTAGTTTTTGCTTTGATAGACCCTCGGTCGACTCATTCATACATTAGTGCATCCATCTTGCCTATGAGTGAATTGCATTTGGAGTCCCTAGGATTTGATGTTTTGGTGACAAATCTTTTAGGGTATAGTGTTATGGTTAGTGCACTGAGATAACTCGATTGTGGTTCAAGACGAGGAGTTTCTCAATGACTTGATTGAGATGCCTTTCAAGAAGTATGATCTGATTTTAGACATGGATTGATTATCCAGGCATGGGGCTGTGGTAGACTGTCAGCAAAAGTGTGTTACCCTGAGAGCCTGTGATGGTAGAAATGTGATGGCATCTAGTGAGTGAAGACATCTTTTATCTATGTTTGTTTCAGCTGTTTCAGCGAGGAGGATGATTCGAAAGGGATGTGAGGCTTATCTTGCTTATGTAGTAGATACCAGAGTAGTGGGATCCCAGCTTGACAGTATACCCACAATTGTCGAGTTTTTAGATATTTTTCCTGAGGAGTTGCCAGGGATACCCTCTAAGAGAGAGGTTGAGTTTGGTATCGATTTGTTTTCTGGTACCACTCCCATCTCTATTACTCCTTATCGTATGGCACCTGCTGAGTTGAGAGAGTTGAAGGTGCAGATACGGGAGTTATTGGATAAAGGGTTCGTTCGCCCTAGTATGCCCCGGTAGGGAGCGCCCGTTTTGTTTGTGAAGAAAAAGGATGGTACCTTGAGATTGTGTATTGATTACCGGCAGTTGAATAAGGTGACCATCAAGAACAAGTATCCATTGCCTCGGATAGATGATCTCTTTGATCAGTTGAAAGGAGCAGCAGCATTCTCTAAGATTGATTTGAGATCAGGGTACCATCAGTTGAGGGCCAGAGGTGGAGATGTACCTAAGATAGCTTTCTGCATGAGGTATGGGCATTATGAGTTCTTGGTGATGCCCTTTGGATTGACAAATGCACTAGCAACATTTATGGATTTGATGAATAGGGTATTCAGACCCTATCTAGATCAATTTGTGGTGGTTTTCATTGATGATATTCTGGTGTATTCACGTAATGAGGAGGATCATGACAAGCATTTGCGGATTGTATTACAGACCCTGAGAGAGAAGCAGTTGTATGCTAAGCTGTCTAAATGTAGTTTTGGCTTGATCAAGTGACTTTTCTCGGTCATGTGGTTTCAGCAGAGGGTATTAGAGTTGATCCGAGTAAAGTTGAGGCTATTTTGAATTGGAGTCCACCTAAGACAGTGATAGAGGTTAGAAGTTTTTTGAGTTTGGCAAGCTATTATTGTCGATTTGTGAAAGATTTTTCTATGATAGCTACTCCACTCACCAGATTACCTCAGAAGAAAGTTAGATTTGTGTGGACAGATCAGTGTCAGGCACGTTTTGAGCAGCTAAGGGAGATATTGACTCAAGCTCCTATCCTTACCCTGCATGTGGAAGGTAAAGCTCATGTGATTTACAGTGATGCTTCACATAGTGGTTTAGATTGTGTTTTGATGCAGGAGGGTAAAGTCATTGCTTATGCCTCTCCACAGTTGAAGCCACATGAGTTGAATTATCCGACATATGATTTGGAATTAGCAGCTATAGTTTTTTCCTTGAAGATTTGGCAACATTACTTATATGGGGAGAAGTGTTTCGTTCATACGGATCACAAGAGTTTGAAATATCTGGATGTTCAGAGAGAACTGAATCTTCGACAGAGACAGTGGTTAGAGTTGATTAAAGACTACGATTGTTTAATTGATTATCATCCCGGAAAGGCAAATGTTGTTGCTGATGCCTTGAGTCGAAAGTCTTTGGCAAGTTTAACTGCTTATTCGCCCTTGTTGCTTGATGAGTTGAGAGAGTTATATGCCAGATTTGAATTTTGTGATGATGGTGCTTTGATGGCTCAGTTACAGTTGAGGCAAGTGTTATTGGATCAGATTAGGGAGACTCAGTTGGTAGATGAGAAAATCTAGAAGATTATATTAGATTACCAAAAGGGGGAGAGTCGAGACCTTTATGTGAGAAGTGATGGCAGTCTATGGTACAGAGATAGGTTGTATATTCCTGATGATGCAGGATTGAAGAGGGTAATTTTGGAGGAAGCACATAAATCAGCTTAAGCTATGCACCCTGGGAGTACCAAAATGTATCGGGATTTGAAGCAGTATTATTGGTGGTCAGGTATAAAGAGAGATATAGCAGAGTTTGTATCCAAATGTCTCACTTGTCAGAGAGTGAAGGTTGGGTACCAGGTTCCTTTAGGATTGCTTCGGCCATTATCAGTGCTATAGTGGAAACGGGAGCTAGTGGCAATGAATTTTGTGGTTGGTTTGCCTTTGACCCAGAAGAAGTATGATGTGATTTGGGTAATAGTTGATCGGATGATGAAGACAGCTCATTTTCTTCTAGTTCGAATGGATTATTCTCTTAAGAGATTGGTTGAGTTGTATATCAGTGAGATAGTGAGATTGCATGGAGTTCGAGTTTCTTTGGTATCTGACCGAGATTCCCGATTTACATCGAGATTGTGGAGGAGTTTGCAGGATGCTTTAGGCTCTCAGTTACATTTTAGCACTACTTTTCATCCTCAGATAGATGGGCAGTCAGAGAGAGTGATACAGATTTTAGAGGACATGTTGAGGAGCTGTATCATCAATTTCACTGGGAGCCGGGACAAAATCTTACCACTGATTGAGTTTGCTTATAATAACAGTCATCAGTCCAGTATTGGGATGGAACCTTATGAGGCATTATATGGTAGGAGGTGCAAGACACCTTTATGTTGGGATGAGGTTGGAAAAGGTCAGTTGGTCAGTCCTGATTTTATTAAAGAAACAGAAGAGAAAGTGAAGGTGATTCGGAATTATCTGAAAGCAGCCTCAGGCTGATAGAAATCATATTCGGATTTAAAAAGAAGAGACATAGAGTTCAATGTGGGAGATAAGTATATTTGAAGGTGTCTCCTTAGAAGAAAATTTTGAGATTCGGCCGTAAAGGGAAGTTGAGTCCTCATTTCATAGGACCTTATGAGGTACTGGAGAGAGTTGGTCCAGTGGCCTATAGACTAGCTTTACCACCTGAGTTGGATCGAATTCATAATGTCTTTCATGTCTCTATGCTTCGGAGGTACAGGTCAAACCCATCTCACATCTTGTCAATAGAGTCAATTGAGGTGAGTCCAGATCTGACTTACGAAGAAGAACCAGTGGCTATCTTGGCACGAAAAGTGAAAGAGTTGAGGAATAAGAAGGTTCCACTTGTAAAAATTCTTTGGAAGAATCATGCAACTAAGGAGGCAACATGGGAGAGTGAGCAGATGATGCGGAGTCAGTATTCCCAGTTGTTCTAGACTTGAGAGCAAGTAATTTTGAGGACGAAATTTATTTTTAAAGGGAGAGAATTGTAATATCCCAAAATTTTAAAAATTTTATTTTTTGAAAATTAAATAAATGATTTAAAAAAATAATATTTAAGTGAAAAAGTAAAGTGTGTATATGATATATATATGTAGATATACATAACATATACAAGTCAATATTTTAAATTGGTCAAAGTTTATTTTAAATTATTAAAAATTATTTGTGCAGTTAGTGGAAGATGATTTTTTTATATTAATTAAGTAATATATATTTTACTTGGTGAAAATTTAAAGTGAAGAATGGTGTGGTTAAAAGAGTAGTGGTTGGTTAGAGATGAGTTTGGGATCATCTTCTTCTTCTTCTTCCTCTATTGAAGGTCGGTTATCTCCATTAGAGGAAAGGAGTGATTTGCTTCTTCCAAGCTCAAGTAATTGAAGGATTTCAAGTGTTCAAGTTGGAGTTTTGGAGATTTTCTCCATTTTTGGTAAGTTTCAACTTGTTTCTTGGATTTTCTATGAAAGTTTGTATATGTGTGAATTGGATGTTTGATGTAGTATGTGTTAATGGTTGGAATTATTTTGTATGAAGTTGTTTTGAGAAGTTAACTATGATTTTAGGGCTGGATTGAAGAAATGGTTAAGTTTGGTGAAGAGGATAAGAGTTTTGGGTTATGTAACTTTTGAGTTATGAAGTCATGGTTTTAAATTGTGTATTTTACTTTTAATTGAGTTGTTTTGATGTATATACATGTATTTTATGGTAAAATGATGGATATGGTTGAGTTTGAATAGAGTTGAAAAGAGAAAAGAAAGATAACTTTGGATGTGACAATTATGTGTGATATTAGAATTTTGGACTGACACACCCGGTGACACGGCCATGTCTTTGGGCATGTCAATAGTTCTATTTTCAGTGTTGTTGACATGTGCAGTGACACGCCCATGTCACTGGGAGTGTCATAACTACTGTGCTATACGAGTTTTGGCATGGGTAGGGACACACTCATATCTCTTCACGTCTCTTATCTACTGTAATACAAAGCTTAGGACACGGTCATTGACACGCCCATGTCACTAAGCATGTCAAAGCTTCTGTGTTGTGGGTTTAGAGCACAGTCATTGACACGTCCATGTTGTTGAGCATGTCATTTGTAGATTTTGCCCTAGATAGTTCTTTTTCTTATTTTCCTTTGTGTTTCTTATCCTTGTGTTGAGAGGTTTGTATATGCCTTTAAGTGTGTTTCTAAGTGACTATTTATAATCACATTTGGTTTAGACTTTGAGGAGATTTGAGTTACTCAATCCAAGTGTTGAGTGATATCTTGGAAGAGAAGATTGGAAGTAGTGCTTGAGCTTGTTTTGTTGTTTTTATAGGTAAGTACAAACTTTGAATAATTGGTTATATTTTCATGATATTTGGACTTAACACACTTTGGTTGGAAGATGTGTTAAGTTACTTACTACATTATTTGTACATGAGTAATATGCTATGATTTGTATAATGTCATAAATGCATTATATATAATGTGAACTATGTGCAATAAATGATAATGATCCAAAATGTTTGGATAATGCGGTTTGTTATGCATACATTAAAGATGTAATGTAAAGCCATTGGAGATGGCTATATTGATATAAATGAGATAATTAAGGCATTGTACCTAGCTTGATTAAGAAAAAATGAGAAAGATATTGATAATGGAAAAATGAATAATTGTGTGCCTAGTATATTATTCAATTTTCAGAGTTCTGTGTTTGGCGGCATGCCTATGAAGTAGCAGTCCCTTGAAGTTGGGTTGGGCCTAGCCTTGAAGCCTAGTTGGGATGTTACATAGGAGGTTATCTTCATTATGATATGATTTACCTTTGGGCCTAGCTTTTAATCAATTATTTAATTTGCCTTTGGGGCTAGACACATGGTGTCAACTTGGACCAAAACAGTAACTCTGGGATTTAAATGGCATATTAGATCCTTTCGACCCATGTTTGTGTTTGTTTTTATGTGAATTATGAATTGTGAAACAGTTGAGCAATATATTCAGATAAAGTGTTATGAGATATAATATACTTGTGCATTGTGCATTGGCATTGCATTTGAACTTTATTGTTATCAAAGTTTGGATTACTAGGCTTTTAGCTTAGCGCGATTGTAATTCATCCTACAGGTGATAGGGTAGATCCGGTTGAGCCGGATAGTTCGTCTAGACTAAGCCGGGTCTAGGCTTGAGATCTTAAATGTAGAGTTGATTGTTGGACATCAAGATCAGAGACAAACTGCCAGTATGTACATATTTTATATTTTTATACATTTTGACTTCATGTATATTGTATTATATTTTGATGTATATATATATCGCAACTATCAAGAATATTTTGGATAAAAATTTTGTAATGAAGGTATGTATGTGTTCTAGAAAGTAATAGTTTATCTATTATTTACATTATATCAGTTAAATGATTTAAGTTTATACGGATTCAAAAAATAAGGATTTTTATTAAAATGGGTTATTACATTCTTGTATCGTATATTCATATATTACATATGTTGGGTGTATGTATTGTACGTATATAGGGTATAAGCGTATTACATTTATTTCAAAATTTTGGGATATTACACTACTCCTCTCCTCTTCTCCTTCTTCTCTTTGTCTCATTTTCTTCTCTTTCTCTATATTGAATGTTGGTGATTATCATTATTGATTCCCCTTCTATGTTTGACTATTGCAATTAATTATAAGTAGATATAAGATAACAAGTAAAAATGCCGATTCAATAGCAAGCTCATTGTTCGCTACTAACAAGCTCATTTGTAATAGCCCAGCTCAACACTGACTCCAAATAAACTGCATGTTTTTAAGGTTCAACCTTTGGTATTAAAATAGTTAACCCAAGTTATTTAGATAGTATTAATTTGGCCAATATAAACCATTTTCCATCTCTCTATACAATTGATGTGAGATTCTTTTTCTTACTCTTAATGTGCTAGCTTAAGCACCCCAAGCTAGCACCTCGACTTACTAGCTCCTTAAGCTAGTAGGTCATCTGACTGGGGAATAGTGGCATGCACGTTCCTTGCTAATGGCATGCTTGTTGTTTATAAGTGGAGAGTTTATCACTAGCAAGCTAGTGTGTTCATTGCCGGCAGCGGACTCACACATCCTTTATTTCTAGTATGCATGCCATTAGATCCCCATAGGCCACCTACTTGTACTAATTCTAACTTTCTAAGAATATTTTTTATTAAGGTATCAATTTCAGTGTCTATAGTAAGGATCATAATAGAGGTTGCGAATGCCAAATTGGACTCAATTAGGGAATCACAGTTACTATAAGAAAAGGGCAACCACGAAACTACTTAGGTCGAGAACCATAGGTAGAAAGTTAGGTTCACACTAGAAAGAGGTGAGCACCATATTGTATGTGATAGGGAGATTGTGACAACAATAAGGATATAACAATCGTAAACTGGTTTAAGCTAAATGCTAAGAAGACATAGTATTGATCATGATGAGGAGCACAACCATGATTTTGACCATGAAAAGCTAATCGCCATGGTGAGGTAGTGAGCACGACATTCATATAGCAGTTTTAGGGCTCTAATGGATATATGTGGAACCACCTAAAGACTGTTATATGTCACTAACCATTAGGCACTAGTTAGGCACAAATGAATCTCATGACCGCTCTTCAGCAATCTCGATTACAAAATGGAGATCATGACCACGATCAAGGTTTCGTGACTGCGAGTACTATCCAACACAACATTAAATGAAGATTTTTTAATTGTTAAAGATAGATTTCTACCACATATTTCAGCAATGAGAAAATTTACTTTGGAGGTTATAAATACACCTCAAAACAATATTTATTTATAACTAACATTATTTATTTTTAGCCATACTCTTATGCTTTGGTTTCTTGAGCCTTATTCTTTATTTCTTTATACTTTATTAGTGGTGATCAATTGAATGCTCTTGTAGGTTCAAGTGTTAGCCTTAAACACATGGGATAATTTGATGCAAGCTTGAAACACTAGGTTGGGAGTGATCCTTTGAAAAACTCTTGGTGAGGTGTAAGTGTGAGCCTTTGGAAACACACTTATAAGAGTTGGAAAGTGAACCTTGTAAAAACGTTTTAAAATTTTGATGTTAGCTTGAAAATATCAAGTTGGAAGTAAACTTGTAAAACTTCATAGTTAGTAAAATACCCTATTCGATTATTGGGAGTTTTCTTTACCTAAACCATTAAAAATTGTTATATTATTTCTTCTTTGCCCTATTTATTTTAATTTCATTTTGTCCTCAAATTTCAATTTCCTGCTAATCTACCCCATTCTTGGTGCTAAAGGGCTAATATATTCCAAATGTAATCAAGATTAATTCAAATGGAAGTTCTACTTCATCCAACAATTTGAATTCAACTCCAAATGCAATCAAGACTTCAAATGATTTTTCCCAAATTATTACTAAATGATCAAACCTTAATTCTTTTGTGGAAAATCAAATTAATCTAATTCCTTCTCAAAAAAATATTACAAATCACAAGGCCAAATCAAAATCAATAAAAGAACCAAAGAGTGCAAATGGGCCTATAAATGATCCATTATTTGTTAATGGAGGTGTTTTAGCAACAACAAGATCCAGAAGATTCAAGGAGGTTTTAAATGGCTTAATGCAAGGGAGTAGGGTTTCTAATCATAATTTAGACTTAAATAAAATTATTACTGTAATTCAAATAGAACAAGCACCTAATTAATAAAGTGGGCCAAATTCAACATCGAGCTAGGAAAGAAAAGGTGCCACCCCATTTTAAGCATCCTTTCCTAATTAGGTTTTTCTCCTTTTCTTTATGTAATTTGTATATCTAAATCTATTTAGGATTACTTGATCTATTTAGGAATTAATTCTTATAAAAGGGATTGCCACCCTTATATAATCTCATAGTTTGGATGAATATTGTAACATCAACACCTATTGTTAAGAAATAAAAGTTATTTTTATGAGTTGCAATTTTCTTATTAGTTCTTTTAAGAACTTAATTGAAATTATCAAGCTTGTCTTATGGCATTCTACCTATGACTTATCAATCAATCCATCACCATTTATTGCAGCATCTTCAGAATAACTTAGATTTCAATGTCGAAGTTCAAATCCATCAAATAAACTTGATTAATTCTTTCTCAGGGAAATCAATCCATCACCATTTATGTGTTCTTCAACTCTTCGTTTGAGGTTCATCTCTTTGTTTGAGTTTGCATCACCTTTATTACAATAAGAGCACCTTTTAGAACTTTTAGAATTATACTTCAACCAGTAAATTCATGACCAAAAATATCCAGTACACTTAAGGAAGTAAGATTATTCTTTAAGTTAGGAATATGTTGCAATTTACCAATGTTCTCATGACATTATCATGCATTTTTATTTTAACTGTATCAATTTCAGCAATCTGTCAAGGGTAGTCATATGTCATATGAACCACTTTACCATGAATAGGTTCATAGGTAGAAAACTACTCTTTATAATGGTATATATAAAAAATACAACCAGAATTTAAAATCCACCTTAATTTGCATAGATTTAGAATTATCTCCAATTACAGAGAGAACATCAGTTTCAAATTCTTCTTTAATCCCACCGGCTTTAGCGAGCTTCTCATCATTCTTTTTTTTCATTTTTTTTATCTTGATGTTTATTTTATAGTTTGAAACATTCAATCTTAATGTGCCCTTTTTTCTTACAATAATGGCAATTCATATTCTTATGCTTGGATTTTGGATCTGGTGTTGGTTTTGTTGCTATTGGTAGAATCTCTATTGGTATATCTCTCTTTAACAATCAAGCTTTTTGTAAGACCATCACTACTTAATGCATGTTTTTTTTTTTTTGAAATCCATAAGTTCTTTTGAAAACAAAATTGACATAACCTCCTCTATAGTAAGGTAAGCCTATTGAAAATCATCGTATCTCTAAAGTGCTTGTATGACGGAAGTAGAAAGTAAATCGACATAAAAGCTTTATCTTCTTCATCACACTTAATATCCATATTTTCAATACCCATAACAATAGAAATAATTTCATTAGTATGTGATTTTAGAAATGCATCTTTAGATGTATTAATTGTGTGCAAACAATGCCTTGCCATCAATTTTATTGTGAAAGTTTTTATCATGAATAATGAATCAAGCTTGGACCATATGTCTTCTTTAGTCTTTCTAATAATTACCTTATGTTTAACCTCGTTTGACAAACATAATTAAAAAGCTGCTAGAGTTTTTGCATCAAATTCTTGCTTTTGATATTCAATCATTGTAGGAAATAGTTTGCCCTTCCCTAATAGGGCTTTTTGAAATCTATGCTAGGTCAATATTGCAAGCATCTTGACTTGTCACAAAGCAAAACAAAAATGGAACGATACTTCACAATATCAAACTCTTTCGGTCATACCTAATCCCAAACAAATTTAAATAGGCTTTAATACTATTTTTTTAAGGTCAATTTAAAATCTATTTGAGATAATATAAAAGATGCAATGAAAAAATAAAAAAAATAAAGAAAACAATAAATTTACATGGTTAGATGTAAATCTATATCCACAGATAATGAAAGCAAAATTCACTAATCAAATTTTTAGAAAAGTAAAACTATAATTATAACACTATTAATTGGGTTGCAACAATTGGCTCTCTCTAATGCATATAATGTAACCAAGAATACATATATATAGTGGATAGTATGAAAATGTTCAATTAGAACATGAAATCGTGATTGAATTTGTCCTAGTCTCTCTTCAAGACGGAGTGGATAAATTGAGGGCTTCTTGAACAAGGAAAAAGATTTAATGACTTTGAAAGAATTGAACGAGAAGCCATATGAGACAAAAATCTCATGTATGGTACTATAGAGTGGCGGTAAGGGTGACTTATCTGTCAACTTTTTCACTTAAGTTGGCTTCTAATCCAAATCTATGAAGGAAATTGTTTGCATTATTAATCTAATAAATAAAATTCAAGGAACATAATAACAAATACAAATATGATCTTGTATAACTCGAGAAAAACCAAGAAAAGTTGTAGAGAAGTTGGTTTCGGGAGGTTGGGAAATTCAAGTTTATTTGAAATGCAAAGAGAGGCATGATGCTATGATGGATTTGCAAAGAAGCTTGACAAATTTGCATCATGTGTTTCTTGATATGGCTATTATTGTTGAACGCATTGAGAAAAAATGGATGATATTGAAGAAAATGTGGTATTGCGGTGGTTTTATCAGTTGTGGAACCAATAGTCTTTACTATGCTAATCAAATGAGGTAAAAAGATTATGTCATGGGTTTATTGGAGTTGGAAAGTGATTTTGATCATTCTTTTGGTTTGTGTTGTTTCAATATTAGCTTGGGGAAATTACAAAAATAACTTAAAAAGTTAACTTTCAAAAATACTATATAAAAAATGCTATAAAAATATTTTTACATGAAAGTTTATTTTCAAAAATACAATACACATGGACATTCAAAACATGCTGAGGCTAAAAAATTACAAAAATTTCATTTTATAAATATCATAAACATACATATATCTAGACATATATCAATATATACCGACATATATTGACATATACTCAAATATATCACTTTTATATTTTTATTCTTTTTTTAAATTTTAATAAGTATATATTGTTATATATTGCATATACTGATATATATAGAAAAATATATATTTTTTCACCCCTGAACTTTATGTCATATGTACATTAAGTCTCTCAACTTTTATTTGGTAAAATTGAGCCCCTCAACTATATATGTTGATGACATTGAACCCTTTTTTAATAGAAGTTAAACACTTATTTTTAATTACTGTCAAAATCGCATGGCTGTTAAAGCAAAACAGTGTGTTTTGATGAAAAATTAATGAATAACGTATTTTTTGGCTCCTAAATTTTATGTGTTTTGAGCATTAAGCTCCAAAACTTTTATTTGGTGATATTGAACTCCTCGATTGATAATGCATGAAAATACACGTTTAACTACTTTATAAAAAAGACTCAATATCACCAACTCATATGGTTGAGGGACTCAATTTTATCAAATAAAAGTTAAGGGGCTTAATGTACATCTGACCTAAAGTTTATGGGTAAAAAAATATATTATTTCATATATATATATATAACTAAAGATATAACACTTTTACACTATTTTTCTTTTAAATTTTAATAAGTATATATTATTATATGTAATATATACCAACGTAAAACTAAACATGTATTACTTTTATACTTATATTTTTTTGAAATTTAACATGTATATATTATAATATGTAACATATATCGACATATTACTAAATTTATTATATGAATTAGTCATATGTTATTATATTTTGCATATAAACTATATATATATATCTAGTAATATATGTAATATATATCCGCATGTATTCAGATATATATAGACATATATGTTATTTCCGTAATACTTAATTTAATTTTAAATAATTAATAAATTAATATTAAGCAATAATAAATGCAAGAATGAAATTAAATGCAATAAATAAACCGAGCCAACAGAATTCACTGTTTGTCTTTAAGGAATTTTTATTCCCATCTCGGTACCCAAGGTTAATGGAACAATTCCTCCCAGGATAGAATGGTTTAGAACCTTACCGGTGCAGCGGTACTTCAAATGCCAGTAAACAACGAACGTAAAATAACGGTGTAAATCACACGACACTATGAAATTTTTTTTTCAAGAGAGAAGACTGAAAAGATATGCAAAATTTTGCAAATAAAAAAAAATTGTATGGAAAAAGTAATGTGTTTAAATCAAATAAGGGCTAGGGGTTTTATAGAGATGAAGGGGTGCAAATTGAAATGTTACAATTTTTCATTTTGAACCAATAGATGTAATGGTTCATTTTGAACTGAATGGACGCAATGGTTCATTTTGAACCAAAAGTTACCATTCCAAAAGGTGCCTTTCCAAAAGGTACACAACAACAAATAAGAAATGGAATAAAAGAAAGAGTTAGAAAAACCCCTTTTTGAAGATACTAAAAATCGGACTCTCGTCTCTTTCGTGGCTCCTTCTTAGTGTGTAATGATGAACTTTCAGCTCTCTTGAACAATTGGTTCTCTTCTTGAAGGAGTGGATGATAGCTTTCTCAAATTCTCAACTCTCCAAGCAAGCCTCTTAAAACCCTAATTCTTAAGAACTAATAACTCACTTCAAAACCAACAATTGATTTTGCTCTTGGTGTGTGTAAAGGAATGGTGAATGGAGATGGTGAAAAAATGGTCTTTTTTTCTCCAGCCAAGAACCAAGGAAGAAGATGATGAAGAACAAGAACAAGTGGGAAGTGTAGAGAATGTCCACTAAATTAATTCAAAATCCCTTTTCTAATCCCCATGCTCCTCCACTTTCAATTGTTTAAGACACCCATCATGCCTTGTCTCCCACTTACTAGTTCTTTATACCTTTCTCCCATAAAATCCTCCCACTTTTCACTCTTTTTGTAATGGTTCATTTTGAACTGAATGGACGCAATGGTTCATTTTGAACCAAAAGGTACCATTCCAAAAGGTGCCTTTCCAAAAGGTACACTTTCATTTATACCTTTTCTAAAAGGTACATTCTCATTCACACCTTTACATATATATATATATATTTATAAAATAAATATATATATATATGCCCCAACAATCCCCCGCATGAATGGAGAATGCCAAGTTTTGAAAACTATGCATAAAACTGTGTGATTCACAACTAAGAATTAACTGCATCTGAATAAGTAGGTTTCCCTTTGAACTTTCCGTAGTGAACATATATCGAGTATACTCGCCAATCGGTAGATGCGATATCTTTGAACCGTTAGCTTTTTGTGTATACTAAGACAATATAAGTCACACAATTAATTCTTATCCGCTTTTTGGTTCTCACTGTTGTGTTCATTTTAGCCATGAACACTGCCTGGTCTCATAAGTGCTTAGAGAACTGGCCTTCTTTTATTCTCCTTGAAGTGGCTCACACTTCACACTCACATAGGTGATTCCTAAATGTGTATTCCGTAAATACACTATTTGATCAAATTTAATCAAACTTAGAAATCATTAAAAACCTTCCATTTTTAGGTTTATCCTTGTTTCTGAACATTGTCTCATCATGAGAATGGGTTTAGTAATTTTGACAATGTTGAACCGTCATGCACAACTTTGTATTCTCCTTGAACCTAGTTCTTGGGATCTCCAGTCTACTAGGTAGAGTTACCGCCATGATGACTTGTCCTAGGCCACAGTCCCATTCCCTTCTATGATTTTTCAACTAATTCTCTAGATAGGCCTTTTGTTAATGGATCCGACACGTTATCTTTTGATCTTATGTAATCAATTATGATAACTCCACTAGAGATTAATTGTCTAACAGTGTTATGCCGTCGACGTATATGGTGAGATTTTCCATTGTACATAACACTTCCAGCCCTTCTGATAGCTGCTTGACTATCACAATGTATGCTTATCGGAGTTAACGGTTTGGGCCAGAATGGAATATCTTCTAAGAAATTTCGAAGCCATTCAGCTTCTTCACCGGCTTTATCCAAAGCAATGAACTCAGATTCCATTGTAGAACGGGCGATGCAAGTTTGCTTAGAGGATTTCCAAGACACTGCTCCCCCACCAACCGTAAACACATATCCACTAGTGGATTTGTTTTTGGTTGACCCGGTGATCCAATTTGCATCACTATAACCTTCAACTACTGCTGGATAATTTTTGTAATGCAAAGCATAATTTTGGGTATGTTTTAAATATCCCAACACACGTCTCATTGCTATCCAATGCGTACTATTTAGATTACTCGTGTATCGACTCAGCTTACTTATTGCACAAGCAATATTTGGTCGAGTACAATTCATGATATACATTAAACATCCTAAAACTTGAGCGTAATCCACTTGAGACTCACTTTCTTGTTCTTTGCAAGAGCAAGGTTTAAGTCGATTGGTGTTTTCATTTCTTTGAAATTCAAATACTTGAACTTATCAAGTACCTTTTCAATATAATGAGATTGTGATAATGCTAGACCTTGAGGAGTTTTGTAGATTTTTATTCCTAGAATAAAATCTGCAACTCCTAAGTCTTCCATATCAAATGACTTGGATAGCATTCGTTTTGTGGCATTAATGTCATTAATATTTTTACTCATTATTAACATGTCATCCACATATAAACAAACAATGACTTCATGATTATGAGTGTTTTTTATATATACGCATTTATCACACTCGTTAATCTTGAAACCATTTGACAACATTACTGTGTCAAATTTAGCATGCCATTGTTTAGGTGCTTGTTTAAGTCCGTATAAAGACTTAACAAGTTGGCAAACCTTATTTTCTTGCCCGGGGACAATAAACCCTTCGGGTTGTTCCATATATATTTCTTCCTCCAATTCTCCATTTAAGAAGGTTGTTTTCACATCCATTTGATGGATTTGAAGACCATACACGGTAGCCAAAGCAATTAACAGTCGAATAGATGTAATTCTTCTGACTGGTGAGTATGTATCAAAGTAATCTAGACCTTCTTTTTGTCTAAACCCTTTGACAACTAATCTTTCCTTATACTTGTCAATAGTACCATCATCTTTCAATTTTCTTTTAAAAATCCATTTATAGCCTAGTGGCTTATTACCTAGTGACAAGCTTGGCCGTGTCACTTGATTTTCTCCACAAGTTACACCAATTTTGATCAAATGGCTCCATCGAATGTACTCCAACCTAAATCAACAACTTCAAACAAACTTAAGTGCAATTTAACATGAAAATTAACTTAAAATCAACATAAACATCATAGAAAATATATACAAAATTGATCTAAACAATTACCCCACACTTAATCCTTTGCTTATCCCCAAGCAAAGTTAAAATAAAAACAAATAACACAAGATAAATATTATCAAGTTCAAGGGTTATAAGGATGCATTAAGACTCCCATCTTATTAAATCCACAATCATAATCGAATCGAGAATAATCGGTACTCAAGTAACTTAATGGTCAATCAATGCATACCAAAATTGTCACTCCCTCACAAAACCTCTCAAGTGTTTAATTGGGTAGTGTTTAAGCTCTCAACATACAATGAAAGATTAGGACTATAGGCTTGCTTATCAATCAAATCTCCACCACCTAATCACCATCAAGCATCAATCATAAGGTCTTTTATTTGGTTGTAACGGGGCTAAGGAAAAGGTATGACATTTGGGAGAGTGAGTTAGTTCATTTAGGTCAAGAGTACTTCAAGAGTGAAGTAAGCAATGTAGCATGATCAACAATCCCATAATTCATCTCAATCACTTAGCACTAAGCATTTATGTGCTTTTAAGGGACTCTATTTGTTTAATTTGCAAAGATAATTTCCAAACTCATTACAACCCTTCCGACAAGAACAACTATTATTTTAATTTTCATTATTCATTTTTTTTATTGTATATCCAACTAATTTAAAGCCCATTGAATTCAACCCCACACTTATTCTGCACAACACTCCATTAATGCTCTTAAAGTGCTCTTGATCTAATGAATGGGTAGAGTTAAAATATAATGGCTCAAGCCGATGGTGTTGTGAAAAAGAAGGAAGGAAAAAATGAAATAAGCTCAAAGTTGGCGAACTAAGGTCGGATGTAAGGTTGGTCTTTTTAAGCCAAAATGGTTTGCCCTAAATTGCCTTAATCATGTTGATGCTTAATTGAAATTTTTATGTAGTCTCAAAATGCATGTCAAAGCAAGTTCTAGTAATTCATCAATCAAAGATGTTCACACATAAAAAGAATGATAAGTTGATGGCTCAATTACTCACTAGTTTAATGGCAATGCAAAGAATAACCATCAAAATTGACAATAAGTACTAACTCTAATCAATCCTCAAATTCATGCTTCAAAAATTTAAAAGTCATCTATCACATTCTTATAACAATTGAACTTATTAATATCCATCAAAATCAATTATAAAACAAAACAAGAAACTTAACAAAACAAGAACACTTACGAAAATAGACAATTTATATTAAGGCTTAGCACACACCCCACACTTTAAGTTTTACATTGTCCTCAATGGAAGCAACGATATGGAAAGTAAAAAGTTAAGGTACAACCTGTTTTTCCCATTGATCCTTTGTGACGCAGAAGCTACCTTTTCATCCACAAACAACCATGGTTCAAGAGCAAAATACAATATATAAAATAAACACAATATAAAGAGTTAACATTAAAAACCAAAACAACAAAAACATGAAATAACTACAAATAAGAAAATAACAAGTGATGTCAAAAGGTTGGAGCTGGTAGGATCTACGGTGGTGGAGGATAGGACGATGATGCAGCTGATGGGTGGAGGCTCAGAATTTTAGCGAGGTTGCTGTTGATTAGGTCCATTTGTTCCATGACTGCAGTATGATTACGGTCAATTTGTTCCATGGCTGCAGCATGGTTTCGGTCAACCCTGCTTTCCAATGCTTCAATCCTATGAAGGATCTCCTGATTGTTCGGGATTGGAGCATCTTCATCTAAATTTAGAGAATCCGAGTCGGAATCCTCCTCGACTCGTGCTCTCTTTTGGCGGCCCTCCGGTACCTCAGTCTCAGTTGAACTCATAACATAAGCTCCTCCTTTTCTTGAAACCATGCGCATCTTCTCTAGGGTGCCAAGATCTAATGAATCATTCCCCGATATCTTAGTCATCTGGCAATCGCTCGGGTCAAAATTGTCAAGGAGTGCCATTGCTAAAATTGTAACTAATCCTCCGATACAAATGGCACCCCGCTTTTTATTTGCCACACTGTCAAACACGTCGGCTAACCAATAGCAGATGCAAACGGGTACGTTATTGCTAGCACAGTCTAAAAAGTATAGTTCGCTTAGTTCTACAACCCCTGTGCTCTCTTTTCTTGCAAAAAATCCACACGACATAAACCGGTGTAAGTACCTTAGGGCGAGATTTTTCAATTTCGTAGCCTTGGCCGATTTGGCCACATAGGTACCCGAGCCCAAAGCTCCCCATGCGAATTGTTGTTGAAAACTCTTAGGCACACATTGTTCCCCTTGTTGGTGAAAACCAAATATATCGCTCAATTGCTCAATTTTAAGCACAAATTGTCTCCCAAGCAGTTTAAATTGTAACCTAATGCAAATCCTTTGGTCATTTTTTTCAACCTTAAGTGTGGTTAGAAATTCCAATGTAAGCTCCTCAAATTGCAAAGGTTTAAGGGAAACAAATCTATCACACCCAAGATTATGAACAAATCCATAAAAATTATTTCAAATATGAAGAGCATCGAGGGATTCTTCGTTAACATACCTCGTCGAAAAGAAACCCCGAGTGAGAAGAGTTGCTCTCCTTGGTGCTGACGATGATGAAGATGGAGCTGAAGGTGGGAGTCGCGTCCTTTTGTGGTGAGACACCATTTTTGTTCTTGTCATTTTGATGATTTGGTGAAAATGAAAATTTCACAATTTTAATTGCTTTTAATGAGAAAAGAAAAGAAGTGGATGGGTTAAAATCAGTTTTGGTGAAGAAAAGTGAAAGATTTACTATGATTTTGAAGCTTGAAGATGGTGGGTATGGAGGTTTTTAGAGAGAGATCGAGAGAGAGCAAGAGAGAACGAGAGAGGAGAGAGAAAGATTTAGGGATTTAAAATGAAAAGCTGGGCAAAATTTGTGATTTTAAAACAAAAAGTTTAGGTGACACGGCCAAGCTTGGTGAAGCTTGGCCGTGTCTGATGGTTTTTGAGGGACACGGCCATGGACACGGCCGTGTCCCTTGAACATGTCTCGTTCTGAAAAAAATAAATTGCAAAACAATTTTGGTGACACGGGGAGAGGCTTGGCCGTGTCTGTGTGACACGGCCAAGGACACGGCCAGGACCTCTGGCCGTGTCTGCTTCTGTGGCATTTGGAGATTGTTTGACACGGGAAAGGACACGGCCAGGGCCTCTGGTCGTGTCTGCCTCTGTGTCTTTTGGAGCTACTGGACACGGGCAAGGACACGGCCAGGTCCTCTGGCCGTGTCTGCCTCTGCCAAATAGGTTTTGAAAATTTTTTTTTAATTGGTTTAGTTGTGTCACCAAATCACAAAAATGCAATCTTCTTCTTGGCTTAACCCTGAAACACATTCAAGAAAAAGAAAAACCGATCAACGTACCTATTCTATTTATTTAACTTAACATGAAATTAAAATTGCAAAAAATATAAAATTATAACAGTGAAAAGAATTGCAAACCGATGGGTTGCCTCCCATTTAGCGCTTCTTTAATGTCGTATAGCTGGACATTGTTGCATCATTCGTCAATAAACACCATGCTTTCCACCATTTTTGCAACTTCGATGTCTTCCAAGTAGGGCTTCACCCTTTGTCCATTGACCTTGAATGTCTCATTGGTTTTTAAATTAAGCAACTCAACAACCCCATAGGGAAATGTTTGAGTAACTTGAAAGGGTCCACTCCAACGCGACTTCAATTTTCTGGGAAACAACCGCATTCTTGAATTGAAGAGAAGGACTTTCATTCCCGGTTCAAAGGTCCTTCGAAGAATCATCCTGTCATGAATAGGTTTGGTCTTTTCCTTGAAGATCCTTGAACTCTCATAGGCTTCATTCCGAAGCTCATCAAGCTCGGAAATTTGAAGCATTCTTTGCTCCCTTGCTTCACCTAAGTCCATATTTGTGGTCTTTATTGCCCAATAAGCCTTGTGCTCCAATTCCACCGGGAGGTGGCATGCCTTGCCAAAGACCAACCTATAAGGACTCATTCCCAATGGGGTTTTATAAGCAGTCCTATAAGCCCACAATGCTTCCGAGAGTCGGATTGACCAATCCTTCCAAGTTGTGCTCACTGTTTTTTCTAAAATCCCCTTGATCTGGTTGTTTGAAATCTCAGCTTGCCCGGATGTTTGGGGATGATATGGAGTTGCCACTTTGTGTCGAATGCCCATCTTGGTCATCAACTTTTCAAACCATTTGTTACAAAAATGGCTTCCTCCATCACTCACTATCGCCTTGGGGGTTCCAAACCTGCTCAAAATATTCTCCTTCACAAATTTTAACACAATGTTAGCATCATTGGTCCTAGTGGGGATTGCCTCAAACCACTTAGACACATAATCCACTGCTAGAAGAATATATTCAAAACCAAATGATTTGGGAAATGGCCCCATGAAATCAATTCCCCACACATCAAAAATATCAACCACAATAAAAATATTAAGGGGCATTTCGTTCTGTTTGCTAATGTTTCCTACTCTTTGGCATTCATCACATCTTATACAAAAATGATAAGCATCTTTAAAAAGGGTAGGCCAATACAAACCGCTTTGAAGAATTTTCTCGGCTGTCTTCTTTCCTCCAAAATGTCCCCCGCAATACAATTTGTGGCAATATTGTAGCACTTGTTTTTGTTCCTCTTCCGGCACACATCTTCTTATCACTTCATCCCTGCAAATTCTAAACAAGTAAGGCTCATCCCAAAAATAATACTTACACGTATGCAGGAATCTCTTCTTTGCTTGGAAGCTCAAATCTTTTCTCACTACACCACAAGAAAGATAATTAGCTATATCAACATATCATGGTGCTTGAGTTAAGGAAAACAAGTGTTCATCCGGGAATTTCTCAAAAGCATTTTCACAAGCAATTTCAACATTATTTTCACAAGAGTTAAGTCTAGAAAGATGGTCGGCCACTACATTTTCGCTTCCCTTCCTATCTTTGATTTCTACATCGAATTCTTGTAACATCAACACCCATCTAATGAGCCTAGGTTTAGCTTGTGGTTTGGTCAATAGGTATTTCAAAGCTGTATGATCAGAGAATACTATGACCTTAGAACCTATCAAGTAAGATCTAAATTTGTCTAGTGCAAATACCACAGCTAACATTTCTCTCTCAGTGGTTGTGTAATTTACTTGTGCATCATTTAAAGATAAACTTGCATAATAAATCACACACATCAACTTATTCACTCTTTGGCCCAAAAAAGCTCCAATGGCAAAATTCGATGCATCGCACATAATTTCAAATGGCAAATCCCAATTTGGGGCAATAATTATAGGGGCAGAAGTTAGTTTTTCTTTCAAAATTTTAAAAGCCTCTAAGCACTTTTCATCAAAAACAAATGGGACATCTTTTCCTAAAAAATGACACAAAGGACGTGAAATTTTGGAAAAATCTTTTATGAACCTCCTATAAAATCCTGCATGTCCCAAAAAACTTCTAATTCCCTTAATTGATGTGGGTGGAGGTAGGTTCACAATTAATTCAACTTTAGCCTTGTCTACCTCAATCCCTTCATGGGAAATAACATGCCCTAAAACAATTCCATGATCAACCATAAAGTGACTCTTTTCCCAACTCAATGTAAGATTACATTCTATACACCTTTTAAGTACTAGAGTCAACTTTTCCAAACAATCATCAAAGGAATTACCAAAGACAGAAAAGTCATCCATGAATACCTCAATGCACTTATCTAACATATCAGAAAATATGGAAAGCATACACCTTTGAAATGTTCCCGGTGCATTGCAAAGTCCGAATGGCATCCTTCGAAATGCAAACGTCCCAAAGGGACAAGTAAATGTAGTTTTTGGTTGATCTTCTGGTGCTATCGGGACTTGGTAGTAACCTGAAAAACCATCAAGAAAACAGTAAAAAGAATGTCCAGATAATCTATCAAGCATTTGATCAATAAATGGCAAAGGAAAGTGATCTTTCTTGGTGACTTTATTTAATTTCCTATAATCTATGCACATCCGCCACCTAGTTTGTGTTCGTGTTGGTACCAACTCTCCTTTTTCATTCTGGACCACTGTCAACCCTGTTTTCTTAGGCACAACATGAACGGGACTAACCCATTCACTATCAGCAATAGGGTAAATTACCCCTTCATCCAGTAATTTAAGGACCTCCTTCTTAACAACCTCGCTCATGTTAGGGTTTAGTCTCCTTTGAGACTCTCTCACCGGTTTAGCCCCTTCCTCTAAAATGATCTTATGCATGCACATAGAGGGACTAATACCCTTAATGTCACTCAACCCCCAACCTATAGCCTTCTTGAATTTTTTCAACATTGTTACAAGCTTATTCTCTTCCTCACTGGTAAGGGTAGCAGAAATTATCACTGGTTGAGAGTTATTTTCCCCAAGAAAAGTATATTTTAAATGTTTGGGGAGTTCTTTAAGCTCAACCCCTTGTAGTTGAACTTGCTCTTCCTCAATTTCAATTTCTCCCTCAACACTCTCATCGCCCAAGACGGAATTGTCTTCTTTATCCTCCTCATTGGAAATCTCTGCTTCTTCCTGCAATTTTAGAGCCTTTTCTAGCTTGTGTTCGCCATTTTCCTGCAAGAAAACTTCTTGGACAACACTATCAGTAAGATCAATGAAAGAGCAATCTTCATATAAAGAACTAGTGGGAATGGGGGAAGTGTTAAAAATTGAAAATTCTACAATTTGTCCCAAAACGGTCATGGTTAATTTTCCATTTTTAACATCAATTAAAGTGTTAGTTGTGGCCATAAAAGGCCTTCCTAACAAAATTGCATGCTCGGCATCCCGTGGAATTTCTCCCCCCGTGTCTAAGACAATGAAATCGACGGGTACAATCAAACCTCCTACCTTCACTAGAACATCTTCTATGATTCCCTTAGGGTATCTAAGAGTTCTATCTACTAATTGTAAAACCATTTTGGTCGGTTTGAGTTCCCCTAGCTCTAGATTCAGATAAATTGAGTATGGCATCAAATTAATACTAGCTCCAAGATCACACATGCCAATGGTCTCTTTCCCATTCCCCATAGAGATTTTAACAATAAAGCTCCCAGGATCTTTTAGTTTAGGAGGTAACTTATGTTGTAAAACAGCACTTGTTACTTCCGAAACTATCACCTTCTCATCCAACTCATACCTTATCTTCTTAGTGTTAAGCTCTTTTAAGAATTTGGCATAAGATGGCATATTCTTTATCACCTCTAGTAAGGGTAGGTTGATACTTACCTTCGAAAGCATGTTATAAATTTCAGAAAATTGCTTATCATGCTTTTCATTTTTTAACCTGCTGGGAAATGGAATTGGTGGTCTGTACGGATTTGGAGATTTGTGCAGTTTTGGTGCAACGGATGCCTCCTCTTTGTCCTCCTTAAGCTTATTTGGTTCAGCTTCTTCTTCTTGCATTTCCTTGCCATTACCCCGCATTGTACCTGCATCCAAGGAATCATCAATGTTATTATCACCGATTTTATTATCAAGTACCTTACCACTTCTCAAAACGGGATTGCTTTGGCTTGCTCCGGTTGGCTTGGAAATTTTCCTTTTTGATTGGCTTGAAGTTGATTGGCCAATTGGCCCACTTGAGTTTCAACCTTCTTAAGCGATGCTTCTAAAGAGTCAAACCGCTTATTGTTCAATTCTTGATTTTGAGTGCTTACTTGAATGAAAGCATTCAAGTTGTCTTCAAATGAAGGTTTCTTGGCTTGTTCTTGATTTGAGGGTTGCCCTTGAAATTGGGGACCTCTTTGATATGGTTGGAAGGGTTGTTGAGGTGGAGCATGTTGTTGATTTTTCCATGAAAAATTGGGGTGATTCCTCCAACCGGGGTTATAAGAATTTGAATATGGGTCATTCCTACCCCTTTGTTGGAACCCTTCAAAAGCAAAAGCTTGCTCTTGCTCCTCTTGAAATGAGTCAAAATTTGAGGGGCACACATTTGCTTGATGGCCTACAAGACCGCATGATGCGCATGACTCTTGGCTTGGTCCCGACAAGTTCCCTTTTGCATTCAACAATTTCACTTGCCTTGTCAGTTCTGCAATTTGCCTAGCCATTTCTGAGTTTGCACTTATCTCATGTGCTCCTCTTCTTCTCTCTCCAATGCTCTTTTGTTGGGAATTTGCCCCCAACATCTCGAATAATGCAACTGTTTCTGCAGCTGTTCTTTCACCCATTGCACCCCCTGCTGCATTATCCACTGTATTTTGAGATTGTTGAGTTAGCCCATCATAGAAAAATTGATTGAGCAACTGTTGTGGATAGTAGTGGTGAGGGCACTGAAATAGTAATGATTTAAAGCGATCCCACGCCTCGTGAACTGGTTCTCCGTCAAACTGGGTGAAAGTTGCAGTACTTCCCCTAAGCTCCTTGGTCTTTTGATGAGAATAGAACTTTCCCATAAATTTGTTGTAGACTTCAGTCCATGTGGTTAAAGAATTCTCCGGTAGGGTCATTAACCACGCTTTTGCCCTGTCCTTTAAACTATACGGGAAACATCTCAGCTTCAGTTCATCTTCCGTTAATGTTTGCAAAGGGAACGTATGCAATGTTGAATAAAAATCTCGAATGAAGTTGAGAGGATCTTCATTTGGCAGTCCGTGGAAGGATGGCAGCATACTATAATGAGTATTTCTGAGTTCATAGTTTCTTACTGCGTTGCTCAACCGGATACAAGATGTGGTCACTCCGATGATCGGTCGAGCAAACTCCTTCATGGGTGGCTCTTGTGCATCACCCATCTCTGTTTCTGTGTTCTCCTCAAATTGCTCTTCGGTATTTTCTTCTTCTTACTCAAAAGGATTTGGTCTCTCGGATCTTGGACGTCTATGGATGTTGTCAATAAATGGCACAAGTTTGTTTCCTTGAGACCGTCGTCCGTGCATAAAGTACCTAAGCAATTCAAAAAGAACACTTTAAACAATTTAACAAATAAAATAAAAAAAATCAAACTATCACAAAAATTGCCTTCACCGGCAGCGGCGCCAAAAACTTGTTGCGCTTAAATCAACACTATCACAAAGCGGCACTCGCAAGTATACGAGGCTATTGTAGTGACGGTGGTCGCCCCAAGGTCGTTTCCCAAGGAAGGACGTGCAAGTAATAATTCGATTAGCATGGAATAATAAATTCGATTTTGTGATTGAATTGGTGGACCGTAATTATCCTTAGAATTTAAAACTAGTGATTTTATGCAAGAGAATTTCAATTATGGAAATGGTGCCTAGGGTTATAGGTCTATTTAATCAAATGTTCAATTATCCGATTATCCATTAATATAACCTTGAATCTTAATTTGTTTCTTAAGATTAATTAGCCAATTATCAATTCACTAGTTTTCACATTTATGAATCAACAACAACCAATTATTTAACATTATCAAATTAATAAACCCTAGAACTTATATTTCTAATTCATTCTTAGGGTAGTCAATTGCATAGTTCCGATATTAAACTTCTCCTCTCGGTCCGTCATTCAATATTAAGTAATCAATAGGTGGCCAATCTATCAATTTACCTTTAATTACAATGCAATCAACATATAACAAGGTATATCAATGGAATCGTCAAATCAAATCATTTAATCAAATATACTACAACCCCAAGCATGAGTAATTTAGCTCATCATATGTTTTAAACAAATACTCAATTCGATATAAACCAAATCAAAGTTATACATTGCAATATTAATGTTCTTAATACACAACAACAAATAAGAAATGGAATAAAAGAAAGAGTTAGAAAAACCCCTTTTTGAAGATACTAAAAATCGGACTCTCGTCTCTTTCGTGGCTCCTTCTTAGTGTGTAATGATGAACTTCCAGCTCTCTTGAACAATTGGTTCTCTTCTTGAAGGAGTGGATGATAGCTTTCTCAAATTCTCAACTCTCCAAGCAAGCCTCTTAAAACCCTAATTCTTAAGAACTAATAACTCACTTCAAAACCAACAATTGATTTTGCTCTTGGTGTGTGTAAAGGAATGGTGAATGGAGATGGTGAAAAAATGGTCTTTTTTTCTCCAGCCAAGAACCAAGGAAGAAGATGATGAAGAACAAGAACAAGTGGGAAGTGTAGAGAATGTCCACTAAATTAATTCAAAATCCCTTTTCTAATCCCCATGCTCCTCCACTTTCAATTGTTTAAGACACCCATCATGCCTTGTCTCCCACTTACTAGTTCTTTATACCTTTCTCCCATAAAATCCTCCCACTTTTCACTCTTTTTGTAATGGTTCATTTTGAACTGAATGGACGCAATGGTTCATTTTGAACCAAAAGGTACCATTCCAAAAGGTGCCTTTCCAAAAGGTACACTTTCATTTATACCTTTTCTAAAAGGTACATTCTCATTCACACCTTTACATATATATATATATATATATTTATAAAATAAATATATATATATATGCCCCAACAATCCCCCGCATGAATGGAGAATGCCAAGTTTTGAAAACTATGCATAAAACTGTGTGATTCACAACTAAGAATTAACTGCATCTGAATAAGTAGGTTTCCCTTTGAACTTTCCGTAGTGAACATATATCGAGTATACTCGCCAATCGGTAGATGCGATATCTTTGAACCGTCGGCTTTTTTTGTATACTAAGACAATATAAGTCACACAATTAATTCTTATCCGCTTTTTGGTTCTCACTGTTGTGTTCATTTTAGCCATGAACACCGCCTGGTCTCATAAGTGCTTAGAGAACTGGCCTTCTTTTATTCTCCTTGAAGCGGCTCACACTTCACACTCACATAGGTGATTCCTAAATGTGTATTCCGTAAATACACTATTTGATCAAATTTACGTCAAACTTAGAAATCATTAAAAACCTTCCATTTTTAGGTTTATCCTTGTTTCTGAACATTGTCTCATCATGAGAATGGGTTTAGTAATTTTGACAATGTTGAACCGTCATGCACAACTTTGTATTCTCCTTGAACCTAGTTCTTGGGATCTCCAGTCTACTAGGTAGAGTTACCGCCATGATGACTTGTCCTAGGCCACAGTCCCATTCCCTTCTATGATTTTTCAACTAATTCTCTAGATAGGCCTTTTGTTAATGGATCCGACACGTTATCTTTTGATCTTATGTAATCAATTGTGATAACTCCACTAGAGATTAATTGTCTAACAGTGTTATGCCGTCGACGTATATGGTGAGATTTTCCATTGTACATAACACTTCCAGCCCTTCCGATAGCTGCTTGACTATCACAATGTATGCTTATCGGAGTTAACGGTTTGGGCCAGAATGGAATATCTTCTAAGAAATTTTGAAGCCATTCAGCTTCTTCACCGGCTTTATCCAAAGCAATGAACTCAGATTCCATTGTAGAACGGGCGATGCAAGTTTGCTTAGAGGATTTCCAAGACACTGCTCCCCCACCAACCGTAAACACATATCCACTAGTGGATTTGTTTTTGGTTGACCCGGTGATCCAATTTGCATCACTATAACCTTCAACTACTGCTGGATAATTTTTGTAATGCAAAGCATAATTTTGGGTATGTTTTAAATATCCCAACACACGTCTCATTGCTATCCAATGCGTACTATTTAGATTACTCGTGTATCGACTCAGCTTACTTATTGCACAAGCAATATTTGGTCGAGTACAATTTATGATATACATTAAACATCCTAAAACTTGAGCGTAATCCACTTGAGACTCACTTTCTTGTTCTTTGCAAGAGCAAGGTTTAAGTCGATTGGTGTTTTCATTTCTTTGAAATTCAAATACTTGAACTTATCAAGTACCTTTTCAATATAATGAGATTGTGATAATGCTAGACCTTGAGGAGTTTTGTAGATTTTTATTCCTAGAATAAAATCTGCAACTCCTAAGTCTTCCATATCAAATGACTTGGATAGCATTCGTTTTGTGGCATTAATGTCATTAATATTTTTACTCATTATTAACATGTCATCCACATATAAACAAACAATGACTTCATGATTATGAGTGTTTTTTATATATACGCATTTATCACACTCGTTAATCTTGAAACCATTTGACAACATTGCTGTGTCAAATTTAGCATGCCATTGTTTAGGTGCTTGTTTAAGTCCGTATAAAGACTTAACAAGTCGGCAAACCTTATTTTCTTGCCCAGGGACAATAAACCCTTCGGGTTGTTCCATATATATTTCTTCCTCCAATTCTCCATTTAAGAAGGCTGTTTTCACATCCATTTGATGGATTTGAAGACCATACACGGTAGCCAAAGCAATTAACAGTCGAATAGATGTAATTCTTGTGACTGGTGAGTATGTATCAAAGTAATCTAGACCTTCTTTTTGTCTAAACCCTTTGACAACTAATCTTTCCTTATACTTGTCAATAGTACCATCATCTTTCAATTTTCTTTTAAAAATCCATTTATAGCCTAGTGGCTTATTACCTAGAGGAAGATCAACCAATTCCCACGTATGGTTATTTAATATGGATTCAATTTCACTATTGACCGCTTCTTTCCAATATTGAGTTCGGAAGAATTCATTGCTTCCTTATAAGTCTGAGGCTCATTTTCTAACAAAAATTTAGAAAATATGGACCAAAAGACTTAGATACCCTTTGACGTTTGGTACGTCTTGGTTCCTCAATATTGGGCACATTTTCCTCCGTAATTTCCCGAGGTCGCTTAGATTTTTCACCAAGTGATTCACCTTCATTCTTATATAGGAAAATGTTTTCAAAGAATTCAGCATTATCTGATTCTATTATCGTATTAGAATGAATATCGGGAACTTCTGATTTGTAAACCAGAAAACGATATGCTTTACTGTTGTTAGCATATCCAATGAAAACACAATCTATTGTTTTCGGTCCTATTTTAACCTGTTTCGGTTTAGGAACTTGAACTTTTACTAGACACCCCCACACTTTGAAGTAATTCAAGTTTGGTTTCCTACCTTTCCATTTTTCATATGGAATGGTTTGTGTCTTACTGTAGGGTACTCTATTGAGTATTTGTGTAGCTGTGAGGACAGCTTCCCCCCACAAGTTCTGAGGTAAACCAGAACTTAGTAGCAAAGCATTCATCATTTCTTTCAATGTTCGATTCTTCCTTTCCGCAACTCCATTTTGTTGTGGTGTATACGGAGCCGTCATTTGATGAATAATTCCATTTTCTAGACATATTTCTTGAAAAGGAAATTCATATTCACCACCTCGATCACTTCTGATCATTTTAATCTGTTTATTAAGTTGATTTTCAACTTCAGTTTTATATTGTTTGAATGCATCAATTGCCTCATCTTTGCTATTAAGTAAATATACATAGCAATATCTGGTGCAATCATTAATAAATGTGATGAAATATTTCTTTCCACCCCGAGATGGTATTGACTTCATATCACAAATATCTGTATGAATCAATTCCAAAGGTTCAGAATTCCTTTCGATGGAATTATAGGGATGTTTTGCAAATTTTGATTCCACACATATTTGACATTTTAATTGATTGCATTCAAACTTTGGCAATACTTCCATGTTTATCATTTTCTGTAAAGATTTATGATTAACGTGTCCCAAATGTGCATGCCATAAATTATCTGACTCAAGTAAATAAGCAGAAGAATCATTATTATTAATAATATTATTATCAGTTGTCATTACATTGAGTTTGAAAAGACCATCATTAAGATAACCCTTTCTGACATACACATCATTCTTACTTATTACAACTTTATTAGAAACAAATACAACCTTAAATCCGTTCTTGACCAGAAGTGATGTCGATATCAAATTCTTATGGATTTCAGGCACACGGAGTACATTGTTCAGCGTCACAATTTTGCCCGAAGTCATCTTCAAACAAATCTTTCTAACTCCCTCGACTTTGGCAGTTGACGAGTTAAACATAAACAGCTTCTCCTCAAGACCGGATAAAGCATAGGAAGTGAACATCCCTTTGGTAGCACAAACATGGCGGGTAGCACCAGAGTCAATCCACCATTCTTTTGGATTTCCAACCAAGTTACACTCGGAAAAAACAGCACATTAATCGTCAATATCAATATCATCGGTTTCGATCATATTGGCTTGACCCTTATTCTTATTCTTATTTTTCAGTGCACGGCATTCCGAGGATCTATGCCCAGATTTACCACAGTTATAGCAATTACCTTTGAACCTTTTCTTGCTATTGTGGTTTTTCTGACCAGAATTCTTCTTTCTCTTTTTGGCACTAGGAGCAGATTCCACAATATTTGCTCTTGAAATAGCAGAATTTCCAAGGCTTCTTTTTTCAGCAGCCCTATTGTCTTCCTCAATCTTAAGTCGGACAATAAGGTCCTCAAGCATCATTTCCTTAAGCTTGTGTTTCAAGTAATTCTTAAAATCCTTCCATGCGGGAGGTAATTTTTCAATAAATGCAGCCACTTGAAATGTTTCATTAACAATCATGCCTTCATTAAGAAGATCATGAATTATTACTTGAAGTTCTTGGACTTGCATCACAACAGCCTTAGAATCTACCATTTTATATTCAAGAAATTTGGCTGCCACAAATTTCTTCAAACCAGCGTCTTCAGCCTTATACTTTTTTCTCCAGAGCATCCCAAAGTTCTTTCGAAGTAGTAATAGTACTATAGACATTATACAAAGTATCATCCAACCCGCTCAAGATATAATTCTTGCAAATGAAGTCAGAATGTTTCCATGCTTCAATCACAAGAAATCTATCCTTTTCGGGCACTTGCTCATCCGGGTTCGGAACCTCTTCTTTGATGAACTTTTGTAGACTTAAAGTCGTTAGATAGAAGAACATCTTTTGTTGCCATCTTTTAAAATCAACACCGGAAAACTTGCCAGGTTTTTCCACCGGTGCAGGGGCATGTGCAACTTGGTTAGGAACAACAATGTTCATTTCAGATTCAATTTCTGAAAATTAAACCAATATTCTATTAGTAAAAATTACTAACACAAAATTAGAGTAGAAAATCACAAAGATTTTAATCTCCAAAATGCAATAAAAATTGAGTAGAAAACCACACAGGTTTCGATGGAGTGGAAAATCGTAACGATTTTAATCTCCAAAAATTTGAGTAGAAAACCACGAAGGTTTTAATCTCGATAGGAGTAGAAAATTCGAAGATTTTAGTCTTCAACAAAATAATATAAACAAAAAATTAATAAATAAATCCAAGTAGAAAACCACAAAGGTTTTAATCTTGGAAATAAAAAGAAAATAATATAACGAAATTCAATAAAAGAATCCAAGTAGAAAACCACAAAGGTTTTAGTCTTGGACAAAATAAAATAAGTATATGAAAATAAAAAATATAAAAATTCTTTAAGATTGTTATTTCCGTAATACTTAATTTAATTTTAAATAATTAATAAATTAATATTAAGCAATAATAAATGCAAGAATGAAATTAAATGCAATAAATAAACCGAGCCAACAGAATTCACTGTTTGTCCTTAAGGAATTTTTATTCCCCTCTCGGTACCCAAGGTTAATGGAACAATTTCTCCCAGGATAGAACGGTTTAGAACCTTACCGGTATAGCGGTACTTCAAACGCCAGTAAACAACGAACGCAAAATAACGGTGTAAATCTCACGACACTATGAAATTTTTTTTTTCAAGAGAGAAGACTGAAAAGATATGTAAAATTTTGCAAATAAAAAAAATTGTATGGAAAAAGTAATGTGTTTAAATCAAATGAGGGCTAGGGGTATTTATAGAGATGAAGGGGTGCAAATTGAAAGGTTATAATTGTTCATTTTGAACCAATAGATGTAATTGTTCATTTTGAACTGAATGGACGTGTTGCGCTTAAATCAACACTATCACAAAGCGGCACTCGCAAGTATACGAGGCTATTGTAGTGACGGTGGTCGCCCCAAGGTCGTTTCCCAAGGAAGGACGTGCAAGTAATAATTCGATTAGCATGGAATAATAAATTTGATTTTGTGATTGAATTGGTGGACCGTAATTATCCTTAGAATTTAAAACTATTGATTTTATGCAAGAGAATTTCAATTATGGAAATGGTGCCTAGGGTTATAGGTCTATTTAATCAAATGTTCAATTATCCGATTATCCATTAATATAACCTTGAATCTTAATTTGTTTCTTAAGATTAATTAGCCTATTATCAATTCACTAGTTTTCACATTTATGAATCAACAACAACCAATTATTTAACATTATCAAATTAATAAACCCTAGAACTTATATTTCTAATTCATTCTTAGGGTAGTCAATTGCATAGTTCCGATATTAAACTTCTCCTCTCGGTCCGTCATTTAATATTAAGTAATCAATAGGTGGCCAATCTATCAATTTACCTTTAATTACAATGCAATCAACATATAACAAGGTATATCAATGGAATCGTCAAATCAAATCATTTAATCAAATATACTACAACCCCAAGCATGAGTAATTTAGCTCATCATATGTTTTAAACAAATACTCAATTCGATATAAACCAAATCAAAGTTATACATTGCAATATTAATGTTCTTAATACACAACAACAAATAAGAAATGGAATAAAAGAAAGAGTTAGAAAAACCCCTTTTTGAAGATACTAAAAATCGGACTCTCGTCTCTTTCGTGGCTCCTTCTTAGTGTGTAATGATGAACTTCTAGCTCTCTTGAACAATTGGTTCTCTTCTTGAAGGAGTGGATGATAGCTTTCTCAAATTCTCAACTCTCCAAGCAAGCCTCTTAAAACCCTAATTCTTAAGAACTAATAACTCACTTCAAAACCAACAATTGATTTTGCTCTTGGTGTGTGTAAAGGAATGGTGAATGGAGATGGTGAAAAATTGGTCTTTTTTTCTCCAGCCAAGAACCAAGGAAGAAGATGATGAAGAACAAGAACAAGTGGGAAGTGTAGAGAATGTCCACTAAATTAATTCAAAATCCCTTTTCTAATCCCCATGCTCCTCCACTTTCAATTGTTTAAGACACCCATCATGCCTTGTCTCCCACTTACTAGTTCTTTATACCTTTCTCCCATAAAATCCTCCCACTTTTCACTCTTTTTCTTTCTTTTTGTCACCCACTAAAACACAACAGCTCATTCCTCGTGCAAGCCAGCTAAGGACCCAGGGTGACACGGCCAAGCCAAATGGAGCCTGACCGTGTCTAGTGACTTTCTTATTTGGGGACACGGCCAAGCTCCTGGCCGTGTCCCATTCTGTGTGCTTGTCCTTGTGAGACACGGCCAAGGACACGGCCGTGTCATGTGACACGGCCAGTGTCCTGGCCGTGGTCAGTGATGGTGTCTGTTTCTGTGTCTTTCTTTTCTTTCTTTGCTTCTTTGCTCTTTTTGTTCCCTTGGAGCGATACGGCCAGTGGCTTGGCCGTGTCTCATGGTCGTGTTCGCTACTGGACTTGTTTCCTTGAGGGACACGGCCAAGCCATGTTAGTCCTGGCCGTGTCTCCTAATTTTCCTTGATTCTGCTTCTTTTGATGAAGGACACGGCCAAGCCATAACAAGCTTGGCCGTGTCACTTGATTTTCTCCACAAGTTACACCAATTTTGATCAAATGGCTCCATCGAATGTACTCCAACCCAAATCAACAACTTCAAACAAACTTAAGTGCAATTTAACATGAAAATTAACTTAAAATCAACATAAACATCATAGAAAATATATACAAAATTGATCTAAACAGGACGCAATGGTTCATTTTGAACCAAAAGGTACCATTCCAAAAGGTGCCTTTCCAAAAGGTACACTTTCATTTATACCTTTTCTAAAAGGTACATTCTCATTCACATCTTTACATATATATATATATATATTTATAAAATAAATAAATATATATATATGCCCCAACAATATACTTAGATATATTCATGTATAACTAAAAGTATAACTTATATATGGTCTTTTTTATTTACAATTAAAAAGGCTTTATGATCAATATTTTTTAAATCTATAATAGCAAAAAGTTTTAATTATCTTTATCAACAAATCCAGAACTGTGTTTTAATTATTTCTCAGCTGCAGCAATAACAAATAATGCATAATAGATTAAAACATGCTTTAAATTATAATATTAAAATCGTTATGAATTTGAAATTGAATCAGAAACTAATTGATGAAAAAATGTTAGTAAAAAATCATTTACTACTACAGTTTTATAACCACAGTTTTGATATTTTATAATTGGAACCAGAGCAAGAAGTGAACTCCTCTGCCCTTTCGCAGCAAAGACTCAACTCAACCAAGAAATTATCAGAAAAGAAACGAATCAAGTGCATAGCTAATGCTTCTAATTTTTCCTCATTCAACAGAAATATGTAATGCAAATCTATATCTTAAAATTACCTCACAGTCCATAATTAGTGTAGCCAAGCTGCTTCGCTCTGCTTAGCTGGAACAGAGCAGAAGGTGACCCTTTTATATTTATTTGCATGACCCTGCCTCTGTGCTCTAGCTAATTTTTTCACACGTTAATCACCTAATTTTTTTCACTTGTTAATCACTTAAGGATTCTTTGATTGATGTGAAATATATTCAAGTGTGAACTGTATTATTTTTTGAAATTGTATTTTCCTTGCCCTTATTTTCATTTTGCAGCAGTCAATAAGATCCTTGAATTGCATGAAGTAAATCACATGTAGTTGCACCCTGTGCTGGAGGATTAGCTATTCATATAGCTCAGGGCATATCTCTGCAACCTACATAGCTTCTCTGTTTTGCATTGGTTCTTCAATGTTCTTCAAGCTTACTGCCTTATACAGAATCTCTGTGTGGCATCTTCAGCTTATATGCGTTTCAATGTCTTCATAAAGGTGAGAAAAATCAATATTAGTGAAAAAAAAAAATTCTCGCATCCTTTGCAAACAGAACAAAAAAGAAAATTGAAATATAAAACAAAAACAAAAAAAAGAAACTGAAATATGAACTAGAATGGAAAAGAAGAAAGAAGCAACATAAAAGAGAACGAAGAAACACTGATGGAAGAGAACCACCTATTTTTAAGAAAAAAAAAAGAAATAAAAAAGTTAAAAATGAAAATAAAAAGAAATAAGTGTTAATAAAAATGAAAAAGAAAGTTAAAAATAGTATATGATGTAAATTCATGTCTAGTTCAGGAATTAGCTTACAGATTGGCTTTCTTGTTTATTGTCTGTCACCTCTATGGCAGATTGAGTAGCGTTTTGAACATTGCCTTCATTTTTAATGACATCTGGCTATTTCTTGAATTTTTCTCCAGTGAGAAATTTAGAAATGGATTAATCTACGATACGCAACAACTTGAATGATTATGCAATGTATTAAAATATATATATACATATATATATATATATATATATATATATCAATGCGCTTGTTGTTTTTTTATCGTTGATATTAGAGTCGGTTTTAAAATTAAAAAAATTTTCAAATTCAAATTCAATAAAAACATGATTTCAAAATTGAAAAATCTCAAATTCAAACCCAATAAGTAATAAATTTACGAAAAACAAAAAGAAAAAATATACAACATTAAAGCACTTTTTTCCGGAAGATTATTTTGATAGTGTTGAAAAATAAAGGAAGAGGCAAAAGACAAGAGAGAAGAGGACAAGAAGAATATAGACTAAGAGATATGAGCGTAGTATTAAACTGATGGGGAACTCCTCTATCTATAGAGTAGAAACCCTAATACATGTATGGATTGTGGAACCCAATAGACATTCATTTATTTATAACATTCCCCCTTGAATGTCTTAAAAATATTCATAAAAATATTACTAACTATATGAATACGCGATAACATACTGTCTCATTAAAAACCTTTACAAGGAAAAACCCAATGGGATAAAAACCTTGAAAGGGAAAAAGAGTGCAGTGCGTATTCTACTCCCCCTCATGAAGACATTACTTGAGATCTTTGAGTCTGCGCATTCCGATTTTGTACACCAATTTCTCAAAACTTGTTGTAGGAAGCGACTTCATGAATAAATCGGCAAGATTGTCACTTGAGCGAATTTGTTGAACATCAATATCACCATTCTTTTGAAGATCGTGAGTGAAGAAGAATTTTGGTGAAATATGCTCTGTTCTATCCCCTTTAATAAATCTTTCCTTTAACTGGTGTATACATGCAGCATTATCTTCATATAAAACTGTTGGGAGTTCTTTTTGAGGATGTTGACCACATGTACCTCGAACATATTGAATTACTGATCTCAACCAAACACATTCTCGACTTGCTTTATGGATGGCCAAAATCTCTGCATGGTTAGAAGAAGTAGCAGCAATAGTCTATTTTGTAGATCGCCATGATATAGCTGTACCTCCACATGTAAATAAGTAACCTGTTTGAGATCTACCATAATGTGGATATGATAAATATCCTGCATTTGTATAACCAATCAAAACTGACTTTGATGTGTTAGCATAAAATAAACCCAAGTCCATTGTACCACGAAGATATCGAAGAATATGTTTAACTCCATTCCAACGTCTTCGTGTTGGTGAAGAACTATATCTTGCTAATAAGTTTACTGCAAATGCTATATCAGGTCGAGTATGACTAGCAAGATATGTCAATGCTCCTATTGCACTAAGATATAGTACTTCTGGACCAAGAAGTTCTTCATCATCTTTTCGAGGTCAAAAAGGATCTTTTTTCTCATCAAGCGACCTTACAACCATTGGAGAATTTAATGGATGTGCTTTGTCCATATAAAACCGCTTTAACACCTTGGCTATATATGTGGATTGATGGACTAAAATACCATCTGCAATATGCTCAATTTGCAAGCCAAGACAAAACTTTGTCTTTCCGAGATCTTTCATTTCAAATTCTTTTTTTAATAAATCCACAGTTTTAGATATCTCTTCTGAAGTTCCAATGATATTTAGATCATCAACATAGACAGCAACAATGGTAAATCCGGATCCAAATATTTTGATAAAAACACATGGACATATAGCATCATTTTTATAGCCCTCTTTCATTAAATATTCACTAAGACGATTATACCACATTTGCCCAGATTGTTTTAATCCATAGAGAGCTTTATTCAACTTAATGGAATAAACTTCTCGATAATTTAACTTTTGTGCTTCAGGCAACTTAAATCCTTCAGGAACTTTCATATAGATATCTTTGTCAAGTGAGCCATACAGATAGGCAGTCACAACATCGATTAAATGCATTTCAAGACTTTCATGAATTGCCAAACTTATTAAATATCTTAGTGTAATTACATCCACCACAGGAGAATATGTATTCTCATAGTCAATGCCAGGTTTTTATGAAAAATCTTGGGCAATAAGTCTTGCTTTGTATCTCACAATTTCATTAATTTCATTTCGCTTTCGTACAAAAACTCATTTATATCCCACTGGCTTGATATTCATTGGCGTTTGGACAACAGGTCCAAAAACTTTACGCTTTTCAAGGGATTTCAATTCAGCCTCAATTGCATCTTTCCATTTTGGCCAATCAATTCTGCGTCTACATTCATCAATAGACTTAGGTTCAAGATCCTCGTCTTCTTTTACAATATCTAGCGCTATATTGTATGCAAATATTTCGTCGACGTTTACTTGGCTTCGATTCCATTTTTTACCAAACACGACATAATTTATTGAGATCTCATCATTTTCAATATTTTCAGGTACCTGAGTTTCTTCTGGAAATTTTTCCACAATGTCAAGTGTCTTCTCAAAAAAATTGCTCTTCAAGAGCATTTTCTCCAGAAATTTGGTCATTTTGAACATTCGCTCCTTTTCTTTTTCTAGGATTTTTATCCTTGGAACCGATTGGTTTACCACGTTTTTGGCGTGCAATAGACTCACTAGCTTGGGCAACTTGTCCTTCAGGGACTACAATTCTAACAGGAGCATTTTCAGCTGGAACATAAGATTTAGTTACTCTTTTTGGATCAGTAAATGAATCTGGCAATTGATTTGCTATATTTTGTAAATGAATTATCTTTTAAACTTCTAATTCACATTGCCCAGTGCGAGGATCCATATGAGATAAAGATAATTCTTTCCAACTAATATGTTTTTCCAACTGTTTATTTTCTCTCCCTAATGCTGGGAAAACTGACTCATCAAAATGACAATCAGCAAATCTAGCCGTAAATAAATCTCCAGTTAAAAGCTCTAAATATTTAATTATTGATGGAGATTCATACCCAACATATATCCCTAACCTCCTTTGAGGGCCCATCTTTGTGCGTTGTGGTGGAGCAATTGGAACATAAACCTCACATTCAAAAATTCGAAGATGGGAAAGATTTGGTTCCTGACCTAAAACCAATTGTAGAGGGGAGAATTTATGATAATTTGTTGGCCTGATACGAATAAGTGATGCTGCATGTAATATAGCATGTCCCCAAGCAGAAACAGGAAGTTTTGTTTTCATCGGTAATAGCCTTGCAATTAATTGCAATCTTTTAATGAATGATTCTGCCATACCATTTTGAGTGTGAACATGAGCAACAGGATGTTCAACTTTAATTCCAATTGACATGCAGTAATCATTAAAGGCTTGAGATGTAAATTCACCAGCATTATCCAAACGAATTGTTTTAATAGAATAATCTGGAAATTGAACTCTTAAACGAATTATTTGAGCGAGCAATCTCGAAAATGCCAAATTTCGAGTTGATAATAAGCAAACATGTGACCATCTTGAGGATGCATCAATTAGGACCATAAAATATCTAAATGGTCCACAAGGTGGATGAATTGGTCCACAAACATCTCCATGTATGTGTTCTAAAAACGCTGGTAATTCAATTTGAATTTTACTAGGCGATGGCCTAATAATCAACTTCCCTTGACAAAAAAAATTCATTTGATTGAAGAATCTTTTGGTTCTTCAATGGATGTCCACATAAAGATTCTATAATTTTTCGCCTCATTATTGATCCAGGATGACCTAATCGATTATGTCAAATAATAAATGCACTTGGATTTGTAAACTTCTAGTTTACAACCATATTAATTTCAATTGTGCGAATACAAATATAGTATAAACCAGAGGAAACTGCAGGTAGTTCCTCTAATACACATTTTTTGTTTGATATGGTACTTGTAATACAAAGAAATTCTTTAGTATCCATATCTTTTGTCTCAATATGATATCCATTTAGGCAAATATCTTTAAAACTTAATAAATTTCTGTGAGACAATGGGGAATATAATGCACCATTAATATTAATAATCGTTCCCCTTGGAAGTATTATACTTGCTCTTCCAGAGCCTTTAATAATTCTTTTCCTTCCAGATATAGTATGAACAAATTCTTCTCCCATTTTCAATTGGGAAAAGTATTTTCTATCTTTAAGAATCGTGTGCGTTGATGCACTATCAGCAATACACAAATCTCGATTTTCTTTTTCCACTAAAGTTTGTGTAGCATCCATAATGTCTTCACAAAAATATAAGAAGCAAATTAATATAATACTTAAAAGAATATAAAATGTCACAAGTTTAAAATAAAAACATAATAAAGTAAAATCCAAATAATTATAAAAGTTCAATACAAAATATGATAGAAATATTCATAAAGGAAAATAAAATTAAATAATCAAAAACTAAACTTAGGCATCAAGATTGCCATTGCCAACTAAATGATCAATATTTCCATTTGGGTCTGAGAAGAAATCAGCAACATCAAGATGGGTGACATCAATCGCAGTATCATCTAGCCCATCATTGTAGGAAAAATTTGTCTCAATATTCTTTCCTCCATTTTTCAAAGATGCTTGATAAATATCAATAAGATGTCTTGACGTATGACATGTACGTAGCCAATGTCCTTTTCCACCACATCGATGACAACTAACATTAGAAGATGGATTAGATCCATTATTCTCATTAGTTCTTTTTCTTTCATTATTCTTCTCATTTTTATGATATGGTGTATTTCTATAACCACCACGACTACCATTGCGATTGCCACGAGAGTTATTTCGACCACGACCTTGTCCACGACGATTATACTCTTGTCTATGCCCATATGAAATGGCATTCGCTTCAGGGAATGCCATAGATTTATTTAAGTGGGCTTGGCTTCCATTCACTTCAGGGAATGGAGCAGATCCAGTTGGGCGAGCTTCATGATTTCTCATCAATAATTCATTATTTTGCCCAGCCACAAGAAGACAAGAAATTAATTCAGAATACCTTTTAAAGCCCTTTTCACGATATTGTTGTTGTAAAACAACATTCGAAGCATGAAAAGTAGAGAATGTTTTCTCTAATATGTCATGATCAGTAATATTCTCTCCACATAACTTTAGCTGAGAGCTAATTCTAAAAAGGGCAGAATTAAATTCGCTTACAGATTTAAAATCTTGCAATCGCAGATGCATCCACTCATAACGAGCTTTTGGGAGAATAATAGTTTTCTGGTGATCATACCTTTCTTTCAAATTGTTCCAAAGAACAAGAGGGTTTTTAATAGTCAAATATTCAATTTTCAATCCCTCATGTATATGATGGCGGAGAAAAATCATCGCCTTTGCTCGATCTTGATTTGATGCTTGATTTCCTTCCTTAATAGTGTCACCAAGACCCTTAGCATCTAGATGGATTTCAGCATCCAAAATTCATGATAAATAATTCTTGCCCGAAATATCAAGGGCTGCAAACTCGAGTTTCGCAATATTTGTCATGCTTAAAAAAATAAAATAAATAAAATAAAATAAAATATACTCATATTAGATAACACTATAATATAAAAACATAATATATATAAAAAAAATATAAAATAAAGTAAAACGTATGAATGTTAATAGTTACGAAGTATTTGTTCCAAGCTCATTAAAACAGATTACAAAAATCTAAATTCTTAGTTTGAATATCACTGGTATGATATAAATAAGACAAAATATATGTGTTAAACTTTGACAATACCCAATAAAACAACAAATTGGATTTCTATCCAAGATAACGTGGAATTGATTACAAAGTAATAATAATAATAATAATAATAATAATAAATATGATGTATATAATCATACTGATATAATAATCTTTGGATAATGGGTAATCATTAAAATTGAAAACGAATTGGCATAAGAAACATTAACATTGAGAAACGAATCGAAATCTCATCCCAGATCCAATGCAAAAAAAAAAAAAATTATATCATGCCGATTAAAACACAAAGTAAGTTTAAAAGAATTATTCACAACCATGAGATTACCTTACACCGAAGCAACCTTAAACCAAAGCAATCGTGCTGATAACGTGTTGAAAATAAAGGAAGAGGCAAGAGACAAGAGATAAGAGTACAAGAAGAATATAGACTAAGAGATATGAGCGTAGTATTAAACTGATGGGGAACTCCTCTATTTATAGAGTAAAAATCCTAATACATGTATGGACTGTGGGACCCAATAGATATTCATTTATTTATAACAGATAGTCATTAATTTTAATCAAGAAATAAAAAATTTACATTTAAAATGAGAAATGAGAATGGGGACCAGCAAAAAATTTTGTGGTGTTTTTCTGTGACATCAAAAACCTTATCCAAATCTAAAGCCGCAGAAGTAACTAATACCTTCCTAATCAGACAATCAACCCAAATGGCATCCTTTTCAACAACACACTCAAGTACGGCACAGACTCTATCCCTGCTTGAAAGATGTTCAAATATGGAGGAACTAAAGAAAATCCATGCCAATATGTTCAAAACGGGTCTTGTCTTAAAGACCATCACAGTAAGCAAGCTGCTAGCTTTTGCCAGTTCCTCAAATTCAGGGGACTTCCTATGCACATATGGTTTTTGCCAGAATCAGCAAAACCAACATTTTCATGTGGAGTGCTATGATTCGAGACTACGCTGACAGCACTAAACCTGAACACGCCTTGCTTCTATACAATCAAATGCTTTATCATTCAGTTCCGCATAATGCTTACACGTTTCCCTTCCTGCTCAAAGCCTATTCTAGTCTGTCAGCCTCAGAAGAGATCCGACAAATTCATGCTTACATCATAAAACTTGGCTCCAGTTCAGATGTTTATGCTACGAATTCCCTTCTTCATGCATATGCTACAGCTGGCTGTGTTAAGTATGCACAAATACTCTTTGATTGGATTCCAAAAACAGGCATTGTCTCTTGGAACCCGTTGATCTATGGGTATTTAAAAAATGGTGACAATGAAATTGCGTGTGAACTTTTCAAAGATATGCCAGCAAGAAATGCTATTTCATTTACAACAATGATTACTGGCTATGTCCAGGCAGGACTCGACAAAAAGGCATTGGATTTATTTCAAGAAATGCAAATTACAGGTGTTAAATCTGACAAAATAGTGCTAGCAAGTGTGCTTTCAGCATGTGCAATTCTCGGAGCATTGGATCAAGGAAGATGGGTTCATGCATATATCAACATGAATGGAATCCAAATGGACCCAATTTTAGGCTGTGTTCTCATAGACATGTATGCGAAGTGTGGTAGTATGGAAGAAGCTTTAGGAGTTTTTAAGAAAATAGACAAGAAAATATCTGTATTTGGACTGCAATAATTTATGGTTTTGCAATTCATGGGCATGGAGGAGAAGCACTTTACTGGTTTAAGCAATTGCTAAAGGCAGGAATTAAACCAAACCTGATAACTTTTACTGCAGTTTTGACTGCATGCAGTCATGCAGGGCTAGTCAGTGAAGGAAAATCACTATTTGAGAGGATGGAGAAGGTTTATAGCTTGAAGCCAACATTACAGCACTATGGATGCATGGTTGATCTGTTGGGCCGTGCTGGATTGCTGAAGGAAGCCGAACATCTGGTTGAGGGAATACCAAGAAAACCAAATGCTGCCATTTTGGGGGCACTACTAAATGCCTATCATATTCATGGAAATACAGGTTTAGGTAAACAGATAGGGAAAATCCTAATTGAAGTGGACCCTGATCATGGTGGCCGCATATTCACTTAGCAAACGTTCATGCTGCTGCAGGGGAATGGGATGTAGCAGCTGAAAGAAGAAGGTTTATGAGAGAATGTGGAGTATCCAAACTTCCAGGATACAGCACAATCAGTATAGACGGAGCTGTCCATGGATTTTTAGCTGGAGACAGATCCCATCCTCAAATGGAATTGATTCATTGCATGTGGAACAAGATCTCTGACCAGCTAAGACAAAAAGGATATAAATCTGCAACACAGAACTAGTTAATTGATCTCAAGGATGAAGGAAAAGAAACAGCATAAATCAGCATAGTGGGAAGCTGGCTATTGCATTTGGGGTAATCAGGACAAGACTAAGAACAAAAATTTTGATTGTTAAGGATCTAGAGTTGTAACTGCCATGTGGTAATGGAAGTCCGTTCCAAGATTTTATGATAGGAAGATTGTCATGTGGGATAGAACTCGTTTCCACCTTTTTAGTGGCAGAAAATGTACTTGTGGTGATTATTGACGAAGAGAGTGATGGACAAAGTGATGGTAGCAACCGCATTCTGTTCGCAATAAATACGTACTGAATACTTATCTCAAATATCATAAACTTGAATTGTTATTGCAAAGAAAATTAACTATCCTTATTGTTCGTATAAAAAGCCTTTGGCAAAAATGGAAGTAGAATTAAATCAAAACATAAAAGGATGTTTTTTTTCTTCTAAAAACTAGGTAAACAGTACACAGCAAGCCTTCAGCCAATGCTAACATGCTGCTTCGCCGTCCAGGATTGCTGAGGCTCTAGCTTGACATTTCCAATCTGTGTGAACCACAGAAAACATAATCAGCTAGTTATAAGAATAAACTGGGAAAAAAAAAAGCACATTTAGGCATCAGAAATGGCAGCTAAAAGCTGATTGATCAGAAAACCATATCTTTGCAGGATACGAAGGATGATTTTTTCCACAAACAATTTTTACATGATTACTTTGCTAAGAAGTTTTGCCAATGAGCTATTATCAGCAAGCTCAGCACATGGACTCGAGAATATAGTCCTAGTTTCCATGAAACTTGAGTAGTTACTTAAGGAGAAAGTGAATATCATTTACCTTTGCATTTTCAACACAAACAATGAATATCAATTACCTTTGCATTTTCAACACAAACAAAGTCTTTGTAACATGCTTCCATCTGTAGATGTGGATTCCAAAGTACCACATCTGACCAACTGAATCAAGTAAACAAGATCAGAGAGCCACAAACGTATATGAGAGACTGAAGGAAAGAAAATATAGTATGAAATGAAGTCCCAAGTCACGTACTTTGTAGCCTTGATGGCTATTACATCACCCAAGCCATTATCAAGGTGTACCTCATCAGGGGCATCAAGGTAAACGCAGTCTACAAATCCAGGGAAAGTGATAACATCCCTGCTCAATTGCTTAACAGTTAGTAAGCACAGAAAAATCTTTCGGAAACAATCATTGAGTTTTCAACTTTTGCTTCTTGTGCATGTCTTCACAAAACTTGGATTATTATTTCGATTTTGTAATTGCAAATAAATTAGATAGAAAGTCTTTTGAGTCTCAAAGAAAAGATCTTTGATTCAAAGAAGAATATTAATGATAGACTAAACTGTTATTTTGTTAAGGAAAAGAAGCTTCATTTTATTCAATACAAGGGTTTAGTTTTGTACACTAGCAAACTTGGAAACAGAGCAAATTAACTCTCTAACTAGCTTATAGCTTTCATATTAGCCTAGAGATTGTAGGATAACTAATGTAGCTAGCCTATGAGATGTAATCATATCTACATATATACAGCTGTAATGTTATCACCAAATTGCTCAGAATACAAACAGAAGAAATAGAGTTGGAAGAAATAGAGTAGAAATTAGGAGAATGAGAGTGAGGAAGAAGAAGAAGAAGAAGAATAGAAGAGTGAAAGGAGAGGAACTTCTGATTTTCATTGATTGATTTCATAATCAGAAAGCACATCATTTTAACTAACAAAATGACTAAAAGACAAAATATGACATCAAGGAAAAATTCACTAATTCTACTGTACCTAATTCTGTTATTCTTCTTGTCCTATCTATAGCCAATTATCATCAATCATCAATCATCAGCCCATCATCACCTACACCTCACTCACATTCTTCCTCTTTCTGCTGTATGTAACAACAGCTTACTTGTAACACTCCCCCTCAAGTAGTATAAATGTTAATCATGCCCAGTCTTTGTAGAAATATCCCCTAGTTGCTCTCGAGTCTTTACATAACTAGTAGATATCAAATTCTCTTGAATATTTTCACGGATGAAGTGACAGTTGACCTCAATATATTTTTTTACTTTCATGGTATACTGGATTTGAGGCGATATAAAGACCAGCTCGGTTGTCACACTAGAATTTTGCTGGTACCGAAGCCTTCAATCCGATCTCATCTAAAAGATGATATATCCACAAGATTTCACATGTGCCCTATGTCATGGCTCTATATTCTTATTTAGAACTAGACTGCGATACAACATTTTGTTTCTTGCTCTCTCTCGACACAAGATTTCGTCCAACAAATATACAAAACCCTATAGTAGACCGCCTATCTTAGATCCTGCCCAATTAACATCTGCAAAACACTCAATGTGAGTGTGTCCATGGTTGCTATATAGTATGCCAAGACCAGAAGCTTCTTTCAAGTAACATAGAATCTAATTCAAAGCAGCCCAATGTTTTACCGTAGGCGCGGACATAAATTGACTGATAGTGCTGACTGCATAATCAATATTTGGACAAGTCACAGTGAGGTAGTTTAATTTCTCAACTAATCTTATGTATCTTTCTAGATCATCAAAGGGATCACCATCATCTTTTGTAACTTGTACATTAGGGACTATCAGTGTGCAGCATGGCTTGGCTCTAACCTTTCGAATTTCTACAAGCAAGTCAAGTACATCCTTTCTCTAAGACAAGAAGATCCCTCTTTTGATTCTTGTTACTTCTACCCCCAAGAAATATTTTAGCTGGCCCAAGTCTTTTGTGTCAAGCTTGGTATGTAAGAATGACTTGATAGAAGAGATCCTTATACAATCATCTCCAGTAATAACAATGTCATCAACATAAACAAGAAGAAGAAAAATACCCATTGCCAACTATCTGTAGAAGACTGAGTAATCACACTTGCTTTTTTTCAATCCAAACTCCTAAACTACCTCACTAACCTTGTCAAACCAAGAACGTGGCTCTGTTCATACTCCCCTGAGCATCAAACCTTAGTGGTTCATCCATATAGATCTTCTTTTGAAGATCACCATGGAAGAATTCATTTTTGATATCTAATTGGCGTAGAGGCCATCCTTGACCCGCAACAATAGAGATATATAGGCAAACATAAGTAAGTTTGGCCACTGGAAAGAAGATATCAAAATAATCTATCCCATAAGTTTAAGGATATCCTTTTGCAACAAGTCTCGCTTTAAGTCTTGCCACATAGCCATTAAGATTAACTTTGACAGCAAAAACCCATTTGCATCTCACAGTCTCTTCCCCTTGGGTAAATCTACTAAGTCCCATGTGTAATTTTCATCCAAAGCATATATTTCTTCAAGCATCGTATCATGCCATCCCTAGTGCTTCAAAGCCTTTTTACTGTTTTGGATATAGAGACAGAGGCCAGAAAGGAACTTAAAGGGCTAGATATAGGAGATAAATGATTATAAGAAATAAAATTAGCAATAATATAGCATGATTTATGAAGAGTGCATTGTCGTTTACCATTATGAAGACTGACAGGAGGGTCTCATCAGGAGGATCAGATGATGAAGATACTATATCAGGACATGTATCATAGGTCTCTTTCTCCTAGAGAAAACATGAAAAATTGGCGGTCTTGCTGTGGCACAAGGCACAATAGTGGGTGATGGCATAGAGGATTCAAGAGGAACATCATCTGATTGTTGATCTGGTTGCTCTTCTCATTGTTTATTGGGATCACTTGGTGTGTTAACCTAGTAGATCAGCCACCCATCTTCCTCCCCATTATTGACAGAGCAGAAGGGCGAAGAATATAATGGTATAGTCTCAAAAAACTTCACATCAATTGAGACTAAGTATTTGTGGAGATCTGGACAATAACATGATTCCCTTCTGAAGATAAGAATATCCCAAGAAAACATACATCAAGGTTTTGGGATCTAATTTAGTGATAGAGGGTCATACATCTCGAACATAGCAAATACTTCCAAAGATTTATGCCTTCATTGGGAATAGAGACTTTCTTAGAAAGTGGAGACAAAACATTATATTGAACATCCCAATTGAGGATTGTAAAGGGCCTGCAATTAATCAAGAAGCATGCCATGGAAACAACATCAACCCAAAATTGTTTAGGAACCTTCATCTAGAACAAGAGAGCTCGAGTTGTTTCCAACAAATGTTTGTTTTTATTTTCAACAAAACTATTTTGAGTAGGTGTATCAACACAAGAAGATTGATGTAAGATTCCATGTTGAGTCATGTATGTTTGGAATGAGTTTGACATGTACCAAAGACAATCAAAGGGAAATAGAATACCCAAAATAAGCAACAAAGGACCAGAGAGCAAAGTTCCAAAAATATACCTCTCAAATGCCAAGAATCAAAAAATGAGATCCTCAAAAATGGAATCAAAACACTTCCTTCCTGCAGCACAGCCTACGAATAGCTGTAAAACAACCAAAAATACCGGAAAATGACCGGCAAACAAGTAGCTTCTTTAAACGAGGATAACACATGTACAGTCTATGAATGGCTGCAACTCCACCAGAAACGAGAAAGGGAGACAATTGCAACCCAATGAGATTGATTGGAGCACCAGGAAGCTGCTAATGCGCCTACACATGCTGGAAAGGACTTCTGCAATTGGGTAGATCGGCAGGTGCTCTTTCTTCTCAGGTAGGTTGTAAAAATATCACCTTAACCAAGTATTCTAGAAGTGGCAGGGGTGGGTCAAGGGGCTCTGCATCTGAAACCTAATCTCCTTATCCGTATTAAAGGCTCTTATACCATGTTATTTGATAAGGAAAGGAAGCTTCATTTTATTGAATACAAGGGTTTAGTTTTATACAGTAGCAAACTTGGGGACAAAGCAAATTAGCTCTCTAATTAGCCTCTAGCTTTCACTATTAACCTAGAGATTGTAGGACAACTAATACAGCTAGCCTAGGAGATAGAATTATATCTACATATATACAGCTTACTTGTAACATGAATGAAAATTCATCTATCTATATTTGCATTAAAAGAAAAATAGAAAACGGAGGAATATGAAAATTTTCAGGTTAACTCACGACTGTCAACATGCTGGAAAGAGATTTCTTAGCCAAGAACTAATCATCAACAATTATTACAAAAATGTTATCCCCTATTTCTTTCTTTCTGCCCTGTAAAGGTATATGATTTGTCTATCAAATATTATGTATAAAATGTTTCTGACCTTTCCTCTTTGCCCTCTATTGGATTGGTAGGATCTGGATCTTTATTGAGTGTTTTGCAACCTTTCAAACCTTTCACGGAGGCACCGGCTACAGAAGCCTGCACAATGTTGTCTTATATCATTTTTTGACCATCACTGTTACAGATGCCTTAATGTTGAAACCATTTAAATTCTCAAGGGAAATAATTCTTGAACCCTCTATTTGTCTTTGTAGCCAAAAGGAGTTCACCAATCTATCTTTTAAGTGTGGAAATCAAACCATAAATTGTCAGAGCAGAAAAATAACTGATTTCTGAGCATGGAATAAAGGAACTTACACGGAAATATGTATGCAGAGCTGTAGTAAATGAAAATGGCTTCTTGTCGGTATTTGTAATATTTAGTTCTGTGGAAATGCTCTTTGCATTGAGAATGACCTGAAAATAATTAACAAAAGGTATAAACTTGATGAGTGAATTATGAATAAAAGGTTAGTAAAATAACTGGATGATATCAAAGATGCGACCCTTGCATATGAATAGAAGGTTGGCAACATAACTGGACTACAATAAAGTTGCAAGCTTGTACACAGAAAAATAGATAAATATACATCAAGATCATCATAAGTTATAGCCAAGCTGAATGGCTTTCCCCTAAAGAAAAATAACCGATTACCTTGTATAAATAAAATAGATAAATATACATCAAGATCATAATTTATAGCCAAGCTGAATTGCCTTTCCCTAAAAAAAATAACCGATTACCTTGTATAAAGCCTGGAAACCAAAATCCCACATGGCATGACTGTAAGGACCATCCTTGAGCATAAGAGTTACAACAGGATTGCCTTCCACATTTCCAGAATCAACAATGGACCAATCCGTATTCCTCGCAAATCCATGCTGTTAAGTACATATGAAAATTCCAAAGTTTAAAGAAATGTTAAAAAGAAAAACATAGTAAAACATTTAAAGTTCTAATGGTCGATACAGGTTTGCACTGGTAAAACAAAAGCATGCAATACCACGAACATATAAATATCAAGATTACCATTTACTCCTACAAATAAAACTATAAATATGCAAAATAGCAAGACTAAGAACAACAATAACCAATGTAACATGATGTAACATGTTAATTGGACAAGAGAAAGAAACAGAGATGCCAAAAATGAGAATTAGAACAGTGAAAAAAGGATTCACACCTGCTGAATAGCACCAGGTCCAAACTGCGGGAAACAATGTGGAATGCCTCCACTTATCCCAGTGAAGATATGGTCAGTATATAAAATGAGGAGACAATTTAATCCCTCAAAAACCTGAATTGCAAGAAAGAAATTAAAAGTTGAAGAACCTGATTGGCTTTTTCTTGTTAAATACAGCATCTGGCCTAACAAAAAGGAGGTCCTTCCCGCTGGGAATTTTCCAAGATGTGATGCAACCTCCAAACAAATATATCTCTGCCTCACTGTTTAAAATCCACAATTAAAAAAATAAAATGCAAAAACTCTAAAGCAATCATAGCTATTATATTAAAAAGGAGTAGAGTTAATAAATAATCACCTTCCATGGGGAGAAGTGAGCACAACCTTTGCCAAGTTACCTTCACCTTCAGTGACTCTGACTCCTAAAGCCCCGGTTTCTTTGTTTACACATGCAAATGCCATGCCAGAGTATCTATTTAGATTTACAGAACACCCCATTAAAAGCAGTAAATTGTAGGATCAAGAAATCCAAAAATTATGCAAACTCTTAACAAAAAAAAATGAATAAAAGAAAGGCAAAGGATAATTAATTACCAACAAATTAAAATTAGGTAGCTAAAGGAAATGTGGAGGAGATAGGAGAAAGCGAGAAACTCAGAAAACTCATCGGTTGAATTGCCGGAGATTAAGAGTAGGGAGAGAAGAAAATGGCATAGAAACAATCGCCATAGTTAGTGATATAGTGAAAATGTTTGCGGTGGAGATGAATACAATGTTGCCCCTTCAAGTGGCAATCGGGTTAAACGGAACACGCGCCATATGCTTGTTTAAGTTCGTTATAGAATAGCAGTAAGCAGTGACTGACGAGCGAGTAGTCCATACTCGGCTCCATGCTCGGTTTACTTTTCTTCTATATTCGGATATTCTTTGGTTATTTTAGAAAATATTTACACTTCTAGAACCATACGTAATAAAAATATATAAAAATATATCTTTGCACCTCATAATCAAAAAAAATAATTATAGTAAATAATTACATTATTTTAATTTTAGATATTTAACTGAAAAATACCATATAACAAGTCTTTAATATTTTCTAATCTTCATTAACGTTAAATAGACGTATTTTTGACTAAAATACCCTTCAAATTAAAAACTCAATTCGATAATTTTAAAATTTAATCTAAAAAATACTCATGAATAAATTATTAAAAAATTTTAGATCCTATTAATTTTAAATAGACTCCTTTTATTAAGATATCCTCAACCCTAAAAAAAAACTTTTTATCTCTCTCTCTCTCTCTCTTTCTCTCTCCTTCCTTTTCTTTTCTCTTTCTTCTTCTTTTCTCTCATCTTAGATATGCTCTTATTTTTTTTTTCATTTGATCATAAAATTCAAAACTTCATTTCTCTCTAATTTCAACTCCTCTTTTCTCTCATTCACCATATATTAAAGCTTCTCCAATATAAAATTTTGATAAGTTAATTTTTTTCTTTTAAAGTCAATTTTTTTCTTTTAAAGTTAATTTTTTTCTCTTAAACTCAAGTTTTATAAGAAAATGAAAGACTTTAAAAATTAAATGCATATATGTTTTAAATATTTTCTATGGTTAATTTTATTTTATTTCTACATGAAATTAAGTCTACTCCTTTATTTAGCTTTTTCTATTTAATTTTTGGATTCATAAAAAGTAGCATGGAGTGATATAGATTTTATATGAAGCAATATTATGTATTGTTGGAGGCTAGTATGGATTGTTAGGGCCGTTAGGGTCTGACAGGAGGTCGCAATGGGTTATTGGAGGTTAAAATATAATGTTATGAACTTTATGTAAAGCAATGTTAAGTAATGTTGGAGGCTGGTATGGGATGTTAAAGGCCTTTAGGTGGACAAAAGGAGTTGCTAGGAGCTGATACGGGCTATTAGAGGCTAGTAGGAACTGTTAAAAGTTATTAGAGGTTGTTCGGGGCTATTATGATATGTTAAGAGCTATGAGAGACTGTTAGGAGGGCTATATAAGCTGATATGGGCTATTAGGGACTATTAGAGATTGTTAGGGGGTTACTAGATACTGTTAGGGGCTATTAGGGGGATGTTATGAGCTATTACAGCTCTTGAATCTTCATGTTCCTCTATTCTTCATTTCTTTCTTTATTTTAATATGGCCTTAAAGAGTTTGAATAGGTATAGTTATGAGTTGTCATATTTTGTTATAGAATAATATGGACTGTTATAGATTAATAGTATGCATGGATTGATATAAATGGGAAAATTTTATTTCATTGTATTTTCTTAGAAATGATGCAAAAGAAAAAATGTGTAAAAATAACCCTTAATATCCTATAACAAATAATAATAATCTATGTAGAAGTTGTATATGAGTGTATTTTGTTGTGTTGTTGGTGAATATTATTGTTGATTAGTTTTGTTTGTTAGTTTTTATTGCAGAGTATTTTCTTAGAAATGAGAATTGATATGAAGTTTGTCATAATTATTCTCATCCATTATGATGAAAAAATTGATTTGAACATCTCTAAATACGCTGGGAATTGCATTGAATTTGTTGTATTGTCAGAACAACCTAATTTTGATGAACTTAAGAAAGTGGCATCAGATTTGCTTAATATTGATAATACATCAAAATCCAATATCACTACATAGTACTTCACAGTCATCGAATATTAAAAAAATATTATTGTATTAATAATTATAATCTATATTTTAAAGTCGTTGTATAATTGAATGTTATAAACTTTTATTTTATATTGTAACTGAATGTTATAAATATTGATATATTTTTATGAGTTCTTTTCAATCATTCTCACTACAAGAATTCAAATTATAACATAACATCCATGTTATTATATTTTAGGAGCTATTATGAGTCCATATTATGGTATTTTAGGAGCTTTTACATAGCATATTTTTTAATAATTTTGTATTCATTCTCAATTATCATTATATGAGTTTAAATTAGAGCATAATAATTGTTGTTAAGGATTGTTAGGAGATGTTAGGGAGTGTTAGAGGCTGTTAAGAGCTGTCAGAGGCTTACCCCTAACAGGTCTAATAACTCATAATAATCTCTAATAACTTCTAACAGCCCTTAACAGTTAATAATACCTTTTTAATATTTATGTTAATAATTAATAATAGCACTTTTCACATTCATTGGATGTTAAAAAAAGATTGTTGCATTTATAATTATGATCTTTATTTTAATGTTGCACATACGAATGGTATAAAGTTTGATTTATATTGTTCAATTATATAAAAATGTATATTGTAACCAAATGTTATTGATATTGATATAATATATTGATTATATTTTAATCATTCTCACCACATAAATTTAAATAATGACATGACATACATATTTATGGTATATTAGGGGCTATTATAGGTTCTATTATTTTTAATGATTTTGTACTCATTTTCTATTCTTATTATAAGAGTTTAAATTAAATGGTTGTTAGGTAATGTTAGAAGTTATTAGGGGTTGTTAGTGGTTGTTATGGACTATTAAAGGTTCAGCCCTAGCAACCCCTAACATACCAATATCAGCCTGTCACGACCCAACTTATACATATGTACAGTACGTCCATGTACAGTAAGAGGAACCATCCCGAGAAGCTACTCAAGAGCTCGAAGTGAAGGGAAGTTCTGTAAAACTGAAAGGACCTATTTGAAAAGATTGTAAAGTTTTGTGAAGGTGGCCGTAATTATCAAAAGTCATTCCGGAAGTCCTTAATAGTGCCTATAACAAACCCCAAGGATGAAAAGTAAAGGGAAATTGGGTCGCAACGGAACGCCACGGTTTTTTCCGGAAATGCACGGTTTGGGAGATATAGTGGATTTTCGACCAAGGGTATTTTCGTCAATATGCAATAATAATTTATACACAGGAAAACAAGGCATATAAAGGTACCAGAAGCAAGCAGGAGGATCCCACAATGATCGATATCAACGAACGGACTCGAGAGGAGACCCGAATCACGTAAGAACCTAAAGGGAATTCTTACGAAAGTCAAGGGCATAAGTGTAATTTTTATAAATTGACTGGGAATCAAGAATAAATATTAGAAATAAGGACTAGGGGTCGAAAGGAGCACGACGGTATATTTTATGCATCATGAAATTGCTCGGTCTGAAAGATACGGTAAGTTTTTAACTGAAGGGGGCATTATGGTCATTCCACCAACCAAGCACCAATTTAGACATAGACTAAAAGTCAAGGACCAAATGATAAAAAGGCAAAGAAGGACACATGTTGCAATCTTATCCATTTTACCTTTTGTTTTGGCAAAATCCCATCCAAATGATAAAAAGGCAAAGAATGACACATGTTGCAATCTTATTCATTTAGCCTTTTGTTTTGGCAAAATCCCATCCATCAAAAAAAAAAAGAAAGAAATTTATATGTACAAACGTGTACATATATAATCCATGTTCTTGAAATCTCTAGAATACAAAAAACCAAATCACCTTTTCCTTCTCCAAGCAAAGGCCGTGGCCTCCAACAAAAAAATTCAAGGAATTTCCAAGTTTCTAGGTGAAAGTTTAGAAGAAAGTTACCAATTCCAAGGTAAGGAAATTCATCTATGGTCTTATTTCTTTCATTAGTTATATTATTTGCAAGATACAAATGAAAGAATGAATATGATGATTATAGAAAATTTAAGACGTTGAAGAGAAAGTGAAAGAGATGATTTGCACATATAAGATTAATGATAAAAAGGATGACTAGTAGTATTAGTTAGCAAAATAAGGCATGAAGCACTTAAATTTTATTATGTTCTTGAAATGAATTTTATGAAAATTATAGAAAATCAAGGAGTGAGAGAGGAGGAAGCAAAGAAGGCATAAAAGAACTAGAAACAAGTGAAAAGAATTAAGGTTTGGTATTTAAATCATTGCCCTTTTCAATTAATTCACATATTTTGCATTATAGGACTTTTGAAATGGCTTTGAAATGATGTTATTATGTGTGGTAAATATGTAGGAAAGTGCCTTCTAGTCATTTGTAGTTAATTGATGGTGAAGAAAATAAAAAAATAAAACAAACTAGCCCAATTTGTGTTAATTGTCCATAAACTTTGACTAACTTTTAGTCATCTCTTTGGTTTGATTTTTGAAAGAGGGACCTTTATTCCTTCCATGGTATCACAAAAGGAGTCTAAAACTCAATTTTGCAAGAAAAAAATGAATTCCCCTCAAGTTTTGAAAGTTGGGCCGAATGGTCCCTTTTGGGCACCATTCTGTAGCTTTCATTTTGGGCAGTCCGTTGAGGGGGCAAACGAAGGAATTTTTTGACGAAATTTTACATGCATTTACTTAACTTATGAAGGGGTTTTCCTGAAAAATTTCAGCCAAAAATAAGTTTGTTTAATTGGTCAAAACCGTTGCTAAAGTTGACTGATTTTCAGCAGTAAAAACAGATTTTATCATGTAGTAGTCGCGCGCCATTGCGTCGCCGATTTTACGCGCCGCGCTACTATTCATTTGGTCATTTTTCTAAATGTGTTAAAACTTGAATATTATGATATAGATTGATGTTATATCATTTAAAATGACACGAAAGGGGTTTGAAATAATCAGAAAGGCATCATGAGAAGTTATCCTAGTAATAAATGCATTATGAAAAAATCATGACTTATTGAATATCATAACCAAAGTAATTAATAAATTATTTATGCTCTACTTAGTATGTCAGAACCCTTGAGATAAGGATATGATGCATCATACTATTACTGCAGTACTGCTTATGACATGATATGATATTCCGGCTGAAGGCCAATGATTACAATGACATGATCAATGATTCAATGATAATGGCCATTGGCACATATGCAAGAATTATGATGAAAGATAATGAAATATGATCATGACGAGATATGTTTATCATGACCCTTCCTTATCCACTTACGTTCTGTTAAACCAGTAGAGCACCTAAATTGATAAAAGCAAAATGAGTAATTTCTAAATTCAGAATATGGGATTTAATCTTTTATCATTATTCAAATGCATGTTTTTAATTACACTTTTAATTTATTTATTTAACGCAATGATTTAAGTACCCACTAAGTAAACGCTTAGCGAGTTTAGTTTTTTTTTCTAAACTCGTAGGTTGAGCGAGAAGCTGTTTTCTGCAGTGTCCCAAGCAGCTGGTGTTGGCAACTTTTCGGGTAGAAATGTATTATAAGTAATATAACTAGAATGACATGTACATATGTTAGCGTAAACTAAGAATTGTATGTATGACTAGTAAAAGACCAAAGTACGTGTGCTAAGTATATTAATTACTGTATGTTGGTATGAATTAGTGTGTATGGATGTGTGTGTAGAAGTGTGAAATTTTAATGCAGGTTTTGGTGGAGGATATAAGGAGGTCGACTATAGAAGTGTTTGAGATTGATTGAGATTGATTGGTTGAGAAAAAAAATATTTTCATTAAATCAAAAAAATCAGTTTTGGCGACACTTGGGACCACCAATTATAGGGGAAACTCTGACAAATTTTTTGTAAAATGTGTATTATAAATTGACTAAGTATAGAACCAAGACTCGAATATCACAAAATAAAATTCCATCTTGGTCTATGAACATAAGCTAAGATGGGGTGTTACACAGCCAATATCAGCCCCTTACCAATTATCAACCATTAATATCAAACCTGAATGGGCAATAAAAGAGACTATCCATTCCATTTATTTTTGAATAGTCCATTTTAAATATCTTTCAATACTATATATATCAAAAATCAAATCAATCTCGATACCGAACCTAAATAGGTAGTAATAAATGACTATAAAAAGACTATCAATTTCAAATATCTTTCAACACTATAATTTATGGCAACAAATCAATATAAAATCATAGACAAAATTTATTATATATAAAAAAAAAATTAAAACAACAATGTTAGGAAAAATGTATGAATCACTCATCATCGGTCCATCAAGCGCCACTATTCCTGTTGGTAGCATAAAACCGCAAGCTCATTGTTGTGTAGAAAAAATGATCTCTTAATACGTTGGCACTGCTAACAATTCAATAGTAATTTCAGTACAATATAGAATAATTGAACACAAAATACTCTATATGCATGCACATGGGTAAAGTATATAAATTGCAAAGAATAACTATGTGGACTATTGTCTCAACCTCAGAGGTATCGTCTTGAGCAATAGACCAACAACTAAAATGAGCTTGTAAGATCATTAGTTCTCAAAATTTTCATCAGAAATTAATATTTCTTCCATTAAATATATTCATCCGCTAATTAGTTTGAATCCATCTATAAATATCCTACAATTACAATAATAAATTATACTCACATCATAATCTAAAGAAATCATAACAAACTTAAAACAACCCATATCAATCCATATAGATGAATAAAATTTTTCCATTTATTTCAACCCATATACACTGTTAATCTATAACAATCCATATTATTCTATAACAAAACATGGTTGTAACATCCCAAATCCCAGATTGGTAAGAAACAGACATAGAGGATATGATTTAGGCTTAGAACAAAGGAGTTTAGAATATGACCTATAAATTGAGCTCGAATTTCATCCAAGTTAATGACAGAATTAGAGAGTCTCAAAGAAGACTTAATTGTTTATTTGTGTCTTAGCTAGATGTATAACTTGAAATTACTCAATTGTGAGTTGTACAGAATAAGATATGATGGATTAAGTAGACAATGTGCAAGCTGCCTCAGGACAGCATAGTAGGCTTGACTTCGAAGGACCGTCAAAAATCAGATATAGTTCGGATCGACCTAAACTTTTGATACAATGTAGCCCCGGATGTCTAGTTTCAATGGGCATAAGAATTACTTAATTTGGAGTTGTGAGTAAAAATATATTAATAAAGAAAGATAGCAAGGTCAGGAAGGGATATCAAAAGGACCTAAGTGAAAATTTCTCAAAAGTTAGGGGCAACTATGTAAACTTAAAAATTAAGTGTCGGAAGTTCTTAATAGTGCCCATATCCGACCCCGGAAGAATATTTTTGAGATTAATCGGGTCATAACCATGGGTTTCAATTTTTCCCGAAACCGCACGGTTTAAAAGTTACAATCGATTAATCGCTGGAGGGTATTTTGATATTTTCACACCCTAGACTATAAAATTACAGCACAAGAAAGTTGAAGGGGTCAAAATATGAATAAAAGGAAGCCTAATGGCTTGCCAAATAAATAGATAAAAGAAAAAGGCAAGTGGACCAATTAAAAGTGGTCATTTTTGCTATAAGGTGTACCAATTGGAAGTCAACATCTATACCAACATATTTTCACCACTTATGGTTGCCATTTGGATCAAAATAAGCTAAGGAAAGAAAATAAAAGCCCTCTCTTATATGGTGAACTCGTCCAAATCATAAGAGAAGGAAGAAGGAGGTGATTTTTCCAAAGTTTAAGGCTTTTGGTTGAAGATTTTGGTGACAAACAAGATTATAAGGTAAGAGAAACCTATCTCTAGTTTTAATTTCATGGATTAATGGTTAATTTAAGAGATTGAAATTAGGGTTCATGTAGCTAGATTTGGAGAAAATTCAAGAAATAATTATTTGAAGGATTTGATGAAAGAAATAATGGTTTTAAGGTTAGAGGAGATTAGATTGAGGAAAAATTAGCAAGAAATGAATTGGTAGCTTATGTTTTCAAACCATAGGATGTATGTTTAAAGTGTGTATGCTGGAATTCTTGTAGGAAATCAAGAAAAGCATAAGAAAAAAGAAGAAAAAGATCAAAGATGAGCTAAGGAAAGCAAAAGGGAAAAAGGTTTGGTACTTTAACCTTCTTGAATTAGTGATCTCTATTGCCTTTGCATTTGGATGTGTAATTGCTATAATTGTTCATGTGCTTGAGTTGTGGTGGTTATGTGGTTGAGATTGATGATGATATAGAAGTGTTTGTTGTGTATTGATTGATTTTGGGGTTGAGGTTATAAGGGAGGTAAATATGGGAGTGCTATGTTGTGTTGTTTTTTTGCAGCCAGCCATGTGTCCTGCATTTTTCAACCGAAATTTAGACTAGCAAAATGATAGAACTAGAACTTGACAAAGAAGACTTAATTGTTCTCCATTAAGTCAGTAAACTATAGGCTTTGGAACCAACTCATTTTCATGTGTGGAATGAAAGTTATGATCAAAATGATACCAGGCATACAAACTGAAAAACTGAGATTCCTCAGTCAGTAACCTGTGACTTGAGACTACGTTTAGGTGACCTTAATGACACATTTAGAAGCTGTTAAAGAAAACTTAAATGTACCCTTATGTGTTAGGAAACCATAGAATTTGGAATTTCTTAAATCCCGCTTGTAGATAAAAAGATATGATCAAAAGAGTATAACTCATGCACACTGGAATTGTGAAACCGGACAGACTGAGATTTGTGCCTTGAGTCCAGGTGACCTTAATGACACATTTAGAAGCTGTGAAAGAAGACTTAAATGTACCCTTATGTGTTAGGAAACCATATAATTTTGAATTTCCTAAATCCCACTTGTAGATAAAAAGACATGATCAAAAGAGTATAACTCATGCACACTGGAATTGTGAAACCGGACAGAATGAGATTTGTGCCTTGAGTCCAGGTTTTGGTACATTTACCTCAGGAATTAGATGTTGTGATAGAAGATATAAATGAAACCTTGTATGTTGGTGAATCATAGGAGTTGGATTCATCTCGATTAGACTTAAAATGTAGAAGTTACACACGAATGAGCAAACCATGCGCAGGCAGACCCTAGCAGACTGCAGGGATGAATTAGAAATTGTGCCAAAAATCACGTGTTGCCTGTTTTAAGCTGAAATTTTTACTGAATATAGCCTTATGTGTCTAGTTTAATTTAAGATAAGAATCGTCTCAATCTGAGTTGCGTAGGTAAATTTATAAATGAAATAGTACGCATTGCGCAGACTTGATTAACCAATTGGCCAGGGAAGAGTTCAAGGAGTCATCAAGAATTATGTGTAACAAATTTAAATCTAGAAATTTAACCATAAGGACTCATATGAGTCTAGTTCGAGTGAAAATAAGAATTTTTACATTCGGATTAGTAGAACAAAAGTTATTGGGGAAATAAGATAACAAGGTACATAAGAAACTAAATGCTAGAATTCACTGTTCATTTGGTAAGAAATAAATGAGGTATAATTTAGATAAAATATTCATTTGGAATGAAATAAATTATCAAAAAATATGCTTTTGAAAGCTTGACCAATTAAGAACAAGATAGCATTTTTCGTTTTTTGAAAATCACATCCCAATTGTGTTTTATTTAGATTTTAAAGCCCACCGAGGGATTTTTGCAGTGTTGTAAAACCCGGTGTGGCCTAAAAAGTGCAGTCCGGCCCAAAGGACGGAATGAAAACTTTGAACTACAAATTAGTTTTATTGAGCTGATTTAGAATAAAAATAGACAAATTCCTAATCTCTGGTGCCCTATGAATTTTTAATAAAATAAATTTCGAACCGTCAAAATATTAAACTCGGCAAAGGGTAATAAACATTATTCAGTTGGTTAATTTCTTATATGACTTATCCAAACCTTAACAAATATATGTGAACTTAATGAAAGGAGCATATGAACACATGAATAACCATTTATGCCAAACTACTGAAGGAAATCATAGGACAAAGATAGTGAATACACACCTTTAATTCATGCATAAGTTATTTAACAAACGGAACTCAAAACAAGAGAGTATTGGGCCTACAATGATAAAGAAATTATAATGCCATAAAATACAAATACATAACCATCAGATCGGTAATCAACAGCAATGTTAGGCAACTAACAGACATAGGATGAGGTACCATCCAGTGGCAGTAAATCAATAGAAATGAATAGCATACTGTCATAAAAGCTTAACAAATAATAGGAGAAATATAATAAGAACCTGAGAATGTTTATATTGATGATTGGGTTGGCTGTGCCATATCTGTAATATTGTGTGGTTTGCATTTAATTTCTATTTAACGGTTAAAGTACCCACTAAGCTATATGCTTAGCGAGTTTAGTTTTCTAAACTCGTAGGTTATGGAGTCCAAGCTGACAAATGGGAAGCTACAAAGGAGCACTAGAGTGCGCAACAGGAGGCGAAGTGAGGAGCAAAGCAAAGTTTAGCTTGGCATGTACTGTTAAGGACTTTCAAAATGTAATTATAACAATTAAAGAAATGTGTAAATTATTATTATTAAAAATAAAAAGGAAAAAAAATTTATTTAGTGCATGTTCTGTATACCATGTTGCATATACTGTAGCACACTTGGCTCGACTGGAAATAGTCAGGTTAAGGGGTGTTACAATGGTAGCTTATCATAATCTAACTACACCCATTAAAACTATATAAGGCTATATTAAAATAAAAAAAAGAATGGAAAAATAGAGGAACATGAAGATTTAAGAGTTGTAATATCGTAAGAATAAAACAAGTTCTCTTCAAGTTTAATATAATGTTATGATAACAGTCCTATTAGGATCTGTTAGAGGCTGTTAAGGGCTGTTAGGCCATATTTTATAGTTGCAATTCATAATTAAGCAAACACAATGTATATTAGAAATTAATATACAAGCATATTAATATACACTATTAAGTATCTCTTAATAGCTCCTAACAGTCTCTAATAATCTCTAATAGCCTCTAATAGCTCCCGACAGTGTCTAATAGCCCTTAACATCTCTTAAAAGTCTCTAATAGCTCCCTCCAACAACCCCATAATAGTATCTAATAACCTCTAATAGTCTCTAGTAGCCTCTAGTAGCCCTTAACAGCATATATATCCCTCCTAATAGCCCCTACCATCTTATATAGCCCTCTAATAGCCCGTATCAACTCCTAACAACCCCTCTCTCCACCTAAAAACCCTTAACACCCCATACCAGCCTCCAACACTACTCAATATTGCTTTGCATAAATTCCATAACATTGCATTACAACCCCCTAACGACCCATTGCAACCCCCTGTCAGACCCTATCAACCTATACTAGCTTCAAAAAATATACAATATTTCTTCACATAAAAATCTATAATATTTCATTTAACTTTTTATGAATTTAGAAATTAAATAGAAAAACTAAATAAAGGAGTAGACTCAAACTCCTGGAGAAATAAAATAAAATCAACCATAGAAAATATTTAAAATATATATCTATTCAATTTTTAAAGTCTTCCATTTTCCTTACAAAACTTGAGTTCAAAAGAAAAAAAATTAACTTACCAAAATTTTTTATGTTGGAGAAGCTTCAATACATGGTGAATGAGAAAAAAGAGGAGTTGAAGTTAGAGAGAAATGGAGTTTTTGGATTTTATGATCAAAGGAGGAAAAAATGAGAGTATGTCTGCGATGGGAGAAAAGAAGAAGAAAAAGGAAAGGAAAGGAGAGAGACAGAGATAGAAGTTTTTTTAGAGTTAAGAGTATTTTTAGAAAAAAAAAAGAGTCTATTTAAGATTAATAGAGTCTAAAATTTCTTAATGGTTTATTCATGGGTATTTTCTAGGTTAAATTTTGACTATTTTTAAATTGAAGAAAACTGCTCTCCATTCTCTATTATTTGAAGAATATTGCTCTACATTCTCTATTCTTTTCTATTCAATTATCAATTCTTCTTACATCATCTGAAAGCCAAAATCCCAATTGATTACTAAATTTATTTGGCATCATCTGAAGGATAAAAAAAATGATCATTTTGAAGAAGTTATCTAAAGTAATTAGCAGCGCATCATTTCAATGGAGGAAAAACTTAAAAACCAACTTCTGCTTCTTTTTTGAAACCAGTAAGTTTCTTTTTGATTTTTTTGATTTTTTGCTTTTAAAATGAGTTGTATTGGGTTTCAAGTGTATTTTGATGGAAGGAAAGTAATGCATATAAAGAAAAATTGATATGTTGATGATATATTGATGGGCGTTGTTAATTTTGCTTTTAAAATGGGAATGGAAGTGTTGTTGAAAAATCGATACTTGAATGACCTAATTGTGTCTTATATGTTGTGGGCTTTTTGTGTTTCTTGATGAATGTAGTAAGTGTAGTAGAACAGTATTGATGGGTGATGTTAATGAATGGAATAAATTTATATTAATATTATGTTCACTATTGGAAGAGGGTTGATAGCTATTGCTAAGGGCTATTAGGGCTTGTTAGGAGTTATTAAAAGCTATTAGGAACTATTAGGATTGAGCCCCTAGCAGCCCCTAATAATAACTAATAGTTTCTAAGAACCTCTAAAAGCCTTTTTAAAACTCATGCTAATGATTATTGGGGCTTATTAGGGAGCTATTAGAGGCTATACTCTAACAAGTTCTAAGACCTAACAATCCCTAATAATCCATAACAACTTCTAATAACCCATTTAAAACTCATGTTAAGGATTGTTGGTAATTGTTAAATGCTATTAAAGGTTGTCACCCTAAGAGACTCTAGCAATCCAATAGTCCATAAAAACCTTTAACAACCCCTTTAAAACTCAATCCTAACAATCCCTAATAGCCTCTAACAATCCCTAACACTCCCTAAAATTCCTGTAATATGAGTTTTTTTATGAAGTCTTATTTATTTTTAGGGACTTTTAAGGTTTGTTAGGGGTTGTAGAGCCCCTAATAGTCCTAACTATATAACATATTTTAATATTATTAGTTTACATATTATAATTTAATATAGTGTTTTGATTTTTTTTTTGTTCAAATTATATGGTTTCAAATTTCTCTTCTAACAGTGAGCAATCTCCCTTTGTTGTTGAGAAAGTAGATATTAAATCGATCAGTCCAGGGGTTTTATAGACTACTGCAAGCATTTTATGCTTAAGAATAGAAATGATGATTATCCAACCAAGGAAAAAGAATAATAAGAAAAAGAGGTTTGTAAAGTCGCTATTATGTGATAAAGATCTCGAATGATGATGATAAACTTGCAAGTCATGAAAAAAATGTTGAAAAATTGGGGGTGAGGGAAGTAAGTAAAACTTTATATCATAATGAAATGAATCGATTTTATATAATTATAATATGAATATATCAGCCAACTAAACTGTAATTCACAAATGCCTTACATATTCCAGGCTTTTGAATTTGTTATCCCTCAAGTACCACCTACTTAATTTTGTGAGTATGGGTTTAAATATTATCCGTGACATTCATAATGTTATTGGCAAGGACATATGGAAGGTATATAACATCTACATAATATATACAAAATATATACACAATATCTATATAACGTAATTAATCTTTTTAATTTTATTTTTTATGTGTATAATATGTAAAATTTGTTTAAAAACAAATTTAATGATTTTTATTAATATATTTTTATATATTTTACTTTTTTTATATTTTTATATGAGTATTATTTATTATTCGTAAACAAAATTAAATTTTTTCTTTATAAAAATTAATGCATTTTATATATTGAAAATATAATTTAAAATATTAAATTTTATTATTTATTGAAATATAATTATTTGATAGTAAAAATTTGAAATAAAATCTTATTTGTGGTGGGAAATGAGGTATTTTTGAAAAAAAAAAAGATTTATTTTAGAGAGAAGTGATTTATTTTTAAAATTTTGCTCTATTTTTTTTTCTGAAATTTAACAAATAAAAATATCTTTAGACAATGAATTAATAAATTTTAGACATCATTAAATTTATATAGACTTTTTTGGATAATAATGTCCTTTACCCTTAAGAAACATCTTTTCTTTTTCAACATCTTTCTCTCTCTCACGCCTCACGCCTCCTGCTTCTCCTCTCTCATTTTGCTTTTCAAAATCTCTAGATATCTTCTCTCTTATTTTTCTCCTCTTGTTTGAATAAAAAAAACATCGAAAGAAAGTTTCCTTAATTTAATCATTTGAAGTTGCATTCTTCTCCTACAAAATGAAAGTTTCATTTTTTTCAAATCATTTACAATAAGTAAGTTTTCTAGATTTTTTTTAATTTTTTTTTCTTCTAAAACAAATAATGTTGGATGCTAAATGATTTATGGTGGAAGAGAAATGATGCATGTGTTGAAATTATTTCCCTTGATGTGCTTAGTAGGAATTGCGTTAAATGATGTGTTTATATTGATGGATGTTTTGTGATAATAATGGTGATCTAGTATTTTTGGAGTATTTTTGGTGTGTTCTTGATTGTCTATTATTATTAGAAGAAGTTTGCCTCTAATAACCCCTTAAAAAACTATTAAAACATAGCATATTCATCCCTAACATATACCAAAAATTAAAAACTAAATTAGAATTGTATTTACTGAATTTTGTCTTGTAATTGAAAATCTAACATTAACAACCCCTAACAATTCTAACAATCTCTAACAATCCCTAACAAACTATTAAAATATTGCATATCAATCCCTAACACACATTGCAAATTAAAAATTGAATTAAGATTGTGTTTGCTAAATTTTGTCTTGTAATTGAAAAATCCAACATTAACAACTTCTACTAACTCTTAACAGTCCCTAACAATCTCATAACACATTCCTAATAACTCCTAACAAACTATTAAAACAGTAAATATTTATCTCTAAAACACACCAAAATTTAAAATTTAAATTAAGATTGTGTTTGTTGAATTATATCTTGCAATTGAAAAATTCAACATTAACAACACATAAAATCTCTTTAACAATCCCTAATAGCCCCCTAATGTACACACCTCTAATGAAGTATTAGAATACTGCATAATCATCCCTAATACACAATGAAAAATAAAAATTTAATTACTGTTGTATTTACTGAATTTTTTATTGCAATTAAAAAAATTCAACATTGACAGCCCACAATAGCTTTTAACACACCTCTAACAACTCCTAACAAACTATTAAAATTATGCATATTCATTTCTAACACATACTGAAAATTAAAAATTGAATTAAGGTTATGTTTGTTGAATTTTATATTGCAACTGAAAATTTCAACATTAACAACCTCTAACATAATCCTAACAGCTCCTAACAACCTATTAAAACATTGCATATTATTATTTCTTTCTATTTTTTGATATTGTTTTTGAGTATTTTTACTTGTTATTTTTTATTATAGGGTATTGGTGGAGGAATGACAACTTGTTGGAGGAATATATTGTGTTGAAAATAAGAATATGTTGTATTAGCAAGGGTACTTGTAGACCCTTGATATTCACTTAAACCATAATTTTAAAGACTCGGATCCCGAGCATCTTCTAGAATATATATATATATATATATTAATTCTAAAATGAATTAAATAATGTAAATGACCTTAAAACAAAGATTTTATGCTAAGACCGACACGAGTCATCAGTTTGGGCTAAAATCAACTTTTTAGGATTTTTTTATATCAAATTTCTCCAAAACTCATTTAAAACAAATTGAATTCACATTTTTTAATATTTCGAGGGATTAGAGATGCGAAAAAACCTAAAGGAGTCAAAAATTACAAAATCGAACAAAAAAGTCAAAAGTTTAACTTGCTAGTGTTACTATTTATCACCCGCCGGTTGTTACTATTCATCAACCGCCAATTGTTACTACTCATCACCTGTTAGTTGTAACTATTCATCACCTGCCAATTGTTACTATTCATCTAATTCACTTTTCTGAGCGTTCCAAGTGATTCAGGATGTGTAAAATCTTAGAAGGAAAAAAAAAATCCTAAAATCAGGCTCGAGAAGTTGAAAAATTGACTTTTCAGGTTTTTAAAGATTTTTTTATCAAAATTTCTTTATGGCTCATCTAAAACAATTTTAAATTACTTTTTTTTGAGTATTCTAGGAGATTCAGAATGCGAAAAAAACCTTAGGGGGTCGAAATCACAAAATCGGATGAAAAAGTCAAAAAGTCATCAAGTGTCAGTTGTCACTATTTATCACATGCCAGTTTGCCAATTGCAATAGTAACAACTAGCAGATGGAACTGACAAATCCACTAGTTCCATCCTAAATGCTCCTCTATTTTAATTCTAGAGACTTTTTTTTCGACTTCTAAAGAGAAACTATGCCCGAATTTCTTTGTGATTCTCCTAAAATATTTCAAAATCAGATTTTTACAACACTCCAAGTGCTCAAAATTAGAAATTTACGGAAGAAATCCCACCAAGATTTGATTCCATAACCAAAAGCATAAAAATTTTTGGGGTTTCTTTTATGGGTTTTCTGTTATTTCTTGAAGAAATTGAAGATTTGGAGAAACCAACTCATGGGTTTGCATTATCTAAACTTTTCTTTCACCTTTTTCCTCTTTTATTTATGTTTTCCATTGATTTTCCATGTCTTGGTGCTTTGGGTTTATGAATAAAATGGTTTAACATATCAAAATGGATCAATATGCTAATATAAATCCTAAAATAGGTTAGTTGTTTTTGCGACTTTTTACCCTTGAAACCATGTTGGCTGAATATTTGAAGTGGAGTTTTGATAAGGGCAGTAGCTTCAAACGTTATGGAACCTCTTTTCCATAAACATTCAATTGGAACTCTAATCTTGAGACTATATCAGATAAATCTTTGAACTTTTGCTAATATAGACTTATATTAGACTTAAAATTAGAATTTTTGGACCCCTCCTTAAACAAATCTGAACCTGGACTTCTTTGGAAAGTAAAGAACATGGCTTGAACATAAAACTTCTGGACCTTTTGGACATTGAATGGATTTGGACTTAGAACCATTACCGAAAACCAAAAAACCTAATTTTTGAATGTTTAAGATAGTTCTTTAATTCATTTTTTAAATTAATCAATTACAAAATCATTTTTATGATATTTGAGGTAATTTAAGAAGATTAAAATGAATTTCTAGAATTTTTGGCGAAAAAATCAAAATTTGAATTTTAGACTAATTTTTGCCTTGGCTTGCGTGCTGAGTGAATTTTTGAACTTAATTTGAAAATTAATTAATATAATCTTATTTTTAACATGTTTTAAGACATTTAGAATGAAAATTTGATATTTTGGGTGAAAATTGGAATTTTTCCTTAATTAGGCTCAGTTTTGCCTTAAAAAAGGTGTTATGTGTGATACTATTCCAATTTTGACTCTGATGTACTGATTTGGCCCTAATAAGATGCATAACAATGATCTTGAGTGTCTTTGAGCAATTATAGCATGATCTATGGCTTAATTGTAATAATGATATTTTATCTCAATCTGCATGTCTTGTTGAGTTTGGCCATAATTTTAATTTGAACATGCTTTAGATAATTCATTGTGATGATTTGTGATGAAATTTGATAATTCTAAGTGGTTATGTTGCAATTTGTGATCTTCTGTGAATATTGATGCAGATTTTACTTATTTGCTTAATTTTATTCTAATTTTGATATTTTCCATAGAAAGATGTAAGGGTATGTTTCTGCCTTCGATAGGTGCTCATCTATTTTTATTTTGTTTATTTTATTAGTTAAGAACATTACATATCATGTATACGCTTTATCTGATGCATTAAAATATCTTTTGGTTGCTCTTTGCATATCTTATTCTATTTATGTAGTGGATAATACTTTTGATATTTTAAAATAATATAATACTAGAACCTGAAAATAAGACTGGTTCCAATGAATAAGGCATATAGAGGTAGTAGGATATATCATATTATGACTATGAGTATCCAATTTTCCAAACTCTGTAGGGAGTTGAAACTTCTTAGTAATTGAGTCACCGTCCCCTTCTTTTTCTAGTCTATTCGGGTGACGACTTTAATTTTTAAGATTTAAGCCTATATTCTCTAAAGCTATGAGCCTAATAGTGCCAAAGACGTAATCATTGGGAGTCGAGGATGAAATCCTTAGCTCACGATATTGAATTTGCTATATTGAAAATAAGAATATTTTTGTAATCGTATGCAAGATCTTTTACTATATATTTATTTTACAATTGTTACATAATGAGGGAAATTTTTAGTAACATATTTATTATTATTGTTGAGGTTGTTAGGGTTTGTTATGTGTTGTTAATGTTAGATTTTTCAATTACAAGATAAATTTCAACAAATACAATTCTAATTCAATTTTTAATTTTTAGTATGTATTAGGGATGAATATGAAGTGTTTTAATAGTTTGTTAGGGGTGTATTAGGGGCTATTAGGGATTTTTAGGAGTGTTAATGTTGAATTTTTTAATTAGAAGATAAAATTCAGTAAATACAATCCTAATTTAATTTTTAATTTTCGGTGTGAGTTAGAAATAAATATGCAGTATTTTAATAGTTTGTTAGGGGTTGTTAGAGGTATGTTAGGTGGTTATTAGGGACTATTAGGGATTGTTAACGTCGAATATTTTAATTGCAAGATAAAATTCAACAAACACAGTCCTAATTTAATTTTTAATTTTTACTGTGTGTTAATGATGAATATACAATATTTAATAGTTTATTAGGGATTATTAGGGGTGTATTAGATGCTATTAGGGTTTGTTAGAGGGTGTTAATATTGAATTTTTTTATTGCAAAATAAAATTTAGCAAATACAATCCTAATTTAATTTTTAAATTTTGGTGTGTATTAGGGATGACTATGTAGTAATTTAATAGTTTGTTAAGGGTGAGTTAGATTAAAATTTAATTTTTGGTATGTATTAGGAGATGAATATACAATGTTTTAATATTTGTTAGAGGGTTGTTAGGGGCTGTTAAGAGGCAAACAACTCCTAACAATCTCTAACAACAATGGAAAATTAAGAACACGGTAGAAAACTCCAAAAAATACAAGAACCCATATTTTTAAACACTAAGTCACCATTAATAACACAAAACATCTTTTAATATAAACATACTATTCAACACAATACCAACTAAATTCATCAAGGAAAATAGTCTCAACACATGCATAATTTTTCTTCCACCATAAATCATTTAGGTCTAATATTATTTGTTTAAAAAAAAGTAAAAAAAAAAAAACCTAGAAAATATATTTACTATGAATGTTTCGAAGAAGAATTAAACTTTCATTATGTAGAAGAAGAATGCAACTTTAAATGATCAGGGGAAACTTTCTTTCATTGTTTTTGCGATTCAAATGAGAGGAGAAAAATAAGAGATGAGAGATTTAAAAATTTTGGAGAGCAAAATGAGAGAGGAGAAGGAGGAGGCATGAGACGTGAGAGAGAAAGACTTGGAAAAGAAAATATTTTTTTTTTCAGATAAAGAGCATTATTGTCCAAAAAGATCTATATAAAATGAATGGGGTCTAAAATTTTTTATTAAGCCTTTGTCCAAAGATATATATTTTAGTTAATTTTCTTAATTTTATACCAATAATACTATTGTTTATCTCTAAATAGTATACTTAATTGAATAAAGATACATAAATACTTTTTAATCGGCAAATATTTATTGTTAGTTATATTGTATTATTTATTTTGATATAATTTTTTTATTTATTAAAGATTTTTAGACATAAATTTATTTTTAATTTATCTTAATTTAAGAATAAAAATATTTATGTTTAAAATTTATCCCTAAATTATTAAAATTTTATAATAATATGTATGTATTTTATTTAAGTTATAATTTTTTTTATAAATAAGTTATAAATTTGATAAATATGAATGTATATTTAAATAAAAATAATATTTATAATGTGAAACTTTCATTGCTAATTATAAAAAGTAAGACTGTGATATTCATTTTGTGGTGATAAATTTATTAAAATTAAAACTAAATAATATTATTTTAAATTACTAATATATAATTTATCAGACAGAATATAAAAATATCGATTCAAATTCATATGATAAAATTATTATTTTTTAATCATTGTCAAACTAACAATAAAAATTAGTTATTTCACCATTAAACTATTAAAAGAACTACTTTTTAATTAATTTTATTTTAAATTTATTTGTAATAAATTTATATATTAAGTATAATTTTTTTACTTTAAAATTTTAACCCTCTTTAATTAAATTTTGATTTTGCCATTGATATAAAGAGACAGTTTATTAACATGAAGCGCACATTTTTATATATTCATCGTCAAACTAACAATAAAAATTAGTTATTTCACCATTAAATTATTAAAAAAAAATTACTTTTTGATTAATTTTATTTTAAATTTATTTGTAATAAATTTATATATTAAATATAATTTTTTTACTTTAAAATTTCAACTCTCTTTAATTAAATTTTGATTTTTCCATAGACATAAAGAGATAGATTATTAACATGAATTTTAAGTTGTGAATCCTCTAGAAAACTGAAGGCCCAAGAAATGAATCAAGCAATCAGGTCAATAAGAATCCATTATTCACCGCCTTCTATTTTCTTATCTTCTTCAAATTCTCCTTCAGTGCTCAGATTCAAGCACCACAAGGTTTCTACAGCCGCAGGCAGTGGCAAACCAGAAAATCCACACGACATGGACAAGGCTCAGAACCTAGATGAGAAAACCAGAGAATCGAGACAACTTTGGTTAGTTATACATTTCTTTCATCTATTTTTAATTAATGACTTTTGAATTTGCAGCACAATAGTGATTGTGAAGTTGCAAGTGCGAATAGTTTAAATTATCAATGAACTTTTGATGTGCTTTTTAAAAATTGAGGTCTTAAGTTGATTAATTAGACATATAATGAATTTGATTAATTTGATGTTTTGAGTTTAGCTAACAATATTACTTTTGAAACGGATGCGATGTCTCATTCATTTGGAGAAGGGTCTGCCACTAGGAGTGATGAAGAAGGATTTGGTGGGATTTATGGAGGGAACCAGTCATCTGATCAAGAAGATCAACCTAAAATGTTTCGCCTTTAGTCGAGTCTCTATAATTCTTTTTAATTTTATGTTCCTTAAACGATCGAATATCATTTTTTTTTTTATAAAAATTTAAGTATACAGTTAATAAAATAATAAAATTATACATATCATAAATATATAAGTCATTGCAGTTCTTTTTAAATGATTTTATTTTAAGAGGATTGATTTCTGCAAATTGGAAAAGGAACTTTGACAGTCCTGTATTACACAAAAATATGTGCATATTCTAAAGAATTTTTTTTGGGTTAATATTAGTTTATATCTTCTTGAGCAGTTCAATTCGTTATTATTTAATTTTGAGTTGATGGATAAATATTTGTTATTTTGCAAATATATATATATATATATATTTTAAGTATATCTCAATTCGAAAAAATTCATTATTTTTGTTTGATCTAATCCTTAAGTTTTGCTTTGCAGATGAAGAATATGACAAGAGCCAGGGAAGCCATGTGGAAGAGAAGGAAAACGTGCGGCATCAGTTTAATGTGGGGGATGAGAAAAAGACAACATTAATATATCAATGCATGGAACAAGAGTTATTATTATTTCCTTCCCTTTTGCTTTGCAATAATGGCAGTTATGTCATTGATACTTTGTTGATTTGTTTTCATATTAAGTTATTAACGCAACGCAGAGTTAAGTGTGTTTTTTTTTGCTATATGTAAAATCTTGAGTTACTGTTTGTAAATGGGATCTGATCTCTAGCATTTGTATGTATAGAAGAGATGCACATAATCATTGCTATCAATATTTTTCTTTTTCATTTATGTATCATTATTGCTTTGTATAGTTATTATTCGTCCTTTTTTCTATTTATCATAGTTATTATTTCTTTCTTTTTTTTCAGGAACGTTTTAAGCCTAATGGTAGGAGAAGGGAAGTTTTAACTATAAATTACTGTTTTTAATGACATATAGTCCAAATTAAAGAGAGCCGATAAATGAGCTTATGGTGTTATCTTTACAGTTTTAAAGCAAACAAAGCAAAAAGACAAGAAGATCAAGATTGTCTGAAAGAATGATAGGGTCAAGTGCATCTGTCTAATTTTATCGTTTTTATCATTTTAGAATTTGCATGTTATGTTGTTTTGTATTCGCAGTCAACATGAGCCTTAAAATTAAACATATCTACCACACATTAATCTTCTATAACTATTTTTTACTCTTTCGTGTGGTCTTATTTTTCATTTACTTTCACCTGTTTTTGCAGTAGTGCCAGGCACAACTACACTTAGAGCACATCCAAGTCTCTTTCCATTGGGTGTTATTAATATGCCATGTAGGCATAAAATGAAACTCAATTAAAAGAGATTTGGTCCTTCTCTAATGGTGAAGGTTAAGTTTCAGTTTAGTGAATTTTATTTTATATTTATTTTATTTATTATTTTATTTTTAATAATTAAATTTTAAATATTAATTTATTTTATAATAAAATAATAAAATTATTTAGTTATTTGAATAATTTATTTATTTAATTTATTAATTTTAATTAAATTAATTTTTAATTTTATAAAAATATTATATAATTTTAAATTATTTTATTGAATAATTGATTCTTAATATATAAAATCACATTTTTATCATAATAATAAATTACATGATTAAAAAATAATATGTTATAATATCAAACATCAGATTATATAATAAATTAAATAACAAATAATATTATATATTTAAAAATTTATATAACTATAAATTTTAATTTAATTGTTATTGTGAAATTGTCAAATATATTTTAAATTCATTGTAGTTGATGTTTTTGTCTATCACGAAGTTAAATATATTTTTTGGATATATCTCTTATATATAGCGAAAGGTTTCTCTCTTAATTTAAGAATAAAAAAAATAAAATTTAAGAATTTGGATTTGGCTAATTGAAAATGGTTATATTTATAAATAAAAATTTAAAAATTTAAAAAATAAAATAATAACAAATAAAAAATTGTGATAATTTACCGTTGTATGGTTTTGTTTTGTTTTTAATTTAGCAGCCAATAACTAAATGTCTACAGTGGGGTAAGTCTCTTGGTCCTAGGCCCACAGAAGGTCTGAAATCAATGGGGGGGGGGGGGGGGGGGGGGGGGGTGGGGGGAGTGCTCTTAAGTGCTTTAGGCCATACTGAATTTAGGACATTTGATCTATTGAACTTTTTTAGAATGATATGACAGGTATTCAACAGAACATAATTCATTAGGTCAAATAAAGCATGATTCATTGAGTCAAATAAAACATAAAACAGTTTGTTTGGCTAGAAATAATTTATTTGGTCAAATAAAGCATAAATAACTTTTTATAATTAATAATAATAATTTTTTATAATTAATAATAAATAGTTGATGAATTAATAATAATAAGTTCAGTAGGGTATTTTTTATTCTATTTTTTATCAAATAAATAATATTATATTTAATTTTAAATTTAAAAATTATTTTAAAGAATATTATTATTAAACTAATAATTTTTTATCATGTTTTTAATTATAATATTTTAAATAAAGTTAATTTTAATTTTTTAAATTAGATTTATTTTAATGTTTAAGTATTAAAATTTTTAAATAATTTAATTCATAAAATTTTTTAAAATTTTTATATTTATAATTGAGGTTATATGTGTAAATTAAAATTATTAAAATTAAAATTTTGATATATTTTTAGGCAAGTTCGAAATTAATAGTAAAATTAAAATTAATATTGAAATTTATTAGAAAATAAATGGGTTGACTTATATATTTGTTAGACAAATGACCTTAATTTTGATCTTTGACAACTCAAATGGATGATCTATTTAACTTGTGTTTGAGAAATCTTGTTGCAGGATTAGGTTACTTCAAATAAGGTGAACAGAACACTTATAGCGGTCGCACCTCACCTGAATACGACCGCTCCATGTAATTAAAAGAAGAAATCTTATCACAGTAGGTTTCGCGGTCAGAAGTTCGACCTATGTCGCGACCGCTCCTACAGAATAGCGACCGTCCGAATATTTGCACGACCGCTACTCAAGGAACTTAAATCATTACAATCACAGTAAGGTTCGCGGTGACAAGAACGGTGAATGACTCGACCTCGCTTATCACTTTAGCGACCGCCCCATTCAGAATCGCGACCGCTCTACCATTCAAGAAGAAATTGTTTGAAGAGACAGTAGGTTTCGCGTCCTCAGGAGCGTCCAGAAGTTCGACGCGAGTTTCTCAATTCGACCGCGATAATCTACATAGGGCGACCGCGACATTCAAATTATGGCGGACATTCAATTTTGCCCTGTCAGAGAATGACACGTAATATGACCGTTATAAACCCACTTGATTATTCAAAAAGGGCGACCGCACCATTGCTAGGCGCGACCGTCCCGACAAACACAGCTGGGCAAGAAACCGGTCCGACAAACACAGCATGGGCAAGATTCCAGCTGCAGAGCACTAAAATTCGACCGTTGAAGTCTTTTCAAAAGTAGTGACCGTCCCCTATTAAAGGACGACCGCGAGAAGCATGAGCGCGACCATCCTTGCATGAAGGGCGACCGCGAAGTGCTTCGGGCAGTTTAAGTAAAGAAGGTCTAATCTACCAATACATTATTCTTAATGTCTATAACGGCTAGTAAGACCACATTGGCTATAAATACAATGTCTCTCTGAGAAAACAAAAGAAGGAATAAGCAAGAAATCAGATTGTAATAGCCAAGCAACAAATTTTCATTTACTTAAACTTACAATTAAATTGTAATGTATGTTAGGTGTTAGCATTGAAAACACCATTGTATAAGTTTGAGTGTAAGCTTGGGAAACACTTGGGTTGAGAGAGTAAGCCTTGTAAAACTCTTGTTAGGTTGTGAGAGTAAGCCTTGTAAAACTCTTGTTTGGGTTGTGAGTGTGAGCCTAAGAAAAATACTTGTGAAGTTAGGTGTGAACTTGTGAAAACACCAAAGTTGGAAGTGAGCTTGTAAAAACTTCAAAGATTAGTGGAACCTTAACAAGTTGTTAAGGAAGTGGATGTAGGATTGAAGTAAATCCGAACCACTATAAATCTTGTGTGTTCTTTCTTTCTTCCATTACTCAACCAACTCTCTATTCCGCATTTCTTGATTGTTGAGTTTTTTAAATTGTCATTAATTCTTGAGAAAACCAATTCACCCCCCCTCTTGGTTGCCATCTTGGGACAACAATTGGTATCAGAGCCCTTAGATTTCTTAAACTTAATTGTGAAATCTGATCCACTATGGCAACTTCTTCTTCATCAAGCTCTCATGGAAATCTTAATTCTATTCTTAGACCCTACTTTGATGGAACTGATTATTCATACTGGAAACACAAAATGTATTTGTTTCTAGATAGTGAAGGGATTGAACTATGGGATTTCGTGGAAAATGAATGGAAATCTCCTACCCACGAAGTTGACGGTATTCAAGTTCCACTTCCCAAATGTAATATCCTCATTTATGCCCTAGAAGTTTTGAGTATGTTGTTGTTATTGTGGTTGTTGATATATATATTGGGAAGTGAATGTTTGTGCATATATGTGTTAAATTGTAAGAGAAAAGAAATGGGAAGAGAATGTATATGTATATGTGTTTTGGAGAAGAAATTTAGGGTTTAGAGACAAATGTATATGTTGTTTATATGATGATATAATTAACATATACATTGGTCAAATGAAGAGTCAAGGTGATGGTTAAGTGGAAGAAGATATTTTTGGTTGTTAATGAAATTACTATAAAGGGCTTATATGAGACAAAGAGTTAGTTATATGGTTAAGGGTGTTTTGGTAATTTTCCTTATAAGATGCATGGTGGAGATTAAAAGAAGAAAAGGTGTTTGACTTGTGCATTTTCTTCTTTCTTTCTTGAAGTGGCCGGATTCTCCATAGACAAAGAGAGAAAGAGAGGTGATCTTGAGGTTTGAAGCATTTTGAAGAAAGAAACAAGGGTTTTGGTTAAAGATTTGTGGATTTCTTCATTTGAGGTAAGATCTTTTCTCTAATTTCTTCAATTCTTTTGAAGTGGTATGATTAAGTTGCTTATGGTATGATTATAAGTATTGATTTTGCTTGATAGATGAGAAGTTGGGTTGGTGTTGGTGATGGAAGAGTAAGATTGGTGTTTAGTGAAATTGTTTCTGTTTTAGGATTAGTAAAGGCTGTGACTTGTATGATTTTTAATTAATTTTAGAAAAATGTTCTTGAAGTGAATTTTTGATATGTTGTGCCTCTATGAGTCTAGAATGACTGAAAAAAATGTTGATTCGATTTTGGAATGGTTATGAGTTTAGAAAAATTATTTTCATTAGACCTGTTCCAGCAGGTACCTTAACTGGGACAGCTATATTTCGGGATTTTTAATAAAATGTAGAAAAATCATATTCAATTGAATTTTGGATATGTTGTTTCTTAGTGAGTCTAGTATTTGAGAAAAATAATTTGGAACCACGTTGATTGAATTTGATTTATGGAATTCACAAAGTTCAGAACTGCTGCCAGGATGCAGGGCAATTGGGGCAGTCTGGTTAGGTGAACTATTTGACCAAGATTTTGTGTTCAGTTTGATCTGAAATTTTAAAGGGATGATTTTAAGATATAAAACTAAATTCTGTAAAAATTTTAGAATTTTTAGTCAAGTAGATTATTTTATACAATTTTTCAAAATAAGGATAAAATGGAGTTTAAAACCAGAATGTACTATTTATGGTTAGGGTTTTAATTCTTTGTTCTTCTTGCATTGCTTTGGTTCTCCAAAGGTAGGTTGGTCCTTAAACCTAACCCTAAACACTTTAAACACACTTGAATCAATGAATGTTATAATCAATTGTTCTTTGCCCTAATTGCATTGTTGAGATTGAACAATGTTATGTTGTGCATTGTGAATGGTAATGTGTTTCATGAGTAATGTGGAATGAAATGTTGATATTTATGAATGATGCTATGTGAGATATAATGTGATCATGGATGAGATATATATATATATATATATATACTTGAATAATGAGATGTTATATTATGAAATGAAATGTGAAGCCATTGTTATTGGCTAAGATGATGTAATTGAAAGAAAGAAGGCATGTTTGCCTAAATGTGATGAGAATTGAGAATGGAAATGAATTGTTTGTTTAATATGTTATTCAGTTTCAGAGTTCTGGATTTGGGTGGCATGCCTAAGAAATGATGAAAGGTAACAGTCTTGCCGGGTTGAGGACCTCCTCATAGGTGTTGAGTTGATGGTCCAAGAGACTGGGTCTGTTACACTATGAGATACATGATTTGTAACAGTCTTGCCGGGTTGAGGATCTCCTCATATGTATTGAGTTGATGATCCAAGAGACTGGGTCTGTTACACTATCCATGGATAGAGATACATGTATATACATTGCCTACGGGCGTGATTATTGTGACTATGAACCAAAGCAGTAACTCTGAACTCTGAATATCGTATTAAATACTTGTTGGGCCCATAGGTGTCAGGGTTATATGAATGTCCTAAATAATGTTATGAGTTAATGAAATGAGATGTTGGTTATTGAGTATGATTGATTAATGTTGAATGTGGAAAGATGTTGAAATGTGGTATGCTCATATGACTATGATTTGTGAAATGCATAATTATGTGGTTAACTTTATATTTATGATATTGATCTTATCAATAACATATGTGGCATTGCATTACATTAAAGCATACCATTAGCATGTTTTATCTTACTAAGCCGTTGGCTTAGCGCGAATGTGATTCTTCGCGCAGGTGACAAGGAAGAACCAGAGAGTTCCTCTAGGCCGAGTCGAGCCTAGATTTTGAAGATTGAATAGTGGGCTTTAAGATCGAAGACTGACTGCCAAACATGTATAAATTTTATGTGTTGTAAAACTTGAGTTTTGATGTATATGAATTTGTAAATATTGTTACTTTCCGTTGCATAGTGAACAAAGATTTTATCTGCTGTATTTCATAATAAACCTTTACTTTATTTTGTACTAGAAGTGTAAATCCTTTTTGCAGGTTGTAGTTGAGGTTATAAGGGGGATTTATTGGAAGTGTATTGAGAATGATTTTGTTTGCATTGGTTTGTGTAAAAATGTTTTAAAAAAATTAGAAAAAAACCAGTTTTGTCGACACTTGGGATTGAATTTTTAGGCAAAACTATGGCAAAATTTCTATAAAAATCAGAACAAAAATTTGACTAAGTAAAAGTGGTAGCAACATTAGGATAGGGTGGCGCCTCTACTCAGCTTACACACGTAGGTCGGGAAGGGGTGTTACAATTTTTGGTATCAGAGCCTAGGTTTGAGATTCTCAACCTAGATCAATTGTAAGAAAAAGAATATTTTGATTTTTAAAGTGGGTTTTTGAGTAAAATACATGTTTTGGTATGGCAGTCTTTGATCTTTAATGAGGAATATTCTGCTGTGTTTGCAGATATAGGTAGAGATGGCATCTCATTCGCGACAATCTGTTGAGGGTAGTGCCGAGAGTATTGCTCCTGCTGAGGGAGCTAGGGTTGATAGTGTTGAGGAGGCACCTGCTTCGGTGTCGGGTAGACCAGGTGGGGAGGAGGTTCCGCCAGCCTGGTTTAGGCCTATGTTGGAAGCTATGAGACAAGCACCTGTGCAACCACAGCCACCGCCACCACCCCCTCAGCCTTCAGTACCAGTAAGGCACTATGATAAGCTAAGGAAATATGGAGCAGAGGATTTCTTTGGTACAGTTGATCCGGCGGTAGCAGAACAGTGGCTTGATAGAGTTCAGAGGGTATTTGTGCAGTTGCAAGCCACTTCAGAGGAGAAGTTTGACTATGCAAGATCTTTGCTACAGAAGGATGCCTACGACTGGTGGAAGACAGTGCCCCATTCTATGGATGATCCACCAACCTTGTCTTATGCGGATTTTCTGAGAGAATTTGAGTTGAAGTATACTCCTAGGGAGTATAAAGATGGGAAGAAAAGAGAGTTTCTAGATTTGAAGCAAGATCATCGGACCGTAACTGAGTATGAAGTTGAGTTTATTCGACTGAGTCAGTATGCTGGAGGTATCATTACTGATGAGATTGATAGATGTCGGCGATTTGAGGAGGGATTGAGGCCCTCGATCATGTGCTTAGTGGCTGGATCCAGATATCAGGATTTCTCACAGCTTGTGGCAGCAGCTCGAAGTGTAGAGCGAGCTCAAGTTATTGCAGCTGCTTCAGAGGAAGAGGTTAGGGTTAGAAGGCCCCAGTTCGAGGCAGGGTCTTCTTCTGCGAAGAGGGGTAGAGGAAGTTTTGTTCCTCGGAGTAGTAGGAGCCAGAGACCAGTGGGTAGGTCAGTGCAGTTCCAGAGGCAGAGATTTAGACCTGCAGCTTCAGTAGCGAGTGCTCCTACTCCTGGAGTTCAGAGATCCACCTTACCTGTGTGTAACCAGTGTGGTGGAAGACATGGGGGCGTTTGTTGGAGGCATAGTAGATCAGGGGTATGCTTCAGGTGTGGATCACCTGACCACTTTGTGAGAGACTGTCCTGAGAGGCAGGATCAGATGCCAGTTGATTCTGCTGCTTCTCGAGCTAGTGTGAGGGGAGGCAGAGGAGGCAGAGGTGCCAGCCGGGGAGGTAGACCAGGATTCAGTTCTAGAAGAGGTGCTACATCCAGGGAGGGTAGACCAGAGGAGGTTGGATCTTCCCAGAGGATGTATGTTATGCAGAGACAGCCAGATACATCGGCAGTCATAGCTGGTACTTTTTCTTTATTTAATACTCCAGTACTTGCTTTGATTGATCCGGGTTCCACACATTCATATATTAGTGCATCTGTTTTGCCTGTATCTGATTTGCATGCTGAGTCCCTAGGATTTGATGTGTTGGTAACAAATCCGTTAGGGCATAGTGTGGTTGTGAGTAAGGTGCATAGAGATAGTGCAGTAGTGGTGCAGGGTGAGGAGTTCCTTGGGGATTTGATTGAGATGCCATTTAAGGAATATGACGTGATCTTAGGTATGGATTGGCTATCTCGACATGAAGCTGTGGTGGATTGTAAAAAGAAAATTGTTTCTTTGAGAACGGGTGATGGTAGAGAGGTGATAGTATCTAATGAGCAGGAACAGCTAGCCTCCTTATTTGTTTCAGCTGTTGCAGCCAGGAGGTTGATTAGAAAGGGGTGTGAAGCCTATCTTGCTCATGTGGTGGATACTAGAGTGAAGGGTTCCCCTATTGATAGCATTGCCACAGTTGCTGAGTTCCCGGATGTGTTTCCAGAGGAGTTGCCAGGGTTGCCTCCTGAGAGAGAGGTGGAGTTCGGTATTGAATTGTTGCCTGGTACCACTCCTATCTCTATTACTCCTTATAGAATGGCACCAGCAGAATTGAGGGAGTTGAAAGTGCAATTACAGGAGTTGTTGGACAAAGGATTCATTCGCCCCAGTGTTTCTCCTTGGGGAGCTCCTGTGCTATTTGTGAAGAAGAAAGATGGTACTATGAGGTTGTGTATCGATTATAGGCAATTGAACAAGGTGACTATTAAAAATAAATATCCTTTGCCTAGAATCGATGATCTCTTTGATCAGTTGAAGGGAGCGTCAGTGTTCTCCAAAATTGATTTGAGATCTGGGTACCATCAGCTGAGGGTAAGAAGTGAAGATGTTCCTAAGACTGCTTTTCGGACCAGGTATGGGCATTATGAGTTTTTAGTTATGCCTTTTGGTCTAACGAATGCACCTGCAGCTTTTATGGATTTGATGAATAGGGTGTTTAGGCCCTATTTGGATCAGTTTGTAGTGGTCTTCATTGATGATATACTGGTGTATTCGCGGAATGAAGAGGAGCATGATATGCATCTGCGGATTGTGTTGCAGATTTTGAGAGAGAATCAGTTATTTGCCAAATTGTCGAAGTGTGAGTTCTGGTTGGATCAAGTTGCTTTTCTCGGACATATTGTTTCTGCAGAAGGCATCAGAGTTGATCCGAGCAAAGTTGAAGCCATTTTAAATTGGAGTCCACCCAAGTCTGTGACAGAGATTAGAAGTTTTCTGGGTTTGGCAGGCTATTACCGACGGTTTGTGAAAGGGTTTTCTTTGATAGCTACTCCACTCACCAGATTACTTCGAAAGGGAGTGAGATTTGTGTGGACAGATCAGTGTCAGGCTAGTTTTGAGCAGTTGAGAGAGTTGTTGACTCAAGCGCCTGTTCTTACTTTACCTGTTGAAGGCAAACCATATGTGATCTACAGTGATGCTTCACATAGAGGTTTGGGGTGTGTATTGATGCAGGAAGGGAAAGTTATAGCTTATGCATCTCGACAGTTGAAACCGCATGAGCTTAACTATCCGACCCATGATTTAGAATTGGCTGCCATTGTGTTTGCATTAAAGATTTGGCGCCACTATCTGTTTGGGGAGAAATGTTTCATCTACACTGATCACAAGAGTTTGAAGTATTTGGGTGTCCAGAAAGAACTCAATCTTCGTCAGAGGAGATGGTTAGAATTGATTAAAGACTACGACTGCTTGATTGACTATCATCCAGGTAAAGCAAATGTTGTTGTTGATGCCTTGAGTCGGAAGTCTTTAGCTGGTTTAACTGTTTACTCGCTCTCGTTGCTTGTTGAGTTGAGAGCATTGCATGCCAGTTTTGTACCTTGTGTTGATGGTGCATTATTGGCACAGTTGCAATTAAAGCCGATTTTGTTAGATCAGATCAAAGAAGCTCAGTTGGCTGATAAGAAGATTCAGAAGATTTTTTCAGATTGCAAGAATGGGAAGACTAGAGATTTTGTTGTGAAAGATGATGGGAGTCTCTGGTTTAAGAACCGATTGTGTGTACCCGATGATGCTGATTTGAAAAGAGTCATTTTAGAAGAAGCTCATCAGTCAATGTTTGCTATGCATCCGGGTAATACGAAGATGTATCATGATTTGAGACAGCATTATTGGTGGATTGGTTTGAAGAGAGACATTGCTGAGTTTGTATCGAAATGTCTCACTTGTCAGAAGGTTAAAGCAGAGCATCAAGTTCCAACCGGGTTGCTTCAACCATTGTCAGTGCCAGAATGGAAGTGGGAAAGAGTGACAATGGATTTTGTGTCTGGTTTGCCATTGACACAAAAGAAGCATGATGCTATATGGGTGATTGTGGATAGATTAACTAAGACAGCTCATTTCCTTCCGGTTCGAATGGATTACTCTTTGGAGAGATTGGCTGAGCTGTATATCCATGAGATTGTGAAACTGCATGGTGTTCCAACTTCTTTAGTGTCTGATCGAGATCCCAGGTTTACTTCCAGATTTTGGAAGAGTTTGCATAGTGCTTTAGGTTCTCGACTGCACTTCAGCACTGCTTTTCATCCACAGACGGATGGACAGTCAGAGAGGGTGATACAGATTATTGAGGACATGTTGAGAAGCTGTGTTATCGATTTCTCTGGAAGTTGGGATAGGTTTTTACCTCTTGTGGAGTTTGCTTACAACAACAGTCACCAATCCAGCATTGGTATGGCACCGTTTGAAGCATTGTATGGCAGACGGTGTAGGACACCTCTTTGTTGGAATGAGCTTGGAGATAATAAGTTGGTTGGTCCTGATTTGATTCAAGAAACTGAAGATAAAGTAAAGTTGATTCGAGGCAGGTTAAAAGCAGCTTCAGACCGACAGAAGTCTTATGCAGATCTAAAAAGGAGAGATATAGAGTTTGATGTTGGAGATAAGGTATTTCTGAAAGTGTCTCCTTGGAAGAAAATTTTGAGGTTCGGTCGGAAAGGAAAATTGAGTCCTCGTTTCATTGGGCCGTATGAAGTGTTAGAAAGAGTTGGGCCAGTGGCGTATCGACTTGCTTTGCCACCTGAGTTGGATCGTATTCATAATGTATTCCATGTTTCTATGTTGAGGAGATATAGGTCGGATCCATCTCATGTGTTGCCATTTGAGTCTATTGAAGTGAGCCCAGATTTGACATTTGAAGAGGAACCAGTTGCTATCTTGGCACGAGAAGTGAAAGAGTTAAGGAACAAGAGAGTGCCATTGGTGAAGATTCTTTGGAAGAATCATGCAAAAGAAGAAGCGACTTGGGAAAGTGAGCATACCATGCGAGAGCAGTATCCGCAATTGTTTCAGCTTTGATATCAGGTAATTTCGAGGACGAAATTTTCTTTTTAGAGGGGGAGAATTGTAATATCCTCATTTATGCCCTAGAAGTTTTGAGTATGTTGTTGTTATTGTGGTTGTTGATATATATATTGGGAAGTGAATGTTTGTGCATATATGTGTTAAATTGTAAGAGAAAAGAAATGGGAAGAGAATGTATATGTATATGTGTTTTGGAGAAGAAATTTAGGGTTTAGAGACAAATGTATATGTTGTTTATATGATGATATAATTAACATATACATTGGTCAAATGAAGAGTCAAGGTGATGGTTAAGTGGAAGAAGATATTTTTGGTTGTTAATGAAATTACTATAAAGGGCTTATATGAGACAAAGAGTTAGTTATATGGTTAAGGGTGTTTTGGTAATTTTCCTTATAAGATGCATGGTGGAGATTAAAAGAAGAAAAGGTGTTTGACTTGTGCATTTTCTTCTTTCTTTCTTGAAGTGGCCGGATTCTCCATAGACAAAGAGAGAAAGAGAGGTGATCTTGAGGTTTGAAGCATTTTGAAGAAAGAAACAAGGGTTTTGGTTAAAGATTTGTGGATTTCTTCATTTGAGGTAAGATCTTTTCTCTAATTTCTTCAATTCTTTTGAAGTGGTATGATTAAGTTGCTTATGGTATGATTATAAGTATTGATTTTGCTTGATAGATGAGAAGTTGGGTTGGTGTTGGTGATGGAAGAGTAAGATTGGTGTTTAGTGAAATTGTTTCTGTTTTAGGATTAGTAAAGGCTGTGACTTGTATGATTTTTAATTAATTTTAGAAAAATGTTCTTGAAGTGAATTTTTGATATGTTGTGCCTCTATGAGTCTAGAATGACTGAAAAAAATGTTGATTCGATTTTGGAATGGTTATGAGTTTAGAAAAATTATTTTCATTAGACCTGTTCCAGCAGGTACCTTAACTGGGACAGCTATATTTCGGGATTTTTAATAAAATGTAGAAAAATCATATTCAATTGAATTTTGGATATGTTGTTTCTTAGTGAGTCTAGTATTTGAGAAAAATAATTTGGAACCACGTTGATTGAATTTGATTTATGGAATTCACAAAGTTCAGAACTGCTGCCAGGATGCAGGGCAATTGGGGCAGTCTGGTTAGGTGAACTATTTGACCAAGATTTTGTGTTCAGTTTGATCTGAAATTTTAAAGGGATGATTTTAAGATATAAAACTAAATTCTGTAAAAATTTTAGAATTTTTAGTCAAGTAGATTATTTTATACAATTTTTCAAAATAAGGATAAAATGGAGTTTAAAACCAGAATGTACTATTTATGGTTAGGGTTTTAATTCTTTGTTCTTCTTGCATTGCTTTGGTTCTCCAAAGGTAGGTTGGTCCTTAAACCTAACCCTAAACACTTTAAACACACTTGAATCAATGAATGTTATAATCAATTGTTCTTTGCCCTAATTGCATTGTTGAGATTGAACAATGTTATGTTGTGCATTGTGAATGGTAATGTGTTTCATGAGTAATGTGGAATGAAATGTTGATATTTATGAATGATGCTATGTGAGATATAATGTGATCATGGATGAGATATATATATATATATATATATACTTGAATAATGAGATGTTATATTATGAAATGAAATGTGAAGCCATTGTTATTGGCTAAGATGATGTAATTGAAAGAAAGAAGGCATGTTTGCCTAAATGTGATGAGAATTGAGAATGGAAATGAATTGTTTGTTTAATATGTTATTCAGTTTCAGAGTTCTGGATTTGGGTGGCATGCCTAAGAAATGATGAAAGGTAACAGTCTTGCCGGGTTGAGGACCTCCTCATAGGTGTTGAGTTGATGGTCCAAGAGACTGGGTCTGTTACACTATGAGATACATGATTTGTAACAGTCTTGCCGGGTTGAGGATCTCCTCATATGTATTGAGTTGATGATCCAAGAGACTGGGTCTGTTACACTATCCATGGATAGAGATACATGTATATACATTGCCTACGGGCGTGATTATTGTGACTATGAACCAAAGCAGTAACTCTGAACTCTGAATATCGTATTAAATACTTGTTGGGCCCATAGGTGTCAGGGTTATATGAATGTCCTAAATAATGTTATGAGTTAATGAAATGAGATGTTGGTTATTGAGTATGATTGATTAATGTTGAATGTGGAAAGATGTTGAAATGTGGTATGCTCATATGACTATGATTTGTGAAATGCATAATTATGTGGTTAACTTTATATTTATGATATTGATCTTATCAATAACATATGTGGCATTGCATTACATTAAAGCATACCATTAGCATGTTTTATCTTACTAAGCCGTTGGCTTAGCGCGAATGTGATTCTTCGCGCAGGTGACAAGGAAGAACCAGAGAGTTCCTCTAGGCCGAGTCGAGCCTAGATTTTGAAGATTGAATAGTGGGCTTTAAGATCGAAGACTGACTGCCAAACATGTATAAATTTTATGTGTTGTAAAACTTGAGTTTTGATGTATATGAATTTGTAAATATTGTTACTTTCCGTTGCATAGTGAACAAAGATTTTATCTGCTGTATTTCATAATAAACCTTTACTTTATTTTGTACTAGAAGTGTAAATCCTTTTTGCAGGTTGTAGTTGAGGTTATAAGGGGGATTTATTGGAAGTGTATTGAGAATGATTTTGTTTGCATTGGTTTGTGTAAAAATGTTTTAAAAAAATTAGAAAAAAACCAGTTTTGTCGACACTTGGGATTGAATTTTTAGGCAAAACTATGGCAAAATTTCTATAAAAATCGGAACAAAAATTTGACTAAGTAAAAGTGGTAGCAACATTAGGATAGGGTGGCGCCTCTACTCAGCTTACACACGTAGGTCGGGAAGGGGTGTTACACCAAAGCTCAATGGTCAACTAGCAATGTCAGAGATCGATTCAAGAACAATAGAGCTGCTTCTGTAACACCCCTTCCCGACCTACGTGTGTAAGCTGAGTAGAGGCGCCACCCTATCCTAATGTTGCTACCACTTTTACTTAGTCAAATTTTTGTTCCGATTTTTATAGAAAATTTGCCATAGTTTTGCCTAAAAATTCAATCCCAAGTGTCGACAAAACTGGTTTTTTTCTAATTTTTGAAAACATTTTTACACAAACCAATGCAAACAAAATCATTCTCAGTACACTTCCAATAAATCCCCCTTATAACCTCAACTACAACCTGCAAAAAGGATTTACACTTCTAGTACAAAATAAAGTAAAGGTTTATTATGAAATACAGCAGATAAAATCTTTGTTCACTATGCAACGGAAAGTAACAATATTTACAAATTCATATACATCAAAACTCAAGTTTTACAACACATAAAATTTATACATGTTTGGCAGTCAGTCTTCGATCTTAAAGCCCACTATTCAATCTTCAAAATCTAGGCTCGACTCGGCCTAGAGGAACTCTCTGGTTCTTCCTTGTCACCTGCGCGAAGAATCACATTCGCGCTAAGCCAACGGCTTAGTAAGATAAAACATGCTAATGGTATGCTTTAATGTAATGCAATGCCACATATGTTATTGATAAGATCAATATCATAAATATAAAGTTAACCACATAATTATGCATTTCACAAATCATAGTCATATGAGCATACCACATTTCAACATCTTTCCACATTCAACATTAATCAATCATACTCAATAGCCAACATCTCATTTCATTAACTCATAACATTATTTAGGACATTCATATAACCCTGACACCTATGGGCCCAACAAGTATTTAATATGATATTCAGAGTTCAGAGTTACTGCTTTGGTTCATAGTCACAATAATCACGCCCGTAGGCAATGTATATACATGTATCTCTATCCATGGATAGTGTAACAGACCCAGTCTCTTGGATCATCAACTCAACACATATGAGGAGATCCTCAACCCGGCAAGACTGTTACAAATCATATATCTCATAGTGTAACAGACCCAGTCTCTTGGATCATCAACTCAACACATATGAGGAGATCCTCAACCCGGCAAGACTGTTACCTTTTATCATTTCTTAGGCATGCCACCCAAATCCAGAACTCTGAAACTGAATAACATATTAAACAAACAATTCATTTATTATATAGTTACCATTTCCATTCTCAAATTCTCATCACATTTAGGCAAACATGCCTTCTTTCTTTCAATATCATCATCATAGCCAATCACAATGGCATTGCCTCATATCATGTCTTATTTGAATTATCATTTCAATTTCAATGTATATTATTCATGAAACACATAACCATTCACAATGCATAACATAACATTGTTCAATCTCAACAATGCAATTAGGGCAAAGAACAATTGATATGATTCATATGAATAGTACATTCTGGTTTTAAACTCCATTTTATCCTTATTTTGAAAAATTGTATAAAATAATCTACTTGACTAAAAATTCTAAAATTTTTACAGAATTTAGTTTTGTATCTAAAAATCATTCCTTTAAAATTTCAGATCAAACTGAACACAAAATCTTGGTCAAATAGTTCACCTAACCAGACTGCCCCAATTGCCCTGCATCCTGGCAGCAGTTCTGAACTTTGTGAATTCCATAAATCAAATTCAATCAACGTGGTTCCAAATTATTTTTCTCAAATACTAGACTCACTAAGCAACAACATATCCAAAATTCGATTGGATATGATTTTTCTACATTTTATTAAAAATCCCGAAGTATAGCTGTCTCAGTTAAGGTACCTGCTGGAACAGGTCTAATAAAAATAATCTTTCTAAACTCATAACCATTCCAAAATCGAATCAACATATTTTTCAGTCATTCTACACTCATAGAGGCACAACATATCAAAAATTCACTTCAAGAACATTTTTCTATAATTAATTAAAAATCATACAAATCACAGCCTTTACTAATTGTAAAACAGAAACAATTTCACTAAACACAACTCTTACTCAACACAATCACTTCCAACACCTTCACCAACTCAACTTCTCATCATCAAACCAACAAACCCTAATTCCTTTCTCACACCACTTCAAAAGAATTGAAGAAATTAAAGAAAAGATCTTACCTCAAATGAAGAAATCCACAAATCTTTAACCAAAACCCTTGTTTCTTTCTTCAAAATGCTTCAAACCTCAAGATCACCTCTCTTTCTCTCTTTGTCTATGGAGAATCCGGCCACTTCAAGAAAGAAAGAAGAAAATGCACAAGTCAAACACCTTTTCTTCTTTTAATCTCCACCATGCATCTTACAAGGAAAATTACCAAAACACCCTTAACCATATAACTAACTCTTTGTCTCATATAAGCCCTTTATAGTAATTTCATTAACAACCAAAAATATCTTCTTCCACTTAACCATCACCTTGACTCTTCATTTGACCAATGTATATGTTAATTATATCATCATATAAACAACATATACATTTGTCTCTAAACCCTAAATTTCTTCTCCAAAACACATATACATATACATTCTCTTCCCATTTCTTTTCTCTTACAATTTAACACATATATGCACAAACATTCACTTCCCAATATATATATCAACAACCACAATAACAACAACATACTCAAAACTTCTAGGGCATAAATGAGGATATTACAATTCTCCCCCTCTAAAAAGAAAATTTCGTCCTCGAAATTACCTGATATCAAAGCTGAAACAATTGCGGATACTGCTCTCGCATGGTATGCTCACTTTCCCAAGTCGCTTCTTCTTTTGCATGATTCTTCCAAAGAATCTTCACCAATGGCACTCTCTTGTTCCTTAACTCTTTCACTTCTCGTGCCAAGATAGCAACTGGTTCCTCTTCAAATGTCAAATCTGGGCTCACTTCAATAGACTCAAATGGCAACACATGAGATGGATCCGACCTATATCTCCTCAACATAGAAACATGGAATACATTATGAATACGATCCAACTCAGGTGGCAAAGCAAGTCGATACGCCACTGGCCCAACTCTTTCTAACACTTCATACGGCCCAATGAAACGAGGACTCAATTTTCCTTTCCGACCGAACCTCAAAATTTTCTTCCAAGGAGACACTTTCAGAAATACCTTATCTCCAACATCAAACTCTATATCTCTCCTTTTTAGATCTGCATAAGACTTCTGTCGGTCTGAAGCTGCTTTTAACCTGCCTCGAATCAACTTTACTTTATCTTCAGTTTCTTGAATCAAATCAGGACCAACCAACTTATTATCTCCAAGCTCATTCCAACAAAGAGGTGTCCTACACCGTCTGCCATACAATGCTTCAAACGGTGCCATACCAATGCTGGATTGGTGACTGTTGTTGTAAGCAAACTCCACAAGAGGTAAAAACCTATCCCAACTTCCAGAGAAATCGATGACACAGCTTCTCAACATGTCCTCAATAATCTGTATCACCCTCTCTGACTGTCCATCCGTCTGTGGATGAAAAGCAGTGCTGAAGTGCAGTCGAGAACCTAAAGCACTATGCAAACTCTTCCAAAATCTGGAAGTAAACCTGGGATCTCGATCAGACACTAAAGAAGTTGGAACACCATGCAGTTTCACAATCTCATGGATATACAGCTCAGCCAATCTCTCCAAAGAGTAATCCATTCGAACCGGAAGGAAATGAGCTGTCTTAGTCAATCTATCCACAATCACCCATATAGCATCATGCTTCTTTTGTGTCAATGGCAAACCAGACACAAAATCCATTGTCACTCTTTCCCACTTCCATTCTGGCACTGACAATGGTTAAAGCAACCCGGTTGGAACTTGATGCTCTGCTTTAACCTTCTGACAAGTGAGACATTTCGATACAAACTCAGCAATGTCTCTCTTCAAACCAATCCACCAATAATGCTGTCTCAAATCATGATACATCTTCGTATTACCCGGATGCATAGCAAACATTGACTGATGAGCTTCTTCTAAAATGACTCTTTTCAAATCAGCATCATCGGGTACACACAATCGGTTCTTAAACCAGAGACTCCCATCATCTTTCACAACAAAATCTCTAGTCTTCCCATTCTTGCAATCTGAAAAAATCTTCTGAATCTTCTTATCGGCCAACTGAGCTTCTTTGATCTGATCTAACAAAATCGGCTTTAATTGCAACTGTGCCAATAATGCACCATCAACACAAGGTACAAAACTGGCATGCAATGCTCTCAACTCAACAAGCAACGAGAGCGAGTAAACAGTTAAACCAGCTAAAGACTTCCGACTCAAGGCATCAGCAACAACATTTGCTTTACCTGGATGATAGTCAATCAAGCAGTCGTAGTCTTTAATCAATTCTAACCATCTCCTCTGACGAAGATTGAGTTCTTTCTGGACACCCAAATACTTCAAACTCTTGTGATCAGTGTAGATGAAACATTTCTCCCCAAACAGATAGTGGCGCCAAATCTTTAATGCAAACACAATGGCAGCCAATTCTAAATCATGGGTCGGATAGTTAAGCTCATGCGGTTTCAACTGTCGAGATGCATAAGCTATAACTTTCCCTTCCTGCATCAATACACACCCCAAACCTCTATGTGAAGCATCACTGTAGATCACATATGGTTTGCCTTCAACAGGTAAAGTAAGAACAGGCGCTTGAGTCAACAACTCTCTCAACTGCTCAAAACTAGCCTGACACTGATCTGTCCACACAAATCTCACTCCCTTTCGAAGTAATCTGGTGAGTGGAGTAGCTATCAAAGAAAACCCTTTCACAAACCGTCGGTAATAGCCTGCCAAACCCAGAAAACTTCTAATCTCTGTCACAGACTTGGGTGGACTCCAATTTAAAATGGCTTCAACTTTGCTCGGATCAACTCTGATGCCTTCTGCAGAAACAATATGTCCGAGAAAAGCAACTTGATCCAACCAGAACTCACACTTCGACAATTTGGCAAATAACTGATTCTCTCTCAAAATCTGCAACACAATCCGCAGATGCATATCATGCTCCTCTTCATTCCGCGAATACACCAGTATATCATCAATGAAGACCACTACAAACTGATCCAAATAGGGCCTAAACACCCTATTCATCAAATCCATAAAAGCTGCAGGTGCATTCGTTAGACCAAAAGGCATAACTAAAAACTCATAATGCCCATACCTGGTCCGAAAAGCAGTCTTAGGAACATCTTCACTTCTTACCCTCAGCTGATGGTACCCAGATCTCAAATCAATTTTGGAGAACACTGACGCTCCCTTCAACTGATCAAAGAGATCATCGATTCTAGGCAAAGGATATTTATTTTTAATAGTCACCTTGTTCAATTGCCTATAATCGATACACAACCTCATAGTACCATCTTTCTTCTTCACAAATAGCACAGGAGCTCCCCAAGGAGAAACACTGGGGCGAATGAATCCTTTGTCCAACAACTCCTGTAATTGCACTTTCAACTCCCTCAATTCTGCTGGTGCCATTCTATAAGGAGTAATAGAGATAGGAGTGGTACCAGGCAACAATTCAATACCGAACTCCACCTCTCTCTCAGGAGGCAACCCTGGCAACTCCTCTGGAAACACATCCGGGAACTCAGCAACTGTGGCAATGCTATCAATAGGGGAACCCTTCACTCTAGTATCCACCACATGAGCAAGATAGGCTTCACACCCCTTTCTAATCAACCTCCTGGCTGCAACAGCTGAAACAAATAAGGAGGCTAGCTGTTCCTGCTCATTAGATACTATCACCTCTCTACCATCACCCGTTCTCAAAGAAACAATTTTCTTTTTACAATCCACCACAGCTTCATGTCGAGATAGCCAATCCATACCTAAGATCACGTCATATTCCTTAAATGGCATCTCAATCAAATCCCCAAGGAACTCCTCACCCTGCACCACTACTGCACTATCTCTATGCACCTTACTCACAACCACACTATGCCCTAATGGATTTGTTACCAACACATCAAATCCTAGGGACTCAGCATGCAAATCAGATACAGGCAAAACAGATGCACTAATATATGAATGTGTGGAACCCGGATCAATCAAAGCAAGTACTGGAGTATTAAATAAAGAAAAAGTACCAGCTATGACTGCCGATGTATCTGGCTGTCTCTGCATAACATACATCCTCTGGGAAGATCCAACCTCCTCTGGTCTACCCTCCCTGGATGTAGCACCTCTTCTAGAACTGAATCCTAGTCTACCTCCCCGGCTGGCACCTCTGCCTCCTCTGCCTCCCCTCACACTAGCTCGAGAAGCAGCAGAATCAACTGGCATCTGATCCTGCCTCTCAGGACAGTCTCTCACAAAGTGGTCAGGTGATCCACACCTGAAGCATACCCCTGATCTACTATGCCTCCAACAAACGCCCCCATGTCTTCCACCACACTGGTTACACACAGGTAAGGTGGATCTCTGAACTCCAGGAGTAGGAGCACTCGCTACTGAAGCTGCAGGTCTAAATCTCTGCCTCTGGAACTGCACTGACCTACCCACTGGTCTCTGGCTCCTACTACTCCGAGGAACAAAACTTCCTCTACCCCTCTTCGCAGAAGAAGACCCTGCCTCGAACTGGGGCCTTCTAACCCTAACCTCTTCCTCTGAAGCAGCTGCAATAACTTGAGCTCGCTCTACACTTCGAGCTGCTGCCACAAGCTGTGAGAAATCCTGATATCTGGATCCAGCCACTAAGCACATGATCGAGGGCCTCAATCCCTCCTCAAATCGCCGACATCTATCAATCTCATCATTAATGATACCCCCAGCATACTGACTCAGTCGAATAAACTCAACTTCATACTCAGTTACGGTCCGATGATCTTGCTTCAAATCTAGAAACTCTCTTTTCTTCCCATCTTTATACTCCCTAGGAGTATACTTCAAATCAAATTCTCTCAGAAAATCCGCATAAGACAAGGTTGGTGGATCATCCATAGAATGGGGCACTGTCTTCCACCAGTCGTAGGCATCCTTCTGTAGCAAAGATCTTGCATAGTCAAACTTCTCCTCTGAAGTGGCTTGCAACTGCACAAATACCCTCTGAACTCTATCAAGCCACTGTTCTGCTACAGCCGGATCAACTGTACCAAAGAAATCCTCTGCTCCATATTTCCTTAGCTTATCATAGTGCCTTACTGGTACTGAAGGCTGAGGGGGTGGTGGCGGTGGCTGTGGTTGCACAGGTGCTTGTCTCATAGCTTCCAACATAGGCCTAAACCAGGCTGGCGGAACCTCCTCCCCAGCTGGTCTACCCGACACCGAAGCAGGTGCCTCCTCAACACTATCAACCCTAGCTCCCTCAGCAGGAGCAATACTCTCGGCACTACCCTCAACAGATTGTCGCGAATGAGATGCCATCTCTACCTATATCTGCAAACACAGCAGAATATTCCTCATTAAAGATCAAAGACTGCCATACCAAAACATGTATTTTACTCAAAAACCCACTTTAAAAATCAAAATATTCTTTTTCTTACAATTGATCTAGGTTGAGAATCTCAAACCTAGGCTCTGATACCAAAAATTGTAACACCCCTTCCCGACCTACGTGTGTAAGCTGAGTAGAGGCGCCACCCTATCCTAATGTTGCTACCACTTTTACTTAGTCAAATTTTTGTTCCGATTTTTATAGAAAATTTGCCATAGTTTTGCCTAAAAATTCAATCCCAAGTGTCGACAAAACTGGTTTTTTTCTAATTTTTGAAAACATTTTTACACAAACCAATGCAAACAAAATCATTCTCAGTACACTTCCAATAAATCCCCCTTATAACCTCAACTACAACCTGCAAAAAGGATTTACACTTCTAGTACAAAATAAAGTAAAGGTTTATTATGAAATACAGCAGATAAAATCTTTGTTCACTATGCAACGGAAAGTAACAATATTTACAAATTCATATACATCAAAACTCAAGTTTTACAACACATAAAATTTATACATGTTTGGCAGTCAGTCTTCGATCTTAAAGCCCACTATTCAATCTTCAAAATCTAGGCTCGACTCGGCCTAGAGGAACTCTCTGGTTCTTCCTTGTCACCTGCGCGAAGAATCACATTCGCGCTAAGCCAACGGCTTAGTAAGATAAAACATGCTAATGGTATGCTTTAATGTAATGCAATGCCACATATGTTATTGATAAGATCAATATCATAAATATAAAGTTAACCACATAATTATGCATTTCACAAATCATAGTCATATGAGCATACCACATTTCAACATCTTTCCACATTCAACATTAATCAATCATACTCAATAACCAACATCTCATTTCATTAACTCATAACATTATTTAGGACATTCATATAACCCTGACACCTATGGGCCCAACAAGTATTTAATATGATATTCAGAGTTCAGAGTTACTGCTTTGGTTCATAGTCACAATAATCACGCCCGTAGGCAATGTATATACATGTATCTCTATCCATGGATAGTGTAACAGACCCAGTCTCTTGGATCATCAACTCAACACATATGAGGAGATCCTCAACCCGGCAAGACTGTTACAAATCATATATCTCATAGTGTAACAGACCCAGTCTCTTGGATCATCAACTCAACACATATGAGGAGATCCTCAACCCGGCAAGACTGTTACCTTTTATCATTTCTTAGGCATGCCACCCAAATCCAGAACTCTGAAACTGAATAACATATTAAACAAACAATTCATTTATTATATAGTTACCATTTCCATTCTCAAATTCTCATCACATTTAGGCAAACATGCCTTCTTTCTTTCAATATCATCATCATAGCCAATCACAATGGCATTGCCTCATATCATGTCTTATTTGAATTATCATTTCAATTTCAATGTATATTATTCATGAAACACATAACCATTCACAATGCATAACATAACATTGTTCAATCTCAACAATGCAATTAGGGCAAAGAACAATTGATATGATTCATATGAATAGTACATTCTGGTTTTAAACTCCATTTTATCCTTATTTTGAAAAATTGTATAAAATAATCTACTTGACTAAAAATTCTAAAATTTTTACAGAATTTAGTTTTGTATCTAAAAATCATTCCTTTAAAATTTCAGATCAAACTGAACACAAAATCTTGGTCAAATAGTTCACCTAACCAGACTGCCCCAATTGCCCTGCATCCTGGCAGCAGTTCTGAACTTTGTGAATTCCATAAATCAAATTCAATCAACGTGGTTCCAAATTATTTTTCTCAAATACTAGACTCACTAAGCAACAACATATCCAAAATTCGATTGGATATGATTTTTCTACATTTTATTAAAAATCCCGAAGTATAGCTGTCTCAGTTAAGGTACCTGCTGGAACAGGTCTAATAAAAATAATCTTTCTAAACTCATAACCATTCCAAAATCGAATCAACATATTTTTCAGTCATTATACACTCATAGAGGCACAACATATCAAAAATTCACTTCAAGAACATTTTTCTATAATTAATTAAAAATCATACAAATCACAGCCTTTACTAATTGTAAAACAGAAACAATTTCACTAAACACAACTCTTACTCAACACAATCACTTCCAACACCTTCACCAACTCAACTTCTCATCATCAAACCAACAAACCCTAATTCCTTTCTCACACCACTTCAAAAGAATTGAAGAAATTAAAGAAAAGATCTTACCTCAAATGAAGAAATCCACAAATCTTTAACCAAAACCCTTGTTTCTTTCTTCAAAATGCTTCAAACCTCAAGATCACCTCTCTTTCTCTCTTTGTCTATGGAGAATCCGGCCACTTCAAGAAAGAAAGAAGAAAATGCACAAGTCAAACACCTTTTCTTCTTTTAATCTCCACCATGCATCTTACAAGGAAAATTACCAAAACACCCTTAACCATATAACTAACTCTTTGTCTCATATAAGCCCTTTATAGTAATTTCATTAACAACCAAAAATATCTTCTTCCACTTAACCATCACCTTGACTCTTCATTTGACCAATGTATATGTTAATTATATCATCATATAAACAACATATACATTTGTCTCTAAACCCTAAATTTCTTCTCCAAAACACATATACATATACATTCTCTTCCCATTTCTTTTCTCTTACAATTTAACACATATATGCACAAACATTCACTTCCCAATATATATATCAACAACCACAATAACAACAACATACTCAAAACTTCTAGGGCATAAATGAGGATATTACAGCTTCCATCTTGATGAATTCCATTTCAAGGGAAGAAGGCGGAAGAGTTCAACATTTAACTTGTGCACATTGCATTTTGAAAACACTTGAAAACTACCATGAAGGTACGACTCAAGTGAGATTTACCAAAAAACAAATGCATGTTCATGAATATGAGCTATTCAAGATGAAACCAAATGAAAATGTCACCGACATGACCAATCACTTACTTACAATTGTCAAAGAACTAAAGAAGTATGGCAAGGTATATGATCAAGGTGATGTAAACAGCAAAATCTTGAGAGCCCTAAGAGCTAGAAAGAACTTTGAATCCAAAGTATCATCCATAGAAGAAGCTCATGATCTCAGCACATTAAGAACCGATGAGCTAGTTGGAAAATTACTCACATTTGAGCTACACAGTGAGAAAGAAGAAGATCAAGGTGAGAAAGAAAAGAGAAAACCAATTGCACTCAAAGCAATCAAAGAAGCTGAGAGCTCAAGCAATGAAGGTACTGATGATGAAGATGAAATGGCAATGTTCTCTAAAAGAATCAATGAATGGAAAAGGAAGAAAAGATTACAAGCAAACAAAGGTACACCTCCTAAATTCTCCTTCAAAGATAAAGAAAAGAAAAATGAGGTAAAATGCTATGAATGTGGAAAAACCGGTCACATCAAGTCGGATTGCTACAAATTAAAGAACAAAAGGAAATGGTATAAAGAAAAGAAAAAGTCTCTCAAAGCCACATGGGATGACTCTTCCTCAAGTGAAGAAGAAGAAGAGGAAGGAATTGCAAATCTTTGTCTCATGGCTATTGAAGATGACTCCAATGAGGTAAGTACTCAATCCTTTGATCTTGTAGCACATGATGATATAAGTGATATAGATGATAGTGATTTGATTGAGCACATGAATTCTAAAATAGAAAAATATTTCTCCAAAATGATGCTCTATAAAGAGAAAAACTCTAAGTTAGAAAAGGATTTTATATGCTTAAAGAACTCTACCTTAGAATTGAAAACCTCAAATGAACATTTGATGAATACAATAGGAGAATTAAATAAAAGCTCACATGACTTAGAAAAAGTGATTAAAGAGAATGAGGCATTGAAGCATGAACTAAAAGAACTAAAAGAATCAATTTCCAGATTTCATAAAGGAAAGGAAGCATTGAACACATTAATTAATAATCAAAGGTCACCTTCCTTGAAATATGGATTAGGATTCAATGGCTCAACCAACATTGCACCTAGCAAACCAACATTTGTGAAAGCATCTACAACTGAAATTTCTGATGTTCATATAAAAAATGCTTGCACCAAGTCTAAAAGAACTTCTTATGGTTCACTAGGAGATAAAGCCAAAAATAACTATGCATTGTTGTTCACTAAACTTGCACAAAAGAAATCACATACTTGTAGTTGTATGTACAATGCAAAAAGAAAAATGCAGAAGCATAGAACACCATGGCAATGCACATATTGCATGAAATTTGGTCACAAAAACTTCTATTGTTATATAAGAAAAGCTCATCTCAATTTAGAAGGCACTCTTTCTACTAACCATCAAGGACCCAACTTCATGTGGGTACCTAAAAGAAGATGATCACAATTGTCTTGCAGGTATGCCTAAAATCTACTATCAATGAAAGCACATGGCTTGTGGATAGTGGATGCTCAAGGCATATGACTGGAAATGCAAAGCTCTTTACAAATATTACCTATAAACATGGAGGTAATGTAACTTTTGGAAACAATGCTAAAGGTAAAATTCTTGGTGTTGGCTCCATTGGTTCTATTGGTAAGGATTTAATTGAAGATGTATGGCTTGTTGATGGTTTGAAACATAACTTGCTAAGTGTTAGTCAACTTTGTGATAAAGCATACTTCGTTAAGTTTGATTCCAAGGAATGCAAAATCACAAATTCAAATGATGTTATCATATTTAAGGGTACTAGAACAAACAACACTTACAATGTTAGCATACATTCAAATCATACATGTTTAATGTCCACTAATAATGATGCATGGTTATGGCATAGAAGACTAGGACATGCTGGTATGGATCAATTGAAACATATTTGCAATGAGAATTTAGTTGATGGCTTACCTAAGATAAAATATGATAAAGACAGAATTTGTGAACCTTGTCAACATGGTAAGCAACACAAAAGCTCATTTAAAACAAAGAGTGTTATAAGCACCTCTAGACCTTTAGAGCTCATTCATTTAGATTTGTTTGGACCAAATAGAGTTACAAGCTTAGGAGGCAAATCATATGCATTTGTTCTTGTTGATGACTACTCTAGATTCACATGGGTTAATTTCTTAGCTCAAAAGAATGAAGCCTTTAATTTCTTCAAAACGTTTGCAAAAAGAGTTCAAAATGAAAAAGGATATGTGATCACATCTATTAGAAGTGATCATGGCAAAGAATTTGAAAATGAAAATTTTGAAGACTTTTGCAATGAACTTGGCATTTCACATAATTTTTCTGCTCCTAGAACTCCACAGCAAAATGGTGTAGTTGAAAGGAAAAATAGAACTTTAATCGAAATGGCTAGGACAATGCTCAATGAATATGATTTACCATCTTATTTTTGGGCGGAAGCCGTTAATACAGCTTGTTACATTGCAAATCGTGTTTATAAAAGGCATTTAACTAATAAAACTTCTTATGAGCTATGGAATGGAAGAATACCCAGAATTGGATATTTTAGAGTATTTGGATGTAAATGCTTCATATTGAATACCAAGGATAATCTTGGAAAATTCTCATCCAAATCAGATGAAGGCATATTCTTAGGATATTCATCATTTAGCAAAGCATATAGGGTATTTAACATGAAAACTCTAGTTATAGAAGAATCAATGCATGTTGTATTTGATGAGTCATCTAAACTTGATCAAAAGAAAGGTATTACTTTCAATGACCCTGCAGGTACTCTTGAACCTCTTGAATCTATTGATGCTCCAAAGATCAATCAACTTGAAGAAAAGACTCAAGATCTACCTAAGGATTGGCAATACAAGAAAGATCATCCAAAGGAACTCATCATTGGAGAAACATCAAAGGGAGTAACTACTAGATCTAAAATTAATCATGTTGATGTTAATTTTGCTTTTGTTTCTCAAATTGAACCAAAAACTGTTGAGGAAGCTTTAAATGATGAAAATTGGATAACTGCAATGCAAGATGAACTTAATCAATTTGAAAGAAATAATGTTTGGCAACTTACTCCTAGACCTATAGATCATTCTATAATAGGATGCAAATGGATTTATAGGAATAAGCTTGATGAAAATGGTCACATCATTAGAAATAAAGCAAGATTGGTAGCCAAAGGTTATAATCAAGAAGAAGGTATTGACTATGATGAAACCTTTGCCCCAGTAGCCAGATTAGAAGCTATTAGAATATTACTTGCCTTTGCATGTCATATGAATTTTAAGCTTTATCAAATGGATGTTAAAAGTGCATTTCTAAACGGACTCATAAATGAAGAAGTTTATGTTGAACAACCTCCTGGTTTTGAAAACTACAAATTTCCTGATCATGTTTTCAAACTTACCAAAGCTTTATATGGATTAAAGCAAGCACCTAGAGCTTGGTATGACAAACTTAGTGCATATTTACTTGAAAATGGTTTTGCAAAAGGAAAAGTAGACACAACTCTTTTTGTTAAAAAGGATAAGCATAACATCTTGATTGTACAAATTTATGTCGATGACATAATATTTGGAGCTACTAATGAAACCTTGTGCAAAGAATTTGCTTCTTGTATGACTAGGGAATTTGAAATGAGCATGATGGGTGAACTCAAGTTTTTCCTTGGACTGCAAGTCAAGCAATGTAAAGATGGGATCTTCATCAACCAATCCAAATATACAAAAGAACTCATCAAGAAATTTGGAATGGATGGCTGCAAAACTAGCAAAACTCCCATGAGCACATCATTGAAATTAGGTAAAGATGAAAATGGTAAAGCAGTAGATGAGAAGAAATATCGAGGTATCATCGGATCACTACTTTACTTAACTGCTTCTAGGCCTGATATAATGTTTAGTGTATGTCTTTGTGCTAGATTTCAAACTAGTCCTAAAGAATCACACTTGAATGCCACTAAGAGAATCTTGAAATATTTGAGTGGTACAATACATTTAGGACTTTGGTATCCTAAAAACACATCATTTCATATTATAGGATTTTCAGATGCAGATTACGCTGGTAGTATATTAGATAGGAAAAGCACAACAGGAGCATGTCACTTTCTTGGTAATTGTCTAGTTTCTTGGCATAGTAAGAAACAAGCATCGGTTGCTTTATCCACAACGGAAGCTGAGTATGTTGCAGCTTGTTTTTGTTGCACACAAGTATTATGAATGAAACAACAATTGCTTGACTATGGTAAGGTTTTTAACAATATTTCCATTAAATGTGACAACACTAGTGCTATCAATTTGTCTAAAAATCCTATACAACATTCTAGATCCAAGCATATAGATATTAGACATCATTTTTTAAGGGAAAATGTGAAAAATCAGAACATAATTCTAGAATTTATTGAAACACAAAATCAACTTGCGGATGTCTTTACAAAACCCTTGAATGAAGATAGACTTAATTTTATTAAACTTAATTTAGGAATGATTGATGGAAACACTCTGAATTAATTGCCTATCAATAAGGTTTCTATGTGCATGAATTTAATGCTTCTTAACACAATAGAAATATTCTCCATCTTTCCTTGAATCTTTCATTTTTAAGTATGTCGCGGTCGCTCCAGTATTCTTTAGCGGTCGCTATCCTGTCTGTCAGTTTCATTCAAACTAATGACTCTGTGCGCGGTCGAGAAAATTTGTGCGCGGCCGCACCAATTTGAATAGTTTCGACCGTTACAGTTACATTCCTCACTCGCGAGCATACTTATCTTGACAATGGTCGCTAGATCATAAGTCGCGATCGCACCTTGTTAAATCTGCGACCGCACCCTGTACACTCTGCTCGAAAATTTATAACCGTTGGTTGTGTGACAGGTCGCAACTCTTAACTTTCAACAGTAAAAAACGGCTATTTTCTTAAATCCATCTATTTAAGAGTGTTTTGCATCAGTTTATCTGATATTTTGCCTATTAAAGCACACAAACCTTCCTCTGAAACCCTAAAAACCTCTCAATATCATCTGTTTCTCAATCACTCTCTGTTTTCCTACTCTCTTCTGTTCTTTCTGTTCTAATGGCCCCCAAAAGAAAAACCACTTCCAAAATAAAAGGTCAAGCCAAGAGAGTTCCAGGAGTCACCATTAGAGAACCCATTGTTGATCCTCCATCTCCTCCTCAATCTAAAAGAGGTGAGAAAATTCACAAACCTCACCATCAAACCACTGAAGAAGATGTTAGGTATGCCATGCTAAAGAGAAAGAAGGTTGAAGGCACCAAATCTCCTTTTGGTGGGATGCTTTCTGCCTTGAACATCAAGGACGAAATTGAGAGATTGCTGGATGTCCTTGGATGGAGAAAATTTGTCTTTCCAGAAGAGGTAGGCTACTCTAGTCTGAGTAAGGAGTTTTTAATGTCTCTTCAAATAGAGAAGAGTGCAAATTCTGCACTAGGGTGGTATGGGGTTAGATTTAAGTTCTTTGATCAATACCAAGCCCTATCTCTAGAAGATTTTGGCAGCATTTGGGACTTCCCCTCTGAAGGTATAACCTCCTACAATGACCAAATCTTCTCAAACCCAACACTTTCTGATTTCTGGAGAGAAATTTCCATTGAAACCTCTTTTGAAAAGGAATCTAAAGCCAGACATATCAAATCTCTCACCCACTGGATGCTCCATAGGATTATCACCTATACCATTCACCAAAGAGCTGATGGGAATGAGAAAGTCACCAAAAGAGACCTTATATTTCTGTATGCTTTCACCCACAACATCAAAATAAACACCACCAAGTTCTTGATTGATACCTTTTATCATCATGCTATTACAAGAACTGGTACCTTCTTCCTATCCTCTCAAGTTACTCAAATAGCTAGGCACCTAAACCTTCTGAATGATTTGAACTTAGCTACTTTGAGGAACCCTTTCACTCTAGCCTCCAATGCTATCACAATGGATTACTTAGAGCATGCTGGTTGTGTAAGGAAGATAGAAGGGTCATATGTATACTGCTATGGCAAGAAAGGAGTTATGGATAAACAAAAGAAAAGGCCAAGGTATACAATTGAGGAAGAGGGAGATTCTGTAGAAGTTGCAGTAGAATTACCTCCAAAAGCAACTTCATCAAAAGCTGCTAAAGAAACTGCTTCATCCTCCACACAACTCATTCTCCAAGCTATCAAGACTCTCTCAAGGAAACTCACTAAGTTCAAGAAAAGTGTTTCCAAGAGATTCCAGCACTTAAACAAGAGGATAGACCTTATATCCCACATGCATCATGATCTTTATGATATGCAAGGCAAATTGGACTTGCCTCAATGCAATCTTGAAGATTGGGATATAAGTGATCACACCCAAAGCGTTGCTGAAGAAGAAGAGTCCATTAGCACTAGCTCTGCCTCTGTTGCACCTCAAGATAAGGGGAAAGCTCCTTTAGTTGAAGAAGAGTTAGAGTTAGATGATGACTCAGAATAGCTTAGCTTTAGTCTATTTTTGCTTGCATTTTCATATGTTTGCTAATTTGCTTTCTGTTTTGTATTTTCCTCCACTTCAATCTATATAATGTTTATATTTCCATTTGTATTTTGCTTAACATTTATTTCATTTTGCCTATGCCAATGGGGGAGAGAAAAGTATAAATGGAATGTCAATAAAATTATGGGGGAGAAATAAGAACAATCTGTTTGAACATTTGCAAATTAGGGAAAAATGTTTATGGGGGAGTTAATTTCTTGTTGAAATTTATTGAACATTTGCAAATAAGAAAAAATGTTTGCATCAAACAATAACATGTGCACCAAGATAATCTAATAATCACAATGCTCTTAACCATGATTGTTGCATATGTTAAGAGGGAGCATTTTAGACTTATTATTTTTCTTATCATTCCATTTGAAATTGTCAAAGTCAAAATGGGGGAGATTGTTAGACAAATGACCTTAATTTTGATCCTTGACAACTCAAATGGATGATCTATTTAACTTGTGTTTGAGAAATCTTGTTGCAGGATTAGGTTACTTCAAATAAGGTGAACAGAACACTTATAGCGGTCGCACCTCACCTGAATACGACCGCTCCATGTAATTAAAAGAAGAAATCTTATCACAGTAGGTTTCGCGGTCAGAAGTTCGACCTATGTCGCGACCGCTCCTACAGAATAGCGACCGTCCGAATATTTGCACGACCGCTACTCAAGGAACTTAAATCATTACAATCACAGTAAGGTTCGCGGTGACAAGAACGGTGAATGACTCGACCTCGCTTATCACTTTAGCGACCGCCCCATTCAGAATCGCGACCGCTCTACCATTCAAGAAGAAATTGTTTGAAGAGACAGTAGGTTTCGCGTCCTCAGGAGCGTCCAGAAGTTCGACGCGAGTTTCTCAATTCGACCGCGATAATCTACATAGGGTGACCGCGACATTCAAATTATGGCGGACATTCAATTTTGCCCTGTCAGAGAATGACACGTAATATGACCGTTATAAACCCACTTGATTATTCAAAAAGGGCGACCGCACCATTGCTAGGCGCGACCGTCCCGACAAACACAGCTGGGCAAGAAACCGGTCCGACAAACACAGCATGGGCAAGATTCCAGCTGCAGAGCACTAAAATTCGACCGTTGAAGTCTTTTCAAAAGTAGCGACCGTCCCCTGTTAAAGGACGACCGCGAGAAGCATGAGCGCGACCATCCTTGCATGAAGGGCGACCGCGAAGTGCTTCGGGCAGTTTAAGTAAAGAAGGTCTAATCTACCAATATATTATTCTTAATGTCTATAACGGCTAGTAAGACCACATTGGCTATAAATACAATGTCTCTCTGAGAAAACAAAAGAAGGAATAAGCAAGAAATCAGATTGTAATAGCCAAGCAACAAATTTTCATTTACTTAAACTTACAATTAAATTGTAATGTATGTTAGGTGTTAGCATTGAAAACACCATTGTATAAGTTTGAGTGTAAGCTTGGGAAACACTTGGGTTGAGAGAGTAAGCCTTGTAAAACTCTTGTTAGGTTGTGAGAGTAAGCCTTGTAAAACTCTTGTTTGGGTTGTGAGTGTGAGCCTAAGAAAAACACTTGTGAAGTTAGGTGTGAACTTGTGAAAACACCAAAGTTGGAAGTGAGCTTGTAAAAACTTCAAAGATTAGTGGAACCTTAACAAGTTGTTAAGGAAGTGGATGTAGGATTGAAGTAAATCTTAACCACTATAAATCTTGTGTGTTCTTTCTTTCTTCCATTACTCAACCAACTCTCTATTCCGCATTTCTTGATTGTTGAGTTTTTTAAATTGTCATTAATTCTTGAGAAAACCAATTCACCCCCCCTCTTGGTTGCCATCTTGGGACAACAATATTGATATGATATTACACAATTCAATGCGATATTACATAATTCAACACGATATGACATGATTCTATAAACGTTAACATATCGTGTTGGACTGTTATTTTTTTAAAAGTTTTAATACGGTAACATGACTAATTTTTTAGCACGACATGCACGAAAAGTTACAAACACTGTAAATTTGGGTCAGGCTTATACGACGCCAACCAATTGCCATGTGTACTTACGGGTGTTTCTCAATTTCTTAATGAAAATTAGTCTTTCTTGGTAAGGTGTGCAATTCATTTATGGTGAATATCGTATAGTCTTCTTCTGCATGCTCTTAATTTAAGGATCAGACACAAGTTGCCTAAAATCTTTTATTATTTTCAGATTTTGCTCTATAGATATGAAACAAACCTTATTATCAGCTGTGTATTTCTGTTGATAAAAAAATAGATCACAATTTGTAGATGAGACATCCAATCCCAAAAATTAAGTGAGGCCTAAGATCCTTCCTATGTAAAGATGTTTCAAGAAAGTTCTTTAACTTTTGAATATATTTGCCATAACTTCTTGTATTTACTCATGTCATGAACATAGAGCAAAAGAATAATTATTCCATCATGAAATTTTTGAATAAATAAGGAGTAAGCCTTAGAGTTTTGATAAAACTCAACAGAACACATGGTAAAATGAAAATTTTCAAGCTAGGCTCGTGGAGCCTATTTTAAACCATAGAGAAATTTTTGAAGATAATATACCAAATTAGAATTGGAGGTGGTTCCATGTAGATTTTTTTAATTCTTATAAAAAAGCATTCTTTATATCCATTTGATGTACAAGCCAATGTTTTGCTGAAGCAATAATGAGAATAATTATTTTAGCTACTAGAGAAAATGTTTAATTATAATCTACACCATATTCGTTTTTTTACTCTTGAGCTACCAAGCAAGCTTTATATCTATTAGGACTCCCATCATATTTAACTTTAATATTATACATCTATTTACTGCCTATTAGAAAAATATTTTTGGGCTGAGAACTCAATCCCAATTGTGACTTCCATTATGTGCATTAATTTCTTCTCATTCAACATGCATGCTCTACTACTTGTTTATGGGCAGAAGGAATTAAGATAAGTAAAGAAAGAAAGGAATTATATCATTCACGGGAATAACCAAGTCTATTTAGAGGCTAGCCAAAGTTGGCTCGAGTGAAATGATGAAGTGGTGGCAAACTAGTACTGTCATTATTATAAGATGAAGAAAAATCGATGACAAGACCTGAAGAAGCATGATCATTATTGGACATGTTAGCAGTTTCCATAACTAAACTTGGATTGTCCTCTATTTCAATATTTTTGTATTCCACAAGTAAATTTTCCTGAAAAAGTGGGTAAAATAAAAATAGATTAACTAAATTTATTGCTTCCTACTAAAGAATAAAAATATGTGTAATACCCCTATACTCAATATAAGTACTATACATATACCTTGTATACATACAGTATGTATATAAAGTATAAGGATGTCACTTTTCATTACAGTTTAAAACCTTTACCTTAGTTCCCAACAATAATACATTTTGATTTAAAGAACATTTACAAAATCATTATACTTTTGATGATATTACATATATATAAATTAACTTGTCTTTTCCAAAATTCATTTAGGTATATATATACATATTTATCAAAATACAACATAATTAAATTGCACATGTATGCACCACTTTCTAGTTGGTCTCGAAATACTCTTACCCTTCTCGTGGCATAACGTTTTGACTCCTGGATCGATCATCTATTCACCTGCGTGATTTATACAACCGTGCTAAGCTCGAAAGCTTAGTATTACAAATAAATAACCGCGCTAAGCTCGAAAGCTTAGTAGTACAAATAAATATTATAAACATACATTACAGAAAATCATACTCATATATTAACTTCGTGTATCATTATTTTCTTATCATGTTTTCCATTTTCAATTACACTTTTCATATATTTCCACTAATCTCATAATTATATACATATACACATATATCATTAACACAAACCACAATTCCATTACTTATTAGAACATTCATAAAATAATACTCATAATGTCCACATCCATATACATATTACACGTCATATTGTACTTTCATAATCTCATCATTCAGCATAGCTTCTCAGGCCACATTTCTTTATAACCTTTTACTTATGTATTGTAATCATATCATACTTCATAACATTACATGTCATTATATTATTCAATTAATTCATCATTCATAATTCAACTTTAAACAAAGACAAACATGGGCCCAAAAGAAACTAATATGTCATTCAACTTTCAGAGTTAATGTTTTGGTTCAATTATCACATTTATCATCCCAACTAGGCTTCAAGGATTAGGCCCAACCAAGCTTCAAGGGGAGCAAAGCATGCTAAGCATCAACCCAACTTGGCTTCAAGGACCAAACCCAACCCAGCTTCAAGGACTAGACCCAACCAAGCTTCAAGGGGAGTTAAGCATGCTAAACTTCAACCCAACTTGGCTTCAAGGATCAAGCCCAACCCAGCTTCAAGGGATTGTTACTATTAGGCATGCCACCAACAACAAAACTCTGAAAATTGAAAAACACATTAGGCACACAATTCTTTCATTCTTTCATTATCAATTCCATTCTCATTTTCTCATAATCATCTAGGCAAACATGCCCCAATTATTTCATTTGCATCATTATAGCCAACAACAATGGCTTCACATCTCATCATTAGGGTATACACAACCAATTGCATTGTACATATAATTTGAATAATCATCATATCTTTCACATTTCACCTTTACATCCATTTATAATAGTTTCATATTTCATCATTGAGATATACATAGCAAATTACATTATTCATATATTTAGAATCTTCAACATACATTCCACATAGTACACATAATACACATCATAGCACATTTCTCACACATCAACAATATAATAAATAACTTAACACATTTTCCAATCAAATGTGTTAAGTCCCATAGTCATGAAAATACATACAATCATATAGGGTTTGTACTTAAATCAAGAGAAACTCACACCAATCTAAACTCATCTTCCAAGAATCCTCCAACACTTGGATTAGGGCAACCCAATCTCTTCAAAACCTAATCAAAAAGTGATCATACACACTCACTCAGAGATACACATGAGATAATATAACCAACTAGGGCAAACTCTACACATGGCACGCTCAACAACAAGAGCGTGTCCCTGATCATGCCCTAAACCAACAACACAGAAGCTTTGACACGCTCAGTAACACGGGTGTGTCACTAGACGTGTCACTCATTCTGCCTCACAGAAATATTGACACGCCCAACAACACGGCCGTGTTCATGGCCGTGTCAATTACTTTATCTCTCAGTAGCTATGACACGTCCAATGACATGGCCGTGTTAATGGTCGTGTCACAAACGTTAAACTCAACACTGTTGACACGCCCAACGACATGGCCGTGTCACTGGCTGTGTTAGGCAAAGATTATACATTTTGAACTCTCATCCATGTAAACACAATGACTCCAAAATCCATACTACAACACCCTTAATCAACATCTTGGTTTATATTCATAAATTACCTATCAATTTAACACTTATATAACTTCAACATATCATAATAATAATCATTATATACATCATCCATGTATCAATTACTCAATTTCCCCAACTCATTTATACTAAACCCTTACTAAACAATTTCAACAACTCATCATCATCCTCATAAATAACCATATTATCATCATCTAAATACCAATTCAACACATATATATACTTTAATCTTTCATTATCATCATCTTCACACACTAACCATATCAAATATAAACTCAATCTATAGAAATTAACACAAGGAAAAGAATACTTACTTGAATTCTTTGCCAAATCTTCAATATCCACCTTCAATTCTCTTAAACCCCTTATGAATTTGATGTGTATGCCAACAAAATCACACCTTTCTCTCTCTCTCTCTCTCTCCCACGTTCTAGAGGAAGAAGAAGAATAAGAAAGAAAGAAAGAAGATCTTTTCTTCCTTTGTCAAACTTATCTTATATATATATAATATAATTAAATACCCCTAAAAATTCTCCACCACAATATTTGTCCTTCCCTTTGACTTTCTTTCTTCTTTTTCTCTTGTCATTATTATCATCATCATTATTAATTATTTATTTACACTTTACTTTTCCTACCCCAATACATATACATCATATATATGTGGTGTATATGTTGCTATATGTATATGTCTTATATATTGTATTTATATTTTCCATATTTTTCAAATACAATATATACATATTATCCTTCATATATATCTATCTCTTATACTATCTTCTTTACATATTTCACCAACATATTCTCTCACAACTACTATTCCAAAGTACATCAAAAATCGGGGTATTACAATTCTCTTCTCCTTAAATAATTTCATCCTCGAAATTTTCCAGTACGGCAACAATCCATTCTTAACAAAATACCATCTTAATTTTCATATGAAATTAATCATATTCTTAAATTATTATTTCATCAAATTACATAACTTCTACTCTCCCCCTTAGAGTCAATCATCTCCTCCCAATTTCATAACTTATGATTATATATATATATCAGTATATATCATTACGTTCTCAACAAAGCAATCAAGAGAACTCATTACATTCCCAATTAATGTATCTTTATACCAGAATCAGCTCATCTTATAATATACATATACCTCTCCCATCTATTACGTTCAAAATATTTTATCACTTCATCTCTTTATTGATACTCTCTTAACTTTAAATTTAGAGATTATTGAATTATATCTTAATATTGACTGTCCTGTCACCACAGTCATTTTCAAAATAGACACTTATCAAACCTTAATTGATAACAATATTCTTATTTTTCATACACTTAATTCCTTCTTTAACATGTTTTTCATTTAACATTAATATTAATACAAGGCCTTTAAACTTACTTTACAGATATTCAACCTTTTTACTTTTATCATCATTTACAACTGATAATTCTTAACTCATTCATGTTCATACACATATCAGAATATTACATCTTAGACATTATCACATATATCTTATACTCTTAGTACAACTATACATATTAAATCTCAATAATGATTCGCAATCTTAGAGAAATCTAGATCAATTGATCTATCTGTCACAATATACCAAGGTCTCAAACTTATTCGATTCAAACCAACAATTAACTTATTTAAATTTATCATTAGATTTCAATATATAACCTAATTCTATTAGGTCAAGCTTATATTCAAATTCTAATCTCTTCAGATCCATCTTTTCAGCTTTATCAAATTTTGATTATTTATAACGAATCACTTCAAATTATATATATATATTTAATATACATATATTTTATTTTGTATTATCTTAGTACAATGTTCACATAAATCTCATGATTATGTCATACCATATTTATTACCAATAGTTCATTCACTTAAACATTGTTTCCATCAACTTATTCACCTTATACCGTGAACATATTCAGTATAACTCTCAATCACATTTTGTAATTTCTCCCATTTATCATCACCTCACCTTTTCATACTATTACTATATTTACATAATCACCTTTCTATCACATTATCCATAACTCAATACATTTTCACAATTCTCTTTACTTTCCATACTTTCTATAATTATAAACAAATTTCTAACATAAAATTATAAGGTACAACTTTACCAATCATAACTCTTGACCATGTTTCTTAAAACATAATTATCAATCTCACCAAAACTATACTACGGTCATGTCATCTCAGGCCCAAGTCTGTGGATAACAAAACTAATCGGCCAAATATACTAAACAAATCATATGGCTATAGTATATTAATGGTCATGTCTATAGTTTATAAATCAATATTTCACCTCTATTATTTTTCTTCAAACATTTCCAATTACAATGCTAAGTTTGTATCGCAAAGATTACCTGCGACCTCTCCTTTAAGAGAGTCTTAGGAAGTGAACGAGTACCATTTCTTCTATTCCTTTTTAATATAGCAGCCCAGCCTCTGCTGGCCTCTGGCCCAACCTGACCAGAGGCTGGGCTGCTATATTAAAAAGGAATAGAAGAAATGGTACTCGTTCACTTCCTAAGACTCTCTTAAGGGAGAGGTCGCAGGTTTGAATGGGGGAGGCAATCCTTAATTGGGCTAAATAAACAAATCCTGCCGTGGACCCGTGAGGGAAAGCGGACTATAGTGGTCCAGTGCTCAGAAGGCTGCGCCAGAGACCAGCATGTTGGGCCAGAGGCCAACTAAAGCTGGGCTACTACAGAGATTCAATACAAAATTCTCCACCTAAATCATATTGAAATATTTTTATTGTTTTTCCACATTGTGTTTTCTCCATAGTGATAAACATTTTAGCTACATTAGGAAGTTTAGATTTAGCATATAAGACATAAACCTAAGTAAAGCTAGTGTATTGAACAGTAAGTAAAACAAAATATTTATATCCCAATCTTGATGGAGTAGGAGAAGGTCCTTAAAAATCACTATGTATTAAATCAAATGGAGCATCAACCTTATAATTACTAGAAATAATGGTAATTTGGAAGTTTTACTTAGAATAAAACTTTCACATTATTCTCTAATAGGAAGGGCTTAATGAGAGCTTTTTCTGAAATTAATTTGGAAGAGGACATATGCTCAAGTCCACTAGCATGAGATTGACCTAAATGATGATGCCAACGCCACCATATTTTATTTGCCAATGACTCTTTTGGAGATAGAGAAGTTGAAAGTCAATAGGCTTAGTTGTTACCTCTTCAACATGAGTAGCATGCTAAGGATCTATCAGTTGATCCATGTTTATTTTTACCTTTTGAACTATAATACCCCACGGTTTAAAAGCTATTGAAACATAAATGGTTGGCTAATAGGAACTAGGAAATTCTAAAAAAAAATTAAGAAACCATAAAATAAATCCTATGAACTAAATGGTTATAAAAGTGGAAGAAGTGTGGTAAAAATAAAATTAGGTTAGGTCTAGTATCAAGGGGATTGATGCAAGGATAATAGAAATAGTATGGGTATAATTAGGAATAGAAAAAGTTGATTAAAAGTCAACATTTTGTCTTTAGGGGTTAAAGTATAATTAGGTACAAGTTTGAGTATTTAGAGGAAAATTGCCAATAGTTAACTATTATAAAGTGCTCAATCATAACGAAGGTTTTATATGGTTTCCAAGTGGATCTTACTAGTATATTCAAGAAGCCAAAAAAAATACATAATAAATAGCTCTCTTTTCTTTTCCACCAAAAGTCAACTTTCTCTATTGTTATCTCCATTTTGATCAACTACCTATTCTAAGAACTAAAAGAAAAATAGAATCTAAGATTTTAAGGAACAACTTGAAGATTCACTATCTATTGAACAAGGCAATGAAGAAGAAAATTTAATAAGGGTTAGAGAGTAATTAAGGTAAGCTTGTTGTGTTTACTAAATTTTGAATTAAGAATGAGTTATTTATTGAATTGAACATAGGAAAGGATGAAATTGGGGTATGTTGAGAGAGTTAAGAAAATAAACTTGAAGCCATAAATATGTGTTAAAAGATGAATATTGTTGAGAGTTCATAAAACAACCTAAGGAGATCTTAATCAAAAACTTGAGATAATGAATATAAGCCAATAAGCAACTATAAAACCTTAAATATAATGTGAGATTGTCATAATTAGAGATTGGGATAAGGTAATAAAATGAATTATAGAAAGTAACTAAATGGTTAATTAAAGTAGGAAAATGATAGGACCACGACTATAGATAAAAATTAAGGTTTTGTAAAAACTCAAGCTTAATAAATATGTGATTTAACTAGAAAAAATTAATGAATTCATTAAGTAGGCCTGACTAGTTTGAAGTATGTGTAATGAAAATAAAAAAGTTGCTTATGAGTATAAATTGAAATATTAAGGAATTATAAGAAAACTAATAAAGTGGTCCGGACTACATACAGATCACAACTGCTATAAGTGACCGTGAACACTACTATATCCCAAAGTTTCCTTTGTTTTAGTTACTTTCGTAGGCGCTATATGATTTCACTATCGTGAACCACCCTCATGACTAATGTAATGACCATAACCATCATTATGATCTGTATTGTTTCTTGGACCATCCTTAGTCTAATTATATAATAAGTGTGATTCTGGTATAGCGGGCGAAATGTAGAAGTTGGATAGAATAATTGATTTGTTTAGTACTCAATTGCTAGGACTTGAATTGCTTTAAGGCTTATACATGTGTTAAGATGTTTAATAGTAAGGGAAAGCTTGAAGAGCCTTCCAAAGAGTAAGAGGTAGAATAATAGCAAGTAGTTGAAGGTTAAAGGTTTGTTATATGTGTATATTTGTGCAGTATGCAATGCATTCCTTTTAATGCACTCTTGAATTATTATTGCTCTTGAGATGTCTTGAGTTATTGAGTTGCCATTGATGTTGTACTCTTATGTTGTTATTGTTCTCATGTTATTGAAAATCTATGCATGTTGATGTCATTCTTATTCATGACTATAAAAAATTCAAATAAGACACTAAAAAGAGGATTTGAGACTTATATGCACATAAGAATGATGAAAGATATCAAAAGGGAAGAATTTACTATCCCAAGTAGATACAAGAAAAGGGGATAAGAGTAGAAGTGACTAACTTGAGGTCCAAATACAAAGGAAAAGAAAGAAACAAGAAAAGATAAAAGAAGAAAAGAAAAGATATAAAAAGGAAAAGAGAAATAAGAGAGAAATAAAATAAAATAAAGATAAACTAAAACAAGATTCCCTCATTCCACTCTCTTGAGTCCTTGAGGTAATTTTTTTTCTTGTTGCCTCAATTCTATGGGCATTGTTTACTATGTATATATATAGTCTATCTGAGATGAAAGATTACATCATAGTTGCCTCAATGTAGAAATGTGAGTAAGTTGTTATAGCTTCTAGTTTTCTCCTTCCAAAAGCTGAGCTAGTATATGTTTATTACGAGTTGAAGAGTCCTCTTCTTAGAAGTTCCATATTATATAAGTTGTGAATATATTTATGTATATAAAGATGTAAAAAAATATAGATATAGAACTTATTGAAGTCAAGACAAGTAAAGGAATAATATGTGAATGAAATAAACATGGCGTGTTTTTGAGTTGTTAAATTAAAGATGTTGTGTAATAATTAGAATGGATACATGTTGGCCCAAGCATTCAAGAAGTTAGAAAGATGCTCATACCGGGTTCTACAAGGTACCCAAAGGCCTTATACTAACCTGGACCCTAAGATCATTATACCTCTGGAGGTCGGGGTGTGACATAAACTTCATCTAGTTCAATCCTACTCTCATTATTTTCTTTAGAATATACTCCTTCTCTAAGAAGATAACATGCTCTAAAATGAATACCTTTGGTTCCAAAGGTGGCAAAAGTAGTATCCAATAGTTTCCTTTAGATACTTTTTAAATAAACATTTATCAAACTTAGCTTCTAGTTTATCTGATACTGTCCCCTTCATAAAATCAGGACATCCCACGACTTTCATATGAAAGACTTGATTTCTTATTATTCCATATTTCATATAAAGTAATATCTACTAAATTAGAGGGGACTCTATTTAGGATCTCTGTAACACCCCTGTACCCAATATACGCACACCACATACTACTACATCTGTAATATACGTATACCGGATACAGGAGTGCCACAGTTTATATTAGATAACCCAATTTTTCTCTTATGCATTAATATGAGAAAACTTAAAACATTTCATATATATTTATATATATTATAGAACATAACAGGTAAAACATTTATTCATTATGCAGCGGAAAATGTAGCGGTATTTACATATATAAATACATCAACATCAATGTTTACAAAAAATAAAGTTTATACATGTTTGGCAGTTTGTTTCTGGTCTTTAAGCCCACAATCAACACTTTAGAGTCTAGACTCTACTCGGTCTAGCTGAACTCTCCGGTTCTACCCTGTCACCTGCGCGACGAACCACAATCGCGCTAAGCCATAGGCTTAGTGGTACAAACCACAACAACAATATGCTTTATTGTAATGCTAATGTCACACATTTATATATATCATAAACAATGCATAAGAATATCATATTTCAAAGTCTTACATTAAATCTCATTATTCATTTGTTGCACCATTCATAATTCACATTTAAACAAAGACAAGCAAGGGCCCAAAAGATACTAATATGCCATTCAACTTTCAGAGTTAATTTTTTTGTTTAATTTTCACATTTATCATTATCCCAACTAGGCTTCAAGGATTAGGCCCAACCAAGCTTCAACGGGAGCGAAGCATGCTAAGCATCAACCCAACTTGGCTTCAAGAACCAAACCCAACCTAGCTTCAAGGGTTTTAACATCTCAACTAGGCTTCAAGGACTAGACCCAACCAAGCTTCAAGGGGAGTTAAGCATGCTAAACTTCAATCCAACTTTGCTTCAAGGATCAGGCCCAACCCAGCTTCAAGAGATTGTTACTATTAGGCATGCCACCAACAACAAAACTCTGAAAAGTGAATAACACATTAGGCACACAATTCTTTCATTCTTTCATTATCAATTCCATTCTCATTTCCTCATAATCATCTAGGCAAACATGCCCCAATTATTTCATTTGCATCATTATAGCCAACAATAACGGCTTCACATCTCATCATTAGGGTATACACAACCAATTGCATTGTACATATAATTTGAATGATCATCATATCTTTCACATTATTCAAATCATAATATTAATCCAATGTATCAACAATGTAATAGATTACTTAACACATTTACAACCAAATGTGTTAAGTCCCAATGTCATATAAATGTATGCAATAATGAGGGTTTGTACTTACCTCAAGAGCAACTCACACAACACCAAACTCCTCTTCCAAGAATCCTTCAATACTTGGATTAGGGCAACTCAATCTCTTCAAGACCTAATCCAAAAGGGATGATACACGCTTACTTAGAGATACACATGAGATAATATGGATAAGAACCAACTAGGGCAAACTCTACACATGACAGGCTCAACAACACGGGCGTGTCCCTGACCGTACCCTAACAGCACAGAAGCTTTGACACGCTCAGTGACATGGGCGTGTCACTGCTCGTGTCACCCATCCAGAAAATAGAACCATTGACACGCCTAAAGACCTGGCCGTGCTTATGGGTGTGTCAGGCCAAAAATCCTAATTCCGGCAACAACAACAACACATCCAACAAACCTCTTACTTCCACCATTTTCCACTTCAAACAAACTTAACTAAACACACCCATAAACCATAATAACTTGCAAAAACACCAAAACAATTCAAAACATACATCAAACACTAATTCATAACCATCACATACACACAACTCAAATACAACACTTGCTCTTCCACCAAACCTAACATTTTCTCTTCAATCCAACCCCAAAAATCAACACCAAAAAGATTACACACCCTTAAATACACCATAATCAAATATACACATACCATCAACAATCAAACACCAAACCCACAACACAAACTTAAAAGAAAACAAGGGAATCAAGTGGAAAACTTACCACAAGTGATGAAAACCCTTAGAATTCCAATTTGATCACTTAAAACATTCTTCAATCTTGAGTTTGGATGAGCAAAATCTATCTTTCCTCTCTTGCTATGGTGATGGTCGGCCAACCAAAGAAAGAAGAAGAAGATGAATAGAAAAGAGCAAAGTCAACTCTCCCTCTTCACTTAACCACTCAATCTCTCTTTTGTTCTCAACCAAGCAATTATATTAATATAATATTACAAATATCATCATCCACTTTCCACTAAATTTCCATTTCAATTAATTAAAATTAATTATTTCTTTTTTTGACCACCCATTTCTTTGACTTGTATATGTTGTATATATCTCTATATATACAACATATACACATCTCTCTTCTCATCTTTAATCTTCCCACTTAAACATATACATTTAATCCAAATACAACAATAAATATTCCAAAACTTTTTAGGGTATTCTTTGGGATATTACAATCTCTAATGTATAATCCATAAAGATTTAGGTAGGTCTGCAAAGTTTATTATGGATCAAACCATACCCAATAAAGTTCAATTTTATCCTCTTAAACACTCCATTATATTATGGTTTGTATGGAGGAGTCCCTTGATATAATATTCCATTATCCCTTGGATAACTCCAAAACTCTTGGATTAAGGATTCTCGACCTCAATTAGATCTAAATGTTGTAATACTTTTGCCAAGTTATTTCTCTACATCATTTTTGAATTCCTTGAACTTTTTAAGGACTTTAGATTCGTATTTCATCAAATACAAGTATCTATATCTTTAATAATCATTGACAAAGGGAATGTCCTATTAGAAATCATCTTTAGCATGGGTTACCATTGAGCCACCTACATCACTATGTATAAGTTCCAATAGCCCATTGCTTGTTCACCTTTTCCATGAAAGAGTATTTTGTCATCTTGCCAAGTAAACAATGTATCATATGATTCATAATCAAATGATCTTAAGTGTGAGATCGTAAAGGTAAAGGAGCTTCATTGGTGTATGTAGATGTATATGTGTATATATATTTTATATTGTAACCTTGACACTTCTGGATTCATAATCCAAAGGGTTATAAGCTCAGACCCTGAGAAAATAGAGTCGTTACTCGAAAAGCCCAAGAAAGAAAGGTGATAACACTTGATTTCTAAGAAATTCTCAACTTTTTATTGGGCTCAGAAAGTTAGATAGGTATGGTGTATATATATTAGCAAAGTACAAGAAGAGTTTATTAGCAAAGACCCATTTCAAGGTATGCCTTTGACAATAATTAGAGACTAACTTTAAGACTTTTTATGCATAAATTTGTGATTTTTAGTTAGATTTATCTTTTGGTGATAAAAATTTATTTAGATTTAGTTCTTTTCATTTTCTTTTTTCATTTATGTCGTTTATTTAAATTTTACCCAAATTGACAATGGGAAGAAAATGGGTGATTTTGGAAAAGTAGTTCATTAGATAAATATCTACAATGATGTGGAGGAAAGAAGGAGTTTTCTTAATACAAACTAAGAGGAGGTTTCCTACTTCCCTCTAGTGAGAGACCACGGAGATTCAAGTAATTGATTTTAAATTTTTTGAAGCTTCATTATTAATTTTGTGTTCATTGATTTCTAAAAAGAGTTGTGTTGTTGTTATTAATTATTACAGACACATGTACGCACCATTCTATTATTACTACAATTAAATCTTATTTTCAAAAGGCTTATTTGGCTCTTAATAAGGATATTACTTAGCATTTTATTCTTTTAGTGGATCATGAAGTTGACAATATTCCTATTAATTTAGCATTTTGAACTTTATTTGGTTGGCTATCTAATATCAGTGTTACTATGGAGGAGACATATCATTCTCGAGCACAAATCCAAATGAAAAAGTAAAATATATATACAATATTAATTTTCTTTCAGTTTGCTCCTTGATTATTGTTAATTTCATTGCCTTTATTTCTACATATGTTGAATATTTCAGTCATATTCCACATTAGGATATATCAAATGTTTAGGACATAAATCATTCTCATCACTATGCAATAATGCAACACATAAAGTTATATGGCTCTATAATTGCCTGTTTTCATGTTTGGAGTGAATTTTCTTGAATCTAATGAGATAAAAATATAGAGGGCCAAGGGTAAAGTTTTAAAACAAGCAGATGAGAAAGGGAACATGATTGGATTTGTAAGAAGCGAGAACACCTAGTATATTGAGTTTATCTTAATTCTTGGGGTCTTGACTGGGGCAACTCTAGTATTGGAAGGATGATAATGGATGATTCTTAGGGTCTTGACTGGGGCAACTCTAGTATTGGAAGGATGATAATGGATGCAGACTTGGCAGTTTCATTTCGCATTTAATTACCTCTTTTATTTCTGAATTTTTTGTTAGTTAAGGGTCATATACACCTCATCATATATGAGTTTATATCCTAGTGACCTAATTATCAATATCTTATGTTGTTAGGTTTCGTAGCCATGCTAGGCTTATTTGCACAACTAATACATGTTCTATACTTCTATTTATATATTGTGATCAAGTTAAACTTGACAAATAATTGAGACTTGCTTACTTGTGCATTTTTGTCCATGTTGCATGGTATTAAGGTTATTGAGGAGCTATATCATTGATTTTATAGGGAGCTGGGGTAGACATTTACAACTAATTGAATTTGCTTACAGCAATAGTTATCAATTCAACATTGGAATGGTACCATATGAGGCCTTGTATGGTAGGAAATGCAGGACACCATTATGTTGGAATAAGGTTGAAGAAGAAAATTTGGTAGGTCCTGATTTGTTCAAAGAAACAGAAGAGAAGTGTTAGCAAAACTCTTGGCATAATTACTCTATTTTTTATCTTAGACAATCAAATTGAATAAAACTAATATTTGTATGAAGTTATATTTTGCAGGAAGACAAATTTTGAAGAAATCTTGAAAGGTACTATCGGACCACAACAAAAGACCAACCAGACTTTTCATTCCAACATGAGTAAAATTTACATAGAAAGGTTCACGGTGAAAAGTACTCCCAAGGTTTCACCATACCACTGGCAGTCCGCTCGAACCATGGACAAGTCCGACCGCACCATTGGTTGTAATAAATGAAAATTCACACAGTAAATTTCATGGTCAAAAGTATTCCTATTTTTTTAGAGTACCAGAGAAGTCCGACCAGACCATCAAGAATTTCGACCAGACCTTTTGAGTAGAAATTGTGCAAAACCTTCAGTAAAGTTTACGACCAAAGGTATGCCCAGAAATTGAACGTACCATCAGCAATCTGATAGGACCAGATGTAAGTTTAACAGAACTATTTAAATATTCTTCAAATCAAAAGCTGTTATATCTCCACTCAGTTAGTTAATGACATGTGGATCAACCGTTGAAGAAGCATTAGTTAGATTTTCAAAAAGTACGATCGGACTTTGATTAGTCCGACCAGCCTTATGAAAGTACGACCGAATTGAGGCTATTCCGACCATGAAAATGCTCTAGACAATAATTTAATGGGAGACAAGAATTAAACATGTTGGCTCCTATCCCAAACAGCTAGTTGAAGACTTAAAGGCTATAAATACCTCAAGAAACTTCATTTTTTAGGTAAGATTGTGATTGTAATTGCCAAACAAAATAACTTTCATTTCTTTGTATCAAAACTACATTTGTATTGATTGAGTGATGGGTGTGAGCATTCAATACCATTGTAAGTTTGAGTATGAGCTTGGAAACACTTCGATTGTTAGAGTGAGCCAGTAACACCCTGATACTCCATATAAGTACTATACATATACCTGGTATACGTACAGTAAGTATATAAAGTATAAGGATGTCACTTTTCGTTACCTTTTTAAAACCTTAAACATAGCTTAAACCACAACACATTAATTTAAAGAATATTTACAAAATCGATATACTTTTAATGATCTTATAAATATACAATAATCTTATCCTTCTCAAAACATCATTTATACATATGAATACATTCTTGATAGAAATACATCATAATTAAATTATACATGTATGCATCACCCTCTAGTTGGTCTCGATAAACTTTTACTCTCCTCGTGGCATCACGAAAGACTTCATATCTTCCATCTAAACACCTGCGCGATCACACAACCGCGCTAAGCCCAAGAGCTTAGTAGTACAAATATAACATAAAATCATACATTATAGAAATTTTAACATATAATGAAGTATCACTTTCATTTACCATTAGTTTCTTATCCTGTTTCTCCTTTTGAGTTGCACCTTTTATATATCATGACAAATTTCATATATATATATTATATACATATCATTATCACCAATCACCGTTCATCACTAATACTCACAATCAACATATATCAATACACACATCACATATCATACTTCATAACATTACTTTGTTCACATCTCACCAATCATGAGTCACATTGCCAACAAAGTCAATCATAGATCTCATTACTCATTTATTTCAACATTTATATATCATATTAACAACAAAGACAGACTCGGGCCCAACAAACACTAATATGTTATTCAAAGTTCAGAGTTACTGCTTTGGTTCATAATCACAATAATCAAGCCCGTAGGCATCATATATCAATAACTCTATCCATGGATAGTGTAACAGACCCAGTCTCTTGGACCATCAACTCAACATGAGGAGATCCTCAACCCGGCAAGACTGTTACCTGTAACAGACCCAGTCTCTTGGACCATCAACTCGACTAACCTCGAGGAGATCCTCAACCCGGCAAGACTGTTACCAATCATATATCTCATAATCATAATTATCATAGTGTAACAGACCCAGTCTCTTGGATCTCATTTCATCTCAAATTAAAGAGATCCTCAACCCGGCAAGACTGTTACCTTTCATTTTATAGGCATGCCTCCAAACCCAGAACTCTGAAATTGAATAACACATTAGTTACACAATTCATTTATTATTTCATCATCAATATCATTTTCAATTCTCATCATCATCTAAGCAAACATGCCTTATTTCTTTCAATTGAATCATCATAGCCAATCACAATGGCTTCACATCATATTTGAGTTATCATAGCCAATCACAATGGCTTCACATCATATTTGAGTTATCATAGCCAATCACAATGGCTTCACATCACATTTCAATCCACATTATAGCAATTCATCTTTTACATACACAATCATTTATCTCATCATATCCTTTACATGTCATATTCCATCATTGATATATACAACATCAATTACATTAACTAGGCAAACATGTCATTATTCAATTATATCATTTAGACATGCTTCAATCATATTATTTACATCATTATAAATTGCATTGTACATACCTTTTTGGATGATCCTCATCTCTTTCACCCTCAAGAGTTACTCCCACCAAGCTATCTATAATCAATTACTTCATCCTCTTCTTCACATTTTACATATAACATCATTGATGTAACATTACAATGTACATTATTCATATAACACATTGCCATTCACAAGATTCACAATGTATAATACATAACCTTGTTCATATAATATCATATGTATTATCAAATGTATGTACCATTTCATCAAAGCAAGAAGAGCAAAGAAAAGTCATAGTAGCCAACACACTCAAGGGACACGGCCAAGCTTGTGGCCATGTCTCTCAATCCAAACATCCAGTAGAAAACACGGTCAAAGGACACGGCCAAGCCAGTGGCCGTGTCTCTCAATCCAATTCAAGCAGAAGCAGACACGGGCAGAGGACACGGCCGTGTCTCTCATCCAAAATCAGGCAGTAGCAAACACGGGCAAGGGACACGGCCAAGCTTGTGACCGTGTCACTCCAAAACTCATCCAACACGGCCAAAATTCCTTAGACTTGGCCGTGTCTTTCAAAAACATTAAGTCTTGGCCGTGTTCCTTTATTATTTTGGCCGTGTCTCACATAAACAAAACCCTAAATGTGGCCAAACCTCTTTCAATTGCATTTAAACACATTATACACAACACAACCTCATTCAAATGCATATAAACCATGTCATTAACACTTATTTAACATGTTAATCACAATATTGCACATTAACAACACATTGAATCATCTACCATTTCAAAACCCTAAAACCATCATCACTCTTGATCTTTCACTATCCAAATCCACTTAACTTACCATCTTCACAACAAAACCAACACCAATTCAATCCTTTAGCTTATAATCAATCTCAATACTTGTAAACACATATATAACACACCAAATCATAAAATTAATCCATCACAACCTATCTCAAACACCACTTCAAACATTAACAAGGGAAAACAAGTAAGTACTTACCTATTTTGAAGAAATTTCACAAATCTCCAACTTGATCCTTTGCTTCATCCTTCAATTTGATGATAACCCTTTAAACACCTCTCTCGCTCTTCTTTTCCTTAGATAGCTGGCCACACCATCGAGAAGAGAAGAAGAAAAGATGATGAAGAAATCACAAAGTCAATACTCATTAAATACTCATCCAAAAGAAAATTACTATAATGCCCTCATACACATTTTAATTCCTTTTATCATCTCTTGCCCACTTTGGTAATTTCACACTTAACACTTAAAATATCTTCTTCCCTTGACTAAGCACTTTGACCTATTTATATGTTATATATATGACCATATACACAACATATACATTCTCTTAACACCACCATTTCTTTTGCAAAAATATATATACATTTAATTCAATTCAAACACAATTACATCAATACTTCTAGGGCACATATGAGGATATTACAATTCTCTCCCCCTTAAATAATTTCATCCTCGAAATTATCAGTACTGTAACAATTCAGTCTTAACAAACTACGATCTTAACTTCCATATGAAGTTAATTATATACTTAAATCATTATGTCATCAAATCAACTCTCCCTTTTATAATCATCCATCTTTTCTAAATTCCATAACTCATCATGCTATATGTTTACATATCTTATTACTTCCTTGATTAAACATTTAAAAGAACTCATTATATTTCTTATCAATGTTTTTACACAAGAATTAGATCATTTTGTAGTACACTTATACTTCATCCAATTTTTACATTCAATATATTTTGTTCATTCACCTCTGTGTCATTACTCTCTTAACTATAATCTTAAAATTTATTGGTTTAAATCTTAGCATTAATTATCCCGTCATTACAATCTCTGTCGAAATAGACATTTATCAAACCTTAATGGATAACAAGATCCTTCTATTTCACAAATAGAGTTACTCCTTTAGCATGCTTTTTACTTAACTTACCTATTTATACATTACCTTTCAACTTATTTTATAAATAATCAATCTCTTCCCTTTTTATCATGGTTTATAACTACTATAACTCCATTCATTCATGTCCAATCACACTTTAAAATTTACATCATAAACATTATCATGTAAATAATTACACTCTTAGCACAACTTTACATGTCAAATCTCAATAATAATTCATAATCTTAGCCAAATACAGATCAATTGATCTATCCGTTACCATATACTCACATTCCAATCTTGTTAAATTCCAACCAACAATTAATTTATTCAAACTTATCATAAAATTTCACAATATTCATATATATATATATATAACCTAATTCCATTAGGGCAAACTTACATTCAATTTCTGATCTCTTCCTATCCATTTTCAGTCAAATTATTATGATAACAACTCACCTCAAATTATCTTAGTATAATTCCCATCAATTCTCATAAAAATTTTATACCATATTTACTATCTATAGCTCATTCATTTAAACCTCAAATTCATTCATTTATTCATCACATCTCATAAACATATTCAGTACAACTTTCAATCACACCAAATTTATATTGCAATCATTATATCTAAGACCCAAATCCATGGATAACAAATTAATCGATCAAATATACCAAACTAAACACATAGCTTTAAGAGATTAATATTCAAGCCTGAAACTTTCAAATCAATACTGTTCTTTTATAATTTTATTCTCAATCTTTACAAATACAAGGCTAAGATGTATCTCAAGAATTACATATTCCTTCTTTCCATTATTGCTATATCAAAAGTTAACACACTCTAACTCCATTTCAAACCACTTTGCACTCGATTATAATATCTATATCAACTTAATTCATGTTTCAACCATATTACTATATACATATTCAATCATATGCAATTCTTATAAAATTTCCATTCATCACTTCATTTCTAATCCATTTACAATCTCTTATAATTTATAATCACATAGAACTTTCCATATACAAATACTTTAGAACTCTAAATATCATATGATCATCAAATTCAATGTTCACCATAATAATTTCCACTGTTCAATATTATTTAAGTCTATGCCATTCTCACTTCCATCACATAATTCATTTAGCTTAACACAATTCAAGACCTAATCTCTCTTAGGTCTAATACTACATACATATTCATAAATCACCTTTATAATGCGATTCACACATTTGTTGATATATACAATTTCATTCACAGTGAAAACTCAATTCACATATCACATACATATGTACACTTAATTAAATACTCTTATTTATCATACATTCAATACAAATTTTCCTTTATAACTGTAACAACCATCCCAGTCCACCTGCTAAACCATTCCTATCCGGAGAAACCATCAGGGCCTCTGAGCTGGGCTACTACAGTACCAAACTGCCCTCACGGCCTTCCAACAGGATTCACTTATTCGAATTACACCCGAGACACATGAGTGCAAGTCGCCACTCTGGATCGAATACCTAACCTCACCCTTAAGAGAGTCAGCGAGAATCATCCAGTACCATCTCTTCCAATATGATGCAAAGTATTTATTCATTCAATACACATATATATATACTGACTATAATAGCACTTTACATCCATCTTAACCACATTCCCAATGTAACATCTCTTTCACTTTCATCTTTAAAAGCATTTAATATATTTCCATCTCCATTTTTACCCTTTTATACTCCAAGATAAATTCTTATACTATCAATCACCTTACTCAATTTATAATACTTTCATATGCCATATTAGTCATTTCATTTAGCTCATGTATTGCATACACATTAAACCATCAATATTCAAATAATCTTTATCAAATGCCACTAAAACTTTAACTTCTCAACTTACTACTTCACTTAAACTTCAATTTGCCAATCTCATCTTATATATTTATATATCACAAAGCAATATTAAAACATATACTTTTCACAATTATCAAGCTCACTTCAACAATTCAAATATCACATATTACCACCATTACATTGATATTTCACAATATCCAAGCATCTCACATTTCTAACATTGAATTCACAATGTCGTATTAAGGTAACAATACCGATGTATATTTTTACTTAACCCATATCATCTCTTTTTCCTTTAAACAAAATCTTAACTTTACATATCCATTTGTTTACCATTCAACATATATATATATCACTCACATATATATACATATGTACATTACATCCAATCATATACACATTGAGCCCAATAACCTTTATACGCTTTTCAAGTCTAGTTATCACAAATCTCAGTTTCTTAAACCAACGTTGCTCAATCCAATTCTCACTATCAATCTTATCACGTGACCTAGCTTTGCACAAGTTTATCAATGCAAACGTAATCATTCTCAACATTAATAGACAAGTAATTATATAGGTTACAAACATGCAATACTGTACATACCTTACATTTTCAAGTGATCAACTCAATCTTTGATCACTAACATATTACATCACATTATCACATTAAATTTACAATATTTGCATTAAAACAACAATGCAAACAACACCATTATATTTACTTACATTAACCAATATTTTTATTTTATTTTAGTTTTCATATCATTTCTTTCTCTAGTTTTTACTTTCAAGTAAAAACCTCATTCAGACATTATCATCCTTCTCATAATTCAAATTTATCCCACATCACATAATGCCACATCTGAGACCAACCTAGGTGTTAATGCATATACATGTATTATAAATTACATTTCAAAACTCCTCTTTGTAATTCATTTTAAGCGTTTCAAAACTTTTTCTTTTCAATTTCACTTAGACCGAGAATCTCGAACCTAAGCTTTGATACCAAAATAATTGTAACACCCTGATACTCCATATAAGTACTATACATATACCTGGTATACGTACAGTAAGTATATAAAGTATAAGGATGTCACTTTTCGTTACCTTTTTAAAACCTTAAACATAGCTTAAACCACAATACATTAATTTAAAGAATATTTACAAAATCGATATACTTTTAATGATCTTATAAATATACAATAATCTTATCCTTCTCAAAACATCATTTATACATATGAATACATTCTTGATAGAAATACATCATAATTAAATTATACATGTATGCATCACCCTCTAGTTGGTCTCGATAAACTTTTACTCTCCTCGTGGCATCACGAAAGACTTCATATCTTCCATCTAAACACCTGCGCGATCACACAACCGCGCTAAGCCCAAGAGCTTAGCAGTACAAATATAACATAAAATCATACATTATAGAAATTTTAACATATAATGAAGTATCACTTTCATTTACCATTAGTTTCTTATCCTGTTTCTCCTTTTGAGTTGCACCTTTTATATATCATGACAAATTTCATATATATATATATATTATATACATATCATTATCACCAATCACCGTTCATCACTAATACTCACAATCAACATATATCAATACACACATCACATATCATACTTCATAACATTACTTTGTTCACATCTCACCAATCATGAGTCACATTGCCAACAAAGTCAATCATAGATCTCATTACTCATTTATTTCAACATTTATATATCATATTAACAACAAAGACAGACTCGGGCCCAACAAACACTAATATGTTATTCAAAGTTCAGAGTTACTGCTTTGGTTCATAATCACAATAATCAAGCCCGTAGGCATCATATATCAATAACTCTATCCATGGATAGTGTAACAGACCCAGTCTCTTGGACCATCAACTCAACATGAGGAGATCCTCAACCCGGCAAGACTGTTACCTGTAACAGACCCAGTCTCTTGGACCATCAACTCGACTAACCTCGAGGAGATCCTCAACCCGGCAAGACTGTTACCAATCATATATCTCATAATCATAATTATCATAGTGTAACAGACCCAGTCTCTTGGATCTCATTTCATCTCAAATTAAAGAGATCCTCAACCCGGCAAGACTGTTACCTTTCATTTTATAGGCATGCCTCCAAACCCAGAACTCTGAAATTGAATAACACATTAGTTACACAATTCATTTATTATTTCATCATCAATATCATTTTCAATTCTCATCATCATCTAAGCAAACATGCCTTATTTCTTTCAATTGAATCATCATAGCCAATCACAATGGCTTCACATCATATTTGAGTTATCATAGCCAATCACAATGGCTTCACATCACATTTCAATCCACATTATAGCAATTCATCTTTTACATACACAATCATTTATCTCATCATATCCTTTACATGTCATATTCCATCATTGATATATACAACATCAATTACATTAACTGGGCAAACATGTCATTATTCAATTATATCATTTAGACATGCTTCAATCATATTATTTACATCATTATAAATTGCATTGTACATACCTTTTTGGATGATCCTCATCTCTTTCACCCTCAAGAGTTACTCCTACCAAGCTATCTATAATCAATTACTTCATCCTCTTCTTCACATTTTACATATAACATCATTGATGTAACATTACAATGTACATTATTCATATAACACATTGCCATTCACAAGATTCACAATGCATAATACATAACCTTATTCATATAATATCATATGTATTATCAAATGTATGTACCATTTCATCAAAGCAAGAAGAGCAAAGAAAAGTCATAGTAGCCAACACACTCAAGGGACACGGCCAAGCTTGTGGCCGTGTCTCTCAATCCAAACATCCAGTAGCAAACACGGTCAAAGGACACGGCCAAGCCAGTGGCCGTGTCTCTCAATCCAATTCAAGCAGAAGCAGACACGGGCAGAGGACACGGCCGTGTCTCTCATCCAAAATCAGGCAGTAGCAAACACGGGCAAGGGACACGGCTAAGCTTGTGACCGTGTCTCTCCAAAACTCATCCAACACGGCCAAAATTCCTTAGACTTGGCCGTGTCTTTCAAAAACATTAAGTCTTGGCCGTGTTCCTTTATTATTTTGGCCGTGTCTCACATAAACAAAACCCTAAATGTGGCCAAACCTCTTTCAATTGCATTTAAACACATTATACACAACACAACCTCATTCAAATGCATATAAACCATGTCATTAACACTTATTTAACATGTTAATCACAATATTGCACATTAACAACACATTGAATCATCTACCATTTCAAAACCCTAAAACCATCATCACTCTTGATCTTTCACTATCCAAATCCACTTAACTTACCATCTTCACAACAAAACCAACACCAATTCAATCCTTTAGCTTATAATCAATCTCAATACTTGTAAACACATATATAACACACCAAATCATAAAATTAATCCATCACAACCTATCTCAAACACCACTTCAAACATTAACAAGGGAAAACAAGTAAGTACTTACCTATTTTGAAGAAATTTCACAAATCTCCAACTTGATCCTTTGCTTCATCCTTCAATTTGATGATAACCCTTTAAACACCTCTCTCGCTCTTCTTTTCCTTAGATAGCCGGCCACACCATCGAGAAGAGAAGAAGAAAAGATGATGAAGAAATCACAAAGTCAACACTCATTAAATACTCATCCAAAAGAAAATTACTATAATGCCCTCATACACATTTTAATTCCTTTTATCATCTCTTGCCCACTTTGGTAATTTCACACTTAACACTTAAAATATCTTCTTCCCTTGACTAAGCACTTTGACCTATTTATATGTTATATATATGACCATATACACAACATATACATTCTCTTAACACCACCATTTCTTTTGCAAAAATATATATACATTTAATTCAATTCAAACACAATTACATCAATACTTCTAGGGCACATATGAGGATATTACAGAGCCTGGTAAAACTCTTGTAAGGGCTGTGAGGATTGATCTCAAACCATTGTAATAGTTGGGTGTGAGCTAGTGAAAACACCAAGTTAGAGTTAAGCTTGTAAAAACTCAAGATTAGTGGAACCTTAACAAGTTATTAAGGAAGTGGATGTATGATTGAGGTAAATCTGAACCACTATAACTCTTTGTATTCATTCTTCTTTACTCTACTCAATCTTCATCTTTCATCTTGATCTTCTTGTTGCTCAAAATTGTTAATTTATCATCACTACTTCAATCAACCAATTTGCCTCCCTCTTGGTTGGACAATAATTGGTATCAGAGGTAGTAATTTCATTAAACTTAATTGTGAAATTTGATCCAAAATGGTAACTATTCCACTAACAAACACCTCTACACATGGAAACCTAAATTCATTCTTTAGACCCTATTTCGATGGAACAAATTATTCTTATTGGAAACATAAGATGTATTTATTCCTAGACAGTAGAGGAATTGAGCTATGGGAATTTGTTGAAAATGAGTGGAAACCTCTTACTCATGAAGTTGATGGTGCCTAAGTTCCTCTTCCTAAATCACAATGGTTAAGTGCCAATATGAAATATTGGTTCAAGAACAATAAAGCAAGCTCTATCTCGATGAATTTAATATCAAGAGAAGAAGGTAGGAGAGTCAAACATCTCACTTGTGCACATTGCATTTGAAAACTCTTGAGAACTATCATGAGGGTACTACCTAAGTGAGGTTCACCAAGAAGCAAATGCATGTACATGAGTATGAGTTATTCATGATGAAACCCAACGAAAACATAACCGACATGACGAATCGCTTGCTTGCCATTGTCAATGAATTAAAGAAATATGGCAAGATATATGATCAAGGTGATGTTAATAGCAAAATCTTGAGAGCTCTTAGAGTAAGGAAGAGCTTTGAGTCAAAAGTTTCTTCTATTGAAGAGGCTCATGACCTTAGCACCTTGAGAACTGATGAAGTTGTGGAAAAACTACTCACTTTTAGACCACACAACGAAAAGGAAGAAGAACATGGTGAGAAAGAGAAAAGGAAAGTAATAGCTCTTAGGGCAATCAAAGAAGTTGAGAGCTCAAGTAATAAAGATAGTGACGATGAAGAAGAAATGGAAATGCTTTCAAAAAGAATAAGTGATTGGAAGAGAAAGAGAAGATTGCAAGCTAACAAAGGTACATTTTCTAAATCCTCCTTCAAAGATAAAGATAAAAATAATGAAGTGAAATGTTATGAATGTGGTAAATCTGGTCACATCAAATTGGATTGCTTCAAGTTGAAGAACAAAAAGAAGTGGGACAAGGAAAAGAAGAAATCACTCAAAGCTACATGAGATGATTATTCCTTAAGTGAAGAAGAAGAAGAAGAAGAAGAGGAGGAGGAGGAAGGAATCACTAATCTATGTCTCATAGCTATTGATGATGAAAATGACTCCAATAAGATAGGTACTCAATCCTTAAACTTGATTGCATATGATGATGATGTTAATGATGCTTTAAATGATAGTGATTTGATTGAACATATGAACATTAGAGTGGAAAAGTATTTTTATAAGATAAAATTTATAAGGATAAATGTTCTAATCTAGAAAAGGATTTTGTGTACTTGAAAAACTATACATTAGAATTAAAGACCTCAAATGAACAATTTTTGAAATCAATTGATGAAATGACTAAAAATTCATATAGCTTAGAAAATGTAATCAAGGAAAATAAAATTTTGAAGGATGAAATAAATGAGTTAAAAGAATCTATTTCAAAATTTCACAACGGAAAAGAGGCCTTAGATACATTGATTAACAATCAAAGGTCACCCTCTTTGAAACATACTTTAGGATTCAATGGCTCATCCATCACTACATCTAATGCACCAATATTTGTAAAAACATCTACAACTCAAACCTCTAATGTTGAATTTGTAAAGAACACTAATGCACAAAACAAACTTAAAAATCCTAAAAGGATTTCATTGGGTTCACAAGGCTCTAGAACTAAAGTTCCAAGAGCAAACCATGCATTTATGTATACAAGGTATGTACATAAACACAAAAATGCACAAAAACAATCTCATTTAATACACATTTGCAATTGTATACATGGTTCATTGAATTTCGATAGGAAAGTGTATAAGTATAGAACCTTGTATCAATGCATTCATTGTATGAAATTTGGACATAAGAGCACATTTTGCTATATTAGGAAGGCTCATCTAAAGTTAGTGGATCTCTCTACTACTAACGCCCAAGGACCCAACTTCATTTGGGTACCTAAAAGAAGATGAACATTTTGTAGGTGTGCCTATAATCCACTATCAATGAAAATTGTTGGCTTGTGGATAGTGGATGCTCAAGGCATATGACAGACAATGCAAAGTTTTTTACAACACTCACTTACAAGTATGGAGGCAATGTTACTTTTGAAAATAATGCTAAAGGTAAAATTATTGTTATTGGTTCTATTGGCATGCTTGGTAAGAATATGATTGAAAATGTGTGGCTTATTGATAGGTTGAAACATAATTTGTTTAGTGTAAATCAATTATGTGATAAAGGATATGATGTAAGTTTTAACTCTAAAGGATGCAAAGTTACCAATTCAAATAGTGAACTTATATTTAAAGGAGTTAGAATTGACAATACATATAAAATTGACTTACATTCCAATAATGCATTTGAATGTTTGATTACCATTAGTAATAATGCTTGGTTATGGCATAAAAGACTAGGACATGCTAGTACGGATCACTTACAATGCATTAGTAAAGAAGAACTAGTTGATGATCTCCCTAAAGTAAAATTTGATAAAGATAGGACTTATGATCCTTGTCAATTTGGTAAGCAACATAAAAGTTCATTCAAATCTAAAAATATTATAAGCACTTCTAGACCCTTAGAACTCATTCACTTGGATTTGTTTGGACCAAAAAGAGTTGCTAGCTTAGGTGGCAAGTTATATGCATTTATACTTATTGATGATTACTTAAAGTTTACATGGGTAAAGTTCTTAGCTCAAAAGAATGATGCCTTCAATCATTTTAAAGTATTTACAAAAAGAGTTTAAAATAAAAAAGGCTATGTAATCACATCTATTAGAAGTTATCATGGCCATGAGAACTTTGAAAATTTTTGCAATGAGTTTAGTATTTCACATAACTTTTTTGCTCTTAGAACACCATAACAAAATGGTGTGATTGAAAGGAAAAATGGAACATTGTTTGAAATGGCTAGGACAATGCTCAATGACTATGATTTACCATTTTACTTTTGGGCAAAAGCTGTTAATACTGCATGTTATATTTCAAATCATATTTATAAAATGCCTTTGATAAATAAAACTTCTTATGAGCTATGGAATGAAAGAATACCCAAAATTTCATACCTTAGAGTGTTTGGATGCAAATGCTTTTTATTGAATACCAAGGACAATCTTGGAAAATTCTTATCTAAATAGGATGAAAACATATTTTTAGGGTATTCATTATCTAGCAAAGCATATAGAATATTTAATAAGAGAACACTAGTAGTTGAAGAATCTATGCATGTTGTTTTTTATGAATCCTCTAAACTTGATCAAAGGAAAGGTAGTATTCTTGATGATTTTGTAGGTACATTTGAATAACAAGAAACAATTAATTTTTCAAAGAATAATCACATAAACAAGAAGAAGAGCCTCAAGAGCTACCCAAAGATGACAATACAAGAAGGATCATCCAAAAGAATTCATCATTAGTGATACATCAAAGGGAGTAACTACTAGATCCAAACTTAAATACTTAGATGTTAATATTGCTTTTATTTCTCAAATTGAGCCAAGGACCATTGAGGAGGCTCTTAGTGATGAATATTGGGTAATTGCTATGCAAGATGAACTCAATGAATTTGAGAGAAATAATGTGTAGGAACTTGTTCCTAGACCTAAAGACCATCCACTTATAGGATGTAAATGGGTATATAGGAATAAACTTGATAAAAATAGTCTCATCACTAGAAACCAAGCTAGATTGGTAGCCAAAGACTACAACCAAGAGGAAGGCATTGACTATGATGAGACATTTGCCCTCGTAGCTAGATTAGAAGCTATTAGAATATTACTTGCATTTGCATGTTACATGAATTTTAAACTTTTTTAAATGGATGCTAAAAATTATTTCTAAATGGGTTTATTAATGAGGAAGTTTATGTTGAATAACCTCCCAATTTTGAAGATTATAAATTTTCAAATCATATTTTTAAACTTACCAAAGCACTATATGTAACACCCTTATACTCTATATATATACAATACATATATCCCGTATATATAAAGTACATATATATATAATACTAAAGTGGTATGATAATTCACTATAAAATCACCTTATACAACATATTAATAGTTAAAATATAATTAAATAAATTTATAAGGGAAAAATCTCTGGAAAAATTTTGCCAAAATTTTGTCTACAATTTTAATATTTCCCAAAACAACAAACACACAACCTACATAAAAATTTTCACTCCCAAAATACATACATTTCTAATACTTCATAATTTTTTTAAACATATCTAAAAATTCTCAATAGTACCAATGTATATTGCAAATTCATATTTTAAGTAATAATACTTATTAAAATATCCACATATACACAATAACCTTTTCCCAAAACATGTCTAGTATACATATAATATTTTTATTATGTAAAATACACATTACACAGTACATAAACTATACAAGAATGCATCACTCTCTAAGTTGGTCTTGTGGCACCCACATCATCAAGTCTCAAACACACACCGGTTTACTCTGGTCTGCACTTTTAATACATGTGTGATACACATTACCAAGCTAAGTTTAAGAGTTTAGTGGTACATATCTAATAACCATAAACATATAATTCAAACTACTCAATTTTATAATACATCATGCACTATTTAATCAAACTTTCACCAACTTATAATATCCACTAGAATGCCACATTTGCGATGCTGGCCTCAAATACATAATTTGAGGGCATACAACACATTATGCCACCTCACAATCCACTATACTTAGCTGTAAACGTGACCCTAAAAAATTCTCATGGTTTTATAAACCATAGAACATAACACGACCACAACAATACACATATTCACACACACATTCACACATTGGGCCCAACCAGTTCCAGCACAATATCCAAGTTCCAGAAATATCAACTTAATCTATCTCGACACTGGGGCAAGTGTCACATAAATCACCCAAAAGGCCGCCCCCTATGCATACCAAGGCTAGTGTCACATATTTACCCATAGGCCGCCTCTATCGACACCGAGGGCAAGTGTCATATAAATTACCCATAGGCCGCCCTCTCTTGACACTAAAGGTAAGTGTCACATAATTCACCCGAAGGCCACCTCCTCAGTACAGTACCAATCTCGATATTCTGGAACATATCATTGTGCAAGGCATATATATAATACACATCACATCAACTCACATTTTCATATTTATCATATTATTCACATTTCCATATACATTTTATATTTTCATTTGTTTTCCACATATTTCTCGTGATCGAGTCACATTCACAATATGACTCACTCTACACATTTTTCACATTTCCATTACAAATATATAATCACATTACTTTATTATACTTCATGCATGTCATGATCAAACATCAATTTACATTGGGCAAATGCCCAATTTAACACTCATCACACAACTAAACAACATTGTATGAGTTATGTAAATTTCCACATTAAAAAATAACCATATATATATTATGCAAAATCACTTTTCATGAAATTTCTAGTTATTAAGATATGTACTATCCTCCTATTTACTCCAAAACCAATCCAACTCTTCATCCACCTATCACTTTCACCGAAGCCTTAAGCATTGACACTTGTACCCATTCTTCCTAGGTACACATAAACTACCCAAAAAGCACAATTATTCACTTATAATCACCTTCATGTTTAATTTCTATCAAACTACCATTATTCATACAATTATTACAAAAATCTCAACAAAATCCTATTTCCACCTCTTACTACTTTATCCAATCTTCAACCTACTCAAATTATTTCCAACATTTAACCTTAAAAATATTACTTACATACCAAAATAATTACAAATTAGCTCAATTCAATAATTATAAACATTTTCTTCAAAAATATTAATTTCACATACTTACTATCTTATTTAAACTTTAACATTTCAAATTCATTTATATCATTCTACCATAGAATCATCATTTATATATCAATATAACATCATTACAAACCATTTTAGCAATTATTGAAATCTCCTATAAAAACTCAAATTTCACATAACATGTCCATAACCCTAAAATTATCACTTTTGTACAAACTTGCCCATAATCAATTTCTAACTATAAAATCATTATATATATTTTAAAAAAACATTAAATCCATCCATTTCAATAATTATATGTACCCACACCAAAACCCTAATTTTTACATAACCACTCCATAACCCTAAATTTGTCAACTTTGTTCATTTAAACTAATTAAACAATAAATCATCACATAATCATCATTTTACCTCATTTACCATCTATTTAAACCATCAAACATACTTTTTCTCTCTAGCTATATCAAACATAATCATACCTATTCAAAATTTGTGTGGACAGATCGGTGTCAGGCGAGTTTTGAGCAGCTGAGGGAGATGTTGACTCAGGCTCCTGTCCTTACCCTGCCTGCGGAAGGTAAACTATATGTGATATACAGTAATGCTTCACATAGTGGTTTAGGTTGTATTCTGATGCAAGAGGGTAGAGTCATTGCTTATGCCTCTCGACAGTTGAAGTCACATGAGCTAAATTACTCAACGCATGATTTGGAATTATCAGCCATAGTTTTTGCCTTGATGATTTGGTGGCATTACTTATATAGGGAAAAGTGTTTCATTTATACGGATCATAAGAGTTTGAAATACCTGGGTGTTTAGAGAGAGCTGAATCTTCGACAGAGACGGTGGATAGAGTTGATTAAAGACTACGACTGTTTGATTGATTATCATCCCAGTAAGGTAAATTTTGTTGCTGATGCCTTGGTGCGTCACGCCTAATGCTGTTGCAATACTACAAGTGCACATGTCGCCCAAGTAATAAAGTAGTGAGTGAGTTATCGTTCCACTGAGGACAAGGCCAAGCACTAGTACAAATCTTAACTGTTGTTTAGAAAATTAATATTTTTGTGAAGTTTTGTAATGAAAGACAATTAACTTAAATAAATGAAAGCAAAGATAAATTGTGCGTTGTGTAAAAAGGATTGATGATAATGATACTATCCAGATATTGAATCCTCCTAGCCTCAATTACATCACATGATAGAGTTGAATTGGCATTCCTCTAACTTAGACTATAACCTCTCTCGAGTGAATTAATCCCTAATCACTAAGTAGAGTGCCGAAATCTCTTCTCAAACACAACTAAATAGATCTTGCATTAAGAACAAGGAACTATAAACCAAAGGATCTTGTAAGTCTATCTCTAGCACCCCAATAAATCCTCAACCCTTATGAGTAATCAATTCATATCAAGCTTTCTCAAGTCAATAATATGAAAATGGCAACCAATCAATAAGCATGCTATCATCAATTGGCAATAATCATTAAGCATCTTAAGAATAAAATAACTTCATCAATTAAAATCATTCAATCCATACAAATAAGCTAGGGTTCATCAATATCTAGATAGAGAATGATTTAGTTCATGTTCAATACACTTAATACAACAACAACAACAACAACAATAACATTAAAATACATAAAAGGAGAAAATAGAAAAACCCTTTTCAATGTAGCTTCTTGAATCTTCAGGAGCTGCCAATGGAAGATGCAGCTGGTGGAGAGGGTAGAAATGGAGGATGAAGATGAAGAGTTAAGGAAAGTGTCACTCCCTCCTTGCCCAAAATGTGTATGCCCAGCTTCCTCCTCTCAAACCTCTCTTCTCTGCCTCTGTTCTCTATTTTCTGCACAAAATCTCCAACCCTCTGCAGAAGCTCTCTTTCTTCTTCCTCTTCTTCTCATTTTATTTCCCTCCAAAGCTCCAAGCCCATGCTTTCCAACTCACACCAGCTCACACCACTCTCTCTTATTCCCCACTCTCTCTTTATTTTGTATTTCTTTTGGAAAAAGTAATTGGTTTGTCTCCCACTTGTCCCTCAATTTGTGCAGAAGAATTCAAGTTTTTATAGGGTGACACGGCCAAGCCATGAGTGGCTTGGCCGTGTCTCTTGTTTTGCTTTGGGACACGGCCAAGCTTGCTGGCCGTGTCACCTTCTGTCCCTCTTCCTTTCTTTCTTTTCTCTTTGTTTCATGAGGTGACACGGCCAAGCTCCTGGCCGTGTTACTTGGGTGTGTCACCTCCTGCTTGCCATTTGTTCCATTCTTCTCTTTGTTTCCATGGGTGACACGGCCAAGCTTGTGGCCGTGTCATGTGACACGGCCACTGGCTTGGGCGTGTCACTTGCCAGTGTCATCTTCTGCCTTCATTTTCTTCCTTCTTTGCTTGGTTCTTTGGTTTCTGTTCTTTGGGTGAGACACGACCAGTGGCTTGGCCATGTCTCTTGCCTGTGTCAGCCACTGTCTTGAGATTATTTTGAGGGACACGGTCAAGCTTGCTTTGGCTTGGCCATGTCTTGCTTGATTCATGCTTTTTCTTCATTGTTTTGATCATCCAAGGGAGTTTTTGCATTTTGACCTAAAACAAACACTTAAAACAAACTTTAAACCAAAATCAAATGAAACATTAACTAAAAACACATTAAAATCATACTAAAAACAAGTATAAATATACTCTTATCAAATACCCCACACTTAATTCCTTGCTTGTCCCCAAGAAAGGCTAAAATCAAAACAAACTAAACAAGATAAATTTTGTTAAGTTCAAGAGTTATAAAAATGTATCAAGACTTCCCTATCCCTAAATCCGCAATCAATATCAAATAAACAAAATCGATACCAATGCAATTAAGTGGCTTTTCATGCATAATCTATATTGTCACTCCCTCACCAACTCTTAAAAGTGTTTGATCAAGGTGGTGTTTACAATCATAACAATCAATGAAAGATTATTGTTATGGGCTTGCTTATCCATCAAATCTCTACCACTTAATTGCAATCAAGCATCAATCAAAAGATCTTTTATTGGGTTTTAATGGGGCTAAGATAAAGGCATGGCATTTAGGAAATATGAGCTAAATCATTAAGTTCAAGAGCACTTCAAGAATGAAGTAACCGATCATATATATAACCCAATTATCTCAAAACACCTTCCTCTTAACTACCCCTTGACATTGACAAAATTTTTCAAGGGAACTCACTTATTACATCTTGTAACATATTCCAACCCTTTTAACAAGAACAATAATTATTTGATTTCTTTTATTTGATTTTTTTTATTTTGCAATCTTAAACCTACTAAATTTAACCCCACACTTAATTTAACACAACACTTGGTCATAAACGCTCTTAAAATGCTCTTGACCTAATGAAAGGGTAAGAGTTAAAACAACAAGGTTCAAGCTAATGATGTTGTGAAAAAGAAAGAAAAGGAAAAACAAAATAGGCTCAAAATTGGCTAACTAAGGTTAAAAATAGGGTTGGTCTTTTTAAGCCAAAGTGGGTTCACCTAATTGCCCTAATCATCTTGATGCCAAATTGAAATTTTTATATAGTCTTAAAATGCATGTCAAAGCAAGTTCTAGCAAGTCATCAATCAAAGATGTTTTCCCACAAAAAGAATAATAAGTTGATGGCTCAATTTCTCACTAGGTTAAAGGCAATGCAAGGAAAATCCAACAAAATTAACAATAAGTATCAATTCTACTCAATTCTCACAATCATGCTTCAAAAATTCAAAGGTCATCAATAAGCAATATTTATATCAATTGAACTTTTCAAAATTCATTTATTCAAAGAAAACATGAAAAACATTAACTAAACTAACACAAAAAAAAATTAAAATTAAAAACACAAAACACAAAATTAAAAACACAAACACAATATGCACCCCACACTTAAAATTTCACATTGTCCTCAATGTGAGCATGCATAAACTAAAAGAGAGTTCAAATGAAACCTGATTTCCATCGCTCCCATATGCGATATGTAGGGCTCCTTCCACCCATAATGCAATTGGAGCCCAGAATTGAGAGGATGGACAACATGCAACTTTGAATTATGCCCAATGTGTTACAAAGCTTAGGTAGCATCCTTGGATGAGCAATTGGCCAATGAGAATATGTGAAAGTTGTCATGGGGTGATCCTCCAATGCTATAAGGACTTGGTAAGAATGTTTTTCAGTATGCAACATGTTTATATTCATTTTTCGTTCTTTCTCGCTCCCGAAAGTGGGAGGGATGATCATTTGTTGCATATTGTTCTCCCCAACTAAAACAAATTCCAAGATTTTTGGGGTCTTTTGAAGTTCAACCAAGTTTGGTTGAATCTCATTCTCATCCTCTTTCGCAATTTGAAGTTTCATCTCAACAGCCTCATCGTTTAATAGTAATTTGCTCTCCTCAATTTCTAGATTGGAAATATTAGGCTCTACTTCTAAGGTCGTGGCTACCTCAAGCTTATCTACACTATCTTCGCTATGGGGCATGTCATAGAATTCTGCAATATGCATACATTGTTTCTCTTCCTCCAGCATACATGGGAATGAAATTGGTGGCATAAAAGGATTTGGAGGTTCATGCAATTCTATCCAAGTTGATGCTTCTAAATTCTCCTCTTCCTTTGTTTGATTCAACTCCTCTATGTCGGATTGGACCTCCTCGCCATTTTCTTCTTGATTGGTCTCTGCATCAAAGAAATCACAAAAATTGTTATATATTACCTGTTCACTCCTCAAATTTGTGATTACCTGGGTTTGCTCCATTTGGCTAGGAGACTCCTCCTTTTGGTATTCTTGGGGTTGATGTGCCAGCTGCCTAGTTAGAGCGTCCAACCTCTTCTGTGTTTCTTGCAAAGATTCAAACCTCAACTTATCTTCCACTATGTATTGATCGCATTGAAATTTCTCGGTATCTTGAATGAAGGCATTCACTCTCTCCTCCAAAGTAAGTTTCTTAGGTTGATCTACATTTTGTGGGCTATTTTGAATGAATGCATTCAATCTTTCCTCCAAAGCGGGTTCCTTAAGGTGATCTTGATTCAGCGTGTGTTTTTGAATATAAGCATTTAACTTATCCTCCAATGTGGGTTCCTTAAGGTGGTCTTGGTTCGAAAATTGTTCTTGAAAGTAAGAACGTATTTGGCAAGGCTGAAAAAATTATTGAGGTGGAATGTATTGCTGGTTTTTCCAAGAAAAATTTGGGTGGCTTTCCCAACTTGGATTGTAAGAATTGGAATATGGATCATTACCACCCATCTGCTGGAAATTTTGGTATTGCTGGTGTAATATCCCAATGTGTGCCCTAGAAGTTTGGATATAATTGTTGTTTGTTTGAATTATGTGTATATGTTATGTTGATAAGAAAAGAAATTGAAAAGAGAATGTTTAGGTATTGTTTAAAAAGAAAAGTAATGTGTAGAGAGAAAGTGTATATGTTGGGTATATGGTAATATATATAACATATATGTTGGTCAAAATGAGGAGTCAAGGGAAGAAGATATTTTATTTGTGATATGTGAAATTACTTAAATGGGCATATAAGTGAAAGAAGCTAAGTTAAATGGATGAGGGCATTTAAGTAATTGCTTTGTTAGAATTGCTTGGTGGAGATTTAAAGAAGAAAAGAAGTTTGACTTATTTTTCATTTTCTTTTCTTCTCATGTGTGTGGCCGGCTACCAAAGGAAAGAGAGAGCAAGAGAGGTGTTCTAAATTCTAAAATCAAATTGAAGGAAGAAGCAAAGGATTAAGTTGGAGATTTGTGAAATTTCCTTAATTTTGGTAAGTACTCTCTTGTTTTCCTTTGTTATTTTGAAGTTGTGTTTGAGGTGAGTTATGATTTGTTGATATTATGATTTGGTGTGTTTGAGATGTGTTTATAAGTGTTGAAATTGAGTATAAGTTAAAAAGATTGAATTGGTGTTGGTTTTGGTTTGAAGATGGTAAGTTAAGTGGATGTTGATGTTGATTTTAGGGTTTTGAAATGGTAAGTGATTAAATGTATTGTTAATGTGAATATTGTGATGAATATGTAAAATAAGTGTTAATGACATTGATTATATCCATTTGAATGAGGTTATGTTGTGCATAATGTGTTTTAATTCAATAAAAAGAGACTTGGCCATGTTTAGGGTTTTCATTCATGAGAGACACGGCCAAACTAAAGAAGAGACACGGCCAAACTAAAGAATTTTTGGGAGACACGGCCAAGTTTAAGAAAATTTGGCCGTGTTGGATCAATTTTGGAGAGACACGGCCGTGTCCCTTGCCCGTGTCTGTTACTGGATTTTTGGTGTTGAGAGACACGGCCACAAGCTTGGCCGTGTCCCTTGAGTGTGTTAGCTACTGTGATTACTCTTTGCTCTTCTTGCATTGTTGAGATTGAACATACATTTGATGATAATGTTGATGCATATGATACAATATGAACAATGTTATGTTTTATACATTGTGAATCTTGTGAATGGTAATGTGTTATATGAATAATGTACTTTGTAATGTTATATCAATGATGCTATATGTAAAATGTGAAGGATATGATGAAGTAATTGATTATGTATACTATGAAATATTATAATATGAATCGAGACATGACATGATATGAGGCCATTGTGATTGGCTATGATAACTCAAATGTGATGTGAAGCCATTGTGATTGGCTATGATAACTTAAATGTGATGTGAAGCCATTGCGATTGGCTATGATAACTCAAATGTGATGTGAAGCCATTGTGATTGGCTATGATGATTCAATTGAGAATGAAATTGCTAAATGAATTGTGTGGCTAATGTGTTATTCCATTTTCAGAGTTTGTTGTTGGTGGCATGCCTAATATTGGTAACAATCTCTTGAAGTTAGGTTGGATTTAATCCTTGAAGCCTAATTGAGATGTTACAACCCTTGAAGCTAGGTTGGGTTGGTTCTTGAAGCCAAGTTGGGTTGATACTTAGCATGCTTTGTTCCCCTTGAAGCTTGGTTGAACCTAATCCTTGAAGCCTAGTTGGGTTTATGATAATGATGAATGTGATAACAAAACCAAAGCGTTAACTCGGAAAGATGGAATGGCATATTAGTGTGTTTTGGGCCCATGATTGTCTTTGTTTAATGTGATTCATGAATGGTATAATGATTGCCTTTGTTGGAAATGTGATTCATGATTGGTGAATTGTGAATAAAATAATGATATGAAGTATGATATGTAATGTGTGTATTGATATATTGATTGTGAGTATTAGTGATGGATTGTGGTTGGTGTTAATGAAATGTATATATGTATATATAATATATGAGATTAGTAGAGATATATGAAAGGTGTAATTAAAAAGGGAAACCATGATAACAAAATAATGGTACATGGAATTTGATATATCATTATATGTTAGAACTTCTGTAATGTATGTTTATATTATTTATTTGTACTACTAAGCTCTCGGGCTTAGCGCGGATGTGTAATCGTGCAGGTGACTAGGTGGAAGATATGAAGTCTTTTGTTATGCCACGAGAAGAGTAAGAGTTTATCGAGACCAACTAGAGGGTGATGCATACATGCATAATTTTTAATTATGATGTATTTCTGACAAGAGTGTATTTATATGTATAAATGAAGTTTTGATAAAGATAAGATTCTTATATATATGTAAGACCATTAAAAGTATAATGATTTTGTAAATGCTCTTTAAATTAATGTATTGTGGTTTAAACTCTGTTAAAGGTTTTTAAATTGTAACGAAAAGTGACATCCTTATACTTTATATACTTACTGTATGTATATCAGGTATATATATAGTACTTATATGGGGGTATCGGGGTGTTACAGCTGGCAATTTTGGTGGTCATATTCTTCCTCGTGCCATTCTTGGTATCGTTCGAAACTAAATGAACATATATTGGCACTATGTCCTGCATTGCCGTATGCTGCACATATCTCTTGGCTTGGCATAGATTGGTTCGTTAATTCCGCGAATTGCCATGCTACGTCAGAATTAAAATCTCTATCATAAACTCCCCCGTGCCTTGAAAACTGCATCTTTACAAAAGGCACTCAGTAATTTAAAGAAAAACAAACAAACAAATAAATTCAAACACAACAAACAAACAAATTTACAGAAAACAAACAAACGATTCAAAGAAAAACACACAAACAATTCAAAAAAAAAAACAAACATTCTTGATAAAAAAAATAAAACTAAATCAACAGTCTTAATTATATTACTAGTATTGAAACCATTATCCCCGGCAGCGGCTCCAAAAACTTGGTGCGTCGTTCCTTATGCTGTTGCAATACTGCAAGTGCACAGGTCGCCCAAGTAATAAAGTAGTGAGTGAGTTATCGTTCCACTGAGGACAAGGCCAAGCACTAGTGAAAATCTTAACTGTTGTTTAGCAAATTAATATTTTTGTGAAGTTTTGTAATGAAAGACAATTAACTTAAATAAATGAAAGCAAAGATAAATTGTGTGTTGTGTAAATAGGATTGATGATAATGATACTATCCAGATATTGAATCCCCCTAGCCTCAATTACATCACATGATAGAGTTGAATTGGCATTCCTCTAACTTAGACTAAAACCTCTCTCGAGTGAATTAATCCCTAATCACTAAGTAAAGTGTCGGAATCTCTTCTCAAACATAATTAAATAGATCTTGCATTAAGAACAAGGAACTATAAACCAAAGGATCTTGTAAGTCTATCTCTAGCACCCCAATCAATCCTCAACCCTTATGAGTAATCAATTCATATCAAGCTTTCTCAAGTCAATAATATGAAAATGGCAACCAATCAATAAGCATGCTATCATCAATTGGCAATAATCATTAAGTATCATAAGAATAAAACAACTTTATCAATTAAAATCATTCAATCCATACAAATAAGCTAAGGTTCATCAATATCTAGATAGAGAATGATTTAGTTCATGTTCAATACACTTAATACAACAACAACAATAACATTAAAATACATAAAAGGAGAAAATAGAAAAACCCCTTTCAATGTAGATTCTTGAATCTTCAGGAGCTGCCAATGGAAGATGCAGATGGTGGAGAGGGTAGCAATGGAGGATGAAGATGAATAGTCAAGGAAAGTGTCACTCCCTCCTTGCCCAAAACGTGTATGCCTAGCCTCCTCCTCTCAAACCTCTCTTCTCTGCCTCTTTTCTCTATTTTCTGCACAAAATCTCCAGCCCTCTGCAGAAGCTCTCTTTCTTCTTCATCTTCTTCTCATTTTATTTCCCTTCAAAGCTCCAAGCACATGCTTTCCAACTCACACCAGCTCACACCACTCTCTCTTGTTCCCCACTCTCTCTTTGTTTTGTATTTCTTTTGGCAAAAGTAATTGGTTTGTCTCCCACTTGTCCCTCAATTCGTGCAAAAGAATTCAAGTTTTTATAGGGTGACACGGCCAAGCCATGAGTGGCTTGTTCGTGTCTCTTGTTTTGCTTTGGGACACAGCCAAGCTTGCTGGTCGTGTGACCTTCTGTCCCTCTTCCTTTCTTTCTTTTCTCTTTATTTCATGAGGTGACACGGCCAAGCTCCTGGCCGTGTCATGTGACACGGCCAGTGGCTTGGTCGTGTCACTTGGGTTTGTCACCTCCTGCTTGCCATTTGTTCCATTCTTCTCTTTGTTTCCAAGGGTGACACGGCCAAGCTTATGGCCGTGTCATGTGACACGGCCACTGGCTTGGGTGTGTCACTTGCCAGTGTCATATTCTGCCTTCATTTTCTTTCTTCTTTGCTTGGTTCTTTGGTTTCTGTTCTTTGGGTGAGACACGGCCAGTGGCTTGGCCGTGTCTCCTGCCTGTGTCAGCCACTGTCTTGAGATTATTTTGAGGGACACGGCCAAGCTTGCTTTGGCTTGGCCATGTCTTGCTTGATTCATGCTTTTTCTTCATTGTTTTGATCATCCAAGGGAGTTTTTGCATTTTGACCTAAAACAAACACTTAAAACAAACTTTAAACCAAAATCAAATGAAACATTAACTAAAAACACATTAAAATCATACTAAAAACAAGTATAAATATACTCTTATCATGCCTTGAGTCGGAAGACTTTGGCATGTTTGACTGCTTATTCGCTCTCGTTGCTTGTTGAGTTGAGAGCATTGGATGCTAGATTTGAGTCTTGTGATGATGGTGCTTTGATGGCTTAGTTGCAATTGAGGTCGGTCTTGTTGGATCATATTAGGGAGGCTCAATTGGCAGATGAGAGAATCCAGAAAATTGTGTTGGTTTGTCAGAAGGGGGAGAGTCGAGACTTTTATGTGAGGGATGATGGCAGTCTATGGTACAGAGATAGGTTGTGTATTCCTGATGATGTAGAATTGAAAAGGATGATATTAGAGGAAACACATCAGTCATTTTATGCTATGCACCCTGGGAGTACCAAGATGTATCAGGACTTGAAGCGACATTATTGTTGGTCGGGTATGAAGAGGAACATAGCAGAGTTTGTATCCAGATGTCTCACTTGCTAGAGAGTGAAAGCTGAGCATCAGGTTTGTTCAAGGTTGCTCCAACCTTTATTAGTGCCAGAGTGGAAATGGGAGCGAGTGACAATGGATTTTGTAACTGGACTGCCTTTGACCTAGAAGAAGCATGATGCAATCTGGGTAATAGTTGATCGGATGATGAAGACAACTCATTTTCTTCTAGTTTAGATGGATTATTCTCTTAAGAGGTTGGATGAGCTATATATCAATGAGATAGTGAGGTTACATGAAGTTCCAGTTTCTTTGGTGTCGGATCGAGATCCTCGATTTACTTCGAGGTTTTGGAAGAGTTTGCATGATGCTTTGGATTTTTGGTTGCATTTTAGTACTGCTTTCCATCCTCAGACAGATGGGTAGTCAGAGAGAGTGATACAGATTCTAGAGGATATGTTGAGGAGCTATATCATTGATTTTACCGGGAATTGGGACAGATTTTTGCCACTGATTGAGTTTGCTTATAACAACAGTCATCGGTCCAATATTGGGATGGCTCCTTATGAGGCCTTGTATGGAAGGAGATGCAGGACACCTTTGTGTTGGGATGTGGTTGGAGAAGGTAAACTGGTCGGTCCCGATTTGATTAAGGAAATAGAAGAGAAAAAGAAGGTGATTCGGGATCATTTGAAAGAAGCTTCAAACCAACTGAAATCCTATTCAGATTTGAAGAGAAGAGACATAGAGTTCAGTGTGGGAGATAAAGTGTTTCTGAAGGTGTCTCTATGGAAGAAGATTCTGAGGTTTGATCGAAAAGGGAAGTTAAGTACTCGTTTCATAGGACCATATGAGGTGTTGGAGAGAGTTGGTCCAGTGGCTTATAGACTAGATTTGCTGCCTGAGTTGGATCGAATTCATAATGTCTTCCATGTCTCGATGCTTTGGAGATACAGGTCTGACCCATCTCATATTATATCAGTGGAGTATATTGAGATGAGTCCAGATTTGACTTATGAGGAGGAACTAGTGGTAATTTTGGCACGAGAGGTAAAAGAATTAAGGAATAAGAGGGTGCCACTTGTGAAAGTCCTTTGGAGGAATCATGCCACTGAGGAGGTGACATGGGAGAGTGAGCAGGCGATGCAGAATTAGTTTCCCCAATTGTTCCATACTTGAGAACATGTAATTTCGAGGATGAAATTTATTTTAGGGGGAGATAATTGTAATATTATAAATTTTTAAAAATTTCTAATTTTTGGAAATTTGATAAAATAAATTATAATTTAAATGGATAAAGTAAATTAATGGATGTAAATGAAAAATGAAGGGATTTTAAATATAAAAGGTGGAATATATATATGATATATATATACAACATATAAAAGTCAACAAAAAAGTTAACATTTTAAAAGAAAAGTCAAAAGTCAAAGTAAAAGGGTATTTTGGTAATTAAATCTTATAAAATTTAAAATTATTAAATTAATTCAAAAATAAATAATTTTTGAATGAAGGAGGAATTTTTGGACTTTTAATTTATTAAATAAATGATTAAATAATTAATTATTATAATATTATAAGATATATATATATATATGGTTTAAAATAAAAGATGAAAGGAAAGAGAAATTAAAAAGTTGTCTTCATTTCTTCTTCTTCATCATCAAGGCCTAACCACCATGAGAGCTTAGTCCAAGGATTTTGATTCTTTCATACTCCACAAATTGAAGGATTTAACAAGTTTAAAGTGGATTTTTGGTGATTTCTACCAAATTTGGTAAGTTTTCAACTCCTTTCTTTGAATTCCATGGAAATTTTGATTATGTGTGATTTTGGATTTTTAAGTAGTATGTTATAATTATTGGAATTGGTGTGTATGATGTTATTTTGGGTAGTTAATAATGATTTTAAGGTTGGATTGAAGAGATGATGGAGTTGGATAAAGAATGGTGAAGAGAGAGAATTTAGGGTTATGGATTTTTAGGGTTTGAGAAATCATGGTTTTTAATTGTGCAAATTGGTTCTAAATGAGTTGTTTTGGTGCATAAACAAGTATTTTAAAGTCAAATATTGGATTTGGTTGTGTTTGGTTAGATTTTGAGAATGGAAGTGGAGATTTAGGGTTTTGGAAAAGTGATTTTTCAAAGTTGTTGAATTGTTTGATTTTATTTGTTTAAACATGTTATTTAGTGTTAAAAGTGATGAATATAAGCTTGAAATGATTAATGGATTGTATTGGAATAGAAAACCTTCAATGGGGGGAAGGTTATGCCATTTTAGGGTTTTGTGTATAAGAGTGTGTTTTTGTAATATAAATGGTTTAAATGTATTAAAATATATTTTTAATAATATAAATAAACTTAAAACACTAATTTAAATGGAATAGAATGGAATTCTAATGTTAAAGTAAGGGAAGGCTAAATTTTTAGAATTTGTAGGGTTGATGTTTAATTATGGTTTAATATTGAAAATGCCATTAAATGTGATACTAAATGATTATTTACTATCACATTTGGTTTAGGCATCGAGGGAGGTTGATTTACTTCATCCAAGTGGTGAAGGGCAAGTTAGAAGGATAGGATTGAAGGTTGTTTTAAGCTTATTTTGGTTGTTATTTGAGTTAAGTACAAACTTTGAATACATTGGTTATGTTTGCTTGACATTTGGGCTTAACACATTTTGGTTGAAAAATGTGTTAAGCTACTTGATACATTGGTATTGGCTAGATTACATTATATGTGATTAATATGTGAATTATGCTGAAATACCCAAGGTAATTGGGTAATGTGGTATAATGTAATGAAATATGTGGAAACATAATGAAATGAATTGATATCGATATAAATGAGAAATATGAATAAATTGTGTTCCTAGTATGTTATTCAATTTTCAGAGTTCTGTGTTTGGCAGCATGCCTATGATTTGCCTATGGGCTAGACGCTGGGCGTCACTGTGAAAATATTTTTGAGGTGAAATGACCGGGTTGTAAGCCTCAAAAACAAGTTCTTGAAGCTAGGTTGGGTGAAATGACCGGGTCATAAGCTCAGACCTAGTTATTACATTGATATATTACCTACGGGCTAGACACATGGTGTCGTTATAGACCAAAATAATAACTCTGGAATTTGAATAGCATATTAGTTATCTTTGGGACCATGTTTGTGTTTGTTTTGTGAGAATTGTGTATTGTGAAATATTTGAAAAGCATGAGAAAATGGAATGATGTGATATCCATATGTATTGTGTATTGGCATTGCATTTGAGTTTTATTATTATCAAAGTTTGCATTACTAGGCTTTTAGCTTAGTGCAATTGTTTACATCGCACAGGTGACAGGGTAGATTCGGCTAAGTTGGAGAGTTCTTCTAGATCAGGTTGGGTCTAGACTTGTGTTTGTGCTTGTACAGTTGATATCAAGATCAGAAACACTGTCAGCAGAATGTATATATTTTATGTTATTGTATATTTTGGGTATTATGCATAGTATATTATGTTTTTGAATTTTATGTATTATAAACTATAAAGAATGTTTGGGTTAAGTTATTTGAAATGGGAGTGTAAATGTGTTCTAAATTATATATTTATATATATCTATATATAAATGTTTGAGAAACTTGGTGAAATTGAGGATTATGGTTGAGATGGTGATTTGAAATAATTTGGGAGTGTGTTCTTTTTGCAGGTTGTGTAATTGATAAATTTTGAGATGTCCAAATTACAGATAAAACTCTGGCAAATTTTTCCCAGAGATTTTCATATAAAATGTTTTTTTTTTTGGTTCCTATAACAAGTAAAGAATATTTATATACTATTTAATTTTATATATTTAGTGTTTGAAATTTTAAATCAGAAATGTGAAATTTTTTTTATTAAACCGGTCTGTGACATTTTTGTACCATACATGTGTATTTTACATATGCTGAAAATATGTATTGTATATATATAGGGTATAAGGGTGTTACACGAGTGCCATTAATCTATCTAAAAATTCAATTCAACACTCTAGGTCAAAATATATAGACATTAGAAATCATTTCTTAAGAGACAATGTTCAAAACAAAAATGTTGTCATAGAATTCATTAAAACTCAAAACCAACTTGCTGATATCTTTACAAAATCCATAAATGAAGAAAGGTTAAACTTCATAAAGCAATATTTAGGGATGATGGATGGAAACACCTTATTGTAGAAATTGAATTGCTTAAAAATCTTATTTTACATTATCTAAATTTCCCATTTGTATTTATTTTTTATCATAAATTAAAGCTTCTAATTAAAACACACAATTTCCCTAAAATTCTTAATTTTTGGATTTTTTCCGATCAGACCACATTACAATTCAACCGTACTTTTTTGAAAATCCTTTACTTTAAATTTTTTGTAAAAATATGACCATACCCTCAGCGGTACGATCGAAATATTTCAAAATTTTCTTACCATTGTGCCTAAAATTAAAATTTTGTTCGGTCCTACTATAGTTCGACCAGACTTTCTATGATTTTTTAAACTTTACCACCAGACTCACAGTAGTTTGACCAAACTTTTGCTTTAGATTTAAAATTTTATTGTCATTGAAACTCACTCAAAACATGCAAATTACTCCTCCAATAGCTATAAACAGCTAGTTTTTAATCAAATCACTATAAAATACCCCCCCCCCCCCCCCAAATATCAGTGTTTGCAACTTTTTATCAAATTCTAAACACTTAAACACTCAAAACACATAAAGTCTCTTAAAACTTCTTCTTTCCTTCATCTAGTTTCTCAATCAATCTTGATGGCTCCCAAAGAACATAAAAGACAAGAATCAAGAGTTGAAAAAGGAAAGAAAATTGTTGCCTCTTCTCAACAAGAACCACCAAGAAGAAGCCATAAGATAAGATTCAAAGATGATGAAGAAAGACAAAGGTATGCTATCCTTAAAGATAAAATTGTAGAGCCAAACCGTCTCTTCTCCACCCTTACTCTAGAATCTCTAGGGATTGAAAATGATGTTAGAGGTTGTCTCCAAACCTTAGGATGGGAGAAATTTATCTTCTTAGAGCATGATGACCTTGGTTGGGGATCCTTGACAAAGGAGTTTCTCACAACTTTGGTTGTTAGCAAAAAGAGCACCAACCCCTTAGGTTATTATGACATATCCTTTAGGTTCTTTAACCAAGAATATGATCTTACTTTAGAGGATGTTTCATCTATTTGGGGTTTCAATTAGAAGAAATTTCTCACATCTCAAGCACTGTCCTTACTCCTAAAGTTCAATTGGAATTTTGGAAAGAAATTTCCATTGAAACTTCACTTCACAAGCTATCCAATGCCAAAAACCTTAGGACTTTGACCTATTGGATGTTGCATAGGATTACCACCTATATAATAAGTGCTAGGGTCAAACCATTCAAACTAAAAATTCCTAATTGACACATTTTTACACATTAGGAAAACCAAATCTAAACTTATTCTTCTCTCCCCCCCCCCCCCCCCCCAAATAACACAAATTATTAAATATATTGGTGCACTTACACCAATAACAAAATCCATAAATATAGGCTATCTCAAATATGCCAAGTGTATTAGGAATGATGATGGGACATATATCTACCTTTTAGGAGCACTAGGTGCTAGAGCTCAACAAAGAAAAAGACCTAGGATTGTAGAAGAAGGTGAAGAGATATTTCAAATGAAATTTTTGTAAAACTTCTCCAAGATATTCATGGTCAAGTGAGCTCCCAAGGAACAAGAATTGATAGCCTTACCAACCAAATCTCTCATCTTCATCTTGACATTCAATAAATTCAAAAAGCTTTGGGCTTACCAAAATATTTTGATGATGAACCAAGATTATCTCCTTCAATCCATGGTTCCTCTCCCCATGAAGAAGTGGGTGAAGCTGATGTCTCTCACCTAAGGGAAGAAGAAGAGGAAGGGGATGAAGAAGAAGAAGAATGGGATGAAGAAAGTGATGCTGCTATCATTTCATTTTCAATGTTATTCTTGCGTTTGTTTAATGATTGCTTTTGAATGAATGCTTCGTCTTTAATGAATGCTTTTAAATTTGTTTAACTCCTTTCTCAATTATTTTTTCCTTTATCAAAGGGGGAGAAGTGAATTAAATCAATTTGAATAATTAAAGTTAACATTAAAAGACCAATTGAACACAAACTCAATTTACATGAAGCACATATTAAGGGGGGAGCAAATCAACTCAATTTTACTTAAACACACTTTGAATTCAATTTAATTCCCAAAGTAAAAAAATGGGGAGATTGTTAGCCAAACCCTTGGCATGATTATTCTATTTTTGATCTTAGGTAATCAAATTGAATAGAACTAACATTTGTATCATGTTACATTTTATAGGAAGATAAATTTTTGAAGAAATCTTGAAAGGTACGATCAGACCACACTGAAGATCGACCGGACTTTTCATTCTAACATGAATAAAATTTACATAAAAAGGTTCAGGTGGAAAGTACTCCCAAGATTTCACCATACCATTGGTAGTCCGCTCGGACCATGGATGAGTCTGACTGCCCTATTGGTTGTGATAAATGGAAATTCACATGATAAGTTTAATGGTCAAAAGTACTCCTATTTTTTTAAAATACCAGAGATGTCTGACCAGACCATCAAGAATTTTGACTAGACCTTTTAAGTAGAAATTGTCCAAAACATCCAATAAAGTTCATGACCAAAGGTACGCCCAAAAATTGAATGTACCCTCAGCAATCCGACCGGACCAGATGCAAGTTTGATCGGACTATTTAAATATTATTCAAATCAAAAGCAGTTATATCTCCACTCAGTTAGTGGATGACACATGGACCAACCGTTGAAGGAGCATTAGTCAAAATTTCAAAAAGTATGACCGAATTTTCATTATTCCATTCGAACTTAAGAAAGTACGATCAGACTGAGGCTCGTTCAACCATGAAAATGCTCTGAACAATAATTTAGTGGGAGATAAGAATCAAACATGTTGGCTCCTAGCCCAAATGGCTATTTAAAGACTTGACGGCTACAAATACCTCAAGAAACTTCATTTTTTGGGTAAGATTGTGATTGTAATTGCCAAACAAAACAACTTTCATTTCTTTGCATCAAAACTACATTTGTATTGATTGAGTGTTGGGTGTAAGCATTAAACACCATTGTAAGTTTGAGTGTGAGCTTGAAAATACTTAGGTTGTTAGAGTGAGCCTAGGAAAACTCTTGTAAGGGTTCTGAGGATTGATCTCAAACCATTGTAATAGTTGGGTGTGAGCTAGTGAAAACACCAAGTTAAAGTTAAACTTATAAAAACTCAAGACTAGTGGAACCTTAACAAGCTGTTAAGGAAGTGGACGTACGATTAAGGTAAATCTGAACCACTATAACTCTTTCTATTCTTTCTTCGATACTTGACTCAATCTTATTCTACATCTTCTTCATCTCTTGCTTTTAAATTTTAAATTTACCATCACTCTTCATATCAACCAATTCACCCCTCCCCTCTTAGTTGCTAATTTGGAACAACAAGAAGGTTAAAGTAATTTAAGATAGATTAAAACCAGCTTCAGACCGATAAACGTCCTACTCAAATTTGAAAAGGAAGGATATAGAGTTCAATATGGGTGATAAGGTGTTCTTGATGATGTCTCCTTGGGAGAGGATATTGAGGTTCGGTCAGAAGAGTAAGTTAAGTCATCGCTTCATCAGGCCATATGAGATACTAGAAAGAGTGAGACCAGTTGCTTATAAACTGGCTTTGCTGCTAGAGTTGGATAAGATACATAACGTCTTCCATGTCTCTATTTTTTAAAGGTATAGATCTGATCTATCTCACATACTGTCAGTAGAATCTATAGAGGTGAATTCATATCTGACCTATAAAGAGGAGCCAATGGCTATCTTGGTGTGAGAGGTAAAAGAATTGAAGAACAATAAGGTGCCATTAGTTAAAGTCTTATAATCACTCTACAGAAGAAGTGACATGGGAGAGCGAGGAGATCATGCGGAGTCAGTATCCTTAACTCTTCTAGAGCTAAATACTAATTAATTTTGATGATGAAATTATTTAAGGTGGAGAGAATTATACTGCCCCTAGTTTTATTAAATATAATTAAATACATTAATTGGAAGAGTTAAATGCATTGTAGAAGAAGAAAATAGCTAATGCATATGTGAAATATAAATGAAATATACATAATATGTAAATGTCAGTAAAAAATTGAAAAATCAGAAAGTAAAAAGGTAAAAAGTTAAAGTAAAAGGTAAAAAGTAAAAAAATCAAAATTAAAATATTTTTTGGTGGAAGAGGAAAATTTGGGATTTTTAATTATTAATTAATTAATTAATATGGTTAAGAGAAAGAAAAGAAAATAAAAAGACTGAAAAATCATCTCCTTCTTCCTCCAAGGTACTGTCCACCATATCTAGCCAAAGGGATGCTTTTTCTTCTTTCATACACCAAAACTCATTAAGATTTTTAAGAATTAAGGGAAGTTTTGAAGATTTTCCAAGTAATAGATAAGGTTTCTTTTAAATTTAAGAAGATTCTTTAAAAATTTTGATTATGTAAAATTTTAATTTTTAAAGGAGGCTTGGATAATTATTTAAATGGTATGGGTTGATGTTATTTTAAGTGGGAATGATGATTTTAAGGTTAGATGATAAATTTGAATGAGTCTGGTTGAAGTTTATGAGAAGAAGAAGGGAATTTAGGATTTTTTGTGGAAATTATAAAGAATTGAGGTAAATTATATTTAAATGGTTAAATTGTGTTAGAATATGATTCTAATGATATAATTAAACTTAAATTTTGTTTTAGAATTGGTTGGAATGGAATTTCAAAATTAAAGTGTATTAGGGCAAATGTTGAAAATTAAGTAGAAATGTAATAATTTAAGTCTGAGTAATAAAAATGAGTAGAATTATGTTTCTAATAGCTTATTTAAACTTACAGTTTGGGTAGAAGTTGAGTAAAGTCAAATTGTTCAATAAAAAAAGTGAAGGGCATTTGGTAAAAGTAAAGTTGGAATAAGAATATGGCTTGGATTTTAACATTTTAGATGTTAGTATATACTTTGATCGTCATTGTTTTAAATGCATTGTTTTTGACATAACACGTTGTATATGGATGAATGTGCTATGCTACTTGAACATTGATGTTTATATGTGATATGCATTATTTGAAGTAAAAATGTGTAATTTGCATAAATTATGATATGTTAAGCCATTATAGTAAGGCTATAAATAGTGATATATACAAAATGTAAAAAGTGTGAATTATACATTAAAATGTGAAAATTAGCCACATTTAGATTGTGACTAAGAATGATGTTGTATATGATTGAAAATCTAGAAAATGAATGTGAAATGTGAAAAAATGTGTAAAAAAGTGTAAATGTGAGGATAAAGTGTAATATGATGAATATATATTACATGTTGCCTTATATAGTATCTAATTCCAAAAAATTTTATTTGATATTATTTGGCATACCATACGCCTTTAGGCGAGACATGTTGGTGTCCTAGATATGATTATGCTATTGAGCGAGATATGCTAGTGTTATAGTTATAATTACACCTTCGGATGAGACACGCTAGTATCATTATTGTGGAAATAGGCCAAAGTAATATTTCTGGGATTAGATTACTATGTTGTCCCAAATTAGCAATCAAGAGGGGGTAAATTGGTTGATTAGAGTAATGATGATAAATTAACAATTTTGAGCAATAAGAAGATCAAGATGAAAGATGAAGATGGAAAAGAGTAGAGAATAATGAACACAAAAGATTTATAGTGGTTCGAATTTACCATAATCCTACATTTACTTCCTTAACAACTTGTTAAGATTCCACTAGTCTTGACTTTTTACAAGCTCAACTCTAACTTGGTGTTTTCGTAAGCTCACACCCAACTTTTACAAGGTTTGAGTCTATCCCGCATGACCCTTACAAGAGTTTTCCCAAGGCTCACTCTAAAACCTAAGTGTTTTAAAGCTAACACTCAACTTACAATGGTGTTTTTAATGCTCACACAACAACAACTAAGCCTTAGTCCCAAACAAGTTGGGGTCGGCTGTATGGATCCTCAACAAAATAAGCTCAAAAGACACCAAAAAAGATACTCCAGCCTTAGGCCCCTTCCAAGACACGAATTTTACGTCTCCATTCAAGTATGTCATTAATCAAATCCGCATCAAGATCTAAGGCACGTAAGTCTCTTGCTATCACCTCATTCCACATAGTTCTAGGTCTTCCATGACCTCTAGCCCCCTCAATCAACAAATTGTCACACTTACGGACCGCAGCATTAGGAGGTCTTCTTAAAACATGCCCATACCATCTAAGTCTTCCTTCCCTCACCTTATCTCCGACATCCGCTACTTGGACTTTTTGTCGAATATGAACATTCTTAATTTTGTCCAGTCTAGTATGTCCACACATCCATCTTAGCATCCTCATTTCTGCCACACTCATCTTATGCAAATGTTGTCCCGTTGGTGCCCAACACTCACTACCATAGAGCATCGCAGGTCTAACAACCGTCCTATAGAATTTACCTTTCACTTTCATAGGTATTTTCTTATCACATAGAACCCCAGTCGCACCCTTCCACTTCAACCACCCTACCTGTATTCTGTGAGCCACATCTTCATCTATACGGCCATCATTCTGGAACACCAAACCCAAATATTTGAACTGCTTGGTTTTATGAACCAAAAATCCAATTTAACCTCATGTTCCTACTTCTTCCTTAGACTGAACCCACAGTGCATATATTCCGTTTTACTCCTACTTAACTTAAAACCCTTGTCCTCGAGGGTTTTTCTCCACACTTCCAACTTACGGTTTACACCAGCACTAGTCTCATCAATTAAAATAATGTCATCAGCAAACAACATACACCAAGGAACATCGTCTTGTATGCTTCTGGTTAGCTCGTCCATAACCAGGGTAAATAAATATGGACTCATGGCCGAACCTTGATGCAATCCGGTAGTAATGGGAAAGCCTCAGTGTCTCCACCTGGTGTTTTCACACTAGTGGATGCATTCTCATACATGTCCTTGATGATGTTGATATATTTGCCGCTGACTCCTTTCCTCTTCATAACCCACCATAACACTTCTCTTGGTACTCTATCATAGGCTTTCTCCAAGTCAATAAATACCATGTGGAGATCTTTCTTCTTCTCTTGATATAATTCCATTAGTCTTCTTAGAAGAGAAATAGCCTCCATGGTAGATCTCCCTGGCATAAACCCAAACTGATTCTCCGAAACTCTTGTAAGCTTCCTCAATCTGTGTTCAATAATCCTTTCCCATAATTTCTTAATATGGCTCATAAGTTTGATACCCTGATAATTTGTACAGTATTAAATGTCTCCCTTATTTTTATATACGGGTACCAGGATACTCTTCCTCCAGGCATTCGGCATCTTACGTCCTTTCACAATAGCATTAAAGAGTTTAGTTAACCAGGCAACTCCTACCTCTCTAAGGTTCTTCCAAACCTCTATAGGAATACCATCCGGGCCACAAGCTTTACCAATTTTCATATACTTCAAGGCTTCTCTTACTTCACTATGCAAGATCCTCCTAGACCAGCTGATATAACAATTTGTTGCATGAAGACCTTGAAAATCTTGTTCATGTTCAGGGTTGAATAACTGCTCAAAATAAGCCTTCCACCTCTCCTTAATCTCAACATCTCCTGTCAACACCCGTTGATCTTCGTCCTTTATACATTTGACTTGGCTTAAATCTCTGCTTTTCCTTTCTCTCATCCTTGCAATCTTATAAATGCCCATTTCTCCCTCTTTAGCACCTAACTTTTGATAAATCCCTTCTAAGGCTCTTCCACCTCTCCTCCTCCTTTATCCGGGCTTGGGACCGGCTACGATACTCGCAGGCGGAGTTTTTTTTAATGCTCACACCCAACACTTAATTAATACAAATGTTAATTGTAATATAACAAATTGAAAGTAGTTTGTCTTGGCTATCACAATTACAATTACCCTCGAACAAGAGGTTTCTTTAGGTATTTATAGCATTAGGACTTGAACTAGCCGTTTTAAGTGATTTCCACATGTTTAGAACTTGTCTTCCACTAAATTGGTTGTTGAAACCTTGTGCGGTCGGACAATTCAAATATCTCTCTAATATCTAATTCCAACCGTAAAGATTTAGTATCCACTATGATCTTTTTAGCCCATGATCCTATGTCTTGCAGTCGCACATCCATTTGTGCGGTCGCACAACACAATGTTACCATTTGATTTGAATTTCTTCATCCATAGGTCTTCATTAATCCAAAGTATTTGGTGCTAAAGTTTTAATGTGTTGGACTTGTACGGTCGTACAACATTGTAGGGCAGTCGCACAATTGGTTGGGCATTAAGGAAGCACCACACGGACTGGCCGTTATCACTTCTGCCACTTTTAGGTTTTTTGGTCACTAAGTTATGCGGTCGCTCGAGGTATTATTGTGGTTGCATAATTGATAAGTGCATAATTGATGATATTTTACCCTTATTTCTTAATATGATTATTATCCAATTGAGTTTAATTTGTTTGTTCAAGTGCTTTTTAGGGTTAATTTCAGGAATTCTCTGTATTTTGAGACTTATGGTCATTTTGGAGGAATTACGGATGAAAGTAAAGGAAAAGAGCAAAAATTCTTCAAGTGACACACCCATGGACATGGGCGTGTCAATGGACGTGCCCTTGATATTGCCATACAAAAGCATTGACACGCCTAGTGACATGGGCGTGTCACCGAGAATGCCTATTGCAACGATTCACAGAAGTTGTGACATGCCCAGTGACATGGGCATGTCACTGGGCATGTCAGGCGAAAATATCTGCACTATAAAAGCTGAGCTGAAGCAGGAATTAGGGATCCAATTTTCATTCTTTACAACCTAGAGCCGACATTTAGAGCGAAAAAAGAGGGTTTTGAAGCTGAGATTGAAGGTGAAGAAACATCTTACACAAGATCTAAACCAAGATTCAAGGATTCAAGTGAAGAAATACAAATTATTCGCCATGGATTGTTTGGATTCTTTTACTTATTTCTCTTGTTCTGGTTTTCTGGTTTTGAACATGAACTAATTCATTCTCTATCTAGATATTGATGAATCCTAGCTTTATTGTATGGATTGAATAATTTTATTTAATTAAATCATTTGATGAAGTTGTTTTATTCTTATGATGCTTAATAATTTATTTCCAATTGATAATAGCATGCTTATTGATTGGTTGCAATTTTCATATTATTGACTTGAGAAAGCTTGATATAAATAGAATACTCATAAGGATTGAGGATTGATTGGAGTGCTAGAGATAGACTTACAAGATCCTTTGGTTTATGATTCTTTGTTCTGAATGCAAGATCTACTTAATTATGTTTGAGAAGAGATTCCAGCATTCTACTTAGTGATTAGGGATTAATTCACTTGAGAAAGATTTTAGTCTAATTTAGAGGAATGCCAATTCAACTCTATTATTCGATTTAACTGAATTGATTTTCATAAATATAATTGTGGCTAGGGGGATTCAGTATCTAGATAGTATTTTCATATCAATCCTTTTTGCATAACACTTAATCTCTCTTTACTTTAAGTTATTACGTTAATTGTCTTTAATTACAAAACTTCACAAAACTATTGATTTGCTAAACAACAATTAAAATTTGCACTAGTACTTGGCCTTGTCCCTAGTGGAACGATAACTCACTCACTACTTTATTACTTGAACTGTAACACACCTTCCCAACCTACATATGTAATCTGAGTAGAGGCGCCACACTAACCTAATGTTGCTACCAATTTTACTTAGTCAAATTTTAGTTCCGATTTTTTTTTAAAATTTTTGCCATAGTTTCGCCTAAAAATTGAGTCCCAAGTGTCGACAAAACCGATTTTTTTCTTATTTTTAAAAACCTTTTACACAAACCAATGCAAACAAAATCATTCTCAGTACACTCCCAATAAATCCCCCTTGTAACCTCAACTACAACCTGCAAAAAGGATTTACACTTCTAGTACAACATAAAATAAAGGTTTTGTGACAACCCCCATATTTAAATATTACACAGCGGAAGTTATAAAATATTTACATATTTACAAATTCATATACATCAAAACTCAAGTTTTACAACACATAAAATTTATACATGATTGGCAAGTCTGCTCTGATCTTTAAGCTCCCAAAATGGATTCTTCAAGGTCTACTCTCACTAGGTCTTGATGAACTCTCGGGTTCAACTCTATCCACTCTACTACCTGCGTGATTAAACACTATCGCGCTAAGCCAACGGCTTAGTAAGATAAAACATGCTAACAGTATGCTTTAATGAAATGCAATGCCACATATGTTATTGATAAGATCAACATCATAAATATAAAGTTAACCACACAATTATGCATTTCACAAATCATAGTCATATGAGCATACCACATTTCAACATCTTTTCACATTCAACATTAATCAATCATACTCCATAACCAACATCTCATTTCATTAAACTCATAACATTATTTAGGACATTCATATAACCTTGACACCTATGGGCCCAACAAGTATTTAATACGATATTCAGAGTTCAGAGTTACTGCTTTGGTTCATAGTCACAATAATCACGCCCGTAGGCAATGTATATACATGTATCTCTATCCATGGATAGTGTAACAGACCCAGTCTCTTGGATCATCAACTCAACACATATGAGGAGATCCTCAACCCGGCAAGACTGTTACAAATCATATATCTCATAGTGTAACAGACCCAGTCTCTTGGACCATCAACTCAACACCTATGAGGAGGTCCTCAACCCGGCAAGACTGTTACCTTTCATCATTTCTTAGGCATGCCACCCAAATCCAGAACTCTGAAACTGAATAACATATTAAACAAACAATTCATTTCCATTCTCAATTCTCATCACATTTAGGCAAACATGTCTTCTTTCTTTCAATTACATCATCTTAGCCAATAACAATGGCTTCACATTTCATTTCACAATATAACATCTCATTATTCAAGTATATATATATCTCATCCATGATCACATTATATCTCACATAGCATCATTCATAAATATCAACATTTCATTCCACATTACTCATGAAACACATTACCATTCACAATGCACAACATAACATTGTTCAATCTCAACAATGCAATTAGGGCAAAGAACAATTGATTATAACATTCATTGATTCAAGTGTGTTTAAAGTGTTTAGGGTTAGGTTTAAGGACCAACCTACCTTTGGAAAACCAAAGCAATGCAAGAAGAACAAAGAATTAAAACCCTAACCATAAATAGTACATTCTGGTTTTAAACTCCATTTTATCCTTATTTTGAAAAATTGTATAAAATAATCTACTTGACTAAAAATTCTAAAATTTTTACAGAATTTAGTTTTGTATCTTAAAAGCATCCCTTTAAAATTTCAGATCAAATTGAACACAAAATCTTGGTCAAATAGTTCACCTAACCAGACTGTCCCAATTGCCCTGCATCCTGGCAGCAGTTCTGAACTTTGTGAATTCCATAAATCAAATTCAATCAACGTGATTCCAAATTATTTTTCTCAAATACTAAACTCACTAAGCAACAACATATCCAAAATTCGATTGGATATGATTTTTCTACATTTTATTAAAAATCACGAAATATAGCTGTCCCAGTTAAGGTACCTGCTGGAACAGGTCTAATGAAAATAATCTTTCTAAACTCATAACCATTCCAAAATCGAATCAACATATTTTTCAGTCATTCTAGACTCATAGAGGCACAACATATCAAAAATTCACTTCAAGAACATTTTTCTAAAATTAATTAAAAATCATACAAGTCACAGCCTTTACTAATCCTAAAACAGAAACAATTTCACTAAACACCAATCTTACTCTTCCATCACCAACACCAACCCAACTTCTCATCTATCAAGCAAAATCAATACTTACAATCATACCATAAGCAAATTAATCATACCACTTCAAAAGAATTGAAGAAATTAGAGAAAAGATCTTACCTTAGTTAAAAACTTCTTAAATCAACACTTGAACACTTAATCTTTCTTCAATTTAAGCTTGAAATCATCAAAACCATCACTTGTCTCTTTCTTTCTCTTTGGCTATGGAGGGCCGGCCATCAACAAGAAGAAGAAGAAGAAATGATGAAGAAAACACAAGTCAAACCTTCTTTAAATATCCACCATATGATTTTATCCAAGCAATTACCAAAGTGCCCTTATTCACATAATTATCTTTTTGTCTTATATGTGCCCAATTAAGTAATTTACCAATCTCAAATAAATATCTTCTCTTGCATTGACCAAGCCTTTTGACCACTTTATATGTCATATATATTAACATATACACAACATATAAATTTGTCTCTAAACCCTATTTCTTCCCAAAATACATATACATATACTTTCTCTTCTCAATTTCTTTTCTCTTACAATTTAACACATATATTCAATCCAATATATAACAATAACAGCAACAACAATATGCAAAACTTCTAGGGCAAAAATGAGGATATTACAATTCTCCCCCTCTAAAAAGAAATTTCGTCCTCGAAAATTACCTGATATCAACTCTGAAATAGTTGAGGATATTGCTCTCGCATAGTTTGCTCACTTTCCCAGGTTGCTTCTTCTTTTGCATGATTCTTCCAAAGAATCTTCACCAATGGCACTTTCTTGTTCCTCAATTCTTTCACATCACGTGCCAAGATAGCAACTGGTTCTTCTTCAAATGTCAAATCTGGGCTCACTTCGATAGACTCAAATGGCAACACATGAGATGGATCTGACCTGTACCTCCTCAACATAGAAACATGGAATACATTATGAATACGATCCAACTCAGGTGGCAAAGCAAGTCGATATGCAACTGGCCCAACTCTTTCTAACACTTCATACGGCCCAATGAAACGAGGACTCAATTTTCCTTTCCGACCGAACCTCAAAATCTTCTTCCAAGGAGATACTTTCAAAAACACCTTATCTCCAACATCAAACTGAATGTCTCTCCTCTTCAGATCTGCATAAGACTTCTGTCGGTCTGAAGCTGCTTTTAACCTACCTCGGATCAACTTCACTTTTTCCTCAGTTTCTTGAATCAAATCAGGTCCAACCAACTTATTATCTCCAAGCTCATTCCAACAAAGAGGTGTCCTACACCGTCTGCCATACAATGCTTCAAACGGTGCCATACCAATGCTGGATTGGTGACTGTTGTTGTAAGCAAACTCCACAAGAGGTAAAAACCTATCCCAACTTCCAGAGAAATCGATGACACAGCTTCTCAACATGTCCTCAATAATCTGTATCACCCTCTCTGACTGTCCATCCGTCTGTGGATGAAAAGCAGTGCTGAAGTGCAGTCGAGAACCCAAAGCACTATGCAAACTCTTCCAAAATCTGGAAGTAAACCTGGGATCTCGATCAGACACTAAAGAAGTTGGAACACCATGCAGTTTCACAATCTCATGGATATACAGCTCAGCCAATCTCTCCAAAGAGTAATCCATTCGAACCGGAAGGAAATGAGTTGTCTTAGTCAATCTATCCACAATCACCCATATAGCATCATGCTTCTTTTGTGTCAATGGCAAACCAGACACAAAATCCATTGTCACTCTTTCCCACTTCCATTCTGGCACTAACAATGGTTGAAGCAACCCGGTTGGAACTTGATGCTCTGCTTTAACCTTCTGACAAGTGAGACATTTCGATACAAAATCTGCAATGTCTCTCTTCAAACCAATCCACCAATAATGCTGTCTCAAATCATGATACATCTTCGTATTACCCGGATGCATAGCAAACATTGACTGATGAGCTTCTTCCAAAATGACCCTTTTCAAATCAGCATCATTGGGTACACACAATCGGTTCTTAAACCAGAGACTCCCATCGCTCTTCACAATAAAATCTCTACCCTTTCCACTCTGACAATCTGAAACAATCTTCTGTATCTTCTTATCAGCCAACTGAGCTTCTTTGATCTGATCTAACAAAATCGGCTTTAATTGCAACTGTGCCAATAATGCACCATCAACACAAGGTACAAAACTGGCATGCAATGCTCTCAACTCAACAAGCAACGAGAGCGAGTAAACTGTTAAACCAGCTAAAGACTTCCGACTTAAGGCATCTGCAACAACATTTGCTTTACCTGGATGATAGTCAATCAAACAGTCGTAGTCTTTAATCAACTCCAACCATCTCCTCTGACGAAGATTGAGTTCTTTCTGGACACCCAAATACTTCAAACTCTTGTGATCAGTGTAGATGAAACATTTCTCCCCAAACAGATAGTGGCGCCAAATCTTCAATGCAAACACAATGGCAGCCAATTCCAAATCATGGGTTGGATAGTTAAGCTCATGCGGTTTCAACTGTCGAGATGCATAAGCTATAACTTTACCTTCTTGCATCAATACACACCCCAAACCTCTATGTGAAGCATCACTGTAGATCACATAAGGTTTACCTTCAACAGGTAAAGTAAGAACAGGCGCTTGAGTTAACAATTCTCTCAACTGCTCAAAACTCGCCTGACACTGATCCGTCCACACAAATCTCACTCCCTTACGAAGCAATCTGGTGAGTGGAGTAGCTATCAAAGAAAACCCTTTCACAAACCGCCTGTAATAGCCTGCCAAACCCAGAAAACTTCTAATCTCAGTCACAGACTTGGGTGGACTCCAATTCAATATAGCTTCAACTTTGCTCGGATCAACTCTAATACCCTCTGCTGAAACTATATGTCCAAGAAAAGCTACTTGATCCAACCAGAACTCACATTTCGACAATTTGGCAAATAACTGCTTTTCTCTCAAAATCTGCAACACAATCCGCAGATGCATATCATGTTCCTCTTCATTCCGCGAATACACCAGTATATCATCAATGAAGACCACTACAAACTGATCCAAATAGGGCCTAAACACCCTATTCATCAAATCCATGAAGGCTGCAGGTGCATTTGTCAGACCAAAAGGCATAACTAAAAATTCATAATGCCCATACCTGGTCCGAAAGGCGGTCTTAGGAACATCTTCAGCTTTGACTCTCAACTGATGATACCCAGATCTCAAATCAATTTTGGAGAACACTGACGCTCCCTTCAACTGATCAAAGAGATCATCGATTCTAGGCAAAGGATATTTATTTTTAATAGTCACCTTATTCAATTGCCTATAATCGATACACAACCTCATAGTACCATCTTTCTTTTTCACAAATAGAACAGGAGCTCCCCAAGGAGAAACACTGGGGCGAATAAATCCTTTGTCCAACAACTCCTGTAATTGCACTTTCAACTCCCTCAATTCTGCTAGTGCCATTCTATAAGGAGTAATAGAGATAGGAGTTGTACCAGGCAACAATTCAATACCGAACTCCACCTCTCTCTCAGGAGGTAACCCTGGCAACTCCTCTGGAAACACATCTGGGAACTCTGCAACTGTGGCAATGCTATCAATGGGAGAACTTCTTACTCTAGTATCTACCACATGAGCAAGATAGGCTTCACATCCCTTTCTAATCAACCTCCTGGCTGCAACAGCTGAAACAAATAAGGAGGCTAGCTGTTCCTGCTCATTAGATACTATCACCTCTCTACCATCAACAGTTTTCAAAGAAACAATTTTCTTCTTACAATCTACCACAGCACCATGTCGAGATAGCCAATCCATACCTAAGATCACATCATATTCCTTAAATGGCATCTCAATCAAATCCCCTAAGAACTCCTCACCCTGCACCACTACTGCACTATCTCTATGCACCTTACTCACAACCACACTATGCCCTAACGGATTTGTCACCAACACATCAAATCCTAGGGACTCAGCATGCAAATCAGATACAAGCAAAACAGATGCACTAATATATGAATGCGTGGAACCCGGATCAATCAAAGCAAGTACTGGAGTATTAAATAAAGAAAAAGTACCAGCTATGACTGCCGATGTATCTGGCTGCCTCTGCATAACATACATCCTCTGGGAAGATCTAACCTCCTCTGGTCTACCCTCCCTGGATGTAGCACCTCCTCTAGAACTGAATCCTAGTCTACCTCCCCGGCTGGCACCTCTGCCTCCTCTACCTCCCCTCACACTAGCTTGAGAAGCAGCAGAATCCACTGGCATCTGCTCCTGCCTCTCAGGACAGTCTCTCACAAAGTGGTCAGGTGATCCACACCTGAAGCATACCCCTGATCTACTATGCCTCCAACAAACGCCCCCATGTCTTCCACCACACTGGTTACACACAGGTAAGGTGGATCTCTGAACTCCAGGAGTAGGAGCACTCGCTACTGAAGCTGCAGGTCTAAATCTCTGCCTCTGGAACTGCACTGACCTACCCGCTGGTCTCTGGCTCCTACTACTCCGAGGAACAAAACTTCCTCTACCCCTCTTTGCAGAAGAAGACCCTGCCTCAAACTGGGGCCTCCTAACCCTAACCTCTTCCTCTGAAGCAGCTGCAATAACTTGAGCTCGCTCTACACTTCGAGCTGCTGCCACAAGCTGTGAGAAATCCTGATATCTGGATCCAGCCACTAAGCACATGATCGAGGGTCTCAATCCCTCCTCAAATCGCCGACATCTATCAATCTCATCAGCAATGATACCCCCAGCATACTGACTCAGTCGAATAAACTCAACTTCATATTCAGTTACGGTCCGATGATCTTGCTTCAAATCTAGAAACTCTCTTTTCTTCCCATCTTTATACTCCCTAGGAGTATACTTCAACTCAAATTCCCTCAGAAAATCAGTGTAAGACAGTGTTGGAGGATCATCCATAGAATGGGGCACTGTCTTCCACCAGTCGTAGGCATCCTTCTGTAGCAAAGATCTTGCATAGTCAAACTTCTCCTCTGAAGTGGCTTGCAACTGCACAAATACCCTCTGAACTCTATCAAGCCACTGTTCTGCTACAGCCGGATCAACTGTACCAAAGAAATCCTCTGCTCCATATTTCCTTAGCTTATCATAGTGCCTTACTGGTACTGAAGGCTGAGGGGGTGGTGGCGGTGGCTGTGGTTGCACAGGTGCTTGTCTCATAGCTTCCATCATAGGCCTAAACCAGGCTGGTGGAACCTCCTCCCCAGCTGGTCTACCCGACACCGAAGCAGGTGCCTCCTCAACACTATCAACTCTAGCTCCCTCAGCAGGAGCAATACTCTCGGCACTACCCTCAATCGACTGACGAGAGTGAGAATCCATCACAACCTAAGTCTGCAAACACAACAGAATACCTCTTATTAAAGATCAGAGACTGCCAATCCCAAACATGTATTTTTGTTCGAAAACTCACTTTTTAAGTAAAAATAGTCTTTTTCTTACATTTTACCTAGGTTGAGAATCTCAAACCTAGGCTCTGATACCAAAACAATTGTAACACACCTTCCCAACCTACATATGTAAGCTGAGTAGAGGCGCCACACTAACCTAATGTTGCTACCAATTTTACTTAGTCAAATTTTAGTTCCGATTTTTTTAAAAAATTTTTGCCATAGTTTCGCCTAAAAATTGAGTCCCAAGTGTCGACAAAACCGATTTTTTTCTTATTTTTAAAAACCTTTTACACAAACCAATGCAAACAAAATCATTCTCAGTACACTCCCAATAAATCCCCCTTGTAACCTCAACTACAACCTGCAAAAAGGATTTACACTTCTAGTACAACATAAAATAAAGGTTTTGTGACAACCCCCATATTTAAATATTACACAGCGGAAGTTATAAAATATTTACATATTTACAAATTCATATACATCAAAACTCAAGTTTTACAACACATAAAATTTATACATGATTGGCAAGTCTGCTCTGATCTTTAAGCTCCCAAAATGGATTCTTCAAGGTCTACTCTCACTAGGTCTTGATGAACTCTCGGGTTCAACTCTATCCACTCTACTACCTGCGCGATTAAACACTATCGCGCTAAGCCAACGGCTTAGTAAGATAAAACATGCTAACAGTATGCTTTAATGAAATGCAATGCCACATATGTTATTGATAAGATCAACATCATAAATATAAAGTTAACCACACAATTATGCATTTCACAAATCATAGTCATATGAGTATACCACATTTCAACATCTTTTCACATTCAACATTAATCAATCATACTCCATAACCAACATCTCATTTCATTAAACTCATAACATTATTTAGGACATTCATATAACCTTGACACCTATGGGCCCAACAAGTATTTAATACGATATTCAGAGTTCAGAGTTACTGCTTTGGTTCAAAGTCACAATAATCACGCCCGTAGGCAATGTATATACATGTATCTCTATCCATGGATAGTGTAACAGACCCAGTCTCTTGGATCATCAACTCAACACATATGAGGAGATCCTCAACCCGGCAAGACTGTTACAAATCATATATCTCATAGTGTAACAGACCCAGTCTCTTGGACCATCAACTCAACACCTATGAGGAGGTCCTCAACCCGGCAAGACTGTTACCTTTCATCATTTCTTAGGCATGCCACCCAAATCCAGAACTCTGAAACTGAATAACATATTAAAAAAACAATTCATTTCCATTCTCAATTCTCATCACATTTAGGCAAACATGTCTTCTTTCTTTCAATTACATCATCTTAGCCAATAACAATGGCTTCACATTTCATTTCACAATATAACATCTCATTATTCAAGTATATATATATCTCATCCATGATTACATTATATCTCACATAGCATCATTCATAAATATCAACATTTCATTCCACATTACTCATGAAACACATTACCATTCACAATGCACAACACAACATTGTTCAATCTCAACAATGCAATTAGGGCAAAGAACAATTGATTATAACATTCATTGATTCAAGTGTGTTTAAAGTGTTTAGGGTTAGGTTTAAGGACCAACCTACCTTTGGAAAACCAAAGCAATGCAAGAAGAACAAAGAATTAAAACCCTAACCATAAATAGTACATTCTGGTTTTAAACTCCATTTTATCCTTATTTTGAAAAATTGTATAAAATAATCTACTTGACTAAAAATTCTAAAATTTTTACAGAATTTAGTTTTGTATCTTAAAATTATCCCTTTAAAATTTCAGATCAAATTGAACACAAAATCTTGGTCAAATAGTTCACCTAACCAGACTGCCCCAATTGCCCTGCATCCTGGCAGCAGTTCTGAACTTTGTGAATTCCATAAATCAAATTCAATCAACGTGATTCCAAATTATTTTTCTCAAATACTAAACTCACTAAGAAACAACATATCAAAAATTCGATTGGATATGATTTTTCTACATTTTATTAAAAATCACGAAATATAGCTGTCCCAGTTAAGGTACCTGCTGGAACAGGTCTAATGAAAATAATCTTTCTAAACTCATAACCATTCCAAAATCGAATCAACATATTTTTCAGTCATTCTAGACTCATAGAGGCACAACATATCAAAAATTCACTTCAAGAACATTTTTCTAAAATTAATTAAAAATCATACAAGTCACAGCCTTTACTAATCCTAAAACAGAAACAATTTCACTAAACACCAATCTTACTCTTCCATCACCAACACCAACCCAACTTCTCATCTATCAAGCAAAATCAATACTTACAATCATACCATAAGCAACTTAATCATACCACTTCAAAAGAATTGAAGAAATTAGAGAAAAGATCTTACCTTAGTTAAAAACTTCTTAAATCAACACTTGAACACTTAATCTTTCTTCAATTTAAGCTTGAAATCATCAAAACCATCACTTGTCTCTTTCTTTCTCTTTGGCTATGGAGGGCCGGCCATCAACAAGAAGAAGAAGAAGAAATGATGAAGAAAACACAAGTCAAACCTTCTTTAAATATCCACCATATGATTTTATCCAAGCAATTACCAAAGTGCCCTTATTCACATAATTATCTTTTTGTCTTATATGTGCCCAATTAAGTAATTTACCAATCTCAAATAAATATCTTCTCTTGCATTGACCAAGCCTTTTGACCACTTTATATGTCATATATATTAACATATACACAACATATAAATTTGTCTCTAAACCCTATTTCTTCCCAAAATACATATACATATACTTTCTCTTCTCAATTTCTTTTCTCTTACAATTTAACACATATATTCAATCCAATATATAACAATAACAGCAACAACAATATGCAAAACTTCTAGGGCAAAAATGAGGATATTACATGAACGACCCATGCACTTGCGGTATTGCAATAGCATGAATTCGCACCATCAAGTTTTTGGCTCTGCTGCTGGGGACAACGGTTTTCAATATTAGTAATATAATCAAGACTGTTGATTTAGTTTTTATTTTATTTTATTTTAACATAAGTTCTTGCTTTTTGACTGTCATTCTAGGTACTTCTTCCCATTTATGACTTGAGCTATCTCTTCCCAACTCCTTTAATTATATCAAGAGTTAGAGAGAACACTGAGGAGAAAGCGAAAGGAAGAAGAGGAAACAGTTCTAGCAGAGAGGGAACCAAACTTTGAAGATCTCATCTTAGAAGAAGAACTAGAAATAATGACAGAAAATGAGCCAAGGACAATGCAAGAGTTTGCCAGGCCTACTCTTAATGGGGCTGAATCAAGCATACAGAGACCAGTGGTTGCTGGAAATAAATTCAAGATAAAGACAAATGTCATTCAAATGGTGCAGCAGACTTGTCAGTTTGATGGGTTCCCAGACAAAGATCCTAATGCACACATTGAGACTTTTTTGGAAATTTGTGACACATTCAAGATATAGAATATCTCTGAAGATGCAATTAGGCTGAGGTTGTTCCCATTCACACTCAGAGATCGACCAAAGAAGTGGCTGAAGTCTTTCACCCCAAACACTTTCACTACATGGGGCTAATTAGCAGAAAAATTCCTACAGAAGTATTTTCCACCGTCCAAGACTGCCAAGTTGAGGAATGATATTTCATATTTTCTCCAGCTAGACGGTGAAACTCTTTATGATCCTTAGGAAAGATTCAAAGACTTATTGAGAAGATGTCCTCACCATGGGCTTTCGTTCTGGCTTCATATTCAAACTTTCTACAATGGATTGAATTATGCAAGTAAACAGTCCATCAATGCAGCTGGCGGAGGTACCATAAATAATAAAACACCTAAATAAGCAAAGGATTTGATTGAAGACATGGCCCTTACAAATTATCAGTGGCAAACCCAAATGGAACAAGGGAAATTAAGGGTTGCTTGTTCACATCAATTGGATCCCATAGTTGCTTTGACAACACAGTTAGAAGCACTGAACAAAAAGATTGTTTCTTTAGCTTCTTCTTCTTCGGGAAAAGTAATGCAGGTGATGTCTTGTGAATGGTGTGAGGGTGGACATCAAAGTTAAGATTGCCAAAGTGGAAATATGTTTACTAAGCAAGAGCAAGTAGATTATGTTGGAAATATGCCAAGGCAACATCAGAATAACCCCTATAGCAACACGTATAATCCAGGATGGAGAAATCATTCTAATTTCTCATGGAATAACCAGAATAATCCAAGACCTCCACCTGGATTCCAGTAGCCTCAACATCAACAAGTTGTCCCTCCAAGAAAGAGTAATTTAGAGGACATGATGGAGAAATTTATAGCAGCTTCTGAAACCACCCTTAGAAATTAGCAAGCCTCTATTCATAATTTGGAGAATCAAGTGGGGCAAATTGCCAAGCTACTTAGTGAGAGACCACAAGGGAGTTTACCTAGCAAATCCTAAAGAACAGCTTAAGGCAATTATACTAAGGAGTAGAAAAGAGATCAAGGGCAATGTGGTTGAGAAAAGAGAAGAAGTGGCAGAGAAAGGGGCTGAAGTACAAGAAAAAAAAAAGAAGACGATCCTACTGTCACTTCGGGAGAGAAAGCTGCAATGGAAAGTGAGAAAGAGAACCAGCCACATGAAAGTAGCCCCATAATGATGGAATACCGACCAAGAGTACCATATTCGGCAAGGTTGAATAAGGACAAGAATGATACTCAGTTCGGTAAGTTTCTTAAACTTTTTAAACAATTGCACATTAATATTCCATTTGCTGAAGCTTTGTCACAAATGCCTAAATATGCTAAATTTTTGAAAGATATCCTTTCTAACAAAAGGAAACTTGAGGAAGTGCCTTTAGTACATTTGTCTGAAAAGAGTTCGGCAATTTTGCAAAAGAGGTTGCCTAAGAAGTTAAAAGACCCAGGTAGTTTTACCATTCCATGTTTGATAGGTAACCTTGAGGTTAAAAGTGCATTGGCTGATTTGGGGGCTAGCATAAGTGTTATGCCCTACAAAATATTTAAAGAGTTAGGCACTGGTAAACCTAAACTAACACTTATGACTATCCAACTTGCTGATAAGTCAGTAGTCCACCCTCGTGGCATTATAGAATATGTGTTGGTAAAAGTCGAGAATTTCATTTTTCCCAATGATTTTGTTGTCATCGATATCGATGAGGATGCGGATGTTTCACTTATTCTTTGTAGGCCATTTTTAAATACAGCCCGTGCCCTTATTGATGTTCATGACGGCATATTAACTTTGCGAGTGGGTAGTGAAAAAGTTATTTTTAAAATACATGATGCTATGAAACACTCACTTTCACTTGATGAGGTGGATTCATGCCATGATATTATTGAGCATGAAATCGTCAATTGTGTTACTAACATTGTTTCCAAGGATCCCCTTGTGTTTATTGCAAGAAAATGTTGAGGATCGAGAAGCAATAGAGCAGCTTACTCTTCTTGAAGCAAGCAAATCATTCAAATGTCGGGCATATGAAACTATTGAGATGCCAAAGGAAGAAAAGTCAAAACCATCGGTGATTGATCCATCCAACTTGGAACTTAAGCTCCTTCCAGATCACCTTGAGTATGGATTTCTGGCGAAGAAAAAGAAATTGCCAATAATTCTGAGTTCCCACCTATCTTCTGAGCAGAAGGTAAAGCTCATCCAGTTGTTGCAGAAGCATAAGAAAGTGATAGCTTGGAAGATAGCAGACATCAAGGGTATCAGTCCATCCTATTACACTCACAAGATACTGATGGAGGTTGAATTCAAGCCAATAGTATAACCACAACGGAGACTGAACCCAAAGATGAAGGATGTAGTGAAGGCTGAAGTGATATAACTACTTGATGCAAGAATTATATATCCGATCTCGGATAGCTCTTGGGTGAGCCCAGTTTAGGTAGTACCAAAGAAAGGAGGGATGACGGTGGTCCCCAATGAAAATGATGAGCTGATTCCAACAAGAACAGTTATCGGTTGGAGGGTTTGCATCGACTACCAAAAATTGAATGATGCAACTAGGAAGGACCATTTTCCTTTGCCCTTCATTGATCAGATGTTGGAGAGGTTATCCGAGCATGAGTATTACTGCTTTTTGGATGGTCTTTCAAGCTATTTTCAAATTTCTATTACCTTGGAAGACCAAGAGAAAACTACATTCACCTGCCCATATGGGACATTCGCATATCGAAGGATGCCATTCAGGTTATGCAATGCACCTGTGAATTTTTAGAGATGCATGGTGGCAATCTTTGATGAGCTTATTGAGGATATTATGGAGGTGTTTATGGATGATTTCTCGGTCTATGGCAGCTCATTTGAAAAATGTTTGGAAAATCTTGAAAGAGTCTTGATTAGATATGAGGAAATGAACCTGATGCTTTGTAACACCCCCACATCCAATACACACACACTACAAACACCACAATGTAGTATACGTGCACTGAACATAGGGACGCTACGGATTTTCTTAACATTCAAAAACATTTTATATAATACCATCATCTTTCTCAATATACATTATAGATAATAAGTAATCAATTTGTAATATAAAACAAAATAGATATATATATATACATATACTTAATACGCAGCGGAATTTAGAAACTATTTACATATAGGAAAACATTTGAATTTTTATATTTACCAATATACATATATTCACATTATAGACAATATTTTACAAAATATTAAAAGAGTTATACATGATTGACAAATCTTCTCTGATCTTTAAGTCCCAAAATCAACTCTTCACTGTCTACTCTCACTCGGTCTCGAAGAGCTCTCGGGTTCAACTCTATCACCTGCGCGATCAACACTATCGCGCTAAGCCAAGGGCTTAGTAAGACAAATCATGCTAATATTATGCTTTAGTGCAATGCAATGCCAATTCTTAATCCATATTATGCATGTAACATCATATATGCAAAGCTAACAACATACCTTTACATTTCATAATCAAACATATGTAGACTTATCACATTTCAACATATTTTCATATGCCTCATTAGTTATTCATTAGACCATTCATGACTTACATTAAACATAGACAAGCATGGGCCCAAGACACACTAATATGCCATTCAATTTTCAGAGTTAATGCTTTGGTTTTGTTATCACATTTATCAATATCATATACCCAACTAGGCTTCAAGGATTAGGTTCAACCAAGCTTCAAGGGGAGCAAAGCATGCTAAGCTTCAACCCAACTTGGCTTCAAGAACCAACCCAACCTAGCTTCAAGGGTTGTAACATCTCAATTAGGCTTCAAGGATCAAATACAACCTAACTTCAAGAGATTGTTACCAATATTAGGCATGCCACCAACAACGAACTCTGAAAATGGAATAACACATTAGCCACACAAGTCATTTATTATTCAATTATCATTTCCATTCTCAATTCTCATCATAGCCAATAACAATGGCCTCATATCACATATAAGTTACCATAGCCAATCACAATGGTATTACATTCCATCACATTTCAAACCACATTATACACATAGCATTATTGATATCAATCTAACAAAGTACATTACCCATCACAAAATTTACAATGCATAAAGTATAACATTGTTCACATAGTATTTTCATTATCATTATCATCACATCATATGAATTATATGCAACAATGCATTAGTGCAAGATTTGTACTTACCTCAATAACAAATCACACAACTTTAAACACTTTCCTTTATCCAAGATTCTTCACTTCCCAAACTTAGGGCAATTTACCTTCTTTCAAACCCTAATCCAAACATAATACAATCCATCAATTCCAATATCATTTAATCACTTAACAACTTCATCTTAACCCTTAAATCACAAAATTACACTTCAACATCATTCATTATAGGCCACGGTCGTGGCCACCATAACCTCCACGGGCGTGGGGTACAAAACAGTTCTGCCACCCAAGCTTCCATCCTCCACGGCCATGGCACCAAAAGCCTACCAATGACCACGGCCATGGCCAATCAAGGCCACGGGCGTGGCATCAAAAAGGCTACTGCCTTCGGCCAACTTCCCATTTCCAAGCCTAAAATTCTAACAAACACCAACAATAAAAATATCTTTGAAAATAATGAAGCAAACACAAGGAAAACATCATGTAACACTTCAAAATCCTAAAACAATTTCAACTCCAACACTTCCAACAACAACACCTCTTAAACCTCTTCACTTAAAATCAAAAATAACATTTGAAAACACATCACAAACACATTTAATCATCATATCAACAACCCAAAATTCATTTCAAACTCCACTTCAAAAGAATAAAGGAAATTAAGAAAAAGAGCTTACCAAAATTGTTGAATTTCACAAATCTTCCACTTAATTCCTTGAATCTCCTTTCAATCTTGATTTTGGAACAACAAAAATCAACTCTTGTTCTTTGGTTTTGGAGAGCCGGCCACCACTAAAGAAAAGAGAAGAAAAGAAAAATAAATCAAGTCAACTCCCTCATCTTCTTTAAATCTCCACCAAGAGATTTCCAAAAGAAAATTACCTCAATGCCCTTAACCATTTAACTAGCCTCTTGTCTCTTATATGCCCATTTATGTAATTTCACACTCAACAAAATAAATATCCTCTTCCATTGACTCTTCCTTTGACTTATGTATATGTTAATTATACAACCATATAAACAACATATACACTTCTCTCTAAACCCTCTTTCTTTCCCAAAACACATATACATAAGCATTCTCTTTCCAATTTCTTTTCTTATCACATAATATATACATTCAATCCAATTTATAACAACAACAACAACAACAATATGCAAAACTTCTAGGGCATACAATGGGATATTACATGCTTAATTGGGAAAAGTGTCATTTCATGGTTCAAGAGGAAATCTTGTTAGGACACAAAATTTCAAGCAAAGGTATTGAGGTAGATAGGGCTAATGTAGACACCATCGAGAAGCTACCACCACCCACATATGTAAAGGCCATCAGAAGTTTTTTAGGACATGCGGGCTTTTATCAGAGGTTCATACGAGATTTTTTAAAGATAGCCCGCCCACTTACAAGACTCCTAGAGAAGGATGTGGATTTTGTTTTTGATGAGGAATGTTTTAGAGCATTCACAACTCTTAAGGAGAAATTGACCCATGCTCCAATCATGGTGGCTCCCAATTGGAATCTACCATTTGAACTAATGTTCGATGAGAGTGATTTTACAGTGGGAGCAGTCTTGGGTCAACGCAAAGAGAAATACTTTCAGCCTATCTACTATGCAAGCAAGACTTTGAACACAGCTCAAGCTAATTACACAATTACAGAGAAAGAGTAGCTGTAGTTTTTGCTTTTGACAAGTTTAGATCATATCTAATCTTGTCAAAAGTGATTGTTTATACAGACCATTCATCTTTGAGGTATTTATTTGCAAAAATTGATGCAAAGCCTAGGCTAATCCATTGGGTCTTGTTATTACATGAATTTGACTTGACGATTCAAGGCAAGAAGGGAGCTGAAAATCTGGCAGTAGATCACCTTTCTCGCTTGGAGAATCCAACCTTGGAGAGGTTTGAAGAAGGGGACATTGATGATCATTTTCCCGATGAGCAGCTGTATGCCATGGTAAGTGAGGTAAGTAATTTAAATTTTGAAACACCTTGGTTTGCAGATTTTGCTAACTATTTAGGTGTTAGGGAACTTCCTAAGGACTTAACTTATCAAGAAAAGAAGAAATTCTTTTCCGATTTAAAATATTATTTTTGGGAGGATCCTTTTTTGTTTAGATTATGTAAGGATCAATGATCCGACGGTGTGTGGCATGGCCCAAAACGATGAACATTCTTAGTCAATGCCACACTGGACCAGCTGGTGGTCATATGGGAGCCAATAGGACTGCTCAAAAGGTACTAGAATCAGAATTTTATTGGCCCACTTTGTTTAGGGATAACTACGAATTTGTGAACCATTGTGATCGTTGCCAAAGGACTGGAAACATTTCATCTCATGATGAGATACCCCAAAATGGAATTCTAGTGTGTGAAGTCTTTGATGTATGGGGGATCGATTTTATGGGACCGTTTCCAAATTCCTTTGGTAACAAACATATTCTTGTAGCTATAGACTATGTCTCTAAATGGCCTGAAGCCCAAGCCTTGGCAACTAATAATGCCAGGGTAGTGATGAAGTTTTTGAAAAAGTTATTCTTTTGATTTGGTACACCGAAAGCAATCATAAGTGATAGGGGTACTCACTTTTGTAATGTTCATCTCGAGAAAGTTTTTAAAAGATTAGGTGTTACACATAAGTTTGCTACTCCTTAGCATCCCCAAACTAGTGGCCAAGTTGAGAACATGAATAGGGAGATAAAAAGAATTCTAGAAAAAACTGTAGAGCGATCCCGAAAGGATAGGTCCGAGAAATTGGACAATTATCTATGGGCTTTTAGGACTGCATTCAAAACCCCTTTAGGCACTATGCCATTTAAGCTGGTATATGGAAAAGCTTGTCATTTACTTGTAGAAATTGAACATAATGCATATTGGGATATAAAACAAATTAACCTTGATCTAGCTAGTGCAGGTGAAAGGAGAAAATTGCAGGTAAACGAGTTGGGTGAGTGGAGATTGCAAGCTTATGACAATACAAGAATGTATAAGGAGCGTCCTAAGAGATGGCATGATACTCGTATTAAAGAGCGGAAAGAGTTTCAAAAGGGAGATCAGGTATTATTGTACAATTTGAGGCTTCGACTCTTTCCAGGTAAGTTAAAACCTCGATGGTCTGGTCCTTTTACAGTTAATGAAGTTTTCCCCTATGGAGTGGTTGAAATGACTCATCTGAAAAAAGGTGATTTTAAGGTAAATGGGCACAAGCTCAAATTATACTTGGGGGGGAGTGGAAATACATGACTTGAAGGAGGTTTTACACCTCCAAGACTAGGAAAACTTACCCTGAAAGTCCAACTAATACGGCATTAAAGAAGTGCTGGGTGGGAGACAACCCACCGTTTTATTCGTTCTTGAATTTTTGTCTTTAATTCCTGTGTTTTTAGTTTGTGTCGTCAATTTTTTTATTTTCATCCTTCTATCATTGGTTGGTGGTGTGTTTGCCTTGCATTCATTTGAATTTGTACAGAAAATTTGATTTTGAGGGGTAAATTGATCATATTTTAGGACATGCCTGTGTCATTGGGCATGTCATTATTTTTAAGAGGCAGTAGCTAAAACATGCCCGTGTCACTAAGCGTGTCATTTTGAATGAGAAATAGTAGCTACGGCACGCCCAGGGACACCCCCGTGTCACTGGTCGTGCCTAAAAAAATAAAATTAAATAAAAATATATATATATATATATATAAAAGAGCCAGCACGCCCAAAGGACACACCCAGGCCAGTGGGTGTGTCATGTCTTTTGTTGTCACAGTACATGTGACATGTCCATTGACACTCTCGTGTCAATGGGCGTGTCTTTAACTGCTTATCTAGTACCTGTGACACGCCCATGGACACGGTCATGTCCGTGGGCATGTCGTATACACTGTCTCGCATTATAAAGGGCACGCCCAGTAACACGGGCATGTCACTGGGCGTGCCGACGTCTTTATATAAGACCCAAAGCCATTTTAAATGAAATAAAATAGTTTTCTTCCTCCCTCACCACCGCAATCGCACACCCATTCACTCTAGAAGGGATTTTAACTCCCGTTGTGCATTTTTTGAGCGGATCCACTCGCTTTCCATTTGATTCCACACGTTTTTTGCACTTTTTAGGTACGAACTCTCACTTTTGCAATTTTTGTTGGATTTCTTTCATTTTTCTTATGGATTCCTTGTATTATCTCTTGGTTTCCTTAGAATTTCAAGATTTATACGGTGTTTGCTTTATTTTGCTTCATTTTGATTATCGAGATTTATTCGGCGATGATTTATTTTGCTTTTATTTTGATTTCGATTCCATTTTTTATTCGACAATTGATTTATTTTGATTTAGTTTGCATTTGAATTATCAATTGTTTGATTTGTTTTGTTGGGTTATGGATATAAGGTTTCATTTGTAAACCTAATTAATTAACGTCGTTCGAATTGGTTCATCGCTATTATTGGCCTAGGTGAAATTTTGTCGCTTTTGTTGGTTAAGTGTTTGTTGATATTGGTTGATTAAACTTGTTTTAAATTGGTTGTTGGCATTAATTTTATTGGGATTTACATTATGCTTTATCGTTATAATGCCGGTATTTCGGTAACCTTATGCCGACCTTTTGTCGGTGTTTCGTATCGTGCTATATTTTTGTTGTTATTGAGGAATTCTTGTTTGTTTTATAGACAATGGGCCCTCGCAAACAATCATCCTCCTAGCTACCTGCCAAATGTGCATGAGGGGAAGTTAGTTCAAGCCAACCCACTACACGACCAACCTCTAAGTTCATAGCAAACCATAAGTGCCTTAGATTTTCAAATGCCAAGGAAAGAAAGCGATTTGAGCTTTTCGGCAACAAGAATTGGTCTCCCACCTCGTATTTTGGATTGGGACGCTATGGAATTGGCCAACATTGCAGCAGATATTCGGGAACTAATCACCCAACCAGGATGGGAACAACTATTCTCCATCAATGAGCCTACTTATAGAGAGCTGACATTGGAGTTTTACTGCACCTTTCAGTTCCAAAAGACCAAGGTTTCGATTACTGAGCCTACCATGAAATTCATATTGGGGGGCAGAGATTTCATATGAGCATTAATGACCTTGGGGTGCATCTAGGGTTATACACTGCAGAGGAGGTACAAAATTTTAACTATCTTAATTCTGAGGTGGACTTCGTCGAGTATGAGGTTGTTCCCCCTCGGATTTGGAGGACCTTTGCACCCACTGCAGATAAATACCAGCCCAAGGTATCTAAGGCATCCAACTTTAAGTCCTTCCCCTACCGAGTGGTGCACAATTTGTTAGTCCATTCTCTTACAGCTCGACTGAACAGCACAGGGGTGGTGAGCCTGAGAGATCTATTTTTCCTACATTGCATGGTACAGAAGACCCGATGTAATGTCGCACATGCCATCACACACTTCTTTTACGAGCAGTCTAAAAAGGGAGCATCAGGTACTTTGCATGGTGGCATGTATGTCACACGAATAGCTCTTCTCTTGGGTGTGTTAGATGGATGCTTACCTATGAAGATGGATGGTTTGCCCAAACTATTGGGTATGGACACATTAAAGACACTAAACCAAGAGAAGGTAGCTGGGCTGCAGGCACCTCCTATGGATTCTGAGGCATCCCCTTCTGCTCCTCCTTCATATATACTACTACCTCAATTGACAGATTTTTCGGGTTCATCCACTGCTGCTAGGCCTTCATCCACTACTGCTGGGCCTTCTTCCACTGCTGCACCTTCTTCTTTTGCTAAACTATCTTTTGTCTAGACCCCTACATTCCGAGACTGGCACCAGTCAGTTAATGTTGAGTGGGATGATGATAGGAAGCCCACAGATTTTGAGAGTCAGAATTGTAGGATCGAAGGTAAGTTAGGGAATATCGAGCTGAATAAGAATAAGATCTTAACTCAGCAGGACCAGATGCAGCAGTTCATGCTTCAACAGACTACTTCCTTCCAAGCTCAGCTAGATCATGAGATCTTGAGAAGGCAATGGCTGGAACAATCCATGTTAGAGTTCTGGAGGTATCAAGGGTTTAACCCTTCGCAGCCACCACCTCCACCATACCAGCCACCTGCACCTGCACCTGCACCTCTAGTTAATGTGTCCGATGATGAGACCAGCGGTGACGATTCCAGTGATGCACCAATATTTGACTAGCCCACATTTCATTTCATTTTCATGACCTATTTACTGTTATTTTTCTTTTTCTTTTATTTTTATGCCTGTTGGACAATTGCATTTTTCTTTCAAAACTGTTTTATCTGTTTGGTTATTTCATTTACTTATGTCTTAACTTCATTTATGCATCTTAGTTTTTGTTTTGAAGCAAATTCATCTTCACCATACTCTTGGAATCGTACTCATATTTGTCCAATCATGGACATGGTAGGGCAGTTTTCCTTTCTCTTTGTTATTTCTTGTTTTGCACACACATTGAGGACAATGTGCGTCTTAAGTGTGGGAGAGAGGTATACTTTCTTGATTAAGTTACTATTATTTCATTCTTTCCATTTGATTCATTTGTCTCAATTAAGTTCTGCAAATCATTTTTGGATTCAAGTAAGCTAGATTGCTATAATAGTGTGAATTGAAATGGTTCCTCTTTATATATTAAATTAATTTTTGATTTTCTAAATGACAATTTCTTGTTGAGGTTAACTTAGCTATCTTGATCAATTGCTGAGGATCGACTGTAATAGCTATAATTAGGTAGTGGATTGATGGGAATTGGACACATCTGAAGTTTAAAACCTTAGTTACATTTTTAAGCATGTTGTAATTCCTTAGATTCTTGAGTCAGACTTAGTATGAAACCTTTAATATCTTAAGTTCCTGACCCTTTAATAGTTAAAAAAAATTCTAATAAAAGGAGCTTTGAAAATTTATCCCTGTTCCACTGATTTTTACTCTTGAATTGAAACAAACGAGTTGGAATCATGAAAAGTGCTAGTAGTCATTTGAACGGTGATTCTGGCTGAGTAACCGGGGGTCGGCATCACAAATGTTTACCTTTGCGTCAAAAGGTTAGTATCAATTCAAACAAGTCGGGCTCCTTAAATAATAAAAATGTATATATATGTATGTATATATATATAAGGGGTTAAAGAACTTAAGAGAAAATTTATATTTTCGTACTTTGTTCATGACTTTTAGAGTTTCTGGAATTTTATGGTCAATCTTTTAACTCTGGATCTTTAAGTTTTAGGTCTGAGAAATTTTTATTTTGAAACTTCTTGATTCAGCTGTCATGATTGTGAATTAGTCTTTGGTTGAGAACGTCAGGTTTTCTGATTCGATTATTGTCAAACTTTTCTTTTCTTATTGCATATAGAGGAGTCCATCATTTCTGCTTATTATAGTGATTTAGTTTACTTGAGGACAAGCAAAAACTCAAGTGTGGGGAAATTTGATAAGTGCATAATTGATGATATTTTACCCCTATTTCTTAATATGATTATTATCCAATTGAGTTTAATTTGTTTGTTCAAGTGCTTTTTAGGGTTCATGTCAGGAATTCTCTGTATTTTGAGGCTTATGGTCATTTTGGAGGAATTACGGATGAAAGTAGAGGAAAAGAGTAAAAATTCTTCAAGTGACACGCCCATGGACATGGGCGTGTCAATGGACATGCCCTTGATACTGCATACAGAAGCATTGACACACCCAGTGACATGGGCGTGTCACAGAGTGTTCCTATTGCAACGATTCATAGAAGTTGTGACATGCCCAGTGACATGGGCGTGTCACTGGGCTTGTCAGGCAAAAATATCTGCACTATAAAACCTGAGCTGAAGCTCGAATTAGGGGTCTGGTTTTCATTCTTTACAACCTAGAGCCAACTTTTAGAGTGAAAAAGAGAGTTTTGAAACTGAGATTGAAGGTGAAGAAACATCTTACACAAGATCTAAACCAAGATTCAAGGATTCAAGTGAAGAAATAAAAATCATTCACCATGGATTGATTAGATTCTTTTACTTATTTCTCTTGTTCTGGTTTTCTGGTTTTGAACGTGAAGTAATTCATTCTCTATCTAGATATTGATGAACCCTAGCTTTATTGTATGGATTGAATAATTTTATTTAATTAAATCATTTGATTGAGTTATTTTATTCTCATGATGGTTAATAATTTATTTCCACTTGATAATAGCATGCTTATTGATTGGTTGCAATTTTCATATTATTGACTTGAGAAAGTTTGATATGAATAGAATTCTCATAAGGATTGAGGATTGATTGGGGTGCTAGAGATAGACTTACAAGATCCTTTGGTTTATGATTCCTTATTCTTAATGCAAGATCTACTTAATTATGTTTGAGAAGAGATTCCAGCATTTTACTTAGTGATTAGGGATTAATTCACTTGAGAAAGGTTTTAGTCTAATTTAGAGTAATGCCAATTCAACTCTATTATTTGATTTAACTGAATTGATTTTCATAAATATAATTGTGGCTAGGGGGATTTAGTATCTAGATATTATTTCCATCATCAATCCTTTTTTCACAACACTTAATCTCTCTTTACTTTAAGTTATTACGTTAATTGTCTTTAATTACAAAACTTCACAAAACTATTGATTTGCTAAACAACAATTAAAATTTGCACTAGTACTTGGCCATGTCCCCAGTGGAACGATAACTCACTCACTACTTTATTACTTGAGCGACCCGTGCACTTGCGGTATTGCAATAGCATGAATTCACACCATTAAGTTTTTGGCGCCGCTGCTCGAGATAACGGTTTTCAATATTAGTAATATAATCTGTTAGTGTATGTGCCCTAGGCCATTTATTTGGATCTTTATGTTATATATTCATTATTAATAAATGAGGTTTTATTATCATTATTGTTTGTTTGCATGTTACACAATTTTGATATTTGTCCCTGGTTTATTATTGTTATAGAGATAAAAAATAATTCTTAGCCAGTATGAACATTGATTTGATAATCATCAGATGGTTATGTGTATAGTGATATAAATCAATTTCATAGATACTTGTTAGAGAACAATGTATTGGATAGACCCATCATGAGATTACTACATGGGTTAGTGTCATAAGTAAATCTCATGATAGTTATGTATTAATTCTTTGACTTGAGATTGTCATAGTTTCCAATATAAGGACTATTATATTTTGACATGATCAAACATTATCCGTAACTGAATAGTAATAAAGGTTATGATCATATATGATAGAAATTATGTAGAGGATAATGAACAATCAAGATAGAATTTGTCCCTCTCTTTGAGAGAGATATCTTTTGGGCCCCTCGATAAGTGAGACTGTGAAATGCATGGCCGTGCTCAAATGAATTGATAGTGTGATCAATTTCATTTGTTTTTATCAGTCTACTTGGAGATCGAGTAATCATAAGTTTGGACAATATAAGTATGACGTTGACCATGACTTATGTTCAAGCTAGATATCGTGTGACAAAGGGATTAATGCATGTACTATTATTAGGCAAATTGGACATTCCTTATATTAATTGGGTAGTTGTAACGCCTTGCTAGAGGCCAATTATGACTTATTGGTTTAATAGAGATTAAATTGACTGCCAATTAATATGGGCCTATCGGGTCACACACAAGAATGCGCTTTGGGCTGGATATAATATTAATAATATTAATATTAGATATTAATATTTATTATTATTATTATTTTCGTTTATATATATATATATATTATTAGATAATATATTCAGAATCCTAATTAGATTTGGATTCTGAATTTGACTTACCTTATCCAATTATATATATTATTAGATAATATATTCAGAATCCTAATTAGATTTGGATTCTGAATTTGACTTACCTTATCCAATTTCAAATTGGATTCTAGAGTGATTATATTCACTCCAGACGTTAAGTCTTCTTATAGGTAACTTTAGAAAATAAAAACAGAACGAAAAAGAAACCCTAAAATGTTTTAGAGAAAATGTTTTTTTTAGCCTTCGCCGTTGCAGAGAGCTAGCACTCCAAACGATAGCATTCGTGTGGATACGCGATAGAGGGTGTTTCACGATCGAGGCATCTCTTCCAAACTGTGATTTCGAATCATCAACAGGTTAGTTCTTTGAACACTTTTGTCGAATTAAATGAACAGCATGGATCCTGATGGGAAATCAAAGATCAAATTTTTTTTCCGCTGCGTGTTTTGTTTGCAGTGATCTACTTGATTTCCTAACATAATCAAGACTGTTGATTTAGTTTTTATTTTATTTTGTTTTAATATAAGTTCTTGCTTTTTGACTGTCATTCTAGGTACTTCTTCCCGTTTATGACCTGAGCTAGCTCTTCCCAACTCTTTGAATTAGATCAAGAGTTAGAAGCATCTTGAATGCTCAAGGTAGTCTAGGTTGATGGAGTTGGTGGCTGGATCAAAGGGGTCACTTAGGGTTGCAACATTTTTAGGCGTTAAAAGGCCTAAGTGTCTAGCAAGTTGTGTAACTTAGGAGGAAATGAAAAAGGTAACTACCCTATATTTTCCATGGTGCAAGAGGGTGTCAATAAGGAACCTAGCATTTTGATTGGCTCATTATTGTCTAAGACATATAAAAAGAACAAGTCGCATTGAGTGACCTTTTCATTGCCGTCACTCCTTTAGTGGACTGTGTAAGTGATAATTCTATGTAGGAGCCAAAAGAGGAGAGTTCTAAAATGGATGGCTTTGGATGACCTATTGTTGTACTTGGTTTCAATGGAAAGCACGCTCCAAAAAGAAGAGAAATTCTTTAAAGGAAAATCCTTATTGAAATAAGAGAAAGCTCCATGGGTCCGGAAACCCCCTAACTTCACCAAACTCTTATAAAGAGAGGGCAAAGTCTTTGTCAAAAAGCCTAAAATATACTCCATAAAAATGTATAGGTGCATTATGGTTCATCTCTATCCTAAGGGACATTAGGAATTCCCTTGAGAGACTAGGATAACCTAACTCATTAGAGAATACAAAATGCCTCCACCCAATCCTATCAAGGTAACTAAAGATTTCACCTTGTATCTTTAAAGCTAGGAACATCCCTTAGGCAAGCATCTTAGTTGGTTCTATGGCTTTCTTCTTAAGCATGTAATACTTTATTTTCTCTTCCTCTATTTTGTATTTGGGTTTAGGAGGTTGGACACTCATCCTAGTGAAGTGTTTGGGTTTAGGTTGAGGTTGAGGTTGAGGTTAAGGTTGAGGCTCACTAATCACTATCCCTTTTCCTTTGGTTGAGTCTTTCTTCTTTAGAGCCTTGGTTTTAGGTGCCATAATCCCAACAAAAGTAAAACACAAAAAGAAAAGTAGAAATGTATAAGGGATAATGTTGATATAGGTTGAAAAACTTCACAAATCTTCTTCTTGATGAACAAAGCTCTAAAGATTGTTTGAAAATGTGTTTAGGTATTTGTAAAGATGTATTTTCATGCAAAAGGAGGGTATTTATAGGCAAAATTTAAAAACTAGTCATTTTTTATGTTGGGGCGCAAAATGGACTGAATTTTGAAAGTCCCAACGTTCAAAAAACCTATCAATTACACATATTATGCGATCGCACATCAGGCAAGATAGTTCTTGTGATCTCTGTAGGCAATGGGCACTCACATAAGCCTGTTGAGTGTGTAACGGTCGAGAAATTTGAAAATTTTTAAAATTGGGAGACCGCATAAGTTGTTGGATATTCACACAAGAGAAATTTAAGGGTTCTAGAGACAGATTATGGTGCGACCACACAATTTACTTAGGCGGCTGTAAGAGTATAAAGTGTGAAAATTTTGGTCTTATTTTTTTAAATGCAAATGATCAAAATAAATATAGAAATTTCAAAGAGTAATCATGCAAGAGATTTTCCATTAATCATACCAATGTGTTGTTTTATGTAGTTTAATCTTTCTTCATTTAAGAATTTTGTAAAAATATCGACAATTTAATTTTGAGTGTCAATAAATTATAAAACTACATTATGATTTTGAACATTGTCTCTTAAAAAATGATGTTTGATGCCTATATGCTTTGGCCTAGAATGTTGTAGACCCTTGAATTTTGCCCTAAGCTAGTTCAGTCCTAATTAAAGATGGCCTAAGTACTTATCGGTCCATTCTTAATGGCTTAAATAAATTTTAAGCTTTTGTCTTGATTGGTCCAATTTTTATAAAGGCCCAAATAAGTCCAGTTTAGTTTTTAAAACTTTAAAATGGTCCAAATGAGAGTTTTTAAACCTAAAAATAGTATGAAAGTCATTTTGATTCAATAATGGATCATGCATGTCGAATTGGGCCTGTCCAGTTCGATATGGGCATCCATGTCGAACTGGGGATGTTCGATATGGACATGTCCATATCGAACTAGGGCATGCCCAGTTCGATATGGACATGCCCATATCAAACTGGGGCATGCCCAGTTCAATAAGACCACTATTCCATGATGGATTAAGATGTTTTTAGTTTGATATGGTCAGCTTTTACTTCAAATTTAAATTATTTAATTCGATATGCCTTAGAAAAACCATGTTTAATTAGGAAATTGATACTGATTTATGAAGTTTAACCTAATCTTGTCTTATAAATATAGGTTAAAAAAGACCATTGAGGGATAAAGAGCAACTATCAAGCGAGCTACAAATTAAAGAGTAAGCATTAAACCCTAGCGGTTGAGTGAGCAGAGACACAAAACTTCAAACCATCAAACCAAGAAGGTGAACAATTGTCTTCATTCTGTCCTACCAAGATTTAACTGTTAGTGCAAATATAAGGCCTGGATCAGCATAAAAATATTGGTGGAACCAACAACGGAGGTTTGCAATCTCTTATTTAGTTTTATAGTAATTCATCCATTATTGTTTCATGGTTTTATTTCGTTCATGTACTTCTATAAGATATCTAATAAATTATTTAAGAAATCCACGCCCACAAAACTTATTTTGATTATCCAGTAAATTATTTTATTCAAAGTAGTGTACTTAACCTATTTTCAATATAACAGTAACCTTGATTCTATATCACAGTAGCAATAGCCATCGATTTTATACAGTATTAATTTGAATTACATATATCCAGTGATCTAAAATTTATAATTATAGTCACAATAATTTAGTTTTCTTAAAATAAAAATAGTATCCACTAGTCTTGAGTTTTTACAAGCTCAACTCTAACTTGGTATTTTCACAAGCTTACACCCAACTTTCATAAGGTTTAAGTCTTACCTCATAACCCTTACAAGAGTTTTCCCAAGGCTCACTCTAAAACCTAAGTGTTTCAAAGCTAACACTCAACTTACAATGGTGTTTTTAATGCTCACACCCAATACTTAATCAATACAATGTTAATTGTAATACATCAAATTGAGATTAGTTTGCCTTGGCTATCACAATCACAATTACCCTCAAACAAGAGGTTTCTTTAGGTATTTATAGCCATTGGGACTTGAACTATCCGTTTGAAGTGGTTCCCACATGTTCAGAACTTGTCTTCCACTAAATTAGTTGCTATGACACCTTGCGCGGTCGTAATTACCTTTGTACAGTCACACAATTCAAATATCTCTCTAACGACTAACTCTAACGATAAGATTTGGTTGTCTGATATGATCTTTTCAGCCCATGATCCCATATCTTGCAGTCGCACATCTATTTGTGCAGTCGCACAACACAATGTTACCATTTGATTTGAATTTTTTCATCCACATTGTGAGCAAGGATTTTTGCCCCCACTCCCGGTGGAATGGTTCTTGCGACTTCAGCACTGTTTAGGCTCGGGACCTTAGAGAACACGGACCTATGTCCGGAGAAAATGGAGTCGCCACCTGGACGGGCTGGGAAAAAAAGAAAGGGTGGATGACTCGATTCCTAAGGAATCCCCAACCCCCTAATGGGTTCAGAAAGTTGGGTACGTGTGGGGAAGGTGAGAAATGGCCCAGCACCCCCACAACGCCGGTTCATTGGAACCGGCCTCCTTTACAGGTCTTAATATTATAAAATTCTTAAATATAACAACATTATCCATATTACACACAATAATTAAAAGAAAGTATCCATATATTAAAATTAGAGCAAGGTCCAAGCAAAACAAATAAATGGACACCCATCCGAAGATGGAAACATGTCCTTACATCACATGCCTAAATAAGACACCCACCGAAAGGTAGAAACATGCCCTTTAAATAGGTTCTGAAATAGAAAAGCAAATTAAATTACATGATATTTAACTAATGAGGTACCCACCAAGTAGAAACATACCTCTTACAACATTTGGAAACCTAAATAAATTGATAAAAGTAAATAATCATTCATCATAAATAAATCATTCATCAAATATATTAAATATCAAAACATCCATCCATGATAAATTAAATAAATCAAGTATTGAACTTAAATAAATTAAAGCATGTAAAATAAATCAAAGCATAATCAAATATGGAATTGAATAAGGAAAATAAAAATCCAAATTATAGCTACTGTTTCCATTTAGGATCCTTTATTTCATGTGTTTAGGGTTTTGGGTTTTCATGGGTTTAAGCTACTGTGACTTTTTAAAGAATTAAAATGGATTAAGGATTTTATATTTTAAAAGGTTGGTAAGACACTTTGATTAACCAAATTAAGGTTTGAATGGTGAAATCATGAAATTAGGGTCTTGAACACTTTAAAATACTTTTGATTTGTGGTTTTAAATGATGATTTCAAGCTTACTGTGTAAAATTAAAATATTTGTGTTTATATGATTTTTAAGGTTTTAAAGGATTAGGGTTTATAAAAAAATTAGGGTTTAAGGCTTTACAGGGTTAGGGTTTTACTATTTTAGGTTTGGAGTTGAATTAGGGTTTAGTGTTTTAAAATTAGGGTTTCGGTGGATGCATGAAGCTTTTAGAGTTTGAAAATCAATTTGATACTTTTATGATGTTTTATGAAAATAAACAAATGATTTAAAGTTTATAAAAGCAAAAAAGAAATTTTTAAATCTTTTGGAAAGAAACAGAATATAATTTAAGGGTTTTGATAATTTGGAAAGTAAATTAGGGTTTTGGGGTTTTGAAGGAACAGAATTAATAACTTTAAGTTCTTTGGAAAATAAAGCAACGAAATAAGGTTTTTAAACTTTGAACAAAGGGAATTAAGGTTCTGGGATTTTTGATTTTGAAAGACCCAATTATATAATCTAGGCTACTGTGAAAAGCAAAAAAGAATTTAATAAATACCTCATTTTGATGGTTCCTCCAAAAATTGTTTTTCTTGGATGAACAAAAATAAAGGCAAGCTTTGCTGCCTTTGAATTGCCTTGAATTTTTTTTCGGCTCCCTTAAAAATTGAATCGAATTACTGCCTTTCCTACTCAGTTTTGAATCAAAATTTATTCCTCTTTCCTCTCAGATTTCTTTCCCTCTTTTTGCCTCCCTTTTTGTGTTGTAATTATACTTATTTATAGAAGTTTTTTATGGTTTTCTCCTAGTTGCTCAAGGCATACATTATTTATTAAGAAAAGGAAACCAAAACCTAATTGCATTAGGTTTTGGAAAATTTGCATCGGAAAAATTTCGCTAGCAAAAAAAAACTGCTGCGGAAAAATCGCGCTGGCGAAAAAAATTACTGCAAGAAAAATTGAGCTGGCAAAAAAGCTGCCGCAGCAGGCGAAATGGCCTTCGGCCAATCCGACTTTTTTTTTCATTTTTATTTTTTATCTCTTTATTTATTTTTTTGTTTATTATTTTTGAAGCAAATATTACTTACTTAAAATAACAAAAATTATTTTTTGGACTAAAAAATATATTAGACAACATAAAAATTATTTTGGACTAATTAAAATATATTGGACCGGACTGGGTCAAAAATTAAGGGTCTACACACATGTCCAAGTATCATTGATCTAAAGTATTTGGAGCTAAAATTCAAATGTGTTAGACTTGTGCGTCGTACAACATTATAAAGCAGTTGCATAATTGGTTGGGCATTAAGGAAGCACCGTACGGACTGACCACTATCGCTTCTGCCACTTTTAGGTTTTTAGGTCATTGAGTCGCATGGTTGCTCGGGGTAATGGTGCAGTCGCACAACTTCCTCGCGTCCTAACTTCACCGCATGCTGAGATCACGACCTACTCTATAATTTTAGTATATTTGCCTTATAAGTTTATGCGATCGCTCTGCAGGCTCGGGCTGTCGCATAAAGATTAGGGTTTCATGCCTATAATAACAAACTTGTTTGAACTCATTAGTACACATCAATTTGATTGTCAATTATCAAAATATATTTTAATTATCCAACATATTGTATAAGGATTCTTGGGATCAATGTGTGTGTTAGTGATTATGATTTATGGAACATTCTGACATGATGAATTATACTATTTATTATTATCAAAGTATGTACCGCTAAGATAATAGATTAGCACAATTAAATTATATCACGTAGGTAACAGGGTAGAGGCTGAGAGCCCTACTAGACCGGGCCAAGTCTAGATTTGTGGGTTGGTACTAGAAGTTTAATTTTTGCCACCAGGCTAAAGCCATTGACATATCATGTAAACATTTCTTTTGCTAAATATTTTATTAATATGTACATTATACTTTAATGCAAGAATGTAATGAAATAAAGTTTGGTTTATGTAAAATAAATATTGACCACTTTATATGTATATATATAATGAATATGAAATATTGAATGTACTCAGAGAAACACATGAGAGATTTTGGAGTTGAAATAGAAATATATATTGGGAGTGTGGATTTTTTATGCAGGTTGTGTCTTCGTCATTTTGGAAAACATCCAATTTACATATAAAAGTCTATCAAGTTTTACCCAATGGTTTTCATTTAAATTTGTATTTTTTTTGTAATTAATTACTATTATAAATATGTTATTTTATTTACTAAATTGTATTTTAAAGATTAAACTATTTTTATAAAATTAAGAAAAATTTTCAAATGATAAAAAATGTGACATTCTTATATTCAGTATACATATTTTACATACTCAAGGTATTGTGCTATATGTATATAGGGTGTAAGGGTGTTACAGGGATTAGGAGAGTCAATGGACCAGTCTCATGGCGAATTATCCATGTACATATGGCCAACTCGCCCAATTGGCGATGGTAATGGCCAATTCATCATGATTTTATGTCCAATTCAATAATTTGGGCTTTTAATTGGGACCAAATTTGATTGGCATTTTAATTGAGACTGGATTCATCCAAGGCTAAAATTAAGAGTATATAGTTTTACCTCTTGCTTAAACAATCTTGAATTTATTTAGAAAGTGAAAAGCAATCTGCTTTGATAGATTTAAACTGATCTCGAATACTGTAATAAATTTAGGCTAGTTCGGGTGCATCAAATAAACCTAAGCTTATATGGATGTTGTAAGTAAATCCAGAATCTTCTAATGGATGCGTTAATAAATTTGAACTGGTCTGAGTACTTCAAATAAACCTGGGATCTTTGAATGGATGCTTCAATAAATCTGAGTTGGTCCGAGTGCTTCAAATAAACTCAAAGCCTTAAAATGGATGCTTCAGTAAATTTGTGAAACTATGCCATTAGGATACCTCAACAAATCCAATATAGGCTGGAGGTTTGGATACTTTAACAAATCTGCAAAATAGTACCGTCAAGATACTTCAACAAATCTAATATAAGTTGGAGGTTCATATGCTTCAATAAATTTTCAAAACTGTACCGTCAGGATACCTCAAATCCAATATAAGATAGAAGTTTAGATTCTTCAACAAATTCGAAGAGTCATCATATTTTTTTAAATCTGAGTGGACTCGGTTATGGATGCTTCATATGGATAGAAACCTAATTCTGAATATTTCGACAAAACTAGAAAAACATATGCCTTTATAGAAATGGATCCTTATCTTGATTTTTTATTCTTGGGAATGGACCTTTATCCTGCATTAATCTTTAGCTCTTTTAGCTTGACTAATCTTCTATTCATTTGAGAGTTATAGCTTTCTTCTAATCACTTATTCCATTCTTTCAATTCCTTGCTTTGTAAAAAAAATTAGTTATTTTTTAGCCATCATATCCTCTCTTTGACTCCCTATATGGCAAAATATTAAAAGAGAGTCTGAAAATATTTATACACGTATAAACTGAAAAATTGAAAATGAGAATTTTGCCCATGTATTAGCTCAAACCAAAGATTTTATTCCTATGTAGGCTCCAACTAATATTTGTGTTTTGTCTCATTCTCTGCACAAGCATGTATCTCTGCTTCTGATTATTTACTATACAGAGTGTCAGTTGTTTACTTTGACAAAGAATATACAATATAAGATAATAAAAATACAATGTGATATGCGCATGTATACATGTTATGCATGAATGATACTTACAGTGATTAACTCACATACCTAGGTGATAAGCCAAAGCATTCCTATTGGTACCTTCCAGATTCTTATTCCGGCCTTGTATTAGAACATCAGAAGATGTCACATTTATGGCTTTATCTCTAAGATTTTGAAAATATGAGTAGTGAGGGGCCTAAGCATGGTAGTAAAAAATATAGGAGATACCCATTTCAGCCTAAGATTTAACACATTAGTTGGTAACTTCTCCATAACCTTGCAAATTATCCTTTCATTAGCCACATTTGCCCAATATATCCTTTAAGGTTCAACAGTGCAACATACTTTGCTAAACTTAAAGGCACATGTGATAAGAGAACATTTTTTAAATTTAAATCAAATGCTAGCTTTGTTGAATTAGTGTCAATATGCCTTAGAGCTCGAACTTTCAAAATTAACATATATATAATATGACAACCCTAGTTATTATACTAAACTTGAGAATCATTTCCATTTGAGCAAGAACTATTGTACTTCAGATAGGCATATACATATTACTTAAGCAAATGTCTCATTGAGTTTAAATACTATCTATCTCATATGCACACTTTTTCAAACGATCTTCACTAATAGACTCTACCTACTAAGAGAGATCAATATGTCTTTAATAGGCTGGCAATAAGTCTATAAGCGAAGGCCATTTTTAAGCTGGAATTAATGTGACACGACTAATAAATCTTCATACTATAAACTTTTGGTTGGAACCATATGTTGTTGGAAGCATTCTTAAATTATGGGCACCATTTCCACCTTATAGGCATCTTGTTATCTTGCTTCATGAAAAGACAGAGCTTGGAACCATACTATAAACTTTTGGTGAGGCATCTGCTTCTGTGCCTGTGAGACTAGCAGCTTATGAGATTCCTCTGAGCTGGGTATGGAATATGGTGAAGCTGGTGAGGCAGGCTCTGGTTCAGCAACGACAGCCGCCACCATAGCCATAGCTGCAGTTGCCGATGAGGAAGTATGATAAGCTAAGAAAGTTTGGAGATGAGGACTTTATTGGTACTACAGACCCTATTGTAGCAGAGCAGTGGCTAGACAGGGTCCAAAGAGTGTTCATCCAGCTGCAGGCTACTCCAGAGGAGAAGTTTGATTATGCCAAATCTCTTCTGTGGAGAGATGCATATGAGTGGTGGAAAATGGTTCCACATGCTATGGCTGATCCACCAATCCTGACCTATGATGATTTTCTGCGGAAATTCGAGAAAAAGTATACTCTGAGGGAGTATAAGGATGCAAAGAAGATGGAGTTCTTAAGTTTGAGGCAAGATAGTTGGACAGTGACAAAGTATGAGATAGAGTTTATCATGCTGAGTCAGTATGCTGGTGGGATCATTTCTGATGAGATTGACCGGTATCGGAGGTTTGAGGAGGGGCTGAGACCCTCTATTATGTGTATTGTGGCTGGCTCTCGATATTAGGACTTTTCTCAGATAGTTGCAGCTGCCATGAGTATGGAGAGAGCACAGGGTCTTACAGCAGCTGCTAGGGTTGAGGACAGTAGAGCTAGGAGACCCCAAGGTGAGACAGGGTCTTCATCAGTGAAGAGAGGTCAAGAGGAATATTTTTAGAGGTTCAGTAGGAACCAGGGGCAGTCTAGTAGGTCAGTACAATAGTAGCGATAGAGGCAGAGACTTGCAGTTTCAATGGCTAGTGCTCCGACCCTAGTGGCTTAAAGGCCTACTCCACCTACCTGTGTTCGTTGTGGTAGAACACATAGAGGTGTCTGCTAGAGGAGAGGTGCATCAGTAGTGTGTTTTAGATGTGGGTTGCCAGACTATTTTATCAAAGATTGTCCAAAGCCACCAGAGGATAGATAGACAGATATTGCAGCTTCTCGACCCAGTGTCAGAGGGGGTCGTGGCAGCAGAGATTTGGTAGAGGTGGTCGATATGGGACTGGTAAGAGATGCGATTCTGCAACTAGGGTAGACCAAATCTATGTGATGCAGAGGCAGCAAGATGTTTCAATTATTATTGCTGGTACTTTTTCTTTATTTAGTACTTTAGTTCTTGCATTGATAGATCTTGGGTTGACTCATTCATACATCAGTGCATCCATCTTGCTTGCGAGTAATTTTCATTCTGAGTCCCTAGGATTTGATGTTTTGGTGACAAATCTTTTAAGGCGCAGTATTGTGGTTAGCAGGGTGCACCGAGATAGTCTAAATGTGGTTCAGGATGAGGAGTTTCTCGGTGACTTGATTGAGATGCCTTTTCAGGGAGTATGATCTGATTTTGGACATGTATTGGTTATCCAGGCATGGGGCTGTGATATACTGCCAGCGAAAATGTGTTACCCTAAGAACACGTGATGGTAAGGATGTGATGGTATCTAGTGAGCAGAGGCATCTTTCATCCATGTTTGTTTTAAGCTATTTCAACTAGGAGAATGATTCAGAAAGGATGTGAGGCTTATCTTGCTCATGTTGTAAATACCAGAGTAGTGGGGTCCCAGCTTGATAGTATACCTACAGTTGCCGAGTTTCCAGATGTTTTTCCTGATGAGTTGCCAAGGGTACCTCCTGAGAGAGAGGTTGAGTTTGGTATTGATTTGTTGCTCGGTACCACTCCCATCTCTATTAACCCTTACCGGATGGCACCTGCTGAGTTGAGAGAGTTGAAGGTACAGTTGCAGGAGTTGCGGGATAAAGGATTCATCCATCCTAGTGTGTCCCCGTGGGGACTACCTATTTTGTTTGTAAATATATCTTGAGATTGTGCATTGATTACATACAGTTGAATAAGGTGACCATCAAGAATAAGTATCCATTGCCTCGGATAGATGATCTCTTTGATCAGATGAAGGGAGCAGCAGTATTCTTTAAGATTAATCTGAGATCAGGGTACCATCAATTGAGAGTCAGAGATGTGGAAGTACCCAAGATAGATTTTCATACGAGGTATGGACATAATGAGTTTCTGGTCAGCAGCAACATTTATGAATTTGATGAATAGGGTGTTTAGACCATACTTAAATTAGTTTGTGATGGTCTTCATTGATGATATTTTGATATATTCACGTAATGAGAAGGATCATGACAGGCATTTGTGGATTACATTGCAGACTCTAAGAGAGAAGTAGTTGTATGCTAAGCTGTCTAAGTGTGAGTTCTGGCTCAATCAGGTGACTTTTCTCGGTTATGTGGTTTCAGCAGAGGGTATTAGAGTTGATCCGAGTAAAGTTGAAGTTATCTTGAATTAGAGTTCATCGAAGACCGTGACAGAGGTTAGAAGTTTTCTGGGTTTAACAAGCTATTATCGTCGGTTTATGAATGATTTTTCTATGATAGCTGCACCACTCACCAGATTACTTCAGAAAGGAATTAGATTTGTATGGATAGCTCAGAATCAGGCGAGTTTTGAGCAGCTGTGAGAGATGTTGACTCAGGCTTCTGTCCTTACCCTGCCTGTGGAAGGTAAACCTTATATGATATACAACGACGCTTCACATAGTGGTTTAGATTGTGTTCTGATGCAGGAGGGTAGAGTCATAGCTTATGCCTCTCAACAGTTGAAGCCTCATAAGCTGAATTACCCGACTTATGATTTGGAGCTTGCAGCCATAGTTTTTGCATTGAAGATTTGGCGTCATTACTTGTATGGGGAGAAGTGTTTCATTTATATTGATCACAAGAGTTTGAAGTACCTGGGTGTTCAGAGAGAATTGAATCTTCGACAGAGACAGTGGTTAGAGTTTATTAAAGACTATGACTGTCTAATTGATTATCATCCTGGCAAGGCAAATGTTGTTGCTAATAACTTGAGTCGAAAGTCTTTGGCAGGTTTGACTGCTTATTCAGTTTTGTTGCTTGTTGAGTTGAGAGTGTTGCATGCCAGAATTGAATCTTGTGATGATGGTGCATTATTAACTTAGTTGCAGTTGAAGCCAGTTTCACTGAATCAGGTTAGAGAGGCTCAGTTGATAAATGAGAAAATCCAGAAGATTGTATTGGATTGTCAAAAGGGGGAGAGTCGAGACTTTTATGTGAGAGATGATGGTTGTTTGTGGTATAGAGATAGGTTGTGTATTCCTAATGATGCAGGATTGAAGAGGATGATATTAAAGAAAGTACATCTGTCACTCTATGCTATGCACCCTGGTAGTACTAAGTGCAAAAAGAATAAAAATTTGCATAATTGCCAAAGTATGAGAAAAATATAAAATTATTTGTATCATGTGTGAAACCTTATGTAATATCAATTTAAAGTATTACGTTTGGTGTTATACAATATACCAGTTATTTGCCTTCTGGCCAGACGTTGGGCTTCACTATTATTGCCTTCGGGCTAGATATTAAGCATCACTATTATATATATTGCTTTCGGGCCAAACAATAGGTGTCAAAAAAATGGTCCAAAGTAATATCTCTGAAACTTGAATATTATATAGGGTCATTTGGGCCCAATGCATGTGAATGTGATATGTGATTATTTAAGATGAAAAATGCATAAGATTCAAAGTGTAATTGCATACCATATTGTGATTTATGAAAGAAAATCATTTGATATTATTGTCTTTAAATTTTCACTTTTAACAAAGTATGTAACACTAGGCAAAAAACTTAGCGCAAATTATAGAGGCGGAGAACTCTAATTGACCCAACTAGATTTAGAGTCTTTGGAAAATTCTCGAAGTTTATCAAGTTGCCACCAGACCAGAGGCCATTACATAGCATGTAGATGTTTATTTATTTTAATGCACATATTATATTTTATATACATTATGGATCTTATTAATTTGTTATAAGTTTAGTGTAAGTTAAGTAATGTGAATCTTCAAAATACCATCTATGTAATGAAATAAACATGTGATACCATTGATATTGGATTATGGAAATATTATTTGGAGATGTGAATGAGTCAATATGTTTTGGGAGTGTGAACTTTTAGTGCAGGTTGTGCATATTTGAATTTTAGGATTACTCAAATTACAGACAAAACTCTGGCAAATTTTTCCTAAAGGTTTTCCTCTAAAATATGTATTTTTAGTCATTTAAACTATTAATGAATATTTATATATAATTATTAAAGTACATTTTATGGTATAAAATAGTTTTTTTTTAAATTATAGAGATTTTGTAATGATGGAAACTATGACATTATTGTATTCTATATGCGTATTTTACATGTATCGGGCGTATATATTATGTGTATATAGGATATAAGGGTGTTACATTTATTGTGGTATCATAGTCTAGGTTTGAGGTTCTCGACCAACGTGGGTTTTGAAAGAGAGTAAGGGAAAATTTTTAAAATTTGATTTGAAATGTCCTACATGCATATGCATTGGCACTTAAAATGGCATCTGATGTGGCAATTGTGAAAATATTGATAAATGAAATGGAAGGAAAAGGGTGATCATAAGTTGAGATTATCATATGGGAATAATGTAGTGAAATGATAAAATGAGTCGTGAGAACACGAGAGATGTAAAAAGGAACTTTGAGTTAATGCTTATTCTATTGTGTATATCAGTACTTTAATAGTTAATGATAGTTGTATTATTAAGAGTAATTAGCAACCCTTAATACTTTATGGGGTTAAGGAAATTTTGATAAATAAGAAGGTAAAATTCTTTAACTTGGTGCGTCCATGATCTGAAAGATATTCGAAGCATTTATTGTAATATCCCAAAGTATACCCTAAAAGTTTTGGAATATTTTATTGTTGTGTTTGGATTAAATGTATATGTTTAAATGGAAAGAGAAAAGAGATAAGGGAAGAGTGTATATGTTGTATATATGGTGATATATACAACATATACAAGTCAAAGAAATGGAAGTCAAAAGAAGATTAATTAATTATTTTAAATTAATTAAATTAATTAAAAGGAAATTGAATTAGTGGAAGAAGATATTTTATAATATTTTAATATTAAATTGCTTGGTGGAGGTTTAAAGAGGTTGAGGAGTTGACTTTGGCTCTTATTGTTCTTCTTCTTCTTCTTTTCTTTTCCTTCTTGGCCGGCACCCTCCAAAGCAAGAGAGTAAGAGAGTTTTTGATTTTCCAAGATCAAGATTGAAGGATGTTTCAAGTGATCAAGTTGGAAATCTAAGAAGTTTCATCATTTTTGGTAAGTTTCCTCTTGATTCCTTAGTTTTCTTTTAAGTTGTGTTTGAGTTTGTTGGTTGATTATTGATGGTATGAATATGTTTGATTGTGATGTATTTGAGAGTGTTTGGTTTAATTGATTTTGATTTTGGGGTTGGATTGGAAAGAAGGAGTTAGGTTTGGTGTTGGAAGAGTAAGAGTTGTGTTTATGTTATGATTGTGAATTGATGTATGTATTGAGTTGTTTTAGTGTTTTTGCAAGTTATATTAGTTTATGGGTGTGTTTAATTAAGTTTGTTTGAAGTGGAAAATGGTGGAAGTAAGAGGTTTGTTGGATGTGTTGTTGTTGTTGCCGGAATCTGGATTTTTGGCCTGACACGTCCATGAGCACAGCCAGGTCTTTAGGCGTGTCAATGGTTCTGTGTTCTTGGATGGGTGACACAATCAGTAACACGCCTGTGTTGTTGAACATGTCATAGCTGCTGTGTTGGGGAAGAATTGACACGGCCATGAGCATGCTCATGTTGTTGGACGTGTTAATGTTTCTGTGAGACAGAATGTATTACACATCCAGTGACACGCCCGTGGTTCTAAGCATGTCAAAGCTTCTGTGTTCTAGAGCTAGGGCACGGTCAGGGACACACCCGTGTTATTGAGCGTGTCATGTGTAAAGTTTGCCCTAGTTAGTCCTTAGTCTTATTATCTCATGTATATTTCTAAATAAGTGTGTATTATTCCTTTTGGATTAGGTTGTGAAGAGTTTGAGTTGCCCTAATCCAAGTATTGAAGGATTCTTGGAAGAGGAGTTTAGTGTTGTGTGTGAGTTGCTTTTGGAGGTAAGTACAAACCATACATTATGGCATGCATTTACATGACATTGAGATTTAAAATATTTGATGGCAAATGTGTTAAACAATGTATTACATAATTGATGAATTGCTTTAATGTGAATTGAGATATGATGAGATATGAAGCAATTATTGTTGGCTATGATAATGCAAATGAAATAATTAGGGCATGGTTGCCTATTTGATTATGGAATATTTAATGAGAAATGAATTGAGAAAGAGATTAATAAAGAGATAAATGAAATAATTGTGTGCTTAATATGTTATTCAATTTTTAGAGTTCTGAGTTTGGCGGCATGCCTATGAATCACTGGATAGGTGAAATGACCGGGTCGTAAGCCGAGTCCAGCTGAAAAATGTGAAATATGATGTTTTTGGGGTGAAAAGACTGGGTCGTAAGCCTCAAAAACAGAAACAGTCTAGCTGGGTTGAGGACCAAGATACTGGAGCCCTTGGGTCTAGCAGGGTTGAGGTCCAAGAGACTGGGTCTGTTACACTATCCATGGATATATATATATATATATCGCCTACGGGCTTGATGATTATGATTATGGACCAAAGCAGTAACTCTGAACTTTGAATATTATATTAAATCCTTTTTGGGCCCTTGTTTGTCTTTGTTGGAATGTGACTCATGAATAATAGAATAATTGAATGATATAATGAAAGGTAATGTTATGAAATATGATGTTCTTGTGATTTGTTTATTATGTATGAAAGTATGACATTTGCATTACATATAGCATATGGTTATCATGGTTTGTACCACTAAGCCGTTGGCTTAGCGCGATTGTGGTTCATCGCGCAGGTGGCAGAGTAGAACCAGAGAGTTCAGCTAGACCAAGTTGAGTTTAGAGCTAGAAGTGTTGATTGAGGGCTTAAAGATCAGAGATAAACTGCCAAACATGTATAGACTTTATGTTTTGTAAATATTGATTTTGATGTATTTATATATGCAAATACCGCTACATTTTTCGCTGCTTAATAAATAAATGTTTTAACTATTTTATTTTATAATACAAATTAAATGTTTTAACTTTCCTATATTGTATAATTTGAAAGATTGGTTTCGTTTAAAATAGACCGTAACATTCCTGTATCCGGTATACGTATATTACAGATGTGGTGATACGTAGTGTGCATATATGGGGTATAGGGCCATTACATCTGTTTTCGTATCAGAGCCTAGGTTTGAGATTCTCAACCTAGGTCAATTGTAAGAAAAAGAAAATTTTGATTTTAAAATATGGTTTTTGAATAAGATACATGCTTTGGTATTGGCAGTCTCTGATCTTTAATGAGGTATATTCTGCTGTGTTTGCAGATGTAGGTAGTGATGGTCTCTCAGTCACGTCAGTCTTTAGAAGGTAGTGCAGAGAGTGTAGCTCCTGAAGAGGGTAGAGATGGAGCTAGGGTTGATAGAGCTGGAGAGGCACCTGTTCCTGTGCCAGAGAGACCAGCTGCTGATGAGGTTCCGCCAGTTTGGCTAAAACATGTGGTAGAATTGTTGAGGCAAGCTCCGGTGCAGCAGTCGCCACCGCCACCACAGCCACAAGTGCCGGTGAGACATTATGATAAATTGAGGAAGTATGGGGCTGAGGATTTCTTTGGTACTACAGATCCTGTAGTAGCTGAGCAGTGGTTAGATAGAATGCATAGGATATTTATCTAGTTGCAAGCTACTCCTGAAGAGAAATTTGATTATGCTAGATCCCTTCTGCAGAAAGATGCTTATGATTGGTGGAAGACAGTTCCTCATGCTATGGATGATCCACCGACTTTGTCTTATAGTGATTTTCTGCGGGAGTTTGAGCAGAAATATACTCCGAGAGAGTATAAAGATGTCAAGAAGATGGAATTTCTGAATTTGAAATAAGATAACCGGACAGTGACAGAGTATGAGACAGAGTATATCCGGTTAAGTCATTATGCCGGTGGGATTATTGCAGATGAGATTGACCGGTGTAGGAGATTTGAGAAGGGGTTGAGGCCCTCTATTATGAGCATTGTTGCTGGTTCTCGGTACCAGGATTTTTCTCAGTTGGTTGCAGCAGCTAGAAGTATTGAGAGAGCACAGGGTATTGCAGCAGCTGCTACTGAGGAGGAGATCAAAGTTAGGAGACCCCAGTTTGAGGTAGGGTCTTCATCTATTAAAAGAGGCAGAGGAAGTTTTATTCCGAGGATCAGTAGGAGCCTGAGGCAGTTGGGTAGGTTAGTTCAGTATCAGAGGCAGAGACCGAGACCTACAGTTTCTGTAGCGAGTGCTCCGACTCCTATGGTTCAGAGATCTACTACACCTACATGTGTCCATTGTGATAGGATACATGGGGGTGTTTGTTGGAAGATTGGTGGATCAGATGTGTGTTTCAGATGTGGATCGCCTGACCATTTCATCAGAGAATGTCTTGAGATACAGGAGCATAGGCAAGCGGATTCTGCAATTTCTCGACCTAGTGTGAGAGAAGGTCGAAGTGGCAGAAGTGTTAGCAGAGGTGGTCGACCTGGGATAGGTCAGAGAGGAGACTCTACATCCGGAGGCAGTAGGCCAGATGAGGCTGGGTCTTCTCAGAGAGTGTGTGATGCAGAGGCAGCCGGATGCTTCAGCAGTTATTGCGGGTACATTTTCTTTATTTGGTATTTCAGTTCTTGCTTTGATTGATCCAGGATCTACTTATTCATACATAAGTGCATCTATTTTGCCTGTGACTGAATTGCATACTGAGTCCCTAGGATTTGATGTCTTGGTGACAAATCCTTTAAGGCATAGTGTGGTTGTTAGCAAGGTGCACCAAGGTAGTTCAGTTTGTGGTGCAAGGTGAGGAGTTTTTGGGTGATTTGATTGAAATGCCTTTTAAGGAGTATGATTTGATCTTAGGCATGGATTGGTTGTCTAAGCATGGAGCTGTGGTAGACTGTCAAAAGAAGTGTGTTGCCCTGAGAACCGGTGATGGTAGAAGTGTGATGGTATCTGGTGAGCAGAAACAACTTGCATCCTTGTTTGTTTCAGCTGTTGCAACTAGGAAGTTGATTAGAAAAGGGTGTGATGCTTATCTTGCTCATGTTTTGGATACCAGAGTAGTGGGTTCTCAACTTGATAGTATACCCACAGTTGCTGAATTCCCATATGTGTTTCCTGAGGAGTTGTCAGGGTTACCTCCTGAGAGAGAGGTGGAGTTTGGTATCGAATTGTTGCCTGGTACCACTCCTATCTCTATTACTCCATATCGAATGGCACCTGCTGAGTTGAGAGAGTTGAAGGTGCAGTTGCATGAGTTGTTGGATAAAAGGTTTATTCGCCCTAGTGTTTCTCCGTGGGGAGCTCCTGTTTTGTTTGTGAAGAAGAAGGATGGTACTTTGAGGTTATGCATCAATTATAGGCAATTGAATAAGGTAACTATTAAGAATAAGTATCCTTTGCCTAGGATAGATGATCTCTTCGATCAATTGAAGGGAGCAACAGTTTTCTCTAAGATTGATTTGAGATCAGGGTACCATCAGTTGAGGGTCAGAGAGGAAGATGTTCCTAAGACAGCTTTTTGCATAAGGTATGGGCATTATGAGTTTTTAGTGATGCCTTTTGGATTGACAAATGCACCTGCAGCTTTCATGTATTTGATGAATAGGGTGTTTAGGCCCTATCTAGATTAATTTTATGGTAGTTTTCATTGATGATATTTTGGTGTATTCACGTAATGAAGAGGATCATGACAAGCATCTGCGGATTGTACTGCAGACTTTGAGAGAGAAGCAATTGTATGCTAAGCTGTCAAAGTGTGAGTTTCAGCAGATGGTATAAGAGTTGATCCGAGTAAAGTTGAGGCTATTTTGAATTGGAGTCCACCAAAGTCTGTGACTGAAGTTAGAAGTTTTCTGGGTTTGGCAGGCTATTATCGACGCTTTGTGAAAGGTTTTTCTTTGATAGCTACTCCACTCACCAGATTACTTCGAAAGAGAATTAGATTTGTGTGGACAGATCAGTGTCAAGCTAGTTTTGAGCAGGTGAAAGAAATGTTGACTCAAGCTCTTGTTCTTACTTTGCCTGTGGAAGATAAACCATATGTGATTTACAGTGATGCTTCACATAATGGTTTAGGATGTGTTTTGATGCAAGAAGGTAGAGTCATAGCTTATGCTTCTTGGCAGTTGAAGCCGCATGAGCTTAATTATCCGACGCATGATTTTGAGTTAGCAGCTATAGTGTTTGCTTTGAAGATTTGGCGACATTATTTGTATGGAGAGAAGTCTTTTATCTATACAGATCATAAGAGTTTGAAATATTTGGGTGTTCAGAGGGAGCTGAATCTTCGACAGAGACGGTGGTTGGAGTTTATTAAAGACTACGACTGTTTGATTGATTATCATCCTGGTAAGGCAAATGTTGTTGCAGATGCCTTGAGTCGGAAGTCTTTAGCAGGTTTGACTACTTATTCGCTCTCGTTGCTTGTTGAGTTGAGAGCGTTGCATGCTAGTTTTGAATCATGTGATGATGGTGCGTTGTTGGCTCAGTTGCTTTTTGAGACCGGTGTTGTTGGATCAGATTAAAGAGGCTCAATTGGCTGATGAGAAAATTCAGAAAGTTGTGTCAGATTGCCAAAATGGGGAGAGCCGAGAATTCCATGTGAGAGGTGATGGTAGCCTTTGGTTCAAGGATAGATTGTGTGTTCCTGATTATGCTAAATTGAGAAAGATTATTTTAGAAGAAGCACATCAGTCGGTTTTTGCTATGCATCCTGGGAGTACTAAGATGTATCATGAATTGAAGCAGCATTACTGGTGGTCAGGTATGAAGAGGGACATAGCAGAGTTTGTATCTAAATGTCTTACTTGTCAGAGGGTGAAGGCCGAGCATCAAGTTCCAACAGGATTGCTTCAACCTTTATCAGTACCTGAATGGAAATGGGAACGTGTGACAATGGATTTTGTGTCTGGTTTGCCATTGACTCAGAAGAAGCATGATGCTATTTGGGTGATTGTTGATCGGTTGACAAAGACAACTCATTTTCTTCCTGTTAGAATGGACTATTCTCTGGAAACGTTGGCTGAGTTGTATGTCAGTGAAATAGTGAAGTTGCATGGAGTCCCAATTTCTTTAGTGTCTGATCGAGATCCTCGGTTTACTTTAAGGTTTTGGAAGAGTTTACATGGTGCTTTGGGTTCTCGATTACACTTTAGCACTGCTTTTCATCCACAGACAGATGGGCAGTCAGAAAGAGTGATACAGATTATAGAGGATATGTTGAGAAGCTGTCATTATTTCTCTGGAAGTTGGGACAAATTTTTGCTACTGATGGAATTTGCTTACAACAACAGTCATCAATCCAGTATTGGAATGGCACCTTATGAGGCATTGTATGGTAGAAGATGCATAATGCCTCTATGTTGGAATGAAGTTGGAGAAGGCAAATTGGTTGGTCCTGATTTGATTAAAGAAACGGAAGAGAAAGTGAAAATAATTCGGGATCGGTTGAAAGTAGCATTAGATCGACAGAAATCTTATTTAGATTTGAAGAGGAGAGACATAGAGTTTAATGTTGAAGATAAAGTATTTCTAAAAGTGTCTCCTTGGAAGAAGATTTTAAGATTTGGTAGGAAAGGGAAACTAAGTCCTCGTTTTATTGGACCGTATGAGATATTGGAAAGAGTTGGACCAGTTGCTTATCGATTTGCTTTGCCACCTGAATTGGATAGAATCCATAATGTCTTCCATGTTTCTATGCTGAGGAGGTACATATCTGACCCATCTCATGTTCTGTCCATTGAATCTATTGAGGTGAGTCCGGATCTGACTTTTGAAGAAGAACCGGTGGTTATTTTAGCACATGGAGTGAAAGAGTTGAGACATAAGAAAGTGCCAATTGTGAAGGTTCTTTGGAAGAATCATGGTGGAGAAGAATCAACTTGGGAGAATGAGCAAGTGATGCGAGATCAGTATCCTCAATTGTTTTAGACTTAAGATCAGGTAATTTCGAGGACGAAATTTCTTTTTAGAGGGGGAGAATTGTAATATCCCAAAGTATACCCTAAAAGTTTTGGAATATTTTATTGTTGTGTTTGGATTAAATGTATATGTTTAAATGGAAAGTGAAAAGAGGTAAGGGAAGAGTGTATATGTTGTATATATAGTGATATATACAACATATACAAGTCAAAGAAATGGAAGTCAAAAGAAGAATAATTAATTCTTTTAAATTAATTAAATTAATTAAAAGGAAATTGAATTAGTGGAAGAAGATATTTTATAATATTTTAATATTAAATTGCTTGGTGGAGGTTTAAAGAGGTTGAGGAGTTGACTTTGGCTCTTATTGTTCTTCTTCTTCTTTTCTTTTCCTTCTTGGCCGGCGCCCTCCAAAGCAAGAGAGAAAGAGAGTTTTTGATTTTCCAAGATCAAGATTGAAGGATGTTTCAAGTGATCAAGTTGGAAATCTAAGAAGTTTCATCATTTTTGGTAAGTTTCCTCTTGATTCCTTAGTTTTCTTTTAAGTTATGTTTGAGTTTGTTGGTTGATTATTGATGGTATGAATATGTTTGATTGTGATGTATTTGAGAGTGTTTGGTTTAATTGATTTTGATTTTGGGGTTGGATTGGAAAGAAGGAGTTAGGTTTGGTATTGGAAGAGTAAGAGTTGTGTTTATGTTATGATTGTGAATTGATGTATGTATTGAGTTGTTTTAGTGTTTTTGCAAGTTATATTGGTTTATGGGTGTGTTTAATTAAGTTTGTTTGAAGTGGAAAATGGTGGAAGTAAGAGGTTTGTTGGATGTGTTGTTGTTGTTGTTGTCGGAATCTGGATTTTTGGCCTGACACGCCCATGAGCACGGCCAGGTCTTTAGGCGTGTCAATGATTCTGTGTTCTTGGATGGGTGACATGATCAGTAACACGCCCGTGTTGTTGAACGTATCATAGCTGCTGTGTTGGGGAAGAATTGACACGGCCATGAGCACGCTCATGTTGTTGGACGTGTCAATGTTTCTGTGAGACAGAATGTATTACACGTCCAGTGACACGCCCGTGGTTCTGAGCGTGTCAAAGCTTTTGTGTTGTGGAGTTAGGGCACGGTCAAGGATACACCCGTGTTATTGAGTGTGTCATGTGTAAAGTTTGCCCTAATTAGTCCTTAGTCTTATTATCTCATGTGTATTTCTAAATAAGTGTGTATTATTCCTTTTGAATTAGGTTGTGAAGAGTTTGAGTTACCCTAATCCAAGTATTAAAGGATTCTTGGAAGAGGAATTTAGTGTTGTGTGTGAGTTGCTTTTGGAGGTAAGTACAAACCATACATTATGGCATGCATTTACATGACATTGAGATTTAAAATATTTGATGGCAAATGTGTTAAACAATGTATTACATAATTGATGAATTGCTTTAATGTGAATTGAGATATGATGAGATATGAAGCCATTGTTGTTGGCTATGATAATGCAAATGAAATAATTAGGGCATGGTTGCCTATTTGATTATTGAATATGAAATGAGAAATGAATTGAGAAAGAGATTGATAGAGAGATAAATGAAATAATTGTGTGCTTAATATGTTATTCAATTTTCAGAGTTCTGAGTTTAGCGGCATGCCTATGAATCGCTGGATCGTAAGCCGAGTCCAGCTGAAAAATGTAAAATATGATTTTTTGGGGTGAAAAGACTGGGTCGTAAGACAGTAACAGTCTAGCCGGGTTGAGGACCAAGATACTGGGGCCCTTGGGTCTAGCCGGGTTGAGGTCCAAGAGACTGGGTCTGTTACACTATCCATGGATAGATATATATATATATATCGCCTACGGGCTTGATGATTGTGATTATGGACCAAAGCAGTAACTCTGAACTTTGAATATCATATTAAATCCTTTTTGGGCCCTTGTTTGTCTTTGTTGGAATGTGACTCATGAATAATAGAATAATTGAATGATATAATGAAAGGTAATGTTATGAAATATGATGTTCTTGTGATTTGTTTATAATGTATGAAAGTATGACATTTGCATTACATTATAGCATATGGTTATCATGGTTTGTACCACTAAGCCGTTGGCTTAGCGCGATTGTGGTTCATCGTGCATATGGCAGAGTAGAACCAGAGAGTTCAGCTAGACTGAGTTGAGTTTAGAGCTAGAAGTGTTGATTGAGGGCTTAAAGATCAGAGATAAACTGCCAAACTTGTATAGACTTTATGTTTTGTAAATATTGATTTTGATTTATTTATATATGCAAATACCGCTACACTTTCCGCTGCTTAATAAATAAATGTTTTAACTATTTTGTTTTATAATACAAATTAAATGTTTTAACTTTCCTATATTGTATAATTTGAAAGATTGGTTTGGTTTAAAATAGACCGTAACATTCCTGTATCCGGTATACGTATATTACAGATGTGGTGATACGTAGTGTGCGTATATGGGGTATAGGGGCGTTACATTTATCATTTGGTTTGAGATGGAATGTGTTTTGGTGTTAAACAATTATTTGAGGTATATAAGTTAGAGAGTTAAATTATTGAACTATTTGTTTAATTATAGAAAGTGCATGAGAAGTTACATGGATATTATGTTAAAGAATAACTTTTAGTGAGGCAAGTTAAATTTGAAGTAAGGATAGCAACGTCTGTAGAGTTATATGATTAAGTTAGGCATAAATAAATAACTTGGGTAATGTGGAACGTAAGAGCAAGTGAATGAGAATTGAGGTTTAAATTTGGTTGTGATTCCAGAGAGTTAAATATTAATTATTTGGTTCAATAAGTGAATATAGTATTAAATTGTTGATTTATTTGGTTGAGTATTATATTTATATATATGTTAGATTTGTATATAAATTAATCGATATACAAATTATTTGTTATGCATTTATGTGTGAATGAAAGTTCAAAGATTGATTAAAATTATGGATGCTTGGAAAAAAATAATAATAGAAGTGGGATTAATTATACACATGTTAAGAGTGTAACATTTATAGGTTGTGATGATAAATAAGATGAAAATGGTGATGGCTAAATTCATATGGGCATGTGATATTATTTTGACACGGTGTGCTTTATGGGCAGAATTTGACTTGAATTATAAAGTGTAAATGACTTGGTAATGTCCCTTAATATTTTATCTATGGGGTTATTGAAGTATAACTAATGATTGTGATTCAAAAGACTTATAATTAAAGTCAATTATGGTAAGAATTTTTAAATTATATTATTACAGTACGTATGTGTTATGAGTTGTGGAGAAATATGAGAAATTATTTTCTTGGTGGAAATGAATGAATGGGTTGGAATATATAGATTAAATTATAAGAAGTGTAAATAGCTAATGGAAGGTAATATATAAGAGATTGAAGAAGGAGTATTATGTTGGGCAGTGAAATTTAGAAAGATGGACAAATTTGAGGGAAATGTTAACATATGTAATGGGAGTATTTATAATTGATATCAAATTATTCAAAATAGATATGAGATCAATCTATTAGTTAGGTTTGAAAAATAAGATTTGTTTTCATGTATTTTGATGATTAAAATGATTGTAAAGCTAGAAAAAAGGGAAAAATGGCAACTTTATGTGATTAAAGAATTTTACATTGTTGTAAGGAAATGAGATAACTTAAGAACAAAGTAGAAAAATGACGGATTGAGGAATCATTAATGAATTTGGAAAAAAAAAAAGAGGTTTATAGAGTAAAATGAGAAATCAAAAAGGACAATGAAAGAATTTGGGAAGTTAGTGGTAAAGGTGATTTGCAATGCGTGGATGTGCCAATTTAGTTTACACGACTATGTTTTTTAATGGATTTGAATAGTATAAATATTTAAGTTGACAACACTTAAACATATGTGTGTTGATTGTATTTAATTAATTTATGAAATTACAGACATGGAAATATTTAACATTAATGGTTAGTTGCTTACAAAATTAAAGTTAAGTTAATTTAATAAAAGAAGAAATCTAGAAAGTGAAGGAAGAATGAGAAAGTACTAAATATGTTATTGGACAATTAAGATGGGTGTAAAATTAAATAATAAATACATGGTGAACATATATATATATATATGGTATGTATATATATATATATATGGTACCATATATATATATATGGTAAATGGATTTTAGTTTATTCATGGAGAAAAGAGATAACTTGAAAAAAAAACCCAACAAAACAAGGTAAAAAGATTGATAGAATGATGAACTAGTGGTGACTGAAAATAATGTGGAAAAGAGATAAAGAAAATAAAGAAGAAAAGAGTACACATAATGTAATGATGGAAGTTGGATATTGGAAATAGTATTTATAATATATATATTGTATGCCTATTGTTGCGCTCAAATTAAGTACTACTACAAAGCGTCACTCGCAAGTATACTAGGTAGTTGTAGCAAAGGTGATCGCCCCAAGGTCGTTTCCCCAAGAAGGTGTGGTTCATAATAGCTTGATTGACAAGTATTTAAATGCGGAAGTGTTTGTTGTTCGAAATTGTGGAAGGACAATTTAAACCTAAAATTAACCGTGCGTAGGGATTAATGTGTGTGATGGGTGATACAAGATCAAATCGATTCTTGGGAAGGTGCCTAGAATCATAGGTCCATTCAATCAAAACTCAATTCTCAATTATCCATTAACATAACCTTGTAATTAATTTGTTCCTTATGGTTAATTAGTCAATTACCAATCCATTAGTTCTCACATTCATGAATTAACAATAATCAATTCTTTTACATTACCAAATTAATAAACCCTAGAACTTATATTTCTAATTCATTCATAGGGTGGTCGATTATATAGTTTCGACATCGGATTTCACCTCTCGGTCCGTAATCCAATATTCAAAGATCAATAGGTAGCTAATCTATCAACCTAGCATTTAATGCAATACAATCAACTAATCAACAAGGAACATCAATAAAAATATCAAATCAATACATTCAACCAAATATACTACAAATTTAGCTCAACATCATCAATTTATAACATTCATTCAACTCAATATAAAACAAGTACAAATTATCCATTGCAATATCAATTCTCTTAATATAACAACAACAATAAGAAATGAATTAAAAGAGAGAATAGAAAAACCCCTTGTGAAGATGCCAAGAGTAGGATTAATAATCTTTCTCCTAGCTCCACTTGATGTATGATGAAGAACTCAAGCCCTCTTCAATGGTTTATTCACCTTTGCAATATGGAATGGAGCTTTCTCAAGTCACCAAACCTTGGAATGGAGCTTGCCTTTGGTAGATGGAATGGAGCTTTCTCAAGTCACCAATCCTTTCAATGAAGCTTCTTCAACCTTCAAGAGCTTGTTAACCCAATTTATCCCAAAGAATCTCAAAGATCTTATCAATGGAAGATGGAGAAGGTGGAGAGGATGGAAATGAAGGTTGGAGGTGAAGGGATAAGGGAGAGTGTCACTCTCTCCCTCTCCCAAACGTGTAGCAAAATTTGGCTCCAAGAAAACAATACTCTTCCCAATTTCCCTCTTCTTCTCTTTTTAATTCATTCAAAAACACAACCCATGCCTTCCAACTCACACCATTTCACTTTGTTCCCCACTATTTCTTTGTTTAGTATTTCTTTTGGCAAGCATAAGGCATTGTCTCCTACTTTGTTCCCCACTTCGTGCAAAAGAAATCAAATGTTTTAGGTATGACACAGCCAAGCCAAGAGTGGCTTGGCCGTGTCTCTTATTTTTCTTTGGGACACGGCCAAGCCATCTGGCCGTGTCCTTCGCTGAGCTTTTTCTTTCTTTCTTTTTCTTTCTTTTCTTTTTGTTTCAAGGGTTGACACGGCCAAGCTTGTGGCCATGTCATGTGACACGGCCACTGGCTTGGCCGTGTCATTTGGGTGTGTTTGCTTCTGCTTCTTTTCTTTCATTCTTTGCTTGCTCCAAGTCTTATTGGCATGAAATGGGACATGGCCAAGCTTGCTGGCCATGTCATGGTCGTGTCACTGAGTGTGTCTTCCTCTGCTTGCTTCTTTTCCTTCTCTTCTTTGGCTCAAGATGGGACATGGCCAAGCTTGCTAGCCGTGTCATGTGACACGGCCAGTGGCTTGGCCGTGTCACTGAGTGTGTCTCTTCCTGCTTCTTCATTTTTGCTCTTTCTTTGTGGTTTCTTTGTTTTGCTCCTTGGATGAGACTTGGCCAGAGGCTTGGCCGTGTCAAGCTCTGCCAACTTCATTCTTTGAGGGACACGGCCAAGCTAGTTTTGGCTTGGCCATGTCTTGTTTGGTTCATGCTTTTCTTGCACTGTTTTGATCTTCCAAGGGTGTTTTTGCACCTAAACCTAAAAACAACACTTTAAACACACTTAAAACAAAAATCAATCAAAACATTAACAAAAAAACACATAAAAATCATACTAAAAACAAGTACTAAAATGATCTAAACAATTAACCCACACTTAATTCCTTGCTTGTCCCCAAGCAAGGCAAAAATCAAAACACACTAATAAGATAAATTTTGTTAAGTTCAAGAGTTATAAAGATGCATCAAGACTTCCCTCTCCCTAAATCCGCAATCAATATCGAATTAAACAAAATCGACACCAATGCAATTAAGTGGCTTTCCATGCATAACCAATGTTGTCACTCCCACACCAACTCTTACAAGTGTTTGATCATGGTGGTGTTTACACTCATAACAATCAATGAAAGATTATTACCATAGGCTTGCTTATCAATCAAATCTCCACCACAAAATAACAATCAAGCATCAATCAAAAGGTCTTTATTGAGTTGTAATGGGGCTAAGGTAAAGTCATGGCATTTAGGAAATGTGAGCTTAATCATTAAGTTCAAGAGCACTTCAAGAATGAAGTAACTGATCATATACATAACCCAATAATCCCAAAACACCTTCCTCTTATCTACCCCTTAGCATTAAAGAGCTTTTCAAGGGAACTCACTTATTAAATCTTGTAATGATACATTCCAACCCTTTCAACAAGAATAACAATTATTCTTATTATTATATATATATATATATATTTTTCTCTCTTTTTCTTTTTTTTTTATTTTGCTTTGCAATCTAAAACCTACTAATTTTAACCCCACACTTAATTCAACACAACACTCAGTCATAAACGCTCTTAAAATACTCTTGACCTAATGAAAGGATAAGAGTTAATCAACAAGGTTCAAGCTAATGGTGTTGTGAAAAAGAAAGAAAAGGAAAAATAAAATAGGCTCAAAATTGGCTAACTAAGGTTAAAAATAGGGTTGGTCTTTTTAAGCCAAAGTGGGTTTACCTAATTGCCTTAATCATCTTGATGCTAAATTAAAATTTTATTCAATCTTAAAATGCATTTCAAAGCAAGTTATAGCAAATCATCAATCAAAGATGTTCACCCACAACAATAATGATAAGTTGATGGCTCAATTCCTCACTAGGTTAAAGGCAATGCAAAGAAAAACCAACAAAATTGACAATAAGCACCAATTCTACTTAATTCTCAATTTCATGCTTAAAAAATTCAAAAGTCATCTATCAACAATTTTATAACAATTGAACTTTCCAAAACTCATTTATTCAATGAAAAACATTAAAAATATTAACTAAACTTAAACAAAAATAACTTAAAAGTAAAAACACAAAACACAAAATGCAATTAAAAGTAAAAACATAAAACACAAAATGCACCCCACACTTAAAGATTCACATTGTCCTCAATGTCAGCATGCATACTACAGGGAGGGTTTAGATGAAACCTGATTTCCATTGTTCCCATATACGATGTGTGGGGCTCCTTCCACTCATAATGCAATTGGAGCCCATGACTGAGAGGATGAACAACATGTAACTTTGAAATGTACCCGATGTACGGCAACCCCTAAATAGTATTCCTTGAAGAGAACATGTCTCAAAGGGACATGTGAAGGTCGCCTCGGGGTGATCCTTCAGTGCTATAGGAATGTTGTAAAATCCTATTTCATTGTGCAACATGGTTCTATCCATTGTATGCTCTTCTTCACCACCAAGAGTAGAAGAGATGATTTTTGGGAACTCTTTAAGTTCAACCAAGTTTGGTTGAATCACTTCTTCATCCACTTTAATAATGTCAAGCTCCCTCTCAACAACCTCAGCATCTAAAACTAGCTTACACTCCTCAAATTCTAAATTGGGCATTTCATGTTCTTCTTCTAAAGACATACCCATCTCAAGCTTATTTCCACTTTCTCCTTGGGAGTGCATAATATAGATGTTAGAAAGTTGCTTACCTTTCTCCTCTTCTTTCAGCCTACTTGGGAATGGAATTGGTTGCAAAGGATTTGGAGGTTCATACAAATGTGATGAAGTTGATGAGTCCAAATTCTCCTCCTCCTTTGATTGAATTAACTCCTCTATGTTTGGTTGTATCTCCTCGCCATCTTCTTCTTGATTAGTTCCTGTATCAAAGGAATCACAAAAACTATTATATATCACATGTTCACTCCTTAAATTTGTGATTACCTCGGTTTGCTCGAATTGGCTAGGAAATTCCTCTTCTTGGTGTGCTTGGAGTTGATGTGCCAGTTGATCAACTTGCATTTCCACCCTCTTCAATGATTCCTCCAAAGAATCAAACCTCTCATTGCTTCCTTCCTGATTTTCTGTGCTAATTTGAAGGTAAGCATTCAAATCATCTTCCACTTTGGATTTCTCAAATTGATCATGGTTTTGTGAGCTAATTTGAATGAAGGCATTCAAACTATCTTCCAAAGTGGGTTCCTTAAGTTTATCTTGATTTCGTGCGCTAGTTTGAATGAAGGCATTCAAACTATCTTCAAATGTGGGTGTCTTAAGGTAATTTTGATTTGAATATTGTTCTTGAGAGTAAGAGTCTCTTTGGTAAGGTTGAAAAAAATTTGGAGGTGGAATGTGCTGCTGATTTTCCCGAGAAAAATTTGATTGGCTTCCCCAGCTGGGATTATAAGGATTGAAATATGTGTCATTTCTACCCATTTGCTGGAAACCTTGGTAGTCATAGTCTTCCTCTTGCCACTCTTGGTATCGTCCAAAACCCATTGAACACGTGTTTGCACTATGGCCTGCATTGCCACATGATGCACATATCTCTTGGTGTGCATAGGTGCTCTTCCTCTTGCATTTAGCACCTTAAGTTGATTCGTCAATTCTGCTAATTGCCATGCCATTTCAGAATCATCGTTCCTATCATAAACTTCCCCGTGCCTTGAAAACTGCATCTTTACACAAGGCACTTAAAAACTTGAAGAAAACAAACAACAACAAAAATTCAAACAACACAAACAAACAATTTAAAAGAAAACAACAAACAATTAAATAAAATAAAAAAATATCAAACTATTACAACTATGACAACCCTCCCCGGCAGCGGCGCCAAAAACTTGTTGCGCTTGAATTAAGTACTACTACAAAGCATCACTCGTAAGTAGATGAGGTAGCTGTAGCAAAGGTGATCGCCCCAAGGTCGTTTCCCAAGAAGGTGTGGTTCGTAATAGCTTGATTGACAAGTATTTAAATGCGGAAGTGTTTGTTGTTCGGAATTGTGGAAGGACAATTTAAACCTAAAATTAACCGTGCGTAGGGATTAATGTGTGTGATGGGGGATACAAGATCAAATTGATTCTTGGGAAGGTGCTTAGAGTCATAGGTTCATTCAATCAAAGCTCAATTCTCAATTATCCATTAACATAACCTTGTAATTAATTTGTTCCTTAAGGTTAATTAGTCAATTACCAATACATTAGTTCTCACATTCATGAATTAACAATGACCAATTCTTTTACATTACCAAATTAATAAACCCTAGAACTTATATTTCTAATTCATAGGGTAGTCGATTATATAGTTCCGATATCGGATTTCACCTCTCGGTCCGTAATCCAATATTCAAAGATCAATTGGTAGCTAATCTATCAACCTAGCATTTAATGCAATACAATCAACCAATCAACAAGGAACATCAATAAAAATATCAAATCAATACATTCAACCAAATATACTACAAACCCTAGGCATGAGTATTTAGCTAAACATCATCAATTTATAACATTCATTCAACTCAATATAAAACAAATACAAATTTTCCATTGCAATATCAATTCTCTTAATATAACAACAACAATAAGAAATAAATTAAAAGAGACAATAGAAAAAACCCCTTGTGAAGATGCCAAGAGTAGGATTACTAATCTTCCTCCTAGCTCCACTTGATGTATGATGAAGAACTCAAGCCCTCTTCAATGGTTGATTCCCCTTTGCAATATGGAATGGAGCTTTCTCAAGTCACCAAATCTTGGAATGGAGCTTGCCTTTGGTAGATGGAATGGAGCTTTCTCAAGTCACAAATCCTTTTAATGAAGCTTCTTCAACCTTCAAGAGCTTGTTAACCCAATTTATCCCAAAGAATCTCAAAGATCTTATCAATGGAAGATGGAGAAGGTGGAGAGGATGGAAATGGAGGTTGGAGGTGAAGGAACAAGGGAGAGTGTCACTCTCTCCCTCTCCCAAATGTGTAGCAGAATTTGGCTCCAAGAAAACAAGACTCTTCCTAATTTCCCTCTTCTTCTCTTTTTAATTCATTCAAAAACATAACCCATGCCTTCCAACTCACACCATTTCACTTTGTTCCCCACTATTTCTTTGTTTAGTATTTCTTTTGGCAAGCATAAGGCATTGTCTCCCACTTTGTTCCCCACTTCATGCAAAAGAAATTAAATGTTTTAGGTGTGACACGGCCAAGCCAAGAGTGGCTTGGCCGTGTCTCTTGTTTTTCTTTGGGACACGACCAAGCCATCTGGTCGTGTCCTTCACTGAGCTTTTTCTTTCTTTCTTTTTCTTTCTTTTCTTTTGGTCTCAAGGGTTGACACGGCCAAGCTTATGGCCATGTCATGTGGGGTGTGTTTGCTTCTGCTTCTTTTCTTTCCTTTTTTGCTTGCTCCAAGTCTTGTTGGCATGAAATGGGACATGGCCAAGCTTGCTGGCCATGTCATGTGACACGACCAGTGGCTTGGCCGTGTCACTGAGTGTGTCTTCCTCTGCTTGCTTCTTTTCCTTCTCTTCTTTGGCTCAAGATGGGACACGGCCAAGCTTGCTGGCCGTGTCATGTGACACGGCCAGTGGCTTGGCCGTGTCACTGAGTGTGTCTCTTCCTGCTTCTTCATTTTTGCTCTTTCTTTGTGGTTTCTTTGTTTTGCTCCTTGGATGAGACACGGCCAGAGGCTTGGCCGTGTCAAGCTCTGCCAACTTCATTCTTTGAGGGACACGGCCAAACTAGTTTTGGCTTGGCCATGTCTTGCTTGGTTCATGCTTTTCTTGCACTGTTTTGATCTTCCAAGGGTGTTTTTGCACCTAAACCTAAAAACAACACTTAAAACAAAAATCAATCAAAATATTAACTAAAAACACATAAAAATCATACTAAAAACAAGTACAAAAATGATCTAAACACCTATGGTATACTTAGTAGCAATATTATGTGGTGATTTAAGTTGAGTTATAAATTATATGAAAATAGTTGGGAAGTTAAAATATATTGTCTGGTACTTGTTAAAAAGAAAGAAATAATTATATGTAAAAAAATAAAGAACTTGATGAAAGGAACAAAACTAACATGTTGGCTTATTATTCAAGTTGAGAAAATATATATTTAGAGATTGAATATAGTGTATAATGAGATTTATCAAAGAAATTAATTGAGAAATAACTCATTGGGTGAAAAAAAATTAATAAGGGTAATGACATGATGAAATGTTTTATAAATGTATTTGAATATTTGAAGTGAATATATATATATATAGATATATATATATATATATATATATGAAAGTGTAGATTAAGTTAAATCATAATGACCATAAATGATTAAAGAAGAAGGTGTTAATATTAGTAAAAAAAAACTTAGTGAACAATTTAATTTGTGTATGGTATTATTATTAGTATTAAGGAAAAGATATTTTAAGGATTGTGTTAAGTGTGTAAGAGACAAGAAGGTTTGTTTAAAGGAGATAATTAAATTATAAAGATAAATATATAAAAATCTTATAATAAGACTTGATGATTGGGAATGAGAGTTGCTCTTATTTATAAATATGTAATGGAAATGATCGAATGGATGTATATTTTGAAAGTGTATCTAGGTATTCTTTAATTTTACTATAATGTAAATATTTAATTCAGAAAGAGGAGTCTACATTAGTAGACAGACAAGAAGGGCCAGAGCTTTGCAATACTCTTTATTTAACAATATTGTGTATGAATTAATTGATTTTTAGTGCGCTCACTCTTATATCAGAGTATCAGATATATTGTTAATAAAATGTGTTTTAAGTCTTTATAGTAAAGTGTGATAGACACTAATTATTTTCTTTACAAGGTATAGATAGTAATTAGTAAAATGTCATGAGATGATTTTAAAATAATTTACAATATTGAGTTCTTAAGTATAGAGAAAAATCTGAAATTTCAAATGATGATTCAAGATCCATAAGAGGATGAGTAGACATTATATGATTGGTTATGTTGATAAGTTTGGCAAGGAGATGAAATTTATGTTTGGTTTTAATGGTATTTGATGTTAGATACTAGTAAATAATTTCGAGGACGAAATTATTTAAGGGGGAGATAATTGTAACACTCGCAATTTTAATTATAATTAAATAAATAATTTAGAGGGTTAAATGAAGTATTATAAGTGAGAAAACATGAGGAGTATACGTAAAATGTAACATACACTTAATTACTAAAAATTAATTTAAATTAATTTAAATTAAATAATTTAAGGGAGAAATGATAAATTGGAAGTAAGCAAAACAAAGTGTATACATTATATATATGTGAAATATATATTATATATAAATTTTAAACATAAGTTAGAAAAAGAAAAAAGATGAATAGTAAAGAGAGGTAAAACGATAAATATACTTTATAAAAATTAAAATTAATTAAATAATTAAAAAAGAAAATAAATATGGATGGAAGACAAAAATTTTGATTTAAAAATAATTAAATAATTCATTAATTAAAATAATATAATAATATATATATGGTTAATAAATGAAAGAAAAGAAAAGTCAAATTTTATCTTTATCTCTTTCTTTCTTCTTCTTCTTCTTCTCCCTTTGCAAGAATTTCACCATAGCCAAAGAAGAAATTTGCTTCATCCAAACACTAATTTTAAAAAGAATTTTCAAGAATTAAAAAGAGTTTTGGTGATTTTTCAACAAACTAGTAAGTATTCTTTTAAAATTATGAAGTTTCTTTCAATTTTTTATTATGTAAGATATGAGTTTTTGTTAGAGTGCCTTATAATTGTTTAATTGGATATGGAAGATGTTATTTTGATGAGTAAACAATGCTTTTAAATTTATATTAAAGAAAAATGCAGGTTTGGTTAGGGTTTGGAAGAGAAAGTATGGAATTTAGGGTTATGAAAAGGGTTTTGTGAAAGATTATTTGTTCATTGGATTTCATCATTTTAAATCATATTTTAGTATTATTTTAATGATGAAAATGAACTCAAATTAACATTTAGAGTTTGTTAGAAGGAAGTTCCAAAGTTGAAGTGATTTAGGGCATATTTTAGGGTTTTGGAGGGAATGTTTCTAAATTGAGTTTTGTTACTTAAAGTGTATTAAAATATAATGTTATAGAAGTATTTAAGCTTAAAACTTAATTTAGAATTGGTTGAATTGTAGTTCCTATGTTAAAGTGCATTAGGGCTAAGAAAAGAAAAAATCGGAATAGTTATGTTTTAATTGATGTTTTATATCTTTAACACCTTGTTTTAATGTATGTTATACATTCACATAGGGTATATGTATTGAGTAGATAGGATTTTCATCAACTTAGTAGTGAAGGACACTTGAAGAATTGGTGGGAGGTGTAACACCCTGATACTCCATATAAGTACTATACATACAGTAAATATATAAAGTATAAGAATGTCACTTTTCGTTACATTTTAAAAACCTTTAACAGAATTCAAACCACAATACATTAATTTAAAGAACATTTACAAATCATTATATTTTTAATGATCTTACATATATATCATAATCTTATTTTTTTTTATCAAAACTGCATTTATACATATACATACACTTTTGTCAGAAATACATCATAATTAAAAATTATACATGTATGCATCACCCTCTAGTTGGTCTTGACAAACTCTTACTCTTCTCGTGGCATAACGAAAAGCTTCATATCTTCCTCCTAGACACCTTCGCGATTACACATCCGCGCTAAGCCCGAGAGCTTAGTAGTACAAATATAAAATATAAACATACATTATAAAAATTCTAACATATAATGAAATATCACTTTCATATACCATTAATATCTTATCATGTTTTTCCTTTTGAATTGTACCTTTCATATATCTCAACTAATTCCATTTATATTATACATATCATTATCACCAACCACAATCCATCATTAATACTCACAATCAATATATCAATATACACATTACACATCATACTTCATAACATTGTTTTATTCACAATTCATCAATCATAATCCATCACTAACACTCACAATCAATATATCAATACACACATTACACAACATACTTCATAACATTATATTACTCACAATTCACCAATCATGAATCACATTTCCAACAAAGTCAACCATAGATCTCACTTATTTCAACATTTGTATATCATATTGACAACAAAGACAGACTCGGGCCCAAAAGACACTAATATGCCATTCGACTTTTAGAGTTAATGCTTTGGTTTTATTATCACATTATCATTATCATTATCCCAACTAGGCTTCAAGGATTTAGGTTCAACCAAGCTTCAAGGGGAACAAAGTATGCTAAGTATCAACCCAACTTGGCTTCAAGAACCAATCCAACCTAGCTTCAAGGGTTGTAACATCTCAATTAGGCTTCAAGGCCTTAGCCAACCTAACTTCAAGAGATTGTTACTATTATTAGGCATGCCACCAACAACAAACTCTGAAAATGGAATAACACATTAGCTACACAATTCATTTATCAATTTCATTTTCAATTCTCATCATCAATTAGGCAAACATGCCTTATGTCTTTCAGTTGAATCATCATAGCCAATCACAATGGCTTCACATCACATTTTATCTCAATTCATATTATACACTTCATCATTCAAGCATACATAATCAATTTCATTGCACATATATCTTAAATTCATCGTCATCTAAACAACATGTCCCTCTATTTCATTTCAATCATTATTAAAACATTTATCATAATAAATTGCATTGCACATACCTTTTTGGATGATCATTATAGCTTTCACCTTCAAGAACTACTCCCATCAAGCTATACATAATCAATTACCTCATCATATCCTTCACATTTTACATATAGCATCATGGATATAACATTACAAAGTACATTATTCATATAACACATTACCATTCACAAGATTCACAATGTATATAATACATAACCTTGTTCATTTAGTATCATATGCATCATCAAATGTAGGTTCAATCTCAATCATGTAAGAAGAGCAAAAACCAAACACAGTAACCAACACACTCAAGGGACACGGCCAAGCTAGTGGCCGTGTCTCTCAACCAAAAACCTCTCAACCAAAAGCAACAGAAGCCAACATGGGCAAGGGACACGGCCGTGTCCTCTCCAAAAATCACCAAACACGGCCAAATTTCCATGGACTTGGCCGTGTCTCTCAAAAATACCTTAGGTTGGCCGTGTCTCTTCCTTGGTTTGGCCGTGTCTCTCATGTATACAAACCCTAACTATGGCCAACTCTCTTTTGATTGAATAAAAACACAATATACACAAACATAAACTCATTCAAATGGATGTAATCAAAGTCATTAACACTTATTTTGCATGTTTAACACAATATTCACATCAACCATACATTAACAATTCATTTAATCATCTACCATTTCAAAACCCTAAAACCAAACATCACTCTTAACTTATCATCTTCAAACCAAAACCAACATCAATCCAACCTTTTTAACTTATAATCAATCTCCACACTTATAAACTCATCTCAAACACACCTATTCATAATCTCAACACATCACAACCTACCTCAAACATAACTTCAAAAAATAACAAAGATAAACAAGAGAGTACTTACCTTAAATGAAGAAATTTCACAAATCTCTAACCAAAACCTTTGATTCTTCCTTCAATTTGATTATAGCATCAAGAACACCTCTCTTGCTCTCTCCTCTCTTGAATAGCCGGCACACAAAGGAGAAGAAAAGAAAAATAAACATAAGTCAACTTCTCTTCTTCTTTAAATCTCCACCAAGCAATTCTAACAAAGCAATTACCTAAATGCCCTCATCCATTTAACTTAACCTTTGTCACTTATATGCCCATTAAAGTAATTTCACATATCACACATAAATATCCTCTTCCATTGACCATCCCTTTTGACTAATGTATATGTTATATATATAACAATATACCCAACATATACACTTTCTCTCTACACATTACTTTCTTTTTTAAACAATACATAAACATTCTCTTTTCAATTTCTTTTCTTATCAACATAACATATACACATAATTCAAACAAACAACAATTGTATCCAAACTTCTAGGGCACACATTGGGATATTACAATTCTCTCCCCCTTAAATAATTTCGTCCTCGAAATTATCAGTACCGTAACAAGTCATTCTTAGCAAAATACTATCTTAACTTCCATATGAAGTTAATTATATGATTAAGTTATTATGTCATCAAATCTTATAATTTCAACTCTCCCCTTTAGAATAAACCATCTTCTCTAAATTCCATAACTCACCATTCTATATGTTTATATATCTTATTACTTCCTTGATCAAACATTCAAAAGAACTCATTACGTTTCCTATTAATGTCTTTATACAAGAATCAAATCATTTAATAGTACACTTATACTTCATCCAATCTTTATATTCAATATATTTTGTTCATTCACCTCTTTGAAATTACTTTCTTAACTTTAACCTTAAAAATCATTGGTTTATATCTGAGTATTAATTATCCCGTCATTACAATCACTATCTAAATAGACATTTATCAACCTTCAATGGCTAACAAGATTCTTATTTTTCATAAATGGAGTTATCTCTTTAGCATGCTTTTCACTTAACTTCCATATTAATACATTACCTTTCAACTTATTTAATAAATAACCAATCTGTTCCCTTTTTATCCTGATTTATAACTACTATAACTCCATTCGTTCATATCCATTCACACTTTAAAATTTTACATCAAATACATTATCATATAAATAATTATACTCTTAGTACAACTATGCACATTAAATCTCGATAATGCCTCATAATCTTAGCCAAATCCAGATCAATTGATCTATCTGTCACAATATACCCACGTTCCAATCTTGTTCAATTCCAACCAACAATTAATTTATTTAACTTATCATGAAATCTCACAATATTCATATGTATATATATATATATAACCTAATTCCATTAGAGCAAACTTATATACAATTCCTGATCTCTTCAGATCCATATTCAGTCAAATTATCATGATACCAAATCACCTCAAATTATCTTAATATAATTCCCACCAATTCTCATAAAAATTTTATACCATATTTACTCTCTATAGTTCATTCACTTAAACTTCAAGTTCATTCATTTATTCATTACATATCATAAACATATTCAGTATAACTTTCAGTCATATTTTATAATTTCTCCGTTTTTAATATCTCCTCACATTTCATACCATTGTTATATTTAGTTTGATTACCTTTGTCATATTATTCATAACTCAAAATATTTCCATAATTTCCTTTTTCTTTCTTTACCTTTATAATTATAATCAAATTCTTAATATAAAATGATAAAGTAAAACTTTATCCATCATAACTTTTAATTATACTTTTCAAATATAATTTTCAATCTCACCAAATCTGTATTACAAACATTTTATCTAAGATCCAAATCTATGGATAACAAAATTAACCAATCAAATATACTGAACAAAACACATGGCTTTAAGAAATTAATATTCAAACCTGAAACTTTCAAATCAATATTGTTCTTTTATAATTTTATTCTCAATCTTTACAAATACAAGGCTAAGGTGTATCTCAAGAATTACATATTCCTTCTTTACATTATTGCTATATCAAAAGTTAACACATTCCAATTCCATTTCAAACCAATTTGCACTCAATTATATGATCTTTATCAACTTAATTCATGTTTCAACAATATTATTATATATATTTTCAATCATATGCAGTTTCTATACAATTTCTATTCGTCACTTCATTTCTAATCCATTCACAATCTCTTATAATATATAATTATATAGAACTTTCCATATGTGATTACTTTGGGACTCTAAATATCATATGATCATCAAGTTCAATGCTCACCATAACAATTTCCACCGTCCAATATTACTCAAATCCATGCTATACTCACTTCCATCACATAACCCATCTAGCTTTACACAATTCAAGACCTAATCTCTCCTAGGTCTACTAATACATACAACATCGTTTCCATATCACTAATTCTATAATTATACTACATACATATACATGTACACATTTAATTATATGCTCTTATTTTATTTTCCTTTTTCATACAGTCAATACACATTTGATGTTTATCACTTTCTTTTAAACACTATCATACTCATTCTTCCAATAGGATGTAAAGTATTTATCCATACTTCAAATATATATATATATCTATATTCTGACTATAATAGCACTTCACATCCATCTTAGTCACATTCCCAATGTGACATCTCTTTCACTTTCGTCTTTAAAAGCATTTAATATACTTCCATATCCATTTTTACCCTTTGCAGTAAAATGACTTAAAATAGCTCATTTTCATTTGCTTATCCACTTCCCTTTTTACTTCAAAACAAAGTCTCATGCTATCAATCACATTACTCAATTCATAATACTTTCATGTGCGAAATTAGTCATTTCACCTAGCTCATGTATTGAATATACATTAAACCATCAATATCCAAATAATCTTTATCAAATTTCATTAAAACTTTAACTTTTCAACTTACTACTTCGCTTAAACTTCAATTTGCCAAACTCATCTTTTCTTAATATCACTTTAAAAACATCTTATATATATATTTCACAAAACAATAACAAAACATATAATTTTCACAATTATCAAGTTCATTTCAAAATCTCAAATATCACATATTACCACCATTACCATGAGCTTTATCAATATTTAAGCATCTCACATTTCTAACATTGAATTCACAATGTTTACATTAAAATAACAATACCCATTTATATTCTTACTTAACCATTATCATCTCTTTTTCCTTTAAGTAAAACCTTAACTTTATATATATATACCCCAAACTTTAAATAATCACACTGTGTCTATATTAATCAATTCATTCAATATTCCACCATACTCTCCTCATTTAATAACATATCTTTCGATATTAACCATTCAACAATATTTCCTCTGTCTAGCAAACCCAACATAAACTTTATTATAAAGAGGTTCAAAATAAAGAGGAAAAAGTACATACTTTAATCTTGATTTTTATTTCAACTCATTTTCAACTTTATTCTCCTTTTCATTTCTTTATACTTCAACACATTTAACAATTCACTTTACTTGCATAAATTTTATCAATCAATCTTATATAAATTCCATATCATTTCTTTCTCCGGCTTTACTTTCATGTAAAACATCATTCACACGCTAGCATCCATCTCATAAAACACAGATGTACTACAAATCATATAATGCCACATCCGAGACCAACCTAGGTGTCAATGCATATGCATGTATTACCAATTGCATTTCAAAACTCTTCTTTTTAATTCATTTTAAGCGTTGCAAAACTTTTTCTTTTTAATTTCACTTAGGCCGAGAATCTCGAACCTAAGCTCTGATACCAAAATATTTGTAACACCCTGATACTCCATATAAGTACTATACATACAGTAAATATATAAAGTATAAGGATGTCACTTTTTGTTACATTTTAAAAACCTTTAACAGAATTCAAACCACAATACATTAATTTAAAGAACATTTACAAATCATTATATTTTTAATGATCTTACATATATATCATAATCTTATTTTTTTTTTATCAAAACTGCATTTATACATATACATACACTTTTGTCAGAAATACATCATAATTAAAAATTATACATGTATGCATCACCCTCTAGTTGGTCTCGACAAACTCTTACTCTTCTCGTGGCATAACGAAAAGCTTCATATCTTCCTCCTAGACACCTGCGCGATTACACATCCGCGCTAAGCCCGAGAGCTTAGTAGTACAAATATAAAATATAAACATACATTATAAAAATTCTAACATATAATGAAATATCACTTTCATATACCATTAATATCTTATCATGTTTTTCCTTTTGAATTGTACCTTTCATATATCTCAACTAATTCCATTTATATTATACATATCATTATCACCAACCACAATCCATCATTAATACTCACAATCAATATATCAATATACACATTACACATCATACTTCATAACATTGTTTTATTCACAATTCATCAATCATAATCCATCACTAACACTCACAATCAATATATCAATACACACATTACACAACATACTTTATAACATTATATTACTCACAATTCACCAATCATGAATCACATTTTCAACAAAGTCAACCATAGATCTCACTTATTTCAACATTTGTATATCATATTGACAACAAAGACAGACTCGGGCCCAAAAGACACTAATATGCCATTCGACTTTCAGAGTTAATGCTTTGGTTTTATTATCACATTATCATTATCATTATCCCAACTAGGCTTCAAGGATTTAGGTTCAACCAAGCTTCAAGGGGAACAAAGCATGCTAAGTATCAACCCAACTTGGCTTCAAGAACCAATCCAAACTCATGATTGGTTTGGCATAATCCTCAATGAAAATTGATGTTAGCGTTCTGCCTAGAAAAATCTTTAATGATTTAGATCAATTGTGTTTTAGTCGAACAATATTGTTCAAAAGGTTTCTATGTTTGCTTTCTGCTTCTCTTGTATTTGCTGTCTGACTTTCTTGTGTTTCTGGTTGCTTTTATGGATTTTGTTTTGTTTTTGTTATTCTTCTCTTGCTAATCTCTTTTATTCCTTTTTTATAATGTTTTATCAGGGTTTCTAATTAGGATTATCTGTTAATGAGTACCAATCTTATTAGAAAGCCTCTTCTTTATTCGAATAAACCTCGAGTTTAAGTGGGCTTAGGAGAGTTAATGGACCAGCCTCATAGTGAATTGGCCATATACTTATGGTCAATTCGCTATGAGTCTTGGGTAATGGCTAATTCGTCATGATTTTATGTCCGATTCAATAATTTGGGCTTTTAATTGGGATTGAATTTTATTTGAGATTTTTAATTGAGACTGAATTTATCTAGGGCCAAAATTAAGGGTCTGCATTTAGACTTTAATATTAGATTTTATAATTTTAATAAATTATTTTTTTTCATTAATAAGAAACAATATTGAACATTTTAAGACATAATAACCTAATATTAAAAAAATAATCAAGATAAAAAAAGCAAAATAATATAAACATATAAAAATAATAAAAATATCATTCAAAAATTCTACAATATAGGCCGCTACATGCAAACCCTATAACTAAATTAAAAATTTTTCTGCATCTACACTGAAAACTATATATATAATCAAATTAATTTTTTACTCAAATATTATCATAATTTGATATCTTTAAGATTTCAAATATTTTTTTAACAATTTTAAATATTAGTATAAAAAATACATTAGTTAAATTATTATAACTGAATCAGCTAAAAATTGCATAAATTTATTATAAAAATTTTAATTAGTATTTATAAAAATAGAATAATATATAAGTAAATATTAAATTATTATTATTTTTTAAAATTTTACCTTCATAATTACATATGTTCCAGTGATAGTGATTATACACAGCCAACAAAAAATATTTGAGAAGTAATTGAATTTATTATATCTCTATAATAATTTGATAAATAATTATGACAATATTTTGGAGGTTTACTTCATAGTGTCTCTTTCCGATTAAAGTTTTCTAAATTATTAAACCATGATTGTTTTGTTATAGTGTGCTAACCAATATATTCCTTAAATAAATACTATTTTTTCTATATAAAAGGTTGAAGTCCATGTCCAAATTAGATATAATAAATAAATATAATTATTATCAATATTAAATAAGATATCAAAATTTTATTTAAACTCTTCAAATAAATATATTATCAATATCAAACAAAATATTATAATTCTATTTAAACTCTTTAAATAAATATCTATTATAATAAATAATTAATTTAATTTAAAATATTAAAAAATTAAAACACATGGTAAGATAAGAATAGACACATAGCATAATACTGTACCAGTGACAACTGTAATATCCCAATGTGTGCCCTAGAAGTTTGGATATAATTGTTGTTTGTTTGAATTATGTGTATATGTTATGTTGATAAGAAAAGAAATTGAAAAGAGAATGTTTAGGTATTGTTTAAAAAGGAAAGTAATGTGTAGAGAGAAAGTGTATATGTTGGGTATATGGTAATATATATAACATATATGTTGGTCAAAATGAGGAGTCAAGGGAAGAAGATATTTTATTTGTGATATGTGAAATTACTTAAATGGGCATATAAGTGAAAGAAGCTAAGTTAAATGGATGAGGGCATTTAGGTAATTGCTTGGTTAGAATTGCTTGGTGGAGATTTAAAGAAGAAGAGAAGTTTGACTTGTCTTCATTTTCTCTTCTTTGAATTGTGTGGCCAGCTACCAAAGGAAAGAGAGAGCAAGAGAGGTGTTCTAAATTCTAAAATCAAATTGAAGGAAGAAGCAAAGGATTAAGTTGGAGATTTGTGAAATTTCCTTAATTTTGGTAAGTACTCTCTTGTTTTCCTTTGTTATTTTGAAGTTGTGTTTGAGGTGAGTTATGGTTTGTTGATATTATGATTTGGTGTGTTTGAGATGTGTTTATAAGTGTTGAAATTGAGTATAAGTTAAAAAGATTGAATTAGTGTTGGTTTTGGTTTGAAGATGGTAAGTTAAGTGGATGTTGATATTGAAAGAATAAGAGTGATGTTGATTTTAGGGTTTTCATTCATGAGAGACACGACCAAAATAAAGAAGAGACACGGCCAAACTAAAGAATTTTTGGGAGACACGGCCAAGTTTAAGAAAATTTGGCCGTGTTGGATCAATTTTGGAGAGACACGGCCGTGTCCCTTGCCCGTGTCTGTTACTGGATTTTTGGTGTTGAGAGACACGGCCACAAGCTTGGCTGTGTCCCTTGAGTGTGTTAGCTACTGTGATTATTCTTTGCTCTTCATGCATTGTTGAGATTGAACATACATTTGATGATAATGATGATGCATATGATACTATATGAATAATGTTATGTTTTATACATTGTGAATCTTGTGAATGGTAATGTGTTATATGAATAATGTACTTTGTAATGTTATATCAATGATGCTATATGTAAAATGTGAAGGATATGATGAAGTAATTGATTATGTATACTATGAAATATTATAATATGAATTGAGACATGACATGATGTGAAGCCATTGTGATTGGCTATGATAACTTAAATGTGATGTGAAGCCATTGTGATTGGCTATGATAACTTAAATGTGATGTGAAGCCATTGTGATTGGCTATGATAACTCAAATGTGATGTGAAGCCATTGTGATTGGCTGTGATGATTCAATTGAGAATGAAATTGCTAAATGAATTGTGTGGCTAATGTGTTATTCCATTTTCAGAGTTTGTTGTTGGTGGCATGCCTAATATTGGTAACAATCTCTTGAAGTTAGGTTGGATTTGATCCTTGAAGCCTAATTGAGATGTTACAACCCTTGAAGCTAGGTTGGGTTGGTTCTTGAAGCCAAGTTGGGTTGATACTTAGCATGCTTTGTTCCCTTTGAAGCTTGGTTGAACCTAATCCTTGAAGCCTAGTTGGGTTTATGATAATGATGAATGTGATAACAAAACCAAAGAATTAACTCTGAAAAAGGGAATGGCATATTAGTGTGTTTTGGGCCCATGCTTGTCTTTGTTTAATGTGATTCATGAATGGTATAATGATTGCCTTTGTTGGAAATGTGATTCATGATTGGTGAATTGTGAATAAAATAATGATATGAAGTATGATATGTAATGTGTGTATTGATATATTGATTGTTAGTATTAGTGATGGATTGTGGTTGGTGTTAATGATATGTATATATGTATAGTACTTATATGGGGTATCGGGGTGTTACAATTATTTTGGTATAAGAGCTTAGGTTTGAGATTCTCGGTCTAAGTGAAATTAAAAAAAAGTTTTGAAACGCTTAAAATGAATTAAAAAGAAGAGTTTTGAAATGCAATTGGTAATACATGCATATGCATTAACACCTAGGTTGGTCTCGGATGTGGCATTATATGATTTGTAGTATATCTGTGTTATATGAGATGGATGCTAGAGTGTGAATGATGTTTTACATGAAAGAAAAGCTAGAGAAAGTAATGATATGGATTTATATAAGTTTAATTGATAAATTAAAAAAAATGGAAATTTATGCAAGTAAAGTGAATTGTTAAATGTGTTGAAGTATAAGGAAATGAAAAGGAGAATAAAGTTGAAAATGAGTTGGAAACAAAATCAAGATTAAAGTATGTACTCTTTCCTCTACACTTTGAACCTCTTTATAATAAAGTTTATGTTGGGTTTGCTACACAGAGGAAATATTGTTGAATTGTTAATATTGAAAGATATGTTATTAAAATGAGGAGAGTATGGTGGAATATTGAATGAGTTGATTAGTATAGACAAAGTGTGATTATTTAAAGTTTGGGGTATATATATAAAGTTAAGGTTTTGTTTAAAGGAAAAAGAGATGATATTGGTTAAGTAAGAATATAAATTGGTATTGTTATTTTAATGCAAACATTGTAAATTCAATGTTGGAAATGTGAGATGCTTGGATATTGTGAAAGCTCATGGTAATGGTGGTAATATGTGACATTTGGATTTTTGAAATGAGCTTGATAATTGTGAAAATTATATGTTTTGATATTGCTTTGTGATATATATATGTTGTTTTTAAAGTTGATATTAAGAAAAGATGAGTTTGGCAAATTGAAGCTTAAGCGAAATAGTAAGTTGAAAAGTTAAAGTTTTAGTGGAATTTGATAAAGATTATTTGGATATTGATGGTTTAATGTATATTCAATACATGAGCTAGGTGAAATGACTAATATTGCACATGAAAGTATTATGAATTGAGTAATGTGATTGATGGTATGAGAATTTGTTTTGAAGTAAAAAAGGAAGTGGATAAGTAAATGAAAATGAGCTATTTTAAGTCATTTTACTGCAAAGGGTAAAAATGGATATGGAAGTATATTAAATATTTTTAAAGACGACAATGAAAGAGATGTCACATTAGGAATGTGACCAAGAAGGATGTGAAGTGTTAGTATAGTCAGAATATATATATAATTGTAGTGTGAATAAATACTTTACATCATATTGGAAGAATGAGAATGATAGTGTTTAAAAGAAAGTGATAAACATTAAATTTGTATGGAATGTATGAAAAAAGGAAAATAAAATAAGAGCATATAATTAAGTGTGTACATGTATATGATATGTGAACTGATTTTTTCAATATGAATGAAATTATGATATAAAAAAAAATGTGAATCACATTATGAAGGTGATCTATGAATATGTATATGGTATTATTATAGAATTAGTGATATGGAAAAAGATGTTGTATGTATTAGTGGACCTAAGAGAGATTAGGTCTTGAACTGTGTAGAGCTAGATGGATTATGTGATGGAAGTGAGAAGGGAATGGACTTGAGTAATATTGGACAATGGAAATTGTTATGGTGAGCACTGAACGTGATGATCATATGATATTTAGAGTCTCAAAGTATTCACATATGGAAAGTTCTATGTAATTATATATTATAAGAGATTGTAAATGGATTAGAAATGAAGTGACGAATAGAAATTGTATAAGAACTGCATATGATTGAAAATATATATAGTAATATTGTTGAAACATGAATTAAGTTGATAAAGATTATATAATCGAGTGCAAATTGGTTTGAAACGGAGTTGGAATGTGTTAACTTCTGATATAGCAAAAATGTAAAGAATGAATATGTAACTCTTGAGATACACCTTAGCCTTGTATTCGTAAAGATTGAGAATAAAATTGTAAAAAGAACAGTATTGATTTGAAAGTCTCAGGCTTGAATATTAATCTCTTAAAGCCATATGTGTTGTTCAGTATATTTGATTGGTTAATTTTGTTATCCATAGATTTGGGTTTTAGATAAAATGATTGTAATACAGATTTGGTGAGATTGAAAATTTTGTTTGAGAAACATAGTTAAATGTTATGATGGATAAAGTTGTACCTTATCATTTTATGTTAAGAATTTGGTTATAATTATGAAGGTAAAGAGAGAAAAGGTAATCAAAATAAATATAACAAGGATATGAAATGTGAGGAGATATTAAAAAGGGAGAAAATATAAAATGTGACTGAGGGTTATACTGAATATGATTATGGTATATAATGAATAAATGAATGGACTTGAGGTTTAAGTGAATGAACTATAGATAGTAAATATGGTATAAAATTATTATGAGAATTGGTGAGAATTATAGTAAAATAATAGAGAATAAACTATGTGTATATTAAAAGATAATTTGAAGTGATTTGTTATTATGATAATTTGACTGAATATGGATCGGAAGAGATCAGGAATTGAATATAAGTTTGCCCTAATGGAATTAAGTTATATATATACATATATGAAAATTGTGAAATTTCATGATAAGTTAAATAAATTAATCGTTGGTTGGAATTGAACAAGATTGGAATGTGGGTATATTGTGACAGATAGATCAAGTGATCTGGATTTGGCTAAGATTATGAATCATTATTGAGATTTAATATGTATAGTTATACTAAGAGTATAATTATTTACATGATAATGTATAGGATGTAAAATTTTAAAGTGTGATTGGACATGAATGAATGGAGTTAGTAGTTATAAATCATGATAAAAAGGGAAAAGATTGGTTATTTATAAAATAAGTTGAAAGGTAGTGTATTAATATGTAAGTTAAGTGAAAAGCATGTTAAAGAAGTAACTCAATTTGTGAAAAATAAGGATCTTGTTATCCATTGAGGCTTGATAAATGTCTATTTAGACAGTGATTGTAATGACGGGATAATTAATGCTAAGATATAAACCAATGATTTTTAAGGTTAAAGTTAAGAGGGTAATTACAAAGAGATGAAGGAACAAAATATATTAAATATAAAGATTGGACGAAGTATAAGTGTACTATAAAATGATCTGATTATTGTATAAAGATATTAATAGGAAATGTAACGAGTTCTTTTGAATGTTTAATCAAGGAAGTAATAAGATATATAAACATATAGAATGATGAGTTATGGAATTTTGAGAAGATGGTTGATTCTAAAGGGGAGAGTTGAAGGTATATGATTTGATGACATAATAACTTAAGCATATAATTAACTTCATATGAAAGTTAAGATAGTATTTTGTTAAGAATGAATTGTTACGGTACTGGTAATTTCGAGGACGAAATTTCTTTTTAGAGGGGGAGAATTGTAATATCCCAATGTATGCCCTAGAAGTTTGGATATAATTGTTGTTTGTTTGAATTATGTGTATATGTTATGTTGATAAGAAAAGAAATTGAAAAGAGAATGTTTATGTAATATCCCAAAATATACCCTAAAAGTTTTGGAGTTATTGTTATATTTGGAGTTAATGTATATGTTTAATGGAAGTAAAAAGGGGAAATATTATAAGATGATATATATATAAGGAAATATGGGAATATAAATACCATATAAAAGATATATACATATACATCACATATACATGGGATATAAAGTGGTGTAGGGAAAGTGAGTTATGTATATATTTTTATAATTAATTAATTAATAATTATGATTATAAGGACAAAAAGAAAAAGAGAAAAGAAAGTCAAAGGTTGGAAGAGAGTGTGTGGTGGAGATTTATTGTTTTTATTATTATTGTTATTATTATTATTATTATTATTATATATATATTTGAGATAAGAATAAGAAGAGAAGAAAAGGGAAAAACGTGTTCTTCTTCTTCTTCTTCTTTTTGGTCGAGGGAGAGAGAGAGAGAGAAGCTAGAGAGAGAAGGAGGTGATTTTGCTTTTATTTACACCAAATACTTAAGGATTTCAAGTGGATAGTGAAGATTTGGCTAAGAATCCAAGTAAGTTCTCTTTCTTGATTTCTTTGGTTTATTTGAAGTTGTATGAAGGTTTGATTGTTGATAATTGAAATTAGGGTTGTATTATTGTAGTATGTTGGAGTATGTTTGATTTAATTAGGTTGGTGTTGGTGATTGAAGAGCAAGAGTTGTGTTTAGTGGAATTTCTTTCTGTTTTACAACTAGTAAAGGCTGTGACTTGTATGATTTTTAATTAAATATAGAAAAATGTTCCTGAAGTGAATTTTTGATATGTTGTGCCTATATGAGTCTAGAATGACTGAAAAATATGTTGATTCGATTTTGGAATGGTTATGATTTTGGAAAGATTATTTTTATTAGACCTGTTCCAGCAGGTACCTTAACTGAGACAACTATATTTCGGGATTTTTAATAAAATGTAGAAAAATTATATTCAATTGAATTTTGGATATGTTGTTTCTTAATGAGTCTAGTATTTGAGAAAAATAATTTGGAACCAAGTTGATTGAATTTAATTTATGGAATTCACAAAGTTTAGAACTGCTGCCAGGATGCAGGGCAATTGGGGCAGTCTGTTTGGGTGAACTATTTGACCAAGATTTTGTGTTCAGTTTGATCTGAAATTTTAAAGGAATGATTTTAAGATGTAAAATTAAGTTCTGTAAAAATTTTAGAGTTTTTAGTCAAGTATATTATTTTATACAAATTTTCAAAATAAGGATAAAATTTAGTCTAAAACCAGAATTTACTATTCATATGGTCATTTTGCTAATATTCCTTTTGGATTAGGTTGTGAAGAGGTTGAATTGCCCTAATCTAAGTGTTGAGGATTCTTGGAAGAGTAGGTGTATAGAGTGGTGTAAGTTGGTTTTAAGGTAAGTACAAAGTTTATATGATTGCACTTATTTACATGAATTAAGACTTAACACATTTGTTTGTAAATGTGTTAAGTGAATTACTATATTGTCAATATAATTTGATTAAGGTTATGATTGGATGATGTGAAAGATATGAAGATCATTCAAATAGGTATGTACAATGCAATTTGTTATGATAAATATTGTAATGATGAATTGTGCTAATGTGTTTTGAGAAATGATGAAATGTATTGTAATTGTGGTTGGTAATAATGATTGAAATGAAATAAATAGACATGTTGATTATATGATGATGAATTTAAGATATATGCTCAATATAATTGTTTATGTATACTTGAATGATGAAGTGCTATAATGTGAATTGAAATATGATAAGAGGTGAAGCCATTGTGATTGGCTATGATGAATCAAATGAGATGTGAAGCCATTGTGTTGGCTATGAGAATGTAAATGAATTATAATTGAGGCATGGTTGCCTGTTTTGAATATGAAATGAATTGAGAAAGAAATGTACAAAGATATAAATGAAAAGAGTTGTGTCTAATATGTTAATTCAACTTTCAGAGTTCTGGATTTGACGGCATGCCTATAACATATGAAATGTAACAGTCTAGCCGGGTTGAGGATCTCCTCAAGTTGTTGAGTTGATGGTCCAAGAGACTGGGTCTGTTACACTATATGAATTATAAATGTGAAATATATGAAAAGTAACAGTCTTGCCGGGTTGAGGATCTTCTCGATTAGTCGGGTTGATGGTCCAAGAGACTGGGTCTGTTACACTATCCATGGATAGAGATATGATATATGTTGCCTACGGGCTTGATTATTGTGATTATGGATCAAAGCAGTAACTCTGAACTTTGAATAACATATTAGTGTGTTCTGGGCCCAGGTCTGTCTTGATTTTCGATGTAGTTTATGAAACGTGAAATGAATGAATAATGAAATCTATAGTTGCCTTAATTGGAAATGAAATGTTATGAAATATGTTATGTAATATGTATATCGATATGTTCCTTGTGAGTAGTAGTGATGGAATTGTGGTTGGTGTTATTGATATGTATGCATGTATGTAATATATGAGATTAGTTGAGATATGTGTAAAGTGTAATTGAAAAGGGAAACTACGATAAGAAACTAACAGTACTTAAAGTTAGTATATGGATATACGTTAGAATTTCTGTATTGTATGTTTATATTATTCATTTGTACTACTAAGCTCTCGGGCTTAGCGCGGATGTGTTAATCGCGCAGGTGAGTAGATGGTAGATCTGAAGTCTTTCGTTTTACCACAAGAAGAGTAAGAGTTTGTCGAGACCAACTAGAAGGTGATGCATGCATGTAAAATTTTTTAATATTGTATATTGACTAAAATGTTTTGTTACTATATATTTGGATTGTTTTGAGAAGTAAGGATTTTATTTTTAATTATAATGAACAGTGACATTCTTATACTTTATATACTTACTGTATGTATACGAGGTATATGTATAGTACTTATATAGGGTATGAGGGTGTTACGACCCTCCCCGACCAGGTCGGCTGCCCGGCCCACTAGTGGCTTACGGCCCGGCCTTTTCACCACCTGGGCACGGAGTCCGCAGGAGGCAAGCGATCGCTACAGTACTATCACAATGCACCTTACTAACAACCACACTATGTCCTTAGGATTTGATGTCTTAGTGACCAATCCTTTAGGACATAGTGTGGTTGTTAGTAAGGTGCATTGTGATAGTACTGTAGCAATCGCTTGCCTCCTGCGGACTCCGTGCCCAGGTGGTGAAAAGGTCGGGCCGTAAGCCACTAGTGGGCGGGGCAGCCGACCTGGTCGGGGAGGGTCGTTACAGGGGAAAATCATGATATCTAGATCCAGCCACCAGGCACAAGATAGAGGGCCTCAATCCCTCCTCAAATCTCCTGCATCTATCTATCTCATCAGATATAATACCCCCAGCATACTGGCTCAACCGGATAAACTCTAGCTCATATTCCGTCACAGTCTGGTGATCTTGCTTCAAGCTTAGAAACTCCATTTTCTTCACATCCTTATACTCCCTCGGAGTATACTTCAATTCAAACTCTCTTAGAAAATCAGCATAGGACAAGGTAGGTGGATCATCCATAGCATGGGGCACTGTCTTCCACCAATTATATGCATCCTTCTGCAACAAGGATCTCGCATAATCAAAATTTTCTTCTGGAGTGGCTTGTAACTGAACAAATATTCTCTGTACTTTATCTAGCCACTGCTCAGCTACAGCTGGGTCAATAGTACCCAAGAAATCTTCTGCTCCATACTTCCGTAATTTGTCATAATGCCTTACTGATACCAAAGGCTGTGGGGGTGGCGGCGGTGGTTGCACTGGTGCTTGCCTCAAAGCCTCTATCACATGCCTAAGCCAAACTGGTGGAACCTCCTCACCAGTTGGTCCCCCCGACACAGAAGCAGGTGCCTCTCCAGCACCATCCACTCTAGCTCCATCATCAGGAGCAACACTCTCCTCACTACCCTCAACTGACTAACGCAAATGAGGATTCATCACAACCTATATCTGCAAACACAGAAGAATACCTCTTATTAAAGATCAGAGACTGCCAATACCAACATGTATGTTATTCAAAAATCCACTTTTTAAAATCAAAACACTCTTTTTCTTACACTTGACCTAGGTTGAGAATCTCAAACCTAGGCTTTGATACCAAAACAATTGTAACACCCCTATATCCCGTATACGTACCAAGCATGCTTAAACGATCGTAAAATACGTATACCGAATATAGAAAATGCTACAGTTTAAAAAGACACAACCAATATCTTTGTAAATAAATGAAACCAATCTCAAACATTTAAAAGAAATCCAAAAGACACCATATATAAAAACATTTATTAATTCATAGCGGAAGTTATTACAAATATGTTATAAATCAAAGTTTACAAAACATAAAATATATACATGATTGGCAGCTCTTCTCTGATCTTTAAGTCCCAAAAGAAAATCCTCAATGTCTAGTCTCACTTGGTCTCGAGGAGCTCTTAGGTTCAACTTTGTCACCTGCGCGATCAAACACTATCGCGCTGAGCCACAGCTCAGTAGTACAAACCATAATGATAATATGCAATATTAATATCAATATCATACAATCAATCAGTAAGGATCATACTTATTAATATACATTTCATTATATCAATAATTATATCATCATCTGTTAAACTCATTCATAGTTTATCAATATAACCAACAAACTATGACTTCATATACGAACTTTCCCCCAACCAGGTCGGTTGCCCACTGAGCCTTAGGCCACTGCCAATCCCAGGGGTCCGCAGGAGGCAGATAAGCACGTATAAAACTATCAGTAACGAACCTTCCCCCAACCAGGTCGGTAGTCCAAGATCGGTTGCCCAATCCACAGGGTTCGCATGGTTCCGCAGGAGGCAGATAGGTACGTAATACTGACTATACTGAACCTTTCCCCAACCAGGTCGGTAGTCCAAGATCGGTTGCCCAAACTCAGGGTCCGCATGGTTCCGCAGGAGGCAGATAGGTCTGTTCATTTATATCTTTAAACATTACTTTTTCAATTCATTTCATTCTCATAATCAAATTAGGCAACCATGCCTCAATCATTTCATATGTTCTTAAATTACAATAAAGCAACTCTTCATAACATCATATCTTTCACAATTCATTTCATCATCACCTCTTGCACATTTCACATTTCATCATCATAATATACAACATCAATTACATTAACTAAACACACATATCCTTATTCAATCATATCTTCTAGTGTAATATCCTCATGTATGCCTTAGAAGTTTTGATTATGTTGTGGTTGTAAGTTGGATTGAATGTATATGTTATGTGAAGAGAAAAGAAATTGGTAAGAGAATGCTTGTGTATATGTGTTTTGGGAAATAAAATAGGGTTTAGAGAGAAGTGTATATGTTGTTTATATGGTTGTATAATTAACATATACATAAGTCAAAGGAAGAGTCAATGCAATAGAGATATTTATTTTGTGGCATGTGTAATTACCTATGTGGACATATAAGAGACAAAAGTTAAGTTATATGGAAAAGGGTGTTTTAGTAATTGCTTGGTTAAAATCTCTTGGTGGAGATTTAAAGAAGAAAAGCTTGTTGACTTTTGTTGAATTTCTTTTCTTCTCTTGTGTGTGCCGGCCATCCAAGAAGAGAAAGAGCTTGAGAGGTGTTTGAAGATCTTAACTCAAATTGAAGAAGGAATCAAGGGTTTTGGTTAGAGATTTGTGGATTTTCTTCATTTCAAGTAAGTAATCTTGTGTTTTCCTTTGTTAATTTTGAAGTTGTGTCTAAAGGAAATTGTGATTTGTTGATGTGATGATTTGGTGTGTTTGATAGGTGTTTATAAGTGTTAAAATTGATGGTGAGATAAAGGATTGAATTGGTGTTGGTTTGATTGTGAAAATTGTAAGTTTAAGTGGGTTTTGATAGTGGAAGTTCAAGTGTGAAGTTGGTTTTAAGGTTTGGAATTGATAAATGATTTAATGTTTGGTTAATGTAAGTATTATGTTAAATGTGCAAAATAAGTGTTAATGAGTTTGATTACATCCATTTGAGTGAGTTTGTGTTGGGTATTATGTGTTTAAATGCATTTGGAAGAGTTGGCCATAAAATAGGGTTTGTGTTCTTGAGTGACACGGCCAAAGGCAAGGGAGAGACACGGCCAAGTCATGAAAAATTTTGGATGTGTTGGAGTGTTTTTGGGAGACACGGCCGTGTCCCCAAGCCGTGTCAGCTACTGTGGTTTTTGGTGAGAGACACGGCCACAAGCCCGGCCGTGTCACCTAGCCGTGTTGGCTACTGCCTCTTTTATAGTTGAGAGACACGGCCGTGTCCCTCAAGTGGGCTGCCCGTGTCCCTCAAATGAGTTGGATATTGTTTGATTTCTTTGTTCTTTTTATATGGTTTTGATTCTTCAAAGATAGTTTGGTCTCTAAACCTAAACATAAACACTTTGTAAACAAAGAATGACCTAAACAAATGTATGTAGATGATACTAAACTTATGAATAATGATCTTTGGATTAGGTTTTGAAGAGATTGGGTTGCATTAACCTAAATGTGGAGAATTCTTGGAATAAAGAAATGTATAAATTGATGGGAGTAGTTCTTGAGGTAAGTATCAATGCATATGATTGTATTTATTTACATGATTTGAGGCTTAACACATTTGTTTGCAAATGTGTTAAGTAGTTTACTATATTGTTAATATAATTTGACTAAGGTGATGATTGAATGAGGTGAAAGTTGTGAAGATCATTTAAAAGGTAAGCATAAATCCTATTTGATTGTATATCCTTATATGTCCTTGAACCTTAACACATTTGGATGAATGTGTTAAATACTCTATTATATTGTGAATGTAAATGAATAATGTCAATTGCTATATATATATAAAGGATGATATATGAAATGGGAAAGATAGGAAGAAATGAGGATCATTCTTAAGGTATGTGCAAATTATTATGATAAATGCTCTAATAATGAATGGTGTTTATGTATTTTGAGAAATGATGAAATGTTATGTTATATGCATTGTGAATCTTGTGAATGGCAATGTATTATATGAATAAAATACTTTGAAATGTTATATCAATGATGCTATATGTATCATATGGATTGAGATAGGATATGTTGTGAAGCCATTGTAATTGGCCATGATGATTCAAATATGATATGAGGCCATTGTGATTGGCTATGACAATTCAATTGAGATATGTAAGGCATGTTTGCCTAAATGATGATGAGAATTGTAAATGATGTTGGTGATGGAATGATCAATGAATTGTGTGTCTAATGTGTTATTCCATTTTCAGAGTTTGTTGTTGGTGGCATGCCTAATATTAGTAACAATCTCTTGAAGTTAGGTTGGACTTGATCCTTGAAGCCAAGTTGGGTTGAAGTTTAACATGTTTTACTCCCCTTGAAGCTTGGTTGGGTCTAATCCTTGAAGCCTAATTGAGATGTTACAACCCTTGAAGCTAGGTTGGATTGGTTCTTGAAGCCAAGTTGGGTTGATACTTAGCATGCTTTGTTCCCCTTGAAGCTTGGTTGAACCTAATCCTTGAAGCCTAGTTGGGATAATGATAAATGTGATGATTGAACCAAAGCATTAACTCTGAAAATTGAATGGCATATTAGTGTTTTGGGCCCGAGTCTGTCTTTGTTGCCAATGTGAAATACAAGTGTTGAAATAAATGAATCATGATTGGTGAATTGTGAATAAGACAATGTTATGAGGTATGATATGTAAATGAATAGTGGTTGATGATAATGGTTATCTTCATTAAAAATGTGATTCGTGATTGATATGATATGTAATGTGTGTATTGCAATAGTGATTGATATGATATGTAATGTGTGTATTGCAATAGTGATTGGTATGATATGTAATGTGCGTATTGCAATAGTGATTGATATGGTATGTAATGTGTGTATTGCAATAGTGATTGATATGGTATGTAATGTGTGTATTGCAATAGTGATTGGTATGATATGTAATGTGTGTATTGCAATAATGATTGGTATGGTATATATAATGTGGGTGTATTAATATATTGGTGATAGATTGGGGTTGGTGATAATATTATGTATATATATGTACATTATATATGAAATTAGCTAAGATATATGAATGATGCAATTAAAAAGAAAAGATAATATGATAAGAATTAATTATACATTGAATGGATATATCATTATATGTTAATACTTCTATACTATATGTTTACATTTCATATTTGAACTACTAAGCTCTCGGGCTTAGCACGGGTGTGTATTCGCGCAGGTAAATAGGTGAAGATATGAAGTCTCTCATTATGCCACAAGAAGAGTAAGAGTTTGTCGAGACCAACTAGAGGGTAATGCATACATGTATAACTTTTAATTTTGATGTATTTCTGATGAGAGAGTATTTATATGTATAAATGTAATTTGGATAAACATAATGATTTTGTAAATGTTATTTAAATTAATGTATTATGGTTTAAATTCGGTTACAGGTTTTTAAAAGGTAACGAAAAGTAGCATTCTTATACTTTATATATTTACTGTATGTATACTAGGTATATGTATAGTACTTATATAGGGTATCGGGGTGTTACATCTAGGCATACTTCAATCATATCATTATTGTTTAAGTGTGTTTACAATGTTTATTTTTATGTTTAGGTGCAACAAGACCCTTGAAGAATCAAAACAATTCAAGAAGAGCAATCACATTAGCCAACACACTCAAGGGACACGGCCAAGCTTGTGGCCGTGTCTCTCAACACAAAAATCCAGTAGCTAACACACTCAAGGGACACGGCCAAGCTTGTGGCCGTGTCTCTTAACACCAAATCATCCGAGGCAGACACGGGCAATGGACACGGCCGTGTCTCTCAACCAAACTCAGGCAGTAGCAAACACAGTCAAGGGACACGGCCAAGCCAGTGGCCGTGTCTCTCCAAAATTCATCCAACACGGCTAAATTTCCTTGAACTTGGCCGTGTCTCCCAAAACTCTTAAGTCTTGGCCGTGTTCCTTCTTTGGTTTGGCCGTGTCTCACATGAACAAAACCCTAAATGTGACCAAAACTCTTTTAATTGCATTTAAACTCATTGTGCACAACATAGCCTCATTCAAATGGATATAAACAATGTCATTAACACTTATTTTACATATTCATCACAATATTCTCAATAACAAATCATTAATAACACATTTAAACACATACCACTTCAAAACCCTAAACCAACATCATTCTTATTCTTTCAATTTCAATATCCACTCAACTTACCATTTTCAAACCAAAACCAACACCAATTTAACTTACAACCAATTTAAACACTTATAATCACATCTCAACCCCACCAAATCATAATCTCAACAAATCAAAACTCACTTCAAATACAGCTTCAAAAATAACAAAGGAAAACAAGAGAGTACTTACCTAATTTGAAGAAATTCCACAAATCTCCAACTTAATCCTTTGATTCTTCCTTCAATTTGAGCTTAGAATTTAGAAGACCTCTCTTGCTCTCTCTTTTCCTTTGGTAGCCGGCCAAGAAATGCAAAGAAAAGAAAAATGAAGACAAGTCAACCTTTTCTTCCTCTTTAAATCTCCACCAAGCAATTCTACAAGCACAATTACTAACATACCCTCTTCTTATATGGTCTAGTTTTCTTCTTAATCAAGTGCCCTTTATAGTAATTTCACACATCCCAAACTAAAATATCTTCTTCCCTTGACTCTACATTTGAACAACATATATGTTATATATATTAACATATATACAACATATACATTTCATTAACACAATCATTTCCTTCACAAAAACATATATACATTTAAATCCAATCAAACAACAATTGTATTAAAACTTTTAGGGCACACTTTGGGATATTACATTAAATGTGATGTGAAGCCATTGTGATTGGCTATGATGATTCAATTGAGAATGAAATTGCTAAATGAATTGTGTGGCTAATGTGTTATTCCATTTTCAGAGTTTGTTGTTGGTGGCATGCCTAATATTGGTAACAATCTCTTGAAGTTAGGTTGGATTTGATTCTTGAAGCCTAATTGAGATGTTACAACCTTTGAAGCTAGGTTGGGTTGGTTCTTGAAGCTAAGTTGGGTTGATACTTAGCATGCTTTGTTCCCCTTGAAGCTTGGTTGAACCTAATCCTTGAAGCCTAGTTGGGTTTATGATAATGATGAATGTGATAACAAAACCAAAGCATTAACTCTGAAAAAGGGAATGGCACATTAGTGTGTTTTGGGCCCATGCTTGTCTTTGTTTAATGTGATTCATGAATGGTATAATGATTGCCTTTGTTGGAAATGTGATTCATGATTGGTGAATTGTGAATAAAATAATGATATGGAGTATGATATGTAATGTGTGTATTGATATATTGATTGTGAGTATTAGTGATGGATTGTGGTCGGTGTTAATGATATGTATATATGTATAGTACTTATATGGGGTATCGGGGTGTTACAACAACTGCTTTAATCTATATATATATGATATATATAGATTTTATAATTTTGTAATTTGTAATTTTTTTTGTATTTTCATTATCAATTGTCTAAATTTGTCTTGGATTACTCGCAACGTAATTTAATAATGTATAGTATTATATAATATACTATAAATAATATTTATTATATTTGAAAAAATAGATATGATATAACATAGGTAAATAAAAATGAGTTATTAGCATATATTTATTTCTGAAAGATAAAAATTGTAAATCATGAAAAATTATAAAATTGCTGGTTCTGAAATTATGAGATTAAGGTGTACATTGACATATATCCTATTGGTAAAATATGCATTATAATTGACCCAATATATTTTATCTCACTGTAATATTTTAAAAAAAACACTATGAGATTAAGGTGAAAGGCCAAAAAAAAAAAAACAACGATAAAAAACATTCCATATATAATCCATAGGAAAGCCAAAACAAAACAACAACTAAAAAAAACCTTCCATATTATATAAATCCATAGGAAACCAATCCAAATGAGGGTAAGTTACTATGTTGGCCGGTTAATGGTGGCGATACAGTAAAAAGAAAATTGGGATATTGTAGTTTTGCCCTTGGGATATACTCTTAATTCCGTAAAAACTTACATCCCGCCACAGTGACTGAATCCGGTTTATGGAAGTTCTAGGCGGCAATGGTGGATTTTGGGGATGGAACTGGAAAAATCGGAAACCACATAGATGTCAGAGTAATGGATCCAAATCATCAGATGGTGTGGTAGAAGGCAGTTACCGGTTCCCTTTAAGGCAAGCGGCGACTGCGGGCTCGCTCGCTCTTGCTGGAGACACAATCGCCCAAGTGAGAGAGCGTTGGGTAAACATTAAAGCCTCCAAAAGACACAGTGTTCTTCCTTCTGAAGATTACAACTACGACGACATGGTCAGTGTTAATTTTGTCTTGTTATATAGAGTTATCAAGCACAAATAACAATCACAATCACAATCCTACTGATGAATGTTTGGCGTGCATATACTTTTACTTTTATTTTCTGTAGGTTTTATGAATCCCTATTTATGGATTTTTCTTAATTCATAATGTGGTTGAACTGCTAAATATTTAGATTCCATCTCTGTTATACACACATTTTCTCTTTCTGTCTTTACATGCCAGCATGAAAAGGTTTGTTACTGTTAATATTGAGTGGCGGACTGGCAGTAGAATGCGAGAGATGTTATTTTATTTATCTTGAGGATGAGAGAAAGAGGAATATATTAACGTTAATCAAAGCAGAAAAGCAGAGAGGTATTGGGGCAGAGGACTCGGAGGAGATTGTAGTTAAGAGAAGAACCAATAGGGAGAGACTAGCAAGGGAGAGGAGTTACTGTTACTGATGGATGGGAGTGTGCATCATTATTTGGCTCAAACCTTGATACCCTACATTCCCTTTAAAAGTTTTTGATGTACCAAAAAACGTTAAAACTGTTATAAAGTAATTTCTGATGGTTTCTTCAGTGTGCATTTGACATTGCGGTTAAACTACTTTTGTGTTTACTTTATCTAGTGTTTGAAAACTGTGGCTGGGAAAGATCCAAACTCAATCTGAAACTGATACTTAATGAGCAAGCTTGTTATTGCCTTGTGAAAAATAACATAAAGTGTAATTATTTAACCAGAGAAGAGAAGTACAATAATATATAAGCTGAAATTACAATTACCACTGATGTTTTGAATGTAATATGGAACTGCAATAAGTCTTGCGAAATGAAACTTGACTTATAGCATCAACAAACTAAGCCTTTCCCTTTGCTACTACTTATCAAACTTAGCAATATGCTCTAATTCCCATACTACAACCACGAACATTCCCCATCTCAGTTAATAATGAAATTGACAAGCATCCAAGTTTCCTGCACTGGATATATCTAATCATCATGCAGTAAATCAACAAAGCCCAAAGTAATCATGTGTCCGCATTAAATCTTTACAATGGGGTGTAGAATCACAGAGATGGACATCTATAGTTGAATCTTTGTTACATGATACATGGACATTTAATACAAATATAGAATCCATTACTCTTTATCTAGTATTTGAGGCTGCATTCAATTGATTTCATTTCAAGCGACTACAGGTCTGCACATTTCAATTATTTTTGCTCATGGTTAGAAACCTTGATGTATTTAGGAAATACAAAAATTCTTTTTCTGTGTTGCATTACCAGTGCTTGCAGCTGTTTTAAGTTTTGATTTGACTAACTTCTCTTTCTTAGAATCACACGTGGCCCATCCTTTTGGACCATGATTATCTTCGTGCCTTGCGGATGGCTTCTTATGGGTTTTTTTTATATGGCCCTGGTTCTTATGCATGGTATCAATATCTTGATTGTTGTTTGCCTAAGCAGACAGCAAAGAATCTAATGCTAAAGGTATTGCCTCTTTTTGATTTTTGCACTTTTTTCAGAATTATAGTAACTTTAATTGTTAAAAGTAGATTCTTTGGAAAATGTTATACAACTTCATTTTCATTCAGGTTTTATTGAACCAAATAGTGCTTGGTCCATCTGTAATTGCTGTTGTTTTTGCATGGAACAATTTATGGCAAGGGAAGCTTTTGCAGCTTCTAGGGAAGTACCAAAAAGATGCTCTTCCCACTCTGCTTTATGGTAAAGAACTCCTTCAGGAAAACTTTTGATGGCTTTTATTTATTTGTTTTAATGTTCACATTTGGTTTCAATGCAGGATTTAGATTCTGGGTCCCTGTCAGTGTGTTGAATTTTTGGTAAATCTTCTTTCTTCATTTCTTTGCTTTTTGTTAGCTTTGGCATCAAAATCTTAAGTGATGTCTTTGGAATGTATATAAAGTAGGACATGATTTTTTTTTGTTGTTTCTCTTAATAATACATAATAATCCCTCGTGTCCTTTTCAGTGTCTTCTTAAGTCACCTAGGAACTTAGGGCTGGGAAAGACACATCTTGCTGTACGCCTTTACCTCCAAACATTTGAATTTAGGAAGCCTCCACGTCACATTCCACATGTGATAGTAAAGTTAAAATGATGAAAATAACCTTCAAGTTCCTAGCAAAGAGGACAAAATTACTCCTTTGAACTTTTGAAGCTTCATTTGAACAAAAGCATGATTAAGAAATAGTGATTTTGCTTTCAAACTCTGGTGATTCAAATTAGGGTTTATCATTGAACCACCACCACCTTTGCATTTGTGCTTTTATGCCCACGACCCATTCATAATCCTTGTCTCTGCATTTTGTGCTTTATTTTCTTCGACCATTCCTCTTCTCTATTCATCTACCAAGAAAAAACCTATCTCAAAAGAGGAATGAGTCTACTTTTCTCTCTTATTTTCTTATTAAATCTCTAAAGAAAAATAATATTTTAATTAAAAAAAAAGATGCAATGAAGATGTTTTCATTGTTTTGATGGGTTTGTTCTCCTCCATGGAAGTGGCAGCAGCAGCAGCTGATGCACCAACTCTAAGCCTTGCATTTGATTCTAATGTCTTCATTCCCACATTCTGCGCCTCTTTGGTTGCCTTGCTTTTGGGTTCTTCTTTTCAACCATTTTAGATCTATTGATTATCATTATATAATAATATGTAGAAGAATGATTTTGCTCATGTCTCTCTCAACCCATTTCACTTTCTCTCTCTAGAAAGCCATTTATATAAAAAAGCTTTAGTTCCCTCAAAGATAAAAAGGAAAAAAATGCTCTAATGTTTTTATATGTTTTAATCCATTTTTCTTGGAATTGGGGGAGAAATTAAAGAAAATCATTTTTATGGATAGTGAGTATATTGTAGTTCATCATAATCTCAATTAAACTACTATCGGGTTTGCGATGATGGTGGAGGTGGCTGTGATGGTGGGTGTAAGAATTGGTATAAAGATGGTAAATGAAATGGGATATTGAGAAGAAAGAATAGGAAGTATAGAGAAGAAATAAAGAGAATAGAGAAAGAAACGAGAGAGGACTAATATTTCATTGGTTGCAGAAGACCTATACGTACTTGGTAATATTCCATATCTAGATGGATATTAAGGTGTAAAGCTAATCATTGCTGTAACAACCTCCTTAGAATTGCTAAATATTCTTCTAGAATTTCCAACTCAGTTGGTGGTTATAACTTCTTTTATCTTTTCCCTGTTTGGTCTTTTTTCCTTTCTGCCATATGTAACAATATCCCACCTTTGAACCATTCTTTCATCTAAGAATGGGCAACTTCTGGAAACTGCCCTTATATGAAAGCTGGATCCTTCCAACTAGGGTCATTGGATAGCGTGTTACTCCATTTGATGAGGACTTGGTGGATATGCCTGTGTCCTCTAAGAATTGTAATGGAATTGAGAACCTTTTCTGGATTGATGATGAACTGTCCTTGCAACGTAGAAGGCAACTCAGCCATAAGCACCACATTATTGCCTATTCTCTCTTTCTCGAGTTCAGAGACATGTAAAACTTGGTGAATCTTGGCATTTAGAGGCAACCTGAACTTGTAAGCCACTTGCCCTAACCTTTCAATAATTTCATGGGGTCTACAGTATCTAGCAGTTTGTTTGAAGGTCAGCTATTGAGGCTTGTCTATAGGGCTGAAGCTTGAGGTATACCCGATTTCCCATTGAGAATGTCCTTTTTGTCCTATGTTGTTCAACATACTGCTTCATTTTGTTCTTAGATTGCTGCAACTGATCTTTTAGGAATTGTGACAAGGAGTCCGTGCTTTGCAAGAGTCCTACTGTGGCAACTAAGTTGTTGGTAGTAGGGAGGACAGATAGTTGGGGAGGAAATCCATATAATGCCTAAAAAGGGGACATATTAATAGCTGAGTGATAAGAAGAATTATACCACCATTCAGCTGGGCTTAACCAATATGCCCTTCTCTAAGGTTGGTGATGTGTCATGCATCTTTGATAAGACTAGAGTTATAGCATTATAGTCTGGCTATCTGTTTGAGGGTGGTAGGCTGTGCTGAGGTGTAATTTTAATCCTAGAAGCTTAAACAACTCGTGCTAGAAAACTCCAGTGAATAGCTTGTCTCTGTCAGAAATTATACCTTAAGATTCTCATGTAATTTAAGTATGTTGTTTAGAAATACCTTTGACACTATAGTTGTTGTAAAAGAGTGTGAGAGGAATGACGTGCTGCCTTTATAAGGTATTACTAGAATGGTGTCGTACTATCTCTATAAAGTCCATAGGAACCTGCTCCCACGTAGCTGCTTGAATTGGCATAAGCTGTGACAATCCATGGTAGGAGCAATTCTCAGATTTGCATCTTTTGCAATTTTCTCAATTTGGTATCCATTTTGTAATGGACTTCTTCATTCCAAGCCAATAAAAATATTATCTTAAGACCTGGTATGCCCCTCTAACACCAGAATGACCGTTGCAGCAGAATCATGGCAAGTAGCCATCAATTTGAACTTGAGAGTTCCCAATAACCTACCTCTGTATATTAAGAGCCTCCCTAAAGTGAATAATTAGGAACTGAAGAAGATTGCACGACAGGGATAAACTGCTGCATTGTTGTGCCAGAAGCATAGGAATTTTCAACTTCATTCATTCAAGTGGGTACCATTTGTGACCCAGCAACATATGAAGGTTTGTTGGACTTGGGGTTTCCTTGAAAGAGCAACAACCTTGTTTTCGTTTCCTTTCTTATACACAATTTTATAGTCCAAGCCAAGTAGCTTAGTAATCCCCTTTTGTTGGATATAAGTATTTAGTCTTTGTTCTAAAAAATGCTTAATGTTTTCATTGTTTGTCTTAATGATGAATGACCCATGCTCTGGGTAGTGTCTCCATTTAGCTACTGCGAATATAATGGTCAATAACTCTCTCATAGGCTAAGAATTGTTGATTCCTTGTACTTAGGGGTTTAGAGAGAGAAGAAATTGGTTTTCCTGCCTGCATTAATTCGACATATTCTATGCTTACTTGCATCACATTCCAACAAAAAAGGCTGTTTGAAATAAAGTAGAGCCAACACAGGAGTAGTCCTGATACGTGGCTTCAACTTGTCAAAAGATTCTTGAGCAAGAAGGTTCCAATTGAATCCCTCTTTTTTGAGCATATCCGATAAGAGTTTACTAATGAATCCATGCCTCTCGATGAACCTTATAATGACCTAAGAAATCCTTTCACCTCTTTCACATTTTTAGGGTTAGGCCAAGTCATCATAGCTTCTACCTCAGATAGATCAGTGGCAACCCGTTGAGCAGAGCCAATGTCCTAAATACTCTATACTAGCAATCCCATATGAGCATTTTGAAAAATTAGCATAGAGTTGCTCCTCAAGGACCTTAAAATCATCTCTAAATGTTGTGAATGCTGCTCATGTGTTTTACTAAACACCATAACATTATCAAAGAGGACTAACACAAATTGCCTGTGGTAGGGTTTGAAAATATAATTTATGAAAGGTTGAAAGGTTGGTGGTGCATTTGTAAGCGCCAATGGCATCATCCTAAATTCATAAAGACTTGTGTCCTAAAATAAGTTTTGTGCACATCTACATTCTCCATTTTGATATGGTTATGACCAGCCTTAAGATCAGTGTTAGAGAACATCACAACCCCCTTCAACTTATCTAGTACATCTTCTATAATATTGTTGTGATTTGGGAGAGAAATTCTCTCTATTTCTTATATTCAAAGAAGGGGAATTACACAAATATATAGACAAGATAGAGAAACCTAAGAAAAACAACAAAAAGACTATACTACCCTTTACATTATAGACTATTCACAACACTCCCCCTCAAGTTGGTACATAGATATCACACATTCCCAACTTGCACACTAACCTTTGGAAGAGTCTAGAGTTTAGCCCCTTGGTAAGAATATCTGCAACTTGGTTATTTGAAGTCACATGAGTAAGCTTCAATAGGCCTTGAATAAGTTTCTCTTTGATAAAGTGCCGATCAATCTCAATATGTTTTGTCCTGTCATGTTGAACAGGATTTTGAGCAATACTAATAGCGGCCTTGTTATCACAGAACAAGGTAGAGGTTCCATATTTGGAGATTTTTAACTCCTCCATTAGCTTCCTTAGCCACAGTACTTCACACACACCTTGTGCCATAGCTTTAAATTCTGCTTCAGCACTTGAGCGAGCAACAACGCTCTGTTTTTTACTCCTCCAGGTGACCAAGTTGCCTCCAACAAAAGTACAGTAGCCTGAAGTTGATCTACGGTCATCAAGTGACCCTGCCCAATCTGCATCCGTATATGCTTCTATCTCAAGGTGCTCATGTTTTGAGAAAAGCAAACCTTTTCCAGGAGCAGATTTCAGATACCGTAGGATACGAAAAACAGCTTCCAAATGGCAGTCACGGGGATCATGCATATACTGGCTAACTTGACTAACTGCAAACGCAATGTCAGACCTAGTATGTGATAGGTAGATTAATCTACTTACAAGTCTTTGATATTGACCAATGTCAATTGAGTCCCCTACACCTGCTTGGAGTTTGCAATTTGCTTCAACAGGAGAGTCAATAGGTTTACACCCCAACATACCAGTTTCTTCCAAGAGATCCAAGACATACTTTCTTTGGGATATGAATATTCCTCTTTCGGATCGAGCCACTTCTATTCCAAGAAAGTATCGCAGATTTCCAAGATCTTTAATCTCAAATTTTCTTGCTAGCAATTTCTTCAAGCGAAGAACTTCCTCAGCATCATCTCCTGTTACCACCATATCATCAACATAAACAACTAGCAGCGTGATCTTACCATTGTGATGTCTAATGAACAAGGTATGATCAGCATCACTTTGTAAGTAGCCAAAGGAAACCATGGCTTTACTAAGTTTGTCAAACCACGCTCTTGGAGATTGCTTTAAACCATATAGGGCCTTCTTTAACTTACAAATTTTTCCCATAGTCTTCTGACCCTCAAAACCAGGTGGTATATCCATATACACCTCTTCTTCTAAGTCTCCATGCAGAAATGCATTTTTTACATCAAATTGATGTAAATCCCAATTCAGGTTTACAGCACATGACAAGAGAATTCTTACTGTATTCATCTTCGCAACAGGAGCAAATGTTTCTTGGTAATCAACTCCATATGTTTGAGTATACCCTTTCGCCACAAGTCTTGCCTTGTACCTTTCCACTGTACCATCGGCCTTATGTTTCACAGTAAACACTCATTTGCATCCAACCGGTCTCTTGTCCCTCACTGTGTCAACAAGTTCCCATGTCCCGTTTTTCATCAAAGCCCTCATCTCTTCCACCATTGCTTCCTTCCACTTTGAGTCTTGAAATGCTTCCTGCCAATTCTGTGGAGTAGAAACAGAAGAAACAGACAAGACAAAGGCTCTATAGGATGGAGACAAATGATCATATGACACAAAATTTGAGATTGGATGTTGAGTACAAGACCTCACACCTTTTCTTAGAGCAATAGGAACATTTAAATCGTCAACCGTAAGGTTAGGATCAATAACTAAGTCAGAATTAGAATCACTTACATTGAGTGGTGTTTCCGCTGACTCAGGAACTGATGGCAGGGGTAATAGTTGATCACCAGTATCATGCATAATAGCTTTGTCTTTCTCCTTTCTAGTGTACCTTTGTAAATCTGGCCTATCTAGTCTACCCTTCCTCTCCTCGAGATCAATCTTTTCTTGCTCACTATCAATAGTGACTAAGTTTCTAATAGACTCAGGTACAGAAATTAAGGGAGTTGGTAAGGTAGACTCCTCTTCTACTCTAATCTCCCCCTGAAGAGGAGTAGGAGGAAAAAAAGGTTCAACTTCCCGAAAGGTCACATCCATACTGACAAAATACCTTCGAGATGGAGGATGATAACACCTGTAGCCCTTTTGCGTTCCAGAATAACCCACAAACGCACATTTTAAAGCTCTAGGATCAAGTTTATTCCCATACCTATGGTGAACAAAACACACATAACCAAACACCTTAGGTGGAACAGTATAGGATGTATGACCCTGTAAAACTTCTATCGGACTCTTAAAGTTAAGAGTTCTAAGGGGCATCCGGTTAATTAGGTATGCAGCTGAAAGCACGGCATCCCCCAAAAATGTTTAGGAACATTCATTGTAAATAAAAGGGATCTAGCAACTTCTAGTCTATTTTTCCTTTCAGCTACCCCATTTTGAGCACTAGTGTTCACACAACTAGTTTGATGGATAATTCCCTTAGCATCTAGATATGATTGAAACATACCATCCATATACTCAGTCCCATTATCAGATCTTAAGATTTTCACCTTAGCATCAAATTGTGTACAAATCATGTTATGGAAAGACTGGAAACAAGAAAAAACTTCATTCTTTGATTTCAACAGATACACCCAAGTGAGTTTTGTGCAGTCATCAATAAAGGTAACAAACCAACGATAACCAGATAATGAAACAATAGAACTAGGTCCCCGTACATCAGAATGAATAGTCATAAAAGGAACATAACTTTTATTATCATGAGAAACATAAGTATTCCTCGTATGTTTAGCTAGTTCACAAGCATCACAAAATAAAGTTTCAACAGAACACTGACTGAATAGGTTCGGATACAACCGTTTAAGAGCTACAAAAGATGGATGTCCTAACCGTCTATGCCACATAATCACTTTTTGACTCACATCACTACTCTTCCCTAACAAGGCTTGGGATTTCTTCTCAAGGAGGTACAAGCCATCATGCACTCTACCATGACCAATCGTTTCCCCTGACTTCAGATCCTGCAAAAAACAATGGGTTGGATAAAAAACAGCTCTACATTGAAGATTATTGGTAAGAGCAAGTACAGATAAAAGATTAACTGGGAAGCTAGGAATGTGAAGAACAGATTTCAAATCAAGATTGGGTGTACACTTTACAGAACCTGTACCAGAAATTGGCGCAAAAGAGCCATTTGCAATATGAACATATTCCATATTAGTGCATGGTGAGTAATCAATGAATTTGTCTAAAGAGCCTGTTATATGTTTGTTTGCTCCTGAGTCTATAATCCAAGAATCATTAATAGAATTGACGAGAAGTGCCATACCTGACTTTGAAAAATGAGATGTAGCATTGGATGAGGATGGTGTACCCTGTCGAAGGAGGCTTCTCAAGGCTTGCAACTCTTCAACGGATAGGCAATCTGTAGAGAGAGCATCGGTAGTAGGTGTAGGAGTAGGGTCTGAAGATGTATTCACCTCAACTTGATTTGCTACATAGCGAGGTGGTCCTGATTTTCCTCCACCACGACCATGGCCTCTTCCACGGCCACCACCACGCGGTCGCCCAATCAATTTCCAACGTTTCTCCTTGGTATGACCAGGAGTGTTACAATGATCACAAAACCGAGTATCCTCCTCATGAGTGATAGTGGTACGAGTAGCTTGTGATGCTACTAGTCCAGCTTTTTCAATTACTGGAGATTTCATCATAGTTCTTCTCCTACATTCTTCCTGTTGGATGTAAGCATGAGTTTCCTCTAAGGATAGCATCGGGGTCTTCCCCAATACCTGAACTCGAACAGGATCATATTCTGGATTCAAAACTGCCAGGAACTTGAATATACGCCCATTCTCAATTTTCTTGTGATATTGAACCGCATCATCTTGACATTTAGCATGAAACTCATTATAATAATCCAGCTGTCTCCACACCTCATTTAGAGCAGCATAGTAATCATTCATAGATAATTCTCCTTGTTTCAAGCCTTCCAATTTTAGACAAAGTTCAAACACCAAGGCTGCATTCCCTATGCCAGAATAAGACTTTCTACAAGACTCCCATATCATCTGGGCCGTGTCAAGCATCAAATAACCATTAGCAAGTCTAGGTTCCATTGAGTTCAATAGCCATGACATAACAAGAGCGTTTTCAGATTCCCATGAACTGAATTTAGAATCAGTTTCAGCCGGACGAGTTTTAGTACCGGTAAGGTAGCCCGTATACCCTCTTGCACTGATGGATAAATAGCATGTCCTAGACCAAGCTAGATAATTTACCGCACCTTCCAACTTGAAAGGACTGATTTGCAACGATGGATTAGCATTATCATGACTTTCTGACTTAGACATCTCAATAGAACAATGACCCACCAAAAAGGAAGTAGCAGCAGCAGCAGAAAAAAAAACAGAGGCAGCAACAGGAAAAATGCCACTGGGCAACAGTAACAGATCAGGGAACTAACCAGATAGGTGGGGTCGCAGTACAAAGATGAGGCTGTCGGAGAAAAATTGGCCGGAGGAGGTGACCAGGGACGCTTCACGCGCCGGCGTGTGGAGAAGGGAGCTGAGCTTCTGGCGGCGCGTGAGCTTCACGCCCTGGAGTTCGGGCGATCGGGTTTCTGGCGAAGGCTGGTCGGCGGCCTGGCAATCGGCTGAGGGAGGCTGTGTCGCTATTGGACACCTGCAACACCTCAAAACAGAAATGGCAGCCCCTAAAAACTAGGGTTCAGCTGCCGGAAAATGTACCTTCAGCCGGAAAAAAAACACAGCCCCCAACCGGAAAAAAAACACAGCCCTCTCACCTTTGCTCTGATACCATGTTGTGATTTGGGAGAGAAATTCTCTCTATTTCTTATATTCAAAAAAGGGGAATTACACAAATATATAGACAAGATAGAGAAACCTAAGAAAAACAACAAAAAGACTATACTACCCTTTACATTATAGACTATTCACAACAAATATAAATAGGAAATTTTTCCTTGATAAAGTACTTTGACGTGGACGCTTGGTTAGTAATATCTAAAGAGAAGAGCTCGCTGCTGCTCCACTCCAACCACTTTGTATGAGCTTCCCTAGTGTCTTGCATAACATCAGTTTTAAACTAGCTTGCTCTGTCATCCCCTTGATCTTCACCAATTTTCTTTTCTTTTTATAAATGAGTTTATATCCATCAAAATCAAAAAGTGACAGACGTGTAGGTTTTCATCCAATCCTTCCCTAAATCCTTAATTTTCTTGCCATTTGCCACATACTCGAGAAGGAAAAGGGGTAGGAAGGTAAATGTGAGTGAGCAAGGTGGGTAGTAGATGATTGAACAATGATTAGGAATGGTGTGAGAATAGGATAAAAGAATAAATAACATATTTTGAGTTGGCAGGTGGAATTCTTAGATTTGTCACTGCCATTTTGTCTTGTGGTAAAATTTTTGCTACCAATTAGGTTGTATAGATTGGCTAAGGGCATATGAATAATATTACTAATTTCCTTTCTCCTCGTTCTGGCTTCTCTTCTCTTCTTCTTCTTCTTCTTCTTCTTCTCAACCTATTCTTTCCTGTATCAATTACTCTAATTCCCATTTCCTATTCCTAATTTTGTGTTAGTGTGAATCTATTGATTATGTTTGCTACAAATTGGTATTAGAGCAGTAGATCGTCAGCCTAATATCCCACACACCCTCTCACAATGAGTAAATTGAGAAAACCCAGAAACCAAAACAATGAAGAAACTTCTACTGAGATAGATGAAACAAAGGAGATTCGAATTACCTCTATTCAAAATGAGATGAACCACAGGCTGAAAAACATCCAGCGAGAACAGCACCACAACTATGACCAGCTGAAAGGGGAGCAGATTAAGTTGGGAACCCAGCCAGGTCAGATGATGCAGTTGCTCTTGAACTTGCAAGAAAAAGGGAAAGAACCCGTTATCGAGGAGCCTCCTGCCACTACCAAAGGATTGTTACCAAACCCACACCTGAGGCTTCGTGAACCAGAAGGTACAGTCATTAGAGAGAACTGATAATATGGAACCTCTGTTCGCTGGGCCTGCTAAGATTGATGGTGGGGGTCATGGGTATTACGACTGATTGCTTTCAAATATTGATTTACCCATCTTTGAAGGAAAGGATATCCAATATTGGCTTTGGAAGTGTGGAAAATACTTCAGAATCTATGATGTTCCTGAGGAACGAAAGGTCAAATTGGCTAGACTGTATCTTCCAGACGTTGCAGAGAGATGGTTCTAGGGTTGGATATAGACCTATGCTAACGAGGATTGAAAAGAGTTCTCCAACGCCTTGCTCAAAAGGTTTCGTGACTCGTTGATAGATGATTTGGTGTCGAATTTCCACAAGCTTCAGCAAACAGGCTCTGTGAAGTACCACCAGGAAGCTTTTGAGGAGGTTAAAGCCAAAATTGAGAGGGTAGGTCTAAATCTCTCTGAATCTTATTATCTTTCGAGTTTTCTAGGTGGATTGAAGGAAGAAGTGGGGGCGATGGTGAGGATGTTGCAGCTGCCATCACTGAGTCCCGCCTTTGAATAGGCGAGGCTTTAGGAGATAGTGCTCGAAGCTTCCCAAAGAACTTATTATTCTCAAAACGCATTGTATCATCCATCCTTACCTACACCGACCCAAGCTCAAACACATAAACCCATAACCTACTCTCATAACCCGACCATCTCGAACCCAAAACCCATTAACTTTTACTCCCCCAAATCATAGCGGAATACTCAAAAATCCCTAATTCCCTACACACCTAAACGAGTATCAAATACCTGTTATCGGTGTGGAGATAGATATGTCCTTGGTCATCGATTTGCGATGAAACTAATAATGATGCTTCAAGGAATCGGCGAAGTTGAAAAAGTCGATTCGGGGATTGATGGGTGGCAGAAGGTTGAAGGTGATGAGATCGATGACGAACCAATTGATCAGAGCCAAATCTCTCTTCACTTAATCGATGGGAGCCAGTTCGATAATACACTCAGGATACGAGGGCAGATTAAAAACAAGACCATTGTTATCCTGATCGACTCTGGAAGCTCTCATAGTTTCATCGACCCTGAGCTGATGGATGAGTTGAAGTTGGCCACAGTAATAGTTAATCCCATAACAGTTACAGTGGTAGATGGAAGGAAATTGACGGTCAGAACTAAGTATTTTGAGTGTGACTGGTTAATGCAAGGGTTAAGGTTTCAATTTGACCTGAGGGTATTGGAGTTGGGAGAGTATGATATAGTGTTAAGAGTTGACTAGATGGGGACTTACAATCCTATCATCTTGGATTTTGGTGGCTGTAAATTGTTGTTCTAAAAGGATGGGAAGGTTGTGGAGCTGAAGGGAATTACATAGAAGGCTAAAATTAGGATGACGAGTGGTAAGGAGCTTGGTAAAATCATACAAAATGGTTGGAGTGGAGTGACTGCTAGATTGTTTTCCATACAATTAACCACTATTAGAGCTGTAAACAAGCTTAAGTCGAGCTTTTACAAGCTCAGGCTTGGCTCGGCTTGTGTTCGGCTCATTAATATGTTTAAAGAGCCGAACTCGAGATCGGGCTCGAGCTTTGGCTCGTTACCATGTATGAATATATGACAAAATTCAAAAAAAAAAATTATATATCACAATTATAATATATTATATAAATCAGTAAAATAAATATTTTATAAATGGCTTTTATTTTATTTTAATAATATTTTTTTAAAATAATAAAAGAGATTAAATTTAGATTGATCATTTAAATTTTTTTTAAAATAATAAAAGAGATTAAATTTAGATTGATCATTTAAATTTTATATTTATATATTATTAAATTATATTTTAATGTGTATTAATATTAATATATTGGTTAAAAAAATAAACAAATTATTTTGTATAAAAAATATTGAGCCATGCATTTAATATAATAATTATTAATAATATATTTTAAAATATTAAAAAGATAAATCAAATTTAGATTGATTAGTCAAATTATATATATTTTATTAAATTATATTTAGTTTGTATTAATGTTAATATATTAATTAAGAAATAAAATTAACAAATCACATTGATGTTTAGAATATTGACTATTGAGCTATGTAATTAACATAATAATTATTAACACTATATTCATTGATATATAATCAATTGATGATGATGATTATATCATTGTTATTTTCAATAGTTTATAAGAGGTATTATCAAATTTATTCTTATATGAATATTGATATTTTATAAATATGTTAAATTTAATAGTGCATGAATATTCTGTTATATCTATTTATTGAAAGTTTATTAAAAATTAGTAACTATTAATTAGTAACTATATAATATTATTATACTCATAATACATAGCTAGTCATATCATATAAGAGACGTAGTACTAATAAATATAATTTGAGATATAAGTTCTTAAAATATAATACTAATAGTAAAATTAATAAATATAATATATTAATATGTTTAAAAAATATATTTTTTAATATGGCTTAATGGTTATATGATTACTTGATAAAAAATAATAAAATTAGAACTTACTCGAATTATAGTATTATTTTAGTTTTAAAACATAAATTAATATATATCAATTGAAACATAAATTTAATAAATAGTATTACTAATAATTTTAATAAAAATAATTAGGATAAAAAATTCAAAACTTTATAGCAATTACATATAATATATGGCATATAATTTCAAAATATTTTTTATATTATTTAATTTTATTATTAAGATACGATTTTATATAAAATTTATTATTTATTATGTGCTATAAAAATTATTTTTTATATTATTCATTTATTTATAATATATAATTAAAATAATAAATTATATAAATTAAATTGGTTAATAAATTAATATATTTGAATATTAAACAAGCTAATTTCGAGCTTGTTAACGAGCTTAATAAGCAAGCTAGCTTGCGAACTTAATAAATGAGTTGGTTCATTAAATGAACCAGCTTGCGAGCCTGACGAGCCGAGTACCTCTGAGCTTGGGCTTGTTTTATTTAATAAACAAGCAGCTTGAGCTCGGCTCATTTTTAAACGAGCTCGAGCTTGAGCGAGTTTTTATCGAGCCGGGATTCAACCCGAGCTCGAGTAGCTTGGCTCATTTACAGCCCTAATCACTATCCAACCCTCGACCACACCTACTACCCAACCAAATTCAATATTTGAGGAGCTAGCAAATATAATCAGCCCTTCCTGAGTCCTAAAGCCTACCTCCATTTAGAGACATTAACCACAATATCGCTCTAAAATCCAACTCAGAACCTATAAGCTTAAAGACCCTATAGATATCCTCATTTTTAGAAATTTGAAATTGAAAAATTGACCCTAGAAATGCTGGAAAACTCTTTATCATTCAACCTAGCCAAATCCTATTCTCTTCTCCTGCCTTATTAGTTAAGAAGAAAGATGGTAGTTGGAAATTCTGTGTGGATTATAGATAGCTAAATGATTTAACCATAAAGACCGAATACCTAATTCCTATCATCGAGGATTTACCGGATGAATTGTTCGGTGCAATAGTCTTCTCAAAGATGGACTTAAGGGCAGACTATCATCAGATAAGGCTTGAGTCAGCAGACACTCATGACTCATTTGGGACACTATATGAGTTCAAGGTTTTGCCTTTAGGCTAACCAATGCTCCAACAACTTTTCAAGCTCTAATGAACCGTTTCTTCGAGCCATTCTTAAGAAAATTTGTTCTAGTCTTCTTTGATGATATCCTTGTGCATAACAAGTCATTGGAAGATTACTTGAAGCACTTGGAGGCTGTGTCTCGAATTTTGGTGGATCAATAACTATTTGCTAAAAAAGAGAAGTGTGTTTGGAAGTGATTCTGTTGAGTACTTAGACCACATTATCTTTGCTGTAGGGGTATCAATTGATAATTCTAAAATTCAAGCAATGGTGGATTAGCCTATACTAAGGACTTTGAAGTAGTTAAGGGAATTCCTGGGCCTGACAGGATATTATAGGAAGTTTTTGAGTTATGGAGCCATTTGCAAGCCTCTTACAGAATTACTCAAGAAGAATGCCTTTTAGTGGAACCAAGAAGCTCAAGCAGCCTTTGATAGACTCAAGGAAATCATGACTACATTCCCTGTCTTAGCCTTGCCATACTTTGCTCAACCTTTTGTGCTTGAGTGTGATGCTAGTGGGAGTTGTATAGGGGTTGTATTGATGTAGGATGGTAGGGCAATTGCTTATATTTCTAAGCATTTGAGTCCAAGAAATCAGATTGTCAGCATACGAGAGGGAATTTTTAGCTATCAGTTTTGTAGTTACTGAGTGGAGATATTATTTAGAGCAGGGAAGTTTCATAATCAACACAGATCATCAAAGTATCAAACATTTGTTGGAGCTGAGGCTTCATACATATGTGCAGCAGAGGGAAATTTCTAAACTTTTAGGGCTTGAGTATAGTTAACTACAAGAAGGGCAAGGAAAATAGGCAGCTGATGCATTTTCAAGAAAAGATGACAGTGAGTCGGTCCTTTATGCTTCAGCAGCTGTACCTGCTTGGGTGACTATAGTGGAGCAATCATACAGAGATGATAAACAGGCTCAGGACCTTATACTGGCTACTATCACCACTCTTAACTCAGGTTCCTCATTATTCACTGAAGAATGGTATTCTAAGATACAAAGGGAGATTGTTCATTGGGAGTTCAATTGTTGTTCATTGGGAGTTCAATTGATCTGAGGGACAAACTGTTAGCACAGTTCCACAATAGTCCCTTAGGAGGGAATTCAGGGGTCTATGCCACCTATAATAAGCTGAAAACTCACTTCTACTGGCCAAACTTAAAGAAGAAAGTTGCTGATTGGATTTTGAAGTGTGATATTTGTATCAAATGCAAATCAGAAAGCTGTCCCTATCCAGGTTTGCTATAACCCCTCCCAATTCCATCTACTTCCTGGTCATCCATTAGCATGGACTTTATGGAACAATTATCAAAGTTCAGAGGCTATGACACCATCCTAGTAGTAGTGGACAACCTAACAAATTCAACCCATTTTATTCCACTTGCACATCCATATTCAGCTCCTACAATAGCTAAATTTCTCAGCCACATTTGCAAACTTCATGGTTTACCTCAAGTGACAGAGACAAGAACTTTACAAGTTTATTTTGGAAGGAGCTGTTTAGGATACTTGGGGTCAAGCTTCATATGAGTTCTTCTTATTACCTCCAAATTGATAGCCAATCTGAACGGTTGAAAAGAACCTTGGAGAATTGTTTAAGGTGCATGACTCATATGCAACCTAGAAAGTGGGCTGATTGGTTGGTATTGTTTGAATGGTGGTATAATATAACTTACCATTCCACCATTCATATGACACCATTCAAGGCTTTGTATGGGTATACCCCAGCCCCACCACCATTGCTAAACATTCAAACTGAAGTGGCTGCAGTGGAGGAATTGTTGCTGGAACGTGAACATGTCCAAAATCTGCTCGAGGAAAACTTACAGATGGCTCAACAGAGAATGAAGGTGTATACTGATAAAAGAAGTGAGTTTTTGAAGTGGGAGATTTTGTGTACTTAAGCTGTAACCATATAGACAAATCTCAATTGTTTTGAGGAAACATCTAAAGTTGTTAGCAAAGTACTATGGGCCTTTTGAGGTATTAGAAAAGATGGGAGCTTTAGCCCACAGATTGATGTTACCACCAAACTCCAGGGTACATCCAGTCTTCCATATCTCATTGCTTAAGAAGAAGGTGGGTTCACATTTAGTGCCAATTACTAAGCTTCCAAACACTGATGCAAGAGAGGTAACCATTGGTCCAGAGAAGTTTTTGAACTCAAGTGTCATTTTGAGACACATTCAACAAGTGTTGGTTAAGTGGCTCAACTTACCTATCATTGATGCTATGTAACAACTCTCAATCAACATCAGAAGTTAGAAATAGATTAGAGTAAGGGTTGAGGCTGACAGTAAAGAGAAGAAGAAGAAGAAGAATGAGAAGAGAGAAGAGATAACAATGATAATTCATTCAACATAACCATAGGATATCTGTACATTCCTAATTAATAGTAAATTCAGCTAGAAGGCAAATAGCGGAGGAATATTTCTACTCCATTTTGCCACCTGTACAGTTTGTTATTCTTGTCCTATTGCTATTCATTCCTAATCACTGGTTGACATCAATTTCCTTTGCAAATTCTATAACTACCCAATCATAAGCATCAACAAGTCCTCTCATCTAATTAATTCGCTTTCCTACCCCTCTTCCTCCTTTGATATGTAACAATGCCTGCCCCTTTAAGCCATTCTTGTCCCCAAGAATGGATTGCTTCAGGAAATTGGCGACTAATAAAGCTCAAGTCCTCCCATGTAGCATCAATAGTGGGTAGGTTGAGCCATTTTACCAGGACCCGTTGAACATGCTGATTGCCTCTTGAGTATTACTTTGGAATTTCAAAAATTTTTCTGGCCTCGCCATTGGTTCCTCTTCAGAAAATTGTGGCAGGTCTGTAATAGGCACTATGTTGCTGCCCACCTCCTTTTTAAGCAAGGAAACATGAAATACTGGATGTACCCTTGAGTTTGCTTGAAGTTTAAGCTTCTAGGCCATTGCACCCACTTTTTCTATCACTTGAAATGGACTATAGTACTTAGTTGATAGTTTCAAATGTCTTCTCATTGCTATTGAGGTTTGGCGATATGGTTGTAGCTTTAAATACACCAAATCACCCACTTTAGAACTTCTTTTAGTTCTTCTTGTATCTGCATAAACCTTCATCCTTTGTTGAACCATTTGTAGATTCTTTTTTATTAGATTCTGAATCTGGTCCCTCTCCTTTAACTAGTCTTATACTGTTGCTACTTCAGTAGAGATGTTTCCCAGGATATGTGGTGTTGGGTTATAGCCATATAAGGCCTTAAGGGGGGCCATTTGGATTTCTTAATGGTTGGTAGTATTATACCACCATTTTGCCAAAGCCAACCAGTCAACCCATTGCTTTGGTTTCAAGTTTGTCATGCACCTCAGATAAGTCTCAAGGGTCCTATTCAACCTCTCAGACTATCTATCAGTTTGAGGGTGGGAGGAAGTTCTCATATACAACTTCACCCCCAATAATTTAAATAACTCCTTCCAAAACAAACTTGTGAATATCTTATCTTTGTCTTAAACTATTACTTGTGGCAGGCCATGTAGTTTATAGATATGGTTTAAGAATTCCTTGGCAACAATAGCAACAGTAAAAGGGTGAGAAAGAGGCACAAAGTGAGTTGACTTTGTTAAGCTATCCACCACTACTGTGACTGTATCAAAGCCCATAGACTTTGGTAATTGCTCAATGAAGTCCATGCTGACATTAGATAAGCAATATGTGGGACTGGTAGGGGTTGAAGTAATCTTGGGTAAGGACAACTTTCTTCTTTACATTTGCTGCACACATCACACTTTAAAACCCACTCTTCTACTGGCTTTCTCAGGCCTGGCCAGTAAAAGTGATTTTTCAGCCTATTATATGTGTTCTGCACCCCAGAATGTCCCCTAAGGGACTGTCATGAAATTGACTTAAGAGTTTACTTCTTAAGTTAGTAGAATTCCCAATGAACAACTTTCCTTTGTACCTTAGAAGATCTTTCTTCAAAGAGTAATTATTCTATGGTGTATTAGAAGTAGCAGTAGAGATCAGAAGATCCTGAACTAGCGGATCATTCTTGTAAGATTGTTCTACTTCATTCACCCAAGCTGGTACAACTATAGTGGCTTAAAGACAACTTTCATTCTTATGTTGTCTGGATCATGCATCTGTTGCCTTGTTTTCCCTTCCTTTCTTGTAGTTAATTTTGTACTACAACCCTAATAACTTAGTAATTCCCTTTTACTGGACATAAGTGTAGAGTTTTTGCTCTATCAAATGCTTAATACTTTGATGATCCTTGTTGATGAAACTCCCTTGTTCTGAGTAATGCCTCCACTTAGTAACAACAAATGATAGCTAGAAGTTCCCTTTCATATGACTCCCTTGTTCTAAGTAATGCCTCCACTTAAAAACAACAAAAGTGATGGCTAGAAGTTCCCTTTCATATGTTGGCAAAGTTTGATTTATAGGACTCAAATATTTAGAAATATAGGCAATTGGCCTACACTCTTGCATCAATACCGCCCCAATTCCGCTCCCACTAGCATCACACTCGAGCACAAAAGGTTGAGCAAAGTTTGACAAGGTCAAGACAGGAGCCATAGTCATGATTTGTGTGAATCTATCAAATGCTGCATGAGCTACTTGGTTCCACTGAAAGGCATGATTCTTGAGTAGTTCTGTAAGAGGTTTGCAAATTTCTCCATAACCTATTATAAAATTCTGTAATAGCCGTTAGCCCAAGGAACCCTCCTAATTGCTTCATAGTCTTTGGTGTTGGCCATTCCATCATGGCTTGAAATTTTAAAGTATCAGTAGATACCCCAGCAGAAGATATGATAATGGCCCAAGTACTCAATAGAATCACTTCAAAACGCACATTTCTGTTTCTTGGCGAATAGCTACTAACCCACCAAAATTCGAAATACAGCCTCTAGGTGATGCAAATGATCGTCCCATGACTTATTGTACATGAAGATGTCATCAAAGAAGACTAGAGTAAATTTTCTTAGGAATGGTTGAAAGATATAATTCATGAGGGCTTGAAAAGTTGTTGGAGCATTGGTTAGCCCAAAGGGCATAACCTTGAACTCATAATGCCTTAGGTGAGTCTTAAAGGTTGTTTTGTAAGTGTTAGCTGGCTCAAGCCTTATTTAATGGTAGCCTGCCCTTAAATCAATATTTGAGAAGACTACTGCACCAAATGGCTCATCCAACAAATCTTCGATGATAGGAATAGGGTACTTGTTCTTTATGAATAAGTTGTTCAACTACCCATAACCCACACAAAATCTCCAACTACCATCTTTCTTCTTAACTAATAAAGCAGGAGAAGAAAATGGACTTTGCTATGTTGAATGATAGAGTTTCAGTTTCATATTTCTAAACATGAGGATATCTATAGGGTCTTAAGATTACAAGTTTTGAGTTTGGTTTTAAGGATATATTATGGTTAATGTTTAGAAAGGAAGATAAGTTTTTAGGACTAAGGAAGAATTTATTGTATTTGGTTAAAAGGGTTTGAAGGGAGGTTATGGTGGATAATTTAGCAGTAACTTCACTCTAACCATTTTGTATAATTTTTCCAAGCTCCTTACCGCTCATCACTCTAGTTTGAGTATTTTCTGTAATTTCTTTCAACTCCACAACTTTTCCATCTTTTTTGAATAATAATTTGCAGCCAATAAAATCCAATGTGACAGGGTTGTAAGTTTGCATCCAGTCAACTCCTAGCACTATATCATACTCTCCTAATTCCAGCACTCTTAAATCAAATTGAAACTTCCTTGCATTAACCAGCCACACATAAAACACTTAGTTCTGACTGTTAATTTCTCTCCATCTGCCACTATGACTGTCATAGGATTAACAGTTATAGTGCCCGACTTCAATTCCTCCACCAATTTTGGGTCAATGAAGCTATGGGAGCTTCCGAAATCAATCAGGATAACGATGACCTTGTTTTTAATTTGCCCTCGTATCTTGATTGTGTTATCGATCTGGCTCCCATCTATTAAGTGGAGAGAAAGTTGTCTCTGTTCCATAGGTTCCTCATCTAACTCGTCACCATCCACCTCTTGCCACCCATCAACTCTTGTATCGATTTCTTCCACTTTGTCACTTCCCTGAAGCACCATCTGTTTTGTTGTACGTCGATGCTTAGGAACATATTGATGTCCACACCGATAATAGGTATTCGATCCCCATTTATTAGTTGTGTAGGGAATTTGTGATTTCTGGGTATTTTGTTGCTATTTGGGAAAGTGGTAATGGGTTTTGGGTTTGATGTATTCGGGTTAGAAGACTAGGTTATGGGTTTTTTTGTTTGGGTTTGGGACGGTGTAGTTGAGGATCGGTGATACGGTGCGTTTTGAGAACTAAGTTTTTTGGGAAGTTTCTAGCACTATTTCTTGAAGCCTCGCTTGTTCGAAGGCGGCCCTCAAAATCTCTTAAGCAAGGCATTGGAGAACACTTCCCATTCGTCGTTTGCATGTGTTTGAATTCAACCCCCGAACCACCTCTCTGCAACATCAGGAAGGTACATACCGGCTAACTCGACCTTATAGTTATCTGGAACATCATATATTCTAAAGTACTTCCCACACTTCCATAGCCAATACTGGGTTTTTTTCCCTTCAAAAATGGGTAAATCCATTCTTGCAAGCAATTGATTGTAATACCCTCGAACCCCTCCATCGCCTTGAAGTTGTCATGCAAACAGTGGTTCTGTTTCCTCAGCTCAAATACCCATAGAAACCTCTCCTGCTCCTATCTGCGTGGTTGAGATATTGGTAGTATACCCTTACCATTGGTGTTAACTACACCCATGGGCTCTTTCCCTTTATCTTGTAGATTTAGGAGAAGTTGCATAATCTGATCCATTTGAGCTCCCAGCTCAACCTGCTCACCCCTTAGCTGATCGTAGTTACGATGCTGCTCCTTTTGGATCGAATCAAGTCTATGGTAAACTTCATTTTGAATGGTTGTGACCATATCGAGTTCTTTAACTTCTTCAGAACTTTTAGGGTGGTCAATAGGGCCGGTGATGTTTGGGTTTCTGGGTTTCTTAGTTGTTTTACTCGTGATTTTGGAGAATGCGAAGGATCAAGGGCTCTGATATCAATTTGTAACAACTCTCAATCAATATCAAAAGTTAGAAATAGATTAGAGTAAGGGTAGAGGTTGGCAGGAAAGAGAAGAAGAAGAAGAATGAGAAGAGAGAAGGAGATAAGAGAAGAGAGAATAATGATAATTCATTCAACATAACCATAGGTTATATGTACATTCGTAATTAATAGTAAATTCAGCTACAAGACAAATAGCAGAGGAATATTTCTACTCTATTCTGCCACCTGTACAGTTTGTTATTCTTGTCCTATTGCTATTCATTCCTTATCATTGGCTGACATCAATTTCCTTCTCAAATTCTATAACTACCCAATCATAAGCATCAGCAAGTCCTCCCATCTAATTAATTCCCTTTCCTACCCCTGTTCCTCCTTTGATACGTAACATGTTACTTGGGAGGACCTCAGTTTCATTGCTAATCAATTCCCTTCTGTCATGCATTCTTGGGGACAAGAATGGCTTAGAGGGGAATGGATTGTCACATACTCGAGAAGGAAAAGGGGTGGGAAGGTAAATGTGAGTGAGCAAGGTGGGTAGCTAATGATTGAATGATGATTAGGAATGATTGGGTGAGAATAGGAGAAAAGAATAAATAACAGATTACAAGTCAGAAGGTGGAACTCTTAGATTCCTCACTACCATTTTGTCTTATAGTAAAATTCTGCTACTAATTAGGTTGTATAGATTGCCTAAGGGCATATGAATGATATTATTAATTTCCTTTCTCCTTATTCTGCCTTCCCTTCTTTTTTTTCTTCTCAACCTATTATTTTCTGTATCAACTACTCTAATTCCCATTTCCTGTTCCTAATTTTGTGTTTGTATGAATCTATTGATTGTGTTTGTTACACTTGAATTCTGCAGCTACTTCAGCATCAATAAAGTTGTGAGTACTCCCATTGTCAATAAGTATCACCGAAGGTCTGTTTTAATCTAGCCTTTGAGCTTAATTGTGTTTTCACCAACATTACCTTGTATTGCACCAACACTACCTTCTATTGCATGGAGAGGCAGCTACTCTTAGTAGGCTCCTCCGGCATTTCCTCTTGTACATCTTGCCATTCTTCAGCATCATAATCCCTATCATCTTCTCCTTCAAGTCCTTGTACAGTCGGCAGCTACCTCTTGAGGGTGTTAGGTTTTTGTTTCTTGGCCTTTTGTCTCAGGGTTTTTGTCTCTCTTTCTACCATTAGTAACAGTGGGATAAATTGAAAGAGAAAGGAGTAAGGATGAATTGAAAGAGAAAGGAGTAAGGATGAATTGAGAGAGAGGAGTAAGGGAAAGGGCAGAGGGGAGAGAGAGAAGTGAGAGGGGGAAGGTCATTTTTGTTGTTTTATGTTGTCACATGTGGAAGGTGACATGGAAGTTAGATCGGTGCATGTGGGCCCGATTTTTGCACTGCCAGCATTCCGGTGACTGGAAAATGGATAAAAACACTTTAATGATACTATTTTTAAATTTTTTTTTATAGTTCAGCAATTCAGATAAAAAAAGGTAGTTTAGACGCTAAAATAACAATTTAAAAATACATACGCTAACGGTGCAATTTTTCCTTGAATTTACAGCACAATGATGAGATAAGTGTTACTTAAATCTCAATGTTAACTACATGTATAGCACCTTGGATGGTGGTTTTATATCACATAACGGAGTATGTAAATACATGCATTCATATAATACTGTTACTTGCGGAGAGAAAAAAATAGAAATCCTATAATTTACTTGGAAGTTTCCAAAATTATTGCGTAATTTTCAATTGGCCACATTATTTTCAAACTACTTTTTTCCCCTGTTGTACTAGATTCAGGAAGAATACTGCATGCTTAATATGAGAGGTTTTGTTTCATACTGAAAATTCCATTATTTGTTCTGCTCATTTAAATGACAAAGCTATGATTCCAAATTACATGTAAAGCCTGTGGTTAAATATCTTCTGCATGTACCATGTGAAAGGATTTGGATACGTTAGGAATCACATCGGAAAGTAACTCAGGAATGTGTCACATACAACCAAAGAAAGAAGAGAAATGGAATTAAAGGGAAAGAGGAGAACAAGAGAATAATATGTACTGTATTGATTTCCTCAACGATTCTCCGTAATTTGTATATACAGCCTACCCACTCGTAGGAATCAACTGACAGACAAAAGCTGACATCATGTTCAAAAGGAATCACTCATATTCTGTGCTACTAACATTCTAAGCCATTATTCTCATTTGTCCTAAGCATACTACCATAAACCAATCCTCACTACTTCCTTGCTATTCACTCCTCCATGACTCATTCCCTTAATTTCTTCCATTTCTCTTCTTTCTTCGGTTGTATGTGACAGAATGTTTCATTTTGGCGTTTGGTTTTTCAGGAATTTCACATTCTTTTAATAGTTGAATTCCTGAATGTGGGACTCGGTTCTTCTATATATTATTCTTTACAAGGACAATAATTTCATAATCGCTTACATTGATAAATATTTTGAAAAGTTAGTATCTTATATTTGTCAATTCCTTTTAAATACTAATCTATTTCATTGTAACATGAATATTATAACAAATTTTCTTGCATTAGCATTTAAATATTTATGATGTAATTTTAGATAAAATAAATAAAGTTCATCAAGACTAAGGGAATTATTATAATTTATTAATTTTATTTTTATTTTTTATAAGTCAGCCAAATAAAATAGTTTTATATTTCAAAAAGATTTTTATTCACATCAACATGATAATTTTACATTCTTGGAATCACTTTTCTGGAGAGCTATGAAGAAAATGATTTTGTATAGGAATATTGAATTTGGGCAACTAAACGGCCCCTAGATAATTTTGAAGATATGCTTGCAGCAAAATCTTCTTTGTTATATAGTCACCTCTGGTTATGGATGTTTGGAACTAAATATTCATCAGAAAGTCGCTAAAATGATATCACTGGATGCTTGGTATTATTTCGTCTGATGAATCAGAAGGAGATTTAATTAGCATTGCAAGATCATATTTATAATCATGTTTTCCTCTCATCCCATCAATAAAAATTGTGGTGTCATTATTTTCTGGTGCTAAAATTACAAAAGCATACATGAAAACATTATTTTGTTTTCATGATAAACTATTGAAGCTAATTACTTGAGTATTTTTATTGTTGATGAACCTTATTTGCAACCTTATTAAGGATCGATAACTATGCTGCAATGCATGACCCATTATTGCTCAAAATGGCTCTACCTGAACCATTATAAGGCTCTAATTTTTAAATGAAATGTGTAGGATAAAATTCCTATGGGTCAATTTGATTAACGTTGTCTTAGCATATGGTTTCATGGCACAGAGTTTTGACAATTATCTTACTGTTTTTAGGATAGGGTTTCATATTGTTTGATATTTTTGAGTATTGGGAGAGGGCAACTTAAACTTGGATCTATTCCTAGATTGATGTGCTATTACTGGACTAATCTTGCGAGTGCTTATGTTGTTTGATATTGGGGAAGAAGTTCACTACTGTTTATTTTTATTGGTTTGAAAAATACGCCACGTAACATTTGAAACTTTTGAATGTTGTTTTTTTTATAGCTACATATAGAAATTGATTTGATTGTCGATAGCAAGTAAAATTGTAGTTATACGTTAAATCCCTCCTCTCTTTCCATCATATCCTTCCAATTTGCAAGGATCAACTTTTATGGGGTCCATGAGGAGGGAAGGATCAAGTATTTAATTTGTCCCCATTTTTCTCATCTGACCAAGGGAAAGTTTACTTTCTTTTTACATTTCTTTTTGTCCATCCTTTTTTCATCATTGCATATTTTTTCTTCCAAACCAAACATAGTGTTATGAATAGGGAATGGTTTCTTGGGTTATATACTTGAGTAATAATTGTGGCGTTTTTGTAGGGTGGTTCCACTTCAAGCTCGTGTAGCTTTCATGTCTATGGGGTCTATATTTTGGAACTTCTGCTTGTCATCAAGAATGAACTAGTAGATCATATGTACCTGAATTTCTTAGTTTGGTACTAGCAAATGTCTTTTTGGATATGAGTTAGGTTGATCTATTATACATAAAAGCAAAGTCTGCGATAATCCAGCAAAAGGTAAAAATGTCAAATTCTACATCGAAATTGGTCGGGAAGATATTTTTATAGTTCAATTTAGATTTTTTGTCTAATTGAATTTAATTGTTTTTTTTTTTGATAAATAATGAAAAATACTTTCGTATTTTCTCGTCCGGCTCTACTCTATTCGCAGCGTAACAAGATTCACTTTCTTTTGAAATGGAAACACAAATACAGCAAATGAGGAAAAGAATCAAATGAAGACGCAAGGGGCAGAACAAATACAGCACAGCTACTAGTAGAAATCTTCTCTTAAATTGCACCGCCACTATTGGTACTTTCAGCCATTTTCAATGTTCAACTTCACAAAAAATTCTTTTATTATCAAACCAGTAAATTTTTAGAGAAAATATACCACCTATTACATTTTAATTTTAATTTTTAATTTTATTGCTCATTTATTTTTTCACTTTTAATTTTTTAATTTTTCAACTTTATATATGTTATATTTTTTTTTTCAAATTCACGAAATTCACTAGAATGAACATAGTTTCTAGATAATAAAATCATATTTAACTACGGTTACGATTTGGTTAACTGAAATTGCCAGTTCAAAATTGTCAGTTTTGGCCCATGAAAATCATAAATCTTCATCGGTAAAAATTTATTCGGTTAAGGTCCATAATCTTAAAAGATGGATTAATTCTGATTTCGGTTTGAACCGCTTATTTAAATTAATTTTAATAATTTTTTTAGTAAAAATAATTATAATTGAGAATGTTTTTCATGAAATTAAATATTTAACTCATAAATTTAATAATTAAATAATATTAAATATTAAAAATAATAACAAATTAGCAATAATTAATAATAATAATAATAAATAAATAAAAATAGTAATAATTATGGTAATAATTATGGTAAATTTTTGCAAATATAATGTTTTCATTATAAATATATATATTTAACTACATAATTTTATATATTTAATATTGAAATTAAAGTGTCAGAAAAAATTTAAAAAAATCAATTTTAAGATTTTAATTTTCAACTAAAAGTTATATATTTTTTAATATATATATGCATATATTAAAAATTAATATATGTATTAATATATATAATATTAACACATGTATTAATTATTAATATATATATTAAATATATATATATCTATATATATATTTTAGAATATATATTAATTTTTATTTTTATTTTATTTTCACGGTTCAAAACTTTTGGTTCTAGTTCTCATTAAAAAAAATGAAATTGAATATGAACCAATTTTCTCAGTTTCGGTCTGGTTCATGAATTGAATTGCCAGTTCAGAGTTAACCATTTTAGTTAGGAACCAAATTTCTCATTTTTGGTTTGATTTATGAACTGAATCATCGGTTCACGGTTCATTGTGAACTGTGGCCATGGTTAACCATTTTTGACAAGATTTCATATTTTGCCCTATTTTGCAAATTCACATAACCAAATCTAAATAGACAATATCCCAAGAAGCCAAAATCATATATTTATTAATTACTCCATCAAGAAACTATTTGTCAATAGATATTCAGTAGCTCAAAAAATGGACATAAGCAAAACGGATTAGTGATATGTAAAAGCAGATGCAAACTCTAATACATGAAAACCAAAAAGAGGGGGAAAAAGCATACTGGAATGGCCAAGGAGGTTTCGCTGATTTTAAAACATTTAAAACATTTCATTACTTGTATTTACTTCTAATTTGTTTTTATGGTTTACCGTAGGTTTTATTTTTATTTTTAAAGCATTTATGTTTGTTTGTGTTGGTTGTTTATTTGGGTTTCAAAAGTAATGATTTTGGACTTTTTTTGTTCTTAAAATGTAATATAGCCTACATGTTCGATAAAATATTTTTAAAAAATAGCTTTTCAGTTTTTTAGCTTTGTATAAAATTTAACATATTGTATCAACTTATATGTAACATATATGTCAAAAAGTAAATATATAACATTATAAGCTTAAAACAATTATAGAAATATATCAAAATAATTAAACAAAACAATTTGTACATGTATAAAATTTAAGAATGAGAATGTGTGAATGGGTCGAACAAAGTCGGCACTCGATACAATAAAAAATTAAACAATATTGATGCAAGTGTTTTAATCTAATAATATGGACCAATCCACTATTGTATAGAGTTTGGGTCCTTTGAGGGCATTTTACTCGGGTCAAGTTAATCTAAATGCAATTTTCTCGTGCCTTCAAAAAGTTGAATGTAATTAAATATTTAATAAAACATTATAATGAAAACATAACTCAACTCAACTAAACCTTAACTCTAAGTTAATTGGGGTAGATTATATGAATTATTTTTTTTTTCACTCTAGGCGATTATGAGCTACATATTTGCAGAGATATAGAATATAAGATCATTTTTGAACCATTTTTTTTCCATTTTAATTTTGGCTTATCTCTACCCCTTCTAGCAGCATCTACCTTGTTCAATTTTTTTGACACTCATCATTAGGTCTTTATTTCATATGGCTAAACTACCTCAATTAGTGTTCACTTATTTGTTTTTCTCAATAGGAGTTACCCTCGCCTTTTCTCTAATGCACTCATTGCGAGTTTTATCCATCATAGTATATTCATACATCCATTTAATAATTGTGAAAAAGGTTTTTCCTGAGGATAACAAGATGGTCAATGATTTTTATAGTATGATTTAACTCGTACGAGCCCTAGGAATCCCTATCAAGAAGATTGATTATTGCAACTGAGGATTTATATTGTAATGGACAAGAATATTGAATGCATAATATGCAAATTTTGTAACTGTCCAAGACATAAGGAACAAACAATTGTAGGAAAACAGAAGAAAAACAATTCGCATGCAAGAACATGTATTATTTTTTTTGAATTCTAAGGTTCCAATGGTCATATGCTTCTAAGGCTATGACCTCATCTATGAGATGATACAATGAACATCTTCAGAGAAGTGATATAATTTGTCATCCTTCTTATTCAGAGAGTTGAAATGTTAGGTTGAGTTTATGTACAGATAGATTTCAACCATTTAGTCAACAGGAAAATAATATTCATTTTGGCCCATCATAGTTACACCATATAATTTGCCACCTGATATGTGTACGAAGACACCTGATTTGTGGAATTAGAGAAGAATGTGACCACATGAAAATATTTGAAAGATATTTTTATAAATTTTAGTAATATTATTTCTCTATGTATGTCAAAATACTATAGAGGAGGGGGGGTGGTGAATAGGATTTTGCACTTTCTGACTTTTCTTCCTAAAAAATATGAACCATATAAATGATAAGAAGATTGTGGTGAAGATAAAGAAGAACATAAAAGGTAAGAGATTTATTGTAATATCCCAAATAGTACCCTAAATTTTTTGAAAATATGATTTGTTGAGAATTAATTATATGATTTAAAGTGTATTTATGATCAAGTGAAAAGATAATAGAAAGATGTGTATATGTTATGTATATGGAGATAAATATACATTATATACAAGTTAACAAGTTGAGTTGGTCAAATGAGATATTTAAATATATTAAATATTGTTAGTGGAGGATGATATTTAATGGATTTATTTTAGTTAGTGGAAGGTGATGTAATTGGGTATTATTTTATTAATTAAATACTTGGTGGAGAGTGATTTGAGGAGAGAGTGTTTGGTTAAAGAGGTTAACTTTCTTCTTCTTTGCATTGTCTTCTTCTTCTTCTTCTTTCTTCTTTAGTCGGCCATCACCACCACCTTCAAGAGGGAGAGATTTTGTTGCTTCCAAACTCAAGGAATTGAAGCATTTCAAGAGATCAAGTTGGAGTTTTAAGGATTTTCTTTACTTTTGATAAGTTTCCAACTTGTTTCTTTGATTTCTTTTGAGTTGTATTTATGGGTTTGTTGGTATGGTTGTTGTAGATGTGTTTATGGTTGTTTTGGTATATTAGAGGTTGTGTTGTTTTGTTAACTTTGATTTTTGGGGTTGGATTGAAGAGAAAAGGGTTAAGTTTGGTGGAAGAGACAAGAGTTGTGGGTGTTGTGATTTTTGAGTGGTGTAATATGGTTGTGATTGTGTTTTGATGTTTGTAATTGAGTTGCTTTGAGGTTTATGCAAGTTTAATGTGGTATATTGATGGTTTGGTTAAGTTTGTTTGGAGTGGAAAAGGGGTAAAAGAAAGATGTTGGTTGGATATGGCGTTTTGGTGTCGATTTCAGGGTTTTTGGCCTGACACGCCCATTAACACAGCCATGTCTTTGGGCATGTCGTTGGTTCTGTGTTGTTGGAAGATTAGCACGTCCAGCGACACGACCATGTCACTGAGTGTGTCACAGCTTCTGTGTTGTTAGTAGATTGACACGCCCATGTCATTGAGCATGTCATAGCTTCTGTGTTGGAGGAGAATTGACACGTGCAGTGACACTCCCATGTCACTGAGCGTGTCAAAGCTTCTGTGTTGTGGGTTTAGGGCACGGTCAGGGACATGCCCGTGCTGTTGAGCGTGTCAAGTGTAGAGTTTGCCCTAGATAGTTCGTATCCTTGTTCTCTTATGTGTATCACTAAGTGAGTGTTGTTAATCACCTTTGGATTAGGTTTTGAAGAGAATTGAGTTACTCTAGCCAAGGTTTGAGGGATATCTTGGAAGAGGAAGTTGATAGAGTGGTGTTGTTGCTTTAAGAGGCAAGTATAAACTTTGAATGATTGCATACATTTATATGACATTGGGACTTAGCACATTTAGTTGAGAGATGTGTTAAGTTACTTGATTTATTATTGATGAATGAGTTATATGTTACGATATGCATAATATGAATTATGTTGATATATCAATGCAATTGAGTAATGTGTTGGATATGAAAAGAAATGTGGAATGATGTGATATGATATGTGAAATCATAATGTAACAAATTGACATTGATATAAAAGAGAAGAATGAGAAAAGATGAGAAAATGATGATATAATAAGGCAATGTGCCTAGTTTGATTATAAGAATTGAAATGAGAAATGAATTACGAAAGTATTCGATAATGAGATAACTGAATAAGTTGTGTGCCTAGTATGTTATTCAATTTTCAGAGTTCTGGGTTTGGCGGCATGTCTATGAATTGTTGGGCAGGTGAAAAGACCGGGTCGTAAGTCGAGCCCAACTAATAAATGTGATATTTTTGGGGTGAAAAGACTGGGTTGTAAGCCTCAAAAACTGTAACAGTCTAACCGGGTTGAGGACCAAGATACTGGGGCCCAAGGGTCTAGCCGGGTTGAGGTTCAAGAGACTGGGACTGTTACATTATTCATGGATATATATATTGCCTATGGGGCTAGACATAAGGTGTCATTATGGACCAAAGCAGTAACTCTGAACTTTGAATAGCATATTAGATCCTTTTTGGGCCCATGCTTGTCTTTGCTTTAATGTGAATTATGAAATGTGATGCAAATGATTAATATATTGAGATATAATGTAATGGGTTGTGATATATATATAAATGTGTTGTGCATTAGCATCACATTGATTTATATTGAATCAAAGTTTGTACCACTAAGCTTTCTGCTTAGCGCGATTATGATTCATCGTGCAGGTCACAGGGTAGATCCGGTTGTGTCGAAGAGCTCGTCTAGACCGAGTGGAGTCTAGGCTTGAGTTTCTGAGAGCAGTGTTGAGTTGTGGACATCAAGATCAGAGACAAACTGCCAACATGTATAAATTTCATATTTTTGTACTTATTGATTTTGATGTAAACATATGTATACTCAGCTGCATTTTTCTCTGCTTATTAAACAAATATTTTGGTTAAACTTTTGGGGGGTAATGAAGATATATGATTATGTATTTTAGTAAGGATTGTTTTATCTATTATTTTCTATAATATACGACTTAAATATTTTAAGTTTACTTAGATTGATTTATAATGATTTGATGTTAAAGATTGGTTTGTTAAAATGGACTGTGACATTTCTGTATCCAGTATGTATATCGCATATTGTATGTGTGTGTGTGGTGTACGTATATTGGGTGTAGGGGTGTTACAACTGTTTTGGTATCAGAGCCTATGTTTGAGATTCTCACCCTAGGTAAATTGTAAGAAAAAAAAAAGAAAATTTTGATTTTTTTTTAAATATGGTTTTTAAATAAGATACATGCATTGGCACTGGCAGTTTCTGATCTTTGATAAGATATATTATGCTGTATTTACAGATATAGGTAGTGATGGCGTCTCAGTCACGTCGGTCTATAGAAGGTAGTGCTGAGAGTGTAGCTCATATTGGGGGGGGGGGGGTATAGATAGAGCTAGGGTTGAGATAACTGGTGAGGCACATGCTCCTGCGCCAGAGAGACCAGCTGCTGATAAGATTCCTTTGGTTTGGTTATGGCATATGGTAGATTTGTTGAGGCAGGTTCCAGTGCAGCAGCCGCCACCTCAATCGCAGCCAAAAGTACTGGTGAGGCAGTATGATAAATTGAGGAAGTTCGGAGCTGAGGACTTCTTTGGTACTACAGATCCTGCAGTAGCTGAGTAGTGGTTGGATAGAGTTCAGAGGGTATTCATTCAGCTGCAAGCTACGCCTGAAGAGAAGTTTGATTATGCTAGATCACTTCTGCAGAGAGATGCATATGATTGATGGAAGACGGTTCCACATGCCATAGATGATCCACCAACCTTGCCTTATGGTGATTTTCTGCGGGAGTTTGAGTAGAAGTATACTCTGAGGGAGTATAAGGATGCTAAGAAGATGGAGTTTCTGAATTTGAGGCAGGATAACCAGACGGTGACAGAGTATGAGGTAGAGTTCATCCAGTTGAGTCATTATGCCGGTGGGATTATTTCAGATGAGATAGACCGGTGTAGAAGGTTTGAGGAGGGGTTGAGACCCTCTATTATGTGTATTGTTGCTGGTTCCCAGTATCAGGATCTTTCCCAGCTAGTTGCAGCAGCCAGGAGTGTTGAGAGAGCACAGGGTATTGCAGCAGCTGCTACTGAGGAGGAGACCAGAGTTAGGAGACCCCAGTTTGAGGCAGGGTCTTCATCTGCAAAGAGAGGCCGAGGAGGTCTTTTTTAGAGGTTCAGTAGGGGCCTGAGGCAGCCTGGTAGGTCAGTACCACATCAGAGGCAAAGATCGAGACCTACAGTTTTTATGGCTAGTGCACCGACTCCAGTGACTCAGAGATCTACTCCACCTACATGTGTCCAGTGTGGTAGGATACATGGGGGTGTTTGTTGGAAGATAGGTGGACCAGCTGTGTGTTTTAGATGTGGGTCGCCTGACCATTTCATCAGAGATTGTCCTGAGCTATAGGAGGATAGGCAGGCAGATTCTGCAGTTTCTTAACCTAGTGTCAGAGGAGGTCGTAGTGGCAGAGGTTTTAGTAGAGGTGGTAGACCTGGGTTTGGTCAGAGAAGAGGCTCTACATCCTGAGGCAGTAGGCCAGATGAGCCTGGGCTATCTCAGCATGTGTATGTGATGCAGAGGCAGCCGGATGCTTCAGCCGTCATTGCAGGTACATTCTCTTTGTTTGGCATTTTAGTTCTTGCTCTGTTAGATCCTGGATCTACGCATTCATACATAAGTGCATCCATCTTTCCTATGTCTGAACTGCATTCCGAGTCCCTAGGATTTGATGTCTTGGTGATAAATCCTTTAGGGCATAGTGTTGTGGTGAGTAAGGTGCATCGAGATAGTCTAGTGGTTGTTCAGGATGAGGAGTTTCTTGGTGATTTGATTGTAATGCCTTTTAAGGAGTATGATCTGATTCTAGGCATGGATTGGTTTTTTAAGCATAGGGCTATGGTAGATTGTTAGAAGAAGTGTGTTACCCTTAGAACCGGTGATGGTAGGAGTGTGATGGTATCTAGTGAGCAGAGACAACTTGCATCCATGTTTGTTTCAGCTGTTTCAGCTAGGAGGTTGATTCAGAAAGGGTGTGATGCTTATCTTGCTCATGTTGTAGATACCAGAGTAGTGGGTTCTCAACTTGATAGTATACCCACAGTAGCTGAATTCCCAGATGTTTTTTCTGAGGAGTTGCTAGGGATACCCCCTGAGAGAGAGGTTGAGTTTGGTATTGATTTGTTTCTCGGTACCACTCCCATCTCTAGTACTTCCTATCGAATAGCATCTGTTGAGTTGAGAGAGTTGAAGGTGCAGTTTGTAACACCCCAATACTCCATATAAATACTATACATATACCTAGTATACATACAGTAAGTATATAAAGTATAAGGATGCCACTTTTTTTTTTTTACCTTTCAATACCTGTAACAAAATTCAAACCATAATAGGTCAATTTAAAGAACACTTACAAATTATTGTCTTTATCAAAACTTCATTTATACATATAATATAACATACTTAAAGTAGATACATGTATGCATTACCCTCTAGTTGGTCTCGACAAAATCTTACTCTTCTCGTGGCCTACCAAAAGACTTCATATCTTCCACCAAGCTACCTACGCGATAATACATCCGCGCTAAGCTCGAAAGCTTAGTAGTACAAATATAAAATACAAACATATATCATGGAAACACTAACATATAAAGATATCTCAATTCCATATACTTTTAGTTCTTATTAAGTTTATCCCTATTCATTTGCACCTTTCATATCTTTCAACTAATCTCCTATCTTATACACATATAAACATAACATTTCTACCAAGTCCAACCCATCACTAATATTCACAATCAACATCTCAATACACACATTATACATCATACTAATCATAAGTCACATTTCCAATTAAGACAATCATTGTCATCAACCACAATTCATCAATTGAATTCACAATCAATGCTAATACACACATTATACATCATACCAATCATAACATTTCTTTATTCACAATTCAACATTAATGATTCATCACTAGTGCTCATAATCAATATTTCAACGCACATATTACATATCATCAATCACATGTCCAATGAAGTATACCAAAGATTTCATTATCCATTTCTTTCAACATTTGTATATCACATTGACAACAAAGACAGACTCGGGCCCAACAGACACCACTATGTTATTCAGAGTTCAGAGTTACTGCTTTGGTCTATAATCATAATCATCAAGCCCGTAGGCATCATATATCAATATTTCTATCCATGGATAGTGTAACAGACCCAGTCTCTTGGACCATCAACTCATCATGAGGAGATCCTCAACCCGGCAAGACTGTTACCAATCATATATTTCATATTCACAATTCTCATAGTGTAACAGACCCAGTCTCTTGGACCTCAATTCAACTCAATTTGAAGAGATCCTCAACCCGGCAAGACTGTTACCTTTTTCATTTTATAGGCATGCCTCCAAACCCAGAACTCTGAAGACTGAATAACACATTAAACACATATTTCACTTATTGTTTCATTATCAATTTCAATCTCAATGTTCATTATCATCTAGGCAAACATGCCTTGTTTCTTTCAATTAGATCATCATAGCCAATCACAATGGCTTCATCTCACATTTGAATCATCATGGCCAATTACAATGGCTTCACAACATATCCTATCTCAATCCATATGATACATATAACATCATTGCTATAACATTACAAAGTACCTTATTCATATAGCACAATACAATTCACAAGATTCATAATACACAAAACATAGTATTGTTCATATAGTATCATGTGCATCATCATTATAATACTCAACATCAATTACATTAACCAAATGAACATATCATTATTCAATCACATGATTCACATTATACATATAGCATCATTGCTATAACATTACAAAGTACATTAAAGTAATTCTTCATAAAAGTGTTTATCATAATAAATTTGCATAGCTCATACCTTGTTGAATGATCCTCTTCTCTTTCACACTATACAAGTCACATTAGATTAACAATGTAATAATTTACCTAACATTATTTAATTATACTCAATCAATTGTATTCTCATACATTAATATTCATCAAATCATTCACATCTTTCATTTTCCCATAACACAATTATATATATATACATATCATTAATGATATAAACACATCAAAATACATTAGTGATATGCATTAACAATGCAATCATGCAACATTGGTACTTACCTTAATAACATTTCACACCACTCTAAACTCTTCTCCACTCAATAGTTCTTCACTTCACAAATTAGGGCAATTCAACCTCTTCACAACCTAATCCAAAAGGAATATAAGCAAAATGACCATATGAATAGTACATTCTGGTTTTAGACTCCATTTTATCCTTATTTTGAAAAATTGTATAAAATAATCTACTTGACTAAAAATTCTAAAATTTTTACAGAATTTAGTTTTGTATCTTAAAATCATTCCTTTAAAATTTCAGATCAAACTGAACACAAAATCTTGGTCAAATAGTTCACCTAACCAGACTGCCCCAATTGCCCTGCATCCTGGCAGCAGTTCTGAACTTTGTGAATTCCATAAATCAAATTCAATCAACGTGGTTCCAAATTATTTTTCTCAAATACTAGACTCACTAAGAAACAACATATCCAAAATTCAATTGGATATGATTTTTCTACATTTTATTAAAAATCCCGAAATATAGCTGTCTCAGTTAAGGTACCTGCTGGAACAGGTCTAATAAAAATAATCTTTCTAAACTCATAACCATTCCAAAATCGAATCAACATATTTTTCAGTCATTCTAGACTCATAGAGGCACAACATATCAAAAATTCACTTCAAGAAAATTTTTCTATAATTAATTAAAAATCATACAAGTCACAGCCTTTACTAATTGTAAAACAGAAAAATATTCACTAAACACAACTCTTACTCTTCCATCACCAACACCAATTTAACTTCTTATTTTAAAATCAATTTCAACTCTAATCAACAAATCATCAACACACTTAATCATACTATCAATAACCCTAACTCAACTCACACACATCTTCAAAAATAACAAAGGCAAACAAGAGAAAACTTACTAAAATCATGAAATTCTTGAAATTCCAACTTGTATACTTGAGATCTTCCTTCACTTTTGAGCTTAAAATTCCAAAATCATCACTTGCTCTCTTGCTTTCCTTTGTCTTTGAGTGAGCCGGCCATCAACAAGAAGAAGAAGAAGAAATGATGAAGAAAACACAAAGTCAATAGGCATTAAATACCCTTCCAAAAGAAAATTACTAAACTACCCTCAACCATATAACTAAACCTTTGTCTTTTACAAGCCCATGTTGGTAATTTCACAATCACAAATAAAATATCCTCTTCCCTTGACCAAGCCCTTTGACCAACTTATATTATATATATATGACCATATACACAACATATACACTTCACTCTACACAATGCTTTTCTTCAAACAACATAATTACCACTTATCAATCACACACTCAATTCAATAATAACAACATTATCATAACTTCTAAGCACACTTAGGGATATTACACAGTTGCAGGAGTTGTTGGATAAAGGGTTTGTTCGCCCCAGTGTGTCTTTGTGGGGAGCTCCTGTTTTGTTTATGAAGAAGAAGGATGGTACCTTGAGATTGTGCATTGATTATCAGCAGTTGAATAAGGTGACCATCAAGAACAAGTATCCTTTGCCTAGGATAGATGATCTCTTTGATCAGTTGAAAGGAGCAGCAATTTTCTCCATGATTAATCTGAGATCAGGGTACCATCAGTTGAGAATCAGAGAGGAAAATGTTCCCAAGACAGCTTTTCGCACAAGGTATGGGCATTATGAGTTTTTGGTGATGCCTTTTGGATTGACGAATGCACCAGCAGCTTTCATGGATTTGATGAACATGGTGTTTAGACCCTATTTAGATCAGTTTGTGGTGGTCTTTATCGATGATATTTTGGTGTATTAGCATAATGAGGAGGATCATGATAAGCACTTGCGGATTGTATTGTAGACTTTGAGAGAGAAGCAGTTGTATGCTAAGCTGGCTAAGTGTGAGTTTTGGCTTGATCAATTGACTTTTCTTGGTCATGTGGTTTCAGCAGATGGTATAAGAGTTGATCCGAGTAAAGTTGAGGCCATTTTGAATTGGAGTCCACCGAAGACAGTGACAGAAGTTAGAAGTTTTCTAGGTTTGACAGGCTATTATTGACGCTTTGTGAAGGGTTTTTCTTTGATAGCTACTCCACTCACCAGATTACTTCAAAAGGGAGTTAAATTTGTGTGGACAAATCAGTGTCAAGCAAGTTTTGAGCAGTTGAAGGAGATGTTGACTCAAGCTCCTGTTCTTACCTTGCATGTGGAAGATAAACCATATGTGATTTACAGTGATGCCTCACATAGTGGTTTAGGTTGTGTTTTGATGCAGGAGGATAGAGTCATAGCTTATGCTTCTCGGCAGTTGAAGCCGCATGAGTTGAATTATCCGACGCATGATTTGGAGTTGGCAGCCATAGTTTTTGCTCTGAAGATTTGGCGACATTACCTTTATGGGGAGAAGTGTTTCATCTATACGGATCACAAGAGTTTGAATATACTTGGGTGTTCAGAAAGAGCTGAATCTTCGGCAGAGATTGTGGTTGGAGTTGATTAAAGACTACGACTGTTTAATTGATTATCACCTTAGTAAGGCAAATGTTGTTGCTGATGCCTTGAGTCGGAAGTCTTTGGCAGGTTTGACTGCTTATTCGCTCTCGTTGCTTGTTGAGTTGAGAGTGTTGCATGCTAGTTTCGAGCCTTGTAGTGATGGTGCTTTGTTGGCTCAGTTGCAGTTGAGGCCAGTCTTGTTGGATAATATTAGAGAGGCTTAGTTGGCAGATGAGAAAATTCAGAAAGTTATATCGGATTGTCAAAAAAGAGAGAGTAGAGATTTTCATTTGAGAAGTGATGGTAGCCTTTGGTATAAAGATAGATTGTGTGTTCCTGATGATGCAAGATTGAAGAAGATTATTTTAGAGGAAACACATCAGTCGACTTTTGCTATAAACCCTGGGAGTACTAAGATGTATCATGATTTGAAGCAACATTATTGGTGGTCAGGTTTGAAGAGGGATATAGCGGAGTTTGTATCCAAATGTCTCACTTGTCAGAGAGTGAAGGCCGAGCACCAAGTTCCTTCGAGGTTGCTCCAACCTTTATCAGTGCCAGAATGGAGATGGGAGCGAGTGACAATGGATTTTGTGACTGGTTTGCCTTTAACTCAGAAGAAGCATGATGCCATTTGGGTGTTTATTGATCAGTTGACGAAGGCAGCTCATTTTCTTTCAGTTTGGATGGACTATTCTCTTGAGAAGTTGGATGAGCTGTATATCCATGAGATAGTGAGATTTCATGGAGTCCCAATTTCTTTGGTGTTTGATCGAGATCCTCGGTTTACTTTAAGGTTTTGGAAGAGTTTGCATAATTCTTTAGGTTCGCAGTTACATTTTAGCACTGCTTTGCATCCACAGACAGATGGGCAGTCAGAGAGAGTGATACAGATTTTGGAGGACATGTTGAGAAGTTGTGTCATTGATTTCTCTAGAAGTTGGGACAAATTCTTGCCATTGATGGAATTTGCTTATAACAACAGTCATCAGTCCATTATTAGAATGACACCTTATGAGGCATTGTATGGTAGAAGATGTAAGACGCCTCTATGTTGGGATGAGGTTGGAGAAGGTAAGTTGGTTGGTCCCGATTTGATTAAAGCAACAGAAGAGAAAGTGACGATAATTTAGGATCGTTTGAAAGCAGCTTCAGATCGACAGAAATCCTACTTAGATTTGAAGAGGAGAGATATAGAGTTCAGTATTGGAGATAAAGTATTTCTGAAAGTGTCTCCTTGGAAGAGAATTTTGAGATTTGGCCGCAAAGGGAAGCTTAGTCCTCATTTTATTGGACCTTATGAGGTACTGGAAAGAGTTGGACCAGTGGCCTATAGACTCACTTTGTCGCCTGATTTGGATTGAATCCATAATGTCTTTCATGTTTCTATGCTATGGAGGTACAGGTCAGACCTATCTCACGCTCTGTCAGTGGAATCCATTGAGGTAAGTTCAGATCTGACTTTTGAAGAAGAACCAGTGGCTATTTTGGCACATGAAATGAAGGAGTTGAGAAATAAGAAAGTACCACTTGTGAAGGTTCTTTGGAAGAATCTTGCTAAGGAAGAGGTAACTTGGGAGAGTGAGCAAGTGATGCGAGATCATTACCCTCAGTTATTTCAGACTTGAGATCAAGTAATTTCGAGGACGAAATTTATTTGTAGAGGGGGAGAATTGTAATATCCTACATAGTACTCTAAAATTTTTGAAAATATTATTTGTTGAGAATTAATTATATGATTTAAAGTGTATTTATGATTAAGTGAAAAGATAATGGGAAGATGTGTATATGTTATGTATGTGGAGATAAATATACATTATATACAAGTCAATAAGTTAAGTTGGTCAAATGAGATATTTGAATTAAATATATAAAATATTGTTAGTGGAGGATGATATTTAATGGATTTATTTAAGTTAGTGGAAGATGATGTAATTGGATATTATTTTATTAATTAAATACTTGGTGGAGAGTGATTTGAGGAGAGAGTGTTTGGTTAAAGAGGTTGACTTTATTCTTCTTTTCATTTTCTTCTTCTTCTACTTTCTTCTTTGGCCGGCCATCACCACCACCTTCAAGAGGGAGAGATTTTGTTGCTTCCAAACTCATGGAATTGAAGCATTTCAAGAGATCAAGTTGGAGTTTTAAGGATTTTCTTCACTTTTGGTAAGTTTCCAACTTGTTTCTTTGATTTATTTTGAGTTGTGTTTATGAGTTTATTGGTATGGTTGTTGTAGATGTGTTGTTTTAGTATATTAGAGGTTGTGTTGTTTTATTAACTTTGATTTTTGGGGTTGGATTGAAGAGAAAAGGGTTAAGTTTGGTGGAAGAGACAAGAGTTGTGGGTGTTGTGATTTTTGAGTGGTGTAATATGGTTGTGATTGTGTTTTGATGTTTGTAATTGAGTTGCTTTGAGGTTTATGCAAGTTTATTGTGGTATATTGATGGTTTGGTTAAGTTTGTTTGGATTGGAAAAGGGGTAAAAGAAAGATATTGATTGGATATGGCATTTTGGTGTCGATTTCAGGGTTTTTGGCCTTACATGCCCATTAACACGGCCATGTCTTTGGGCGTGTTGTTGGAAGATTGGCACGTCCAGTGACACGCCCATGTCACTGAGCGTGTCACAGCTTCTGTGTTGTTAGTAGATTGACACGCCCGGTGAAACGCCCATGTCATTGAGTGTGTCATAGCTTCTGTGTTGGAGGAGAATTGACACGTGTAGTGACACGCCCATGTCACTAAGCATGTCAAAGCTTCTGTGTTGTGTGCCTAGTATGTTATTCAATAATGAGATAACTGAATAAGTTGTGTGCCTAGTATGTTATTCAATTTTCAGAGTTCTGGGTTTGGCAGCATGCCTATGAATTGCTGGGCAGGTGAAAAGACTGGGTCGTAAACTGAGCCCAGCTAATAAATGTGATATTTTTGGGGTGAAAAGACTGGGTCGTAAGCCTCAAAAACTGTAACAGTCTAGCCGGGTTGAGGACCAATATACTGGGGCCTAAGGGTCTAGCCGGGTTGAGGTCTAAGAGATTGGGGCTGTTACATTATCCATAGATATATATATTGCCTATGGGGCTAGACACAAGGCGTCATTATGGACCAAAGCAGTAACTCTGAACTTTGAATAGCATATTAGATCCTTTTTGGGCCCATGCTTGTCTTTGCTTTAATGTGAATTATGAAATGTGATGCAAATGATTAATATATTGAGATATAATGTAATGAGTTGTGATATATATATATATATATAAATGTGTTGTGCATTAGCATCGCATTGATTTATATTGAATCAAAGTTTGTACCACTAAGTTTTCTGCTTTTCGCGGTTGTGGTTCATCGCGCAGGTGACAGGGTAGATCCGGTTGTGCCGGAGAGCTCGTCTAGACTGAGTGGAGTCTAGGCTTGAGTTTGTGAGAGCAGTGTTGAGTTGTGGACATCATGATCAGAGACAAACTGCCAGCATGTATAAATTTCATATTTTTGTACTTATTGATTTTGATGTAAACATATGTATACTCCGCTGCATTTTTCGCTGCTTATTAAACAAATATTTTGGATAAACTTTTGGGGTAATGAAGATATATGATTATGTATTTTAGTAAGGATTGTTTTATCTATTACTTTCTATAATATACGACTTAAATATTTTAAGTTTACTTAGATTGATTTACAATGATTTGATGTTAAAGATTGGTTTGTTAAAATGGACTGTGACATTCCTGTATCCGGTATATGTATATCGCATATTGTGTGTGTGTGTGTGGTGTACGTATATTGGGTGTAGGGGTGTTAAAAGTGGTTCAAAGCAATTTCTTTCTCCTATGTTGACTCTCCCAAAAGCACCACTTGGGAGTCCACTAGCATAATGAGATACCATCCATTTACAATAGTTAGACTTTAAAAATTTTGTCCAATGCTTAGGGTTATCTTAAATAAAAATAAAATTAGAGTTTCTTTCTTTCTTAATTTTGTTGTAATTAACTTGAACTTATTTAGTTTTCTTTGTCTTTTAATTAGAGTCTTAAAATTGGTTTAAGTTGAACTAGGATGTCTTCTTAATCAATTTAAATTGGGTTTTAATTAGGTTGTAATTCAAATCTTAATTTGATTTAGGTTTTGATATAGGGTTTTCAATTTTATTATGTTAATTCTTTTATTGCGTCTTTCATAATTTTTTAACTTCAAGTTTGTTTCAGTTGGATCTCAAAATTGAATTAGATTTGCTTAATTAATTGCTTTTCTTTATTTGATTAATCCACCTTTAGAACTAGTATAATTGTTTTCATTGAATTAGTTGTAATTAATAAGTTGTTCTAATTGAATTAGGTGATTAAGTGGATTCTAAATCTAAGAATTAAATTAAATTAATTATTTAATTAAGTTGGTTGTTTAATCTAATTGGTTAAGTTGATTTGTTTATTTAAATTAAATTTACATCTATTTTTTTTTATCATTTTTTGTAAAGATTTGTGAGTGCCTGTCCGATACGCTCATGGTTGAAATGGTTTTGTGACCTCGACATTATTAAGTTCTTGACCTCATAGATCTAATAGGCTAAGGTCTGTGAGAATGGAGTCGCCACCCGATATGAACAAGAAAATGATAAACAGGTAGCATACCATTGATTCCACAAGAAATTCCTAACCCCTTTTACTATGTTTGGAAAGTTAGGTATGCATGAAAATAATAGAAAATTATTCTACTACTTGCATATGCTTGGTCTATTAAGATCGCTCTCCTCTATGATTTGCATATTATCAAATTAGAGCTATTCAGGATGTTATAAACTAAACAACTTTATTCATGATAAGTAAATAAAACCATAGATTACACGATGATGTATGCCATGAGTGTGTTATAAGGATGATAAATAGGCACACATTAGAGTGAAAACATGCCAATACAACCTTCCAAAAATAAACATAAGATAAATTAATTATATAGCTTGAATAATCCCACTACATTTTATCTAAGAAAGGAAAATTACACCAGTAACTTAAAAATGGAATGTGTATGCATGGATGTAATGTTATGACATAAAATATAATGATATAAATCATAATATATAAACCACAAATAGTAAATGAAAAGGGCAAAATAGAATAAAATAAACAAGATGAATAAAAGACGATAGAAACTTGATTAATCTTGAAACTAGAGTAACCCTAGTGATGTTCTTACATGCTTGTTTCTTTTAACCATGTTCAATATTTAAGATTATCGAACACGACGATAGGAATGTCAAATCGATAATCTTTATATCATTTTCAACAATTTCTATTTCATCTGATTGATTCCTTTAATTATAACATGTTATAATTATATAGCACATTATTTCTGACTATCCTAAAAATCTAGTTGTTTAATTTGATTTATACCTAAAAAACTGTACTATACCTATGAATGAAATTGATTCAAACAAGTTTAGCTTGTGTAAGGTTGCAGAATATCAAAGAGAGAGATGAAGATTGTCGAGTTCGATAATAGAATTATCGATCTCCATAATAATCACGCACCATAAGGGAACAATTTATTTGATATATTTCTTAAGATTTATGTATTAAGGTTCTTAGGGTTATTTAGTTAATAACATCTAGTAATTAAACTGTATTAACATCCAAAAATCATATTTTTGTCAATCAAACCTAAAAATCTAAGATCCTTTAAGGTCCTTCAAAGTTCATTCACTTTAATACACTTTAGTCCATAGATACCACTTCTTGACAGTTCTAATCATGTTTCTTTAGTCCAACATGTGTATTATGTATGATATATTATATCATTTTATGTTATTAAATCATGTAAAGAAGCATTAAAGGAGGAAAAGATTTACTTCTCAAGTATTTTAAAAAGTTTCTGACTAAGGATTTTGACGTGCAAAAATCTTTGTTGTAGGTGATCTACTCTTGGTTTTGATTGGTTGGTTCTTATTACTAGTGTATCCAGCTTCCTACTGGAGGCTTTGTTACTGCTTTCTCTAATTTTTGATTGGTTTTTCTTGATCCTTAAAAAGTGCATTGCACCTGCATTTTATAGGTGGATGACATCTGCATCTGACATAAAATAATTAGATTTGATAATGGGATTGTCGAGCTCGATAATTCTTCCTCAACTAGTTAATTCTGTCTTCTTAGAACCTTGACAATTCTAGCAATTATTGAATTAACAATAACAAATTATCAAATTTGACAATATTCCCTGGAATTATGCAAGGTGTCATTTTTAGTATTTACATTTTTCCCTCTGCTTGAGAGAGTAAGCCTTTTTAGACTCACTACAACATTATCCATATACAGTCACAAAATGAATTGTGGCTAAAAATAAAATTTTGGTGGCAAGATGCTTTTGCCACAACAGATTTCTCCCGTGACATGCCGTAGCTAGAAATGGCGTAACTAAAGTTTGGTTATAGGATTTATATGTGTTGTGACTAAAATAAATATAAATAGTCACGCTTTTAATTTAAATGAAGCCATGAGTGCCGAAAATTGTTGCCATAGAAAAAAAAATTGTAACTAGTTATTAGCTTCGAGAATTGGATCTTTGTAACAATATTTTCTTTTTGCCATAATTAATATTTTTGTAACTAATTATGCTGTGATCATGTTACAAAGATAATAATATGGCAATTTAAAATTATGTATAGCTACAAATGTAAGTTTATGGCCAACATATCTAAATTTAGCCACAAACTTATTAAATTGGAAGCTATTTTATATACAGTATATAGTGCTGCTATTATTGAATTTGTGGCTAAATATAATATTTTGCCATAATATTTTAAAATAAAAACTAGTAATTAATTAATTATTATTTAGTGGAATTATAGCATAATTTAAAATTACGTATGGTTTATTAATTATTAATAGTTTTGGTAAAATATATAGTAAAACTATTGAATATATATGAAAAATTTTCAAAATTTAGCTAAAATTTAATTTTCTTATAAAATAATAATAATATATCAATAATATTAAAAATAAATAAAAATGATAATTATAAAATACCATTATGTTTAATCCAAAATAAACTAATATAAATATATAATAATATGAGTCATATACAACAATGGCATAAAAATTCTTAAAACTATAATACTATATCTAATATTTTTTTGAAAGTAATATTATAATGCTGCTTCAAAGCTTCATATCCACTGCAAATCATCCTCCAATTTGATCATCTTGAGCATTCTCCACAGGCTGTATAAAAATTTAATATAAAAATATTAATAAGAAAATTATATAAAACAGATAATAATCATACTATTTTAGTTATTACTTGAATATTGACAATAAAAAATTACAAATTGAAAAATTCTTATATTAGAAAAAATAAAATAAAATTTTAGACTTATTTTTTAATCACTTACCGATGCAACTGAGTTATTTTGAGTACTTGTAAAATTATTGTTTTTCTCCAAAAGCATCTTGAATTTCTCTTCCCATATTCTATTCATCTCCGCTAGTTGCTCATTCATCTGCTTCTTTACTTCATTTACTTGCTCACTTGCTTCTTTTTGAATTTGCTCTACACACTCGTTTGCTTCTTTTCTAGAAGTTTCAAGTTGTCTAAGTAGTTCTACCTTTGTAGGTCTAGCACCAAAATCTTCAGTAACATTTTTTCCAGGACCATAAGCACGTACATAACCATTTTTTTCTGGCCTAAGAACATTAGCAAACATAGCATCATCATTCAGTGAAACTTGTCCTTCTTCTCGTTGTTTCTTTAGTTGCTGAAATTTTTCCTATAGAGATATTTATATTTATATTAAATATATTAAAATATAAAATACATAATAAATAAATAAAATATACTTAAAAATATTAAAATGGCTTCTTGTTATATTGGATCAATTTCTTTGCCTTGCTTTCTCTTTCGAAATTCAATAAAAAGCTCTACGCGAGAAGGTGTTATTCCACTTTTTTTCTTCTGTTAAAATAAATATAATAACTAGTATTAGTTATCATAGATATGAACTAGTAAAAACTTGAGTTCAAGCAAACCAAAACTGGGGTTAAAGTCAATATTGACTCAACTACAAATGTGCTGTAGAATTTCAGAATACTGCTAATTGCTTATATTAATTTTAAGAAACTTAATTGCAGGGGAAAATCATATTGATGCAGTACTAAGGCAAAGAAATAGGGTAGCATATCAATCAGCTTAAACAAGTAGAGGTTTATGTAATATTGTAGAAGGTCCTTTGAAATCTCCTAATTTTCTAAGCATGTTATTCCTCAAAAAAAAAAAAAAAAAGCTTACTGTTTGAAAGGGAAATAATATATAATGGTAAACTAAATAAATTCAAATGAATAAGGCATTATTATATGTGCAATTTAACATCAAAATTGTATCATACCTTCCATAAGAATGGGTACTATTTGATTGTAAAAAAAAAATTGAAGTTAGCCATCCCATTATTTACAAAGAACAACTTAAAAAATTATAAATATCACCTAAATAATATTTACCGTGAAAATTTGAAGCCTGATTTTGGTTTAATTGACTGGTTTCTTGAAGGTCTTGGTGAAAGTTGTTTTCAGCCTCATTTTCCAAGTTGTTAGCGATGTAATTTTCTTTCCGCAACTTGCATCGTCGACCCATGTTGTTGATTTTCCTTCACGGAAAAAATATCATATTACAATTAGAAGAAAAAATTAATATAAAAATAATGGATCAAAGCCTTTCAATAGATGATAAACAAATGAAAATTGAATTAACATGTGTCAATAATGTGTTAATCCTAGAAGTATTAGAATCAAGCATCAATTTTGAGACTTTGTAATTTTAAACATACCTTATTAGATTTGATAGTGGGTGCTTCTCCTTTTGATAGTGGAAAAGAGATAATAGAGATTGAAAACTGAATAAGTCTTGAATGGAAACGAAAATTTATATAGAATTCGTAGAGTTGCGGCACAATGGAGTGAATTTTTATTTTAAAAGTTTTCATTCCCCCCAAGCCAAAATAAATTACCGCCATTTGATAGGGTTCCCTTTTTTAATTTTTTTTAATTTATATTTAAATTAAATAGGCAAAATAAAATAATTTTAAATTAAATAGGAAACAAATAAATTTTTTCTATTTGATAGGGGTTTTTTAAATTAATTATATTTTAATTTCTATTTAAGTTAAACATGGTAAAAAATAACATGCTAAAACAGCTTGTTTATGTTCTCAATGGTAACAGCTAAAGCAACTAAAAACAACTAGCTCTTTAAGTTCTCAATGGTAACAGCTAAAGCAACTAAAAACAGCTAGCTGTTTATATTCTCAATAAAAACCAGCTGCTAAAACAACTTGCTGTTTATGTTCTCAATGATAACAGCTAAAGCAACTAAAAACAGCTAGCTCTTTAAGTTCTCAATGGTAACAACTAAAGCAACTAAAAACAGCTAGCTGTTTATGACCTTGAACATTTGTATGATGATTACAAATCAACGAAAAATTGAATAATAAAAAATACTCTTTTTTTAATTGTAGTGTATTTCTAATTTAGACTATTAACCTAAAATAAATTCATTTTTTTTTATCTTTTATAATTTTGAGAAAATTAGGTATAGAATTAAAAAAAATAATTTTTATAAAAAAAATTGAAAAAGAGAGACAATAATATTAGATTTTGTAATCATATACTTTATATAATAATAATTTGTTCATTTTATTATTCCTAAAAAAAAAAGGATAAATTTTAATTATTTAAATAATACTATTACTTGGCTAATAAAAATAAACGTGAGAAAAAAAAATTTTAATTCATATCTTAAAAATGAAAGATAAATTTGTTAATCAAGTTAAATACGAGAGATTAAATAATAATATGTTATTTATGTTCTTAGTCAAATCTTTTAGATATTACGAGAAATTAAAATTTAAAAGAACAATTTTGATCAAATATCACTATAATTATGAATAATTCTAAAATTTTATGATTTAAGGATAGAATAAATTATATATAAAAAAAAGTTGATGATATTTGAAAAATTAATAGAGGTTTCAAATTCACAAAATATGTTAATTGTAACACCCCCACATCCAATGCACACACACTACAATCACAACAATGTAGCATAAGTGCACCAAACATAGGGATGCTACTGATTTCTTCAACATTCAATACATTTTAAATAGATACCATACTATTATCATTATATAATATAGAAAAGTAGATCATTTACTTTTAAAATAAAACACATTATATATATATATATATACATACATATAGTTATCTCACAGCGGAAGTCATAAAATATTTACATATTTGAAAACACTTAATTCCATATTTACAAATATACAAATATGTATATTTAATCAATACTTTACAAAATATAAAAAGAGTTATACATGATTGGCAAGTCTGCTCTGATCTTTAAGTCCTCAAAAATCAACTCTTCACTGTCTACCCTCACTCGGTCTCGAAGAGCTCTCGGGTTCGATTCTAACAGTTCTATCACCTGCGCGATTAAACACTATCGCGCTAAGCCAACGGCTTAGTAAGATAAAACATGCAATGGATATGCTTCAATGCAATACAATGTCAATTCACAGTCCATATTATACATGTAACATCATATATGCAAATTTAACAACATACATATATGCATATCACATCTCAACATCTTTGCATATACTTCATTATTTAATCATTTAATCATCCATAAACAACACTAAGCAAAGACAAGCATTGGGCCCAAGACACACTAATATGCCATTCAATTTTCAGAGTTAATGTTTTGGTTCTATCATCACATTTATCAATATCAATATCATAGACCCAACTAGGCTTCAAGGATTAAGTTCAACCAAGCTTCAAGGGGAGCAAAGCATGCTAAGCTTCTACCCAACTTGGCTTCAAGAACTAACCCAACCTAGCTTCAAGGGTGATAACATCTCAATTAGGCTTCAAGGATTCAATCCAACCTAACTTCAAGAGATTGTTACACTTATTAGGCATGCCACCAATAACATACTCTGAAAATGGAATAACACATTAGCCACACAATTCATTTACATATCAATGATCATTTCCATTCTCAATTCTCATCAACATTTAGGCAAACATGCCTTCATTCTCTCAATATCATCATCATTGCCAATAACAATGGCTTTGTATCACATTTCACATTTCAATTCATATTATGCATAAAGCATCATTGATATCACATCTTTGATATAACATTTCAAGGTACATTACTCACAAAACACATTACCTTTCACAATGCATGACATAACCTTGTTTGAATCTCAACAATGCAATTAGGGCAAAGAACAATTTGTATGATTCATAGCTTTAGGATCTTCCATATGCATTTGATTAGTTCATTCATTGATTCAAGTGTGTTTAAAATGTTTAGGGTTAATTTTTAGGGACCAACCTACCCTTGAAGAACCAAAACAATGCAAAAAGAACAAAGAAACAAAACCCTAACCAACTCATTTGATGGACACGGGCAGCACACATGAGGGACACGGCCAAGCTTGTGGCCGTGTCACTCAACCCAATTGGACAGCAAGAGACACGGGCAAGGGACACGGCCAAGCTTGTGGCCGTGTCTCCCAACACCAACATCCAGTAGTGAACACGGCTAATGGACACAGCCGTGTCTCTCAAAAACCAATCCAACACTCCCAAATTTTCATGACTTGGCCGTGTCACCCAACATCAAAACCCTAAAATGCACAACTCTCCTCTAATGGCACTTCAACTCATCATACACAATATAGCATGGTTCAAATGAATGAAATCAATGTTCTAAACACAAATTCAACACAAGAATCACTTCACAAAACATTCATAATTCATTTAAACACAAACCATTCCAAAACCCTAACTCCAACTTCACTCTTGACTCTCCACTAACATCCTCCACAAATCTTACCATATTCACCACCAAACCAACACCAATTCCATCTTTTAACTTAAAATCAATTCTAACACTTGTAAACACATATCAAACACACCAAATCACAAAATCAACCAAACCCTAATTCACATCCAACACCACTTCAAAATAACCAAAGAAAACAAGAGATTTCTTACCTAAAATGAAGAAATTCCACAATTCCTCAACTTGATTTCTTGAAATCTCCTTCAACTCTTGAGCTACAAACATCAAAACCTTGCTTGGTTCTCTTGTATTCCTTTGTCTATGGTGAGCCGGCCAACACAAGAAGAAGAAGAAATGATGATGAAGAAAACACAAAGTCAACATTCAATAAATACCCATCCAAAGGAAAATTACTATAATGCCCTCATACATATCTTAATCCTCTTTGTTATCTCTTGCCCATTATGGTAATTTCACATGCCCTAAAAAAAATATCTCCTCTTGCCTTGACCAACTCTTTTGACCAATGTATATATTATATATATCACAATATACACAACATATACCCTTCTCTCTAAACCCTAAATCCTTCCCAAAACACATATACTTTTCTTTTCTCAATTCTTTATCTTGCAATTTGAAACAACCACAATAACAACAACATACAAAACTTCTAGGGCATAAAAGAGGATATTACAATTCTCCCCCTCTAAAAAGAAATTTCGTCCTCGAAATTACCTGATATCGAGGCCGAAACAGCTGAGGATATTGCTCTCGCATAGTCTGCTCACTTTCCCAAGTTGCTTCTTCTCTTGCATGATTCTTCCAAAGAATTTTCACTAATGGCACTCTCTTGTTCCTCAATTCTTTCACTTCCCGTGCCAAGATAGCAACTGGTTCCTCTTCAAATGTCAAGTCTGGGCTCACTTCAATAGATTCAATTGGCAACACGTGAGATGGATCCGATCTGTACCTCCTCAACATAGAAACATGAAACACATTATGAATACGATCCAACTCAGGTGGCAAAGCAAGCCGATAAGCCACTGGCCCAACTCTTTCCAACACTTCATACGGTCCGATGAAACGAGGACTCAATTTTCCTTTCCGACCGAACCTCAAAATCTTCTTCCAAGGAGATACCTTCAAAAATACCTTATCCCCAACATCAAACTGAATGTCTCTCCTCTTCAGATCTGCATAGGACTTCTGTCGGTCTGAAGCTGCTTTTAACCTGCCCCGAATCAACTTCACTTTCTCTTCAGTTTCTTGAATCAAATCAGGTCCAATCAACTTGCTATCACCAAGTTCACTCCAACATAGCGGTGTCCTACACCGTCTGCCATACAGTGCTTCGAATGGTGCCATACCAATGCTGGATTGGTGACTGTTGTTATAAGCAAACTCCACAAGCGGTAGAAATCTATCCCAACTTCCAGAGAAATCGATGACACAGCTTCTCAACATATCTTCAACAATCTGTATCACCCTCTCTGACTGTCCATCCGTCTGTGGATGAAAAGCAGTACTGAAGTGTAGTCGAGAACCCAAAGCTCTGTGCAAACTCTTCCAAAATCTTGAAGTAAACCTGGGATCTCGATCAGACACCAAAGAAGTTGGAACACCATGCAATTTCACAATTTCCTGGATGTACAGCTCAGCCAACCTTTCCAAAGAATAGTCCATCCGAACTGGGAGGAAATGAGCTGTCTTAGTCAATCTATCCACAATCACCCATATGGCATCATGTTTCTTTTGTGTCAAAGGCAATCCAGACACAAAGTCCATTGTCACTCTTTCCCACTTCCATTCTGGCACTGACAACGGTTGAAGCAACCCAGTTGGAACTTGATGCTCTACTTTAACCTTCTGACAAGTGAGACATTTAGATACAAATTCAGCAATGTCTCTCTTCAACCCAATCCACCAGTAATGCTGTCTCAAGTCATGATACATCTTGGTGTTGCCCGGATGCATAGAAAACATCGACTGATGTGCCTCTTCCAAAATGACCCTCTTCAAATCAGCATTATCGGGTACACACAATCTGTTCTTAAACCATAGGCTCCCATCATCCTTCACAACAAAATCTCTAGTCTTTCCACTCTCACAATCTGCAATAATCTTCTGAATCTTCTTATCAATCAACTGAGCCTCTTTGATCTGATCCAACAAAACAGGCTTCAATTGCAACTGTGTCAATAATGCACCATCATCACAAAGTACAAAACTGGCACGCAAAGCTCTCAACTCAACAAGCAACGAGAGTGAGTAAACTGTTAAACCAGCTAAAGACTTCCGACTTAAGGCATCAGCAACTACATTTGCTTTACCTGGATGATAATCAATCAAGCAGTCGTAGTCTTTAATCAATTCCAACCATCTCCTCTGTCTAAGGTTAAGCTCTTTCTGAACACCCAAATACTTCAAACTTTTGTGATCAGTGTAAATGAAACATTTCTCCCCAAACAGATAATGGCGCCAAATCTTTAATGCAAACACAATGGCTGCTAATTCCAAATCATGGGTGGGGTAGTTAAGCTCATGCGGTTTCAACTGACGAGATGCATAAGCTATAACTTTCCCTTCCTGCATCAATACACACCCCAAACCTCTATGTGAAGCATCACTGTAGATCACATATGGTTTGCCTTCAACAGGTAAAGTTAAAACAGGCGCTTGAGTCAACATATCTCTCAACTGCTCAAAGCTAGCCTGACACTGATCCGTCCACACAAACCTCACTCCCTTACGAAGCAATCTGGTGAGTGGAGTAGCTATCAAAGAAAACCCTTTCACAAACCGCCGATAATAGCCTGCCAAACCCAGAAAACTTCTAACCTCTGTCACAGATTTGGGTGGACTCCAATTCAAAATGGCTTCAACTTTACTCGGATCAACTCTAATGCCTTCTGCTGAAACAATATGTCCGAGAAAAGCTACTTGATCCAACCAGAACTCACACTTCGACAATTTGGCAAATAACTGCTTCTCTCTCAAAATCTGCAACACAATCCGCAGATGCATATCATGTTCCTCTTCATTCCTCGAATACACCAGAATATCATCGATGAAGACCACAACAAACTGATCCAAATAGGGCCTAAACACCCTATTCATCAAATCCATAAAAGCTGCAGGTGCATTCGTCAGACCAAAAGGCATAACTAAAAATTCATAGTGCCCATATCTGGTCCGAAATGCGGTCTTTGGAACATCTTCAGCTCTGACTCTCAGCTGATGGTACCCAGATCTCAGATCAATTTTAGAAAACACAGCTGCATCCTTCAATTGATCAAAGAGATCATCAATTCTAGGCAAAGGATATTTATTCTTAATTGTCACCTTGTTCAATTGCCTATAGTCGATACACAACCTCATGGTACCATCTTTCTTCTTCACAAACAGCACTGGAGCTCCCCAAGGAGAAACACTGGGGCGAATGAATCCCTTATCCAACAGCTCCTGTAACTGCACTTTCAACTCCCTCAATTCTGCTGGTGCCATTCTGTAAGGAGTAATCGAGATAGGAGTAGTACCAGGCAACAACTCAATACCAAACTCCACCTCTCTCTCAGGCGGCAATCCTGGCAACTCCTCAGGAAAAACATCAGAGAACTCTGCAACTGTGGCAATGCTATCAATAGGAGAGCTTCTTACTCTAGTATCTAACACATGAGCAAGATAAGCTTCACATCCCTTTCTAATCAACCTCCGGGCTGCAACAGCTGAAACAAATAAGAAGGCTAACTGTTCCTGCTCATTAGATACTATCACCTCTCTACCATCACTAGTTCTCAAAGAAACAATCTTCTTTTTACAATCCACCACAGCTCCATGTCGAGATAGCCAGTCCATGACTAAAATCACATCATATTCCTTAAATGGCATCTCAATCAAGTCTCCAAGGAACTCCTCACCTTGCACCCTCACTGCACTATCCCGATGCACTTTACTCACAATCACACTATGCCCTAACGGATTTGTCACCAAAACATCAAATCCTAGGGACTCAGCATGCACATCAAACACAGGCAATACAGATGCACTAATATAAGAATGAGTGGAACCCGGATCAATCAAAGCAAGCACTGCAGTATCAAATAAAGAAAAAGTACCAGCTATGACCGCCGATGCATCCGGCTGCCTCTGCATAACATACATCCTCTGGGAAGAACCAACCTCCTCCGGTCTAGTCTCCCTGGATGCAGCACCACCTCTAGAACTGAACCCTGCTCTACCACCTCGGCTGGCACCTCTGCCTCCCCTCACACTGGCTCGAGAAACGGCAGAATCAACTGACATCTGCCTCTGCCTCTCAGGGCAATCTCTCACAAAGTGATCCGGTGACCCACACCTGAAACATACCCCAGCAACACCAGCTTTCCAACATGGACCACCATGGGGCCTCCCACAATGGATGCAGATAGGTAAGGTGGATCTCTGAACCATAGGGGTCGGAGCACTTGCCACTGAAGCTGCAGGTCTATATCTTTGCCTCTGGAACTGCACTGATCTACCTGCTGGTCTCTGGCTCCTACTACTCCGAGGAACAAAGCTTCCTCTACCCCTTTTCACTGAAGAAGACCCTGCCTCAAACTGGGGCCTTCTCACCCTAACCTCATCCTCTGAAGCAGCTGCAATCACTTGAGCCCTTTCTACATCTCGAGCTGCTGCCACTAGCTGGGAGAAATCGTGATATCTAGACCCGGCCACTAAGCACATGATAGAGGGCCTCAATCCCTCCTGAAACCTCCGGCATCTATCTATCTCATCAGCAATAATGCCACCAGCATAATGACTCAATCTAATAAACTCAACCTCATATTCAGTTACATTCTTGCTATCTTGCTTCAAGCTCAAGAACTCCATCTTCTTCATATCCTTATACTCCCTTGGAGTATACTTCAACTCAAATTCTCTCAAGAAGTCAGTGTAAGACAGTGTTGGAGGATCATCCATAGAATGGGGCACTGTCTTCCACCAATCATAGGCATCCTTCTGTAGCAAAGATCTTGCATAGTCAAACTTTTCCTCTGAGGTGGCTTGCAACTGAACAAATACTCTCTGAACTCTGTCAAGCCACTGTTCTGCCACAGCTGGATCAACTGTGCCTAAGAAATCCTCCGCTCCATATTTCCTCAGTTTATCATAATGCCTTACTGGTACTGAAGGCTGAGGGGGTGGTGGCTGTGGTTGCACAGGTGCTTGTCTCATAGCTTCCATCATATTCCTAAACCAGGCTGGCGGAACCTCATCACCTACTGGTCTACCCGACCCAGAAACAGGTGCCTCACCAGCACTATCAACCCTAGCTCCATCCTCAGGAGCAACGCTCTCCTCACTACCCTCAACCGATTGTCTCAAATGAGGATCCATCAACACCTATACTGCAAACACACAAAAAGAAGGACACACCTTATTAAAGATCAGAGGTTGCCAATCCCAAACATATGTGTTATTTAAAACCACTTTTTAAGTAAAAATATTCTTTTTATTACATTTTACCTAGGTTGAGAATCTCAAAACCTAGGCTCTGATACCAAAACAATTGTAACACCCCCACTTCCAATGCACACACACTACAATCACAACAATGTAGCATAAGTGCACCAAACATAGGGATGCTACTGATTTCTTCAACATTCAATACATTTTAAATAGATACCATACTATTATCATTATATAATATAGAAAAGTAGATCATTTACTTTTAAAATAAAACACATTATATATATATATACATACATATAGTTATCTCACAGCGGAAGTCATAAAATATTTACATATTTGAAAACACTTAATTCCATATTTACAAATATACAAATATGTATATTTAATCAATACTTTACAAAATATAAAAAGAGTTATACATGATTGGCAAGTCTGCTCTGATCTTTAAGTCCTCAAAAATCAACTCTTCACTGTCTACCCTCACTCGGTCTCGAAGAGCTCTCGGGTTCGATTCTAACAGTTCTATCACCTGCGCGATTAAACACTATCGCGCTAAGCCAACGGCTTAGTAAGATAAAACATGCAATGGATATGCTTCAATGCAATACAATGTCAATTCACAGTCCATATTATACATGTAACATCATATATGCAAATTTAACAACATACATATATGCATATCACATCTCAACATCTTTGCATATACTTCATTATTTAATCATTTAATCATCCATAAACAACACTAAGCAAAGACAAGCATTGGGCCCAAGACACACTAATATGCCATTCAATTTTCAGAGTTAATGTTTTGGTTCTATCATCACATTTATCAATATCAATATCATAGACCCAACTAGGCTTCAAGGATTAAGTTCAACCAAGCTTCAAGGGGAGCAAAGCATGCTAAGCTTCTACCCAACTTGGCTTCAAGAACTAACCCAACCTAGCTTCAAGGGTGATAACATCTCAATTAGGCTTCAAGGATTCAATCCAACCTAACTTCAAGAGATTGTTACACTTATTAGGCATGCCACCAATAACATACTCTGAAAATGGAATAACACATTAGCCACACAATTCATTTACATATCAATGATCATTTCCATTCTCAATTCTCATCAACATTTAGGCAAACATGCCTTCATTCTCTCAATATCATCATCATTGCCAATAACAATGGCTTTGTATCACATTTCACATTTCAATTCATATTATGCATAAAGCATCATTGATATCACATCTTTGATATAACATTTCAAGGTACATTACTCACAAAACACATTACCTTTCACAATGCATGACATAACCTTGTTTGAATCTCAACAATGCAATTAGGGCAAAGAACAATTTGTATGATTCATAGCTTTAGGATCTTCCATATGCATTTGATTAGTTCATTCATTGATTCAAGTGTGTTTAAAATGTTTAGGGTTAATTTTTAGGGACCAACCTACCCTTGAAGAACCAAAACAATGCAAAAAGAACAAAGAAACAAAACCCTAACCAACTCATTTGATGGACACGGGCAGCACACATGAGGGACACGGCCAAGCTTGTGGCCGTGTCACTCAACCCAATTGGACAGCAAGAGACACGGGCAAGGGACACGGCCAAGCTTGTGGCCGTGTCTCCCAACACCAACATCCAGTAGTGAACACGGCTAATGGACACAGCCGTGTCTCTCAAAAACCAATCCAACACTCCCAAATTTTCATGACTTGGCCGTGTCACCCAACATCAAAACCCTAAAATGCACAACTCTCCTCTAATGGCACTTCAACTCATCATACACAATATAGCATGGTTCAAATGAATGAAATCAATGTTCTAAACACAAATTCAACACAAGAATCACTTCACAAAACATTCATAATTCATTTAAACACAAACCATTCCAAAACCCTAACTCCAACTTCACTCTTGACTCTCCACTAACATCCTCCACAAATCTTACCATATTCACCACCAAACCAACACCAATTCCATCTTTTAACTTAAAATCAATTCTAACACTTGTAAACACATATCAAACACACCAAATCACAAAATCAACCAAACCCTAATTCACATCCAACACCACTTCAAAATAACCAAAGAAAACAAGAGATTTCTTACCTAAAATGAAGAAATTCCACAATTCCTCAACTTGATTTCTTGAAATCTCCTTCAACTCTTGAGCTACAAACATCAAAACCTTGCTTGGTTCTCTTGTCTTCCTTTGTCTATGGTGAGCCGGCCAACACAAGAAGAAGAAGAAATGATGATGAAGAAAACACAAAGTCAACATTCAATAAATACCCATCCAAAGGAAAATTACTATAATGCCCTCATACATATCTTAATCCTCTTTGTTATCTCTTGCCCATTATGGTAATTTCACATGCCCTAAAAAAAATATCTCCTCTTGCCTTGACCAACTCTTTTGACCAATGTATATATTATATATATCACAATATACACAACATATACCCTTCTCTCTAAACCCTAAATCCTTCCCAAAACACATATACTTTTCTTTTCTCAATTCTTTATCTTGCAATTTGAAACAACCACAATAACAACAACATACAAAACTTCTAGGGCATAAAAGAGGATATTACATTAATTTTCATTTGGCCCGATTAATTTTCCATTTTTTTTCTAAGAGACGAATAGCAATTTTTGACTTATCTTCAAGGATTCTTAATGTTCTTTCTTTACGGACATTTGAGATTTTTTAATTAAAGGATTAGTTTTCCAAAGATTTTAATTTCTAAATTTCACACGACCCACCTAACTTTTGCATAGCATCATCACCAACTCGCTAATTCTGAAGTTTCCTCGCAAATTTTATTTTTTATTCGTCAAAATCTAATACAATGAAATAAGTTTATAAATTATAATATATGGAGTCAATTCATTTTTTTTATTCTTGCTTTTATTAGACAATTTAATTTTTTTAAAATATATATTTACATTTAAAATAAAAAAAAATACAATTTACATATTCAATAAAAAAAATGAAGACAAATATCAAAACCCTATTAAAATTAAATATTTGTGCATTTTAGATAATTATTTGCATAAATTGTTGCTTATGAAAAAAGAGAAACTTTGAATTCAAGATTTGCATAAATTGACAATTGTGCTTATATATTTACTGTCAATTTAAGCTTATGGATGTACGGGAATCACCTCCACTGCTCCAAAAAAATGATACAAAAACTAAAATTAAAAAATAAATATGTTGGAGCTTTAAATCTCTTGTAAGTTTTAAATAAAATTTTACTTATGTATAATTTAGTTTCTAAAATTCTTATAAATTAAAACTTTTATTTGTAATTTGTAAGTTTGCCGTTTGTTTGTAAATAAAATTTAAAAAACAGCTAGCTGTTTATGTTCTAAAAATAAATAAGCTGCTAAAACAGCTTGCTGTTTATGTTCTCAATGGTAACAGCTAAAGCAACTAAAAATAGCTAGCTCTTTAAGTTCTCAATGGTAACAGCTAAAGCAACTAAAAACAACTAGCTGTTTATGTTCTCAATAAAAATCAGCTGCTAAAATAGCTCGCTGTTTATGTTCTCAATTGTAACAGCTAAAGCAACTAAAAACAGTTAGCTCTTTATGTTCTCAATGGTAATAGCTAAAGCAATTAAAAACAACTAGCTATTTATGTTCTTAAAATAAACAAGCTGCTAAAACAGCTTGATGTTTATGTTCTCAATGGTAACAGCTAAAGCAACTAAAAATAGCTAGCTCTTTAAATTCTCAATGGTAACAGCTAAAGCAACTAAAAACAGCTAGCTGTTTATGTTCTCAATAAAAACCAGCTGCTAAAACAGCTTGCTGTTTATGTTCTCAATGGTAACAGCTAAAACAACTAAAAACAGCTAGCTCTTTAAGTTCTCAATGGTAACAGGTAAAGCAACTAAAAATAGCTAGCTGTTTATGAATTGCGATTTAGTAATTGTCATGAAAACAATAATAGCGTGACTAATATTTTTATATTTTGGCCATAAACTTTTATAGTGACTAATAAATTGTGGCTAATAAACTAACTATTACTACAACTAATATAGTTGTGTGGCTTTTATAACTTATTACCTATAATATTAATGTGTCGTGGCTAGTTTGGTAGTAATTATTACAGTTAAAATAAATGTATAACTATTATATTTATTAGTTATGATATTACTTTGTGGCTAAAATTAGTTGTAGCAAATAGTCAACATATTGCTACAATATATATAAAATTAAACAAAAAGTACACATTAGTTACAATTATTAAATTTTTGTTACTAAATAATATAAAATAGCCACAATAGGTTTTTAATTGTAACAAAATATATGTATTAGCCACAATATTTTTTTTTTGTAGCCATGTATCGTAACTAGAGATGTAATATGTTGTAGTGACTTGCGAATGCAAAAAGTAAAAGATTTTCTGTTTATGCGTTTAGAATTAACTCTTACCTTTTAGTTGGATTGGCTGCGCTGAACCTTTTATCTATCCCTTGATTTTGTTACTTTGGACCTTTTCATCCTTTGCAATCGGTACTGGTGACTTTCATACTTTATTGGTCCTTTTACCCTCCGACAAGTGGGTTGGACCTTTTATCCTCTCCAGAAGTTGCTTTGGACCTTTTATCCTTTATAAATGGTAACTTTCCAAGCTCCATCAGGCCTTTTACCCTATAGCAAGCAAATTAGATATTTTATCCTCCCTAGAAGTTCCTTCGAACCTTTTATCCTCTACAAATTGTGACTTTACAAGCTCCATCGAACCTTTTACCCTCTAGTAAGTGGTGACTTTGAGCTCCCTTAGACCTTTTATCCTTAGACAAATGGTGACTTTCCAAGCTCCATCAAGCCTTTTACCCTCCGAAAATGATGATTTTAAGCTCCCTTAGACCTTTTATCCTTGGGTAAATGGTGACTTTCTAAGCTTCATTAGGCCTTTTACCCTCTAGCAAATGATGACTTTGAGCTCTCTTGGACATTTTATCCTCGAGCAAATGGTAACTTTTCAAGCTTTATCAAGCCTTTTACCCTCTGGCAAATGATAACTTTTAGCTCCCTAAAATCTTTTATCCACGGACAAATGGTGACTTTGAGTTTTTTTAACTTGATATGTTTTCAGTATGCTGATTTTGCAAAAACAATTCATGTATTTTTACATCTTATAGTGCCTTTATCTGATATACTTCCTTTGCCCTTTGCATGCAAAGATATTGAAAGTAAGCATTAAAATATCTTTTGTACGCACATATATTATGAAGAATATATCCACTTTATCTTCCTTATCCTTATATAAAGAAGGAGTCTAAAATTTTTTTATTGATATTATAAACCAGACCTGGTTGGTTGGGAACATCTCCATCTACCACATCCCAAAATGTTGCCATCACGAAGGTTTCACTCAAACTAGAGTCAATCATATATATGGCTTGGGGTGATGTATTGCTGTATTTGGGTAATGGTTGTTTTAGCTATTGGGTTTGGTTAGTTTTGAGATCCTACCTTTATCTATTAGGTCTTGTATTTCATTATTAGTGTTAGCATTCCATTTTGACCAAATGATTCGAGCAGCGGGCAAAATCCGATGATGAGAACCCATTGAGTCTTTTTATTTAACTTATTTTCTTTTTTAAATTCATAGAATGGTAGAACATGATTAATAGAGTGAAAACTAACTCGATAGTGGTGAACATAACGTAGAAGATCCCAAAAATGGTATGGAACATTGAAGGAGCAGCTGGGAAACAAGAAGAAGAAGGTTCCTTGGATGGGACTAATGCATGGAATTCTTAGAGCTTAGCTCATCAAAGGTTTGAAGAACCGCTATATGGTGGTCCTTACTGCTGCATGACGGTCCTGCGCCATATCAGGCAGTAGATCAAGTTTCAAGATTTTAAAGATACTTTCCTTCTTTGTTTTAATTCTATTTAATTTGCTTCCTCATCTTCCCTCCTTGTGTCATCATATGCTCGAATAACTAAGTGTTAAGGTTATAACTCTTCTCTCTATATCCCAAGAGTGGATAGTAGTTTAGAAGGTAAGACATTGATGGATGACCTATTATCAACCATAGCACAGATGGTCCTTTTTCTCTTGACCTCGACTTGTACAGTGGTTTGTTATAGTCCCTTCCCTTCATGGGTACATCCTTGTCTAAAAAGGTGATCATGCCATTAGTCTTATTCATAAGAAACACATGATTCCTTAGGTGTAGCCAAGGTTTAAACATGGAGCCCATCTAAAGCTTTCATCACTATCTCTCGGTATTGTTTAGATGCAATGAGTAGCTTCCATATACTTCCATTAGCCCTAGACTTCTTGAGTTGTTTAAGTATCAAATCTCATCCTCCTCATCCTCCTTTTCTCTCATAGGTGGTTTAGCCTCTAAAACTTTTCATTTTTGGTTATACCTTGGACTTTCTCTACATCCTTATCTTGGAAGTCCAAATTCCTCTTCACATTGTTGGGTTTTATAGGCTCTTTATCACCAATGTCATCTAAAAAAGGGACCCATTTTCAAGCCTACTTTCTTTACTATTATCCCATTTATCAATGATGGCAATAGAGGGGATCACTTCTTAAAATGACTAGAGCACGTACTCTTCACTTAGACCCAACCCTATTACAAGTAACTATTTTGGAGGGATTGCATTATGGTTAGGCAATGGTTTGTGCTTGGTACTGGGCCGACTCTTTTTATGATCATAAGGGTTCCATTATCAATCAGATCTTGGACTTCCTATCTCCAACGAGTGCATTTATCTGTATCATGGCCAGCACTTTGGTGGAACTTATGGTAGGCATTCATGTTCCATTGGGAAGGAGGTGGATAGGGATCTTCATACGGTTCAAGAGCTTTAACACTCCATTTTCAACTAGCTTCTCAAGTATCTTTGATAATGGCTTCTTTAAGTTAGAGAACCTTTAGTTTTGGACCACATTAACATCAACTATCTCTATATTTTCGTTTCCACTATTGTTAGGCCTAGTATGGCTTCTAAAATTGGGCTTCCTTCTCCCTTCAACATCTGTCACCTTGAGGGTTGCATCATCGACATCAGTAAAGGTCCTCAAAGGCATATATGAAGCTTAAGCTTATTGGTGATGTAAGTAGGCATTGTCCACCACAATCTGGTCTTGATCCCTTTCAAGCAAGACTATTGTCATCTGGGCTACTTTGCTTCTCCACCTTACTAAGAAATCATCAAAGGACTCATCACTCCTTTGCTTGGTAAGTTTCAAATCATGCAAGGTCACCCAAATGTTGGTGTTGTAAGGATATTTCTTTAAGAAGGCCTTAGCTAAATCTTTCCACTCCCTCTTACTGGACTTTGCAAGCCCATGATACCAAATCGTTACTGGTTCTGCTAAAGACAAGGGAATGAAGAGGTTTACATGACTTTCAGTGAGCCCAATAATTTTCATCATGGCTATATACTACCTTAAAAACATCTTGGGGTTACCATTTCCATTAAACTTACTAATGCTAGGCATTTTGAACTTAGGTTGTAATGACTTATCCCGTATTAGGTTAAGGGAGGTGAAGTCTATCACTTCATCTTCTACCTTCCCTTTGGCTAGCTTCTTGATCTCTTCAATTTCTTCCCTTAAGTCTGACTCCATTTAGGCTTTGGGTTTTCTTTACTCTCTTTATTCTTTTTGTTGAAGAGGTAATCTTTTAAGTCTTCAAAATCATTTTCCACCCCATCCTTATTGCCTAATACTTCTTCGTGGGCATGGGCTTCTCCAACCACTTCCCTTCCCTTACCCTTTCCCAGTTTGGCAAATCTGCCTGTAAGCTCTTTCATCATCCCTCAGCCAAGAAGGTCAAACATGTTGCCTATAAACATCCAAGGTCACTTGGTCCATGGTCTTGTAAGCATTACTAGGGGTTGACCTGGTGAAAGCCCAATCTGAAAAGTTTCTCTTCAAAGGTTGTTACTGTGAGATCTCCCTTAAGCACTTCTCCAATCTAATGTGGAATCAAAATGCTAATTTATAGTTGGTTCACGCAAAAGATTCGCCACTTCAAATTTGATTTTAGAAGAAAAAATTCAAAGAAAAAACCTCTTATGACTCCATTTTAAGAAAAAAATTTTGATTGCAAACCAATTAATGTTTTAGGTTTGAAAAGATTTTGATTGGAAATCAATTAATGTTTTAGGTTTGAGAAAAATTAATTAATTACAAATCAATTAATATTTTAGGTTTAAGAAAAATTGATTCATTACAAACCAATTAATGTTTTTAGGTTTGAGAAAAATTGATTAAATCAATGTGAATAACAACCAATTCAGATTTGAGTTTGAAAATAATTTGGTGATAAACCAGCTCAGATTTAGGTTTGAAAACAATTATAGATCTTGACAGAAATCGATAAATTGACAAGGAATTAAAAGGACTAGTTTGAAATTTTCCCTTCCTCGAGCGTGGTCTTCGCGGTAGTGGAGCCTCTAAAGTTTTCTTGACGGATCATAATTCCACCTTTGGGATGAACTTTGAGTGAAAAACCTCACTCAAGAATGGAGAGAACTTTAAAAAGAATATTGAAAATAGTAAAAGAAAACACTTTAGACTACTCTCAATATGATAATACAACAAAATGAAAATTAACTTAATGATTTTTCTTGAATAAAAAAGGCTAAGAAAAGGGTACTATTTATAGATATGCATATTAAGAAAGAGGTCGCCGTAGGGCTGACCAACAGTTTTTTATTGCAGGCATGGCGATCGGACATATGGCCAAAAATATGTGTTGAGAGTGGTCACCAGTACTGAGACCGATTACTGGTCACCAGACTAATGGCTGATTGAACCTATTGACCAGTTACTAGATTGGTCAGCATCAGGGCAATTACATGACTAGATAAATTACTGCTACAGGCCAACCATCCCGGCTCTATGCACAGAATTTTCAGAGCTTGTTTTGGGGCCATCCGACATTCGATTGATGAAATTCTCAAAGCATTCGAACCGTGATAGATTGACCCTAGATATATAGTCAACCGTTATGCCTCAATGCATTTTAGGAAGAACTAGCTAGATTTGAGTTTGAGTGGCATTTCATCCCTAACCACAACTCATCCATTGATTCTTCAATAATAGTCGGTTCGGACCTCCACTTAGTTTCATCCAAGCTTCATCCTGGTCATGGATAGATCACCCAAATAGGGTGCAGAAAATGAGGGTTCATAATAATGAATATATGATGGCCACATCACAAAGGGTTAATAGGCCTTATCTAGCATGGATCCATGTATACATATATACATGAATGGTTATGGGTTAGCATGCTACTTCCAATATTATTGCTTTTGCACAAGGTAATTCCATCTCTAACTAAGGCTCAAGGTTTTAGCTTGAATATCAACATCGGATAATAAGCTTTTCTCATGGTATGATTAAACTTTGACGATTAAAATGGTCTTGGTCAAAACCATAATAATCCATATCCCTCAAATGTAAAAGTACGTGAATCCTTATTGGGCTTCTGAGCTTACCATAGACTGACCCAAATAAGAATTATTTAACAAATTTTGCCAAATAAGACCTGGATCCTAATGGATGGGATTCTATGGACTCTTGTTACATATGGATTTAGCTCTAAAGTCCTCAAAGAGGAGGGCCATGACCACTGACCATACAACATCAATAACATGCTTCTCATGGGTATTGATGGTGGCTCGCATGGCACCTCCAAGGGTGAAATAAAATAAAGGCTTCGTGGTAAATATAGAATACCACATATAGACTGAACCTAAAGCTTTTGAATGCCATAAATAGTTTGAGAAGTGTAATACTTCTCCCCATTAGAGTCATCATTATGAGCGGACTGAACTAAACGGGAGTTGCCACTCGAAACAAACCTAATATATATATATCTCAAAAGGTGGGCTACCTTAATAAATGATCCTCTATGAAAAGGGTCAATCTAAATTCTCTATACTAGGTTCATTAATGAAAATCTACTAGTTGTTAGGTCAAGTATATCTATTCAGACCATTCTTTACATTTGCCTAAAAGCCTAATTATAATGCAAGTTCTAATGATAATTTATATATAATAACATATAAAATAAAAAAAAGATAAATATGTCATGGGATGAACAAAAAAAAAATAACCGTAATATGATATAGAGAAACAATGAAAGATGTATTCATAAATTCAACTAAATAACAAGGTCATGTAAATCTTCTAATTAGACTAATATACAATAAATTAAACATGCCTTTGGCTTAAAATAATCAAAAACAACATTAAATTATTAATAAGGAAACATTTTATTAATGTTATAATATATCATGCCAAGTTTATGTGATTTTGTCTTTCCAAGTGAACATCATATTTGGAAACAAAAATATGGCAGCAGCAAGTTTGTCAAAAGGACTTTAGAAAACATGTTTTGAATTTGAAAAAATGGTTTTATGAATTTTAACCCTCAGGTTTACCAAATTAGATTTTGATGTTCTTTCAATTCAAGTTAACTATCCCAATTAAACCAACAAAATCAATAAAATAGTTTTGAAAGGATGAAAAATTGATCTAACTTGATGAAAATAGCAAGTTGATTTAGTTTTTAGGTCTGGTTCGAATCAACTCTTTGAAGCTTTGGTGGATTAAAATTGTTTCTTGTTGAACTTAGGCAAAAGATCGCTTTTAATTACCACTTTAGATTTTCCTCTTCTTTGGAATAGAATTGGGATTGATTTGGATGAATTTTAGGCTTTGTAACTTCTTATTTGGATCCTGGAATTGATGGTAAATTTCTTGGAAGAAGAAGGCTTTTTGGTTGCATAGGGTGAATTTTGACTGTTAAAAGTGTGATCCCCCATAAAAGTTAGGCTTAAGATGTATTTATAGGCCTAATGTTTCATTATAAAGCTTACTGAATAGATAAAGGTCGATTTTGGAGAAACAAATCAAATAGATCAGATTTGCAGAGGTAGAATCCTTCTAAGATTCTAAAACTAATTTTCTAGCTTATCTGGTGCACGATATATGCATGGATATTCAAGCTATCCGCATGGATGTTTATCTCGGGCTAGGCTGAACAAGCCTGATGGTTGGCATAGATGGATAGCTTGGGCTAGGGGACATCTACAAAGATATTCCAAACATTTATGTTGATGATTGGAAAAGAATTGGCTAAAGCTTTCTCAAATGGGCTCTTTTTTCTTGTTTTAATCCACATTTGGGGTTTTTTAGGCTACGTTCATCATAATTAGGTCCATTACTATGCCAACAAACCTATTTTATAATTTTATGAGTTTAATCAAGAAAATCAACTAAATTGGAAGAGAAACTTGGTCTTATCATTGGGCTACGGGTTGTGCAAATCATTTGGCCAAAACTAGGTGCTAATAGGGAGGCCTACAATTTATACAGAAACCTTGTAATGCTTAACCAAGTTTCAATCTAGGATCCCAAACCTCAAAATGGCATTTGCCAAGATGGAGCATAGCATTCCGCGTGCATGTTTCTGCATCCACAAGCGCAGATGATACACGGTAGCCTGCAGCCGCTGGTGTTGTCGTCGTATGACTTTTCCACAACTCAGCCCATTTTTCTTGTTTCTCACCCATTTGAACTCCGATTCACATGATTCCAATTACATTTGATTCATTGTCGCTTGGGCTTTCTTTTGGGTGTAAAATTTATGGTCCATAAATTTGAAGGATAGATCTTGTGATGAGTTAACCATTAGCTGGTGAGCTAACTGGTTGTCAATTCAAGTGTCAAGCCCACTGCACACTTTGTAGAGGCTACATAACTTAGCCTCTGATTTATAGAAAAAGGTGATGCATTTGGTCTAAAAACCAAAGCTAGAAAGACGAGAGAATAGTGAGAGAAACACTCAACAAAAATAGGAAAAATCTAAAAATAACAAATAAAAACAAGATAAGGATTGATCCATTAAGCATATTCATTTTGCGGATCATAAGTTCTTAAAGCCAAAACATACATAGTAAGGTGGAACCAATAACGGAGGTATGATCCAACGCACTATAAGTCATTAATGATTTCTTATTTTAAGATTTGGATTTGTTCTTGTTCTGTTGTTGTATCATTGATTTGATGTGGATTCAACATAAATGTGCAATTATAAACTCAAACTGCCAAATATTTATGGTAACATAATGTGATAGTTTTTTTATTGGTTATAACTTGATTATTTTCATATGCATTATTCTATATGGATAAATAAAGAATTAAGAATGAGTTTTTAGATTGTTTTAATGTAAAAATCACATAAAACTCAAATATGCAATAAGGAAGGAGATGAATATTGTTACGCTCGTTTATTTCGACTAGCGAGCTCGTCAAAATTTCTAACATGCTCGACGGTTCATTTTATTAATCTAACCTATTTTGTTGCTTACCCCATAAAATAGGAACAATTTGACTACAATTATATGGTTTTGACATGGTTAAATATTTAAAAAGAATATTGAAACAAATCTGTTTTTATATGTTTGTTAAGATCTATTTGCTCATTAGTCTAATTAGCAATTTTATCGGTAAGATTGATGGGTGGACTAATATTTTTTTAATTACTTTTTTTCTGCTATGTGAACATAAACTATCTATTCATCATCTCAAATGGCAGATTCGCTAGTTAGAATGATGAGCTCATTAGTTAAGTGGTACTCCTATTATTTTTCTATGTCTTAAGAACTAATATCTTTTATTTCCAATTGTCTCTCAATTTGTTTTATGGGCACTTTATTTATCTCATGCATACATGCTTGCATCTCATCTCATTCCATTTCTTCTAGGATTGATGTATTTAGGACTATTGATGTGATTTTCCCTTTTTAAATCAAATGTAATAAGTAGTATACTTAATTTTATTTCTTTGTACATAATTTTATTTCTTTGTATTTTATATTTTGGTGCCTATTTACTTATCCGCATGCATGCATACTTCATCAGCATATGTAAATATGTATATGTATATTACTTATGTGTTTTCTTTTTCTATACTTTTTAGTAATGGTTAGAGAATAATATTTTAATAATTGAAAACATAATAAAATGTTAATTTGAAAAGGATATCGATTTCAATGAACCAGGCATATGTGGATGCTAGTTGTAGACCCTTAATTTTTGACCCAATCCGGTCTAATATATTTTTGTGTTGTTTAATATATTTTAATTGGTCAAAAATAATTTTTGTTATCTTAAATTAAATAATTTTTACTTTTGTATCTAATTTTTATTAATAAAAAATAAAAATAAACAAATAAAAAAAAAGTTGGATTGCGGCGAAATGGCCTGCAGGCCTGCTTCGCCCGCAGCTGGCTGCGGCAGCTTTTTTTCCAGCGCAATTTTTCCTGCCGCAAATTTTTTTGCCAGCGCGATTTTTCAGCAACAGTTTTTTTTCACCAGCGAAATTTTTCCGACGCAAATTTTTCGAAACCTAATGCAATTAGGTTTCGGTTTCCTTTTCTTATTCTATAATGTATGCCATGAGCAACTAGGAAAAAAACCATAAAAACTTCTATAAATAAGGAGGCAGTGAGAGGGAAAAAGAGAATCAGAAATTCGGAGGAAAATTGAAAGAGTTTGAAACTGAATCTGTGAAGGAAACTTTAATCAAGCTGATTTTTCTTTTGAGGGAGCAGAAATTGGGACGAAATTAAAAGAGTTTTAAAACTGAATCTGTGAAGGAAAACTAGAATCAAGCTGGTTTTTTTAGGGAGCAGGAAAGCAGAAACAAATCATCAAAGGTAGCAATTGCCTTTGTTTTTGTTCATCCAAGAAAAACGATTTTTGGAGAAACCATTAAAAAAGAGGTATGTATTAAATTCTTTTTGTTATATTTTTCCAGTAGCTTAGATTATAAAATTATGGCTTTCAAAATTAAAAACCCTAGAACTTCAATTTAGTTCTTCTAAAGTTAAAACACTAATCCGTTGCTTTATTTTCCAAAGAATTTAAAGTTATTAATTTTGTTTCTTTAAAACCCTAAAACCCTAATTTACTTTCCAAATTATCAAAACCCTTAAATTATATTTCTGTTACTTTCCAAAAGCTTTAAAAACTTCTTTCTTGCTTTTATAAACTTTAAATCGTTGGTTTATTTTCATAAAAACCTCATAAAAGTATCAAATTGATTTTCAAACCCTAAAAGCTTCATGCATCCACCGAAACCCTAATTTTAAGACACTAAGTTCTAACTCAACTCTAAACCTAAAGTAGTAAAACCCTAACCCCTTTAAAGCCTTAAACCCTAATCTTTTATAAACTCTAATCCTTTAAAACCTTAAAAATCATATAACACAAATACTTTAATTTTACACAATAAGCTTGAAATCATCATTTAAAACTACAAATCAAAAGTGTTTTAAAGTGTCCAAAACCCTAGTTTTATGATTTCACCATTCAAACCTTAATTTGGTAAATCAAAGTGTCTTACCAACCTTTTAAAACATAAAATCCTTAATCTATTTTAATTCTTTAAAAAGTCATAGTAGCTTAAACCCATGAAAATCCAAAACCCTAAATACATGAAATAAAGGATTCTAAAAGGAAACAATAGCTATAATTTAGATTTTTATTTGCCTTATTCAATTCCTTATTTAATTATGCTTTAATTTATTTTATATGCTTTAATTTATTTAAGTTCAATACTTGATTTATTTAATTTATCATGGATGGATGTTTACTTTCTATTGATATTTAATATATTTGATGAATGATTTATTTATAATGAATGATTATTTACTTTTATCAATTTATTTAGATTTTTAAATGTTGTAAGAGGTATGTTTCCACTTGGTGGGTACCCCATTAGTTAAACATCATGTAATTTAAATTGCTTTTCCATTTTAGAACCAATGTAAAGGACATATTTCTACCTTTCAGTGGGTGTCCTATTTAGGCATGGGATGTAAGGACATGTTTCCATCTTCGGATGGGTGTCCATTTATTTGTTTTGCTTGGACTTTGCTTTAATTTTAATATATTGATGCTTTCTTTTAATTATTGTGTGTAATATGGATAATGTTGTTATATTTAAGAATTTTATAATATTAAGACCTGTAAAGGAGGTCAGTTCCAATGAACCGGGCGTTGTGGGGGTACTGGGCCATTTCTCACCTTCCCCACGCGTACCCAACTTTCCGAACCCATTGGGGGTTGGGGATTCCTTAGGAATCGAGTCATCCACACCTTTCTTTTTCCCGGCCCGTCCGGGTGGCGACTCCATTTTCTCTGGACTTAGGTCCGTGTTTTCTAAGGCCTCAAGCCTAAACAGTGCCGAATTCCCAAGAAAAATTCCACCGGGAGGCGACTCCACTGGGGATAAGAAAAGTTAATTTCGTTGGTCTTTATATTATTCTATTCTTTCTTATAATGATATTATCCATTGTATCATATTAGTTTGCATCGTGTGCGTGAGTTAGGACGCCCGTGTTACCCATGTTATGTTATGTAAGGGATACCATACTTTCACTCAAGATATGGAGATCGAGCATGGTATAACCACTCATAGCCGCGTACCATTTGGTATATACTTGCTATGAGAACCTAAGCCTTTTTACCCAAAGATTAAAACTCATGTAATTGGCCTAGTTACTTTCCTTAGGTTTTACCCCAAATGCATATTTTTTGACTATGGTTAATTTATCTTGGATTAAATCATAGCTTATTTGGTTTGTTCTCTTTCTAATATGACCTAAGTATATTGTAAGCTCAAAATAAATTTTTCTTTAAAATCCAAAAGACCAAAGCTATTTTCAAAATTTTTCAAGATGGTCTTTGGACATGAAATTTTTCTAAAAATAAATCAAAATTTCTTTTGCTCATGGCCCAAATACTAAGCCCAAAATCCATTTTTTCTAAGATCTTTTTATAATGGGCTTAGAAACAAAATTGTTTTTATCCTACCTTTTCTTACAAAGAGCTTGCAAATTATTTAGGTCAATTAAGAAATACCAAAAATCAATTGTGGGCCTAGTTTACACTAAAAATAAATTAACCATGGGCTTGCTTTTGGCATGAACCATTAGTTACCTTTTTCAAGTGAGAAATCTATTTATAATAAACCTCTTAATTTCATTTTAATCCAATATAGCATAAAAGCTACTTTAGTTGGTTGAATGGATTAAAACCTAATTAATGGGAATTATCATGGATGGATTTTCAATTTTGAAAATATAACTATTGGTTGAAACATCCGAGGGAATTATTCGAAAGCAAGATGCCCCATGTTGGCATTTTGTTAACCATATACCTAGGAAAAGAGACTCGCCATTCGTGTGTGGATGATATAAGGTTGGAAGGAACGTCCTATTTGTCCTTGTTTGTTAATTGTTCGTGCATACATGCATACATTTGCATCTCATATCATTGATCCTTTCTGGCTCACAGCCCTGGATTACGATAGTTCTAAAGCTTACAACAATCTGACCTACGCCGGAGATGAAGTATCTAGCAACGACTCAATCACTTGCTCATCAAAAACAATGGAACCCGAACAAATTCAAAGGTTGGTGGATGAGGCCCTCAACGCCAATATGGAAGAAATAAAAGAGGCCCTAGCTGAGACCATGAAGAACCAATTGACTGCAATCTTAGAGAATCATGCCGAGGCATCTGCTAGCACTAAGAAGCCAAGGGACAAAGGGAAGACTAAATTTGGTGAAGTGGTTTTTGATGATGATGATGATTGGGCTCAATACTACCAAGATGTTCAAGAGAAGAAGAAAGAACCAAAGGTTATTGAGAAAGCAACTATTGAAAAGACCGAGACATCCGATATTGAAAAGATGATTGCTGATTTAGAAAAGAAATTTGAGAAGAAGTTGAAAACCGAAGAGATGTCTGAGATCAACAAGCTATTCGAACAAGATGAAGAGGTCCCTTATAAGTTCAAGATGCCTTCCTTTGCTAAGTACAATGGCACCGAAAATTCTCATCTCCATGTGAAGCAGTATATCATTGCCATGCAGTCTGCCCGAGCTACTAAGACTCAAACCCTAAGGTACTTTATGCTCTCATTGGACCCTGTTGTCCAAAATTGATTCAATACCTTAGATGATGGAACACAAAAGAGTTGGGATCTACTTTACAAAGCCTTCATCCAACAATATAGATATAATGTTTAGTTAGAAGTTACCTTAATGGAAGTAGAGTCCATTAGGCAAAGGCCGAATGAGAATTTTGTAGATTATGTGAAGAGATGGAGAAACAAGGCTGCTTTACTCAAGAAGAGGCCCAATGAATCCGATCAAATAAGGATGATTGTGAGAGGGGTGTTGCCTAGTCTTCGTGAGAGGATGTCTCATACACTCATCCGCGATTTCAAAGGCCTTCTTCAAGCTGGTTTACAAACTGAAGAATGGGAAAGGGAGAAGAGCGGCTTTGCAACAAAAAGAAATGAGAAAGGGAGCTATCAATCTGGTAGCCAAAGCATGCAAAAGGCCATCGGTTTTAATGCTACTAACCAAGGAACAAGGAGACAATTTTCAAAATTGGGAAAACCGATGTCTTGGGTTCTCAACAAGCTTCAAAGAAAGGGATTGCTACAACCCTTAAATCCTCGTCCTTTGCCTAACCCTCTCCTACCTAATTTTGACACCAAAGCATTTTGTCAATTTCACCAAATGCAAGGGCATGACAAGGATAGATGTGTGAGGTTGAGACATGAGATTCAAAATCTAATTGATAATGGGAAGCTACCCGAACCCAATAAGCCAAACACCAAAGACAACCCATTGCCAAAATTCAATAGGGTACCACCACCGACAACCTTCATGATTGGAGGAGGTTTGCATGAGGACTTTGTCATGTCTTCTTTTCAAGATGTGAGTGAAGAAGCAACCAAAGAAGAAGAGGCATTTGTCAAAATTGAACAAGCTATGATAGGTGGAGAAATAGAAATTTGTGTTGTCAATGGGTTTTGGGATTCAAGTGATAGTGATGATGATATTGTATCCAAGAAGGAGAAGTGGACTTGGTCCGAGCCCGAAGAAGATGAGGTGATGAATACTAGATCCGGTAAGCCTTACGCAAGGCCCCCACCTAAGGAGGTAGAAACTAATAAGGGAAAGGAAGTTGAAGTAGAAGAAGATGATGCTGTGCTCAAGCAATTGAAAAGAATCCAAACAAGTGTTAGCATTTGGGACTTATTAGCTACTTCCAAAAAGCACCGAGAAACTATGGCCAAAGCCTTGGCTAGCATGCCAATTTCTACCTCCACAACACCGGAGGAGTTGATCAACTTCATAAAAGTTGGGGAAGTAATGAAATGTGAAGAGGTTCAAGAAAAGAGTGAAGTTAATATGGGAGCAGTTTCTTTTTCGGATGCGGACTTACCGGAGGAGGGGAGAGACCACATCCGCCCTCTCTTTATTAAAATAGAAGTCAAGGGGAAGAGGACTTCATGTGTAATGGTCGATGATGGGTCCACCATAAATGTTTGTCCACTTAAGATATTGCCAAAGCTAGCTATGTCAAAAAGAGATCTAAACCCGACCGAGGTAACAATTCGTGCTTATGACAACACTAAGAGGCATGCCGAAGGGACCTTCAAAGCGGCTGTCAAGGTTGGTCCAATTGAATCTATTTTTGAGTTTGTTGTTTTAGACATACCAGTTACTTTCGCCTTACTCTTGGGGCGACCATGGTTTCATCCTCTTAGTGGAGTTCCTTCCACCCTTCATCAAAAGATCAAGTTCCCCAACGGAGATGAGACAGTGGTCATTGAAGCTGAAGATAATGAGATTGTTAATGCTCTATTTATTGAGAGGCCTCTCAATGGTTTTCAAGTGGCTGAAATTTATGATGATGAAGTAGTGGACTCCAAAGTCTTGAATATGATGAAGAACATGAACTACCTTCCCGGAGCTGGTCTTGGAAAGGGTAAGGCCATTCGACAAAGTTGCCAGATTTTAAAACTCAAACTTCCAAGGGGTTGGGATATGATGAAGACAATGATGTTCGGCCAAACAAGAGTGAGAAGATGAGCGTCCACCACTAGAAGAGATTTTTGTCAAAGCTCCAGATATGGGACCACTCTAAGGAAAGCCTGAGCCAATAATGTTCATGGGTAAGTTAATCCCAGGTTTTAAAATTTTTACAGATGTTGCCGAGCTAGTGGAGCAAGTGAAGAAAGAACTCACCTTGCCAACCAACAAAGAATCCAATCTAAAAGAGAAGAACGAAGCTGTCATGAAAGCTGAGAAGACTCCGGAAGAGATTGCTGCCCTAGTCGAAGAAAAGTTTGAAGACATCCTGCTTTATGATTATGAGAACAATGATTTTGATTTTGATTTTAATTTGTCTGCTTTGTATGAGGATGATAATGTTTTCTTTTTCCAAAATGAATGAAATAAAGTCTGATTTTGCTCCTGATGGCTGCATACATTCAAATAGCAGTTACATGAGCATCTTTAATATTAATTCTATTAACACACAATCATTAAATTTGGGAACAACTGAAAATCCTAAAAACATTAGCATAGCATCCGACCTTACTCCTGATGAGAGAGAGAGATTTGAAAAAATATTCAAAAAATATGAAGAAGTATTTGCCTGGTCTTATGAAGATATGCCGGGGATAATCGAGACATAGCCGAGCATCATATTCCTACTTACACTCACATAAAACCTGTCAAACAAAAGCTTAGGCGATTAAGACCTGAGTGGGCTGAATTGGTTAAAGAAGAGGTCACTAAGCAAATACAAGTGAAGTTCCTCGAAGTAATAGAATATCCAAATTGGCTAGCCAATATAGTACCCATGCCAAAGAAAGATGGGAGGATAAGGGTCTGCGTGGACTATAGAGATTTAAATAAGGCTTCCCCTAAGGATGATTTTCCTTTACCTCATATAGATGTTCTCATTGATAGTGCAACCTCTAGCGTGCTACACTCGTTTGTAGATGGTTTTTCCGGATACAATCAAGTGTTAATGGCCCAAGAGGATAAAGCCAAAACCGCTTTCATTACTACATGGGGTATATTTTGTTATAGGGTGATGCCGTTCAGCTTAAAGAATGCTGGAGCAACCTACCAAAGGATGGCCACCAAACTATTTCATGACATGATGCACAAAGAAGTTAAAGTATATGTTGATGATATGATGCTCAAATCAGATACAAGGGAACAACACTTCCAAAACTTAGAATTATTCTTCGATAGAGCTTTGAAATATAAGCTAAGATTAAACCCGAAGAAGTGTGTATTCGGTGTTACTTCAGGCAAATTATTAGGACATGTGATTGGTCCGAATGGCATTGAGATAGATCCTGACAAAGTCAAAGCAATCCGGGATATGCCAGCCCCAAAGACGGAGAGAGAAGTTCGGGGATTCATTGGTAAACTGCAGTACATTAGCAGATTTATAGCAAAGCTCACAACAATTTGTGAGCCTATCTTCAAGTTGCTTAGAAAGAATCAGTCGGTCATATGGAATGAAGAGTGTCAAAAGGCCTTTAATTGAATAAAAGAGTATTTGTTGAATCCACCTATTTTGAAACCACCTAAACTCGGAAAACCTCTATTACTAAACTTAGCAGTAGAAGAAGAGTCGATAGGAGCCATGCTAGACCAAGCAGATGAGTCGGGGATTGAGCATGCCGTTTACTATTTGATTAGAAAGCTCCTACCTTATGAAATTAAGTATAGTATCATTGAAAAGACCTGTAAAGCCGTGGTTTGGTCTTCTAAGAAGTTACGACATTACTTTCAATCGTATAGTGTGCAAGCAATTTGCAGGTTGGATCCAATGAAGTACTTAAGGGAGACACCCTCTTTAACTGGGAAATATGGTTGATGGTTGATAATATTAGAAGAATTTAAGATTGAGTATGTGACCAGGAAAATGATCAAAGGTAGAGCAGTAGCAGAATTCCTGGCCCAACAACCATTATCAGATAGTGAAGAGGTAATCTTGGAATTTTCGGATGAAAATTTAGAAGCAATTGAAGTACAAGGGTGGAAAATGTATTTTGATGGAGCAGTAAATAGGAAAGGAGTAGGTTTGGGAGTTATACTTGAATCGCCCGAAGGGAAACTCATCCCTTTAGCCAAAAAATTGAAATTTAGGGCAACCAATAATATGGTGGAGTACGAAGCTTGTATTTTCTATTTGGAAACCCTAATGATTATGAAGGTGGATAAGGTGGAAGTTTATGGCGATTCATTGCTAGTTGTATCCCAAGTAAATGGAGAATGGGAGTTAAAAGAAGAAAAATTGAAACCATACCACCATTACTTGACCATGATGAAGAAGAACTTTAAGGAGTGTAGGTTTATACACCTATCAAGGGAAGAAAATCAGATGGCTGATGCCCTAGCCACATTGGCTTCGGTATGGGAAAACCCTGTTAGCCTATTCCTTAAGCCTCTAATCTTGACCAATTCATCAACTCCTTGCTATGAATATGAGACAATCATGGAAGTTGATACAGACCATGATGCGTGGTATGATACTATAAGATGATTTTTGGAGGAAAGAGAATACCCTCCAGGGGCAATGAAGAAAGAGAGAAGAGCCATAAGGAGGTGGTCATTGCAATACATCACCTTCCATGGAGAGTTATATCGAAGATGGCCTGATGGGGTACATTTGAGATGTTTAAGAAAACCTAAAGTGGAGCGTATCATGTCAGAAGTACATGCGGGAAGTTGCGGTCCACACATGAGTGGTTTGGCCCTAGTTAAGAAGATTATTCGACAAGGTTACTATTGGTTGACCATGGAGAAAGACTGTATTGAGTTCGTAAAGAGGTGCCATCAATGTCAGATGTATGGTAACTTGAATCACATGCCTCCTGAAGAATTGCATTTAATGTCTTCATCTTGGCCATTTGCCACCTGGGGTTAGACATTATAGGAGAGATACATCCGACAGCTTCAAACGGTCACCGTTTCATTGTGGTAATAGTAGATTATTTTTCAAAATGGGTCGAAGCCGAATCCTTCAATAAACTAGGTGCAAGCCAAATGGCTAGGTTTATTGAAAAGAACCTCATCTGCAGATACGGGGTCCCGCATAGTGCGATATCAGACAATGGGGTACAGTTTCAAGGAGCAGTTAAGGATTTATTCTCGAAGTACCAAATCCATCATCATAGATCCTCTCCTTATAGACCAAAGGCTAATGGCATCGTGGAAGCAACAAACAAGACAATTAAGCAAATTCTGTCCAAGATGACCAAGGCTTACAGGGATTAGTCAGAGATGCTTCCCTTTACTTTATGGGGATATAGGACAAGTGTGCGAACACCTACTGGAATGACACCGTTCTCTTTGGTTTATGGGATGGAAGCAGTATTGCCAATTGAAATAGAAATTAAGTCATTGAGAGTAGTCTTGGAAGCTGAACAACCTGAAACAGAATGGGTAGCAAGCAGATACACACAGTTAGCTCTACTAGAAGAGAGAAGATTAAAGGCACTATATCATCACCAACTATATCAAAAGAAGATAGCTCGGGCCTACAATAGAAGGGTTAAGGTCAGAAAATTCAGAATTGGGGATTTGGTGTTGAAGCAATGTAAGCCTATTGTATCGGATCCAAGAGGGAAGTTCAGACCTAGTTGGGAAGGGTCATATGTCGTGAAACAAGTCATGAGCAAAGGTGCGGTGAAGTTGTCGGACATGGACGGGAACAAATTTAGTGCGCCAGTAAACATTGACAGGTTGAAGAAGTTTTATGTATAAAAAAATAAAAAAGAAAGAGCTCGCTAGGTTGAAAACCCAAAAGGGCGGCCTAGGCAAAAGTTAGAGCAGTTCGCTAGTTCCGAAAACCTGAAAGGGCAGGCTAGGAAACAATTAGGTCTAAATGAGAGAAAATCATCAATTAGAAAACCTGAAAGGGCTAATTGGCAACATGAGTAATCTTGTGTATGCTGGCTTTATGTTTGGTTGTTCCCCAATTTAATAAAACATAATTAATGTTAAAATTATTCTATGTGCACTGTTATAAGTATTCGACCAGATATGAATGAAACAAATAAACACAATAGCAAAAGGTGATGACAAATTATAAATGGAAAAGAAGCATCTTTTATTATTTTAATTATTTTTTCATCCTAACAATACACTTTCTAAATTGACAAATGCAAAATCTATTGCAGTTGATAAGTGTAACGTGCAGGCCAGCTTTGCCTCAGCCGATCCAAGTAGGCTTCAGTCAAGCAAGGCATGTCTAAGTCAGGAGCAAAGTCAGAATCACGAGGCTCAGCTCCATACTGATGGCCAAGCCGGCGATGATCATAGCATGTACCTTGACGAAGAGCGACAAGGGGAACATACATCAAGTATGTCTGCATGGTGATACGAGAAATCTTCCACCAAGGTACCAACCAACAAATATTGACTTCAGAGCGTGAGTGGATCCAGTCAACCCAATCAGCATATGAAGAAGCATGATGGAGTAGCTTCCTAGCAGAATGATGACGTGATAGGTATCTGGCAAAAATCCCTGCTCACAGTGGTGATATTTTAAATCCTTGGATGGAGAAGCACACACTAAGCCTAAAAACCCCAAAAAGGTTAAACAAGGCACACAAAGCATTAGAGCTAATACTCCAAGAGCTAATCATGCATTCATGTATACAAGAATGCACATAAGCACAAGTATGCACAATCACATTCACATCCATAACATACATGTGCATGCCATCACAAATAATATCATCCTCTAAGATATCCTAAGAAAAGGATATAAAGACCTAGACCTATCTATCAAAGCCATTATTGCATGAAGATTGGTCATATCAATATATTTTGTTACATTAGAAAGGCTCACCTCAAACTTGAGGATCCTCCCAAGGGTAACCTTTTATGACCCAAGTACATTTGGGTACCTAGGAAAAAGTGAATTCTTTTTGTTTTGTAAGTGTTCCAAAAATCCATAACCAATGAGAGTATATAGCTTGTAGATAGTGGAAGCTCAATGCACATAATGCGCAATGCCAAGCTCTTCACAACCCTAATGACCAAAAAGGGTGGAAATGTCACCTTTAGAAATAATGCTAAAGGTAAGATTATAGGCATTAGTTCCATTGGTACATATTATAAGATTTTTATTGATAATGTTTGGTTAATTGATGCCTTGAAGCATAATTTATTAAGTGTAAGTTAATTATGTGATAAAGGATACAAGGTCAACTTTGACCCCAAAGGATGTATAATTACATCTCATGATGGTCAACTTGTATTCAAAGGAGGAATAATTGACAATACCTATAAAATTGACTTACAATATGATACTAATGAAAGCTTTAAGTGTTTGTTATTTTTTAGCAATAATCATTGGGGATGGCATCGAAGATTAGGACATGCAAGCATGGATCAACTATAATGTCTAAGCATGGAGGAGGTAGTAGATGGACTACCCAAGATGAAGCCCCACAAGGACAAAGTATTTAGGCCTTATCAACTTAGGAAGCAAAACAAAAGCTCCTTCCAACCAAAGTCTATTGTAAGTACCACTAGATTCCTTGAACTTTTACATTTAGGCTTGTTTTTATCAAATAGAGTAGCTAGTTTAGAAGGAAAGCTTTATGCATTTGTCATTGTAGATAACTACTCTAGGTTTACTTTGGTAAGTTTCTTAGAATGTAAAAATAAAGTTTTAGTGCTTTTAAAATTTTTGCAAAGAAAGTTTAAATACATGATTACTATAATTAGGAGTGATCATGATAAAGAATTTTAAAAAAAGGATTTTAAAAATTTTTGTATTGAATTTGGTATTTCACATAATGATTCTACTATGCTCAATGAGTATGAGCTTTCCCCATACTTTTAGGCCGAAGCTGTCAATACTGCGTGCTATGTTTCCAATGCGATTTTCAAAAAAAAACCTTTATTAAATAAAACTTTTTATGAGATATGAAATGGTAAAAAACCCAAGGTCTAATACTTAAGAGTATTTGGATGTAAATACTTCATATTAAATACAAAGGACAATCCTAGAAAATTTTCACCCAAAAATCCTCTAAGCTTGAGCTTGGGAAAGGTAGAATTTTTAATGATCTTATAGGTTCATTTGAGAAGATGAAGATGGAGAAGCTCTAAAAGGAAAATGAAGATGATCTATCTCAAAAACAACCTAAGGATCATCAAGTGGAACCACAAGTGAGGACAAGCCAAGAGTTACCTAAGGAGTGGCAATATTGCAAAGACCATCCATATGAACTCATTATTAGAGATATTTCTAAGGGTGTAAGTACTCATTCTAAGCTTAGATATTTAGATCCTAATGTAACATTTGTTTCTCAAATTGAGCCAAGGACCATATGGGAGGCTTTAAGTGATAAGTGTTGGGTGATTGCTATGCAAGATGAATTCAACTAATTTGAGAGAAATAAAGTATGGAAGCTAGTTCCTTGGCCCAAGGATCATCTAATTATTGATTGCAAATGGGTATACCAAAATAAGCTTAATGAGAGTGGACTTATCACTAGGAACAGAGCTCGTTTGGTTGCCAATGACTATAATTAAGAGGAAGGCATTGACTATGATGAGATATTTATTCACGTTACTAGATTAGAAGTTATTAGGATTCTTCTTACATTTGCATGCCATATGAATTTTCAATTTTTCAAATGGATGTCAAAAGTACATTTTCAAACGGTTTTATCAATATGAAGTCTATGTTGAACAACCTCTGGGTTTTTGAAAACTATAGACTTCCAAACCATATTTTTAAACTTACTATAGCCTTATGTGGATTAAAACAAGCTCCAAAAGCTTGGTATGAAAGACTTAGTTTGTATGTATTAAAAAATGATTTTCAAAATGCAAAGTAGATACCACACTTTTTTATTAAGAAAAAGTTGCATGGCATTTTAATTATGTAAATTTATGTGGATAGCATATTGGATCTATTAATGATGCCTTGTGCCAAGAGTTTGCTTCTCATATTACTAGGGATTTGAGATGAGCATGATAGGTAAGCTCAAGTTTTTCTTGGGACTACAAATCAAGCAATGCAAGGATGACATTTTCATCAACTAATCTAAGTACACGAAGGAGCTTCTCAAGAAGTTTGGGATGGATGGTTGCAAGTCTAGCAGGACAATAATAAGTAAATCCTTGAAGTTGGAAAAGGATAAAAATGGTAAGAAGGTGGATGAAAAGAGATATTGAGGTATTATTGAATTCCTTCTTTACCTTACCCGAATCTAGGCCAGATATCATGGTTAGTGTATGCTTATGTTCTAGGTTTTAATCGAGTCATAGAGAATCACATTTGAATGCCATAAAATGAATTTTAAAATATCTATTACATGTAGGTTTATGATATCCTATGAACACATCATTTAACATCTTAAGATATTTAGATATCTATTTTACCGGTAGCCTACTTGATAGTAAGAGTGTAACCTGGGCAATACTATTTCCTTGGTGATTACTTAGTTTCTTGGTTTAGTAAGAAACAAGTTTTGATTACTTTATTTAGTGTAGAGGCCAAATATATAATGGCTTTCTTTTATTGCACACAAGTCCTTTGGATGAAGCAATAACCGCTAGATTATTGTCACGACCCAATTTGTACATATGTACAGTACATCCATGTACAGTACATCCGCGTACAGTAACAGGAGCCGTCCCGAGTAATCACCAAAGAACACGAAGTGAAAGGAAGCTCTATAGGACAAAAAGGACCTAACTGAAAAGATTGTAAAAGTTTTGGGGAGGTGACTGTAATTTCAAAAAGTTTTGGGGAGGTAATAGTAATTTTCAAAAGTTGTACTGGAGGTTCTTAATAGTGCATATAACAGACTCCAGAAATGGAAAGTAGAGAAAAATTGGGTCGAAATGGAACACCACTGTTTTTCCCGAAAATGCATAGTTTGAGAGATACAGTGGATTCTTAACCAAGGGTATTTTTGTCATTCTTGTGATAATAATGTATACACTGGAAAACAAGACACGTAAAGGTATCCGAAGTAAACGGAAGGACTCTCTAGTGATCGATGTTGAAGAACGAACCTAAGTGGAGACCGAATCACGTAAGGACATAAAGGAAATTTTTACAAAAGTCAAAGGCATGAGCATAATTTTTATAAATTAGTTCAAAATCAAGAATGAATGTCGGAAATGGAAACTAGAGGTTGAAAGGAGGAGAACGGTATGTTTTACGCGTCGTAAGTGGAGACCGAATCACGTAAGGACCTAAAGGGAATTTTTACAAAAGTCAAAGGCATGAGCGTAATTTTTATAAATTAGTTCAAAATCAAGAATGAATGTCGGAAATGGAAACTAGAGGTTGAAAGGAGGAGAACGGTATGTTTTACGCGTTGTAAAACCACCCGCTTAGGAAGAAAAGGCAAAACCTTCAATTGAAGGGTATTTTGGTCTTTTCACTTTCACCCAAGTATCAAGTGGGACATGTATGATAATTTAAGGACCATTTTGGTAATTTTCCAAGGAAGGACACATGTTGCAATCTTATCCATTTAACCTTTTGTTTTGGCAAAATCCCATCCACATGCTAAAAAGGCAAAGAAGGACACATGTTGCAATCTTATTCATTTAGTCTTTTGTTTTGGCAAAATCCCATCCATTAAAAGAAAAAAAAAGAAATAAATTTAGATGTACAAACGTGTACATATAAGATCCATGCTCTTGAAATCTCTATAATACAAAAGCCAAAACACCTTCTCCTTCTCCAAGCAAAGGCCGTGGCCTCCAACAAAAACATTCAAGGAATTTCCAAGTTTCTAGGTGAAAGTTTAGAAGAAAGTTACCAATTCTAAGGTAAGGATTCCAATTCTAGCTTTAGTTTATTCATTTGATTGATAGTTTTCAAGTTATCAATGAAAGAAAAGTTGGGAAGATTATGGGAAAGATAAGAAAGTGAAGAGAAATTAGAGTAAATGATTCATACATGTAAAATTGATGAATAAATGGTAATTAGTAGCTTTAGATAGCAAGAATCAAGGCTTGAACATATGGTTTTTATAATGTTCTTATTATGGAAGTTATGAAAATTATAGGAAACCAAAGGGATAAAGAAGAAGAAGGGAAGAAAGAATAGGACAAGCAAGGGATAAAGCAAATAAACAAGGTTTGGTACTTAAATCATTGTCTTTTCAATTAATTCACATATTTTGCATTATGGGACTTTTGAAATGGTTTTGAAATAATGTTATTATGTGTGGTAAATATGTGGGAAAGTGCTCTTGAACCATTTGTAATCAATTGATTGTGAAAAGAATGAAAACAAAACAAACTAGCTAAACTTTGCTCAAATATCCATAAACTTTGATGAACTTTTAATCACTCCTTTGGTTTGATTTTTGAAAGAGGGACCCTTAGTCTTTCAATGGTATCACAAAAGGAGTCTAAAAATCAATTTTGCAAGAAAAAAATGAATTTCTTGATCACTTGAAACATCCTTCAATCATGAGCTTGGAAAATAAAAAACTCTCTTCCTCTCTTGCTATTGTGATACCCGGCCAACAACAAAGAAAGAAGAAGAAGAATGAATGAATGGCAAAGTCAACCACTTCTTCTCTTTAAATCTCCACCAAGCAATTAAATATTAAAATAATCAAATATCTTCATCCACTCACTAATTCAATTTTCCATTTAATTAATTTAATTAATTTAAAATAATTAATTAATCTTCTTTGACTTCCATTTCTTTGACTTGTATATGTTGTATATATCACTATATATACAACATATACACTCTTCCCTTACCTCATTTCTCTTTCCATTTAAACATATACATTTAATCCAAATATAACAATAATTATTCCAAAACCTTTAGGGCATACTTTGGGATATTACAATTCTCCCCCTCTAAAAATAAATTTCGTCCACGAAATTACCTGATCTCAAGTCTGAAACAGTTGAGGATACTGATCTCGCATCGCTTGCTCACTCTCCCAAGTTGCCTTTTCCTTTGCATGATTTTTCCAAAGAACCTTCACAAGTGGCACTTTCTTATTTCTTAACTCTTTCACTTCATGTGCCAAAATAGCAACTGGTTCTTCTTCAAAAGTCAGATCCGGACTCACCTCAATAGATTCAATCGACAAAATATGAGATGGGTCTGATCTGTATCTCCGCAACATAGAGATATGGAAAACATTGTGAATTCTATCCAACTCAGGCGGCAAAGCTAGTCGATAAGCAACTGGTCCAACTCTTTCTAATACCTCATAAGGTCCAATAAAATGAGGACTTAGATTCCGTTTTCGGCCAAATTTCAAAATCTTTTTCCAAGGAGACACTTTTAGAAAAATTTTATCTCCAACATTGAACTCTATGTCTCTCCTCTTTAAATCTGAATAAGATTTCTGTCGGTCTAAAGCTGCTTTCAACTGATCCCGAATTATCTTCACTTTCTCTTCCGTTTCTTTAATCAAATCGGGACCAACCAATTTACCTTCTCCCACTTCATTCCAATATAGAGGTGTTCTGCATCTTCTTCCATACAATGCTTCGAATGGTGCCATTCTAATACTAGATTGATGACTATTGTTATAAGCAAATTCCATCAGTGGCAAAAATTTGCCCCAACTTCCAGAGAAATCAATGACACAGCTTCTCAACATATCCTCTACAATCTGTATCACTCTCTCTGACTGCCCATCTGTCTGCGGATGAAAAACAGTGCTAAAGTGCAATCAAGAACCCAAAGCACCATGTAACCTCTTCCAAAATCTTGAAGTAAACTGAGGATCTCGATCAGACACCAAAGAAATTGGAACTCCATGCAACTTCACTATCTCACTGATATACAGCTCAGCCAACTTCTCCAGAGAATAGTCCATTCTAACTGGAAGGAAATGAGCTGTCTTTGTTAACCGATCAACAATCACCCAGATGGCATCATGCTTTTTCTGAGTCAACGACAAACCAGTCACAAAATCCATTGTCACTCGTTCCCATTTCCATTCAGGCACTGATAAAGGTTAGAGCAACCCGGTAGGAACTTGGTGCTCGGCCTTCACCCTCTGACAAGTGAGACATTTGGATACAAACTCCGCTATGTCCCTCTTCATACCTGACCACCAGTAATGCTGCTTCAAATCATGATACATCTTAGTACTCCCAGGGTGCATAGCAAAAACTGACTGATGTGCTTCCTCCAAAATAATCTTTCTCAATCTTGCATCATCAGGAACACACAATCTATCTTTGAACCAAAGCCTGCCATCACTTCTCACGTGAAAATCTCTACTCTCTCTTTTTTGGCATTCTAACACAACTTTCTGAATTTTCTCATCAGCCAATTGAACCTCCCTCATCTGATCCAACAACACTGGTCTCAATTGCAACTGAGCTAACAAAGCACCATCATCACAAAGCTCAAAATTAGCATGCAGCGCTCTCAACTCAACAAGCAACGAGAGCGAATAAACAGTCAAACCTGCTAAAGACTTCTGACTCAATGCATCAACAACAACATTCGCCTTACCAGGATGATAATCAATCAAACAGTTGTAGTCTTTGATCAACTCCAACCACCGTCTTTGCCGAAGATTCAGCTCTCTCTGAACACCCAAATATTTCAAACTCTTATGATCCGTATAGATAAAACACTTCTCCCCATACAAGTAGTGTCGCCAAATCTTCAAAGCAAAAACTATAGCTGCCAATTCCAAATCATGCGTCAAATAATTCAACTCATGCGGCTTCAACTGCAGAGAAGCATAAGCTATAACTCTACCCTCCTGCATCAAAACACAACCTAAACCATTATGTGAAGCATCACTGTAAATCACATATGGTTTATCTTCTATAGGCAAAGTAAGAACAGGAGCTTGAGTCAACATCTCCTTCAACTGCTCAAAGCTTGCTTGACACTGATCTGTCCACACAAATCTAACTCCTTTCCGAAGTAATCTGGTGAGTGGAGTAGCTATTAAAGAAAAACTCTTCATAAACTGTCGATAATAGCCTGTCAAACCCAGAAAACTTCTAACTTCAGTCACAGACTTCAGTGGACTCCAATTCAAAATAGCCTCAACTTTACTCGAATCAACTCTTATACCATCTGCTGACACTATATGACCGAGTAAAGTCACTTGATCAAGCCAAAACTCACACTTCGACAGCTTAGCATATAATTGCTTCTCTCTCAAGGTCTACAACACAATCCGCAAATGCTTGTCATGCACCTCCTTATTATGCAAATATACCAAAATATCATCAATAAAGACCACCACAAACTGATCCAGATAGGGTCTAAACACCCTATTAATCAAATCCATAAAAGCTGCAGGTGCATTCGTCAACCCAAAAGGCATCACCAAGAATTCATAATGCCCATACCTTGTGGGGAAAGCTGTCTTAGGAACATCTTGAGCTCTAACCCTCAACTGATGGTACCCTAATCTCATATCAATCTTGGAAAACACTGCTGCTCCCTTCAACTGATCGAAGAGATCATCAATCTGAGGCAAAGGATACTTATTCTCAATAGTCACCTTATTCAATTGCCTATAATCGATGTATAACCTCAAAGTACCATCTTTCTTTTTCACAAATAAAACAGGTGCTCCCCACGGAGACAAACTAGGGCGAACAAACCATATATCCAATAACTCCTGCAACTACACCTTCAACTCTCTCAACTCAACAGGTGCCATTCGATATGGAGTAACAGAGATGGGAGTGGTACCAGGCAACAAATCGATACCAAACTCAACCTCTCTCTCAGGGGGGTAACCCTGGCAACTCCTCAGGAAACACATCTGGGAATTTCACAACTGTGGGTATACTATCAAGTTGAGAACCCACTACTCTGGTATCCACAACATGAGCAAGATAAGCATCACACCCTTTTCTAATCAACTTCCTAGCTGCAACAGCTGAAACAAACAAGGATGCAAGTTGTCTCTGCTCACTGGATACCATCACACTTCTACAATCACCGGTTTTCAGGGTAACACACTTCTTTTGACAGTCTACCATAGCTCCATGCTTAGACAACCAATCCATGCCTAAGATCAAATCATATTCCTTAAAAGGCATTTCAATCAAATCACCCAAAAACTCCTCACCTTGCACCAGAACTGAACTATCACGATGCACCTTACTCACCACAACACTATGTCCTAAAGGATTTGTCACCAAGACATCAAATCCTAAGGACTCAGAATGCAATTCAGATACAGGCAAGATAGATGCACTTATGTATGAATGAGTAGATTCTGGATTAATCAAAGCAAGAACTGAAATACCAAATAAAGAAAATGTACCCGCAATAACTGCTGAAGCATCCGGCTGCCTCTGCATCACATACACTCGCTGAGAAGACCCAGCCTTATCTGGCCTACCGCCTCCGGGTTTAGAACCTCCTCTCTGACTGATCCCAGGTCAACCACTTCTACTGAAACCTCTGCCCCTCGACCTCCTCTGCTAACACTAGGTTGAGAAGCTGCAGTATCAGTCTGTCTATCCTCCTGTAGCTTAGGGCAATCTTTGATGAAGTGAGCTGGTGACCCACATCTAAAACATGCTCCTGATCCACCCGTCTTCCAACAACCACCCCCATGTGCCCTACCACAATGAACACATGTAAGTGGAATAGATCTCTGAACCATTGGAGTCGGAGCACTAGCTACAGAAACTGTAGGTCTCGATCTCTGCCTCTGATACTAAACTGACCTACCTGACTGCCTCAAGCTCCTACTGACTCTCGAAACAAAACTTCCTCGGCCTCTCTTCATAGATGAAGACCCTGCCTCAAACTGGGGTCTCCTAACTCTAGTCTCCTCTTCAGTAGCTGCTGCTGCAATACCCTGGGCTCTCTCAACACTTCTAGCTGATGCAACCAATTGAGAAAAATCTTGGTACCAAGAACCAGCAACAATACACATAATAGAGGGCCTCAACCCCTCCTCAAATCTCCTACACTGGTCAATCTCATATGAAATAATCCCACCGGCATAGTGACTCAACCGGATATACTCAATCTCATACTCTGTCACTATCCGATTCTCCTGTCTTAGATTTAGGAATTCCATTTTCTTAGCATCCTTATACTCCCTCGAAGTATATTTCTGCTCAAACTCTCGCAGAAAATCACCATAAGACAAAGTCGGTGGATCATCCATGGCATGTGAAATTGTCTTCCACCAATCATAAGCATCTTTCTGCAATAAGGAGCTAGCATAATCAAATTTCTCTCAGGAGTGGCTTGCAACTGAATAAATACACTCTTCACTCTATCCAACCACTGTTTAGCTACTGCAGGATCTATAGTGCCAAAGAAATCCTCAGCCCCATACTTTCTCAATTTATCATACTGCCTCACCGGCACTTATGCTGTGGTGACGGTGGCAGCTGATGCACCGGAGCTTGCCTCAACAATTCTACAACATGCCGTAACCAAACCGGTAGAACCTCATCAGTAGCTAGTCTCTCTCGCACAGGAGCAGGAGCCTCTCCAGCTCTCTCAATCCTAGCTCCAACTCTACCCTCTTCAGGAGCTACACTCTCAGCACTACCTTCTATGGACTGACGTGACTGAGACGCCATCACTACCTATATTTGCAAACATAGCAGAATATACCTCATCAAAGATCAGAGACTGCCAATGCCAAAGCATGTATCTTATCCAAAAACCATATTTTTAAATCAAAATTTTCTTTTTCTTACAATTGACCTAGGTTGAGAATCTCAAACCTAGGCTCTGATACCAAAATAGATGTAACACCCCTATACCCCATATACGCACACTACACCTTACTACATCTGTAATATACGTATACCGGATACGAGAGTGCCATGTTTTATATTAAACAACCCAATCTTTCAATTTAACAACAATATAAGAAAACTTAAAACATTCAAATTATATTATAATATATATATATATTTAAATTATAGAACATAATAGATAAAAATATTTATTTATTACTCAGCGAAAAATGTAGCGTATTTACATATATATATATACATCAAAATCAATGTTTACAAAACATAAAGTTTATACATGTTTGGCAGCTCGTCTCTGATCTTTAAGCCCACAATCAACACTTCAGAGTCTAGACTCGACTCGGTCTAGATGAACTCTCCGGTTCTACCCTGTCACCTGCGCGACGAACCACAATCGCGCTAAGTCATAGGCTTAGTGGTACAAATCACAATAACAATATGCTTTAATGTAATGCTAATGTCACACATTCATATTTAATAAACAATACATAAGAATATCATATTTCAAAACCTTACATTAAATCTTATAATTCATATATTTCATCATTTATGATTCACATTTAAACAAAGACAAGCATGGGCCCAAAAGAAACTAATATGCCATTCAACTTTTAGAGTTAATGTTTTGGTTTAAATATCACACTTATCATTATCCCAACTAGGCTTCAAGGATTAGGCCCAACCAAGCTTCAAGGGGAGCAAAGCATGCTAAGCATCAACCCAACTTGGCTTCAAGAACCAAACCCAACCTAGCTTCAAGGGTTGTAACATCTCAACTAGGCTTCAAGGATTAGACCCAACCAAGCTTCAAGGGGAGTTAAGCATGCTAAACTTCAACCCAACTTGGCTTCAAGAATCAAGCCCAACCCAGCTTCAAGAGATTGTTACTATTAGGCATGCCACCAACAACAAAACTCTAAAAAGTTAATAACACATTAAACACACAATTCTTTTATTATTTCATTATAAATTCCATTCGCGTTTCCTCATAATCATTTAGGCAACCATGCCCCAATTATTTCATTTGCATCATTATAGCCAACAACAATGGCATCACATCTCATCATTAAGGTATACACAACCAATTGCATTGGATATACATTTTGAATGATCATCATATCTTTCACATTATGCAAATCATAATATTAATCAAATGTATCAACAATGTAATAGATTACTTAACACATTTACAACCAAATGTGTTAAGTCCCAATGTCATGTAAATGTATGCAATAACGTAGGGTTTGTACTTACCTCAAGAGCAACTCACACAACACCAAACTCCTCTTCCAAGAATCCTTCAACACTAGGATTAGAGCAACTTAACTCTCTTCAAAACCTAATCCAAAAGTGATCATACACACTCACTTAGAGATACACATGAGATAATATGGATAAGAACCAACTAGGGCTAACTCTAAACATGACACGTTCAACAACACGGGCGTGTCCCTAACCGTGCCCTAAACTCACAACACAGAAGTTTTGACACGCTCAGTGACATGGGCGTGTCACTGGCCGTGTCAATCCTCCCTCAACACAGTAGCTATGACACGCTCAGTGACATGGGCGTGTCACTGGCCGTGACAATAATACTAGGACACAGAAGCTGTGACACGCTCAGTGACATGGGCGTGTCACTGGTCGTGTCACCCATCCAGAAAACAGAACCATTGACACGCCTAAAGACCTGGCCGTGCTCATGGGAGTGTCAGGCCAAAAATCCTGATTCCGGAAACAACAACAACACATCCAACAAACCTCTTATTTCCACCATTATCCACTTCAAACAAACTTAACTAAATACACACATAAACCAATATAACTTGCAAAAACACTAAAACAACTCAATACATACATCAAACCCCAATTCACAACCACCACATACACACAATTCAAACACAACACTTACTCTTCCAACACCAAACCTAACTCCTTCTCTTCAATCCAACCCCAAAATCAAAATCAATTAAACCAAAAACTCTCAAACACCCCACAATCAAACATACTCATACCATCAACACTCAACCATCAAACTCAAATACAACTTAAAAGAAAACTAAGGAATCAAGTGGAAACTTACCAAAAATGATGAAACTTCTTAGATTTCCAACTTGATCACTTGAAACATCCTTCAATCATGAGCTTGGAAAATCAAAAACTCTCTTCCTCTCTTGCTATTGTGATACCCGGCCAACAACAAAGAAAGAAGAAGAAGAATGAATGAATGAATGGCAAAGTCAACCACTTCTTCTCTTTAAACCTCCACCAAGCAATTAAATATTAAAATAATCAAATATCTTCATCCACTCACTAATTCAATTTTTCATTTAATTAATTTAATTAATTTAAAATAATTAATTAATCTTCTTTGACTTTCATTTCTTTGACTTGTATATGTTGTATATATCACTATATATACAACATATACACTCTTCCCTTACCTCATTTCTCTTTCCATTTAAACATATACATTTAATCCAAATATAACAATAATTATTCCAAAACTTTTAGGGTATACTTTGGGATATTACACTTATACCCTATATACATACAATACATATTTTCAGCATATGTAAAATACGCATATACAGTACAAAAATGTCACAAATCGATTTAATAAAAAAAAATTACACATTTCTGTTTTAAAATTTTAAATACTAAATATATATAATTAGATAGTATATAAATATTCTTTACTTGTTATAGTAATCCAAAATAACATTTTATAAGAAAGTCTCTGGAAAAAAAAATTCGCCAGAGTTTTGTCAGTAATTTGGACGTTTCCAAAATTCAACAAGACACAACCTGCATAAAATAAACACTCCAAATAAAATCAATTCACCAATTCACTAATACTTCTCAATTTCTGCATATTTTCTCAAAATACTTATATATAGGTATATATATCAACATTACACATAAAATTCCATCTTAAACAAAATTATTCAAATCATTCTTTACAATTTACAATATACACTTCAAAAATATATCATAACATACATAATATCAAAATATACTATAATATCAAAATTGTACATGCTGGAAACTTGCTCTAATCTTGATGTACCCAAAACAACTCTTCAAGCTCAATAAATACAACTCTAGACCCGACCAGGTCTAGTAGAACTCTCCGACTCTACTAAAATGTCCATGACACCTACGCGACGAATTACAATCGTGCTAAGCCGAAGCCTAGTGGTGCAAACTTTGATAATAACAATAAAACTCAATGCAATGCCAATGCACAATGCATATAAATGTCACATCATTCTACTTTTTTATTTTTTTCAAATATTTCATAATCACAACTCATAGCATTATATTGCTTCATTGTATCACAATTCATAATTCACATTAAAGCAAAGACAAGCATGGGCCCAAAAAGGTTCTAATATGCTATTCAAATTTTAGAGTTACTGCTTTGGTATATAATGACACCATGTGTCTAGCCCCATAGGCAATATATCCATGGATAATGTAACAGCCCCAGTCTCTTGGACCTCAACCCGGCTATACCCTTAGGCCCCAGTATCTTGGTCCTCAACCCGGCTAGACTGCTACAGTTTTTGAGGCTTACAACCCAGTCTTTTCACCCTAAAAACATCATATTTATCAGCTGGCCTGGCTTACGACCCAGTCTTTTCACCGTTCCAGCTTTTAGCCCCTAGGCAATCATAGGCATGCCGCCAAACCCAGAACTCTGAAAATTGAATAACATACTAGGCACACAATTTATTCATATTTCTCATTATCAAGCTCTTTCATAATTCCTTTATCAAAACTTTTCTCATTTTCTCATGATCAAACTAGGCACATTGCCTTATTATATCATCTTTTTTGTCATTTTTTTTTTCATTTATTTATTTTTCTCATTATTAATCTCTTTCTCATTGTCACATATTCAATCTAGGCACATTGCCTTATTTTCACATTTTTTTTCTCATTTTTCACATCTTTCTCCTTTTTCTCACTTTTCTCACTTTTCTCATTTTTATCAATATCAATTCATTTCATTATTCTACATATCTCATTTTTGCATTCATAACACATTACCCAATTACTTTGGGTATTTTCACATAATATACATATTTCACATTCTACACAATTTAGCCATTATCAATGGCTTTTCACAATGCATTTAACACATATATGGCATTACAAATGTCATAACACATTATTCATACTCAATCAATGAACCCAATAACTTAATACATTTTCCAACCAAAATGTGTTAAGCCCAAATGTAATGCAAATATAAACAATATATTCAAAGTTTGTACTTACCTCCACTAGCAACCCAAAGCAAGCTTAACACAACCTCCAATCCTATCCTTCCAACTTGCCCTTCACCACTTGGATGAAGCAAATCAACCTCCCTCAATGCCTATACCAAATGTGATCATACATAATCATTTAATATCACATTCTAAGGTATTCTCAACATCAAACTATAATTACATATCACTCTAAACCAAATCTCAAAATTAAGCTTAACCTCACTTTAACTTTGAAAAACCATATCAAGCCATTTAAATTAGTGTTTTAAGTTTATTAATATCATTAGAAACATGTTTTAGCATGTTTAAACCAATTATATTAATTAATCACATGCTTATGTCCAAAACCATAAAATGGCATAACCTTCACCATTGAAGGATCCCCACTCCAAATCAATCCAGTTATCATTTTAATCTTATTTTCACCACTTATATCATTAAATAACATGATTTAAGCATTAAAATCAAATAATTAATCATTCTTCGAAAATTCACTTTTCCAAAACCCTAAATCAATACTACCATTTTCAAACTCCAGCTAAATACAGCCAAATCTAATATTTGACTTTAAAATACTTGTTTATGAATCAAAACAACACATTTGGAACCAATTTACACAATTAAAGCTCATGTTTCCCCAAACCCAAAAGTTCCATAACTCTAAATTCTCTCTCTTCACCAAACTCAACTTAAATTCAATCATTTATTCAATCTAACCTTAAAATTATTAATAACCAATCAAAACAACTTCATTCATATGCAATTAAGCAATTAAATCATGCTACTATAAAATTTCAAAATTTACATAACACACTTTTCCATAGAATTTGAAAATTTGGTAAGAAAACTTACCAATTGATGAAGAAACTTCTAAAACTCCACTTGAATCCTTAAAATCTCTTCAATTCTTAGTGCTTGGAAGAAGAAAAACTTCTCTTACTCTCCCATGGTGATTTCGGCCAAGAAGATGAAGAAGAAGAAGAAGACTTTATTTTTTATTTCTCTTTCCTTTCACCCTTTAATTTTAAACCATATATATATATAATTATTTTAATATATTTTTAATTAATTAATTAATTATTTATTATTTAATTAAAACCCCAAAATATTATCTTCCATCCAAAATTATTTATTTTTGAATTATTTTATTAATTTTAAATTTCTATGATTTAATTATCAAAATACCTTTTTACTTTGACTTTTCTTTTAAAAAGTGTTGACTTTTATATGTTGTATATATTTTACATATATATCACATATATGTTCCACTTTTTCATTTAAAACCCCTTCATTTTTCATTTAAAACCATTAATTTAATTTATTAAATTATAATTTATTTTATCAAAATTTCAAAAATTAGAACTTTTTAAAAATTTGAGATATTACACATATGGACAAGTAATGTGTATCTTATATACACATCAAATGTACCTTATATGTGTATTGAATATTAAATATGTAATGTATTAATCCAACATATACAATTAATATACCATATATATATGTTATATATACTCTAGATATATATATATTGAGTATATACAATTTTATATATCCAAAATCACGAATGTTACAGGATAGCTATCGCTTTTGCCACTTTTAGGTTTTTAAGTTAATGAATTATGCGGTCGCTCACGTTGGTGGTGCGATCGTACATCTGCCTCGTGTCCTGACTTCATCACACGCTGAGATCGCTAGCTTCTTTGTAAGTTTTGTTGATTTAGCTTAATATGTTATGCGATCAATCAATTGGCTCAGGCGGTCATATAAACATCTCGCATTCCAACTTCACTGCACGCTAAGGCTGCTCGGTGTACTCAAGCAGTCGCACAAACCCTAATACGTGATGCTTACAAAAAAAAACTTGATTGAACTCATTAGTACTTATTAATTTGATTGTCAATTATCAAAATAGAGTTTAATTGTCCAACATTTTCTCTATCCTTTTGTCTTTTTTTTTATATATATCTTAAGTTTTAGGTTTTATATTTCAAACTTATCTTGTCTCTTTAAGACAAATTTATGGATAAATTGCAATGATCACACATTTACTTTTTGATATACTTTTGTTTTGAATATTAGTGAAAAACTTAGTTTCTCTTACATCTCTATGTCTCTCTTTATGCTTTTCTTTATTTGTGTTTTTCCATTTTCAATAGGGGAGAAAAAGATAAGAATTGAAATTGAACTTAATTGTATGATTGCATGAAAAAGGGGGACCAAAAAATAATATTGAGAAGGGGGGGGGGAACAAAATGATATTCTTTATTTAAATGTGGTTATTTTTTTTTATTTCAATTTGATTTTCAAAGTCAAAAAGTGGGAGATTGTTAGCCAAATCCTTGGCATATAAACCCTAGTTTGATCTTTAGCTACCAAATTGAAGAGCTTTAACATTTGCAACAAGTATTTTTGCCTTAAGACTTAGGATTTTTCAAGTTATCTGAAGAATAGAAATGTCGCAATCATCCCATAGGCAGGGCGACCATGCCAAAACTTTCAAGAGTAATAATTTTACATAGTATGGTTTACGGTCACAGGACCAACTGCAATACTTAATGGTGCGACCGTGGCATGTTAAAAGTGACTGTCTCTTAAGAGTGAAAACTTACTTGAGTCAGAGAAGTTCACAATCAAAGGCATGGCAATATCTTAAGACTGCTGGAGCTATCTAGCAACGACCCCTTAGAAATCTTGACTATGAGAAGGCTGAAGGTAAAATCCATGGAATGGCCGAAGAATCTCAGCACTAAAGTCACCCAAACACCATAATCTCCAAGCAGTGCAGCCACGCCATTCAAATAGTCAAAATTATTTACTGGTATTTTGGCTACCCAATGAGAAAGAGAGATGTGGAAAGAAGATTTCTGAAGAAAAGTCAACTCAGAGTTCTCACAACTATGATGGAGGAATCTTGACTGCAAAAATCATATATGGTGGCGGGGGAATGGTTCCTGCCAACTTGTCAATGCCATATACACTAGTTGTTGGATTTAGCCAATAGACATAGTAGCAATCTTGTGATTGTGCCAATGTCAAATCTCATCATCAAAACCAATCTTGCAATTTTGACACAAGTTGGGCGACTACTAGAGCTCTCTGACAACATTCAATGTAAGAGATTTTGGTTGGTGAAGTCTTGATCTTCTAGCATTCAACTCCAATGACTTTATGAATTGAAGATGGCTATAAATACTTCACCAACTTCATTTATTAGTACTTTTGAGCATATTTTAGCCAAAACTCTTGCACTTTGAATTCTTGATTTGTCTTATAACTATTTTCATTTATTGTTCTTGAGCGTTTAGGTGTGAGCACTATAAAACACCTTGGTAAGTTTGGTGTGAGTTTGAAAAGTATTAGGTTATAGAGTTAACCTTGGAAAAAACTCTTATAAGGGTTGTGAGAATAGCATAAACCTTATAAAGTTTGGTGTGAGCTTAATAAAATACCAAACTAGGGTTAAGCTTATAAAAACCTAAGTATAGTGAAAAATACTCAACTAGTTTGTTGAGGAGTGGGACGTAGAATTGTTAAATTTGAACAACTATAAATTGCTTATGTCGATTTCTCTTATCCCTAACTCTTTAATCTTCCAAGTAATTTTTAATCTGTCCTAAATTCACCAAAGGAACTAATCACGCCCTCTTTTAATAGCCAACAAGGGATAACACTTGAGTCCTACAAGAATTTAGTTGAAGAAAAGACAATACTAACAAAATATAGAAGAATGAAGTGATGTAAAATTCAAAGAAAAAGAATATATTAAAACATGATATGGAAATTGAAGTAATTATAAGGGTTTTGCTTAATACACTAAATTAATGAAAACTATAATTTTGCTAATGGAAACTGCCAAGGAAATTAAATTTTGAGATTATAAGATTTTTTTACTAAGCTTCTGGTGTTGATGGAGTTTATAGATGTCCATTCATTTTTTGTTTTTCAAATTTATAGCTTAGTAAACAACTGCTTCCTTGAGTTTCTCTCCAATACTACCACTTCTCATCTTTTCTCTCAACCTTGTCACCACGTTTGAAAATCTTGAGAGATATAAAATCTCAATGTTATCTTGTACTCCCTTGGATGCGGAAAAATCCCATTGAATTATTGTATTGAATGAAATTTTAGAGAACTAAATTGAAATTGGAGAATTATTATAATCATTGGATGCAATCCAAAAAAACTAGCAAAACCCTAAGTGATGGACTTGGAGAAATGGACTTTATAGAAGTTGATCCAAACTACTATAAAAACAAACTAAATAATTTCTACACTTATACATATATCGCATTTAAATTGATAATATATTGATAATAAAGATTACTCTCGATGGGCTCTAGACTTGTGGATGGTGAAAATATAAAGAAGATGTTGTATATTCAAGTCTAGGTCCAAAAAGAGAGTCAATAGGGATGAGTATGAAGATGGTGGTCATATCCTGTAACACCCCTTCCCGACCTACATGTGTAAGCTGAGTAGAGGCGCCACACTAACCTAATGTTGCTACCAATTTTACTTAGTCAAATTTTAGTTCCAATTTTAATAGAAATTTTGCCATAGTTTCGCCTAAAAATTGAGTCCCAAGTGTCGACAAAACTAGTTTTTTTTTAAAACATTTTACACAAACCAATGCAAACAAAATCATTCTCAGTACACTTCCAATAAATCCCCCTTATACCCTCAACTACAACCTGCAAAAAGAATTTGTAACACCCCCATATCCAATGCCCACACACTACAACCACAACAATGTAGCATAAGTGCATCAAACATAGGGATGCTACGGTTTTCTTAACATTCAAAACACTTTAAACTTGATACAATACCCTTATCATTATACATTATAGAAAAGTAGGTCATTTACTTATAAAACAAAACATATTAGTTATATATATATATATACATTTAAATATTACACAGCGGAAGTTATAAAATATGTACATATTTACAAACACTTGAGTACATATTTAAAAATATCCATATTTTTACATTATAATCATTACTTTACAAAATATAAAGAAGTATACATGATTGGCAATTCTCTTCTGATCTTTAAGTTCCCAAAATCAACTCTTCAAGGTCTACTCTCACTTGGTCTTGATGAACTCTCGGGTTCGACTCTATCAGCTCTATTACCTGCGCGATTAAACACTATCGCGCTAAGCCAAGGGCTTAGTAAGATAATTCATGCTAAAATGCAATGTCACAAATTAATTACATATATCAATCAAAAGCATATTATTTATTCAATATGTTGCTTTGTTCAATGTCACATCAATATTCATATAAGAGCACCATTCATTATACTCATTTAAATTTATCATTATAGCCAACAACTATGACTTTATATACGTACCCTTTCCCAACCAGGTCGGTTGCCCTCCAATCCCAAGGGTCCGCAGGAGGCAAATATGCACGTATAACATTATCAATAACATACCTTTCCCCATCCAGGTCGGTTGTCCAAGTTCGGTTGCCCATTCCAATGGGTCCGCATGGTTCCGCAGGAGGCAAATAGGTACGTATAATACTGACTATATCGAACCTTCCTCCTACCAGATCGGTAGTCCAAGATCGGTTGCCCAACCCACTGGGTCCGCATGGTTCCGCAGGAGACGGATAGGTCCGTTCATTAAACTTATCAATACTTTTTTTCAATTCATTTCTTTTTCACAAGCAAGTTAAGCAATCATGCCTCAACATCTCACATTACAACAAAACCATTTTCTCATAACATCATATCATTCCCACTTCATTTCATCATTATATACAATATTCATTACATTATCTAAACACTCACATTATTATTCAATCCTATCATCAATGCATGCTTCAATCATATTTCATTTGAATCACTATAACATCTTTGGTATAACATTTCAATGTGCATTACTCATGAAACACATTACCATTCACAATGCATAACTTAACATTATTCAATCTCAACAATGCAATTAGGACAATTCAACCTCTTCACAACCTAATCCAAAAGGAATATTAGCAAAATGACCATATGAATAGTACATTCTGGTTTTAGATTCCATTTTATTCTTATTTTGAAACATTGTATAAAATAATCTACTTGACTAAAAATTCTAAAATTTTTACAGAATTTAGTTTTGTATCTTAAAATCATTCCTTCAAAAATTTCAGATCAAACTGAACACAAAATCTTGGTCAAATAGTTCACCTAACCAGACTGCCCCAATTGCCCTGCATCCTGGCAGCAGTTCTGAACTTTGTGAATTTCATAAATCAAATTCAATCAACGTGGTTCCAAATTATTTTACTCAAATACTAGACTCACTAAGCAACAACATATCCAAAATTCAATTGAATATGATTTTTCTACATTTTATTAAAACTCCCGAAATAGAGCTGTCTCAGTTAAGGTACCTGCTGGAACAGGTCTAATAAAAATAATCTTTCTAAACTCATAACCTATCCAAAATCGAATCAACATATTTTTCAGTCATTCTAGACACATAGAGGCACAACATATCAAAAATTCACTTCAAGAACATTTTTCTATAATTAATTAAAAATCATACAAATCACAGCCTTTACTAATTGTAAAACAGAAACAATTTCACTAAACACAACTCTTACTCTTCCATCACCAACACCAACCCAACTTCTCATCTATCAAGCAAAATCAATACTTAAAATCACACCATAAGCAACTTAATCATACCATCATCAAATCACAACTCAACTCAAGCATAACTTCAAAAATAACAAGAGTAAACAAGAGCAAACTTACAAAATAATGAAATTCCTTGAAACTCCAACTTGTAACTTTGAAAACTTCCTTCACTTTGAACTTGAAATCATCAAAACCATCACTTGTTCTCTTGCTCTCTTCTCTCTTTGATGAGCCGGCCACACAACAACAAGAAGAAGAAGAAATGATGAAGAAACACAAAGTCAATAGGCATTAAATACCCATCCAAAAGAAAATTACTATAATACCCTCATCCATTTAACTAAGCTTTTGTCATATCTATACCCATTTAAGTAATTCACAACCAACACAAAAATATCCTCTTTCCTTGACTTTCCATTTTGACCACTTTATATGTTATATATATCACCATATAAGCAACATATACAATTATCTCTAAACCCTCTTTTCTTTCCCAACCACCATACAAAAACATTCTCTTCCCATTTCTCAATTCAAACCAACAACAACAACAACAAAACTTCTAGGGCATGCATAGGGATATTACAATTCTCCCCCTCTAAAAAGAAAATTTCGTCCTCGAAATTACCTGATATCAAAGCTGAAACAACTGCAGATATTGCTCTCGCATGGATTGTTCACTCTCCCAAGTCGCTTCTTCTTTTGCATGATTCTTCCAAAGAATCTTCACCAATGGCACTTGCTTGTTTCTCAATTCTTTCACATCATGTGCCAAGATAGCAACTGGTTCCTCTTCAAATGTCAAATCTGGGCTCACTTTGATAGACTCAAATGGCAACACATGAGATGGATCCGATCTATATCTCCTCAACATAGAAACATGGAATACATTATGAATACGATCCAACTCAGGTGACAAAGCAAGCCGATACGCCACTGGCCCAACTCTTTCTAATACTTCATACGGCCCAATGAAACGAGGACTCAATTTTCCTTTCCGACCGAACCTCAAAATCTTCTTCCAAGGAGACACTTTCAGAAATACCTTATCTCCAACATTAAACTCTATATCTCTTCTTTTCAGATCTGCATAAGATTTCTGTCGGTCTGAAGCTGCTTTTAACCTGCCTCGAATCAACTTTACTTTTTCTTCAGTTTCTTGAATCAAATCAGGACCAATCAACTTATTATCTCCAAGCTCATTCCAACAAAGAGGTGTCCTACACCGTCTGCCATACAATGCTTCAAACGGTGCCATACCAATGCTGGATTGGTGACTGTTGTTGTATACAAACTCCACAAGAGGTAAAAATCTATCCCAACTTCCAATGAAATCAATGACACAGCTTCTCAACATGTCTTCAAGAATCTGTATCACCCTCTCTGACTGTCCATCCGTCTGTGGATGAAAAGCAGTGCTGAAGTGCAGTCGAGAACCTAAAGCACTATGCAAACTCTTCCAAAATCTGGAAGTAAACCTGGGATCTCGATCAGACACTAAAGAAGTTGGAACACCATGCAGTTTCACAATCTCATGGATATACAGCTCAGCCAATCTCTCCAAAGAGTAATCCATTCGAACCGGAAGGAAATGAGCTGTCTTAGTCAATCTATCCACAATCACCCATATAGCATCATGCTTCTTTTGTGTCAATGGCAAACCAGACACAAAATCCATTGTCACTCTTTCCCACTTCCATTCTGGCACTGACAATGGTTGAAGCAACCCGGTTGGAACTTGATGCTCTGCTTTAACCTTCTGACAAGTGAGACATTTCGACACAAAATCTGCAATGTCTCTCTTCAAACCAATCCACCAATAATGCTGTCTCAAATCATGATACATCTTCGTATTACCCGGATACATAGCAAACACTGACTGATGTGCTTCTTCTAAAATGACTCTTTTCAATTCAGCATCATCGGGTACACACAATCGGTTTTTAAACCAGAGACTCCCATCGTCTTTCACAACAAAATCTCTTATCTTCCCATTCTTACAATCTGAAATAATCTTCTGAATCTTCTTATCGGCCAACTGAGCTTCTTTGATCTGATCTAACAAAATCGGCTTCAATTGCAACTGTGCCAATAATGCACCATCAACACAAGGTACAAAACTGGCATGCAATGCTCTCAACTCAACAAGCAACGAGAGCGAGTAAACTTTTAAACCAGCTAAAGACTTCCGACTCAAGGCATCAGCAACAACATTTGCTTTACCTGGATGATAGTCAATCAAGCAGTCGTAGTCTTTAATCAATTCTAACCATCTCCTCTGACGAAGATTGAGTTCTTTCTGGACACCCAAATACTTCAAACTCTTGTGATCAGTGTAGATGAAACATTTCTCCCCAAACAGATAGTGGCGCCAAATCTTCAATGCAAACACAATGGCAGCCAATTCCAAATCATGGGTCGGATAGTTAAGCTCATGTGGTTTCAACTGTCGAGATGCATAAGCTATAACTTTCCCTTCCTGCATCAATACACACCCCAAACCTCTATGTGAAGCATCACTGTAGATCACATATGGTTTGCCTTCAACAGGTAAAGTAAGAACAGGCGCTTGAGTCAACAACTCTCTCAACTGCTCAAAACTAGCCTGACACTGATCTGTCCACACAAATCTCACTCCCTTTCGAAGTAATCTGGTGAGTGGAGTAGCTATCAATGAAAACCCTTTCACAAACCGTCGGTAATAGCCTGCAAAACCCAGAAAACTTCTAATCTCTGTCACAGACTTGGGTGGACTCCAATTCAGAATAGCTTCAACTTTACTTGGATCAACTCTAATGACTTCCGCTGAAACAATATGTCCGAGAAAAGCAACTTGATCCAACCAGAACTCACACTTCGACAATTTGGCAAATAACTGCTTCTCTCTCAAAATCTGCAACACAATCCGCAGATGCATATCATGTTCCTCTTCATTCCGCGAATACACTAGTATATCATCAATGAAGACCACTACAAACTGATCCAAATAGGGCCTAAACACCCTATTCATCAAATCCATAAAAGCTGCAGGTGCATTCGTTAGACCAAAAGGCATAACTAGAAATTCATAATGCCCATACCTGGTCCGAAAGGCGGTCTTCGGAACATCCTCAGCTCTGACTCTCAGCTGATGGTACCCAGATCTCAAATCAATTTTAGAAAACACAGCTGCACCTTTCAATTGATCAAAGAGATCATCGATTCTAGGCAAAGGATATTTATTTTTAATAGTCACCTTGTTCAATTGCCTATAATCGATACACAACCTCATAGTACCATCTTTCTTCTTCACAAATAGCACAGGAGCTCCCCAAGGAGAAACACTGGGGTGAATAAATCCTTTGTCCAACAACTCCTGTAATTGCACTTTCAACTCCCTCAATTCTGCTGGTGCCATTCTGTAAGGAGTAATAGAGATAGGAGTGGTACCAGGCAACAATTCAATACCAAACTCCACCTCTCTCTCAGGAGGCAATCCTGGCAACTCCTCTAGAAAAACATCAAGGAACTCTGCAACTGTGGCAATACTATCAATGGAAGAACCCTTCACTCTAGTATCTACCACATGAGCAAGATAGGCTTCACACCCCTTTCTAATCAACCTCCTGGCTGTAACAGCTGAAACAAATAAGGAGGCTAGCTGTTCCTGCTCATTAGATACTATCACCTCTCTACCATCACTCGTTCTCAAAGAAACAATTTTCTTTTTACAATCCACCATAGCTCCATGTCGAGATAGCCAATCCATACCTAAAATCACGTCATATTCCTTAAATGGCATCTCAATCAAATCCCCAAGGAACTCCTCACCCTGCACCACTACTGCACTATCTCTATGCACCTTACTCACAACCACACTATGCCCTAACGGATTTGTCACCAACACATCAAATCCTAGGGACTCAGCATGCACATCAAATACAGGCAAAACAGATGCACTAATATATGAATGCGTGGAACCCGGATCAATCAAAGCAAGTACTGGAGTATTAAATAAAGAAAAAGTACCAGCTATGACTGCCGATGTATCTGGCTGCCTCTGCATAACATACATCCTCTGGGAAGATCCAACCTCCTCTGGTCTACCCTCCCTGGATGTAGCACCTCCTTTAGCACTGAATCCTGGTCTACCTCCCCGGCTGGCACCTCTGCCTCCTCTGCCTCCCCTCACACTAGCTCGAGAAGCAGCAGAATCAACTGGGATCTGCTCTTGCCTCTCAGGACCGTCTCTCACAAAGTGGTCAGGTGATCCACACCTGAAGCATACAGCTGGTCCACCACTCTTCCAACAAACACCTCTATGATAACCCCCACACTGAGCACATCTAGGTGGAGCGGATCTCTGAGTCATAGGGATCGGAGCACTTGCCACTGAAGCTGCAGGTCTAAATCTCTGTCTCTGGAACTGCACAGACCTACCAGCTGGTCTCTGGCTCCTACTACTCCGAGGAACAAAACTTCCTTTACCCCTCTTCGTAGAGGAAGACCCTGCCTCGAACTGGGGCCTTCTAACCCTAACCTCTTCTTCTGAAGCAGCTGCAATAACTTGAGCTCGCTCTACACTTCGAGCTGCTGTCACAAGCTGTGAGAAATCCTGATATCTGGATCCAGCCACTAAGCACATGATCGAGGGCCTCAATCCCTTCACAAACCTCCTGCATCTATCAATCTCATCAGCAATGATACCCCCAGCATACTGACTCAGTCGAATAAACTCAACTTCATACTCAGTTACGGTCCGATGATCTTGCTTCAAATCTAGAAACTCTCTTTTCTTCCCATCTTTATACTCCCTAGGAGTATACTTCAACTCAAATTCCCTCAGAAAATCAGTGTAAGACAGTGTTGGAGGATCATCCATAGAATGGGGCACCGTCTTCCACCAATCGTAGGCGTCCTTCTGTAGCAAAGATCTTGCATAGTCAAATTTTTCCTCAGGGGTGGCTTGTAACTGAATAAAGATCCTCTGTACTTTGTCAAGCCACTGTTCTGCTACAGCTGGATCAGTAGTACCAAGGAAATCCTCCGCTCCATACTTCCTTAGTTTATCATAGTGCCTCACAGATACCAAAGGCTGAGGGGGTGGTGGCACTGGTTGCACTGGTGCTTGCCTCATAACTTCCATCATATGTCTAAACCAGGCTGGCGGAACCTCCTCTCCAGCTGGTCTACCCGACACCGAAGCAGGTGCCTCCTCAACACTATCAACTCTAGCTCCCTCAGCAGGAGCGATACTCTCGGCACTACCCTCAATCGACTGACGTGAGTGAGAATCCATCACAACCTAAGTCTGCAAACACAACATACTACATCTTATTAAAGATCAGAGGTTGCCAATCCCAAACATGTATATTATTTCAAAACCAACTTTTTAAGTAAAATATTCTTTTTATTACATTTTACCTAGGCTGAGAATCTCAAACCTAGGCTCTGATACCAAAACAATTGTAACACCCCTTCCCGACCTACATGTGCAAGCTGAGTAGAGGCGCCACACTAACCTAATGTTGCTACCAATTTTACTTAGTCAAATTTTAGTTCCAATTTTAATAGAAATTTTGCCATAGTTTCGCCTAAAAATTGAGTCCCAAGTGTCGACAAAACTAGTTTTTTTTTAAAACATTTTACACAAACCAATGCAAACAAAATCATTCTCAGTACACTTCCAATAAATCCCCCTTATACCCTCAACTACAACCTGCAAAAAGGATTTGTAACACCCCCATATCCAATGCCCACACACTACAACCACAACAATGTAGCATAAGTGCATCAAACATAGGGATGCTACGGTTTTCTTAACATTCAAAACACTTTAAACTTGATACAATACCCTTATCATTATACATTATAGAAAAGTAGGTCATTTACTTATAAAACAAAACATATTAGTTATATATATATATATATACATTTAAATATTACACAGCGGAAGTTATAAAATATGTACATATTTACAAACACTTGAGTACATATTTAAAAATATCCATATTTTTACATTATAATCATTACTTTACAAAATATAAAGAAGTATACATGATTGGCAATTCTCTTCTGATCTTTAAGTTCCCAAAATCAACTCTTCAAGGTCTACTCTCACTTGGTCTTGATGAACTCTCGGGTTCGACTCTATCAGCTCTATTACCTGCGCGATTAAACACTATCGCGCTAAGCCAAGGGCTTAGTAAGATAATTCATGCTAAAATGCAATGTCACAAATTAATTACATATATCAATCAAAAGCATATTATTTATTCAATATGTTGCTTTGTTCAATGTCACATCAATATTCATATAATAGCACCATTCATTATACTCATTTAAATTTATCATTATAGCCAACAACTATGACTTTATATACGTACCCTTTCCCAACCAGGTCGGTTGCCCTCCAATCCCAAGGGTCCGCAGGAGGCAAATATGCACGTATAACATTATCAGTAACATACCTTTCCCCATCCAGGTCGGTTGTCCAAGTTCGGTTGCCCATTCCAATGGGTCTGCATGGTTCCGCAGGAGGCAAATAGGTACGTATAATACTGACTATATCGAACCTTCCTCCTACCAGATCGGTAGTCCAAGATCGGTTGCCCAACCCACTGGGTCCGCATGGTTCCGCAGGAGACGGATAGGTCCGTTCATTAAACTTATCAATACTTTTTTTCAATTCATTTCTTTTTCACAAGCAAGTTAAGCAATCATGCCTCAACATCTCACATTACAACAAAACCATTTTCTCATAACATCATATCATTCCCACTTCATTTCATCATTATATACAATATTCATTACATTATCTAAACACTCACATTATTATTCAATCCTATCATCAATGCATGCTTCAATCATATTTCATTTGAATCACTATAACATCTTTGGTATAACATTTCAATGTGCATTACTCATGAAACACATTACCATTCACAATGCATAACTTAACATTATTCAATCTCAACAATGCAATTAGGACAATTCAACCTCTTCACAACCTAATCCAAAAGGAATATTAGCAAAATGACCATATGAATAGTACATTCTGGTTTTAGATTCCATTTTATCCTTATTTTGAAAATTTGTATAAAATAATCTACTTGACTAAAAATTCTAAAATTTTTACAGAATTTAGTTTTGTATCTTAAAATCATTCCTTTAAAATTTCAGATCAAACTGAACACAAAATCTTGGTCAAATAGTTCACCTAACCAGACTGCCCCAATTGCCCTGCATCCTGGCAGCAGTTCTGAACTTTGTGAATTTCATAAATCAAATTCAATCAACGTGGTTCCAAATTATTTTTCTCAAATACTAGACTCACTAAGCAACAACATATCCAAAATTCAATTGAATATGATTTTTCTACATTTTATTAAAACTCCCGAAATAGAGCTGTCTCAGTTAAGGTACCTGCTGGAACAGGTCTAATAAAAATAATCTTTCTAAACTCATAACCTATCCAAAATCGAATCAACATATTTTTCAGTCATTCTAGACTCATAGAGGCACAACATATCAAAAATTCACTTCAAGAACATTTTTCTATAATTAATTAAAAATCATACAAATCACAGCCTTTACTAATTGTAAAACAGAAACAATTTCACTAAACACAACTCTTACTCTTCCATCACCAACACCAACCCAACTTCTCATCTATCAAGCAAAATCAATACTTAAAATCACACCATAAGCAACTTAATCATACCATCATCAAATCAAAACTCAACTCAAGCATAACTTCAAAAATAACAAGAGTAAACAAGAGCAAACTTACAAAATAATGAAATTCCTTGAAACTCCAACTTGTAACTTTGAAAACTTCCTTCACTTTGAACTTGAAATCATCAAAACCATCACTTGTTCTCTTGCTCTCTTCTCTCTTTGATGAGCCGGCCACACAACAACAAGAAGAAGAAGAAATGATGAAGAAACACAAAGTCAATAGGATTTAAATACCCATCCAAAAGAAAATTACTATAATACCCTCATCCATTTAACTAAACTTTTGTCATATCTATACCCATTTAAGTAATTCACAACCAACACAAAAATATCCTCTTTCCTTGACTTTCCATTTTGACCACTTTATATGTTATATATATCACCATATAAGCAACATATACAATTATCTCTAAACCCTCTTTTCTTTCCCAACCACCATACAAAAACATTCTCTTCCCATTTCTCAATTCAAACCAACAACAACAACAACAAAACTTCTAGGGCATGCATAGGGATATTACAATTCTCCCCCTCTAAAAAGAAAATTTCGTCCTCGAAATTACCTGATATCAAAGCTGAAACAACTGCGGATATTGCTCTCGCATGGATTGTTCACTCTCCCAAGTCGCTTCTTCTTTTGCATGATTCTTCCAAAGAATCTTCACCAATGGCACTTGCTTGTTTCTCAATTCTTTCACATCATGTGCCAAGATAGCAATTGGTTCCTCTTCAAATGTCAAATCTGGGCTCACTTTGATAGACTCAAATGGCAACACATGAGATGGATCCGATCTATATCTCCTCAACATAGAAACATGGAATACATTATGAATACGATCCAACTCAGGTGGCAAAGCAAGCTGATACGCCACTGGCCCAACTCTTTCTAATACTTCATACGGCCCAATGAAACGAGGACTCAATTTTCCTTTCCGACCGAACCTCAAAATCTTCTTCCAAGGAGACACTTTCAGAAATACCTTATCTCCAACATTAAACTCTATATCTCTTCTTTTCAGATCTGCATAAGATTTCTGTCGGTCTGAAGCTGCTTTTAACCTCCCTCGAATCAACTTTACTTTTTCTTCAGTTTCTTGAATCAAATCAGGTCCAATCAACTTATTATCTCCAAGCTCATTCCAACAAAGAGGTGTCCTACACCGTCTGCCATACAATGCTTCAAACGGTGCCATACCAATGCTGGATTGGTGACTGTTGTTGTATGCAAACTCCACAAGAGGTAAAAATCTATCCCAACTTCCAGTGAAATCAATGACACAGCTTCTCAACATGTCTTCAAGAATCTGTATCACCCTCTCTGACTGTCCATCCGTCTGTGGATGAAAAGCAGTGCTAAAGTGCAGTCGAGAACCTAAAGCACTATGCAAACTCTTCCAAAATCTGGAAGTAAACCTGGGATCTCGATCAGACACTAAAGAAGTTGGAACACCATGCAGTTTCACAATCTCATGGATATACAGCTCAGCCAATCTCTCCAAAGAGTAATCCATTCGAACCAGAAGGAAATGAGCTGTCTTAGTCAATCTATCCACAATCACCCATATAGCATCATGCTTCTTTTGTGTCAATGGCAAACCAGACACAAAATCCATTGTCACTCTTTCCCACTTCCATTCTGGCACTGACAATGGTTGAAGCAACCCGGTTGGAACTTGATGCTCTGCTTTAACCTTCTGACAAGTGAGACATTTCGACACAAAATCTGCAATGTCTCTCTTCAAACCAATCCACCAATAATGCTGTCTCAAATCATGATACATCTTCGTATTACCCGGATACATAGCAAACACTGACTGATGTGCTTCTTCTAAAATGACTCTTTTCAATTCAGCATCATCGAGTACACACAATCGGTTTTTAAACCAGAGACTCCCATCGTCTTTCACAACAAAATCTCTTGTCTTCCCATTCTTACAATCTGAAATAATCTTCTGAATCTTCTTATCGGCCAACTGAGCTTCTTTGATCTGATCTAACAAAATCGGCTTCAATTGCAACTGTGCCAATAATGCACCATCAACACAAGGTACAAAATTGGCATGCAATGCTCTCAACTCAACAAGCAACGAGAGCGAATAAACTGTTAAACCAGCTAAAGACTTCCGACTCAAGGCATCAGCAACAACATTTGCTTTACCTTGATGATAGTCAATCAAGCAGTCGTAGTCTTTAATCAATTCTAACCATCTCCTCTGACGAAGATTGAGTTCTTTCTGGACACCCAAATACTTCAAACTCTTGTGATAAGTGTAGATGAAACATTTCTCCCCAAACAGATAGTGGCGCCAAATCTTCAATGCAAACACAATGGCAGCCAATTCCAAATCATGGGTCGGATAGTTAAGCTCATGCGGTTTCAACTGTCGAGATGCATAAGCTATAACTTTCCCTTCCTGCATCAATACACACCCTAAACCTCTATGTGAAGCATCACTGTAGATCACATATGGTTTGCCTTCAACAGGTAAAGTAAGAACATGCGCTTGAGTCAACAACTCTCTCAACTGCTCAAAACTAGCCTGACACTGATCTGTCCACACAAATCTCACTCCCTTTCGAAGTAATCTGATGAGTGGAGTAGCTATCAAAGAAAACCCTTTCACAAACCGTCGGTAATAGCCTGCCAAACCCAGAAAACTTCTAATCTCTGTCACAGACTTGGGTGGACTCCAATTCAGAATAGCTTCAACTTTACTTGGATCAACTCTAATGCCTTCCGCTGAAACAATATGTCCGAGAAAAGCAACTTGATCCAACCAGAACTCACACTTCGACAATTTGGCAAATAACTGCTTCTCTCTCAAAATCTGCAACACAATCCGCAGATGCATATCATGTTCCTCTTCATTCCGCGAATACACTAGCATATCATCAATGAAGACCACTACAAACTGATCCAAATAGGGCCTAAACACCCTATTCATCAAATCCATAAAAGCTGCAGGTGCATTCGTTAGACCAAAAGGCATAACTAGAAATTCATAATGCCCATACCTGGTCCGAAAGGCGGTCTTCGGAACATCCTCAGCTCTGACTCTCAGCTGATGGTACCCAGATCTCAAATCAATTTTAGAAAACACAGCTGCACCTTTCAATTGATCAAAGAGATCATCGATTCTAGGCAAAGGATATTTATTTTTAATAGTCACCTTGTTCAATTGCCTACAATCGATACACAACCTCATAGTACCATCTTTCTTCTTCACAAATAGCACAGGAGCTCCCCAAGGAGAAACACTGGGGCGAAAAAATCCTTTGTCCAACAACTCCTGTAATTGCACTTTCAACTCCCTCAATTCTGCTGGTGCCATTCTGTAAGGAGTAATAGAGATAGGAGTGGTACAAGGCAACAATTCAATACCAAACTCCACCTCTCTCTCAGGAGGCAATCCTGGCAACTCCTCTGGAAAAACATCAGGGAACTCTGCAACTGTGGCAATACTATCAATGGAAGAACCCTTCACTCTAGTATCTACCACATGAGCAAGATAGGCTTCACACCCCTTTCTAATCAACCTCCTGGCTGTAACAGCTGAAACAAATAAGGAGGCTAGCTGTTCCTGCTCATTAGATACTATCACCTCTCTACCATCACCCGTTCTCAAAGAAACAATTTTCTTTTTACAATCCACCACAGCTCCTTGTCGAGATAGCCAATCCATACCTAAAATCACGTCATATTCCTTAAATGGCATCTCAATCAAATCCCCAAGGAACTCCTCACCCTGCACCACTACTGCACTATCTCTATGCACCTTACTCACAACCACACTATGCCCTAACGGATTTGTCACCAACACATCAAATCCTAGGGACTCAGCATGCACATCAAATACAGGCAAAACAGATGCACTAATATATGAATGCGTGGAACCCGGATCAATCAAAGCAAGTACTGGAGTATTAAATAAAGAAAAAGTACCAGCTATGACTGCCGATGTATCTGGCTGCCTCTGCATAACATACATCCTCTGGGAAGATCCAACCTCCTCTGGTCTACCCTCCCTGGATGTAGCACCTCCTCTAGCACTGAATCCTGGTCTACCTCCCCGGCTGGCACCTCTGCCTCCTCTGCCTCCCCTCACACTAGCTCGAGAAGCAGCAGAATCAACTGGCATCTGCTCCTGCCTCTCAGGACAGTCTCTCACAAAGTGGTCAGGTGATCCACACCTGAAGCATACAGCTGGTCCACCACTCTTCCAACAAACACCTCTATGATAACCCCCACACTGAGCACATCTAGGTGGAGCGGATCTCTGAGTCATAGGGATCGGAGCACTTGCCACTGAAGCTGCAGGTCTAAATCTCTGTCTCTGGAACTGCACAGACCTACCAGCTGGTCTCTGGCTCCTACTACTCCGAGGAACAAAACTTCCTTTACCCCTCTTCGCAGAGGAAGACCCTGCCTCGAACTGGGGCCTTCTAACCCTAACCTCTTCTTCTGAAGCAGCTGCAATAACTTGAGCTCGCTCTACACTTTGAGCTGCTGTCACAAGCTGTGAGAAATCCTGATATCTGGATCCAGCCACTAAGCACATGATCGAGGGCCTCAATCCCTCCACAAACCTCCTGCATCTATCAATCTCATCAGCAATGATACCCCCAGCATACTGACTCAGTCGAATAAACTCAACTTCATACTCAGTTACGGTCCGATGATCTTGCTTCAAATCTAGAAACTCTCTTTTCTTCCCATCTTTATACTCCCTAGGAGTATACTTCAACTCAAATTCCCTCAGAAAATCAGTGTAAGACAGTGTTGGAGGATCATCCATAGAATGGGGCACCGTCTTCCACCAATCGTAGGCGTCCTTCTGTAGCAAAGATCTTGCATAGTCAAATTTTTCCTCAGGGGTGGCTTGTAACTGAATAAAGATCCTCTGTACTTTGTCAAGCCACTGTTCTGCTACAGCTGGATCAGTAGTACCAAGGAAATCCTCCGCTCCATACTTCCTTAGTTTATCATAGTGCCTCACAGATACCAAAGGCTGAGGGGGTGGTGGCACTGGTTGCACTGGTGCTTGCCTCATAACTTCCATCATATGTCTAAACCAGGCTAGCGGAACCTCCTCTCCAGCTGGTCTACCCGACACCGAAGCAGGTGCCTCCTCAACACTATCAACTCTAGCTCCCTCAGCAGGAGCGATACTCTCGGCACTACCCTCAATCGACTAACGTGAGTGAGAATCCATCACAACCTAAGTCTGCAAACACAACATACTACATCTTATTAAAGATCAAAGGTTGCCAATCCCAAACATGTATATTATTTCAAAACCAACTTTTTAAGTAAAATATTCTTTTTATTACATTTTACCTAGGCTGAGAATCTCAAACCTAGGCTCTGATACCAAAACAATTGTAACACCCCTTCCCGACCTACATGTGTAAGCTGAGTAGAGGCGCCACACTAACCTAATGTTGCTACCAATTTTACTTAGTCAAATTTTAGTTCCAATTTTAATAGAAATTTTGCCATAGTTTCGCCTAAAAATTGAGTCCCAAGTGTCGACAAAACTAGTTTTTTTTTAAAACATTTTACACAAACCAATGCAAACAAAATCATTCTCAGTACACTTCCAATAAATCCCCCTTATACCCTCAACTACAACCTGCAAAAAGGATTTGTAACACCCCCATATCCAATGCCCACACACTACAACCACAACAATGTAGCATAAGTGCATCAAACATAGGGATGCTACGGTTTTCTTAACATTCAAAACACTTTAAACTTGATACAATACCCTTATCATTATACATTATAGAAAAGTAGGTCATTTACTTATAAAACAAAACATATTAGTTATATATATATATACATTTAAATATTACACAGCGGAAGTTATAAAATATGTACATATTTACAAACACTTGAGTACATATTTAAAAATATCCATATTTTTACATTATAATCATTACTTTACAAAATATAAAGAAGTATACATGATTGGCAATTCTCTTCTGATCTTTAAGTTCCCAAAATCAACTCTTCAAGGTCTACTCTCACTTGGTCTTGATGAACTCTCGGGTTCGACTCTATCAGCTCTATTACCTGCGCGATTAAACACTATCGCGCTAAGCCAAGGGCTTAGTAAGATAATTCATGCTAAAATGCAATGTCACAAATTAATTACATATATCAATCAAAAGTATATTATTTATTCAATATGTTGCTTTGTTCAATGTCACATCAATATTCATATAATAGCGCCATTCATTATACTCATTTAAATTTATCATTATAGCCAACAACTATGACTTTATATACGTACCCTTTCCCAACCAGGTCGGTTGCCCTCCAATCCCAAGGGTCCGCAGGAGGCAAATATGCACGTATAACATTATCAGTAACATACCTTTCCCCATCCAGGTCGGTTGTCCAAGTTCGGTTGCCCATTCCAATGGGTCCGCATGGTTCCGCAGGAGGCAAATAGGTACGTATAATACTGACTATATCGAACCTTCCTCCTACCAGATCGGTAGTCCAAGATCGGTTGCCCAACCCACTGGGTCCGCATGGTTCCGCAGGAGACGGATAGGTCCGTTCATTAAACTTATCAATACTTTTTTTCAATTCATTTCTTTTTCACAAGCAAGTTAAGCAATCATGCCTCAACATCTCACATTACAACAAAACCATTTTCTCATAACATCATATCATTCCCACTTCATTTCATCATTATATACAATATTCATTACATTATCTAAACACTCACATTATTATTCAATCCTATCATCAATGCATGCTTCAATCATATTTCATTTGAATCACTATAACATCTTTGGTATAACATTTCAATGTGCATTACTCATGAAACACATTACCATTCACAATGCATAACATAACATTATTCAATCTCAACAATGCAATTAGGACAATTCAACCTCTTCACAACCTAATCCAAAAGGAATATTAGCAAAATGACCATATGAATAGTACATTCTGGTTTTAGATTCCATTTTATCCTTATTTTGAAAAATTGTATAAAATAATCTACTTGACTAAAAATTCTAAAATTTTTACAGAATTTAGTTTTGTATCTTAAAATCATTCCTTTAAAATTTCAGATCAAACTGAACACAAAATCTTGGTCAAATAGTTCACCTAACCAGACTGCCCCAATTGCCCTGCATCCTGGCAGCAGTTCTGAACTTTGTGAATTTCATAAATCAAATTCAATCAACGTGGTTCCAAATTATTTTTCTCAAATACTAGACTCACTAAGCAACAACATATCCAAAATTCAATTGAATATGATTTTTCTACATTTTATTAAAACTCCCGAAATAGAGCTGTCTCAGTTAAGGTACCTGCTGGAACAGGTCTAATAAAAATAATCTTTCTAAACTCATAACCTATCCAAAATCGAATCAACATATTTTTCAGTCATTCTAGACTCATAGAGGCACAACATATCAAAAATTCACTTCAAGAACATTTTTCTATAATTAATTAAAAATCATACAAATCACAGCCTTTACTAATTGTAAAACAGAAACAATTTCACTAAACACAACTCTTACTCTTCCATCACCAACACCAACCCAACTTCTCATCTATCAAGCAAAATCAATACTTAAAATCACACCATAAGCAACTTAATCATACCATCATCAAATCACAACTCAACTCAAGCATAACTTCAAAAATAACAAGAGTAAACAAGAGCAAACTTACAAAATAATGAAATTCCTTGAAACTCCAACTTGTAACTTTGAAAACTTCCTTCACTTTGAACTTGAAATCATCAAAACCATCACTTGTTCTCTTGCTCTCTTCTCTCTTTGATGAGCCGGCCACACAACAACAAGAAGAAGAAGAAATGATGAAGAAACACAAAGTCAATAGGCATTAAATAACCATCCAAAAGAAAATTACTATAATACCCTCATCCATTTAACTAAGCTTTTGTCATATCTATACCCATTTAAGTAATTCACAACCAACTCAAAAATATCCTCTTTCCTTGACTTTCCATTTTGACCACTTTATATGTTATATATATCACCATATAAGCAACATATACAATTATCTCTAAACCCTCTTTTCTTTCCCAACCACCATACAAAAACATTCTCTTCCCATTTCTCAATTCAAACCAACAACAACAACAACAAAACTTCTAGGGCATGCATAGGGATATTACATATCCCGTGCTTGTCCATATCACTCCACATGGAAGAACAAAGATTACTCCTGGTGGGCTTTAGGTGACATCATATACTCCGGTCTAAATTTAGAAAGAATTCTGTTTAGGGGGGAGCCCAGGCCCAAATGTGAGAGTTCACACTTGAGGAAGAGATTGTTAAAATATATCAAGTGTAAGAGCTATCTCATATTAGAAAAAAAAATTGGATTTAATGCATTAAAGCTCATCAAGTAGATTTTCCTAATAAAGTGGGCTCCTTAACGCCAACATGTGGTATCAGAGTGGATCATTCGACGAGGATGAGCATGAAGACAATAGTCATATCTTGTGGTTGTTCATATCCCCCTATTTGAAAAAGCAAAGGTTACCCTCGGTGGGCTTTAGATCGATGGAAGTATACTTTAAGTGACGTTGAGGTCTAGAAAGAATTATGCTTAGGGGAGAGTTCAAGCCCAAATACACTTGATGGAGAGATTGTTGAAATATAGCAAGCATGAGAGGTATCCCACATTAAAAAAAGATGGAATTATTGAGGGGTATATGAGTGTAAGGACCCATAAACCCAATATCCTAAGGTTTTAGGTTGGACTGTGGTGCCATATTAGCAAGTGTATTTCCTCACGAAGGCCTATCAAGTAGATCTCCCTACTAAAGTGGGCTCTTCAGTGCCAACATGTGGTATCAAAATTTGGTTCAGTAGGATGAGTATGAAGACAATAGTCATATCCCATGGTTGTATATATCACTCTAAGCAAAAGAGCCAAGGTTACTCCTGATGGACTCTAGATTGATAGAAGTATAACAGACTCTGGGTGATGTTGTATACTCAGATACATATCGAAAAAGAGAGAGATGAGGGTTTAACAAAATAAATATGGATAGCCACCATGAGATACAATCACCGTCTTTAAATTCGTCCTTACCGAATCAAAATTCGATACCACATGATAGCACTGAAATGCCTCATTACTTGGGAGATATAATTGATGGACTTAGTAAAAGAATATATTTACGGACTTATACCATATTTTAACTCAAAATCTGAAGCCATTGGGTCTATATATCTTTTGCACTTATATATTTCTTACTACATTCATGTTTTTTTTAATGTGTGACACTTTTCATACTTGCAATCATATAATTATTTTATCATACACATATATATATGTTACAGAAAATTAAAGCTTCTATAATTTATAAATTCAGGTGCAGCGGAGTGTTGCAGCACTATTAATATAAAAAGAATTTACTACCAATAAATTAAAATGCAGAAGTTGGAAAAGAGAAAAGGCCGAGGGAAAGCCAAAATTGTCGCTTTTCCACTGTATTAATTAGAAGACAAAAGAGAAACTTGTAAAAGCAGCCTATTGGCTTCAATGTCTTTCAATTAAGTTTTTGGCTTTAAGAACTCTTTTCAGTTCAGATGCAAACACAACTCCAAAGAAGCAGATACTGTCTGATTTTACTTTGCTGAGAAGCAGCTACAAAGCGAATTCTACACTGGGAATTGAGAGAGAGAGGCAAACTCCACAGTCAGGCTCCATGTCTGACTCAGAGCTCGTTATCTTTATTCTTCCATCTATTTTATCTCTTCTTTTAATTTTCATTGTCATTCAAAGAAAACAACTCAAACTTAATCTCCCACCGGGCAATATGGGTTGGCCATTTCTTGGGGAAACTTTTGGTTACTTGAAACCTTACCCTGCTACTTCAATTGGAGAATTCATGGAAAACCACATATCAAGGTACTTGATGAATAAATTAAATGCTATCCTCATAATAAATAGCCTAATTAATAGCTAGATAATAAAGATATTCATTTTTCATTTTTTTAAATTGCAGGTATGGGAAAATATATAAATCCAATTTATTTGGGGAGCCAACAATAGTTTCTGCAGATGCTGGACTAAACAGATTCATACTACAAAATGAAGGAAGGCTATTTGAATGTTGCTATCCAAAAGTATAGGTGGAATTCTTGGAAAATGGTCTATGCTTGTTCTTGTTGGAGACATGCATAGAGATATGAGAATTATATCTCTAAACTTTCTAAGTCATGCTAGGCTCAGGAATCATTTATTGAGAGAGGTAGAGAAGCAAACTTTGCTTGTTCTTAACTCTTCGAGAGAGAATTCTACATTTTCAGCTCAAGATGAAGCAAAGAAGGTAATTCTTGAAACTTTTCCTTTATTAACTGTACTCTACTTTCAAGAAAATAAATAATATTTTCAATTTGTAGTTCACCTTCAATTTGATGGCAAAACATATCATGAGTATGGATCCAGGAAAGCCAGAGACTGAGCAACTGAAAAAAGAGTAGAGTATGTTACTTTCATGAAAGGAGTGGTTTCTGCTTCTTTAAATTTTCCTGGAACTCCATACAGAAAGGCCTTACAGGTAATTAAGCTTAATCGATAATATCAGCAACTTAATATAAACATGAAATCATTAATTGATTCAAAACCCATTTTTGAGTTAAAATTCTGTTTGGCCAGTCTCGATCAATCAAACTCAAATTTATAAAGAAAAAAATGGAGGAGAGAATTGGGAAAGTGAAGGAGGGACTAGAAAATATGGAAGAAGATGATCTTCTTGGATGGGTTTTGAAACATTCAAATCTTTCAACTGAACAAATTCTCGACTTGATACTAAGCTTACTGTTTGCTGGCCATAAAACTTCCTCAGTAGCCATAGCTTTAGTTATCTACTTCTTGCAAGGTTGTCCCAGTTCTGTTCAGTAGTTACGGGTAATTAATTCTTAATATAAACTACTCCCTCCTATCCACTTTAATTATCATTTTTAAAATAATAATTCAGATCAAAATAATCATCAATAATTATAAATTTTATAAAAAATTTATAATATTTTACTTAATTATTTTTTTATTATTAATTACTAAACTTATTAAACGATTAGGAGAAGACTTGATTTCTCATTAATAGAAAAGGTCCTTATATACAATATTTCACACTCTGTAGATAACTATACAGCTACGATAGATAGCTATACTAACAGAATTATAGTGATATAGATAACAACAACTGAACTAACCTTATCACTAACATGCCCCCGCAAGTTGTACTATCGGTGTGGGGCGATAGTCAACTTGTCTCTCAACAATATAAACCTATTCTTAGTCAATGGTTTCATTAATATATCTGCAATTTGATCATTGGAAGATAAATAACAAACCTGTAACTCCTTGCTAGCAACCTTATCCCAAACAAAGTGGACATCTATTTGTACATGCTTCATGCAACTATGTTGAAGGGGATTAACGGTCAAGGAGGTTGCTCCTAAATTATCACACCAAAGCACAGATGTGCCAACATTAATCCCAAGTTCTTGCAACAAATTCTGAACCCATAGAAGCTCAGATGTTGTGTTTGCAATTGCTCTATACTCCGCTTCTGTTGAAGACCGAGAGACACTCTTTTGTTTGCGAGAGCTCCAAGAAATCAAATTCTGACCAAGATAAATTGCATAACTAGTAGTGGATTTCCTATCTTCAATGGACCCAGCCCAGCCCAACGATGCAATCTGCACACATGAGATGGTTTAGTTGTATCAACATAACCAGGAGGCTGCACCATGTAAACAGTTTCATCAAGCTTTCCATGAAGAAAAGCATTCGACACATCATATTGCGTAATTTTCCACTTATTAGAGACAGCAATGCTTAGTACCAGTCTAATCGTTGTGGGTTTGACCACATGAGATAAAGTTTCTTCATAATCCACACCGGGGCATTGATGAAACCCCTTAGCAACTAACTGAGCTTTGTAACACGCAATAGATCCATCGGCATTCTCTTTTACCCGAAATACCCACTTGCAACCCACTATGTTGGCATTTGGTGGTGGCACTGTTAATTCCCAAGTCCCAAGTTGTAATAAAGAATTAAGCTCAGAATCCATGGCTTCTCGCCATTCTTGATACTTGTTTGCTTCTGTAACACTGTGTGGCTGACGAGGTACCACAGCTGCTAAGACTCTTGGTCTTGAATGACCTGTCTTAGACCGAGTCAGCATAGGGTGTACATTAGTTACCGCCGACGGTTGCAAAGGAGCAGCTAATAATGGAGAATCATCACTTCCAGATTCTGGTTGCGAAATAACAGTAAGTGGAGCTTCTGAATGCTCAATTTCAGGTTGCCAAGTGGAATCAGAAACATCAACCAACCCCATATTGTCATTTACTGGTTCAGAAACAGAACCAGTACCTGTTTCATGACTTCCCTGTATAGCTGAAATCGGAGCAGGTGGGAAAATTCTAGCTGTGTTATCCAGCGGTGGTGGCAGAGGGGCTAGTATTCCAGGACTTGAGTTTGTAGGTGGAACAGATTGTTGATGAGAAATTGTAGTTGTTGGCACCTGCACTTGGGAAAAATAAAATTGTTTCTCATCAAACACCACATCACGTGAAATGTACAGCCTGTGTGAGGAGACATCCAACCATTTGTATCCTTTGTGAATAGTGTTGTATCCAACAAACAAACATTTAATTGACATGTTCTCAAGCTTGTTCTTATTATAAGGTCTTGTTAGTGGATAACAAATGCAGCCAAAAGTTCTGAGTTCATATATATTCGGCTTTTTCTGAAACAACTTCTCAAATGGTGAGCAATTTGGTAACAAAGATGTGACAACTGTAACACCCCTTCCCAACCTACATATGTAAGCTGAGTAGAGGCGCCACACTAACCTAATGTTGCTACCAATTTTACTTAGTCAATTTTAGTTCCGATTTTTTTTTTACAAAATTTTTGCCATAGTTTCGCCTAAAAATTGAGTCCCAAGTGTCGACAAAACCGGTTTTTTTCTTATTTTAAAAACATTTTACACAAACCAATGCAAACAAAATCATTCTCAGTACACTCCCAATAAATCCCCCTTGTAACCTCAACTACAACCTGCAAAAAGGATTTACACTTCTAGTACAACATAAAATAAAGGTTTTGTGACAACCCCCATATTTAAATATTACACAGCGGAAGTTATAAAATATTTACATATTTACAAATTCATATACATGAAAACTCAAGTTTTACAACACATAAAATTTATACATGATTGGCAAGTCTGCTCTGATCTTTAAGCTCCCAAAATGGATTCTTCAAGGTCTACTCTCACTAGGTCTTGATGAACTCTCGGGTTCAACTCTATCCACTCTACTACCTGCGCGATTAAACACTATCGCGCTAAGCCAACGGCTTAGTAAGATAAAACATGCTAACAGTATGCTTTAATGAAATGCAATGCCACATATGTTATTGATAAGATCAACATCATAAATATAAAGTTAACCACACAATTATGCATTTCACAAATCATAGTCATATGAGCATACCACATTTCAACATCTTTCCACATCCAACATTACTCAATCATACTCAATAACCAACATCTTATTTCATTAACTCATAACATTATTTAGGACATTCATATAACCTTGACACCTATGGGCCCAACAAGTATTTAATACGATATTCAGAGTTCAGAGTTACTGCTTTGGTTCATAGTCACAATTCTCCTAGTGTAACAGACCCAGTCTCTTGGACCATCAACTCAACACATTTGAGGAGATCCTCAACCCGGCAAGACTGTTGCAATCATATATCTCATCCATGATCACATTATATTTCACATAGCATCATTCATAAATATCAACATTTCATTCCACATTACTCATGAAACACATTACCATTCACAATGCACAACATAACATTGTTCAATCTCAACAATGCAATTAGGGCAAAGAACAATTGATTATAACATTCATTGATTCAAGTGTATTTAAAGTGTTTAGGGTTAGGTTTAAGGACCAACCTACCTTTGGAGAACCAAAGCAATGCAAGAAGAACAAAGAATTAAAACCCTAACCATAAATAGTACATTCTGGTTTTTAAACTCCATTTTATCCTTATTTTGAAAAATTGTATAAAATAATCTACTTGACTAAAAATTCTAAAATTTTTACAGAATTTAGTTTTGTATCTTAAAATCATCCCTTTAAAATTTCAGATCAAACTGAACACAAAATCTTGGTCAAATAGTTCACCTAACCAGACTGCCCCAATTGCCCTGCATCCTGGCAGCAGTTCTGAACTTTGTGAATTCCATAAATCAAATTCAATCAACGTGGTTCCAAATTATTTTTCTCAAATACTAGACTCACTAAGCAACAACATATCCAAAATTCAATTGGATATGATTTTTCTAAATTTTATTAAAAATCCCGAAATATAGCTGTCTCAGTTAAGGTACCTGCTGGAACAGGTCTAATAAAAATAATCTTTCTAAACTCATAACCTATCCAAAATCGAATCAACATATTTTTCAGTCATTCTAGACTCATAGAGGCACAACATATCAAAAATTCACTTCAAGAACATTTTTCTAAAATTAATTAAAAATCATACAAGTCACAGCCTTTACTAATCCTAAAACAGAAACAATTTCACTAAACACCAATCTTACTCTTCCATCACCAACACCAACCCAACTTCTCATCTATCAAGCAAAATCAATACTTAAAATCATACCATAAGCAACTTAATCATACCACTTCAAAATAATTGAAGAAATTAGAGAAAAGATCTTACCTTAGTTAAAAACTTCTTAAATTAACACTTGAACACTTAATCTTTCTTCAATTTAAGCTTGAAATCATCAAAACCATCACTTGTCTCTTTCTTTCTCTTTGGCTATGGAGGGCCGGCCATCAACAAGAAGAAGAAGAAGAAATGATGAAGAAAACACAAGTCAAACCTTCTTTAAATATTCACCATGTGATTTTATCCAAGCAATTACCAAAGTGCCCTTATTCACATAATTATCTTTTTGTCCTATATGTGCCCAATTAAGTAATTTACCAATCTCAAATAAATATCTTCTCTTGCATTGACCAAGCCTTTTGACCACTTTATATGTCATATATATTAACATATACACAACATATAAATTTGTCTCTAAACCCTATTTCTTCCCAAAATACATATACATATACTTTCTCTTCTCAATTTCTTTTCTCTTACAATTTAACACATATATTCAATCCAATATATAACAATAACAACAACAACAATATGCAAAACTTCTAGGGCATAAATGAGGATATTACAACAACTCTATTAATCGCATACACAGCAGTTTCAAAAGCAAAGTCCCAATATTTCAGTGGTACAGAAGCATGATTTAATAAAGCTAAAGCGTTTCAACAATATGCCTATGCTTTCTCTCAGCACACCCATTTTGTTGTGGTGTGCGAGGACAAGACAATCACAAGGAAATACCATTCTCACAAAGAAAAGGAGCTAACGGCCTAAATTCCCCACCCCAATCACATTGAAACATCTTAATTTTCTTATCAAAGAATTGTTCAACAAACGCCCGAAATTTCACAAAAGTTTGAAATACATTAGATTTATTTTTCAAGCAATAAATCCATGAGTATTTGCTATAGTGGTCATAAAACAAGACATAATACCTGTTACCATTGGCAGAGATAACAGGGGAAGGACCCCAAACATCAGAACATATGAGCTCTAAAGGAGCAGAAGCAGTAAAATTAGATAAGGAATATGGCAATCTGTGTGACTTGGAAACACAACAAGTTGAACATAAAGAATTTTTATTAGAATCAAACGAAACATTATTCAACTTTAATGTAGAAATAACTACTCGATCGTGGGCATGTCCCAGTCGAGAATGCCAACAAGAAAAAGAAACATGATTAACTAAAATAGGAGGGTGAGGTGACGGAAAGAATTTGTAGAGACCATGATCAACCAGACTTTTGTGAAGCACTCTCCTCGTGCGGATATCCTTAACAAGAAAGAAATCAGGAAAGAACTCAAGTGAAACCCAATTATCACCAGAAAAAGTATTCACATACAGTAAGCTAAAGGGTGATTGCGAAGAATAAAGAACATTATTTAAGCGAAATTTAGAGTTGTCACATAACACAGTGCTACCAATATGAGATATGGGAATTGTATTACCATTGGTTACAGTAACCTCATCCGGTCCATGATAGTCAGCTTCAAGAGAGAGATTATTCATTGATCCAGTAAGATGATGTGTTGCCCCAGAATCAACAATCCAAGGTTGAGCTTGTGATGAATAAGGAGAGGTGTGATGAACCTATGGCGAATTTCGTGGGCTTGGACACTGGCGAGACATGTGTCCAGTACCATTGCAATTGTAGCAAACAACGGACCCCCTGAACTCGAAGTCCTTGAATTTCTGTTAGAACCATTATAAGAATGTCCACCACGCTGTGTCTGACTTCGACCTCCTCTACCTCTAGAAGAATTATTATTCTGTCGAGAAGTAGTTTCACGATTACTGTAAAGTGCAGTGGCAGGTACGGCGATAGTAGTAGCAGCCTCATTGTTGCGCTCTAATTAACTCTACCACAAAGCGTCACTCGCAAGTATACGAGGTAGCTGTAGCAAAGGTGATCGCCCAAAGGTCGTCTAAAAAGGAAGCTAAAGTAGCTAATTGATTATCAGATTATAAATAACAAGTAATGAAGAAATTTAAATTGCTAACTAATGAAGAAGATTGATTGAAATTTAAAACAAATAAAAGTAAACTGGATTGATGTATTGATTCACTTAATATAATGGTCTAGGGTTTGCACTTCTCTACTATTTATATGTATGAACGGTTATTCCTCTTAACCAATTTAATTTTAAAGATTAAATCTCAAGCAACTTAATTAATTGAATAAAGGAAATAAGCTCTCGCATTCAAACCTCTCTCAAATAATATTGTTCCAATTGAAATAATCTTTTCCTAGGTTATATCTCTAATTCACCTAAGTCCTTAATTGAATTGTTCCAGCATTAGACTTCATCTCTCAATCCATCATCTAATACCTAAAACACATAATTGGTGGCCAATCAATTATATATTAGCAATAATTCATTCAATAAAGGCTTAAATAAATAATTGAGTTAAGGGTAATAACCAATTCATACAATCATAGCAGATCCATACAAACCCTAGACTAGATCAAATTAGTTCATAATGCTATCAAACATACTCATCTCATTAAAATTCAAAGAAATCAAATTAGACATGATAATACCCATAAATACAATTCCAATGAAATTAAAAAGATAAAGTTTCGAGAACAAAACCAAGTTACAAACTCCTTGAAGCTTCTGAAGAATCTCTTGTTCAAATCTTGCAAGAAGGATGTATCAATGGCTAGAACAATCTAATCTAAGCTAGATTAATCAAAGTGTAATCAAAATCAAAGAAAACAAATGTGAAACCCTCAGTTCTTCTCTTTGACGGCTAATCTAATCTCAAACTCTCAACAACCAACTCAAAACCTAACTTTAATATTTATACGAAACCTCCGCGCGTCTTCATTAATCCATGAGTGACACGGCCAGGTTGAAGGAGACTTGGCCGTGTCTGAGGTCTTTAGTCCATGAGAGACACGGCCAGGTTGAAGGAGACACGGCCATGTTGGAGGTGCAATGGAGGGACACGGCCACAAGCTTGGCCGTGTCCCTTGCTTGTGTTTGCTTCTGTGAGAGTTTTTTCTTTTCTTCTTTGGAGTGGTTGAGTGACACGGCCGTGTTGGAGGAAGCTTGGCCGTGTTGGACCATTTTGGAGGGACACGGCCACAAGCTTGGCTGTGTCCCTTGCCTGTGTCTTCTACTGCTTGATTTCCATCTTATTTTGCTTTGGACTTGAGTGAGACACGACCAAGCTAACCAATCCTGGCCGTGTCTGAGCTTTTTGGAGGGACACAGCCAGTGACTTGGCCGTGTCCCTTGAGTGTGTCCACCTCTGTGTCTTGTGGCTTCTCTTTGGCTTGATATGGGACACGGCCAGTGGCTTGGCCGTGTCCTCTGCATGTGTCGGCTATTGTCCATTGATTTCTTCTCTTGATTCCTTAGTTTTTTCCTTCCTTAGCATAGTTCCTTGCATATTAAACCTAGAACAAAACTTGAAACAACTCTAAACCAGAATTAAATAAATAATAACCAACAAAACATAAACACACACTAAAAACTAGAACAAAAATGGCAAAAACACTGAAATAAATTAAAACTACCAAAATTAATGAAAACACTAAATAAACCGATTAGAACTAACAAAATACCTAAATAAAACAATAATTATCATAATAAATAAGACACAAATCTATAACAAAAACTAATAAAACAACTACCCCACACTTAAAAATTTGCTTGTCCTCAAGCAAATTCACATAGCATAAATTAAAAACTCAAACAACCTTAACTATAATTCCAGTATATAAGATGAAATCCTTCAAGACTCAGACATAAGTAATTGTAATTTCCTTCAATCAAGATTTTCTTAACTCATTCATTAATCCAAACATACAAATCTCATCTCTCATCTAAGTGTTTCACTCGATTTCAAAAGTTAATTCACTCAAACCACTCATGACTGCATACTACCATAAACTTGCTTAATTATCCAATCTCCCTCACTGATTTTCTCAAGAAATAATCCGAAGGTCTTTTATTTGGATGTAATGGGGCTAAGGTGCAGGTGTGAGAAAAGACATTTAAGCTGGAGCATCAAGAAATGGAGTATCTAAATTAGACAATACTCTTGCTAAGAAACTCATAACTCCCTCAAATGGCATACTCACCAACCCTTGATACTTTCACATACTTGCATACTTCAAGAAAAATACATGAGTCAATATTCCTCTAGTGCTAGAAAATATATGAATTTTTGTATATATATATCTCTTTTTTTTATCTTCTCTTTTTCTTTTTCTTTTCTTTTTTTTTATATATACAAAATATAAAATTGCATGGAACATCTAGCTTAAAATGAAGAGGAAAAAGAACAACCCACTCTTAGCAAATACAATGTGCAAAGTATGCATTTCAACCCCAAATAGCAATACCATTTTCTTTTTCTTTTTTTTTACTTGCTTACCCCATACTTTTGAATTAAACCACCCTATTGTCATATCATAAGAACTCCATTCCTTAATGTAGGTATGATGATAATAAGAGAAAGTTGAGTTGTGAATTGTGTTGATCAAACAAGAAAAGGTCAAATGCTCAACTTGGCTCACTAAGAAATTCAATATTAAGGGAGGTCTTTTTAAGCTAAGGGGCTAACCTAATTTGCCTTCATCATTTTAAAACTTGAGATTAAATCATAATGTGAGTTCAATTAGTATGCAAAAGCAAGCTCTAGAGATGCAAAATCATGAGGGTGCACACTTAAGAAAAGAAAATCAATTGACAATAAAATTCAATCTATAAGGCTCAAAACTCACAAAGGTGGGTTCACAAATATTTATATGTCATGAATTGCAGAATGTGAAAATTAACCCTGAATGAATTCAAATGCTAATCTCTATGCTGATTCTGAAGTCTCAACTATAATGCTAGAATCATAGAAAAGTTAATAAGCTTTCAACAATTATGCCATGCATATACACAATAAAACACATTAAGACAAACAAAACAAAAATAAAAGAAAAGCTAAAAGATTACCCCACACTTTAGAATTTACATTGTCCTCAATGGAAAACAAGCATAATAAAGAGAAAGAGTTAAGTACAACCTGTCTTCCATCGTACCCTGGTGAGATAAAACCCTAACTTTTCATCACAAACACAAATGTTTAAAAACAAAATATAATATATAAAAATAAAATATCCAAATATAAAATGTTAACATTAAAACAAAAACGAAAAATAATAACAAAAATACACTAAACACAATAAAGCAAGGAACTCAAAATCTACGGTGAAGGCGGATGTGAAGAGGAAGTAGCCGAGGGATGGAGACTCAAGATCTTGGCAAGGTTACTATTAATCTGTTCCAACTGCTGCAAGACCGCAGCATGTTTACTGTCCACCTTGCCCTCCAATGCCTCAATCCTATTAAGTATTTCTTGATTACCCGAGACCGGAGCATCTTCATCTAAACCAAGAGAATCCGAGTCAGACTCCTCTTGAACCCGTGCTCTCTTCTGCCTGTCCCCCGGTGCTTCTGGCTCAGCTGAAGCCATCATATAAGCCCCTCTTATGTGCACCACCATATGCATCTTCTCTAGTGTAGCTAAATCCAAGGAGTCATTACCCAAAATTCTAGTCATGCGACTGGTACTCGGGTCAAAATCACCAATAAGGGCTACTGCTAACGTGGTAATCAATCCTCCAATACAAATTGCCCCCCTCCTTTTATTGGCCACACTATCAAAAACATCGGCTAACCAATAGCCGGAACTAACAGGCACTGCATTACAAGCACAATCCAGGAAAAATAGCTCACTCAATTCCACCACACCCGGGCTCTCCTTCCTAGCAAAGAATCTGCAGGACATAAAACGATGCAAATACCTCAAAGCGGGATTGCTCAATTTAGATGCTTTGGCCGATTTGGCCACATAAGTCCCCGAGCCTAATGCTCCCCAAGCAAATTGTTGTTTAAACTCTTTAGGTACCGACCTTTCCCCATGTTGATGGAAACCATATATAGCATTCAATTGTTCAATATTAATCACAAACGATTTCCCAAGCAATCTAAAACTCATCCTAGAGCAAATTTTTTGTTCATCTCTTTCAACCTTAAGAGATGTCAAAAATTCCAAACTCAGTTCTTGAAACTGCAAAGGTTGCAAGGAGACTAGGTTCTCCCACCCAAGAATTTGCACATAACGATAAAAATTAGTCCTAATTTGCAGAGCATCAAGGGATTCATCATTTACATACCTCATCGGGAAGAAACCCCGAGCCAAAAGATTTGCTCTCTTCAAAGATGAAACCGATGAAGATGAAGAAGCCCCTTCAGTTGTAGGTCTCTTCGTGTGAAACTATCTTTGTTCTTGGCATCTTGAGAAATCTGAAAAATTCAACACCAAAACTTGATTAAATCGATCTTTTGTGAGAGAAAAAGAAGTTTTAACAGATTAATTCTAGTTTTGGTGAAGAAAGATGAGCTTTAATGGAGGTTTTGGAGCTTGTAAGCACAAGTAATGGAGGTTGCGAGAGAGAGAAAACGAGAGAGCGAGAGAGAGAACAAATAGGAAATTAGGGATTGAATGAGGAAAAAGTGCAAAAATCGAGTTTTTAAAGAGTAAAAGTGAGGGGACACGGCCGTGTTGGGGTGAACTTGGCCGTGTCTAGTGTGTGAAATTGAAGAGACACGACCAAGTCTTGGTGGACACGACTGTGTCTGATACTCTTGGAGGGACACGGCCAGTGACTTGGCCGTGTCCCATGGGTGTGTCCTCTACTGTAAGAAAAACTTGCAAAAAACAAAAGAAAATTGATTTGGTGAAGCTTGGCCGTGTCTCATGTGACACGGCCAAGCTCCTTGGCCGTGTCACCCACTGTGAACATTGTGCAAAAATAATTTTTTTGTTGAGGCTTGGTCGTGTCCCATGTGACACGGCCAAGCTCCTTGGTCGTGTCTCCTTCTGCCACTTTTAACAAATTATTTTTTTTATTTTTTATTTTTATTTTATATCACCAAATCTCAAAGAAATTGCAAACTCTTCTTCGATCAATCCTGAAACACATTAGAAAAATAAAAACCGATCAAAGCACCCATTCCATTTATTTAAACAAACATAAAATCAAAATTTGCTAAATTTAAAATTATAATATGAAAAAGAAATGCAAACCGATGGGTTGCCTCCCATTTAGTGCTTCTTTAATGTCATATAGCTGGACATACTGCAAGACTTAGGGATCGTGGATCAAAGTACTGTCAATGATCCTCACTTCATGAAATACTTCTTTATATGGTTTAACTCTCTGTCTATTTGCTTTAAAAGTCTTATTGGTTCAAGAGTTAAGCAATTCAATGGCACCAGAAGGACATACCTTAGTTACCTCGAAAGGACCACTCCATTGAGATTTGAGTTTACCTTGAAACAGACGGAGTCGAGAATTAAAAAGTAAAACTTTCATACCTGGACTCAATGTCTGTTGCACAATAAATCTGTCATGAAGTGCTTTAGTGTGATCCTTATAATTCCTCGAGCTCTCATATGCCTTTGGGTTAAGGCATCTTTGGGTCTCCCTCACTGGTTTAACCCCCTCTTCTAGGGTCAGTTTCAGCTCCAATTTATCTGAGGAGTCTGTCTGCAAGAAAACATCTGAAACAACTGCTTCAACACAATTAATTAAAGAACATTCCTCATATAAAGTAGTTGTAGGAATAGGAGAATTGTTAAAAATAGAAAATTCAACAGTTTGTCCTAAGATAGTCATTGACAACTTACCATTTTTAACATCTATTAAGGTGTTGGTAGTAGCCATGAAAGGCCTACCCAGCAAAATAGTGTGTGCTGATGGTGCAGGGTTATTTCCTTCCATGTCAAGAACTATAAAATCCACAGGTACTATCAACCCTCCAACCTTAACTAACACATCTTCTATAACCCCTTTCGGGAATCTAAAAGATCTATCAGCTAATTGCAACACCATTTTGGTCGGTTTAAGTGCCCCTAGTTCTAATTCTTGATACACATAATAAGGCATCAAATTCACACTAGCTCCTAGATCACACATGCCGTCAGTCCCCTTTCCATTCGCCACAGTAATTTTAATTATAAAGCTACCAGGATCCTTTAGCTTGGGAGGTAGTTTATGCTGCAGAACAGCACTAGCTACCTCTGAAACTATCACCTTTTCATTCGGCTCATACCTCTTTTTCTTGGTGATCAGCTCTTTGAAGAATTTGGCATAAGCCGGCATGTTCTTTATTGCTTGAAGTAAAGGTAAGTTAATACTTACCTTGGACAGCATGTTGAAGATGTTAGAAAATTGCTTATCTTTTTTATCATCCTTCAACCTGCTGGGGAATGGTATAGGTAGCCGGTATGGATTGCTTGACTTATGTAAATCTTTTGAAGAGGATTTCTCCATTGAACTTTTTCCAGCACCTTTGTTCTCTGGTTCTCCTTCCTTCTTGTTCTCTTGGTCACCTGCATTCACAGAATTATTTTCAACATTGTTGTTAATTACCTTATCACTTCTAAGAACAGTCACTGATTGTGCCTGCTCAGGTTGACTTGGGAATTTCCCCTTTTGTTGAATCTGCATCTGTTGTGCAAGTTGTCCCACTTGGGTCTCCACTTTCTTAAAATATGCTTCTAAGGAATCCAGCCTCTTGTTGTTCATCTCCTGATTTTTAGCACTTACTTGGATAAAAGCCTGTAAACTTTCCTCCAAACTCTCTCTCTTAGACTGCCCTTGATTTGAGGATTGGCCCTGTTGTTGGTTCTATCTCTAGAGCAAATGGAAAGGCTGCTGAGAATTATTTGTTGCCCAAGAAAACTTTGGGTGATTCCTCCAACCAGGATTATAGGAATTGGAGTAAGGATCATTCCGGGCCCTTGGTTGAAATCCCCCCATAGCATTGACTTGCTCAGCTTCATTCCCATAAGTCTCATATGCGGAGGGGCAAATATTTGCTCCATGCCCGAAGGTTCCACAAATTCCACAAATTTCTTGAGTGGATGAAGGAGAATTGTTTTTCATATTCAGCATCTGCACTTGCCTTGTCAATTCAGCTATCTGATTGACCATCTCACTATTGGCTTCCAGTTGATTCACCCCTTTACTTCTTCCCCTTACACTTTTTCTGTTGAGAATTAGCTCCCAACATCTCAAAGATCTCATAAGTTTCATCAGCTGTCTTTTCTCCCATAGCTCCCCCAGCTGCGTTATCAACAGTGTTCTGAAATTGCTGGGTTAATCCATCATAGAAGAACTGATTAAGAAGTTGAAGTGGGTAGTGATGATGTGGACACTGGATCAATAGCATCTTAAATCTGTCCCAAGCCTCATGAAATGGCTCTCCTTCAAATTGAGAGAATGTAGCTATCTTCCCTCTCAATTCAGCTGTCTTTTGATGAGAGTAAAACTTGCCCATAAACTTGTTATAAACTTGCTCCCAAGTTGTCAAAGAATTTTCGGGCAACATCATTAACCAGCTCTTAGCCCTATCCTTCAATTTATACGGGAAACATCTCATCCTCAACTGATCCTCTATTAATCCTCCCAATGAAAAAGTGTTGAGCATAGAATAAAAATCTCGAATAAAGTTCAAAGGATCTTCATTTGGAACTCCATAGAATGATGGCAGCATGTTGTAATGGATGTTCTTCAATTCATAGTTTCTTTCTGCATCTGTCAATCTTATGCAAGAGGTGGAATTTCCAATGACAGGTCTAGCAAAATCTCTCATAGTCCTTTGTCTTTCTTCTGTCATTTTAAAAGATTGTGCAGATTCCGACTCAAAATCAGAAGTGTCCTCCTCTGTAGTATCAAATCCGGTGTACAGTTCAAACTCTTCCCTGCTCCTTTTCACTCTCTGAATTTCTGGAATGAATGGATATAGCTCTCCTTCAAGTGATCTCCTGCCTTGCATAAACAAAATTTCTAGAAAAAGAAATTATTAAAAGCAATAGACAAAATAAAATCAAAAGTAAACAATGAAAAATAATACAAAGTATTTTTGCCTAATAAACAATTACACCAATTAGCGGCAGCGGCGCCAAAAACTTGTTGCGCTCTAATTAACTCTACCACAAAGCGTCACTCGCAATTATACGAGGTAGCTGTAGCAAAGGTGATCGCCCCAAGGTCGTCTCACAAGGAAGCTAAAGTAGCTAATTGATTATCAGATTATCAATAACAAGTAATGAAGAAATTTAAATTGCTAACTAATGAAGAAGATTGATTGAAATTTAAAACAAATAAAAGTAAACTGGACTGATGTATTGATTCACTTAATATAATGGTCTAGGGTTTGCACTTCTCTACTATTTATATGTATGAACGGTTATTCCTCTTAACCAATTTAATTTTAAAGATTAAATCTCAAGCAACTTAATTAATTGAATAAAGTAAATAAGCTCTCGCATTCAAACCTCTCTCAAATAATCTTGTTCCAATTGAAATAATCTTTTCCTAGGTTATATCTCTAATTCACCTAAGTCCTTAATTGAATTGTTCCAGCATTAGACTTCATCTCTCAATCCATCATCTAATACCTAAAACACATAATTGGTGGCCAATCAATTATATATTAGCAATAATTCATTCAATAAAGGCTTAAAGAAATAATTGAGTTAAGGGTAATAACCAATTCATACAATCATAGCAGATCCATACAAACCCTAGACTAGATCAAATTAGTTCATAATGCTATCAAACATACTCATCTCATTAAAATTAAAAGAAATCAAATTAGACATGATAATATCCATAAATACAATTCCAATGAAATTAAAAAGATAAAGTTCGAGAACAAAACCAAGTTACAAACTCCTTGAAGCTTCTGAAGAATCTCTTATTCAAATCTTGCAAGAAGGATGTATCAATGGCTAGAACAATCTAATCTAAGCTAGATTAATCAAAGTGTAATCAAAATCAAAGAAAACAAATGTGAAACCCTCAGTTCTTCTCTTTGACGGCTAATCTAATCTCAAACTCTCAACAACCAACTCAAAACCCTAACTTTAATATTTATACGAAACCTCCGCGCGTCTTCATTAATCCATGAGTGACACGGCCAGGTTGAAGGAGACTTGGCCGTGTCTGAGGTCTTTGGTCCATGAGAGACACGGCCAGGTTGAAGGAGACACGGCCGTGTTGGAGGTGCAATGGAGGGACACGGCCACAAGCTTGGCCGTGTCCCTTGCTTGTGTTTGCTTCTGTGAGAGTTTCTTCTTTTCTTCTTTGGAGTGGTTGAGTGACACGGCCGTGTTGGAGGAAGCTTGGCCTTGTTGGACCATTTTGGAGGGACACGGCCACAAGTTTGGCCGTGTCCCTTGCCTGTGTCTTCTACTGCTTGATTTCCATCTTCTTTTGCTTTGGACTTGAGTGAGACACGACCAAGCTAACCAATCCTGGCCGTGTCTGAGCTTTTTGGAGGGACACAGCCAGTGACTTGGCCGTGTCCCTTGAGTGTGTCCACCTCTGTGTCTTGTGGCTTCTCTTTGGCTTGATATGGGACACGGCCAGTGGCTTGGCCGTGTCCTCTGCATGTGTCGGCTTGTAATATCCTCATGTATGCCCTAGAAGTTTTGATTATGTTGTTGTTGTTGTTGTTGTTGTTGTTGTTGTTGTTGATTTAAAATGTGATTGAATGTATATGTATGTGATAAGAAAGAAATTGGAAAGAGAATGTTTATGTATATGTGTTTGGGAAAGAAAGAGGGTGTAGAGAGAAATGTATATATTGTTTATATGCTTGTATAATTAACATATACATAAGTCAAAGGGAGAGTCAATGGAAGAGAGATATTTATTTTGTGAGGGTGGAATTACATAAATGGACATATAAGAGACAAAAGGTTAGTTATATGGTTGAGGGCATTTTGGTAATTGCCTGGATAAAAACTCTTGGTGGAGATTAAAAGTAAAATTTGACTTTGCTTCTTCATAATTTCTTCTTCTTCTCCATATGTGGCCGGCTCCTCTTTAGACAAAGGAAGCAAGAGGCAAAGAGAAGATCTTGTTGAGTGAAGCTCAAATTGAAGAAAGATTAAGTGATCAAGTGTTGATTCAAGAAGTTTTAACTAAGGTAAGTTCTTTTCTTTGATTTCTTTATTCTTTTGAAGTGAATTAGGGTTTGTTGATTAGTTGATGATAGGTGTTGTGATGTGTTTTCAAGTGTTAAAATTGGTGTTAAGTTAAGAGTTTAAAAAGGTATTGATGTTGGAAGTGGTGGATGTTGATTTTGAAGAATGGAGAATGATGTTGGTTTTAGGGTTTTGGAATGGTTTGTATTTAAATGTGATGTTAATGTATTGTTAAAGTGATTAATGTGATGAATATGTAAGATATGTGTTAATAATGTTGATTAGAACCATTTGAATGAGATTATTGTTGTGTATAATGTATTAAAATGCATTTAGAAGAGTGTTGGTTTTTAGTTAGGGTTTTGATCATGAGTGACACGGCCAAAAGCAATGTGAGACACGGCCAAGCCAAGGAAATTTGGGCGTGTTGGGTTGGTTTTTGGGAGACACGGCCGTGTCCCATGCCAGTGTTTGTCACTGCCAAAATTTAGTTGAGAGACACGGCCACAAGCTTGGCCGTGTCCCTTGCCCGTGTTTGTTACTGGAAGTTGTGGTTGAGAGACACGGCCACAAGCTTGGCCGTGTCCCTCAAGTGCGCTGCCCGTGTCCCTCAAATGTGTTAGATAAGGTTTTGATTCTTTGTTCTTTTTGCATTGTTTTGGTTCTTCAAAGGTAATTGTGTACCTAAACCTAAACCTAAACATACTTAAATCAATGAATGACATAAACAAATGCATGTGTAAGATCCTAAAGCTATGAACAATGGTATGTGATATGTATTGTGAACCTTGTAAATGAATTGTGTGGCTAATGTGTTATTCCATTTTCAGAGTTTGTTGGTGGTGGCATGCCTAATATGAGTAACAATCTCTTGAAGTTAGGTTGGATTGAATCCTTGAAGCCTAATTGAGATGTTACAACCCTTGAAGCTAGGTTGGGTTGGATCTTGAAGCCAAGTTGGGTTGAAGCTTAGCATGCTTTGCTCCCCTTGAAGCTTGGTTGAACCTAATCTTTGAAGCCTAGTTGGGTATATGATATTGATAAATGTGATAACAAAACCAAAGCATTAACTCTGAAAATTGAATGGCATATTAGTGTGTCTTGGGCACATGCTTGTCTTTGCTTAGTGTTGTTCATGAATGGTTTAATGAATAACTAATGAGGCATATGAAAAGATGTTGAAATGTGATATGTCTACATATGTTGAATTGTGAAATGTAAAGGTATGTTGTTATCTTCGCATATATAATGTTACATGTATAATATGGATTGAGAATTGACATTGCATTGCACTAAAGCATATCATTAGCATAATTTATCTTCCTAAGCCGTTGGCTTAGCGCGATAGTGTTTAATCGCGCAAGTGATAGAATTGATAGAGTTGAACCCGAGAGCTCTTCGAGACCGAGTGAGAGTAGACATTGAAGAGTTGATTTTGGAACTTAAAGATCAGAGAAGATTTGCCAATCATGTATAACTCTTTTAATATTTTGTAAAGTATTGTTTATAATGCGAATATATGTATATTTGTAAATATGGATTTAAATGTTTTCATATATGTAAACCTATTTTACAAATTCTGCTGCGTATTAACTAAATGTATATATATATCTATCTTTTTTGTATTACAAGCTAATTACTTATTTTCTAAAATGCATAATGAGAAAGGTGATGGTATCGTTTAAAATGTTTTGAATGTTAAGAAAATCCGTAGCATCCCTATGTTTAGTGCATGTATACTACATTGTGGTGTTTGTAGTGTGCATGTAGTGAATGTGGGGGTGTTACACGGCTACTGTCCATTGATTTCTTCTCTTGATTCCTTAGTTTTTTCCTTCCTTAGCATAGTTCCTTACATATTAAACCTAGAACAAAACTTGAAACAACTCTAAACCAGAATTAAATAAACAATAACCAACAAAACATAAACACACACTAAAAACTAGAACAAAAACGACAAAAATACTGAAATAAATTAAAACTACCAAAATTAATGAAAACACTAAATAAACCGATTAGAACTAACAAAATACCTAAATAAAATAATAATTATCATAATAAATAAGACACAAATCTATAACAAAAACTAATAAAACACTCATGTTTCTTAAGTTGTTCCTCTGCAAGCAACAAACCATGAAGATCTTCATATGTGATTGGTTGTAATCGCGCCTCAATAGATCTAGTGAACGGACGATAATCAGGTCCAAGACCATCAAGAACAGTGCCAATAAAGTCATCTTCTGAGATTGAGCTTTGAGGTGCGTGCAATTGATTAAACAAAGATTTGGCACGTTGCAAATAGGTTTCAATAGACTCGTTATTGAGGTCGAGGTGATGAATAGCACTTTTTAAGTGCCGAACTTGTGTCCTGGATCCAGCAGCAAACGACTCCTCCAGGTTCTTCCAAGCTTCGAGGGCAGATTTAACTCCAACAACATTATTCAGCAGCGGTTCAGTTAAGGATGAATTTATCCAGCCAAGAACAATCTGATCCTCTAGATACCAAGTAGTAAATGCCGGATTCGGGGAATTATCAATAACAGGTGGTGGTGGAGTAAAAGTTGAATCAATATGCTTCTCAAGATTGTAACCCCTCAAAATCGGCAAAAGTAGGGTTTTCCAAAGAATATAATTACTGGAGGTCAATTTAACAGTAAGTTGATTACTTACGTTAGGAACATTCGAAAAAGAGGCAAGAACAGAAGTAGAGGAAGAAGAAACAAGAGCAGGGGTTGTCAAAGAAGCAGAAGGAGTGGTAGAACTTTCTTCGGTACTTGATGTACTCATGGTTGTTAAACCTAATATGGCTCTGATACCATAAATGATTAGGAGAAGACTTGATTTCTCATTAATAGAAAAGGTCTTTATATACAGTATTTCACACTCTGTAGATAACTATACAGCTACGATAGACAGCTATACTAACAGAATTACAGTGATATAGATAACAACAACTGAACTAACCTTATCACTAACACTTATAAACATTTAATAATCATAAGAATAAATTTAAAATATTATATTAAATTTATAAAAGTGATAATTAAAATAATAAAAAATATTTTTTCTTATATAATAATTGAAATGGAGTGAAAAAAGTTCGATTTAAATTATATATATATAGTTCTAATTTGTTCTGTTTCTTTGATTATAATTAGGAAGAGCACATGGAAATTGCAACGGCCAAGAAGCAATCAGGAGAGAAGGAGCTGAACTGGGATGATTACAAGAAAATGGAATTTACTCAATATGTAATTATTAATTTTTTTTGTTGCTATTATTTATTATTCATTTTCCCCTAAATATATAAGTCAAAAATATTTAGAAATGTGTATTTATAGGAAAATAATACTAATATTAATACTAATACTAATACTAATACTAATATAATAAATCAGTCCTCTTTTACATTTCTCCATGTACAAGTTATAAGTGAGACACTTCGGCTTGGAAACGTAGTGAGGTTTCTTCACAGAAAGGCTCTGAAAATATTCAGGATAAAGGTTCTGTGTGAGTATTTGAATATTTTTTTTATTTCTTACACTCGAACAAGAAAATTATAATATTTTAATCCTTCATTTTTTTAATTTGTTGCACTATATAAGTAGTCCACATAAATTTTAACTAATATTATTAAAGTTCATATGCCCTAAAATAATCATTTGAAAATTTTATAAACTTAAAAGTTGAATTTCAAGTATAAAAAAATATAATAATTTGTATTAAAATATGTTTTATAATATAAGAACTCAAAATAAAAATTGGGAGGTAAGAATAGTATAAATGAACTAATAATGGCAGTTAGCACATCAGCCTGGGTTGATAGACAAGCCATGCATCTTTGAGTTCACTGATTTGATATTCATTAATGGTAGAATTTGTTGATGTTTGAATTCATATCTGTAATTTCTTCACCATTGTAAATATTTTTGGACTTTATCCATTTAAAAAATAATAATAAAATAGTAAATAAATAATAGATTCAATTAAATAATTAATTAAACGTGTTGGTTTTGTGAAAGGATATGACATTCCACATGGATGGAAAGTGCTGCCAGTGATTGCAGCCGTGCATTTGGATTCTAGTCATTTTTGTTGGTTGGCTCACTCAAGTGGGCCATGCATATTATTAAATAAAAAAAAGAAAAATAAAAAGTTGTTAAAGGAAAAGTTAAAGTCGGTGAAACATTTGCAAAATGCAAATTGAAAAGGAATGAACCACACGGTTTTCATCTCCTATAAATAGGAGAATTAGTTCTTTTAGTATAGAGAAGTCACAGATTGAGTTATAATCTGTGAAAAGTGAGAGAGAGATTAATTTTAGGAAAATGGTATTCCTAAAATTGGGGAGAGTGAAAATAGTGATGATTATAATTTTTTGGGGAGTGTTTTGTAAACACTATAAGTGCCACTATTTTTTGTATTAATCTCTTTGTAGCCTACTATTTTTATAGTGGAAGAATATTTCGCAGTTTGTCTCGTGGACGTAGCCCTAAAAAGTTAAGGGTAAACCACGTTAAATATTTGTGTCTCATTTTTATTATTTTGCCGCCGTAATTTTCTGGAGGTGTCAACAGGTTAAATTTTAGACAATAATTATTGGAGTCATTCTACTACGAAAGTTTAGATAATATACCGTGCACGTAACTTCTGTCTAGAAGGCCGAATTTTAAGTGGGACCATTTGTGACCCCTCCGCCCAACTGGAATTTTACGTGGAATGGTAATACTGTCTAAGGTGATCATTGTGGTCCGTTCTGGGTATTACCAAATTGGTTCACTTCAGTAATTATTGGGTTAATTCGGAATTGAAGCGTAAATCTCAATAAGTGGTATCAGAGCCGAAGGTTTCGGCAGGTCCAGCCAGTCAGATAGCAGTACTGGAACCGTGAATATATTTTGAAAATAAATATATCACGACGATCAGAAAATTATGACGAGTTCGTTGGTGCAGTCCGTTCGAAAAACCGTTGCGGAATTTATTTTATTGTGAATAGTAGTAAATAGTAACATCAAAGGTTATTATTCACGTGTACTATTTGCAGTACTATTCATGTGTATGGTACTATTCATGCATACGATACTATTCATACATGTAGGTACTATTCATACATACGACACTATTCATGCATACGGTTACTATTCACTAAAATTTTGTGAATTAGTGATGGAGACTAAGACAAGCAAGATGATCAGTCTGAATAGCGGTAATTATCATATATGGAGAAACAAAATGAGAGATCTCCTTATGGTAACAAAACTGCACGAGCCAGTGTTTTGCACAAATAAACCTGAAGGCAAGACTGACGAAGAATGGACTTTCGAGCATCAACAAGTTTGCGGCTTTATTCGACAATTTGTCGATGATAATGTGTACAATCACATTTCTGACGAGACACATGCTCGGACACTGTGGAACAAGCTTGAGGAGTTATATGCCTCAAAGACCGGCAACAACTAGTTATTTTATTTGACAAAGTTGATGAATTTCAAATACCGGGAAGGTACTTCTGTAGCAGATCACTTGAGTGAAATGCAGGCGATCATTCATCAGTTGTCAAGTATGGACATAAAGTTTGATGATAAAATCCTCGGCCTTATGGTGCTCGCTTCTTTGCCAGAGTCGTGGGAGACTTTGAAGATATCAGTAACAAACTCTACATCTCGTAGTGGAGTTAGCTGGGAATATGTCAAAAATGCTGTTCTAAATGAGGAGATGAGGCGAAGAGTACAAAATTCCTCATCATCTCAATCAGACATTCTTGTAGCAGATGCTAAAGGAAATAACCAGCCCAGAGGAAGGAGCCAATCCAGGAGTTCAAATATAAGAGACAAGAGCAGAGGAAAATCAAACAAATATGCTAATATCTTGTGCCATCATTGTGGGAAAAAGGGGCACATCAAAAGATATTGCCGGAAGTTCAAAAGCGAACAGGGGAAGAATAAAGGCAAAGCAAAGAAAGAAGAAAGCAGTGACGATGAAGTCAATGTCATTGCTGAGTTTCAGCTATTCACTGACGACACTATCAATCTTGCAACCCAGGAGACCAGTTGGGTAATTGATAGTGGAGCTACACTTCATGCAACATCCCGGAGAGAAAAATTTTCATCTTACACACCAGGCAATTTGGGTGTGGTTAAGATAGCAGACGACAAATTGTTGAAAGTCGTTGGAAAGGGAGATGTCTGCTTGGAGACAGAAAATGGTTCGAGATTAATTCTAAAAGGTGTTGTGCATGTACCTGACATGCGTTTGAATTTAATCTCGGTTGGAAGACTTGATGATGAAGATTTCTATAGCACCTTTAGAAATGGCCAGTGGAAGCTCACAAAGGGTTCTTTGGTAGTAGCCAAAGGAAGGAAAGATCCAAAGCTGTACGTGATGATTGCGAAGCTCTCTCAAGAAACTTTAAGTGTAGCAGAGGATGACAGTACAGTTGAATTGTAGCATAAACGGCTAGGCCACATGAGTGAGAAAGGAATGACAACTCTGGTCAGAAAGAGCATGCTGCCTAGACTGGATAAAGTTCACTTAGAGAAGTGTTCTGATTGTATGGCGGGAAAGCAGAACAAAGTTGCTTTCAATTTTACTCCACCTACTAGAATGAAGAATGTGTTAGATCTGGTACATTCAGATCTGTGTGGACCATTGACGATGTCATATGGTGGAAATCGATATTTTGTAACTTTTATCGATGACCATTCTAGGAAGACCTAGGTATACACTTTGAAGTCTAAAGATCAAGTTTTAGATATTTTCAAACAGTTTCTAAACTTGGTTGAGAGGCAGACAGACAAAAAGCTGAAGTGCATCAGAATAGATAATGGTGGAAAATACACTGGGCCATTTGATGCTTTCTGCAAAGAGAATGGTATTCGACATCAAATAAAACCTCCCAAGACACCGCAATTGAATGGTTTAGCTGAGAGGATGAACAGAACTTTGATGGAGAGAGTCAGATGTTTACTCTCACATGCAAAGTTATCTAAAAGATTTTGGGGTGAAGCTCTCCTTACAGCAGTTCATCTTTTAAATCGTTCACCTTGTGTTCCTCTAAAATTTGATACTCCAGAAAGAGTATGGTCAGGAAAGGATGTTTCTTATGATCATTTACGGATGTTCGGTTGCAAAGCCTTCGTGCATATTCCTAAGGATGAAAGGTCTAAGCTTGATGTCAAGACTCGACAATGTGTATTTATGGGTTATGGCCAAGATCAATTTGGCTATAGATTTTATGATCCTGCCTAGAAGAAGATGGTGAGAAGTAGAGATGTTGTATTTGTTGAAGATCAGACTATTGAAGATGTTGAAAAGACTCAGAAGCTGACTACCGATAGATCTGATGGTGATTCAACAGATGCACAGATTGTTCCTTCAACAACAGAACAAAGACCAGTTGGAGATGAAGAAAATATTCCAGAAGAACAAGTGCCAGAGTTAGAAAATCCAGAAGTTCCTTATCAGAATGAACCAGAAGATGATTCTGATAATGTTCAAATTCAACCACCAGCACCTGAAGGTTCTCAAAGAAGATCTAGTAGAGTCAGACAACCATCTACTAGATATCCAGTAAACGAGTATGTTTTACTTACTGATGGGGGAGAACCAGAATGCTTTGAAGAAGCAATAGGAAATGAACATAGAAGGAGCTGGATTGAAGCCATGCAAGATGAAATGAAGTCCTTGCATGAGAATCAAACATTTGAGCTGGTGAAGTTGCCCAAAGGCAAGAAAGCTTTGAAGAACAAGTGGGTGTTCAAGATCAAACAGGATGAACACAGCTCCCAACCACGGTTCAAAGCTAGATTGGTGGTGAAAGGGTTCAGTCAACGAAAGGGTATTGACTTTGATGAGATATTTTCACCAGTTGTAAAAATGACATCCATTCGGACAGTGCTCGGATTGGCCGCCAGTTTTGATATGGAAATCGAGAAAATGGATGTGAAGACTACCTTCCTACATGGTGATTTGGAAGAAGAGATATACATGGAGCAGCCAGAGGGTTTCATTGAAAAAGGAAAAAGAGGAGTATGTATGCAAGTTGAAAAAGAGCTTGTATGGCCTGAAACAGGCACCGAGACAGTGGTATAAGAAGTTTGAGTCTGTTATGGGGGAGCAAGGCTACAGGAAGACTACTTCGGATCACTGTGTTTTTGTGAAGAAATTCTCTGATGATGACTACATTGTTCTTTTGCTCTATGTGGATGATATGTTGATCGTTGGTCAGAATTCTGCCAGAATTAATAGCTTGAAAAGACAGCTAAGTAAGTCTTTTGACATGAAAGACTTGGGACCAGCGAAGCAGATTCTTGGCATGAAAATTACAAGGAATCGGAGCGCCAAGAAATTGTGGTTGTCACAAGAGAAGTACATCGAAAAAGTACTTCAAAGGTTTAACATGGAGAATGCTAAAGCAGTTAGTTGTCCTCTTGCTAATCACTTTAGATTGAGTTCAAAACAGTGCCCTTCTACAGATGGAGAGAAGGAATAAATGGAAAAGGTTCCATATGCTTCAGCAGTTGGAAGCTTGATGTATGCCATGGTTTGTACACGGCCAGATATAGCTCACTCAGTTGGAGTAATGAGTCGGTTTCTTTCAAATCCAGGAAAGGAACATTGGGCTGCAGTGAAATGGATATTCAGGTATCTTAAAGGTACAACCAAAACATGTTTATGTTTTGGAGGAGATAAGCTAGTATTAGTTGGTTATACTGATGCGGATATGGCTGGTGATGTTGACTCAAGAAAGTCTACATTTGGTTATCTAATCACATTTGCAGGGGGAGCTGTGTCATGGCAATCGAGATTACAGAAGTGTGTCGCTCTCTCATCGACCGAAGTGAAATTTATAGCTCTGACAGAAGCGTGCAAGGAGCTATTGTGGATGAAGAAGTTCTTGAATGAACTCGGTATTTATCAAGAACGGTATCTGGTGTTCTGCGACAGCCAGAGCGCGATTCATCTAGGGAAGAATTCCTTATTTCATTCTAGATCAAAGCACATTGATGTAAGATATCACTGGATCAGGGATGTATTCGAGATGAAGCAATTACAGCTTGAGAAGATCCATACAGACGAGAATGGATCAGACATGTTAACGAAGATTCTTCCGAAAGACAAATTTGAATTTTGTCGGTTAGCTGCCGGAATGATGGAGAATACGATTAATGTCTCCACTTGAGTTCTCCAGGGGGAGAATTGTTGGTTGGCTCACTCAAGTGGGCCATGCATATTATTAAATAAAAAAAAGGAAAAACGGAAAGTTGTTAAAGGAAAAGTCAAAGTCGGTGAAACAATTTGCAAAATGCAAATTGGAAAGGAATGAACTGGAATGAGTTGTTTACAACTCATTCATACGGTTTTCATCTCCTATAAATAGGAGATGAATTAGTTCTTTTAGTATAGAGAAGCCACAGATTGAGTTATAATCTGTGAAGAGTGAGAGATAGATTAATTTTAGGAAAAGTGTATTCCTAAAATTGAGGAGAGTGAAAATAGTGAGGATTATAATTTTTTGGGAAGTGTTTTGTAAACATTGTGAGTGCCACTATTTTTTGTATTAATCTCTTTGTAGCCTACTATTTTTATGGTGGAAGAATATTTCGCAGTTTGTCCCGTGGACGTAGCCCTAAAAAATTAAGGGTGAACCACGTTAAATATTTGTGTCTCATTTTTATTATTTTGCTGCCATAATTTTCTGGAGGTATCAACATGTTAAATTTCAGACAATAATTATTGGAATCATTCTGCTACGAAAGTTCAGATAATATACCGTGCACGTAACTTCTGTCTAGAAGGCCGAATTTTAAGTGAGACCGTTTGTGACCCCTCCGCCCAATTGAAATTTTACGTGGAATGGTAATACTGTTTAAAGTGATCATTGTGATCCTTCCTGAATATTAACAAATCGGTTCACTTCAATAATTATTGGATTAATTCAAAATTAAAGCGTAAATTTCAACAATTTTAACGATGCTCGACGCTTCAATCCATGGAGATGGCTGCATGTCGGTGAGCTGAAAAGTTAGGACAGACATGCCTTCCTTACTCATTATTGTTATTAGTTGCTGCCACTTTTATTTATTTATTATTATTATTCTTATTATTTTAAATTATTATAGTTTTTATTATCATTAGCAGTAGTTTTTGGTCAAGGAGACTGATCGTACAGTTTCTATTGGCTATCCCTATGGGGCGCAGTGGCAAAGCAACCATTAGCTTTGTTTTTCCCATTAATTTTTTAGTGGACCACATGATTAGGATATTCTTTTCCTTTTCTAAAAAACATTTTTCTCTATTCATACTTTTAGCTATAATTTCCTAGTGTCATGCGTGTTCCAATCATTTTTCTTTTATTTTCTATATAAATGACAAAAAATTCTAAATCAAATCAAATAAAATACTATGCTCCGTAATCTTTTGGTAAACTGTACTACGTTCAATAAAACATTAAAACTAAATCTTATAGAACACTGTATTACGTACAAAAATTAAATAGCTTGAATTTCATTTCACATAATATGAAAATTCAATCATTCTTGTAAAATTCTATTTTCTTTGCTACTTTGAAATTGGCATTTTTTGCCCCCAATTAATTCTTTGAGCAATTGATTTATGGTGATAATTGCTTACAAATTTACAATAAATGAAAAAATATTAAAATTAAAAATTTGCTAATAAAATATTAATCATTTAATAGTTAAATATCTAGGGCAAAGAGTTATTTTAGAGCGTTATTTTAATAATTTTTAAAAATCTCAGAGTGTATTAGAAAATTCCTAAATTTTTTAAAAATAATTTTTCCATTTTTAGATTTTTTTTAACTCTTTATCTGACTATGGAACAATTTGAAAAAAATTGAAAGAAACAAGAAATTATAGTATCTGAACCAGAATTGGGTCTCACGGGGACAGCCGCCAAAAGAAACGGAAATCATATGGGACCTCATGAAAATTGATCACAAACGTCCTATAAAAGTGATGGAAAAAGTAGTGCGATCTTGCGGCTCTCTCTAGGACGTCAAGTGATGAACTGTCATGATCGTTCAACAGTATGTTTTCCATGTTATGACTTAGGTCCCACTCTATTCTCTCTGAGTGTGGGCAACTGGGAGAACTGAGTGCAGAGTCTTTGATATGATTAAAGCTCCATGTGGTTGTGGGGTTTTCAGGTGCACGTACACAAGTCTTTTTATTTTCTATTTATTATTTTTTATATATTTTCTTTTCTTGCCTTTTTTTTTTTGTTTTTTGGATAAATTTTCTTGCCTTATTCTGGTTACTTGATTGCGACCGTCTTAAATGAAATTCTTTTAATCAGTTTCCAGTTTTGAAAGTGCTCTAAAGCATTGAGATTTTTTTTTGGGTCAAGCTTCTAAAGCATTGAGATTAATAAAGATATTCTTTTCAAAAAAAAATATTTTTAAGAAAAAAAATTATTTTAGGTGATGTCAAAAATTAAAAATCATGTGCTGGCCTTTTATAGTAGGCTTGACTTTCATTGTGTCCTTATAGGCTCTGGGTTTTTTGGTGTATGTATTCTTATTCTTTTTGGCAATAAAGTTTGATTATTAACCCAAAAAAAATAATTTAACATATTATTTAATTATTTTAAAATTTTCTTGATAAAAAATTTGAAAATTCTGTTTTAATTTAAATATTTATTTGATATTTTAAAAGCTTTTTGAGGTTAAAAAAACAACAACAATAAATAAATCGTAATAATGAAGAAATATTTATGTTAACGACCCCCTCCTGGAGTCATAACAGTGTTAAGACTATCAACCACACCTAGAATCTCATCTAACCAAATAACCCTACTCATTAATCACAATCAAGCGTCTCTCTCAAACATAATAATAATACCAATAAACATTAGACATAGTCAGGGGCGGGAATAATTATATGCTACAACCGTTGTAGCAATAAATGCTTACAACGGACCAATGAGATTCTTACACGTAGATTAAATGATTCATTTCATTGGTCCGTTGTAGGCATTTAATCTACGTGTAAGAATCCCATTGGTCCGTTGTAGACATTTATTGCTACAACGGTTATAGCATATAATTATTCCAGGGGCGGACACTTTAAGGGGCAAGTGGGGGCTGAAGACCCCACTGAAATTGCTACTTGAACATATATACACGTATATATAAAAATACAGGTGCTTGCTAAATAAAAATCAATATATGTATCTGTACTAGCCCCCATTGAGCATATTTAAAATCAATATAAATAGAAATCAATATATGTATATATACTAGCCTCCATTGAGCATATTTAAAATCAATATATGCTACAATTGTTATATTAGATATTTAAATTTGAATATATATGTAATTTTTTTCAGTTGATAAAAATTAATTTTTATAGGTTGATAAAAAGTTATATACATAAAACTTACTCTTTACAAATAAAACTTGTATCATCATTTTTAATTTTTTTCTCTTTATCTTTCTTTCATCAAGTCAGTATTTTTTATAAAAAACATAATTGTAAAATTTTCTTACTATATATTAATGAGGATTAAAATTTATTATTTCAAAATAAAGAGTATTTTATAATCATTATCGCTAATAAAAATTTTAAAAATATAATTTAATAGAAAATAAAATAAGCCCCCACTATATTTAATTTCTATGTCCGCTCCTTGTCATAATTCATATTACACCTTATGTATAAATATATACATACCACCAAAATATATCAAATCCAAAATATTATCACAATCCAAATACCTAGTTCATAATACTCCGACTATAAATCTACTAAAAATTATATAATCCAACATATAAATATGATGTATAAGTTACTATGAAGCATCAATATTTCATTTAAAGTGAAGTATCGATATCAAACTCAGCGAGAACACAGACACATGCTTGACACGCATCCATATGTGTTTTATTATTTTATTATTTTTTATTTTTTAAACGTGGTAAGGACATGGCTAGAACAAGTAGAGAACACGGCGGGAGCATATTTTAGAACACTTTAACATATTTTAGGATATATTTTGATATAAAATTTATTTATATGATATTGATAAGTTATTAATTAGATAATTATAATCAATTTTAATTACAAAGCTTATTTTTCACAAAAAATTAATTTTTATTATAATTATAATTATATATAAATGAACTATTATATATTTGTTTTAAGTTTATGTTTATCTCTTATTTTATTTTTATAACTTAAAACTTATATATATGCATGCATGTGTAATTGTTTTAAATATATGTTTATCACTTATTATATTTTTATAATTTAAAACAAATATATACATACGTATTTATATATATAAATATGTCACACTCTTATCATGTCTCTATTTTTTAAAAATTACCATATCGACTTGCATGCATTGTATCGTATCCGTGCTTCATCGATAAGTCATTATACATTGATGCTTATTAACTGATATAAGAAAGAGACTCAAGAAATTTCATCCCTAACTCTTTCACTTGAAGATCATGAAAAAATAGTCCATAAAAGAAGAATGATCTTTCAATTCAATGAGTAAAAAGAATATAAATCAAATCGGGGCTAAACGAAGGAATAACGGTTATACTTACTTTATTAAAATGATAGTAGTAGTATTAATAAAGCTCCAAGAACCAAATGAATAATATATATAAGTGAATATTCAATTGAATATATATGAAAATAGCAAACGACATCAAGGAGAGTAAGGGAATATCAAACCTTAGTACATTTCGTTCACATCGGTCATTGTGCCAATAAAGAAGGACACTTAATATTTAAATTTAGACAAAATTAATATGTCCATGCTACAAATTATCTTATGATCTTAATACATATTTTGGGTGGTAACCTCCCTGTTCAAACAATTCATGTGTCAGGCCAAACACGTGCCTAAAAAACATTGCCATCTCTAGGAGGAACCTTGGCCACAACTCAACCAAGTGAATTCCTATGTAGACATACAAGCTAATGAATAGACCCTCATTAATAAAGGGTTTCTATTTTACATTATGGTTAGCTAGGTAATGACTAGGTAGGTTCATATCACAAATGAATGGTCTAGTTGGCCTCATTTAAGTATCAAAGCAAAGATTCAATTTGCTATAAATGACCTTATTTCAATGTTGTTCACAAATAAATATCAATAGATATTTAGATATATATCAACAAAGTATATATAATTATAATTATATATGAATACTATATATATATATATATACAACTTTTGTGAACAAAATCATATAGGTGGTATCAAATTGATATATATTCTCGGTAGTCACCTCAGTGCTTCTAATATCCACAAAGGTCTATATAGAACCTTAACATAAACTCAATTTCAAGTTCTCTTCTTGGAAGGAATCCTTCTTTTACCCAGGGTTCATCAATTTTGCTATATATATATCACATCGTATTTAAAACTCATAGCTCACTCTTATTATTCCCCAAATAATCATAGGGCTTGCTCGCCTTTGTTTGATATATTCATTCAGTACCAGTATAAACTACAATTGTACTAAAGTAGAAAGGCCACTATAGAGACTAAAAGTAGCCTATAGTATAGTAGTCGGCCTAATCAAAGCGTCACAACAAGTGAAAATTAGCCTTATGAATGGAATCTTAAGTAAACAGCTTAGCCCACCTACCTACCAATCAAAGAGGCTGAGAGTGAGCGTACGCTCACTAATAAGCTCTTTGAGCTTTCTCCACTAGAGAGATTAAAGAAGGGGAGAAGCGAATCATCGTAGAAGGTTTGCTTCTAAGATGAAGCTAAGCCTAAAAGATCGACTTGGCATTGGGGAGGGAACAATGGGGCACAAGCATTTTGAGCTAGAAGGAAGCAACTGGAAGCATTACGAGCTGACCATAAGACAAGAAATTCATAGACTCAACAAGTCGCTTATAGAATGTCGACTAATAAGTGAAGACTTTCTACTTCATTTAATAAGGGAAGGGAGCTTCACTTAGGGAGCTTTATAAGGCCGACCACTACATAAGCTGCTGGTGGAGAATGCTCAAAGAGCTTCCCTTCATTCGCGTCGCGGTAGCCGCACAACACATAGTTGGAATTCAGGGGCCATACTACCTACCTAACCCTTCGCTTTGAGCGACCGTAGATCGGAAAGCACCTTCTAAATCACTCCATTCATCCAAGAGAGAAGGGAAAGGGCCTATGTGTTTTCATAACCCCTAAGGATTTTACCTACACCCATGGCCCATCTCCAATCGATCTTGCCATCACGCCGTAGAATTAGAGCTCATGTGAAACCTTTTATTTTTGGTGTAACAGCGATGGAACATAACAAAATATAATGGTCTCATAACATAAGAGCCGAAAGTATAGTAAAATCGGCCAAAATATGACATTCTAAGGATCCACCCCTTTTAAAGAATTATAAGCTAATTTAGGCAGGAAAGATTTTAGAGTTACCTTAACAGATAACTAGCCTTTTCCAATGATTACCCAAGCTCTTAATCTTCTTGAATCTAAGAATTATAGTAAATCTTCCTTGATTTAGGGTTATCTTAGTGTTTTAGGAGGGTTTAGAAAGGTTTGGAGGGGCTTGAAAAGGAATGAATTTCTAGGGTTTCTATAGCAGGGGAGAAAAATAGAAAACTTGAGTCATGGATATGTTTAGGTCTTTATATTGACTTGTTTGGAATAAAAAGCATGCATACAAAAACCATTAGTTCATAATGGCTTTTAACCAGTGAAATGAGCATTCTAGCCTCTTAGAATGGTCGTTTTGCCCTTGGAATGGATGTTTCGCTTGGGAATGACTCTGTAAGAGGTTTTTGTCCGCTTTGGCTCCTCCATAAATGAGCATTCCACCCTAAAACTAGCATTCCACTATCAATTGCTCAAATTGAGTCCAAAATCTTCCATGGGAATTCCCTGAATGAATGTTTGTGAATGTAATTACTGCCTAAATGAATACCAATAATGGAATAGGCGTTCTAATCCTAGAATGAGCATGTAAAAAGTTTTTTTTTTTTTTGAAAATTTTCATTTAAGTCATGGAGGAACGATCATTATCTACATTAAAATGGACGTTCCACCCTTCTTAACTTTATAAAGATTATCAAGTTTAAGACAAACATAATCTTTAACTTCTTTTTTTTTTCATCAAGGGTCTATGATACATCACGACAAGTATTATATTCCACAAGGAAGAACTTGGAACATTCAATTACATTCATAATCTATCATTACATAGTTTTACATCTCAAATTCTAGTGTTACAATTTACTAATAATACTAGTCAATTTTTAGTTTACTGATATTATTGTCATTTTCATAATGATAAATTCTTGTACTTAAATATTAATTAGATTTAAGTTTGTAAAAATATTAAATTTATAAAAAAAATCTATCTTTTAGATATTTATTTTCTACATTATTAGTAAAAATTCTCATTCAGTAGCAAATTATAAGGGAGACTACACCATGTACGAAGTGGAAAAGTTGACACCATTACATATTAGCATAGCAATTTCTAGGATTAATTTGTTAAGAAACAGATTTAATTTTAATTATATTGTTTATATAATTAAAATTAACAAAGCATGACACTATTTTTTTACTTTTTTTTATGCATAAGATATTTATGGGTCAAACTAGCTTAAGAAGCAAATTGTGAAGCGTGGCAAATTTAGAAATTAACCTCATTGGCATTATTACATGAAAATAGGGGAACATAGAAAAAAGTTAATTAGCTGACTTTCTAGCCTATCTCAGACGGAGATGTCCCATCAGTTTTGTATTTTTCTCATCTCCGACCTGTTTTCAATTCAAACTAATTAACTGCAAACCTTTTTAACTTGTATACTTTTTGAAACTTCTTTGGATGCAAACAGAGTTTATGAATTATGCATGCAACTCTTCACTGCTTGATTGAGAAAATAACCTATTAACCGATTTGTTTTCTTTTGAATGATTAAAAAACAGAGCAATGCAAACCATCCACTATGGATAATCTTAGTTAACTTCCCTTAGATATGGTTGGTATATGTCAGATTCATATACTAATCTTTTACTTGGAAAATTTGTTCGCTCCTTTTGTCCATTCAGCAGAATTATTATATTGAAATTTCAAATTGCTGTTAAAAAGAAATATCAATTTAAAAATTAAAAATTATTTATGTATATTTCAATTCTTGTTATTGAAAAATAAAATTCATGAATTTGAATTATGTTAATAGATATTGGATTTAATAGTATTATTTGATATTATTAACGCTTGTTAAAACAAACAATTAGCAGCATATACATATATATAACAAAATATTGATAATTTTGATAAATGTTAATATATATTTGAGAGTGATTTTGCTGCTAATTATAATAATTAGCATCAAATTATTATAATTTAATATATAAATTTTGTTGTCAAGACAGATTGACTAATGTAATTAATGAAATTATTTGAAAAATTATATTTTAATCATTTAAAATTTACGAGTAGATTATATTATTAAAATAAATTATTTATATATCATCGATATGTTAAAACTCATAGAAAAAGTTTTATTTCTCTTATAGTTTTTAAAATAGTTTGTATTTTCAATATTCACAAATGATACAGATAGCATAATTATATACACAAACTAGCAGAAACCTACGCCTATAAACAAGGAACTATAACAACATTTCAGTTTTGAATTTGAAGCCTTTATCTGTTATTCTTATCCAATACACCCTCGCAAGATGGCGGACGGGCAGTAACGCCAATCTTGAATAGTAAAGTTGTGAATAGTGAAGTTGACAGTGGCTTGGTTAGCAAACCTGCAATTGATCAGCAGAGGACACATGAGCAACTCTCAATACACCATCTTGAACTTGCGTTCGAACATAATGATAATCAATAGCTATATGTTTCATTCTAGAATGAAATACCGGATTCGCAGTAACATAAGTTGCTCCCAAATTGTCACAATAGAGTATGACAAACCGGAAATTGAAGCTCTAGCAACATATTTTTCACCCAAGTTAAATCAGTAGATGTGGCAGCCATGGACCGATACTCAGCTTCAGTCGAAGATTGGGCGACTGCTCTTTGCTTCTTGGAAGACCAAGCAACATAATTCCTACCCAGAAATATTATATGAGCACTTGTCGAAGCTCGATTATCTCTATCCCTAGCCCAATCAGCATCCGAGAATGCATGAAGCTGAGTTGTAGACTGCATGTGCAACATTAAACCATAGTCCAGAGTTCCAACTAAGTACCGTAGCAGTCTTTTAATAGTAACCCAGTGATTTATCGTCGGCCGAGAAGTATACTGTGATAATTTATTAACAGCAAAGGCCACATCCGGCCGTGTCAATAAAAGATATTATAAACTGCCAATTACAGCTCTATATATCGAAACATCATTTAAAGGAGCTGAATCATCTACACTCAATGTATTCAAGGGCGACATTGGAGTTGACGCAGATTTCGCCTCGTGCATTTGAACCTTTTCCAAAAGCTCTCTTGTATAATTTTGTTGAGATAAAAACAGTCTCTTTTCTGTTCGAATCACCTCAACACCCAAGAAATAATGCAAATCACCCAAATCCTTGAGAGAGAACTGATTACTCATAGCAGTAATAATTCTTTCGACTGCCCCTGAATTATTTCCCGTTATTATAATGTCGTCGACATATAGCAAAAGATACACAACATCATTATTATGACAGTACATAAACAAACATGTATCCGAGGATGATTGTTTAAATCCAGTAGAGAGAAGAAATGCTGTTAGTGCAGAGTACCAAGCTCTCGGCGCCTGTTTAAGACCATAAAGCGATTTTTCCAAACAACAAACATATGTAGGATTTTTATCATCATGAAAACCATGTGGCTGCTCCATGTAAACTGTTTCATTTAATTTACCATGCAGGAAAGCATTATTAATGTCCACCTGACGCAATGGCCATCCTCGAGAAACCGCAATTGTTAATATAATATGAACAGTAGGATATTTTGCAACAGGGGAGAATGTCTGATCAAAATCTAACCCAGGTCATTGGGTAAATCCTCGAGCAACTAGCTGAGCTTTATAACAAACAGGTTGCCCTTTTGAATATGTTTTTACCCGAAATAACCACTTGCAACTTACTACATTTTGAGCTTTGTCAGGAGGAACAAGCCGCCATGTTTTCTGCTAAATTAAAGCATCGTATTCTTCTTGCATGGCCTTACGCCATCTCGGATCCTTCAATGCTTGTGCAACAGTTTTGGGCGCCGCTTGTCTAACATTTTGAACAGAACTTGTTAGACACAACTTATTAATAGGCTTGAAAATGTTATTCTTACTCCTTGTGACCATGGGATGGTGATTTTGAATTTGTGCAATTTGAGCAGTGGACATGGATGTGCCATTTGAATTCTCTGCATTGTCTCGAGATTCAACAAATTGTAATCGACTTGATAATGTGTCAGTTGCTAGCTGAAGTTCGCGTGGTGGAGAAGAGAACGCAGACCGCTGCGATGGCACAAGAGAATCAATTGCTGATGTAGATGAATGGCAGTGACCTGCATTTGAGAGTGGCAAAACAAAGTGCACAGGAGACCAAGTATCAATAGTATCAATTTTTGTTCTTTCTAGTGACACAGCAATAGATGAATAAGGAAAGTAATGTTCAACAAAATCAACATGATGAGATAAATAAACTTTAGAAGTCGACGGATCATAGCACTTGTAAGCACTTTGATTAGGAGAATAACCAAGAAATACACAAGAGAGAGATCGTTGTTGCAACTTATGCGAATTATACGGACGAACCCAAGGATAGCATAAACACCCAAACACCTTTAATTTTGAATAATTAGGTTCTTTTCCATGAAGACACCAGAACGAAGACTCTTTTTGCAAAATTGACGCTGGCATTCAATTAATTAAATAAACAGCAGTTTGAAAAGCATAAGACCAAAACGAAAGAGGAAGTTTCGCTGAATGAAGTAAGGTTAAACCAGTTTCAACAATATGTCTGTGGCGTCGTTCAGCTATCGCATTATGTTCAGGTGTATAGGGTGGAGTAAGAAAGTGAGATATCCTAGTAGATTGAAGATAAGTCTTTAATGTAAAAACTCCCCCCCATTATCAGAATACAAAGACCTTATTTTTCTTTTGAACTGGTTTTCAACAAGATTTTTAAAGACTAGAAAAATATTGGAAACATCAGACTTGCGTTGAATAGGAAACAACCAAGAATATTTAGTGTAATGATTGACAAACAATAAATAATATCGAAAATTATCAATAGAAGTGATGGGATCTGGTCCCCAAACGTCCGAATATATGAGCTCCAATGGAGCAGAACTCGACATTGTTGATTCAAAAAAGGCTGTTTATGCATTTTATTACATTTGCATGAATCACAAAAGAAAGATTGAGTAATAACAGAAGACATAGGTAATTGAAACTGTTTAGAAATTAAACGCAAAATTGGAGTGGAGGGATGGCCAAGTCGTTGATGCCAAATCGGATGAGAAGTCGCTATAGTATGAGAAACCACAGGTTGATTGACTGAGGAATACGATGGCCATTCATACACACCATTAATTGGTTTTCCTACCGCCAGTAGTGCTCTCGTTCTCAAATCCTTCACAGTAAACATAGAAGAGTTAAATGCAACTTCAACATTATTAGACAAACACAATTAATAAACAGAGACAAGATTTCTATTCAAAGTAGGAACACATAACACATTATCTAAATGCAAAGGCTGAGCCGTAGTCGGCAAATCAATAGTTCCTGTATGAGAAATAGAATGCCCTTTACCATCTCCTAGAACAACATCATCAATGCCTTCATATTCAGAATGTTGCGCCAAATTCTGCATATCCTGCACAATATGTTGATTTGCTCCCGAATCCATAACCCATTTAGGCTCAGAATTAGTTGCTGGAGTGGACACAAAATTGACTTGTGGGTGACGAGCAGGCTGAGATGAGTCAAATTTCGACAACCACGGCAACAACTTTTTGAGTTTAAAACATTGTTTTGTTGTATGCCCTGGCCTATCACAGAACTGACATATAATTTTTCCCTTAAAATTTTGATTATTTCCAAATAAAGATGAACGAGTCTGTGATTGTGCCGCAGAAGAATTTTATTGTCGTCCATGACCTGACCGTGCCATCGTATGAAGAACAGTAGTTGGAGCAGTTGAAAAAGAAGACTCACGACTCAATTGACTTTCAAAGTCAGTGAGCTTATCATGTAAATCATCAAAGGTAATCTCACTGTCCCTTGCACGTAGAGCAGTAGCCACCTCCTTGTACTCTAGAGGTAATCCATGAAGCACATGCAACACTGTCTCATTCATAGAAACAATTACACCAGCAGTAGCAAGAACAGAAGTAATTGCCTTAATCTTCTGTAAAAATTCAGTAATAGATAAAGAACCCTTCTTGGCAGTAAACAAAGATTCACGAAGGCTCATTATACGAGCCTGGGATGGTTTCGCATAGGTCTTAGCAAGAGCCATCCAAACATCATAAGATGTATCTGCACCAATAACAAAAGAAATAATATTAGGAGAAAGCGAAGCAATAAGAGAGCTTCGAAGCAAGTGATCCTGGTGAAACCAATAGGGGCTGGAACGACGTTCAGCTGAAAGTGGATTTTCCACAAATTTGAGCAAATCATATCCCACAAGTAATGAATACCACTGAGTATGCCAGGAGTGATAGTTTGTAGATGTAAGCTTAATGGGAGCTTGAGCAGTTGTGTTAATTGAAATAATCTGATTTTCTGACGCAAGATTGATAGTGGCAGAATGCAAAACATTTGCCGAGCTATCAGTTGCAGAAGGTGAGGAATGAACAGATTGATTTGCCATTGAATGATTGGAAAAAATAAATGTTGTTTAGCTTATAGCTCTGATACCATAAAATAGTTTGTATTTTTAATATTCACAAATGATACAGATAGCATAATTATATACACAAACTAGCAGAAACCTACGCCTATAAACAAGGAACTATAATAACATTTCAGTTTTGAATTTGAAGCCTTTATCTGTTATTCTTATCCAATAGTTTTATCGGGCTCCATTGTGAAAGTATAATTTGAAAAACAAAAAGAAAAAGAAAAAGAATTATTTATATGTCAAATGAACAAGGAAACTAGCAAGCTGATACATCATACCTTGATTTTATAACTATATTCAAATACAAACCATCATTTAAATGTTAATGTTCATTTGTTTTAAACAGAGTAGCAGTAGCAGCTGTGAAACTTCAACTTGTCGGAGCACGGGAACGACTAGTAGTAATTGCTTCATGCCATTTGGAGGAGGACCACGGCTTTGCGCGGGTTCAGAGTTGGCAAAACTCGAAATGGCAGTTTTCATCCACCATTTAATCCTCAATTACCAATGGGAAGTGGCCGATAATGATCAAGGTTTCACTTTCCCATTTGTCGATTTTCCTAAAGGATTACCTATAAGGGTCAAGCACCACACTTAAATACACAAAATAACCAAAAAATTAAAAAAGTAATTATATATATAAAAAATATAAATATATAACTAACTAGGTAAACAAAAAGATTGGTCATTGATTAATTTATATGTGGAATTTGAATCCATTGGATTTTCCAGCGATCTATTGTACTAGTGTCAAGATTTTTTCTTTTTGTTGTTGATATAACAGCTCACGTGAACATTAAAAGTACACAAATACTAGGACCCATATATTCCCTATAGTTCCTTTCTTGTTTCTATGTCTCTGTCTACATTGTAAGTTTCACTTTCCTTTGTCCTCTCTCACATCTACGTTGTAAGTTTTACTTTCCACTTGTGTAAAATATGATTATTTGGGCTCGTTAATAAAATTTTCCAACACCAAATATACCACAGTTTTAAAGTACATAGGGATGATATGATTATCAAGTCCAAGATCTCGACTGAGCGCCCTAAGCACCTTACAGAGGTCTTTAATATCCTCAGGCAGGTAAACATGAAGTTCAACAAAAAAAAAGTGCATTTGGAGTCTAGTTCAAAAAATTCTGAGGATTCATGATATCAAAGAGGGGCATAGAAGCTAATCCTAAGAAAATACGGGCTGTGGTGGAAATGAAGCCCCTAAAAAACATAAAGGAGGTGCAAAAATTGAATAGTAAAATTATAGCCCTGGAAAGGTTCATCTCATGTTCAACTAAGAGGTGTTTGCCATTTTATAAGCTCTTGAAAAATCTGAAATAGTTTCAATGGACAGAAGAGTGTTAATAGGCCTTCACTGAGTTGAAATAGTTTATGAGCTCACCTCATCTCCTTAGCCAACCATCTAGGGTGAGACACTCTATTTATATCTCTCAGCCTCACCAATAGCATTGGGCTCAGTATTAGTTAGAGAGGAAGATGATCGACAATACCCAATCTATTACACCAATCATGCCCTGAAAGGATCCAAGCTCAGATACTCTCCTTTAGAAAAAACTAGCATTAGCCTTCCGAACTGCTTCAGAAAGGCTCTTATTGTACTTTGATGCACACACCATCGTTGTACGCACCAACTAATGTTTGAAGAAAATTCTATAGAGACGAGAAATCTCAGGGCATCTTGCAGAATGGGCAGTAAGATTAGGAAGATTTGTTGTTAGATATGAGTTTAGATTGGCTATAAAAACACAGATTTTGGTAGACTTCACCACAAAGTTGTATAAGCTACCCGCTAAGACCACCCCTAAAGAGGCCTGGTTTCTTAATGTAGATTAAGTATCATGTATTAAAGGAGCTAGTATAGGAATAGTTCTCAGGGGCCCGACTAAGATATTCATCAGATATTTGGTGAGGCATAACTTCATAGCCTCCAATAATGTAGCAAAATGTGAGGCCATTTGTTTAGGGTTGAGACTGGCTTTAGAAGTCTGGTCTGAGCTCTTATAGATTTTCTCAAACTTCTAGTTAGTAGTTAGTCAGCTAACTGGGAAGTACGAGGCCAGGGAACCAAACATAGTCCATTATAAAGAACACATAGTCGAGCTCCTGATAGCCTTAGGGCAAAAGGGTTACACTTGGGAAATTTATCATATAGTCCAAGTTGAAAATAAACAAGTTGATAAGTTGGCTAAAGCCACTGCCACAAAGGAAGGGGCTCTCAAGCATAGAGTTCTCGTTGAGATTATTCAGAGTTTGAGTTATGAAACTTCGATTGTAATAGTGGTAGAACCCATGGAAGGGTAGCGACTACTTATCTATAAGTTTCTTGATTCTGGTGAACTACCAAAAGACCCAATAGAAGCTAAGAAAATCATCAAAAAATCTAGCTTATACTCTATTCATGATGGGCTCTTATACAGAAGATCATTTTCTCACCCATAGAGTAGATGTGTATTTGAAGAGGAGGGAAATTACTTGATGAGAGATATTCACGAAGGGATAAGTAGAGCTTATGAAGAAGCCCGGGCAATAGCTCTGAAAGCACTATTATAGGGATACTTTTGACCCATCAGAAGCCTGTGACCTTTTTTTCTGTGGGGAATGGACATCTTAGGCCCTTTTCCTTAGGCCACAACTCTGAGAAAGTTTTTAGTAGTTGTAGTTGACCATTTCACTAAGTGCATAGAAGCAGAGCCTCTTGTTTCCATCACCCCAGCTGCAGTCATGAAATGTTTTTTTTTAACAAAGTAGCAATCATAAGGTTCGGTATTCCTCATACAATCATCATAGACAATGGCAAGCAATTTGACTATAGGTCATTCATATAATATTGTGCCGAGCTTAAAATTAACCTCTAGTTCACCTCGGTTTACTACCTATAATCTAATGTTCAAATAGAGGTCACCAATTGTACAATCTTGACAGGGTTAAAAAAGAGGCTTGATGAGGCTAAAGATTTATGGGTAGAAGAGTTATACAATGTACTGTGGTCTACTGCACCTCCCTAAGGACAACCATTTTGCACTAGCTTATGGCACTAAAGCATTCATTCCTATAAAAGTTGGATTTCCATTAACCAGAGCCCTTAACTTTTCGAAAGAGCAAGACTCAGACTCTTGATACAACCTTGACATACTGGAATTTAAAAGAGATCAGGCAAGTACCAGAGCTGAAGCTTACAAATCTAGGGTAGCTATTTTTCATAATACCAGAGTTCACCATAAGCAACTTAGCAAGGGAGATTTGGTGTTAAGAGGGGTCATCTCTACCCATGGATCAGCTAGACCTGGAAAGCTCGAAGCCAACTAGGAAGGACCATGCAAGATAATCGAAGTATTTAAAGGCAACGCAATCAAAGTACTCAAAGGCAGTGCCTATAATCTTCACACAACAGAAGGCATAGGAGATCCTAAAAACATGGAATGCAATCAACTTAAGGAGATACTTTTAGTAGCTCACTCTTAAACAATAATTCCTTATTGTAAATTTTTATATTCTTTTCCTTTCTTATATCTTTCATATATAAAAATTATAATTGTACCTATACATACAAAACGTAAGAAAGAAAGACGAGCACCACCAAAATGCCCACATAACATCACTTTTTAATTCTTAGTAAAGTTAGTTCACATGTATGAGTACACAAACACTGAACTACTCAGTCTTTGATCATAAACTGAGGAATGGGCTTAAACAAATATTAACATTTATTAGCATACCAATTAACTCTAGCACTTTAATCGTGCATATTGCAGTGCCCTCATCGCACACCAAAATATAAAGCACTTTAATAGTTCATATCATAGTGCCCTCATTGCGCACGGGCTTAAAGTACCCATTGTAACAACCTTAATAGTTTGATTATGTACCAAGCTCTGCAGAATTAAATTATATGATAAATCAATTTGCTCATCATAATTACGCAACCTAATAAATCTGAATACCTTAACTATTCACTTGAATAATTATTATAACTCAATTGCAATCCATTTAGTTTTGATAATTTAAACGAACACCTATTCTATTGAGAATGATGATTAAACATAATGGTACAAATAACTAAAGCTTAATATGAAAAATGTAATGCTCTTTTATTAATAGGAATGAAAATTATGAATGCTTTGAAAAGACATTACTTTATTATATTAAAGTTTCAAAATCACAAGTTTAAAGAGATCAGTCTTTACATTTGCTCTAGACTGACCTCGTATTAAGCTCTCCTATCTGTGGGAAGCTATGCAAAAACAAAATATAATTAAGCTTTATAGTGAGCTATGCAAGCTTTACACCGAGCTATTAAAAAATTAAAAATAAAATAAAATAGTAAAAATATAACAAAACAAAATAGCAAGAGCCCCATCTTATAATTCCTCATCGCTAGGAGCTCCTCCCTCTTTAGACCCGGTCTCTTCCTCAGGAAAATCAGGAGCTTGGTCAGGATCCACATCCTTCACTTGACCAAAGTCCTCTCATGGGTATTTCTTCTTGAGCTTTGCCTTCACGAGCTCCTAAAACTTGGCAATTCTAATGAGGATGCGATTATCACTATCCTTGCTCAACTTTTTCATGTGCTCTTACTCTTTAACTAGCAACTCATGGGATCAAGATAGATCTCCCTTAATAGTTGATAGCTCAGACTTGGCCTCAGAGAGTAGAGGCTTCAGTAATGGCCTTTTTCTCTAATTCAGCCACCTAAGTTGCCTGAAGTTTTAACTTTTAGCATACTTTTCGACTCTGGCAAGCTAAACTTTAACATCCTGAAGTTGAACCTTCACTTGTTGCTCAACCTTCATAGCTTTCTCGGCCTCCCCTTTAGACTTTTTATGGCTATACACCATCAACTTGAGCCGATCTCCCACATGGAGAGCGAGTAGGCCATACTGCAAAGTAAACATGCTAATCAGTGTTATAAAGATACATCAAATCTCAAAAAAAAAAGCAAAACCTATACATTAGTAGCAATGTTATTAAATCACTTTAGTAAAGTACTTGTGCTCATCTTGCTCAAATAATTATTCTCCTTCGAAACTCTCCTTAAGAAGTCCTAGTTGAACATACTGACCTCAACATCAATAATTTAATATTCATCTTCATACCAAACTTTAAATTATTCACTAGGGGCCTATTGTACTTGAGTAGGGATCAAGACATTCTCCCTCCCTTTGGAGTACACTCCCTTTGCAGATGGGAGGCAAGTCCCTTCATCTTGCTTTGCAAACACAAGTCCTTGCTCACTCATTTACCTTGAAACAACTTGAGCCTCGGGTAGAGGAGGAAGAGAAGCAACTATGACTTCAGTGTCAATCACATCAATCACCTCCTTTGTACTATTTCTTTTAGACCTCGTCTCTCTTGATCTCTTGCTTGAGACTGAATTCTTGGACTTTACAGCTCTGGTAGCTCATTTTGCTTTGATTTTTCTTCAATATTTCCTTTCGATCCAAGCCTTTTCCCTTGTCCATATCTGTACCAAGGCAACAAGTCAGAAAATTACTATCGAACTAAATAAATTAACTACAAAAAAAGTATTACCAGCCCGATCAGTGGGATATGGCTCAATAGGATCCTCTCCCAATAGAAAGTAACTCCTTATCAGCCATAGGATATTCAACTTATCTCTAAATGCCCTACTTTATAGTATCAAAAATTGCCCTCTCACTAGGCTCTAGATTTATCCTGTTTATTGTGGGCCAACTCGGCACCTGATTCTACCTTACATTACATTTTAAACCCCCTGTTTTCTTTAAAATAAAAAATTAATCCTTCCAACCTTTCATGGAGTCAGGATTCTAAAAAAAGCTTGAGCCTTTGTAGAGCCTATAAGAATAAAAAGTCTTCTTCAGTGTGTGGGCATGCCTTGAGCAGGCATGGCATAGCTAGGACCCTTGGTGAAGGCTCCACTGATAGTAGTATGCTCAAAAGCTCCAACTTGGCTACAGTTCTCCAAGTTTTCAGGCTTAGTTGCCCTAGAGAGCTCATTCTCATGGAAAGAAAGAGCTTAATAAATAGGCATAAGGGGAATTGAAATCCTGCAATTAGGTCTTCTTTGTAGATTATTAATTAGTCAGAATGCAAGTTATCATGACCCCAGGTGTCCTCCTCAGGTAGTATTATCTGCTACTCAGTTGGTATCTGGTACTTCTCCCTAATCTCCCTTAAATCTTCTTCCTTCAATGAACAACAAATGTCCTTTATGCAAGCTCGATTTGTTAGGACTCGAACTCCAACTTTCTCTTCTTCTTCTTCTTCTTCTTTGTCTTTGTCTTTCAGGGTAGGGTAGGCTGTTGTTTCTCGTCTTGCCCCTTTAACTACATCTTTGGCTCTCCTTGGGGAGCTCTAACCCACATACAAACTTACGACATCATCTTCGGATTGAGATGGGTCGCTATAGTGCAAATACAACTCCCTTAATCTCTCCTCTTGTATGGACACCTTCACACTATTCGAACTCATTTTTTATAACTATGAAAAAGAATTTTAGTTTAGACACTACAATGAATGCTCGCTTATAGTACACAACAACAAATGAAGACCTCAGCAACTTCCTAAACACTAAGCCACCCTAAGAAAAATTATTACTCACACAAGCAAACAACAAATAATAATAAGTAGAACAACCGAACTCTCAAACTCAACAACAAGTAGAAAGAGCTTGTCAGTACCCCTCTATTTATAGCTGGAGTCGAGTTCAGTGCCATGGGCAGGAACCTAATTTTTGTTTCTTGCCCATTTCATAGTATGACAGTTGTAGCATCATACTCCTCTTCAAGTGACATGTACCTTACTAAGCTCCATTAAAAAATCTATCACCATTTGACATGAATGTTAAATAGCTAGTGAGGGACTAGTTATAATACCCCCTATATGTCGAGCTCACCTTATATGCCAAACTCTTTAACTGAAGTCTTAGAGAAGGGTGAACTTCTACTCTAATCCTTCCTAGGCATTATTGAGAATTTAAAGAAAATTAAACCTTGGTGTTAGGCATCCTTATTCGTTATCAAGCTTTAGATGTATGGGAGACAAATTTTTGACATAGATGTTGTATGGCACTAACATATCTTGATGATCTACCAATATATACACATGTTTTCCCCTACCCCTCAACTATAAATAGGGGTAGTTTCCCACAGGTAAGAGATTTTTTTATAACTTTTGAAGCTCATCTATTTGCAGATAAATCAATCATTGACTTAGGCATTGGAGTCTCCCCACTGGAGCCCGGTCCCTTGTCTTGTCTTTCAGGTAGGAGAGCTAATCGAACAGAACCTGAACCTAAACTAGGAATCCTTGGTGTCTACCTCGTCATCAGTAAAATTGCAAAAAGAAAACCCAACAGCTTGTAGAAAATTTATTATGGCTAACACATTTCATAGCCAGAACAATTTCATCAAACGACATTCTATAATAGTACACAACTTCATATAGAGATCATGAGAAGTGCCAAAGTCAAAAGATGTTGAGAGTAAGAAATAAGACACTAGAAGAAATGAAAGTATAACACAATCACACATACAAATAAGAATCACTAGCCAAAGAAAGGGGCATCAACAATCACACAACAAAAAACAAAATACATCATGTTCTTGAAAGAAAGATTATCAAATAAAGAAGTGAGATTTATTCTTTATTCCTTGGTAAAAAACCATTGTTAGCACCCGATTTTTTCTTAGTGCGATTTTACATTTGACATCCGATGATGATAACTAGAGAAAGACTTGAATTGGAATGAATTTCTCTAATTTTACACTAAAACCAAAGGTAATCGACCCAAAAATTGTAAATTAGGCCTAATGATAATGAACTTTGGTCAATTGGTCATAAACCATCAAAATCCACTCAAATTGGGCTTAAAATACAGACCGTGTTGTTGTCCGAGATAATAGCATATATTAGCCCAACTAAGCCCAAATCCAATTCAGACAAACTAAGAACAAGCCCATCCCATTTCTCATAGACAACCACATGGAAGTCCATGACGACCACTGATGGATGTTGAAGCAACCAAAATTAAATTCATATTCTTAAACAAAATAAATTATAATAGTAGTGAATATGGTTAAATTCATAAGAAATTGACAACTTAATTAAACTTCTTTTAAAAAATTAAAATAAAGCTAAAAAGAAAATTAAATAGAGGGTTTTATGATTGATAATTAAAAATAATAAAAACTAAAAATCAAAAATTAAAATTAAATGATAGCAAAAATAATTTAGAAAAAGTCAATGGATTTAATTTTAGTTGAAGGAATAATTTCAAATCTAATTCTTTTGTTTGATCCTTGATATAAAGATAGTTCTTCTTAAATTTCAAAAAAAAAAAAATCATTTCTTGTTGTTGGAGACCCTTGTGATATCCAATCCTTCTTGATTAAGAGCACTCGCTAATTAGCCATTGCTAATAAACAACCCCATATGAATATCCTTAGAATTTAATTTACTAGCAACTTTAAGAATTAGAAAAGCTTGATTCTAACCAACAAACTCAATCTCATGGTTCATTTAAGTTAGATTACACATTTTCTTAGTGTTACACCTTTAGATTACATATTTTCCTAGTGTTACACCTTGTGAGCGGTGATTTTTGCCCCCACTCCTGGTGGAATGATTCTTGCTACTGAGACACTATTAGGCTCAGTGCTTTAGAGAATACAAGGCTGAGCCTGAAGAAATGGAGTCACCATCCGGACGGACTTGGAAGATAAAAAGGGGGTAGATGACTCGATTCCTAAGGAATCCCTAACCCCTACTAGGTTTAGAAAGTTGGGTACACATGGGGAAGGTGAGAATGGCCCAACACCGTAGGGTGATGGGTCATTGGAATTAACCTCTTTTTTAGGTCTATACATGTAACATCCCCTGATGATTCTCACATAAAACTATCAGAGAATGTTACTCGATATACTGTCAATACTCCAATCAATTCAATGACAAAGTTTCCTTTTAAAGTGTTACTAACAAAAATTTTCAAATAATACTACAATCTGTATAAGACAACACTTATAAATCCAACATTTAAACTAGTCTCCAATATCTCCAATAATCCAAGTACTAATTATAAATCAGATAACCATCATAAGTTTGTCAATCCAAAATAAATATATAAAACATTATTTGATTTGATAATCATTCACTAAATCTCAAACTTAATCCTCTAAATACATATATTCCTTTCATGTTTACAACTTTGTACAATCTCTCAAATAGACAAGATAAATTGCACATATATATATATATATATTTCATAACTTACAAGTACAATATACAAAAGATCTCTATATGTACTATAGATAATTTCCTGAGATCCTTAATTCCACTTCTTAACTTGCTCCGATGGCCTGATACTTGCGTGTTAGAAAACAATTCTAACATGCTAAGCAAAATTTAGTGGTGCTTATATAAACATATTTTGTCACTTAATATTAAAGAAAAATACTTAATGAAATATAGTAATAATAAAAACATTATTAAATATTTTCAATAACAAACCAACATAATATTTTGATTACACAAAATAATAAATTTAACTTTATAAAAGACATCATGCTATACTACACTTTCGGTATTGCAACTTTTCTCTTTTTGAATCATTTTATTTAAGACATACTTTCTTATTTGTTAACATTGCTCATATTACATTTATTTATTTTTCGGCAAGTCTTACTTTTCAATTTCACATATAGGATAATTTCATTCAATCTATAAGTTTGACACTTAGATTACTATACTCTGGGGCACTTTGTATCTTATATCATTATATACACTTTCAATCATTATAACACTTAGAAAGTTATTGATCAATTCAATAACTTGAGCATAACATTTCAATTTTGTGCATTAGAACTTTCACTTGTAAACTTTAATATATACATTACCAATCACTTTCACATTATAACATAGTAAGTCAATTTTAAGTAATTGACTTATATTATTATTTTACATTTCTTCCATTATTCATAACATCATATTCACATATATTTTCAATTTAGATAACTTCATTAAATATGCCTATATATATTGAACTAAGATCATATGTTTGGATAACGGGTTAGTGTAGCAATTTTAATGCCAAGTCTCAAGAATATATATATATATATGTATAATAACAATTATGCCCACTGTCATTGGTGACATAATGCTATCACTATGGCTATCCTTCCTTTGGTTAGCCATTCAATCCAAAGCTAGATCTAAAATTAGTATAATTTGGGTAATTCATTAGTTTTGATTAACATTGAATTATGTATATCACTTCAATAGAATCATTCTTTGATCAACACTTGGTATTACACATATTTATCATATATTCAAAATTTATTGCACTACTTGTTAGGGTTAATTTCAAAAAACTTTTACACTTTGAGGCCTTATAGTCATTTAGGCCAAAATCACAAATGAAAGACAAGGAAAATAACTATTTTAGGCAAATTCTTCAAGTGACACACCTAACAACATGGGCATGTCAATGACTGTGTCACTTGCCCATTTTACAGAACCTTTGACATGCCCAACAATATGGGCGTGTCCCTACTCGTGTCACTACTCCTATATTACAAAATCTTTGACATGCCCAAAGACACGAGCGTGTCATTGGCCGTGTCATTAATCTTTTATTTTAGTAGCAATGACACGCCCATTGACACGGGCGTGTCACTAGCGGTGTCATTTAACTTTCATCACAGTAGCTATGACATGCCCAATGATACAGGCGTGTTACTGGTCGTGTCTCTAATATTAAAACACAACATCAGTGACTTGCCCAACACAACATCATTAACTTTCATCATTGACACAACCATGTCACTGGTTGTGTCAGGCAAATTTTATGTTTCGTACACTCAACTACTTAAACACCATATACTCAAGATCTATGATAAAAATAAATCAAAAACTATTTACTTTGACATAGTGTAATATCCTCATTTATGCCCTAGAATTTTTGATTATGTTGTTGATGTTGTTGTTATTGTTGTTGTTGGTATATATTGGAAAATGTATATTTGTGTATATGTGTGTTTTGGGGAAAGAAATAGGGTTTAGAGACAAATGTATATGTTGTGTATATGATGATATATATAACATATAAATTGGTCAAATATAGAGTCAATGCAAGAAGATATTTTTGTGGAATGTGCAATTACATATAAGGGCTTAGATGAGACAAAAGGTTAGTTATTTGATTGAGGGCATTTTGGTAATTGCTTGGATAAAATCTCTTGGTGGAGATTTAAAGTGGAGTTGACTTTATTTCCTCCATGTATTTTCTTCTTCTTTTCCATTTTGGCTGATTTTTCGTAGACAAAGGGAAAGCAAAGAGACAAAGAAAAGACTTTGAAGAGTAAGCTCCAATTGTAGGAAGATTGAAGTGATCAAGTGTTGATTCAAGAAGTGTTATAATTTAAGGTAAGAAATCTCTTGTTTTTCCTTTGTTAATTTTGAAGTTGGGTCTAAAAGAAATTGTGATTTGTTGATATGATGTTTTGATCTGGTTGTAATGTGTTGAATTTGATTATAAGCCAAAGAGTTAATTATTAATGGTTTTGGATTGAAGATGGTAAGTAGGTGGAGATTGATTTTGAGAAAATAGGAGTGATGTTGTATTTTTAGGGTTTTGGTTTGGTATGAATTTAATGTATGGGTATTGTGATTACTAGGGTGAATATGTAAGATATGTGTTTATAACATGAATTGTATCCATTTGAATGAGATGATTGTTGTGTAAAAAGGGTGTAAATGCTTTTAGAAGGGTGTTGGCCATTTTTAGGGTTGTGTATTTGAGTGACACGGCCAAAACAAAAGAGAGACGCGGCCAAGCCAAGTGATTTTGGGCGTGTTGGATTGCTTTGAGAGAGACACGACCGTGTCTAGTGCCCATGTTCACTACTGGATTTTGGTGTTGGGAGACACGGCCACAAGCTTGGCCGTGTCCTATGCCCGTGTCTGCTGCTGTGATTTGTTGGTTGAGAGACACGGCCACAAGCTTGGCCGTGTCCCTTGCCCGTGTTGCCTACTGTCAATTTAGGTTGAGAGACACGGCCACAAGCTTGGCCGTGTCCCTCAAATGTGTGGGTTAGGGTTTTTATACTTTGTTCTATTTGCATTGTTTTGGTCCTTTTAAGGTAAGTTGGTACTTTAACCTAAACTTAAACACATTTAAACAATGATTGACCTAAACAAATGCATATGGAAGATCTTAAAGCTATGAATGATATAAATTATCCTTTGCCTTAATTGCATTATTGAGATTGAACAATGTTATGTTATGCATTGTGAATGGTTATGTGTTTCATGAGTAATGTATATTGAAATGCTATATCAAAGCCATTGTGATTGGCTATGATGATGATATGGAAAGAAAGAAGGCATGTTTGCCTAAATGTGATGAGAATTTGAGAATGGAAATGGTAACTATATAATAAATGAATTGTTTGTTTAATATGTTATTCAGTTTCAGAGTTCTGGATTTGGGTGGCATGCCTAAGAAATGATGAAAGGTAACAGTCTTGCCGGGTTGAGGATCTCCTCATATGTGTTGAGTTGATGGTCCAAGAGACTGGGTCTGTTACACTATGAGAAATGTGAATATGAGATATATGATTTGTAACAGTCTTGCCGGGTTGAGGATCTCCTCATATGTGTTGAGTTGATGGTCCAAGAGACTGGGTCTGTTACACTATCCATGGATAGAGATACATGTATATATATTGCCTACGGGCGTGATTATTGTGATTATGAACCAAAGCAGTAACTCTGAACTCTGAATATCGTATTAAATACTTGTTGGGCCCATAGGTGTCAAGGTTATATGAATGTCCTAAATAACGTTATGAGTTAATGAAATGAGATGTTGTATATTGAGTATAATTGATTAATGATGAATGTGGAAAGATGTTGAAATGTGGTATGCTCATATGACTGTGATTTGTGAAATGCATAATTATGTGGTTAACTTTATATTTATGATGTTGATCTTATCAGTAACATATGTGGCATTGCATTACATTAAAGCATACCATTAGCATGTTTTATCTTACTAAGCCCTTGGCTTAGCGCGATAGTGTTTAATCGCGCAGGTGATAGAGTTGATAGAGTTGAACCTGAAGGTTCTTCGAGACCGAGTGAGAGTAGACGTTGAAGTGTTGATTTGGAACTTAAAGATCAGAAGAGACTTGTCAATCATGTATATTTCTTTTATATTTTGTAAAATATTGGTTTTAATGTAAATATATGTATAACTATAAACATGGATTTGAAAGAGTTTATACATGTAAATATTTTATAAAATTCCGCTGCGTATTAACTAAATGTAAATATATCTATTTGGTTTTGTATTACAAATTGATTACTTATTATCTATAATGTATATTGAGAAAGATGACAATATTATATAAAATGTTTTTTTGAATGTTAAGAAAATCCGTAGCATTTCTATATTCGATACATGTATACTACATTGTGGTGTATGTAGTGTGTATGTATTGGATGTGGGGGTGTTACAATTATTTTGGTATCAGAGCCTAGGTTTGAGATTCTCAACCTAGGTAAAATGTAATAAAAAGAATATTTTTACTTAAAAAGTGAGTTTTGAATGACATATACGTTTGAGATTGGCAGTCTCTGATCTTTAATAAGATGTAATCCGCTGTGTTTGCAGTGTTAGGTGTTGATGGATCCTCACTCAAGTCAGTCGGTTGAGGCCAGTGCTGAGAGTATTGCTCCTGATGATGGAGCTAGGATTGTTAGTACTGGTGAGGCACCTGCTTCGGTGTCGGGTAGACCAGTAGGTGATGAGGTTCCGCCAGCCTGGTTTATGCATATGATGGAAGCTATGAGACAAGCACCAGTACAACCACAGCCACCACCCCCTCAGCCTTTGGTATCAGTGAGGCACTATGACAAATTGAGAAAGTATGGAGCCGAAGATTTTGTAGGTACTACTGATCCAGCTGTAGCAGAACAGTGGCTTGACAAAGTACAGAGGATCTTTATTCAGTTGCAAGCCACCTCAGAGAAAAAGTTTGATTATGCAAAATCCTTGTTGCAGAAGGATGCATATAGTTGGTGGAAGACAGTGCCACATTCTATGGATGATCCACCAACTTTGTCATATGCTGACTTTCTAAGAGAATTTGAATTGAAGTATACTCCAAGGGAGTATAAAGATGGGAAGAAAAGAGAGTTTCTAGATCTGAAGCAAGATCATCGGACCGTAACTGAATATGAGGTTGAGTTTATTCGATTGAGTCAGTATGCTGGGGGTATTATAGTTGATGAGATAGATAGATGCCGAAGGTTTGAGGATGGATTGAGGCCCTCTATCTTGTGCTTAGTGGCTGGATCTAGATATCACGATTTCTCCCAGCTAGTGGCAGGAGCTCGAAGTGTAGAGCGAGCTCAAGTTATTGCAGCTGCTTCAGAGGAAGAGGTTAGGGTTAGGAGGCCCCAGTTTGAGGCAGTGTCTTCTTCTATTAAAAGAGGTAAAGGAAGATTTGTTCCTAGAGTTAGTAGGAGTCAGAGGTCAGCTGGTAGGTCAGTGCAGTTCCAGAGGCAGAGATTTAGACCTGCAGCTTCAGTAGCGAGTGCTCCTACTCCTGGAGTTCAGAGATCCACCTTACCTGTGTGTGATCAGTGTGGTGGAAGACATGGGGGCGTTTGTTGGAGGCATAGTAGATCAGGGGTATGTTTCAGGTGTGGATCACCTGACCACTTTGTGAGAGACTGTCCTGAGAGGCAGGAGCAGATGCCAGTTGATTCTGCTACTTCTCGAGCTAGTGTGAGGGGAGGCAGAGGAGGCAGAGGTGCCAGCCGAGGAGGTAGACCAGGGTTCAGTTCTAGAGGAGGTGCTACATCCAGGGAGGGTAGACCAGAGGAGGTTGGATCTTCCCAGAGGATGTATGTTATGCAGAGGCAGCCAGATGCATCGGCAGTCATAGCTGGTACTTTTTCTTTATTTGATACTTCAGTACTTGCTTTGATTGATCCGGGTTCCACACATTCATATATTAGTGCATCTGTTTTGCCTGTATCTGAATTGCATGCTGAGTCCCTAGGATTTGATGTGTTAGTGACAAATCCCTTAGGGCATAGCGTGATTGTTAGTAAGGTGCACAAAGATAGTGCAGTAGTGGTGCAGGGTGAGGAGTTCCTTGGGGATTTGATTGAGATGCCATTTAAGGAATATGATGTGATCATAGGCATGGATTGGCTATCGAGGCATGGAGCTGTGGTGGATTGTAAAAAGAAAATTGTTTCTTTGAGAACTGCTGATGGTAGAGAAGTGATAGTATCTAATGAACATGAACAACTAGCATCTTTGTTTGTTTCAGCTGTTGCAGCCAGGAGATTGATTAGAAAGGGGTGTGAAGCCTATCTTGCTCATGTGGTAGATACTAGAGTAAGAGGTTCTCCTATTGATAGTATTGCCACAGTTGCTGAGTTCCCAGATGTTTTTCCAGAGGAGTTGTCAGGATTGCCTCCTGAGAGAGAGGTGGAGTTTGGTATCGAATTGTTGCCTGGTACCACTCCTATCTCTATTACTCCGTATAGAATGGCACCAGCAGAATTGAGGGAATTGAAAGTGCAATTACAGGAGTTGTTGGATAAAGGATTTATTCGCCCCAGTGTTTCTCCGTGGGGAGCTCCTGTGCTATTTGTGAAGAAGAAAGATGGTACTATGAGATTGTGCATCGATTATAGGCAATTGAACAAGGTGACTATTAAAAATAAATATCCTTTGCCTAGAATTGATGATCTCTTTGATCAGTTGAAGGGTGCAGCTGTGTTTTCTAAAATTGATCTGAGATCTGGGTACCATCAGCTGAGAGTCAGAGCTGAAGATGTTCCGAAGACCGCTTTTCGGACCAGGTATGGGCATTATGAGTTTTTAGTTATGCCTTTTGGTCTGACGAATGCACCTGCAGCTTTTATGGATTTGATGAATAGGGTGTTTAGGCCCTATTTAGATCAGTTTGTAGTGGTCTTCATTGATGATATACTGGTGTATTCGCGGAATGAAGAGGAACATGATATGCATCTGCGGATTGTGTTGCAGATTTTGAGAGAGAAGCAGTTATTTGCCAAATTGTCGAAGTGTGAGTTCTGGTTAGATCAAGTCGCTTTTCTCGGACATATTGTTTCAGCAGAAGGCATTAGAGTTGATCCGAGCAAAGTTGAAGCTATATTGAATTGGAGTCCACCCAAGTCTGTAACTGAAGTTAGAAGTTTTCTGGGTTTGGCAGGCTATTATCGGCGGTTTGTGAAAGGATTTTCTTTGATAGCTACTCCACTCACTAGATTGCTTCGTAAGGGAGTGAGATTTGTATGGACGGATCAGTGTCAGGCTAGTTTTGAGCAGTTGAGAGATATGTTGACGCAAGCGCCTGTTCTTACTTTACCTGTGGAAGGCAAACCATATGTGATTTTCAGTGATGCTTCACATAGTGGTTTGGGGTGTGTGTTGATGCAAGAAGGTAAAGTTATAGCTTATGCATCTCGACAGTTGAAACCGCATGAGCTTAATTATCCTACTCATGATTTGGAGTTGGCAGCCATTGTGTTTGCATTGAAGATTTGGCGTCACTATCTGTTTGGGGAGAAATGTTTTATCTACACTGATCATAAGAGTTTAAAGTATTTGGGTGTTCAGAAAGAACTCAATCTTCGTCAGAGGAGATGGTTGGAATTGATTAAAGACTACGACTGTTTGATTGATTATCATCCAGGTAAAGCAAATGTTGTTGCTGATGCCTTGAGTCGGAAGTCTTTAGCAGGGTTGACTGTGTACTCGCTCTCGTTGCTTGTTGAGTTGAGAGCATTGTGTGCTAATTTTGTAGTTTGTGATGATGGTGCATTGTTGGCACAGTTACAAGTGAAACCAGTTTTGTTGGATCAGATTAGGGAGGCTCAGTTGGCTGATAAGAAGATTCAGAAGATTGTTTCAGATTGTCAGAGTGGAAAAGGTAGAGATTTTGTAGTGAGAGGTGATGGGAGTCTCTGGTATAAGAACAGATTGTGTGTACCCGATGATGCTGATTTGAAGAAGATCATTTTAGAAGAAGCACATCAGTCAGTGTTTGCTATGCATCCGGGTAATACAAAGATGTATCATGACTTGAGACGGCATTACTGGTGGATTGGATTGAAGAGAGACATTGCTAAGTTTGTATCGAAATGTCTCACATGTTAGAAGGTAAAAGCAGAGCATCAAGTTCCAACTGGGTTGCTTCAGCCGTTGTCAGTGCCTGAATGGAAGTGGGATAGAGTGACAATGGATTTTGTGTCTGGTTTGCCATTGACACAAAAGAAGCATGATGCTATATGGGTGATTGTGGATAGATTGACCAAGACAGCTCATTTCCTTCCGGTTCAGATGGATTACTCTTTGGAGAGATTGGCTGAGTTGTATATCCATGAGATTGTGAGATTACATGGTGTTCCAACTTCTTTAGTGTCTGATCGAGATCCCAGGTTTACTTCAAGGTTTTGGAAGAGTTTGCATAGTGCTTTGGGTTCTCGACTGCACTTCAGCACTGCTTTTCATCCACAGACGGATGGGCAGTCAGAGAGGGTGATACAGATTATTGAGGACATGTTGAGAAGCTGTGTCATCGATTTCTCTGGAAGTTGGGATAGATTTCTACCTCTTGTGGAGTTTGCTTTCAACAACAGTCACCAATCCAGCATTGGTATGGCACCGTTTGAAGCATTGTATGGTAGACGGTGTAGGACACCTCTTTGTTGGAATGAGCTTGGAGATAATAAGTTGGTTGGTCCTGATTTGATTCAAGAAACTGAAGAGAAAGTGAAGTTGATTCGAGGCAGGTTAAAAGCAGCTTCAGACCGACAGAAGTCTTATGCAGATCTGAAAAGGAGAGACATTGAGTTTGATGTTGGAGATAAGGTATTTTTGAAAGTATCTCCTTGGAAGAAGATATTGAGGTTCAGTCGGAAAGGGAAATTGAATCCTCGATTCATTGGACCGTATGAAGTGTTGGAAAGAGTTGGGCCAGTTGCTTATCGGCTTGCTTTGCCACCTGAGTTGGATCGTATTCATAATGTATTTCATGTTTCTATGTTGAGGAGGTACAGGTTGGATCCATCTCATGTGTTGCCAGTTGAATCTATTGAAGTGAGCCCAGACTTGACATTTGAAGAGGAACCGGTTGCTATCTTGGCACGTGAAGTGAAAGAGTTGAGAAACAAGAGAGTGCCTCTTGTGAAGGTTCTATGGAAGAACCATGGGAAAGAAGAAGCAACTTGGGAAAATGAGCAAACCATGCGAGAGCAATATCCTCAGTTGTTTCAGAGCTGATTTCAGGAAATTTTGAGGATGAAATTTCTTTTTAGAGGGGGAGAATTGTAATATCCTCATTTATGCCCTAGAAGTTTTGATTATGTTGTTGATGTTGTTGTTATTGTTGTTGTTGGTATATATTGGAAAATGTATATTTGTGTATATGTGTGTTTTGGGGAAAGAAATAGGGTTTAGAGACAAATGTATATGTTGTGTATATGATGATATATATAACATATAAATTGGTCAAATATAGAGTCAATGCAAGAAGATATTTTTGTGGAATGTGCAATTACATAAAAGGGCTTAGATGAGACAAAAGGTTAGTTATTTGATTGAGGGCATTTTGGTAATTGCTTGGATAAAATCTCTTGGTGGAGATTTAAAGTGGAGTTGACTTTATTTCCTCCATGTATTTTCTTCTTCTTTTCCATTTTGGCTGATTTTTCGTAGACAAAGGGAAAGCAAAGAGACAAAGAGAAGACTTTGAAGAGTAAGCTCCAATTGTAGGAAGATTGAAGTGATCAAGTGTTGATTCAAGAAGTGTTATAATTTAAGGTAAGAAATCTCTTGTTTTTCCTTTGTTAATTTTGAAGTTGGGTCTAAAAGAAATTGTGATTTGTTGATATGATGTTTTGATGTGGTTGTAATGTGTTGAATTTGATTATAAGCCAAAGAGTTAATTATTAATGGTTTTGGATTGAAGATGGTAAGTAGGTGGAGATTGATTTTGAGAAAATAGGAGTGATGTTGTATTTTTAGGGTTTTGGTTTGGTATGAATTTAATGTATGGGTATTGTGATTACTGGGGTGAATATGTAAGATATGTGTTTATAACATGAATTGTATCCATTTGAATGAGATGATTGTTGTGTAAAAAGGGTGTAAATGCTTTTAGAAGGGTGTTGGCCATTTTTAGGGTTGTGTATTTGAGTGACACGGCCAAAACAAAAGAGAGACACGGCCAAGCCAAGTGATTTTGGGCGTGTTGGATTGCTTTGAGAGAGACACGGCCGTGTCTAGTGCCCGTGTTCACTACTGGATTTTGGTGTTGGGAGACACGGCCACAAGCTTGGCCGTGTCCTATGCCCGTGTCTACTGCTGTGATTTGTTGGTTGAGAGACACGGCCACAAGCTTGGCCGTGTCCCTTGCCCGTGTTGCCTACTGTCAATTTAGGTTGAGAGACACGGCCACAAGCTTGGCCGTGTCCCTCAAGTGGCTGCCCGTGTCCCTCAAATGTGTGGGTTAGGGTTTTTATACTTTGTTCTATTTGCATTGTTTTGGTCCTTTTAAGGTAAGTTGGTACTTTAACCTAAACTTAAACACATTTAAACAATGATTGACCTAAACAAATGCATATGGAAGATCTTAAAGCTATGAATGATATAAATTATCCTTTGTCTTAATTGCATTGTTGAGATTGAACAATGTTATGTTATGCATTGTGAATGGTTATGTGTTTCATGAGTAATGTATATTGAAATGCTATATCAAAGCCATTGTGATTGGCTGTGATGATGATATGGAAAGAAAGAAGGCATGTTTGCCTAAATGTGATGAGAATTTGAGAATGGAAATGGTAACTATATAATAAATGAATTGTTTGTTTAATATGTTATTCAGTTTCAGAGTTCTGGATTTGGGTGGCATGCCTAAGAAATGATGAAAGGTAACAGTCTTGCCGGGTTGAGGATCTCCTCATATGTGTTGAGTTGATGGTCCAAGAGACTGGGTCTGTTACACTATGAGAATTGTGAATATGAGATATATGATTTGTAATAGTCTTGCCGGGTTGAGGATCTCCTCATATGTGTTGAGTTGATGGTCCAAGAGACTGGGTCTGTTACACTATCCATGGATAGAGATACATGTATATATATTGCCTACGGGCGTGATTATTGTGATTATGAACCAAAGCAGTAACTCTGAACTCTGAATATCGTATTAAATACTTGTTGGGCCCATAGGTGTCAAGGTTATATGAATGTCCTAAATAACGTTATGAGTTAATGAAATGAGATGTTGTATATTGAGTATAATTGATTAATGATGAATGTGGAAAGATGTTGAAATGTGGTATGCTCATATGACTATGATTTGTGAAATGCATAATTATGTGGTTAATTTTATATTTATGATGTTGATCTTATCAGTAACATATGTGGCATTGCATTACATTAAAGCATACCATTAGCATGTTTTATCTTACTAAGCCCTTGGCTTAGCGCGATAGTGTTTAATCGCGCAGGTGATAGAGTTGATAGAGTTGAACCTGAAGGTTCTTCGAGACTGAGTGAGAGTAGACGTTGAAGTGTTGATTTGGAACTTAAAGATCAGAAGAGCTTGTCAATCATGTATATTTCTTTTATATTTTGTAAAATATTGGTTTTAATGTAAATATATGTATAACTATAAACATGGATTTGAAAGAGTTTATACATGTAAATATTTTATAAAATTCCGCTGCGTATTAACTAAATGTAAATATATCTATTTGGTTTTGTATTACAAATTGATTACTTATTATCTATAATGTATATTGAGAAAGATGACAATATTATATAAAATGTTTTTTTGAATGTTAAGAAAATCCGTAGCATTTCTATATTCGATACATGTATACTACATTGTGGTGTATGTAGTGTGTATGTATTGGATGTGGGGGTGTTACACATAGAAAGAGTCTAAATCAAATACTTTACTCAAACATCAATTAATCAATCTTTAACCATCACTCATGGCTAAAAATAACATCAAACCACTCAACTCTTTTAATGATTGAATTAAGAATCATACTCATCACTACAAGTTCCTTTAACTCATTTTTCACTCATCAATCCATTTAACCAATACTTTTCAGTAATAATTCATTATAGATGACTCAATCAACTAATTCTAACATTAAAAATCATAGAAATTAAAATATTTGTAAATTAAAATACAAAAGCACATACCTCTTTCAAAATCTCTTTTCTTCTTTAATCACTTGTTGATAATCTCAACTTTTCCAACTTATTCTTTTAAAAACTTATAACTAGATATGATTTCCTCTTAAATTTTAGCTAAATACTTGAAAAGTAGGAAGAAAGGAGGAGCTTTGGTGGTGTTGGTGATGATGAATGTGAAAAGGAGAAGAGAGAAGTAGAAAGAAAGTTCTACATACTCACATACCTGTCAACTATATATATATATAGTTTAATCTAGTGTGGTCACTCTCATCTTAGCTATGGTGCACCCTCACTCTTAACCTTTGATTCTAATTTGATTTTTAGTCTCGTAAAAATGTAAAAATACATAATTTTTTTAGTAAATTTTTAAGATCTACTATTTACATTATTTATCCATACCACTTATATCACAATTCACTATCAATTATCTATATTAAATTAAAAGTTTAGTATTTAACATTTTAAATATTACAATACATCATTAAATTCTTAACTTATCATAATATTATCTATAATACATGCAATTAAAAGAGATAAACATCCATCATATTATAAATTAAATAATCAAAGTAATTTATGCACCCATAAAAGATGAAAACATGCCTCTACAATTTTCAATATCCAAAATATAGGACACCCACCAATTGGTAGAAACATGTCCTTTACAATGGTCCTCAAATATAAATAAGATAAAAGAAATAAATTAAATAGACAAGGTACCCACAAAGTGAAAATATGTCTTTTATAACCTTAAAAATCCAAATAACAAATAAACACAATTTGATTAATTAAAATGAGCAATAAAACAATCAAAATATATCATCCACCATGAAGCATATAATAATAAATCAAAGGCTTAATACATTTGTGGCCCCCTGTACTTGACAGTATTTGCCACTATGCCCCCTCTACTTTTAGTGTAACCACATGAACACTCCAACTTAACATTTTGTATATCTATTAGACCCTTAAATTGATATGACCAGATAATAGTTGGTGCATGAGGTGCAATTGCCTTGATAAACCAACACGTGGGTGTCATGTGTAAAAAGAAATTACACGTCATTTGAAAGAGAAAATTGATAATTTTTTGCAAACTAATTTATGCTAAAACTCTCTCCCCAAATTAATTTTTGATGAAAATTGTTACGCTCAATTAATTATTACTACAAGCGATACTCACAAGTATATGAGGTTATTGTATTAACGGTGATCACCCCAAGGTCGTCTCATAAGGAAGGAATTATTTTGCAAAAGTTTGATTAACAAATAAATTTAAAAAAAGGCGTGTGATGTTTGAAAAGTGGTGAAAAGCAATTAAAATTAAAAGTAATGCATGTAATGGTTATGCAAGATTATTTCAATTATAGGAATGGTGCCTAGGGTTGTAGATCAATTTAATAAAAGCTTAATTCTCAAATTACCCATTAATATAACCTTGTATTTTAATCTGTTCCTTGAATTTAATTAGTAATTACCAATTCATTAGTTTTCACATTCATGAATTAACAACCAATTGTTTTGAAATCACAAATTAATAAAACCCTAGAACTTATATTTCTAATTCATTCTTAGGGTAGTTGAATGCATAATTCCAATATCAAATTTCGCCTCTCGGTCCTTCATTCAATATCTAGAGATCAATAGGTAGCTCATCTATCAACTTAACTTTTAATCTAATACAATAAACTAATAACAAGGTATATTAATTGAAATATCAAATCAAGTCATTCAATCAAATCTATTACAAAACCTAGGCATGAGTAATTTAGCTCATCATCATCAATTTAAAATAAATATTCATCTCAATATAAATCAAATCACAATTGTCCATTGAAATATTAATGTTTTTAACAAACAACAACAATCTAGAAATGAATTAAAAGAGAGAATATAAAAACCCCTTTAAATATGATAAGAGTTGAACTTCTAGTCTTCCTCCTAGCTCCACTTTAAATAAGATGAAGAACTAACAAGCCTTCTTCAATCAATAGCTCTTCTCTTGAAAGATGGAATGGTAACTCTCTCAAGCCTTCAACTCCTCAATCAAGCTTTCTTCAAACCCTAACTTTCACAAGAGCTTGCTCACTCGACTTTATCTCCAAAAATGTTAAGAGTCTTGTCTATAGAAGAAATAGAAGATGAAGATGAAGGTGATGTTCATGGTCTCTCTCAAGACCCAGAACAAGAACATGAACTAAGAACCCCCCAACGTGTATATATCTCCCCCATCTCAGGTAAAATGATTCAAAGCTATCACATGGGACATGGCCAAGCCTTAAGTGACTTGGCCGTGTCACTCTTTCTTCTTAGGACAGGACCAAGCCTTGAGGCCGTGTCCATGGCTGCCCATATTTTGTCTTCTTTTTCAGGTGTGACACGGCCAAGTCACTGGCCGTGTCTTCTACTTGTGTTCACCTTTGCCTTTTTCTTCCTCTTTTTCTTATTTTGTTCAATTGGTGAGACACGACCAAGACCTTGTCCATGTCTCTTGCTTGTGTCTGTTTCTGCCAACTTTTCCTAAGGGACACGACCAAGCTGACTTGACCTGGTCATGTCATGAGAGTGATTCATGCCTCTTGCCTTTGGATGTGGGACACGACCAAGCCATGAAGTGTCTTGGCCGTGTCTCATGTTTTTCCACCTCATTAATCCATCAAACTGAATTAAAGCTTCATTGTTTTGTTCTTCAACCTGGATCAAATACTTCAAACAAACTTAAGCACAATTTTAAAGAAACATCAATCAAAAGCCAATAAAATTTCCCCAAAAATACATACATAAATGATCAAAATAATTGCCCCACACTTAATTCTTTACTTGTCCCCAAGCAAAGTTAAAATCAAAACAAACTAAACAAGATAAATTTAGTCAAGTTCAAGAGTTATAAAGATGTGTCAAGACTTCCATTTTCTTAAATCCATAATCATTATCAAATCAAGAACAATTAATACTCAAGCAATTTAATGGCCAATCCATGCATACTAAAAAATTATCACTCCCTCACAAAACCTCTTACGTGTTTAATCAAGTAGTGTTTTAGCTCTCAACATTTAGTGAAAGATTATCTCTATAGGATTTCTTATCAATTAAATCTCCACTACCTAATTACAATCAAGCATCAATCATAAGGTCTTTCATTGGGTTGTAATAGGGCTATGGTAAAGGCATGACATTTAGGAAATGTAAGCTTATTCATTAATCAAGAGCACTTCAAGAATGAAGTAACCAATCATATGTATAACCCAACAATCCCAAAACACCTTTCACTCACCTACCACTTGACATTAAAGAGCTTTTCAAGGGAACTCACTTATTAAATTTTGCAATGATCATTCCCAAACTTATTCCAACCCTACAGAAAAGATCAACAATTTCTATTATTTATATTTTTCTCTCCTTTTTTATTTTTTATTTATTTTTATTTTTTAATAGGATTTGGAACTAAAAAAGATAATCATTTGTAATTTTGAACCCACTAAATTTAACCCCACACTTTATTCAACACAACACTCAATCATAAACACTCTTAAAATGTTCTTGACCTAATGAAAGGGTAATAGTTAAAATAACAAGGTTTAAGATAATGGTGTTGTGAAAAAGAAAGAAAAGAGAAAATGAAATAAGTTCAAAATTGGCTAACTAAGGTCAGATATAAGGTTGGTGTTTTTAAGCAAAAATGGGTTCACCTAATTGCCTTAATCATATTGATGCCTAATTAAAATTTTTATGTAGTCTTAAAATGCATGCCAAAGCATGATCTAGCAATTCATTAATCAAAGATGTTTACACACAACAAAGAATAATAAGTTGATATCCAACTTAATAGACTCAATTCTTCACTAGTTTAAAGGTGATGCAAAGAATAACCATCAAAATTGGCAATAAGCACCAGTTCTAATCAATTCTCAAATTTATGCTTCAAAAATTTAAAGGTCATTTATGAACAATCTTATATAAAGGTCATTTATCAACAATCTTATAACAATTGAACTTTTCATAATTCATTTATTTAAAGAAAAATATTAACTAATGATAAGTGCACAATTGATGATATTTTATTCCTATTTCTTAATATGATTATTATCCAATTGAGTTTAATTTGTTTGTTTAAAGTGTATTTTAGGGTTAATTTCAAGAATTCTCTGTATTTTGAGGCTTATGGACATTTCGGAGGAATTACGGATGAAAGTAGAAGAAAAGAGCAAAATTCATCAATGGACACGCCCATGGTCATGGGCGTGTCAATGGACGTGCCCTTGATGCTGTATACAGAAGCATTGACATGCCCAGTGACATGGGCGTGTCACCAAGCGTGCCTTTTGCAATGTTTCACAGTAGCTGTGACACACCCAGTGACATGGGCGTGTCACTGGACGTGCCTTAAGTTCAAAATCTCAGAGGCAATGACATGCCCAGTGACATGGGCATGTCAATGGGCATGTAAGGCGAAATTATCTACACTATAAAAGCTGCGTTGAAGCACGAATTAAGGATCCGATTATAACCTAGAGTCGATTTCTAAAGCAAAGAGGAGAGTTTTGGAGCTGAGATTGAGGGTGAAGATATACTCTAAACAAGATCTAAATCACGAATCAAGGATTGAAGTGAAGAAATACAAATTATTCGCCATGGATTGTTTGGTTTCTTTTATTCAATTCTCTTGCTCTGTTTTTCTGGTTTTGAATATGAACTAATTCATTCTCTATCTAGATATTGATGAACCCTAGCTTATTTGTATGGATTGAATAATTATATTTAGTTAAATAATTTGATTGAGTTGTTTTATTCTTATGATACTTAATGATCTATTTCCAATTGATAATAGCATGCTTATTGATTGGTTGCAATTTTCATATTATTGATTTGAGAAAGCTTGATATGAATTGAATACTCATAAGGGTTGAGGATTGATTGGAGTACTAGAGATAGACTTACAAGATCCTTTGGTTTATAGTTCCTTGTTCTTAATGCAAGATCTAATTAATTGTGTTTGAGAAGAGATTCCGGCACTCTACTTATTGATTAGGGATTAATTCACTCGAGAGAGGTTTTAGTCTAAGTTAGAGGAATGCCAACTCAACTATATTAAATGATTTAACTGAATTGATGTTCATAAATATCATTGAGGCTAGGGGGATTCAATATCTGGATAGTTTTATTACCATTAATCCTTTTTCCTCAAAATTTAATTTCCCTTTACTTTCAGTCATTAGATTAATTTTTTTTAATTACTCCACATCACAAACCTATTGATTAGCTAAACAACAGTTAAGATTTGCACTAGTACTTGACCTTGTCCTCAGTGGAATGATAACTCACTCACTACTTTATTAGTTGGTTGACCCGTGCACTTGCAGTATTGCTATGGCACTAGGCGCGACGTATAAAGTTTTTGGCACCGCTGCCGGGGACAACGTTTTCAATATTAGTAATATAATTAAGACTGTTGATTTAGTTTTATTTTTATTTGTTTTTAACATTGGTTCGTTCTTATTTTTTGGTATTTCCTCCCATTTATGACCAGAGGTAACTCATCCCAACTGTTTGAATTAGATCCAGAGTTAGAAAGAACATTAAGGAGAAAGCGAAAGGAAGAAGAGGAGGCAGTTTTGAAAGATGCAGAAACAGAAATAAATCTGGAAATAGCAGAAGAAGAAGAAGAGTTTGAAGTGATGGAAGGACCTGAGCCAAGAACAATGCAGGAGTTTGCTAAGCACAATCTCAACGGAGCTGAATCTAGTATCCGGAGGCCAACAGTTGCTGCAAACAACTTCGAAATAAAAGAAAATGTAATTCAAATGGTGCAGCAGACTTGTCAGTTCGATGGGTTTCCTGGTGAAGATCCTAATGCACATATTGAGAATTTTCTGGAGATATGTGACACATTCAAGATAAATAATGTCTCAGAGGATGCAATTAGGCTGAGGTTATTCCTATTTTCCCTTAGAGATAGACCAAAGAAGTGGCTGAAATCTTTTCCTCCAGGAACCTTCACCACATGGGGTCAGTTAGCAGAGAAATTCTTAGAAAAATACTTCCCACCGTCCAAAATAGCTAAGTTGAGGAATGATATCTCATACTTTCTGCAGTAAGATGGTGAGACACTTTATGATGCCTGGGAAAGATTTAAAGATTTGTTAAGAAGGTGTCCTCATCATGGACTTCCACTATGGCTTCAAATTCAAACATTTTACAATGGGTTGAATTATGTAAGTAAGCAATCCATTAATGCAGCAGCTGGTGGTACCATAAACAACAAGACACCTGAACAAGCAAGGGATTTAATTGAAGACATGGCTATCACCAATTATCAGTGGCAAACCCCAAGGGAGCAAGGAAAGCTGAAAGTCATGGGTTCACACCAATTAGATCCTATGGTGGCTTTGACAGCCCAATTAGAAGCATTGAATAAAAAATTTGATTCTTTGGCTTCTTCTTCTGGGAAAGTAATGCAAGTGATGTCTTGTGAATGGGGGTGGACATCAAAGTCAAGAGTGCCAAAATGGCAACATGTTTGCTAGGCAAGAGCAAGTAGATTATGTGGAAAATATGCCAAGGCAACAACATAATAACCCCTACAGCAACACATACAATCCGGGGTGGAAAAATCATCCAAATTTCTCATGGACTAATCAAAATAATCCAAGACCTCCCCCTAGATTCCAGAAGCCTCAACATCAACAAGCTGCCCCTCCAAGAAAGAGTAATTTAGAGGACATGATGGAGAAATTTATAGCAGCTTCTGAAACTAGGCTTAATTCAACTGAAACCACCATAAGAAATCAGCAAGCCTCCATTCATAATTTGGAGAATTAGGTAGGGCAAATTGCCAAGTTGCTCAGTGGAGACCACAAGGAAGTCTGCCTAACAACACTAAGGCAAATCCTAAAGAGCAGCTCAAGGCAATTACACTAAGGAGTGGAAAAGAAATCAGAGGTAATGTGGATGAGAAAAGTGGAGAAGTGGCAGAGAAAAGGGCTGAAATACAAGAAAAAGAAAAAGAAGACAATCCTCCTGTACCTTCGGGAGAGAAAACTGCATTGGAAAGTGAGAAAGAGAAGCAACAGTCACAAGAAAGTAGCCCCATATTGAAGGAATACCAACCTATAGTACCCTATCTGGCAAGGTTGAACAAGGACAAGATTGATGCTCAGTTGGGTAAGTTTCTTGAACTTTTTAAACAATTGCACATTAATATTCCATTTACTGAAGCTTTGTCACAGATGCCTAAATATGCTAAATTTTTGAAAGACATCCTTTCTAACAAAAGGAAACTTGAAGAAGTGTCTTTAGTGCAGTTGTCTGAAAAGAGTTCCACAATTTTGCAAAGGAGGTTACCTAAGAAGTTAAAAGATCCAGGTAGTTTTACCATTCCATGTTTAATAGGTAACCTTGAGGTTAAGAGTGCATTAGCTGATTTGGGGGCTAGTATAAGTGTTATGCCCTATAAAATTTTCAAAGAGTTAGGCATTGGTAAACCTAAACCAACATTTATGACCATCCAACTTGTTGATAAGTCAGTAGTCCACCCTCATGGCATTATAGAAGATGTGTTGGTAAAAGTCGGGGATTTCATTTTCCCCAATGGTTTTGTTGTCATTGATATTGATGAGGATGCAGATGTTTCACTTATTCTTGGTAGGCCATTTTGAAATACATCCCGTGCCCTTATCTATGTTCATGATGGCACATTAACTTTGAGAGTGGGTGATGATAAAGTTATTTTTAGGATATATGATGCTATGAAACATTCACTTTCACTTGATGAGGCAGAATCATGCAATGATGTTATTGAGCATGAGACCGTAAATTATGTTACTAACATTGTTTCCAAGGATCCCCTTGAGTTATGTTTGTTGCAGGAAAATGTTGAGGATCAAGAAGCAATGGAGAAGCTTGCTTTTCTTGAAGCAAGCAATTCGTTCAAAGGCAAGGCATATGAGACTATTGAGATGCCAAAGGAAGAGTAGCCAAAACCATCAGTGATTGATCCACCCAGCTTGGAACTAAAACCCCTTCCAGATCAGCTTGAGTATGGATTTTTGGCGGAGGAGAAAAAATTACCAGCACCTACCCCTTAACCTGCACCTGCACCTCCAGTTGATGTTTCTGATGATGAGACTGGCAGTGACGATTCCGGAGATGCACCTATTTTTGACTAGCCCACATTTTTATTTTATTTTTATTTTACTTTATTTTCATTTCTTTGCTTGTTTAATATTCTTTTTAGTTTTCTTTCTTTTTCATTGCTTTTGGACAATTGTTATTTTCTTTAAGAACTGTTTCTTTTGTTTGTTATTTTATTTATTTATGTCTTAACCTTATTTTTTCTTCTTTTTGCATTTTAGATTTTTGTTTTGAGGCAAATCCTCCTTCACCATACTCTTGGCACCGTACTCATATTTTTCCATTCATGGACATGAAAAGGGCAGTTTTTCTTTCTCTTCATTATTTCTTATTTTGCACACACATTAGGGACAATGTGCGTCTTAAGTGTGGGGGAGAGGTTTACTTTCTTGATTGAATTTTTATTATTTCATTCTTTCCATTTGATTCATTTGTCTTAAATAATTTCTGCAAATTGTTTTTCTTTTTGGATTTAAGTAAGCTAGATTGTTGTAATAAGTGTGAATTGATGTGGTTTCCCTTTATATGTTGAACTAATTTAAGATTTCCTAAATGATAATTTCTTGTTGAGGTTAACTTAGTGATCTTGATCAATTGCTGATGATCGATTGTAATAGCTATAGTTGGGTTGTGGATTGATGGAAATTGGACACATCTAAAGTTTAAAACCTTAGTTACATTTTTGAGCATGTTATAATTCCTTAGATTCTTGAGTCGGACTTAGTATGACTCTTAAGTTTCTGACCTTTGAGTTGTTAAAAATAAATATATAATAATAATAATAAATAAATAATTTTAATTAAAGGAACTTTGAAAATTTATCCCTGTTCCGCTGATTTTTACTCTTGAATTAAAACAAATGAGTTGGAATCATGAATAGTGCTAGTAGCCATTTGAACGGTGATTCTGGCTGAGTAACCGAGGGCCGGCATCATAAATGTTTACCTTCACTTGAAAAGGCTAGTAACAGTTCAAACAAGTCAGGTTCCTTAAAATGTATACACATGTGTATATGCATTTGAAAAAAAATAAATAAAAATTTGAGGGTTAGGGAACTTAAGAGAAAATTTACATTTTTCGTACTTTGCTCATGGCTTTCTGATTTTCTGGAATTTTATGCTCAATCTTTTAACTCTGGATTTTTAGGTTTTAGGTTTGTGAAAATTTTATTTTGAAACTTCTTGATTCAGCTGTTATGATTGTGAATTAGTTTTTGGTTGAGAAAGCGAAGTTTTCTGATTCTAGTATTGCCAAAACTTTACTTTTCTTTTTGAATATAAGGGGGTTCCGTCATTTCTGCTATTACAGTGATTTAGTTTGCTTGAGGACAAGCAAAAACTCAAGTGTGGGGGAATTTGATAAGTGCACAATTGATGATATTTTATTACTATTTCTTAATATGATTATTATCCAATTGAGTTTAATTTATTTGTTCAAAGTGTATTTTAGGGTTAATTTCAGGAATTCTCTGTATTTTGACTTATGGACATTTCGGAGGAATTATGGATGAAAGTAGAAGAAAAGAGCAAAATTCATCAATGGACACGCCCATGGTCTTGGGCGTGTCAATGGACGTGCCCTTGATGCTGCATACAGAAGCATTGACACGCCCAGTGATATGGGCGTGTCACCAAGCGTGCCTTTTGCAATGTTTCACAGTAGCTGTGACACGCCCAATGACATGGGCATGTCACTGGATGTACCTTAAGTTCAAAATCTCAGTGGCAATGACACGCCCAGTGACATGGGCGTGTAAGGAAAAATTATCTACACTATAAAAGCTGCACTGAAGCACGAATTAAGGATCCAAATTTCATATCTTATAACCTAGAGCCGATTTCTAAAGCAAAGAGGAGAGTTTTGGAGCTGAGATTTAGGGTGAAGACATACTCTAAACAAGATCTAAATCAAGAATCAATGATTGAAGTGAAGAAATACAAATTATTCGCCATGGGGTCAGTTGGCAGAGAAATTCCTAGGAAAATACTTCCCACCATCCAAAACTGCTAAGTTGAGGAATGATATCTCATCCTTTCTGCAGCAAGATGGTGAGACCCTTTATGATGCCTAGGAAAGATTTAAAGATTTCTTGAGAAGGTGTCCTCATCATGGACTTCCACTATGGCTTCAAATTCAAACATTTTACAATGGGTTGAATTACGTAAGTAAGCAATCCATTAATGCAGCAGCTGGTGGTACAATAAACAACAAGACACCCGAACAAGCAAGGGATTTAATTGAAGACATGGCTATCACCAATTATCAGTGGCAAGCCCCAAGGGAGTAGGGAAAGCTGAAGGTCATGGGTGCACACCAATTAGATCCTATGGTGGCTTTGATAGCCCAATTGGAAGCATTGAATAAAAAATTTGATTCTTTGGCCTCTTCTTCTGGGAAAGTAATGCAGGTGATGTCTTGTGAATGGTGAGGAGGTGGACACCAAAGTCAAGATTGCCAAAGTGGAAACATGTTTGCTAGGCAAGAGCAAGTAGATTATGTAGGAAATATGCCAAGGCAACAGTAGAATAACCCCCACAACAACACATACAATCCGGGGTGGAGAAATCATCCTAATTTCTCATGGAATAATCAGGATAATCCAAGACCTCCCCCTGGATTCCAGTAGCCCCAACATCAAAAAGCTGCCCCTCCAAGAAAGAGCAATTTAGAGGATATGATGGAGAAATTCATAGCAGCTTCTGAAAGCAGGCTTCAATCAACTGAAATCACTCTTAGAAATCAGCAAGCCTCTATCCATAATCTGGAGAATCAGGTGGGGCAAATTGCCAAGCTGCTCAGTGAGAGACCACAAGGGAGTTTACCTAGCAACACTGTAGCAAATCCTAAAAGCAACTTAAGGCAATTACACTAAGGACTGGAAAAGAGATCAAGGGCAATGTGGTTGAGAAAAGAGAATAAGTGGCAGTGAAAGGGGTTGAAGAATAAGAAAAAGAAAAAGAAGACGATCTTACTGTCACTTCGGGAGAGAAAGCTGCAATAGGAAGTGAGAAAGAGAACCAGCCATAAGAAATCAGCCCCATAATGAAGGAATACCAACCTAGAGTACCATATCCGGCAAGGTTGAACAAAGACAAGATTGATGCTCAGTTTGGTAAGTTTCTTAAACTTTTTAAATAATTGCACATTAATATTCCATTTGCTGAAGCTTTGTCACAGATGCCTAAATATGCTAAATTTTTGAAAGATATCCATTCTAACAAAAGGGAACTCGAGGAAGTGTCTTTAGTGCATTTATCTGAAAAGAGTTCGACAATTTTACAAAGGAGGTTACCTAAGAAGTTAAAAGTTCCAGGTAGTTTTACCATTCCATGTTTAATAGGTAACCTTGAGGTTAAGAGTGCATTAGCTGATTTGGGGGCTAGCATAAGCGCTATGCCCTATAAAATGTTTAATGAGTTAGGCATTGGTAAACCTAAACCAACACTTATGACCATCCAACTTGCTGATAAGTCAGTAGTCCACCCTCATGGCATTATAGAAGATGTGTTGGTGAAAGTCGGGTATTTTATTTTCCCCAATGATTTTATTGTCATTGATATTGATGAGGATGCAGATGTTTCACTTATTCTTGGTAGGCCATTTTGAAATACAGCCCATGCCCTTATCGATGTTCATGATGGCACATTAACTTTGAGAGTGGGTGATGAGAAAGTTATTTTTAGGATACATGATGCTGTGAAACATTCACTTTCACTTGATGAGGCAGAATCATGCAATGATGTTATTGAGCATGAGACCGTAAATTGTGTTACTAACATTATTTCCAAGGATCCCCTTGAGTTGTGTTTATTGCAGGAAAATGTTGAGGATCAAGAAGCAATGGAGCAGCTTGCTTTTCTTGAAGCAAGCAATTCGTTCAAATGCAGGGCATATGAGACTATTGAGATGCCAAGGGAAGAGAAGCCAAAATCATCAGTGATTGATCCACCCAACTTGGAACTAAAGCCCCTTCTAGATCACCTTGAGTATGGATTTCTGGCAGAAAAGAAGAAATTACCAATAATTCTGAGTTCCCATCTATCTTCTGAGCAGAAAGAAAAGCTTATCCAGTTGTTGCAGAAACATAAGAAAGTGATAGCTTGGAAGATAGCAGACATCAAGGGTATCAGTCCATCCTATTGCACTCACAAGATACTGATGGAGGACGAATTCAAGCCAGTAGTGCAACCACAATGGAGACTAAACCCAAAGATGAAAGATGTAATGAAGACTAAAGTGATAAAACTACTTGATGCAGGGATTATCTATCCGATCTCGGATAGCTCTTAGGTGAGCCCAGTTCAAGTAGTACCAAAGAAAGGAGGGATGATAGTGGTCCCTAATGAAAATGATGAGCTGATTCCAACAAGAACAGTTACCAGTTGAAGGGTTTGCATTGACTACAGAAAATTGAATGATGCAACTAGAAAGGATCATTTTCCTTTACCCGATCAGATGTTGGAGAGGTTATCCAGCCATGAGTACTACTACTTTTTGGATGGTCTTTTAGGCTATTTCAAAATTCCTATTACCCCGAAAGACTAAGAGAAAACTACATTCACCTGCCCATATGGGACATTCGCATACCGAAGAATGCCATTCAGGTTGTGCAATGCACCTGCGACTTTCCAAAGGTGCATGGTGGCAATCTTTGATGAGCTTATAGAGGATATTATGGAGGTGTTTATGGAAGATTTCTCGGTCTATGGCAGCTCATTTGGAAGATGTTTGGAAAACCTTGAAAGAGTCTTAATGAGGTGTGAGGAAACCAATCTAGTGCTTAATTGGGAAAAGTGTCATTTCATGGTTCAAGAGGGAATGGTGTTGGGACACAAAATTTCAAGCAAAGGCATTGAGGTGGATCAAGCTAAGGTAGACATCATTGAGAAGTTACCACCACCCACATCTGTGAAGGCCATCAGAAGTTTTCTAGGACATGTGGGTTTTTATCGGAGGTTCATTCGAGATTTTTCTAAGATAGCCCGTCCATTAACAAGACTCCTTGAGAAGGATGTGGATTTTTTTTTATGAGGAATGTTTGAGAGCATTCACAACTCTTAAGGAGAAATTGACCCATGCTCCAATCATGGTAGCTCCTAATTGGAATCTACCATTTGAACTAATGTGCGATGCAAGTGACTTTGCAGTGGGAGCAGTCTTGGGTCAACACAAGGAGAAATACTTCCAGCCTATCTACTATGCAAGCAAGGCCTTGAACACAGCTCAAGCTAATTATACAACTACAGAGAAGGAGTTGCTAGCTGCGGTTTTTGCTTTTGACAAGTTTAGATCATATCTAATCTTGTCAAAAGTGATTGTTTATACAGACCATTCGGCTTTGAGGTACTTATTTGCAAAAATTGATGCTAAGCCTAGGCTAATCCATTAGGTTTTGTTGTTGCAGGAATTTGACTTAACGATTCAAGACAAGAAGGGAGCTGAAAATCTTGCAGCAGATCACCTTTCTCGCTTGGAGAATCCAACCTTGGAGAGGTTTGAAGAAGGGGACATTGATGATCACTTCCCCGATGAGCAGCTATACGCCATGGTAAGTGAAGTAAGTAATTTAAATTTTGAAACACCTTGGTTTGCAAATTTTGCTAACTATTTAGCTGTTAGGGAACTTCCTAAGGACTTAACTTATCAAGAAAAGAAGAAATTCTTTTCCGATTTAAAGTATTATTTTTGGGAGGATCCCTTTTTGTTTAGGTTATGTAAGGATCACATGATCCGACGATGTGTGGCATTGCCTGAAACAATGAACATTCTTAGTCAATGCCATGCTGGACCAGCTGGTGGTCATATGGGAGCCAATAGGACTGCTCAAAAGGTACTAGAATCAGGATTTTATTGGCCCACTTTGTTTAGGGATAGTTACGAATTTGTGAACCACTGTGATCGATGCCAAAGGACTGGAAACATTTTATCTCATGATGAGATGCCCCAAAATGGGATTTTAGTTTTGTGAAATCTTTGATGTATGGGGGATCGATTTTATAGGACCCTTTCCAAATTCCCTTGGTAACAAATATATTCTTGTAGCTATAGACTATGCATCTAAATGGCCTGAAGCCCGAGCCTTGGTAACCAATGATGCTAGGGTTATGGTGAAGTTTTTAAAGAAATTATTTTCTTGATTTGGTACACCAAAAGCAATTATAAGTGATATGGGTACTCACTTTTGTAACTTTCAGCTTGTGAAAGTTTTCATAAGATTAGGAGTTACACATAGGTTTGCTACTCCTTATCATCCCCAAACTAGTGGCCAAGTTGAGAAAACGAATAGGGAAATTAAAAGAATTCTGGAAAAAACTGTAGAGCGATCCCGAAAGGATTGGTCCGAGAAATTGGACAATGCTCTATGGGCTTTTAGGACTGCATTCAAAACTCCCTTAGGCACTATGCCATTTAGGTTGGTATATGGAAAAGCTTACCTTTTACCTGTTGAAATTGAACATAATGCATATTGGGCTATAAAACAGATTAACCTTGGTCTAGCTTGTGCAAGTGAAAGGCAAAAATTACAGGTAAACGAGATGGACGAGTGGAGATTGCAAGCTTATGACAATGCGAGAATGTATAAGGAACGTACCAAGAGATGGCATGATGCTCACATTAAGGAACGAAAAGAGTTTCAAGCAGGAGATCAGGTATTATTGTACAATTCAAGGCTTCGACTCTTTCCAGGTAAGTTGAAATCTCGATGGTCCGGTCCTTTTACTATTAAGGAAGTTTTCCCCTACGGAGTGGTTGAAATAACTCACCCGGAAAAAGGAGATTTTAAAGTCAATGGGCACAGGCTCAAATTTTACTTTGGAGGGAAAATACAGGACTTAAAGGAGGTTTTACACCTCCAAGACTAGGGAAAGTTACCCTGAACGTCCAACTAATACGCCGTTAAAGAAGTGCTGGGTGGGAGACAACCCACCATTTTATTCGTTCATTAATTTTTGTGTCTTTAATTCCTGTATTTTTGGTTTGTGATGTTGGTTGGTGGTTTGTTCATTGTGCATTCATTTGAATTTGAAGGGTAAATTGAGCATATTTAAGTTTAGTTAAATATGAAAACAGGTTTCATCTAAACTCTCTCTTAGTTTATGCATGCTCACATTGAAGACAATGTGAATCTTTAAGTGTGGGGTGCATTTTGTGTTTTTACTTTTACTTGTTTTAGTTCAAGCTTAGTTAATGTTTTTCTTGGTTTTCTTTGAATAAATAAATTTTGAAAAGTTCAATTGTTGTAAATATTATTGATAGATGACTTTTGAATTTTTGAAGCATGAATTTGAGAATTGAGTAGAATTGATACTTATTGTCAATTTTGTTGGTTTTTCCTTGCATTGCCTTTAACCTAGTGAGAAATTGAGCCATCAACTTATCATTCTTGCTGTGGGTGAACATCTTTGATTGATGACTTGCTAGAACTTGCTTTGACATGCATTTTAAGATTACATAAAAATTTCAATTTGGCATCAAGATGATTAAGGCAATTAGGTGAACCCACTTTGGCTTAAAAAGACCAATCCTATTTTTAACCTTAGTTAGCCAATTTTGAGCCTATTCCGTTTATCCTTTTCTTTCTTTTTCACAACACTACTAACTTTGAATCATGCTATTTTGTCTCTTACCCTTTCATTAGGTCGAGAGCATTTTAAGAGCGTTTATGACCGAGTATTGTGTTGAATTAAGTGTGGGGTTAAATTTAATAGGTTTAGGATTGCAAAGCAAAATATATATAAAAAAAGAAATATAAATATATATAAATGAAAAAAAAATCAAGTAAAAAGAAGAAAAATAATAAGAATAATTGTTGTTCTTGTTGAAAGGGTTGGAATATGTTTGGAATAATCATTGCAAGATGTAATAAGTGAGTTCCCTTGAAAAGTTCTTTAATGTCAAGGGGTAGATAAGAGGAAGGTGTTTTGGGATGGTTGGGCTGTACATATGATCAGTTACTTCATTCTTGAAGTGCTCTTGAACTTAATGATTAAGCTCACATTTCCTAAATGTCATGCCTTTACCTTAGCCCCATTATAACCCAAAGAAAGACCTTTTGATTGGTGCTTAATTGTAATTAAGTGGTGGATATTTGATTGATAAGAAAGCCTATGGTGATAATCTTTCATTGATTGTTATGAGTGTAAACACCACCATGATCAAACATTTTTAAGAGTTGGTGAGGGAGTGACAACATAGGTTAGGCATGGAAAGCCACTTAATTGCATTAGTATCGATTTTGTTCGATTTGATATTGATTACGGATTTAGGGTGTAATATCCCCATGTAAGCCCTAGAAGTCTTGGTTATGTTGTTGTTATATATTGGATTGAATGTATATGTTATGTGATAAGAAAAGAAATTGGTAAGAGAATGCTTATGTATATGTATTTTGGAAAGAAAGAGGGTTTAGAGACAAGTTTATATGTTGTTTATATGATGATATAACTAACATATACATAAGTCAAATAGAGAGTCAATGCAAGAGGATATTTATTTGAGATTTGTGAAATTACTTAAATGGGCACATATGAGACAAAAGGTTAATTAAATGGATGAAGGGCATTTAAGTAATTGTTTTGTCAAATTGTGTGGTGGAGATTTAAAGAAGGAAAAGTGTTTGACTTGTTTTTATTTGCTTTTCTTCTCATTTTGGGTGCCGGCCATTGAAGAAAAGAGAGAGCAAGAGAGGTGTTCTTGAAGCTAGAATCAAATTGAAGAAGGAATCAAGGGATTTGGTTAGAGATTTGTGGAATTTCTTCATTTAAAGTAAGTACTCTCTTGTTTTCCTTTGTTAATTTTGAAGTTGTGTCTAAGGTGAGTTGTGATTTGTTGATGTGATGATTTGGTGTGTTTGATATGTGTTTACAAGTGTTAAAATTGATTGTAAGTTAAAAGATTGAATTGGTGTTGGTTTGGTTGTGAAGATTGTAAGTTTAAGTAGAAGAAGTTGGTTTTAGGGTTTGGGATTTGGTGAATGATTTAATGTATGGTTAATGTGAATATTGTGTTCAATATGCAAAATAAGTGTTAATAACTTTGATTACATCTATTTGAATGAGTTTATGTTGTGCATAATGGGTTAAAATGCATTTAGAAGAAGGTTGGCCACATTTAGGGTTTTGTTCATGAGTGACACGGCCAAAAGCAAGGAGAGACACGGCCAAGCCAAGAAAATTTGGGCGTGTTGGATTGGTTTTTAAGAGACACGGCTGTAATATCCCAAAATATACCCTAGATGTTTTGGGTTTTATTATTATTATAATTGGATTTATTGTATATGTTTTATTGGAAGAAAAAGTGGTTTTTAAAGGAAGTGTATATGTGATGTATATTAGGATATATATAACATATACCTAAGTCATGGAAAGTCAAAGTTTTGAGTTAGTGGAAGAAGATATTTGTTGTGTTTTTGAATTTGTTATTAATTAATTAATAAGGATTTGAATGTGTGGAAGAGGTTGAAAGAGATTAGTTTAATATTTTAAATTGCTTGGTTGAGAGGGTTTTAAGGAAAAGAGGGGTTTGACTTTGGATTTCTCTTTCTTCCTTCTTCTTTCTTTCTCATTGCCGTGGATCACTTTCTCCTTCTCCTTCCTTTGCTTTGTTTGGCCGGTTAACACAAGAAACAAGAGAGCAAAGAAGAGATTTGAACCTCTAATTCAAGATCTAAGGAAGCTTTCAAGAGTTCAAGTGGAAAGTTAAGAGATTTCTTCATCTTTGGTAAGTTCTTCACTTGACTCTTTGATTTCTTTGAGTTGAGTTGTGATTGGTATGTGATTATGTTGTTTAAGATGGGTTTAAGAGTGTTTGGGTAACTGATTTCTTGTTTTTGGGGATGGATTGGAGGAAAGAGTAAGTTGTTGGAAGTGATTGTTTTGAGGTTGTGTTTTAGGTTTGTGTTGATGATTTTTGATTTGAGATTTGAGAAATGCTTTAGTTGTTTTGGTGTTTTTGTGAGTTTGTTATGGTTTTTGGGTATGTTGAGATGACTTTGGTTGAAGTGGTTTTTGGTGAAAGAAAGAGTTTTGTTGGTTGTGTTGTTGTTTTGGCCGGAATCTGGGTTTTTGGCCTGACAAGCCCTAGGGCACGTCCAGGATTTTGGGCGTGTCGATAGCTCTGTATTTTGGGTTGAGTGGCACGACCAGTGACACGCCCATGTCACTGAGCGTGTTGTAGCTTCTGTGTGGCAGTAGAATTGACACGACCAGTAACACGCCCGTGTTATTGAGCGTGTCATAGCCACTGTGTTTTTGGGGAATTGACACGGCCATGAGCACGTTCTTGATGTTGGACGTGTCAATATTGTTGTGAGGCAGAAGGTATTACACGCCCAGTAACACGCCCGTGTCATTGAGCGTGTAAAAGCTTCTGTGTTGTGGAGTTAGGGCACGGTCAGGGACACGCCCGTGTGGGTGAGCGTGTCATGGTTAGAGTTTGCCCTAGTTGGTTCTTAGCCTTATGTTCTTATAAGGGTTTCATCTTCCTTTGGATTAGGTTGTGAAGAAGGTGAATTACTCTAATTCAAGAAGTGAAAGATTGTTGGAAAGAGAGGTGTTAATATTGTGTGGGTTGCATTTAAGGTAAGTATAAACTACATTATTGCATACATCCATATGATGTTGAAATTTAACTTACATTTCATGATATTGATGATGCTTATGAATAATGTTATGTTGTGTATAATGTGAAAGATATGATAATGTGATGAATTGTATTTATGTGATGAGAAGCCATGATTGTTGGCTATGATGATGAAATAAATTACAATTGAGGCAAGGTTGCCTATTGCGAAAATGAGAATGAAATGATTTTGTGTAAAGTGTGTTATTCAACCTTTAGAGTTCTGATTTTGGCAGGCATGCCTATTGTAGTAACAGTCTAGCCGGGTTGAGGATCTCCTCAAGTTGTTGAGTTGATGGTCCAAGAGACTGGGTCTGTTACTTTATAAATGTGAAATGATAAATGTAAATTGAAGTAACAGTCTAGCCGGGTTGAGGATCTCCTCGATTTAGTCGGGTTGATGGTCCAAGAGACTGGGTCTGTTACAGGTAACATTCTAGCCGGGTTGAGGATCTCCTCAAGTTGTTGAGTTGATGGTCCAAGAGACTGGGTCTGTTACCCTATCCATGGATAGAGAGATATGTATATTGCCTACGGGCTTGATTATTGTGATATTGGACCGAAACAGCAACTCTGAACTTTGAATAACAAATTAGTGTCTTGTGGGCCCATAGGTGTCTTTGTTGAATGAGTATAATGGATGATGATATGATTATTGAAATTATGAAATGTAACCTTCATATATATATATGATTATTATTGATTGAATGTATGATATTGATATTGACATTTCATATTATCATGATGGTTTGTACTACTGAGTTTTGGCTCAGCGCGATTGTGGTTCATCGCGCAGGTGGTAGAGTTGATAGGGTTGAGACTGAGGATTCCTCTAGACCTAGTTGAGCTTTACTTGAAGAGTTGGATTAGAGCTTAAAGATCAAAGAGTCAAGCTGCCAATCATGTATCTATTCTATGTTGTATCTATTTTGACGTTTATGTATTTGAACTTGTAAAAATTTGTAATAACTTCCGCTGTGAATTTATAAATGTTTTTATACATAGTGTCTTTTGAATTTCCTTTAAACATTCGAGTTATGAGTTGTGTATTTTAAACAGTGGCATGTTCTATATTCAGTATACGTATTATACGATCGTATAAGCATGCTTGGTACGTACACGGGATATAGGGGTGTTACAACGGCCGTGTCCCCTAGCCGTGTTAGCTACTGTGATTTTTGGTTGAGAGACACGGCCACAAGCTTGGCCGTGTCCTATGCCCGTGTTTGCTACTGGAATTTGTGGTTGAGAGACACGGCCACAAGCTTGGCCGTGTCCCTCAAGTGTGCTGCCCGTGTCCCTCAAATGTGTTAGTTAATGCTTTTATTCTTTGTTCTTCTTGCATTGTTTTGGTCCTTCAAAGGTAAGTTGGTACCTAAACCTAAACCTAAACACTTTAAACACACTTAAATCAATGAATGACATAAACAAATGTATGTGTAAGATCCTAAAGCTATGAACAATGGTATGTTATATGCATAATATGAATTGAGACATAAAGAAATGTGAATGATATGATTGAAGCATGTCTTGATGATATGATTGAATAATAATATGTGTGTTTAGGTAGTGTAATTGATGTTGTATACTAAGATGAAATGAAATGTGAAAGATATAATGTTATGAAGAATTGTTTTATTGTAACGTGAGATGATTAAAGCATTGTTGTCTAATTTGCTTATGAGAATGAAATGAATTGAGAAAGTAATGTTAAAGATTGTTGAACGGACCTATCCGTCTCCTGCGGAACCATGCGGACCCAGTGAGTTGGGCAATCGATCTTGGACTACCGACTTGGGTGAGGAAAGGTTCGATACAATCAGTGTTATACGTACCTATTTGCCTCCTGCGGAACCATGCGGACCCATTGGGATGGGCAACTGAACTTGGACTACCAACCTGGTTGGGAAAAAGGTTCGTTACTGATAGTTTTATACGTGCCTATCTGCCTCCTGCGGACCCTTGAGATTTGAGGGCAACCGACCTAGTTGGGGGAGGGTTCGTATATGAAGCCATGGTTATGGGCTATAATGATGAATTTGAATGATGTATGTAATTGATTGTGACATTGCATTTTAGTATAATGTTATTATATCTTGTACTACTAAGCCGTTGGCTTAGCGCGATAGTGTTTGATCGCGCAGGTAACAGAGTTGAACCTGAGAGCTCCTCGAGACCAAGTGAGAGTAGACCTTGAAGAGTTTATTTTGGGACTTAAAGATCGGAGAAGAGCTGCCAATCATATATATATTCTACATTTTGTAAATTTTGGTTTTTAACCTATTTGTAATAACTTCCGCTGTGAATTAATAAATATTATATATATATATGGTGTCTTTTGGATTTCTTTTAAAATGTTTGAGTTGGTTTCAATTACTTACAAAGGAAATTGTTATGTATCATTTTAAAACTGTGGCATTTCCTATATTCAGTATATGAATACTACGATTGTTTAAGCATGCTTGGTATGTATACGGGATATAGGGGTGTTACATAGGGATAGGGAAGTCTTGAAACATTTTTATAACTCTTAAACTTAACAAAATTTATCTTGTTTAGTTTGTTTTGATTTTAACCTTGCTTGGGGACAAGCAAGGAATTAAGTGTGGGGTATTTGATGAGATAAATTTTGTACTTGTTTTTAGTTTTATTTTTATGTGTTTTTAGTTAATGTTTCATTTGATTTTTGTTTAAAGTTTGTTTTAAGTGTTTGTTTTAGGTTAAAGAGCAAAAACTCCCTTGGATGATCAAAACAATGAAGGAAGAGCATGAATCAAGCAAGACATGGCCAAGCCAAAGCAAGCTTGGCCGTGTCCCTCAAAAGAATTCCAAGACAGTAGCTGACATGCCCAAGAGACATGGCCAAGCCACTGGCCGTGTCCCACCTAAAGAGCAAAACCAAGAAACCAAAGAAATGAAGGCAGAAGCTGACACCATCACATGACACGGCCAAGCCACTGGCTGTGTCACAGTGTTACATGACACGGCCAGGAGCTTGGCTGTGTCACCCTTGGAAACAAAGAAAATAAATTGACAAAGCTAAAAGCAGAAGGTGATACACCCACATGACACGGCCAGGAGCTTGGCCGTGTCACCTAGAAGAAAAGAAGGAAAGAAACGGTAGAAGGAGACACAACCAGCAAGCTTGGCCGTGTCCCAAGCAAAGTGAGAGACACGGCTAGCAAGCTTGGCCGTGTCACCTAGGGCAACCTTGAATAAATAATTCTTTTGCAGACAAGTGGGGAAAAATGACTAGCTTTTGCCAAAAGTAATATTAAACAAAAGAAAAGCTTACCTAATTTGAGGAAAAGAAAGATAAAACAAAGGAAATGTGGGAAACAAGGGAGAGTGGTGTGAGTTGGAAGGTATGGGTTGTGAGCTGGAAGATATGGGCTGTGAGCTGGAAGGTATGGGCTATGAGCTTTGAAGGGAGTTAAAAGGAGAAGAAATGAAGAAGGGACGGGAAGGCTGGAACAAGGGAGAAGGAGCCAACTACTGAAGCAAAGAGGAGAGTCTTGAGCTGATTTTGAAGAAGGAGATACATCCTATACAAGACCTAAACCAAGAATCAAGGATTGAAGTGAAGAAATACAAATTATTCGCCATGGATTGTTTGGTTTTTTTTACTTATTTCTCTTGTTCTGTTTTTCTGGTTTTGAACATGAACTAATTCGTTTTCTATCTAGATATTGATGAACCCTAGCTTATTTGTATGGATTAAATAATCTCATTTAATTGAATCATTTGATTGAGTTGTTTTATTCTTATGATGCTTAATGATTTATTTCCAATTGATAATAGCATGCTTATTGATTGGTTGCAATTTTCATATTATTGACTTGAGAAAGTTTGATATGAATTGAATACTCATAAGGGTTGAGGATTGATTGGAGTGCTAGAGATAGACTTACAAGATCCTTTGGTTTATAGTTCCTTGTTCTTAATGCAAGATCTATTTAATTGTGTTTGAGAAGAGATTTCGGCACTCTACTTAGTGATTAGGGATTAATTCACTCGAGAGAGGTTTTAGTCTAAGTTAGAGGAATGCCAATTCAACTCTATTATGTGATTTAATTGAATTGATTTTCATAAATATAATTGTGGCTAGGGGGATTCAATATCTGGATAGTATTATTATCATCAATCCTTTTTGCACAACATTTAATTTCCCTTTACTTTCAGTTATTAAATTAGTTGTTTTTACTTAAAAAACATCACAAAACTATTGATTTACTAAACAACGGTTAAGATTTGCACTAGTACTTGACCTTGTCCTCAGTGGAATGATAACTCACTCATTACTTTATTACATGGGCAACCCGTGCAATTGCGGTATTGCTATAGCATTAGGCTCGCGCGCACCAATACACAACTCAATGCTATAGAGCAATTCCCTCACCTAGTAAAGTCATTCGAGTCATGATGTATAAATATTTTAATTCGTGAATTATCAAGCTAGATTCCTCATCGGTTGAGCACCAAAGTGAACAAAGACCAACAAAATTTTTGATAAAAGTAATTTATTCAAATAAATTTAAAAAACACGATTGTTCTAATTAAATATTAAGGCAAAATTTGAAAAGCAACATTCAAGCTAAGGAAAGTTTGTTGAGTTAAGCTTCTTTTCCTTTCACATCTTCAATATTTCCATCTTGAAAGGATGATAAAACAAAATCTTCTTCTAATCCTTTTCCTACCATGAAGGTTGCTGATGGAGCTACTCTTCCAAACTTAGGCAAAGGATTGTCTTTTGTGCTGGTCTTATCAGGCTCAAGCAGCTTACCATTGTCAATTAAATTTTGGATCTCATGTTTTAATCGCAAGCATTTATCTGTCTCATGTCCTTGTATTTGATGAAACTCACAAAAGGCTTTAGTATTAAATTTTAGGGGTAAAGGATTCGGCAAAGGTCGAGAGGCCAATGACTGTAATAGTCCCTTCTTTTGTAGTTTGTTGAAGACCCAAGACAAAGGCTTCCCCAGATTTGAAAACTACCTTCTATTTGCTTGACCAGTTGTATTGACATCAAATTCTTTTTGCGTGCTTTGATTTCTAGACTGGTAATTTCCTTTCTCATTCCTTCTTATTGAAAAGAAATTTTTCTCCCTTTTCCATTCTTCAATTTGTAGACCAGCTTGGAGAAGATCTTTGAAATCACAGATGAGTTTATGAGACATCCTCTCAATAAGACTAGGCAGCACCCCTCTCACAATCATCCTTATTTGATCAGATTCATCGGGCCTTTTCTTGAGCAAAGCGGCCTTGTTTCTCCATCTCTTCACATAATTCACATAATTCTAATTCGACCTTTGCCTAATGGACTCCATTTCCATTAAGGTAACTTCCATCTCGACATTATACCCATATTGCTGGATGAAGGCCTTGTATAGCAAATCCCAACTCTTTTGTGTTCCTTCATCTAAGGTATTGAACCAATTTTGGACAACAGGATCCAATGAGAGCATGAAGTACCTTAGAGTTTGAGCCTTAGTAGCTCGGGCAGACTGCATGGCAGTGATATACTGCTTCACATGGAGATGAAGATTTCTGGTTCCATCAAACTTTGTGAAAGATGGCATCTTGAACTTGTACGGGACTTCTTCATCTAGCTCAAATAATTTGTCAACTTCAGACATTTCCTTGGTTTTTAGTTTCTTTTCAAATTTATTTTCTAAATCAGCAATCATCTTTTCAATATCAGAAGTCTCGGTCTTTTCAATAGTTTCCTTCTCAACAACCTTCAGCTCCTTTTTGTCTTGAGGATCTTGGTAGTATTGAGCCCAATCATCATCATTAATGATTATCTTATCATCATCAAAAGCTACTTCATCAACTTTAGTCTTTCCCTTGCCTTTCTTGGTGCTAGCAGATGCTTCGGCATTATTTCCTAAAATTGCAGCTAGTTGATTTTTTATGGTCTCGGTCATGGCCTCTTTTATTTCTTCCATCTTGGCATTGAGAGCTTCATCCACCATTCTTTGAATTTATTCAGGCTCCATTGCTTTTGGTGAGCAAGTGATTGAGTCATAGTTAGATTCTTCGCTACCGGCGTAGGTCGAATTGTCGTAAGCTTTTGAACTATCATAATCCAGGGCTATGAGCCAGAGAGGATCAATTATATGAGATGCAAATGTATGCATGTATGCATGTATGAACGAACAATTAACAAACAAGGACAAATAGGATGTTCCTTCCAACCTTATAACATCCACACACGAATGGCGAGTCTCTTTTCCTGGGTATATGGTTAACAAAATACCAACATGGGGTATCTTATTTCGAATATTTCCCTCGGACGTTTCAACCAATAGTTATATTTTCGAAAATGGAAATCCATTCATAGTAATTCCCATTAATTAGGTTTTAATCCATTCAACCAACTATAGTAGATTTTATGCTATATTGGATTAAAACTAAATTAAGAGGTTTATTATAAATAGATTTCTCACTTGAAAAAGTAACTAATGATTCATGCCAAAAACAAGCCCATGATTAATAACTCTTAGTATAAACTAGGCTCACAATTGATTTTTGGTATTTCATAATTGACCTAAATATTTTGCAAGCTCTTTGTAAGAAAAGGATGAAAATAATTTTGCTTCTAAGCCCATTGTAAAAAGATTTTAGAAAAAACATATTTTGGGATTAGTATTTGGGCCATGAGCAAAAGAATTTTTGATTTGTTTTTAGAAAAAATTTATGTCCAAAGACCATTTTGAGAACATTTTGAAAATAGCATTGGTCTTTTGGATTTAGAGAAAAATTTATTTTAAGCTTACAATGTACATAGGTCATATTAGAAAAAGAGCAAACCAAATAAGCCATGATATAAGCCAAGACAAATTAACCATAGTCAAACAACATGCATTTGGGGTAAAATCATAAGGAAATTAACTAGGCCAATTACATGAGCTTTAGTCTTTGGGTTAAAAAGCTTAGGTTCCCATAGCAAGTATATACCAAATGGTACGAGGCTATGAGTGGTTATGCCATGCTCGATCTCTATACCTTGAGTGAAAGTATGGTATCCCTTACATAACACAACACGGGTAACACGGGCGTCCTAACTCACACACACAACACAATCTAATATTATACAATGGATAATATCATTATAAAAAAGAATAGAATAATAAAAAGACCAACGGAATCAACTTCTCTTATCCCCAGTGGAGTCGCCACTGTGAGCGGGGATTTTCGTCCCCACTCCCGGTGGAATGGTTCTTGCGACTTCGGCATTGTTTAGGCTCGGGGCCTTAGAGAACACGGACCTAGGTCTTTTTACACACAATAATTAAGATAAAGCATCGATATATTGAAATTCAAAAACAATGTCCAAGCAAAACAAATAAATGGACACCCATTCGAAGATGGAAACATGTCCTTACATCCCATGCCTAAATAAGACACCCACCGGAAGGTAGAAACATGTCCTTTACATTGGTTCTAAAATAGAAAAACAATTTAAATTACATGATCTTTAACTAATGAGGTACCCAACAAGTGGAAACATACCTCTTATAACATTTGGAAATGTAATATCCTCATTTATGCCCTAGAAGTTTTGAGTATGTTGTTGTTATTGTGGTTGTTGATATATATATTGGGAAGTGAATGTTTGTGCATATATGTGTTAAATTGTAAGAGAAAAGAAATGGGAAGAGAATGTATATGTATATGTGTTTTGGAGAAGAAATTTAGGGTTTAGAGACAAATGTATATGTTGTTTATATGATGATATAATTAACATATACATTGGTCAAATGAAGAGTCAAGGTGATGGTTAAGTGGAAGAAGATATTTTTGGTTGTTAATGAAATTACTATAAAGGGCTTATATGAGACAAAGAGTTAGTTATATGGTTAAGGGTGTTTTGGTAATTTTCCTTATAAGATGCATGGTGGAGATTAAAAGAAGAAAAGGTGTTTGACTTGTGCATTTTCTTCTTTCTTTCTTGAAGTGGCCGGATTCTCCATAGACAAAGAGAGAAAGAGAGGTGATCTTGAGGTTTGAAGCATTTTGAAGAAAGAAACAAGGGTTTTGGTTAAAGATTTGTGGATTTCTTCATTTGAGGTAAGATCTTTTCTCTAATTTCTTCAATTCTTTTGAAGTGGTATGATTAAGTTGCTTATGGTATGATTATAAGTATTGATTTTGCTTGATAGATGAGAAGTTGGGTTGGTGTTGGTGATGGAAGAGTAAGATTGGTGTTTAGTGAAATTGTTTCTGTTTTAGGATTAGTAAAGGCTGTGACTTGTATGATTTTTAATTAATTTTAGAAAAATGTTCTTGAAGTGAATTTTTGATATGTTGTGCCTCTATGAGTCTAGAATGACTGAAAAATATGTTGATTCGATTTTGGAATGGTTATGAGTTTAGAAAAATTATTTTCATTAGACCTGTTCCAGCAGGTACCTTAACTGGGACAGCTATATTTCGGGATTTTTAATAAAATGTAGAAAAATCATATTCAATTGAATTTTGGATATGTTGTTTCTTAGTGAGTCTAGTATTTGAGAAAAATAATTTGGAACCACGTTGATTGAATTTGATTTATGGAATTCACAAAGTTCAGAACTGCTGCCAGGATGCAGGGCAATTGGGGCAGTCTGGTTAGGTGAACTATTTGACCAAGATTTTGTGTTCAGTTTGATCTGAAATTTTAAAGGGATGATTTTAAGATATAAAACTAAATTCTGTAAAAATTTTAGAATTTTTAGTCAAGTAGATTATTTTATACAATTTTTCAAATAAGGATAAAATGGAGTTTAAAACCAGAATGTACTATTTATGGTTAGGGTTTTAATTCTTTGTTCTTCTTGCATTGCTTTGGTTCTCCAAAGGTAGGTTGGTCCTTAAACCTAACCCTAAACACTTTAAACACACTTGAATCAATGAATGTTATAATCAATTGTTCTTTGCCCTAATTGCATTGTTGAGATTGAACAATGTTATGTTGTGCATTGTGAATGGTAATGTGTTTCATGAGTAATGTGGAATGAAATGTTGATATTTATGAATGATGCTATGTGAGATATAATGTGATCATGGATGAGATATATATATATATATATACTTGAATAATGAGATGTTATATTATGAAATGAAATGTGAAGCCATTGTTATTGGCTAAGATGATGTAATTGAAAGAAAGAAGGCATGTTTGCCTAAATGTGATGAGAATTGAGAATGGAAATGAATTGTTTGTTTAATATGTTATTCAGTTTCAGAGTTCTGGATTTGGGTGGCATGCCTAAGAAATGATGAAAGGTAACAGTCTTGCCGGGTTGAGGACCTCCTCATAGGTGTTGAGTTGATGGTCCAAGAGACTGGGTCTGTTACACTATGAGATACATGATTTGTAACAGTCTTGCCGGGTTGAGGATCTCCTCATATGTATTGAGTTGATGATCCAAGAGACTGGGTCTGTTACACTATCCATGGATAGAGATACATGTATATACATTGCCTACGGGCGTGATTATTGTGACTATGAACCAAAGCAGTAACTCTGAACTCTGAATATCGTATTAAATACTTGTTGGGCCCATAGGTGTCAGGGTTATATGAATGTCCTAAATAATGTTATGAGTTAATGAAATGAGATGTTGGTTATTGAGTATGATTGATTAATGTTGAATGTGGAAAGATGTTGAAATGTGGTATGCTCATATGACTATGATTTGTGAAATGCATAATTATGTGGTTAACTTTATATTTATGATATTGATCTTATCAATAACATATGTGGCATTGCATTACATTAAAGCATACCATTAGCATGTTTTATCTTACTAAGCCGTTGGCTTAGCGCGAATGTGATTCTTCGCGCAGGTGACAAGGAAGAACCAGAGAGTTCCTCTAGGCCGAGTCGAGCCTAGATTTTGAAGATTGAATAGTGGGATTTAAGATCGAAGACTGACTGCCAAACATGTATAAATTTTATGTGTTGTAAAACTTGAGTTTTGATGTATATGAATTTGTAAATATTGTTACTTTCCGTTGCATAGTGAACAAAGATTTTATCTGCTGTATTTCATAATAAACCTTTACTTTATTTTGTACTAGAAGTGTAAATCCTTTTTGCAGGTTGTAGTTGAGGTTATAAGGGGGATTTATTGGAAGTGTATTGAGAATGATTTTGTTTGCATTGGTTTGTGTAAAAATGTTTTCAAAAAAATTAGAAAAAAACCAGTTTTGTCGACACTTGGGATTGAATTTTTAGGCAAAACTATGGCAAAATTTCTATAAAAATCGGAACAAAAATTTGACTAAGTAAAAGTGGTAGCAACATTAGGATAGGGTGGCGCCTCTACTCAGCTTACACACGTAGGTCGGGAAGGGGTGTTACAATTTTTGGTATCAGAGCCTAGGTTTGAGATTCTCAACCTAGATCAATTGTAAGAAAAAGAATATTTTGATTTTTAAAGTGGGTTTTTGAGTAAAATACATGTTTTGGTATGGCAGTCTTTGATCTTTAATGAGGAATATTCTGCTGTGTTTGCAGATATAGGTAGAGATGGCATCTCATTCGCGACAATCTGTTGAGGGTAGTGCCGAGAGTATTGCTCCTGCTGAGGGAGCTAGGGTTGATAGTGTTGAGGAGGCACCTGCTTCGGTGTCGGGTAGACCAGCTGGGGAGGAGGTTCCGCCAGCCTGGTTTAGGCCTATGTTGGAAGCTATGAGACAAGCACCTGTGCAACCACAGCCACCGCCACCACCCCCTCAGCCTTCAGTACCAGTAAGGCACTATGATAAGCTAAGGAAATATGGAGCAGAGGATTTCTTTGGTACAGTTGATCCGGCTGTAGCAGAACAGTGGCTTGATAGAGTTCAGAGGGTATTTGTGCAGTTGCAAGCCACTTCAGAGGAGAAGTTTGACTATGCAAGATCTTTGCTACAGAAGGATGCCTACGACTGGTGGAAGACAGTGCCCCATTCTATGGATGATCCACCAACCTTGTCTTATGCGGATTTTCTGAGAGAATTTGAGTTGAAGTATACTCCTAGGGAGTATAAAGATGGGAAGAAAAGAGAGTTTCTAGATTTGAAGCAAGATCATCGGACCGTAACTGAGTATGAAGTTGAGTTTATTCGACTGAGTCAGTATGCTGGAGGTATCATTACTGATGAGATTGATAGATGTCGGCGATTTGAGGAGGGATTGAGGCCCTCGATCATGTGCTTAGTGGCTGGATCCAGATATCAGGATTTCTCACAGCTTGTGGCAGCAGCTCGAAGTGTAGAGCGAGCTCAAGTTATTGCAGCTGCTTCAGAGGAAGAGGTTAGGGTTAGAAGGCCCCAGTTCGAGGCAGGGTCTTCTTCTGCGAAGAGGGGTAGAGGAAGTTTTGTTCCTCGGAGTAGTAGGAGCCAGAGACCAGTGGGTAGGTCAGTGCAGTTCCAGAGGCAGAGATTTAGACCTGCAGCTTCAGTAGCGAGTGCTCCTACTCCTGGAGTTCAGAGATCCACCTTACCTGTGTGTAACCAGTGTGGTGGAAGACATGGGGGCGTTTGTTGGAGGCATAGTAGATCAGGGGTATGCTTCAGGTGTGGATCACCTGACCACTTTGTGAGAGATTGTCCTGAGAGGCAGGATCAGATGCTAGTTGATTCTGCTGCTTCTCGAGCTAGTGTGAGGGGAGGCAGAGGAGGCAGAGGTGCCAGCCGGGGAGGTAGACCAGGATTCAGTTCTAGAAGAGGTGCTACATCCAGGGAGGGTAGACCAGAGGAGGTTGGATCTTCCCAGAGGATGTATGTTATGCAGAGACAGCCAGATACATCGGCAGTCATAGCTGGTACTTTTTCTTTATTTAATACTCCAGTACTTGCTTTGATTGATCCGGGTTCCACACATTCATATATTAGTGCATCTGTTTTGCCTGTATCTGATTTGCATGCTGAGTCCCTAGGATTTGATGTGTTGGTAACAAATCCGTTAGGGCATAGTGTGGTTGTGAGTAAGGTGCATAGAGATAGTGCAGTAGTGGTGCAGGGTGAGGAGTTCCTTGGGGATTTGATTGAGATGCCATTTAAGGAATATGACGTGATCTTAGGTATGGATTGGCTATCTCGACATGAAGCTGTGGTGGATTGTAAAAAGAAAATTGTTTCTTTGAGAACGGGTGATGGTAGAGAGGTGATAGTATCTAATGAGCAGGAACAGCTAGCCTCCTTATTTGTTTCAGCTGTTGCAGCCAGGAGGTTGATTAGAAAGGGGTGTGAAGCCTATCTTGCTCATGTGGTGGATACTAGAGTGAAGGGTTCCCCTATTGATAGCATTGCCACAGTTGCTGAGTTCCCGGATGTGTTTCCAGAGGAGTTGCCAGGGTTGCCTCCTGAGAGAGAGGTGGAGTTCGGTATTGAATTGTTGCCTGGTACCACTCCTATCTCTATTACTCCTTATAGAATGGCACCAGCAGAATTGAGGGAGTTGAAAGTGCAATTACAGGAGTTGTTGGACAAAGGATTCATTCGCCCCAGTGTTTCTCCTTGGGGAGCTCCTGTGCTATTTGTGAAGAAGAAAGATGGTACTATGAGGTTGTGTATCGATTATAGGCAATTGAACAAGGTGACTATTAAAAATAAATATCCTTTGCCTAGAATCGATGATCTCTTTGATCAGTTGAAGGGAGCGTCAGTGTTCTCCAAAATTGATTTGAGATCTGGGTACCATCAGCTGAGGGTAAGAAGTGAAGATGTTCCTAAGACTGCTTTTCGGACCAGGTATGGGCATTATGAGTTTTTAGTTATGCCTTTTGGTCTAACGAATGCACCTGCAGCTTTTATGGATTTGATGAATAGGGTGTTTAGGCCCTATTTGGATCAGTTTGTAGTGGTCTTCATTGATGATATACTGGTGTATTCGCGGAATGAAGAGGAGCATGATATGCATCTGCGGATTGTGTTGCAGATTTTGAGAGAGAATCAGTTATTTGCCAAATTGTCGAAGTGTGAGTTCTGGTTGGATCAAGTTGCTTTTCTCGGACATATTGTTTCTGCAGAAGGCATCAGAGTTGATCCGAGCAAAGTTGAAGCCATTTTAAATTGGAGTCCACCCAAGTCTGTGACAGAGATTAGAAGTTTTCTGGGTTTGGCAGGCTATTACCGACGGTTTGTGAAAGGGTTTTCTTTGATAGCTTCTCCACTCACCAGATTACTTCGAAAGGGAGTGAGATTTGTGTGGACAGATCAGTGTCAGGCTAGTTTTGAGCAGTTGAGAGAGTTGTTGACTCAAGCGCCTGTTCTTACTTTACCTGTTGAAGGCAAACCATATGTGATCTACAGTGATGCTTCACATAGAGGTTTGGGGTGTGTATTGATGCAGGAAGGGAAAGTTATAGCTTATGCATCTCGACAGTTGAAACCGCATGAGCTTAACTATCCGACCCATGATTTAGAATTGGCTGCCATTGTGTTTGCATTAAAGATTTGGCGCCACTATCTGTTTGGGGAGAAATGTTTCATCTACACTGATCACAAGAGTTTGAAGTATTTGGGTGTCCAGAAAGAACTCAATCTTCGTCAGAGGAGATGGTTAGAATTGATTAAAGACTACGACTGCTTGATTGACTATCATCCAGGTAAAGCAAATGTTGTTGCTGATGCCTTGAGTCGGAAGTCTTTAGCTGGTTTAACTGTTTACTCGCTCTCGTTGCTTGTTGAGTTGAGAGCATTGCATGCCAGTTTTGTACCTTGTGTTGATGGTGCATTATTGGCACAGTTGCAATTAAAGCCGATTTTGTTAGATCAGATCAAAGAAGCTCAGTTGGCCGATAAGAAGATTCAGAAGATTTTTTCAGATTGCAAGAATGGGAAGACTAGAGATTTTGTTGTGAAAGATGATGGGAGTCTCTGGTTTAAGAACCGATTGTGTGTACCCGATGATGCTGATTTGAAAAGAGTCATTTTAGAAGAAGCTCATCAGTCAATGTTTGCTATGCATCCGGGTAATACGAAGATGTATCATGATTTGAGACAGCATTATTGGTGGATTGGTTTGAAGAGAGACATTGCTGAGTTTGTATCGAAATGTCTCACTTGTCAGAAGGTTAAAGCAGAGCATCAAGTTCCAACCGGGTTGCTTCAACCATTGTCAGTGCCAGAATGGAAGTGGGAAAGAGTGACAATGGATTTTGTGTCTGGTTTGCCATTGACACAAAAGAAGCATGATGCTATATGGGTGATTGTGGATAGATTGACTAAGACAGCTCATTTCCTTCCGGTTCGAATGGATTACTCTTTGGAGAGATTGGCTGAGCTGTATATCCATGAGATTGTGAAACTGCATGGTGTTCCAACTTCTTTAGTGTCTGATCGAGATCCCAGGTTTACTTCCAGATTTTGGAAGAGTTTGCATAGTGCTTTAGGTTCTCGACTGCACTTCAGCACTGCTTTTCATCCACAGACGGATGGACAGTCAGAGAGGGTGATACAGATTATTGAGGACATGTTGAGAAGCTGTGTTATCGATTTCTCTGGAAGTTGGGATAGGTTTTTACCTCTTGTGGAGTTTGCTTACAACAACAGTCACCAATCCAGCATTGGTATGGCACCGTTTGAAGCATTGTATGGCAGACGGTGTAGGACACCTCTTTGTTGGAATGAGCTTGGAGATAATAAGTTGGTTGGTCCTGATTTGATTCAAGAAACTGAAGATAAAGTAAAGTTGATTCGAGGCAGGTTAAAAGCAGCTTCAGACCGACAGAAGTATTATGCAGATCTAAAAAGGAGAGATATAGAGTTTGATGTTGGAGATAAGGTATTTCTGAAAGTGTCTCCTTGGAAGAAAATTTTGAGGTTCGGTCGGAAAGGAAAATTGAGTCCTCGTTTCATTGGGCCGTATGAAGTGTTAGAAAGAGTTGGGCCAGTGGCGTATCGACTTGCTTTGCCACCTGAGTTGGATCGTATTCATAATGTATTCCATGTTTCTATGTTGAGGAGATATAGGTCGGATCCATCTCATGTGTTGCCATTTGAGTCTATTGAAGTGAGCCCAGATTTGACATTTGAAGAGGAACCAGTTGCTATCTTGGCACGAGAAGTGAAAGAGTTAAGGAACAAGAGAGTGCCATTGGTGAAGATTCTTTGGAAGAATCATGCAAAAGAAGAAGCGACTTGGGAAAGTGAGCATACCATGCGAGAGCAGTATCCGCAATTGTTTCAGCTTTGATATCAGGTAATTTCGAGGACGAAATTTTCTTTTTAGAGGGGGAGAATTGTAATATCCTCATTTATGCCCTAGAAGTTTTGAGTATGTTGTTGTTATTGTGGTTGTTGATATATATATTGGGAAGTGAATGTTTGTGCATATATGTGTTAAATTGTAAGAGAAAAGAAATGGGAAGAGAATGTATATGTATATGTGTTTTGGAGAAGAAATTTAGGGTTTAGAGACAAATGTATATGTTGTTTATATGATGATATAATTAACATATACATTGGTCAAATGAAGAGTCAAGGTGATGGTTAAGTGGAAGAAGATATTTTTGGTTGTTAATGAAATTACTATAAAGGGCTTATATGAGACAAAGAGTTAGTTATATGGTTAAGGGTGTTTTGGTAATTTTCCTTATAAGATGCATGGTGGAGATTAAAAGAAGAAAAGGTGTTTGACTTGTGCATTTTCTTCTTTCTTTCTTGAAGTGGCCGGATTCTCCATAGACAAAGAGAGAAAGAGAGGTGATCTTGAGGTTTGAAGCATTTTGAAGAAAGAAACAAGGGTTTTGGTTAAAGATTTGTGGATTTCTTCATTTGAGGTAAGATCTTTTCTCTAATTTCTTCAATTCTTTTGAAGTGGTATGATTAAGTTGCTTATGGTATGATTATAAGTATTGATTTTGCTTGATAGATGAGAAGTTGGGTTGGTGTTGGTGATGGAAGAGTAAGATTGGTGTTTAGTGAAATTGTTTCTGTTTTAGGATTAGTAAAGGCTGTGACTTGTATGATTTTTAATTAATTTTAGAAAAATGTTCTTGAAGTGAATTTTTGATATGTTGTGCCTCTATGAGTCTAGAATGACTGAAAAATATGTTGATTCGATTTTGGAATGGTTATGAGTTTAGAAAAATTATTTTCATTAGACCTGTTCCAGCAGGTACCTTAACTGGGACAGCTATATTTCGGGATTTTTAATAAAATGTAGAAAAATCATATTCAATTGAATTTTGGATATGTTGTTTCTTAGTGAGTCTAGTATTTGAGAAAAATAATTTGGAACCACGTTGATTGAATTTGATTTATGGAATTCACAAAGTTCAGAACTGCTGCCAGGATGCAGGGCAATTGGGGCAGTCTGGTTAGGTGAACTATTTGACCAAGATTTTGTGTTCAGTTTGATCTGAAATTTTAAAGGGATGATTTTAAGATATAAAACTAAATTCTGTAAAAATTTTAGAATTTTTAGTCAAGTAGATTATTTTATACAATTTTTCAAATAAGGATAAAATGGAGTTTAAAACCAGAATGTACTATTTATGGTTAGGGTTTTAATTCTTTGTTCTTCTTGCATTGCTTTGGTTCTCCAAAGGTAGGTTGGTCCTTAAACCTAACCCTAAACACTTTAAACACACTTGAATCAATGAATGTTATAATCAATTGTTCTTTGCCCTAATTGCATTGTTGAGATTGAACAATGTTATGTTGTGCATTGTGAATGGTAATGTGTTTCATGAGTAATGTGGAATGAAATGTTGATATTTATGAATGATGCTATGTGAGATATAATGTGATCATGGATGAGATATATATATATATATATATATATACTTGAATAATGAGATGTTATATTATGAAATGAAATGTGAAGCCATTGTTATTGGCTAAGATGATGTAATTGAAAGAAAGAAGGCATGTTTGCCTAAATGTGATGAGAATTGAGAATGGAAATGAATTGTTTGTTTAATATGTTATTCAGTTTCAGAGTTCTGGATTTGGGTGGCATGCCTAAGAAATGATGAAAGGTAACAGTCTTGCCGGGTTGAGGACCTCCTCATAGGTGTTGAGTTGATGGTCCAAGAGACTGGGTCTGTTACACTATGAGATACATGATTTGTAACAGTCTTGCCGGGTTGAGGATCTCCTCATATGTATTGAGTTGATGATCCAAGAGACTGGGTCTGTTACACTATCCATGGAAAGAGATACATGTATATACATTGCCTACGGGCGTGATTATTGTGACTATGAACCAAAGCAGTAACTCTGAACTCTGAATATCGTATTAAATACTTGTTGGGCCCATAGGTGTCAGGGTTATATGAATGTCCTAAATAATGTTATGAGTTAATGAAATGAGATGTTGGTTATTGAGTATGATTGATTAATGTTGAATGTGGAAAGATGTTGAAATGTGGTATGCTCATATGACTATGATTTGTGAAATGCATAATTATGTGGTTAACTTTATATTTATGATATTGATCTTATCAATAACATATGTGGCATTGCATTACATTAAAGCATACCATTAGCATGTTTTATCTTACTAAGCCGTTGGCTTAGCGCGAATGTGATTCTTCGCGCAGGTGACAAGGAAGAACCAGAGAGTTCCTCTAGGCCGAGTCGAGCCTAGATTTTGAAGATTGAATAGTGGGATTTAAGATCGAAGACTGACTGCCAAACATGTATAAATTTTATGTGTTGTAAAACTTGAGTTTTGATGTATATGAATTTGTAAATATTGTTACTTTCCGTTGCATAGTGAACAAAGATTTTATCTGCTGTATTTCATAATAAACCTTTACTTTATTTTGTACTAGAAGTGTAAATCCTTTTTGCAGGTTGTAGTTGAGGTTATAAGGGGGATTTATTGGAAGTGTATTGAGAATGATTTTGTTTGCATTGGTTTGTGTAAAAATGTTTTCAAAAAAATTAGAAAAAAACCAGTTTTGTCGACACTTGGGATTGAATTTTTAGGCAAAACTATGGCAAAATTTCTATAAAAATCGGAACAAAAATTTGACTAAGTAAAAGTGGTAGCAACATTAGGATAGGGTGGCGCCTCTACTCAGCTTACACACGTAGGTCGGGAAGGGGTGTTACAGGAAATCTAAATAAATTGATAAAAGTTAATAACCATTCATCATAAATAAATCATTCATCAAAGGTATTAAACATCAATAGAAAGTAAACATCCATCCATGATAAATTAAATAAACCAAGCATAAATTAAAGCATATAAAATAAATCAAAGCATAATCAAATAAAAATTGAATAAGGCAAATAAAGATTCAAATTAGGACTACTATTTCTATTTAAGATTCTTTATTCCATGTGTTTAGGGTTTTTGAATTTTATGGGTTTAAGCTACTATGATTTTAAGAGAATTAAAATGAATTAAATTTTTATGATTCAAGAAATTGGTAAAATTCTTTGATTAACCAAATTAGGGTTTGTGATGTAAAATCATGAAATTAGAGTTTGGGTTCTTCAAAGCATTTAGATTATGACTATTAGCTACTGAATTATGTTTTTAAGCTTACCGTGTAAAATTATAACATTTATGTTTATATGGTTTTTTAAAGTTTTAAAGGATTAGGGTTTAGAAAAAATTAGGGTTTAAGGGGATTAAGGTTCACTGTTTTGAGTTTTGGAATTGAATTAGGGTTTTAGAATTTTTGATTTGGGGTTTCGAGGAATGAATTAGTGTTTAGAATTTGGAAAAGCAATTGATAATTTTATGAAGTTTTATGAAAATAAACAAAACGATTTAAAGTTTGTAGAATCAAAAAAGATATTTTTAGGGCTTTTGGAAAGAAACAGAACTCAATTTAGGATTTTGAAAATTTGGAAAGCAAATTAGGGTTTTGAGATTTTGAAGAAACAAAAATAATAATTTGAAGCTTTTTGGAAAACAAAGCAACGAATTAAGGTTTTTAAACTTTAGAAAAGGTGAATTAGGGTTCTTAGGTTTTTGAATTAAAAGAAACAATTAGATGATTAAGCTACTGTGAAGAAATTAGACAATTGATGCATACCTCCGTTTGTTGATTCGACCAAAAATTTCTTCTTGGATGAACAAAAACAAAGACAGGCTTTGCTGCCTTTGAATTGCTTGAATTGTTTTTCTGCTGCCTAAAAAAAAATCAAATTGATTCAAAGCCTTTCCTACTTAGTTTCGGTCTCAATTTTTCTCCAAATTTTCGTCCCAATTTCTTTTTTTTTCCTCCTTTTTTGTGTTGTAATTGTACTTATTTATAGAAGAATTCTTGATTAATTCTAGTTACTCACGACATATAACATTCATTAAGACTGAAATCGAAACCTAATTGTATTAGTTTTCAAAAAATTTACGTCAGAAAAATTTCGCTGGCAAAAAAAAACTGCTGCGAAAAAAATGCACTGGCGAAAAAGCTGCAGCAGCTAGCGGGCAAATTGGTCCGCGGGCCATTTCTCCTGCAGAAATAAACTGCGGGAGAAATGGCCCAAGGCCATTTTGCCGCATTGATTTTCGGCGATGATTTTTCGTCGCCAATTTTTATTTTTATTTTTAATTTTTTGTTTATTATTATTTTTTATTAATAAAAATTAAATACTAAAGCAAAAATTATTTAATTAAGATAACACAAAAATTATTTTGGACTAATTAAAATATATTGGACCACACAAAAATTATTTTGGACTAATTAAAATATATTGAACTGAATTGAGTCAAAAAAAAGTTTTGGTCAAAAAATCGGCAGCGCGCGAGACGTCGGGCCTGTGGGCTGTGCTGGCAGCAATTGCGCTGGCAAAAATGTGCGCAGCGGGCCAATTTCGCAACCAGTCGCAGCCAGTGGCATCTGGCTGCAAAATTGGTGTCCCAATTCGCACCCAGATCATTTCTGCGGTGAATTGGGCTGCCGCGCGACGCTCGCCGATCCGTCCGATTTTTTATTTTTTATTTTTTTTATTTTTTTATTTTTATTAAAAGTAATTAAAATATTATTAAAATAAATAAAATATCACAAAAAAATTATTTTAGACTATCGGATTTGAATGGGTCAAAAATTAAAGGTCTACAAATCCCCAACCCCCTAATGGGTTCGAAAAGTTGGGTACGTATGGGGAAGGTGAGAAATGGCCCAGCTCTCGGACAATGCCCGGTTCATTGGAACCGGCCTTCTTTACAAGTCTTAATATTATAAAATTCTTAAATATAACAATATTATCCATACTGCATGCAATAATTAAAATAAAGCATCATTATATTAAAATCAAAGCAATGTGCAAATAAAACAAATAGCTTGACACCCATCCGAAGATGAAAACATGTCCTTACATTGCCCATGTCTAAAACTAAATGGGACACCCACCGAAAGGTGAAAACGTGTCCTTTACATTAGTCTAAAAAAATTTAAAATAATTTAAATTACATAATATTTAACAAATGAGGTACTCACAAGGTGGAAACATACCTCTTACAATTTTAGAACTAAGGCAAATAAAAGAATATTCGATTATCTAATTATAAATAAAAGCAAATTATTCATAAAATAAAATAAACCATTCATTATTAACATATAACAAATCACATAATCAAATAAATAAATAAAATTAAAATTCAACCCATTAAATAAACAAAGTTAAGGTTTAAGATTTAGGATTTAAGAATTAGGGTTCTAGGATTTAAAGTTCTTGAGTTTTTGGTTTTATTTATGGCTTTAGGCTACTGGAGGTACTAGATATTGTTTTTATGATTTCTAAATTGTAGTTTTGAAGAATTAAGATTTTGGCATTTAGAATTAGTGTTTTAAAGAATTAGGGTTCGGGAAAACATGGATTATTATAAAACTTTAAGACTATTTCAACATGGATTTTTGATAAATACTTATATGTAATATAACTACTGGACGTTTAAAACATTATTTGAATAATCTAATACTATAGTGATTTCATGGAATAGGCTTCTGTGATGATAATAAATAATAATTGATTAAGGTTTTAACTAAATAAGTTAGGGTTTAATTTAAATTAGAATTAGGGTTTCTAAGAAAACTATCACTATCATATTCAATTTTTAAAGAGGAGACTACTGTGAAGATTTTGGAAAATTGATTTGATTAGGGTTTTTAAGAAAGCAGATTATTATAGCTTTTAGAAAAGTGTAATTAGGGTTTGTGATTTCAAAAATTTGTGTTACGGGCATAAAGCATTAGGGTTTTGGAAAAACTCTTTCTAGGGTTTTTAAATAATGTTTGGATAATAAGCATAACCATTGATCAAGTAACAAAAATATGCATGCTTGAATAATTTATCAAATTGTATAATGAAGTTACTGTGAATATAAGCAAAGAAATAAAGATTCAAACCTCTATTGTTGGTTCCATCACAATCTTTGAATTCTGGTTGAAAAATAATAAAGACAGTGTTGGCTACTTTTAATGGATTGGTGTTGCTTCCTCCCTACCTCTTGCTTCTTCAAAGTTTTCTTTTGGCCGAAAGAATTCAAATGTCCCAAGTCCGGTTAAAAATTTCAGCTCTCGAATTTTTCCTCCCCTTTTTCCAAAGATCAAAAGTCCCTTTCTGTGTGTTTTAATGTGGTATTTAAAGAAAAAAAATCAAAACCTATTCCTAATTTTCTCAGGAAATAAAAACCATTTAAGAAAAGAAATAAAAATCAAATAGAAATCAGTTTCGAAAAAAAACTGCGCTGGCAAAAATTGCTGTGGGCTATGGGTTGGTCAGCTACGAGAATCTGCAAGAATTGCGTGCGAGCTAGGGCGAAGGCCAACCAATTCACCGCAGGAATTTCCTATGACGAATTGGCTTGTGGCCAATTCATCTTCGGCGATGAAAAATTTTCGTCGCCGATTTATTTATTTATTTATTTTACTGTTACCTTTTTTATTTTTATTAAAAATAAATATTATAAGTAATGAATAATTAAATAAATATTATTTAATTAAAATATCACAAAAATTATTTTGGACTGTTTTAAAAATATCGAACTGGACTGGGTCAAAAATTGAGGGTCTATAGTTTGCCGTGCTTGAGCGATATGAGACTACAGCAAAAGAGAGTGAAAAGCAATATGATTTTTTACTGGATTTAGAGTCATACTGGACTCCATATCCAAGGTTGGTTTGAGCTCTGGACTCAAAAATAATTTGGGTTCTGGACCCGAGCTAAACTTAGGAATTGGGTTCTGGACCTGGGGTAAGTTCTGGATTTAAAAATAATTTAAATTCTAGACCTAAGGTAAGTTGTGGATTTAATTTGGGTTCTGGACCCGAGCTAAGCTCTGGACTTAAAAGTAATTTGGGTTCTGGACCCGAGCTAAGTTCTGGACTTAAGAGTAATTTGGGTTCTGGACCCGAGCTAAGTTCTAGACTTAAGAGTAATTTGGGTTCTAGACTTGAGCTAAGTTTTAGACTTAAGAGTAATTTGGGTTCTAAACCCGAGCTAGGTTTTGGACTTAAGAGTAATTTAGGTTTTAGACCTGGGCTAAGTTCTAGACTTAAGAGTAATTTTGGTTCTGGACCCGAGGTAAATTTTGGACTTAAGGGTAATTTGGGTTCTGGACCTGAGCTAAATTCCGGACTTAAGGGTAATTTGGGTTCTGGACCCAAGCTAAGTTCTGGACTTAAGGGTAATTTGGGTTCTGGACCTGAGCTAAATTTTGGGTGCTCGACATGAAACTAGATTTGGATGCTCAATCCTAAACTGGATTTGGATACTCAATCCTAAACTGAATTGGGATACTCACTCGATCCTAAACTGGACTTGGATACTCAGTCCTAAACTGGATTTGGATATTCGATCCTAAACTGGATTTGGATGCTCGATCCTAAACTGGATTTGGATTCTCGATCCTAAATTGAATTAGGATACTCGATCCTAAACTGGATTTGAATACTCGATCCTAAACTGGACTTGGATACTCGATCCTAAACTGGATTTGGATGCTCGATCCTAAATTGGATTTGGATACTCGATCCTAAATTGGATTTGGATACTCGATCCTAAACTGAATTGGGATACTTGATCATAAACTAGACTTGAATACTCGATCCTAAACTGAATTTGGATAAATTGGATTTGGATACTCGATCCTAAACTGGATTTGGATGCTTGATCCTAAACTGGATTTCGATACTCGACCCTAAACTGGATTTGGATGCTTGATCCTAAACTGTGTTTGGATACTCGATCCTAAACTGGATTTGGATACTCGATCATAAATTGGATTTGGATACTTGATCCTAAACTAGATTTGGATACTCGATCCTAAACTGGATTTGGATGCTTGACCCAAAACTGGGTTTGGATACTCGATCCTAAACTTGATTTGGATGCTCGATCCTAAACTGGGTTTGGATACTCGATCCTAAACTGGATTTGGATGTTCGATCCTAAACTAGATTTGGATACTCGATCCTAAACTGGATTTGGATACTCGATCCTAAACTGGATTTGGATTCTCGATCCTTAACTGGATTTGGATACTCGATCCTAAACTTGATTTGGATGCTCGATCCTAAACTGGATTTGGATGCTCGATCCTAAACTGGATTTGGATTCTCGATCCTAAATTGGGTTTGGATGCTAGATCCTAAACTGGGTTTGGATGCTCGATCCTAAACTGGATTTGGATTCTGGACTAAAATATTTGAAAGTGTGTTTGAAAATATTTTGTATACGCATAATGTAACACCCCTATACCCCATATATGCACACTACATACTACTACCCCTGTAATATACGTATACCGAATACAGGAGTGCCACGGTTTATATTAGATAACCCAATTTTTTTTTTCAATTTAACAACAATATAAATAAACTTAAAACATTTCATATTATATTATAATATATATTTATGTTATAGAACATAATAGATAAAACATTTATTTATTACGCAGTGGAAAATGTAGCGGTATTTACATATATATATACATCAAAATCAATGTTTACAAAACATAAAGTTTATACATGTTTGGCAGTTCGTCTATAATCTTTAAGCCCACAATCAACACTTCAAAGTCTAGACTCGACTCGGTCTAGATGAATTCTCCGGTTCTACCCTGTCACCTGCGCGATGAACCACAATCGCGATAAACCATAGGCTTAGTGGTACAACCCACAATAACAATATGCTTTAATGTAATGCTAATGTCACACATTCATATATAATAAACAATACATAAGAATATCATATTTCAAAAACTTACATTAAATCTTATAATTCATTTATTTCACCATTTATGATTCACATTTAAACAAAGACAATCATGAGCCCAAAAGAAACTAATATGCCATTCAACTTTCAGAGTTAATGTTTTGGTTCAATTATCACATTTATCATTATCCTAACTAGGCTTCAAGGATTAGGCTCAACTAAGCTTCAAGGGGAGCAAAGCATGCTAAGCATCAACCCAACTTGGCTTCAATAACCAAACCCAACCTAGCTTCAAGGGTTGTAACATCTCAACTAGGCTTCAAGGACTAGACCCAACCAAGCTTCAAGGGGAGTTAAGCATGAAAAACTTCAACCCAACTTGGCTTCAAGGATCAAGCCCAACCAAGCTTCAAGAGATTGTTACTATTAGGCATGCCACCAACAACAAAACTCTGAAAAGTGAATAACACATTAGGCACACAATTCTTTCATTATTTCATTATCAATTCCATTCTCATTTCCTCATAATCATTTAGGCAAACATGCCCCAATTATTTCATTTGCATCATTATAGCCAACAACAATGGCTTCACATCTCATCATTAGGGTATACACAACCAATTGCATTATACATATAATTTAAATGATAATCATATCTTTCACCTTATGCAATTCATAGCATTAATCCAATGTATCAATAATATAATAGATTACTTAACACATTTATAACCAAATGTGTTAAGTTCCAATATCATGTAAATGTATGCAATAATGTAGGGTTTGTACTTACCTCAAGAGCAACTCACACAACACAAAATTCCTCTTCCAAGAATCCTTCAACACTTGGATTATGGCAACTCAACTCTCTTCAAAATCTAAACCAAAGGTGATCATACACACTCACTTAGAGATACACATGAGATAATAAGGTTAAGAATCAACTAGGGCTAACTCTACACATGACACGCTCAACAACACGGGCGTGTCCCTGACCGTGCCCTAACTCACAACACAGAAGCTTTGACACGCTCAGTGACATGGGCGTGTCACTGGCCGTGTCAATCATTCTGTCTCACAGAAACATTGACATGTCCAATAACACGGGCGTGTTCATGGCCGTGTCAATCCTCCCACAACACAGTAGCTATGACACGCTCAGTGACATGGGTGTGTCACTGGATGTGTAAATGCTACTACAACACAGAAGCTGTGACACGCTCAGTGACATGGGCATGTCATTGGTCGTGTCACCCATCCAGAAACACAGAACCATTGACACGCCTAAAGACTTGGCCGTGCTCATGGGCGTGTCAGGCCAAAAATCCTAATTCTGGCAACAACAACCTCACATCCAACAAACCTCTTACTTCCACCATATTCCACTTCAAACAAACTTAATTAAACACACCCATAAACCACAATAACATGTAAAAACACTAAAACAACTCAATACATACATCAATCACCAATTCGCAACCATTACATAAACACAACTCTTACTCTTCCAACACCAAACCTAACTCCTTCTTTTCAATCCAACCCCAAAATCAAAATCAATTAAACCCAACACTCTCAAACACACCACAATCAAATATGCTCATACCATCAATAATCAAACACCAAACCCACAACACAAACTTAAAAGAAAACAAGGGAATCAAGTGGAAAACTTACCAAAGTTGATGAAAATCTTTAGAATTCCAACTTGATCACTTGAAACATCCTTCAATCACAAGCTTGGAAAATCAAAAACTCTCTTCCTCTATTGCTATTGTGAGGGTTGGCCAACAACAAAGAAAGAAGAAGAAGAAGAAGAATGAATGGCAAAGAGCAAAGTCAACTCTCCCTCTTCAGTTAACCACTCAATCTCTCTTTAAACCTCCACCAAGCAATTAAATATTAAAATAATCAAATATCTTCATCCACTCACTAATTCAATTTTCCATTTAATTAATTTAATTAATTTAAAATAATTAATTAATCTTCTTTGACTTCCATCTCTTTGACTTGTATATGTTATATATATCTCACTATATATACAACATATACACTCTTCCCCTACCCCATTTCTCTTTCCATTTAAACATATACATTTTATCCAAATACAACAATAAATATTCCAAAACTTTTAGGGTATACTTTGGGATATTACACATAAACTCAAAAATTAAAATGGAGAAACTTTGCCCCTGTGTAGGCTCAAACCAATAATTTTTCTCATGCAGACTCTGATTGATGTTTGTATTTTGTTAGGTTCCTTTCATAAACATGCATCTCTTCTTTCTTTTTCAAAATGACTAGAGCTTCCTCAAGCAATGGGTCTTCCATACTCCCTAATTCAATATCTTCTTTTGATTCTTTACTTCACAGGATGTTTGATGTTCACTTTGACAAAGAATAGACAATATAACACAAAAAAAGTGCAATGCGATAAGCTCATGTATGCATGATATGCATGAATAACACTTACAATGGTTCTATCAACTCACAGGCCGAGATGATCAATTGAAGTGTTCTCATTGACTCCTTCTAGATGTCTGTTCAGATCTTTCATTGGAATGACAAAAGGCTCTAAATTTATGGCCTTTATTTTCAAGATGTTGAGGATATGAGTGGTGAGACCCAAGCAGCGGAGTCAGGGACACATCCGTTTCAAACTATGTTTCGGCATGTTAGTTTGTAGCCTCTTCATGACCTTGCCAATTGCCCAATGTGTTTTTCGAGGTTCGACTGTTCAAGAAACTTCTCTTAACTTGAATGCTTAGTATGACAAAAACATTTTTTATTTTTAAATTTTAATTTTGAAATCAAATGTTGGCTTTGCCAAATCAATGTCAATGTACCTCAGGACTTGATTTTTCCAAATTAACATATCTATAACATGACAACCCTAGTTACCATACTAAACTCGGGAATTATTTCTATTTAAACAAGAATTGTTGCACTTCAGATAGGCACATACACATTACTTGGTCAAATGTCTTATTGAGTTTTAATATTGTCTATCTCATATGCATGCTTATTCAAACTATCTCCACTAATCGACTCTACCTACCAAGAGAGATAAACAGGTCTTTGATAGGCTTGAAATGGGGTCTATAAGGGATATGGCTAAATGAAAGTGTAACACCCCTTCCCGACCTATGAATAAGCCAAGAAGGAATGCTACATCGGGATACGAGCTCTGGTTATGTCAGCTTACTTAATGTTCCTTATAAAAATTTTCCAAAAATTTTGACGGAGTCTCCATTAAAATTCTAGGTCCCAAGTTTCGACAAAACTGATTTTTCTTATTTTTGAAAAATATTTTGTTTCACAATTCAACTCAAGCACACTCCCAATAATCCACCCTTATAACCTCAACTACAATCTTGCAAGAAGAATTCACACTTCTATATTCACAACCCAACACAATTTAAAACCATACAGTTATTATACATTACTAGATTTATATGCTACATCAAGTTATCTCTTTGTATTGTTCAAATAAGTACATGCCAGTTTCTAATACCAAAATACAAAATGAAGAGCACCACCTAAGTTTGTTGATGACCGACAGATCGCAAGACTTCTTTGCTCGCTACTGGCTCCTTGCTAATAACCTACGAGTTTAGAAGAAACTAAACTCGCTAAGCATTTCTTAGTGGGTACTTTAACTAATTACAGAAAATAAATAATAAAAGCATAATGCACTTTTAAAAGCAATGAGTCGTATTGAAAAATAATATCACAATAAAAATAATCCATACATGTCATATATTCAGTTATTATCATTTTATCAGTTCGCTCCACAACGTAATTTGGTAGACTAACGTATGGTCAGGAACTAACTGAAACAACTGTATATATATTCTGTGGCTGTGGCCCTAAAAAATTGCGGACCAAGCCCTGTGGAATCTGTGGCCGAAGCCCTCGGACCGGAGTCCTATATAACTCGGGCGATTGCCCTATATAACTCGGACCGAAGTCCTATATAGCTTGGGTCGTCACCCTATATAACTCGAATCAAAGTCCTATATTAAAGAAGCACTGCATATAGTATGATATATCATACCCTTACCCTACTCAGTACTATCCCAGATACCCAGTGGAGCCAAAATTTTCATGCCATTTCTTAATCGAATATGCATTATACAATTATTGACTTATGTTTCTTATATTATTTCAATGTGAAATATCATATTTTGTCATTTTAATAACATATTATGCTCATTTATATGCATAAAGAATCAATTGGATTACTTTTGAAAAATGACCAAATGAATATTAGCAAAATGACCATATGAATAGTAAATTCTGGTTTTGGACTCAACTTGATCCTTATTTTGAAAAATTGTATAAAATAATATACTTGACTAAAAACTCTAAACTTTTTACAGAATTTAATTTTACATCTTAAAATCATTCCTTTAAAATTTCAGATCAAACTGAACACAAAATCTTGGTCAAGTAGTTTACCCAACCAGACTGCTCCAGTTGCCCTGCATCCTGACAGCAGTTCTGAATTTTGTGAATTCGGTAAATTAAATTCAATCAATGTGGTTCCAAATTATTTTTCACAAATACTAGACTCACTAAAAAACAACATATCCAAAAATCAATTGGATATTATTTTTCTAAATTTTATTAAAAATCCAGAAAGATGGCTGTCACAGTCAAGGTACCTGCTGGAGCAGGTCTAATAAAAATAATTTTTCCAAAATCATAACCATTCCAAATTCAACTCAACATATTTTTTAATCATTCTAGAATCATTGAGACACAACATATCAAAAATTCAACTCAAGATAATCTTTCTATATTTAATTAAAAATCATACAAGTCACAACATTTTACTAATTGTAAAACAGAAAAAATTTCAAGAAAATGAACAACTAATTAGTTAAAGTACCAAACCTTGCTTTTCCTTGCTCTTCTTGTCTATTTCACTTCCTTTCCTCTCTAATCTCCTTGATTTCCTATGAATTTAACACGTCACATTTGTAAGAACAAACCCTAGATAAGAACATGATGCTACCTTATGATTTTCTAGCAATCCTTTACTTATTCTTACTAATAATCACCATTTTCATCATTTCCTTTAAGTAGTTTATCATTTTTTTTACCATAATCATCAAATTACTAATACTTTCCCAACATGAACATAATATCAAATCTTCCTAAACATAGCCTAATACCTAATTCTAATGAAAGAATAAGACTTAGGATGGTATCTTACCTTATTTCCTATTGAATTTCACTTGAAAAATGGCTTAGACTTGAAAATTTTCTCCTTGAAAATGGAAGGGAGGGGGAAGCACGACCTAAGGAAGAAGAAAAAGTGGTGATGGTGGTGTTTTTTGATTCTTTACTTGTGTTTGGAAGACCAAAATTAGTTGTTTATAATTTAATTTCCATTTAATTAATTTGTTTATTTTCAATGACCATGATTTGTCCAACCCATTTGGACTTAATGGCTAGGATTTGGCCACTTGAAAGTGGCTTTTTGATCTTTTAAATTTTTCCCCCAAAATTATATTTAATTACAAAATCGCCCCTCCAGTGGAAATGTCCAAAATACCCTTGTCGAAAAATCACTCGTAACTTACAAACCGTGCATTTTTAGAAAAAATTGTGTGCCACCATTACGACCCGATTAATCCTGAGAACACATTTATGGCATCCGTTAGGGTCACTATTAAGAACCGACACAATTTTTCAGAAAATTACTCTTAGGTCCTCGGCCTTTCGAAAAATTACCTTTAGGTCCCGTCGACTTCACGGGCCTCCTTTGCACACCGATTTTGTTTTTGACTATCTCGAGCCTCTATTTGACCACTTATTTATGTCCTTCTTGCCTAATACTCGACTACCTAAACTTTGGGATGTGACAGTTCTACCTCCCTTAATTTAAGTTTCGCCCCGAAACTTACTTATTCTTACATGATTCTTACGTGTAATTACACATCATCAATATAACTAATAATCGTCACATATACACACATATGTATTCAAGACACTGATTTTAAACTTACGTACCTTCATTTCCTTCTTCTGCTTTATTCTCTTCTGCCCTCATGTAATATATCCTGGCTGGCGCTCTCGATTCAGGGCGATCTACTGTCTTCGATCTTGTTCCTATTTGATTACTACCATTTTCTCTGCCTATTCCTCTTTCTCGACCTTTACCGCTGCTACTTGCTACTTGTGTTCTTTTAGGAACTTTTGAAATCTCTGCCATATTTCTAGGACAATCCTTCTTAAGGTGATCAGTGGCACCACAAAGTATACAAGCTCCAGTAACTAACCAACATTCTCCCCTATGCTTTCTTCCACAATGCTCACACGAGGGGTATGGTGTATATTCAGTCCTTCCAGAACCTTTACTTGATCCTCTACTTATTCCTCCCGTGCTGGCTACTGAGGTAGCTTGAAAATTAGGTCCTTTAGATGGTCTTAAATTCTGCTTTACACTCATAAAGGATCCTTCACCCTTAGCTCTCTTGCTAGCAGACTGATGATTACCTGGAGCACTCTATGCTTGCTCTCTTTTCTGTTGAATTCTCTGTTGACGATTCCTCAGATTTACTTGCACCTTTTTAACATCCAATGCTTTAGCCACCAACTTTGAAAACTCTGTATTATCCAATGCCACTAGCTGTATCTTAATTTCATCATTAAGTCCTTTTAAAAATTTCTCGCATCGCTCAGCTTCAGTTTCTATTAACTTCTTTCCATACTTACTAAGGCGCGTAAACTCCTTCTCATATTCTGATACCGTCATTCTGCCTTGTTTCAAATGAATGAACTCATTGCGCCTTGCAGTCAAATATGCATCAGTGATATACCTCTTTTTAAACTCACTCTTGAAGAATTCCTAAGTTCGCTGTTCTGGTGGAACCCGCTGCTGCGTGGTATCCCACCATATGTACGCCTCCTCTGTCAGGAGCGAGGTAGCACAAACTACTCTTTCCTCTGGAGTGCATTGGAGTTGGTCAAGAACTCTAATGATACTATCTAACCAATATTCTGCTTCCTCAGATCCCTCTTCACGACCAGCCTTAAATTCCTTTGCACCATACTTTCTTAACTTCTCGATCGGGGGTTTCCTATCTCCCTCAGCAGCAGGGCCCCTTCCGGCCATTTGCTGAAAAGCTGTTGCAATCTGCCTAAGATAAGTCTCCGGACCGGGTATTTCAGCTGCTACTGACCCTGGTCTATGAGCTTCCCCAGCATCTGCAGACCCAGATGCTTGCGATTCTACGTTACGTTCCATAGCTTGCCACGAATCTAGAGACATCCTACATTGACATAAATAGCTATCTGCTTAATTCATCAACATATAACTCGATTATCAATTCATATCTGGCATGTACATCTACCTATTCATCATATAACTTTCTCCTTACTTTATCTTACATGGCACACATAGTTACTTGCTTACTACCTATCTCCCAGAATCGACTAAACCAATGCTCTGATACCACAAATTGTAACACCCCTTACCGACCTATGAATAAGCCGAGAAGGAATGCTACATCGAGATACGAGCTCTGGTTATGTCAGCTTACTTAATGTTCCTTATAAAAATTTTCTAAAAATTTTGACGAAGTCTCCCTTAAAATTCTAGGTCCCAAGTGTCGACAAAACTGATTTTTCTTATTTTTGAAAAATATTTTGTTTCACAATTCAACTCAAGCACACTCCCAATAATCCACCCTTATAACCTCAACTACAATCCTGCAAGAAGAATTCACACTTCTATATTCACAACCCAACACAATTTAAAACCATACGGTTATTATACATTACTAGATTTATATGCTACATCAAGTTATCTCTTTGTATTGTTCAAATAAGTACATGCCAGTTTCTAATACCAAAATACAAAATGAAGAGCACCACCTAAGTTTGTTGATGACCGACAGATCGCAGGACTTCTTTGCTCGCTACTGGCTCCTTGCTAATAACCTACGAGTTTAGAAGAAACTAAACTCGCTAAGCATTTCTTAGTGGGTACTTTAACTAATTACAGAAAATAAATAATAAAAGCATAATGCACTTTTAAAAGCAATGAGTCGTATTGAAAAATAATATCACAATAAAAATAATCCATACATGTCATATATTCAGATATTATCATTTTATCAGTTCGCTCCACAACGTAATTTGGTAGACTAACGTATGGTCAGGAACTAACTGAAACAACTGTATATATATTCTGTGGCTGTGGCCCTAAAAAATTGCGGACCAAGCCCTGTGGAATCTGTGGCCGAAGCCCTCGGACCGGAGTCCTATATAACTCGGGCGATTGCCCTATATAACTCGGACCGAAGTCCTATATAGCTTGGGTCGTCACCCTATATAACTCGAATCAAAGTCCTATATTAAAGAAGCACTGCATATAGTATGATATATCATACCCTTACCCTACTCAGTACTATCCCAGATACCCAGTGGAGCCAAAATTTTCATGTCATTTCTTAATCGAATATGCATTATACAATTATTGACTTATGTTTCTTATATTATTTCAACGTGAAATATCATATTTTGTCATTTTAATAACATATTATGCTCATTTATATGCATAAAGAATCAATTGGATTACTTTTGAAAAATGACCAAATGAATATTAGCAAAATGACCATATGAATAGTAAATTCTGGTTTTGGACTCAACTTGATCCTTATTTTGAAACATTTTATAAAATAATATACTTGACTAAAAACTCTAAACTTTTTACAGAATTTAATTTTACATCTTAAAATCATTCCTTTAAAATTTCAGATCAAACTGAACACAAAATCTTGGTCAAGTAGTTTACCCAACCAGACTGCTCCAGTTGCCCTGCATCCTGACAGCAGTTCTGAATTTTGTGAATTCGGTAAATTAAATTCAATCAATGTGGTTCCAAATTATTTTTCACAAATACTAGACTCACTAGAAAACAACATATCCAAAATTCAATTGGATATTATTTTTCTAAATTTTATTAAAAATCCAGAAAGATGGCTGTCACAGTCAAGGTACCTGCTGGAGCAGGTCTAATAAAAATAATTTTTCCAAAATCATAACCATTCCAAATTCAACTCAACATATTTTTTAGTCATTCTAGAATCATTGAGACACAACATATCAAAAATTCAACTCAATATAATCTTTCTATATTTAATTAAAAATCATACAAGTCACAACATTTTACTAATTGTAAAACAGAAAAAATTTCAAGAAAATGAACAACTAATTAGTTAAAGTACCAAACCTTGCTTTTCCTTGCTCTTCTTGTCTATTTCACTTCCTTTCCTCTCTAATCTCCTTGATTTCCTATGAATTTAACACGTCACATTTGTAAGAACAAACCCTAGATAAGAACATGATGCTACCTTATGATTTTCTAGCAATCCTTTACTTATTCTTACTAATAATCACCATTTTCATCATTTCCTTTAAGTAGTTTATCATTTTTTTTACCATAATCATCAAATTACTAATACTTTCCCAACATGAACATAATATCAAATCTTCCTAAACATAGCCTAATACCTAATTCTAATGAAAGAATAAGACTTAGGATGGTATCTTACCTTATTTCCTATTGAATTTCACTTGAAAAATGGCTTAGACTTGAAAATTTTCTCCTTGAAAACGGAAGGGAGGGGGAAGCACGACCTAAGGAAGAAGAAAAAGTGGTGATGGTGGTGTTTTTTGATTCTTTACTTGTGTTTGGAAGACCAAAATTAGTTGTTTATAATTTAATTTCCATTTAATTAATTTGTTTATTTTCAATGACCATGATTTGTCCAACCCATTTGGACTTAATGGCTAGGATTTGGCCACTTGAAAGTGGCTTTTTGATCTTTTAAATTTTTCCCCCAAAGTTATATTTAATTACAAAATCGCCCCTCCAGTGGAAATGTCCAAAATACCCTTGTCGGAAAATCACTCGTAACTTACAAACCGTGCATTTTTAGAAAAAATTGTGTGCCACCATTACGACCCGATTAATCCTGAGAACACATTTATGGCATCCGTTAGGGTCACTATTAAGAACCGACACAACTTTTCAGAAAATTAATCTTAGGTCCTCGGCCTTTCGAAAAATTACCTTTAGGTCCCGTCGACTTCACGGGCCTCCTTTGCACACCGATTTTGTTTTTGACTATCTCGAGCCTCTATTTGACCACTTATTTATGTCCTTCTTGCCTAATACTCGACTACCTAAACTTTGGGATGTGACAGTTCTACCTCCCTTAATTTAAGTTTCGCCCCGAAACTTACTTATTCTTACATGATTCTTACGTGTAATTACACATCATCAATATAACTAATAATCGTCACATATACACACATATGTATTCAAGACACTGATTTTAAACTTACGTACCTTCATTTCCTTCTTCTGCTTTATTCTCTTCTGCCCTCATGTAATATATCCTGGCTGGCGCTCTCGATTCAGGGCGATCTACTGTCTTCGATCTTGTTCCTATTTGATTACTACCATTTTCTCTGCCTCTTCCTCTTTCTCGACCTTTACCGCTGCTACTTGCTACTTGTGTTCTTTTAGGAACTTTTGAAATCTCTGCCATATTTCTAGGACAATCCTTCTTAAGGTGATCAGTGGCACCACAAAGTATACAAGCTCCAGTAACTAACCAACATTCTCCCCTATGCTTTCTTCCACAATGCTCACACGAGGGGTATGGTGTATATTCAGTCCTTCTAGAACCTTTACTTGATCCTCTACTTATTCCTCCCGTGCTGGCTACTGAGGTAGCTTGAAAATTAGGTCCTTTAGATGGTCTTAAATTCTGCTTTACACTCATAAAGGATCCTTCACCCTTAGCTCTCTTGCTAGCAGACTGATGATTACCTGGAGCACTCTATGCTTGCTCTCTTTTCTGTTGAATTCTCTGTTGACGATTCCTCAGATTTACTTGCACCTTTTTAACATCCAATGCTTTAGCCACCAACTTTGAAAACTCTGTATTATCCAATGCCACTAGCTGTATCTTAATTTCATCATTAAGTCCTTTTAAAAATTTCTCGCATCGCTCAGCTTCAGTTTCTATTAACTTCTTTCCATACTTACTAAGGCGCGTAAACTCCTTCTCATATTCTGATACCGTCATTCTGCCTTGTTTCAAATGAATGAACTCATTGCGCCTTGCAGTCAAATATGCATCAGTGATATACCTCTTTTTAAACTCACTCTTGAAGAATTCCTAAGTTCGCTGTTCTGGTGGAACCCGCTGCTGCGTGGTATCCCACCATATGTACGCCTCCTCTGTCAGGAGCGAGGTAGCACAAACTACTCTTTCCTCTGGAGTGCATTGGAGTTGGTCAAGAACTCTAATGATACTATCTAACCAATATTCTGCTTCCTCAGATCCCTCTTCACGACCAGCCTTAAATTCCTTTGCACCATACTTTCTTAACTTCTCGATCGGGGGTTTCCTATCTCCCTCAGCAGCAGGGCCCCTTCCGGCCATTTGCTGAAAAGCTGTTGCAATCTGCCTAAGATAAGTCTCCGGACCGGGTATTTCAGCTGCTACTGACCCTGGTCTATGAGCTTCCCCAGCATCTGCAGACCCAGATGCTTGCGATTCTACGTTACGTTCCATAGCTTGCCACGAATCTAGAGACATCCTACATTGACATAAATAGCTATCTGCTTAATTCATCAACATATAACTCGATTATCAATTCATATCTGGCATGTACATCTACCTATTCATCATATAACTTTCTCCTTACTTTATCTTACATGGCACACATAGTTACTTGCTTACTACCTATCTCCCAGAATCGACTAAACCAATGCTCTGATACCACAAATTGTAACACCCCTTACCGACCTATGAATAAGCCGAGAAGGAATGCTACATCGAGACACGAGCTCTGGTTATGTCAGCTTACTTAATGTTCCTTATAAAAATTTTCTAAAAATTTTGACGAAGTCTCCCTTAAAATTCTAGGTCCCAAGTGTCGACAAAACTGATTTTTCTTATTTTTGAAAAATATTTTGTTTCACAATTCAACTCAAGCACACTCCCAATAATCCACCCTTATAACCTCAACTACAATCCTGCAAGAAGAATTCACACTTCTATATTCACAACCCAACACAATTTAAAACCATACAGTTATTATACATTACTAGATTTATATGCTACATCAAGTTATCTCTTTGTATTGTTCAAATAAGTACATGCCAGTTTCTAATACCAAAATACAAAATGAAGAGCACCACCTAAGTTTATTGATGACCGACAGATCGCAGGACTTCTTTGCTCGCTACTGGCTCCTTGCTAATAACCTAAGAGTTTAGAAGAAACTAAACTCGCTAAGCATTGCTTAGTGGGTACTTTAACTAATTACAGAAAATAAATAATAAAAGCATAATGCACTTTTAAAAGTAATGAGTCGTATTGAAAAATAATATCATAGTAAAAACAATCCATATATGTCATATATTCAGTTATTATCATTTATCAGTTCGCTCCACAAGGTAATTTGGTAGACTAACGTATGGTAAGGAACTAACTGAAACAACTGTATATATATTCTGTGGCTGTGGCCCTAAAAAATTGCGGACCAAGCCCTGTGGAATCTGTGGCCGAAGCCCTCGGACCGGAGTCCTATATAACTCGGGCGATTGCCCTATATAACTCGGACCGAAGTCCTATATAGCTCGGGTCGTCACCCTATATAACTCGAATCAAAGTCCTATATTAAAGAAGCACTGCATATAGTATGATATATCATACCCTTACCCTACTCAGTACTATCCCAGATACCCAGTGGAGCCAAAATTTTCATGCCATTTCTTAATCGAATATGCATTATACAATTATCGACTTATGTTTCTTATATTATTTCAACATGAAATATCTGTGAACACTCGAATTTTGAGGCTCGGAAAGCCGATTTTCTCAAACCGCAGACGACTGAGCCGGACCGGAGGTCCACGGTAAAGTCCACCGAAAATATATCAATATGGTACTTGAAATGTCCGGGACGACGTGAGGATCACGTATATGGTCCCGGAATAGAGGCCCATGGCTTCCGAAAAGTCAGTTTTAGTGAAAATAGCGCGAGTCGCGGTGGGCCAGGACAGCGGCCCGGCCGCCGTGATTCCGGCGGCCAGCCGCCGTGCTTCCAGCGGCCCGGCTGCCGTCCAGTCCGATTTTGCCTATAAAAGGCATTCAGATTTTCAGAATGAGGGTTGGCTTTTGGAGACTCCGGGCCTCATGCTGACGAATTTAATCCGTAATCGAGAATCATAATCCAAGGTCCAAGAAAACGAGATCCGAAACTTCGAAGTGGAAAAATCCTAAGCAAGGTAATATCCTAATTCATCATTTGTCAATTTAAGCATTTCATAAGCAATCCATCTTCTTCTCAATTTCTTCTTGGTCAAAGACCTAATCCTTTTAGGTCTAAGGCCTAATGGACTAATTAATCAATCTGTTGGCACGAAGCCCAAATTACATCTTTCCGGTACAAAGTACCTAAATTTCAAAATTAAAATTAACTTTTTGGCACGGAGCCTAAATCGCACCTTTTTCGGTACCAAGTACCTAAATTTCACATTTAGCACTAAGTGCTAAAACTCACCATTTTGGCATAAAGCCCGACAATGCAGGCCAAAGGCCCAAAATTTACATCCTTTGGGTACAAAGTACCTAAATTTCACCATTTAGCACTAAGTGCTAAATCTCACAAATTTGGCAAAAAGCCCGATCAATACTTGGCATGAAGCCCGACACCAGCACGAAGCACTAAGTGCTCAAAATCTCACATTTGGCATGAAGCCTAAATTGCACTCCTTTGGTACAAAGTACCTAAATTTCACCATTTAGCACTAAGTGCTAAATCTCTCAATCCTTGGCATGAAGCCCGACAAATGCACGAAGCATACACACACACATGCATGAAGCATAATTTTTATCGCCTTTAAATAGGCTTTTCCGAACTACATGGGCTTTGATCTCCCATTCAAACGGGAGTATGTAGGCATGTTTGGGATTCACCCCAAATAGCAAGTCCACAATTTACTAACAATCTGTCTCTTCTTTTCTTCATTCCTTTTAGATTTGTTCTTTTTGCAAGTTAGTCAAATGCATGACATAGTCCCCGAATCCTCCTTGGGTTCGCAGACTAGAAGCCTTTACATTGGATGCATTATTGGAGTCAAACAAGGGGTTTCTTAGTTTTTCCCTTCGAACAAAATAAACTGAGTGGCGACTCCCGACAACGAGTGAACGTTCGCCCGAATCCTTTTCGGGCGGAAACCGAGGTTCACAATTTGGCGACTCCACTGGGGAACATAAAAATGATTTATGTGATCCTAGTGGACTACTATTGTTTATTTGACTAATTGGCCCTTCTTTAGGGTATTTTTATTTATTTTGGCAGGGTACCTTAGCAATGGTTGTCTTTTCTTTAAAGACATTAGTACTGAAAATTGAAAAAAAAAATATCTTCCTGGGGACCATAAAAAAATAATAATAAATAAAATAATGGCTATATATTACACAAAAAAAATAATAATAAATAATAAAAATAATGATTTATGGAATTATAGTAGACTGTTATTATTATTCGTTTAACTGATTTGCCCTTCTTTAGGGTATTTTATTCATTTTGCAGGGTACCCTAGCATTATATATCCTTTCTTTAAGGATGTTGGATTGAAAGTTGACAAAAGGAATCTTTTTCCTTTAATGGTCCCTTATTTGATAAATTGTGCATTTGTTTTGTCATTCAGAGAATCTTTTTCTCTTGCATATATGGGGGAATCCTTTTCCTCCATTGCATAAAAAATTATTTTCAAATGAATTTCTTCTCTTTTTGTTCAAAGTTCTGAGTCTGGATAGCAAGTAGCGCTGACCGGCAGGTCTCCTTGATTATGCCGGCGAACAGCCAAAGCGTCCTCCCTGTTGTCGCAAACCATTCCAATCCTTTTGGAGTGGCCTATGAGTAATCGTACTGTTGGACCCACGCGAAACTCCTTGTTTCACATGTGGTTAGGTATATCTTACTCAAGACTCAAGGGTCCCTATGATAAGCCGATTCTCTATTTTCACATAACAATAGAACCTTCCCTTAGGTTGTATGTACCCAACGATAGTGCTGCATTCCATTAAAATGAATTATGATGTGATGAGGTGCATTCATGCAACATAACAACACGGTTTTGGGGAAAATCTTTTGATATGTGCAAGTGGACCAAGAGTTTTCCTACCCTACACACTACCCTGATCCTTTACCCTTGACCTTTTCAGGTATCCACCATCCGTGTGCCGTCACCTACACAAACTACACCAACCCCAACTGGGCAATCACCCACAAGCTCTACCACTCCAACTTCACCAACCACTCCAATTCCTGAAATGGCTACAATTGAACAGATCAAGGCTTTGTTAGATGGACAGGCTAAGGAAATTGAAGCTAGGATGCAAGAAAAAATTGATGAAGCTTTAGTCGCCCAGAGGGTAGCCATCTTGGCTGAATTGGGAGGGGTACCAAAGACAGCCACTACTTCTGAAAATTTAGGGAAAGAACCTATTGTGGGACAAACTAGTACCCCCATGACTGCTCAGAATACCCCTGTCATCAATTTGGAGGATCCACCCTCTAAGAATGTCACTGAAACTGATGAACTGAAAAGAAAACTTCAATTGCTGGAAAGGTCAATCACTGCAATGAAGACTCATAAAGAGGTGGTAGACATGGATTCTTTATCCTTGTTTCCCCAAGCTAGATTGCCTCCAAAATTCAAGATGCCTGGGATGGACAGATTTGATGGGACTACTTGCCCTAAAACTCACCTCAAGATGTATGTGGGGGCATTAAGCCCTTGGGGTTTAAATGATGAGCTCTTTGCTCAATTATTCCAACAATCTTTGACTGGTGCTGCCCTCAAGTGGTTTGTAAGCCTGGACCATGCCAAGATTAAGACCTGGGAAGACATCTGCAATGCATTTAACTCTCAATACCACTACAATATTGAGGTGGATGTCACCAGAAGGGAACTTGAGACTACCAAGCAGAACAACAATGAACCCTTCTCCTCGTTCCTTACGAGGTGGAGGGCAAAGGCCGCCCAAATGATCAATCGCCCTTCAGAACAAGAGCAGATTGATATCATAATCAGAAATTTAAGGCCTACATATCAAGCCCAACTGCAAACCCAATACCTACCTACTTTCAAATCGCTCATTGCGACTGCAACCAAGGTAGAAGATCTGATACAATTGGATAAGATAGTAGATGAAGAAGCTATCTCGAAGTATAAAAAACAAGGCCAAGCTGCTAATGAAGTGGCCAATATTGCCCTTGCGAATCCTTTACGTGTGGGCAATCTTGAGCAGAAAAATCAGCCAAGAAGGCAATATACTGACCTTGGAGTGCCCCTTCATTTGGTGTTTAAAAAGGCTGTGGAAGGGAAATATTTGAAGCCTTTGGACCCAAGACCTCCTCCAAACCCATTACCTTCCAGTTATAAAGTCAATGAATATTGTGAATACCACCAAGGAAATGGGCACAAAACAGATGCTTGCTGGACTTTGAAAAACCGCATCCAGGATTTGGTGGATAGTGGTGACATCATTCCTCTTAGGAGGCAACCAAACATTAACACTAACCCCTTGCCCAATCATTCCATCAATGCCATCACTGTGGAAGATTTCATGCAGCCTAGTCTCTTTGATGAGGTTGCTATGGTAACTAATTTTGAAGACAAAAGGGGCTTCACCAAGCTGATCAAGACCACAGATGGACCACTGATGAACTGGTACGCCGAGGAGGGACAAGCTGCTCTAGTCAAACCTAGTCTTGTGTCACACCCTGAACCCGAGTTTTGTACTAAGTCAAATCCTGAGTCAAACACCGAGTCAGAGTCTAGTTCTGAGTCCTCTATAGCTTCAGATTTAGAGAACCCAAATGTCACATTTAATGTAATCTTGGAGAATGACTCCACCATTATCAATGAAATTGTTCGAATTCTTGGTTACCCTGTGTCTTTTGCTTTCCAAGTATTATCTAGCAAAAATGAAATAAATGAAATAAAAGAAATAAATGAAAAGATAATAATTGGCAAAGAAAATGAACATACATACATTGCATATGATTGTGTGAATAAGGAGCAGGTTCTTGAATGCATCAGAAGATATGTCGACTGCTTCATATGGAAGGCAAGTGATGTCACGGGAATAGACCCAGCAATAGCAGTTCATAAGATTCCGCTGTACCCTGGTGCAAAGCCGGTTAAGCAGAAATTGAGAAGAATGAAGCCAAAATGGTCTTTGAAAATTAAAGAGGAGGTTGCCAAACAACTGGACAATAAGTTCATAGAACCAATTGCCTACCCTTCCTGGTTAGCAAACATTGTACTGGTCCCGAAGAAAGACGGAAAGGTCAGGATGTGTGTTGACTACAGAGATCTGAATAAAGCTTGTCCCAAGGACGATTTCCTGCTACCACACATCGATTTGCTAATAGTTGGGGAATAGATATAATTGGCAAAATACATCCAAAAGCCTCGAACGGATATCAGTTTATCTTGGTAGCTGTGGATTACTTCACAAAGTGGGTTAAAGCAGCTTCCTATGCAGAGTTAGACGCCAAAAAGGCAGCACAGTTTGTCCGAACCAACATCCTTTGTCGGTACGGAATGCCGTTTGAAATTATCACTGATAATGGAACTCATTTCCAAGCAGAATTTGCTAAGCTCTTGAAGGATAAGAAAATCCAACATCATAAATCCTCTCCTTACAGACCCCAAACAAATGGAGCTATAGAGGCAGCAAACAAGTCTATAAAGGTGATCATACAAAAAATGATCAAAGAACATAGACGTTGGCATGAGAAGTTACCACTGGCCTTATGGGAATATAGGACATCAATTAGAACTCCTACTGGGGCAACCCCGTATTCCCTGGTGTACGGAATGGAAGCAGTACTCCCCATTGAACTGGAAGTTCAATCGGCGAGGATAATTCAAGAAAGTCAGATAAATGAAGCTGAATGGATCAGCAATTATCATCATCAGTTGTTGGGTTTGGATGAAAAAAGACTTCAAGCTCTACATCAGATTCAAGGATATCAGAGGCGAATGGCCAGACATTTCAACAAAAAGGTCAAAGACCGAAAATTGGAAGAAGGTTGTTTGGCTCTGAAAGAAATCAGGACACCTGTTATAGATCCTCGTGGGGAGTTTCGTCCTCATTGGGCGAGACCCTACATTTTGAAGAAAATACTTTCCGGCGGAGCCGTCATCTTGTCTGATTTGGATGGTCTGGAGTTCACAAACCCATGCAATCTGGATCAACTGAAGAAATATTATGTATGATCATGCATTCCAAAAGGAACTACATTAGACCTGATTCTCGTAAACTAATTCGAGATATGTAGGCAGCTCTCCTTGAGCACGGTCTAAATTTTAATAAAAATCATTCATTCATCTTTCTTTTGCCAAAAAAAAAACAAAAAAAAAAACAAAACAAAACAAACAGAAAAATCCCGCTAAGTTGAAAACCCACAAAGGGCGGCTTAGGCAATAGTGGGGCCCGCTAAGTCGAAAACCCGCAAAGGGCGGCTTAGACAAGAATGGGTAGGAGCTTGCTAAGTTGAAAATCCGAAAGGACAGCTTAGGCAAAAATTAGAGCAAGTAAATAAAGTAGATAATGCTTGGAAAGCAAAGGAAAGAGTCATGCCAAGAAGAGTCATTCATTCCCAAGGGAGTCATTCATTCAAAAAAAAAAAAAAAGGTCAATCCTTTCATAAAGTACCAAAAACCAATCAAAAAGAGTCAAACCACCAAGTCCAAAACGTAAAAAAAAAAGAGTCAACCCTAGAGTCTAAATCCTGCGTCTCCTACGTGGGGCAGAGTCTTCGGTATCTTCCTTAGTTCCGGAACTCTCTGCAGCATCTGCCTTCTCCTCGTTAAGAGGAACCACCTCATTTCCCTCCAGCTCCTGCAGCAATGCAAGCCTCCTTGGCTTTTTAATTGGCCAAACTTCAGCTATAAACCAAGTTCTGTACTCGGGAGTCGTCTGAACAAGGGAAGGCTCTGCAAAAAGCCTGATCATCTGATGGTCCCTAACTTAAGTTTGAAGAACAGCTCGGGTAACTCCGGGAATAATTTGGGGGCAACTTCAGAAAAATTCAAGTTCCTCCCCCAATGGAGTTGGACTTCCTAGAGGGTTATTTCTAAGTTCTTTACTAGAAATAATTACTGATAGCTTGAGCTTGAGGCCTTGTAAAGTTGAAAAGCCTCTGAGAAGCCCCACATAGCCAATTTGAACCTCATGCCTTACAAGGGGGGCATTTGAGTCACATCCAATGATTGAGCAGAATTCCTCAAAAAGAGGACACATCTCGTCCATCCGGGCACCAAACCCGAAGACGTGAGCTTGCGGAAACCAAAATTTGGTACAAGCGTGCAAGAAATCCCAATCCACCAATATCTCTCTAAGAATAGCAACAACTTTCAATCCATATCTTTTCATATTGATCCTTTCAACCTTATGGAGACTCTTGGTCCAGTTGTGCATACAATGGTTGAAAAAAAAATTTGACTTTTTGAAAAAAAAAAAAAAAAGAGGACATCATGCATACATATGTACTGTTTGTGCTAAATGAAAGTGCAGGTACAGAAAAGTCGGAATGCGATCAGAATGCAATCAGAAGTGTTGCAAACAATCTAGAAATGCCAAAAGGCTGATCTTTTTACCCCTCGCTCAAAATTCGCTCTTCAGAAGACCACTGGGCTCCATAAATCATTTTTATGGACCCCACTGGGGGGCAATTGTGAACACTCGAATTTTGAGGCTCAGAAAGCTGATTTTCTCAAACCGCAGACGACTGAGCCGGACCGGAGGTCCACGGTAAAGTCCACCGAAAATATATCAATATGGTACTTGAAATGTCCGGGACGACGTGAGGATCACAGATATGGTCCCGGAATAATTTTTGGAGGCCCGTGGCTCCCGAAAAGTTAGTTTTAGCAGAAATAGCGCGAGTCGCTGTGGGCCAGGACAGCGGCCCAGCCGCCGTGACGACGGCGGCCCGGCCGTCGTCCAGTCCGATTTTGCCTATAAAAGGCATTCAGATTTTCAGAATGAGGGTTGGCTTTTGGAGACTCCGAGCCTCATGCTGACGAATTTAATCCGTAATCGAGAATCATAATCCAAGGTCCAAGAAAACGAGATCTGAAACTTCGAAGTGGAAAAATCCTAAGCAAGGTAATATCCTAATTCATCATTTGTCAATTTAAACATTTCATAAGCATTCATCTTCTTCTCAATTTCTTCTTGGTCAAAGACCTAATCCTTTTAGGTCTAAGGCCTAATGGACTAATTAATCAATCTGTTGGCACGAAGCCCAAATTACATCTTTCCGGTACAAAGTACCTAAATTTCACAATTAAAATTAACTTTTTGGCACGGAGCCTAAATCGCACCTTTTTCGGTACCAAGTACCTAAATTTCACATTTAGCACTAAGTGCTAAAACTCACCATTTTGGCATAAAGCCCGACAATGCAGGCCAAATGCCCAAAATTTACATCCTTTGGGTACAAAGTACCTAAATTTCACCATTTAGCACTAAGTGCTAAATCTCACAAATTTGGCAAAAAGCCCGATCAATACTTGGCATGAAGCCCGACACCAGCACGAAGCACTAAGTGCTCAAAATCTCACATTTGGCATGAAGCCTAAATTGCACTCCTTTGGTACAAAGTACCTAAATTTCACCATTTAGCACTAAGTGCTAAATCTCTCAATCCTTGGCATGAAGCCCGACAAATGCACGAAGCATACACACACACATGCATGAAGCATAATTTTTATCGCCTTTAAATAGGCTTTTCCGAACTATATGGGCTTTGATCTCCTATTCAAACGGGAGTATGTAGGCATGTTTGGGATTCACCCCAAATAGCAAGTCCACAATTTACTAATAATCTGTCTCTTCTTTTCTTCATTCCTTTTAGATTTGTTCTTTTTGCAAGTTAGTCAAATGCATGACATAGTCCCTGAATCCTCCTTGGGTTCGCAGACTAGAAGCCTTTACATTGGATGCATTATTGGAGTCAAACAAGAGTTTTCTTAGTTTTTCCCTTCGAACAAAATAAACTGAGTGGCGACTCCCGACAACAAGTGAACTTTCGCCCGGATCCTTTTCGGGCGGAAAACCGAGGTTCACAATATCATATTTTGTCATTTTAATAACATATTATGCTCATTTATATGCATAAGGAATCAATTGGATTACTTTTGAAAAATGACCAAATGAATATTAGCAAAATGACCATATGAATAGTAAATTCTGGTTTTGGACTCAACTTGATCCTTATTTTGAAAAATTGTATAAAATAATCTACTTGACTAAAAACTCTAAAATTTTTAAAGAATTTAATTTTACATCTTAAAATCATTCCTTTAAAATTTTAGATCAAACTGAACACAAAATCTTGGTCAAGTAGTTCACCCAACTAGACTGCTCCAGTTGCCCTGCATCCTGGCAGCAGTTCTGAATTTTGTGAATTCTGTAAATTAAATTAAATCAATGTGGTTCCAAATTATTTTTTTCAAATACTAGACTCACTAAAAAACAACATATCCAAAATTCAATTGGATATTATTTTTCTACATTTTATTAAAAATCCAGAAAGATGGCTGTCACAGTCAAGGTACCTGCTGGAGCAGGTCTAATAAAAATAAATTTTCCAAAATCATAACCATTCCAAATTCAAATAAAAATATTTTTTAGTCATTCTAGAATCATTGAGACACAACATATCAAAAATTCAACTCAAGATAATCTTTCTATATTTAATTAAAAATCATACAAGTCACAACATTTTACTAATTGTAAAACAGAAAAAATTTCAAGAAAATGAACAACCAATTAGTTAAAGTACCAAACCTTGCTTTTCCTTGCTCTTCTTGTCTATTTCACTTCCTTTCCTCTCTAATCTCCTTGATTTCCTATGAATTTAACATGTCACATATGTAAGAGCAAACCCTAGATATGAACATGATGCTACCTTATGATTTTCTAACAATCCTTTACTTATACTTACTAATAATCACCATTTTCATCATTTCCTTTAAGTAGTTTATCATTTTCACCATAATCATCAACTTACTAATACTTTCCCAACATGAACATAATATCAAATCTTCCTAAACATAGCCTAATACCTAATTCTAATGAAAGAATAAGACTTAGGATGGTATCTTACCTTATTTCCTATTGAATTTCACTTGAAAAATGGCTTAGACTTGAAAATTTTCTCCTTGAAAATGGAAGGGAGGGGGAAGCACGACCTAAGGAAGAAGAAAAAGTGGTGATGGTGGTGTTTTTTGATTCTTTACTTGTGTTTGTAAGACCAAAATTAGTTGTTTATAATTTAATTTCCATTTAATTAATTTGTTTATTTTCAATGGCCATGATTTGTCCAACCCATTTGGACTTAATGGCTAGGATTTGGCCACTTGAAAGTGGCTTTTTGTTTTTTTAAAAATTTCCCCAAATTTATATTTAATTACAAAATCGCCCCTCCGGTGGAAATGTCCAAAATGCCCTTGTCGGAAAATCACCCGTAACTTACAAACTGTGCGTTTTCAAGAAAAATCGTGCGTCGCCATTACGACCCGATTAATCCCGAGAACACATTTATGGCATCCGTTAGGGTCACTATTAAGAACCGACATAACTTTTCAGAAAATTACTCTTAGGTTCTCGGCCTTTCAAAAAATTACCTTTAGGTCCCGTCGACTTCACGGGCCTTCTTTGCACACCGATTTTGTTTTTGACTATCTCGAGCCTCTATTTGACCACTTATTTATGTCCTTCTTGCCTAATACTCGACTACCTAAACTTTAGGATGTGACAGAAAGTCATTTTGAGATGGGAGCCGTAGTAACACTATGGGCAAATCCTCACACTACAAATTTCTTATTGAAACTTTAGACAGTTGGGAGTATGAAAAGATAGAGCTTTAAGTGTTCTCCCATCTTCTTGTCATTAATCTAGATCTTGATTGGGATAGTCTTTGCCTTTACAAAAATTTTGGTATCCAAATTCATTTCTCTTCTTCTTTTCCCTTTTCTTTCTCTTTATGTTTCTTTCTCTTCCTTTTCTTTGAGCATTTTATCATTTTGTCCTTCTTCCTTGTAGGACTGTCAAGTACAAAACTTTCAAGAACTGGAGGGTCTTTCTCCTTTTTTCTGATTTTGATCGAATCTTTGGTTGGGTTGGACCAATTCAAGTTAAACTATCCTTATAAACCAAACGGAAGCCTTTTGCTATTTTAGGTAAAAGATAACTCAGTTAGCTTTCTGAACCGCCTTTTTAGGTTTTATCTTTCTTTTTTATCTTTTCTTTTTTCCCTTTTTTTTTCTTTTGTCCTTTTTTTTCTTTTTTTTTCTCTTCTTCTTTTCTTTTTTTTCTTTTTTTTGGTTTTAGCTCTAAAAGAGTTGTCTTGTTTGTACCAACTTGGGTTTCTAATAATGGATGAGTGGAGTGACATAAATCTCCTTTAACAGGGATAAATCATTTGTTACTCTGATGTTATCTTGATAGATTGGAGATATTAGGTGAACTTCAACTACCCTTATGGTCTTGAGAACATCAACTATCCTTACAGTTTTGGCTATGCATTCCATTCTTTGATCTTCTTGCCTCTTCACCTTACTGATCATAAGACTTGTCAAAAGTGTAACAACAGCTCAAGGTGGGTCATCAGGCTTATAAGTCAATAAAGAATGCTAAAATTTTATGAATGCTCAAAGGGACAACTAGAGATTGATATTTAATCGGGTGGATACTAGTTGTTGGCGAACCAAACAATGCCTAGAACATTTCTCCCTTAAATAAGAAGAGTTTGATTTCACCTCGAAAGTTTGTCAAAGCATGTTCTAAGACAGATTAGGACCTAGACAAAGTTAATTATGCAGGAGCCCTCTCTAAGTAAGCATACACAACTCAATGTTATAGAGCAATTCCCTCACCTAGTAAAGTCATTCAAATCATGATGCCTAGATATATTAATTTATGAACCTCAAGCTAGATTCCTTATTGGTTGAGCACCAAAATGAACAAAGACCAATAAAATTTTTGATGAAAGTAATTTATTCAAACAAATTTAAATTTGAAAAACATGATTGTTCCAATTAAATATTAAAGAAAGCAAAATTGAAAAACAACATTCAAGCTAAGGAAAGTTTGTTGAGTTAAGCTCCTTCTCCTTTCACATCTTCAACATTCCCATCTTGAAAAGAGTATAAGACAAAATCTTCTTCCAATCCTTTTCCTACTATGAAGGTTACTGGTGGTAGCACTCTATTGAACCTTGGCAAAGAATTGTCTTTTGTGTTGGGCTTATCAGGCTCAGGCAGCTTACTACTGTCAATTAAATTTTGGATCTCATGTTTTAGTCGCAAGCATTTATCTGTCTCATGTCCTTGTGTCTGATGAAACTCACAAAAGGATTTAGTATCAAATTTTGGGGGTAAAGGATTTGGCAAAGGTCAAGGGGCCAATGGCTGTAATAGTCCCTTCTTTTGTAGCTTGTTGAAGACCCAAGACAAAGGCTTCCCCAGATTTGAAAACTACCTTCTATTTGCTTGACCAATTGTATTAACATCAACTTCTTTTTGTATGCTTTGATTTCTAGAATTGTAGTTCCCTTTCTCATTCCTTCTTATTGAAAAGCAATTCTTCTCCCTTTTCCATTCTTCAATTTGTAGACCAGCTTGGAGAAGATCTTGGAAATCACAGATGAGTGTATGAGACATCCTTTCATGAAGACTATGCAACACCCCTCTCACAATCATCCTTATTTAATCAGATTCATCGGGCCTCTTCTTGAGCAAAGCAGCCTTATTTCTCCATCTTTTCACATAGTCCACAAAATTCTCATTTGGCCTTTGTCTAATGGAATCAACTTCCATTAAGGTAACTTCCAGCTTGACATTATACCCATATTGCTGAATGAAAGCCTTATACAACAAATCCCAATCTTTTTTAGTACTTTCCTCTAAGGTGTTGAACCAATTTTAGACAATAGGGTCCAATGAGAGCATAAAGTACCTTAGAGTTTGAGCCTTAGTAGCTCGGGCAGACTGCATAGCAGTGATATACTGCTTCACATGGAGGTGAGGATTTTCAGTTCCATCAAACTTTGCAAAGGATGGCATCTTGAACTTGTACGGAACTTCTTCGTCTAGCTCAAATAATTTGTCAACTTCGGACATTTCTTCAGTTTTTAGTTTCTTCTCAAATTTCTTTTCGAAGTCCGCAATCATCTTTTCAACATCTGAAGTTTCAGTTTTCTCCACAGCTGATCTTTCAACAATCTTTTTCTCTTTCTTCTTATCTTGAGGATCTTAGAAGTATTGAGCCCAATCGTCATCATCTTCAATGATCACCTTATCATCATCAAAAACCACTTCACCAACTTTAGCCTTCCCATTGTCCTTTGGCTTCTTGGTGCTAGCAGATACTTCGGCATTGTTTCCTAAAATTGCAGCCAATTGGTTCTTCATGGCTCAGTCAGGGCCTCTTTTATTTCTTCCATTTTGGCATTGAGGTGTCATCTACCATTCTTTGAATTTGTTCGGGCTCCATTGCTTTTGGTGAGCAAGTGATTGAGTCGTTGCTAGATTCTTCATCTCCGGTATAGGTTGGATTGTCGTAAGCTTTCAAACTATCATAATCCAGGGCTGTGAGTCAGAAAGGATTAGTGATATGAGATGCAAATGTATGCATGTATGCACAAACAATAAACAAAGAAGGATAAATAGGACGTTCCTTCCAAACTTATAATATCCACACACGAATGACAAGTCTCTTTTCTTAGGTAATATGGTTAAGAAAATATCAACATGGGATATCTTGTTTTTAATTATTTCCCTTGGGCGTTTCAACCAATAGTTATATTTTCAAAAATGAAAATCAGTCCATGATAATTCCCATTAATTAGGTTTTAATCCATTCAACCAACTAAAGTAGCTTTAATGCTATATTGGATTAAAACTAAATTAAGAGGTTTATTATAAATAGATTTCTCACTTTAAAAAGTAACTAGTGACTCATGCTAAAAACAAGCCCATGATTAATTATTCTTAGTATAAACTAGGCTCACAATTTATTTTTGGTATTTCGTAATTGACCTAAATAATTTGCAAGCCCTTTGTAAGAAAAGGTTGGATGAAAATAATTTTGTTTCTAAGCCCATTGTAAAAAAGATTTTAGAAAAAATGGATTTTGGGCTTAGTATTTGGGTCATGAGCAAAAGAATTTTTGATTTATTTTTAGAAAAGTTCTATGTCTAAAGACCATCTTGAAAAGTTTTGAAAATAGCTTTGGTCTTTTGGAATTTAAAGAAAAATTTATTTGAGCTCACAATGTAATTAGGTCATATTAGAAACATAACAAACCAAATAAGCCATGATTTAAACCAAGATAAATTAACCATAATCAAGCAACAAGCATTTAGGGTAAAAACCTAAGGAAAGTAACTAGGCCAATTACATGAGCTTTAGTCTTTGGGTTAAAAGGCTTAGGTTCCCATAGCAAGTATATACCAAAAGGTACAAGGTTATGCGTGGTTATGCCATGCTCGATCTCCATACCTTGAGTGAAAGTATGGTATCCCTCACATAACACAACAAGGAGTAGCACGGGTGTCCTAACTCATGCACATGATACAATCTAAATGATGCAATTGTAATATCCTCATTTATGCCCTAGAAGTTTTGCATATTGTTGTTGTTGTTATTGTTATATATTGGATTGAATATATGTGTTAAATTGTAAGAGAAAAGAAATTGAGAAGAGAAAGTATATGTATATGTATTTTGGGAAGAAATAGGGTTTAGAGACAAATTTATATGTTGTGTATATGTTAATATATATGACATATAAAGTGGTCAAAAGGCTTGGTCAAGGCAAGAGAAGATATTTATTTGAGATTGGTAAATTACTTAATTGGGCACATATAAGACAAAAAGATAATTATGTGAATAAGGGCACTTTGGTAATTGCTTGGATAAAATCACATGGTGGATATTTAAAGAAGGTTTGACTTGTGTTTTCTTCACCATTTCTTCTTCTTCTTCTTGTTGATGGCCGGCCCTCCACAGCCAAAGAGAAAGAAAGAGACAAGTGACGGTTTTGATGATTTCAAGCTTAAATTGAAGAAAGATTAAGTGTTCAAGTGTTGCTTTAAGAAGTTTTTAACTAAGGTAAGATCTTTTCTCTAATTTCTTCAATTCTTTTGAAGTGGTATGATTAAGTTGCTTATGGTATGATTGTAAGTATTGATTTTTCTTGATAGATGAGAAGTTGGGTTGGTGTTGGTGATGGAAGAGTAAGATTGGTGTTTAGTGAAATTGTTTCTGTTTTAGGATTAGTAAAGGCTGTGACTTGTATGATTTTTAATTAATTTTAGAAAAATGTTCTTGAAGTGAATTTTTGATATGTTGTGCCTCTATGAGTCTAGAATGACTGAAAAATATGTTGATTCGATTTTGGAATGGTTATGAATTTAGAAAGATTATTTTCATTAGACCTGTTCCAGCAGGTACCTTAACTGGGACAGCTATATTTCGTGATTTTTAATAAAATGTAGAAAAATCATATCCAATCGAATTTTGGATATGTTGTTGCTTAGTGAGTCTAGTATTTGAGAAAAATAATTTGGAACCACGTTGATTGAATTTGATTTATGGAATTCACAAAGTTCAGAACTGCTGCCAGGATGCAGGGCAATTGGGGCAGTCTGGTTAGGTGAACTATTTGACCAAGATTTTGTGTTCAGTTTGATCTGAAATTTTAAAGGGATGATTTTAAGATACAAAAATAAATTCTGTAAAAATTTTAGAATTTTTAGTCAAGTAGATTATTTTATAAAATTTTTCAAAATAAGGATAAAATGGAGTTTAAAACCAGAATGTACTATTTATGGTTAGGGTTTTAATTCTTTGTTCTTTTTGCATTGCTTTGGTTTTCCAAAGGTAGGTTGGTCCTTAAACCTAACCCTAAACACTTTAAACACACTTGAATCAATGAATGTTATAATCAATTGTTCTTTGCCCTAATTGCATTGTTGAGATTGAACAATGTTATGTTGTGCATTGTGAATGGTAATGTGTTTTATGAGTAATGTGGAATGAAATGTTGATATTTATGAATGATGCTATGTGAGATATAATGTGATCATGGATGAGATATATATATATATATATACTTGAATAATGAGATGTTATATTGTGAAATGAAATGTGAAGCCATTGTTATTGGCTAAGATGATGTAATTGAAAGAAAGGAGGCATGTTTGCCTAAATGTGATGAGAATTGAGAATGGAAATGAATTGTTTGTTTAATATGTTATTCAGTTTCAGAGTTCTGGATTTGGGTGGCATGCCTAAGAAATGATGAAAGGTAACAGTCTTGCCGGGTTGAGGACCTCCTCATAGGTGTTGAGTTGATGGTCCAAGAGACTGGGTCTGTTACACTATGAGATATATGATTTGTAACAGTCTTGCCGGGTTGAGGATCTCCTCATATGTGTTGAGTTGATGATCCAAGAGACTGGGTCTGTTACACTTGCCTACGGGCGTGATTATTGTGACTATGAACCAAAGCAGTAACTCTGAACTCTGAATATCGTATTAAATACTTGTTGGGCCCATAGGTGTCAAGGTTATATGAATGTCCTAAATAATGTTATGAGTTAATGAAATAAGATGTTGGTTGTTGAGTAATGTTGAATGTGGTATGCTCATATGACTATGATTTGTGAAATGCATAATTTTGTGTTAACTTTATATTTATAATGTTGATCTTATCAATAGCATATGTGGCATTGTATTGCATTAAAGCATACTATTAGCATGTTTTATCTTATTAAGCCGTTGGCTTAGCGCGATAGTGTTTAATCGTGCAGGTAATAGAGTAGATAGAGTTGAACCCGAGAGTTCATCAAGACCTAGTGAGAGTAGACCTTGAAGAATCCATTTTGGGAGCTTAAAGATCAGAGCAGACTTGCCAATCATGTATAAATTTTATGTGTTGTAAAACTTGGGTTTTGATGTATATGAATTTGTAAATATGTAAATATTTTATAACTTCCGCTGTGTAATATTTAAATATGGGGGTTGTCACAAAACCTTTATTTTATGTGGTACTAGAAGTGTAAATCCTTTTTGCAGGTTGTAGTTGAGGTTACAAGGGGGATTTCTTGGGAGTGTACTGAGAATGATTTTGTTTGCATTGGTTTGTGTAAAATGTTTTTAAAAATAAGAAAAAAACCGGTTTTGTCGACACTTGGGACTCAATTTTTAGGCAAAACTATGGCAAAAATTTTGTAAAAATCGGAACTAAAATTTGACTAAGTAAAATTGGTAGCAACATTAGGTTAGTGTGGCACCTCTACTCAGCTTACATATGTAGGTCGGGAAGGGGTGTTACAATTTTTGGTATCAGAGCCTAGGTTTGAGATTCTCAACCTAGGTAAAATGTAATAAAAAGAATATTTTTACTTAAAAAGTGGTTTTGAATAACATATACGATTGAGATTGGCAGTCTCTGATCTTTAATAAGATATAATCTGCTGTGTTTGCAGTGTTAGGTTGTGATGGATTCTCACTCACGTTAGTCGATTGAGGGTAGTGCCGAGAGTATTGCTCCTGCTGAGGGAGCTAGGGTTGATAGTGTTGAGGAGGCACCTGCTTCGGTGTCGGGTAGATCAGCTGGGGAGGAGGTTCTGCCAGCCTGGTTTAGGCCTATGATGGAAGCTATGAGACAAGCACCTGTGCAACCACAGCCACCGCCACCACCCCCTCAGCCTTCAGTACCAGTAAGGCACTATGATAAGCTAAGGAAATATGGAGCAGAGGATTTCTTTGGTACAGTTGATCCGGCTGTAGCAGAACAGTGGCTTGATAGAGTTCAGAGGGTATTTGTGCAGTTGCAAGCCACTTCAGAGGAGAAGTTTGACTATGCAAGATCTTTGCTACAGAAGGATGCCTACGACTGGTGGAAGACAGTGCCCCATTCTATGGATGATCCTCCAACACTGTCTTACACTGATTTTCTGAGGGAATTTGAGTTGAAGTATACTCCTAGGGAGTATAAAGATGGGAAGAAAAGAGAGTTTCTAGATTTGAAGTAAGATCATCGGACCGTAACTGAATATGAAGTTGAGTTTATTCGACTGAGTCAGTATGCTGGGGGTATCATTGCTGATGAGATTGATAGATGTCGGCGATTTGAGGAGGGATTGAGGCCCTCGATCATGTGCTTAGTGGCTGGATCCAGATATCAGGATTTCTCACAGCTTGTGGCAGCAGCTCGAAGTGTAGAGCGAGCTCAAGTTATTGCAGCTGCTTCAGAGGAAGAGGTTAGGGTTAGGAGGCCCCAGTTTGAGGCAGGGTCTTCTTCTGCAAAGAGGGGTAGAGGAAGTTTTGTTCCTCGAAGTAGTAGGAGCCAGAGACCAGCGGGTAGGTCAGTGCAGTTCCAGAGGCAGAGATTTAGACCTGCAGCTTCGGTAGCGAGTGCTCCTACTCCTGGAGTTCAGAGATCCACCTTACCTGTGTGTAACCAGTGTGGTGGAAGACATGGGGGCGTTTGTTGGAGGCATAGTAGATCAAGGGTATGCTTCAGGTGTGGATCACCTGACCACTTTGTGAGAGACTGTCCTGAGAGGCAGGAGCAGATGCCAGTGGATTCTGCTGCTTCTCGAGCTAGTGTGAGGGGAGGCAGAGGAGGCAGAGGTGCCAGCCGGGGAGGTAGACCAGGATTCAGTTCTAGAGGAGGTGCTACATCCAGGGAGGGTAGACCAGAGGAGGTTGGATCTTCCCAGAGGATGTATGTTATGCAGAGTTTCCAGATGTGTTTCCAGAGGAGTTGCCAGGGGTACCTCCCGAGAGAGAGGTGGAGTTCGGTATTGAATTGTTGCCTGGTACAACTCCTATCTCTATTACTCCTTATAGAATGGCACCAGCAGAATTGAGGGAGTTGAAAGTGCAATTACAGGAGTTGTTGGACAAAGGATTTATTCGCCCCAGTGTTTCTCCTTGGGGAGCTCCTGTTCTATTTGTGAAAAAGAAAGATGGTACTATGAGGTTGTGTATCGATTATAGGCAATTGAATAAGGTGACTATTAAAAATAAATATCCTTTGCCTAGAATCGATGATCTCTTTGATCAGTTGAAGGGAGCGTCAGTGTTCTCCAAAATTGATTTGAGATCTGGGTATCATCAGTTGAGAGTCAAAGCTGAAGATGTTCCTAAGACCGCCTTTCGGACCAGGTATGGGCATTATGAATTTTTAGTTATGCCTTTTGGTCTGACAAATGCACCTGCAGCTTTCATGGATTTGTTGAATAGGGTGTTTAGGCCCTATTTGGATCAGTTTGTAGTGGTCTTCATTGATGATATACTGGTGTATTCGCGGAATGAAGAGGAACATGATATGCATCTGCGGATTGTGTTGCAGATTTTGAGAGAAAAGCAGTTATTTGCCAAATTGTCGAAATGTGAGTTCTGGTTGGATCAAGTAGCTTTTCTCAGACATATAGTTTCAGCAGAGGGTATTAGAGTTGATCCGAGCAAAGTTGAAGCTATATTGAATTGGAGTCCACCCAAGTCTGTGACTGAGATTAGAAGTTTTCTGGGTTTGGCAGGCTATTACAGGCGGTTTGTGAAAGGGTTTTCTTTGATAGCTACTCCACTCACCAGATTGCTTCGTAAGGGAGTGAGATTTGTGTGGACGGATCAGTGTCAGGCGAGTTTTGAGCAGTTGAGAGAATTGTTAACTCAAGCGCCTGTTCTTACTTTACCTGTTGAAGGTAAACCTTATGTGATCTACAGTGATGCTTCACATAGAGGTTTGGGGTGTGTATTGATGCAAGAAGGTAAAGTTATAGCTTATGCATCTCGACAGTTGAAACCGCATGAGCTTAACTATCCAACCCATGATTTGGAATTGGCTGCCATTGTGTTTGCATTGAAGATTTGGCGCCACTATCTGTTTGGGGAGCAATGTTTCATCTACACTGATCACAAGAGTTTGAAGTATTTGGGTGTCCAGAAAGAACTCAATCTTCGTCAGAGGAGATGGTTGGAGTTGATTAAAGACTACGACTGTTTGATTGTCTATCATCCAGGTAAAGCAAATGTTGTTGCTGATGCCTTAAGTCGGAAGTCTTTAGCTGGTTTAACAGTTTACTCGCTCTCGTTGCTTGTTGAGTTGAGAGCATTGCATGCCAGTTTTGTACCTTGTGTTGATGGTGCATTATTGGCACAGTTGCAATTAAAGCCGATTTTGTTAGATCAGATCAAAGAAGCTCAGTTGGCTGATAAGAAGATACAGAAGATTGTTTCAGATTGTCAGAGTGGAAAGGGTAGAGATTTTATTGTGAAGAGCGATGGGAGTCTCTGGTTTAAGAACCGATTGTGTGTACCCGATGATGCTGATTTGAAAAGGGTCATTTTGGAAGAAGCTCATCAATCAATGTTTGCTATGCATCCGGGTAATACGAAGATGTATCATGATTTGAGACAGCATTATTGGTGGATTGGTTTGAAGAGAGACATTGCAGATTTTGTGTCGAAATGTCTCACTTGTCAGAAGGTTAAAGCAGAGCATCAAGTTCCAACCGGGTTGCTTCAACCATTGTTAGTGCCAGAATGGAAGTGGGAAAGAGTGACAATGGATTTTGTGTCTGGTTTGTCATTGACACAAAAGAAGCATGATGCTATATGGGTGATTGTGGATAGATTGACTAAGACAACTTATTTCCTTCCGGTTCGAATGGATTACTCTTTGGAGAGATTGGCTGAGCTGTATATCCATGAGATTGTGAAACTGCATGGTGTTCCAACTTCTTTAGTGTCTGATCGAGATCCCAGGTTTACTTCCAGATTTTGGAAGAGTTTGCATAGTGCTTTGGGTTCTCGACTGCACTTCAGCATTGCTTTTCATCCACAGGCGGATGGACAGTCAGAGAGGGTGATACAGATTATTGAGGACATGTTGAGAAGCTGTGTCATCGATTTCTCTGGAAGTTGGGATAGGTTTTTACCTCTTGTGGAGTTGGCTTACAACAACAGTCACCAATCCAGCATTGGTATGGCACCGTTTGAAGCATTGTATGGCAGACGGTGTAGGACACCTCTTTGTTGGAATGAGCTTGGGGATAATAAGTTGGTTGGTCCTGATTTGATTCAAGAAACTGAAGAAAAAGTAAAGTTGATTCGAGGCAGGTTAAAAGCAGTTTCAGACCGACAGAAGTCTTATGCAGATCTGAAGAGGAGAGATATAGAGTTTGATGTTGGAGATAAGGTATTTTTGAAAGTGTCTCCTTGGAAGAAGATTTTGAGGTTCGGTCGGAAAGGAAATTGAGTCCTCGTTTCATTGGGCCGTATGAAGTGTTAGAAAGAGTTGGGCCAGTGGCGTATCGACTTGCTTTGCCACCTGAGTTGGATCGTATTCATAATGTATTCCATGTTTCTATGTTGAGGAGATATAGGTAGGATCCATCTCATGTGTTGCCTTTTGAATCTATTGAAGTGAGCCAAGACTTGACATTTGAAGAGGAACCAGTTGCTATCTTGGCACGGGAAGTGAAAGAGTTGAGAAACAAAAGAGTGCCATTGGTGAAGATTTTGTGGAAAAATCATGGAAAAGAAGAAGCAACTTGGGAAAGTGAACAATCCATGGGAGATCAGTATCCGCAGTTGTTTCAGAGTTGATATCAGGTAATTTCGAGGACGAAATTTTCTTTTTAGAGGGGGAGAATTGTAATATCCTCATTTATGCCCTAGAAGTTTTGCATATTGTTGTTGTTGTTATTGTTATATATTGGATTGAATATATGTGTTAAATTGTAAGAGAAAAGAAATTGAGAAGAGAAAGTATATGTATATGTATTTTGGGAAGAAATAGGGTTTAGAGACAAATTTATATGTTGTGTATATGTTAATATATATGACATATAAAGTGGTCAAAAGGCTTGGTCAAGGCAAGAGAAGATATTTATTTGAGATTGGTAAATTACTTAATTGGGCACATATAAGACAAAAAGATAATTATGTGAATAAGGGCACTTTGGTAATTGCTTGGATAAAATCACATGGTGGATATTTAAAGAAGGTTTGACTTGTGTTTTCTTCACCATTTCTTCTTCTTCTTCTTGTTGATGGCCGGCCCTCCACAGCCAAAGAGAAAGAAAGAGACAAGTGATGGTTTTGATGATTTCAAGCTTAAATTGAAGAAAGATTAAGTGTTCAAGTGTTGCTTTAAGAAGTTTTTAACTAAGGTAAGATCTTTTCTCTAATTTCTTCAATTCTTTTGAAGTGGTATGATTAAGTTGCTTATGGTATGATTGTAAGTATTGATTTTTCTTGATAGATGAGAAGTTGGGTTGGTGTTGGTGATGGAAGAGTAAGATTGGTGTTTAGTGAAATTGTTTCTGTTTTAGGATTAGTAAAGGCTGTGACTTGTATGATTTTTAATTAATTTTAGAAAAACGTTCTTGAAGTGAATTTTTGATATGTTGTGCCTCTATGAGTCTAGAATGACTGAAAAATATGTTGATTCGATTTTGGAATGGTTATGAGTTTAGAAAGATTATTTTCATTAGACCTGTTCCAGCAGGTACCTTAACTGGGACAGCTATATTTCGTGATTTTTAATAAAATGTAGAAAAATCATATCCAATCGAATTTTGGATATGTTGTTGCTTAGTGAGTCTAGTATTTGAGAAAAATAATTTGGAACCACGTTGATTGAATTTGATTTATGGAATTCACAAAGTTCAGAACTGCTGCCAGGATGCAGGGCAATTGGGGCAGTCTGGTTAGGTGAACTATTTGACCAAGATTTTGTGTTCAGTTTGATCTGAAATTTTAAAGGGATGATTTTAAGATACAAAAATAAATTCTGTAAAAATTTTAGAATTTTTAGTCAAGTAGATTATTTTATAAAATTTTTCAAAATAAGGATAAAATGGAGTTTAAAACCAGAATGTACTATTTATGGTTAGGGTTTTAATTCTTTGTTCTTTTTGCATTGCTTTGGTTTTCCAAAGGTAGGTTGGTCCTTAAACCTAACCCTAAACACTTTAAACACACTTGAATCAATGAATGTTATAATCAATTGTTCTTTGCCCTAATTGCATTGTTGAGATTGAACAATGTTATGTTGTGCATTGTGAATGGTAATGTGTTTTATGAGTAATGTGGAATGAAATGTTGATATTTATGAATGATGCTATGTGAGATATAATGTGATCATGGATGAGATATATATATATATATATACTTGAATAATGAGATGTTATATTGTGAAATGAAATGTGAAGCCATTGTTATTGGCTAAGATGATGTAATTGAAAGAAAGAAGGCATGTTTGCCTAAATGTGATGAGAATTGAGAATGGAAATGAATTGTTTGTTTAATATGTTATTCAGTTTCAGAGTTCTGGATTTGGGTGGCATGCCTAAGAAATGATGAAAGGTAACAGTCTTGCCGGGTTGAGGACCTCCTCATAGGTGTTGAGTTGATGGTCCAAGAGACTGGGTCTGTTACACTATGAGATATATGATTTGTAACAGTCTTGCCGGGTTGAGGATCTCCTCATATGTGTTGAGTTGATGATCCAAGAGACTGGGTCTGTTACACTTGCCTACGGGCGTGATTATTGTGACTATGAACCAAAGCAGTAACTCTGAACTCTGAATATCGTATTAAATACTTGTTGGGCCCATAGGTGTCAAGGTTATATGAATGTCCTAAATAATGTTATGAGTTAATGAAATAAGATGTTGGTTGTTGAGTAATGTTGAATGTGGTATACTCATATGACTATGATTTGTGAAATGCATAATTATGTGTTAACTTTATATTTATAATGTTGATCTTATCAATAGCATATGTGGCATTGTATTGCATTAAAGCATACTATTAGCATGTTTTATCTTATTAAGCCGTTGGCTTAGCGCGATAGTGTTTAATCGCGCAGGTAATAGAGTGGATAGAGTTGAACCCGAGAGTTCATCAAGACCTAGTGAGAGTAGACCTTGAAGAATCCATTTTGGGAGCTTAAAGATCATAGCAGACTTGCCAATCATGTATAAATTTTATGTGTTGTAAAACTTGGGTTTTGATGTATATGAATTTGTAAATATGTAAATATTTTATAACTTCCGCTGTGTAATATTTAAATATGGGGGTTGTCACAAAACCTTTATTTTATGTGGTACTAGAAGTGTAAATCCTTTTTGCAGGTTGTAGTTGAGGTTACAAGGGGGATTTATTGGGAGTGTACTGAGAATGATTTTGTTTGCATTGGTTTGTGTAAAATGTTTTTAAAAATAAGAAAAAAACCGGTTTTGTCGACACTTGGGACTCAATTTTTAGGCGAAACTATGGCAAAAATTTTGTAAAAATCGGAACTAAAATTTGACTAAGTAAAATTGGTAGCAACATTAGGTTAGTGTGGCACCTCTACTCAGCTTACATATGTAGGTCGGGAAGGGGTGTTACAGCAATGGATAATATCATGATAAGAAAGAATAGAATAATATAAAGTCCAACATAATCAACTTCTCTTATTCTCAGAGGAGTCGCCATTGTGAGCGAAGATTTTTGCCTCCACTCCCGGTGGAATAATTCTTATGACTTCGACACTGTTTAGGCTCAGGGCCTTAAAGAACATGGGCCTAAGCCTGGAGAAAATGGAGTCACCACCCGGATGGGCTGGAAAAAAGAAAGGGGTGGATGACTTGATTCCTAAGGAATTCCCAACCCCCTAATGGGTTTAGAAAGTTGGGTACGTGTAGGGAAGGTGAGAAATGACCCAGCACCCCCACAACGCCCGATTCATTGGAACTGACCTCCTTTGCAGGTCTTAATATTATAAAATTCATAAATATAACAATATTATCCATACTACATGCAACAATTAAACTAAAGCATCATTATATTAAAATCAAAGCAATATCCAAACAAAACAAATATTTAACTAATGAGGTACCCACAAGGTGGAAACATGCCTCTTACAATTTTAGAACTAAGGAAAATAAAAGAATATTTGATTATCTAATTATAAATAAAAGCAAACTATTCATAAAATAAAATAAACCATTCATCATTAACATATAACAAATCACATAATCAAATAAGTAAATAAAATTAAAATTCAACCCATTAAATAAACAAAGTTAAGGTTTAAGATTTAAGAAATTAGGGTTTTGGGATTTAAAGTTTTTGAGTTTTTGGTTTTATTTATGGCTTTAGGCAACTGGGGGTACTAGATATTGTTTTTATGATTTCTAAATTTTAGTTTTGAAGAATCAAGGTTTTGGCATTTAGAATTAGTGTTTTAAAGAATTAGGGTTCAAGAAAAGGATTTAGGGTTTTTGTCAAAACATTATTATTATAAAAACTCTAAGACTATTTTAACATGGATTTTTGATAAATACTTATATATAATATAACTACTAGACGTTTAAAACATTATTTGAATAATTTAATACTATAGAGATTTCATGGAATAGCATAATAAATAATAAATGATTAAGGTTTTAACTAAATAAGTTAGGGTTTAATTTAAATTAGAATTAGGGTTTCTAAGAAAACTATCACTATCATATTCAATTTTGAAAGAGGAGGCTACTGTGAAGATTTTGGAAAATTGATTTAATTAGGGTTTTTTAGAAAACAGATTATTATATCTTTTAGAAAAGTGTAATTAAGGTTTGTGATTTTAAAAATTTGTGTTATGGGCATTAAAGCATTAGGGTTTTGGAAAAACTCTTTCTAGGGTTTTTAAATAAAGTTTGGATAATAAGCATAATCATTGATCAAGTAACAAAAATATGCATGCTTGAACAATTTATCAAATTGTATAATGAAGCTACTGTGAATATAAGAAAAGAAATAAAGATTCAAACCTTTGTCGTTGGTTCTACCACAATCTTTGAATTCTGGTTGAATAATAATAAAGACAGTGTAGGCTGCCTTTGATGGATTGGTATTGCTTCCTCCCTACCTCTTGCTTCTTCAAGGTTTTCTTTTGGCCAAAAGAATTCAAGAGTCCCAAGTCTGGTTAAAAATTTCAGCTCTAGAATTTTTCCTCTCCTTTTTCCAAAGATCAAAAGTCCCTTTCTATGTGTTTTAATGTGGTATTTATAGGAAAAAAAATCAAAACCTAATCCTAATTGTCTCAAGAAATAAAAACCATTTAGGAAAAGAAATAAAAACCAAATAGAATTCAGTTTTAGAAAAAACTGCGCTGGAAAAAATCGCGTTGGCAAAAATTACTGTGGGCTACGGGCGGGCTAGCTAAGAGAATCTGTGAGAATTGCTTGCGAGCTGGGGCATGGGCCAGCCAAATCGCCTCAGGAATTTCCTGTGGCAAATTGGCCTATGGCCATTTCACCGCAGGAATTTCCTGCGGCAAATTGGCCTAAGCCAATTCATTTTCGACGATGAAAAATTTTCATCACTGATTTATTTATTTATTTTACTGTTATCTTTTTTTTATTAAAAATAAATATTATAAGTAATGAATAATTAAATAAATATTATTTAATTAAAATATCACAAAAATTATTTTAGACTGTTTTTAAAATATCGGACTGGACTGGGTCAAAAATTAAGGGTCTACACCTAGCCTTCGAGAAAGGATGTCTCATACACTCATATGGAATTTCAAGGACCTTTTGCAGACTGGTCTACAAATTAAAGAGTGGGAAAGAGAGAAGAACTACTTTTTAGCAAGGAGGAATGAGAAGGAAAACTACCAATCTGGTAACCAAGGCACACAAAAATCAGTTGATGTTAATGCAATTGGCCAAGAAGGAAGGAGGCATTTTTCAGAATTGGGGAAGCTGTTGTCTTGGATCCTCAATAAGCTACAAAAGAAGGGATTTTTGTAACACTTGAATCCTCGTTCTTTTCCTAACCCTCTTCCACCTAATTTTGACACTAAGGTATTTTGCCAATTTTCTCAAATGCAAGGACATGATATGGATAAATGTTTGAGGTTGAGGCATGAGATCCATAATTTGATTGATAGTGGGAAGCTGCCCGAGTCCAATAAGCCAAACACTAAAGACAATCCATTGCCAAGGTTCAATAGAGTACCACCACCAGCAACCTTCATGATTGGAGGAGGTCTACATGAGAGTTTTGTCATGTCTTCTTTCCAAGATATAGATGGGGAAGCAACCAAAGAAAAGTGGTTTTTAGCAAGATTGAAGAAGTTGTGGTTGGTAAAGAAGTAGCAATCTATGTTGTGAGTGAATTTTGGGATTCAAGCGATAGTGATGATGATCATGAACCCAAGAAGGAAGAATGGACCTGGTCTGAACCTGAAAAAGATGAAGTGATGAATACTAGGTCTGGTAAACCTTATGCAAAGCCAGCACCCAAGGAAGTAAAAGCTAATAAAGGAAAGGAAATTGAAGTTGGGATCAAAGAAGAAGAAGATGACACTATCCTTAAGCAGTAGAAGAGAACCCAAGCAAGTGTTAGCATTTGGTACCTATTGGCCACTTCTAAGAAGCACCGTGAAACTATGGCCAAAGCTTTGGTAGCATGATAATTTCCACTTTTATAACACTGAAGGAGCTGGTTAACTTCGTAAAAGTTAAAGGAGTAATGAAGTGTGAAGATATTCAAAAGAAGAGTGAAGTTGATGTAGGAATGGTATCATTGTTAGATGCCAATTTACTAAAAGAGGGAAAAGATCACATATGCCCTCTCTTTATCAAAGTAGAAGTCAAAGGAAAAAGGACCCCATGTGTGATGGTTGATGATGGGTCCGCCATAAATGTTTGCCCACTTAAGATTTTTCCCAAGCTTTCTATGTCGACAAGAAATCTAAGCTCAACCGAGGTAACTATTAGGGCTTATGACAATACCAAGACGCATGCCGAGGGGACTTTCAAAGCTGTTGTGAAGGTTGGTCCAATTGAGTCTATGGTGGAATTTATGGTTTTGGACATACCTGCTACTTTTGCTCTACTATTGGGATGACCATGGTTTCATCTTTTTAGTGGAGTTCCTTCCACCCTTTATCAAAAGATCAAGTTCCTAAACGGAGATGAGACGGTGGTCATCGAGGCCAAAGATAATGAGGTGGTCAATGCTCTAATGATTGAGAGGCCTCTCAATGGTTTCCAAGTAGCTGTAATTTTTTATGATTGATAAGTGCACAATTGATGATATTTTGCCCTTATTTCTTAATATGATTATTATCCAATTGAGTTTAATTTGTTTGTTCAAGTGCTTTTTAGGGTTAATTTTAAGAATTCTCTGTATTTCAAGGCTTATGGTCATTTCAGAGGAATTACGGATGAAAGTAGAGGAAAAGAGAAAAATTCTTCAAGTGACACGCCCATGGACATGGGCGTGTCAATGGACGTGCCCTTGATACTGCCATACAGAAGTATTGACACGCCCAGTGACATGGGCGTGTCATCGAGAGTGCCTATTGCGATGATTCACATTGGCTGTGACATGCCCAGTGACATGGGCATGTCACTGGACATGCCTCATATTCAAAATCCCAGTGGAAATGACATACCCAGTGACATGGGCGTGTCAGGCGAAAATATCTGCACTATAAAAGCTGAGCTGAAGCACGGATTAGGGATTCGATTTTCATATTTTTAAAACCTAGAGCCAACTTCTAGAGTGAAAGAGAGTGTTTTGGAGCTGAGATTGAAGGTGAAGACATATCCTAAACAATATCTAAACCAAGATTCAAGGATTCAAGTGAAGAAATACAAATTATTCGCCATGAATTGCTTGGATTCTTTTTCTTATTTCTCTTGTTCTTGTTTTCTGGTTTTGAACATGAACTAACTCATTCTCTATCTAGATATTGATGAACTTATTGTATGGATTGAATAATTTTATTTAATTAAATCATTTGATTGAGTTGTTTTATTCTTATGATGCTTAATAATTTATTTCCAATTGATAATAGCATGCTTATTGATTGGTTGCAATTTTCATATTATTGACTTGAGAAGGCTTGATATGAATTGAATACTCATAAGGATTGAGGATTGATTGGAGTGCTAGAGATAGACTTACAAGATCCTTTGGTTTATGATTCCTTATTCTTAATACAAGATCTACTTAATTATATTTGAGGAGAGATTCCAGCATTCTACTTAGTGATTAAGGATTAATTCACTTGAGAAATGTTTTAGTCCAATTTAGAGGAATGCCAATTCAACTCTATTATTTGGTTTAATTGAATTGATTTTCATAAATATATTTATGGCTAAGGGGATTCAATATATGGGTAGTATTTTCATCATCAATCCTTTTTACACAACACTCAATCTCTCTCTATTTTCAGTTATTAAGTTAATTATCTTTAATTACAAAACTTAACAAAACTATTGATTTGCTAAACAACAGTTAAAATTTGCACTAGTACTTGGCCTTGTCCCCAATGGAATGATAACTCACTCACTACTTTATTACTTGAGTGACTCATGCACTTGTGGTATTGTAATAGCATAGTTCATGCCATAAAGTTTTTGGCGCTGTTGTCGGGGACAACGGTTTTCAATGTTTGTAATATAATTAAGACTGTTGATTTAGTTTTTATTTTATTTTGTTTTAACATAAGTTCTTGCCTTTTGACTGTCATTCTAGGTACTTCTTCCTTTTTATGACCTGAGCTAGCTCTTCCCAACTTATTGAATTAGATCAAGAGTTAGAGAGAACATTGAGGAGAAAGCAAAAGTAAGAAGAGGAAACAGTTCTGGCAGAGACGGAACCGAACTTTGAAGATCTCATCTTAGAAGAAGAAATGGCAGAAAATTAGCCAAGGACCATGTAAGAGTTTGCTATGCCTACTCTTAACGGGGCTGAATCAAGTATACAAAGACCGGTTGTTGTTGCAAATAAATTTGAGATAAAGACAAATGTCATTCAGATGGTGCAGCGGTCTTGTCAGTTTGATGGGTTCCTAGACGAAGATCCTAATGCACACATTGAGACTTTTTTGGAAATATATGGCGCATTCAAGATACAGAATGTCTCTAAAGATGCAATTAGGCTGAGGTTGTTCCCATTCACGCTTAGAGACCGACCAAAGAAGTGGCTGAAGTCTTTCCCTCCTAAAACTTTCACTACATGGGGCCAACTAGTAGAAAAATTCTTAGACAAGTATTTTCCACCATCCAAGACTGCCAAGTTGAGGAATGATATTTCCTCTTTTCTCCAGCTAGATGGTGAAACTATGTATGATGCTTGGGAAAGATTCAAGAATTTATTGAGAAGATGTCCTCGCCATGGGCTTCCGTTGTGGCTTCAGATCCAAACTTTCTATAATGGATTGAATTACGCAAATAAGCAGTCCATTAATGCAGCCGACGAAGGTACCATAAATAATAAAACACCTGAAGAAGCAAGGGATTTGATTGAAGACATGGCCCTTACAAATTATCAGTGGTAAACCCCAAGGGAACAAGGGAAGTTAAGGGTTGCTGGTTCACATCAATTGGATCCTGTAGTTGCTTTGACAGCACAGTTAGAAGCAATGAACAAAAAGATTGATTCTTTAGCTTCTTCTTCTTCGGGAAAAGTGATGCAGGTGATGACCTGTGAGTGGTGTGGGGGTGGACATCAAAGTCAAGATTGCCAAAGTGGCAATATGTTTGCTAGGCAAGAGCAAGTAGATTATATTGGAAATATGCCAAGGCAATAGCAGAATAACCCCTACAGCACCACGTACAATCCGGGGTGGAGAAATCATCCTAATTTCTCATGGAATAATCCACGACCTCCCCCTAGATTTCAGCAGCCCCAACATCAACAAGCTGCTCCTCCAAGAAAAAGTAATTTGGAGAACATGATGGAGAAATTTATAGCATCTTTTGAAACCATTTTCAAATCAACTGAAACCACCCTAAGAAATCAGCAAGCCTCTATTCATAATTTGGAGAATTATGTGGGGCAAATTGCCAAGCTGCTTAGTGAGAGACCATAAGGGAGTTTACCAAGCAACACTGAGGCAAATCCTAAAGAGCAACTTAAGGCAATTACACTAAGGAGTGGAAAAGAGATCAAGGGTAATGTGGATGAGAAAAGAGATGAAGTGGCAGAGAAAGGGGCTAAAGTACAAGAAAAAGAAAAAGAAGACGATCCTCCTATCACTTCGGGAGAGAAAGCTGCAATAGAAAGTGAGAAAGAGAACTAGCCACAAGAAAGCAGCCCCATAATGAAGGAATACGACCTAGAGTACCATATCTGGCAAGGTTGAATAAGGACAAGATTGATGCTCAGTTTGATAAGTTTCTTGAACTTTTTAAGCAATTGCACATTAATATTCCATTTGCTGAAGCTTTGTCACATATGCCTAAATATGCTAAATTTTTGAAAGATATCATCTCTAACAAAAGGAAACTTGAGGAAGTGTCTTCAGTCATTCATCTAAAAAGAGTTCGGCAATTTTGCAAAGGAGGTTACCTAAGAAGTTAAAAGATCTAGGTAGTTTTACCATTCCATGTTTGATAGGTAACCTTGAGGTTAAAAGTGCATTAGCTGATTTGGGGGCTAGCATAAGTGTTATACCCTATAAAATTTTTAAATAGTTAGGCATTGGTAAACCTAAACTAACACTTATGACCATTCAACTTGCTGATAAGTCAGTAGTCCACCCTCGTGGCATTGTAGAAGATGTGTTGGTAAAAGTCAGGGATTTCATTTTTCCCAATGATTTTGTTGTCATCGATATCGATGAGGATGTGAATGTTTCACTTATTCTTGGTAGGCCATTTTTAAATACAGCCCGTGCCCTTATTGATGTTCATGATGGCACATTAACTTTGAGAGTGGGTGGTGAGAAAGTTATTTTTAGGATACATGATGCTATGAAACATTCATTTTCACTTGATGAGGCAGAATCATGCAATGATATTATTGAACATGAAACCGTCAATTGTGTTACTAACATTATTTCCAAGGATCCCCTTGAGTTGTGTTTATTACAGGCAAATGTTGAGGATTGAGAAGCAATGGAGTAGCTTGCTTTTGTTGAAGCAAGAAAATCATTCAAATGCAGGGCATATGAAACTATTGAGATGCCAAAGGAAGAAAAGCCAAAACCATCGGTGATTGATCCACCCAACTTGGAACTAAAGCCCCTTCTAGATCACCTTGAGTATGGATTTCTGGCGGAGAAAAAGAAATTGCCAATCATTCTGAGTTCCCACCTATCTTCAGAGCAGAAGGTAAAGCTCATCCAGTTGTTGCATAAACATATGGAAGTGATAGCTTGGAAGATAGCAGACATCAAGGGTATCAATCCATCCTATTGAACTCACAAGATACTAATGGAGGACGAATTCAAGCCAGTAGTGCACCACAACGGAGACTAAACCTAAAGATGAAAGATGTAGTGCAAGCTGAAGTGATAAAACTACTTGATGCAAGGATTATATATCCGATCTCGGATAGCTCTTAGGTGAGCCCAGTTCAGGTAGTACCAAAGAAAGGAGGGATGACGGTGGTCCCGAATGAAAATGATGAGCTGATTCCAACAAGAACAGTTACCGGTTGGAGGGTTTGCTTCAACTACCGAAAATTGAATGATGGAACTAGGAAGGACCATTTTCCTTTACCCTTCATTGATTAGATGTTGGAGAGGTTATCTGGTAATGAGTATTACTACTTTTTGGATGGTCTTTTAGGCTATTTCCAAATTCCTATTGCCCCAAAAGACCAAGAGAAAACTACATTCACCTGTCCATATGGGACATTCAGAGGTGCATGGTGGCAATCTTTGATGAACTTGTTTAGGATATTATGGAGGTGTTTATGGATGATTTCTCGGTCTATGGTAGCTCATTTGAAAGATGTTTGGAAAATCTTGAAAGAGTCTTGATTAGATGTGAGGAAACCAACCTAGTGCTTAATTGGGAAAAGTGTCATTTTATGGTTCAAGAGGGAATCGTGTTGGGACACAAAATTTCAAGCAAGGGCATTGAGGTGGATCGGGCTATGGTAGACACCATTGAGAAGTTACCACCACCCACATCTATGAAGGCCATTATAAGTTTTCTAGGACATGTAGGCTTTTATCGGAGGTTTATACGAGATTTTTCAAAGATAGCCCGCCCACTAACAAGACTCCTTGAGAAGGATGTGGATTTTATCTTTGATGAGGAATATTTTAGAGCATTCACAACTCTTAAGGAGAAATTGACCCATGCTCCAATCATGGTAGCTCCCAATTGGAACCTACCATTTGAACTAATGTGCGATGCGAGTGACTTTGCAGTGGGAGTAGTCTTGGGTTAACGCAAAGAGAAATACTTCCAGCCTATCTACTATGCAAGCAAGACTTTGAACACGGCTCAAGCTAATTACACAACTACAGAGAAAGAGTTGCTAGTTGTAGTTTTTGCTTTTGATAAGTTTAGATCATATCTAATCTTGTCAAAAGTGATTGTTTATATAGACCATTTTGCTTTGAGGTATTTATTTGCGAAAATTGATGCAAAGCCTAGGCTAATCCGTTGGGTCTTGTTATTGCAGGAATTTGATTTGATGATTCAAGACAAGAAGGGAGCTGAAAATCTGGCAGTAAATCACCTTTCTCGCTTGGATAATCCAACCTTGGAGGGGATTGAAGAAGGGTACATTGATGATCACTTCCCCGATTAGCAGCTGTACGCCATAGTAAGTGAGGTAAGTAATTTAAATTTTGAAACACCTTGGTTTGCAGATTTTGCTAACTATTTAGATGTTAGAGAACTTCCTAAGGACTTAACTTATCAAGAAAGGAAGAAATTCTTTTTCGATTTAAAATATTATTTTTGGGAGGATCCTTTTTTGTTTAGATTATGTAAGGATCACATGATCCGACGGTGTGTTGCATGACCCGAAACGATGAATATTCTTAGTCATGCCATGCTGGTAGTCATATGGGAGCCAATAGGACAGCTCAAAAGGTACTCAAATCAGTATTTTATTGGCCCACTTTGTTTAGGGATAGCTATGAAATTGTGAATCATTGTGATCGTTGCCAAAGGACTGGAAATATTTCATCTCGTGATGAGATGCCCCAAAATGGAATTTTAGTGTGTGAAGTCTTTGATGTACGAGGGATCGATTTTATGGGACCATTTCCAAATTCCTTTGGTAACAAATATATTCTTGTAGCTATAGATTATTTCTCTAAATGGCTTGAAGCCCAAGCCTTGGCAACCAATGATGCTAGGGTAGTGATGAAGTTTTTGAAGAAGTTGTTCTCTCAATTTGGTACACTGAAAGCAATCATAAGTGATAGGGGTACTCACTTTTGTAATGTTCAGCTTGAAAAAGTTTTCAAAAGATTAGGAGTTACACATAGGTTTGCTACTCCTTACCATCCCCAAACTAGTGGCCAAGTTGAGAACACGAACAGGGAGATAAAAAGAATTCTAGAAAAAATTGTAGAGCGATCCCGAAAGGATTGGTCTGAGAAATTAGACAATGCTCTATGGGCTTTTAGGACTGCATTTAAAACTCCTTTGGGCACTACGCCGTTTGGGCTGGTATATGGAAAAGCTTGTCATTTACCTGTAGAAATTGAACATAATGCATATTGGGCTATAAAACATATTAACTTTGATCTAGCTAGTGCAGGTGAAAGGTGAAAATTGCAGGTAAATGAATTGGACGAGTGGAGATTGCAAACTTATGACAATGCAAAAATGTATATGGAGCGTACTAAGAGATGGCATGATGCTCGCATTAAGGAATGGAAAGAGTTTCAAGCGGGAGATCAGGTATTATTGTACAATTCGAGGCTTTGACTCTTTCCAGGTAGGTTAAAATCTCGTTGGTTTGGTCCTTTTACAGTTAAGGAAGTTTTCACCTGTGGAGTGGTTGAAATAACTCATCCAGAAAAAGGAGATTTTAAAGTAAATGGGCACAGGCTCAAATTATACTTTGGGGGGGAAATACATAACTTGAAGGAGGTTTTACACCTCCAAGGATAGGGAAATTTGGCCTGACCATCCAACTAATACGACGTTAAAGAAGTGTTGGGTGGGAGACAACCCACCGTTTTATTCGTTTTTTAATTTTTATGTCTTTAATTTTTGTGTTTTTGGTTTATGTCATCATTTTGTTTTAGTTTTATCCTTCTATCATTGGTTGGTGGTTTGTTTTCCTTGCATTCATTTGAATTTATAGAGAAAATTTGATTTTGAGGGGTAAATTGAGCATATTCTAGGACACGCCCGTGTCATTGGGCTTGTCATTATTTTTAAGAGACAGTAGCTACAACACGCCCAGTGACACGCCCGTGTCACTGAGCATGTCATTTTGAATGAGAAATAGTAGCTATGGCATGAGCAGGGACACCCCCGTGTCACTGGTCGTGCCTCAAAAAAAAAGAGACCCAACACGCCCAAAGAACATGCCCAGTCTAGTGGACGTGTTGTTTTCTTTGTTGGCACAGTACATGTGACACGCCCATGGCCACGACTGTGTCAATGGGCGTGTCGTTTACTAATTCATCCAGTCCCTATGACATGCCCATGGACACGGTCATGTCCGAGGGTGTGTTGTCTACACTGTCTCGCATTACATAGGGCACGCCCAGTGAGACGGGGGTGCCGACGACTTTATATAAAGACCCGAAGCCATTTTAAATGCAAACTTCAGTTTTCTTTCTTCATTTTCTCTCATTTTCTCTCAAATGTTTTGCACTCCAACCGGCGCATTCACACACCCAATCACTTTAGGAGAGATTCTCACTCCCAGTTTGCATTATTTGCCTGGATTTGCTCAATTTTCATTTGATTCCACATGATTTTCGCACTTTTCAGGTACGAACTCTCACTTTTGCGATTTTTGTGGATTTTGTTCATTTTTCTTTCATTTTTCTTATGGATTCTTTGTATTATCTTTTATTTTCGTTAGAATTGATAAATTTATGCTGCGTTTGCTTTATTTTGCTTCATTTTGATTTATCATGATTTTGCGGCGATTGATTAATTTTGATTTTATTTTTATTTTAATTCTGTTTTGATTCGGCGTTTGATTTATTTTGATTTAGTTTGTGTTTGAATTATAAATTGCTTGATTTGCTTGTTGGGTTATGGTAAATCGCTATTGTTGGAATTGTTGTCATTCAAATTGGTTTGTCGATTTTGTTGGTTCAGTGTGCGTTGATATAGATTGCTTAAACTTGTTTTAAATTGGCTGTTGGCATCAATTTTGTTGGGATATACATTATGATTCATCGTTATAATGCCGGTATTTCGGTAACTTTATGCCGGTCTTTTGTTGGTGCTTTGTATCGTGCTATATTTTTGTTGTTATTGAGGAATTCTTATTTGTTTTGCAAACAATGGGCCCTCGCAAACAATCATCCTCCCAACTACTCACCAAACATGCATAAGGGGAAGGCAGTTTAAGCCAACCCGCTACACGACCAACTTCTAAGTTCATGGCAAACCACAAATGCCTTAGATTCTCGAATGCCGAGGAAAGAAGGCGATTTAAACTTTTCGGCAACAAGGATTGGTCCCTACCTTGTGTTTTGGATTGGGACGCTATGGAACTGGCCAATATTGCGACAGATATTCGGGAACTAGTCAACCAACCAGGATGGGACCAACTGTTCTCCATCAATGAGCCTTCCTACAGAGAGCTAACATTGGAATTCCACTACAACTTTCAGTTCCAAAAGACGAAGGTTTCAATCACTGAGCCAACAATTAAATTTAGACTGGGAGGACTGAGATTCCATATGAGCAATAATGACCTTGGGGTGCATCTCGGATTTGGAGGACCTTTGCACCCACTACAGATAAATATCAGCCCAAGGTTTCTAAGGCATCCAACTTTGAGTCCTTCCCCTGCCAAGTGGTGCACAACCTGTTAGTTCACACTCTTACAGCTCGGCTGAGCAGTACAGGGGCGGTAAGCCTGAGAGATTTATTTTTCTTGCACTGCATGGTACAGAAGACCCAGTGTAATGTCGTGCACGCCATCACACACTTCTTTTACGAGCAGTCTAAAAAGGGAGCATCAAGTAATTTGCATGGTGGCATGTATGTCACACGACTCGCTCATCGCTTGGGTGTGTTAGATGGCTGCCTACCTATAACAGTGGATGGTTTGCCCAAACTGTTGGGTGTGGACACATTGAAAAGATTGAACCGGGAGAAGGTAGCTGGGCTGCAGGTACCTCCTATGGATTCAGATATACCAGAGGAAACCCCTTATGCTCCTCCTTCGGATGTACCACCACCTCTATAGATAGATTTTCTAGGCTTGTCCACTGTCGCTGGGCCTTTAACCACTACCGCTGGGTCTTTAACCACTGCCACTGGGTCTTCTTCCACTGCCACACCTTCTTCTTCTACTGGACCATCTTTTGTCTAGACCCCTACATTTTGAGATTGGCGCCAGTCAGTTAATGTTGAATGGGATGATGACAGGAAGCCCACAGATTTCAAGCATCAGATTTGTATGATTGAAGGGAAGATAGGGAATATCGAGTTGAATCAGAATAAGATCTTAACTCAGCAGGACCAGATGGAGAAGTTCATGCTTAAACAGACTACTTCTTTCAATGCCCAGCTGGATCATGAGATCTTGACAAGGCAATGGCTGGAACAGTCCATGTTAGAGTTCTGGAGGTATCAAGGGTTTCACCCTTCACAACCACCGCCTCCACCATACCAGCCCCCTGCCCCTGCACCTGCACTTGCACCTCTGGTTGATGTATGCGATGATGAGACCAGCGGTGACGATTCCAACGATGCGCTGATTTTTTACTAGCCCACATTTTATTTACTGTTCTTTTTATTTTTCTTTTAATTTTATTCCTGTTAGATAATTGCAATTTTCTTTACGAGCTGTTTCATTTGTTTGTTTATTTTATTTATTTGTCTTAACCTTGTTTATGCATTTTAGTTTTTTTTGTTGTTTTGAAGCAAATTCGCCTTCATCATACTCTTGGCATCGTACGCATATTTGTCCAATCATGGACATGGAAGGGCAGTTTTTCTCTCTCTTCGTTATTTCTTGTTTTGCACACACATTGAGGACAATGTGCGTCTTAAGTGTGGGGGAGAGGTATACGTTCTTGATTGAGTTTCTATTATTTATTCTTTCCATTTGATTCATTTGTCTCATTTAAATTCTGAAAATTGTTTTTGGATTTAAGTAAATTAGATTGCTATAATAGTATGAATTGAAATGGTTCCCCTTTATATGTTAAATTAATTTGTGATTTTCTAAATGACAATTTCTTGTTGAGGTTAACTTGGCTATTTTGATCATTTGCTGAGGATCGACTGTAATAGCTATAATTAGGTAGTGGATTGATGGAAATTGGACACATCTGAAGTTTAAAACCTTAGTTACACTTTTAAGCATACTGTAATTCCTTAGATTCTTGAATCGGACTTAGTATGACCCTTAAGTTCCTCACCCTTGAACAATTATAAAAATAAAATAAATAAATAAATAAATAAATAAATAATACTAATAAAAGGAGCTTTAAAAATTTATCCCTATTTCACTGATTTTTACTCTCAAATTAAAGCAAATGAGTTGGAATCATGAATAGTGCTAGTAGCCATTTGAACGGTGATTCTAGCAGAGTAACCGAGGGTCGACATCACAAATGTTTACCTTCGTGTCAAAAGGATAGTATCAGTTCAAACAAGCCGGACTCCTTAAAATGTAAATATATGTGTATATACAGTTAAAAAAAACATAAAAAGGGTTAAAGAACTTAAGAGAAAAATTACATTTTTGTACTTTGTTCATGACTTTTGGATTTTCTGGAATTTATGCTCAATCTTTTAACTCTGGACTTTTAGGCTTTAGGTTTGTGAAATTTTTGTTTTGAAACTTCTTGATTCAGTTGTTATGATTGTGAATTAGTTTTTGGTTGAGAATGTCGAGTTTTCTGATTCCAGTATTGTCAAACTTTTCTTTTCTTTTTGAATATAGAGGGGTCCATCATTTCTGCTTATTATAATGATTTAGTTTGCTTGAGGACAAGCAAAAACTCAAGTGTGGGGAAATTTGATAAGTGCACAATTGATGATATTTTACCCCTATTTCTTAATATGATTATTATCCAATTGAGTTTAATTTGTTTGGTCAAGTGCTTTTTAGGGTTAATTTCAGGAATTCTCTGTATTTTGACGCTTATGGTCATTTCAGAGGAATTATGGATGAAAGTAGAGGAAAAGAGAAAAATTTTTCAAGTGACACGCCTATGGATATGGGCGTGTCAATGGACGTGCCCTTGATACTGCCATACAGAAGTATTGACATGACAAGTGACATAGGCGTGTCATCGAGCGTGCCTATTGCAATGATTCACAGTGGCTGTGACATGCCCAGTGACATGGGTGTGTCACTGGATGTGCCTTATATTCAAAATCCCAGTGGCAATGACACGCCCAGTGACATGGGCATGTCACTGGGCGTGTCAAGTGAAAATATCTGCACTATAAAAGCTAAGCTGAAGCATGAATTAGAGATCCGATTTTCATATTTTTATAACCTAGAGCCGACTTCTAGAGTGAAAGAGAGTGTTTTGGAGCTGAGATTGAAGGTGAAGACATATCCTAAACAAGATCTAAACTAAGATTCAAGGATTCAAGTGAAGAAATACAAATTATTCACCATGAATTGTTTGGATTCTTTTTCTTATTTCTCTTGTTATGGTTTTCTGGTTTTGAGCATGAACTAACTCATTCTCTATCTAGATTTTGATGAACCCTAGCTTTATTGTATGGATTGAATAATTTTATTTAATTAAATCATTTGATTGAGTTGTTTTATTCTTATGATGCTTAATAGTTTATTTCCAATTGATAATAGCATGCTTATTGATTGGTTGCAATTTTCATATTATTGACTTGAAAAAGCTTGATATGAATTGAATACTCATAAGGATTGAGGATTGATTGGAATGCTAGAGATAGACTTACAAGATCCTTTGGTTTATGATTCCTTATTCTTAATGCAAGATCTACTTAATTATGTTTGAGGAGAGATTTCAGCATTCTACTTAGTGATTAGGGATTAATTCACTTGAGAAAGGTTTTAGTCCAATTTAGAGGAATGCCAATTCAACTCTATTATTTGGTTTAATTGAATTGATTTTCATAAATATATTTATGGCTAGGGAGATTCAATATCTGGGTAGTATTTTCATCATCAATCCTTTTTACACAACACTCAACCTCTCTCTATTTTTAGTTATTAAGTTAATTATCTTTAATTACAAAACTTCAAAAAACTATTGATTTGCTAAGCAACAGTTAAAATTTGCACTAGTACTTGGCCTTGTCCCCAGTGGAACGATAACTCACTCACTACTTTATTACTTGAGCGACCCGTGCACTTGCGGTATTGCAATAGCATAGTTGGTGCCGTCAATGATCAAACAGTGGACCCCAAGGTCTTGAACATGATGAAGAACATGAGCTACCTTCCCAGTGCTGGTCTTGGAAAGGGCAAGGCCGGTGTGAAAGCTTCCAGATTTCAAGACTCAAACTTCAAAGAAAGGTTGGGGCATGAAGAAGCCAGCAAAGATGTTCAGCGAAAAAAGAATGAGAAGATGAGCTTCCCACCACTTGAAGAGATTTTTGTCAAAACTCCAGACATGGGTCCACTCCATGGAAAGCCCGAGCCAATCATGTTCATGGGAAAGTTGATCCTGGATTTTGAGATTTTTGCTGATGTTGCCAAACTAGTGGAACAAGTGAAGAAAGATCTCACCCTGCCAGCCAACAAAGAGCCCAATCCTGAAGGAAAGAAGGAAGTTGTCCTTAAAGCCGAGAAGACTCAAGAGGAGATTGCTGCTCTAGTTGAAGAAAAGGTTGAAGATGTTCTGCTTTATGATTTTGAGAATAATGATTTTGATTTTAATTTGTTTGCTTTGTATAAGGATGATGATGTTTTCTTTTCTAAAATGAATGCAATAAAGTTTTATTTTACTTGTGTGATGTTTTTCTTGATGGTTGCATAATTCAAATAGTGGTTACATGAGCATCTTTAATATTAACTTTGTCGATACACAATCATTAAATTTGGGAACAACCAAAAATCCTAAAAATATTAGTATAGCATCTGACCTTACTCTTGATGAGAGAGAGAGATTTGAAAAAATATTTAAAAAATATGAAGAGGTTTTTTCTTTGTCTTATAAGAATATGTCTAGAATAGATTGAGACATAGCCGAGCATCTGATTCCTACATACACTCACATGAAACCTATCAAACGAAATCTTAGGTGGTTAAGATTGGAATGGGCTGAATTGGTTAAAGAAGAGGTCACTAAGCAAATACAAGTAAAGCTCCTTGAAGTGATAGATTATCCAAATTGGTTAGCCAATATAGTACCAATGCCAAAGAATGATGAAAGAATTAAGGTCTGTGTGGACTATAGAGACTTGAACAAGGCTTCCCCTAAAGATGATTTTCCTTTACACCATATAGATGTCCTTATTGATAGTGCAGCTTCTAGCGGGCTACACTCAGTTGTAGATGGATTTTTTGGATACAACCAAGTGTTAATGGCCCAAGAGGATAAAGCTAAAACTACCTTCATTACTACATGGGGTGTGTTTTGTTATAGGGTGATGTCGTTTGGGTTAAAGAATGCTTGAGCAACCTATCAAAGGATGGCCACCACCTTGTGTCATGATATGATGCATAAAGAAGTAGAAGTCGGATATGTTTCATACACCACCTTGTTATAGGGTGTATGTTGATGATATGATGGTGAAGTCGGATACAAGGGAAAAACACTTCCAAAACTTAGAATTATTCTTTGAGAGGGCAGTGAAGTATAAGCTAAGGTTAAACATGAAGAAATGCATGTTTGGGGTTACCTCAGGCAAGTTGTTGGGACATGTGATCAGTCCAAATGGCATTGAGATTGACCCTGACAAGGTTAAGCCAATCAGGGATATGCCAGCCCCTAAAACGGAGAGAGAAGTTTAATGGTTTATTGGCAGGTTGCAGTACATTAGCAGGTTTATAGCAAAGCTCACCATGATCTATGAACCTATCTTCAAATTGCTTAAAAAGAATCAGCCATTCAAAGTGGAATGAAGAGTGTCAAAAGGCCTTTGAGTGTATAAAGGAGTACCTACTGAATTCACCTATTTTGAAACCACCTAAACCTGGTAAACCCTTGTTACTATACTTAGCGGTAGAAGAAGAGTCAATAGGAGCATGCTAGCCCAAGCAGATGAGTCGGGGGTTGAGCATGCAGTCTACTATTTGAGTAGAAAGCTCCTACCTTATGAAATTAAGTATAGTATCATTGAAAAGACCTGTATAGCTATAGTTTGGTCTTCTAAAAAGTTGCGATCTCTTTGATCCGGTGAAGTACTTAAGGGAGACAATCTCTTTGATCGGGAAATATGGTCGATGGTTGATAATTTTAGAAGAGTTTTAGATTGAGTATGTAACTAGGAAAATAATCAAAGTAGATCGGTGGCAGAATTCCTAGCCCAGCAACCATTGATGGATAGTGAAGAGGTAGTCTTGGAATTTCCTGATGAGCATTTAGAGGCCATAGAAATACAAGGATGGAAGATGTATTTCATTGGAGTAGTGAATAGGAAAGGAGCAGGATTAGGAGTCATACTAGAATCACCCGAAAGGGAGCTTATCCCTTTAGCTAAGAAGTTTAAGTTCAGGGCAACCAATAATATGGTGGAGTATAAAGCATGTATTTTTGGTTTGGAAACCCTGATGATTATGAAGGTGGATAAGGTACAAGTCTTTGGTGATTCATTGCTAGTAGTATTCCAAGTAAATGAAGAGTGGGAGTTAAAAGAAGAGAAGCTAAAACCATACCACCATTACTTAACCATGACGAAGAAGAATTTTAAGGAGTAAAGGTTTATACACCTACCCAGAAAAGAAAACCAGATGACTGATGCCCTAGCCACATTGGATTCGATATGGGAAAATCTTCTCAACTTATTTCTTAAGCCTCTGGTTTTGACCGGTTCATCAACTCCTTGCTATGAATATGAGATAATCATGGAAATTGATACAGACCATGATGCGTGGTATGACACCATAAGGCAATTTTTGGAGACTAAGGAATACCCATTGGGGGCAATAAGGGAAGAAAGAAGAGCCATAAGGCTATGGCCTTTACAATACATCACCTTTCATGGAGAGTTATATCAAAGATGGCCTGATGGGGTGCACTTGAGATGCTTGAGGAAGCCTGAAGTTGATCACATTATGTCAAAATACACACAGGAAGTTGTGGTCCACACACGAGTGGCTTAGCCCTAGTTAAAAAGATAATTCGATAGGGCTACTATTGGTTGACCATGGAGAGAGATTGCATTGAGTTTGTGAAGAAGTGCAAGCAATGTCAGATGTATGGTAATTTGAATCACATGTCTCCTGAAGAATTACATTCTATGTCTTCACCCTGGCCCTTTGCAACTTGGGAGATTGACATTATAGGAGAGATACATCCGACAACTTCAAATGGTCACCATTTTATTATAGTAGCAGTGGATTATTTTTCAAAGTGGGTCAAAGCTGAATCTTTCAACAAGCTGGGGGCAAGGCAAATGGCTAGATTTATTGAAAAGAATCTCATCTACTGGTATGGGGTCCCGCACAGTGTGATATCGAACAATGGGATACAGTTTCAAGGAGCAGTTAGGGATTTATTCTCAAAGTACCAAATCCATCATCACCGATCTTCCCCTTATAGACCAAAGGCTAATGGTGCAGTAAAAGCAACAAATAAGACAATTAAGCAGATCTTGTCCAAGATGACCAAGACGTACAGGGATTGGTCAGAGATGATTTCTTTTACTTTGTGGGGATACAAAATAAGTGTGCTAACGCAGACTGGAATGACACCGTTCTCCTTGGTTTATGGGATGGAAGCAGTGTTGCTAATTGAGATAGAGATCAAGTCATTGAGAGTGGTCCTGGAATCTGAACTGCTTGAGACGGAGTGGGTAGTAAGCAGATAGCTTTACTAGAAGAGAGGAGGTTGAAAGAACTATATCATCATCAGCTGTATCGAAGGAAGATAGCTTAGGCCTACAATAAAAGGGTTAAGATCAGAAAGTTCAGAGTTGGTGACTTAGTGTTGAAGCAGTGTAAACCTAATGTCTCAGATCTAAGATGAAAATTTAGGCCTAGTTAGGAAGGACCATATGTTATGAAACAAGTAATGAGAAAGGGTGTAGTCAAGTTATCAGATATGGACGAGAAAGAGTTTAGTGAGTCGGTGAACATAGGCAGGTTGAAGAGGTTTTATGTATAAAAAAAGAAAAAAAAAAGAGTTTGCTAGGTTGAAAACCCAAAAGGGAGGCCTAGGCAAAAGTTAGAGCGGTCCGCTAGTTTCGAAAACCCGAAAGGGCGGGCTAGGCAACAATTAGAGCTAAGCGAGAGAAAATTTTCAATTAGAAAACTTTAAAAGGCTAGTTGGCAATAGGATTGATCTTGTGTATGCTAGCTTTATGTTTGGTTGTTCACCAATTTAATAAAACAGAGCTAATATTAAAATTGTTCTATGTGCACTATTTTAAGTATTTGACAAAATATGGATAAAACAAATAACACAATAGTGAAAGGTGATGACAAATTATAAAAGGAAAAGAAACATCTCTTATTATTGTTTTCATTACTTTTATATCCTAACAATATTCTTTCTAAAGAAATTAACAAATATAAAATCTATGGCAGATGATAAGTGCAGCGTGCAAGCCAGCTTTGCTTCAGCCGATCCAAGAAGGCTTTAGTCAGACAAGGCATATCCAAGTCAGGAGTAAACTTAGAAACTCAAGGCTCGGCTCCATACTAACGGCCAAGTTGGCGAGGATCATAGCAAGTACCTCAATGAAGAGCAGCAAGGGAAACATACATTAAATATGTCCAAACAGTGATACAAGAAATCTTCCACTAAGGTACTAACCAACGGAAGTTGACTGCAGCACGTGAGCATATTCAGTTAACCCAGTCGGCATATGAAGAAGCAGGATGAAGTAGTTTCCTAGTAGAATGATGACACAATAGATATCTTGTAACACCCCCATACCCTATATAAATACTATACATATACCGGGTATACATACAGTACGTATATAAAGTATAAGAATGTCACTTTTAGTTACAATTTAAAAACCTTTAGCTGAGTTCAAACAATATTACAATAATTTAAAGAACATTTACAAAATCATTATACTTTTAATGATCTTACATATATATAATGATCTTAACTTTACCAAAACTTCATTTATACGTATGAATACATTCTTGTCAGAAATACAACATAATTAAATTATACATGTATGCATAACCTTCTAGTTGGTCTCGACATACTCTTACTCTTCTCGTGGCATAACGATTGACTTCAAATCTACCACCTACTCACCTGCGCGATTACACAACCGCGCTAAGCCCGAGAGCTTAGTAGTACAGATAAATAATATAAACATACATTACAGAAATTCAAACATATATATATTAACTTCATGTATCATTAGTTTCTTATCATGTTTTCCCTTTTCAATTACACCTTTCATATATCTCTACTAATCTCATATATTATATACATATATACATATCATTAACACCAACCACAATCCCATAACTAATACTCACAATGTCTACATCAATACACATATTACATGTCATACCATATTTTCAGAATCTCATCTTTCAACTTAGCTTCTCAAGCCATATTTCATAACATTACATGTCCTTATTTTATTCAATTACTTCATTATTCACAATTCACCATTCGTGAATCACATTTCCAACAAAGGCAAGCATGAGTCTCATTATTCATCCATTTCACATTTCATAAATCACATTTAAACAAAGACAAGCATGGGCCCAAAGACTCTAATATGCCATTCAACTTTCAGAGTTAATGTTTTGGTTTAATTATCTCATTTATCATTATCATTATTCCAACTAGGCTTCAAGGATTTAGGTTCAACCAAGCTTCAAGGGGAACAAAGCATGCTAAGTATCAACCCAACTTGGCTTCAAGAACCAAACCCAACTTAGCTTCAAGGGTTGTAACATCTCAATTAGGCTTCAAGGACTAGACCCAACCAAGCTTCAAGGGGAGTTAAGCATGCTAAACTTCAACCCAACTTGGCTTCAAGGATTTAGCCCAACCTAACTTCAAGAGATTGTTACTATTAGGCATGCCACCAACAACAAAACTTTGAAAATGAATAACATATTAGACACACAATTCATTCATTAATTCATTATCAATTTCATTCTCATTTTCTCATCATCATTTAGGCATCCATGCCTCATTTATCTCATTTGCATCATTATAGCCAACAACAATGGCTTCACATCTCATCAATAGAGTATACATACTCAATTGTATTGGACATCATCATTTAAATAACCATGCCTCATTCATTTCATTTGTATCATTATAGCCAACAACAATGGCATTACATCTCATTAGGCTCAAATCATATAAAAGCAATTCATCATTCAAGTATTCATCATAAGGCATTACACATACCTTTTTAAATATCATCATATCTTTTACATTTCATATTTCATCATTAACATATATACATAGCATTATTCATATGCATCATCAATGTAATAGGTTATTTAACACATTTATAACCAAATGTGTTAAGGTCCAAAGACATAAAAATATATGCAATCAAATAGGGTTTGTACTTACCTCATGAGCAATCACACCACACCAAACTCACCTTCCAATAATCTTCCACACTTGGATTAGGGCAACCCAATCTCTTCAAAACCTAATCAAAAAGTGATCATACACACTCACTCAGAGATACACATGAGATAATATAGATACGAACCAACTAGGGCAAACTCTACACATGACACGCTCAACAACACGAGCGTGTCCCTGATCGTGCCCTAAACCAACAACACAGAAGCTTTGACACGCTTAGTAACACGGGTGTGTCGATGGACGTGTCACTCATTCTGCCTCACAGAAACATTGACATGCCCAACAACACGAGCGTGTTCATGGTCGTGTCAATTACTTTTTCTCACAGTAGCTATAACACGCTCAGTAACATGGCCGTGTTAATGGTCGTGTCACAAACGTCAAACTCAGTATCGTTGACATGCCCAACAACATGGCCGTGTCACTGGCCGTGTCAGGCAAAAATCATGCATTTCGAACTCTCATCCATGTAAACACAAAAACTTCAAAACCCATACTACATATCCCTTAATCAACATCTTAGTTATATTCATCAATTACCTATCAATTTAACACTTATATAACTTCAATATATCATAATAATAATCATTATATACATCACCATGTATCAACTACTCAATTCCCCAATTCATTTATTTGAAACCCTTACTAAACAATCTCAACAATCCATCATCATCCTCACAAATAACCATATTATCATCATCTAAATACCAATTCCACACACACACACATATATATATATATATATTTCAATCTTTCACTATCATCATCTTCACACACTAACCATATCAAATACAAACTCAATCAATAGAAATCCACACAAGGGAATGAACACTTACTTGAATATTTTGCCAAATCTTCAATCTCCACCTTCAATTCTCTTAAAGCCCTTAAGAATTTGATGTATAAACCAACCAAAATCACATCTTTCTCTCTCTCTCTCTCTCTCTCTCTCTCTCTCTCATTGAAGAAGAAGAAGAAGAAGAAGGAAAGAAGATCTTTTCTTCTTTTTCTCATACTTATCATATATATATGTATAAAATAATAATAATAAAATAAATATTACAAAAATCCTCTATCACATATTTTTCCCTTTTGACTTTCCTTTCTTTTTTTTTCTTTTATTATTATTATTATTATTATTATTTAATTATATAAATTTACTTTTCCTACACCATTTTATACATCATGTATATGTGATGTATATGTTGGTATATGTATATCTCTTATATATTGTATTTATATTTTTTTCCATATTTTCCAAATACCATATATACATATCATCCCTCATATACATCTATTACTTATAATATTTCCTTACATATTTACCAACATATCTTCTCACAACTACTATTCCAATATACATCAAAATTGGGGTGCTAATTAATTCATTTCTCTTCTTTTGACTTTCATTAATTAAACTTGTATATGTTGTACATATTCCCATAGATACAACATATACACTCTTCTTCACTTCTTTTCCCTTTCCATCAAACATACACATTAAATCCATATACAACAATAATTATTCCAAACTTTTAGGGTGTACTTTGGGATATTACATATCTAGCGAAATCCATGGATAGAGTGTCTAGCAAGCAAAGACACTCTTGAAGCCAAATATGTGAGCACAAGAAAAGAATTAAAAAAAAAGCTTGTTAGGTCAAAAATTTGCAAGGACGGCCTAAGTAAAAAATAGGGCGGTTCGCTAGCTCTGAAAACCCGCAAGGGAGGTCTAGGAAAAAAAATAGAACCACCATATATAAAAAAAAGGGTCTGCTAAGTTGAAAACTCACGAGGGCGGCTTAGACAAAATTAGGACAGCTCGCTAGTTCTAAAAAACTGCAAGGGCGGACTTGGCAAAAATTAGAGCAATACAATAAATAAATAAATAAATAAAGCCTAAATTGAAAACCTAAAAGGTCAGTTTAGGTAGTTACCTGAAGCAGCAAAGGACTCCCGGCTAATCTCTTCGGAGAATCTAATTTAAATTGGTCCAATCCAACTAAAGTCTCGACTAAGATCACAGGTATCGGCGATAAGCCTCCTTCCATTTGGTCTATGATATCCAATACTCGTGGATTGATATCACCATTGGGAAAAACATGCAAGAATTTTCCAAGGAAGCATAGACAAAGCATACGTCCTCATGCCTTGATAGGAGCCAAATGAGAAATGCAAAAGTCAATCAAGGGACCAAGCAGAATTTTCTCACCTTTCGTCAACTGTAGAACTTCGAGCTTTGAAAGTTGAAACAACATTTGCATCTTTTGTTGAGTTTTGGAAGTCAATATGGGTAATGCCATTGGTTGATTGCTTGCATATCTAAGGATGACCTCAAATTCTTCATTCATGGGACATATCTCAAATTTATTTATCTTGAATGTCCTAGAATTCACATCCCAAAAGGAAACCATGGCATGTAGAAAAGAATAGTCCAATTTAATATTTTGAAAGCACTTCAAAGTATTAATTTGAGAACAAGATATTTTCTCCCAATGAATAGCTTTCATGGCTTTAAATAAACCCTTGATTTTTTTCAAATTGAGTTCAGTCATTGTTAAAGTTTAAAGAAAAATTGATAAAAGGAATTTTTGGTGCTGTAGTAAAATTCATGGAGGATTTTCTTTTGGCTTCTGTTGGAATTATAACATGCAAGAAGACTTATATAAAGATTTTCTAAACTGAAGTTGATAAGGAACGTGCAAAACCAAGTCACATAAGGAGAAGATTTACATTGAAACGGTTGAGGGATTGTTGTGCTCCCATTGGCTTTTGGTTTTCGCAAAACAGTGCCAATTTCGGACTCTGAATTGAAAAAAAAATGCTTTTGCGTTGACTGTAATAATAATAATAATAAACAAAAAATAAATAAAAAATTGAAAGTCAAAAGTTACAGTAAAAGTAAAAGTCACTATTATCATTATTTATTTATTTATTATTATTATTAATTATACAATACTTTATTGATTTATTATTGTTTTTATTAATGATAATAATAATACAATACTTTCTTAATTAATACAATGATAGATCACTAAGAAGGAGGAGGCATATCATTCATTTGGAATTCGTTCAGTGGAAAGTACTTAAGTCCCTATTCTCTTGAAATTCACACTTTCAGCCGTCATCATTTGAATCAGATGAAAGGATCTCATGATCATCAGTTTGGGGCCTTCTAGAAGATGAAGCATCAAGATCTCTCATTCCCTGGAACCGGTAGTCTCAAAAGTTTTGCTCTGATTGATAATATAATCATTTGAGAAAGACCACATGTTGGCAGCTAGCATCTAATTCCCCTTGCAATTTCTTGTTTTGCTCCTCAAGCATCTACTGTGAGTTAGAAAAGGAAAGGGTAAGAGCATACATAATCATGCATACATATAGCATAAATCATCATGGAATAGGATAACCTACCCGGTAACTCGAATCAGTGCCTTGCCGATGAGATGGCATTTTCGGTTGGCAAGAAGGAGCAAATGGAAGGGTGGTAGAGGAAGATCCCGCCTCATGACCAATGAGCCGATAACCTACAAAAATAATTAAGACAGTCAAAACAAGTTGAAAAAGAAGCAATTGCAATAACAAAATGATAAAAGTTTACCTGAGAAGTGCTAGCCCTTGAGATGAGAGATGGAACCTCTTCCCTCACTGTCGTACTCCTCTTTATCACTATCCTTATCTTCCTCAGGAATTCCCCAAGCACCAACAGGAGATATGTCAAAGTTCAAGAGTTGTGCTCGAATAAACTGGACATATGTGGACAGAGATAGGTCTCAACATCATAACCATTTTGAACTAACCATCATGCATTCTCCATCATTGATGTAATATTTAAGGAATACGTTGGGCAGTCCATGGGCATTCTCCATCGCTCAGGATCGAGAAACCACTCATACACCCTCTCCCAGAGGAACTAGCCACTGGACAAAGGACCAACGATGATTTGGTGGGTATGCTAGTAAGGTAGTGCGGCATTCATGGAAGCAGTCTAGTTCACCCGTTCTGCAGCATACTACCAAGTCAAATCGACCTACAAGATGACAAAAAAGGCTAGGTAACTCAAGTGGTAGCGCTGGGTATGCACATGGTGAGAGCTGGGAACTGCTACGTGATTGGATAACCAAAGATTTAACCTAGGATACCCGACTCTCTCTCAAAAAAATGTCAGGCACCCTCACAAGATTGTGCTCGTATGCCCATAACTACAATAACAATAAAAATCAAATTCATACAAGTATATGGATGGAATTGACAATGGTGGAAGAGAGTACCTCGACAATCACCATGAAGCCAATAAAAGACTTCTTATTCTTGCAAATCTTGTCTAGACCATGATAGAGACAAGCAAGGCTAGCTTCATCCTAGCCGTAACGTGGTACTAGGTCCATATCAGCAAGGGACCTCAACATCGATAAATGAATGGCAGATTTAATATTGCATAAAATGGCTGACCCAAGCAGATACAACAAAAATCCTTGAGTGTATTGCTCGGCTATTTCTCTACAAACCCATCCATCATAGCTCATCCAATAACTCCGAATCGACTCAATTTTTTATCTTAAAGGGCCCTTTTAGTGACGGTTTCATACCAGTTAATTGTTGAATTTCTTCGTATGTCAAGATATCATTGGTAAGAGTGATCAGAAGGCCATAGAACCAAATACCAGTTATGGTTGTAAAATTGACTGGGCCAATGGTCATCTCCCCCACAGGTAGGTGAAAAGTATGGGTTGTGTCCATCCACTGCTCTGACAATGCTTGAACTACACTCCTGTCTATTGGATGCTCCTCGAATGGCAATTGCAAAATAAAGCTTTCAAAATCGCATTCTTGAACGATCCATTTTGCATGAGAAGGTGCTACGTCAAACCATTACCACGCTGTATAAACACACCCTCCGCCCCAGATAACACAGCGATCATGCTAGCACCGAACTAGGTAGGCCAACATGAGGTAAGTATATCATTTCACTAATATTACTATTTTATAGCTTAACATTATTCATTACTTTCTATTTAAATTTATTTACTTTCATCAATAGGCCATTAGTTAATTTATTTTTCAAAAAACCTAATTTTTTGTCTTAATTAATTTAATAATATATTATTAATAACTCAATTATAAATAAAATAAAAATAATAAAAAATAATAAGTAATAATAATAAAAAAATTAATAAAATTAATTAAAAAATAAAATAAAATAAAATGATGAATACATATTTGTGCTATTAAAATATTAAATTGCAGTGTCATCTCAGTCTTTTGACTCGAACTGCGATGAAGTGGCATTCCAGCTAGTAGATCGACAATTCCATTTTTACGTCGTCTAATAAATTCTGGCAACTCAGCATTGGATCGGGGCCCAGATCTCGAAGCATGTACTCTCCATTTTTTTTCATTCAACCCTCTGCTTGCTCACTCAAATGAAATATACATAAGCATAAATTTATTATCAGAATTTGAAGTATATGAAAAATAATGGAAACAGATGCACTTTATATAGCCAAATGGATGAAAGAAAAAACAAAAATAAATAGTAAATCCGTGAAAAAAAAATCAATATCACTGTTAGTGAATGGTTATGAATGGTGTTCAAATAGTATTTAAATAATAAATTCAATTATTCAATTCAATTATTCAGCTATTTGCATGTCTAAAATTATTTTTTCACTTTTAAAATATTTTTCCACCCAGGGGGCAAGAGAGTATAGGTATGGTAAAAAATAACTAATTTTTTTATTAATTTTTTATTAATATCCTACTAACTATATTTATTTATTTTTTTTCAGAGAACCTAAATTATTTTTTAGTTTCGAACTCACCTCGGGTCCAGAACTCAAATTATTTTTGAGTCTAGAACTCACCTCGGGTCCAGAACCCAAATTATTTTTTAGTCCAGAACTCACCTCGGGTCCAGAACCCAAATTATTTTTTATTTCAGAACTTACCTCGTGTCTAGAACCTAAATTATTTTTTAGTCAAGAACTCACCTCGAGTCCAGAACCCAAATTATTTTTGAGTTCAGAACTCACCTCGGGTCCAGAACCTAAATTATTTTGAGTCCAGAACTCACCTAGGGTCCAAAATCTAAATTATTTTTGAGTTTAGAACTCACCTCGGGTCCAGAACCTAAATTATTTTTTAGTCTAGAACACACCTCAGGTCCAGAATCTAAATTATTTTTCAGTCCAAAACTCACCTAGGGTCCAGAAGTCAAATTAATTTTGAGTCCAGAACTCACCTCAAATCAGAACCCAAATTATTTTTGAGTCCAGAACTCACCTCGGGTCCAGATTCCAAATTATTTTTGAGTCCAGAACTCACATCGGGTCAAGAACTCAAATTATTTTTTAGTTCAGAATTTACCTCAGGTTAATAACTCAAATTATTTTTTACTCCTGAACTCACCTTGGGTCCAAAACTCAAATTATTTTTGAGTCTAGAACTCACCTAGGGTTCATAACCCAAATTATTTTTGAGTCCAGAACTCACCTCGGGTCCAGAATCTAAATTATTTTTGAGCCTAAAACTCACCTCGGGTCTAGAACCCAAATTATTTTTGAGTCCAGAACTTAGCTTTGGTCTAGAATCCAAATTATTTTTGAGTCCAAAACTGACCTCGGGTCCAGACCCAAATTATTTTTGAATCTAGAACTCAGATCGGGATCATAACCAAAATTATTTTTGAGTTCAGAACTCATCTCGGGTCTAGAACCCAAATTATTTTTTAGTCTAGAACTCACCTCGGGTCCAGAATTTAAATTATTTTTTAGTTCAGAACTCACCTCAAGTCGAGAATCAAAATTATTTTTGAGTTCAGAACTCACCTCGTGCCCAGAACCCAAATTATTTTTGAGTCCAGAACTCACCTCAGGTCCAGAAACGAAATTATTTTTGAGTCCAGAACTCAAATTATTTTTTAGTCCAGAACTCATTTCGGGTCTAGAACCCAAATTATTTTTATGCCAGAAATCAAACCAACCTCGAGTATGGAGTCTAGTCTAACTCTAAATCTGATAAAAAATCATATTGCTTTTCACGCTCTGTTGCTATAGTCTCAGATAGTTCAAGCAGGGGGCAAATTATAGACCCTTATTTTTTGACCAAGTCCAATCCAAAGATTTTAATATAGTCCCAAAAATAATTTTTGTAGTATTTATTTAAATTTTATTTTTTATTTTTTATTTTATTATTTATTTTAATAACATTTATTTTATAATATTTATTATTTGTTTTTTATAAATAGTATTTATTATAATAAAATAATATTTATTATTTATTATTTCATGTAATTAATAATAAATATTTTAAATATAATGTTTATTTTTAATAAGAAAAATAAAATATATATATGCATATAAAAAATAAAAAATAAAATCGGACGGTCAAATTGGTGCACGCCGCGCGGCACGGCAGAATTGGCCTGCCGCAGGCCAAGCCTACGGCAAATTGAGGATCCTCGCCCAGCGCTGCAATGCTTGCAAGTGATTCACGTGAAGTTGTTGGGCCTCGTCTCACCAATCCTTGCAAACGATTCACGTGAAGCAGCAGGCCTCGTCTTGCCAATCCTCACCAGCCCGCAACAATCCTCACAGGCCCAGTAGCGCGCCTCGCCAGACCGCACAGTTTTTCGACCATCTTATTTTACTCGGTTTTAAAATTTTGTTTTCTAAATAATTTTATTTCCTTAACCAATTAGTATTAGGTTTTTATTTTTTCTTATAAATACCACATTAAAATAATTACATAATAGACTTTTGGAGAATTTCTTGAACGGGAGAAATTTTTTTAGAGGCAGAGAGTCTTTTCTTTCTTGGAAGAGGAAGACTCTAAAACTTGGACAATTTTCAACGAAAAGATTTTTAGCAAAAAGACAATAATCAAGGCAGCAAACAAGTGGTGATTGTCTTGGTGATTAGCTACTCCAAAATTTTCACCTAACGATTTTGGTAGAGCCTTCAAACATAGGTATGTTTATCTAACTTTGTTCATCAAAAATCATCTTCATCCATTAGTTATTGATCCATTAAAATTAATAAATTGTAACTTTAAAAACTTATGCAATAATCATGAAAATCAACGGTCAATGTTTTTAATTTCTTTTGAAGACACAGTAGCCTCACCCCTTTTTTTTATATAATCACAGTAGCTATTTAGTTAATTCCAAAACATTAACTATACTTTCATAAAAATCCAAACCATAATTCACTTAAAATCTTAAAACCCTAATTAAATTAATTTTTTCAAAATTCTCACAATAGCTATTATCCTTTCAAAAAATATAATAGTATTAGTTCCTTAAAATCATAAAACCCTAATAAAATCAATTATTCAAAATTCTCACAGTAGCTATTATCTTTTCAAAAAATATAATAGTATTAGTTTCTTAAAATCATAAAACTCTAATTTATTTAATTCCTTTTTTTACTTATTTTTCACAGTAGCAGTAGCTTCATCTAAGCTTTTAAAAATATTATCACATTGACCTAATTTATTTAAACCTTAAACTCCAAACATTATTTTTTACAAATACTAAACCCTAATTTATTTCTCCCCAAAACCCTAAATTGAGACACAAACCTAAACTTGCATCTTTATTTTCTTCATTCAAAATTAAATGAATATTTATTATGTATTTTGATTAGTGATTTATTTATATCTACGATTTATATCTTCGATGAATGATTTATTTATGATGAATGGTTGGTTGATTATTTTTTTTTATTTTCTTTGGTTTCAAAATATTGTAAGAGGTATGTTTTCATGTTTTGGGTACCTCATGTATTGATCATCATGTAATTTAATTTATTTCAAATTTTGGATCAATGTAAAGGATACATTTCCACCAATTGGTGGGTATCCTATTTTACTTTTTTTTGGACATTGGATGATTGTAAAGGCATGTTTTCATCCATGGATGGGTGCCAATATGTTTATTTTATTTGAACATTCTTGCAATTTTAATAAAGTATTTGTTTATTCTTACTATTACATGTATTATGGATAATGTCATTATATTTAAGAATTTTATAATATTAAGACTTGAAAAGGAGGTCGGTTCCAATGAACCAAGCATTGTGGGGGTGATGGGTCATTCTCACCTTCCCTACATGTACCCAACTTTTCGATCCCATTTGGGATTTGGGGATTCCGTAGGAATTGAGTCATCCACCCCTTTCTTTTTCCCGGCCCATCAGAGTGGCGACTCCATTTTCTACCGGTTTAGGCCCGTGTTCTCTAAGACCCTGAGCCTAATAGTGCCGAAGTCGCCAGAACCATTCCACACGGGAGTCGGGGCAAAAATTCCAGCTCACAGTTAAGCCTAATTTAATGCTAATCTATCTAATTTATTAAAAATTTGTACTTACGTTAGAAAGCATTCAAAAGCAAGCTACAAAACTCCATCAACCTTCTCTTCCAAGTTGCCCTTTAACACTAGGGTTAGGCAAAATACCTTTCCTTAATGCCTATACCAAATGTGATAAAAAAACATTTAATATCATATTTAAGGCATTTTCAACCTTAAACCTTAATTAAATATCACTCTAATCAAAACCCCAAAATTTAGCCTTACCTCATTTTAACTTTGAAAAAACATTATAGTCCGTTTAAATTTGTGTTTTAAGTTTATTTATATCATTACAAACATATTTTAACGTGTTTAAACCAATTACTTTAATTAAATACATGCTTTAGTACAAAATTCTAAAATGACGTAACCTTCACCATTGAAGTTTCTCCATTCCAACTCAATCCAATTATCAATCCAAGCTTGTTTCCATAACTAATATCATTAAATAACATGTTTTAAATATTAAAATGAAACAATTCACCATTCTTTGAAAATTAACTTTCCAAAACCCTAAATTAACACTACCTCATTCAATTTCTTTCCAAACTTAACCAAATCCAATATTTGATTTTAAAATCCTTGTTCATGCATCGAAATAACACATTTAGAATCAAATTTCACAATTAAAACTCTTGACTTCAAAAATCCAAAAGTCACATAACCCTAAATTCTCTCTCTTCGCCAAACTCAACTTAAATCCAACCATTTCTTCAATCCAACCTTAAAATCATTATTAGTTACTCAAAATAACTTCATTCATGCCCAATTAAGCAATTAAATCATACCTGTTCAAAAGTCCAAAATCAACATAATCTGAATTTCCATGGAAATTCAAAAAAAAAAGAAGTTGAAATCTTACTTTTTTTCAAGTGGAAATCACTAAAACCACCATTTAATCCTTGAAAATCCTTCAATTTTGGAGGCTTGGAAGAAGCAAAACCTTGAGCTTGAACATCAATGGAGTTTGGCCTTGAAGAAGGAAGAAGAAGAAGATGATAAACTTTGAATTTTCTCTTTCCTTCCACTTTCATTTTTAACCTTATATATGTATTATTTTAATAATTTTTAATTATCTAATTAATTATTTATTTATTTAAAAAGAATAATAATTTTCCTCTTCCATAGAAAAATAAATTATTTTTAAATTATTTTTATAAATTTTAATTTCAAAGTATATTTACAATTATGCCACTTGACTTTTTGACTTTTCCATTAAAGAGTTGACTTTTATATATGTTATGTATATTTCATATATATTTCACATATACTCTTCACTTTTCACTTTAAATCATTCAATTTTTCCATCTAAATCAATTATTTAATTTATACAATTTAAATTTAATTTAATTTATTTAATTTTCAAAAATTAGGGACGTTACATGTCGGATGTATCTCCCCTATTATATATGTCGACCCCCCAGGTTGCAAAAGACCAGGATGAAGACATAAAATGTAATTCCTCTGGAGGCAGATGATTCATGTTACCATAAATCTGGCATTTCTAACATCTCTTCACAAAATTAATATAATCTTTTTCCATGGTCAACAATAGTAACCTTGCCAGATTATCTTCTTAACTAGAGCCAAGCCGTTCATATAGGGTCCATAACTTTCTACATGTATTTCTGACATGATCTGCTCAACTTCAGACTTCTTTAAACTTCTTATGCACTCCATCAGGTCATCTTTGATATAGCTCTCCTTTGAAGGTGATGTACTGCAAGGAGCATCACCTTATAGCTCTCCTTTCTACTCTTGTTGCCCCCAACGGGTATTCCTTATTTTGCAAGAATCGTCTTATGGTATCATACCACGTATCATGGTTTGTATTAGTTTTCATGACCATTTCATACTCACAGTAAGGGATTTATGAACTGGTAAAGACTAGAGTTTTAAGGAATAGTTTGATAGGATCCTCCCATATCGAAGCCATGGTGGCTAGGACATCAGCCATCTGGTTTTCTTCCCTTAGTAAGTGTATGAACCTACAATCCTTGAAGTTCTTCTTTACTATGGTCAAGTAGTCATGGTACGACTTTAACTTTTCTTCCTTCAGCTCCCATTCTCCATTTACGTAGGATAGCACTAATAATGAATCACCAAAGTCCTGCACTTTTTCTATCTACATTATCATCAAAGTTTCTAAACTAAAAATGCATGTTTCATTCTCTACCATATTATTGGTTACTTTGAATTTTAACTTCTTAGCTAGAGGAATGAGTTATCCTTTTGCGATTCCAATATCACTCCCAAACCATCTTTTTTCCTATTTACTACTCCATCAAAATACATTCCATCTTTGTACTTCTATGGCCTCTAAATGTTCATCTAGAAATTTTAAAACTAATTCCTCACTGTTCAGTAATGGTTGTTGAGCCAGGAATTCTGCTACTGCTCTACCTTTTATATTTTTCTTAGTTATATACTTGATTTCAAATTCCTCTAGAATTATCAACCACCGGCCATACTTCCCAATCAGTGAGAGTGTCTCTCTTAAATATTTCACTAGATCCATCATTGAGATTGCTTGCACACTATACGACTAAAAGTAATGCCGCAACTTCTTTGATAATAAAACCATAGCTATGCAAGTTTTTTCAATGATATTATACTTAACTTCACAAGGCAGAAGCTTTCTACTTAAATAGTAAATTTCATACTAACTCCTGTTTCATCTGCCTAGGCCAACATTGCCCCTATTGATTCTTCTTCTATTGCTAATTATAGGATCAATGGTCTACCGTGTTTAGGTGGTTTCAAGATAGGTGTATTCAATAAATATTCTTTTATGCACTCGAAGGCCTTCTGACACTCCTCATTCCATACAATATGTTAGTTCTTTCTGAGCAATTTAAAGATAGGTTCTCAAATTGTGGTGAGTTTTGCAATGAACCTACTGATATACTATAATCTTCCAATAAACCCCTGAACTTCCTTCTTTGTTCTAAGGGTTGGCATACCCTTGATTGCCTTAACCTTGTCAGGGTCCATCTCAATGTCATTTGGGCCAATAATATGCCCCAATATTTTACCCGAAGTAACCCTAAATACACATTTCTTTGGGTTTGACCTTAGATTATACTTCGTTGCTCTCTCAAAGAAGATCTCTAAGTTTTGAAAATGTTGTTATCTAGTATCCAACTTTGCCATCATATTATCAACATAAACTTCAACCTCCTTATGCATTATGTCATGAAACAAGGTGGTGGCCATCTTTTAGTAGGTTGCTCTAGCATTCTTTAATAAAAAAACAACATCACCGTATAACAAAATATACCCCATGTAGTGTTAAAGATAGTTTTAGCTTTATCCTCTTGGGCCATTAACACTTGACTGTACACGTAAAATCCATCTAGAAATGAATGTAGCACACTAGAGGTTGCACCATCAATAAGGATATCTACACAAACCCTAATTTTTCCATCTGTCTTTGGCATGGAACTATGTTGCTAACCAGTCAAGATAATATATCACTTCAAGGAATTTTTCTTGTATCTATAGTGGCTTCTTCTTTGATAAACTTTTCCCATTCTGGCCATAGCCATCTAAGTTTTTATTTGACAGACCTCATTTGAGTGTAAGTAGGAATCATATGCTCGACTATATCTTGATCAATTTTAGGCATATCCTTATAAGACCAAGTAAAGATTTCTTCATATTTTTTAAATATTTTTTCAAATCCATCTCTCTCTTTAGGAGTAAGGTTGGATGATATGCTAATGTTTTTAGGATTTTTGGTAGTTCCCAAATTTAATAATTGTGTGTTAACAGAGTTAATGTTAAAAATGCTTATATAATCACTACATAAATGTATGCAACCATTAGGAAAAATATCACACAAGTAAGCAAAATTAGATTTTATTGAATTCATTTTTGAAAAGAAAACATCATCATCCTCATACAGAATAGACAAATCAGAATCAAAGTCAGTGTTTTCATAATCATAAATTACAAGACTTTCAATTTGTTTTTCAATGAGAGAAGCAATTTCCACTAGAGTCTTTTAGATATTCAGGGCATTTCCTTCTTCTCGACTGGGCTATATTCATTATCAACTAGCAAAAAAAGCTTTTCTCTTCCTGTCCAATCAGCTCAACAACATCAGCAATATCTTAAAACTTAGAATTAGCTTCCTTAAAACATAATTGGTTTTGGCATCCCTTCGAGCGGTCCCATATCTGGAGCCTTGATAAATACCTATTCAAGTGGAGGAAAATTCATCTTCTCATTCTTTTTTAGTAGAACACCTCCATTAGCTTCCTTGTATCCCAGCCCTTTCTGGAAACCTAGGACTTGAAATCTAGAAGCTTTATCACACTCGTCTTCCCTTTCCTAAGGCTAGCACCAAGTAGATAATTCATTTTCTTCATTATGGTCAAGACTTTACAGCCCACCATCTCATCATTAGAAATAACAACTTGAAACCCATTGAGAGGCCTCTCAATGATCAGAGTATTCACCACCTCATTGTCTTTAGTCTCCATGACTACTGTCTCAATGCCATTTGGGAACTTGATCTTTTGTTGGAGCATTAAAGGAACTCCACTACGAGGATGAAACCATAGCCGACCCAATAGTAATGCAAAGGTGACAAGTATATCCAAGATTATAAATTCCATCATGTATTTGATAGGGCTAGCCTACACAACGGCTTTAAAAGTTCCCTCAGCTTGCCTCTTAGAAATATTATAAGTCCTAATTGTCACCTTAGTTGAGCTCAGATCCTTTGTTCATATAGCTATCTTTGGCAAGATCTTGAGTGGGCACACATTTATGGCAGATCTATCATCAACCATGGCACATGGAGTTCTTTCTCCTTTGTGATCTCTTCCCTCTTTTGGCAAATCAGCATCTGAAAATGATACCATTCCCACATCAACCTTATTTTTCTTTTGAACATCATCACCCTTCTTTAGTTCCTCAGCCTTTTTTACCCCTATAAAATTAATCAGCTCATCTAATATTGCATAAGTAGAAATCTGCATGCTCACCATAGCTTTGCCATAGTCTCTCAATGCTTCTTGGATATAGCTAGTTAATCCCATGTATTAAGACTAGCTTGAGTCCTTTTCAACTACTTAAGAACAACAACATTTTCCTCTTCTTTCCCTCTTATTTCAGCATCTTTTCCCTTATCGCTTCTACTTTCTTTGGTGGAGGCCTTCCATAAGCTTTATCAGAGTAGGTATTTAGTACTTCATCCTCTTCAGGTTCGGACCAGGTCCACCCTTCTTTCTTGGGTTCTGACTCATTATCACTGTCGGTTGAATCCCAAAATTCATTCACAATGCAAATGGCTACCTCCTCCTTAACCATAGTTGGTTCAATATTGCTAAGCACCTCTTCTTTTTCACTGGCCTCTCCATTTATATATTGGAAAGATGACATAACAAATCTCTCATTTAATCCCCCACCTATCTTAAAGGTCACTGGTAGTGGTACGCTATTAAACATAGGCAAAGGATTGTCCTTTATGCTAGGCTTGTTAGGTTTAGGCAACTTCCCACTATCGGTTAGATTCTGGATCTCATGCCTTAGTTGCAAACATTTATCTATCTCATGCCCTTGTATTTGATGGAATTGGCAGAAAGCCTTGGCATCAAAGTTTGGTGGTAAAGGATTTGGCAAAGGTCGATTAATCAATGACTATAATAACCCTTTCTTCTGCATCTTATTGAAAACCAAGGACAATGGTTTTTCCAACTCTAAAAATTGTCTCCTACTTCCTTGACTAGTTGGATTGACATCTACGACCTTCTGTGCATGAACTTTTGAATCTTAGGCCATGGGGTGCAAAAGGATTTTTTGACCTAACTTAAAAAGGTTTTATATCCAAAAGACCATCTTTGAAAAAAATTTTGAAAATAATTTTGTCTTTTGCACCTTCACTTTGGGCTAAAAAGAGTAAAATTATTTTGGGCTTCAAAGTTATATTGGACTTACATCATAATTAGGTCATATTAGGAAAAAACAAACCAAATGGGTCATAGCTTAAACTAAAACATATTAGCCATACTCAAATAGCAAGCACATTAGGTAAACTTAGAAAAAGTTACTAGGCCAATTACATAGGCTTTAGTCTTTAGGTTGAAAAGCTTAGGCTCCCATAGTAGGTATATACCAAAAGGTGCAAGGCTGCGAGTGATTATGCTATGCTCGATCTGCATGCCTTGAGTGAAAGTATGATATCCCTTATAAAACATAATACAGGTTACACAGGGCATCCTAACTTACGCACACAATGCAATCTAAGTGGTGCAATGAATAATATCATAATAAAATAATATAAAGACCAATGAAATCAACTTCTCTTATCCCTAGTGGAGTCACTACTGTGAGCGGGGATTTTCGTCCCCACTCTAGGTGGAATGGTTCTAGTGATTTTGATACTGTTAGGCTTAGGACCTTAGAGAACACATGTCTAGCCCTAGAGAATTTGGAGTCGCCACCTGGACGGACCGAAAAATTAGAAAGGGTGGATGACTCGTTTCCTAAGGAATCCCCAACCCCTACTAGGTTTAGAAAGTTGGGTATGCATAGGGAAGGTAAGAATGACCCAACACACCTATAGTACCCGATTCATTTGAATCGGCTTCTTTTTCAGGTCCTTACATTATTAAATTCTTACTTATTATAAAATCATCCATATTACTTGCAATTATTTGAAATAATAAATAATCATATTATAAATTCAAAGAAGTCCAAACATATCAACAAAATGGGCAGCCATACAAGATGGAAATATGCCCTTACAACCTATTTAGACGTCCAAAATACAAATAAGAAATAGGACACCTACCAAATGATGAAAATATGCCCTTTACAATGATCCAAAATCCTTAAAATTAATAAAATGAAAAACTAAATAAATAAGGCAACCACATGGTGGAAACATGCCCTTTGCATCTTTGAAATCAAAATAATCACTTATAAATAAACCATTCAATCATTTATCATGAACAAAATAAAAGTAAATCAACTATCATAAGCATACAACAATAAAATAATCAAATTTAGAATTAAACTTAAATTACACATTTATATATGTAATTAAGGTTTATTGATGTAAATTAGGGTTTTTAGGTTTTTATAACATGCAAATTAGGGTTTTACGGTGAAAATTACAGTTTTTGGGATAAAATTAGGGTTTTAGGATTTTGAAAACAATATTAGGCATTTTAGGTAAAAAAAAAAAAGGATTTTAGGGTTTTGAAAGCAAGATTATAGTTTTTAGGTGAAAACTAGGGTTTTTGGGTTTTGAAAACAAGATTAGGTTTTTAGATGAAAACTAGGATTTTTGGGATAAAAACTAGAGTTTTTGGTTTTTGAAAACAATATTAGGGTTTTTAGGTGAAAACTAGGGTTTTTGTGATAAAAATAAGGGTTTTGGGGTTTAAAAACAAGATTAGGATTTTAAGATAAAAATTAGGCTTTTTAGGATTAAAACATTTGAAAACAATATTAGAGTTTTAGAAATAATGTTTAGGGTTTTTGGATATGAATTAAGGTTAGAACATACAACTTAGAGCTAAATCCAATGGTTTAGTTTTTGAGTAATAACAAATTAGATTAAACCATGTTATTTGGGTTTAATGTTTAATGTTTTACTGCTGAAATCAAATTCATAACTTTATGGCCACTAGATGATTGGCTAATGGATGTTGGTTTTAAAAAATTAATGCACAAGGTAATATTGATTTAAAGAATTTAAATTATGACTGTAAATTTAAACAAGCTAAATAACAAAACCAAACCTTCATTTATTGGCTCCACCAAATTGAAAGTAATAAAACAAGCTCTCTGCCTTACTACCTGAATCAACTTTGAGTTTTTGTTGGAGGTTTAATGTAATTCAAGTATAATTGCTTTATTTAGCCCTTGCCCCTTTGATTGTTGTGTGTGTGTTTTGGTTATGTGTTAATTGCTATGTTGTCATTCTTTCTTAATTCTTGCATCCCTCCTTGCTTTTCATTCAAGCTGCATTTATAAACATCATTAGATTAAAGTCTATCCTGAACCCTAACTTATCCAAGCTTAATTAGAATTTCAACCAAACAAAATTTTTATTTTGCCCCCGATTAAGTCCTAAAATAGAAGTCATATTGAATTAAACTGCGTCCAATTCGATATGAACTAAGGCTCATATCGAATTGGACAAGGGGATAATTCAACATGGAATAACACTCATATCGAATTGGTGTTTCTCCAATTTGTTATGAGTATGCTCATATCGAATTGGACAAGCTCTAATTCGATATGACTAATACTCATATCGAGTTAGGGCTTGTCCAATTTAATATGAGCATGTCCATATTGAATTGGACAAGTTCCTATTCGATATGGGATGAAATCACATCGAATTGGAGAGTCCAGTTCGACATGGGCATGGCCCATATCGAATTAAGTCAAACCAAAACAATTTTAACTTTGGATCAAACCTTGTTAGGGCTTTAAAAATTGAACCCACTTATTTTGGTCCTTTTAAAATTGGACCAACCTAATTGAGGGCTTTAAATTAGGTTCACACTTTTAAAGTCGAACCAAATTTGACTTGGCCTCTATTAATTGGGATTGCACTAGCTTAGGGCAAAAATTAATGGTCTACAATACTTATGATTTGACTTAATATCTCATATTCATAATCAGTAAAATGTGATCATCCATCAAACTATATTCTAGTCTTTGATAATTATTTTCCCATCAATAATAATTGACTAGGAATAATTTAGAATATAATTCATATTACTTTAAGGTTTTACTATCAAGTCACATGCTTGATGACATAAAGTTGAGTTATTTATTCATAGAATTTTAATCATATTAAAATAATAAACAGATACATTATAATAAAATTTCTCATTTATTTTATTGAATGTAGTAGTATACATACATTCCATTGGCCTAGGACACAACACTAACAGATACATTGTTAACCAATAGTAACAAATCTTTATGATCTTTCTGGCTAATAGTTCACCATTCATATGAGGACCAGTTTCTCCTCCACAAACTTCTTCCATTATCTACTAAGTTTCTTCCTCTGTATGGCACCTTAAGTGAATGTTATCCCACTAGCAGTAAATCTCTAAATCCTTTTTGGGTTGTAACGAGCATGCACATATTGCTAGACCCATGCTAGATTCCTTATTTCACATGTTGTTAGGTAAATCACTGCTCTAGAGAGAGGGGATCCTTTTTAACCAAACCACTTGTTACCCTTTAATGTAATGGCCTTAGAACCTAACCTTAGGTTTTATGTACCATAATAAATAAGCCTTCTTGCATAGATTCATGAAACATTTTTTCCTTATGCATCCATGTAAATTATACTTAAATCTTTAAAGTTTTGTCTAATGATACACTTTATGATGCCCTACCTTGTACATAAACCTTCTACATGAGCTGCAGAAAAAATTGAACCATCCTATAGTCTCATTCTCCATCACCTCCTCTATATCCTTACCGACGTTTTTAGGCTTAACCTTGTCCTTCATCACGCCCTCCACACCTACATCACTCCCTTTATACACTTTTAGACTTGACCCAACTTCCCTCACCTAACTTATACCATTAGATTAACCATTTTCTTCCCCATTTAACATTCACCCTTCATCCAACACCTTCATTTTATTCCTCACCAGAACATCCATAACTATAAGCCTACCCTTGGCCATTTCCCCTATATACCTACAACTCTACAAAGCTTTAGGACCCTTACCCCACTACCCAAACTTGATTCAACTTTCCTCACCCCCATCCAATTCATCATAAACATTCCCCATTTCATAAAGTTCATCCCTCCACCCTTAAAGCCCCTCAAGCTTAGTTCCTTAACCCTAAGTTTTGTTTTAGGTCTCTAGCCTAGCTACTGTAAGTGCACATAATGTTAACAAGTAATATAAGAGTGAGCGAGTATCGTTCCTATGAGGAAAAGTATTCTAAGTACTAAATAATTAAACTAATTATTATTTGGATAATCAAAAGTTTGAGAATTGATACTAAAATTAACTAAAACTAAGTTTAAATTGGCTTTTTATTTAAATATAATATTTTTGGCATTAGGGTTAAACTATCTCTATTGATTAACCATGGATTTCCTAAATTATCAATTTAATTTTAGTTTTTCCCTTGATTATTGGTTGGATTCTCCTAAATTAAAATCTAGTCTCTCTCAAGTGCTAAATTTAATATTGAACTTCATCTTACATTTACTCTCGTGATCACAAGTAATTTAGTCAATTCATTACAATTATTGAGAATATAATGTCAGCCTCTTAAGTATTTACCTTATCTCTAAGTAAAAACTTAACTTAAGATTGTTATCTTCTTAAATTAATATTGTGCATCCACTCTTGTTTCATTATACAACATCTTAGATCAACCAATCATTGCCACAATAATCAATGCATTAAGTGCAAATATAACAAAATAATCATGAGTAAACTTTAGTTAAATTAAATAATAACTAATTAATCCATCAATAAAAGAGGTTTAACCCTAATTGAGCTTTTAGTTACTCATAATTGAAGTAAAAATTAAAAAGTAAAAAAGAAAGAGTATAAATCATAATTGAAACTAAAAATAAACAAGAAAGATCAAACTTGAAAACTTTAGATTGAAGGAAGCTTCTTCATCTTGAATTATTTTTTAGCAAAAATCTCTTCTTCTCTTTACAGACTTCTCTCAATTAAAATTTGGAAAATTTCTTTAAAATCTTGTATATCATTGTGAGGAAGATCTAGGGCATTTATAAGGGTTAGGGAACTTCTATTTCAAGAAGGAAAATTGTGAGCGGGAATTTTCGCCCCCACTCCCGGTGGAATGGTTCTTGCAACTTTGGCACTATTTAGGCCATGACAATGTAATCCAGTTCAGCACGCCCAAAGGACACGCCTAGACCATTGGGTGTGTTGTTTCATTGGTGTCACAGTACCTATGACATGCCCACCAACACGTGCATGTCATTAGGCATGTCGTTTACTCATTCATCTAGTATCTGTGACACGCCCATGGACACGTGCGTGTCATTGGGCATGTCATATACACTATATCCCAGCACATATGAAATGCCCATAAATATGAGCATGTCACTGGGCGTGCCGTCGGGTTTAATAACCGCCCGAACTCTATTTAAAAGCAAAAAAAAAACCCTTCCATTCTCCCTCATCTCTCATTTTCTCTCAAATTCTTTGCACTCCCACCACCTCACTCACACACCCACTCACTCTAGAAGGGATATTAACTCCCATTTTACATTTTTGCGCTGATCCACTCACTTTTCATTTGATTCCACACGTTCTTCACTGCATTTTTCAGGTATGAACTCTCACTTTTGTGATTTTATTGGATTTCTTTCTCTATTTCTTATGGATTCCTTGTATTATCTCATGTTTTCCTTAGCATTTTGAGATTTATTCTAACTTTTGAGAGATCTACTGTGGTTTAATCGGCATTTGATTTATTTTGCTTTATTTTGTTGTTCCAATATTTAGGATATATTTGTTGTTGTTTAAGCATGCATTGGGCTATGGATACAAGGTTTCATTTGTGAATCTACATAATTGCCCTTGTTAAAATTTGTTCATCGCTCTTATTGGCTTAGATCAATTTTGTTGATATATGTTGGTTAAACTTGTTTTAAATTGGTCATTGGCATTCATTTTGTTAGAATATATATTGTACTTTATGTTATAATGTCGGTATTTCGCTAACCCTATGTCAATCTTTTGTCGGTGTTTTGTATAGTGCCATCTTTGTTGTTATTAAGGAATTCTTGTTTGTTTTGCAGATAATGGGCCCTCACAAACAACCATCCTCCAAGCTCCCTACAAAACGAGCATGAGGGGAAGGCAATTCACGCTAACCCACTACACAACCAACCTTAAAGTTTATGGCAAACCACAAATGCCTTCAATTCTTGCATCCAGAGGAATGAAAGCAGTTTGAGCTTTTCAGCAACAAGGAATGGTCTCAACCTCGTGTTTTTTATTGGGAACCTATAAAGCTAGCCAACATTGCAGCCGACATTCGGGAACTGATCAACCAACTAGGATGGGAACAACTGTTCTCCATCAATGAGCCTGCTTATAGAGAGTTGACAAAAACTCTACTGTACCTGTCAATTCAACAGGACCAAGGTTTCAATTACTGACCCAACCATACAATTCAGATTTGGGGCAGAGATTCCATATGAGCATTAATGACCTTGGTGTGCATCTAGGGTTATACACTGTAGAGGAGGTACAGACTTTGGACTATCTTAATTCTGAGGTGGATTTCATCGAGTATGAAGTTGCTCCCCCTCAGGTTTTGAGGACCTTTGCACTCACTGCAGATAGATACTAGCCCAAGGTATCTAAGGCATCAAACTTTGAGTCCTTCCCTTGCTGAGTGGTGCACAATCTGTTATTTCACACTCTTACAGCTCGGCTAAGAAGTACAAGGGTGGTGAGCCTGAGGGATCTATTTTTCTTGAACTACATGGTGTAGAAGACCCAGTGCAATGTTGCACATGCAATCACACACTTCTTTTATGAGCAGTCCAAAAAGGGAGCACCAGGTACTTTGCATGGTGGCATGTATGTCACATGACTGGCTCGTTGCTTGGGTATGATAGATGGATGCCTACCTATGATGGTGGATGGTTTTCCCAAACTATTGGGTATGGACACATTAAAGAGACTAAATCAGGAGAAGGTAGCCGGGTTGTAGGCACCTCCTATAGATTCTGAGCCAGTCCCTTCTACTCCTCCTTCAGACATACCACCACCCCCACCGACAGATTTTTCAGGGTCATCCACTGCTGTTGGGCCTTCTTCCACAGCTACACCTTCTTCTTCTACTGGACTGTTGTTTTATTAGTTTTTGTTATAGATTTGTGTCTTGTTTAGTATGATAATTATTGTTTTCTTTAGGTATTTTGTTAGTTTTAATTGGTTTGTTTAGTGTTTTTATTAATTTTGGTAGTTTTAGTTCTTTCAGTGTTTATGTCGTTTTTGATCTAGTTTTTAGTATTATGTTTATGTTTTGTTGGTTATTGTCTATTTACTTCTTGTTTAAAGTTTGTTTTGAGTTTTGTGTTAGGTTAAAATAGGCAAGGAAACAAATTGAAGGAGAAAGGGGCAGTGGCTGACACAGGCAGAGGACACGGCCACATGGCCAAGTCACTGGCCGTGTCCCATACCAAGTTAAAAAGGAAGAGCAAGTCCCAGTAGCAGACACAAGCAAGGGACACGGCCAAGTCAGTGGCCGTGTCCCTCCAAAGAAGCCCAACACGGCCAAGTCACCTTCACTTGGCCGTGTCTCACTTGGTTCCAAAGGAAAGAGGACTTAATTTTCATAGAAGCAAACACAGGCAAGGGACACGGCCAAGTCAGTGGCCGTGTCCCTCCAAAGTCATCCAACACGGCTAAGTCAAGCTTCATCTGGTCGTGTCACTCAACCAAAGAAGAAAAGAAGGAATTCTGAGACAGAAGTGGACACATGCAAGGGACACGGCCAAGTCACTGGCCGTGTCCCTCCAAAAACCACTCACACGGCCAAGTCACATCTGACTTGGCCGTGTCCCTCATGAACCAAACACGCGGCAAATTTTAAAGCGGACGATTCATATAAAAGGAAAAGAAGAGCTTAGGGTTTGGACTGTTGACGATTTGGAGCAGAGTTTGAGCCGTCAGAGAGTGAAGCTAGGGTTTTAACTTTGATTTCTTTAATTTTGATTACACTTTTGATTACTTTAGCTTAGATTAGATTGTTCTAGCCATTGATTCATCCTTCTTGCAAGATTTGATCAAGAGATTCTTCAGAGCTTCAAGGAGTGTGTAACTTGGTTTTGTTTTCGAACTTATTCTCTTTATTTTCATTGAAATTGTATTTATGGATATTATCATGTCTATTTTGATTTCTTTGAACATTAATGAGATGAATATGTTTGATTGCATTATGAACTAATTTGATCTAGTCTAGGGTTTGTTTGGATCTGCTATGATTGTATGAATTGGTTATTCTCTTAGCTAATAATTTCTTTAGCCTTGATTGAATGGAATATTGATAATATATAATTGATTGGCCACCAATTATGTGTTTTAGGTATTAGATGATGGATTGAGAGATGAAGTCTAATACTGGAACAATTCAATTAGGGACTTAGGTGAATTAGAGATATAACCTATTAAAAAGATTGTTTCAATTATAACAAGATTAGTTGTAAGAGGCTTGAATGCGAGAGCTTATTTCCTTGACTCAATTAATTAAGTTGTTTGAGATTTAATCTTTGAAATTGAATTAGTTAAGAGGAATAACCATTCATACATATAATTAGTAGAGAAGTGCAAACCCTAGACTTTTTTATCAAGTGAATCAAAATATCAGCTCTTGTTTACTTTTATTGTTTTAAACTTCAATTAAACTTTTTCATTAGTTAGCAAATTAAGTTTATTCATTACTTGTTACTTTTAATTTGATAATCAATTAGCCACTTTAGCTTCCTTGTGAGACGACCTTAGGGCGATCACCTTTGCTACAGCTACCTCGTATACTTGCGAGTGACGCTTTGTGGTAAAGTTAATTTGAGCGCAACAACTGTCCTTTGCACTGACCCCTACATTCTAAGACTAGCGCCAATCAGTTAATGTTGAGTGGGATGATGACAGGAAGCCCACTGATTTCAAGCGACAGATTTGTAGGATCGAAGGTAGGTTAGGGACTATTGAGCTGAATCAGAATAAAATCTTAACTCAGCAGAACCACATGCAGCAGTTCATGCATCAACAGACTACTTCCTTCCAAGCCCAGCTGGATCACGAGACCTTGAGAAGGTAATGGCTAGAACAATCAATGTTAGAGTTCTGGAGGTATCAAGGGTTTAACCCTTCGTAGCCACCACCTCCACCATACCAGCCACCTGCGCCTCCAGTCGATAAGTTCAATGATGATGACAGTGATGATGCTAGCGGTGGGGAGACCAGCGGTGATGATTCCAGTGATGCATCGGTGTCTAACTAGCCCACCTTTCATCTCATTTAATGACTTATTTCTTATTTTACATACACATTGGGGATAATGTGCGTCTTAAGTGTGGGGGAGAGGTATACTTTCTTGATTGAGCTACTATTATTTCATTCTTGCCATTTGATTCATTTGTCTCTATTAGTTTTGTTTTTGGATTCGAGTAAGCTAGATTGCTATAATAGTGTGAATTGAAATGGTTCCTCTTTATATATTAAATTAATTTTTGAATTTCTAAATGACAATTTCTTGTTGAGGTTGACTTGGCTATCTTGATCAATTACTGAGGATGGACTGTAATAGCTATAATTAGGTAGTGGATTGATGGGAATTGGACACATCTGAACTTTAAAACCTTAGTTACATTTTTGAACATGTTGTAATTCCTTAGATACTTGAGTCAGACTTAGTATGACATCTTTAATATCTTAAGTTCTTGACCCGTGAGTTGTAAAAAAAAACTAATAATACTAATAAAAGAAGCTTTGGAAATTTATCCCTGTTCCACTGATTTTCACTCTTGAATTGAAACAAATGAGTTGGAATCATGAATAGTGCTAGTAGCCATTTGAACGATGATTCTGGCTGAGTAACTGAGGACTGGCATCACAAATGTTTACTTTCACGTCAAAAGGCTAGTATCGGTTCAAACAAGTAGGGCTCCTTAAATAATAAAAATGTATATATATGTAAAAAGAGAGTTAAAGAACTTAAGAGAAAATTTACACTTTCATACTTTGTTCATGACTTTTGTTTTTTTGGAATTTTATGCTCAATCTTTTAACTCTGGATCTTTAAGTTTTAAGTCTGTGAAATTTTTATTTTGAAACTTCTTGATTCAGCTGTCATGATTGTGAATTAGTTTTTGGTTGAGAACGTCGGGTTTTCTGATTCAAGTATTGTCAAACTTTTTTTTTCTTTTTGGATATAGAGGGGTTTGTCATTTCTGCTTATTATAGTGATTTAGTTTGCTTGAGGACAAATAAAAATTCAAGTGTTGGGGAATTTGATAAGTGCATAATTGATGGATATTTTTCCCCTATTTCTTAATATGATTATTATCCAATTGAGTTTAATTTGTTTGTTCAAGTGCTTTTTAGGATTAATTTTGGGAATTCTTTGTATTTAAGGCTTATGGCCATTTCAGAGGGAATTACAGATGAAAGTCGAGGAAAAGAGTAAAATTCTTCAAGTGACACGCCCAGGGACATGGGTGTGTCAATGGACGTGCCTTTGATACTGCCATACAGAAGTATTGACACACCCAGTGACATGGGTGTGTCACCAAGCGTGCCTATTACAATGCCTCACAGAAGTTGTGACACGCCCAGTGACATGGGCGTGTCACTGGGCGTGCCTTTTATCCATAATCCCAGTAGCAATGACATGCCCAGTGACATGGGTGTGTCACCAGGCGTGTCTGGCTAACATATCTGCACTATAAAAGCTGAGTTGAAGCACAAATTAGGTATCCAATTTTTAATTTTTACAACCTAGAGTCGACCCCTAGAGAGGGAAAGAGAGTTTTATAGCTAAGATTGAAGGTGAAGACCCATTCTACACAAGATCTAAACCAAGATTCAAGGATTCAAGTGAAGAAACACGAATCATTCGCCATGGATTATTTGGATTCTTTTACTTATTTCTCTTATTCTGGTTTTCTGGTTTTGAACATGAACTATTTCATTCTCTATCTAGATATTGATGAACCCTAGCTTTATTGTATGGATTGAATAGTTTTATTTAATTAAATCATTTGATTGAGTTGTTTTATTCTTATGATGCTTAATGATTTATTTCCAATTGATAATAGTATGCTTATTGATTGGTTGCAGTTTTCATATTATTGACTTGAAAAAGCTTGATATGAATAGAATACTCATAAGGATTGAGGATTGATTGGAGTGATAGAGATAGACTTACAAGATCCTTTGGTTTATGATTCCTTGTTCTTAATGCAAGATCTATTTAATTATGTTTGAGAAGAGAGTCCATCATTCTACTTAGTGATTAGAGATTAATTCACTTGAGAAAGGTTTTAGTCTAATCTAGAGGAATGCCAATTCAGCTCTATTATTTGATTTAATTGAATTAATTTCATAAATATTTTTATGGCTAGGGGGATTCAATATCTGGATAGTATTTTCATCATCAATCCTTTTCGCACAACACTTAATCTCTCTTTACTTTAAGTTATTAAGTTAATTGTCTTTAATTACAAACTTCACAAAACTATTAATATGCTAAACAACAGTTAAAATTTGCACTAATACTTGGCCTTGTCCTCAGTGGAACGACAACTCACTCACTACTTTATTACTTGAGTGACCCATGCACTTGCGGTATTGCAATAGCATAAGTTCGCACCATTCATTTCTCACCTTCCCCACACATACCCAACTTTTCGAACCCATTAGGGGCTTAGGGTTTCCTTAGGAATTGAGTCATCCACCTCTTTTTATTTTTTTGGCCCGTCCGATTGGCGACTCCATTTTCTTCGGACTTAGGCCTGTGTTCTCTAAGGCCCTGAGCCTAAATAGTACCAAAGTCGCAAGAACCATTCCACCAGGAGTGGGGGCAAAAATCCACGCTCATAATAAGTTAATTTGTTCCAACTTTTTGGCTATTGCATCTGCCTTGGCTGCTAGCAAGGAAAGATTATCAACTTTGTGTTCTCCAATAACTCATTGAGGAAGATTGCGCTCTGAGGTCTAATGGTAGTTATGAGCTGCCATCTCTTCTATCAGATCATGATATTCTTAAGAAGCTTTGTTTATTATTGCACCACCAGCTATTGTATCTAAGGTACCCTTGATATTTGGATGCATTAAAAAAAGTTTATATTGAGAGCCATTCTAGTACTCCATGGTGTGGGCACTTCTTTTGTAAGTTCTTGAACTATTCCCAAGCTTCATATAAGCATTCCCATTTTGTTGTATGAAACTTGTGATATCATTTCTCAACTTACCTATCTTTATAGGTGGAAAGTATTTTACGAGAAAGGCTACAACTGACTAGTCCCATGTGATAAAGGTGTCTGGTGCCATAGAAGCAAGCCAATCCTTTGGTTGGTCTTTCAAAGAGACTTGGAAATGTCATAAATGGATTGCATCATCAGGCAAACCATTGATCTATAAAGTATCACACATATCTAAGAAATTGGAGGTGTGGGAGTAGGCATCTTCATTTGGTAAGCCATGGAAAATTGATGGTTGAATTAAGTTGATGAGCACAGGCTTGATATCAAATGTGGTTGATTGTATTGGAAGCTTGGTAATGCTTGACCTTGGTTGAGTAGTTAGCATAGCATACTGCTTAAGAGTGATATTTTGGTTGTTGTCTTCCATTTTTCCTTTGTCCTCAGAAGAATAGATTAGGATTATTTATCATTTGAGGAGTTCTAGCTAAAGTTCCCTCCACCTTATTTTTTTTAGCTTTTCCTTCCTTTCCTTTCTTTTGCTTGCAACAAAATCTTTCTATTTTAGGATTATATGGTACAAATCTAGGGTTTTGAGTTTTACTTATATAAACCCTAAACCTGAGAGTAAAAGGAATGAAAGTCAGTTTAAAACAAAAAAAAAATATCCAAAGCAATAATCATTTAATATTATTAATATTAGAATTATTGCCTTCCCTGGGAAAGGCACCAAAAACTTGTTAGGTCTCTAGCCTAATTACTGTAGGCGCACAGATCATTAATAAGTAATATAAGAGTGATCAAATATTGTTCCTACAAGGAAGAGTATTCTATGTACTAAATAATTAAAACTAATTATTATTTGGAAGATCAAATGTTTTAAGAGTTCATACTAAAATTAATTAAAACTAATGCTAAATTGACTTTTAATTTAAATATAATATTTTTAGCATTAGGGTTAAATTATCTCTATTGATTAACTGTTGATTTCTTAAAGTTTAGATTCAATTTTAGTTTTCCCATTGATTATTGATTGGATTCTCATAAGAGTATCTGTACATTTTTAAGTGCCATGGAAATTTCGTCCCTTTGACTGATAACATTTTAACACCGGCTGAAATTTGACAGTTGATTAGTATGAGGCCCAAGTTCAAGGGTGTAACATCCCCTAAGAATTCTTACATAAAACTATCAGAGGATATTACTCGGTATACTGTCAGTGCTCTAATCAATTCATTTACAAAGTTCTCTTCCAACTAACAAAAATTTTCAAATAATAATATAATTTGTATAATACAACATTTATAAATCCAACATTTAAACCAATCTCCAATATCTCTAATAATCTAAATACTAATTATAAATCTTATAACCATCATAAGTTTGTTAAATCAAATAAATATATAATACATTGCTTTATTTAATGATCATTCACTAGAATCTCAAACTTCGTCCCCTAAATACATATATTCCTTTCATATTTAAAAATTTGTATAATTTCTTAAATAGCCAAATTAAATTGTACATATACATTTCATAACTTATGAGTACAATATATAAAATATCTCTAAATGTACTATAGATAATTCCTGAGATCCTTAATTCCACTTCTTAACTTGCTCCGATGACCTGATACCTGCATGTCAGAAAATAATTCTAACACGCTAAGAAAAGATTAGTGGTGCTTGTATAAACATATTTTTTCACTTAATATTAAATAAAAATACTTATGGAAATATAGTAATAACACTCATTTTTAAGAATTATTTCAATATATTAACTATTTTCAGTAGCAAACCAACATAATATTTTGATTACACAAATAATAACTATAACTTTATAAAAGTTATCATGCTATACTATACTTTCAGTATTGCAACTTTTCTTTTTATGAATCATTTTATTTGAGACTTACTTTCTCATTTGTTAACATTGCTCATAATACGCTTATTTTATTTTTCAGTAAGTCTTACTTTTCTATTTCACATAAAGGATAATTTCATTCAATCTATAATTTTTGGCACTTAAATTTAGTACTATAATTTGGAGCACTTTGTATCTTAAATCATTATATACACTTTCAATCATTATAACACTTAGAAAGTTGTTGATCAATTCAATAATTTAAGCATAACATTTCTATTTTGTGCATTAGAACTTTCACTTGGAAACATTTATATATACATTACCAATCTCTTTCACATTGTAACACAATAAGTAGATTTTAAGTAATTGACTTATATTATTATTTTGCATTTCTTCCGTTATTCATAACATCATATTCACATATATTTTAAATGTAGATAACTTCATTAAATATGCCCATACATACTGAACTCAGATCATAGGTTTGGATAATAGGTTAGTGTAGCAATTTTAATGCCAAGTCTGAAGAATATATAATGGAAATTATGCCCATTATCACTGATGACACAATGTGTCCATTAATGGCTTGAGGTGCCCACTATCACTATGGCTATCCTTCCTCTGGTTAACCATTCAATCCAAAGCTAGATCTAAAATCAGTATGATTTGGGCAATTCATTAGTTCTAATTAACATTGAATTATGTATATCACTTCAATGGAATAATTATTTGATCAACACTTGGTATTACATATATTTATCATATATTCAAAATTTATTACACAACTTGATAGGGATGATTTCAAAAATCCTTTACACTTTAAGGCCTTATAGTTATTTAGGCCAAAATCACGGATAAAAGACAAGAAAAAGAGCCATTTTGGGCAAATTTCTTCAAGTGACATGCCTAATGACATGGGTGTGTCGTTTGCACATTTTACAAAAGCTTTGACATGCCCAGCAACATGGGCGTGTCACTGGGCATGCCATTTATTTTGTAATTCAACACTGGGCGTGTCACTGGCCATGTTAGGCAAAAATTCTGCATTTCGCACACTTAACAATTTTAACTCAATATATTCAAATCCTATGATAAAAATGAATCAAATCTAAGTTTTTTTTGACATAAAAGAGTTTACATCTAATACTTTACTTAATCTTCAATTAATCAAACTTTCAAACATCACTTATGGATAAAACAACATCAAACTACCCAATTCTTATAAGGATTGAATTAAGAATCATACTCACCACATATAAGTTCTTTTAATTCATTTTTCACTCATCCATCCATTTAATAGATATTTTTAAGAAATAATTCATTATAAATGACTCAATCAATCAAGTAAAACATTCAAACTCATAGAAATTCAAATATTTACAAATTAAAATACATAAGCACATACCTCTTTCAAAATCTCTCTTCTTCTCTCTTTTCCCTCTTTTTCTTTGATCACTTGCTGATAATCTCACCTTTTCTAGCTTATTCTTTTAAAAACTCATAGCTATATATGATTTTCTCTTAAATTTTAGCCAAATTTTTTAAAAGAAGGAAGAAAGAAGGAGCTTTGGTGGTGTTGATGATGATGATCGTGGAAAGAAGAAGGAAGAAGAAGAAAGAAACTTCTACATAAATACACATTGGTCCATACACATACACACACATATATTTATTTATTTCTTAATCTAATGTGGTCAATCTCATTTTATCTATGGTGCACCCTCTTTCCTATCTTTTGATTTTAATTCAATTTTTAATATCGCAAAATCGTAAAAATATGTAATTTCTTTAGTAAATTTTTAAGTTCCACCATTTACATCACTTATCTACACCACTTATATCACAATTCACTATCAATTATTTATATTAAATTAAAAGTTTAGTATTTAAAATTTTAAACATTACAATTCTCCCCCACTAAAAAAAATTCATCCTCAAAATTTACTTGTTATGGAAATAAGCTATTAAATTCATAACTAATCTTAAATCTCATATAAAATCAAATATTTTATTAATTGACATAACTTTTATTAATTATTTTTTTATGTCTAATGTTACTCAATGTAACACTTTCAGAATAATCTTATTATAGAACTGCAGAAGATTCAACTCTACACACTTACGCTATTCAAGTTCAATTCAATAATTTCCTTTAATTCTCTTTAGATTTATATATATATAATTTGTGTCATTACATTCCACTGTGATATATATATATATATATATATATCTCTTTCTTTCCCTTATATACTGAACTTTAAATCTTAGTTCCGGATAGCGGGTCACTGATGGGAAGTAAATGCCTACTGTATAAATATGGCCAAAGACCCACTATGGCACGAATGTCCACTGTATATGATGACACAGAGTGTCCACTAAGAGAAATGGACCAAAGGTCCTCTATGATGTAAAGCTTCCACTGATGGCATAGATGCCAATATCACTGGGATGTAGACTCTTAATTTTTGACCTAGTCCGGTCCGTTATTTTTTATATAGTCCAAAATAAATTTTGTGGTATTTTAATTAAATAATATTTATTTTAGTATTTATTTTTTATAATTTTTAATAATAATAAACAAAAATAAACAAAAGTAAATAAATAAAATTAAATAAGTAAAAATAAAAATCAGCGATGACAAAATCGACGACGAAAAATTCGTAGCAGAAAAGTAGAATTGGCCAAGGCCAATTTGCCGCAGGAATTTCCTGCGGTGAATTGGCTAGCCGCCAAGCCAGCGCCCGCATTCGCTTGCAATTTTTGCCAGCTCTCGCAGTAACGTCCAGCCAATCCTAGTAAATCCTCGCAGTTTTGGCCAACGCTCGCAGTTTTTGAGAGCGAAATTTTCCAACGAAGTTTTTTTTTTCGAAACAAATTCTATTTGGTTTTGGTTTCTTTTCCTAATTAATTTTAGTTTCCTTAAACAATTAGAATTAGGTTTATGATTTTCCTATAAATAACACTTTAAAACTCAGAATGAAAAAAGGAAAAAAAATTAGTGTGATCGAAAATTGGACTTTTGAACTTGGATTGGATCGGAGTAAAGAAAAGGCAAAAAACCCTAGCAAGAACATTAACAATAAGCAAGCAATCAACAATTCATCAAAGGCAATAACCTTGCCTTTTCATTCAGAAAGAAATTTTTTTTGGTGGAACCAACAAACGGAGGTTTGAATCTCTATTTTCTTTATTTATTTCTTTATAGTAGCTTCATCATTCAAATTGAATTAATTTATCATACAAATTAAAAAAAACCTTGAAACCCTAAATTGTTTCTACTGTTTCCAAAACCTTAAAAACCCTAAAATGTTTCTTCTAAACAATAAAACCCTAAATTGTTTCTTTTGTTTCCAAAACCTTAAAAACCCTAAAACGTTTCTTCAAAACCTTGAAACCCTAAAATTGTTTCTCTTCTGTTTCTAAAATCTTAAAAACCCTAAAACGTTTCTTCTAAACCATAAAACCCTAAATTATTTCTTCTGTTTCCAAAACCTTAAAAACCCTAAAACGTTTCTTCATAACCTTGAAACCCTAAAATTCTTCCTCTTCTATTTGCAAAAGCTTTAAAAACCCTAAATTGTTTTTACCAACTATTTTCATCTACACCATTACTTTTTGTCTAAAATCTCCAAATGTTTTCTCAAATCCCCAAACCCTAATCTTCTTTATGTTTTCTAAAAATCATAATTATTTTACAATGCTCTAAACTATTTTCTTAAATCCTAAAACCTAATATGTTTTCTAAAATATCAAAAAAACCCTAATTCTCTCAAAACTAATATGGTAAACCCTAGTTTCCCAAAAAACAAATGAAAATACAAATTTCTCTGTCACTGAGATTTTGAACTTAAGGCACGTCCAGTGTCACGCCCATGTCACTGGGCGTGTCACAGCTACTGTGAAACATTGCAAAAGGCATGCTTGGTGACACACCCATATCACTGGGTGTGTCAATGCTTCTGTATGCAGCATCAAGGGCATGTCCATTGACACGCCCATGACCATGGGCGTGTCCATTGATGAATTTTGCTCTTTTCTTCTACATTCATCCGTAATTCCTCCGAAATGTCCATAAGTCAAAATACAGAGAATTCCTAAAATTAACTCTAAAATACACTTTAAACAAATAAATTAAACTCAATTGGATAATAATCATATTAAGAAATAGTAATAAAATATCATCAATCGTGCACTTATCAATTTCCCCCACACTTGAGTTTTTGCTTGTCCTCAAGCAAACTAAATCACTGTAATAAGCAGAAATGACGGAACCCCCTATATTCAAAAAGAAAAGTAAAGTTTTGACAATACTCGAATCAGAAAACTTCGCTTTCTCAACCAAAAACTAATTCACAATCATAACAGCTGAATTAAGAAGTTTCAAAATAAAAATTTCACAAACCTAAAACCTAAAAATCCAGAGTTAAAAGATTGAGCATAAAATTCCAAAAAATCAAAAAGCCATGAGCAAAGTACAAAAAATGTAAATTTTCTCTTAAGTTCCCTAACCCTCAAATTTTTATTTATTTTTTTTTCAAATGCATATACACATGTATATACATTTTAAGGAGCCCGACTTGTTTGAACTGATACTAGCCTTTTGACGAAAAGGTAAACATTTGTGATGCCGGCCCCCGGTTACTCAGCCAGAATCACCGTTCAAATGGCTACTAGCACTATTCATGATTCCAACTCATTTGTTTTAATTCAAGAGTAAAAATCAGCGGAACAGGGATAAATTTTCAAAGCTCCTTTAATTAGAATTATTTATTTATTATTATTATATATATTTATTTTTAACAAATCAAGGGTCAGAAACTTAAGGGTCATACTAAGTTCGACTCAAGAATCTAAGGAATTATAACATGCTCAAAAATGTAACTAAGGTTTTAAACTTTAGATGTGTCCAATTTCCATCAATCCACAACCCAACTATAGCTATTACAATCGATCCTCAGCAATTGATCAAGATCACTAAGTTAACCTCAACAAGAAATTATCATTTAGGAAATCTCAAATTAGTTCAACATATAAAGGGAAACCACATCAATTCACACTTATTACAACAATCTAGCTTACTTAAATCCAAAAAGAAAAACAATTTGCAGAAATTATTTAAGACAAATGAATCAAATAGAAAGAATGAAATAATAAAAATTCAATCAACAAAGTAAACCTCTCCCCCACACTTAAGACGCACATTGTCCCCAATGTGTGTGCAAAATAAGAAATAATGAAGAGAGAGAAAAACTACCCTTTTCATGTCCATGAATGGAAAAATATGAGTACGGTGCCAAGAGTATGGTGAAGGAGGATTTGCCTCAAAACAAAAATCTAAAATGCAAAAAGAAGAAAAAATAAGGTTAAGACATAAATAAATAAAATAACAAACAAAAGAAACAGTTCTTAAAGAAAATAACAATTGTCCAAAAGCAATGAAAAAGAAAGAAAACTAAAAAGAATATTAAACAAGCAACGAAATGAAAATAAAATAAAATAAAAATAAAATAAAAATGTGGGCTAGTCAAAAATAGGTGCATCGCTGGAATCGTCACTGCCAGTCTCATCATCAGAAACATCAACTGGAGGTGCAGGTGCAGGTTCAGGGGCAGGTGCTGGTAATTTTTTCTCCTCCGCCAAAAATCCATACTCAAGCTGATCTGGAAGGGGTATTAGTTCCAAGCTGGGTGGATCAATCACTGATGGTTTTGGCTTCTCTTCCTTTGGCATCTCAATAGTCTCATATGCCTTGCCTTTGAACGAATTGCTTGCTTCAAGAAAAGCAAACTGCTCCATTGCTTCTTGATCCTCAACATTTTCTTGCAACAAACATAACTCAAGGGGATCCTTGGAAACAATGTTAGTAACATAATTTATGGTCTCATGCTCAATAACATCATTGCATGATTCCGCCTCATCAAGTGAAAGTGAATGTTTCATAGCATCATATATCCTAAAAATAACTTTATCATCACCCACTCTCAAAGTTAATGTGCCATCATGAACATCGATAAGGGCACGGGCTATATTTAAAAATGGCCTACCAAGAATAAGTGAAACATCCGCATCCTCATCAACCTTATATCAACTCATAATTCTTATCGTCTTTGAATAGGCACTATCGAACTACATGTGCTTTGATCTCCCATTCAAACGGGGGTATGTAGGCATATTTTGAGATTCACCTCAAATAGCAAGTCCACAATCCACTAACAATTTGTTTGTCCTTTTCCTTGTTTTTTTAGGTTTGTTTCTTTTTTGCAAGTTAATCAAATGCATGACATAGTCCCCGAATTCTCCTTGGGTTCGTAGATTAGAAACCTTTACATTGGATGCATTATTGGAGTCAAACAAGGGTTTTCTTAGTTTTACCCTTTGAAAAAAAAAACTGAGTGGCGACTCCCAACAATAAGTGAATGTTCATCCAAATCCTTTTTGGGTAGAATTAGAGGTTCACAATCTAGCAACTCCACTGGGGGCTTCCTAGTAGACTACAATTGCTTATTTGACTAACTGGCCCTTCTTTAGGGTACTTTTATTAGTTTTGTAGGGTACCTTAGCAATGTTTATCTGTAATATCCTAAAGTATACCCTAAAAGTGTTGGGGTTACTATTGTACTTGGATTCAATGTGTGTATTGAAGGAAAGAGAAAAGAAGAAGAAAGTCAAAAGGAATTGTGTGTGGTGGAGATTTAATGGTATTAATGTTATTATTATTATTATTATTATTATTGTTATTATTATTATTATTATATATATATATATATATATGATAAGAATGAAAGAAAGAACTAGATCTTTCTTTCTTCTTCTCCTTCGTCTTCTTTTCTTAGTGAACGAGAGAGAGAGAGAGAGAGAGAGAGAGAGAGAGAAGCTAGAGAGAGAAAGATGATTTTGCTTCAAATTACACCAAGGATTAAAGGAATTTAAGAGTATTGAAGATGGAGATGAAGATTTGGCAACATATTCAAGTAAGTAATCATCTCTTGAGTTGAATTTATTGATTATACTTATATCTATAAGTTTTTATTTCCTTAGTTGGATTTCTTTTGGATTTGGGTTATGTTTGGTTTGATTGGTGTGTAAGTGGATGATAACAAGAGATTGAAGTATATAAATGTGTAAAATTAATATTTAAGTGATGATGAGTTGAGATAATTGTAAGGAAAATGATGAAATGTTGATTTGGGGTTTAGTTGGATGAATTTTCGATTGTTTGGTCTTTAAATTATTGTAGGACACGGCCAAGTCATGAGGGACACGGCCAAGTCATGAGAGACACGGCCAAGTTGGGGCAAATTTGAGTGTGTTGAATGAATTTTGGAGAGACACGGCCACTGACACGGCCGTGTCCCTTGCCCGTGTTCGCTACTGTCTGAATTGTGTTGAGAGACACGGCCGTGTTCCTTGCCCGTGTTTGGTACTGGATTGTTGTGTTGAAAGACACGGCCACTGCCTTGGCCGTGTCCATTGCCCGTGTTTGCTACTGCTTGAATTGGTGTTGAGTGACACGGCCACGAACACGGCCGTGTCCCTTGGGCGTGTTGGCTACTGGATGTTTAAATTGAGAGACACGGCCACAGGCTTGGCCGTGTCCCTTGAGGGTGTTAGTTTTTGTGTTTGTTAATTGTTCTTCATACATTGTTGGATCTTCAATTGTCTTTTGTACTTACATACACTTGCAACAATAATGATCCAACCAAATGTATATAGAAGATTCTACATTAATGTATAATGTAAATTGTTTTGTATATAACAATGATGGTATAGGCAATGTGGAAGATATAATGATCATGGAAAAAGGTTTGTGCAATGCCATTGTTTATGTATTGTTGAGTGATAAATTGAATTGATCAATATGATTTGATGATAATGTTGATATTATATGAACTATGTTATGCTTTATGCATTGTCAATCTTATGAATTGTATTGTGCTATATGTAGATTAATGATGCATATGAATAATGACGTGTTATGTACAATGTGAAATATCATGTGATCATTGATGATGAATTACCTTAATGTTATGATTAAGGCTTGTTTGCCTAATTGATGATATAAATGTGCATTTGAATAATGAAGTGTTATATAGTGAAATGTTATAAAATGATGTGAAGTCATTGTTATTGACTATGATGATTAAAATATGAAGTGAAGCCATTGTGATTGGCTCTAATGATTCAAATGAGATATGAAGTCATTGTTATTGGCTATGGCAATTCAATTGAGAATGAAATGAGAATGAAAAGATTTTGTGTCTAATATGTTGATTCAAATTTCAGAGTTCTGGTTTTGGCAGCATGCCTAGAAAATGTGAAAAAGGTAACAGTCTTGCCGGGTTGAGGATCTCTTCAATTTGAGTGAGTTGAGGTCCAAGAGACTGGGTCTGTTACACTATATGAATTATTGATATGAAATATATGAAAAGTAACAGTCTTGCCGGGTTGAGGATCTTCTCGATTTAGTCGGGTTGATGGTCCAAGAGACTGGGTCTGTTACTAGTAACAGTCTTGCCGGGTTGAGGATCTCCTCAAGTTATTGAGTTGATGGTCCAAGAGACTGGGTCTGTTACACTATCCATGGATAGAGATATGAGATATATTGCCTACGGGCTTGATCATTGTGATTATAGACCAAAGCAGTAACTCTGAACTTTGAATAACATATTAGTGTGTTGTTTGGGCCCGAGTCTGTCTTTGTTGAAATATGTGATATGCAAATGTTGAAAGATATGACTAAAGAGATCTATGGCTGCCCTCATTGGAAATGTGATTCATGGTTGATGAATTGTGAATAAAATGATGTTATGAAATATGACTTTGTAATATGTGTATTGATATATTGAAAGTGAATATGGCTTGAAGTGTTTTATTGAGATATGAGTTTATGAAAATGTTGTATGATGTGTAAAATGTATGTAAATGTGAGAATTGTTTCCATGAAAGTTTGGATATGCCAAAGAAGGGTGATTTGTTGAAAATGATGTATATGTATATGTATATGAGATAGAAATGGTAAGTATTGTATTGTGAATGTTGTATATAGATATGTGTATAATTTCTGAGATTAGTGGGATTATATGAAGAATGTTTTCAGAAAGGAAAAACGGGATAAGCGAACTATAGAACATAATGCTAAGAACGTGAGGTATGATTATTTTGTAAAGTATATTTTAATGCTTATTTGTTTTACTAAGCTTTCTAGCTTAGCGTGGTTTTGTAATCGCGCAGTTTTTTATGCGGATGATCTAGAAGCTTAGTTGCTATGCCACGAGATGGGTAAGAGTGTCTCGAGACCAACTAGAAGGTGATGCATACATGTGTGATTTTTCATTATGCTTTATATTTTTATAAGAATAATGATTACTATAAATGTTTCTTAAATGAACATAATATTGCTTGAACTTGGATAAAGACTTTTAAATAGAAATTAAAAGTGACACTCTTATACTTCATATATGCATTGTATGTATACCAAGTATATGTATAGTGCTTATATGGAGTATGGGGGCGTTACAATTATTTTGGTATCAGAGCTTAGGTTCGAGATTCTCGGCCTAAGTGAAATTTAAAAGAAAAATTTTTGAAGAGTTAATTAAGAATTGAAAAGAAGATTTTTGAAATGCAATTGGTAAGACATGCATATGCATTCACATCTAGGTTGGTCTCGAACGTGGCATTATGTGAATTGTGATATATTTGAATTACATGAGATAAATGATAGTGTGTAAATGAGATTTCATATGAAAGCAAATTTTGAAATGTTAATAATAGAGAGGTGATTGTGATATAAAGAAATGATATGGAAGGTATAAGTAAAAAGTTTGATAATTGATATCTTTTTGATATATAAAGAAATGGCTAGAAGAGTAAAGTTGGAAATGAGTTGGAACCAAATTAAGATTAAAGTATTTAATTTTTCCTCTAATATTTGAATCATTTTCCATTGAACTTTATGTTTGGATTTCTATAAAGAGGAAATATTGTCGGATGGGTAATGTGGAAAGATACATTATGTGAATGCAAAGAGTACAGTGAAATATTGAATGAGTTAATTGGTACAGATTTGGTGTGATAATGTAAGGTGTGGATATGTCAAGTTAAGGTTGGTTTAATAGGAAAAAGAGATGATGTTGGTTAAGTACGAAGTGATATGGATGTTGTTTGTATTGTTATTTTCATGCAAACATGGTGATTTCAATGATAGAAATATGATATGTTTGAATATTGTGAAAGCTCATGTTAATGGTGGAGACATGAAATATTTAGATTTTCTTTAGAATGAGCTTAATAATTGTGAAACATAAATGTTTTGATGTTGTTTTGTGGTGTATGCATATAAGATGTGTTAAAGTTAATATGAAGAGTATGAGATGAATAAATTGAAGTTTAAGTAAATTAGTAAGTTGGAATTTATAGTTTTCATGGAATGTGGATGAAGATCAATGAAATATTGATAGTTTAATGTATTTATTACATGAGATATATGAGATGTGATTGATAGTTTTGGATTGAAATAAAAGAAAAGGAATGAAGCAAAAGAAAATGAATTACTTTAAGTAATTTGATGGAAAGGATGAAAATGATTATGAAAGATGTGTTAAAGATATTTATAAACAAATGTAAGAGAGATATCACATTGGAAATGTGATTAAGCTTCTTGTGAAATAATATTATAAGTAGAGTATGTATATTTATTGAAGTTAATGAATAACTTAAGCTATGATAAACAAAAGAGAATGATAATAGTCAAAGAAAAGTGATAAATATTAATTTGTATAAACTATATGTAAAGGGGAAATTTACTAAATTATATGATTATGTGTTTATATAAAGAGAATTTGTGAAATGAACTTTTCGATATGAATGTGACCTATGAAGGTGTATATAATATGTTTATTATTTTATACCATTACATGTTTAATGGTATTAGAAGTGAGAATGGATCTGGGTATTATTGAACAGTGAAATTGTTATAGCAATAACTAAATGAGGCTATTATAAGATGTTTTGGAACTCCAAGTATTTGAGTGTGAAAATGTTTTATGTATAAATGTATAATAAGAAATTGTAAGGAAGAAATTATGTATTTGAAAATTTTAAAAGAGATGGATTGGAAATGGAGTAATGAATGATACTTGTGTAAGATTTGTATCTGATTAAAGGTTGGGAGTAGAAAATGTTAAGGGTAATATTATTGAACATGAGTTGGGTTAATGATGATCAAATCACCAAAAACCAATTGTTTTGGAGATGGAATTAAAATGTGTTAATTCTTGGTGTAAGAAAAGCTTGGGGAATATATATAAGTTTTGTGATGCAATCTAGCATTATAATTGTAAAGGTTAGAAATCGAATAATAGAAGAACAATATTGATTTACAAACCTCAAGAGTGATTGATAATTATGTTATCAGAAACATGGTTAAAAGATATGATTGGTGAAGTTATATCTTATAATTTTGATGTTAAAAATTTAATTATAATTATGAGAAGTAAAGTAAAGGAAGAGAATTGTGATAATGTTTTAAGTTATGAATTGTGAGATCGAACAATAATTATATAAATATCATGATAATAAGTGAAGTGAAGATATAATATAAGGAAAGAAATTGTAATTCTGATTGAAAGTTATACTGAATACATTTACAGTGTAAAGTGATTAAGTGAATGCACTTAAAGTTTATGGGAGTATGAATAATGTAAATTATTATGTATATATCAATAATGTTGAAAATGATATGATTGAATAATGAGATGTTCAATATAGTTGATGATATATGTGTGTATATTATTTTGATATGATAAGAAACCATGATGGTTGACAATGATGTTAGAAATAAATTATAATTGAGGTATAGCGCCTAATTGTTTATGAAAAATGAATTGTGAAAAGATAAATGAATGGACTTATCTGCCTCCTGTGAAACCATGCGGACCCAATGTGTTGGGCAACCGAACTAGGATTACCGACTTGGTTGGGGGAAGAGTTGTTTATAAAGATATAGTTGTTGGTTAAATTAATAGATTTTGAATGAGTATGAGAAATGATGCTATAATTATTGAAACAATGAAATTTATAGGTATAAGCATGATTCTTATTGATTGAATATATAAATTTGGCAAGATTACAATTTGAACATAAGTTTGACCTAATGAAATTAGATTAGATTATATATATATATATTGTGAAATCTAATGATAAATTTCATTAAGTTAATTGTTGACTTGAAACAAATAAGATCGAAATGTTAGTATATTGTGATAAACAGATCTATTGGTCTAAAGTTTGCTATAGTTGCGAGTCAATGTTAAGATATTAATTAATGAATTTTGAGATTAAAGTTAAGAAAATATTTCTAAGGAGATAAAGTGATAATCTGACTCCAGTACAAGATAAAGTGTATTGGAGATGTTATGAGTTATCTAAATTGCTTCGTTGAGTAAGTAATAAGATGTAAAGATATATATATATACCTATACAATGATGAATTATGAATTTTAGAGAAGAGGATTAGCTCTAAGGGGGAGAGTAGAAGATATGAGATTTGATAAAACTATATTGTAAGAAATGATTATCTTCATATGAAAATTACGATAGTGAATTGTGCTAAATGGGTTGTTATATTATATTGGATAATTTCGAGGACGAAATTATTTAAGGGGGAGAGAATTGTAATATCCTAAAGTATACCCTAAAAGTGTTGGGGTTACTATTGTACTTGGATTCAATGTGTGTATTGAAGGAAAGAGAAAAGAAGAAGAAAGTCAAAAGGAATTGTGTGTGGTGGAGATTTAATGGTATTAATGTTATTATTATTATTATTATTATTATATATATATATATATGATAAGAATGAAAGAAAGAACTAGATCTTTCTTTCTTCTTCTCCTTCGTCTTCTTTTCTTAGTGAACGAGAGAGAGAGAGAGAGAGAGAGAGAGAGAGAGAGAGAGAGAGAGAAGCTAGAGAGAGAAAGATGATTTTGCTTCAAATTACACCAAGGATTAAAGGAATTTAAGAGTATTGAAGATGGAGATGAAGATTTGGCAACATATTCAAGTAAGTAATCATCTCTTGAGTTGAATTTATTGATTATACTTATATCTATAAGTTTTTATTTCCTTAGTTGGATTTCTTTTGGATTTGGGTTATGTTTGGTTTGATTGGTGTGTAAGTGGATGATAACAAGAGATTGAAGTATATAAATGTGTAAAATTAATATTTAAGTGATGATGAGTTGAGATAATTGTAAGGAAAATGATGAAATGTTGATTTGGGGTTTAGTTGGATGAATTTTCGATTGTTTGGTCTTTAAATTATTGTAGGACACAGCCAAGTCATGAGGGACACGGCCAAGTCATGAGAGACACGGCCAAGTTGGGGCAAATTTGAGTGTGTTGAATGAATTTTGGAGAGACACGGCCACTGACACGGCCGTGTCCCTTGCCCGTGTTCGCTACTGTCTGAATTGTGTTGAGAGACACGGCCGTGTTCCTTGCCCGTGTCTGGTACTGGATTGTTGTGTTGAAAGACACGGCCACTGCCTTGGCCGTGTCCATTGCCCGTGTTTGCTACTGCTTGAATTGGTGTTGAGTGACACGGCCACGAACACGGCCGTGTCCCTTGGGCGTGTTGGCTACTGGATGTTTAAATTGAGAGACACGGCCACAGGCTTGGCCGTGTCCCTTGAGGGTGTTAGTTTTTGTGTTTGTTAATTGTTCTTCATACATTGTTGGATCTTCAATTGTCTTTTGTACTTACATACACTTGCAACAATAATGATCCAACCAAATGTATATAGAAGATTCTACATTAATGTATAATGTAAATTGTTTTGTATATAACAATGATGGTATAGGCAATGTGGAAGATATAATGATCATGGAAAAAGGTTTGTGCAATGCCATTGTTTATGTATTGTTGAGTGATAAATTGAATTGATCAATATGATTTGATGATAATGTTGATATTATATGAACTATGTTATGCTTTATGCATTGTCAATCTTATGAATTGTATTGTGCTATATGTAGATTAATGATGCATATGAATAATGACGTGTTATGTACAATGTGAAATATCATGTGATCATTGATGATGAATTACCTTAATGTTATGATTAAGGCTTGTTTGCCTAATTGATGATATAAATGTGCATTTGAATAATGAAGTGTTATATAGTGAAATGTTATAAAATGATGTGAAGTCATTGTTATTGACTATGATGATTAAAATATGAAGTGAAGCCATTGTGATTGGCTCTAATGATTCAAATGAGATATGAAGTCATTGTTATTGGCTATGGCAATTCAATTGAGAATGAAATGAGAATGAAAAGATTTTGTGTCTAATATGTTGATTCAAATTTCAGAGTTCTGGTTTTGGCAGCATGCCTAGAAAATGTGAAAAAGGTAACAGTCTTGCCGGGTTGAGGATCTCTTCAATTTGAGTGAGTTGAGGTCCAAGAGACTGGGTCTGTTACACTATATGAATTATTGATATGAAATATATGAAAAGTAACAGTCTTGCCGGGTTGAGGATCTTCTCGATTTAGTCGGGTTGATGGTCCAAGAGACTGGGTCTGTTACTAGTAACAGTCTTGCCGGGTTGAGGATCTCCTCAAGTTATTGAGTTGATGGTCCAAGAGACTGGGTCTGTTACACTATCCATGGATAGAGATATGAGATATATTGCCTACGGGCTTGATCATTGTGATTATAGACCAAAGCAGTAACTCTGAACTTTGAATAACATATTAGTGTGTTGTTTGGGCCCGAGTCTGTCTTTGTTGAAATATGTGATATGCAAATGTTGAAAGATATGACTAAAGAGATCTATGGCTGCCCTCATTGGAAATGTGATTCATGGTTGATGAATTGTGAATAAAATGATGTTATGAAATATGACTTTGTAATATGTGTATTGATATATTGAAAGTGAATATGGCTTGAAGTGTTTTATTGAGATATGAGTTTATGAAAATGTTGTATGATGTGTAAAATGTATGTAAATGTGAGAATTGTTTCCATGAAAGTTTGGATATGCCAAAGAAGGGTGATTTGTTGAAAATGATGTATATGTATATGTATATGAGATAGAAATGGTAAGTATTGTATTGTGAATGTTGTATATAGATATGTGTATAATTTCTGAGATTAGTGGGATTATATGAAGAATGTTTTGAGAAAGGAAAAATGGGATAAGTGAACTATAGAACATAATGCTAAGAACGTGAGGTATGATTATTTTGTAAAGTATATTTTAATGCTTATTTGTTTTACTAAGCTTTCTAGCTTAGCGTGGTTTTGTAATCGCGCAGGTTTTTATGCGGATGATCTAGAAGCTTAGTTGCTATGCCACGAGATGGGTAAGAGTGTCTCGAGACCAACTAGAAGGTGATGCATACATGTGTGATTTTTCATTATGCTTTATATTTTTATAAGAATAATGATTACTATAAATGTTTCTTAAATGAACATAATATTGCTTGAACTTGGATAAAGACTTTTAAATAGAAATTAAAAGTGACACTCTTATACTTCATATACGCATTGTATGTATACCAAGTATATGTATAGTGCTTATATGGAGTATGGGGGCGTTACAATTATTTAGCAGAAATGGTACTGGATGGTTCTCGCTGGCTCTCTTAAGTGGGAGGTCAGGGGTTCGATCCAGGGAGGCGACCCCTTGGGGCCAAATAAACAAATTCCTGCTGGGTGGGCCGCGAGGGCTATCCAGTACTGTAGAGATCGCTTGCCTCCTGCGGACTCCGAGCCCAGGTGGTGAAAAGGCCGGGCCGTAAGCCACTAGTGGGCCGGGCAGCCGACCTGGTCGGGGAGGGTCGTTACATTATCCTTTCTTTTAGGATATTGGAATTGAAGATTGACAAAAGGAATCTTTTTCCTTTGATGGATCCCTTGTTTGATTAATTGTGCATTTGTTTTGTCATTTAGAGAATCTTTTTCTCTTGCATTATATGGGGGAATCCTTTTCTCCCATTGCATAAAAATTGTTTTCAAATGAATTTCTTCTCTTTCTGTTCAATGTTCTGAGTCTAGATAGCAAGTAGCGCTGACCGGCAGGTCTCCTTGATTATGCCGGCGGACAGCCAAAGCGTCCTCCCTGTTACCGCAAACCATTCCAATCCTTTTGGAATGGCCCATGAGTATATCGTACACTTTGACCCACGCGAAACTCCTTGTTTCACATGTGATAGGTATATCTTACTCGAGGTTCAAGGGTCCCTATTATAAGCCCATTCTTTACTTTCATTCAACAATAGAACCCTCCCTTAGGTTGTATGTACCCAATGATAGTGCCACATTCCATTAAAATGAATTATGATGTGATGAGGTGCATTCATGCAACATAACAACATTGTTTTGGGGAAAACCTTTTGATATATACAAGTGGACCAAGAGTCTTCCTACCCTACACACTACCCTAATCCTTTACCCTTAACCTTTGCAGGTACCCACCATCCGTGTGACTTCACCTACACAAGCTACACCAACTCCAACTGTGCAATCACCCACAAGTTTTACTACCCCAACTTCACCAACTACTCCAATTGCTAAAATGGCTACTATTGAACAGATTAAGGCCTTGCTATATGGACAGGTTAGGGAGATTGAAGCTAGGATGCAAGAAAGAATTGATGAAGCTTTGACTGCCCAAAGGGTAGCCATCTTGGCCGAATTGGGAGGGGCACTAAAGACGGCCACTACTCCTAGAAATCTAGGGAAAGAACCTACTGTGGGTCAAACTAGTACCCCCACAACTGCTCAGAGTAATACCCCTGTCATCAATTTGGAGGATCCACCCTCTAAGAATGCTACTGAAACTGATGAACTGAAAAAGAAACTTGAATTGCTTGAAAGGTCAATCACTGCCATGAAAACTCATAAAGGGGTGGTAGACGTGGTTCCTTATTCTTGTTTCCCCAAGCTAGGTTGCCTCCAAAATTCAAGATGCCGGGGATGGACAGATTTGATGGGACTACTTGCCCTAAAACCCACCTGAAGATGTATGTGGGGGCCTTAAGCCCTTGGGGTTTAAATGATGAGCTCTTTGCTCAACTATTCCAACAATCTTTGACTGGTGCTGCCCTTAAATGGTTTGTAAGCCTGCATTGTGCCAAGATCAAGACCTAGGAAGACATCTGCAATGCATTTAACACTCAATACCACTACAATATTGAGGTGGATGTCACTAGAAGGGAGCTTGAGACTACCAAGCAGAACAACAATGAACCCTTCTCCTCGTTCCTTATGAGGTGGAGGGCAAAGGCCGCCCAAATGATCAATCACCCTTCAGAACAGGAGCAAATTGATATCATAATCAGGAATTTAAGGCCTATATATCAAGCTCAACTGCACACCCAATACCTGCCTACTTTCAAATCGCTCATTGCGACTGCAACCAAGGTAGAAGATTTGATATAATTGGGTAAGATATTAGATGAGGGAGCTACTTCGAAGTACAAGAAACAAGGCCAAGCTGCTTCCTCAAGCAAGGTCAATGAAGTGGCCAATATTGCCCCTGCGAATCCTTTACGTGTGGGCAATCTTGGGCAGAGAAATCAGCCAAGAAGGCAATATACCGACCTTGGGATGCCCTTCATCTGGTGTTTAAAAAGGCCATGTAAGGAAAGTACTTGAAGCCTTTGGACCCAAGGCCTCCTCCAAACCCATTACCCTCCAATTATAGGGTCAATGAGTACTGTGAATACCACCAAGGAAATGGGCATAGAACAGATGCTTGCTGGACTCTAAAAAACCGCATCCAGGATCTGGTGGATAGTGGTGGCATCATTCCTCTAAAGAGTCAACCAAACATTAATACTGACCTTTGCCCAATCATTCCATCCACCCCATCACTGTGGAAGAAGAGTTGTTTGATCCTTTCAAACTTCTCTTGGAGATGAATGAAGTATGTGTGCTGGATCTGAATGACTTCGCTAAAGAGGTCGATGCTTTGACAAGAAGCGGAAGGCAATATCAGCCACTCAACTTGGGGGAAGCCCCTCTAAACTCCAAATCACCCCTATAAGAAGATGCCAGAACCAAAGGAAGACCCTATCCTCGCTCAGCTTAAACAAACTCAAGCTAAGGTGTCAATTTGGGAGCTCTTTGCTTCCTCATTCCCACACCGCCAGGCTCTCAACAAAGCTTTGAGTCAACTCGATACATCAGTAGACACAAGCCCAGAAGCTTTGGTGGCCACTTTGACCCAATCAACCAAGGCATTGAGTATCCGGTTTTTCGATGTAGACCTACCAGAAGATAGCAGGAAACACAATGATGCTCTATACATCACCTTACAAACTAGGGGAAAGACTGTGCCTATGGTTCTCGTTGATAATGGGTCAACCTTAAATGTATGTCCTTTAAAAGTAGCAAGCTGTCTGGGATTGGAGGCTACAGATCTTACACCTTCTGATCAAATTGTTAAAGCATATGATAACACTCGAAGAGAAATTTTGGGTGTTGCTACTCTGGAAGTTGCTATTGGACAGGTAAAAATGGAAGTGCCGTTCCAAGTCATTAATGTACCCACGAGCTTTAATCTCCTCCTTGGAAGGCCATGGATTCATCAGAATAATGCTGTCCCTTCTTAATTACATCAAAAACTTAAGTTCCATTTTGAAGGAAAAATCATCACTATCAAAGGAGACACATGTGAAATCAACAAGAAAACAACGGATCAGTCCCTCTTTGAGGTTGTTCCTGGTGAAACTGCTATGGCATTGACTGGGTTCCATTATGACACTGTTCAATGCATTGAAGGAGAAAGGCCCAAAGGGCCATTCATTCTATATGACTTTGGGGAGGTCCAAGTCAATTGCCTGGTAGGAATGATGCTAAGGGTAGGTCTGCTACCCAGAATGGAAATGATAAGGTCTGGGAGGAAATCATCCATAGTGCGGCCATGGGAAGAAACCTGAGAATAAGGGAACCCACAGACGAGGAGATAGAAGAGTTTGAGCATGGGAAGAAGAAAAAGAAGACTTGGTGGGCAAAAAGCCTCAAAATGCACCCTTACTTTAGAACTCTGAACGACCACTTCTGCAAGCCTGGAAAAGCAGTTCCTTACTGTGGTTTCCAGGAGCCATTCTATTCTCCCAAGACTGGAAAGAAGCTACCGAGTTTTGAGATGTTCGCTGATGTTTTGGCCATAAAGGAAGAAGAGCCAGAACCTATAACTGACCCACAAGTGGAAGATTTCATGCGACCTAGTCTCTTTGATGAGGTTGCTATGATAATCAATTTAGAAGACAAAAGGGACTTCACGAAGCCGATCAAGACAACAGATGGACCACTGAGGAACTGGTACGTCAAGGAGGGACAAGCTGCTATAGTCAAACCTAGTCCTATGTCACACCCTGAACCTGAGTCTTGTACTGAGTCAAATCCTAAGTCAAACACCGAGTCAGAGTCTAGTTCTGAGTCTTCTATAGCTTCAGATTTAGAGAACCCTAATGTCAAATTTAATGTAACCTTGGAGAATGACTCCGCCATTATTAATAAAATTGTTCAAATTCTTGGTTACCCTGTGTCTTTTGCTTTCCAAGTATTATCTAGCAAAAATGAAATAAATGAAATAAATGAAATAAATGAAAAGATAATAATTGGAAAAGAAAATGAATATACATACATTGCATATGATTGTGTGAATAAAGAACAGGTTGTTGAGTGCATCAGAAAGTATGTCAACTGCTTCATGTGGAAGACAAGTGATGTCACGGGAATAGACCCAGCCATAGCAGTTCATAAGATTCCGTTATACCCAGATGCAAAGCCGGTTAAGCAGAAGTTGAGAAGAATGAAGCCAGAATGGTCTTTGAAAATTAAAGAAGAGGTTGCCAAGCAACTGGATAATAAGTTCATAGAACCAATTGTCTACCCTTCCTGGTTAGCAAACATTGTGCCGATCCCGAAGAAAGATGGAAAGGTCAGGATGTGTGTTGACTACAGAGATTTGAATAAGGCTTATCCCAAGGATTATTTCCCGCTACCACACATCGATTTGCTAATAGAAAGGATGGTTGGGCATATGATGGTTTCCATGACTGACCTTGCGGTTGGGTACAATCAGATCATGGTGCACCCACCAGACAAAGAGAAGACAACTTTCATTATAGAATGGGGCACTTTCTGCTACAGGGTTATGCCTTTTGGATTGATAAATGCAGGGGCTACCTACCAAAGGATGGCGACAACAATCTTTCATGACATGATACACAAAGAAGTAGAAGTGTATGTTGACGATATAATTGTCAAGTCAAAATCTCCAGAAAAGCACGTTGAAGCACTTGAGAAGTTTTTCCTTAGACTTTGCAAGTACAATTTGAAGCTTAATCCTGCAAAGTGCCTCTTTGGTGCAACATCAGGCTTATTTTTGGGATATTTGGTCAGCAAGAAAGGAATAGAAATTGATCCAGCAAAGTCAAAGGCTATTCTAGAAATGCCTCCACCAAGAACAGAAAAGGAGATTCGAGGTTTGCTAGGTAGATTATAGTATATCAGTCGATTCATATCGCAGTTGGCAGAGACTTGCGGTCCCATCTTTAAGCTACTAAGGAAAGGTGCTTCACAAGAATGGAATGAAGACTGCCAGAAGGCCTTTGACAAGATCAAAGAATACTTGTTAAGTCTGCCAATTCTGCAACCTCCCAGAATGGGAAAACCTCTGCTCTTGTATTTGTCTGTAACAGATGAAGCCATGGGTGCAATGCTAGCTCAAGAGGCCGAAGGTACAAAGGTGGAAAATGCAATTTACTACCTCAGCAAAAGGATGCTGGACTATGAGTTAAAGTATAACAAGATTGAGAAGTTGTGTTTAGCGTTGTATTGGGCTTGCACGAAGTTACAACACTACTTGTCTTCTCACACTACTTATGTCATCGCAGAACAGAGTCTCTTGAAATTCCTTATGGAGAGGCCTATTTTGGACAGCAAAATGGCAAAGTGGGTGTCAACATTGGCAGCCTTTGACTTAAAATTCATTCAAAGGAAAGCTGTGAAAGGTGGGGCAATAGCTGACCAGTTAGCATAATTACCCGTAAAAGACGAGATGCGAGAAATGAATTTCCCTGATGAAGACCTCTTGAATGTGGAAAGGAGTGTTTGGGAGATGTACTTTGATGGGGCATCCAATTATCGTGGAAATGGAATTGGGGTTGTGTTCAAAACTCCTTGTGGAGAATACATTCCATTTGCAGTTAAACTTGACTTTAGCTGCACAAACAATGAAGCAGAATATGAAGCTTGCATCAATGGGCTTGAAGCCGCCTTGGAATTGGGGATTAAGAACCTAAAGGTCTATGATGATTCTATTTTAATAGTATCACAAGCTTTAAAGAAATGGAAGATAAGAGAAGAGCATTTGGTTCCTTACCTACAACGCCTTGATCATTTGGCACAACAATTCGATGATCTGTCCTTCGAATATCTCCCAAGAGCAAAGAATCAGTTTGCTGATGCCCTGGCTACTTTGGCTTCCATGGTCAATATCAAGGAGGGTAATAAGGCAGCTAGCCACGGGTTACATTTTTAATGGAGATATCCTCTACAAAAGAAGTTGGATTGGAATGCACCTAAGGTGTGTGAATGAAGCAGAGGCTAAGAGAATAATGGAAATGGTACATGGTGGTGAATCAGGACCGCATATGAATGGGATCGCCTTGGCTCGAAAAATAGCCAATCTAGGATATTATTGGTCCACCATGAATACAGAATATGTGGCATTTGTGCAAGAATGCCATCAGTGTCAGATATTTGCTAAGCTGCAGAAGCAACCTCCCGTTGCCCTGAATCCAATCACTTCTCCATGGCCCTTCGGTACTTGGGGAATAGATATAATTGGCAAAATACATCCAAAAGCCTTGAATGGACATCAGTTTATCTTGGTAGCAGTGGATTACATCACAAAGTGGGTTAAAGCAGCTTCCTATGCAGAATTAGAAGCCAAAAAGGCAGCACAGTTTGTCCGAACCAACATCCTTTGTCGGTACGGAACGCCATTTGAGATTATCACTGATAATGGAACTCATTTCCAAGCAGAATTTGCTAAACTCTTAAAGGATAAGAAGGTCCAGCATCATAAGTCCTCTCCTTATAGACCTCAAACAAATGGAGCTGTAGAAGCAGCAAATAAGTCTATAAAGGTGATCATACAAAAAATGATCAAGCAGCTTCCTATGCAGAATTAGACGCCAAAAAGGCAACACAGTTTGTCCGAACCAACATCCTTTGTCGGTACGAAATGCCATTTGAGATTATCACTGATAATGGAACTCATTTCCAAGCAAAATTTGCTAAACTCTTAAAGGATAAGAAGGTCCATCATCATAAGTCCTCTCCTTATAGACCTCAAACAAATGGAGCTGTAGAAGCAGCAAATAAGTCTATAAAGGTGATCATACAAAAAATGATCAAGGAACATAGGGGTTGGCATGAGAAGTTACCACTAGCCTTGTGAGGATATAGAACATCAATTAGAACTCCTACTGGGGCAACTCCGTATTCACTGGTGTACGGAATGGAAGCAGTACTCCCCATTAAACTGGAAGTTCAATCGGCGAGAATAATTCAAGAAAATCAAATAAATGAAGCTGAATGGATCAGCAATTATCATCATCAGTTGTTGGGTTTCGATGAAAAAAGACTTTAAGCTCTACACCAAATTCAAGGGTACCAAAGGCAAATGGCTAGGCATTTCAACAAAAAGGTCAAAAATCGGAAGTTGGAAGAAGGCTGTTTGGTCCTAAAAGAAATCAGAGCACCTGTTTCAGATCCTCGTGGGAAGTTTTGTCCTCATTGGGTGGGACCTTACATTTTGAAGAAAATACTTTTCGGCGGAGCCGTCATCTTAACTGATTTGGATGGGTTAGAATTCATAAAATCCATGTAACATGGATCAGTTAAAGAGATATTATGTATAAAGAAGCACTCAAAAAGGAACTACATTAGACCTGATTCTCGTAAACTAATTCGAGATATGTAGGCAGCTCTCCTTGAGCACGGTCTAAATTTTAATAAAAATCATTGATTTATTTTGCCAACATAAAAAAAAAAGAGAGAAAAGAAAAGAAAGAAAAATCCTGCTAAGTTGAAAACCCACAAAGGGCGGCTTAGGCAATAGTGGGGCCTGCTAAGTCGAAAACCCGCAAAGGGCAGCTTCGGCAAGAATGGGTAAGAGCTCGCTAAGTTGAAAATCCGAAAGGATGGCTTAAGCAAAAATTAGAGCAAGTAAATAAAGTAGATAATGCTTGGAAAGCAAATAAAAGAGTCATTCATTCCAAAAAGAGTCATTCATTCCATGAAATATCAAACCAATCAAAAGAGTCAAACCATAAGTCCAAAACGTCAAATGAACCAAAAAGGTAAAAGCAATCCAAAAAAGCAGACAATAGAGTCAACCCTAGGGTCTAAATCCTACGCCTTCTACGTGGGGCAGAGTCTTCGGTATCTTCCTTAGCTCCAAAACTCTCTGCAGCATCTATCTTCTCCTCGTTAAAAGGAACCACCTCCTCTCCCTCCAGCTCCTGCAGCAATGCATGCCTCCTTGGCTTTTCAATTGGCCAAACTTCGGCTGTAAACTAAGTTCTATACTCTGGAGTAGGCTGGACAAGGGAAGGCTCTGCAAAAGGCCTGATCATCTGATGGTTCCTAACCCAAGTTTGAAGAACAGTTCAAGTAACTCCGGGGGTAATAGGGGCAGCAATAGTAAACCCAATAGGAAGAGGAACCCTCTGGTCAATCCCCATCTGCCTAAGGACGCGAGAAGCACTATACCATGTACTATGAGTGAAACCAAGAAGGTGGACATGGTTATGCATTGCATTTGCCTCCATGAAGCGAGAAATTCCATACCAAGAGATGTACCACAGCAATTCTTCTGGTCCAAGCTCATACAACCAGATAATCTACCTGGTCATAGAAGGAAAAGAAACTTGGATTCTTCTAGTACGATACTGAGAAGGGTTATAAGTCAAGGCATGAGGAGCGGCATCCACTCGGAGATGGTCTCTCAACCAAACCTAAAAAAAAATAGATCCTTTCTATTTACAAAGGAAAAAAATGAGAAGAAACAAAAGGTATAACAAAATTACCTAAAGAATGATCGGAGTAACAGTCCAATCTTCAAATCCAAGTGCAGTTCTGTCAAGACTCTGAATAGTCTCAGCCAGAATCATACCACCAATGCAGTTAAGTTCTTCCATCTGCCTAATCATGGGGCAAAGCTTTAAATCCCCAAAGCCAGGGTCACGGTTGAAAAGAAACCCAGCTAACAGGCAGAAAACAAAATCTCGCATCCTATGCTTCAGTTGAATCTCATCTTCAAAATTAGCAGTCAGGAATGCATCAATCAAAGGAAGCAGCATCGCCTTATTCCCATCCACAATCATAGCTTGAGCTTGAGGCCTTGTAAAGTTGAAAAGCCTCTGAAAAGACCCCACATAGCCAACTCGGACCTCATGCCTGACAAGAGGGGCATTTGGGTCACATCCAATAATTGAGCAGAATTCCTCAAAAAGAGGACACATCTCGTCCATCCGGGCACCAAATCTGAAGACGTGAGCTTGGGGATCCCAAAAATCTGATACAAGCATGCAAGAAATCCCAATCTATAGCTACGCCTCTAAGAGTAGCAACAACTTTCAATCCATATCTTCCCATGTTGATCCTTTCAACATTATGGAGGCTCTCGGTCCATTTATGCATCACATGGTTAAAAAGAGGGTTCATTGTTGAGGGAAAAATAAAAATCCTGCAGTAAAAAACCTGTTTTCTGGCTTGAAAGTCGTAAAAATACACTGCAGTTCTATTTTTTATATACTGCCCTGGACCCAAATGGCGGTCCAACTGTTGCCTACCCAGTTTCAGTTCCTGTTTTTTGCTGTTTTGTGAAATTCTTGTGTTTTGGCCCTGTTTAGGCCCTGTTAGGTACTATTTTTGGGGTTGTTTCAGGGATTTTCTGAAAATAAATTTCTATAAAACAAGCATCATACATACATGTTTGCTGTCATTGCTAACAAATAAGTGCAGGTTCGTATCTAAGTTCAAATAACAGGTGGAAAACATGGAAAGTACAAAGTACAGAAGGAATATAATCCAGATACAAAAGGAAAACAAGACAAATATGAAAAATCAGTGCTGAGCTCTCCGTCTTTGCGGCCTGTCCTACCTCTCATAAGCACTATCAGTCTAAGCACCAGACAGCTCATCCGACAAAGCAGTGATCAGTACCGCCATGTCAGCAACTAGGCCCGTAGGTACCTACAAAAAAGCATAGAATCACAGTCAATTTCAAGAGAACTGTATGAATCATTTTCATGAAAAGTTCTAAAAGAATACCTGAGTGATGTGAGCAAGGCTCCGATATGGTACACCCTCCACACTAATCGGTCGGGTCATCCAACCGTCAGGTGTACGATAGCGAACATCATAAGGCAGCCTCAAGTCAGCCAAAGCAAGAATAGATGGGGGAGGCCTCAAATGTGATGAACTGCCACTTGCTCCGGTATATGATGGGCTAGCTCTAAAAGCAGAAGCCTCGACCCTAGAGGAAGAAGGTCTGTCAGCTAGCCGGCTGGTAGAGGGATGGTCTCCCGAAGTGCTAGTAGTGGGAACTGAAGAATGGGAGGACTGATGAGGTGGTGCAGGGTCGAACCGTGTCCCAATGCGTGGCATCAGTCGCTGAAGGCAGTAGAAATCATAATCATCATCCAGGACATAGGCCGGCTCGAAGGGATCACCCTCATACTGGGATGCAGTGATCGGCAGAAGCGTCAGAGATAGCATATCATTAGGGGGATCCAGTGGAGCTGCACGGAAACCAGCGATCTGGAAAGACACTCTCTCAGCGAGATAATACCGTCGATACTCTGGATGGGGAAGTATGAATCGACGGCGAGTCAGGAACTGTGATCGCTGAAAGCTGTGATCCTGAACAATCCACTATGACAGCCGACTAGACATCGCTATAAAGACAACCTGTAAAAATTTATTATGTTAGTGAATCATTTTCTCTAATACAATAAATAAGGATGAGGATAAAGTATTTACCAAGTCCATGGAGCAGCTAACGAAGAATGATCTCAGCTCTCTGATAGGAAGCTTCCTCTTTGGTGCTTCTATCCTCTCTCTATACCATCTCCAAGCAATGGGAGAAAGAGGATCTGCAGGGGCAGATAGCTCACGAAGGAAAGGGGTGACACCAGGAAAGTACTCGTAAGCCCAAGTCTGAAAAAATGAAGAGGATATCAGAATTCAAGTATGTAACATCCCTGACAGTTCTTACATAAAAACTATCAGAGAATGTTATTTGATATACTATTCGTGCTCCAAATCAATTCATATAAAATTCTCTTCCAACTAATAAAATTGTCAAATAAATATAATACATTCCTTTCTTTAATAATCATTCACTAGAATTCTCAAACTTCATCCTTTAAATACATATATTCCTTTCATGTTTACAAATTTGTACAATCTCTCAAATAGCTAAACTAAATTATATATATATACATTTTATAACTTATGAGTACAATATACACAAGATCTTTATATGTACTAGAGGTAATGTTCTGAGATTCTTAATTCCACTACTTAACTTGCTCCGATGTCCTGATACCTGCGTGTCAGAAAATAATTCTAACACGCTAAGCAAAGCTTAGTGGTGCATGTATAAACATATTTGTCACTTAATATTAAAGAAAAATACTTATGAAAATATAGGAATAACACTTAGTTTTAAGAGTTATTTCACTATATTAACTAATTTCAATAACAAACCAACATAATATTCTAATTACACAAAATAATAGCTTTAACTTGATAAAAGTTATCATACTATACAATACTTTTGGTAATACAACTTTTCTCGTTAAGAATCATGTTATTTAAGACTTGTTTTCTCATTTGATAACATTGTTCACAATATGCTTATTTTGTTTTTCAATACGTCTTACTTTTACATATATGATAATTCATTCAATCTATAATTTTCAGCACTTACATTTAGCACTTTGTCTCATATCATTATATACATTTTCAATCATTTGATTAATTCAATACCTTGAGCATAACATTTCCATTCCGTGCATTAGAACTTTCACTCGTAAACAGTAATATATATATTAACAATCACTTTTACATTGGAACACAGTAAGTCAATTTTAAGTAATTAACTTATATTATTATTTTTCATTTCTTCCATTATTCACAACAATCATGTTCACATATATTTTCAATTTAGATATCTTTATTAAATATGCCCATTCATACTAAACTTAGATCATAGGTTTGGATAACATGTTAGTGTAGCAATGTTAATGCCAAATCTCGAACATGTATAATGGCAATTATGCCCACTATCACTGATAACACAATGTGTCCATTAATGGCACGCGGCGCACACTATCACTATGGCTATTCTTTCTCTGGTTAGCCATTCAATCCAAAGCTAGATTTAACCTTAGTATGATTTGGGCAATACATTAGTTTTGATTAACACTAAATTGTTTATATCATTTCACTGGTACAGTACTTTTATCAACATGTAGTATGATATATATTTGTCACATTTCTAAAGTTTATCACTCTTTTTCATAATACGGCCAAGTTATGTTCAATGACTTGGCCATATCTCTCATCAATGAAAAATGGAAAATTTTGACAGCATGTGACACACCCACTAACTTGGCCATGTCACTCATCAAAGAAAATAGAAATTTTTGACAGCATGTGACACACCCACTGACTTGGTCATGTCACTGCTCGTGTCACTAGACACACCCACTGACTTGGCCATGTCACTGGCCGTGTCTCTCATCAAAGAACATAGAAATTTTTGAGATATACAATTTACTATTCTCTACTTATAGCATTTATCCACAATACTTTTATCACTATATACCATCAATTTTTTTCAATATTAGTTAAAAGTTCATGTTTAAAATTTTGACCAGTACAATTCTCCCCCACTAAAGAAATTTCGTCCTCAAAATTTACATGCTATGATAATAAGCCATTTAATTTTTTAACTAATCTCCAATCTCACATAAAATCAATTCTTTTATTGATTTACATAAATTTTAGTTATATTTGATATCAATCAATATAACACTTTAGAATAATCTTAATATAGAACTGCAGAAGATTCAGCTCGACACACTTACACTGTTCAAGCTCAATTTAGTAATTACCTTTAATTCTCTTTAGAATTTTTTTTATATCTAATTTCTATCATTACTATTACATATATATATCTCTTTCTTTCTCTTATATACTGAACTTTAAATCTTAGTTCCGGATAGCGAGTCACTGATGGCAAGTAAATGCCCACTGTATCAATATGGCCGAAGGCCCACTATGGCATGAATGCCCACTGTATATGATGTCACAGAGACTATGGCATGAATGCCTACTGTATATGATGTCACGGAGTGACCACTGAGAGGAAGGAACCAAAGGTCCGCTATGACGCAAAGCGTCCACTGATGGCATAGATGCCAATATCACTGGGACATATATAAAAACAAATGTCCTCTATGCCACAAAGTGCCCACTTTCGATATGGGACATAAGTGTCCTCTATGGCACAGAGTGCCCACTTTCAATATGGCATAAAATGCCCACAATCACTTTGAATATTTACCCTTTAGCTACTCCGGAAACTAGATTTAACATCAGTATCATTTATTTTAATGGTACAACATAGTGTCAATTATACTATCCTTTGAAATATAACACTTTCTCTTTGAAATGTTTGTTTCTTACTGTAAGTGTATACAATATAAACAATCATTTCAAACACATGTATCATATGATCATATATACACATCATATGTATTTTTGATTAATTTGACTAATTTTATTTATTCATCAATCATTATCTTTTTCAAATAATTTTCATGTTTCCACTGTAATAATGAAATCTACAAAGATTTCCACTCTTTACTTATTTAATTCTTTTCTTAACATATTAAGAATTTACAACTTTTCTTTCACTTTAAGAGTACATTTACATTTATAATTTATTCGCTATGTCTCATACACACATTCACACACACACACATATAGATATATATATTTCTAACTTGCTCTACAATACATCATTTCACTAGAAGGTTTAAACTAACTTCAAATCTCACCTCATTCTTTTCTTTTTACATTATCAATTCCTTTCTTTCTATTGTAATCAATTATGTCGATTAACTCTTTAACACTACTATATATAATCTATAAATTATCTTTAATCACTAAATAATGTTACTATTACATATTTCATAAGTACACAATATGTAAATCTCACATTCTTATTTTCATTACTCAATCAATTTATATCTACACCTCTTTGTTTTCTTTATCTTGCTTTTCAAATTATGTACAATCATCAATAATTTATCAAATCATTCTTCTCACCTTGCTTCGAAAATTATCTTATTTCTTCATGAATAATGTTAAATCCACTAATAACTTGTAATCGTCTTTTATCTTTTCTCTAACTTTATACTTATTTCAGATCTCCAATTACATTTATCCATACTTTGCTCACATTTTCTTCACATTTCAGTTTCATCATTTAATGGATTGATTTCATTTCAATCTTATAAGCAATCAATTATAACTATGTTTCAGATGTATTTAATAACTCACTACTGATTCCACCCATAAACCCTACTTTGTGAAGGAATAAGAAGGTAGAAATATGCATAAGCAACTGCATGATCATGCAATTGATCATGCACATCACTGTTTAAATTATTTTTAAAGTTTTGAAGAATAGAAATATGCATAGCCAGATACATGACCATGCGAATGGTCTTGCACGTCTCTACTGAAATTTATTTTCAATGTTTTAAGGGCACAAATATATGCATGTCCATATGAATGCTCAGGTATCTCACTATTGGAATTTCTTCTCAATGTTTGAAGAATAGACATTTACACAAGCATATGCATGACTATACAAATAATCATGCGTATCTCTGCTAGAATTTCTTTTCATGATCTAATCAATAAGTTATTAATAATGCAACTCATACAAATTGAGGAAATAGGATCCAACTCTTCAAAGCGCAATCAAATTCAAATATAAATTTCCATAATTCTAAAATCTTTCAACCTTATATTTTTCTACAATCTTATATTAACTCATCAATGATTCAATGATAGATTTAATCATTGTTCCAGTTAATAATATATAAATACACATTGACATATTGCAAGAATAACTTTACTATCATAGAAGTAAAGTTTTCACAATTATTGAATACACCATATCTTTCACAAGTATTGGTGTTTTATCAATTCACAAATCTTTTTTTTTATATTAAAAATCAAGATCATTTCAATAAATAGCAAACTAAGTAGTATTCAAGCACTAACCTCTTTACCAATACTCTTCCTTCACTTTTCATTTCAATCTTTTGTTTTGATGATGTTTTAGAAGGCAATAGAAGACACTAGAAATCTTTAAATAAGTTTTAGAACTTTTACTCACTTATACAATAGTTTCGATGCATTCACTTTCTTTAATTTAACTATCACTTCAATTCTCAACGCCGAAACATTATAAAAACAATTACTTTAAAACTCCATTATCCATATTTCACATTCAAATTATAGCTCGAATTCATTTCGAGCTATAAGGGTATTTTCATAATTTCTTAGCTCTTCGAAATCTTTTTCCACTATACGGATATTATCCATACTCGGATTCACTGTTACTCTTATTAAGGCTTATTTAACCTTATCACTATGCTCTCATATCATAATCAATCCAATTTGACACTCATATATTCACTTAATGCAGAAAATCAATACTTAAAATTGGAAAACATGACAATTCTCATTCTCGTAAGACATTTCATTCTCGAAATTTATCTATCTGTCATAATTCATTCCTCAAATTCCAATGAATTTTTACACTTCCACTGTGTTACTTTGACATATTTCTTTGGCTACTCATATCTTATTTTCTTTTCACATCTTTCTTTTTCACAAATAGGTCTAGTGCACTCCAAACAATACACTACGAATGCTCAATCAATTCTTATTAAACATTCTACTACCATAAACATATGGAATATCAACTATATCAAAACACATATCCACTTATTCAATTCACATAACTTCGAAAAGTGAATTTCACTTCTCCCATAACTCCACATGCCAGAAACGCCTAAACCACTCTCTGATACCACTAAATGTAACATCACTGACAGTTCTTACATAAAAACTATCAGAGAATGTTATTTGATATACTGTTCGTGCTCCAAATCAATTCATATAAAATTCTCTTCCAACTAATAAAATTGTCAAATAAATATAATACATTCCTTTCTTTAATAATCATTCACTAGAATTCTCAAACTTCATCCTTTAAATACATATATTCCTTTCATGTTTACAAATTTGAACAATCTATCAAATAGCTAAACTAAATTATATATATATACATTTTATAACTTATGAGTACAATATACACAAGATCTTTATATGTACTAGAGGTAATGTTCTGAGATTCTTAATTCCACTACTTAACTTGCTCCGATGTCCTGATACCTGCGCGTCAGAAAATAATTCTAACACGCTAAGCAAAGCTTAGTGGTGCATGTATAAACATATTTGTCACTTAATATTAAAGAAAAATACTTATGCAAATATAGGAATAACGCTTAGTTTTAAGAGTTATTTCACTATATTAACTAATTTCAATAACAAACCAACATAATATTCTAATTACACAAAATAATAGCTTTAACTTGATAAAAGTTATCATACTATACAATACTTTTGGTAATACAACTTTTCTCGTTAAGAATCATGTTATTTAAGACTTGTTTTCTCATTTGATAACATTGTTCACAATATGCTTATTTTGTTTTTCAATACGTCTTACTTTTACATATAGGATAATTCATTCAATCTATAATTTTCAGCACTTACATTTAGCACTTTGTCTCATATCATTATATACATTTTCAATCATTTGATTAATTCAATACCTTGAGCATAACATTTCCATTCCGTGCATTAGAACTTTCACTCGTAAATAGTAATATATATATATTAACAATCACTTTTACATTGGAACACAGTAAGTCAATTTTAAGTAATTAACTTATATTATTATTTTGCATTTCTTCCATTATTCACAACTATCATGTTCACATATGTTTTCAATTTAGATATCTTTATTAAATATGCCCATTCATACTAAACTTAGATCATAGGTTTGGATAACATGTTAGTGTAGCAATGTTAATGCCAAATCTCGAACATGTATAATGGCAATTATGCCCACTATCACTGATAACACAATGTGTCCATTAATGGCACGCGGCGCACACTATCACTATGGCTATTCTTTCTCTGGTTAGCCATTCAATCCAAAGCTAGATTTAACCTTAGTTTGATTTGGGCAATACATTAGTTTTGATTAACACTAAATTGTTTATATCATTTCACTGGTACAATACTTTTATCAACATGTAGTATGATATATATTTGTCACATTTCTAAAGTTTATCACTCTTTTTCATAACACGGCCAAGTTATGTTCAATGACTTGGCCATATCTCTCATCAATGAAAAATGGAAAATTTTGACAGCATGTGAAACACCCAATGACTTGGCCATGTCACTGGCCATGTCACTCATCAAAGAAAATAGAAATTTTTGACAGCATGTGACACACCCACTGACTTGGCCGTGTCACTGCCCGTGGCACTAGACACACCCACTGACTTGGCCATGTCACTGGCCGTGTCTCTCATCAAAGAACATAGAAATTTTTGAGATATACAATTTACTATTCTCTACTTATAGCATTTATCCACAATACTTTTATCACTATATACCATCAATTTTTTTCAATATTAGTTAAAAGTTCATGTTTAAAATTTTGACCATTACAGTGTATGTCAACATATATAAGAAAAGGGAAATGTTCTTTACATTACCTCCCAGAAGTAGTACAGGCCGCATGGAGAAATGTGGGTATAGCAGAGATTTGACATGTCGTCGTACAATCTACACAGCATCATGCTAGCCCAATCATATGTCTGAAGTCGTGTCAGGTCGAGTAGGCTCTTTAGCACATTGAGACTCATTGCGTCCTTCCTGTTTGCTAAGAAGGAGCTAGAAAATAGGAGAATCAGGGTAAACCTGGCCACCTGGGTAGCAGTAAGATTGCCTACCTCGTAGCGAGCATAGATGCCTGGCGCCTGCTCTATAAGCCACTTCCGCTGAATGCAGCGAGGTGCGTAATGTCGAGGATAGTCGACCCCGATCAAAGTAACCATGTCGGCTGAAGGAATGTCCTGCCGCCAGTCAGCATAGAATCCCGGAAATGACAAAAAAGTTGGTAGGCGTCATCGTCTTCTCCCCCCAAGCAAAATGGAAGGTATCAGTAGTGGGCCACCATCGCTCGGCCAGTGCGCAGATCAGCTCCCTGTGGATATATCTGCCCACATCTACGGTCCTCAAACGGTGGAGGAAAGTAGGTCTGATAAGATCCCCCACCGGATGCCCGGCATCAAAGATGTGAGCCGGGATAGTGCTCATGGGACTCTCGGCGATAGATATCCTAATCGTAGTGTCCTAAAAAAAAGAGATTTTCTAATTCATTATTTGGAATAATTTGGGGGCAACTTCAGAAAAATTTAAGTTCCTTCCCCAGTGGGGTTTGACTTCCTAAAGGATTATTTCTAAGTTCTTTACTAGAAATAATTACTGATAGCAGAGCTTAGTGAAGCCTAGTATTACTTCTGGTTCATTACTAGAGCTAATTCAAGTACATGTAAAGGAAAGATTCCTAGAATTTATTTCTAAGTTCTTTACTGGAAATAAATAATTCATAAGCATGCATACTAGATGAGTAAAGGGGAAGGTACTTACCTCATAGGAGCCGGTCTGGGAGCTGTGCTTCTCCTCCTCGAGTAAAAGATTGTAGGGAGGGAGTGGGATGTCGAAGTCCACTAGGCTAGAGAAATCCATCATCGAGAGAAAGTTTGGTGGAAAGGAAAGAAGGGGAAGGAATGAAAGTAAATGAAAATGAAATAGAAATGAGCCTATTTATAAGGAAAAGGTGAAAACGCGGGTCTTTTGCACCTTGCTCAAAATTCTCGTTTCTGACGACCACTAAGCCCCATAAATCATTTTTATGGACCCCAGTGGGGGGCAATTGCGAATACTCGAATTTTGAGGCTTGGAAAGCTAATTTCTCCAGACCGTAAAATGCCGACTTAGACTGGGTGACTTTGGAGAAGTTCACTGGAGATATATCGATATGGTACTTGAAATGTCTGGAACAACACGTGGATCGTAGAAATGGTCTCGGAATATTTTTTGGAGGTCCGTAGCTCCCGAAAAATCAGTTTGAGCGAAAATCGTGCGAGCTGATGTGTTTTTTTTAAAGGTCGAACCGCCGCATGCAGCGGTCCAACCGCCGTGACCAACGGTTCAACCGCCGCACGCCGCGGTTCAACCGCCGCCTAGGTTTCAACCGCCGAGTTTCCCTTTTGGAAGTCCAACCGCCGTGCACAGCGATTCGACCGCCGTGTAGGGTTTCAACCGCCGCCCTTTTTCCCTCTTCTGGCAAGTCAACCGTCGTCCACGGCGGTTCAACCGCCGGGACCAGCGGTTCAACCGCCATTCAAGTCCGAATTTGGTCCGATTTTCACTATAAATAGCCCCAGAACGGTCAGAAAAGGGGCTGGCTTCGTGTGGACGAACTCCCCATTTCTCTATACGCTTAGGTGCTTCTCTTCTACTCTTCTTTGCATAAATCTAACCTTGTGCTGCAGGAATCAACTCAAATCAGATAAAGAAAGCAGGAATCAAGAATCATAATCCAAGGTCCAAGAAAACAAGATTTGGAGCTTCGAAGTGGGAAAATCCTAAGCAAGGTAATATCCTAATTCATCCTTTGTCAATTCAAGCATGTCATAAGCATTACACCTTCTTCTTAATTTCTTTTTGGTCAAAGACCTAATCCTTTTAGGTCTAAGGCCTAATTAACTAATCAATCGATCTTTCGGCATTAAGCCATGAATCAATCAACCTTTTTGGCCAAAGGCCTAAAATTTGCATCCTTTTGGTGCAAGGTACCTAAATTTCACAATTTTGCACTAAGTGTTAATTAAATCTCACAATGCACAAAGCATACACACTGTAATATCCCCATATATGCCCTAGAAGTTTTGAATGTTGTTGTTGTTGTTGTTGTTGTTTTAAAAATTGGATTTAATGTAGGTGTCAATTTGCAAGAGAAAAGAATTAAAGGAAAGTGTATATGTTGATTATATTGTAATATATATAACATATAAGTTGGTCAAATGAAGAGTCAAGGGGGGAAGAGATATTTATCTTGTTGAATATGAAATTACCTAAATGGGCTTATAAGTTAAAAGAGAGTTAGAGCAAATGGTTAAGGGCATTGAGGTAATTTTCTTTTGGAAATCTCTTGGTGGAGATTTAAAGAAGAAGAGGAAGTTGACTTTATATATTTTTCATTTCTTCTCTTTTCCTTAGTGGTGGCCGGCTCTCCAAAACCAAAGAACAAGAGTTGATTTTTGTTGTTCCAAAATCAAGATTGAAGAGAGAATCAAGGAATCAAGTTGGAGATTTGTGGAATTCAACAACTTTGGTAAGTTCTTTTCTTTGATTTCTTTTATTCTTTTGTAGTGGTATTTGAAGTGAATTAGGGTTTGTTGATTTGATGATGAGAGGTGTTTGTGATGTGTTTTCAAGTGTTAAACTTTGGTTTTAAGTTAAGAGGTTAAATAGGTGTTGTTGTTGGAAGTGGTGGATGTTGATTTTGAAAGATTATGAATGATGTTGGATTTAGGGTTTTGAAGTAGTTGTGTTTAAATGTAATGTTAATGTGTTGTTAAAGTGATTATTGTGATGATTGTGTAAGATATGTGTTTATGTTATTGATTGTATCCATTTGAATGAGATTAATGTTGTGCAAAAAGTGTGTGAATGCAATTGAAAGAGTGTTGGCTTTAGTTAGGGTGTTGTTCATGAGTGACACGGCCAAAAGCAAGGAGAGACACGGCCAATTCATGAGAGACACGGCCAAGTCAAGGAAATTTAGCCCGTGTTGGATTGATTTTGGAGAGACACGGCCGTGTCTTATGCATGTTTTTGGTACTGCCAAAATTGTGTTGAGAGACACGGCCACAAGCTTGGCCGTGTCCCTCAAGTGTGCTGCCCGTGTCCCTCAAATGTGTTAGTTAAGGTTTTTATTATTTGTTTTTCTTGCATTGGTTTGATTCTCCAAAGGTATTTTTGTACCTAAACCTAAACATAAACACATTTAAAACAATAATGATCCAAACAAATGTATGTGGAACATACATTCATATGATGTTGAGATGTTAGCACACATTTGATGATAATGATGAAGTATATGAACAATGTTAGGCTACATGCATTGTGAATGGTAATATGATATGTACTTTGAAATGTGGTATCAATAATGCATATGATATTACATGATTAAGGTTAGGTATTATGCATTGTAAACTTGTGAATGGCAATGTGTTATAGGAATAATGTATCTTGAAATGTTATACCAATGATGATGCTATGTGAATAACATGAATTGTGATTTGAGATATAGTGAGATGTAAGATCAATGTGTTTGGTGATAATGATGCAAATGTAATTGAAGCCATTGTGATTGGCTATGTTGATGCAATTGGAAGAAATAAGGCATGTTGCCTAAATGATTATGAGAATTGAGAATGGAAATGATAATTAAATAATAATTGAATTGTGTGGCTAATGTGTTATTCCATTTTCAGAGTATGTTGTTGGTGGCATGCCTAATAATGGTAACAATCTCTTGAAGTTAGGTTGGATTTGATCCTTGAAGTTTAATTGAGATGTTGCAACCCTTGAAGCTAGGTTGGATTGGTTCTTGAAGCCATGTTGGGTTGATGCTTAGCATGCTTTGCTCCCCTTGAAGCTTGGTTGAACCTAAATCCTTGAAGCCTAGTTGGGATTATGATAATGATAAATGTGATAACAAAACCAAAGCATTAACTCTGAAAATTGAATAGCATATTAGTGTGTTTTGGGCCCATGCTTGTCTTTGTTTAATGTGAGTCATGAATGATAACTTGATTGATTAATGAAGGAGATGGAAAGATGTTGAAATGTGGTATGTTTATATGGTTGTGATTTGTGATGTGCAAAGGTGTGATGTTAGCTCTTCACCTATGTTGTTGCCTTTATTGATCACATGTGTGACATTGCATTGCACTAGAGCATAATATTAGCATGATTTGTCTTACTAAGCCGTTGGCTTAGCGCGATAGTGTTGATCGCGCAGGTAACAGAGTTGAACCCGAGAGCTCCTCGAGACCGAGTGAGAGTAGAAATTGAAGAGTTTATTTTGGGACTTAAAGATCAGAGAAAGCTGCCAATCATGTATAACTTCTTTATATTTTGTAAATATTGTTTATAATGTGAATATATATATATATTTAAATATGGATTTAAATGCTTTCATATATGTAACTATTTTATAAATTCCGCTGCGTACTAAATAAACATATCTATATCTACTTTGTTTTATTTTACAAGTTAATTACTTATTATCTATATTGTATACTAAAAAAGATTATGATATCATTTAAAAAGGTGTTCTTGAATGTTAAGAAAAATACGTAGCATTCCTATATTCGATACATGTATACTACATTGTGGTGTATGTAGTGTGTATGTATTGGGTGTGGGGGTGTTACACACACACACATGCATGAAGCATAATTCTTATCGCCTTTGAATAGGCACTATCGAACTACATGGGCTTTGATCTCCCATTCAAACGGGGGTATGTAGGCATATTTTGAGATTCACCTCAAATAGCAAGTCCACAATCCACTAACAATTTGTTTGTCCTTTTCCTTATTTTTTAGGTTTGTTTCTTTTTTGCAAGTTAATCAAATGCATGACATAGTCCCCGAATCCTCCTTGGGTTCGTAGATTAGAAACCTTTACATTGGATGCATTATTGGAGTCAAACAAGGGTTTTCTTAGTTTTACCCTTTGAACAAAAAAAAACTGAGTGGCGACTCCCAACAACAAGTGAATGTTCATCCAAATCCTTTTTGGGTTGAATTAGAGGTTCACAAGTACAAACTTTGAATACATTGGTTATGTTTGCATGATATTTGGGCTTAACACATTTTGATTGAAAAATGTGTTAAGCTAGTTGATACATTGGTTATGTATGAATAATCTGCTATGACATTTGTAATGTCATATATGTGTTAAATGCATTGTGAAAAGCCATTGATAATGGTTAAATTGTGTAAAATGTGAAATATGTGTATTATGTGAAAATGACCCAAGGTGTTTGGGTAATACCATTTATTGTGTATGTAATAAGTGCATTGTTAAAAAGGCATTGGTATTGGCTAGATTACATTAAATGTGATTAATATGTGAATTATGTGGAAATACCCAATGTAATTGGGTAATGTGTTGTAAATGCAAAAATGTGATATAACGTAATGAGATATGTGGAAACATAATGAAATGAATTGATATCGATATAAATGAGAAATATGAATAAATTGTGTGCCTAGTATGTTATTTAATTTTCAGAGTTCTGTGTTTGGCGGCATGCCTATTATTTGCCTACGGGCTAGACACTGGGAATCACTGTGAAAATATTTTTGAGGTGAAATGACCGGGTCGTAAGCCTCAAAAACAAGTCCTTGAAGCTAGGCTAGGTGAAATGACTGGATCGTAAGCTCAGACCTAGTTGGATTATTACATTGATATATTGCCTACGGGGCTAGACACATGGTGTCATTATAGACCAAAACAGTAACTCTGAAATTTGAATAGCATATTAGTTATCTTTGGGCCCATGTTTGTGTTTATTTTATGAGAATTGTGGATTGTGAAATATTTAAAAAGTATGATAAAATGCAATGATGTGATATCCATATGCATTGTGTATTAGCATTGCATTTGATTTTTATTATTATCAAAGTCTGTATTACTAGGCTTTTGGCTTAGCGCGATTGTTTACATTACGCAGGTAACAGGGTAGATTCGGCTGAGCTGGAGAGTTCTTCTACACCAGGTCGGGTTTAGACTTGTGGTTGTGCTTGTAGAGTTGATATCAAGATCAGAAACACTATCAATAGCATGTATATATTTTATGTTATTGTAAACTATAAAGAATGTTTGGGTTAAGTTATTTGAAATGGTAATGTAAATGTGTTCTACATTATATATATAAATACATATAAAAATATTTGATAAACTTGGTGAAATTGAGGAGTATGATTGAGATGGTGATTTGAAATTATTTGGGAGTGTGTTCTTTTTACAGGTTGTGTAATTGATGAACTTTGGGACGTCCAAATTACAGACAAAACTCTGGCGAATTTTTCCCAGAGATTTACATGTAAAATGATTTTTTTTTGGGTTTCTATAACAAGTAAAGAATATTTATATATTATTTAATTTTATATATTTAGTATTTGAAATTTTAAATCAGAAATGTGAAATTTTTTATTATTAAATCGGTCTGTCATATTTTTGTGCCGTATATGTGTGAGCGGGGATTTTCGCCCTCACTCCCTGTGGAATGGTTCTTGCGACTTCGGCACTGTTTAGGCTCGGGGCCTTAGAGAACACGGACCTAAGTCCAGAGAAAATGGAGTCGCCACCCGGATGGGCCGGGAAAAAGAAAGGAATGGATGACTCGATTCCTAATGAATCCCCAACCCCCTAATGGGTTCAGAAATTTGAGTACGTGTGAGGAAGGTGAGAAATGGCCAGCACCCCCATAACGCCCGGTTTATTGGAAACGGCCTCCTTTATAGGTCTTAATATTATAAAATTCTTAAATATAATAACATTATCCATATTACACACAATAATTAAAAGAAAGCATCGATATATTAAAATCAAAGCAATGTCCAAACAAAGCAAATAAATGGACACCCATCCAAGGATGGAAACATGTCCTTACATCACATGCCCTTTGCATAGATTCTAAAATAGAAAAGAAAATTAATTTACATGATGTTTAACTAATGAGGTACCCACCAAGTTGAAACATACCTCTTACAACTTTTGGAAATCTAATTTAATTGATAAAAGTAAATAATCTTTCATTATAAATAAATCATTCATCAAAGCTATTAATCAAAATATAAAATTAACATTCATCCATTATAAATTAAATAAATCAAGTATTGAAATTTAAAAAATTAAAGCATAAGAAATAAATCTAAGCATAATCAAATATGGAATTGAATAAAGAAAATAAAAGTTCAATTATAGCTACTGTGACTTTTTATAGAATTAAAATAGATTAGAGTTTTATGTTTTAAAAGGTTGGTAAGACTCTTTGATTAAACAAATTAAAGTTTGAATGGTGAAATCGTGAAACTAGGGTTTTAGACACTTTAAAATACTTTGGTTTGTGATTTTTGGTTATTGGGTTTCTAAGCTACTGTGTAAATTTAATCTATTTATGGTTTTATGGTTTTTAATATTTTAAAAGGATTAGGGTTCATAAAAATTAGGGTTTAAAGTTTTAAAAGGATTAGGGTTCATTATTTTAGGTTTAAAAGTTGAATTTTGGATTTTAGGATTTAGAATTAGGGTCACGGGTGGTGAATTAATTTTCAGGAATTTGAAAATCAATTTGATAATTTCATGAAGCTTTATGAATTCAAAACAAACAAATTAAAGTTTTTATAAGTAGAAAAGATGTTTTTTAAGGATTTTTGAATGAAATAGAACCTACTTTAAAATTTTAAAAGAAATAGAATTTAAATCTTAATTTTGTTGAAAAATATGTTCAATTAGATTTTTAAGATTTTTAAGAAGGAAAAATAACAATTTTAAGCCTTTTGGAAGATAAACTAACGAAATAAGGTTTTTTTACTTTAGAAAAAGTAAATTAAAGTTCTAAGATTTTAACTTTTGAAAAACACAAAAATCCTAGTTTTTAGCTACTGTGTAAAAACAATTAAAGAAAATGAATTAACACATACGTTCTTTTGATGATTCCTCCAAAAATAATTCTTCTTGGATGAACTAGCTCCAAAGACCAACCTTTTTTGCCTTTGAATTGCTTAAATCGTGATGCTGCCCCTTTAAAAATCAATTGAATTGAATTTATTACTTTTCCTTCACTGATTTGGTTTTCCAATTTCCAAGCTACTGCCAAAAATTTTCCTTCTTTAAATTAATTGCCTTTGGTCCTTATTTATAGTGGTTTGAGGTTGTTTATTCCTAATTAGTTAACGTAAGTAATATTAATAAAAAAATCGAAACCTAATTGAATTATGTTTCGAAAAATTTACGGCAAGAAAAAAATTGCCGCAGGAAAAAATGCGCTGGCAAAAAAAAACTGCCGCAGAAACTGCGGCAGTTGGCGGACTGGGGTGTCACCCGCAGGAAATTCCTGCGGGCGAAATAGCCCATGGGCCCGTGCAACTTTTTTTTTGCTGCCGATTTTTCCGACTCTGACTCCGATTTTTATTTTTATTTTTATTTTTATTTTTATTTTTATTTGTTTATTTTTATTTTTTATTAATAAAACTTAGATACTAAAGCAAAAATTATTTAACAAAAATTATTTTGGACCAATTCGATAATAAAAATCATTTTGGACTAAATAAAACATATTGGACCGGATTGGGACAAAAATTAAGGGTCTACAGTTTGCCCCCTGCTTGAATGATCTGAAACCTTAGTGAAAGAGATTGAAAAGCAATAAGACTTAATTTTTGAGATGGTTGAGGTTTTGGGTTCTGGACCCGATTTGAGTTCTGGACTAATGGATAAATTCTAGGTTCTAAACCTAAGGAAAATTTAGGTTCTGGACCCAGTTCAAGTTCTGGACTCAAGGATGATTCTAGGTTCTCGACCTAAGGAAAATTTGAGTTCTGGAACCTGTTCGAGTTCTGGACTCTAGGGAGATTCTAGGTTCTGGACCTAAGAAAAATTTGGTTTTTGGACCCGGTTCGAGTTCTAGACTCAAGGATGATTCTAGGTTCCGGACCTAAGGAAAATTTTAGTTCTGGACCCGGTTTGAGTTCTGGACTCAAGGGAGATTCTAGGTTCTCAACCTAAGAAAAATTTGGGTTCTGGACCCGATTCGAGTTCTGGACTCAAGGATGACTCTAGGTTCTGGACCAAAGGAAAATTTGGGTTCTGAACCCAGTTCAAGTTCTGGACTTAAGAGTAATTCTAGGTTCTCGACCTAAGAAAAATTTAGGTTCTGGACCCGGTTTGAGTTCTGGACTCAGGATGACTCTAGGTTCTGGACCTAAGGAAAATTTCGGTTCTTGACTCAAGGGAGATTTTTAGGTTCTGGACCTAAGGAAAATTTGGGTTCTGGACCCAGTTTGAGTTCTGGACTCAAGGATGATTCTAGGTTCTGGACCTAAGAAAAGTTTCGGTTCTGGACCCGGTTCGAGTTCTGGACTCAAGGATGACTCTAGGTTCTGAACCTAAGGAAAATTTGGATTCTGGACCCGGTTCAAGTTCTGGACTCAAGGATAATTATAGGTTCTGGACCTAAAGAAAAATTTGGTTATGGACCCGAGCTAATAAAAAAGTTTGGCTAATTTTTAGACATGTGTCTTCTTATTGCCCCCTGGGTGAAAAAATATTTATATACCTGCAATTATTTGAATGATTAAAGTGAATAATTGAATTTACTGTTTATTTACTGTGTAGTCACTGTTAATGCACTATTTACTATTCATAAATAGTAAACTTACTATTAGAAAACAATATCAAATAGTATTTACTATTGAAAAAAGTAATTTTACTATTCACCAATAGTAATACTATTCATAAATAGTAACATTTACTATTCATCAATAGTAATACTATTTATAAATAGTGACATTTACTATTTATCAATAGTAATACTATTTATAAATAGTAAAATATACTATTTATGAATAGTAAAATTTACTATTCATGAACAGTTTTGAGTTTGTTTTCTTTTGCTTGCCGATCCTCTATAAAATGCCATCAATTCTTCACTACATTTCACAATTTCAATTTCAATTTTGTAATTCTCTCAAATTTCTTTTCAATTTCAGCATATATTTTTCAAAAACAATGCATGCTTCGAGGTCATGGACTCATTCTAATGCCGAGTTATTGGAGTTTATTCGGCATCATGAAGACGAAAATCTAGATATACTGGCCAGAATGCCGCTCCATCGCAGTTCCAACCAAAAGAGCGAGGTAATTACTTTTCCCTTTCTCTCTTCTTTTTTTATATATACATATATATATTTTTTATTTTTTATTTTATTTTTTATCTTATTATTATTTTTTATTATTTATTATTTTTTTTGTTATTGTGAAAAATAAATTAATTTAAATAGATAGAATAACACGTACTTACCTGGTATTAACTTACCTGGGTCTGTGTTAGTATGATCATTGTGTCGTTCGGGCCGGAGGGTGTATTTATAAAGCCCGACAATGGTATGATGTAGTGCCTTCTCGAGTAAGGCAGATTATCCAAGATTGCGGCTTTGAGCAGTTTGTCTTACAATTGCCTTCCGAAGAGTATTAGATAGATCGAAGCGTAGTCCAGGCGCTGGCAAAGCGATGGCTAGATACAACTCACACTTTTCACTTGCCCATTGGGGAGATGACAATTGGTCCAGTCGATTTTACTGCCATAACCGGCCTTCGATATGATGGTGCTCCGGTTCCTCTGACCAATGAAATTTTAATATTTAAAGAAATTTAGGAATTAATTGGTATGGAATCGTCATATAAAGGGCCTTTTAAGATAAAAATTGAGCCGATTCGCAGTTATTGGATTAACTACGAAGGTCGGATTGGCAGAATAAGGGCCGAACAGTATGCTCGAGGATTTTTGTTATATCTGCTCGGATCGACCATCTTTGGTAGTACTGAATTGTCCATTCACTTGTCAGTGTTGAGTGCCCTTTCTTATCTCAGAATGGTACCATCTTCTGGTTGGGGTGAAGCTGGTCTCGCATGTCTTTACCATGGCCTTGATAAGCTTTGCCAAAACAAGAATTCTTTTGTCGGCTTGATGGCGGTAGTCGAGGTATTCTTTCTTCCACCAATGTCTTTTCCCCTTTTCTCTTGCATGAATGTGATCTTTATTGTTATTGTAGATATGGGCATATGAACACAACCTCGTGAGGGTACCCGGTATTTTTCGAGAGAGAATCGAGTATCCGAGATTAAATTACTGGTTGTTCGATCGTGTGGATGTTCCTAGCTCTCATCATGTGCATACTCATCGCTTTATGTTGAGCCGTTTAACCTGGGATCAGGTAAAATAACATTAGTATGCTTTAAATTTTATGTGAAAGTTTTACTTACCTTTTGTTATCTCGCAGGTAAATTTGGCCTGGTGGAATTCAGAAGAGCGAGCAAATTGGTCTCCTTTGATGAGGGCTGCACTATCTTTCCAACATTCTCGCCGAATTATTGCTGGCCCCGTGTCTAGTGGCTGGTTTCTCAGGGAGAGAGTTTACGAATGGTTTCTTGGTCCAGAGCAGCGGAGGTTTCTGATTCAAATCCTGGAATATACTTTAAATATTATGTCGATGCCGGAGGATGCATGGTGGTCGGCCCGGTATGGTTATGATGCTGAGTCATTTCTCCATTTACCGGATCCATTTTATGCTCGTTTTATTCAAATAAGACTCTTGTACTTTGATGTATCTCCTGTTGGTGTGCGGGAGATTTTCGATGGAAATGAGGGTAGAGATGAGGAGGAGCATCACGGAGATATAGGAGAGTCTGTTCCACACCTCGGGCTAGTACTTCTCAGGTAAAATTTTTACCACTTTTCCCTTGCAACTGCTTTTCCTTTCTTTGATTCTTTAATGATTGTTGTAGGCTGTTGGCTCGTTTGATCATGAGGTTGGACCTTCTTTCACTGCTCCTTCATTTGCTCATTCTAGTCTGCCGGATATGCCATCTCATCCGTAGGGTATTGATATGAACTACCTGGTACGTTCCTCATTTCATAATAGTTTCTGCTATATGTATGCATGATTATGTATGCTCTCACCTTTTTCCTTGTTGGCTCACATCGGATGCTCAAAGAACAAAATAAGAAACTTTAAGAAGAATTGGCTGCAAGTCGTCAGCAAGCTTCTCATTTTGAAAGTTTATATCATCAATCCGAACAAAATTTTCGTGACTTCCGATTTCAAGGAATGAGGGGTGCTTCTTCATCGAGAGGCCCCCAGACTGATGACAATGAGATTCTTTTGTCTGCTTCTGATGAGGACCATGACAAATCGGAACTCCAAGGCAATAGGAATTTTAGTGGTTCTGCTTCGGATGATCCCGGGACGAGTAATTTGCCCCCTCCTCCAACAGGCGATGACTTTTTCAAGTCTTTATTTGGTGACCTACCACCACCCTCTTAGTGATATTTAAATATTGTAGCAATTGTAAAACATTGTACAATAATGAAAAATATACAATTTTCCTCTTTACTGTAATCCTTCTCTTCCCCTTTTTTCTTTTCTTTCTTTTTTTTCATTATTTTTCATTATTTTTCGTTACTGCAAAATTTTTTTTCCTCGTTACTGCCAATTTTTTATATATATATAGTACATCATAATTAATATCCAGTTCTTTTGTTAAACCAAATAAAAAGTGGACAAAGAAATTGTGACCACTTCCTTTCCTTAGACCATATGGTCTTATCCTTTCCCATCATCTTTTCCATTTCACTTTTGGAAAAGGTTTATTTTCTTCTATATAAATCACCTTGCATGCCATATTTTAATTCATAAACCAAAAAATCTCTCTCTTTCAACATGAAGACTTCCTTTAGCAATTTTGGTTCTCCTTTATTCATCTATCATGACCGAGCACCATTTAAAGAAAATAAAAATTCTATTTAAGAATATGGATGCCATCCATTGGAAGCAAATTTCATGGTCAAAGCTTGATGTTTTAAAATGTTTTCAAAATATCAAATTGGACCACTCCTTCTTACATGCCGTGGCTTCCTTTTGGGATACGGATTCTAGGGTATTTAGAATTAATGGCTTTGAAATGTGTCCCTTGATTGAAGAATTTGAGGCCATCCTTGGACATCCCAATAATCAACAAATGACATTACCCACATTGATTTCCAAAACTCAACAGAAGATGCACATGTTATTTCAAATTCCAAAACCCGAAGTTCTTCGGTTGATGAGAGGTGAAAAAATTCTACTTGCTCCTTTGATTGACTTTTGTTTTTCTCATTTGGCTCCTACTAAGGCATGGGGATGCATGCTTTGTCTTTGCTTACTCGGCCAATTCTTGCTTGTTTCTTCTGACGGTGATATTGATCCACGAGTATCTGATATTATGGACTAAATGGAAGGAGGCTTGTCACCGGTACCTATGATTTTAGCCGAGACCTTAGTTGGATTAGACCGATTTAAATCAGGATTGTCAAAGAGACTGACTGGGAGTCCATTGCTGCTCCAGGTAATTACCTAAACTGCCCTTTTGGGTTTTCAAATTTTTTTTATATTGCTCTAACTTTTGCCTAGCCTGCCCTTGCGAGTTTTCGGAACTAGCGAGCTGTCCTAATTTTTGCCTAAGCTGCCCTTGCGGGTTTTCAACTTAGCAGACTTTTTTTTAACTTAATTTTTCTTCACAGATTTGGCTTCAGGAGCGTCTTTGTTTGCTTGATACTCCTCCCATGGATTTTGCCAGATACCTGTCACGTCATCATTCTGCTAGGAAGCTACTCCATCCTGCTTCTTCATATGCTGACTGGGTTAACTGGATCCACTCACGCTCTGAAGTTAATATCCTTTGGTTGGTACCTTGGTGGAAGATTTCTCATATCACCATGCGGACATACTTGATGTACGTTCCCGTTGCTGCTCTTCATCAAGGTACATGCTATGATCCTCGCTGACTTGGGTGTCAGTATGGAGCTGAGCCTCGTGATTATGACTTTGCTCCTGACCTAGACATGCCTTGCTTGACTGAAGCCTACTTGGATCGGCTGAGGCAAAGCTGGCCTGTATGTTACACTTATCGACTGCCATAGCTTTTACATTTGTCAATTCAGAAAGTGTTTTGTTAGGATGAAAAATAACTAAAGTAATAAAAGATGCTTCTTTTCCATTTATAATTTGTCATCACCTTTTGCAATTATGATTATTATTTAATCCATATCTGGTCGAATACTTATAACAGTGCACATAGAACAATTTTAACATTAATTCTGTTTTATTAAATTGGGGAACAACCAAACATAAAACCAGCATACACAAGATCACTTCTGTTGCCAATTAGCCCTTTCAAGTTTTCTAATTGACGATTTTCTCTCATTTAGCCCTAATTGTTGCCTAGCCCGCCCTTTCGGGTTTTCGAAACTAGCGAACTACTCTAAATTTTGCCTAGGCTGCCCTTTTTGGGTTTTCAACCTAGCGAGCTCTTTTTTTCTTCTTTTTCTTCCTATCATACATAAAACCTCTTCAACCTGTCAATGTTTACTGGCTCACTAAATTCATTCCCATCCATGTCTGACAACTTCACCGCACCTTTGCTCATGACTTATGTCAAACATATGGCCCTTCCCAGCTAGGTCTGAACTTCCCTCTTGGATCAGATATATTAGGCTTACATTGCTTCAATACCAAATCCCCAACTCTATATTTTCTGACTTTGACCCTTCTATTGTAGGCCCTAGCTATCTTCTTTTGATACAGTTGGTGATGATACAACGCCTTTAATCTTCTCTCTTCTAATAAAGCTATTTGTGTGTATCTGCTCGCTACCCATTCCATTTCAGTCAGTTCAACTTCCAAGACTACTCTCAGTGATTTGATCTCAATTTCAATTGGCAATACCGCTTCCATCCCATAAACCAAAGAGAACAGTGTCATTCCAGTAGGTGTTCATACACTTGTCCTATATCCCCATAAAGCAAAGGGAAGTATTTCGACCAGTCCCTGTAAGTCTTGGTCATCTTGGACAGAATTTGCTTAATTGTCTTGTTTGTTACTTCCATGGTACCATTAGCCTTTGGTCTATAAGGAGAGGATCGATGATGATGGATTTGGTACTTGGAGAATACATCCTTAACTGCTCCTTGAAACTGTACCCCATTGTCTGATATCACACTGTGCGGGACCCCATATCTATAGATGAGATTCTTTTCGATAAACCTAGGCATTTGACTTGCACCCAGCTTGTTGAAGGATTCAACTTCGACCCATTTTGAAAAATTAATCAACTGCTACTACAATGAAATGGTGACCGTTTGAGGCTATCAGATGTATTTTTCCTATAATGTCGATACCCCAAGTGGCAAATGGCCAGGGTGAAGACATTGGATGCAGTTCTTCATGAGGCATTTGATTCAAGTTACCATACATCTGACATTGCTGGCACTTCTTGACAAACTCAATACAGTCTCTCTCCATGGTCAACCAATAGTAACCTTGTCGAATAATCTTCTTAAATAGGGCCAAACCACTCATGTGCGGACTGCAACTTCCCGCATGTATTTCTAACATGATGCGCTCCACTTCAAGCTTTCTTAAACATCTCAAATGCACTCCATCAGGCCATCTTTGATATAACTCTCCATGGAAGGTGATGTATTGCAATGACCACCTCCTTATGGCTCTTCTCTCTTTCTTTGTTGCCCTCGGCGGGTACTCTCTTTCTTCCAAAAATTGCCTTATAGTATCACCGCGCATCATGGTCTGTATCAACTTCCATGATTGTCTCATATTCATAGCAAGGAGTTGATGAACAGGTCAAGATTAGAGGCTTAAGGAATAGGCTGGCAGGATTTTTCCATACCGAAGCCAATGTGGCCAAGGCATCAGCCATCTGATTTTCTTCTCTTGACAGGTGTATAAATCTACACTCCTTAAAATTCTTCTTCATCATGGTCAAGTAACAGTGATATGGTTTTAATTTTTCTTCTTTCAACTCCCACTCTCCATTTACTTGGGATACTACTAGCAACGAATTACCATAAACTTCCACCTTATCCACCTTTATAATTATTAGGGTTTCCAAACCGAAAATACAAGCTTCATACTCCACCATATTATTGGTTGCCCTAAATTTCAATTTCTTTGCTAAAGGGATAAGTTCCCCTTTGGGTGATTCTAGTATAACTCCCAAACCTGCTCCTTTCCTATTTACTACTCCATCAAAATACATTTTCAACCCTTATACTTCAATTGCTTCTAAATGTTCATCTAGAAATTCCAAGATTACCTCTTCACTTTCTGGTAATGGTTGTTGAGCCAGGAATTCTGCCACCGTTCTACCTTGATTGTTTTCTTGGTTACATACTCAATCTCAAATTCTTCTAATATTATCAACCATCGACCATATTTCCCAATTAAAGAGGGAGTCTCCCTTAAGTACTTCATTGGATCCAACCTGGAAATTGCTTGCACACTATACGATTGAAAGTAATGCCGCAACTTCTTAGAAGACCAAACCACAGCTATACATGTCTTTTCTATGATACTATACTTAATTTCATAAGGTAGGAGCTTTCTACTCAAATAGTAAACGGCATGCTCAATTCCCGACTCATCTGCTTGGGCTAGCATAGATCTTATCGACTCTTCCTCTACTGCTAAGTATAGTAATAAAGGTTTGCTGAGTTTAGGTGGTTTCAAAACAGGTGGATTCAACAAATACTCTTTTATTCGGTCAAAGGCCTTTTGACATTCTTCATTCCATACGATCGGCTGATTCTATCTAAGCAATTTGAAGATAGGCTCATAGATTATTGTGAGCTTTGCTATAAATCTGCTAATGTACTGCAGTTTACCAATGAATCCCTGAACTTCTCTCTCCGTCTTTGGGGCTGGCATATCCCTTATTGCTTTAACTTTATCAGGATCTATCTCAATGCCAATCAGACCAATTACATGTCCCAACAATTTACCTGAGGTAACACCGAATACACACTTCTTCGGATTTAATCTTAGCTTATATTTCAAAGCTCTATCGAAGAATAATTCCAAGTTGTAGAAGTGTTGCTCCCATGTATCCGACTTCACCATCATATCATCAACATATACTTCAACTTCTTTGTGCATCATGTCATGAAATAGTGTGGTGGCCATCCTTTGGTAGGTTGCTCTAGCATTCTTTAAGCTGAAAGGCATCACCCTATAACAAAATATACCCCATGTAGTAATGAACGCAGTTTTGGCTTTATCCTCTTGGGCCATTAACACTTGATTGTATCTGGAAAATCCATCTACAAATGAGTGTAGCATGCTAGAGGCTGCACTATCAATGAGAACATCTATATGAGGTAAAGGAAAATCATCCTTAGGGGAAGGCTTGTTTAAATCTCTATAGTCCACGCAGACCCTTATCATTCCATCTTTCTTTGGCACGGGTACTATGTTGGCTAACCAATCTAGGTATTCTATCACTTCAAGGAACTTCACTTGTATTTGCTTAGTGACCTCTTCTTTAACTAATTCAGCCCACTCAGGTCTTAATCGCCTAAGCTTTTGTTTGACAGGTTTAATGTGAGTGTAAGTAGGAATATGATGCTCGGCTATGTCTCTATCTATCCCCGACATATCTTCATAAGACTAAGCAAACAGTTCTTCATATTTTTTGAATATTTTTTCAAATCTCTCTCTCTCATCAGGAGTAAGGTCAGATGCTATGCTAATGTTTTTAGGATTTTCAGTTGTTCCCAAATTTAATGATTGTGTGTTAACAGAATTAATATTAAAGATGCTCATGTAACTGCTATTTGAATGTATGCAACCATCAGGAGAAACATCACACAAGTAAGCAAAATCAGACTTTATTGCATTCATTTTGGAAAAGAAAATATCATCATCCTCATACAAAGCAGACAAATTAAAATCAAAATCAAAATCATTGTTCTCAGAATCATAAAGCAGGATGTCTTCAAACTTCTCTTCAACCAGGGCAGCAATCTCTTTCGGAGTCTTCTCGGCTTTCAGGGTAGCTTTATTCTTCTCTTTTGGATTGAATTCTTTATTGGTTGACAAAGTGAGCTCTTTCTTCACTTGCTCCACTAGCTCAGCAACATCTGCAAAAATTTTAAAACCTGGAATTAACTTACCCATGAACATGATCGGCTCTGGCTTTCCTTGGAGTGGTCCCATAACTGGAGTTTTGACAAAGATCTCTTCAAGTGGTGGGAAGCTCATCTTCCCATTCTTCTTTGGCTGGACATCATTGGCTTCATCATATCCCAACCCTTCTTGGAAGCTTGAGTTCTAAAATCTGGTAATTTTGTTAAACCGGCCTTACCCTTTCCAAGACCAGCTCTGGGAAGGTAGTTCATGTTCTTCATCATATTCAAGACTTTGGAGTCTACTACTTCATCATCAGAAATTGCAGCCACTTGAAAGCCATTGAGAGGCCTCTCAATCATTAGAGCGTTAACAATCATTACTGTCTCATTTCCATTGGGGAATTTGATCTTTTGATGAAGGGTGGAAGGAACTCCACCAAGAGGATGAAACCATGGTCGCCTCAAGAGTAAGGCAAAGGTAACTGGTATGTCTAAAATAACAAATTCAACAATAGATTCAATTGGACCAACCTTGACAGCCGCTTTGAAAGTCCCTTCGGCATGCCTCTTAGTGTTGTCATAAGAACGAATTGTCACCTCGGTTGGGTTTAGATCTCTTGTTGACATGGCTAGCTTTGGTAGTATCTTAAGTGGACAAACATTTATGGTGGACCCATCATCGACCATTACACATGCAGTCCTCTTCCCCTTGACTTCTATTTTGATAAAGAGAGGGCGGATGTGGTCTCTCCCCTCCTCCGGTAAGTCCGCATCTAAAAAAAGAAACTGCTCCCATACTAACTTCACCCTTTTCTTGGACCTCTTCACATTTCATTACTTCCCCAATTTTTATGAAGTTGATCAAATCCTCCGGTGTTGTGGAGGTAGAAATTGGCATGCTAGCTAAGGCTTTGGCCATAGTTTCTCGGTGCTTTTTAGAAGTAGCTAATAGGTCCCAAATACTAACACTTGCTTGGGTTCTTTTCAATTGCTTGAGCACAGCATCATCTTCTTCTACTTCAACTTCTTTCCCCTTATTAGTTTCTATCTCCTTAGGTGGTGGCCTTGCGTAAGGCTTATCGGATCTAGCATTCATCACCTCATCTTCTTCGGGCTCGGACCAGGTCCACTCCTCCTTCTTGGATATAATATCATCATCACTATCACTTGAATCCCAAAATCCGTTGACAACACAAATTGCTACTTCTCCACCCATGATAGCTTGTTCAATTTTGACAAATGCAGCTTCTTCTTTGTTTGCTTTTTCATCCACATCTTGAAAAGAAGACATGACAAAGTCCTCAGGCAAACCTCCTCCAATCATGAAGGTTGCCGGTGGTGGTACCCTATTGAATTTTGGCAATGGGTTGCCTTTGGTGTTTGGCTTGTTGGGCTCGAGTAGCTTCCCATTATCAATTAGATTTTGAATCTTATGTCTCAACCTTACACATCTATCCATGTCCTTGCATTTGGTGAAATTGACAAAATGCTTTGGTGTCAAAGTTAGGTGGGAGAGGGTCAGGCAAAGGACGAGGATTTAAGGGTTGTAGCAATCCTTTTCTTTGAAGCTTGTTGAGAACCCAAGACATCAGTTTTGCCAATTCCAAAAATTGTCTCCTTGTTTCTTGGTTAGTAGCATTAACACCAACGACCTTTTGCATGCTTTGGCTACCAGGTTGATAGCTCCCTTTCTTATTCTTTTTTGTTGCAAAGTGGCTCTTCTCCCTTTCCCATTGTTCAATTTGCAAACTAGCTTGAAGAAGGTCATTGAAATCATGGATGAGTGTATGAGACATCCTCTCACGAAGACTAGGCAACACCCCTCTCACAATCATCCTCATTTGATCATATTCATCGGGCCTCTTCTTGAGTAAAGCGGCCTTGTTTCTCCACCTTTTCATATAGTCCACAAAATTCTCATTCGGCCTTTGCCTAATGGACTCCACTTCCATCAAGGTAACTTCCAACTCAACATTATATCCATATTGTTGGATGAAGGCTTTGTAAAGTAGATCCCAACTCTTTTGTGTTCCATCATCTAAGGTATTGAACCAATTTTGGACAACAGGGTCCAATGAGAGCATAAAGTACCTTAGGGTTTAAGCCTTAGTAGTTCGGGCAGATTGCATGGTAGTGATATACTGCTTCACATGGAGATGAGGATTTTCGATGCCATTGTACTTTGCAAAGGATGGCATCTTGAATTTATAAGGAACTTCTTTGTCTTGTTCAAATAGTTTGTCGATCTCGGACATTTCTTCGGTTTTCAGCTTCTTCTCAAATTTCTTTTCTAAATCAGCAATCATCTTTTCAACATCGGATGTCTCAGTCTTTTCAATAGTTGCCTTCTCAACAGCCTTCGGTTCTTTCTTCTTTTCTTGAACCTCTTGGTAATATTGAGCCCAATCATCATCATCATCAATGATCACCTTTTCATCATAAAAAACCACTTCACTAACTTTGGTCTTCCCTTTGTCCTTTGGTTTCTTAGTGCTAGCAGATGCCTCGGCATGGTTCTCTAAGATTGCAGTCAATTGATTCTTCATGGTCTCAGCTAGGGCCTCTTTGATTTCTTCCATCTTGGCATTGAGGACTTTATCCACCATTCTTTGAATTTGTTTGGGCTCCATTGTTTTAAGTGAGCAAGTGATTGAGTCGTTGCTAGATACTTCGTCTCCGGCATAGGTCGGATTGTTGTAAGCTTTAGAACTATAATAATCCAGGGTTGTGAGCCAGAGAGGATCAATGATATGAGATGCAAATGTATGCATGTATGCATAAATGATCAATAAATAAGGATAAATAGGATGTTCCTTCTAACCTTATAACATCCACACACGAATGGCGAGTCCCTTTTCCTAGGTATATGGTTAACAAAATACCAACATGGGGTATCTTGTTTTCGAATGATTGCCTTGGACGTTTCAACCAATAGTTATATTTTCAAAGATGGAAATCCATCTATGATAATTCCCATTAATTAGGTTTTAATCCATTTAACCAACTAAAGTAGCTTTTATGCTATATTGGATTAAAATGAAATTAAGAGGTTTATTATAAATAGATTTATCACTTGAAAAAGGTAACTAATGGTTCATGCCAAAAATAAGCCCATGATTAATTTATTCTTAGTGTAAACTAGGCCCACAATTAATTTTTGGTATTTCATAATTGACCTAAATATTTTTGCAAGCTCTTTGTAAAAAATGGTTGGGTGAAAATAGTTTTGTCTCTAAGCCCATTGTAAAAAAGGTTAGAAAAATGGATTTTGGGCTTAGTATTTGGGCCATGGGCCAAAGAATTTTTGATTTGTTTTTAGAAAAGTCTTATATCCAAAGATCATCTTGAAAAATTTTGAAAATAGTTTTGTCTTTTGGATTTTAAAGAAAATATTAGTTTGAGCTTACAATATACTTAGGTCATATTAGAAAAAGAATAAACCAAATAAGCCATGATTTAGACTAAGATAAACTAACCATAGTCAAACAACATGCATTTGGGGCAAAACCTAAGGAAAGTAACTAGGCCAATTACATGAGCTTTAGTCTTTGGGTTAACAGGCTTAGGTTCCCATAGCAAGTATATACCAAATGGTACGAGGCTATGAGTGGTTATGCCATGCTCGATCTCCATACCTTGAGTGAAAGTATGGTATCTCTTACATAACATAACACGGGTAACACGGGCATCCTAACTCACACACATGATGCAATGGATAATATTATTATAAGAAAGAATAGAGTAATATAAAGACCAACGGAATCAACTTCTCTTATCCCCAGTGGAGTCGCTACTGTGAGCGGGGATTTTCGCCCCCACTCCCGGTGGAATGGTTCTTGCAACTTCGGCACTGTTTAGGCTTGGGGCCTTAGAGAACACATACCTAAGTCTGGAGAAAATGGAGTCACCACTCGGATGGGCCGGGAAAAAGAAAGGGGTGGATGACTCGATTCCTAAGGAATCCCCAACCCCCTAATGGGTTCAGAAAGTTGGGTACGTGTGGGGAAGGTGAGAAATGGCCCAGCACCCCCACAACGCCCGGTTCATTGGAACCGGCCTCCTTTACAGGTCTTAATATTATAAAACTTTTAAATATAATAACATTATCCATATTACACACAATAATTAAAAAAAAAAATCAATATATTAAAATCAAAGTAATGTCCAAACAAAGCAAATAATGGACACCCATCCAAGGATGGAAACATTTCCTTACATCACATGCCTAGATAGGACACCAACCAAAAGGTAGAAACATTCCCTTTACATAGATTCTAAAATAGAAAAGCAAATTAATTTACATGATGTTTAACTAATGAGGTACCCACCAAGTGGAAACATACCTCTTACAACTTATGGAAATCTAATTTAATTGATAAAAGTAAATAATCATTCATCATAAATAAATCATTCATCAAAGCTATTAATCAAAATATAAAATAAACATCCATCCATGATAAATTAAATAAATCAAGTATTGAAATTAAATAAATTAAAGCATAAGAAATAAATCTAAGCATAATCAAATATGGAATTGAATAAAGAAAATAAAAGTTCAATTATAGCTACTGTGACTTTTTATGGAATTTAAATAGATTAGGGTTTTATGTTTTAAAAGGTTGGTAAGACTCTTTGATTAAAAAATTAAGGTTTGAATGGTGAAATCATGAAACTAGGGTTTTAGACACTTTAAAATACTTTGGTTTGTGATTTTTGGTTATTGGGTTTCTAAGCTACTATGTAAATTTAATCTATTTATATTTTTATGGTTTTTAATATTTTAAAAGGATTAGGGTTCATAAAAATTAGGGTTTAAAGTTTTAAAAGGATTAGGGTTCATTATTTTAGGTTTAAAAGTTGAATTTTGGATTTTAGGATTTAGAATTAGGGTCACGGGTGGTGAATTAATTTTTAGGAATTTGGAAATCAATTTGATAATTTCATGAAGCTTTATGAATTTATACAAACAAATTAAAGTTTTTATAAGTAGAAAAGATGTTTTTTATGGCTTTTTGAATGAAATAGAACCTACTTTAAAATTTTAAAAGAAATAGAATTTAAATCTTAATTTTGTTGAAAAATATGTTCAATTAGAGTTTTAAGATTTTTAAGAAGGAAAAGTAACAATTTTAAGCCTTTTGGAAGATAAACTAACGAAATAAGGTTTTTTTGCTTTAGAAAAACTAAATTAAAGTTCTAAGATTTTAACTTTTGAAAAACACAAAAATCCTAGTTTTTAGCTACTGTGTAAAAACAATTAAAGAAAATCAATTAACACATATCTTCTTTTGATGATTCCTCCAAAAATAATTCTTCTTGGATGAACTAGCTCCAAAGACCAACCTTTTTTGCCTTTGAATTTCTTAAATAGTGATGCTGCCCCCTTTAAAAATCAATTGAATTGAATTTATTACTTTTCCTTCATTGATTTGGTTTTCTAATTTTCAAGCTACTACCAAAAATTTTCCTTCTTTAAATTAATTCCCTTTGGTCCTTATTTATAGTGGTTTGAAGTTGTTTATTCTTAATTAGTTAAGGTAAGTAATATTAATAAAAAAAAATCGAAACCTAATTGAATTAGGTTTCAAAAAATTTGTGTCGAAAAATTTGCTCTGCCGAAAAAAATTGCGGCTGGAAAAAATACGCTGGCAAAAAAAAACTGCTGCAGAAAATTGAGGAAGTGGGTGGGCTGGGGCGTCGCCAGCAGGAAATTCCTGCGGGCGAGCTATTTCTCCCGCAGGATTTTCCTGCGGGCAAAATAGCCCACGGGCCCGTGCAACTGTTTTTTACTGTCGATTTTTTCAACTCCGATTTTTTTTTATTTTTTTATTTTTTATTAATTAAAATTAGATACTAAAGCAAAAATTATTTAACAAAAATTATTTAGGACCAATTAGACAACAAAAATTATTTTGGACTAAATAAAACATATTGGACCGGATTGGGTCAAAAATTAAGGGTCTACAATATGCATATTTTACATATGTTGAAAATATGTAATGTGTGTATATAGGGTATAAGGGTGTTACATTTATTTTGGTATCAGAGCCTAGGTTTGAGGTCCTCGACCTAGGTGGGTTGATAGAGAGAGAAAATGGGGGATTTGAAAATAGTTTTTAATTGTAATACATGCATTGTCACTGGTAGTTTCTGATCTCTGATATAGTAATTTCTGCTGTATTTGCAGATATAGGTAGTTATGGCGTCTTGGACGCATCAGGCTGCTGAGGGTAGTGCAGAGAGTGTGGCTCCAGATGAGGGTAGAGATGGAGCTAGAGTTGTGTCTGCTGGTGAGGCATCTATTTCTATGCATGTGAGACCAGCAGCTGATGAGATTTCACCTGGCTGGGTACGGCATATGGTAGAGTTGTTGAGGTAGGCTTCAGTTCAGCAGCCGCCACCGCCACAGCTGCAGTTGCTGATAAGGAAGTATGATAAGCTGAGAAAGTTTAGAGCTGAGGATTTCATTGGTACTACAGACCCTACTGTAGCATAGCAGTGGCTAGACAGGGTTCAGAGAGTGTTCATTCAGTTGCAGGCTAGTCCAGAGGAGAAGTTTGATTATGCCAGATCTCTTCTGCAAGGGATGCATATGATTGGTGGAAGACGGTTTCACATGCTTTGGCTGATCTACTAGTCCCGAATTATGATGATTTCCTATAGGAATTTGAGCAGAAGTATACTCCGAAGGAGTATAAGAATGCAAAGAATATGGAGTTCTTGAGTCTGAGACAGGATACCCGAATAGTGACAATGTATGAGATCGAGTTTATCCGGTTGAGTCATTATGTTGGTGGGATCATTTCTGACAAGATTGATAGGTGCAGGAGATTTGAGGAGGGACTAAGACCCTCTATCATGTGTATCATAGCAGGATCTCAATATCAAGACTTTTCTCAAGTGGTTGCAGCTGCCAGGAGTGTAGAGAGAGCACATAGTCTTGCAGCAGCTGCCAGGGTTGAGGAGACCAGAGCTAGGAGACCCCAAAGTGAGGCAGGGTCTTCATCAGTGAAGAGAGGCCGAGGGGGATATTTTCAGAGGTTCAGTAGGAACTAGGGATAGTTTGGCAGGTCAGTATAACAGCAGAGACAGAGACAGAGACAGAGACAGAGACAGAGACCTGCAGTTTCAGTGGCTAGTGCACTGACCCCGGTGGCTCAGAGGCCTGCTCCACCTACTTGTGTTCATTGTGGTAAAGCACACGGAGGTGTCTGCTGGTGGAGAGGTGCTTAGGGAGTGTTTTTTAGATGTGGGTCATTAGACCATTTTATCATAGATTGTCCAGAGCCACCAGAGGATAGGCAGGCAAATACTGCAGCTTCTCGACCCAGTGTCAGAGGGGGTCGTGGTGGTAGAGGTTTTGGTAGAGGTGGTCGATCTGGGACTAGTCAGAGAGGAGGTTCTATAGCCGGAGGTAGTAGACCAGATGAGGCAGGGCCATCACAACGGGTTTATTTGATGCAGAGGCAGCCAGATGCTTCAGCTATTATTGCTGGTACTTTTACTTTATTTGGTACTTCAGTTCTTGCATTATTGACTCATTATTTGGTACTTTTACTTTATTTGGTACTTCAGTTCTTGCATTATTGACTCATTCTTATATCAATGCATCCATATTGCTTGTGAGTGATTTGCATTCTGAGTCTTTAGGATTTGATATTTTGGTCACAAATTCTTTAGGGCATAGTGTTATGGTGAGCAGGGTGCACCGAGATATTTCAGTTATTGTTCAGGATGAGGAGTTTCTCAGTGACCTGATTGAGATGCCTTTCAGGGAGTATGACCTATTTTTAGGCATGGATTGGTTCTCCAAGCATGGGGCTATGGTAGACTGTCAGAAGAAATGTGTTACTTTGAGAACATGTGATGGTAGGGATGTGATGGTATCTAGTGAGCAGAGGTATCTTTCATCCATGTTTGTTTCAACTGTTTCAGTTGGGAGGATGATTCGTAAGGGATGTGAGGCTTATCTTGCTCATGTTGTAGATACTAGAGTAGTGGGGTCCCAGCTTGATAGTATACCTATAGTTGCCGAGTTTTCAGATGTTTTCCCTGATGAGTTGCTAGGGGTAGCTCCTGAGAGAGAAGTGGAGTTTCGTATCGATTTGTTGCTTGGTACCACTCCTATCTCTATTACCCCTTATCGGATGGCACCTGCTGAGTTGAGAGAGTTGAAGGTGTAGTTGCAAGAGTTGTTGGATAAAGGGTTCATCCACCCTAGTGTGTCCCCGTGGGGAGGGCCTGTGTTGTTTGTGAAGAAGAAGGATGGCACCTTAAGATTGTGTATTGATTATAGGCAGTTGAATAAGGTGACCATCAAGAACAAGTATCCTTTGCCTCATATAGATGATCTTTTTGATCAGTTGAAGGAAGCAGCAGTACTCACTAAAATTGATATGAGATTAGGGTACCATCAGTTCAGAGTCAGAGATGTGGATGTACCCAAGACAACTTTTCGCATGAGGTATGGGCATTATGAGTTTCTAGTAATGCCCTTTGGATTGATGAATGCGCCAGCAACTTTGAAGGATTTGATGAATAGGGTGTTCAAACCATATTTAGATCAGTTTGTGGTGGTCTTCATTGATGACATTTTGGTGTATTCGTATAATGAGGAGGATCATGATAGGTATTTGCAGATTGTATTACAGACTTTGAGAGAGAAGCAGTTATATGCTAAGCTATCTAAGTGCGAGTTCTGGCTCAATTAGGTAGCTTTTCTTGGTCATGTGGTTTCAACAGAGGGTATTAGAGTTGATCCGAGTAAGATTGAGCCTATCTTGAATTGGAGTCCACCGAAGAATGTGACAGAGGTTAGAAGTTTTCTAGGATTGGTAGGCTATTATCGTCAGTTTGTGAAGGATTTTTCTATGATAGCTACACCACTCACCAGATTACTTTGAAAAGGAGTTAGATTTGTGTGGACAAATCGGTGTCAGGCGAGTTTTGAGCAGCTGAGGGAGATGTTGCCTCAGGCACCTGTCTTTACCCTGCATGTGGAAGGTAAACTATATGTGATATATAGTGATGCTTCACATAGTGATTTAGGTTATGTTCTGATGCAAGAGGGTAGAGTCATTGCTTATGCCTCTCGATAGTTGAAGCCACATGAGCTAAATTACCAGACGCATGATTTGAAATTAGGAGCCATAGTTTTTGCCTTGAAGATTTGGCAGCATTACTTATATGGGGAAAAGTGTTTCATTTATACGTATCATATCCGTAATTTTGGAGAAACTAAATAAGTATTTGAAGATATAAAAGTTGTACATAACTAATATATACCTAGTGTATATATAACATATACATATGGTATATTAATTGTATATGTTGGATAAATATATTACATACTTAATATATTTAATACACATATAAGATAAATTTGATGTGTATATAGGAATATTATTTGTGCATATAGGTATTTATATTCATTAAATATATATTACATAGACATAGTATATACATTACATAAATATGTACATAATGATATATGTGAAATATAAGTAACATATATAAGATATATACATATACATAAAATATACAATATATATGTGGGATATAATTTGGTATTGGAAAAGTGAATGATGACAATAATAATAATAATAATATAATATTAGATAGTGGAAGATGATGGAAAAGTGTGATATTTTGTAATTATTAATTAATCAATAATAAGTAAATAAAAATAATTCTATATTAATTTATTTTTGGGTGGCAGAAGATTAAATATTTTTATTAATAATTAATTAAATAAATAAAATATTTATATATATAAGGCTAGAAATTAAAGAAGAAAGAAATTAAAAAGACAAAAACATAAATAGTAAAGGAGGGGTAAATTAGTAAATATATTTTATAAAATTTAAAAATTAATAAAATAATTTAAAAAGAAAATATTTTTGAATGGAAGATGAAAATTTGTATTTTTAAAAATTAATTAATTAATTAATTAATTAAAATAATATAAAAATATATATGTGTGGTCTTAAATGAAGGAAAGAGAAAAAAAATCAAAATTTTAAAAAGAATTTTTTTCATCTTCTTCTTCCTCCCTTTGATGTTTTCTCCATGGATGAGCAAGATTGGTTTTTGATTCATTTAAATAACCAATTTCCAAGGATTTTACAAGAACCAAGTGGGTTTTGGTCATTTCTTCATAAATTAGCAAGCTTTCCTTTACAATTTTGAAGTTTCATCTAAATATATGATTATGTATAATTTTAGATTTTAATGGAGTGTGTTTTAATTTGTTAAATGCATATGAAAGATGCTATTTTGTTTAATTATTAATGATTCTTAAGTTGGATTGAAGAAATGGTTAAGTTTGAGTTAAGTTGGTTGAAGAGAGAGAATTTAGGGTTATGGAACATTTGGGTTTTTGAAATCATAAGTTTTAATTATGCAAATTGGTTCCAAATGTGTTGTTTTGATGCATAAACATGGATTTTAAAATCAAATAATGGATTTAGTTAAGTTTGGATAGAGTTTGAAGATGGTAGTATTGTTTTAGGGTTTTAGAAAAGTGAATTTTCAAAGTATGGTGAATTGTTTGATTTTAATGCTTAAAGCATGTTATTTGATGACATTAATGATGGAAATAAGCTTGGATTAATTATTGGAATGTGTTGAAATGGAGAACCTTCAATGGGGAAGGTTATGCCATTTTAGGGTTTTGAACAAAAGTGTGTGTTTAATTAAAGTAATTGATTTAACATGTTAAAGTATGTTTGTAATGATAGAAATAAACTTAAAACATTAAATTAAATGGATTAAAATGGTTTTTCAAAGTTAAAGTGAGGTAAGGCTTAATTGTGAAAATTTTGTTGGAGTGTTGTTTAATTAAGGTTGGATGTTGAGAATGCCTTAGAATATGATATTAAATGATTATTTATTATCACATTTGGTATAGGCATTGAGAAAAAGTAGTTTGGCCAATCCAAGTGTTGAAGGGCAACTTGGAAGAGAAGGTTGGCGAGAGTTTTAAGCTTGTTTTGGTTGCTATTTGAGGTAAGTATAAACTTTGAATACATTGGTTATGTTTGCATGACATTTAGGCTTAACACATTTTGGTTGGAAAATGTTTTAAGCTACTTGATACATTGGTTATGTATGAATAATGTGCTATGACATTGTAATGTCATATATGTGTTAAATGCATTGTGAAAAGCCATTGATATGGCTAAATTGTGTAAATGTGATTAATATGTAAATAATGTGGAAATACCCAAAGTAATTGGATAATGTGTTGTAAATGCAAAAAAAAAATGGTATAATGTAATATGATATGTGGAAACATAATGAAATGAAATGATATTGATATAAATGAGAAAAATGAGAAAAGTGAGAAAAGTGAGAAAAAAATGAGAAAATAAGGCAATGTGCCTAGTTTGATTATGTGACAATGAGAAAGAGATTGATAATGAGAAATATGAATAAATTGTGTGCCTAGTATGTTAATCAATTTTCAGAGTTTTGTGTTTGACGGCATGCCTATGGTTTGTCTACGGGCTAGACGTTGGGTGTCAATATGAAAATATTTTTGAGTTAAAATGACCGGGTCTTAAGTATCAAAAACAAGTACTTGAAGCTAGGCTGAGTGAAATGATTGGGCTGTAAGCTTAGACCTAGTTGGATTATTACATTGATATATTACCTACGGAGCTAGACACATGGTGTCATTGTAGACCAAAACAATAACTCTGAAATTTGAATAGAATATTAGTTATCTTTGGGCCCATGTTTATGTTTGTTTTTATATGAATTGTGGATTGTGAAATATTTGAAAAGTATGAGAAAATGGAATGATGTGATGTTCATAAGCATTTTGCATTGGCATTACTTTACATTTTTATTATTATCAAAGTTTATACCGTTAAGCCTTTAGCTTAGCACGATTGTAATTCGCCACGTAGGTAGCATGGGCGTTTTGGTAGAGCCAGAGAGTTCTACTGGATCTAGTCGTGCCTAGGCTTGCATTTATCAAGCTTGAAGTATTTTATGGTACATCAAGATCAGAGTCATTTGCCAGCATGTACATATTCGATATTATAGTATATTTTGATACTATATATATTATGTTTATTTTTGAAGTATATATTGTAAATTGTAAAGAATGATTTGGATAAGTTGTTTAAAATGGGATTCTATATGTGTTGTTGATTTATATATCTATGTATAAATATTTTGAGAAAATATGGAGAAATTGAGAAGTATTGGTGAAATGGAGATTTGATTTTTTTTTATTGGGAGTGTTTTCTGATGCAGGTTGTGTTTTGCTGAATTTTGGGAATGTTAAAATTACAGACAAAACTCTGGCGAATTTTTTCCAGAGATTTTCATATAAAATGTTTATTTTGGGTTACTATTACAAGTAAAGAATATTTATATACTATTTAATTTTATATATTTAGTATTTGAAATCTTAAAACAGAAATGTGAAAATTTTTATTAAATCGGTCTGTGATATTTTTATATCGTATATGTGTATTTTATATATGCTAAAAATATATATTGTACGTATATAGGGTGTAAGGGAGTTACATTTATTTTGGTATCAAAGCCTAGATTTGAGGTTCTCAACCTAGGTGGATTGTTAGAGAGAGAAAATTGAAATTTAAAAAAAATAATTTTCAATTGTGATGCATGCATTGGCACTGGCAATTTATCTGATCTCTGATGTGGCAATGTCCGCTCGACATAACGGATATGAGTTGAGATGACATCTGGGTTATATAGCTCAGAGTGGCACAATAGAAGCATTATTCTAGAGCTTATAGATTAAGAATTTTTGGAACTTTTATTCAAAATTAAGTTTAATAGTTGATTGAATCGATGAATAAGTGAAATTTAGAAAAATAATCTAGGAAATGATTTAAGATACGAAATAAAAAGTTTGAGAAATGGGCATGATAGTTAAAGAAAATTCTATGTGACCTGCAACGTGATATTATTCGAATTTTTGGATAAATCTAGGAATTTTGGATAAGTTTAAAAATTTAATGGAAAGTTATTTTATATGTTAGAATCCAATGAATAAAAATTCATTAATTTTTAAAGATGGATTCCTAATTAAGAAAAATAGAAGAACACGGATTGTTGGAATAGTTCCAGCAACTCAAAATATGTAAAAATTGAGAAAAGTATTTAAAAGCTATGGCAAACCAACCTAGAAAAATCTGAAAATTTACATAAAATATTATATGTATTCTTAGAACATATGATTAAAAGTTTATGAATTTTTATTAAGGTTTAAAAATGGATAATCGGGTGCTTCTAGAGGAATTATTAAAGAGACAAATTATGTGGGTTTGAAAGATCTAATTTTTAAATTTAGTAAATCAGCTTGGAAAAATCTAAAATTTTAGATATAAGTCCATATATGTGTCAAGTGAACATAGCAAAAATTTTACAAGCTTTTATAAAGAATTGGTAAGGAATATAAAATTTGAAAGTGAGATTGACATGAAACTAAGGAAGTCATACATCTTTGTGCGCATGAGTAATAAATTAATTTCATGAGACAAATGAATAAGAAAAATTATGAAAAATTATATACAGATGGGTAGAAGTATGAAGAAGGAATATGGAGTTTTTAATAATTTAGAACAAGAGTTCATAATAAAAAAATCAAAGAGGGAAATGGTATGTGATAGTGAATTGTTTATTATGAAAAAAAATGATGCGATTTAGGGTTTGAGTATGTAAAATTAGGATATCTAAATGGATGATGTTAATTAGTGTAATGAAATGAATTAGTGTTGTTTAAAATTAAATGTTATGATCTTAAGATTGGAAATGTGACATGGATGTGATTTGGTGAGGTTCATGTTGTTGGTTGCATTATATGAAATTTGAATTTTTGAAATGGGTTTTCATAATTGTGAAAGTGATGTGTTTTGATGTTATACTAATATAAAAATAATGTTTATAATGTTAGCTCTTGAAAATGAGATTAATAGAATGAAGTTTAAGTAAAGTAGTAAGTTGAACATTTAGAGATATAAGGAAATTTCGATGAAAATTTTTTAGATATTGATAGTTTAATGTTTAATAAGCATGGGAGTAATTTTGAATGAGTAATATTACTTATGAAAATATCATGTAATGTGTAATGTGGTTGATAGTATAGATACTGGATATGAAATAAAGAGAAATGATTAAGAAAGTGAAAATATATATATGAAGAGTATGGTAGGTGTATGGAAAATGTGAGAGAGAAGTCACATTGGAAATGTGACTATATTTATGTAAAAGAAAAGATGAATGATGATAAATTATTTATTATATAAGAATGAGAAATGCTAATATTCCATGAAATATGATAAATGTTCAATTTATATATATAAAAAGTTGAGTATAATTGTGTGATTGTGTGTATACACGAATATGATATGTGTGGTGAATTGTCCAATACAAACACTAATGTGATATGTAAGAAAATGTGGAAAGTAAGTGACTTTATGAATGTGACTTATGGATATGTATATGGATGATTTAAAAATATGGAAAATATTTAAAATGTGAAATAATATGAATTTGTGAGATGAAGGTGATCATGATAAGGTTGATCACCAGGAAATTGTGACAATGTGATATAATTTGAAAGTGATCAAGTATTGAATTGATTACTTAAAGATATGAAAAAATATTATTGAAGTATTATGGTATGTTTGTAACCCTATATAATTACTTATTTGATTTGAAATGGATAAATTGGTAAAAAAACAAAAACAAAATAAAACAAAATAAAAAAAATTGTTGAATAAGTTGAGATATAATTGGTAATTATTAGTAAATGGATCATGTGTTTAGGCCAATAAAAACAAGTGGATAAGAGTAATTTGTCATAAAATAAAATTGATACGCGTTAACTCTTCATGTAGTAAGAGTTTAAAGAACTAATATATGATTTTGAAATGCTACGGGTGTGTGACCATTGAGACATAGGCATAGTTTCGAGATAATAGCTGTTTGAGAACGAATTATAGTGAAGGCGGTGTTTATTTGTAACCTACAGACGTGGACTTAAGATGACACAACTGTGATATATATTTAGTGAAATTGATAGCTTTTGTTTCATGAGATACAAGCAAGATATGTGGCTGGTATAGTTGGACTCATAACCTTATGTAGAAATTTATTTATGACCATAAAAAGTGTGGAAACATAAGAGAATTGTGAAAATATGATAAGCTATAAATGATGTGTAAGAAAAGTGATTTTTGTAAATATGGTAACCATAAGAAATATGAAAAAAGGGTAAATGAAAGGAATTATGAAATGTGCGAAAGAGCTATATTGAATGAGTTTGAAAGTGGTATAAAATAAATAAGTTGATGAAAATGACGTTTAAAGTGAATGAGACTAGGGGAAATGAATATTATCAGTAATGATGAATTCGAAGAGAATTAAAATTTGAGAATAAATTTGACCTAATAGAATTAGGACATGAATTGAAAACAGATTGATGAATTTAAAATAGACTAAAGGTTGGTCAGAATAGAATAAGGCTGTGATGGTGATATTATGATAGTTAGATCAATTGATCTGAAATGTAATAAATTTATAAGAATTTATTGAAATTCAATTTATGTAGTTGTATTAAGAATATGCAAGCTATATGATAATGTGCATAATACAACATTCTGATATGTATATGCATATGAAAGGAGCTAAGTTATATTAGTTGCAAATAATTATAAGAGAAAAATGTTAGTTATAGTATAATTGGAATGAATTATAATAGGAAATAAGATTTTGTTGTTTTATAATGGTGATGTTAAACTAATATCTGGTAATTATATAGAGAGCAGGATCAAAGTGAAGATATGCAAAATTATTGTGTTAAGACTTATTAGTTGGAATTGGGAGTTGTTATCATTTGTGGTTTTTACAAATAACTATTTGTAAATATAAGCAAGGTGATAATTAAACAGAGATACAATTTTAAAAATGACTATGATGACAGAATAGTCAATGTTAAGATATAAGTTATTAATATTTGAATTTAAGGTTAAGAGAGTATATTTTTAAGATAATGAAGTGATCAAATATCCTAAGTGTAATTGGTGTGTGGTGTATATATATTAAGGAGATGAACTAATTTTATCTAATGACAATTCGATTGATGATATGATAATCTATTGTGATTGTTTGAGTAAATAGACAGTATAATAATGAGTTATGGAATGGTAAAAAGAAAATTGAGAATGAACCTAAGGGGGAGAGTAGAAATTATGTAATTTGATAAAATAATGATTTGATGAGATGATTAATTTAATATGAGATTTTAAGATTATATTTTGATTTGGATGATTTATTATCGTACTGGATAATTTCGAGGATGACATTATTTAAGGAGGAGAAAATTGTCATATTTGTAATTTAGGAGAAATTAAATAAGTATTTGGAGATATAAAAGTTGTACATAACCAATATATATACATAGTGTATATATAACATATACATATGGTATATTAATTGTATATGTTGGATATATATATATTACATACTTAATATATTTAATACACATATAAGCTAAATTTGATGTGTATATATGAATATTATTTGTGCATATGGGTATTTATATTCATTAAATATACATTACATAGACATAGTATATACATTACATAAATATATACATAATGATATATGTGAAATATAAGTAACATATATAAGATATATACATATACATAAAATATACAATATATATGTGGGATATAATTTGGTGTTGAAAAAGTAAATGATGAAAATAATAATAAAAAAACAATATTAGATAGTGGAAGATGATGGAAAAGTGTGATATTTTGTAATTTTTAATTACTTAATAATAAGTAAATAAAAATAATTCAATATTAATTTATTTTTTGGGTGGTAGAAAATTAAATATATTTATTAATAATTAATTAAATAAAAAATATTTATATATATAAGGCTAGAAATTAAAGAAGAAAGAAATTAAAAAGACAAAAACATAAACAGTAAAGGAGGGGTAAATTAGTAAATATACTTTATAAAATTTAAAATTAATAAAATAATTTAAAAATAAAATATTTTTGAATGGAAGATAAAAATTTGTATTTAAAAAAAATAATTAATTAATTAATTAAAATAATATAAAAATATATATATGTGGTCTTAAATGAAGGAAAGAGAAAAAAAATAAAAGAATTTTAAAAGAATTTTTTTCTTCTTCTTCTTCCTCTCTTTGACGTTTTCTCCTTGGATGAGCAAGATTGGGTTTTGATTCATTTAAACAACCTATTTCCAAGGATTTTACAAGAACCAAGTGGGTTTTGGTGATTTCTTCATAAATTAGTAAGTTTTCCTTTACAATTTTGAAGTTCCATCTAAATATATGATTATGTATAATTTGAGATTTTAATGGAGTGTGTTTTAATAGGTTAAATGCATATGAAAGATACTATTTTGTTTAATTATTAATGATTCTTAAGTTGGATTGAAGAAATAGTTAAGTTTGAGTTAAGTTGGTTGAAGAGAGAGAATTTAGGGTTATGGAACATTTGAGTTTTTGAAATCATGAGTTTCAATTGTGCAAATTGATTCCAAATGTGTTGTTTTGATGCATAAACAAGGATTTTAAAATCAAATGATGGATTTAGTTAAGTTTGGATAGAGTTTGAAGATGGTAGTGTTGATTTAGGGTTTTGGAAAAGTGAATTTTCAAAGTATGGTGAATTGTTTGATTTTAATGCTTAAAGCATGTTATTTGATGACATTAATGATGGAAATAAGCTTGGATTAATTAATGGAATGTGTTGAAATGGAGAACCTTCAATGGGGAAGGTTATGCCATTTTAGGGTTTTGAACAAAAGTGTGTGTTTCATTAAAGTAATTGATTTAAACATGTTAAAATATGTTTGTAATGATAGAAATAAACTTAAAACATTAATTTAAAAGGATTAAAATGGTTTTTCAAAGTTAAAGTGAGGTAAGGCTTAATTGTGAAAATTTTGTTGGAGTGTTGTTTAATTAAGGTTTGATGTTGAGAATGCCTTAGAATATGATATTAAATGATTATTTATGATCACATTTGGTATAGGCATTGAGAGGAAGTAGTTTGGCCAATCCAAGTGTTGAAGGGCAACTTGGAAGAGAATGTTGGTGAGAGTTTTAAGCTTGTTTTGGTTGCTATTTGAGGTAAGTATAAACTTTAAATGCATTGGTTATGTTTGCAAAATATTTGGGCTTAAAACATTTTGGTTGGAAAATGTGTTAAGCTACTTGATACATTGGTTATATATGAATAATGCGCTATGACTTTTGTAATGTCATATATGTGTTAAATGCATTGTCAAAAGCCATTGATAATGGCTAAATTGTGTAAATGTGATTAATATGTAAATAATGTGGAAATACCCAAAGTAATAAGGAAATGTGTTGTAAATGCAAAAAAAATGTGGTATAATGTAATGAGATATGTGGAAACATAATGAAATGAATTGATATTAATATAAACGAGAAAAATGATAAAAGTGAGAAAAAAAAAGAGAAAATAAGGCAATGTGCCTAGTTTGATTATGTGACAATGAGAAAGAGATTGATATTGAGAAATATGAATAAATTGTGCGCTAGTATGTTATTCAATTTTCAGAGTTCTGTGTTTGGCGACATGCCTATGATTTGCCAACGGGCTAGATGCTGGGCGTCAATGTGAAAATATTTATAAGGTGAAATGACCCATAAGCCTAAAAAACAAGTACTTGAAGCTAGGCTGGGTGAAATGACCGAGTCGTAAGCTCAGACCTAGTTGGATTATTACATTGATATATTGCCTACGGGGCTAGACACATGGTGTCATTATATACCAAAACAATAACTCTGAAATTTGAATAACATATTAGTTATCTTTGGGCCCATGTTTGTATTTATTTTTATATGAATTGTGGATTGTGAAATATTTGAAAAGTATGAGAAAATGGAATGATGTGATGTTCATAAGAATTTTGCATTGGCATTATTTTACATTTTTATTATTATCAAAGTTTATACCGCTAAGCTTTTAGCTTAGCGCGGTTGTAATTCATCGCATAGGTGGCATGGGCGTTTTGATAGAGCCAGAGAATTCTACTAGACCTAGTCATGCCTAAGCTTGCATTTATCGAGCTTGAAGTGTTTTTGGGTACATCAATGTAACACCCCTATACCCCGTATACGTACTAAGCATGCTTAAACGATCGTAATATACGTATACTGAATATAGGAAATGTCACAGTTTAAAAATACACAACATATATCTTTGTAAATAAGTGAAACCAATCTCAAACATTTTAAAAGAAATCCAAAAGACACCATATATATATATAGATAAAACGTTTATTAATTCACAGCGGAAGTTATTACAAATATGTTACAAAACAAAGTTTACAAAACGTAGAATATATACATGATTGGTAGCTCTTCTCTGATCTTTAAGTCCAAAAGTAAATTCTTCAATGTCTACTCTCACTTGGTCTCGAGGAACTCTCGGGTTCAACTCTGTCACCTGCGCGATCAACACTATCGCGCTAAGCCAACGTCTTAGTAATACAAATTATGCTAGCATTATGCTTTAATGCAATGCAATGTCATCCATTTTAGCAATAAAAATAACATCACAAGTGGAAACTAACATCACACCTTCATAGTTCACAAACCATACACATATATACATATCCCATTGCAAAGTTCTTCCATAGATCTCATTATTCAGTCATTTTATCATTAATGAATCACATTTAAACAAAGACAAGCATTGGGCCCAACATACACTAATATGCCATTCAATTTTCAGAGTTAATGCTTTGGTTTTGTTATCACATTTATCATTATCATAAACCCAACTAGGCTTCAAGGATTAGGTTCAACCAAGCTTCAAGGGGAACAAAGCATGCTAAGTATCAACCCAACTTGGCTTCAAGAACCAACCCAACCTAGCTTCAAGGGTGGTAACATCTCAATTAGGCTTCAAGGACCAAGTCCAACCTAACTTCAAGAGATTGTTACTAATAATAGGCATGCCACCAACAACAAACTCTGAAAATGGAATAACACATTAGCCACACAACTCATTTATTATTTCATTATTCATTTCATTCTCAATTCTCATCATCATAGCCAAACACAATGGCTTCATATCTCTTTTGAATCATCATAGCCAAACACAATGGCTTCATATCTCTTTTGAATCATCATAGCCAATCACAATGGCCTCATATCTTATCTTTTTCCAATTTACATTATCACACTTCATTATTCAAGTATACATAACCAAATACATTAAACATCATCACATAGGCACACATGCCTCAATTCACATTATGCAAAACATAACATTATAGCAACTCATCTTTCAAATACACAATCATTTACATCATATCCTTCACATTATACTTATGGCATCATTGACATAAATATAACAAAGTACATTGTTTATAAGCATCATCAATATCATCAAATGTATATTCAATCTAAACATCATATGAATGTATGTTCCACATTGTACACAACATAACATTATTCATATTGTAATATCCCAATGCTTGCCCTAAAAGTTTTGATTATGTTGTTGTTGTATATTGGATTGAATGTATATGTATGTGATAAGAAAAGAATTTGGAAGAGAATGTTTATGCATATGTGTTTTGGGAAAGAAAAGAGGGTTTAGAGAGAAGTGTACATGTTGTTTATATGATATATATATATAACTTATAAGTTGGTCAAATATGTGGTCAAGGGAAGAAGATATTTTAGTTGAGAATTGTGAAATGACTTAAAAGGACAAGTGATTGTAAGGAAATCAAAACATGTGGTTAAAGGGTGTTTTGGTAATTGCTTGAATTGAAATACTTGGTGGAGATTTAAAGATGAGTTGACTTTGGGCTTCTTGATTGTTCTTTATGTTTTCTTCTTCTTTTTCCTTCATCTTGGCCGGCTCTTCCATAGACAAAGGAAAGCAAAAGACAAAGTGAAGATCTTGAGGTGTTTAACTCAAATTGAAGGAAGATTGAAGTGATCTAGTGGATGATACAAGAAGTCTTATAACTTTGGTAAGTTCTCTTGTGATCTTTGTGCTTATTTGAAATGGTATTTGAGTTTGATAGATTTTTAAGAGTGTGTTGGTTGATTTTGAGATGTGAGAAGTGTTTGAGTGATTTGATGATGGATTTTGAGTATGGATTGAAGAAAAGAGTAAGTGGTTGAAAGAGATGATGTTGTATATGTGCTGAGGGTTTTGAGATGATTTTGTGTTTTGTGTTTGATGTGTGTTTTGGCTTGTTTTGGTGTGTTGTAAGTTTGAGATGAGTTTTGAGTATGTTTTGTTAAAATTGTTTGAAGAGGATGTTAATGAATAGAAGTGTGTTGTTGAGTGTTTGGTTGTTTTGACCGGAGTTTTGATTTGTGGCCGGACACGCCCATGAGCACGTCCAGGGTTTTTAGGCGTGTCAATTGTGTTGGAGGCAGTAGGTTTGACACGACCAGTAACACGCCCGTGTTATTGAGCGTGTCATAGCTACTGTGAGTTTGGAGAATTTACACGGCCAGGAGCACGTTCATGATGTTGGACGTGTTGTTATGGTTGAGAGGTAGTAGGTATTACACGCCCGTGAACACGCCCGTGTAGGTGATCGTGTCAGGGTTAGGGTTTGCCCTAATTAATTCCTAATTGGATTATCTCTTGTGTATCCCTAAGCAAGTATATGCTATTACTTTTGGTTTAGGTCTTGAAGATAGTGATTGATCATTGATTTAAGAGGTAGAAGGATCTTGAACAAGGAAGTGTTAAGAGTGGTGTGATTTGCTTTTGAGGTAAGTACAAAACCTATATGATTGTATGTAAGTACAAATGTGGCATTACTACATTATTAATTTATATGAGTAATGTGTGTTGTTATGTTTATATCAATGATGATATATATATATATGAATAATGTGAATGACATGATGATGCAAATGATGGTGTATATAAAAGATTGAAATGCTATGATGTGAATTGAGATGAAATGGAATATAAAGCCATTGTGATTGGCTATATTGATTCATTTGAGAATGAAATTGATAACAAATTAATAAATGAGTTGTGTGGCTAATGTGTTATTCCATTTTCAGAGTTTGTTGTTGGTGGCATGCCTAAAGATAGTAACAATCTATTGAAGTTAGGTTGGGCTTAATCCTTGAAGCCAAGTTGGGTTGAAGTTTAACATGTTTTACTCCCCTTGAAGCTTGGTTGGGTCTAATCCTTGAAGCCTAATTGAGATGTTACAACCCTTGAAGCTAGGTTGGGTTTGGTTCTTGAAGCCAAGTTGGGTTGAGACTTAGCATGCTTTGTTCCCCTTGAAGCTTGGTTGAACCTAATCCTTGAAGCCTAGTTGGGTATATGTGATAATGATAAATGTGATAAAACCAAAGCATTAACTCTGAAAATTGAATGGCATATTAGTGTGTTTTGGGCCCATGCTTGTCTTTGTTTATATGTGATTCATTGATGGTAAAATAATTGAATAATGAAATTCATGAAAGGACTTTGAGATGTGATATGCTTATATGATTATGATTTGTGAAAGGCAAAGGTTTGATGTTAGCTCTTCACTTATGATGTTGATATTAATGGAATGTGTGACATTGCATGGCATACAAGCATAATGTTAGCATGTTTTGTACTACTAAGCCCTTGGCTTAGCGCGATAGTGTTGATCGTGTAGGTGATAGAGTTGATAGAGTTGAACCCGAGAGCTCTTCGAGGCCGAGTGAGAGTAGACATTGAAGAGTTGATTTTGGGACTTAAAGATCATAGAAGATTTGCCAATCATGTATAACTCTTTTAATATTTTGTAAAGTATTGTTTATAGTGTGAATATATGTACATTTGTAAATATAAATATTTAAATGTTTTCCTATATGTAAATAGTTCTAAATTCCGCTGCGTATTAAGTATATGTATATACATATATATATATCTATTTTGTTTTATATTACAGGTTAATCACATATTTTTTTCTATTATGTATAATGAGAAAGATTATAGTATCATTGGAAATGTTTTGAATGTTAAGAAAATTCGTAGCATTCCTATATTCGATGCATCTATACTACATTGTGGTGTATGTAGTGTGCATGTATTGGATGTGGGGGTGTTACACATATGCATTAACAATGCAATAATGCAAGATTTGTACTTACCTCAATAACAATTCACACAACTCTAAAAACTTTCCTTTTCCAAGATTCTTCACTTTCCAAATTAAGGCAAATCACCTTCTTTCAAAACCTAATCCAAAAATGATACAATTTCAAGAATTCCAATACAATTTATCACTTAATAACCTCTTACTAAACCCTTAAATCACAAATTACACTTCAACATCACTCACAAAGGCCCACGGTCGTGGCCACCTTAACCCCCAAGGGCATGGCTTAAGGAATGGTTCTGCCACCCTTGCTCCCATCCTCCACGGCCATGGCTACAAAAGGCTACAAATGGCCACGGCCATGGCAACCAAGGCCACGGGCGTGGCATCCACAAGGCTACTGCCTTCAGCCAAATTCTCATTTCTAAGCTTACAACTCTCACAAACATCAACCACATGCAAATCTATGAAAATAATCAAGCAAACTCAAGTTAAACATCATATATCACTTCAAAACCCTAAAACAATATCAACTCCAACACTTCCAATATCAACAACAATTTAACTTCTTAACTTAACATCAAATTCAACACTTAAAAACATACCACAAACAAATCTAATCAACCATCCATATCAACTCATCAACCCCAAACACAACTTCAAAAGAACAAAGGAAAATCAAGAGAAAGAACTTACCAAAGTTGATGAATTTCACAAATCTCCAACTTAATCCTTTGATTCTTCCTTCAAATTGAGTTTGGAAATTACAACACCTCTCTTGCTCTCTCTTTCCTTTGGTAGCCGGCCGCACCAAATGAGAAGAAAAGAAAATAAAGACAAGTCAAACTTTTCTTCTTCTTTAAATCTCCACCAAGCAATTCTAACAAAGTAATTACCTAAATGCCCTTATCCATTTAACTTAACTTCTTTTAACTTATATGCCCATTTAAGTAATTTCACATATCACAAATAAATATCCTCTTCCATTGACCATCTCTTTTGACTTATGTATATGTTATATATATAACCATATACCCAACATATACACTTTCTCTCTACACATTACTTTCCTTTTTCAACAATACATAAACATTCTCTTTTCAATTTCTTTTCTTATCATCATAACATATACACATAATTCAAACAAACAACAATAATATTCAAATCTTCTAAGGCACACATTGGGATATTACAATTCTCCCCCTCTAAAAAGAAATTTCGTCCTCGAAATTACCTGATATCAAGCCTGAAATAGTTGAGGGTATTGATCTCGCATAGCTTGCTCACTTTCCCAAGTTGCCTCTTCTTTTGCATGATTCTTCCACAAAATCTTCACAAGTGGCACTTTCTTATTTCTCAATTCTTTCACTTCACGTGCCAAAACAGCAACTGGCTCTTCTTCAAATGTCAGATCTGGATTCACCTCGATAGCTTCCATTTGTAAAACATGAGATGGATCCGACCTGTATCTCCTCAACATAGATACATGAAATACATTATGGATCCTATCCAACTCAGGTGGCAAAGCAAGCCGATAAGCAACTGGCTCAACTCTTTCCAAAACTTCATATGGTCCAATGAAACGAGGACTCAGCTTTCCTTTTCGACCAAACCTCAAGATCTTTTTCCAAGGAGACACTTTCAAAAATACTTTATCTCCCACATTAAACTCAATGTCTCTCCTCTTCAAATCCGAATAAGACTTCTATCGGTCTGAAGCTGCTTTCAACCTGTCTCGAATCATTTTCACTTTCTCTTTAGTTTCTTTAACCAAGTCAGGACCAATTAACTTACCTTCTCCAAGCTCATTCCAATATAAAGGTGTCCTACACCGTCTACCATACAGTGCTTCGAATGGTGCCATACCAATGCTGGATTGACGACTGTTATTGTAAGCAAATTCCACAAGTGGTAAGAATCTATCCCAACCTCCAGAGAAATCAATGACACAGCTTCTCAACATATCCTCGATAATCTGTATCACTCTCTCTGACTGCCCATCTGTCTGCGGATGGAAAGCAGTACTAAAGTGCAGTCGAGAACCCAAAGCACTCTGAAAACTCTTCCAAAATCTTGAAGTAAACCAGGGATCTCGATCAAACACTATAGAAATTGGAATACCATGCAATTTCACAATCTCATGGATATACAGCTCAGCTAACCTCTCCAAAGAGTAATCCATCCAAACCGGAAGAAAATGACCTGTCTTAGTCAACCTATCAACAATTACCCAAATAGCATCATGCTTCCTTTGTGTCAATGGTAAACCAGACACAAAATCCATCGTCACTCTTTCCCACTTCCATTCAGGCACTGATAAAGGTTGAAGCAATCCTATTGGAACTTGATGCTCAGCTTTTACCTTCTGACATGTGAGACATTTGGATACAAACTCTGCTATGTTTCTCTTCATACCGGACCACCAATAGAACTGCTTTAAATCATGATACATCTTTGTATTGCCCGGATGCATAGCAAACACTGACTGATGTGCTTCTTCTAAAATGATCCTTCTCAAATTAGCATCATCAGGTATACACAATCTGTTCTTAAACCAAAGACTCCCATCATTTCTCACAATAAAATCTCGACTCTTTCCACTCTGGCATTCTGAAATAATCTTTTGAATCTTCTCATCAGCCAATTGAGCCTCTTTGATCTGATCCAATAATACTGGTATCAATTGCAACTGTGCCAACAATGCACCATCATCACAAGATACAAAGTTAACATGCAATGCTCTCAACTCAACAAGCAACGAGAGCAAATAAACAGTCAAACCTGCTAAAGACTTCTGACTCAAGGCATCAGCAACAACATTTGCCTTACCAGGATGATAATCAATCAAACAGTCGTAGTCTTTAATCAACTCCAACCATCTCCTCTGTCGAAGATTGAGCTCTCTTTGGACACCCAAATATTTCAAACTTTTATGGTCTGTATAAATAAAACACTTCTCCCCATACAGATAGTGTCGCCAAATTTTCAATGCAAACACAATGGCTGCTAACTCTAAATCATGGGTCGGATAATTGAGCTCATGCGGTTTCAATTGTCGAGAAGGATAAGCTATCACTTTACCTTCTTGCATCAGTACACAACCCAAACCACTATGTGAAGCATCACTGTAAATCACATATGGTTTATCTTCCACAGGTAAAGTAAGAACAGGCGCTTGAGTCAACATTTCTCTCAACTGTTCAAAGCTAGCCTGACACTGATTTGTCCACACAAATCTAACTCCTTTTCGAAGTAATCTGGTAAGTGGAGTAGCTATCAAAGAAAATCCTTTCATAAACCGTCGGTAATAGCCCACCAAACCTAGAAAACTTCTAACTTCAGTCACAGACTTTGGTGGACTCCAATTCAAAATAGCTTCAACTTTACTCGGATAAACTCTAATACCCTCAGCTGAAACTATATGACCCAGAAAAGTTACTTGGTCAAGCCAAAACTCACATTTCGACAGTTTAGCAAACAATTGCTTCTCTCTCAAAATTTGCAGCACAATCCTCAAATGCTTGTCATGCTCCTCCTCATTACGCGAATACACCAAAATATCATCGATAAACACTACCACAAACTGATCCAAATAGGGCCTAAACACCCTATTCATCAAGTCCATAAAAGCTGCAGGTGCATTCGTCAAACCAAAAGGCATTACTAAAAACTCATAATGCCCATACCTTGTACGAAAGGCGGTCTTAGGAACATCTTTAGCTCTGACCCTCAACTGATGGTACCCTGATCTCAAATCAATTTTAGAAAACACTGCTGCACCCTTCAATTGATCAAAAAGATCATCAATTCTAGGCAAAGGATATTTATTTTTAATAGTCACCTTATTTAATTGCCTATAATCGATACACAATCTCATCGTACCATCTTTCTTCTTCACAAACAAAACAGGAGCTCCCCACGGTGAAACACTAGGGCGAACAAACCCTTTGTCCAACAACTCCTATAACTGCACCTTCAATTCCCTCAGTTCAGCAGGTGCCATTCTATAAGGAGTAATAGAGATAGGAGTGGTACCAGGCAATAATTCAATACCGAACTCCACCTCTCTCTCAGGAGGCAACCCTGGCAACTCTTCTGGAAACACATCTGGAAACTCTGCAACTGTGGGTATACTATCAATTTGAGAACTCACTACTCTAGTATCCAAAATATGAGCAAGGTAAGCATCACACCCTTTTCTAATCAACCTCCTAGCTGCAACAGCTGAAACAAACAAGGATGCTAGCTGTCCATGCTCACTAGATACTATCACCTCTCTACCATCACCAGTTCTCAAGATAACAAATTTCTTTTGTCAATCTACCACAGCTCCATGTCTAGATAACCAGTCCATGCCTAGGATCAAATCATATTCCTTAAAAGGCATTTCAATTAAATCTCCAAGGAACTCCTCACCTTGCACCATTACTGCACTATCTCGGTGCACTTTACTAACAATCACACTATGCCCTAAAGGATTTGTCACCAATACATCAAATCCTAGGGATTCAGCATGCAAATCAGACACAGGCAAAACAGATGCACTAATATATGAATGTGTGGAACCGTGATCAATCAAAGCAAGTACTGAAATACCAAATAAAGAGAAAGTACCAGCTATGACTGCCGAAGCATCTGGTTGTTTCTGCATCACATAAATCCTCTGAGAAGATCCAACCTCCTCTGGTCTACTCTCCCTGGATGTAGAACCTCCTCTAGGACTGAACCCTGATCTGCCTCCTCTGTTAAAACCTCTGCCTCCTCGACCTCCCCTCACACTGGGTCGAGAAGCTGCAGAATCTACTAACATCTGCTCCTGCCTCTCAAGACAATCTCTAACAAAGTGATCAGGCGACCCACATCTGAAACATACCCCTGTCACACCAGTCCTCCAACAAGTACCACCATGTGGCCTACCACAATAAATGCAGATGGGTAGAGTGGATCTCTGAGTCACTGGGGTCGGAGCACTCGCCACTGAAACTGTAGGTCTAGATCTCTGCCTCTGAAACTGTACTGACCTACCAGCTGGCCTCTGACTCCTACTAACCTGAGGAATGAAGCTTCCTTTACCTCTCTTTACAGATGAAGACCCTGCCTCAAACTGGGGTCTTCTCACCCTGATCTCTTCCTCAGAAGCAGCCGCAATACCCTGAGCTCTTTCCACACTCCTAGCTGCTGCCACAAGCTGGGAAAAATCATGATATCTAGATCCAGCCACAAGACACATGATAGAGGGCCTCAATCCCTCCTCAAATCTCCTGCATCTATCTATCTCATCAGATATAATAACCCAACATACTGGCTCAACCGGATAAACTCTAGCTCATATTCGGTCACAGTCTGGTGATCTTGCTTCAAACTTAGAGACTCAATCTTCTTCCCATCTTTATACTCCCTCGGAGTATACTTCAATTCAAACTCTCTTAAGAAATCAGCATAGGACAATGTAGGTGGATCATCCATAGCATGGGCTTGTAAATCTTCATAATCAAAATTTTCTTCTGGAGTGGCTTGTAACTGAACAAATATTCTCTGTACTTTATCTAGCCACTGCTCAGCTACAACTGGATCAACAGTACCTAGAAAATCTTCTGCTCCATACTTCCTTAATTTATCATACTATCTCACTGATACCAAAGGCTGTGGGGGTGGTGGCGGTGGTTGCACTTGTGCTTGCCTCAAAACCTCTACCACATGCCTAAGCCAAACTGGTGGAACATCCTCACCAGCTGGTCCCCCTGACAGAGAAGCAGACACCTCTCCAGCACTATCCACTCTAGCTCCATCTCTAACTTCATCAGGAGCTACACTCTCCTCACTACCCTCTACTGACTGACGTATGTGAGAATCCATCACAACCTATCTCTGCAAACACAGCAGAATACATCTTATTAAAGATCAGAGACTGCCAATCCCAAACATGTATGTTATTCAAAAACCAACTTTTAAAGTCAAAATATGCTTTTTCTTACATTTTACCTAGGTTGAGAATCTCAAACCTAGGCTCTGATACCAAAACAATTGTAACACCCCTATACCCCGTATACGTACTAAGCATGCTTAAACGATCGTAATATACGTATACTGAATATAAGAAATGTCACAGTTTAAAAATACACAACATATATATTTGTAAATAAGTGAAACCAATCTCAAACATTTTAAAAGAAATCCAAAAGACACCATATATATATATAGATAAAACGTTTATTAATTCACAGCGGAAGTTATTACAAATATGTTACAAAATAAAGTTTACAAAATGTAGAATATATACATGATTGGCAGCTCTTCTGTGATCTTTAAGTCCAAAAGTAAATTCTTCAATGTCTACTCTCACTTGGTCTCGAGGAACTCTCGGGTTCAACTCTGTCACCTGCGCGATCAACACTATTGCGCTAAGCCAACGGCTTGGTAATACAAATTATGCTAGCATTATGCTTTAATGCAATGCAATGTCATCCATTTTAGCAATAAAAATAACATCACAAGTGGAAACTAACATCACACCTTCATAGTTCACAAACCATACACATATATACATATCCCATTGCAAAGTTCTTCCATAGATCTCATTATTCAATCATTTTATCATTAATGAATCACATTTAAACAAAGACAAGCATTGGGCCCAACATACACTAATATGCCATTCAATTTTCAGAGTTAATGCTTTGGTTTTGTTATCACATTTATCATTATCATAAACCCAACTAGGCTTCAAGGATTGGGTTCAACCAAGCTTCAAGGGGAACAAAGCATGCTAAGTATCAACCCAACTTGGCTTCAAGAACCAACCCAACCTAGCTTCAAGGGTGGTAACATCTCAATTAGGCTTCAAGGACCAAGTCCAACCTAACTTCAAGAGATTGTTACTAATAATAGGCATGCCACCAACAACAAACTCTGAAAATGGAATAACACATTAGCCACACAACTCATTTATTATTTCATTATTCATTTCATTCTCAATTCTCATCATCATAGCCAAACACAATGGCTTCATATCTCTTTTGAATCATCATAGCCAAATACAATGGCTTCATATCTCTTTTGAATCATCATAGCCAATCACAATGGCCTCATATCTTATCATGTTCCAATTTACATTATCACACTTCATTATTCAAGTATACATAACCAAATACATTAAACATCATCACATAGGCACACATGCCTCAATTCACATTATGCAAAACATAACATTATAGCAACTCATCTTTCAAATACACAATCATTTACATCATATCCTTCACATTATACTTATGGCATCATTGACATAAATATAACAAACTACATTGTTTATAAGCATCATCAATATCATCAAATGTATATTCAATCTCAACATCATATGAATGTATGTTCCACATTGTACACAACATAACATTATTCATATGCATTAACAATGCAATGATGCAAGATTTGTACTTACCTCAATAACAATTCACACAACTCTAAAAACTTTCCTTTTCCAAGATTCTTCACTTTCCAAATTAGGGCAAATCACCTTCTTTCAAAACCTAATCCAAAAATGATACAATTTCATGAATTCCAATACAATTTATCACTTAATAACCTCTTACTAAACCCTTAAATCACAAATTACACTTCAACATCACTCACAAAGGCCCACGGTCGTGGCCACCTTAACCCCCACGGGCATGACTTAAGGAATGGTTCTGCCACCCTTGCTCCCATCCTCCACGGCCATGGCTACAAAAGGCTACAAATGGCCACGACCATGGCAACCAAGGCCACGGGCGTGGCATCCACAAGGCTACTGCCTTCAGCCAAATTCTCATTTCTAAGCTTACAACTCTCACAAACATCAACCACATGCAAATCTATGAAAATAATCAAGCAAACTCAAGTTAAACTTCATATATCACTTCAAAACCCTAAAACAATATCAACTCCAACACTTCCAATATCAACAACAATTTAATTTCTTAACTTAACATCAAATTCAACACTTAAAAACATACCACAAACAAATCTAATCAACCATCCATATCAACTCATCAACCCCAAACACAACTTCAAAAGAACAAAGGAAAATCAAGAGAAAGAACTTACCAAAGTTGATGAATTTCACAAATCTCCAACTTAATCCTTTGATTCTTCCTTCAAATTGAGTTTGGAAATTACAACACCTCTCTTGCTCTCTCTTTCCTTTGGTAGCCGGCCGCACCAAATGAGAAGAAAAGAAAATAAAGACAAGTCAAACTTTTCTTCTTCTTTAAATCTCCACCAAGCAATTCTAACAAAGCAATTACCTAAATGCCCTTATCCATTTAACTTAACTTCTTTTAACTTATATGCCCATTTAAGTAATTTCACATATCACAAATAAATATCCTCTTCCATTGACCATCTCTTTTGACTTATGTATATGTTATATATATAACCATATACCCAACATATACACTTTCTCTCTACACATTACTTTCCTTTTTCAACAATACATAAACATTCTCTTTTCAATTTCTTTTCTTATCATCATAACATATACACATAATTCAAACAAACAACAATAATATTCAAATCTTCTAAGGCACACATTGGGATATTACAATCAAGATCAGAGTCATTTGCTAGCATATGCATATTTGATATTATAGTATATTTTTATACTATGTATATTATGTTTGTTTTTGAAGTATTTATTGTAAATTGTAAAGAATGATTTGGATAAGTTGTTTAAAATGGGATTCTATATGTGTTGTTGATTTGTATATCTATGTATAAATATTTTGGTAAAATATGGAGAAATTGAGAACTATTGGTGAAATGGAGATTTGATTTTTTTTATCGGGAGTGTTTTCTGATGCAGGTTGAGTTTTGCTGAATTTTGGGAATGTTCAAATTATAGATAAAAGTCTGGCAAATTTTTCCCAGAGATTTTCATATAAAATTTTTATTTTGGGTTACTATAACAAGTAAAGAATATTTATATACTATTTAATTTTATATATTTAGTATTTGAAATCTTAAAACAGAAATGTGAAAATTTTATTAAATCGGTCTGTGATATTTTTATACCATATATGTGTATTTTACATATGCTGGAAATATGTATTGTATGTATATAGGATATAAGGGTGTTACAATATAGATCATAAGAGTTTGAAATACCTACGTGTTTAGAGAGAGTTGAATCTTCGACAGAGACGGTGGTTAGAGTTGATTAAAGACAATGACTGTTTGATTGATTATCATCTTGGTAAGGCAAATGTTGTTGCCGATGCCTTGAGTCAGAAGTCTTTGGCAGGTTTGAATGCTTATTCGCTCTCGTTGCTTGCTGAGTTGAGAGCGTTGCATGATAGATTTGAGTCTTGCGATGATGGTGCTTTGATGGCTCAGTCATAGTCGAGGCCAGTCTTGTTGGATCATATTAGGGAGGCTCAGTTGGCAGATGAGAGAATCCAGAAAATTATGTTGGTTAGTCAGAAGGGGGAGAGTCGAGACTTTTATGTGAGGGATGATGGCAATCTATGGTACAGGGATAGATTGTGTATTCCTGATGATGTAGAATTGAAAAGGATCATATTAGAGGAAGCACATTAGTCACTTTATGTTATGCACCCTGGGGTACCAAGATGTATCAGGACTTAAAGCAACATTATTGGTAATTAGGTATGAAGAGGGACATAACATAGTTTGTATCCAGATGTCTCACTTGCCAGAGAGTGAAAGCTGAGCATCAAGTTCCTTCAGGGTTGCTCCAACCTTTATCAGTGCCAGAGTGGAAATGAGAGCGAGTGACAATGGATTTTGTGACTGGACTACCTTTGACCCAGAAGAAGCATGATGCAATATGGGTGATAGTTGATCGGATGATGAAGATAGCTCATTTTCTTCTAGTCCGAAGGGATTATTCTCTTAAGAGGTTGACTAAGCTGTATAACAGTGAGATAGTAAGGTTGCATGGAGTCCCAGTTTCTTTGGTGTTAGATTGAGATCCCCGGTTTACTTCGAGGTTTTGAAAGAGTTTTCATGATGCTTTGGGTTCTCGGTTGTATTTTAGTACTACTTTCTATCCTCAGACAGATGGGTAGTCAGAGAGAGTGATACAGATTCTAGAGGATATGTTGAGGAGCTATATCATTGATTTTACCAGAAATTGGGATAGATTTTTGCCACTAATTAAGTTTGCTTATAACAACAGTTATCTATCTAGTATTGGGATGGCTTCTTATAAGGCCTTGTATGGCAGGAGATGTAGGACACATTTGTGTTGGGATGAGGTTGGAGAAAGTAAACTGGTCGGTCCTGATTTGATTAAGGAAATAGAAGAGAAAGTGATGGTGATTCGAGGTCATTTGAAAGCAGCTTTAGACCAACAAAAATCCGAATCAAATTTGAAGAGAAAAGACATAGAGTTTAGTGTGGGAGATAAAGTGTTTCTGAAGGTGTCTCCATGGAAGAAGATTCTGAAGTTCGGTCGAAAAGGAAAGTTGAGTCCTCGTTTCATAGGACCATGTGAGGTGTTGGAGAGAGTTGGTCCAGTAGCTTATAGACTAGCTTTGCCACCTGAGTTGGATCGAATTCATAATGTCTTCCATGTCTTGATGATTCGGAGATATAGGTCTAACCCATCTCATATCATACCAGTGGAGTCTATTGAGATGAGTCCAGATCTGACTTACGAGGAATAACCAGTGGCGATTTTGGCCCGAGAGGTTAAAGAATTAAGGAATAAGAGGCGCCACTTGTGAAAGTCCTTTGAAGGAATCATGCCACTGAGGAGGTGGCATAGGAGAGTGAGCAGGCGATGCAGAGTCAGTTTCCCCAATTGTTCCAGACTTGAGAATAGGTAATTTCGAGGACGAAAATTATTTTAGGGGGAGAGAATTGTAATATCCCAGATTTTTGAAAATTTTTAATTTTTGAAAATTTGATAAAAAAAATTATAATTTAAATGGATAAATTAAATTAATAGTTTTAAATAAAAATAAAGGAATTTTAAATGGACGAAGTGGAATATATATGTGATATATATACAACATATATACAACATATAAAAGTCAACATTTTAAAAGAAAAGTCAAAAGTAAAAGGGTATTTTGGTAATTAAATCTTACAAATTTAAATTATTAAATTAATTCAAAATTAAATAATTTTTAAATGAAAGATGGATTTTTGGACTTTCAATTTATTAAATAATTAATTAATTAATTAATTATTAAAATATTATAATATATATATGGTTTAAAATAAAAGATGAAAGGAAAGAGAAATTAAAAAGTTGTCTTCATTTCTTCTTCTTCAAGGCCGAACCACCATGAGAGCTGTAACACCCCTATACCCCGTATACATACACAGCATGCTTATACGATCGTAATATACGTATACTGAATATAGAAATGCCACCGTTTATAAAATACACAAGTCATATCTTTTAAAATAAGTGAAGCAAATCTCAAACATTTAAAAGAAATTCAAAAGACACCATAGATAAAAAAAAACGTTTATTAATCCGCAGCGGAAATTATTACAAATATTTACCAGTGCAAATACATTATAAATCAAAATTTACAAAATATAAAATATATACATGATTGGCAGCTTGACTCTCTGATCTCTAAGCTCTAGGCCAACTCTTCAAGCAAAAACTCAACTAGGTCTAGAGGAATCCTCCGTCTTAATCCTATCACCTGCGCGATGAATCACAATCGCGCTGAGCCAACAACTCAGTAGTACAAACCATAATGATATTATGCAATGTCAATATCAATGTAATACATTCCAACAATAGAGATCATATTCATGACTGTTACATCTCATTAACTCAATAATTGTATTATTATTCAACACAACATTTCACATAGACACACTTGGGCCCAACAAGCATTTAATATGATATTCAAAGTTCAGAGTTACTGCTTTGGTCTATAATCACAATAATCAAGCCCGTAGGCAATATATATATCTCTATATCCATGGATAGTGTAACAGACCCAGTCTCTTGGACCATCAACTCAATAAGCTTGAGGAGATCCTCAACCCGGCAAGACTGTTACCTGTAACAGACCCAGTCTCTTGGACCATCAACCTGACTCAATCGAGGAGATCCTCAACCCAGCAAGACTGTTACTTTTCATATATCTCATATTCATAATTCACATAGTGTAACAGACCCAGTCTCTTGGACCTCAATTCAACTCAATTTGAAGAGATCCTCAACCCGGCAAGACTGTTACCTTTTTCATTTCATAGGCATGCCGCCAAACCCAGAACTCTGAAATTGAATAACATATTAAACATACAACCAATTCATTTATTTCTTTACCATTCTCTTTCTCAATTCCTATCTCATAAATAATTAGGCAATCATGCCCCCAACATCATTGACATTATCATAGCCACCCACAATGGCTTCATTACATCTCAATCACATTTCATATATCGTCATCAACATACATATAACACATTACATTTCACAAGGTTTACATTATTCATATCTATATGTGTATCAACAATGCAATAAGATTTCCTAATGCATTCATATTCAAATGTATAAATTCCAAAATCACATGAATGTATGCAAAAATGCAAGGTTTGTACTTACTTCAAAAGCAACCCACACAACACTAAAAACTTCTTCTTCCAAGAATCTTTCACCACTTGAATTAAGGCAATTCACCTTCTTCACAACCTATTCCAAAAGAAAGATGAAACCCACATAAGATCATAAGGCTAAGAATCAATTAGGGCAAACTCTACACATGACACGCTCAACAACACAGGTGTGTCCCTGACCGTGCCCTAACTCCACAACACAGAAGCTTTTACACGCTCAGAACCACGGGCGTGTCACTGGGCGTGTAATACATTCTGCCTCTCAAAAGTATTGACACGTCCAACAACATGAGCGTGCTCATGGCCGTGTCAATTCCCCAAAAACACAGTGGCTATGACACGTTCAATAACACGAGCGTGTTACTGGTCGTGTCAAACCTACTGCCACACAGAACAATTGACACGCCTAAAGACCTGGACGTGCTCGTGGGCATGTCAGGCCAAAAACCCAGATTCCGGCCAAAACAACAAGGCACTCAACAAATCACTACTTCCATCAACATCCACTTCAAACAAACTAAACTCCATACATCCAAAAACCATCTTAAACTTGCAAAAACACCAAAACAAGACAAAATATACATTAACCACAAATCATCAATATCATCACAAACTCTAAACACACCTTCAATACTATCTTTTTCAACACACTTACTCTTTCCTTTAATCCATCCTCAAAATCCACAATCAATTCAATAAAACACTCTTAAACATATTACAATCAAACGACACACTCCTACTATCACAATAATCTATCAAACTCAAACACATCTTCAATAATAACAAGAGAAATTAAGAGAAAACTTACCAACAAGGATGAACTTCTTGAATTTCAACTTATCTTCTTGAAATCTCCTTCAATTTGGTCTTAAAACTCAAAACCTCTCTTGCTCTCATTTGTCTTCTTGATAGCCGGCCAAGAAAGGAAAAGAAAAGAAATGAAAATGAAATTAGAGACAAAGTCAAACTTTGCATCTCTTTAAACCTCCACCAAGTATTTCTAAAAAGATAATTACCTAAACACCCTCTTCTTATTTGTTTTATCTTCCTTTCACATACATGCCCTTTTTAGTAATTTCATAATCAACAAAATAAATATCTTCTTCCCATGACCCTCTATTTTGACTTGCATATATGTTATATATATTGCTATATACACAACATATACATTATCTCTATACATTTCTTTCCTTTCCAATTACACATACACATTTGATTCAAATAAAATAACAATTATCTCAAAACATCTAGGCACACTTTTGGGATATTACAATTCTCCCCCTCTAAAAAGTAATTTCGTCCTCGAAATTACCTGATATTATCTCTGAAACAGTTGCGGATACTGATCTTGCATTGCTTGCTCGCTCTCCCAAGTTGCCTCTTCTCTCCCATGATTCTTCCATAGAACCTTCACCAATGGTACTTTCTTTTGTCTCAATTCTTTTACTTCATGTGCCAAAATAGCAACTGGTTCTTCTTCAAATGTCAGATCCGAATTCACTTCGATGGATTCAACTGGCAAGATATGAGATGAATCCGATCTATACCTTCTCAACATAGAAACATGGAAGACATTATGGATTCTATCCAACTCAGGCGGCAAAGCAGGACGATAAGCAACTGGTCCAACTCTTTCTAAAACTTCATATGGTCCAATAAAACGAGGACTCAATTTCCCTTTCCGACCAAATCTCAATATCTTCTTCCAAGGAGACACTTTCAAAAATACTTTATCTCCCACATTATACTCAATGTCTCTCCTCTTCAAATCTGAATAAGATTTCTGTCGGTCTGAAGCTGCTTTCAATCTATTTCGAATCATCTTCACTTTCTCTTCAGTCTCTTTAACCAAATCAGGACCAATTAACTCACCTTCACCAGCTTCATTCCAACATAGAGGTGTTCTACACCGTCTACCATACAATGCCTCAAATGGTGCCATACCAATACTGAATTGATGACTGTTGTTATAAGCAAATTCCACAAGTGGTAAAAATTTGTCCCATCCTCCAGAAATACCATCTGTCTATGGATGAAAAGCAGTGCTAAAATGCAATCGAGAACCCAAAGCTCTATGTAAACTCTTCCAGAACCTTGAAGTAAACCGGGGATCTCGATCCGACACTAACGAAATTGGGACTCCATGCAACTTCACAATCTCATGGATATACAGCTCAGCTAACTTCTCAAAAGAATAATCCATCCGAACCGGAAGAAAATGAGCTGTCTTTGTCAATCTATCAACAATCACCCAAATAGCATCATGTTTCCTCTGAGTTAATGGCAAACCAGATACAAAATCCATTGTCACCCTCTCCCATTTCCATTCAGGCACTGTTAAAGGTTGAAGCAATCTTGTTGGAACTTGATGCTCCGCTTTTACCTTCTGACAAGTGAGACATTTGGACACAAATTCAGCTATGTCTCTCTTGATACCAGACCACCAATAATGCTGTCTTAAATCATGGTACATTTTTGTACTTCACTGATTGATGTGCTTCTTCCAAAATGATCCTTCTCAAACTGTAACACCCCTATATCCCGTATACGTACAAAGCATGCTTAAGCTCGTATTATACGTATACTGAATATAGAAATGACACACATTAAAAATACACAAATCATATTTAAAGTAAAACTAAAAATTTAAGAAATACCAAATAAAGAGAAATGAAAATCATAAGACACAATAGATAAAAACATTTGTTTATTTCGCAACGGAAGTTTCATCCTAAACTTACAAATATAATTACATTAAACCTCAAAAATTTCAAAATATAAAATATATACATGATTGGCAGCTTGACTCTCTGATCTTTAAGCTTTAATCCAACTCTTCACAATCAAAACAACCTCAACTAGGTCTAGAGGAATTCTCCGTCTCAACTCTATCACCTCTATCACCTGCGCAATGAATCATAATCGCGCTGAGCCAACAACTCAGTAGTACAAACCATAATGTTATGATGCTTAATCAATAACAATGATATACAATCAAACAATAAAGATCATACTCAATATACAATATTTCATGAATATTACATTATTTCATCACATTATAACTTCATTCATAACATCAACATGACATAGACACCTATAGGCCCAACAAGTGTTTAATACGATATTCAGAATTCAGAGTTACTGCTTTGGTTCATAATCACAGTAATCAAGCCCATAGGCAACATATATATACGTCTCTATCCATGGATAGTGTAACAGACCCAGTCTCTTGGACCATCAACTCAACAAATCGAGGAGATCCTCAACTCGGCAAGACTGTTACCAATCATATATCTCATAATCACAATTCTCATAATGTAACAGACCCAGTCTCTTGGACCTCAATTCAACTCAAATTGAAGAGATCCTCAACCCGGCAAGACTGTTACTATTCATAATTTCATAGGCATGCCACCCAAATCCAGAACTCTAAAATTGAATAACATATTAAACATACAATTATATCATTATTCTCTTTCTCAATTTGTATCTCAATATCAAATAGGCAATCATGCCTCAACACTTTCATTTGTATAACCATAGCCACTCACAATGGCTTCTCATCACATTTGAATCATCATGTCTCAATTCACAATATAATACATCATCTTTCACATTATACATATAGTACATTCCACAAAATTCCCAATTTGCAAAACATAACATTACTCATATATATAACAATAATGTCATATCAAGTGAATGTATGTAACAATGCAAGGTTTGTACTTACCTCAATAACAATTCACACAACTCTAAACACTTTCCTTTTCCAAGATTCTTTTACTTCTTAGATCAATGACAAATCACTTTCTTCAAGACCTAATCCAAAAATAATAACATACACTTGCTTAGGGATACACATGAGATAATCAAATTAAGAGTTAACTAGAGCAAACCCTAAACATGACACGCTCAACCACACGGGCGTGTCCCTGACCGTGCCTAACTCCACAACACAGAAGCTTTTACACGCTCAGAACCACGGGCGTGTCACTGGGCGTGTAATACATTATGCCTCTCTACAAAATACCAACACGTCCAACAACGTGAGCGTGCTAATGGCCGTGTAAACTCTCCAATCTCACAGTAGCTATGACACGCTCAATAACACGGACGTGTTACTGGTCGTGTCAAACCTACTGCCTCCAACACCATTGACACGCCTAAGACTCTAGACGTGCTCCCGTGTGTTTCAGACCAAAAACTCAGAATCCGGCCAAAACAACCAAACATCCAACAAAGCATTTCTATCCACCAACATCCACTTCAAAAAAACTTCACTACACACACCCAAAAACCATTTCAAAACTTGCAACAATACCAAAACAAGCCAAAACACACATCAAACACAAATCACAAACATCATCAAAACCCTAAACACCACTACAACACCATCTCTTTTAACATACTTACTCTTTTCTTCAATCCATCCTCAAAATCCATAATCAATTTACTCAAACACTCTTAAATATATCAAAATCAAACAACACACTCTTAAATCATCTATCAACTCACAACACAACTTCAAATAAGCAAAGAAATCAAAAGAGGACTTACCAAAGTAATGAAGCTTATTGAATCACCAACTTGATCACTTAGATCTTCCTTCAATTTGAGCTTAGAACATCAAAATCCTCTCTTGTCCACTTGCTTTCCCTTGTCTATGGAGGAGCCGGCCACAACAAAAAGAAAAGAAGAAAAGAACAATGAAGAAACAAAGTCAACTCCTCTTTAAATCTCCACCAAGTATTTCATCATGAGCAATTACCTAAACACCCTTTTGCCATTTGTTTTAATTTCTTTTAAAGCACTTGCCCTCTTTAGTCATTTCACAAATCCCAAATTAAAATATCTTCTTCCCTTGACCATTTTTTTTACTTGCATATATGTTATATATATTATCATATAAACAACATATACACTTCTCTCTATACACTCTTTTCTTTCCCATAACACATATACATTTAATTCAAATCAAACAACAATTACCTCAATACTTCTAAAGCACATTTTGGGATATTACAATTCTCCCCCTCTAAAAAGAAATTTTGTCCTCGAAATTACCTGTCATTGAGTCCGAAACAACTGAGGATATTGATCTCGCAATTCTTGCTCACTCTCCCAAGTTGCCTCTTCCTTTGCATGATTCTTCCACAAAATCTTCACAAGTGGAACTTTCTTATTTCTCAATTCTTTCACTTCACGTGCCAAAATAGCAATTGGTTCTTCTTCAAATGTCAGATCTGAACTTACTTCGATAGATTCAATTGGCAAAAAATGAGATGGATCCGACCTGTACCTTCTCAACATAGAAACATGAAATACATTATGGATCCTGTCCAACTCAGGTGGCAAAGCAAGCCGATAAGCAACTGGCCCAACTCTTTCCAAAACTTCATACGGTCCAATGAAACGAGGACTCAATTTCCCTTTCCGACCAAACCTCAATATCTTCTTCCAAGGAGACACTTTCAAAAATAACTTATCTCCAACCTCAAACTCTATGTCTCTCCTTTTCAAATCTGAATAAGATTTCTGACGATCTGAAGCTACTTTCAATCTATTTCGAATCATTCCCACTTTCTCTTCAGTTTCTTTAACCAAATCAGGACCAATTAACTTACCTTCTCCAAGTTCATTCCAACATAGAGGTGTCCTACACCGTCTACCATATAATGCTTCGAATGGTGCCACACCAATGCTGGATTGATGACTATTATTGTAAGCAAATTCCACAAGTGGTAAAAATCTATCCCAACTTCCAGAGAAATCAATGACACAACTTCTCAACATGTCCTCGATAATCTGTATCACTCTCTCTGACTGCCCATCTGTCTGTGGATGAAAAGCAGTACTGACGTGTAATCGAGAACCCAAAGCACCATGTAAACTCTTCCAAAACCTTGAAGTAAATCGGGGATCTCGATCAGACACTACAAAAATTGGGATACCATGCAACTTTACAATCTCATGGATATACAGCTCAGCTAACCTTTCCAGAGAATAATCCATCCGAACCGGAAGAAAATGAGCTGTCTTAGTCAACCTGTCAACAATCACCCAAATAGCATCATGCTTCCTTTGTGTCAATGGTAAACCAGATACAAAATCCATGGTTACTCTATCCCATTTCCATTCAGGCACTGATAACGGTTGAAATAACCCTGTTGGAACTTGATGCTCAGCTTTTACCCTTTGACATGTGAGACATTTGGACACAAAATCTGCAATGTCTCTCTTTAAAAAAGACCACCAGTAATTCTGCTTCAAATCATGATACATCTTTGTATTGCCCGGATGCATAGCAAATACTGATTGATGTGCTTCTTCTAAAATGATCCTTCTCAAATTAGCATCATCAGGTACACACAATCTGTTCTTAAACCAAAGACTCCCATCACTTCTCACAATAAAATCTTGACTCTTTCCATTTTGGCAATCTTAAACAATCTTTTGAATCTTCTCATCAGCCAATTGAGCCTCTTTAATCTGATCCAATAATACTGGTTTCAATTGCAACTGTGTCAGCAATGCACCATCATCACAAGATACAAAGCTAGCATGCAATGCTCTCAACTCAACAAGCAACGAGAGCGAATAAATAGTCAAACCTGCTAAAGACTTCTGACTCAAGGCATCAGCAACAACATTTGCTTTACCAGGATGATAATCAATCAAACAGTCATAGTCTTTAATCAACTCCAACCATCTCCTCTGTCGAAGATTGAGCTCTCTGGACACCCAAATATTTTAAACTTTTATGATCTGTATAGATAAAACACTTCTCCCCATACAAATAGTGTCGCCAAATCTTCAATGCAAACACAATGGCTGCTAGCTCTAAATCATGGGTCGGATAATTGATCTCATGCGGTTTCAACTGTCGAGAAGCATAAGCTATAACTTTACCTTCTTGCATCAAAACTCAACCCAAACCATTATGTGAAGCATCACTGTAAATCACATATGGTCTATCTTCCACAGGTAAAGTAAGAACAGGCGCTTGAGTCAACATTTCTTTCAACTGTTCAAAGCTAGCCTGACACTGATCTGTCCACACAAATCTAACTCTCTTTCGAAGTAATCTGGTAAGTGGAGTAGCTATTAAGGAAAATCCTTTCACAAACCGTCGGTAATAGCCTGCCAAACCCAGAAAACTTCTAACTTCAATCACAGACTTTGGTGGACTCCAATTCAAAATAGCTTCAACTTTACTCGAATCAACTCTAATACCCTCTGCTGAAACTATATGACTGAGAAAAGTTACTTGGTCAAGCCAAAATTCACACTTCGACAGTTTAGCAAACAATTGCTTCTCTCTCAAAATTTGCAACACAATTCGCAGATGCTTGTCATGCTCCTCCTCATCACGCGAATACACCAAAATATCATCGATAAAGACCACCACAAATTGATCCAAATAGGGCCTAAACACCCTATTCATCAAATCCATAAAAACTGCAGGTGCATTCGTCAAACCAAAAGGCATAACTAGAAACTCATAATGCCCATACCTTGTACGAAAGGCTGTCTTAGGAACATCTTCAGCTCAGACTCTTAACTGATGGTAACCTGATCTCAAATAAATTTTGGAAAACACTGCTGCACCCTTCAATTGATCAAAGAGATCATCAATTCTAGGCAAAGGATATTTATTTTTAATAGTCACCTTGTTCAATTGCCTATAATCGATACACAATCTCATAGTACCATCCTTCTTCTTCACAAACAAAACAGGAGCTCCCCACGGTGAAACACTAGGGTGAACAAACCCTTTATCCAACAACTCCTGCAACTGCACCTTCAATTCTTTCAAATCAGCAGGTGCCATTCTATAAGGAGTAATAGAGATAGGAGTGGTACCAGGCAATAATTCAATACCAAACTCCACCTCTCTCTCAGGAGGCAACCCTGGAAACTCCTTTGGAAACACATCTGGAAATTCTGCAACTGTAGGTATACTATCAATTTGAGAACTCTTTACTCTAGTATCCAAAATATGAGCAAGGTAAGCATCACACCCTTTTCTAATCAATCTCCTAGCTGCAACAGCTGAAACAAACAAGGATGCTAACTGTCCCTGCTCACTAGATACTATCACATCTCTACCATCATCAGTTCTCAAGGTAACAACTTTCTTTTGACAGTCTACCACAGCTCCATGTCTAAATAGCCAGTCCATGCCTAGGATCAAGTCATATTCCTTAAAAGGCATTTCAATTAAATCTCCAAGGAACTCCTCACCTTGCACCACTACTGCACTGTCTCGATGCACCTTACTAACAATCACACTATGCCCTAAAGGATTTGTCACCAATACATCAAATCCTAGGGATTCAGCATGCAATTCAGACACAGGCAAAACAGATGCACTAATATATGAATGTGTAGATCCTGGATCAATCAAAGCAAGTACTGAAATACCAAATAAAGAGAAAGTACCAGCTATGACTGCCGAAGCATCTGGCTGCCTCTGCATCACATAAACTCGTTGAGAAGGCCCAGCCTCATCTGGTCTAGTATCCCTAGATAAAGATCCTCTCTGACTATACCCAAGTCTACCTCCTCTACTAAAACTTCTGCCCCCTCGACCACCTCTGACACTAGGTCGAGAAACTACAGTATCAGCTGACCTCTATTCTCGCATCTCTAGACACTCTCTAATAAAATGATCCGGAGATCCACATCTAAAGCACACAGCTGGTCCACTATTCCTCCAACAAGCACCCCTATGTGTTCCACCACACTGAGCACACACAAGTGGAGTGGATCTCTGAACTACCGGAGTAGGAGCACTTGCTACTGAAGCTGTAGGTCTCGATCTCTGTCTCTGAAACTGAGCCGACCTACCAGCCTGTCTCTGACTCCGACTTATTCTGGGAACAAAACTTCCCCTACCTCTCTTCACAGAAGAAGACCCTACCTCAAACTGTGGTCTACTAACCCTGATCTCTTCCTCAGAAGCAGCTGCTGCAATATTCTGAGCTCTTTCCACACTCCTAGCTGCTGCAACCAGTTGGGAAAAGTCTTGGTATCTAGAACCAGCCACAAGACACATAATTGAGGGTCTCAATCCCTCCTCGAACCTTCTACACCTGTCAATCTCGTCAGAAATAATTCCCCCAGTGTAGTGGCTCAACCGGATAAATTCTAACTCATACTCCGTCACAGACCAGTGATCTTGCCTCAAGGTCAGAAACTCCATCTTCTTCACATCTTTATACTCCCTTGGAGTATATTTCCGCTCAAACTCCCGTAGGAAATCATCATAGGACAATGTTGGTGGATCATCCATAGCATGGGCCACTGTCTTCCACCAATCATATGCATCCTTCTGCAACAATGATCTTGCATAATCAAATTTTTCTTCTGGAGTGGCTTGTAACTGAACAAATATTCTCTGTACTTTATCTAACCACTGTTCAGCTACAGCTGGATCAATAGTACCCAAAAAATCTTCTGCTCCATACTTCCTTAATTTATCATACTGTCTCACTGATACCAAAGGCTGTGGGGGTGGTGGCGGTGGTTGCACTGGTGCTTGCCTCAACAAATCGACCACATGCCTAAACCAAACTGGCGAAACCTCCTCACCAGCTGGTCTCCCCGACACGGAAACAGGTACCTCTCCAGCACTATCCACTCTAGCTCCCTCTCTAACCTCATCAGGAGCTACACTCTCCGCACTACCCTCTACTGACTGACGTAAGTGAGAATCCATCACAACCTATATCTGCAAACACAGCATAATACATCTCATTAAAGATCAGAGACTGCCAATACCAAACATGTATGTTATTCAAAAACTAACTTTTAAAGTCAAAATATTCTTTTTCTTTCATTTTACCTAGGTTGAGAGTCTCAAACCTAGGCTTTGATACCAAAACAATTGTAACACCCCTATATCCCGTATACGTACAAAGCATGCTTAAACGATCGTATTATACGTATACTGAATATAGAAATGACACACATTAAAAATACACAAATCACATTTAAAGTAAAACTAAAAATTTAAGAAATACCAAATAAAGAGAAATGAAAATCATAAGACACAATAGATAAAAACATTTGTTTATTTCGCAACGGAAGTTTCATCCAAAACTTACAAATATAATTACATTAAACCTCAAAAATTTCAAAATATAAAATATATACATGATTGGCAGCTTGACTCTCTGATCTTTAAGCTTTAATCCAACTCTTCACAATCAAAACAACCTCAACTAGGTCTAGAGGAATTCTCCGCCTCAACTCTATCACCTCTATCACCTGCACGATGAATCATAATCGCGCTGAGCCAACAACTCAGTAGTACAAACCATAATGTTATGATGCTTAATCAATAACAATGATATACAATCAAACAATAAAGATCATACTCAATATACAATATTTCATGAATATTACATTATTTCATCACATTATAACTTCATTCATAACATCAACATGACATAGACACCTATGGGCCCAACAAGTGTTTAATACGATATTCAGAATTCAGAGTTACTGCTTTGGTTCATAATCACAATAATCAAGCCCGTAGGCAACATATATATACGTCTCTATCCATGGATAGTGTAACAGACCCAGTCTCTTGGACCATCAACTCAACAAATCGAGGAGATCCTCAACCCGGCAAGACTGTTACCAATCATATATCTCATAATCACAATTCTCATAATGTAACAGACCCAGTCTCTTGGACCTCAATTCAACTCAAATTGAAGAGATCCTCAACCCGGCAAGACTGTTACTATTCATAATTTCATAGGCATGCCACCCAAATCCAGAACTCTAAAATTGAATAACATATTAAACATACAATTATATCATTATTCTCTTTCTCAATTTGTATCTCAATATCAAATAGGCAATCATGCCTCAACACTTTCATTTGTATAACCATAGCCACTCACAATGGCTTCTCATCACATTTGAATCATCATGTCTCAATTCACAATATAATACATCATCTTTCACATTATACATATAGTACATTCCAAAAAATTCCCAATGTGCAAAACATAACATTACTCATATATATAACAATAATGTCATATCAAGTGAATGTATGCAACAATGCAAGGTTTGTACTTACCTCAATAACAATTCACACAACTCTAAACACTTTCCTTTTCCAAGATTCTTTTACTTCTTAGATCAATGACAAATCACTTTCTTCAAGACCTAATCCAAAAATAATAACATACACTTGCTTAGGGATACACATGATATAATCAAATTAAGAGTTAACTAGAGCAAACCCTAAACATGACACGCTCAACCACACGGGCGTGTCCCTGACCGTGCCCTAACTCCACAACACAGAAGCTTTTACACGCTCAGAACCATGGGTGTGTCACTGGGCGTGTAATACATTCTGCCTCTCTACAAAATACCAACACGTCCAACAACGTGAGCGTGCTAATGGCCGTGTAAACTCTCCAATCTCACAGTAGCTATGACAAGCTCAATAACACGGACGTGTTACTGGTCGTGTCAAACCTACTGCCTCCAACACCATTGACACGCCTAAGACTCTGGATGTGCTCCCGCGCGTTTCAGACCAAAAACTCAGAATCCGGCCAAAACAACCAAACATCCAACAAAGCATTTCTATCCACCAACATCCACTTCAAACAAACTTCACTACACACACCCAAAAACCATTTCAAAACTTGCAATAATACCAAAACAAGCCAAAACACACATCAAACACAAATCACAAACATCATCAAAACCCTAAACACCACTACAACACCATCTCTTTTAACATACTTACTCTTTTCTTCAATCCATCCTCAAAATCCATAATCAATTTACTCAAACACTCTTAAATATATCAAAATCAAACAACACACTCTTAAATCATCTATCAACTCACAACACAACTTCAAATAAGCAAAGAAATCAAAAGAGGACTTACCAAAGTAATGAAACTTCTTGAATCACCAACTTGATCACTTAGATCTTCCTTCAATTTGAGCTTAGAACATCAAAATCCTCTCTTGTCCACTTGCTTTCCCTTGTCTATGGAGGAGCTGGCCACAACAAAAAGAAAGGAAGAAAAGAACAATGAAGAAACAAAGTCAACTCCTCTTTAAATCTCCACCAAGTATTTCATCATGAGCAATTACCTAAACACCCTTTTGCCATTTGTTTTAATTTCTTTTAAAGCACTTGCCCTCTTTAGTCATTTCACAAATCCCAAATTAAAATATCTTCTTCCCTTGACCATTTTTTTTTGACTTGCATATATGTTATATATATTATTATATAAACAACATATACACTTCTCTCTATACACTCTTTCCTTTCCCATAACACATATACATTTAATTCAAATCAAACAACAATTACCTCAATACTTCTAAAGCACATTTTGGGATATTACACAAACTATCATCATCAGAAACACACAACCTATCCTTGAACCAAAGACTACCATCACTTTTCACATGAAAATCTCGGCTCTCTCCATTTCGGCAATCTGTTACAATCTTCTGAATTTTCTAATCTGCCAAGTGAGCCTCCTTAATCTGGTCTAACAATACTTGTCTCAATTGCAGTTGGGCCAATAATGCACCATCATCACATACTTCAAAATTAGGATACAACGCTCTCAACTCAACAAGCAACGAGAGCGAGTAAACAGTCAAACCTGCCAAAGACTTCCGACTTAAGGCATCAGCAACAACATTTGCCTTACCAGGATGATAATCAATCAAATAGTCATAGTCTTTGATTAATTCTAACCATCGCCTTTGCCGAAGATTCAGCTCCTTTTGAACACCCAAATATTTCAAACTTTTGTGATCCGTATAAATAAAACATTTCTCCCCATATAAGTAGTGTCGCCAAATCTTCAAAGCAAACACTATAGCTGCCAACTCCAAATCATGAGTCGGATAGTTAAGCTCATGCGGCTTCAACTGCCGAGAAGCATAAGCTATGACTTTACCTTCTTGCATCAAAACACATCCTAAACCATTATGTGAAGCATCACTATAAATCACATATGGTTTATCTTCCACGGGTAAAGTAAGAACAGGTGCTTGTGTCAACATTTCTTTCAACTGTTCAAAGCTAGCTTGACACTGATCCGTCCACACAAATCTAACCCCCTTCCGAAGCAATCTGGTGAGTGGAGTAGCTATCAAAGAAAAACCTTTCACAAACCGTCGGTAATAGCCTGCCAAACCCAGAAAACTTCTAACTTCAGTCACTGACTTTGGTGGACTCCAATTCAAAATAGCTTCAACTTTACTTGGGTCGACTCTAATACCATCGGCCGAAACTATATGACCCAGAAAAGCCACTTGGTCGAGCCAAAACTCACACTTCGACAGCTTGGCATACAATTGCTTCTCTCTCAAAATCTGCAGCACAATCCGCAAATGCTTGTCATGCTCCTCTTCATTACGTGAATACACCAAAATATCATCAATAAAAACTACCACAAATTGATCCAGATAGGGCCTGAACACCCTATTCATCAAATCCATGAAAACTGCAGGTGCATTCGTCAACCCAAAAGGCATTACTAAAAACTCATAATGCCCATACCTGGTGCGGAAAGCTGTCTTAGGAACATCTTCAGCTCTAACCCTCAACTGATGGTACCCTGATCTCAAATCAATCTTGGAAAACACTGCTGCTCCCTTCAATTGATCAAAGAGATCATCAATCCTAGGCAAAGGATATTTATTCTTAATAGTCACTTTGTTCAATTGCCTATAATCAATGCATAACCTCATGGTACCATCCTTCTTCTTCATAAACAATACAGGAGCTCCCCAAGGAGAAACACTAGGGCAAATAAACCTTTTATCCAACAACTCCTGTAACTGCACCTTCAACTCTCTCAATTCAGCAGGTACCATGCGATAAGGAGTGATAGAGATGGGAGTGGTACCAGGCAATAAATTGATACCAAACTCAACCTCTCTCTCAGGAGGCAACCCTGGCAACTCCTCTGGAAACACATCTGGAAAATCTGCAACTGTGGTTATATCATCAAGTTGAGAACCCCCTACTCTAGTATCCACAACATGAGCAAGATAAGCATCACACCCTTTTCTAATCAACCTTCTAGCTATTACGGCTGATACAAACAAGGATGCAAGCTGTCTCTGCTCACTAGACACCATTACACTTTTACCATCAATAGTTCTCAAAGTAACACACTTCTGTTGACAATCTACCACAGCTCCATGTCTAGACAACCAGTCCATGCCTAAAATCAAATCATATTCTTTAAAAGGCATTTCAATTAAATCTCCACAAAACTCCTCACCTTGCACCACAACTGCACTATCTCGGTGCACCTTGCTAACAATCACACTATTCCCTAAAGGATTTGTCACTAAGACATCAAATCCTAAGGACTCAGAATGTAATTCAGACACAGGCAATATGGATGCACTTATATATGAATGAGTAGATCTTGGATCAATTAAAGCAAGAACTGGAATGCCAAATAAAAAGAAAGTACCTGCAATGACTGTAGAAGCATCTGGTTGTCTTTACATCACATATACTCGTTGAGAAGGCCCAGCCTCATCTGGCCTGCTATCCCTGGATGAAGATCCTCCTCTCTGACTAAATCCAGGTCTACCACCTCTGCTAAAACCTCTGCCCCCTCGACCACCTCTGACACTAGGTCGAGAAACTGCAGAATCTGCCGGCCTCTGCTCCTGCATCTCAGGACACTCTCTAATAAAATGATCAGGAGATCCACATCTGAAGCATACAGCTGGTCCACTACTCTTCCAACAAAAACCTCTATGTGACCCCCCACACTGAGCACAAATAGATGGAGTGGATCTCTGAACTACTGGAGTCGGAGCACTCGCTACAGAAACTGTAGGTCTCGCTCTCTGTCTCTGAAACTGAACTGACCTACCAGCCTGCCTCTGACTCCTACTGATCCTAGGACCCTGCCTCAAACTGGGGTCTTCTAACCCTGGTCTCCTCTTCAGAAGCAGCTACTGCTATACCCTGGTCTCTCTCCACACTCCTAGCTGCTGCAACAAGCTGGGAAAATCCTGGTATCTAGAACCAGCCACAAGACACATAATTGAGGGTCTCAATCCCTCCTCAAACCTTCTGCACCGGTCAATCTCATCAAAGATAATCCCCCCAGCATAATGGCTCAACCGGATAAACTCTAACTCATATTCTGTCACAGTCCGGTGATCTTGCCTCAAAGTCAGTGTGAACCTCGGATTCCGCCCGAAAAGGATTCGGGCAAACGTTCACTTGTTGTAGGGAGTCGCCACTCAGTTTTTTCTGTTCAAAGGGAAAAAACTAAGAAAACCCTTGTTTGACTCTAATTAATGCTTCCAATGTAAAGGCTTCTGATCTACGAACCCAAGGAGGATTCGGGGACTATGTCATGCATTTGACTAACTTGACAATAAAAAGAAGTAAATATAAAAGGGATGAAGAAAAGAAAAAAAGACTGATTGTTGGTAAATTGTGGACTTGCTATTTGGGGTGAATCCCAAATATGCCTACATACTCTCGTTTTTATGAGAGATCAAAGCCCATGTGGTTCGGGAAAGCCTATTTAAAGGCGATGAAATTTATGCTTCATGCATGTGTGTGTGTATGCTTCATGCATTTGTCGGGCTTTCTGCCAAATTGGTGAGATTTAGCACTTAGTGCTAAATGGTGAAATTTAGGTACTTTGTACCAAAAAGATGCAAATTTTAGGCCTTTGGCCTGCATTGTCGGGCTTTTTGCCAAATTTGTGAGATTTAGCACTTAGTGCTAAATGGTGAAATTTAGATACTTTGTACCAAAAGAGTGCAATATGGCTTCATGCCAAAAGATTGATTGAATGTGAAATTTAGGTACTTCGTACCAAAGTGAGACAATTTAGGCTTTGTGCCAAAAGGTTGATTTTAACTGTGAAATTTAGGTACTTTGTACCAAAAGGATGCGATTTAGGCTCCATGCCAAAAAGATTGATTGATTCACGGCTTAATGCCGAAATGTTGATTGATTTGTCCATTAGGCCATTAGACCTAAAAGGATTAGGTCTTTGACCGAAATAAATTAAGAAGAAGATGGAATGCTTATGACATGCTTAAATTGACAAATGATGAATTAGGATGTTACCATGCTTAGGATTTTTCCACTTCGAAGTTCCAGATCTCGTTTTCTTGGATCTTGAATTATGATTCTTGATTACGGATTAAATTCGTCAGCATGAGGCCCGGAGTCTCCCAAAAGCCAACCTCTTTTTCTGAACACTTGAAGGCAATTTATAGGCAAAATCGGGCTGGACGGCGGCCGAGCCGCTGGAGTCACGGCGGCCGAGCCGCTGGGGTCACGGTGGCTGGGCCGCCGGTTTCGTCCGGTTTTCGCTCAAACTGATTTTTCGGGAGCTAGAGACCTCCAAAAATTATTCCGGGACCATATCCGTGATTCTCACGTCGTCCCGGACATTTCTAGTACCATATCGATATATTTCCGGTGAACATTTACCGTGGACCCCCGGTCCAGCCCGGTCATTTGCAGTCTGAGAAAATTGGCTTTTCGAGCCTCAAAATTCGAGTGTTCACAATTGCCCCCCAGTGGGGTCCATAAAAATGATTTATGGAGCCCAGTGGTCTTCTGAAGAGCGAATTTTGAGCGAGGGGTAAAAGACCTGCCTTTTGGCATTTCTGGATTGTTTACAACACTTCTGATTGCATTCTGATCGCATTCCGACTTTTCTGTACCTGCACTTTCATTTAGCACAAACAGTACATATGTTTGCATGATGTCACCTTTTATTTTCATAAAGGCATTTATTTGCTTCTTTGCACCCATTGTATGCACAACTGGACCAAGAGCCTTCAAAAGATGGAAATGATCAATATGGGTAGATATGGGTTGCTTTCTGTCACCATTCTTAGGTGGATATTGATGGATTGGGATTTTATTTATTTCCAGTAAAGAACTTAGAAATAAATTCTAGGAATCTTTCCTTTACATGTACTTAAAATAGCTCTAGTAATGAACCAGAAGTAATACCAGGCTTTGCTGTGTTCTGCTATCAGTAATTTATTTCTAGTAAAGAACTTAGAAATAATCCTATAGGAAGTCAATCCGGCTGGGGAAGGAACTCAAATTTTTCTGAAGTTGCCCCCAAATTATTCCAAATAATGAAGTTGCTGAATTTTGGCCAATTGAGAAGCCAATGAGACGTGTATTGCTGCAGGGGCTAGAGGGTGAGGATGTGGTTCCTCTTAACGAGGAGAAGAAAGATGCTGCAGAGAGTTCCGGAGCTAAGGAAGATACCGAAGACTCTGCCCCACGTAGGAGGCGTAGGATTTAGATCCCAGGGTGACTCCATTGTCTCTCTTTTTTTTTTTGAGTTGTCTTTTTACCTTTTTGGTTTTTCTTTCTTTTTGACATTTTGGAGTTATGACTTGACTTTTTTTTTTTAACGTTTTGGACTTGTGGTTTGACTCTTTTTGATTGGTTTTTGGTACTTTATGAAAGGAATGACTTCTTTTTTTTTTTTTTGAATGAATGACTCCCTTGGGAATGAATGACTCTTCTTGGCATGACTCTTTCCTTTGCTTTCCAAGCATTATCTACTTTATTTACTTGCTCTAATTTTTGCCTAAGCTGTCCTTTCAGATTTTCAACTTAGCGAGCTCTTACCCATTCTTGCCTAAGCCGCCCTTTGCGGGTTTTCGACTTAGCGGGCCCCACTATTGCCTAAGCCGCCCTTTGTGGGTTTTCGACTTAGCGGGATTTTTTTTTATGTTGGTACAAGAAAAATGAATCAATGATTTTATTAAAATTTAGACCGTGCTCAAGGAGAGATGCCTACATATCTCGAATTAATTTGCGAGAATCAGGTCTACTGTAGTTCCTTACAATGCATGATCATACATAATATTTCTTTAGTTGATCCAGATTGCATGGGTTTGTGAACTCCAGACCATCCAAATTAGACAAGATGACGGCTCCGCCGGAAAGTATTTTCTTCAAAATGTAGGGTCCCGCCCAATGAGGACGGAACTTGTAACACCCCGATACTCTATATAAGTACTATACATATACATCGTATACATACAGTAGGTATATAAAGTATAAAGATGTCACTAGTTATCACAAATTTAAAATCTTTACTTTCATTCCAAAATCATATCATTATATTAAAATATATAAACGTACATTCAAAATCAATATCCTTTTGATAATAATACATATATATATATATAAATTACATTGTCTCTTCAATAGGTTCATTTATACATATAAATACATTCTTGTGAAAATATAATATAATTAACTGTTACATGCATGCATCACCATCTAGTTGGTCTCGAACTATACTTGCTCTCTTCGTGACATACTGACTTAACTCCAACTCCATCACCCATTTACCTGCGCGATTAACATAACCGCGCTAAGCTCGAAAGCTTAGTAGAACAAGTAAACATTAAAATATGCAATACAAAGGATACATACCTCATATGTTTAGCCTCACGTTTTATCATTTTCTTACTCTGTTTTCTTCTTTTATATATGCATTCTTCATATATTCCTATTAATCTCATATATGATTTACATATATATATATATAACATAACCATCAAACATAGTTCAATAAATTGATAGAACCTTCATATAATGATACTTACCAATTTCATTTCATACATATCATATATATCGTTTTATACTTCATAATTGCATATTTCATATAACTTCACAAACCACATCTCCTTTCAATAATTCATTTATGTTATATAATCATATCACAACATTACATTTACTTATCATGTCATACTTCATAATATCACATCTCATTCATTTAATTCATTATCCATTATTCACCATTCATAAATCATATTTAAACAAACACAAGCATGGGCCCAAAGACACTAATATGCCATTCAACTTTCAGAGTTAATGTTTTGGTTTATATATCACATTTATCATTATCATTATCCCAACTAGGCTTCAAGGATTATGTTCAACCAAGCTTCAAGGGGAACAAAGCATGCTAAGTATCAACCCAACTTGGCTTCAAGAACAAAACTCAACCTAGCTTCAAGGGTTGTAACATCTCAATTAGGCTTCAAGGACTAGACCCAACCAAGCTTCAAGGGGAGTAAAACATGTTAAACTTCAACCCAACTTGGCTTCAAGGATCAAATCCAACCTAACTTCAAGAGATTGTTACTAATAGGCATGCCACCAACAACAAAACTCTGAAAATGAATAACATATTAGACACACAATTCATTTATTATTTCATTATCAATTTCATTCTCATTCTTATCATCATTTAGGCAAACATGCCTCAATCATCATTTACATCATCATAGCCAATCACAATGGCATCATTTAGGCAAACATGCCTCAATTGTTTCTTTCAAATCTTTATAGCCAATCACAATGGCTTCATTCATCATCATTCTTTCAAATCTTTATAGCCAATCACAATGGCTTCATTCATCATCATTTCTCAATCCACATTTCATATTTCACCCTTAACACATATATAATCATTCATCATATCATTTGCATCATGCAAATCATATCATTCATATTCCATATCACATACATTTCATACTTCATCTTATATATATATATACATATATACATATACATAGCCATTCATCATTCAAGTATACACAATCAATTGCATTATCCTATCCTCACACCTTTCACCTTTCATAACACATATATACATTGGATGCTTTCACATTTCACATATTTGATTATACCCTCATATCTTTTGTATTTCATAACATATACATTATTTATATACATATTTATCAATTATATAATAGATTACTTAATACATTTATCATCAAATGTACTAATGTTCCAAGTCATATAAATATATATAAGCAAATAAGGTTTTGTACTTACGTTCAAAGAAACTCACACCCACTTAGACTTCTCTTCCTTAGATTCTTCAATATTTGGATTAGGGCCATTCAATCTCTTAAAAACCTAATCCAAAAGTGAGCATACACATGAGATAATATAAATAAGAATCAACTAGAGCAAACTCAACACATGACATGCTCACCCACACGGGCGTGTTCCTGATCGTGCCCTAACTCCCCAATACAGAAACATTGACACGCTCATAACCACGGGCGTGTCACTGGGCGTGTAATACCTTCTGTATCTCAAACATATTGACACGTCCCACAACATGAACGTGTTCATGGCCGTGTCAATTCTCCAAACTCACAGTAGCTATGACACGCTCAGTGACATGGGCGTGTCACTGCTCGTGTTACAAACCCCAAAAACAGAACCAACGACACGCCTAACAATCTGGCCGTGACCATGGGCGTGTCAGGCTAAAAACCCAGATTCCGATCAACACAAAACAACATCTAACAAAACACTTCTTTTAGCCATCATCCACTCCAAACAATCTTCACCAAACACACCCAAAACCATAACAAACTTACAAAAACACCAACAACACTTAAAACACACACCAATCATCATTATAAACATCATCCATGTATTAATTAATCAAATCCCCAAATTCATTAAACTAAACCCTTACTCAACAATTCATCATCATCCATATCAATTAATCATATTATCACCATCAAATTACAAATTCAACACACACACACATAACTTACCAACAATCATCAATCACCAAACCCAATCAAATATCCACACAACTCAAAGAAACAAGAGAATCAAGAAGAAACTTACTTAAATATCTTATCAAATCCTCATCTCCATCTTCAATCCTCTAAAAATCCTTAAGAATTTGGTGTATAAATCATCTCTCTCTCTCTCTCTCTCTCTCTCTCTCTCTCATACACGAAGAAGAAGAAGAAGAAGAAGAAGAAGAAAGAATCTTCTTTTCTTTGTTCTTATCCCCAAAATATATATATATATATAATAATAATTACTAAAATATCTTTCACCAAAACTTTCTTTCTTTATAATCAAATACCCTTTTTAGTAATTTCACAATCCACAAAATAAATATCTTCTTTTCTTGACTTTCCATTTGACCAACATATATGTTATATATATTGCCATATACACTAAATATACATTCTCTCCACACATTGCTTTCTTTTCAAACAACACATAAACATTCTCTCTTAAATTTTCTTGTCTTATCAACTTAACATATATACGTTCAATCCCCTTATAACAATAATATCACAACTTCTAAGGCACAGTTTGGGATATTACAATTCTCTCCCCCTTAAATAATTTCGTCCTCGAAATTACTCAGTATAATAACACTCCATTCTTAACAATACACCATTTTAAATCTTCATATGACATTAATTGTATTCTTATATTCTGATTTCATCAAATCACATAGTTTGCACTCTCCCCCTTAGAGTCAATTATATTATTCAATTCCATAACTTGTCATGATATAAACCTTTATATCTTATTACACTTTTATCCAATATTCAAAATAACTCATTATTTTCTCAAATACCTTATCTATATACAAAAATTCCATCATCTTACAATATATTTATGTTACATTCCATTATTACATTCAAAATATTTTATCACTTCATCTCTTTATAACTATTCTCTTAACTTTAACCTTAAAGATCATTGACTTATATCTTAATATTGATTATCCCATCATTACAATCATCCTTAAAACAAACATTTATCAAACCTTCATTGATAATAATATTCTTATTTCTCATACACTTCATTCCTTCTTTAGTATTTTCTCACTTAACATCAATACTAACACAAAACTTTTGAACTTACCTTACAGGAAATCAACTTTTTCCCCTTTTCTCATCATTATAATTAATATAATTCAATTGATTCATGTCCGTTCATCGATCCGAATATTACATTGTATACATCATTATCTATCTCTTATACCTTTAGTACAACTATTCATATTAAATCTCAATAATAATTCACAATTATAGCAAAAATCTAGATCAATTGATCTATTCTCCACAATATACTAACATCTCAATCTTGTTTGATTCAAATCAATAATTAACTTATTTAAAATTATCATGAATAACAATCCACTTCAACTTATCTTTCAATATACACATAATTTACCTTTCATTATCTCAAAACAATTCCCATCAAAATTTCATAATTATCTCATACCATACTTATTACTCATAGTTTACTCACTTAAATTTTTAAACTCATCCACTTATTTTCTTTATACCATAAACATATTCAATATAGCTTTCAATCACCTTCTGCAATTTCTTCCATTATTATCTCCTCACCTTTCATACCATTACTACACTTACAATAATTACTTTTTTTTTCATATTATTTATAACTTAAAGTATTTCCCCAATTCTCTTTCCTTTCTTTTCTTTTCCAAAATTTTAACTAAATTGTTAACACAAAAATTATAAAAATACAATTCACCCATCATAACCTTTAGCCACGATTCTAGAACATAATTATCAATCTTATCAAAGCTATATAATAACCACATTTTCTTAGTTCCAATTCTATGGATAACCAAACTATCCGGCCAACTCAATATACAATTCATATGGCCAAAGGAGATTAATGGTTACATTTGAAACTTATACATCAATACTGTGATTGTATCACAATTATCACATATTCATTCTCCAAACTTTTTCCATATTAAAAGTTAACACATTTCAACTCTATCTCAAAACAATTTACTCTTAATTATTTAATCATCATTAGCTTATCTTATATACAACAATATTATCTTTTTCCAAAAACTTCATACCTTATACTTTCTTTTTCCCTTACAATCTCTTATAATACACATATACATATAACCTTTTCTCACACAATTACCTTGAGTCCATAACATTTATGATAACTCAATTCAATTATTTTCATAACAATATTACTATCCACTATATCCCAAATCAATCCTCATTTCCATAACAATTTCACCATCCAACAATTCTCAAGTTTATTCTCGTTTTTCATTTCATCCCATAATCTTTGCGTCAATTAAGGCCTAATCTCTCTTAGTTCCACTACTACACACAATATCATTTCCCATATCATCAAACATGTAATTGTATAACACATCCATAGATCACATTCATAATGTGATTTACTTTCCACATTTCTTACATTTTACAATTACATTCATATCAAAAAGCTCCTTCCACACTTTCTATACATGTATACATATAATCATACAATTTTATTTAATTCCTCTTTTACATATTTTCAACACAATTTAACATTTATTATTTCTCATTAAACAACCTCATTCTTATTCCTTTTTGACATAACGTAAATTATTTTTTTAACTCAACACACATATATATATATATATATTCTAACCATGATAATACTTCACAAAATCTTAATCACATTACTAAGATGATATCTCTCTCACATTTATTTACCTTTCAACATATATATATAGTACTCATATATTTATACATATGTACATTACATCCAATCATATACACATTGAGTCCAATAACCTCTATACACTTTTCAAGTCTTGTTATCACAAATCTCAATTTCTTGAACCAACATTGATTCATCCACTTCTCACTATCAATCTTATCACATGACCTAACCTTGTACAAGTTTGTCAATGCAAGCGTAATCATTCTCATATTCTATAATACTCATTCCTCATAGTTCATAGATTTAACTTACATTAAACTATCGATGTTTAAATAACCTTTATCCAAGTTCCATTAACATTATAAACTCTCAACTTACTATTTTATTCAAACTTCCATTTACTCATCTTATTTTCTTAGTATCAACTTAAGAAAAACATCTTATATATATATACATTACAAAACAACCTCAAGGTATATTCTTTCACAATTAATAAAGCTCATTCAAACAAATTCAAATGTTACATCTTACCACCATTAACATGAGCTTTAATAACACTCAAGCATATCACATTTCTAACATTAAAACCACAATGTTTGCATTTAAAACAACAATGCAAACAACACCATTATATCTTCTTATTTAACCAACATCATCTCTTTTCCTTTTAAAAAAAAAACTTTAACTTTACATATTTCAACCTTAAATGATCAAACTTTGTCTATACCCATCAACTCATTCAATATACCACCATATTCTCTTTATTTAGCAACATATCTATTCATATCACCCATCCAACATTATTTCCTCTTTCTAGAAATCCAAACATAAGATTTATTAGAAAGATATTCAAGTTGTAGAGGAAATATTACATACTTTAATCTTGATTTAATTATTAACTCATTCTCAACTTTATTCTTCTAATCATTTCTTTTACATCTCAAGCACATAAATAATAAAAAATTTTACTTGAATAAATTCCCATTCTTGAATTTAACAATTAAACTCATATACATTTTCCCACATTATTCTTTCTTTAATTTCCATTTATGTAAAACTTCATTCACACATTATTATCAATCTCATACAATTTAAATACACTTCAATTCACATAATACCACATTTGAGACCAACCTAGGTGTTAATGCATATGCATGTATCAAAAATTTCATTCTTTTCATTCTTCATTTATCATCATTTTTTTTTTAAACTTTTCTTTTTATTTCTCTTTAAGCTTTTCAAAATTTTCTCTTTTTAATTTTACCTAGGCCGAGAATCTCAAACCTAAGCTCTGATACTAAAATAATTGTAACACCCCTATACTCTATATAAGTACTATACATATACATCGTATACATACAGTAGGTATATAAAGTATAAAGATGTCACTAGTTATCACAAATTTAAAATCTTTACTTTCATTCCAAAATCATATCATTATATTGAAATATATAAACGTACTTTCAAAATCAATATCCTTTTGATAATAATACATATATATATATATAAATTACATTGTCTCTTCAATAGGTTCATTTATACATATAAATACATTCTTGTGAAAATATAATATAATTAACTGTTACATGCATGCATCACCATCTAGTTGGTCTCGAACTATACTTGCTCTCTTCGTGACATACTGACTTAACTCCAGCTCCATCACCCATTTACCTGCGCAATTAACATAACCGCGCTAAGCTCGAAAGCTTAGTAGAACAAGTAAACATTAAAATATGCAATACAAAGGATACATACCTCATATGTTTAGCCTCACGTTTTATCATTTTCTTACTCTGTTTTCTTCTTTTATATATGCATTCTTCATATATTCCTATTAATCTCATATATGATTTACATATACATATATATAACATAACCATCAAACATAGTTCAATAAATTGATAGAACCTTCATATAATGATACTTACCAATTTCATTTCATACATATCATATATATCGTTTTATACTTCATAATTGCATATTTCATATAACTTCACAAACCACATCTCCTTTCAATAATTCATTTATGTTATATAATCATATCACAACATTACATTTACTTATCATGTCATACTTCATAATATCACATCTCATTCATTTAATTCATTATCCATTATTCACCATTCATAAATCATATTTAAACAAACACAAGCATGGGCCCAAAGACACTAATATGCCATTCAACTTTCAGAGTTAATGTTTTGGTTTATATATCACATTTATCATTATCATTATCCCAACTAGGCTTCAAGGATTATGTTCAACCAAGCTTCAAGGGGAACAAAGCATGCTAAGTATCAACCCAACTTGGCTTCAAGAACAAAACCCAACCTAGCTTTAAGGGTTGTAACATCTCAATTAGGCTTCAAGGACTAGACCCAACCAAGCTTCAAGGGGAGTAAAACATGTTAAACTTCAACCCAACTTGGCTTCAAGGATCAAATCCAACCTAACTTCAAGAGATTGTTACTAATAGGCATGCCACCAACAACAAAACTCTGAAAATGAATAACATATTAGACACACAATTCATTTATTATTTCATTATCAATTTCATTCTCATTCTTATCATCATTTAGGCAAACATGCCTCAATCATCATTTACATCATCATAGCCAATCACAATGGCATCATTTAGGCAAACATGCCTCAATTGTTTCTTTCAAATCTTTATAGCCAATCACAATGGCTTCATTCATCATCATTCTTTCAAATCTTTATAGCCAATCACAATGGCTTCATTCATCATCATTTCTCAATCCACATTTCATATTTCACCCTTAACACATATATAATCATTCATCATATCATTTGCATCATGCAAATCATATCATTCATATTCCATATCACATACATTTCATACTTCATCTTATATATATATATATACATATACATATACATAACCATTCATCATTCAAGTATACACAATCAATTGCATTATCCTATCCTCACACCTTTCACCTTTCATAACACATATATACATTGGATGCTTTCACATTTCACATATTTGATTATACCCTCATATCTTTTGTATTTCATAACATATACATTATTTATATACATATTTATCAATTATATAATAGATTACTTAATACATTTATCATCAAATGTACTAATGTTCCAAGTCATATAAATATATATAAGCAAATAAGGTTTTGTACTTACCTTCAAAGAAACTCACACCCACTTAGACTTCTCTTCCTTAGATTCTTCAATATTTGGATTAGGGCCATTCAATCTCTTAAAAACCTAATCCAAAAGTGATCATACACATGAGATAATATAAATAAGAATCAACTAGAGCAAACTCAACACATGACACGCTCACCCACACGGGCGTGTTCCTGATCGTGCCCTAACTCCCCAATACAGAAACATTGACACGCTCATAACCACGGGCGTGTCACTGGGCGTGTAATACCTTCTGTATCTCAAACATATTGACACGTCCCACAACATGAACGTGTTCATGGCCGTGTCAATTCTCCAAACTCACAGTAGCTATGACACGCTCAATAACACGGGCGTGTTACTGGTCGTGTCAATTCTACTGTCACACAAAACTTGTGACATGCTCAGTGACATGGGCGTGTCACTGCTCGTGTTACAAACCCCAAAAACAGAACCAACGACACGCCTAACAATCTGGCCTTGACCATGGGCGTGTCAGGCTAAAAACCCAGATTCCGATCAACACAAAACAACATCTAACAAAACACTTCTTTTAGCCATCATCCACTCCAAACAATCTTCACCAAACACACCCAAAACCTTAACAAACTTACAAAAACACCAACAACACTTAAAACACACACCAATCATCATTATAAACATCATCCATGTATTAATTAATCAAATCCCCAAATTCATTAAACTAAACCCTTACTCAACAATTCATCATCATCCATATCAATTAATCATATTATCACCATCAAATTACCAATTCAACACACACACACATAACTTACCAACAATCATCAATCACCAAACCCAATCAAATATCCACACAACTCAAAGAAACAAGAGAATCAAGAAGAAACTTACTTAAATATCTTATCAAATCCTCATCTCCATCTTCAATCCTCTAAAAATCCTTAAGAATTTGGTGTATAAATCATCTCTCTCTCTCTCTCTCTCATACACGAAGAAGAAGAAGAAGAAGAAGAAGAAGAAAGAATCTTCTTTTCTTTGTTCTTATCCCAATATATATATATATATATAATAATAATAATTACTAAAATATCTTTCACCAAAACTTTCTTTCTTTATAATCAAATACCCTTTTTAGTAATTTCACAATCCACAAAATAAATATCTTCTTTTCTTGACTTTCCATTTGACCAACATATATGTTATTTATATTGCCATATACACTAAATATACATTCTCTCCACACATTGCTTTCTTTTCAAACAACACATAAACATTCTCTCTTAAATTTTCTTGTCTTATCAACTTAACATATATACGTTCAATCCCCTTATAACAATAATATCACAACTTCTAAGGCACAGTTTGGGATATTACAGAACTTCCCACGAGGATCTGTAACAGGTGTTCTGATCTCTTTCAGGACCAAACAACCTTCTTCCAACTTTCGATCTTTGACCTTTTTGTTGAAATGTCTGGCCATTCGCCTCTGATATCCTTGAATCTGATGTAGAGCTTGAAGTCTTTTCTCATCCAAACCCAACAACTGATGATGATAACTACTGATCCATTCAGCTTCATTTATCTGACTTTCTTGAATTATTCTCGCCGATTGAACTTCCAGTTCAATGGGGAGTACTGCTTCCATTCCATATACTAGTGAATACGGGGTTGCCCCAATAGGAGTTCTAATTGATGTCCTATATCCCCATAAGGCCAGTGGTAACTTCTCATGCCAACGCCTATGTTCCTTGATCATTTTTTGTATGATCACCTTTATAGACTTGTTCGTTGCTTCTACAGCTCCATTTGTTTGAGGTCTATAAGGAGAGGACTTATGGTGTTGGACATTCTTATCCTTCAAGAGTTTGGCAAACTCTGCTTGGAAATGAGTTCCATTATCAGTGATAATCTCAAATGGTGTTCCGTACCGACAAAGGATGTTGGTTCGGACAAACTGTGCTGCCTTTTTGGCGTCTAATTCTGCATAGGAAGCTGCTTCAACCCACTTTGTGAAGTAATCCACTACTACCAAGATAAACTGATGTCCATTTGATGCTTTTGGATGTATTTTGCCAATTATATCTATTCCCCAAGTAGCGAAGGGCCATGGAGAAGTGATTGGATTCAGGGCAACGGGAGGTTGCTTCTGCAGCTTAGCAAATATCTGACACTGATTCCATCCTTGCACAAATGCCACACAGTCTGTGTTCATGGTGGACCAATAATATCCCAAATTGGCCTGATGTTACACCAAAGAGTCACTTTGCAGGATTTAAGCTTCAAATTGTACTTGCGAAGTCTAAGGAAGAACTTCTCAAGTGCTTAGACGTGCTCTTCTGGAGATTTTGACTTGACAATCATATCATCAACATACACTTTTACTTCTTTGTAAATCATGTCATGAAAGATTGTCGTTGCCATCCCGTCTATTAGCAAATCGATGTGTGGTAGCGGGAAATCGTCCTTGGGACAAGCTTTATTCAGATATCTGTAGTCAACACACATCCTGACCTTTCCGTCTTTCTTCGGGACCGGTACAATGTTTGCTAACCAGAAAGGGTAGGCAATTGGTTCTATGAACTTATTGTCCAGTTGTTTGGCAACCTCTTTTTTAATCTTCAAAGACCATTCTGGCTTCATTCTGCTCAATTTTTGCTTAACCGGCTTTGCATCTGGGTATAGCGGAATCTTGTGAACTGCTATGGCTGGGTCTATTCCCGTGACATCACTTGTCTTCTACATGAAATAGTTGGCATACTTTCTGATGCACTCGAGAACCTGTTCCTTATTTACACAATCACATGCAATGTATGTATGGTCATTTTCTTTGCCAATTATTATCTTTTCATTTATTTCTTTTATTTCATTTATATCATTTTTGCTAGATAATACTTGGAAAGCAAAAGACACAGGGTAACCAAGAATTTGAAGAGTTTCATTGATAATGGTGGAGTCATTCTCCAAGATTACATTAAATGTGACATTTGGGTTCTCTAAATCTGAAGCTATAGAGGACTCAGAACTAGACTCTGGCTTGGTGTTTGACTCAGAATTTGACTCGGTACAAGACTCGGGTTCAAGGTGTGACACTGGACTAGTTTTGACTAGAGCAGCCTGTCCCTCCTCGGCGTACCAGTTCATCAGTGGTCCATCTGTGGTCTTGATCAGCTTGGTGAAGCCCCTTTTTGTCTTCAAAATTAGTTACCATAGCAACCTCATCAAAGAGACTAGGCTGCATGAAATCTTCCACAGTGATGGCATTGATGGAATGATTGGGCAAGGGGTTAGTGTTAATGTTTGGTTGCCTCCTGAGAGGAATGATGTCACCACTATCCACCAAATCCTGGATGCGGTTTTTCAAAGTCCAGCAAGCATCTGTTCTGTGCCCATTTCCTTGGTGGTACTCACAGTACTCATTGGCCCTATAACTGGAGGGTAATGGGTTTGGAGGAGGCCTTGAGTCCAAAGGCTTCAAGTATTTTCCTTCCACAGCCTTTTTAAATACCAGATGAAGGGGCATTCCAATGTCGGTATATTGCCTTCTTGGCTGATTTCTTTGCCCAAGATTGCCCACACGTAAAGGATTCGCAGGGGCAATATTGGCCACTTCATTAGCAGCTTGGCCTTGTTTTTTATACTTCGAGATAGCTTCTTCATCTACTATCTTACCCAACTGTATCAAATCTTCTACCTTGGTTGCAGTCGCAATGAGCGATTTGAAAGTAGGTAGGTATTGGGTTTGCAGTTGAGCTTGATATGTAGGCCTTAAATTTCTGATTATAATATCAATCTGTTCCTGTTCTGAAGGGCGATTGATCATTTGGGCATCTTTTGCCCTCCACCTCGTAAGGAACGAGGAGAAGGGTTCATTGTTGTTTTGTTTGGTAGTCTCAAGTTCTCTTCTAGTGACATCCACCTCAATATTATAGTGGTATTGAGTGTTAAATGCATTGCAGATGTCTTCCCAGGTCTTAATCTTAGCACTGTCCAGGCTTACAAACCATTTTAGGGCAGCCCCAGTCAAGGATTGTTGAAAGAGTTGAGCAAAGAGTTCATCATTTAAACCCCAAGGGCTTAATGCCCCCACATACATCTTGAGGTGGGTTTTAGGGCAAGTAGTCCCATCAAATCTGTCCATCCCAGGCATCTTGAATTTTGGAGGCAATCTAGCTTGGGGAAACAAGGATAAAGAATCCATGTCTACCACCTCTTTATGAGTTTTCATGGCAGTGATTGACCTTTCCAGCAATTCAAGTTTTCTTTTCAATTCATCAGTTTCAGTGACATTCTTAGAGGGTGGATCCTCCAAATTGATGACAGAGGTATTCTGAGCAGTCATGGGGGTACTAGTTTGTCCCACAATAGGTTCTTTCCCTAAATTTCCAGAAGTAGTGGCTGTCTTTGGTACCCCTCCCAATTCAGCCAAGATGGCTACCCTCTGGGCGGCTAAAGCTTCATCAATTTTTTCTTGCATCCTAGCTTCAATTTCCTTAGCCTGTCCATCTAACAAGGCCTTGATCTGTTCAATTGTAGCCATTTCAGGAATTGGAGTGGTTGGTGAAGTTGGAGTGGTAGAGCTTGTGGGTGATTGCCCAGTTGGAGTTGGTGTAGTTTGTGTAGGTGACGGCACACGGATGGTGGATACCTGAAAAGGTCAAGGGTAAAGGATCAGGGTAGTGTGTAGGGTAGGAAGAACTCTGGGTCCACTTGTACATATCAAAAGATTTTCCCCAAAACCGTGTTGTTATGTTGCATGAATGCACCTCATCACATCATAATTCATTTTAATGGAATGCAGCACTATCATTGGGTACATACAACCTAAGGGAAGGTTCTATTGTTATGTGAAAAATAGAGAATCAGCTTATCATAGGGACCCTTGAGTCTTGAGTAAGATATACCTAACCACATGTGAAACAAGGAGTTTCGCGTGGGTCCAACAGTACGATTACTCATGGGCCACTCCAAAAGGATTGGAATGGTTTGCGACAACAGGGAGGACGCTTTGGCTGTCCGCCAGCATAATCAAGGAGACCTGCCAGTCAGCGCTACTTGCTATCCAGACTCAGAACTTTGAACAGAAAGAGAAGAAATTCATTTGAAAACAATTTTTTATGCAATGGAGGAAAATGATTCCCCCATATATGCAAGAGAAAAAGATTCTCTGAATGACAAAATAAATGTACAAGTAGTCAAACAATAGATCCATCAAAGGAAAAAGATTCCTTTCTTCAATCTTCAGTCCAATATCCTTAAAGGAAGGATATATATTGCTAAGGTACCCTGCAAAACAAATAAACGTACCCTAAAGAAGGGCAAGTTAGTCAAATTAACAATAGTAGTCTACTAGAGTCCCATAAATTATTTTTTATGGTCCCTAAAAAGATTTCTTTTGTCAACTTTCAATTCCAATATCCTTAAAGAAAGGATAATCATTGCTAAGGTACCCTGCAAAATAAATAAAAGCACCATAAAGAATGGCAAGTTAGTCAAATAAACAATTGTAGTCCACTAAGATCCCATAAATCATTTTTATGGTCCCCAGTGGAGTCGCCAAATTGTGAACCTCGGATTCCGCCCGAAAAGGATTCGGGCGAACGTTCACTTGTTGTCGGGAGTCGCCACTCAGTTTTTTCTGTTCAAAGGGAAAAAACTAAGAAAACCCTTGTTTGACTCCAATTAATGCTTCCAATGTAAAGGCTTCTGATCTACGAACCCAAGGAGGATTCGGGGACTATGTCATGCATTTGACTAACTTGACAATAAAAAGAAGTAAATATAAAAGGGATGAAGAAAAGAAAAAAAGACTGATTGTTGGTAAATTGTGGACTTGCTATTTGGGGTGAATCCCAAATATGCCTACATACTCTCGTTTTTATGAGAGATCAAAGCCCATGTGGTTCGGGAAAGCCTATTTAAAGGCGATGAAATTTATGCTTCATGCATGTGTGTGTGTATGCTTCATGCATTTGTCGGGCTTTCTGCCAAATTGGTGAGATTTAGCACTTAGTGCTAAATGGTGAAATTTAGGTACTTTGTACCAAAAAGATGCAAATTTTAGGCCTTTGGCCTGCATTGTCGGGCTTTTTGCCAAATTTGTGAGATTTATCACTTAGTGCTAAATGGTGAAATTTAGATACTTTGTACCAAAAGAGTGCAATATGGCTTCATGCCAAAAGATTGATTGAATGTGAAATTTAGGTACTTCGTACCAAAGTGAGACAATTTAGGCTTTGTGCCAAAAGGTTGATTTTAACTGTGAAATTTAGGTACTTTGTACCAAAAGGATGCGATTTAGGCTCCATGCCAAAAAGATTGATTGATTCACGGCTTAATGCCGAAATGTTGATTGATTTGTCCATTAGGCCATTAGACCTAAAAGGATTAGGTCTTTGACCGAAAGAAATTAAGAAGAAGATGGAATGCTTATGACATGCTTAAATTGACAAATGATGAATTAGGATGTTACCTTGCTTAGGATTTTTCCACTTCGAAGTTCCAGATCTCGTTTTCTTGGATCTTGAATTATGATTCTTGATTACGGATTAAATTCGTCAGCATGAGGCCCGGAGTCTCCCAAAAGCCAACCTCTTTTTCTGAACACTTGAAGGCAATTTATAGGCAAAATCGGGCTGGACGGCGGCCGAGCCGCCGGAATCACGGCGGCTGAGCCGCTGGGGTCACGGTGGCTGGGCCGCCGGTTTCGTCCGATTTTCGCTCAAACTGATTTTTTGGGAGCTAGAGACCTCCAAAAATTATTCTAGGACCATATCCGTGATTCTCACGTCGTCCCGGACATTTCTAGTACCATATCGATATATTTTCGGTGAACTTTTACCGTGGACCCCCGGTCCAGCCCGATCATTTGCAGTCTGAGAAAATTGGCTTTCCGAGCCTCAAAATTCGAGTGTTCACAGTCAGAAATTCCATCTTCTTCGCATCCTTATACTCCCTCAGAGTATATTTCAGCTCAAACTCTCGTAGAAAATCACTGTAGGACAATGTAGGTGGATCCTCCATAGCATGAGGAACTATTTTCCACCAATCATATGCATCCTTCTGCAACAGTGATCTAGCATAATCAAAATTTTCTTCTGGAGTGGCTTGCAACTGAATAAAGATCCTCTGTACCTTATCCAGCCACTGCTCAGCTATTGCTGGATCAATAGTACCCAAAAAATCTTCTGCTCCATATTTTCTTAATTTATCGTAATGTCTCACTGGTACCATTGGCTGTGGTGGTGGCGGCGGTGGTTGCACTGGTGCTTGCCTTAACAACTCTACCACATGCCTAAACCAAACTAGCGGAACCTCCTCACCAGCTGGTCTCCCCGACACAGAAGCAGGTACCTCTCCAGCTATATCCACTCTAGCTCCATCTCTAACCTCATCTGGAGCTACAATCTCAGCACTACCCTCAACAGACTGACGTGAATGAGAATCCATTACAACCTATATCTGCAAACACAGGGGAATACATCTCATTAAAGATCAGAGACTGCCAATACCAAACATGTATATTATTCAAAAACTCACTTTTAAAATCAAAATATTCTTTTTCTTACAACTAACCTAGGTTGAGAATCTCAAACCTAGGCTCTGATACCAAAATAATTGTAACACCCCTATACCCCATATACGTACACAGCATGCTTATACGATCGTAATATACGTATACTGAATATAGAAATGCCACCGTTTATAAAATACACAAGTCATATCTTTTAAAATAAGTGAAGCATATCTCAAACATTTAAAAGAAATTCAAAAGACACCATAGATAAAAAAAAAACGTTTATTAATCCGCAGCAGAAATTATTACAAATATTTACCAGTGCAAATACATTATAAATCAAAATTTACAAAATATAAAATATATACATGATTGGCAGCTTGACTCTCTGATCTCTAAGCTCTAGGCCAACTCTTCAAGCAAAAACTCAACTAGGTCTAGAGGAATCCTCCGTCTCAATCCTATCACCTGCGCGATGAATCACAATCGCGCTGAGCCAACAACTCAGTAGTACAAACCATAATGATATTATGCAATGTCAATATCAATGTAATACATTCCAACAATAGAGATCATATTCATGACTGTTACATCTCATTAACTCAATAATTGTATTATTATTCAACACAACATTTCACATAGACACACTTGGGCCTAACAAGCATTTAATATGATATTCAAAGTTCAGAGTTACTGCTTTGGTCTATAATCACAATAATCAAGCCCGTAGGCAATATATATATCTCTCTATCCATGGATAGTGTAACAGACCCAGTCTCTTGGACCATCAACTCAATAAGCTTGAGGAGATCCTCAACCCGGCAAGACTGTTACCTGTAACAGACCCAGTCTCTTGGACCATCAACCCGACTCAATCGAGGAGATCCTCAACCCGGCAAGACTGTTACTTTTCATATATCTCATATTCATAATTCACATAGTTTAATAGACCCAGTCTCTTGGACCTTAATTCAACTCAATTTGAAGAGATCCTCAACCCGGCAAGACTGTTACCTTTTTCATTTCATAGGCATGCCGCCAAACCCAGAACTCTGAAATTGAATAACATATTAAACATACAACCAATTCATTTATTTCTTTACCATTCTCTTTCTCAATTCCTATCTCATAAATAATTAGGCAATCATGCCCCCAACATCATTTACATTATCATAGCCACCCACAATGGCTTCATTACATCTCAATCACATTTCATATATCATCATCAACATACATATAACACATTAAATTTCACAAGGTTTACATTATTCATATCTATATGTATATCAACAAGACACTCAACAAATCACTACTTCCATCAACATCCACTTCAAACAAACTAAACTCCATACATCCAAAAACCATCTTAAACTTGCAAAAACACCAAAACAAGACAAAATATACATTAACCACAAATCATCAATATCATCACAAACTCTAAACACACCTTCAATACTATCTTTTTCAACACACTTACTCTTTCCTTTAATCCATCCTCAAAATCCACAATCAATTCAATCAAACACTCTTAAACATATTACAATCAAACAACACACTCCTACTATCACAATAATCTATCAAACTCAAACACAACTTCAATAATAACAAGAGAAATCAAGAGAAAACTTACCAACAAGGATGAACTTCTTGAATTTCAACTTATCTTCTTGAAATCTCCTTCAATTTGGTCTTAAAACTCAAAACCTCTCTTGCTCTCCTTTGTCTTCTTGATAGCCGGCCAAGAAAGGAAAAGAAAAGAAATGAAAATGAAATTAGAGACAAAGTCAAACTTTGCATCTCTTTAAACCTCCACCAAGTATTTCTAAAAAGACAATTACCTAAACACCCTCTTCTTATTTGTTTTATCTTCCTTTCACATACATGCCCTTTTTAGTAATTTTATAATCAACAAAATAAATATTTTCTTCCCTTGACCCTCTATTTTGACTTGCATATATGTTATATATATTGCTATATACACAACATATACATTATCTCTATACATTTCTTTCCTTTCCAATTACACATACACATTTGATTCAAATAAAATAACAATTATCTCAAAACTTCTAGGCACACTTTTGGGATATTACAAGAGCATAGACCAAGGTTTTGATTCTTCCATACTCCACAAATTGAAGGATTTAACAAGTTTAAAGTGAATTTTTAGTGATTTCCATCGAATTTGGTGAGTTTCCAACTCCTTTCTTTGAATTCCATGAAAATTTTGATTATGTGTGATTTTGGATTTTTAAGTAGTATATTATAATTATTGGAATTGGTGTGTATGATGTTATTTTGGGTAGTTAACAACGATTTTAAGGTTGAATTGAAGAGATGATAGAGTTTGGATAAGGAATGGTGAAGAGAGAGAATTTAGGGTTATGAATTTTTAGGGTTTGAGTAATTATGGTTTTTAATTGTGCAAATTGGTTCTAAATGAGTTGTTTTGGTGCATAAACAAGTATTTTAAAGTCAAATATTGTATTTGGTTGTGTTTGGTTGGAGTTTAAGAATGGAAGTGGAGATTTAGGATTTTGGAAAAGTGATTTTCCAAAGTTATTGGATTGTTTGATTTTATTAGTTCAAGCATGTTGTTTAGTGTTAAAAGTGATGAATATAAGCTTGAAATGATTAATGGATTGTGTTGGAATGGAAAACCTTCATTGGGGGGAAGGTTATGCCATTTTAGGATTTGAATAAGAGTGAGTATTTAAGTAATATGTATGAATGAAACATGTTAAAATATGTTTTTAATAATATAAATAAACTTAAAACACTAATTTTAATTGAATAGAATGGAATTCTAATGTTAATGTAAGGAAAGGCTAAATTTTTGAAATTTGTATAAGAGTGATGTTTAATTAGGATTTAATGTTGAAAATGCCTTAAAATGTGATATTAAATGATTATATTTAATCACATTGTGTATAGGCATTAAGGAGAAGTGATTTGCTTCATCCAAGTGGTGAAGGGCAAGTTGGAAGGACAGAATTCGAGGTTGTTTTAAGCTTATTTTGGTTGTTATTTGAGGTAAGTACAAACTTTGAATACATTGGTTATGTTTCCATGACATTTGGGCTTAGCACATTTTGGTTGAAAAATGTGTTAAGCTACTTGATATATTGGTTATGTATGAATAATCTGCTATGACATTTGTAATGTCATATATGTGTTAAATGCATTGTGAAAAGCCATTGATAATGGTTAAATTGTGTAAAATGTGAAATATGTGTATTATGTGAAAATGACCCAAGGTATTAGGGTAATACCATTTGTTGTGTATGCATTAAGTGCATTGTTAAAAAACCATTGGTATTGGCTAGATTACATTAAATGTGATTAATATGTGAATTACGTGGAAATACCCAATGTAATTGGGTAATGTGTTGTAAATGCAAAAATATGGTATAATGTAATGAGATATGTGGAAACATAATGAAATGAATTGATATCGATATAAATGAGAAATATGAATAAATTATGTGCCTAGTATGTTATTTAATTTTTAGAGTTCTGTGTTTGGCGGCATGCTTATGATTTGCCTACGGGATAGATGTTGGACGTTATTATGAAAATATTTTTGAGGTGAAATGATCGGGTCATAAGCCTCAAAAACAAGTCCTTAAAGCTAGGCTAGGTGAAATGACCGAGTTGTAAGCTCAGACCTAGTTGGATTATTACATTGATATATTGCCTACGGGGCTAGAGACATGGTGTCATTATAGACCAAAATAGTAACTCTAGAATTTGAATAACATATTAATTATCTTTGGGCCCATGTTTGTGTTTGTTTTATGAGAATTGTGGATTGTAAAATATTTGAAAAGTATGAGAAAATGGAATGATGTGATATCCAAATGCATTGTGCTTTGGCATTGCGTTTGATTTTTATTATTATCAAAGTTTGTATTACTAGGCTTTTGGCTTAGCGCAATTGTTTAAATCGTGCAGGTAACGGAGTAGATTTGGCTGAGCTGGAGAGTTCTTCTAGACTAGGTCAGGACTAGACTTGTGGTTGTGCTTGTAGAGTTGATATCAAGATCAATAACACTGTTAACAACATATATATATTTTATGTTATTATATATTTTGGGTATTATGCATAGTATATTATGTTTTTGGATTTTATGTATTGTAAACTATAAAGAATGTTTGGGTTAAGTGATTTGAAATGGGAGTGTAAATGTGTTCTAAATTATATATATATTTGTATATAAATGTTTGAGAAACTTGGTGAAATTGAGCATGGTTGAGATGGTGATTTTAAATTATTTGGGAGTGTGTTCTTTTTGCAGGTTGTGTAATTGATAAATTTTGGGATGTCCAAATTAAAGATAAAACTCTGGCCAATTTTTCCCAGAGATTTTCATATAAAATGTTTTTTTAGGTTTCTATAAAAAAAATAAAGAATATTTATATACTATTTAATTTTATATATTTAGTATTTGAATTTTTAAATAAAAAAATGTGAAATATGTTTTTTATTTAACCGGTCTGTGATATTTTTGTATTGTATATGCATATTTTACATATGCTGGAAATATGTATTGTACGTATATAGGGTATAAGGGCATTACATAAGCAATCATCCGATGGCATTACCCATATTGACCTCCAAGTTTTGCAACTGACTAGAAGTGAGAAAATCTTACTTAGCCCCTTGATCAATTTTTGCGCTTCCTGTTTGGCTCCACTTCTTTTGTTAAAACTTATACCTTTAGTTGCTTGAAGAAGCTTGTGGAGGCACAACAAATCTAGCTTTCTTTTATTATGGACATCTTTTTTAATGGTTGGAATGAGGTTTTCTCAAGGCATGTCCCTTCCTTAGCACTATTTCTTTCAGTAAGTATTCTTATGGGATCTAAACTTGGCAAAATCCATTCATGGATTTCACTTTTAGTTTTCTCTCTTAATTTTTCTACACCATTTTATTATGCAAACATTTTTTAGGTACCCAAATTTGATATAAAAAAAATTTCTAGGCTTGGCTTTCATTATGTTTGGGCTTTCTCTCTCTTCAATGGGTAAAACTGGTAGATTTCAGGTGACCATGCCTTAGGCCAAGCCCATATGTAATATCCTCATTTATGCCCTAGAAGTTTTGCATATTGTTGTTGTTGTTGTTATACTAATTGGATTGAATGTTTATATTGTGCTAAGAAAAGAAATTGGGAGGAGAATGCTGGTGTGTTTGTGTTTTGGAAAGAAAATAGGGTTTAGAGAGAATGGTATATGTTGTGTATATGATAATATATATAATATATAAATGGGTCAAAGGGAGAGTCAAGGTGTTGGTTAGTGGAAGAAGATATTTTTGTGTTGAGTGTGTAATTACATATATGGGCTTATATAAGACAAAAGGTTAGTTATATGTTTGAGGGCATTTTGGTAATTGCTTGGATTAAATCACTTGGTGGAGATTAAAAGCAAAATTGACTTTGCTTCTTCATCATTTTCTTCTCTCTTTCATGAAGTGGCCGGCTCCTCCATTGACAAAGGGAAGCAAGTGGTGAAGAGAGGTTCTTGATGAGTTGAGTTCAAAATTGAAGGAAGATTAAGTGTTCAAGTGTTGATTCAAGAAGTTTTTGACTAAGGTAAGATCTTTCCTTTGATTTCTTTCTTTCTTTTGAAGTGGTAATGAAAGTTAATTAGGGTGTGATGATTTGATGAGGAGAAGTGTTTATGATGTGTTTTTAAGTGTTAAATTGATTTTAAGTTATGAGTTTAATTAGGTGTTGTTGTTGGAAGTGGTAAATGTTGATTTTGAAAGGTGGAGAAGGATGGTGATTTTAGTGTTTTGAGATGGGTTGTGTTTAATTGTTATATTAATGTGTTTTGAAGTAATTCTTGTGATGAATATGTGTTTAGAAAATTGATTATGTTCATTTGATACAAGTTATATGATGAATATTGTGTTTGAGTACATTTGAGAAGGGTTGGTTTTGGTTTTGGGTGACACGGCCAAAAGCAAAGTTGAGACACGGCCGTGTCATTTATTTGTGTTGGCTACTGTCTCTTTTATTTTTAGAGACACGGGCGTGTCCATCAAGTAGGCTGGGCGTGTCCTTCAAGTGAGCTGGGCGTGTCCCTTATATGAATTGGACATTGTTTGATTTCTTTGTTCTTTTTGCATGGTTTGGATTCTTCAAAGGTAGTTTGTTTTCTAAACCTAAACATAAACATACTTTAACTAAGGAATGACTTAATCAAACACTTGTGGATGATCCTAAAGCTATGAATAATATAAATTGTTCTTGCATTGTTGAGATTGAATAATGTTATGTTATGCATTGTGAATGGTAATGTGTTTCATGAGTAATGTGGAATGAAATGTTGATATTTATGAATGATGCTATGTGAGATATAATGTGATCATGGATGAGATAAATATATACTTGAGTAATGAAGTGTTATATTGTGAAATGAAATGTGAAGCCATTGTTAGTGGCTAAGGTGATTCAATGGAGATAAATGAGGCATGTTTGCCTAAATGATAATGAGAATTGAAAATGAAATCTAAATGAATTGTGTGGCTAATGTGTTATTCCATTTTCAGAGGTTGTTGTTGGTGGCATGCCTAATGAGTGTAACAATCTCTTGAAGTTAGGTTGGATTGAATCCTTGAAGCCTAATTGAGATGTTACCACCCTTGAAGCTAGGTTGGGTTAGTTCTTGAAGCCAAGTTGGGTTGAAGCTTAGCATGCTTTGCTCCCCTTGAAGCTTGGTTGAACTTAATCCTTGAAGCCTAGTTGGGTTTGTGATATTGATTAATATGATGATAGAACCAAAACATTAACTCTGAAAATTGAATAGCATATTAGTGTGTCTTGGGCCCATGCTTGTCTTTGGTTAATTTGAGTCATGAATGATAACTTGATTAACTAATGAAAGATGTTGAAATGTGGTATGTTTATATGATTATGATTTTTTATATGCAAAGGGTGATGTTAACTTTTCATCTATATTGTTACATGTATGAGATGAATTAGAATTGACATTGTATTGCATCTAAACATATCTATTGCATATTTTATCTTACTAAGCCCTTGGCTTAGCGCGATAGTGTTTAATCGCGCAGGTGATAGAACTGTTAGAATCGAACCCGAGAGCTCTTCGAGACCGAGTGAGAGTAGACATTGAAGAGTTGATTTTGGGAACTTAAAGATCAGAGGAGATTTGCCAATCATGTATAACTCTTTTGTATTTTGTAAAGTTTTGTTTATAATGTACATATATGTATAATGGTAAATATGTATTCAAATGTTTCCTATATGTAAATAATTTTATAACTTCCGCTGTGTACTACTTAAATGTATTTATATATCTATTTTGTTTATATTACCAATTGATTACTTACTATCTATAATGTATATTGATAAAGATGATAGCATCATTTAAAATGTTTTAAATGTTGAAGAAAAACCGTAGCATTCCTATGTTCGGTGCACATATGCTACTTTGTGGTGTTGTAGTGTGTGTGTATTGAATGTGGGGGTGTTACAATTGTTTTGTTATCAGAGCCTAGGTTTGAGATTCTCAACCTAGGTAAAATGTAATAAAAAAAAAGAATATTTTGATTTTAAAAAGTGGTTTTTGAATAAAAATACATGTTTGGGATTGGCAATCTCTGATCTTTAATAAGGTGTGTCCTTTTGTGTTTGCAGTGTTAGGTGTTGATGGATCCTCATTTGAGACAGTCAGTTGAGGGTAGTGTGGAGAGTGTTGCTCCTGATGATGGAGCTAGGGTTGATAGTGTTGAGGAGGCACCTGCTTCGGTGTCGGGTAGACCAGTAGGTGATGAGGTTCTGCCAGCTTGGTTTAGGCATATGATGGAAGCTATGAGACAAGCACCTGTGCAACCACAGCCATCACCCCCTCAGCCTTCAGTACCAGTGAGGCACTATGATAAGCTAAGGAAATATGGAGCAGAGGATTTCTTTGGTACAGTTGATCCGGTTGTAGCAGAACAGTGGCTTGACAGAGTTCAGAGGGTATTTGTGCAGTTGCAAGCCACTTCAGAGGAGAAGTTTGATTATGCAATATCTTTGCTACAAAAGGACGCCTACGACTGGTGGAAGACAGTGCCACATTCTATGGATGATCCTCCAACACTGTCTTACACTGATTTTCTGAGGGAATTCGAGTTGAAGTATACTCCTAGGGAGTATAAGGACATGAAGAAGATGGAGTTCTTGAGCTTGAAGCAAGACAGCAATACTGTTACTGAGTATGAAGTTGAGTTTATTCGACTGAGTCAGTATGCTGGGGGTATCATTGCTTATGAGATTGATAGATGCCGGAGGTTTCAGGAGGGATTGAGGCCCTCGATCATGTGCTTAGTGGCTGGATCCAGATATCAGGATTTCTCACAGCTTGTGACAGCAGCTCGAAGTGTAGAGCGAGCTCAAGTTATTGCAGCTGCTTCAGAGGAAGAGGTTAGGGTTAGAAGGCCCCAGTTCGAGGCAGGGTCTTCTTCTGTGAAGAGGGGTAGAGTAAGTTTTGTTCCTCGGAGTAATAGGAGCCAGAGACCAGCGGGTAGGTCAGTGCAGTTAAAGAGGCAGAGATTTAAACCTGCAGCTTCAGTGGCGAGTGCTCCGACCCCTATGGTTCAGAGATCTACCTTACCCATCTGCATCCATTGTGGTAGGCCGCATGGTGGTCCTTGTTGGAAGGCTGGTGTTGCAGGGGTATGTTTCAGGTGTGGGTCACCTGATCACTTTGTGAGAGATTGCCCTGAGAGGCAAGAGCAGATGTCAGTTGATACAGCAGCTTCTCGACCTAGTGCGAGGGGAGGCCGAGGAGGCAGAGGTGCCAGCCGAGGTGGTAGAGCAGGGTTCAGTTCTAGAGGTGGTGCTACATCCAGGGAGGGTAGACCAGAGGAGGTTGACTCTTCCCAGAGGATGTATGTTATGCAGAGGCAGCCGGATGCAGAGGCAGTCATAGCTGGTACTTTTTCTTTATTCAATACTCCAGTACTTGCTTTGATTGATCCGGGTTCCACCCATTCTTATATTAGTGCATCTGTAATGCCTGTGTTTGATGTGCATGCTGAGTCCCTAGGATTTGATGTTTTGGTGACAAATCCGTTAGGGCATAGTGTGATTGTGAGTAAAGTACACCGGGATAGTGCAGTGAGGGTGCAGGGTGAGGAATTCCTTGGAGATTTGATCGAGATGCCATTTAAGGAATATGATGTGATATTAGGTATGGACTGGCTATCTCGACATGGAGCTGTGGTAGATTGTAAGAAGAAGATTGTGACCTTGAGAACTGTTGATGGTAGAGAGGTGATAGTATCTAATGAGCAGGAACAGCTAGCCTCCTTATTTGTTTCAGCTGTTGCAGCCAGGAGGTTGATTAGAAAGGGATGTGATGCCTACCTTGCTCATGTGATAGATACTAGAGTAAGAGGTTCTCCTATTGATAGCATTGCCACAGTGGCAGAGTTCTCTGATGTTTTTCCAGAGGAGTTGCCGGGATTGCCTCCTGAGAGAGAGGTAGAGTTTGGTATTGAGTTGTTGCCTGGTACCACTCCTATCTCTATTACTCCTTATAGAATGGCACCAGCAGAATTGAGGGAGTTGAAAGTGCAATTGCAGGAGTTGTTGGATAAAGGATTTATTCGCCCCAGTGTTTCTCCTTGGGGAGCTCCTGTGTTATTTGTGAAGAAGAAAGATGGTACTATGAGGTTGTGTATCGACTATAGGCAATTGAACAAAGTGACCATTAAAAATAAATATCCGTTGCCTAGAATTGATGACCTCTTTGATCAGTTGAAGGATGCAGCTGTATTTTCTAAAATTGATCTGAGATCTGGGTACCATCAGCTGAGAGTCAAAGCAGAAGATGTTCCTAAAACAGCTTTTCGGACCAGGTATGGGCATTATGAGTTTTTAGTTATGCCTTTTGGTCTGACGAATGCACCGGCAGCTTTTATGGATTTGATGAATAGGGTGTTTAGGCCCTATTTGGATCAGTTTGTAGTGGTCTTCATCGATGACATTCTGGTGTATTCGCGGAATGAAGAGGAACATGATAAGCATCTGCGGATTGTGTTGCAGATTTTGAGAGAGAAGCAGTTGTTTGCCAAGTTGTCGAAGTGTGAGTTCTGGTTGGATCAAGTAGCTTTTCTCGGACATATAGTTTCAGCAGAAGGCATTAGAGTTGATCCGAGCAAAGTTGAAGCCATTTTGAATTGGAGTCCACCCAAGTCAGTGACAGAGGTTAGAAGTTTTCTGGGTTTGGCAGGCTATTACCGGAGGTTTGTGAAAGGGTTTTCTTTGATAGCTACTCCACTCACCAGATTGCTTCGTAAGGGAGTGAGATTTGTGTGGACTGATCAGTGTCAGGCTAGCTTTGAGCAGTTGAGAGAAATGTTAACTCAAGCGCCTGTTCTTACTTTACCTAAAGAAGGCAAACCATATGTGATTTTCAGTGATGCGTCACATAGTAGTTTGGGGTGTGTTCTTATGCAGGAAGGTAAAGTTATAGCTTATGCATCTCGTCAGTTGAAACCGCATGAGCTTAACTATCCTAACCATGATTTGGAGTTGGCAGCCATTGTGTTTGCATTGAAGATTTGGCGCCATTATCTGTTTGGGGAGAAATGTTTTATTTACACTGATCACAAAAGCTTGAAGTATTTGGGTGTCCAGAAAGAACTTAATCTTCGACAGAGGAGATGGTTGGAATTGATTAAAGACTACGACTGTTTGATTGATTATCATCTAGGTAAAGCAAATGTTGTTGCTGATGCCTTGAGTCGGAAGTCTTTAGCAGGTTTGACTGTTTACTCGCTCTCGTTGCTTGTTGAGTTGAGAGCTTTGCATGCCAGTTTTGTACTTTGTGATGATGGTGCATTATTGGCACAGTTGCATGTGAAACCAGTCTTATTGAATCAGATTAAAGAGGCTCAGTGGGTTGATGAGAAGATTCAAAAGATCGTGTCAGATTGCAAGAATGGGAAGAGTAGAGATTTTGTTGTGAGAGATGATGGGAGTCTCTGGTTTAAGAGTCGATTGTGTGTGCCGGATGATGCTGATTTGAAAAGGGTCATTTTAGAAGAAGCACATCAGTCAGCATTTGCTATGCATCCGGGCAATACCAAGATGTATCATGATTTAAGACAACATTACTGGTGGATTGGGTTGAAGAGAGACATTGCTGGGTTTGTATCGAAATGTCTCACTTGTCAGAAGGTTAAAGCAAAGCATCAAGTTCCAACCGGGTTGCTTCAGCCGTTGTCAGTGCCTGAATGGAAGTGGGAAAGAGTGACAATGGACTTTGTGTCTGGATTGCCATTGACACAAAGGAAACATGATGCCATATGGGTGATTGTGGATAGATTAACTAAGACAGCTCATTTCCTTCCGGTTCGGATGGATTACTCTTTGGAGAGGTTAGCTGAGCTGTATATCCATGAGATTGTGAAACTGCATGGTGTTCCAACTTCTTTAGTGTCTGATCGAGATCCCAGGTTTACTTCAAGATTTTGGAAGAGTTTACATGGTGCTTTGGGTTCTCGACTGCACTTCAGTACTGCTTTTCATCCACAGACGGATGGACAGTCAGAGAGAGTGATACAGATTGTTGAGGATATGTTGAGAAGCTGTGTCATCGATTTCTCTGGAAGTTGGGATAGGTTTTTACCTCTTGTGGAGTTTGCTTACAACAACAGTCATCAATCCAGCATCGGAATGGCCCCATTCGAGGCATTGTATGGCAGACGGTGTAGGACACCTCTGTGTTGGAGTGAACTGGGAGATGGCAAGTTGATTGGGCCTGATTTGATTCAAGAAACTGAAGAGAAAGTGAAATTGATTCGAGGCAGATTGAAAGCAGCTTTGGACCGACAGAAGTCTTATGCAGATTTGAAGAGAAGAGATATAGAGTTTGATGTGGGAGATAAGGTATTTTTGAAAATATCTCCTTGGAAGAAGATCTTGAGGTTCGGTCGGAAAGGGAAATTGAGCCCTCGTTTCATTGGACCATATGAAGTTTTGGAAAGAGTTGGGCCAGTGGCGTATCGGCTTGCTTTGCCACCTGAGTTGGATCGTATTCATAATGTGTTTCATGTTTCTATGTTGAGGAGGTATAGGTCGGATCCATCTCATGTGTTGCCGATTGAGTCAATTGAAGTAAATCCTGATTTGACGATTGAAGAGGAACCAGTTGCTATCTTGGCACGTGATGTGAAAGAGTTGAGAAATAAAAGAGTGCCATTGGTGAAAATTTTGTGGAAGAATCATGGAAAGGAAGAGGCAACTTGGGAAAGTGAGCAAACCATGCGAGAGCAATATCCTCAGTTATTTCAGACTTGATATCAGGTAATTTCGAGGACGAAATTTCTTTTTAGAGGGGGAGAATTGTAATATCCTCATTTATGCCCTAGAAGTTTTGCATATTGTTGTTGTTGTTGTTATACTAATTGGATTGAATGTTTATATTGTGCTAAGAAAAGAAATTGGGAGGAGAATGCTTGTGTGTTTGTGTTTTGGAAAGAAAATAGGGTTTAGAGAGAATGGTATATGTTGTGTATATGATAATATATATAATATATAAATGGGTCAAAGGGAGAGTCAAGGTGTTGGTTAGTGGAAGAAGATATTTTTGTGTTGAGTGTGTAATTACATATATGGGCTTATATAAGACAAAAGGTTAGTTATATGTTTGAGGGCATTTTGGTAATTGCTTGGATTAAATCACTTGGTGGAGATTAAAAGCAAAATTGACTTTGCTTCTTCATCATTTTCTTCTCTCTTTCATGAAGTGGCCGGCTCCTCCATTGACAAAGGGAAGCAAGTGGTGAAGAGAGGTTCTTGATGAGTTGAGTTCAAAATTGAAGGAAGATTAAGTGTTCAAGTGTTGATTCAAGAAGTTTTTGACTAAGGTAAGATCTTTCCTTTGATTTCTTTCTTTCTTTTGAAGTGGTAATGAAAGTTAATTAGGGTGTGATGATTTGATGAGGAGAAGTGTTTATGATGTGTTTTTAAGTGTTAAATTGATTTTAAGTTATGAGTTTAATTAGGTGTTGTTGTTGGAAGTGGTAAATGTTGATTTTGAAAGGTGGAGAAGGATGGTGATTTTAGAGTTTTGAGATGGGTTGTGTTTAATTGTTATATTAATGTGTTTTGAAGTAATTCTTGTGATGAATATGTTTTTAGAAAATTGATTATGTTCATTTGATACAAGTTATATGATGAATATTGTGTTTGAGTACATTTGAGAAGGGTTGGTTTTGGTTTTGGGTGACACGGCCAAAAGCAAAGTTGAGACACGGCCGTGTCATTTATTTGTGTTGGCTACTGTCTCTTTTATTTTTAGAGACACGGGCGTGTCCATCAAGTAGGCTGGGCGTGTCCTTCAAGTGAGCTGGGCGTGTCCCTTATATGAATTGGACATTGTTTGATTTCTTTGTTCTTTTTGCATGGTTTGGATTCTTCAAAGGTAGTTTGGTTTCTAAACCTAAACATAAACATACTTTAACTAAGGAATGACTTAATCAAACACTTGTGGATGATCCTAAAGCTATGAATAATATAAATTGTTCTTGCATTGTTGAGATTGAATAATGTTATGTTATGCATTGTGAATGGTAATGTGTTTCATGAGTAATGTGGAATGAAATGTTGATATTTATGAATGATGCTATGTGAGATATAATGTGATCATGGATGAGATAAATATATACTTGAGTAATGAAGTGTTATATTGTGAAATGAAATGTGAAGCCATTGTTAGTGGCTAAGGTGATTCAATGGAGATAAATGAGGCATGTTTGCCTAAATGATAATGAGAATTGAAAATGAAATCTAAATGAATTGTGTGGCTAATGTGTTATTCCATTTTCAGAGGTTGTTGTTGGTGGCATGCCTAATGAGTGTAACAATCTCTTGAAGTTAGGTTGGATTGAATCCTTGAAGCCTAATTGAGATGTTAACACCCTTGAAGCTAGGTTGGGTTAGTTCTTGAAGCCAAGTTGGGTTGAAGCTTAGCATGCTTTGCTCCCCTTGAAGCTTGGTTGAACTTAATCCTTGAAGCCTAGTTGGGTTTGTGATATTGATTAATATGATGATAGAACCAAAACATTAACTCTGAAAATTGAATAGCATATTAGTGTGTCTTGGGCCCATGCTTGTCTTTGGTTAATTTGAGTCATGAATGATAACTTGATTAACTAATGAAAGATGTTGAAATGTGGTATGTTTATATGATTATGATTTTTGATATGCAACGGGTGATGTTAACTTTTCATCTATATTGTTACATGTATGAGATGAATTAGAATTGACATTGTATTGCATCTAAACATATCTATTGCATATTTTATCTTACTAAGCCCTTGGCTTAGCGCGATAGTGTTTAATCGCGCAGGTGATAGAACTGTTAGAATCGAACCCGAGAGCTCTTCGAGACCGAGTGAGAGTAGACATTGAAGAGTTGATTTTGGGAACTTAAAGATCAGAGGAGATTTGCCAATCATGTATAACTCTTTTGTATTTTGTAAAGTTTTGTTTATAATGTACATATATGTATAATGGTAAATATGTATTCAAATGTTTCCTATATGTAAATAATTTTATAACTTCCGCTGTGTACTACTTAAATGTATTTATATATCTATTTTGTTTATATTACCAATTGATTACTTACTATCTATAATGTATATTGATAAAGATGATAGCATCATTTAAAATGTTTTAAATGTTGAAGAAAAACCGTAGCATTCCTATGTTCGGTGCACATATGCTACTTTGTGGTGTTGTAGTGTGTGTGTATTGAATGTGGGGGTGTTACACCATACATAATCTTCCTCCTTGTGGCCTCAATATTAGTATGCATTGGAAGACTTTATTCTTAAATAAAAGGTCCTCTCTTTAATGTTCCTTGCTATCTTGTTAATGTTCCTTGCCGTCCCCTATTAATCTCCCCCTCTAAATTCTGAAACGTTATTATTTATAGGCCATAACTTCACTCAGAATCCTTATCCTAATATTAATCAGTCCTTAAAACAAATTCTAGTTGAATTAGGAAACGTATTGAACCCATGTCGACCTAGGGCACTGGCTACACTAGGTCGACATGAGACCAACCTCATGTTGACCTTGGGCTACCTAGGTGGACATGAGGCATGCTCATGTCGATCTTGGGCTGCCAAGGTCGACATGAAGCATGCTCATGTTGACCTAGCCTGCCAAGGTCGACATGAAGCATGCTCATGTCGACCTAGCTTGTCGAGGTCGACATGAGTCTAACCTCATGTCGATCTTGGCTGCCATATCGACATGAGGCATACTAATGTCTCCCAGGCCGGCCTCATTCGAATTAGTATTGCCTTTTTTTAACTTATGGACCGAAAGGTTTAATTTGTGCCAATTCCACTTGATTTTAGGGTTTTACAATTAAATTTATGTCTCTTTAATTCGAACAGACTCCTTTAAAAATTATATACTAGGTTTAAATATTTAAAGTCGGATCAAATTTATTTTGGCATCCTTTAATTAGGACCATATCAAATTAGGGTCAAAATTAAGGGTCTAAAGTTTGCCCTCTGCTTGAACGATCTTTAATTGATTCAGAGAGTGAAAAGCAACAAGACTTTTAATTTTGGCAAAAATAAACTTAATTTTCTTGAAATGGCTTTGGTTTTGGGTTCTTGACCTGGTTCGAGTTATGGACTCGGAAAAGACTTGGGTTTTGGACCCGAGATGGTTTGGAGTCTGGACCCGGTTCGAGTTTTGGACTCAGAAAAGACTTGGGTTCTGGACCCAAGATGGTTTGGGCTCTGGACCCGGTTCAAGTTCTGGACTCGGAAAAGACTTGGGTTCTGGACCCGACATGGTTTAGGTTATGGACCTAATTCGAGTTCTGAACTCGGAAAAGACTTGGGTTTTGGACCTAGGATGGTTTGGATTCTGGACTCGATTTGAGTTCTGGACTCGAAAAAGACTTGGGTTCTGGACCCAGGATGGTTTGGGTTTTGGACCCGGTTCAAGTTCTGGACTAAAAAAAAATTTGGGTTCTGGACCCGAGATAGTTTGGGTTATAGACATAGTTTGAGTTCTGGACTCCAAAATGATTTAGATTCTGGACCCGAGATGATTTAGGTTTTGGACTCGGTTTGAGTTCTGGACTAAAAAAATATTTGAATTATGGACCCGAGCTAAGTTCTAGACTTAAGAGAGATTTTAGGTTTGGACCTAAGGGTAATTTGGGTTCTAGACCCGAGCTAAGTTCTAGACTTAAAAGAGATTTTAGGTTCTGGACCTAAGGGTAATTTGGGTTCTGGACCCGAGCTAAGTTCTGGACTTAAGAATAATTTGGGTTCTGGACCCGAGGGTAATTTGGATTATGGACCTGAGATTTAACTGTTTGTAAAAAATACTTGTAGTCAGTAGTATGCTAAAATAATTTGCAAAAATCATAGCTAATTTTACCATGCACATATCTTCTCCTTGCCCCCTGCGTGTAAAAATATTTAAAAGTATAAAAATATTTATATATACGCAAGTATCTGATTGATTGAATTGAATAATTGAGTTTCCCATTTATTTACTGTGTAGTTAATGTTTATGTACTATTTACCACTATTCATTTACTATTTATAAATAGTAACCTACTATTTGTAAATAGTAACTTACTATTTATCAATAGTAACATTTACTTTTTCTCTCTTTTTCTTTTCACGAGACTACTGTTCTTCTTCTTTTTTTTTTTTGTCTTTTTCCTTTGTCATTCCTCTATATAAGCAACTCATTTCTTCATTTTATTTTTTATAAAGAGTTCGTATTATTTCTTTCCTTTCAAACTAAACACTGTCAGTATTGTAAGATTCATAAAGCTCAAGCAGTTATCATGGCAGCCGTCCAACACTCTTCAAGGCATAGGACTCGATCAAATAATGAATTGATTTCTTACCTTCGAGATAATGAAACTGTGCAAATTTCGATTTTACCCGACATGCATCTCCATCGGAGTTCCAAAGATAAAACACCGGTAAATGGTACTTTTTCGTACATATAAGTAATTTATTGCAAAATTTGTTAGTATAATTATGTTCATATAGATTATACAAGAATAAGTATGTAGCAGAATTTTAGTTGATAAAATTTACAAATTTATGCATGAAACTTCTAATGTAAAATGATTGTATAAGAATGAAACACATCAATTGTTGTGCGAGAAATTATTTGTTTGTGTCCCCTTTTTTTTATTTTTTTTATTATTATTTTTTTACCTTTTTTATTTTTATTTTATTATTTATTATTTATTATTATTATTTTATTTTATTATTATTATTTTTTATATTTATTATTATTGCTATACATATTTATACAAAAGTATTTTATTTTATTATTTTAATTTAATAATAATTTTTTAATATTTTATTTTTTATTTTTTAATATTTTAATATTTTTTTTATTTTTTATTTTTTATTTTTATTTTTATTTTTATTGCTTTATATATTTATACAAAATTATTTTTTTTATTATTTTTTTATTATATATATTTTGTAATTTAAATATATTTTTTAATTTAATTAATTTTTTTTAACATTTAACATATTCTATATTATTTACTATTTCATATTACTATTATTTACTTTTTATTTATTTATTATTATAGTTATACTTTTTTTTAAGTGTGTGTGTGTGTGAAATTACATGTGTACTTACCTGGACTTACCTACATTTAGGCAGCATGATGGTTGCGATATCAAAGTAGGAGGAAATATTCGCAAGGCTCGTAAGTGGTATGACCAGGCCCTGCCTGCAGTAAAGAGAATGGTGCGGGAAAGTGGTTTTGAGGACTTTGTTTTGCAATTACCAGCATGGGGCTATCAAATAGACCGGAGCGTGATCCAGGCACTTGCAGAATGATGGTTGGACACAACTCATACTTTTCACTTGCCCATTGGAGAGATGACAATTGGTCCGGTTGACTTTGCTGCTATAACCGGCCTCCGATGTGATGGAACCCCCGTCCCTTTGACCTGCAATATTTTGAAAGAAGAAGAAATCCGACAATTGATCGGTGTCAAGCCCCGATATAGAAAGTCATATAAGATCCGATATGAGCCCATCCGAGAGTATTGGGTAAAGTACACTCGACCCGTGCAGGGTGAGAGGGCAAAACAATATACTTGGGGATTTTTGTTATATTTGTTGGGGGTAACCATTTTGGGTAGCAGTGAGTCCGCCATTCACTTATCTGTGTTGCGTGCCCTTTCTAACTTGGATCACGTATCTTCTTATGCATGGGGGGAAGCTGGTCTAGCTTGTCTTTGTCACAGTTTTGATGTGCTTTGTAGGAAGAAAAGATCCTTTATTGGTTTCGCGGCCATTGCTAAGGTGCTACTTCCTTTAAAATTATTGATCAACACAATGCATGTGCATAGGTTTGATTTTCTCTTTCATGTACAGGTCTGGGCATATGAGCATAACTTGGTGAGGGTTCCAAACATTACACAGCCATGAGTCAATTTTCCAAGGTTAGGTGTTTGGTTGTAGGGTCGCAGGGAAGTGTCCGGGAGTCACCATGTGCACTCTCACAGTTACCACTTGAGTCGTCTGACCTGGAATCAAGTAAGAAAAATGTTAATATTAATATCTAACCTATGATAAAAAATAAATTACCAGTTTGCTTTTCTGCAGGTGGATACAGCCTAGTGGAGAGTCGAAGAGAAAAATGGCTGGATTAGATGCATGAATGATGCGATACCTTTGCACAACTCTCGTCAAATTATGGCTGGCCCGATCTCTAGTGGGTAGTTTCTAGGCGATAGAGTACATGACTGGTTCCTTGGACCTAACCAGCGTAGAGTACCAGTTGATATTCCATCATTTGTTCTGAACACTAATGAAATGCCTGAGCCCTTTTGGAGTCGTTCCTGTATTGGTTTCTATGTTCATGACTTCCTGCTCTCACCGGACATGTCATATGCTCAATTTATCCAGGATTATCTGCTAAGTTTTGAAGTGTCACCTGTTGGTGTCCGTGGGTTGTCTGGAGGTGAAGAAGAAATAGAAGCAGAGCGAGGAGAAGATGAAGAAGACGAGGGAGTGGATGAAGATGAGGATGAGGAAGAAGATGAGGAGGAGCCTTCTTCCCAATCCCATGGCAATTCCGGGGCTGGAAATTTCCAGATAGCTAGCACTTTGTCATTACAACTGTCTCTTCCTTTATCAATTCTGATTATCTATATGATCATTATAGGCCACTGGTTCCTCTGACTATGGGGCTATCCCTCTGTATGATACCCTGATACAGCGACAGTTTTCTCCATTTACCCCTTCTCATTTAGATGTGCCATCTGATCCGCAGAGTTTTGAACTGAGTTACCTAGTCAGTCATTCTTATCTCATAATGATGTATGCTTACATGTATGCATGAAAATGAATGGACTTGCCCTATCCTTTTCTGGCTTACAACGGATGCTTGAGGAGCAAAACAGGAACCTTCAGGAGGAATTAGCTGCGAGTCGTCAACATGCGACACATTTTGAGGAAATGTATCAACAAGAGGAATGGGACTTCTGATACTTTTGATTTCAGGGCATGAGGGAACCAAATGCCTCTTCATCAAGAGGATCCCAGACTGTTGTCCATGATATACCACCTCCCCGTTTAGGTGAAGATAGAACCAATTTTCAAATTTCTGGAGCTTTAGATATTCCTTCTTCAACGAATATGGGACATATAATATGCCCCATCCTCTAATGGGTTATAATTTTTTTAGAACTTTGTCTGATTATGAATCACCTCCTTCCTCTCAGTGACAAAAATATAAAACTTGTAATTAAGCCAAGAATGGTAATAATAATTTTTGTTTTGTACACTTGTTTTTTGACTCTTGTTCTCTTCTTTTTTTTATAATTAGATACAGTGGCTTTGTCAAATCAGTGCCATAGTACCTTAGGACTTGACTTTTCAAATTAACATATCTATAACATCACAACCCTAGTTACCATACTAAACTCGGGAATTATTTCTATTTAAGCAAGAACTGTTGCACTTCAGATAGGCACATACACATTACTTGGCCAAAGGTCTCATTGAGTTTAAATATTGTCTATCTCATATGCATGCTTATCCAAACTATCTCCACTAATAGACTCTACCTACTAAGAGAGATCAACAGGTCTTTGATAGGCTTGAAATGGGGTCTATAAGGGACATGGGTTAAATGAAGGCCATTTTGAGATTAGAGGTGATGTGACACAATGGACAAATCCTCACACTACAAATTTCTTGCTGGAACTTTAGATAGTTGGGGGCAATCTTGCTAGACTCCAAATTCCTTCTATCTTCTTGGCATTAATCTAGATCTTAATTAGGACAGTCTTTGCCCTTGCAAAAAGTTTGGTGCTCAAATTCATTTCTTTTCTTCTTTTCTGTTTTCTTTCTTTTTATTTTTCTTATTCTTTCCTTTCTTTGAGCATTTTATCATTTCGTCCTTCTTCCTTGTAGGACTGCTAAGTACAGAACTTTCAAAAACTGGGTGACCTTTCTCCTTTTTCTCTAATTTTGATCGAATCTTTGGTTGGGTTGGACCAATTCAAGTCAAAATGTCCTTATAAACCAAATGAAAGCTTTTTGTTGCTTTAGGTAAAAGAGAACTCAGTTGGCTTTCTGAACCGCCTTTTTAGGTTTTATCTTTCTTTTTATCTTTCTTTTTTTCCTCCTTTTTTTTCTTTTCTTTTCTTCTTTTTTCCTTTTTCCTTTTCTTTTTTCTCTTCTTCTTTTTTCTTCATCTTTTCTTTTCTTCTTTCTTCTTCTTTTTATTTTTTATTTTTGGTTCTAGCTCTAAAAGAATTGTCTTGTTTGTTCCAACTTGGGTTTCCAATTATGGATGAGTGGAGTGACATAAATCTTCTTTAACAAGGATAAATCATTTGTTACTCCGATGTTGTCTTGATATATTGGAGATATTAGAAAAACTTCAACTACCCTTATGGTCTTGAGAACTTCAACTATCGTCATGGTCTTGACTATTCATTTCTTTCTTTGATCTTCTTGCCTCTTCATCTTAATGATCATAAGACTTGTCAAAAGTATCACAACAGCTCAAGGTAGGTTGTTGGGCTTATAAGCCAATGAAAAGAAAGCTAAAATTTTATGAAGGCTAGAAGGGACAACTAGGGATTGATGTTTAATTGGGGTGGATACTAGTTGTTGGCTAACCAAACAATGCCTAGATCATTTCTCTCTTAAATAAGCAGAGTTTAATTTCGCCTCAAAAGTTTGTCAAAGCATGTTCTAAGACTGACTAGGACCTAGACAAAGGTAATTATGTAGGAGCCCTCTCTATGTAAGCATACACAACTCAATGCTATAGAGCAATTCCCTCACCTAGTAAAGTCATTCAAGTCATGATGCATAAATATATTAATTCTTGAATTATCAAGCTAGATTCCTCATTGGTTGAGCACCAAAATGAACAAAGACCAACAAAATTTTTGATGAAAGTAATTTATTCAAACAAATTTAAATTTGAAAAACATGATTGTTCCAATTAAATATTAAAGAAAGTAAAATTGAAAAGCAGCATTCAAGCTAAGGAAGGTCCGTTGAGTTGGAGTCGAAGATACTTCATTTATTTAGACATATCAAAGGCAAGGATCAAGGATCATTGCTTCATCATCCATAGTTAATCCAAACCTGCTTAGTAGTACATCCTCTTTAGTAGCTTCTCTATCCATATCATGACGAGATGACAAGATAAAACTCTTCATGAAGGTTGCAAGCGGTGGCACCCTTCCAAATTTAGGTAGAGGATCATTCTTAGTGTTGGATTTATTAGGCTCAGGTAACTTTCTATTGTCAATCAAATCTTGGATTTTGTGCCTTAAGTGAACACATTTATCTATCTCATGCCCTTGCATTTGATGGAATTGACAGAAGACCTTGGCATCAAAATTTGGTGATAGAGGCTTATGTAGGGGCTGAGGTATCAATGGTTGTAGCAAGTCCATCTTTATTAGATTTTCTAACATTTTTGACAAAGGCTCCCCCAAGTTTGAAAATTTACGCTTCTTTGCTAGTTCAGTTGCTACATTTTTCTCAACACCTCTTTTTTTTTTTTTTGCTCATTGGGGTGGTAGCTGCCCTTATTGCCCCAGTTCGATAGCACATGATTCGACTGGTCTTGTAGAATAGGGATTGGTCCCTCATTTTTCATTCAATCTCTATTAGTGAACATATTCCCCATCGATGCTGCCTTTCCCTTTTTTCTTATGTCAATGGGAGATGCCTCATTAGCATTGTTGATGATCTCCAAAATTTGAATCAACTAGGTCCTAATAATTTCAACTAATTGATCTCATAGCTCGGCCATCCTAGCTTTGACAACTTCATCGACTATGTCCCTTAGCTGGTTTGCATCTATCCTTCCAATGAAGTACGTGAATGAAAATCAATGTTTTAGGTAGTGTCGTTGTATGCTCTTGAATTGCAGTATTCTAGGTCTGTGAGCCAGAAGGGATTAATGACATATATGTATGCATGTATGCAGAAACAATAAATAAACAAGGATAAATAGGACGTTCCTTCCAACCTTATAACTTCCACACACGAAAGGCGAGTCTCTTTTCCTAGGTAATATGGTTAAAAAAATACCAACATGGGGTATCTTGTTTTCGAATAATTTCCTCGGACGATTTTAACCAATAGTTATATTTTCAAAAGTGGAAATCAATTCATGATAATTACCATTAATTAGGTTTTAATCCATTCAACCAACTAAAGTAGCTTTTATGCTATATTGGATTAAAACTAAATTAAGATGTTTATTATAAATATATTTCTCACTTGAAAAAGTAACTAATGATTCATGCCAAAAACAAGCCCATGATTAATTATTTCTTAGTATAAATTAGGCTCACAATTGGTTTTTGGTATTTTCATAATTGACCTAAATAATTTGCAAGCTTTTTGTAAGAAAAAGTTGGATGAACATAATTTTGTTTCTAAGCCCATTGTAAAAAGATTTAAAAAAAATGGATTTTGGGCTTAGTATTTTGGGTTATGTGTAAAATAATTTTTTATTTATTTTTTAGAAAAGTTTTATGTCCAAAGACCATCTTGAAAAAGATTTGAAAATAGCTTTGTTCTTTTGGACTTCAAAGGAAAATTTTATTTTGAGCTTACAATGTACTTAGGTCATATTAGAAAAAGAACAAACCAAATAAGCCATGATTTAAGCCAAGATAAATTAACCATAGTCAAACAACAAGCATTTGGGGTAAAACCTAAGGAAAGTAACTAGGCCAAATACATGAGCTTTAGTCTTTGGGTTAAAAGGCTTAGTTTCCCATAGCAAGTATATACCAAATGGTATGAGGCTATGTGTGTTTATGCCATGCTCGATCTCCATACCTTGAGTGAAAGTATGGTATCCCTTACATAGCACAACACGGGTAACATAGGCATCCTAACTCACGCACACGATGCAATCTAATATGATGCAATGGATAATATCATGACAAAAAAGAATAGAATAATAAAAAGATCAACGGAATCAACTTCTCTTATCCCCAATGGAGTCTCCACTGTGAGCGAGGATTTTCGCCCCCACTCCCGGTGGAATGGTTCTTGCGACTTCGGCACTATTTAGGCTCGGGGCCTTAAAGAACACGGACCTAAGTCCAGAGAAAATGGAGTCGCCACCCGGAGGGGCCGGGAAAAAGAAAGAGGTGGATGACTCGATTCCTAAGGAATCCCCAACCCCCTAATGGGTTTGAAAAGTTGGGTATGTGTGGGGAAGGTGAGAAATGGCCTAGCACCCCCACAACACCCTGCTCATTGGAACCAGCCTCCTTTGCAGGTCTTAATATTATAAAATTCTTAAATATAACAATATTATCCATACTACATGCAACAATTAAAATAAAGCATCATTATATTAAAATTAAAGCAATATTTAAACAAAGCAATATCCTTACATCGTTCATATCTAAACTAAATAGGACACCCACCGAAAGGTGGAAACATGTCCTTTACATTGGTTCAAAATACAAAAGCAATTTAAATTACATAAAATTTAACTAATGAGGTACCCACAAGGTGGAAACATACCTCTTAAAATTTAATACTAATACGAACAAATAATAATCATAATAATAAAGAAAATATCCATTCATGGCAAATTAAATAAATCAAGCATTGAAATTAAATAAATCGACCATCAAAAAATATAATAAACTATATAATCAAATCTAAAATTAAATAAAGCAATAAACATATAAATTTAGGGTTTTAAAGAATTTAAGGTTTTTAGAATTTAGGATTTCGGAACTTAGGGTTTTAGAAACTAAAGTTTTGTAATTAAGGTTTTGAAATTAGGATTTTTAGGGTTTTTGAAACTAGGGTTTTGGAATTAGGGTTTTTAAAACTAGGGTTTTGGAATTAGGGTTTTGGAGTTAGAGTTTTTGAAGCTAGGGTTTTGGGATTAGGGTTTTTAATGGCTTTAAGTATAATAATTTGGGGAAAGGATTACGGGGTTTAACTTACTGCCTAAAAAAATATAATTTAGGATTTAGAGAAATAAATTAAGGTTTTGGAAAAATAATCAATATTTTGGAGTTTAATAATGAAATGGTTTAGGCTTTTGAGTAAAAATAGCTTGAGGTTTTGAGTTTCAATGAAATAACCTACGGTTCTTGAGGTAAAGTAAACAAGATAGATTTTAACAATCAATTTAAATCCTCGATGGCTACTGGATAGTTTTATATTTTTTTATGAAATATGCCAGTGGGGTTACGAATACCAACTGATCAATGTGATATTAAAGCAAACAATTAAAGTTATTAAAACAAAAACCAATTTACTGCATGTTCAAAGATCAAGATACTGTGTGTTCAACTATCAAGTTACTGCATGCATGTTCTTATTAATCAAAGAAATGAAACTACTGTGAACATAAATAATTCATGATTAAAGATAAAACCTCCGCTCGTTGGTTCCTCCACAATTAACTTCTGGATGAACAGTTAACAAAGACAATGTTGCTGTCTTTGATGGATTGATGACTGATGAATGTTTGTAGCTAATCTTTTTTGTTTGTTGCTATCTCTCTTTAATGTTCCTTGCTATCTTGTTAATGTTCCTTGCTGTCCCCTGTTAATCTCCCCCTCTAAATTTTGAAACGTTATTATTTATAGGCCCTAACTTCACTCAGAATCCTTATCCTAATATTAATCAGTCCTTAAAACAAATTCTAGTTGAATTAGGAAACGTATTGAACCCATGTCAACCTGGTTGCCCTAGGTCGACATGAGACCAACCTCATGTTGACCTTAGGCTGCCTAGGTTGACATGAGGCATGCTCATGTCGATCTTGGGCTGCCAAGGTCGACATGAAGCATGCTCATGTCGACCTAGCCTTCCAAGGTCGACATAAAGTATGCTCATGTCGACCTAGATTGCCCAAGTTGACATGAGTCTAACCTCATGTCGATCTGGGCTGCCATATCGACTTGAGGCATGGTAATGTCTCCCAGGCCAGCCTCATTCAAATTAGTATTACCTTTTTTAACTTATGGACCGAAAGTTTTAATTTGTGCCAATTCCACTTGATTTTAGGGTTTTACAATTAAATTTATGCCTCTTTAATTCGAACCGACTCCTTTAAAAATTATAAACTAGGTTTAAATATTTAAAGTTAGATCAAATTTATTTTGGCATCCTTTAATTAGGACCATATCAAATTGGGGTCAAAATTAAGGGTCTACATACTAATAATCAGTCACTGAAGACTTGTACTTTATCAACCTTCATAATCATCAAGATTTTCAAACAAAAAATGCATGCTTCATACTCTACCATGTTGTTGGTTGCCCTAAACTAGAGCTTCTTAGCTAAAGGGATGTGTTCTCCTTCAGGCGATTCCAATAACACTCCTAAACCTGTTCCCTTTCTATTCACTGCTCCATCAAAAATACATCTTCCATCCTTGTACTTTTATGGCCTCTAAATGTTCATTTGGAAATTCTAAAATCACTTCCTCACTGTCTGGCAATGGTTGTCGAGCTAGGAATTCTGCTACTGCTCTACCTTTGATGGTTTTCCTGGTTATATGCTCAATCTCAAATTTCTTTAAAATTTTCAACCATCGGCCATACTTCCCAATCAACGAGGGTGTCTCCCTTAAATACTTCACTAGATCCATTTTGAAAATTCCTTGCACACTATAAGATTGAAAGTAATGATGCAACTTCCTAGATAACCAAAGCACATCTATACAGGCCTTTTTAATGATCCTATATTTAACCTCATAAGGTAGGAGTTTTCTACTCCAATAGTAAATTGTGTACTTAACCCCTGGTTCATCTGTTTGGGCCAGCATGGCTCCTATCAATTCTTCCTCTACTGCTAAGTATAATAACAAAGGTTTATCGGGTCTAGGTGCCTTCAAAATAGGCGGATTCAATAAATACTCTTTTATATGCTCAAAGGCCTTTTGACACTCTTCATTCCACTTAACTAGCTAGTTCTTTTTAAGCAATTTTAAAGATTGGCTAACAAATTGTGGTAAGCTTTTCTATGAACCTGCTAATGTACTGTAACCTTTCAATGAACCCCCCAAACTTCCTTCTCCATCTTAAGAGCTATCATATCCCTGGTTGCCTGAACCTTGTCAAGGTCATTCTCAATGCTATTTGGGCTAATCATTTGCCCTAGCATCTTACTTGACGTAACCACAAACACACACTTCTTTGGGTTCAAAATTAGATTATACTTCATTGCTCTTTCAAACAAGATCTCTAGGTTTGGGAAGTATTGTTCCCTTGTGTCCGACTTCACTATCATATCATCAATATAGACCTCAACTTCCTTATGGATCATGTCATGAAATAAGGTGGTAGCCATCCACTAGTAGGTTGCTCCAGCATTCTTTAATCCAAATGGCATCACCCTATAGCAAAATATACCCCATGTAGTAATGAAGGCAGTTTTAGCGTTATCCTCTTGCATCATTAACACTTTATTATATCTGAAAATCTATCTACAAATGAGTGTAGCATGCTAGAGGCTGCACTATCAATAAGGACATCTATATGGGGTAAAGAAAAATCATCCTTGGGGGAAGCCTTGTTCAAATCTTTGTAGTCCAGACAAACTCTAATTCTCCCATCTTTCTTCTGTACATGAATGATGTTAGCTAACCAGTCAGGATAATCTATCCCTTGAAGGAATTCTACTTATATATGCTTAGTGACTTCTTCTTTGATCAACTCTACCCATTTCGACCTTAATTGTTTAAGCTTTTGTTTGACAGGTTTCATGTGAGTATAAGTGGGAATCATGTGCTCGGCTATATCTTAATCAATTGCAGGCATATCCTCACTAGGCCAAACAAAGACTTCTTCATAATTTTTGAATATTTTTTCAAATATCTCTCTCTTCAGGAGTAAGGTCGATTGCTATACTAATATTTTTAGGATTATCAATTGTTCTCAAATTTAATGATTGTGCATCAATAGAGTTAATATTAAAAATGCTCATGTAATCATTGCTCCAATGTGTGCAACCATCAGGAAAAACATCATACAAGTAAGCAAAATTAGACTTTATTGCATTCATCTTAGAAAAGAAAACATCATCATCCTCATACAAAGCAGACAAATTAAAATAAAAATCAGAATCATCATTCTCATAAACTGCAAGGCTTTCAAACTGTTCTTCAATGAGAGCAGCAATCTTCTCTAGAGTCTTCTAGATCTTCAGGACAGCTTCCTTCTTTTCTTCTGGGCTGGATTTCTTGTCAGCTGGCAAGATAAGCTTCTTCTCTACCTATTCCACTAGTTCAGCAACATCAGTAAAGATTTAAAAACCTGGAATCACCTTCCCCATGAACATTATTATCTTTGATTTTCCTTGGAGCAGTCCTGTTGCGCTCGAATTAACTCTACCACAAAGCGTCACTCGCAAGTATACGAGGTAGCTGTAGCAAAGGTGATCGCCCCAAGGTCGTCTCACAAGGAAGCTAAAGTAGCTAATTGATTATCAAATTAAAAGTAACAAGTAATGAAGAAATTGAAATTGCTAACAATTAATAAAGACAGATTGATCGAAGTTTAAAACAATAAAAGTAAATTGAGCTGATGTTTTGATTCACTTAATAGAATGGTCTAGGGTTTGCACTTCTCTGCTACTTATATGTATGAACAGTTATTCCTCTTAACCAATTTAATTTCAAAGATTAAATCTCAAGCAACTTAATTAATTGAATAAAGGAAATAAGCTCTCGCATTCAAACCTCTCTCAAATAATCTTGTTCCAATTGAAATAATCTTTTCCTAGGTTATATCTCTAATTCACCTAAGTCCTTAATTAAATTGTTCCAGCATTAGACTTCATCTCTCAATCCATCATCTAATACCTAAAACACATAATTGGTGGCCAATCAATTATATATTAGCAATAATTCATTCAATAAAGGCTTAAAGAAATAATTGAGTTAAGAGTAATAACCAATTCATACAATCATAGCAGATCCATACACCCTAGACTAGATCAAATTAGTTCATAATGCAATCAAACGTACTCATCTCATTAATATTCAAAGAAATCAACTTAGACATGATAATATCCATAAATACAATTCCAATGAAAATAAAGAGATAAAGTTCGAGAACAAAACCAAATTACAAACTCCTTGAAGCTTCTGAAGAATCTCTTGTTCAAATCTTGCAAGAAGGATGTATCAATGGCTAGAACAATCTAATCTAAGCTAGTTTAATCAAAGTGTAATAAAAAATCAAAGAAAAACAAATGTTAAACCCTAAAACTTTCTCTGACGGCTGAAACCAGCTCTCAAACTCTCAACCACACCCAAACCCTAGCTTTTTCTTTTCTTTTATACGAAACCTCCACTTAAAATCTGCATTGCCTTTGGTTCATGAGAGACACGGCCAAGTTGGATGAGACTTGGCCATGTTGGAGGTCTTTGGAGGGACACGGCCACAAGCCTGGCCGTGTCCCTTACTTGTGTTCACTACTGCTTGCTTTTCTTCTTTTCTTCTTTGGTTGAGTGACACAGCCGTGTTGGAGGTTGACTTGGCCGTGTTGGATCATTTTAGAGGGACACGGCCAGTGACTTGGCCGTGTCCCTTGCCTGTGTCTTCTTCTGATTGATTTTCTTCCTTTTGCTTTGGACCTGAGTGAGACACGGCCAAGCTTAAGCAACTTGGCCGTGTTTGAGCTTCTTTGGAGGGACACGGTCAGTGACTTGGCTGTGTCCCTTGAGTGTGTCCATCTCTGTGTCTTGTGGCTTCTTTTTAGCTTGATATGGGACACGGCCAGTGGCTTGGCCGTGTCCTCTGCATGTGTCAGCTACTGTCATTTTTTCCTTCTTTTTGGTTCCTTGGCTTTTTAACCTAAAACAAGACCTCAATCAAACTTTAAACAGGAATTAAATAAACAATAACCAATAAAACATAAACACAACTAAAAACTAGGACAAAAACGACATAAACACTGAAATAAACTGAAACTACCAAAATTAATGAAAACACTAAATAAACCGATTAAAACTAACAAAATACCTAAATAAAACAATAATTATCATAATAAATAAGACACAAATCTATAACAAAAACTAATAAAACAACTACCCCACACTTAAAACTTTGCTTGTCCTCAAGCAAATTCACATGGCATAAATTAAAAACTCAAACAACCTTAACTATAATTCCAGTATATAAGATGAAATCTTTAAGACTCAGCCATAAATAATTGCAATTTCCTTCAATCAAGATTTTTTAACTCATTCATTAATCCAGACATACAATTCTTATCTCTCATCTAAGTGTTTCACTCGATTCAAAGGTTAATTCACTCAAACCACTCATGACTGCATACTACCATAAACTTGCTTAATTATCCAATCTCCCTCACTGATTTTCTCAAGAAATAATCCGAAGGTCTTTTATTTGGATGTAATGGGGCTAAGGTGAAGGTGTGAGAGAAGACATTTAAGCTGGAGCATCAAGAAATGGAGTATCTATATTAGACAATACTCTTGCTAAGAAACTCATAACTCCCTTAAATGACATACTCACCAATCCCTCAATACTTTCACATACTTGCATACTTTAAAAAAAAGCAATGAGTCAACATTCCTCTAATGCTAGAAATTATATGAACTTTGTATATATATATATATTTCTTTTATTTTTATTATCATTTATATATATATATATATACAAAATATAAACTTGCATAGAACATCTAGCTTAAAATGTAGAGGAAAAGAAAAATCAACTCTTAATCAAATACAATGTGCAAAGTATGCATTTCAACCCCAAATAGCAATACCTTTTTTTTTTTTTTACTTGCTTACCCCACACTTTTGAATTAAAACACCCTATTGTCATATCATAAAACTCCATTCCTTAATGCAGGTATGATGATAATAAGAAAGTGTTGAGTTGAGAATTGTGTTGATAAAACAAGAAAAGGTCAAAGGCTCAACTTGGCTCACTAAGGAATTCAATATTAAGGGAGGTCTTTTTAAGCTAAAGGGCTAACCTAATTTGCCTTCATCATTTTAAAACTTGAGATTAAATCATAATGTGAGTTCAATTAGTATGCAAAAGCAAGCTCTAGAGATACAAAATCATGAAGGTGCACACTTAAGAAAAGAAAATCAATTGACACTAATATTCAATCTATAAGGCTCAAAACTCACAAAGGTGGGTTCACAAAAATTTATATGTCATGAATTGCAGAATGCGAAAATTGATCCTGAATGAATTCAAATGCTAATCTCTATGCTGATACTAAAGTCTCAACTATAATACCAGAATCACAGAAAAATTCAATAAGATTTCAACAATTATGCCATGCACAACACACAACATAACACACCACGACAAACAAAATAAGAATTAAGGAAAAGCTAAAAGATTACCCCACACTTTAGAATTTACATTGTCCTCAATGGAAAACAAGAATAATAAAGAAAAAGAGTTAAAGGACAACCTGACTTCCATCGTACCTGTAACGACCCTCCCCGACCAGGTCGGCTGCCCGGCCCACTAGTGGCTTACGGCCCGGCCATTTCACCACCTGGGCATGGAGTCCGCAGGAGGCAAGCGATCGCTACAGTACTGGACAGCCCTCGCGGCCCACCCAGCAGGATTTGTTTATCTGGCTCTCTTAAGTGGGAGGTCAGGGGTTCGATCCAGGGAGGCGACCCCTTGGGGCCAAATAAACAAATCCTGCTGGGTGGGCCGCGAGGGCTGTCCAGTACTGTAGCGATCGCTTGCCTCCTGCGGACTCCGTGCCCAGGTGGTGAAATGGCCGGGCCGTAAGCCACTAGTGGGCCGGGCAGCCGACCTGGTCGCGGAGGGTCGTTACAGTTAAAAAGGCGCCTTTTTAACTGTAACGACCCTCCCCGACCAGGTCGGCTGTCCGGCCCACTAGTGGCTTACGGCCCGGCCTTTTCACCACCTGGGCACGGAGTCCGTAGGAGGCAAGCGATCGCTACAGTACTGGACAGCCCTCGCGGCCCACCCAGCAGGAATTTGTTTATTTGGCTCCCTAAGGAGTCGCCTCCCTGGATCGAACCCCTGACCTCCCACTTAAGAGAGCCAGCGAGAACCATCCAGTACCATTTCTGCTACTAAAACAACTGTAGCACCCCCACACCCAATACATACACACTACATACACCACAATGTAGTATACATGTATCGAATATAGGAATGCCACAGATTTTTATTAACATTCAAAACATTTTAAATGATACTATAAGCTTTCTCATTATACATTAGAGAAAAATAAGTAATTACTTGTAATATAAAACAAAATAGATATAAATACATTTACTTAATACGCAGCGGAATTTATAAAATATTTACATATATGAAAACATTTAAGTCCATATCTATAATTATACACATATTTACATTATACACAATACTTTACAAAACATAAAGAATTTATACATGATTGGCAGCTCTTCTCTGATCTTTAAATCCAAGAATAAACCCTTCAATGTCTACTCTCACTAGGTCTCAAAGAACTCTCGGGTTCAACTCTGTTACCTGCGCGATTAAACACTATCGCGCTAAGCCAACGGCTTAGTAAGACAAATCATGCTTATGTTATGCTTTAGTGCAATGCAATGTTAATTATCAATCCATATTATACATGTAACATCATATATGCAAAGCAAACAACATACCATTACATTTCATAATCCAATATAAGTAGACATATCACATTTCAACATCTTTTCATATACCTCATTAGTTACTCATTAAACCATTCATGAACAACACCAAACAAAGACAAGCATTGGGCCCAAGACACACTAATATGCCATTCAATTCCCAGAGTTAATGTTTTGGTTTTGTTATCACATTTATCAATATCATATACCCAACTAGGCTTCAAGGATTAGGTTCAACCAAGCTTCAAGGGGAGCAAAGCATGCTAAGCTTCAACCCAACTTGGCTTCAAGAAACAACCCAACCTAGCTTCAAGGGTTGTAACATCTCAATTAGGCTTCAAGGATTCAATCCAACCTAACTTCAAGAGATTGTTACACTTATTAGGCATGCCACCAACAACAAACTCTGAAAATGGAATAACACATTAGCCACACAATTCATTTATTATTTAGTTATCATTTCCATTCTCAATTCTCATCAACATTTAGGCAAACATGCCTTATTTCTTTCAATTGCATCATCATAGCCAATCACAATGGCTTTATAGCATTTCATATCTCAATTCATATTGTGCATATAGCATTATTGGTATCACATTTCAAAGTACATTATTCATAATACACATCACCATTCACAAGCCTCACAATACACAATACATAACCTTGTTCATGTAATATCATATGCATTATCAATTCCATTATCACTTCTCATTATCATATTGGCAACCATGCCTTGTTTCATTCAATTAAATCATCATTCCATATCATCTCACATTTCATGATTCAACAATGATGTTAGACAAATGATCTCTATTTTGATCCTTGACAACTCAAATGGATGATCTATTTAACATGTATTTGAGAATCTTGTTGCAGGATTATGTTGCTTCCAATAAGGTGAACAGAACCTTTCTAGCGGTCGCGCCTCACTTGAATACGACCGCTCCATACAATTACAAGATGAAACCTTATTACAGTAGGTTTCGCGGTCAGAAACCCGACCTAAGTCGAGACCGCACATGAATAATAGCGACCGCACATGAATAATAGTGACCGCCCCAAATTACGTGTCTCTCATGCATAAACCCTAAATGTAGCAAAATTTCTTTTGGTTAACTTAAAACAACATCATTAGCAATTATTTTACATGCTCATCACAATATTTTCATCACCAACATTCATTAACAATACATTTGATACCTTATCACATTTACAAACAAAAGTGTTTTAAGATTAAACAACATATGCATGTTTGTAACCATATAGTTTGTACTTACCTTTAGCACCAATTATACAACTCTAAACACTTTCTTTTCTCCAAGAATTCTTCACTTCTCAAATTAGAGCAAATCACCTTCTTCCAAAACCTAATCCAAAATAACACAATATAATTTATCACTTACCATTTCCAAAACCCTAAAACCAACATCACTCTTAACTTATCATCTTCAAATCCAAAACCAACACCACAACCAATTAAATCCAACATATAATAATCAACACAACCCTACCATCAAAAATCCACAACCAAACTCACAACCAACTTAAATAAACTAAGAGAATCAAGAGAGACTTACCAAAAATAATGAATCTTCTTGGATTTCCACTTAACCCCTTGAAAACTTCTTCAATTTGAGCTTCAAATATCATCAACTCTTATTTTCTCTCTTGCTCTCTAAGTTGGCCGGCCACACGTGAAAAGAAGAAAAGAAATTGATCAAACAAAAGTCAAATCCTCTTTTAACCTCCACCACACAATTTCCAAAAGAAGAAATACCAAAATGCCCTCTTAAACATAATTACACTTCCTTTTATTTAGCATGCCCTTTAGTAATTTCAATAACAACAACTAAATATCTTCTTCCACTATGTCCAACACCTTGACTCTCCCTTTGACCAACATATATGCTATATATATATTGCCATATACACTACATATACATCTTCTCTACACATCACTTTTCTTTCAAATAACACATGAACATTCTCTTTCAATTTTTTTTTATCACACAACATATACATTCAATCACATTTTAAACCAACAACAACAACAATAACAACATAATCAAAACTTCTAGGGCATACATGAGGATATTACAGTACCCTGGTGAGGCAAAACCCTAACTTTTCATCACAAACACAAATGTTCAAAAACAAGATACAAGAGAGCTTTAGGGTTTCTATTTATTTAAACTAAACATAAAATCAAAATTGCTAAATATAAAATTAAAAATATGAAAAAGAAATGCAAACCGATGGGTTGCCTCCCATTTAGCGCTTCTTTAATGTCATAAAGCTGGACATCACTGCAAGACTTAGGGATCGTGGATCAAAGTGCTGTCAATGAACCTCACTTCTTGAAATCCTTCTTTATATGGTTTAACTCTCTGGCCATTTACTTTAAAAGTTTTATTGGTTCGAGAGTTAAGCAATTCAATGGCACCAGAAGGACATACCTGAGTTATCTCGAAAGGACCACTCCATCGAGACTTGAATTTACCTGGAAACAGACGAAGTCGATAATTAAAAAGTAAAACTTTCATACCTGGACTCAATGTCTTTCGCACAATAAATCTGTCATGAAGTGCTTTTGAGCGATTCTTGTAAATCCTCGAGCTCTCATATGCCTTTGGGTCTCCCTCACTAGTTTAGCCCCCTCTTCTAAGGTCAGTGTCAGCCCCAATTTATCTGAGGAATCTGTATGCAAGAAATCATCTGAAACAACTGCTTCAACACAATTAAGTAAAGAACATTCCTCATATAAAGCAGTTGTAGGAATAGGAGAAGTGTTAAAAATAGAAAATTCAACAATTTGTCCTAAGACAGTCATTGACAACTTACCATTTTTAACATCTATTAAGGTGTTGGTAGTAGCCATGAAAGGCCTACCCAGCAAAAAAGTGTGTGCTGATGGTGCAGGGTTACTTCCTTCCATGTCAAGAACTATAAAATCCACAGGTACTATTAACCCTCCAACCTTAACTAACACATCTTCTATAACCCCTTTCGGGAATCTAAAAGACCTATCAGCTAATTGCAACACCATTTTGGTCGGTTTAAGTTCCCCCAGTTCTAATTCTTTATACATAGAATAAGGCATCAAATTTACACTGGCTCCTAGATCACACATGCCATCAGTCCCCTTTCCATTACCCACAGTAATTTGAATTATAAAGCTTCCAGGATCCTTTAGTTTAGGAGGTAGGTTATGCTACAGAACAGCACTAGCTACCTCTGGAACTATCACCTTTTCATTTGGCTTATACCTTTTTTTCTTGGTGATCAGTTCTTTGAAGAATTTGGCATAAGACGGCATGTTCTTTATTGCTTCCAGTAAGGGTAAGTTAATACTTACCTTAAACAACATGTTGAAGATGTTAGAAAATTGCTTATCTGGTTTATCATCCTTCAACCTGCTGGGGAATGGTATAGGTGGCCGGTATGGATTGCTTGCCTTGTGTAAATCTGCTGAAGGGGATTTCTTCATTGATCCATCTCCAGTACCTTTGTTCTCTGGTTCTCCTTCCTCCTTGTTCTCTTGGTCACCTGCATTCACAGAATCATTTTCAACATTATTGTTAATTTCCTTACCACTTCTAAGAACAGTCACTGATTGTGCCTGCTCAGGTTGACTTGGGAATTTCCCCTTTTGTTGAATCTGCATCTGTTGTGCAAGTTGCCCTACTTGAGTCTCCACTTTCTTAAAAGATGCTTCTAAGGAATCCAGCCTCTTGTTGGTCATCTCTTGATTTTTAGCACTGACTTGGATAAAAGCTTGTAAACTTTCCTCCAAACTCTCTATCTTAGACTGCCCTTGATTTGAGGATTGGCCTTGTTGTTGGTTGTCTCTGGAGCAAATGGAAAGGCTGCAGAGAATTATTTGTTGTCCAAGAAAAATTTGGGTGATTCCTCCAACCAGGGTTGTATGAATTTGAATAAGGATCATTTCGGGTCCTTGGTTGAAATGCCCCCATGGCATTGACTTGCTCAGCTTCATTCCCATATGATTCATATGCAGAGGGGCAAATGTTTGCTCCATGCCCGAAAGTTTCACAGATTCCACACGCTTCTTGAGTAGATGAAGAAATATTGTTCTTCATGTTCAGCATCTGCACTTACCTTGTCAACTCAGCTATCTAATTTACCATCTCACTATTGGCTTCCAGTTGATTCACCCCTTTACTTCTTCCCCTTACACTTTTCTGTTGAGAATTATCTCCCAACATCTCAAAGATACCATAAGTTTCATCAGCTGTCTTTTCTCCCATGGCTCCCCCAGCTGCATTATCAATTGTATTCTGAAATTGCTGGGTTAAACCATCATAGAAAAACTGGTTCAGAAGTTGAAGTGGATAGTGATGATGTGGACACTGGATTAATAACATCTTGAATCTGTCCCAAGCCTCATGAAATGGTTCTCCTTCAAATTGAGAGAATGTAGCAATCTTCCCTCTCAATTCAGCTGTCTTCTAATGTGAATAAAATTTACCCATAAATTTATTATAAACTTACTCCCAAGTTGTCAAAGAATTCTCGGGCAACATCATAAGCCAGCTCTTTGCCTTGTCCTTCAATGTATACGGGAAACATCTCATCCTCAACTGATCTTCTGTTAGTCCTCCCAAAGGGAAAGTGTTGAGGGTAGAATAAAAATCCCGAATAAAGTTCAAAGGATCTTCATTTGGAACTCCATAGAATGATGGCAGCATGTTGTAATGAATGTTCTTCAACTCATAATTTCTTGCTGCATCTTTCAATCTTATGCACGAAGTAGAAGTTCCAATGACAGGTCTAGCAAAATCTCTCATGGTTCTTTGCCTTTCTTCTCCCATTTTAACTGATTGTGCAGTATCTGACTCAAATTCAGAAGTGTCCTCCTCTGTATCAAATCCAGTGTAGAGCTCAAACTCTTCTCTGCTCCTTTTCACTCTATGAATTTCTGGAATAAATGGATTTAGCTCTACTTCGAGTGATCTCCTGCCTTGCATAAACAGAGTTTCTAGAAAAAAATTATTAAAAGCTAAAGAAAAAATAAAATTAAAAGTAAACAATGAAAAATAATCTAAAATATCTATGACTAATAACCAATTACGTCAATTAGCCTCCCCGGCAACGGCGCCAAAAACTTGTTGCGCTCGAATTAACTCTGCCACAAAGCGTCACTCGCAAGTATACGAGGTAGCTGTAGCAAAGGTGATAGCCCCAAGGTCATCTCACAAGGAAGCTAAAGTAGCTAATTGATTATCAAATTAAAAGTAACAAGTAATGAAGAAATTGAAATTGCTAACAATTAATAAAGACAGATTGATCGAAGTTTAAAACAATAAAAGTAAATTGAGCTGATGTTTTGATTCACTTAATAGAATGGCCTAGGGTTTGCACTTCTCTGCTACTTATATGTATGAACGGTTATTCCTCTTAACCAATTTAGTTTCAAAGATTAAATCTCAAGCAACTTAATTAATTGAATAAAGGAAATAAGCTCTTGCATTCAAACCTCTCTCAAATAATCTTGTTCCAATTGAAATAATCTTTTCCTAGGTTATATCTCTAATTCACCTAAGTCCTTAATTAAATTGTTCCAGCATTAGACTTCATCTCTCAATCCATCATCTAATACCTAAAACACATAATTGGTGGCCAATCAATTATATATTAGCAATAATTCATTCAATAAAGGCTTAAAGAAATAATTGAGTTAAGAGTAATAACCAATTCATACAATCATAGCAAATCCATACAAACCCTAGACTAGATCAAATTAGTTCATAATGCAATCAAATGTACTCATTTCATTAATATTCAAAGAAATCAACTTAGACATGATAATATCCATAAATACAATTCCAATGAAAATAAAGAGATAAAGTTCGAGAACAAAACCAAATTACAAACTCCTTGAAGCTTCTGAAGAATCTCTTGTTCAAATCTTGCAAGAAGGATGTGTCAATGGCTAGAACAATCTAATCTAAGCTAGTTTAATCAAAGTGTAATAAAAAATCAAAGAAAAACAAATGTTAAACCCTAAAACTTTCTCTGACGGCTGAAACCAGCTCTCAAACTCTCAACCACACCCAAACCCTAGCTTTTTCTTTTCTTTTATACGAAACCTCTGCATAAAATCCGTGTTGCCTTTGGTTCATGAGAGACACGGCCAAGTTGAATGAGACTTGGCTGTGTTGGAGGTCTTTGGAGGGACACGGCCACAAACCTGGCCGTGTCCCTTGCTTGTGTTCACTACTGCTTGCTTTTCTTCTTTTCTTCTTTGGTTGAGTGACACAGCCGTGTTGGAAGTTGACTTGGCTGTGTTGGATCATTTTAGAGGGACACGGCCAGTGACTTGGTCGTGTCCCTTGCCTGTGTCTTCTACTGGTTGATTTTCTTCCTTTTGCTTTGGACCTGAGTGAGACACGGCCAAGCTTAAGCAACTTAGCTGTGTTTGAGCTTCTTTGGAGGGACACGGCCAGTGACTTGGCCGTGTCCCTTGAGTGTGTCCATCTCTGTGTCTTGTGTCTTCTTTTTAGCTTGATATGGGACACGGCCAGTGGCTTGGCCGTGTCCTCTGCATGTGTCAGCTACTGTCATTTTTTCCTTCTTTTTGGTTCCTTGGCTTTTTAACCTAAAACAAGACTTCAAACAAACTTTAAACAGGAATTAAATAAACAATAACCAACAAAACATAAAACACAACTAAAAACTAGGACAAAAATGACATAAACACTGAAATAAATTGAAACTACCAAAATTAATGAAAACGCTAAATAAACCGATTAAAACTAACAAAATACCTAAATAAAATAATAATTATCATAATAAAAAAGACACAAATCTATAACAAAAACTAATAAAACAAGTCCTATATCTAGAGCTTTGATGAGCACTTCTTCGAGTGGAGGAAAACTCATCTTCACATTCTTTTTCAGTAGGGCATCTCCATTAGCTTCATCGTATCCCAACCCTTTCCTGAAACAGTGAGTCTTGAAATTTGGAAGCTTTGTCACACTCGTCTTCCCATTCCCATGGCTAGTACCTGGTAAATAGTTCATTTTCTTCATCATAGACAAAATCCTAGAGCCTATTATGTCGTTATCAGAAACAACAACCTCTTGAAATCCATTGAGAGGCCTCTCAATCATTAGAGCATTCACCATTTCATTGTCCTCAACCTTAATAACCACTCTTTCATCTCCATTTGGGAACTTAATCTTTTAATGAAGGGTGGAAGGAACTCCACCAAGTGGATGAAACCAGGGTCATCCCAATAGCAATGCAAAAGTAACAAGTATATCTAGGACTACAAACTCCACCATAGATTCAATTAGGCCAGCCTTTACAATAGCTTGCAAGCTTTCTTCAGTATGCCTCTTAGTGTTGTCATAAGCCCTAATCGTCGCCTTGGTCAGGCTCAAATCCCTTGTTGACATAGCTAACTTTAGTAAGATCTTTAGTGGACACACATTTATGGTAGATCCATCATCAACCATGATTCACATAGTCCTTTTTCCTTTGACTTTTACCTTGATAAAAAGTGAACAGATATGATCTTTTCCCTCTTCTAGCAAATTCGCATTTGAAATGAGACCATTCCCATATCAACCTTGTTCTTATTCTGAGCATCGTCACCTCTCTTCACTTACTCATCTTGTTCTCCTCCATAAAATGGATTAGTTCATCTAGTTTGCAGAAGTGGAAATTTGCATACTTGCCATAACTTTAGCCATAGCTTCTCGATGCTTCTTGTATGTATCAAGTAAAGCCTAGATGCTAATACTAGCTTAAGTTCTTTTTCAACTGCTTAAGGACAACATCATCTTTTTCTTCTTTACCCCCTATTTCATCATCTTTTTCCTTTATCAGCTTCTGCTTTCTTTGGTAGAGTCCTCGCATAAGGCTTACTAGAGCGAGTATTTAACACCTCATCCTCTTCAGGCTGGGACCAGGTCCACTCTTTTGTCTTTAGTTTTGACTCATCATCACTCTTTTGCCTTTAGTTTTGACTCATCATCAATGTCGGTTGATTTTAGAACTCGTTCATTACATAGATGGCTACTTCCTTCTTAACCACAGTTGGTTCTATCTCGCTAAAAACTTATTCTTCTTTAATTGCCTCACCACCTACATCTTGGAAAGAATATAGAACAAATTTTTCATAAAAACCTCCTTCTATCACAAAGGTTGCTGGTGGTGGTACTCTGTTGAACCTTGGTAATGGATTATCCTTCGTGTTAGGCTTGTTAGGTTCAGCCAGCTTTTCACTGTCAATCAAATTCTGGATTTTATGCCTCAATCTCAAGCATTTGTTCATCTCATCCCCTTGCATTTGGTGGAATTGACAAAATGCCTTGGCATCAAAGTTGGGCGGTTGAGGATTTGGTAATGGTCACGGAGTCAATGATTGCAAGAGCCCCTTCTTTTGTAGCTTGTTGAAAACCCATGACAGTGTTTTTCCCAACTTTGAAAACTGCCTCCTTCCTCCTTGGCTAGCTGCATTAACATTGACTGCCTTTTACGTACTTTGATTGCCAGACTGATAGTTCCCTTTCTCATTCCTTCTTGTAGAAAAATGGTTCTTCTCTCTTTCCCATTCTTCTATTTGTAAACTAGCTTGAAGAAGATCTTTAAAATTCCTAATAAGGGTGTAGGACATCCGTTGATGAAGATTAGGCAGCACCCCTCTTACTATCAACCTAATCTGGTCTGACTCATCGAGCCTATTTTTGAACAATGCAGCCTTGTTTCTCCACCTATTCACGTAGTCAACAAAGTTCTCATTCTACTTCATCTTGATCCATTCTACCTCCATCAAAGTAACTTCCAACTCAGTATTGTACCCCTACTGGAGGTTGAAAGGCCTTATACAATGAATCCCAATTCTTCTTAGTGCTATCCTCTAAGGTGTTGAACCAATTTTATACAATAAGTTCCAATGAGAGCATAAAGTACCTTAGAGTTTGAGCCTTAGTAGCTCAAGCAAACTGCATGGTAGTGATGTATTTCTTGACATGTAGATGAGGATTTCTAGTTCCATCGAACTTAGCAAAAGAAGGCATCTTGAACTAATAAGGAACTTCCTCATCTTGTTCAAAAAGCTTGTCTGCTTATGACATCTCATCAACCTTCAACTTCTTTTTTAAATTAGCAATCATTTTCTCCATATCTGATATTTTAGTCTTTTCCATAGTTTCCTTCTCCACAGTCTTTTCTTTTTTCTTCTTATCTTGAGAATCTTGGAAGCATTGAGCCAAGTCATCATCATCAATCATTACTTTGTCATCATTAAAGGCCACATCACTAACTTTGGCCTTTCCCTTGTCCTTCTGCTTCTTAATACTAGTAGATGCTTAAACAATATTCGCTAATAGTGCAACCATCTGGCTTTTCATGGCCTTAGCTAGGACCCTCTTTAGTTCTTCCATCTTTGAGTTGAGTGCATCATCCACCATCTTCTGAATCTCTTCAGGTTCCATTGCTTTTGGTGAAAAGCTGACTAAGTCATTACTAGATTCTATATAACTAGCATAGGTTGAATTGTCATAAGCTCTTAAACTACTATACTCTAAGTCTGTGACCCAGAAAGGATCAACACCATGTAATGCAATGTATGCATGCATGCACAAATAAAATACAAACAAGGATAATTAGGACATTCTTTCCAACCTTATATCTTTAACACATGAATGGTGAGTCCCTTTTCCTAGGTATATGGTCAACAAATACCAACATGGGATATCTTATTTTTGAAAAATTCACTCGGACGGTTTAACCAATAGTTGTATTTTTAAACTTAGAAGTCAGTCCATGATAATTCCCATTAATTAAGCCTTAATCCATTAGGCCAACAAAGGGATAGCTTTTATACTATACTATGGATTAAAACTAAATTACAGGGTTTATCGTAAATAGATTTCCTATTTGGAATAACAACTAATGATTCATGCCATAAACAAGTCCATGATTAACAATTCTTGGTATAAGTCAGCCTCCTTATATGGACAAAGCAACACCGGGTTGTTTATGAGAAGAAGATGGCATTTATAAATTTAGAGATGCATATGCAAAAGCTTTGGAAAACCATCTGGTAATTCCTCTAGAATTGAGCCAGCCTCCTTTCCTTATGCATAAAAGCTACAAGATTAATTAGTATTGAGCATACCACCAGAGGAGTATGCAAAAAACTAATAAATTCGAGAACCTGAGGCATAAAATCCAAGACCTAGTGGATAGTGGAATCATCAATCCTTTCAAATCCCAATCCATCTTAAACCTATTACCCAACCACCAAAATGCCAATCAACCCCTTTTTTTATTAACCACCCAAGGCCTGCTTGGCCACTATTACCATTATAAGGCTGATGACTTAATCAATCTGTCACCCTTCAAATCAAGTCCAATCCATGTCTTGATGTTCTAAGTTTACTAGTCTAGAGTTTGTATTTGAGTCTGAGTCCTAGTTAGAGTCTTAAAAGTAGATTCTACTTAAAACTTGAGTCTGTGTCAAATTGCAAGTCAATGGTAGTACTTTTCTATAAAATATCTTTGATTTATAAAATTTCAAATTTTCTTCCTATCACTTTATATGACTCCATTAAATTATCTTTTGAGCTTAGTTCAATTAAAAAAACAAAAGTTAAAAAAAAAAAGAGAATCATAAAAAAAAGAAGGGATAATAAAAAAAATTCATCAAACCTTAGTATAAAGATTTCATCATCATAGGCAATGACCAACACTCTCAAAGAATTGACAAATGACTATTATTGAGATCATCAAGAAGTTTCCTAATATTTCTGAGACAATATCATTTGAAGCCCCACTTCAAATCATTTCAAATAAAATCATCAAAAAAGGATCCAAAAAAAAAAAGAAAGAGAAGAGAGAAAAAAGAATAATATAAGTGAAAGTTGCCTCATCATTGAAATTTGTCAAAACTTGATCGCGGAAAAGTGACCCAAGTAGCCTTAGCCTGAATTCCTCAAGGATAAAACTTATGATCCAAGTTATCCTTACAAGACTACAATGCTTATCCAACTTGCATCTGTCCCTGTAAAGCCCAAGATAGCCTACAACTTTTATGTCCTAAACACTCTTTCAAAGTCTACCTTACTTGTAGCTTAAAACTAAAAAGAAGTTCATGAACCTGGGTCCAAAACAAACTAGTCTCCTAAGTCAAGCGCTAAATTTAACTTATGCCTCCAAACTCCAACCAGCCTCAAGCCAAAGCTTAACTAAAACCAACCTAACGTCAACCTAAGCAAAGCATATCATATCCTTCCTGATGCCATAGCTAGCCAAACATACCACAACTTGCTTTTCTAAGTGATGTTTCACAAACTTAATGTGCTAACTCATCACATAGTCAATTAGGTCACATCCCTCTAAAGACCAGTAAAACTTGAAGTCGAGCCATCCAAAGACAAATCATCCTAGTTGTGAGTAGGAATTTTTGCCCCCACTCTCATGTGGAATGTTTCTTGTGACTTCGGTACTATTAGGCTCAGGGCTTTAGAGAACATGGCCTAAACTCGGAGAAAATAGTCGGCACTCGGACATACTGTAAAAAAGAAAAGGGTGGATGACTCAACTCATAAGGAATTCCAAACCCCAAGATGGGTTTGAAAAGTTGGGTACATATTAGGAATGTGAGAATGACCCAGCAACCCTGTAGACCCTTAATTTTTTATCTAGTTCGGTCCAATATATTTTATTTAGTCTAAAATAATTTTTGTATTATCTTAATTAAATAATATTTGTTTTAGTATTTATTTTTTATAATTTTTAAAAATTATTATAATAATAAAAATTAGTAATAATAAATAAATAAATAAATATAAAAATAAAAATCGGCGACGAAAAAATCGATGACGAAAAATTTCATCACCGAAAGTCTTTGGTAAAAATGGCCTTGGCCATTTCGCTAGTAGGAGTTTCCTACAAGCGAAATGGCCTGGCAGCCCGCAGCGCTCAAATTTTCCACGCAGTTACTCGCAGCCCGTCGCAAATTTTGCCAGTGAAATTTTCCAACGTAATTTTTTCCGAAACAAAATTCTATTTGGTTTTGATTTCTTTTCCTAATGAATTTTAGTTTTCTTAAACAATTAGGATTAATCATATAAATTTCCTATAAATAACACTAAAAAAGAGGAGGGGACTAGGCAGTGAAGCAATCGGACTTTTGGAGAAAAAAAAGAAAACTTTGAACTAAGATCGGACTCGGGAGGGAGAAAAACTTAGGACTAGAACTTTGAACTTGGGACTTCAGATTTGAGAGGAACAAGCAAAGCCATCAACAATTTATCAAAGGCAACACCTTGCCTTTGTTATTATTCATCCAAGAAGCAATTTTTGGTGGAACCAACAAACAAAGGTTTGAATCTCTAATTTCTTTTTTTATTTTCTTACAGTAGGTTCAATCACTGAAAATTAATAAATTGTTTCTTTTGATTCTAAATACCTTAAAACCCCTAAAAATACTTTTTTTTGTTTCTTCTAAACCTTAAGAACCCTAGAAATACTTTTCAGTTTCTTCTAAACCTCAAAAACCCTAAATCTTTCCTTTTTCCAAAAACCCTAATTCGTCTCTTTTATTTCCAAAAAACCTTAAATCATTTTTCCAATTTCCAAAAGCTTTTAAAAACCCTAAACTATTTTCTTCTAATTCTTTTCCAAAATTTCTAAATGTTTTGTTAAATATCCAAACTCTAAACTCACTTTACAGTTTCTAAAAAATCATAATTACTTTATAAAACTTTAAACTATTTTCTTCAACTCCAAAACCTAAACAGTAAACCCCAAACTAGTTAATCTAAACCCTAAGTTTTCTTAAACCCTAATTCCCTCAAAACCGTAAACTCTATTTTTCCTAAACCCTAATTCTTAAAACCTTATAAACCTAAATATTCAAACCCAATATAGTAAATCCAAAATAATAATCCAGTAACTAAGAATTATAAAGCTAAATGTTTTAAAGTGTGCAAACCCTAATTTTATAATTTTACCCCTCAAACCCTAATTTGATTAATCAAAGAACCTTATTAATTTTTTAAATTATAAAACCCTAATCCATTTCAATTCTCTTAAAATTTACAGTTGTAACATTTGTGATTTTGGAGAAATTAAATAAGTATTTGGAGATATAAAATTGTATATACTCAATATATATCTAGAGTATATATAACATATACTTATGGTATATTAATTGTATATGTTGAATTAATACATTACATACTTAATATTTAATACACATATAAGGTACATTTGATGTGTATATAAGATACACATTACTTGTGCATATGTGTAATATCCCAAAATTTTGAAAAGTTCTAATTTTTGAAAATTTGATTAAATAAATTATAATTTAAATGGATAAATTAAATTAATAGTTTTAAATGAAAAATGAAGGGGTTTTAAATGAAAAAGTGGAACATATATGTGATATATAAGTAAAATATACATAACATATTAAAGTCAACACTTTTTAAAAGATAAGTCAAAGTAAAAAGGTATTTTGGTAATTAAATCTTAGAAATTTAAAATTAATAAAATAATTCAAAAATAAATAATTTTGGATGGAAGATAATATTTTGGGGTTTTAATTAATTAATTAAGTAATTAATTAATTAAAAATATATTAAAATAATAATATATATAAGGCTGAAAATGTGAGTGGGAGGAAAGAGAAAATCATTTTTTTCATCATCTTCTTCTTCTTTCCTTCAAGGCCGACTTTCATGGTTTCAAGAGAGGGATTTGCTTCTTCCATACTTCAAAAATTGAAGGATTTCAAGTATTCAAAGTGGATTTTTGGTGATTTCCACTAAAATTAGTAAGTTTTCAACTCTTTTCTTTGAATTCTATAGAAAATTGGATTATGTTGAGTTTGGAGTTTTAATGTAGCATGTTATAATTATTGGAATGGGTGTGTATGATGTTATTTTGGGTAGTTAACAATGATTTTAAGGTTGGATTAAAGAAATGGTTGAATTTAAGTTGAGTTTGGTGAAGAGAGAGAATTTAGGGTTATGGAGCATTTGAGTTTTTGAAATCATGAGTTTTAATTGTGCAAATTGGTTCCAAATGTGTTGTTTTGATGCATAAACAAGGATTTTAAATCAAATAAAAGATTTAGTTAAGTTTGGATAGAGTTTGAAGATGGCAGTATTGATTTAGGATTTTGAAAAAGTGAATTTTCAAAGAATGATTAATTGTTTGATTTTAATGAATGATATAAGTGGTGGAAATAAGATTGAAATGATAATTGGATTGAGTTGGAATGGAGATCCTTCAATGGTGAAGGTTATGCCATTTTAGGGTTTTGAGCATAAGCCTGTGGTTAATTAATGTAATTAGTTTAAACATGCTAAAATATGTTTCTAATGATATTAATAAACTTAAAATACTAATTTAAATGGCTTGATATGGTTTTTCAAAGTTAAAGTGAGGTGAAGCTTAATTTTGTGATTTGGTTTAGAGTGATGTTAAATTATGGTTTGATGTTGAGAATACCTTAGAATGTGATATTAAATGATTATGTATGATCACATTTGGTATAGGCATTGAGGGAGGTTGATTTGCTTCATCCAAGTGGTGAAGGGCAAGTTGGAAGGATAGGATTGGAGGTTGTGTTAAGCTTGCTTTGGGTTGCTAGTGGAGGTATGTACAAACATTAAATATATTGTTTATATTTGCATGACTTTTGGGCTTAACACATTTTGGTTGAGAAATGTGTTAAGTTACTTGGTTCATTGATTGAGTATGAATAATGTGCTATGACATTTGTAATGTCATATATGTGTTAATGCATTGTGAAAAGCCATTGATAATGGCTAAATTGTGTAGAATGTGAAATATGTATATTATGTGAAAATACCCATAGTAATTGGGTAATGTGTTGTGAATGCAAAAAATAAGATATGTGGAATAATGAAATGAATTGATATTGATAAAAATGAGAAAAGTGAGAAAAGTGAGAAAAATGAGAAAGATGTAAAAAATAAGAAAAATGAGAAAAAAATGTGAAAATAAAGCAATGTGCCTAAATTGAATATGTGACAATGAGAAAGAGATTAATAATGAGAAAATTGAATAAATGAAAAAAAAGTGAGAAAAAGATGATATAATAAGGCAATGTGCCTAGTTTGATCATGAGAAAATCAGAAAGTTTTGATAAAGGAATTATGAAAGAATTTGATAATGAGAAATATGAATAAATTGTGTGCTTAGTATGTTATTCAATTTTCAGAGTTCTGAGTTTAGCGGCATGCCTATGATTGCCTATGGGCTAAACACTGGAATGGTGAAAAGACTGGGTCGTAAGCCTCAAAAACTGTAACAGTCTAGCCGGGTTGAGGACCAAGATACTGGGGCCCAAGCAGTAACTCTAAAATTTCAATAGCATATTAGATTCCTTTTTGGGCTCATGCTTGTCTTTGCTTTAATGTGAATTATGAATTGTGATACAATTGAGCAATATAATGCTATGAGTTGTGATTATGAAATATTTGAAAAATATAAGAACGTAGAATGATGTGACATTTATATGCATTGTGCATTGGCATTGCATTGAATTTTATTGTTATTATCAAAGTTTGTACCACTAGGCTTTGACTTAGTGCGATTGTAATTTGTCACGCAGGTGTCATGGATGATTTGGTAGAGCCGGAGAGTTCTACTAGACCTGGTCGGGTCTAGGTTTGTATTTATTGAGCTTGAAGAGTTGTTTTTGGGTATATCAAGATCAGAGCCAGTTGCCAGCATGTAGATATTTGATATTGCAATGTATTTTGATATTATATATGTTATGATATGTTTTTGGAAGTATATAATGTAAATTGTAAAGAATGTTTGAATAATTTGTTCAGATGAGATTTTATATGTATTGTTAATTTATATATCTATATATAAGTATTTTGAGAAAATATGGAGAAATTGAGAAGCATTGGTGAAATGGTGAATTGATTTTTATTGGGAGTGTTTGCTTTCTGCAGGTTGTGTTTTGCTAGATTTTGGGAACGTTCAAATTACAAATAAAACTCTGGCGAATTTTTTCCAGAGATTTTCATATAAAATATATATTTTGGATTCTTATAACAAGCAAAGAATATTTATATACTATTTATTTTATATATTAGTATTTGAAATCTTAAAACAGAAATGTGAAAAATTTTATTAAATCTGTCTGTGACATTTTTATACCGTATATGCATATTTTACATGTGATGAAAATATGTATTGTACGTATATAGGGTATAAGGGTGTTACAACAGTAGCCTAAATAAATAATAATAATATCTTAAGGTTCCAAAACCCTAAATATTAATTAAAGAACTTTAAATGGAAACAGTAAACCTCAATTTGTATCTTTACTTGCTTTATTTTTAGGTTTGATTGTGTATTTCATTATATGCTTTGATTTATTTTCAATGCTTAATTTATTTAATTTATCATGGATGGATGTTTTCTTCATTATTATTATTTGCTTGTTTTTGTATTAAAAGTGTAAGAGGTATGTCTCCACTTCATGGGTACCTCATTAGTTAAATATCATGTAATTTAAATTGCATTTATATTTTAGACCAATGTAAATGTAATATCCTCATTTATGCCCTAGAAGTTTTGCATATTGTTGTTGTTGTTATTGTTATAAATTGGATTGAATGTATATTATGTGTTAAGAAAAGAAGTTGGGAGGAGTATGCTTGTGTATATGTGTTTTGGAAAGAAAATAGGGTTTAGAGAGAATGGTATATGTTGTGTATATGATGATATATATAACATATAAATGGGTCAAAGGAAGAGTCAAAGGAAGAGAGATATTTTTGTGTTAAGTGTGTAATTACATATAAGGGCTTATATGAGACAAAAGGTTAGTTATATGGTTAAGGGCAATTTGGTAATTGCTTGAATAAGATTACTTGGTGGAGATTAAAAGCAAAATTTGACTTTGTTTCTTCATCATTTTCTTCTTTCTTTCATGAAGTGGCCGGCTCCTCCATAGACAAAGGGAAGCAAGAGGTGAAGAGAGGTTCTTGATGAGTTGAGTTAAAAATTGAAGGAAGATTAAGTGTTCAAGTGTTGATTCAAGAAGTTTTTAACTAAGGTAAGATCTTCCCTTTGATTTCTTTCATTCTTTTGAAGTGGTATGGGAAGTTAATTAGGGTTTGATGATTTGATGATGAGATGTGTTTATGATTTGTTTTCAAGTGTTAAATTGGTTTTAAGTTAATAGTTTAAATAGGTGTTGTTGTTGGAAGTGGTTGATGTTGATTTTGAAAGGTGGAGAAGGATGGTGATTTTAGTGTTTTGAGATGATGTGTGTTTAATTGTTATATTAATGTGTTGTGAAGTAATTTTTGTGGTGAATATGTGTTTAGAACATTGATTATGTTCATTTGAAACATGTTATATGATGAATATTGTGTTTGAGTGCAATTGAGAAAGTGTTGGTTTTAGTTAAGGTTGTGTTTATGGTGACACGGCCAGAAGCCATGAAGAGACACGCCCGTGTCATTTATTTGTGTTGGCTACTGCCTCTTTTATTTTTAAAGACACGGCCGTGTTCCTCAAGTGGGCTGGGCGTGTCTCTCAAATGAGTTGAATATTGTTTGATTTCTTTGTTCTTTTTGCATGGTTTGGATTCTTCAAAGGGTAGTTTGGTCTCTAAACCTAAACATAAACATTTTAAACATACTTTAACCAAGGAATGACTTAATCAAACACTTGTGGATGATCCTAAAGCTATGAATAATATAAATTGTTCTTGCATTGTTGAGATTGAGCAATGTTATGTTATGCATTGTGAATGATAATGTGTTTCATGAGTAATGTGGAATGAAATGTTGATATTCATGAATGATGCTATGTGAGATATAATGTGATCATGGATGAGATAAATATACACTTGAATAATGAAGTGTTATATTGTGAAATGAAATGTGAAGCCATTGTTATTGGCTAAGGTGATTCAATGGAGATAAATGAGGCATGTTTGCCTAAATGATAATGAGAATTGGGAATGAAAACTAAATGAATTGTGTGGCTAATGTGTTATTCCATTTTCAGAGTTTGTTGTTGGTGGCATGCCTAATAAGTGTAACAATCTCTTGAAGTTAGGTTGGATTGAATCCTTGAAGCCTAATTGAGATGTTACCACCCTTGAAGCTAGGTTGGGTTAGTTCTTGAAGCCAAGTTGGGTTGAAGCTTAGCATGCTTTGCTCCCCTTGAAGCTTGGTTGAACTTAATCCTTGAAGCCTAGTTGGGTATATGATATTGATAAATGTGATAACAAACCAAAGCATTAACTCTGAAATTTGAATGACATATTAGTGTGTCTTGGGCCCATGCTTGTCTTTGGTTAGTGTTGATTATGAATGGTTAAATGATTACTAATGAGGTATATGAAAAGATATTGAAATGTGATATGTAATGTGAAAATATGTTGTTAATGTTGCATATATGATGTTACATGTATAATATGGATTGAGAAATGACATTGCATTGCACTAAGTCATATCATTTGCATGATTATCTTACTAAGCCGTTGGCTTAGCGCGATAGTATTTAATCGCGCAGGTAATAGAGTTGATAGAGTTGAACCCGAGAGTTCATCATGACCAAGTGAGAGTAGACCTTGAAGAATCCATTTTGGGAGATTAAAGATCAGAGCAAACTTGCCATTCATGTATACTTCTTTATATTTTGTAAAGAAATGTTTAATATGTAAATATGTACATATTTTATAACTTCCGCTGTGTAACATTTAAGTGTATATATATATATATAACTAATATGTTTTGTTTTATAAGTAAATGATCTACTTTTCTATAATGTATAATGATAAGGGTATTGTATCAAGTTTTAAAGTGTTTGAATGTTAAGAGAACCGTAGTATCCCTATGTTTGGTGCACTTATGCTACATTGTTGTGGTTGTAGTGTGTGTGAATTGGATATGGGGGTGTTACATTTGTTTTGGTATCAGAGCCTAGGTTTGAGATTCTCAACCTAGGTAAAATGTAAGAAAAAGATTATTTTGATTTTAAAAGTGGTTTTTGAATAATATACATGTTTGGGATTGGCAACCTCTGATCTTTAATAAGATATAGTATGTTGTGTTTGCAGACTTAGGTTGTGATGGATTCTCACTCACGCCAGTCGGTTGAGGGTAGTGAGGAGAGCGTTGCTCCTGCTGAGGGAGCTAGAATTGATAGTGTTGAGGAGGCACCTGCTTCAGTGTCAGGTAGACCAGTTGGTGAGGAGGTTCCGCCAGCCTGGTTTAGGCATATGATGGAAGTTATGAGGCAAGCACCAGTGCCACCACCCCCTCAGCCTTCAGTACCAGTGAGGCACTATGATAAGCTAAGGAAATATGGAGCAGAGGATTTCTTTGGTGCAGTTGATCCGGCTGTAGCAGAACAGTGGCTTGATAGAGTTCAGAGGGTATTTGTTCAGTTGCAAGCCACCTCAGAGGAAAAGTTTGATTATGCAAGATCTTTGCTACAGAAGGACGCCTACGATTGGTGGAAGACGGTGCCCCATTCTATGAATGATCCTCCAACACTGTCTTACACTGATTTTCTGAGGGAATTTGAGTTGAAGTATACTCCTAGGGAGTATAAAGACATGAAGAAGATGGAGTTCTTAAGCCTGAAGCAAGACAGCAAGACTGTTACTGAGTATGAGGTTGAGTTTATTAGATTGAGTCAGTATGCTGGGGGTATCATTGCTGATGAGATTGATAGATGTCGGAGGTTTGAGGAGGGATTGAGGCCCTCGATTATGTGCTTAGTAGCTGGATCCAGATATCAGGATTTCTCACAGCTTGTGGCAGCAGCTCGAAGTGTAGAGCGAGCTCAAGGTATTGCGGTTGCTTCAGAAGAAGAGGTTAGGGTTAGAAGGCCCCAGTTCGAGGCAGGGTCTTCTTCTGCGAAGAGAGGTAAAGGAAGCTTTGTTCCTAGAGTTAGTAGGAGTCAGAGGTCAGCTGGTAGGTCAGTGCAGTTACAGAGGCAGAGATTTAGACCTGCAGCTTCAGTGGCGAGTGCTCCGACCCCTATGGTTCAGAGATCCACCTTACCCATCTGCATCCATTGTGGTAGGCCGCATGGTGGTCCTTGCTGGAAGACTGGTGTAGCAGGGGTTTGTTTCAGATGTGGATCGCCAGAACACTTTGTGAGAGACTGTCCTGAGAGACAGGAGCAGATGTCAGTTGATACTGCAGCTTCTCGACCTAGTGTGAGGGGAGGCCGAGGAGGCAGAGGTGTCAGCCGAGGAGGTAGACCGGGGTTCAGTGTTAGAGGAGGTGCTACATCCAGGGAGAGTAGACCAGAGGAGGTTGGTTCTTCCCAGAGGATGTATGTTATGCAGAGGCAGCCAAATGCTTCGGCAGTCATTGCTGGTACTTTTTCCTTATTTGGTTTTTCTGTACTTGCTTTGATTGATCCGGGTTCTACGCATTCATATGTTAGTGCATCTGTATTGCCTGTATTTGATGTGCATGCTGAGTCCCTAGGATTTGATGTGTTGGTGACAAATCCGTTAGGGCATAGTGTGGTTATGAGTAAGGTGCACCGAGATAGTGCAGTGAGGGTGCAAGGTGAGGAGTTCCTTGGAGACTTGATTGAGATGCCATTTAAGGAATATGATGTGATCTTAGGTATGGATTGGCTATCTCGACATGGAGCTGTGGTGGATTGTAAAAAGAAAATTGTTTCTTTGAGAACTGTTGATGGTAGAGAGGTGATAGTATCTAATGAGCAGGAACAGCTAGCCTCCTTATTTGTTTCAGCTGTTGCAGCTAGGAGGTTGATTAGAAAGGGGTGTGAAGCCTATCTTGCTCATGTGGTGGATACTAGAGTGAAGGGTTCTCCCATTGATAGCATTGCCACAGTTGCTGAGTTCCCTGATGTGTTTCCAGAGGAGTTGCCAGGATTGCCTCCTGAGAGAGAGGTGGAGTTCGGTATCGAATTGTTGCCTGGTACCACTCCTATCTCGATTACTCCTTACAGAATGGCACCAGCAGAATTAAGGGAGTTGAAAGTGCAATTGCAGGAGTTGTTGGACAAAGGATTTATTCGCCCCAGTGTTTCTCCTTGGGGAGCTCCTGTATTATTTGTGAGGAAGAAAGATGGTACTATGAGGTTGTGTATTGATTATAGGCAATTGAACAAGGTGACTATTAAAAATAAATATCCTTTGCCTAGAATCGATGATCTCTTTGATCAATTGAAAGGAGCAGCTGTGTTTTCTAAAATTGATCTGAGATCAGGGTACCATCAGCTGAGAGTCAGAGCTGAAGATGTTCCGAAGACCGCCTTTCGGACCAGGTATGGGCATTACGAATTTTTAGTTATGCCTTTTGGTCTGACGAATGCACCTGCAGCTTTCATGGATTTGATGAATAGGGTGTTTAGGCCCTATCTGGATCAGTTTGTAGTGGTCTTCATCGATGATATTCTGGTGTATTCGCGGAATAAAGAGGAACATGACAAGCATCTGCGGATTGTATTGCAGATTTTGAGAGAGAAGCAGTTATTTGCCAAATTGTCGAAGTGTGAGTTCTGGTTGGATCAAGTAGCTTTTCTCGGACATATTGTTTCTGCAGAAGGCATTAGAGTTGATCCGAGTAAAGTTGAAGCCATTTTAAATTGGAGTCCACCCAAGTCAGTGACAAAGATTAGAAGTTTTCTGGGTTTGGCAGGCTATTACCGGCGGTTTGTGAAAGGGTTTTCTTTGATAGCTACTCCACTCACCAGATTGCTTCGTAAGGGAGTGAGGTTTTTGTGGACAGATTAGTGTCAGGCGAGCTTTGAGCAGTTGAGAGAAATGTTAACTCAAGCACCTGTTCTTACTTTACCTGTTGAAGGCAAACCATATGTGATCTACAGTGATGCTTCACATAGAGGTTTGGGGTGTGTATTGATGCAAGAAGGGAAAGTTATAGCTTATGCATCTCGACAGTTGAAACCGCATGAGCTTAACTATCCGACCCATGATTTGGAATTGGCTGCCATCATGTTTGCATTGAAGATTTGGCGCCATTATTTGTTTGGGGAGAAATGTTTCATTTATACTGATCACAAGAGTTTGAAATATTTGGGTGTCCAGAAAGAACTCAATCTTCGTCAGAGGAGATGGTTAGAATTGATTAAAGACTACGACTGTTTGATTGATTATCATCCAGGTAAAGCAAATGTTGTTGCTGATGCCTTGAGTCGGAAGTCTTTAGCAGGTTTGACAGTTTACTCGCTCTCGTTGCTTGTTGAGTTGAGAGCATTGCATGCCAGTTTTGTACCTTGTGTTGATGGTGCATTGTTAGCACAGTTGCAATTGAAGCCGGTTTTGTTAGATCAGATCAAAGAAGCTCAGTTGGCTGATAAGAAGATTCAGAAGATTGTTTCGGATTGTCAGAATGGAAAGGGTAGAGATTTTATTGTGAAGAGTGATGGGAGTCTCTGGTTTAAGAGTCGATTGTGTGTGCCGGATGATGCTGATTTGAAAAGGGTCATTTTGGAAGAAGCTCATCAGTCGATGTTTGCTATGCATCCGGGTAATACGAAGATGTATCATGATTTGAGACAGCTTTATTGGTGGATGGGGTTGAAGAGAGACATTGCTGAGTTTGTATCGAAATGTCTCACTTGTCAGAAGGTTAAAGCAGAACATCAAGTTCCAACCGGGTTGCTTCAACCGTTGTCAGTGCCAGAATGGAAGTGGGAAAGAGTGACAATGGACTTTGTGTCTGGGTTGCCATTGACACAAAGGAAACATGATGCCATATGGGTGATTGTGGATAGATTGACTAAGACAGCTCATTTCCTTCCGGTGCGGATGGATTACTCTTTGGAGAGGTTGGCTGAGCTGTATATCCATGAGATTATGAAACTGCATGGTGTTCCAACTTCTTTAGTGTCTGATCGAGATCCCAGGTTTACTTCAAGATTTTGGAAGAGTTTGCATAGTGCTTTGGGTTCTCGACTGCACTTCAGCACTGCTTTTCATCCACAGTCAGATGGACAGTCAGAGAGGGTGATACAGATTCTTGAGGACATGTTGAGAAGCTGTGTCATCGATTTCTCTGGAAGTTGGGATAGGTTTTTACCTCTTGTGGAGTTTGCATACAACAACAGTCACCAATCCAGCATTGGTATGGCACCATTTGAAGCATTGTATGGCAGATGGTGTAGGACACCTCTTTGTTGGAGTGAAATTGGGGAAGGTAAGTTAATTGGGCCTGATTTGATTCAAGAAACTGAAGAGAAAGTGAAGCTGATTCGAGGCAGATTGAGAGCAGCTTCAGACCGACAGAAGTCTTATGCAGATCTGAAGAGGAGAGACATAGAGTTTGATGTGGGAGATAAGGTATTTTTGAAAGTATCTCCTTGGAAGAAGATTTTGAGGTTCGGTCGGAAAGGAAAATTGAGTCCTCGTTTCATTGGACCGTATGAAGTTTTGGAAAGAGTTGGGCCAGTTGCTTATCGGCTTGCTTTGCCACCTGAGTTGGATCGGATTCATAACGTATTTCATGTTTCTATGTTGAGGAGGTACAGGTCGAATCCATCTCATGTGTTGCCGATTGAGTCAATTGAAGTAAATCCTGATTTGACGTTTGAAGAGGAACCATTTGCTATTTTGGCACGTGATGTGAAAGAGTTAAGAAACAAAAGAGTGCCATTGGTGAAAATTTTATGGAAGAATCATGGAAAAGAAGAAGCAACTTGGGAAAGTGAACAAACCATGCGAGAGCAATATCCTCAGTTGTTTCAGACTTGATATCAGGTAATTTTGAGGACGAAATTTCTTTTTAGAGGGGGAGAATTGTAATATCCTCATTTATGCCCTAGAAGTTTTGCATATTGTTGTTGTTGTTATTGTTATAAATTGGATTGAATGTATATTATGTGTTAAGAAAAGAAGTTGGGAGGAGTATGCTTGTGTATATGTGTTTTGGAAAGAAAATAGGGTTTAGAGAGAATGGTATATGTTGTGTATATGATGATATATATAACATATAAATGGGTCAAAGGAAGAGTCAAAGGAAGAGAGATATTTTTGTGTTAAGTGTGTAATTACATATAAGGGCTTATATGAGACAAAAGGTTAGTTATATGGTTAAGGGCAATTTGGTAATTGCTTGGATAAGATTACTTGGTGGAGATTAAAAGCAAAATTTGACTTTGTTTCTTCATCATTTTCTTCTTTCTTTCATGAAGTGGCCGGCTCCTCCATAGACAAAGGGAAGCAAGAGGTGAAGAGAGGTTCTTGATGAGTTGAGTTAAAAATTGAAGGAAGATTAAGTGTTCAAGTGTTGATTCAAGAAGTTTTTAACTAAGGTAAGATCTTCCCTTTGATTTCTTTCATTCTTTTGAAGTGGTATGGGAAGTTAATTAGGGTTTGATGATTTGATGATGAGATGTGTTTATGATTTGTTTTCAAGTGTTAAATTGGTTTTAAGTTAATAGTTTAAATAGGTGTTGTTGTTGGAAGTGGTTGATGTTGATTTTGAAAGGTGGAGAAGGATGGTGATTTTAGTGTTTTGAGATGATGTGTGTTTAATTGTTATATTAATGTGTTGTGAAGTAATTTTTGTGGTGAATATGTGTTTAGAACATTGATTATGTTCATTTGAAACATGTTATATGATGAATATTGTGTTTGAGTGCAATTGAGAAAGTGTTGGTTTTAGTTAAGGTTGTGTTTATGGTGACACGGCCAGAAGCCATGAAGAGACACGCCCGTGTCATTTATTTGTGTTGGCTACTGCCTCTTTTATTTTTAAAGACACGGCCGTGTTCCTTAAGTGGGTTGGGCGTGTCTCTCAAATGAGTTGAATATTGTTTGATTTCTTTGTTCTTTTTGCATGGTTTGGATTCTTCAAAGGGTAGTTTGGTCTCTAAACCTAAACATAAACATTTTAAACATACTTTAACCAAGGAATTACTTAATCAAACACTTGTGGATGATCCTAAAGCTATGAATAATATAAATTGTTCTTGCATTGTTGAGATTGAGCAATGTTATGTTATGCATTGTGAATGATAATGTGTTTCATGAGTAATGTGGAATGAAATGTTGATATTCATGAATGATGCTATGTGAGATATAATGTGATCATGGATGAGATAAATATACACTTGAATAATGAAGTGTTATATTGTGAAATGAAATGTGAAGCCATTGTTATTGGCTAAGGTGATTCAATGGAGATAAATGAGGCATGTTTGCCTAAATGATAATGAGAATTGGGAATGAAAACTAAATGAATTGTGTGGCTAATGTGTTATTCCATTTTCAGAGTTTGTTGTTGGTGGCATGCCTAATAATTGTAACAATCTCTTGAAGTTAGTTTGGATTGAATCCTTGAAGCCTAATTGAGATGTTACCACCCTTGAAGCTAGGTTGGGTTAGTTCTTGAAGCCAAGTTAGGTTGAAGCTTAGCATGCTTTGCTCCCCTTGAAGCTTGGTTGAACTTAATCCTTGAAGCCTAGTTGGGTATATGATATTGATAAATGTGATAACAAACCAAAGCATTAACTCTGAAAATTGAATGACATATTAGTGTGTCTTGGGCCCATGCTTGTCTTTGGTTAGTGTTGATTATGAATGGTTAAATGATTACTAATGAGGTATATGAAAAGATATTGAAATGTGATATGTAATGTGAAAATATGTTGTTAATGTTGCATATATGATGTTACATGTGTAATATGGATTGAGAAATGACATTGCATTGCACTAAGTCATATCATTTGCATGATTATCTTACTAAGCCGTTGGCTTAGCGCGATAGTGTTTAATCGCGCAGGTAATAGAGTTGATAGAGTTGAACCCGAGAGTTCATCAAGACCAAGTGAGAGTAGACCTTGAAGAATCCATTTTGGGAGATTAAAGATCAGAGCAAACTTGCCAATCATGTATACTTCTTTATATTTTGTAAAGAAATGTTTAATATGTAAATATGTACATATTTTATAACTTCCGCTGTGTAACATTTAAGTGTATATATATATATATAACTAATATGTTTTGTTTTATAAGTAAATGATCTACTTTTCTATAATGTATAATTATAAGGGTATTATATCAAGTTTTAAAGTGTTTGAATGTTAAGAGAATCGTAGTATCCCTATGTTTGGTGCACTTATGCTACATTGTTGTGGTTGTAGTGTGTGTGCATTGGATATGGGGGTGTTACAGTAAAGGGCATGTTTCTACCTTTTGGTGGGTGTCCTATTAGTTTAGATGTGGATGATGTAAAGGACATGTTTCCATCCTCGGATGGGTGTCCATTTATTTATTTTTCTTGGACATTGCTTTGATTTTAATATAATGATTCTTTATTTCAATTATTGTGCGTAATATGGATAATATTGTTATATTTAAGAATTTTATAATATTAAGACCCATAAAGGAGACCAGTTCCAATTAACCGGGCGTTGTGGGGGGTGTTGGGCCATTTCTCACCTTCCCCACACGTACCCAACTTTCTGAACCCATTAGGGGGTTGGGGATTCCTTAGGAATTGAGTCATCCACCCCTTTCTTTTTCCCGGCTCGTACGGGTGGCAACTCTATTTTCTCCAGACTTAGGTTCATGTTCTCTAAGGCCCCGAGCCTAAACAGTGCCGAAGTCGCAAGAACTATTCCACCGAGAGTGGGGGCGAAAATCTCCGCTCACAGTAGAAACTCCACTGGGGATAAGAGATGTTGATTCTGTTGGTCTTTGTATTATTCTATTCTTTCTTATAATGATATTATCCATTGCATCATATTAGATTGCATCATGTGCGTGAGTTAGGACGCCCGTGTTACCTATGTTGTGTTATGTAAGGGACACCATACTTTCACTCAAGGTATGGAGATCGAGCATGGCATAACCACTCATAGCCTCTTACCATTTGGTATATACTTGTTATGGGAACCTAAGCCTTTCAAACCAAAGACTAAAGCTCATGTAATTGCCCTAGTTACTTTCCTTAGGATTTTACCCCAAATGCATGTTGTTTGACTATGGTTAATTTGTCTTGGCTTAAATCATGGCTTATTTGGTTGCTCTTTTTCTAATATGACCCAAGTACATTTGCAAGCTCAAATAATTTTTTCTTTAAAATCTAAAAGACCAAAGTTATCTTCAAAATATTTCAAGATGGTCTTTGGACATAAAACTTTTCTAAAAACAAATCAAAAATTCTTTTTTCTCATGACCCAAAATACTAAGCCCAAAATTCATTTGCTCTAAAATCTTTTTACAATGGGCTTAGAAACAAAATTATTTTCATCCAACCTTTTCTTACAAAAATCTTGCAAATTATTTTGGTCAATTACGAAATACCAAACATCAATTGTGAGCCTAGTTCATACTAAGAATAATTAACCATGGGCTTGTGTTTGGCATGAATCATTAGTTACTTTTTTCAAGCGAGAAATCTATCTATAATAAACCTCTTAATTTAATTTTAATCCAATGTAGCATAAAAGCTATTATAGTTGGTTGAATGGATTGAAACCTAATTAATGGGAATTATTATGAATTGATTTCCATTTTTTAAAATATAACTATTGGTTGAAACGTCTGAGGGAAATATTCGAAAACAAGATACCCCATGTTGGTATTTTGTTAACCATATACATAGGGAAAAAAAACTCGCCATTCGTTCGTGGATGTTATAAGGTTGGAAGGAACATTCTATTTGTCCTTGTTTGTTAATTGTTTATGCATACATGCATACATACATACATTTGCATCTCATACCATTGGTCCTTTCTGGCTTATAGCCTTGGATTATGACAGTTCAAAAGCTTACGACAATCCGACCTACGCCGGAAGCGAAGAATCTAGCAACGACTCAATCGCTTGCTCAACAAAAGCAATGGATCCTGAACAAATTCAAAGAATGGTGGATGATGCCCTCAATGCCAAGATGGAAGAAATAAAAGAGGTCCTAGCTGAGACCATGAAGAACCAATTGACTGCAATTTTAGAAAATCACGCCGAAGCATCTGCTAGCACTAAGAAACCAAAGGAGAAAGGGAAGACTAAAGTTGGTGAAGTGGTTTTTGATGATGATAAGGTGATCATTGATGATGATGATTGGGCTCAATAATACCAAGATCCTCAAGACAAAAAGGAGCCAAAGGTTGTTGAGAAGGCAACTATTGAAAATGTAATATCCTCATATATGCCCTAGAAGTTGTGATTATGTTGTTGTTGTTGTTAAATAATTGGATTGAATATATGTGTTAAATTACAAGAGAAAAGAAATAGAGAAAAGAATGTTTATGTATATGTGATTTGGGAAAGAATTTAGGGTTTAGAGAGAATGGTATATGTTGTGTATATGATGATATATATAACATATAAGTTGGTCAAAATGAAGAGTCAAGGAAAGAAGATATTTATTTTTGTTAAGTGTGAAGTTACTATAAAGGGCATGTAATGAATGGTAATCAAGACAAATGGTATAAGGGTGTTTAGGTAATTACTCTTGTTGAATCACTTGGTGGAGATTTAAAGAGGTGATATTTTGTCTTTTCTTCATTTCCTTCTTCTTCTTCTTCTCTTCTCCACGTTGGTTGGCTCCTCCTTAGACAAGAGAGAGCAAAGTGAGATTTGTTTAATTCTAACATCAAATTGAAGGGAGAATCAAAGGATTTAATTGAAGATTTGTGGAATTCAACAACTTAGGTAAGTTCTTTCTCTTGATTTTTCCTTTGTTCTTTTGAAATTGTGTTTGGGATTGGTGAGTTGATATGGATGGTTGATTAAGTGTGTTTGTGATGTGTTTTTAAGTATTAAGTTTTGAAGGAAGTGAATTGTCATTGATTTGGGAAGTGAAGAAGTCTTGGAAAAGGAAGTGTTTAGAAGTGGTGCTTAAGGTAAGTACACACTTGTTTCTCTTGCTAATTGAAGTTGTTTGAAAGTTTGATTGTTATATGTTGGTGATGAAAATGTTGTGATGAGTATGTAAAATAATTGCTAATGATGTTGATTATGTCCATTTGAATGAGGTTATGTTGTGTACAATGTGTTTTAAGTTAACCAAAAGAAGTTTGGCTACATTTAGGGTTTATGTATGAGAGACGTAATTTGGGACGATCGCTATTAGTCATGGGCGATCGCTATTTAGTCATGTGCGGTCGCGACTTAGGTCGGACTTCTGACCGCGAAACCTACTGTGATAAGGTTTCATCGTGTAACTGTATGGCGCGGTCGTATTCAGGTGAGGCGCGACCGCTAGAAGTGTTCTGTTCTGCTTTATTTGAAGCAATTTAATTTTGTAACAAGATTCTCAAATACATGTTAAATAGAGATCATTTGTCTAACATCATTGTTGAGATTGAACAATGTTATATTATGTATTTGTGAATGGTAATGTATTATATTGTTTGCATAACGTGACTAGTGTTATGACTTATATAGCGCGAAAGAGGCGATGATCATTCAAAAAGGTACGTACAATGTAATTTGTTATGATAAACGTTTTAATAATGAATGATGTTCATGTGTCTTGAGAAATGGTTGAAATGAAATAAATAGACATATTGTTTATATGACGATGAATTTAAGATACATATGCAATGAAATTAATGATGTATGTTCGAATAATGACATGTTCGTGTAGTTAATGTAATTGGTGTTGTATATATATATATCAATAATGATGTGTACGATGTGAAGCCATTGTGATTGGCAATGATGATTCAAATGAGATGTGAAGCCATTGTGATTGGCTATGATGATTCAATTGTGATAAATGAGGCATGTTTGCCTAGATAATGATTCAATTGAGAATGAAATGGATAATGAAATAATAAATGAATTGTGTAACTAATGTGTTATTCGATTTCAGAGTTCTGGGTTTGGAGGCATGCCTATATAAAAAAAGAAGAAGTAACAGTCTTGCCGGGTTGAGGATCTCTTCATTTTGAGTTGAATTGAGATCCAAGAGACTGGGTCTGTTACACTATGAGAAATTGTGATTATGAGATATATGATTGGTAACAGTCTTGCCGGGTTGAGGATCACCTCGAGTTTAGCCGAGTTGATGATCCAAGAGACTGGGTCTGTTACGCTATCCATGGATAGAGATATTGATATATGATGCCTACGGGCTTGATAATTATGATTATAGACCAAAGCAGCAACTCTGAACTTTGAATAACATATTAGTGTTTTGGGCCCGAGTCTGTCTTTATTGTCAATGTGAATTGCAAGTATTGAAATATTGATTGTGAGTATTAATAATGAATTATGCTTGGTGAATTGTGAATAATATAATGTTATTAAGTGTAATATGTAAATGAATTGTGGTTGATGATAAAGGTTGTCTTTATTGGAAATGTGATTTATGATTTGTATGATATGTAATTTGTGTATTGCAATAATGATTGGTATGGTATATATAATGTAGGGGTATTAATATATTGGTTTTGAGTATTGGTGATGCATTGGGGTTGGTGATAATATTATGTATATATGTACATCATATTTGAAATTAGCTAGGATATATTAAAGATGAAATTAAAAAGAAAAGAAGATATGATAAGAACTAATTATATATTGAATTGATGTATCATTATATGTCAATACTTCTATACTATATGTTTATATTTTATAGTTGGACTACTAAGCTCTCGGGCTTAGCGTGGGTGTTTATTCGCGCAGGTATATAGATGGAAGATATGAAGTCTTTTATTATGCCACAAGAAGAGTAAAGTTTGTCGAGACCAACTAGAGGGTAATGCATACATGTATAAATTTTAATTATGATGTATTTCTGAACTTTAATTATGCTGTATTTCTGACGAGAGAGTATTTATATGTATAAATGAAGTTTTGATAAAGATAATGATTTTGTAAATGTTATTTAAATTAATGTATTATGGTTTGAACTCTGTTACAGGTTTTTAAAAGGTAACGAAAAGTGACATCCTTATACTTTATATATTTACTGTATGTATACTAGGTATACGCATAGTACTTATATAGGGTATCGGGGTGTTACAGAAAAGATCGAGAAGTCTGATGTTGAGAAGATGATTGCTGATTTAGAAAAGAAATTTGAGAAGTTGAAAACTGAAGAAATGTCTGAAGTTGACAAATTATTTGAACAAGATGAAGAGGTCCCTTATAAATTCAAGATGCCATCTTTTGTGAAGTTCGATGGAATCGAAAATCCTCACCTCCATGTGAAACAGTATATCACTACTATGTGTCTACCCGAGCCACTAAGGCTCAAACTCTAAGATATTTCATGCTCTCATTGGACCCTGTTGTCCAAAATTGGTTCAACACCTTGGAGGAAAGTACTCAAAAAGATTGGGACATGTTATACAAGGCTTTTATTCAGCAATATGGGTATAATATCGAGTTGGAAGTTACCTTAATGGAAGTTGAGTCCATTAGACAAAGGCCAAATGAGAATTTTGTGGACTATGTGAAAAGATGGAGAAATAAGGCTGCTTTGCTCAAGAAAAGGCCCGATGAATCAGATCAACTAAGGATGATCGTGAGAGGGGTGTTGCCTAGTCTTCGTGAAAGGATGTCTCATACACTCATTCGTGATTTCAAGGATCTTCTCCAAGCTGGTCTGCAAATTGAAGAATGGGAAAGAGAGAAGACCCATTTTTCAATAAGAAAGAACGAGAAAGGAAACTATCAGTCTGGAAATCAAAGCACACAAAAAGAAGTTGATGTTAATATGACAGGTTAAGGAAATAAAAGACAATTCTCAGAATTGGGGAAACCTCTATCTTGGGTTTTTATCAAGCTGCAAAAGAAAGGGTTGTTACAACCGTTAGCTCCTCGACTGTTACATAATCCACTGCCACCAAACTTCAATGTCGGGGCCTTCTGTCAATTTCATCAAATGCAAGGGAATGAAATAGATAAATGTGCTCGTCTAAGGCATGAGATCCAAGATTTGATTGATAGTGGTAAGCTACCCGAGCTGGATAAGCCCAATACCAAGAACAACCCTTTGCCTAAATTTGGAAGAGTACCATCGCCAGCAACCTTCATGGTAGGAAATGAATTGGAAGAAGATTTTGTCTTATCATCCTTTCAAGATGGGAATGTTGAAGATATGAAAGGAAAAGAAGCTTAACTCAACAAACTTTCCTTAGCTTGAATGTTGCTTTTCAATTTTACTTTCTTGAATATTTAATTGGAACAATCGTGTTTTTCAAATTTAAATTTGTTTGAATAAATTTATTTCATTAAAATTTTTGTTGGTCTTTGTTCATTTTGGGGCTCAACCAATTAAGAATCTAGCTTGATAATTCATGATTTAATATATTTATGCATCATGACTTGAATGACTTTACTAGGTGAGGGAATTGCTCTATAGCAGTGATTTGTGTATGCTTACTTAGAGAGGGCTCCTGCATAATTACCTTTGTCTAGGTCTTAGTCAGTCTTAGAACATGCTTTGACAAACTTTTGAGGTGAAATTGAACTCTGCTTATTTAAGAGAGAGATGATCTAGGCATTGTTTGGTGAGCCAACAACTAGTATCCACCCAATTAGATATCAATCCCTAGTTGTCCCTTTGAGTCTTCAAAAAATTTTAGCTTTCTTTTCATTGGCATATAACATCAACAACCTACCCTGAGATGTTGTGATACTTTTGACATGTCTTATGATCACTAAGGTGAAGAGGCAAGAAAATCAAAGAAAGGAATGCATAGCAAGACCATAAGGGTAGTTGAAGTTCTCAAGACCATAAGGGTAGTTGAAGTTTTCCTAATATCTCCAATATATCAAGACAACATCAGAGTAACAAATAATTTATCCCTGTTAAAGAAGATTTATGTCACTCCACTCATCCATTATTGGATATCCAAGTTGGTACAAACAAGACAACTCTTTTAGAGCTAGACCCAAAAATAAAAAAATAAAAACAAAAGAAGAAAAGAAAAGAAAAGAAAAGAAAAGAAGAAAGGACAAAAGAAAAAAGAAAAAAAAGGACAAAAAAGGAAAAGAAAAAAGAAAAAAAAGAAAGATAAAACCTAAAAAGGCGGTTCAGAAAGCCAACTGAGTTCTCTTTTACCTAAAGCAACAAAAGGCTTCCATTTGGTTCATAAGGATATTTTGACTTGAATTGGTCCAACCCAACCAAAGATTCAATTAAAATTGGAGAAAAAAGAAGGAAGACCATCCAGTTCTTGAAAGTTCTGTACTTGACAGTCCTACAAGGAAGAAGGACAAAATGATAAAATGCTCAAAGAAAGGGAAGAGTAAGAAAAATAAAAGGAAAGAAAAGGGAGAAGAAGAAAAGAAGCGAATTTAGGTCTCAAACTTTTTGCAAGGGCAAAGACTGTCCTAATCAAGATCCAGATTAATGCCAAGAAGATATAGAAGGAATTTTGAGTCTAGCAAGATTGCTCCCAGCTGGCTAAAGTTCAAATAAGAAATTTGTAGTGTGAAGGTTTGTCCATTGTGTCACATCAGCTCCTATCTCAAAATGGCCTTTCATTTAACCCATGTCCCTTATAGACCCCATTTCAAGCCTATCAAAGACATGTTTATCTCTCTTGGTAGGTAGAGTCTATTAGTGGAGATAGTTTGAATAAGCATGCATATAAGATAGACGATATTTAATTGAGACCTTTGGCCAAGTAATGTGTATGTGCCTATCTGAAGTGCAACAATTCTTGCTTAAATATAAATGATTCCCGAATTTAGTATGATAGCCAGGGTTGTCATGTTATAGATATGTTAATTTGGAAAAATCAAGTCCTGAGGTACATTGACATTGATTGGAAAAGCCAACATTTGATTTCAAAATCAAAAATTCAAAAAATAAAAAATATTTTGTCATACAAAGCCTTCAAGTTAAGGGAAGTATGTTGAATCATTGAAACTCCAAAGGACACATAGGGAAAAGGAAATGATTATTGGCAAGGTCATGAAGAAGCTATCAACTGACATGCTAAATGTAACATCCCAAATCCCATATTGGTAAGAAACAGACATAACCTATAACTTGAGCTCGAATTTCATCCAAGTTAATGACAAAATTAGAGAGTCTCAAAGAATAATTAATTGTTTATTTGTGTCTTATCTAGATCTATAACTTGAAATTACTCAATTTAGAGTTGTATAGAATAAGATATGATGGATTTAGTAGACAATGTGCAAGCTGCCTCAGGACAGCATAGTAGGCTTGAATTCGAAGGACCGTCAAAAATCAGATATAACTCGGATCGACCTGAAATTTTGATGAAATGTAACTCCGGATGTCTAGTTTCAGTGGGAATAAGAATTACTTAATTTGGAGTTGTGAGTAAAAAGATATTAATAAAGAAAGACAGCAAGGTCAGGAAGGGATATCAAAAGGACCTAAGTGAAAATTTCTCAAAAGTTAGGGTAACTATTGTTAGAAAATCATAGAGATCACTGCAAACAAAAACACGCAGCGGAAAAATATTTGATCTCTGATTTCCCACCAGGATCCATGCTGTTCGTTTAATTCAACAAAAGTGTTCAAAGAACTAACCTGTTGATGATTCGAAATCACAGTTTGGAAGAGATGCCTCGATCGCGAAACACCCTCTATCGCGTATCCACACGAATGCTACCGTTTGGAGTGCTAGCTCTCTGCAACGGCGAAGGCTGGAAAAACGTTTTCTCTAAAAACGTATTAGAGTTACCTTTTTCGTTCCTCTTTGTTTTTATTGTTACCTCTCAGAAGACTTAACGTCTGGAGTGAATATAATCACTCCAGAATCCAATTCAAAATTGGATACGGAAAGTCAAATTCAGAATCCAAGTCTAATTAGGATTCTGAATACATTATCTAATAATATATATAATTGGATAAGGTAAGTCAAATTCAGAATCCAAATCTAATTAGGATTCTGAATATATTATCTAATAATATATATATAAAAACGAAAATAATAATAATAATAAATATTAATATCTAATATTAATATTATTAATATTATATCCAGCCCAAAACGCATTCTTGTGTGTGACCCGATAGGCCCATATTAATTGGCAGTCAATTTAATCTCTATTAAATCAACAAGTCATAATTGGTCTCTAGCAAGGCGTTACAACTACCCAATTAATATAAGGAATGTCCAATTTGCCTAATAATAGTATATGCATTAATCCCTTTGTCACACGATATCTAGCTTGAACATAAGTCATGGTCAACGTCATACTTATATTGTCCAAACTTATGATTACTCGATCTCCAAGTAGACTGATAAAAACAAATGAAATTGATCACACTATCAATTCATTTGAGCACGGCCATGCATTTCACAGTCTCACTTATCGAGGGGCCCAAAAGATATCTCTCTCAAAGAGAGGGACAAATTCTATCTTGATTGTTCATTATCCTCTACATAATTTCTATCATATATGAACATAACCTTTATTACTATCCAGTTACGGATAATGTTTGATCATGTCAAAATATAATAGTCCTTATATTGGAAACTATGACAATCTCAAGTCAAAGAATTAATACATAACTATCATGAGATTTACTTATGACACTAACCCATGTAGTAATCTCATGATGGGTCTATCCAATACATTGTTCTCTAACAAGTATCTATGAAATTGATTTGTATCACTATACACATAACCATCTAATGATTATCAAATCAATGTTCATACTTGTTAAGAATTATTATTTTTTTTTATCTCTATAACAATAATAAACCAGGGACAAATATCAAAATTGTGTAACATGCAAACAAACAATAATGATAATAAAACCTCATTTATTAATAATGAATGTATAACATAAAGATCCAAATAAATGGCCTAGGGCACATACACTAACAATCTCCCACTTGCACTAGGCCTATAAATTTCTAAGACCCATAGATCTAGTGTGCTGATCATGCTTGGCCCGTGAGAGAGGCTTTGTTAATGGATCTGCTATGTTATCATTTGTGTCAACTTTGCATATCTTGATATCTCCTCTATCGATAATGTCTCGAATGAGGTGAAAACGCCTGAGTATATGCTTAGACCTTTGATGAGATCTAGGCTCTTTTGCCTGTGCTATGGCACCATTGTTGTCACAATAAATGTCCATAGGATTTGCAATGCTAGGCACCACTCCTAGCTCAGTGATGAATTTCTTCAACCAGACTGCTTCCTTAGCTGCATCTGATGCTACTATATACTCAGCCTCTGTTGTAGAATCAGCAACAGTGCTTTGTTTTGAGCTCTTCCAACTAACAGCTCCACCATTCAATGTGAATGTAAAACCTGACTGCGATCTAAAATCATCTATGTCAGTTTGGAAACTAGCATCTGTGTAACCATTTACAACTAGCTCATCTTCCAAACCTCCATAAACCAAGAATACATCTTTAGTCCTTCGAAGGTACTTAAGAATATTCTTGACAGCTGTCCAGTGACCTTCACCAGGATCAGCTTGAAATCTACTAGTTGCGCTTAATGGATATGAGACATCTGGTCTAGTACATAGCATGGCATACATAATAGATCCTATAGCAGAAGCATAAGGAATCTTATTCATTCGATCTCGCTCATCAGATGTCATAGGACATTGACTCTTGCTGAGATGAATGCCATGAGACATAGGCAAGAATCCCTTTTTGGAATCTTGCATGTTGAACCTCTTCAACACTTTATCTATGTATGTACTTTGACTCAGGCCAATTATCCTTCTAGATCTATCTCTATAGATCTTTATACCAAGGATATAGGCAGCCTCACCTAAGTCTTTCATTGAGAAAGAATTCCCTAACCAAGTCTTAACCTTTTGCAAGGTAGGGATATCATTCCCAATGAGTAATATGTCATCCACATATAAGACTAAAAACACTACTGCACTCCCACTAACCATCTTGTAGACACAAGGTTCATCTTCATTCTTGATGAAACCAAAGTTCTTAACTGTTTCATCAAAATGAAGATTCCAGCTTCGAGATGCTTGCTTCAATCCATAAATGGATTTTTGAAGCTTGCAAACCTTTGTAGAATTCTCAGGATTTACAAAACCCTCAGGTTGTGTCATATACACATCCTCAAGCAAGTTTCCATTAAGGAAAGCGGTTTTGACATCCATTTGCCATATCTCATAATCATAGTATGCTGCAATGGCAATGAGAATTCTAACAGACTTAAGCATAGCAACTGGTGAAAAGGTTTCATCATAGTCTATACCATGAGTTTGCTTGAAACCTTTTGCAACAAGCCTTGCTTTATAGGTCTGCACATTCCCATCCATGTCAGTTTTCTTCTTGAAAACCCATTTGCAACCAATAGTCTTAATACCCTCTGGAGGATCAATTAAAGACCAAACTTGGTTGTCAAACATAGATTGCATCTCAGATTTCATGGCTCCAAGCCATTTGTCTGAATTTGGACCTGACACAGCTTCTTGATAGGTAGTAGGCTCATCTTGATCTATGAGCATTACTTCACTATCATCAGTCACAAGAAATCCATATCTCTCTGGATGACGACGTGTCCTATCAGACCTGCGAGGGATTTGTGTTACATCTTCAGACTCCACAACTATTTGTGGTTCTGAAATAGGCTCTATAGACGGCTCAATGATTTCTTGTGGTACTTGAGTTTCCTCAAGTTCTACTATACTCCCACTAGTTCTCTTAGAAAGAAATTCCCTTTCCAAAAAGATCCCATTTCGAGCAACAAACACTTTGTTCTCTGAAGGAGTATAGAAATAGTATCCTTTAGTTTCCTTAGGATACCCCACAAAATTACATTTGATAGACTTTGGAGCTAACTTATCTGAAACTGGTCTTTTCACATAAGCTTCACAACCCCAAATCTTAAGAAAAGACAAACTAGGTGTCTTACCTGTCCATATCTCATATGGTGTCTTTTCAACCGCCTTAGATGGTACACGGTTCAGAATGAATGCAGCTGTCTCTAAGGCATAACCCCAAAAAGATAAAGGAAGATCCGCTTGACTCATCATTGATCGAACCATATCTAATAGAGTTCGATTTCTCCTTTCAGAAACTCCATTCCACTGTGGAGTTCCTGGAGGAGTCAGTTGTGAAACAATTCCACAATCCCTTAGATGATCATCAAACTTTTGGCTCAAATATTCACCACCTCGATCTGATCGAAGTAGTTTAATTGTTTTACCAAGTTGATTTTGTACTTCATTTTGAAAAGTTCTAAACATTTCAAAAGACTCATGCTTATGTTTCATTAGGTAGACATAGCCATACCTACTGAAATCATCAGTAAAAGTAATGAAGTATCGAAATCCTCCTCTGGCACTAATGCTAAAAGGACCACATACATCTGTATGTATCAAGCCCAATAAATCATTAGCCCTTTCACTATGACCAGTAAAAGGATCCTTTGTCATCTTACCAAGCAAACAAGACTCACATGTTTCAAATGATTCAAAATCAAATGAATCTAATAATCCATCTTGATGGAGCTTAGAAATGCGTTTCTCATTTATATGGCTAAGGCGACAATGCCATAAATAAGTAGGGTTTAACTCATTTGGCTTAGTTCTCTTAGAAGTTATGTTATAGATATAATTACCATTAGAATCATCAAGATTAAGGATATAAAGGCCATTATAAGAATTTGCAATACCATAAAGCAGATCATTTTTATCAAAAATAGAACATTTCTTATTCTTAATCAAAAATGAATAACCTTCATCATCCAAAACAGATACTGAAATAAGATTCCTACTCATAGTAGGAACATAAAAGCAATTGTTCAAAATTAACAAAAACCCATTGGGCATAACAAGCTCATAAGTTCCTACAGCTATAGCAGCAACTCTTGCTCTATTGCCAACACGTAGGTCCACTTCGCCCTTCTTCAGCATCCTACTCCTTTTGAGTCCCTGCATATTTGTACAAATATGAGATCCACATCCGGTATCTAATACCCAGGAAGAAGGAATAGATAAATTAATTTCTATAACATAAATACCTGAAGATGTAGTCGCACTACCCTTCAACTTCTTTAACTCATCCAAATAGAGTTGACAATTTCTCTTCCAATGCCCAGGCTTGTTGCAATGGAAACAAGTCCCTTCCTTAGGAACTTTAGCCTTAGGTACAGGTTTTGGTTTAGCTTGTCCCTTGGACCCTTTAGCACCTTTTGCCTTACCCTTGCCTTTAGTATCTTTGGCTTTCTTTTTCATTTGTTTAATATTGACATTCAATATTTGGGTAGGCTTTTTGATATTCCCCTCAGCAGTTTTGAGCATACCATGTAGCTCAGGAATGGATTTCTCCATGTCATTCATGTTATAGTTCATGACAAACTGTGAGAAACTGCTAGGCAATGAATGTAGGATCAAATCCGTGGAGAGTTCTAAACTCAGGGGATATCCAAGTCTAGCAAGGTGATCTAGATAGCCTTTCATCTTCAAAACATGAGCACTAACAGATTCACCTTCAGACATTTTGCAGTCAAATAATGTAACAGCGGTGTTAAACCTATCTTGCCTAGCCTGTTGTTGGAAAGCTTGTTTGAGATGCACACTCATCTCATAAGCCTCTAAGTGTTCCAGATCCTTCTGAAGTCCTGGACACATAGTAGCCAACATAAGACATCCTATGTCATTGGAATCATCCACATGCTTCTTATGCTTACTCTTAGCAGCATTAGAAGCATCGGCAGGAGGTGGGTCAGGGATAGCTTCATCAAGCACGTAGGACTTTTTCTCTTGTTTGAGAACAATTCTCAGGTTCCTAAACCAGTCAACAAAATTAGTCCCACATTCTTTCAGTTTTTCCTTCTCAAGGATAGATCGCAGTGATAAGGTGGAATTGTTATTAGCAGCCATCTGTTGATAAATATGCAAAGTCAAATTTTAATTAATAATGAGGTTAAAATTATTTAAACTCCTACTAAAAAATATAACCCTCTAAAGAAATATTTTAGTAGGCTAAGATCCGTATTTCACTTAATTCTAAACTCAGCTTTGGCGTGACGCTTAAAATCAAGTTATTTAGGTAGGTAACATCTTTACCAATTACATCTCATGTAACTCTTAGTAATTATGGAATATTGACATCATATGCCATAGCATGTTGAATTCCATCTAATGCCTTAGGCCCAAAACCATTTTGATAGCCTAATTAAGTCTAACCAATTTTAAAACATATGAGTAGCACTATTACTCATCCTACTTAGCTAGGAATGTTTAAAGCATATTACTTTGGCAATACCTACTTTAATACAATCTTAGTTTTGATAGGTGTTCAAAACGTGGATGGCATTTAGACTTAAATTATTAATGAGGGTTCAACTAAATTATTATCATGTCTTGCATTACATATCATTATATTTTAGCATCCTATATGCATATATATAATTTATCACATAAGCATCATATACCAAATGACAAAATATGTAAACGTGACATAGCATGGCCAAACTAAATATGATCTTCAAGAGACCAAATGAAGATCATAAAGGCAACCCTAGGTGAAAAACCTATCTATTACAACACTTGCAATATTACATATCTTCAAAACTTGAGCTTGTGCTTCCATCACCATGGAACCATCTTCTCCTTGGTATGAATCTCCATCACAAACATTGTAGCTTGAATCTTCATATATTACAATAAAAGAAAATCTAACTACTAGTAAAATAAATTACAACAAAATAAACGACACGCAGGCCGTATTTACCCAAAATAAAGATATGAATAAACCAACCACATAGGTCATAAGGCCATGCTATGCACCATGCCAAGACATCAAACAAACATAACATATTCATCACCAACATGTTAAATAGAAACAAATATATTGACATTCTTAATGTCGCGGTAACGAACTATAGGGCGCGAACATACGGCGGTCCCGCTAGCCGGTTAGCGGGCGGGGCTCTCGCTGGCCGGTCAGCGGGCGGGGTTCCGAAGGGGCAGCGCCCTGGGCGGGGTCGAGGGGCAGCACCCCTCGAAGCCAAACAGAAACGTTAATCTCATTAACATTTTTCTTTGGCGAAACCCTAAAACAGAACCGTTAATCTCATTAACCTTCTTACTGTTTTATTTCGAATATGTACAACCCATTACAGAATCATTACCAAATGTTTATATCACATATAAACTTAATCGTTTTCATCATATGAAAATCATTTTAATCAACCAATCATATATACGTGATCATCTCATGAAAACGAAATTAAAAACACCAATCCTTTCTCATCATATGAAAAACGAATTAGGGTTTTACAGAAACGAAACCAAAAACCAATCCTTTCTCATCATATGAAAAACGAATTAGAGTTTTATAGTTAACATGCCATACGTAAACAATATATATCACCATAATCATATCAACATGGCATTTTCGACTTAAACGAAAACAACAAGTGGCTCTGATACCACTGTTAGAAAATCATAGAGATCACTGCAAACAAAAACACGCAGCGGAAAAATATTTGATCTCTGATTTCCCACCAGGATCCATGCTGTTCGTTTAATTCGACAAAAGTGTTCAAAGAACTAACCTGTTGATGATTCGAAATCACAGTTTGGAAGAGATGCCTCGATCGCGAAACACCCTCTATCGCGTATCCACACGAATGCTACCGTTTGGAGTGCTAGCTCTCTGCAACGGCGAAGGCTGGAAAAACGTTTTCTCTAAAAACGTATTAGAGTTACCTTTTTCATTCCTCTTTGTTTTTATTGTTATCTCTCAGAAGACTTAACGTCTGGAGTGAATATAATCACTCCAGAATCCAATTCAAAATTGGATACGGAAAGTCAAATTCAGAATCCAAGTCTAATTAGGATTCTGAATACATTATCTAATAATATATATAATTGGATAAGGTAAGTCAATTTCAGAATCCAAATCTAATTAGGATTCTGAATATATTATCTAATAATATATATATATAAATGAAAATAATAATAATAATAAATATTAATATCTAATATTAATATTATTAATATTATATCCAGCCCAAAACGCATTCTTGTGTGTGACCCGATAGGCCCATATTAATTGGCAGTCAATTTAATCTCTATTAAATCAACAAGTCATAATTGGTCTCTAGCAAGGCGTTACAACTACCCAATTAATATAAGGAATGTCCAATTTGCCTAATAATAGTATATGCATTAATCCCTTTGTCACACGATATCTAGCTTGAACATAAGTCATGGTCAACGTCATACTTATATTGTCCAAACTTATGATTACTCGATCTCCAAGTAGACTGATAAAAACAAATGAAATTGATCACACTATCAATTCATTTGAGCACGGCCATGCATTTCACAGTCTCACTTATCGAGGGGCCCAAAAGATATCTCTCTCAAAGAGAGGGACAAATTCTATCTTGATTGTTCATTATCCTCTACATAATTTCTATCATATATGAACATAACCTTTATTACTATCCAGTTACGGATAATGTTTGATCATGTCAAAATATAATAGTCCTTATATTGGAAACTATGACAATCTCAAGTCAAAGAATTAATACATAACTATCATGAGATTTACTTATGACACTAACCCATGTAGTAATCTCATGATGGGTCTATCCAATACATTGTTCTCTAACAAGTATCTATGAAATTGATTTGTATCACTATACACAACCATCTAATGATTATCAAATCAATGTTCATACTGGTTAAGAATTATTTTTTTTTATCTCTATAACAATAATAAACCAGGGACAAATATCAAAATTGTGTAACATGCAAACAAACAATAATGATAATAAAACCTCATTTATTAATAATGAATGTATAACATAAAGATCCAAATAAATGGCCTAGGGCACATACACTAACAACTATGTAAACTTAAAAATTAAGAGTTGGAAGTTCTTAATAGTGCCCATATCCGACCCCAGAAGAATATTCTAGAGATTAATCGAGTCGCAACGACGTGTAACGGTTTTTCTAAGAAATGTCCCGTTAAAGAAAACGAAGACATTTTGACTAGGGGCATTTTGGTCATTATCAATTAAAGTTATACATGAATTTAAAGTAGGAAATAAAAAAATGAGTATGTAGAGGATGACGAGGGGTGATATATGAAACGATCGTCAGTAGAAACGGAGCTGAAAGAAAACCCGAGCAAGGAAAGGACCTAAAGGGAATTTTGTAAAAAGTTGAGGGCTTATCGGTAATTTTTCAAAATGACTTGAAAACCTAAAATAGACCTTATAAATAGAAAGTAGAGGTCAAGAGGATCAAAACTATATGTAGTATGACTCGTGGAACTGTACGGTTTAAAAGATATGATCGATTAATCGCCGGAACGTAATGTGGGCCCGGTTTCGTGTCGGGACCGTATGGGTAACACGGGACAACTTTAGGATATCCTATGGGAAGAGGGACAATTAGAAAGAAGTAATGGGAAAGAAAACTATAAAAAATCTCTTGTTGACCAATCAAAAGTAACCATTTAGCATGAGTATTAAATGAAGAAAGAGAAAGGTGGACAAGTGGTCTTAAAGGATTTATCCAACACATAAGGTGATCATCATTTCCCTTATATATATATTATGAAATGAAGAACCAATTTCTCTCTTTTCCACTTACAAATTTCGGCCACAATAGGAAATACCAAAGGACTTCCAAGTTTTTTTCCAAGTTTGATTTTCAAGGTAAGTTTTAAGGTTTTCAAGTATGTAGACTTTAATTTTAGTATCAATTTTAGGTATTTATATATTTATTGGGAGATTTGAGATTAGAGTCTTTATGTGGAATTGAAAAAAATTTAAGCAAGTGATGAGATTAATTGATTAAATGGAAAAATCAAGATGTATAAAGTTTAATAAGGTTGGATTAGGGTTTTGGTTGAAAAGAAATGGAGGATAACTTATTATTTTAAATTTCTAAAGTTTATGTTGTATCTTGAATTTATTGAAGGAGAAATAAAGAATTAAGGAAGGAGAAGAAGGAAAAGCTAAGAGGAATTAAAGAAATAAGGTTTGGTACTTTACCTTTGAATAATTAATTTTGGGTTGTTTAAATTTAATTGAAACCACATGTTTTGAGAAAATTTGGCAAGTTGATTTGGTAAGTTGTTTTGGACTTTAATTAGTTTGATTTGAGTTAAAATGCAAAGGTTATCAAAGGGAAGTGTTTGAATCTTCACTTTACTATTAAAGAAGGCTTCATATTGATTTGCAAAAGAAAAATAAACTATCCTATGTATTTCATATGTTTGGCCTGAAATGGTCCCAAAAAGACAGCTTTCTGGATCTTTTTGTGGCAATTATTTGAGGTAGCTAATGAATGAATTTTTCAACAAAATTTTACGTGAAATTAGTTAACATACGAAATAAGTTTTCTGAAAAAGTTTAGCCAAAAATAAGATCATTTACTTGGTCAAATGCATGACTGAAGTGGACTAAAATTTTGACGAAAACCCAGATTTTACTATTCATTTGGTCATGCCATTTTGCGTTGCCGATTTTTCATGCCTCGATACTATTCATTTGGTCAATTTGTGATCTTTTGAGGAATGCTTTGAAATGTTTAATATGTTTATTGTGGATATTAAATATGTGAAAAAGGGGAATGGTTTGACTAAAGAATGTGTTGCGCGGCATAAATGGCAAAGTGCGATGGGAATTAAAATGATTTCTCGAATCATTCTAAAATGAAGTTTGAGACTTAAAGTGAATTATTTTAACCTTTTTGCTCTACTGGATAGTGGGAGTGATAGATAAGGGTATGATGCACTATACTAACTTATGCAATACTGCCACTTATTGTGTTTGATACGCCCCGGCGGTTACCTTCGGGTATAGGCCGTGGAGCGGAGATGTTGTGAAATTGGGATTGGAACACCCCAGCGGTTACCTTCGGGTATAGGCCGTGGAGCGGAGATGTTGTGAAATTGTGATTGGAATGCTCCGGCAGTTACCTACGGGTATAGGCCATAGAGCGGAATTGGTTACAACCAGGATGGTGAGGGCCATTCCTGTGATCTGATATCGGTGGTGAGGGCCACCTATGTTACAGTGGTGAGGGTCACTGCCTTATCACTATGGTTCCCTATATACCAGTAGAGCTAAAGCCAGAGCCTGATCCAAAGTCTTGTTTCTTTTAAACCATGTAATGCAAAATGAGTTTGAGTTATGGTTTTTACATTTGTTGGAAGCATATTTACACTGAATGTACAGAAACTTCCATTGGGTTAAGGTTGGTTGATTTATGATTTAATTATTTAATTTTGTTTCAAAGGCTTTCATGTTTTACTTATATTTTCATTGGTAAAGTACCCATTGAGCGACAACGCTCAGCGAGTTAAGTTTTCCTTGACTCGTAGGTTCGGAGCAGTAGATAAATCTTGGGGAAGCAACGACCAGACCACAGCAAATCTCAGGGGTAGATCTTTTAGTTCCATTATGAGTTAGTTAGTTGTGGCATGTATATGAATAAATATAAAAGAGAATTTCTATGTTATAATTGTATGTTAGTAGTGTGTAATAATCATAAACCTTTACTTTATGTTGTATTAGAAGTGTGAACTCTTCTTGCAGATTTGTAGTTGAGGGTATAAGATGAATTCATTGGGAGTGTATTAAATTTGATAGTATTCACATTGGTCTGTGTAAAGTGTTTTCAAAAATCAGAAAAACAAGTTTTGTCGACACTTGGGATCCAAATTTCTAGGCAAAACTATGGCAAAATTTCTGTAAAAATCGAAACTAAAATTTGACGAAGTAAATTGGTAGCAACGTTAGGATAGTGTGGCACCTCTACTTGGCTTACACATGTAGGTTGGGAAGGGGTGTTACACTAAAACATAGTTTGAAATGGATGCATCCCTGACTCTGCTGCTTGGAGTCTCCACCACTCATGTTCTCAACATCTTGAAGATAAAATCCATAAATACAAAACTTTCTGTCATTCTAATGCAAGACTTGAACGAGCGTCAAAAAGGAGTCAATGAGAATACTTTTGCTGATCACCTCGGTCTGTGAGTCAATGAAACCACTGTAAGTATTATTCATGCATATCATGCATACATGAGCATATCACATTGCATTTTCTTGTATTGTATTGTCTATTCTTTATTAAAGTGAACAGCAAACACCATGTGAAGTAAACAATCAAAAGAAGATATGAAATCAGGGGAGCATGGAAAGCCCATTGCTTGAGAAAGTTCTAGTAATCTTGCAAAGAGAAGAAATATGTGCTTGTGCAAATAACTAGACAATAAAAACATCAATCAAAGCTTGCATGGAAAAAATCTTTGGTTTGGGCCTACACAGGGGGCAAAGTTTCTCCTTTCCAATTTTTTGAGTTTCTATACCAAACATTTTCAAACTCACTCGCAAATATTTCTCCATGCAGGAGGCAAGGAGAAGATATGAGTGCCAACTAAAAATAGTTGAATTTTTGCAAAAGGAAGAACAAAAGAAAGGAACAACAAGTTAAGCCAGAATCCTCAACTGATAAAAGGTCAGTCAAATCCAATTCAATCTCGGGTCCAAGTACCCAGTCACGGGTCCAAGTACCCAAATTAAATCTAGTTAGGGTCGAGTATCCAAATCCAGTTTAAAATCGAGAATCCAAATCCAATTAGGATCGAGTATCCAAATCCAGTTCAGGATCGAGTATCCAAATCAAGTTAGGATTGAGTATCCAAATCCAGTTTAGGATCAAGAATCCAAATCCAGTTAGGATCGAGTATCCAAATCCAGTTCAGGATCGAGTATCCAAATCAAGTTAAGATTGAGTATCCAAATTCAGTTTAGGATTGAGTATCCAAATTCAGTTAAGATCGAGTGTCCAAATCCAGTTTAGGATCGAGTATCCAAATCATGTTAGGATCGAGTATCCAAATCCAATTTAGGATCGAGTATCCAAATCAAGTTAGGATCGAGTATTCAAACCCAGTTTAGGATAGAGTATCCAAATCCAGTTTAGGATCGAGCATCCAAATCAAGTTAGGATCGAGTATCCAAACCCAGTTCAGGATTGAGTATCCAAATCAAGTTAGGATTGAGTATCCAAATCCAGTTTAGGATTGAGTATCCGAATCCAGTTTAGGATTGAGTATCGCGATCGCACCTTCTTAAATCTGCGACCGCACCTTGTACACTCTGCTCAAAAATTTATAACCGTTGGCTGTGTGACAGGTCGCAACTCTTAACTTTCAACAGTCATAAACGGCTATTTTCTTAATTCCATTTATTTAAGAGTATGTTACAACAATTTATCTGATATTTTGCTTATTAAAACACACAAACTTCCCTCTGAAACCCTAAAAACTTCTCAAAATCATCTGTTTCTCAATCACCCTCTGTTTTCCAGTTCTTTCTGTTCTGATGGCTCCCAAAAGGAAAACCACTTCCAAAATAAAAGGTCAAGCCAAGAGAGTTCCAGGAATCACTATTAGAGAACCCATAGTTGATCCTCCATCTCCTCCACAGTCTAGAAGAGGTGAGAAAATTCACAAACCTCACCACCAAACTTCTAAGGAAGATTTTAGGTATGCTATGCTGAAGAGAAAGAAGGTTGAAGGCACCAAATCTCCTTTTGGTGGGATGCTTTCTGCCTTGGACATCAAGGGCGAAATTGAGAGATTGCTGGATGTCCTTGGATGGAGAAAATTTGTCTTTCCAGAAGAGGTAGGCTATTCTAGTCTGAGTAAGGAGTTTCTGATGTCTCTCCAAATAGAGAAGAGTGCAAACTCTGCACTAGGGTGGTATGGGGTTAGGTTTAAACTCTTTGATCACTACCAATCCTTAACCCTAGAAGATTTTGACAGCATTTGGAACTTCCCTGCTGATGGTATAACTTCCTACAATGACCAAATCTTCTCAAACCAAACCCTTTCTGATTTCTGGCAAGAAATTTCTATTGAAACTTCTTTTGAAAAAGAATCTAAAGCCAGACACATCAAAACTCTCACCCATTGGATGCTCCATAGGATTATCACCTACACCATCCATCAAAGAGCAGATGGGAATGAGAAAGTAACCAAGAGAGACCTCATCTTTTTATATGCTTTCACCCACAACATCAAAATGAACACAACCAAGTTCTTGATTGACACCCTCTATCATCATGCTGTTACAAGAACTGGTACCTTTTTCCTATCCTCACAAATTACTCAAATAGCTAGGCACCTAAACCTTCTAAATGATCTAAATCTAGCTACCTTAAGAAACCCTTTCAATCTTGCCTCTAGTGCTATCACAATTGATTACTTAGAGCATGCTGGATGTGTAAGGAAGATTGAAGGATCATATGTATACTATTTTGGCAAGAAAGGAGTTATGGATAAACAAAAGAAAAGGCCAAGGTATACAATTGAGGAAGAGGGAGACTCTGTGGAAGTTGCTGTGGAATTACCTCCAAAAGCAACTTCATCAAAAGCTGCTCAAGAAACTACTTCATCCTCCACACAACTCATCCTCCAAGCTATCAAAACTCTCTCCAGGAAACTCTCTAAGTTCAAGAAAAGTGTCTCCAAGAGATTCCAGCACTTGAACAAGAGAATTGACCTTATATCTCACATGCACCATGATCTATATGACATGCAAGGCAAATTGGACTTGCCTCAATGCAACCTTGAAGATTGGGATATAAGTGATCATACCCAAAGCATTCCTGAAGAAGAAGAGTCCATTAGCACTAGCTCTGCCTCTATTGCTCCTCAAGATAAAGGAAAAGCTCCTTTAGTTGAAGAAGAGTTAGATGTAGATGATGACTCTGAATAGCTTAAACCTTTTCTATCTCTATTGTTTGCATTCTCATATGCTTGTTGCTTTACTTTCTGCCTTTGTACTTTCCTCTATCCTTAATAAACATGTTTGTTGCAAATGTTATTTGTTTTCCTCTATCCTTATTTGTTTTGACTGTTGCTTTTAACATTTTGCCTATGACAATGGGGGAGAAAATAACATAATGGAATGAAACATAGTATACACAATGGGGGAGAAAGAGAAAATAGTACAATGGGGGAGAAAGGAGAAAATGGCATAACATAATGAAATGTTTGCAACAAGATAATCTAATATTCACAATGCTCTTAACCATGATTTATGCATATGTTAAGGGGGAGCATTTTAAAACTTATCATTTTTCTTATCATTCCATTTGAATTGTCAAAGTCAAAATGGGGGAGATTGTTAGACAAATGATCTTAATTTTGATCCTTGACAACTCAAATGGATGATCTATTTAACTTGTGTTTGAAGAATCTTGTTGCAGGATTAGGTTGCTTCAAATAAAGGTGAACATAACATTTCTAGCGGTCGCACCACACCTGAAAACGACCGCTCCATGCAATTACAGGATGAAACCTTATCACAGTAGGTTTCGCGGTCAGAAGCCCGACCTCAGTCGCAACCGCTCCTAAAGAATAGCGACCGTCCCAAATCATGGATGACCGCTACTCTAGGAACTTAAATCATTACAATCACAGTAAGGTTCGCGATGACAAGAACGGCGAATGACTCGACCTCGCTTACCACTTTAGCGACCGCCCATTCAGAGTCGCGACCGCCCTACCATTCAAGAAGAAATTGCTTAAAGAGACAGTAATGTTCGCGTCCTCAGGTGCGTCCAGAAGTTTGACGCGAGAATATGAGTTCGTCCGCAAAATGCTACCTAGGGCGACCGCGAGATTCAAATTATGGCAGACATCTCTTTTGCTCTGTCAGAGAATGACACGTGACATGACCGTTGTAAACCCACTTCAATATTCAAAAAGGGCGACCACACCTTTGCTTGGCGCGACCGTCCCGACAAACACAGCATGGGCAAGAACCGGTCTGACAAACACAGCATGGGCAAGATTCCAGCTGGAGAGCACTAAAATTCGACCGTTGAAGCTTTTTCAAAAGCAGCGATCGTCCCTTGTTAAAGGACGACCGCGTGAAACCAGAGAGCGACCATCCTTGTATGAAGGGCGACCGCTAAGTGCTTCGGACAGTTTAAGTAAAGAAGGTCTAAACTGCCAAGACTTTATTCTCAATATCAATAACGGCTAGTAAGACCACATTGGCTATAAATACAATGTTTCTATGAGAAAACAAAATAGAGGATACAAGAGAAAAGATTTTCATAGCCAAGCAACAAATTTTCTTTTACTGAAACTTACATTTGAATTGTAATGAATGTTAGGTGTTAGCAGTAAAAACACCATTGTATAAGTTTGAGTGTGAGCTTGGGAAACACTTGGGTTGTGAGAGTAAGCCTTGTAAAACTCTTGTTGGGTTGTGAGAGTAATCCTTGTAAAACTCTTGTTAGGTTGTGAGAGTAAGCCACGTAAAACTCTTGTTTGGGTTGTAAGTGTGAGCCTAAGAAAAACACTTGTGAAGTTAGGTGTGAACTTGTGAAAACACCAAAGTTGGAAGTGAGCTTGTAAAAACTTCAAAGATTAGTGGAACCTTAACAAGTTGTTAAGGAAGTGGATGTAGGATTGAAGTAAAATCCGAATCACTATAAATCTTGTGTGTTCTTTCTTTCTTCCATTACTAAACCATCTCTTAATTCCGCACTTCTATTTTGTTGAGTTTTTTAATTGTCATTATTTCTTGAGGAAACCAATTCACCCCCCCCCCCTCTTGGTTGCCATCTTGGGACAACATATTTATTTTCAATGCTTGATTTATTTAATTTCAATGCTTAATTTATTTAATTTATCATGGATGGATTTTTCTTCATTATTATTATTTTCTTGTTTTAGTATTAAAAGTGTAAGAGGTATGTCTCCACTTCGTGGGTACCTCATTAGTTAAATATCATGTAATTTAAATTGCTTTTATATTTTAGACCAATGTAAAGGGCATGTTTTTACCTTTTGGTGGGTGTCCTATTAATTTATATGTGGATGATGTAAAGGACATGTTCCGTCCTCGGATGGGTATCCATTTATTTATTTTGCTTGGACATTGCTTTGATTTTAATATAACGGTGCTTTATTTCAATTATTGTGTGTAATATGGATAATATTATTATATTTAAGAATTTTATAATATTAAGACCTGTAAAGGAGGCCGGTTCCAATGAACCGGGCATTGTGGGGGTGATGGGCCATTTCACACCTTCCCCACACGTACCCAACTTTCCGAACCCATTAGGGGGTTGGGGATTCCTTAGGAATCGAGTCATCCACCCCTTTCTTTTTCCTGGCCTGTCCGGTTGGCAACTCTATTTTCTCCGAACTTAGGTCCGTGTTCTCTAAGGCCCTGAGCCTAAACAGTGTCAAAATCGCAAGAACCATTCCACCGGGAGTGGGGGCGAAAATCCCCACTCACAACCCCCATAATGTCCCATTTATTGGAACCGGCCTCCTTTTTAGGTCTAAAATTATTGAATTCATAAAATATTATAAAATCATCTATACTACATGCAAATAAACAATCATTATATTAAAATTAAAATAAGTCCAAATAAAATAATAAATAGGCACCAATCTATGGATGGAAACATGCCTTTACAAATGTCCAAAAGAAAAACAAGATAAATAAATAAAATGGGACACCCACCATAGATGGAAAAGTGTCCCTCACAATAGTCCCAACATTTTTAAAAGACAAATCAAATTACATAATAAAAATTGAGATACCCATAAAGTGGAAACATACCTCTTACAATTATTGAAACCAAAATAAATCAATAATAAAAAAAATTCAACCATTCATTATAAAATTAAACCATCCATCAAGACATATCATAAATAAATATGCATTAATAATCAATCCTACATTCAAATATCATATTAAACAATAGATGTATAAACTAGGATTTTTAATTTATGAATTAGAGTTTTAAAAAAACAAGATTAGAATTTTTACAAAATTAGGATTTTAAAAAAAAAGCTAAGGTTTTTGGTTTTTTAGAAATTGGAATTACGGTTTTTGGTTTTATAAAATAGTTTAATGGTTTTTAGTTTTAAACTTGATTACTGGATTAGGGTTTTTGGTTTTAAACTTGATTATTGGATTAGGGTTTCGGTTATTTGAACTTGGTTACTGGATTGTATAAACAAGGCTACTATATGATTGTATGATATATATTCTAGTAAATTATTACTTGGTATCTAAATGGATTGTTGTGCAAAGATGATTCTAAGGAGTTTGTATGAGTATTGTAAAATAAACCAATTTATTACCTATTAACATTTAAAAATTCCAATACTACTGTGACTCAAAGACAATATTGATAAACAAATATCTATTGTGAACCAACGACCATTGGACATGCTTCAAATAAAAAAATGATATGAAAAATAATGATTATAACCTACTAGAAGTAATTAAAACAAAGAATAAGCATATTCAATATTTAAAACCATCATCAGAGCATCTTATTGAACTTAAATGAATTAAGTTTAGAATGTACCATGGTTTGTTGGCTCCACTAAAATAATATGTTGATCCAAGCTTTTACTTGTGACAAATTGGGACTCTGGCTAAGTTAAAGCAAAGGCAGTATGCTACTGCCTTTTGGGTGTGTGAGCGGGGATTTTCGCCCCCACTCCCGGTGGAATGGTTCTTGCGACTTCGGCACTGTTTAGGCTCGAGGCCTTAGAGAACACGGACCTAAGTCCGGAGAAAATGGAGTCGCCCCCGGACGGGCCGGGAAAAAGAAAGGGGTGGATGACTCGATTACTAAGGAATCCCCAACCCCCTAATGGGTTTGAAAAGTTGGGTACGTGTGGGGAAGGTGAGAAATGGCCCAGCACCCCCACAACGCCCGGTTCATTGGAACCGGCCTCCTTTACACGTCTTAATATTATAAAATTCATAAATATAATAATATTATCCATATTACACACAATAATTAAAAGAAAGCATCAATATATTAAAATCAAAGTAATGTCCAAACAAAGTAAATAAATGGACACTCATCCAAGGATGGAAACATGTCCTTACATCACATGCCTAAATAGGACACCCACGAAAAGGTAGAAACATGCCCTTTACATAGGTCTAAAATAGAAAGGAAAATTAAATTACATGATGTTTAACTAATGAGGTATCCACCAAGTGGAAACATACCTCTTACAACTTTTGGAAGTCTAAATAAATTGATAAAAGTAAATATCCATTCATAATAAATAAAACATTCATCAAAGCTATTAACCAAAATATAAAACAAACATCCATCCATGATAAATTAAATAAATCAAGTATTAAAATTAAATAAATTAAAGCATAAGAAATAAATCAAGGTATAAATAAATATGGAATTGAATAAAACAAATAAAAGTTCAAGTATATATACTATTTCTATTTAGGGTTATTTATCTCATGTGTTAAGGCTTTGGAAATTCTAAATTTTAAGCTACTGTGACTTTTTAAGGAATTAAAATAGATTAGGGTTTTATGCTTTTTTAAAGGTTGGTAAGACATTTTGATTAAACAAATTAAGATTTGAATGGTGAAATCTTGAAACTATGGTTTTAGACACTTTGAAATACTTTTTAATTCATGATTTTAAATAGTGATTTAAGCTACTGTGTGATTTTTTGGTTTTTATGTTTTTATGTTTTTTTTATGTTTTAAAAGGATTTGGGTTCATAAAAATTAGGGTTTAAGGTTTTAAAAGGATTAGGGGTTCTCGGGTAAAAGCAATTTGATATTTTATGAAGTTTTATGAATTTAAACAAATGGATTGAAGTTTTTATAAGTAGAAAAGGTGTTTTTTAAGGCTTTTTGAATGAAATAGAACCTACTTTAAAAATTTGAAAGAAATAGAATTTTATTTTGGTTTTGTTGAAAATTATGTTCAATTAGAGTTTTAAGATTTTTAAGAAGAAAAAATAACAATTTTAAGTCCTTTTAGAAAGAAAAAAGTCACGTTTTTATTGTTTTTTATTATGGAAAAATTAAATTACAACTATAAGATTTTTGATTTAAAAAACTTAAAATTTATGGATTTGCTACTGTGAAACATAAATTAAAAGAATTTAGCATACCTTCTTTTGTTGATTCTCCAAAAAATAACTCTTCTTGGATGAACTAGCTCCAAAGACAAGCCTTGGTTGCCTTTGAATTGCTTAATACGTGCTACTGCTGCTTTAAAGATCAATTGAATTGTGTTTCCCTTTTCCTTCCTTGATTTGGTTTCAAAAAAAATCAAGTTACTGTGAAAGTTTTTCCCCCTTTGATTTGGTTTAATTAGTCCTTATTTATAGTGGTTTTTAGGTTGTTTATTCCTAATTCCCCATGGCAATTAATATTAATAAAAAAAAGAAATTAAAACCTAACTGAATTAGGTTTCAAAAAAATTGCGTTGAAAAATTTTAAGCTGGCAAAAATTGTGGCAGCGGGCCCGTGGCGTGCCAGCGTGCCAGCCTGCAGGAATTTCCTGCGAGCGAAATAACTTCGCCCGCAGCCGACCGCTGGAAATTCCTGCGGGAAATCATTTCGCGCGACCACTTTTCGCTGCCGATTTTTTTTTCGACTCCGATTTTTATTTTTATTTTTATTTTTTGATTTTTAATTGTTCATTTTCATTTTTTATTAATAAAAATTAGATACTAAGATAAAAATTATTTAATTAAAATTATTTTGGACCAATTAAACAACAAAAATCATTTTGAACTAAATAAAGCATATTGGATCGGATTGGGTCAAAAATTAAGGGTCTACAGTTTGCCCCCTGCTTGAATTATCTGAAACCTTAGTGAAAGAGAGTAAAAAGCAAAAATATTTAATTTTTTGAGATGGCGACTTGTTTTGGGTTTTGGACCCGAGCTAAGTTCTGGACTTAGACAAGATTCTAGGTTTTGAACCTAAGGGAAATTTAGGTTCTAGACCTGGTTTGAGTTCTGGACTCCAGAAAGATTCTAGGTTCTAGACCTAAGGGTAATCTGGGTTCTGGACTCGAGCTAAGTTATGGACTTAGAAAATTCTAGGTTCTGGACCTAAGAGTAATTTGGGTTCTAGACCCGAGCTAAGTTCTGGACTTAGAAAAAATCTAGGTTCTAGACCTAAGAGTAATTTGGGTTATGGACCCGGTTCGAGTTCTGGACTCAGGAAAGATTCTAGGTTCTAGACCTAAGGGTAATCTGGGTTCTGGACCCGAGCTAAGTTCTGGACTTAGAAAATTCTAGGTTCTAGACCTAAGGGTAATCTAGGTTCTGGACTCGAGCTAAGTTCTGGACTTAGAAAATTCTAGGTTCTGGACCTAAGAGTAATTTGGGTTCTGGACCCGAGCTAAGTTCTGGACTTAGAAAAAATCTAGGTTCTGGACCCGAGCTAAGTTCTGGACTTAGAAAAAATCTAGGTTCTGGACCTAAGAGTAATTTCGGTTCTGGACCCGGTTCGAGTTCTGGACTCAGGAAAGATTCTAGGTTCTAGACCTAAGGGTAATCTGGGTTCTGGACCTGAGCTAAGTTCTGGACTTAGAAAATTATAGGTTATGGACCTAAGAGTAATTTGGGTTCTGAACCAGAGCTAAGTTCTGGACTTAGAAAAAATCTTGGTTCTGGACCTAAGAGTAATTTGGGTTCTGGACCCGGTTCGAGTTCTGGACTCAAGGATGATTCTAGGTTCTGGACCTAAGGAAAATTTGAGTTTTAGACTCGGTTCGAGTTCTGGACTCAAGGATGATTCTATGTTCTGGACCTAAAGAAAATTTGGGTTCTAGACCCGAGCTAAATAGTTTAGCTAATTTTTTTTTAGGCATATGTCTTCCTATTGCCCCCTGGGTGTAAAAATACTCGCAATTATTTGAATGATTAAAGTGAATAATTGAATTTTCTGTTTATTTACTGTGTAGTTACTGTTCATGTAATATTTACTATACATAAGAGTAAATTTACTATTTGCAAATAGTATCAAATAGTATATACTATTGAAAAAAAAAGCGATTTTACTATTTACCAATAGTAATACTATTCATGAATAGTAACATTTACTATTTATAAATAGTAATACTATTCAGAAATAGTAACATTTACTATTCATCAATAGTAATACTATTCATAAATAGTGATATTTATTATTCAATGGTAATACTATTTATAAATAGTGATATTTACTATTCATCAATAGTAATACTATGCATAAATAGTAAAAATTCACTATTTATGCATAGTTTTGAGTTTGTTTTCATCTGCTTGCAGTTCCTCTATAAAAGGCCATCAATTCTCCATAAAATTTCAAAATTCCAATTTCAATTTTGTAATCCTTTCAAATTTCTTTCAATTTCAACACATATTTTTCAAGAACAATGCATGCTTCGAGGTCGCGGACTCATTCTAATACCGAATTATTGGAGTTTATTCGGCATTATGAAGAAGAAAATCTAGATATACTGGCCGGGATGCCGCTTCATCGCAGTTCCAATCAAAAGAGCGAGATAATGATTATTTATTTATTTATTTATTATTTAATTTTTTTATTTTTTTATTATTATTATTAATTTTTTATGAAAAATAAATTAATTTAAATAGATTGAATAACGCGTACTTACCTGGTATTAACTTACCTGGGTTTGTGTTAGCATGATCGTTGTGTCGTTCGGGCCAGAGGGTGTATTTACAAAGCTCGACAATGGTATGATGTAGTACCTTCTCGGATAAGGCGGATTATCCGAGATTGCGGCTTTGAGCAGTTTGTCTTACAATTGCCGTTCGAAGAATATCAAATAGACCGAAGCGTGGTCTAGGTGCTGGCAGAGCGATGGCTGGATACAACTCATACTTTTCACTTGCCATTGGGGAGATGACAATTCGTCCTGTCGATTTCACTGCCATAACCGGCCTTCGATATGATGGTGCTCCTGTTCCTCTAACCATTGAAATTTTAACATTTGAAGAAATTCGGGAATTAATTGGTATGGAACCATCATATAAAGGTCCTCATAGGATAAAAATCGAGCTGATTCATAGTTATTGGATGAACTACGAAGGTCGGATTGGCAGAAACAGGGCCGAACAGTATGCCCGAGGATTTTTGTTATATCTGCTCGGATCGACCATCTTTGGTAGCACTGAATCATCCATTCACTTATCAGTGTTGAATGCCCTTTCTTATCTCAGAATGGTGCCATCTTCTGGCTGGGGTGAAGCTGGTCTCGCATGTCTTTATCATGGCCTTGATAAGCTTTGTCGAAACAAGAATTCTTTTGTCGGCTTGATGGCGGTTGTCGAGGTATTTATTTTTCTTCCACCAATGTCTTTTCCCTTTTTCTTCTTGTGATCTTTGTTGTTATTGCAGATATGGGCATATGAACACAACCTCGTGAGAGTACCCGGCATTTCCCAAGAGAGAATAGGGTATCTGAGATTAAATTTCTGGTTGTCCGATCGTGTGAACGTTCCCGGCACTCATCATGTGCATACTCATCGCTTTGTGTTGAGCCGCTTAACCTGGGATCAGGTAAAATAACATTAGTATGTTTTAAATATTTTGCAAAAAGTTTTACTTACCTTATGTTATCCTGCAGGTGAATTTGGCCTGGTGGAATCCAGAAAAGCGAGCAAACTGGTCTCCTTTGATGAGGGCTGCACTATTTTTCCAACATTCTCGGCGAATTATTGCTGGCCCAGTGTCTAGTGGCTAGTTTCTCAGGGAGAGAGTCTACGAATAGCTCTGCCCAGAGCAGCGGAGGTTCCCAATGCAAATCCCAGAATACACTTTAAATATTATGTCGATGCCGAAGGAAGCTTGGTGGTCGGCCCGGTATGGTCATAATGCCGAGTCATTTCTCCATTTACCGGGTCCATTTTATGCCCGTTTTATTCAAATAAGACTCTTGCACTTCGATGTGTCTCATGTCGGTGTGTGGGAGATTTCCGATGGAAATGAGGGTAGAGATGAGGAGGAACATGTAGGAGAGTCTATTCCATATCTCGGGACCAATACTTCTCAGGTAAAACTCTTACCACTTTTCCATTGCAACTGCTCTTTCTTTCTTTGATTCTTTAATGATCATTGCAGGTTGTCGGCTCGTTTGATCATGAGGCTGGACCATCTTATCCGCAAGGCATTGACATGAATTACCTGGTATGTTTCTTATTTCGCAATAGTTTATGCTATATGTATGCATGATTATGTATGTTCTTACCTTTTTCCTTCTTGGCTCACAGCGGATGCTCGAAGAACAAAACAAGAAGCTTCAAGAAGAGTTGGCTGCAAGTCGTCAGCAGGCTTCTCATTTTGAAAGTTTATATCATCAATCCGAACAAAATTTTCGAGACTTCCGATTTCAAGGAATAAGGGATCTCGGTGCTTCTTCATCGAGAGGCCCCTAGGCTGATGACCATGAGATCCTTTCATCTGCTTCTGATGAGGACCAGGACAAATCAGAACTCCAAGGCAATAGGGATTTTAGTGCTTCTGCTTCGGATGATCCCGGGATGAGTAATTTGCCCTCTCCTCCAACAGGCAATGACTTTTTCAAGTCTTTATTTGATGACCTACCACCACCCTCTTAGTGATATGTAAATATTGAAACAATTGTAAAACATTGTACAATAATGAAAAATATACAATTTTCCTCTTTACTATAATTTTTTTTTCGTTACTGCCATTTTTTTTCTCTTTTTTTTTTCGTTACTGCCATTTTTTTATTTTATTTTTTATATATAATACATCATAACACTTCTTTTGTTAAACCAAATCCAAAATGGAAAAAGAAATTGTGACCATTTCCTTTCCTTGTGCCATATGGTCTTATCCTTTTCCATCATCTTTTCCATTTCACTTTTGGAAAAGGTTTCTCTTCTTCTATATAAATCACCTTGCATGCCATAATTCAATTCATAAGCCAAGAATCTCTCTTTCAAAGTGAATACTCTCTCTTTAGCAAATTTGGTTCCCCTTTATTCATCAACCATGACCGAGCACCATTTAAAGGAAATAAAAATTCTATTTAAGAATATGGATGCCAACCATTAGAAGCAAATTTCATGGTCAAAGCTTGATGTATTAAATTGCTTTCAAAATGTCAAATTGGACCACTCCTTTTTACATGCCGCGGCTTCCTTGTAGAATATGGATTCCAGGGTGTTTAAAATTAATGGCTTTGAAATGTGTCCCTTGATTGAAGAATTTGAGGCCATCCTTGGACATCCCAATAATCAGCAAATGGCGTTACCCACATTGATTTCCAGAACTCAATAGAAGATGCAGACGTTATTTCAAATTCCAAAACCCGAGGTTCTTCGATTGATGAGAGGTGAAAAAATTCTACTTGCTCCTTTGATTGACTTTTGTTTTTCTCATTTGGCTCCTACTAAGGCCTGGGGACGCATGCTTTGTCTTTGCTTGCTTGGCCAATTCTTACTTGTTTCTTCTGACGGCGATATTGTTTTACTAGTTTTTGTCATAGAATTATATCTTATTTATTATGATGATCATTGTTTTATTTAGGTATTTTTGTAGTTTTAATATGTTTATTTAGTGTTTTTATTAATGTTGGTAGTTTTAGTTTATTTCAGTGTTTTTGTTATTTTTGTCCTAGTTTTTAGTGTGATGTTTATGTGTTATTGGTTAATGTTTATTTGATTCTTGTTTAAAGTTTGTTTAAGTGTTTATTTTAGGTTAATAAGCAAACATAATCTTAAGGGCAAAAACAAACACAAGAGAGAAGGAAAAAGCAAGGAACCAAGTGAGGAAGAAAAATTGGACAGTAGCTGACACATGCAGAGGACACAGCCAAGCTTGTGGCCGTGTCCCATACCAAGCTAAGAAGAAGTCCACAACCACAGAAGGAGACACATGCAAGGGACACGGCCAAGCTTGTGGCCGTGTCCCTCCAAAAAAGCTCAGACATGGCCAAGCACACCAAAGCTTGGCCGTGTCACACACCCAGCTCCAAAGAAAAGAAAGAAAGAAAGAAAGGAAGAGTATTCAAGAGACATGGCCAAGCCAACCATGGCTTGGCCGTGTCACCTCATGGAAAACAAGAAAATATCACATGAGACACAGCCAAGCCACTCTTGGCTTGGCCGTGTCACCTCCTTGAAGAACAAAGAAAAGAAAGAAAGAAAAAAAAAGCCACAGTGAGGGACACGGCCAACTGGCTTGGCCGTGTCCCATGGAAATTAATGTCACCTAAAGGAAAGCAAGGAAAAGGCCAAGAGACATGGCCAAGCTCACCCAAGCTTGGCCGTGTCACCTTAAATTCTATATATTCTTTCGCACAACAAAGAAAAAGAGCAGACGGCTAGGGTTTGGGGTTTGAGAAAAGAAAAGAGAAGGAGGGAGAAAAACACCAATTGGGATGAGGAGAGAGTGACACTCTCCTTGTCCCTTCATCTTCATCCTCCATCTTCATCTTCTCCATCTTCCATTGACAAGCTTCAATTTGGTTCTTTGGGATCAAGTGGGTTGACAAGCTCTCAAAGGTTGAAGAAGCTTCATTGAAAGGTTTGGTGACTTGAGAAAGCTCCATTCCATCTACCAAAGGCAAGATCCATTCCAAGGTTTGGAGACTTGAGAAAGCTCCATTCCACATTGCAAAAGGGGAATCAACCATTGAAGAGGGCTTGAGTTCTTCATCAAACATCAAAGTGGAGCTAGGAGGAAGACTAGCAATTCTACTCTTGGCATCTTCACAAGGGGTTTCTCTATTCTCTCTTTTAATTCATTTCAATATTGTTTTTGTTATATTAAGAGAACTGATATTGCAATGAACAATTTGTATTTCACTTATTAAGAGAATTGAGTTGAATGAATGTTTTAAATTGTTGATGTTTAACTAAATACCCATACCTATGGTTTGTAGTATATTTGATTGAATGCTTTGATTTGATATTTCCATTATGCATCTTGTGTTGGTTGTTTTAATTGGATTGCATTCTAGGTTGATAGATTAGCTACCTATTGATCTCTAGATATTGAATGAAGGATCGAGAGGTGAAATTCGATATCGGAATTATGCAATCGACTACCCTATGAATGAATTAGAAATATAAGTTCTAGGGTTTCATTAATTTGCAAATGTAAAATAATTGGTTATTGCTATTTCATGAATGTGAGAACTAATGAATTGGTAATTGACTAATTAACCTTAAGGAAAAAATTAATTACAAGGTTAAGTTAATGGATAATTGAGAATTGAGCTTTTATTGAATGGACCTATATCCCTAGGCACTTTCCCAAGAATCAATTTGATCTTGTACACTCATCACACACTTCAACCCTACGCACGTTAATTTCAGGTTTAAATTGTTATTTTGCATTCCAAACAATAAACTTTCACTTTTAATTTAATTGCTTTAATCAAGCTATTACGAACCACACCTTGTTGGGGAAACGACCTTGGAGCGATCACCATTGCTACAGCTACCTCGTATACTTGCGAGTGACACTTTGTAGTAGTACTTAATTCGAGCGCAACAGATATTGACCCACGAGTATTGGATATCATGGATCAAATGGAAGGAGGCTTGTCGCTGGTACTTGTGATCTTAGCCGAGACCTTAGTTGGATTAGACCGATTTAAATCAGGAATGTCAAAGAGACTGACTGGGAGCCCGTTGCTGCTTCAGGTAATTACCTAAACTGCCCTTCCGGGTTTTCAATTTAGGTTTTTTTATTGTTGCTCTAATTTTTGCCTAGTCCGCCGATGTGGATTTTCGGAACTAGCGAGCTGTCCTAATTTTTGCCTAAGTTGCCCTTGCGGGTTTTCAACTTAGCGGACCATTTTTTTTTTATTCTTTCTTCTCAGATTTGGCTTCAGGAGCGTCTTTGTTTGCTTGATACTCCCTCCATGGATTTTGCCAGATACCTGCCACGTCATCATTCTGCTAGGAAGCTACTCCAACCAGCTTCTTCACATGCTGACTGGGTTGACTGGATCCATTCACGCTCCGAAGTCAATATCCGCTGGTTGGTACCTTGGTGGAAGATTTCTCATATTACCATGAGGACATACTTGATGTACATTCCCCTTGCTGCTCTTCGTCAAGGTACATGCTATGATCCTCGCCGACTTAGGCGTCAGTATGGAGCGGAGCCTCATGATTCTGACTTTGTTCCTGACTTAGACATGCCTTGCTTGACTGAAGCCTACTTGGACCGGCTGAGGCAAAGCTGGCCTGCATGTTACACTTATCGTCTGCCATAGATTTTACATTTGTCAATTCATAAAGTGTTTTGTTAGAATGAAAAATAACTAAAATAATAAAAGATGCTTCTTTTCCATTGATAATTTGTCATCACCTTTTGCAATTATGATTATTTATTTCATCTGTATCTGGTCAAATACTTATAACAGTGCACATAGAACAAATTTAATCATTAATTCTGTTTTATTAAATTGGGGAACAACCAAACATAAAGCCAGCATACACAAGATTACTCCTGTTGACAATTAGTCCTTTCAGGTTTTCTAATTGACGATTTTCTCTCATTAGCCCTAATTGTTGCCTAGCCCGCCCTTTCGGGTTTTCGAAACTAGCGGACTGCTCTAATTTTTACCTAGGCTGCCCTTTTTGGGTTTTCAACCTAGCGAGCTCTTTTTTTTTAATACAAAAAACATCTTCAACCTGTCAATGTTTACTGGCTCACTAAATTCATTCCCATCCATGTCTGATAACTTCACTGCACCTTTGCTTATGACTTGTTTCACGACATATGGTCCTTCCCAGCTGGGTCTGAACTTCCCTCTTGGATCAGATACATTAGGCCTACATTGCTTCAATACCAAATCCCCAACTTTGAATCTTTGAATTTTGACCCTTCTATTGTAGGCCCGAGCTATCTTCTTTTGATACAGTTGGTGATGATACAGTGCCTTTAGCCTTCTCTCTTCTAATAAAGCTAACTGAGTGTATCTGCTTGCTACCCATTCTATTTCAGGCAGCTCCGCTTCCAAGACTACTCTCAATGACTTGATCTCAATCTCAATTGGCAATACTGCTTCCATCCAATAAACCAAAGAGAATGGTGTCATTCCAGTAGGTGTTCGCACACTCGTCCTATGTCCCCATAAAGCAAAGGGAAGCATCTCTGACCAATCCCTGTAAGTCTTGGTCATTTTGGATAGAATTTGGTTAATTGTCTTATTTTTTGCTTCCACTGCCCCGTTAGCCTTTGGTCTATAAGGAGAGGATCTATGATGATGGATGTGGTACTTGGAGAATAAATCTTTAACTGCCCCTTGAAACTGTACCCCGTTGTCTGATATCACACTGTGCGGGACCCCATATCTGCAGATGAGATTCTTTTCGATAAACCTAGCCATTTGACTTGCACCCAGCTTGTTGAAGGATTCGGCTTCGACCCATTTCGAAAAATAATCAACTGCTACCATAATAAAACGGTGTCCGTTTGAAGCTGTCAGATGTATCTCTCCTATTTTGTCGATACCCCAGGTGGCAAAGGGCCAGGGTGAAGACATTGATTGCAGTTCTTCAGGAGGCATATGATTCAAGTTACCGTACATCTGACATTGTTGGCACTTCTTGACAAACTCAATACAGTCTCTCTCCATGGTCAACCAATAGTAACCTTGTCGAACAATCTTCTTAACTAGGGCCAAACCACTCATGTGCGGACCGCAACTTCCCGCATGTATTTTTGACATGATGCGCTCCACTTTGGGTTTTCTTAAACATCTCAAATGCACCCCATCGGGCCATCTTCGATATAACTCCCCATGGATTGTGGTGTATTGCAATGACCACCGCCATACTGCCCTTCTCTCCCGGTGGGTATTCTTTTTCCTCCAAAAATCTCCTTATGGTATCATACCATGCATCATGGTCTGTATCAATTTCCATGATTGTTTCATATTCATAACAAGGAGTTGATGAACTAGTCAAGACTAGAGGCTTAAGGAATAAGCTAACATGATTTTCCCATACCGAAGCCAATGTGGCTAGGGCATCAGCCATCTGATCTTCTTCTCTTGACAAGTGTATAAACCTACACTCCTTAAAATTCTTCTTTATCATGGTCAGGTAATGATGGTATGGTTTCAATTTTTCTTCTTTCAACTCCCACTCTCCATTTACTTGGGATACTACTAACAATGAATCACCATAAACTTCCACCTTATCTACCTTCATAATCATTAGGGTTTCCAAACCGAAAATACAAGCCTCGTACTCCACCATATTATTGGTCGCCCTAAATTTCAACTTTTTGGCTAAAGGGATGAGTTCCCCTTCGGGCGATTCTAGTATAACTCCCAAACCTGCTCCTTTCCTGTTTGCTGCTCCATCAAAATACATTTTTCACCCTTGTATTTCAATTGCTTCTAAATGTTCATCTGGAAATTCCAAGATTACCTCTTCACTTTCTGGTAATGGTTGTTGAGCCAGAAATTCTGCCACCGCTCTACCTTTGATTGTTTTTCTGGTTACATACTCGATCTCAAATTCTTCCAATATTATCAACCATCGACCATATTTCCCAATTAAGGAGGGTGTCTCCCTTAAGTATTTCATTGGATCCAACCTGGAAATTGCTTGCACACTATATGATTGAAAGTAATGCCGCAACTTCTTAGAAGACCAAACCACGGCTATACATGTTTTTTCAATAATACTATACTTAATTTCATAAGGTAGGAGCTTTCTACTTAAGTAGTAAACGGCATGCTCAATCCCCAACTCATTTGCTTGGGCTAGCATGGCTCCTATCGATTCTTCTTCTACTGCTAAGTATAGTAATAGAGGTTTGCCGGGTTTAGGTGGTTTCAAAACAGGTGGATTCAACAAATACTCTTTTATTCGATCAAAGCCCTTTTGATATTCTTCGCTCCATACAACCGGCTGATTCTTCCTAAGCAACTTAAAGATAGGCTTACAGATTATTGTGAGCTTTGCTATAAATCTACTAATGTACTGTAGTTTACCAATGAATCCCCGAACTTCTCTCTCCATCTTAGGGGCAGGCAAATCTCTAATTGCTTTGACTTTTTCAGGATCTATCTCGATGCCATTCGGGCCAATTACATGTCCCAATAATTTACCAGATGTAACACCGAATACACACTTCTTCGGGTTTAATCTTAGCTTATACTTCAAAGCTCTATCAAAGAATAATTCCAAATTCTGAAAGTGTTGCTTCCTTGTATCCGACTTAACCATCATATCATCAACATATACTTCAACTTCTTTGTGCATGATGTCATGAAATAATGTGGTGGCCATCCTTTGGTAAGTTGGTCCAGCATTCTTTAAGCCGAAAGGCATCACCCTATAACAAAATATACCCCATGTAGTAATGAAGGCAATTTTGGCTTTATCCTCTTGGGCCATTAACACTTGATTGTATCCGGAAAATCCATCCACAAACGAGTGTAGCACACTAGAGGCTGCACTATCAATGTGTACATCTATATGAGGTAAAGGAAAATCATCCTTAGGGGAAGCCTTGTTTAAATCTCTATAGTCCATGCAGACCCTTATCCTCCCATCTTTCTTTGGCATAGGTACTATGTTGGCTAGCCAATCTGGGTATTCTATCACTTCAAGGAATTTCACTTGTATTTGCTTAGTGACCTCTTCTTTAACCAATTCAGCCCATTCAGGTCTTAATCATCTAAGCTTTTGTTTGACAGGTTTAATGTGAGTGTAAGTAGGATTGTGATGCTCGGCTATGTCTCGATCTATTCCCGGCATATCTTCATAAGACCAAGCGAACACCTCTTCATATTTTTTAAATATTTTTTCAAATCTCTCTCTCTCATCAGGAGTAAGGTCGGATGCTATGCTAATGTTTTTAGGGTTTTCAGTTGTTCCCAAATTTAATGATTGTGTGTTAACATAATTAATATTAAAGATGCTCATGTAACTGCTATTTGAATGTATGCAACCATCAGGAGAAACATCACACAAGTAAGCAAAATCAGACTTTATTGCATTCATTTTGCAAAAGACCATCCTCATACAAAGCAGACAAATTAAAATCAAAATCATAATCATTGTTCTCAGAATCATAAAGCAGAATGTCTTCAAACTTTTCTTCAACTAGGGCAGCAATCACTTCTGGAGTCTTCTCAGCTCTCAGGGCAGCTTCATTCTTCTCTTTGTTGATTATTAGGGTGAGCGTTTTCTTCACTTGCTCCACTAACTCAGCAACATCTGCAAAAATTTCAAAATCGGGAATTAACTTACCCATGAACATGATCGGCTCGGGCTTTCCTTAGAGTGGTCTGATAGTTGGAGCTTTGACAAAGATCTCTTCAAGTGGTGGGAAGCTCATCTTTTCATTCTTCTTTGGTTGAACATTATTGGCTTCATCATATCCCAACCCCTTCTTGGAAGTTTGAGTTCTAAAATCTGGCAACTTTGTTAAACCAGCTTTACCCTTTCCAAGACCAGCTCCGGGAAGGTAATTCATGTTCTTCATCATATTCAAGACTTTGGAGTCCACTACTTCATCATCAGAAATTACAGCTACTTGAAAACCATTGAGAGGCCTCTCAACCATTAGAGTGTTAACAATCTCATTATCTTCAGCTTCAATGACCACTATTTCACTTCCATTGGGAAATTTGATCTTTTGATGAAGGGTGGAAGGAACTCCACCAAGAGGGTGAAACCATGGTCATCCCAAGAGTAAGGCAAAGGTAACTGGTATGTCTAAAACAACAAACTCCACAATAGAATCAATTGGACCAACCTTGACGGCTGCTTTGAAAGTCCCTTCGGCATGCCTCTTAGTGTTGTCATAAGCACGAATTGTCACCTCGGTTGGGTTTAAATCTCTTGTTGACATGGCTAGCTTTGGTAGTATCTTAAGTGGACAAAAATTTATGGCGGACCCATCATCAACCATTACACAAGGAGTCCTCTTCCCCTTGACTTCTATTTTGATAAAGAGAGGGCGGATGTGGTCTCTCCCTTTCTCTGGTAAGTCTGCATCAGAAAAAGAAACTGCTCCCATACTAACTTCGCTCTTCTCTTGAACCTCTTCACATTTCATTACTTTCCCAATTTTTATGAAGTTAATCAACTCCTCCAGTGTTGTGGAGGTAGAAATCGGCATGCTAGCCAAGGCTTTGGCCATAGTCTCTCGGTGCTTTTTAGAAGTAGCTAACAGGTCCCAAATGCTAACACTTGTTTGGGTTCTTTTTAATTGCTTGAGTACAGCATCATCTTCTTCCACTTCAACTTCCTTCCTCATATTAGTTTCTACCTCCTTAGGTGGTGGCCTTGCATAAGGCTTACCGGATCTAGTATTCATCACCTCATCTTCTTTGGGCTCAGACCAAGTCCACTCCTTCTTCTTTGGTATGATATCATCATCACTATCACTTGAATCCCAAAACCTGTTTACCACACAAATTGTTACTTCCCCACCAATCATAGCTTGTTTAACTTCATTAAATTCCTCTTCTTCTTTGATTGCTTCTCCTCCCATATCATGAAAAGAAGACATGACAAAATCCTCATGCAAACCTCCTCCAATCATGAAGGTTGCTGGTGGTGGTACTCTATTGAACTTTGGCAATGGGTTATCTTTGGTGTTTGGCTTGTTGGGCTCGGGTAGCTTCCCATTATCAATTAAGTTTTGGATCTCATGTCTCAATCTCACACATCTATCCGTGTCATGTCCTTGCATTTGATGAAATTGACAAAATGCTTTGGTGTCAAAATTAGGTGGGAGAGGATTAGGCAAAGGACGAGGATTTAAGGGTTGTAGCAGTCCCTTTCTTTGAAGCTTGTTGAGAACCCAGGACATCGGTTTTCCTAATTCTGAAAATTGTCTCCTTGTTCCTGGGTTAGTAGCATTAACACCGACGGCCTTTTGCATGCTTTGGCTACCAGGTTGGTAGCTCCCTTTCTCATTCCTTTTCATTGCAAATCAGCTCTTCTCCCTGTCCCATTCTTTAATTTGTAAACCAGCTTGAAGAAGGTCTTTGAAATCACGGATGAGTGTATGAGACATCCTCTCACGAAGACTAGGTAACACCCCTCTCACAATCATCCTTATTTGATCGGATTCATCGGGCCTCTTCTTGAGTAAAGCAGCCTTGTTTCTCCATCTCTTGACATAGTCTACAAAATTCTCATTCGGCCTTTGCCTAATGGATTCCACTTCCATCAAGGTAACTTCCAATTCAACATTATATCCATACTGTTGGATAAAGGCTTTGTAAAGTAGATCCCAGCTCTTTTGTGTTTCATCATCTAAGGTATTGAACCAATTTTGGACAACAGAGTCCAATGAGAGCATAAAGTACCTTAGGGTTTGAGCCTTAGTAGCTCGGGCAGATTGCATGGCAGTGATATATTGCTTCACGTGGAGATGGGGATTTCCAGTGCCATTGTACTTAGCAAAGGAAGGCATCTTGAACTTATAAGGGACCTCATCATCTTGTTCAAATAACTTGTCAACTTTGGACATCTCTTCGATTTTCAGCTTCTTTTCAAATTTCTTTTCTAAATCAGCAATCATCTTTTCAACATCAGATGTCTCGGTCTTTTCAATAGTTGCTTTCTCGACAGCCTTCGGTTCTTTCTTCTTTTCTTGAACCTCTTGGTAGTATTGAGCCCAATCTTCATCATCATCAATGACCACCTTTTCATCATCAAAAGCCACTTCATTAACTTTAGTCTTCCCTTTGTCCTTTGGTTTCTTAGTGCTAGCAGATGCCTCAGCATGATTCTCTAAGATTGCAGTCAATTGGTTCTTTATGGTCTCAGCTAGGGCCTCTTTGATTTCTTCCATCTTGGCATTGAGGACTTCATCCACCATTCTTTGAATTTGTTCGGGCTCCATTGTCTTTGGTGAGCAAGTGATTGAGTCATTGCTAGATACTTCATCTCCAGCGTAGGTCAGATTGTCGTAAGCTTTTGAACTTTCATAATCCAGGGTTGTGAGCCAGAGAGGACCAATGATATGAGATGCAAATGTATGCATGTATGCATGTATGCACAAACAATTAACAAATAAGAACAAATTAGGACGTTCCTTCCAACCTTATAACATCCACACACGAATGGCGAGTCTCTTTTCCTAGGCATATGGTTAACAAAATACCAACATGGGGTACCTTGCTTTCGAACAATTTCCTCGGACGTTTCAACCAATAGTTATATTTTCGAAAATGGAAATCAATCCATGATAATTCCCATTAATTAGGTTTTAATCCATTCAACCAACCAAAGTAGCTTTTATGCTATATTGGATTAAAATGAAATTAAGAGGTTTATCATAGATAAATTTCTCACTTGAAAAAAAGGTAACTAATGATTCATGCCAAAAATAAGCCCATGGTTAATTTGTTCTTAGTGTAAACTAGGCCCACAATTGATTTTTGGTATTTCATAATTGACCTAAATATTTTTGCAAGCTCTTTGTTAAAAATGGTTGGGTGAAAATAGTTTTGTTTCTAAGCCCATTGTAAAAGATTTTAGAAAAATGGATTTTGGGCTTAGTATTTGGGCCATAGGCCAAAAACTTTTTTGACTTGTTTTTAGAAAAAATCTTATGTCCAAAGACCATCTTAAAAAGTTTTGAAAATAGTTTTGGTCTTTTGGATTTTTTTTTTAAAAAAAATTATTTTGAGCTTGCAAATGTACTTGGGTCATATTAGAAAAAGAACAAACCAAATAAGCCATGATTTAGACTAAGATAGACTAACCATAGTCAAACAACATGCATTTGAGGTAAAACCTAAGGAACGTAACTAGGCCAATTACATGAGCTTTAGTCTTTGGGTAGAAAGGCTTAGGTTCCCACGGCAAGTATATACCAAATGGTACGAGGCTATGAGTGGTTATGCTATGCTCGATCTCCATACCTTGAGTGAAAGTATGATATCTCTTACATAACATAACACGGGCGTCCTAACTCACGCACACAATGCAATCTAATATGATGCATTGGATAATATCATTATAAGAAAGAATAGAATAATATAAAGACCAACGAAATCAACTTCTCTTATCCCCAGTGGAGTCGCCACTGTGAGCGGGGATTTTTACCCCCACTCCCGGTGGAATGGTTCTTGCGACTTCGGCACTGTTTAGGCTCGGGGCCTTAGAGAACACGGACCTAAGTTCGGAGAAAATGGAGTCGCCCCCGGATGGGCCGGGAAAAAGAAAGGGGTGGATGAGTCGATTTCTAAGGAATCCCCAACCCCCTAATGGGTTCGAAAAGTTGGGTACGTGTGGGGAAGGTGAGAAATGGCCCAGCACCCCCACAACGCCCGGTTCATTGGAACCGGCCTCCTTTACACGTCTTAATATTATAAAATTCTTAAATATAACAATATTATCCATATTACACACAATAATTAAAAGAAAGCATCAATATATTAAAATCAAAGTAATGTTCAAACAAAGTAAATAAATGGACACCCATCCAAGGATGGAAACATGTCCTTACATCACATGCCTAAATAGGACACCCACCAAAAGGTAGAAACATGCCCTTTACATAGGTCTAAAATAGAAAGGAAAATTAAATTACATGATGTTTAACTAATGAGGTACCCACCAAGTGGAAACATACCTCTTACAACTTTTGGAAGTCTAAATAAATTGATAAAAGTAAATATCCATTCATAATAAATAAAACATTCATCAAAGCTATTAACCAAAATATAAAACAAACATCCATCCATGATAAATTAAATAAATCAAGTATTAAAATTAAATAAATTAAAGCAAAAGAAATAAATCAAGGTATAAATAAATATGGAATTGAATAAAACAAATAAAAGTTCAAGTATAGCTACTATTTCTATTTAGGGTTATTTATCTCATGTGTTAAGGCTTTGGAAATTCTAAAGTTTAAGCTACTGTGACTTTTTAGGGAATTAAAATAGATTAGGGTTTTATGTTTTTTTAAAGGTTGGTAAGACATTTTGATTAAACAAATTAAGATTTGAATGGTGAAATCTTGAAACTATGGATTTAGACACTTTGAAATACTTTTTAATTCATGATTTTAAATAGTGATTTAAGCTACTGTGTGATTTTTTGGTTTTTATGTTTTTATGTTTTTTTAAGTTTTAAAAGGATTAGGGTTCATAAAAATTAGGGTTTAAGGTTTTAAAAGCATTAGGGTTCATTATTTTAGGTTTAAAAGTTGAATTTTGGATTTAGGCTTTGAAATTAGGGTTCTTGGGTAATGAATTATTTTTAGGGTTTTAAAAAGCAATTTGATATTTTATGAAGTTTTATGAATTTAAACAAATGGATTGAAGTTTTTATAAGTAGAAAAGGTGTTTTTTAAGGCTTTTTGAATGAAATAGAACCTACTTTAAAATTTTGAAAGAAACAGAATTTTATTTTGGTTTTGTTGAAAATTATGTTCAATTAGAGTTTTGAGATTTTTAAGAAGAAAAAATAACAATTTTAAGTCCTTTTAGAAAAAAAGTCACGTTTTTATTGTTTTTTATTATGGAAAAATTAAATTACAACTCTGAGATTTTTATTTAAAAAACTTAAATTTTATGGATTTGCTACTGTGAAACATAAATTAAAAGAATTTAGCATACCTTCTTTTGTTGATTCTCCAAAAAATAACTCTTCTTGGATGAACTAGCTCCAAAGACAAGCCTTGGTTGCCTTTGAATTGCTTAATACGTGCTACTGCTGCTTTAAAGATCAATTGAATTGTGTTTCCCTTTTCCTTCCTTGATTTGGTTTAAAAAAAATCAAGCTATTGTGAAAGTTGTTCCCCCTTTGATTTGGTTTAATTAGTCCTTATTTATAGTGGTTTTTAGATTGTTTATTCCTAATTCCCCACTGCAATTAATATTAATAAAAAAAAGAAATTAAAACCTAAGTGAATTAGGTTTCAAAAAAATTACGTTGAAAAATTTTGCGCTGGCAAAAATTGTGGCAGCGGGCCCGTGGCGTGCCAGCGTGCCAGCCCGCAGGAATTTCCTGCGGGCAAAGTTATTTCGCCCGCAGGAAATTCCTGCGGGAAATTATTTCGCCTGCAGTAAATTCCTGCCGGCGAAATAACTTCGCCCGCAGGAAATTCCTGTGGGAACTTCCTGCGGGTGAACTGCAGCTGGCCCGACGGGCCCGCACGACCACTTTTCGCTGCCGATTTTTTTTTACTCCGATTTTTATTTTTATTTTTTAATTTATAATTGTTCATTTTCATTTTTTATTAATAAAAATTAGATACTAAGGTGAAAATTATTTAATTAAAATTATTTTGGATTAATTAAACAACAAAAATCATTTTGAACTAAATAAAGCATATTGGATCGGATTGGGTCAAAAATTAAGGGTCTACAGGGTGTTTTGTTTTTTTGTATCTTTTTTGCTTTTTGGTAGTGCTACTAGTGTTTTTAATCTTTTTTATTATCTTTTGATTCTTTGTTGCCTCCCCCTCAAAGCTCTTTTAAATCCTATATTTATAAGAAAGCATATTAGGTTTTAACCTTGTATCTGAGTCTTACTTAATCTTGAATTTAAAAACTCCCGAAGCTAATCCACTTAGAATTAGAATTGGAAGTTAATTCAAACTGCATCTAGATGCAATGACGCCTAAAATTCAAAATTATCATCCAACCTCAAGACTCAAGGTCCCTATGGTGAATTGGCATGGCCAATTTGCCACAGGTAAGGCTTGTGGCCAATTCACCATAGCTATAGGCCTGTGGCGAATCAGACATGCTGATTCTACAAAATTGGGCCTGGGCCTACTTGTCTTAGGATTTAAAATTGTACCGGACCATTTTGGGCTTTTAATATTATTTTAGACTAGTTTAAACTTTAGACTTGATCTAATTCCCTTTTAACTAGGGCTGGATTGGATTAAGTCCAAAATTAAGGGTCTAAGCTTTCCCCCTGCTTGAGCGATCTGGGACTTCGACAAAAAAGAGTAAAAAGCAACATAATTTTTAAATGGGTTCTGGACCCAAGTTGGTTTAGCTTCTAGACACGAATTGAGATCTGGACTCAAAAATGATTTAAGTTCTAGACCCAAGTTGGTTTGGGTTCAAGACCTAAGATATCTGCAGAAATGTAGTTATTAAAGTAGTTGGGAAAAGGTGCAAAAAATCATGTTATTGTGTAAAAAAATTGTCTATTTTTTACCCTATATGGGTACCTATGTACTCTTGCCCCCTGCATGAAAAAATATTTTAGAAGCATAAAAAATATTTTTTGACACGTAAATATTTATTATATGCATGAAACAGAGTAATAATAATTGACTTGAACTATTGTTATTAGTTGCTTGAAATGTGTGAGCGGGAATTTTTACCCCCACTCCCGGTGGAATGGTTCTTGCCACTTCGGCACTATTTAGGCTCAGGGCCTTAGAGAACACGAACCTAAGTCCAGAGAAAATGGAGTTGCCACCCGGATGGGCCGGGAAAAAGAAAGGGGTGGATGACTCGATTTCTAAGGAATCCCCAACCCCCTAATGGGTTTGAAAAGTTGGGTATGTGTGGGAAAGGTGAGAAATGGCCCAGCGCCCCCACAGTGCCCGATTCATTGGAACCGGCCTCCTTTACAGGTCTTAATATTATAAAATTCTTAAATATAACAATATTATCCATATTACACACAATAATTAAAATAAAGCATCGATATATTAAAAATCAAAACAGTGTCCAAACAAAGCAAATAAATGGACACCCATCCAAGGATGGAAACATGTCCTTACATCTCATGCCTAAATAGGACACCCACCAAAAGGTAGAAACATGTCCTTTACATTGGTTCTAAAATAGAAAAGCAATTTAAATTACATGATATTTAACTAATGAGGTACCCACCAAGTGGAAACATACCTCTTACAACATTTGAAAACCTAAATAAATCGATAAAAGTAAATAACCATTCATAGTAAATAAATCATTCATCAAAGGTACTAAATATCAATAGAAAGTAAACATCCATCCATGATAAATTAAATAAACCAAGCATTGAACTTAAATAAATATAAAATAAATCAAAGAATAATCAAATATAAAATTGAATAGGGAAAATAAAGATTCAAATTAGGGCTACTGTTTCTATTTAAGATTCTTTATTCCATGTGTTTAGGGTTTTGGAATTTTATGGGTTTAAGCTACTGTGATTTTTAAGAGAATTAAAATGAATTAAAGTTTTATGATTCAAGAAGTTGGGAAAATTCTTTGATTAACCAAATTAGGGTTTGTGATGTAAAATCATGAAATTAGAGTTTGGGCTCTTCAAAACATTTAGATTATGACTATTAGTTACTGAATTATGTTTTTAAACTTACTGTGTAAAATTATAACATTTATGTTTATATGGTTTTTTAAAGTTTTAAAGGATTAGGGTTTAGAAAAAATTAGGGTTTAAGGTTTTAAGGGGGTTAGGGTTCACTGTTTTGGGTTTTGGAGTTGAATTAGGGTTTTAGGATTTTTGAATTAGGGTTTCAGAGAATGAATTAGTTTTTAGAATTTGGAAAAATAATTGATAATTTTATGAAGTTTTATGAAATTAAACAAAACGATTTAAAGTTTATAGAAGCAAAAAAGATGTTTTTAGGGCTTTTGGAAAGAAACAGAACTCAATTTAGGATTTTGAAAATTTAGAAAGCAAATTAGGGTTTTGAGATTTTGAAGAAACAAAAATAATAATTTGAAGCTTTTTGGAAAACAAAGCAACGAATTAAGGTTTTTAAACTTTAGAAAAGGTGAATTAGGGTTCTTAGGTTTTTGAATTAAAAGAAACAATTAGATGATTAAGCTACTGTGAAGAATAGAATTTAGACAATTGATGCATATCTTCGTTTGTTGGTTACACCAAAAATTTCTTCTTAGATGAACAAAAACAAAGGCAATCAAAGCCATTGATGGATTGAATTTTTGTTTGCTCTCTCAAGAAAATCAAATTGATTCAAAGCCTTTTCTACTCAGTTTCGGTCTCAACTTTTCTCCCAATTTTCGTCCCAATTTTTGATCCCCTTTTTGTGCTGTTTTTAGTCTTATTTATAGAAGAATTTTATGGTTCATTCCTAGTTATTCACAGAACATAATATTCATTAAGAAAAGGAAACCGAAACCTAATTGTATTAGGTTTCGGAAAAGTTGCGTCCGAAAAATTTCGCTGGCAAAAAAAACTGCTGCGAAAAAATTATGCTGGCGAAAAGCTGCCGCAGCTGGCTGCAACAGCAGTGGGCGAATTGGCCTGCGGGCCATTTCGCCCGCAGGAAACTCCTACGGGCGAAATGCCCACGGGCCCGCGCTGACTTTCGGCTACGATTTTTTCGTAGCCGATTTTTCCATCGCCGATTTTTTTTGTTATTTTTTATTATTTTTGAATTTTTATTCACTTCACCATTTTTTACTAAAATAAATATTAAAATTAATCAAGATACCATAAAAATTATTTTGGACTAACTAAAATATATTGGACCGGACTGGGTCAAAAATTAAGGGTCTACAGTTTGCCCCCTGCTTGAATGATCTGAGACTTTAGTGAAAGAGAATGAAAAACAGTAAGACTTAATTTTTTATGAGATGGTTACTTGAATTTGTTTTGGGTACTTGGACCCGAGATTGAACTTGATTTGGGTACTTGGACCCGAGATTGGGTACTTATTGAATTTGATTTGCGTACTTGGACCCAAGATTGGATTGAATTTGGATACTTGAACCCAGGATTGGGTACTTGGACCCGAGATTGATTTGATTTGGGTACTTGGACCTGAGATTGGGTACTTGGACCCAAGATTGGATTGAATTTGGGTACTTGGACCCGAGATTGATTTGATTTGGGTACTTGGACCCGAGATTGGGTACTTGAACCCGAGATTGATTTGATTTGGGTACTTAGACCCGAGAATGAATTTGATTTGGGTACTTGGACCCGAGATTGATTTCATTTGGGTACTTAGACCTGAGAATGGGTTGAATTTGGGTGCTTGGACCTAGGATTGGGTACTTGGACCCGAGATTGATTTTGATTTGGGTACTTGGACCCAAGATTGGATTGAATTTGAGTACTTGGGCCCGAGATTAATTTGATTTGGGTACTTAAACCCAAGATTAATTTGATTTGGATACTTGGACCCGAGATTGATTTGATTTGGGTGCTTGGACCCGGAATTGATTTGATTTTGGTACTTAGACCCGAGATTAAATTTGATTTGGGTACTTGGACCCAGGATTGATTTGATTTGGGTACTTGGACCAGAGATTGAATTTGATTTGGGTACTTGGACCCGAGACTAAGTTTGACTAACCTTTTATCAGTTGTGAAGTCTAATTGCTCCGGATGTTCTATGCATGGTGTTTCTTCACCCTCAAAATGGATCTTCATCCTTTGGGATCGGGCCTTCATCCTTGAAAATGGATCTTCATCCTTTGAGATCAGGTCTTTACCCTTGAAACATGGATCTTCATCCTTGGAGATTGTGTCTTCACCCTTGAAAATGGATCTTCATCCTTTGAGATCGGGTCTTCACCCTTGAAAATGGATCTTCATCCTTGGAGATTGGGTCTTCACCCTTGAAAATGGATCTTCATCCTTTGAGATCGGGTCTTCACCCTTGAAAATGGATCTTCATCCTTTGAGATCGGGTCTTCAGCCTTGAAAATGGATATTTATCCTTTGAGATTGGGTCTTCACCCTTGTAAATGAGTCTTCCTCCTTGGAGATTTGCTCTTCACCCTTGAAAATGGATCTTCATCCTTTAGACTTTAGGTCTTCACCCTTTGAAATTGGATCTTCATCCTTTGAGATTAGGTCTTCACCCTTGAAAATGGATCTTCATCCTTTGAGATCGGGTCTTCACCCTTGCTTCAGTTTTTTAGCTGGACTCATCTTTTGTCTTTTACATCTTCATTCTTTTGAGAGTCCTAATGTTCCATTCTTTTGTTCTTCCTTTTTGCAAAAATTCAGCTATTTTTAATTGGACCTTATATCCTCTCCTTGCCCCCTGCGTGGCAAAATATTTTAAGTGAGTTTGAAAATATTTTATATATAGACTCAAAAAATTGAAAAGGAGAAACATGTAGGACTGTCAAGTACAGAACTTTGAAGAACTGAATGGTCTTTCTCCTTTTTCTTTGATTTTGATTGAATCTTTAGTTGGGTTGGACCAATTCAAGTCAATCCGTCCTTATAAACTAAATGGAAGCCTTTTGCTGTCTTAGATAAAAGACAACTCAGTTGGATTTCTGAACCATTTTGGGTTTTCTTTTTTTTTTCTTTTTTTTTTCTCTTTTTTTCTTTTCTTTTTCTTTTCTTTTGTCTTTTTTTGTTTTGTTTTCTTCTCTTTTTTCCTTTTTTGTTTGGTTCTAGCTCTAAAAGAGTTGTCTTGTTTGTACAAACTTGGGCTTCCAATAATGGATGAGTGGAGTAACATAAATCTTCTTTAACAGGGATAAATCATTTGTTACTCCGATGTTGTCTTGATATATTGGAAATACTAATAAAACTTCAACCGCCCTTATGGTATTGAGAACTTCAACCACTCTTATGGTCTTGAGAACTTCAACTATCTTCATGGTATTCATTTCTTTCTTTGATCTTCTTGCCTCTTCATCTTAGTGATCATAAGACTTGTCAAAAGTATCACAACAGCTCAGGGTAGGTTATTGGGATTATATGCCAATGAAAAGAAAGCTAAAATTTTATGAAGGCTCAAAGGGACAACTAGGGATTGATATTTAATAGGGTGAATACTAGTTGTTGGCTTGTCAAACAATGCCTAGATCATCTCTCCCTTAAATAAGCAGGGTTCAATTTCACCTCAAACGGTTGTCAAAGCATGTTGTAAGACTGACTAGGACCTAGACAAAGGTAATTATTCAGAAGCCCTCTCTAAGTAAGCATACACAACTCAATGCTATAGAGCAATTCTCTCACCTAGTAAAGTCATTCAAGTCATGATGCCTAGACACATTAACATCAAGCTAGGTTCCTCATCGGTTGAACACTAAAATGAACAAAGACCAACAAAAATTTGATGAAAGAAATTTATTCAAGCAACTTTAAATTTGAAAAACACAACAGTTTCAAAATATTAAAGAAAGTAAGATTGAAAAGCAACATTCAAGTTAAGGAAAGTTCATTGAGTTTAAGCTTCTTTTCCTTTCATATCTTCAATATTTCCATCTTGAAATGATGATAAAACAAAATCTTCTTCCAATCCTTTTCCTACCATGAAGGTTGCCGGTGGAGGTACTCTTCCAAACATTGGCAAAGGATTGTTCTTGGTGTTGGGGTTGTCTGGCTCTGGTAGCTTACCACTATCGATTAGGTCTTGGATCTTATACTTCAATCGGGTACATCTATCAGTCTCATGTCCTTGAGTTTGATGAAATTGACAAAAAACCTTAGTATCAAATTTTGGGGGTAACCAATTTGGCAAAGGTCGAGGGGCTAATGGCTGTAATAGTCCCTTCTTTTGTAGCTTGTTGAAGACTCAAGATAGAGGTTTTCCCAATTCTGAAAATTTTATTTTATTTCCTTGACCAGTCGCATTAACATCAACTTCTTTTTACGTGCTTTGATTGCTAGACTGATAATTCCCTTTCTCATTCCTTCTTGCCGAAAAATGATTCTTCTCTCTTTCCCACTCTTCAATTTGCAAACCAGCTTGGAGAAGATCTTTGAAATCCCTTATAAGGGTGTGAGACATCCTTTCACAGAGATTGGGCAGGACGCCTCTCACGATCATCCTTATTTGATCAGATTTGTCGGGCCTTTTCTTGAGCAAAGCGGCCTTATTTCTCCACCTTTTCACATAGTCCACAAAATTCTCATTTGGCCTTTGTCTAATGGACTCAACTTCCATTAAGGTAACTTCCAACTCGACATTATACCCATATTGCTGGATGAAGGCCTTGTATAGCAAATCCCAATTCTTTTGTGTTCCATCATCTAAGGTATTGAACCAATTTTAGACAACAATGTCCAATGAGAGCATAAAGTACCTTAGAGTTTGAGCCTTAGTAGCTCGAGCAGACTGCATAACAGTGAAATACTGCTTCACATGGAGATGAGGATTTCTGGTTCCATCAAACTTCGCGAATGATGGCATCTTGAACTTGTACAAAACTTCTTCATCTAGCTCAAATAGTTTGTCGACTTTGGACATTTCTTCGGTTTTCAGTTTCTTCTTAAATTTCTTTTCTAAATCATCAATCATCTTTTCAACATCAGACGTCTCGGTCTTTTCAATAGTTGCCTTCCCAACAACCTTTGGCTCCTTTTTTTTTCTTGAAGATCTTGGTAGTATTAAGCCCAATCATCAGCATCAATGACCACCTTATCATCATCAAAAGTTACTTCATCAAATTTAGTCTTTCTCTTGACTTTCTTGGTGCTAGCAGATGCTTCGGCATTATTTTCTAAGATTGCAGTCAATTGGTTCTTCATGGTCTCAGCTAGGGCCTCTTTTATTTCTTCCATCTTGGCATTGAGGGCATCATCCACCATTCTATGAATTTGTTCAGGATCCATTGTTTTTGGTGAGCAAGTGATTGAGTCATTGCTAGATTCTTCATCTCCAACCTAGGTTGAATTGTTGTAAGCTTTTGAACTGTCGTAATCCAGGGCTGTGAGCCAGAGAGGATCAATGATATGAGATGCAAATGTATGCATGTATGCATGTATGCAAAAACAATAGACAAACAAGGACAAATAGGACGTTCCTTCCAACCTTATAACATCCACACACGAATGGCGAATCTCTTTTCCTAGGTATATAGTTAACAAAATACCAGCATGGGGTATCTTATTTTCGAATATTTCCCTCGAACGTTTCAACCAATAATTATATTTTCAAAAATGGAAATCAGTTTATGATAATTCCCATTAATTAGGTTTTAATCCATTTATCCAACTAAAGTAGCTTTTATGCTATATTGGATTAAAACTAAATTAAGAGGTTTATTATAAATAGATTTCTCACTTGAAAAAAGTAACTAATCATTCATGACAAAAACAAGCCCATGATTAATTACTCTTAGTATAAACTAGGCTCACAATTGATTTTTGGCATTTCGTAATTGACCTAAATATTTTGTAAGCCCTTTATAAGAAAAGGTTGGATGAAAATAATTTTGTTTCTAAGCCCATTGTAAAAAGATTTTAGAAAAAACATATTTTGGGCTTAGTATTTGGGCCATGAGCAAAAGAACTTTTGATTTATTTTTAGAAAAGTCTTATGTCTAAAGACCATCTTGAAAATTTTGAAAATAGCTTTGGTCTTTTGGATTTTAAAGAAAAATTTATTTTGAGCTTACAATATACTAAAGTCATATTAGAAAAATAACAAACCAAATAAGCCATGATTTAAACCAAGATAAATTAACCATAGTCAAACAACATGCATTTGGGGTAAAATCCTAAGGAAAGTAACTAGGCCAATTACATAAGCTTTAGTCTTTGGGTTAAAAAGGCTTAGGTTCCCATAGCAAGTATATACCAAATGGTACAAGGCTATGATAGAACAAATTACTCCTATTGGAAACACAAAATATATTTTGTTTCTAGATAGTGAAGGAATTGAGCTTTGGGATTTTATAGAAAGTGGATGGAAACCTCCTACTCATGAAGTTGAAGGTGTCCAAGTTCCTTTTCCTAAATCATAATGATCAAGTGCCAATGTGAAAGACCGATTCAAGAATAACAGAGCCACCTCCATCTTGATGAATTCTATTTCAAGAGAAGAAGGTGGGAGAGTCCAACATCTCACGTGTGCTCATTGCATTTAGAAGACACTTGAGAACTATCATGAGGGCACTACCCAAGTGAGGTTCACCAAGAAGCAAATGCATCTCCACGAGTATGAGCTATTCAAGATGAAACCTAATGAAATCATCACCAACATGGCAGATCATTTGCTTGCCATTGTTAATGAACTAAAGAAGTATGGCTAGGTATATGATCAAGATGATGTATATAGCAAAATCTTGAGAGCTCTAAGAGCAAAAAAGAGCTTTGTATCAAAAGTCTCCTCCATTGAAGAAGCTCATGATCTTAGCACTTTGAGAACAGATGAGCTTGTGGGAAAGTTACTCACCTTTGAGCTACATAATGAAATAGAAGAAGAATGATGTGAGAAGGAGAAGAGGAAACTAATGCTCTCAAGGCAATCAAAGAAGTTGAGAGCTCAAGCAATGAAAATAGTGATGATGAAAAAGAAATGGCAATGTTCTAAAAAAGAATGAATGATTGGAATAGAAAGAGAGGATTACAAACTAGTAAAGGTACCATCTCTAAACCCTCTTTTAAAGATAAAGATAAGAAAAATGAAGTAAAATGCTATAAGTGTGGTAAATCCGGTCACATAAAATCGGATTGCCTCAAGTTGAAAAGCAAAAAGAAGTGGGATAAAGAAAAGAAGAAATCACTCAAAGCCACATGGGATGATTCTTCCTCAAGTGAAGAAGAAGATGATGATGATGATGAAGATGAAGGGATTGCAAATCTATGTCTCATGGCTATTGAGGATGACTCCAATGAGGTAGGTACCCAATCTTTAAACACAATTTCATATGATAATGATAGTTATGGTTAAATGATAGTTATTTGATTCAACATATGAACCTTAGAGTAGAAAAATATTTTTCTAAAATGAAATTCTATAAGGATAAATGTTCTTATCTAGTGAATGATTTTGTAAGCTTAAAAAATTCTACACTAGAGTTAAAAACATCAAATCAACACTTATTGAAATCAATAGATGAATTGAATAAAAATTCACATGGTCTAGAAAATATAATTAAGGAAAATGAAATTTTAAAAAATGAACTAGAAGAACTAAAAGAATTAATTTCAAAATTTCATAAGGGAAAAGAAGTTTTAGACACATTGATAGATAATTAAAGGCCACCCTCTTTAAAACATTGATTATGATTCAATGGCTCATCCAATACTACATCTAGTATACCAACATTTGTAAAAGGATCTACAACTAAAACATCTAGTGTTGAAGTTGTAAAGAACAAAAATGCACACACCAAGCCTAAGAGTCCCAAAAACAACTACTCAAGGCTCACTAGGAAATAGAACTAGGTTGCAAAGAGCAAATCATGCAGTCATATATACTAGACATATACGTAAGCACAAAGATGTACAAAAGCAATCACACACTTGCAATTGTATGCATAGCACATTGAATGTCAATAGGAAAGTGCATAAATATAGAACATTGTGTCAATGCACATATTGTATGAAATTTGGACATAAAAGCAATTTTTGCTACATTAGGAAGGCTTATCTCAAGTTAGAAGATCCTTCTACTACTAAACCCCTAGGACCTAACTATATTTAGGTACCTAAAAGAAATGAACACTATTAATTTGTAGGTATTCCTAAAATCTACTATCAATGAAAGCACATGGCTTGTGGATATTGGACGCTCAAGGCACATACGGGCAATGCAAAGTTCTTCACAACACTTACTTACAAACTTGGAGGTAATGTCACTTTTGGAAACAACACTAAAGGTAAGATTATTGGTATTGGTTCCATTGGCATGCTAGGTAAAAATTTAGTTGAAAATGTATGGCTTGTTGATGGTTTGAAACACAACTTGCTTAGTGTTAGTCAACTATATGATAAAGGATATCATGTAAAGTTTGACTCTAAAGGATGTAAGATTATCAATTCAAATGGTGAAATTGCATTTAAAGGAGTTAGAATTAACAACACATATAAAATTTACATACATTCCAATAATGCATTTGAATGTTTGATTTCCATCAACAATGATGCTTGGTTATGGTATAGAAGACTAGGACATTCTAGTATAGATCTTTTAAAATGAATTAGTCAAGAAGAACTAGTTGATGGTCTCCCTAGAATAAAATTTGACAAAGATAGAACATGTGAACCTTGTCAACTTGGTAAGCACTTCTATGCCTTTAGAACTCATTCACTTGGATTTGTTTGGACCTAATAGAGTTGCTAGCCTAGGTGGCAAGTTATATGCATTTGTACTTGTTGATGATTACTCAAGATTTACATGGGTAAATTTCTTAGCTCAAAACATTGAAGCTTTCAATCATTTTAAAATATTTGCAAAAAGGGTTCAAAATGAAAAAGGCTATGTAATCACATCTATTAGAAGTGATCATGGCAAAGAATTTGAAAATGAAAATTCTGAAAATTTTTTCAATGAATTTGGTATTCACATAATTTTTCGGCACCTAGGACACAACAGCAAAATGGTGTAGCTGAAAGGATAAATAGAACTTTGGTTGAAATGGCTAGGACAATGCTCAATGAGTATGATTTACCATCTTACTTTTGGTTAGAAGCCGTTAACACCACATGTCACATTTCAAATTGTGTTTACAAAAGACCATTAATAAACAAACTTCTTATGAGCTATGGAATGGAAGAATACCCAAAATTTCATATCTTAGATTATTTGGATGCAAATGCTTTATATTGAACACCAAGGATAATCTTGGAAAATTTTCATCCAAATCGGATGAAGGCATATATTTAGGATATTCATTATCTAGTGAAGTATACAGGGTATTCAATAAGAAAACTCTAGTAGTTGAAGAATCAATACTTGTTGTCTTTGATGAATCCTCTAAACTTGATAAAAAAAAAGTAGTACTCTTGATGATTATGTAGATACTTTTGAACAACAAGAAACAATTGATGTTTCAAAGAACAATCACGATGAACTAGAAGAAGGGATTCAAGAGCTACCCAATTCCTAAGGAATCCCTAACCACCTAATGGGTTAATTTTGAATGCGAGAGCTTATTTCCTTGACTCAATTAATTAAGTTGTTTTAGATTTAATCTTTGAAATTAAATTAGTTAAGTGGAATAACCGTTCATACAAATAAGTAGTAGAGAAGTGCAAACCCTAGACGTTTTTATCAAGTGAATTAAAACATCAGCTCTTGTTTACTTTTATTGTTTTTAAACTTCAATTAAACTTCTTCTTTAGTTAGCAATTTAAATTTATTCTTTACTTGTTACTTTTAATTTGATAATCAATTAGCCACTTTAGCTTCCTTGTGAGACGACCTTGGGGCGATCACCTTTGCTACAGCTACCTCGTATACTTGCGATTGACGCTTTGTGGTAGAGTTAATTCGAGCGCAACACAATGGTTTTCTCAACTCTAAAAATTGCCTTCTACCTCCTTAGCCAGTTTTATTTACATCGACTGCCTTTTGCATGCCTTAATTACCATACTGATAACTCCCTTTCTCATTCCTTCTTGTAGAAAAATAGTTCTTCTCCCTTTCCCATTCTTCTATTTGCAAACCAGCTTGTAAAAGGTCATTAAAATCTCTGATAAGGGTATGAGACATCCTTTCACGAAGATTAGGTAGCACCCCTCTCACAATCATCCTAATCTGATCTGACCCATCTCTTTAGTTTTCAGCTTCTTTTTATACTTCTTCTCCATATCAGCAATCATCTTCTCCACATATTAAGTTTTAGTCTTCTCAACAGTTGATTTTTTCACAACCTTCGGCTCCTTCTTATCTTGAGGTTCTTGGAAATATTGAGCCTAGTCATCATCATCATCCACTGCTACTTTATCAACATCAATAACTACTTCACCAACCTTAGTCTTTCCCTTGTCTTTTGGCTTCTTAGTACTACCAAATGCTTCACCAGTGTTTTCCAAAAGTGCAGCTAGCTTTTCATGGTCTCAGCTATGGCCCCCTTTAGTTCTTCCATTTTGGAGTTGATTACATCATCTAACATCTTCTGAACTATCTCCAGATCCATTGCTTTTGGTGAGAAGCTAATTAAATCATTGCTGGATTCCACGTAACCGGTGTAGGTTGAATTGTCATAGGCTCTTAAACTACTGTGAGCCAGAAAGGATCTATGATATGAAATGCAATGTATGCATGCATGCATGGATGCAAAAGTAACAAACAAACAAACCAAACCAAACCAACAGAGTAGGAATGGACGTTCCAACCTTATATCATCCACACATGAATGGCGAGTCTCTTTTCTAGGTATGCAGTCAATAAAATACCAATATGAGGTATAATGTTTTTAAACAATTCACTCGGACGTTTTAACCAGTAGTTGTAATTTCAAATTTAGAAGTCAGTCCATAATAATTTCCATTAATTTAATCTTAATCCATTGGTCCAACAACAAGATAGTTTTTATGGTATATTAGATTAAAACTAAATTAAAAGGTTTATCGTAAATAGGTTTCCCATTTGGAAAAGTAACTAATGATTCATGCTTCAAACAAGCCCATGTTGAACAAGTCTTGTTATAAATTAGGCCAACACTTGATTTTTAGTATTCCGTATTTGACTTAAATAGTTGTAAGCCCATTTAATAAATGTTTAAAAGCCCATGAAAAAGGTTTGTTTAAAAAAGAATTTTGTATTAAGGCATGAGGTCAAAAATGGTTTTGCTTCAAAGCCCATTATTAAAAAAATTTGTTTAAAAATGAATTTTGGGCTTTGTATTTGGGATAACGTAGAAAAGAATCTTTGACAAATTTAAAAACGTTTTATGTCCCAAGACCATCTTGAAAAATTTTGGAAAATGATTTTTGTCTTTTATGCTTAAGGAATAAAACTATTTTTGGCTTACAATATAATTAAGTCATATTAGAAAAAAGAACAAACCAAAAAAGTCATGGTTCAAACCAAAGATATATCAATCATAGTCAAACAACAAGCATTTGGGTAAAAACCTAAGGAAAGTAACTAGGCCAATTATATGAGCTTTAGTCGTTGTGTTGAAAAGTTTAGGCTCTCATATCAATTATGTATCAAAAGGTACAAAGCTATGAGCGGTTATGACATGCTCGATCTCCATATATCTTGAGTGAAAGTATAGTATCCCTTACATAACATAACATAGGTTATACAGGCATCCTAACTCATGCACACAATGCAATCTAATATGATGCATGGATAATATCACAATAAGAAAGAATAAAATAATATAAAGACCAACTAAATCAACTTCTCATATACCTAGTGGAGTCACTACTATAAGTGGGGACTTTTGCTCCCACTCCCATGTGGAATGGTTCTTACGACTTTGGCACTTTTAGGCTTAGGGTCTTAGAGAACATGGGCCTAAACCCAAAGAAAATAGAGTAGCCACCCGAATGGGCCGGGAAAAGAAAAGGTGGATACTCAATTCCTAAGGAATCCCTAACCACCTAATGGGTTCGGAAAGTTAGGTACGTATGGGAAAGTTGAGAATGACCCAGCACCCCATAATGCCCAGTTCATTGGAACCGGCCTCCTTTTCAGGTCTAAATATTATTGAATTCTTAAAATTTTATAAAATCATCCATACTACATGCGAATAAATAATTATTGTATTAAAATCAAAATAAGTCTAAAAAAATAATAAATAGGCACCCATCTATGGATGGAAACATACATTTACAAATGTCCAAAAGAAAAATATGATAAATAAATAAAATGGGACACCCATCATAGGTGGAAATGTGTACCTTACAATAGTCCCAAAATTCTTAGAAGACAAATTAAATTAGATAAGAAAAATTGAGGTACCCATAAAGTGGAAACATACCTCTTGCAATTCTTGAAACCAAAATAAATCAATAATAAAAAAAACATTCAACCACTCATTATAAAATTAAACCATTCATCACAAATCAAATAAACCATCCATCAAGACATATCATAAATAAACATGCATTAATAATCAATCCTACATTCAAATATCATATTAAACAATAGATGAACAAACTAGGGCCGGACTGAATTAGGTCTAAAATTAAGGGTCTACACGAATCCATTGACCAAACTCAACCATAACATGCCCAAGTAATCCCTTTCACTTAGACTTCCTATTGTTTTTTAGCTTAACCATAACTTTTCTAAAGCATCTTGCCCAATCAATCAAAAACTAGTACCACCCTACTGGCATCATAACTTTACCATCCCCAAACATGTGAGAATCTTCTTGATTACCATCAACTAAAAGCTTAGATTCTAAGGTTCCCATCACATGTCCAAATCGGACTAAGGATGTCCTATGTCAATATTGGACCGTCACTGCCATATCTTAAGCTTTTCGATTCATTCTAGAAAAGTATCATAACTTTACCATCCCTAAATATGGTGGCATCTTCTTAATTACCATCAAACAAAAGCTTAGGTTTCAAGGTTCCCATCAAATGCCTAGATCAGACTAAGGATGTCCTATGCTAATATTAGACCTTCACTACCATATCCCAAGCTTTTAGATCCATTATAGAAAAGTTTTCTAAAATCCTTTTTAGGTTTATCGAGTTAAACCTAGATTTCAACATTCTCTTTAGGTTTATCGAGTTAAACGTAGATCTCAATATCCTTTTTAGGGTTATCGAATTAGACCTAAATTTCAACATCCTCTTTAAGTTTATCAAGTTAAACCAATAATCAACCTAGACCCTATGTCAACTCAGGTTCATCAAGTTAAACCTAAAATCAACTTAGCCTCAATGTTAACCCAAGTTTATTAAGTTGAACTTAGAATCAGCCTAGACTCAGTGTCAATCAAGGTTTATTAGGTTGAACTAGAATTAACTTAGATCTAAACTCATCCACTTAGATTTAGGTTAAATCAAAACCTTCTTTATCGGTTCACAACATCATGGTTACTTTTTAAACAAAGTAACCATGATGAGGGGCAGCTATGATCCTTCAATTTTGTACCCAAGGAAAATACTCAATTATTGATTTTAAATGAAAGCACATGTAACTGCAAATCCAATACAATTTTAATCATTTGAATCGGACGTCAAATAGGCCCGAACGAACCATTTAAAGTTTTCTCCATAAACTGGCACTATGTAACTGTAAATCTTTAATTTTTAATCATCATATTAAAATTTAGCCTGTTATAGTTCCAACACATCAAAAATACTCAAAATGAATGTCAAACAAGGGAGAGCAGATCTTTAAAAATTTTCTATGCAAAGCTAGCCGCAAAATGGGCCATTGTTGAGTGCAAGCCTGTGGTAGCCACAACCCTGCCACCCGTCAGCCAGTGCTGCTACACAGGCCCATTTTTCTGCTACATGGGCCAATGTTTCTGCCTAGGCACACATAATCATTTTTTTTTTGAATTTTTCAATTTTATCCCTTCAAAACTCTATAAATAGGCTTTTAACCATCATTTTTCATCATCCCACTCAACCAAACAAACCTAATTGCTACTTGTTCCATCTCTTCTCCCTCATATTTTTTCTTTGAAGTAAAAGGTTTAATATTCCTTAGTGCGAACTGCCTAAAATTTGCTTCTTCAGTAAATTTGGGTGCTAGTCAACTTAGGATTGCATTTTCCTTAAACCATCTAGAGCCAGTTGCTTCTTCAGTAACCAAACCCTATAAATCATGGAGTGATGGTCCATTCAGACACCCAAGTTGCCACCACTAAGGGTGCCCAAAAAATGAAAAACCTTAAATGTTTCTTCCTATGTTCTTTAATTATTTTGAATTATTAAATGGACTATTTGAACTTCAATTCCCATCCTTTTAATATTGAGATGAACTAAAATCATGGACTTTATTCAAGGCATATCCTTTAAACATTTTAATGGACTAAGATCTTACCTAATATTTGAATTGATCAAAGTGAAGAATAATTAGGGTTTAAACCTAAAATTTCATTTTTCAAAATAAAAATCACTTCTTTTGGACTAAGGTTTTAAAAAGGTTATAACTTAAAATTCAACACTAGCCTTAAGTTTATTAAGTTAAACCTAAAACTCAATATTAGACTTAGGTTTTATTGAGTTAAAACCTTAAATTAGCTTTAGACTCAGATTTATCGAGTTAAACTAAAAATCAAACTTTCAACTTAGGTTCTATTATTAGGGTCTGAGCCTAGCTATTTACAAGTGCACAGGTCGTATCAAGTAATAAAGTGACAAGTAGAGTATCATTCCCACAATGAGGGTTATTCTAAGTACCAAACAATTAAACTGTTTATTATTTGGATAATAAAAATAGATTTATGATAAGCTTTCAATCATTTTAAAAATAGATTTCTTAAGATTGTTATCTCTTTAGACTAATGTTATGCTTTCACTCTCTCTCTTTCACATAACACTCAATTCAATTAATTATTAGCCAAATAATCAAAGCATTAAGATCAAAGATAACAAAGTAATTAAGTATAAACTTAATTAAATCAAATAAGCATATGTCATTCCATAATAAACTCAATATAATAGACCAACCCTAACTAAGGTTTAGTTCCTCATATTTGAATAAAAACAGAACAATCATTAATTAAAAACATATTAACAAGAAAGATCAAACTCTAGTTCTTTGGATTGAAAAAGAATTCCACTTAGATCTTTAAATCTCTTCATTGAATCCTAGTTTCACTCTTCTCTCGAAAGAAAGACTATAATTTACTTGATATAAATTAAATAACTAATCTTTAATCTCACTACAATTTCTCTTGTATCTAACTCTTTCTTGTCTATGAACTTCAATCTAACTTCAATATATACTTCAATCTCACTTTAATGCTTCAAACCATAGAAGGAAGCGTGTTTATATAGAGGCTTGGAAGCTTCTTGGTGGAGGCAAGTTGGCAAATGCATGAATATAACTTTTTACAGTTGTTTTGTTCTTCAATTTTCAACTTCTTCAGCTTAAAGTCATAAATTTCAGCCCCATGGTTGTGGCATATGGATGCCACAGTAGTGGCCTAGGTTGGAATGAACTATTTTGAGAGATTTTCCAGTTATAAATGGCTAATAAGTGGGCCAAGATGGTAGTGTTTGAACGCAGTTGTGGCTTTTGAAGACAAGTTGTAAACTCTAACTTTTCTTCCTTTTCTTCACTTAAGTAGTAAGTAAATGAATCCCACATGCGTGGCTCTCAAATGCTATGATTGTGGCATTGAATCTACTTCTAGAACTTTTATTTTTCTTCATTTTCTGATGTGGCAGACTCAATTTAAAGTTCAGGATCGCGGCCTTGAAGAGCCATGGGCCTAGCTTTTGAATCTTCTTCATTTTTACTTACTTTTCTTCAATTTTGTACCACTTATCATTAAAAACTTTGTATCTTGCATTTCTGAACTTAAATAAGAGAATTCTAACTCAATAAACAAAATTTATCAAATTCAAATGGAAAATAATTAAAATCATGGTTAGAATTACACAAAATATCTATCACAATTTCACTCTAACATCTATCAAGTCAAAACCTAAAATTGAATATAGACTTAGGTTTTTCAAGTTAAACCTAATTTTCAACCTTAGACCTAGGTTTTAACATGTTAAAAACTAAAATCAATTTTAGACTTAGGTTTATCAAGTTATAACTAATTTTCAACCTTAGACTTAGGTTTTATCAAATTAAACCTAAAATCAATTTTAGACCAAGCTTTTATCAACTTGACTACCAAGGGCAAATGCTCATCTGATGGAGAAATCAAGATTGCTCCTAAATCACAATATTTATTGTTAGAGGCACAATTAAAATATAATTCCCATATATCATTCTCTACTTGCAATAAACCTTCATATGGGAATTTTGGCTCTTTAATTTTATCTTAAACATGTGTTACTGCTAACTAATCAGAAAGGATACTACCCTTTATTACCTTTCAAGGTATATGTTTAAGGTTAAAAATAGCAAAACATAACAATCCAAAATTGGCTTTTCCATCAAGTAATTGAGAGGGCTTCTCTCTATTATAACATGTGTTTTATATGAACTGAGATAATGTTGCAGTTTGTGACATACCAAAACTAAGGTTAAATAAAGGAGTTTTGTTAGTCCAATTACTTCAAATCAAAATGAACTAATATTTGCATTAAGTTACACTTTACAGAAAGTTAATTTTTAAAAAAAAAACCATAAAAAGACTAATTGGACCATCTGGAAGCCTGACTGGAACTTCAATGAAAAATTGAGAAAAGTTGCATAGAAGGATTCACTGTGGAAAGTACTCTCAAAATCTCACCGTACCTCATAAAAGTTTGACCGGACCTTTAAGTAGTCTGACTGGACTATTGACTGAAAATTGAGACAATTCATACAGAAGATTTCATGGTCAGAAATACTCCCAAATTCTCAAAGTACCACAGAAGTCTGACCGGACCAACAAGAATTTCGATCGGACCTCCCAAGTAAATTTTTGTAAAATCATCCAGTAAGGTTCCTGACCAGGTGTACACTCAAAAATTGAACAGACCACAAATGTTCTGATCAGACCAGATGCAAGTCTGACAAGAATATTTAAATATTACACAAGTCAGAAGATGTTGCACCTCTACTCAATTAGTGGAAGCCATGTGGACTAACCATTGGAAGAGCATTGAGCATAATTTCAAATGTTGCGTCTGAACTACTATGTTTTCTGACCAGAATTAAAAAATTCAGACCAGACCTATCTAAGTCCTACCATGAAATTGCTCTGGCGAAGAAATTAGTGGATGACAAGAATCAAACATGTTGGACCACACCTCAAAGACTATTTCATGGTTTGTAGCCTATATGTACTATAAGATACTTCATTTTTAAGTTGAGTTGTGATTGTAATAACCTACAAAAATATCTTTATTTTCTTTGCAACAAAAAATACATCTTGTATTAATGGAGTGTTGGGCATGAGCATTAAACACTATCTTAAGTTTAAGTGTGAGCTTGGAAACACTTAGGTTGTGAGAGTGAGGCTGAAAAAACTCTTATAAGGGTTGTGAGGATTATACTCAAACCATTGTATAGTTGGGTGTGAGCTAGAGAAAATACCAAGTTAGAGTTAAGCTTGTAAAAACACAAAACTAGTGGAACCTTAATAAGTTATTAAGGAAGTGGATGTAGGATTAAGGTAAATCCAAACCACTATAAATCTTTGTGTTCTTTGTTCTATTCTCTACATCTTCTACAATTTTTGTTTATGAATTTTAAATTTATCATCACTTCTTCAAATCAACCAATTCATCCCCTCCTCTCGGTTGTCATCTGGGGATAACAATTGGTATCATAGCTTAAATATTTCTTAAACTTAACTGTGAAATTTGATCCACAATGGCAACTTCTTCTTCATCCACCTCAAATTCTCATGGAAATTTCAACTCTATTCTTAGACCTTATTTTGATAGAACAGATTACTCCTATTGGAAACACAAAATATATTTTGTTTCTAGATAGTGAAGGAATTGAGCTTTGGGATTTTATAGAAAGTGGATGGAAACCTCCTACTCATGAAGTTGAAGGTGTCCAAGTTCCTTTTCCTAAATCATAATGATCAAGTGCCAATGTGAAAGACCGATTCAAGAATAACAGAGCCACCTCCATCTTGATGAATTCTATTTCAAGAGAAGAAGGTGGGAGAGTCCAACATCTCACGTGTGCTCATTGCATTTAGAAGACACTTGAGAACTATCATGAGGGCACTACCCAAGTGAGGTTCACCAAGAAGCAAATGCATCTCCACGAGTATGAGCTATTCAAGATGAAACCTAATGAAATCATCACCAACATGGCAGATCATTTGCTTGCCATTGTTAATGAACTAAAGAAGTATGGCTAGGTATATGATCAAGATGATGTAAATAGCAAAATCTTGAGAGCTCTAAGAGCAAAAAAGAGCTTTGTATCAAAAGTCTCCTCCATTGAAGAAGCTCATGATCTTAGCACTTTGAGAACAGATGAGCTTATGGGAAAGTTACTCACCTTTGAGCTACATAATGAAATAGAAGAAGAATGATGTGAGAAGGAGAAGAGGAAACTAATGCTCTCAAGGCAATCAAAGAAGTTGAGAGCTCAAGCAATGAAAATAGTGATGATGAAGAAGAAATGGCAATGTTCTCAAAAAGAATGAATGATTGGAATAGAAAGAGAGGATTACAAACTAGTAAAGGTAGCATCTCTAAACCCTCTTTTAAAGATAAAGATAAGAAAAATGAAGTAAAATGCTATAAGTGTGGTAAATCCGGTCACATAAAATCGGATTGCTTCAAGTTGAAAAGCAAAAAGAAGTGGGATAAAGAAAAGAAGAAATCACTCAAAGCCACATGGGATGATTCTTCCTCAAGTGAAGAAGAAGATGATGATGATGATGAAGATGAAGGGATTGCAAATCTATGTCTCATGGCTATTGAGGATGACTCCAATGAGGTAGGTACCCAATCTTTAAACACAATTTCATATGATAATGATAGTTATGGTTAAATGATAGTGATTTGATTGAACATATGAACCTTAGAGTAGAAAAATATTTTTCTAAAATGAAATTCTATAAGGATAAATGTTCTTATCTAGAGAATGATTTTGTAAGCTTAAAAAATTCTACAGTAGAGTTAAAAACATCAAATCAACACTTATTGAAATCAATAGATGAATTGAATAAAAATTCACATGGTCTAGAAAATATAATTAAGGAAAATGAAATTTTAAAAAATGAACTAGAAGAACTAAAAGAATTAATTTCAAAATTTCATAAGGGAAAAGAAGTTTTAGACACATTGATAGATAATTAAAGGCCACCCTCTTTAAAACATTGATTATGATTCAATGGCTCATCCAATACTACATCTAGTATACCAACATTTGTAAAAGGATCTACAACTAAAACATCTAGTGTTGAAGTTGTAAAGAACAAAAATGCACACACCAAGCCTAAGAGTCCCAAAAACAACTACTCAAGGCTCACTAGGAAATAGAACTAGGTTGCAAAGAGCAAATCATGCAGTCATATATACTAGACATATACGTAAGCACAAAGATGTACAAAAGCAATCACACACTTGCAATTGTATGCATAGCACATTGAATGTCAATAGGAAAGTGCATAAATATAGAACATTGTGTCAATGCACATATTGTATGAAATTTGGACATAAAAGCAATTTTTGCTACATTAGGAAGGCTTATCTCAAGTTAGAAGATCCTTCTACTACTAAACCCCTAGGACCTAACTATATTTAGGTACCTAAAAGAAATGAACACTATTAATTTGTAGGTATTCCTAAAATCTACTATCAATGAAAGCACATGGCTTGTGGATAGTGGACGCTCAAGGCACATACGGGCAATGCAAAGTTCTTCACAACACTTACTTACAAACTTGGAGGTAATGTCACTTTTGGAAACAACACTAAAGGTAAGATTATTGGTATTGGTTCCATTGGCATGCTAGGTAAAAATTTAGTTGAAAATGTATGGCTTGTTGATGGTTTGAAACACAACTTGCTTAGTGTTAGTCAACTATATGATAAAGGATATCATGTAAAGTTTGACTCTAAAGGATGTAAGATTATCAATTCAAATGGTGAAATTGCATTTAAAGGAGTTAGAATTAACAACACATATAAAATTTACATACATTCCAATAATGCATTTGAATGTTTGATTTCCATCAACAATGATGCTTGGTTATGGTATAGAAGACTAGGACATGCTAGTATAGATCTTTTAAAATGAATTAGTCAAGAAGAACTAGTTGATGGTCTCCCTAGAATAAAATTTGACAAAGATAGAACATGTGAACCTTGTCAACTTGGTAAGCACTTCTATGCCTTTAGAACTCATTCACTTGGATTTGTTTGGACCTAATAGAGTTGCTAGCCTAGGTGGCAAGTTATATGCATTTGTACTTGTTGATGATTACTCAATATTTACATGGGTAAATTTCTTAGCTCAAAACAATGAAGCTTTCAATCATTTTAAAATATTTGCAAAAAGGGTTCAAAATGAAAAAGGCTATGTAATCACATCTATTAGAAGTGATCATGGCAAAGAATTTGAAAATGAAAATTCTGAAAAAAATTTCAATGAATTTGGTATTCACATAATTTTTTGGCACCTAGGACACCACAACAAAATGGTGTAGCTGAAAGGATAAATAGAACTTTGGTTGAAATGGCTAGGACAATGCTCAATGAGTATGATTTACCATCTTACTTTTGGGTAGAAGCCGTTAACACCACATGTCACATTTCAAATTGTGTTTACAAAAGACCATTAATAAACAAACTTCTTATGAGCTATGGAATGGAAGAATACCCAAAATTTCATATCTTAGATTATTTGGATGCAAATGCTTTATATTGAACACCAAGGATAATCTTGGAAAATTTTCATCCAAATCGGATGAAGGCATATATTTAGGATATTCATTATCTAGTGAAGTATACAGGGTATTCAATAAGAAAACTCTAGTAGTTGAAGAATCAATACTTGTTGTCTTTGATGAATCCTCTAAACTTGATAAAAAAAAAGTAGTACTCTTGATGATTTTGTAGGTACTTTTGAACAACAAGAAACAATTGATGTTTCAAAGAACAATCACGATGAACTAGAAGAAGGGATTCAAGAGCTACCCAAGGATTGGCAATATAAGAAGGATCACCCAAAAGAACTCATCATTGGTGAAACATCAAAAGGAGTAACTACTAGATCCAAAATTCAACATTTAGATGTCAATTTTTCTTTTGTTTCTTAAATTGAGCCAAGGAGTGTTGAGGAGGCTCTTCGTGATGAATGTTGGGTGATTGCAATGCATGATGAACTTAACCAATTTGAATAAATAATGTGTGGGAACTTGTTCCTAGACCTAAAGATCATCCAATTATAGAATGCAAGTGGGTTAATATGAATAAGCTTGATGAAAATGGTCTCCTTACTAGAAATAAAGCTAGATTGGTAGCCAAAGGCTATAACCAAGAGGAAGGCATTGAATATGATGAGCTATTTGCTCCCGTTGCTAGATTAAAAGCTATTAGAATTCTACTTGCATTTGCATGTCATTTAAATTTTAAACTTTTTCAAATGGATGTTAAAAGTATATTTCTAAATGGTTTTATAAATGAGAAAGTTTATGTTGAACAACCTCCCAGTTTTGAAGACTATAAAATTTCAAATCATGTTTTTAAACTTACTAAAGCACTATATAGATTGAAACAAGCTGCAAGAGCTTGGTATGATAGACTTAGTGCATATTTGCTTGAAAATGGTTTTTCAAAAGGCAAAGTGGACACAACTCTTTTAGTTAAAAAGAATAAGCATAACATCTTAATTGTACAAATTTATGTTGATGACATTATATTTGGTGCTACTAATGAATCTTTGTGCAAGAAATTTGCTTCTTGTATGACTAGAAAATTTGAAATGAGCATGATGGGTGAACTCAATTCTTCCTTGGACTATAAATCAAGCAATGCAAAGATGGAATCTTCATCAAACAATCCAAGTACACAAAGGAACTCATTAAGAAATTTGAAATGGATGTTTGCAAGACTAGCAAGACTCCCATGAGTACATCCTTAAAACTTGATAATGATAGGTAGTAGATGAGAAGAAATATCGAGGCATTATCAGATCTCTACTCTATTAACCGCTTTTAGACCTGATATTATATAGAGTGTATGTTTATGTGCAAGGTTTTAATCATTCCCTAAAGAATCACATTTAAATGCCACTACAAGAATCTTGAAATACTTGAATGGTACATTGCGATTAGGACTTTGGTATCCTAGAAATACATCATTTGATATTTTAGGCTTTTTCATATGTGAATTACACTGGTAGTCTTTTAGATAGAAAAAGTACGACCGGAGCATGTCATTTTGTTGGCAAATGTCTAGTTTCTTGTTTTAGCAAGAAATAAGTGTCAGTTGCTTTGTCTACCGTAGAAGCCGAATATGTGGTTGCATGTTTTTATTGTATTCAAGTCCTTTGGATGAAACAACAATTGTTTGATTATGGAAAAACTTTTTATAATATTCCTATTAAATGTGATAACACTAGTGCCATAAATCTATCCAAGAATCCAATTCAACATTCTAGGTCAAAACATATAGATATTAGGCACCATTTCCTAAGAGACAATGTCCAAAATCAAAATGTTGTCTTAGAATTCATTGATACACAAAACCAACTTGCTGACATATTCACAAAACCCTTAAATGAAGATAGAATGAACTTCATAAAACATTGTTTAGGAATGATAGATGGAAGCACCATTTCACGAACTTGGAATTGCATGAAAACCTATTTCAATTTATAAAAATTTCTCATTGATATTTATTTTTTTATCAAACTTTTGTATCTTTAATTAAAAATACTCTTTTCTCCCAAAAATCTAGCTTCCATACTTTTTCCCGATCAGATCAACTAGAAGTCTGACAGTACCTTTTGAACATTCATGATTTCAAAATTTTTCATTAAGGTATGACCATACTTTTCAAGGTACGATCGGGATTTTTCAAAATTTTATGACTGTTGTGCCTAAAACCAACATTCTATTCTGTATTTATATAGTCTGACTATACTTTTCAAAAATTTTAAATTTTACCACTAGATTTTGTTAAGTCCAACTCGTCTTTCACTCTGAATTTAAAAATTTCTAGCCATTGGAACTCAATCAAAACGTATAAATTTTGTCTCAAACAGCTATAAACAACTATTTTTCTTATTAAACACTATAAATACCCTCTAATATCAGTATTTACATCTTTTTATCAAACTCTACACTCTTAAACACTCAAACTCTCTCAACACACACTCTCTTATTCATCCATTCTCTTGAATTAAACCTCATGGCTCCTAAAGAACATTAGAAGAAGGCTTCAAGAGCTAAGAAAGGCAAAGGTATTGCTGCCCCTTCTCAACAGAAGAACCTCCTAGAAGAAGCCATAAGATAAGGTTTAGAGATGAGGAAGAAAGGCAAAGGTATGCAATCATAAAAGATAAAATTATTGAACCAATCCGTTTCTTCTCTACTCTCACTCTAGAGTCCTTAGGGATTGAGAATGACATTAGGGGATGTCTTAGAACCTTGGGTTGGGAAAAGTTTGTCTTCCTAGATCATGATGATCTTGGTTGTTAAAGCTTGACCAAAGAGTTTCTTACTACTTTGGTTGTTAGTAAGAAGATCACTAACCCTTTAGGATTTTATGGGATATCCTTTAGGTTGTATAATCAAGAGTATGGCCTCACTTTTGAGCATTTCCCATATCTCAAAAACATCCTCACCTTCGAAAGACAAAAAGAATTTTAGACTGAAATTTCTATAGAAACCAATCTCCATAAACAATCTAATGCTAAACACCTTAGGACCCTCACCTATTGGATGTTACATTATTCATTATGCAGCGGAAAATGTAGTGGTATTTACATATATAAATACATCAAAATCCATGTTTACAAAACATAAAGTTTATACATGTTTGGCAGTTCGTCTCTGATTTTTAAGCCCACAATCAACACTTCAAAGTCTAGACTCGATTCTCCGGTCTAGATGAACTCTCCGATTCTACCCTGTCACCTGCGCGATGAACCACAATCGTGCTAAGCCATAGGCTTAGTGGTACAAACCACAATAACAATATGCTTTAATGCAATGTCAATGTCATACTTTCAAGCAATAAAGATCATATTCAAAAATGCTATATTTCATAACAATACATTTCATTATCTTATTTAATTGTTTTACCATTTAATATTCACATTGAAACAAAGACAAGCATGGGCCCAAAAAGGATCTAATATGTTATTCAAAATTCAGAGTTACTACTTTGGTCCATAATCACAATCATCAAGCCCATAGGCGATATATATATATATATATATATCTATCTATCCATGGATAGTGTAACAGACCCAGTCTCTTGGACCTCAACCCGGCTAGACCCTAGGGCCCCAGTATCTTGGTCCTCAACCCGGCTAGACTGTTACTGTTTTTGAGGCTTACGACCCAGTCTTTTCACCCCAAAAACATCATATTTCACATTTATCAGCTGGACTCAGCTTACGACCCGGTCTTTTCACATGTCCCGCAATTCATAGGCATGCCGCCAAACCCAGAACTCTGAAAATTGAATAACATACTAGGCACACATTTAATTCATTTATTTCATTATCAATCTCTTTCACAATTCATTTCTCATTTCATTTCTCATTTCATTACTCATAATTAAACTAGGCAATCATGCCCCAATTATTTCATTTGCATTATCATAGCCAACAACAATGGCTTCACATCTCATCATTAAAGTATACACAACCAATTGTATTGAACATACATTTTGAATGATCATCATATCTTTCACATTATGCAAATCATAACATTAATCCAATATATTAACAATGAAATATATTACTTAACACATTTACAACCAAATGTGTTAAGTCTCAAAATCATGTAAATGTATGCAACCATGTAAGTTTGTACTTATCTCAAGAGCAACTCACACCAATCTATACACTTCCTCTTCCAAGAATTCTTCACTACTTGGATTAGGGCAACTCAACCTCTTCACAACCTAATCCAAAAGGAATAATACACACTTACTTATAGATACACATGAATTTCAATACAATTATTCATATATTAGTCTCATACTAGGTCCGTCGATCACAAATTACAAGCCAGAACTACTATATAGGTCCCCACGGCCGTGGCCTCACAACCCCACGGCCGTGGGATAGCAAACGAGTGTGTCCAATTTGCTTAAAAACCCCCCACGGTCATGGCCTTCAACAGCCATGGACGTGGCATTGGAACTTGCTCTGCTGTATCAAAATTTTTGAAGAGACAGTCACACTTTCAATCCCACGGTCGTGTCCCTCACTTGCCACGATCGTGGCACTCATTTTCCACGACCGTGGCATACATTTTGCCTCTGCTTCAGATTAAACTCATGTATTCTATGCTTTTAACTTCATTAAACACAAACATATAGAAAATCTAAGATAATAATTGATCAAACTCAATATTTACATCAATTACCAATTCACAACCATAACATAAACACAACTCTTACTCTTCCAACACCAAACCTAACTCCTTCTCTTCAATTCAATTCCAAAATCACAATCAATTAAACTCAACATTCTCAAACACACCACAAACAAACATACTCATACTAACAATAATCAACCATCAAACTCCCATACAACTTAAAAGAAAACAAGAAAATCAAGTGGAAAACTTACCAAAGTTGATGAAACTTCTTAGATTTCCAACTTGATCACTTGAAACATCCTTCAATCTTGAACTTGGAAAATCAAAAACTCTCTTTCTCTCTTGCTTTAGAGGGTGCCGGCCATGAAGGAAAAGAAAAGAAGAAGAAGAAAAATAAGAGCCCAAAGTCAACTCCTCAACCTCTTTAAACCTCCACCAAACAATTTAATATTAAAATATTATAAAATATCTTCTTCCACTAATTCAATTTCCTTTTAATTAATTTAATTAATTTAAAATAATTAATTAATCTTCTTTTGACTTCCATTTCTTTGACTTGTATATCTATACCAGACATAGTATAATTAGGAATACTAAAAGATATAGACATAAGAGTGTGTATTGATTAAAATATTCTAGATCTAAGATACAAAATTAACTTAATCTTTAAAATGGTATATAAGGCTGGAAACCCAAATATAAATTGGAGCAACGTCAGACTTGCACTTGTCTGAAGTCCTCCTCTGTACCGGGTATGAAACAACGCCGCCGTACCTTTTAAAAGATTATATTTTATTTATATGTTGTTTATATATTTTATTATTATTATTTATGTTTTTAATATATTCTTTTATATTCTGCTTAATATTGCCATATTGCATAATTAAGGAATCTTTAACACTTGAGGCCGGAAACGGTTCTGTGATACTGAATGTAATCGATATCCTTAATTCATCATTCATCATATCTGTTTATATCTTTGTTATTTATGCTTAATTATTTTATTGTTTTTATTAATTCTTTTAAAGCTTTCTTCTTCCTTCCTCCTTCACCTATATTTCTACCATCTCTGTATCCCATTCCTTATTGATCTCCTTATATTTAAGGTAGTTTATAATTTACAATTTATAATTTAAATTTTATAATTTGTATTCTGTTTTAAAGTTTATATTCTGTATTGTATTTTGTTTTCATTTATTTAAATAAAGTTTAAATTTTTATATCTCTTCTGTCATTCATAAATAAGTATGCTCTGTTCTAGTTCTTGCAAGCAAAAAACGAGCAAGTTGAGCTTGATCTGGAACTAAAACATCAGAAATATATTGCACTACTTAATATATACAACATATACACTCTTCCCTTACCTCTTTTCTCTTTCCATTTAAACATATACATTTATAACATTTAATTCAAATATAACAATAAGTATTCCAAAACTTTTAGAGTATACTTTGGGATATTACAAATCGAATCACTGCCCCCTTCTTTATTCCTGGTCTACCGGGTGGTGACGCTATTTCTTCGGGCTTAGGCCATATTTTTTAAGGATGCAAGTCTAAACAATGCCGAAGATGCAATTACTAGGAGTCAGGAATAAAATTCCTGGCTTATAGTGGTAACTCCATTGATGATAAAAAAAAAAGTTGATTCTATTGGTGCTAGTATTATTTTATTTGCAAATATCATTAATATTATTTTTACATCAATAGTTACATTGGGTGTGTGCATTAAGATGCCCATGATTAGCTGTGTTATGTATGTAAAAAAGATATTGTGTGTAGACCCATAATTTTGCCACTCAAAAAGCCCAATTCAAAAGGATAAAAAAGATTAATTAATTAATACAAAATTAATTAATTACTTAATTAATACAAAATTAATTAATTACTTAATTAATATTTATAATTAATTAATTAGTTATTTACTTAATTAGTTAATATCAATTAATTATTTAACTAATTAAAATTAATAACTAATTATTTAATCAATTAATCAATTAATAATTTAAGTGAATAAATAATAATGATAAATCACCTATTTATTAAAAATAAAAAATTAATTAAAAATGGCCGAATTAGATTATTTGCCTTAACATTTTTCATTTTTATTATTTTATTTTAGTTTTAATTATTTTAAAATAAAAGATAATAATCTGATTTGTTTTTAAATTTTTTATTGGATTGAGTAAATAGTGGGGAATAAAGCTTTTAAAAAAGGAGAGAGAGGCAAATAGTTTTGAAAAATAAAAAGATACACAGAGACAAAGAGGAAAAACAAAAAATACAAAGTAAAAATACACATAGTGTTGGGAAAAAAATTGAAAAATACTAGACTCAGGAACCACCAAGAGTAAACTTCTGGATCACTTGCTAAAGGAGTGCCAATGCCATTTATCGACCTAGTCTTCACCAAATTGAAAGAACCAACAAAGGCATGTATAATTTTCATTAACTTAATAATTTTAACTGAGTTATTTAATAGATCTTTATAATTATATATTTTATTTGATAATATAATATGTTCCTTTTGTTGTTAAAATTAATTTGTTCTTTAAATTGATTTCCAGTCATGATATAAGTTAATTATAATTTCATTATTTGATTTTTTTCGCTTTTAGTTTGTATTTATAGCTATCGTATATTTTTATTACTATGTAATTGCCAATTAAATGTTTTGATAATTCTGTGCTAATTTATTACAAGGAGAAGGTGCAAAAAAGCCCGTAAATTCAAACTTAATATTTGTTTTGGCTCTTTTATATCATTGAGGTTAAAAAAAATGACAAATTAGCTCTTTTATTAAAAGAAAAGCTAATTATCATTAACTATGTTTAAATTTTCATTGCAAGATGTAAATATGCCCTTTAAGTTTGTGGGAAAGTCAATAAATCACACATATTTATGTGCATTTTATATTAAATATTATTTTAATTAAAGTTATTGTTTAATACTTCTTTTAATAAAATTTTAAAATTATTAATTCACATTATATATATATATATTGCATCAGATGTGTTATATCATTATGAGGATATATATTTAAAAGATTTTCTTAAAAATTTTAAAAAATAAAATATTTTTGACAATATCTATTTTTTTAAAAAAAAATTCTCCTAATTTTCAATTAAAATTATTTTTATTTCAAAAATATCAAATTTAATTAATTTTTAAAATAGATCCTATAATTAATCAATTAAAATTATTTTTTATTTTAAAAATATCAATTTTTAATTTTAAAATTAAAAATTAAAAGTAATTTTTTTAAAAAATATAATTTTTTTCAAAATATTTTTATTTTTTTTGAAGATTTTTATGGAAAAATCTCTTAAATATATCATCATAATGACATAACACATACAATATGTATATATATAATATAAATTAATGATTTTAAAATCTCATAAGAAGAAGTATTAAAAAATAATTTTAATCAAAATATTATTTAGTATAAAATACTCTTAAATATATTTAATTCATTAGGTAAAAATATCATTTTAGTGCATAATTGAGAAAAAAAATATTATGCCAATATATATTTTTGTACAAACTTAAAGCGCATATTTATATTTTTTTTAATGAAAAAATAAATAGAAAATTAATGGTAATTAACTTTTGTTAACAGAATGGCTAATTTGTTAGCTTTTTAAAACTTTAAGGATATAAATAATCTAAAACAAATATTAAAGTTTAATTTGTACCCACATAAAAATATTAAGAGTTTTTTTTTTTTTGTATCTTCTCTGTCTATAAAATTAGTAGCTCATGGAGTTTAGTAAAAGTCTTTAATCAGTAACATTTAATTAATAAAAATTTAGGCAATACTCATTTCCTGTTATCCTTTTTGGTGACTCTATTATCTTATTTTTGATATTTTTAAAGTTGTTTTGTTAAATGTTGGTTTCTTTGTTGGCTCGAAATAAAATTTGCTAGATATAATCTTTATTTTAATTTTGTGTTCAAAATACGATTCTAAAAATCTAATTGGTAAAACCTAGCCTTTGTCATAATTTTTTTTTTGTTTTTATTCATATCTTAAAACTACTATATTTTAATGAAAATTCATAATCCTTTTTGCTTTTTGTTTAGTTATTTTATTACTACTAAATAAATAAAAAGGATCTTATTTTAGTGTTTCTTAATAAAATTCATGCAGTTTTGTGTTGCTTTCTTTGTTATTCTTTTACATATTTTATATTTATGTGCTATTTCTTTGTTATTTTGGATTTATTAATGATTGGAATATTGTTATTTATGATTTATTGAACATAAACCCTAAGATCAACATTATATATGTTTATCATTAAAACTTTTACTTTATTATTTTTAATCTTTTTTTTTTAAATCATATGTTGTGATTTTTGAACTCTAAGTTCCACTAAAATCAATCCTTTTCAAAATTGAACCATGAGTTCAACCTAAACCAAAAGCTACTTGGTTTAAGAAATCAAAATTTAACTTAGACTTAACCATACTTAGTTTAGGCTAAAGAATCTAAAATGGACCTTAGGCTCTGGTTTTATAGTTAAAACCTAAAATTGGACTTAGACTTAAATTATCCTAGGTTAGAACAAGAAAACCACCATTTTGAGTTAAAAACTAACCATTATAAAATAGTTAGAACTGAATGAGCTTTGATTCCTATTCAAATAGAATATGCAGATCTATTTGAAATTTTAGTCCAAGTACCATATCCACATTGTAAAATAATATTGTCCTCTTATTCTTTAAACCGCTCTCTTTATGAACTTTACTTGTATATTTAATTGTCTTTTGGGGAATGTGTACTTTGTCTAGAATCTATAAGGCTAGAGTTAGGATCCCCTTATTTTATGTTTTGAAATTAAAAGTTAATTTCATTTTTGCACTTTATTTTTACTCTTTGCTATGGATGATGTATGGATGTATATTGTTTATCATTTCATATCATATTATAATTGTCACTTAATGAAAATAAATTTGTGTAAGTTTTCATTTATTTTAAGCATAAAATTTTTTTCACTTAAAATAAGCCAAAACCTAGTGTGAGCGGGGATTTTCGCCCCCACTCCCGGTGGAATGGTTCTTGTGACTTCGGCACTGTTTAGGCTCGGGGCCTTAGAGAACACGGACCTAAGTCCGGAGAAAATAGAGTCGCCACCCGGACGGGCCGGGAAAAAGAAAGGGGTGGATGACTTGATTTTTAAAGAATCCCCAACCCCTTAATGGGTTCGGAAAGTTGGGTATGTGTGGGGAAGGTGAGAAATGGCCCAGCACCCCCACAACGCCCGGTTCATTGGAACCGGCCTCCTTTACAGGTCTTAATATTATAAAATTCTTAAATATAATAATATTATCTATACTACACACAATAAAAAGAAAGCATCTTTATATTAAAATCAAAGCAATGTCCAAACAAAACAAAACAAATAAATGGACACCCATCCAAGGATGGAAACATGTCCTTACATCACATGCCTAGATAAACATGCCCTTTACAAAGGTTCTAAAATAGAAAAGAAAATTAAATTACATGATGTTTAACTAATGAGGTACCCACCAAGTGGAAACATACCTTTTACAACTTTTGGAAATCTAAATTGATTAATAAAAGTAAATAATCATTCATCATAAATAAATCATTCATCAAAAGTATTTAAATATCAATAAAATAAACATTCATCCATGATAAATTAAATAAATCAAGTATTGAAATTAAATATATTAAAGCATAAGAGATAAATCAAGGTATAAGTAAATATGAAATTGAATAAAGCAAATAAAAGTTCAATTATAGCTACTGTGACTTTTTATGGAATTAAAATAGATTAGGGTTTTATGTTTTAAAAGGTTGGTAAGACTCTTTGATTAACCAAATTAAGGTTTGAATGATGAAATCATGAAACTAGGGTTTTGACTACCTTAAAATACTTTAATTTGTGATTTTTGGTTATTGAATTTTAAGCTACTGTGCAATTTTTGGGTTTTCATGTTTTTATGTTTTTTTATGTTTTAAAGGGATTAGGGTTCATAAAAATTAGGGTTTAGGGTTTTAAAAAGACTAGGGTTCATTATTTTTGGCTTAAAAGTTGAATTTTGGATTTAGGCTTTGAAATTAGGGTTCTCGGGTAATGAAGAATTTTTAGGGTTTTAGAAATCAATTTAATATTTTATGAAGTTTTATGACTTTAAACAAATGGATTGAAGTTTTTATAAGTAAAAAAGATGTTTTTGAAGGCTTTTTGAATGAAATAGAACCTAATTTAAAAATTTGAAAGAAACAGAATTTTATTTTGGTTTTGTAGAAAAATAGGTTCAATTAGAGTTTTAAGATTTTTAAGAAGAAAAAATTAACAATTTTAAGTCTTTTTAGAAAAGAAAGTCACGTTTTAGTGTTTTAATCTTTAAAAAATTAAATTAAAGTTCTAAGATTTTTTATTTAAAAAACCCTAATTCTATGATCTAGCTACTGTGAAACATAAATCAAAAAGAATTTAACATACCTTCTTTTGTTGATTCTCAAAAAAATAACTCTTCTTGGATGAACTAGCTCCAAAGATAAGCCTTTGTTACCTTTTAATCCCTTAATACGTGCTGCTGTTGCTCTTAAAAATCAATTGAATTGAATTATTCTTTTCCTTCACTAATTTGGTTTCAAAAGATCAAGCTTACTGCCTCCTTTTTTTCCTCCTCTTTTTCAATGTCTTTGGTCCTTATTTATAGTGGTTTTTAAGTTGTTTATTCCTAATTACACACGGCAATTAATATTAATAAAAGAAAGAAATTAAAACCTAATTGGATTAGGTTTCTAAAAATTGGGTCAAAAAATTTTGCGCTGGCAAAAACTGTGGCAGCGGGCCCGTGGCTGGCCAGCCAGTGGGCGTGCCAGCCTGCAGGAAATTCCTGCGGGTGGCTATTTCGCCCGCAGGAATTTCCTGCGGGCGAAATAACTTGCCCCGCAGGAAGTTATTTCGCCCGACGGGTGAGCTGCTGCTGGCTCGACTGGCCCGTGCGACCACTTTTCGCTGCCGATTTTTTTTCAACTCCGATTTTTATTTTTATTTTTATTTTTTAATTTTGATTTTGATTTTTTATTAATAAAAATTAGATACAAAGGTAAAAATTATTTAATTAAAATTATTTTGGACCAATTAAACAACAAAAATATTTTTGGGCTAAATAAAGCATAGTGGATCGGATTGGGTCAAAAATTAAGGGTCTACAGTTTGCCCCCTGCTTGAGTGATCTGAAACCTTAGTGAAAGAGAGTGAAAAGCAATAAAACTTAATTTTTGATGTGGCGACTTGTTTTGGGTTCTAGACCCGAAGATGATTCTAGGTTATGGACCTAAGAAAAATTTGTGTTATGGACCCGGATTCGAGTTCTGGACTCGAGGATAATTCTAGGTTCTGGACCTAAGAAAAATTTGGGTTCTGGACTCGGATTCGAGTTCTGGACTCGAGGATAATTCTGGGTTCTGGACCTAAGGAAAATTTGGGTTCTGGACCCGGTTCGAGTTCTCGACTCAAGAGAGATTCTAGGTTCTGGACCTAAGGAAAATTTGGGTTCTGGACCCAGTTTGAGTTCTGGACTCAAGGATGTTCTAGGTTCTGGACCTAAGGAAAATTTGGGTTCTGGACCCGGTTCGAGTTCTGGACTCAAGGATGTTCTAGGTTCTAGACCTAAGGAAAATTTGGATACTCAATCCTAAACTAGATTTGTATACTCGATCCTAACTGGATTCGGATACTCGATCTTAAACTAGATTTGGATACTCGATACTAATTTGGATTTGGATACTTGATCCTAACTGGATTGGGATACTCGATCCTAACTGGTTTTGGATACTCGATCCTAAACTGGATTGGGATACTCGATCCTAAACTAGATTGGGATACTCGATCATAAACTGGATTTGGATACTCGATCCTAAATTGGATTTGGATACTCGATCCTAAATTGGATTGGGATACTCGATCCTAAACTGGCTTTGGATACTCGATCCTAAATTGGATTGGGATACTCGATCCTAAACTGGCTTTGGATACTCGATCCTAAACTGGATTGGGATACTCAATCCTAAATTGGATTTGGATACTCGATCCTAAACTGGATTTGGATACTCGATCCTAAATTGGATTTGGATACTCGATCCTAAATTGGATTGGGATACTCGATCCTAACTGGATTCGGACACTCGATCCTAACTGGATTTGGTTTGGGTACTTGGACCCGAGATTGGGTACTTGGACCTGAGCTTGAGTTTGACTGACCTTTTATCATTTGAAAAATCTGACTGCTCCTGTCCTTCTATGCATTGTATTTTTTCATCCTCAAAATGGATCTTCATCCTTTGAGATCGGGTCTTCATCCTTGAAAATGAATCTTCATCTTTTGAGATTGGGTCTTCACCCTTGCAAATGGATCCTCATCCTTTGAGATTGGGTCCTTACCCTTGAAACATGGGTGGTCGGGTCTTTACCCTGGCTTTAGCTCTTTTAGCTGGATTAGTCTTTTGTCTTTTGCATCTTCATTCTTTTGAGAGTTCTAATGTTTCATTCTTTTGTTATTCCTTTTTGCAAAGATTTAGCTATTTTTAATTGGACCTTATATCCTCTCCTTGCCCCCCTTCTATGGCAAAATATTTGTAAGTGAGTTTAAAAATATTTGGTATATAAACTCAAAAATTGAAAAGGAGAAACTTTGCCCCTGTGTAGGCTCAAACCAAAGATTTTATCCATGCAAGCTTTGATTGATGTTTTTGCCGTCTTGTTCTTCGCATAAGCATGCATTTCTTCTCTTTGCAAGATTACTGAGCTTTCTCAAGCAATGGGCTTTCTATGCCCCCCTGATTTGATATCTTCTTTTGATTGTTTGCTGTTCATTTTGATAAGGAATAGACAACATAAGATAAGAAAGTGCTATGTGATATGCTCATGTATGCATGATATGCATGAATAATACTTACAGTTGTTCCATCGACTCACAGACCGAGGTGATCAGCAGAAGTGTTCTCATTGGTTCCGTTTTGACGCTTGTTCAAGTCTTGCATTGGAATGATCAAAAGCTTTTGCATTTGTGGCTTTTGTCCTCGAGATGTTGAAAACATGAGTGATGGAGACCCCAAGCAGCAGAGTCAAGGATTCATCTATTTCGAACTATGTCTCAGCATGTCAGTTGGTAGTTTCTTCATAACTTTGCCAATAATAATTTCCTTTGCCCAATGTGTTATTCAAGGTTCAACATACTTCCCTTAACTTGAAGGCTTTGTATGATAAAACATTTTCTTTTATTTTTTGATTTTGAAATCAAATATTGGTTTTGCCAAATTGATGTCAATGTACCTCAGGACTTGATTTTTCCAAATTAATATATCTATAACATGACAACCCTAGTTACCGTACTAAACTCGGGAATTATTTCTATTTAAGCAAGAATTGTTGCACTTCAGATAGGCACATACACATTACTTGGCCAAAGGTCTCATTTGAGTTTAAATATTATCTATCTCATATGCATGCTTATCCAAACTATCTCCACTAATAGACTCTACCTACCAAGAGAGATCAATAGGTCTTTGATAGGCTTGAAATGGGGTCTATGAGGGAAACAGGCTTAAGTAAAGGCCATTTTGAGATTGGAGCTGGTGTGACACAATGGACAAATCTTCACACTACAAATTTCTTGTTGGAATTTTAGGCATCTTGGAGGCAACCTTGCTAGACTCCAAATTTCTTCTATCTTCTTAGCATTAATTTGGATCTTGATTAGGACAGTTTTTGCCCTTGCATAAAGTTTGGTACCCAAATTTGTTTCCTTTTCTTCTTCTCCCTTTTCTTTATTTCTCTTACTCTTCCCTTTCCTTTCTCTTTGTTTTCCTTAATCTGCCCTTTCTTTGAGCATTTTATCATTTTGTCCTTCTTTCTTGTTGGACTATCAAGTACAAAACTTTCAAGAACTAGATGGTCTCCCTCCTTTTCTCCAATTTTGATTGAATCTTTGGTTGCGTTGGGCCAATTCAAGTAAAAATGTCTTTATGAGCCAAATGGAAGCGTTTTGCTGCTTTAGGTAAAAGATAACTCAGTCGGCTTTATGAACCGCCTTTTCAGGTTTTATCTTCCTTTTTTTTTCTTTTTTTTTTCTTTTCTTTTTTTTTTCTATTATTTTTTCCTTTCCTTTCTTCTCTTTTTTTTTTAAGTTCTAGCTCTAAAAGAGTTGCCTTGTTTGTGCTAACTTGGGCTTCCAATAATGGATGAGTGGAGTAACATAAATCTTCCTTAACAGGGATAAATCATTTGTTACTCTAATGTTGATGTTGTCTTGATATATTGGAGACATTAAGGGAACTTCAACTACCCTTAAGGTTTTGAAAACATCAACTATCCTTATGGTCTTGAAAACATCAACTACCCTTATGGTCTTGAGAACTTCAACTATCTTCATAGTCTTGACTATTCATTTTTTTCTTTGATCTTCTTGCCTCTTCATCTTAGTGATTATAAGACTTGTCAAAAGTATCACAACAGCTCAGGGTAGGTTATTGAGGTTATATGCCAATGAAAAGAAAACTAAAATTTTATGAAGGCTCAAAGGGACAACTAGGGATTGATATTTAATTGGGTGGATACTAGTTGTTGGCTAATCAAACAATACCTAGATCATCTCTCCCTTAAATAAGCAGAGTTCAATTTCGCCTCCAAAGTTTGTCAAAACATGTTTTAAGATTGACTAGAACCTAGGCAAAGATAATTATGCAGGAGCCCTCTCTAAGTAAGCATACACAACTCAATGCTATAGAGTAATTCCCTCACCTAGTAAAGTCATTCGAGTCATGATGCATAAATAAATTAACTTATGAATTATCAAGATAGATTCCTCATTGGTTGAGCATTAAAATGAACAAAGACCAACAAAAATTTATGATAAAAATTTATTCAAACAAATTTAAATTTGAAAAACACAATAGTTCCAAAATATTAAAGAAAGTAAGATTGAAAAGCAACATTCAAGCTAAGGAAAGTTCATTAAGTTAGGCTTCTTTTCCTTTAACATCTTCAATATCCCCATCTTGAAAGGATGATAAAACAAAATCTTCTTCCAATCCTTTTCCCACCGTGAAGGTTGCCGGTGGGGGTACTCTATTGAACCTTGGTAATGGATTATCTTTGGTTTTGGGCTTATTCGGCTCGGGTAGTTTGCCACTATCGATTAGGTCTTGAATCTCATGCCTTAGACGAGAACATTTATCTGTTTCATGCCCTCGCATTTGATGAAATTGACAGAAGGCCTCGGCATTGAAGTTTGGTGGCAGTGGATTATGTAGAGGTCGAGGAGCTAATGGTTGTAACAACCCTTTCTTTTGCAGCTTCCTAAAAACCCAAGATAGAGGTTTCCCCAATTCTGAGAATTTTCTTTTATTCCCTTGACCGATTACATTAACATAAACTTCTTTTTGTGTGCTTTGATTGTTAGGCTGGTTGTTCCCTTTCTTCTTATTGAAAAGCAATTATTCTCCCTTTCCCATTCTTCAATTTGTAGACCAACTTGGAGAAGATCTTTGAAGTCCTTTATAAGGGTGTGAGACATCCTTTCGCAGAGATTGGGCAGGACACCTCTCACGATCATCCTTATTTGATCAGATTCATCGGGCCTTTTCTTGAGCAAAGCAGCCTTGTTTCTCCATCTCTTGACATAATCTACAAAATTCTCATTCGGTCTTTGCCTAATGGACTCCACTTCCATCAAAGCAACTTCCAACTCAACATTATATCCATATTGTTGGATGAAGGCTTTATAAAGTAGATCCCAACTCTTTTGTGTTCCATCATCTAAGGTATTGAATCAATTTTGGACAGCAGGATCCAATGAGAGCATGAAGTACCTTAGAGTTTGAGCCTTAGTAGCTCGGGCAGACTGCATGGCAGTGATATATTTCTTCACATGGAGATGAGGATTTCCAGTGCCATTGTACTTAGCAAATGATGGCATCTTGAATTTATAAGGGACCTCATCATCTTCTTCAAATAACTTGTCAACTTCGAACATCTCTTTGGTTTTCAGCTTCTTCTCAAATTTCTTTTCTAAATCAGCAATCATCTTTTCAACATCAGATGTCTCGGTCTTTTCAATAGTTGCCTTCTCGACAGCCTTCGGTTCTTTCTTCTCTTGAAGATCTTGGTAGTATTGAGCCCAATCATCATCATCAATGATCACCTTCTCATCATAACAAGCCACTTCATTAACTTTTGTCTTCCCTTTATCCTTTGGCTTCTTAGTGCTAGCATAAGCCTCGACATGATTCTCTAAGATTGCAGTCAATTGGTTCCTCATGGTCTCAGCTTGGGCCTCTTTTATTTCTTCCATTTTGGCATTGAGGGCTTCATCCACCATTCTTTGAATTTGTTTGGGCTCCATTGTTCTTGGTGAGCAAGTGATTGAGTCGTTGCTAGATATCTCATCTCTGGCGTAGGTCGGATTGTTGTAAGCTTTTGAACTTTCATAATCCAGGGCTGTGAGCCAGAGAGGATAAATGATATGAGATGCAAATGTATGCATGTAAGCATGTATGCACAAACAATAGACAAACAAGGACAAATTAGGATGTTCCTTCCAACCTTATAACATCCACACACGAATGGCGAGTCTCTTTTCCTAGGTATATGGTTAACCAAAATACCAACATGGGGTACCTTGCTTTCTAATAATTTCCTCGGACGTTTCAACCAATAGTTATATTTTCGAAAATGGAAATCAATCCATGATAATTCCCATTAATTAGGTTTTAATCCATTCAACCAACTAATGTAGCTTTTATGCTATATTGGATTAAAACTAAATTAAGAGGTTTATCATAGATAGATTTCTCACTTGAAAAAGTTAACTAATGATTCATGCCAAAAACAAGCCCATAGTTAATTTATTCTTAGTGTAAACTAGGCCCACAATTGATTTTTTGTATTTCATAATTGACCTAAATATTTTGCAAGCTCTTTGTAAAAAATGGTTGGGTGAAAAAAGTTTTGTTTCTAAACCCATTATAAAAGATTTTAGAAAAATGGATTTTGGGCTTAGTATTTGGGCCATGAGCCAAAGGATTTTTTTTTTACTTGTTTTTAGAAAAAATCTTATGTCCAAAGACCATCTTGAAAATTTTGAAAATATCTTTGGTCTATTGGATTTTGAGCTTACAATATACTTAGGTCATATTAGAAAAAGAACAAACCAAATAGGCCATGATTTAGACTAAGATAAACTAACCATAGTCAAACAACATGCATTTGGGGTAAAACCTAAGGAAAGTAACTAGGCCAATTACATGAGCTTTAGTCTTTGGGTAGAAAGGCTTAGGTTCCCATAGCAAGTATATACCAAATGGTACGAGGCTATGAGTGGTTATGCCATGCTCAATCTCCATACCTTGAGTGAAAGTATGGTATCCCTTACATAACACAACACGGGTAACAAGGGCGTCCTAACTCACGCACACAATGCAATCTAATATGATGCAATGGATAAAATCATTATAAGAAAGAATAGAATAATATAGAGACCAACGGAATCAACTTCTCTTATACCCAGTGGAGTCGCCACTGTGACCGGGGATTTTTGCCCCCACTTCTGGTGGAATGGTTCTTGCGACTTCGGCACTGTTTAGGCTCGGGGCCTTAGAGAACACGGACCTAAGTCCGGAGAAAATGGAGTCGGCACCCGGACGGGCCGGGAAAAAGAAAGGGGTGGATGACTTGATTTTTAAAGAATCCCCAACCCCTTAATGGGTTCGGAAAGTTGGGTATGTGTGGGGAAGGTGAGAAATGGCCCAGCACCCCCACAACGCCCGGTTCATTGGAACCGGCCTCCTTTACAGGTCTTAATATTATAAAATTCTTAAATATAATAATATTATCTATACTACACACAATAAAAAGAAAGCATCTTTATATTAAAATCAAAGCAATGTCCAAACAAAACAAAACAAATAAATGGACACCCATCCAAGGATGGAAACATGTCCTTACATCACATGCCTAGATAAACATGCCCTTTACAAAGGTTCTAAAATAGAAAAGAAAATTAAATTACATGATGTTTAACTAATGAGGTACCCACCAAGTGGAAACATACCTTCTACAACTTTTGGAAATCTAAATTGATTAATAAAAGTAAATAATCATTCATCATAAATAAATCATTCATCAAAAGTATTTAAATATCAATAAAATAAACATCCATCCATGATAAATTAAATAAATCAAGTATTGAAATTAAATAGATTAAAGCATAAGAGATAAATCAAGGTATAAGTAAATATGGAATTGAATAAAGCAAATAAAAGTTCAATTATAACTACTGTGTCTTTTTATGGAATTAAAATAGATTAGGGTTTTATGTTTTAAAAGGTTGGTAAGACTCTTTGATTAACCAAATTAAGGTTTGAATGATGAAATAATGAAACTAGGGTTTTGAATACCTTAAAATACTTTAATTTGTGATTTTTGGTTATTGAATTTTAAGTTACTGTGCAATTTTTGGGTTTTCATGTTTTTATGTTTTTTTATGTTTTAAAGGGATTAGGGTTCATAAAAATTAGGGTTTAGGGTTTTAAAAAGACTAGGGTCCATTATTTTAGGCTTAAAAGTTGAATTTTGGATTTAGGCTTTGAAAGTAGGGTTCTCGGGTAATGAAGAATTTTTAGGGTTTTAGAAATCAATTTGATATTTTATGAAGTTTTATGACTTTAAACAAATGGATTGAAGTTTTTATAAGTAGAAAATATGTTTTTGAAGGCTTTTTGAATGAAATAGAACCTAATTTAAAAAATTTGAAAGAAACAGAATTTTATTTTGGTTTTGTAGAAAAATAGGTTCAATTAGAGTTTTAAGATTTTTAAGAAGAAAAAATAACAATTTTAAGTCTTCTTAGAAAATAAAGTCACGTTTTAGCATTTTAATCTTGAAAAAATTAAATTAAAGTTCTAAGATTTTTTATTTAAAAAACCCTAATTCTATGATCTAGCTACTGTGAAACATAAATCAAAAAGAATTTAACATACCTTCTTTTGTTGATTCTCCAAAAAATAACTCTTCTTGGATGAACTCGCTCCAAAGATAAGCCTTTGTTACCTTTTAATCCCTTAATACGTGCTGTTGTTGCTCTTAAAAATCAATTGAATTGAATTATTCTTTTCCTTCACTAATTTGGTTTCAAAAGATCAAGCTTACTGCCTCCTTTTTTTCCTCCTCTTTTTCAATGTCTTTGGTCCTTATTTATAGTGGTTTTTAAGTTGTTTATTCATAATTACACACGGCAATTAATATTAATAAAAGAAAGAAATTAAAACCTAATTGGATTAGGTTTTTAAAAATTGGGTCAAAAAATTTTGCGCTGGCGAAAACTGTGGCAGTGGGCGTGCCAGCCTGCAGGAAATTCCTGCGGGTGGCTATTTCCTGCGGGCGAAATAACTTGCCCCGCAGGAAGTTATTTTGCCCGACGGGTGAGCTGCTGCTGGCCCGACGGGCCCGCGTGACCACTTTTCGCTTCCGATTTTTTTTTGACTCCAATTTTTATTTTTATTTTTATTTTTTGATTTTGATTTGTTTATTTTTATTTTTTATTAATAAAAATTAGATACTAAGGTAAAAATTATTTAATTAAAATTATTTTGGACCAATTAAACAACAAAAATCATTTTAGGCTAAATAAAGCATATTGGATCGGATTGGGTCAAAAATTAAGGGTCTACACCTAGCCCCCAAATCCATCCTTAATTTTGCTCAAGTATAGTATTTTTGTCCATGAGATATAAGTCAATTTCATATTTTTCTTAAGTTTTTCCATTTTTCTCTAAATAAATTTAGGTGGCAACTTAAAACTATTTTACTTAGACAATGCATGGCCTGTGATAATAAAGTGACCTCGACACTTTTGTATAGGACTTAGCCCAATTTTAACATTTTGGCTCCTATCCTTTGGCTGGCCGAACATGGTGTTTGGGTGGGGCCTTATAGCCAGCGACTCCACTGGAAACAAAATGTTCTTTTAAAATAAAATCATTTTAAGTGGGCTTTGGGCTTGAACTTTTTCAAAGTAAACTGAGCTTGGCCTTTAATTAAATTTAAACTTTTCATACATCGTTTTTGAATTTAAGCCTTAGTTTCTTTAGGATTAAATCTCAGGATAACTATTAGCATATACCTGGTAGCATTCCTTCGCTATGTTGAGGGATAGCCAAAGTAATCTCACCTGCGACGAATCCTTGAATCCCTTTTGGGATTTAACTAGCATGCACGTACTGTTGGACCTACATCAGATTCCTTATCTAACATGTGGTTAGATATATTGCTACCTTAGTGAGATGGGCACTTTTGACCAAGCCACCCTTTACCCTTTCATGTGATGACCTTAGAACCTAGTCTTAGGTTGTATATAGCATAATAGTCAAGCCTTCTTGGATAAACTTCATAAAACCTTTTTATGTCATCCATCCATGTATACTATACTCTTTAAACCTTAAATGCATTGTATAACATAAACCCTAAGTATCATATATAAGCTATCCAAAAATAAACTCTTGAATCCAAAAGGATAAAGCCCTATGCACTCATGGATCCATGACCATTATTTTTTTAGACCTTAACTTAAAATCCACATATCCCTTTTCCTTTTTGACCAAACATTTCTTCACGCCTCCCAAAAAAGGTGCCATACTTGAAGGTTGTATCTTACTACCAACCTTACCATGCAATTGAAATTACATTAGGTCCAACATTTACTATCCTTCTTTTTTCCTTTTGTAAGGAACCCTAATGTCTATCAAAGATGCCCCCTTAATCGTCTTTAAAGTTGCATAAAGACTTCCTTGCAAAACCTTCTGTAAAATTTAGACACCTGCTTTGCTAGTGAGCATGAGTCTATCTTCTGAGAAGTCTAGCTTATGATGACCCATATATGCTTGCCTTAAGTCTTATCTTCCCTTCATTTACACTTTTTATTTCCTTTAAATGGTATAAATGGTCCAACACACTTATTAAGACCCTGCAATTGAAGCACTCCTTAAGAGACAAGAAGAGACCTTAAAAAATATAATGACTAATTAGCAAACTGAGCTTATCAAGACCTTTGTTAATTCCCTATCCTAGCAAAGAAATTCCATCTTTTAAGAAGTCATTAGTATGATCCAATCTACTCAGTCTAATCCTCTTGCCACTGACCCTAACATACCCACCACTTTCCAAACTCCATCAACCCACCTTAAAGTTGATCCAACTCATGTAATTCCACATGTTCCCCCTCATGCAACACTAATAGAAAATCCCCTAACTCTAATAGATCCAATCATTAACATGAATCAAATGGGATATGTCCTAGCACTAGTGCTAGATACTATCCCTACTCCTAGCCCTTCCCAAGGAGGTGATCCTTCTCAGAAGTTACTTGATAAGATGGAGGCATTGGAGAAGCAGATAAGGAATTTCAAGAGTAGTTAAGACTATGTTGATGTGGACTCTTTGGCTCTTTTCCTTAAAGTTAGGTTACCTATGAAATTTAAGATGCCCCAGATGGATAGATTTGATGGTACTACCTACCTAAAAACTCACTTGAAGATCTATATTGGTGCTCTTTCTCTCTTTAGAGTAATAAATGAGCTATTTTCTCAATTATTCCAATAGTCATTAATTGAAGCAACTTTCAAATGGCTTGTGAATCTTAATAAAAAGACATATCAGACTTGGGAGGATATTTGTAATTAGTTTACTAAGCAGTACAACTATAATATAGAAGTCGATGTGACATGCCGAGATTTGGAAAATACCAGGCAAGGTCCTAAGGAGTCATTTTCCTCATTCCTTATGAGGTGAAAGGCAAAAGCAGGATAAATGATGAACAGACTATTTGAGCAATAACAAATTGATATAATGGTAAAAAAATTGTATCGTGTTTACTAGACTCATCTTTAGACCTTATACCTTCCAAATTTCAATCCTTGGTTGCAGTTGGGATTAAAATTGTAGTTCAATTAGTTCAAAGATGAATCTAAAGTGTCTTCATCCTCCCGGTATAAAAAAGAAGGAAATTACTCTAGTTCCAATTCAAATCCTGCTAGCAATTAGAAAAACAAATGAAGTAGCCAACATGAGTGCTTAATAGCCTATCAAGTAGAAAGGCACAAGCAAAGACCTTTTTAGATCTTAGGATGGCACTAGGGACAATATACAAGAAGGCTTTGGAAGGCAAGTTCATAGAGCCTCTGCCCTCTAACTCTATTTCCAAATTCATTATCTAAGAACCATAGGGCATATGAATTTTCTGAATATCACTAAAGAGCTAATTATAAAACTGATGTATGCATCTCTTTAAGTCATAAGATCCAAGAATTGGTTGATAACAAATTATCCTTCCTTCTTGACCCACTGTTAACTACATTACCACCCGAGCAAAAGTTGTGTTAGGATGAGTGCTTAATGATTTTCTAGATAAGGCCAATGAAGTGTACATCCTAACAAGAAGTTGGTGAGTTATGCGACCTCCTCCTCCTCCTCAGTAAAAAGCCCCCTTACCATAAAAAGCATGACCTTACTCCTTAACCAGAGGAAGGACCACTCCTTAAGCAACTTAAGAAGACCTAAGAAAATATTTCCATATGGAGCCTTTTCATGTCTTCTTATCCATATAGAAAAGCAATTCTCTAAGCCTTTGCCTCCCTTACCCAGTCCATCAAAATAACCCATAAAATCTTTGATGATAAACACCTTCCTATGAAATATGAAAATTATTTAGGGATTGAAGCTATAGATTTACTACCCTTCTATCAGATCATCGGAGCATATAATAATACAAAGAGGAATTACTTAGAATGGCTAATTTTGATGTGACAATTGGAGCCATGACCTAGACTCTTCCTTTCTATGTTTTGAACATCCCAACTTGTCTCAATTTATTACGTGGAAGACCATGGATCCACCAAGTAAGAGTTGTACCATATTCTTACCATCAATAGTTGAAGCTACCATATAATGGATGTACTATCATAGTCCATGGAGATTCCCATGAAACTCTAACCCAAATGTTAAACTTGAGCTAATGTTTATCCTTTATCAGGTTTTGCTTTTGATACTATGCCTTTAATGGAAGAAGGATTAGGTATGGAAATGGTGTATACAAATTTATATCCTAACAGTAGCCTAGTTATAAATAATATTATTATGAGAAAGATGCGTTATTTTCCTAGTTCAGGTTTGGGCAAACATCAGCAAGGGGTTTTAACATTTCTTGGGTATCTGATGGCTACCCCTCAATTTGGACTAGGATATTGCCCCACCCAGAGGACCTTGAGGAAAAGAACATGGGGAAGAAAGAAAGATCTGAAACTCGTTAGATAGATAAGCCATATAATTAGACTATGAGGACTTATTTTCCTACTTTAAACGGCTATTTTGTGAAAGAAGGGACTGACTTCTCTTATTATGGTTTTCTTGAGCCCTTTATAAGCATGATAACTGGTGAGCTAACACCTAGCTTTGAATTGTTCTTTGATATCGGGCTATTTTTAAATGGTGGAGAACCCGTGAATAAGGCAAAGAAAGATTGGGATAGACAACATGGAAATTGGCCTTTTTGAGCAAGTTTGTGTGATCCTAGAGAAAGTAAGAACAAACCTGATCTTACTTATCTAGTCGACCCAAAGACCCCTTTGCAATTGGTCTTATAAGAAGATTGTCTAGTCTTATCTAGAGTCAAGTTCTACTGAGTCAGATTCCAAAATTCCTTTGAATAAAAGTTAGAGTCAGAGCTTGAGTCAACTTAGTATGAGTCCTAAATAGAGTCTTCTCATAATAAGAGTTTTTCCTTCATCTCCTTTTAATAAATGATTTGGTTTACAATAAAATTTTTTAGTATTCTAGTTATTCTCTTTTATCTCCTTTAACTCAAACAAAGAAACAATAAATGAACTAAAAGAGGATTAAAAAAATCCACAAATCTTGGCACTAATCAAAATTCAAAAATTGTACACATTGCATCATCATATCACGATAAGCATGGATTGGTACAACTGCTAAATGAATTTGTTGATTGCTTCACTTGAGAGCCAAAAGATATGGTAGAGATTGATCTAGCCATTGTGGTACATAGAGTCCTAACCTACGGGCATATAAACCCGATCAAGGAAAAGCTTTAAAAGGTTGAAGCTGAGTGGTCCTTGGTAATTAAAGAGGAAGTGCAGAAGCTCTTGATAAACAACTTTATTAAACTCATTACCCCACATGTTTGGCCAACATATTCCCGATTTCAAAGAAGAATGAGAAATTTAGAATGTGTGTGGATTACAGGAATCTCAATAAGGTATGCCTGAAAGAAAATTTTCCTTCACCTTATATCAACTTATTGGTAGACTGCTTTCTAGACTCAAAGATAATTTCCTTAACTAATCTCTATGCTGGTTACATTCATATTCAAGTTGCTTCACAAGATAAAGATAAAATTGGGTTACATGCAGGATACTTACTACTATAGGGCCATGCCTCTTAGATTCAAGAATGTAGTGGCAACTTATCATAGAATGGCTACTACAATTTTCCATGACCTAATGCATCATGAAGTTGAGGTTTATATTAAAGATATGGTCATAAAATCAAGAATAGTAGAAGACATCTAAAAGCTATAAGGTGATTCTTCCTTAAACTTTGCTAATATAATCTCAAACTCAACCCTGACAAGTGCATTTTTGGTGATGCTTTTGGTATATTCCTTATGTATTTAGTGAGTAAAAAGGGAGTTGAGGTTGATCCTTCTAAATCTATGGTTGTATTAGAGATGCCTCCTCTAAAGATAGAGAATGAAATTAGAGGATTCTTAGGTAGCTTACAATATATAAGCCAATTTATAGCTCATCTGAACGACACCTGTGGTCCCATTTTCAAGCTTTTGAAAAAAGGAGTCCTAAGAAATGGACAAGAATTTGATAAAATTAAAGAGTATCTCATAACCAGTCTTGCAACTATCTCAGCTAGGTTAACCATTATTGTTGTACTTGTCAATAACTTTTGAGGCCATAAGAGCAATGTTAACCCAAAATGAAGTTGGTTCTAGGATAAAGTTTACTATTTATCACCTAAGCAAGCACATGCATACTTATAAACTCAACTATACTCGGATCAAACTTGTTGTCCCAAGATGGCAACCAAGAGGAATGGGTGAATTGGTTGATTTGAAGAAGTGATGGTAAATTAAAAATTCACAAACAAGAAATGTAGAAGATGTAGAGAATAGAACAAAGAACAAAAAGATTTATATTGGTTTGGATTTACCTTAATCCTAAATCCACTTCCTTAACAACTTGTTAAGGTTCCATTAGTATTGAGTTTTTACAAGCTTAACTCTAACTTGGTGTTTTCTCTAGCTCACACCCAACTATAAAATGGTTTGAGCATAATCCTCACAACCCTTAAAAGAGTTTTTTTAGTCTCACTCTCATAACAAAATTCTTGCCAAGCTTACACATAAACTTAAGTTGGTGTTTAATGCTCACACCCAACACTCTATCAATATAAGATGTAATTTTTGATGCAAAGAAAATAAAGATGTTTTTGTAGGCTATTACAATCACAACTCTACTTAAAAATGAAGTATCTTATGGTATATATAGGCTACAAACCATGAAATAGCCATTTGAGGTGTGGTCCAACATGTTTAATTCTCTTCTTCCACTAATTTCTTGGCCAGAGAAATTTCATGGTCGAACTTAGATAGGTCCAGTCAGAATTTCTTAATTTTGATCGGTAAACATAGTAGTCCGGTCTCAACATTTAAAATTTTGCTTAATGTTTTTCCAATGGTTGATCCACATAGCTTCCACTAATTGAGTAGAGGTGCAACGACTTTTGAATAGTGTAATATTTAAATATTCTGATCCGACTTACATCTAGTCTGGTCAGAACGTTTGTGGTCCTTAGAGATTGTCCTGAGATACAGGAGCATAGGCAGGCAGATTCTGCAGTTTCTCAACCTAGTGTGATAGGAGGTCGAAGTGGCAGAGGTGTTAGTAGAGGTGGTCGACCTGGGATTAGTCAGAGAGGAGGTTCTACATCCGGAGGCAGTAGACCAGATGAGGCTGGGTCTTCTCAGAGAGTGTATGTGATGCAGAGGCAACCGGATGCTTCAGCAGTCATTGCGGGTACATTTTCTTTATTTGGCATTTCAGTTCTTGCTTTGATTGATCCAGGATCTACTCATTCATACATAAGTGCATCTATCTTGCCTGTGTCTGAATTGCATTCAGAGTCCTTAGGATTTGATGTGTTAGTGACAAATCCTTTAGGGTATAGTGTGGTTGCTAGCAAGGTGCATCGTGATAGTTCAGTTGTGGTGCAAGGTGAGGAATTTTTGGGGGATTTGATTGAAATGCCTTTTAAGGAATATGATTTGATCTTAGGCATGGATTGGTTGTCTAAGCATGGAGCTGTGGTAGACTGTCAAAAGAAGTGTGTTACCCTGAGAACCAGTGATGGTAGAAGTGTGATGGTATCTAATGAGCAGAGACAACTTGCATCCTTGTTTGTTTCAGCTGTTGCAGCTAGTAAGTTAATTAGAAAAGGGTGTGATGCTTATCTTGCTCATGTTGTGGATACCAGAGTAGTGGGTTCTCAACTTGATAGTATACCCACAGTTGTGGAATTTCCAGATGTTTTTCCGGAGGAGTTGCCAGGGTTACCCCCTGAGAGAGAGGTTGAGTTTGGTATCGATTTGTTGCCTGGTACCACTCCCATCTCTATTACTCCTTATTGAATGGCACCTACTAAGTTGAAAGAGTTAAAGGTGCAGTTGCAGGAGTTGTTGGATAAAGGGTTTGTTCGCCCTAGTGTTTCTCCGTGGGGAGCTCCTGTTTTGTTTGTAAAGAAGAAGGATGGTACTTTGAGGTTGTGCATCGATTATAGGCAATTGAATAAGGTGACTATCAAGAATAAGTATCCTTTGCCTCAGATTGATGATCTCTTTGATCAATTGAAGGGAGTAGCAGTTTTCTCCAAGATTGATTTGAGATCAGGGTACCATCAGTTGAGAGTCAGAGCTGAAGATGTTCCTAAGACAGCTTTCCGCACAAGATATGGGCATTATGAGTTTTTAATGATGCCTTTTGGATTGACGAATGCACCTGCAGTATTTATGGATTTGATGAATAGGGTGTTTAGGCCCTATCTAGATCAGTTTGTGGTGGTCTTCATTGATGATATTTTGGTGTATTCGCGTAATGAAGAGGATCATGTCAAGCATTTGCGGATTGTGTTGCAGACCCTGAGAGAAAAGAAATTATATGTTAAGTTGTCGAAGTGTGAGTTTTGGCTGGATCAAGTGACTTTTCTGGGTCATATAGTTTCAGCAGATGGTATAAGAGTTGATCCGAGTAAAGTTGAGGCTATTTTGAATTAGAGTCCACCGAAGTCTGTAACTGAAGTTAGAAGTTTTCTGGGTTTGGCAGGCTATTATCGACGGTTTGTGAAAGGTTTTTCTTTGATAGCTACTCCACTCACCAGATTACTTTGAAAGGGAGTTAGATTTGTATGGACAGATCAGTGTCAAGCTAGTTTTGAATAGTTGAAGGAAATGTTAACTCAAGCTCCTGTTCTTACATTGCATGTGGAAGATAAACCATATGTGATTTACAGTGATGCTTCACATAATGGTTTTGGTTGTGTTTTGATGCAAGAGGGTAAAGTTATAGCTTATGCTTCTCGGCAGTTGAAGCCGCATGAGCTTAATTATCCGACGCATGATTTGGAGTTAGCAGCCATAGTTTTTGCTTTGAAGATTTTGCGACATTACTTGTATGGGGAGAAGTGTTTCATTTACACAGATCATAAGAGTTTGAAATATTTGGGGGTTCAAAGAGAGCTTAATCTTTGGCAAAGACGATGGTTGGAGCTGATCAAAGATTATGACTGTTTGATTGATTATCATCCTGGTAAGGCAAATGTTGTTGCGGATGCCTTGAGTCGGAAGTCTTTGGCAGGTTTGACTGTTTATTCGCTCTCGTTGCTTGTTGAGTTGAGAGCATTGCATGCTAATTTTGAATTATGTGATGATGGAGCCTTGTTAGCTCAGTTGCATTTGAGACCAGTGTTGTTGGATCAGATTAAAGAGGAATTCCATATTATTATTTTTTTTACTTACCCCACACTTGAAATAAACTACCCTATTGTCAAATCATAAAACTCCATTCCTTAATGCATAGGTATGATGATAATAAGAACATGTTAAGTTGAGAATTGTGTTAATCAAACAAGAAACGGTCAATGGCTCAACTTGGCTCACTAAGGAAATCAATATTAAGGGAAGTCTCTTTAAGCTAAAGGGGCTAACCTAATTTGCCTTCATCATTTTAAAACTTGAGATTAAATCATAATGTGAGTTCAATAAGTATGCAAAAGCAAACTCTAGAGATGCAACATCATGAAGGTGCACACTTAAGAAAAGAAAATCAACTGAAAATAATATCAAACATGAGGCTCAAAACTCAACAGGTGGGTTCACAAAGATTTATATGTCATGAATTGCAGAATGAGAAAATCGATCCTGAATGAATTCAACTGCTAATATCTATGCTGATACTAAAGTCTCAACTACAAAGCTAGAATCAAAGAAAAGATCGATAAATTTTCAACAATTATGCCATGCATAACACAATACAACACACAACGACAAACAAAACACGAATTAAAGAAAAGCTTAAAGAGTACCCCACACTTAAAATTGACATTGTCCTCAATGGAAAACAAGAATAATAAATAAAAAGAGTTAAAGGACAACCTATCTTCCATGTACCTGGTGAGGCAAAAACCCTAGCTTTCCATCACAGACACAAAAGTTTTATAACAAAAGTACAATAAAATATCCAAACACAAAAGTTTTAACATGAAAAACAAAAACGAAAAATAAAACAAAAGTACACTAAATAAAATAAAGCAAGGACTGAAAATCTATGGAAAATGTAGGCGGGAAGATGATGCAGCTGAGGGATGGAGACTCAAGATCGTCGCAAGGTTACTGTTAATATGTTCCATCTGCTGTAAGATCTCAGCATGGTTACGGTCCACCTTGCTATCCAGTCGATCCACTTTGCCCTCCAGGGCCTCAATCCTCAGAAGTACCTCTTGATGTTCCGAGACCGGAGCATCCTCATCTAGACCTAAAGAATCCGAGTCTAACTCCTCTTCAACCCGGGCTCTCTTCTGCCTGTCCCCCGGTGCTTCAGGCTCAGCTGAAGGCATCACAAAAGTCCCTCTCCTATGCACCACCATGTGCATCTTCTCAAGGGTAGCTAAATCCAAGGAATCATTACCCAAAATTCGAGTCATCCGAGTAGTACTCAGGTCAAAATCTTCAACAAGGGCTACTGCTAATGTAGTGATCAATCCTCCAACACAAATAGTCCCCCTCCTTTTATTAGACACAATATCAAAAATATCGGCTAACCAATAGCCGGCACTAATAGTCAATTCATTCAAAACACAATCCAAGAAAAATAGCTCACTCGACTCAACCACACCCGGGCTCTCCTTCCGAGCAAAGAACCCACATGACATAAACCTGTGCAAATACCTCAAAGTAGGGTTCCATAATTTAGATGCTTTGGCCAATTTGGCCACATAAGTACCCGAGCCTAAAGCTCCCCAAGCAAATTGTTGTCTAAATGCTTTGGGTACTGACCTTTCCCATGCTGATGAAAACCATAAATAGCATTTAACTGATCAATATTAAGCTCAAATGATTGACCCATCAATTTAAACCTCATTCTCCTGCAGATTTTCTTATCATCTCTTTCCACCTTAAGAGATGTCAAGAATTCTAGAGTAAGCTCCTCAAACTGCAAAGGTCTCAATGAGACAAAAGTCTCCCACCCAAGATATTACACATATTTATAAAAAGTCATCCTAATTTGCAGGGTATCAAGAGATTCATCGTTCACATACCTTGTCGGGAAAAAACCCCGAGCCAAAAGACTTGCCCTCTTGAAAGATAAAGTTGAGGAAGAAGAAGAAGCTCCTTCGGTAGTAGATTTCTTCTTCTTGCGGTGTGAGACAGTTTTAGTTCTTGGCATCTTGAGATCTGAAAAATTAACACCCAAAACTGAATTAAATCAAAATAATACGAGTAAAGAGGAAGTTTTAAGTGATTATCTCAAGTTTTGTCGAAGTAATTTGAAGTTTTAATGGAAGAGGTGGAGTTTTGAAATCAAAAGCTATGGTTTTGGTGTTACAGAGAGCGAGAGAACGAAAGAGACGAAGAATAGGAAATTAGGGATTTATGAAAAGAAACTGGGCTAGATCGGGTTTTCAAAAGTGTCAAATTGGAGTGACACGGCCAGGTGTGTGTTGACTTGGCCGTGTTGGTGTGTGAACGTGGAGGGACATGGCCAAATCAAGGTGACACGGCCGTGTCTAATGGTTTTGGAGGGACACAGCCACTGACACGGCCGTGTCCCCTGGGTGTGTCCTAATCTGTACAAAATGCAAAATCGAAACAAAATTTTTGAGGAAACTTGGCCATATCCAGTGTGTGACACGGCCAAGGGACACGGCCAAGTCCTTTGGCCGTGTCACCTACTGCCTTTTTATTCACTTTTAACATTTTTTTTATTCAACGATTTTGCAAACCTTCTTCTTTAAACACCCTGAAACACAAAGTAAAGAAAAATCGATCAAAGCACAGTCCATTTATTGAAACCGAACATAAATCAATACTCGCTAAATTTAAAATTACAACTACGAAAAATAAATGCAAACCGATGGGTTGCCTCCCATTTAGCGCTTCTTTAATGTCATGTAGCTGGACATCATGCAAGGCCTAGGGGTCATGGATCAAAGTGCTGTCAATGATCCTCGCTTCGTGAAATCCTTCATTGTATGGCTTAACTCTCTGTCTATTCACTTTAAAAGTCTCACTTGTTCGAGAGTTGAGTAATTCAATGGCACCAGAAGGATACACCCGAGTTATCTCAAAAGGCCCACTCCATCGAGACTTGAGTTTACCTGGAAAAAGATGGAGTCGTGAGTTAAAAAGTAAAACCTTCATACCTGGACTCAATGTCTTTCGCACTATAATTCTATCATGAAGTGCTTTAGTGCGATCCTTGTAAATTCTCGAGCTCTCATAAGCCTCATTCCTCAGCTCATCTAACTCTGAAATTTGCAGAAATCTTTCTCTTCGCTTTGTCCAAGTCCAAATTCAGAGTCTTGATTGCCCAATATGCTCTGTGCTCCAACTCCACTGGTAAGTGACAAGCTTTTCCAAACACCAATCGATATGGACTCATACCTAGAGGAGTTTTGAAAGCAGTCCGATATGCCCATAGTGCATCGTGCAATCTGTTTGCCCAATCCTTCCTGGATGTGTTGACTGTTTTCTCTAGAATTCCTTTTAGCTGCTTGTTCGATGTTTCCACTTGCCCAGAAGTCTGTGGATGGTATGGGGTTGCCACCTTGTGCTTCACGCCAGATTTGTGCATTAACTTCTCAAAAAGCCTGTTGCAAAAATGACTCCCCCCATCACTGACTATCACCCTTGGTGTGCCAAACCTGCTAAGAATGTTTTCCTTCACAAATTTAACAACAATATTAGCATCATTAGTACGGGTGGGGATTGCCTCCACCCATTTGGAAACATAATCAACAGCAACTAAAATGTATTCATAACCAAAGGACTTGGGGAAAGGACCCATGAAGTCTATTCCCCACACATCAAACAGTTCAACAACAATATATGACTGAAGGGGCATTTCATTCCTCCTCCCAATGTTACCTACTCTTTGGCAACGATCACAGTGCTTACAATAGTCTTGAGCATCTTTAAATAAGGTAGGCCAGTAAAAACCACTTTGTAGCACCTTTTCTGCAGTCTTTCTTCCTCCAAAATGACCCCCACAGTGAAGGTCATGACAAAATTGAAGAACACTCAGTTGTTCTTCCTCAGATACACACCTGCGAACTATCTCATCTTTGCATATCCGGAATAGATAAGGTTCATCCCAAAAATAAAACTTACTCAAGTGTAAAAACCTTTTCTTTTCCTGAAAGGACATGTTAGATCACAAAATACCACAAGCAAGATAGTTAGCAATATCTGCAAACCAAGGTGCATTAATTACCACAAACAAATGCTCATCAGGAAATACCTCTAAATTTTTATGAATGCTATCAGATGCAAGGTTTTCACTAAAGAAGGGTAATCTGGATAAATGATCAGCAACAACATTCTCACTACCCTTAGTATCCTTGATTTGGAAATCAAACTCTTGCAATAACAACACCCATCTAATTAAGCGCGGTTTAGCATGCTGTTTTGTTAAAAGATATTTAAGAGCTGCATGGTCAGAATGCACAATAATTTTTTACCCAATTAAATAAGCTCTAAATTTGTCTAAAGCAAAAACAACAGCTAACATTTCCTTCTTAGTTGTGGTGTAGTTCATTTGTGCACTATTCAGGGTTAAACTGGCATAATATATTACTCTCAAGTATTTATCAACCCTTTGCCCAAGAACGGCTCCTACTGCATGATTAGAGGCATCACACATGATTTCAAAAGGTAAAGACCAGACAGGAGCTACAATTACTGGTGCACTAGTCAATTTTTCTTTAAGGGAATTAAAAGCTTGCATGCATTGTGCTGTAAATTCAAATGGAACATCTTTTCCCAACAAATGGCACAATGGTTGGCTTATTTTGGAAAAATCCTTAATAAACCTCCTGTAAAATCCTGCATGCCCTAGAAAACTTCTTATTCCCTTAACAGAGGTAGGTGGGGGTAACTTAGCAATCAATTCAATTTTAGCCTTATCCACCTCAATCCCTTTACTTGACACCACATGACCTAAGACAATGCCCTGAGTAACCATAAAATGACTCTTTTCCCAACTTAAAGTGAGGTTACATTCAATGCATCTCTCAAGCACACGAACAAGTTTATTGAGGCAATTATCAAAAGAATTACCAAAAACAGAAAAATCATCCATAAATACCTCAATAAAATCATCGATCATATCTGAGAAGACAGACATCGTGCATCTCTGAAAAGTTGCAGGTGCATTGCACAAGCCAAAGGGCATACGTCGAAATGCATAAGTCCCAAAAGGGCAAGTAAAGGTTGTCTTGGACTGATCCTCTGGAGCTATTGGCACCTGATAGTAACCTGAAAGGCCATCCAGAAAACAATAATGTGAGTGCCCAGAAAGTTTATCTAACATTTGATCAATAAAAGGAAGAGGAAAATGATCTTTCTTTGTAGCATTATTCAACTTCCTATAATCAATGCACATTCTCCACCCAGTAGTAGTCCTAGTAGGAACCAACTCATTATTCTCATTTTTCACCACAGTGATTCCAGATTTCTTAGGAACTACATGTACTGGGCTCACCCACTCACTATTAGAAATTGGATATATTACTCCTTCATCCAGTAATTTGAGCACTTCTTTCTTAACCACTTCACTCATATTTGGGTTAAGTCGCCTTTGGGTCTCCCTCACAGGTTTAGCTCCCTCTTCTAAAGTGATTCTATGCATGCACATAGAAGGGTTAATACCCTTGATGTCACTCAATCCCCAGCCTATTGCTCTCTTTAATCTTTTAAGCTCACTCACCAACCTCATCTCCTCCCCTTCACTAAGTTCACTAGATATTATCACAGGTAAAGTGTTGTGATCCCCTAAAAACACATATTTCAGGTTCTTAGGTAACTCTTTCAGCTCTAACTCTAGTGAGGGGTTCTTCTCTTCCTTTTCAATGGGAGAAGGTTCAAAAATTGGGTCCTCCTTAAGCTCCTCTACTTCAGCACTTCCTAAGGTCTCAAGACAACTGGCTATTTCTGCATCAAAAATTTCCAAATCACTATCCAAAGTCAATGCCAGCTCCAATTTATCAGAGGAACCTGTCTGCAAGAAAACATCTGAAACAACTGCATCAACACAATCAATGAAAGAACAATCCTCATATAAAGCAGTTGTAGGAATTGGAGAAGTGTTAAAAATAGAAAATTCCACAGTTTGTCCCAAAACAGTCATTGATAATTTTCCATTTTTAACATCTATTAAAGTGTTGGTAGTTGCCATAAAAGGCCTACCAAGCAGAATGGTGTGTGCAGATGGTGAAGAATTACCTACTTCCATGTCAAGAACAATGAAATCCACAGGTACTATCAAACCACCAACTTTAACTAACACATCTTCTATAACCCCTTTCGGGAATCTAAGAGATCTATCAGCTAATTGCAACACCATTTTTGTTGGTTTAAGTTCCCCTAATTCCAAATCAAGATAAACAGAATAAGGCATTAAATTCACACTAGCTCCTAAATCACACATGCCCTCAGTACCTTTTCCATTCCCCATAGTAATTTGAATAATAAAGCTTCCAGGATCCTTTAGCTTAGGAGGTAGTTTATGCTGCAAAACAGCACTAGCTACCTCAGAAACTATCACCTTTTCATTCAGCTCATACCTTTTTTTCTTGGTATTCAGTTCTTTGAAGAATTTAGCATAAGCCGGCATGTTCTTAATTGCTTCAAGTAAGGGTAAGTTGATACTTACCTTAGATAGCATGTTAAAGATATCTGAAAACTGCTTATCTTTTTTATCATCCTTCAACCTGCTGGGGAATGGTATAGGTGGCCGGTATGGATTGCTTGCCTTGTGCAAATCTGCTGTAGGGGTCTTCTCCATTGATCCTTCTTCAGCACCTTTGTTCTCTAATTCTCCTTCTTTTTTCTTTTCTTGCTCACCTGCATTCACAGAGTTATTTTCAACATTATTATTAATTACCTTGCCACTCCTAAGAACAGTCACTGCTTGTGCCTGCTCAGGTTGACTTGGGAACTTCCCCTTTTGTTGAATCTACATCTGTTGTGCAAGTTGCCCCACTTGGGTCTCCACCTTCTTAAAAGATGCTTCTAAGGAATCCAGTCTCTTGTTGTTCATCTCTTGGTTTTGAGCACTGACATTGATGAAAGCTTGTAAACTTTCCTCCAAACTCTCTCTTTTAGGCTGACCTTGATTTGAGGATTGGCCCTGCTGTTGGTTCTGTCTCTGGAGCAAATGGAAAGGTTGTTGAGCATTATTTGTTGTCCAGGAAAAATTGGGGTGACTCCTCCAACCAGGATTGTAAGTGTTAGAGTAAGGATCATTCCTGGCTCTTGGTTGAAATCCCCCCATAGCTTTAACTTGCTCAGCTTCATTCCCAAAAGACTCATATGCAGAGGGGCATATATTTGCTCCATGCCCAAATATCCCACAGATTCCACACACTTCTTGAGTAGATGAAGAAATATTGTTCTTCATGTTTAGCATCTGAACCTGTCTTGTCAACTCAGCTATTTGACTAACCATTTCAGTATTGGCTTCCAGTTGATTCACCCCTTTACTTCTTCCCCTTACACTCTTTTGTTGAGAATTAGCTCCCAACATCTCAAAGATCTCATAAGTCTCATCAGCTGTCTTTTCTCCCATGGCTCCCCCAGCTGCATTATCAACAGTGTTCTGAAATTGCTGGGTGAGACCATCATAGAAAAACTGATTAAGGAGTTGAAGTGGGTAGTGATGATGTGGACACTGGATCAATAGCATCTTGAATCTGTCCCAAGCCTCATGAAATGGCTCTCCTTCAAATTGAGAGAATGTAGCAATCTTCCCTCTCAACTCAGCTGTCTTTTGGTGTGAATAGAACTTGCCCATGAACTTGTTATAAACTTGCTCCCAAGTTGTCAGTGAATTTTCAGGTAACATCATGAGCCAGCTCTTTGCCCTATCCTTCAAAGTATAAGGGAAACATCTCATCCTCAACTGATCTTCTGTTAGTCCTTCCAAAGGAAAAGTGTTGAGGGTGGAGTAGAAATCCCGAATAAAATTCAAAAGATCTTCATTTGGAACTCCATAGAATGATGGCAGCATGTTGTAATGAATGTTCTTCAATTCATAGTTCCTTGCTGCATCTGTCAGTCTTATGCAAGAAGTGGAAGTCCCAATGACAGGTCTAGCAAAATCTCTCATGGTTCTTTGCCTTTCTTCAGCCATCTTTACAGATTTTTCAGATTTCGACTCAAAATCAGAAGTGTCCTCCTCTGTATCAAATCCGGTGTAGAGCTCAAACTCTTCCCTGCTCCTTTTCACTCTTTGAATTTCTGGAATGAATGGATGCAGCTCTCCTTCGAGTGATCTCCTGCCTTGCATAAACAAAAATTTCTAGAAAAAGAAATATCAAAAGCAAAAGAAAAATAAAATAAAATGAAAACAATGAAAAATAATCTAAAATATATATTTTTTAAAATAAACAATTACGCCAATTAGCCTCCCCGGCAGCGGCGCCAAAAACTTGTTGCGCTCAAATTAACTCTACCACAAATCGTCACTCGCAAGTATACAAGGTAGCTGTAGCAAAGGTGATCGCCCCAAGGTCGTCTCACAAGGAAGCCAAAGTGGGTAATTGATTATCAAATTAAAAGTAACAAGTAGTAAAGAAATTTAAATTGCAAAGTAATGAAGAAGATTGATTTAAGTTGAAAATGATAAAAATAAACAAAGCTGATGTTTTGATTCACTTGATTTAAGGGTCTAGGGTTTGCACTTCTCTACTACTCATATGTATGAACGGTTATTTCTCTTAACTAATTTAATTTCTAAGATTAAATCTCAAACAACTTAATTAATTAAGTCAAGGAAATAAGCTCTCGCATTCAAACCTCTTACAACTAATCTTGTTTTAATTGAAACAATCTTTTTAATAGGTTATTTCTCTAATTCACCTAAGTCCTTAATTGAATTGTTCCAGCATTAGACTTCATCTCTCAATCCATCATCTAATACCTAGAACACACAATTGGTGGCCAATCAATTATATGTTAACAATATTTCATTCAATAAAGGCTAAAGAAATTATTAGTCAAGAGAATAACCAATTCATACAATCATAGCAAATCCATACAAACCTTAGACTAGATCAAATTAGTTCATAATGCAATCAAACATATTCATCTCATTAATGCTCAAAGAAATCGAAATAGACATGATAATATCCATTCAATAAAAATAAAGAGAATAAGTTCAAGAACAAAACCAAGTTACAACTCCTTGAAGCTTTTGAAGGATCTCTTGTTCAAATCTTGCAAGAAGGATATAACAATGGCTAGAACAATATAATCTAAGCTAAAGTATTCAAAAGTGAAATCAAAATCAAGAAAACAAAGCTAAACCCTAACTTCACTCTCTCTGACGGCTCAAAATATTCTCCAAAACATCAACAGTCCGAAACCCTAACTTTCTTTTTCCTTTTATACGAAACGTCGGCTTTAAAATTCGGTGCGCGTTTGGTTCATGAGGGACACGGCCAAGTCAGATATGACTTGGCCGTGTGAGTGGCTTTTGGAGGGACACGGCCAGGTGACTTGGCCGTGTCCCTTGCCTGTGTCTGCCTCTGCTTGTTTCTCTCCTCTTTCTTCTTTAGTTGAGTGACACGGCCAGATGAAGCCTGACTTGGCCGTGTTGGGACACGGCCAGATGACTTGGCCGTGTCCCTTGCCTGTGTTCACTTCTGTGCAATTTTGATCTCTTTCCTGTGGAACCAAGTGATACACGGCCAAGTGAAGCTTGACTTGGCCGTGTTGGGTGTTTTTGGAGGGACATGGCCAGATGACTTGGCCGTGTCCCTTGCTTGTGTCTGCTACTGGGACTTGCTCTTCTTTTTAACTTGGTATCTGCCTGTGTCAGCCACTGCCTTTTCCTTCAATTTGTTTCCTTGCCTGTTTTAACCTAACACAAAACTCAAAACAAACTTTAAACAAGAAGTAAATAGACAATAACCAACAAAACATAAACACAATATTAAAAATTAGGTCAAAAACAACATAAACACTGAAATAAATTAAAACTACCACAATTAAAGAAAACACTAAACAAACCGATTAAAACTAACAAAATACCTAAATAAAACAATAATTAACATAACAAACAAGACACAAAACTATAACAAAAACTAACAAAACAGTTTCCTTTTCAGGTTCTAATATTATATTATTTTAAATATCAAAAGCATTATCCAATAAGTAAATAGAATAAGATATGCAAAAGGCAACCAAGAGACATTTTATTGCATATATAAAATATGCACATGAGATGGAAATGTCCAAACCGATAAAACAAATAAAATAAAAACTAAAATGAGCACCGCGATGAAAACATTTCCTTACATACTATAAGATTTCCTATACATTAATTTAAAAAATAAAAGTGCATCCAAAAGTTTAAAGCATTGAAATTGAAGGAACATCAAATAAATAGCTAAAACAAGCGTTAACATTCACATGACATCATGGATCACACATCACATCCAAATGATGGACAATTATAGAACATTATTATAAGACAATTAGAACATGTTCCAGTGAAAACAGAAGCCTAAATGGACATTGCACATAAATTGATTTAAAATGCTATTTTTATGATAAAAGTTCTACATCAAACATTAAATTTTATCACTAATTTTTAAATTAGATCTCACTAATCATGTTTGGGATAAAATCAGGGCCAAATCGAATATGGCATGTTTTTCAAGGTAAATCAAGTCTAGTAAAAGCAAATTCCTTTTTTACCCAAAATGTTGAATTTTCATCTCAAATATATTAAAATATGTTAAAAATTAAATTATATTGAATACCTCTCGATTTCAATTCAAAGATGCACGCGGCATGCAAATCGAGGCAAAAGTTGGTTTAAAATTCCAAAATACATTTTTTTTCAAAAAATCCAAAAATTAGTTTTTTTCCATATTAAAATAATTAGAATTTCACAAAAATGAATTTATGATTGATCAATTTGAAAAAATGAATTAAGAAACAGGTCAAAACTTTAAAGTTAGAGTTTATAGTTTTCGGAGATAGTTCAAAGACTAATTCACTTCAAAGTCCCAAAATTCTCGCAGTTTATATAAGTTCAAATCATGTAATTATTGCCCATAAATTCCAAATTCATTATTTTTACAATGTTGTCCAAACATCAAAAATCTCGCGTCTAAAACAGTTTATAGTTCAAATAAGGTTTAAGCGTCCAAAGGTTCCACTTGACCATCTAAAGTTTTAAGGTCTATACCTAATACCCAAGAGTAATTATAAAGTCCTAACCCCAATCCAATGTCACATATAAATAATTATCCAAATTAAGTTTAGATGAATGAAATTACCAAGTTAACATCAAGATTCATTTTAGGTCAATTTTTACTATTTTAGCAATACGAATGTGAAATTACAAAGCTAAAAGGAATAAAACTCAACATAAATCATGAGAACAACTAATGAAAAGGAAAAAATAAGATTAAAGAATGCAAACCGGTGAGTAGGCTCCACCAAAATCTTAAAAATAAAATGAAGAACCTTATGAAAATCCCAAAATTCCATGATCTTGGTTACGGTTTAAATCCTTCCTCTTTGCTCGATTGGATTTCTTCCAAGGTTAGTTTTTAAAATCAATGGGATGAGTAATAATAATAATTAATAATAATAATAATAAAAGAAAAAGAAAAATAAAAATAAAATAAAATAATAAAAAGGATAAAGAAATAAAACTTAGCTTAAAAATTTCAAATTCATTAAACTTATGATTATCAAATTTGATAATACCTAAATATCGCAAAGTAAACCTATGATTTTCTGAATATTCATTTGTTTAATTATGTTGGATATTGGAGGATTATTGAACTCGTTAATTTGGAATGTCATACTCAATAATCTTTGTATCCTTAAAATAGCTTTTATATCTTCATTCAATAATTCTTGAATCTATGTCAAATTATGATGATGTAACATATTATTCATATTTGCTTAGCTAACTTACTTCAATTTACTTATTGAAAGACTTCATATAATTGTAAGATCCTTCAAAAAAACAAACTTTAAATAAGTTCATTTTTTGAAAATATTCATAATGTCAAACTAGTGGAAGAAGATTGTTGAGTTTGATAGTAAACTATCGAGCTCGATAATATTCTTGTAGAATAGAAAGAAACTTATTCAAGGTTGTTCCTTTCAAATTTTTTCATCTCAGGATTATCAAATTCAATAATACCTAAATATTATAGAGTAAACCTATGCTTTTCTAAATATTCTTTTATCTAATTATGTTGTACATTTGGGGATTATTGAACTTGACAGTTTGGAATGTCGAACTCGATAATCTTTGTATCCTTAAAATAGCTTTTATATTCAATAATTCTTGAATCTATATCAAATTATGATTATATAACATATTATTCATATTTGCTTAGCTAACTTACTTTGATATACATACTGAAAGACTTCATTCAATTGTTAGATACTTTGAAAAAAAAAACTTTAAATAAGTTCATTTCTGGAAAATATGCATAATGTTGAACTAGTGGAAGAAGATTTTTGAGTTCGATAGTAAAACTATCGAGCTCAACAATATTCTTATACCATAGAAAACAACTTATTCGAGGTTGTTCGTTAAGATTTACACGTTAAAACCTTGATTTTAGGATAACCTATGCATTAATGTTCCATCATTTATTTAACTTAAAGTTCGAAAGCTTTATTCTTTATGGATTAAACCTAAAAACTTAAGATTATTCAAGGTTCCTTTGACTAAGTTCAATAAAAATCATTTTAATCCATTAATCTAATTTGTTGCGAGTTTTGTTCAGGCTCTTTGGATAAAAAAGTGTATTATAATGTTTCAGATTGATTTACTGTAACACCCCGATACCCTATATAAGTACTATGCGTATACCTAGTATACATACAGTAAATATATAAAGTATAAGGATGTCACTTTTCGTTACCTTTTAAAAACCTGTAACAGAGTTCAAACCATAATACATTAATTTAAATAACATTTACAAAATCATTATCTTTATCAAAAACTTCATTTATACATATAAATACTCTCTCGTCAGAAATACATCATAATTAAAGTTTATACATGTATGCATTACCCTCTAGTTGGTCTCGACAAACTTTACTCTTCTTGTGGCATAACAAAAGACTTCATATCTTCCATCTATATACCTGCGCGAATAAACACCCGCGCTAAGCCCGAGAGCTTAGTAGTCCAACTATAAAATATAAACATATAGTATAGAAGTATTGACATATAATGATACATCAATTCAATATATAATTAGTTCTTATCATATCTTCTTTTCTTTTTAATTTCATCTTTAATATATCCTAGCTAATTTCAAATATGATGTACATATATACATAATATTATCACCAACCCCAATGCATCACCAATACTCAAAACCAATATATTAATACCCCTACATTATATATACCATACCAATCATTATTGCAATACACAAATTACATATCATACAAATCATAAATCACATTTACAATAAAGACAACCTTTATCATCAACCACAATTCATTTACATATTACACTTAATAACATTATATTATTCACAATTCACCAAGCATAATTCATTATTAATACTCACAATCAATATTTCAATACTTGCAATTCACATTGACAATAAAGACAGACTCGGGCCCAAAACACTAATATGTTATTCAAAGTTCAGAGTTACTGCTTTGGTTCATAGTCACAATCATCACGCCCGTAGGCAATGTATATACATGTATCTCTATCCATGGATAGTGTAACAGACCCAGTCTCTTGGACCATCAACTCAACACATATGAGGAGATCCTCAACCCGGCAAGACTGTTACAAATCATATATCTCATATTCACAATTCTCATAGTGTAACAGACCCAGTCTCTTGGACCATCAACTCAACACATATGAGGAGATCCTCAACCCGGCAAGACTGTTACCTTTCATCATTTCTTAGGCATGCCACCCAAATCCAGAACTCTGAAACTGAATAACATATTAAACAAACAATTCATTTATTATTTCATTATCAATCTCATCATCAATTAGGCCAACATGCCTTATCTCTTTCAATTGGATTATCATATCCAATCACAATGGCTTCATATCATATCATATCTCAATCCATATGATACATATAGCATCATTGATATCACATTTCAAAGTATATTATTCATATAATACATTGCCATACACAAGATTCACAATGCATATAACATAACATTTTCTCACTTCTCAAAACACATTAACATCATTCATTACTAGAGCATTTATCATAACAAATTGCACATACCTTAAGAATGATCCTCATTTCTTCCTACCTTTCCCATTTCATATTTCATCCTTTATATATATTCTTCATTTACATTCACAATATAATAGCTTATTTAACACTTTCATCCCAATGTGTTAATGTTCAAAGACATATAAGGATATACAATCAAATAGGGTTTATGCTTACCTGGTTAATGATCTTCACATCCTTCACATCATTCAATCATCACCTTAGTCCAATTATGTTAACAATATAATAGATCACTTAACACATTTGCAAACAAATGTGTTAAGCCTCAAATTATGTAATTAAATACAATCATATGTATTGGTACTTACCTCAAGAACTAGTCCCATCAATCTATACATTTCTTTTCTTTCCAAGAATTCTCCACATTTAGGTTAATGCAACCCAATCTCTTCAAAACCTAATCCAAAGGAATATTAGCAAAATGACCATATGAATAGTACATTCTGGTTTAAGACTCCATTTTATCCTTATTTTGAAAAATTGTATAAAATAATCTACTTGACTAAAAATTCTAAAATTTTTACAGAATTTAGTTTTGTATCTTAAAATCATTCCTTTAAAATTTCAGATCAAACTGAACACAAAATCTTGGTCAAATAGTTCACCTAACCAGACTGCCCCAATTGCCCTGCATCCTGGCAGCAGTTCTGAACTTTGTGAATTCCATAAATCAAATTCAATCAACGTGGTTCCAAATTATTTTTCTCAAATACTAGACTCACTAAGAAACAACATATCCAAAATTCAATTGGATATGATTTTTCTACATTTTATTAAAAATCCCGAAATATAGCTGTCTCAGTTAAGGTACCTGCTGGAACAGGTCTAATAAAAATAATCTTTCTAAACTCATAACCATTCCAAAATCGAATCAACATATTTTTCAGTCATTCTAGACTCATAGAGGCACAACATATCAAAAATTCACTTCAAGAACATTTTTCTATAATTAATTAAAAATCATACAAGTCACAGCCTTTACTAATTGTAAAACAGAAAAAAAAATTCACTAAACACAACTCTTACTCTTCCATCACCAACACCAACCTAGCTTCTTATCTTTAATTCCATTTCAACACTTTTACACACACCATACACAAACACACTCCATCAACCATCCATATCAACTCACCAATCCCAAACACAATTTCAAAAGAACAAAGGAAAATCAAGAGAAAGAACTTACCTAAGTTGTTGAATTCCACAAATCTTCAATTAAATCCTTTGATTCTCCCTTCAATTTGATGTTAGAATTAAACAAATCTCACTTTGCTCTCTCTTGTCTAAGGAGGAGCCAACCAACGTGGAGAAGAGAAGAAGAAGAAGAAGGAAATGAAGAAAAGACAAAATATCACCTCTTTAAATCTCCACCAAGTGATTCAACAAGAGTAATTACCTAAACACCCTTATACCATTTGTCTTGATTACCATTCATTACATGCCCTTTATAGTAACTTCACACTTAACAAAAATAAATATCTTCTTTCCTTGACTCTTCATTTTGACCAACTTATATGTTATATATATCATCATATACACAACATATACCATTCTCTCTAAACCCTAAATTCTTTCCCAAATCACATATACATAAACATTCTTTTCTCTATTTCTTTTCTCTTGTAATTTAACACATATATTCAATCCAATTATATAACAACAACAACAACATAATCACAACTTTTAGGGCATATATGAGGATATTACAATTCTCTCCCCCTTAAATAATTTCGTCCCCGAAATTATCAGTACCATAACAATTTATTCTTAACAAAATACTATCTTAACTCCCATATGAAGTTAATTATACGCTTAAGTCATTATATCATCAAATCATATAACTCCAACTCTCCTCTTTAGAATCAACCACCTTCTTTAAATTCTATAACTCATCATTCTATATGTTTATACATCTGGTTACTTTCTTAATCAAACATTCAAAAGATCACATTACATTTCCTATTAATATCTTTATACCAGAATCAGATCATCATATAGCACAATAATACTTTGTCAAATCTTTATATTTAATATATTTTGTTATTTCACCTCTGTATAATTACTCTCTTAACTTTAACATTAAAAACCATTGACTTATATCTGAACATTAATTATCACTTCATTACAATCACTGTCTAAATAGACATTTATCACTCTCAATAGATAACAAAATCATGATTTTTCATAAATGGAGTTATTTCTTTAGCATGCTTTTCACTTAACTTACATATTAATACATTATCTTTCAACTTATTTTATAGATAACCAATCTTTTTCTCTTCTTATCATGATTAACAATTACTATACTCCACTCATTCATGTCCAATCATACTTTAAAATTTACATCATATACATTATCATGTAAATACCTATTTTCTTAATACAACTATACACATTAAATTTTATTAATGATCCATAATCTTAGCCAAATCCAGATCAATTAATCTATCTGTCACAATATACCCACGTTCCAATCTTGTTCAATTCCAACCAACGATTAAGTAATCTAACTTATCATGAAATTTCACAATTTTCATATCAGTATAAATATAACTTAATTCCATAAGAGCAAACTTATATTCAATTTCTACTCTCTTTCAATCTATTTTCAGTCAAATCATCATGATAACAAATCACTTCTAATATCTTTTAATATACACATAGTTTATTCTTTATTATCTTAGTATAATTTCCACCAATTCTCATAAAAATGTTATATCATACTTAATATCTATAATTCATTCACTCAAACTTTGAGTTCATTCCCTTAAACCTCAAGTTACATACCATAAACATATTCAGTATAACTTTCATTCATATAATATAATTTCTCCCTTTTACTAACTCTTCACATTTCCTATCATTGGTATATTTATTTTGATTACCTTTTTGTCATATTATCCATAACTCAACACATTTCAAAATTTTTTTAAATTTTTTTTTTCACAGTTATAACCAAATTCTTAACATTAAAAAAAAATAATAATAATAAGGTACAACTTTAACCATCATAATTTTTAACTATACTTCTCAAACAAAATTGTCAACCTCACCAAATCCGTATTACAATCATTATATCTAAGATCCAAATCCATGGATAACAAATTAACCGATCCAAAATACTGAACAAAACACATGACTTTAAGAGATTAATATTCAAACCTAGAACTTTCAATTCAATACTGTTCTTTTATAATTCTATTCTCAATCTTAACATTTTTAGTATAACAGAAGTTAACACATTCCAACTTCGTTTCAACCAATTTGTATTCGCTTATATGATCCTTATCAACTTAACTCATGCTTTAACAATATTACTATATACATATTCAATCATATACAGTTCTTATACAATTTCTATTCATCACTTCATTTCCAATCCATCTACAATCTCTTATGATATAATTACATAGAACTTTTCATATGTGAATACTTTGAAACTCTAAATATAATATAATCATCAAGTTCAATACTCATTATAACAATTTCCACTGTCCAATATTACTCAAGTTCTTTCCATTCTCACTTCCATCACATAATCCATCTAGCTTTACACAGTTCAAGACCTAATCTCTCTTAGGTCCACTAATACATATAACATTGTTTTTCCATATCACTAATTCTATAATTATACCACATATATCTTCATAAGCCATCCTCATAATGTGATTCACAAATGTGTTTATATATCATAATTTCATTCATATTGGAAAACTCAATTCACATATCATATACATGTATACACTTAATTATATGCTCTTATAGTATTTTCCTTTTTCATACATTCAATACAAATTTAGTGTTTATCATTTTCTTTTAAACACTATCCTTCTCATTCTTCCAATATGATATAAAGTATTTATTCACACTACAAACATATATATTCCGACTATAGTAACACTTCATATTCATCTCAGTCACATTCCCAATGTGACATCTCTTTCACTTTCGTCTTTAAAAATATTTAGTACACTCCCATATTCATTCTTACCCTGTTCAGTAAAATGACTTAAAATAACTCATTTCTATTTACTTATCCACTTCCTTGATTATTTCAAAACAAATTCTCATACTATCAATCACATTACTCAATTCATAATACTTCCATATGCAATACTAGTCATTTCACTTAGCTCATGCATTGCATATACAGTTAACTATCAATATCCCAATAATCTTTATCAAATTCCACTAAAACTTTAACTTCTCAATTTACTACTTCGTTTAAGCTTCAATTTGCCAAACTCATCTTTTCTATCATCACTTTAAAAACATCTTACAAATATATATTACAAAGCAATATTAAAACATATAATTTCCACAATCATAAAGCTCACTTCAAAAATCTCAAATATCACATATTATCACCATTACCATGAGCTTTCACAATATCCAAGCATCTCACATTTCTAACATTGAATTTACTATGCTCGCATTATAGTAACAATACTAAGTTATATTCTTACTTAACCACTATCATCTCTTTTTCCTTTAAACACAACCTTAACTGTATACACATCCCAACTTTACATAATCACACTTTGTCTCTACTAAACAACTCATTCAACATTCCACCATACTCTCCTCATTTAAATAACATAACTTTCAATTTTAACTATTCGATATCATTTTCGCTGTCTAGTAAATTCAACATTAGCAAAACCAACATAAACTTTATTATAAAGAGGTTCAAAGTATAGAAGAAAAAGTACATACTCTTATCTTGATTTGATTTTCAACTCATTTTCAAATTTATTCTCCTTTTCATTTCTTTATGTTTCAATTCATATTATGTCCTACATAATATTGCTCATAAACATCAACATTACATTCCATGTTGCACACAACATGACATTTTCATATGCATCATCAATATACATATATCATATTACATTTCACAATTAGTTTCTCATAATCAATTAGGCACTATGCCTCAATTATATTTCATTTCCAACATCATTGTCAACAATCATAATTTCTCATCACATCAAAATAGTATACACATATATCATCAACTATATTGAACATCTCATATAACACAAATATTCTATAATTCATATAATGCCACATCCGAGACCAACCTAGGTGTCAATGCATATGCATGTATTACAAATTTCATTTCAAAACTTTTCCTTTTTACTTTTATTTAAACTTTTCAAAAAAAATTTTATTTTATTTTTTTTCTCACTTAGGCCGAGAATCTCGAACCTAAGCTCTGATACCAAAATAATTGTAACACCCCGATACCCTATATAAGTACTATGCGTATACCTAGTATACATACAGTAAATATATAAAGTATAAGGATGTCACTTTTCGTTACCTTTTAAAAACCTGTAACAGAGTTCAAACCATAATACATTAATTTAAATAACATTTACAAAATCATTATCTTTATCAAAAACTTCATTTATACATATAAATACTCTCTCGTCAGAAATACATCATAATTAAAGTTTATACATGTATGCATTACCCTCTAGTTGGTCTCGACAAACTTTACTCTTCTTGTGGCATAACAAAAGACTTCATATCTTCCATCTATATACCTGCGCGAATAAACACCCGCGCTAAGCCCGAGAGCTTAGTAGTCCAACTATAAAATATAAACATATAGTATAGAAGTATTGACATATAATGATACATCAATTCAATATATAATTAGTTCTTATCATATCTTCTTTTCTTTTTAATTTCATCTTTAATATATCCTAGCTAATTTCAAATATGATGTACATATATACATAATATTATCACCAACCCCAATGCATCACCAATACTCAAAACCAATATATTAATACCCCTACATTATATATACCATACCAATCATTATTGCAATACACAAATTACATATCATACAAATCATAAATCACATTTACAATAAAGACAACCTTTATCATCAACCACAATTCATTTACATATTACACTTAATAACATTATATTATTCACAATTCACCAAGCATAATTCATTATTAATACTCACAATCAATATTTCAATACTTGCAATTCACATTGACAATAAAGACAGACTCGGGCCCAAAACACTAATATGTTATTCAAAGTTCAGAGTTACTGCTTTGGTTCATAGTCACAATCATCACGCCCGTAGGCAATGTATATACATGTATCTCTATCCATGGATAGTGTAACAGACCCAGTCTCTTGGACCATCAACTCAACACATATGAGGAGATCCTCAACCCGGCAAGACTGTTACAAATCATATATCTCATATTCACAATTCTCATAGTGTAACAGACCCAGTCTCTTGGACCATCAACTCAACACATATGAGGAGATCCTCAACCCGGCAAGACTGTTACCTTTCATCATTTCTTAGGCATGCCACCCAAATCCAGAACTCTGAAACTGAATAACATATTAAACAAACAATTCATTTATTATTTCATTATCAATCTCATCATCAATTAGGCCAACATGCCTTATCTCTTTCAATTGGATTATCATAGCCAATCACAATGGCTTCATATCATATCATATCTCAATCCATATGATACATATAGCATCATTGATATCACATTTCAAAGTATATTATTCATATAATACATTGCCATACACAAGATTCACAATGCATATAACATAACATTTTCTCACTTCTCAAAACACATTAACATCATTCATTACTAGAGCATTTATCATAACAAATTGCACATACCTTAAGAATGATCCTCATTTCTTCCTACCTTTCCCATTTCATATTTCATCCTTTATATATATTCTTCATTTACATTCACAATATAATAGCTTATTTAACACTTTCATCCCAATGTGTTAATGTTCAAAGACATATAAGGATATACAATCAAATAGGGTTTATGCTTACCTGGTTAATGATCTTCACATCCTTCACATCATTCAATCATCACCTTAGTCCAATTATGTTAACAATATAATAGATCACTTAACACATTTGCAAACAAATGTGTTAAGCCTCAAATTATGTAATTAAATACAATCATATGTATTGGTACTTACCTCAAGAACTAGTCCCATCAATCTATACATTTCTTTTCTTTCCAAGAATTCTCCACATTTAGGTTAATGCAACCCAATCTCTTCAAAACCTAATCCAAAGGAATATTAGCAAAATGACCATATGAATAGTACATTCTGGTTTAAGACTCCATTTTATCCTTATTTTGAAAAATTGTATAAAATAATCTACTTGACTAAAAATTCTAAAATTTTTACAGAATTTAGTTTTGTATCTTAAAATCATTCCTTTAAAATTTCAGATCAAACTGAATACAAAATCTTGGTCAAATAGTTCACCTAACCAGACTGCCCCAATTGCCCTGCATCCTGGCAGCAGTTCTGAACTTTGTGAATTCCATAAATCAAATTCAATCAACGTGGTTCCAAATTATTTTTCTCAAATACTAGACTCACTAAGCAACAACATATCCAAAATTCAATTGGATATGAATTTTCTACATTTTATTCAAAATCCCGAAATATAGCTGTCTCAGTTAAGGTACCTGCTGGAACAGGTCTAATAAAAATAATCTTTCTAAACTCATAACCATTCCAAAATCGAATCAACATATTTTTCAGTCATTCTAGACTCATAGAGGCACAACATATCAAAAATTCACTTCAAGAACATTTTTCTATAATTAATTAAAAATCATACAAGTCACAGCCTTTACTAATTGTAAAACAGAAAAAAAATTCATTAAACACAACTCTTACTCTTCCATCACCAACACCAACCTAGCTTCTTATCTTTAATTCCATTTCAACACTTTTACACACACCATACACAAACACACTCCATCAACCATCCATATCAACTCACCAATCCCAAACACAATTTCAAAAGAACAAAGGAAAATCAAGAGAAAGAACTTACCTAAGTTGTTGAATTCCACAAATCTTCAATTAAATCCTTTGATTCTCCCTTCAATTTGATGTTAGAATTAAACAAATCTCACTTTGCTCTCTCTTGTCTAAGGAGGAGCCAACCAACGTGGAGAAGAGAAGAAGAATAAGAAGGAAATGAAGAAAAGACAAAATATCACCTCTTTAAATCTCCACCAAGTGATTCAACAAGAGTAATTACCTAAACACCCTTATACCATTTGTCTTGATTACCATTCATTACATGCCCTTTATAGTAACTTCACACTTAACAAAAATAAATATCTTCTTTCCTTGACTCTTCATTTTGACCAACTTATATGTTATATATATCATCATATACACAACATATACCATTCTCTCTAAACCCTAAATTCTTTCCCAAATCACATATACATAAACATTCTTTTCTCTATTTCTTTTCTCTTGTAATTTAACACATATATTCAATCCAATTATATAACAACAACAACAACATAAATCACAACTTCTAGGGCATATATGAGGATATTACATTTACGACATTCAGACATGTCAAGAAGCATTAAATCAAGCTTAAACATATCCATTTGAGGTTTTAGCTACATTGAAAATAGACTACTGGCCAAGAGTTTTTACATGAAAATATCTCTATTTTAGATTATCTACTCTTGGATTTGATTGGTTGGTTTGTGTTGTTGGTGTATCAAGCTACTTATCAGTCATCTTAGTCACTCGCTTTTCTGTTTTCTGATTGGTTTTATTCCTCCCAAAAAGGTGCACAACACCTGCCTTTTATAGGCAACTGATAGTTGTATCTGGAGTGGAATATTTTATCTCTGGTTTCCTTATGTATGCTATTGAATGCATGTTTAATGAATAGTATTTTTAATAATTAAAAATATTATAATATGTAAACTTGAAAAGAAAGTCAATTCTAATGCACTGGGAATATAGAAATGCTAGGGCGACTCCTACTTTTCCCATGTGCACTTAACTTTGCAAACTTGGTAAGAGATTGGGGATTCCTTAAAAATAAATAGGGGTGTTCATTGGTAAGGTTTAGCCGGGTTGAGAGTATATCTCAACCCAACCAAAAAATCAAACCGACTTCGATCGAAATTATATGTATTTTCGATCGACCTGTATATTTTTTGTTTCTTTGGGGTTCGGTCGGGTTAAATCAGTTTATAATATATATATATAAATATATATAATATATATAATATAATATATATATATAAATTTATGTCGGGTTATATAATATACATTATAATTTAGAAATATATAAAATATATATTTATTGATCGGGTTCGAGTTCAATGAAAAAATAAATCCGAACCTGATCATCCGATCAAACCCAAAATTTTTTTAAAATGCAAATCCGATTTCACCAGAATATGCATCATAAACTGACCGAATTTGACCAACATGTATTCGGCTCAATCAGGTTCGGTCAAGTTCAAAAAGTTTGCACGCCCCTAGAAATAAAGTAGTTACACCCCTTCTTTCCTTATCATATTAGGTGGCCACACCATTTTCTCGGTGCCTAGCCTATAATCCCTAATATGATGAACCTAAATAATAACGAGGTTGCAAGCAAAGTTCCATTGGGATTTCTAGGAAAAAATTTCCGAGCACACATATACTGTGTAATTTTTGAGTGTTCACAGTTACTTATATTAATTAAGCATATATGATTATTGTGTGTTTGTTCAAGTATATCTGATGTTGCATATTGCTTGCGAGTGTAAGGATACAGTTAGGATAACATACCAAATATCACTGGCATTTGATTGATTGGGATATGATGACTGAGACAAAATAAGCTTGTGATTGGCAATATGGTAAGGGCTTGCTCATCACTTGGCACTGTTGTCAAATGGGTTGGCACTGCTGACTTTGACGATGACAATGGAACCTATATATTCAATAGAAAAAGGCAATATTTGGATTCAAAGAGCCAAATATGAGATTAATTCTCCATATTGAGGTTTATGTGGTCTTTAGTGACTAAATCTTATCCTTTGATGTTCATATGATTTATTATATGTTTAGCACAATACATAAGCATATTTACTAGTAAATGATTAGGACACCAATTTTATAAATTAGCTAGTATCATTCACAGAGTTAAGAGGTTCACTCTGTTCTCCTTTTATTTGTTTTTAGGTTGGGAGTTTAGTGTGAGAGGTAAACTCTAGTTGAGTTACTCTTGTCTTTTATTATTCGACAAAAAAATTATTTTGTCATTCAGTTATGTAATTATTGTGTATTATTTGGTATCATATATTTTAAAACTCCGCAATGTTATTTTCACTGTGTGTAGTTTTATTTAGTTCAATTAGTTATTAATATTGCGATATTCTATTAAGCAATAACTTGATAAAAATGATGATGATATTGAGATTATTATGATGTTTAAACAGGGACGGACCTTGGGGGGGAGGGGGGGAAAGGGGCAAACGACCCCCTCGCCGGAGGCCAGAAACACTTATAGGTGCTTCTGGCCTGCTTCAATGGCAGCCAGCAACCCTAGGAGAGTTGCTGGTTACAGAGGAGGTTTAAAAAAAATAAATACCCAGAAAGCAAAGAGGGACGGGCAACGATTTATAATACATATTTTTCATATTTCATATTTTTTTAATTTTTATTTTACTTTTATTTTTATTTATACTTTGTATATTGGCTAATTCAAGCACCCAAGTATGGCAGAAAACTTACCTACCATAGTGGGAAGCAGAGGATAATGCTTTTTTCTGCTAGTGCAATTTGCCAAACACCATATTCAAATGAAATCTGAGACTCTTTTCTTTTCTTTTCTTTTCCTCTGGAATTCCATACACTGGAAAAGTCAGTCAATCCCTATATATATACACACACACACACACACATATATACATATATGAAATGTGAACCCCACATTCGTTGACGATTTAACCCCACATTGGTCGAAGATTTGAAATAACAATCCATGCCTATTCCCCACACTCATATCTTCACATCCAAACCGATCAATTCCTCCATAAGCATTACCCTGTTTTATCCTTTTTTTTAAATAATAAATTTCTAAATGTTTTATATCCATTATTAATTAGCTCCTTCAACTGTATAATTTTTCAATTGGTTTATTTTAATATATTTCACAGACAGCTAGCTAGAGAAAGGAATTACAGTTTCTTTCACTTTTAAAAGTCATTCAGAGAGAGAGAGAGAGAGAGAGAGAGAGAGAGGGAGAGGGCTTTTCTTTCTTAAGAACAATGCAAGCTTTACAGAAACTAATGATAGTTTTTTTCGTGCTCTATGTAAGCCTTTTCTTTATTCTTGTCCATTCTTCTCCAGAGCATGTTAAAACCACAGCCACTCATAAGGTAGTTTTGTTTATATATATATATATATATGTATAGTGGCGTAGCCAGGATTTTAGATAAGGGGGGTCCAATTCAACTTAAAATTTATAATTCACAAAAATAACATTTATAATAAAATAAATAAAACAAGAAAAATGTTGGATACAAAGAAAATTTAAAACATTAAATTACAATATTCCTCGCCTATTTTTCATTGATTGAAATCTATTCATAATTGTTTCATTGTCAATACTTGCAAATACATCTCTTTCAATATAGGTAACTAAACAATCATTTAGCAGCTCATCTCCCATGCTATTACGAAGTGAACTCTTAATAATTTTCATTGCGGAGAAAGCTCTTTCCACTGTAGCTGTAGCAATTGGTAAAAGCAATGCCAATTTGATTAACAGATACACTAAAGGAAAAACTTTATGCTTTTTTATAGCAACCATAGTTTTGGCGAGATCTCCAATTCCTTTCAATTCAGAAAATTTCTTATCCAAACGCACATCAACAATGAAGTTCTGAAGTTGAGATTGGAGTTCAATTAAATCAACTGGTGCCAATCGGTGAAAGAATGAAATTGAAAAAGGAAGAAACTGTTATCTGAAAAAAAAAAGAAAGAAAAAGGAATTAACGAAGAAGAAACGTGAGAAAGAAGAGAAAGAGTCACAATTAAGTTATTCTTGTTTGTTTGTAATGGGCAGAGTCATTGACAAATCTTGTTTGTTTGTAATGGGCTTGATTAAAAGGCCCAGTTTTAAAGATTGGAAAAAAAAGGATGAAAAATGTTGGAAGCGTGGATCGAAGTTGCGTGCTCTCACATAGTAAGGTCAAGCTGTTCCATCTCAACCAATGTAATATTCATTCTCAAATATACCTAAAAAAATTTTATTTTTAACTGAGGGGGGAACAGGGCCCCATGGGACCCCCTTTATCTCCGCCTCTGTATATGTATGTATATATATATTTCATATATATATTCAATCGTTATATGTTGTGAAAAAAACATATTAATTTGTTTATTTGCATTAATAATGTATAATGTATACAGTCGAATATTCCTAAAAATAAGAAACTGGGATTTGAGATAACACTGCATGGAATACTTCTCTGGGTTTCAATGGGATTCTTTGATCCTGTTGGAATTCTCGCCATCAGAATGTCACATAGAGAGCAATGCGGAACGAGGCTCAAGATTCTTTTCTATGTTCATTCCATTTCACAGGCAAGTTTATTTTACTTTATTTTTTTCTTTTTTCAATCAGCTAAACCCAACAGGAAAAAAATAAAAAAATAAATCATTATAAAATTAGGAAATATTTGATAGTTTACAATTAAATGTATAATCAAATTTTATTCCTACATTATTTACATCAAGTCACTAGCTTAGATGCAAATCAATACTATGATAAAATATAATGAAAATTACATTACACAAAAAATTAATTTTTTAGTCGTTTAAAAATTTTTAAATGCAACATAATGATTATTACACTTTTAACCCACTATGTTCTAAGAAATGTAATGATCACCGTTACATTTAAAAAGAGATATATTATCCAGTACATTTATTAACTGATATTTTCTACCAAAATTTTAGAAATGTTACATTCTCATTATATTTCACTTTTCCATTTCATTATATTGCTTGTTATAATACATGCCAAAATAGCCTAAAAATGCATTTGATTTATTAGGGACTAATTAATTGTATTCTAAAAGCCTTGGTCTAATTAATTTCTTTGTTAATCATAAGGATTAGCTTGGTTATGATATCAATTGAAGTTTGGATTTATGTTTTGATTTTATCATAAAAAAAAATAGTCAGTGCACGAAAATCAACTTGTGATACTATCTTAATTACCCTTAAACCTAGGAAAATAATAATTCTGTTGGCCAGAGAATGATGTTGCGGACTTATTATTATTATTATTATTATTATTATTATTATTATTATTATTATTATTATTATTATTATTATTATCATCATCATCATCATCATCATCATCATCATCATCATCATCATTATTATTATCTCAAATCGTTAATGATGATAGAGGAGAAGAAATTAATTAATTAATTAAATTAGTTGTGTTTGACATTTTTCTATCACTTAATGTCATGATTTCTTCAGAAAGAAGTAAAGACGAACGAACCATTTGTATAAATTTATGTTTGATTGGCAGTCCATTTTAGTATATGATTAAGCATAATAATGGTGTTAGGTGTTTAATTTCTGCGCCTAGCTCAATCAAAAATGGCAATTGGAAAAAGGCTATATATCACATGAAAAAAAGCACACTTGATCATCATTATTGTATATTAATATGATCGATTTTACGTTAACAAAAGAAGATAGTTAACTAGTCTATATCATATGATTAAGCATAATGATGGCATTAGGTGTTCAATTATTGCTAAATGTCTAAACCAGTCTATCACAGTACTAGTCTCATATTTACTGCATGATTAGTTTCAATTAATTATATGTGGGGGAGATAAAATATCTATGATTCAAACTCGAGATCTAAATATAAACAACATAAGTTATGAATAATTATTAATAATGTATGTATACGTATAAAGGAGAGTTATATTGTTGATGTACAGATAATGTCAGTGCTTGTGGCAACAGCAGGAGCAGTTATGTCTATAATAAACTTCAACAATGCTTTCAATAATCATCATCAAATAATAGGGATAGCACTCTATGGCATTGTATTGTTGCAAGCCTTTATTGGGTTTTTACGCCCTCACAGGTAATAATTTCATTGCGTGCGCTATTAATTTATAGGCTGCTGGATATGAGTCTCTGAATTATATTACAAATTTTCTTTTATGGGGTTGAATAAAAAAAATAAGATTGTATAATTGTTTTGGTAGGGAAATGTATTCTATGTTAAGTAAAAAATAAAAAAAAAATCAGAATTAAGCTAAATCCAATTAATATAAATTAATTGATTTTGATAAAATAAATTGCCATACCTCATAATAATGGTTCCATGCACTCCTGATATAACTTTGAAAGTTTAAATTTTTATAAATTTTCATTTTAATAAATAATTTTTAATGTTAAAAAATTAAACTAATATTATTGATTATTTATATATATATATTTGGATTGAGACTTAAACACATATAACATGAAAAGGGGACACTTGGTTGATTTCGGGTCAGGGTCTTTTTGGGTTGGATCATTATAGGTTTGTTTAGTTTTTAGCACTATTCTTAAAAGGGAAAATTACACCCATTACTACTTTTTAATTTTTCTTTTCAATTTTACTGCACTTACTTTTATTTTCATTTATAACTTTTTATTTTTTCAATTTTACTTTTTCTACACTTTTAATTTAAAAAATACGGTATTTTTCTCATGATCGTTCTCTTTTCTTTCGATGGCCAGGTAAGCAACTGAAATTCGTTTCTTTCTAAATCTCAAATTTTCTGCTATAATTCATCACGCGAAACCGCAATTGCCCACACTTTGTTTTTGCTTTTCTCAAAATCATGTTACCAATTTGGTTTTGAATCTTTTGTATAAGATTTCTTTTTATGTTTATTGATTAAACTGAAATTGATAATTTTATAGTTTGATTGTAGAGGTTTGTTTCTATTTAGATTGATTAATGTGTACAACTTAGCATTTCCGGGGGTTTATTTGGATCTGAGTCTCTAGAAATTTTATAAGATCTGAGTTGTATTTTCTATTAAGATTGTATTCCTTTAGCGTGATTGTATGCACCTATTTCTAGTTTGCCAGAGGCTTTGCCGCAGAGAGCATGACGACTTTTGAAGAACTGAGGAGCCATGTTCATGCATGAACAGGTGAGGACAAAAAGCTAGAAGGCTAGAAGTATCTTAATTTTTTTCCTTTGATTTTCCGTTGTACATTATATTTCATTTTTTTCATTTTGTGTTTACATAGAACAATGTATAGATTCTGATACACTACAATCAGTCCAATTTGAAATGAAAGAAAGGGAAATTGCCATATACAGATATAAAATCTATGAGGGTTTGGACCTTGGTACTCTTGACACGCTCAGAACCAAATAAAGTTTCGATGAAATCAAGTGGCTGCTAAAAGTTCAACATCTAGATCTATATAGCACAATGATTATATGATCAACCCTATCTCATCATAGAACGATTTGAAAACCAAAAGGTGAAAACTAGCAAGAAATTTTGATAGTGCTCTTTTCATAGTTTGTTAGTGTTATTGAGAAGATCCTGAGATATATATAAAAGCTTGATGGAAATTGCAGGTTATAGAAGGCATTGCTTTCCATATATTATTATTTTCAAGAAACAATATTACTTAAAATTTCTCCTACAATTTGCGTACTGAAATTTGTGACATTTCTTAATTTCAAATGGCATATGAATACCATTAAACTTTATTAAATAATACTCAAAAGGAATACAATCTGATAACATTATTTTGTTTTTGGATTTTCGTTTTTAAATCTTTTATTTTTTTATTTGTTTTATTTTTTTGGTTTAAAATGTAATTATTTGAGTTTTTTTTTTTTTTTTTTTTTTGCATTCAAAGGAGGGGTTAAACCCAGCAAACTAACACCTTCTTTCCCTCATCACTCCTACTGTATCAGCAAGGTATTTGATTGAAGCAGAAGCAGGAACCTCATCTAGCCATTGTAATCCATCAGTGCCTTGTCTCACCATCTTCACCAAGCTGTCCACTACCTCATTAGCTTCCCTATAAATACTCTTAAACTGAACCTCCCAATCCCACTCAAGCATCTGCTGGCAATTATGAATCAAGTTTTTTAATCTAAACGGGAGCCTTTGTTTAGCGTGCAACAGCAATAAAACTTCTTTGGAATCAGTTTGCACTTGCAATTTTCTCCACCCTCTATCCCATCCTAACTTCAAGGCATTATACACACCCCAAACTTCAGCTTCTAAAGCATTACACACACCCAGAGGTTGCACGAATCCACCCAACCACTGGCCAAGATGATCTCTAAAAACCCCAGCGCAACCCGAAATACCAGGATTACCAGCAGAACTTCCATCTGTATTTACTGCCACCGTACCATCTTCCGGAGGTGTCCACGCAACCAGCTTGAATCCCCTTCCTGCATTTTCAACACTAAGAGACGAAGGATTCCAAGCTTTTGCTACATCCCTAGCTTGATTTAAAACCGCCTCATATATTCCTCCAGGGGGGATGGGTAATTCCCCGAAAACAAAGGCATTTCAAAAAAATATTTTATTTGAGTTTTTTTTATTCTTCAAATATAACACACTTCATATATTTAATAAAATATTTCAAAAAAATATTTTTAAATTTGTTAGCTTTTTATCAAATTTAATATATAGTTCTTTTTATAACTGTATATTTGGATATATACTACGTATAACTAGATATATGTCATTATATATTTATGGAAATGTTAAACTATACATTTATATTAAAAGTGGGGATGAATCGTGTAGAAAAATTAAAAGGAATGAGGGCGGCAAGGATAGTAGATTTCAAGAGAAAGATATTCAAGTTTGCAAGTGCAAAAAAAAAAAAAAAAACAAATGACATTTGATTTTGTGTTCTTTTTTGCACATATGTGTATGCTTTTATTAGACTTTTTTTAAATTTTTTGTACACATGTAAATATTTTTATTTTAATAAAAGTTCTATTTCATTTCATTTATTATCTTTGAAGCAAATATAACTACACATATAATACTTATATATTAATATTTTTTTCTTTCAAATAATAGGTATATGTAGGTATATGCTATATATACCTTCATACATTAAGATATTATAGTTTTATACTGACATTATTTTTTGAAAATAACAGGTATATATAGTTATAGTTACCATATATGTACATATACTAATATATAATAGCTGAACAGTAATTTTGTTTTCTCAAAACAATAAGTATATATAGGTTTATGATATATATACATTTATATACTAAGATATTATAACTGTATATTGATATTTTTTTGAAAGATAATAGATATATATATAGTTATAGTTAGTACGTATATACCTAAATATAATAAGATATAACAGTTGCATATTAATATTCTTTCTCCAAGACAATCGGTATATATAAATATATGTCATATATTAAGATGTTACAACTGCATATTGATATTTTTTTTAAGACAATAGATATATATTATTATACTTAGTATATACCTAAATATAATAAGATATAACAATTGTATATTGATATTTTTTTTCTCAAAGACAATTGGTATATATAGGTATATGTTATATAAACTTTCATATACTAAGATAATATAGTTGTAATATGATATTCTTTTTTGAAAAATAATAGATATATATAGTTATAGTTAGCATATACCTACATATAATAAAATATAACAGTTGCATACTGATATTCTTTTTCCAAAATAGTTGGTATATATATATATATATACTACATATACCTCATATATTGAGATATTATGATTATATATTGACATTTTTTTAAGATAATAGATATATGTTGTTATAATTAGTATTTACCTAAATATAATAAGATATATAACTGCATACAGACATTCTTTCTCCAAAATAATAGGTATATATAGGTTTATGTTATATATGCCTTCATATACTAAGATATTAAAGCTGCATTTTTATATTTTTTTTTTTGAAAGACAATAGATATATAATGTTATAATTACTATATACTTAAATATAGTAAGATATAACAACTACATATTGATATTTATTTTTAAAGATAATAGGTATATATAGATATATAATATATATACCTTCATATACTAAGATATTACAGCTGCATATTGATATTTTTTTTTTAAAAAATAGATATATATATAGTTATAGTTATTATATGTCTACAAATACTAAAATATAAGAGCTACATACTTATATTCTTTCTCTAAAATAATAGGTATATATAGGTATCTACTACATATATCTTCATATACTAAAATAATAACAAATATATATTTTTTCTTTTGTAATGCGATACAATGACTAATATGTGAATTACGTTATATATTAAAAAAAATATTTTAAAATAATTTTTATAGTATATGCTAAAATTATAATATAAATAAAATAAAATATATGAAAGTGTGAGTATAAAATATAATTTAAAAATACTATAAAAAAGATAACATAAATCATATTTGAAATTAATTAATTGTTTATTTATTTTTTAATTATATAAAATTTCTCATAAAAATTATAAAACTTATTTTAGTTTAAATATTTTTTAATTTTAGAAATTAAAATTTTATTAATATTAATCAATTCATTTATAAAATTTAAAATTGAATGCTAGAAAATAATTTTAAAAAATATTATAATATTATATTAGTATATAACAACGTATATTAGTTTATATATTTGATATTTTATTATAAATAAACTGATATATATTGTTATATGTAATATATATGAATATATAACATCATATATTAATTATATATTAATTATTTTTTTATAAATTAATTGATATATGTTATTATATATAATATATCAGAACATACGCAATATTTTTAATTTATTTTTTAGTATATTTATATACGAACAGATAACTACATATATCAATTATTATTATTATTATTATTATTATTATTATTATTATTTGCAAATCAGTTGATATATATTATTTTATATAATATTTATGAATGTATGTGATATTTGTAATTTATTTTTTAGTATATTGATATATAAATACATAACAACATATATTATTATTATTATTATTATTATTATTATTATTATTATTATTTACAAACCAACCGATATATCTTGTTATATGTAATATATATGAACATATAATAACATATATTAGTTTATATATTGATATTTTTTTTATTGAAAATCTACTAATATATGTTGTTATATATAATATCTAACAATATTTATCAGTTGTATATTGATATTTTTTTTACAAATTAATTAATATATCTTGTTAAATGTAACATATATAAATGTTTAACAGTATAAATTAGTTTGTATATTAATATTTTATTACTAATCAATTTATATATATTATTATATGTAACATATATGAACATATAACACCATATATCAATTGTATACTGATATTTTTTTTAAATTAACTGATATATTATTCTATGTAACATATATAACAATATATATTAATTTGTATATTAATATTTTTATTACAAATAAATTGATATATATTATTATATATTCATATATCATTATATATTATATATAATTTAACAATATATTAATATATGTCAGTATATATTATATATAAAAATATATACTTGTTCAAATTTGAAAGAATAATATTATAAAAGTTGCATTTATTGATATATGTCAATATATGTTGATATATGTTAGTATATATTGATATATATCAGCAGATGTTACATATGTTTTAATAATATATGTTAGTATATGTTGATATATATTGGTATATGTTGATATATGTCACATATAATAATATATACTTATTAATATTTAAAAGAATAATATTATAAAAATAAATACACAAAAAAATAAAAATTTAAATAAATCACAAAAATAAATACACAAAAAAAATAATGATCACACAATTAAAAATATAAAAAACAAAAATTATTATAATCATATAATGAAATTAAAAATATATATATTATATGTAATTTATTATAAAAAGGAAAAAAAAAACAGTGGCGAAAACATATATTATATATTGTTTGTTGGACACCATTTGGTGGCTTTTTTTTCATATGTTACAAAAGAAACAAGTTGATTACTGTAGCAGCCAAGATTTCCCAACTTTCTGTAGTTTTGCAATTTAGTTTGTTTACCGTATATTTAAAATTTTTCCTTAACCACCGTATATTTGTAAAATGTTTTTCTTTTAGATTATTTTTGTAAATATCACTTTTTGAAATGAGAATGAACATCAAACTAAATTAATTATTGGTCCATAATTTAATCAGATTAATTTGGGTTCAAAAATATAATAATATTATGCATTTTTCATTTATAGATGTAAATAAAAAAAAATCTAAAAATCAAGCAGCCTAGCATAATACATAAATACATTTTAATTTATATATTTATATAAAATAAAATAATAATAAAATCAAGCAGTCTAACAAAGTTTACTAATAAATTGTTATATCAACATATTTTTTATTCTATCAAGTAATTTAAAAAATATTGAAAATTATAAGTTTTAAATAATAATGCTATAAAATAAAAATAATTAAGTAAAATTTAAAAGTATAATATATTTAATTATATTAATTGTATTAAAATAAATTCAGATTTATTAAATGGCACGTAGTGAGAATTTTTTTTTACTTGTAACAATATATATGAATGGACGTACAAATTTGTTTGCGTGCAGAGGGTCAAAAGCAAGAAGTTTATGGTTTTTTCTGACACTGGGCTACAAGCTTTCCATAAAGAACATCCAAAAGCATTCGAATTTGGACAATTATTTTCACTACTCAGCTCTCTTTAATTGTCTTCTTTTACCTATTGCAAGACAAATGGGGATACATGCAAAAGCAAGGACTTATTTTGGGAAGTGCTGAACCTGCTATTGATCAAGTCATGAATATCTCTTCACCGAACAAGCACAAGGAGTCCGCCTCCGAGTCTTGCCAAGAAATAAATTATTAATTTTTTCCCTAACACACTTGGGTTTAATTTACTTTCAGAGTTACTTTTGGCTTTACCTTAATTTGAAAAATGAATTCAGTGAAAAAAATATTATTTGAAAATTAATTGGTTAAATAATACATGTATGGATTGCGATCTTGTGTATATTTTTGTGGATTATCTATAATTTTTTTTCTTATTGTTTACTCCCAAAATTATTAACATTTTGATGGTTAAAAAAATGAAAAGTTAGCAAAAAAAAAAAAAAAAAGGGCTTAGATAATAGGCTTTAAAGTGTTGAGTGAAGTAGTTATTTGAAAAAGGAAGTTATCGGAGACATGGGATTTTTATATTAAAAAAAATGGAGTTGGGAAACAAGGGGCCATTAAAAAAAAAGAATCAAGGAGTACCAACAACTCTCCATAGAAAACACACAGCGGATTAGCTATTTTAGCAACTTTCAGGGTGCGTTCGTTTAGGTTGTAAGATTTTTTATTTTTGTTTTTTATAAACCAAAAATAATTTTCATTTGTTTTTTTTTTATAAAAAACCTGTTTTATATTTTTAAAAACTATATTATAATTTTTAGTTATACATAGACAAACACATAAGTTATAGTATTCAATAATAAATATTTTATTTTATTTTAAAATAATTAATAATTGTCATGTTTAAATCAAAAAATTCATCAATAATGAATATAAAAAATTTATTCAACAAAATAAAAGAAAAATAATTACATAATTGCTAAATTCTTCAATTATTATAATGCAACCATAATCTTTGTGTTATTCGATCTCGAGTATTGCTCATTTGACGAAATTGGTTGGCATTGATATCAATAGTTTTATACCTCTAAAGTCCCAACTTCATCATTTTGCTAGTTATCTCAAAGAATAACATTTTTATTTGCATATTCTACGAATAAAGAGTCTATACACCAATGCATTTTGATAAAATTATGAACTACACAAAATGTAATGGGTATATATTTTGTTGTTTTATATCATATGAAGGCATATCTTTTAGAATTAGAAAATGTGTAACACCCCCGTACCCCATATACGCACACTACATACAACATATCTGTAATATACATATATCATATACAGGAGTGTCACGATTTATATTAAACAACTCAATCTTTCAATTTAACAACAATATAAGAAAACTTAAAACATTCAAATTATATTATAAAATATACTAGATAAAACATTTATTTATTAGCCAGCGGAAAATGTAGCGGTATTTGCATATATATTTACATCAAAATTAATATTTACAAAATATAGAGTTTATACATGTTTGGCAGTTCGTCTCTGATCTTGAAGTCCACAATCAACACTTCACAAGCCTAGACTCGACTCGGTCTAGCTGAACTCTCCGGTTCTACCCTGACGCCTGCGCGATGAACCACAATCGCGCTAAGCCAACGGCTTATTGGTACAAACTACAATAACAATATGCTTTAATGTAATGCTAATGTCACACATTCATATATCATAAACAATACATAAGAATATCATATTTCAAAACTTTACATTAAATCTTATTATTCATTTGTTTCACCATTTATGATTCACCTTTAAACAAAGACAAGCATGGGCCCAAAAGAAACTAACATGCCATTCAACTTTCAGAGTTAATGTTTTGGTTCAATTATCATATTTATCATCATCCCAAATAGGCTTCAAGGATTAGGCCCAACCAAGCTTCAAGAGGAGCGAAGCATGCTAAGCATCAACCCAACTTGGCTTCAAGGACTAAACCCAACCCAGCTTCAAGGGTTTGTAACATCCCAACTAGGCTTCAAGAACTAGACCCAACCAAGCTTTAAGGGGAGTTAAGCATGCTAAACTTCAACCCAACTTGGTTTCAATGATGAAGCCCAACCCAGCTTCAAGGGATTGTTACTATTAGACATGCCACAAACAACAAAACTCTAAAAATTGACTAACATATTAGACACACAATTCTTTTATTATTTCATTATAAATTCCATTCTCATTTCCTCATAACCATCTAGGCAACCATGCCCCAATTATTTCATTTGCATCATTATAGCCAACAACAATGACTTCACATCTCATCATTAGGGTATACACAACCAATTGTGTTGTACATATAATTTGAATGATCATCATATCTTTCACATTATGCAAATCATAATATTAATCAAATGTATCAACAATGTAATAGATTACTTAACACATTTACAACCAAATGTGTTAAGTCCCAATGTCATGTAAATGTATGCAATAATGTAGGGTTTATACTTACCTCAAGAGCAACTCACACTAATCTATCAACCTCCCTTTCTAAGAATCCTCAACACTTAGATTAGGGCAACTCAATCTCTTCAAAACCTAATCCAAAAGGGATGATACATGCTTACTTAGAGATACACATAAGATAATATAGATAAGAACCAACTAGGGCAAACTCTACACATGACACGCTCAACAACACGGGCGTGTCCATGACCGTGCCCTAAATCCACAACACAGAAGCTTTAATATGCTCAGTGACATGGGCGTGTCACTGGCCGTGTCAATCCTCCCTCAACCCAGTAGCTATGACACGCTCAGTGACACGGGCGTGTCACTGGCCGTGTCAATCCACCAACATTATAGTAGCTATGACATGCTTAGTGATATGGACGTGTCACTGGCCGTGTCAATGCTACTATAACACAAAAGCTGTGACACGCTCAGTGACATGGGCGTGTCACCCATCCAGAAAACAGAACCATTGACACGCGCAAATACTTGGCCATGCTCATGGGTGTGTCAGGCCAAAAATCTTGATTCCGGCAACAACAACACCACATCCAACAAATCTCTTACTTTTACCATCTTCCACTCCAAACAAACTTAACTAAACACACCAATAAACCATAATAACTTGCAAAAATACCAAAATAATTCAATACATACATCAAACACAAATCACAACTCATCTCATACCCAAAACACAACACTTGCTCTTTCACCAAATCTAATTCTTTCTCTTCAATCCAACCCCAAAATAAAAATCAATTAAACCAAATACTCTCAAATACACCACAACCAAATATACACATACCATCAACAATCAAACACCAAACTCAAAACACAAACTTAAAAGAAAACAAGGGAATCAAGTAGAAAACTTACCAAAAGTGATAAAAACCCTTAGAATTCCAACTTGATCACTTGAAACATCCTTTAATCTTGAGTTTGGAAAGACAAAATCTCACTTTCTCTCTTGCTATGGAGTTAGCCAGCCAAGGAGAAAAGAAAAGAAGAAGAAGAATAGAGAAAAAGCAAAGTCAACACTCAACTCTTCTCTCAACCACTAAAACTTCCTTTAATTCTCAACCAAGCAATTTTATTAATATAATATTCATAAATATCCTCATCCACTTCCACTTAATTTCCATTTTATAAATAATTAATAAATCTTCTTTTGACCTTAATTAAATGTTGACTTGTTTATGTTGTATATATCTCCATATATATAACATATACACACTCCTCTTTCCTTTCTTACTACTTAAACATAAATATATACTTTATTTCATTAAATCTAATTTCAACAATAATTATTCCAAAAATTTTAGGATATACTTTGGGATATTACAAAATGTGCTTTCAAAACTCCAAAACAATGTTTCAGAACATCACATAATGTGAAATGCATAAAATTCAATAATTCTTTAGGATATCGTAGATTTGATCCTTCTCTATAAGCACAAAATTATAATGCTCCCCACGATATGGGTTAAGAAATCCAAGCATATTAATATAACCTGAATCAACCAAATAATATTTACCTCGTATAGGAATGGGAAACTTATTTTCTTGATTGGAAATACATTAAAAAAAATTCTTGAATCATTTCTTGTTCATTCCCAACCAGTCATGACAAATGTAAACCGCATGTCAAATGAATCATTTCTTTTTTCTTAGGTATAGTTTTGTCCCACGATTGACTGACTGGAATACGTGTAGAAATATGTGTGTCATCTATAGCTCCAATGCAATTCTATTACAAAACTAATAATTAATCAGTAGTAATGACTATAGTTATATCATATCACAAAGAACACTACAAAATATTCATTACATTGAAAATGGATAATACTTTGGATTAATTTTTATCACTGGAGGTGTTTTGTCAAATGATGTTGGGAGAATCACATGTTTAGCAAGTGAACAAATAGATATAGAATATTTCAAAAGTCTCTGGAGATCATTTGACAAATAATAATAAGAAATATTGCGAGTTGCTCTTGCACTAATAGAAATTTAGAAGCTTTTAATGTTTCTTTTACTTTTAATTCCTCATATAGACTAATAAAGAAATTTTTTTTATTTGAAATAAATTGAAACATGTGGTTAGATGTCCATTTAATATTTCAACCACCCATTCATGGCCTGTCAAATTTGAAATTCTTTGCAGATGAGATTTCTCCTTACACATAAAATTGTAATTTGCATATATGACAAAAAATTGTTCCATTTCTTCATCAAAATCATAAAATATATTATACAAATCCATGTCTAAACAAAACCTGTAAAAATTAAAAAAAAAAAAAGGAAACTATATATGAAGACATTTATAATAAGCAAAATAATTTGAAATAAGTTCCTAATAAAATGCATATAATTCAATCTTAAAATGTGCATAAACTATAATATAAAATAAAAAAATGCAAAACAGTTTGCAAAATAATTAAATTCAAATATTAAGCACCCAATATTTATGTCTTTCTTGGGACATGGCCAAGAACATATCTCGCCATAATGGATCATCATGTATAAGCTTAGCTGCTTTTGCAGAAGATGATCACCTATTCCTTCAAGATCTTGTAATACTTGGAGACACTTTAAAATTGTTTCCCGATCAATCTTTGATTGTATTCCAACATTATCTTCACTAGTGTGAGTCCCTCAATTCATTTTTTTTTAAGTTCCACTTTTTCCTTTGAACTTTCTCTAATTCTGACTAAGGCCTAAGTCATTGTTTTTTGAAAATTTTCTCTTATCTTTCTACTATTAGATCCTCCATCACTTATTTTTTAATTTTTTTTAATTTTTATGTGTGCCTTCACAATCTTCATTAGAACTATTATTTTTTTTTATAATTTTCTTCATCTTCACTAATTGAAGGGCTTTTAGTAGAAGGATGCGAATTAGCTCTTGTAGCAGTTGTATCACCATATATGCTACACAACTTGTCATACTCCTTATAGCCATCTTTTCTAAATTTTATTGCCATTTTATTCACCTATTAGAAAAAACTACATTAGTTTATTTCAAGGATGCATCATAATATTAATTAGATATTATGAACTGTAATTAACAAAAAAAATTTATTGGTATACTTGTATAATTTCAGCCACACATCCTCACTTTCAATGACTTGACTAGTCATCGAATTATATCTAATTCCTATCTCTTTGAGAAAATTATTGAAATGCTTCAATCGGCTTCTAAAATTATTAAACTTATTTTTAAATTGAACTTGGCTATAGTTTCATTTGGCCTTATTTTTATAAGGTCTCAAATTCTTGCCCAAGCACTCTTAGTTAGAGTTATTGTCTTTCGGTCCTTTATTTGCTTCCTCTATCATTAAATTTATAAAATATTCTTCAGCTTATGGAGACCAAATCACTCAATCATGTTCAACTTCAACTACCTCGCTCTCATTTATGCTCGATTCTTAATCTAAACTTTCCATGTAAATAAAATAAAAATATTTAAAAATAAATTTTTAAAAAAGATAAACATCAATCATAACATTTAATTTGAAAAATAAAAATCTTCATGTTATGCTCATGTTTCTATCTCTAAACTAAAAATTATAGAGGAATGGATCAGATCAAATCTAGTAAACACTTATATCTAAATAGTTATAATTTAATTATATTATATTTCCCATCATTTTATTGGACTGGTCACTTAATGAAGCACCATATCACATTACTGTATAAAATCCAAGTCTTCTACAAATGTTTCTAAACTTAAAAAGATTTTTAAAGAGAACAAAGCAAGTTTTTTAAACAAAAGGAATGAGTTACAACAAACAATGTTGGCATCCTACCTGCATTTTCTTTGCCTTTTTTTTCCTTATCTTTTTTTTTCCTTATCTTTCTTTCTTTACTAAGAACCCTCTTCTCTACTCTTTTGAAGCTTAAATCCTCATTAAACATGCATTAATACAGCAAAATCCATCTAGTATAGAAAACACTAAACACTATAGCTAGTATTAGTAAGATACCTCATTGTCTTAAGTTGATACAAAACCCATAAGTTATAACCAGTTTCCATCTTTCTCTTAATTGTTATATTTTTATTGAACTAGTTCATTTATTTAATGGATATGCAGAGAACTATAAGGGCCTATTGAGTTACAGTAATTGGTGTTTAAATTTCTATGTTTAAGATGTTTTTTCTTTGAAAAAAGTGGTTTTAGATGATTGTTTATGATGATCAGCCATTTGATAGTAAACTTTTTTTTTTGTTGATAAATTTAGTTTGTTGCCAAAATGAAAGAATTTGTATTAGCACCAATCTATGCAAAAAAGCCTTCAAAAAACCACAATACATTGTACTATAACAACAATCAGTCCACAATCTTCACTACAATCTAACAACCTATCTCTGAAAAAAAAAATAAACAACCGGACCACTAGTAGAAGCAACAATTATATATACAAACAAAAGTCTCTGCAAGAATTAGTAGAATCAATAATTATATCCACAAATAGAGTCTCCACAACAATCAGTAGAAGCCAGATCCTATTAATGAATGAACGAATATCATGTAAGATCTGATCAATAACTTTCGATTGTACTGATGACTTTTTATTGCATAATCACATGCATGATTGTACGTAACTTCACTATTCCACCAATTATTCCCCTTATAAAACTTATTTATGTGAATTCATCTTTTAAGTGTGATTTTAATTACAATCACCAGTAATATAATTTTCTAATGAATTGAAAGACAAAAGAGAAATAACCTTTTTTTTACATTAGTGGTAGTTTCTGATGATCTTTTTGGTGAATATATTAAGAAGCTTTCTATCTGGGTTTTTAAGTTTGGGATTGTAGCCATTTTTAATTTGATTTTTTATAGGCATTTATTTTTTACTAATGGTGATTTTTGAGAATCTTACAATCACATCAGATTCGATAATTATATATAGTATATGATTTAATGGGTATATTCTAATGGGATTCTGTATCAATACTTTTTCTTATTGATTATTTAATGGGTAATAGTTCAACTTGTCCCAGCCTTCTTTTTGCTTCCTCCACAAGTATAAATATAAAAAAGACAATACTTCTATATAAAGGAAAAGACACAAGAAGCAAAAATAAGAATTTAATTTAATTTCATCTAAGGCTTTTGTCCCATTCTTCATGCGAAGAGAATACCATGTACGAAATTCAAAAAAGAAAAAGCAGAGAAAAAAATTTCCATATACAAGAAAAGACTTGAAAAAAAAAATTGTATAGAAAAAAAAAAAAGAACTGAATGACGGATGATGGAGGGTACAGTTATAGCTATGAAGGAATGCTGATAGCTTTGAATGAAGAAAATTATCTTCCGAAAGCCAAAAAACAAAAACAATGATTTGTGGTTTCCGTATATAGTGAAATAACATTTTTTTTAATAATTAGGAGACTCCAAAACTTAGTCAAATTACCGAATGCATTTTTTTTCCTAAAAAAAACTAAAACAAAAAAAAACCAAAACAATAACGAACGCGCCCTTAGACTTTACCCTAGCTTTAGCTTGATTTAGATTAATTTTCAAGTACCCATATTTTTAATCCATTCAGTTAGTAGTTTTTCTCCTTAGATTGTACCCAAATTAGTTCTATTGTAACCATTTCCATCACAATTTATTTATATTGCAGTGGAATTCAAACAATTTCTTTACAAAGAGTTTAAGAAATTTGTTTTCTTTATGGTCCTTTAAGAAAATCACATAGTTATTTGATTATAAGTTAATATGATTCCATTTATTTGAGGGTATAACACCTTTGGCAAGCTTGCAACACAAATTAGTGGGACTATTATACAATAATGTAGTGTGATTTATTCTATACTAATGTCGTGAACTCATTCTATAGTAATACATGAAACTCATTCTACAGTGATGCTATGGACTCATTCTACAGTGATGCATCATGTTGCACTATGATATTTTTAGAAGAAGAAACAATAATGAAAAAGAGAAATACTGATGTGTTTTCACATGCCCACTACAAAATTTCATAGGAAAATGCAATGAATTTCAACAAATGAAAATTTTCATGACACTAATATTACTGATGATGAGAGAGAAACTTTTGTGGAAATACTGAAGAATATGGTTGAATCTCAAAAGAATTTTCAAGAGATACAAATGTTGATGCACAAGCAGATGCAACAATCCCAATCTTAGCTCCTCGTGTCTCAAATTGCTTCTCAAAAAAAGTTCTAGGAGACACAGATGCTGATGCAAAAGCAACATGAGACAGTGCTGTAAACCATGGGTAAGTTGATCTTGGAACTAAGAAAGCAGAGTATGTCTCAGGAAAGTAAGCCCATTGATTAAAAATATTGTTGCATGGTCTTTTAAACAAGCAGTTGATAAGCTGGTAGAGCATTCCACAACCCAAGAGCTTGGTGAAATGCACCATCCACAAGTACAACCTAAAGAAGCATGTATTACTCCTTATAAAAAAAAAGGGAAATTGATGGCCTCTATAGAAGTATATGCAGTAATGGCCATTAAAATAGCGAGCGAACATTGCCTCCTAAGATTTTTGGCTCAACTAACCTTCAAAATCAATTTAATTGTTATAATGGTGAAGGTTTTATATAGGTCAGCATCTCAGGTGGTGTTGCACTAGCAGGTAATAGAATTCCACAGTTTGCTCTACTGGAGAAAAATTATCTAATTCTTATGGAAGCTGATATTAGAAAGAGAAAATCTATGGAATATGGGCTTGGCCTAAAGAATATTGACCGTCTTAAAATCCACAGATCATCCCCATTGAAACTCACGACAAAAAAAAAGATGAAACACATTAAAAACAAAGTCTAAAAGATTTTTTTATCAGATTTGGGTGCCTAAAGAATATTCAAAGAACAAAGTAGTGAAGCCCAAAAATGAAGTTCTCTAAGTTTGGGTGCCAAAAGAATACATGCCTAAAGTGTAACACCCTGATACTCCATATAAGTACTATACATATACCTAGTATACATACAATACGTATATAAAGTATAAGAATGTTACTTTTAGTTTCAATTTAAAAACCTTTATCCAGATTCATAAAATTGAACATTAAATTAAAACACATTTACAAAAGTCAGTATTCTTATTTATCAAAACTTCATTCATCCATATGAATATATATTAACTAAAAAATACAATATAATTTAAAATCACATATGTATGCATCACCTTCTAGTTGGTCTCGAGACACTCATACCTTTCTCGTGGCAAAAAGCTGGACTTCCAGATCAACCGCAGACACTCATACCTTTCTCGTGGCAAAAAGCTGGACTTCCAGATCAACCGCAACCACCTGCACGATTACACAACCGCGCTAAGCCCGAAAGCTTAGTAATACAAATAATAATAAAATATACCTTACTAAAGAATCATACCTCATATTTTTAGCATCATATTTTATTTTCTTTCTCTTACCCCGTTTTCCTTTCTCAATGCATTTTTCACATATTCCTACTAATCTCATAAATTATACACATATTTACACAGAACATTCACCAAGCAATACTTACCATTTCTATCTCATATACATATCCATATACGTTATTTCAACAGGTCACCATTCAATGATTTATCTAAACCTTCATGAAAACAATTCTTACAAGTTCCACATTCATATACATTTACACATCATATTATATTTTCATAAACTCATTTCTTATCAAGGCTCCTCAACCCATATTCATTTTCAATATATCAATACATACATATATTATATATCATACCAATCATGAATCACATCTGCAATAAAGGCAACCATAGATCTCATTTCTCATTTATTTCAACATTTAAATATCACACTGACAACAAAGACAGACTCGGGCCCAACAGACACTAATATGTTATTCAAAGTTCAGAGTTTCTGCATTGGTCCATAATCACAATGATCAAGCCCGTAGGCAATATATCTCATATCTCTATCCATGGATAGCGTAACAGACCCAGTCTCTTGGATCATCAACTCGGCTAAACTCGAGGAGATCCTCAACCCGGCTAGACTGTTACTACAATTCACATTTCACATTTTATCAAGTAACAGACCCAGTCTCTTGGATCTCAATTCATCTCAATGCAAAGAGATCCTCAACCCGGCAAGACTGTTACCTTTCATGTATTTCGTATCAATAATTCACATAGTGTAACAGACCCAGTCTCTTGGACCTCAATTCACTCAAATTGAAGAGATCCTCAACCCGGCAAGACTGTTACATTTTCACATTTTCTAGGCATGCCGCCAAATCCAAAACTCTGAAAATTGAATCAACATATTAGACACAAAATCTTTTCATTTTCATTTCATTCTCAATTGAATTATCATAGCCAATAACAATGGCTTGACATCTCATTTGAATCACTATAGCCAATCACAATGGCTTCACATCATATCATGTCTCAAATCATACTATAATATTTCATTATTCAATTATACATAATCAATTATCTCATCATATCCTTTACATTATAAAGTACATCATTCATATAACACATTACAATTCACTAGATTCACAATGCATATAACATAACATTGTTTATATAATATCATATGCATCTTCATTACCATCAAAAGTATGATCAATCATTGATATACACATATATAATTTACCTTATTCATAGATTTGGAATCCTCAATATACATTAGTTTAGGTCATCTTTGTTCAAGTATATTTAAAGTGTAGATACAAAAAGACCTTTGGAGGATTCAACAATGTAAGAATAATCAAGAATAAATATCCTTAACCAACACACTCAAGGGACACGGCCAAGCTTGTGGCCGTGTCTCACAACACCAATTCAAACAGTAGCAAACACGGGCAATGGACACGGCCAAGCCAGTGGCCGTGTCTCTCAACACCAAAAGTCCAGTAGCAGACATGGGCAAGGGACACGGCCGTGTCTCTTAACATAAAATAGGCAGTGGCAAACACAGTCAAGGGACACGGCCAAGCCAGTGCCGTGTCTCTCCAAAAATCATCCAACACGGCCAAGTTTGCCCTAACTTGGCCGTGTCTCTCATATCTTGGCCGTGTCCTTCAAGTATTTAAAGACCAAGCCCTTCAAAATTCATACCACAACCCTTTTAATCATCATCTTTAATCATATTTATCAATTCCCTATCACTTTAACATTTATATATCTTCATTATATCATCATAATAATCAATATATATATATATACATCACTATAATCAATTATTCCAAATACCAATTTATTCATACTAAACCCTAACTCAACAATTCATCACCATCTTCACAATTACCCCAATATCATCACTTAACTATCAATTCAACACAATTACATACTTCAATCTTTCATTTCCATCATCTTATACACCAATCATAACCTCAATCCAAAAGAAATCCAAAACAAGAAGAGAAAGATTTATATATACATAATCAATAAAATCAACTAAAAAGGTAAGTACTTACATGTATAGCTTGCCAAATCTTCAACTCCACTTGCAAATCTCTTGATATCCTCAATCTTTGGTGTAATTAGAAGCAAAATCATCTTTCTCTCTCTAGCTTCTCTCTCTCTCTCTCTCTCTTGTTCACTAAGAAAAAGAAGACGAAGGAGAAGAAGAAGAAAGAAAGATCTCGTTCTTTCTTTCATTCTTATCATATATATATATATAATAATAATAATAACAATAATAATAATAATAACAATAATAATATTAATAATATTAATACAATTAAATCTCCACCACACACCATTTCTTTTGACTTTCTTCTTCTTTTTCTTTTTGTCCTTATTATCATTATTATTAATCACATATATATATATATAACTCACTTTTCCTACACCATTATATATATCATGTATATGTGATGTATATGTAAGTATATGTATATGTCATATATATTGCATTTATATTTCCCAAATCTTCTCTTCACTTCTTTTCTCTTTCCCTTCAATACACACATTGAATTCAAATACAACAATAACCCCAACACTTTTAGGATATACTTTAGGATATTACAATTCTCTGCCCCTTAAATAATTTCGTCCTCGAAATTATCCAGTATAATAATAACTCATTTAAAACAAATCACCATCATATGAAAATAATCGTATTCTTACATTATGATTTCATCAAGTCACATAACTTCTACTCTCCCCCTTAGAAACAATCATCTTCTCTGACTTTCATAATTTATCATTGTATAGATATATATATATATATCTTTATATCTTAGTACTTTCTCAACAAAGCAATCAAGATAACTTATTACATTTCCAATGAATTTTATCTTTGTATATGAGTCAGATTATCACATTATCTGGTTATAGATATTCTCTTAACTTTAACCTCAAAAATCATTAATTAATATCTTAACATTGCTGATTTCGTTCTTACAATCACTTTCAAAATAAATATTTACCAAACTTCAATGAATAACAATATCCTTACTTTCTTTAGCTTGCTTCTCATTTAATATACATATTAATACAATACTTTTAAACTTACCTAACAGGTAAACAACATTTCCCTTTTTCTCACCAAGTACAATTGATATAATTCAATTTATTTATGTTCATTCATAAACCAGAATATTACATCATACACATTACCATTTCAATTTTACACTCCCAATACCACAGTACGTATTAAATCTCAATATTGACTCGCAACTTAAGCAAAATCTAGATCAATCGATCTACCTATCACAACATACTAACATTTCAACCTTATTTAATCCAAACCAACAATTACCTTATCGAAATTTATCATTGGATTTCACAATACATATATATATATACAACCTAATTCCATTAGGTCAAACTTATTTTCAAATTCTAATCTTTTCAAATTCATATATTCAATCAATAAGAATCATGCTTATAAATATACATTTCATTATTATTATAATTATATCATCATCTCTCATACTCATTCAAAGTTTATCAATATAGCCAACAACTATGGCTTCAAATACGAACTTTCCCCCAACCAGGTCGGTAGTCCAAGTTCGGTTGCCCAACACAATGGGTCCGCATGGTTCCGCAGGAGGCAGATAAGTCCGCTCAATTGTCTTTTCACAATTCATTTTTCATAATCATTTAGGCATTATACCTCAATTATAATTTATTTCTAACATCATTGTCAACAATCATGGTTTCTCATCACATCGAAATAGTATACACATATATCATCAACTATATTGAATATCTCATTATTCAATCGTATCATCTAGACATGTTTCAATTATATCATCAACCATGATGATATCACATTTCATCATTTCTCAAAACACATTAACATCATTTATTATTAAAACATTTATCATAACAAATTACATTACACGTACCTTTTGAATGATCCTCGCCTCTTTCACACTATATAAGTCATAACACTAGTCACATTATATTAACAATCAATTGCAAAACATTGTTATATTTATTTTGATTACCTTTTTGTCATATTATCCATATCTCAACACATTTCCATAATTTTCCTTTTTCTCTCTTTACCTTCATAATTTATAACCAAATTCTTAACATAAAATGTTAAGGTACAACTTTATCTACCATAACTTTTAACTATACTTTTCAAACAAAATTTCAGTTTCACCAAATCGGTATTACAATCATATCATCTCAGTTCTAACTCTGAAGATAATAAAACTAACCACTAATCACACTAACCAAGTCATATGACCATAATATATTAACAATCACACTTAGGGATTGTAATTCAATATTGTTCTTCTATTATTCGAGTTTCAGCCTTTACGATTATAAGGCTAGATTGTATCACAAAAATTATATATTTATTCTCCAAACTTGTATTACACCAAGAATTAACACATTTTAATTCCATTTCAAAACAGTTTGCTTTAGATTATTTAATCATCATTAACCCAACTCATGTTCAATAATATTATCTTTAACATTTTCTACGCCTATCCTTTAATCAGATACAAATCTTACACAAGTTTCATTCATTACTCCATTTCCAAACCATCTCTTCTAAAAATTTTCAAATACAATATTCTTTCCTTACAATTTCTTATTATACGCTTATACATAAAACATTTTCACACACAAATACTTTGAATTCCAAAACATCTTATGATAGCCTCATTTAGTTATTGACATAACAATTTCACTGTTCAATATTACCCAAGTCCATTCTCATTTCTAATACCATTAAACATGTATTGGTATAAAATAATAAACATATTATATACACATTCATAGGTCACGTTCATAATGTGATTCACTTCCCACCTTTCTTACATATAACCATTACATTCATATCAAAAAGTTCATTTCACAAATCCTCTTTATATAAACACATAATTATGCAATTTATTAAATTTCCCTTTTGCATATAGTTTATATAAATTTAATAGTTATCACTTTCCTTTGACCATTATCATTCTCATTTGTTTATCATAACTTAAGTTATTCATTAACTTCAATAAATATATACACTCTACTTATAATATTATTTCACAAGGAGCTTAATCACATTTCCAATGTGATATCTCTCTCACATTTGTTTATAAATATCTTTAACACATCTTTCATAGTCCTTTTCATCCTTTCCAATCAAATTACTTAAAGTAACTCACTTTCTTTTGCTCAATTCCTTTTCTTTACTTTCAAACCAAATTTTCCTACTAACAATCACATCTCCCAATTCCTAATACTTTCATGTGCACTAATATTCATTTCATATATCTCATGTATTAAATACATTAAACTATCAATATATAAATGGTCTTTATCCACATTCCATTAAAACTATAAATCTCAACTTACTAATTTACTTAAACTTCAATTTATTCATCTCATTCTCTCAATATCAACTTTAAAAACATCTTATATGTATATGCCACAAAGCAACATCAATACATATAAGTTTCACAATTATTAAGCTCATTCCAAAAATCTAAATGTTACATATTACCACCATTAATATGAGCTTTCACTATATTCAAACCTATCGCATCTCTAACATTGAAATCACCATGTTTGCATTGAAATAACAATACAAACAACACCAATATGTCTTCGTACTTGACCAACATCATCACTTTCTCCTTTAAACAAAACCTTAACTTTACATATCCACACTTTAAATTATCACACTTAATCTATACCAATCAACTCATTCAATATTTCACTGTACTCTTTGCATTTAAATAATGTATCTTTCCATATTACCCATTCAACAATATTTCCTCTTTCTAGAAATCCAAACATAAAGTTTATTAGAAAGAGATTCAAATAATAAAGGAAAGATTACATACTTTAATCTTAATTTTATTTCTAACTCATTTCCAACTTTATTCTTCTAACCATCTCTTTAAATGTCATACACATATTAATAATCAAACTTTTTACTTATACCTTCCATATCAATTCTTTATATCACAATCACCTCTCAATAATCAACATTTCAAAATTTGCTTTCATATGAAACCTCATTTACACACTATCATCCATCTCCTATTGTTCAGAAACATCACAAATCACATAATGCCACGTTCGAGACCAACCTAGGTGTGAATGCATATGCATGTATTACAAACTTCAATTCAAAACTTTTCTTTTTACTTCTCTTTAAGCTTTTCAAAACTTTCTCTTTTTAATTTCACTTAGGCCGAGAATCTCGAACCTAAGCTCTGATACCAAAATAATTGTAACACCCTGATACTCCATATAAGTACTATACATATACCTAGTATACATACAATACGTATATAAAGTATAAGAATGTTACTTTTAGTTTCAATTTAAAAACCTTTATCCAGATTCATAAAATTGAACATTAAATTAAAACACATTTACAAAAGTCAGTATTCTTATTTATCAAAACTTCATTCATCCATATGAATATATATTAACTCAAGAATACAATATAATTTAAAATCACATATGTATGCATCACCTTCTAGTTGGTCTCGAGACACTCATACCTTTCTCGTGGCAAAAAGCTGGACTTCCAGATCAACCGCAACCACCTGCGCGATTACACAACCGCGCTAAGCCCGAAAGCTTAGTAATACAAATAATAATAAAATATACCTTACTAAAGAATCATACCTCATATTTTTAGCATCATATTTTATTTTCTTTCTCTTACCCCGTTTTCCTTTCTCAATGCATTCTTCACATATTCCTACTAATCTCATAAATTATACACATATTTACACAGAACATTCACCAAGCAATACTTACCATTTCTATCTCATATACATATCCATATACGTTATTTCAACAAGTCACCATTCAATGATTTATCCAAACCTTCATGAAAACAATTCTTACAAGTTCCACATTCATATACATTTACACATCATATTATATTTTCATAAACTCATTTCTTATCAAGGCTCCTCAACCCATATTCATTTTCAATATATCAATACATACATATATTATATAGCATACCAATCATGAATCACATCTGCAATAAAGGCAACCATAGATCTCATTTCTCATTTATTTCAACATTTAAATATCACACTGACAACAAAGACAGACTCGGGCCCAACAGACACTAATATGTTATTCAAAGTTCAGAGTTTCTGCATTGGTCCATAATCACAATGATCAAGCCCGTAGGCAATATATCTCATATCTCTATCCATGGATAGCGTAACAGACCCAGTCTCTTGGATCATCAACTCGGCTAAACTCGAGGAGATCCTCAACCCGGCTAGACTGTTACTACAATTCACATTTCACATTTTATCAAGTAACAGACCCAGTCTCTTGGATCTCAATTCATCTCAATGCAAAGAGATCCTCAACCCGGCAAGACTGTTACCTTTCATGTATTTCGTATCAATAATTCACATAGTGTAACAGACCCAGTCTCTTGGACCTCAATTCACTCAAATTGAAGAGATCCTCAACCCTGCAAGACTGTTACATTTTCACATTTTCTAGGCATGCCGCCAAATCCAAAACTCTGAAAATTGAATCAACATATTAGACACAAAATCTTTTCATTTTCATTTCATTCTCAATTGAATTATCATAGCCAATAACAATGGCTTGACATCTCATTTGAATCACTATAGCTAATCACAATGGCTTCACATCATATCATGTCTCAAATCATACTATAATATTTCATTATTCAATTATACATAATCAATTATCTCATCATATCCTTTACATTATAAAGTACATCATTCATATAACACATTACAATTCACTAGATTCACAATGCATATAACATAACATTGTTTATATAATATCATATGCATCTTCATTACCATCAAAAGTATGATCAATCATTGATATACACATATATAATTTACCTTATTCATAGATTTGGAATCCTCAATATACATTAGTTTAGGTCATCTTTGTTCAAGTATATTTAAAGTGTAGATACAAAAAGACCTTTGGAGGATTCAACAATGTAAGAATAATCAAGAATAAATATCATTAGCCAACACACTCAAGGGACACGGCCAAGCTTGTGGCCGTGTCTCACAACACCAATTCAAACAGTAGCAAACACGGGCAATGGACACGGCCAAGCCAGTGGCCGTGTCTCTCAACACCAAAAATCCAGTAGCAGACACGGGCAAGGGACACGGCCGTGTCTCTTAACATAAAATAGGTAGTGGCAAACACATTCAAGGGACACGGCTAAGCCAGTGCCGTGTCTCTCCAAAAATCATCCAACACGGCCAAGTTTGCCCTAACTTGGCCGTGTCTCTCATATCTTGGCCGTGTCCTTCAAGTATTTAAAGACCAAGCCCTTCAAAATTCATACCACAACCCTTTTAATCATCATCTTTAATCATATTTATCAATTCCCTATCACTTTAACATTTATATATCTTCATTATATCATCATAATAATCAATATATATATATATATACATCACTATAATCAATTATTCCAAATACCAATTTATTCATACTAAACCCTAACTCAACAATTCATCACCATCTTCACAATTACCCCAATATCATCACTTAACTATCAATTCAACACAATTACATACTTCAATCTTTCATTTCCATCATCTTATACACCAATCATAACCTCAATCCAAAAGAAATCCAAAACAAGAAGAGAAAGATTTATATATACATAATCAATAAAATCAACTAAAAAGGTAAGTACTTACATGTATAGCTTGCCAAATCTTCAACTCCACTTGCAAATCTCTTGATATCCTCAATCTTTGGTGTAATTAGAAGCAAAATCATCTTTCTCTCTCTAGCTTCTCTCTCTCTCTCTCTCTCGTTCACTAAGAAAAAGAAGACGAAGGAGAAGAAGAAGAAAGAAAGATCTCGTTCTTTCTTTCGTTCTTATCATATATATATATAATAATAATAATAATAACAATAATAATAATAATAACAATAATAATATTAATAATATTAATACAATTAAATCTCCACCACACACCATTTCTTTTGACTTTCTTCTTCTTTTTCTTTTTGTCCTTATTATCATTATTATTAATCACATATATATATATAACTCACTTTTCCTACACCATTATATATATCATGTATATGTGATGTATATGTAAGTATATGTATATGTCATATATATTGCATTTATATTTCCCAAATCTTCTCTTCACTTCTTTTCTCTTTCCCTTCAATACACACATTGAATTCAAATACAACAATAACCCCAACACTTTTAGGGTATACTTTAGGATATTACATAAAGAAAGGGTACTAAGAAATGGACATGCCCTGAGAAACCCTCATTCCAACTATCAAAAAACATGTCCATTAGAATAAAAAAAATTAAATTTTTGGTGCCTTCTCAGGTTTCTCCAAGCAATCAAAGGCATAAACTCCAACAAAAGAGATTTTCACAACCTTTAATACTTGAAAAAGAAGGATCCTAATACAAAAAGCTGTGAAAAAAGGAAAAAAAGAATGCGAGATTTAACTTAAGGAGAAAATTATTGATGATAAGTAGGATTTTGAGCCTGTGGAAAGAGAAAAAGGTGTGAGAGAAAAGTATGTAATTGAAGTTCCAAACATTAGGGGAGGGGGAGGGTGGGCGCTTTCTCATTATGTCATATGCAATAATATATTTTATTTATTTTTTTTGACGTTTGGTTTATTTATATTCTAATTGAAAGTTGACATTTGGGCTATTTTCATAAATATTAATAATAAAAATTAAAGTAGGCCTATTGACCACTTTTAATCTTTAAAAAAAAAAAAAGCAAACATGCAATGGATTTATAAACAACCTGTGAAAAATCCTGTAGAGTCTGAAAAATTATTCTTTGCAAAGTCTATAGTAAATTACAAAGTTTATGGAAAATTCTTTTATGTAGAGCATGTGAAAAATTACAAAGTCTATGGGAAGTTAGCAAAAAATGGGTCTTAGATCATGGGCATCAAGGTCTGGAGTGGAGTAGTTATTTAAAAAAGGGAAGTTAGTGGAGACATAGGATTTGTTTGGTAAAAAATGGATGTGGGAAGCTATGGAGTTCAAAAAATAAGGGGCCACTACTTTTGCATTTAAAAAGAAAAAAGGAATCAAGAAGGAGAACCAATAACTCTCCATAGAAAACACAGCGTATTAGCGATTTTGGCAACTTTTAGACTATAGCCTCGCATTAGCTTGCTTTAGATTAATTTCCAAGAACTCTTAGTTTAAATCCATTTAGTCATTAGTTTTTCTCCTTAGATTGCACCCAAATTAGTTCTATTGTAATCATTTCCATCAAAATTTGTTTATATTGTTGTGGAATTCAAACAATTTATTTACTAAGCGTTTGAAAAATTTGTTTTCTTCATGGTCCTTTAAGAAAACTACATAGTTATTTGATTAGAAGTCAATATAATTCCATTTGTTATAGGTTAAAACACCTCTGGCACGCCTGCAACACAAATCAAAGGCCAAACGATTTTTTCTCATCTAGAAGGAAACACTTATATTTCCATTTTGTGATATAGGAACAAGAAATATGCCAAAAGAAATTCAATTTTATCAACTCTACTCTAATAGATAAATTTAACTTTTTTTATAATTTTTTAATTAATTATACTCTAATCCATTTTTATTAACTCTACTCTAATTTGAAATTTTAATCTTAATAGTTAGAAAAGTTTTATGAATTAGGAAACTAAAAATCAAATTGATTATTAAATTTATTTTATTATATTACTAATTTAATTTTTAAATTGTGATTGAATATAATTAAACTATTTATATTTTTATATTTGTTTAATTGAGTCATTACTCTAATTATTAATGATTTACTGATTTATCAAATTCATAAAGTTAGACAAGTGTGATATAACAAGCTTTAGGTTCAACTTAATTTTTATGTTTCAAACTAATGTAGAAGTATTGTTGTTGTTGTTGTTGTATTATTTAACATTTAGCTTTGGGGTAGAATTAAGATAACATATAAGATAATATTATCGGAATATGATCAAACCAAAAAACTTGCAATTCATTATATAAACTAGACATGTATATAAGCATAATTTTAATCAAACCCAATAACAGAATAAAATTTTCAATGTAGAAAACAATGAGAATATAAGAGAAGAGATTAGCGGAAGCGTATCTTGATCTAAATAAAAATTGATTTTGTTGAAGAGATGGATTGGTTCTTCTAATTAATATAATCATTATGCGGTTAGGGTTGTAATATCTCAAATTTTTGAAAAGTTTTAATTTTTAGAAATTTAATAAAATCAATTAAAATTTAATTAGATAAATTAAATAAATAATTTTAAATAAAAAATGAAGGGTTTTTAAATGAAAAAGTGGAATATATATGTGATATATATGCAAAATATATATAATATATACAAAGTCAAAATTTTAAAATGTCAAAGTCAAAGTCCAATGACATTTTTGTAAATAAACTTTAGAAATTTAAAATTATTTAAATTATTCAAAAATAATTTATTTTTGAATGGAAGATGTATTTTTGAATTTTTAATTAATTAAATAAATTATTAAATAATTAATTATAAAATTAATAAATAATATATATATATATGGATATAAATAAAGGTGGAAAGAAAGAGAAATTAATTTATTTTTTTTTCATATTCTTCTTCTTCTCACAAGGCCAAACCTCCATGGATGGTGATCTCAAGATTGTGCTTCTTCCACACTCCACAAATTAAAGGATTCCAAGGGTTCAAAGTGAATTTTTGTGTGATTTCTCTAAAATTAGTAAGTTTCCATGAATTGCTGCTCGCATGCCAGGCCTACGGCGAATTACGAGCCCAACGTAGCAGCTCACCCGACGCTCGCCCTCGCCCAATGCTCACGTGCTAGCATCCTCGCAGCCTGCAGGCTTGTGTGCCAGCGCATTGGCCAGTTTAACTGAAACAGCGCCAATTTTGCCAAACCTTATTTAATTCGGAAGTTTTAATTTTTTTTCTTAATCAAATAGGTTTCTTTTTAATTGCCTATAAATAACTGAGTTAAAAACAAAATAGGTGACTTTTTATATTTTTGGGGACTTTTGGCTAGGACTTGGACTTTTGGGACTTTTGATGGCAACAATCTTGATTAGCAAGGATCAAGCAATTAAAACAAACAACAACCATTAAGAAAATAGAGATCATAAGCTTGAGACCACCAACCAGAAGGCAGAATGCAGCTATCTTCAATTTGTTTCAACCAAGATTTGATATAGTTTGATCGAGGTAAAATGTTGGTGGAACCTACAACAAAGGTTTGCAACTTTCATCTAATTGTTTTTAAGTTTACAATAATTCAATTATTCTATTTCATTATTTAGTTTTCATTTTTGTTTCATTGTTTGCTTTGATTGTTTCATTGTTCACAATAGTCATTGCCTTGTTTCGTTATTTCATGCAGTAACCAAACCCTTAAATGTCATAGTAATAAAAAAAAGTTTTAAAACCCTAAAAAAAGTTCAATAATCAGTTTTTAATCTTGTTTTCCAAAACCTTAAGAACCCTAATCATATTTGCCTAAAACCCTAAAACAGTTTTTTTAATAGCAAAACCTACAACCCTAAAAATCCTAAAGCGGGACCGCTGTATGGGCTCGTCGAATGGGTCAATATTTATTTATGTATTATAAGTCTTTGTGATTAACTTTCTTTATTTAACAAACTGATGTAAATCCTAAACTTATACATTTATTGCTTTATTTAGTTTTAAATTTAATTATGTAGTTTATTATATGTTTTGATGATTGATTTATTTGATTTTGATGATTGATTTGTTTAATTTATGGTGGATGGATGTTTTCTTTATTATTATTATTTATTTATTTTTGTATTAATAATATAAGAGGCATGTTTCCACTTTGTGGGTACCTCAATAGTTAAGCTTCATGTAATTTAAATTGTTTTCATATTTTGGGATTAATGTAAAGGTCACATTTCTATCTTTTGGTGGGTGTTCTATTTAGTTTTAGATATTTGATGATGTAAGTACATGTTTTCATCCTAGGATGGGTGTCCATTTATTTGTTTTGTTTGAACATTACTTTAATTTTAATACAATGATGCTTTTGTTTTAATTATTGTATGTAATATGGATTATATCATAATAATTAAGAATTTTATAATATTTAACCTGAAAAGGAGGCCGGTTCCAATGAACCGGGCATTGTGGGGGGGGGGGGGTGTTGGGTCATTCTCACCTTCCTCACACGTACCCAACTTTTCAAACCTATTAGGGGGTTAGGGATTCCTTAGGAATCGAGTAATCCACTCCTTTCTTTTTTCCCAACCCGTACAGGTGGTGACTTCATTTTCTTCGGGTTTATGCCTGTGTTCTCTAAGACCCTAAGCCTAATAGTGCCGAAGTCGCAAGAACCATTCCATATGGGAGTGGGGGCGAAAATCTCCGCTCACATTATGATTATGTGTATTTTGGGTTTGTGAAGTTCTAAGATTTAATTGTCTATTTGGGTATGGATGAAGTTATTTTAAGTGATTAACAGTGATTTTAAGGTTGGATTAAAAAAATGGTTGAGTTTGGATAATGATTGGTGAAGAGAGAGAGTTTAGGGTTATGTAACTTTTGAACTTTTGAATTCAAGGATTTTAATTGTGCAAATTGATTCTAAATGAGTTTTTTGATGCATAAACAAGTATTTTAAAGTCAAATATTGGATTTGGTTAAGTTTGATTGGTGTTTGAGAATGGAAGTGGTGATTTAGGATTTTAAAAAAGTGATTTTTCAAAGTTGTTGAATTGTTTGATTTTATTGGTTAAAGCGTGATCTTTAGTAATAACAGTGATGATATAAGCTTGAAATGATAATTGGATTGAGTTGGAATGGAAAACCTTTAATGGGGGAAGGTTATGCACTTTTAGAATTTTTGTCATAAGTATGTATTTATGTAATATAATTGCTTTAAACATGTTAAAATATGTTTTTAATAATATAAATAAACTTAAAATACCAAATTGAATGGCCTAGTATGGTATTCCAAAGTTAAAGTGAGGTTAGCCTTAACTTTGGAATTTATATTTGAATGATGTTTAATTATGATTTAAGATTGGAAATGCCTTAGAATGTGATACTAAATGATTATTTATGGATCACATTTGGTATAGGCATTGAGGATAATTGATTTGCCCAATCCAAGTGTTGAAGGACAAGTTAGAAGAGAAGGTTGATGGTGGTGTTTGAGCTTTCTTTTGGTTGTTTTTAGAGGTAAGTACAAACTTTGGACGAATTGGACATGTTTGCATTACATTAGGCTAAACACATTTTGAAATGCAAAATATGTTAAGATACTTGATGTTTTGATTATTTATGAATAATGTGCTATGACATCTGTAATGTCATATATGCATTAAATGCATTGTGAAAAGCTATTGTTAATGACTAAATTGTGTAAAATGTGACATATGTGTGTGAGCGGGGATTTTTGCCCCCACTCCCGGTGGAATGGTTCTTGCGACTTCGGCACTGTTTAGGCTCAGGGCCTTAGAGAACACGGACCTAAGTCCGGAGAAAATGAAGTCGCCACCCGGACGGGCCGGGAAAAAAAAGGGGTGGATGACTCGATTCCTAAGGATTTCCCAACCCCCTAATAGGTTCGGAAAGTTGGGTACGTGTGGGGAAGGTGAGAAATGGCCCAGCACACCCACAACGCCCGGTTCATTGGAACCGACCTCCTTTACAGGTCTTAATATTATAAAATTCTTAAATATAACAATATCATCCATATTACACACAATAATTAAAAGAAAGCATCATTATATTAAAATCAAAGCAATGTCCAAACAAAGCAAATAAATGGACACCCATCCAAGGATGGAAACATGTCCTTACATCACATGCCTAGATAGGACACCCACCAAAAGGTAGAAACATGCCCTTTACATAGGTTCTAAACTAGAAAAGCAAATTAAATTACATGATGTTTAACTAATGAGGTACCCACAAAGTAGAAACATACCTCTTACAACTTTTGGAAATCTAAATTACTTGATAAAAGTAAATAATCATTTATCATAAATAAATCATTCATCAAAGGTATAAAATAAACATCCATCCATGATAAATTAAAAAAAATCAAGTATTGAAATTAAATAAATTAAAGCATAAGAGATAAATCAAAGCATAATCAAGTATAGAATTAAATAAAGCAAATAAAAGTCTAATTATAGCTACTCTGACTTTTTATGGAATTAAAATAAATTAGGGTTTTATGTTTTGAAAGGTTAGTAAGACTCTTTGATTAAACAAATTAAGGTTTGAATGGTGAAATCATGAAATAGGGTATTAAACACTTTAAAATATTTTGATTTATGATTTTCGGTTATTGGGTTTCTAAGCTACTGTGTAAATTTAATCTATTTATGGTTTTATGATTTTTAATGTTTTAGAAGAATTAGGGTTCATAAAAATTAGGGTTCAAAGTTTTAAAAGGATTAGGGTTCATTATTTTGAATTTTGGAAGTTGAATTTGGTTTAGTATTTTTAGAATTTAGGGTCACGGGTGGTGAATTAATTTTTAGGAATTTTGAAATCAATTTGATAATTTCATGAAGTTCTATGAATTTAAACAAACAAATTAAAGTTTTAATAAGTAGAAAAGATGTTTTTTAAGGCTTTTTGAATGAAATAGAATCTACTTTAAAATTTCAAAAGAAACAGAATTTAAATCTTAGTTTTGTTGAAAAATATGTTCAATTAGAGTTTTAGGATTTTTAAGAAATAAAAATAGCAATTTTAAGCCTTTTGGAAGATAAACTAACGAAATAAGGTTTTTTTTGGCTTTAGAAAAACTAAATTAAAGTTCTAAGATTTTAACTTTTGAAAACACAAAAATCCTAGTTTTTAGCTACTGTGTAAAAACAATTGAAGAAAATCAATTAACACATACCTTCTTTTGATGATTCCTCCAAAAACAATTCTTCTTGGATGAACTAGCTCGAAAGACAAACCTTTTTTTGCCTTTGAATTGCTTAAATCGTGATGCTGCTGTTCCAGAAAAAAGTTGAATTGAATTGCTTCTTTTCCTTCCTTGATTTGGTTTCAAATTTTCCAAGCTACTGTTGGATTTTTGCCTCCCCTAAATTAATTGCCTTTGGTCCTTATTTATAGTGGTTTGAGGTTGTTTATTCCTAATTAGTTAAGGTAAGTAATATTAATAAAAAAAAAGAAACCAAAACCTAATTGGATTAGGTTTCAAAAAATTTTCGTCGGAAAATTTGCACTGCCGAAAAAAATTGCAGCAGGAAAAAATGCGCTGGCAAAAAAATTTTGCCTCAGAAATCTGCGGCAGGGCGCGCGGAACGAGCCCATAAGCTATTTCGCAAGCAGAAAATTTTTGCATAGGCAGAAAATTTCTGCTTGCGAAATAGCACAGTGATTTCGCCTGTAGGAATTTCCTGCGGGCGAAATGCCCACGGGCCAGCGCGACGATTTTTTCGTCGTCGATTTTTTCGATTCCGACTCCGACTCCGACTCCGATTTTTATTTTTATTTTTATTTTTTACTTTTATTTATTTATTTCTAATTTTTATTAATAAAAATTAGATACTAAAGCAAAAATTATTTAATAAAAATTATTTTGGACCAATTAGACAATAAAAATCATTTTAGACTAAATAAAACATATTGGACCGGATTGGGTCAAAAATTAAGGGTCTATAGTTTGCCCCCCTGCTTGAATGATCTGAAACCTTAGTGAAAGAGAGTAAAAAGCAATAAGACTTAATTTTTGATGAAACGGTTGAGGTTTTGGGTTCTAGACCCGGTTCGAGTTCTGGACTCAAGGATAATTCTAGGTTTTGGGCCTAAGAAAAATTTAGGTTCTAGACCCGGTTCTAGTTCTGGACTCAAGGATAATTCTAGGTTCTGGACGTAAGAAAAATTTGGGTTCTAGACCCGGTTCGAGTTCTGGACTCAAGGGAGATTCTAGGTTCTGGACCTAAGGAAAATTTGGGTTCTGGACCTGGTTCGAATTCTGGACTCAAGGATAATTCTAGGTTCTGGACCTAAGAAAAATTTGGGTTCTGGACCCAGTTCGAGTTCTGGACTCAAGGGAGATTCTAGGTTCTGGACCTAAGGAAAATTTTGGGTTCTGGACCCGAGAGACTCGGATATTCGATCCTAAACTAGACTCGGATACTCGATCCTAAACTGGATTTGGATACTCGATCCTAAACTGGATTGGGATACTCGATCCTGACTGTATTGGGATACTCGGCCCTAAATTGATTTGATTTGGGTACTTGGACCCAAGATTGGGCACTTGGACTCGAGATTGGACACTTGGACCCAAGATTGGGTACTTGGACTCGAGCTTGAATTGATTTGGGTACTTGGACCTGAGAATGGGTGCTTGGACTCGAGATTGGGTACTTGGACCTGAGATTAGATTTGATTTGGCTACTTGGACCCGAGATTGGGTGCTTGGATCCGAGATTGGGTACTTGGACCCGAGATTGGGTACTTGAATTCGATTTGGGTACTTGGACCCAAGATTGGATGAAATTTGGGTACTTGGACCTAGGATTGGGTACTTGGACCAGAGATTGATTTGATTTGGGTACTTGGACTCGAAATTGGATACTTGGACCCGAGAATGGGTACTTGGACCCAAGACTGAATTGAATTTGGGTGCTTAGACCCGATATTGAATTGGAATTGGGTACTTGGACCCACGATTGAATTGAATTTGGGTGCTTGGACTTGAGATTGAATTGAATTTGGGTGCTTGGACCTGAGATTGAGTTTGACTGACCTTTTATCATTTGAGAAATCTGACTACTTAAGCTATTTTATGCATTGTGATTCTTCACCATCAAAATGGATCTTCATCCTTTGAGATCGGGTCTTCAAAAAAATGGATCTTCATCTTTTGACATCGGGTCTTCATCCTTAAAATGGATTTCCATCCTTTGACATCGGATCTTCACCCTGGCTTTAGTTCTTTTAGCTGGATTGATCTTTTATCTTTTGTATCTTCATTCTTTTGAGAGTTCTAATGTTTCACTCTTTTGTTCTTCCTTTTTGCAAAAATTCAGCTATTTTTAATTGGACCTTATATCCTCTCCTTGCCCCCTGTGTGGCAAAATATTTGCAAGTGAGTTTAACAATATTTGGTATATAAACTCAAAAATTGAAAAGGAGAAACTTTGCCCCCTGTGTAGGCTCAAACCAAAGATTTTTTCCATGCAAGCTTTGATTGATATTTTTCTTGTCTAGTTCTTCGCACAAGCATGCATTTCTTCTCTTTGCAAAATTACTGGAGCTTTCTCAAGCAATGGGCTTTCCATGCCCCCCTGATTTGACATCTTCTTTTGATTCTTTACTTCATAGAGTGTTTGCTGTTCACTTTGATAAAGAATAGACAATACAAGACAAGAAAGTGTGATGTGATATTCTCATGTATGCATGATATGCATGAATAATACTTACAGTCATTCCACTGACTCACAAACCGAGGTGATCAGAAGTGTTCTCATTGGTTCCTTTTTGAAGCTCGTTCAAGTCTTTGCATTGGAATGATTGAAAGCTTTTGCATTTGTGGCATTTATCTTCAAGATGTTGAAAACATGAGTGGTGGAGACCCCAAGCAGCAGAGTCAGGGATACATCCATAGCATGTCGGCTGATAGCTTCTTCATGACCTTGCCAATAATCATTTTCTTTGTCCAATGTGTCCTTTAGAGGTTCGACAGTTCAATATACTCCCTTAGCTTGAAGGCTTTGTATGACAAAACATTATTTTTTCCTTTCCCTTTTTTTTGAATTTTGATTTTGAAATCAAATGTTGGCTTTGCCAAATTAATGTCAATATACCTCAGGACTTGATATTTCCAAATTAACGTATCTATAACATGACAACCCTAGTTACTGTACTAAACTTGGGAATCATTTCTATTTAAGCAAGAACTGTTGCACTTCAGATAGGCACATACACATTACTTAGCCAAAGGTCTCATTTGAGTTTAAATATCGCCCATCTCATATGCATGCTTATCCAAACTATCTCCACTAATAGACTCTACCTACCAAGAGAGATCAACAGGTCTTTGATAGGCTTGAAATGGGGTCTATAAGGGACACAGGTTTAAGTGAAGGCCATTTTGAGATTGGAGCTGGTGTGACACAATGGACAAACCCTCACACTACAAATTTCTTGTTGAAACTTTAGACAGCTTGGAGGAAATCTTGCTAGACTCCAAATTCCTTCTATATCTTCTTGGCATTAATTTGGATCTTGACCAGGATAGTCTTTGCCCCCGCAAAAAGTTTAGTACCCAAATTCGTTTCTTTTCTTCTTCTCTCTTTTCTTTATTTCTCTTACTCTTCCCTTTTCTTTCTCTTTATTTTCCTTACTCTTCCCTTTCTTTGAGCATTTTGTCCTTCTTCCTTATAGGACTGTCAAGTACAGAACATTTAAGCACTGGATGGTATTTCTCTTTTTCTTTTGATTTTGATAGAATCTTTGGCTGGGTTGGGACCAATTCAAGTCAAAATTTCCTTACGAACCAAATGGAAGTCTTTTGCTGCTTAGGTAAAAGAGAACTCAGTTGGCTTTCTGAACCGCCTTTTTAGGTTTTCTTTTCTTGTTGTTTTTTTTCCTTCTTTTCTTTTTCTTTTTTCTTTTTTCTTTTTCTTTCTTTTCTTTTTCTTTTGTCCTTTTTCTTTTGTCCTTTTCTTTTTCTTCTCCTTCTCTTCTCTCTTTTTTTGTTTATTTTTATATTTTTTTGTTTGGTTCTAGCTCTAAAAGAGTTGTCTCGTTTGTACTAACTTGAGCTTCCAATAATGGATGAATGGAGTAACATAAATCATCTTTAGCAGGGATAAATCATTTGTTACTCTAATGATGATGTTGTTTTGATATATTGGAGATATCAAAGGAACTTCAACTACCCTTATGGTCTTGAAAACTTCAACTACCCTTATGGTCTTGAAAACATCAACTATCTTCATGGTCTTGAGAACTTCAACTATCTTCATGATCTTGACCAATCGTTGTTTTCTTTGATCTTCTTTCCACTTTATCTTAGTGATCATAAGACTTGTCAAAAGTATCACAACAGCTCAAGGTAGATTATTGGGGTTTGTAAGCCAATGAAAAGAAAGCTAAAATTTTATGAAGGCTCAAAGGGACAACTAAGGATGGATACTAGTTGTTGGCTAATCAAACAATGCCTAGATCATCTCTCCCTTAAATAAGTAGAGTTCAATTTTGTCTCGAAAGTTTGTCAAAGCATGTTCTAAGACTGACTAGGACCTAGACAAAGGTAATTATGCAGGAGCCCCCTCTAAGTAAGCATACACAACTCAATGCTATAGAGCAATTCCCTTACCTAGTAAAGTCATTCAAGTCATGATGCCTAGACATATTAATTTATAAACATCAAGCTAGGTTCCTCATCAGTTGAGCACCAAAATGAACAAAGACCAACAAAAATTTTGATAAAAATAATTTATTCAAATAAATTTAAATTTGAAAAATAAGATTGTTCCAATTTAAATATTAAAGAAAGTAAAATTGAAAAGTAACATTCAAGCTAAGGAAAGTTCGTTGAGTTAGAGTTAAAGATGCTTCATTTATTTAGACATCTTAAGGGCAAGGATTTTTTCCATCATCAAGGATCATTGCTTCATCATCCATAATTAGCCCAAGCTTGCTTAGTAGCACATCATCTTTAGTAGCTTCTCTTTCCATATCATGACAAGATGACAAGATAAAACTCTTCATGAAGGTTGCAAGTGGTGGTGCCCTTCCAAATTTAGGCAAATGATCATTCTTAGTGTTGGGCTTATCAAGCTCAGGCAGCTTTCCATTGTCAATCAAATCTTGGATTTTATGCCTTAAGTGAACACATTTATCTGTCTCGTACCCTTGCATTTGATGGAATTGATAGAAAACCTTGGCATCAAAATTTGATGGTAGAGGCTTATGTAGAGGCCGAGGTGCTAATGGTTGTAGCAAATCCATCTTCATTAAATTTTCTAACATCTTTGACAAAGGCTCCCCCAAGTTTGAAAATTTACGCTTCTTTGTTGGCTTAGTTATTGCATTTTTCTCAACACCTCCTCTTTCCCTTTGACTTTGCCCACTAGGGTGATAGCCGCTCTTATTGCTCCACTTAGATAGCACATGGTTCGGTTGGTCTTGTAGAATAGGGATTGATCTCTCATTTTTCATTCGATCTCTATCAGTAGACATGTTCCTTGTTAATGCTGCCTTTTCCTTATTTCTTATGTCAATGGGAGATGCCTCATTAGCATTGTTGATGATCTCTAGAATTTGAATCAACTGGGTCTTCATATTTTAACCAATTGATCTTGTAGGTTGGCCATCCTAGCTTTGATAACTTCATCAATTGTATCCCTTAGCTGGTTTGCATCCATCATTCCAATGAAGCACTTGAATAAAAAATCAATGTTGTAGGTGATATAGTTGTATGCTCTTGAATTGTTGTACCTCAGGTCTATGAGCCAGAAATGATCAATGATATGAGATGCAAATGTATGTATGCATGCATGTATGCATAAACAATCAACAAATAAGGATAAATAGGACGTTCCTTCCAACCTTATAACATCCACACACGAATGGCGAGTCTCTTTTCCTAGGTATATGGTTAACAAAATACCAACATGGGGTATCTTTTTTTCGAATAATTCCCTCGGACGTTTCAACCAATAGTTATATTTTCAAAAATGGAAATCAATCCATGATAATTCCCATTAATTAGGTTTTAATCCATTCAACCAACTAAAGTAGCTTTTATGCTATGTTGGATTAAAACAAAATTAAGAGGTTTATTATAAATAGATTTCTCATTTGAAAAGAGTAACTAATGGTTCATGTCAAAAACAAGCCCATGGTTAATTTATTCTTAGTGTAAACTAGGCCCACAATTGATTTTTGGTATTTCATAATTGACCTAAATATTTTTGCGAGCTCTTTGTAAGAAAAGGTTGGGTGAAAATAGTTTTGTTTCTAAGCGCAATGTAAAAGATTTTAGAAAAATGGATTTTAGGCTTAGTATTTGGGCCATGGGCCAAAGAATTTTTGATATGTTTTTAGAAGAGTCTTATGTCCAAAGACCAACTTGGAAAAAAATTTTTGAAAATAGCTTTAGTCTTTTGGACTTTAAAGAAAAGTTTATTTTGAGCTTATAATATACTTAGGTCATATTAGAAAAAAAAAAAACCAAATAAGCCATGATTTAAGCCAAGATAAATTAACCATAGTCAAACAACATGCATTTGGGGTAAAACCTAAGGAAAGTAACTAGGCCAATTACATGAGCTTTAGTCTTTGGGTAAAAAGGCTTAGGTTCCCATAGCAAGTATATACCAAATGGTATGAGGCTATGAGTGGTTATGCCATGCTCGATCTCCACACCTTGAGTGAAAGTATGGTATCCCTTACATAACATAACACGGGTAACACGGGAGTCCTAACTCACGTACACAATGCAATATAATATGATGCAATGGATAATATCATTATAAGAAAGAATAGAATAATAAAAAGACCAACGGAATCAACTTCTCTTATCCCCAGTGGAGTCGCCACTGTGAGCGGGGATTTTTGCCCCCACTCCTGGTGGAATGGTTCTTGCGACTTCGGCACTGTTCAGGCTCAGGGCCTTAGAGAATACGGACCTAAGTCCGGAGAAAATGGAGTTGCCACCCGGACGGGCCGGGAAAAAAAAGGGGTGGATGACTCGATTCCTAAGGATTCCCCAACCCCCTAATAGGTTCGAAAAGTTGGGTACGTATGGGGAAGGTGAGAAATGGCCCAGCACACCCACAACGCCCGGTTCATTGGAATCGGCCTCCTTTACAGGTCTTAATATTATAAAATTCTTAAATATAACAATATCATCCATATTACACACAATAATTAAAAGAAAGCATCATTATATTAAAATCAAAGCAATGTCCAAACAAAGCAAATAAATGGACACCCATCCAAGGATGGAAACATGTCCTTACATCACATGCCTAGATAGGACACCCACCAAAAGGTAGAAACATGCCCTTTACATAGGTTCTAAAATAGAAAAGAAAATTAAATTACATGATGTTTAACTAATGAGGTACCCACAAAGTGGAAACATACCTCTTACAACTTTTGGAAATCTAAATTACTTGATAAAAGTAAATAATCATTTATCATAAATAAATCATTCATCAAAGGCATAAAATAAATATCCATCCATGATAAATTAAAAAAATCAAGTATTAAAATTAAATAAATTAAAGCATAAGAGATAAATCAAAGCATAATCAAGTATAGAATTAAATAAAGCAAATAAAAGTCTAATTATAGCTACTGTGACTTTTTATGGAATTAAAATAAATTAGGGTTTTATGTTTTGAAAGTTTGGTAAGACTCTTTGATTAAACAAATTAAAGTTTGAATGGAGAAATCATGAAACTAGGGTTTTAGACACTTTAAAATACTTTGATTTTTGATTTTCGGTTATTGGGTTTCTAAGCTACTGTGTAAATTTAATCTATTTATGGTTTTATGGTTTTTAATTTTTTAGAAGAATTAGGGTTCATAAAAATTAGGGTTCAAAGTTTTAAAAGGATTAGGATTCATTAATTTGAATTTTGGAAGTTGAATTTGGGTTTAGTATTTTTTAGAATTTAGGGTCACAGGTAGTGAATTAATTTTTAGGAATTTGGAAATCAATTTGATAATTTCATGAATTTTATGAATTTAAACAAACAAATTAAAGTTTTTATAAGTAGAAAAGATGTTTTTTAAGGCTTTTTGAATGAAATAGAATCTACTTTAAAATTTTAAAAGAAACAGAATTTAAATCTTAGTTTTGTTGAAAAATATGTTTAATTAGAGTTTTATGATTTTTAAGAAGTAAAAATAGCAATTTTAAGCCTTTTGGAAGATAAACTAACGAAATAAGGTTTTTTTGGCTTTAGAAAAACTAAATTAAAGTTCTAAGATTTTAACTTTTGAAAAACACAAAAATTCTAGTTTTTAGCTACTGTGTAAAAACAATTGAAGAAAATCAATTAACACATACCTTTTTTTGATGATTCCTCCAAAAATAATTCTTCTTGGATGAACTAGCTCCAAAGACAAACCTTTTTTTTCCTTTGAATTGCTTAAATCGTGATGCTGCTGTTCCAGAAAAAAGTTGAATTGAATTGCTTCTTTTCCTTCTTTGATTTGGTTTCAAATTTTCCAAGCCACTGTTGAATTTTTGCCTCCCCTAAATTAATTGCCTTTGGTCCTTATTTATAGTGGTTTGAGGTTGTTTATTCCTAATTAGTTAAGGTAAGTAATATTAATAAAAAAAGAAACCAAAATCTAATTGGATTAGGTTTCAAAAAATTTGCGTCGGAAAATTTGCGCTGCCGAAAAAAATTACCGCTGAAAAAATGTGCTGCCGAAAAAATTCTGCCGCAGAAATCTACGGTAGCACGCGCGGAGCGGGCCCGTAAGCTATTTCGCAGGCAGAAAATTTTTGTGTGCAAAATAGCACAGTAATTTCGCCCTCAGGAATTTCCTGCGGGCGAAATGCCCACGGGCCCGTGCCCATCGGCCCGCGCGACGATTTTTTCGTCGCCTATTTTTTCGACTCTGATTTTTATTTTTATTTTTATTTTTTTTGACTTTTATTTGTTTATTTCTATTTTTTATTAATAAAAATTAGATGCTAAAGGAAAAATTATTTAATAAAAATTATTTTGGACCAATTAGACAACAAAAATCATTTTAGACTAAATAAAACATATTGGACCGGATTGAGTCAAAAATTAAGGGTCTACAATGTGTATTATGTAAAAATGGCCCAAAGTGTTTAGGTATTGCCATTTGTTGTGTATGTATTAAGTGCATTATTAAGAAGCCATTGTTAATATTTAAAGTGTATAAAATGTGATTTATATGTGAATTATATGAAAATATACAAAATAGTTTGGTAATGTGTTGTAAATGTAAAATGTGGTATGTTATGATTATATATTGATAAATGATGATATGAAGTGAGATGACATTGAAATAAATGAGAAAATAGGGTAATGTGCCTAATTGATAATAAAAAAAGAGGTAATGTGCCTAATGAATTATGAGAAAATAAGAAAGAGATTGATAATGAAATATATGGAATAATTGTGTGACTAGTATATTATTCAATTTCTAGAGTTCTATGTTTAGTGGCATGCCTATGAGGTTATCCTCATTATTTGCCTTCGGGGGCTAGCTTTTGAGCAATTATTTGATTTGCCTTTGGGCTAGATGCTGGGCGTCATTTGCTTTCAGGCTAGATGCAGGTTATCAATATGAATTAGCTTCGGGCTAGACGCTGGGCGTTACTTGCCTTCGGACTATACACTGGGTGTCAATATGGACAAAAATAGTAACTCTAGATTTGAATAATATATTAGATTATTTAGGCCATGTTTATGTTTGTTTCATGCGAAATGTAAAATGACTTAAAAAGATATTTAAAAATAAAATGATATGTTAGATGGTGTCATGATATACATAAGCATTATGCATTGGCATTATTTAAAGTTTTATTTCTATCAAAGTTTGTACCGCTAGGCTTTTGGCTTAGCGCGATTGTAATTCATCGCTCAAGTGACAGGGGAGATCCGGTAGAGCCGGAGAGTTCATCTAGACTAGATCGGGTCTATATTTGAGGTTTTCAGTATAGAGTTGATTTTTATGCGTCAAAATCAAAAACACTACTAGCATGTATATGTTTTTATTACATTTTTATATTTCATATATTATATTATGTTTTGATATATAAATATATATATTGTAAATTATAAAGAATATGTTGAAGAACTTTATAATCTGGGTTGATATGTGTTTTGAAAAATTATAAATATGTATATGTATAAATGTGTTGTGAAATTCAGAGAAATAGAGGAGTATGGGTGAAATGGTGATTTGATATTATTTGGGATTGTTATCTTATGCAGGTTGTGGTTTTGTTTAATTTGGGAATGTCCATATTACAGACAAAACTCTGATGAATTTTTTCTAGAGATTTTTATGGAAAATGCTTAATTTAGAACCTATGATTTCTTATAATATTTTATTTGTTATTTAAATATACATTTAATAGTATTTAAGATTATAAATTAGAAAAGAAATTTTTTTTATTAAACTAGATTGTGACATTTTTGTATTGTGCATGCATATTTTATATATACTGGGTGTATATATTATACGTATATATGGTATAAGGGTGTTATATTTATTTTGTTATCAGAGCCAAGGTTTGAGGTTCTCGACTTGGTGGGTTGTTAGAGAGAAAAAATGGAGATTTTAAATATAATTTTAAATTGTGATACATGTATTGACATTGGCAGTTTCTAATATTTGATGTGGTAATTTCTGATGTGTTTGCAAATATAGGTAGTTATGGCGTCTCGGACTCATCAACCTGCAGAAGGTAGTGCAGAGAGTGTAGCTCCTGGTGAGGGTAGAGATGGAGCTAGAGCTGAGACTGATGGTGAGGCATCTGCTTTTATGCCTATGAGACAAGCAGCTGATGAGATTTCGCCGGGCTGGGTATGACATATGGTGGAGCTGTTGAGGCAGGCTTCAGTTCAGCAGCCGCCGCCGCCTCTATAGCCACAACCACAGTTGCTGATGAGGAAGTATGATAAGCTGAGGAAGTTTGGAGCTGAGGACTTTGATGGTACTACAGTCCTTGTTGTAGCATAGCAGTGGCTAGATAGGGTCCAGAGAGTGTTTATCCAGTTGCAGGCTACTCCAGAGGAGAAGTTTGATTATACTAGATCTCTGTTGCAGAGGGATGCATATGAGTGGTAAAAGACTGTTCCACATGCTATAGCTGATCCACTAGTTTTGACCTATTATGATTTCTTGCTGGAATTCGAGAAGAATTATACTCTGAGGGAGTATAAGGATGCGAAGCAGATGGAGTTCCTGAGTTTGAGACAGGATATCAGGACAATGACATAGTATGAGATAGAGTTTATCTAGCTGAGTCAATATGCTGGTGGTATCATTTCTGATGAGACTGACCAATGTCGGAGGTTTGAAGAGGGGCTGAGACCCTCTATTATGTGTATTATGGAAAGCTCTTAGTATTAGGACTTTTCTCAATTAGTTGCAGCTGCCAAGAATATATAGAGAGCATAGGATCTTGCAACAACTACTAGGGTTGAGGAGAGCAGAGCTAGGAGATCCCAGGGTGAGGCAGGGTCTTCATCAGTGAAGAGAGGCCGAGGGTGATATTTTAAGAAGTTCAGTAGGAGCCAGGGGTAGTCTGACAGTTCAGTCCACCAGTAGAGACAGAGGCAAAGACCTGTAGTTTCAGTGGCTAGTGCTCTGACCGCAGTGGCTTAGAGGCCTACTCCACCTACTTGTGTTCATTGTGGTAGAGCACACTGAGGTGTCTGCTGGAGAAGGGTGCATAAGCAGTGTGTTTTAGATGTAGATCGTCAGACTATTTTATCAGAGGTTGTCCAGAGCCACTAGAGGATAGACAGACAGATACTGTAGGTTCTCGACCTAGTGTCAGAGGGGGTCATGGTGGCAGAGGTGGTTGATCTGGGACTGGTCAGAGAGGTGGTTCTACAATCGAGGGTAGACCAGATGAGGCAGGGCCATCACAGCTAGTCTATGTGATGTAGAGGCAGTCAGATGCTTCAACTGTTATTGTTGGTACTTTTATTTTATTTGGTACTTCAGTTCTTGTATTGATAGACCCTGGGTTGACTCATTCATATATTAGTACATCCATCTTGCCTGTGAGTGATTTGCATTTTGAGTCCCTAGGATTTGATATTTTGGTCTCAAATCCTTTAGGGCACAATGTTGTGGTTAGTAGGGTACACCGAGATAGTCTGGTTCTGGTTCAGGATGAAGAGTTTCTCGGTGACCTGATTGAGATGCCTTTCAGGAAGTATGATCTAATTTTAGGCATGGATTGGTTATCCAGGCATGGGGCTTTGGTAGACTATCAGCAGAAATGTGTTACCCTATGAACACGTGATGGTAGGGATGTGATGGTATCTAGTGAGTAGAGGTATCTTTCATCCATGTTTATTTCAGCTGTTTCAGCTAGGAGGATGATTCAAAAGGGATGTGAGGCTTATCTTGCTCATGTTGTAGATACTAGAGTAGTGAGGGTCCATCTTGATAGTATACCCATAGTTGTCGAGTTTCTAGATGTTTTCCCTGATGAGTTGCCAAGGGTACCTCCTGAGAGAGAAGTTGAGTTTGGTATTGATCTGATGCCTGGAACTACTCCCATCTCTATTACTCCTTATCAGATGGCACCTACTAAGTTGAGAGAGTTGAAGGTGCAGTTGTAGGAGTTGCTGAATAAAGGGTTCATTCACCCTAGTGTGTCTCCATGGAGAGAACCTATTTTGTTTGTGAAGAAGAAGGATGACACTTTGAGATTGTGCATGGATTACATATAGTTGAATAAGGCGACCATCAAGAACAAGTATCCATTGTCTCGGATAGATGATCTCTTTGAACAGTTGAAGGGAGCAGCAGTATTCTCTAAGATTGATCTGAGATCAGGGTACCATCAGTTGAGAGTCAGAGATGTGGATGTACCCAAAAATAGCTTTCCATATGAGGTATGGGTATTATGAGTTTTTAGTGATGCCCTTTGGATTGATAAATGCACCAGCAGCTTTTATGGATTTGATGAATAGGGTGTTAAGGCCATACTTAGATCAGTTTGTGGTTGTCTTCATTGATAATATTCTGGTGTGTTCGCATAATGAGGAGGATCATGATAGGCATCTGCGGATTGTATTGCAGATTCTGAGAGAGAAGCAGTTATATGCTAAGCTGTCTGAGCGTGAGTTCTGGCTCGATCAAGTGACTTTTATCGATCATTTGGTTTCAGTAGAGGCTATCTTGAATTAGAGTCCACCAAAGATTGTGACAGAGGTTAGAAGTTTTCTGGGTTTGGCAGGATATGATAGCTACACCACTCACCATATTACTTTAAAAAGGAGTTAGATTTATGTGGACAGATCGGTGTCAGGTGAGTTTTGAGCAGTTGAGGGGGATGTTGACTCAGGCTCCTGTCCTTATCCTACTTATGGACGGTAAATCATGTGTGATTTATAATGATGCTTCATATAGTGGTTTAGGTTGTGTTATGATATAGGAGGGTAGAGTCATTACTTATGCCTCTCGACATTATGATTTGGAGCTTGGAGCCATAGGTTTTGCATTAAAGATTTGGCGGCATTACTTGTATGGGGAGAAGTATTTAATTTATACAGATCATAAGAGTTTGAAGTATATGGGTGTTCAGAGAGAGCTGAATCTTTGGTAGAGACAGTGGTTAGAGTTGATTAAAGACTACGACTGTTTGATTAATTATCATCTTGTCAAGACAAATGTTGTTGCTGATGCCTTGAGTTAGAAGTCTTTGGCAGGTTTGATTGCTTATTCACTCTTATTGATTACTGAGTTGAAAGTGTTGCATGCCATATTTGAGTCTTGTGATGACGATGCTTTGATGGCTCAGTTGCAGTTGAGGCTAGTTTTGTTGGATCACATTAGGAAGGCTCAGTTGGCAGATGAGAAAATCAAGAATATTGTGATAGATTGTCAAAAGGGGGAGAGTCGAGACTTTCATGTGAGAGATGATGGTTGTTTGTGGTACAGAGATAGGTTGTGTATTCCTGATGATGTAGGATTGAAGAGGATGATTTTAGAAGAAGCACATCAGTCACTCTATGCTATGCACCCTGGTAGTACCAAGATGTATTAGGATTTAACGCAGTATTATTGGTGGTTAGGTATAAAGAGGGACATAGTAGAATTTATATCTAGATGTCTCACGTGCCAAAGAATGAAAGTTGAGCACCAGGTTCCTTCAGGGTTGCTTCAACCATTATCAGTGCCAGAGTGGAAATGGGAACGAGTGACAATGGATTTTGTGATTGGACTGCCTTTGACCCAGAAGAAGCATGATGCAATCTGGGTGATAGTTGATAGGATGATGAAATGAAGACATCTCATTTTCTTCCAGTTTGGATGGATTATTCTCTTGTGCAGTTAGCTGAGCTATGTATCAGTAAGATAGTGAGGTTGCATGGAGTCCCAATTTCTTTGGTGTTGGACTGAGATCCCCAGCTTATATTTGATGAGAGTGATTTTATACTAGTTTTTAGTATGATTTTAATGTGTTTTTAGTTAATGTTTCATTTGATTTTTGTTTAAAGTTTGTTTTAGGTTAAAGTGGAAAAATTCCCTTGGATGATCAAAACAAGCAAGAAATAGCATGAATCAAGCAAGACATGGCCAAGCCAAGTCAAGCTTGGCCGTGTCCCTCAAATTTATCTCATGGCAGTAGCTGACACGGCCAGGTGACACGCCCAAGTCACTGGCCGTGTCTCACCTAAGGAGCAAAACCAAAGGGACCAAGTAAAGAACGAAAGAAAAGGAGCAGAAGCTGACACCATCAAGTGACACGTCCAAGCCAGTGGCCATGTCACATGACACGGCCACAGGCTTGGCCGTGTCAACTATTGAAACCAAAGAAAGAAATTGACAAAATGGCAAGCAGAAGGTGACACACCCAAGTGACACGGCCAAGCCACTGGCCGTGTCACATGACACGGCCAGGAGCTTGGCCGTGTCACCCCATAAAGCCAAAGAGAAAAGAAAGAAAGGAAGGAAGGCAGTGATGGACACTTGGCCGTGTCCCAAAGAAAAATGAGAGACACAGCCAAGCCACTCATGGCTTGGCCATGTCACCTATGGAAATGTTGAAATCTTTGCACGAATCAAGGAACAAGTAGGGAACAAAGACTAGCTTTTGCAAAAAGTGTTCATAAACAAAAGAAAAGCTTGCCTAATTTGAGGAAAAGAAAGATTAAACAAAGGGAATGTGGGAGACAAGGTGAGTTGGAAGTGAGTTGGAAGATTGACTTGAGCTTTGGAGGGAAATAAAAAGAGAAGAGAGGTTTGAGAGCTGAAGGCTTCTACAGAGGGCTGGAGTTTTGTGCAGAAAATAGAGAACAGAGGCAGAGAAGAGAGGTTTGAGAGGAGGAGGCTATGCATACACATTTTGGGCAAGGAGGGAGTGACACTTTCCTTGACTCTTCATCTTCATCCTCCATTTCCATCCTCTCTAACATCTGCATCTTCCATTAGTAGCTCCTGGAGATTGAAGAAGCTACATTGAAAGGGGTTTTTCTATTTTCTCCTTTTAATTCATTTTAATGTTATTGTTGTTGTTGTATTAAGTGTATTGAACATGAACTAAATCATTCTCTATCTAGATGTTAATGAACCCTAGCTTATTTGTATGATTGGATACTTTTAATTGATTGAGTTGCTTTATTCTTATGATGCTTAGTGATTATTGCCAATTAATGATATCATGCTTATTGATTGGTTGCCATTTTTATATTATTGACTTGAGAAAGCTTGATATGAATTGATTACTCATAAGGGATGAGGATTGATTGGGGTGCTAGAGATAGACCTACAAGATCCTTTGGTTTATAGTTCCTTGTTCTTAATGCATGACCTATTTAATTGTGTTTTGAGAAGAGATTCCGACACTCTACTTAGTGATTAGGGATTAATTCACTCGAGAGAGGTTTTAGTCTAAGTTAGAGGAATGCCAATTCAACTCTATCATGTAATGTAATTGAGGCAAGGGGGATTCAATATCTAGATAGTATCTTTATCATCAAACCTTTTTACACAACACATAATTTATCTTTGCTTTCATTTATTTAAGTTAATTGTCTTTAATTATAAAACACCACAAAAATATTAATTTGCTAAACAATGGTTAAGATTTGCACTAGTGCTTAGCCTTGTCCCCAGTGGAATGATAACTCACTCACCACTTTATTACTTGGGCGACCCGTGCACTTGAGGTAATTACTATAACACTAAGCGGCACGCACCATACATCGAGAGTTTGGAGGAGTTTGCAGGATGCTTTGGGTTCTCAGTTGTATTTTAGCACTACTTTCCATTCTCCGATAGATGGGCAGTCAAAGAGAGTGATATATATATTCTAAAAGATATATTGAGGAGCCGTATCATTGTTTTAACTAGGAGCTGGGACAGATTCTTGTCACTGATTGAGTTTCTTATAATAACAGTCATCAGTCTAGTATTGGGATATAACAGTCATCAGTCTAGTATTGGGATGGCACCTTATGAGGTCTTGTATGGTAGGAAGTATAGGACACCTCTGTGTTGGGATGAGGTTGGAGAAGGTAGATTTGTTGATCCCTATTTGATTAACGAAACATAAGAGAAAGTGTAGGTGATTTGGGGTCATCTAAAAGTAGCTTTAGACTGACATAAATCCTATATAGATTTGAAGAGGAAGGATATAGAGTTCAGCATGGGAGATAAAGTGTTCTTGAAGGTGTCTCCATGGAAGCATATTTTGAGATTCGACTGCAAAGGGAAGTTAAGTCCTCGATTTATAGGACCATATGAGGTATTGGAGAGAGTTGGTCCAGTGGCTTGCAGACTAGCTTTGTTGTCTGAGTTGTATCAAATTTATAATGTCTTCTATGTCTCTATGATTTGGAGATACAGGTCAGACCCATCTCATATATTGTTAGTGGAGTCCATTGAGGTGAGTCCGGATTTGACTTATGAGGAAGAACCAGTGGCGATCTTGGTACAAGAAGTGAAAGAGTTGAGGAATAAGAAGGTGCCATTTATGAAAGTCCTTTAGAGGAATCATGCCACTGAGGAGGCGATATGGGAGAGTGAGCAGACGATCCAAACTTGAGAGCAGGTAATTTCGAGGAAGAAATTTATTTTTAGGGGGAGAGAATTGTAATATCTCAAAGTTTTAAAAATTCCTAATTTTTAGAAATTTAATAAAATAAATTTAAAATTAATTGGATAAATTAAATAAATAATTTTAAATGAAAAATGAAGGATTTTTAAATGGAAACGTGGAATATATATATGATACATATGCAAAATATACATAACATATAAAATTTTTAAAAAGTCAAAGTCAAAGTCCAATGGTATTTTTGTAAATAAACTTTGAAAATTTAAAATTATTTAAATTATTCAAAAATAATTTATTTTTGAATGGAAGATATAATTTTGAAATTTTAATTAATTAAATAATTAATTATTAAATTAATAAAATAATATATATGGATATAAATAAAGGTGGAAAGAAAGAGAAATTAATTTGTTTTTTTTTTCATCATCTTCTTCTTCTTCTCACAAGGCCGAACCTCCATGGATGGTGATCTCAAGATTTTACTTCTTCCATACTCCACAAATTGAAGGATTTCAAGTGTTTAAAGTGGATTTTTGGTGATTTATACCAAAATTAGTAAGTTTCCAACTTCTTTCTTTGGATTTCATGGAAATTGTAATTATGTGTTTTGGGTTTTTGAAGTTCTAAGATTTAATTGTTTATTTAGGTATGGATGAAGTTGTTTTAAGTGATTAACAATGATTTTAAGGTTGGATTAAAGAAATGGTTGAGTTTGGATAAGGATTGGTGAAGAGAGAGAGTTTAGGGTTATGTAACTTGTGGACTTTTGAATTCATGGATTTTAATTATGTAAATTGAATCTAAATGAGTTGTTTTGATGCATAAACAAGTATTTTAAAGTAAAATATTGGATTTGGTTGAGTTTGATTGGAGTTTTAGAATGGAAGTGGTGATTTAGGGTTTTAGAAAAGTGATTTTTTCAAAGTTGTTGAATTGTTTGATTTTATTAGTTAAAGCATGTTCTTTAGTAATAAAAGTGATGAATATGAGCTTGATATGATAATTGGATTGAGTTGGAATGGAAAACCTTCAATGGGGGAAGGTTATGGCATTATAGGGTTTTGGTCATAAGTATGTATTTTTGTAATTTAATTGGTTTAAACATATTAAAATATGTTTTTAATAATATAAATAAACTTAAAATACCAAATTGAATGACCTAGTATGGTATTCAATTGTTAAAGTGAGGTTAGCCTCAACTTTGGGATTTTTGTTTGAATGATGTTTAATTATGATTTAAGATTGGAAATGCCTTAGAATGTGATACTAAATGATTATTTATGGATCACATTTGGTATAGGCATTGAGGATAATTTATTTGCCCAATCCAAGTGTTGAAGGACAAGTTAGAAGAGAAGGTTGAAGGTGGTGTTTGAGCTTTCTTTGGTTGTTTTTAGAGTTAAGTACAAACTTTGAATGAATTGGACATGTTTGTATTACATTAGGCTAAACTCATTTTGAAATGAAAAATGTGTTAAGTTACTTGATGTTTTGATTATTTATGAATAATGTGCTATGACATGCGTAATGTCATATATGTATTAAATGCATTGTGAAAAGCCATTGTTAATGGCTAAATTGTGTAAAATGTGAAATATGTGTATTATGTGAAAATATACCAAAGTGTTTGGGTAATTTCATTTGTTGTGTATGCATTAAGGGCATTGTTAAGAAGCCATTGCTAATGACTAAAGTGCATAAAATGTGATTCATATGTGAATTATGTGAAAATACCCAAAATAATTGGGTAATGTGTTGTAAGTGTAAAATGTGGTATATTATGATTATATGTTGATAAATGATTATATAAAGTGAGATGACATTAAAAAAATAAATGAGAAAATAAGACAATGTGCCTAATTGATAACATGAAAAGAGGCAATATGCCTAATGAATTATGAGAAAATGAGAAAGAGATTGATAATGAAATATATGTAATAATTGTGTGACTTGTATGTTATTCAATTTTAGAGATTGAATTATGACTTGTATGTTATTATGTGAAAATAGGCATCACTATGAATTGCCTTCGGGTTAGACGCTGGGCTTCACTTACCTTCGGGCTAGACACTGGGTGTCAATATGGACCAAAATAGTAACTCTGAGATTTGAATAATATATTAGATTATTTGGGCCATGCTTGTGTTTATTTTATGTGAAATGTAATATGATTGAAAAAATGTTTAAAATGAAATGATATGACATATGGTGTCACGATATACATAAGCATTATACATTGTCATTATTTTACAATTTTAATTCTATCAAAATTTTACACTAAGGCTTTTGGCTTAGCGCGATTGTAATTCATCGTGCAGGTGACAGGGGAGATGTGGTAAAGCCGAAAAGTTCATCTTGACCGAGTCGGGTATATATTTGAGGTTTTTAGTATAGAGTTAATTTTTGGGCGTCAAGATCAGAAACACTGCCAGCATGTATGTGCTTTTATTACATTTTGATATTTCATATATTATATTATGTTTTGATGTATATATATTGTAAATTATAAAGAATGTGTTGAAAAACTTATAATCTGGGTTGATATGCGTTTTGAAAAATTATATATATGTATATGTATAATTGTGTTGTGAAATTTGAAGAAATTGAGGAGTATGGGTGAAATGGTGATTAGATATTATTTGGTAGTGTTATCTTATACAGGTTGTGGTTTTGTTGAATTTGGGAATGTCCAAATTACGGACAAAACTCTGATAAATTTTTCCTAGAGATTTTTATGAAAAATGTTTAATTGAGAACCTACAATTTCTAATAATATTTTATTTATTATTTAAATGTACATTTAAAAGTATTTAAGATTATATATTAGAAAAGTGACAATTTTTTAATAAATCAAATTGTGACATTTTTGTACCGTGTATGTGTATTTTACATATACTGGGTGTATGTATTGTACGTATGTAGGGTATAAGGGTGTTACAAGGGTTTTCTGCATTAAAGGGGTTTTAGAGAAAACTGAATACTGTTGTTTATTGTTCAATTTAGGACCATGACCCTTATATATTTATGTAGTATAAGTATTTTCAATTTTCAATTTTTCCCTTCATAAAATCCGAAATTACTAAATGGTCTCTACATATCAATTCCATAATATTTTAAATACTTATAGTCTAAATATTAAACTTTATAGATCACAATTAAAATAGACTATTCTTTAATAACATCACATATTTAATTCACACATGTGTGCCCACATATATTAGATTTTTTCAAAAATTTCCCACTTGGGCCACTAATGTAATCTTATAAATGCGTATAATCTTATGAACTCAAAAATATCTATTCCAAACAATGGTATTTCAAACAATCTCTTTAACTGTTGAAATTTTTAAGCAGTGATTCTATGAAATATATAGGAATTAAAATGTAAATAGTATTGAGAATGATTTGAGTATTTGAAATATATTGAAAATGGGGTTAGTTAAATCTAAAAGTATCAAAAATTAAATCAGAATAAGGATTTAATTGGTATTTTCCAAAAATATCTTTATGATCATAGAATTGGGATTATATTAGAATTGGAATGAGAGTAGTGAATAATGAAGCTAAATTAAGTAAATAAATTATTTTTACAGTTTTACGAAATTAGAATTCGAAATTAGAAATAATTTAAGAATGTGAATGTACCAAAATTTTGGTGTGAGCAACACCTTATGAAATCCTAAAAACTATATATAGGTGGAACTAGAAATTTCTGCCTTCTTCTTCTTCCCCAATTGACTCACTACCACATCACTATATCTTCACCTTTCTTCTTCCTTGTTCCTTCAAAATACATGACAAATTAAAGAATCTCAACATATAGTTCAAAATTTCTAATAGAATTCACTAAATTAAGCAAAATCACTATCAAATACTAAAGGGAAATCGGGAAAGAAAGAGGAGGAGCTACTTGAAAGGTGGTTTGTGCTTGTGTATTAATAAATTACTATTACATTATTTTCTTTTGATTTTCATTTATTATAGAAGTTACTTAAATCATTGAAATTGAATTTTTATGGTGAACTCAAATGATTGAGCTTGTTAGAAAGAAAATTGAATATGGAACTAAATGAAAGTGAAATTGATTAAAGATTCAATTTTGAATGACTCTAAGTGCGTTTGAATAATTTTTAGCTTAAAACTTTATTTGAAATAACTTTTGATTCATAAAAGAGTTAGGGTTTTTGGCAAATTTAGAGTCTAGAAGAATAAATGGAACTAGTTCATGAAATAAGTAATTATAATTTTATAATTGTGCAAGAAAAGTGTATTTTTATAGTTTTCTAACAAAAGTTAGCCTAAAGAAGCTTTGAATTCATAAGGTGTTGTATTAAAGATTATGTTAAGCCAGGGTTTTGATGAAACAACCAAGTTTTGGAAAATTAAAATGATTGTTTACAACTTACTCGTTAAGTTTATTCTCCCTAAAGTATGTTTGATTTTAGTTTGGGAAGTCAATTGAATGATAAGAAAGAAGTGTGTTTACTTTAAAAGGAGTTGCTATTGTATTTGATAAAGTGACATTGTAAATGAGAAAGATTGATTGTAAGAGAGAAGAAATTGAATTGCTCTAACAATACTATTGTTAAATCTAGCTTTTGATTGAATGGCTTGCTAGAGGGTGAACGTCCCTATTATTACTGGATACTCCGTGTCACTACTGTTATTAGACACTCTGTGTCATTACTATTACTGAACACTCTATGTTACTATTATTACTGGACCATTGGCCATACTGATTTATCTATTAGGCATTGACTTGTTGCTAATGAGCCCTCTATCCAAGCTTAGGATTTAAAATTACAATATGAATGTGGGCAATATAAGTGAAATCTTTAAAAGAAAAGAATCATACAATATGAGTAATTTTATATTGATGATATTGAACATAAATTTATAATGAATAATCAAGAAAATTTGTATTTGAAATGTGTTTATATGACTTGCTAATGAATTAAAGTAGTGCTTCAATTTTGTTTAAAATAATAATATATTATTAACTTCTTTATGTTATAATTTTTGGTAAATTATGAATATGCAAGCACTGCTAGGTAATAATTTAGCGTGTTAGATTTATTTCTGACTAGCATATCAGACGAGAAGAGTAGATTCTGTAAAGTGATATTTTAGAGCTTCAAAATCAACTGCATCACGAGAAGGCAGTTCTAGAAGAATTTTGTGTTAAATATTTATTTCAATTCACATAGCAATACTATAAGCCTTTAATGTTGGCTGTATAATTAAGAATATTTATCAGGCCATTTTCGATACAACTCTCCTTGGAAGGTGATGTATTGCAAAGTCTATCACCTTATACCTCTCCTTTCCTCTCTCGTTGCCTCAAATGGGTATTCCCTATTTTCCAAAAATTGCAATATAGTGTCATACCATACATTATGGTCCGTATTAGTTTTCATGACCATTTCATACTCATAGTAAGGAGTGTTGATAAATAGGTCAAAACTAGAGGTTTAAGGAATAATTTGACAGAATCCTCCCATATCAAAGCCAGTATGGCTAGGGCATCGACCATCTGATTTTCTTTTCTTGGTAGGTGCATGATGTTTTATTAGTTTTTGTCCTCAATTTGCTATTTATTTATTATGATAATTATTGTTTTCTTCATGCATTTTAGTAGTTTTAATCTGTTTATTTAGTGATTTTAGCAATTTGGTAGTTTTTAATTTATCCAAGTGTTTAGATCATTTTTGTACTAGTTTTTAGTGTGACGTTTATGTGTTTTTAGTTAATGTTTCATTTGATTCTTGTTTAAAGTTTGTTTTAAGTGTTTGTTTTTGGTTAAAGTGCAAAAACTCCCTTGGAAGATCAAAACAAAGAAAGAAAAGCATGAATCAAGCAAGACATGGCCAAGCCAAATCAAGCTTGGCCGTGTCACCTCAAGGAGATTTTGGTAGAACTTGACACGGCCAGGAGACACGGCCAAGCCACTGGCCGTGTCACATGATACTGCTAGGAGCTTGGCCGTGTCACTCTCATCTCCAAAGAATAAAGGAGAGCAAGGAAAGAAATATAAGCTGACACACCCAGGTGACACGGCCAAGCCACTGGCCGTGTCACATGAAACGACCACAAGCTTGGCCGTGTCACTCCATGGGACCAAAGAAAGAAAGAAAGCGTAGTTTTTTAGCGAGGGATTTGTATAAATAAGAAGATTAGGGTAAGAGAAAATGGATCAACTTCTTCAGCCATTCAACACACACACTTCCATCCTTCCAACACATATCTTTTAGCTGTTCTTCACTTCTCTCTTGAAGATTGATTTCACTTTTATTCAAACACTCTAGATCAAATTAGTTTTAGCCACTGCACTATTCTTTTAGCAAAAATCTGAGCAAGAGATTCTTCAAAAGCCAAAGGAAGTTTGTAATTTGGTTTTGTTCTTGAACTCTATCTTTTAAGTTTTATTAAAATTGTATTTATGAATTCTCTAATGTCTAAATTATTTCTTTGAATTTTAATGAGATGAATTTGTTTGATAGCATCACTATGAACTAATTTTGATCTAGTCTAGGGTCTATATGGATCTACTATGATTGTATGAAATGGTAATTGCTCTTAACTGATTCATTTCTTTTATCCTTAATTGAATGGAATAATGTTAATATATAATTGATTGGCCACCAATTATTTTGTTTTAGGTATTTAGATGAAGGATTGAGAAATGAAGTCTAATACTGGAATAATTCAATTAGGGACTTAGGTGAATTAGAAATATAAACCTAAGGAAAAGATCATTTTGATTGTAATAAGATTAATTAAAAGAGGTTTGAATGCGAGAGCTTATTTTCTTGATTTGATTAATTAAGTTCTTTGAAATCTGATCTTTGAAACTAAATCAGTTGAGAGTAATAGCCGTTCATACATATAAATTAGTAGAGAAGTGCAAACCCTAGGCTTTTCTATTAAGTGAATCAATATACTTGTTTAGTTTCCTTTCATTGTTCTAAATTCAATTCGTTTTTGTTTTCATTAGTTGTTCAGCAATTTAATTTTATAAATCAAAGACTATTAATTGATAATTTTTTATTACGATTTGATAAATAATTAGCTTATCAAGCTTCCTTGTGAGACGACCTTGAGGTGTTCACCGAATACTACAGCAGCCTCGTATACTTGTGAGTGTAGCTTTAGTAGTGTTTACTAGAGCGCAACAAATTTTTGGCGTCGTTGCCGGGGAAGCTAATTGGCGTAATTGTTTATTAGTCATATATATATATGTTAAATTATTTTTCATTTTTTATATTTTATTTTATTTTTCTTTTGCTTTAAATAATTCCTTCTTCCAGAAATGTTGTTTATGCAAGGAAGGAGATCACTCGGAGGAGAGCTTTGCCAATTTATTTCAAAAATTCAAAGAGTGAAAAGGAGCAGAGAAGAGTTTGAACTATATACCATGTTTGATACAGAGGAGGAAATTTCTGATTTTGAGTCGGATATTGCACAATCTACCAATATGGGAGACGAAAGGCAAAGAACTATGAGGGATTTTGCTAGACCTGTCATTGGGACTTCCACCTCATGTATAAGATTGACAGATGCAGCAAGAAATTACGAGTTGAAGAATATCCATTACAGCATGCTGCCATCTTTCTATGGAGTTCCGAATGAGGATCCTTTGAATTTTATCCGGGATTTTTACTCCACCCTCAACACATTTTCATTAGGAGGACTAACAGAAGACCAGTTGAGGATGAGGTGTTTTTCATACGCATTAAAGGATAGGGCAAAAAACTGGCTTATGATGTTGCCTGAAAATTCTTTGACAACTTGGGAGCAAGTATATAACAAGTTTATGGGCAAATTTTACTCACATCAGAAGACAGCTGAATTAAGAGGAAAAATAGCTACATTTGTTCAAATGGATGGAGAGCCATTTCATGAGGCTTGGGATAGGTTTAAGATGTTGTTAATCCAGTGTCCACACCATCATTACCCACTTCAACTGCTGAATCAGTTTTTCTACGATGGTCTAACCCAACAATTTCAGAATACTGTTGATAATGCAGCTGGGGGAGCTATGGGAGAAAAGACAGCAAAAGAGACTTATGAAATCTTTGAAATGTTGGGAGCTAATTCCCAACAGAAAAGTGTAAGAGGAAGAAGTAAAGGGGTAAATTAAGTGGAAGCCAAAAGTGAGATGGTCAATCAAATAGCTGAATTGACAAGACAAGTGCAGATGTTGAATATGAAGAACAATGCTTTTTCATCCACTCAAGAAGTGTGTGGAATTTGTGGAACTTTTGGACATGGAGCAAATATATGCCCCTCTACGTATGAGTCTTATGGAAATGAGGCTGAGCAAGTTAATGCTATGGAGGGATATCAACCAAGGGCCCGGAATGATCCTTTCTCAAAAACTTACAATCCTGGTTGGCGGAATCATCCAAACTTTTCATGGGCAACAAATAATTCCCAACAACATTTCCATTTGCTCCAAAAACAGAATCAACCACCGGGGCAATCTTCAAATCAAGGGCAGCGTAAGAGAGACTGCTTGGAGGATAGTTTACATGCTTTTATCCAAGTTAGTACCAAGAATCAAGAGATGAATAACAAAAGGTTGGAATCATTGGAAGCATCTTTCAAGAAAGTGGAGACCCAAGTGGGACAACTTGCACAACAGATGCAGATTCAACAGAAAGGAAAATTTTCGAGTCAACCTAAGCAAGCACAAGCAGTGACTGTTCTTAAAAGTGGCAAGGTAATAAATAATGGTGTTGAAAATAATTCTGTGAATGCAGGTGATCAAGAAAACAAAAAAGAAGCAGAACAAGAGGACAAGGGTGATGGAGAAAAATCAATGGAGCAATCTCCTTCAACAGATTTACACAAGGCAAGAAATCCTTACTGGCCACCTATACCATTTCCCAGCAGATTGAAGAATGATAAACAAAATAAGCAATTTTCTGACATCTTCAACATGCTGTCTAAGGTAAGTATTAACTTACCTTTACTTGAAGCAATAAAGAATATGCCGGCTTATGCCAAATTCTTCAAGGAATTGAACACCAAGAAAAAGAGGTATGAGCCAAATGAAAAGGTGATAGTATCAAAGGTAGCTAGTGCTGTTTTGCAACATAAATTACCTCCGAAGATAAAGGACCCTGGCAGCTTCATAATTAAAATTACAATGGGTAATGGAAAGGGGACTAATGGCATGTGTGATTTAGAAGCCAGTGTTAATTTGATGCCTTACTCTATGTATCTTGAGTTAGAACTTGGGGAACTTAAACCTACTAAAATGGTCTTGCAATTAGCTGACAGATCTCTTAGATTCCCGAAATGAATTATAGAAGATGTGTTAGTTAAGGTTAGTGGGTTGATAGTGCCCGTGGACTTTATAGTCCTTGACATGGAAGGAGATAACCCTACACCATCCGCACACACTATTTTATTGGGTAGGCCTTTTATGGCTACGACCAACACCTTGATTGATGTTAAAAATGGTAAATTGTCAATGATTGTCTTGGGAGAAAAGGTTGAATTTTCTATTTTTAACACTTCTCCTATTCCTACAACTGCATTATATGAGAATTGCTCTTTAATTGATTGTATTGACGCAGTTGTTTCAGATGTGTTCTTACAAATAGGTTCTTCGGATAAATTGGAGCTGGCACTGACCTTAGATTGTGACTTCGATATTCTTGACTCAGAAGTAGCCAGTTGCATTGATACATTAGAAAGTGCTGAAATAAAGGAATTCAAAGAGGAACCATCATTTGAACTCCCCTCCATCCAAAAGAAGAGAAAAATCCTTCACTTGAGTTAGAGCTAAAAGAGTTGCCTAAAAACCTAAAATATGCGTTTTTAGGAGATCACGACACTTTACCTATGATAATTTCTAGCGAACTTAGTGAAAGGAAAGAGATGAGGTTGGTGAGTGAATTAAAAAGATTGAAAAGAGCTATAGGATGGGGGTTGAGTGATATCAAAGGTATTAGCCCTTCAATGTGCATGCATAGAATTATCTTAGAAGAGGGAGCTAAACCTGTAAGAGAGACCCAAAGGCGCCTTAACCCAAACATGAGTGAAGTGGTTAAGAAGGAAGTGCTTAAATTGCTTGATGAAGGAGTGATATACCCGATAGCCAATAGTGAGTGGGTTAGCCCAGTACATGTAGTGCCTAAGAAATCAGGAATCACTGTGGTAAAAAATGAAAAGAATGAATTGGTTCCTACTAGGACTACCACTGGGTGGAGAATGTACATAGACTACAGGAAGTTAAATAATGCCACAAAGAAAGATCATTTCTCTCTTCCTTTTATTGATCAAATGCTGGATAAACTTTCTGGACACTCACACTATTGCTTTTTGGATGGACTTTTAGGTTATTATCAGGTGGCGATAGCACCAGAGAATCAATCCAAGACCACTTTTACTTGCCCTTTTGGGACTTTTGCATTTCAGCGTATGCCCTTTGGCTTGTGCAATGCACCTGTAACTTTTCAGAGATGCATGATGTCTGTTTTCACAGACATGATAGATGACTTTATTGAGGTATTTATGGATGATTTTTCTATTTTTTGGTGACTCTTTTGATAATTGCCTCAGTAAACTTGTTCTTGTGCTTGAAAGATGTATCAAATGTAATCTCACTTTGAGTTGGGAAAAAAGTCATTTCATGGTTACTCACGGTATTGTATTAGGCCATATTGTGTCTAGTAAAGGGATTGAGGTGGATAAAGCTAAGGTAGAATTGATTGCTAAGTTACCCCCACCTACCTCTGTTAAGGGAAAAAGAAGCTTTCTAGGGCATGCAGGTTTTTACCGCAGGTTTATTAAAGATTTTTCTAAAATAAGTCAACCATTGTGTCGTTTGCTTGGGAAAGATGTTCCATTTGAACTTACTGCACAATGCATGCTAGCTTTCAATTCCCTTAAGGAAAAATTAACCATTGCACCGGTAATTGTAGCTCCTATTTGGTCTATACCTTTTGAAATTATGTGTGATGCATCCAACCATGCAGTAGGAGCTGTCCTTGGGCAAAGGGTTGATAAATTTTTGAGAGTGATCTATTATGCTAGCTTGACCTTAAATAGCGCACAAGTTAATTACACAACAACTGAAAAAGAAATGCTAGCTATTGTTTTTGCCTTAGATAAGTTTAGAGCATATTTGATTGGGTCTAAAATTATTGTGCATTCATATCATGTAGCTTTAAAATATCTCTTGACAAAACAACATGCTAAACCTCATTTAATTAGATGGGTGTTATTATTGCAAGAATTTGATTTTCAAATCAAAGATACTAAGGGAAGTGAAAATGTTATAGCTGATCATTTATCTAGGTTACCTTTCTTTGGTGAAAATCTTGCATCTGATAGCGATCATAGAAATTTAGAAGCATTTCCTGATGAACAGTTGCACCATGGTTTACAGATATTTCTAACTATCTTGCTTGTGGTATTTTGCGTTCTAACAAGTCATGGGAGGAGGAATGAAATGCCCCTTCAATCTTATATTATGGTTGAATTGTTTGATGTTTGGGGAATAGACTTCATAGGTCCTTTTCCCAAATCTTTTGGTTATGAATACATATTGGTCGCTGTTGATTATGTTTCAAAATGGGTGGAGGCAATCCCCACCTGAACTAATGATGCTAATGTGGTTATTAAATTTGTGAAGGAATACATTCTTAGCAGATTTGGCACGCCAAGAGTGATAGTCAGTGATGGGGGAAGTCATTTCTGCAATAAACATTTTGAGAAGTTAATGTACAAGTCGGGTGTAAAACACAAAGTGGCGACCCCATATCATCCACAGACTTCAGGACAAGTTGAGACATCCAATATGCAAATCAAAGGAATTCTAGAAAAAACAATCAACTCATCAAGGAAGGATTGGGCAAGTAGATTGAATGACGCATTGTGGGCATATCAAACTGCTTTCAAGACTCCCTTGCGTATGAGTCCATACCGATTGGTTTTCGGTAAGGCTTGTCATTTACCAGTGGAGTTAGAGCACAAGGCGTATTGGGAAATTAAGACTTTGAATTTAGATTTGGACAAGGCAAAGAGAGAACATTTTTTGCAAATTTCGGAGTTAGATGAACTAAGGAACGAGGCATATGAGAGTTTGAGGATTTATAAGGATCGTACTAAAGCACTTTATGACCGAATTTTAGTACAGAAAACATTGAGCCCAGGTATGAAGGTCTTGCTTTTTAATTCTCATCTCCAACTGTTTCTAGGAAAACTTAAGTCTCGATGGAGCGGTACTTTCGAGATAACTGAGGTAAATCCTTCTAGTGCTATAGAATTACTTAACTCTCGAACGAATGAAACTTTTAAAGTAAATGGACAGAGAGTTAAACCATATAATAAGGGGTTCCATGAAGTAAGGATTGTTGAAAGTACTTTGATCTACGATCCTTAATTCTTGCTGTAACGTCCATCTAAGACGACGTTAAAGAAGCGCTCGATGGGAGGCAACCCATTGTTATTATTTTTAGCATTTTAATTTAGTATATTCAGTTTATTTATTTATTTTCCCTTCTATTTTTCTTTAAGGCTTGATGGTTTGGAGATTGGAAGTGCTTTTATTCTTGTAGAGAATAGGCCAGGAGCATTGAGTTTAATTGAGAAAAGGAGGGCCAGCCAGTTCCAACTGTCCTTGATCGCATGTTTATGCTGAAGTCGCGGTATTTGCTTTAGTTGTTTTCTTTCATGTTGATTATTTGTACGAAAGCTTCACTATACGCGACACAAAAGAGGTTCTTTCTATCTTTTCTTTTGTTTACATTGAGGACAATGTAACTCATAAGTGTGGGGTAATTTTTAAGCTTTTCTTTAATTTTTGTTTTGTTTTCTTTGTGAGTTATATTGTGCATTTTTTATGGCATAATTGTTGGAAACTTATTTTCATGGCATAATTGTTGGAAACTTATTGACTTTTCTGTAATTCTAGCATTACATTTGAGCCTTTAGTATCTGCATAGAGATTAACATTTGAATTCATTCAGGATCAATTTTCACGTTCTGCAATTCATGACATATAAATCTCTGAGAACCCACCCTTTGTGAGTTTTGAGCCTCATAGATTGAATATTATTGCCAATCGATTTTCTTTTCTTAAGTATGCACCTTCATGATTTTGCATCTCTAGAGCTTGCTTTTGCATACTAATTGAACTCAAATTATGATTTCATCTCAAGTTTTAAAATGATGAAGGCAAATTAGGTTTACCCCCCTTTAGCTTAAAAAGACCTCCCTTAATTATGAATTCCTCAGTGAGCCAAGTTGAGCCTTTGACCTTTTCTTGATTGATGAACACAGTTCACAGCTCAACATTTTCCTATTATTATCATACCTTCATTAAGGAATGGAGTTTCTTATGATATGATAATAGGAGTGGTTTAATTAATAAGTGTGGGGTAAACCAAGCATAAAAAAAAAATAGTATTGTTTTAGTAAGATTTGGGGCTGAAATGCATACTTTGCGGATTGTATTTGACTAAGAGTCGATTATTCTTTTCTTCTACAATTGAGCTAGATGTTCAGTGCAATTTTATATTTTGTATATATAAATATAAATATATATATAATAAATAAAAAAAAAAGAAAAGATATATATATATATATACAAAATTCATATATTTTCTAGCATTAGTCATCAAAGAGGAATTTTGACTCATTTACTTTTCTTTAGGTATGCAAATATTTGAGACTATCAAGGGTTGGTGAATATGCTATTTGAGGGAGTTACGAGTTTCTACGCAATATTATTGTCTAATTTAGATACTCCATTCTTAAATGTCTTTTCTCACACCTTCGCCTTAGCCCCATTACATCCAAACGAAAAGACTTTCGGGTTATTTCTTGAGAAAAATCAGTGAGAGAGATTGGATAATTAAGAAAGTTTATGGCAGTATGTAGTCATGATTGGTTTGAGTGAATTAACCTTTGAAATTGAGTGAAACACTTAGATGAGAGATGAGATTTGTTATTTCTGAATTAATGAATGAGTTAAGAAAATCTTGATTGAAGTAAATTGCATTTATTTATTACTGAGTATTAAAGGATTTCATCTTATATACTTGAATTATAGTTAAGGTTAATTGAGTTTTTAATTTATGCCATGTGAATTTGCTTGAGGACAAGCAAAGTTTTAAGTGTGGGGTAGTTGTTTTATTAGTTTTTGTCCTCAATTTGCTATTTATTTATTATGATAATTATTATTTTCTTCATGCATTTTGGTAGTTTTAATCTATTTATTTAGTGATTTTAGTAATTTGGTAGTTTTTAATTTATCCAAGTGTTTAGATCATTTTTGCACTAGTTTTTAGTGTGATGTTTATGTGTTTTTAGTTAATGTTTCATTTGATTGTTGTTTAAAGTTTGTTTTAGGTTAAAGTGCAAAAACTCCCTTGGAAGATCAAAACAAAGAATGAAAAGCATGAATCAAGCAAGACATGGCCAAGCCAAATCAAGCTTGGCCGTGTCACCTCAAGGAGATTTTGGTAGAACTTGACACGGCCAGGAGACACGGCCAAGCCACTGGCCGTGTCACATGACACTGCTAGGAGCTTGGCCGTGTCACTCTCATCTCCAAAGAATAAAGGAGAGCAAGGAAAGAAATATAAGCTGACACACCCAGGTGACACGGCCAAGCCACTGGCCGTGTCACATGAAACGACCACAAGCTTGGCCGTGTCACTCCATGGGACCAAAGAAAGAAAGAAAGCGCAGTTTTTTAGCGAGGGATTTGTATAAATAAGAAGATTAGGGTAAGAGAAAATGGATCAACTTCTTCAGCCATTCAACACACACACTTCCATCCTTCCAACACATATCTTTTAGCTGTTCTTCACTTCTCTCTTGAAGATTGATTTCACTTTTATTCAAACACTCTAGATCAAATTAGTTTTAGCCACTGCACTATTCTTTTAGCAAAAATCTGAGCAAGAGATTCTTCAAAAGCCAAAGGAAGTTTGTAATTTGGTTTTGTTCTTGAACTCTATCTTTTAAGTTTTATTGAAATTGTATTTATGAATTCTCTAATGTCTAAATTATTTCTTTGAATTTTAATGAGATGAATTTGTTTGATAGCATCACTATGAACTAATTTTGATCTAGTCTAGGGTCTATATGGATCTACTATGATTATATGAAATGGTAATTGCTCTTAACTGATTCATTTCTTTTATCCTTAATTGAATGGAATAATGTTAATATATAATTGATTGGCCACCAATTATTTTGTTTTAGGTATTTAGATGAAGGATTGAGAAATGAAGTCTAATACTGGAATAATTCAATTAGGGACTTAGGTGAATTAGAAATATAAACCTAAGGAAAAGATCATTTTGATTGTAATAAGATTAATTAAAAGAGGTTTGAATGCGAGAGCTTATTTCCTTGATTTGATTAATTAAGTTCCTTGAAATATGATCTTTGAAACTAAATCAGTTGAGAGTAATAGCCGTTCATACATATAAATTAGTAGAGAAGTGCAAACCCTAGGCTTTTCTATTAAGTGAATCAATATACTTGTTTAGTTTCCTTTCATTGTTCTAAATTCAATTCATTTTTGTTTTCATTAGTTGTTCAGCAATTTAATTTTATAAATCAAAGACTATTAATTGATAATTTGTTTATTACAATTTGATAAATAATTAGCTTATCTGGCTTCCTTGTGAGACGACCTTGAGGTGTTCCCCAAATACTACAGCAGCCTCGTATACTTGTGAGTATAGCTTTAGTAGTGTTTACTAGAGCGCAACAAGTTTTTGGCGCCATTGCCGGGGAAGCTAATTGGCATAATTGTTTATTAGTCATATATATATGTTAAATTATTTTTCATTTTTTATATTTTATTTTTCTTTTGCTTTAAATAATTCCTTCTTCCAGAAATTTTGTTTATGAAGGAAGGAGATCACTCGGAGGAGAGCTTTGCCAATTTATTTCAAAAATTCAAAGAGTGAAAAGGAGCAGAGAAGAGTTTGAACTATATACCAGGTTTGATACAGAGGAGGAAATTTCTGATTTTGAGTCGGATATTGCACAATCTACCAATATGGGAGACGAAAGGCAAAGAACTATGAGGGATTTTGCTAGACCTGTCATTGGGACTTCCACCTCATGTATAAGATTGACAGATGCAGTAAGAAATTACGAGTTGAAGAATATCCATTACAGCATGCTGCCATCTTTCTATGGAGTTCCGAATGAGGATCCTTTGAATTTTATCCGGGATTTTTACTCCACCCTCAACACATTTTCATTGGGAGGACTAACAGAAGACTAGTTGAGGATGAGGTGTTTTTCGTACGCATTAAAGGATAGGGAAAAAAACTGGCTTATGATGTTGCCTGAAAATTCTTTGACAACTTGGGAGCAAGTATATAACAAGTTTATGGGCAAATTTTACTCACATCAGAAGACAGCTGAATTAAGAGGAAAAATAGCCTACATTTGCTCAAATGGATGGAGAGCCATTTCATGAGGCTTGGGACAGGTTTAAGATGTTGTTAATCCAGTGTCCACACCATCATTACCCACTTCAACTGCTGAATTAGTTTTTCTATGATGGTCTAACCCAACAATTTCAGAATACTGTTGATAATGCAGCTGGGGGAGCTATGGGAGAAAAGACAGCAAAAGAGACTTATGAAATCTTTGAAATGTTGGGAGCTAATTCCCAACAGAAAAGTGTAAGAGGAAGAAGTAAAGGGGTAAATCAAGTGGAAGCCAACAGTGAGATGGTCAATCAGATAGCTGAATTGACAAGACAAGTGCAGATGTTGAATATGAAGAACAATGCTTTTTCATCCACTCAAGAAGTGTGTGGAATTTGTGGAACTTTTGGACATGGAGCAAATATATGCCCCTCTACGTATGAGTCTTATGGAAATGAGGCTGAGCAAGTTAATGCTATGGAGGGATATCAACCAAGGGCCCGGAATGATCCTTTCTCAAAAAATTACAATCTTGGTTGGCGGAATCATCCAAACTTTTCATGGGCAACAAATAATTCCCAACAACATTTCCATTTGCTCCAAAAACAGAATCAACCACCGGGGCAATCTTCAAATCAAGGGCAGCGTAAGAGAGACTGCTTGGAGGATAGTTTACATGCTTTTATCCAAGTTAGTACCAAGAATCAAGAGATGAATAACAAAATGTTGGATTCATTGGAAGCATCTTTCAAGAAAGTGGAGACCCAAGTGGGACAACTTGCACAACAGATGCAGATTCAACAGAAAGGAAAATTTTCGAGTCAACCTAAGCAAGCACAAGCAGTGACTATTCTTAGAAGTGGCAAGGTAATAAATAATGGTGTTGAAAATAATTATGTGAATGCAGGTGATCAAGAAAACAAAAAAGAAGGAGAACAAGAGGACAAGGGTGATGGAGAAAAATCAATGGAGCAATCTCCTTCAACAGATTTACACAAGGCAAGAAATCCTTACTGGCCACCTATACCATTTCCCAGCAGATTGAAGAATGATAAACAAAATAAGCAATTTTCAGACATCTTCAACATGCTGTCTAAGGTAAGTATTAACTTACCTTTACTTGAAGCAATAAAGAATATGCCGGCTTATGTCAAATTCTTCAAGGAATTGAACACCAAGAAAAAGAGGTATGAGCCAAATGAAAAGGTGATAGTATCAAAGGTAGCTAGTGCTGTTTTGCAACATAAACTACCTCCGAAGATAAAGGACCCTGGCAGCTTCATAATTAAAATTACAATGGGTAATGGAAAGGGGACTGATGGCATGTGTGATTTAGGAGCCAGTGTTAATTTGATGCCTTACTCTATGTATCTTGAGTTAGAACTTGGGGAACTTAAACCTACTAAAATGGTCTTGCAATTAGCTGACATATCTCTTAGATTCCCGAAATGAATTATAGAAGATGTGTTAGTTAAGGTTAGTGGGTTGATAGTGCCCGTGGACTTTATAGTCCTTGACATGGAAGGAGATAACCCTACACCATCCGCACACACTATTTTATTGGGTAGGCCTTTTATCGCTACGACCAACACCTTGATTGATGTTAAAAATGGTAAATTGTCAATGATTGTCTTGGGAGAAAAGGTTGAATTTTCTATTTTTAACACTTCTCCTATTCCTACAACTGTATTATATGAGAATTGCTCTTTAATTGATTGTATTGACGCAGTTGTTTCAGATGTGTTCTTACAAATAGGTTCTTCGGATAAATTGGAGCTGGCACTGACCTTAGATAGTGACTTCGATATTCTTGACTCAGAAGTAGCCAGTTGCATTGATACATTAGAAAGTGCTGAAATAAAGGAATTCAAAGAGGAACCATCATTTGAGCTCCCCTCCATCCAAAAGAAGAGAAAAATCCTTCACTTGAGTTAGAGCTAAAAGAGTTGCCTAAAAACCTAAAATATGTGTTTTTAGGAGATCACGACACTTTACCTGTGATAATTTCTAGCGAACTTAGTGAAAGAAAATAGATGAGGTTGGTGAGTGAATTAAAAAGATTGAAAAGAGCTATAGGATGGGGGTTAAGTGATATCAAAGGTATTAGCCCTTCAATGTGCATGCATAGAATTATCTTAGAAGAGGGAGCTAAACCTGTAAGAGAGACCCAAAGGCGCCTTAACCCAAACATGAGTGAAGTGGTTAAGAAGGAAGTGCTTAAATTGCTTGATGAAGGAGTGATATACCCGATAGCCAATAGTGAGTGGGTTAGCCCAGTACATGTAGTGCCTAAGAAATCAGGAATCACTGTGGTAAAAAATGAAAAGAATGAATTGGTTCCTACTAGGACTACCACTGGGTGGAGAATGTACATAGACTACAGGAAGTTAAATAATGCCACAAAGAAAGATCATTTCTCTCTTCCTTTTATTGATCAAATGCTGGATAAACTTTCTGGACACTCACACTATTGCTTTTTGGATGGACTTTCAGGTTATTATTAGGTGGCGATAGCACCAGAGAATCAATCCAAGACCACTTTTACTTGCCCTTTTGGGACTTTTGCATTTCAGCGTATGCCCTTTGGCTTGTGCAATGCACCTGCAACTTTTCAGAGATGCATGATGTCTGTTTTCACAGACATGATAGATGACTTTATTGAGGTATTTATGGATGATTTTTCTATTTTTTGGTGACTCTTTTGATAATTGCCTCAGTAAACTTGTTCTTGTGCTTGAAAGATGTATCGAATGTAATCTCACTTTGAGTTGGGAAAAAAGTCATTTCATGGTTACTCACGGTATTGTATTAGGCCATATTGTGTCTAGTAAAGGGATTGAGGTGGATAAAGCTAAGGTAGAGTTGATTGCTAAGTTACCCCCACCTACCTCTGTTAAGGGAAAAAGAAGCTTTCTAGGGCATGCAGGTTTTTACCGCAGGTTTATTAAAGATTTTTCTAAAATAAGTCAACCATTGTGTCATTTGCTTGGGAAAGATGTTCCATTAGAATTTACTGCACAATGCATGCTAGCTTTCAATTCCCTTAAGGAAAAATTGACCATTGCACCGGTAATTGTAGCTCCTATTTGGTCTATACCTTTTGAAATTATGTGTGATGCATCCAACCATGCAGTAGGAGCTGTCCTTGGGCAAAGGGTTGATAAATTTTTGAGAGTGATCTATTATGCTAGCTTGACCCTAAATAGCGCACAAGTTAATTACACAACAACTGAAAAAGAAATGCTAGCTGTTGTTTTTGCCTTAGATAAGTTTAGAGCATATTTGATTGGGTCTAAAATTATTGTGCATTCATATCATGTAGCTTTAAAATATCTCTTGACAAAACAACATGCTAAACCTCATTTAATTAGATGGGTGTTATTATTGCAAGAATTTGATTTTCAAATCAAAGATACTAAGGGAAGTGAAAATGTTATAGCTGATCATTTATCTAGGTTACCTTTCTTTGGTGAAAATCTTGCATCTGATAGCGTTCATAGAAATTTAGAAGCATTTCCTGATGAACAGTTGTTTGCGGTAATGAATTCACCATGGTTTGCAGATATTGCTAACTATCTTGCTTGTGGTATTTTGCGTTCTAACAAGTCATGGGAGGAGGAATGAAATGCCCCTTCAATCTTATATTATGGTTGAATTGTTTGATGTTTGGAGAATAGACTTCATAGGTTCTTTTCCCAAATCTTTTGGTTATGAATACATATTGGTTGCTGTTGATTATGTTTCAAAATGGGTGGAGGCAATCCCCACCTGAACTAATGATGCTAATGTGGTTATTAAATTTGTGAAGGAATACATTCTTAGTAGATTTGGCACGCCAAGAGTGATAGTCAGTGATGGGGGGAGTCATTTCTGCAATAAACATTTTGAGAAGTTAATGTAAAAGTCAGGTGTAAAACACAAAGTGGCGACCCCATATCATCCACAGACTTCAGGACAAGTTGAGACATCCAATATGCAAATCAAAGGAATTCTAGAAAAAACAATCAACTCATCAAGGAAGGATTGGGCAAGTAGATTGAATGACGCATTGTGGGCATATCGAACTGCTTTCAAGACTCCCTTGGGTATGAGTCCATACCGATTGGTTTTTGGTAAGGCTTGTCATTTACCAGTGGAGTTAGAGCACAAGGCATATTGGGAAATTAAGACTTTGAATTTAGATTTGGACAAGGCAAAGAGAGAACATTTTTTGCAAATTTCGGAGTTAGATGAACTAAGGAACGAGACATATGAGAGTTCGAGGATTTATAAGGATCGTACTAAAGCACTTTATGACCGAATTTTAGTACAAAAGACATTGAGCCCAGGTATGAAGGTCTTGCTTTTTAATTCTCATCTCCGACTGTTTCTAGGAAAACTTAAGTCTCGATGGAGCGGTACTTTCGAGATAACCGAGGTAAATCCTTCTAGTGCTATAGAATTACTTAACTCTCGAACGAATGAAACTTTTAAAGTAAATGGACAGAGAGTTAAACCATATAATAAGGGGTTCCATGAAGTAAGGATTGTTGAAAGTACTTTGATCTACGATCCTTAATTCTTGCTGTAACGTCCAGCTAAGACGACGTTAAAGAAGCGCTCGATGGGAGGCAACCCATTGTTATTATTTTTAGCATTTTAGTTTAGTATATTCAGTTTATTTATTTATTTTCCCTTCTATTTTTCTTTAAGGCTTGATGGTTTGGAGATTGGAAGTGCTTTTATTCTTGTAGAGAATAGGCCAGGAGCATTGAGTTTAATTGAGAAAAGGAGGGCCAGCCAGTTCCAACTGTCCTTGATCGCATGTTTATGCTGAAGTCGTGGTATTTGCTTTAGTTGTTTTCTTTCATGTTGATTATTTGTACGAAATTTTCACTGTACACGACACAAAAAAGGTTCTTTCTATCTTTTCTTTTGTTTACATTGAGGACAATGTAACTCATAAGTGTGGGGTAATTTTTAAGCTTTTCTTTAATTTTTGTTTTGTTTTCTTTGTGAGTTATATTGTGCATTTTTTATGGCATAATTGTTGGAAACTTATTTTCATGGCATAATTGTTGGAAACTTATTGACTTTTCTGCAATTCTAGCATTACATTTGAGCCTTTAGTATCTGCATAGAGATTAGCATTTGAATTTTTTCAGGATCAATTTTCACGTTCTGCAATTCATGACATATAAATCTCTGAGAACCCATCCTTTGTGAGTTTTGAGCCTCATAGATTGAATATTATTGCCAATCGATTTTCTTTTCTTAAGTATGCACCTTCATGATTTTGCATCTCTAGAGCTTGCTTTTGCATACTAATTGAACTCACATTATGATTTCATCTCAAGTTTTAAAATGATGAAGGCAAATTAGGTTTACACCCTTTAGCTTAAAAAGACCTCCCTTAATTATGAATTCCTCAGTGAGCCAAGTTAAGCCTTTGACCTTTTCTTGATTGATCAACACAGTTCATAGCTCAACATTTTCCTATTATTATTATACCTTCATTAAGGAAAGGAGTTTCTTATGATATGATAATATGAGTGGTTTAATTAATAAGTGTGGGGTAAACCAAGCATTAAAAAAATAGTATTGTTTTAGTAAGATTTGGGGCTGAAATGCATACTTTGCGGATTGTATTTGACTAACAGTCGATTATTCTTTTCTTCTACAATTGAGCTAGATGTTCAGTGCAATTTTATATTTTGTATATATAAATATAAATATATATATAATAAATAAAAATAAAAAAAGAAAAGATATATATATATATACAAAATTCATATATTTTCTAGCATTAGTCATCAAAGAGGAATTTTGACTCATTTACTTTTCTTTAGGTATGCAAATATTTGAGACTATCAAGGGTTGGTGAATATGCTATTTGAGGGAGTTACGAGTTTCTACGAAATATTATTATCTAATTTAGATACTCCATTCTTAAATGTCTTTTCTCACACCTTCGCCTTAGCCACATTACATCCAAACGAAAAGACCTTCGGGTTATTTCTTTAGAAAAATCAGTGAGAGAGATTGGATAATTAAGAAAGTTTATGGCAGTATGCAGTCATGATTGGTTTGAGTGAATTAACCTTTGAAATTGAGTGAAACACTTAGATGAGAGATGAGATTTGTTATTTCTGAATTAATGAATGAGTTAAGAAAATCTTGATTGAAGTAAATTGCATTTATTTATTACTGAGTATTAAAGGATTTCATCTTATATACTTGAATTATAGTTAAGGTTAATTGAGTTTTTAATTTATGCCATGTGAATTTGCTTGAGGACAAGCAAAGTTTTAAGTGTGGGGTAGTTATTTTATTAGTTTTTGTCCTCAATTTGCTATTTATTTATTATGATAATTATTATTTTCTTCATGCATTTTGGTAGTTTTAATCTATTTATTTAGTGATTTTAACAATTTGGTAGTTTTTAATTTATCCAAGTGTTTAGATCATTTTTGCACTAGTTTTTAGTGTGATGTTTATGTGTTTTTAGTTAATGTTTCATTTGATTGTTGTTTAAAGTTTGTTTTAGGTTAAAGTGCGAAAACTCCCTTGGAAGATCAAAACAAAGAAAGAATAGCATGAATCAAGCAAGACATGGCCAAGCCAAATCAAGCTTGGCCGTGTCACCTCAAGGAGATTTTGGTAGAACTTGACACGGCCAGGAGACACGGCCAAGCCACTGGCCGTGTCACATGACACTGCTAGGAGCTTGGCCGTGTCACTCTCATCTCCAAAGAATAAAGGAGAGCAAGGAAAGAAATATAAGCTGACACACCCAGGTGACACGGCCAAGCCACTGGCCGTGTCACATGAAACGGCCACAAGCTTGGCCGTGTCACTCCATGGGACCAAAGAAAGAAAGAAAGTGCGGTTTTTTAGCGAGGGATTTGTATAAATAAGAAGATTAGGGCAAGAGAAAAGGGATCAACTTCTTCACCCGTTCAACACACACACTTCCAGCCATCCAACACATATCTTTCAGCCGTTCTTCACTTTTCTTTTGAAGATTGATTTCACTTTCATTCAAACACTCTAGATCAAATTAGTTTTAGCCATTGCATTATTCTTTTAGCAAAAATCTGAGCAAGAGATTCTTCAGAAGCCAAAGGAAGTTTGTAATTTGGTTTTGTTCTTGAACTCTATCTCTTAAGTTTCATTGAAATTGTATTTATGAATTCTCTAATGTCTAAATTAATTTTTTTGAATTTTGACGAGATGAATTTGTTTGATAGCATCACTATGAACTAATTTTGATCTAGTCTAGGGTCTGTATGGATCTACTATGATTGTATGAAATGGTAATTGCTTTTAACTGATTTATTTCTTTTATCCTTAATTGAATGGAATAATGTTAATATATAATTGATTGGCCACCAATTATGTGTTTTAGGTATTTAGATGAAGGATTGAGAAATGAAGTCTAATACTGGAATAATTCAATTAGGGACTTAGGTGAATTAGAAATATAAACCTAAGGAAAAGATCATTTTGATTGTAATAAGATTAATTGAAAGAGGTTTGAATGCGAGAGCTTATTTCCTTGATTTGATTAATTAAGTTGCTTGAAATCTGATCTTTGAAACTAAATCAGTTGAGAGGAATAGCCATTCATACATATAAATTAGTAGAGAAGTGCAAACCCTAGGCTTTTCTATTAAGTGAATCATATACTTGTTTAGTTTCCTTTCATTGTTCTAAATTCAATTCATTTTTGTTTTATTAGTTGTTCAGCAATTTAATTTTATAAATCAAAGACTATTAATTGATAATTTGTTTATTATGATTTGATAAATAATTAGCTTATCTGGCTTCCCTGTGAGACGACCTTGAGGTGTTCACCGAATACTACAGCAGCCTCGTATACTTGCGAGTGTAGCTTTAGTAGTGTTTACTAGAGCGCACATGAACTTACAGTCCTTGAAGTTTTTCTTCATCATAGTCAAGTAATCATGGCCTTCCATTCTCCATTCACTTGGGATATCACTAGCAATGAATCACCAAAAACCTGCACTCTATCAACCCTCATTATCATCAAGATTTCCAAACTAAAGATACAAGTTTCATATTCTACCATATTATTGGTTACCTTGAATCTTAATTTCTTAGCTAAAGGGATAAGCTCTCCATCTGGTGATTCCAACATTACTCCTAAACCAGTTCCCTTTCTACTCACTACTCTATGAAAATACATCTTCCATTCTTACACTTCTATAGCCTCCAATTATTCATTTGGAAATTCCAAATTTACTTTCTCACTGTCAAGTAGCGGTTGTTGAGCCAAAAATTCTGCTACTGCTCTTGCTTTAATGGTATATTTGATCTCAAACTCTTCTAGGATTATCAACCATTGACCATAGTCCCAATCAGCAAGTGTCTTTCTCAAATATTGTAATATCCCTGGTTTTAAATAAATTAAATAAGAATTTGGAGGTTAATTAAAGTACTAGAAGAAGTATATATATAGTGTCTAGCTAATGTATACCTAGTGTATACATAATATATGCCATACATATACTTATTAAATATGCTGAATTTATAATATATACATGATATACCTTCTAATGTATACATGAAATAAAAATTACATATATATGTAAGTAAAAGTATACATAACATATAAGTAAAACATATATGATATATACATATACCTAAAATATAAAAGGCATACACATATATATTTATGGATGAAAGATTGAATAAATAAATAAACAAAAGAGAAAAAGAGAAAGTCAAAGGAAGAAGAGAATATGTGGATGGGATTAAAGAGAAAATAATTAATTAATTAATTAATTGATTGATTAATTTATATAGATGGGAATTAAGAAGAAACAAATTAAAAAGTCATCTTCTTCCTTTCTTCATGGGTATAGCCAAAATTTAGAGGTGGAGAGAGAGGGAAATTGGTTTTATTAAACATAACAAAATAAACTAAAAAGCTTAGGAAATTAAGTGGATTTTAAAGAATCTTTAAGAAAATCAAGTAATTCTTCCAAAGCTTGTTGTTTTCATATTTAAGGTTATATTTTGAATGTTTAGAGAGAGAAAGTATATTTAATTGCTAAAATATATGTTAATGAAGTTTAAATGATGAGTATGTGATGATTATATGGTGATTTATTGATTAAATAGTTAAATTGGGTATAATTAATGAAAGTTAGGGTTATGGCCATATTATTTGTAATTAGGGTTTTTAATAATGATGTTTATGATTGTTAAAGTGAATTGTTTTGATGTTATATTGATTTGTATGTAATGAACTTATGGCTACATGATGGAAATGGATAGGTTGAATGGTAGTTTGAAAGAGGTAGCAAGGGTGAATTAAGGGTTTTGGTGGATTTTTTAGAAAGAATGGTTGTAAATGCTATTAATTGATTTAAAATGGATTAGAATGAATACTAATGTTATTTTCATACTGATAATATGGTTTGGAAGTGAGAAGAGCAGACTTGCTTAATTGAAGTGAAAAAGGATAATTGGTGAAGTTGAAGTTGGAGGGTGATTAGGGCTTGGAACTTGATACAATTGAGGTTAGTACACAATTTAATAAATAGTGTTTTAATTGTATTTTTGTGGACATAATACATTGTAACTTTGTGAATGTGTTATATTATGTAACATCCATATTTTATAAAAAAATAATAAATTAATAAATTAAATAAATAATTTAAATAAAAATTGAAGGATTAGGAGTGAAAAAGTAAAGTGTATATGGGAAATATATATAAAATATATATAACATATACAAGAGTCAACTTTTAAAGAAGAAAAGTCAAAAGTCTAATGGCAAAGTTATAATTATACTTTGTAAAATTAAAATCAATTAAATAATTTAAAAATAAAATAATTATGGGTGGAAGAGGTAAATTATTATTTTTTAAATAAATAAATAATTAATTAGTTAAAAATATATTAAAATAATATATATATATATATGTGGTCTTGGATTTAAGTGGAAAGAAAGAGAAAATCAAAATTTATCTTCATCTTTTTCTTCTTCAAGGGTGGCCGAACCATCATATCCAAGAGGGCAAAGGTTTTTCTTCTTCCATACATCAAAAATTGAAGAGATTTCAAGGATTTAAGTGGAGTTTTGGTGATTTCCTCTCAAATTAGTAACCTTTCCATCTTAATTTTTGAAATTTCATAAAGTTTTGAAAATGTAAAGTTCGGGGTTTTGGATATGTGTGTTATTATTGCTTGTTTGGGTATGAAAGATACTACTTTGATTAGTTATTAATTATTCTTAAGTTGGATAGGAAAAAAGATTAAGTTTGAATTGAGTTTGGTTAAAGGAGATGAATTTAGGGTTATGTGCGATTTGAACTTTTTCAATCATGTGTTTTAATTGTGCAAATGGATTCCAAAGATGTTGTTTTGATGTATAAACAAGCATTCTTTGGTTAAATGGTGGATTTAATCAAGCTTAGTTAGAGATTGGGTAAGGTAGTATTGGATTTAGGGTTTTGGAAGGGAATTTTCAAAGTATATTTGTTTGTTTGATTTTAATGAATAAATATGTTATTAAATGATATAAATAAACTTAAAACACCAATTAAAATGGATTAAAATGTGAAAGCAAGGAAAGGCAAAATTTTGGGATATTGTTTGGAGTGAGGTTTAATTAGGGTTTTACATTTGAAATGCCTTGAAATGTGATTTTAAATGATTGTATTTGCTCACATTTTGAATAGGCATTAGGAGGAAGTGAATTGCCCAACCTTAGTGTTGAAGGGAAATTTGGAAGTGAAGGTTAGAGGGTGATTTTTAGCTTGGATTTGAGTGATAATTAAGGTATGCATAAACTTTTGATAATTTAGATATATTTGCATTAAATTTGGCCAAACACATTTTTGATAGAAATATGTTAAGCTACTTGGCAACTTGAACATTCATGTACATTGTGTTATAACATGTGAATTGTTGAGTATGCATTATGTGCATTATGTAAAGTCATTATTAATGGCTAAAATGAATGAAATGTGGTTTATATGAATTATGTGAGAATGATCCAAAAATATTTGGGTAATTTGTTCATAATTTTACATGAAATACATTGTGATAAAGTGATGAGATATGATGAATTAAAGTGATTTGACATTGCTATGAATGAGAAAAATGAGAAAATGAGGCAATGTGCAATGTGATGAGAAAAATTGATTATCAAAATATGAATTATTTGTGTGCCTAGTATATTATTTAATTTCTAGAGTTCTGTATTAGGCGACATGCCTATGAGATTATTCTCATTATTTGCCTTCGAGACTAGACGCTGGGTATCACTGATATATGATTTGCCTTTGGGCTAGATGCTGAACATCACTATGATTTGCCTTCGGGCTATATGTTGGATGTCACTTGCCTTCGGGCTTGACACTGGGTGTCAATATGGACCAAAATAGTAACTCTAGGATTTGAATAATATATTAGATTATTTGGTCCCATGCTTGTGTATGTGTTAATGTGAAGTATAAAAACATTAAAGATTTATGTTTTAAGTGGAATTATATGCCACATTGTGAAATACCATACAATAGCATTATGCATTATCATTATATTAAAGTTTTACTATTATCAAAGTTTGTATTGCTAGGCTATTAGCTTAGCATGATTGTAATTCATTGTGCAGGTGACAGGATTGATCCGGTAGATTTAGAGAGTTCTGCTAGACCTAGTTGGGTCTAGATTTGAAGTTTTTTTTAGTGGATTTTTGCTGCCACATGGACAGAGCCGATTGCCACTATATATATTCTATTATATAGTACATTTTATTATTATGTATATTGTGTTTATGTTTTTTACTATACTGTAAATTATAAAGAACATTTTGGATAAATTGTATAATGTGGGATTGTGTATATGTGTTTTGATATATATATGTACATGCATAAATGTTTTGAGAAAATATGGAGAAATTAAGAAGTTGGGATGAAATGTTGATTTGTTTTTATGCAGGTTGGGTATTGTTAACATTTTGGGATGTCCAAATTACAGACAAAACTCTGTTAAATGTTTTTTCAGAGATTTTTATACAAACTGCTTATTTTGGGAATATGAAAATTTTTATTAAACTAGATTGTGGCATTCTTATACTTTATATGCGTATTTTACATATACCGGGAGTATGTGTTATATGTATATAGGGTATAAGGGTGTTACATATTACATTGTTATTAGTTTTTACATGAAAAGTGCATGGTTTTAAATAAAAAGTGTGTGAAAAAACATGAAATATGATATGTTAAGCCATTGTAGAATGGCTATTGCAATGGTTATGTACTTAATGTATTAAGTGTGAAATATGTTAAAAATGAATGGAAAATATGAAAAATGAACAATGTGACAAGAAATGAGAAAGAAAATGTGGAAATGATGAAAGAAAGGGGAAATGTGTTAATGAGATGAGAATGTAAAAGGAACATAAATTATTGTGTGTTTGTAACCTATACAATTACTTATCTAGTAATATTGAGATTGATTATGCATGCATTGATAGACCTGAGCAGAGTTAGGTCATGACCTAAGTAGAGTTAGGTCATGAGATTGAGATTAAAATGGACCCGAGCAGACCTGGGTCAAGAAAACTATTATTGTAATAACTACACTTAATTATATAGGGGTTATTGGGCCTAATGTGTATGTGTGTGTGGATGTGTAATGTGTGGGTATATGGGTTATGAGGAAACAAAGAATTTGTATTAATATTGTAAAATTTTATTATGAGAAAGAATATTTAGATATGAATGTTTAATTGTTTTTAATTGTGTACCAGTAAGTTATATCGCTTAGCATGGTTGTATGAATCATACAGGTAAGAATTGATGAAAAGAGATCCTGGTAGAGGGTGATAATTGGAGATCAGAGCAGCAGACCAATGGTGCTTACTGCATTTATGTATACCTGTGTTTTATATTTTGCATGTTGGGTATTTTTGTATGTATTGTGCACATTATATAAATTTGTATACGCAATGTTTTGGAGAGGTTTTATAAATATTAAGTGTGTTTATTGAATATGTAAATTTATAAGATTTGGAGTGTTTGGTGAAAGTTTGATACAAATGAAGGGTTTATGATGTTTGAGTAAATGTGGAATATTTTGGGAGTATTTTTAAAAGGCGGGATGAGTTTGTTTGATTTGGGATTTATTGAAATTTCAAACAAAACTCTAGCTAAATTTTCTTAGAGATTTTCATCAATAAATGCTGCTTTTGTATTTAAGTATATATATGTATACATTAGCTTACCTTAAAATAATGTTTTAAGGAATAAATTATTTTATTGGAATTTTGGTGAAATTTTCTAAAGGTAGAGACAATGACATTCTTATATTATGTGTACGTAATTTTGCATATACGGGGTGTATGTATTATAAATATATAGGGTATAAGGATGTTACAAATATTTCACTAGATCCATCCTGGAAATTGCTTGCACGCTATAAGATTTAAAGTGACACCACAACTTTTTTGACAACTAAACCACAACTATACAAGTCTTTTCAATGATACTATACTTAATATCATACATCAGAAGTTTCTTACTTAAATAGTAAATTACATACTCGAATCCTGATTCATCTACCTGGGCCAACATTGCCCCTATTGATTCTTCTTCTACTGCTAAGTGCAGAATCAATGGTTTATCATGTTTAGGTGGTTTCAAAATAGGTGGATTCAATAAGTACTCTTTTATGTGCTCAAAAGCCTTATGACACCACTCATTCCATTCAATCGGTTAGTTCTTTTTAAGCAATTTAAAGATAGGTTCATAAAATGTTCTGAGTTTTGCAATGAACCTACTAATATACTGTAACCTTCACATGAACCCCTGAAATTCCTTCTTTATCTTAGGGGCTGGCATATCCTTGATTGCCTTGACTTTGTCAGGGTCAATCTCAATACCATTTAGGTGTGTGACATTCTATGAGCGGAGATTTTTTTCCCCACTCTCAGTGGAATGGTTCTTACGACTTCGACACTGTTAGGCTCAGGGTCTTAGAGAACACAGGCCTAAACCCAGAGAAAATGGAGTTGCCACCCGGACAAGCAGGGAAAAAGAAAGGAGTAGATGACTGGATTCCTAAGCAATCTCCAACCCCCTAGTGGGTTTGAAAAGTTAGGTATGCGTGGGGAAGGTGAGAATGACCCAGTACCTCCACAGCACCCGGTTCATTGGAACCGGCCTCCTTTTCAAGTTTAAATATTATAAAATTCTTAACTATTGCAATATTATCCATACTATATGTGAATAATAAAATAAGATATCATTATATTAAAATCAAAATAATGTTCAAAACAAAATAATAAACAGGCACCACACGAGGTGGATACGTACCCTTACAACCAAATCTAATGTCTAAAACTAAATAAATAGGATACCCACCAAAAGGTAGAAACATATCCTTTACAATAGTTTCAAAATCCTTTAAATAAATTAAACTACATGAAATAAATAAATTAAACAAATAAGACACCCACGAATGGAAACATGCCTTTTACATTATTAAAATCCAAATAAACAAACATAGTTCGATTAAAATTAAAATGTATCATCCATCATAAAGTATGTAACAATAAATCAAATAATCCAATCTAGGTTTTAATCATAAATAAAGCATTAGATCTGCAAAATTAGAGTTTAATAAAAGAAAATTAAGATTAATCACCAAGAATTGAAATCCACAAATTAATATTGACCCCTTCGATGAGCCTATGCGGCAGGGGTCAAGGGGGTCGTGCCCCTTGCGGGGGATCGGGGGCAACGCCCTCGAAAGGTAGACGATTTATATGATATGGTTTTGTTGGGGAACTAGGTTTTCTATATAAACTAGGGTTTTATATTTATAGAAATTAGAACTAGGGTTTTACTGGATTAGGTTTAGGAAATTGGGATTTGGAATTAGGGTTTTTAATTAGGGTTTGTTGGATTAGGTTTTAATGGATTAGGCTTTGGTGTCCAAGGTTTAGGGTTTAAGGATATTGGATACTAGGGTTTTGGAAAATTTTGAGCTATTGGATGATGAAACAACATGGATTGGGTTTTATAAAACATATAATAGTGATTTAGCAATTTAAACTACTAGGTCAGAATGATAATTAAAACAAATAAATCAAAACATTCAAAAGAGGATACGACTACTGTATGTTTAAACATATTTCAATTCAATAGAAAAAACTATTATAAATTAAAACAAACTTAATGATTGAAGACAAACCTCCATTGTTAGTTATACCAAACTTTGATTCTGGCCAAACAAGAATAAAGACAGTGTTGCTGCCTTTGGTGTGTTGGTGATTTGTCTTCTTGATGCAAATTGATTATTAATTGCTCGTTGCTTACTGTTATTGCTTGATCACTCTTGATTCTTAATTGCCGATGATAATTTGTCGATCCTTTGCTTGCCTTTTAAATACATATTTATAGGCAAGTCTTACCTTAACCCTAAACCTAATTGGCTTAATCCGTGTTTAAAAATGAATATTAGCTAAATCTAGAATCAAATTGTGGCCAAAACTAAAAAATTCCTAAGTCCATGTCGATCCCCATTGCTCATGTCAACCTGGGCCCTCTAGGTCGACATGAGCCATCATGTCAACCTAGGTCTTCCAAGTTGACATGAGCAATGGGCTCAAACTGCCCTGGGCCATCCTAACTTGACTAAATGTTGTATTTTTTAATTTATGAACCGTAAATTTTTAATTTTGGCCTAACCAACTTGATTTAGGGTTTTACAATTGAATTTATGCCTTTTTAATCTGAATTGACTTATTTAAACAAATCGTAAACTAGGTTTAAATCATTTAAAGGCTGATCAAACTTATTTTGGCATCCTTTAATCATGACAGTAACAAATTGGAGTCAAAATTAAGGGTCTACATATGCCTAACATCTTACCTGAAGTAACCCCAAACACATACTTCATTGGGTTTAACCTTAGATTATACTTTACCGCTCTCTCAAAGAAGGTCTCCAATTTTTAGAAATGATACTCTCTTGTATCCAACTTCACCATCATATCATCAACATAAACCTCAGCCTCTTTATGCATCATATCATGAAACAAGGTAGTGGCCATCCTTTGATAAGTTTACCCGGCATTCTTTAATCTAAATGATATCCCCTATAACAAAATATACCCTATATAGTAATTGTCAGTGGGAATTTTTACCCTTCACTCCCATGTGGAATGGTTCTTGCGACTTCGGTACTATAAGGCTCAGGGCCTTAGAGAACACGAGCCTAAACCCGAAGAAAATGGAGTTTCCACCCAGACGGGGCTGGAAAAGTAGAAAGAGGTGGATGAGTAAATTCCTAAGGAATCCCCAACTCCCTAATGGTTTGAAAAGTTAGGTACTATGGAGAAGGTAAGAATGACCCAGCACCCCCCACAATGCCCGGTTTTTAGAACCAACCTTATTTTCTGGTCTAAATATTATTAAATTCTTAATCATTATAATATTATCCATATAACACATAATTTAAAAGAAATAAATATCCATCATCTTATTAAAATAAAACAAACACAATAGGCACACATTCATAGGTGGAAGCATACCCCTTACATTGATCCCTCAAAAATAAAATGAACGAAACAAATTAAATAAATAAAGCACCCACAAAGTGGAAACATACCTTTTAAAACTTTTAAAATTCAAATAACTAAATAATTATAATTAAACCATTCATAGAAAGCACTCAATTCATCATCAAGCAATATAAAGTGAACCATCCAAAAATAACATAAGATAGAAAATTCAATAATAAAATCCAAGGTTCAATCTTGTCACATCCCAAAGTTTAGGTAGTCGAGTATTAGGCAAGAAGGACATAAATAAGTGGTCAAACAGAGGCTCGAGATAGTCAAAAACAAAATCGGTGTGCAAAGGAGGCCCGTGAAGTTGACGGGACCTAAAGGTAATTTTTCGAAAGGCCGAGGACCTAAGAGTAATTTTTTAAAAAGTTGTGTTGGTTCTTAATAGTGACCCTAACGGATGGCATAAATTTTTTCTCAGGATTAATCGAGTCGTAATGGTGGCGCACGATTTTTCCCGAAAACGCACGGTTTGTAAGTTACGGGCGATTGTCTGACTAGGGCATTTTGGACGTTTCCACCAGAGGGGCAATTTTGTAATTAAATATAACTTTGGGGGTCAAAATATGAATAAAAGGAAGCCTAATGGCTTTCCAAATAAATAGATAAAAGAAGAAGGCAAGTGGACCAATTAAAAGTGGCCATTTTTGCTATAAGGTGTACCAATTGGAAGTCAACATCTATACCAACATATTTTCACCACTTATGGCTGCCATTCGGATCAAAATAAGCTAAGGAAAGAAAATAAAAGCCCTCTCTTACATGGTGAACTCGTCCAAAACATAAGAGAAGGAAGAAGGAGGTGATTTTTCCAAAGTTTAAGGCTTTTGGTTGAAGATTTTGGTGACAAACAAGATTATAAGGTAAGAGAAACCTATCTCTAGTTTTAGTTTCACGGATTAATGGTTAATTTAAGAGATTGAAATTAGGGTTCATGTAGCTAGATTTGGAGAAAATTCAAGAAATAATTATTTGAAGGATTTGATGAAAGAAATGATGGTGTTTAATGGTGAAAATAAGCTAGCAACCATTAGAAAAATCATAAGATAAGACTATGTCTATACCTAGGGTTATTACCTTTGTATATGTGACATGTTATTCATAGGAAATCAAGGAGATTAGAGAGGAAAGGAAGTGAAATAGACAAGAAGAGCAAGGAAAAGCAAGGTTTGGTACTTTAAATAATTGTTTGTTCATTTTCTTGAAATTTTTCTGTTTTAGAATTAGTGAAATGCTGTGACTTGTATGATTTTTAATTAAATATAGAAACATGTTCTTGAAGTCAATTTTTGATATGTTGTGCCTCAATACGTCTAGAATGACTGAAAAATATTTTGAGTTGAATTCGGAATGGTTATGATTATAGAAAAAATATTTCTGTTAGACCTGCTCTAGGAGGTACCTTGACTGAGACAGTCATGTTTCCGGATTTTTAATAACATTTAGAAACATAATCTTCAATTGAATTTTGGATATGTTGTTTTTTAATGAGTCTATTATTTGAGAAAAATAATTTGGAACCACATTGATTGAATTTAGTTTACGGAATTCACAAAATTCAGAAATGCTGCCAGGATGCAGGGCAACTGGAGCAGTCTAGTTGGGTGAACTACTTGACCAAGATTTTGTGTCCAGTTTGATCTGAAATTTTAAAGGAATGATTTTAAGATGTAAAAATAAATTCTGTAAAAATTTTAGAGTTTTTAGTCAAGTATATTATTTTATACAATTTTTCAAAATAAGTATCAAGTTGATTCTAAAACCAGAATTTACTATTCATATGGTCATTTTGCTAATATTCATTTGGTCATTTTTCAAAAGTAATCCAATTGATTCCTTATGCATATAAATGAGCATAATATGTTATTAAAAATGAAAAAATATGATATTTCATGTTGAAATAATATAAGAAACATAAGTCGATAATTGTATAATACATATTCGATTAAGAAATGACATGAAAATTTTGGCTCCACTGGGTATCTGGGATAGTACTGAGTAGGGTAAGGGTATGATATATCATACTATATGCAGTGCTGCTTTGATATAGGACTTCGATCCGAGTTATATAGGGTGACGACCCGAGCTATATAGGACTTTGGTCTGAGTTATATAGGGCAATCGCCCGAGTTATATAGGACTCCGGTCCGAGGGCTTCTGCCACAGATTCCACAGGGCTTGGTCAGCAATTTTTTAGGGCCACAACCACAGAATATATATACAGTTGTTTCAGTTAGTTCCTTACCATTCGTTAGTCTACCAAATTACCTTGTGGAGCGAACTGATAAAATGATAATAACTGAATATATGACATGTATGGATTGTTTTTACTGTGATATTATTTTTCAATACGACTCATTGCTTTTAAAAGTGCATTATGCTTTTATTATTTATTTTTCGTAATTAGTTAAAGTACCCACTAAGCAATGCTTAGCGAGTTTAGTTTCTTCTAAACTCGTAGGCTATTAGCAAGGAGCCAGTAGCGAGCAGAGGAGTCCTGCGATCTATCGGTCATGAACAAACTTAGGTGGTGCTCTTCATTTTGTATTTTGGTATTAGAAACTGGCATGTACTTATTTGAACAATACAAAGAGATAACTTGATGTAGCATGTCAATCTAGTAATGTATAATAACTGTATGGTTTTAAAATGAGTTGGGTTGTGAATATAGAAGTGTGAATTCTTCTTGCAGGATTGTAGTTGAGGTTATAAGGGTGGATTATTGGGAGTGTGCTTGAGTTGAATTGTGAAACAAAATGTTTTTCAAAAATAAGAAAAATCAGTTTTGTCAACACTTGGGACCTAGAATTTTAAGGGAGACTCCGTAAAAATTTTTGGAAAATTTTTGTAAGGAACATTAAGTAAGCTGACATAACCAGAGCTCGTATCCCGATCTAGCATTCCTCCTCGGCTTATTCATAGGTCGGGAAGGGGTGTTACAAATCTAGAGCATAAAGTGTATGAAATTAGGGAATACATGTTATACTTAATATTTATAAGGCTTAAAATTATGATTTTAGGGTAAAGGAAATAAGATTAGGATTTTTTTAAGAAAATTAGGGTATTTATGATTTGAAAAATAAATTAGAGTTTCGGGTGTTTGAAAAATGGGATTAAAGTTTTGATTTTTAGAAAAATAGGATTATGAATATTTAAGAAAATAGGATTAGGGTTTTTCAAGTTAGCAACTAGGATTTTGGTCTTTAGGTTTCAAGCCTAAGGTTTACGAAATTATGGTTCTGGATAAGGGTTTGGAACTAGGGTTTGGATTTATGAGTTATTGGATATTAGGGTTTGGATCAGGGTTTAGAATTTAGGTTTTAGGACCTATAAATTAGGGTTTAGAGTTTTGGCTCAGGGTTTGGAAATTAGGGTTTTTGGGAATTACAGAATTAGGGTTTTGATATTTGAAAAACAAGTTTAGGGTTTTAGTTTTAGATAACAAAATTAGTGTTTTGGTATTTAAAAAAATAGGTTTAGGGTTTTGATAAAAATTTGGCTACTGTAAAAACTTTAGGGCCACTTTAATATTGATTCTTAATAAATAATAGCACGGGAATGGCTACTGGATGTGTTTAAATGAAGATACAGTTAATATAAATTGATGGCATTATCAAATAAAGCTCACTGGACATATTTAAACAAAACCACAATAAGTATGAACTTCATGATATTTGTAATATCCCAAAAATGTGCTTAGAAGTTTTAGTATAATTGTTGTTTTATTTGAATTAAAATGTATATGTTAATTTGGGAGAGAAAAGAAATTTAAAGGAAAGTGTATATGTTGTGTATATGGAAATATATACAACATATATACAAGTCAAATGTGTTGGTCAAGGGATGAGGATATTTATTTTGTTCTTTGTGAAATTACTAAATAGGGTAATAAGTGAAAGAGAAGTAAAATAAATAGGTGAGGGTATTTAAGTAATTTCTTTTTAAATTACTTGGTGGAGGTTTAAAGAAGAGAGTAAAGTTGACTTTGCCATTCATAATTATTTTTCTTCTTCTTCCTTTGTGTTTGGCCGGCCATCACTCAAGCAAGAGAGCAAAAGAGGGATTTGATTTTCCAAGACCAAAATTGAAGGAGATTTCAAATAAACAAGTGGGAATTTCAAGAAATTTCATTATTTTGGTAAGTTCTCTCTTGATTGCTCTTGTTGTTTTTGAAGTTATTTTTGAGTTTGATGAAGTGTTGTTGATAATATGGTTAGGATTGCTTGTGGTGTGTTTGTAAGTGTTGAAATGGAATTAAAGATAAGAAGTTAGGTTGGTGTTGGTGATGGAATAGGAAGAGTTGTGTTTAGTGAAAATTTTTCTGTTTTACAATTAGTAAAGGCTGTGACTTATATGATTTTTAATTAAATATAGAAAAATTTTCTTGAAGTGAATTTTTGATATGTTGTGCCTCTATGAGTCTAGAATGACTGAAAAATATGTTGATTCGATTTTGGAATGGTTATGATTTTGGAAAGATTATTTTTACTAAACCTGTTCCAGCAGGTACCTTAACTGAGACAGCTATATTTCGGGATTTTTAATAAAATGTAGAAAAATTATATTCAATTGAATTTTGGATATGTTGTTTCTTAGTGAGTCTAGTATTTGAGAAAAATAATTTGGAACCACTTTGAGTGAATTTAATTTGTGGAATTCACAAAGTTCAGAACTGCTGCCAGGATGCAGGGCAATTGGGGCAGTCTGGTTGAGTGAACTATTTGACCAAGATTTTGTATTCAGTTTGATCTGAAATTTTAAAGGAATGATTTTAAGATGTAAAATTTAGTTCTGTAAAAATTTTAGAATTTTTAGTCAAGTAGATTATTTTATACAAATTTTCAAAATAAGGATAGAGTAGAGTCTAAAACCAGAATGTACTATTCATATGGTCATTTTGCTAATACTCCTTTTGGATTAGGTTGTGAAGAGGTTGATTTGCCCTAGCCTAAGTGTTGAGGATTCTTGGAAGAGTAAGTGTATAGATTGGTGTGAGTTGGTACAAATTAAAAATCGGAACTAAAAATTTGACTAAGTAAAATTGGTAGCAACATTAGGATAGTGTGGCGCCTCTACTCGGCTTACATATGTAGGTTGAGAAGGGGTGTTACAATATTAATAAATGGGACTTGTTATGATTTTAAAAAATTTAGAAAACAACAACTGCGTTGAAGCTCCACCAAATTATACTTTGATCAAAGCTACTGCCTGCACCAATTTGGAATTCTGGTTGAGCAAAATAAATACAGTTGTTACTGCCTTAGGTGTATTGTGTTAATGATTGTTGCATTGCTAAATGCTCTGTGTTTATTGCTAATCCATGCTAATTGCTCTATCTTGATAATCCTTAATTATTGCCCCACGTTCTTCTACCTTTTATCATGTATTTATAGGTAGATAATAGTATTTTACCCTAAACCTAATATGTTAATCTGTCCTTTAAACAAATTATAGCTTGATTAAAAAATTAAATTGCCGACCAAATTGCTTTAGAATTAGGGTCATGTCGACTTGGCAAGTCTAAATCGACATGAAGCCAGCTCATGTCAATTTGGGGCCACTTTAATATTGATTCTCAATAAATAATAGCATGGGACATGGCTATTGGATGTGTTTAAATGAAGGTACAGTAGATATAAATTGATGGCATTATTAAATAAAGCTCACTGGACATATTTAAACAAAAACACAATAAGTATGAACTTCATGATATTAATAAATGGGACTTGTTATGATTTTAAAAAATTTATAAAACAACAACTGTGTTGAACCACCAAATTATACTTTGATCAAAGCTACTGCCTGCACCAATTTGGAATTCTGGCCGAGCAAAATAAAGACAGTAGTTACTGCCTTTGGTATATTGTGTTTGTCACAACCCAATTTTGTACATATGTACAGTACATCCATGTGCAGTACATCCGCGTACAGTAAGAGGAGCCATCCCGAGTAACCACCAAAGAACACGAAGTGAAAGGAAGCTCTATAAGACAAAAAGGACCTAATTGAAAAGATTGTAAAGTTTTATGGAGGTGGCCGTAATTAGCAAAATTTGTTCTGGAGGTTATTAATAGTGCCCATAATAGACTCTAAGGATGAAAAGTAGAGAAAAATCGGGTCGAAACAGAACACAACGGTTTTTCCCGAAAACGCACAGTTTGAGAGATACAATGGATTCTCGACCAAGGGTATTTTCATCATTCTTGTGATAATAATTTATACAATGGAAAACAAGACACGTAAAGGTATCTGAAGTAAACAAAAGGACTCCGCAGTGATCGATGTTGAAAAACGAACCTAAGTGGAGACCCGAATCACGTAAGGACCTAAAGGGAATTTTTACAAAAGTCAAGGGCATGAGCGTAATTTTTATAAATTAGTTCAAAATCAAGAATGAAGGTTGGAAATGGAAACTAGAGGTTGAAAGGAGGAGAACGGTACATTTTACGCGTCGTAAAACCACCCGGTTAGGAAGAAAAGGCAACCTTCAATTGAAGGGTATTTTGGTCTTTTCACTCCTCCCATTTTCTAGAAAAGGACACATGGCATAGTAATTTTCTAGAAAAGAACACATGGCTAAATCTTGTTTAAAAACACTTTTGGGTTGGATTAATCTTAACCCTCCAAAATGAAATTAATTAAATAAATGGAAAATGGAAAAATATAAAAAGGGAGAGAAGGATGATTAAAGAACTAAGAACAAATATTTTTCTCTCCATTTTGAGAGGTATGGCCGAATTCTCTCCACCAAAAAAGGGAAGGAATTTTTCAAGTGTTCAAATGGATTTTTGGAAGGAAAAGCTTAATTTTAAGGTAAGGATTCCAATTCTAGCTTTAGTTTATTCATTTGATTGATAGTTTTCAAGTTACCAATGAAAGAAAAGTTGGGAAGATTATGGGAAAGTTAAGAAAGTGAAGAAAAATTAGATTAAATGATTCATACATGTAAAATTGATGAATTAATGGTGATTAGTAGCCTTAGATAGCAAGAATCAAGGCTTGAACATATGGTTTTTATAATGTTCTTATTATGGAAGTTATGAAAATTATAGGAAATCAAAGGAATAAAGAAGAAGAAGGGAAGAAAGAATAGGACAAGCAAGGAACAAAGCAAATAAACAAGGTTTGGTACTTAAATCATTGCCTTTTCAATTAATTCACATATTTTGCATTATGGGACTTTTGAAATGGTTTTGAAATAATGTTATTATGTTTGGTAAATATGTGGAAAAGTGCTCTTGAACCATTTGTAATCAATTGATTGTGAAAAGAATGGAAACAAAACAAACTAGCTAAACTTTGCTCAATTATCCATAAACTTTGATGAACTTTTAATCACCCCTTTGGTTTGATTTTTGAAAGAGGGACTCTTAGTCCTTCAATGGTATAACAAAAGGAGTCTAAAAATCAATTTTACAAGAAAAAAATGAATTTCCCTCAACTTTTGAAAATTGGGCCGAATGGTCCCTTTTGGGCACCATCCTGCAGCTTTCATTTTGGGCAGTCCGTTGAAGGGGCAAACGAAAGAATTTTTTGACGAAATTTTACATGCATTTAGTTAACTTATGAAAGTGTTTTCTTGAAAAAATTCATCCAAAAATGAGGTTGTTTACTTGGTCAAAACTATTGCCAAAGTTGACTGATTTTCAGCAGTAAAAACAGATTTTACTATTTAGTTGTCGCGCGCCATTGCATTGCCGTTTTTACGCACCGCGCTACTATTCATTTGGTCATTTTTCTAAATGTGTTAACACTTGAATATTATGATATATATTGATGTTATATCATTTAAAATGACATGAAAGGGGTTTGGAATAATCAGAAAGGCATCATGAGAAGTTATCCTAGTAATATATGCATTATGGAAAAATCATGACCTATTGAATATCATGACCAAAGTAATTTAATAAATTATTTATGCTCTACTTGGTATATCAGAACCCTTGAGATAAGGGTATGATGCATCATACTATTACTGCAGTACTGCTTATGACATGATATGATATTCCGGCTGAAGGCCGATGATTACAATGACATGATCAATGATGCAATGATAATGGCCATTGGCACATGTGCAAAAATTATGATGAAAGATAATGAAATATGATCATGACGAGATATGTTTCTCATGACCCTTCCTTATCCATTGATGTTCTGTTAAACCAGTAGAGCAACCAAAATGATAAAAGCAAGAAAAATGATTTAATTGCAAATTATTCAGTCAAGTTTTTTTTACCTTCTATGTTTTGTATTTATTCCTTTCAAATGTTTAAAGTATATAAATGTATGTTCAGATCATTCTTTCATTTTATTTCAATGATTTAAGTACCCACTAAGCAATTGCTTAGCGAGTTTAGTTTCCCTCTAAACTCGTAGGTTAAACGAGGAGATGAGATTGCAGCATGTCCTGCACAGCTGGCCTTGACTACTACTTTGGGTAGGAGTTTGGATATGATTGATTGTAGCAATATGGCATGTACATAAGCTTGTATGATCTAGCAAATAAATGTATTATATTGAAAAGCTAGAACATGTACAATGCTAGTAATCTAATAAATCTTATTTGGATTTAGCACTTATGTATGCAAGTATAGAAGTGTAAAGTTTTAGTGCAGGATTTGGTGAAGGATGTAAGGGTGATGAATATAGAAGTGTTTGAGGAGTGTTGCGATTGTTTGATTGAGATCAAAATTGTTTTCAAAAATCAAAGAAAATCAGTTTTGGCGACACTTGGGACCTCCATTTTTAGTGGAGGTTATGGCAAAAATTTTTTTTTTTAAATCTGCACTTAAAATTTGCTAAGTAAAATATTAAGACACAACCACCATGAGATAACAGTCCATCTTGGTCTATAAACGTAGGCTAAGATGGGTGTTACATTTAGTGGTATCAGAGCACCGGTTTAGCCGGTCCTAGAAAATTCAACATAGGAGGATACACATTTTATGTTGGGAGTGGCCATTACTAATGTAAAATGGGATATCCTATAGCAGATAAGAAATGAGAGCATATATCATTTAGGTACGAAATGTCGGTATAGTAGAAAGAATATTATAAATACATAAGTATATGAGGTACATGTGATAAAGGAAAATCTAATAGTGATTACGTACATGTCATATAGGAAAGTTAATGTGTTGAGTCAAGCCACCTGCTAATCTTTATCACGATATATGTATACGGTATAAGGTTGCAGGAGGCAGAATCACAAAGAGTTATAGATCAAGAGAAGGAATCACACGCTTTCGTACCCATAAATGTAGAAATGGGTCTTGGACTTATGCCACGACCTGCAACGGTGGCTGTGGAAGGCCCCAAAGTTTATTTAAGATAGATGACAGTACCATTGCAAAAAACGGCAAGAATGGTACCTGTTGCTGCCAAAAGAGAAAGGAAGTCCCCAATTGAGAAGTTAAGGAAATATGGGGCTAAAGAATTTAAGGCTAGTAGGGAAGAAGGATTTGAAGAAGTTGAGTACTTTTTGGACAGTACCAGTAGGGCATTGGAACAACTGAGATGCACACCAGATAAAAGATTTATTTATGCCATGTCCCTTTGGGTAGAAGAAACATACACTTGGTAAAACATACTTAAACGCAAGGAGAAATGAGTTTATATATCTATAGCAAGGAAGAATGATAGTATCTGAGTATGATATAGAGTTCACCCGCCTTAGTAAGTATGCAAAGAAAATCATAGAAACAAAGCAAGAAAGACGTTAAAGGTTTTGGAAGGATTAAATAATGGAATTAAAGTACAATTAGTAGTCATGGACGTGTTTGAATTTTCAAGATTAGTTGTGAAAGTTTTAGGTATTGAGAGGGTATACATAGATTAGAGAAGTAGACACCAACGTATGCAACAAAAGAGAGTAAAAACTTAAAGCTTAGGAAGATTTCGACAAGTTGAGAAGAAGTTTAGAAGTAAAGATAGTTTTGCACAGTAAAGCCGGAGATCATAAAGTCAAGGATCCGGCCGAGGTTCAAGGCACTAGACATCTGTAGCCAGTATACCAGGGTCCTTATAAGGGGGTTCCAGGAGAAGGTTAGATGGGCGTATATGAATGTAAAAATGAAAATGTATATAAGAAAATGAAATTGGAAGAATGGAATAAAAAGAGGAACAGAATAAGAGGATAAAAGAAAAGTACGTAAAATGTTAAGACCAGACGGTAAGAGATAAAATAGATAGAACTTAGATAACAAAGATGAGTGAACAAAAATAAGTATATGAGAAATGCTCATGTCCGACCACTAGAGAATATGTACAGTAACCCCATGTACAATATTCACATAAGCAGATGAAGTAAGCGCACTAAGAAGATACTGCTGACCGACACCGTCGTGTTGAAATTTAGCAGGAAACCGGAGTTAACCGTGCTCGACCAATGATGATGGGTGACCATCCCGTGAGTCTTAATAAGGTAGGTGACGGACCATATGAGTAGAAACTAGACAAAATCTAATCAAAACACTGTATTGTGATTCCTCCTGAAAATGCCCCAATGTAATCATCAAAATTAAGAAATTATAAGAAGAAGATATATGAGATTTATGAATTCAGGAAATGATGGAAAACAAAAGAGAGAGAAGAGAAAGAGAGAAATTAAGAACCAAAGAGGTAGAAAGTGCAGAATTAAAATTAGATCAAAAAGGAAAGAATGAAAGTAATAACAACCCAAGGACTAGGTAAAGGATAAAAAGAAAAAGTAACAATTCAAAAATTACTGGAGGATTGGAAAGAAATATAGATTTGAAGGATATATTACTCCTCTATGCAAACACTGTGGATGAAGGCATAAGAGTGAATGCTGGTATTTAACAGATGGATGCTGGGAATGCGGGACACCATATCGTGTTAGGGTAAACTGCCAGAAAGACAAGTGAATGCACCCGCACCGACAGAAAAATCACGGCCCGCTTTTGGCTGAGGCCGAAGCAGGGGAAAGGAAAGTGATTCGAATTTTCAAAGAGCACAATCAGAGACCGTTGACTAGCTCAATTCAAGTACACCAGCCAGAGCCTACGCAATGAAAACTTAGAAGAATTACCAGTAGGATATGTTAAGTTTGAAACATTAGTTATAAATCCGATAAGAGACGAGGTAGTTACACACAAGTGATTAAAGAATGTTCTATAAAGTTACATGAAAATGCATTCCCAGAAAATTTAATAGAGTTACCATTCCGAGAATTTGACGTAATGTTGGTATTGGATTGGCTAACAAGGCATAAAACAGTGGTCGATTATAAGAAGAAAGAGAGTAACACTTCATACTCCCCACAAGGAGGAAGTGACGGCAATAGGAAAGAGAGCTGATTACCTAAACAATGTAACAGCAACAGTTACAACAAGGCGTTCCATACAAACAGATGTGAGGCACACTTGATAAGCACTATGGAAGCAAAGAAGAATGTGATAAAGATTCAAGAGGTATCAACAATGCGTAATTTTCTCGATGTTTCTTTAGACGAGCTACTCGGATTATCACCTAAGAGAAAAGTAGGATTCACTATAAATGTATATCCGGGAACTGCACCGGTGTCGGTTGCCTCATACCGAATGGTACCAGCGGAACCCAAAGAAATGAAAATGCAATTATAGGAGCTACTCGACAAGGGTCTTATACGGCCAAGTATTTCTTCATGGAGTACGCCAGTACTCTTCATCAAGAAGAAAGATAAATCCTTAAGGTTATATGTGAACTATAAGTAGTTGAATGAGCTTACGATTAAGATAAATATCCATTACCGTCCATCGACGATGTATTCGACCAACTTAAAGGAACCAAGGTCTTTTCAAAAAAAAAAATAGATCACCGACTGGGATATCAGCAGCTACGGATCAAAGGAAAAGACATTCCAAAGACTACATCTAGAACTCGATACGGACGTTATAAGTTCCTTGTAATGCCTTTTGAGCCCACAACTGTGTCAGCAGTATTCATGGATTTAATGAATCATATCTTTCATCCATACTTTGACCAATTTGTAAATGGTGTTCATAGGCGACACCTTCGTTTATTTAAGGAACAAAGAAGAATACGATCGATATTTTTGCATAGTATTGCAAATGTTGCGAGAGATGCAGTTGTACGTCAAACATGACAAATGCGAGTTTTGATTGGAAAAAGTGACATTCTTAGAACACACCATATTAGCATAAGGCATTAAAGTAGGTCTTAAGAAAACAAAAGCCATTTTGGAATGGAAAACTTAAAGACAGTAATAGAAGTAAGAATCTTTTTAGGACTGACTGGGTACTATTAATGTTTTATAAAAGGGTTTTCCATTATTATCATCCCAATGACAAGGTTGTTTCAAAGGAATGCCAAACTCCAATGGACTGATAAATGTTAGAGGAACTTTGAGAAACTAAAGGACAAGTTAACGAATGCTTCAATGCCCATACGGCCCGTGTCCAACAAAGAATTTGTGATATATAATGATACTTCACACATCGGTTAAGGTTATATGCTTATGCAAAAGGATAAAATAGTCGCATAAGTCTTTTGATGATTTAAACCATACGAAAATAATAATAATAATAACCTGGCACACTGTTTGGAATTAGCAGTTATCGTATTGGCTTTTAAGATTTGGAGATATGATTTATATGGAGAAAAGTATTATATTTATACAGACGCAAAAGTTTAAAATATCCGCCAACCCAAGAGGATCCCAATTTATGGTAAGGAAAGTAAACCCAAGTTTTGGAAACAACAGCTAAGTTATAAATTATCATCTAGGAAAAGCTAACGTGGTGGCCGACGCACTTGGTGGAAAATCGATACTAGCCTTAGGCGCTATAAAGATCAGTTTAAGACCAATGTAAGAGGAAGTACTAGTAGTAGAAATGCAAGCATAAACTATGTTTCTTTTCAAGAAATTCATCAAGTGCAAAAGGAAAACGAACAAATACAAAAATGGATCAAGCAAGTGCAAGGAGGAAAGGATATAAAATTCTAAATTTCTAAGAACAGTAGTTTGTATTATGACAATAGAGTAATGATACTAATAATGGGAGACATAAGAAAGAAAATTTTTTCGAAAAGCATATAGTAGTCTCTACGCAATGCATCCAGGAGTTACAAATGTATCAATATCTAAAGAAGTTTTAATGGTAGTCTGGAATGAAGAGAGATATTGTTGAGTTTATGACCAAATGTTTAATATGTCAACAAGCAAAAGCGAAATATCAAATACTATCAGGACTGTTACAACTAAATCCCACTCTAGTATGGAAATGGGAACATATCACTATGGATTTCGTCATAGAACTACCAATGACACGAGGCCGGCATGACGTTGTTCGGATAATCGTTGACTGCCTAACTAAGTTAGCTCATTTTCTACTTTTACAAATGGATTATTCAATAGATAAATTGGTGGAAATGTACGCCAAGGAAATTATACGATTACACAGGATTCCAACGTCTATCATTTTAGGCAGAGGCCACAATTCACCATGAATTTATGGAAGAAGTCACAAACAGCTTCTGAAACCCAAACAAATTATAGCACTGCCTTTCACCCGTAAACAGATGGACGATTTGAAAGAGTAATCCAAATTTTGGGAGGACATATTAAGAGCATGTGTTATAGAATTTAAGGGTGGCTGGAATAGGTATTTGAGTTTAATTGAATATGCATATAACAACGACTATTAATTCAGCATACGATGACGCCCTATAAAGAATTATACGAAAGAAAACATGGAACACCAGAGTGTTGGACGGAATTAAGTAAAGACAAGATAAAATCATATGCGGGTAGGTAGGAGCAAAATCATATGTGGACTCGAAACGAAGGGACATAGAACTCTAAGTGGAAGACAAGGTTTTTCTTAAGACTTTCCCATGAAAGAAGTATTAAGATTTAAGCAGAAAAGTAAGTTAAGCCTTAGGCTTATTGGACTATACAAGATCATCGAACGCATAGCTCAATAGCCTATCAGTTAACTCTATTATCAGAACTGAACAAAATACATAATGTTTTTCATGTTTCAATGATAAGGCAATATCGTTTGAACTTCACACACGATATAAAGACACAAAACATCAGAGTCCAATCTGACCTAAATTATGAAGAACCAATAGAAATTTTAGCATGAAAAGTCAAAGGATTAAGAAATAAGAGAATTCCTCCAGTTAAAGTGCGGTGAAGGAACCATAGAATGGAAGAGATAATTTGGGAAAAGCAAAGGAATAATGAGGATGGAAGCCTAAATTTTATACCCGATCGGCTTCGGGACGAAGCCTAAATCTTAGAGGGGAAAAAATGTCATGACCCAATTTTGTACATATGTACAGTACATCCATGTACAGTACATCCGTATACAGTAAGAGGAGCCATCCCGAGTAACCAAAAAAGAACACGAAGTGAAAGGAAGCTCTATAAGACAAAAAGGACCTAACTGAAAAGAATGTAAAGTTTTGTGGAGGTGGCCGTAATTAACAAAAGTTGTTCTGGAAGGTCTTAATAGTGCCCATAACACACTCTAAGGATGAAAAGTAGAGAAAAATCGGGTCGAAACGGAACACCACGATTTTTTCCAAAAACGCACAGTTTGAGAGATACAGTGGATTCTCGACCAAGGGTATTTTCGTCATTCTTGTGATAATAATTTATACACTGGAAAACAAGACACATAAAGGTATCCGAAGTAAATGAAAGGACTCCGCAGTGATCGATGTTGAAAAACGAACCTAAGTGGAGACCCGAATCACGTAAGGACCTAAAGGGAATTTTTATAAAAGTCAAGGGCATGAGCGTAATTTTTATAAATTAGTTCAAAATCAAGAATGAAGGTCGAAAATGGAAAATAGAGGTTGAAAGGAGGAGAACGGTACATTTTACGCGTCGTAAAACCACCCGGTTAAGAAGAAAAGGCAAAACCTTCAATTGAAGGGTATTTTAGTCTTTTCACTTCCACCCATTTTCTAGAAAAGGACACATGGCATAGTAATTTTCTAGAAAAGGACACATGGCTAAATCTTGTTTAAAAACACTTTTGGGTTGGATTAATCTTAACCCTCCAAAATGAAATTAATTAAATAAATAGAAAATGGAAAAATATAAAAAGGGAGAGAAGGATGATTAAAGAACTAAGAACACATATTTTTCTCTCCATTTTAAGAGGTATGGCCGAATTCTCTCCACCAAAAAAGGGAAGGAATTTTTCAAGTGGTCAAATGGATTTTTGGAAGGAAAGCTTAATTTTAAGGTAAGGATTCCAATTCTAGCTTTAGTTTATTCATTTGATTGATAGTTTTCAAGTTATCAATGAAAGAAAAGTTGGGAAGATTATGGGAAAGTTAAGAAAGTGAAGAAAAATTAGATTAAATGATTCATACATGTAAAATTGATGAATTAATGGTGATTAGTAGCCTTAGATAGCAAGAATCAAGGCTTGAACATATGGTTTTTATAATGTTCTTATTATGGAAGTTATGAAAATTATAGGAAATCAAAGGAATAAAGAAGAAGAAGGGAAGAAAGAATAGGACAAGCAAGGAACAAAGCAAATAAACAAGGTTTGGTACTTAAATCATTGCCTTTTCAATTAATTCACATATTTTGCATTATGGGACTTTTGAAATGGTTTTGAAATAATGTTATTATGTTTGGTAAATATGTGGAAAAGTGCTCTTGAACCATTTGTAATCAATTGATTGTTAAAATAATGGAAACAAAACAAACTAGCTAAACTTTGCTCAATTATCCATAAACTTTGATGAACTTTTAATCACCCCTTTGGTTTGATTTTTGAAAGAGGGACTCTTAGTCCTTCAATGGTATCACAAAAGGAGTCTAAAAATCAATTTTACAAGAAAAAAATGAATTTCCCTCATCTTTTGAAAATTGGGCCGAATGGTCCCTTTTGGGCACCATCCTGAAGCTTTCATTTTGGGCAGTCCGTTGAAGGGGCAAACGAAAGAATTTTTCGACGAAATTTTACATGCATTTATTTAACTTATGAAAGTGTTTTCTTGAAAACATTCATCCAAAAATAAGGTTGTTTACTTGGTCAAAACGGTTGTCAAAGTTGACTGATTTTCAGCAGTAAAAACAGATTTTACTATTTAGTTGTCGCGCGCCATTGCGTTGCCGATTTTACGCACCGTGCTACTATTCATTTGGTCATTTTTCTAAATGTGTTAAAACTTGAATATTATGATATAGATTGATGTTATATCATTTAAAATGACATGAAAGGGGTTTGGAATAATCAGAAAGGCATCATAAGAAGTTATCCTAGTAATATATGCATTATGGAAAAATCATGACCTATTGAATATCATGACTAAAGTAATTTAATAAATTATTTATGCTCTACTTGGTATATCAGAACCCTTGAGATAAGGGTATGATGCATCATACTATTGCTGCAGTACTGCTTATGACATGATATGATATTCTGGCTGAAGGCCAATGATTACAATGACATGATCAATGATGCAATGATAATGGCCATTGGCACATGTGCAAGAATTATGATGAAAGATAATGAAATATGATCATGACGAGATATGTTTATCATGACCCTTCCTTATCCGTTGATGTTATGTTAAACCAGTAGAGCAACCAAAATGATAAAAGCAAGAAAAATGATTTAATTTCAAATTATTCAGTCAAGTTTTTTTTACCTTCTGTGTTTTGTATTTATTCCTTTCAAATGTTTAAAGTATATAAATGTATGTTCAAATCATTCTTTCATTTTATTTCAATGATTTAAGTACCCACTAAGTAATTTCTTTGCGAGTTTAGTTTCCCTTTAAACTCGTAGGTTAAACGAGGAGATGAGATTGCAGCATGTCCTGCGCAGCTGGCCTTGACTACTACTTTGGGTAGGAGTTTGGATATGATTGATTGTAGCAATATGGCATGTACATAAGCTTGTATGATCTAGCAAATAAATGTATTATACTGAAAAGCTAGAACACGTACAATGCTAGTAATCTAATAAATCTTATTTGGATTTAGCACTTATGTATGCAAGTATAGAAGTGTAAAGTTTTAGTGCAGGATTTGGTGAAGGATGTAAGGGTGATGAATATAGAAGTGTTTGAGGAGTGTTGCGATTGTTTGATTAAGATCAAAATTATTTTCAAAAATCAAGGAAAATCAGTTTTGGCGACACTTGGGACCTCCATTTTTAGGGGAGGTTATGGCAAAATTTTTTTTTAAAATCTGCACTTAAAATTTGCTAAGTAAAATGTTAAGACACAACCACCATGAGATAACAGTCCATCTTGGTCTATAAATGTAGGCTAAGATGGGGTGTTACAATGTTGATGATTGTTGCATTGGTAAATGCTTTGTGTTTATTGCTAATCCATGCTAATTGCTCTATCTTGATAATCCTTTTACCTCACTTTCTTCTACCGTTTATCATATATTTATAGGCAGATAATGGTTTTTTTACCCTAAACCTAATATGCTAATCCATCCTTTAAACAAATTCTAGCTTGATTAGAAAATTAAATTGCTGACCAAATTGCTTTAGAAATAGGGTCATGTTGATTTGTCAAGTCTAAATCGACATGAAGCCAGCTCATGTCAATTTGGGTGTACCAAATTGACATGAGCCTTGGCTCATCTTGATTTGGGAAATTTAAGGCCACTTTAATTTTGATTCTTAATAAATAATAGCATGGGAGATGGCTATTGGATGTGTTTAAATGAAGATATAGTAGATATAAATTGATGGCATTATCAAATAAAGCTCACTGGACATATTTGGACAAAACCACAATAAGTATGAACTTCATGATATTAATAAATGGGACTTGTTATGATTTTAAAGAATTTAGAAAACAACACCTGTGTTGAAGGCTCCACAAATTATACATTGATCCAAGCTACTGCTTGCACCAATTTGGAATTCTGGCTAAGCAAAATAAAGACGGTGGTTATTGCCATTGGTGTGTTGTGTTGATGATTATTGCTTTGTTAATTTCTTTGTGTTTATTGCTAATCCATGCTAATTGCTCTATCTTGATAATCCTTAATTGTTGGCCCCCTTTCCTCTGCCTTTTATCATATATTTATTGGTAGATAATGGTTTTTTACCTTAAACCTAATATGCTAATCCGTGCTTAAAGGAATTCTTGCTTGATTAGGAAATTCAATTGTCGGCAAAATTACTTTAGAATTAGGGTTATATTGATTTGGTACATCTAAATTGACATGGTGCCAGCTCATGACAATTTGGGTGTGCCAAATCAACATGAGCCTTGGCTCATGTTGACTTGGACCCTCCAAGTTGACATGAGCATTGGCTCATGTCACCCTGGACCCATCCCGACTCAAACAAGTTTAAGATTTTAAATTTTTGGACTGAACAAATTCAATTTAGGATAATTTGGGCTTTTATAAGTTTAATAAATTTAATTTGGACCTTTTGAAACTGGACTGGCCTATTTAAAGACGTAAACTAAGTTTAAGCTTTTTAAAATCAGACCAAAATTAGTTTGGCTCTCTTTAATTAGGATCGTTCTAGCTTAGGACAAAAATTAAGGGTCCACTGTTTGTCTCCTACTTGAATGATCTTAAATTCATTCAGAGAGTGAAAAGCAACATGATTTTTGAATTGAATTTGGGCAAACATGGGCTTAGGACCAGAGAATGTTTTGGGTTCTGGACCCAAATTGAGTTCTGGACTAAAAAAATAGTTTGGGTTTTGGACCCAAGTCGGTTTGGGTTCTAGAACCAGATTAAGTTTTGGAATTCAAAATGGTTTGGGTTCTAGACCCGAGTTGGTTTGGGTTCTAGACTAGGTTTGGTTTAGTTTTTGGACTCGGATTGAGTTCTGAACTCGAAAATAATTTGAGTTCTAGAGCCGAGTTAATTTGGATTCTGGACCAAATTTGAGTTCTGAACACAAAAATAATTTGGGTTATGGACTCGAGATGGTTTGGGTTCTAGACCCAGTTTGAGTTTTGGACTAAAAAATAATTCGGGTTCTAGAAACGAGTTAGTTTGGGTTCAAACCCGGTTTGAGTTCTGGACTCAAAAATAATTTGGTTTTTGGACTCGAGATGGTTTGGATTTTGGACCCAATTTGAGTTCTGGAATTGAAAATAATTTGGATTCTATACCTAAGATGGTTTGGGTTTTTGACCGGATTTGAGTTGTAGACTCAAAAATGATTTGGATTCTGGACCCAGATCGAGCTTTGGACTAAAACATAGTTTAGGTTATGGTACCAAAGTTGGTTTAGGTTTTGGACCTAAATTGAGTTCTAGACTAGAAAATGGTTTGGGTTCTAGACCCAGTTTGAGTTCTATATTTAAAAAATAATTTGGGCCCGAATTATCTGCAAAAACTAATTTCAATGGTCAGTTTTGCAAAAAAATTGGCTATTTTTATTGTACCTATGTACTCTTGCCCCCTACGTGGAAAAAATATTTGTAAGTACAAAAATTAATTTTAAGATACAGAATAATAACCACAAAAATATCAATATGCTATCATGATAGGTGATGTGTGTGAATTATTGACAAGAAAATCAAGCCTTGAATTATTGATTTGTGAGAGAAACTAATAATGCAAAGCAAACTTTGACTTATGAATTATTGAAACTTATGAATTACTGTTATCATATGATCATGATATTACATGAATAATTATTTGTGCTGATGGACGAAGCTGACTCCTTTTTCTCTTTTCTTTTCTTTTTTTACTTTCACTTCATCATTTTCTTTTCTTTTATTTTACTTTATACTTTTTTTTGTTACTTACGGATAAGAGCATTTTTGTACTTGTTTTTAGTAGGATTTTTATGTGTTTTTAGATAATGTTCCATTTGATTTTTGTTTAAAGTTTGTTTTAAGTGTTTGTATTAGGTTAAAGTGCAAAAACTCACTTGGATGATCAAAATAATGAAGAAAGAGCATGAATCAAGCAAGACATGGCCAATCCAAATCAAGCTTGGAGTGTCCCTCAAGAGAATTGCATGGCAGTAGCTGACACGGCTAGGAGACACGGCCAAGCCACTGGCCGTGTCTCACCTAAGGAGTAAACCCAAAGAAACCAAAGAAAGATAGGAAATTTGGCAGAAGCTGACACTGGCAGGTGACACGCCCAAGCCAGTGGCCGTGTCATATAACACGGCCACAAGCTTGGCCGTGTCCCATCATAAGCCAAAGACCAAGCAAAGAGTGAAGGAAAAGAAGCAGGAGCTAACACCATCACATGACACGGCCAAGCCACTGGCCGTGTCACATGACACAGCCAGGAGCCTGGCCGTGTCACCCCTTGGAAACAAAGAAAAGAATTAAACAAGTTGGCAAGCACCCCATGAGACCAAAAAGAAAAGAAAGAAAGGAAGAGAGGCAGTGATGGACACGGCCAGCTAGCTTGGCCGTGTCCCAAAGAAAAATGAGAGACACGGCCAAGCCACTCATGGCTTGGCCGTGTCACCTATGAAACCTTGACTTCTCTTGCACGAGGTGTGGACAAAGTGGGGAACAAGGGTCTTGTTTTTGCCAAAAGTAATATTAAACAAAGAGAATGTGGGGAGCAAGGGAGAGTGGTGTGAGTTGGAAGGTATGGGTTTGATGCTTTGAATGATTTAAAAAAGAGAAGAAGAGGGAGATGAAGGGAGATTATTTTTTTGGGAGGAGACAGAGAACAGCAGATTTTGAGAGGAGGAGGCTTGGGCATACTCATTTTGGGCAATGAGAGAGTGACATTCTCCTTGACTCTTCATCTTCATCCTCCATTTCTATCCTCTCCACCATCTCCATCTTCCATTGGCAAGCTCTTGAAGGTTGAAGAAGCTTCATTGAAAGGGTTGGTGACTTGAGAAAGCTCCATTCCATTTTGCACAGGGGAATCAACCATTGAAGAGGGCTTGAGCTCTTCATCATACACCCAAGTGGAGCTAGGAGGAAGACTAGTAATCCTACTCTTGGCATCTTCACAAGGGATTTTTCTATTGTCTCTTTCAATTTATTTTAATGTTGTTATTGTTGTTGTTGTTGTATTAAGAGAATTGAACATGAACTAACTCATTCTCTATCTAGATATTGATGAACCCTAGCTTATTTGTATGGATTGAATAATTTTATTTGATGGAGTTGTTTTATTCTTATGATGCTTAATGATTTATTTCCAATTGATAATAGCATGTTTATTGATTGGTTGCAATTTTCATATTATTGACTTGAGAAAGCTTGATATGAATTGAATACTCATGAGGGTTGAGGATTGATTGGAGTGCTAGAGATAGACTTACAAGATCCTTTGGTTTATAGTTCCTTATTCTTAATGCAAGATCTATTTAATTGTGTTTGAGAAGAGATTCCGGCACTCTACTTAGTGATTAGGGATTAATTCGCTCGAGAGAGGTTTTAGTCTAAGTTAGAGGAATGCCAATTCAACTCTATTATGTGATTTACTTGAATTGATTTTCATAAATATAATTGTGGCTAGGGGGATTCAATATCTGGATAGTATTATTACCATCAATCCTTTTTGCACAATATTTAATTTCCCTTTACTTTCAGTTATTTAAGTTAATTGTCTTTAATTATAGAACATCACAAAACTATAGATTTGTTAAACAACAGTTAAGATTTGCACTAGTACTTGACCTTGTCCTCAGTGGAATGATAACTCACTCACTACTTTATTACTTGGGTGACCCGTGCACTTGCGGTATTGCAACAGCATAGCTCGCGCGCACCAAGTTTTTGGACCCGTTGCCGGGGACAACGGTTTTAATATTAGTAATATAATCAAGACTGTTGATTTAGTTTTATTTTCATTTGAATCAAGGCTGTTTGTTTGTTTTCTCTGAATTGTTTGTTTGTTTTCTTTGAATTTGTTTGTTTCTTGTGTTTGAAATTGTTTTTAATTTAATTGTTTGTTTGTTTGTTGTTTTTTTTTCTTTACATTGTTAAGTATTTTTTGTAAAGATGCAGTTTTCACAGTACGGGGGAGTTTATGATAGGGACTATAATTCTGACATGGTATGTGCAGCATGTGGCAATGCAGGACATAGTGCCAATACATGTTCATTTGGTTTCGATCGATACCAAGAATGGCAAGAGGAAGAATATGACTACCAAAGTTTCCAGCAAATGGGCGGTAATGACCCATATTCCAAATCCTATAATCCAAGCTGGGAAAGCCACCCAAATTTTTCTTAGGAAAATCAGCAGTACATTCCACCTCAATAATTTTTTCAGCCTTACCAAGGAAGTTCTTACTTTCAAGAATAATTTTCAAACCAAGACCACCTTAAGGAACCCACATTGGAGGATAAGTTAAATGCCTATATTCAACAACACACGCTGAATCAAGATCACCTTAAGGAACCCACTTTGGAGGAAAGATTGAATGCCTTCATTCAAAATAGCCCGCAAAATGTAGATCAACCTAAGAAACTCACATTGGATGAAAGATTGAATGCCTTCATTCAAAATAGCGAGCAACATCTAGCTCAATGCAAGTAATCCATAGTGGAAGATGATTTAAATGCTTACCTTCAACTTAGCACACAAAATTAGGAAGGGAGCAATGAGATGTTTGAGTCTTTGGAAGAATCAGTGAAGAGGGTGGAAACTAAAGTTGGGCAGCTGGCACATCAACTCTAAGCACACCAAAAGGAGGAATTTCCTAGCCAATTGGAGCAAATTGAGGTAATCACAAATTTGAGGAATGAACAGGTAATATATAATAATTTTTGTGATTTCTTTGATGCAGTTACTAATCAAGAAGCAAGTGGCAAGGAGATCCAACCCAACATAGAGGAGCTGAGTCAATCAAAGGAGGAGGAGAATTTGGAAACATCAACTTGGATAGAATTGCATGAACCTCCAAATCCTTTTATGCCACCAATTTCATTCCCATGTAGGCTGGAGGAAGAGAAACAAGCATATTCTTAAACTCTATGACATGCCCTATAGTGAAGATAGTGTAGATAAGCTTGAGGTAGCCATGACCTTAAAAGTAGAGCCTAATATTTCCAATTTAGAAATTGAGGAGAGCAAATTAATATTAAATGATGAGGTTGTTGAGAGGAAACTTCAAATTGCTAAAGAGGATGAGAAAGAGATTCAACCAAACTTGGTTGAACTTCAAAAGACCGCAAAAATTTTGAAATATTTTTTGGTTGGGGAGAACAATATGCAACCAATGATCATCCCTCCCACTTTCGGGAGTGAGAAAGAACAAAAAATGAATATAACCATGTTGCATATTGAAGAATATTTTTACCAAGTTCCTATAGCATTGGAAGATCACCCCAAGATAGCCTTCATGAGTTCTCATTGGCCATTTGCTCATCCAAGGATACTACCTAGGCTTTCCAATACATTGGGTACATTTTGAAGTTGCATGCTGTCCATCCTCTCAATCATGGGCTACAATTGCATTATGGGAGGAAGGAGCCCTACATATCGCATATGGGAACGATGGAAATCAGGTTTCATCTGAACTCTCTATTAGTTTATGCATGCTCACATTGTGAATTTTGAAGTGTGGGGTGCATTTTGTATTTTTACTTTTAAGTTATTTTTGTTTAGGTTTAGTTAATTTGTTTCTTTGAATAAATGAATTTTGGAAAGTTCAATTGTTATAAACATTGTTGATAGATGACTTTTGAATTTTTGAAGCATGAATTTGAGAATTGAGTAGAATTGGTGCTTATGGTCAATTTTGTTGGTTTTTCCTTGCATTACCATTAACCTAGTGAGAAATCGAGCCATCAACTTATTATTCTTGCTGTGGGTGAACATCTTTGATTGATGACTTGCTAGAACTTGCTTTTACATGCATTTTAAGATTACATAAAAATTTCAATTTAGCATCAAGATGATTAAGGCAATTAGGTGAACCCACATTGGCTTAAAAAGACCAACCCTATTTTTTTACCTTAGTTAGCCAATTTTGAGCCTATTCCATTTATCCTTTCTTTCTTTTTCGCAACACTACTAACTTTGAATCATGCTATTTTGTCTCTCACCCTTTCATTAGGTCAAGAGCATTTTAAGAGCGTTTATGACCGAGTATTGTGTTGAATTAAGTGTGAGGTTAAATTTAGTAGGTTTAAGATTGCAAAGCAAAATAAAAAAAAAAGAAGAAATATAAAAAAATAAAAAAATCAAATAAAAAGAAGAAAAAAAATAATAATAATTGTTGTTCTTGTTGAAAGGGTTGGAATATGTTTGGAATAATCATTGCAAGATGTAATAAGTGAGTTCCCTTGAAAAGGTTCTTTAATGTCAAGGGGTAGATAAGATGAAGGTGTTTTGGGATCATTAGGTTATACATATGATCGGTTACTTCATTCTTGAAGTGCTCTTGAACTTAATGATTAAGCTCACATTTCCTAAATTTCATGCCTTTACCTTAGCCCCATTATAACCCAAATAAAAGACCTTTTGATTGATGCTTGATTGTAATTTGGTAGTGAAGATTTGATCGATAAGCAAGCCTATGGCAATAATCTTTCATTGATTGTTATGAGTGTAAACACCGCCTTGATCAAACATTTTCTAAGAGTTGGTGAGGGAGTGACAAGCATAGGTTATGCTTGGAAAGCCACTTAATTGCATTGGTATCGATTTTGTTCGATTTGATATTGATTATGGATTTAGGGATAGGGAAGTCTTGAAACAATTTTTATAACTCTTTAACTTTAAAAATTTATCGTGTTTAGTTTGTTTTGATTTTAACCTTGCTTGGGGACAAGCAAGGAATTAAGTGTGGGGTATTTGATAAGAGCATTTTTGTACTTGTTTTTAGTATGATTTTTATTTGTTTTTAGTTAATTTTTCATTTAATTTTTGTTTAAAGATTGTTTAAAGTGTTTGTTTTAGGTTAAAGTGCAAAAACTCCCTTGGATGATCAAAACAATGAAGAAAGAGCATGAATCAAGCAAGACATGGCCAAGCCAAATCAAGCTTGGCTGTGTCCCTCAAGAGAATTGCATGGCAGTAGCTGACACGGCCTGGAGACACGGCCAAGCCACTGGCTGTGTCTCACCTAAGGAGTAAACCCAAAGAAACTAAAGAAAGAAAGGAAAATTTGTTAGAAGCTGACACTGGCAGGTGACACGCCTTCGCCGTGTCCCATCATAAGCCAAAGACTAAGCAAAGAGTGAAAGAAAAGAAGCAAGAGCTAACACCATCACATGACATGACTAAGCCACTAGCCGTGTCACATGACATAGCCAGGAGCTTGGCCGTGTCACCCCTTGGAAACAAAGAAAAGAATTAAACAAGTTGGCAAGTAGAGGAGGACACACTCAAGAGACACGGCCAAGCCACTGGCCGTGTCACATGACACGGCCAGGAGCTTGGCCGTGTCACCCCATGAGACCAAAAAGAAAAGAAAGAAAGGAAGAGAGGCAGTGATCGACACGGCTAGCTAGCTTGGCCGTGTCCTAAAGAAAAATGAGAGACACAGCCAAGCCACTCATGGCTCGGCTGTGTCACCTATGAAACCTTAACTTCTCTTGCACGAGGTGTGGACAAAGTGGGGAACAAGGGTCTTGTTTTTGCCAAAAGTAATATTAAATAAAGAGAATGTGGGGAACAAGGGAGAGTGGCTTGTGTTGGAAGGTATGGGTTTGATGCTTTGAATGATTTAAAAAGAGAATAAGAGGGAGATGAAGGGAGACGGTTTTTTTGGGAGGAGACAGAGAACAGCAGATTTGGAGAGGAGGAGGCTTGGGCATACACATTTTGGGCAAAGAGAGAGTGACACTCTCCTTGACTCTTCATCTTCATCCTCCATTTCTATCCTCTCCACATCTCCATCTTCCATTGGCAAGCTCTTGAAGGTTAAAGAAGCTTCATTGAAAGGGTTGGTAACTTGAGAAAGCTCCATTCCATTTTGCACAGGGGAATCAACCATAGAAGAGGGCTTGAGCTCTTCATCATACACCCAAGTGGAGCTAGGAGGAAGACTAGTAATCCTACTCTTGGCATCTTCACAAGGGGTTTTTCTATTATCTCTTTCAATTTATTTTAATGTTGTTGTTGTTGTTGTTGTTGTATTAAGAGAATTGAACATGAACTAACTCATTCTCTATCTAGATATTGATGAACCCTAGCTTATTTGTATGGATAGAATAATTTTATTTGATGGAGTTGTTTTATTCTTATGATCCTTAATGATTTATTTCCAATTGATAATAGCATGCTTATTGATTGGTTGCAATTTTCATATTATTGACTTGAGAAAGCTTGATATGAATTGAATACTCATGAGGGTTGAGGATTGATTGGAGTGCTAGAGATAGACTTACAAGATCCTTTGGTTTATAGTTCCTTATTCTTAATGCAAGATCTATTTAATTGTGTTTGAGAAGAGATTTTGGCACTCTACTTAGTGATTAGGGATTAATTGACTCGAGAGAGGTTTTAGTCTAAGTTAGAGGAATGCCAATTCAAATCTATTATGTGATTTAATTGAATTGATTTTCATAAATATAATTATGGCTAGGGGGATTCAATATCTGGATAGTATTATTACCATCAATCCTTTTTGCACAACATTTAATTTCCCTTTACTTTCATTTATTTAAGTTAATTGTCTTTAATTATAGAACATCACAAAACTATTGATTTGCTAAACAACAGTTAAGATTTGCACTAGTACTTGACCTTGTGCACTCGCTACTTTATTACTTGGGCGACCTGTGCACTCGTAATATTGCAACAGCATAGCTCGCGTGCACCACTTACCTTTAGCTTTTCCTATATAAGCAGATGTTCCCTTTGCAATTTTCATTTTCAGTAGCAAAATTTCTCTCATCTTTAAACACTAAATTCTTGAAAGCCTCACTACTTTTTGTAAATGGTTGCCAATCAACATTCCTTGAGGTTTGAGACATGTCCAAATAATGAACTGCTTACTTACCTTTATTCCAGCGGGGATGAGCAAATTCCACTATTACCAAGTATGCATCTTCACCGTAGTTCCAAAGAAAGAACCCAGGTAAACATTATTTTGCTGCAATTTAATTACTTCTTGATACAAAATTCATTAGTATAATTTAATGATAAATATTTTCTTGCTAAAATATGCATCAAAATTTGTGTAGCAAAATCTATAAAATTTGATAAATATTATTGTGCGAAAATATGCGCGAAAATTTTATGTAGCAAAATTTATAAAAATTGATACATATTATTGTGCGAAAATATGCATGAAACTTTATGTAGCAAAATTTATTGTGCATGAAAATTTATGAAGCAAAATTTATAAAAATTGGTAAATAATATTGTGCGAAAATATGCACAAAAATTTATGTAGCAAAATTGGTAAAAGAAAAGGGGGTACGAATGTAATTTTATAAAAGTACAAAAAGAAATATGTATATATACCTTATTTTGACATACCTTTGTTTTGATAGTATGATGGTTGTGAAATTAAGGGAGGAGGAGACATTCACAAAGCCCGCAAACGGTATGATCGGGCCCCACCTACAGTAAAAGAATGGTCCGAGAAAGTGGCTTTGAAGACTTTATTTTGCAATTACCATCCCGGGGATACCAGCAGAGCAATGGATGGACACTACCCATATCTTCCACTTTCCCATTGGAGAGATGATGATTGGTCCAGTTGACTTTGCTGCCATAACAGGACTCCAATGTCATGGGACCCTTGTCCCTTTAACCAACAATATTTTAATTGAGGAAGAAGTTTGACAGTTGATCAGTGTTTGACCCCGCTTTAGAGGGCCATACAAAATTAAATACAAGCCCATCCGAGAGTACCAGATAAAGTATACTCGACCCATGCAAGATGAGAGGGCTAAAGAATATACCTGGGGGTTCCTATTATATCTGCTAGGGGCAAGCATATTGGATAGAACTGAGTCTGCCATCCACTTGTCGATACTAAATGCCCTATCTCTCTTAGACCGTTCACCTTATTATGCATTGGGAGAAGTTGGCCTCACTTCCCTTTGTCACGACTTTGATGCAATTTGTAGGAATAAAAGATCCTTCACTAGTTTTATGGCCATTGCCGAGGTATCAATTTCCTCATAACTATTGATTTAAATAATGCATATGTATAGACTTGATTTCCTTTTTCACGTACAGGTTTGGTCATATAAGCACAACTTGGTGAGAGTTCCCAACATTATGAGGCTGCATGTCTGGTATCCAAGGCTAAGCTTTTAGCTATCGGGTAGCAGAGAAGTACCTGGAAGCCACCATGTACATACTCAATGCTGCCATATGAGTCGCCTAACCTAGAACAAAGTAAGAGAAATGTTAATATTAATATCAAAACTTATGAGCAAAATAACTTACCTGTTTGGTTTTCTGTAGGTGGACATAGCTTGGTGGAGAGATGAAGAGAGAAACAATTGGACGACATGTATGACTGATGCACTGCCCGTACAAGAGTCTCATCAAATCATTGCCAGCCCAGTTTCTTATGGCTAGTTCCTCAGTGTAAGGGTACATAACTAGTTTGTCGGTCCTAACCAGTGAAGGGTACTAACTGATATCCCATCATTTCTGCTGAACACCATATCTATGCCAGAACCTTATTGGATTCATGCTCGCAAAGGTATTGATATCATGGCCTTTTTGCTTTCACTGGATGTGCCATACATCCAATTCATTCCAGATCTTCTGCTAATAATTGATGTTTCTCATGCTGGTGTTCGGGGGCTTCTCGAAGGAGAAGAAATGAAAGAAATAGAAGTGGAGGATGAGGAAGAAGAAGAATACGAAAAAGAAGATGTGGATGAGGAAGAGGAGAGTGAGCCTTCTTCCTATTTGCCCAACAACTCTAGGGCTGGCTCTTCTCAGGTAAATACTAAATATTTTTCCATTACAACTATTTCTTCTCAATTTACTCTGGCTATCTTCATGATTATTGCAGGCTATTGGCTCTCCTAGTCATGGAACTGTATGCAACTCTGATATAATAGCAATTCTCTCTGTTTGCTCCTTCTTCATATCGAAATTGCCATTTTATCCTCAGGGCTTCGATCTGAGTTACTTGGTCGGTTTCCCTATTCCATAAATGATATGCACTGTATGCATGCATGAAAAATGTATGGACTTACCTTTTCCTTGTCTGGCTCACAATGGATGCTTGAGGAATAGAATAGAAAGTTGCAAGAGGAATTAACTACCAGTCATAAATATGCTACTCATTTTGAAGGATTATACCATCATGAGGTAAAAAACTTTTGGGACTTCTGGTTTCAAGGCATGAGGGATCTGAATGCTTCTTCATCAAGGGTGCCCCAGACTGATGGCTGTGAAGTGCCTCCTCCTTTCCTAGGCAATGATGTAACACCCTTATACCATATATATATATAATACATGCACCCAATATATGTAAAATACGTATATAAAGTATAATAATGTCACAACCTGGTTTAATAAAAATTTTCACTTTTCTAATTTAAAACCCAAACACATTAAAATGTGTATTTAAATAGTAAATAAACATTCTTTACTATTTATAGTTGTTCAAAATAAGGATTTTATATAAAAATCTCTGGAAAAAATTTGCCAGAGTTTTGCATGTAAATTAGACGTCCCAAAAATTTAACAATTACACAACCTGCAAAAACACACTCCCAATAAACAATAAATCACATCTTTCACTCTAACATCTCAATTTCTCCATATTTCCTCAAAGCATTTAAATATAAACATATATATATATCAAAACATACATATAAAGTCCCAAATTACACCATTTATTCAAAATACTCTTTATAATTTACAAAATACTCAAAACATAACCAAAATATACATAATAACAAAAGGTACTATAATATAAAATATATACATGTTGGTAAAAGGCTCTAATCGTGATGCAACAAAATCCCCCAAAATAGCCTCAAGTCTACGCCCTACCAAGACTAGCAGAACTCTCTAGATCTACCTGATCACCTGTAACACCCCTACTGTAATATCCCCATGTAAGCCCTAGAAGTCTTGGTTTTGTTGTTGTTATATATTGGATTGAATGTATATGTTATGTGATAAGAAAAGAAATTGGTAAGAGAATGCTTATGTATATGTATTTGAGAAAGAAAGAGGGTTTAGAGACAAGTTTATATGTTGTTTATATGATGATATAACTAACATAAACATAAGTCAAATAGAGAGTCAATGCAAGAGGATATTTATTTGAGATTTGTGAAATTACTTAAATGGGCACATATGAGACAAAAGGTTAATTAAATGGATGAAGGGCATTTAAGTAATTGTTTTGTCAAATTGTGTGGTGGAGATTTAAAGAAGGAAAAGTGTTTGACTTGTGTTTATTTGCTTTTCTTCTCATTATTGGGTGCCGGCCATTGAAGAAAAGATAGAGCAAGAGAGGTGTTCTTGAAGCTAGAATCAAATTGAAGAAGGAATCAAGGGATTTGGTTAGAGATTTGTGGAATTTCTTCATTTAAGGTAAGTACTCTCTTGTTTTCCTTTGTTAATTTTGAAGTTGTGTCTAAGGTGAATTGTGATTTGTTGATGTGATGATTTGGTGTGTTTGATATGTGTTTACAAGTGTTAAAATTGATTGTAAGTTAAAAGATTGAATTGGTGTTGGTTTGGTTGTGAAGATTGTAAGTTTAAGTGGAAGAAGTTGGTTTTAGGGTTTGGGATTTGGTGAATGATTTAATGTATGGTTAATGTGAATATTGTGTTCAATATGCAAAATAAGTGTTAATAATTTTTATTACATCTATTTGAATGAGTTTATGTTGTGCATAATGGGTTAAAATGCATTTAGAAGAGGGTTGGCCACATTTAAGGTTTTGTTCATGAGTGACACGGCCAAAAGCAAGGAGAGACACGGCCAAGCCAAGAAAATTTGGGCGTGTTGGATTGATTTTTGAGAGACACGGCCGTGTCCCCTAGCTGTGTTAGCTACTGTGATTTTTGGTTGAGTGACACGGCCACAAGCTTGGCCTTGTCCTATGCCCGTGTTTGCTACTGGAATTTGTGGTTGAGAGACACGGCCACAAGCTTGGCCGTGTCCCTCAAGTGTGCTGCCTGTGTCCCTCAAATGTGTTAGTTAATGCTTTTATTCTTTGTTCTTCTTGCATTGTTTTGGTCCTTCAAAGGTAAGTTGGTACCTAAACCTAAACCTCAACACTTTAAACACACTTAAATCAATGAATGACATAAACAAATGTATGTGTAAGATCCTAAAGCTATGAACAATGGTATGTTATATGCATAATATGAATTGAGACATAAAGAAATGTGAATGATATGATTGAAGCATGCCTTGATGATATGATTGAATAATAATATGTGTGTTTAGGTAGTGCAATTGATGTTGTATACTATGATGAAATGAAATGTGAAAGATATAATGTTATGAAGAATTGTTTTATTGTAATGTGAGATGATTAAAGCATTGTTGTCTAATTTGCTTATGAGAATGAAATGAATTGAGAAAGTAATGTTAAAGATTGTTGAACGGACCTATCCGTCTCCTGCGGAACCATGCGGACCTAGTGAGTTGGGCAACGGATCTTGGACTACCGACCTGGGTGAGGAAAGGTTCGATACAATCAGTGTTATACGTACCTATTTGCCTCCTGCAGAACCATGCGGACCCATTGGGATGGGCAACCGAACTTGGACTACCGACCTGGTTGGGAAAAAGGTTCGTTACTGATAGTTTTATACGTGCCTATCTGCCTCCTGCGGACCCTTGGGATTAGAGGGCAACCGACCTGGTTGGGGGAGGGTTCGTATATGAAGCCATGGTTATGGGCTATAATGATGAATTTGAATGATGTATGTAATTGATTGTGACATTGCATTTTAGTATAATGTTATTATATCTTGTACTACTAAGCCGTTGGCTTAGCGCGATAGTGTTTGATCGCGCAGGTAACAGAGTTGAACGTGAGAGCTCCTCGAGACCAAGTGAGAGTAGACCTTGAAGAGTTTATTTGGGGAATTAAAGATCGGAGAAGAGCTGCCAATCATGTATATATTCTACATTTTGTAAATTTTGGTTTTTAACCTATTTGTAATAACTTCCGCTGTGAATTAATAAATATTATATATATATATATATGGTGTCTTTTGGATTTCTTTTAAAATGTTTGAGTTGGTTTCAATTACTTACAAAGGAAATTGTTATGTATCATTTTAAAACTGTGGCATTTCCTATATTCAGTATACGAATACTACGATCGTTTAAGCATGCTTGGTACGTATACGGGATATAGGGGTGTTACACCTACATCTTGTACACGCACACTACAAAACACCACAATGTAATATCCGTATACTGAATATAGGGATGCTACAGTTTTCTTTAACATTTACTTCATTTTAAATGATAAGATATTCTTTCTCAATATACATTATAAATAAAAAGTAATTAACTTGTAATATAAAACAAAATAGATATATATATAAAAACATTTACTTAATACGCAGCGGAATTTATAAAATATTTACATATATGAACACTTTCAAATCCATATTTACAATTATACATATATTTACATTAAAATCAATACTTTACAAAATATAATGAAGTTATACATTATTGGCAGCTCTTCTCTGATCTTTAAGTCCCAAAATAAACTCTTCAATGCCTAGACTCACTTGGTCTCGAAGAACTCTCGGGTTCAACTCTGTCACCTGCGCGATTAACCACTATCGCGCTAAGCCAACGACTTAGTAATACAAAGTATGCTAGCATTATGCTTTAATGCAATACAATGTCACACATTTTATATTTCATAAACCATACACATATATATACATATCACATTTCAAAGTCCTTCCATAGATCTCATTATTCAATCATTTTACCATTAATGAATCACATTTAAACAAAGACAAGCATGGGCCCAAAATACACTAATATGCCATTCAATTTTCAGAGTTAATGTTTTGGTTCAATTATCACATTCATCAATATCATAATCCCAACTAGGCTTCAAGGATTAGGTTCAACCAAGCTTCAAGGGGAATAAAGCATGCTAAGTATCAACCCAACTTGGCTTCAAGAACCAACCCAACCTAGCTTCAAGGGCTGTAACATCTCAATTAGGCTTCAAGGATTAATTCCAACCTAACTTCAAGAGATTGTTACTAATAGGCATGCCACCAACAACAAAACTCTGAAAATGGAATAACACATTAGACACACAATTCATTCATTATCTCATTATCAATTCCATTCCCAATTCTTATTATCAATTAGGCAAACATGCCTCATTAGAGTCATTATAGCCAATCACAATGGCTTTATATTCCATCACATCTCAATCCACATTATAGCAATTCATCTTTCAAATACACAATCATTTACATCATATCCTTCACATTATACATATGTCATCATTGATATAAACACAATAATGTATATTATTCATATGCATCATCAATATCATCAAATGTATGTCAAATCTCAACATCATATGAATGTATGTTCCACATTGTACACAACATAACATTGATCATATGAATTAACAATGCAATAATGCAAGATTTGTACTTACCTCAATAACAATTCACACAACTCTAAACACTTTCCTTTTCCAAGATTCTTCACTTCCCAAATTACGGCAAATCACCTTCTTTCAAAACCTAATCCAAAAATGATACAATACATGAATTCCAATACAATCTATCACTTAATAACCTCTTACTAAACCCTTAAATCACAAATTACACTTCAACATCACTCACTAAGGCCCACGGTCATGGCCACCTCAACCCCCATGGGCGTGGGTTAAAGAATGGTTCTGCCACCCTTGCTCCAATCCTCCACGGCCATGGCTACAAATGACCACGGCCATGGCAACCAAGGCCACGGGCGTGGCATCCACAATGCTACTGCCTTCGGCCAAATTCTCATTTCCTAAGCTTACAACTCCAACAAACATCAACCACATGCAAATCTATGAAAATAATTAAGCAAACTCAAGTTAAACATCATTTATCACTTCAAAACCCTAAAACAACCTCAACTCCAACACTTCCAATATCAACACCAATATAACTTCTTAACTTACAATCAATTTCAACACTTAAAAACACACAACAAACAACCCTAATCATACCATCCATAACAATTCATCAACCCCAAACACAACTTCAAAAGAACAAAGGAAATCAAGAGAAAGAACTTACCAAAGTTGATGAATTTCACAACTTTCCAACTTATTCACTCGCATCTTCCTTTAATTTGAGCTTAGAACTTCAAGATCCTCTCTTGCTCTCTTGCTTTCTTTTGTCTTTGGATGAGCCGGCCACACACATGGAAAAGAAGAAAAGATGATGAAGAAACAAAGTCAACTTCTCTTTAAATCTCCACCAAGTGTTCCAAAAAGACAATTACCAACATACCCTCTTCTCACTTGTTCTAGCTTTCTTCTTAATCAAGTGCCCTTTATAGTAATTTCACATACAACAATTAAAATATCCTCTTCCCTTGACCACTCATTTTGACTTATGTATATGTTATTTATACTTCCATATATACAACATATACACTTTCTTTTAATTTCTTTTCTCTTGCAAATTAACATATACCTTCAATCCAATTTAAAACAACAACAATATTCAAAACTTCTAAGGCATACATGGGGATATTACAATTCTCCCCCTCTAAAAATAAATTTCATCCTCGAAATTACCTGTCATCAAGTCCGAAACAACTGAGGATATTGATCTCGCATTACTTGCTCACTCTCCCAAGTTGCTTCTTCTCTTCCATGATTCTTCCATAGAACCTTTACCAAAGGCACTTTCTTATTCCTCAACTCTTTCACTTCATGTGCCAAAATAGCAACTGGTTCTTCTTCAAATGTCATATCTGGACTCACTTCAATAGATTCAATTGGCAAAACATGAGATGGATCCGACCTGTATCTCCTCAACATAGAAACATGGAATACATTATGGATCTTATCCAACTCAGGTGGCAAAGCAAGCCGATAAGCAACTGGCCCAACTCTTTCCAAAACTTCATACGGTCCAATGAAACGAGGACTCAATTTCCCTTTCTGACCAAACCTTAAGATCTTCTTCCAAGGAGACACTTTCAAAAATACCTTATCTCCAACATCAAACTCTATGTCTCTCCTTTTCAAGTCTGAATAAGATTTCTGTCGGTCTGAAGTTGTTTTCAATCTGTCTCGAATCATTTTGACTTTCTCTTCAGTTTCTTTAACCAAATCAGGACCAATTAACTTACCCTCTCCAAGTTCATTCCAACATAGAGGTGTCCTACACCGTCTACCATACAATGCTTCGAATGGTGCCATACCAATGTTGGATTGATGACTATTATTGTAAGCAAATTCCACAAGTGGCAAAAATCTATCCCAACTTCCAGAGAAATCAATGACACAGCTTCTCAACATGTCCTCGATAATATGTATCACTCTTTCTGACTGCCCATCTGTCTGCAGATGAAAAGCAGTGCTGAAGTGTAATCGAGAACCCAAAGCACCATGTAAACTCTTCCAAAACCTTAAAGTGAATCGGGGATCTCGATCAGACACTACAGAAATTGGGATACCATGCAACTTCACAATCTCATGGATATACAGCTCAGCTAACCTTTCCAGAGAATAATCCATCCGAACCAGAAGAAAATGAGTTGTCTTAGTCAACCTGTCAACAATCACCTAAATAGCATCATGCTTCCTTTGTGTCAATGGCAAACCAGATACAAAATCCATGGTTGCTCTATCCCATTTCCATTCAGGCACTGATAACGGTTGAAGTAATCCTGTTGGAACTTGATGCTTAACTTTTACCCTCTGACATGTGAGACATTTGGACACAAAATCTGCAATGTCTCTCTTCAAACCAGACCACCAGTAATACTGCTTCAAATCATGATACATCTTTGTATTGCCCGGATGCATAGCAAATACTGATTGATGTGCTTCTTCTAAAATAATCTTTCTCAAATTAGCATCATCAGCTACACACAATCTGTTCTTAAACCAAAGACTCCCATCACTTCTCACAATAAGATCTCGACTCTTTCCATTCTGGCAATCTGAAACAATCTTTTGAATCTTCTCATCAGCTAATTGAGCCTCTTTAATCTGATCCAACAATACTGGTTTCAATTGCAACTGTGCCAACAATGCACCATCATCACAAGATATAAAACTAGCATGCAATGCTCTCAATTCAACAAGCAACGAGAGTGAATAAATAGTCAAACCTACTAAAGACTTTCGACTCAAGGCATCAGCAACAACATTTGCTTTACCAGGATGATAATCAATCAAACAGTCGTAGTCTTTAATCAACTCCAACCATCTCCTCTGTCGAAGATTGAGCTCTCTTTGGACACCCAAATATTTTAAACTTTTATGGTCTGTATAGATAAAACACTTCTCCCCATACAAATAGTGTCGCCAAATCTTCAATGCAAACACAATGACTGCTAATTCTAAATCATGGGTCGGATAATTGAGCTCATGCGGTTTCAACTGTCGAGAAGCATAAGCTATAACTTTACCTTCTTGCATCAGCACACAACCCAAACCACTATGTGAAGCATCACTGTAGATCACATATGGTTTATCTTCCACAGGTAAAGTAAGAACAGGCGCTTAAGTCAACATTTCTCTCAACTGTTCAAAGCTAGCCTGACACTGATCTATCCACACAAATCTAACTCCCTTTTGAAGTAATCTGGTAAGTGGAGTAGCTATCAAAGAAAATCCTTTCACAAACCGTCGGTAATAGCCTGCCAAACCCAGAAAACTTCTAACTTTAGTCACAAACTTTGGTGGACTCCAATTTAAAATAGCTTCAACTTTACTCGGATCAATTCTAATACCCTCTGCTGAAACTATATGACCGAGAAAAGTTACTTGGTCAAGCCAAAATTCACACTTCGACAATTTAGCAAACAGTTGCTTCTCTCTCAAAATTTGTAACACAATTCGCAGATGCTTGTCATATTCCTCCTCATTACGCGAATACACCAAAATATCATCGATAAAAACTACCACAAACTGATCCAAATAGGGCCTAAACACCCTATTCATCAAGTCCATAAAAGCTGCAGGTGCATTCGTCAAACTAAAAGGCATAACTAGAAACTCATAATGCCCATACCTTGTACGAAAGGTTGTCTTAGGAACATCTTCAGCTCTGACTCTTAACTGATGGTACCCTGAACTCAAATCAATCTTGGAAAACACCGATGCACCCTTCAATTGATCAAAGAGATCATCAATTCTAGGCAAAGGATATTTATTTTTAATAGTCACCTTATTCAATTGCCTATAATCGATACACAATCTCATAGTACCATCCTTCTTTTTCACAAATAAAACCGGAGCTCCCCACGGTGAAACACTAGGGCGAACAAACCCTTTATCCAACAACTCCTACAACTACACCTTCAATTCTCTCAGTTCAACAGGTGCCATCCTATAAGGAGTAATAGAGATAGGAGTGATACCAGGCAATAATTCAATACCAAACTCCACCTCTCTCTCAGGAGGCAACCCTGGCAACTCTTCTGGAAACACATCTGGAAACTCTGCAACTGTAGGTATACTATCAATTTGAGAACTCACTACTCTAGTATCCAGAATATGAGCAAGGTAAGCATCACACCCTTTTCTAATCAATCTCCTAGCTGCAACAGCTGAAACAAACAAGGATGCTAACTGTCCCTGCTCACTAGATACTATCACATCTCTCCCATCATCAGTTCTCAAGGTAACAACTTTCTTTTGACAGTCTACCACAGCTCCATGTCTAGATAACCAGTCCATGCCTAGGATCAAATCATATTCCTTAAAAGGCATTTCAATTAAATCTCCAAGGAACTCCTCACCTTGCACCACTACTGCACTATCTCGGTGCACCTTACTAACAATCACACTATGCCCTAAAGGATTTGTCACCAATACATCAAATCCCAGTGATTCAACATGCAATTCAGACACAGGCAAAACAGATGCACTAATATATGAATGTGTAGATCCTGGATCAATCAAAGCAAGTACTGAAATACCAAATAAAGAGAAAGTACCAGCTATGACTGCTGAAGCATCTGGCTGCCTCTACATCACATATATCCTCTGAGAAGATCCAGCCTCCTCTGGTCTACTCTCCCTAGATGTAGAACCTCCTCTAGGACTGAACCCAGATCTGCCTCCTCTACTGAAACTTCTGCCTCCTCGACCTCCCCTCACACTTTGTCGAGAAGCTGCAGAATCTACCGACATCTGCTCCTGCCTCTCAGGGCACTCTCTCACAAAATGATCAGGCGATCCACATCTAAAACATACCCCTGCCACACCAGTCCTCCAACAAGTACCACCATGTGGCCTACCACAATGAATACATATGGGTAGAGTGGATCTCTGAATCACTGGGGTCGGAGCACTCGCCACTGAAACTGTAGGTCTCGATCTTTGCCTCTGAAACTGCATTGACCTACCAGCTGGTCTCTGACTCCTAGTAACCCGAGGAACAAAACTTCCTTTACCTCTTTTCATAGATGAAGACCCTGCTTCAAACTGGGGTCTCCTAACCCTGATCTCTTCCTCAGAAGCAGCCGCAATACCCTGAGCTCTCTCCACACTCCTAGCTGCTGCAACAAGCTGGGAAAAATCATGATATCTAGATCCAGCTACCAGGCACATGATAGAGGGCCTCAATCCCTCCTCAAATCTCCTGCATCTATCTATCTCATCATATATAATACCCCCAACATACTGGCTCAACCGGATAAACTCTAGCTCATATTCTGTCACAGTCCGGTGATCTTGCTTCAAGCTTAGAAACTCCATTTTCTTCACATCTTTATGCTCCCTTGGAGTATACTTCAATTCAAACTCTCTTAGAAAATCAGCATAAGACAAGGTAGGTGGATCATCCATAGCATGGGGCACTGTCTTCCACTAGTCATATGCATCCTTCTATAACAATGATCTTGCATAATCAAATTTTTCTTCTGGAGTGGCTTGTAACTGAACAAATATTCTCTGTACTTTATCTAGCCACTGCTCAGCTACAGCTGGATCAATAGTACCTAGAAAATCTTCTGCTCCATACTTCCTCAATTTATCATACTATCTCACTGATACCAAAGGCTGTGGGGGTGGTGGCGGTGGTTGCACTGGTGCTTGCCTCAACAAATCAACCACATGCCTAAGCCAAACTAGCGGAACCTCCTCACCAGCTGGTCTCCTCGACACAGAAGCAGGTACCTCTCCAGCACTATCCACTCTAGCTCCCTCTCTAACCTCATCAGGAGCTACACTTTCCGCACTACCCTCTACTGACTGACGCAAGTGAGAATCCATCACAACCTATATCTGCAAACACAGCAGAATACATCTAATTAAAGATCAGAGACTGCCAATACCAAACATGTATGTTATTCAAAAACTAACTTTTAAAGTCAAAATATTCTTTTTCTTTCATTTTACCTAGGTTGAGAATCTCAAACCTAGGCTATGATACCAAAACAATTGTAACACCCCTACATCTTGTACACGCACACTACAAAACACCACAATGTAATATCTGTATACTGAATATAGGGATGCTACGGTTTTCTTTAACATTTACTTCATTTTAAATGATAAGATATTCTTTCTCAATATACATTATAAATAAAAAGTAATTAACTTGTAATATAAAACAAATATATATATATATATATAAACATTTACTTAATACGCAGCGAAATTTATAAAATATTTACATATATGAACACTTTCAAATCCATATTTACAATTATACATATATTTACATTAAAATCAATACTTTACAAAATATAATGAAGTTATACATGATTGGCAGCTCTTCTCTGATCTTTAAGTCCCAAAATAAACTCTTCAATGCCTAGACTCACTTGGTCTCGAAGAACTCTCGGGTTCAACTCTGTCACCTGTGCGATTAACCACTATCGCGCTAAGCCAACGGCTTAGTAATACAAAGTATGCTAGCATTATGCTTTAATGCAATACAATGTCACACATTTTATATTTCATAAACCATACACATATATATACATATCACATTTCAAAGTCCTTCCATAGATCTCATTATTCAATCATTTTACCATTAATGAATCACATTTAAACAAAGACAAGCATGGGCCCAAAATACACTAATATGCCATTCAATTTTCAGAGTTAATGTTTTGGTTCAATTATCACATTCATCAATATCATAATCCCAACTAGGCTTCAAGGATTAGGTTCAACCAAGCTTCAAGGGGAACAAAGCATGCTAAGTATCAGCCCAACTTGGCTTCAAGAACCAACCCAACCTAGCTTCAAGGGTTGTAACATCTCAATTAGGCTTCAAGGATTAATTCCAACCTAACTTCAAGAGATTGTTACTAATAGGCATGCCACCAACAACAAAACTTTGAAAATGGAATAACACATTAGACACACAATTCATTCATTATCTCATTATCAATTCCATTCCCAATTCTTATTATCAATTAGGCAAACATGCCTCATTAGAGTCATTATAGCCAATCACAATGGCTTTATATTCCATCACATCTCAATCCATATTATAGCAATTCATCTTTCAAATACACAATCATTTACATCATATCCTTCACATTATACATATGTCATCATTGATATAAACACAATAATGTATATTATTCATATGCATCATCAATATCATCAAATGTATGTCAAATCTCAACATCATATGAATGTATGTTCCACATTGTACACAACATAACATTATTCATATGAATTGACAATGCAATAATGTAAGATTTGTACTTACCTCAATAAAAATTCACACAACTCTAAACACTTTCCTTTTCCAAGATTCTTCACTTCCCAAATTACGGCAAATCACCTTCTTTCAAAACCTAATCCAAAAATGATACAATACATGAATTCCAATACAATCTATCACTTAATAACCTCTTACTAAACCCTTAAATCACAAATTACACTTCAACATCACTCACTAAGGCCCACGGTCGTGGCCACCTCAACCCCCACGGGCCTGGGTTAAAGAATGGTTCTGCCACCCTTGCTCCAATCCTCCACGACCATGGCTACAAATGACCACGGCCATGGCAACCAAGGCCACGGGCGTGGCATCCACAATGCTACTGCCTTCGGCCAAATTCTCATTTCCTAAGCTTACAACTCCAACAAACATCAACCACATGCAAATCTATGTAAATAATTAAGCAAACTCAAGTTAAACATCATTTATCACTTCAAAACCCTAAAACAACCTCAACTCCAACACTTCCAATATCAACACCAATATAACTTCTTAACTTACAATCAACTTCAACACTTAAAAACACACAACAAACAACCCTAATTATACCATCCATAACAATTCATCAACCCCAAACACAACTTCAAAAGAACAAAGGAAATCAAGAGAAAGAACTTACCAAAGTTGATGAATTTCACAACTTTCCAACTTATTCACTTGCCTCTTCCTTTAATTTGAGCTTAGAACTTCAAGATCCTCTCTTGCTCTCTTGCTTTCTTTTGTCTTTGGATGAGCCGGCCACACACATGGAAAAGAAGAAAAGATGATGACGAAACAAAGTCAACTTCTCTTTAAATCTCCACCAATTGTTCCAAAAAGACAATTACCAACATACCCTCTTCTCACTTGTTCTAGCTTTCTTCTTAATCAAGTGCCCTTTATAGTAATTTCACATACAACAATTAAAATATCCTCTTCCCTTGACCACTCATTTTGACTTATGTATATGTTATTAATACTTCCATATATACAACATATACACTTTCTTTTAATTTCTTTTCTCTTGCAAATTAACATATACCTTCAATCCAATTTAAAACAACAACAATATTCAAAACTTCTAAGGCATACATGGGGATATTACATCACCCATGTCACATGCGTGATGAATTACAATCGCGCTAAGCTAAAAGCCTAACGGTGCAAACCTCGATAACGATAAAAATTTAATGTAATGCCAATGCATAATGCTTTTGCATGTAATGTCATAATGTGGCATACAATTCCACTTAAAACATTCTCTTTAATCTTTTTATAATTCACATAAACACATACACAAGCATGGGCCCAAACAAACTAATATATTATTCAAATCCCAGAGTTACTATTTTGGTCCATATTGACACTCAGTGTCTAGCTCCGAAGGCAAATCATATATCAGTGATGCCTAGCATCTAGTCTCGATGGCAAATCATGTATCACCAAGCTTCTAGCTCTGAAGGCAAATAATATATCAGTGACGCCTAACGTCTAACCCCAAAGGCAAATAATGAGGATAACCTCATAGGCATGCTGCCAAACACAAAACTCTAAAAATTGAATAACATACTAGGCACACAAATAATTCATATTCCCATAATCAACTTTTATTATCACATTGCTTCAATTCCTCATTTTTCTCATCACATTGCCTCATTTTCTCATTTTTCTCATTCATACCAATGTCAATTCATTTTAATTTATCATATCTCATCATTTCATCACTATGTATCTCATTATATTAAAATCACATTACCCAAATATTTTTGGGTCATTCTCACAAAATAAATATAAATCATATTTTATTCAATTTATCCATTAATAATGGCTTTTCACAATGCACATAATGCATACATAACAATTCACATGTTATAACACAATGTTCATGAATGTTCATGTTACCAAGTAGCTTAACACATTTTCCATCCAAAATGTGTTTAGCAAAATGTAATGCAAACACATCCATTTATCAAAAGCTTGTACATACCTCAAATAGCACTCAAATGCAAGCTAAAAATCTCCCTCCAACCTTCACTTCCAACTTGCCTTTCAACATAAGGGTTGGGCAATTCACTTTTTCTTAATGCCTATACACAATGTGATCAAATACAATAATTTAATATCAAATTTTAAGGCATTACAAGCATTAAACCTTAATTAAACTTCACTCTAAGCAATACCCCAAAATTTAGCCAAACCTTACTTTAATATTGAAAATCCATGTTAATCCATATAAATTGGTGTTTTAAATTCATTTTTATCATTACAAACATAATATAACTTATTTTAACTCATCACATTAAATAAACACATGCTCTTCACCAAAACCCTAAAATGCCATAACCTTCCTCATTTAAGGTTCTTCATTCCAACTCATTCCAATTATTATTCCAAGCTTATTTCTATCACTTATTATAATACCCCGTTTTTTGATATACTTTGGAATAATAATTATAGGAGAGTATATTAGTGTAATAGGTAGAGAAAATATGAGATGGATGTGTATGATGGATGTTATATATATAATATTTGTATTTGAAATATATGTGAGATACAACTAGAATATATAAGATATCTACATATACCAACATATACACCACTTATACATGAGGTATACATTGGTGTAGGGAAAGTTGATTTTAATTAATTAATTAATATTAATAATAATAATAGTAATAATACTAATGATAATCATGACATGAAGAAGTGGAAAGTCAAAAGAAGGAAAAAGATTATTGGTGGAAAATTTAGGTGGAAATTTATTATATTATTATATATATATATATATATATATATATAAGATAAGGATGGAAATTTAAAGAGAGCTTTCTTCTTCTTCTTCTTCTTCTTCTTCTTCTTCTTCCTCTTTGAATGTGGCTTTGAGAGAGAGGATAGGAAGAGAGAGTTTTTCATGCTACACACCAATTTTATAAGAGATTCAAAAGGGATTCAAGAAGATAATGAAGGTTTAGTGAAGAAAACAAGTATCCTTTCTTAAGTCTATTTTTGGTTGATTTTGAGTATATGTGTGATATGGTTAGTTAGAGAAAGTGATGATTAATTGAATAATATGATAATTATGGTATGTGGAGTATATATATATATATATGCTGAATTGATGTATAGATAAAGTGAATATGGTTAGATGTTGAGGATGATGCTAGGTAGTTGGAATTGAGGAAAAGAGTCAAGGTTTTATAAAAATGAGCTGTGAATTTAGTGAATTGATATATGAATGATTGTATGAATGAATTATATGATGATTATTGTTATGATTTTGTGTTTAGGCTAAGGGGGATCAAGAGAAGAAGAATAAGCTTGGATTAACTAAGGTTTGTACTTATAATATCTTTGGTTTGTACATATAATCTTTTGATTGGTACATATGATTTTGAGTAAGTATATACTTGGATTATGCTCTTGATTTTGATTTGCATCATTCTAAGTTGATAGTTGTGTGTTTTGTTGATAAATATGGTATGAAAAAGTGGTTTTGTATTGCTATGGGTATGGCTATTGGGTGCCTAATTCATACTTCAGTTCAGATTTTATACCTAGAAAATTAGCTTGACATGGTCAGTGACATGCCCATGTCACTGGGCATGTCAAAGCTTATGTAAAGTGGATAAATGACATGGTCAGTGGCACACCCATGTCACTGGGCATGTCAAAGCTTCTATAAAGTGGATAAATGACACGGTCAGTGACACGTCCATGTCTTTGGACGTGTCAATTAAAGAATTTTGCCCAAAATAGTTCATTTCTTGTCTTTCACCCGTGATTCATGGCTTGCATTGCTATGTCTTTTTATACATATATGATATATAAAGTGAATAAATATTGATTAAATATGTTGATTATGCAAATTTTTGGTATGTTGATGAGCCATATGGTAAGTGTGGCTCATGCTTGCATGATGAAAATATAAAATGACAAATTTGGTTGGATATCATGTGTGAATTATAAATGAATAATGAATATGATAAAGATGAGACGAATATAATATTATTGTTAGTTTGGAGAGTTAATATAATCTTTGTTAATGAGAAACTCCAAAGTATGGAGTATTGAATTAAGTGTTATAAGCTGAGATGGAAAGAAAGGACTGGAGTTGTATAATTGAGATATACAGATTGATGTTATTAATATCTTGGTATAAAACAAGTCATGATGATATCGAAATACTTTATATATGAGTTGTACTATAGTATTAGCAATTTAATATGAAATATGTATATGAAGTGTTGGGCAATGTGAGTGACCTATAGAATTATGGCATGTGATAATGTTATATAAAGATTGAAAAGTCATGAAATGTGTATTGATAATTATTTTGTGTTTTGTGCAAGGCACGGTCTTGGCTTTGGAAAAGACGTGCTATTTTGTGATAATCATGTAATGTAAAATGTGGTTGTGATATTTGTTAAAGATGTGAGAAGTTCAATTTGTGCACTAAAATGTGCATGTAAGCCGCATTGGCATTATATATGATAATGGTTGATGGAAACCATGATATGAGTTGAGATGTGAAATATGTTGAAAAATAAATGTGTATTGTGTATACCTTATACAATATCTAGTTGCAAAAATATTATGTTTGGTAATCGGCATGCCATACATGATGGGATGAGACACTGGGTGCCATAGATATTGCTACACCCATTAGCGAGACACATTTGGTGTCATTGTGATGAGATAAGCCAAAACAATGGTTATGGAACTAGTTTATTGTATAAGGATAATTGGGCCCAATATATGTGTTTATGGTTGACAAGAATGATATTATGAATTATGGAAGATATATAAATATATATATATAAGTATAAACATAAAGCTAATAATAATAAAGAATATACAAAGAATATGACGATAAATAATGTTAGTATTGTGAGCGTGATTTTCTGTAATGTATATATATGCTATTTATATCTACCACTAAGCTTTTGAGCTTAGCGCGATTGTGTGAATCATGCAGGTGAGTGGATTGTTGATCTAAAAGTCAAACAATTATGCCACAAGAAGAGTAAGAGTGTTTCGAGACCAACTAGAAGGTGGTGCATGCATGTACAATTTTGTTATATTGTATTTTGATCATATGTATATGTATATAAGTGATTTTTTGTAATATCCCAAAATGTACCCTAGAAGTATTGGAGTAATTATTGTTATTATTGGATTAAGTGTATTTATTTTATTGGAAAGAGAGTTGAGGTTAGAGTAATGTGTATATGTTGTATATATTGTGATATACTTAACATATACAAATATTTGTTTGAAGGGTATAAAGGTAATTATTTTGAAATTGAGTTAGTGGATTAAGATGGGTGGATGGTGATGTTTGAGATTATTTTATTTTTTATTTGTGTGGAGGAGAATGTTTTGAGGAGAGAGAGGGTTAATGTTTGACTTTTCTTTCTTTTCCTTTTCTTCTTTCTTCCTCTCTTCTCGTGTCTCTCATTTTCCTTTTCTTCTCCTTTCTTTGCTTTGGATGGCAGCAGCAAGAGAACAAGAGAGAGGGAGAGATTTGACCTTCCAAGCTCAAGATTGAAGAAGTTTTCAAGAGATCAAGGAGGAATCTAAGAGTTTTCTTCATTCTTGGTAAGTTTCCTCTTGATTCCCTTGTTTTCTTTGAGTTTGTGTTATGGGTTTGGTGATTTATGGTTGTTGGTATGGATATGTTTGAGTGTGTTGTGTTTAAGAGTGTTGGGTTTACTTGATCTTTGATTCTTGGGTTGGATTGAAGAAAAGAGTAAGATTGAAAGGAAGAATAAGTTTGTTGGTTAAGATTGAGTTGTGGTTGTGTTTAGAGTTTTTGATGATGTTGTGATTTGGTGTTGGATGTGTATTTTGAGTTGTGTTGGTGTTTTTGCAAGGTTGTTATGGTTTTGGGTGTGTCTAGTTGAGTTTTGTTGAAGTGGAAGATGGTGGAAATTGTTTTTTGTTGGTTGGATTGTTGTTTTGGCCGAAATCTGGGTTTTTGGCCTGACACGCCCAGGAGCACGTCCAGGTCTTTAGGCGTGTCAATTGTGTTGGATGGCAGTAGGTGTGACACGGCCATTAACACGCCCGTGTTAGTGAGCGTGTCATAGCTACTGTGACTTTGGGGAATTGACACGGTCAGGAACACGTTCATGATGTTGGACGTGTCGATACTTCTGAGAGACAGTAGGTATTACACGCCCAGTGACACGCCCGTGGTCCTGAACGTGTAAATGCTTCTGTGTTGTGGAGTTAGGGCACGGTCAGGGACACGCCCGTGTGGGTGAGCGTGTCCAGTTTAGAGTTTGCCCTAATTGATTCTTAGCCTTATGGTCTTATGTGAGTTTCCTCATTGTTTTGAATTAGGTTGTGAAGAAGGTGAATTGCCTTAATTATTTGGTGAAGGACTTGTTAAGAGGAAGTGTTTAGAATTGTGTGGATTTCTTCTGAGGTAAGTACAAACCTTGCATTATAACATACATTCATGTGATTTTGGAACTTATACATTTGAGTGTGAATGTACTAAGTAATTTCATTGTATTGTTGATATGTTTGAATAATGTTATGTTTTATACAATATGAACCTCATGAAATGTAATATGGTATATGTATGTGTTATGAAAATGAAAGATGTGATGATAAGATGATGTGTAAAGCCATTGTGATTGGCTATATTGATTCAAATGAGGCATGTTTGCCTAGTTGATTGTGGAATGATAAATGAATTGAGAAAAAGATTGATAAAGAGATATATGAAATGGTTGTGTGCCTAATATGTTTATTCAAATTTTAGAGTACTGGTTTTGGTGGCATGCCTATATAAAGGTAACAGTCTAGCCGGGTTGAGGATCTCTTCAATTGAATTGAATTGATGGTCCAAGAGACTGGGTCTGTTACACTAAATGAAATGTGAAAATGAAATTTATGAAAAGTAACAGTCTAGCCGGGTTGAGGATCTCCTCGATTAGTCGGGTTGATGGTCCAAGAGACTGGGTCTGTTACTAGTAACAGTCTAGCCGGGTTGAGGATCTCCTCATGTTAATGGGTTGATGGTCCAAGAGACTGGGTCTGTTACACTATCCATGGATAGAGATATGATATATATTGCCTACGGGCTTGATCATTGTGATTATAAACCAAAGCAGTAACTCTGAACTTTGAATATCATATTAAATGCTTGTTGGGCCCATGTGTGTCTATGTTAAATGTGTGAGTAATGGATGATGATACAATTATTGAATTAATGAAATGTAACATCCATAAAATAAAGTGTATTGAGTATGATCTATATTGTTTGAATGTATGACATAACATAATATCATTATAGTTTGTTCTACTGAGCTATTGGCTCAGCGCGATTGTGGTTCATCGCGCAGGTAACAGGATTGAACCCGAGAGTTCCTCTAGACCTAGTGAGTCTAGGCGTTGAAGAGTTGATTTTTGGACTTAAAGATCAGAGAAGAGCTGCCACTCATGTATATATTTTATATTTGTAACTTTTGATTTTGATGCAAATGTATTGGGAAACATTTGTTATATTTTCCGCTGCGTTTTAAATAAACTTTCTATCTATTTCGTTTTATAAACTCATTTAAAAGTTTTGAATTTGTTCATAGTATATAAGAGTCATGTCATGTGTGTTTTCTAACCGTGACATTTCTATATTCAGTATACGTATATTACGATCGTATTAGCATGCTGTGTACGTATACGGGGTATAGGGGCCCTCCCCGACCAGGTCGGCTGCCCGGCCCACTAGTGGCTTACGGCCCGGCCTTTTCACCACCTGGGCACGGAGTCCGCAAGAGGCAAGCGATCGCTACAGTATTGGACAGCCCTCGCGGCCCACCCAGCAGGCTCTCTTAAGTGGGAGGTCAGGGGTTCGATCCAGGGAGGCGACTCCTTTGGGAGCCAAATAAACAAATTCCTGCTGGGTGGGCCGCGAGGGCTGTCCAGTACTGTAGCGATCGCTTGCCTCCTGCGGACTCCGTGCCCAGGTGGTGAAAAGGCCGGGCCGTAAGCCACTAGTGGGTCGGGCAGCCGACCTGGTCGGGGAGGGTCGTTACATTTTTGGAAAGACAATGTATAATTATATATATGTAATCAAATGAAAAGTTTAATGATTTTGGAAATGTTATTTATTAAATATGTGATTTGATAATTTAAAATATTCTTTAATTAAATATTTAATTGGTGTGAAATTAAGGTAAGGGTTTAAACAATATTGTAATGTGACATTCTTATATTTTATATGCATGTTGTATATATACGGGGCATATGTATTGTACGTATATAGGGTATATGAGTATTACAATTTTTTGTATTGGAGCTTCGGTTTGAGATTCTCAGCTTAAGTGGGTTTTTGACAAGAAAGTGGAAATTTTGAAATGTGAAATGAGTGGTAATACATGCATATGCATTAACACCTAGGTTGGTCTCGGATGTGGCGATATGTGACTTATGATTTGATGTGCTTGAATTATATGGGTTAGAAGATAATGTGAAAAATGAAATTCAACATGAGAGTAAAGTTAGATAAGGAAATGATATCTCAAGGACTAAGTTAATGATATATATATATTTAAGAAAGTAAACATTATGTTGCAAGAAATTAATTAAAGTTTATAACATGGAAATTCATTACTAGTGAAATATATCTATATATATAGAAATATGCATATAATGATCTATATGTGTACATGCATTAAATATAGTGAATACATTAAACATATGTATACAAAATATTAAAGTGAAATAAAAGTTCATAGATTTTTACTATGTTAAAGAAATAATTAAACAAATAGAAGTAGAAATCTATTTAGATTTCATTATTATAGTGAAAGCATAAAAGTGAATTGAAAAAAAATGATCGAGGAAGTATTATACACCAAAAGATAGTACGATTAAAAATAATTTGCATTAATGAAATAAATGTATTGCCCGATTATATTGATATTAAATCTAGTTTTTTAGATTAGCTAAAGGGTAAATGTTCAAAGTGACAGTGGGCATTTTATGCCATAGTGAAAGTGGGCACTCTGTGCCATAGAGGACATTTTTTTATATATGTCCCAATGATATTGGCTTTTATACCAACAGTGGACACTTTGTGTCATAGAGGATCTTTGATCTCATTCATTACAGTGGGCATTCGTGCCATAGTGGGCCTTTGGCCATATAATTACAGTGGGCATTCATGCCATAGTGGGTCTTTGGCCATATTTAAACAGTGAGCATTTATTTGCCATCAGTGACCCGCTATCCGAAACTAGGATTTAAAGTTCAATATAGGTGGGAGGGATATATATATATATATGTAACAGTGGAATGTAATGATATAAATTGTATTGAAAAGAAGAATCATTAAAGTATTACTTTAATAGATTATACAATTATTGAAAGAGTGTCAAACAAAGTAATTGGTAATAAATTGAAATTATGTTTGCAGTACTTCAATGTAGGACTAAAAAAAGTTATATAGAATTAAAAATGTAAAGTGATGTTATATATATGTATCCTATACAATTACTTATTCGGTTGTATTGAGATTGATTGGATATGCATGAGAAGTCCTAAACAAAGTTAGGACTAAAGATGTATATATTGATAGACCCGAGCAGGGCTAGGTCTTGACCTGAACAGTCCTAGGTCATGTGATTGAGATCAGTGATGGTTCTGATCATAGTTGGACTATGATATTGTATTAACTGGACATGATAATTGTATAGAAGTGTTAGACTTGATAGTGTATTTGTATATGTGTATGTTATATATATATAAATATGTAATGTGATGATTAATGAGATATTTGATGGTGATTATAGTTTGACATGATCATATGAGTTCTAAAGAATGTGATTTACTAATCACATTGTTATTATGGCTCAAAATATAATGAATTGAATATGATATGATTAAAGATATATGATTTATAATGCATATGATGATGACCTAAGAAGATTTTTGTCATGAAATTGATATTATGTGCAATAGAAAATAAAGAGATAATAGAAAAGAAATGTAAAAAAATTAAAATGATGTATATTGGCTGTGCACAATCATTAGCTCTAATAAGTCGAAATGAGTATTACTGGTGATGGATTTGAAGAAAATTGGAATTTGAAAATAAGTTTGACATAATAGAGTTAGGTCATGAATTGAGATAGAATGATGAGTTTAAACAAGCCAAAAGTTGACTAGAAGAAAATAAGGTTGTGATACTGATATTGTGATAGTTAAATCAATTGAACTGGAATGTGGTAATTATTGAGATTCAATATGTATAGTTATATTAAGAATATGAGAGATATGTGATAGCAAGTATGATGCAATGTCCTAATATGTGTATGGACATGAAGTGAGTTCAGGTATATCATTTTAAATAATAAGAGAATTTCTTAAGAGATAGTGGTTAATTTGAGAAAGATGTCAGTTATGTGTGATTCGAATGCATATACATGTTGGCTTGATAAATAAATTATGAGAATGAATTTTAATGATAGAAATAAGATTTTGTAGTATTATGTATTGATTGTATTGAAATAATATATGATAATTGTATAAAGAATACAATCATGGTGAAAATTTATACATTATCGCAATGAGACTTGTTAAATAGAGATTGAGAATTATTATCATTTATGGATTTACAAATACTTATTTCAAAATATAAGAAAGGGATAGTTGAATAGAGATACACTCCTAAAGATGATTATGGTGACTGAAAAGTTAGTGCTAAGGTGTAAATACATAATCTTTAAATTTAAGGATTATAAGAGTATATTTGTAAAAGGGTTGAAGTGATAAAATATCTGGAGTATAACAAATATGTAAGATAAATATGTATACTAACGAGATGAATTGATTTTTGTCTCATGAAAATTTCATTAATGATATAATGATTTATCATGATTGTTTTGATTAGAGTAGAAAAGTATAGTGAATAGTTATGATTAATAATGAGAAGATGATTAAGAATGAACCCAAGGAGGAGGGTGGAGGTTTTATGATATGATGATATGATTAATTTCATATGAAAATTTAAGATGATATTTTGTTATGGATGGATTATTATCGTACTGCATAATTTCGAGGACAAAATTATTTAAGGGAGAGAGAATTGTAATACACCGATTTTTGATATACTTTGGAATAATAATTATGAGAGAGTATATTGGTGTAATAGGTAGAGAAAATATGAGATGAATGTGTATGATGGATGTTATATATGTAATATTTGTATTTGAAATATATGTGAGATGTAACTAGAATATATAAGACATCTAAATATACCAATATATACACCACATATAAATGAGGTATACATTGGTGTAGGAAAAGTTGATTTCAATTAATTAATTAATAATAACATTAATAATACTAATGACAATCATAACAAGAAGAAGTGGAAAGTCAAAAGAAGGAAAAAGATTATTGGTGGAAAATTTAGGTGGAAATTAATTATATTATATATATATAAGATAAGGATGGAAATTTAAAGAAAGCTTTTTTCTTATTCTTCTTCTTCTTATTCTTCCTCTTTGAACGTGGCTTTGGGAGAGAGAATAGGAAGAGTTAGTTTTTCATGCTACACACCAATTTTATAAGAGATTCAAAAGGGATTACAGAAGATAATGAAGGTTTAGTGAAGAAAACAAGTGAGTATCCTTTCCTAAACCTATTTTTGGTTGACTTTGAGTATGCGTGTGATATGGTTAGTGAGAGAAAGTGATGATTAATTGAATACAATGATAACTATGGTATGTGGAGTATATATATATGTTGAATTGATGTATAGATGAACTGAATATGGTTAGATGTTGAGGATGATGGTGGGTAGTTGGAATTGAGGAAAAGAGTAAGGGTTTTGTAGAAATGAGTCGCGAATTGACTGAATTGAAATATGGATGATTGTATGAATGAATTATATGATGATTATTGTTATGATTTTGTGTTTAGTCTAAGGGGAATCAAGAGAAGAAGAGTAAGCTTGGATCAACTAAGGTTTGTACATATAATATCTTTGGTTTGTACATATAATCTTTTGATTGGTACATATTATTTTGAGTAAGTATATACTTGGATTATGCTCTTGATTTTTTTTTTTGTATCATTCTAAGTTGATAGGTGTGTGTTTTGTTGATAAATATGGTATGAAAAAGTGGTTGTGTGATGCCATGGGTATGGCTATTGGGTGCCTAATTTGTACTTGAGTTCAGATTTTATACCCAGAAAATTAGCTTGACATGGTCAGTGATATGCCCATGTAACTTGGCGTGTCAAGGCATCTATAAAGTGGATAAATGACATGGTCAGTGACATGCCCAAGTCACAAGGCGTGTCAAAGCTTCTGTAAAGTGGATAAATGACACGGTTAGTGACACGCCCATATCTTTAGACGTGTCAATTAAAGAATTTTGCCCAAAATAGTTCTTTTCCTTGTCTTTCATCCGTGATTCATGGCTTGCATAGCTATATCTTTATATATATTGAATTTAAAATGTATATGTGATTATAAAGTGAATAAATATTGATAAAATATGTTTATTATGCAAAATGATGGTATATTGATGAGTCATATGGTAAGTGTGGCTCATGATTGCATGATGAATATATAAAATAAAAAATGTGGTTGGATATCAAGTGTGAATTATAAATGAATAATGAATATGATAAAGATGAGATGAATATAATATTATTGTTAGTTTGGAAACTTAATATAATATTAGTTAATGAGAAACTCCAAAATATGTAGTATTGAATTAAGTGTTATGAGTTGAGAAGGAAAGAAAGGGTTGGAGTTGTATAATTGAGATATACAGATTGATGTTATTAATATCTTAATATAAAACATGCCATGATGATATTAAAATACTTTATATATGAGTTGTAGTATAGTATTAGCAATTTAATGTGAAATATGTGTACGAAGTGTTGTTCAATGTGAGTGAGCTATAGAATTATGGCAAGTGATAATGTTATATAAAAATTGAAAAGTCATGAAATATGTATTGATAATTGTTTTGTGTTTTGTGCGAGGCACGATCTTGGCTTTTGAAAATACATGCTATTATTGTGATAATCATGTAATGTAAAATGTGCTTGTGATATTTGTTAAAGATGTGAGAAGTTCAATTTGTGCACTAAAATGTGGATGTAAGCCACATTAGCATTATATATGATAATGGTTGATGGAAACCATGATATGACTTGAGATGTGAAAAAATGTTGAAAAATAAATGTGTATTGTGTGTACCTTATATAATATCTAGTTGCCAGAAGATTGTGTTTGGTAGTTGGCATGCCATACATGATGGGATGAGACACTAGGTGTCATAGATATTGCTATGTCCATTAGCGAGACACCAAAATGATGAGATAGGCCAAAATAATGGTTCTAGAACTAGTTTATAGTATAAGGATAATTGGGCCAATATATGTATTTGTGGTAGACAAGAATGATATTATGAATTGTGGAAGATATATAAATATATATATTTAAGTATAAACATAAAGCTAATAATAATAAAGAAAATACAAAGAATATGATGATAAATGATGTTAATAGTATGAGCGTGATTTTCTGTATTGTATGTATATACTATTTATATGTACCACTAAGCTTTTAAGCTTAGCGCGGTTGTGTGAATCGCATAGGTGAGTAAATTGTTGATATGAAAGTTAAATAATTGTGCCACGAGAAGAGTAAGAGTATTTCGAGACCAACTAGAAGGTGGTGCATGCATGTACAATTTTGTTATGTTGTATTTTGATCATATGTATATGTATATAAGTGAATTTTGGAAAAACAATGTATAATTATATATATATAATCAAATGAAAAGTTTAATGATTTTGGAAATGTTATTTATTAAATTTGTAATTTGATAATTTAAAATATTCTTTAAGTAAATATTTAATTGGTGTGAAATTAAGGTAAAAGTATAAACAACACTGTAACGTGACATCCTTATAATTTATATGCATAATATATATATATGGGGTATATGTATGGCACGTATATAGGGTATATGGGTGTTATACTTATATCGTTAAATAACATGATTTAAACATTGAAATCAAACAATCAGCCATTCTTTGAAAATTACCTTCCAAAACCCTAAATTCAACACTACCTTATCCAATCTCTAGCTAAACTTGGTTAAATCCATCATTTGATTTTAAAATCCTTTTTTATGCATCAAAAAATCACATTTGGAATCAATTTGCACAATTAAAAGACATGATTCCAAAAGTCCAAATTTTACATAACCCTAAATTCACTTCTTCTTCCAAACCCCACTCAAACTTAATCATTTCTTCAATCCAACTTAAGAATCATTAATAATTAATCAAAATAACTTCATACATACCCATTCAAGCCATTAGATCATGCTACAACAAAACCCCAAACTCAACATACTCAAATCTTCATGGAAATCCAAAGAATAATATGGAAAGCTTACTAATTATAGAGAAAATCACCAAAATCCTACTTGAAACTTGTTAATTCCTTCAATTGATTAACTTGGAAGATGAAGAAATCTCTCTTGCTCTCACATGGAGGTTCGGCCTCCTAAGGAAGGAGAAGAAGATGTTTTTAAATTTTTCGGCCTCCTAAGGAAGGAGAAGAAGATGTTTTTAAATTTTAATTTTCTCTTTCTTTCCACTTAAAAGAATACCATATATATATTATTTTATTATATTTTAATTATTTATTTATTTATTTATTTAAAAAATCATAAATTATCTCTTCTAACAAAAAATAATTTATTTTTAAATTATTTAAATAATTTTAATTTTATAAAATATAATTATCATTTTGCCATTTGACTTTTGACTTTTTGACTTTTTTATTTAAAAATGTTGACTTTTGTATATATAGTATATATTTCACATATATATCACATATACACTTTTCACTTGAAATTCTTTCATTTCCCATGTAAATTATTTATTTAATTTAATTTTAATTTATTTTATTTAATTTTTAAAAATTTCGGATGTTATAGATGACTACTATAGATTGACTTTCAGGGCAGTAGGGATTCAAGTGCTTCCTCCACTAGTAGACTTTGGGCAGATGACACACCTCCTCCTTTAGGTGACTATTTTCTCATGGCTTTATTTGATTATGGTCCGCCTCCCCCTTCACAGTGATCAACTTGTATTGTATTAAATAAACGGCTTATATTAAAATATAATAATAATATTTACTTTTTCTACAACTTTGACTTTTCATCTTCTTTTTTCTTTTTAACTTTTTATTTTTTCTTTTCTGTATCCCTTTTTTTAAGATAAATATATACACAGAAAATCCACGATGAATTCAAATTTGGATTCATCATCGATAAAGGTTTGCAAAACCATAATATTTTCCGTTTTCCAACCACCACTCAATGTAAACGCCTTTCCTTCTGGGTCTTGGTTTCAAGTTACTGCCTATTCTTTGTGCACTTTGGTCTACAAGCCAATGCCTATTTAAATACACTACAGTTTTCCAACCACACCACAATTCTTAAATTCAATAGAAACAAATTCATATCCTAAAATTTTACACGGTAGCAAAAATAATTCCAACAATTTTGATTTTTCTTTAACTTCAACAATGACTGAGCTTAATTTAAAGAAAATCAAAAGTTTATTTAAGACCATGAAAGCTACACATTGAGAACAAATATCTTGGTCTCAAATTAATGCTTAAGTGCTCTCAAAATGTCAAGTTGGGCCATTCCTTCTTACATGCCATGGCTTCCTTTTGGAAGTGAAAAATAGGACTTTCAAGATAAACAAATTCATATCCTACAACTTTGAAGCTATTCTCGGATACCCAAGTAATCAACCAATGGAATTACCCATAATGACTTCAAGGACTCATCAAAAGATGCAGATGCTATTTCAACTGTTAAAACCCGAAGTCCTGCAATTGACTAGAGTTGAGAAAATCTTACTTGGTCCATTGATTGATTTTTGCACTTCTCATTTGGCTCCGACCAAAGTGTGGGGATGCATGTTTTTCCTATGCTTGCTTTGTCAATTTCTGCATGTTTCTCCTGATGATGACATCAATTTGTGAGTACTGGATATTATTGACTAGATGGAGGGAGGATTGTCACCAATATATTAAAAATAAACTTTTAGGTTTTTAACCTAACGAAGTTTTTTATGTTAAAAATAAATCTTCTTGAACCGATCAATGTTCACTGGCTCATTAAACTCATTCTCATCAATTTCTGATAACTTGACTACACCCTTGCTCATAACATGTTTCACAACATATGACTCTTCCCAATCAGGTCTAAACTTTCCTCTTGGATTAGGGACATTAGGCTTGTACTGCTTCAACACTAAGTCACCAATTTTAAGTTTCCTGATCTTAACTGTTCTATTGTAGGTCCGAGTTATCTTTCTTTGATATAGCTGACGATGATACATTGCCTTTAGCCTTCTTTCTTCTAACAAGGCCAGCTATGCATACCTACTTGCTACAATTCCGTCTCAAACAATTTAGCTTCCAGGACCACCCTTAATGATTTGATCTCAATTTCAATCAGTAATATTGCTTCTATCCCATAAACCAAGGAAAATGGTGTCATTCCAGTCGGGGTTTGCACACTTGTCCTGTACCCACATAAAGAAAAATGAAGCATTTCTGACCAATCCTTATATGTCTTGGTCATCTTAGATCGAATTTGTTTAATTGTTTTGTTCATTACTTCCACTGTACCATTAGCCTTTAGTCTATAAGGGGAGGATCGGTGATGGTGGATTTGATACTTCGATAATAAGTTTTAAATGACTCTTGAAATTGTACTACATTGTCTGATATTACTTTGTGTGGGAACCCATACCTGTAGATGAGGTTCTTTTCAATAAATCTAGCCATTTGCATTGTCCCCAGCTTGTTGAAAGATTTGGCTTCAACCCATTTTGAAAATAATCCACTGTTACTATAATGAATTGGTAACCATTCGAAGCCATCGAATGTATCTCTCCAATAATGTCAATTCCCTAGGTTAAGAAAGGCCAGGGTAAAGACATAGAATGTAATTCTTTAGGAGGCAAGTGATGTAAATTATCATACATCTAGCACTGCTGGCACTTCTTCACAAAATCTATACAGTCTTTTTCCATAGTCAACCAATAGTATGGGATCCACAACTTCCCGTATGTATTTCAGACATGATCTGCTCAACTTCAGACTTCCTTAGGCATCTTAACTGCACTCCGTTGGGCCATCTTCGATACAACTCTCCATGAATGGTGATGTATTGCAAGGACCATTGCCTTATAGCTCTTCTCTCTTCCTTTGTTGCATCCGGTGGGTATTCCCTACTTTCCAAGAATCTTCTTATAGTGTCATACCATGCTTCATGGTCCGTATTAGTTTTCATAACCGATTCATACTCATAATAAGGAGTCGATGGAATGGTCAAAAACAAAGGCTTGAGAAATAACTTAACATGATCCTCCCATACCGAAGCCAGGGTGGATAGGGCATCAGCCATCTAGTTTTCTTCTCTTGGCAGGTGTACAAATTTGCACTCCTTAAAATTCTTCTTCATCATGGTTAAATAATCATGGTATGGCTTTAATTTCTCGTCTTTCAACTCCCATTCTCCGTTTACTTGGGATACCACTAGCAATGATTCCCTAAAAACTTGCACTTTATCCACCTTTATAATCATCAAGGTTCCCAAGCCAAAAATACAAGCTTCATACTCCACCATGTTATTGGTTGCCCTGAATTTCAACTTCTTGGCCAAAGGAATAAACTCTCCTTCTAGAAATTTCAAAATTACTCCCAAGCCTGCTCATTTTCTATTCACCACTCCTTCAAAATACATCTTCCATCCCTATGCTTCTATGGCCTCTAAATGTTCATAAAGAAATTCCAAAATCACTTCTTCATTGTCAGGCAATTGTTGTTGGGCCAGGAATTCTGCTACTGCTCTTCCTTCAATGATTTTCCTAGTTCTATATTCAATTTTGAATTCTTTTAAAATTATCAACCATCTATCATACTTCCCAATTAACGAGGGTGTCTCCCTTAAATACTTCACTGGATCCATCCTGGAAATTGCTTGCATACTATAAGATTGAAAGTAATGCTGTAACTTATTAGATGACCAAACCAGTGCTATACAAGTTGTAGACCCTTAATTTTTGACCCAGTTCGGTCCAATATATTTTATTTAGTCCAAAATAATTTTTGTGTTGCCTAATATATTTTTTTGGTCCAAAATAATTCTTGTTATCATAATTAAATACTTTTTGCTTTAGTATTTAATTTTTATTAATAAAAAATAAAAATAAACAAATAAAAGTCAAAAAATAAAAATAAAAATCAGCGTCGGAAAAATCGACGACGAAAAAATCTTCGCGTGGGCCCGCAGGATTTTCCTGTGAGCGAAATGGCACATGCCATTTCACCCGCAGGAAAATCCTGCGGGCAAAATGGTCGCCCGCAGGAATTTCCTGAGGGCGACACCCGCTCCTTGCCCACTGCCGCAGTCGACTGCGGAAGATTTTTTTTGCCAGCGCAATTTTTTCTGCAGCAATTTTTTTCAGCAGCGTAATTTTTCTGACGCAAATTTTTTGAAACCTAATTCAATTAGGTTTTGGTTTCCTTTTCTTATCAATATTATTTGCCGTGATTAATTAGGAATAAACCATATGAAATCTCTATAAATAAGGACCAAAGGCAATCAAATTTGGGAGGCCGAAAAAAAAATGGACAGTAGCTTGAAAAGTTGATCCAAATCCGTGAAGGAAATCAGCTTGAATCAAGCTGGTTTTTTGAGGGAGCAGAAAAACAATTTAAGCAATTCAAAGGCAAAGAGACTTGTCTTTGACTTTGTTCATCCAAGAAGCAATTTTGGTGTAACTAACAAAATAAGGTTTGAATTCTTAATTCCTTTTATTTTTTGTTTTCACAGTAGCTTAATCATCCTTTAGTTTATTTTAGATTAAAAACTTTAAAACCTCAATTCACCTTTTGTAAGGTTTGAAAATCTTAAATCGTGGCTTTATTTTCTAAAAGTTTAAAGTTATTAGATTTATTTCTTCAAAACTCCAAAACCAAAATTTGTTTTCCAAATTTTCAAAACTCAAAATTGTGTTCTGTTACTTTCCCAAAAGCTTTAAAAATATCTTTTTTGCTTTATAAACTTTAAATCGTTGGTTTATTTTCATAAAATTTCATAAAATCTTCAATTGCCTTTTCCAAATCCTAAAAAGCATGCATCATTGAAACCCTAAATTCTAAAACACTAAACCCAAATTCAACTTCTAAGCCTAAGATAGTAAACTCTAACTCCTTTAAAACCTTAAACCCTAACTTTTTTCTAAACCTTAATCCTTTAAAACATTAAAAAACCATAAAAACATAAATATTTTAAATTTACACAGTAAGCTTGAAATCACCATTTAAAACCATGAATCAAAAGTATTTTAAAGTGTCTAAAACCCTAGTTTCATTATTTCACCATTCAAACCATAATTTGTTTAATCAAAGAGTCTTACCAACCTTTTAAAACATAAAACCTCAATCTATTTTAATTCTTCAAAAAGTCACAGTAGCTTAAACCCATGAAAATCAAAAACCCCTAAACACATGAAATAAAGGATTCTAAATGGAAACAATAGCTATAACTTAGATTTTTATTTATTTATTTGCCTTATTTAATTCTATATTTGATTATGCTTTGATTTATTTTATATGCTTTAATTTATTTAAGTTCAATGCTTGGTTCATTTAATTTATCATGGATGGATGTTTACTTTCTATTGATATTTAATATCTTTGAAGAATGATTTATTTATTATGAATATTTACTTTTATCGATTTATTTAGATTTTCAAATATTGTAAGAGGTATGTTTCCACTTGGTGGGTACCTCATTAGTTAAATATCATGTAATTTAATTTGCTTTTCTATCTTAGAACTTATGTAAAGGACATGTTTCTACCTTTCGGTGGGTGTCCTATTTAGGCATGTGATGTAAGGACATGTTTCCATCTTCGGATGGGTGTTCATTTATTTGTTTTGCTTGGACTTTGCTTTGATTTTAATATATTGATGTTTTCTTTTAATTATTGTGTGTAATATGGATAATGTTGTTATATTTAAGAATTTTATAATATTAAGACCTGTAAAGGAGGCCGGTTCCAATGAACCGGGCGTTGTGGGGGTGCTGAGCCATTTCTTACCTTCCCCACACGTACCCAACTTTTCGAACCCATTAGGGGGTTGGGGATTCCTTAGGAATCAAGTAATCTACCCCTTTCTTTTTCCCAGCCCGTCCGGGTGGCGACTCCATTTTCTCCGGACCTAGGTCCGTATTCTCTAAGGCCCCGAGCCTAAACAGTGCCGAAGTCGCAAGAACCATTCCACCGGGAGTGGGGGCAAAAATCCCCGCTCATAGTGGTGACTCCACTGGGGATAAGAGAAGTTGATTCTGTTGGTCTTTATATTATTCTATTCTTTCTTATAATGATATTATCCATTGCATCATCTTAGATTGCATCGTGTGTGTGAGTTAGGATGCCCGTGTTATGTTATGTAAGGGACACCATAATTTCACTCAAGGTATGGAGATCGAGCATGGCATAACCACTCATAGCCTCGTACCATTTGGTATATACTTGCTATGGGAACCTAAGCCTTTTTACCCAAATACTAAAGCTCATGTAATTGGCCTAGTTACTTTCCTTAGGTTTTACCCCAAATGCATGTTGTTTGACTATGGTTAATTTATCTTAGCTTAAATCATGGCTTATTTGGTTTGTTTTTTTTTCTAATATGACCTAAGTATATTGTAAGCTCAAAATAAATTTTTTCTTTAAATGCCAAAAGACCGAAGCTATTTTCAAAACTTTTCAAGATGGTCTTTGGACATAAAATTTTTCTAAAAATAAATCAAAAATTCTTTTGCTCATGGCCTAAATACTAACCCAAAATCCATTTTTCTAAAATCTTTTACAATGGGCTTAGAAACAAAACCATTTTCACCCAACTTTTTCTTACAAAGAGCTTGCAAAAATATTTTGGTCAATTATGAAATACCAAAAATCAATTGTGGGCCTAGTTTACACTAAGAATAAATTAACCATGGGCTTGTTTTTTGCATAAATCATTAGTTACTTTTTCATGTGAGAAATCTATCTCTAATAAACCTCTTAATTTAGTTTTAATCCAATATAGTATAAAAGCTACTTTAATTGGTTGAATGGATTAAAATCTAATTAATGGAAATTATCATGGATTGATTTCCATTTTCGAAAATATAACTATTGGTTGAAACATCCGAGGGAATTATTCGAAAGCAAGATACCCCATACCTAGGAAAAGAGACTCACCATTCGTGTGTGGATGTTATAAGGTTGGAAGGAACATCCTATTTATCCTTATTTGTTGATTGTTTATGCATACATGCATACATTTGCATCACATATCATTGATCCTCTCTGGCTCACAGCCCTGGATTACGACAGTTCAAAAGCTTACAATAATCCAACCTATGCCGAAAGCGAAGAATCTAGCAATGACTCAATCACTTGCTCACCAAAAATAATGGATCCCGAACAAATTCAAAGAATGGTGGATGAGGCCCTCAATGCCAAGATGGAAGAAATAAAAGAGGCCCTAGTAGAGACAATGAAGAACTAGTTTGCTGCAATTTTCAGAAACAATGTCGAAGCATCTGCTAGCACCAAGAAAGGCAAGGGGAAGACTAAAGTTGATAAAGTAGCTTTTGATGATGATAAGGTAATCATCGATGATGATGATTGGGCTCAATATTACCAAGATCTTCAAGACAAAAAGGACCCAAAGGTTATTGAGAAGGCAACTATTGAAAAGACCGAGACATTCGATGTTGAAAAGATGATTGTTGACTTAGAAAAGAAATTTGAGAAGAAGTTGAAAACCGAAGAGATGTCCGAGATCAACAAACTATTTGAACAAGATGAAGAGGTCCCTTATAAGTTCAAGATGCCTTCCTTCGCTAGATACGATGGAACCGAAAATCCTCATCTCCATGTGAAGCAGTATATCACTGCCATGCAGTCTGCTCGAGCTACTAAGGCTCAAACTCTAAGGTACTTCATGCTCTCATTGGACCTTGTTGTCCAAAATTGATTCAATACCTTAGATGAAGAAATACAAAAGAGTTGGGATTTGCTATACAAGGCCTTCATCCAACAATATGGTTACAATGTCGAGATGGAAGTTACCTTGATGGAAGTGGAGTCCATTAGGCAAAGGCCGAATGAGAATTTTGTAGATTATGTCAAGAGATGGAGAAACAAGACCGCTTTACTCAAGAAGAGGCCCGATGAATCCGATCAAATAAGGATGATTGTGAGAAGGGTGTTGCCTAATCTTCGTGAGAGGATGTCTCATACACTCATCCGTGATTTCAAAGACCTTCTCCAAGCTGGTTTGCAAATTGAAGAATGGGAAAGGGAGAAGAGCCGCTTTGCAACAAAAAGGAACGAGAAATGGAGCTATCAACCTGGTAGCTAAAGCATGCAAAAGGCCATCAGTGTTAATGCTACTAAGCAAGGAACAAGGAGACAATTTTCAGAATTGGGAAAACCGATGTCTTGGGTTCTCAACAAGCTTCAAAAAAAGGATTGCTCTCCCACCTAATTTTGACACCAAAGCATTTTGTCAATTTCACCAAATTCAAGGACATGACACGGATAGATGTGTAAGGTTGAGACATGAGATCCAAAACCTAATTGATAACTGGAAGCTACCCGAGCCCAATAAGCCAAACACTAAAGACAACCCATTACCAAAATTCAATAGTGTACCACCACCGGCAACCTTCATGATTGGAGGAGGTTTGCATGAGGCCTTTGTCATGTCTTCTTTTCAAGAAGTGGGTGGAGAAGCAACCAAAGAATAAGAGGCATTTGAATAAGCTATGATGGGTGGAGAAGTAGCAATTTGTGTTGTCAACAGGTTTTGGGATTCAAGTGATAGTGATGATGATATTATACCCAAGAAGGAGGAGTGGGCTTGGTCCGAGCCCGAAGAAGATGAGGTGATGAATACTAGATCCGGTAAGCCTTATGCAAGGCCACCACCTAAGGAGATAGAAACTAATAAGGGGAAGGAAGTCAAAATAGAAGAAGATGATGTTGTGCTCAAGCAATTGAAAAGAACCCAAGAAAGTGTTAGCATTTGGGACTTGTTAGCTACTTCTAAAAAGCACTGAGAAACTACGGCCAAAGCCTTAGCTAGCATGCCAATTTCTACCTCCACAACACCGGAGGAGTTGATCAACTTCATAAAAATTGGGGAAGTAATGAAATGTGAAGAGGTCCAAGAAAAGAGTGAAGTTAATATGGGAGCAGTTTATTTTTCAGATGCGGACTTACCGGAGGAGGGGAGAGACCACATCCGCCCTCTCTTTATCAAAATAGAAGTCAAGGGAAAGAGGACTCCATGTGTAATGGTCGATGACGGGTCCGCCATAAATGTTTGTCCACTTAAGATATTGCCAAAGCTAGCCATGTCAACAAGAGATCTAAACCCAACCGAGGTGACAATTCGTGCTTATGACAACACTAAGAGGCACGCCGAAGGGACTTTCAAAGTGGCAGTCAAGGTTGGGCCAATTGAATCTATTGTTGAATTTGTTGTTTTAGACATACCAGTTACCTTTGCCTTACTTGTGGGGCGACCATGGTTTCACCCTCTTGGTGGAGTTCCTTCCACCCTTCATCAAAAGATCAAATTCCCCAACGGAAATGAGACAGTGATCATTGAAGCTGAAGATAATGAGATTGTTAACGCTCTAATGGTTGAGAGGCCTCTCAATGGTTTTTAAGTGGCTGCAATTTCTGATGATGAAGTAGTGGACTCCAAAGTCTTGAATATGATGAAGAACATGAACTACCTTCCCGGAGCTGGTCTTGGAAAGGGTAAGGCCGGTTTAACAAAGTTACCAGATTTTAGAACTCAAACTTCCAAGAAAGGGTTGGGATATGATGAAGACAATGATGTCCAGCCAAAGAAGAGTGAGAAGATGAGCTTCCCACCACTTGAAGAGATCTTTGTCAAAGCTCCAGATATGGAACCACTCCAAGGAAGGCTTGAGCCAATCATGTTCATGGGTAAAGTTATTGCAGATGTTGCTGAGCTAGTGAAGCAAGTGAAGAAAGAGCTCACCTTGTCAACCAATAAAGAATCCAATCCAAAAGAGAAGAATGAAGCTGCCCTAAAAGCCGAGAAGACTCCGGAAGAGATTGCCACCCTGGTTGAAGAAAAGTTTGAAGACATCCTACTTTATGATTCTGAGAACAATGATTTTGATTTTGATTTTAATTTGTCTGCTTTGTATGAGGATGATGATGTTTTCTTTTCCAAAATGAATGCAATAAAGTCTGATTTTGCTTACTTGTGTGATGTTTCTCCTGATGGTTGCATACATTCAAATAGCAGTTACATGAGCATCTTTAATATTAATTCTGTTAACACACAATCATTAAATTTAGGAACAACTGAAAATCCTAAAATCATTAGCATAGCATCCGACCTTACTCTTGATGAGAGAGAGAGATTTGAAAAAATATTCAAAAAAATATGAAGAAGTGTTTGCTTGGTCTTATGAAGATATGTTGAGGATAGATCGAGACATAGCCGAGCATCACATTCCTACTTACACTCACATTAAGCCTGTCAAACAAAAGCATAGACGACTAAGACCTGAGTGGGCTGAATTGGTTAAAGAAGAGGTCACTAAGCAAATACAAGTGAAGTTCCTTGAAGTGATAGAATACCCATATTAGCTAGCCAACAAAGTACTTGTGCAAAAGAAAGATGGAAGAATAAGGGTTTGTGTGGATTATAGAGATTTAAACAAGGCTTCCCCTAAGGATGATTTTCCTTTACCTTATATAGATGTTCTCATTGATAGTGTAGCCTCTAGCGTGCTACACTCGTTTATAGATGGATTTTTCGGATACAATCAAGTGTTAATGGCCCAAGAGGATAAAGCCAAAACTGCCTTCATTACTACATGGGGTATATTATATTATAGGGTAATGTCGTTCGGCTTAAAGAATGCTGGAGCAACCTACCAAAGGATGGCCACCACACTATTTCATGACATGATGCACAAAGAAGTTGAGGTATATGTTGATGATATGATGGTTAAGTCGGATACAAGGGAGCAACACTTCCAAAACTTAGAATTATTCTTCGATAGAGCTTTGAAATATAAGCTAAGATTAAACCCAAAGAAGTGTGTATTCGGTGTTACTTCAGGCAAATTATTGGGACATGTAATTGGTTCGAATGGTATTGAGATAGATCCTGGCAAAGTCAAAGCAATTAGGGATATGCCAGCCCCAAAGACGGAGAGAGAAGTTCAGGGATTCATTGGTAAACTGCAGTACATTAGCAGATTTATAGCAAAGCTCACAACAATTTGTGAGCTTATCTTCAAGTTGCTTAGAAAGAATCAGCCGGTCGTATGGAATGAAGAATGTCAAAGGGCCTTTGATCGAATAAAAGAGTATTTGCTGAATCCACCTATTTTGAAACCACCTAAACCTAGCAAACCTCTATTACTATACTTAGCAGTAGAAGAAGAGTCGATAGGAGCCATGCTAGCCCAAGCAGATGAGTCAGGGATTGAGCATGCCATTTACTAGTTGAGTAGAAAGCTCCTACCTTATGAAATTAAGTATAGTATCATCGAAAAGACCTGTATAGCCATGATTTGGTCTTCTAAGAAGTTGCAGCATTACTTTCAATCGTATAGTGCGCAAACAATTTCCAGGTTGGACCCAATGAAGTACTTGAGGGAGACGCCCTCTTTAATTAGAAAATATGGTCGATGGTTGATAATATTAGAGGAATTTGAGATTGAGTATGTAACTAAAAAAACAATCAAAGGTAGAGCGGTGGCAAAATTCCTGGCTCAACAACCATTACTAGAAAGTGAAGAGGTAAACTTGGAATTTCCAGATGAACATTTAGAAGCAATTGAAGTACAAGGGTGGAAAATGTATTTTGATGGAGCGGTAAATAGGAAAGGAGTAGGTTTGGGAGTTACACTAGAATCGCCCGAAGGGGAACTTATCCCTTTATCCAAAAAGTTGAAATTTAGGGCAACCAATAATATGGTTGTGTATGAAGCTTGTATTTTTGGTTTGGAAACCCTAATGATTATGAAGGTAGATAAGGTGGAAGTTTATGGTGATTCTTTGCTAGTTGTATCCCAAATAAATGGTGAATGGGAGTTGAAAGAAGAAAAATTGAAACCATACCACCATTACTTGACCATGATGAAGAAGAATTTTAAGGAGTGTAGGTTTATACACCTGTCAAGAGAAGAAAATCAGATGGCTAATGCCCTGGCCACATTGGCTTTGGTATGGGAGAACCCTGTTAGCCTATTCCTTAAGCCTCTAATCTTGACCAATTCATCAACTCCTTACTATGAATATGAAACAATCCTAGAAATTGATGAGGACCATGATGCGTGGTATGATACTATAAGGCGATTTTTGGAGGAAAGAGAATACCCGCCGGTAAGTAAACTAATGTTAAAGTATACTAATGTTATCTTAAGGTAAGTAAACTTTTATATAAATTTTAAAGTATACTAATGTTATCTTACCTGGTCCCAGGTTAAGCAACTCAAAACAAAGCATTGGGTATGCACAAGGTGAGAGCCGGAAACTTTTATACACTCTGACAACCAGAAATTTAATCTCGGATACCCGACTCTCTCTCGGAAAATACGAGGCACCCTTACAAGATTGTGCTCATATGCCCATGCCTACAACAATAATAAAAATCAAATTCATTCAAGAATAAGAATGGAATTGACATTGGTGGAAGAAGAGTACCTCGAAAACCACCATAAAGCAGATAAAAGACTTTTTATTTCTGCAAAATTTGTCGAGACCATGGTAAAGACATGCAAGACCAGCTTCACCCTAGCCATAAAGTGGTACCATCCTCATATAAGTAAGGGCCCTCAACACTGACAAATGGATGGCAGATTCGGTGCTGCCTAAAATGGTCAACCCAAGCAAATACAACAAAAATGCTCGAGCATACTGTTGGGCTATGTCTCTGTGAACCGGTCCTTCATAGTTCACCCAACAACTACGAATTGGCTTGATTTTTATCTTGAAAGGCCCTTTAAATGATGGTTCCATACCAATTAATTGTTGAATTTCTTCAAATGTCAGAATATCATTGGTTAGAGGAACCGGAAGACCATCATATCGAATGCCGGTTATAGCAGCAAAGTCAACCAGACCAATTGTCATCTCTCCAATGGGCAAATGAAAAGTATGAGTTGTGTCCAACCATCGTTCTGCAAGTGCTTAGATCACACTCCGGTCTATCGGACACTCCTCGGATGGTAATTGAAAGATGAAGCTCTCAAAGCCGCAATCTCAGATAATCTGCCTTACCCGAGAAGGCGCTACATCATATCATTGTCGGGCTTTGTAGATACACCCTCCGCTCCGAATAATGCAACGATCACGCTAACGCAGAGCCAGGTAAGTGTATCATTATTCTATCTACTTAAATTCTTAAATTAATATATTTTTTCTAAATTTTCTAGAAAACAGAAAATATAAAAAAAACAAACAAATAAAAATAATAATAATAATAATAATAATAAAATAAAAACAAAAAAAAAGAAAAAGAAAAAATAGTAAAAAAATATATTAAAAAATAAGAACAAAAGAAAACAAATAAAAGAAAAAAAAAAGGAAAAAAGGAAAAAAATGAAAAAGAAAAAAAAAGAAAAAACACAAAAAAAATAATTACCTTGCTCTTTTGATTTGAACTACGATGAAGCGGCATCTCGGCTAGTAGACCTATATTTCCATCTTCATGCCACCGAATAAATTTCAATAACTCAGCAATAGAATGAGTTCTTGATCTTGAAGCATGCATTTTTTCAAAACTGTATGCTAAACTTGAGAGGCTTATAGAATGAAAAGATTGATGTGAATGAAATGAAGAAATCGATCATTTATATAGAGGAACAACAAAGGAAAAAACAAAATTCAAAAAGTAAATTTTACTATTCATAAATAGTAAGTTACTATTTATAAATAGTAGAGTACTATTTATAAATAGTAGGTTACTATTTATGAATAGTAAATAGTATATGAAGAGTGACTACACAGTAAATAAATAGGAAACTCAATTATTCAATTTAATCATTTAAACACTTGTGTGTAAATAAATATTATTGTACTTTTAAAATATTTTTACACGCAGGGGGCAAGGAGAAGATATATGCATATGTATGGTAAAAATTAGCTAATTTTTTTACAAATTACTTTAGTATACTACTGACTATAATTATTTTTTGCAGACAATTAAATCTCTCTTAGCTCGGGTCCAGAACCCAAATTATCCTTAGGTCCGAACATAAAATCTCTTTTAAGTTTAGAACTTAAGTCGGGTCCAGAACCCAAATTACCCTTAGGTCCAGAACCTAAAATCTCTCTTAAGTCCAGAAATTAGCTTGGGTCCAGAACCCAAATTATCCTTAGGTCCAGAACCTAAAATCTCTCTTAGGTCCAGAACTTAGCTCGGGTCCAAAACCCAAATTATCTTTAGGTCCAGAACCTAAAATCTCTCTTAAGTTCAGAACTTAGCTCAGGTCCAGAACCCAAATTATCCTAAGGTCCTGAACCTAAAATCTCTCTTAAGTTCAAAACTTAGCTCGGGTTCAGAACCCAAATTATCCTTAGGTCCAGAACCTAAAATCTCTCTTAAGTCCAGAACTTAGCTCGGGTCCAGAACCCAAATTGTCCTTAGGTCCAGAACCTAAAATTCCTCTTTTAAGTCAAGAACTTAGCACAGGTCCAGAACCTAAAATCTCTCTTAAGTCAGAACTTAGCTCGGGTCCAAAATCCAAATTATCCTTAGGTCCAAAACCTTAAATTTCTTTTAAGTCCAGAACTTAGCTCGGGTGCAGAACCCAAATTACCCTTAGGTCTAGAACCTAAAATTATCCTTGAGTCCAGAACTCAAACTGGGTCCAGAACCCAAAACCTCAACCATCTCAAAAATTAAGTCTTATTGCTTTTCACTCTCTTTTGTTGTAGTCTCAGATCGTTTAAGCATGGGGCAAGCTGTAGACCCTTAATTTTTGACCTAGTTTGGTCCAATATTTTTTATATAGTCCAAAATAATTTTTATGGTTTAATTAAATAATATTTATTTTAATATTTATTATTTATAATTTTTAATAAAAATAAAAATGGTGAAGTTAATAAAAAATATAATAAAAATAAAAAATAAATAAACAAAAATTAAAATTAAAATTAAAATAAATTAAAATTAAAATTAAAAATAAAAATAAAAATCGGCGACGAAAAAATTCATCGCCAAAAGTGGAATTGGCCAAGGCCAATTCGCCTGCAGGTGGCCTTGGGCCATTTGGTCGCATGAAATTCCTGAGATGAAATGGCCAGCCGCCCCAGCTAGGGCTCTCAAATCCTCACAGTTTCCAGCCCGCAGCAAGTTTTTCGTCAGTAAAATTTTCTAACGCAGTTTTTTTCGAAACCAAATTCTATTTTTGGTGGAACCAATGAACGGAGAGCTGAATCTCTATTTTCTTTATTTATTTCTTTACAGTAGCTTCATCATTCAAATTGAATTAATTCATCATACAAATTAATCGAAAACTTCACAAACCCTAAATTACTCATCTGTTTCCAGAAATCTTAAAGACCTTAAATTATTTCTTTTGCTTCCAAAAGCTTTAAAACCCTAATGTGTTTTCCCTGAATTATTTTAATCTAAACCATAACTTTTTGTCCAAAATTTCCAAATATTTTCTTAAATCTCCAAACCCTAATCTTCTTTACGTTTTCTAAAAATCATAATTATTTTTTTAAAACTCTAAACTATTTTCTTAAATCCTAAAACAAAATATATTTTCTAAAATACCAAAAACCCTAATTTCTCCAAAACCAAAACAATAAACCCAAGTTTTCCTAAACCCTAATTATGTGAACTTAAAACCCCAAACTAGTTAATCTAAACCCTAAAGCCATAATCCAATAAACCTAAAATCACAATCCATTAGCTATGAATTATAAACCCTAATGTCTTATGTAACACCCCTTCCGAACCTACATATGTAAGCTGAGTAGAGGCGCCACACTAACCTAATGTTGCTACCAATTTTACTTAGTCAAATTTTAGTTCCGATTTTTACAAAATTTTTGCCATAGTTTCGCCTAAAAATTGAGTCCCAAGTGTCGACAAAACCGGTTTTTTTCTTATTTTCAAAAACATTTTACACAAACCAATGCAAACAAAATCATTCTCAGTACACTCCCAATAAATCCCCCTTGTAACCTCAACTACAACCTGAAAAAAGGATTTACACTTCTAGTACAACATAAAATAAAGGTTTTGTGACAACCCCCATATTTAAATATTACACAGCGGAAGTTATAAAATATTTACATATTTACAAATTCATATACATCAAAACTCAAGTTTTACAACACATAAAATTTATACATGATTGGCAAGTCTGCTCTGATCTTTAAGCTCCCAAAATGGATTCTTCAAGGTCTACTCTCACTAGGTCTTGATGAACTCTCGGGTTCAACTCTATCCACTCTACTACCTGCGCGATTAAACACTATCGCGCTAAGCCAACGGCTTAGTAAGATAAAACATGCTAACTGTATGCTTTAATGAAATGCAATGCCACATATGTTATTGATAAGATCAACATCATAAATATAAAGTTAACCACACAATTATGCATTTCACAAATCATAGTTATATGAGCATACCACATTTCAACATCTTTTCACATTCAACATTAATCAATCATACTCCATAACCAACATCTCATTTCATTAAACTCATAACATTATTTAGGACATTCATATAACCTTGACACCTATGGGCCCAACAAGTATTTAATACGATATTCAGAGTTCAGAGTTACTGCTTTGGTTCATAGTCACAATTCTCATAGTGTAACAGACCCAGTCTCTTGGACCATCAACTCAACACATTTGAGGAGATCCTCAACCCGGCAAGACTGTTACAAATCATATATTTCATATTCACAATTCTCATAGTGTAACAGACCCAGTCTCTTGGACCATCAACTCAACACATTTGAGGAGATCCTCAACCCGGCAAGACTGTTACCTTTCATCATTTCTTAGGCATGCCACCCAAATCCAGAACTCTGAAACTGAATAACATATTAAACAAACAATTCATTTGTTATATACTTACCATTTCCATTCTCAAATTCTCATCACATTTAGGCAAACATGCCTTCTTTCTTTCAATATCATCATCTTAGCCAATAACAATGGCTTCACATTTCATTTCACAATATAACATCTCATTATTCAAGTACATATATATATATCTCATCCATGATCACATTATATTTCACATAGCATCATTCATAAATATCAACATTTCATTCCACATTACTCATGAAACACATTACCATTCACAATGCACAACATAACATTGTTCAATCTCAACAATGCAATTAGGGCAAAGAACAATTGATTATAACATTCATTGATTCAAGTGTGTTTAACTTGTTTAGGGTTAGGTTTAAGGACCAACCTACCTTTGGAGAACCAAAGCAATGCAAGAAGAACAAAGAATTAAAACCCTAACCATAAATAGTACATTCTGGTTTTTAAACTCCATTTTATCCTTATTTTGAAAAATTGTATAAAATAATCTACTTGACTAAAAATTCTAAAATTTTTACAGAATTTAGTTTTGTATCTTAAAATCATCCCTTTAAAATTTCAGATCAAACTGAACACAAAATCTTGGTCAAATAGTTCACCTAACCAGACTGCCCCAATTGCCCTGCATCCTGGCAGCAGTTCTGAACTTTGTGAATTCCATAAATCAAATTCAATCAACGTGATTCCAAATTATTTTTCTCAAATACTAGACTCACTAAGCAACAACATATCCAAAATTCAATTGAATATGATTTTTCTACATTTTATTAAAAATCCCGAAATATAGCTGTCCCAGTTAAGGTACTTGCTGGAACAGGTCTAATGAAAATAATCTTTCTAAACTCATAACCATTCCAAAATCGAATCAACATATTTTTCAGTCATTCTAGACTCATAGAGGCACAACATATCAAAAATTCACTTCAAGAACATTTTTTTAAAATTAATTAAAAATCATACAAGTCACAGCCTTTACTAATCCTAAAACAGAAACAATTTCACTAAACACCAATCTTACTCTTCCATCACCAACACCAACCCAACTTCTCATCTATCAAGCAAAATCAATACTTACAATCATACCATAAGCAACTTAATCATACCAATTCAAAAGAATTGAAGAAATTAGAGAAAAGATCTTACCTTAGTTAAAAACTTCTTAAATCAACACTTGAACACTTAATCTTTCTTCAATTTAAGCTTGAAATCATCAAAACCATCACTTGTCTCTTTCTTTCTCTTTGGCTATGGAGGGCCGGCCATCAACAAGAAGAAGAAGAAGAAATGAAGAAGAAAACACAAGTCAAACCTTCTTTAAATATCCACCATGTGATTTTATCCAAGCAATTACCAAAGTGCCCTCATTCACATAATTATCTTTTTGTCTTATATGTGCCCAATTAAGTAATTTACCAATCTCAAATAAATATCTTCTCTTGCATTGACCAAGCCTTTTGACCACTTTATATGTCATATATATTAACATATACACAACATATAAATTTGTCTCTAAACCCTATTTCTTCCCAAAATACATATACATATACTTTCTCTTCTCAATTTCTTTTCTCTTACAATTTAACACATATATTCAATCCAATATATAACAATAACAGCAACAACAATATGCAAAACTTCTAGGGCATAAATGAGGATATTACATCTTAAGATTCCAAAATCCTAATTTCATAATGTTTCCCCTAAGCCTTAATTTGATTAACCAAAAAAACTTACTACCTTCTTAAATTAATAAAACCCTAATCCATTCCAATTTTTCAAAACCTTTGCAGTAGCCTAAACAAATAACAGTAATAATACTAAAATCCCAAAACCCTAAATGTTAATTAAAGAACTTTAAATATAAACAGTAAACCCTAATTTGTATCTTTACTTACTTTATTTAATTTTAGATTTGATTATGTAGTTTATTATATGCTTTGATGGTTAATTTATTTAATTTCAATGCTTGATTTATTTAATTTATCATGGATGGATGTTTTCCTTATTGTTATTATTTGTTTATTTTAGTATTAAAATTGTAAGAGGTATGTTTTCACTTTGTGGGTACCTCATTAGTTAAATATCATGTAATTTAAATAGCTTTTATATTTTGGACCTATGTGTAGACCCTTAATTTTTGACCTTGTCCGGTCAGTTATTTTTTATATAGTCCAAAATAATTTTTGTGATATTTTAATTAAATAATATTTATTTTAATATTTATTTTTTATAATTTTTAATAAAATAAAAATAAAAATAAATAAATAAAAATCGGCGAAGAAAAAATCGGCGAAGAAAAATTCGTCGCCGAAAGTCAAATTGGCCAAGGCTAATTTCGCCTGTAGGAATTTCCTGTGGGCGAAATGGCCTTGGGATTTCCTGTGGCAAAATTGGATGGCCACACCAATCCTCGCAACCAGCGCCTCGCAGCTCATAATTTCTCGACAGCGCTCGCAATTTCCCCAGCGAAATTTTCCAATGCAATTTTTTCTGAAGCCAAACTCTATTTGGCTTCGATTTCTTTTCCTAATTAATTTTAGTTTCCTTAAACAATTAGAACTAGGCTTATAATTTTTCCTATAAATAATACTTGAAAACACAGAAAAAAGGGACTGAAACTTGGAGATCGGATAGTAGGGCTTTGATTAGGTGATCGAAACTTGGATTACAGAAAACCCTAGCAATAACCAAGCAATCAACAATTCATTAAAGGCAGCAACCTTGTTGTTGTCCTTGTTCATCCAGAAAGCAATTTTTGGTGGAACCAACGGACGGAGGTTTGAATCTCTATTTTCTTTATTTATTTCTTTACAGTAGCTTCATCACTCAAATTGAATAAATTGTTTCTTCTGTTTCTTTTAAAACTTAAAACCCTAAAACTTTTCTTCTAAACCTTAAAACCATAAATTTTTCCTTCTATTTCCAAAAATCCTAAAAAGTACTTTTCTGTAACCTTAAGAACCCTAAATTGTTCCTTCTATCTCTAAAAAACCCTAATTCGTTTCTTTTGTTTCCAAAAACCTTAAATCATTTTTCCTATCTCCAAAAACATTTAAAACTAAACTGTTTTCCTCTAACTTTTTTCCAAAATTTCCAAATGTTTTCTTAAATCTCTAAACTCTAACCTACTTTACAGTTTCTAAAAATCATAATTATTTTATAAAGTTCTAAACTGTTTTCTTCAATCCTAAAGCCAAATATGTTTTCCAAAATACCAAAAACCCTAACTTTCTCAAAAAACCAAAACAAGTAAACCCTATGTTTTCCTAAACCCTAATTCAGTGAACTTAAAACCCTAAACTAGTTAATAAAAAACCTAAAGCCATAATCTAATAAAACTAAAATAACAATCTAGTAAACATGAGTTATAAACCAAATGTCTTAAGAATCTAAAACCCTAATTTCATAATGTTACCCCTAAACCCTAATCTGATTCATGAAACCCTAATCCATTCCAATTTTCCAAAACTTTTACAGTAGGCTAAACAAATAATAATAATAATAATAATACTAAAATCCCAAAACCCTAAATGTTAATTAAAGAACTTTAAATAGAAACAGTAAACCCTAATTTGTATCTTTACTTGCTTTATTTTTAGATTTGATTATGCAGTTCATTATATGCTTTGATGGTTTATTTATTTAATTTCTATGCTTGATTTATTTAATTTATCATGGATGAATGTTTATTATATATTTTGATTGGTGTTTAATATCTTTGATGAATGATTTATTTATGATGAATGTTTATTTACTTTTATCGATTTATTTTGATTTTCAAATGTTGTAAGAGGTATGTTTCCACTTTGTGGGTACCTCATTAATTAAGTTCTATGTAATTTAAATTGCTTTTATATTTTGGACCAATGTAAAGGGCATGTTTCTACCTTTTGGCGGATGTCCTATTTAGCTGAGACATGGATGATGTAAGGGCATGTTTCCATCTTCAGATGGGTGTCCATTTATTTGCTTAGTTTGGATATTTCTTTGATTTTAATATAATGATGCTTTATTTTGTTGCATGTAATATGGATAATATTGTTATACTTAAGAATTTTATAATATTAAGACCTGCAAAGGAGGCCGGTTCCAATGAATCGGGCGTTGTGAGGGTGCTGGGACATTTCTCACCTTCCCCACACGTACCCAACTTTCCAAACCCATTAGGGGGTTAGGGATTCCTTAGGAATCGAGTCATCCACCCCTTTCTTTTTTTCGGCCATATTTAAACCCATTAGGGGGTGGCGACTCTATTTTCTCCGGACTTAGGTCCGTGTTCTCTAAGGTCCCGAACCTAAAAAGTGCCGAAGTCGCAAGAATCATTCCACCGGGAGTGGGGGCAAAAATCCCCGCTTACAGTGGCGACTCCACTAGGGATAAGAGAAGTTGATTCTGTTGGTCTTTATATTATTTTATCTTTTCTTATAATGATATTATCCATTGCATCATATTATATTGCACAGTGTGCGTGAGTTAGGATGCCCGTGTTACCCGTGTTGTGTTATGTAAGGGATACCATGTAATATCCCAAAGTATACCCTAATATTTTGGAGTGTTAATTGTTGTATTGGATTAAATAATTTAAAGTGTATATGTTATGTATATGGAGATAAAAACAATATATATACAAGTCATTGGGTCTTAGAAGTCAAAAGAGATATTTTGATTAATTAAATGGATTTAATTATTGTTAGTGGGTGAATATTTTATTGTTTAAATGTATGGTGGAGAGTGTTTTGAGGAGAGAGTAGTTGAAGAGTGTTGACTTTCTTTCTTTCTTTCTTTCCTTCTTTCTTTCTTTCTTTCTTCTTCCTCGTTCACCTTCATCTTCTTCTTTCCTTCTCTTTGGCCGGCCACCCTTATCAAGCAAAGGGGAAGAGATTTTGTTGCTTCCAAGCTCAAAAGATTGAAGGTTTTCAAGAGATCAAGTTGGAGTTTTAAGGATTTTCTTCACTTTTGGTAAGTTTCCAACTTGTTTCTTGGTTTTCTTTTGAGTTTATGTTCTTGGGTTTGTTGGATGGTTGTTGTAGATATGTTTATGGTTATTTTGGTGTGTTTGAAGTGTTTTGTCTTAGTAACTTTGATTTTTGGGTTTGGATTTAAGAGACAAGAGTTGTGGGTGTTGTGAGTTTGAGTTGTGTTATATGGTGGTGTTTGTGTTTGATGGTTGTGATTGAGGTGTTTTAAGGTTTACTCAAGTATTTTTGAGTTATTGATGATTTTGGTTGAGTTATGTGTGGTTGATTTGGCTATTGGAAGATGAGTGTTGGTTGTGGCTTTGTTGGTGTCGATTTCAGGGTTTTTGGCCTGACACGCCCAGGAGCATGGCCATGTCTTTGGGCATGTCGTTTGTTCTATTTTCTGGGTTGGTGACACGAGCAGTGACACGCCCATGTCACTAAGTGTGTCATAGCTAATGTGTTGTTGGAGGATTGACACGGCCAGTGACACGCCCATGTCACTGAGCGTGTCAAAGCTTCTGTGTTGTGAGTTTAGGGCACGTTCAAGGACACGCCCGTATTGTAGAGCGTGTCAAGTGTAGAGTTTGCCCTAGATAGTTCCCTAGATAGTTCTCTTACTTGAATAATGGTAGCTCAATTCTCTTCAAAACCTAATCCAAAGGTGATCATACATACTAACTTAGAAATACACAGGAAGAAAGTTGATAGAGTGGTGTTGTTGCTTTAAGAGGTAAGTACAAACTTTTAATGATTGCATACATTTATATGACATTGGGACTTAACACATTTAGTTAGAAATGTGTTAAGTTACTTGATACATTGTTGATGAATGAGTTATATGTTGTGATATGCATAATGTGAATTTTATTGATGTATCAATGTAATTGAGTAAAGTATTTTATATGAAAAGAAATGTGGAAATAGGTGATATGAGATGTGAAAACATAATGTAACCAATCGATATTGAGATGAAATAGAAGAATGAGAAAAGATGATATTATTATAAGACAATGAGCCTATTTTGATTATGAGAAATGAAATGAGATAAATGAATTAATTTGTGTGCATAGAATGTTATTCAATTTTCAGAGTTCTGGGTTTGGCGGCATGCCTATGAATTGCTGGACAGGTGAAAAGACCGGGTCGTAAGCCGAGTCCAGCTGAAAAATGTGAAATATGATGTTTTTGAGGTGAAAAGACTGGGTCGTAAGCCTCAAAAACTGTAACAGTCTAGCCGGGTTGAGGACCAAGAAACTGGGGCCCTAGGGTCTAGCCGGATTGCGGTCCAAGAGACTGGGTCTGCTACAATCCATGGATATATATTGCCTACGGGGCTAGACACATTGTGTCATTATGGACCAAAGCAGTAACTCTGAACATTGAATAGCATATTAGTTTCGTATTGGGCCCATGTTTGTCTTTGTTTTAATGTGAATTATGAATTGTGATGCAAATGATTAATATATTGAAATATATAATGTAATGAGTTGACATATTCATATATGTATTGTGTATGAGCATCGCATTGATTTATATTGAATCAAAGTTTGTACCACTAAGCTTTCTGCTTAGCGCGATTGTGGTTCATCGTGCAGGTGACAGGGTAGATCCGGTTGTGCCGGAGGGCTCGTCTAGACCGAGTCGAGTCTAGGCTTGAGTTGTGAGAGCAGTGTTGAGTTGTGGACATCACGATCAGAGACGAACTGCCAACATGTATAAATTCATATTTTTGTACTTATTGATTTTGATGTAAACATATGTATTTTCCGCTGCTTAATTAATAAATATTTTGAACAGACTGTTTTAGATAAGCTTTTGGGAACTAATGTTATATATATATATATGTATTTTAACGAAGAAATATTTTCTCTATTACTATTTATATTATAGGTTGAATGTTTTAAGTTTATTCGGACTGACTTATGATGCTTATATGTTAAAGACTAAAGTTTTGGGTTGTTTAGAAATGAACCGTAGCACCCCTTTATCCGGTATGCGTATATCGCTTGTTGTGCGGACGTATGCAGTGTACGTATATTGGGTGTGGGGGTGTTACATCTGTTTTGGTATTAGAGCCTAGGTTTGAGATTCTCAACCTAGGTGAATTGTAAGAAAAAGAAAATTTTGATTTTAAAATATGATTTTTAAATAAGATGCATGCATTGGCACTGGCAGTTTCTAGTCTGTGATGAGGTATTTTCTACTGTGTTTGCAGATATAGGTAGTGATGGCGTCTCAATCACGTCAGTCTGTAGAAGGTAGTGCTGAGAGTGTAGCTCCTGTTGAGGGTAGAGATGGAGCTAGGGTTGAGATAGTTGGAGAGGCACCTGCTCCTATGCCAGAGAGACTAGCTGCTGATGAGATGCCGCCAGTTTGGTTACGGCATGTAGTGCAGGCTCCAGTGCAGCAGCCGCTACTGCCACCACAGCCACAAGTACCGGTGAGGCAGTATGATAAATTAAGGAAATTCGAAGCTGAGGACTTCTTTGGTACTACAGATCCTGCTGTAGCTGAGCAGTGGTTGGATAGAGTTCAGAGGGTATTTATCCAGTTGCAAGCCACTCCTAAAGAGAAGTTTGATTATGCTAGATCTCTTCTGCAGAGAGATGCTTATGATTGGTGGAAGACGGTTCCCCAGGCCATGGATGATCCACCGACTTTGTCTTATGGTGATTTTCTGTGGGAGTTTGAACAGAAGTATACTCCGAGGGAGTATAAGGATGCTAAGAAGATGGAGTTTATAAATCTGAGGCAGGATAATTGGACGGTGACAGAGTATGAGATAGAGTTCATCCGGTTGAGTCTTTATGTCGGTGGGATTATTTCAGATGAGATAGATCAATGCAGGAGATTTGAGGAGGGGTTGAGGCCCTCTATTATGTGTATTGTTGCTGGTTCCCAATATCAAGATCTTTCCCAGCTTGTTGCAGCAGCCAGAAGTGTTGAGAGAGCACAGGCTATTGCAGCAGCTGCTACTGAAGAGGAGACCCGAGTTAGGAGACCTCAGTTTGAGGCAAAGTCTTCATCTGCAAAGAGAGGTCGAGGAGGTCATTTTTAGAGGTTCAGTAGGGGCCAGAGGCAGCCTGTTAGGTCAGTACCACATCAAAGGTAGAGATTATGACCTACAGTTTCTGTGGCTAGTGCACCGACTCCAGTGGCTCAGAGATCTGTTCCACCTGTTTGTGTTCATTGTGGTAGAGCACACGGAGGTGAATCCAGGTGGAGGAGTACTTCGGGGGTATGTTTCAGATGCGGGTCACCAGACCATTTCATCAGAGATTGTCCTGAGCTACAGGAGGATAGGCAGGCAGATTCTGCAGTTTCTCGACCTACTGTGAGAGGAGGTCGTAGTAGCAGAGGTTTTAGTAGAGGTGGTAGACTTGGGTTCAATCAGAGAGGGGGCTCTACATCCGGAGGCAGTAGGCCAGATGAGGCTGGGCCTTCTCAGCGAGTGTATGTGATGCAGAAGCAGCCGAATGCTTCAGCTGTCATTGTGGGTACATTTTCTTTATTTGGCATTTTAGTTCTTGCTTTGATTGATCCAGGATCTACTCATTCATATATAAGTGCATCCATCTTGCCTGTGTCTGTATTGCATTCTGAGTCCCTAGGATCTGGTGTCTTGGTGACAAATCCTTTAGGGCAGAGTATTGTAGTGAGTAAGGTGCACCGAGATAGTCCAATTGTTGTTCAGGATGAGGAGTTTCTTGGTGATTTGATTGAAATTCCTTTTAAGGAGTATGATTTAATTTTAGGCATGGATTGATTGTCTAAGCATGAAGCTGTAGTAGATTGTCAGAAGAAGTGTGTTACCCTGAGAACCGGTGATGGTAGAGTTGTGATGGTATCTAGTGAGTAGAGACAACTTGCATCCATGTTTGTTTCAGCTGTTGCAGCTGGGAGGATGATTCAGAAAGGGTGTGATGCTTATCTTGCTCATGTTGTAGATACCATAATAGTGGGTTCTCAACTTGATAGTACACCCACAGTTGCTGAATTCCTAGATGTGTTTCCTGAGGAGTTGCCAGGGTTACCCCCTGAGAGAGAGGTTGAGTTTGGTATCGATTTGTTGCCTGGTACCACTCCCATCTCTATTACTCCCTATCGAATGGCACCTGCTGAGTTGAGAGAGTTGAGGGTGCAGTTACAGGAGTTGTTAGATAAAGGGTTTTTTCGCCCTAGAGTTTTGCTCTGTGGGGAGCTCCTGTTTTTTTTTTTGAAGAAGAAGAAGGATGGTACTTTGAGATTGTGCATTGATTATAGGCAATTGAATAAAGTGACCATCAAGAATAAGTATCCTTTACCTAGAATAGATGATCTTTTTTATCAGTTGAAGGGAGCAGCAGTTTTCTCCAAGATTGATTTGAGATCAGGGTACCATCAGTTGAGAATCAGAGAGGAAGATGTTCCTAAGACAGTTTTTCGCACAAGGTATGGGCATTATGAGTTTTTGGTAATGCCTTTTGGATTGACGAATGCACCTGCAGCTTTTATGGATTTGATGAATAGGGTGTTTAGACCCTATCTGGATCAGTTTATGGTGGTCTTTATTGATGATATTTTGGTATATTCGCATAATAAGGAGGAGCATGACGAGCACTTGCAGATTGTATTGCAGACCTTGAGAGAGAAGCAGTTGTATGCTAAGCTGTTGAAGTGTGAGTTTTGGCTTGATCAAGTGACTTTTCTGGGTCATGTAGTTTCAACAGATGGTATTAGAGTTGATCCGAGTAAAGTTAAGGAAATTTTGAATTGGAGTCCACCGAAGTCAGTGACTGAAGTTAGAAGTTTTCTGGGTTTGGCAGGCTATTATCGACGATTTGTGAAGGGTTTTTCTTTGATAGCTACTCCACTCACCAGATTACTTCGAAAAGGGGTTAGATTTGTGTGGACAGATCAGTGTCAAGCAAGCTTTGAGCAGTTGAAGGAGATGTTGACTCAAGCTCTTGTTCTTACCTTGCCTGTGGAAGATAAGCCATATGTGATTTACAGTGATGCTTCACATAATGGTTTAGGATGTGTCTTGATGCAAGAGGGTAGAGTCATAGCTTATGCTTGTTGTCAGTTGAAGCCGAATGAGTTGAATTACCCGATGCATGATTTGAAGTTAGTAGCTATAGTTTTTACTTTGAAGATTTGGTGACACTATTTATTTGGGGAGAAGTGTTTTATCTATACGGATCATAAGAGTTTGAAATACTTAGGTGTTCAGAGAGAGCTGAATCTTCGGCAAAGACGGTGGTTGGAATTAATCAAAGACTACGACTGTTTGATTGATTATCATCTTGGTAAGGCAAATGTTGTTGCTGATGCCTTGAGTCAGAAGTCTTTGGCAGGTTTGACTGCTTATTCGCTCTTATTGCTTGTTGAGTTGAGAGCATTGCATGCTAGTTTTGAATCATGTGATGATGGTACGTTGTTGGCTCAATTGCAGTTGAGACCGGTGTTGTTGGATCAGATTAAAGAGGCTCAATTGGCTGATGAGAAAATTCAGAAAGTTGTGTCAGAATGCCAAAAAGGAGAGAGCCGAGATTTTCTTGTGAGAGATGATGGCAGCCTTTAGTTTAAAGATAGACTGTGTGTTCCTAATGATGCAAGATTGAGAAAGATTATTTTAGAGGAAGCACATCAGTCGGCTTTTGCTATGCACCCTGGGAGTACCAAGATGTATCATGATTCAAAACAAAACTATTGGTGGTCAGGTATGAAGAGGGATATAGCGGAGTTTGTATCCAAGTGTCTCACTTGTCAGAGAGTGAAGGCCGAGCACCAAGTTCCAACAGGGTTGCTTCAACCTTTATCAGTGCCTGAATGGAAGTGGGAGCATGTAACAATGGATTTTGTGACTGGTTTGCCGTTGACTCAGAAGAAGCATGATGCAATTTCGGTGATTGTTGATCGGTTGACGAAGGCAGCTCATTTCCTTCCAGTTCGGATGGGCTATTCTCTTGAGAAGTTAGCTGAGCTGTATATCAGTGAGATAGTGAGATTGCATGGAGTCCCAATTTCTTTAGTGTCTGATCGAGATCCTCGGTTTACTTCAAGGTTTTGGAAGAGTTTGCATGCTGCTTTGGGTTCTCAATTGCACTTTAGCACTTCTTTTCATCCCCAGACAGATGGGCAGTCAGAGAGAGTGATACAAATTTTAGAGGACATGTTGAGAAGCTGTATCATTGATTTCTCTGGAAGTTGGGACAAACTCTTGCCATTGATGGAATTTGCTTACAATAACAGTCATCAATCTAGTATTAGAATGGCACCTTATGAGGCATTGTATGGAAGAAGATGCAGGATGCCTCTATGTTGGAATGAAGTTGGAGAAGGCAAATTGGTTGGTCCCAATTTGATTAATGAGACAGAAGAGAAAGTGAAAATAATTCGGGATCGGTTAAAAGCAGCCTCAGATCGGTAGAAGTCCTATTCAGATTTGAAAAGGAGAGACATAGAGTTTGATGTTGGAGATAAAGTATTTTTAAAAGTGTCTCCTTGGAAGAGAATTTTGAGATTTGGCCGCAAAGGGAAGTTAAGTCCTTGTTTCATTGGACCTTACGAGGTACTGGAGAAAGTTGGACCAGCGGCTTATCGATTAGCTTTGCCTCCTGAGTTGGATAAAATTCACAATGTCTTCCATGTATCTATGCTACGAAGGTACAGGTCAGACCCATCTCATGTTTTGTCAGTGGAATCCAATGAGGTGAGTCCGGATCTGACATTTGAAGAAGAACCAGTGGTCATTTTAGCACATGGGGTGAAAGAGTTGAGACATAAGAAAGTGCCAATTGTGAGGGTTCTTTGGAAGAATCATGGTAGAGAAGAGGCAACTTGGGAGAGTGAGCAAGCGATGCGAGATCAGTATCCTCAATTATTCCAGACTTGAGAACAGGTAATTTCGAGGATGAAATTTCTTTTTAGAGGGGGAGAATTGTAATATCCCAAAGTATACCCTAATATTTTGGAGTGTTAATTGTTGTATTGGATTAAATAATTTAAAGTGTATATGTTATGTATATGGAGATAAAAACAATATATATACAAGTCATTGGGTCTTAGAAGTTAAAAGAGATATTTTGATTAATTAAATGGATTTAATTATTGTTAGTGGGTGAATATTTTATTGTTTAAATGTATGGTGGAGAGTGTTTTGAGGAGAGAGTAGTTGAAGAGTGTTGACTTTCTTTCTTTCTTTCTTTCCTTCTTTCTTTCTTTCTTTCTTCTTCCTCGTTCACCTTCATCTTCTTCTTTCCTTCTCTTTGGCCGGCCACCCTTATCAAGCAAAGGGGAAGAGATTTTGTTGCTTCCAAGCTCAAAAGATTGAAGGTTTTCAAGAGATCAAGTTGGAGTTTTAAGGATTTTCTTCACTTTTGGTAAGTTTCCAACTTGTTTCTTGGTTTTCTTTTGAGTTTATGTTCTTGGGTTTGTTGGATGGTTGTTGTAGATATGTTTAGGGTTATTTTGGTGTGTTTGAAGTGTTTTGTCTTAGTAACTTTGATTTTTGGGTTTGGATTGAAGAGACAAGAGTTGTGGGTGTTGTGAGTTTGAGTTGTGTTATATGGTGGTGTTTGTGTTTGATGGTTGTGATTGAGATGTTTTAAGGTTTACTCAAGTATTTTTGAGTTGTTCATGGTTTTGGTTGAGTTATGTGTGGTTGATTTGGCTATTGGAAGATGAGTGTTGGTTGTGGCTTTGTTGGTGTCGATTTCAGGGTTTTTGGCCTGACATGCCCAAGAGCACGGCCATGTCTTTGGGCGTGTCATTTGTTCTGTTTTCTGGGTTGGTGACATGAGCAGTGACACGCCCATGTCACTGAGTGTGTCATAGCTACTGTGTTGTTGGAGGATTGACACGGCCAGTGACACGCCCATGTCACTGAGCGTGTCAAAGCTTCTGTGTTGTGAGTTTAGGGCACGGTCAAGGACATGCCCGTGTTGTAGAGCGTGTCAAGTGTAGAGTTTGCCCTAGATAGTTCTCTTTCTTATTTTCTTCTTGTGTATTTATAAGTGAGTGTGTATGATCACCTTTGGATTAGGTTTTGAAGAGAGTTTAGCTACCTTTATTCAATTGTTGAGAGTTATCTTGGAAGAGGAGTTGATAGAGTGGTGTTGTTGCTTTAAGAGGTAAGTACAAACTTTTAATGATTGCATACATTTATATGACATTGGGACTTAACACATTTAGTTAGAAATGTGTTAAGTTACTTGATACATTGTTGATGAATGAGTTATATGTTGTGATATGCATAATGTGAATTTTATTGATGTATCAATGTAATTGAGTAAAGTATTGTATATGAAAAGAAATGTGGAAATAGGTGATATGAGATGTGAAAACATAATGTAACCAATCGATATTGAGATGAAATAGAAGAATGATAAAAGATGATATTATTATAAGACAATGAGCCTATTTTGATTATGAGAAATGAAATGAGATAAATGAATTAATTATGTTCCTAGTATGTTATTCAATTTTCAGAGTTCTGGGTTTGACGGCATGCCTATGAATTGCTGGACAAGTGAAAAGACCGGGTCGTAAGCCGAGTCCAGCTGAAAAATGTGAAATATGATGTTTTTGAGGTGAAAAGACTGAGTCATAAGCCTCAAAAACTGTAACAGTCTAGCCGGGTTGAGGACCAAGAAACTGGGGCCCTAGGGTCTAGCCGGGTTGAGGTCCAAGAGACTGGGTCTGTTACAATCCATGGATATATATTGCCTATGGGGCTAGACACATGGTGTCATTATGGACCAAAGCAGTAACTCTGAACTTTGAATAGCATATTAGTTTCGTTTTGGGCCCATGTTTGTCTTTGTTTTAATGTGAATTATGAAATGTGATGCAAATGATTAATATATTGAAATATATAATGTAATGAGTTGACATATTCATATATGTATTATGTATGAGCATCGCATTGATTTATATTGAATCAAAGTTTGTACCACTAAGATTTCTGCTTAGCGCGATTGTGGTTCATCGCGCAGGTGACAGGGTAGATCCGGTTGTGCCGGAGGGCTCGTCTAGACCGAGTCGAGTCTAGGCTTGAGTTGTTAGAGCAGTGTTGAGTTGTGGACATCACGATCAGAGATGAACTGCCAGCATGTATAAATTCATATTTTTGTACTTATTGATTTTGATGTAAACATATGTATTTTTCGCTGCTTAATTAACAAATATTTTGAACAGACTGTTTTAGATAAGCTTTTGGGTACTAATGTTATATATATATATATATATATGTATTTTAACAAATAAATATTTTCTCTATTACTATTTATATTATAGGTTGAATGTTTTAAGTTTATTCGGACTGACTTATGATGCTTATATGTTAAAGACTAAAGTTATGGGTTGTTTAGAAATGAACCGTAGGACCCCTTTATCCGGTATGCGTATATCGCTTGTTGTGCGGGCGTATGCGGTGTGTGTATATTGGGTGTGGGGGTGTTACATACCATACTTTCACTCAAGGTATGAAGATTGAGCATGGCATAACCACTCACATCCTTGTACCATTTGGTATATACTTGCTATGGGAATCTAAGCCTTTCAACCCAATGACTAAAGCTCATGTAATTGGCCTAGTTACTTTCCTTAGGATTTTTCCCCAAATACTTGTTGTTTGACTTTGGTTAATTTATCTTAGCTTAAATTATGGCTTATTTGGTTTGTTCTTTTTCTAATATGACCCAAAAACATTTGTAAGCTCAAAATAAATTTTTCTATAAATTTAAAAGACCAAACCTATTTTCAAAACTTTTTAAGATGGTCTTTGGACATAAAACTTTTCTAAAAACAAATCAAAAATTCTTTTGCTCGTAACCTAAATACTAAGCCCAAAATCCATTTTTTCGAAAACCTTTTTACAATGGGCTTAGGAACAAAATTATTTTCATCCAAAAGAGCTTACAAATATTTAGCTCAATTATGAAATACCAAAAATCAATTATGAGCCTAGTTTATACTAAGAATAATTAATCATGGGCTTTTTTTGGCATGAATCATTAGTTACTTTTTCAAGTGAGAAATCTATTTATAATGAACCTCTTAATTTAGTTTTAATCCAATATAGCATAAAAAGCTACTTTAGTTGGCTGGATGGATTAAAGCCTAATTAATGGGAATTATCATGAACTGATATTCATTTTCAAAAATATAACTATTCAAAAACAAGGTACCCCATGTTGGTTTTTTGTTAACCATATACCTAGGAAAAGAGACTTGCCATTCGTGTGTGGATGTTATAAGGATGGAAGGAACGTCCTAATTATCTTTCTTTGTTGATTTTTTGTGCATACATGCATACATTTACATCTCATATCATTGATCTTTTCTAGCTCACGGCCCTGGATTATGACAGTTCAAAAGCTTACAACAATCTGACCTACGCCGGAGACGAGGAATCTAGCAACGACTCAATCTCTTTTTCACCAAAAGCAATGGAGTCCGAACAAAATTCAAAGAATGGTGGATGATGCCCTCAATGCCAAGATGGAAGAAATAAAAGAGGCCCTAGTTGAGACCATGAAGAACCAATTGGCTGCAATTTTAGAAAATCTCGCCGAAGCATCTGTTAGCACTAAGAAGCCAAAAGTCAAAGGGAAGACTAAAGTTGGTGAAGTGGTTTTTGATGATGAAAAAGTGATCATTGATGATGATGATGATTGGGCTCAATACTACCAAGATCCTCAAGACAAGAAGAAAGAACCAAAGATTGTTGAAAGATCAACTATGGAGAAAACAGAAACTTCTGATGTTGAAAAGATGATAGTTGATTTAGAAAAGAAATTTGAGAAAAAAATTGAAAACCGAAAGAAATATCCAAAGTTGACAAATTATTTGAGCTAGATGAAGAGGTTCCGTACAAGTTCAAGATTCCATCTTTTGCGAAGTTTGATGGAACCGAAAATCCTCACTGCCATGCAGTCTGCCCGAGCTACTAAGGCTCAAACTCTAAGGTACTTTATGCTCTCATTGGACCCTATTGTCCAAAATTGGTTCAATACCTTAGATGATGGAACACAAAAGAGTTGGGATTTTCTATACAAGGCCTTCATCCAACAATATGGATACAATGTCGAGATGGAAGTTACCTAAATGGATGTTGAGTCCATTAGACAAAGACCAAATGAAAATTTTGTGGACTATGTGAAAAGATGGAGAAACAAGGCCGCTTTGCTCAAGAAGAGGCCCGATGAATCTAATCAAATAAGGATGACTGTGAGAGGGGTGTTGCCTAGTCTTCGTGAAAGGATGTCTCATACACTCATCCGTGATTTCAAAGATCTTCTCCAAGCTGGTCTGCAAATTAAAGAATGAGAAAGAGAGAAGAACCATTTTTCAACAAGAAGGAACGAGAAAGGAAACTATCAGTCTGGTAGCCAAAGCATGCAAAAGGCGGTCGGTGTAAATGCTACTAGCCAAGGAACAAGGAGGCAGTTTTCGAACTTAGGAAAATCGATGTCTTGGGTTCTCAATAAGCTTCAAAGAAAGGGATTGTTACAACCCTTAAATCCTCGTCCTTTGCCTAACCCTCTACCACTTAATTTTGACACTAAAGCATTTTGTCAGTTTCATGAAATGCAAGGGCATGACATGGATAGATGTGTGAGGTTGAGACACGAGATCTAAAATTTAATTGATAGTGGAAAGCTGCCCAAGCCGAACAAGCTGAACACCAAAGACAATCCATTACCAAAGTTCAATAGAGTACCACCACTGGCAAATTTCATGATTGGAGGGGGTTTGCATGAAGATTTTGTCATGTCTTCTTTCAAAGATGTGGGTGGAGAAGCAACCAAAGAAGAAGAGGTATTTGGCGAAATTAAACAAGCTATGGTGGGTAGAGAAGTAGCAATTTATGTTGTCAATGGGTTTTGGGATTCAAGCGCTAGTGATGATGATCTGGTATCCAAGAAGGAGGAATGGACCTGGTCCAAGCCCGAAGAAGATGAAGTAATGAACACTAGATCCGATAAGGCTTATGCAAGGCCACCGCCTAAGGAGGTAGAAATTAATAAGGGAAAGGAAGTTGAAGTAGGGAATAAACAAGAGGAAGATGATATTGTGCTCAAGCAATTGAAAAGAACCCAAGCAAGTGTTAGCATTTGGGGCTTACTAGCTACTTCTAAAAAGCACCGAGAAACTATGGCCAAGGCCTTAGCTAGCATGCCAATTTCTACCTCCACAACACCGAACGAGCTGATCAACTTCATAAAAATTGGAGGAGTAATGACATGTGAAGATGTTTAAGAGAAGAGAGAAGTTAATATGGGAGCAGTTTCTTTCTCAGATGTAGATTTACCATAGGAGGGGAGAGATCACATCCGCCCTCTCTTTATCAAAATAGAAAAAAAAGGGAAAAGGACTCTATGTGTAATGGTCGATGATGGGTCGACCATAAATGTTTGTCCACTTAAAATATTGCCAAAGCTAGCCATGTCAACAAGGGATCTAAACCCGACTGAGGTAACCATTCGGGCTTATGACAACACTAAGAGACAAGCCGAATGAACTTTCAAAGCTACTGTCAAGGTTGGTCCAATTGAATCTATTGAATTTGTTATTTTGGACATACCTACTACCTTTGCCCTACTCTTGGGATGACCTTGGTTTCATCCTCTTGGTGGAGTTCCTTCCACCCTTCATCAAAAGATCAAGTTTCCTAACGGAGATGGGGCAGTAGTCATCGAGGCCGAAGATAATGAGGTTGTTAATGCTCTAATGATTGAGAGACCCCTCAATGGTTTCCAAGTAGCTTCAATTTCTGATAATGAAGTATGGACTCCAAAGTCTTGAATATGATGAAGAACATGAACTACCTTCTCGGAGCTGGTCTTGGAAAGGGTAAGGTCGATTTGACAAAGCTGCCATATTTTAAAACTCAAACTTCCAAGAAGGGGTTGGGATATGATGAAGACAACAATGTCCAGCCAAAGAAGAGTGAGAAGATGAGCTTCCCACCACAAGAAGAGATCTTTATCAAAGCTCTAGACATGGGACCACTCTAAGGAAAGCTCGAGCCAATCATGCTCATGGGAAAGTTGATCCTGGGTTTTGAAATTTTTGTAGATGTTGCTGAGCTAGTGGAGCAAGTGAAGAAAGAGCTCACCCTGCCAGCCAACAATGAATCCAATCCGGAAGAGAAGAACGAAGCTGTCCTGAAAGCCGAGAAGACTCCGAAAGAGAATGTTGCCCTATTTGAAGAGAAATTTAAAGACATCATGCCTTATGATTTTGATAACAATGATTTTTATTTTGATTTTAATTTGTCTACATGGTATGAGGATTATGATGTTTTCTTTTCCAAAATGAATGCAATAAAGTCTAATTTTACTTACTTGTATGATGTTTCTCCCGATGGTTGCATACATTCAAATAGTAGTTACATGAGCATCTTTAATATTAATTCTGTTGACACACAATCATTAAATTTGGGGACAATCGAAAATTCTAAAAATATTAGCATAGCATCCAACCTTACTCCTGATGAGAGAGAGAGATTTGAAAAAATATTCAAAAAATATGAAGAAGTATTTGCTTGATCTTATGAGGATATGCCTGGAATAGATCAAGACATAGCCTAACATCTTATTCCTACTTACACTCACATGAAACCTGTCAAACAAAAGCTTAGGCGATTAAGACTTGAGTGGGCTGAATTGGTTAAAGAAGAGGTCACTAAACAAATACAAGTGAAGTTCCCTGAAGTGATAGAATATCCAAATTGGCTAGCTAACATAGTACCTGTGCCAAAGAAAGATGGAAGAATAAGGGTCTGTGTGGACTATAGAGATTTAAACAAGGCTTCCCCTAAAGATGATTTTCCTTTACCTCATATAGATGTTCTCATTGATAGTGCAGCCTCTAGCGTGCTACACTCGTTTGTAGATAGATTTTCCGGATACAACCAAGTGTTAATGGCCTAAGAGGAAAAAGCCAAAACTGCTTTCATTACTACTTAGGGTATATTTTGTTATAGGGTGATGCTGTTCGGCTTAAAGAATGCTAGAGCAACCTACCAAAGGAAGGCCACCACACTATTTCATGACATGATGCACAAAGAAGTTGAAGTATATGTTGATGCTATGATGGTTAAATCGGATACAAGGGAACAACACTTCCAAAACTTAGAATTATTCTTTGATAGAGCATTGAAATATAAGCTAAGATTAAACCCGAAGAAGTGTGTGTTCGAGGTTACCTCAGGCAAATTATTGGGACATGTTATTGGTCCGAATGGTATTGAGATTGATCTTGACAAAGTTAAAGCAATCAGGGATATGCCAGTCCTAAAGATGGAGAGAGAAGTTCGGGGATTCATTGGTAAATTACAATACATTAGCAGATTTATAGCAAATCTCACAAAAATCTGTGAGCCTATCTTCAAATTGCTTAAAAAGAATCAGTAGGTCATATGGAATGAAGAGTGTCAAAAGGCTTTGAGCGAATAAAGGAGTACCTACTTATATACCCTTAATTTTTGACATAGTCCGGTCCAATATATTTTAATTAGTCCAAAATAATTTTCATGTTGTCCAATATATTTTAATTATTCCAAAACAATTTTTGTTATTTTAATTAAATAATATTTTCTTTAATATTTAATTTTTATTAATAAATAATAATAATAATAATAATAAACAAAAAAATAAAAATCGGCGACGAAAAAATCATCACCGAAAATCAGCGCGGAATGAATGGTCGAGGACCATTTCGCCCGCAGGAGTTTCCTGTGGGCGAAATGGCCTGCAAGCCAATTCTCGCCCGCTGCCGTAGCCAGCTGCAGTAGTTTTTTGCTAGCACATTTTTTCCACAGCAGTTTTTTTTTTGCCAGTGAAATTTTTTTAATGTTATATTCTATGAATAACTAGAATTAATAAAAAGAATCTTCTATAAATAAGACCAATAACAACACAAAAAGGATCGGAAATTGAAAGGAGAAATTGAGAAGGAAATTGAGGAAAACTTTGAATTTTAATAATTCCTTCTGGTAGTGAATCAATCAAACTTATTGAGAGAAGCAAACAAGTAATTTAATTCATCAAAGGCAGCAAAGCTTGTCTTTGTTCTTGTTCATCCAAGAAGTGATTTTTGGTGGAACCAACAAACGAAGGTATGAATTAATTTTTTATTTTTTCTTCATAGTAGCATAAACCATCCAATTGTCTATTTTGATTCAAAAACTCTAGAACCTTAATTTACCTTTTCTAAAGCTTAAAAACCTTAATTCGTCTCTTTGTTTTTCAAAAATCATAAATTGTTGTTTTTATTCCTTCAAAATTTACCAAAACCCTAATTTGAATCTGTTTCTTTCCAAAGCCCTAAACTGAATCTGTTTCTTTACAAAAACCATAAAAAAACATCTTTTCTGTTTCTACAAACCTTTAAATAGTTTCGTTTATTTTCATAAAGTTTCATAAAATTATCAATTATTTTTTTCAAATTCTAAAATCTAATGCATTCTCTGAAACCGAATTCTAAAATTCTAAAGCCCTAATTCAACTCCAAAATCCAAAATAGTAAACCCTAAACTAGCTAACCTAAACCCTAACTCCCTTAAAACCTTAAAGCTTAAAGTTTTTTAAACCCTAATCCTTTAAACCTTAAAGCCCTATAAACATATTCAAACACAGTAAGCTTAAAAACCATAATTCAGTAAACGTAAATCATAAATCTAAATGTTTTAAAGTTTCCAAACCCTAGTTTCATGATTTCACTTCTCAAACACTAATTTGGTTAATCAAAGAACTTTATCAACCTCTTAAATTATTAAACTTTGCTCCATTTCAATTCATTTAAAACTCACAGTAGCTTAAACCCATGAATTCCAAAACCCTAAACACATGAAATAAAGAATCTTAAATAGAAACAGTAGCCCTAATTTGAATCTTTATTTGCCTTATGCAATTTTATATTTGATTATGTTTTGATTTATTTTATATGCTTTAATTTATTTAAGCTCAATGCTTGGTTTATTTAATTTATCATGGATGGATGTTTACTTTCTATTGATGTTTAATACCATTGATGAATGATTTATTTATGACAAATGGTTATTTACTTTTATTGATTTACTTGGATTTCCAAATGTTGTAAGAGGTATGTTTCCACTTGGTGGGTACCTCATTAGTTAAATATCATGTAATTTAAATTGCTTTTCTATTTTAGAACCAATGTAAAGGACATGTTTCTACCTTTCGGTGGGTGTCCTATTTAGGCATGGGATGTAAGGACATGTTTCCATCCTTCGACGGGTGTCCATTTATTTGCTTTGTTTGGACATTGCTTTGATTCTTTTAATATAATGATGCTTTAGTTTAATTATTGTGTGTAATATGAATAATATTGTTATATTTAAGAATTTTATAATATTAAGACATGTAAAGGAGGCCAGTTCCAATGAACCAGGCATTGTGGGGATGCTGGGCCATTTCTCACCTTCCCCACACGTACCCAACTTTCTGAACCCATTAGGGGAAAGGCCCAGCACCCCTAACCCCCTAATGGGTTTGGAAAGTTGGGTACGTGTGGGGAAGGTGAGAAATGGCCCAGCACACAGCGCCCGGTTCATTGGAACTGGCCTCCTTTACAGGTCTTAATGTTATAAAATTCTTAAATATAACAATATTATCCATATTACACACAATAATTAAAATAAAGTATCGATATATTGAAAATCAAAACAATGTCCAAGCAAAACAAATAAATGGACACCCATCCGAAGATGGAAACATGCCTTTACATAATCCATGCCTAAATAGGATACTCACCGAAAGGTAGAAACATGTCCTTTACATTGGTTCTAAAATAGAAAAGCAATATAAATTACATGATATTTAACTAATGAGGTATCCACCAAGTGGAAACATACCTCTTACAACATTTGGAAATCTAAATAAATCAATAAAAGTAAATAGTCATTCATCATAAATAAATCATTCATCAAAGATATTAAACATCAATAGAACGTAAACATCCATCCATGATAAACTAAATAAACCAAGCATTGAACTTAAATAAATTAAAGCATATAAAATAAATAAAAGCATATAATGAACTACACAATCAAATCTAAGAATAAAGCAAGTAAAAAAAATACAAATTAATGCTACTGTCTCTAATTTCTTTATTTATTTTCTTTACAGTAGCTTCATCACTCAAATTGAATATTTTTTCTTTTGTTTCTTCAAAACCTCAAAACCCTAAATTGATCCTTCTATTTCCAAAAACCATAAAAAAAATACTTGATGTTTCCAAAAACCTTAAGAACCCTAATCTATTTCTTTTAAACCTTAAAACCCTAAATTGTTCATTCTATTTCCAAAAACCCTAAAAAATACTTTTCTGTTTCCAAAAACATTAAATCGTTTTCCTATTTCCAAAAACTTTATAAAACTCTAAACTGTTTTTTTCAAATCCTAAAACCAAACATGTTTTCCGAAACACCAAAAATCCTAATTCTCTCAAAACCAAAACAGTAAACCCTAAATTTTCCTAAACCCTAATTCATTGAATTTAAAACCCTAAACTAGTTAATTTAAACCCTAAAGCCATAATCTAATAAAACTAAAATAACAATCGAGTTAACATGAATTATAAACCTAATATCTTAAAATGTCATAACCCTAATTTCATAATTTTACCCTCAAACCCTAATTTCATCAATCAAAGAACCATACTAATTTCTTAAATTATAAAACCCTAATCCATTTCAATTCTTTTAAAACTTACAGTAGCCTAAAAAAATAACAATAATAATATCTTAAGATTCCAAAACTCTAAATATTAATTAAAGAAATTTAAATAGAAACAGTAAACCTCAATTTGTATCTTTACTTGCTTTATTTTTAGATTTGATTATGTAGTCTATTATATGCTTTGGTGGTTGATTTATTTAATTTCAATGATTGATTTATTTAATTTATCATGGATGGATATTTTCTTTATTGTTATTATTTACTTGTTTTAGTATTAAAAGCATAAGAGGTATGTTTCCACTTTGTGGTACCTCATTAGTTAAATATCATGTAATTTAAATTGCTTTTATATTTTAGACCAATGTAAAGGACATGTTTCTACCTTTTGGTAGGTGTCCTATTATTTTAGACATGGATGATGTAAGGACATATTTCTATCCTCGGATGGGTGTCCATTTATTTGTTTTGCTTAGACATTGCTTTGATTTAATATAATGATGCTTTATTTTAATTGTTGCATGTAATATGGATAATATTGTTATATTTAGGAATTTTATAATATTAAGACCTGCAAAGGAGGCCGGTTCCAATGAACCGGGCGTTGTGAGGGTGTTGGGCCATTTCTCACCTTCCCCACACGTGCCCAACTATTCGAACCCATTAGGAGGTTGGGAATTCCTTAAGAATCGAATCATCCACCCTTTTCTTTTTTCTGGCCCGTCCGGGTGGCGACTCCATTTTCTCCGGACTTATGTCCGTGTTCTCTAAGGCCCCGAGCCTAAATAGTGCCGAAGTCGCAAGAACCATTCCACCGGGAGTGGGGGCAAAAATCTCCGCTCACAGTGGCGACTCCACTGGGGATAAGAGAAGTTGATTCCATTGGTCTTTATATTATTCTATTCTTTCTTATCATGATATTATCTATTGCATCATTTAGATTGCATCGTGTGCGTGAGTTAGGACGCCCGTGTTACCCATGTTATGTTATGTAAGGGATACCATACTTTCTCTCAAGGTATGGAGATTGAGCATGGCATAACCACTCATAGCCTCGTACCATTTGGTATATACTTGCTATGGGAACCTAAGCGTTTTTACCTAAAGACTAAAGCTCATGTAATTGGCCTAGTTACTTTCCTTAGGTTTTACCCCAAATGCATGTTGTTTGACTATGGTTAATTTGTCTTGGCTTAAATCATGGCTTATTTGGTTTGCTCTTTTTCTAATATGACCTAAGTACATTGTAAGCTCAAAATAAAATTTTCTTTAAAGTCCAAAAGACCAAAGCTATTTTCAAAACTTTTCAAGATGATCTTTAGACATAAGACTTTTCTAAAAAAAATCAAAAATTCTTTTGCTCATAACCCCAAATACAAAGCCCAAAATCCATTTTACAATGGGCTTAGAAATAAAATTATTTTCATCCAACCTTTTTTTACAAAGAGCTTGCAAATTATTTAGGTCAATTATGAAATACCAAAAATCAATTGTGAGCCTAGTTTATACTAAGAATAAATTAACCATGGGCTTATTTTTGGTATGAATCATTAGTTACTTTTTCAAGTGAGAAATCTATCTATAATAAACATCTTAATTTAGTTTTAATCCAATATAACATAAAAGCTACTATAGTTGGTTGAATGGATTAAAACTTAATTAATGGGAATTATTATGAATTGATTTCTATTTTCAAAAATATAACTATTGATTGAAATGTCCGAGGGAAATATTCGAAAACAAGGTACCCCGTGTTGGTATTTTGTTAACCATATACCTAGGAAAAGAGACTCGCCATTCGTGTGTAGAAGTTATAAGGTTGGAAGGAACGTCCTATTTATCCTTGTTTGTTAATTGTTTGTGCATACATGCATGCATACATACATTTGCATCTCATATCATTAATCCTCTCTGGCTCACAGCCCTGGATTACGATAGTTCAAAAGCTTACAATAATCCGACCTATGCCAGAAGCGAAGAATCTAGCAACAACTCAATCACTTGCTCACCAAAAGCAATGGAGCCCGAACAAATTCAAAGAATGGTGGATGATGCCCTCAATGCCAAGATGGAAGAAATAAAAGAGGCCCTAGCTGAGACCATGAAGAACCAATTGACTGCAATTTTAGAAAATCATGCTGAAGCATCTGCTAGTACTAAGAAGCCAAAGGACAAAGGGAAGACCAAAGTTGGTGATGTGGTTTTTTATGATGAAAAGGTGATCATTGATGACGATGATAATTGGGCTCAATACTACCAAGATCCTTAAGACAAGAAGAAAGAACCAAAGATTGTTGAAAGATTTAGTATGGAGAAAACTGAAACTTCTGATGTTGAAAAGATGATTGCGGACTTAGAAAAGAAATTTGAGAAGAAACTGAAGACCGAAGAAATGTCCGAAGTTGACAAATTATTTGAGCTAGATGAAGAAGTTTCATCCAAGTTCAAGATGCCATCTTTTGCGAAGTTTGATGGAACCGAAAATCCTCACCTCCCTGTGAAGCAATATATCATTGCTATGTAGTCTGCCTGAGCTACTAAGACTCAAACTTTGAGATATTTCATGCTCTCATTGGACCTTGTTGTCCAAAATTAGTTCAATACTTTGGAAAAAGGAACACAAAAGAGTTGGGATCTGCTATACAAGGCCTTCATCCAACAATATGGATACAATGTTGAAATGGAAGTTACCTTAATGGAAGTTGAGTCCATTAGGTAAAGGCCAAATGAGAATTTTGTGGACTATGTGAAAAGGTGGAGAAATAAGGCCGCTTTACTCTAGAAAAGGCCCAATGAGTCTGATCAAATAAGGATGATTGTGAGAGGGGTGTTGCCTAGTCTTCGTGAGAGGATGTCTCATACACTCATCCGTGATTTCAAAGATCTCCTCCAAGCTAGTCTGCAAATTGAAGAATGGGAAAGAGAGAAGAACCATTTTTCAATGAGAAGGAATGAGAAAGGAAACTATCAATCTGGTAGCCAAAGTATGCAAAAGGCAGTCATTATCAATGCTACTAACCAAGGAACAAGGAGGCAGTTTTTAAAATTGGGGAAACCGATGTCTTGGGTTCTCAATAAGCTACAAAGGAAGGGATTGTTACAACCCTTAAATCATCGTCCTTTTCCTAACCCTCCCCTACCTAATTTCAACACTAAAGCATTTTGTCAGTTTCATCAAATGCAAGGGTATGACACGGATAGATGTGTAAGGTTGAGACATGAGGTCCAAAATCTAATTGATAGTGGGAAGCTACCCGAGCCCAACAAGCCAAACACCAAAGACAATCCATTACCAAAGTTTAATAAAGTACCACCACCGGCGACCTTCATGATTGGAGGAGGTTTGCATGAAGATTTTGTCATGTCTTCTTTTCAAGATGTGGGTGGAGAAGCAACCAAAGAAAAGGAGGTACTTGGCAAAATTAAACTAGCTATGGTGGGTAAAGAAGTAGCAATTTGTGTTGTCAATAGGTTTTGGGATTCAAGTGATAGTGAGGACGATCTTGTATCTAAGAAAGAGGAATGGACCTGGTCTGAGCCCGAAGAAGATGAAGTAATGAACACTAGATCCTGTAAGCCTTATGCAAGGCCACCACCTAAGGAGGTAGAAATTAATAAGGGAAAGAAAGTTGAAGTAGGGAATAAAGAAGAGGAAGATGATACTGTGCTCAAGCAATTGAAAAGAACCCCAGCAAGTGTTAGCATTTGGGATTTATTAGCTACCTCTAAAAAGCACCGAGAAACTATGGCCAAGGCCTTAGTTAGCATGCCAATTTCCACTTCCATAACACCGGAGGAGCTGATCAACTTCTTAAAAATTAGAGGAGTAATGAAATGTGAAGATGTTCAAGAAAAGAGTGAAGTTAATATGGGAGCGGTTTCTTTCTCAGATGCGGATTTACCGGAGGAGGGGAGAGATCACATCCGCCCTCTCTTTATCAAAATAGAAATCAAAGGAAAAAGGACTCCATGTGTAATGGTCGATGATGGGCCTACCATAAATGTTTGTCCACTTAAAATATTGCCAAAGCTAGCCATGTCAACAAGGGATCTAAACCCGACCGAGGTAACCATTCGGGCTTATGAAAACACTAAGAGACATGCCGAAGGAACTTTCAAAGCTGCTATCAAGGTTGGTCCAATTGAATCTGTTATTGAATCTGTTGTTTTGGACATACCTGTTACCTTCGCCTAACTCTTGGGATGACCATGGTTTCATCCTCTTGGTGGAGTTCCTTCCACCCTTCATCAAAAGATCAAGTTCCCTAACGGAGATGAGACAGTGGTCATCGAGGCCGAAGATAATGAGATTATTAACACTCTAATGATTGAGAGTCCTCTCAATGGTTTCCAAGTAGCTGCAATTTCTGATGATGAAGTAGTGGACTCTAAAGTCTTGAACATGAGCTTCCCATCACTTAAAGAGATCTTTGTAGCTACTTGAAGAGATCTTTGTCAAAGCTCCAGACATGGGACCACTTCAAGGAAAGCCCAAGCCAATCATGTTCATGGAAAAGTTGATCCCGGGTTTTGAAATTTTTATAGATGTTGTCAAGCTAGTGGAGCAAGTGAAGAAAGAGCTCTCCCTGCCAGCCAACAAAGAACCCAATCCGAAAGAGAAGAACGAAGCTGTCCTGAAAGCTAAGAAGACTCCAAAAGAGATTACTGTCTTGGTCGAAGAGAAGTTTGAAGACATTCTGTCTTATGATTCTGAGAACAATAATTTTGATTTTGATTTTAATTTGTCTGCTCTGGATGAGGATGATAATGTTTTCTTTTCCAAAATGAATGCAATAAAGTCTGATTTTGCTTACTTGTGTGATGTTTCTCCTGATAGTTGCATACATTCAAATAGCAGTTACATGAGCATCTTTAATATTAATTCTGTTAACACACAATCATTAAATTTGGGAACAATCAAAAATCCTAAAAACATTAGCATAGCATCCGACCTTACTCCTGATGAGAGAGAGAGATTTGAAAAAATATTCAAAAAATATGAAGAAGTATTTTCTTAGTCTTATGAGGATATGCCTGGTATAGATCAAGACATAGCCGAACATCTTATTCCTACTTACACTCACATGAAACCTGTCAAACAAAAGCTTAGGCAATTAAGACTTGAGTAGGCTGAATTGGTTAAAGAAGAGGTCACTAAACATATACAAGTAAAGTTCCTTAAAGTGATAGAATATCCAGATTGGCTAGCCAACATAGTACCCGTGCCAAAGAAAGATGGAAGAATAAGGGTCTGTGTGGACTATAGAGATTTAAACAAGGCTTCCCCTAAAGATGATTTTCCTTTACCCCATATAGATGTTCTCATTGATAGTGCAGCCTCTAGCGTGCTACACTCATTTGTAGATGGATTTTTTGAATACAACCAAGTGTTAATGGCCTCAGAGGATAAAGACAAAACTGCTTTCATTACTATGTGGGGTATATTTTGTCATAGGGTGATGATGTTCAGTTTAAAGAATGCTGGAGCAACCTACCAAAGGATGGCCACCACACTATTTCATGACATGATGCACAAAGAAGTTGAAGTATATGTTGATGATATGATGATGAAATCGGATACAAGGGAACAACACTTCCAAGACTTAGAATTATTCTTTGATAGAGCTTTGAAATATAAGCTAAGATTAAACCCGAAGAAGTGTGTGTTTGGGGTTACCTCAGGCAAATTATTAGGACATGTGATTGGTCCGAATGGCATTGAGATTGATCCTGACAAAGTTAAAGCAATAAGGAATATGCTAGCCCCAAAGACGAAGAGAGAAGTTTGGGTATTCATTGGTAAATTACAATACATTAGCATATTTATAGCAAAGCTCACAACAATCTGTGAGCCTATCTTCAAATTGCTTAAAAAGAATCAGCCAGTCATATGGAATGAAGAGTGTCAAAAGGCCTTTGAGCGAATAAAAGAGTATTTGCTGAATCCACCTGTTTTAAAACCACCTAAACCCGGCAAACCTCTATTACTATACTTAGCAGTAGAGGAAGAGTCAATAGGAGCCATGCTAGCCCAGGCAAATGAATCAGGGATTGAGCATGCAATTTACTATTTGAGTAGAAAGCTCCTACCTTATGAAATTAAGTATAGTATCATTGAAAAGACCTGTATAGCCGTGGTTTGGTCTTCTAAGAAGTTGCGGCATTCCTTTCAATCTTATAGTGTGCAAGCAATTTCTAGGTTGGATCCAATGAAATACTTAAGGGAGACACCCTCTTTAATTGGGAAGTATGGTCAATGGTTAATAATATTAGAAGAATTTGAGATTGACTATGTAACCAGAAAAACAATCAAAGGTAGAGTAGTGGCAGAATTCCTGGCGCAACAACCATTACCAGATAGCGAAGAGGTAATCTTGGAATTTCCAGATGAACATTTAGAGGCAATTGAAGTACAAGGGTGGAAAATGTATTTTGATGAAGCAGCAAATAGGAAAGGAGCAATTTTGGGAGTCATACTAGAATCACCCGAAGGGGAACTATCCCTTTAGCCAAAAAGTTAAAATTTAGGGCAACAAATAATATGGTGGAGTACGAAGCTTGTATTTTTGGTTTGGAAACCCTAATGATTATGAAGGTGGATAAGGTGGAAGTTTTTGGTGATTCATTGCTAGTAGTATCCCAAGTAAATGGAGAGTGGGAGTTGAAAGAAGAAAAATTAAAACCATACCACCATTACTTGACCATGATGAAGAACTTTAAGGAGTGTAGGTTTATACACCTATCAAGAGAAGAAAATCAAATGGCTGATGCCCTAGCCACATTGGCTTTGGTATGGGAAAATCCTGTCAGCTTATTCCTTAAGCCTCTGATTTTGAACAGTTCATCAACTCCTTGCTATGAATATGAGACAATCATGGAAACTGATATAGACCATGATGTGTGGTATGATACTATAAGGCGATTTTTGGAGGAAAGGGAATACCCATCGGGGGCAACAAAGAAAGAAAGAAGAGCCATAAGGCGGTAGTCTTTGTAATACATCACATTCCATGGAGAGCTATATCATAGATGGCCTAATGGGGGTGCATTTGAGATGCTTGAGGAAGCCTGAAGTGGAGCATATCATGTTAGAAATACATGCAGGAAGTTTCGGTTCGCACATGAGTGGTTTGGCCCTAGTTAAGAAGATAATTCAACAAGGTTACTACTGGTTGACCATGGAGAGAGATTGTATTGAGTTTGTAAAGATGTGCCAACAATGTCAGATGTATGGTAACTTGAATCATATGCCTTCTGAAGAATTGCATTCTATGTCTTCACCCTGGCCCTTTGCCACTTGGGGTATCGACTTTATAGGAGAGATACATCCGATAGCCTCAAACGGTCATCATTTCATTGTAGTAGCGGTAGATTATTTTTCAAAATGGGTCGAGGCCAAATCCTTCAACAAACTGGGCTCAAGTCAGATGGCTAGATTCATTGAAAAGAACCTCATCTGCAGATATGGGGTCCCGCACAGTGTGATATCAGACAATGGGGTACAGTTTCAAGGAGCAATTAAGGATTTATTCTCGAAGTACCAAATCCATCATCACCGATCCTCTCCTTATAGACCAAAGGCTAATGGTGTAGTAGAAGCAACAAAAAAAATCAATTAAGCAAATTATGTCCAAGATGACCAAGACATACATGGATTGGTCAAAGATGCTTCCCTTTGCTTTATGGGGATATAGAACAAGTGTGCGAACACCTATTGAAATGACACTGTTCTCTTTGGTGTACGGGATGGAAGCAATATTGCCAATTGAAATTAAGATCAAGTCGTTAAGAGTAGTCTTGGAAGCTAAACTACCAGAATTGGAATGGGTAGTGAGCAGATACACACAGTTAGCTTTACTAGAAGAGAGAAGGTTAAAGACATTGTATCATCATCAATTGTATCAAAAGAAGATAGCTCGGGTCTACAATAGAAGGGTTAAGATCAGAAAACTTAGAGTCAGGGATTTGGTGTTGAACCAATGTAAGCCTAATATATCTTATCCAAGAGGGAAGTTTAGGCCTAGCTAGGAAGGGCCATATGTTGTGAAACAAGTCATGAATAAGGGTGGAGTGAAGTTATCAGACATGGACGGGAACGAGTTTAGTGAGCCAGTGAACATTGACAGATTGAAGAGGTTTTATGTATATATAAAAAAAAGAAGCTCGCTAGGTTGAAACCTAAAAAGGGCAGCCTAGGAAAAGTTAGAGTAGCCCACTAGTTCCAAAAACCCGAAAGGGCGGGCTAGGCAACAATTAGGGCTAAACGAGAGAAAATTATCAATTAGAAAACCCGAAAGGGCTAGTGGGCAACAAGAGTGATTTTGTGTATGCTGGCTTTATGTTTGGTTGTTTCCCAATTTAATAAAACAGAATTAATGCTAAAATTATTCTATGTGCACTGTTATAAGTATTTGCCAAATATGGGTGAAACAAATAACACAATAGCAATAAGTGATGACAAATTATAAAAGGAAAAGAAGTATCTTTTATTACTTTAATTATTTTTTTCATCCTAACAATACACTTTCTTAATTGACAAATGTAAAATCTATGGCGGACGATAAGTGTAACGTACAGGCCAGCTGTGAGTGGAGATTTTTGCCCCCACTCCCTGTGGAATGGTTCTTGAGACTTCGGCACTATTTAGGCTCGGGGCCTTAGAGAACATGGACCTAAGAACATGGACCTAAGTCCGGAGAAAATAGAGTCGCCACCCGGACGGGTCAGGAAAAAGAAAGGGATGGATGACTCGATTCCTAAGGAATCCCCAACCCCCTAATGGGTTCGAAAAGTTGGGTACTTGTGGGGAAGGTGAGAAATGGCCCAGCATCCTCACAATGCCCGGTTCATTGAAACCGGCCTCCTTTATAGGTCTTAATATTATAAAATTCTTAAATATAACAATATTATTCATATTACATGAAATAATTCAAATAAAGCATCGTTATATTAAAAATCAAAACAATGTCCAAGCAAAGTAAATAAATGGACACCCATCTGAGGATGAAAATATGTCTTTACATCATCCAAGTCTAAACAAATAGGACACCCACCAAAAGGTAGAAACATGTCCTTTACATTGGTCCAAGATATAAAAGCAATTTAAATTACATAGAACTTAATTAATAGGTACCCACAAAGTGGAAACATAACTCTTACAACATTTGAAATCAAAATAAATCGATAAAAGTAAATAACCATTCATCATTCATCAAAGATATTAAACATCAATCAAAATATATAATAAACATTCATCCATGATAATTAAATAAATCAAGCATTGAAAATAAATTAAAGCATATAATGAACTACATATTCAAATAAAGCAAGTAAAGATACAAATTGAGGTTTACTGTTTCCATTTAAAGTTCTTTAATTAATATTTAGGGTTTTAGGATTTTAGTATTATTAGGGTTTTTAATTCTTAGCTACTGTAAGTTTTTAAGAGAATTGAAATGGATTAGGGTTTTATAATTTAAGAAATTAGTAAGGTTCTTTGATTGATCAAATTAGGGTTTGAGGGATAAAATTATGAAATTAGGATTTGGACACTTTAAGACATTTAGCTTTATAATTCTTAGCTACTGGATTATTATTTTGGATTTACTATATTGGGTTTGAATGTTTAGGTTTATAAGGTTTTAAGGATTGGGGTTTGGAAAAACTAGGGTTTGTGGTTTTGAAGGAATTAGAGTTTAAGAAAACTTAGAGTTTAGATTAACTAGTTTGGGGTCTACTATTTTGGTTTTGGAGTTGAAGAAAATAGTTTAGTTTTATAAAGTAATTATATTTTTTAGAAAGTGTAAAGTGAGTTTATAGTTTGGTTATTTAACAAAATATTTGAAAATTTTGGAAAAAAATTAGAAGAAAATAGTTTAGGGTTTTTTAAAAGCTTTTGGAAATAGGAAAAATGTTTTAAGGTTTTTGGACACAAAAGAGTATTTTTTAGGGTTTTAGAAAATAGAAGGAACGATTTAGGGTTCTAAGGTTTTGAATAAACAAAAAAGTATTTTTAAAGTTCTTAAGATTTAGAAGAAACAGAAAAGTATTTTTAGGGTTTTTTGAGGTTTAGAAGAAACAGAAAGGATCATTTATGCCATCGAAACGAAGATCAACGTTACTACATATTTATAGATTAAGGTTTTGTGCGTATAATCTTATGAATCAAAAAAAAAAAACAAAGCTACTATAAGAAACTAAAAAGAAATTAGAGATTCAAACCTTAGTACGTTGGTTCCACCAAAAATTGCTTCTTGGATGAACAGAGACAAAGGAAAAGTTCCGGCCTTTGATCAATTGTTAATGGCTTTGCTTTTTACTCTCAAATCTGAAGTCCCAAATTCAAAGTTCTAGTTCTCCAAGAGTTTATTCTCTTAAAATCCAGTCTGATTGTTCATTCCCCCCAAAAATTCCTCCACTTTTTCTGTGTCTTTTTAGTGTTATTTATAGGAAATTTTGGAAGCTTAATTCCAATAGTTTAAGGAAATTATATTTGATTAGGAAAAGAAAACCAAAACCAAATAGAATTTGGTTTCGAAAAAAATTGCGTTAGAAAAATTTCACTGGCGAAAACTGCAACGGGCTGCGAGCTTGCTAGCGCTGGCGCGAAAAATTGCAAGGGGCGCGGCCAGAAGCCATTTCGCCCGAAGGAAGTCCTGCGGGCGAAATGGCCCAAGGCCATTTCAACCATCGGCGACGAAATTTTTGTCGCCGATTTTTATTTATTATTTATTATTTATTATTTATTATTATTATAATAATTTTTTAAAAATTATAAAAAATAAATACTAAAACAAATATTATTTAATTAAGATAACACAAAAATTATTTTGGACTAAATAAAATATATTGGACCGGACTGGGTCAAAAATTAAGGGTCTACAGTTTGCCCCCTGCTTGAACGATCTGAGACTTTAGTAAAAGAGCAATAAGACTTAATTTTTCTGAGATGGTTGAGGTTTTGGATTCTGGACCCGGTTTGAGTTCTGGACTCAAGGATAATTTTAGGTTCTGGACCTAAGGGTAATTTTGGGTTCTAGACCCGAACTAAGTTTTGGACTTAAAAGGGATTTTAGGTTCTAGACCTAAGGATAATTTGAGTTCTGGACCCGAGAGATTTTGATTCTTGATCCTAAACTATACTTGGATACTTGATCCTAAACTGGATTCGGATACTCGATCCTAAACTGGATTTGGATACTCGATCCTAAATTGGGTTTGGATACTCGATCCTAACTGGATTTAGATACTCAATCCTAACTGGATTTGGATACTCGATCCTAACTTGGATTGGGATGCTCGATCCTAAATTGGATTTGGATACTCAATCCTAAACTGGATTTGGATACTCGATCCTAAATTGGACTGGGATACTAGATCCTAATTGGATTTGGATACTCGATCCTAAATTGGATTGGGATACTCGATCCTAAACTGGATTTGGATACTTGATTCTAAATTGGATTGGGATACTCGATCCTCAACTGGATTTAATTTGGGTACTTAGACCCGTGACTGGGTACTTGGACCCGAGATTGAATTGGATTTGACTAACCTTTTATTAGTTGAGGATTCTGACTGCTCCGGCTGTTCTATGCATTGTGGTTCTTCACCCTCAAAATGGATCTTCATCGGTGGACCTTGGATCTTCATCCTTAGCGTCGGATATTCACCTTTGAAAATAGATCTTCATCCTTAGAAATCGGGTCTTCACCCTTGTAAATGGATCTTCATTCTTTTGATAGTTCTAATGTTCCATTCTTTTATTCTTCCTTTTTACAAAAATTCAACTATTTTTAGTTGGCCCTCATATCTTCTCATGCCCCCTGCGTGGAAAAATATTTGCAAGTGAGTTTGAAAATGTTTTATATATAAACTCAAAAAATTGAAAAGGAGAAACTTTGCCCCCTGTGTAGGCCCAAACCCATGATTTTTCCATACGGGCTTTGATTGATGTTTTTGTTGTCTAGTTTTTCGCACAAGCATACATTTCTTCTCTTTGAAAAATTACTAAAACTTTCTCAAGAAATGGGCCTTCTATGCCCCCCTGATTTGATATCTTCTTTTGATTGTTTACTTCACAGGGTGTTTGCTGTTCACTTTGATAAAGAATAGACAATACAAGACAAGAAAGTGCAATGTGATATGCTCATGTATGCATGATATGCATGAATAATACTTACAGTGGTTCCATCGACTCACAAACCGAGGTGATCAGCAGAAGTGTTCTCATTAGTTCCTTTCAGATGCTCATTCAGTTCTTGCACTTGAAATGACAGAAAGCTTTGCATTTATGGCTTTTATCTTCAATATGTTGAGAATTTGAGTGGTGGAGACCCCAAGCAGTAGAGCCAGGGATATATCCATTTAAAATTATGTTTCATCATGTCAGTTGGTAGCTTCTTCATTTACTTTGCCCAATGTGTCCTTTAAGGTTTGACAGTTCAACATAATCCCCTTAACTTGAAGGTTTTGTGTGACAAAAGCATTTTTTATTTTTTGATTTTGAAATCAAATGTTGGCTTTTCCAAATCAATGTCAATGTACCTCAGGGCTTGATTTTTCAAATTAACATATCTATAACATGAAAACCCTAGTTACCATACTAAACAAGAATTGTGGCACTTCAGATAGGCACTTACACATTACTTGGCCAAAGGTCTCATTGGGTTTAAATATTGTCTATCTCATATGCATGCTTATTCAAATTATCTCCACTAATAGACTCTACCTACCAAGAGAGATCAACAGGTTTTTGATAGGCTTGAAATTGGGTCTATAAGGGACACTGGTTAAATGAAGGCCATTTGTAAGTTGGAGCAGATGTGACACAATGGATAAACCTTCACACTGCAAATTTCTTGTTTGAACTTTAGGCAGCTGGGAGCAATCTTGCTAGACTCTAAATTCTTTGTATCTTCTTGGCATTAATCTGGATCTTAATTAGGACAGTCTCTGCCCTTGCAAAAAGTTTGTTATCCAAATTCATTTCTTTTCTTCTTCTCTCTTTTTTTTCTTTTTATTTTTCATACTCTTCCCTTTCTTTGAGCTTTTGATCATTTTGTCCTTCTTCCTCATTGGACTATCAAATACAGAACTTTCAGGAACTGAATGGTCTTTTTCCTTTTTCTTTGATTTTGATAGAATCTTTGGTTGGGTTGGACCAAGTCAAATCGTCCTTATAAACCAAATGGAAGCCTTTTGCTGCTTTAGGTAAAAGAGAACTCAGTTGGCTTTCTGAACCGTTTTAGGTATTATCTTTCTTCTTTTTTTTTGTTTTTGTTTTTGTTTTTTTCTTTTTTTTCTTTTTTTTCTTCTTCTTCTTCTTTTTTTTTTTGGTTCTAGCTCTAAAAGAGTTGTCTTGTTTATACCAACTTGGGTTTATAATAATGGATGAGTGGAGTGACGTAAATCTTCTTTAACAGGGATAAATCATTTGTTACTCTGATGTTGTCTTGATATATTCGAGATATTAGGAAAACTTCAACTACCCTTATGGTCTTGAGAACTTCAACTACCCTTATGATCTTGAGAACTTCAACTGTCTTCGTGGTCTTGACTATTCATTTCTTTCTTTGATCTTCTTGCCTCTTTACCTTAGTGATCATAAGACTTGTCAAAAGTATCACAATAGATCAGGGTAGGTTGTTGGAATTATATGCAATGAAAAGAAAGCTAAAATTTTATGAAGGCTTAAAGGGACAACAAGGGATTAATATTTAATAGGGTGGATACTAGTTATTGGTTAACCAAATAATACCCATATCATTTCTCTCTTAAATAAGCAGAGTTCAATTTCACCTCAAAAGTTTATCAAAGCATGTTCTAAGACTGACTAGGAACTAGACAAAGGTAATTATGCAAGAGCCCTCTCTAAGTAAGCATACACAACTCAATGCTTTAGAGTAATTCCCTCACCTAGTAAAGTCATTCAAGTCATGATGCATAAATATATTAATTCATGAATTATCAAGCTAGATTCCTCATTGGTTGAGAACCAAAATGAACAAAGACCAACAAAAATTTTGATGAAAGTAATTTATTCAAACAACTTTAAATTTGAAAAACACGATTGTTCTAATATTAAAGAAAGTAAAATTGAAAAGCAACATTCAAGCTAAGGAAAGTTTGTTGAGTTAAGCTTCTTCTCCTTTCACATCTTCAACATTCCCATCTTGAAAAGAGGATAAAACAAAATCTTCTTCCAATCCTTTTCCCACCATGAAAGTTGCTGGTGGTGGCACTCTTCCAAACTTAGGCAAAGGGTTGTTCTTGGTATTGGACTTATCCGGCTCGGGTAGCTTACCACTGTCAATCAAATCTTGGATCTCATGCCTTAGACTAGCACATTTATCTATTTCATGCCTTGCATTTGATGAAATTGACAGAAGGCCTTGGCATTGAAGTTTGGTGGCAGTGGATTATGTAACAGTTGAGAAGCTAACGGTTGTAATAGTCCCTTCTTTTGTAGCTTGTTGAAGACCCAAGACAAAAGCTTCCCCAGATATAAAAACTGCCTTCTATTTGCTTGATCAGTTGTATTAACATCAACCTCTTTTGTGTGCTTTGATTTCCAGACTGGTAGTTCCCTTTCTCATTCCTTCTTGCCAAAAAATGGTTCTTCTCCCTTTCCCATTCTTCAATTTGTAGACCAGCTAATAGAAGATCTTTGAAATAACGGATGAGTGTATGAGACATCCTTTCATGAAGACTAGGCAACACCCCTATCACAATCATTCTTATTTGATCAGACTCATCGGGCCTCTTCTTGAGCAAAGCAGCTTTATTTCTCCACCTTTTCACATAGTCCACAAAATTCTCATTTGGCCTTTGTCTAATGGACTTCACTTCCATTAAGGTAACTTCCATCTCAACATTGTATCCATATTGTTGGATGAAAGCCTTGTCCAACATGTCCCAATCTTTTTGAGTACTTTCCTCCAAGGTGTTGAACCAATTTTGGACAATAGGGTCCAATGAGAGCATAAAATATCTCAGAGTTTGAGCTTTAGTAGCTCGGGCAGACTGCATGGCAGTGATATACTGCTTCACATGGAGATGGGGATTTTCGATTCCATCAAACTTCGCAAAAGATGGCATCTTGAACTTGTACGGAACTTCTTCATCTAGCTCAAATAATTTGTCAACTTCGGACATTTCTTCGGTCTTTAGTTTCTTCTCAAATTTCTTTTCTAAATCCGCGATCATCTTTTCAACATCAGAAGTTTCAATTTTTTTGACACTTGTCTTCTCAACAACCTTCGGCTCCTTTTTGTCTTGAGGATCTTGGTAGTATTGTGCCCAATCATCATCATCAATGATCACCTTATCATCATCAAAAGCTACTTCATCAACTTTAGTCTTCCCTTTATCCTTTGGCTTCTTGGAGCTAGCAGACGCTTCGGCATTATTTCCTAAAATTGCAGCCAATTGGTTCTTCATGGTCTCGGCCATGCCCTCTTTTATTTCTTCCATCTTGGCATTGAGAGCATCATCCACCATCCTTTGAATTTGTTCGAGCTCCATTGCTTTTGGTGAGTTAGTGATTGAGTCGTTGCTAGATTCTTTGTATTCGGCACAGGTCGGATTGTCGTAAGCCTTTGAACTGTCGTAATCCAGGGCTGTGAGCCAGAAAGGATCAATGATATGAGATGCAAATGTATGCATGTATGCACAAACAATCAACAAAGAAAGATAATTAGGACGTTCCTTCCAATCTTATAACATCCACACACAAATGGTGAGTCTCTTTTCCTAGGTATATGGTTAACAAAATACCAACATGGGGTATCTTGTTTTCGAATAATTCCCTCGGACGTTTCAACCAATAGTTATATTTTCAAAAATGGAAATCATTTCATGATAATTCCCATTAATTAGGTTTTAATCCATTCAACCAACTATAGTAGCTTTTATGCTATACTGGATTAAAACTAAATTAAGAGGTTTATTATAAATAGATTTCTCACTTGAAAAAAGTAACTAGTGGTTCATGCCAAAAACAAGTCCATGATTAATTATTCTTAGTATAAACTAGGCTCACAATTGATTTTTGGTATTTCGTAATTGACCTAAATAATTTGCAAGCTCTTTGTAAGAAAATGTTGGATGAAAATAATTTTGTTTCTAAACCAATTGTAAAAAGATTTTATGAAAAATAGATTTTGGGCTTAGCATTTAGGTTATGAGCAAAAGAATTTTTAATTTATTTTTAGAAAAGTTTTATGTCCAAAGACCATCTTGAAAAGTTTTGAAAATAGCTTTTGTTTTTTGGACTTTAAAGAAAAATTTATTTTGAGCTTACAAATATACTTGGGTCATATTAGAAAAAGAACAAACAAAATAGGCCATAATTTAAGCCAAGAAAAATTAACCATAGTCAAACATAAGCATTTGAGGTAAAACCTAAGGAAAGTAGCTAGGCCAATTACATGAGCTTTAGTCTTTAGGTTAAAAGGCTTAGGTTCCCATAGCAAGTATATACCAAATGGTACGAGGCTATGAGTGGCTATGCCATGCTCGATCTCCATACCTTGAGTGAAAGTATGGTATCCGTTACATAACACAACACAGGTAACACAGGTGTTAGGTAACACAGGCGTCCTAACTCACGCATACAATGCAATCTAATATTATGCAATGGATAATTTCATTATAAGAAAGAATAGAATAATATAAAGACTAATGGAATCAACTTCTCTTATCCCCAGTGAAGTCACCACTATGAGCGGGGATTTTCGCCCCCACTCCTGGTGGAATGGTTCTTGCAACTTTTGCATTGTTTAGGCTCGGGGCCTTAGAGAACACGGACCTAAGTCCGAAGAAAATGGAGTCACCATCCGGACGGGCTGGGAAAAAGAAAGGGATGGATGACTCGATTCCTAAGAAATCCCCAACCCCCTAATGGATTCGAAAAGTTGGGTACGTGTGGGGAATGTAAGAAATGGCCCAACACACCCACAACGCCCGGTTCATTGGAACCGGCCTCCTTTGCAGGTCTTAATATTATAAAATTCTTAAATATAACAATATTATCCATATTACATGAAACAATTGAAATAAAGCATCGTTATATTAAAAATCAAAGCAATGTCTATGCAAAGCAAATAAATGGACACCCATCCGAGGAAGGAAACATGTCCTTACATCATCCATGTCTAAACTAATAGGACACACACCAAAAGGTAGAAACATGTCCTTTACATTGGTCCAAGATATAAAAGCAATTTAAATTACATAGAACTTAATTAATGAGTTACCCACAAAGTGGAAACATACCTCTTACAACATTTGAAATCAAAATAAATCGATAAAAGTAAATAACCATTCATCATTCATCAAAGATATTAAACATCAATCAAAATATATAATAAATATTCATCCATGATAAATTAAAAAAATCAAGCATTGAAAATAAATTAAAGCATATAATGAACTACATAATCAAATAAAGCAAGTAAATATACAAATTGAGGTTTACTGTTTCCATTTAAAATTCTTTAATTAATATTTAGGGTTTTGGGATTTTAGTATTATTAGGGTTTGTAATTCTTAGCTACTGTAAGTTTTTAAGAGAATTGAAATGGATTAGGGTTTTATAATTTAAGAAATTAGTAAGGTTCTTTGATTGATCAAATTAGGGTTTGAGAGGTAAAATTATGAAATTAGGGTCTGGACACTTTAAGACATTTAGCTTTATAATTCTTACCTACTGGATTATTATTTTGGATTTACTATATTGGGTTTGAATGTTTAGGTTTATAAGGTTTTAAGGTTTTATGGATTGGGGTTTGGGAAAACTAGGGTTTACGGTTTTGAGGGAATTAGTGTTTAAGAAAACTTAGGATTTAGATTAACTAGTTTGGGGTCTACTGTTTTGGTTTTGGAGTTGAAGAAAATAGTTTAGTTTTATAAAGTAATTATATTTTTTAGAAAGTGTAAAGTGAGTTTAGAGTTTGGATATTTAACAAAATATTTGGAAAGTTTGGAAAAGATTTAGAAGAAAACAGTTTAGGGTTTTTTAAAAGCTTTTGGAAATAGGAAAAATGTTTTAAGGTTTTTGGAAACAAAAGAGTATTTTTTTTTTAGGGTTTTTGAAAATAGAAGGAATGATTTAGGGTTCTAAGGTTTTGAAGAAACAGAAAAGTATTTTTAGGGTTCTTAAGATTTAGAAGAAACAGAAAAGTATTTTTAGGGTTTTTTGAGGTTTAGAAGAAACATAAAAGATCAATTATGTAATTGAAATGAAGATCAACGTTACTACATATTTATAGATCAAGGTTTTGTGCGTATAATCTTATGAATAAAAAAACAAAGCTACTGTAAGAAACTAAAAAGAAATTAGAGATTCAAATCTTCATACATTGGTTCCACCAAAAATTACTTCTTGGATGAATGGAGACAAAGGCAAAGTTGTTGCCTTTGATTAATTGTTAATGGCTTTGCTTGTTACTCTCAAATCTGAAGTCCCAAATTCAAAGTTCTAGTTCTCTAAGAGTTTCTCCCCTTAAAATCCAGTCCGATCGTTCATTCCCCCCAAAAATTCCTCCCCTTTTTTTGTGTCTTTTTAGTGTTATTTATAGGAAATTCTGGAAGCTAAATTCCAATAGTTTAAGGAAATTATATTTGATTAGGAAAAGCAAACTGAAACCAAATAGAATTTGATTTTCTAAAAAAATTGCGTTGAAAAAATTTCGCTAGCGAAAACTGCGACAGGCTGCGAGCTTGCGAGTGCTGGCATGGAAAATTGCGAGGGGCGCGGCCAGAAGCCATTTCTCCTGCAGGAAAGTCCTCCGAGCGAAATGGCCCAAGGCCATTTCGACTTTTTATTTTTATTTTTATTTATTTATTATTATTTTATTATTATTATAATAATTTTTTAAAAAATTATAAAAAATAAATACTAAAATAAATATTATTTAATTAAGATAACACAAAAATTATTTTAGACTAAATAAAATATATTAGACCGGACTGGGTCAAAAATTAAGGGTCTACACCAGCTTTGCCTCAGCCGATCCAAGTAGGCTTCAGTCAAACAAGGCATGTCTAAATCAAGAGGGAATTCAGAATCACGAGGCTCAGCTCCGTACTGACGGCTAAGCCGGCGAGGATCATAGCAAGTACCTCGACGAAGAGCAGTAAGAGGAACATACATCACATATGTCCGCATGATGATATGAGAAATCTTCCACCAAGGTACCAACCAACGGATGTTGACTTCAGCGCATGAGTGGATCTAGTCAACCCAGTCAGCATATGAAGAAGCAGGATGGAGTAACTTCCTAGCGGAATGATGCCATGGTAGATATCTGGCAAAATCCATGGATGGAGTATCAAGCAAGCAGAGACGCTCCTGAAACCAAATATGTGAGGGAAATTAAATTAAAAAAAAGTCCGCTAAGTTGAAAATCCGCAAGGGCAGCTTAGGCAAAAATCAGGACAGCTCGCTAGTTCCGAAAACCCACATGGGCGAACTAGGAAAAAATTATAGTAATATAAAAAATATAATAAAAGAGGTCCGCTAAGTTGAAAACCAGCAAGGGCAGCTTAGGCAAAAATTAGGACAGCTCGCTAGTTTTGAAAATCCGCATGGGCGGACTAGACAAAAATTAGAGCAATAAAATAAAAAAGAAGAAGAAAAAGAAAACCTAAATTGAAAACCCAAAAGGGTAGTTTAGGTAATTACCTGAAGCAGCAATGGACTCCCGGTCAGTCTTTTTGACAATCCTAATTTAAGTTGGTCTAATCCAACTAAAGTCTCGGCTAAGATCACAGGTATCGGCGACAAGCCTCCTTCCATTTAGTCCATAATATCCAATACTCATGGATCAATATCGCCATTAGAAGAAACAAGCAAGAATTGGCCAAGCAAGCAAAGACAAATCATACATCTCCATGGCTTAGTAGGAGCCAAATGAGAGAGACAAAAATCAATCAAGGGAGCAAGTAGATATTTCTCACCTCTCATCAACTGAAGAACTTTGGGCTTTGAAATTTGAAATAACATCTGCATCTTCTGTTGAGTCTTGGAAATCAATGTGGGTAATGCCATTTGTTGATTATTTGGATATCCGAGGATGGCCTCAAATTCTTCAATCAAGGGACATATTTCAAAGCCATTAATTTTAAATGTCCTAGAATCCACATTCCAAAAAGAAGCCATGACATGTAAAAAGGAATGGTCTAATTTAACATTTTGAAAACACTTTAAAATATCAATCTTTGATCAAGACATTTGCTTCCAGTGAATGGCATCCATATTCTTAAATAGAATTTTTATCTTCTTTAAATGAAGTTCGGTCATTATTGATGAATGAAGTAAAATCAAAATTGTTAAAGGGAGTTTTATGTTGAAATTGAAAATCTTTTGGTTTATGTATGAAATTATGGCGTGAAAGGTGACTTATATAGAGGAAACAAGCTTTCCAAAATTGATAAGGAAAAGATGATAGGAAAAGAGTGAGACCGTGTTGCATGAGGAAAGGAATTGGCGACGAAAGATTTTTTAATTGCCGCATTGCATTTGGCTTTATAGTGATGCTGTGTAAATGTTAAAATATGAAGAGGAAAGTATAATAATTGTGGCGCAGTAAAAATGATATAAAAAAAAGAGTAAAAAAAAAAGAAGAGTTACAGTAAAGATAGAAATTATGTATTGTCATTATTATTTTTATGCTTATTGTACAATGTTTATACAATTGATACAATATTTATACATCACTAAGAAGGTGGTGGTAGGTCATCAAATAAAGCCCTGAAAAAATCATCGCCTGTTGGAGGAGGAGGCAAATCACCCGTTCCAAGTCCACCCGAAGCAGGAGCACCAAAATTCCTATTACCTTGGAGTTTCGATCTGTCACGATCCTCATCAAAAGTAGACGAAAGGATATCATGGTCATCAATTTGGGGGCCTCTAGATGAAGAAGCACCAGGATCCCTCATCCCTTGAAATTGAAAGTCTAGGAAATTTTGTTCTGATTGATGATATAAATTTTTAAAAAGAGAAGCCTGCTGACAACTAGCGGCCAACTCTTCTTGAAGTTTCTTATTTTGTTCTTCAAGCATCCGCTGTGAGCCGAAAAGAAAAAAAGTAAGAGCATACATGATCATGCATACATATAGCATAAATTACTATGAAAGAAGAAAACTTTCTAGGTAATTCATATCAATGCCCTGAGGATGAGATGACATATCTAGCGGACTAGAATGAGCAAGTGAAGGAGCAGTAAAAGAAGGTCCAGGCTCATGATCAAATGAGCCAACAGCCTGCAACAATCATTAAAGAATCAAAATAAGTTAAGAAAGAAGCGATTACAATGGAAAATTGGTAAAAGGCTTACCTGAGAAATGCTAGCTCGAGATGTGGAACGAACCCTCCTCCCTCTCCATGATGTTACTCTTCACCTCTATCCTCATTTTCTTCAAGAATTTCCCATACACCAATAAGAGATACATCAAAGTTTAAGAGGCCTATATAAGATGCACCCGGTGGATAGAGAAATGTTTCAACATCATAACCATGCCAGGCCAACCACCATGCATTCTCCGGCATTGATGTGATATTCAAAGTATATTCCGGGCAAGGCATCGAAATCCTCCGCTGTGCGGGACCAATAAATCACTCATATACTCTCTCTCTGAGAAACCAGCCACTAGACACAAGGCCAGCGATGACTCAGCGAGTATGTTGGAAAGACAATGCAGCATTCATGGAGGAAGTCCAGCTTGTCCGCTCTTCTGGGTTCCACCAGGCCAAATTCACCTGCAAAATAACATAAGGTAAGTAAAATTTCATGTAAATTTTAAAGCATACTAATGCTATTTTACCTGGTCCCAAGTTAAGCGGCTCAACTCGAAGCGTTGGGTATGCACATGGTGAGAGCCGGGAACTTCCACACGATCTGACAACCAAAAATTTAATCTCAGATACCCAACTCTCTCTCAGGAAATACCAGGCACCCTCACAAGGTTGTGCTCGTATGCCCATGCCCACAACAATAATAAAAATCAAATTCATACAAGAAAAGAATGGAATTGACATTGGTGGAAGAAGAATACCTCGACAACCGCCATAAAGCTGACAAAAGACTTCTTATTTCTGCAAGTTTTGTCAAGACCATGGTAAAGACATGCGAGACCAGCTTTACCCCAGCCATAAATTGGTCCCGTCCTAAAATAAGAAAGGGCCGTCAACAATGACAAATGGATGGAGAATTCAGTGCTGCCTAAGATGGTCGACCCAAGCAAATATAACAAAAATCCTCGAGCATACTGTTGGGCTGTGTCTCTGTGAACCTGTCCTTCATAGTTCATCCAATAACTATGAATTGGCTCGATTTTTATCTTAAAAGGCCCTTTATATGATGGTTCCATACCAATTAATTGCTAAATTTCTTCAAATGTCAAAATATCATTGGTAAGAGAAACCGGAACACCATCATACCGAATGCCGGTTATAGCAGCAATGTCGATTGGACCAATTATCATCTCTCCAATAGGCAAGTGAAAGGTATGAGTTGTGTCCAACCATCATTCTGCAAGTGCCTGGACTACGCTCCGGTCTATCAGATACTCCTCGGATGATAATTGTAAGATGAAGTTCTCAAAGCTACAATCTCGGATAATCTGCCTTACCTGAAAAGGCACTACATCATACCATTATCGGGCTTTGTAGACACACCCCTCTGGCCCGAATAACGCAACGATCATGCTAATACGGAGCCAGGTAAGTTAATACCAGGTAAGTATATCATTAGTCTATCTACTTAAATTCTTAAATTAATATATTTTTCCTAAATTTTCTAAAAAAAAACTAAAAAATATAAAGAAAAATAATAAAGAAAAATGAAAAATGAAAAAAATGAAAAATGAAAAATGAAAAATGAAAAACGAAAAAAAAAGAAAAAAAAACGAAAGAAATAAAGAAAAGAAAAGAAAAAGAAAAATAATTACCTTGCTCTTTTGGTTTAAACTACGATGAAGCGGCATTCTGGCTAGTAGATCTATATTCTCATCTTCATGATGCCGAATAAACTCCAATAACTCAGCATTAGAATGAGTTCCTGATCTTGAAGAATGCATTTTTTTTTTAAATTGTATGCTAAATTTGAGAGAATTATAGCTATTAACGAAAGAAATTAACAATTTACTGTGAATGAAACGGAGAAATCGTTCATTTATATAGAGGAACGGCAAAGGAAAAAATAAAATTTAAAAAGTAAATTTTACTATTGATGAATAGTAAATTACTATTGATAAATAGTAAATTACTATTTACAAATAGTAGGTTATTATTTACAATAGTAAATTACTAATTACAAATAGTAGGTTATTATTTACGAATAGTAAATAGTACATGAACAGTTACTACACAATAAATAAATAGAAAACTCAATTATTCAGTTTAATCATTCAAATAATTGCGTGTATATAAATATTTTTGCACTTTTAAAAGATTTTTATACGTAGGGGGCAAGAAGAAGATATGTGCATAAAAATTACCTAAATTTTTTGCAAACAAAATTTATATGCTACTGACTATAATTATTTTTTGCAGATAATTAAATCTCTATTGACTCGGGTCCAGAACCCAAATGATTCTTAGGTCTAGAACCTAAAATCTCTTATAAGTCCAGAACTTAGCTCGGGTCCAAAACCCAAAATTATCCTTAGGTCCAAAACCTAAAATCTCTTCTAAGTCCAGAACTTAGCTCGGGTCCAGAACCCAAATTATCCTCAGGTCCAAAACCTAAAATCTCTTTTAAGTCCAGAACTTAGCTTGGGTCCATAACCCAAATTATCCTTATGTCCATAACCTAAAATCTTTTTTAAATCCAGAACTTAGCTTAGGTCTAGAACCTAAAATCTCTTTTAAATCCAGAATTTAGCTTAGGTCCAGAACCTAAAATCCTTTTTAAGTCCAGAACTTAGCTCGGGTCCAGAATCCAAATTATCCTTAGGTCTAGAACCTAAAATCTCTTTTAAGTCCAGAACTTAGCTCGAGTCCAAAACCCAAAATTACCCTTAGGTCCAGAACCTAAAATTATCCTTGAGTCTAGAACTCGAACCGGGTCCAGAACCCAAAACCTCAACCATTTTGGAAAAATTAAGTCTTATTGCTTTTCACTCTCTTTTACTAAAAGTCTTAAATCGTTCAAGCAGGGGGCAAATTGTAGACCCTTAATTTTTGATCCAGTCCGGTCCGTTATTTTTTTATAGTCCAAAATAATTTTTGTGGTATTTTAATATTTATTTTAGTATTTATTATTTATAATTTTTAATAAAAATTAAAAATGGTGAAGTGAATAAAAATAAAAATAATAATAATAAATAAATAATAAAAAACAAAACAAATAAAAATAAAAATCGGCGACGCGTGCCCAGCTCGCAATTTTTCACAAATCCTCGCAGACCTCGCCGCGTGCCCAGCTCGCAATTTTTCACAAATCGTTCCTGCGGCAAAATTGGCTGGCCGCGTGCCCAGCTCGCAATTTTTCACAAATCCTCGCAGACCTCGCCTCGCAGTTTCTCGCCAACGCTCGCAATTTTGCCAGCGAAATTTTCCATCGTAATTTTTTTCGAAACCAAACAGAGTTTGGTTTCGGTTTCTTTTCCTAATTAATTTTAGTTTCCTTAAACAATTAGAACTAGGCTTATAATTTTTCCTATAAATAACATATGAAAAATCAGTATTAAGGAGGTGGAACTTAGAACTTTGGGAGACTTTTGATTAAGTGGTCGAAACTCAGAAAACCCAAGCAATAAGCAAGCAATCAATAATTCATCAAAGGCAACAAGCTTGTCTTTATCCTTGTTCATCCATAAAATAATTTTTGGTGGAACCAACGAATGGAGGTTTGGATCTATAATTTCTTTATTTATTTTCTTTGCAGCAGCTTCATCACTCAAATTGAAAATTGTTTCTTCAAAACCTTAAAACCCTAAATTGATCCTTCTATTTCCAAAAACCCTAAAAAAATACTTTCTATTTCCAAAAACCTTAAGAACCCTAATCTATTTCTTCTAAACCTTAAAACCCTAAATTGCTCCTTCTATTTCCAAAAACCCTAAAAAACACTTTTCTGTTTCCAAAAACCTTAAATCATTTTGCCTATTTCTAAAAACTTTATAAGCCCTAATTCATTGAATTTAAAACCCCAAACTAGTTAATTTAAACCCTAAAGCCATAATCTAATAAAACTAAAATAACAATCCAGTTAACATGAATTATAAACCTAATATCTTCAAATGTCAAAACTCTAATTTCATAATTTTACCCCTCAAACCCTAATTTGATCAATCAAAGAACCTTACTAATTTCTTAAATTATAAAACCCTAATCCATTTCAATTCTCTTAAAACTTACAGTAGCTTAAACAAATATCAATAATAATATCTTAAGATTCCAAAACTCTAAATATTAATTAAAGAACTTTAAATAGAAACAATAAACCTCAATTTGTATCTTTACTTGCTTTATTTTTAGATTTGATTATGTAGTCTATTATATGCTTTGGTGGTTGATTTATTTAATTTCAATGATTGATTTATTTAATTTATCATAGATGGATGTTTTCTTTATTGTTATTATTTGCTTGTTTTAGTATTAAAAGCATAAGAGGTATATTTCCACTTTGTCGTACCTCATTAGTTAAATATCATGTAATTTAAATTGCTTTTATATTTTAGACCAATGTAAAGGACATGTATCTACCTTTTGGTGGGTGTCCTATTAATTTAGACATGGATGATGTAAGGACATGTTTCCATCCTCGGATGGGTGTCCATTTATTTGTTTTGCTTAGACATTGCTTTGATTTAATATAATTATGCTTTATTTTAATTGTTGCATGTAATATGGATAATATTGTTATATTTAAGAATTTTATAATATTAAGACCTGCAAAGGAGGCCGGTTCCAATGAACCGGGCGTTGTGCGGGTGCTGGGCCATTTCTCACCTTCCCCATACGTACCCAACTTTTCGAACCCATTAGGGAGTTGGGGATTCCTTAGGAATCGAGTCATCCACCCCTTTCTTTTTCTCGGCCTGTCCAGGTGGCGACTTCATTTTCTCTATACTTAAGTCCGTGTTCTCTAAGGCCCCGAGCCTAAATAGTGCCGAAGTCACAAGAACAATTCCACCTGGAGTGGGGGCAAAAATTCCTGCTCACACCCTCTCTCCATTCTTTTTTTAATTTCTTAAGACACAAAGCATGCCTTGCCAACACACACACTCCACTTTGTCTCCCACTTATTTCATTATTTAAATCTTCATCCCATGAATTAGGCAACCTTTTTCTTCTTTTATTATTTATTTTTAAAAGATAGCACTTGTTTTCCCCCATTTTATCTCCCATTTCGTATAAAATAATTGAAAGAATTCTCATAAGACACAACCAAGTCATGAGTGGCTTGGCCGTGTCACTCATTTTCTTGTGGACACGGCCAAGACATGTGGTCATATCCATGGCTACCTCAATATCATCTTCCTCTTCCAAGTGTGACATGGCCAAGGCCTTGGCCATGTCATGTGACACGGCCAGTGGCTTGGCCGTGTCTCTTGAGTGTGTTCTCCACTGTCTCTCTCTTTGCTTTGATCTTTAGACGGGACCTGGCCAATGGCTTGACTCTGTCTCCTGGGTGTGTTCATTTCTGCATTTCCTCCTTGCTTTTTCTTCTTTTGTTTAATTGGTGAGACACGGTAAAGGCCTTGGACGTGTCGTGGGACACGACCAGTGGCTTGGCCGTTTCTCTTGCTTGTGTCTGTATCTGCCGAATTTTCCTACCTCTTTCCTTGGATGAGGGACACGGCCAAGCCATGAAGTGTCTTGGCCGAGTCTCATGTTTTTCCACCTTAATAATCCATCAAATTAAATTAAAGCTCCATTATTTTATTCTTCAACCTGGGTTAAATACTTCAAACAAAATTTAAACACAAATTAAAAGAAAAATTAATGAAAAGCTAATAAAATTACACTAAAAGCAAATGCACAAATGATCAAAACAACTTGTTGCGCTCGATTAATTACTACTACAAGTGACACTCGCAAGTATACGAGATAGTTGTAGCAACGGTGATTGCCCCAAGGTCATCTCACAAGGAAGGAATTATTTTGCAATAGTTTGATTGATAAGTAAATTTAAAAGCAAGAGTGTGATGTGTTGGAATGGTGAAAAACAATTTAGATCTAAAAGTAATATGTATATTGGTTGTACAAGATTAGTACAATTCTAGGAATGGTGCCTAGGGTTGTAGATCAATTTAATCAAAGCTTAATTTTCAAATTATCCATTAACATGACCTTGTATTTTAATTTATTCCTTGAGTTTAATTAGTAATTACCAATTCATTAGTTTTCACATTCATGAATTAACAACAACCAATTGTTAGAACTTATATTTCTAATTCATTCTTAGGGTAGTTGAATGCATAATTCCAATATCAAATTTTACCTTTATGTAACACCCCCGTACCCCAATATACGCACACCGCGTATGCCAGCACAACATGCGATATACGCATACTGGACAAAGGGGTGCCACGGTTCATTTTAAAGAAACCAATCTTTAAAATGAAAGCCTCATAAGTCAGTCCAAGTAAACTAAATTAAAACGTTTAACCTATATTTTAAATAGGTATAGATAAAACATTCCTTCATTATAATACATATATATATATATATAACATTAGTATCCAAAGGTTTATCCCAAAACAGTCTACTCAAAACATTTGTTAAATAAGCAGCGAAAAATACATATGTACATATATCAAAATCAATGTTTATAAAATTATAGAATTTATACATGCTGGCAGTTCGTCTCTGATCTTGATGTCCACAACTCAACACTGCTTTTGCCAACTCAAGCCTAGACTCTACTTAGTCTAGACGAGCTCTCGGGCACAACTGGATCTACCCTATCACCTACACGATGAACCACAATCGCGCTAAGCAGAAAGCTTAGTGGTACAAACTTTGATTCGATATAAATCAATGCGATGCTCATGCACAATATATATATATATATATGAATATAACAATTCATTGCATTATATCTCAACATATTAATCATTTGCATCATATTTCATAATTCACATTAAAGCAAAGACAATCATGGGCCCAAAAAGGATCTAATATGCTATTCAAAGTTCAGAGTTACTGCTTTGATCCATAATCACATTCATCAAGCCCGTAGGTGATATATATATATCCATGGATAATGTAATAGACCCAGTCTCTTGGACCTCAACCCGGCTAGACCCTAAGGCCCCAGTATCTTGGTCCTCATCCCGGCTAGACTGTTACAGTTTTTGAGGCTTACGACCCGGTCTTTTCACCTCAAAAACATCATATTTCACATTTTTCAGCTGGGCTCGGCTTACGACCCTGTCTTTTCACCTGCCCAGTGATTCATAGGCATGCCACCAAACCCAGAACTCTGAAAATTGAATAACATACTAGGCACACAATTAATTCATTTATCTCATTATCAATCTCTTTCACAATTCATTTCTCATTTCATTTCTCATAATCAAACTAGGCTCATTGCCCTAGTATATCATCTTTTCTCATTTTTCTCATTCTTCTATTTCATCGTAATATCGATTGGTTACATTATGTTTTGACATCTCATATCACATTTTTCCACATTTCTTTTCATATACAATACATTACTCAATTGCATTGATACATCAACATAATTCACATTATGCATATCATAACATATAATTCATTCATCAACAATATATCAAGTAACTTAACACATTTCTCAACTAAATGTGTTAAGTCCCAATGTCATATAAATGTATGCAATCAATCAAAGTTTGTACTTACCTCTAAGAGCAACAAAACCACTATAACAACTTCCTCTTCTAAGATCTCACTCACACCTTAGCTTGGGTAACTCAATTCTCTTCAAAACCTAATCCAAAGGTGATCATACACACTTACTTAGAGATATACATGAGATAATATGGATAAGAACCAACAAGGGCAAACTCTACACATGACATGCTCAACAACACGGGCGTGTCCCTGACCGTGCCCTAAACTCACAACACAGAAGCTTTGACACGCTCAGTGACATGGGCGTGTCACTGGCCGTGTCAATCTTCCCCCAACACCGTAGCTATGACATGCTCAGTGACATGGGCATGTCACTGCTCGTGTCACCAACCCAGAAAACAGAAACAATGACACGCCCAAAGACATGGCTGTGCTCCTGGGCCTGTCAGGCTAAAAACCTTGAAATCGATACCAACAAAGCCATATCAACATCACACAAACTCAACCAAAACCATCAATAACCCAAAAATACTTGCATAAATGTTTAGTTCATTTTTGTACTAGTTTTTAGTATGATTTTATGTGTGTTTTAGTTAATGTTTTGATTAATTTTTTTTTAAGTGTGTTTAAAGTGTTTGTTTTATGTTTAGGTGCAAAAACACCCTTGGAAGATCAAAACAGGGCAAGAAAAGCATGAACCAAGCAAGACATGGCCAAGCCAAGCAAGACATGGCCATGTCCCTCAAAAGAAATTCAAGGCAGAAGCAGACACACTCAGAGACACGGCCAAGCCACTGGCCGTGTCTCATTCAAAGAACAAACCAAAGAGAAAGCCAAAGAAGAGAAGGAAAATGAGCAACAGAAGTGGACACACCCAGTGACATGGCCAAGCCTCTGGCCGTGTCACATGACACGGCCAAGACAAGAATGGCTTGGTCGTGTCCCATTCATACCAAAGAACAAGAGAGCAAGCAAAAAAAAGGAAAGAAAAAAAGTAGAGACGGACACCATCAAGGGACACGGACAAAACACTGGTCGTGTCACATGACACGGCCGTGTCCATTGGCCGTGTCTCACCTTGGATCAAACACAGTGAGGGACACGACCAGGAGCTTGGCCGTGTCCCAAGAAAGAAAATCAAGAGACGCAGCCAAGCTCCACATGGCTTGGCCGTGTCACCTCTCACCACCAAAGAAAGAAAAGAAAGAAAGAAAGAGATCCAGTAAGGGACACGGCCAGAAGCTTGGTCGTGTCCCATGAAAAATCAAGGGACACGACCAAGCCAACCTTGGCTTGGCCGTGTCACCTCATGGAAAGAACAAAAAATTGCAAGAGACACGGCCAAGCTTGTCATGGATTGGCCGTGTTCCACCTGAAAAAATTGAATTTCTTTGTACGAAGTGGGGGACAAAGTGGGGAACAAGATTTATTGCTTGCCAAAAGAAATATTAAACAAAGAAATAGTGGGGAACAAAGTGAAATGGCATGAGTTGGAAGGCATCGGTGTTGAATTTTGAAGGAATTAAATAGAGAAGAAGAGGGAAATGGAGGAAGTTCTTGGCTTCTTGGAGCCAAATTTCTGCAAAAAAACGTGGGAGAGGGAGAGAGTGACACTCTCCCTTGTCCCTTCACCTCCAACCTCCATTTCCATCCTCTCCACCTTCTCCATCTTCCATTGATAGGATCTTTGAGGTTCTTTGGGATAAAGTGGGTTGACAAGCTTTCAAAGGTTGAAGAAGCTTCATTGAAGGGGTTGGTGACTTGAGAAAGCTCCATCCAAGGGTTTGGTGACTTGAGAAAGCTCCATTCCACATTGCAAAGGGAAATCAACCATTGAAGAGGGCTTGAGTTCTTCATCAAATATCAAGTGGAGCTAGGAGAAAGACTAGCAATCCTACTCTTGGCATCTTCACAAGAGGTTTTTCTATTCTCTCTTTTAATTCATTTCTATTGTTGTTGTTGTATTAAGAGATTGATATTGCAATGAACAATTTGTATTTGTTTTATATTGAGTTGAATGAATGTTTTAAATTGATGATGTTGAGCTAAATACTCATGCCTAGGGCTTGTAGTATATTTGATTGAATGTCTTGATTTGATATTTACATTGATGTTCCTTGTTGATTGGTTGATTGTATTGTATTAAATGCTAGGTTGATAGATTAGCTACCTATTGATCTTTGAATATTGGATGACGGACCAAGTGGTGAAATCCGATATCGGAACTATACAATCGACCACCCTATGAATGAATTAGAAATATAAGTTCTAGGGTTTTATTAATTTGGTAATGTAAAAGAATTGGTCATTGGTAATTCATGAATGTGAGAACTAATGGATTGGTAATTGACTAATTAACCTTAAGGAACAAATTAATTACAAGGTTATGTTAATGGGTAATTGAGAATTAAGCTTTGATTGAATGGACCTATGACTCTAGGCACATTCCCAAGAATCGATTTGATCTTGTACAACCATCACACACAACCCTACGCACGTTAAATTTAGGTTTAATTATTCTCGCACCACTCCAAACAACAATCTCTCGCATTTAAATAAATTGTCAATCAAGCTATTACGAACCACACCTTCTTGAGGAAACGACCTTGGGGCGATCACTTGTATACTTGAGAGTGACGCTTTGTAGTAGTACTTAATTCGAGTGCAACAAGTTTTTGGGGCCGTTGCCGGGGAAGGCTGTCGCAGTAGTAATAGTTTGATTTTTCTTTTCATTGTTTGTTTATTTTCTGTGAATTGTTTGTTTGTTTTGTTTTTCTTTCAATTTAATTATTTGTTTATTTTCTTTAAGTTGTTGAGTGCCTTGTGTAAAGATGCAGTTTTCAAGGCACGGAGGAGTTTACGATAGGAACGACGATTATGAAATGGCATGGCAATTAGCAGAATTGACGAATCAACTTAAGGTGCTAAATGCAAGAGGAAGAGCACCTATGCCACGCCAAGAGATATGTGCAGCATGTGGCAATGTAGGCCATAGTGCAAACACGTGTTCAATGGGTTTTGGACGATACCAAGAATGGCAAGAGGAAGAATATGACTACCAAGGTTTCCAGCAAATGGGTAGAAATGACACATATTCCGATCCTTATATTCTCAGCTGGAGAAGCTAACCAAATTTATCTTGGGAAAATCAGCAGCACATTCCACCTCCAAATTTTTTTCAACCTTACCAAAGAGATCCTTACTCTCAAGAACAATATTCAAATCAAGAGTACCTTAAGCCACTGATGAGAGTGATTTTATACTAGTTTTTAGTATGATTTATATGTGTTTTTAGTTAATGTTTCATTTGATTTTTGTTTAAAGTTTATTTTAAGTGTTTATTTTAGGTTAAAGTGGAAATACTCCCTTAGTTTATCAAAACAATGAAGAAAGAGCATGAATCAAGCAAGACATGGCCAAGCCAAAGAAAGCTTGGCCGTGTCCCATCCTAAGCCAAAAGACAAGCAAGTAAGAAGCAAAATAAAGATATAGAAGCATTGACACGCCCAGTGACATGGGCGTGTCACTGGGCGTGCCATATACTCAAAATCACAGTAGCTGTGACACACCCAGTGACATGGACGTGTCACTGGGCGTGTCACCCATAAAAAGTTGAATTTTTCTGCATGAATTGAGGGACAAGTGGGAGACAAACCAATTACTTTTGCCAAAAGAAATACAAAACAAATGGGATGTGGGGAACAAAAGAGAGTGGTGTGAGCTGGTGTGAGTTGGGAAGCATGGACTTGAGCTTGGATTGACTTAAAAAGAGAGAGGTTTGAGAGGAGGAGGTGAGTTTTCTGCAGAGGGTGCTGGCTGGAGGTTTCTGCAGAGAAACAGAGAACAGAGGCAAAGAAGAGAGGTTTAAGAGGAGGAGGCTGGGCATCACGTTTTGGGCAAGGAGGGAGTGACACTTTCCTTGACTCTTCATCTTCATCCTCCATTTACATCCTCTCCACCATCTCCATCTTCCATTGGCAACTCCTGGAGATTGAAGAAGCTACATTGAAAGGGGTTTTTCTGTTTTCTCCTTTTAATTTATTTTAATGTTATTGTTGTTGTTGTTGTATTAAGTGTATTGAACATGAATTAAATCATTCTCTATCTAGATGTTAATGAACCCTAGCTTATTTGTATGATTGGATACTTTTAATTGATTGAGTTGTTTTATTCTTATGATGCTTAATGATTATTGCCAATTGATGATAGCATGCTTATTGATTGGTTGCCATTTTCATATTATTGACTTGAGAAAGCTTGATATGAATTGATTACTCATAAGGGTTGAGGATTGATTGGGGTGCTAGAGATAGACCTACAAGATCCTTTGGTTTATAGTTCCTTTTTCTTAATGCATGATCTAATTAATTGTGTTTTGAGAAGAGATTCCGGCACTCTACTTAGTGATTAGGGATTAATTTGCTCGAGAGAGGTTTTAGTCTAAGTTAGAGGAATGCCAACTCAACTCTATCATGTAATGTAATTGAGGTTAGGGGAATTCAATATCTAGATAGTATCATTATCATCAATCCTTTTTACATAACACACAATTTATCTTTATGTTCATTTATTTAAGTTAATTGTCTTTAATTACAAAACACCACAAAAATATTGATTAGCTAAACAACAGTTAAGATTTGCACTAGTGCTTGGCCTTGTCCTCAGTGGAACGATAACTCACTCACTATTTTATTACTTGGGCGACCCGTGCACTTGCGGTATTACCATAGCGCAGCTCGCGCGCACCAGCCACCAACATTAGAAGATAGTTTGAATGCCTTCATTCAAACTAGCACATGAAACCAAGATCACCTTAAGGAACCCACCTTAGAAGATAGTTTGAATGCCTTCATTCAAACTAGCGCGCAAAATCAAAATCACCTTACGGAACCCACTTTGGAAGATAGTTTGAATGCCTTCGTTCAAATTAGCTCACAAAACCATGATCAATTCGAGAAATCTACAGTGGAAGATGATTTGAATGCTTACCTTCAAATTAGCACACAAAATCAGGAAGGGAGCAATGAGAGGTTTGATTCTTTGGAGGAATCATTGAAGAGGGTGGAAATGCAAGTTGGGCAACTGGCACATCAACTCCAAGCACAACAAAAGGAGGAATTTCCTAGCCAATTGGAGCAAGTTAAGGTAATCACAAATTTGATGAGTGAGCAGGTGATATATAACAATTTTTGTGATTCCTTTGATGTAGGGACTAATCAAGAAGACAATGGTGAGGAGATGCTACCCAACATGGAGAAACCAAGTCAATCAAAGGAGGAGGAGAATTTGGACTCATCAACTTCATCACATTTGTATGAACCTCCGAATCCTTTGCCACCAATTCCATTCCCAAGTAGGCTAAAAGAAGAGAAGCAAGGTAAGCAACTTTCTAACATCTATGATATGCACTCCCAAGGAGAAAATGGAAATAAGCTTGAGATGGGTATGCCTTTAGAAGAAGAACATGAAATGCCCAATTTAGAACTTGAGGAGTGTAAGCTAGTTTTAGATGTTGAGGTTGTTGAGAGGGGACTTGATATTGTTAAAGTGAATGAAGAAGTGATCCAACCAAACTTGGTTGAACTTAAAGAGTTCCCAAAAATCATCTCCTCTACTCTTGGTGGTAAGGAAGAGCAGAAATCTGATATGCCCATGTTGCACAAAGACAAAGATTATTACCGCGTTCCTATAGCACGGGAGGATCACCCCGAGGCGACCTTAACATGTCCCTTTGAGACATGTTCTCTTCAAGGAATACTATTTAGGGGTTGTCTTACATCGGGTACGTTTCAAAGTTACATGTTGTTCATCCTCTCAATCATGGGCTCCAATTGTATTATGGGTGGAAGGAGCCCTACATATCGTATATGGGAACGATGGAAATTAGGTTTCATCTAAACCCTCCCTGTAGTATGCATGCTCACATTGAGGACAATGTGAATCTTTAAGTGTGGGGTGCATTTTGTGTTTTGTGTTTTTACTTTTAAGTGCATTATGTGTTTTGTGTTTTTACTTTTAACTTGTTTTTGTTTAAGTTTACTTAATGTTTTTAATGTTTTTCTTTGAATAAATGAGTTTTAGAAAGTTCAATTGTTATAAAATTGTTGATAGATGACCTTTGAAATTTTGAAGCATGAATTTGAGAATTGAGTAGAATTGGTGCTTATTGTCAATTTTGTTGGTTTTCTTTGCATTGCCATTAACCTAGTGAGGAATTGAGCCATCAACTTATCATTATTATTGTGGGTGAACATCTTTGATTGATGAATTGCTAGAACTTGCTTTGACATACATTTTAAGATTACATAAAAATTTCAATTTGGCATCAAAATGATTAAGGCAATTAGGTGAACCCACTTTGGCTTAAAAAGACCAGCCCTATCTTTAACCTTAGTTAGCCAATTTTGAGCCTATTTCATTTTCCTTTTCTTTCTTTTTTACAACACCATTAGCTTGAACCTTGTTGTTTAACTCTTATCCTTTCATTAGGTCAAGAGCATTTTAAGAGCGTTTATGACCGAGTGTTGTGTTGAATTAAGTGTGGGGGTTAAATTTAGTAGGTTTAAGATTACAAAGCAAAAAAAAATATAAATAATAAAAATAAAAATAAAAAAAAGAAAAAGAAAAAGAAAATAATGTATATATAATAATAAGAATAATTGTTATTCTTGTTGAAAGGGTTGGAAGGTATCATTACAAGATTTAATGAGTGAGTTCCCTTGAAAAGCTCTTTAATGTCAAGGGGTAGATGGGTGGAAGGTGTTTTGAAATTGTTGGGGTATATATTTATGAATGGTTACTTCATTCTTGAAGTGCTCTTGAACTTAATGATTAAGCTCACATTTCCTAAATGCCATGCCTTTACCTTAGCCCCATTTCAACCCAATAAAGACCTTTTGATTGATGCTTGATTGTTATTTTGTGGTGGAGATTTGATTGATAAGCAAGCCTATGGTAATAATCTTTCATTGATTGTTATGAGTGTAAACACCACCATGATCAAACACTTGTAAGAGTTGGTGAGGAGCGACAACATAGGTTTTGCATGGAAAACCACTTAATTGCATGGGTGTCGATTTTGTTTGATTCGATATGATTGCAGATTTAGGGATAGGGAAGTCTTGATGCATCTTTATAACTCTTGAACTTAACAAAATTCATCTTGTTTATTGTGTTTTGATTTTAGCCTTGCTTGGGGACAAGCAAGGAGTTAAGTGTGGGGTATTTGTTTAGTTCATTTTTGTACTAGTTTTTAGTATGATTTTATGTGTGTTTTAGTTAATGTTTTGATTAATTTTTGTTTTAAGTGTGTTTAAAGTGTTTGTTTTATGTTTAGGTGCAAAAAGACCCTTAGAAGATCAAAACAGGGCAAGAAAAGCATGAACCAAGCAAGACATGGCCAAGCCAAGCAAGACATGGCCATGTCCCTCAAAAGAAATTCAAGGCAGAAGTAGACACACTCAGAGACACGGCCAAGCCACTGGCCGTGTCTCATTCAAAGAACAAACCAAAGAGCAAGCCAAAGAAGAGAAGGAAAATGAGCAACATAAGTGGACACAACCAGTGACACGCCCAAGCCTCTGGCCATGTCACATGACACGGCCAAGACAAGAATGGCTTGGCCATGTCCCATTCATACCAAAGAACAAGAGAGTAAGCAAAAAAAAGGAAAGAAAAGAAGCAGAGACGGACACCATCAAGGGACACGGCTAAGACACTAGCCGTGTCACATGACACGGCCGTGTCCATTGGCCGTGTCTCACCTTGGATCAAACACAGTGAGGGACACGGCCAGGAGCTTGGCCGTGTCCCAAGAAAGAAAATCAAGAGACACGGCCAAGCTCCACATGGCTTGGCCGTGTCACCTCTCACCACCAAAGAAAGAAAAGAAAGAAAGAAAGAGATCCAGTAAGGGACACGGCCAAAAGCTTGGCTGTTTCCCATGAAAAATCAAGGGACACGACCAAGCCAACCTTGGCTTGGCCGTGTCACCTCATGGAAAGAATAAAAAATTGCAAGAGACACGGCCAAGCTTGTCATGGCTTGGGCGTGTTCCACCTGAAAAAATTGAATTTCTTTGTACGAAGTGGGGGACAAAGTGGGGAACAAGATTTATTGCTTGCCAAAAGAAATATTAAACAAAGAAATAGTGGGGAACAAAGTGAAATGGCATGAGTTGGAAGGCATGGGTGTTGAATTTTGAAGGAATTAAATAGAGAAGAAGAGGGAAATGGAGGAAGTTCTTGGCTTCTTGGAGCCAAATTTCTGCAAAAAAAACGTGGGAGAGGGAGAGAGTGACACTCTCCCTTGTCCCTTCACCTCCAACCTCCATTTCCATCCTCTCCACCTTCTCCATCTTCCATTGATAGGATCTTTGAGGTTCTTTGGGATAAAGTGGGTTGACAAGCTTTCAAAGGTTGAAGAAGCTTCATTGAAGGGGTTGGTGACTTGAGAAAGCTCCATCCAAGGGTTTGGTGACTTGAGAAAGCTCTATTCCACATTGCAAAGGGAAATCAACCATTGAAGAGGGCTTGAGTTCTTCATCAAATATCAAGTGGAGCTAGGAGGAAGACTAGCAATCCTACTCTTGGCATCTTCTCAAGGGGTTTTTCTATTCTCTCTTTTAATTCATTTCTATTGTTGTTGTTGTATTAAGAGATTGATATTGCAATGAACAATTTGTATTTGTTTTATATTGAGTTGAATGAATGTTTTAAATTGATGATGTTGAGCTAAATACCCATGCCTAGGGCTTGTAGTATATTTGATTGAATGTCTTGATTTGATATTTACATTGATGTTCCTTGTTGATTGGTTGATTGTATTGTATTAAATGATAGGTTGATAGATTAGCTACCTATTGATCTTTGAATATTGGATGATGGACCGAGAGGTGAAATCCAATATCGGAACTATACAATCGACCACCCTATGAATGAATTAGAAATATAAGTTCTAGGGTTTTATTAATTTGGTAATGTAAAAGAATTGGTCATTGGTAATTCATGAATGTAAGAACTAATGGATTGGTAATTGACTAATTAGCCTTAAGGAACAAATTAATTACAAGGTTATGTTAATGGGTAATTGAGAATTAAGCTTTGATTAAATGGACCTATGACTCTAGGCACATTCCCAAGAATCGATTTGATCTTGTACAACCATCACACACAACCCTACGCATGTTAAATTTAGGTTTAATTATTCTAGCACCACTCCAAACAACAAACTCTCGCATTTAAATAAATTGTCAATCAAGCTATTACGAACCACACCTTCTTGAGGAAACGACCTTGGGGCGATCACCTTTGCTACAGCTACCTCGTATACTTGCGAGTGACGCTTTGTAGTAGTACTTAATTCGAGCGCAATAATAAACACTAAAACAACTCCATTACAAACATCAAACACAAACACCACCATATTCACAACTAAAAAAAATCACACAATCCACACACTTGCCTCTATCACCAAACTCAACCCTTTTCTCTTCAATCCAAACCCAAAAATCAAAGTTAACAAAACAACACAACCCTCAAATATACCAAAACAACCATCCAACAAACCCAAGAACACAAACTCAAAAGAAAACTAAGAAACAAGTTGGAAACTTACCAAAAGTGAAGAAAATCCTTAAAACTCCAACTTGATCTCTTGAAATCCTTCAATCTCTTGAGCTTGGAAGAAACAAAACCTCTTTTCCTTTGGTTGCTAAGGGTGGCCGGCCAAAGAGAAGAAAAGAAGAAGATGAAGATGAACGAAGAAGAAGAAAGAAAGAAAGAAAGAGAGAAAGAAAGTCAACCACTTAACAACTACTCTTCTCTTTTAACCAAACCACTTTCCCCAATTTACTCTCCACCATACACTTAAATTATATAATATTAAATCCACTATCTCATCTTCCACTAACATTAAATAAAGTCATTTAATTAATTAAATTATCTCTTTTGACTAAAAGTCATAATCTTGTATATATTATTTTTACCTCCATATACATAACATATACACTTAAATTATTTAATCTAATACAACAATTAACACTCCAAAATTTTAGGGTATAGTTTGAGATACTACACTGTAGGTCCTTCATTCAATACCTAGAGATCAATAGGTAGCTAATCTACCAACCTAACATTCAATCCAATACAATCAACTAATAACAAGGTATATTAATGGAAATATCAAATCAAGTCATTAAATCAAATCTACTACAAACCCTAAGCATGAGTAATTTAGCTCATCATCATCAATTTAAATAAATATTCATCTCAATATAAATTAAATCACAATTGTACATTGAAATATTAATGTTCTTAACAATCAATTACAATCTATAAATGAATTAAAAGAGAGAATATAAAAACCCCTTTGAAGATGCTAAGAGTTGAACTTCTAGTCTTCCTCCTAGCTCCACTTTGAATATGATGAAGAACTATTAAGCCTTCTTCAATCAATGGCTCTCCTCTTGAAAGATGAAATGGTCACTCTCTCAAGCCCCCAACTCCTCAATCAGGCTTTTTTCAAACCCTAACTTTCACAAGAGCTTGCTCACCCAATTTTATCCCCAAAAATGTTAAGAATCTTGTTTATGGAAGAAATGGAAGATGAAGGTGAAGGTGATGTTAATGGTCTCTCTCAAGATTAAGAACAAGAAGATCAACCAAGAAAAAGATCCCCCTCAATAGAGCCTCTCACGTGTATATGCATCCCTCTCTCCATTCTTTTTTTAATTTCTTAAGACACAAAGCATGTCTTGCCAACTCACACACTCCACTTTGTCTCTCACTTATTTCATTATTTAAATCTTCATCCTATGAATTAGGCAACCTTTTTATTCTTTTATTATATTTTTTAAAAGATAGCACTTGTTGTCCCCCATTTTATCCCCCATTTCGTATAAAATAATTGAAAGAATTCTCATAAGACACAACCAAGTCATGAGTGGCTTGGCTGTGTCACTCATTTTCTTGTGGACACGGCAAGGCCAAGTGGCTGTGTCTATGGCTGCCTCAATATCTTCTACTTTTTCCAAGTGGGACTTGGCTAGGGCCTTGGCCGTGTCATGTGAGACGACCAGTGGCTTGGCTGTGTCTCTTGAGTGTGTTCTCCATTGTCTTTATCTTTGCTTTGATCTTTAGATGGGACATAACCAATGGCTTGGCCGTGTCTCCTGGGTGTGTTCATTTCTCCATTACCTCCTTGCTTCTTCTTGTTTTGTTCAATTGGTGAGACACTACTAAGGCCTTAGCCATGTCATGGGACATAGCCAGTGGCTTGGCTGTGTCTCTTGCTTGTGTTAGTCTTTGCCAAATTTTTCTGCCTCTTTCCTTGGATTAGGGACACCGCCAAGCCATGTAGTATCTTGGTCGTGTCTCATGTTTTTCCACCTTAATAATCCATCAAATTGAATTAAAGCTCCAATGTTTTGTTCTTCAACCTGGATCAAATAATTCAAACAAACTTTAAAGACAAATTGAAAGAAAAATCAATCAAAAGCCAATAAAATTACACTAAAAGTAAATACACAAATTATCAAAACAACTTGTTTCGCTCGACTAATTACTACTATAAGAGAAACTCGCAAGTATACGAGGTAATTGTAGCAACGGTGATTGTCCTAAGGTCGTCTCACAAGGAAGAAATTATTTTACAATAGTTTGATTGACAAGTAAATTTAAAATAAAAAATGTGATGTGTTGAAATAGTGAAAAACAATTTAAATCTAAGAGTTTTATGTTTAATGGGTGTACAAGATTAATACAATTCTAGGAATGGTGCCTACGGTTGTAGATCAATTTAATCAAAACTTAATTCTCAAATTGTCCATTAACATGACCTTGTATTTTAATTTGTTCTTTGAGTTTAATTAGTAATTACCAATTCATTAGTTTTCACTTTTATGAATTAACAACAACCAATTGTTTTGAAATTGCAAATTAATAAAACCTTAGAACTTATATTTCTAATTCATTCTTAGGATAGTTGAATGCATAATTTCAATATCAAATTTCACCTCTCGGTCATTCATTCAATATCTAGAGATCAATTGGTAGCTAATCTATCAACCAATATTCAATCTAATACAATCAACTAATAACAAGGTATATTAATAGAAATATCAAATTAAGTCATTCAACCAAATCTACTACAAACCCTAGGCATGAGTAATTTAGCTCATTATCATCAATTTAAAATAAATATTCATCTCAATATAAATCAAATCTCAATTGTACATTGAAATATTAATGTTCTTAATAAACAATAACAATCTGGAAATGAATTAAAAGAGAGAATATAAAAACCCCTTTGAAGATGCTAAGAGTTGAACTTCTAGTCTTCCTCCTAGCTCCACTTTGAATATGATGAAGAACTAACAAACCTTCTTCAATTAATGGCTCTCCTCTTGAAAGATGGAATGGTCACTCTCTCAAGCCCCAAACTCCTCAATGAAGCTTTCTTCAAACCCTAACCTTCACAAGAGCTTGCTCACCCAATTTTATCCCCAAAAATGTTAAGAATCTTGTTTATGGAAGAAATGGAAGATGAAGATGAAGGTGATGTTCATGGTCTCTCCAAGACCAAGAATAAGAAGATTAACCAAGAACAAGATCCCCCTCAATGGAGCCTCTCATGTGTATATGTATCCCTCTCTCCATTCTTTTTTTAATTTCTTCAGACACAAAGCATGCCTTGCCAACTCACACACTCCACTCTGTCTCCCACTTATTTCATTATTTAAATCATCATCCCATGGATTAGGCAATCTTTTTCTTCTTTTATTATTTCTTTTTAAAAGATAGCACTTGTTGTCCCCCATTTTGTCCCCCATTTTGTGTAAAATAATTAAAAGAATTCTCACAAGATAGAACCAAGTCATGAGTGGCTTGGCCTTGTCGCTCATTTTCTTGTGGACACGACCAATCCATGTGGCCGTGTCCATGGCTGCCTCAATATCTTCTTCCTTTTCCAAGTGGGACACGCCCAAGGCCTTGACCGTGTCAGGTGACACGGCCAGTGGCTTGGCCGTATCTTTTGAGTGTGTTCTCTACTGTCTCTATCTTTGCTTTGATCTTTAGATTGGACACGGCCAATGGCTTTGCCGTGTCTCCTAGGTGTGTTTATTTCTGCATTTCCTCCTTGCTTCTTCTTATTTTGTTCAATTGGTGAGACACGGCCAAGGCCATGGCCGTGTCATGGGACACAGCCAGTGGCTTGGTCGTGTCTCTTACTTGTATCTGTCTCTGTCAAATTTTTCTGCCTCTTTCCTTGGATGAGGGACACAGCCAAGCCATGAAGGATCTTAGCCATGTCTCATGTTTTTCCACCTTAATAATCTATCAAATTGAATTAAAGCTCCATTGTTTTGTTCTTCAGCCTGGATCAAATACTTCAAACAAACTTTAAACACAAATTAAAAGAAAAATCAATCAAAAACTAATAAAATTATACTAAAAGTAGATACACAAATGATCAAAACACTAGGTGTCCAAACACCACTTGATCGTTAGAGTTATTTAGGCATTCCATCCTTGATTAGCAGGTTGAAGAAGAAGATTTTTTTCGTTCCTAAAGGGGAGATTGGCTAGGCATATTTTTAGCTGGAAAAATAAGTTTTTATCTAGAGCTTAAAAGGAAATTATCCTTAAAACAGTTGCTTAAGCAATTTCATCTTATTGTACAAGTGTATTTCTGCTGCTATTATCTATTTGTGATAAGTTGTGAAAGATGATTAACTTATTTTAGTGGGGTTCGAAGGCTTCTAACTTGAGAAGTCTCAATTGGCTATCTTAGGATTGTATGTCTGTGCCAAAGGATGTCGGTGATATAGGGTTTCAGAATCTATACTATTATAATTTAGCAATGGTAGCCAAACAAGGGTAGCATTTTTGTTTCCAACCCTTCCTCTTTGGTTAGTAGGATTTTCAAAGCAAAATACTTTCCAAGCACTTCCTTGAGGCAAGTTTTAGGTTCCAATCCAAGCTTCATTTAGCACACTATCATCCTTGGTAAGGATATCTTAAATAAAGGGATTCGGTGGCATGTAAGGGGGTGGTACGTGCTAACTCGTAGATTCCAAATGATAAACAGAATTTCAACCCTTGTTTTGTGCATATGTCGACTACTAACGGTACAATGGTAGCAATGGAATTTGGAGAAGTTGGCTTTGGCTTTTGACAAGGCAGACTATGATGCCATTTTACAGTTACCTATTTCACGATTTTGTTTAGGATGATCGGTGAATTTAGCATTATACTAAGAGTGGTCAGTATACAGTAAAATCGGGGCTACTATGTTGTTTTGATAATTTTACTCCTATTTCATTTTTACGGGGGTAGTAGGTAAGTAGTGTAATGTTTGGCAATTGGTTGTGTCAACCAAAGTTAAAGATTTTTTATGGCAGGTGGGATGTGGCGTCTTGCCAACATCAAGGGATTCCTATTGATGCAAATTGCGATCTATGTGGCTCTTTTGAGGACATTGATCATGTTCTCTTTAATTGTCCTTTGTCGGTTGTAGCTTGGTCTTCTATGGGCTATGGTTATTATGAGTAATAACTCTGTGTTGGATTTTATTTCACATGGACATGGGGCTTCTTCGCCGGAGCAGGTTGGAATGTTAGCATGGGCCATTTGCCTTCATCGAAATGCAAGGATTTGAAAGGGGAAATTTTCTTCTCCATCACAAATTGTTCATACTGTCGGGTCTGCACTTAGAGAAGGGGAAGAAACCAAGGTTTCTATTGGTAGAGTTCATATACGTGCAACTATTATGAATTCTGCTTCTAGAGATAAAGCCAGTTGCTAATTGACTGAAATGCAATATAGATGGTGCTTTATTTGCTAGTTCACAACGAGTGGGGTTTGGTGCAATTTTGAGGAATTCTATGGCTACTCAGGTTGGTCTGTTTTTTTTTCTTTTTTTTTTGGTGTTTTCAGTCCTAGTGTAGTTGAAGCCTTGGCTTTGCGTGAACCTTTGGCTTGGGTTTACTCTTTGGACAAAGTGAATATTGATTTTGAGATTGATAGCAAAGATGTATTTTATGCTTTGGCTTATCCATGTAATGACTTTTTAAGTTTGGTAGTGTAATTTTAGATCGTCATATTTTACTTTCTAATATTACATGATGTAAGCTTTCTTAGATTAAGAGGCAAGCTAATAAAGTCACCTGTTGCTTAGTTATGATAGCTTTATTGTATGCCATTTCCAATCATTGGAGTGGAGCTTAATCTTTTCTTTGGGATGTTTTATATTTTGAAGCTAGGGCTGAAGGACGGTGGGTTGGGTGTAAGGGGTTTGACATGTTGGCTATGCGTTTAGTTTTATTTTTGTGTTTTGTGGCGTTTTTTGGTTGATAAAATGCCATTTATTTTAAACATAATTAATTTATAAAAAATAATTTGTAGAAATTAAAATGTATACATATAGATTAAAAAAATTAAATTACCTTTCAACACAAATCATCAATAAAATAATTGTTGCGCCGCCTCATGACCAGAGCATCTGCTGAACTATTTAGCCTAAACGGATGGGAAAAGAACCATATTTTTATATTAATTATAGATTAGTTTAGTTTAGATGTTTGGTGTGCACTGTGGAGTCACTTTAGCAATGCATTAAAAGAGTAACCTACAACTGCCGGTTACCCATTACGCCAAGCAAATATCAGCCGCCTTATCATCATCCTTTCTCCAGTCTTTTTGTCCAGAAAGACAAGGAGTATCTAGTTCGGTGTTTTATATTGTTCGGTGCCTATGCACATAAAGTAATTTTTTTTTTTTAATTTATTTGCGAGAGAGGAAGAGATGGAATAAATTATCTATTATTGGACCAGCAAAACTGAGATTTGAATATAATATCCTTTGGTTCTCAAAAATTTTTCTCTGGAGACAAGAAATGGTGGGTATTTTCTCAAGATTTTCTGTTGGCAGAGTTGGTCATAGACGAACCCAAAGTGCTATTGTAAGAATCTTTTTTCTTCTTCTTTGCCTTTCAAGAAAATGCACCATTTGTATGCTTTATATTCAATAGTTGTGAAATTTTCTGGGAGTAATTTCTTTGCATGAGTTGACCTTTGCAAGCTATATCTGATTTTGTGATTTTTCTGTAGCGTTAACCTTCATCAATTCCAATTGGGTATTTTAAAATTTATTTAGTTTTTACTGAAATGATTTTTACTCTGTCTAGTGGATTTTTTTTGTTTGGATTGCTTGCTGTTGGACTATTTTCTCATTGAATTTTAATCAGTCCTAAATATTTATGGCTTACCAGTCTGCTTTGTTCGGCTTCTACTAATTATCCTGTTGCTGTAGACTTTTAATCCTTGAAATCTCGGTCTCTAGACGTTCCTAGGCAATTTCTCTCTCTTTTTTTTTTTCCCTTTTAATTCCTAATAAGAGTACCCTACCTCCGAAAATCATAGTAATAATAATTGTTAGGTTTATTGCCCTAATTGTCTTCATCTAAATAAGTTAGGATAACTTCTCCAATTCTATATTTGCAGCCATTGCCATTTTTCCTAATGCATTTGATGTTGTATCTGCATTTATATCTTTATGACACAGTAATTGTTAATTGTTACAACTGGTTGCATAACGTATGACTTTTTACATGGTGCAGGATGAGAGGGAAGTATTGCCCCCAATTGCAGAAGTGAACAGAGCAGCCACAGCCGCTGCTCCTCATGGGATTGAAGTAGCAGTAGAGTTTAAGCCTGTAGAGCATCCAATTGAGCCTCTCAACAGCGATCAACCAATTCAGTGTCCATTGCCTGAACATTCAATTCTCAATGTAAGCATTATTATATTTTTTTTATTATGTTGAGGGTTACCTGTTGTATGTACCAATTACTGTTTTCTTCTATTGTTGTTTTAGCATCTTTCTGTGGTTTTGGAGAATTTGATCCTTTCTTTACCCTCCCGGTTTCCTTATGATAATAGGTTCGTGAGGATTTTATCATTGATTTATGGCTAGTCATATTGCATTTACCCAATCAAATATGTTTTCCCCATGTGATTCATTGATAATATTTTTTTAGCTTTTATGTAGATTCACAACATTTTAGTTTTATGTGGATTAAAATATGATCTCATATCATCATATGATAACATTATATTGCAATATTGATTGATTGTGTGCTAGATATCGTACATTTTTCTTATTCAGCTCAAAAAGGTTTGGTGATTTAAGTTTGTGGTAGAAAGCAATTATTGACCGGCTCTTTTGATTTTAATGATTCATTGCCTAACACTATGTTTAATTTGGTGGAGAGAAGTTCATAATTAATTTTGTAACTGATAATGTTTTATACAGAGTGTATTGCAAATTGCATAAATTCTTCTATCGGAAATGTTCAGAGCACTACCCTATGCTTTATCCCATGAGGTTTAATTTATTGTCCTACGCATGTAATACCCATATGTCAAGAAATGATAACTAGATGGGTATTAATCATATGATAACTATGTTGAAGGTTTCATGACATCACATGAATGCCAAATCAACAATTTATTCACCTAAACTTTAAAATTTTACTATGGAGAAAAAATAAAGTGTACAGAAAATGGTATTATTTTCCACTAGGCATCTTACATATTGTTGAGTGCATAGGGGCTTCTAACTTGTATACTATAGTTCATAGGGGCTGCTATTTTAGGCAACAATTCCTTTGTATAAAATCCATTATATATAACTTGTAAATCATTGAGAAAATAATAAGATTTCTCTAAATTCTTTATGTTATCAGAGCTTGTGCTGTTTTTTGGGGGAAGAATTACTTTCCTCTCGACATTATTTTGAGAAAGAAACAGAAACAGTAAAGGAATGCTTCGCCATATATTCAGTGGCAATTTGTGGCCACTACACTTATAGGAAGAAAGCCTATCTAGAGTTTGGCCTGTTACCGGAAGCAGTTTATTGGAAACCAACAGCGGTGAGTACATGCGCTGTCGAAAGGATCCAAAGTTACTGTTCACATTCCACCACATGAAGCGATTAACTCTTTTACGACCATCTGTTCTTGCCATTCCTTTTTTCAACTAGCTTTACGGCCATTTCTGGCTCCAGCCAAACATTTTCGATCTTGCTACACATTGGTTTTGGCATCCATTTTTTTCCTTTTATTTGCTGCCATTGTGTGGCAGCAAAATAAAAAAAGGGTCGGACCCATTGGGCTTCTCCTTGTTATTGTTCCTATTTTTTCTCTTTTTGTTGGATCCCTTGATTGTTGTTTCTCTCATTTGAAGGGATATGGCAAACTCAAAAAAGGCAGTTTTTTTTTCCAATCTCTGGTAATCCCACACTTCAGATCAGCCATGTGAAACTTGTTGGAGTTAATTATCTAGCATGGTCATCTTGCCTTTTATTCATCAAGGGTAGAGGATTGCAAGGAAATATTATGGGAGAAAAAAAAAGAAACTTTATCTAACTGATCCCACCCATAGCCATGGGAATCGAAAAATTTTCTTACCATGGCTTATCAATTCTATGCAACCTACTATTTCATGGACATACTTGTTACGTGACACTGTTGATAAAATATGAAAAGATACGTCTCTAGCTTACTCACAAATGGGCAATGATGCGTAAATATATGAACTTCAAAATAAAATTCACGGCACAAAACAAGATAAAATAACTATATCACAATATTTATCTAAGCTAAGTCGTCTATGGCGTGAATAGACCGGTAAGCAAGACGATCCTTGATGTACTGCACATGCCGGCGTGTGGTGAGATGTCGAGATGGTTTGGTGGACTGTGTGATGCACTCATGCCTCCCTCTGTGGCCGGACTGTGAAAATGCCAATTGGAGACTTAACAACAACTTGTGGCAGGTGGTGACACAAATAGATTTCCTTAGGAGGTGTTTCGCCCTAATAGTAGTGTATCTGTTGAAGAAAATGTAAACCACTCTAAGCCTTTTGTGGCTCTGATGATATTTAATCTGAAAAACTATATTCAATTAATGATTTAAGAATACAAAACACACTCTTAGATATACTTTTCTATACATTACTAAGGAAATATACTGAACTAATTCCTAGGATTGTACACTACTGTCACTACTGCTATAATAACATTGTTTTGTATATTCTGTATTGATTGTTTGCTTTCCTATTTTGTAATACCTCTCTTGCAGTCTTGCTTCATAATTCTTCTTTATCAATGTCAATTGCTATGATGATGAAATCTGAGTTCTAGACTTGTCATTTAGTTGTAGATTGGATAAAAAAAAATTCCCTAGCAAGACCATAAGATGCCAATAATAATGTTAGTATGTGGAGAAATTGTGAATAAGTGAACATTTTGGAGTATGAATAATAACAGCATTAGTAATGTTATGGGCTGTTGTTATTATTCAGGAATATATAGAACCAGCAATTTTAAGAGAGAAAGCCGTCTGGTTCCCTTTCAACAACTGCATGGGTAGAGGTAGGGTACAAGCACGGCAGGTTGATAGTGAAGAAAAATAAAATATACTAAAAGTATGTTGAAGAGCAAAGTGGTGAATCAACAGTTTTAGATGTTAAACAGCTAACAGTTTCAACTAAGTATCAATTTCATTATCCCACACAAATTCAATGGTTCAAATGAGGAAAACCATGATACTATGCGTCTATGCCATCATTATTTTTCCCTGACGATGAAACAAGTTGATGTAAAATCAAAGTCCTAATGTGTAGATCAGTGTCCAAATTTGGTGATGGAAAATTGTTGCTACTTGGATATTTCAGAATTCAGTGTTGAATTTTCCCAATTGGGGAGAATGATGCAGTACATAAAACAAGAAATCTTAGTGATGATTTTGATCTAATAATGATGCAGTACATAAAAAAAGAAATCTTAGTGATGATTTTGATCTAATTTCTAATTACTAAATCTGGTTATTTTGGTAAACTTTTCTTATGTAACTTCATATTTAGGAAATTTCTTATTCGGACAGTGTTTGCTTCCTAGTTAGCATTGGTTTAGAATTTATCTTGAGTTCGGAGATCAATACTCATAATGACATATGGGATGACCTTCAAGCTTATTAATCTATGGGATGACCTTCAAGCCTGTTAATCTATGTAAAAATGATCTTTATGATTTTTAACGTAATGTTATTTCTGTTCGGATGATCAAATTTTGGAAAATGGTTTTAATAAATTTTAAACCAAAAGATATAGATAAAGCATCATTTTTGCAACTTAACCTTCCATTCTAGTGGTCTCTACCGTGAAATTCCCAGCAGTGATAGGAACCAATCAATCTGTTAGTTCTAGCACGAGTGCTGAATGTTTGCTGTCATTTGTTTCTGAATCTGGCCTCAGGGTTCATCTTATATTTGAATCTGGCTGTGAAGAAACGGGAGATTATTCCAATTCAATTAAATTCCAGTCAGCTCCATCCTGCCTCTTTAGCAGATGTTCTCCTTGTTCCCAAAAAATTAAGTTTACTTGGCAGCTTGCAACCATTGCTATAAATCACCATTCCACAATTTTGCAATGAATGGTGGTCAAAACTGTTAAGCTTCTCTGAAGCAGCATATTTTTCTTGAAACAGAATGTTTGCCTGTTATGAACTGATGCGTCACTCAGGATTCAGGAGTTTAGTTTTCTGAAGGCAGAGAAAAAAGAACACTGGATATCTTGGAACATGCTGTTACATGATTAGAACCCATGCAAACTATTTAAACTTCTCTGATAGGCTTTTTCTTGTCTTCTGTCATTGGCTTCTCATTGCATTTGTTCCCCAATATGGCTTTAGGAAGATGGAACTTAAATATTTTAAATGGAGTTCGTTACTACAGAGGAAGAAATGCATATCATACCTGTGGTCAAATTGGCATTCAAATTTCAATTCTTTCAATTCTTAGTTTGCTTGCGTATGGAAATATTAAATAACAAATTATGTTGTGTAATCAACAGCATCTGGAGGAGCATAGTATCATCTTGATTCTGGATAGCCTCTGAAATTCTGAGATTGAGGGTGTCTTGCTGCAAAGGTCAGGTGATGAAAGTTTAGGACGGAAAAAATCGAACCTTGAGAGCTTGTCTTAGTAAGAAGGTTGGTTAAGGCTAAGATAAAGATATCTCGACTGAGGGTGCCAGAAAAAAGGAAATAATGTAGAAGCTACTAGCTTTCTAATAACCTGACTAATTTTTGTTTATTTAGCATTGTTATTTGAACTGAAGTTAAAGAAAAAACTATATTGAAAATGTTGATCAGAAGTGATCAAAGTCGAGTTTTTTACATGTTACGAATGTAAAAAAAATTATAGAATAGCTAAACCACACTCTAAAATTGCCCTTTTTCATCAGCATCTAAAATTGTGTTTGTTCAAGTAAACTGTTGCATTCTTGGTGTCCAACATACTTTGAATTTGTCTTTATCAGAGTGTTGTATAGCGGTCATATTCTCTCATTTTGAGAAAATACTAGTTTACTGAATCTATAGGAAGCAACATGCTGTATCAGTTAATAATTGAACTAATAGAAATCCAAGGAACAATTTAGTATGCCAATCTTCTAGCATCTTGTGCATGTTCAGCTCTAAGTTTTTCATTCTAATTAACATGCTTGTTGTTTCCTAAATCTAGAGAACTGCACACCAAATTAAATATTTGCTGATAATCTAATGCAATCTGTGAGCGGGGATTTTCGCCTCTACTTCCACGTGGAATGGTTCTTGCGACTTTGGCACTGTTAGGTTCAGAGTCTTAGAGAACACGAGCCTAAATCCGAAGAAAATGGAGTCATCACCTGGACAGGTCGGGAAAAAGAAAGAGGTGGATGACTCAATTCCTAAGGAATCTCCAACCCCCTAATGGGTTCGGAAAGTTGGGTACGTGTGAGGAAGATGAGAAATGGCCCAACACCCCCACAACACCCGGTTCATTGGAACCGACCTCCTTTTCAGGTCTTAATATTATAAAATTCTTTATTATAACAATATTATCCATACTACATACAATCGTAAGAATAAATAAATATTTCTTTAAAAATCATAGAAATGTTCAAACAAAATAAATAAATGGACACCCACCCGAGAATGGAAACGTGTCCTTATATCGTCTAATATCTAAAAGAAAATAAATAAAAGAGGATATCCACCAATTGGTGGAAACGTATCCTTTACATCAGTCCAAAGCTTAAAGATAAATCGAATTACATGATACTTAACAATTGAAATACCCAATTATAGAAACATACTTCTTATAATTTCTTGAAACTAAAAATAAATCAAAGCATTCCAATATTCATCATAAAATCAAGTAAAAATAAATCATCCATTGAGACATGTAATAAATCATCCATCAACATATATTATAAATATACATCTAAGTAATAAACATAGAAACTAGGGTTTTAGATTTCAATTAGGGTTTCTTAGAAAAATTAGGGTTTAGAGAGTTCTTGGGTTTAAAACTTAAGATTTTAGGTTTTGGAAGTTTTATGAAAATAATATTAAGGTTTAGGGTTTAAGCAAATAAAATTGAAACTTTTGAAAATAAGATTAAAAATTAGATAATTAGAAAGAATATGCTACTGTGATAATTTGAAAAAACAGAATTATTATTACTATTAAATGAAAACTAAGCTACTGTAATAATTAAGTAAAAAGAGAACTAATTAGAATTTTTTTTGTTTTAAGGGAACAAAATTTAAGTTTTAAGAAAATAAAATTTAAGATTTAGGTTTTAAAGAGTGTTTAGGGTTTGAATTAAATAGATTAAAGCTCTTAAGTTAACTACTGTGAATTTAAAAAATTAAAAACACTATCGAATTGCAATTATCAATTTTGATGTATCAATTGCTACCGGATGAGAATTAATATTGACAAACAAAATTTAAATACACATACCTGCGTTTGAAGGCTCCACGAAAATTGTTTATAAAATTCTTGGCCGAGCTTAACACCAAAACATAATGCTTGCTTGCTGCTTGGATTATTTATTGTTGTTTGTCTCCTTTTAAATTTTCAAAGTCTAGTCTCTGAATCAATTGTTAAGAAAAAGTCTGAATAATTCTTCCGTCCAATCCCCTTTATTTTGTGTTTAATACTATTATTTGTAGAAAAATAAAAAAGACCTAATACTATTTTGATAAGAAAATACCAACTGCTTAGAAAAAATCACAAAACTGGATAGAACAAGGTTGGGTCAAAAATCGGCAACGCACGTGGACTGTTGGGCCTGCGAGGATTGCTGCAGGCTAGCACGCGGGCTGCTCTGGGCGAGGCAGCGGGCAACTGCATGCTAGACGAACTGGGCAAGCCCAGTTTGCTGTCTGCTGCGAACTGGGCAGTGGCAGCCTGCCGCACGGCGTCGTTCGCTGGTCTGTCCGTTTATTTTTATTCTTTTTTTATTTTTTATTAAAAATAAATATTATTATATTATTAAAAATAAATAAATAAACATAAAATAAATATTATAAATAATACATAAAATAAATACCACAAATTATTTCAGACTGTTTTAAAATATTGGACCGAATCTGGTAAAAAATTAAGGGACTACACAATCCTACAACAATTAATTCACAATGCTACAGGTAATTTTGTTGACATGTTCTTTTAAATACACTGCTGGAAACACCTACCTTTCTGCACAATATTCTTTGCTATCTTGGGCTCCTGGGAGGCCATGGTTTTCTTGAATGATGTGTTTTCACACTTTAAGTCAAGAAAATTCTAAAGGGTGTTTCAGGGGATCTAATTGGTCCACAAAAATATTTCAGTGACTCGGCAAGAAGGAAATGCTATAATTGGGAGTTAATTTTCTAGGAGAATATGAGAGTTGAGAACTGGAATGAATTCTATATGCATCTTTTGAATTAGGGTTTATTTGTTAAGGATGAATTTTTTATTATATAATATAACTTCCGGTGTTTTTTTTCCGCATATAGTTTTTTGATGTGACAATTGTTTGTTTGAGAGATTTTAATATCATGCTCCTCGAACATCAGGATGGAAGAATATGGAAAGAGAGGGTATCCGCAACTGTGCGGAGGAGAGCCGACTTGCCTGTGATGAAAGAAGGTGGGACCATTGAATCTGATTCTGCTTGGACAAGTCCACGACCGATCCAATCCAATAGACTGATTTTACCGTCCATCAGTGCTCCTGAACATAATTTGCTAAAACTTCTTGAAGAATGTAATGCATCTGGGATCTAAAACCCAACTTCAGCTTCTGATGAAATTGCTGCTTTACATAAATTCCATGCATAGTTTCCTGCCCTTTATATTACTTCCAATCTATCCCTTAGATTATCAACCTTCCAGATATGTTTACTTGAATACATGTATAATTTTTTCCTTCTTGATGTAAATTTAACAGTTTACTTGGAAATGAAGTATATGCTTGGCATCCTGACCTCTATCGATATTTGAACCACAGATGTGGAACACTTGACGCTTGTCCTGCAGTGAAACTTGAAACCGAGTTTTACCTAGTTCTGTTCAACTACGATAATTGGTTTCATCACCGTCTGAATGTTGGTTACCAGATGATGAATGGCCCTGTAAATTGGTAGATAACACTAGGAAGGAATTGATAGATAAAAAATCTCAAATCTTTTTGCTCTCTGATGTAGGCTACCAGAATTTCACTCCTGGAATGTTTTTGTGTTGGCTCCTTTCTCTTCCAAGAGTAATGGGGGAATCTTAACCGTGCTAATTGGCTAGTGAGCAGAAACTCTTGCAAAAAACCTGTTGCTAGTTCTGTTTTGGATTTATAGCAATTGCAGCAGCCACTGGGGTAAGTTAAAATGATCTCCATTTTAACAATATAAGATGAATGAGTTTCTAATCCCATATAATTTTCATCTTTTTTTGTGGTATTAAGCATAATAATATTATATCTGATGACATTTTCATGATTTATCCAGCTTTTGACAATGTTTATGAAGCCGTTGTCTAATTTGATATAAAAGTTTAAACAGCGCAATTTGTGTATGGAAGGTTATTTGTTATATTAAGTGCGTGCTTGATAAGTTTAATAGCTCGTTATTATATTAAACTTTTATTTTACATTTTCTTATTTTCACTTCCTATCAAAATATGAACTAAGTATCCAAAAATTCTTCGACTGAGGGCAAGTTTGGTATTGTAATATACAAAGTGTTGATTTAAAAATGCAAATAACCAGAAAAATACTATCGAAAAAATGTAAAATCAACAATGAACTTCATTCATCTTAAATAGATCATTTATAATATTTATATTCTTTTGACGTTTTTATTTTTGACGCTTTTTCACTCTCTTTCGTTTTCTCTCTTTCGTTAAACTTTATAATACAATTATTATTATTTTTTTATCTCGCACAACTAAAAATGAATTAATATTGATTTAATGAATTTATTATTTATAGATTGTAAAAGAAAAAGAAATATGTGATGATACGTATATATGTTTGGTATATAATTTGATAAAATTTTTAAACATATTATATGTAAATATTAATTTTATTATTTAGATCAATCCATATGTGTTTAGAAATTAAAAAAAAAATAGATGGTTAGCATGTCTATTTATAAAAATAACTTAAATGGAAATAAGTGCTACACCAATTAATTAATTAGTAAGGTGAAGATTTACTTATTTGTTTTATGCATTTAACAAAACTAATAAATACAAAAATTAAAATGATCTGATTTATTACATTCTTTTTGATATAACAAAAAAGAAATAAATGAAATAATTAGGAGAGACGTGCACTGGTCATGTGATAGTTTGATATATTCATTTAAAAAAATTAATAAGTTAGTTTAATTAAATGTGATGAGTTTACATCATCAATAATAATAAACTAATACTAAATTACAAATAATAATTAATTTAAGATAAATATTAATTTATAAATAATAATTAATGTAAAATTTAGTAATTTATTCATATGAATCTCATATTAAACATATATTAAGTAAACATAGTTTTTCTTTTTCTACCTTTTTTTTTTTAAAAATTTTTAATCAAGAAAAATAGTTTATTATTGTTTCTATTGAACCCCTTCTTGGTGTAAGCAACAATATTATTTATTTAAATCCATTTGATTAGATTGTAAAATTTTAACCTTTTTTTTTTCCTTTTTAAAATTATATAACATATTGAATATTATTTGATAGGAGTAAATATATAAAAAAAAAACATATATTAGATTGATTTATGTATGAAAGATCCTTTTTTTTAACATAATGAGATATGAGCTGATTATTAAATTAAAGAGATAATATGTATACATGGATATAAATTTATACTACATGAAATTAAAATTGATATCATTTGGTATATATTTATACTATCTTAAGTTCAGATTAATATTATTTCTGTAAAAAATGTGAAAATGGTTTGGTTTTCGAAGAATAATTTGATTTTTCATATATATGTTCATATGATAATCAATTTAAAACGCGTATTTAATAATAAAAAAATTGTTGACAGTACATGAATAAATAAAAGGCCAAAAAAATTTAAATGCTTTTTTTTCCCTCCCATGTAATCTCCTAAAACTTTATTAGTTTAATTAGTTTATCCATTAAATTTTAAGTTTAACCATATAATTTCTAAACTCATATTTTTTTTAAAATTTTTAAATATAAATTTGTTGAGCTATGCCAAGTCACTATTATATTTCTTTGATATAAAATATATAAATATAAGGGACAAAATGATCATTACTTGTTAATATAAGTATTTATTAGTATAATATAGACAATTAGAACAAACTGATGAATACATAAATATAGAGAGTAAGGTGGTTAAAATGGACAAATATATAAAGCTGCAAATGTATTATGCATGAAAAAAGATAAAAGCTGTTTTTTTGGCTGTTTAAAAAATGAATAAGATAAATCAAATATCTTTGGGAAGAGAAAAGGAAAATTATAATTAAAAGGGCGAATTGCCAACTTAAGTTTTTCTTGTTGTGGCCCTATGGCTGTGCCTGGAACGCCAACCTTAAATCATAGTTAATGTATTAATTCATAGTCCAAAAATTGCTACTTCCATGACACAAAACAATAGGAAGATATTTAAACGTCATAGATTCATATGTCAATTCTAATAAAAAGCAATCCTTTCTTGTTCTAAATTTGAAATCAGAAGCTATCACTATTGCATAAACATGAAAAATAACAATGAAAAAAGAGGAAAGAAGCACAAATCAAAACATAATCGGTACAGGAAAAAAAAAAAAAGAAAGCTATATTGGAAACTGGGGAACTTGAGATGGATGCTTTGCTGATGGGTTTACCAGGTGTTTTCGAGGCCCACGAAAACTTCCATGGTTCATTCTTTGCCAACTTCTGTTAGATTTTGCAGCAACTATCGTACTTGAATCACATATTGTTTCAGAGGTGAAAACCAAAATGCAAAGAACGAGAGATGTGAATATGACATTTACTTGAACCATTTTAGGTCGAATTATACCTTGCTGTGTAGAGGAAAGAGTAGAGGTGAAATGGGTTAATAAAGAGCTTCAAAAGTGAATATCTTTGCTTCGCTTGGAGGTCACATGTGAATATGGGTTATTAATTATTATGTTTTGGCTGGTTGAATTGTGTTTTCTTTCCTACTAATAATAAGAAAAGGAAATATATCCTTTTTAAGGTGCATCATAATTCTTAAGAGGAAAAAAGATATAAAATTTAAAAAATTAATTCTCATTAAAAATAAAACTTAATTCAATTCAAAGTAAGTTGATTCACACCTCATTAACTTGAATTTTTATCATAAGCCAAATAAAAAAAATTATCAAATCAAAGAGATGAATTAAATCTTTATGTAAAAGCAATAGCTTATTGACTTAAAATGTCAAAATAAATCACATTCGTGGTTCCTGAAAAATACTAATACATTTTATTGTTTTTATATTTTCATTTTTATACTCATTCTCCCTTAAGTTTTCATTGTCATAAAATCTCTCACCCCATTTTTCATTTTTAAACTCGTTCTCTCTACTAGCCACTAGGGCAACTAATCTATATGTGTAACATCTTTAATTTTCACAAATTAGGGATATTATAGCATATAAAGGAAGCAAATTGAGTAGAATAAAAACAAAGAAGGAAAGAATATTCAAAATCTTGAAATTTGATTAGTTGCCTGTTCTATCATAGGACCATCACACAACAGTAGGGATCGCTACATGGTGATTTATCAAACCTTCCCCGTGTTAGGTCCTAGGACTTCTATGCAGCAGTAGGAATTGCTCGCGACAATCCCATCTAGGTAGCCTTCTTCCAATTATTTTTCAGTTGTTCCTTCAATGGTTCATACTATTTTTGAGATCTTCTAATTTGTGTTCACCACTACTAAGCTAGTTTTCACTTCACTAACCTTGTTCTACCATTCTATGAATTTAAATAAGAAAAAATCAAACCAAGAGACTCAATGGGTTCTCAACATTGGGTTTACCCCCCCCCCCCCCCCTAATGAAAATAGTCAAGGCTCATCTTTTTGTTAAAGTATAGGAAGGACACATAACACAACAATCTAAATGGAACCAATTTCAACTAAATAATCTTCACAACTCTTGCATTCCAACCATTGGGATTTAGCAAGGCAGGGTTTGTTGTATAATCTAGGCACTCACTCAAGATTGCGAAGGACTTTCAACCACTTAAGATTGAAAGGTGTGATCACTCAAGATCATAGACTAGTTAACCATTCAAGTTTCCTAACTAAAGTTGATTGCTCAAGGTCAAGGTTTAACCACTTAGGATTAAAAATTGAAAACATGACAAGAATCACTTGGGGTCTAGACTCCTCAGCTACTTGAGACTTATAGATCCATGACACATCATGGACCCCTCGAGATGTAACATCCCTAATTTTTGAAAATTAAAGATGTTACATATGCACCCTAAACTAATTAGAAATCCTTCCAAAGGAACCCTAGGCCTATAAAGAAATCCTAAACCATATTTAGAGGGAGGAAATGGGTTCAAACCATTCCAACCTAAATTCCAATCCAATTCCAAAGATCTTTAGCTACACCATCTTTATTGTTCATGAATCAACAAAAATGCCTCACATTTCTAGTAGCAATATCACATCCAAATTCTTTTCCAATCCATTTGATATTGAAGGATGAAGGTAGTAGAATTGTTCTTAGTGGACATATGGAGAAGTTCTTCATCTAAACTAGCTTAAAGTTGAGAAAATCATCAAGATTGAAAAGCAAGGTGTTGGTTGGTGTTTTCAGTACTTAAAGATCATTGTGTTCACTGCTTTTGAGATAGGCAAACCAATCCATTAATCATGTTTGTCCCTTTAATGACTTTTAACATGAAAACATAATTAAACTAAAAGCATAAGAACTAGACATGGTGAACATGAAGGTCTAAATGTTATAAATCATTTTATATATAATCTTTATAATCTTTGATTTGGAAAGTCATGATTAACCTTGATGTTTTCATTGAATAATGAACTAACTTCATTGGCATGATAATTTGATTATTATGCTTTTGTATATGTTGTCTTTGTGATTCTAATTATTGAATAAATTAACATGATTAGGTAATTAACAAATACAAACTTTTATGATATTTGCCATAATAAATGTATTTGCTATGAACATAAATACATTTTGTTTTATATTTTTACTATATATCAACAATAATTAGCCTGGCACATTTAAGAGAGCTCCTTGGCAAATACAAAGAGTGGCGCATATTGTAACATCTTTAATTTTCAAAAATTAGGGATGTTACATAAGAAGTTTTCCAACTAGCTCATTGGTTCTTAGTGTGTTAGGTCATGAGCTTCTTCAATTGAAAACACTTTTGACTCAAAGTTCTTGGCTCTAAGTACTCTTATATTTTGCTATTGAAATCACCTTGATCATACAATTTTCCATTTTCTTCAAGTCATTGACAATAACAAGTAAGCGATTTGTCATTTCAGTGACATTTTTGTTGGGCTTCATCTTGAAGAGTTCTTGCTCATGTGCAAGCATTTGAGTCTTAGTGAACCTCACTTGGGTGGTACCCTCATGATAATTCTCAAGAGTTTTCCAAATGCTATATGTATAAGTAAGATGTTGCTATATGTATAAGTAAGATGTTGAACTCTTCCACCTTCTTCTCTTGACATGGAGTTTATTAAGATGAAGGCTGCCCTATTGTTCTTGTAGAGAGCTCTTTCTTGAGCATCGGTCCATTGTGCTCTAGAAAGAGGCACTTGAGCACCATCAACCTCATGAGTAGGAGGTTTTCACTCATTTAACATATATTTTCAAAGCTCAATTCCCTCACTATCATGGAACAAATATATTTTGTATTTTCAATAGGAGTAATCAGTTCCATCATAGTAAGGCTTAAGATAAAAATTGAGATTTTTATGAGATTAAGCTATGGAAGTAGGTGAAGAGGTTGGAGTAGTGGAGCCATATGGAAAAGTGGCTTCCATTGTGGATCAAATTTCACAATTAAGCTTTTTAAAATTTTGAGACTCTAATACCAGTTATTATCCCAAGATGGAGGGGGGGGGGGTGTGAATTGGTTGTTTTGGAGATGTGATTGAAAAGTAAAAAAAAATTAGAACAACAAATCAAAGAAGTAAGGAGAAATGAGTAGAGAATAAAAAACACCATAGATTTATAGTGGTTCAAATCAAATTAATCTTACATCCACTCCCCAACTATAAGTTGAGAATTTCACTAACCTTGGATTTTTACAAGCTCAATCCTAACTTAGTGTTTTCATAAGCTTATACCAAACTTTAACAAGGTTTGGGTAATATCCTCATAGCCCTGCAAGAGTTTTCCCAGGCTCACTCTAAAACCTAAGTGTTTTAAAGCTAACACTCAAACTTATAATGATGTTTAATGCTCACACCCAGCACTCAAAGAATACAAATGGAGAGTTTGATGCAAAGAAGTGAAATTTATTAATCTTGGTTATTTCTATCACAATCCTCTTGAAATATGAAGTTCCTTGTGGTATTTATATACTTTAGGACTTCATACAGCCATTTGAAGTAGGTGCCAAAAAGTTTGGGTCTTGTTTCCTGCCAAAGTCATTACTGAAATAAGTATGGTAGTTGTCGTACAGCTTGTGCGGTCTCCATTCATATTGTGCGGGCACCCTTCACTTTAAGCAGAATCACATTTTAAATTTTCTCCAACAACTATGTCCAACAGTAAAGTCTAGTTGTTCGACAAGAGCGTTGGTCTCCATAACTTGCCAGCCTGCTATGTACTGTGGCCACACAAATCATTTTTGTGGTTGCACAGTTTACAAATTATTGCTTGAATTGTAATTCTTCTCCCACATGTCCACTTATTAATGATTTTGTAATATCCATTTGTAGACCATTAATTTTGACCCATTATAAATTCAGTGGGTAAATTAAATCTGGTTTCAATTTAAAGAACCCAATTAAATTCAAAGGCCCTAATTAAAGTTAAATCAAATTAAAAGAACTGAATCAACTCAGGACTAAGCCAAAAAGCCAAAATGGTAGGCCGAAATTAAGATCATGTCGAATTGGCAGGCCATCCTCATATCGAATTACCACCAATTCGACAAGAGTAGGGCCTCATGTCAAATTTGGCTTGTGCTAATTCGACAAATTCAACATGATGCCATCTCATGTCGAATTGGTGCCAATTCAACATGAGTTAAGGCCACATGTCAAATTGGCTTAGTATGTTGATCCTATTTGAAAGAATTTTAATCCTAATAGGACTTGGACAACTTGGACTTTCCTGAATTGATCCAACACCGATTGTCCTAGAGGATGACTTATAAATAGCCTTTTTAAACAGCCAGACGAAGGGATACAATAATGAACAAATAGAGCAAAACCTTGATCCACCTTGAATTAAGGAAAAAACAATTAAAGAAACAGTAAACAAAATAGAAAATATAAAGTAAAGAATAGAAGAAAAACAAAGAGAAACAGTAGCCACAGATTGATCCATAGATCATTGAACCTCCAACCGAAAGCCAATTGATTCAGATGGTAAGATAAAAAGCTTAATTCAATGTATCAAATTGGTGAAGCTGACAAATGCATGTTTGATTTCTTTTAACTGACTCAATTCAATTGTTTACTTTTATGAATTAATTTATTTCATTGTTCCATTAATAAGTGGTGTTGCAAATCCCTTACAGTAAGCCATAAGTTTGAATTAAAATAGACAGTAGCATCAATACACATTCTGCCATTATTTTTATAAATCTAAAATCCTATTTTACATGTTTTATACCTAATTTACATATTAAAGCCCTAAATTTATTAAAAAAAACCCTAATTTAATCAATGGAAATCCTAACACCCTAAGTTTTCATAGGAAACCCTAATTTGATGAACAAACCCTAGTTGTGCATGTTTTAATCCCAAATATATTCTCAAACCCTAGTTTTATATGTGAAAACCTAGTTTAAGATTAAAACCCTAATTTGTATGCTAAAACCATAATTCCACAACCAAACCCTAATTCCACAACAAAACCCAACCCTATAAATCATTTACCTTTTGAGGACGTTGTCCCCTTGACCCCCGCTCGCTAACCGGCTAGCGGGACTACCGTGTGTGTCGCGTCCTATAATTTGTTATCACATTAATATTAAGATAAGTTTGTTTGTCTTCCTTTTAATTATTCAATTATTCTCATGTATGTTTGTATTATTTTCCTTACTTTGTTGTTTTCCTTGGATTTACATGTTTTTTCAAAGAGCATTGTAAAATGCATGTTTCCACACTATGTGGGTGCCTTATTTTTTTAATTTATTTTATTTTATGGACTTTGGGACAATTTTAAGGGACACATTTCTATCAATTGATGGGTGTCCTATTTTATTTATTTGTATGGACTTTTGGATGTTGTAAGGGCATGTTTCCATCTTTTGATGGGTGCCCATGTTGCTTGATTTATTTCAATAATATGATTAATGTTTATTTTCTTTAAATTACATGTGATATGGATGATGTTATAATAATAAAGAATTGAATGATATTTAGACCTGAAAAGGAGGTCGATTCCAATAAACTGGGCGTCGTGGGGGTGCTGGGTCTTTCTCACATTCCCCATGTGTACCCAACATTCCAAACCTAGTAGGGGTTAGGGATTTCTTGTCATCCACCTCTTTCTATTTTCTCAGCCCATCCGGATGGCAACTCCTATTCTCCGAATTTAGGCCCGTGTTCTCTAAGGTCCAGAGCCTAACAGTACCGAAGTCGTAAGAACCATTTCACTGGGAGTGGGGACAAAAATCTCTGCTCACACCATAGTTTTAAACAAATTAAAAAAGTATTTGGAAGGTAATTGGTATGTTGGATGAGAGAAATAGAGGATATATTATTGCGCTCAAATTAACTCTATCACAAAGCGTCACTCGCAAGTATACGAGGTAGCTGTAGCAAAGGTGATCGCCCCAAGGTCGTCTCACAAGGAAGCTAAAGTAGCTAATTGATTATCAGATTATGAATAACAAATAAGGAAGAAAATTTAAATTGTTAACTAATGAAAAAGATTGATTGAAGTTTAAAAACAAATAAAAGTAAACTATGCTGATGTTTTGATTCACTTGATAAAAAGGTCTAGGGTTTGCACTTCTCTGCTACTTATATGTATGAACGGTTATTCCTCTTAACCAATTTAATTTCAAAGATTAAATCTCAAGCAACTTAATTAATTGAATAAAGGAAATAAGCTTTCGCATTCAAACCTCTCTCAAATAATCTTGTTCCAATTGAAATAATCTTTTCCTAGGTTATATCTCTAATTCACCTAAGTCCTTAATTGAATTGTTCCAGCATTAAACTTCATCTCTCAATCCATCATCTAATACCTAAAACACATAATTGGTGGCCAATCAACTATATATTAGCAATAATTCATTCAATAAAGGCTTAAAGAAATAATTGAGTTAAGAGTAATAACCAATTCATACAATCATAGCAGATCCATACAAACCCTAGACTAGATCAAATTAGTTCATAATGCTATCAAACATACTCATCTCATTAATATTCAAAGAAATCAATTTAGACATGATAATATCCATAAATACTATTCCAATGAAATTAAAGAGATAAAGTTCAAGAACAAAACCAAGTTACAAACTCCTTGAAGCTTCTGAAGAATCTCTTGTTCAAATCTTGCAAGAAGGATGTATCAATGGCTAGAACAATCTAATCTAAGCTAGATTAATCAAAGTGTAATCAAAATCAAATAAAACAAGATATCAAAACCCTAAAACTCTCTTTAACGGCTAAAATGCTCTCAAACTTTCAACACCCATTAAGAAAACCCTAACTTTAATATTTATACGAAACCTCCGTGCGTCTTCATTAATCCATGAGTGACACGGCCAAGTTGGAGTGAACTTGGCCATGTTGGAGGTGAATTGGAGGGACACGGCCAGTGACTTGGCCGTGTCCCTTGCCTGTGTTTGCTACTGATTAATTTTCATCTTCTTTTGCTTTGGATTTAAGTGAGACACGGCCAAGCTTAAGCAACTTGGCCTTGTTTGAGCTTCTTTGGAGGGACACGGCCACAAGCTTGGCCATGTCCCTTGAGTGTGTCCCTCTCTGTAAACTTTTCTTCTTTTCTTCTTTGGTGTGATTGAGTGACACGGCCAGGTTGGAGTTTCCTTGGCCGTGTTGGACAATTTTGGAGGGATACGGCCACAAGCTTGGCCGTGTCCCTTGCATGTGTCACCTTCTGTGTCTTGTGGCTTCTCTTTGGCTTGCTATGGGACACGGCCAGTGGCTTGGCCGTGTCCTCTGCATGTGTCAGCTATTGTCCCTTTTTTCCTTCAGTTTGGTTCCTTGGCTTTTTAACCTAAAACAAAACTTGAAATAAACTTTAAACTAGAAGTAAATAAACAATAACCAACAAAACATAAACACCATACTAAAAACTAGATCAAAAGCGACATAAACACTGAAATAAACTAAAACTACCAAAATTAATGAAAACACTAAATAAACCGATTAAAACTAACAAAATACCTAAATAAAACAATAATTACCATAATAAATAAGATACAAATCTATAACAAAAACTAATAAAACAACTACCCCACACTTAAAACTTTGCTTGTCCTCAAGCAAATTCACATGGCATAAATTAAAAATTCAAACAACCTTAACTATAATTCTAGTATATAAGATGAAATCCTTTAAGACTCAGCCATAAATAATTGCAATTTCCTTCAATCAAAATTTTCTTAACTCATTCATTAATCCAGACATATAAATCTCTTCTCTCTTCTAAGTGTTTCACTCGATTTCAAAGGTTAATTCACTCAAACCACTCATGACTGCATACTACCATAAACTTGCTTAATTATCCAATCTCTCTCACTGATTTTCTCAAGAAATAATCCGAAGGTCTTTCATTTGGATGTAATGGGGCTAAGGTGAAGGTGTGAGAAAAGACATTTAAGCTGGAACATCAAGAAATTGAGTATCTAATTTAGACAATACTCTTGCTAAGAAACTCATAACCCCCCCAAATGGCATACTCACCAATCCCTTAATACTTTCACATACTTGCATACTTCAAGAAAAATACACGAGTCAACATTCCTCTAATGCTAGAAAATATATGAATTTTGTATATATATATCTTTTTTTTATTTTTATTTTCTCTTTTTATTTTTCTTTTATTTTTATCATCATTTTTTTATATATACAAAATATAAACTTGCATGGAACATCTAGCTTAAATTATAGAGGAAAAGAATAAGTGACTCTTAGTCAAATACAATGTGCACAGTATGCATTTCAACCCCAAATAGCAATACCATTTTTTTTTATTTGCTTACCCCACACTTTGAAATAAACCACCCTATTATCATATCATAAGAACTCCATTCCTTAATGCAGGTATGATGATAATAAGAGAAAGTTGAGTTGATAATTGTGTTGATCAATCAAGAAAAGGTCAAAGGCTCAACTTGGCTCACTAAGGAATTCAATATTAAGGGAGGTCTTTTTAAGCTAAAGGGCTAGCCTAATTTGCCTTCATCATTTTAAAACTTGAGATTAAATCATAATGTGAGTTCAATTAGCATGCAAAAGCAAACTCTAGAGATGCAAAATCATGAAGGTGCACACTTAAGAAAAGAAAATCAATTGACAATAAAATTCAATCTATAAGGCTCAAAACTCACAAAGGTGGGTTCACAAAGATTTATATGTCATGAATTGCAGAATGCGAAAATTGATCCTGAATGAATTCAAATGCTCATTTCTATGCTGATACTAAAGTCTCAACTATAATGCTAGAATCACAGAAAAAGTCCATAAGATTTTAACAATTATGCCATGCACAACACACAATAAAATACAAAAAGACAAACAAAACAAAAATTAAAGAAAAACTAAAAGATTACCCCACACTTTAGAATTTACATTGTCCTCAATGGAAAACAAGAATAATTAAGAAAAAGAGTTAAAGGACAACCTGTCTTCCATCGTACCTGGTGAGGCAAAACCTACCTTTTCATCACAAACACAAATGTTCAAAAACAAAATACAAGAGAGCTTTAGCCATTTATTTAAACTAAACATAAAATCAAAATTTGCTAAATTTAAATTTACAACTATGAAAAAGAAATTCAAACCGATGGGTTGCCTCCCATTTAGCGCTTCTTTAATGTCATAAAGCTGGACATCACTGCAAGACTTAGAGATCATGGATCAAAGTGCTGTCAGTGATCCTCAATTCTTGAAATCCTCCTTTATATGGTTTAACTCTTTGTCTATTTACTTTAAAAGTCTTATTGGTTCAAGAGTTAAGCAATTTAATGGCACCAGAAGGACATACCTGAGTTATCTCGAAAGGACCACTCCATCGAGATTTGGGTTTACCTGGAAACAGACGGAGTCGAGAATTAAAAAGTAAAACTTTCATACCTGGACTCAATGTCTGTCGCACAATAAATCTGTCATGAAGTGCTTTAGTGTGATCCTTATAATTCCTTGAGCTCTCATATGCCTTTGGGTTGAGACATCTTTGGGTCTCCCCCACTGGTTTAGCCCCCTCTTCTAAGTTCAGTGTCAGTTCCAGTTTATCTGAGGAACCTGCCTGCAAGAAAACATCTGAAATAACTGCTTCAACACAATTAATTAAAGAACATTCCTCATATAAAGCAGTTGTAGGAATGAGAGAAGTATTAAAAATAGAAAATTTAACAGTTTGTCCTAAGATAGTCATTGACAACTTACCATTTTTAACATCTATTAAGGTGTTGGTAGTAGCCATAAAAGGCCTACCCAGCAAAATAGTGTGTGCTGATGGTGCAGGGTTACTTCCTTCCATGTCAAGAACTATAAAATCCACAGGTACTATCAACCCTCTAACCTTAACTAACACATCTTTTATAACCCCTTTCGGGAATCTAAGAGATTTATCAGCTAATTGCAACACCATTTTGGTTGGTTTAAGTTCCCCTAGTTCTAATTCTTTATACACAGAATAAGGCATCAAATTTACACTGGCTCCTAGATCACACATGCCATCATTCCCCTTTCCATTCCCCACAGTAATTTGAATTATAAAGCTTCCAGGATCCTTTAATTTGGGAGGTAGTTTATGCTGCAGAACAGCACTAGCTACCTCTGAAACTATCACCTTTTCATTTGGCTTATATCTCTTTTTTCTTGGTGATCAGCTCTTTGAAGAATTTTGCATAAGCCGGCATGTTCTTTATTGCTTCCAGTAAGGGTAAGTTAATACTTACCTTAGACAGCATGTTGAAGATGTTAGAAAATTGCTTATCTGGTTTATCATCCTTCAACTTGCTGGGGAATGGTATAGGTGGTCGGTATGGATTGCTTGCTTTGTGTAAATCTGCTGAAGTGGACTTCTCCATTGAACTTTTTCCAGCACCTTTGTTCTCTGGTTCTCCTTCCTTCTTGTTCTCTTGGTCACCTGCATTTACAGAATCATTTTTAACATTCCTGTTAATTAACTTACCACTTCTAAGAACAGTCACTGATTGTGCCTGCTCAGGTTGACTTGGGAATTTCCCCTTTTGTTGAATCTGCATCTGTTGTGCAAGTTGCCCTACTTGAGTCTCCACTTTCTTAAAAGATGCTTCTAAGGAATCCAACCTCTTATTGGTCATCTCTTGATTTTTTGCACTGACTTGGATAAAAGCCTGTAAACTTTCCTCCAAACTCTCAATCTTAGACTGCCCTTGATTTGAGGATTGGCCCTGCTGTTGGTTCTGTCTCTGGAGCAAATGGAAAGGCTGCTGAGAATTATTTGTTACCCAAGAAAAATTTGGGTGATTCCTCCAACCAGGGTTATAAGAATTGGAGTAAGGATCGTTCCGGGCCCTTGGTTGAAATCCCCCCATGGCATTGACTTGCTCAGCTTCATTCCCATAAGACTCATATGCGGAGGGGCAAATATTTGCTCCATGCCCAAGAGTTCCACAAATTCCACAAATTTCTTGAGTGGTTGAAGGAGAATTGTTTTTCATATTCAGCATCTACACTTGCCTTGTCAACTCAGCTATTTGATTGGCCATCTCACTATTGGCTTCCCGTTGATTCACCCCTTTACTTCTTCTTACACTTTTATGTTGAGAATTAGCTCCCAACATCTCAAAGATCTCATAAGTTTCATCAGCTGTCTTTTCTCCCATAGCTCCCCCAGCTGCATTATCAACTGTATTCTGAAATTGCTGGGTTAAACCATCGTAGAAAAACTGATTAAGAAGTTGAAGTGGGTAGTGATGATGTGGACACTGGATCAATAACATCTTGAATCTGTCCCAAGCCTCATGAAATGGCTCTCCTTCAAATTGAGAGAATGTAGCAATCTTCCTTCTCAATTCACCTGTCTTTTGATGTGAATAAAACTTGCCCATGAACTTGTTATAAACTTGCTCCCAAGTTGTCAAAGAGTTTTCGTGCAACATCATAAGCCAGCTCTTTGTGTAATATCCTCATGTATGCCCTAGAAGTTTTGATTATGTTATTGTTGTTGTTGTTTTAAATTGGATTGAATGTATATGTTATGTGATAAGAAAAGAAATTGGTAAGAGAATGGTTATGTATATGTGTTTTGGGAAAGAAAAAGGGTGTAGAGAGAAGTGTATATATTGTTTATATGCTTGTATAATTAACATATACATAAGTCAAAGGGAGAGTCAATGGAAGAGAGATATTTATTTTGTGAGGGTGGAATTACATAAATGGACATTTAAGTTAAAAGAAAGCTAGAACAAATGGAAAAGGGTATTTTGGTAATTGTTTAGTTAAAAACTCTTGGTGGAGATTAAAAGTAAAATTTGACTTTGCTTGTTCATAATTTCTTCTTCTTCTCCATTGTTGGCCGGCTCCTCCATAGAGAAAGGAAAGCAAGAGGCAAAGAGAATATCTTGAAGAGTTAAGCTCAAATTGAAGAAAGATTAAGTGATCAAGTGTTGATTCAAGAAGTTTTTAACTAAGGTAAGTTCTTTTCTTTGATTTCTTCTATTCTTTTGAAGTGAATTAGGGTTTGTGGATTTGATGATGAGATGTGTTTGTGATGTGTGTTCAAGTGTTAAAATTGGTTTTAAATTAAGAATTTAAATAGGTGTTGTTGTTGGAAGTGGTGGATGTTGATTTTGAAAGATGGAGAAGGATGTTGGTTTAGGGTTTTGAGATGGTTGGTGTTTAAATGTAATGTTAATATATTGTTAAAGTGATTTTTGTGATGAAGATGTGAAATATGTGTTTATGTCATTGATTGTGTTCATTTGAATGAGATTGTTGTTGTGTAAAAAGTGTGTAAATGAAATTGAAAGAGTGTTGGCTTTGGTTAGGGTATTAGTCATGGGTGACACGGCCAAAAGCAATGAGAGACACGACCAAGTCAAGGAAATTTGGGCGTGTTGGATTGGTTTTTGAGAGACACAGCCGTGTCCCATGCCAGTGTTTGTCACTGCCAAAATTTAGTTGAGAGACATGGCCACAAGCTTGGCCGTGTCCCTTGCCCGTGTTGCCTACTGTCAAATTGAGGTTGAGAGACACGGCCACAAGCTTGGCCGTGTCCCTCAAGTGTGCTGCCCGTGTCCCTCAAATGAGTTACTTATTGTTTCTATTCTTTGTTATTTTGCATGGTTTTGGTTCTTCAAAGGTATTTTGGTGCCTAAACCTAAACATAAACACTTTAAACATACTTCAAACAAAGAATGCCCTAATCAAATGGATGTGGAAGATCCTAAAGCTATGAATGATATAAATTGTTCTTTGCCCTAATTGCATTGTTGAGATTGAAGAATGTTATGTTATGCATTGTGAATGGTAATGTGTTTCATGAGTAATGTATATTGAAATGTTATATCAAAGATGCTATGATGATTCAAATAAGATATGATATGAGACAAGGCCATTGTGATTAGCTATGATGATTCAATTGAATGATATATGGCATGTTTGCCTAATTGATGATGAGAATTGAGAATGAAATATAAATGAATTGTGTGGCTAATGTGTTATTCCATTTTCAGAGTTTGTTGTTGGTGGCATGCCTAATATGAGTAACAATCTCTTGAAGTTAGGTTGGATTGAATCCTTGAAGCCTAATTGAGATGTTACAACCCTTGAAGCTAGGTTGGGTTGGTTCTTGAAGCCAAGTTGGGTTGAAGCTTAGCATGCTTTGCTCCCCTTGAAGCTTGGTTGAACCTAATCCTTGAAGCCTAGTTGGGATTATGATATTGATAAATGTGATAACAAAACCAAAGCATTAACTCTGAAAATTGAATGGCATATTAGTGTGTCTTGGGCCCATGCTTGTCTTTGTTTAGTGTTGTTCATGAATGGTTTAATGAGTAACTATTGAGGTATATGAAAAGATGTTGAAATGTGATATGTCTACATATGTTGAATTATGAAATGTAAAGGTATGTTGTTAGCTTTGCATATATAATGTTACATGTATAATATGGATTGAGAATTGACATTGCATTGCACTAAAGCATGATATTAGCATGATTTGTCTTACTAAGCCCTTGGCTTAGCACGATAGTGTTTAATCGCGCAGGTGATAGAGTTGAACCCGAGAGTTCTTCGAGACCAAGTGAGAGTAGACGTTGAAGAGTTGATTTTTGGGAACTTAAATATCAGAGCAGATTTGCCAATCATGTATAACTCTTTTAATATTTTGTAAAGTATTGTTTATAATGTGAATATATGTATATTTGTAAATATGGATTTAAATGTTTTCATATATGTAAATCTATTTTACAAATTCCGCTGTGTATTAACTAAATGTATTTATATATCTATTTTGTTTTGTATTACAAGCTAATTACTTATTTTCTAAAATGCATAATGAGAAAGGTGATGGTATCTTTTAAAATGATTTGAATGTTGACGAAAAACCGTAACATTCCTATGTTCGGTGCACGTATGCTACATTGTGGTGTTGTAGAGTACGTGTATTGGATGTGGGGGTGTTACACTTTGCCCTATCCTTCAAAGTATATGGAAAACATCTCATCCTCAACTGATCTTCTGTTAGTCCTCCCATTGGAAAAGTGTTGAGGGTGGAGTAGAAATCCCTAATAAAGTTCAAAGGATCTTCATTTGGAACTCCATAGAATGATGGCAGCATGTTGTAATGAATGTTCTTCAACTCATAATTTCTTGCTGCATCTATCAGTCTTATGTAAGAGGTGAAAGTTCCAATGACAGGTCTAACAAAATCTCTCATAGTCCTTTGTCTTTCTTCTGCCATCTTAACAGATTGTGCAGATTTCGACTCAAAATCAGAAGTGTCCTCCTCTGTAGTATCAAATCTGGTGTACAGTTCAAACTCTTCCCTGCTCCTTTTCACTCTCTGAATTTCTGGAATGACTGGGTATAGCTCTCCTCCAAGTGATCTCCTGCTTTACATAAACAAAATTTCTAGAACAAAAGAAATATTAAAAGCAAAAGAAAAATAAAATCAAAAGTAAACAATGAAAAATAATCTAAAATATCTATACTAATAAACAATTTCGCCAATTAGCTTCCCCGGCAACGGCGCCAAAAACTTGTTGCGCTCAAATTAACTCTACCACAAAGCGTCACTCACAAGTATACGAGGTAGCTGTAGCAAAGGTGATCGCCCCAAGGTCGTCTCACAAGGAAGCTAAAGTAGCTAATTGATTATCAAATTATAAATAACAAGTAATGATGAAATTTAAATTGCTAAATAATGAAGAAGATTGATTGAAGTTTAAAACAATAAAAGTAAATTGAGTTGATGATTTGATTCACTTAATAGAAAGGTCTAGGGATTGCATTTCTCTGCTACTTATATGTATGAATGGTTATTCCTCTTAACCAATTTAATTTCAAAGATTAAATCTCAAGCAACTTAATTAATTGAATAAAGGAAATAAGCTTTTGCATTCAAACCTCTCTCAAATAATCTTGTTCCAATTGAAATAATCTTTTCCTAGGTTATATCTCTAATTCACCTAAGTCCTTAATTGAATTGTTCCAGCATTAGACTTCATCTCTCAATCCATCATCTAATACCTAAAACACATAATTGGTGGCCAATCAACTATATATTAGCAATAATTCATTCAATAAAGGCTTAAAGAAATAATTGAGTTAAGAGTAATAACCAATTCATACATTCATAGCAGATCCATACAAACCCTAGACTAGATCAAATTAGTTCATAATGCTATCAAACATACTCATCTCATTAATATTCAAAGAAATCAATTTAGACATGATAATATCCATAAATACAATTCCAATGAAATTAAAGAGATAAAGTTCAAGAACAAAACCAAGTTACAAACTCCTTGAAGCTTCTGAAGAATCTCTTGTTCAAATCTTGCAAGAAGGATGTATCAATGGCTAGAACAATCTAATCTAAGCTAGATTAATCAAAGTGTAATCAAAATCAAATAAAACAAGATATCAAAACCCTAAAACTCTCTTTAACGGCTAAAATGCTCTCAAACTTTCAACGCCTATTAAGAAAACCCTAACTTTAATAATTATACGAAACCTCCGCGCGTCTTCATTAATCCATGAGTGACACGGCCAAGTTGGATTGAACTTGGCCGTGTTGGAGGTGAATTGGAGGGACACGGCCAGTGACTTGGCCGTGTCCCTTACCTGTGTTTGCTACTGATTAATTTTCATCTTCTTTTGCTTTGGATTTAAGTGAGACACGGCCAAGCTTAAGCAACTTGGCTGTGTTTGAGCTTCTTTGGAGGGACAAGGCCACAAGCTTGGCCGTGTCCCTTGAGTGTGTCCCTCTCTGTAAACTTTTCTTCTTTTCTTCTTTGGTGTGATTGAGTGACACGGCCAGGTTGGAGTTTCCTTGGCCGTGTTGGACAATTTTAGAGGGACACGGCCACAAGCTTGGCTATGTCCCTTGCATGTGTCACCTTTTGTGTCTTATGGCTTCTCTTTGGCTTGATATGGGACACGGCCAGTGGCTTGGCCGTGTCCTCTGCATGTGTCAGCTACTGTCCCTTTTTTCCTTTAGTTTGGTTCCTTGCCTTTTTAACCTAAAACAAAACTTGAAACAAACTTTAAACTAGAAGTAAATAAGCAATAACCAACAAAACATAAACACCATACTAAAAACTAGATCAAAAGCGACATAAACACTGAAATAAACTAAAACTACCAAAATTAATGAAAACACTAAATAAACCGATTAAAACTAACAAAATACCTAAAAAAACAATAATTACCATAATAAATAAGATACAAATCTATAACAAAAACTAAGAAAACATATATATAATATTTATACATAATGTATACTTGATGGATGTATAAAATATACATTACATATATGTAGATATAAAGATATAAATAGCATATATATATAAATAACATATATATATATATACATAAAATATACAATGCATATATATCAAGTATGCAATTATGTTGGAAAATGTGATAATAATAGTAGTAGTAGTAGTAGTAGTAGTAGTAGTAGTAGCAGCATTAGTAGTAGTAGTAGTAGTAGTAGTGGTAGTAGTAGTAGTAGTAGTAGTAGTAGTAGTAATAATAATAATAATAATAATAATAATAATAATAATAATAATAATAATAATAATAATGAAAGGAAAAGAAAGTCAAAGAAGGAAAATAAGTGATTAGGGGAAATTATTTAATTATTAAATACAAAGGACAAGGATGAAAAATTAAGGAAAAAGAGAACCCATTTCTTCTTCTTCATCATCAAACTCGTAGCCCATCTTCACCATCACCATCTCTTTTCTTTCTCTTTTTCTTCCATTTCTTTACTTAAAAATCAAAGAACTTTAAGTGACAATCCATAATTTTGGTAGAATTTGATGATTTTATTTAAGATTCTTAAATAAAATCATTACAAAACCAAGGAAAATTGATAAAGAGAATGGAAAAGCTAATTGAAGAGATATGTGTTTGTATATTAATAATTTACTATTTAATGAGCATTTCCTTAATTTAAATTGCTTATGGAAGATTATGAATTGATTTAATGGATTAATTTGTGAAAATAGTTAATAATGAATTAATTGGTGATAATAAGTGATTAAGAATTTGTGAAAATAAGTAATTATGTTTATAATAATTAATTATAGATTAAATTGTGATAATAATTAAATATAGATTAATTTGTGTTGTCCCAAATTAGCAACCAAGATGGGGGAGGGTGAATTGGTTGATATGAAGAGTGATAGTAAATTTAAAATTCGAAAGCAAGATAAGAAGAAGATGCAGAAGAAGATTGAGTAGAGTATAGAAGAAAGAACACAAAGAGTTATAGTGGTTTGGATTTACCTCAATCCTATGTCCACTTCCTTAACAACTTGTTAAGGTTTCACTAGCCTTGAGTTTTTATAAGCTTAACTCTAACTTGGTGTTTTCACTATCTCAATTGAACTATTACAATGGTTTGAGATCAATCCTATAAGAGTTTTCCTAGGCTCACTCTAACAACCTACGTGTTTCTAAGCTTACACTCAAACTTTTGATGGTGGTTAATGCTCACAACACTCAATCAATACAAATGTAGTTTTGATGCAAAGAAATGAAAGTTGTTTTTTTTTGGCAATTACAATCACAATCTTACACAAAAATGAAGTTTCTTGAGGTATTTATATCCTTCAAGTCTTCAACTAGCTGTTTGGGAGGAGCCAATATGTTTGATTCTTGTTTCCTACTATATTATTGTCCAGAGCATTTTCATGGTCAAACTAGCCCAGTCCAATCATACTTTAATAAGGCCTATCCGAATAATAAATGTTTGGTCATACTTTTTGAAAATCTGACTAATGCTTCTTCAACGGTTGGTCCATGTGTCATCCACTAACTGAGTGGAGATATAATGGCTTCTGATTTGAAGAATATTTCAATAGTCCAGTCATACTTGCATATGGTTTGGTCAGATTACTGATGCTATGTTCAATTTATGAGCATACATTTGGTCGTGAACTTTACTGGATGTTTTGGACAGTTTCTGCCTCAAAGGTCTGGTCGGCATTCTTGATGGTTTGGTCGGACTTTGCTGGCACTTTGAGAAAATGGAAGTACTTTTGACCGTAAAACTTATTTTGTGAATTTCCATTTATCACGACTAATGGTGTGGTCAGACTCGTCCATGGTCCGAGCGAACTGCCAATGGCATGGTGAAATCTTGGGAGTACTTTCCACCGTAAACCTTTCTGTGTAAATGTTACTCATGTTGGTATGAAAAGTCCGGTCGGTCTTCAGTGTGATCTGATCGTACCTTTCAAGATTTCTTCAAAAGTTTATCTTTCGGCAAAATGTAACTTGAAACAAATATTAGTTCTATTCAATTTGATTGCCTACGATAAAAATAGAGTAATCATGCCAAGGGTTTGGCTAACAATTTGTGAAAATAATGGATTATGGATTGATTTGTAATAGTAATTGATTATGGATTAGATGATAAAAATATTTGATTAAGGATTAAATTGTGAACATAATTGATTATTTGCAATGATAATTGATTATGGATTGATTAGTGGAAATAATTGATTATGGATTAATTAGTAAAAATAAATGTTTATGGATTATCTTATGAAAATAATTGAATATGGAGTTAAATGAGGAACGAATTGAGTATGGATTAATTTTGTAGTTATGATTAAGTGTGTTAGTGAGGGTCTAAAGTTAAATCTATGCTTACATGAACTTTCGAATTATTAAAGAGTTGGTTTAGGGTTATGGACAATTTACGATTGTGTATGGAGGAGATTATAATTATTGTAATGTATTATGTTAATATTATATTGATGTTTATGCAATGAATTTATGATTAAATGTTGGAAATAAGTTGGGTAGGTTGAAGTTTGAGAAAAGTAGTAAGTGGTGGAAATAGAGTTTTGTTGAGATTTTGGGCAAAAATTATGTAAAAATGGTGGTTTGATAGAAATAAACTTTAATATGATAGATATGATGATTTGGTGAAAAATTAGTTGAGAAAGGGTAAGATTTGTGAAAATAAGATTTTTAGTAGAGTTGTTGATAATGATGGTAAAGGGTTGATATAATATTGATATAGTGTATATGTATGTGACAAATTTATGAATAATTGATCGAAATAAGTTAAAATTGGAAAGAATAAGGTTGATGAAGAGGCAATGTGAAATTGAGAGTTTTTGGCAGAAAGTGATTAAAAAGTGATTTAAATGGTTGAATTGATGCTTATATGAATAGAGATCTAATGATATGTTTATGTGTATTTAGTTTAAGAGTGTAGAAGAACTTTTGGTGGAGAGAACTTGGAACTTGACTTAATAAAGGTTAGTACATATTTGGAAATTTATGTGTTAATTGCATTTGAGTAGCATAACACATTACAATTTGGCAAATGTGCTATGCTACTTGGATGTTAGTTTTGGTTAAGTTTGTACATATTTGATTTGTACATATTGTGAGTGGGGATTTTCGCCCCCACTCCCGGTGGAATGGTTCTTGCAACTTCAACACTGTTTAGGCTCAGGGCCTTATAGAACACGGGCCTAAGCCTAGAGAAAAATGGAGTCGCCACCCAGACGGGCCGAAAAAAAGAAAGGGGTGGATGACTTGATTCCTAAAGAATCCCCAACCCCCTAATGGGTTCAGAAAGTTGGGTAAGTGTTGGAAAGGTGAGAAACGGCCCAGCACCCCCACAACGGCCGGTTCATTAGAACCAGCCTCCTTTGCAGGTTTTAATAGTATAAAATTCTTAAGTATAACAATATTATCCATATTACATGCAACAATTATAATAAAGCATCATTATATTAAAATCAAAGTAATGTCTAAACAAAAAAAATAAATGGACACCCATCCGAGGATGGAAACATGTCCTTACATCATCCATGTTTAAAACTAAATAGGACACCCACCGAAAGGTGAAAACGTGTCCTTTACATTGGTCCAAAGTATAAAAGTAATTTAAATTACATGATGCTTAATACATGAGGTACCCAAAATATGGAAACATACCTCTTACAATATTTTGAAATCAAAACAAATCAATAAAAGTAAACATCCATTCATTATAAAATAAATCACTCATCAAAGACATAACATTAATCAAAATATATAATAAAAATTCATCCAATTTAAATAAAACAATAAACATATAACTTTAGGGGCACATGCATCAATTAGGGTTTCTTGGGCTTTATGTTTAACAATTAGGGTTTTGCATATACTAGTTTAATTAATTGAGAAGCCTTTTAAAGAAATAACATGGCTACTGGATGTTTGAATATAAAGTTTAGATTTGAAATAAATTAGGGTTTGAATCTAAAGAATGGATTTTTGGATTTAGGGTTTCAGAAGTTATATAAAAATAATATTGGAAATTTAGGGTTTAAATAAGTAAGATTGAAAATTATGAAAATTGATTTTCAGATTAGGTATTTGAAAAAAATAAGCTACTGTGATTTTAGAAAAATAGATTTGGTTAGGATTTTGAGAAAACATATCATTGTGGCTTTAGAAAAGTGTAATTTAGGGTCTTAGATTTTGAAAATATGTGTTATGGGTATTAAGGCATTAGGGTTTTTGAATAAATAATTTTAGGGTTTCAAATAAAGTTTGGATAGTTTGTAGAATAATTGATCAAATTGCATGATGAAACAATTAATCCAACTTGATGAAGCTACTATAAACATAAACAAAGAAATAGAGTTTCAAACCTCCGTTGTTGGTTCCACCACAATCTTTGAATTCTAGTTGAACAATAATAAAGACAGTATGGGTTGCCTTTGGTGGATTGTTGTTATTTGCTGCCTCTTGATCTTTCAAGCTTGAGGTTGGCCGAAAAAATCCAAAAGTCCAAGGTTAAGTAAAAAATTTCAGCTCCTCAATTCTATGTCTTTAATGTGGTATTTATACGAAAAAAAATAATAAACCTAATCCTAATTGGCTAATTGGCCCAAGCTAATTCAGCGATGAAAATTTTTCGTCGTCGATTTTTATTTTTTATTTATTTTTATCTTATCTTTTTTTATTGTTACCTTATTTAGTTTTATTAAAAATAAATATTGTAAGTAATTAAAATAAATATTATTTAATTAAAATACCAAAAAAATTATTTTAGACTATTTATAAATCTCGGATCGGATTGGGTAAAAAATTAAGGGCCTACAGTTTGCCCCCCTGCTTAAGCGATCTGAGACTAAAACAAAAGAGAACGAAAAACAATGTGATTTTTGACTGGATTTAGAGCCATACTGGACTTCGTACTCAAGGTTGGTTTGAGCTATAGTCTCAAAAATAATTTGGGTTCTGGACCCAAGGTGAATTTAAGATTTGGATTTTGGACTCGAGGCAAGTTTTGGACTTGAAAATAATTTAGGTTCTGGACCCAAGGTGAATTTAAGATTTGGATTCTGGACCCGAGGTAAGTTCTGGACTTAAAAATAATTTGGGTTTTGGGCCCGAGGTAAGTTTTGGACTTAATTTAGGTTCTGGACCCGAGGTAAGTTCTGGACTTAATTTAGATTTTGGACCCGAGGTAAGCTCTGAACTTAATTTAGGTTCTGGACCCGAGGTGAATTTGGAATTTAGATTCTGAACCCGAGGTAAATTTTGGACTTAACAATAATTTGGATTCTGGACCCGAGGTGAATTTAGGATTCGGGTTCTAGACCCAAGGTGAATTTAGGATTTGGGTTCTGGACCCGAAATGAATTTAGGATTTGGGTTATGGATCCAAGGTAAATTTAGGATTTGGGTTATGGAACCAAATTGAATTTAGGATTTGGGTTTTGGACCCGAGGTAAGTTCTAGACTTAAAAAATAATTTGGTTATCTGCAAAAAAAAATTGTAGTCAGTAGGATACTAAAGAAACTTGCAAAAAATTTAACTATTTTTTACCATGCCTATATCTTCTTGCCCCCTACGTGTAAAAATATTTTAAAAGTACAAAAAATTTATATACACTCAAATATCTGAATAATTGAATTGAATAATTAAGTTTACTATTTATTCACTCTGTAGTCACTATTTATGCATTATTCACTAACTATTCATTTACTATTTATCAATAGTAATATTTACATTTTCTTTTTTTTTTCTTTTTTTTTCATGAGAATACTTTTTTTCCTTTTTATTTTTGTCTTTTTCCTTTGCAATTTTTTTATATAAATCTCGGCTCATTTCTACCATATTCATCCAAACTCAGATATTTTGATAGATAAATCAAAGAGTTTAGCTTAGAGTTGAGGAGAAAATGCATGCTTCGAGATCAGGACCTCGATCCAATGCTGAGTTATTGGAATTTATTCAACAGCATGAAAATGGAACTATATGTCTACTAGCAGGGATACAACTTCATCGCAGTTCAAGCCAAAAAACTAAGGTAACAATGCAATTATTTATTTTAACAGCACAAATATGTATTTATTATTTTATTATTTTTTTGTTTTTTTTATGTTTTTTGTTTTTTTTTCTTCTTTTTTTCTTTGAGATTTAGGAAAAATAAATTAATTAGAGGATTATGTTTAAGAATTTAATAAACAAATAAATAGATAGAATAAAAATAAAACATAATAAGTAAGTTTAGTCTATAAATCAGTGGTATTGGTATGATGATATACTTACCTTGAGTTAACTTACCTGGCTTTGTGTTAGCATGATCGTTGCATTATCCGGGGTAGAAGGTGTGTCTATAAAGTTCGACAATGGTATGATGTAGTACCTTCTCAGGTAAAACGGATTATCCGAGATTGCAGTTTTGAAAGCTTTATCTTGTAATTAACATCTAAGGAGTGTCCGATAGACAAGTGTGTAGTTCAGGCATTGTCAGAGCGGTGGATGGACAAGACCCATACTTTTCACTTACCTATAGGAGAGATGACCATTGGCCCAGTCGATTATACAACCATAACTGGTATTCAGTACTATAGCGTTCCAGTCCCTCTTACCATTGATATTTTGACATTTGAAGAAGTCCAACAGTTAATCGGTATCGAACCATCATTAAAAGGGCCTTTTAAGATAAAATTTGAGCCGATTTGGAGTTATTGGATGAACTACGAAGGACGGGTTTGTAGGGAAACAACCAAACAATATGCTCGAGGATTTTTACTGTATTTGCTCGAGTCGACCATTTTATGCAACACCGAATCTGCCATCCATTTATCGGTGTAGTTGGCCTTACCTGTCTCTATCATCGAATCTGCCATCCTTATTAATATGCGTATGGTACCGCTTTACGGCTGGGGTGAAGTTGGCCTTACCTGTCTCTATCATGGACTAGACAAGATTTGTAGAAATAAGAAGTCTTTCATTGGTTTCATGGTGGTTGTCGAGGTACTCTTCTTCCACCATTGACAATTCCATTCTTATTCTTGCATGAATTTGATTTTCATTATTGTTGTAGGTATGGGCATATGAGCATAATCTTGTGAGGGTTCCTGTCATTTTTCGAGAGAGAGTCGGGTATCCAAGATTGAATTTTTGGTTGTCCGATCGTGTAGCAGTTCCCAGCTCTCACCATATGCACACCCAGCGCTATCTTTTGAGTTGCTTAACTTGGGCCTAGGTAAGATAGTATTAGTATACTTTAAAATTTATATAAAGTTCACTTACCTTATGTCATTTTATAGGTCAATTTGGCTTGGTGCAACATAAAAGAGCGGATGAACTGGACCTCTTCTATGAATGCCGCATTGCCTTTTCATCATACCCACCGAGTTATTGCCGGCCCTGTGTCTGGTGGATAGTTTCTTAGGAGAGAGTGTATGAGTGGTTCCTTGGTCTTGAGCGACAAAGGATTTCGATGAATTGCCCGGAGTATACTTTAAATATCGCATCAATGCCGGAGAATGCATGGTGGTTAGCTCGACATGGTTATGATGTTGAAACCTTTCTCTATACACCGGGTGCAACATATATCTAGTTTATTTGAGTAGGATTTTTGAACTTTGATGTATCTCCTATTGGCGAATGGGAGATTCCCGAGGATAATGAGGATAGCGATGAAGACGAGTAGCATAGAGAGGGAAGAGGGTCCATCCCGCATCTCGGGGCTAGCACCTCTCAGGTAAACTTTTACCATTTTTTCATTGTAATTACTTCTTTCTTAACTTATTTTGATTGTTTCAATGATTATTTTCAGGCTATTTGCTCATTTAGTCATGAGGCTAGACCTTCTTTTACCGCTCCTCCATTTGCTCATTCTAATCAACCTGAGATCCCGCCTCATCCATAGGGCATTGATATGAATTACTTGGTAAGTTTTCCTATTCCATGATAATTTATGCTACATGTATGAATGATTATATATGCTCTTACTCTTTCCCTTCTGGCTCATAGCGGATGCTTGAGGAACAAAACAAGAAACTTGAAGAAGAGTTAGCTGCTAGTCGTCAACAGGTTGCCCATTTTGAAAAATTATATCATCAGTCAAAGCAAGATTTTTGAGACTTTCAATTTCAGGGGGTGAGAGATCCTGGTGCTTCGTCATCTAAAGGACCCCAAGCTGATGACCATGAGATCCTTTTGTCTACATCGGATAAGGACCGTTACAGATCTGAATTACAAGGTAATAGAGATTCAGGTGCTCCTGCTTCGGGCGGACTCGGGATAGGTGATATGCCTCCTTCTCCAATAGGTGATGACTTTTTCAGGGCTTTGTTTGATCATGATCCACCACCTCTTTCTCAGTGATCTATTATTGTATTAATTGAGAAAATATAGTATAATAAAAATAATGATAAAAATAATAATGATGATATAGAATTTGCACTTTTACTATAACTTTTGACTTTTTTTTATTTTTTTATTTCTTTTTTTTGTTCACATTTCTATCATCATTATTATTCCTAAGATACAATTATTGTTCTTTCCTCTTCACATTCAAAATTTCCACAGTAGCACTAATTTACAAAACCAAAGGCTATGCGGCAACTCAAAACCTTTTCATTGCCAATTTCCTATCCTTGTGCGTCTCGGTCTCAAGCTATTCCTTGTCAATTTTGGAATAGCTAATCATCTCATATAAATCTCTTTTCATTCCATGACCTCATACAAAAGATAGGAAATTTTCCATGAATTTTCAATTTTGGCATCAAAATTCCTTTTAATAATTCCAATTTCCCTTCAATGGTCAACAATGGTCAAACTCAATTTGAAGAAAATAAAAGGTCTATTTAAAAATATGAATGCCATTCATTGGAAACTAACATCTTGTTCTAAAATCGATATTTTGAAGTGTTTTCAAAAATATTAAATTGGACCATTCTTTTTTGCGTGCCATAGCTTCTTTTTGGAATGTGAATTCTAGGACATTTGAGATTAATGACTTTGAGATATGTCCCATGATTGAAGAATTTGAGGCCATCCTTGGATATCCAAGCAATCAACCAATGGCATTACCAATATTGATTTCCAAGATTTAACAAAAGAAGCAAATGTTATTTCAACTTTCAAAGCCTGAAGTTCTACAGTTGACGAGAGGTGAGAAAATTTTCCTTGGTCCCTTAATTGACTTTTGCATTTCTCACTTGGCTCCTACTAAGGCATAGGAATGTATGCTTTGTCTATGCTTACTTGGCCAATTTTTGCTTATTTCTTATGATGGCGATATCGATCCATGAGTATTGGATATCATGGACCAAATGGAAGGAGGCTTATCACCGATGCCCGTGATCTTAGCTGAGACTTTAGTTGGATTAGACCAACTTAAATCGGGATTGTGAAGGAGATTGGTCGGGAGTCCATTACTTCTTCAGGTAATTACCTAAACTACCCTTTTAGGTTTTCAATTTAGGTTTCTTTTCCTTTTTTTTATTACTCTAATTTTTTCCTAGTCCGCCCTCGTGGGTTTTCGAAACTAGCTAGCTGTCATAATTTTTGCCTAAGCTGCCCTTGCGGGTTTTCAACTTAGCAGACCCCTCTTTTTTTTTAATAACTTTTTTCTTTCTTTTTTTTCTTTATTTTTTTATTCTTTTCTTATGCTTACAGATTTGGCTTCAGGAGCGTCTCTGCTTTTTGGATACTCCATCTATGAATTTTGCCAGATATCTGCCGCGACATCACTCTACTAGGAAACTACTCCACCCTTCTTTTTCATATGCTGACTGGGTTGACTAGATCTGTTCTCGTGCTGAAGTCAACATCCGTTGGTTAGTACCTTGGTGGAAGATTTCTTTTATCACCATTCAGACGTACTTGATGTATGTTCCTCTTGCTGCTTTTCATTGAGGTACTTGCTATGATCCTCGCCAGATTGACCGTTAGTATGGAGCTGAGACTCGAGATTCTAATTTTACTCCTAATTTGGACATGCCTTGTCTGAATGACGCCTACTTGGATCGGCTGAAGCAAAGCTGGCCTGCACACTACACTTATCATTTGCCATAGGTTTTACATTTGTCAATTCCTTTAGAAAGAGTATTGTTAGGATGAAAATAATAAAAGTAATAATAAGAGATGTTTTTTTTCCTTTTATAATTTATCATCACCTTTTACTATTGTGTTTATCTCATTTTATTCATATTTGGCCAAATACTTAAAATAGTGCACATAGAATAATTTTACTATTAATTTTGTTTTATTAAATTGGGGAACAACCAAACATAAAGCCAGCATACACAAAATCACTCCTGTTGCCAACTAGCCTTTTCGGGTTTTCTAATTAACGATTTTCTCTCACTTAGCCCTAATTATTGCCTAGCTCGCCCTTTCGGATTTTTGGAACTAGCAGACTGCTCTAATTTTTGCCTAGGCCGCTATTTTTATTTTTTCAACCTAGCGATCTCTTTTTTGTTTATACATAAAACCTCTTCAACATGTCAATGTTCACTGGCTCACTAAACTCATTCCTGTCTATGTCTGATAACTTCACTGCACCCTTGTTCATGACTTGTTTCACAACATATGGCTCTTCCCAGCTAGGCCTAAATTTCCCTCTTGGATCAGATACGTTAGGCTTACATTGTTTCAACACTAAATCCCCGACTCTGAGTTTTCTGATCTTAACCCTTCTATTGTAGGCCCGAGCTATTCTAGTTTGATACAGTTGATAATGATACAATGCTTTTAACCTTCTCTCCTCTAGTAAAGCTAACTGTGTGTATTTGCTCACTACCAACTTTGTCTCAGGCAGTTCAGCTTCCAAGACTACGTTTAATGACTTGATCTCAATTTCAATTGGCAACACTGCTTCCATCCCGTAAACCAAAGAGAATGGTGTTATTCCAGTCGGTGTTCGCACACTTGTTTTGTATCCCCATAAAGCAAAAGGAAGCATTTCTGACCAATTCCTATATGTCTTGGTCATCTTGGATAGAATTTGCTTAATTTTCTTGTTTGTTGCTTCTACTGCACTATTAACCTTTGGTCTATAAGGGGAGGATACGTGATGATGGATTTGGTACTTCGACAATAAGTCCTTAACTGCTCCTTGAAACTGTACCCCATTGTCTGATACCATACTGTGTGGGACCCCATATCTGCATATGAGATTCTTTTCAATAAATCTAGCCATTTGACTTACCCCCAATTTGTTGAAAGATTCAGCTTTAACCCATTTTGAAAAATAATCTACTGCTACTACAATAAAATGGTGACCGTTTGAGGCTGTTAGATGTATCTCTCCTATAATGTCAATCCCCCAAGTGGCAAAGGGCCAGGGTGAAGACATAAAATGTAATTCTTCAGGAGTCATGTGATTCAAATTACCATACATCTGACATTGCTAACACTTCTTTACAAACTCAATACAATCTCTCTCCATGGTCAACTAGTAGTAACCTTGTCGAATTATCTTTTTAACTAGGGCTAAACCCCTCATGTGTGGACCGCAACTTCCCGAGTGTATTTCTGACATGATATGCTCCACTTCAGGCTTCCTGAAGCATCTCAAGTGCACCCCATTAGGCCATCTTTGATTCAACTCTCTATGAAAGGTGATGTATTGCAAGGACCATCGCCTTATGGCTCTTCTTTCTTTCTTTGTTGCCCCCGATGGGTATTCCCTTTTCTCCAAAAATCATCTTATAGTATCATACCACGTATCATGATCTGTATCAGTTTCCATAATTGTCTTATATTTATAGCAAGGAGTTGATGAAGTGGTCAAAATCAGAGGCTTGAGGAATAAATTGACAGGATATTCCCATACCAAAGCTAATGTGGCTAGGGCATCAGCCATCTGGTTCTCTTCTCTTGGTAGGTGTATAAACCTGCACACCTCAAAGTTCTTCTTCATCATGGTCAAATAATGGTGGTATGGTTTTAATTTCTCTTCTTTGAACTCCCACTCTCCATTTACTTAGGATACTACTAGCAATGAATCACCAAAGACTTCCACCTTATCCACCTTTATAATCATTAGGGATTCCAAACCAAAGATACATGCTTCGTACTCCACCATATTATTGGTTGCCCTGAATTTTAACTTCTTGGCTAATGGGATAAGTTCCCCTTTGGACGATTCTAGTATGACTCCCAAACCTGCTCCTTTCCTATTCAGTGCCCCGTCAAAATACATTTTCCATCATTGTACTTCAATGGCCTCTAAATATTCATCCGAAAATTCCAAGACTACCTCTTCGCTATCCGGTAATGGTTGTTGGGCCAAGAATTCTTCCACTGCTCTACCTTTGATTATTTTCCTGGTTACATACTCAATCTCAAATTCTTCCAATATTATCAACCATCGCCCATACTTTCCAATTAAAGAGGGTGTCTCCTTTAAGTACTTAATTGGATCCAACCTGGAAATTGCTTGCACACTATAAGATTAAAAGTAATACTGCAATTTCTTAGAAGACCAAACCATAGCTATATAGGTCTTTTCAATGATACTATAATTAATTTTATAAGGTAGGAGCTTTCTACATAAATAGTAAACTGCATGCTCAATTCCCGACTTATCTGCTTGGTCTAGCATGGCTTCTACTGACTCTTCTTCTACTACTAAGTATAGTAATAAGGGTTTACCGAGTTTAGGTGGTTTCAAAATAGGTGGATTTAGCAGATATTCTTTTATTTGCTCAAAGGCCTTTTGACACTCTTCAGTCTATAGGACCAGCTGATTCTTTTTAAGCAATTTGAAGATAGGTTTACAGATTGTGGTGAGCTTTGCTATAAACCTGCTAATGTAATGTAATTTACAAATGAATCTCCAAACTTATCTCTCCATCTTAGGGGCTGGCATATCCCTGATTGCTTTAACTTTTTCAGGGTTAATCTTAATGCCATTTGGACCAATCACATGTCCTAACAATTTGCTTAAGGTAACCCAAAACACACACTTCTTCAGGTTTAGCCTTAGCTTATATTTCAATGCTCTATCGAAGAATAATTCTAAGTTTTGAAAGTGTTGTTCCCTTGTATTTGATTTCACCATCATATCATCAACATATACTTCAACTTCTTTGTGCATCATGTCATGAAAGAATGTGGTGGCCATCCTTTGGTAGGTTGCTTCAACATTCTTTGATCTGAACGTCATCACCCTATAACAAAATATTCCCCATGTAGTAATGAAAGAAGTTTTGGCTTTATCCTCTTGGGCCATTAACACTTGGTTGTATATGGAAAATCCATCTATAAATGAGTGTAGCATGCTAGAGGCTACACTATCAATGAGAACATCTATATGGGATAAAGGAAAATCATCTTTAGGGTAAGCCTTGTTTAAATCTCTATAGTCCGCACAGGCCCTAATTCTTCCATCTTTCTTTGGCACGGGTACTATGTTGGCTAGCTAGTCTGGATAATCTATCACTTCAAGGAACTTTACTTGTATTTGTTTAGTGACCTCTTCTTTAACCAATTCAGCTCATTCAGGTCTTAATCGCCTAAGCTTTTGTTTGACAGGTTTCATGTGGGTGTAAGTAGGAATAAGGTGTTCGGCTATGTCTTGATCTATTCTAGGCATATCCTTATAAGACCAAGAAAATACTTTTTCATATTTTTTAAATATTTTTCAAATCTCTCTCTCTCATCAGGAGTAAGGTTGAATGTTATGCTAATGTTTTTAGGATTTTTGGTTGTTCCCAAATTTAATGATTGTGTATCAACAGAATTAATATTAAAGATGCTCATGTAACCACTATTTGAATGTATGCAATTATCAGGAGAAAGAACACACAAGTAAGCAAAATTAGACTTTATTGCATTCATTTTGGAAAAGAAAACATCATCATCCTCATACAAAGTAGACAAATTAAAATCAAAATCAAAATCATTGTTCTCAAAATTATAAAGCAGGAAATCTTCAAACTTCTCTTCAACCAGGGCAGCAATCTCCTCTAGAGTCTTCTAAGCTTTTAGGATAGCTTCCTTCTTCCTTTCTGGATTGGGCTCCTTGTCGGCTAGCAGGGTGAACTCTTTCTTCACTTGTTCCACTAACTCGGCAATATCAATAAAAATTTTAAAACCTAGAATCAACTTTCCCATGAACATGATTGGCTCCCGCTTTCCTTGGAGTGGTCCCATGTCTAGAGCTTTGACAAATACTTTTTCAAGTGGTGGGAAGCTCATCTTCTCATTCTTCTTTGGATGAACATCTTTTCTAGCTTCTTCATACCCCAACCCCTTCTTGGAAGTTTAAGTCTTAAAATCTGGAAGCTTTGTCATACCGGCCTTGCCCTTTCCAAGACCAACTCCGGGAAGGTAGCTCATGTTCTTCATCATGTTCAAGACCTTAGAGTCCACTACTTCATCATTAGAAATTATAGCTACTTGGAAACCATTGAGAGGGCTGTCTACCACTAGAGCATTAACAACCTCATTATCTTCAGCCTCGATGACCACCGTCTCATCTCAGTTAAGGAACTTGATCTTTTGATGAAGGGTGGAAGGAACTCCACTGAGAAGATGAAACCATTGTCATCCCAAAAGTAGAGCAAAGGTAACATGTATGTCTAAAACAACAAATTCAATAATAGATTCAATTGGACCAACCGTCACAGTAGCTTTGAAAGTTCCTTTGGCATGCCTCTTAGTGTTGTCATAGGCCCAAATGGTTATCTCAGTTGGGCTTAGATCCCTTGTTGACATAGCTAGCTTTGGCAATATTTTAAGTGGACAAACATTTATGGAGGACCCATCATCAACCATTACACATGGAGTCCTTTTTCCTTTGATTTCCACTTTGATAAAGAGAGGGCGAATGTGATCTCTCCCCTCTTTTGGTAAATCTGCATCTGAGAAAGATACCATTCCCATATTAACTTCACTTTTCTTTTAAACTTCTTCACACTTCCTTACTCCCTCAACTTTTATGAAGTTAATCAGTTCCTCTGGTGTTGTGGAGGTGGAAATTGGGATGCTAGCCAAGGCTTTGGCCATAGTTCTCGATGCTTTTTAAAAGTAGCCAATAAGTCCCAAATGCTAACACTTGCTTGGGTTCTCTTCAATTGCTTCAACACAATATCATCATCCTCTTCTTTATTTCCCACTTCGACTTCCTTTCCCTTATTAGCTTCTACCTCCTTAGGTAGTGGCCTTGTATAAGGCTTACTAGATCTTGTGTTCATTACTTCATCTCCTTTGGCTCGGACCAGGTCTATTCCTCCTTCTTGGGTATAAGATCATCATCACTATAACTTGAATCCCAAAACTCATTCACAACACAAATTGCTACTTCTTTACCCACCACCATAGCTTGTTCAACTTTGCTACATACCACTTCTTCTTTGGTTGCTTCTTCATCCACATCTTGGAAAGAAGACATGACAAAACTTTCATGCAAACCTCCTCCAATCATGAAGGTTGCCGGTGGTGGTACTCTATTGAACCTCGGCAGTGGATTATCTTTGGTGTTTAGCTTATTTGGCTCGGGCAACTTCCTACTATCAATCAAATTTTAAATCTCATGCCTCAACCTCACACATCTATCCGTGTCGTGCCCTTGCATTTGATGAAATTGACAAAATGCTTTAGTGTCAAAATTAGGTGGGAGAGGGTTAAGCAAAGGATGAGGATTTAAGGGTTATAACAATCCCTTCTTTTGTAGCTTATTGAGGACCCAAGACAATGAATTCTCTAATTCTGAATTGCTTTCTTCCTCCTTGGCCAGTAGCATTAACACCATCCGCCTTTTGCATGCTTTGGTTATCAGAACGGTAGTTTCATTTCTCGTTCTTTCTTGTTGAAAACCGGTTCTTCTCTCTTTCCCACTCTTCAATTTGTAGACCCGCTTGCAAAAGGTCTTTAAAATCCTGAATGAGTGTGTAAGACATCCTTTCGCAAAGGCTAGGTAACACTCCTCTCACAATTATCCTTATTTGATTAGATTCATCGGGCCTCTTCTTGAGCAATGAAGCCTTATTCTTCGACCTTTTCACATAGTCCATAAAATCTCATTTGGCCTTTGTCTAATGGACTCCAGTTCCATTAAGGTAACTTCCATCTCGACATTATATCTATATTATTGGATGAAGGCCTTGTATAGCAGATCCCAACTCTTTTGTGTACATCATTTAAGGTATTGAACCAATTTTGGATAATAGGGTCCAATGGGAGCATGAAGTACCTTACAGTTTGAGCCTTAGTAGCTTGGGCAGACTACATAGCAGTGATATATTGCTTCACATGGAGGTGAGGATTTTCGATCCCATCAAACTTTGCAAAGGATGGCATCTTGAACTTGTATAGAACTTCTTCATCTAGCTCAAATAGTTTGTCAAATTCGGACATTTCTTCGGCTTTCAGCTTCTTCTCAAATTTCTTTTCCAAGTCCTCAATCATCTTTTCAACATTAAAATTTTTAGTTTTCTTGATAACTAGTCTTTCAACAACCTTTGACTCTTTCTTCTTGTCTTGAGGATCTTGGAAGTATTAAGCTCAATCGTCATCATCATCAACGATCACCTTATCATCATCAAAAACCACTTCACTAGCTTTAGCCTTCCCCTTGTCCTTTGGCTTCTTGGTGCTAGCAGATGCTTCGGCATTGTTTCCTAAAATTACAGCCAATTGGTTCTTCATGGTCTCAACCAGGGCCTCTTTTATTTCTTCCATCTTGGCATTGATGGTGTCATCTACCATTCTTTGAATTTGTTCGGGCTCCATTGCTTTTGTGAGCAAGTGATTGAGTCATTGCTAGATTCTTCATTTTTGGTGCAGGTCGGATTGTCATAAGCTTTTGAACTATCGTAATCCAGGGCTCTGAGCCAGAAAGGATTAATGATATGACATGCAAATGTATGCATGAATGCACAAACAATAAACAAACAAGGATAAATAGGATGTTCCTTCCAATCTTATAACTTTCACACACGGATGGCGAGTCTCTTTTCCTAGGTATATGGTTAACAAAGTACCAACATGGGGTATCTTGTTTTTGAATATTTTCCTCAGACGTTTCAACCAATAATTATATTTTCAAAAGTGGAAATCAATTCATGATAATTCCCATTAATTAGGCTTTAATCCATCCAATCAACTAAAGCAGCTTTTATGCTATATTGGATTAAAATTAAATTAAGAGGTTTATTATAAATAGATTTCTCACTTAAAAAAAAGTAACTAATGATTCATGCCAGAAAACAAGCCCCTGATTAATAATTCTTAGTATAAACTAGGCTCACAATTGATTTTTGGTATTTCCATAATTGACCTAAATATTCATAAGCTCTTTTAAAAGATTATGAAAATAATTTTGTTTCTAAGCCCATTGTAAAAAGATTTTAGAAAAAATAGATTTTTGGCTTTGTATTTGAGAAAAGAATTTTTGATTTTTTTTTAGAAAAGTTTTATGTCCAAAGACCATTTTAAAAAGTTTTGAAAATAGCTTTGGTCTTTTAGATTTAGAAAAAAAAATTATTTTGAGCTTACAAATATACTTGGGTCATATTAGAAAAAGAACAAATCAAATAAGCCATGATTTAAGCTAAGATAAATTAACCATAATCAAACAACAAGCATTTGGGATAGAAACCTAAGAAAAGTAACTAGGTCAATTACATGAGCTTTAGTCTTTGGGTTGAAAAGGCTTAGGTTCCCATAGCAAGTATATACCAAATGATATAAGGCTATGAGTGGTTATGTCACGCTTGATATCCATACCTTGAGTGAAATTATGGTATCCCTTACATAATACAACATGGGTAATACGGGCGTCCTAACTCACGCACACGATGCAATCTAAATGATGCAATAGATAATATCATGATAAGAAAGAATAGAATAATATAAAGACCAATGGAATCAACTTCTCTTATCCCCAGTGAAGTCGCCACTGTGAGCGGAGATTTTTGCCCCCACTCCTGGTGGAATTGTTCTTGCTACTTCGGCACTGTTTAGGCTCAAGGTGTAACACCCTGATACTCCATATAAGTACCATACATATACCTAGTAAACATACAATACATATATGTAGTATCAGAATGTCACGTAAATTTTCAGTTTATTTACCTTTAACCGAATTCATAAAATTTTACATTACTTTGAAACACATTTATAAAATCATTGCTCTTATTAAAAATGCAACATAATTAAAATCATATATGTATGCATCACCTTCTAGTTGGTCTCGAGACACCCTTACTCTTCTCGTGGCACCACAGCTAAACTTCCAAATTAACCTCATAAATACCTGCGCGATTAAACATCCGCGCTAAGCCCGAGAGCTTAGTAGTACTAAATAAAACAATAATAAAATAAACTTTGCCAAAAGAATCATACCTTAAATTTTTAGCATTTAGTTTTATTGTTTTCTTACCACGTATTCCTTTCTCAATGCATTCTTCAGAAGTTCTCACTATCTTTGCAAATTTGATATATAATTACATGGAACATTCATAACACAATTCTTGCCCTTTCTATTTCATATATATATATATAACATACATCATTTTAACAAAACACCATTCAATGATCTATCCAAATTTTCATAATAGCAATTCTCACAAATTCCACCTTCATATACATTTTACACATCATACAACATGTTCATAAGCCCATATCTCAACAAAGTCCCTCAAAACACATTCCTCTTCAATACATCAATGCACATATTACAAAATCATACTTCATAACATCATTTTATTCACAATTCATCAAGCATGAATCACATTGACAACAAAGACAGACTTGGGCCCAAACAACATACTAATATGCCATTCAATTTTCAGAGTAATGCTTTGGTTTAATTATCACATTTATCATTATCATAGACCCAACTAGGCTTCAAGGATTAGGTTCAACCAAGCTTCAAGGGGAGCAAAGCATGCTAAGCTTCAACCCAACTTGGCTTCAAGAACCAATCCAACCTAGCTTCAAGGGTGGTAACATCTCAATTAGGCTTCAAGGATTTAATCCAACCTAACTTCAAGAGATTGTTACACTTCTTAGGCATGCCACCAACAACAAACTCTGAAAATGGAATAACACATTAGTCACACAACTCATTTATCAATTTTATTCTCAATTGAATTATCATAACCAATAACAATGGTTCACATTTTATTTGAATCATCATAGCCAATCACAATGGCTTCATCACATCACATTAAAATCACCATAGCCAATAACAATGGCTCACATCTCATTTGAATCATCATAGCCAATAACAATGGCTTCATATTTCATTTGATTTCAACTCACATTTCATCTGTCATCACAATATCACATATTTTATATTTCATGCTTCATCACAACATCACATCATTCATATAACACATTACAATTTACAAAACATAGAACATAACATTATTCATATAGTATCATCAAATCATATTGATCAATTCATCACTCAAGTATACATGATCATTATATCTTCCACATTTCCTATACCATCATTGTTAGATACATCACACTTTACATTATTCATGGATTTATAATCTTCTATATACTTTTGGTTGGATCATTATTGTTTTAAGTGTGTTTAGGTACCAAAAGACCCTTTTAAAGATCCAACAATATAAGAAGAATATATAAAAATGTAAGAAGGACAAAGAATAAAACATTACTTAACACATTTGAGGGACACGGGCAGCACACTTGAGGGACACGGCCAAGCTTGTGGCCGTGTCTCTCAACACAATTTTGGCAGTAGCGAACACGGGCATGGGACACGGCCAAGCTTGTGGCCGTGTCTCTCATCACAATTTCAAACAGACTCAGACATGGGCAGAGGACACGGCCGTGTCTCTCAACAAAAGTCAGGCAGTAGCAAACACATTCAAGGGACACGGCCAAGCTTGTGGCCGTGTCTCTCCAAAATCCATCCAACACGGCCAAGTTGCCCTAACTTGGCCGTGTCTCTCATAATTTGGCCGTGTCCTTCAAGAACTCAAAGACCAAACCATTTCCAAAATTCATACCACAACCCTTTTAATCATCATCTTTGTTCATATTTATCAATTCCATATCACTTTAACATTTATATAACTTCATTATATCACCATAACAATCAATATATATACATCACTATAATCAATTACTCAAAATACCATTTCATTCATATCAAATCCTAACTCAACAATTCATCATCATCATCACAAATACCCCAAATTATCAACACTTAAATACCAATTCAACACAATTACATACTTCAATCTTTCATTTCCATCATCTTAAACACCAACCATACCTCAATCCAAAGAAACCCAAAACAAGAAGATAAAAACATATATATACATAATCAATAAAATCAACTCAAGAGAGAAGTACTTACTTGAATAGCTTGCCAAATCTTCAATATCCATTTGCAAGCCTCTTGATAACCTTAATCTTTGGTGTAATTAGAAGTAAAATCCCCTTTCTCTCTCTAGCTTCTCTCTCTCTCTCTCTCTCTCTCTCTCTCTCTCGTTTACTAAGAAGAAGGAGACGAAGGAGAAGAAGAAAGAACGTTCTCGTTCTTTCCTTCATCCTTATCATATATATATAATAATAATAATAATAATAATGCAATTAAATCTCCTCCACACAAACTTCTTTTTGCTTTCCTCTTTATTTTCCTTTTTGTCCTTATTATCATTATTATTATTATTAACTAATCATACAAATATATATATATACAACTCACTTTTCCTACACCATTTTATACCTCATATATATGTTACATTTTATAATTCCCATATCTTCTCTTCACTTCTTTTCTCTTACCCTTCAATACACACATTGAATCCAAATACAACAATAATCCCAACACTTTTAGGGTATATTTTAGGATATTACAATTCTCTCCCCCTTAAATAATTTCATCCTCGAAATTATCCAGCATACTAACAACCCATTTAGAACAAATCACCATTTTAACTTCCATATGAAGATAATCGTATCGTACATTATAATTTTATCAACTCACATAACTTCTACTCTCCCCCTTAGAAATAATCATCTTCTCTGAATTTTCACAATTCATCAATGTATAGATATATATACCTTTATATCTTATTACTTTCTCAACAAAGCAATTAAGATAACTCATTACATTACCAATGAATTTTATCTTTGTATTAAAGTCAAATTATCACATTATCTCTTTATAGATATTCTTAACTTTAACTTCAAATATCAATATCTTAACATTGATTATTCCATTCTTACTATCACTTTCAAAATAACATTTACCAAATCTCAATGGATAACAATATTTTTAATTCCTTTAACTTACTTTTCACTTAATATAAATATTAATACCAAACTTTTAAACTTACTTAACAGATAAACAACATTTCTCTTTTCCTCATCAAACACAATTGATATAATTCAATTTATTTATATTCATTCATATGCCAGAATATTATATCATACACATTACCATTTAGATTCTACACTCCCAATACAACTGTACGTATTAAATCTCAATATTGACTTGCAACTTTAGCGAAATCTAGATCAATCGATCTATTACACACAATATACTAATATCTCAACCTTATTTGATTCAATCCAACAATTATCTTATCCACATTTATCATTGGATTTTACAATATATACATATATATATAACCTAATCTCATTAGATCAAACTTATATTCAAATTCTTGTCTTTTCAGATTCATATACTCAATCAATAGAAATCATACTTATAAATATACTTTTCATTATTACTATAAGTATATCATCATCTCTCATACTCATGCAAAGTATATCAATATAATCAACAACTATAGCTTCATAAACAAACTTTCCTTCGACCAGGTCGGTAGTCCAAGTTCGGTTGCCCAACACAATGGGTCCGCTTGGTTCCACAGGAGGTAGACAAATCCGTTCCTTATCTTTTCACCATTTATTTCTCATAATCAATTAAGCATTTTACCTCATTTATAATTCATTTCCAACATCCTTGTCAATAATCATAGTTTTTCATCATATCAAAGTAGTATACACATATATCATTAACTATATTGAACATCTCATTATTCAATCATATTATCTAGACAAACTTAAATCATATCTTTTAACCATGTTTATAGGAACATATTTATCCATCTCACCAAAACTGTACTACAATTATATTATCTCAGCTCTAACTCTGAAGATAATAAAACCAACCAATTAATCACACTAACCAACTCATATGACCATGATATATTAACAATCACACCTAGGATTTGTAAATCAATATTGTTCTTCTATTATTCGATTTCCAGCCATCACAATTATAAAGCTAGATTGTATCACAACAATTTATATATATACTTTAAACTTTTATTACACCAAGAGTTAACACCTTTTTAGTTTCATCTCAACCAGTTTACTTTTAATTATTTGATCATCATAACCTAACTCATGTTCCATAATATAATCTTTAACATTTTCTACACTCAACCTTCAATCAAATACAAATCTTGCACATATATCATTCATTACTCCATTTTCAATCCATCTCCTTTAAATTTTTTTTTTAAAATACATTATTCTTTCCTTACAATTTCCTATTACACTTATACATAAAATATTTCCACACACAAATACTTTAAGTTCCCAAAACATCTTATGATAACCTGATTTAGTTATTATCATAACAATTTCATAGCCCCATATTACCCAAATTCATTCTCATTTTCTATTTCATCACATAATCTATTCTACGAAAATTTAATCTTTATTAAATCCACTACTATATGCAATCTCATTTCTAATACCATTAAACATACAATGGTATAAAATAATAAACATATCATATATGCAATCATAAGTCACATTCATAATGTGACTCACTTCCCACCTTTCTTATATATATTCATGTCGAAAATTCCTCTTACATATCCTTTATATATATATACACATAATTATGCAATTTATTAAATTTCTCTTTTACATATAGTTTAGACAAATTTAATATTTATCACTTTCCTTGGACTATTATCATTCTCATACTTTTAACATAACTTAAATTATTCCTTAACTTCAATAAATATATACGCTCTACTTATAATATTATTTTACAAAGATCTTAATCACATGTCCAATGTGATATCTTTCTCACATTTGTTTTTAAATACCTTTAACATATCTTTCCTACCCATTTTCTTCCTTTCCAATCAAATTACTTAAAGTAACTCATTTCCATTTACTCAATCCTTTTTTTTTTCTAATCAAATTTTCCTATTATCAATCTCATTCCCCAATTCATAATACTTTCATGTGCACTACTATTCATTTCATATATCTCATGTATTGAATACATTAAACTATCAATATCTAAATAATCTTTATCTACATTCCATTATAACCATAAGTTCTCAACTTATTAGTTTACTTAAACTTCCATTTATTCATCTCATTCTCTTAATATCAATCTTAAAACATCTTGTATATATATACTACTAAGCAACATCAAACATATATGTTTCACCATTACCAAGCTCATTCCAAAAATTTAAGTATCATATATTATCACCATTTACAAGAGCTTTTACAATATTCAAACATATCACATTTCTAACATTGAAATCACCATGTTTGCACTAAATTAACAATACAATCAACACCAATATCTCTTTATATTTAACCAACATCATCTCTTTTTCCTCTTAAGCAAACCTTAGTTTTTCATGTCCATACCTTAAATTATCATACTTAATCTATACCAATCAACTCATTCAATAATCCACTGTAATCTTTTCATTTAAACCATATATCTTTCCATATTACTCATCCAACAATATTTCCTCTTTCTAGAAATCTAAACATAAGTTTATTAGAAAGAGGTTCAAATAATAGAGGAAAGATTACATACTTTAATCTAAATTCTGTTTTTAACTCATTTCCAACTTTATTCTTTTAGCCATTTCCTTATATGTCATACACATGTCAACAATTACACTTTTACTTATAAATTCCATATCATTTCTTTACATCACAATCACTTTTCAATTATCAACATTTTAAAATTTTACTTTCATATGAAACCTCATTTACATACTATCATTTATCTCATGTAATCCAAATACATCACAATTCACATAATGCCACATTTGAGACCAACCTAGATGTGAATGCATATGCATATATTACCAATTGCATTTCAAAACTCTTCTTTTTGATTCTCATTTAAATTTTTCAAAAATTTTCTTTTTAATTTCACTTAGGCCGAGAATTTCAAACCTAAGCTCTGATACCAAAATAATTGTAACACCCTGATACTCCATATAAGTACCATACATATACCTAGTATACATACAATACATATATGTAGTATCAGAATGTCACGTAAATTTTCAGTTTATTTACCTTTAACCGAATTCATAAAATTTTACATTACTTTGAAACACATTTATAAAATCATTGCTCTTATTAAAAATGCAACATAATTAAAATCATATATGTATGCATCACCTTCTAGTTGGTCTCGAGACACCCTTACTCTTCTCGTGGCACCACAGCTAAACTTCCAAATTAACCTCATAAATACCTGCGCGATTAAACATCCGCGCTAAGCCCGAGAGCTTAGTAGTACTAAATAAAACAATAATAAAATAAACTTTGCCAAAAGAATCATACCTTAAATTTTTAGCATTTAGTTTTATTGTTTTCTTACCACGTATTCCTTTCTCAATGCATTCTTCAGAAGTTCTCACTATCTTTGCAAATTTGATATATAATTACATGGAACATTCATAACACAATTCTTGCCCTTTCTATTTCATATATATATATAACATACATCATTTTAACAAAACACCATTCAATGATCTATCCAAATTTTCATAATAGCAATTCTCACAAATTCCACCTTCATATACATTTTACACATCATACAACATGTTCATAAGCCCATATCTCAACAAAGTCCCTCAAAACACATTCCTCTTCAATACATCAATGCACATATTACAAAATCATACTTCATAACATCATTTTATTCACAATTCATCAAGCATGAATCACATTGACAACAAAGACAGACTTGGGCCCAAACAACATACTAATATGCCATTCAATTTTCAGAGTAATGCTTTGGTTTAATTATCACATTTATCATTATCATAGACCCAACTAGGCTTCAAGGATTAGGTTCAACCAAGCTTCAAGGGGAGCAAAGCATGCTAAGCTTCAACCCAACTTGGCTTCAAGAACCAATCCAACCTAGCTTCAAGGGTGGTAACATCTCAATTAGGCTTCAAGGATTTAATCCAACCTAACTTCAAGAGATTGTTACACTTCTTAGGCATGCCACCAACAACAAACTCTGAAAATGGAATAACACATTAGTCACACAACTCATTTATCAATTTTATTCTCAATTGAATTATCATAACCAATAACAATGGTTCACATTTTATTTGAATCATCATAGCCAATCACAATGGCTTCATCACATCACATTAAAATCACCATAGCCAATAACAATGGCTCACATCTCATTTGAATCATCATAGCCAATAACAATGGCTTCATATTTCATTTGATTTCAACTCACATTTCATCTGTCATCACAATATCACATATTTTATGTTTCATGCTTCATCACAACATCACATCATTCATATAACACATTACAATTTACAAAACATAGAACATAACATTATTCATATAGTATCATCAAATCATATTGATCAATTCATCACTCAAGTATACATGATCATTATATCTTCCACATTTCCTATACCATCATTGTTAGATACATCACACTTTACATTATTCATGGATTTATAATCTTCTATATACTTTTGGTTGGATCATTATTGTTTTAAGTGTGTTTAGGTACCAAAAGACCCTTTTAAAGATCCAACAATATAAGAAGAATATATAACAATGTAAGAAGGACAAAGAATAAAACATTACTTAACACATTTGAGGGACACGGGCAGCACACTTGAGGGACACGGCCAAGCTTGTGGCCGTGTCTCTCAACACAATTTTGGCAGTAGCGAACACGGGCATGGGACACGGCCAAGCTTGTGGCCGTGTCTCTCATCACAATTTCAAACAGACTCAGACACGGGCAGAGGACACGGCCGTGTCTCTCAACAAAAGTTAGGCAGTAGCAAACACATTCAAGGGACACGGCCAAGCTTGTGGCCGTGTCTCTCCAAAATCCATCCAACACGGCCAAGTTGCCCTAACTTGGCCGTGTCTCTCATAATTTGGCCGTGTCCTTCAAGAACTCAAAGACCAAACCATTTCCAAAATTCATACCACAACCCTTTTAATCATCATCTTTGTTCATATTTATCAATTCCATATCACTTTAACATTTATATAACTTCATTATATCACCATAACAATCAATATATATACATCACTATAATCAATTACTCAAAATACCATTTCATTCATATCAAATCCTAACTCAACAATTCATCATCATCATCACAAATACCCCAAATTATCAACACTTAAATACCAATTCAACACAATTACATACTTCAATCTTTCATTTCCATCATCTTAAACACCAACCATACCTCAATCCAAAGAAACCCAAAACAAGAAGATAAAAACATATATATACATAATCAATAAAATCAACTCAAGAGAGAAGTACTTACTTGAATAGCTTGCCAAATCTTCAATATCCATTTGCAAGCCTCTTGATAACCTTAATCTTTGGTGTAATTAGAAGTAAAATCCCCTTTCTCTCTCTAGCTTCTCTCTCTCTCTCTCTCTCTCTCTCTCGTTTACTAAGAAGAAGGAGACGAAGGAGAAGAAGAAAGAACGTTCTCGTTCTTTCCTTCATCCTTATCATATATATATAATAATAATAATAATAATAATAATAATAATAATAATAATAATAATAATAATAATAATGCAATTAAATCTCCTCCACACAAACTTCTTTTTGCTTTCCTCTTTATTTTCCTTTTTGTCCTTATTATCATTATTATTATTATTAACTAATCATACAAATATATATATATACAACTCACTTTTCCTACACCATTTTATACCTCATATATATGTTACATTTTATAATTCCCATATCTTCTCTTCACTTCTTTTCTCTTACCCTTCAATACACACATTGAATCCAAATACAACAATAATCCCAACACTTTTAGGGTATATTTTAGGATATTACACAAGGCCTTAGAGAACACGGACCTAAGCTCCGAGAAAAAGAAAAGATGGGTTCAAAAAGTTGGGTACTTGTGGGGAAGGTAAGAAATGACCCAGCACCCCTACAATGCCCGGTTCATTGGATCCGACCACCTTTGCAGGTCTTAATATTATAAAATTCTTAAGTATAATAATATTATTCATATTACATGCAACAATTAAAATAAAGCATCATTATATTAAAATCAAAGCAATGTCCAAACAAAACAAATAAATGGACACCCATCCGAGGATGGAAACATGTCCTTACATCGTCCATGTCTAAAACTAAATAGGACACCCATTGAAAGGTGAAAATGTATCCTTTACATTGAACCAAAATATAAAAGCAATTTAAATTGCATAATGCTTAATACATGAGGTATCCAAAATATGGAAACATACCTCTTACAATGTTTTGAAATCAAAACAAATCAATAAAAGTAAACATCCATTCATTATAAATAAATCACTCATCAAAGACATCAAACATCAATCAAAATTTATAATAAACATTCATCCAATTTAAATAAAATAATAAATATATAACTTTAGGGGCACATGCATCCATTAGGGTTTCTTGGGTTTTATGTTTAATAATTAGGGTTTTGCATATACTAGTTTAATTAATTGAGAAACATTTTAAAGAAATAACATGGCTACTGGATGTTTGAATATAAAGGTTAGATTTGAAATAAATTAGGGTTTGAATATAAAGAATGGATGTTTTCCATTTAGGGTTTCAGAAGTTATATAAAAATAATATTGAAAATTTAGGGTTTAAATAAGTAAGATTGAAAATCATGAAAATTGATTTTCAGATTAGGTATTTGAAAAAATAAGCTACTGTGATTTTAGAAAAATAGATTTGGTTAGGGTTTTGAGAAAACAGATCATTGTGGCTTTAGAAAAGTGTAATTTAGGGTCTTAGATTTTAAAAATATGTTCTACGGGTATTAAGGCATTAGGGCTTTTGAAGAAATATTTTTAGGGTTTCAAATAAAGTTTGGATGGTTTGTAGAATAATTGATCAAATTGTATGATGAAACAATTAATCTAACTTGATGAAGCTATTGTATACATAAACAAAGAAATAGAGATTCAAACCTCCGTTGTTGGTTCCACCATAATCTTTGAATTCTGGTTGAACAATAATAAGACAGTGTAGGCTGCCTTTGATGGATTGTTGTTGTTTGCCGCCTCTTGATCTTTCAAGCTTGAGGTTGGTCGAAAAAATTGAAAAGTCCAAGGTCAAGTAAAAAATTTCAGCTCCTCAATTATGTGTCTTTAATGTGGTATTTATGAGAAAAAAAACAATAAACCTAATCTTAATTGGCTAAAAAAAATAAAAACCTTTTAGGAAATAAAATTAGAAACCAAGTAGAATAGGGTTTTGGCAAAACCGCATGCGGACTGGCGTGTGAAAGTGCATTGGCAAAAAAAATTGCTGCGGGCGCTGGGTGCGAGCTAGCCAATTCGCCGCAGGAAAATCCTGCAGCGAATTGGCTTCCTTCGGCGAATTGGCCTATGGCCATTTCGCCACAGAAAAATCTGCGGTGAATTGGCTTGTGGCCAAAACCTGCTGCGAATTGGCCTAAGCCAATTCGTCTTCGGCGATGAAAATTTTTCGTCACTGATTCTTCCGTCGTTGATTTTTTTATATATATTTTTAACTTATCTTTTTTTACTGTTACCTTTTTTTTATTTTTATTAAAAAGAAATATTTTAAGTAATTAAAATAAATATTATTTAATTAAAATACCGTAAAAATTATTTTAGACTATTTATAAATCTCGGATCTACTGGGTAAAAAATTAAGGGTCTACATATATTTTGAGTTTGTACATGTTTTATGGTTTGCATATATATTGCATTGTATATATTTTCTTTGTTGGCTTCTATTTGTTGAAAGTTTAGTTTTGTGTAAGTTGTGATAGTTTGAGACCACGAGGGCGTGTTGTTTGGGATGACACGGCTGTGTGCTTGATTTTCCAAGAATGAGATAGGATTATTTTTTAAACATACGAGTGTGTCCTTCTAAGTTACACAGATGTATGATGAAAATTTTGATGAATGTTTATTTTTGTGTTGTGCAAAGTGTTTATGATGATATAATGTAAAAATTAATATGTGAATATGCAGTATGATATGAGAATGATGAAAAAGAGTATTACAAAATTAATGTGATTAAAATATTGAGATTATGTGATTGATATATGGAAATGAGAGAGTAATGTGTGAAAAATGGGAAATGATAAATGAAAAGAAAATGTGAATATAAAAGAGAATGTGTGGTTGTTAGTCCAATACAATTACTTATCAAGAGAGTTGAAATTAATGATACATATACTAATAGACCTGAACAGGGCTAGGTCTACAGACTGAGATGACTTAGGCAGAGCTAGGTCATGAAATTGAGCACGATTTGACCTTATCAGAGTTAGGTCAAGAGATTAAGATTTCGATTTGACCTGAGCAGAGTCGGGTCATGAAAGTGATGAAGTGAAAGCTGGACTTGTAATTGTATAGGGATTGTTGGGCCCAACATTTGTGTGTTGTTGTTGTGATGTGTATAAATGTATGCTAAGATGATGATGGCAAAATGAATAACATATGGATAATTGTGAGCGGGAATTTTCACCCCCACTCCCTTGTGGAATGGTTCTTGCGACTTCAGTACTGTTAGGCTCAAGGCTTTAGAGAACATGGACCTAAATATGGAGAAAATGGAGTCGCCACTTAGATGGGCCGGGAAAATAGAAAAGGGTAGATCACTTGATTCTTAAGGAATCCCCAGCCCTCTAATGGGTTCGAAAAGTTGGGTATGCATAGGGAAGGTGAGAATGACCCAACACCCCCATAACACTCGGTTTATTGGAATTGGCCTCATTTTCATGTCTAAATATAATTGAATTCTTAAGCATTATAATATTAACCATTCTACATGTAATTGCATATTGAAATAAGTAATCATTATATTATAAATCAAATCAAATAAATAAAATTTACACCCATCCAAAGATGGAAACATGTCCTTACAAATATCCAAATGTCTAAAATAAATAAATAAAATAGGACACCCGCTAAAAGGTGGAAACGTATCCCTTACAATTGTTCCAAAGTCTTTCAATAAATTAAGTTACGAAAAATAAATAAATTAAACAAATAAGGCACCAACGAGTGGAAAAATGACTTTTACATCCTTCAAATCCAAATAACTAAATATAATTAATCATTAAATCATTAAATCATCCACCATAAAAAAATAAAACCAAATCATTCATAAAAATAATCATCCTTCATAAGTATACAATAATAGAATAAATAATGAAATCTAGTGTTTAATCTTAAATTAGGCATTAACCATACAAAATTAGGTTTTTTAGGTTTATTACATGCAATTAGGGTTTCTTACATGCAATTTAGGTTTAAAGATATGAATTAGGGTCTTTGTAAAATAAAATAGAATTTTGGATCAAAATATGAAAGTTTAGGATTAGAGCATGCAATTTAAGACTTAACCTAATGGATTAGGATTTTGGAACAAAATCTGTTGGACTTAATATATTATTAGGGTTTATACAAAGGTGAATTGTTTTGCTATAGGAATGAATGATTTTCAAACTGTTTAATGCTTGGCTACTGAGATTTGATTTTATTGTTACTAGATAAAATAATTCCATAACCTTTAAACCATTTAATGATATTTTAAAAGAGAATATAACTACTGGATGTTTTAAGGTAAATTGGGTTTAGAAAACTAAACCTGCGTTGAAGGCTCCACCAAGGTTGATAAGTTGAAACAAGCCTGCTTATGCCACTGCCTGCATCAACTTTGAGTTTTGGCCAGAGGTTTAATACAACACGAGTGCAACTACCTCATTTTTTGTTACTGTGTGTATATGATATTTGTGTATTGCTCTCCATTTTTATAATTCTTTGCTGCTAAGTTTTTAATAATAATTGTTATCTCTTCTTCTCTGTCCTCCCTTACTTTTTTTAATTCTGTATTTATAGGCAAAGACCATTTAATCAAAACCCTAATCATCTGCTTATCCAAAAGCCTTTAGAAGTTGAGTCTAATTAGAAAGCTTTAATCTATCCCAAAATCAATTAAAGCCAATTAAAAGACCCATGGAAAATTGGGAAGCCTCATGGCGAATTGAGGGCTTCCTAATTTTCCATGAGCCACTCATGGCAAATTTGGAACCCCCCATTCACCATGAGCCAAGGGCCATGGTGAATTGGCATGGCTTTTAAGGTTAAATGGGGCTTCATCATACTTTTAGTTGGATCGGATTTGATTCAAACTTTTTAAATTTGATTGGATTTGATTTGGGTCTTTAAAATATATTCAAACTAAGTTTAAGCTTTAAAATTGGATTGGATTTTGATTTAAACTTTTGAAATTAGACCATCCTAGTTTAGGGCCAAAATTAAGGGTCTACAGTTTTTCCTTCGGCTTGAATGATCTGAGATTTTAGTAGAAGATAGTGAAAAATAATATGACTTTAAGTTGATCTTGGATAAGGATGGGTTCTGGACTTGGGAATTGGTTTTGATTCTCGACCCGAGACTAGATTTAATTTGGATACTTGGACCCGTGATTGGATATGATATAGGTACTTCAACAAATCCATAAAATTGTGCCATCAGGATACTTCAACAAATCCAATATAGGATGGAATTGTGCCATCGGGATACTTCACTAAATTCAATATAGGTAATAGATTATGCCGTCAGAATTCTTCACCGAATCCCATATAGGCAAGAGATTATGTAGTCAGGATATTTAACCAAATCTGATTTAGGCTAGAGATTTTGTCGTTAGGATACTTCACCAAATTCAATATGGGAAAGAGATTGTGCCATCAAGATATTTCACCAAATTCGATGTAGGCTAGAGATTGTGTCATAAGGATACTTCACCAAATTTGATATATGCTGGGGGTTTTGCCGTTAGGATACTTCACCAAATCCGATATAGGCTGTTGATGTTTCAACAAATTCATTTGAAAATGTTTGCTTTTGAAGAAATGGATCTTTATTTTGATTCTCTATTATTGGGGATGGACTTTCAGCTCTTCTAGTTAGACTAACCTCTTGTGATTTGAGGCTGTGAGCTTTCTTCTAGTTGCTTGTTTCATTCTTCAATGGATTGACTTCAGCTCTTCTAGCTGTCATATGAGATATTTGGCTTTCTTCTAGCCGGCTGGTCCATTCTTTTAGTTCTTCCTTTTTGCCAAAAATTCAGTTATTTTGTGGCTAGCCCTCATTATCCTCTCTTTGCCCCATGCATCACAAAATATTAAAAGTGAGTCTAAAAATATTTTGGACACATATAAAATCAAACATGGAAAGGAGAAGCTTTGCCCCCTGTCTAAGCTCAAACCAATGAGTTTGTTCCCATATAAGCTTTGATTAATGTTTGTGTTTTGTATAGTTCCTTGGCATAAGCATGCATCTCCATTTTTACAAACTGATTGGATCTTTCTTAAGCTATAGGCCTTTCATGCCCCTCGATTCTAGATCTACTTCATGTTTGCTTTACAGAGTATCTGTTGTCCACTTTGACAAAGAATAGACAACACAAGACAATAAAAATGTAGTGCCATATGTTCATGTACGCATGATATGCATGGGTGATACTTGCAGTGATTGACTCACAAACCCAAGTGTTAGGCCAAAGCATTTCCATTGGTCCCTTCATGATACCTTTTTAGGTCTTGCATTAGAATTATAGAAGACTTCACATCTATGACTCTTATTGTACTATCCCAAAGTATACTCTAAAAGTTTTGGAATATTTATTGTTGTATTTGTATTAAATGTATATGTTTAAGTGGAAAGAGAAAAGAGGTAAAGACAAGAGTGTATATGTTGTATATATGAGATATATACAACATATACAAGTCAAAGAAATAGAAGGTCAAAAGAAGATTTATTTATTTTTATTAAATTAATTGAAATGGAAATTAGTAAGTGGATGAAGATTTTTATGAATATTATATTAATGAAATTGCTTGGTTGAGAATTAAAGGGAGTTTTAGTGGTTAAAAGAAGAGTTGAGTGTTGACTTTGCTTTTCTCTATTCATTTTCTTCTTCTTTTCATTTCTCCTTGGTCGGCTAGCTCCATAGCAAGAGAGAAAGTGAGATTTTGTCTTTCCAAACTCAAGATTGAAGGATGTTTCAAGTGATCAAGTTGGAAATCTAAGAGTTTCCATCACTTTTAGTAAGTTCTCCACTTGATTCTTTGGTTTTCTTCTAAGTTTGTGTTTTGAGTTTGGTGTTTGATTGTTGATGGTATGTGTATATTTGATTATGGTGTATTTGAGGGTGTTTGATCTTATTGGTGTTGATTTTGGAGATAGAGTTAAGTTTGGTGTTGGAAGAAAACAAGTGTGGTGTTTGAGTTGAATGTATGTGATGGTTGTGAATTGGTGTTTGATGTATGTATTGAGTTGTTTTGATGTTTTTGCAAGTTAGTATGGTTTATGAGTGTGTTTAGTTAAGTTTGTTTGGAGTGGAAGATGGTGGAAGTAAGAGGTTTGTTGGATGTGATGTTGTTGTTGCCGGAATCAGGATTTTTGGCCTGACACACCCATGAGCATGACCAAGTCTTTAGGCGTGTCAATGATTCTGTTTTCTGGATGGGTGACACGACCAGTGACACGCCCATGTCACTGAGCATGTCACAGCTTTTGTGTTGTAGTAGCATTGACACGTCCAGTGACACGCCCATGTCACTGAGCGTGTCATAGCTATTGTGTTGAGGGAGGATTGACACGGCCAGTGACACGCCCATGTCACTGAGGGTGTCAAAGCTTCTGTGTTGTGAGTTTAGGGCACGGTCAGGGACACACCCGTGTTGTTGAGCGTGTCATGTATAGAGTTTGTGTCACATCCACCTACCGCAATTATGCATAGTAGTCACGTGCACAGTGAGAGAAGGGGAAAGGAGAAGATAATTCCTGACAACGGCCCCAGATAAGGCTATAGGACCACTGGGATCTAATTGAAGAAAAATGCAAAGTGTTAGGGATGTGATTGTAATTTCAAAAAGTTTTGGGGAGGTGACTGTAATTTTCAAAAGTTTTGGGGAGGTAAATGTAATTTCTAAAAGTCATACTGAATGTTCTTAATAGTGCACATAACAGATTCCAAAAATGGAAAATAGAGAAAAACCGGGTCACAACGACGCGTGACGGTTTTTCCAGAAAATGCACGGTTTGGAAGATATAGGGGATTTTGACTAGGGACATTTTGGTCATTATACATGAATCCAAAGTAGGAAATAAACACAAGAGTGAGTAGAGGATGTCAAGAGGGTAAATATGAAATGATCGTCAATAGAAACGGGGCCCGGGCAACACCCGAGCAAAGAAAGGACCTAAAGGGAATTTTGTAAAAAGTCGAGGGCTTATTGGTAATTTTTCAAAACTACTTGGAAACTTAAAATAGACTTTGAAAATAGAAAGTAGAGGTCGAGAGGATCAAAACTATACGTAGTTTGCCTCGTGGAATTGTACGGGCTAAAAACGAACAAATAATCGTTAGAGGATATTTTGGTCTTTTCACATCTTAGACCATAGATATTTCAACACAAGATGGTGGAGGGGCCAAAATATAATTAAAAGAAAGTTTAAGGACTTGGGTTTTTAAATAAATAAAAGGAGGAGACATTTGGGCTAATGAAAAGTGGACATTTAAAAGCTATAATAAAGAAGAAAGAGAAAAGTGTGGACATTTGGTTTGAAAACACTCATTCATTCAAAAGTGATCATCATTTTCCTTATATATATATATAATGAGATGAAGAACAAACTCTCTCTCTCTCTCTCTCCCACTTCCAAATTCGGCCACCATAGGAAAATATCAAAAGATTTTCAAGTTTTGTCAAGTTTGATTTTCAAGGTAAGTTTTAAGATTTTCAAGTATGTAGAATTCAATTCTAGTATCAATTTTAGGTATTTATATAACTATTGGGAGATTGGAGATTAGGGTTCTTATGGTGGATTTGGAAAAATTTTAAGTAGTTATGATATTAATCAATTAAATGAAAGAATCAAGGTTTCTAAGGTTTAATAAGGTCAGATTAGGGTTTAGTTTGAAAAGAAATGAAGGATAGCTTATTATTCTAAATTGTTAAGGTTTATGTTTAAGGGTGTGTTCTTGAATTTCTTGAAGGAAAAACAAAGATTAAGGAAGGAGAAGGAGGAGAAGCAAAAGGGGAAGTACAAGAATAAGATTTGGTGCTTTACCATAAAAGAAATTTTATTTTTCTTACAAACTTTGGTTTATGGAATTTTTGATGTTGATGAACTTTAATTAGTTTGATTTGAGTTAAACATGCAAAAGTTATCAAAGGGAAGTGTTTAAATCTTCACTTTACCATTAAAGAAGCCTTCATATTGATTTGCAAAAGAAAAATAAACTATCCTATGTATTTCATATGTTTGGGCTGAAATGGTCCCAAAATGACAGCTTTCTGGATCTTTTTGTGGCAATTGTTTGAGGCAGCAAACAAATGAATTTTTAACGAAATTTTACATGCAATTAGTTAACATATGAAATAAGTTTTTTGTAAAATTTCAGCCAAAAATAAGATCATTTACTTGGTCAAATACATGAGTGAAGTGGACAGAAATTTTGACGAAAACCCAGATTTTACTATTCATTTGGTCATGCCATTTTGCGTTGCCGATTTTTCGTGCCGCGACACTATTTATTTGGTCAATTTGTGATCTTTTGAGGAATGCTTTGAAATGTTTAATATGTTTATTGTGGATATTCAATATGTGAAAAAGGGTAATGGTTTGACTAAAGAATGTGGTGCGCGGCATAAATGGCAAAGTGCGATGGGAATTAAAATGATTTCTCGAATCATTCTAAAATGAAGTTTGAGACTTAAAGTGAATCATTTTAATCTTTATGCTCTACTGGATAGTGGGAGTGGTAGATAAGGGTATGGTGCACTATACTAACGCATGCAGTACCACTCATTATTGTGTTATGATATTTTATTCAGTGGTGAGGCCACTGAAGCCAATAGGGAGGCCCATTGGTTATAACCAGGATGGTGAGAGCCATTCCTGTGATATGATATCGGTGGTGAGGGCTACCTATGTTACTGTGGTGAGGGCCACTACCTTATCGCTATGGTTCCCTACATACCAGTAGAGCTTGAGCCAAAGCCATATTTTTCGTTAAACTACGTAATGCAAAATGAGTTGATTTATGGTTTTACATTATTGGAAGCATATCACACTGAATGTACAATAATTTCTATCGGTTTAAGGTTGGTTAAATTATGATTGAATTATTTCCTTTTATTTCAAATACTTTCATATGTTACTTTTATTTTTATTGGTAAAGTACCCACTGAGCGACAACGCTCAGCGAGTTAAGTTTTCCTTGACTCGTAGGTTCGGAGCAGTAGCAAATTTTTGGAAAGCGATGACCAGACCCACAGCATATCTCAGGGTAGATCTTTTAGATTCCATTATGAGTTAGCTAGTTGTGGCATGTTTATGTATATATAAGATTGAGAATCAGTATATGATATTGTATGTTATTGGTATGTAATAATAATAAATCTCTACTTTATTTTGGATTAGAAGTGTGAATTTTTCTTGCAGGATGTAGTTGAGGGTATAAGGTGGAATCATTGGGAGTGTATTGAATTTGTTTGTATTCGCATTGGTTTGTGTAAAAATGTTTTCAAAAATCAGAAAAACCAGTTTTGTCGACACTTGGGACCCAAATTTCTAGGCGAAACTCTGGCAAAATTTCTGAATAATCGGAACTAAAATTTGACTAAGTAAAATTGGTAGCAACATGAGGATAGTGTGGCGCCTCTACTCGGCTTACACATGTAGGCTGGGAAGGGGTGTTACAGTTTGCCCTAGTTGATTCTTAACCTTATTATCTCTTATGTATCTTTAAGTGAGTGTGTATTATCACTTTTGGATTAGGTTTTGAAGAGATTGAGTTGCCCTAATCCAAGCGTTGGAGGATTCTTGGAAGAGGAAGTGTTTAGATTGGTGCAAGTTGCTCTTGAGGTAAGTACAAACTTACATGGTTGCATACATTTACATGACTTTGAGACTTAACACATTTGGTTATAAATGTGTTAAGTAATTTATTACATTGTTAATACATTTGATTAATGTTATGATTTGCATAATGTGAAAGATATGATGATCATTCAAAATGTATGTCCAATGCAATTGGCTATGTATACTTTAATGATGAGATGTGCAGCCATTGTTGTTGGCTATAATGATGCAAATGAAATAATTGGGGCATGGTTGCCTAGTTTGATTATGAGAAATGAAATGAGAAATGAATTGTGAAAGAGATTGATAATGAGATAAATGAATTAATTGTGTGCCTAGTATGTTATTCAATTTTCAGAGTTCTGAGTTTGGCGGCATGCCTATGAATTGCTGGGCAGGTGAAAAGACCGGGTCGTAAGCCGAGCCCAGCTGATAAATATGAAAATGATATTTTTGAGGTGAAAAGACCGGGTCGTAAGCCTCAAAAATAGTAACAGTCTAGCCGGGTTGAAGACCAAGAGACTGGGGCCCTTGGGTCTAGCCGGGTTGAGGTCCAAGAGACTAGGTCTGTTACATTATCCATGGATAGATATATATATCACCTACGGGCTTTGTAACACCCCCATATCCAATGCACACACACTACAACCACAACAATGTAGCATAAGTGCACCAAACATAGGGATGCTACGGTTTTCTTAATATTCAAAACACTTTAAACTTGATACAATACCTTTATCATTATACATTATAGAAAAGTAAATCATTTACTGATAAAACAAAACATATTAGTTATATATATATATTTAAATATTACACAACGGAAGTTATAAAATATGTACATATTTACACATTAAACATTTCTTTACAAAATATACAGAAGTATACATGATTGGCAATTCTCTTCTGATCTTTAAGTTCCCAAAATCAACTCATCAAGGTCTACTCTCACTTGGTCTTGATGAACTCTCGGGTTCAACTCTATCAACTCTATTACCTGCGCGATTAAACACTATCGCGCTAAGCCAACGGCTTAGTAAGATAAAACATGCTAATGGTATGCTTTAATGTAATGCAATGTCACATATGTTATTGATAAGATCAACATTATAAATATAAAGGTAACCACATAATTATGCATTTCACAAATCATAGTCATATGAGCATACCACATTTCAACATCTTTCCACATTCAACATTAATCAATCATACTCAATAACCAACATCTCATTTCATTAACTCATAACATTATTTAGGACATTCATATAACCTTGACACCTATGGGCCCAACAAGTATTTAATACGATATTCAGAGTTCAGAGTTACTGCTTTGGTTCATAGTCACAATAATCACGCCCGTAGGCAATGTATATACATGTATCTCTATCCATGGATAGTGTAACAGACCCAGTCTCTTGGACCATCAACTCAACACATATGAGGAGATCCTCAACCCGGCAAGACTGTTACAAATCATATATCTCATATTCACAATTCTCATAGTGTAACAGACCCAGTCTCTTGGACCATTAACTCAACACATATGAGGAGATCCTCAACCCGGTAAGACTGTTACCTTTCATCATTTCTTAGGCATGCCACCCAAATCCAGAACTCTGAAACTGAATAATATATTAAACAAACAATTCATTTATTATATAGTTACCATTTCCATTCTCAAATTCTCATCACATTTAGGCAAACATGCCTTCTTTCTTTCAATATCATCATCATAGCCAATCACAATGGCATTGTCTCATATCATGTCTTATTTGAATTATCATTTCAATTTCAATGTATATTATTCATGAAACACATAACCATTCACAATGCATAACATAACATTGTTCAATCTCAACAATGCAATTAGGGCAAAGAATAATTGATATGATTCATATGAATAGTACATTCTGGTTTTAGACTCCATTTTATCCTTATTTTGAAAAATTGTATAAAATAATCTACTTGACTAAAAATTCTAAACTTTTTACAGAATTTAGTTTTGTATCTTAAAATAATTCCTTTAAAATTTCAGATCAAACTGAACACAAAATCTTGGTCAAATAGTTCACCTAACCAGACTGCCCCAATTGCCCTGCATCCTGGCAGCAGTTCTGAACTTTGTGAATTCCATAAATCAAATTCACTCAACGTGGTTCCAAATTATTTTTCTCAAATACTAGACTCACTAAGAAACAACATATCCAAAATTCAATTGGATATGATTTTTCTACATTTTATTAAAAATCCCGAAATATAGCTGTCTCAGTTAAGGTACCTGCTGGAACAGGTCTAATAAAAATAATCTTTCTAAACTCATAACCATTCCAAAATCGAATCAACATATTTTTCAGTCATTCTAGACTCATAGAGGCACAACATATCAAAAATTAACTTCAAGAACATTTTTCTATAATTAATTAAAAATCATACAAGTCACAGCCTTTACTAATTGTAAAACAGAAAGAAATTTCACTAAACACAACTCTTCCTCAACACAATCACTTCCAACACCTTCACCAACTCAACTTCTCATCTATCAAGCAAAATCAATACTTAAAATCACACCCTAAGCAACTTAATCATACCATCATCAAATCACAACTCAACTCAAGCATAACTTCAAAAATAACAAGGGTAAACAAGAGAAAACTTACCAAATAATGAAATTCCTTGAAACTCCAACTTGTAACTTTGAAAACTTCCTTCACTTTGAGCTTGAAATCATCAAAACCATCACTTTTTCTCTTGCTCTCTTGTCTCTTTGGTGAGCCGGCCACACAACAACAAGAAGAAGAAGAAATGATGAAGAAACACAAAGTCAATAGGCATTAAATACCCATCCAAAAGAAAATTACTATAATACCCTCATCCATTTAACTAAGCTTTTGTCATATCTATACCCATTTAAGTAATTTCACAACCAACACAAAATATCCTCTTTCCTTGACTTTCCATTTTGACCACTTTATATGTTATATATATCACCATATGAGCAACATATACAATTATCTCTAAACCCTCTTTTCTTTCCCAACCACCATACAAAAACATTCTCTTTCAATTTCTTATCAACTTATCATATATACATAATTCAAGTGCAACAACAATAACACCAAGACTACTAGGGCATAATTAGGGATATTACAATTCTCCCCCTCTAGAAAGAAATTTCGTCCTCGAAATTACCTGAAATTAACTCTGAAATAACTGAGGATACTGGTCTCGCATGGTATGCTCACTTTCCCAAGTTGCTTCCTCTCTTGCATGATTCTTCCACAGAACTTTTACCAAAGGCACATTCTTATTTCTTAACTCTTTTACATCACGTGCCAAGATAGCAACTGGTTCCTCTTCAAATGTCAAGTCTGGGCTCACTTCAATAGATTCAAATGGCAACACATGAGATGGATCCGACCTATATCTCTCAACATAGAAACATGGAATACATTATGAATACGATCCAACTCAGGTGGCAAAGCAAATCGATACGCCACTGGCCCAACTCTTTCTAACACTTCATACGGCCCAATGAAACGAGGACTCAATTTTCCTTTCCGACCGAACCTCAAAATCTTCTTCCAAGGAGACACTTTCAGAAATACCTTATCTCCAATATCAAACTCTATATCTCTCCTTTTCAGATCTGCATAAGACTTCTGTCGGTCTGAAGCTGCTCTTAACCTGCCTCGAATCAACTTCACTTTTTCTTCAGTTTCTTGAATCAAATCAGGACCAACCAACTTATTATCTCCAAGCTCATTCCAACAAAGAGGTGTCCTACACTGTCTGCCATACAATGCTTCAAACGGTGCCATACCAATGCTGGATTGGTGACTGTTGTTGTAAGCAAACTCCACAAGAGGTAAAAACCTATCCCAACTTCCAGAGAAATCGATGACACAGCTTCTCAACATGTCCTCAATAATCTGTATCACCCTCTCTGACTGTCCATCCGTCTGTGGATGAAAAGCAGTGCTGAAGTGCAGTCGAGAACCCAAAGCACTATGCAAACTCTTCCAAAATCTGGAAGTAAACCTGGGATCTCGATCAGACACTAAAGAAGTTGGAACACCATGCAGTTTCACAATCTCATGGATATACAGCTCAGCCAATCTCTCCAAAGAGTAATCCATTCGAACCGGAAGAAAATGAGCTGTCTTAGTCAATCTATCCACAATCACCCATATGGCATCATGCTTCTTTTGTGTCAATGGCAAACCAGACACAAAATCCATTGTCACTCTTTCCCACTTCCATTCTGGCACTGACAATGGTTGAAGCAACCCGGTTGGAACTTGATGCTCTGCTTTAACCTTCTGACAGGTGAGACATTTCGATACAAACTCAGCAATGTCTCTCTTCAAACCAATCCACCAATAATGCTGTCTCAAATCATGATACATCTTCGTATTACCCGGATGCATAGCAAACATTGACTGATGAGCTTCTTCCAAAATGACCCTTTTCAAATCAGCATCATCGGGTACACACAATCGGTTTTTAAACAATAGGCTCCCATCACTTTTCACAACAAAATCTCTAGTCTTCCCATTCTTGCAATCTAAAATAATCTTCTGAATCTTCATATCAATCAACTAAGCCTCTTTGATCTGATCTAACAAAACTGGTTTCAAAAGCAACTGTGCCAACAATGCACCATCGTCACAAACTACAAAACTGGCATGCAATGCTCTCAACTCAACAAGCAACGAGAGCGAGTAGACTGTTAAACCAGCTAAAGACTTCCGACTCAAGGCATCAGCAACAATATTTGCTTTACCTGGATGATAGTCAATCAAGCAGTCGTAGTCTTTAATCAATTCTAACCATCTCCTCTGACGAAGATTGAGTTCTTTCTGGACACCCAAATACTTCAAACTCTTGTGATCAGTGTATATAAAACATTTCTCCCCAAACAGATAGTGGCGCCAAATCTTCAATGCAAACACAATGGCAGCCAATTCCAAATCATGGGTCGGATAGTTAAGCTCATGCGGTTTCAACTGTCGAGATGCATAAGCTATAACTTTCCCTTCCTGCATCAATACACACCCCAAACCTCTATGTGAAGCATCACTGTAGATCACATATGGTTTGCCTTCAACAGGTAAAGTAAGAACAGGCGCTTGAGTCAACATATCTCTCAACTGCTCAAAGCTCGCCTGACACTGATCTGTCCACAAAAACATCACTCCCTTACGAAGCAATCTGGTGAGTGGAGTAGCTATCAAAGAAAATCCTTTCACAAACCGCCGGTAATAGCCTGCCAAACCCAGAAAACTTCTAATCTCTGTCACAGTCTTGGGTGGACTCCAATTTAAAATAGCTTCAACTTTGCTCGGATCAACTCTGATGCCTTCTGCAGAAACAATATGTCCGAGAAAAGCTACTTGATCCAACCAGAACTCACACTTCGACAATTTGGCAAATAACTTATTCTCTCTCAAAATCTGCAACACAATCCGCAGATGCATGTCATGCTCCTCCTCATTCCGCGAATACACCAATATATCATCGATGAAGACCACTACAAACTGATCCAAATAGGGCCTAAACACCCTATTCATCAAATCCATAAAAGCTACAGGTGCATTCGTCAGACCAAAAGGCATAACTAAAAATTCATAATGCCCATACCTGGTCCGAAAAGCGGTCTTAGGAACATCTTCAGCTTTGACTCTCAACTGATGGTACCCAGATCTCAAATCAATTTTAGAAAACACAGCTGCACCCTTCAATTGATCAAAGAGATCATCGATTCTAGGCAAAGGATATTTATTTTTAATGGTCACCTTGTTCAATTGCCTATAATCGATACACAACCTCATAGTACCATCTTTCTTTTTCACAAATAGCACAGGAGCTCCCCAAGGAGAAACACTGGGGCGAATAAATCCTTTGTCCAACAACTCCTGTAATTGCACTTTCAACTCCCTCAATTCTGCTGGTGCCATTCTATAAGGAGTAATGGAGATAGGAGTGGTACTAGGCAACAATTCAATACCGAACTCCACCTCTCTCTCAGGAGGTAACCCTGGCAACTCCTCTGGAAATACATCCGGGAACTCAGCAACTGTGGCAATGCTATCAATAGGGGAACCCTTCACTCTAGTATCCACCACATGAGCAAGATAGGCTTCACACCCCTTTCTAATCAACCTCCTGGCTGCAACAGCTGAAACAAATAAGGAGGCTAGTTGTTCCTGCTCATTAGATACTATCACCTCTCTACCATCACCCGTTCTCAAAGAAACAATTTTCTTTTTACAATCCACCACAGCTCCATGTCAAGATAGCCAATCCATGCCTAAGATCACATCATATTCCTTAAATGGCATCTCAATCAAATCTCCAAGGAACTCCTCACCTTGCACCCTCACTGCACTATCCCGGTGCACCTTACTCACAACCACACTATGCCCTAACGGATTTGTCACCAACACATCAAATCCTAGGGACTCAGCATGCACATCAAATACAGGCAAAACAGATGCACTAATATATGAATGCGTGGAACCCGGATCAATCAAAGCAAGTACTGGAGTATTAAATAAAGAAAAAGTACCAGCTATGACTGCCGATGAATCTGGCTGCCTCTGCATAACATACATCCTCTGGGAAGATCCAACCTCCTCTGGTCTACCCTCCCTGGATGTAGCACCTCCTCTAGAACTGAATCCTGGTCTACCTCCCCGGCTGGCACCTCTGCCTCCTCTGCCTCCCCTCACACTAGCTCGAGAAGCAGCAGAATCAACTGGAATCTGCTCCTGCCTCTCAGGACAGTCTCTCACAAAGTGGTCAGGTGATCCACACCTGAAGCATACCCCTGATCTACTATGCCTCCAACAAACGCCCCCATGTCTTCCACCACACTGGTTACACACAGGTAAGGTGGATCTCTGAACTCCAGGAGTAGGAGCACTCGCTACTGAAGCTGCAGGTCTAAATCTCTGTCTCTGGAACTGCACTGACCTACCAGCTAACCTCTGACTCCTACTAACTCTAGGAACAAAGCTTCCTTTACCTCTTTTTGCAGAAGAAGACCCTGCCTCAAACTGGGGCCTCCTAACCCTAACCTCTTCCTCTGAAGCAGCTGCAATAACTTGAGCTCGCTCTACACTTCGAACTGCTGCCACCAGCTGTGAGAAATCCTGATATCTGGATCCAGCCACTAAGCACATGATCGAGGGCCTCAATCCCTCCTCAAATCGCCGACATCTATCAATCTCATCAGCAATGATACCCCCAGCATACTGACTCAGTCGAATAAACTCAACTTCATACTCAGTTACAGTTTTACTATCTTGCTTCAAGCTTAAGAACTCCATCTTCTTCATGTCTTTATACTCCCTAGGAGTATACTTCAACTCAAATTCCCTCAGAAAATCAGTGTAAGACAGTGTTGGAGGATCATCCATAGAATGGGGCACCATCTTCCACCAATCGTAGGCGTCCTTCTGTAGCAAAGATCTTGCATAGTCAAATTTTTCCTCAGGGGTGGCTTGTAACTGAATAAAGATCCTCTGTACTTTGTCAAGCCACTGTTCTGCTACAGCTGGATCAGTAGTAACAAGGAAATCCTCCGCTCCATACTTCCTTAGTTTATCGTAGTGCCTCACAGATACCAAAGGCTGAGGGGGTGGTGGCACTGGTTGCACTGGTGCTTGCCTCATAACTTCCATCATATGCCTAAACCAGGCTGGCGGAACCTCCTCTCCAGCTGGTCTACCCGACACCGAAGCAGGTGCCTCCTCAACACTATCAACTCTAGCTCCCTCAGCAGGAGCAATGCTCTCAGCACTACCCTCAACTGACTGTCGTGAGTGAGAATCCATCACAACCTAACACTGCAAACACAGTAGAATACTTCTTATTAAAGATCAGAGGTTGCCAATCCCAAACATATATTTTATTTCAAAACCAACTTTTTAAGTAAAAATATTCTTTTTATTACATTTTACCTAGGCTGAGAATCTCAAACCTAGGCTCTGATACCAAAACAATTGTAACACCCCCATATCCAATGCACACACACTACAACCACAACAATGTAGCATAAGTGCACCAAACATAGGGATGCTACGGTTTTCTTAATATTCAAAACACTTTAAACTTGATACAATACCTTTATCATTATACATTATAGAAAAGTAAATCATTTACTGATAAAACAAAACATATTAGTTATATATATATATATATATTTAAATATTACACAGCGGAAGTTATAAAATATGTACATATTTACACATTAAACATTTCTTTACAAAATATACAGAAGTATACATGATTGGCAATTCTCTTCTGATCTTTAAGTTCCCAAAATCAACTCTTCAAGGTCTACTCTCACTTGGTCTTGATGAACTCTCGGGTTCAACTCTATCAACTCTATTACCTGCGCGATTAAACACTATCGCGCTAAGCCAACGGCTTAGTAAGATAAAACATGCTAATGGTATGCTTTAATGTAATGCAATGTCACATATGTTATTGATAAGATCAACATTATAAATATAAAGGTAACCACATAATTATGCATTTCACAAATCATAGTCATATGAGCATACCACATTTCAACATCTTTCCACATTCAACATTAATCAATCATACTCAATAACCAACATCTCATTTCATTAACTCATAACATTATTTAGGACATTCATATAACCTTGACACCTATGGGCCCAACAAGTATTTAATACGATATTCAGAGTTCAGAGTTACTGCTTTGGTTCATAGTCACAATAATCACGCCCGTAGGCAATGTATATACATGTATCTCTATCCATGGATAGTGTAACAGACCCAGTCTCTTGGACCATCAACTCAACACATATGAGGAGATCCTCAACCCGGCAAGACTGTTACAAATCATATATCTCATATTCACAATTCTCATAGTGTAACGACCCAGTCTCTTGAACCATCAACTCAACACATATGAGGAGATCCTCAACCCGGCAAGACTGTTACCTTTCATCATTTCTTAGGCATGCCACCCAAATCCAGAACTCTGAAACTGAATAACATATTAAACAAACAATTCATTTATTATATAGTTACCATTTCCATTCTCAAATTCTCATCACATTTAGGCAAACATGCCTTCTTTCTTTCAATATCATCATCATAGCCAATCACAATGGCATTGTCTCATATCATGTCTTATTTGAATTATCATTTCAATTTCAATGTATATTATTCATGAAACACATAACCATTCACAATGCATAACATAACATTGTTCAATCTCAACAATGCAATTAGGGCAAAGAACAATTGATATGATTCATATGAATAGTACATTCTGGTTTTAGACTCCATTTTATCCTTATTTTGAAAAATTGTATAAAATAATCTACTTGACTAAAAATTCTAAACTTTTTACAGAATTTATTTTTGTATCTTAAAATCATTCCTTTAAAATTTCAGATCAAACTGAACACAAAATCTTGGTCAAATAGTTCACCTAACCAGACTGCCCCAATTGCCCTGCATCCTGGCAGCAGTTCTGAACTTTGTGAATTCCATAAATCAAATTCACTCAACGTGGTTCCAAATTATTTTTCTCAAATACTAGACTCACTAAGCAACAACATATCCAAAATTCAATTGGATATGATTTTTCTAAATTTTATTAAAAATCCCGAAATATAGCTGTCTCAGTTAAGGTACCTGCTGGAACAGGTCTAATAAAAATAATCTTTCTAAACTCATAACCATTCCAAAATCGAATCAACATATTTTTCAGTCATTCTAGACTCATAGAGGCACAACATATCAAAAATTAACTTCAAGAACATTTTTCTATAATTAATTAAAAATCATACAAGTCACAGCCTTTACTAATTGTAAAACAGAAAGAAATTTCACTAAACACAACTCTTCCTCAACACAATCACTTCCAACACCTTCACCAACTCAACTTCTCATCTATCAAGCAAAATCAATACTTAAAATCACACCCTAAGCAACTTAATCATACCATCATCAAATCACAACTCAACTCAAGCATAACTTCAAAAATAACAAGGGTAAACAAGAGAAAACTTACCAAATAATGAAATTCCTTGAAACTCCAACTTGTAACTTTGAAAACTTCCTTCACTTTGAGCTTGAAATCATCAAAACCATCACTTGTTCTCTTACTCTCTTGTCTCTTTGGTGAGCCGGCCACACAACAACAAGAAGAAGAAGAAATGATGAAGAAACACAAAGTCAATAGGCATTAAATACCCATCCAAAAGAAAATTACTATAATACCCTCATCCATTTAACTAAGCTTTTGTCATATCTATACCCATTTAAGTAATTTCACAACCAACACAAAAATATCCTCTTTCCTTGACTTTCCATTTTGACCACTTTATATGTTATATATATCACCATATGAGCAACATATACAATTATCTCTAAACCCTCTTTTCTTTCCCAACCACCATACAAAAACATTCTCTCCAATTTCTTATCAACTTATCATATATACATAATTCAAGTGCAACAACAATAACACCAAGACTACTAGGGCATAATTAGGGATATTACAGGCTTGATGAATGTGATTATGGACCAAAGCAGTAACTCTGAATTTTGAATAACATATTAGATCCTTTTTGGGCCCATGCTTGTATTTGTTTCAATGTGAATCATAAATGGTAAAACAATTAAATAAGATAATGAAATGTAATGTTATGAAATATAGCATTTTTGAATATGATCTCTATTGCTTGAAAGTATGACATTGACATTGCATTAAAGCATATTGTTATTGTGGTTTGTACCACTAAGCCTATGGCTTAGTGCGATTGTGGTTCATCGCGCAGGTGACAGGACAGGGTAGAACCGGAGAGTTCAGCTAGACGGAGTCGAGTCTAGACTTTGAAATGTTGATTGTGGGCTTAAAGATCAGAGTCAAATTGCCAAACATGTATAAACTTTATGTTTTGTAAACATGGATTTTGATGTATTTATATATGTAAATACCACTACATTTTCCGCTGCATAATGAATAAATGTTTTATCTAGTATAGTTTATAATATAATATGAAGTGTTTTAAGTTTTCTTATATTATTGCAGAAGAGAAAAATTGGGTTATCTAATATAAACCGTGGCACTCCTGTATTCGGTATACGTATATTACAGGTGTAGTAGTATGTAGTGTGCGTCTACGGGGTATAGGGGTGTTACACTTATCTTCAAAATGTACAAAGCATGAGTAATGGGGACTCCAACAAGGTAGGTAGGAACATAAGAGATGCTCATTTTAGCCCATGATTCAACACATTGGTTGGTGACTTCTTCAGGACCTTGCAAATGATCCTCCTATTAGCCACATTTGCTCAATATATCCTTTGAGGTTTGACAGTGTAACATATTTTCCTAAACTTGAAGGCTTTGTATGATAAAAACATATTTTTTTATAAAATAACATTTTGGCTTTGTCAAATCAGTGTCATTGTACCTTAGGACTTGACTTTCCAAATTAACATATCTATAACACAACAACCCTAATTACTGTATTAAACTCGAGAATTAATTCTATTTGAGCAAGACCTACTGCACTTCAGATAGGCACATGCACATTACTCGGGCAAAGGTCTTATTGAGTTTAAATATTATCTATCTCATATGCATGCTTATTCAAACAATATCCACTAATAGACTCTACCTACCAAAGGAGATCATCAGGTAAGCTTCTATTATCTTTATGATCTTAACCATGCATCCTTTTTCTTGATTTTCTTGCCTTTTATCTTAGTGATCATCAGACTTATCATAAGTATCACAACAACATAGGGCAAGTTATCAGGCTTACAAGCTAATAAAAAGCAAGCTGGCTCAAGGGGATAAACTAAGGATTGATATTAACATGGTAGATAGTAGTTGTTGGCTCAACAAAAAAATGCCTGGATCATCTCCCTCTTAAATGAGTAAAGTTCAATTTTGCCTTGAAAGTTAGTCAAAGCATGTTCTAAGACCGACTAGGACCTAGACACTTATAATTATGCAGGAGCCCTCTCTAAGTAAACATACACAGCTCAACGCTATCGAACAACTCTCTCACCTAGTAAAGTCATTCAAATTATAATGCATATATATACTAATTTATGAATATCAAGCTAGATTCATCATTGGTTGAGCACCAAAATAAATAAATAAAAAATTTAATGAAATTAATTTATTTAAACAATTCTTAATTTGAGAAACATAATTATTCTACAAATTTTAAGATAGAAAATGAAACAAAAACCAAACAAGCCAAGAAAAGTTTATTGAGTTGGAGTAAAAAAAGTGCTTCATCTACTTTGACACATCAGGAGTAAGGATTATGCTAGCTTGGGTCCTTTTCAATTGTTTAAGGACAACACCATCTTCTTCCTTATTTCCTTCTATCTCAACATCTCTACCTTTGTCAATCTTCACATCATTTGGAGGATATTTTCCATAGGACTTGCCAGAGCGAGTATTCAACACTTCTTTTTTTCTTTAAGCTCGAACCGGCCCATTCTTCTTTCTTAGATTCTAATCTCTCATTACTATCAATCAAATCCCAAGACTCATTTGCAACATAATTGGTTACTACCCTCTTAACCTTAGTTGGTTCAATTTTATTTAACAACATCACATGTTTAGTGATTTCTCCATCTACATCTTGAAAAGTTGACAAGACAAATTTTTTTTTCAACCCTTCCCCTATCATGAAGGTTGCTGAAGGTGGCACTTTTCCAAATTTAGGCAATGGATTGCTTTTAGTATTGGGTTTATCGGGCTCAGGTAGCTTACCACTGTCAATCAAATCTTGGATCTCGTGCTTAATCAAATACATTTATCTGTCTCATGCCTTTACACTTGATGGAATTGATAGAAAACCTTGGCATCAAAGTTTTATAGCAGAGGCTTATGTAGAGATCGAGGTTCCAGTGGTTATAGCAAATTCATGTTCAATAGATTTTCTAACATCTTTGACAAAGGTTCCCCCAAGTCTAAAAATTTACGCTTCTTTACTGGTTAAGTTGTTGCATTTATCTCAACACCTCTTCTTTCCCTTTGACTTTGCCTACTAGGGTGGTAGCCACCATTATTGCTCCACTTAGACAACACATGGTTTGCTTGGTCTTGCAAAATAGGGATTGACCCTCATTTGTCATTTGATATCTATCAGTGGACTTGTTCCTTATTTTAGTGGGAGATGCCTTATTGGTATTATTGATGATCTCCAAAATCGCAACCAACTAGGTCTTTATAATCCCAGTCAATTGATCCCATAGCTTGGCCATCCTTGTTTGAAGAACTTCATTGATTATATTCCTAAGTTGGTTAGCATCCATTTTTCAAATAAAGTGCTTGAATCAGAATCACTGGCATAGGTATTATTTTTTATATCCTTCAACTGCTGTACTTTAGGTTTGCGAGTTAGAAAGGACTAATGCCATGAAATACAATACATGTATGAATGTGTGCACTAGCAAATAAAGAGAATAAGGGTGCTCCTTCCAACCTTATATCACACACACACATATGATGAGTCTCTTTTCTCAGTTATATGGTCAATAAAATATCAATATAAAATATCTTATTTTTGAGAGATACACTATGATGGTTTAATCAGTAGTTGTATTTTTAAATTTAGTAGTCAGTCTATGATAATTTTCATCAATTAAGTCTTAATCCATTGGGCCCATAAAAGATAGCTTTTATGCTATATTTTGGGTTAAAACTAAAATAAAGAGTTTATCATAAATAGATTTCTCATTTGAAAAAGCAATTAATGATTCATGCTACAAACAAGCCCATGATTAATAAGTCTTAGTGTAAATTAGGCTCATAATTGATTTTAATATTCCATAATTGACCTAACTAGTTATAAGCCCATTTAAGAAAAGGTTGTAATAAAGGTTTTCATGAAAAATAGTTTTGAGATCATCTTTCAAAAATATTTAAGAGCCCATTATAAAAAGGTTTGTTTAAAAATGAATTTTGGGTTTTAAGTTTGGACCATAAGGTGGAAAAGGATTTCAACCCAACTAAAAAGGTTTCACATCCAAAGGCCAATTGTGAAAAAGAGTTTGAAAATATTTTTGGTCTTTTGGGCTTAAAACTATTTTGAGCTTACAATATAATTAGGTCATATTGGAAAAAGAACAAACTAAATAGGCTATGGGTTAAATCAAGATACATCAATCATAGTCAAACAATAAGCGTTAGGGTAAAATCCTTAGAAAAGTAACTAGGATAATTACATAAGCTTTAGTCTTTGGGTTGAAAAGTTTAGGCTCCCATAGCAAGTGTGTACCAAAAGGCATGAGGTTGTGAGTGGTTATGCCATGCTCGATCTCCATACCTTAAGTGAAAGTATAATATCCTTTACATAACATAACACAAGTTATACAGGCATCCTAACTGAGCACACAATGCAATTTAAATGATGCAATGGACAATATCATAATAAGAAAGAACAAAATAATATAAAGACCAACGGAATTAACTTCTCTTATCCCAGTGGAGTCGCCTCAGTGAGCGAAGATGTTTGCCCCCACTCCCATGTGGAATGGTTTTTATAATTTCGGCACTATTAGGCTTAGGGCCTTAGAGAACACATGCTTAAACCTGGAGAAAATAGAGTCACCACCAGGACAAGCCGAAAAGTAGAAAGGGGTGGATGACTCAGTTCCTAAGGAATCTCCAATACCTTATTGGGTTCGAAAAGTTGGGTACACATAGAGAAGGTAAGAATGACCCATCACCCCACAATGCCCAGTTCATCAAAACCAGCCTTCTTTTTAGGTCTAAATATTATTGAATTCTTATGAATTATAATATTTTCCATACCATATGCAATTATTGAAATAAGTAATCATTATGTTATAAATCAAACAAATAAATAAAATGAACACCCATCCAACAATGGAAACATGCCCTTACAAATGTATAAATGTCCAAAAAGAAAATAAATAAAATAGGACACCCACTAAAGGGTGGACATGTCCCTTATAATTTTTCCAAAGTCTTTCAATAAATTAAATTATATAAAATAAATAAATTAAACAAATAAGGCACTCACGAGTAGAAACATGCCTTTTACATCCTTAAAATCTAAATAAACAAATATAATTAATCATTACATCATTAAATCATCCACCATAAACAAAATAAAAGCAAATCATTCATAACAATCATCCATCACAAGTATACAATAATGGATTAAATAATGAAATCTAGTGTTTAATCTTAAATTAGGCATTAACCATACAAAATTAGGGTTTTAGGTTTATTACATGCAATTAGGGTTTCTTACATGCAATTTAGGTTTAAAGATATGAATTAGTGTCTTTGTAAAATAAAATAGAATTTTGGATCAAAATATGCAAGTTTAGGATTATAGCATGCAATTTAAGACTAAACCGAATGGATTAGGGTTTTGGAACAAAATCTATTGGACTCAATATATTATTAGTGTTTATACAAAGGTAATTATTTTACTACAGGATTGAATGATTTTCAAACTATTTAATGCTTGGTTAATGAGATTTGATTTTATTGTTACTGGATAAAATAATTCCACAACCTTTAAACCATTCAATGATATTTTAAAAGAGAATATAGTTATTGGATGTTTTAATGTAAATTGGGTTTAGAAAACTAAACCTGTGTTGAAGGATCCACCAAGGTTGATAAGTTGAAACAATCCTGCTTATGCCACTGCCTGCATCCACTTTGAGTTTTGGCCGGAGGCTCAATACAACCCGAGTACAATTACCTCAGTTTTGGTTGATGTGTGTCTATGATTCTTGTATGTTGCTCTCTGTTTTTGATAATTCTTTGCTGGTAGGTTTCTAATTGCTTTTTTTTAATTATGTATTATAGGTAAAGAACATTTTAATCAAAACCCTAATTGTCTGCTTATCAAAAATCCTTTAGAAGTTGAGTCTAATTAGGAAGCTTTAATCTGTCCTAAGACAAATTAAAGCCAAATTAAAAGACCCATGGTGAATTATGAAGCCTCCAATTCACCATGGTTGGGTTTCTTGGAAAATTAAGGGCTTCCCAATTTGCTATGAGCCACTCATGGTGAATTGAAAAGCCTCCAATTCTCCATGGTTGGGTTTCATGGTGAATTGAGGGCTTCTCAATTCACCATGAGCCACTCATGGTGAATTGGGAACCCTAATTCGCATAAGCCAAGGGCCATGGTAAATTTCCATGGCCTTTAAGGTTAAACCGGGCTTGGTCAAACTTTTAGGGTTGGATTGAATTTGATTCAAGCTTTTAAAATTGCATTGGATTTGATTTGGGTCTTTAAAATAGAATCAAACTGGGTTTAAGCTTTTAAAATTGGTTTGGATTTGATTTAAAATTTTGAAATTAGACCATCCCAGTTTAGGATAAAAATTAAGGGTTTACAATAATTAAAATAATGATTTATGTAATAAAGAAAGTGAGTGTGTGAATGTGTATGCATTGTGAGTTTGTTGTGTAGTATCACTAAGCATAATGAATGTGTATATTGATTTTATGTGTATATTGTGAAGCATAATGAATGTGTGTAAGAAAAAAAAATTTATGGTTGCTTCCAAATATGTACGACTGAGTTGTAAAGTTTAGCACAATGGTGTGTATTGTGCAGTTGATAGGACTACAGAGCAAAGTGGCCCATAGTGAGATGAAGATTGGAGTCTTTATTTTGCCACGAGACTACCAATGTTGGGGATTGAATACATGTACATTTTTTATGTAATGTATTTTGGTTTTTATATTATACAAAGATTATATGCATATTAAAGTTGTTTTGAGAAATTAAAAGAAAAACAAAAAAACACAATTTAAACATTAGCTCATCAATGAAATATAAGGCACAATGCACACGGCGATCCCACTAACTAGTTAGCGGGCGAGGGTTAAGGGGGCAGCGCCCTTTATGGGGGATCGGGAGCAGCACCCCCGAAAGGTAAACAATTTTGAAAATTGGTTTTGTTGTGGAAATCAGACATTGTAAATGATGGACACTTATTTCTTTTATATTGTATGTAATGTGGATGATATCATAATGTTTAAGAATTTAATATTATTTATAACTAAAAAGGAGGCCGATTCCAGTAAACTGGGCATTATGGGGTGCTGGACCACTTCTCATCTTCCCCATGCATACCCAACTTTTTGAATCCAATATGGGGTTGGGAATTCCTTAGGAATTCAGTCATCCACCCCTTTCTATTTTTCTTTGCCCATCTAGGTGGCGACTACATTTTTTTCGGGGTTAGGCCCGTGTTCTCTAAGGCCCTGAGCCTAATAGTGCCGAAATCACAAGAGCCATTCCACCGGGAGTGGGGGCAAAAATTTCCATTCATAGTACTTAAACACCATCAACTTCATGAGTTGGAGGTTTCCATTCCTCAAGTGCATGCTTTCAAAGCTCAAATCCCTCACTATCTAGGAACAAATACATCTTGTATTTTTCAACAAGAAAAGTTCATTCCATCAAAGTAAGGTCTAAGATGAGAGTTTAGATTTGCTTGAGGAGCATTTGTGGTGGAAGTATAAGTTGATGTAGAAGAGCTAGATGGTGGTATGGTTGCCATTGTGAATCAAATTTCACAATTAAGCCTCTTGAAATTTTTGAGGCTCTGATACCAATTATTGTCCCAAGATGGCAATCAAGAGCAAGGTGAATTTATTGATTTGAGGAAGTGATGACAAATTAAAAATTAAAATAAGATTAAAAAAAAGTAGGGTAGAGAGGGGCAAATACAAAGAGTTTATAGTGCTTCAAATTACTTCAATCCTACATCCATTTCCTTAACAAATTGTTAATGTTCCACTAATCTTGAGTTTTTACAAGATCAACTCTAACTTGGTATTTTCAAAAGCTCACACCAAACTTTTACAAGTTTTGATTATTATTCTAACAACCCTAACAGGAGTTTTCCTAAGATCACTCTAAAACCTAAGTATTTCAAAGCTCACACTCAAACTTATATAATGATGCTTAATGCTCATACCCAACACTTAAAGAATACAAATATAAATTTTAATGCAAAGAAATGAAAGTAATTTTTCTTTTCTATAACAACCATAATGCATCTAAAAAAAATAAGGTTTCTTATGGCATTTATAGCTTTAAGTCTTCATCTAGCCATTTAAGGTGGGTGCCAACATGTTTGAATCTTGTCTCCTATTTTAATTATTGCCTACAGTAACTTCATGGTCAGACTTTGAATGGGCCAGTCATATTTGACACTGATCGGTCAGAATATGCATGGTCTGGTCATACTTTTTAAATTTTTAACAAATGTTCCTCCAAAGGTTGGTTCACGTGGCATCCACCGATTGAGTGGAGGAGTAACGAATATGAATTTGAAAATTATTATAGAGATCTGGTAGGATTTTTTGTTGTATTCTTAAAATTTGGGAGTAACTTAGGTTGTGAATCTCTCTAGATGTTTTTAGAAAATTTCCTTTTGCTTAGGTCTGGTTGGACTTCTATATTGCAATATCCCAAACTATACCCTAAAATTTTTGGAATACTTATTGTTGTTTTTGGATTAAATGATATAAAGTATATATGTTTAAGTGAGAAGATAAGAAAGGAAAGAGGAGTGTGTATATGTTGTATATATGGAGATATATACAACATATACAAGTCAACATTTAATTAAGGTCAAAAGGAGATTTATTAATTATTTTTAAAATGGAAATTGAGTTAAGTGGAAGTGGATATTTATGAATATTATATTATTAAAATTGCTTGGTTGAGATTTAAAGAGAAGATTGGGTGGTTAAGAGTTGTTAGCAAGTTGACTTTGCTCTTCTTTCTCATCATCTTCTTCTTCTTTCTTTGTTGGCCAGCTATCTCCATAGCAAGAGAGGAAAGAGAGATTTTGCTTATCCAAACTAAAGATTGAAGGGTGTTTCAAGTGATCAAGTTGGAAATCTAAGGGTTTTCATCACTTTTGGTAAGTTCTCCACTTGATTCTTTGATTTTCTTTTGAGTTTGTGAATTGAGGTTGTTGATTGGTTGTTGTTGATATGTGTATGTTTGATTGTGGTGTGTTTAGGAGTGTTTGGTCTAATTGATTTTGATTTTGGGATTGGTTTGAAGGAAAGATTAAGTTTGGTGTTGGAAAGAAAGTGTTGTGTTTTGGGTATGTGATGAGCTGTGATGATGATTGTGATTTTTGTTTTGATGTATGTATTGAGTTGTTTTGGTGTTTTTGCAAGTTTATTATGGTTTATTGATGTGTTTGGGCAAGTTTGTTTGGAGTGAAACATGGTGAAAGTAAGAGGTTTGTTGGATGTGGTGTTGTTGGTGTCGAAATCATGATTTTTGGCCTGACACGCCCATGAACATGGCCAAGTCTTTGGGCGTGTCAATGATTCTATTTTCTAGATGGGTGACATGACCAGTGACATGCCCATGTCACTGAGCATGTCAGAGCTTCTGTGTTGGAGTAATATTGACACGTCCAGTGACACACCCATGTCACTGAGCGTGTCATAGCTACTGTGATGTTGGTGGATTGACACGTCCAGTGACACGCCCATGTCACTGAGTGTGTCATAGCTACTGTGTTGAGGGAGGATTGACACGTGCAGTGACATACCCATGTCACTGAGTGTGTCATAGCTTATGTGTTGTGAGTTTAGGGCACGGTCAGGGACACGCCCGTGTTGTTGAGCGTGTCATGTGTAGAGTTTTCCCTAATTGGTTCTTATCCATATTATCTCATGTGTATCTCTAAGTAAGTGTGTATCATCCCTTTTGGATTAGGTTTTGATGGGATTGAGTTGCCCTAATCCAAGTGTTGGAGGATTCTTGGAAGAGGAGTTTGGTGTTGTGTGAGTTGCTTTTGAGGTAAGTACAAACCAACATGGTTGCATACATTTACATAACTTTGGGACTTAACACATTTGGTTGTAAATGTGTTAAGTAATCTATTACATTATTGATACATTTGATTAATGTTATGATTTGTATAATGTGAAAGATATGATGATCATTCAAAATGTATGTCCAATGCAAATGGTTATGTATACTTTAATGATGAGATGTGAAGCCATTGTTATTAGCTATAATGATGCAAATGAAATAATTGGGGCATGGTTGCCTAGATGATTATGAGGAAATGAGAATGGAATTGATAATGAAATAATAAAAAGAATTGTGTGCCTAATATGTTATTCAATTTTCAGAGTTTGTTGTTGGTGGCATGCCTAATAGTAACAATCCCTTGAAGCTGGGTTGGGCTTGGTCCTTGAAGCCAAGTTTGGTTGAAGTTTAGCATGCTTAACTCCCCTTGAAGCTTGGTTGGGCCTAGTCCTTGAAGCCTAGTTGGGATGTTACAAACCCTTGAAGCTGGGTTGGGTTTAGTCCTTCAAGCCAAGTTGGGTTGATGCTTAGCATGCTTCGCTCCCCTTGAAGCTTGGTTGGGCCTAATGATAAATGCACAATTGATGATATTGTATTCCTATTTCTTAATATGATTATTATCCAATTGAGTTTAATTTGTCTGTTCAAAGTGTATTTTAGGGTTAATTTTAGGAATTCTCTGTATTTTGAGGCTTATGGTCATTTCTGATGAATTACGGATGAAAGTAGAAGAAAAGAGCAAAATTCATCAATGGACACGCCCATGGACATGGGCGTGTCAATGGACATGCCCTTGATGCTGTATACAGAAGCATTGACACTCCCAGTGACATGGACGTGTCACCAAGCGTGCCTTTTGCAATGTTTCACAGTAGCTGTGACACGTCTAGTGACATGGGCGTGTCACTGGACGTGCCTTATGTTCAAAATCTCAGTGGCAATGACACGCCCAGTGACATGGGCGTGTCAATGGGCGTGTCAGGCGAAATTATCTGCACTATAAAAGCTGCGCTGAAGCACGAATTAAGGATCCGAATTTCATATTTTATAACCTAGAGTCGACTTCTAAAGTAAAGAGGAGAGTTTTGGAGCTGAGATTGAGGGTGAAGACATACTCTAAACAAGATCTAAACCAAGAATCGAGGATTGAAGTGAAGAAATACAAATTATTCACCATGGATTGTTTGGTTTCTTTTATTCATTTCTCTTGTTCTGTTTTTAGGTTTTGAATATGAACTAATTCATTCTCTATCTATATATTGATGAACTTTAGTTCAATCATTTGATTGAGTTGTTTTATTCTTATGATGCTTAATGATCTATTTCCAATTGATAATAGCATGCTTATTGATTGGTTGCAATTTTCATATTATTGACTTGAGAAAGCTTGATATGAATTGAATACTCATAAGGGTTGAGGATTGATTAGAGTACTAGAGATAGACTTACAAGATCCTTTGGTTTATAGTTCCTTATTTTTAACACAAGATCTAATTAATTGTGTTTGAGAAGAGATTCCGGAACTCTACTTAGTGATTAGGGATTAATTCACTCGAGAGAGGTTTTAGTCTAAGTTAAAGGAATGCTAACTCAACTCTATTAATTGATTTAACTGAATTGATGTTCATAAATATCATTGAGGCTAGGGGGATTCAATATCTGGATAGTTTTATTACCATCAATCCTTTTTGCACAACATTTAATTTCCCTTTACTTTCAGTCATTAAATTAATTATTTTCAATTGCACCACATCACAAAACTATTGATTTGCTAAACAACGGTTAAGATTTGCTTGTCCTTAGTGGAACGATAACTCACTCACTACTTTATTACTTGGTCGACCCATGCAGTTGCGGTATTGCTATAGCGTAGCTCGCACGTACCAAGTTTTTGGCACCACTGCCTGGGACAACGGTTTCAATATTAGTAATATAATTAAGACTGTTGATTTAGTTTTATTTTTATTTGTTTTTAACATTGGTTCTTGCTTATTCACTATCATTTTAGGTATTTCCTCCCGTTTATGACCAGAGGTAACCCATCCCAACTGTTTGAGTTGGACCCAGAGCTAGAAAGAACATTAAGGAGAAAGCGAAAGGAAGAAGAGGAGGTAGTTTTGGAAGACGCAGAAACAGAAATAAATCTGGAAATAGCAGAAGAAGAAGAAGAGTTTGAAGTGATGGAAGGTGCTGGGCCAAGACCAATGCAGGAGTTTGCTAAGCCCAATCTCAATGGAGCTGAATCTAGTATCCAGAGGCCGACAGTTGCTGCAAACAACTTTGAAATAAAAGCAAATGTAATTCAAATGGTGCAGCAGACTTGTTAGTTCGATGGGTTTCCTGATGAAGACCCTAATGCACATATTGAGAATTTTCTGGAGATATGTGACACATTCAAGATAAATAATGTCTTAGATGATGCAATTAGGCTAAGGTTATTCCCATTTTCCCTTAGAGATAGACCAAAGAAGTGGCTGAAATCTTTTCCTCCAGGAACCTTCACCACATGGGGTCAGTTGGCAGAGAAATTCCTAGAAAAATACTTCCCACCGTCCAAAACTGCTAAGTTGAGGAATGATATCTCATCCTTTCTGCAGCAAGATGGTGAGACCCTTTATGATGCCTGGGAAAGATTTAAAGATTTGTTGAGAAGGTGTCCTCATCATGGACTTCCACTATGGCTTCAAATTCAAACATTGTACAATGGGTTGAATTATGTAAGTAAGCAATCCATTAATGCAGCTGCTGGTGGTACCATAAACAACAAGACACCTGAACAAGCAAGGGATTTAATTGAAGACATGGCAATTACCAATTATCAGTGGCAAAGGGAGCAAGGAAAGGTGAAGGCCATGGGTTCACACCAATTAGATCCTTAGGTGGCTTTGACAGCCCAATTGGAAGCATTGAATAAAAAATTTGATTCTTTGGCCTCTCCTTCTGGAAAAGTAATGCGGGTGATGTCTTGTGAATGGTGTGGGGGTGGACATCAAAGTCAAGAGTGCCAAAGTGGCAACATGTTTGCTAGGCAAGAGCAAGTAGACTATGTTGGAAATATGCCAAGGCAACAGCAGAATAACCCCTATAGCAACACATACAATCCGAGGGTGGAGAAATCATCCAAATTTCTCATGGAATAATCAAAATATTCCAAGACCTCTCCCTGGATTCCAGCAGCCCCAACATCAACAAGCTGCCCCTCCAAGAAAGAGTAATTTGAAGGACATGATGGAGAAATTTATCAGCTTCTGAAACTAGGTTCCAATCAACTGAAACCACCATAAGAAATCAACAAGCCTCCATTCATAATTTGGAGAATCAGGTGGAGCAAATTGCCAAGTTGCTCAGTGAGTGACCACAAGGAAGTTTGCCTAGCAGCACTGAGGCAAATCCTAAAGAGCAGCTCAAGGCAATTACACTAAGGAGTGAAAAGAGATCAAAGGTAATGTGGATGAGAAAAGAGGAGAAGTGGCAGAGAAAAAGGCTGAAGTACAAGAAAAAGAAAAAGAAGATGATCCTCCTGTCACTTTGGGAGAGAAAACTGCATTGGAAAGTGAGAAAGAGAAGCAGCCACAAGAAAGCAGCCCATATTGAAGGAATACTGACCTAGAGTACCCTATCCGGCAAGTTTGAACAAGGACAAGATTGATGCTCAGTTTGGTAAGTTCCTTAAACTTTTAAAACAATTACACATTAATATTCCATTTGCTGAAGCTTTGTCACAGATAACTAAATATGCTAAATTTTTGAAAGATATCCTTTCTAACAAAAGGAAACTTGAGGAAGTGTCTTTAGTGCATTTATCTGAAAAGAGTTCGGCAATTTTGCAAAGGAGGTTACCTAAGAAGTTAAAAGATCCAGGTAGTTTTACCATTCCATGTTTAATAGGTAACCTTGAGGTCAAGAGTGCATTAGCTGATTTAGGGGCTAGCATAAGTGTTATGCCCTGTAAAATGTTTAAAGAGTTAGGCATTGGTAAACCTAAACCAACACTTATGACCATCCAACTTGTTGATAAATCAGTAGTCCACCCTCGTGGAATTATAGAAGATGTGTTGGTAAAAGTTGGAGATTTCATTTTCCCCAATGATTTTGTTGTAATTGATATTGATGAGGATGCGGATGTTTCACTTATTCTTGGTAGGCCATTTTTAAATACAGCCTATGCCCTTATCGATGTTCATGATGGCACATTAACTTTGAGAGTAGGTGATGAGAAAGTTATTTTTAGGATACATGATGCTATGAAACATTCACTTTCACTTGATGAGGCAGAATCATGCAATGATGTTGTTGAGCACGAGCATAAATTGTGTTACTAACATTGTTTCCAAGGATCCCCTTGAGTTGTGCTTATTGCAGGAAAATGTTGAGAATCAAGAAGCAATGGAGCAGCTTGCTTTTCTTGAAGCAAGCAATTCGATCAAATACAAGGCATATGAGACTATTGAGATGCCAAATGAAGAGAAGCCAAAACCATCGGTGATTGATCCACCCAACTTGGAACTAAAGCCCCTGCCAGATCACCTTGAGTATTGATTTCTGGCGGAAAGGAAGAAATTACCAATAATTCTGAGTTCTCACCTATCTTCTGATCAGAAAGAAAAGCTTATTCAGTTGTTGCAAAAACATAAGAAAGTAATAGCTTGGAAGATAGCAGACGTCAAGGGTATCAGTCCATCCAATTGCACTCACAAGATACTGATGGAGGACGAATTCAAGCCGGTAGTGCAACCACAATGGAGACTAAACCCGAAGATGAAATATGTAGTGAAGGCTGAAGTGATAAAACTACTTGACGCAGGGATTATATATCCGATCTCGGATAGTTCTTGGGTGAGCCCAGTCCATGTAGTACCAAAGAAAGGAGGGATGACGGTGGTCCCTAATGAAAATGATGAGCTGATTCCAACAAGAATAGTTACCGGTTGGAGGGTTTGCATATATTACAGAAAATTGAATGATGAAACTAGGAAGGACCATTTTCCTTTACCCTTCATTGATCAGATGTTGGAGAGGTTATCTAGGCATGAGTATTATTATTTTTTGGATGGTCTTTCAGGCTATTTCCAAATTCCTATCGCCCCGAAAGACTAAGAGAAGACTACTTTCACCTGCCCATATGGGACATTCGCATATCGAAGAATGCCATTCGGGTTGTGCAATGCACCTGCGACTTTTCAAAGGTACATGGTGGCAATCTTTGATGAACTTGTTGAGGATATTATGGAGGTATTTATGGATGATTTCTCGGTCTATGGCAGCTCATTTGACAGATGTTTGGAAAATCTTGAAATAGTCTTGATAAGATGTGAGGAAACCAACTTAGTGCTTAATTGGGAAAAGTGTCATTTCATGGTTCAAGAAGGAATTGTGTTGGGACATAAAATTTCAAGCAAGGGCATCGAGGTAGATTGGGCTAAGGTAGGCACCATTGAGAAGTTACCACCACCCACATCTGTAAAGGCCATCAGAAGTTTTCTAGGATATGCGGGCTTTTATCGGAGGTTCAAATGAGACTTTTCTAAGATAGCCCGACCATTAACAAGACTCCTAGAGAAAGATGTGGATTTTGTTTTTGATGAGGAATGTTTGAGAGCATTCACAACTCTTAAGGAGAAATTGACCCATGCTCCAATCATGGTAGCTCCCAATTGGAATCTACCATTTGAACTAATGTGCGATGCAAGTGATTTTGCAGTGGGAGCAGTCTTGGGTCAATGCAAGGAGAAATACTTCTAGCCTATCTACTATGCAAGCAAGACTCTGAACACAGCTCAAGCTAATTACACAACTACGGAGAAAGAGATGCTAACTGTGGTTTTTGCTTTTGACAAGTTTAGATCATATCTAATCTTGTCAAAAGTGATTGTTTATATGGATCATTCGGCTTTGAGGTACTTATTTGCGAAGATTGATGCTAAGCCTAGGCTAATTCGTTGGGTTTTGTTGTTGCAGGAATTTGACTCGACGATTCGAGATAAAAAGGGAGCTGAAAATCTTGCAGCATATCATCTTTCTCGCTTGGAAAATCCAACTTTGGAGAGGTTTGAAGAATGGGACATTGATGATCACTTCCTCGATGAGAAGCTATATGCCATAGTAAGTGAGGTAAGTAATTTAAATTTTGAAACACCTTGGTTTGCAGATTTTGCTAACTATTTAGCTGCTAGGGAACTTCCTAAGGACTTAACTTATCAAGCAAAGAAGAAATTCTTTTCTGACTTAAAGTATTATTTTTTGGAGGATCCTTTTTTGTTTAAATTATGTAAGGATCACATGATTCGACGATGTGTGGCATGGCCCGAAACAATGAACATGCTTAATCAATGCCATGCTAGACCAGCTGGTGGTCATATGGGAGCCAATAAGACTGCTTAAAAGGTACTAGAATCAGGATTTTATTGGCCCACTTTGTTTAGGGATAGCTACGAATTTGTGAACAGATGTGATCATTGCCAAAGGACTGGAAACATTTCATCTCGTGATGAGATGCTCCAAAATGGAATTTTAGTGTGTGAAGTCTTTGATGTGTGGGGGATCGATTTTATGGGACCGTTTCCAAATTCTTTTGGTAACAAATATATTCTTGTAGCTAAAGATTATGTCTCTAAATGGCCGAAAGCCCAAGCCTTGGCAACCAATGATGCTAGGGTTGTGATGAAGTTTTTGAAGAAGTTGTTTTCTAGATTTGGTACACCAAAAGCAATTATAAGTGATAGGGGTACTCACTTTTGTAACTTTCAGCTTGAGAAAGTTTTCAAAAGACTAGGAGTTACACATAGGTTTGCTACTCCCTATCATCCCCAAACTAGTGGCCAAGTTGAGAACATGAATAGGGAGATTAAACGAATTCTGAAAAAAACTGTAGAGCGATCCCAAAAGGATTGGTTCGAGAAATTGGACAATGCTCTATGGGCTTTTAGGACTGCATTTAAAACTCCTTTGGGCACTATGCCATTTAGACTAGTATATGGAAAAGCTTGTCATTTACCTGTCGAAATTGAACATAATGCATATTGGGCTATTAAACAGATTAACCTTGATCTAGCTCGTGCAGGTGAACAGAGAAAGTTGCAGGTAAACGAATTGGATGAGTGGAGGTTGCAAGCTTATGACAATGCCAAAATGTATAAGGAGCGTACCAAGAAATGGCATGATGCTCACATTAAGGATAGGAAAGAGTTTTAAGCGGGAGATCAGGTATTATTGTACAATTCAAGGCTTTGACTATTTCTGGGTAAGTTAAAGTCTCGATGGTCTGGTCCTTTTACTGTTAAGGAAGTTTTCCCCTATGGAGTGGCTGAAATAACTCACCCGAAAAAAGGAGATTTAAAGTTAATGGGCACAGGCTCAAATTATACCTCGTAGGGGAAATATAAGACTTGAAGGAGGTTTTACATCTCCAAGACTAGGGAAGTTTACCCTACCGTCCAACTAATACGACGTTAAAGAAGTGCTGGGTGGGAGACAACCCACTATTTTATGTTTTTGGTTTGTGTCGTCATTTTGTTTTAGTTTTATCTTTCTTTTATTGGGTGGTTATTTGTTTGTTTTGCATTCATTTGAATTTGTAGAGGAAATTTGATTTTGAGGAGTAAATTGAACATATTAAAGGACACGCCCGTGTCATTAGGAGTGTCATTATTTTTTTCAGGCAGTAGCTACAACACATCCAGTGACATGGATGTGTCTATGAGCGTGTTGTTTTGCATGAGAAACAGTAGCTATAACACGCCTAGTGACACGCCCGTGTCCATGGACGTGTCTCTAAAAAATGAAAAATGACAAAAATTATCCAGCACGCCCTTAGAACACGCCCAAACTAGTTGGCGTGTCGTTTGCTTGGTTGTCACAGTATATGTTACACGCCCATGGACACGCCCGTGTTTATGGGTGTGTCAATTATCATTTCATCCAATACCTATGACACGCCTATAGTCATGGTTGTATCTATGAGCGTGTCGTGTACACTGTCTTTTATACTATAGGGCACGCCTAGTGACACGGGCGTGTCAATGGGCGTGCCGACATCTTTGTATATAGAACCGATGCCATTTTTCACATAATTTACAGTTTTCTTTCTCATTTTCTCTCAACTTTCTTGCACTCCCACCGGTGCATTCACACACCCACTCACTTTAGGGGAGATTCTCACTCCCGGCTTGCATTATTTGCGTGCATTTGCTCATTTTCCATTGAATTTACTCGTTCCACGCGATTTTCGCTTTTCAAGTACGGAATCTCAATTTTTGCGATTTTTGTTTGTTTTCTTTCGTTTTTCTTTCATTTTTCGTATACATTCCTTGTATCTTCTTGTCTTTGTCTTGAAGTTGGAAGTTTCATGATGTGTTTGATTTATCATGATGTGTTTTTATTTCTCATAATTTTTAAAGCATTTGATTAATTTTGATTTTATTTGTTATGAATTTCGTTTTGATTCGGCGTTTGTTTATTTTTGAATTGGTTTGTAGTTTGAGTTGTATATTGATTGTTTCATTTGTTGGGTTCTAATTACTCGTTATTTTTGGAAAATGTATTGTTATTGTGGGAATTGCCTTTATTGTGGTATGTTTATTGCTGTCGTTCGGATTGGTTTGTTGCTTTTGGTTGATTAAGCGTGTATTGCTATAGGTGGATTATGTTTGGTTATGCTTTATCGTTATAATGCCGGCATTTCGGTAACCTTGTATCATGCTATACTTGTGTTGTTATTGAGGAATCTCTTTGGTTTGTTTTGCAGACTAACCGACAATGGGGCCTCGCAAACAATCATCTTCCCAGCTTCCCACCAAGCGTGCACGAGGGGAAGGCAGTTCTAGCCAACCTGCTACACGTCCAACTTCTAAAATCATGGCCACCCACAAATGCCTTAGATTTTTGAATGCCGAGGAAAGAAGGTGATTCGAACTTTTTGAAAATAAAGAATGGTCCCCACCTCGTGTTTTAGATTGGGATGCTATGGAACTGGCAAATATTGCAGCAGATACTCGGGAATTGATTAATCAACCAGGGTGGGACCAACTATTCTCCATCAATGAGCCTTCCTATCGAGAGCTGACACTGGAATTTTACTGCACCTTCCAGTTCTAGAAGACCAAGGTTTCAATTACTGAGCCAACGATTAAATTCAGACTAGGAGGGCAGAGATTCAACATGAGCATTAATGACCTTTGAGTGCATCTCGGGTTATATACTGAAGAGGAAGTACAGACCTTTGATTATCTAAACTCCGAGGTAGATTTTGTTGAGTATGAGGTTGCTACTCCTAGGGTTTGCAGACCTTTGTACCCACTGCCGATAAGTATCAACCCAAGGTTTCTAAGGCATCCAACTTTGAGTCTTTCCCCTGCCGAGTGGTGCACAACCTATTAGTGCTCGGCTAAGTAGCACAGGGGTGGTAAGCTTGCGATATCTATTTTTCCTGCACTGCATGGTACGGAAGACCCGGTGTAATGTCGTACATGCCATCACACATTTTTTTATGAGCAGTCTAAAAAAGGAGCATCAGGTACTTTACATGGTGGCATGTATGTCATAAGACTCGCTCGTCATCTGGGTGTGTTAGATGGCTGCCTACCTATGATGGTGGATGGTATGCCCCAGTTGTTGGGTATGGACACATTAAAGAGACTGAACCGAGAGAAGGTAGCTGGGCTACAGGCAACTCCTATGGATTCAGATATACCAGAGGCAGCTCCTTCTGCTCCTCCTTTGGATATACCACCACCTCCACTGTCAGATTTTCCTAGTTCATCCACTGCCACTGGGCCTTCGACCGCTGCTGCTGTACCTTCTTCTTCTGTTGGACCTTCTTTTGTCCAGACTCCTGCAGTCCGGGATTGGTGTCAGTCAGTTAATGTTGAGTGGGATGATGATAGGAAACCCACAAATTTAGAGTGTCAGATTTGTAGGATTGAAGGGAAGATAGGGAATATTGAGCTGAATTAGAATAAGATCTTAACCCAGCAGGACCAGCTGCAGCAGTTTATACTTGACCAGACTGCTTCTTTCCAAGACCAGCTGGATCACGAGATCTTGAGACAGCAATGGCTGGAGCAATCCATGTTGGAGTTCTGGCGGTATCAAGGGTTTCACCCTTCGCAACCACCACCTCTACCATACCAGCCACCTGCCCCTGCAACCTGCACCTGCACCTCAAGTTGACCAGCAGTGACGATTCTGGCGATGCACCGATGTTTGACTAGCCCACATTTTTATTTTATTTTATTTTCATTTCTTTGCTTATTTAATATTCTTTTTAGTTTTCTTTCTTTTTCATTGCTTTTGGACACTTGTTATTTTCTTTAAGAACTATTTCTTTTGTTTGTTTATTTTATTTATTTATGTCTTAACTTTTTTTTTTTTGCATTCTAGATTTTTGTTTTGCACAAATCCTCCTTCACTATACTCTTGGCACCGTACTCATATTTGTCCATTCATGGACATGAAAAGGGCAGGTTTTTTTTTTCTCTCTTCATTATTTCTTGTTTTGCACACACATTGGGGACAATGTGCATCTTAAGTGTGGGGGAGAGGTATACTTTCTTGATTGAATTTTTACTATTTCATTCTTTCTATTTGATTCATTTGTCTCAATTAATTTATGCAAATTGTTTTTCTTTTTGGATTTAAGTAAGCTAGATTGTTGTAATAAGTGTGAATTGATGTGGTTTCCCTTTATATGTTGAACTAATTTGAGATTTCCCAAATGACAATTTCTTGTTGAGGTTAACTTAGTGATCTTGATCAATTGCTGAGGATCGATTGTAATAGCTATAGTTGGGTTGTGGATTGATGGAAATTGGACACATCAAAAGTTTAAAACCTTAGTTACATTTTTGAGCATGTTATAATTCCTTAGATTCTTGAGTCAGACTTAGTATGACCCTTAAGTTTCTGACCCTTGAGTTGTTTAAAATAATAATAATAATAAATAAATAAATAATTCTAATTAAAGGAGCTTTGAAAATTTATCCCTGTTCCGCTGATTTTTACTCTTGAATTAAAACAAATGAATTGGAATCATTAATAGTGGTAGTAGCCATTTGAACGGTGGTTCTGGCTAAGTAACCGGGGGTCGGCATCACAAATGTTTACCTTCGCATCAAAAGGTTAGTATCAGTTCAAACAAGTCGGACTCCTTAAAATGTATATACATGTGTATATACATTTGAAAAAAAAATTTGAGGGTTAGAGAACTTAAGAGAAAATTTACATTTTTCGTACTTTACTCATGGCTTTCTGATTTTCTGAAATTTTATACTCAATCTTTTAACTCTGGATTTTTAGGTTTTAGGTCTGTGATATTTTTTGTTTTGAAACTTCATGATTCAGCTGTTATGCTTGTGAATCAGTTTTTGGTTGAGAAAGTGAGGTTTTCTGATTTGAGTATTGTCAAAACTTTACTTTTCTTTTTGAATATAGAGGGGTTCCGTCATTTCTGCTTATTACAGTGATTTAGTTTGCTTGAGGACAAGCAAAAACTCAAGTGTGGGGGAATTTGATAAGTGCACAATTGATGATATTTTATTCCTATTTCTTAATATGATTATTATCCAATTGAGTTTAATTTGTTTGTTCAAAGTGTATTTTAGGGTTAATTTCAGGAATTCTCTGTATTTTGAGGCTTATGGTCATTTCGGAGGAATTACGGATGAAAGTAGAAGAAAAGAGCAAAATTCATCAATGGACACGCCCATGGACATGGGCGTGTCAATGGACGTGCCCTTGATGCTGCATACAGAAGCATTGACATGCTTAGTGACATGGGCGTGTCACCAAGCGTGCCTTTTGCAATGTTTCACAGTAGCTGTGACACGCCTAGTCACATGGGCGTTTCACTGGACGTGCCTTATGTTCAAAATCTTAGTGGCAATGACATGCCCAGTGACATGGGCGTGTCAATAGGCGTGTCAGACGAAATTATCTGCACTATAAAAGCTGCGCTGAAGCACGAATTAAGGATCCGAATTTCATATTTTATAACCTAGAGCCGACTTCTAAAGCAAAGAGGAGAGTTTTGGATCTGAGATTGAGGGTGAAGACACACTCTAAACAAGATCTAAACCAAGAATCAAGGATTGAAGTGAAGAAATACAAATTATTCTCCATGGATTGTTTGGTTTCTTTTATTCATTTCTCTTGTTCTGTTTTTCTAGTTTTGAATATGAACTAATTCATTCTCTATCTAGATATTGATGAACCCTAGTTTTTTTTATAAGGATTGAATAATTATATTTAGTTGAATCTTTTGATTGAGTTGTTTTATTCTTATGATGCTTAATGATCTATTTCCATTTGATAATAGCATGCTTATTGATTGGTTGCAATTTTCATATTATTGACTTGAGAAAGCTTGATATGAATTGAATACTCATAAGGGTTGAGGATTGATTGGAGTACTAGAGATAGACTTACAAGATCCTTTGGTTTATAGTTCCTTATTTTTAACGTAAGATCTAATTAATTGTGTTTGAGAAGAGATTCCGGCACTCTACTTAGTGATTAGGGATTAATTCACTCGAGAGAGGTTTTAGTCTAAGTTAGAGGAATGCTAACTCAACTCTATTAAATGATTTAACTGAATTGATGTTCATAAATATCATTGAGGCTAGGGGGATTCAATATCTGGATAGTTTTATTACTATCAATCCTTTTTGCACAACATTTAAATTCCCTTTACTTTCAGTCATTAAATTAATTGTTTTTAATTGCACCACATCACAAACCCATTGATTTGCTAAACAATGGTTAAGATTTGCACTAGTACTTGACCTTGTCCTTAGTGGAACGATAACTCACTCACTACTTTATTACTTGGTCGACCCGTGCACTTGCTGTATTGCTATAGCGTAGCTTGCGTGCACCACCTAATCCTTGAAGCCTAGTTGAGATGATGATAAATGTGATAATTGAACCAAAACATTAACTCTGAAAGTTGAATGACATATTAGTTTCTTTTGGGCCCATGCTTGTCTTTGTTTAAATGTGAATCAAGAATGGTGAAACAAATGAATATTAAAATTTAATGTAAGGTTTTGAAATATGATATCCTTATGTATTGTTTATAATATTTGAATATATGACACTGGCATTACATTACAAAATTTCTTATTATGGTTTGTACCACTAAGCCATTGGCTTAGAGCGATTGTGGTTCATCGCGCAGGTGACAGAGTAGATCCAGTTGCACTGGAGAGTTTAGCTAGACCGAGTCGAGTCTAAGCTTTTGAAGCGTTAATAGTGGACTTCAAGATCAGAGACGAACTGCCAAACATGTATAAACTTTATATTTTGTAAATATTGATTTTGATGTATATATATATATATGTCAATACCGCTACATTTTCCGCAGCTTGATAAAAAAATGTTTTATCTACTATGCTTTATAATATATCTTAAATGTTTTAAGTTTTCTCATATTATTGTTAAAAGGAAAGATTGGTTTGGTTAATATAAACCGTGACACTCCTATATCCGATATACGTATATAACAAATGTGGTTGTATGTAGTGTGCGTATATGGGGTATAGGGGTGTTACATCTGTTTTGGTATCAGAGCCTAGGTTTGAGATTCTCAACCTAGGTGAATTGTACGAAAAATAAAATTTTGATTTTAAAATCTGATTTTTAAATAAGACACATGCTTTGGCACTGGCAAGTCTCTGATCTTTGATGAGGTATTTTCTGCTGTATTTGCAGATATAGGTAGTGATGACGTCTCAGTCACATCAGTCTATAGAAGATAGTGCTGAGAGTGTAGCTCCTGAAGAGGGTAGAGATGGAGCTAGGGCTGAGAGAGCTGGAGAGGCACCTGCTCCTGTGCAAGAGAGATCAGCTACTGATGAGGTTCTGCCAGTTTGGTTACGACATGTGGTAGAATTATTGAGGCAATCTCCAGTCCAGCCACCACCGCCACCACAGCCGCAAGTGCTAGTGAGACATTATGATAAATTGAGAAAGTATGGGGCTAAGGATTTCTTTGGCACTACAGATCCTACAGTAGCTGAGCAGTAGTTGGATAGAGTGCAGAGGGTATTTATTCAGCTGTAGGCTACTTCTAAAGAGAAGTTTGATTATGCTAGATCACTTCTGCAGAAAGATGCTTATGATTGGTGGAAGACAGTTCCGCATGCCATGGATGATCCACCAACTTTGTCTTATAGTGATTTTCTGCGGGAGGTTGAGCAGAAATATACTCCGAGGGAGTATAAGGGTGTCAAGAAGATGGAATTTTTGAATCTGAGACAAGATAACCGGACAGTGACAGAGTATGAGATTAAGTATATCCGGTTGAGTCATTATGCAGGTGGAATTATTTCAGATGAGATTGATCAATGTAGGAGATTTGAGGAGGGATTGAGACCCTCTATTATGTGTATTGTTACTGGTTCTCGGTACCAAGACTTTTCTCAGTTGGTTGTAGCAGCTAGAAGTGTTGAGAGAGCACAGGGTATTGCAGCAGCTGCTACCTAGGAGGAGACTAGAGTTAGGAGATCCCAGTATGAGGTAGGGTCTTCATCTATGAAGAGAGGCCGAGGAAGTTTTATTCCGAGAGTCAGTAGGAGCCAGAGGCAGTCAGGTAGGTCAGTTCAGTATTAGAGGCAGAGACCGAGACATACAGTTTCTATAGCAAGTGCTCCAACTCCAATGGTTCAGAGATCCATTCCACCTACATGTGTTCATTGTGGTAGGGTACATGGGGTGCTTGTTGGAAGATGGGTGGATCAGGAGTATGCTTTAGATGTGGGTCACCAGCTCATTTTATCAAAGATTGCCCTAAGTTACAGAAAGATAGATAGACCGATACTGCAGCTTCTCGACCTAGTGTTAGTAGAGGAAGTCGATGGGGCAGAGGTTTCAGTAGAGGTGGTCGACCTGGATCAGTTAGAGAGGAGGCTCTACATCCAGAGGTAGTAGGCCAGATGAGGCCGGACCATCTCAGTAAGTATATGTGATGCAGAGGTAGCCGGATGCTTCAACAGTCATTGCGGGTACATTTTCTTTATTTGACATTTCTGTTTTTGCTTTGATTGATCCAGGATCTACTCATTCATACATAAGTACATCTATCTTGCCTGTGACTGAATTGCATTCTGAGTCCCTAGGATTTGATCTGTTGGTGACACATCCTTTAGGGCATAGTGTGGTAGTTAGCAAGGTGCACCGAGATAGTTTAGTTGCGGTGCAAGATGAAGAGTTTCTTGGTGATTTGATTGAAATGCATTTTAAGGAGTATGATCTGATTTTAGGCATGGATTGGTTGTCTAAGCATGGAGCTATGGTAGACTGTCAAAACAAGTATGTTACCTTGAGAACCAGTGATGGTAGGAGTGTGATGGTATCTAGTGAGCAGAGACAACTTGCATCCATGTTTGTTTCAACTGTTGCAGCTAGGAAGTTGATTCAAAAAGGATGTGATGCTTATCTTGCTCATGTTGTGGATACTAGTGTAGTGGGTTCTCAGCTTGATAGTATACCCACAGTTGCTGAATTTCAAGATGTGTTTTCTAAGGAGTTACCAGGGTTACCTCCTGAGAGAGAGGTTGAGTTTGGTATTGATTTGTTTCCTGGTACCACTCCCATCTCTATTACTCCCTATCAAATGGCACTTGCTGAGTTGAGAGAGTTGAAGGTGCAGTTGCAGGAGTTGTTTGATAAAGGGTTTGTTTGCTCTAGTGTGTCTCCGTGGGGAGCGTCTATTTTTTTTGTAAAGAAGAAGGATGGTATGTTGAGATTGTGTATTAATTATAGGCAGTTGAATAAAATGACTATCAAGAATAAGTATCCTTTGCCTAGAATAGATGATCTCTTTGATCAATTGAAGGGAGCAGCAATTTTCTCTAAGATTGATTTGAGATCAGGGTACCATCAGTTGAGAGTCAGAGAGGAAGATGTACCTAAGATAGCTTTCCACATAAGGTATGGGCATTACGAGTTTTTGGTGATGCCTTTTGGATTGACGAATGCACCAGCAACTTTCATGGATTTGATGAATAGGTTGTTTAGACCCTATCTAGATCAGTTTGTGGTGGTCTCTATTGATGATATTTTGGTGTATTCGCATAATAAGGAGGATCATGATAAGCATTTGCGGATTGTGTTGCAGACTTTGAGAGAGAAGCAATTGTATGCTAAGCTGTCTAAATGTGAGTTTTGGCTTGATCAAGTGACTTTTCTCAGTCATGTAGTTTCAGCAGATGGTATACGAGTTGATCCAAGTAAAGTTGAGGCCATTTTGAATTGGAGTCCACCAAAGTCTGTGACTGAAGTTATAAGTTTTCTGGGTTTGGCAGGCTATTATCGACGATTTGTGAAAGGTTTTTCTTTGATAGCTACTCCACTCACTAGATTACTTCGGAAAGGAGTTAAATTTGTGTGGACAAATCTGTGTCAAGCTAGTTTTGAGCAGTTGAAAGAGATGTTGACTCAAGCTCTTGTTCTTACCTTACCTGTGGAAGATATACCATATGTGATTTACAGTGATGCTTCACATAATGGTTTAGGTTGTGTTTTGATGCAAGAGGGTAGAGTCATAGCTTATGCTTCTCGGCAATTGAAGACGCATGAGCTTAATTATCCGACGCATGATTTGGAGTTGGCAGCTATAGTGTTTGCTTTGAAGATTTGGCGACATTATCTTTATGGGGAGAAGTGTTTCATTTATACATATCACAAGAGTTTGAAATACTTGGGTGTTCAGAGAGAGCTAAATCTTCGACAGAGACGGTGGTTAGAGTTGATCAAAGACTACGACTGTTTGATTGATTATCATCCTAGTAAGGCAAATGTTGTTGCTGATGCCTTGAGTCAAAAGTCTTTGGCAGGTTTGACTACTTATTCGCTCTCGTTGCTTGTTGAGTTGAGAGCGCTACATGCTAGTTTTGGGCCTTGTAATGATGGAGCTTTGTTAGATCAGTTGCAATTGAGACCGGTGTTGTTGGATCAGATTAAAGAGGCTCAATTGGTTGATGAGAAAATTCAGAAAGTTGTGTTAGATTGCCAAAAAGGAGAGAGCCGAGATTTTCTTATGAGAGATGATGGCGACCTTTGGTACAAAGATAGATTGTGTGTTCCTGATGATGCAAGATTGAGAAAGATAATTTTGGAGGAAGCACATCGGTCAGTTTTTGCTATGCACCTTGGAAGTATCAAGATGTATCATGGTTTGAAGCAACATTATTGGCAGTCAGGTATAAAGAGGGATATAGTGGAGTTTGTATCCAAATGTCTCACTTGTCAGAGAGTGAAGGCCGAGCACCAAGTTCCAATAGGGTTGCTCCAACCTTTATTAGTGCCAGAGTGGAAATGGGAACGAGTGACGATGGATTTTGTGATTGGTTTGCCTTTGACTCAGAAGAAGCATGATGCCATCTGGGTGATTGCTGATCGATTGATGAAGATAGCTCATTTTCTTCCAGTTAGAATGGACTATTCTCTGGAGAAGTTGGCTGAGCTGTATATCGATGAGATAGTGAAGTTGCACGGAGTCCCAATTTCATTAGTGTCTAATCGAGATCGCCGGTTCACTTCAAGGTTTTGGAAGAGTTTGCATGCTGCTTTGGGGTCTCGATTGCACTTTAGCATTGCTTTTCATCCGCAGACAGATGGGCAGTCAAAGAGAGTGATACAAATTTTAGAGGATATGTTGAGAAGGTGTGTCATTGATTTCTCTGGGAGTTGGGACAGATTCTTGCCATTGATGGAATTTGCTTACAACAATAGTCATCAATCTAGTATTGGAATGGCACCATTTGAGGCATTGTATGGTAGAAGATGCAAAACGCCTTTACTTTGGAATGAGGTTGGAGAAGGCAAATTGGTTGGTCCTGATTTGATTAAAGAAACAGAAGAGAAAGTGAAGATAATTCGGGATCGGTTGAAAATAGCTTCAGATCCACAAAAATCCTATTTAGATTTGAAGAGGAGAGACATAGAATTTGATGTTGGAGATAAAGTATTCTTAAAAGTGTCTCCTTGGAAGAGAATTTTGAGATTTGGCCAAAAAGGTAAGCTAAGTCCTCGTTTTATTGGACCTTATGAGGTATTAGAGAGAGTTGGACCAGTTGCTTATTGACTTGCTTTGGTGCCTGAATTGGATAGAATTCATAATGTCTTCCATGTCTCTATGTTGCGGAGGTATAGATCAGACCCATCCCATATCTTGTCAGTTGAATCTATTGAGGTGAGTTCGGAGCTGACTTTTGAAGAAAAACCAGTGGTTATTTTGGCACATTAAGTGAAATAGTTGAGAAATAAGAAATTGCCACTTGTGAAGGTTCTTTGGAAGAATCATACGAAGGAAGAGGCAACTTGGGAGAGTGAGCAGGTGATGCGAGATCAGTATCCTCAATTGTTTCAGACATGAAATTAGGTAATTTCAAGGACGAAATTTATTTTTAGAGGGGGAGAATTGTAATATCCCAAACTATACCCTAAAATTTTTGGAATACTTATTGTTGTTTTTGTATTAAATGATATAAAGTATATATGTTTAAGTGAGAAGATAAGAAAGGAAAGAGGAGTGTGTATATGTTGTATATATGGAGATATATACAACATATACAAGTCAACATTTAATTAAGGTCAAAAGGAGATTTATTAATTATTTTTAAAATGGAAATTGAGTTAAGTGGAAGTGGATATTTATGAATATTATATTATTAAAATTGCTTGTTTGAGATTTAAAGAGAAGATCGGGTGGTTAAGAGTGGTTAGCAAGTTGACTTTGCTCTTCTTTCTTCATCTTCTTCTTCTTCTTTCTTTGTTGGCTGGCTATGAAAAAGAGATTTTGCTCATCCAAACACAAGATTGAAGGGTGTTTCAAGTGATCAAGTTGGAAATCTAAGGGTTTTCATCACTTTTGGTAAGTTCTCCACTTGATTCTTTGATTTTCTTTTGAGTTTGTGAATTGAGGTTGTTGATTGGTTGTTGTTGATATGTGTATGTTTGATTGTGGTGTGTTTGGGACTGTTTGGTCTAATTGATTTTGATTTTGGGATTGGTTTGAAGGAAAGATTAAGTTTGGTGTTGGAAAGCAAGTGTTGTGTTTTCGGTATGTGATGAGTTGTGATGTTGATTGTGATTTGTATTTTGATGTATGTATTTAGTTGTTTTGGTGTTTTTGCAAGTTTATTATGGTTTATTGATGTGTTTGGGAAAGTTTGTTTGGAGTGAAATATGGTGAAAGTAAGAGGTTTGTTGGATGTGGTGTTGTTGGTGTCAAAATAAGGATTTTTGGCCTGACATGCCCATGAACAAGGCCAAGTCTTTGGGCATGTTAATGATTCTATTTTCTGGACGGGTGACATGACAAGTGACACGCCCATGCCACTGAGCGTGTCACAGCTTCTATGTTGAGTAGTATTGACACGTCCAGTGACACGCCCATGTCACTAAGCGTGTCATAGCTACTGTGTTGAGGGAGGATTGACACGTGCAGTGACACGCCCATGTCACTGAGCATGTCATAGCTTCTGTGTTGTGAGTTTAGGGCACGGTCAGGAACACGCCCGTGTTGTTGAGCGTGTCAAGTGTAGAGTTTGCCCTAATTGGTTCTTATCCATATTATCTCATGTGCATCTCTAAGTAAGTGTGTATCATCCCTTTTGGATTAGGTTTTGAAGAGATTGAGTTGCCCTAATCCAAGTATTGAATGATTCTTGGAAGAGGAGTTTGGTGTTGTGTGAGTTGCTCTTGAGGTAAGTACAAACCTACATGGTTGCATACATTTACATAACTTTGGGACTTAACACATTTGGTTGTAAATGTGTTAAGTAATCTATTACATTGTTGATACATTTGATTAATGTTATGATTTGCATAATGTGAAAGATATGATGATCATTCAAAATGTATGTCCAATGCAATTGGTTATGTATACTCTAATGATGAGATGTGAAGCCATTGTTGTTGGCTATAATGATGCAAATGAAATAATTGGGGCATGGTTGCCTAGATGATTATGAGGAAATGAGAATGGAATTGATAATGAAATAATAAAAAGAATTGTGTGCCTAATATGTTATTCAATTTTTAGAGTTTGTTGTTGGTGGCATGCCTAATAGTAACAATCCCTTGAAGATGAGTTGGGCTTGGTCCTTGAAGCCAAGTTGGGTTGAAGTTTAGCATGCTTAACTCCCCTTGAAGCTTGGTTGGGCCTAGTCCTTGAAGCCTAGTTGGGATGTTACAAACCCTTGAAGCTGGGTTGGGTTTGGTCCTTGAAGCCAAGTTGGGTTGATGCTTAGCATGCTTCGCTCCCCTTGAAGCTTGGTTGGGCCTAATCCTTGAAGCCTAGTTGGGATGATGATAAATGTGATAATTGAACCGAAACATTAACTCTGAAAGTTGAATGACATATTATTTTATTTTGGGCCCATGCTTGTCTTTGTTTAAATGTGATTCAAGAATGGTGAAACAAATGAATATTAAAATTTAATGTAAGGTTTTGAAATATGATATCCTTATGTATTGTTTATAATATTTGAATGTATGACACTGGCATTACATTAAAGCATTTTGTTATTGTGGTTTGTACTACTAAGTTGTTGGCTTAGCGCGATTGTGGTTCATCGTGCAGGTGACAGAGTAGATCCGGTTGTACCGGAGAGTTCAGCTAGACCTAGTCGAGTTTGGGCTTGTGAAGTGTTGATAGTGGACTTCAAGATCAGAGATGAACTGCCAAACATGTATAAACTTTATGTTTTGTAAATATTTATTTTGATGTATATATATGTCAATACCGCTACATTTTCCGCTGCTTGATAAATAAATGTTTTATCTACTATGTTTTATAATATATCTTAAATGTTTTAAGTTTTCTCATATTATTGTTAAAAGGAAAGGTTGGTTTAGTTAATATAAACCGTGACACTCCTGTATCCGATATACGTATATAACAGATGTGGTTGTATGTAGTGTGCGTATATGGGGTATAGGGGTGATACATATATAGTCTAGCCAGACTTCCAAATAGTCTGGTCAGACTTTATCTGGTACTCTGAGAAGTTAGGAGTACTTTTGATTGTGAAACTTTCTACATGTTATCAAAATCTCAATCAAGGGTACAGTTGAACTATTGCTTGATCTAAACAAACTTTGTGTGGTTTGATGAGAATTTGAGAGTACTCCTCTCTGAGAATTTCTGTGTAAATTTTGTTTGAAATCTTACCATAAGCCCGGTCGGGCTTCTTCATGGTTCGTTTAGATTTTTTTATTTCCTCTAAAAATTAACTTTCTGTAAAAAGTAACTTGATACAAACATTAGTTCTATTCATTTTGATTGCCTAAGATCAAAATAGGTTTAATTAAACTAAAGGTTTTGGCTAACAAAGCTTCATTGCGAGATTAAAGATCCAATGGTAGCCGTAACACCTCTATATTATACTCCCTCACCTCCATAACAACACCTCAAATAAACACAACTATCATGGTAATCTCAATACTTATCTTAGACATTACTTTGATGGAATCAACTACTTAATGTGGCAGTGCAAGATATATATGTTTCTTGATAGTGAATGCATTAAGCTATGCAAATATCTCACAACTGAGTAAAAAACCCCCCACTAAAGAAGTAGAAGGAGTTGAAGTGCCAATTCCTAGAGCACAATACATCAAAGCACAAGAAAATGGTCTTTACAAGAACAATCACGCTTGCTCCATCTTAATCAACTCCATGTGAAGAGAAGAAGTGGTTAGAGTTCTACATAATACAAGTGCATATGGCATTTGAAAACACTTGAGAACTATCATGAGGGCACCACCCAAGTGAAGTCCAAAAATATCTTAATGTTAGTGCATGAGTATGAACTCTTCAAGATGAAGTCGAGTGAGAATGTCGCTGATATGACTAATCAGTTGCTTGCTGTACTGACTGACTTTAAGAAATATAGGAAAAAAATACTTTCAAGAGAATGTGAGCAACATGATTTTAAAAGCTCTTCCTAAAAAGAACTTTGAGTCTAAGGTTTCATCAATAGAAGAAGCTCATGACCTTAGCATGCTTAGAACTAATAAGCTTCTTGGGAAGCTTCTCACTTATGAGATGACTTTGGAGAAAGAAGAAGATAAAGGTGAAAAATAGAAGAAGAAGGATATTTCCCTAAAAGCCATAAAAGAGCATAGAACTAATGAAATTTTACTAAGAAAAATGTTCAAAGCTAAAAAATGTTTTATTAATTTCAAAAATTCAACTTTGGAGCTAAAAACCTGCAATGAGTACTTAAAGAACTCATTGGATGAGATTTTCAAGATTTCTTATAGCTTGGAAAAAATTTTAAAAGAAATTTCAATTTTGAGAAAAAAATGATGGGTTAAAAAACTTAATTTCAAACTTTCATAAGGGCAAAGAGGCCTTAGACACTTTAATTAGTGCTTAAAATTTACCTAGCTCCAAATATGGTTTAGGCTATGATAGCTCATCCATATCCACTTCTAAGGCACCCAAATTTTTTAAAGCTTCTATATGTCAAACTTCGATTGTTGAGGTTGGGAAGAGCACAATTGCACACTCAAATTCTAAAGGCTCTAAAAAGGCCACATAAGGTTTACAAAGCTCTCGAGCTAAGCCTCAAGAGCTAATAATGCATTTTTATACACAAAGAAAGTACAAAGGAACAAGCATGCAAAAAATAACTCACATTCATAATATACATGTGCATGCCACCACACTCTACATCATCTTTCAAAGTTCACTATAAAAAGGATGCAATGTAAGGACCCCACCTGCACGGTCTTACGACAGCTGGTCTATTGGGCCTTTTCTCCCGTAGGTAGACCATAGTCCCAGCTCTCAACCTGGTAGGCCACCACAGTACAGAACTATCCTCGCGGGCCCTCCAGCAAGATTTATTTATTTGTCTCCCTAAGGAGTCGCCTCCCCAGATTGAACACCTGACCTCTCCCTTAAGAGAGCCAACGTGAGACATCCAGTACCATTTCTACCCCCAATAGACCAGCTGTTGTAAGACCATGCAGGTGGGGTCGTTACAGTTAAAAAAGGCGCCTTTTTAACTGTAACGACCCCAAATCACTTTCACTTTCTCCTCTGTTTCCTTAATCAAATCGAGACCAACCAGTTTACCTTCTCCAACTTCATCCCAACACAAAGGTGTCCTGCATCTCCTGCCATATAAAGCCTCATAAGGAGTCATCCCAATACTCGACTGATGACTGATGTTATAAGCAAACTCAATTAATGGCAAAAATCAGTCCCAATTCTCGGTAAAATCAATTATACAGCTCCTCAACATATCCTCCAGAATATGTATCACTCTCTCTGACTGTCCATCTATCTGAGGATGGAAAGCAGTACTAAAATGCAATCGAGAACCTAAAGCATCATGCTAACTCTTCTAAAACCTCAAAGTAAACCAGGGATCTCGACCTGACACCAAAGAAACTGGAAGAGAATAATCCATCTGATCATGCAAACTCCATGCAACCTGACTATCTCATTGATATACAGCTCAGCCAACCTCTCAAGAGAATAATCCATCCGAACTGGAAGAAAATGAGCTATCTTCATCATCCAATCAACTATCACCCAGATTGCATCATGCTTCTTCTAGGTCAAAGGCAGTCCAATCACAAAATCCATTATCACTCGCTCCCATTTCCACTCTGGCATTGATAAAGGTTGGAGCAACCGTGAAGGAACTTGGTGCTCAGCCTTCACTTTCTGGCAAGTGAGACATCTGGATACAAACTCTGCTATGTCCCTCTTCATTCTTGACTACTAATAATGTCGCTTCAAGTCCTGATACATCTTGGTACTCCTAGGGTGCATAGCAAAAAGTGACTGATGTGCTTCCTCTAATATCATTCTTTTCAATTCTGCATCATCAAGAATACACAATCTATCTCTGTACCATAGACTGCCATCATCCCTCACATAAAATTCTCGACTCTCCCCCTTCTGACAAACTAACATAATTTTCTGAATTCTCTTATCTGCCAACTGAGCCTCCCTAATATGATCCAACAAGACTGGCCTCAGCTGCAACTGAGCCATCAAAGCACCATTATCAGAAGATTCAAATCTAGTGTGCAAAGCTCTCAACTCAACAAGCAATGAGAGTGAATAAGCAGTCAAACCTGCCAAAGATTTTCGACTCAAGGCATTAGCAACAACATTTGCCTTACTAGGATGATAATCAATCAAACAGTCGTAGTCTTTAATCAATGCTAACCACCATCTTTGTCGAAGATTCAGCTCTCTCTGAACACCTAGGTATTTCAAACTCTTGTTATTCGTATAAATGAAACACTTCTCCCCATAAAGATAATGTTGCCAAATCTTCAAGGCAAAAACTATTGCTGCTAATTTCAAATCATGTGTCGGATAATTCAGCTCATGCGGTTTCAACTGTCGAGAGGCATAAGCTATGACTCTACCCTCCTACATCAAAACACAACCTAAACCATTGTGTGAAGCATCACTATATATCACATATGGTTTACCTTCCACAGGCAGGGTAAGGAAGGGAGCTTGAGTCAACATCTCCCTCAGCTGCTCAAAACTCGCCTGGCACTGATCCGTCCACACAAATTTAACTCCTTTTCAAAGTAATCTGGTGAGTGGTGTAGCTATTATAGAAAAACCCTTCACAAATCGACGATAATAGCCTGCCAATCCTAGAAAACTTCTAACCTCTGTCAAAGTCTTTGGTGGACTTCAATTCAAGATAGCATCAACTTTACTCGGATCAACTCTAATACCCTCTGTTAAAACCACATGACCAAGAAAAGCTACCTGATCGAGCCAGAACTCACACTTAGATAGCTTAGCATACAACTGCTTCTCCCTCAAAGTCTGCAATACGATTCGCAAATGCCTATCATGATCCTCCTCATTAAGCGAATACACCAAGATGTCATCAATGAAGACTACCACAAACTGATCCAAAAATGGTCCGAATACCCTGTTCATCAAATCCATAAAAGCTACTAGTGCATTCGTCAATCCAAAGGGCATCACCAGAAACTCATAATGCCCATACCTCGTACGAAAAGCTGTCTTGGGTACATCCACATCTCTGACTCTCAACTGATGGTACCTTGATCTCATATCAGTCTTAGAGAATATTGCTGCTCCCTTCAACTGATCAAAGAGATCATCTATCCGAGACAAAGGATTCTTGTTCTTGATGGTCACCTTATTCAACTGCCTATAATCAATACACAATCTCATGGTACCATCCTTCTTCTTCACAAACAACACAGGTGCTCCCCATGGGGACATACTAGGGCTGATAAATCCTTTATCCAATAACTCCTGCAATTGCACCTTCAACTCTCTCAACTAAGCAAGTGCCATCCGATAAGGGGTAATAGAGATAGGAGTGGTATCGGGCAACAAATCGATACCAAAATTCACTTCTCTCTCAGGAGGTACCCATGGCAACTCATCAGGAAAAACATCTGGAAACTCGCCAATGGTGGGTATACTTTCAAGTAGGGATCCCACTACTTTAGTATCTACAACATGAGTAAGATAAGCCTCAAATCCCTTTCTAATCATCCTCCCAGTTGAAACAGCTGAAACAAACATAGATGAAAGATACCTTTGCTCACTAGATACCATGACATCCCTACCATCACTTGTTCTCAAAGTAACGCATTTCTTCTGACAGTCTACCACAGCCCCATGCTTGGATAACCAATCCATGCCCAAAGTCAGATCATATTCCCTAAATGGCATCTCAACCAGGTCACCGAGAAACTCCTCATCCTGAACAATAACTGGACTATCTCAGTGCACCCTGCTCACCACAATACTATGCGCTAAAGGATTTGTCACCAAGACATCAAATCCTAGGGACTCAGAATGTAATTCATTAACTGGCAAGATGGATGCACTTATGTATGAATGCATAGATCCAGGATCTAATAGAGCAAGAACTAAAATACCAAATAAAGAAAATGTACCCGCAATGACGGCTGAAGCATCCGGCTGCCTCTGCATCATATAAACCCACTGAGATGGCCCAGCCTCATCTAGCCTACTGCCTCCAGATGTAGAGCCTCCTCTCTGACTAAACCTAGGTCAACCACCTCTACTAAAACCTCTACCACAATGACCCCCTCTGACACTGGGTCGAGAAGCTGCAATATCTGCCTGCCTAACCTCTAGTGGCTCAGGACAATCTCAGATAAAATGGTCTGATGACCCACATCTAAAACACACTCTTGAAGCACCTCTCCACCAGCTGACACCCCCGTGTACTCTACCACAATGAATGCAAGTAGGTGGAGTAGGTCTCTGAGCCACTAGGGTCGGAGCACTAGTCACTGAAACTGCAGGTCTCTGTCTCTGCTGCTGTATTGACCTGCCAAACTGCCCCTGACTCCTAATAAAGCTCTGAAAATGTCCCCCTCAGTCTCTATTCACTGATGAAGACACTGCCTCACTCTGGGGTCTCCTAACTCTGGTCTCCTAAACCCTGGAAGCTACTGCAAGACTCTGTGCCCTTTCAACACTCCTGGCAGCTGCAACTAACTAGGAGAAATCCTGATATCGAGAGCCTACGATGATGCACATGATAAAGGGTCTCAGTCCCTCCTCAAACCTCCTACACCTGTCAAACTCGTCAGAAATGATCCTACCAGCATAGTGACTCAATCGGATAAACTCGATCTCATACTCTGTCACTGTCTTGGTATCTGTCTCAGACTCAGGAACTCCATATTCTTTGCATCTTTATACTCTCTTGGAGTATACTTCTACTCAAATTCCCGCAGGAAATCATCATAGGTCAGGACTGGTGGATCATCCAGATCATGTGGAACCGTCTTCCACCAATCATATGCATCTCTCTGCAGAAGAGATCTAGCATAATCAAACTTCTCTTCTGGACTAGCCTATAATTAATAAATATCCTCTGAACCCAGTCTAGCCACTACTCTACTACAGTAGGATCTGTAGTACCAACAAAGTCCTCAACCCCATACTTTCTCAATTTATCATACTGCCTCACCGGCAACTGTGGCTACGGCTGTGGCGGCTGCGAAACTGGAGCCTGCCTCAATAACTCTACCATATGCCATACCCAGCCATGCGGAATCTCATCAGCTGCTGGTCTCACAGGTACAAAAACAGACACCTCACTAGCAGATAAAACTCTAGTTCCATCTCTACCCTCATCTGGAGCCACACTCTCTGCACTACCCTCAGCAGCCTGATGCGGCCGAGACGCCATAATTGCCTATATCTGCAAAGAAAGCATAAAATATTATATTAGATATCAGAAACTGCCAGTGCCAATGCATGTATTACAATTAAAAACTATTTTCAAATCCCCCATTTTCTCTCTCTATCATCCCACCTAGGACAAGAACCTCAAACCTAGGCCCTGATACCAAAACAAATGTAACACCCTTATACCCTATATACGTACAATACATATTTTCAGCATATGTAAAATATGCATATACAGTACAAAAATGTCACATACCAGTTTAGTAAAAAATTTTCACATTTCCAATTTAAAATTTCAAATTCTAAATATATAAAAATTAAATAGAATATAAATATTCTTTACTTGTTATAAGAACCCAAAATAAATAATATATATAAAAAATCTCTGGAAAAAATTCGCCAGAGTTTTGTTTGTAATTTGGATATCCCAAAATTTAGCAATTACTCAACCTGCAAAAAGAAAATACTCTCAAATAATTTCCAATCACCATCTCAACCATACTTCTCAATTTCACCAAGTTTCTCAAACATTTGTATATATAGATATATATATATATAATTTAAAACACACTTACTCTCCCATTTCAAATATATTGACCCAAAGATTCTTTATAATATACAATATGTAAAATCCAAAACATAATATATTATGCATAAAACTCAAAATGTACAATAGCATAAAAATATATACATGCTGTCGGCAGTGTTTCTGATCCTGATAGCAACTCAATAAGCTCAACTACAAATCTAGACCCAATCTGGTGTAGAAGAATTCTATAGCTCAGCTGGGTCTACCCTGTCACCTGCACGATGGAAATAATCACGCTAAGCCGAAGCCTAGTGGTATAAACTTTGATAATAATAATAAAACTCAATGCAATGCCAATGCAGAATGTATATAGATGTCACATCATTCCACTTTCTTATATTTTTTAAATATTTCATAATTCATAATTCACATTAAAACAAAGACAAGCATGGGCCAAAAAAGGATCTAATATGCTATTCAAATTTCAGAGTTACTGCTTTGGTCTACAATGACACCATGTATCTAGCCCCGTAGGCAATATATATGTCCATGGATAATGTAATAGCCCCAGTCTCTTGGACCTCAACCCGGCTAGACTATTAGGCCCCAGTATCTTGGTCCTCAACCCGACTAGACTGATATAGTTTTTAAGGCTTACAACCCAGTCCTTTCACCCGAAAAACATCATATTTATCAGCTTGTCTGGCTTACGACCCAGTCTTTTCATCATCCCAACGTATAGCCCGTAGGCAATCATAGGCATGCCGCCAAACCCAGAACTCTGAAAATTGAATAACAAACTAGGCACACAATTTATTCATATTTGTCATTATCAATCTCTTTCTCATTTTTACATATTCAATCTAGGCACATTGCCTTATTTTCACAATTTTTTCTCACTTCTCTCACTTTTCACATCTTTCTCATTTTTCTCACTTTTCTCACTTTTCTCATTTTTATCAATATTAATTCATTTCATTATTACACATATCTCATTTTTGCATTCACAGCACATTACCCAATTACTTTGGGTACTTTCACATAATATGCATATTTCACATGTTAGACAAATTAGCCATTATCAATGGCTTTTCACAATGCATTTAACACATATATGACATTACAAATGTCATAGCACATTATTCATAAACAATCAATGAACCAAGTAACTTAACACATTTTTCAATAAAAATGTGTTAAGTCCAAATGTTATGCAAATATAGACATTATATTCAAAGTTTGTACATACCTCCGCTAACAACCCAAATCAAGCTAAAAAAAAACCTTCAATCCAATCTTTCCAACTTGCCATTCACTACTTGGATGAAGCAAATCAACCTCCCTCAAAGCCTAAACAAAATGTGATCACAAATAATCATTTAGTATCACATTTAATGGCATTTCCAACATTGAACCATAATTACACATCACTCCTACAAATTTCCAAAAATTTAGCCTTTCCTTACTTCAACATTGGAATTCCATTCTACTACAATTAAATTAGTGTTTTAAGTTTATTTATATGATTAAAAACATATTTTAATACATTTAATTTATTTACATAATAAAATACACTCTTATACATAAAATCTCAAAAATGGCATAACCTTCCCCCATTGAAGGTTTTCCATTCCAACACAATCCATTACTCATTCCAAGCTTATATTCATCACTTTTAACACTAAACAACATGTTTAAACAAATAAAATCACACAATTCAACCACTTTGGAAAATCACTTTTCCAAAACCCTAAATCTCCACTTCCATTCTCAAACTCCAACCCAACACCACCAAATCCAATATTTGACTTTAAAATACTTGTTTATGAATTAAAACAACTCATTTAGAACCAATTTGCACAATCAAAGTTCATGTTTTCAAAACCCCAAAATCCATAACCCTAAATTCTCTCTCTTCACCATTCTTTAACCAAACTCCATCATCTCTTCAATCTAACCTTAGAATCATTGTTAACTACCAAAAATAAAATCATACACACCAATTCCAACAATTATAACATGCTACATAAAAATTCAAATTCTCACATAATTCAAAATTCCAAAAAAATCAAAGAAAAGAGATGGAAACTTACTAATTTTGGTGGAAATCACTAAAAATCCACTTGAAACTTGTTAATTTCTTCAATTTATGGAGTATGGAAGAAGAAAAATCCTTGGTCTTCAAGCTTCCATGGAAGACATGTAACACCCCAATACTCCATATAAATACTATACATATACCTAGTATACATACAATAAGTATATAAAGTAGAAGGATGCCACTTTTCTTTTTACCTTTCAATACCTGTAACAAAATTCAAACCATAATAGGTCAATTTAAAGAACACTTACAAATTATTGTCTTTATCAAAACTTCATTTATACATATAATATAACATACTTAAAGTGGATACATGTATGCATTACCCTCTAGTTGGTCTCGACAAAATCTTACTCTTCTCGTGGCATACCAAAAGACTTCATATCTTCCACCAAGCTACCTGCGCGATAATACATCCGCGCTAAGCTCGAAAGCTTAGTAGTACAAATATAAAATACAAACATATATCATGGAAACACTAACATATAAAGATATCTCAATTCCATATACTTTTAGTTCTTATTAAGTTTATCCCTATTTATTTGCACCTTTCATATCTTTCAACTAATCTCATATCTTATACACATATAAACATAACATTTCTACCAAGTCCAACCCATCACTAATATTCGCAATCAACATCTCAATACACACATTATACATCATACTAATCATAAGTCACATTTCCAATTAAGACAATCATTGTCATCAACCACAATTCATCAATTGAATTCACAATCAATGCTAATACACACATTATACATCATACCAATCATAACATTTCTTTATTCACAATTCAACATTGATGATTCATCACTAGTGCTCATAATCAATATTTCAATGCACATATTACATATCATCAATCACATGTCCAATGAAGTATACCAAAGATTTCATTATCCACTTCTTTCAACATTTGTATATCACATTGACAACAAAGACAGGCTCGGGCCCAACAGACACCACTATGTTATTCAGAGTTCAGAGTTACTGCTTTGGTATATAATCATAATCATCAAGCCCATAGGCATCATATATCAATATTTCTATCCAAGAATAGTGTAACAGACCCAGTCTCTTGGACCATCAACTCATCATGAGGAGATCCTCAACCCGGCAAGACTGTTACCAATCATATATTTCATATTCACAATTCTCATAGTGTAACAGACCCAGTCTCTTGGACCTCAATTCAACTCAATTTGAAGAGATCCTCAACCCGGCAAGACTGTTACCTTTTTCATTTTATAGGCATGCCTCCAAACCCAGAACTCTGAAGACTGAATAACACATTAAACACATATTTCACTTATTGTTTCATTATCAATTTCAATCTCAATGTTCATTATCATCTAGGCAAACATGCCTTATTTCTTTCAATTAGATCATCATAGCCAATCACAATGGCTTCATCTCACATTTGAATCATCATGGCCAATTACAATGGCTTCACAACATATCATATCTCAATCCATATGATACATATAACATCATTGCTATAACATTACAAAGTACCTTATTCATATAGCACAATACAATTCACAAGATTCATAATACACAAAACATAGTATTGTTCATATAGTATCATGTGCATCATCATTATAATACTCAACATCAATTACATTAACCAAATGAACATATCATTATTCAATCACATGATTCACATTATACATATAGCATCATTGCTATAACATTACAAAGTACATTAAAGTAATTCTTCATAAAAGTGTTTATCATAATAAATTTGCATAGCTCATACCTTGTTGAATGATCCTCTTCTCTTTCACACTATACAAGTCACATTAGATTAACAATGTAATAATTTACCTAACATTATTTAATTATACTCAATCAATTGTATTCTCATACATTAATATTCATCAAATCATTCACATCTTTCATTTTCCCATAACACAATTATATATATACATATCATTAATGATATAAACACATCAAAATACATTAGTGATATGCATTAACAATGCAATCATGCAACATTGGTACTTACCTTAATAACATTTCACACCACTCTAAACTCTTCTCCACTCACTAGTTCTTCACTTCACAAATTAGGGCAATTCAACCTCTTCACAACCTAATCCAAAAGGAATATTAGCAAAATGACCATATGAATAGTACATTCTGGTTTTAGACTCCATTTTATCCTTATTTTGAAAAATTGTATAAAATAATCTACTTGACTAAAAATTCTTAAATTTTTACAGAATTTAGTTTTGTATCTTAAAATCATACCTTTAAAATGTCAGATCAAACTGAACACAAAATCTTGGTCAAATAGTTCACCTAACCAGACTGCCCCAATTGCCCTGCATCCTGGCAGCAGTTCTGAACTTTGTGAATTCCATAAATCAAATTCAATCAACGTGGTTCCAAATTATTTTTATCAAATACTAGACTCACTAAGCAACAACATATCCAAAATTCAATTGGATATGATTTTTCTACATTTTATTAAAAATCCCGAAATATAGCTGTCTCAGTTAAGGTACCTGCTGGAACAGGTCTAATAAAAATAATCTTTCTAAACTCATAACCATTCCAAAATCGAATCAACATATTTTTCAGTCATTCTAGACTCATAGAGGCACAACATATCAAAAATTCACTTCAAGAACATTTTTCTATAATTAATTAAAAATCATACAAGTCACAGCCTTTACTAATTGTAAAACAGAAAAATATTCACTAAACACAACTCTTACTCTTCCATCACCAACACCAATTTAACTTCTTATTTTAAAATCAATTTCAACTCTAATCAACAAATCATCAACACACCTAATCATACTATCAATAACCCTAACTCAACTCACACACATCTTCAAAAATAACAAAGGCAAACAAGAGAAAACTTACTAAAATCATGAAATTCTTGAAATTCCAACTTGTATACTTGAGATCTTCCTTCACTTTTGAGCTTAAAATTCCAAAATCATCACTTGCTCTCTTGCTTTCCTTTGTCTTTGAGTGAGCCGGCCATCAACAAGAAGAAGAAGAAGAAATGATGAAGAAAACACAAAGTCAATAGGCATTAAATACCCTTCCAAAAGAAAATTACTAAACTACCCTCAACCATATAACTAAACCTTTGTCTTTTACAAGCCCATGTTGGTAATTTCACAATCACAAATAAAATATCCTCTTCCCTTGACCAAGCCCTTTGACCAACTTATATTATATATATATGACCATATACACAACATATACACTTCACTCTACACAATGCTTTTCTTCAAACAACATAATTACCACTTATCAATCACACACTCAATTCAATAATAACAACATTATCATAACTTCTAAGCACACTTAGGGATATTACAAGACACGTCCTTGAAGAAGAAGAAGAAGATGAAGACTTTTAATATTCTTTTCCTTTCATCTATTTTTTAACCACACATATATATATATATATTAAAATAATTTAATATTTAGTTATTTAATTATTTTTTTAATAAATTAAAAGTCCTAATTCCCCTCTTCCATTCAAAAATAATTTATTTTTTAATTATTTTATAAATTTTGAATTTATAAGATTTAATTACCAAAATACCCTTTTCTTTTGAAAAGTGTTGACTTTTATATATGTTATGTATATTTTGCATATATATCACATATATATTCCACTTTTTCATTTAGAATCCCTTCATTTTTCATTTAAAGCCATTAATTTAATATATCCTTTTAAATTATAATTTATTTTATCCAATTTTTCAAAAATTAGAAATTTTCAAAAATTTTAGGATGTTACATGCAAAGAGTTAAACCCATTTGTAAATGTCACTATTGCTGATATATAAGCACATTAACACATTTTGATACATTAGGAAGGTTCACCTAAAGTTAGACCCCATTAGAACCCAAGTTTATTTGGGTGCTTAAGAAGAGATAAATCTCTCTTGTTTTATAGGTGTGCCTAAAGTCTACAACCAAAGAGAGTGTTTACTTATAGATAGTAGATGTTCAAGGCGCATGATAGAAAATACAAAGTGCTTCACATCTCTTATGAAAAAAAAGGGCAGAAGTGGGACCTTTGTAAATAATATCAAGGGTAAGATAATAGGCATTGGCTCTATTGCACACATGGTAAGAAAGTTATTGATAATATTTGGTTAGTAAAAGGTCTTAAGCATAATCTTTTAAGTGTTAGTTAATTATGTGATAAAGGGTATCATGTTAATTTTGACTTCAAAGGATGCAAGGTGACATCTCATGATGGTGAACTTTTATTTAATAGAGGAAAAATTGACAATACCTATAAAATTGAATTGCACTATGATACTAATAACAGTTTCAAGTGCTTATTGTCAGTTAGCAATGATGGATGTCTTTGGTATAGAACATTAATGAATGCAAGCATAGACTAACTCTAATGCCTAAGCAAGGAGGAACTTATAGATTAACTACCCAAGATGAAGTTCCACAAATACAAAGTTTATGGACTATGTCTACTTGAAAGCAATATAAAAGCTCTTTTAAGCTAAAAACTATTTATTCTTGATCATCTTGTTATTTCATTTAAGAAGCTTGAGGTGATTAATCCTTTAATGGAAGACAAAAATAGGCAACCTCAACAACCAATGTAGCGTCAAGAAGATCCCCTAGAGAAGGCAACTCTAGAGTTTCTTAAGGAATGTGAAGACACTTAATTTTGGCCCTAAGCAAGTCTGATCCCAATTAATAGAGGCCAAGCTAAATTTGGTCTGACTTTAGAAGCTTAAAGCCATAAATAAGGTCCGTCCAATTTTAAAAGGCCCAAACTAAGGTGGTTCAAATTTTAAAGCCCTAAATGTAGTTCGATCTAATGTTAAAAGACCATATTAGGTTTCATCCAATTTTAAAAGCCAACCAAGCCGAATCGGGCTAGAAACCTAAATTCATGACAAATTGGCTTAGTCAATTCGCCATGGGGCAAGCCAATTCACCGTAGAGGGCTTCCATGGAGAATTGGCTAAGGACTTAAAATTTGGCTTTTAATCTTGATTTCAGCACTGATTATGATTTGTATTTTGGTTTAACTTCAAATTACTTTTGGATAAGTAGAAAGGAGGTAACAAAACAATAAGGCAACAATAATTAATGCTATTAACAGTAATCAAACATAGAGCAATTAAGCAACAAAAAAGCAGCAACTAAGGAAGGTAGAGAAATTACCTTCAAATTGCCTCGCTCGACCAGAAATCAAAGTTGACTCAAGTAGTAAGACGGAGAGCTTAGTTCAACATGTACATTCAATTTGGTGGAGCCAACAAACAAAGGTTTAATTTTTTAACCTTAATTTACTTCAGTCAATAGCTTATTTTACAGCAACTATTTTAATTCTTTAAAACAATATCACCTCAATTAACTTATTTAAATAACATCCAGTGATAATTAGTTCTAAAAATCTAGTAGCTTAGTATTTAATTCAATTTAAAACTAGGTTAACTTTTATTATATGATTTAATTAGTTTTGATCTGAAGCCGTAAACTGACTAATTCAAGTCTCAAATTGCATGTTTACATATTAGATTTTAGGATCACTTTTAAAACCCTAATCTCATGGTTAAACCCTAACGTTATATTAGAAACCCTAATCTTATTTTCAAAACCCTAAAACCCTAGTTTTATTCTAAAAACCCTAGTTTTTACCTTAAAACCCTAATCTTATTTTCAAAACCCTAAAAAACCTAGCTTTTATCCTAAAAGCACTAATTTTCACCTTAAAACCCTAATTGCATATTTAAACCTCCATAAACCCTAATCCCATATGTAAAATCCTAATTTCAATATATATAATAATTAATTTAAGATTAAATTCTATATTTGATTAATTATTTTATTGTTATATGCTTATTACAGACCCTTACTTTTGACCCTAAGTTGGTACGATCCTGATTAAAGAATGCCAAAATAAATTTGATTCGACTTTAAAAGATTAAAACCTATTTTATAACTTTTAAATAAGTTCGTTGTTTGAAATGGCATAAATTCAATTTATTAAATTTGTAAAACCCTAAATTAAGTTTGTTCAGCCCAAATTAAAAATGTCTGGTCCAGAAAAGAAAAAATACATTATTAATTTCAGTCGGGGTAGCCCAAGTCAACTTGAGCCATTGCTCATGTCGACTTGGAGGAGCCAGGTCGACATGTGCAAGGCTCATGTCGATCTGGTTGCCCAGATCAATCATATTGACATGGTTTTAAGTAGTTTTAGACCGGCTAGCTTCCTAATTAGATTAGAATTCATTTAAAAGATGGATTAGCAAAATAAGGTTTAGGGTTTAATCAGTTGTTTGCTTATAAATAACAGGTTTTGAATTCCACTAAGGAGGTAGCAACAAAAATAAAAAAGACAGTAACATTAAGCAAGAAGAATCAAAAGAGTAACCATCAAAATGAGCAAGAGATGTAATCAACAAAAGTTCATCAATAATCCATTTACCAAAGGCAGTGACCATAGCCTTTGGTTTTTGCTCAGCCAGAAACATCTAGTGTTGCAAACGGTAGCTTTGGATCAACAACCATTTTAGCAAAGCCTCCAACGCAGGTTTTGCGTACTAAACTTAATTTACTTAAGCATACAGTAGCCATAACATGTTTTATTTTAATATTTGGTTTGTTTATTTTGATAATAATTTTTTCAGTAGCTTAAAATTCTTTAATTCTTCTCTTATTTTTCTAGAACCTTAAAATATTTTTTCCAAAATCCTAAATTGCCAAATTAATTTCCAGAACCTAATTTATTTTTTCTAAATTATCAAAACCCTAGTTTAATTTTCTAAAAACCCTAAACTGTTCTTTCCAATACCCTTATTATTTTTAAATTATCAAGACTCAATTTTCTTAAACCCTAGTCCGAAACCTTAAAATTGTTAAACCCTAAAATTCCTAATCCTTAATCTAAACCCTAGATCCAGCAACTTAAACCAAATCCTAATTCCCAAAACCTAAACTGAACCCTAAACATCCAATAACTTCCACCTTAAATCCAAAACCCTAAAACTCAAACCCTAACTTATAAAACCCTAAAAGCCCTAATTTATTATTTTCTAAATCCTAGTTTTTAAAATATCCAAAACCCTAACCCTTTATTTTCTAAAACATAAAAAACCTAAACTTGTTTTGAAAATCATTTAACGAGACCGTCGTATGCGCAACACCCTATATTTCGTTAAGGGAGTTAATGTTTGCTTATGTATTGTACCTTTTTTTTATTTCATTATATTTAAGTCCTAATTTATTATTGTTTAATGATAATGTACATTATTTTGGTTTATTTACTTATGGATTGTAATTTCTTATTATTTAGTATTTTAATATTGTAAAAGGCATGTTTCTACTCGTGGGCGCCTTGTTTGTCTAATTTATTTATTTTCTGTATTTTAAATTATTTAAGGACTTTGTGACATTTGTAAGGGACATGTTTCCACCATTTGGTGGGTGTCCCATTTTATTTATTTATCTTTTTTATCCTTTGGACATTGGACATTTGTAAGGGCATGTTTCCATCTTGTGTGGGGGCTCATCTTTTGATTAATTTGTTTTAATTAATATTATGATGTTTTATTTTATTGCATGTAGCATGGATGATATTATAATATTTTAAGAATTTAATGATATTTAGACCTGAAAAGGAGGCCGATTCCAATAAATCAGGCGTTATGGTGGTGCTGGGCCACTTCTCACCTTCCCCGTGCGTACCCAACTTTTTGAACCTAATAGGGAGTTGGGAATTCCCTAAAATATTAGTCATCCACCCCTTTCTATTTTCCTAGCCTGTCCTGGTGGCAACTCCATTTTCTCCGAGTTTAGGCCTGTGTTCTCTAAGACCCAGAGCCTAACAGTGCCGAGTTTAGGCCTGTGTTCTCTAAGAACCATTCCACCAGAAGTGGGGGTGAAAATCCCCGCTCACACTTATGATGGATGATTTTACTTTTATTTTGTTTATGATGAATGATTGAATAATTTAATTATACATGATTGATTATTTTGATTTAAAGAATGCAAAAGGCATGTTTCTATTTTATAGGTGCTTTGTTTTATTTGATTTGTTATTTTATATAATCTGAGTTTTGGGATCAATGTAGGGGACACATTTCCATCAAATGGTGGGTGTCTTATTTTATTTTGGACATTAGACTTTATTGTAAGGGCATGTTTCCATCTTGTCTGAGTGTCCATTTTATTGATTTGTTTGGGGTTGCTTTCGATTTCAATGCAATGAATATTTATTTACTATAATTGCATGTAGTATGGATGATATTTTAATAAGTTAAGAATTTAATAATATTTAGACCTGAAAATGAGGCCAATTCCAATGAACTCAGTGCTATGGATGTGTTGGATCATTCTTATCTTCCCCATACGTACCCAACTTTTAGAACCTAGTAGGGGTTGGGGATTCCTTAGAAATTAAGTCATCCACCCCTTTCTATTTTCCCGGCCAATCTAGGTGACAACTCAAAATTCTCTGGGTTTAGGCCAGTACTCTCTAAGGCCTTGAGCTTACAGTGCCAAAGTCAGAAGAACCATTTCACCAGGAGTGGGGGAAAAAATCCTTACTCATAGTGGCAACTCCAATAGGGATAAGAAAAGCTGATTCTATTGGTCTTTATATTTTATTCTTTCTTATTATGATATTATCCATTGCATAACTTAGATTGCAATGTGTGTGTGAGTTACAACGGCCAGTGTAAATCAAGTTATGTTGTGTAAGGGATACCATACTTTCACTCAAGGTATGGAGATCGAGCATGACATGACCACTTATAGCCTCGTACCTTTTGGTATATACTTGCCATGGGAACCTAAACTTTTCAACCCAAAGACTAAAGCTCATGTAATTGGCCTAGTAACTTTCCTTATGTTTTCCTAATATGCTTGCTATTTGACTATGGTTAACATATTTTAGTTTAAGCTCTGGCCCATTTGGCTTGGCCTTTTTCTAATATGACATAATTATAGTGTAAGCCCAAAATAATGTTAATCTTTTAAGCCCAAAATTATTTTTCAAACGCTTTTTCAAGATGGTCTTTGGACATAAAATCTTTTTATGATGGGTCAATAATCCTATTTCACCTCATGGCCCAAGCACAAAACCCAAAGACTCACTTTTTAAACAAACCTTTTTACAATGGGCTTTGAAATGCTTGTTAATGGACTCGAAGTTGTTTTTCACTTTATGACCCCAAGTTTAAATATTTTATTAAAACCTTTTCTTAAATGGAATTACAATTAGTTAGGTCAATTATGGAATATTAAAATTATTCGTGGGCCTAATTTACACAAAGACTTATTAACCATGGGCTTGTTTGTGGCATGAATCATTGGTTGCTTTTCTAAATGAGAAATCTATTTATAATATACCCTTTAAATTAGTTTTAATCTACAATGTAGCGTCAAAGATATTTTCAGCTAATCTAATGGATAAAGGCTTAATTAGTGGAAAATATCTTAGACTGACTTCTAAATTTAAAAATACAACAATTGGTTAATCCGTCTGAGTGGATATCATGAAAACAAAATATCCCATATTGATGTTTTGTTGACCATATACCTAGAAAAAGAGACTCTCCATTTTGTGTGGGTGATAAAAGGTTGGAAGGAACGTCCTGTCGACACTTAATTTTGGTCCTAAGTTGGTACCGTCCTGATTAAAGAATGTCGAAATAGATTCAATTTGACTTTAAAAGATTTAAACCTAGTTTACAACTTTTAAATAAGTTGGTCCAGTTTTGAAAGGCATAAATTAAATTATAAAACCCTAAATTAAGTTTTTTTTTGGCTAAAATTAAATTTTTCTGGTCTAGAAATTAAAAAAAAATGCAAGATTAGTTTGAGTCGGGGCGGCCAGGTGACTTGAGCTATTGCTCATGTCAAAATAGAGGGCCCAGGTCAACAGGAGAAGCTCATGTCGATCTGGCACACCATATCAACATGGTCCTAACTTCTTTTTAAGTTTTGTCTAGTTAGTTTCCTAATTAGGCTAGAATTCATTTTAAAGATAGATTACACATATTAGGTTTAGGGTTTTTTGGATGGTTTGCCTATAAATAATAAGGTTTAATGCTAATAACAAGCATTAGTAATAATCAAAGAGAGCAACAAGGATCAATAGCAAGCAATAGCAACAATCAACAATCAGCGAGATTAAAGTAGCAACAAACAACGTTCATCAACAATCAATTCATCAAAGACAACAACACTGTCTTTGCCTTTGTTTACCTAAAACTAAATTTGGTGGAACCATCAAATGACGATTTTGTTTAATTCTTTAGTTTGATAACAAGCTCTGTTCATTAATTCATGATTTCTGTGATTTAGTTTGAATATTTTTTATAAAGCTTTATTTGATAATATAGTCAATTTACGTCTATTAAACACATCTAGTAGCCATGTCTTATATAATTATTTGTCAAAAAAATCCATGTTAAGGTGGCCTTAAAAGCTTTTACAATAATCATATTATTTATAAAACCCTAAATCTATTTTTTCCAATTTCCAAACCCTAATGTGTTATATCTATTTTTAACACCCAGCAACCACAAATCCTTAAAACCCTAAAACACTAAACCCTATATTCCAAAAACCCTAATTCCTAAACTTGGTACCCAGAAACCCTAAACCTTAATCTAAAATCCTGAAAACCTATTCCAAAAACCTAAAACCCTAATACCCAGCAAACCTAAAACCTTGAGTTCAGAATTCCAAAATCTTAGTTCATAATATTAGATTCTAATCCAAAAGCTTAATCCAAACTCTAATTTCCTAAAACTTTAAAACCCCAGTAGCTAGATAACCCATAAAACCCTAATAATCCAGCAACCAGTTTTTAATATCAAAACCCTAAAAATAGTTTGTAATATTAAAACCCTAAAACAACAGTTTTCAATCCTAAAATCATAAAAAAACTAGTTTTAAAAACCTTAAAAACCTAATCCCATTTTCATTAAATCCTAAAACTTAGATATACTTTTCTGAAACCCTAAATCCTATTTCTATTTCTCTAAAACCTAATTTTGTAAAAACCCTAGTTTACACATTCATTATTTAATATGATATTTGGATGCAGGATTGATTATTAGTACGTGTTTTTATCTTGATTTATTTTTGTTTGTTATATGATGGATGATTTATTTTATGATGGATGTTTTAATTATTATGCTTGAATGATTAAATTAAATGTTTATTTAGATTTTAAGATTATAAAAGGCATGTTTCCATTTTATGGGTGCCTAGATTTCTTTTATGTAATTTAATTTACTGCTTAAAGATTTTGGGACTATTGTAAAGGATATGTTTTCACCTCTTGGTGGGTGTCCTATTTATTTTAGGCATGGTACATGGTTGTAAGGGCATGTTTCCATCTTGTATGGGTACCCATTTATTTTTTTATTTTGAACATTATTTTGATTTTAATACAATGATGTTTTATTTTATTATTCACATGCAGTATGGATAATGTCATAGTAACCAGGAATTTTATAATATTTAGACCTGAAAATGATACCGGTTCTAATGAACCAGGCATTATAGGGTGTTGGGCCATTCTCACCTTCCCCATGCACATCCAACTTTTCAAACCCATTAGGGGGTTAGAGATTTTTTTAGGAATCGAGTCATCCACCCCTTTCTTTTTCCCAGCCCGTCCAGGTGGAAACTCCATTTTCTTCTGGTTTAGGCCCGTGTTCTCTAAGGCTCTGGGCCTAACAGTGCCGAAGTTGCAAGAACCATTCCACTAGGAGTGGGGGTAAAAATCTCTACTCACAGTGGTGACTCCACTGGGGATAAGAGAAGTTGATTTCGTTGGTCTTTATATTATTTTATTCTTTCTTATTATAATATTATCCATTGCATCATATTATATTGTATTGAGTGCATGAGTTAGGATGCCCATGTAGCCCGTGTTGTGTTATGTAAGGGATACCATACTTTCACTCAAAGTATGGATATCGAGCAAGGCATAACCATTCATAGGCTCGTACCTTATTATATATACTTACTATAGGAGCCTAAACTTTCCTACCTAAAGACTAAATCCTATGTAATCAGCCTAGTTACTTTCCTTCGGTTCTTACCCAAATGCTTACTCTTTGACTATGATTGATATATCATGGTTTGAACCATGGCTTATTTGGTTGTTCTTTTTCTAATATAACCTAACTATAATATAAGCCAAAAAGACCAAAAGCTATTTTTAAAATTTTTCAAAATCATATTTGGACATAAAACCTTTTTCCAAGATGAGTAAAAAATTCTTTCTACCTCATGGTCCAAAATCAAAGCCCAAAATCCATTTTTGAACAAATCTTTTCTAATAGGCTTTGAAATAAAAACATTTTTTCACCTCATGACCCAAGCTCAAAGCTCAAAGATTCATTCTGGAGTAAACCTTTTTACAATGGGCTTTGAAATAAAACATTTTTCATTCAAACCTTTTTCATAAAATGGGCTTACAACTAATTAGGCCAATTATTGAATACTTAAAATCAACTGTGGGCCTAATTTATACCAAGTCTTATTAATCATGGGCTTGTTTGAAGCATGAATCATTAGTTATTTTTTCAATAATGGGAAATTTATTTATGATAAACCTTTTAATTTAATTTTAATCTAATATAGCATAAAAGCTATTTTTAGTTGATCTAATAGATTATAGCTTAATTGATGGGAATTATCATGACTGACTTCTAAAATTTGAAGGTACAACTACTAGTTAAATTGTTCGAGTGAAATGTTCAAAAATAAGATATCCCATGTTGATATTTTGTTAACCATACACCTAGAAAAAGAGACTCGCCACTCATGTGTGGGTGATATAAGGTTGGAAGGACATTTTTACTCTTTTTATTTTCTTTGATTGTGCATCCATGCATACATGCATACATGCATTGCATCTCATATCATTGATCCTTTCTGGCTCATAAAGCTGGAGTACAACAATTCAAGAGCTTATGATAATCCAACCTATGTCAATGACTCAAAGTTTAGTGAGAATTCAGTCAATTTAACAAGAAAGGCAATGGATCCTGAGAAAGTTCAGAAATTGGTGAATTATGCCCTCAACTCTAAGATAGAAGAATTAAAGGAGACCCTAGCTGAAATAGTGAGAAGCGAACTAATTTCACAATTAGATGATAACAATGTTGAGGCATCTGCTAGTAACAAGAAGCCAAAAGACAGGGGAAAGGCTAAGGTTAGAAAGGTTGCTTTTGATGATAACAAGGTAGTTATAAATGATGATGATGATTGGGCTCAGTATTTTGATGATCGTCAAGATAAGAAGGAAGAAAAGAAGGATATGGAGAAAACTAAAACTGTGAATGTAGAAAAATGATTGTTGATTTAGAGAAGAAGTTCAAAAAAAGCTCAAGGCCGAAGAGATGTTAGAAATTGACAAACTATTGGAAGGTGATGAAGGAATCACTCACAAATTTAAAATGCCTGCTTTTGCTAAGTATAATGGCACATGGAATCCTCACTTGCATGTAAAGTAGTATATCACTGCTATGACGTCTGCCTGAGCTACTAAGACTCAAACTCTAAGGTACTTCATGCTTTCACTAGATCCTGTTGTGCAAAAATGGTTCAACACCTTAGATGAAAGTACTTAAAAGAACTAGGATTTGTTGTACAAAGCCTTCATCCAGCAGTATGGGTATGATGTGGAATTGGAAGTTACCCTAATGGAGGTAGAGTCAATCAGACATGCAGAATGAGAATTTTATTGAATATGTGAAGAGGTGGAGAAGTAAAGTTGCTCTTCTTAAAAAGAGGCCCGATGCATCTGACCAGATCAGAATGATAGTGAGATGTGTCATACCCAACCTTCAATAGAGACTGTCTCATACCCTTATCAGATATTTCAAAGATCCTCTTCAAGCTGGCTTACAGATAGAAGAATGGAAACGAGAGAAGAGCCATTTTTCTAGAAGAAATAATGAGAGGGGGATATATCAGTCTGGCAGCTAGAGTACACAAAATGTAATAGATGTTAATACAACTAGTCAAGCAAATAGAAGACAATTTTTAGATCTTGGGAAACCTTTGTATTGGGTCGTCAAAAAGCTGCAAAAGAAAGGGTTGTTATAACTATTGGCCCCTCGGCCTTTACCAAATCCTTTTTTGCCAAAATTTGATATTAAAGCCTTTTGTCAATTTCATCTAACACAAGGACATGAGACAGACAAATGCTTATGACTAAAACATAAGATTCAAAATTTGATTGGCAGTGGAAAGATGCCTGAACCTAACAAGCCCAACACCAAAAGTAATCCTATGCTTGAATTTAGAAGGGTACCACTGCCAGCGACCTTCATGATAGAGGGAGAATTGATGGAAAGTTTTATCTTATTGTAATTCCAAGATGAGGATGGAGGAATTGTGGATGAGGAGATTATGAGCAGGGATTTTTGCCCCCACTCCTGTGTGGAATGGCTCTTGCGACTTCGGCACTGTTAGGCTTGGGGCCTTAGAGAACACGGGCCTAAGCCAGAGAAAATGAAGTCACCACTCGGACGGGGTAAGAAAAAAGAAAGGGGTGGATGACTCGATTCCTAAGGAATCCCCAACCCCCTAATGGGTTCAAAAATTTGGGTATGTGTGGAGAAGGTGAGAAATGGCCCAGCACCCCCACAGCGCCCAGTTCATTGGATCCGACCTCCTTTTCAGGTCTTAATATTATGAAATTCTTAGTTATTATGATATAATCCATAATAAATTTAATCATAATAATAAATGAATACTTTATTAAAAATCATAGCAATGTTCAAACAAAACAAATAAACGGACACCTATCCGAGGATGGAAACATGTCCACACATCGTCCAATATCCGAAAGAAAATAGATAAAATAGAATACCCACCAATTGGTGGAAACGTATCATTTACATTGATCAAAACTTAAAATGAGTTGAATTACATGATGCTTAACACATGAGGTACCCAGAACATGGAAACATGCCTCTTACAATTTTAATAAATTTATGCTACTGCAGTTTATTAAAATCTTATTGTAGACCCTTAATTTTTGACCCAGTCCAGTCTGATATTTTTAAACAGTCCAAAAATTTTTTTTGTGGTATTTTAATATTTATTATTTATTTTAATAAAATAATATTTATTTTAATAATATTTATTACTTATAATATTTATTTTATTTTATTTTTATAATTTATTTATTATTTATTTTTAATAATATATTATATAATATTTATTTTTAATAATAAAAAATATTAAAAAAAGATATAAAAATAAATAAAAAAATCAGCGACGAAAAAATCAGTAACGAATTGCCTGCGGCAAAATAAGCCTCAGCAGCTCGTTCCTCGCAATCTTGCCCGACACAATCTAGCATGCCTAGCCCAATCCTTGCACAACAATGCCCAGCACCAGTCTCTCTCAGGCCCGCGCACAGTTTTTGCCAAAACCTTTTTTACTTGGTTTTTAATATTTTCCTAAACATATTTTATTTTCTTAATCAATTAGAATTAGGTTTTTATTTTTTCTTTTAAATATCACATTAAAAAACACAGAGATGGGGAATATTTTTTTTGGACTTTTGCAATTTGAACATAGAGAGGACTTTTGGCTTTTGGTTGGCTACTAGAACTCTGGAAAATTCAGTATCCATCAACAAAAACCCTAAGCAAGCTTCATCAACTTGAAACAACAAGCAACAAAGCAGTAAAAAGGAGAAAGATGCATCAAACCATTTGAAAAATTTTATAAAGGCAGTGATACACTGTCTTGGCTTCTGCACAGCCAGAGTTTAAGTTATTAAATTGTGGTGGAGTCTTCAAATGCAGGTACAACCTTCTAAACTCTCTAAAATCATAACGAGTTCTGTTTACTAATATTATGAAGTTCACATCTGTTGTTTAGTTTAAACATGTCCAATAACATTCTGTTTGATAACATTATTAATTTATATCCATAGCGTCTTCATTGAAATATATTCAATAGTCATGTCTCGTACTAGTATCAATATTAAAAGTTATTAGGGTTTACACAATGACCATGTTTTTATCAAAACCTTAAACCCTAGCACTGTCTTCGTAAAAGTTCTAAGTTTTTATCAAAACCCTAATCCTAATTTCTAAACTAAAATCCCTAGCCTTGTTTTCCAAAACCCTAACACAGGACTGCCATATGGGCTCGTTAAAGAGGTCGATTTTTATTTGTGTATTATAAGTCTTTGTGTTTAACTTTCTTTAAAATTCTAAAAACTTTAATATAAGATGTAAGCCCTAAATTTATATATTTATTACTTTATTTAATTTTAGATTTGATTATGTAGTTTATTATATGTTTTGATGATTGATTTATTTAATTTTGATGTTTGGTTTATTTAATTTATCATGTATGAATATTTTTTTAATTATTATTTGTTTATTAAAATTGTAAGAGGCATGTTTCCATGATTGAGTACCTCATTAATTAATTTTCATATAATTTAAGTTGTTTTTATATTTTGGGATTAATGTAAAGGACATGTTTTCGCCTTTTAGTGGGTGTCCTATTTAGTTTTAGACATTGGACGATGTAAGGACACATTTCCATCCTCGGATTCCATTTATTTATTTTGTTTGAACATTGCTTTGATTTTAATACAATGATGCTTTTATTTTAATTATTGCATGTACTATGGATAATATTGTTATATTTAAGAATTTTATAATATTAAGACCTAAAAAGAAGGTCGGTTCCAATGAACCGGGCGTTGTGGGGGTGCTGGGCCATTTCTCACCTTCCCTACAATTACCCAACTTTCCAAACTTATTAGGGGGTTGGGGATTCCTTAGTAATCAAGTCATCCACCCCTTTTTTTTTCGTCCAATCCGGATGGCGACTCCATTTTCTCTAGGTTTAGGCTCATGTTCTCTAAGGCCCCAAGCCTAACAGTGCCAAAGTCACAAAAACCATTCCATATGGGAGTGGGGGAAAAAATCCCCGCTCACAGTGGCGACTCCATTGGGGATAAGAAAAGTTAATTTCGTTGGTCTTTATATTATTCTATTCTTTCTTATTATGATAATGTCCATTGCATCATTTAGTTTGCATTGTGTGCGTGAGTTAGGATGCCCATGTTACCAATGTTGTGTCATGTAAGGGATACCATACTTTCACTCAAGGTATGGAGATCGAGCATGGCATAACTACTCATAGCCTTGTACCTTTTGGTATATACTTGCTATGGGAACCTAAGCTTTTTAACCTAAAGACTAAAGCTCATGTAATTGGCCTAGTTACTTTCCTTAGGCTTTTTCCCCAAATGCTTGTTGTTTGACTATGGTTAATTTATCTTGGTTTAAATCATGGCTTATTTAGTTTGTTCTTTTTCTAATATGACCTAATTACATTGTGAGCTCAAATAATTTTTTCCTCTAAATCCAAAAGACCAAAACGATTTTCAAAACTTTTCAAGATGGTCTTTGGACATAAAACTTTTCTAAAAACACAAATAAAAAATTCTTTTCTCATGACTCAAATACAAAGTCAAAAATCAATTTTTTCTAAAAATCATTTTACAATTGTGTGAGTGAGGATTTTCGCCCCCACTCCCAGCAGAATGGTTCTTGCGACTTTGGCACTGTTTAGGCTCGGGGCCTTAGAAAACACGGGCCTAAGCCCAGAGAAAATAGAGTCACCAACCAAACGGGCCGAGAAAAAGAAAAGGGTGGATGACTCGATTCCTAAGGAATCCCCAACCCCCTAATGGGTTCGAAAAGTTGGGTATGTGTGGGGAAGGTGAGAAATGGCCTAGCACCTCCACCACGCCCAGTTCATTGGAACCGACCTCCTTTGCAGATCTTACTATTATAATATTCTTAAATATAATAATATTATCCATACTACATGCAACAATTAAAATAAAGCATCATTATATTAAATCAAAGCAATGTCTAAACAAAGCAAATAAATGGACACCCATTCGAGGATGGAAACATGTCCTCACATCGTCCATGTCAAAAACTAAATAGGACACCCACCGAAAGGTGAAAACATATCCTTTACATTGGTCCAAAAAGCAATTTAAATTACATAAAATTTAACTAATGAGGTACTCACAAAGTGAAAACATACCTCTTACAATTTTAATACCAAAATAAACAAATATTAATCATAATAATAAAGAGAATATCCATCCATGATAAATTAAATAAATCAAGCATTGAAATTAAATAAATTAACCATCAAAACATATAATAAACTACATAATCAAATCTAAAATTAAATAAAGCAAATAAAGATATAAGTTTAGGGTTTTAAAGAATTTAGGATTTTTGGAAGAATGGAATTGATCAAGGTTTTATAAATTTAAGAAAGTAGTAAGGTTTTTGGTTAATCAAATTAGGGTTTAGGGCTAACATCATGAAATTAGGATTTTGGATCCATAAGATATTAGGGTTCTAGGATTTAAGGTTTAAGGGAATAAGGTTTTAGGATTTTTTGAAAAATAAAGCACATTAGGGTTTGTTTGAAGAATAATTTATGGTTCTGGAATTGGAACATAAAAATATGGAATCTAAGGTTTGAAACTTAATTTTTAGGGTATAGGATATTTGGAAAATAAATTAGGATTCAATAAAGAAACTTTGAAGTTTAGAATTTAAGAAAATAATTTAGGGTTTTGATAATTGAAAAGCTATTTTGGGGTTTTAGGAAATATAAGGCAAATTATGGTTTGGTTCTTAGAGTTTACTAGAGTTAGAGTTTAGAAATTCGACTTATTGGATTAATTTTAATAATTAAACTATTTGCAAACTCAAGTTTATGGTTTCTGGAATTTAGGTTTGGGAATTAGGGTTTTAGGAAGCTAGGGTTTTGGATAGTTACTGTAATATCCTCATTTATGCCCTAGAAGTTTTGCATATTGTTGTTGTTGTTATTGTTGTTGTTATTGTTATATATTGGATTGAATGTATATGATGGGATAAGAAAAGAAATTGGGAGGAGAATGCTTGTGTATATGTGTATTGGGAAAGATTTAGGGTTTAGAGAGAATGGTATATGTTGTGTATATGATGATATATATAACATATAAATTGGTCAAATGAAGAGTCAAAGTGTTGGTTAAGTGGAAGAAGATATTTTTGTGTTAAGTGTGTAATTACATATAAGGGCTTAGATAAGACAAAAAGTTAGTTATATGATTGAGGGCATTTTGGTATTTGCTTGGATAAGAATACTTGGTGGAGATTAAAAGCAAAAATTGACTTTGTGTCTTCATCATTTTCTTCTTTCTTCATGAAGTGGCCGGCTCTCCATTAACAAAAGGGAAAGATAAGTGTTCTTGATGCTAGAAGTGTATTGAAGAAGTAATCCAAGGTTTTGACAAAGGATTGGTGGAAATTCTTCTTCTAAAGTAAGTATTCTCTTGTTTTCTTTGTTTATTTGGAAGTTTTGTTGGAAGTGAATAAGGGTTTGGTGATTTTGTGATTTGGTGGGTTTGAGATGTGTTGTGTTGTGTTTTCAAGTGTTTAATTGATTTTAAGTTATGAGTTTAATTTAAGGTAAGTTTTCTCTTGTTACCCTTGTTATTTTGAAGTTATGCTTGAGTTGAGTTGTGGTTTGATGATGATATGATTCAATTGCTTATGGTGTGATTTTAAGTATTGATATTGCTTGATAGATGAGAAGTTGAACAGGTGAAGGTGTTGGAAGTAATTGTGTTGAGTTTGAGTTAGGGTTTTGAATTGGTAAGAGTTGTTTATGTTATTTTTGATTGATTATTTTTGTTGATCTTTGTGTTGGTTGTAGTTGTGTTGTGGTATCAAAAATGTTATTAATGTGTTTGGAAGATGTAAATAAGTGTTGAGGATGTTGATTGTGTCAATTTGAATGAGGTTATGTTGTGTATAATGTGTTTGAAGTTAAACAAAATAAAGTTTGTTAAATTTAGGGTTTATGCATGAGACACGTAATTTGGGACGGTCGCTATTATTGAAGTGCGGTCGTGACTTAGACCGAACTTCTGACCGCGAAACCTACTGTGATAAGGTTTCATCTTTGATTGTGAAGTGCGGTCGCGACTTAGACCGAACTTCTGACCGCGAAACCTACTGTGTTAAAGTTTCATCTTTTGATTGTGGAGGACGGTCGCGACTTAGCCTGGTGCGACCGCTATAATCGTTCTGTTCTGTTTTATTTGAAGTAAGTAAAGTATGTAAAGCATGTTGCTTATATGATAATGTATTGTGACTTGTGATTTATTTTGATGATTTAAATGATATATGAGGCCATTGTGATTGGCTATGAGGATTGTAATGAAATAAGACATGATATGAGACAATGCCATTGTGTTTGGCTATGATGAATGATGCTATATGAGATATAATGTGATCATGGATGAGATAAATATACACTTGAATAATGAAGTGTTATATTGTGAAATAAAATGTGAAGCCATTGTTATTGGCTAATGTGATTCAATGGAGATAAATGAGGCATGTTTGCCTAAATGATAATGAGAATTGAGTATGAAATCTAAATGAATTGTGTGGCTAATGTGTTATTCCATTTTCAGAGTTTGTTGTTGGTGGCATGCCTAATAAGTGTAACAATCTCTTGAAGTTAGGTTGGATTGGATCCTTGAAGCCTAATTGAGATGTTACCACCCTTGAAGCTAGGTTGGATTAGTTCTTGAAGCCAAGTTGGGTAGAAGCTTAGCATGCTTTGCTCCCCTTGAAGCTTGGTTGAACTTGATCCTTGAAGCCTAGTTGGGTATATGATATTGATAAATGTGATAACAAACCAAAGCATTAACTCTGAAAATTGAATTGCATATTAGTGTGTCTTGGGCCCATGCTTGTCTTTGTTTAGTGTTGTTTATGGATTGTTTAATGATTAGTTAATGAAGTATGAGAAAAGATATTGAAATGTGATATGCATATATTTATATGTTGAATTATGAAATGTAAAGGTATGATGTTAGCTTTGCATATAAATGGTTACATGTATAATATGAATTGAGAATTGACATTGTATTGTATTAAAGCATACCAATAGCATGTTTTATCTTACTAAGCCGTTGGCTTAGCGCGATAGTGTTTAATCGCACAGGTAATAGAGTTGATAGAGTTGAACCCGGTAGTTCTTCAAGACCAAGGGAGAGTAGACCTTGAGGAACCCATTTTTGGGAACTTAAAGATCAAAGCAGACTTGCCAATCATGTATACTTCTTTATATTTTGTAAAGAAATGTTTAATGTGTAAATATGTAATTATTTTATAACTTCCGCTGTGTAATATTTAAATATATATATATATATACATAACTAATATGTTTTGTTTTATAAGTAAATGATCTATTTTTCTATAATGTATGATGATAAGGGTATTGTATCAAGTTTTAAAGTGTTCTAAATGTTAAGAGAAATGTAGCATTCCTATGTTTGGTGCACATATGCTACATTGTTGTGGTTGTGGTGTGTGTGTGCATTGGATATGGGGGTGTTACAGTTACGGTTTTTAGTGGCATTAGGTAGGATAGTTTGGGGAAAGGGTTACGGGGTGACAAGCTTTAAAATAAATTAAGGTTTTGATTTATCTTTTTAGAAGAAACATTGATTCTTGAGATAAATTGAGATTTTAGAAAACAATTAGATTTGTGAGACTTTAACAGAATAATTTAGGGTTTAAAAGTTTTGGAAATAAAATAACAGTTTAGGATTTTGACAATTTAATCAACGATTTAGGCTACTGGATGAATGGACAAACTAATCTATAAAACATACTATTAAGTTTAATAATTTAGGTTACTGACTCAATAAAACAAATGATAGAAACATTTAAAAGAAAATATGATAATAACATCATATGCTTAAACAATTCATGAATTTAAACGTAAGAATGTTGTACATATAATCAAATCAAAGATTTATAATCAAACCTCTGTTCATTGGTTCCTCCACAATTGACTTCTGGATGAACAATGAACAAAGGCAGCATTGCTGCCTTTGATGGATTGATGATTGATATTCGTTGTTGAATTATTTTTGATGTCTTATGCTTTGCTGTTTAATCTCTCTTTTTTTTCTTTGATTGCCATCCTCTAGGGTTTTTCTCCTCCTCCCTTAATCTGTGTGTTTAATGCTAGTATTTATAGAAAAATAAAGAGTCATAATCCTATTTTAATAAGGATACACCAATTGTTTAGAAAAAATTAGAAAACCGGGCAAAATAAGGTTTGGTCAAAAAATCAGCAGCGCGCGGGCTGTCGGGTCCGCGGGCTGCGCTGGCAAAAATGGGCACGACGGGCTGGCTGGGCAAGCAAGTTCGTCGCAAAACTGGACAAGCCCAGCTGCGGCAAATTGGGCAGTGCCTAATTTGCCCCAGATTGTTATCTGCGGCAAATTGGGCACTACCCAATTCGCCGCAGACAATTTCTGTGGCGAAATGGGCTGCTGCCGCGCGTTGCTCGCCGATCCCTCGAATTTTTTTATTTTATTTATTTATTATTATTTATGTATATTTTTTATATTAAATATTATTAGTAATTAGAATATTATTAAAATAAATAAAATATAGAAAAAATTATTTTAGACTATCGGATTTGACTGGGTTAAAAATTAAGGGTCTACAGTATGCCCCCTTCTTGAACGATCTGAAACTTGGTAGAAGAAAGTAAAAAGCAACAAGACTTAATTTTGACAAAATAGACTTAATTTTCCTGAAATGGCTTAGGTTTTGGGTTCTAGACCCGGTTTGAATTATGAACTCAGAAAATACTTGGGTTCTGGACCCGAGATAGCTTGGATTCTGGACCCGATTTGAGTTCTTGACTCTAAAAAGACTTGGATTCTAGACCCGGGATTGTTTGGGTTTTGAACCCAGTTTGAGTTCTAGACTAAAAAAAGACTTAGGTTCTGGACCTGAGATGGTTTGGGTTCTGGACTCGGTTTGCGTTCTGGACTCGAAAAAGACCCGAGATGGTTTAGGTTCTGGACCATGTTTGAGTTCTAGACTAAAAAAAGACTTGGGTTCTAGACCCAAGATGGTTTGGGTTCTGGACTAGGTTTGAGTTCTAGACTCAAAAAAGACTTGGGTTTTAAACTCGGGATGATTTGGGTTCTGGACCCAGTTCGAGTTCTAGACTAAAAAAAGACTTGGGTTCTGGACCCGTACTAAGTTCTGGACTTAAGGGTAATTTGGGTTCTTGACATGAAACTAGATTTGGATACTCGATCCTAAACTGGACTTGGATACTCGATCCTAAACTACATTTGGATACTCGATCCTAAATGGGATTTGGATACTCGATCCTAAACTAGATTTGGATACTCGATCCTAAACTGGATTTGGATACTCGATCCTAACTGGGTTTGGATACTCGATCCTAAATTGGACTTGGATACTAGATTCTAAACTGGATTTGGATGCTTGATCCTAAACTGGAGTTGGATACTCAATCCTAAGCTGGATTTGGATACTCGATCCTAAACTAGATTTGGATGCTCAATACTAAACTGGGTTTGGATACTTGATCCTAAACTGGATTTGGATCCTCGATCCTAAACTAGATTTGGATGCTCGATCCTAAACTGGGTTTGGATGCTCGATCCTAAACTGGATTTGGATACTCAATCCTAAATTGGATTGTGATACTCAATCCTATACTAGATTTGGATACACGATCCTAAACTATATTTGGATGCTCGATCCTAAACTAGGTTTGGATGCTCGATCCTAAACTAGATTTGGATTTTTGATCCTAAACTAGATTTGGATACTCGATCCTAAACTGGATTTGGATACTCGATCCTAAACTAGGTTTGGATACTCAATCCTAAACTGGATTAAGATAGTCGATCCTAAATTGGATTCGGATACTTGGACCCATGACTGAATTGGGTACTTGGACCCTGTTTAGATTATTTTTGTACTTGTTTTTAGTGTGATTTTATGTGTTTTTAGTTAATGTTTTATTTGATTTTTGTTTAAAGTTTGTTTGAAGTGTTTGTTTTAGGTTTAAGTGCAAAAACTCCCTTGGAAGATCAAAATAATGAAGAAAGAGCATGAATCAAGCAAGACATGGCCAAGCCAAATCAAGCTTGGGGACAATGTGAATCTTTAAGTGTGGGGTGCATTATGTGATTTTGTGTTTTTACTTTTAAGTTATTTTTGTTTGAGTTTAGTTAATGTTTTTAATGTTTTTCTTTGAATAAATGAATTTTAGAAAGTTCAATTGTTATAAAATTGTTGATAGATGACCTTTGAAATTTTGATGCATGAATTTGAGAATTGAGTAGAATTGGTGCTTATTGTCAATTTTGTTGGTTTTTCCTTGTATTGCCATAACCTAGTGAGAAATTGAGCCATCAACTTATTATTCTTTTTGTGGGTGAACATGTTTGATTGATGAGTTGCTAGAACTTTCTTTGAAATGCATTTTGAGACTACATAAAAATTTCAATTAGGCATCAAGATGATTAAGGTAGGTGAACCCACTTTGGCTTAAAAAGACCAACCCTATTTTTAACCTTAGTTAGCCAATTTTGAGCCTATTTCATTTTCCCTTTTCTATCTTTTTCGCAACACTACTAACTTTGAATCTTGCTAATTTGTCTCTTACCCTTTCATTAGGTCAAGAGCATTTTAAGAGTGTTTATGGCCGAGTGTTGTGTTGAATTAAGTGTGGTGTTAAATTTAGTAGGTTTAAGATTGCAAACTATTATGTTATTTAGTTGCAAACCCCAAAAAAAATAAAAAAAAACAAAAATAGAAAATAAAAAAATAATAAATAAAAATAAAAAGAAGAAGAAGAGAAAAATAACAAAATAATAAGAATGAGAATAATTGATGTTCTTATTGAAAGGGTTGGAATATGTTTGGGAATAATCATTGCAAGATTTAATAAGTGAGTTCCCTTAAAAAGCTCTTTAATGAGAAAGGGTAGATGAGTGGAAGGTGTTTTGGAATTGTTGGGGTATATACATATGATCGGTTACTTCATTCTTGAAGTGCTCTTGAACTTAATGATTAAGCTCACATTTCCTAAATATCATGCCTTCATCTTAGCCCCATTACAACCCAATAAAAGACCTATTGATTGATGCTTGATTGTAATTTTGTGGTGGATATTTGATTGATAAGCAAGCTTATGGAAATAATCTTTCATTCATTGTTATGAGTGTAAACACGACCATGATCAAACACTAGTAAGAGTTGGTGAGAGAGCGACAACATAGGTTATGCATGGAAAACCACTTAATTGCATGGGTGTCAATTTTGTTTGATTCGATATTGATTGCGGATTTAGGGATAGGGAAGTCTTGATTCATCTTTATAACTCTTGAACTTAACAAAATTTATCTTGTTTAGTTTTTTTATTTTAACCAACCTTGGGGACAAGCAAGGAATTAAGTGTGGGGTAGTTGTTTAGATCATTTTTGTACTTGTTTTTAGTGTGATTTTATGTGTTTTTAGTTAATGTTTCATTTGATTTTTGTTTAAAGTTTGTTTGAAGTGTTTGTTTTAGGTTTAAGTGCAAAAACTCCCTTGGAAGATAAAAATAATGAAGAAAGAGCATGAATCAAGAAAGACGTGGCCAAGCCAAATCAAGCTTGGGCGTGACACCTCAAAGGAAATGAAGGCAGAGCTTGACACATCCAAGAGACACGGCCAAGCCACTGGCCGTGTCTCACCCTAAGCACAAAGCAAAGTGACACGTCCACTAGCTTGGCCGTGTCACACCAAAGGGAATGAAGCAACTTGAAGAAACAGAAGAGAACACACCACATGACATGGCCAAGCCACAGGCCGTGTCACATGACACAGCCACAAGCTTGGCCGTGTCACCCAACAGACCAAAGAAAAGAAAGAAAAGAAAGAAAGAAAGAAAGAAGCAGTGATGGACACGACCACCAAGATTGGCCGTGTACCAAAGAAAAATGAGAGACACAGCCAAGCCAAATCCAGCTTGGCCGTATCACCCTTAATTTATTTAAGTTCTTTCGCACGAAAAGAAGAGGGGAGAATTGGGAGAAGGCTGGGGTTTGCAAAAAAGAAAAGAAAAGAGAAGAAACAAAGAAAAGAGGGGGATACACGATTTGGGAGAGGAGAGAGTGACAAAGTTTGTTAAATTTAGGGTTTATGCATGAGACACGTAATTTGGGACGGTCGCTATTATTGAAGTGCGGTCGTGACTTAGACCGAACTTCTGACCGCGAAACCTACTGTGATAAGGTTTCATCTTTGATTGTGAAGTGCGGTCGCGACTTAGACCGAACTTCTGACCGCGAAACCTACTGTGTTAAAGTTTCATCTTTTGATTGTGGAGGACGGTCGCGACTTAGCCTGGTGCGACCGCTATAATCGTTCTGTTCTGTTTTATTTGAAGTAAGTAAAGTATGTAAAGCATGTTGCTTATATGATAATGTAATGTGACTTGTGATTTATTTTGATGATTTAAATGATATATGAGGCCATTGTGATTGGCTATGAGGATTGTAATGAAATAAGACATGATATGAGACAATGCCATTGTGTTTTGCTATGATGAATGATGCTATATGAGATATAATGTGATCATGGATGAGATAAATATACACTTGAATAATGAAGTGTTATATTGTGAAATAAAATGTGAAGCCATTGTTATTGGCTAATGTGATTCAATGGAGATAAATGAGGCATGTTTGCCTAAATGATAATGAGAATTGAGTATGAAATCTAAATGAATTGTGTGGCTAATGTGTTATTCCATTTTCAGAGTTTGTTGTTGGTGGCATGCCTAATAAGTGTAACAATCTCTTGAAGTTAGGTTGGATTGGATCCTTGAAGCCTAATTGAGATGTTACCACCCTTGAAGCTAGGTTGGATTAGTTCTTGAAGCCAAGTTGGGTAGAAGCTTAGCATGCTTTGCTCCCCTTGAAGCTTGGTTGAACTTGATCCTTGAAGCCTAGTTGGGTATATGATATTGATAAATGTGATAACAAACCAAAGCATTAACTCTGAAAATTGAATTGCATATTAGTGTGTCTTGGGCCCATGCTTGTCTTTGTTTAGTGTTGTTTATGGATTGTTTAATGATTAGTTAATGAAGTATGAGAAAAGATATTGAAATGTGATATGCATATATTTATATGTTGAATTATGAAATGTAAAGGTATGATGTTAGCTTTGCATATAAATGGTTACATGTATAATATGAATTGAGAATTGACATTGTATTGTATTAAAGCATACCAATAGCATGTTTTATCTTACTAAGCCGTTGGCTTAGCGCGATAGTGTTTAATCGCGCAGGTAATAGAGTTGATAGAGTTGAACCCGGTAGTTCTTCAAGACCAAGGGAGAGTAGACCTTGAGGAACCCATTTTTGGGAACTTAAAGATCAAAGCAGACTTGCCAATCATGTATACTTCTTTATATTTTGTAAAGAAATGTTTAATGTGTAAATATGTAATTATTTTATAACTTCCGCTGTGTAATATTTAAATATATATATATACATAACTAATATGTTTTGTTTTATAAGTAAATGATCTATTTTTCTATAATGTATGATGATAAGGGTATTGTATCAAGTTTTAAAGTGTTCTAAATGTTAAGAGAAATGTAGCATTCCTATGTTTGGTGCACATATGCTACATTGTTGTGGTTGTGGTGTGTGTGTGCATTGGATATGGGGGTGTTACAATTGTTTTGGTATCAGAGCCTAGGTTTGAGATTCTCAACCTAGGTAAAATGTAAGAAAAAGAATATTTTTACTTAAAAAGTAAATTTTTGAATAACATACATATTTATGATTGGCAGTCTTTGATCTTTAATAAGATTTAATCTGCTGTGTTTGTAGATATAGGTAGTAATGGATCCCCACTCACGGCAATCAATTGAGGGAAGTGCGGAGAGTGTTGCTCCTGAGGAGGGAGCTAGGATTGATAGTGTTGAGGAGGCACCTGCTTCTGTGTCGGGTAGACCAGTTGGTGAGGATGTTCCGCCAGCTTGGTTCAGGAATATGATGGAAGTTATGAGACCAGCACCTGTGCAACCAGTGCCACCACCCCCTCAGCCTTCAGTATCAGTGAGGCACTATGATAAACTAAGGAAGTATGGAGCGGAGGATTTCCTTGGTACTACTGACCCAGCTGTAGCAGAGCATTGGCTTGACAAAGTTCAGAGGATTTTTATTCAGTTGCAAGCCACCCCTGAGGAAAAGTTTGACTATGCAAGATCTTTGCTACAAAAGGATGCATATAGTTGGTGGAAGACAGTGCCCCATTCTATGGATGATCCACCAACTTTGTCATATGCTGACTTTCTGAGAGAATTTGAATTGAAGTATACTCCAAGGGAGTATAAGGATGGGAAGAAAAGAGAGTTTTTAGATTTGAAGCAGGATCACCGGACCGTGACGGAGTATGAGGTTGAATTTATCCGGTTGAGTGAATATGCTGGGGGTATTATAGTTGATGAGATAGATAGATGCAGGAGGTTTGAGGAGGGATTGCGGCCTTCTCTTATGTGTCATGTGGCTGGTTCAAGATATATTGATTTTTCCCAGCTTGTGGCAGCAGCTCGTAGTGTGGAGAGAGCTCAGGTTATTGCAGCTGCTTCAGAGGAAGAGACTAGAGTTAGGAGGCCCCAATTCGAGGCAGGGTCTTCTTCTGCGAAGAGGGGTAGAGGAAGTTTTGTTCCTCGGAGTAGTAGAAGCCAGAGACCAGTGGGTAGGTCAGTGCAGTCACAGAGACAGAGATTTAGACCTGCAGCTTCAGTGGCGAGTGCTCCAACCCCTATGGTTCAGAGATCCACCTTACCCATCTGCATCCATTGTGGTAGGCCGCATGGTGGTCCTTGTTGGAAAGCTGGTGTTGCAGGGGTATGCTTCAGGTGTGGATCACCTGATCACTTTGTGAGAGATTGCCCTGAGAGGCAAGAGCAGGTGTCAGTTGATACTGCAGCTTCTCGGCCCAGTGTGAGGGGAGGTCGAGGAAGCAGGGGCTTTGGCAGAGGAGGCAGAGTTGGGTTTAGTTCCAGAGGAGGTTCTGCATCCAGAGAGAATAGACCAGAGGAGGTTGGTTCTTCCCAGAGGATGTATGTTATGCAGAGGCAGCCAGATGCATCGGCAGTCATAGCTGGTACTTTTTCTTTATTTGATACTTCAGTACTTGCTTTGATTGATCCAGGTTCCACCCATTCTTATATTAGTGCATCTATTTTGCCTGTTTTTGATGTGCATGCTGAGTCCCTAGGATTTGATGTGTTAGTGACAAATCCGTTAGGGCATAGTGTGGTTGTGAGTAAGGTGCACCGAGATAGTGCAGTGAGGGTGCAAGGTGAGGAGTTCCTTGGAGACTTGATTGAGATGCCATTTAAGGAATATGATGTGATCTTAGGAATGGATTGGCTATCTCGACATGGAGCTGTGGTGGATTGTAAAAAGAAAATTGTTTCTTTGAGGACTGTTGATGGTAGAGAAGTGTTAGTATCTAATGAGCAGGAACAGCTAGCCTCCCTATTTGTTTCAGCTGTTGCAGTTAGGAGATTGATTAGAAAGGGGTGTGAAGCCTATCTTGCTCATGTGGTGGATACTAGAGTGAAGGGTTCTCCCATTGATAGCATTGCCACAGTTGCTGAGTTTCCGGATGTTTTTCCAGATGAGTTGCCAGGATTGCCTCCTGAGAGAGAGGTGGAGTTCGGTATCGAATTGTTGCCTGGTACCACTCCTATCTCGATTACTCCTTACAGAATGGCACCAGCAGAATTAAGGGAGTTGAAAGTACAATTACGGGAGTTATTGGACAAAGGATTTATTCGCCCCAGTGTTTCTCCTTGGGGAGCTCCTGTGCTATTTGTGAAGAAGAAAGATGGTACCTTGAGGTTGTGTATCGATTATAGGCAATTGAATAAGGTGACTATTAAAAATAAATATCCTTTGCCTAGAATTGATGATCTCTTTGATCAGTTAAAGGGTGCAGCTGTGTTTTCTAAAATTGATTTGAGATCTGGGTACCATCAGCTAAGAGTCAGAGCTGAGGATGTTCCGAAGACAGCTTTTCGGACCAGGTATGGGCATTATGAGTTTTTAGTTATGCCTTTTGGTCTGACGAATGCACCTGCAGCTTTTATGGATTTAATGAATAGGGTGTTTAGACCCTATCTGGATCAGTTTGTAGTGGTCTTCATCGATGACATTCTGGTGTATTCGCAGAATGAAGAGGAACATGATATGCATCTGCGGATTGTGTTGCAGACTTTGAGAGAGAAGCAGTTGTTTGCCAAATTATCGAAGTGTGAGTTCTGGTTGAATCAAGTAGCTTTTCTTGGACACATTGTTTCAGCAGAAGGCATTAGAGTTGATCCGAGTAAAGTTGAAGCTATGTTGAATTGGAGTCCACCCAAGTTTGTGACAGAGATTAGAAGTTTTCTGGGTTTGGCAGGCTATTACCAGCGGTTTGTGAAAGGGTTTTCTTTGATAGCTACTCCACTCACCAGATTGCTTCGTAAGGGAGTGAGGTTTTTGTGGACGGATCAGTGTCAGGCGAGCTTTGAGCAGTTGAGAGATATGTTAACTCAAGCGCCTGTTCTTACTTTACCTGTTGAAGGCAGACCATATGTGATTTTCAGTGATGCTTCACATAGAGGTTTGGGGTGTGTATTGATGCAGGAAGGGAAAGTTATAGCTTATGCATCTCGACAGTTAAAACCGCATGAGCTTAACTATCCAACCCATGATTTGGAATTGGCTGCCATTGTATTTGCATTGAAAATTTGGCGTCACTATCTGTTTGGGGAGAAATGTTTCATCTACACTGATCACAAGAGTTTGAAGTATTTGGGTGTCCAGAAAGAGCTCAATCTTCGTCAGAGGAGATGGTTAGAATTGATTAAAGACTATGACTGCTTGATTGATTATCATCCAGGTAAAGCAAATGTTGTTGCTGATGCCTTGAGTCGGAAGTCTGTAGCTGGTTTAACTGTGTATTCGCTCTCGTTGCTTGTTGAGTTGAGAGCATTGCATGTCAATTTTGTACCTTGTGATGATGGTGCATTGTTGGCACAGTTGCAATTGAAGCCAGTTTTGCTAGATCAGATTAAAGAGGCTCAGATGACGGATATGAAGATTCAAAAGATTATTTCAGATTGCAAAAATGGAAAATCTAGAGATTTTGTTGTGAAAAGTGATGGGAGTCTCTGGTTCAAGAGCAGATTGTGTGTACCCGATGATGTTGTTTTGAAAAAGGTCATTTTGGAAGAAGCTCATCAGTCGATGTTTGCTATGCATCCGGGTAATACGAAGATGTATCATGATTTGAGACAGCATTATTGGTGGATTGGGTTGAAAAGAGACATTGCTGAGTTTGTATCGAAATGTCTCACTTGTCAGAAGGTTAAAGCAGAGCACCAAGTTCCAACCGGGTTGTTGCAACCGTTGTCAGTGCCAGAATGGAAGTGGGATAGAGTGACGATGGATTTTGTGTCTAGTTTGCCATTGACACAAAAGAAGCATGATGCCATATGGGTGATTGTGGATAGATTGACTAAGACAGCTCATTTCCTTCCAGTGCGGATGGATTACTCTTTGGAGAGGTTGGCTGAGCTGTATATCCATGAGATTGTAAAGTTGCATGGTGTTCCAACTTCTTTAGTGTCTGATAGAGACCCCAGGTTTACTTCAAGGTTTTGGAAGAGTTTGCATAGTGCTTTGGGTTCTCGACTACACTTCAGTACTGCTTTCCATCCTCAGACAGATGGGCAGTCAGAGAGGGTGATACAGATTATTGAAGACATGTTAAGGAGCTGTGTCATCGATTTCTCTGGAAGTTGGGACAGATTTTTACCACTTGTGGAGTTTGCTTACAACAACAGTCACCAATCCAGCATTGGTATGGCACCATTTGAAGCATTGTATGGTAGACGGTGCAGGACACCTCTTTGTTGGAATGAACTTGGTGAAGGTAAAATAATTGGCCCTGATTTGATTCAAGAAACGGAAGAGAAAGTAAAGTTGATTCGAGGCAGATTAAAAGCAGCTTCAGACCGACAGAAGTCTTATGCAGATCTGAAAAGGAGAGACATAGAGTTTAATGTTGGAGATAAGGTATTTTTGAAAGTATCTCCTTGGAAGAAGATTTTGAGGTTCGGTCGGAAAGGGAAATTGAGTCCTCGTTTCATTGGGCCGTATGAAGTGTTAGAAAGAGTTGGGCCAGTGGCATATCGACTTGCTTTGCCACCTGAGTTGGATCATATTCATAATGTGTTTCATGTTTCTATGTTGAGGAGATATAGGTCGGATCCATCTCATGTGTTGCCATTTGAATCTATTGAAGTGAGCCCAGACTTGACTTTTGAAGAGGAACCAGTTGCTATCTTGGCACGAGAAGTGAAAGAGTTGAGGAACAAGAGTGTACCATTGGTGAAAGTGCTATGGAAGAATCATGGAAAAGAAGAAGCAACTTGGGAAAGTGAGCAACTTATGCAAGAACAGTACCCGCAGTTGTTTCAGTTTTGATATCAGGTAATTTCGAGGACGAAATTTCTTTTTAGAGGGGGAGAATTGTAATATCCTCATTTATGCCCTAGAAGTTTTGCATATTGTTGTTGTTGTTATTGTTGTTGTTATTGTTATATATTGGATTGAATGTATATGATGGGATAAGAAAAGAAATTGGGAGGAGAATGCTTGTGTATATGTGTATTGGGAAAGATTTAGGGTTTAGAGAGAATGGTATATGTTGTGTATATGATGATATATATAACATATAAATTGGTCAAATGAAGAGTCAAAGTGTTGGTTAAGTGGAAGAAGATATTTTTGTGTTAAGTGTGTAATTACATATAAGGGCTTAGATAAGACAAAAAGTTAGTTATATGATTGAGGGCATTTTGGTATTTGCTTGGATAAGAATACTTGGTGGAGATTAAAAGCAAAAATTGACTTTGTGTCTTCATCATTTTCTTCTTTCTTCATGAAGTGGCCGGCTCTCCATTAACAAAAGGGAAAGATAAGTGTTCTTGATGCTAGAAGTGTATTGAAGAAGTAATCCAAGGTTTTGACAAAGGATTGGTGGAAATTCTTCTTCTAAAGTAAGTATTCTCTTGTTTTCTTTGTTTATTTTGAAGTTTTGTTGGAAGTGAATAAGGGTTTGGTGATTTTGTGATTTGGTGGGTTTGAGATGTGTTGTGTTGTGTTTTCAAGTGTTTAATTGATTTTAAGTTATGAGTTTAATTTAAGGTAAGTTTTCTCTTGTTACCCTTGTTATTTTGAAGTTATGCTTGAGTTGAGTTGTGGTTTGATGATGATATGATTCAATTGCTTATGGTGTGATTTTAAGTATTGATATTGCTTGATAGATGAGAAGTTGAACAGGTGAAGGTGTTGGAAGTAATTGTGTTGAGTTTGAGTTAGGGTTTTGAATTGGTAAGAGTTGTTTATGTTATTTTTGATTGATTATTTTTGTTGATCTTTGTGTTGGTTGTAGTTGTGTTGTGGTATCAAAAATGTTATTAATGTGTTTGGAAGATGTAAATAAGTGTTGAGGATGTTGATTGTGTCAATTTGAATGAGGTTATGTTGTGTATAATGTGTTTGAAGTTAAACAAAATAAAGTTTGTTAAATTTAGGGTTTATGCATGAGACACGTAATTTGGGACGGTCGCTATTATTGAAGTGCGGTCGTGACTTAGACCGAACTTCTGACCGCGAAACCTACTGTGATAAGGTTTCATCTTTGATTGTGAAGTGCGGTCGCGACTTAGACCGAACTTCTGACCGCGAAACCTACTGTGTTAAAGTTTCATCTTTTGATTGTGGAGGACGGTCGCGACTTAGCCTGGTGCGACCGCTATAATCGTTCTGTTCTGTTTTATTTGAAGTAAGTAAAGTATGTAAAGCATGTTGCTTATATGATAATGTATTGTGACTTGTGATTTATTTTGATGATTTAAATGATATATGAGGCCATTGTGATTGGCTATGAGGATTGTAATGAAATAAGACATGATATGAGACAATGCCATTGTGTTTGGCTATGATGAATGATGCTATATGAGATATAATGTGATCATGGATGAGATAAATATACACTTGAATAATGAAGTGTTATATTGTGAAATAAAATGTGAAGCCATTGTTATTGGCTAATGTGATTCAATGGAGATAAATGAGGCATGTTTGCCTAAATGATAATGAGAATTGAGTATGAAATCTAAATGAATTGTGTGGCTAATGTGTTATTCCATTTTCAGAGTTTGTTGTTGGTGGCATGCCTAATAAGTGTAACAATCTCTTGAAGTTAGGTTGGATTGGATCCTTGAAGCCTAATTGAGATGTTACCACCCTTGAAGCTAGGTTGGATTAGTTCTTGAAGCCAAGTTGGGTAGAAGCTTAGCATGCTTTGCTCCCCTTGAAGCTTGGTTGAACTTGATCCTTGAAGCCTAGTTGGGTATATGATATTGATAAATGTGATAACAAACCAAAGCATTAACTCTGAAAATTGAATTGCATATTAGTGTGTCTTGGGCCCATGCTTGTCTTTGTTTAGTGTTGTTTATGGATTGTTTAATGATTAGTTAATGAAGTATGAGAAAAGATATTGAAATGTGATATGCATATATTTATATGTTGAATTATGAAATGTAAAGGTATGATGTTAGCTTTGCATATAAATGGTTACATGTATAATATGAATTGAGAATTGACATTGTATTGTATTAAAGCATACCAATAGCATGTTTTATCTTACTAAGCCGTTGGCTTAGCGCGATAGTGTTTAATCGCACAGGTAATAGAGTTGATAGAGTTGAACCCGGTAGTTCTTCAAGACCAAGGGAGAGTAGACCTTGAGGAACCCATTTTTGGGAACTTAAAGATCAAAGCAGACTTGCCAATCATGTATACTTCTTTATATTTTGTAAAGAAATGTTTAATGTGTAAATATGTAATTATTTTATAACTTCCGCTGTGTAATATTTAAATATATATATATATACATAACTAATATGTTTTGTTTTATAAGTAAATGATCTATTTTTCTATAATGTATGATGATAAGGGTATTGTATCAAGTTTTAAAGTGTTCTAAATGTTAAGAGAAATGTAGCATTCCTATGTTTGGTGCACATATGCTACATTGTTGTGGTTGTGGTGTGTGTGTGCATTGGATATGGGGGTGTTACAGTTACGGTTTTTAGTGGCATTAGGTAGGATAGTTTGGGGAAAGGGTTACGGGGTGACAAGCTTTAAAATAAATTAAGGTTTTGATTTATCTTTTTAGAAGAAACATTGATTCTTGAGATAAATTGAGATTTTAGAAAACAATTAGATTTGTGAGACTTTAACAGAATAATTTAGGGTTTAAAAGTTTTGGAAATAAAATAACAGTTTAGGATTTTGACAATTTAATCAACGATTTAGGCTACTGGATGAATGGACAAACTAATCTATAAAACATACTATTAAGTTTAATAATTTAGGTTACTGACTCAATAAAACAAATGATAGAAACATTTAAAAGAAAATATGATAATAACATCATATGCTTAAACAATTCATGAATTTAAACGTAAGAATGTTGTACATATAATCAAATCAAAGATTTATAATCAAACCTCTGTTCATTGGTTCCTCCACAATTGACTTCTGGATGAACAATGAACAAAGGCAGCATTGCTGCCTTTGATGGATTGATGATTGATATTCGTTGTTGAATTATTTTTGATGTCTTATGCTTTGCTGTTTAATCTCTCTTTTTTTTCTTTGATTGCCATCCTCTAGGGTTTTTCTCCTCCTCCCTTAATCTGTGTGTTTAATGCTAGTATTTATAGAAAAATAAAGAGTCATAATCCTATTTTAATAAGGATACACCAATTGTTTAGAAAAAATTAGAAAACCGGGCAAAATAAGGTTTGGTCAAAAAATCAGCAGCGCGCGGGCTGTCGGGTCCGCGGGCTGCGCTGGCAAAAATGGGCACGACGGGCTGGCTGGGCAAGCAAGTTCGTCGCAAAACTGGACAAGCCCAGCTGCGGCAAATTGGGCAGTGCCTAATTTGCCCCAGATTGTTATCTGCGGCAAATTGGGCACTACCCAATTCGCCGCAGACAATTTCTGTGGCGAAATGGGCTGCTGCCGCGCGTTGCTCGCCGATCCCTCGAATTTTTTTATTTTATTTATTTATTATTATTTATGTATATTTTTTATATTAAATATTATTAGTAATTAGAATATTATTAAAATAAATAAAATATAGAAAAAATTATTTTAGACTATCGGATTTGACTGGGTTAAAAATTAAGGGTCTACAGTATGCCCCCTTCTTGAACGATCTGAAACTTGGTAGAAGAAAGTAAAAAGCAACAAGACTTAATTTTGACAAAATAGACTTAATTTTCCTGAAATGGCTTAGGTTTTGGGTTCTAGACCCGGTTTGAATTATGAACTCAGAAAATACTTGGGTTCTGGACCCGAGATAGCTTGGATTCTGGACCCGATTTGAGTTCTTGACTCTAAAAAGACTTGGATTCTAGACCCGGGATTGTTTGGGTTTTGAACCCAGTTTGAGTTCTAGACTAAAAAAAGACTTAGGTTCTGGACCTGAGATGGTTTGGGTTCTGGACTCGGTTTGCGTTCTGGACTCGAAAAAGACCCGAGATGGTTTAGGTTCTGGACCATGTTTGAGTTCTAGACTAAAAAAAGACTTGGGTTCTAGACCCAAGATGGTTTGGGTTCTGGACTAGGTTTGAGTTCTAGACTCAAAAAAGACTTGGGTTTTAAACTCGGGATGATTTGGGTTCTGGACCCAGTTCGAGTTCTAGACTAAAAAAAGACTTGGGTTCTGGACCCGTGCTAAGTTCTGGACTTAAGGGTAATTTGGGTTCTTGACATGAAACTAGATTTGGATACTCGATCCTAAACTGGACTTGGATACTCGATCCTAAACTACATTTGGATACTCGATCCTAAATGGGATTTGGATACTCGATCCTAAACTAGATTTGGATACTCGATCCTAAACTGGATTTGGATACTCGATCCTAACTGGGTTTGGATACTCGATCCTAAATTGGACTTGGATACTAGATTCTAAACTGGATTTGGATGCTTGATCCTAAACTGGAGTTGGATACTCAATCCTAAGCTGGATTTGGATACTCGATCCTAAACTAGATTTGGATGCTCAATACTAAACTGGGTTTGGATACTTGATCCTAAACTGGATTTGGATCCTCGATCCTAAACTAGATTTGGATGCTCGATCCTAAACTGGGTTTGGATGCTCGATCCTAAACTGGATTTGGATACTCAATCCTAAATTGGATTGTGATACTCAATCCTATACTAGATTTGGATACACGATCCTAAACTATATTTGGATGCTCGATCCTAAACTAGGTTTGGATGCTCGATCCTAAACTAGATTTGGATTTTTGATCCTAAACTAGATTTGGATACTCGATCCTAAACTGGATTTGGATACTCGATCCTAAACTAGGTTTGGATACTCAATCCTAAACTGGATTAAGATAGTCGATCCTAAATTGGATTCGGATACTTGGACCCATGACTGAATTGGGTACTTGGACCCTGTTTAGATTATTTTTGTACTTGTTTTTAGTGTGATTTTATGTGTTTTTAGTTAATGTTTTATTTGATTTTTGTTTAAAGTTTGTTTGAAGTGTTTGTTTTAGGTTTAAGTGCAAAAACTCCCTTGGAAGATCAAAATAATGAAGAAAGAGCATGAATCAAGCAAGACATGGCCAAGCCAAATCAAGCTTGGGGACAATGTGAATCTTTAAGTGTGGGGTGCATTATGTGATTTTGTGTTTTTACTTTTAAGTTATTTTTGTTTGAGTTTAGTTAATGTTTTTAATGTTTTTCTTTGAATAAATGAATTTTAGAAAGTTCAATTGTTATAAAATTGTTGATAGATGACCTTTGAAATTTTGATGCATGAATTTGAGAATTGAGTAGAATTGGTGCTTATTGTCAATTTTGTTGGTTTTTCCTTGTATTGCCATAACCTAGTGAGAAATTGAGCCATCAACTTATTATTCTTTTTGTGGGTGAACATGTTTGATTGATGAGTTGCTAGAACTTTCTTTGAAATGCATTTTGAGACTACATAAAAATTTCAATTAGGCATCAAGATGATTAAGGTAGGTGAACCCACTTTGGCTTAAAAAGACCAACCCTATTTTTAACCTTAGTTAGCCAATTTTGAGCCTATTTCATTTTCCCTTTTCTATCTTTTTCGCAACACTACTAACTTTGAATCTTGCTAATTTGTCTCTTACCCTTTCATTAGGTCAAGAGCATTTTAAGAGTGTTTATGGCCGAGTGTTGTGTTGAATTAAGTGTGGTGTTAAATTTAGTAGGTTTAAGATTGCAAACTATTATGTTATTTAGTTGCAAACCCCAAAAAAAATAAAAAAAAACAAAAATAGAAAATAAAAAAATAATAAATAAAAATAAAAAGAAGAAGAAGAGAAAAATAACAAAATAATAAGAATGAGAATAATTGATGTTCTTATTGAAAGGGTTGGAATATGTTTGGGAATAATCATTGCAAGATTTAATAAGTGAGTTCCCTTAAAAAGCTCTTTAATGAGAAAGGGTAGATGAGTGGAAGGTGTTTTGGAATTGTTGGGGTATATACATATGATCGGTTACTTCATTCTTGAAGTGCTCTTGAACTTAATGATTAAGCTCACATTTCCTAAATATCATGCCTTCATCTTAGCCCCATTACAACCCAATAAAAGACCTATTGATTGATGCTTGATTGTAATTTTGTGGTGGATATTTGATTGATAAGCAAGCTTATGGAAATAATCTTTCATTCATTGTTATGAGTGTAAACACGACCATGATCAAACACTAGTAAGAGTTGGTGAGAGAGCGACAACATAGGTTATGCATGGAAAACCACTTAATTGCATGGGTGTCAATTTTGTTTGATTCGATATTGATTGCGGATTTAGGGATAGGGAAGTCTTGATTCATCTTTATAACTCTTGAACTTAACAAAATTTATCTTGTTTAGTTTTTTTATTTTAACCAACCTTGGGGACAAGCAAGGAATTAAGTGTGGGGTAGTTGTTTAGATCATTTTTGTACTTGTTTTTAGTGTGATTTTATGTGTTTTTAGTTAATGTTTCATTTGATTTTTGTTTAAAGTTTGTTTGAAGTGTTTGTTTTAGGTTTAAGTGCAAAAACTCCCTTGGAAGATAAAAATAATGAAGAAAGAGCATGAATCAAGAAAGACGTGGCCAAGCCAAATCAAGCTTGGGCGTGACACCTCAAAGGAAATGAAGGCAGAGCTTGACACATCCAAGAGACACGGCCAAGCCACTGGCCGTGTCTCACCCTAAGCACAAAGCAAAGTGACACGTCCACTAGCTTGGCCGTGTCACACCAAAGGGAATGAAGCAACTTGAAGAAACAGAAGAGAACACACCACATGACATGGCCAAGCCACAGGCCGTGTCACATGACACAGCCACAAGCTTGGCCGTGTCACCCAACAGACCAAAGAAAAGAAAGAAAAGAAAGAAAGAAAGAAAGAAGCAGTGATGGACACGACCACCAAGATTGGCCGTGTACCAAAGAAAAATGAGAGACACAGCCAAGCCAAATCCAGCTTGGCCGTATCACCCTTAATTTATTTAAGTTCTTTCGCACGAAAAGAAGAGGGGAGAATTGGGAGAAGGCTGGGGTTTGCAAAAAAGAAAAGAAAAGAGAAGAAACAAAGAAAAGAGGGGGATACACGATTTGGGAGAGGAGAGAGTGACACTCTCCTTGTCCCTTCATCTTCATCGTCCATTTCTATCCTCTCCATCTTCTCCATCTTCCATTGACAAGATCTTTGAGGTTCTTTGGGATAAATTGGGTTAAACAAGCTCTTGAAGGTTGAAGAAGCTTCATTGAAAGGTTTGGTGACTTGAGAAAGCTCCATTCCAAGGTTTGGTGACTTGAGAAAGCTCCATTCCATATTGCAAAGGAGAATCACCATTGAAGAGGGCTTGAGTTCTTCATCATACTTCAAAGTGGAGCTAGGAGGAAGACTAGTAATCCTACTCTTGGCATCTACAAGGGGTTTTTCTATTCTCTCTTTTAATTCATTTCAATATTGTTTTTGCTGTATTAAGAGAATTGATATTGCAATGAACAATTTGTATTTGATTTATATTGAGTTGAATGATTATTTTAAATTGATGATGTTGAGCTAAATACCCATGCCTAGGGTTTGTAGTATATTTGATTGAATGCTTTGATTTGATATTTCCATTGATGTACCTTGTTGTTGGTTGATTGCATTGGATTGTATGCCAGGTTGATAGATTAGCTACCTATTGATCGCTAGATATTGAATGAAGGACCGAGAAGTGAAATTTGATATCAGAATTATGCAATCGACTACCCTAAGAATGAATTAGAAATATAAGTTCTAGGGTTTGTTAATTTGCAAATGTAAAACAATTGGTTGTTGTTATTTCATGAATGTGAAAACTAATGAATTGGTAATTGACTAATTAACTTAAGGAACAAAATATTTTACAGGGTTATGTTAATGGATAAATTGAGAGTTGAGCTTTGATTGAATGGACCTATAACCCTAGGCACCTTCCCAAGAATCGAATTGATCTTGTACAACCTTCACACATCAACCCTATGCACGTTAATTCTAGGTTTAAATTGTTCTCGCACCATTCCAAGCAACAAAATCATTTTTTTAAATTACTTGTCAATCAAGCTATTACAAACTGCACCTTCCTTATGAGACGACCTTGGGGCGATTACCTTTGCTACAATTACCTCGTATACTTACAAGTGACGCTTTGTAGTAGTACTTAATTCGAGTGCAACAAGTTCTTGGCGCCGCTGCCGGGGAAGGCTGTTTAAGTAGTGATAGTTTGATTTTTTTTATTTAATTGTTTGTTTGTTTTCTTTGAGTTGTTTGTTTGTTTTGTTTGATTTTCTTTCAATTTAATTATTTTTTTGTTTTCTTTATGTTGCTAAGTGCCTTTTGTAAAGATGCAGTTTTCCAGGCACGAGGGAGTTTATTATAGGAACGATGATTCTGAAATGGCATGGCAATTAGCAGAATTGACGAATCAACTTAAGGTGTTAAATGCAAGAGGAAGAACACCTATGCCATGCCAAGAGATATTTGTAGCATGTGTGTAACACCCCCACATTCAATACATGCACACTACACACACCACAATGTAGTATACATGCACTAAACATAGGGATGCTACGGATTTTCTTAACATTCAAAACATTTTAAATGATACCATACTCTTTCAATTGTATACATTATAGAAAAATAGGTAGTTACTTGTAAAACAATAAAAAAAAATAGATATATAGATACATTTAGTTAATACGCAGCAGAATTTATAAAATATTTACATATATGAAACATTTAAATCCATATTTACAAATGTGCATATATTTACATTATAAATATTACTTTACAAAATTAAAAAGATGTAGTACATGATTGGCAAATCTCTTCTGATCTTTAAGTTCCCAAAATCAACTCTTCAAGGTCTACTCTCACTCGGTCTCGATGAATTCTCGGGTTCAACTCTATTACCTGCGCGATTAAACACTATCGCGCTAAGCCAAGGGCTTAGTAAGACAAAACATGCAAATGTCATGCTTTAGTGCAATGCAATGTCAATACTCAATCCATATTATACATGTAACATTATATATACAAAGCTAACCACATACCTTTACATTTCATAATTCAACATATGTAGACATATCACATTTCAACATCTTTTCATATACCTCATTAGTTACTCATTAAACCATTCATGAACAACACTAAACAAAGACAAGCATGGGCCCAAGACACACTAATATGCCATTCAATTTTCAGAGTTAATGCTTTGGTTTTGTTATCACATTTATCAATATCATAATCCCAACTAGGCTTCAAGGATTAGGTTCAACCAAGCTTCAAGGGGAGCAAAGCATGCTAAGCTTCAACCCAACTTGGCTTCAAGAACCAACCCAACCTAGCTTCAAGGGTTGTAACATCTCAATTAGGCTTCAAGGATTTAATCCAACCTAACTTCAAAAGATTGTTACTCATATTAGGCATGCCACCAACAACAAACTCTGAAAATGGAATAACACATTAGCCACACAATTCATTTATATTTCATTCTCAATTCTCATCATCAATTAGGCAAACATGCCATATATCATTCAATTGAATCATCATAGCCAATCACAATGGCCTTGTCTCATATCATATCTTATTTGAATCATCATAGCATCTTTGATATAACATTTCAATATACATTACTCATGAAACACATTACCATTCATAATGCATAACATAACATTGTTCAATCTCAACAATACAATTAGGGCAAAGAACAATTTATATCATTCATAGCTTTAGGATCTTCCACATCCATTTGATTAGGGCATTCTTGATTTGAAATATGTTTAAAGTGTTTATATTAGGGTTTAGGTACCAAAATACCTTTGAAGAATCATAACAATGCAATTAGAACAAAGAATAAAAACCCTAACCAACACATTTGAGGGACACGGGCAGCCCACTTGAGGGACACGGCCAAGCTTGTGGCCGTGTCTCTCAACCTCAATTTGACAGTAAGCAACACGGGCAAGGGACACGGCCAAGCTTGTGACCGTGTCTCTCAACCAGAAATCACAGTAGCTAACACGGCTAGGGGACATGGCCATGTCTCTCAAAAACCAATCCAACACGCCCAAAATCCCTTGGCTTGGCCGTGTCTCTCTTTCCCTTTGGCCGTGTCACCCATGAATTAAAACCTTAACATGCACAACTTTCCTCCAATTACACTCCAACTCATCATACACAATATAGCATGGTTCAAATGAATGGAAACAATGTTCTAAACACAAATTCATCACAAAAATCACTTCACAAAACATTCATAATACATTTAAACACAAACCATCTCAAAACCCTAAAACCAATATCCTTCTCCATCTTCCAAAATCAACATCCACCACTTCCAACAACAACACCTATTTAAACTCTTAACTTAAAACCAATTTAACACTTGAAAACACATCACCACCACATCTTATCATCAAATCAACAAACCCTAATTAACTTCCAATACCACTTCAAAAGAATAAAAGAAATCAAAGGAAAGATCTTACCTTAGTTAAAAACTTCTTAAATCAACACTTGATCACTTAATCTTCCTTCAATTTGAGCTCAACACATCAAGATCCTCTCTTCACCTCTTGCTTTCCTTTGTCTATGGAGGAGCCGGCCACTACAACCAAGAAAAAGAGAAAATGATAAAGAAACAAAGTCAATCCTACTTTAAATCTCCACCATGTGATTAAATTCAAGCAATTACCAAAACACCCTTATCCATATAACTAACCTCTTGTCTCTTATAAGCCCATTATAGTAATTTCACATATCCCATAAAAATATCTCTCTTCCATTGACTCTCCCTTTGACTTATGTATATGTTATATATATCATCATATAAACAACATATACACTTTTCTCTAAACCCTCTTTCTTTCCCAAAACACATATACATAAGCATTCTCTTACCAATTCCTTTTCTTATCACCTAACATACACATTCAATCATCTTTTAAACCAACAACGACAACAACAACAACAACAACAACAACATAATCAAAACTTCTAGGGCATACATGAGGATATTACAATTCTCCCCCTCTAAAAAGAAATTTCGTCCTCGAAATTACCTGATATCAAGTCTGAAATAATTGAGGATATTGCTCTCGCATGGTTTGCTCACTCTCCCAAGTTGCTTCTTCCCTTCCGTGATTCTTCCACAAAATCTTTACAAGTGGCACTCTTTTGTTTCTTAACTCCTTCACATCACGAGTCAAAATAGCAACTGGTTCCTCTTCAAATGTCAAATCTGGGCTCACTTCGATAGATTCAATTGGCAACACATGAGATGGATCCGATCTGTATCTCCTCAACATAGAAACATGAAATACATTATGTATACGATCCAACTCAGGTGGCAAAGCAAGTCGATAAGCAACTGGCCCAACTCTTTCCAAAACTTCATACGGTCCAATGAATCGAGGACTCAATTTCCCTTTCCGACTGAACCTCAAGATCTTCTTCCAAGGAGATACTTTCAAAAATACTTTATCTCCAATATCAAACTCTATGTCTCTCCTCTTCAAATCTGCATAAGACTTTTGTCGGTCTGAAGCTGTTTTCAACCTGCCTCGAATCAACTTCACTTTCTCTTCAGTTTCTTGAATTAAATCAGGCCCAATTAACATACTTTCCCCAAGTTCATTCCAACAAAGAGGTGTCCTACACCGTCTACCATACAATGCTTCAAACGGTGCCATACCAATGCTAGATTGGTGACTGTTGTTGTAAGCAAATTCCACAAGAGGTAAGAATCTATCCCAACTTCCAGAGAAATCGATGACACAGCTTCTCAACATATCTTCAATAATCTGTATCACCCTCTCTGACTGTCCATCCGTCTGCGGATGAAAAGCAATACTGAAATGCAGTCGAGAACCCAAAGCACTATGCAAACTCTTCCAAAATCTTGAAGTAAACCTGGGATCTCGATCGGACACTAAAGAAGTTGGAACCCCATGCAACTTCACAATCTCATGAATATACAGCTCAGCCAACCTCTCCAAAGAGTAATCCATCTGAACTGGAAGGAAATGAGCTGTCTTAGTCAATCTATCCATAATCACCCAAATGGCATCATGCTTCCTTTGTGTCAATGGCAAACCAGACACAAAATCCATTGTCACTCTTTCCCACTTCCATTCAGGCACTGACAACAGTTGAAGCTTGGAACTTGATGCTCTGCTTTAACCTTCTGACATGTGAGACATTTTGATACAAACTCAGCAATGTCTCTCTTCAAACCAAACCACCAGTAATGCTGTCTCAAATCATGATACATCTTTGTATTGCCCGGATGCATAGTAAACACTGACTGATGTGCTTCTTCCAAAATGATCCTCTTCAAATCAGCATCATCGGGTACACACAATCTGTTCTTAAACCAGAGGCTCCCATCACCTCTCACAATAAAATCTCGACTCTTTCCATTCTGACAATCTGAAATAATCTTCTGAATCTTCTTATCAGCCAACTGAGCCTCTTTGATCTGATCCAATAAAACTGGTTTTAAATGCAATTGTGCCAACAATGCACCATCATCACAAGATACAAAGTCAAGCAACGAGAGCGAGTAAACAGTTAAACCAGCTAAAGACTTCCGACTCAAGGCATCAGCAACAACATTTGCTTTACCTGGATGATAATCAATCAAGCAGTCGTAGTCTTTAATCAATTCCAACCATCTCCTTTGTCGAAGATTGAGCTCCTTCTGAACTCCCAAATACTTCAAACTCTTGTGATCCATGTAGATGAAACATTTCTCCCCAAACAGATAGTGGCGCCAAATCTTCAATGCAAACACAATGGCTGCCAATTCCAAATCATGGGTTGGATAGTTAAGCTCATGCGGCTTCAACTGTCGAGAAGCATAAGCTATAACTTTACCTTCTTGCATCACCACACAACCCAAACCACTATGTGAAGCATCACTGAAAATCACATATGGTTTGCCTTCCACAGGTAAAGTAAGAACAGGTGCTTGAGTCAGCATATCTCTCAACTGCTCAAAGCTAGCCTGACACTGATCCGTCCACACAAATCTCACTCCCTTACGAAGTAATCTGGTGAGTGGAGTAGCTATCAAAGAAAATCCTTTCACAAACCGTCGGTAATAGCCTGCCAAACCTAGAAAACTTCTAACCTCTGTCACAGACTTGGGTGGACTCCAATTCAAAATAGCTTCAACTTTACTCGGATCAACTCTAATGCCTTCTGCTGAAACAATATGTCCGAGAAAAGCAACTTGATCCAACCAGAACTCACACTTCGACAATTTGGCAAACAACTGCTTCTCTCTCAAAATCTGCAACACAATCCGCAGATGCATATCATGTTCCTCCTCATTCCGCGAATACACCAATATATCATCGATGAAGACCATTACAAACTGATCCAGATAGGGCCTAAACACCCTATTCATCAAATCCATAAAAGCTGCAGGTGCATTCGTCAGACCAAAAGGCATAACTAAAAATTCATAATGCCCATACCTTGTCCAGAAAGCTGTCTTCAGAACATCTTCAGCTTTGACTCTCAGCTGATGGTACCCAGATCTCAGATCAATTTTAGAAAATACTGACGCTCCCTTCAATTGATCAAATAGATCATCAATTCTAGGCAAAGGATATTTATTTTTAATGGTCACCTTGTTCAATTGCCTATAATCGATGCACAATTTCATAGTACCATCTTTCTTCTTCACAAATAACACAGGAGCTCCCCAAGGAGAAACACTGGGGCGAATAAATCCTTTATCCAACAACTCCTGTAACTGCACCTTCAGTTCTCTCAACTCAGCCGGTGCCATTCTGTAAGGAGTAATAGAGATAGGAGTGGTACCAGGCAACAACTCAATACCAAACTCCACCTCTCTCTCAGGAGGCAATCCTGGCAACTCCTCTGGAAACACATCTGGGAACTCTGCAACTGTGGCAATGCTATCAATAGGAGAACCTCTTACTCTAGTATCTACCACATGAGCAAGATAGGCTTCACATCCCTTTCTAATCAACCTCCTAGCTGCAACAGCTGAAACAAATAAGGAGGCTAGCTGTCCTTGCTCATTAGATACTATCACCTCTCTACCATCACCAGTTCTCAAAGAAACAATTTTCTTTTTACAATCCACCACAGCTCCATGTCGAGATAGCCAATCCATGCCCAAAATCACATCATATTCCTTAAATGGCATCTCAATCAAATCCCTAAGGAACTCCTCACCCTGCACCACTACTGCACTATCTTTGTGCACTTTACTAACAATCACACTATGCCCTAACGGATTTGTCACCAACACATCAAACCCTAGGGACTCAGCATGCACATCAGATACAGGTAAAACAGATGCACTAATATATGAATGCGTGGAACCCGGATCAATCAAAGCAAGTACTGAAGTATCAAATAAAGAAAAAGTACCAGCTATGACTGCCGATGCATCTGGCTGCCTCTGCATAACATACATCCTCTGGGAAGATCCAACCTCCTCTGGTCTACTCTCCCTGGATGTAGCACCTCCTCTAGAACTAAACCCTGATCTACCTCCTCTGCTGACACCCTTACCTCCTCGACCTCCCCTCACATTAGATCGAGAAGCTGCAGTATCAACTGACATCTGCTCTTGCCTCTCAGGACAATCTCTCACAAAGTGATCAGGGGATCCACATCTAACGCAAACCCCTGCTACACCAGCCTTCCAACAAGGACCTCCATGTGGCCTACCACAATGAATGCAGATGGGTAAGGTGGATCTCTGAATCATAGGAGTAGGAGCGCTTGCCACTGAAGCTGTAGGTCTAAATCTCTGTCTCTGGAACTGCACTGACCTACCAGCTGATCTCTGACTTCTACTGACCCGAGGAACAAAAGTACCTTTACCTCTCTTTGCAGAAGAAGACCCTGCCTCAAACTGGGGCCTCCTCACCCTAACCTCTTCCTCTGAAGCAGCTGCAATACCCTGAGCTCTCTCCACGCTCCTAGCTGCTGCCACAAGCTGAGAAAAATCATGATATCTGGATCCAGCTACCAGACACATGATAGAGGGCCTCAATCCCTCCTTGAATCTCCTACATCGATCTATCTCATCAGAAATAATACCTCCAGCATACTGACTCAACCGGATAAACTCAACCTCATATTCAGTTACGGTCCGGTGATCTTGCTTCAAATCTAGAAACTCTCTTTTCTTCCCATCTTTATACTCCCTTGGAGTATACTTTAATTCAAAATCTCTCAGAAAATCTGTATAGGATAAGGTAGGTGGATCATCCATAGAATGGGGCACTGTCTTCCACCAGCTATATGCATCCTTCTGCAACAAGGATCTTGCATAATCAAACTTTTCCTCTGGAGTGGCTTGCAACTGAACAAATATTCTCTGTACTTTGTCTAACCACTGCTCAGCCACTGCTGGATCAGTAGTACCTATAAAATCTTCGGCTCCATACTTCCTCAGTTTGTCATAGTGCCTCACTGATACCAAAGGCTGTGGAGGTGGTGGCTGTGGTTGTACTGGTGCTTGCCTCAAAGCCTCTACCACATGCCTAAGCCAAGCTGGTGGAACCTCCTCCCCAGCTGGTCTACCCGACACCGAAGCAGGTGCCTCCCCAGCACTATCAACTCTAGCTCCATCCTCAGGAGCAACACTCTCCGCACTTCCCTCAACTGACTGACGCGAATGAGGATCCATCACAACCTATGTCTGCAAACACAGCAGATTATACCTTATTAAAGATCAGAGATTGCCAATCCCAAACATGTATTTTATTTCAAAACCAACTTTTTAAAATCAAAACATTTCTTTTTCTTACATTTTACCTAGGTTGAGAATCTCAAACCTAGGCTCTTGTAACACCCCCACATCCAATACACACACACTACAAACACCACAATGTAGTATACGTGCACTGAACATAGGGATGCTACGGATTCTCTTAACATTCAAAAACATTTTATATAATACCATCATCTTTCTCAATATACATTATAGATAATAAGTAATTAACTTGTAAAATAAAACAAAGTAGATATATATATACATATACTTAATACGCAGCGGAATTTAGAAACTATTTACATATAGGAAAACATTTAAATATTTATATTTACAAATATAAATTTATTCACATTATAAACAATACTTTACAAAATATTAAAAGAGTTATACATGATTGGCAAGTTTTCTCTAATCTTTAAGTTTCCAAAATCAACTCTTCAACGTCTACTCTCACTCGGTCTCGAAGAGCTCTCGGGTTCAACTCTATCAACTCTATCACCTGCGCGATCAACACTATCGCGCTAAGCCAAGGGCTTAGTAAGACAAATCATGATATTATTATGCTCTAGTGCAATGAAATGTCAATTCTCAATCCATATTATTCAAGTAACATCATAGATGCAAAGCTAACAACATACCTTTACTCTTCATAACCCAACATATATAGACATATCACATTTCAACATCTTTTCATATACCTCATTAGTTATTCATTTAACCATTCATGAACAACACTAAACAAAGACAAGCATGGGCCCAAAACACACTAATATGCCATTCAATTTTCAGAGTTAATGCTTTGGTTTTGTTATCACATTTATCAATATCATATACCCAACTAGGCTTCAAGGATTAGGTTCAACCAAGCTTCAAGGGGAGCAAAGCATGCTAAGCTTCAACCCAACTTGGCTTCAAGAACCAACCCAACCTAGCTTCAAGGGTTGTAACATCTCAATTAGGCTTCAAGGATTCAATCCAACCTAACTTCAAGAGATTGTTACTCATATTAGGCATGCCACCAACAACAAACTCTGAAAATGGAATAACACATTAGCCACACAAGTCATTTATTATTCAATTATCATTTCCATTTTCAATTCTCATCATATCCAATAACAATGGCTTCATATAACATATAAGTTACCATAGCCAATCACAATGGTATTACATTCCATCACATTTCAAACCACATTATACACATAGCATTATTGATATCAATCTAACAAAGTACATTACCCATCACAAAAGTTACAATGCATAAAGTATAACATTGTTCACATAGTATCTTCATTATCATTATCATTATCATCACATCATATAAATTATATGCAACAATGCATTAGTGCAAGATTTATACTTACCTCAATAACAAATCACACAACTTTAAACACTTTCCTTTATCCAAGATTCTTCACTTCCCAAACTTAGGGCAATTTACCTTCTTTCAAACCCTAATCCAAACATAATACAATCCATCAATTCCAATATCATTTAATCACTTAATAACTTCATCTTAACCCTTAAATCATAAAATTACACTTCAACATCATTCATTATAGGCCATGGGCATGGCCACCATAACCTCCACGGGCGTGGGGTACAAAACAGTTCTGCCACCCAAGCTTCCATCCTCCACGGCCATGGCACCAAAAACCTACCAATGACCACGGCCATGGCCAATCAAGGCCACAGGCGTGGCATCAAAAAGGCTACTGCCTTCGGCCAACTTCCCATTTCCAAGCCTAAAATTCCAACAAACACCAACAACAAGAAGATCTTTGAAAATAATGAAGCAAACACAAGGAAAACATCATGTAACACTTCAAAATCCTAAAACAATTTCAACTCCAACACTTCTAACGACAACACCTCTTAAACCTCTTCTCTTAAAATCAAAAATAACATTTGAAAACACATCACAAACACATTTAATCATCATCTCAACAAACCAAAATTCATTTCAAACTCCACTTCAAAAGAATAAAGGAAATCAAGAAAAAGAGCTTACAAAAATTGTTGAATTTCACAAATCTCCAACTAATTCCTTGAATCTCCTTTCAATTTGAGTTTAGAAATCAAAACAACACTTTGCTCTCTTCCTCCCTTTAGATAGCCGGCCACACACATGAGAAAAGACAAGAAATGAACAAGTCAACCTTTTTCCTTCTTTTAATCTCCACCATGCAATCCTACAAGAAAAATTACTAAAACACCCCTAACCATTAAACTAGCCTCTTGTCTCTTATGTGCCCATTTATGTAAATTCACACTCAACAAAATAAATATCCTCTTCCATTGACTCTCTCTTTGACTTATGTATATGTTAATTATACAACCATATAAACAACATATACACTTCTCTCTAAACCCTCTTTCTTTCCCCAAAACACATTTACATAAGTATTCTCTTTCCAATTTCGTCCTCGAAATTACCTGATATCAAGTCTGAAATAGTTGAGGATACTGATCTCGCATTGCATGCTCACTTTCCCAAGTTGCTTCTTCTTTTGCATGATTCTTCCATAGAACCTTCACCAATGGCACTCTCTTGTTTCTCAACTCTTTCACATCACATGCCAAGATAGCAACTGGTTCCTCTTCAAACGTCAAATCAGGACTCACCTCGATTGACTCAATTGGCACAATATGAGATGGATCCGACCTGTATCTCCTCAACAAAGAAACATGGAATACATTATGGATCCGATCCAACTCAGGTGGCAAAGCGAGTCTATAAGCAACTGGCCCAACTCTTTCCAAAACTTCATACGGTCCAATGAAACGAGGACTCAATTTCCCTTTCCGACCGAACCTCAAGATCTTCTTCCAAGGAGACACTTTCAAAAATACTTTATCTCCAACATCAAACTCTATGTCTCTCCTTTTCAGATCTGCATAAGACTTCTGTCGGTCTGAAGCTGCTTTTAATCTATCTCGAATCAACTTCACTTTCTCTTTAGTTTCTTTAACCAAATCAGGCCCAATTAACTTACTATCTCCAAGTTCATTCCAACACAGCGGTGTCCTACACCGTCTACCATACAGTGCTTCGAATGGTGCCATACCAATGCTGGATTGATGACTGTTGTTGTAAGCAAACTCCACAAGCGGTAGAAATCTGTCCCAACTTCCAGAGAAATCAATGACACAGCTTCTCAACATGTCCTCAATAATTTGTATCACTCTCTCTGACTGTCCATCTGTTTGCGGATGGAATGCAGTGCTAAAGTGCAGTCGAGAACCCAAAGCACTATGCAAACTCTTCCAAAACCTGGAAGTAAACCTGGGATCTCGATCAGACACTATAGAAGTTGGAACACCATGCAACTTCACAATCTCATGGATATACAGCCCAGCTAACCTCTCCAAAGAGTAATTCATTCGAATCGGAAGAAAATGAGCTGACTTAGTCAATCTATCCACAATCACCCAGATAGCATCATATTTCCTTTGTGTCAATGGTAAACCAGACACAAAATCCATGGTTACTCTATCCCACTTCCATTCAGGCACTGACAAAGGCTGAAGTAACCCTGTTGGAACTTGATGCTCTGCTTTTACCTTCTGACAAGTGAGACACTTTGATACAAACTCCGCAATGTCTCTCTTCATACCAATCCACCAGTAAAATTGACTCAAATCATGATACATCTTTGTATTGCCTGGATGCATAGCAAATACTGACTGATGTGCTTCTTCCAAAATGATCCTTTTCAAATTAACATCATCCGGTACACATAATCTATTCTTAAACCAAAGACTCCCATCATCTCTCACAATAAAATCTCTACTCTTTCCATTCTGGCAAGCTGAAACAATCTTCTGAATCTTCTTATCAGCTGACTGAGCCTCTTTAATCTGATCCAACAATACTGGTTTCAATTGCAACTGTGCCAACAATGCACCATCGTCACAAGCTATAAAACTAGCACACAATGCTCTCAACTCAATAAGCAACGAGAGCGAATAAACAGTCAAACCTGCTAAAGACTTCCGACTCAAGGCATCAGCAACAACATTTGCTTTACCTGGATGATAATCAATCAAACAGTCGTAATCTTTAATCAATTCCAACCATCTCCTCTGTCGAAGATTTAGCTCTTTCTGAACCCCCAAATATTTCAAACTTTTATGATCAGTATAGATGAAACACTTCTCCCCAAACAAATAATGTCGCCAAATCTTCAATGCAAACACAATGGCTGCCAATTCCAAATCATGGGTAGGATAATTGAGCTCATGCGGCTTCAACTGCCGAGAAGCATAAGCTATAACTTTACCTTCTTGCATCAGCACACAACCCAAACCACTATGTGAAGCATCACTGAAAATCACATATGGTTTGCCTTCCACAGGTAAAGTAAGAACAGGTGCTTGAGTCAACATTTCTTTTAACTGATCAAAGCTAGCCTGACACGGATCTGTCCATACAAATCTAACTCCCTTTCGAAGTAATCTGGTAAGTGGAGTAGCTATCAAAGAAAATCCTTTCACAAACCGTCGGTAATAGCCTGCCAAACCTAGAAAACTTCTAACTTCAGTCACAGACTTGGGTGGACTCCAATTCAGAATAGCTTCAACTTTACTCGGATCAACTCTAATACCCTCTGCTGAAACTATATGACCGAGAAAAGCTACTTGGTCCAACCAAAACTCACACTTCGACAGTTTAGCAAACAATTGCTTCTCTCTCAAGATTTGCAGCACAATCCGCAAATGTTTATCATGTTCCTCTTCATTCCGCGAATACACCAGAATGTCATCGATGAAGACCACCACAAACTGATCCAAATAGGGCCTAAACACCCTATTCATCAAATCCATAAAAGCTGCAGGTGCATTCTGTAATATCCCTAAGTGTGCTTAGAAGTTATGATAATGTTGTTATTATTGAATTGAGTGTGTGATTGATAAGTGGTAATTATGTTGTTTGAAGAAAAGCATTGTGTAGAGTGAAGTGTATATGTTGTGTATATGGTCATATATATATAATATAAGTTGGTCAAAGGGCTTGGTCAAGGGAAGAGGATATTTTATTTGTGATTGTGAAATTACCAACATGGGCTTGTAAAAGACAAAGGTTTAGTTATATGGTTGAGGGTAGTTTAGTAATTTTCTTTTGGAAGGGTATTTAATGCCTATTGACTTTGTGTTTTCTTCATCATTTCTTCTTCTTCTTCTTGTTGATGGCCGGCTCACTCAAAGACAAAGGAAAGCAAGAGAGCAAGTGATGATTTTGGAATTTTAAGCTCAAAAGTGAAGGAAGATCTCAAGTATACAAGTTGGAATTTCAAGAATTTCATGATTTTAGTAAGTTTTCTCTTGTTTGCCTTTGTTATTTTTGAAGATGTGTGTGAGTTGAGTTAGGGTTATTGATAGTATGATTAAGTGTGTTGATGATTTGTTGATTAGAGTTGAAATTGATTTTAAAATAAGAAGTTAAATTGGTGTTGGTGATGGAAGAGTAAGAGTTGTGTTTAGTGAATATTTTTCTGTTTTACAATTAGTAAAGGCTGTGACTTGTATGATTTTTAATTAATTATAGAAAAATGTTCTTGAAGTGAATTTTTGATATTTTGTGCCTCTATGAGTCTAGAATGACTGAAAAATATGTTGATTCGATTTTGGAATGGTTATGAGTTTAGAAAGATTATTTTTATTAGACCTGTTCCAGCAGGTACCTTAACTGAGACAGCTATATTTCGGGATTTTTAATAAAATGTAGAAAAATCATATCCAATTGAATTTTGGATATGTTGTTTCTTAGTGAGTCTAGTATTTGAGAAAAATAATTTGGAACCACGTTGATTGAATTTGATTTATGGAATTCACAAAGTTCAGAACTGCTGCCAGGATGCAGGGCAATTGGGGCAGTCTGGTTAGGTGAACTATTTGACCAAGATTTTGTGTTCAGTTTGATCTGAAATTTTAAAGGAATGATTTTAAGATACAAAACTAAATTCTGTAAAAATTTTAGAATTTTTAGTCAAGTAGATTATTTTATACAAATTTTCAAAATAAGGATAAAATGGAGTCTAAAACCAGAATGTACTATTCATATGGTCATTTTGATTATATTCCTTTTGGATTAGGTTGTGAAGAGGTTGAATTGCCCTAATTTGTGAAGTGAAGAACTATTGAGTGGAGAAGAGTTTAGAGTGGTGTGAAATGTTATTAAGGTAAGTACCAATGTTGCATGATTGCATTGTTAATGCATATCACTAATGTATTTTGATGTGTTTATATCATTAATGATATGTATATATATATAATTGTGTTATGGGAAAATGAAAGATGTGAATGATTTGATGAATATTAATGTATGAGAATACAATTGATTGAGTATAATTAAATAATGTTAGGTAAATTATTACATTGTTAATCTAATGTGACTTGTATAGTGTGAAAGAGAAGAGGATCATTCAACAAGGTATGAGCTATGCAAATTTATTATGATAAACACTTTTATGAAGAATTACTTTAATGTACTTTGTAATGTTATAGCAATGATGCTATATGTATAATGTGAATCATGTGATTGAATAATGATATGTTCATTTGGTTAATGTAATTGATGTTGAGTATTATAATGATGATGCACATGATACTATATGAACAATACTATGTTTTGTGTATTATGAATCTTGTGAATTGTATTGTGCTATATGAATAAGGTACTTTGTAATGTTATAGCAATGATGTTATATGTATCATATGGATTGAGATAGGATATGTTGTGAAGCCATTGTAATTGGCCATGATGATTCAAATGTGAGATGAAGCCATTGTGATTGGCTATGATGACCTAATTGAAAGAAACAAGGCATGTTTGCCTAGATGATAATGAACATTGAGATTGAAATTGATAATGAAACAATAAGTGAAATATGTGTTTAATGTGTTATTCAGTCTTCAGAGTTCTGGGTTTGGAGGCATGCCTATAAAATGAAAAAGGTAACAGTCTTGCCGGGATGAGGATCTCTTCAAATTGAGTTGAATTGAGGTCCAAGAGACTGGGTCTGTTACACTATGAGAATTGTGAATATGAAAAAGGTAACAGTCTTGCCGGGTTGAGGATCTCTTCAAATTGAGTTGAATTGAGGTCCAAGAGACTGGGTCTGTTACACTATGAGAATTGTGAATATGAAATATATGATTGGTAACAGTCTTGCCGGGTTGAGGATCTCCTCATGATGAGTTGATGGTCCAAGAGACTGGGTCTGTTACACTATCCATGGATAGAAATATTGATATATGATGCCTACGGGCTTGATGATTATGATTATAGACCAAAGCAGTAACTCTGAACTCTGAATAACATAGTGGTGTCTGTTGGGCCCGAGTCTGTCTTTGTTGTCAATGTGATATACAAATGTTGAAAGAAATGGATAATGAAATCTTTGGTATACTTCATTGGACATGTGATTGATGATATGTAATATGTGCGTTGAAATATTGATTATGAGCACTAGTGATGAATCATTAATGTTGAATTGTGAATAAAGAAATGTTATGATTGGTATGATGTATAATGTGTGTATTAGCATTGATTGTGAATTCAATTGATGAATTGTGGTTGATGACAATGATTGTCTTAATTGGAAATGTGACTTGTGATTAGTATAATGTATAATGTGTGTATTGAGATGTTGATTGTGAATATTAGTGATGGGTTGGACTTGGTAGAAATGTTATGTTTATATGTGTATAAGATAGGAGATTAGTTGAAAGATATGAAAGGTGCAAATGAATAGGGATAAACTTAATAAGAACTAAAAGTATATGGAATTGAGATATCTTTATATGTTAGTGTTTCCATGATATATGTTTGTATTTTATATTTGTACTACTAAGCTTTCGAGCTTAGCGCGGATGTATTATCGCGCAGGTAGCTTGGTGGAAGATATGAAGTCTTTTGGTAGGCCACGAGAAGAGTAAGATTTTGTCGAGACCAACTAGAGGGTAATGCATACATGTATCCACTTTAAGTATGTTATATTATATGTATAAATGAAGTTTTGATAAAGACAATAATTTGTAAGTGTTCTTTAAATTGACCTATTATGGTTTGAATTTTGTTACAGGTATTGAAAGGTAAAAAAAAAAAAGTGGCATCCTTATACTTTATATACTTACTGTATGTATACTAGGTATATGTATAGTATTTATATGGAGTATTGGGGTGTTACACATTCGTCAGACCAAAAGGCATAACTAGAAATTCATAGTGCCCATACCTGGTCCGAAATGCGGTCTTAGGAACATCTTCAGCTCTGACCCTTAGCTGATGGTACCCTGATCTCAAATCAATTTTGGAAAATACTGCTGCACCCTTCAATTGATCAAAGAGGTCATCAATTCTAGGCAAAGGATATTTATTTTTAATAGTCACCTTGTTCAATTGCCTATAATCGATACACAACCTCATAGTACCATCTTTCTTCTTTACAAATAAAACAGGAGCTCCCCAAGGAGAAACACTGGGGCGAATAAATCCTTTATCCAACAACTCCTGTAATTGCACTTTCAACTCCCTCAATTCAGCAGGTGCCATTCTATAAGGAGTAATAGAGATAGGAGTGGTACCAGGCAATAATTCAATACCAAACTCCACCTCTCTCTCAGGAGGCAATCCTGGCAACTCTTCTGGAAACACATCTGGGAACTCTGCAACTGTGGCAATGCCATCAATTGGAGAACCCTTCACTCTAGTATCTACCACATGAGCAAGGTAGGTGTCACACCCCTTTCTAATCAACCTCCTGGCTGTAACAGCTGAAACAAACAAAGATGCTAGCTGTTCCTGCTCATTAGATACTATCACATCTCTACCATCAACAGTTCTCAAAGTCACAACTTTCTTTTTACAATCTACCACAGCTCCATGTCTAGCTAACCAATCCATGCCTAGGATCACATCATATTCCTTAAATGGCATCTCAATCAAGTCTCCAAGGAACTCCTCACCTTGAACCACTACTGCACTATCTCGATGCACCTTACTAACAACCATACTATGCCCTAAAGGATTTGTCACCAACACATCAAATCCTAGGGATTCAGCATACATATCAGACACAGGCAAAACAGATGCACTAATATAGGAATGTGTGGATCCGGGATCAATCAAAGCAAGTACTGAAATATCAAATAAAGAAAAAGTACCAGCTATGACTGCCGAAGCATCTGGCTGCCTCTGCATAACATATACCCTCTGGGAAGATCCAACCTCCTCTGGTCTACTCTCCCTGAATACAGAACCTCCTCTAGAACTGAACCCAGATCTACCTCCTCTGCTGATACCCCTGCCTCCTCGACCTCCCCTCACACTAGGTCGAGAAGCTGCAGTATCTACTGACATCTGCTCCTGCCTCTCAGGACAGTCTCTCACAAAGTGATCAGGTGATCCACATCTGAAGCATACCCCTGCTACACCAGTCTTCCAGCAAGGACCACCATGTGGCCTACCACAATGAATGTAGATGGGAAGAGTGGATCTCTGAATCATTGGGGTCGGAGCACTCGCCACTGAAGCTGCAGGTCTAAATCTTTGCCTCTGTAACTGCACTGACCTACCAGCTGGCCTCTGACTCCTACTACTCCTAGGAACAAAGCTTCCTTTACCTCTCTTAGCAGAAGAAGACCCTGCCTCATACTGGGGCCTCCTAACCCTGCTCTCTTCCTCTGAAGCAGCTGCAATAACTTGAGCTCGCTCCACACTTCGAGCTGCTGCCACTAGCTGGGAGAAATCGTGATATCGAGATCCAGCCACTAAGCACATGATAGAGGGCCTCAATCCCTCCTCAAATCTCCTGCACCTATCTATCTCATCAGCTATAATGCCCCCAGCATAATGGCTCAATCTAATAAACTCAACTTCATATTCAGTTACAGTCCTGCTGTCTTGCTTCAAGCTCAAAAACTCCATCTTCTTCATGTCCTTATACTCCCTCGGAGTATACTTCAATTCAAACTCTCTCAAGAAATCAGCATAAGACAAGGTTGGTGGATCATCCATAGAATGGGGCACTGTCTTCCACCAGTCGTATGCATCCTTTTGCAGCAATGATCTTGCATAGTCAAACTTTTCCTCTGAACTGGCTTGCAACTGAACAAATACTCTCTGTACTCTATCTAGCCACTGTTCAGTTACAGCTGGATCAACAGTACCAAGGAAATCCTCCGCTCCATACTTCCTTAGTTTATCATAATGTCTCACTGATACAACAGGCTGAGGGGGTGGTGGTGGTTGCACTGGTGCTTGCCTCAAAGCCTCTACCACAAGCCTAAGCCAAGCTGGCGGAACCTCCTCACCAACTGGTCTCCCCGACACCGAAACAGGTGCCTCCCCAGCACTATCCACTCTAACTCCAACCCTATCCTCATCCGGAACCACACTCTCGGCACTACCCTCAACAGACTGACGTAAGTGAGAGTCCATCACAACCTATATCTGCAAACACAGCAGATTACACCTTATTAAAGATCAGAGATTGCCAATCCCAAACATATATTTTATTCAAAAATCCACTTTTTAAAATTAAAACATTCTTTTTCTTACATTTTTCCTAGGTTGAGAATCTCAAACCTAGGCTCTGATACCAAAACAATTGTAACACCCCCACATCCAATACACACACACTACAAACACCACAATGTAGTATACGTGCACTGAACATAGGGATGCTACGGATTCTCTTAACATTCAAAAACATTTTATATAATACCATCATCTTTCTCAATATACATTATAGATAATAAGTAATTAACTTGTAAAATAAAACAAAGTAGATATATATATACATATACTTAATACGCAGCGGAATTTAGAAACTATTTACATATAGGAAAACATTTAAATATTTATATTTACAAATATAAATTTATTCACATTATAAACAATACTTTACAAAATATTAAAAGAGTTATACATGATTGGCAAGTTTTCTGATCTTTAAGTTTCCAAAATCAACTCTTCAACGTCTACTCTCACTCGGTCTCGAAGAGCTCTCGGGTTCAACTCTATCAACTCTATCACCTGCGCGATCAACACTATCACGCTAAGCCAAGGGCTTAGTAAGACAAATCATGCTATTATTATGCTCTAGTGCAATGCAATGTCAATTCTCAATCCATATTATTCAGGTAACATCATAGATGCAAAGCTAACAACATACCTTTACTCTTCATAACCCAACATATATAGACATATCACATTTCAACATCTTTTCATATACCTCATTAGTTATTCATTTAACCATTCATGAACAACACTAAACAAAGACAAGCATGGGCCCAAAACACACTAATATGCCATTCAATTTTCAGAGTTAATGCTTTGGTTTTGTTATCACATTTATCAATATCATATACCCAACTAGGCTTCAAGGATTAGGTTCAACCAAGCTTCAAGGGGAGCAAAGCATGCTAAGCTTCAACCCAACTTGGCTTCAAGAACCAACCCAACCTAGCTTCAAGGGTTGTAACATCTCAATTAGGCTTCAAGGATTCAATCCAACCTAACTTCAAGAGATTGTTACTCATATTAGGCATGCCACCAACAACAAACTCTGAAAATGGAATAACACATTAGCCACACAAGTCATTTATTATTCAATTATCATTTCCATTTTCAATTCTCATCATAGCCAATAACAATGGCTTCATATCACATATAAGTTACCATAGCCAATCACAATGGTATTACATTCCATCACATTTCAAACCACATTATACACATAGCATTATTGATATCAATCTAACAAAGTACATTACCCATCACAAAAGTTACAATGCATAAAGTATAACATTGTTCACATAGTATCTTCATTATCATTATCATTATCATCACATCATATAAATTATATGCAACAATGCATTAGTGCAAGATTTATACTTACCTCAATAACAAATCACACAACTTTAAACACTTTCCTTTATCCAAGATTCTTCACTTCCCAAACTTAGGGCAATTTACCTTCTTTCAAACCCTAATCCAAACATAATACAATCCATCAATTCCAATATCATTTAATCACTTAATAACTTCATCTTAACCCTTAAATCATAAAATTACACTTCAACATCATTCATTATAGGCCACGGGCGTGGCCACCATAACCTCCACGGGCGTGGGGTACAAAATAGTTCTGCCACCCAAGCTTCCATCCTCCACGGCCATGGCACCAAAAACCTACCAATGACCACGGCCATGGCCAATCAAGGCCACGGGCATGGCATCAAAAAGGCTACTGCCTTCGGCCAACTTCCCATTTCCAAGCCTAAAATTCCAACAAACACCAACAACAAGAAGATCTTTGAAAATAATGAAGCAAACACAAGGAAAACATCATGTAACACTTCAAAATCCTAAAACAATTTCAACTCCAACACTTCTAACAACAACACCTCTTAAACCTCTTCACTTAAAATCAAAAATAACATTTGAAAACACATCACAATTACATTTAATCATCATCTCAACAAACCAAAATTCATTTCAAACTCCACTTCAAAAGAATAAAGGAAATCAAGAAAAAGAGCTTACCAAATTTGTTGAATTTCACAAATCTCCAACTAATTCCTTGAATCTCCTTTCAATTTGAGTTTAGAAATCAAAACAACACTGTGCTCTCTTCCTCACTTTGGATAGCCGGCCACAGACATGAGAAAAGACAAGAAATGAACAAGTCAACCTTTCTTTCCTTCTTTTAATCTCCACCATGCAATCCTACAAGAAAAATTACTAAAACACCCCTAACCATTAAACTAGCCTCTTGTCTCTTATGTGCCCATTTATGTAATTTCACACTCAACAAAATAAATATCCTCTTCCATTGACTCTCTCTTTGACTTATGTATATGTTAATTATACAACCATATAAACAACATATACACTTCTCTCTAAACCCTCTTTCTTTCCCCAAAACACATTTACATAAGTATTCTCTTTCCAATTTCTTTTCTTATCACATTATATATACATTCAATCCAATTTATAACAACAACAACAACAACCATATGCAAAACTTCTAGGGCATAAATGGGGATATTACAGCTCTGATACCAAAACAATTGTAACACCCCCACATTCAATACATGCACACTACACACACCACAATGTAGTATACATGCACTAAACATAGGGATGCTACGGATTTTCTTAACATTCAAAACATTTTAAACGATACCATACTCTTTCAATTGTATACATTATAGAAAAATAGGTAGTTACTTGTAAAACAATAAAAAAAATAGATATATAGATACATTTAGTTAATACGCAGCGGAATTTATAAAATATTTACATATATGAAACATTTAAATCCATATTTACAAATGTGCATATATTTACATTATAAATATTACTTTACAAAATTAAAAAGATGTAGTACATGATTGGCAAATCTCTTCTGATCTTTAAGTTCCCAAAATCAACTCTTCAAGGTCTACTCTCACTCGGTCTCGATGAATTCTCGGGTTCAACTCTATTACCTGCGCAATTAAACACTATCGCGCTAAGCCAAGGGCTTAGTAAGACAAAACATGCAAATGTCATGCTTTAGTGCAATGCAATGTCAATACTCAATCCATATTATACATGTAACATTATATATGCAAAGCTAACCACATACCTTTACATTTCATAATTCAACATATGTAGACATATCACATTTCAACATCTTTTCATATACCTCATTAGTTACTCATTAAACCATTCATGAACAACACTAAACAAAGACAAGCATGGGCCCAAGACACACTAATATGCCATTCAATTTTCAGAGTTAATGCTTTGGTTTTGTTATCACATTTATCAATATCATAATCCCAACTAGGCTTCAAGGATTAGGTTCAACCAAGCTTCAAGGGGAGCAAAGCATGCTAAGCTTCAACCCAACTTGGCTTCAAGAACCAACCCAACCTAGCTTCAAGGGTTGTAACATCTCAATTAGGCTTCAAGGATTTAATCCAACCTAACTTCAAGTGATTGTTACTCATATTAGGCATGCCACCAACAACAAACTCTGAAAATGGAATAACACATTAGCCACACAATTCATTTATATTTCATTCTCAATTCTCATCATCAATTAGGCAAACATGCCATATATCATTCAATTGAATCATCATAGCCAATCACAATGGCCTTGTCTCATATCATATCTTATTTGAATCATCATAGCATCTTTGATATAACATTTCAATATACATTACTCATGAAACACATTACCATTCATAATGCATAACATAACATTGTTCAATCTCAACAATACAATTAGGGCAAAGAACAATTTATATCATTCATAGCTTTAGGATCTTCCACATCCATTTGATTAGGGCATTCTTGATTTGAAATATGTTTAAAGTGTTTATATTAGGGTTTAGGTACCAAAATACCTTTGAAGAATCATAACAATGCAATTAGAACAAAGAATAAAAACCCTAAACAACACATTTGAGGGACACGGGCAGCCCACTTGAGGGACATGGCCAAGCTTGTGGCCGTGTCTCTCAACCTCAATTTGACAGTAAGCAACACGGGCAAGGGACACGGCCAAGCTTGTGACCGTGTCTCTCAACCAGAAATCACAGTAGCTAACACGGCTAGGGGACACGGCCATGTCTCTCAAAAACCAATCCAACACGACCAAAATCCCTTGGCTTGGCCGTGTCTCTCTTTCCCTTTGGCCGTGTCACCCATGAATTAAAACCTTAACATGCACAACTTTCCTCCAATTACACTCCAACTCATCATACACAATATAGCATGGTTCAAATGAATGGAAACAATGTTCTAAACACAAATTCATCACAAAAATCACTTCACAAAACATTCATAATACATTTAAACACAAACCATCTCAAAACCCTAAAACCAATATCCTTCTCCATCTTCCAAAATCAACATCCACCACTTCCAACAACAACACCTATTTAAACTCTTAACTTAAAACCAATTTAACACTTGAAAACACATCACCACCACATCTTATCATCAAATCAACAAACCCTAATTAACTTCCAATACCACTTCAAAAGAATAAAAGAAATCAAAGGAAAGATCTTACCTTAGTTAAAAACTTCTTAAATCAACACTTGATCACTTAATCTTCCTTCAATTTGAGCTCAACACATCAAGATCCTCTCTTCACCTCTTGCTTTCCTTTGTCTATGGAGGAGCCGGCCACTACAACCAAGAAAAAGAGAAAATGATAAAGAAACAAAGTCAATCCTACTTTAAATCTCCACCATGTGATTCAATTCAAGCAATTACCAAAACACCCTTATCCATATAACTAACCTCTTGTCTCTTATAAGCCCATTATAGTAATTTCACATATCCCATAAAAATATCTCTCTTCCATTGACTCTCCCTTTGACTTATGTATATGTTATATATATCATCATATAAACAACATATACACTTTTCTCTAAACCCTCTTTCTTTCCCAAAACACATATACATAAGCATTCTCTTACCAATTCCTTTTCTTATCACCTAACATACACATTCAATCACCTTTTAAACCAACAACGACAACAACAACAACAACAACAACATAATCAAAACTTCTAGGACATACATGAGGATATTACAATGTGGCAATGCAGGACATAGTGCAAATACATGCTCATTTGGTTTCGAACGATACCAAGAATGGTAAGAGGAAGAATATGACTACCAAGGTTTCCAGCGAATGGGTAGAAACGACCAATATTCCAATCCTTATAATTCAGGCTGGGGAAGCCACCCAAATTTTTCTTGGGAAAATCAGCAACACATTCACCTTAAAATTGTTTTCAACCTTACCAAAGAAGTTCTTACTCTCAAGAACAATATTCAAATGAAGATCACCTTAAGAAACCCTCATTGGAGGATAGTTTGAATGCCTTCATTCAAACTAGCCCACAAAATTGAGATCGACTTAAGGAACCCACTTTGGAAGATAGTTTGAATGCCTTCATTCAAATTAGTGCACAAAATTAGAATCAATGCAAGAAATCCACAGTGGAAGATGATTTGAATGCCTACCTTTAAATTAGCACACAAAATCAGGAAGTGATCAATGAGAGGTTTGATTCTTTGGAGGAATCATTGAAGAGGGTGGAAATTCAAATTGGGCAACTGGCACATCAACTCCAAGCACACCAAAAGGAGGAATTTCCTAGCCAATTGGATCAAGTCAAGGTAATCACAAATTTGAGGAGTGAACAGGTGATATATAACAAATTTTGTGATTCTTTAGATGCAGGCACTAATCAAGAAGATAATGGCGAGGAGATACAACCCAACATAGAGGAGCCAAGCCAATCAATGGAGGAGGAGAATTTGGAGGCATCAACCTCACCAAAGTTGCATGAATCTTCCAATCCTGATAGGCCACCAAATCCATTTCCATGTAGCTTGAAGAATGAGGAGCAAGGTAAGCAACTTTCTGACATCTATAATATGCACTCCCAAGCAGATAGTGAAAATAAGATTGGGATGACTATGACCTTAGAAGAAAAGCATGAAATGCCCAATTTAGAAATTGAGGAGTGTAAGCTGATTTTAGATGCTGAGATTGTTGAGATGGGACTTGACATTGTTAGAGTGGATGAAGAAGTGATTCAACCAAACTTGGTTGAACTTAAAGAGTCCCCAAAAATCATCTCTTCTACTCTTGGTGGTGAATAAGAGCATACAACAGATAGAACCATGTTGCACAATGAAAAAGGGTTTTACAAAGTTCCTATTGCACTAGAGGATTACCCTAAGATGACCTTCACATGTTTTCAAATAATGCTACTTAGGCGTAGCAATACATCGGGTATCCTTCGCAGTTGTATGCTATCCATCCCTGCAGTCATGAGCGACAATTGCATTATGGGTGGAAGGAGCATTGTACATCGCATATGGGAATGATGGAAATCAGGTTTCATCTAAACCATCTCTTTTAGTTGATGCATGCTCACATTGAGGACAATATGAATTTTTAAGGGTGGGGTGCATTATGTGATTTTGTGTTTTTACTTTTAAGTTATTTTTGTTTAAGTTTAGTTAATGTTTTTAATGTTTTTCTTTGCATAAATGAATTTTAGAAAGTTCAATTGTTATAAAATTGTTGATAGATGACCTTTGAAATTTGAAGCATGAATTTGAGAATTGAGTAGAATTGGTGCGTATTGTCAATTTTGTTGGTTTTTCCTTGCATTGCCTTTAACCTAGTGAGAAATTGAGCCATCAACTTATTATTCTTTTTGTGGGTGAACATCTTTGATTGATGAGTTGCTAGAACTTGCTTTGAAATGCATTTTGAGACTACATAAAAATTTCAATTAGGCATCAAGATGATTAAGGCAATTAGGAGAATCCACTTTGGCTTAAAAAGACCAACCCTATTTTTAACCTTAGTTAGCCAATTTTGAGCCTATTTCATTTTCCCTTTTCTTTCTTTTTCACAGCACTACTAACTTTGAATCATGCTAATTTGTCTCTTACCCTTTCATTAGGTCAAGAGCATTTTAAGAGTGTTTATGGCCAGGTGTTGTGTTGAATTAAGTGTGGGGGTTAAATTTAGTAGGTTTAAGATTGCAAACTATTATGTTATTTAGTTGCAAACCCCAAAAAAAAAACAAAAATAAAAAATAAAAAAATTATAAAAAAATAAAAAAAAAAGAAGAAGGGAAAAATAAAAAAAATGGTAAGAATGAGAATAATTGATGTTCTTGTCGAAAGGGTTGGAATATGTTTGGGAATAATCATTGCAAGATTTAATAAGTGAGTTCCCTTTAAAAGCTCTTTAATGAGAAAGGGTAGATGAGTGGAAGGTGTTTTGGAATTGTTGGGGTATATACATATGATCGGTTACTTCATTCTTGAAGTGCTCTTGAACTTAATGATTAAGCTCACATTTCCTTAATCTCATGCCTTTACCTTAACCCCATTACAACCCAATAAAAGAACTTTTGATTGATGCTTGATTGTAATTTTGTGGTGGAGATTTGATTGATAAGCAAGCCTATGGCAATAATCTTTCATTGATTGTTATGAGTGTAAACACCACCATGATCAAACACTAGTAAGAGTTGGTGAGGGAGCGACAACATAGGTTATGCATGGAAAACCACTTAATTGCATGGGTGTCGATTTTGTTTGATTCGATATTGATTGTGGATTTAGGGATAGGGAAGTCTTGATGCATCTTTATAACTCTTGAACTTAACAAAATTTATCTTGTTTAGTGTTTTGATTTTAACCTTGCTTGGGGACAAGCAAGGAATTAAGTGTGGGGTAGTTGATTAGATCATTTCTGTACTTGTTTTTAGTGTGATTTTATGTGTTTTTAGTTAATGTTTCATTTGATTTTTGTTTAAAGTTTGTTTGAAGTGTTTGTTTTAGGTTTAAGTGCAAAAACTCCCTTGGAAGATCAAAATAATGAAGAAAGAGCATGAATCAAGCAAGACATGGCCAAGCCAAATCAAGCTTGGGTGTGTCACCTCAAAGGAAATGAAGACAGAGCTTGACACAGCCAGGAGACATTGCCAAGCCGCTGGCCGTGTCTTACCCTAAGCACAAAGCAAAGTGACACGGCCACTAGCTTGGCCATGTCATACCAAATGGAATGAAGCAACTTGAAGAAACAGAAGAGAACACACCCACATGACACGGCCAAGCCACTGGGCGTGTCACATGACATGGCCACAAGCTTGGCCATGTCACCCAATAGTCCAAAGAAAGGAAAGAAAAGAAAGAAAGAAAGAAGCAGTGATGGACGACCACCAAACTTGGCCGTGTCTCAAAGAAAAATGAGAGACACAGCCAAGCCAAATCCAGCTTTGCCGTGTCACCCTTAATTTATTTAAGTTCTTTAGCATGAAAAAAAGAGGGGAGAACGGGGAGAAAGCTAGGGTTTGCGAAAAAGAAAAGAAAAGAGAAGAAACAAAGAAAATAGGGGGGATACATGATTTGGGAGAGGAGAGAGTGACAGTCTCCTTGTCCCTTCATCTTCATCCTCCATTCTATCCTCTCCATCTTCTCCATCTTCCATTGACAAGATCTTTAAGGTTCTTTGGGATAAATTGGTTTAAACAAGCTCTTGAAGGTTGAAGAAGCTTCATTGAAAGGTTTGGTGACTTGAGAAAGCTCCATTCCATCTTCCAAAGGCATAATCAATTGAAGGTTTGGTGACCTGAGAAAGCTCCATTCCAAGGTTTGGTGACTTGAGAAAGCTCCATTCCATATTGCAAAGGAGAATCACCATTGAAGAGGGCTTGAGTTCTTCATCATACTTTAAAGTGGAGCTAGGAGGAAGACTAGTAATCCTACTCTTGGCATCTACAAGGGGTTTTTCTATTCTCTCTTTTAATTCATTTCAATATTATTTTTATTGTATTAAGAGAATTGATATTACAATGAAAATTTTGTATTTGATTTATATTGAGTTGAATGATTTTTTTAAATTGATGATGTTGAGCTAAATACCCATGCCTAAGGTTTGTAGTATATTTGATTGAATGCTTTGATTTGATATTTCCGTTGATGTACCTTGTTGTTGGTTGATTGCATTGGATTGTATGCTAGGTTGATAGATTAGCTACCTATTGATCTCTAGATATTGAATGAAGGACCGAAAGGTGAAATTTGATATCGGAATTATGTAATCAACTACCCTAAGAATGAATTAGAAATATAAGTTCTAGGGTTTATTAATTTGCAAATGTAAAATAATTGGTTGTTGTTAATTCATGAATGTGAAAACTAATGAATTGGTAATTGACTAATTAACTTAAGGAACAAATTAATTTACAATGTTATGTTAATAGATAAATTGAGAGTTGAGCTTTGATTGAATGGACCTATAACCCTAGGCACCTTCCCAAGAATCAAATTGATCTTGTACAACCTTCACACACCAACCCTACGCACGTTAATTCTAGGTTTAAATTGTTCTCGCACCATTCCAAACAACAAACTCTTTTTTTTTAAATTACTTGTCAATCAAGCTATTACAAACTACACCTTCCTTGTGAGACGACCTTGGGGCGATGACCTTTGGTACAATTACCTCGTATACTTGCGAGTGACGCTTTGTAGTAGTACTCAATTCGAGCGCAACATACCCGAGACTGAATTGGATTTGATTTGGGTACTTAGACCTAATATTGAATTTGATTTCCCTGACTTTTTAGCAATTGAGGATTCTGGCTTAACTGGTTGTTCCATTCTTTTGTTCTTCCTTTTGCAAAAATTCAGCTATTTTTACCTAGCCCTCATATCTTCTCCTTGCCCCCTGCGTGGTGAAATATTTGCAAGTGAGTTTGAAAATGTTTTGTATATAAACTCAAAAATATTTGAAAGGAGAAACTTTGACCCCTGTGTAGGCTCAAGCCCATGATTTTTTCTATGCTGCATTGATTGGTGTTTGTATATTGTCTAACGCATCGAACAAGCATGTATTTATTCTTTCTTTTGCAAAATTACTGGAGCTTCCTCGAGCAATGGGCTTTCCATGCCCCCTTGATTCAATATCTTCTTTATGATTGCTTCATAGAGTGTTTTTTGTTCACTTTAACAAAGAACAGATAATACAATACAATATAAGAAAATGCAATGTGATATGCTCATGTATGCATGATATGCATAAATAACACTTACAGTGGTTCCATCGACTCACAGACCAAGTGATCAGCAGAAGTATTCTCATTGGCTCCTTCCAGATGCCCATTCAGGTTTTGCATTGGAATGACAGAAAGCTTTGCACTTATGGCCTTTATCTTCAAGTTGTTGAAAACATGAATAATGGAGGCCCCAAACAGCAGAGATACATCCATTTCAAATTATGATTCAGTATGTCAATTGGTAGCTTCATAACCTTGCCAGTAATCATTTCCTTTTCCCAATGTGTCCTTTGAGGTTTGACTGTTCAAGAAACTTCTCTTAACTTGAAGGCTTTGTATGACAAAAATATATTTTTTTTTTGATTTTGAAATCAAATGTTGGCTTTGCCAAATCAATGTCATTGTACCTCAGGACTTGATTTTCCAAATTAACTTATCTATAATATGACAATCCTAGTTACCATACTAAACTCAGGGATTATTTCTATTTAACCAAGAAGTATTGCACTTCAGAAAGGCATATACACATTACTTGGTCAAAGGTCTCATTTGAGTTTGAATATTGTCTATCTTATATGCATGCTTATTCAAACTATCTCCACTAATAGACTCTACCTACTAAGAAAGATCAACAGGTCATTGATAGGCTTGAAATGGGGTCTATAAGGGACATGGGTTAAATTAAGGCAATTTGTAAGTTGGAGCCGATGTGACACAATGGACAAACCCTCACACTACAAGTTTCTTGTTTGAACTTTAGGCAGCTGGGAGCATGAAAAGATAGACCTTTGAGTGTTCTCCCATCTTCTTGGCATTAATCTAGATCTTGATTGGGATAGTCTTGGCCTTTACAAAAAGTTTGGTATCCAAATTCATTTCTTTTCTTCCTCTCCCTTTTCTTTCTTTTTATTTTTCTTACTCTTCCCTTTCTTCAAGCATTTTATCATTTTGTCCTTCTTCCTTGTAGGACTGTCAAGAATAGAACTTTCAAGAACTAGATGGTCTTTCTCCTTTTTCTTTAATTTTGATCGAATCTTTAGTTGGGTTGGACCAATTCAAGTCAAACTGTCCTTATAAACCAAATGGAAGCCTTTTACTGCTTTAGGTAAAAGAGAACTCAATTGGCTTTCTGAACAGCCTTTTTAGGTTTTATCTTTCTTTTTTTCTTTTCTTTTTTTCTTTTTTTCTTGTCTCTTTTTTTCTTGTCTCTTTTTTTTTTGGTTCTAGCCCTAAAAGAGTTGTCTTGTTTGTACTAACTTAGGTTTCTAATAATGGACAAGTGGAGTGACATAAATCTTCTTTAACAGGGATAAATCATTTGTTACTCTTATGTTATCTTGAAAGATTGGAGATATTAGGTGAACATCAACTACCCTTATGGCCTTGATAACATCAACTATCCTTACAGTCTTGGCTATGCATTCCATTCTTTGATCTTCTTGCCTCTTCACCTTAGTGATCATAAGACTTGTCAAAAGTGTAACAATAGCTCAAGGCAGGTTGTTGGGGTTATATGCCAATGAAAAGAAAGCTAAAATTTTATAAAGGCTCAAAGGGACAACTGGGGATTGATATTTAATTGGGTGGATACTAGTTGTTGGCTAACCAAACAATGCCTAGATCATTTCTCCCTTAAATAAGTAGAGTTCAATTTTGCCTTGAAAGTTCGTCTAAGCATGTTCTAAGACTAACTAGGACGTAGACAAAGGTAATTATGCAGGAGCCTAAGCAAGCATATACAACTCAATGCTATAGAGTAATTCTCTCACCTAGTAAAGTCATTCAAGTCATGATGCATAAATATATTAATTCATGAATCATCAAGCTAGATTCCTCATTGGTTGAGCACCAAAATGAACAAAGACTAACAAAATTTTTGATGAAAGTAATTTATTCAAACAACTTTAAATTTGAAAAACATGATTGTTCCATAAAACACCAAATAAAGAAAATAAAAAAAGAAAAACAAACAAGCCAAGGGAAGTTTGTTGAGTTAAGCTTCTTCTCCTTTCACATCTTCAATATTCCCATCTTGAAAGGAGGATAAGATAAGATCTTCCTCCAATCCTTCTCCTACCATGAAAGCTGGTGGTGGTGGAACTCTGTTAAACTTAGGCAAAGGATTGCTTTTGGTATTGGGCTTATCCGACTCGGGTAGCTTACCAATGTCAATCAAATCTTGGATCTCATGTCTTAAACGAGCACATTTATCCGTCTCATGCCCTTGCATTTGATGAAATTGACAGAAGGCCTCGGTATTGAAGTTTGGTGAGAGGGGTTTATGTAACGGTCGACGAGCCAACAATTGTAACAACCCCTTCTTCTGTAGCTTATTGAAAACCCAAGATAGAGGTTTCCCCAATTCTGAAAATTATTTTTTATTTCCTTGACCAGTCGCATTAACATCAACTTCTTTTTGCGTGCTTTGATTGCTAGGATGATAATTTCCTTTCTCATTCCATCTTATTGAAAATCCATTCTTCTCCCTTTCCCATTCCTTAATTTGCAAACCAGCTTGGAGAAGATCTTTGAAATCACGGATGAGTGTATGAGACATTCTTTCACGAATACTAGGCAACACCCCTCTCACAATCATCCTTATTTGATTAGATTCATCAGGCCTCTTCTTGAGCAATGAAGCCTTATTTCTCCATCTTTTCACATAGTCTACAAAATTCTCATTTGGCCTTTGTCTAATGGACTCAACTTCCATTAAGTTAACTTTCAGCTCGACATTATACCCATATTGCTGAATGAAAGCGTTGTACAACATGTCCCAATCTTTTTGAGTACTTTCCTCTAAGGTGTTGAGCCAATTTTGGACAATAGGGTCCAATGAGAGCATGAAATATCTTAGATTTTGAGCCTTAGTGGCTTGGGCAGACTGCATAGCAGTGATGTACTGCTTTACATGGAGATGGGGGTTTCTAGTACCATTGTACCTAGCAAAGGAGGGCATCTTGAACTTATAAGGGTCCTCCTCATCTTGTTCAAATAGTTTGTCAATCTCGGACATCTCTTCTGTAACACCCCATACTCTATATAAGCACTATACATATACTTAGTATACATACAATGCGTATATAAAGTATAAGAATGTCACTTTTAGTTTCTATTTAAAAATCTTTATCCAAGGTCAAGCAATATTATATTAATTTAAGAAACATTTATAAGAATCATTATTGTTATCAAAAATAAAACATAATTAAAATCATACATGTATGCATCACCTTCTAGTTGGTCTCGAGACACTCTTACCCTTCTCGTGGCATAGCAACTAGGCATCCAGATCATCCACATAAATACCTGCACGATTACATAACCGCACTAAGCTTGAAAGCTTAGTAAGACAAATAAACATTAAAATATACTTTACAAAATATTCATACCTCATGTTTTTAGCATTATGTTCTATTATTCGCTTATCCCATTTTTCCTTTCTCAAAACATTCTTCATATATTCCTACTAATCTCAGAAATTATACACATATTTATATAAAACATTCACAACATGATATCTACCATTTTTATCTCATATACATATGCATAAACATCATTTCAACAAATCACCCTTATTTGGCATATCCAAACTTCCATGAAAACAATTATCACAAATTCCACATTCACATACACTTTACATATCACACAACATTTTCATAAGCTCATATCTCAACAAAACTCCTCAAGCCATATTCACTTTCAATATATCAATACACTTATTACATCATAACATCATTTTATTCACAATTCATTAATCATGAAATACATTTCCATCAAAAGCATTCATAGATCTCATTTATCAATCATGTTACAATTCATGACTCACATTACACAAAGACAAGCATAGATCTCATTGCTCATATATTTCATCATTTGCATATCATATTGAAAACAAAGACAGACTCGGGCCCAAAAGACACTAATATGTTATTCAAAGTTCAGAGTTACTGCTTTGGTCTCTAATCATAATCATCAAGCCCTTAGGCATCATATATATATCTCTATCCATGGATAGTGTAACAGACCCAGTCTCTTGGACCATCAACTCAACATGCTTGAGGAGATCCTCAACCCGGCAAGACTGTTACCATTCATATATCTCATATTCACAATTTCCATAACGTAACAGACCCAGTCTCTTGGACCTCAATTCAATTCAAATTGAAGAGATCCTCAACCCGGCAAGACTGTTACTATAATTCATAGGCATGTCGCCAAATGCAGAACTCTGAAACTTGAATCAACATATTAGACACAACATCATTCCATTTATAACTTTATACATTTCTTTCTCAATTCATTTCATTCTCATCATTATAGCCAACACTCATGGCTTCATATTTCACAATCATAATAGGCAACCATGCCTCAATCATCTCATTAGTATCATCATAGCCAATCACAATAGCTTCATGTCTCATTTAAATCACCATATCATGTCTCAAATCATGTTGTATGATTTCATTATTCAATTATACATAATCAATTACTTCATCATATCCTTCACATTATATATATATATAGCATCATTGATATAACATCACAATTTACATTATTCACATACCACATTACAATTCACAAGGTTCACAATGCATAAGACATCACATGGTTCATATAGTATTAACACTATCATCAAATCATATTGATCAATATATCTTCCACATTTCCTATATTATCATTGATATATTCATACATAACCATTTACCTTATTCAAGGACTTAGAATCTTCCATATACATTTGGTTGAATCATTATTGTTTTAAGTGTGTTTAGGTACAAAAGACATTTGAAGATCCAATAATGTTTGAAGACCAAATAACAAACCCAATTGCAAACACCCTCAAGGGACACGGCCAAGCTTGTGGCCGTGTCTCCCAATATAAACATCCAGTAGCCAACACGCCCAAGGGACACGGCCAAGCTTGTGGCAGTGTCACTCAACACCAATTCAAGCAGTAGCAAACACGGGCAATGGACACGGCCAAGCCAGTGGCCGTGTCTCTCAACACAACAATCCAGTACCAAACACGGGCAAGGGACACGGCCGTGTCTCTCAACACAAATCATACAGTAGCAAACACAGGCAAGGGACACGGCCAAGCCAGTGGCCGTGTCTCTCCAAAACTCATCCAACACGACCAATTTTGCCCTAACTTGGCCGTGTCTCCCATAACTTGGCCGTGTCCTTCAATAATTCAAAGACCAAACACTTCGAAATTCATCTAAACCAAACTCTAATTCAACATTTCATCATTTTCCTCACAATTTTCTCAACTCATCATCACTTAGATATCAATTCCACACATTTACATACTTCAATCTCTTGTTATCATCATTTTACACACCAATCATACCCAACATAACCTCAATCCAAAAGAAAACCACACAAGAAGGTATATACTTATATATATGTATAATCAATAAAATTCATTCAAGAAATGTGTACTTACCTGTATAGCTTGCCAAATCTTCATCTCCATCTTCAATACTCTTAAAATCCTTAAGAAATTTGATGAAGATCAATCTCTCTCTCTCTCTCTCGTGCTCTCTCTCTCTCTCTCGTGCTCTCTTGTCCACGAAGAAGAAACAGAAGAAGAGGAAGAAGGAAGGTTCTCCATCCTTCCTTCGTTCTTATCTTATATATATATAATAATAATAATAATAATAATAATAATAACAATAACAATAATAATAACAATTATACCATTAAATCTCCACCACACACAATTCCTTTTGACTTTCTTCTTCTTTTCTCTTTCCTTCAATACACACATTGAATCCAAATACAACAGTAACCCCAACACTTTTAGGGTATACTTTAGGATATTACATCTTCGGTTTTCAGCTTCTTCTCAAATTTCTTTTTTTAAATCAACAATCATCTTCTCAACATCAGATGTATCGGTCTTTTCAATAGTTGTCTTCTCAACAACCTTTGGCTCCTCCTTTTTATCTTGAGGATCTTGGAAGTATTAAGCCCAGTCATCATCATCATCAAGGAATACTTTATCATCATCAAAAGCCACTTTACCAACCTTAGACTTCCCTTTGTCCTTTGGCTTCTTGGTGCTACCAGATGCTTCGACATTGTTCCCTAAAATTTTTGCTAATTGATTCTTCATGGTCTCAGCCAGGGCCTCTTTTATTTCTTCTATCTTTGCATTGAGGGCATTATCCACCATTCTTTGAATTTGTTCGGGCTCCATTACTTTTGGTGAAAAATAGATTGAGTCATTGCTAGATTCTTCATCTCCGGCATAGGTCGGATTGTCATAAGCTTTTGAATTGTCATAATCCAGGGCTGTGAGCCAGAAAGGATTAATGATATGAGATGTCATGCATGTATGCACAAACAATAAACAAACAAGGATAAATATGACATTCCTTCCAACCTTATAACATCCACACATGAATGGGGAGTCTCTTTTCCTAGGTAATATGGTTAACAAAATACTAACATGGGTTATTTTGTTTTCAAAAAGTTCTCTTGGATGTTTCAACCAATAGTTATCTTTTCTAAAATGAAAATCAATTCATGATAATTCCCATTAATTAGGTTTTAATCCATCCAACCAATTATGTAGCTTTTATGCTATATTGGATTAAAACTAATTAAGAGGTTAATTGCAAATAGATTTCTCACTTGAAAAGGTAACTAGTGGTTCATGCCAAAAACAAGCCCATGATTAATAATTCTTAGTATAAACTAAGCTCACAATTGATTTTTGGTATTTCGTAATTGACCTAAATAATTTGCAAGCTCTTTGTAAGAAAAGGTTGAATGAAAATAATTTTGTTTCTAAGCCTATTGTAAAAAGATTTTAGAAAAAATGGATTTTGGGCTTTGTATTTGAGTCTTGAGAAAAGAATTTTTGATTTATTTTTAGAAAAAAGTTTTATGTCCAAAGACCATCTTGAAAAGTTTTGAAAATGGCTTTGGTCTTTTGGACTTTAAAGAAAAATTTATTTTGAGCTTACAATATACTTAGGTCATATTAGAAAAAGAACAAACCAAATAAGCTGTGATTTTAAGCTAAGATAAATTAACCATAGCCAAACAACAAGCATATGGGGTAAAAACCCAAGGAAAGTAACTAGGCCAATTACATGAGCTTTAGTCTTTGGGTAAAAAGGCTTAGGTTCCCATAGCAAGTATATATCAAATCGTACAAGGCTATGAGTGGTTATGCGATGCTCGATCTCCATACCTTGAGTGAAAGTTTGGTATCCCTTACATAATATAACACGCGTAACACGGGCATCCTAACTCATGCACACGATGCAAATCTAAATGATGCAATAGATAATATCATGATAAGAAACAATAGAATAATAAAAAGTCCAACGGAATCAACTTCTCTTATCCCCAGCTTCATAGAGTGTTTTTTGTTCACTTTAATAAAGAAAAGATAATACAATACAATATAAGAAAATGCAATGTGATATGCTCATGTATGCATGATATGCATGAATAACACTTACAGTGGTTCCATCGACTCACAGACCAAGGTGATTAGTAGAAGTATTCTCATTGACTCCATCCAGATGCCCATTCAAGTTTTGCATTGGAATGACAGAAAGCTTTGCACTTATGGCTTTTATCTTCAAGATGTTGAAAACATGAATAATGGAGGCCCCAAACAGCAGAGATACATCCATTTCAAATTATGATTCAGTATGTCAATTGGTAGCTTCATAACCTTGCCAGTAATCATTTCCTTTGCCCAATGCATCCTTCGAGGTTTGACTGTTCAAGAAACTTCTCTTAACTTGAAGGCTTTGTATGACAAAAATATTTTTTTTTTGAATTTTGATTTTGAAATCAAATGTTGGCTTTGCCAAATCAATGTCAATGTACCTCAGGATTTGATTTTCCAAATTAACTTATCTATAATATGACAATCCTAGTTACCATACTAAACTCAAGGATTATTTCTATTTAACCAAGAACTATTGCACTTCAAAAAGGCACATACACATTACTTGGCCAAAGGTCTCATTTGAGTCTGAATATTGTCTATCTCATATTCATGATTATTCAAACTATCTCCACTAATAGACTCTACCCACTAAGAGAGATCAACAGGTCTTTGATAGGCTTGAAATGGGGTCTATAAGGGACATGGGTTAAATGAAGGCCATTTGTAAGTTGGAGCCGATGTGACACAATGGACAAACCCTTACACTACAAGTTTCTTGTTTGAACTTTAGGCAGCTGGGAGCATGAAAAGATAGACCTTTGAGTGTTCTCCCATCTTCTTGGCATTAATCTAGATCTTGATTGGGATAGTCTTGGCCTTTACAAAAAGTTTGGTATCCAAATTCATTTCTTTTCTTCCTCTCCCTTTTCTTTCTTTTTATTTTTCTTACTCTTCCCTTTCTTTAAGCATTTTATCATTTTGTCCTTCTTCCTTGTAGGACTGTCAAGAATAGAACTTTTAAGAACTAGATGGTCTTTCTCCTTTTTCTTTGATTTTGATCGAATCTTTAGTTGGGTTGGACAAATTCAAGTCAAACTGTCCTTATAAACCAAATGGAAGCCTTTTACTACTTTAGGTAAAAGAGAACTCAATTGGCTTTCTAAACAGCCTTTTTAGGTTTTATCTTTTTTTTTTCTTTTTTTTCCTTTTTTTGTTTCTTTTGTTTCTTCTTTTTCTTGTCTCTTTTTTTCTTTTCTCTTTTTTTTTGTTTTGTTTTCTTCTCTCTTTTTTTTTTGGTTCTAGCTCTAAAAGAGTTGTCTTGTTTGTACTAACTTAGGTTTCTAATAATGGACAAGTGGAGTGACATAAATCTTCTTTAACAGGGATAAATCATTTGTTACTCTTATGTTATCTTGAAAGAATGGAGATATTAGGTGAACATCAACTACCCTTATGGCCTTGATAACATCAACTATCCTTACAGTCTTGGCTATGCATTCCATTCTTTGATCTTCTTGCCTCTGCACCTTAGTGATCATAAGACTTGTCAAAAGTGTAACAACAGCTCAAGGTAGGTTGTTGGGGTTATATGCCAATGAAAAGAAAGCTAAAATTTTATAAAGGCTCAAAGGGACAACTGGGGATTGATATTTAATTGGGTGAATACTAGTTGTTGGCTAACCAAACAATGCCTAGATCATTTCTCCCTTAAATAAGTAGAGTTCAATTTTGCCTTGAAAGTTCGTCTAAGCATGTTCTAAGACTGACTAGGACGTAGACAAAGGTAATTATGCAGGAGCCTAAGCAAGCATATACAACTCAATGCTATAGAGTAATTCTCTCACCTAGTAAAGTCATTCAAGTCATGATGCATAAATATATTAATTCATGAATCATCAAGCTAGATTCCTCATTGGTTGAGCACCAAAATGAACAAAGACTAACAAATTTTTTTATGAAAGTAATTTATTTAAACAACTTTAAATTTTAAAAAACATGATTGTTCCATAAAACACTAAATAAAGAAAATAAAACAAGAAAAACAAACAAGCCAAGGGAAGTTTGTTGAGTTAAGCTTCTTCTCCTTTCACATCTTCAATATTCCCATCTTGAAAGGAGGATAAGACAAGATCTTCCTCCAATCCTTCACCTACCATGAAAGCTGGTCGTGGTGGCACTCTGTTAAACTTAGGCAAAGGATTTCTTTTGGTATCGGGCTTATCCGACTCGGGTAGCTTACCACTGTCAATCAAATCTTGGATCTCATGTCTTAAATGAGCACATTTATCTGTCTCATGCCCTTGCATTTGATGAAATTGACAGAAGGCCTCGGCATTGATGTTTGGTGGCAGGGGTTTATGTAACGGTCGACGAGCCAACACTTTTAACAACCCCTTCTTCTGTAGCTTATTGAAAACCCAAGATAGAGGTTTCCCCAATTCTGAAAATTTTTTTTATTTCCTTGACCTGTCGCATTAACATCAACTTCTTTTTGCGTGCTTTGATTGCTAGGATGATAATTTCCTTTCTCATTCCTTCTTATTGAAAAGGCATTCTTCTCCTTTCCCATTCTTTAATTTGCAAACCAGCTTGGAGAAGATCTTTGAAATCACGGATGAGTGTATGAGACATTCTTTCAAGAATAATAGGCAACACCCCTCTCACAATCATCCTTATTTGATTAGATTCATCAGGCCTCTTCTTGAGCAATGAAGCCTTATTTCTCCATCTTTTCACATAGTCTACAAAATTCTCATTTGGCCTTTGTCTAATGGACTCAACTTCCATTAAGGTAACTTTCAGCTCGACATTGTACCCATATTGCTGAATGAAAGCCTTGTACAACATGTCCCAATCTTTTTGAGTACTTTCCTCTAAGGTGTTGAGCCAATTTTGGACAATAGGGTCCAATGAGAGCATGAAATATCTTAGATTTTGAGCCTTAGTGGCTTGGGCAGACTGCATAGCAGTGATGTACTGCTTTACATGGAGATGGGGGTTTCTAGTAACATTGTATCTAGCAAAGGAGGGCATCTTGAACTTATAAGGGACCTCCTCATCTTGTTCAAATAGTTTGTCAATCTCGGACATCTCTTCGGTTTTCAGCTTCTTCTCAAATTTCTTTTTTAAATCATCAATCATCTTCTCAACATCAGATGTCTCGGTCTTTTCAATAGTTGTCTTCTCAACAACCTTTGGCTCCTCCTTTTTATCTTGAGGATCTTGGAAGTATTAAGCCCAGTTGTCATCATCATCAAGGACTACTTTGTCATCATCAAAAGCCACTTCACCAACCTTAGCCTTCCCTTTGTCCTTTGGCTTCTTGGTGCTAGCAGATGCTTCGGCATTGTTCCCTAAAATTTTTGCTAATTGATTCTTCATGGTCTCAGCCAGTGCCTCTTTTATTTCTTCTATCTTTGCATTGAGGGCATTATCCACCATTCTTTGAATTTTTTCAGGCTCCATTGCTTTTGGTGAAAAAGAGATTGAGTCATTGCTAGATTCTTCGTCTCCGGCGTAGGTCGGATTGTCATAAGCTTTTGAATTGTCATAATCCAGGGCTGTGACCCAGAAAGGATTAATGATATGAGATGTGATGCATGTATGCACAAACAATAAACAAACAAGGATAAATAGGACATTCCTTCCAACCTTATAACATCCACACATGAATGGCGAGTCTCTTTTCCTAGGTAATATGGTTAACAAAATACTAACATGGGGTATTTTGTTTTCAAAAAGTTCTCTTGGATGTTTCATCCAATAGTTATCTTTTCTAAAATGTAAATCAATTCATGATAATTTCCATTAATTAGGCTTTAATCCATCCAACCAACTATGTAGCTTTTATGCTATATTGGATTAAAACTAATTAAGAGGTTTATTACAAATAGATTTCTCACTTGAAAAAGTAACTAGTGGTTCATGCCAAAAACAAGCCCACGATTAATAATTCTTAGTATAAACTAAGCTCACAATTGATTTTTTGTATTTCGTAATTGACCTAAATAATTTGCAAGCTCTTTGTAAGAAAAGATTGAATGAAAATAATTTTGTTTCTAAGCCTATTGTAAAAAGATTTTAGAAAAAATGGATTTTGGGCTTTGTATTTGAGTCTTGAGAAAAGAATTTTTGATTTATTTTTAGAAAAAGTTTTATGTCCAAAGACCATCTTGAAAAGTTTTGAAAATGGCTTTGGTCTTTTGGACTTTAAAGAAAATTTTATTTTGAGCTTACAATATACTTAGGTCATTTTAGAAAAAGAACAAACCAAATAAGCTATGATTTTAAGCTAAGATAAATTAACCATAGCCAAACAACAAGCATTTGGGGTAAAAACCTAAGGAAAGTAACTAGGCCAATTACATGAGCTTTAGTCTTTGGGTACAAAGCCTTAGGTTCCCATAGCAAGTATATACCAAATGGTACAAGGCTATGAGTGGTTATGCGATGCTCGATCTCCATACCTTGAGTGAAAGTTTGGTATCCCTTACATAATATAACACGCGTAACACGGGCATCCTAACTCATGCACACGATGCAAATCTAAATGATGCAATAGATAATATCATGATAAGAAACAATAGAATAATAAAAAGTCCAACAGAATCAACTTCTTTTATCCCCAGCTTCATAGAGTGTTTTTTGTTCATATTAATAAAGAATAGATAATACAATACAATATAAGAAAATGCAATGTGATATGCTCATGTATGCATGATATGCATGAATAACACTTACAGTGGTTCCATCGACTCACAGACCAAGGTGATCAGCAGAAGTATTCTCATTGACTCCTTCCAGATGCCCATTCAGGTTTTGCATTGGAATGATAGAAAACTTTGCACTTATGGCTTTTATCTTCAAGATGTTGAAAACATGAATAATGGAGGCCCCAAACAGCAGAGATACATCCATTTCAAATTATGATTCAGTATGTCAATTAGTAGCTTCATAACCTTGCCAGTAATCATTTCCTTTGCCCAATGTGTCCTTCGAGGTTTGACTGTTCAAGAAACTTCTCTTAACTTGAAGGCTTTGTATGAAAAAAATATTTTTTTTTTGAATTTTGATTTTGAAATCAAATGTTGGCTTTGCCAAATCAATGTCAATGTACCTCAGGACTTGTTTTTCCAAATTAACTTATCTATAATATGATAATCCTAGTTACCATACTAAACTCAGGGATTATTTCTATTTAACCAAGAACTATTGTACTTCAGAAAGGCACATACACATTACTTGGCCAAAGGTCTCATTTGAGTTTGAATATTGTCTATCTCATATGCATGCTTATTCAAACTATCTCCACTAATAGACTCTACCTACTAAGAGAGATCAACAGGTCTTTGATAGGCTTGAAATGGGGTCTATAAGGGATATGGGTTAAATGAAGGCCATTTGTAAGTTGAAGCCGATGTGACACAATGGACAAACCCTCACACTACAAGTTTCTTGTTTGAACTTTAGGCAGCTGGGAGCATGAAAAGATAGACCTTTGAGTGTTCTCCCATCTTCTTGGCATTAATCTAGATCTTGATTGGGATAGTCTTGGCCTTTACAAAAAGTTTGGTATCCAAATTCATTTCTTTTCTTCCTCTCCCTTTTCTTTCTTTTTATTTTTCTTACTCTTCCCTTTCTTCAAGCATTTTATCATTTTGTCCTTCTTCCTTGTAGGACTGTTAAGAATTGAACTTTCAAGAACTAGATGGTCTTTCTCCTTTTTCTTTGATTTTGATCGAATCTTAAGTTGAGTTGGACCAATTCAAGTCAAACTGTCCTTATAAACCAAATGGAAGCCTTTTACTGCTTTAGGTAAAAGAGAACTCACTTGGCTTTCTGAACAGCCTTTTTAGGTTTTTTCTTTCTTTTTTTCTTTTTTTCCTTTTTTTGTTTTCTTTTTTCTTCTTTTTCTTGTCTCTTTTTTTCTTGTCTCTTTTTTTTTGTTTTGTTTTCTTCTCTTTTTTTTTGTTCTAGCTCTAACTCAATAAAACAAAAGAGAGAAAAATTTAAAAGAAAATATGGCAATAACATCGTATGCTTAAATAATTCATAAATCTAAACATAAGAATGTTGTAAATATAATCAAATCAAAGATTTATAATCAAACCTCTGTTTGTTGGTTCCTCCACAATTGACTTCTGGATGAACAATGAACAAAGGCAGCGTTGCTGCCTTTGATGGATTGATGATTGATATTCGTTGTTGATTTATTTTTGATATCTTATGCTTTGCTGTTTAATTTCTCTTCTTTTTCTTTGATTGCGGTCCTCTAGGGTTTTCTCCTCCTCCCTTAATCCTTGTGTTTAATGCTAGTATTTATAGGAAAATAAAGAGTCCTAATCCTATTTTAATAAGGAAATACCAATTGTTTAGGAAAAATTAGAAAACCGGGCAAAACAAGGTTTGGTCAAAAAATCGGCTGTCGGGCCCACGGACTGCGCTGGCAAAAATTTCACTAGAAAAAACGGGGGCAGCACGGCAGGTGGGTTGGGCAAGCCAGTTCTTCCCAGAATTGGGCAGTGCCCAATTCACCCTAGATTGGCAAATTGGGCACTACCCAATTCGCCGCAGACAATTTCTGCGGCGAAATGGGCTGCCATCTCACTGCCGCGCGTTACTCACCGATCCGTCCGATTTTTTTATATTTTTTATATTTTTATATTTTTTTATATTTTTATGTTAAATACTATTATCAATTAAAATATTATTAAAATAAATGAAATACTACAAAAATTATTTTAGACTGTCAGATTTGACTGGGTCAAAAATTAAGGGTCTGCAAATGGGTTTTTAAAAAAAAAACCTATTTTTGCATTTCATCCAACATTTTCTTACAAAAGAGCTTACAAATTATTTATGTCAATTATAAAATACAAAAAATCAATTGTGAGCCTAGTTTATACTAAGAATTGTTAATCATGGGCTTGTTTTTGCCATGAATCATTAGTTACTTTTTCAAGTAAGAAATCTATTTATAATAAACCTCTTAATTTAGTTTTAATCTAATATAGCATAAAAGCTGCTTTAGTTGATTGGATGGATTAAAACCTAATTAATGGAAATTATCATGAACTGATTTCTATGTTCAAAAATATAACTATTGGTTGAAACGTACAAGGGAATTATTTGAAAATAAAATATCCCATGTTGGTATTTTGTTATCCACATACCTAGGAAAAGAGACTCACTATTTATGTGTGGAAGTTATAAGGTTGGAAGGAACGTCCTAATTATCTTTCTTTGTTTGCTACTTGTGCATACATGCATACATTCATACACGCATTGCATAACATATCATTGATCCTTTATGGCTCATAAACACAGAGTACGGCAATTCAAGAGCATACAATGATACCACCTACAACATTGATTTTGATTCAAGTCCTTCATTGAAAGGATGGATGCAAACCAGCTAAGGGACATAGTCGATGAAGTTGTCAAAGCTAGGATGGCCGAGCTATAAGATAAATTGGTTGAAATTATGAGGACCCAGTTGATTCAGATTCTGGAGATCATCAACAATGCTAACAAGGCATCTCCCATTGACATAAGAAAGAAGGGAAAGGCAACATCAATGGGGAACATGTTCACTAATAGAGATCGAATGAAAAATAAGGGATCAATCCCTATTCTACAAGACCAGCTGAACCATGTGCTATCTAAGTGGAGAAATAAGGGCAGCTACCACCCTAGTGGGCAAAGTCAAAGAGAAAGAGGAGTTATTGAGAAAAATGCAATAGCTGAACGAGCAAAGAAGCGTAAATTTTCAGACTTAAGGGAGCCTTTGTCAAAGATGATAGAAAATCTAATGAAAATGGATTTTCTACAACCATTGGCACCTCGGCCTCTACATAAGCCTCTACCACCAAATTTTGATGCCAAGGTCTTCTGTTAATTCCATCAAATGCAAGGGCATGAGACAAATAAATGTGTTTGATTAAGGCATGAAATCTAAGATTTTATTGATAGTTGAAACCTGCCTGAGCCTGATAAGCCCAACACTAAGAATAATCCTTTGCCTAAATTTGGAAGGGCACCATCACTTACAACCTTCATGAAGAGTTTTATCTTGTCATCTTGTGATGATATAGATAGAGAAGCTGCCAAAGATGACGTGCTATTAAGCAAGCTTGGACTAATTGTGGATGATGAAGCAATGATCCCTAATGATGAAAAAAAAATCCTTGCCCTAAGATGTTTAAATAAATGGAGTATCTTCAACTCTAACTTAACAAACTTCCCTTAGCTTGGAGTGTTGCTCTTTTTATTTTGCTTTCTTTAGCACTTATTTGGAACAATTATGTTTTTAAAATTATGTTTATTTGAATAAATTATTTTCATCAAAATTTTCATGGTCTTTGTTCATTTTGGTGTCCAACCAATGATGAATATAGCTTGATATTTACAAATTAGCATATCTATGCATCATTATTTGAATGACTTTACTAGATGAGGGAATTATTCTATAACATTGAGTTGTGTATGCTTACATAGGGAGGGCTCCTACATAATGACCTTTGTCTAGGTCCTAGTCAATCTTAGAACATGCTTTAATAGACTTTCGAGGTGAAATTGAACTCTGCTTATTTAAGGGAGAGATGATCTAGACATTGTTTGATGAACCAACAACTAGTATCCACCCAATTAAATATCAGTCCCTAGTTGTCCCTTTGAGCCTTCATAAAATTTCAGCTTTCTCTTCATTGGCTAGTAAACCCAACAACCTACCCTGAGCTGTTGTGATACTTTTGACAAGTCTTATGATCACTAAGGTGAAGAGGCAAGAATATCAAAGAATGGAATGCATAGCCAAGACAGTAAGGATAGTTGATGTTCTCAAGACCATAAGGGTAGTTAAAGTTCACCTAAATTAGACCAAAAATCACAGATAAAGTTAGGACTGAAGCAGATTAATACCATTCTACTCATCCATTAACAAAAATACTTGGTACAAACAAGACAACTCTTTTGGAGCTAGGACCAAAAAAAAGAAAAAAAAAACAAAAAAAGGGAGAAGAAAAAAGAGGAAAGAAGAAAGAAAAAGAAAATAAAATAAAACCCAAAACGATTTAGAAATCCAACCGAGTACTCTTTTACTTAAGGCAGTAAAAGACTTCCATTTGGTTTATGAGGACAGTTTGACTGGAATTGGTCTCACCCAATCAAAGATTCGATCAAAATTAGAGGGAAAAAGGGGAAAGACCATCTAGTTTTTGAAAGTCCTATACTTAACAATCCTACAGAGAAGAAGGACAAAATGATAAAATGCTCAAAGAAAGGGAAGAGTAAGAAAAATAAAGAGAAAGAAAAGGGAAAAGAAGAAAAGAAATGAATTTGGGTACCAAACTTTTTGCAAGAGCAAAGACTGTCCCAATCAAGATCTAGATTAATGCCAAGAAGATGGGAGAACACTCAAAGCTCTATCTTTCCATGCTCCCAACTGTCTAAAGTTCCAACAAGCAGTTTGTAGTGTGAAGTGTGAGCGGAGATTTTCGCCCCCACTCCCAGTGGAATGTTTCTTACGACTTCAGTACTGTTTAACTCGGGGCCTTAGAGAGCACGAGCCTAAGCCCAGAGAAAATTGAGTCGCCACCTGAATGGGCCAGGAAAAAGAAAGGAGTGGATGACTCAATTTCTAAGGAATTCCTAATCCCCTAATGAATTCGGAAAGTTGTGTACGTGTGGGGAAGGTGAGAAATGGCCCAGTACCCCCACAATGCCTGGTTCATTGGAACCGGCCTCCTTTGTAGGTGTTAATATTATAAAATTCTTAAATATAATAATATTATCAATACTACATACAACAATTAAAATAAAAGCATCATTATATTAAAATCAAAGTAATGTCCAAACAAAACAAATAAATGGACACCCATCTGAGGATGGAAATATGTCCTTACATTGTCCATGTCTAAAACTAAATAGAACACCCACCGAAAGGTGGAAATGTGTCCTTTACATTGGTCTAAATATAAAAGCAATTTAAATTACATGATGCTTAATAAACATATGGAAAGATACCTCTTACAAAGTTTTAAAATCAAAACAAATCAATAAAAGTAAACATCCATTCATCATAAATAAATCATTCATTAGAGACATCAAACATCAATCAAAATATATAATAAACATTCATCCAATTTAAATAAAATAGTAAGCATGTAACTTTAGGGTTCATGTATCAATTAGGTTTTATGTTTAACAATTAGGTTTTTGCATATACTAGTTTAATTAGTTGAAAAATATTTTAAAGAAATAATATGGCTACTGGATGTTTGAATTTAAAGATTATATTTAAAATAAATTAGGGTTTGAATTTAAAGAATGGATGTTTTGGATTTAGGGTTTTGGAAGTTGTATGAAAATAATATTAAAATTTAGGGTTTAAATAAATAAGATTGAAAATCATGAAAATTGATTTTTAGATTCGGTCTTTGAAAAAATAAGCTACTGTGATTTTAGAAAAATAGATTTGGTCAGGGTTTTAAGAAAACTGATTATTGTGGTTTTAGAAGAATGTAATTTAGGGTTGTAGATTTTAAAAATATGTGTTACGGGTATTAAGGCATTAGGGTTTTGAAGAAATTTTTTAGGGTTTCAAATAAAGTTTGGATAGTTAGTAGAATAATTGATCAAATTGTATGATGAAACTACTGTAAACATAACAAAGAAATAGATATTCAAACCTTCATTGTTGGTTCCACCACAATCTTTGAATTCTAGTTGAACAATAATAAAGGCAATATAGGGTACCTTTGATGGATTGTTGTCGCTTGCTCACTGCCTCTTGCTCCTTCAAGGTTCTCTTTTTTGGCCAAAAAAATCCAAAAGTCCAAAGTCTGATAAAAAATTTCAAATCCTTAATTCTGTATCTTTAATGTGGTATTTATAAGAAAAAATCATAAACCTAATCCTAATTGGCTAAAAAAATAAAAACCTTTTAGGAAATAAAATTAAAAACCAAGTAGAATAGGATTTTGGCAAAACCACGTGTGGGCCGGGAGTGCGAAAGTGTGCTAGCGAAAAAAAATTACTGCAGGCCCTGGGCGCGGGCCAGCTAATTTGCCATAGGAAAATCCAATTGGCCGCAAAAATAATTGCTGCGGGCGATGGGTGCGGGCCGCTGGAGAAAAATCTTAGTACTTTTTTTTATTTTTATAAATAATAAATATTGTAAATAATTATTAAAATAAATATTATTTAATTAAAAGACCATAAAAAATATTTTAGACTGTTTATAAATATCGGATCGGACTGGATAAAAAATTAAGTGTCTACAGTTTGCCCCCTTCTTGAGCGATCTGAGACTGCAATAAAAGAGAGCAAAAAGCAATGTGATTTTTGACTGGATTTAGAGCCATACTAGACTTAGTACCTAAGGTTGGTTTGAGCTCTGGACTCAAAAATAATTTGGGTTCTAGACCCAAGGTGAATTTAAGATTTGGGTTCTGGACCCGAGGTAAGATCTGGTCGTAAAAATAATTTGGATTCTTGACCCGAGGTAAGTTCTGGACTTAATTTAGGTTTTGGATCTGAGGTAAGTTCTGGACTTAATTTAGGTTCTAGACCCGAGGTAAGTTTTGGACTTAAGTTAGGTTCTGGACCTGAGGTAAGTTTTGGACTTAAAAATAATTTGAGTTCTAGACCCTTATGGATTTTGGGTTTTGGACTTGAGATGAATTTAGAATTTGGGTTCTGGACCCAAGGTGAATTTAGGATTTGGGTTTGGACCCAAGGTAAGTTCTGGACTTAAAAATGATTTGGGTTCTGGACCAGAGGTGAATTTAGGATTTGGGTTCTGGATGCAAGATGAATTTAAGATTTGGGTTTTAGACCCAAGGTAAATTTAAGATTTGGGTTCTAGACCCAAGGTAAGTTCTGAAATTAAAAATAATTTGGGTTATGGACCCGAGGTAAATTTAGGATTTGGGTTCTGGAGCCAAAGTGAATTTAGGATTTGGGTTTTGGACCCGAGGTAAGTTCTGGACTTAAAAATAATTTGGTTATTTGCAAAAAAATTATCTATTTTTTACCATACCTATATCTTCTTGCCCCCTGCATGAAAAAATATTTTAAAAGTGCAAAAATATTTTTATACACGCAAATATCTGAATAATTGAATTGAATAATTAAGTTTACTATTTATTCACTATGTAGTCATTATTTACGCACTATTTACTAACTATTCATTTACTATTTAACAACAGTAATATTTACTTTTTCTTCTTCTTTTTTTTCACAAGAATACTGTTTTTCACTTATTTATTTTTGTCTTTTTCCTTGTAATTTTTCTATATAAACCTCGGCTCATTTCTACTATATTCATCCACACTCACATATTTTGATAGTTACATTAGAGAGTTTAGCATAGCATATTTCAAGATTAGGACCTCGATCCAATGCTGAGTTATTAGAATTTATTCGACGACATGAAAATGGAACTACAAGTATATTGGCTGGGATGCAGCTTCATCGCAGTTCAAGCCAAAAAACTAAGGTAACAATACAATTTAATATTTTAACAGCACAAATATGTATTTATTATTTTATTATATATTTTTTGTTTTTGTTTTTATTTTTTTTTGTGTTGTTTTTTTTAAGATTTAGGAAAAATAAATTAATTAGATGACTATATTTAAGAATTTAATAGACAAATAGATATATAGATTAAAATAGAATATAATGAGTAAGTTTAGTCTATAAATCAGTGATATTGGCATGATGATATACTTACATTGTGTTAACTTACCTGGCTCTGTTTTAGCGTGATCGTTGTGTTATCCGGGGTGAAGGGTGTGTCTATAAAGCCCGATAATGGTATGATGTAGCACATTCTCGGGTAAAACAAAATATCCGAGATTGCGGTTTTGAAAGCTTTATCTTGTAATTATCATCTGAGGAGTGTTCAATAGACAGGAGTATAGTTCAAGCATTATCGGAGCGGTGGATGGACACGACCCATACTTTTCACCTACCTTTGGGAGAGATGACCATTAGCCTAGTCGATTATACAGCCATAACTGGTATCTAGTACTATGGCCTTCCAGTCAATAGTTAATCAGTATGGAACCATCATTAAAAGGGACTTTCAAGACAAAAATTGAGTCGATTCAGAGTTATTGGATGAACTATGAAGGACAGGTTCATAGGGAAACAACCAAATAATATTCTCGAGGATTTTTACTGTATTTGCTCGGGTTGACCATTTTATGCGGCACTGAATCTGCCATCCATTTGTCAGTGTTGAGGACCCTTATTGATATGAGTATGGTACCTCTTTACAGCTAGGGTGAAGCTGGCCTTGCCTATCTCTATCATGGACTAGACAAGATTTGCATAAATAAGAAGTCTTTCGTTAGTTTCATGGTGGTTGTCAAGGTACTCTTCTTCCACCATTGTCAATTCCATTCTTATCTTTGCATGAATTTGATTTTCATTACTGTTGTAGGTATGGGCATATGAGCATAATCTTGTGAGGGTGCCTGGCATTTCCCGAGAGAGAGTTGGGTATCCAAGATTGAATTTTTAGTTGTCGGATCATGTAGTAGTTTCCCGCTCTCACCATGTGCACACCCAGCGCTATCTCTTGAGCTGCTTAATCTGGGGCCAAGTAAGATAGTATTAGTATACTTTAAAATTTATATAAAAGTTCACTTAACTTATGTCATTTTATAGGTCAATTTGGCTTGGTGGAACACAGAAGAGCGGATGAACTGGACTTCTTCCATGAATGCCACATTACCTTTTCAGTATACTCGCCGAGTCATTGTCGGCCCAATGTCTAGTGGTTAGTTTCTTAGGGAGAGAGTGTATGAGTGGTTCCATGGGTTTTATGGGTTTTAGGTGGTTTTAAAATAGGTGGATTCAGCAAATACTCCTTTATTCTCTTAAAGGCCTTTTGACACTCTTCATTCCACAGGACCGACTAATTCTTTTTAAGCAATTTGAAGATAGGTTTCAAAGATTGTGGTGAGTTTTGCTATAAACATGCTAATGTACTATAATTTACCAATGAATCCCCAAACTTCTCTCTCTGTCTTGGGGGATGGCATATCCCTGATTGCTTTAACTTTGTCAGGGTCAATCTCAATGCCATTTGGACCAATCACATGTCCCAACAATTTGCCTGAGGTAACCCCAAACACACTTCTTCGGGTTTAATCTTAGCTTATACTTCAATGCTTTATTGAAGAATAATTCTAAGTTTTGAAAGTGTTGTTCCCTCGTATCTGATTTCACCATCATATCATCAACATATACTTCGACTTCTTTGTGCATCATGTCATGAAAATAATGTGGTGGCCATCCTTTGGTAGTTTGCTCCAGTATTCTTTAATCATAACGGCATCACCCTATAACAAAATATACCTCATGTAGTAGTGAAAGAAGTTTTGGCTTTATCCTCTTGGGCCATTAACACTTGGTTGTATCCAGAAAATCCATCTACAAACAAGTGTAGCATGCTAGAGACTGCACTATCAATGAGAACATCTATATGGGGTAAAGAAACATCATCTTTAGGGGAAGCCTTGTTTAAGTCTCTATAGTCCACACAGACCCTAATTCTTCCATATTTCTTTGGCACGAGTACTATGTTGGCGAGCCAGTCTGGATAATCTATCACTTCAAGGAACTTTACTTGCATTTATTCAGTGACCTCTTCTTTAACCAATTCAACCCATTCAGGTCTTAATCACCTAAGCTTTTATTTGATAGGTTTCATGTGGGTGTAAGTAGGAATAAGATATTCGGCTATGTCTTAATCTATTCTAGGCATATCCTCACAAGACCAAGCAAATACTTCTTCATATTTTTTTCAATATTTTTTCAAATCCCTCTCTTTTACTAGGAGCAATGTCGGATGCTATGCTAATGTTTTTAGTACTTTCGATTGTTCCCAAATTTAATGATTGTGTATCAACAGAGTTAATATTAAAGATGCTCATGTAACCACTATTTGAATGTATGCAACCATCAAGAGAAATATCACATAAGTAAGCAAAATCAGACTTTATTGCATTCATTTTGGAAAAGAAAACATCATCATCCTCATACAAAGTAGACAAATTCAAATCAAAATCAAAATCATTGTTCTCAAAATTATAAAGTAGAACATCTTTAAACTTATATTCAACCAAGGCAGCAATCTCCTCTGGAGTTTTCTCAGCTTTTAGGACAACTTCCTTCTCCCCTTTTGGATTGTGCTCCTTGTCAACTGGCAGGGTGAGTTCTTTCTTCACTTGTTCCACAACTCGGCAACATCAGCAAAAATTTCAAAACCCGGGATCAACTTTCCCATGAACATGATTGGCTCGGGCTTTTCTTGGAGTGGTCCCATGTCTGGAGCTTTGACAAATACTTTTTCAAGTGGTGGGAAGCTCATGTTCTCATTCTTCTTTGGATTAACATCTTTTATGGCTTCTTCATACCCAACCCTTTCTTGAAAGTTTGAGTCTTAAAATCTGGAAGCTTTGTCACACTGGCCTTGCCCTTTCCAAGACTAGCTCCGGGAAGGTAGCTCATGTTCTTCATCATGTTCAAGACCTTAGAGTCCACTACTTCATCATCAGAAATTATAGCTACTTGGAAACCATTGAGTGACCTCTCAATCATTAGAGCATTAACAACCTCATTAGCCTCGATGACCACTGTCTCATCTCTGTTAGGGAACTTGATCTTTTGATGAAGGGTGGAAGGAACTCCACCGAGAGGATGAAACCATGGTTGTCCCAAAAGTAGAGCAAAGGTAACAGGTATGTCCAGAACAACAAATTTAATAATAGATTGAATTGGATCAACCTTCACAATAGCTTTGAAAGATCCTTCGGCATGCCTCTTGGTGTTGTAATAAGCCAGAATGGTTACCTCGATTGGGCTTAATCCCTGGTTGACATAGCTAGCTTTGGCAATATTTTAAGTGCACAAACATTTATGGTGGACCCATCATCAACCATTACACATGGAGTCCTTTTTCCTTTGATTTCCACTTTGATAAAGAGAGGGCGGATGTGATCTCTCCCCTCTTCCAGTAAATCTGCATATGAGAAAGATACCATTCCCATATTAACTTCGCTCTTCTTTTGAAATTCTTCACACTTCATTACTCCTTCAACTTTTATGAAGTTAATCAGTTCCTTCGGTGTTGCTGAGGTGGAAATTGGCATGCTAGCCAAGGCCTTGGCCATAGTTTCATGGTGCTTCTTAAAAGTGGCCAATAAGTCCCAAATGCTGACACTTGCTTGGGTTCTTTTTAACTGCTTAAGCATAGGCCATAGTTTCACGGTGCTTCTTAGAAGTGGCCAATAAGTCCCAAATGCTGACACATGCTTGGGTTCCTTTTAACTGCTTAAGCATAGTGTCATCTTCCTCTTCTTTATTTCCCACTTTGACTTCCTTTCCTTTATTAGCTTCTACCTCCTTAGGTGGTGGCCTTGCATAAGGCTTACCAAATCTTGTGTTCATTACTTCATCTTCTTCAGGCTCGGACCAAGTCCATTCCTCCTTCTTCGGTACAAGATCGTCATCACTATCACTTGAATCCCAAAACTCATTTACAACACAGATTGCTACTTCTTTACCCACCATAGCTTGTTCAACTTTGCTAAATACCACTTCTTCTTTGGTTGCTTCTTCATCCACATCTTTGAAAGAAGATATGACAAAACTTTCATGCAAACCTCCTCCAATCATGAAGGTTGCCGATGGTGGTACTCTATTGAACCTTGGCAATGGATTGTCTTTGGTGTTTGGCTTGTTGGGCTCGGGCAGCTTCCCACTATCAATCCAATTTTAGATCTCATGCCTCAACCTCACACATCTATCCATGTCGTGTCCTTGCATTTGATGAAATTGACAAAATACTTTAGTTTCAAAATTAGGTGGGAGAGGGTTAGGCAATGGACGAGGATTTAAGGGTTGTAACAATCCCTTCTTTTGTAGGTTATTGAGGACCCAAGATAGGGGCTTCCTAAATTCTGAAAATTGCCTTCTTCCTCCTTAGCCAGTAGCATTAACATCAACTATCTTTTCCATGCCTTAGTTGCCAGACTGGTAGTTTCCTTTCTCGTTCCTTCTTATTGAAAAGCAATTCTTCTCTCTTTCCCACTCTTCAATTTGTAGACCAGCTTCCAAAAGGTCTTTAAAATCCTGAATAAGTGTATGAGACATTCTTTCACAAAGGCTAGGTAACACTCCTCTCACAATCATTCTAATTTGATCAGATTCATCATGCCTTCTCTTGAGCAAAGCAGCCTTATTCCTCCATCCTTTCACATAGTCCACAAAATTCTCATCTGGCCTTTGTCTAATGGACTCAACTTCTATTAAGGTAACTTCCATCTCAACATTGTATCCATATTATTGGATGAAGGCCTTGTATAGCAGATCTCAACTCTTTTGTGTGCCATCATCTAAGGTATTGAACCAATTTTGGATAATAAGGTCCAATGAGAGCATGAAGTACCTTAGATTTTGAGCCTTAGTAGCTCGGGCAGACTGCATTGCAGTGATATACTGCTTCGCATGGAGGTGAGGATTTTCGGTTCCATAAAACTTTGCAAAGCATGGCATCTTGAACTTGTATGGAACTTTTTTGTTTAGCTCAAATAATTTGTATGGAACTTTTGAAAGGCGTGAGACTCGACCTCCTCCTCTATATCAGAAGTTCCATTCAACCAACTAAAGCAGCTTTTAAGCTATATTGGATCAAAATTAAATTAAGAGGTTTATTATAAATAAATTTCTCACTTGAAAAAATAACTAATGATTCATGCCAAAAATAAGCCAATAATTAATAATTCTTAGTATAAACTAGGCTCACAATTGAGTTTTGGTATTTCCATAATTGACCTAAATAGTAACATCCTAAAATTTTTGAAAATTTCTAATTTTTGGAAAATTAGATAAACTAAATTATAATTTAAAAGGATAAATTAAATTAATGGTTTTAAATAAAAAATGAAGGGATTTTAAATGAAAAAGTGTAATATATATGTGATATATATGCAAAATATACATAACATATATAAAAGTCAACACTTTTTAAAAGAAAAGGGTATTTTGGTAATTAAATCTTATAAATTCAAAATTAATAAAATAATTCAAAAATAAATTATTTTTGAATGGAAGAGGGAAATTAGAACTTTTAATTTATTAAAAAAAATTAAAAAAATAAATATTAAATTATTTTAATATATATATATGTGGTTTAAAAAAAATGAAAGGAAAAGAAATATTAAAGTCTTCTTCTTCTTCTTCTTCTCTTTCCTTTGGGTGAAATTCCATGGGAACTAGACCAAGGATTCTACTTCTTCCATACTTCATAAATTGAAGAAATTAACAAGTTGCAAGTGGATTTGGGTTTTCTAATTGGCGATTTTCTCTCGTTTAGCCCTCATTGTTGCCTAGCCCGCCCTTTTAAGTTTTCGAAACTAGCAGACTGCTCTAACTTTTACCTAGACTGCCTTTTTTGGGTTTTTAACCTAGTGAGCTCCTTTTCCTTTTTTTTATACATAAAACCTCTTCAACCTGTCAATGTTCACTGGCTCACTAAACTCATTCCCATTCCTGTCTGATAACTTCACTGCACCCTTGTTCATGACTTGTTTCACAATATATGGCCCTTCCTAGCTAGGCCTAAATTTTCCTCTTGGATCAAATACGTTAGGCTTACATTTTTTCAACACTAAATCACCGATTTTGAGTTTCCTGATCTTAACCCTTCTATTATAGGCTCGAGTTATCATCCTTTGATACAATTGATGATGACACAATGCTTTTAACCTTCTCTCCTTTAGTAAAGCTAACTATGTGTATCTGCTCACTACCCACTCTGTCTCAGGCAGTTCAGCTTCCAAGACTACTCTCAATGATTTGATCTCAATTTCAATTGGCAACACTACTTCCATCCCGTAAACCAAAGAGAATGGTGTCATTCCAGTTGGTGTTCGCATGCTTGTTCTATACCCCCACAAAACAAAAGGAAGCTTCTTTGACCAATCCCTATATGTCTTGGTCATCTTGGATAGGATCTGCTTAATTGTCTTATTGGTTGCTTCTACTGCACCATTGGCCTTTGGTCTATAAGGAGAGGATCAGTGATGATGGATTTGGTACTTCGAGAATAAGTCCTTAACTGCACCTTGAAACTGTACCCCATTGTCTGATATCATACTGTGCGGGACCCCATACATGCAGATGAGATTCCTTTCAATAAATCTATCCATTTGACTTGCCCCCAATTTGTTGAAGAATTCAGCTTCGACCCATTCTGAAAAATAATCGACCGCTACTACAATGCAACGGTGACCATTTGAGGCTATCAGATCTATCTCTCCTATAATGCCAGTCCCCCAAGTGGCAAAGGATCAGGGTGAAGATAGAATGTAATTCTTCAAGAGGCATGTGATTCAAATTACCCTACATATGACATTGTTGGCACTTCTTTACAAACTCAATACAATCTCTCTCCATGGTCAACTAGTAGTAACCTTGCCGAATTATCTTTTTCACTAGGGCTAAACCACTCATGTGTGGACTACAACTTCCCATGTGTATTTCTGACATTATATGCTCCACTCCAGGCTTCCTCAAGCATCTCAAGTGCAACCCATCAAGCCATCATTGATATAACTCTCCATGGAAGGTGATGTATTGTAAGGACCACCGCCTTTCTTTCTTTGTTGCCCTCGATGGGTATTCCTTTTCCTCCAAAAATTGTCTTATAGTATCATACACGCATCATGGTTTGTATCAGTTTCTATGATTATATCATATTCATAGCAAGGGGTTGATGAACTGGTTAAAATCAGAGGCTTAAGGAATAAGTTGACAGGATTTTCCCATACCAAAGCCAATGTGGCTAGGGCATCAGCCATCTAGTTTTCTTCTCTTGGTAAGTGTATAAACCTACACTCTTTAAAGTTTTTCTTCATCATGGTCAAGTAATGGTGGTATGGTTTTAATTTCTCTTCTTTCAACTCCCACTCCCCATTTACTTGGGATACTACCAGTAATGAATCGCCAAAGACTTCCACCTTATCCACCTTTATAATCATTAGGGTTTCCAAACCAAAGATACATGCTTCATATTCTACCATATTATTGGTTGCCCTGAATTTCAACTTCTTAGCTAAAGGGATAAGTTCCCCTTCGGGCGATTCTAGTATGACTCCCAAACCTGCTCCTTTCCTATTCACTGCCCCGTCAAAATACATTTTTCATCCTTGTACTTCAATGGCCTCTAAATGTTCATCCAAAAATTCCAAGACTACCTCTTCGATATCCGGTAATGGTTGTTGGGCTAGGAATTCTGCCACTGCTCTACCTTTGATTGTTTTCCTAGTAACATAATCAATCTCAAATTCTTCTAATATTATCAACCAATGCCCATACTTCCCAATCAAAGAGGGTGTCTCCCTTAAGTACTTTATTTGATCCAACCTAGAAATTGCTTGTACACTATAAGATTGGAAATAATGACGCAAATTCTTAGAAGACCAAACCACAGATATACAAGTCTTTTTAATGATAGTATACTTAATTTCATAAGGTAGGAGCTTTCTACTTAAATAGTGAACTGCGTGCTCAATCCCTGACTCATCTGCTTGGGCTAGCATAGCTCTTATTGACTCTTCTTCTACTGCTAAGTATAGTAACAAGGGTTTACCGGGTTTAGGTGGTTTCAAAATAGGTGGATTCAGCAAATACTCCTTTATTCGCTCAAAGGCCTTTTAACACTCTTCATTCCATAGGACTAGCTAATTCTTTTTATGCAATTTGAAGATAGGCTCACAAATTGTGGTGAGTTTTGTTATAAACCTACTAATGTACTGCAATTTACCAATGAATCCCCGAACTTCTCTCTCCATCTTGGGGGCTGGCATAACCCTGATTGCTTTAACTTTGTCAGGGTCAATCTCAATGCCATTTGGACAAATCACATATCCCAACAATTTGCCTAAGGTAACCCTGAACACACACTTCTTCGGGTTTAATCTTAACTTATAATTCAATGCTCTATCAAAGAATAATTCTAAGTTTTGGAAGTGTTGATCCCTTGTATCTGATTTCACCATCATATTATCAACATATACTTTGACTTCTTTGTGCATCATGTCATGAAATAATGTGGTGGCCATCCTTTGGTAGGTTACTCCAGCATTCTTTAATCCAAACGGCATCACCCCAAAACAAAATATACCCCATATAGTAATGAAAGCAGTTTTGGCTTTATCCTCTTGGGCCATTAACACTTGGTTGTACCTGGAAAATCCATCAACAAATGAGTGTAGCATGGTAGAGGATGTACTATCAATGAGAACATCTATATGGGGTAAAGGAAAATCATCTTTAGGGAAAGCCTTGTTTAAGTCTCTATAGTCCACACAGTCCCTAATTCTTCCATCTTTCTTTGGCACAGGTACTATGTTGGCTAGCCAATATGGATAATCTATCACTTAAGAGAACTTTACTTATATTTGTTTAGTGACCTCTTCTTTAACCAATTCAGTCCATTTAGGTCTTAATCACCTAAGCTTTTGTTTGACTAGTTTCATGTGAGTGTAAGTAGGAATAAGATGTTTGGCTATGTCTCGATCTATTCCAGACATATCCTCATAAGACCAAGCAAATACTTCTTCATATTTTTAAATATTTTTTCAAATCTCTTTCTCCCATCAAGAGTAAGGTTGTATGCTATGCTAATATTTTTTAGATTTTTGGTTGTTCCCAAATTTAATGACTGTGTATCAACAGAGTTAATATTAAAGATGCTCATGTAACCACTATTTGAATGTATGCAACCATCAGGAGAAACATCACACAAGTAAGCAAAATCAGACTATTACATTCATTTTAGAAAAGAAAGCATCATCATCCTCATAAACAATAGACAAATTAAAATCAAAATCAAAACCATTGTTCTCAAAATTATAAAGAAGGACATCTTCAAACTTCTCTTCAACCAGGGCAGCAATCTCATCTGGAGTCTTCTTAGCTTTTAAGATAACTTCCTTCACCCCTTTCGGATTAGGCTCCTTGTCGGCTGCTAGGGTGAGCTCTTTCTTCACTTGTTCCACTAACTAGGCAATATCAGTAAAAATTTCAAAACCCAAGATTAACTTTCCCATGAACATGATTGGCTCTGGCTTTCCTTGGAGTGGTCCCATGTCTGGAGCTTTGACAAATACTTTTTCAAGTGGTGGGAAGCTCATCTTCTCATTCTTCTTTGGATGAACATCTTTTCTAGCTCCTTCATACCCCAACCCTTTCTTGGAAGTTTGAGGCTTAAAATCTAGAAGCTTTGTCACACTGGCCTTGCCCTTTCCAAGACCAACTCCGGGAAGGTAGCTCATGTTCTTCATCATGTTCAAGACCTTAGAGTCCACTACTTCATCATCAGAAATTATAGCCACTTGGAAACCATTGAGAGGCCTCTCTACAATTAAAGCATTAACAACCTCATTATCCTCACGCCTAGATGACTACTGTCTCATCTCCATTAGAGAACTTGATCTTTTGATGAAGGGTGGAAGGAACTCCACCGAGAGGATGAAACCATGGTCATCCAAAAAGTAGAGCAAAGGCAACAAGTATGTCCAAAACAAACAAATTCAATAATAGATTCAATTGGACCAACCTTCATAGCATCTTTGAAAGTTCCTTCGGCATGCCTCTTGGTGTTGTCATAAGCCTGAATGGTTACCACGGTTGGGCTTAGATGCCTGGTTGACATAGCTAGCCATGGCAATATTTTAAGTGGACAAACATTTATGGCGGACCCATCATCAACCATCACACATGGAGTCCTTTTTCCTTTGATTTCTACTTTAACAAAGAGAGGGCAGATATGATCTCTCCCCTCTTTTGGTAAATCCACATCTGAGAAAGATACCATTCCCATATTAACTTCTTTCTTCTTTCGAATGTCTTCACATTTCATTACCCCTTCAACTTTTATGAAGTTAATTAGTTCCTCCGGTGTTATGGAGGTGGAAATCGGCATGCTAGCCAAGGCCTTGGCCATAGTTTCACGGTACTTTTTAGAAGTAGCCAATAAGTCCCAAATGCTAACACTTGCTTGGGTTCTCTTCAATTGCTTAAGCACAGTATCATCTTCCTCTTCTTTGTTCCCTGCTTTGACTTCTTTTCCTTTATTAACTTCTACCTCCTTAGGTGGTGGCCTTGAATAAGGCTTACCAGATCTTGTGTTCATTACTTCATCTTCTTCAAGCTCGGACCAAGTCCATTCCTCCTTCTTGGGTACAAGATCGTCATCACTATTGCTTGAATCCCAAAACTTAATCACAATAGAGATTGCTACTTCTTTACCCACCATAGTTTGTTCAACTTTGCTAAATACCACTTCTTTTTAGGTTGCTTCTCCACCCACATCTTGGAAAGAAGACATGACAAAACTTTCATGCAAACCTCCTCCAATCATGATGGTTGCCGGTGGTGGTACTCTATTGAACCTTGGCAATGGATTGTCTTTGGTGTTTGGCTTGTTGGGCTCAGGCAGCTTCCCACTATCAATTAAATTTTGGATCTCATGCCTCAACCTCACACATCTATCCATGTCGTACCCTTGCATTTGATGAAATTGACAAAATGCTTTAGTGTCAAAATTAGGTGGGAGAGGGTTAGGTAAAGGACGAGGATTTAAGGGTTGTAATAATCCCTTCTTTTGTAGCTTATTGAGGACCTAAGACAGCAGCTTCCCCAATTTTGAAAACTTCCTTCTTCCTTCTTGGCCAATAGCATTAACATCAACTGCCTTTTACATGCGTGGTAACCAGACTGAAAGGTTTCCTTTCTCGTTCCTTGTTGAAAAGTGGTTCTTCTCTCTTTCCCACTCTTCAATTTGTAGACCAGCTTGCAAAAGGTCTTTAAAATCCCGAATGAGTGTATGAGACATTCTTTCACAAAGGCTAGGTAACACTCCTCTCACAATCATTCTAATTTGATCGGATTCATCAGGCCTTCTCTTGAGCAAAGCAGCCTTTTTCCTCCATATTTTTACATAGTGCACAAAATTCTTGTTTGACCTTTTTCTAATGGACTTAACTTCCATTAAGGTAACTTCCATCTCGACTTTGTATCCATATTGCTGGATGAAGGCCTTGTATAGCAGATCCCAACTCTTTTGTGTGCCATCATCTAAGGTATTGAACCAAATTTGGATAATAGGGTCCAATGAGAGCATGAAGTACCTTAGAGTTTGAGCCTTAGTAGCTCGGGCGGACTGCATAGCAGTGATATACTGCTTCACATGGAGGTGAGGATTTTTTATTCCATCAAACTTTGCAGAGGATGGCATCTTGAACTTGTACGAAACTTCTTCATCTAGCTTAAATAATTTGTCAACTTTGGACATTTCTTCAATTTTCAGCTTCTTCTCAAATTTCTTTTCCAAGTCCGCAATCATCTTTACAACATCTAAAGTTTCAATTTTCTCTATAGATGATTCTTAACAATCTTTGGCTCTTTCTTCTTATCTTGAGGATCTTGGAAGTATTGAGCCCAATCGTCATCATCATCAATGATCACCTTATCATCATCAAAAATCACTTCACAAACTTTAGCCTTCCCTTTGTCCTTTGGCTTCTTGGTTCTAGCAGATGCTTCGACATTGTTTCCTAAAATTGCAGCCAATTGGTTCTTCATGGTCTCAGGTAGGGTCTCCTTTAGTTCTTCCGTTTTAGCATTAAGGGTGTCATCCACTATTCTTTGAATTTGTTCATGCTCCATTGCTTTTGGTGAAAAAGTGATTGAGTCGCTGCTAGATTCTTCATCTTCAGCGTAGGTCAGATTAACGTAAGCTTTTGAACTATCGTAATCCAGGGCTGTAAGCCAGAAGGGATCAATGATATGAGATGCAAATGTATGTATGCATGTATGCGCAAACAATAAAGAAGGAAATATAATTAAGACATTCCTTCCAACCTTATAACTTCCATACACTAATGTATATGGTTAACAAAATACCAACATGGGATATCTTGTTTTCGAATATTTCCCTTGGACGTTTCAACCAATAGTTATATTTAAAAATGGAAATTAGTTCATGATAATTCCCATTAATTAGGATTTAATCCATTTCACCAACTAAAGTAGCTTTTATGCTATATTCGATTCAAACTAAATTAAGAGGCTTATTATAAATAGATTTCTCACTTGAAAAAGTAACTAACGATTCATGCCAAAAACAGGTCCATGATTAATAATTCTTAGTATAAACTAGGCTCACAATTGATTTTTGGTATTTCCATAATTGACCTAAATAATTTGTAAGCTCTTTTGTTTCTAAGCCCATTGTAAAAAGATTTTAGAAAAAAATGGATTTTAGGCTTTGTATTTAGGTCATGAGAAAAGAATTTTTGATTTGTTTTTAGAAAAGGTTTATGTCCAAAGACCATTTTGAAAAGTTTTAAAAATAGCTTTGGTCTTTTGGACTTTAAAAATTTATTTTGAGCTTACAATGTACTTAGGTCATATTAGAAAAAGAACAGATCAAATAAGCCATGATTTAAACCAAGATAAATTAACCATAGTCAAACAACAAGCATTTGGGGTAAAAACCTAAGGAAAGTAACTAGGCCAATTACATGAGCTTTAGTATTTAAGTTAAAAGGCTTAGGTTCCCATAGCAAGTACATACCAAAAAGTACAAGGCTATGAGTGGTTATGCCATGCTCGATCTCCATACTGTAGACCCTTAATTTTTGACCCAGTCCTGTCTAATATATTTTGTTTAGTCCAAAATAATTTCTGTGTTATCTAATATATTTTAATTATTCCAAAATGATTTTTGTTATCTTAATTAAATAATATTTCTTTTATTATCTAATTTTTATTAATAAAAAATAAAAATAAACAAATAAATCGATGACGAAAAAATCATCGCCGAAAATTCCAGCGCGGGCTTGGCCGTGGGCCATTTCTCCCGCAGGAGTTACCTGCGGGCAAAATGGCCTGTAGGCCGATTCCTCACCCCATGCCATAGCCAACTGCGGCAAATTATTTCTCCAGTGCAATTTTTCCTGCGGTAAATTTTTTTGCCAGCGCAATTTTTCTGCAGCAGTTTTTTTCGCCAGCGAATTTTTCCGATGCAAATTTTTCGAAACCTAATACAATTAGGTTTTGGTTTCCTTTTCTTATTCTATAATGTATGCCGTGAGCAACTAGAAAAAAAACCATGAGAAAAACTTCTATAAATAAGGAGGCAGAGAGAGGGAAAAGGGGATCAGAAATTAGGAGGAAAATTGAAAGAGTTTGAAACTGAATCTGTGAAGGAAACTTTAATCAAGCTGATTTTTCTTTCGAGGGAGCAGAAAAGCATTAACAAAGGATCAAAGGCAGCAATTACTTTTGTTTTAATTCATCCAAGAAGAATTATTTTTTGGAGGAACAATCAAAAGGAGGTATGTATTAAATTCTTGTTTTGTTATATTTTTCACAGTAGCATAAACTATCTAATTGTGGCTTTCAAAATCAAAATCCTAGAACTTTAATTTAGCTTTTCTAAAGTTAAAAACACTAATTCTTTGCTTTATTTTCCAAAGAATTTAAAGTTATTAATTTTACTTCAAAACCCTAAAACCCTAATTTACTTTCAAAATCATCAAAACCCTTAAATTATATTCTGTTTCTTTCCAAAAGCCTAAAAAACTACTTTTTTGCTTTTAAATATTTTAAATCATTTGTTTATTTTCATAAAACTTTATAGAACCATCAAATTGATTTTCAAACCCTAAAAGCTTCATGCATCCACCGAAACCCTAATTTTAAAACACTAAACCCTAACTCAACTCCAAACCTAAAATAGTAAAACCCTAACCCCTTTAAAGCTTTAAACCCTAATTTTTTATAAACCCTAATCCTTTAAAACCTTAAAAATCATATAAACACAAATATTTTAATTTTATACAGTAAGCTTGAAATCATCATTTAAAACCACAAATCAAAAGTATTTTAAAGTGTCCAAAACCCTAGCTTCATGATTTTACCATTCAAACCTTAATTTGGTTAATCAAAGTGTCTTACCAACCTTTTAAAACATAAAATCCTTAATCTATTTTAATTCTTTAAAAAGTCACAGTAGCTTAAACCCATGAAAATCCAAAATCCTAAACACATGAAATAAAGGATCCTAAATGGAAATAGTAGCTATAATTTGAATTTTTCTGATAGAAGCCTAGGTTAAATTGTGGGTTTAACTTGTTTCCTAATAGGAGAGTTATTAAATTAGGTTTTAATTTATGCGATTCATGCTCTAATTTTCCGGATAGGAGTTAGGCATGAATTGAGAATTTATTTCCGGATAGGATAAACTGGGCTTAATTAAGAAAACCTACCAATCTCAATGTTGATGTTTTACGATTAACTTTGCATCCTATTAAGTCAAGGAGGAGTGTGGATCCTAACCTTTTAATTATTGATTTCTTTCTCAAAAAGCTATTCAATTGCGTGTTTTATTTAATTTAATTATTTATTTTCGAATCAATCACTTAATTTTGTTGCTCAAATAATAGTAATAGTAGTAGTGAGATTGGCTTCCAAACTTTGGTCTCTTGGGATACGATATCGGGACTCCAAGTCCTATACTACTTGATCGACTAGTACACTTGCTAGTGTTTGCTAGGACGCGTCAAGTTTTTGGCGCCGCTACCTGGGACCATAGATTTGGTTGAAAGTTTTCTATTATTTGTCTATTACTTTGAGATTTTATACTTGTTGCTTGAGATTGTTTCTTTTAGGTCTTGTGTTGGTATATGACCAGAGTTAGTGGTTGGCCATTAGTGGAGTTCGATCCGGAGCCTAAAAGAAGTTTACGTTTGAGTAGAAGATTAGCTAGACAAGCTAATATGGTAGACTCGCCGATTAATGGTATTCTTATGGAAGTGCAAGGTGGCAATGGTGATAATGGTGGTAATGGAAATCAAAGACCACAACGCACTATGCAAGACTATGTGATGGCACAGCCGATTGGAGCTTTACCTTCCATAGTGAGGCCAAATATTCCTGCAAATAATTTTGAGATCAAACCTCAAATTATTCAAATGATTCAGAATGGTTATCAATTTGGAGGTTTAGATTATGAAGATCCTCATCAGCACATATCTAATTTTCTTGAGTTGTGTGCCACTTTTAAATATAATGGAGTGCCTGATGAGGCTGTTTGGTTGAGACTTTTTCCTTTTAGCTTAAGGGATAAAGCAAAGTGATGGCTTACATCTTTGCCATCTGGTTCAATTAGAACATGGGATGAGTTGTCAAAGAAATTCCTTAGTAAGTATTTTCCACCCTCGAAAATAATGAAAATTTTAAATGAGATTTCTTCTTTTATGCAGAGTGAGACAGAATCTTTGCATGAGGCATGGGAAAGATTTAAGGATCTTTTGAGGAGGTGTCCTCATCACCAAATTCCTTTGTGGATGCAAGTGTAGAATTTTTACAAAGGAATTAATGTTCATGCTAGGAACATGATTGACGCTGCTGTAGGAGGTTCAATCAACAGGAAGACACCCGAAGAATCCTTTGAGCTCATTGATGAGATGGTAGCTAACATGTTTTTGTATCATGATGCACGAGCTCAACCAAGGACAGCAGCTGGTGTGTATAATGTGGATGCTATGACATCTTTGGCAGCTCAAGTGGAGGCGTTAAATAAGAAGATTGAAGGAATGCAAATTCAAGCACCTCCAGTTGTTACCATAGCTTGTGATTTTTGTGGTGGAGGTCACCCAAATCATGAGTGCCAAGCAGGTAATATGTATGCCACTAACCAAGTTTCTGATCAAGTCAATTTTGTTAGTAATTTTCGCAGGCAGAATGATCCCTATAGCAGCACTTACAATCCTGTTTGGAGGAATCATCCTAATTTCTCTTGGAGAAATGAAAATGTGCAAAGACAACAACCACCAGGATTTCAACCCCAAGCTCCACAACAACAACAAGTGAAGAAGCCTTCCATGGAGGATTTGATGTCTCAACTAATCAAGTCCAATGAGACAAGATTTCAGAATCAAGAAGCCTCCATCAAGAACTTGGAAGCGCAGATTGGGCAATTGGCTAATGCAATGGCTGGAAGATCACAAGGTGCATTACCAAGTACGTCTGAGACAAATCCAAGGGAGCATGTGAAGGCAGTGACATTGAGGAGTGGAAAGGTGTTGGAGGATCATAAGCCTAGAGAGAAGTTGGAAGTTCAACAAGATCCAGTAAGCCTTGGTGAGGTAACTAAAGAGAAAGCGAATGAGGAAGAGGTAAGTAAGAATTTGGATAGTGCAAAGAAAGGTATGTCTTCTACTACTCCCTTTTCATCTAATGTAGATTTAAGAAAATTTCCATATCCTAATAAGATTAAAAAGGAGAAGTTGGATTCTCAAATTTCTAACTTTGTTGAGATCTTTAAGAAAATTCACATTAATATTCCTTTTCATGAGGCTTTGGCTCAAATGCCTAAGTATGCAAAATTTTTTAAAGATATTCTTTCTAATAAAAGGAAGTTAGAGGATAATGGCACTGTTGAGTTGACTGAGAGGTGTAGTGCTATTGTGCAGAATAGGTTGCCCACCAAATGTAAAGATCCAGGGAGTTTTACCATTCCTTGTGAGATTGGTGATGTTGATTTTGAAAAGGCATTGTGTGACTTAGGAGCTAGTATTAATTTGATGCCTTTGGCTTTGAGTAAGGAGTTGAATTTAGGAGAGTTGAAAGAAACAAGCATAGTGTTACAAATTGCAGATGGTTCCACTAAAATCCCAGCTGGGATTATTGAAGACCTTTTGGTGAAAGTTGGGGATTTTATTTTTCCCGCTGATTTTGTTGTGTTGGATATGCGTGTTGATAGAGTGACCCCTCTAATTTTTGGTATGCCATTTTTGGCCACAGCTGGGGCATTAATAGATGTTAGAGAGGGAAAGCTTACTTTGAGATTGAATGATGAGGCAATTTTTTTTTATATTAATATGGCAATGAAGTATCCTGCTTGTGTTAAAAATGAAATGTGTTTTTCCATTGATTGCTTTGACGATTGTTTGAATGAATCTAAGCAGGAAATTCTTTTACGCAATGAAGAAGAGTGGGTATTGGAGCAATGTTTTGCTTTAGAAAGTGGAGATGGTGAGAGTGCAAATTTTGATGAAGAAAAGATGACCGAGGAGTCTCCATTGCCTTTGGAGCTTGAGAAGAAGGAGGATTCAAAGGATTTTTCCATTGAATATCCTAAACTTGAATTGAAACCTTTACCTTCTCATCTTAATTATGTTTTTTCTTGATTGTGAGAATAACCCTATTATTATTTCAGCATTTTTGACAGCACAGGAAGAACAGAAGACGATTGAGGTGTTGAAGCAGCATAAGAGAGAAATTGGGTGGAATTTGTTGGACATCAAGGGGATAAGTCCAAGTGTGTGCATGAATAAAATCTTGATGGAAGATGACTATAAGTCCACAATTCAGCCACAAAGGAGGTTGAATCCAACTATGCAAGAGGTGGTGAAGAAAGAGGTGATAAAGCTACTTAATGCAGGTATTATCTATCCCATTTCTGATAGTGCTTGGGTAAGTCCAGTTTAGGTCATTCCCAAGAAAGGGGGAATGACTATGGTGAAAAATGAAAATAATGAGTTAATTCCTACTAGAACTGTGACTGGGTGGCGAGTGTGCATTGACTATAGGAAACTTAATTTAGCCACTAGGAAGGATCATTTTCCTTTACCCTTTATTGATCAAATGCTAGAGAGGTTGGCTGGGAATAGGTTTTATTGCTTTTTGGATGGTTTTTCTGGTTACTTTTAGATTCCAATAGCCCCTGAGGATCAAGAGAAAACAACCTTTACATGTCCCTATGGCACATTTGCCTATAGGTGCATGCCTTTCGGGTTGTGTAATGCACCTGCTACATTTCAGAGGTGTATGATGTCCATTTTCCATAATATGATTGAAAAGTGTATGGAAATCTTTATGGATGATTTTACTATTTATGGGCTAACATTTAAATCTTGTTTGCATAATATTTCTTTAATTTTACAGAGATGTGAAGAAACAAATCTTGTGCTAAACTGGGAGAAATGCCATTTTATGGTAAATGAGGGGATAGTTCTAGGGCACAAGATTTCAGAGAGAGGTATTGAAGTAGACAAGGCAAAAGTTGTGGTGATTGAAAAGTTACCTCCACCGACAAAAGTTAAGGGAGTCAGGAGTTTTCTTGGCCATGCATGGTTTTATCGAAGGTTTATTAAGGATTTTTCTAAAGTTGCAAAACCTTTGTGTAGTTTGCTTGTGAAAGATGCAAAATTTGTTTTTGATGAGGAGTGTTTTAATGCTTTTAATATTTTGAAGGAGAAATTGATTTCTGCACCTGTGATTGTAGCACCAGATTGGAGTAGTCCTTTTGAATTGATGTGTGATGCTAGTGACTATGCTTTAGGTGCAGTTTTAGGTCAAAGAAGGGAAAAGTTGTTTAGAGTTGTGTATTATGCTAGTCATACTCTTACTGGACCTCAATTGAATTATTCAACTACCGAAAAAGAGTTTCTAGCAGTTGTTTATGCTTTTGAGAAGTTTAGATCTTATTTAGTAGGGTCTAAAACTATTGTGTATACTGACCATGCAGCTCTTAGACATCTTTTTGCCAAAAAGGATTCTAAGCCACGATTGATTCATTGGGTTCTTTTATTGCAAGAGTTTAATTTAGAGATTCGTGATAAAAAGGGAGCTGAGAATGTGATTGCTGATCATTTGTCCAGATTGGATAATCAATTATCTTCCAAAGAAGAAATTGTTTCTGAGTTTTTCCCGGATGAGCGGATATGCGCTATTATGACTTTTTCTACTAATGCGCCTTGGTTTGCGAATATTGCCAATTATCTTGCAGGTAGATGGATACCAAAAGAATTTACATTTCAACAGAGGAAGAAATTTTTAGCTGATGTGAAGCATTATTTTTGGGAAGATCCTTACCTTTACAAGTTGTGTGCAGACCAAGTGATAAGAAGGTGTGTGTCTGAGGAGGAAAGTAGAGCTATTTTGAATCATTGCCATGATAGAGAAGCAGGTGGACACTTTGGAGCTAATCGAACTGCAGCAAAAGTGCTCGAATCAGGTTATTTTTGGCCTACTCTTTTTCGTGATGCTAGGGATTATGTGTCTGCTTGTGATAGGTGCCAACGAATGGGAAATAATTCTAAGAAAGATGAGATGCCCCTTAATAATATTCTTGTGTGTGAGTTATTTGATGTTTGGGGTAATGATTTCATGGGACCGTTTCCGTCATCGTATGGGAATGAGTATATCTTAGTAGCTGTAGATTATGTGTCTAAATGGGTAGAAGCAGTAGCTACTAAGACTAATGATTCGAAAGTTGTGCTTCAATTCTTGAAGCGGAACATTTTCACTAGATACGGTACCCCTAGGGCAATTATTAGTGATGGTGGTAAGCATTTTTGCAATCACCAATTTGACACACTTCTTAAGAAGTATGGGGTGAGACATAAGGTTTCTACGCCTTATCATGCACAGACGAGTGGTCAGGTAGAAGTGTCTAACAGGGAGCTTAAGAGAATTCTTGAGAAAATTGTAAATGTGTCTAGGAAAGATTGGGCTATGAAGCTAGATGATGCTCTTTGGGCATATAGGACTGCTTACAAAACACCGATAGGCATGTCACCATTTAGGTTGGCTTTTGGGAAAGCTTGTCATCTACTTGTTGAATTAGAGCATAAAGCATTTTGGGCAACTAAAATTTTGAATTTTGATATGGATAGTGCAGGAAAGTCTCGTTTGTTGCAGGTTAATAAATTGGATGAATTCCGTTGGTGGGCATATGAGAGTGCTAGTCTTTACAAGCAAAAGACTAAGTAATGGCATGATAAGCATATTGTGAATAAAGAGTTTATGCCGGGCCAAAAAGTACTACTATACAATAGTAGGCTTCGATTGTTTCCAGGTAAGTTGAAATCGAGATGGCAAGGTCCGTATGAGGTAGTGGAAGTTTCAAATTTTGGAACGATTTTGATAAAGCATGTGAAGTCGGGAGAGACATTCAAGGTAAATGGTCATAGGTTGAAACCCTATGTAGCGGATCGGTTTAAACCGAATCTCGCTATTGTGACGTTCGTGGAATAAAGGCAATGACAGTAGAGCTAGGACTATAAACTAGAACTAATTGTATATTATTTTTCTTGATTTAATTAATCAATTTATTTGTTTGATTTTATTAATTTTATTCTTTTGGGTGTCTAATTTCAAGTTTGGGGTGAAGAGTGAAAAATCAAATAAGTCTTACTTATATTTTTGGTGCAAGTATTTTTATAGTTGTCGTAGGGTTGTGAGAAGAGAGATGGGGTGTGAAACATTTAATTTTTGGTGATTGTGGGCGTTTTGGACAGCAAGTTTCACGCCCTATGTGTGAAATTTGGCAATTTTTGATGATTTTGGCAGAGAGTTTCACGTCACTCTTGTGAAATTGGACACCAATTTGGTGTTGTTTTTTTTTCCTTTCCTTTTCTTTTATTTATTATTTATTTATTAAAAAAATTAAAATTAAAAAAAAACTACAAAAACTGAAAATCGATTTCGGTTCTCTCTTTTTCCCGTCTAACGTGTTCGTTCTTCGCAACCGAACCCTAGCCCCATTCTCGTGCAGCAACCTGACCATCACTACCGCTCGTCTCTCAACGGTCGCCGATCAGGTCCTTTAATCGGATTCTGTCCCCTTCGCAATAATCCTACGCTTTTCTTCGTCATTTGATCACACCGATTAGAAGCACAGGGATTCAGTTTTCAGCCATTCGCCGCCGATTCCTCTTCAGCCGAACCTCAGTTCATCTCCAGCAATTCAGTTTCTTCTCCATTCCTCCATTGCAGAACCAGCCCCTAGGCTTGTTTTTCTTTTCTGTTCGTCCAGGAAATCAGAAGCAGCACTTCACACGTTCACTTCAGTCGAAAGCTTCTCTGCTTTTAGGTACAAATTCGGTTCCCTTTTGCTGTTTGTTTTGTTACATCAAACCAAGTTCCATTCTCGTCTTCACGCTCATTCACACCAGCAGCAAAGGAAAGGAAACTCGATTCAAGATTCTTAAACAAACAAGGTTTGAATTGTTTGCCGCCAGTGCATTATTCCCTTGCTGGAATTTGGTTTTAAATGTCAGTTTGATGTCAAGTATTGACATGCTCAGATTTGTTTGCTAATTTAGGATTGGGTGCTGATTTTTTTTTCTTAATTGCAAGCTCATAGTTCAATTCTGCGGTATAATCGATTGCATTTCGAGAATATAAACAGGTTCTACTAGTATTAGTAAGACTAGTGTGTATAATTTCCTATTAGCTGGGATCCATTTGATTGGGTTATTGATTGTTGTGTTGCTTCCTATTGATACCCAACCTCTTTGCTTGGATATTATTCATGTTGCTATTCTAATTCTGTGAGTGGTGTTGGTTTTTGTGGAGATTGAGAACTTGTTAAACTCATATTGGCTAGTAACTCTGTTTGTTTGGTTAGTGAGTAAGTTGTTAAGTTGTTGCTTTTCTTTATATTGTGAGTTGTGTTGTTTTCTCTCCTTGATTATTGTTAAGCTTGTTTGAGAATGTCGCGTGCTAAGGCAGCCACTGCTGCCTCCTCTTCGAAGGCTACTAAACGGCCATCGAAATTACCGGTCTCTACTCCTAATGGTAAGACTAAAGGTAAGAAGAAGACACTTGTCTTTGATGCTCCAGCTGATTTGATATTTGAGAATGATGAGCAAAAGCGCAGGTACGCTTCCTTAACTCATAGAAAGTTATAATCTACAAAGTATGTGGATGACTCTGCATTGCATGCTATAGGTTTGACCACTGAAGTTCATAGGTTGATTAATAATATTGGTTGTTCTACATTCATGAGTCTTAAACATCCTACATATGTTGACATCACTAGGGAGTTTTTGAGCTCTTACTCTTGTGTGCATAAACCATATAGTGATGAGAAATGGTTCATGACTTTTCGTTTGAAAAATGTTACCGTCACTAAATCTTTGTCTAAGTTGAATGCTATTTTTGATTTTGATAATGATGGTAATAAATTCAAAGACGTTGGTTTTAAAGTTGTGAATGCATGGCGTGAGTTAACTGATGGTGAGGTTTCTAACTTGCATAGGGCATCTAGTTTGCGCCCTGCTTACCGGTACATGCATCGTGTGCTTTTTAGGACACTTTTTGCTCGTAGTAGTGCTAGCCAAGTTAATGAAAAAGAAATTTACATTTTATGGGCTATGGAGCATAGTGTGCGTATTAATACCGGTGTGTGGCTTATGAGGAATTTTGCTCATGTTGTGAAAGAAAGTGGACCTATTTTGATTGGTGGGTTGGTTACTTCCATTGCATTGTCCATGCATCTTAGCAACTTTGTAGGCCGGTAGGGAACAACAACTTGGTTGATTTGCGTGCTTGTGTATCCTTGAAATTATGTGGCAGCTTTCTTGCTAATGATGTTCAGGGTGTAGATGACGCTAACAGTGAGGATGTAGGAGTTGAGGAGATTGAGGCCAGTGCTAGTGAGGAGCTTGAAGGGCCATTAGTTCCAGAGTCTACTTCTGAGAGGGTGACTAATGAGATGATTATGCAATGTTTGAGGAGGCTAGAGGAGAGAGTAGATGCTTACCATGCAGAGTTTCGCGCGTATGTGCAGTGCAATTCTCCACCAGTTGATGTTTGATGTTTACAACATGTCCTCACATGCTGACAGGGGGTTTTCTTTACCTTCTTTTCTTTATTTCTATCTTTATGCATTGAGGATACTGCTATTTTTAAAGTTTGGGGTAGGGGATTGTTTTTGTTTATGTGATTTTTGTTATGTTTTGTGTTATGTGAGTTACTCTGCTATGTTTAGTCTTTTATGATTTTGTCTTTATTTCCTACTATATTTAGTATATGTTTAGTACTGTCATGTTTTTGTCTAGTATTGTTATTGCTCAATTTGTCAATTGCGAAATTCTTGGATGATGCAACTGCTGAGAGATGAGATTTGAGCACGATATTGACTGTTATTGCACTCATAGGAATTGAATAAACGCTTTTACACTTTACAGTCTATGTGGTGTTTATTGTTTGTCGAGTTTCTTTTAATGCATGTTTTATTCGGCGGTTGTCAAAGATTGTTTTTGAACTTAAAATGTGAAATAGCTTCTAAAGAATGCTAGAACTCTTTTGATGTTCTCTTGAGGCGAAATCCTAGATGAATTAGGATGAAGGAAATGATTTAGGCCATCTTTTGGACGGATTACATTGGACCTTTTATATATTTATCATACCTTTTACGTTACCGTTCTTTAATCCCTTCTAGCCTACAAAGTATGCTAAATGCGTACTTCAAAATTTCTTTTATGTACCTCATTATAACCATATAACCCAAAAGCCTTTGCCTACCACCCCATTTACAAGAAAATGAGTCGTTCCTTTTGTTTGTTGAGCATATGCATGTCATATTGGGTTTATTAGTATTGCATTTAGAGAGCAAAAATAAAAGCTAGCTAGAATGTGGTTTGAGGTTTTGTTTGTAACCCATGTGTTCCATTAATTATCTATTGGGTTAAATTTGTTCGTATTGTCAATAGTTCATTGTGTTTGTAATTCTTGAAAAAACAAAATATAAAAAAAATAGAAAAGAAAAAAAAAAGGAAAGAAAGCAAGCAAGAAAGTAAATAGTTGGGTAGAGTGAAGTAATTATCTTGTTAACATGTTTGTGATTCGAGCTAGTAAGTTTTGGGAAGTTGCCTTTTGGTTAGTGCATTTTGGGAATTACAAAGTTTATTGCATTGCTCATTTTAAGGTTTATTATGGAATGACTTGTTTTCTTGTTTCTTTATCCTTGTGCTTTACCCCTCATTTGTAACCTCACCAAGCCTACCCATAATTAAAGACCTATTGATCCTTCATTTTGATTTGTCTACATTAGTGGAGAGGGAATAGAAAGGAGAGCTTATGGCTATTCTTCATATTTTTGTTTTATCTTAAAGAAGCTAAAAATGAATTTTTACCTCTTTGATTATTGCTTGACGAAACGTCCATTGATTCAAACTTGACTAGTGTGAACGCTTGTAGACTTTTGAGTGTAACCTTGTTGATTTGATCTCTATGATGATGGAATGATTTGGATTGGTTGAGTCTGTGATTAAAGTGGTTAAGTTGTTTAGGAGGCTTGCGAGCGATGGATTGAGCATATTCGTTGTGTGTTATGTGTTGTGTCTATGTTTTATTTTTGTGTTGGTTGTACTCGAGGGCGAGTAAAATCTAAAGTTTGGGGTAGTTGATATACGTCCATTTTATAGATATTTTAGTTTTATTATTTCTTGTGTTTAGTGTGTTTTTATTATGTTTTATTATGTTATTTGTTTTATTTTTATTATTATGTGTTTTAGTCCTTATGTTAGTTATTTTGGTTGTTTTGTAGTGTTTTTGGTGGAGAAAAATGGCTTGGAAAGGAAGTAGAAGCATAAGGAAGAGAGCTAGGAGGGCAGAATGTTTCACAGGGACCCTGTGAGATTGCTGGCAGCCTGTGAGATCTGTACAGCTCACATTTTAAAAAGACCTAATACTCTAATCCAAGGGCCACGAATTAACACATGTTTTGGAGGTCAAAAATAGACCTAAAATAGAGTGAAGGAAGGCAAAACAAGGGGGATTCACGTTTTGACGCACTGCATAGCAGGTACGGGCAATTTTCTGAAGAGCAAAACACAATTTTGAAGCTTTTCCTTGGATATTTGGGATTCTTGAAGAAGAACATTGGATTTTCTTGCATTAGAGTTTGATTTTCTTCTTCCTTTTGTTATTTTACAATGAATTCTTATTCAAATATGTGGTTTCTTGATTTCTCCATGGAGGAGTAATTCTTTTTGTTAGGGGAAACATGACCCCTTCATTTGACAGGATGCAGTATTTTTAGAATTTTCTTTTCAATTTGAGATTTATGTCAGAATTGGTATTTTCTTAATGCTTGGATGAATGAATTGATTTTATTACTTGATTGTTTTCTGATAGAAGATTAGGTTTTGGAATTTAATTTATTTCATTCTTGATTTTATAATTCTGACATAACAATTTAATTTAGGTGTTTTCTGATAGAAGCCTAGGTTAAATTGTGGGTTTAACTTGTTTCCTGATAGGAGAGTTATTAAATTAGGTTTTAATTTATGCGATTCATGCTCTAATTTTCCGGATAGGAGTTTGGCATGAATTGAGAATTTATTTCCGGATAGAATAAATTGGGCTTAATTAAGAAAACCTACCAATCTCAATGTTGATGTTTTGCGATTAACTTTGCATCCTATTAAGTCAAGGAGGAGTGTGGATCCTAACCTTTTAATTATTGATTTCTTTCTCAAAAAGTTGTTCAATTGCGTGTTTTATTTAATTTAATTATTTATTTTCGAATCAATCACTTAATTTTGTTGCTCAAATAATAGTAATAGTAGTAGTGATATTGGCTTCCAAACTTTGGTCTCTTGGGATACGATATCTGGACTCCAAGTCCTACACTACTTGATCGACTAGTACACTTGCTAGTGTTTGCTAGGACGGGTCAATTAAACCCGAAGAAGTGTGTATTCGGTGTTACTTTAGGCAAATTATTGGGACATGTAATTGGTCCGAATGGCATTGAGATAGATCCTGACATAGTCAAAGCAATCAGGGATATGCCAGCCCTATAGACGGAGATAGAAGTTCAGGGATTCATTGGTAAACTGTAGTACATTAGCAGATTTATAGCAAAACTCACAACAATCAGTGAGCCTATCTTCAAGTTGCTTAGAAAGAATCAGTCGTTCGTATGGAATGAAGAGTGTCAAAATGCCTTTGAGCAAATAAAAGAGTATTTGCTGAATCCACCTGTTTTAAAACCACCTAAACCCGTCAAACCTCTATTACTATACTTAGCAGTAGAAGAAGAGTCAATAGGAGCCATGCTAGCCCAAGCAGATGAGTCAGTGATTGAGCATGCAGTTTACTATTTGAGTAGAAAGCTCATACCTTATGAAATTAAGCATAGTATCATCGAAAAGACATGTATAGCCATGGTTTGATCTTCTAAGAAGTTGCGGCCTTACTTTCAATCGTATAGTGTGCAAGCAATTTCCAGGTTGGATCCAATGAAGTACTTAAGGGAGACACCTTCTTTGATTGGAAAATATGGTCGATGCTTGATAATATTAGAAGAATTTGAGATTGAGTATGTAACCAGGAAAATGATCAAAGGTAGAGCGGTAGCAGAATTCCTGGCCCAACAACCATTATCAAATAGTGAAGAGGTAATCTTGGAATCTCCAAATGAACATTTAGAAGCAATTGAAGTACAAGGGTGAAAAATGTATTTTGATGGAGCAGTAAACAGGAAAGGAGCAGGTTTGGGAGTTATACTAGAATCGCCCTAAGGGGAACTCATCCCTTTAGCCAAGAAATTGAAATTTAGGGCAACCAATAATATGGTGGAGTACGAAGCTTGTATTTTTGGTTTGGAAACCCTAATGATTATGAAGGTGGATAAGGTGGAAGTTTATGGCGATTCATTGCTAGTTGTATCCTAAGTAAATGGAGAATGGGAATTGAAAGAAGAAAAATTGAAACCATACCACCATTACTTGACCATGATGAAGAAGAACTTTAAGGAGTGTAGGTTTATACACCTATCAAGGGAAGAAAATCATATGGCTGATGTCCTAGCCACATTGGCTTCGGTATGGGAAAACCCTATTAGCCTATTCCTTAAGCGTCTAATCTTGACCTGTTCATCAGCTCCTTGCTATGAATATGAGACAATCATAGAAGTTGATACAGACCATGATGCGTGGTATGATACTATAAGACGATTTTTGGAGGATAGAGAATACCCGCAGGGGGCAACGAAGAAAGAGAGAAGAGCCATAAGGAGGTGGTCATTGCAATACATCACCTTCCATGGAGGGTTATATCGAAGATGGCCTGATGGAGTGCATTTAAGATGTTTAAGAAAACCTGAAGTGAAGCGTATCATGTCAGAAATACATGTGGGAAGTTGCGATCCGCACATGAATGGTTTGGCCCTAGTTAAGAAGATTATTCGACAAGGTTACTATTTGTTGACCATGGAGAGAGATTGTATTGAGTTCATAAAGAGGTGCCAATAATGTTAGATATATGGTAACTTGAATCACATGCCTCCTAAAGAATTGCATTCAATGTCTTCACCCTGGCCATTTGCCACCTGGGGTATCAACATTATAGGAGAGATACATCCGACAGCTTCAAACAATCTGTAGATTATTTTTTCAAAATGGGTCGAAGCCGAATCCTTCAATAAACTGGGTGCAAGCCAAATGGCTAGGTTTATTGAAAAGAACCTCATCTGTAGATACGGGGTCCCGCATAGAGTGATATCAGACAATGGGGTACAGTTTCAAGGAGCAGTTAAGGATTTATTCTCGAAGTACCAAATCCATCATCATCGATCCTCTCCTTATAGACTAAAGGCTAATGGTGCAGTTGAAGTAACAAACAAAACAATTAAGTAAATTCTGTCCAAGATGATGAAGACTTACAGGGATTGGTCAAAGATGCTTCCCTTTGCTTTGTGGGGATATAGGACAAGTGTGCGAACACCTACTGGAATAACACCGTTCTCTTTAGTTTATGGGATGGAAGCAGTATTGCCAATTGAAATTGAGATCAAGTCGTTAAGAGTAGTCTTGGAAGCTGAATTGCCTGAAAAGGAATGGGTAGCAAGCAGATACACACAATTAGCTCTATTAGAAGAGAGAAGATTAAAGGTACTATATCATCACCAACTATGTCAAAAGAAGATAGCTCGAGCCTACAATAGAAGGGTTAAAATCAGAAAATTTAAAGTTGGGGATTTGGTGTTGAAGCAATGTAAGCCTAACGTATCTGATCCAAGAGGCAAGTTTAGGCCTAGCTGGGAAGGTCCATATGTCATGAAACAAGTCATGAGCAAAGGTGCGGTGAAGTTATCAGACATGGACGGGAACGAATTTAGTGAGCCAGTAAACATTGACAGGTTGAAGAAGTTTTATGTATGATAAAAAAAGAGGGAAAAAAAAGAGCTTGCTAGGTTGAAACCCAAAAAGGGGTGGCCTAAGCAAAAGTTAGAGTAGTCTGCTAGTTCCAAAAACCCAAAAGGGCGTGCTAGGCAACAATTAAGGCTAAAAGAGAGAAAATCGTCAATTAGAAAACCCGAAAGGGCTAGTTGGCAACAGGAGTAATCTTGTGTATGCTGGCTTTATGTTTGGTTGTTCCCCAATTTAATAAAACAAAATTAATGTTAAAATTGTTCTATGTGCACTATTATAAGTATTCGACCAGATATGGATGCAATAAATAAACACAATAGCAAAAGGTGATGACAAATTATAAATGGAAAAGAAGCATCTTTTATTACTTTAATTATTTTTTTTCATCCTAACAATACACTTTCTGAATTGACAAATGTAAAATCTACGGCAGTCGATAAGTGTAACGTGCAGGCTAGCTTTGCCTCAGCCTATCCAAGTAGGCTTCAGTCAAGCAAGGCATGTCTAACTCGGAAGCAAAGTCAGAATCACAAGGCTCAACTCCATAATGACGGCCAAGTCGGCGAGGATCATATCATGTACCTTGACGAAGAGCGACAAGGGGAACATACATCAAGTATGTCCGCATGGTGATACGAGAAATCTTTCACCAAGGTACCAACCAACAGATATTGACTTCGGAGCGTGAGTGGATCCAGTCAACCCAGTCAGCATATGAAGAAGTAGGATGGAGTAGCTTCCTAGCAGAATGATGACATGGCAGGTATCTGGCAAAGTCCATGGATGGAGTATCAAGCAAACAAAGATGCTCCTGAAGCCAAATATGTGAAGAAAGAATTAAATTTTAAAATAAAAAAGAAGAAAGAGAGTCTGCTAAGTTGAAAACCCGCAAGGGCAGCTTAGGCAAAAATTAGGACAGCTTGCTAGTTCCGAAAATCCGCTTGGGCGAACTAGGTAAAAATTAGAGCAATAAAGAAAAGAAAGAAAAAAGAAATCCTAAATTGAAAACCCAAAAGGGCAGTATAGGTTATTACCTGAAGCAGCAACGGACTCCCAGTCAGTCTCTTTGACAATCCTGATTTAAATCGGTCTAATCCAACTAAGGTTTCGGCTAAGATCATAGGTACCGGCGACAAGCCTCCTTCCATTTGGTCCATAATATCCAATACTCGTGGATCACTATCGCCGTCAGAAGAAACAAGCAAGAATTGGCCGAGCAAGCAAAGACAAAGCATGCATCCCCATGCGCTAGTAGGGGCCAAATGAGAGAGTCAAAAGTCAAACAAAGGAGCAAGTAGAATTTTTTCACCTCTCATCAACCGAAGAACTTCGGGTTTTGGAATTTGAAATAATGTCTACATCTTCTGTTGAGTCTTGGAAATCAATGTAGGTAACACCATTTATTGATTATTGGGATATCCAAGGATGGCCTCAAATTCTTCAATCAAGGGACATATTTCAAAGCCATTAATTTTAAATACCCTAGAACCCGTATTCCAAAAGGAAGCCACGACATGTAAGAAGGAGTGGTCTAATTTAACATTTTGAAAACATTTTAAAACATCAAAGTTTTGACCATGAAATTTGCTTCCAATGAATGGCATCCATATTCTTAAATAGAATTTTTATCTTCTTTGAATGATGCTCGGTCATGGTGAATTTTGGTTTATGTATTAAAATATGGCATGAAGGGTGATTTATATAGAAGAAATAAACCTTTTTCCTAAAGTGAAAAGGAAAAGGTGATGGGAAAGGGTAAGACCATATGGCATAAGGAAAGAAATTAGCAATGAAATTCCTTTACCATGTTGGATTTGGTTTAGCAAATGAAGTGGATGTGAATTATGAAACTATGGTGTACTGTAACAAAAAAAAGGAGTTACGTTAAAGATACAAATTGTATATTTTTCATTATTGTACAATATTTTACAATTGCTACAATATTTACATATCACTAAGATGGTGGTGGTAGGTCACCAAATAAAGACTTGAAAAAATCGTCGCCTATTGGAGGAGGGGGCAAATCACTCGTCCCGAGTCCACCCGAAGCGGGAGCACCAAAACCTGGCAAATTACTCATCCCGGGATCACCCAAAGTGGGAACACCATAATCCCTATTGCCTTGAGGTTCTGATATGTCATGGTCCTCATCAGAAATAGACAAAAGGATCTCATGGTCATCAGTCAGGGGGCCTCTTGATGAAGAAGCACCGGGATCCCTCATCCCTTGAAATCGGAAGTCTCGAAAATGTTGTTCAATTTGATGACATAAATTTTTAAAATGAGAAGCCTACTGATGATTTGCCGCCAGCTCTTCTTGAAGTTTCCTATTTTGTTTTTCGAGCATCCACTGTGAGCCAAGGAGGAAAAGGTAATAACATACATAATCATGCATACATATAGCATAAGTTACCATGAAATAAGGAACGTACCAGGTAATTCAAATCAATACCCTGCGGATGAGATGGCATATCTGGCGAGCTAGAATTAGCAAACGAAGGGGCAGTAAAGGAAGGTCCAGCCTCATGATCACATGAGCCAATAGCCTGCAACAATCATTGAAGAATTAAAGAAAGAAAAGCAGTTGGAAGGGAAAAGTGGTTAAGGTGCAAAAATGCCCTTGGAAGATCGAAACAAGGAAAGAAGAGCATGAATCAAGAAAGACATGGCCAAGCCAAATCAAGCTTGGCCGTGCCACCTCAAATGAAATCTTGGCAGAACATGACACGGGCAGAAGATACGACCAAGCCACTGGCCGTGTCTCACCTAAAGGGCAAAGTCAAGAAGGACCAAGCAAAGAAAGAAAAGGAACAGTAGGTGACACTAGTAGGCAACACAGCCAAGTCACTGGCCGTGTCCCATCCTAAGCCAAGAATAAAGAAGAACCAAAGGAAAAAACACAGAAGTTGACACACCCAGGAGACATGGCCATGCCACTGGCCGTGTCACTCTCATCTTCAAAGACAAAAGAAGACCAGAAAAAACACAGAAGCTGACACACCCAGGAGACACGGCCAAGCCACTGGCCGTGTCACTCTCATCTTCAAAGACCAAAGAAGACCAGAGGAGAAACAGAAGATGACACACTCAGGTGACACAGCCATTTACCTGAGAAGTACTGACCCTGAGATGTGGAACAGACTCTCCTGCAGCGCCGTGATGTTCTTCTTCATCTCTACCCTCATTTTCCTCAGAAATCTCCCGCACACCAACAGGAGATACATCAAAGTTCAAGAATCTTCTTTGAATGAAATAGGCATAGAATGGACCCGATAAATGGAGAAATGACTCGACATCATAACCATACCGGGTGGACCACCATGCAACCTCCGGCATTGACATAATATTTAAAGTATATTTCAGGATTTGCATCGAAAATCTCCGCTGCTCTGGACTGAGAAACCATTCATAAACTCTCTCCCCGAGAAACTAGCCACTAGACATTGGGCCAACAATAATTCGGCGAGAATATTGGAAAGACAGTGCAGTCCTCATCAAAGGAGACCAGTTTGCTCGCTCTTTTGGGCTCCACCAGGCCAAATTCACCTGCAAAATAACATAAGGTAAGTAAAACTTTCACATAAAATTTAAAGCATACTAATGTTATTTTACCTGGTCCCAGGTTAAGCAGCTCAACATATAGCGGTGAGTATGAACATGATGAGAGCCGGGGACGTCCACATGATCACACAACTAGAAATTTAATCTCTAATACCCGATTCTCTCTCAGGAAATACCGGGTACCCTCATGAGGTTATGTTCATATGTCCATACCTACAACAATGATAGTAAAGATCAAATTCATGCAAGAAAAGAGCGGAAATAACATTGGTGAAGGAAAAGAATACCTCGACAACCGCCATCAAGCCGACAAAAGACTTCTTGTTTCGGCAAAGCTTATCAAGACCATGGTAAAGACACGCGAGACCAGCTTCACCCCAACCAGAAGATGGTACCATTCAGAGATAAGAAAGGGCGCTCAACACTAACAAGTGAATGGAGGATTCAGTGCTGCCTAAGATGGTAGACCCGAGCAGATATAACAAAAATCCTCGAGCATACTGCTCGGCTGTGTCTCTGCCAACCCATCCTTCGTAGTTCATCCAATAACTACGAATTGGCTCGATTTTTATCTTAAAAGGCCCTTTATATGATGGTTCCATACCAATTAATTCCTGAATTTCTTCAAATGTTAAAATATCATTGGTCAGGGGAACCGGAGCACCATCATATCGAAGGCCGGTAATGGTAGTAAAATCGACCGGACCAATTGTCATCTCCCTAATGAGCAAGTGAAAAGTGTGGGTTGTATCCAACCATCGCTCTGCAAGCGCCTGGACTACGCTCCGGTCTATCTGATATTCCTCGGATGGCAATTGTAAGATGAACTGCTCAAAGCTGCAATCTCGGATAATCGGCCATACCCGAGAAGGCACTACATCGTACCATTGTCGGGCTTTGTAAATACACCCTCTAGCCCGAACAACGCAACGATCATGCTAACACAGACCCAGGTAAGTTAATACCAGGTAAGTACATATTATTCTATCTACTTGAATTAATTTATTTTTCACAATAATAAAAAATATAAAAAATATATATGACAAAAAAAAGAGCCCAAAACAGAAAGACAAAAAAATCAAGAGCAATAAAAAAGGAAAAAATAATTACCTTGCTCTTTGGATTGGAACTGCGATGGAGCGGCATCCCAGCTAGTATATCTAAATTTCCATCTTCATGATGCCGAATAAACTCCAATAACTCGGCATTAGAATGAGTCCCTGACCTCGAAGCATGCATTATTTTTGAAAAATATGTGCTAAAATTGAAAGAAATTTGAGAGAATTATGAAATTGAAATTGTGCTGTGAAATGAAATGAAGGAATGGTGGCTTTTTATAGAGAAACGGCAAGCAAAAAAAGAATTTAAAACTGTTCATAAATAGTAAATTATACTATTCATGAATAGTGTTACTATTGATCAACATTAAATTTTACTATTCATTAATAGTATTTGTAACACCCCTTCCCGACCTACGTGTGTAAGCTGAGTAGAGGCGCCACACTAACCTAATGTTGCTACCAATTTTATTTAGTCAAATTTTAGTTCCAATTTTTATAGAAATTTTGCCATAGTTTCACTTAAAAATTGAGTCCCAAGTGTCGACAAAACTGGTTTTTTTCTGATTTTTAAAAATATTTACACAAACCAATGCAAACAAAATCATTCTCAGTACACTTCCCAATAAATCCCCCTTATAACCTCAACTACCACCTGCAAAAAGGATTTACACTTCTAGTACAACATAAAGTAAAGGTTTATTATGAAATACAGTAGATAAAATATTTGTTCACTATGCAGCGAAAAATTACAATATTTACAAATTCATACACATCAAAACTCAAGTTTTACAACACATAAAATTTATACATGTTTGGCAATCAGTCTTCGATCTTAAAGCCCACTATTCACTCTTCAAAATCTAGGCTCAACTCAGCCTAGAGGAACTCTCTGGTTCTTCCTTGTCACCTGTGCGAAGAATCACATTCGCGCTAAGCCAATGGCTTAGTGGTACAAACTACAGTGCTATGATGCTTTAATGCATGCTAATGTCACACAATCAAGATTCAAGATCAATTCAAGAGAATATTATATTTCACAATCTTACATTATTTAATAATTAATCAAAACATTCATGATTCACATTGAAAACAAAGACAAGCATGTTCAAAGTTCAGAGTTACTGCTTTGGTCCATAATCATAATCATCAAGCCCGTAGGCGATATATATATCTCTATCCATGGACAGTGTAACAGACCCAGTCTCTTGGACCTCAACCCGGCTACCCGAGAAGATCCTCAACCCGGCAAGACTGTTACCAAAACAAACGTAACATTATTAATATATATCCACAATGGCATTAGATTCCTTATCACATTTATAATCAAATATGTCTCAAGTCTCAATATCATATGAATGTATGCAATAATGTAGTTTGTACTTACCTTAAAACCAACTCACACCAATCTATACACTTACTCTTCCAAGAATTCTCAACACTTAGATTAGGGCAATTCAACCTCTTCACAACCTAATCCAAAAAGGAGTATTAGCAAAATGACCATATGAATAGTAAATTCTGGTTTTGGACTCAACTTAATCCTTATTTTGAAAACTTTTATAAAATAATCTACTTGACTAAAAGCTCTAAAATTTTTACAGAACTTAATTTTACATCTTAAAATCATTCCTTTAAAATTTCAGATCAAACTGAACACAAAATCTTGGTCAAATAGTTCACCCAACAAGACTGCCCCAATTGCCCTGCATCCTGGCAGCAGTTCTAAACTTTGTGAATTCCATAATTCAAATTCAATCAACGTGGTTCCAAATTATTTTTCTCAAATACTAAACTCACTAAGAAACAACATATCCAAAATTCAATTGGATATCATTTTTCTAGATTTTATTAAAAATCCCGAAATATAGCTGTCTCAGTTAAGGTACCTGCTGGGACAGGTCTAATAAAAATAATCTTTCCAAAATCATAACCATTCCAAAATCAAATTAACATATTTTTCAGTCATTCTAGACTTATAGAGGTACAACATATCAAAAATTCACTTCAAGAAAATTTTTCTATATTTAATGAAAAATCATACAAGTTACAGCCTTTACTAATTGTAAAACAGAAAAGATTTCACCAAACACAACTCTTACTCTTCCATCACCAACACCAACCTAACTTATCTTTAATTCCATTTCCAACACATACAAACACACCACAAGCAAGCCTAACCATATTATCAATAACACTTCATCAAACTCAAAAATAACTTCAAAAACAACAAGAGCAACCAAGAGAGAACTTACCAAAATAATGAAATTTCTTGAAATTCCAACTTGTTTATTTGAAATCTTCCTTCAATTAGCTATTAAAATTCAAAAACCCTCACTTGCTCTCTTGTTTCCTTGAGGTCCGGCCACACAAAGAGAAAAGAAGAGAAAATGGAAAAATAAAAGAGACAAAGTCAACTTCTCATCTCTTTAAACCTCCACCAAGCAATTTGAAAAGAAAATTACTTAAATACCCTCTACTATATATATTAACTCCCTTTCATTTACTTGCCCTTTAGTAATTTCACAAATAACAATTTAAATATCTTCTTCCTTTGACCATTCATTTGACTTATGTATATGTTATATATATTTCCATATATACAACATATACACTCTCTTTTAAATTCTTTCCTCTTTCCAATTACACCTTTACATTTTAATTCAAATAAAACAACAATTCTACTAAAACTTCTAGGGCACATTTTGGGATATTACAATTCTCCCCCTCTAAAAAGAAATTTCGTCCCCGAAATTACCTGATATCAAGTCTGAAACAGTTGAGAATATTGATCTCGCATCGCTTGCTCACTCTCTCAAGTTGCCTCTTCTCTACCATGATTCTTCCAAAGAACCTTTACAAGTGGCACTTTCTTATTTCTCAACTCTTTCACTTCATGTGCCAAAATAGCAATTGGTTCTTCTTCAAAAGTTAGATATGGACTCACCTCAATAGATTCAACTGGTAAAACATGAGATGGGTTAGATCTATACCTTCGCAACATAGAAACATGGAAGACATTATGGATTCTATCCAACTCAGGCGGTAAAGCAAGTCGATAAGCAACTGGCCCAACTCTTTCTAATATCTTATATGGTCCAATGAAACGAGGACTTAACTTCCCTTTTGGACCAAATCTCAATATCTTTTTCCAAGGAGACACTTGGATACAAACTCCGCTATGTCTCATTTCATACCTGACCACCAATAATGTTGTTTCAAATCATGGTACATCTTTGTATTTCCCGGATGTATAGCAAAAACCGACTGATGTGCTTCTTCTAAAATAATTTTTCTCAATTTAGCATCATCAGGAACACACAATCTATCCTTAAACCAAAGGCTACCATCACTTCTCACAAAGAAATCTCGGCTCTCCCTGTTTTGGCAATCTGAAACAATCTTCTGAATTTTCTCATCTGTCAATTGAGCCTCCTTAATCTGATCCAACAATACTGGTCTCAATTGCAATTGAGCCAACAATGCACCATCATCACATGCTTCAAAACTAGCATGTAACACTCTCAACTCAACAAGCAACGAGAGCGAATAAACAGCCAAACCTGCCAGAGACTTCCGACTTAAGGCATCAGCAACAACATTTGCCTTACCAGGATGGTAATCAATCAAACAGTCGTAGTCTTTAATCAGTTCTAACCATCGCCTTTGCCGAAGATTCAGCTCCTTCTGAACACCCAAATATTTCAAACTTTTGTGATCTGTATAAATAAAACATTTCTCTCCATACAAGTAGTGTCGCCAAATCTTCAAAGCAAAGCTATAACTACCAATTCCAGATCATGTGTTGGATAATTGAGCTCATGCGACTTCAACTACCGAGAAGCATAAGCTACAACTTTACTCTCTTGCATCAAGACACATCCTAAACCATTATGTGAAGCATCACTATAAATCACATAAGGTTTATCTTCCACGGGTAAAGTAAGAACAGGTGCTTGAGTCAACATTTCTTTCAACTGATCAAAACTAGCTTGACACTGATCTGTCCACACAAATCTAATTCCCTTATGAAGCAATCTGGTGAGTGGAGTAGTTATCAAAGAAAAACCTTTCACAAACCTTCGATAATAACCTGTCAAACCCAGAAAACTTCTAACTTTAGTCGCTGACTTTGGTGGACTCCAATTCAAAATGGCCTCAACTTTACTCGGATCAACTCTTATACCATCTGCTGAAACTATGTGACCCAGAAAAGTTACTTAATCAAGCCAAAACTCACACTTTGATAGCTTAGCATACAACTGCTTCTCTCTTAAGATCTGTAACACAATTCGCAGATGCTTGACATGCTCCTCCTCATTATGTGAATACACCAAAATATCATCGATGAAAACCACCACAAACTGATCCAGATAAGGCCTAAACACCCTATTCATCAAATCCATGAAAGTTGCAGGTGCATTCGTCAATCCAAAAGGCATTACCAAGAACTCATAATGCCCATATCTTGTGCGGAAAGCTATCTTAGAAACATCTTCAGCTCTAACCCTCAATTGATGGTACCCTGATCTCAAATCAATTTCGGAAAAACACCGCTGCTCCCTTCAACTGATCAAAGAGATCATCAATTCGAGGCAAATGATACTTATTCTTGATAGTTACTTTGTTCAATTGCCTATAATCGATGCACAATCTCAAGGTACCATCCTTTTTCTTTACAAACAACACAGGAGCTCCCCACGGAGAAACACTAGGGCGAATAAACCCTTTATCCAACAACTCCTGCAACTGCACCTTCAACTCTCTCAATTCAGCAGGTGCCATTCGATAAGGAGTGATAGAGATGGGAGTGGTACCAGGCAACAAATCGATACCAAACTCAACCTCTCTCTTAGGGGGTAACCCTGGCAACTCCTCTGGAAATACATCTGAAAACTCAGCAACTGTGGGTATACTATCAAGTTGAGAACCCATTACTCTGGTATCCAAAACATGAGCAAGATAAGCATCACACCCTTTTCTAATCAACTTTCTTGCTGAAACAGCTGAAACCAACAAGGATGCAAGTTGTCTCTGCTCACTAGATACCAATATACTTCTACCATCACCAGTTCTCAAAGTAACACATTTCTTTTGACAATCCACCACAGCTCCATGCTTAGACAACCAATCCATGCCTAAAATCAAATCATATTCTTTAAAAGGCATTTCAATCAAATCTCCACGAAACTCCTCACCTTGCACCACAACTGCACTATCTCGGTGCACCTTGCTAACAATCACACTATACAGTAAAGGGTTTGTCACCAACATAACAAATCCTAGGGACTCAGAATGCAATTCAATCACAGGCAAAATAGATGCACTTATGTATGAATGAGTAGATCCTGGATCAATCAAAGCAAAAACTGAAATGCCAAATAAAGAGAATGTACCCGCTATAATTGCTGAAGCATCTGGCTGCCTTTGCATCACATATACTCATTGAGAAGGCCCAGCCTCATTTGGCCTACTGCCTGCGGGTGTAGAGCCTCCTCTCTGACTGACTCCAGATCTGCCACCTCTACCAACACCTCTGCCACCTCGACCACCTCTCACACTAGGTCGAGAAACTGCAGAATCTGCCGGCCTCTGTTCCTGCATCTCAGGACACTCTCTAATAAAATGATCAGGTGATCCACATCTGAAGCACACCGCTGGTCCACTATTCTTCCAACAGACACCCCTATGTGACCCCCCACACTGAGCACATATAGGTGGAGTGAACCTCTGAACCGCTGGAGTCGGAGCACTCACTACTGAAACTGTAGGTCTCGATCTCTGCCTCTGAAACTGAACTGACCTACTAGCCTGCCTCTGACTCCTACTGATCCAAGGAACAAAACTGCCTCTACTTCTCTTCACAGATGAAGACCCCGCCTCAAACTGGGGTCTCCTAACCCTGGTCTCCTCCTCGGTAGCAGCTGCTGCAATACCCTGGGCTCTCTCTACACTCCTAGCTGCTGCAACAAGCTGGGAAAAATCTTGATATCTAGAACCAGCCACAAGACACATAATAGAGGGCCTCAATCCCTCCTCAAATCTTCTGCACCGGTCTATCTCGTCTGAAATAATACCTCCAGCATAGTGACTCAACCGGATGAACTCGACCTCATATTCTGTCACGGTCCAGCTGTCCTGCTTCAAATTCAGAAATTCCATCTTTTTCACATCTTTATACTCCCTCGGAGTATATTTCAGCTCAAACTCCCGTAGAAAATCACTGTAGGACAATGTAGGTGGATCATCCATGGCATGAGGAACTGTCTTCCACCAATCATATGCATCCTTTTGCAACAGTGATCTAGCATAATCAAATCTTTCTTCTGGAGTTGCTTGCAACTGGATGAATATTCTCTGTATTCTATCCAACCATTGCTCAGCTACAGCTGGATCAATGGTGCCATAGAAATCTTCAGCCCCGTACTTCCTCAATTTATCATAATGTCTCACTGGTACCTGAGGCTGTGGTGGGGGTGGTGGCTGCTGCACCGGAGCTCCTCTCAACAAATCTACCATGTGCCTAAACCAACCTGGCAGTACCTCATCATCATTTGATCTCCCTGGCACAGGGATAGGGGCCTCACTAACTCTATCTACTCTAGCTCCATCTCTATTCTCTTCAGGAGCTACACTTTCCGCACTACCCTCAACAGACTGTTGTGAATGAGATGCCATTACAACCTATATCTGCAAACACAAGAGAATATACCCCATTAAAGATCAAAGACTGCCATACCAAAACATGTATTTTACTCAAAAACCAACTTTTAAAATCAAAATTTTCTTTTTCTTACAATTCACCTAGGTTGAGAATCTTAAACCTAGGCTCTTATACCAAAAATTGTACCACCCCTTCCCGACCTACGTGTGTAAGCTGAGTAGAGGCGCCATACTAACCTAATGTTGCTACCAATTTTACTTAGTTAAATTTTAGTTCCAATTTTTATAGAAATTTTGCCATAGTTTCACTTAAAAATTGAGTCCCAAGTGTCGACAAAACTGGTTTTTTTCTGATTTTTAAAAACATTTACACAAACCAATGCAAACAAAATCATTCTCAGTACACTTCCCAATAAATCCCCCTTATAACCTCAACTACCACCTGCAAAAAGGATTTACACTTCTAGTACAACATAAAGTAAAGGTTTATTATGAAATACAGTAGATAAAATATTTGTTCACTATGCAGCGAAAAATTACAATATTTACAAATTCATATACATCAAAACTCAAGTTTTACAACACATAAAATTTATACATGTTTTGCAGTCAGTCTTCGATCGTAAAGCCCACTATTCACTCTTCAAAATCTAGGCTCGACTCAGCCTAGAGGAACTCTCTAGTTCTTCCCTGTCACCTGCGCGAAGAATCACATTCGCGCTAAGCCAACAGCTTAGTGGTACAAACTACAGTGCTATGATGCTTTAATGCCATGCTAATGTCACACAATCAAGATTCAAGATCAATTCAAGAAAATATTATATTTCACAATCTTACATTATTTAATAATTAATCAAAACATTCATGATTCACATTGAAAACAAAGACAAGCATGGGCCCAAAAAGGATCTAATATGCTATTCAAAGTTCAGAGTTACTGCTTTGGTCCATAATCATAATCATCAAGACCGTAGGCGATATATATATCTCTATCCATGGATAGGGTAACAGACCCAGTCTCTTGGACCTCAACCCGGCTACCCGAGAAGATCCTCAACCCGGTAAGACTGTTACCAAAACAAACGTAACATTATTAATATACATCCACAATGGCATTAGATTCCTTATCACATTTATAATCAAATATGTCTCAAGTCTCAATATCATATGAATGTATGCAATAATGTAGTTTGTACTTACCTTAAAACCAACTCACACCAATCTATACACTTACTCTTCCAAGAATTCTCAACACTTAGATTAGGGCAATTCAACCTCTTCACAACCTAATCCGAAAAGGAGTATTAGCAAAATGACCATATGAATAGTAAATTCTGGTTTTGGACTCAACTTAATCCTTATTTTGAAAAATTGTATAAAATAATCTACTTGACTAAAAACTCTAAAATTTTTACAGAACTTAATTTTACATCTTAAAATCATTCCTTTAAAATTTCAGATCAAACTGAACACAAAATCTTGGTCAAATAGTTCACCCAACCAGACTGCCCCAATTGCCCTGCATCCTGGCAGCAGTTCTGAACTTTGTGAATTCCATAATACAAATTCAATCAACGTGGTTCCAAATTATTTTTCTCAAACACTAGACTCACTAAGAAACAACATATCCAAAATTCAATAAGATATCATTTTTCTACATTTTATTAAAAATCCCGAAATATAGCTGTCTCAGTCAAGGTACCTGCTGGAACAGGTCTAATAAAAATAATCTTTCCAAAATCATAACCTTTCCAAAATCGAATCAACATATTTTTCAGTCATTCTAGACTCATAGAGGTACAACATATCAAACATTCACTTTAAGAACATTTTTCTATATTTAATTAAAAATCATACAAGTTACAGTCTTTACTAATTGTAAAACAGAAAAGATTTCACCAAACACAACTCTTACTCTTCCATCACCAACACCAACCTAACTTCTTATCTTTAATTCCATTTCCAACACATACAAACACACCACAAGCAATCCTAACTATATTATCAATAACACTTCATAAAACTCAAAAATAACTTCAAAAACAACAAGAGCAACCAAGAGAGAACTTACCAAAATAATGAAATTTCCTGAAATTCCAACTTGTTTATTTGAAATCTTCCTTCAATTAGCTATTAAAATTCAAAAACCCTCACTTGCTCTCTTGTTTCCTTGAGGTCCGGCCACACAAAGAGAAAAGAAGAGAAAATGGAAAAATAAAAGAGACAAAGTCAACTTCTCATCTCTTTAAACCTCCACCAAGCAATTTGAAAAGAAAATTACTTAAATACCCTCTACTATATATATTAACTCCCTTTCATTTACTTGCCCTTTAGTAATTTCACAAATAACAATTTAAATATCTTCTTCCTTTGACCATTCATTTGACTTATGTATATGTTATATATATTTCCATATATACAACATATACACTCTCTTTTAAATTCTTTCCTCTTTCCAATTACACCTTTACATTTTAATTCAAATAAAACAACAATTATACTAAAACTTTTAGGGCACATTTTGGGATAATACAATATTACTATTGATGAATAGTGAAAGTACTATTTTCAATAGTAATACTATTTGATACTATTTGTGAATAGTAAATTTCCTATTTATAAATAGTAAATTTCCTATTTATAAATAGTAAATAGTGCATGAACAGTGACTACACAGTAAATAAACAGTAAATTCATTTGTTCATTTTAATCATTCAAATAATTGCAGGTCTATAAATATTTTTACACCCAGGCGGTAATAAGAAGACATATGCATAAAAATTAGCCAAACTTTTTGAAATAAAAATTATTAGCTCAGGTCCAAAACCCAATTTTTCCTTAGGTTCAGAACCTAGAATTATCCTTGAGTCCAGAACACAAACCGGGTCCAGAACCCAAATTTTCCTTAGGTCCAGAACCTAGAATTTGTTTCTAAGTCCAGAACTTAGCTCGGGTCCAGAGCCCAAATTACCATTAGGTCCAAAACCTAGAATTATTTCTAAGTCCAAAACTTAGCTCGGGTCCAGAACCCAAATTTTTCTTTGGTCCAGAACCTAGAATTATTTCTAAGTCCAGAACTTAGCTCGGGTCCAAAACCCAAATTTTCCTTAGGTCCAGAACCTAGAATTATCCTTAAGTCCAGAACTCGAACCGGGTCCATAACCCAAATTTTTCTTAGGTCCAGAACCTAGAATTTGTTTCTAAGTTCAGAACATAGCTCGGGTCCAGAGCCCAAATTACCATTAGGTCCAGAACGTAGAATTATTTCTAAGTCCAAAACTTAGCTCAGGTCCAGAACCCAAATTATCCTTAGGTCCAGAACCTAGAATTATCCTTAAGTCCAGAACTCGAACCGGGTCCAGAATCCAAATTTTCCTTAGGTCCTGAACCTAGAATTTGTTTCTAAGTTCAGCACTTAGCTCGGGTCCAGAACCCAAATTTTCCATTAGGTCCAGAACCTAGAATTTATTTCTAAGTCCAAGAATTTAGCTCGGGTCCAGAACCCAAATTACATTTAGGTCTAGAACCTAGAATTTATTTCTAAGTCCAAGGACTTAGATCGGGTCCAGAACCCAAGTTACCCTTAGGTCCAGAACCTAGAATTATCCTTGAGTCCAGAACTCGAACCGGGTCCAGAACCCAAAACCTCTACCATCTCAAAAATTAAGTATTGTTGCTTTTCACTCTCTTTCACTTAAGTTTCAGATCATTCAAGCAGGGGGCAAACTGTAGACCCTTAATTTTTGACCCATGCCGGTCCAATATATTATGTTTAGTCCAAAATAATTTTTGTGTTGTCTAATATATTTTAATTAGTCCAAAATAATTTTTGTTATCTTAATTAAATAATTTTTACTTTATTATCTAATTTTTATTAATAAAAAATAAAAATAAACAAATAAAAATAAAAATCGGCGCCGAAAAAATCGTCGCCGAAAATTCCAACGCGGGCTTGGCCAACTACGAAATGGCCCGTAGGCCAATTCCTCAACCCCATGCCGCAGCCAACTGCGGCAAATTATTTTGCCAGCGCAATTTTTCCTGCGGCAAATTTTTTCGCTAGCGCAATTTTTCTTCAGCAGTTTTTTTTTGCCAGCGAAATTTTTCGATGCAAATTTTCTAAAACCTAATACAATTAGGTTTCGGTTTCCTTTTCTTATTCTATAATGTATGCTATGAGCAACTAGAAAAAAAAAAACCATGAAAAAAACTTCTATAAATAACGAGGCAGAGAGGGGGAAAAGGGGATCAGAAATTAGGAGGAAAATTGAAAGAGTTTGAAACTGAATCTGTGAAGAAAACTTTAATCAAGCTTATTTTTCTTTCGAGGGAGCAGAAAAGCATTAACAAAGGATCAAAGGCAGCAATTGCTTTTGTTTTAATTCATCCAAGAAGAATAATTTTTTGGAGGAACCATCAAAAGGAGGTATGTATTAAATTCTTGTTTTGTTATATTTTTCATAGTAGCATAAACTATCTAATTGTGGCTTTCAAAATCAAAATCTCAGAACTTTAATTTAGCTTTTCTAAAGTTAAAAACACTAATTCATTGCTTTATTTTCCAAAGAATTTAAAGTTATTAATTTAGTTTCTTCAAAACCCCAAAACCCTAATTTACTTTCCAAATCATCAAAACCCTTAAATTATATTCTATTTCTTTCCAAAAGCATTAAAAACTACTTTTTTGCTTTTAAAAACTTTAAATCATTTGTTCATTTTCATAAAACTTCATAAATCCATCAAATTGATTTTCAAATCCTAAAAACTTCATGCATCCACCGAAACCCTAATTTTAAAACACTAAACCCTAACTCAACTCCAAACCTAAAATAGTAAAACCCTAACCCCTTTAAAGCTTTAAACCCTAATTTTTTATAAACCCTAATCCTTTAAAACCTTAAAAATAATATAAACACAAATATTTTAATTTTACACAGTAAGCTTGAAATCATCATTTAAAACCACAAATCAAAAGTATTTTAAAGTGTCCAAAACCCTAGTTTCATGATTTCAACATTCAAACCTTAATTTGGTTAATCAAAGTGTCTTACCAGCCTTTTAAAACATAAAATCCTTAATCTATTTTAATTCTTTAAAAAGTCACAATAGCTTAAACCCATGGAAATCCAAAACCCTAAACACATGAAATAAAGGATCCTAAATGGAAACAGTAGCTATAATTTGGATTTTTATTTGCCTTATTCAATTTTATATTTGATTATGCATTGATTTATTTTATATGCTTTAATTTATTTAAGTTCAATGCTTGGTTTATTTTATTTATCATGGATGGATGTTTATTTTCTATTGATATTTAATGCTTTTGATGAATGATTTATTGTTTACTTTTATCAATTTATTTAGATTTCCAAATGTTGTAAGAGGTATGTTTCCACTTGGTGGGTGCCTCATTAGTTAAATATCATGTAATTTAAATTGCTTGTCTATTTTAGAACCTATGTAAAGGGCATGTTTCTACCTTTCGGTGGGTGTCCTATTTAGGCATGTGATGTAAGGACATGTTTCCATCTTTGGATGGGTGTCCATTTATTTGTTTTGCTTGGACATTGCTTTGATTTTAATATATTGATGCTTTCTTTTAATTATTGTGTGTAATATGGATAATATTGTTATATTTAAGAATTTTATAATATTAAGACCTGTAAAGGAGGCCGGTTCCAATGAACCGGGCATTGTGGGGGTGCTGGGCCATTTCTCACCTTCCCCACACATACCCAACTTTCCGAACCCATTAGGGGATTGGGGATTCCTTAGGAATCGAGTCATCCACCCCTTTCTTTTTTCCCAACCCGTCCGGGTGGCGACTCCATTTTCTCCGGACTTAGGTCCGTGTTCTCTAAGGCTCGGAGCCTAAACAGTGCCGAAGTCGCAAGAACCATTCCACCGGGAGTGGGGGCAAAAATCCCGCTCACACATACCTTGAGTGAAAGTATGGTATTCCTTACATAACACAACATAGGTAACATGGGTATCCCAACTCATGCACACTATGCAATCTAAATGATGCAATGGATAATATTACGATAAGAAAGAATAGAATGATATAAAGACAAAGGAATCAACTTCTCTTATCCCAATGGAGTCGCCACTGTGAACGGGAATTTCCCCCCTCACTCTCGGTGGAATGGTTCTTTCGACTTTGGCACTGTTTAGGCTCGGGGCCTTAGAGAACACGGGCTTAAGCCCTGAGAAAATGGAGTCGCCACTCGGACGGGAATCCCCAATCCCTTAATGGGTTTAGAAAGTTGGGTACGTGTGGGGAAGGTGAGAAATGGCCCATCACCCCCACAACGCCCAGTTCATTAGAACCTGCCTCCTTTGTAGGTTTTAATATTATAAAATTCTTAAATATAACAATATTATTCATACTACATGCAACAATTAAAATAAAATATTATTATATTAGAATCAAAATAATGTTCAAACAAAGTAAATAAATGGACACCCATCCGAGGATGGAAACATGTCCTTAGATTGTCCATGTCTAAAACTAAATAGGTGTAATATCCCAAATTATGCCTTGGAAGTTATGATATTATTGTTATTATGGGATTGAATGTATATATATATGTTAAGTTGATAAGCAAAGAAAATTTAAGAAAGAATATGTGGTGGAGATTTAAAGTATTATTATTATTATTATTATTATTATTATATATATATATATAAGATAAGGATGAAGGAAAGAAGTAGAAACTTCTTTCTTCTTCTGCTCCTTCTTCGTGTTCTTCTTTCTGTTTGGCCGAGAGAGAGAGAGAGAGAGAGAGAGAGAGAGAGAGAGAGAGAGAGAGAGAGAGATGTAATTTATATATCAAATTTCTTAAGGAATTTAAGAGGATTGAAGATAGAGATGAAGATTTGACAAAGGATTCAAGTAAGTATTTATTTCTTTAAGTTGATTTTCATTGTTTGAGTTGGGTTGGTATGATTGATGTGTGATGATGATGATATTGAAAGATTGAAGTGTATATGTGTGTTGATTTGGTAATTGGATGATGATAATATGATTATTTGTGAAGTTGATGATGAATTGTTGAATAAGGGTTTAAGTTAATGAATTGGGGATTTGATTAATTGATGCATGGATGATGTTTATAATGATGATTAGTATGTGTTGTAAGTGGTGTTGGTGTTTTTGGTAAGTTTGCTATGGTTTTGTGTGTGTTTGGTTGAGTTTGATTAAGGTAAAAGATGAGGAAAAATGGTTGTTTTTGGGTTGAGTTGTTGTTTTGGCCGGATTCTGGGTTTTTAGCCTGACACGCCCAGGAACACGTCCAAAACTTTGGGCGTGTCAATTGTTTGTAAGGCAGTAGATGTGACACGGCCATTAACACGCCCGTGTTAGTGAGCGTGTCATAGCTACTGTGAGTTTGGAGAATTTACACGGCCAGGAACACGTTCATGTTGTTGAACGTGTCAATGTTTCTGTGATACAGAATATATTACACGCCCAGGGACACGCCCGTGGTCATGAGCGTGTAAATGTTTCTGTGTTGTGGAGTTAGGGCACGATCAGGAACACGCCCGTGTTGGTGAGCGTGTCTTGTGTTGAGTTTACCCTAATTGATTCTTATGTGTATTATCTCATGTGTATCTCTAAGTAAGTATGTATGATTACTTTTGGATTAGGTTTTAAGAGATGGAATGGCCTTAATCCAAATATTGAAGAATCTAAGGAGAAGAAATCTAAATGAGTGTGAGTTTCTTTAAAGGTAAGTACAAAATCTATTTGATTACATATAGTTATATGGCTTGGAACCTTAATACATTTGATTATCAATGTATTAAGTAATCTATTAAATTATTGATAAATATATATATATATGAATAATGTATATGTAATGAAATAAGTGAAATGTGAAAGCAAAATATATATATATATAAGTGTTATGAAAAGTGAATGATGTGAATGATATGATGGGTATTCAAAATATATGATAATGCAATTGATTGTGTATACTTGAATGATGAATAGTTATGTATATATATATGTATATATATATATAAAAGATGAAGTATGAAATGTATGTGATATGTAATATGAATGATATGATATTGTGATGATATATGAAATGTGAAAGAAATGTGATATTGTGATGAAATATAAAATGTGAAAGAAATGTGATATTGTGGTGAAATATGAAATGTGAAAGAGATATGATATTGTGATGATATATGAAATGTGAAAGAAATGTGATATTGTGATGAAATATAAAATGTGAAAGAAATGTGATATTGTGGTGAAATATGAAATGTGAAAGAGATGTGATATTGGGATGAAAAATGAGTTGTGAATTGAGATATGATGATGTATGAAGCCATTGTTATTGGCTATAATATTGAAAATGAGACAAATGAGGCATGTTTGCCTAAATGATGCCATTGTGGTTGGCTATGATGATGTAAATGATGATTGAGGCATGTTTGCCTAAATAATGATAAGAATGAAAATGAAATTGATAATGAAATAATGAATGAATTGTGTGTCTAATATGTTATTCATTTTCAGAGTTTTGTTGTTGGTGGCATGCCTAATAATGGTAACAATCTCTTGAAGTTAGGTTGGATATGATCCTTGAAGCCTAATTGAGATGTTACAACCCTTGAAGCTAGGTTGGATTGGTTCTTGAAGCCAAGTTGGGTTGAAGTTTAACATGTTTTACTCCCCTTGAAGCTTGGTTGAACCTAAATCCTTGAAGCCTAGTTGGGTCAATGGTAATGATAAATGTGATAAATAAACCAAAACATTAACTCTGAAAGTTGAATGGCATATTAGTGTCTTTGGGCCCATGCTTGTGCTTGTTTAAATATGATTCATGAATAGTGAATTATGGATAAGAAATTAATGGAATGAGATAATAAGAAACAAATAATATTATGAAGCATGACATATGATATGTGTATTGATATGTTGATTGAGAGTATTAGTGATGGATTATGGTTGATGGTAATGATTGCCTTTGTTGGGAACGTGATTTATAATTGATGATATGTGAATAAAATGATGTTATGGAGTATGACATGGTTGTATCATGCAAATGAATTATTAGAAAGAGAAATATGTTATTGTGCATTGTAATATGACACATAATATGTATATGAAGTGAAAGTGGTAAGTATCATGTGAATGATGGTTCTACCAGGTTATGGAATTATGTTGATTGTAATGCTATATATATATGTATATGTATGTAATGTGTGAGATTATTAGGAATATATGAAGAATGCATTGAAAAAGGGGAAAATCGAATAAGAAAACATGATGCTAAAAGTATGAGGTATGTTATCTTGTAATGTATATTTTAGTATTTATTTGTACTACTAAGCTTTCGAGCTTAGCGCGGTTATATTAATCGCGCAGGTAAATAGATGATGGAGCTGGAGTTATGCCACTATGTCACGAAGAGAGCAAAGGTAGTTCGAGACCAACTAGAGGGTGATGCATGCATGTACAAGTTAAAGATTTTGCATTTTCATAAGAATGTATTCATAAGTATAAATGAATCTTTGAGAGAGACAATGTAACTTATATATATATGTATTACCATCAAAAGGATCATGATTTTGTAAATATTTACATATGATTTAAATGTATTATTGTTCTAGAAGTAAAGTAAAGATTTTAATTTGGTAATAACTAGTGACATCCTTATATCTTATATACTTATTGTATGTGTGCTCGGTATATGTACAGTACTTATATGGGGTATGAGGGTGTCACAATAGGACACCTACCAAAAGGTGGAAACGTGTCCTTTACATTGGTCCAAAATATAAAAGCAATTTAAATTACATGATGCTTAATACATGAGGTACCCTACATATGGAAACATACCTCTTACAAGGTTTTGAAATCAAAACAAATTAATAAAAGTAAATAAACATTCATCATAAATAAATTATTCATCAAAGACATTAAAAATCAATCAAAATGTATAATAAACATTCATCTAATTTGTATAAAATAGTAAATATATAACTTTAGGTTTCATGCATCAATTAGGGTTTCTTGGGTTTTATGTTTAACAATTAGGATTTTGCATATACTAATTTAATTAGTTGAGAAACATTTTAAAGAAATAACATGGCTACTAGATGTTTGAATTTAAACATTAGATTTGAAATAAATTAGGGTTTGAATCTAAAGAATGGATGTTTTGGATTTAGGGTTTTGAAAGTTGTATGAAAATAAAATTAAAATTTAGGGTTTAAATAAATAAGATTGAAAATCATGAAAATTGATTTTTAGATTAAGTATTTGAAAAAATAAGCTACTATGATTTTAGAAAAATAGATTTGGTTAGGGTTTTAAGAAAATAGATTATTGTGGTTTTAGAAGAATGTAATTTAGGGTTGTAGATTTTAAAAATATGTGTTACGGGTATTAAGGTATTAGGGTTCTGAAGAAATATTTTTAGGGTTTCAAATAAAGTTTGAATTGTTAGTAGAATAATTGATAAAATTGTATGATGAAGTTACTATAAACATAAGCAAAGAAATAGAGATTCAAACCTTCATTGTTGGTTCCACCACAATCTTTGAATTCTGGTTGAACAATAATAAAGACAGTGTAGGCTACCTTTGATGGATTGTTGTTGCTTGCTCACTGCCTCTTGCTCCTTCAAGCTTAAGATTGGCCGAAAAAATCCAAAAGTCCAAAGCTTGATAAAAAATTTTAGATCCCTCAATTCTGTGTCTTTAATGTGGTATTTATAAGAAAAAATTATAAACCTAATCCTAATTGGCTAAAAAAATAAAAAAAACTTTTAGGAAATAAAATTAAAAACCAAGTCGAATAGGGTTTTGGCAAAACCATGTGTGGGCCAGGCATGCGAAAGTGTGCTGGCGAAAAAAAATTACTGCAGGTGCTGGGCGTGGGCTAGCCAATTAGTCACCCGAGATAAAAAAACATTTCATCGCCGATTCTTCCGTCACCGATTTTTATTACTTTTTTTATTTTTATTAATAATAAATATTGTAAATAATTATTAAAATAAATATTATTTAATTAAAACACCACAAAAATTATTTTAGACTATTTATAAATATCAGATTGGACTGAGTCAAAAATTAAGGATCTACAGGATGCTTTTGAGTGGTGGAAGACGGTTCCACATGCTACAACTGATCCACCAGTTCTAACCTATGATGATTTTCTACAAGAATTCGAAAAAGAAGTATACTCTGGGGGAGTATAAAAATGCGAAGAAGAAAGAATTCCTGAGTTTGAGGTAGGACACTAGAACAGTGACGGAATATGAGATTGAATTCATTCGGCTAAGTTAGTATGCTGGAGGAATCATATCTGATGAGATTGATAGATGTCGAAGGTTTGAGGGGGGGTTGAGGCCCTCTATCATGTGTCTTATAGCAGTCTCTCGACATCAGGATTTTTCTCAGTTGGTTACAGATGCAAGGAGTGTTGAGAGAGCACAGGGTCTTGCAGCAGCTGCTAGAGATAAGGAGAGCAAAAGTATGAGATCCCAGAGTGAGGCAGGGTATTCATTAGTGAAGAGAGGCTGAAGGGGATACCTTCTGAGTGATAGTGAGGGTCAAGGGTAGCCTAGTAGGACCATTCAGTTGGGGCAGAGGCCTATATCATTAAAAGCTACTACCCCTACATTTAGTTCTCTGAGACTTGCTCTATCAACATGCATTCAGTGTGGTAGAGTTCATAGAGGCATTTGTTGATGAGTCAATTCTCGAGGATATTATAGATGTGGATCACAGGAGAACTATATGAGAGATTGTCCAGAGCCACCAACTAATAGTTAGGAGGAGACTATTGATTTTTGACCAGGTTCTAGATGAGACAGAGGTGGTAGACGTGGCAGGGCAAGATTTAGATAGAGACAAGGGTCTACGATCATGGATAGATCAGAAAGAGATAGAACAGTGTAAAGGATGTATACGATGCAGGGATAGCATAATATTCTAGATAAAGGTAAAAATTTAATTATCTAGTATTATTAGATGTGTAATGATTGCATGTGTGCTTTCTTGGATGAAATTGTTAGAATTGAGAATTTTTTAAATTTATTTGGGACATTAGCATAAATGTTTAAGGATGTGCATAAGGGGGGAGAGTAGAGATTAGTGATTGTATTAATGGGATTTATTCATTGAGATAGATAATTTTGAGGACGAAATTATTTAAGGGGGAGAGAATTGTAATACCCGATTTTTTATATACTTTAGAGTAGTAAATACGGGAGAGCATATGGGTGTAATGGGTAGAGAAAATATTAGATGGATGCTTATGATGGATGTTATAAATGAACTATATATATATGAGATACATGAGAAGGATAAATAGAATATATAAGACATATACATATACCTAACATATACTACACATATGCATGAGGTATACATTACTGGTGGAAAAGTTGATTTTAATCATTTAATTCATTAATAATAATAATAATAATAATAATAAATTGATAATAAAAGGGAAAGTAAAAAGTCAAAGTAAGGAAGAAGATGAGTGGTGGAGAATTTAAGTGGAAATTTTTTAATATTTTAATTATATAAGGAGAAGGATGGGTAGGAGAAGATAAGTGTTCTTCTTCTTCTTCTTCTGCTTCTTCTTCTTCAATGTGGATTAGAGAGAGAGAGAGTGGGGAAGAGTGAATTTTTCATGCTACATGAGATTCAAGAGGGATTAAAGAAAATAGTCAAGATTTGACAAGTAATTCAAGTCAGTACCTTCTTCTTAAACTTATTTTATGGATTTTATGTATATATGTATGATATAGTTAGTGAGAGAAAGTGATGATTAATTGAATAATATTATGACAATGATATATTGATGTATATATATGTTGAATTGATACATAGATAAAGAAAATATGATTAGATGTTGGGGATAATAATGAGTAGTTTGAATTAAGGAAAAGAACAAGGGTTTGGTAAAGTTGAGTTGGGGATTGAATGAATTGATATATGGATAATGGTATGAATAAAATATATGATTTTGAGATTGTGCATATTTGATTTAACATGGGTTGGAGTTGCTATGTGATATGTGGGTATTGTATTGATGAAATGGAGTGAAAGAGTACTTTTGCGATAATTGACACGGCCATTAACACGCTCGCGTTGTTGGGTGTGTCAAAGTTTCTATAAGCTAGAATGAAAGACATTGGCAGTGACACTCCCATGTCTCTTTGTGTGTCATAGCAACTGTAAGGAAGTATTAAAGACACGAGCAGTGACATGCCTATGTCCCTGGGCATGTCAAAATTGTAGAAGTTGAGTGTGTCACTTAAAGAGTTATGCAAATATGTTAATTATGCTACATATTGGTATGTTGATGAGTCATATGGTGAGTGTGGCTCATGTTTGCATTGTAAAAGTATAAAATGAGAAAATATGGTTAGATGTCAAGTGTGAATTGTAAATGAATAATGATATGATATTGAAATGAATGAGAAAAATGAGAAATAAAGCATGTGATCTACGTATGAATGAGGTGAACTAGTAATGTGATGTGATCAAGAATGGTGATGATCACTGGAAAAGTATAAACTGGAAAAGTATAAACTAAAGTGATATTATATACATGTAACCTATAACATTACTTGTCTAATTGTGTTAAGATTGATTGAATATGCACGAGAGATCCTGAGCAGAGCTAGGCCTAGATGTGCATATGTTATTAGACCTGAGCAGAGCTAGGTCTTAACCTGAGCAGAGGTCATGTGTTTGAAATGATGGTTGACCTGAGTAGAACTAGGTCATGTGATTGAAATTAAAATTAGACCCAAGCAGAGATGGGTCAAGAAACTGAAAGTGTGACAGCTAAACTTAATAATTGCAATGATGTGTGAGTGGGATGTGAAGCCAATAGTTATATACGAATATAGAATGTGATTTTCAATAGTGTAATGATGTGTAAGTGAGATATGAATCCCTATTTTGTAATTGTGTATTTGTATATAAATATTGTTTATATGTATCACTAAGCTGTGAAGCTTAACGTGGTTGTGTGAATCGCGCAGGTAAGTAGATGCTGATCTGAGAGTTAGATATTTATCCTACGTGAAGATCATCACCTAGAAGGTGGTGCATGCCTGTCCATTTTGTTATTCTGTAGTTTGACCATATGTATGTATATATATATAAGTAAATTTTTGGAAAGATAATGTACAAATGTATATATGTAATTAAATGAAAAATGTTCTTATGTTCTTATATATATCTGCATGAAAACGATAATGAAAGGTTTGAAAGGATTTGTAACATAGCATTCTTATGTCTTATATGCATATTATACATATATGGGGTATGTGTATAGTATGTATATAAGGTATGAGGGTGTTACATCTATAAAATATGCGTATAAAGTATAAAAATGCCATAACCCAGTTTAATAAAAAGAAAAATTTCCACATCCTTAATTCAAAATCCCAAACAATTAGAAATATATTTTCAATAAGTAGGTAAAATATTCTTTATTAATTATAGGTACCTAAAATAAGTATTTTATATAAAAATCTCTGAATAAAATTTGCCAAAGTTTTATCTATAAATTCAACATTCCAAAATTCAATAAAACTCAACCTGCATAAAAATGCACTCCCAATAAAAAAAAAACATTTCACTAATACTCCTCAATCTCCTCCCAATTTCTCAAACCATTCATATATGTACATATATATATATATATAAATACATGAACACATTTCCACATTACAAAATTTATTTCAAAAATCTTTATAATTTACAATACTCTCCAAAAAGTAAACATAATATACTTAATAACAGAATAAAATATAGAATAAAATATATACATAGTGGCAAATGGCTTTGATCTTGATGCAGTAAAATCTCCTCAAAATAATCTCAAGTCTAGACTCGACCAGGTCTAGAAGAACTCTTCGGATCTACCAGATCAATGTTATCACTTGCGTGATGAATTACAATTGCTCTAAGCTAAAAGCCTAGCGGTGCAAACTTTGATAACAATAAAACTTTAATACAATGACAATGCATAATGCTTTTGCATGTTATATCACAATGTGGCACTCAATACTACTTTAAAATATAATTTTTAATCTTTCTATAATTCATATAAACACATACACAAGCATGGGCCCAAACAATCTCATATATTATTCAAATCCTAGAGTTGTTGTTTTGGTCCATATTGACATCATTGTCTAGTCCGATGGCAAGCGACACCCAATGTCTAGCCCCGAAGGCAAATCATAGTGATGCCCAGCATCTAGCCCAAACGCAAATCATATATCAGTGACGCCTAGCATCTAGCCCCGATGGCAAATAATGAGAGTAACCTCATAGGCATGCCGCCAAATACAGAACTCTAGAAATTGAATAATATGCTAGGCACACTGTGAGCGGGGATTTTCGCACCCACTCCCGGTGGAATGGTTCTTGTGACTTCAGCACTGTTTAGGCTCGGGGCCTTAGAGAACACGGACCTAAGTCTGGAGAAAATAGAGTCGCCACCAGAATGGGCCGGGAAAAAGAAAGGGGTGGATTACTCGATTCTTAAGGAATCCCCAACCCCTTAATGGGTTCAGAAAGTTGGGTACGTGTGGGAAAGGTGAGAAATGGCACAGCACCCCCACAATGTCCGGTTCATTGGAACCGGCCTCCTTTATAGGTCTTAATATTATAAAATTCTTAAATATAATAACATTATCCATATTACACTCAATAATTAAAAGAAAGCATCAGTATATTAAAATCAAAGCAATGTCCAAACAAAGCAAATAAATGGACACCCATCCAAGGATGGAAACATGTCCTTACATCACATGCCTAAATAGGACACCCACCAAAAGGTAGAAACATGCCCTTTACATAGGTTCTAAAATAGAAAAGCAAATTAAATTACATGATGTTTAACTAATGAGGTACCCACCAAGTGGAAACATACCTCTTACAACTTTTGGAAATCTAAATTAATTGATAAAAGTAAATAATCATTCATCAAAGCTATTAATCAAAATAGAAAATAAACATCCATCAATGATAAATTAAATAAATCAAGTATTGAAATTAAATAAATTAAAGCATAAGAAATAAATCAAAGCATAATCAAGTATGGAATTGAATAAAGAAAATAAAAGTCCAATTATGGCAACTGTGACTTTTTATGGAATTAAAATAAATTAGGGTTTTATGTTTTAAAGGGTTGGTAAGACTCTTTGATTAACAAAATTAAGGTTTGAATGATGATATCATGAAACTAGGGTTTTAAACACTTTAAAATACTTTAATTTGTGATTTTTGGTTATTGGGTTCCTAAGCTACTGTGTAAAATTTAGGTTTTTATGTTTTTTAATGTTTTAAAAGGATTAGGGTTCATAAAAATTAGGGTTTAAGGTTTTAAAAGGGTTAGTGTTCATTATTGTGAATTTTGGAAGTTGAATTTGGATTTGATATTTTGGAATTTAGGGTCTCGGGTGGTGAATAATTTTTAAGAATTTGGAAATCAATTTGATAATTTCATGAAGTTTTATGAATTTAAACAAATAAATTAAAGTTTTTATAAGTAGAAAAGATGTTTTTTAAGGCTTTTTGAATGAAAAAGCACCAATTTTAAAGTTTTGAAAGAAACAAAATTTTATTTTGGTTTTGTTGAAGAATATGTTCAATTAGAGTTTTAAGGTTTTTAAGAAGAAAAAATAACAATTTTAAGTCTTTTTGGAAAATAAAGTAACAAAATAAGGTTTTTTGGCTTTAGAAAAACTAAATTAAAATTCAAAGGTTTTTAAATTTGATTTCATAAATTTGCTACTGTGTAAAGAAAACAATTAAAGAAAATTAATTAACATATACCTTCTTTTGATGATTCTCCAAAAACAATTCTTCTTGGATGAACTAGCTCTAAAGACAAGCCTTTTTTGCCTTTGAATCCTCTAAATCATGCTGCTGCTATTCTAGAAAAGAGTTGAATTGAATTTCTTCTTTTCCTTCCTTGATTTGGTTTCAAATTTTACAAACTACTCTTGGATTTTTTTCCTCCCCTTTTTTAATTGTCTTTGGTCCTTATTTATAGTAGTTTGAGGTTGTTTTTTCCTAATTAGTTAAGGTAAGTAATATTAATAAAAAAAGAAACCAAAACCTAATTGGATTAGGTTTCGAAAAATTTGTGTCGGAAAATTTGCACTGCCGAAAAAAAACTGCTGCGGAAAAACTGCGCTGGCAAAAAAAATCTGATGCAGCTGGCTGCGGCAGCGTGCGAGGAGCGGGCCCGTAAGCTATTTTGCAGGCAGAAAATTTCTGCGTGCAAAATAGATGGGCTATTTCGCAGGCAAAAAATTTCTGCATGCAAAATAGCACAGTGATTTCGCTCGCAGGAAATTCCTGCGTGTGAAATGCCCACGGGCCCGCGCAATGATTTTTTCGTCGCCGATTTTTTCGACTCCGATTTTTATTTTTATTTTTATTTTTTGACTTTTATTTGTTTATTTCTATTTTTTATTAATAAAAATTAGATACTAAAGCAAAAATTATTCAATGAAAATTATTTTGGACCAATTAGACAACAAAAATCATTTTAGACTAAATAAAACATATTGGACCGGATTGGGTAAAAAATTAAGGGCTACAGTTTGCCCCCTGCTTGAATGAACTGAAACCTTAGTGAAAGAGAGTGAAAAGCAATAAGACTTAATTTTTGATAAAACAGTTGAGGTTTTGTGTTCTGGACCCGGTTCGAGTTCTGGACTAAAGGATAATTCTAGATTCTGGACCTAAGGAAAATTTGGGTTCTAGACCCAGTTCGAGTTCTGGACTCAAGGACAAATCTAGGTTCTGGACCTAAGGAAAATTTGGGTTATGGACCCGAGCTAAGTTATGGACTTAAAGATAATTCTAGGTTCCGGACCTAATGGTAAACTTAGGTTCTGGACTCGGTTTGAGTTCTGGACTCAAGGATAATTCTAGATTCTGGACCTAAGGAAAATTTGGGTTCTGGACCCGAGCTAAGTTCTGGACTTAAAAATAGTTCTAGGTTCTGGACCTAATGGTAAACTTGGGTTTTGGACCCGGTTTGAGTTCTGGACTCAAGGATAATTCTAGGTTCTGGACCTAAGGAAAATTTGGGTTCTGGACCCGAGCTAAGTTCTGGACTTAAAAATAATTCTAGGTTCTGGACCTAATGGTAAACTTGGGTTCTGGACCCAGTTTGAGTTCTGGACTCAAGGATAATTCTAGGTTCTAGACCTAAGGAAAATTTGGGTTCTGGACCAGAGCTCAATTCTGGACTTAAAAATAATTCTAGGTTCTGGACCTAATGGTAAACTTGGGTTCTGGACCCGGTTTGAGTTCTGGACTCAAGGATAATTCTAGGTTCTGGACCTAAGGAAAATTTGGGTTCTAGACCCAAGCTAAGTTCTGGACGTAAAAATAATTCTAGGTTCTGGACCTAATGGTAAACTTGGGTTTTGGACCCTGTTTGAGTTCTGAACTCAAGGATAATTCTAGGTTCTGAACCTAAGGAAAACTTTGGGTTCTGAACCCGAGAGATTTGAATACTCGATCCTAAACTAGACTCGGATACTCGATCCTATCTGGATTCGGATACTCAATCCTAAACTGGATTAGGATACTCGATCCTAAATGTATTGGGATATTCGGCCCTAAATTGATTTGAATTGGGTACTTGGACCCAAGATTGGGCACTTGGACCCAAGATTGGGTACTTGGACCCGAGCTTGAATATACTTGGGTACTTGGACCCGGGATTGATTTGATTTGGGTACTTGGACCCGAGATTGTGTACTTGGACCCGAGAATGAATTTGACTAACCTTTTATTAGTTGAGAAGTCTGACTGCTCCAGATGTTCTATGCATTGTGATCCTTCACCCTCGGAGATCGAGTCTTCACCCTTGAAAATGGATATTCATCCTTGGAGATCGAGGTCTTCTTTGTTCTTTGAAGATGGGAGTGACACGGCCAGTGGCTTGGCCGTGTCTCCTGGATGTGTCAACTTCTATGTCTTTTCTTTCTTTGCTTGGTCCTTCTTGACTTTGCCCCTTAGGAGAGACATGGCCAGTGGCTTGGCCGTGTCGCCTGCCAGTGTCACCTAGTGTTTCTTTTCTTTCTTTGCTTGGTCCTTCTTGACTTTGCCCCTTAGGAGAGACACGGCCAGTGGCTTTGTCGTGTCCCCTGCCAGTGTCACCTACTATTTCTTTTCTTTGTTTTCTTGGTCCTTCTTGACTTTGCCCCTTAGGAGGGACACGTCCAGTAGCTTGGCTGTGTCGCCTGCCAGTGTCACCTACTGTTTCTTTTCTTTCTTTGCTTGGTCCTTCTTAACTTTGCCCTTTAGGAGAGACATGGCCAGTGGCTTGGCCGTGTCGCCTGCCCGTGTCATATTCTACCAAAATTTCTTTTGAGGTGACACGGCTAAGCTCGATTTGGCTTGGCCATGTCTTGCTTGATTCATGCTCTTCTTTCCTTGTTTTGATCTTCCAAGGGAGTTTTTTGCACTTTAACCACTTTTTCCTTGCAACTGCTTTTTCTTTCTTTGATTCTTTAATGATTGTTGCAAGTTGTTGGCTCATTTGATCATGAGGTTGGACCTTCTTTTGCTGCCCCTTTGTTTGCTCATTCTAGCCTGCCAGATACGCCATCTCATCCGCAGGGTATCGATGTGAACTAGCTGGTACGTTCCTCATTTCATAAAAGTTTATGCTATATGTATGCATGATTATGTATGCTCTTACCTTTTTCTCTCTTGACTCACAGCGGATGCTTGAAGAACAAAATAAGAAACTTCAAGAAGAGTTGGCTGCAAGTCGTCAGCAAGCTTCTCATTTTAAAAGTTTATATCATCAATCCGAACAAAATTTCCGTGACTTCCGATTTCAAGGAATGAGGGATCTTGGTGCTTCTTCACCGAGAGGCTCCCAGACTGATGACCATGAGATCCTTTTGTCTGTTTCTAATGAGGACCATGATAAATCAGAACTCCAAGGCAATAGGGATTTTAGTGCTTCTGCTTCGGATGATCCCGGGACGAGTAATTTGTCCCCTCCTCCAACAGGCGACGATTTTTCGAAGTCTTTATTTGGTGACCTTCCACCACCCTCTTAGTAATATGTAAATATTGTAACTCTTTTTTTTTGTTACTGCCAAAATTATTTATTTTTTATTATTATTTATTTATATATATATATATAGTACATCATAATTAATATCCACTTCTTTTGTTAAACCAAATCCAATATGGTAAAGGAAATTCATTGCCACTTCCTTTCCTTATGCCATATGGTCTTATCCTTTCCCAGCATCTTTTCCATTTCACTTTTGGAAAAGGTTAATTTTCTTCTATATAAATCACCTTGCATGCCATATTTCAATTCATAAACCAAAAATCTCTCTCTTTCAATGTGAAGACTCCCTTTAGCAATTTTGGTTCCCCTTTATTCATCAACCATGACCGAGCACCATTTAAAGAAAATAAAAATTCTATTTAAGAATATGGATGCCAACCATTGGAAGCAAATTTCATGGTCAAAGCTTGATGTTTTAAAATGCTTTCAAAATGTCAAATTGGACCACTCCTTCTTACATGCCGTGGCTTCCCTATGGGATACGGATTTTAGGGTATTTAGAATTAATGGCTTTGAAATGTGTCCCTTGATTGAAGAATTTGAGGCCATCCTTGGACATCCCAATAATCAACAAATGGCATTACCCACATTGATTTCCAAAACTCAACAGAAAATGCAGATGTTATTTCAAATTCCAAAACCCGAAGTTCTTCAGTTGATGAGAGGTGAAAAAATTCTACTTGCTCCTTTGATTGACTTTTGTTTCTCTTATTTGGCTCTTACTAAGGCATGGGGACGCATGCTTTGTCTTTGCTTGCTCGGCCAATTCTTGTGTAATATCCCAAAGTATACCCTAAAAGTTTTGGTATTATTATTGTAATTGGATTAAATGTATATGTTTAATTGGAAAGAGGAAGAGGTAATGAGGAGAGTGTATATGTTGTATATATTGAGATATATACAACATATACAAGTCAAAAGAAGTGAAAAGTCAAAGAAAGAGTTAATTTTTATTAAATTAATTATAAGGAAATTAATTAAGGGGAATTTGAGTGAGTGGAAGTGGATGGAGATATTTTGAATATTTTATTGTTTATTGAGGAGAGAGTTGTTGAGGGTTGACTTTGTTTTATTTCTTTTCTTCTTGTTTCTTTCTTCTTCTTCGTGCATCTTCATCTCTTCCTTTTCTTTTCTTTTCTTTTGGCTGGCACTCCATAGCAAGAGAGCAAGAGAGAGATTTGATCTTCCAAGCTCAAAATTGAAGAAGATTTCAAGTGATCAAGTTGGAAATTTAAGAAGTTTCATTAACTTTGGTAAGTTTCTTCTTGATTCTCTTATTTTATTTTTAAGTTGTGTTTGAGTTTGGTGTTGGATTATCAAGAGCAGGAATTAGGTTTGGTGTTGGATGATTAAGAGTTGTAAATTGGTAATTGATGCAAATATTGTGTTTGATCAATTATTTTTGGTAGATTTTCAAGATGTTTGTGTTTAATAAAGTTTAAAGCATAGAATACATGAGTTTGATTGGAAACAGAAGCATTTTGGATGCCACGACCATGGCCCTTGGATGCCACGACCGTGGGGGTGTTAGGCAAATTAGATAGGTTCATTTGCTAAGCCACGACCATGGGGGTTGTGAGGCCACGATCGTGGGGTTGTGAGGCCACGACCGTGGGGTCCTAGATAGTTGAGTTGGCTTGTAATTTTTGATCTATGGGTCTATTATGAGATTAATGGGTGAATAATTGCATTGGAATTCTTGTATTTGTAAATAAGTGTGTATTATTCCTTTTGAATTAGGTTGTAAAGAGGTTGAGTTGCCCTAACCTAAGTGTGGAGAATTATTCGAAGAAGAAGTGTATAGATTGGTGTGAGTTGTTCTTGAGGTAAGTACAAACCCTACATTATTGCATACATTTACATGACATTGGGACTTAACACATTTGGTTGTAAATGTGTTAAGTAATCTATTACATTGTTGATACATTTAATTAATGTTATGATTTGTATAATGTGAAAGATATGATGATCATTCAAAATGTATGTGCAATGTAATTGGTTATGATGAATAATTTAATGATGAATTGAGATAAGATGAGATGTGATGCCATTGTGGTTGGCTATAATGATTCAAGTGAAATAAATGGGGCATGTTTGCCTAGATGATGATGAATTTAAAATATATGTCTAATGCAATTGGTTATGTATACTCTATTGACGAGATGTGAAGCCATTGTTGTTGGCTATAATGATGCAAATGAGATAATTGAGGCATGGTTGCTTAAATGATTGTGAGAAAATGAGAATGGAATTGATAATGAAAAAATGAATGAATTGTGTGTCTAATGTGTTATTCCATTTTCAGGGTTTTGTTGTTGGTGGCATGTCTAATGGTAACAATCTGTTGAAGCTAGGTTGGGATTGATCCTTGAAGCCAAGTTGGGTAGAAGTTTAGCATGCTTAACTTGTAACACCCCGATACCCTATATAAGTACTATGCGTATACCTAGTATACATACAGTAAATATATAAAGTATAAGGATGTCACTTTTCGTTACCTTTTAAAATATTTATAACAGAGTTCAAACCATAATACATTAATTTAAATAACATTTACAAAATCATTATCTTTACTAAAACTTCATTTATACATATAAATACTCTCTCGTCAGAAATACATCATAATTAAAATTTATACATGTATGCATTACCCTCTAGTTGGTCTCGACAAACTTTACTCTTCTTGTGGCATAACAAAAGACTTCATATCTTCCATCTATATACCTGCGCGAATAAACACCCGCGCTAAGCCCGAGAGCTTAGTAGTCCAAATATAAAATATAAACATATAGTATAGAAGTATTGATATATAATGATACATCGATTCAATATATAATTAGTTCTTATCATATCTTCTTTTCTTTTTAATTTTATCTTTAATATATCCTAGCTAATTTCATATATGATGTATATATATACATAATATTATCACCAACCCCAATGCATCACCAATACTCAAAACCAATATATTAATACCCCTACATTATATATATACCACACCAACCATTATTGCAATACACACTTTACATATCATACCAATTATTATTGCAATACACACATTACATATCATACAAATTATAAATCATATTTCCAATAAAGACAACCTTTATCATCAACCACAATTCATTTACATATTACACTTAATAACATTATATTATTCACAATTCACCAAGCATAATTCATTATTAATACTCACAATCAATATTTCAATACTTGCATTTCACATTGACAATAAAGACAGACTCGGGCCCAAAACACTAATATGTTATTCAAAGTTCAGAGTTACTGCTTTGGTTCATAGTCACAATCATCACGCCCGTAGGCAATGTATATACATGTCTCTCTATCCATGGATAGTGTAACAGACCCAGTCTCTTGGACCATCAACTCAACACATATGAGGAGATCCTCAACCCGGCAAGACTGTTACAAATCATATATCTCATATTCACAATTCTCATAGTGTAACAGACCCAGTCTCTTGGACCATCAACTCAACACATATGAGGAGATCCTCAACCCGGCAAGACTGTTACCTTTCATCATTTCTTAGGCATGCCACCCAAATCCAGAACTCTGAAACTGAATAACATATTAAACAAACAATTCATTTATTATTTCATTATCAATCTCATCATCAATTAGGCCAACATGCCTTATCTCTTTCAATTGAATTATCATAGCCAATCACAATGGCTTCATATCATATCATATCTCAATCCATACACAACTTCAAAAAGAACCAAAGCAAACAAGAGAAATCTTACCAAAATGATGAAATTCCTTGAAATTCCAACTTGGTTACTTGGAATCTCTCTCAACTTTGGAGCTTAGAACATCAAACCCTTCTTTTACTCTCTTGCTTTCCTTTGTCTTAGGTGAGCCGGCCACACAAGGAAAAAGAAGAAGAAATGATGAAGAAAACACAAAGTCAATAGGCATTAAATACTCCTCCAAAAGAAAATTACTATCTTACCCTCATACACATTTTAATTCTCTTTACAAGCTCTTGCCCATTTTGGTAATTTCACATTCAACAATTTAAATATCTTCTTCCCTTGACTAAGCACTTTGACCAACATATATGTCATATATATTGCCATATACCCAACATATACACTATCTCTCTCTATACAATTCTTTCCTTTGCAAATACACATATTCATTTCTCTCAAATACTTTTACCATTCAACCAAACCCTATACAAATATACCACTTATCAATTACACATTCAAATCAATTATAACAATATTATCATAACTTCTAGGCACACTTAGGGATATTACAATTAGACATATACATATACATCACATATACATTAAATCCAAATACAACAACTCCTCCAAAACTTTTAAGGTATATCTCGGGATATTACATAACTCCCCTTGAAGCTTGGTTGGGTCTAGTCCTTGAAGCCTAGTTGAGATGTTACAACCCTTGAAGCTAGGTTGGGTTGGTTCTTGAAGCCAGGTTGGGTTGGTTCTTGAAGCCAAGTTGGGTTGATACTTAGCATGCTTTCTTCCTCTTGAAGCTTGGTTAAGCCTAATCCTTGAAGCCTAGTTGGGATAATGATAATGATAAATGTGATAATTGAACCAAAAAATTAACTCTGAAAGTTGAATGGCATATTAGTGTCTTTTGGGCCCATGCTTGTCTTTGTTTCAATGTGATTCATGAATGGTGAAACAATTGAATAAAATAATGGAATGTAGTGTTATGAAAAATATTAATATATTATTTATGAATATTGGCTTTATTGTTGAAATGTGTGAAATTGACATTGCATTGAAGCATTTTGTTATTGTGGTTTGTACCACTAAGCCGTTGGCTTAGCGCGATTGTGGTTCATCGCGCAGGTGACATGGTAGAACCAGAGAGTTCATCTAGACCAAGTCCAGTCTAGATTCAGAAGTGTTGAGTGTGGGCTTAAAGATCAGAGATGAACTGTCAAACATGTATAAACGTTATGTTTTGTAAAATGTGATTTTGATGTTTATGTATTTGTAAATACAGCTACATTTTCCGCTGCGTATTGAATGAACGTTTTATTTATTGTGTTTTATGATATAACTTAAATGTTTTAAGTTTGCTCATATTATTGTATAAAGGAGTGAGTTGTTTGTTTAGTAAATCATAGCATTCCTATATTTAGTATACGTATATTACAGATATGGTGGTATGTAGTATGTGTTTATGGGATACAGGGGTGTTACAATTATTTTGGTATCAGAGCCTAGGTTTGAGATTCTCAACCTAGGTCAATTGTAAGAAAAAGAAAATTTTGATTTTAAAAGTTGGTTTTTAAATAAGATACATGTTTTGGTATTGGCAGTCTCTGATCTTTGATGAGGTATATTCTGCTGTGTTTGCAGATATAGGTAGTGATGGCGTCTCAGTCACGTCAGTCTATAAAAGGTAGTACTGAGAGTATAGCTCCTGAAGAGGGTAGAGATGGAGCTAGGGTTGAGAGAGTTAGTGATGCAACTGCTCCTGTGCAAGAGAGATTAACTGCTAATGAGGTTTCGCCGGTTTGGTTACGGCAGGTAGTAGAATTGTTGAGGCAAGCTCCAGTACAGCCGCCACCGCCACCACAGCCGCAAGTGCCGGTGAGGCATTATGATAAATTCAGGAAGTATGGGGCTGAGAATTTCTTTGGTACTACAGATCCTGCAGTAGCTAAGCAGTGGTTGGATAGAGTGCAGAGGGTATTTATTCAGTTGCAAGCTACTCCTGAAGAGAAATTTGATTATGCTAGATCCCTTCTGCAGAAATATGCTTATGATTGGTGGAAGACAGTTCCTCATGCTATGGATGATCCACCGACTTTGTCTTATGGTGATTTTCTGAGGGAGTTTGAGCAGAAATATACCCCGAGGGAGTATAAGGATGTCAAGAAGATGGAATTTCTGAATTTGAGACAAGATAACCGGACTGTGACAGAGTATGAGATAGAGTTCATCCGGTTGAGTCACTATGCTGGGGGGATTATTTAGAATGAGATTGACCGGTGTAGAAGATTTGAGGGGGGGTTGAGGCCCTCTATTATGTGCATTGTTGCTGGTTCTCGGTATCAGGATTTTTCTCAATTGGTTGTAGCAGCCAGAAGTGTTGAGAGAGCACAAGCTATTGCAACAGCTGCTACTGAGGAGGAGACTAGAGTTAGGAGATCCCAATTTGAGGCAGGGTCTTCATCTATGAAGAGAGGCCGAGGAAGTTTTATTCCGAGAGTCAGTAGGATCCTGAGGCAGTCAGGTAGGTCAATTCAGTATCAGAGGCAGAGATCGAGACCTACAATTTCTGTAGCGAGTGCTCCGACTCCAGTGGTTCAGAAATCTACTCCACCTATATGTGTTCATTGTGGTAGGACACATGGGGGTGCTTGTTGAAAGACGGGTGGATCAGGAGTATGCTTTAGATGTGGGTCACCAGCTCATTTTGTTAAAGATTGCCCTGAGTTACAGGAGGATAGACAGACTGATACTACAGCTTCTCGACCTAGTTTTAGCAGAGGTGGTCGAGGGGGCAGAGGTTTCAGTAGAGGCGGTCGACCTGGATTTAGTCAAAGAGGAGGCTCTACATCCGGAGGCAGTAGGCCAAATGAGACTGGGTCTTCTCAGAGAGTGTATGTGATGCAGAGGCAACCAGATGCTTCAGTAGTTATTGCGGGTATATTTTCTTTATTTGGCATTTCAGTTCTTGCTTTGATTGATCCAGGATCTACCCATTCATACACAAGTGCATCTATTTTGCCTGTGTCTGAATTGCATTCAGAGTCCTTAGGATTTGATGTCTTGGTGACAAATTCTTTAGGACATAGTGTTGTGGTGAGTAAGGTGCATCGTGATAGTTCAGTGGTGGTACAAGGTGAGGAATTTTTGGGTGATTTGATTGAAATGCCTTTTAAGGAATATTAATTGATTTTAGGTATGGATTGGTTGTCTAAGCATGGAGCGGTGGTAAACTGTCAAAAGAAGTCTGTTACCTTGAGAACTGGTGATGGTAGAAGTGTAATGGTATCCAGTGAGCAAAGACAACATGCATCCTTGTTTGTTTCAGCTGTTGTAGCTAGAAAGTTGATTAGAAAAGGGTGTGATGCTTATCTTGCTCATGTTGTGGATACCAGAGTAGTGGATTCTCAACTTGATAGTATACCCGCAGTTACGGATTTTCCAGATGTTTTTCTGGAGGAGTTGCCAGGGTTACCCCCTGAGAGAGAGGTTGAGTTTGGTATCGATTTGTTGCCTGGTACTACTCCCATCTCTACCACTCCTTATCGAATGGCACCTACTGAGTTGAGAGAGTTGAAGGTGCAGTTGCAGGAGTTGTTGGATAAAGGGTTTGTTCGCCCTAGTGTTTCTCCGTGGAGAGCTCCTATTTTGTTTGGAAAAAGAAGGATGGTACTTTGAGGTTGTGCATCGATTATAGGCAATTGAATAAGGTGACTATCAAGAATAAGTATCCTTTGCCTAGGATTGATGATCTTTTTTGATCAGTTGAAGGAAGCAGCAGTGTTTTCTAAGATTGATTTGAGATCAGGGTACCATCAGTTGAGGGTTAGAGCTGAAGATGTTCCTAAAACAGCTTTCCGCACAAGGTATGGCCATTATGAGTTCTTAGTGATGCCTTTTGGATTGACGAATGCACCTGCAGCTTTCATGGATTTGATGAATAGGGTGTTTAGGCCCTATCGGATCAGTTTGTGGTGGTCTTTATTGATGATATTTTGGTGTATTCGCGTAATGAAGAGGAGCATGACAAGCATTTGCGGATTGTGTTGCAGATCTTGAGAGAGAAGCAATTATATGCTAAGCTGTCGAAATGTGAGTTTTGGCTTGATCAAGTGACTTTTCTTGGTCATATAGTTTCAGCAGATGGTATAAGAGTTGATCCGAGTAAAGTTGAAGCTATTTTAAATTAGAGTCAACCGAAGTCTATAACTGAAGTTAGAAGTTTTCTGGGTTTGGAGGCTATTATCGACGCTTTGTGAAAGGTTTTTCTTTGATAGCTACTCCACTCAATAGATTACTTCGAAAGGGAGTTAGATTTGTGTGGACAGATCAGTGTCAAGCTAGTTTTGAACAGTTGAAGGAGATGTTGACTCAAGCTCCTGTTCTTACATTGCCTGTGGAAGATAAACCATATGTGATTTACAGTGATGCTTCACATAATGGTTTAGGTTGTGTTTTGATGCAAGAGGGTAAAGTCATAGCTTATGCTTCTCAGCAGTTGAAGCCGCATGAGCTTAATTATCCGACGCATGATTTGGAATTGGCAGCCATAGTGTTTGCTTTGAAGATTTGACGACACTACTTGTATGGAGAGAAGTGTTTCATTTACACAAATCATAAGAGTTTGAAATATTTGGGGGTTCAGAAAGAACTTAATCTTCGGCAAAGACGATGGTTGGAGCTGATCAAAGATTATGATTGTTTGATTGATTATCATCCTGGTAAGGCAAATGTTGTTGCTGATGCCTTAAGTCGAAAGTCTTTGGCAAGTTTGACTGTTTATTCACTCTCGTTGCTTGTTGAGTTGAGAGCGTTGCATGCTAGTTTTGAATCATGTGATGATGGTGCGTTGTTAGCTCAGTTGCATTTGAGACAGGTGTTGTTGGATCAGATTAAAGAGGCTCAATTAACTGATGAGAAAATTTAGAAAGTTATGTCAAATTGCAAAAAGGGGGAGAGCCAAGATTTCCATGTGAGAAGTGATGGTAGCCTTTGGTTTAAGGATAGATTGTGTGTTCCTGATGATGCAAAATTGAGAAAGAGTATTTTAGAGGAAGCACACCAGTCGGTTTTTGCTATGCACCCTAGGAGTACTAAAATGTATCATAATTTGAAGCAACATTACTGGTGGTCAGGTATGAAGAAAGATGTAGCGGAGTTTGTATCCAAGTGTCTCACTTGTCAGAGAGTGAAAGCTGAGCATCAAGTTCCAACAGGGTTGCTTCAATCTTTATCAGTGCCTGAATGGAAATGGGAGAGAGTGACAATGGATTTTGTGTCTGGTTTGCCGTTGACTCAGAAGAAGCATGATGCCATCTGGGTGATTGTTGATCGGTTGACCAAGACAGCTCATTTTCTTCCAATTCGGATGGACTACTCTTTGGAGAAGTTAGCTGAGCTGTATATCAGTGAGATAGTGAAGTTACATGGAGTTCCAATTTCTTTAGTGTCTGATCGAGATCCTCGGTTTACTTCGAGGTTTTGGAAGAGATTACATGGTGCTTTGGGTTCTCGATTACACTTTAGCACTGCTTTTCATCCGCAGACAAATGGGCAGTCAGAGAGAGTGATATAGATTATAGAGGATATGTTGAGAAGCTGTGTCATTGATTTCTCTGGAAGTTGGGACAGATTTTTACCACTTGTGGAATTTGCTTACAACAACAGTCATCAATCCAGTATTGGAATGGCACCATTTGAAGCATTGTATGGTAGAAGATGTAGAACGTCTCTATGTTGGAATGAAGTTGGAGAAGGCAAATTGGTTGGTCCTGATTTGATTAAAGAAACAGAAGAGAAAGTGAAGATAATTCGGGATCAGTTGAAAGCAGCTTCAGATCGGCAAAAATCTTATTCAGATTTAAAGAGGAGAGATATAGAGTTTGATGTTGGTGATAAAGTATTTTTGAAAGTGTCTCCTTGGAAAAAGATTTTGAGATTTGGTCGAAGAGGAAAGCTAAGTCCTTATTTTATTGGACCTTATGAAGTATTAGAAAGAGTTGGACCAGTTGCTTATCGACTTGCTTTGCCACCTGAGTTGGATAGAATCCATAATGTCTTCCATGTTTCTATGTTACGGAGGTACAGATCAGACCCATCTCATGTTTTACCAATTGAATCTATTGAGGTGAGTTCGGATCTAACATTTGAAGAAGAACCAGTTGCTATTTTGGCACATGAGGTGAAAGAGTTAAGGAATAAGAAGGTGCCACTTGTGAAGGTTCTTTGGAAGAATCATGCAAAGGAAGAGGCAACTTGGGAGAGTGAACAAGTGATGCGAGATCAGTATCCTCAACTATTTAAGACATGATATCAGGTAATTTCGAGGACGAAATTTCTTTTTAGAGGGGGAGAATTGTAATATCCCAAAGTATACCCTAAAAGTTTTGGTATTATTGTTGTAATTGGATTAAATGTATATGTTTAATTGGAAAGAGAAAAAGGTAATGAGGAGAGTGTATATGCTGTATATATTGAGATATATACAACATATACAAGTCAAAAGAAGTGAAAAGTCAAAGAAAGAGTTAATTTTTATTAAATTAATTATAAGGAAATTAATTAAGTGGAATTTGAGTGAGTGGAAGTGGATGGAGATATTTTGAATATTTTATTGTTTATTGAGGAGAGAGTTGTTGAGGGTTGACTTTGTTTTATTTCTTTTCTTCTTGTTTCTTTCTTCTTCTTCGTGCATCTTCATCTCTTCCTTTTCTTTTCTTTTCTTTTGACTGGCACTCCATAGCAAGAGAGCAAGAGAGAGATTTGATCTTCCAAGCTCAAAATTGAAGAAGATTTCAAGTGATCAAGTTGGAAATTTAAGAAGTTTCATTAACTTTGGTAAGTTTCTTCTTGATTCTCTTGTTTTATTTTTAAGTTGTGTTTGAGTTTGGTGTTGGATTATCAAGAGCATGAGTATGTTTGATTATGGTGTGTTGGGTTTAATTGATTGTAGTTTTGGAATTGAATTGGAGAGAAGGAATTAGGTTTGGTGTTGGATGAGTAAGAGTTGTAAATTGGTAATTGATGCAAATATTGTGTTTGATCAATTATTTTTGGTAGATTTTCTAGATTTTTGTGTTTAATAAAGTTTAAAGCATAGAATACATGAGTTTGATTGGAAACAGAAGCATTTTGGATGCCACGACCGTGGCCCTTGGATTCCATGACCGTGGGGGTGTTAGGAAAATTAGACAGGTTCGTTTGCTAAGCCACGACCGTGGGGGTTGTGAGGCCACGACCGTGGGGTTGTGAGGCCATGACCGTGGGGTCCTAGATAGTTGAGTTGGCTTGTAATTTGTGATCTATGGGTCTATTATGAGATTAATAGGTGAATAATTGCATTGGAATTCTTGTATTTGTAAATAAGTGTGTATTATTCCTTTTGAATTAGGTTGTAAAGAGGTTGAGTTGCCCTAACCTATGTGTGGAGAATTATTGGAAGAAGAAGTGTATAGATTGGTGTGAGTTGTTCTTGAGGTAAGTACAAACCCTACATTATTGCATACATTTACATGACATTGGGACTTAACACATTTGGTTGTAAATGTGTTAAGTAATCTATTACATTGTTGATACATTTGATTAATGTTATGATTTGTATAATGTGAAAGATATGATGACCATTCAAAATGTATGTGCAATGTAATTGGTTATGATGAATACTTTAATGATGAATTGCTTTAATGTGAATTGAGATAAAATGAGATGTGATGCCATTATGGTTGGCTATAATGATTCAAGTGAAATAAATGGGGCATGTGTTGCCTAGATGATGATGAATTTAAAATATATGTCTAATGCAATTGGTTATGTATACTCTATTCACGAGATGTGAAGCCATTGTTGTTGGCTATAATGATGCAAATGAGATAATTGAGGCATGGTTGCTTAAATGATTATGAGAACATGAGAATGGAATTGATAATGAAATAATGAATGAATTGTGTGTCTAATGTGTTATTCCATTTTCAGAGTTTTGTTGTTGGTGGCATGCCTAATGGTAACAATCTCTTGAAGCTAGGTTGGGCTTGATCCTTGAAGCCAAGTTGGGTAGAAGTTTAGCATGCTTAACTCCCCTTGAAGCTTGGTTGGGTCTAGTCCTTGAAGCCTAGTTGAGATGTTACAACCCTTGAAGCTAGGTTGGGTTGGTTCTTGAAGCCAAGTTGGGTTGATACTTAGCATGCTTTGTTCCCCTTGAAGCTTGGTTGAGCCTAATCCTTGAAGCCTAGTTGGGATAATGATAATGATAAATGTGATAATTGAACCAAAACATTAACTCTGAAAGTTGAATGGCATATTAGTGTCTTTTGGGCTCATGCTTGTCTTTGTTTCAATGTGATTCATGAATGGTGAAGCAATTGAATAAAATAATGGAATGTAGTGTTATGAAAAATATTAATATATTATTTATGAATATTGTCTTTATTGTTGAAATGTGTGAAATTGACATTGCATTGAAGCATTTTGTTATTGTGGTTTGTACCACTAAGCCGTTGGCTTAGCGCAATTGTGGTTCATCGCGCAGGTGACAGGGTAGAACCAGAGAGTTCATCTAGACCGAGTCCAGTCTAGATTCAGAAGTGTTGAGTGTGGGCTTAAAGATCAGAGACGAACTGCCAAACATGTATAAATGTTATGTTTTGTAAAATGTGATTTTGATGTTTATGTATTTGTAAATACAGCTACATTTTCCGTTGCGTATTGAATGAACGTTTTATTTATTGTGTTTTATGATATAACTTAAATGTTTTAAGTTTGCTCATATTATTGTATAAAGGAGTGAGTTGTTTGTTTAGTAAACCGTAGCATTCCTATATTTAGTATACGTATATTACAGATATGGTGGTATGTAGTGTGCGTATACGGGATATAGTGGTGTTACATCTTGCTTGTTTCTTCTGACGGCGATATTGACCCACGAGTATTGGATATCATGGATCAAATGGAAGGAGGCTTGTCGCCGGTACCTGTGATTTTAGCCGAGACCTTAGTTGGATTAGACCTATTTAAATCAGGATTGTCAAAGAGACTGACTGGGAGTTTGTTGCTGCTTCAGGTAATTACCTAAACTGCCCTTTTGGGTTTTCAATTTAGGTTTTTTTTTATTGCTCTAACTTTTGCCTAGTCCGCCCATGCGGGTTTTTGGAACTAGCGAGCTGTCCTAATTTTTACCTAAGCTGCCCTACCGGTTTTCAACTTAGGGGACTCTTTTTTTTTAACTTAATTCTTTCTTCACAGATTTGGCTTCAGGAGCATCTTTGTTTGCTTGATACTCCCTCCATGGACTTTGCCAGATACCTGCCACATCATCATTCTGCTAGAAATCTAATCCATCCTGCTTCTTCATATGCTGACTGGGTCGACTGGATCCACTCACGCTCTGAAGTCAATGTCAGTTGGTTGGTACATTGGTGGAAGATTTCTCGTATCACCATGCGGACATACTTGATGTACGTTCCCCTTGCTGCACTTCATCAAGGTACATGCTATGATCCTCGCCGACTTGGGCGTCAGTATGGACTTGAGCCTCGTGATTCTGACTTTGCTCCTGACCTAGACATACCTTGCTTGACTGAAGCTTACTTGGATCGGCTGAGGCAAAGCTGGCCTGCACATTACACTTATCGACTGCCATAACTTTTACATTTGTCAATTTAGAAAGTGTTTTGTTAGGATGAAAAATAACTAAAGTAATAAAGATGCTTCTTTTCCATTTATAATTTGTCATCATCTTTTACAATTATGATTATTTATTTCATCCGTATCTGGTCAAATACTTATAACAATGCACATAGAACAAATTTAATTATTAATTCTGTTTTATTAAATTGGGGAACAACCAAACATAAAGCCAGCATACACAAGATCACTCATGTTTCCAATTAGCCCTTTCGGGTTTTCTAATTGACGATTTTCTCTCATTAGCCCTAATTGTTGCCTAGGCTGCCCTTTCGGGTTTTCGGAACTAGCGGACTGCTCTAACTTTTGCCTAGGCCGCCCTTTTTGGGTTTTTAACCTAGTGAGCTCTCTCTTTTTTATTTTTCATACATAAAACTTCAACCTATCAATATTTGCTGGCTCACTAAATTCATTCCCATCCATGTCTGATAACTTCACCGCACCTTTGCTCATGACCTGTTTCGCGACATATGGCCCTTCCCAGCTAGGTCTGAACTTCCCTCTTGGATCAGATACATTAGGCTTACAATGCTTCAACACTAAATCCCCAACTCTAAATTTTCTGATCTTGACCCTTCTATTGTAGGCCCGAGCTATCTTCTTTTGATACAGTTGGTGATGATACAACGCCTTTAGTCTTCTCTCTTCCAGTAGAGCTAACTGTGTGTATCTGCTTGCTACCCATTCCATTTCAGGCAGTTCAGCTTCCAAGACTACTCTTAATGACTTGATCTCGATTTCAATTGGCAATACCGCTTCCATCCCATAAACCAAAGAGAACGGCGTCATCCCAGTTGGTGTTCGCACACTCGTCCTATATCCCCATAAAGCAAAGGGAAGCATTTCCGACCAGTCCCTGTAAGTCTTAGTCATCTTGGACAGAATTTGCTTAATTGTCTTGGTCGTTGCTTCTACAGCACCATTAGCCTTTGGTCTATAAGGAGAGGATCGATGATGACAGATTTGGTACTTGGAGAATAAATCCTTAACTGCTCCTTGAAACTGTACCCCGTTGTCTGATATCACACTGTGCGGGATCCCATATCTGCAGATGAGGTTCTTTTCGATAAACCTAGCCATTTGACTTGCACCTAGCTTGTTGAAGGATTTAGCTTCTACCCATTTTGAAAAATAATCAACTGCTACTACAATGAATCGGTGACTGTTTGAGGCTGTCGGATGTATTTCTCCTATACTATCGATACCCCAGGTGGCAAATGGCCAGGGTGAAGACATTGAATGCAGTTCTTCAGGAGGCATATGATTCAAGTTACCATACATCTGACATTGCCAGAACTTCTTTACAAATTCAATACAGTCTTTCTCCATGGTCAACCAATAGTAACCTTGTCGGATAATCTTCTTAACTAGGGCCAAACCACTCATGTGCGGACCGCAACTTCCTGCATGTATTTCAGACATGATGCGCTCCACTTCAGGCTTTCTTAAACATCTCAAATGCACTCCATCAAGCCATCTTCGGTATAACTCTCCATGGAAGGTTATGTATTGCAATGACCACCTCCTTATGGCTCTTCTCTCTTTATTTGTTGCCCCCGGCGGGTATTCTCTTTCCTCCAAAATTGTCTTATAGTATCATACCATGCATCATGGTCCGTATCAACTTCCATGATTGTCTCATATTCATAGCAAGGAGTTGATGAACTGGTCAAGATCAGAGGCTTAAGGAATAGGCTGGCAAGATTTTCCCATACCGAAGCCAATGTGGCTAGGGCATCAGCCATCTGATTTTCTTCTCTTGACAGGTGTATAAACCTACACTCCTTAAAATTCCTCTTCATCATGGTCAAATAACGGTGGTATGGTTTTAATTTTTCCTCTTTCAACTCCCACTCTCCATTTACTTGGGATACTACTAGCAATGAATCTCCATAAACTTCCACCTTATCCACCTTCATAATCATTAGGGTTTCCAAACCGAAAATACACGCTTCATACTCCACCATGTTATTGGTTGCCCTAAATTTCAACTTCTTGGCTAAAGGTATAAGTTCCCCTTCAGGTGACTCTAGTATAACTCCCAAACCTGCTCCTTTTGTAACACCTCTATATCCCGTATACGCACACTACATACTACCACAACTGTACTATACGTATACCGAATATAGGAATGTTACGGTTTACTAACCAAACCAATCATACCTTTATACAATAACATGAGCAAACTTAAAACATTTAAGTTATATCATAAAATACAGTAAGTAAAACATTCATTCAATACGCAGCGGAAAATGTAGAGGTATTTACAAATACATAAATATAAAAATCAAATTTTACAAAATATAAAATTTATACATGTTTGGCAGTCAGTCTTTGATCTTTAAGCTCACAATCAACACTTAAAAATCTAGACTCAACTCGGTCTAGATGAACTCTCTAGCTCAATCCTGTCACCTGCGCGATAAACCACAATCACGCTAAGCCAACGGCTTAGTGGTACAAACCCCAATGATAATATGTTTCAATACAATGCCAATATCATATGTTCAAACATTATAAACCATACATAAGAATATCACATTTCAAAGTCTTACATTGAATCTCATTATTCATTTGTTTCACCATTCATGAATCACATTTAAACAAAGACAAGCATGGGCCCAAAAGACACTAATATGCCATTCAACTTTCAGAGTTAATGTTTTGGTTCAATTAACACATTTATCATTATCATTATCCCAACTAGGCTTCAAGGATTAGGTTCAACCAAGCTTCAAGGGGAACAAAGCATGCTAAGTATCAACCCAACTTGGCTTCAAGAACCAAACCCAACCTAGCTTCAAGGGTTGTAACATCTCAACTAGGCTTCAAGGACTAGACCCAACCAAACTTCAAGGGGAGTAAAGCATGCTCAACTTCAACCCAATTTGGCTTCAAGGATCAAGCCCAACCTAGCTTCAAGAGATTGTTACTATTAGGCATGCCACCAACAATAAAACTTTGAAAATGGAATAACATATTAGACACACAATTCATTTATTTCATTATCAATTTCATTCTCATTTTCTCATCATCATTTAGGCATCCATGCCTCAATCATCTCATTTGCATCATTATAGCCAACAACAATGGCTTCACATCTCATCAATAGAGTATACATAACCAATTACATTGGACATATGTTTTGAAATCATCATCATCTAGGCAAACATGCCCATTTATTTCATTTGAATCATTATAGCCAACCACAATGGCATCATATCTCATCATATCACAATTCACATTTAAGCAATTCATCATTAAAGTATTCATCATAACCAATTGCATTGCACATACCTTTTGAATGATCATCATATCTTTCATATTATACGAATCATATCTTTCACATTATACAAATCATAACATTAATCAAATAGTAATAACAATATAGTAGATTACTTTACACATTTGTAACCAAATGTGTTAAGTCTCAAAATCATGTAAATGAATGCAACCATGTAAGTTTGTACTTACCTCAAGAACAACTTACACCAATCTATACACTTCCTCTTCCAAGAATCCTTAACACTTAGGTTAGGGCAATTCAACCTCTTCACAATCTAATCCAAAAGGAATAATACACACTTAATTACAAATTCACATGAATTCCAATACAATTATTCACTTATTAGTATCATACTAGACCCATAAATCATAAACTACCAGCCAACATCTCTCTCTAGGACCCCATGGTCGTGGCCTCCCAAACCCCACGGGCGTGGGTTAGCAAATGGATCTGCATCCCTTGCTCAAAACCCCCACGGACATGGCTTCCAAAGACCACGGTAGTGGCAGCCAAAGGTCACGGGCGTGGCATCCAAAATGCTTCTGTTGCGGACCAAACTCATGTATTATATGCTTCTAACTTCATTAAACACCAATATCATGAAGATCTACAAAAATAATTAACCAAACTCAACATCTACAACAATAATCACCAATTCACAACCCTTACACAACCACAACTCATACACTTCCAACACCAACACCAACATCAACCTAACTTCTTATCTTTAATTCAATTTCAACACTTTCAAACACACCATAATCAAACATAATCATACTATCAAATATCAACAATCAAACTCAATTACAACTCAAAATGATGAAACTTCTTAAATTTCCAACTTAATCACTTGAAACTTCCTTCAATTTTGAGCTTGGAAATCAAAACCTCTCTTTCTCTCTTTAGCTTTGATGCCCGGCCAACCAAAGAAAGAAGAAGAAAATGAAGTAGAAAAAGAGACAAAGTCAAATATCTATTCCCCACTTAAACCTCCACCAAGCAATAAATCATTAAAATATTCTCATATATTCTCTTTCACTCATTTATTTTCCTTTTAATTAATTTCACTAATTTAAAATCAATAAATATCTTCTTTTGACTTTCATCACCTTGACTTGTATATGTTGTATATATTTCTATATATACAACATATACACTCTCTCTCTTTACTTCTATTCTCTTCTCACTTAACATATACACTTAATCCAAATACAACAATAAATATTCCAAAACTTTTAGGGTATACTTTGGGATATTACAATTCTCCCCCTCTAAAAAGAAATTTCGTCCTCGAAATTACCTGATATCAAGTCTGAAACAATTGTGGATATTGATCTCGCATCGCTTGCTCACTCTCCCAAGTTGCCTCTTCCTTTGCATGATTTTTCCAAAGAACCTTCACCAGTGGCACTTTCTTATTCCTCAACTCTTTCACTTCATGTGCCAAAATAGCAACTGGTTCTTCTTCAAATGTCAGATCCGAACTTACCTCAATAGATTCAACTGGTAAAACATGAGATGGGTCTGATCTATACCTCCTCAGCATAGAAACATGGAAAACATTGTGAATTCTAACCAACTCAGGCGGCAAAGCAAGTCGATAAGCAACTGGTCCAGCTCTTTCTAATACTTCATAAGGTCCAATAAAACGAGGACTTAGCTTTCCTTTGCGACCAAATCTCACAATCTTTTTACAAGGAGATACTTTCAAAAATACTTTATCTCCAACATCAAATTTTATGTCTCTCCTCTTCAAATCTGAATAAGATTTCTGCAGATCTGAAGCTGCTTTTAATCGATCCCGAATTATTTTCACTTTCTCTTCCGTTTCTTTAATCAAATCAGGACCAACCAATTTGCCTTCTCCAACTTCATTCCAACATAGAGGCATCCTACATTTTCTACCATACAATGCCTCATATGGTGCCATTTTAATACTAAATTGATGACTGTTGTTGTAAGCAAATTCCACAAGTGGCAAAAATCTGTCCCAACTTCCCGAAAAATCAATGACACAGCTTCTCAACATATCCTCCATAATCTGTATCACTCTCTCTGACTGTCCATCTGACTGTGGAAGCAGTGCCAAAGTGTAATCGAGAACCCTAAGCACCATGTAAACTTCTCCAAAACCTTGAAGTAAATCGAGGATCTCGATTAGATACTAAAGAAATTGGGACTCCATGCAACTTCACTATCTCACTGATATACAACTCAGCCAACTTCTCAAGAGAATAGTCCATTCTAACTGGAAGAAAATGAGCTGTCTTCGTCAACCGATCAACAATCACCCAGATAGCATCATGCTTCTTCTGAGTCAATGGTAAACCAGACACAAAATCCATTGTCACACGTTCCCATTTCCATTCAGGCACTGATAAAGGTTGAAGCAACCCTGTTGGAACTTGATGCTCAACTTTCACCCTCTGACAAGTGAGACACTTGGATACAAACTCCGCTATGTCTCTCTTCATACCTGTCCACCAATAATGTTGCTTCAAATCTTGATACATCTTTGTACTCCTAGGGTGCATAGCAAAAACTGACTGGTGTGCTTCTTCTAAAATAATCTTTCTCAAACTAGCATCATCAGGAACACACAATCTATCTTTGCACCAAAGACTACCATCGCTTCTCACATGGAAATCTCGGCTCTCCCCCTTTTTGCAATCTAATACAAACTTTTGAATTTTCTCATCAGCCAATTGAGCCTCTTTAATCTGATCCAATAACACCGGTCTCAAATGCAACTGAGCCAACAAGGCTCCATCATCACATAATTCGAAACTAGCATGCAACGCTCTCAACTCAATAAGCAACGAGAGCGAATAAACAGCCAAACCCGCCAAAGACTTCCGACTCAAGGCATCAGCAACAACATTTGCCTTACCAGGATGATAATCAATCAAACAGTCGTAGTCTTTGATTAACTCCAACCATCATTTTTGCCGAAGATTAAGCTCTCTTTGAACCCCCAAATATTTCAAACTCTTATGATCTGTATAAATAAAACATTTCTCTCCATATAAGTAGTGTCGCCAAATCTTCAAAGCAAACACTATGGCTGCTAACTCAAAATCATGCATCGGGTAATTAAGCTCATGTGGCTTCAACTATCGAGAAGCATAAGCTATAACTTTACCCTCTTGCATCAAAACACAACCTAAACCATTATGTGAAGCATCACTGTAAAATCACATATGGTTTATCTTCCATAGGCAAAGCAAGAACAGGAGTTTGAGTCAACATCTCTTTCAACTGCTCAAAGCTAGCTTGACACTGATCTTTCCTCACATATCTAACTCCCTTTCTAAGTAATCTGGTGAGTGGAGTAGCTATCAAAGAAAAACCTTTCACAAAGCGTCGATAATAGCCTGCCAAACCCAGAAAACTTCTAACTTCAGTCACAGACTTTGGTGGACTCCAATTCAAAATAGCCTCAAATTTACTTGGATCAACTCTTATACCATCTGCTGAAACTATATGACCCAGAAAAGTTACTTGATCAAGCCAAAACTCACACTTCGACAGCTTAGCATACAATTGTTTCTCTCTGAAGGTCTGCAACACAATCCGCAGATGCTTGTCATGCTCCTCTTCATTACGTGAATACACCAAAATATCATCAATAAAAACCACCACAAACTGATCCAGGTAGGGCCTAAACACCCTATTCATCAAATCCATAAAAGCTGCAGGTGCATTCGTCAATCCAAAAGGCATCACTAAAAACTCATAATGCCCATATCTTGTGCGGAAAGCTATCTTAGGAACATCTTCAGCTCTAACCCTCAACTGATGGTACCCTGATCTCAAATCAATCTTGGAAAACACTGCTGCTCCCTTCAACTGATCGAAGAGATCATCAATCCGAGACAAAGGATACTTATTCTTGATAGTCACTTTGTTCAATTGCCTATAATCGATGCATAATCTCAAAGTACCATCATTCTTCTTTACAAACAAAATAGGAGCTCCCCACGGCGAAACAATAGGGCGAACAAACCCTTTATCCAATAACTCCTGCAACTGTACCTTTAACTCTCTCAACTCAGCAGGTGCCATTCGATAAGGAGTAATAGAGATGGGAGTGGTACCAGGTGACAAATCGATACCAAACTCAACCTCTCTCTCGGGAGGTAACCCTGGCAACTCCTTAGGAAACACATCTGAGAATTCCGCAACTGTGGGTATACTATTAAATTGAGAACCCACTACTCTGGTATCCACAACATGAGCAAGATAAGCATCACACCCTTTTCTAATTAACTTTCTAGCTGCAAAAGCTGACACAAACAAGGATGCAAGTTGTCTCTTCTCACTAGATACCATCACACTTCTACCATCACCAGTTCTCAAAGTAACACACTTCTTTTGACAGTCTACCACAGCTTCATGCTTAGATAACCAATCCATGCCTAAGATCAAATCATACTCCTTAAAAGGCATTTCAATCAAATCACCCAGAAATTCCTCACCTTGTACTACCACTGCACTATCACGATGCACCTCACTCACCACAACACTATGTCCTAAAGGATTTGTCACCAAGACATCAAATCCTAAGGACTCTGAATGCAATTCAGACACAGGCAAGATAGATGCACTTATGTATGAATTAGTAGATCATGGATCAATCAAAGCAAGAACTGAAATACCAAATAAAGAAAATGTACCCGCAATGACTGCTGAAGCATCTGGCTGCCTCTGCATCACATACACTCTCTGAGAAGACCCAGCCTCATCTGGCCTACTGCCTCCGGATGTAGAGTCTCCTCTCTGACTGCCCCCGAGTCGACCACCTCTACCGAAACCTCTGCCCCCTCGACCAACTTTGCTAGAATTAGGTCGAGAAGCTGCAATATCAGTCTGTCTATCATCCTGCATCTCAGGGCAATCTTTAATAAAATGAGCTGGTGACCCACATCTAAAGCATACTCCTGATCCACCCGTCTTCCAACAAATACCCCCATGGGTCCTACCACAATGAACACATACAGGTGGAATAGATCTCTGAACCACTGGAGTTGGAGCACTAGCTACTGAAACTGTAGGTCTCGATCTCTGCCTCTGATACTGAACTAACCTACTTGACTGCCTCTGGCTCCTACTAATTCTTAGAATAAAACTTCTTCGGCCTCTCTTAATAGATGAAGACCCTGCCTCAAACTGGGACCTCCTAACTCTTGTCTCCTCCTCAGTAGCAGCTGTTGCAATAGATTGTGCTCTCTCAACACTTCTAGTTGCTGCAACCAATTGAGAAAAATCCTGATACCGAGATCCAGCAACAATACACATAATAGAGGCCCTCAACCCCTCCTCAAATCTCCTACACCGGTCAATCTCATCAGAAATAATCCCCCCGGCATAGTGACTCAACCGGATGAACTCTACCTCATACTCTATCGCAGCCCGATTATCTACCACATGTCGTAACCAACCCGGCGGAACCTCATCAACAGCTGATCTCCCTGGCACAGGAGCAGGGGCCTCACTAGCTCTCTCAATTCTAGCTCCATCTATACTCTCTTCAGGAGCTACGCTCTTAGCACTACCTTCTATAGACTGACGTGACTGAGACGCCATCACTACCTATATCTGCAAACAAAGCAGAATATACCTCATCAAAGATCATAGACTGCCAATACCAAAGCATGTATCTTATTTAAAAATCACATTTTAAAATCAAAATTTTCTTTTTCCTTACAATTTATGTAACACCCCCACATTCAATATATGCACACTACAAACACCACAATGTAGTATACATGCACCAAACATAGGGATGCTACGGATTTTCTTTATATCCAAAACATTTTAAACAATACCATAATCTTTCAGTTGTATACATTATAGAAAAATAAGTAATCAAGTTGTAATACAAAACCAAATAGATATATTTACATTTAGTTAATACGCAGCGGAATTTTATAAAATATTTACATGTATAAACTCTTTCAAATCCATGTTTATAGTTATACATATATTTACATTAAAACCAATACTTTACAAAATATAAAAGAAATATACATGATTGGCAAGTCTCTTCTGATCTTTAAGTTCCAAATCAACACTTCAACGTCTACTCTCACTCGGTCTCGAAGAACCTTCAGGTTCAACTCTATCAACTCTATCACCTGCGCGATTAAACACTATCGCGCTAAGCCAAGGGCTTAGTAAGATAAAACATGCTAATGGTATGCTTTAATGTAATGCAATGCCACATATGTTATTGATAAGATCAACATCATAAATATAAAGTTAACCACATAATTATGCATTTCACAAATCATAGTCATATGAGCATACCACATTTCAACATCTTTCCACATTCATCATTAATCAATCATACTCAATATACAACATCTCATTTCATTAACTCATAACATTATTTAGGACATTCATATAACCTTGACACCTATGGGCCCAACAAGTATTTAATACGATATTCAGAGTTCAGAGTTACTGCTTTGGTTCATAATCACAATAATCATGCCCGTAGGCAATATATATACATGTATCTCTATCCATGGATAGTGTAACAGACCCAGTCTCTTGGACCATCAACTCAACACATATGAGGAGATCCTCAACCCTGCAAGACTGTTACAAATCATATATCTCATATTCACAATTCTCATAGTGTAACAGACCCAGTCTCTTGGACCATCAACTCAACACATTTGAGGAGATCCTCAACCCGGCAAGACTGTTACCTTTCATCATTTCTTAGGCATGCCACCCAAATCCAGAAACTCTGAAACTGAATAACATATTAAACAAACAATTCATTTATTATATAGTTACCATTTCCATTCTCAAATTCTCATCACATTTAGGCAAACATGCCTTCTTTCTTTCCATATCATCATCATAGCCAATCACAATGGCTTTGATATAACATTTCAATATACATTACTCATGAAACACATAACCATTCACAATGCATAACATAACATTGTTCAATCTCAACAATGCAATTAGGGCAAAGAATAATTTATATCATTCATAGCTTTAAGATCTTCTATATGCATTTGTTTAGGTCAATCATTGTTTAAATGTGTTTAGGTTTAGGTTTAGGTACCAACTTACCTTAAAAGGACCAAAACAATGCAAATAGAACAAAGTATAAAAACCCTAACTCACACATTTGAGGGACACGGGCAGCCACTTGAGGGACACGGCCAAGCTTGTGGCCGTGTCTCTCAACCTAAATTGACAGTAGGCAACACGGGCAAGGGACACGGCCAAGCTTGTGGCCGTGTCTCTCAACCAACAAATCACAGCAGCAGACACGGGCATAGGACACGGCCAAGCTAGTGGCCGTGTCTCCCAACACCAAAATCCAGTAGTGAACACGGGCACTAGACACGGCCGTGTCTCTCTCAAAGCAATCCAACAAACCCAAAATCACTTGGCTTGGCCGTGTCTCTCCTTTGTTTTGGCCGTGTCACTCAAATACACAACCCTAAAAATGGCCAACACCCTTCTAAAAGCATTTACACCCTTTTTACACAACAATCATCTCATTCAAAAGGATACAATTCATGTTATAAACACATATCTTACATATTCACCCTAGTAATCACAATAACCATACATTAAATTCATACCAAACCAAAACCCTAAAAATACAACATCACTCCCATTTTCTCAAAACCAATCTCCACCTACTTACCATCTTCAATCCAAAACCATTAATAATTAACTCTTTGGCTTATAATCAAATTCAACACATTACAACCACATCAAATCATCATATCAACAAATCACAATTTCTTTTAAACCCAACTTCAAAATTTACAAAGGAAAAACAAGAGATTTCTTACCTTAAATTATAACACTTCTTGAATCAACACTTGATCACTTCAATCTTCCTACAATTGGAGCTTACTCTTCAAAGTCTTCTCTTTGTCACTTTGTTTTCCCTTTGTCTACGAGAAATCAGCCAAAATGCAAAAGAAGAAGAAAATACATGGAGGTAATAAAGTCAACTCCACTTTAAATCTCCACCAAGAGATTTTATCCAAGTAATTACCAAAATGCCCTCAATCAAATAACTAACCTTTTGTCTCATCTAAGCCCTTATATGTAATTGCACATTCCACAAAAATATCTTCTTGCATTGACTCTATATTTGACCAATTTATATGTTATATATATCATCATATACACAACATATACATTTGTCTCTAAACCCTATTTCTTTTCCCCAAAACACATATATTCACAAACATTCACTTTCCAATATATACCAACAACAACAATAACAACAACATCAACAACATAATCAAAACTTCTAGGGCATATATGAGGATATTACAATTTACCTAGGTTGAGAATCTCAAACCTAGGCTCTGATACCAAAACAATTATAACACCCCTATATCCCGTATATGCACACTACATACTACCACAACTACACTATACATATACCGAATATAGGAATGTTATGGTTTACTAACCAAACCAATCATACCTTTATACAATAACATGAGCAAACTTAAAACATTTAAGTTATATCATAAAATACAGTAAGTAAAATGTTCATTCAATACGCATCGGAAAATGTAGAGGTATTTACAAATACATAAATATAAAAATCAAATTTTACAAAATATAAAATTTATACATGTTTGGCAGTCAGTCTTTGATCTTTAAGCTCACAATCAACACTTCAAAATCTAGATTCGACTCAGTCTAGATGAACTCTCTGGCTCAACCCTGTCACTTGCGCGATAAACCACAATAGCGCTAAGCCAACGGCTTAGTGGTGCAAACCCCAATGATAATATGTTTCAATGCAATGCCAATATCATATGTTCAAACATTATAAACCATACTGTGAGCAGGGATTTTCACCCCCACTCCCGGTGGAATGGTTCTTGCGACTTCGGTACTGTTTAGGCTCGGGGCCTTAGAGAACACGGACCTAAGTCCAGAGAAAATGGAGTCGCCACCCGGACGGGCAGGGAAAAAGAAAGGGGTGGATGACTCGATTCCTAAGGAATCCCTAACCCCCTAATGGGTTCAGAAAGTTGGGTACGTGTGGGGAAGGTGAGAAATGGCCCAGCACCCCCACAACGCCCGGTACATTGGAACCGGCCTCCTTTACAGGTCTTAATATTATAAAATTCTTAAATATAACAATATTATCCATACTACACACAGTAAAAAGAAAGCATTATTATATTAAAATCAAAGCAATGTCCAAACAAAACAAAACAAATAAATGGACACCCATCCAAGGATGGAAACATGTCCTTACATCACATGCCTAGGTAGGACACCCACCAAAAGGTAGAAACATGCCCTTTACAAAGGTTCTAAAATAGAAAAGAAAATTAAATTACATGATGTTTAACTAATGAGGTACCCACCAAGTGGAAACATACCTCTTACAACTTTTGGAAGTCTAAATTGATTGATAAAAGTAAATAATCATCCATAATAAATAAATCATTCATTAAAAGTATTAACCAAAATATAAAACAAACATCCATCCATGATAAATTAAATAAATCAAGTATTGAAATTAAATAAATTAAAGTATAAGAAATAAATCAAAGCATAAATAAATATGGAATTGAATAAAACAAATAAAAGTTCAAGTATAGCTACTATTTCTATTTAGGGTTATTTATCTCATGTGTTAAGGCTTTGGAAATTCTAAAGTTTAAGCTACTATGACTTTTTAGGTAATTAAAATAGATTAGGTTTTATGTTTTTAAAAGGTTGGCAAGACACTTTGAAATATTTTTAATTCATGATTTTAAATAATAAATTGAGCTACTGTAGCTTTTTTGAGTTTTTTTATGTTTTTATGTTTTTTTATGTTTTAAAGGGTTTAAAGTTTAGAAAAAGTTAGGGTTTAAGGTTTTAAAGGGTTAGGGTTCATTATAAAAGGTTTAAAAGATGATTTTTGGATTTTAGGCTTTGAAATTTAGAATTCTCGGCCATAAATTATTTTTAAGGTTTTAAATAGCAATTTGATATTTTATGAAGTTTTATGAACTTAAACACATGGATTGAAGTTTTTATAAGTAGAAAAGATGTTTTTTAAGGTTTTTTGAGTGAAAAAGAACCTAATTTAAAATTTTAATAGAAAAAGAATTTTATTTTGGTTTGGTAGAAAAATATGTTAAATGGGTGTTTTAAGGTTTTTAAGAAGAAAAAATAACAATTTTAAGTCTTGTTAGAGAAGAAAGTCACGTTTTTAATGTTCTAATCTTGGAAAAATTAAGTTAAAGCTCTAAGATTTTGATTTTAAAAAAAAAAACTTAAATTTTATAGATTTGGCTATTGTAAAACATAAATCAAAAGAATTAAAACATACCTTCTTTTGTTGATTCTCCAAAAAATAACTCTTCTTGGATGAACTAGCTCCAAAGACAAGCTTTGATTGCCTCTTTTCTTCTCCCTTTTTCGTGCTACTGCTGCTACTGCTTTTATAAATATCAATTGAATTGAGTTTTTCCTTTCCTTCCTTGATTTGGTTTCAAAACCTAAAGCTATCATGAAAAGTTTTTTCTCCTTTGATTTGGTTTAATTGGTTTTTAGGTTGTTTATTCCTAATTAATTAAGGTAAGTAATAATAATAAAAAAAAAAGAAATTAAAACCTAATTGGATTAGAATTCTAAAAATTGCAGCTAAAAATTTTGCGCTGGCAAAAATTCTAGCGACGGGCCCGTGGGCGTGCCAGCCCGCAGGAGCCTGCGGGCGAGCCACTGTTGGCCTGACGGGCCCGCGCGACCACTTTTTGCTGCCGATTTTTTTCCGACTCCGATTTTTATTTTTATTTTTATTTTTAATTTTTATTTGTTTATTTTCATTTTTTACTACTAAAAATTAGATACTAAGGTAAAAATTATTTAATTAAAATTATTTTGGACCAATTAAACAACAAAAATCATTTTGGACTAAATAAAACATATTGGATCGGATTGGGTCAAAAATTAAGGGTCTACAGTTTGCCCCCTGCTTGAATGATCTAAAACCTTAGTGAAAGAGAGTGAAAAGCAATAAGACTTCATTTTTGAGGTTTTGGGTTCTGGACCCGAGAGATTTGGACACTCGATCCTAAACTAGACTTGGATACTCGATCCTATCTGGATTTGGGTACTCGATCCTAAATCGGATTTGGATACTCGACCCTAAACTGGATTTGGATACTTGATCCCTGGACTTGGGATACTCGATCCTAAATGGATTGGGATACTCAATCCTAACTCGGATTTGGATACTCGATCCTAACTGGATTTGGATACTCGATCCTAAACTGAATTTGGATACTCGACCCTAAACTGAATTTGGATACTCGACCCTAAACTGAACTTGGGATACTCGATCCCAAATGGATTGGGATACTCGATCCTAACTCGGATTTGGATACTCGATCCTAACTGGATTTGGATACTCGATCCTAAACTGAATTTGGATACTCGACCCTAAACTGGATTTGGATACTCGACCCTAAACTGAATTTGGATACTCGACCCTAAACTGGATTTGGATACTCGATCCTAAACTGGATTGGGATACTCGATCCTAACTTGGGTACTTTGACTTGAGATTTGAATCGATTTTGATTTAATTTGGGCATTTGGACCCGAGATTATATTTGATTTGGGTACTTGGACCTGAGAATGGGTACTTGGACCCGAGAATGAATTTGACTAACCTTTTATCAGTTGAGAAGTCTAACTGCTCTAGCTGTTCTATGCATTGTGATTCTTCATCATCAAAATGGATCTTCATCCTTTGAGATCGGGTCTTCACCCTTGCAAATGAATCTTCATCTCTTGACATCGGGTCTTTGCCCTTGAAAATGGATCTTCATCCTTTGAGATCGGGTCTTCACCCTTGAAAAAATGGATCTTCATCCTTTGAGATTGGGTCTTCACCCTTGAAAATGGATCTTCATCCTTTGAGATCGGGTCTTCACCCTTGAAAATGGATCTTCATCCTTTGAGATCGGGTCTTTACCCTGTCTTTAGCTCTTTTAGCTGGATTGGTCTTTTGTCTTTTGCATCTTTATTCTTTTGAGAGTTCTAATTGTTCCATTCTTTTGTTCTTTCTTTTTGCAAATATTTAGTTATTTTAATTGGACCTTATATCCTCTCCTTGCCCCCCTATGTGGCAAAATATTTGTAAGTGAGTTTAAAAAAATATTTGGTATATAAACCCAAAAAATTGAAAAGGAGAAACTTTGCCCCCTGTGTAGGCTCAAACCAAAGATTTTATCCATGCAAGCTTTGATTGATGTTTTTGCCATCTTGTTCTTCGCATAAGCATGTATTTCTTCTCTTTGCAAATTACTGGAGTTTTCTTAAGTAATGGGCTTTCTATGCCCCCTGATTCGATATCTTCTTTTGATTCTTTACTTCACAAGGTGTTTGCTGTTCATTTTGCCAAAGGATAGACAACACAAGACAAGAAAGTGCGATGTGATATGCTCCTGTATGCATGATATGCATGAATAATACTTACAGTGGTTCCATGACTCACAGAACGAGGCGATTAGCATAAGTGTTCTCATTGGTTCCCTTTTGACGCTTGTTCAAGTCTTGCATTAGAATGATCGAAAGCTTTGTATTTGTGGCTTTTATCTTCAAGATGTTTAAAACATGAGTGGTGGAGATCCCAAGTTGAAGAGTCAGGGATACATCCTTTTTATATTTCATTATGACCTTGCCAATAATCATTTCCTTTGCCCAATATGTCCTTTGGAGGTTCAATATACCTCCCTTAACTTGAAGGCTTTGTATGACAAAAATATTTTTGATTTGATTTTTTTGAATTTTAATTTTGAAATCAAATGTTGGCTTTGCCAAATTAATGTCAATGCACCTCAAGACTTGATTTTCCAAATTAACATATCTATAACATGACAACCCTAGTTACCATACTAAACTCGGGAATCATTTCTATTTAAGCAAGAATTGTTGCACTTCAGATAGGCACATACACATTACTTGGCCAAAGGTCTCATTTGAGTTTAAATACTGTCTATCTCATATGCGTGCTTATTCAAACTATCTCCACTAATAGACTCTACCTACCAAGAGAGATCAACAGATCTTTGATAGGCTTGAAATGGGGTCTATAAGGGACATGGGTTAAATGAAGGCCATTTTGAGATAGGAGTTGGTGTGACACAATGGACAAACCCTCACACTATAAATTTCTCATTTGAATTTTAGGCAGCTTGGAGGGAATCTTGCTAGACTCCAAATTCCTTCTATCTTCTTGGCATTAATCTGGATCTTGATAGGGACAGTCTTTGCCCTTGCAAAAAGTTTAAGACCCAAATTCGTTTCTTTTCTTCTTCTCCCTTTTCTTTCTTACTCTTCCCTTTTCTTTCTCTTTTTATCCTTCTTTCTTGTTGGACTACAGAACTTTCAAGAACTGGGTGGTCTTCCTCCTTTTCTCCAATTTTAATTGAATCTTTGGTTGGGTTGGACCAACCCAAAAAAGGTCTTTATGAACCAAATAGAAGCTTTTGGCTGCTTTAGGTAAAAGAGAACTCAGTTGGCTTTTTGATCCATTTTGGTTTTTTTTTTCTTTCTTTTACTCTTTTTTTTTCTTTTTCTTTTCTTTTTCAATTGATTTTTTTCTTGTTTTTTTTTTCTTTCTATCCTTTTTTGTTTTTGGTTCTAGCTCAAACAGAGTTGTCTTATTTGTACCAACATGGGCTTCCAATAATGGATGAGTGGAGTAACATAAATCTTCTTTAATAGGGATAAATCATTTGTTACTCTAATGTTGATGTTGTCTTGATATATTGGAGACATGAAGGGAACTTCAACTACCCTTATGGTCTTGAGAACTTCAACTATCCACATGATCTTGATTAATCATTGCTTTCTTTGATCTTCTTGCCTATTCATCTTAGTGATCATAAGACTTGTCAAAAATATCACAACAGCTCAAGGTAGGTTGTTGAGGTTATATGCCAATGAAAAGAAAGCTAAAATTTTATGAAGGCTCAAAGGGACAACTATGGATTGATATTTAATTGGGTGGATACTAGTTGTTGGCTAATCAAACAATGCCTAGATCATTTCTCTTTTAAATAAGTAGAGTTCAATTTCGCCTCGAAAGTTTGTCAAAGCATGTTCTAAGACTGACTAAGACCTAGACAAAGATAATTATGCAGGAGCCCTCTCTAAGTAAGCATACACAACTCAATGCTATAGAGTAATTCCCTCATCTAGTAAAGTCATTCCAGTCGTGATGCCTAGACACATTAATTTATAAACATCAAGCTAAATTCCTCATTGGTTGAGCATCAAAATGAACAAAGACCAACAAAATTTTGATGAAAGTAATTTATTTAAAGCAACTTTAAGTTTGAAAAGCACAATTGTTCCAATTTAAATATTAAAGAAAGTAAAATTGAAAAGCAATATTCAAGCTAAGGAAAGTTTGTTGAGTTTAAGCTTCTTTTTCTTTCATATCTTCAATATCCCCATCTTGAAAGGATGATAAAACAAAATCCTCTTCGAATCCTTTTCCCACCATGAAGGTTGCCGGTGGAGGTACTCTTCCAAACTTAGGCAAAGGGTTGTTCTTGGCATTGGGCTTATCCGGCTCGGGTAGCTTACCACTGTCAATTAAATCTTGTATCTCATGCCTCAGGCGGGCACATTTATCTATCTCATGCCCTCGCATTTGATGAAATTGACAGAAGGCCTCAGCTTTGAAGTTTGGTGGCAATGGATTATGTAAAGGTCGAGGAGCTAATGGTTGTAACAACCCTTTCTTTTGCAGCTTGCTAAAAACCCAAGATAGAGGTTTCCCCAATTCTGAGAATTGTCTTTTATTCCCTTGACCGGTTACATTAACATCAACTTCTTTTTATGTGCTTTGATTGTTAGGCTGGTTGTTCCCTTTCTCATTCCTTCTTATTGAAAAGCGATTCTTCTCCCTTTCCCATTCTTCAATTTTTAGACCAACTTGGAGAAGATCTTTGAAGTCCCTTATAAGGGTGTGAGACATCCTTTCGCGGAGATTGGGCAGGACACCTCTCACGATCATCCTTATTTGATCAGATTCATCGGGCCTTTTCTTGAGCAAAGCAGCCTTGTTTCTCCATCTCTTGACATAATCTACAAAATTCTCATTCGATTTTTGCCTAATGGACTCCACTTCCATCAAGGTAACTTCCAACTCAACATTATATCCATATTGTTGGATGAAGGCTTTGTAAAGTAGATCCCAGCTCTTTTGTGTTTCATCATCTAAGGTATTGAACCAATTTTGGACAACAGGGTCCAATGAGAGCATAAAGTACCTTAGGGTTTAAGCCTTAGTAGCTCGAGCAGATTGCATGGCAGTGATATATTGCTTCATGTGGAGATGAGGATTTCCGGTGCCATTGTACTTAGCAAAGGAAGGCATCTTGAACTTATAAGGGACCTCATCATCTTGTTAAAATAACTTGTCAACTTCGGACATCTCTTCGATTTTCAGCTTCTTTTCAAATTTCTTTTCTAAATCAGCAATCATATTTTCAACATCAGATGTCTCGGTCTTTTCAATAGTTGCTTTCTCGACAGCCTTCGGTTCTTTCTTCTTTTCTTGAACCTCTTGGTAGTATTGAGCCCAATCATCATCATCATCATCAATGACCACCTTTTCATCATCAAAAGCCACTTCATTAACTTTAGCCTTCCCTTTGTCCTTTGGTTTCTTAGTGCTAGCAGATGCTTCGGCATGATTCTCTAAGAATGCAGGCAATTGGTTCTTCATAGTCTCAGCTAGGACCTCTTTGATTTCTTCCATCTTGGCATTGAGGGCTTCATCCACCATTCTTTGAATTTGTTCGGGCTCCATTGTCTTTGGTGAGCAAGTGATTGAATCGTTGCTAGATACTTCATCTTCGGCGTAAGTCGGATTGTTGTAAGCTTTTGAACTTTCATAATCCAGGGATGTGAGCCAAAGAGGACCAATGATATGAGATGCAAATGTATGCATGTATGCATGTATGCACAAACAATTAACAAATAAGAACAAATTAGGACGTTTCTTCCAACCTTATAAAATCCACACACGAATGGCGAGTCTCTTTTCCTAGGTATATGGTTAACAAAATACTGACATGGGGTACTTTGCTTTTGAACAATTCCCTCGGACGATTCAACCAATAGTTATATCCTTGAAAATGGAAATCAATCCATGATAATTCCCATTAATTAGGTTTTAATCCATTCAACCAACTAAAGTAGCTTTTATGCTTTGTTGGATTAAAACGAAATTAAGAGGTTTAATATAAATAGATTTCTCACTTGAAAAAGTAACTAATGGTTCATGCCAAAAACAAGCCCATAGTTAATTTATTCTTAGGGTAAACTAGGCCCACAATTGATTTTTGGTATTTCATAATTGACCTAAATATTTTTGCAAGCTCTTTGTAAAAAATGGTTGGGTGAAAATAGTTTTATTTCTAAGCCCATTGTAAAAGATTTTAGAAAAATGGATTTTGGGCTTAGTATTTGGGCCATGAGCCAAAGAATTTTTGATTTCTTTTTAGAAAAGTCTTATGTCCAAAGATCAACTTGAAAAATTTTGAAAATAACTTTGGTCTTTTGGATTTTAAGAAAAATTTATTTTGAGCTTGCAAATGTACTTGGGTCATATTAGAAAAAGAAAAAAACCAAATAAGCCATGATTTAAACCAAGATAAATTAACCATAGTCAAACAACATGCATTTGGGGTAAAACCTAAGGAAAGTAACTAGGCCAATTACATGAGCTTTAGTCTTTGGGTAAAAAAAAGGCTTAGGTTCCCATAGCAAGTATATACCAAATGGTACGAGGCTATGAGTGGTTATGCCATGCTCGATCTCCATACCTTGAGTGAAAGTATGGTATCCCTTACATAACATAACAATGGTAACACGGGCGTCCTAACTCACGCACACAATGTAATCTAAGATGATGCAATGGATAATATCATTATAAGAAAGAATAGAATAATATAAAGACCAACGGAATCAACTTCTCTTATCCCCAGTGGAGTCGCCACTGTGAGTGGGGATTTTCGCCCCCACTCCCGGTGGAATGGTTCTTGCGACTTCGGCACTATTTAGGCTCGGGGTCTTAGAGAACACGGACCTAAGTCCGGAGAAAATTGAGTCGCCACCCGGACAGGCCGGGAAAAAGAAAGGGGTGGATGACTCGATTCCTAAGGAATCCCCAACCCCCTAATGGGTTCGGAAAGTTGGGTACGTGTGGGGAAGGTGAGAAATGGCCCAGCACCCCCACAACGCTCGGTTTATTGGAACCGGCCTCCTTTACATGTCTTAATATTATAAAATTCTTAAATATAACAATATTATCCATACTACACACAATAAAAAGAAAGCATTATTATATTAAAATCAAAGCAATGTCCAAACAAAACAAAACAAATAAATGGACACCTATCCAAGGATGGAAACATGTCCTTACATCACATGCCTAGGTAGGACACCCACCAAAAGGTAGAAACATGCCCTTTACAAAGGTTCTAAAATAGAAAAGAAAATTAAATTACATGATGTTTAACTAATGAGGTACCCACCAAGTGGAAACATACCTCTTACAACTTTTGGAAGTCTAAATTGATTGATAAAAGTAAATAATCATCCATAATAAATAAATCATTCATTAAAAGTATTAACCAAAATATAAAACAAACATCCATCCATGATAAATTAAATAAATCAAGTATTGAAATTAAATAAATTAAAGTATAAGAAATAAATCAAAGCATAAATAAATATGGAATTGAATAAAACAAATAAAAGTTCAAGTATAGCTACTATTTCTATTTAGGGTTATTTATCTCATGTGTTAAGGCTTTGGAAATTCTAAAGTTTAAGCTACTATGACTTTTTAGGTAATTAAAATAGATTAGGTTTTATGTTTTTAAAAGGTTGGCAAGACACTTTGAAATATTTTTAATTCATGATTTTAAATAATAAATTGAGCTACTGTAGCTTATTTGAGTTTTTTTTTATGTTTTTATGTTTTTTATGTTTTAAAGGGTTTAAAGTTTAGAAAAAGTTAGGGTTTAAGGTTTTAAAGGGTTAGGGTTCATTATTTTAGGTTTAAAAGATGATTTTTGGATTTTAGGCTTTGAAATTTAGGATTCTCGGCCATAAATTATTTTTAGGGTTTTAAATAGCAATTTGATATTTTATGAAGTTTTATGAACTTAAACACATGGATTGAAGTTTTTATAAGTAGAAAAGATGTTTTTTTTAAGGTTTTGTGAGTGAAAAAGAACCTAATTTAAAATTTTAATAGAAACAGAATTTTATTTTGGTTTGGTAGAAAAATATGTTAAATGGGTGTTTTAAGGTTTTTAAGAAGAAAAAATAACAATTTTAAGTCTTGTTAGAGAAGAAAGTCACGTTTTTAATGTTCTAATCGTGGAAAAATTAAGTTAAAGCTCTAAGATTTTGATTTTAAAAAAAAACTTAAATTTTATAGATTTGGCTATTGTAAAACATAAATCAAAAGAATTAAAACATACCTTCTTTTGTTGATTCTCCAAAAAATAACTCTTCTTGGATGAACTAGCTCCAAAGACAAGCTTTGATTGCCTCTTTTCTTCTCCCTTTTTCGTGCTACTGCTGCTACTGCTTTTATAAATATCAATTGAATTGAGTTTTTCCTTTCCTTCCTTGATTTGGTTTCAAAACCTAAAGCTATCATGAAAAGTTTTTTCTCCTTTGATTTGGTTTAATTGGTTTTTAGGTTGTTTATTCCTAATTAATTAAGGTAAGTAATAATAATAATAAAAAAAGAAATTAAAACCTAATTGGATTAGAATTCTAAAAATTACAGCTGAAAAATTTGCGCTGGCAAAAATTCTGGCGATGGGCCCGTGGGCGTGCCAGCCCGCAGGAAATTCCTGCGGGCGAGCCACTGTTGGCCCGACGGGCCCGCGCGACCACTTTTTGCTGCCGATTTTTTCCGACTCCGACTCCGATTTTTATTTTTATTTTTATTTTTAATTTTTATTTGTTTATTTTCATTTTTTACTACTAAAAATTAGATATTAAGGTAAAAATTATTTAATTAAAATTATTTTGGACCAATTAAACAACAAAAATCATTTTGGAATAAATAAAGCATACTGGATCAGATTGGGTCAAAAATTAAGGGTCTACACATACATAAGAATATCACATTTCAAAGTCTTACATTGAATCTCATTATTCATTTGTTTCACCATTCATGAATCACATTTAAACAAAGACAAGCATGGGCCCAAAAGACACTAATATGCCATTCAACTTTCAGAGTTAATGTTTTGGTTCAATTATCACATTTATCATTATCATTATCCCAACTAGGCTTCAAGGATTAGGTTCAACCAAGCTTCAAGGGGAACAAAGCATGCTAAGTATCAACCCAACTTGGCTTCAAGAACCAAACCCTACCTAGCTTTAAGGGTTGTAACATCTCAACTAGGCTTCAAGGACTAGACCCAACCAAACTTCAAGGGGAGTAAAGCATACTCAACTTCAACCAAATTTGGCTTCAAGGATCAAGCCCAACCTAGCTTCAAGAGATTGTTACTATTAGGCATGCCATCAACAACAAAACTTTGAAAATGGAATAACATATTAGACACACAATTCATTTATTTCATTATCAATTTCATTCTCATCTTCTCATCATCATTTAGGCATCCATGCCTCAATCATCTCATTTGCATCATTATAGCCAACAACAATGGCTTCACATCTCATCAATAGAGTATGCATAACCAATTACATTGGACATATGTTTAGAATTCATCATCATCTAGGCAAATATGCCCATTTATTTCATTTGAATCATTATAGCCAACCACAATGGCATCATATCTCATCATATCACAATTTTGTAACACCCCTATACCCCTGCATGCTACTACAATCGTAATATACGTATACTGAATGTAGGAAATGCCACGGTTTACAAAACACACAAATCATCCCTTGACAATAGTATGAACAAATGTAAAACATTTAAGTTATATTATAAAACACAATAGATAAAATGTTTATTCAAGACGCAGCGGAAAATATAACAAATATTTACAAATATATATACATCAAAACTCAAGTTTTACAAAACATAAAATATATACATGTTTGGCAGTATGTCTTTGATCTTTAAGCTCCACTATCAATACCTCAAGATCTAGACTCTACTCGGCCTATAGGAACTCTCCGGTTCTTCCCTGTCATCTGCGCGATGAATCACACTCGCGCTAAGCCAACGGCTTAGTGGTACAAACTACAATAATACTATGCTTCAATGCAATGCCAATTCACACAATCAATTTTTATACACCATTCAAAAGAATATTATATTTCAAAACCTTACATTGTTCAATATCATATCAAAACATTCATGTTGTATCTTCATAGTTTCATTACTCAACATAGCTTCCCATACCACATTCATTTTCAATAAGATACTTATGTATTATAATCATCTCATAACATTATATCTCACAAACATGTATCTCATTATTCATTGGTTTCACCATTCAAGAATCACATTGAAAACAAAGACAAGCATGGGCCCAAAGACACTAATATGCCATTCAACTTTCAGAGTTAATGTTTTGGTTCAATTATCACATTATCATTATCATTATCATTATCCCAACTAGGCTTCAAGGATTTAGGTTCAACCAAGCTTCAAGGGGAACAAAGCATGCTAAGTATCAACCCAACTTGGCTTCAAGAACCAAACCCAACCTAGCTTCAAGGGTTGTAACATCTCAACTAGGCTTCAAGGACTAGATCCAACCAAGCTTCAAGGGGAGTTAAGCATGCTAAACTTCAACCCAACTTGGCTTCAAGGATCAAGCCCAACATAGCTTCAAGAGATTGTTACTATAGGCATGCCACCAACAACAAAACTCTGAAAATGGAATAACATATTAGCCACACAATTCATTCATTATTTCATTATCAATTTCATTCTCATTTTCTCATCATCATTGTCACATCCGCCTACTGCATTTATGTAGAGTAGTCACGTGCATAGCGAGAGAAGGGGAAAGGAGAAGACAATTCTTGATAACAGCCCTAGATAAGGTTGTATGACCAAAGGGACCTAGTTGTAATTTTCAAAAGTTTTGGGGACGTAAATGTAATTTCAAAAAAAGTTGCATCGGATGTTCTTAATAGTGCATATAACAGATTTCAAAAATGGAGTGTAGAGAAAAATCAGATCGCAACGACGTGTAACGGTTTTTCCAGGAAATGTCTCGATAAAGAAAAATGAAGACATGTTGACTAGGGGCATTTTGGTCATTATAAATTAAAGTTATACATGAATTTAAAGTAGGAAATAAAAACATGAGTACGTAGAGGATGACGAGGGGTTAAATATGAAACGATCATCAGTAGAAACGGAGCCGGAGAAAACCCGAGCGAAGAAAGGACCTAAAGGGAATTTTGTAAAAAGTTGAGGGCTTATTGGTAATTTTTCAAAATGACTTGGAAACCTAAAATAGACCTTATAAATAGAAAGTAGAGGTCAAGAGGATCAAAACTATATGTAGTTTGACTCGTGGAACTGTACGGTTTAAAATATATGATCGATTAATCGCCGGAACGTAAAGTGGGCCCGGGTTCGTGTCGGGACCCTATGGGTAACACGGGACAACTTTAGGATATCCAATGGGAAGAGGGACAAATGGGAAGTAATGGGCAAGAAAACTATAAAAATCTCTTGTTGGCCAATCAAAAGTAACCATTTAGCATGAGTATTAAATGAAGAAAGAGAAAGGTGGACAAGTGGTCTTAAAGGATTTATCCAACACATAAGGTGATCATCATTTCCCTTATATATATATATATCATGAAATGAAGAACCAATTTCTCTCTTTTCCACTTACAAATTTCGGCCACACTAGGAAAATACCAAAGGACTTCCAAGTTTTTCCAAGTTTGATTTTCCAAGGTAAGTTTTAAGGTTTTCAAGTATGTAGACTTTAATTTTAGTAGCAATTTTAGGTATTTATATATTTATTGGGAGATTGGAGATTAGAGTCTTTATGTGGAATTGGAAAAATTTTAAGTAAGTGATGAGATTAATTGATTAAATGGAAGAATCAAGATGTATAAAGTTTAATAAGGTTGGATTAGGGTTTCGGTTGAAAAGAAATGGAGGATAACTTATTATTTTAAATTTCTAAGGTTTATGTTGTATCTTGAATTTATTGAAGGAGAAGTAAAGAATTAAGGAAGGAGAGGAAGGAAAAGCTAATAGGAATTAAAGAAATAAGGTTTGGTACTTTACCTTTGAATAATTACTTTTGATTTGGTGCTTTACCATAAAAGAAATTCTATTTGCTTACAAACTTTGGTTTATGGAAGTTTTGAAGTTGATGTTTAAATATATTGATTGAGTTTAAATTAAATATTTGAGTTATGTTCTTGTTTTCTTATGGCAATTTGGTTGTTAAATTTAATTGAAACCAAATGTTTTGAGAAAATTTGGCAAGTTGATTTGGTAAGTTGTTTGAACTTTAATTAGTTTGATTTGAGTTAAACATGCAAAAATTGTTAAAAGGAAGTGTTTGAATCTTCACTTTACTATTAAAGAAGCCTTAATATTGATTTGCAAAAGAAAAATAAACTATCCTATGCATTTCAAATGTTTGGGCCGAAATGGTCCCAAAGTGACAGCTTCTGGACTATTTTTGTGGCAATTGTTTGGGGCAGCAAACGAATGAATTTTTCAACGCAATTTTACATGCAATTAGTCAACATATGAAATAAGTTTCTGTAAAATTTCAGCCAAAAATAAGATCATTTACTTGGTCAAATGCATAACTAAAGTGGACTGAAATTTTGACGAAAACCCAGATTTTACTATTCATATGGTCATGCCATTTTGCGTTGCTGATTTTTCTCGCCGCAATACTATTCATTTGGTCAATTTGTGATCTTTTGAGGAATGCTTTGAAATGTTTGATGTGTTTATTGTGGATGTTAAATATGTAAAAAAGAGTAACGGTTTTGTAATATCCCAAAATGTGCCCTATAAGTTTTTTACAATTGTTGTTTTATTTGGATTAAGGTATTTGTGTTTAATTGGAAAAGAGAAAATAAATGGAGAGAGTGTATATGTTGTGTATATGAAAATATATACAACATATACACAAGTCAATGAGAAAGTCAAAGGAAAAGATTAATTATTGTTAATTGTGTTTAAGGGATTATTTAATTATAAGTGGGAGTAGAGTTAGTGGAGTGGAGGAAGATATTTGTATTATTTTATATTAAATACTTGGAGGAGAGGATTTTAAGGAAAAGAGGGTTTGACTTTGTTTATTTGGTTTGTTTTCTTTTCTTCTTCCTTCGTGGCTCCTTATCTTTCCTTTCCTTCTCTTTTCTTTTCTGTTGTTGTCCGGCCATCAAGAAGAAAGAAAGCAAGAGGGAGATTTGATTTTCCAAGTTCAAGATTGAAGAAAGTTTTCAAGAGATCAAGTTGGAGGTTTAAGAGTTCTTCATCATTGGTAAGTCTTTTCCACTTGATTCTTTGATTTCTTTGGGTTTGTGAGTTGAAGTTGTGATGGATATGTGTTTGGTTAGATTGTGTGGTGTTTAAGAGTATTTGGTTTAAGTGGTTTTGGATTTTGGTGTTGGATTGAAGAAAAGAGTAAGTTGGTTGGTATAGATTGAGTTGTGGTTGTGTTTAGAGTTTTTAGTGATGTTTGTGATTTGTGTTTGATGTGTGTTTAGGCTTGTTTTGGTGTTGTTGCAAGTTTGAGATGGTTTTTGGGTGTGTGTAGTGAAGTTTGTTTGAAGTGGATATGGGTGGATAGGAGTGAGTTGTTGGTTGTGGTGTTGTTTTGGCCGGAGTTTGGGTTTTTGGCCTGACACGCCCGGGAGCACGTCCAGAGTTTTAGGCGTGTCAATTGTGTTGGAGGCAGTAGGTTTGACACGACCAGTAACACGCCCGTGTTATTGAGCGTGTCATAGCTACTGTGAGATTGGAGAGTTTACACGGCCATGAGCACGCTTACATTGTTGGACGTGTTGATATTTTTCAGAGAGGCAGAATGTATTACACGCCCAGTGACACGCCCGTGGTTCTGAGCCTGTAAAAGCTTCTGTGTTGTGGAGTTAGGGCACGGTCAGGGACACGCCCGTGTAGTTGAGCGTGTCAAGTTTAGGGTTACTCTTAACTTGATTATCTCATGTGTATCCCTAAGCAAGTGTATGTTATTATTTTTGGATTAGGCCTTGAAGAAAGGGATTTGTCATTGATCTAAGAAGTAAAAGAATCTTGGAAAAGGAAGTGTTTAGAGTTGTGTGAATTGTTATTGAGGTAAGTACAAATATTGCATTATTACATTGCTAATTCATATGAATATTATACTTTGTTATGTATTATCAATGATGTTACATGAATAATGTGAAAGATATGATGATGCAAATGATTATGTATTTATAATGTGGATTGAGATGTGATGGAATGTAAAGCCATTGTGATTGGCTATAATGACTTTAATGAGGCATGTTTGCCAAATTGAAAATGGAATTGATGATGAGATAATAAATGAATTGTGTGTCTAATGTGTTATTCTATTTTCAGAGTTTTGTTGTTGGTTGCATGCCTTCTATTAGTAACAATCTCTTGAAGTTAGGTTGGGCTTGATCCTTGAAGCCAAGTTGGATAGAAGTTTAACATGTTTTACTCCCCTTGAAGCTTGGTTGGGTCTAGTCCTTGAAGCCTAATTGGGATGTTACAACCCTTGAAGCTAGGTTGGGTTGGTTCTTGAAGCCAAGTTGGGTTGATACTTAGCATGCTTTGTTCCCCTTGAAGCTTGGTTGAACCTAATCCTTGAAGCCTAGTTGGGATAATGATAATGATAAATGTAATAACAAAACCAAAGCATTAACTCTGAAAATTGAATGGCATATTAGTGTATTTTGGGCCCATGCTTGTCTTTGTTTAAATATGACTCATTGATGGTAAAATAATTGAATAATGAGATTTATGAAGGACTTTGGAAATGTAATATGTTGATATGTGTATGATTTATGAAATACAAAGGTGTGATATTATCTTTCCATCTATGAAGTTGTATTGATTATTAAAATGTATGACATTGCATTGCATTAAAGCATAATGCTAGCATACTTTGTACTACTAAGCCGTTGGCTTAGCGCGATAGTGTTAATCGCGCAGGTGACAGAGTTGAACCCGAGAGTTCCTCGAGACCGAGTGAGAGTAAACATTGAAGAATTTATTTTGGGACTTAAAGATCAGAGAAGAGCTGCCAATCATGTATAACTCCTTTATATTTTGTAAAGTATTGATTTTAATGCAAATATATGTATAATTGTAAATATAGTTTTGAGAGTATTCATATATGTAAATATTTTATAAATTCCGCTGCGTATTAAGTAAATGTATATATATCTATTTTGTTTTATATTATAAGTTAATTACTTATTTTCTATAATGTATAATGAGAAAGATTATGGTATCATTTTAAAATGATTTAAATGTTAAGGAAAACTGTAGCATCCCTATGTTCAGTGCACGAATATTACATTGTGGTGTTTGTAGTGTGCGTGTACCGGATGTAGGGGTGTTACAGGTTTGACCAAAGAAAGTGGTGCGCGGCATAAATGGCAAAGCGCAATGAGAATTTAAATTGATTTCTTTAATCATTCTAGAATGAAGTTGAGACTTAAATTGAATCATTTTAATCTTTTTGCTCTACTGGATAGTGGGAGTGGTAGATAAGGGTATGGTGCACTATACGAACGCATGCAGTACTGCTCATTATTGTGATATGATATTTTATTCAGTGGTGAGGCCACTGAAGCCAATGGGGAGGCCCATTGGTTATAACCAGGATGGGGAGGCCCATTCCTGTGATCTGATATCGGTGGTGAGGGCCACCTATGTTACAGTGGGGAGGCCCACTGCCTTATCACTATGGTTCCCTATATACCAGTAGAGCCTGATCCAAAGCCATATTTTTCGTTAAATTATGTAATGCAAAATAAGTTTGAATTATGGTTTTACATTATTGGAAGCATATCACACTGAATGTATAAATAATTTCTATTGGTTTAAGGTTGGTTAAATTATGATTTAATTATTTCCTTTTATTTCAAATACTTTCATATGCTACTTTTATTTTTATTGGTAAAGTACCCATTGAGCGACAACGCTCAGCGAGTTGAGTTTTCTTGACTCGTAGGTTTGGAGTAGTAGATTTCGGTGATTAGCATCAAGCAGCACAACACAGCGCCGCACCTCAGAGTAGCCTTTAGTTTCCATTATGAGTTAGCTAGTTGTGGCATGTATATGTATATATAAGATTGAGAGTCAGTATGTGATACTGTACGTTATTGGTATATAATAATAATAAATCTCTACTTTAGTCTGGATTAGAAGTGTGAATTTTTCTTGCAAGTTGTAGTTGAGGGTATAAGGTGGATTCATTGGGAGTGTATTGGAAACTGATTGTATTCACATTGGTCTGTGTAAAATGTTTGCAAAAATCAGAAAAACAAGTTTTGTCGACACTTGGGATCCAAATTTCTAGGCGAACCTCTGGCAAAATTTCTGTAAAATCGGAATAAAAATTTGACTATGTAAAATTGGTAGCAACATTTGGTTTGTGTGGCACCTATACTCGGCTTACACATGTAGGTCGGGAAGGGGTGTTACAATCATTAGGCAAACATGCCTCAATCATCTCATTTGTATTATTTTAACCAACAATCATGGCTCCACATCTCATCAAGAGAGTATATATCATCAATTACATTGAACATCATCATTTAGGCAAACATGCCCCACTTATTTCATTTGAATCATCATAATCAATCACATTGGCTTTATATCTCATTATATCTCAATTCACATTAAATCAATTTTCATCATTCAAGTGTACATAACCAATTGCATTAACGTACATTTTAAATACTTATCAATCATTCACATTATACAAATCATAACATTCATCAAATGTATTAACAATGTAATCAATTACTTAACATATGTACAATCAAATATGTTAAGTATCAAAATCATGTAAATGCATGTAACCATGTAGTTTGTACTTACCTTAGGAACAACTCACACCAATCTACAACTTTCCTCTTCCAAGAATTCTTCACCACTTAAGTTAGGGCAAATCAACCTCTTCACAACCTAATCCAAAAGAAATAATACACATGAGATGAAAACTCTACACATGACACGCTCAACAACACGGGCGTATCCCTGACCGTGCCCTAAACTCACAACACAGAAGCTTTGACACGCTCAGAACCACGGGCGTGTCACTGAACGTGTAATACATTCTGTCTCTCAGAAACATTGACACGTCCAACGACACGGGCGTGCTTATGGCCGTGTCAATCCACCAACATTACAGTAGCTATGACACGCTCAGTGACATGGGCTTGTCACTGCTCGTGTCACCCATCCAAAACACAGAACCATTAACACGCCTAAAGATCTGGTCGTGCTCATGGGCGTGTCAGGCCAAAAATACAGATTTCGGCAACATCAACACTACATCCAACAAACCACTTTCTTTCACCATTTTCCACTTCAACCAAACTTAATTAAACACACCCAAAAACCATAATAAACTTGCAAAAACACCATACAATACAAAACATACATCAAACACAAATCATAATCATCACCACAAACCCAAAACACAACCACAACACTTTCTCTTTCAACAAACTTAATCTTTCCTTCAATCCAACCTCAAAATCCATAATCAATTGAACCAAACACTCTTAAACACCACCATCAAACAACACATATCAAACACACTCTTACTATCAACAACAATCTATCAAACGCAAACACAACTTCAATTAAAACAAAAGAAATCAAGAGAGAACTTACCAAAGTTGATGAAACTTCACAATTTTCCAACTTAATCACTTGATTCTTCCTTAAATTTGCTCTTAGAACTCAAAACCTCTCTTTCTCTCTTTTGTCTTTGGGTGAGCCGGCCAACAAATGGAGAAGAAGAGAATGAAGAGTAAAAAGAAACCAAGTCAATTACTCAACCTTCAATTAAATCTCCACCAAGCATTTTAATTAATATAATATTCAAATTTCTCTCTTCCATTCATTTAATTTCCTTTGATTACTTAATTAAAAATAAAAATAACAAAATATCTTCTTTGACTATCCCATTTTGACTTGTGTATATGTTGTATATATTTTCATATATACAACATATACACTCTCTTCACTCCTTTTCTCTTCCCAATAAATCATATACATTTAATCCAAATAAAACAACAATAATATCAAAACTTCTAGGGCACACTTTGGGATATTACAATTCTCCCCCTGTAATATCCTAATGTATGCCTTAGAAGTTTTGAATATTGTTGTTGTTTTATATTGGATTGAATGTATGTGTTAATTTGCAAGAGAAAAGAAATTAAAAGAAAGTGTATATGTTGTATATATGGAAGTATAAATAACATATACATAAGTCAAAATGAGTGGTCAAGGGAAGAGGATATTTTAATTGTTGTATGTGAAATTACTATAAAGGGCACTTGATTAAGAAGAAAGCTAAAACAAGTGAGAAGAGGGTATGTTGGTAATTGTCTTTTTGGAACACTTGGTGGAGATTTAAAGAGAAGTTGACTTTGTTTCTTCATCATCTTTTCTTCTTTTCCATGTGTGTGGCCGGCTCATCCAAAGACAAAAGAAAACAAGAGAGCAAGAGAGGATCTTGAAGTTCTAAGCTCAAATTGAAGGAAGAATCAAGGGATTAAGTTGGAGATTTGTGAAATTGCCTCAATTTTGGTAGGTTCTCTCTTGTTTTCCTTTGTTCTTTTTGAAGTTGTGTTTGAGTTGAGTTATGATTTGTTGATTGTATGATTAGGTGTGTTTGTGATGTGTTTATAAGTGTGGAAATTGATTTTAAGATGAGAAGTTAAGTTAGTGTTTGAGTTGAAAGAGTAAGTTGTGTTGTATTAGGGTTTTGAAGTGGTGAGTGAAGTTTAACTTGAGTTTGATCAAGTATTTTCATAGATTTTCATGTTGTTTGTGTTTGTTGGAGTTGTAAGCTTAGGAAATGAGAATTTCGCCGAAGGCAGTAGCATTGTGGATGCCACGCCCGTGGCCTTGGTTGCCATGGCCGTGGTCATTTGTAGCCATGGCCGTGGAGGATTGGAGCAAGGGTGGCAGAACCATTCTTTAACCCACGCCCGTGGGGGTTAAGGTGGCCACGACTGTGGGCCTTAGTGAGTGATGTTGAAGTGTAATTTGTGATTTAAGGGTTTAGTAAGAGGTTATTAAGTGATAAATTGTATTGGAATTCATGTATTGTAACATTTTTGGATTAGGTTTTGAAAGAAGGTGATTTGCCCTAAGTTGGGAAGTGAAGAATCTTGGAAAAGGAAAGTGTTTAGAGTTGTGTGAATTGTTATTGAGGTAAGTACAAATCTTGCATTATTGCATTGTTAATTCATAAGAATAATGTTATGTTGTGTACAATGTGGAACATACATTTGATGATATTGATGATGCATATGAATAATGTACATTATTATGTTTATATCAATGATGACATATGTATAATGTGAAGGATATGATGTAAATGATTGTGTATTTGAAAGATGAATTGCTATAATGTGGATTGAGATGTGATGGAATATAAAGCCATTGTGATTGGCTATAATGATTTTAATGAGGCATGTTTGCCTAGTTGATAATGAGAATTGAGAATGAAATTGATAAGGAAATAATAAATGAATTTTGTGGCTAATGTGTTATTCCATTTTCAGAGTTTGTTGTTGGTGGCATGCCTATTAGTAACAATCTCTTGAAGTTAGGTTGGAATTGATCCTTGAAGCCTAATTGAGATGTTACAACCCTTGAAGCTAGGTTGGGTTGGTTCTTGAAGCCAAGTTGGGTTGATACTTAGCATGCTTTGTTCCCCTTGAAGCTTGGTTGAACCTAATCCTTGAAGCCTAGTTGGGATTATGATATTGATGAATGTGATAATTGAACCAAAACATTAACTCTGAAAATTGAATGGCATATTAGTGTATTTTGGGCCCATGCTTGTCTTTGTTTAAATGTGATTCATTAATGGTAAAATGATTGAATAATGAGATCTATGGAAGGACTTTGAAATGTGATATGTATATATGTGTATGGTTTATGAAATATAAAATGTGTGACATTGTATTGCATTAAAGCATAATGCTAGCATATTTTGTATTACTAAGCCGTTGGTTTAGCGCGATAGTGGTTGATCGCGCAGGTGACAGAGTTGAACCCGAGAGTTCCTCGAGACCAAGTGAGTCTAGGCATTGAAGAGTTTATTTTGGGACTTAAAGATCAGAGAAGAGCTGCCAATCATGTATAACTCCTTTATATTTTGTAAAGTATTGATTTTAATGTAAATATATGTATAATTGTAAATATGGATTTGAAAGTGTTCATATATGTAAATATTTTATAAATTCCGCTGCGTATTAAGTAAATGTATGTATATATATCTATTTTGTTTTATATTACAAGTTAATTACTTATTATCTATAATGTATATTGAAAAAGAATATCTTATCATCTAAAATGAAGTAAATGTTAAAGATAACCGTAGCATCCCTATATTCAGTGTGCGGATATTACATTGTGGTGTTTTGTAGTGTGCGTGTACAGGATGTAGGGGTGTTACAGCCCCTCTAAAAAGAAATTTCATCCTCAAAATTACCTGATATCAAGTTTGAAACAATTGAGGATATTGATCTCGCATTGCTTGCTCACTCTCCCAAGTTGCCTCTTCTCTACCATGATTCTTCCAAAGAACCTTCACCAATGGCGAGATAAAGTACTATTGATCCAGCTGTAGCTGAGCAGTGGCTAGATAAAGTACAGAGAATATTTGTTCAGTTACAAGCCACTCCAGAAGAAAAATTTGATTATGCAAGATCATTGTTACAGAAGGATGCATATGACTGGTGGAAGACAGTGCCCCATGCTATGGATGATCCACCTACCTTGTCCTATGCTTATTTTCTAAGAGAGTTTGAATTGAAGTATACTCCAAGGGAGTATAAAGATGTGAAGAAAATGGAGTTTCTAAGCTTGAAGCAAGATCACCAGACTGTAACAGAATATGAGCTAGAGTTTATCCGGTTGAGCCAGTATGCTGGGGGTATTATATCTGATGAGATAGATAGATGCAGGAGATTTGAGGAGGGATTGAGGCCCTCTATCATGTGCCTGGTAGCTGGATCTAGATATCATGATTTTTCCCAGCTTGTTGTAGCAGCTAGGAGTGTGGAGAGAGCTCAGGGTATTGCAGCTGCTTCTGAGGAAGAGATCAGGGTTAGGAGACCCCAGTTTGAGACAGGGTCTTCATCTATGAAAAGAGGTAAAGGAAGTTTTGTTCCTCGGGTTAGTAGGAGTTAGAGACCAGCTGGTAGGTCAATACAGTTTCAGAGGCAAAGATCGAGACCTACAGTTTCAGTGGCGAGTGCTCCGACCCCAGTGATTCAGAGATCCACCCTGCCGATATGTATTCATTGTGGTAGGCCACATGGTAGTACTTGTTGGAGGACTGGTGTGGCAGGGGTATGTTTCAGATGTGGATCGCCTGATCATTTTGTGAGAGAGTGCCCTGAGAGGCAGGAGCAGATGTCGGTAGATTCTGCAGCTTCTCGACATAGTGTGAGGGGAGGTCGAGGAGGCAGAAGTTTCAGCAGAGGAGGCAGATCTGGGTTCAGTCCTAGAGGAGGTTCTACATCCAGGGAGAGTAGACCAGAGGAGGCTGGATCTTCTCAGAGGATATATGTGATGCAGAGGCAGCCAGATGCTTCAGCAGTCATAGCTGGTACTTTCTCTTTATTTGGTATTTCAGTACTTGCTTTGATTGATCCAGGATCTACACATTCATATATTAGTGCATCTGTTTTGCCTATGTCTGAATTGCATGCTGAATCCCTAGGATTTGATGTATTGGTGACAAATCCTTTAGGGCATAGTGTGATTGTTAGTAAAGTGCACCGAGATAGTGCAGTAGTGGTGCAAGGTGAGGAGTTCCTTGGAGATTTAATTGAAATGCCTTTTAAGGAATATGATTTGATCCTAGGCATGGACTGGTTATCTAGACATGGAGCTGTGGTAGACTGTCAAAAGAAAGTTGTTACCTTAAGAACTGATGATGGTAGGGATGTGATAGTATCTAGTGAGCAGGGACAGTTAGCATCCTTGTTTGTTTCAGCTGTTGCAGCTAGGAGATTTATTAGAAAAGGGTGTGATGCTTACCTTGCTCATATTTTGGATACTAGAGTAGTGAGTTCTGAAATTGATAGTATACCTACAGTTGCAGAGTTTCCAGATGTGTTTCCAGAAGAGTTGCCAGGGTTGCCTCTTGAGAGAGAGGTGGAGTTTGGTATCAAATTATTGCCTGGTACCACTCCTATCTCTATTACTCCTTATAGAATGGCACCTGCTGAACTGAGAGAATTGAAGGTGCAGTTGCAGGAGTTGTTGGATAAAGGGTTTGTTCGCCCTAGTGTTTCACCGTGGGGAGCTCCTGTTTTATTTGTGAAAAAGAAGGATGGTACTATGAGATTGTGTATCGATTATAGGCAATTGAACAAGGTGACTATTAAAAATAAATATCCTTTGCCTAGAATTGATGATCTCTTTGATCAATTAAAGGGTGCAGCGGTGTTTTCCAAGATTGATTTGAGATCAGGGTACCATCAGTTAAGAGTCAGAGCTGAAGATATTCCTAAGACAGCCTTTCGTACAAGGTATGGGAATTATGAGTTTCTAGTGATGCCTTTTGGTTTGACGAATGCACTTGCAGTTTTTATGGATTTGATGAATAGGGTGTTTAGGCCCTATTTGGATAAGTTTTTGGTAGTTTTTATTGATGATATTTTGGTGTATTCGCCTAATGAGGATGAGCATGACAAGCATCTACGAATTGTGTTGCAAATTTTGCGAGAGAAACAATTGTTTGCTAAACTATCGAAGTGTGAATTTTGGCTTGACCAAGTAACTTTTCTCGGTCATATAGTTTCAGCAGAGGGTATTAGAGTTGATCCGAGTAAAGTTGAAGCTATTTTGAATTGGAGTCCACCAAAGTTTGTGACTGAAGTTAGAAGTTTTCTGGGTTTGGCAGGCTATTACCGACGGTTTGTGAAAGGATTTTCTTTGATAGCTACTCCACTTACCAGATTACTTCGAAAGGGAGTTAGATTTGAGTGGACAGATCAGTGTCAGGCTAGCTTTGAACAGTTGGGAGAAATGTTGACTCAAGCGCCTGTTTTTACTTTACCTGTGGAAGATAAACCATATGTGATCTACAGTGATACTTCACATAGTGGTTTGGGTTGTGTGCTGATGCAAGAAGGTAAAGTTATAGCTTACGCTTCTTGACAGTTGAAACCGCATGAGCTCAATTATCCGACCCATGATTTAGAGTTAGCAGCCATTGTGTTTGCATTGAAGATTTGGCAACACTATTTGTATGGGGAGAAGTGTTTTATCTATATAGACCATAAAAGTTTAAAATATTTAGGTGTCCAAAGAGAGCTCAATCTTCGACAGAGGAGATGGTTGGAATTGATTAAAGACTACGACTGTTTGATTGATTATCATCCTGGTAAAGCAAATGTTGTTGCTGATGCCTTGAGTCGGAAGTCTTTAGCAGGTTTGACTGTTTATTCGCTCTCGTTGCTTGTTGAGTTGAGAGCGTTGTGTGTTAGCTTTGTATCTTGTGATGATGGTGCATTGTTGGCACAGTTGCATTTGAAACCAGTATTGTTGGATCAGATTAAAGAGGCTCAATTGGCTGATGAGAAGATTCAAAAGATTGTTTCAGATTGCCAGAATGGAAAGAGTCGAGATTTTATTGTGAGAAGTGATGGGAGTCTTTGGTTTAAGAACAGATTGTATGTACCTGATGATGCTAATTTGAGAAGGATCATTTTAGAAGAAGCACATCAATCAGTATTTGCTATGCATCAGGGCAATACAAAGATGTATCATGATTTGAAACAGTATTACTGGTGGTCTGGTTTAAAGAGAGACATTGCAGATTTTGTGTCCAAATGTCTCACATGTCAGAGGGTAAAAGTTGAGCATCAAGTTCCAACAGGATTACTTCAACCGTTATCAGTGCCTGAATGGAAATGGGATAGAGTAACCATGGATTTTGTATCTGGTTTACCATTGACACAAAGGAAGCATGATGCTATTTGGGTGATTGTTGACAGGTTGACTAAGACAGCTCATTTTCTTCCGGTTCGGATGGATTATTCTCTGGAAAGGTTAGCTGAGCTGTATATCCATGAGATTGTGAAGTTGCATGGTATCCCAATTTCTGTAGTGTCTGATCGAGATCCCCGATTTACTTCAAGGTTTTGGAAAAGTTTACATGGTGCTTTGGGTTCTCGATTACACTTCAGCACTGCTTTTCATCCGCAGACAGATGGGCAGTCAGAGAGAGTGATACATATTATCGAGGACATGTTGAGAAGCTGTGTCATTGATTTCTCTGGAAGTTGGGATAGATTTTTGCCACTTGTGGAATTTGCTTACAATGATAGTCATCAATCCAGCATTGGTATGGCACCATTCAAAGCATTGTATGGTAGACGGTGTAGGACACCTCTATGTTGGAATGAACTTGGAGAAGGTAAGTTAATTGGTCCTGATTTGGTTAAAGAAACTGAAGAGAAAGTGAAAATGATTCGAAATAGGTTGAAAACAGCTTCAAACCGACAAAAATCTTATTCAGACTTGAAAAGGAGAGACATAGAGTTTGATGTTGGAGATAAGGTATTTTTGAAAGTGCCTACTTGGAAGAAGATCTTGAGGTTTGGTCGGAAAGGGAAATTGAGTCCTCGTTTCATTGGACCGTATGAAGTTTTGGAAAGAGTTGGGCCAATTGGTTATCGGCTTGCTTTGCCACCTGAGTTGGATAGGATCCATAATGTATTTCATGTTTCTATGTTGAGGAGATACAGGTCGGATCCATCTCATGTTTTGTCAATTGAATCTATTGAAGTGAGTCCAGATCTGACATTTGAAGAAGAACCAGTTGCTATTTTGGCACATGAAGTGAAAGAGTTGAGGAATAAGAAAGTGCCTTTGGTGAAGGTTCTATGGAAGAATCATGGAAGAGAAGAAGCAACTTGCGAGAGTGAGCAAGCAATGTGAGATCAATATCCTCAGTTGTTTCGAACTTGATGACAGGTAATTTCGAGGATGAAATTTCTTTTTAGAGGGGGAGAATTGTAATATCCCAATGTATGCCTTAGAAGTTTTGAATATTGTTGTTGTTTTATATTGGATTGAATGTATGTGTTAATTTGCAAGAGAAAAGAAATTAAAAGAAAGTGTATATGTTGTATATATGGAAGTATAAATAACATATACATAAGTCAAAATGAGTGGTCAAGGGAAGAGGATATTTTAATTGTTGTATGTGAAATTACTATAAAGGGCACTTGATTAAGAAGAAAGCTAGAACAAGTGAGAAGAGGGTATGTTGGTAATTGTCTTTTTGTAACACTTGGTGGAGATTTAAAGAGAAGTTGACTTTGTTTCTTTATCATCTTTTCTTCTTTTCCATGTGTGTGGCCGGCTCATCCAAAGACAAAAGAAAACAAGAGAGCAAGAGAGGATCTTGAAATTGAAGGAAGAATCAAGGGATTAAGTTGGAGATTTGTGAAATTGCCTCAATTTTGGTAGGTTCTCTCTTGTTTTCCTTTGTTCTTTTTGAAGTTGTGTTTGAGTTGAGTTATGATTTGTTGATTGTATGATTAGGTGTGTTTGTGATGTGTATGGTTTATGAAATATAAAATGTGTGACATTGTATTGCATTAAAGCATAAGGCTAGCATATTTTGTATTACTAAGCCGTTGGCTTAGCGCGATAGTGGTTGATCGCGCAGGTGACAGAGTTGAACCCGAGAGTTCCTCGAGACCAAGTGAGTCTAGGCATTGAAGAGTTTATTTTGGGGCTTAAAGATCAGAGAAGAGATGCCAATCATGTATAACTCCTTTATATTTTGTAAAGTATTGATTTTAATGTAAATATATGTATAATTGTAAATATGGATTTGAAAGTGTTCATATATGTAAATATTTTATAAATTCCGTTGCATATTAAGTAAATGTATGTATATATATCTATTTTGTTTTATATTACAAGTTAATTACTTATTATCTATAATGTATATTGAAAAAGAATATCTTATCATCTAAAATGAAGTAAATGTTAAAGATAACCGTAGCATCCCTATATTCAGTGTGCGGATATTACATTGTGGTGTTTTGTAGTGTGCGTGTACAGGATGTAGGGGTGTTACAGCCCCTCTAAAAAGAAATTTCATCCTCAAAATTACCTGATATCAAGTTTGAAACAGTTGAGGATATTGATCTCGCATTGCTTGCTCACTCTCCCAAGTTGCCTCTTCTCTACCATGATTCTTCCAAAGAACCTTCACCAATGGCACTTTCTTATGTCTCAACTCTTTCACTTCATGTACCAAAATAACAACTGGTTCTTCTTCAAAAGTTAGATCCGAACTCACCTTAATAGATTCAACTGGCAAGATATGAGATGGATCTGATCTGTACCTCCGTAACATAAAAACATGGAAGACATTGTGGATTCTATCCAACTCAGGTGGTAAAGCAAGACGATAAGCAACTGGTCCCACTCTTTCTAATATCTCATACGGTCCAATAAAACGAGGACTTAGCTTCCCTCTTCGACCAAATCTTAAAATATTTTTCCAAGGAGACACTTTCAAAAACACTTTATCTCCAACATCAAACTCTATGTCTCTCCTTTTCAAATCTGAATAAGATTTCTGCCGATCTGAAGCTGCTTTTAACCGATCCCGAATTATCCTCACTTTCTCTTCAGTCTCTTTAACCAAATCAGGACCAATTAACTTGCCCTCTCCAATTTCATTCCAACATAAAGGTGTTCTGCATCTTCTACCGTACAATGCCTCAAATGGTGCCATACCGATACTGGATTGATGACTGTTGTTGTAAGCAAATTCCACAAGTGGCAAAAATTTGTCCCAACTTCCAAAGAAATCAATGACACAGCTTCTCAACATATCCTCAATAATCTGTATCACTCTTTCTGACTGCCCATCTGTTTACGGATGAAAAGCAGTACTAAAATGCAATGAGAACCCAAAGCACCATGTAAACTCTTCCAAAATCTCGAAGTGAACCTAGGATCTCGATCAGACACTAAAGAAATTGGGACTCCATGCAACTTCACTACCTCACTGATATACAGCTCAGCCAACCTCTCAAGAGAATAGTCTATTCTAACTGGAAGAAAATGAGTTGTTTTTGTCAACCAATCAACAATTACCCAAATAGCATCATGCTTCTTTTGAGTTAATGGCAAACCAGACACAAAATCCATTGTTACTCTCTCCCATTTCCATTCAGGCATTGTTAAAGGTTGAAGCAACCCTGTTGGAAATTGATGCTCAGCTTTTACCCTCTGACACGTGAGACATTTGGATACAAACTCCGCTATGTCTCTCTTCATACCTGACCACCAGTAATGCTGTTTCAAATCATGGTACATCTTTGTACTTCCAGGATGCATAGCAAAAACTGATTGATGTGCCTCCTCTAAAATAATCTTTCTCAAATTAGCATCATTAGGAACACACAATCTATCCTTGAACCAAAGGCTACCATCACTTTTCACATAGAAATCTCGGCTCTCCCCATTTTGGCAATCTGATACAATCTTCTAAATTTTCTCATCAGCCAATTGAGCCTCTTTAATCTGATCTAACAATACTGGTCTCAACTGCAACTAAGCCAATAATGCACCATCAGCACATGATTCAAAACTAGCATGCAACGCTCTCAATTCAACAAGCAACGAGAGCGAATACATAGTCAAACCTGCCAAAGACTTCCGACTCAAGGCATCAACAGCTACATTTGCCTTACCAGGATGATAATCAATCAAACAGTCGTAGTCTTTGATCAGCTCTAACCATCGCCTTTGCCGAAGATTCAGCTCCCTCTAAACACCTAAATATTTCAAACTTTTATGATCCGTATAGATAAAACATTTCTCCCCATACAAGTAGTGTCGCCAAATCTTCAAAGCAAATACTATAGCTGCCAATTCCAAATCATGTGTCAGATAATTGAGCTCATGCGGCTTCAACTGCCGAGAAGCATAAGCTACCACTTTACCCTCTTACATCAAAACACATCCTAAACCATTATGTGAAGCATCACTATAGATCACATATGGTTTATCTTCCACGGGTAAAGTAAGAACAGGCGCTTAAGTCAACATTTCTTTCAACTGCTCAAAGCTAGCTTGACACTGATCTGTCCACACAAATCTAACTCCCTTCCGAAGCAATCTGGTGAGTGGAGTAGCTATCAAAGAAAAACCTTTCACAAACCTTCGATAATAGCCTACCAAGCCTAGAAAACTTCTAGCTTGAGTCACAGACTTTGGTGGACTCCAACTCAAAATAGCTTCAACTTTACTTAGATCAACTCTTATACCATCTGCTGAAACTATATGACCCAGAAAAGTAACTTGGTCAAGCCAAAACTCACACTTTGACAGCTTAGCATACAACTGCTTCTCTCTCAAAATCTGCAATACAATCCGCAAATGCTTGTCATTCTCTTCTTCATCCTTCTTCTTCACAAACAAAACAGGAGCTCCCCATGGAGAAACACTAGGGCGAATAAACCCTTTATTCAATAACTCCTGCAACTGCACCTTCAGTTCTCTCAACTCAGCAGGTGCCATTCGATAAGGAGTAATAGAGATGGGAGTGCTACCAGGCAACAATTCGATACCAAACTCAACCTCTCTCTCAGGGGGTAACCCTGGCAACTCCTCAGGAAACACATCCGAAAATTTTGCAACTATGGTTATACTATCAAGTTGAGAACCCGCTACTCTAGTATCCACCACATGAGCAAGATAAGCATTACACCTTTTTCTAATCAACCTTCTAGATGTTACAGCTAATACCAATAAGGATGTAAGTTGTCTCTGCTCACTAGATACCATAACACTCCTACCATCACTGGTTCTCAAAGTAACACATTTCTTTTGACAGTCTACCACAGCTCCATGCTTAGACAACCAATCCATGCCTAAGATCAAATCATATTCTTTAAAAGGCATTTCAACCAGATCACCAAGAAACTCCTCACCTTGCACCACAACAGCACTATCACGATGCACCTTACTCACCACAACACTATGTCCTAAAGGATTTGTCACTAAGACATCAAATCCTAAGGACTTAGAATGAAATTTAGACACAGGCAAGATAGATGCACTTATATATGAATGAGTAGATCCTAGATCAATCAAAGCAAGAACTGAAATGCCAAATAAAGAAAATGTACCCGCTATAACTGCTGAAGCATCTGGCTGCCTCTGCATCACATATACTCTCTGAGAAGACCCGGCCTCATCTGGCCTACTACCTCTGGATGAAGATCCTCCTCTCTGACTAAACCCAGGTCTACCACCCCTACTGAAACCTCTGCCCTCTCGACCACCTCTGCTGACACTAGGTCGAGAAGCTGCAGTATCAGCCTGCCTATCATCCTACATCTCAGGGCAATCTTTAATGAAATGATCTGGTGACCCACATCTAAAGCATACTCCGGATCCACCCGTCTTCCAACAAACACCCCCATGGGGCCTACCACAGTGAACACATACAGGTGGAGTAGACCTCTGCATCCTTGGAGTCGGGGCACTAGCTACAGAAACTGTCGGTCTTGGCCTCTGCCTCTGATACTGAACTGATCTGCCCGACTGTCTCTGGCTCCTACTGATTCTTGGAACAAAACTTCCTCGACCCTCTTCATAGATGAAGATCCTGCCTCAAACTGGGATCTTCTCACTCAGGTCTCCTCCTCAGTAGCAGCTGCTGCAATGCCCGGTGCTCTTTCAACACTTCTAGCTGCTGCAACTAGCTAAGAGAAAACCTGGTATCGGGAACCAACCACAATGCACATAATAGAGGGCCTCAATCCCTCCTCAAATCTTCTGCACCGGTCTATTTCATCAGAGATAATTCCCCCAGCATAACGACTTAACCGGATGTACTCAATCTCATACTCTGTTACCGTTCGGTTGTCTTGCATCAAATTCAAGAATTCCATCTTCTTAATATCTTTATACTCCCTCGGAGTATATTTCTGTTCGAACTCCCGCAAAAAATCACCATAGGATAATGTAGGTGGATCATCCATGGCATGAGGGACCGTCTTCCACCAGTCATAGGCATCCTTCTACAATAAAGATCTAGCATAATCAAATTTTTCTTCAGAAGTGGCTTGCAACTGAATAAATAACCTATGCACTTTATCTAACCACTGCTCAGCCACTGCTGGATCTGTAGTGCCCAAGAAATCCTCAGCCCCATACTTCCTCAACTTATCATAATGTCTTACCGGCACCTTAGGCTGTGGGGGTGGTGGTGGCTGCACTGGAGCTTGTCTAAATAGTTCTACTATATGCCTTAACCAACTCGGCTGAACCTCATCAGCAGCTGATCTCTCTGGCACAGAAACAGGTGCCTCACTAACTCTCTCAACCCTAGCTCCATCTCTACTCTCTTCAGGAGCTACACTCTCAGCACTTCCTTCTACAGACTGACGTGAATGGGATGCCATTACTACCTATATCTGCAAACACAGCAGAATATTCCTCATTAAAGATCAAAGACTGCCATACCAAAACATGTATCTTATTTAAAAACCAACTTTTAAAATCAAAATATTCTTTTTCTTACACTTGACCTAGGTTGAGGATCTCAAACCTAGGCTCTGATACCAAAACAATTGTAACACCCCTATACCCCGTATACATACACTGCATGCTACTACGATCATAATATACGTATACTGAATATAGGAAATGCCATGGTTTACAAAACACACAAATCATCCCTTGACAATAGTATGAACAAATTTAAAACATTTAAGTTATATTATAAAACACAATAGATAAAATGTTTATTCAAGACGCAGTGGAAAATATAACAAATATTTACAAATACATATCCATCAAAACTCAAGTTTTACAAAACATAAAATATATACATGTTTGGCAGTATGTCTTTGATCTTTAAGCTCCACTATCAATACCTCAAGATCTAGACTCTACTCGGCCTAGAGGAACTCTCCAGTTCTTCCCTGTCACCTGCACGATGAATCACACTCGTGCTAAGCCAACGGCTTAGTGGTACAAACTATAATAATACTATACTTCAATGCAATGCCAATGTCACACAATCAATTTTTATACACCATTCAAAAGAATATTATATTTCAAAACCTTACATTGTTCAATATCATATAAAAACATTCATGTTGTATCTTTATAGTTTCATTACTCAACATAGCTTCCCATGCCACATTCATTTTCAATAAGATACTTATGTATTATAGTCATCTCATAACATTATATCTCACAAACATGTATCTCATTATTCATTAGTTTCACCATTCAAGAATCACATTGAAAACAAAGACAAGCATGGGCCCAAAGACACTAATATGCCATTCAACTTTCAGAGTTAATGTTTTGGTTCAATTATCACATTATCATTATCATTATCATTATCATTATCCCAACTAGGCTTCAAGGATTTAGGTTCAACCAAGCTTCAAGGGGAACAAAGCATGCTAAGTATGAACCCAACTTGGCTTCAAGAACCAAACCCAACCTAGCTTCAAGGGTTGTAACATCTCAACTAGGCTTCAAGGACTAGATCCAACCAAGCTTCAAGGGGAGTTAAGAATTTAAAACTCTTAAAATGGAATAACATATTAGCCACACAATTCATTCATTATTTCATTATCAATTTCATTCTCATTTTCTCATCATCATTAGGCAAACATGCCTCAATCATCTCATTTGTATTATTTTAACCAACAATCATGGCTCCACATCTCATCAAGAGAGTATATATCATCAATTACATTGAACATCATCATTTAGGCAAACATGCCCCACTTATTTCATTTGAATCATCATAATCAATCACATTGGCTTTATATCTCATTATATCTCAATTCACATTAAATCAATTTTCATCATTCAAGTGTACATAACCAATTGCATTAACATACATTTTAAATACTCATCAATCATTCACATTATACAAATCATAACATTCATCAAATGTATTAACAATGTAATCAATTACTTAACATATGTACAATCAAATATGTTAAGTATCAAAATCATGTAAATGCATGTAACCATGTAGTTTGTACTTACCTTAGGAACAACTCACACCAATCTACAACTTTCCTCTTCCAAGAATTCTTCACCACTTAAGTTAGGGTAAATCAACCTCTTCGCAACCTAATCCAAAAGAAATAATACACATGAGAAGCAAACTCTACACATGACACACTCAACAACACGGGCGTATCACTGACCGTGCCCTAAACTCACAACACAGAAGATTTGACACCCTCAGAACCACGGGCGTGTCACTGAACGTGTAATATATTCTGTCTCTCAGAAACATTGACACGTCCAACAACACGGGCGTGCTCATGGCCGTGTCAATCCAGTAACATTACAGTAGCTATGACACGCTCAGTGACATGGGCGTGTCACTGCTCGTGTCACCCATCCAAAACCCAGAACCATTAACACGCCTAAAGATCTAGTCGTGATCATGGGCGTGTCAGGCCAAAAATACAGATTCCGGCAACATCAACACTACATCCAACAAACCACTTTCTTTCACCATTTCCCACTTCAACCAAACTTAATTAAACACACCCAAAAACCATAATAAACTTGCAAAAACACCATACAATACAAAACATACATCAAATACAAATCATAATCATCACCACAAACCCAAAACACAACCACAACACTTTCTCTTTCAACAAACTTACTCTTTCCTTCAATCCAACCTCAAAATCCATAATCAATTGAACCAAACACTCTTAAACACCACCATCAAACAACACATATCAAACACACTCTTACTATCAACAACAATCTATCAAACTCAAACACAACTTCAATTAAAACAAAAGAAATCAAGAGAGAACTTACCAAAGTTGATGAAGCTTCACAATTTTCCAACTTAATCACTTGATTCTTCCTTCAATTTGCTCTTAGAACTCAAAACCTCTCTTTCTCTCTTTTGTCTTTGGGTGAGCCGGCCAACAAATGGAGAAGAAGAGAATGAAGAGTAAAAAGAAACCAAGTCAATTACTCAACCTTCAATTAAATGTCCACCAAGCAATTTAAATAATATAATATTCAAATTTCTCTCTTCCATTCATTTAATTTCCTTTAATTACTTAATTAAAAATAAAAATAACAAAATATCTTCTTTGACTATCCCATTTTGACTTGTGTATATGTTGTATATATTTCCATATATACAACATATGCACTCTCTTCACTCCTTTTCTCTTCCCAATAAATCATATATATTTAATCCAAATAAAACAACAATAATATCAAAACTTCTAGGGCACACTTTGGGATATTACAAATTCACATTTAAGCAATTCATCATAACCAATTGCATTGCACATACCTTTTGAATGATCATCATATCTTTCACAGTATACAAATCAAATCTTTCACATTATACAAATCATAACATTAATCAAATAGTAATAACAATATAGTAGATTACTTTACACATTTGTAACCAAATGTGTTAAGTCTCAAAATCATGTAAATGAATGCAACCATGTAAGTTTGTACTTACCTCAAGAACAACTTACACCAATCTATACACTTCCTCTTCCAAGAATCCTCAACACTTAGGTTAAGGCAATTCAACCTCTTCACAACCTAATTCAAAAGGAATAATACACACTTAATTACAAATTCACATGAATTCCAATACAATTATTCACTTATCAGTATCATACTAGACCCATAAATCACAAACTACCAGCCAACATCTCTCTCTAGGACCCCACGGTCGTGGCCTCCCAAACCCCACGGGCGTGGGTTAGCAAATGGATCTGCCTCCCTTGATCAAAACCCCCACGGCCATGGCTTCCAATGACCACGGTCGTGGCAGCCAAAGGCCACGGGCGTGGCATCCAAAATGCTTCTGTTTCGGACCAAACTCATGTATTCTATGCTTCTAACTTCATTAAACACCAATATCATGAAGTTCTACAAAAATAATTATCCAAACTCAACATCTACAACAATAATCACCGATTCACAACCCTTACACAACCACAACTCATACACTTCCAACACCAACATCAACCTAACTTCTTATCTTTAATTCAATTTCAACACTTTCAAACACACCACAATCAAACATAATTATACTATCAAATATCAACAATCAAACTCAATTACAACTCAAAATAAAACAAGGAAATCAATAGGAAACTTACCAAAGTTGATGAAACTTCTTAAATTTCCAACTTAATCACTTGAAACTTCCTTCAATTTTGAGCTTGGAAATCAAAACCTCTCTTTCTCTCTTTAGCTTTGATGCCCGGCCAACCAAAGAAAGAAGAAGAAAATGAAGAAGAAAAAGAGACAAAGTCAAATATCTATTCCCCACTTAAACCTCCACCAAGCAATAAATCATTAAAATATTATCATATATTCTCTTCCACTCATTTATTTTCCTTTTAATTAATTTCACTAATTTAAAATCAATAAATATCTTCTTTTGACTTTCATCACCTTGACTTGTATATGTTGTATATATTTCTATATATACAACATATACACTCTCTCTCTTTACTTCTTTTCTCTTCTCACATAACATATACACTTAATCCAAATACAACAATAAATATTCCAAAACTTTTAGGGTATACTTTGGGATATTACACCTTTTTGTTTACCACTTCATCAAAATACATTTTCCACCCTTGTACTTCAATTGCTTTAAAATGTTCATCTGGAAATTCCAAGATTACCTCTTCACAATGGTTGTTGAGCCAGGAATTCTGCCACCGTTCTACCCTTGATTGTTTTCCTGGTTACATACTCGATCTCAAATTCTTCTAATATTATCAACCATCGACCATATTTCCCAATTAAAGAGGGTGTCTCCCTCAAGTATTTCATTGGATCCAACCTGGAAATTTCTTGCACACTATACGATTGAAAGTAATACCATAACTTCTTAAAAGACCAAACCACGGCTATACATGTCTTTTCAATGATACTATACTTAATTTCATAAGGTAGGAGCTTTCTACTCAAATAGTAGACAGCATGCTCAATCCCCGACTCATCTGCTTGGGCTAGCATGGCTCCTATCGACTCTTCTTCAACTGCTAAGTATAATAATAGAGGTTTTCCGGGTTTAGATGGTTTCAAAACAGGTGGATTCAACAAATACTCTTTTATTCGGTCAAAAGCCTTTTGACATTCTTCATTCCATACGACCGACTGATTTTTTCTAAGCAATTTGAAGATAGGCTCACAGATTGTTATGAGCTTTGCTATAAATCTGCTAATGTACTGTAGTTTACCAATGAATCTCCAAACTTCTCTCTCCGTCTTTAGGGCTGGCATATCTCTGATTGCTTTGACTTTGTCAGGATCTATCTCAATACCATTTGGACCAATTACATGTCCCAACAATTTGCCTGAAGTAACACTGAATACACACTTCTTCGGGCTTAATCTTAACTTATACTTCAAATCTCTATCGAAGAATAATTCTAAGTTTTGGAAGTGTTGCTCCCTTGTATCCGACTTCACCATCATATCATCAACATATACTTCAACTTCTTTGTGCATCATGTCATGAAATAGTGTGGTGGCCATCCTTTGGTAGGTTGCTCCAGCATTCTTTAAGCCGAAAGGCATCACCCTATAACAAAATATACCCCATGTAGTAGTGAAGGCAGTTTTGGCTTTATCCTCTTGGGCCATTAACACTTGATTGTATCCGAAAAATCCATCTACAAACGAGTGTAGCAAGCTAGAGGCCGCACTATCAATGAGAACATCTATATGAGGCAAAGGAAAATCATCCTTAGGGGAAGCTTTGTTTAAATCTATATAATCCACACAGACCCTTATCCTTCCATCTTTCTTTAGCACGGGTAATATATTGGCTAACCAATCTGGATATTCTATCACTTTTAGGAATTTCACTTGTATTTGCTTAGTGACCTCTTCTTTAATCAATTCAGCCCACTCAGGTCTTAGTCGCCTAAGCTTTTGTTTGACAGGCTTAATGTGAGTGTAAGTAGGAATATGATGCTCAGCTATGTCTCGATCTATCCCTGGCATATCTTCGTAAGACCAAGCAAACACTTCTTCATATTTTTTGAATATTTTTTCAAATCTCTCTCTCTCATCAGGAGTAAGGTCGGATGCTATGCTAATGTTTTTAGGATTTTCAATTGTTCCCAAATTTAATGATTGTGTGTTAACAGAATTAATATTAAAGATGCTCATGTAACTGCTATTTGAATGTATGCAACCATCAGGAGAAACATCACATGAGTAAGCAAAATCAGACTTTATTGCATTCATTTTGGAAAAGAAAACATCATCATCCTCATACAAAGCAAACAAATTAAAAATCAAAATCACAATCATTGTTCTCAGAATCATAAAGCAGGATGTCTTCAAATTTTTCCTCGACCAGGGTAACAATCTCTTTCGAAGTCTTCTTGGCTTTCAGGGCAGATTCATTCTTCTCTTTTGGATTGGATTCTTTGTTGGTTGATAGGGTGAGCTCTTTCTTCACTTGCTCCACTAGCTCAGCAACATCTGCAAAAATTTCAAAACCTGGAATTAACATACCCATAAACATGATCGGCTCAGGTTTTCCTTGGAGTGGTCCCATATCTGGGGCTTTGACAAAAATCTCTTCAAGCGGTGGGAAGCTCATCTTCTCATTCTTCTTTGGTTGAACATCATTGGCTTTGTCATATCCCAACCCCTTCTTAGAAGCTTGAGTTCTAAAATCTGGCAACTTTGTCAAACCGGCCTTACCCTTTCCAAGACCAGCTCCGGGAAGGTAGTTCATGTTCTTCATCATATTCAAGACTTTGGAGTCCACTGCTTCATCATTAGAAATTACAGCTACTTGAAAACCATTGAGAGGCCTCTCAACCATTAGAGCATTAACAATCTCATTATCTTCAGCTTCAATGACCACTGTTTAATTTCCATTGGGGAATTTGATCTTTTGATGAAGGGTGGAAGGAACTCCACCAAGAGGGTGAAACCATGGTCGCCCCAAGAGCAAGGCAAAGGTAACTGGTATATCTAAAACAACAAACTCAACAATAGATTCAATTGGACCAACCTTGACGGCCTCTTTGAAAGTCCCTTCGGCATGCCTCTTAGTGTTGTCATAAGCACGAATTGTCACCTCGGTTGGGTTTAGATCTCTTGTTGACATGGCCAGCTTTGGCAATATCTTAAGTGGACAAACATTTATGGCAGACCCATCATCGACCATTACACATGGAGTGTAACACCCCATTTTAGCCTACGTTTATAGACCAAGATGGACTGTTATCTCATGGTGGTTGTGCCTTAATATTTTTCTTAGCCAATTTTAAATGCAGATTTTTAAAAAAAAAATTTGCCATAACCTCCCCTAAAAATGGGGGTCCCAAGTGTCGCCAAAACTGATTTTTCTTATTTTTGAAAAATATTTTGTTTCACAATTCAACTCAAGCACACTCCCAATAATCCACCCTTATAACCTCAACTACATTCCTGCAAGAAGAATTCACACTTCTATACTTGCATACATAAGTGCTAAACCCAAATAAGATTTATTAGATTACTAGCAGTGTACGTGTTCTAGCTTTTCAGTATAATACATTTATTTGCTAGATCATACAAGCTTATGTACATGCCATATTGCTACAATCAATCATATCCACACTCCTACCCAACGTAGTAGTCAAGGCCAGCTGCGCAGGACATGCTGCAATCTCGTCTCCTCGTTTAACCTACGAGTTTAGAGGGAAACTAAACTCGCTAAGCAATTGCTTAGTGGGTACTTAAATCATTGCAATAAATAAATAAAATGAAAGAATGATTTGAACATACATTTATATACTTTAAATAATTGAAAGGAATATATACAAAACACAGAAGGTAAAAAGGCTTGACTGAATATTTTGAATTTAAATCATTTTTCTTGCTTTCATCATTTTGGTTGCTCTACTGGTTTAACAGAACATCAGCGGATAAGGAAGGGTCATGATAAACATATCTCGTCATGATCATATTTCATTATCTTTCATCATAATTCTTGCACATGTGCCAATGGCCATTATCATTGCATCATTGATCATGTCATTGTAATCATCGGCCTTCAGCCGGAATATCATATCATGTCATAAGCAGTACTGCAGTAATAGTATGATGCATCATACCCTTATCTCAAGGGTTCTGTCATAACCAAGTAGAGCGTAAACAATTCATTAATTAATTTGATCATATATTCAATAAGCCATGATTTTTCCATAATGCATGTATTGTCAGAATAGCTTGTCATGATGCCTTTCTGATCATTCCCAATTCTCCTTCATGTCATTTTATATGATTTAACATCAATCTATATCATAATATTCAAGTTTTAACACAATTAGAAAAATGACCAAATGAATAGTAGCGCGGTGCGTAAAATCGGCAACGCAATGGCGCGCGAACACTAAATAGTAAAATCTGTTTTTACTGCTGAAAATCAGTCAACTTTGGAAACAGTTTTGACCAAGTAAACAACCTTATTTTTGGATGAATTTTTTAAGGAAAACACTTTCATAAGTTAACTAAATGCATGTAAAATTTCGTCGAAAAATTCTTTCGTTTGCCCCTTCAACGGACTGCCCAAAATGAAAGCTGCAGAATGGTGCCCAAAAGGGACCAATCGGCCCAATTTTCAAAACTTGAGGGAAATTCATTTTTTTCTTGCAAAATTGATTTTTAGACTCCTTTTTTGATACCATTGAAAGACTAAGGGTCCCTCTTTCAAAAATCAACCCAAAGGGGTGATTAAAAGTTCATCAAAGTTTATGGATATTTGAGCAAAGTTTAGCTAGTTTGTTTTGTTTTCATTCTTTTCACAATCAATTGACTACCAATGGTTCAAGAGTACTTTCCCACATATTTACCACACATAATAACATCATTTCAAAGCAATTTCAAAAGTCCCATAATGCAAAATATGTGAATTAATTGAAAAGGGCAATGATTTAAGTACCAAACCTTAATTCTTTTAACTTGTTTCTAGTTCTTTTATGCCTTCTTTGCTTCCTTCTCTCTCACTTCTTGATTTCCTATAATTTTCATAAAATCCATGTCAAGAACATAATAAAATTTAAGTGCTTCATGCCTTATTTTGCTAACTAATACTACTAGTCATCCTTTTTATCCTTAATCTTATATGTGCAAGTCATCTCTTTCACTTTTCTTCAACTTCTTAAATTTTCTATAATCATCATATTTATTCTTTCACTTGTATCTCACAAATACTATAACCAATGAAAGAAATAGAACCATAGATGAATTTCCTTACCTTAAAATCTTATTCTCCACCCAAGTTTGCAACCTCTCTTTATTCTCCAAAATTAGCTACTTGAAAAAAAAAACAATCTCTCTCTCTTTTCCCTTTCTCTTATTTTCGGCCAAGCAAGAACAAAGAGAGTTCTTGGCTTTATTTTTGTGGTGTTCTCTCCTCCAAATGGCATCCAAGAGGGGTTAATATGTCATGGTGTAAATGTTGATTTCCCATTGGTACACATATGTGGGAAAAATGGCTAATTCTCATTGGTCCAAATGTCTCCTTCTTTTATTTATTTACAACCCAAGCCCTTGGAATTCCTTTTAATTATATTTTGGCCCCTCAACCTCCTTGTGCTGAAATTTTATGGTCTAAGGTGTGAAAAGACCAAAATACCCTCCGGCGATTACTTGTTCGTAACTTTTAAACCGCGCACTTCCGCCGAATGCTATGGTACACTTTTTGACTCAGTTTTTCCTCTACTTTTCATTTTTGAGATTCATTATTACTTTCGAGATACTTTTGAAAATGACCATAATGCCCCTGGTCAAAATCCCCTATATCTTCCAAACCGTGCGTTTTTGGGAAAAACCGTGTCACGCCGTTGCTACCCCGATTTTTCTCTACTTTCCATTTCTAGAGTCTGTTATATGCACTATTAAGGACCTCCGGAACAACTTTTGGTAATTACAGTCACCTCCCCAAAACTTTTTAGAAATTACAGTCACCTCCCCAAAACTTTGTAATCTTTTCAAATAGGTCCTTTCAGTTTTATAGAACTTCCCTTCACTTCGCGCTCTTGAGTAGCTTCTCGGGATAGTTTCTCTTACTGTACGCGGATGTACTGTACATGGATATACTGTACATATGTACTATACATGGATGTACTATAAATATGTACAAATTGGGTCGTGACATGGAGTCCTCTTCCCCTTGACTTCTATTTTGATAAAGAGAGGGCGGATGTGGTCTCTTCCCTCCTCTGGTAAGTCTGAATCAGAAAAAGAAACTGTTCCCATATTAACTTCACTCTTTTCTTGGACCTCTTTACATTTCATTACTTCCCCAATTTTTATGAAATTGATCAACTCCTCCGATGTTGTGGAGGTAGAAATGGGCATGCTAGCTAAGGCTTTGGCCATAGTTTCTTGGTGCTTTTTAGAAGTAGCTAACAAGTCCCAAATGCTAACACTTGCTTGGGTTCTTTTCAATTGCTTTAGCACAGCATCATCTTCTTCCACTTCAACTTCCTTTCCCTTATTCATTTCTATCTCCTTAGGTTGTGGCCTTGCGTAATGCTTACCGGATCTAATATTCATCACCTCATCTTCTTCGGGCTCGGACCAAGTCCACTCCTCCTTCTTGGGTATGATATCATCATCACTATCACTTGAATCCCAAAACCCGTTGACAACACAAATTGCTACTTCTCCACCCATCATAACTTATTCAATTTTGACAAATGCCTCTTCTTTGATTGCTTTCTCATCCACATCTTCAAAAGAAGACATGACAAAGTCCTCATGTAAACCTCTTCCAATCATGAAGGTCGCCGGTGGTGGTATCCTATTGAATTTTGGTAATAGGTTGTCTTTGGTGTTTGGCTTGATGGGCTTGGGTAGCTTCCCATTATCAATTAGATTTTGAATCTCATGTCTCAACCTCACACATCTATCCGTGTCATGCCCTTGCATTTGGTGAAATTGACAAAATGCTTTGGTGTCAAAATTAGGTGGGAGAGGGTTAGGCAAAGGACGAGGATTTAAGGGTTGTAGTAATCCTTTTCTTTGAAGCTTGTTGAGAACCCAAGACATCGGCTTTCCCAATTTCGAAAATGATCTCCTTGTCCCTTGGTTAGTAGCATTAACACCGACGACCTTTTGCATGCTTTGGCTACCAGGTTGATAGCTCCCTTTCTCGTTCCTTTTTGTTGCAAAGCGGCTCTTCTCCCTTTCCCATTCTTCAATTTGCAAACCAGCTTGGAGAAGGTCTTTGAAATCACGGATGAGTGTATGAGACATCCTCTCACGAAGACTAGGCAACACCCCTCTCACAATCATCCTTATTTGATCGGATTCATCGGGCCTCTTCTTGAGTAAAGCGGCCTTGTTTCTCCATCGCTTCACATAGTCCACAAAATTCTCATTCGGCCTTTGCCTAATGAACTCCACTTCCATTAAGGTAACTTCTAACTCAATATTATACCCATATTGTTGGATGAAGGCTTTGTAAAGTAGATCCCAACTCTTTTGTGTTCCATCATCTAAGGTATTGAACCAATTTTGGACAACAGGGTCCAATGAGAGCATAAAGTACCTTAGGGTTTGAGCCTTAGTAGCTCGGGCAGATTGCATGGCAGTGATATACTGCTTCACATGAAGATGGGGATTTCCAGTGCCATTGTACTTAGCAAAGGAAGGCATCTTGAACTTATAAGGGACCTCATCATCTTGTTCAAATAGTTTGTCAATCTCAGACTTCTCTTCGGTTTTCAGCTTCTTCTCAAAATTCTTTTCTGAATCAGCAATCATCTTTTCAACATCAGATATCTCGGTCTTTTCAATAGTTGCCTTCTCAACAGCCTTCGGTTCTTTCTTCTTTTCTTGAACCTCTTGGTAGTATTGAGCCTAATCATCATCATCATCATCATCAATGATCACCTTTTCATCATCAAAAACCACTTCACTAACTTTAGTCTTTCCTTTGTCCTTTGGTTTTTTAGTGCTAGTAGATGCCTCGGCATGATTCTCTAAGATTGCAGTCAATTGGTTCTTCATGGTCTCAGCTAGGGCCTCTTTGATTTCTTCCATTTTGGCATTAAGGGCTTCATCCACCATCCTTTGAATTTGTTCAGGCTCCATTGTTTTAGGTGAGCAAGTGATTGAGTCGTTGCTAGATACTTCGTCTCTGGCGTAGGTCATATTGTCGTAAGCTTTTGAACTTTCGTAATCCAGGGCTGTGAGCCAGAGAGGATCAATGATATGAGATGCAAATGTATGCATGTATGCATGTATGCACAATCACCTAATAAACAAGTGTAATTAGGACGATCCTTCCAACCTTATAACATCCACAGACGAATGGCGAGTCTCTTTTTCCTAGGTATATGGTTAAAAAAATACCAACACGGGGTATCTTGCTTTCGAATAATTCCCTCGGATGTTTCAACCAATAGTTATATTTTCGAAAGTGGAAATCCATCCATGATAATTCCCATTAATTAGGTTTTAATCCATTCAACCAACTAAAGTAGCGTTTTGGATTAAAACAAAATTAAGAGGTTTATTATAAATAGATTTCTCACTTGAAAAGAGTAACTAATGGTTCATGCCAAAAACAAGCCCATGGTTAATTTATTTTTAGTATAAACTAGGCCCACAATTGATTTTTGGTATTTCATAATTGACCTAAATATTTTTGCAAGCTCTCTGTAAAAAATGGTTGGGTGAAAATAGTTTTGTTTCTAAGCCCATTGTAAAAAAGGTTAGAAAAATGGATTTTGGGCTTAGTATTTGGGCCATGGGCCAAAGAATTTATTTATTTATTTTTTAGGAAAGTATTATGTCCAAAGACCATCTTGAAAAATTTTAAAAATAGTTTTGGTCTTTTGGATTTTAAAGAAAAATATACTTAGGTCATATTAGAAAAAGAACAAACCAAATAAGCCATGATTTAGACTAAGATAAATAAACCATAGTCAAACAACATGCATTTGGGGTAAAACCTAAGGAAAGTAACTAGGCCAATTACATGAGCTTTAGTCTTTGGGTTAAAAAGGCTTAGGTTCCCATAGCAAGTATATACCAAAAGGTACGAGGCTATGAGTGGTTATGCCATGCTCGATCTCCATACCTTGAATGAAAGTATGGTATCCCTTACATAATATAACACGGGAGTCCAAACTCATGCACACGATGCAATCTAAGATGATGCAATGGATAATATCATTATAAGAAAAAATAGAATAATATAAAGACCAACGGAATCAACTTCTCTTATCCCCAGTGGAGTCGCCACTGTGAGCGGGGATTTTCGCCCCCACTCCCGGTGGAATGGTTCTTGCGACTTTGACACTGTTTAGGCTCGGGGCCTTAGAGAACACGGACCTAAGTCCGGAGAAAATGGAGTCGCCACCCGGACGGTCCGGGAAAAAGAAAGGGGTGGATGACTCGATTCCTAAGGAATCCCCAACCCCTTAATGGGTTCGGAAAGTTGGGTACGTGTGGGGAAGGTGAGAAATGGCACAGCACCCCCACAACGCCCGGTTCATTGGAACCGGCCTCCTTTATAGGTCTTAATATTATAAAATTCTTAAATATAATAACATTATCCATATTACACTCAATAATTAAAAGAAAGCATCAGTATATTAAAATCAAAGCAATGTCCAAACAAAGCAAATAAATGGACACCCATCCAAGGATGGAAACATGTCCTTACATCACATGCCTAAATAGGACACCCACCAAAAGGTAGAAACATGCCCTTTACATAGGTTCTAAAACATGATGTTTAACTAATGAGGTACCCACCAAGTGGAAACATACCTCTTACAACTTTTGGAAATCTAAATTAATTGATAAAAGTAAATAATCATTCATCATAAATAAATCATTCATCAAAGCTATTAATCAAAATAGAAAATAAACATCCATCGATGATAAATTAAATAAATCAAGTATTGAAATTAAATAAATTAAAGCATAAGAAATAAATCAAAGCATAATCAAGTATGGAATTGAATAAAGCAAATAAAAGTCCAATTATGGCTACTGTGACTTTTTATGGAATTAAAATAAATTAGGGTTTTATGTTTTAAAGGGTTGGTAAGATTCTTTGATTAACAAAATTAAGGTTTGAATGATGATATCATGAAACTAGGGTTTTAAACACTTTAAAATACTTTAATTTGTGATTTTTGGTTATTGGGTTCCTAAGCTACTGTGTAAAATTTAGGTTTTTATGTTTTTATATTTTTTAATGTTTTAAAACGATTAGGGTTCATAAAAATTAGGGTTTAAGGTTTTAAAAGGGTTAGTGTTCATTATTTTGAATTTTGGAAGTTGAATTTGGATTTGATATTTTGGAATTTAGGGTCTCGGGTGGTGAATAATTTTTAAGAATTTGGAAATCAATTTGACAATTTCATGAAGTTTTATGAATTTAAACAAATAAATTAAAGTTTTTATAAGTAGAAAAGATTTTTTTAAGGCTTTTTGAATGAAAAAGTACCAAGTTTAAAGTTTTGAAAGAAACAGAATTTGATTTTGGTTTTGTTGAAGAATATGTTCAATTAGAGTTTTATGGTTTTTAAGAAGAAAAAATAACAATTTTAAGTCTTTTTGGAAAATAAAGTAACAAAATAAGGTTTTTTGGCTTTAGAAAAACTAAATTAAAGTTCAAAGGTTTTTAATTTTGATTTCATAAATTTGCTACTGTGTAAAGAAAACAATTAAAGAAAATTAATTAACACATACCTTCTTTTGATGATTTCTCCAAAAACAATTCTTCTTGGATGAACTAGCTCTAAAGACAAGCCTTTTTTGCCTTTGAATCCTCTAAATTGTGCTGCTGCTGTTTCAGAAAAGAGTTGAATTGAATTTTTTCTTTTCCTTCCTTGATTTGGTTTCAAATTTTCCAAACTACTCTTGGATTTTTTGCCTCCCCTTTTTTAATTGTCTTTGGTCCTTATTTATAGTAGTTTGAGGTTGTTTTTTCCTAATTAGTTAAGGTAAGTAATATTAATAAAAAAAGAAACCAAAACCTAATTGGATTAGGTTTCAAAAAATTTGCGTCGGAAAATTTGCGCTGCAGAAAAAAAACTGCTGTGGAAAAACTTCGCTGGCGAAAAAAATCTGCTGCAGCTGGATGCGGCAGTGCGCGCGGAGCGGGCCCGTAAGCTATTTCGCAGGCAAAAAATTTCTGCGTGCGAAATAGATGGGCTATTTTGCAGGCAGAAAATTTCTGCATGCGAAATGCCCACGGGCCCGCGCAACGATTTTTTCGTTGCCAATTTTTCCGACTCCGATTTTTATTTTTATTTTTATTTTTTGACTTTTATTTATTTATTTCTATTTTTTATTAATAAAAATTAGATACTAAAGCAAAAATTATTTAATAAAAATTATTTTGGACCAATTAGACAACAAAAATCATTTTAGACTAAATAAAACATATTGGACCGGATTGGGTCAAAAATTAAGGGTCTACACACACAAATAATAAATGTTTCCCATAATCAACTTTTCTTATCACATTGCCTCAATTTCTTATTTTTTTCATCACATTATCTCATTTTCTCATTTATATCAATGTCAACTCATTTTAATTTATCATGTCTTATACTTTCATCATAATGTATGTCATTGCACATTAACATCACATTACCCAAATATTTTTGGGTCATTCTCATATAATGCATATAAATCACACTTCATTCATTTTAGCCATTAATAATGGCTTTACATAATGCACATAATGCATATTCAACAATTTACATGTTATAACACAATGTTCATGTTGCCAAGTAGCTTAACATATTTTCTATCCAAAGTGTGTTAGGCTAAATTTAATGCAAATATATCTAAGTTATCAAAAGTTTGTACATACCTTAATTAACATTCAAATCCAAGCTAAAAATCATTCTCTACCCTTCTCTTCAAACTTTCCCTTCAACACTAAGGTTGGAAAAATCATTTATTCCTAATGCCTATACAAAATGTGAGCAAATACAATCATTTAGAATTATATTTCAAGGCATTTCAAACATAAAACTCTAATTAAACCTCACACCAACCAACAACCCAAAATTTTTCCTTTCCTTTCTTTAACATTGAAATTCAATTTTAATCCATTTTAATTGGTGTTTTAATTTTATTTATATCATTAAAAACATATTTTAACATATTTTAACCCATCACATTAAATAAACACATACTCTTATAGAAAAAACCTAAAACGCCATAACCTTCATCCATTAAGGTTCTTCATTTCATCCCATTCCAATTTTTAATCCAAGCTTATTTTCATCATTTATATCAATTAATAGCATGATTTATTCATTGAAAACAAACAAACAACTATGCTTTAAAAATTCCCTTCCAAAATCCTAAATTCAATACTACCTTTTCCAATCTCCAACCAAACTTAACTTAATCCATCATTTGACTTTAAAATCCTTGTTTATGCATTAAAACAACACATTTGGGATCCATTTGCACAGCTAAAACACATGATTTCAAAAGTCCAAATTTTACATATCCCTAAATTAACTTCTTCATCCAAACTCAATCCAAACTTACTCTTTCTGTAACACCCTTATACCATATATACGTATAATACATACACCCGATATATGTAATATACATGTATACAATATAAGAATGTCTCAATTTCAAGTCTTATCAAATTTTTATAAATTCAAGAAAATATTTTACAACTTAAATATACTTTAATAAAAAAATAAACAATATCATTAATAATTTAAAGACTAAAATACATAATTTAATAAAAAAATCTCTGGAAATACTCCCCAGAGTTTTGTCTGCAATTAAGATAAATCCCAAAACAACAAGCACACAACCTGCATAAAAGTTTTGCACTTTCATGATATTAATAATTTCATTCATTCTCCAAACTCGCTACTTTATTAATATAGAATTAACATCTCAACACTTTAAACTTTATTTATTAAAATCAAACACTGGCGTAGATATATACACATTGTCATCTTAAATCTTTTTAAACTAAGACAAGTGTTATAAGTTAATTTACATAAACCAAAATGCTTAAATCATAAATATACATGTATGCAAATGGCATCATTGGTCTTGCGGCAGTCTAGATTACCAGCATATACCACAGTCTGAGTTTCACTGCTCGACACGCTCTTACCTGCATGATTTACACAACTGTACTAAACTTTATAGGTTAGTGGTACATATCTAGAAATAATAAACATTATACATATACATTCTTACTTTTTATTTTATGCATGGTGTATATATATCTATACTTCTTTATTTTTCAATCTTAACTATCAAATCCATTATATATACAAACAATCTCATGACCTAACTATGCTCAGGTCAACTCCATCTCTAGACCCAGTTGTGTTCAAGTCTATCAACACTGATATTTTTAATCACATATCATAATTCATCTTACCATCCAAATGTCATATTTCATTATCCACAACACAATATGTTGCGCTCAAATTAAGTACTACTACAAAGCATCACTCGCAAGTATACGAGGTAGCTGTAGCAAAGGTGATCGCCCCAAGGTCATTTCCCCAAGAAGGTGTGGTTCGTAATAGCTTGATTGAAAAGTTTATTTAAATGTGAAAGTTTGTTGTTTGGGATGGTGTGAGAATAATTTAAACCTAAAATTATCGTGCGTAGGGTTGATGTGTGAAGGTGTACAAGATCAAATTGATTCTTAATTATCCATTAATGTAACCTTGTGAATTAATTTGTTCCTTAAGGTTGATTAGTCAATTACCAATCCATTAGTTCTCACATTCATAAATTAGCAATCACCAATTATTTCACATTATCAAATTAATGAAACCCTAGAACTTATATTTCTAATTCATTCTTAGGGTGGTCGATTATATAGTTCCGATATCGGATTTCACCTCTCGGTCCGTCATCCAATATTCAAAGATCAATAGGTAGCTAATCTATCAACCTAGCATTTAATGCAATACAATCTACAAATCAAAAAGGAACATCAATAAAAATATCAAATCAATACATTCAACCAAATATACTACAAACCCTAGGCATGGGTATTTAGCTCAACATCATCAATTTATAACATTCATTCAACTCAATATAAAACAAGTACAAATTGTCCATTGCAATATCAATTCTCTTAATATAACTACTGATAAGAGTGTTTTGATACTTGTTTTAAGTATGATTTTAATGTGTTTTTAGTTAATGTTTCATTTGATTTTGGTTTAAAGTTTGTTTTAAGTGTTTGTTTTAGGTTAAAGTGGAAAAACTCCCTTAGATTATCAAAACAATGAAGAAAGAGCATGAATCAAGCAAGACATGGCCAAGCCAAAGCAAGCTTGGCCGTGTCCCTCAAAATTACTTCAAGGCAGTAGATGACACGCCCAAGAGACACGGCCAAGCCACTGGCCGTGTCTCACCCAAAGAGCAAAAATCAAAGAGACCAAGAAAGGAAAGAAAAATTAGCAGAAGAAGACAATGGCAAGTGACACGGCCACAAGCTTGGCCGTGTCCCGTCCAAGCTAAAGAACCAAGAAAGGAAAAAATGAACCAGAAGCCAACACACTCAGGTGACACGCCTAAGCCAGTGGCCGTGTCACATGACACGACCACAAGCTTGGCCGTGTCACCCTTGGAAACAAAGAAAGCAAGTTGACGAAGCTAGAAGCAGAAAGTGACACACCCACATGACACGGCCAGGAGCTTGGCCGTGTCACCTAGGCCAACTTTGAAATGTTCAAATTTTTCTACAGACAAGTGGGGAACAAAGACTAGTTTTAGTCAAAAGTAATATTAGACAAAAGAAAAGCTTGCCTAATTTGAAGAAAAGAAAGATTGAACAAAGGGAATGTGGGAGACAAAGTGAGTTGGAAGTGAGTTGGAAGCATGACTTGAGCATTGGAGGGAAATGAAAAGAGAAGAAGAGGGAGTTTTTAGGGGATTCTGGAGCTTGAAACGTGAGAGCTGGAAGAAGGGAGAAAGGAGCCAACAACTAAAGCAAAGAGGAGGGTTTTGATATGAGTTTGAAGAAGGAGATACATCTTGTACAAGCCCTAAACAAAGAATCAAGGATTGAAGTGAAGAAATACAAATTATTCGCCATGGATTGTTTGGTTTCTTTTACTCATATATCTTGCTCTATTTTTTCTGGTTTTGAACATGAACTAATTCCTTCTCTATCTAGATATTAATGAACCCTAGCTTATTTGTATGGATTGAATAATTATATTTAGTTGAATCATTTGATTGAGTTTTTTTATTCTTATGATGCTTAATGGTTTATTTCCAAATGATAATAGCATGCTTATTGATTGGTTGCAATTTTCATATTATTGACTTGAGAAAGCTTTATATGATTTGATTACTCATAAGGGTTGATGATTGATTGGGGTGCTAGAGATAGACTTACAAGATCCTTTGGTTTATAGTTCCTTATTCTTAATGCATGATCTATTTAATTGTGTTTGAGAAGAGATTCCGACACTCTACTTAGTGATTAGGGATTAATTCACTCGAGAGAGGTTTTAGTCTAATTTAGAGGAATGCCAACTCAACTCTATTAAATGATTTAACTGAATTGATTGTTCATTAATATCATTCACTACAAAAAAAAATGCTATCTGCAACGGACAGAATCCGTCGCAGATCCATCGCAAATCAAGATTTGCGACCGATCTGCGACGGATACGATCTGTTAATAAAAAGGGCATCGCAATTTTCAATTTTGCGACAGGCCATCGCAGATTGCGACCGATTTGCGACCACTAGGCGGTTGCAAATTTGCCACTCAAATTTTCGCGGGCAAAGGTCAGCCGTCGCAGATTCCGTCGCAAATTTTCGTCGCAAATTCCGTCACAGATTCCGTCACAGATTTCCGTCGCAAATCCGTTGCAGATTCCGACGCAGATTGCCGTCGCAGATTCCGTCATAGATTTTAAATATCCGTCGCAGATTCGTAGCAAATCCGTAGTAATTTAATATTGATTTTTATTGGAACTATTTATATTATCAATTAATTTTATGAGAACTTTATAAATACATTTGAAACATTTAAACACAATCTAAAAAAACACTAATTACATTGATAAAAATAATTCTTTTATTAATCTTCAATAGAATAAAATATTTTACAATTTAACTATACAAGTGAACTAAGGTTTATAAAATGTTATTAACAAAATGTTCTTTAGCTGTAGTGTTACAGACCTAAATGAAGAAGGCTCAGAATCATCCAGCAAGATTGTCTGAGGCATTATCAAAGAACTCCATGCATTCGTTGATTGCAGCTGTGGGTTCCTATGATCTTCTGGAGGTCTCATTATAGGAGTTTGATATTGTGACTGCAGCAACTTCTGCCCGGGGTGCTTGCTAGCAGAAAATTGTCCGTGCGGCAGAGAAGAAACTAAATTTTCGGACATTTCCCTCTGAAGCGTATAGTTTATTGTCTTCTTAAGAACATCCAATTTTCCAACATCTATTTTGCTTTTGAGATCATTTAGCTCGTTTATAGCATGACCCAACCGTAATTTAATCTCTTGAGCACCAGAACTATTCTGGAGATAAGGAAAAACACGCATAATGTTTTACAGAAACTACAAAGAGAAATAGGTTATAAATTGTAAGCAACATTACAACACTAATCATTTTGGCAACAAAGCTTCGTATAAGAAAATAACCAATACAAATGATCCCAACTAGCTTTGAATGGAAGCATAGTTGAATTAAGTTCAGCAAAATTATGGCTGATAAATCGAGTAGAGAATTTCCAAAAGCAAAAATGTCAACTGTGTATATATACCTATTGTAGTACATTAGAAGTCTTTTGGTACATCTCCTTCAGTTCCTTCAAGTACTTCCTTCTTATATCCTGCAAGGTAATTATTGAAAATGAATGACAGAGAGAAAATTAGTGTTTTTTTATGTCATCCTTAACATGCTTAATTAAGAATACTCGAATAAGTCTCTCAATGGATTATAGCAATTGGATCAACAAGAAAAAAATACACATAAGATGAGAGTTACTTATCTTCCTGATCTTAAAAACCCACCCAAAAATTGCCAACAGCAGTGAGATTTGTTATCATTATTACATACATATCTTGCCAGGAATGTGCAAATACATTTTTTTAAGCTGAGGCAATATTCTGTTATGTTATATGACAACAAAAAACTCACATTTTCAGCTGATTAAGAATGAATGTCAGTAGTTTGTTTTTAAGTTTTGAGCACTTAAAAACAGTCTATGAAAGATTTGCACTTTCATTCTACATGAAATTGCACAATGCTGTAATTTCTTGAGCTAATAGTCTAAATACTCGCTTTGGATTAGTTCATAATAACAGGATTTGCATGTAAATTATGTAATTAAACATCACAGTATAGATGCAGCTCAAGTAATATTATCGAAACAATACCTCCTAAGGTTTCTACCAAAGCTTAGAAACAAGATTTTTAGGATTAAAAACAAAAAGTTCTAAATATGGAAGATAATACCTTACAATATGCTTCCAAATGTCTTGTGTCAGAATTGGAATTTAGAGTCCTTATGAAACAAATAGGTCTAAGCATCAGTCAACTAAAATTCTCTGATAGAAGAAAGGTTCTCACACCCAAATAATGTCAATTTAACTAAAAACCAACTATCTGGGCAGAGGATATATGTTGTATATAGAACAAAATAAATCACTATCTGAACAAAATAATCTATCAGGTTCTTGAAGTTACATTCAGCTTGCTGGAGGAAATGGATAGATAAAACCATCTTGAACGTGTATGTAATGCTCATTATGGTCTTATTTACCATTAGAGCCTCTCTGCTCATATTTAAGCTCTCTGGCGTGAGCTCGAACAAGAAGGATAATGTCCTTAATTGAAACACCAAGTATAAAATGGACTTCCATTCACCAATTGAAATTAGCCAGGCAGCCACAAATTCCATTTATCAGTACCATATAATAGGTCAATATACACCAGAAAATACATCAATCCTCTCATTTTCTGAAAAAGCAAGAAACAAAATATACTTTGGTGCTCTAGATTTTGGTAAATGGTAAAAAAAAAAAGAAGCAGGCATCAAAGCATCAGAAAAATTATGTATGAACATGGAAGCTAGACATGATAATTAGTAACATTATCATCAAATTACTACCTGACTCTGTGGGTATTTCCGTAGAGCATGAAAAGTTCTAGGTCTCCAGCATACTTTTTACCCCGATTCCATATTCAGCCTGCGATAACACAATAAGTAACCTTCACATTTTACTGCCTGCTGTAAACAAAATCATTAAGCAATTTGTTAAATATTCTTTCATAACTTTTAGCCAGTATTTTCCAACTCCCAAGCACAAAGTGGCATTCTGAAAGCAGTCCAGATTTTCAACATTTTCATGAAGTAGCTGCTCCCAGTTCCTCAATATTCTACTCTCATGTACTCTTAGTTCAGGATTTTAGCATTGTATATCGTACTCTTTTGCATTTCAATATTTCATTACAAATCGAAAAGGAGATACGAAGACAAATAGAAACCCATAATGCATTATGTTTTAGAATCTATATGGTCAGTAAACTGGTAATGTAAGAATTACAAAGAGAGGACGCTCTTGAATGTTGACTTGTTTATCAACATACCTTGCTTTTGGATTTAGTGTAAATCATCTCCTCTACCCTGACCGCAATCTCTAGTAACTCTTGCAGAGAGGAAGGTGGAAGTTTTTGTTTTATTGTGTGGAAACTACATATTTAAATGATCCCAGAATTAACATTGCAATCTACCACAGCATTGAGAAGTGAAGAACTTCCAATTCGTAAATATATCATAATCCATTAATATATATATAAATATATATTCATTGCATTAATGGTAACAAATAGAAATAACAACAAAAACATTAAAATAATTAAGATAGGAAGTGTTAACTAAATTTGGAAAAATAACGATGAAAGTAAAACATTAATTGAATGTAATCAGTATTTATAATGATAACCACATTAATTTCAGACAAGACGAACATATTTTAGTAATTATTATCCCTATAGAAGGTGATTGTAACAAAATATAGCTCCCTCAAACCCCATGAATATCCTCCAGCTCTTTGAGGGGCTGAACTAAATTTAAAAAATTGAGAGATAGCAAGAATGAAGAAGAAAAAAATTACGTTTATGGAGGCCAAAAAAAAAACTTCAAGATTTTTTAGTTTAATACTTATGTTCTAAAATATTTATATTAAATTATAATAATATATGGATAACAGATTAACAGTCAAATTTTAGAGAGCTTGAGACTGCATAAATACTTCTAAAGAAAAAAAAATTATGTAATAACATGCAAAAAAAAAATACTAAAGATTTGGAATGCTAAATGGATATATTTTACAAAATATCCACAAATTTTATAGATAAAAATGAAATTTTATAGAGTTGAGGGGACAATGCAATATATTTTTCATATATCCTCACAGATTATATGGAAGAAAATTTATATTCTGAGAAGTTCTGAGGGCCCCATCTAGTTCTGCTACTGGCCCTCTGAACCAAGGCCAAAAGTATTAGATTTTCCGTTTATCTCCATATTTGAGAAATAGAAATCAATATTTTAGCCAAAAAATACACATAAATGTTTATTTTTCACATTAATTAAGTTATAAGTTTATAAATGCAATATTAAAATTTATATATTAAATCTCCAAATTGGTATCGGAAAATTCAAGTAAAGTTTATAAATGCAATATTAAAATTTATAAATGTTTATATATAAATTTGGAGATTCAATACACTCATACTTCACTTATAAGCAAACCAGGTACTTTTACAAAATTTTGAGCTAATTTTTTTAATTAATTCAAAATACTCACACTAAGACAATCTTAAAATATATATTAAGCACGTAATTTTAATTCAGAATGCACTTAACTCTTTGCATCAACAATTCTGGTTCATCTCATTTTACATTTAATTCTTAAAATATACTGCCCTTTAAGCATAACTATTCTTTAAAGTTGATTCAGTATTTCAATAATGAATTCATTTCTAGCAGGTATGTTCATATATTATGTGCGTATTACGCTCTCTCTATATATATATTAAGCACTTAAACTAAGCAATTCTTGCAAAATCAGTAAGTGAATTCATCAACTTTTCCCTTGTATTTTCTGCAAAGAGGGTGTTTCCAAAACTGTGAACCCTTAACCTTTCAGACACAAACAAGACTCCCTGCTCTGAATTACAAATAGATTATAATTTTCCCTTACACATAGTCAGAAAAATATGTTCTATCCTATCTTCAATCAAAATTAAAAATTTAAGTACTCTAATTTTTAAAAATCTTGTAAGATGTAATCCATGCAATTAACAAATCTATGCATTTAGTCAATAAACGCAAGAAACATATCCCGAGCTACAAAATGATTTGAGTTCTTTAACATTTAGTCCTATTAGTGGCTTCAAATGTAAAAGAAAGAGATCTCGAAGCAAAAATTCTAACCCATGAAACATCAAATTCAATTCTTTAATAGAAAAATCCAACGTAGTAGATTACCAAATTTCAGAGGCCAAACCTTCCGATAGTCGCGAGCAGCTGCTTCCATTACATTGCCAAATGCTAAATTAGACAAGGTTGATTTGACAGAATTTGGATTCATTTTTCACTTTCTCTGCAAAATCAAATTCAATAAAAAAAACCAGATACAATTAGCACAAGAAATATAATTTAAAAAATTGAAATAACGGAAGCAGATCCAGAGATAAAACCTTAGCTTTGTCTGATCCAGAGAGATAATTAAATTATGAGAGATCATGACATTAGCAACACAAAAACAAACAAACAGATATTATACTAAAACAAACTATCATTTACATATATACATATATATATGCATGAAAGAGATGAAATATATTGTACTTCGAAGGATTAAATAGGATTGCAAAGAGAGGAGAGGATGTAGTAGAGTAGCCATTCGCCTAATTTAGGGTTAGAATGGTTGGAAGAGTCGAGCCATAGGAGTGCGGTTGGAGGCTCTATCTTTTTCTCTTCTCTGTCCCTCACTCTCCCTAGATTTCTCCTCTCTACACTCCCTTTCTCTCTCTCCCTCTCTCTCCCTCTCCTGCTTTGCCCTAGGAATTGTTCACACTTGACAACCAAATTCACAAATCAAAGATGATAGATTTTGGACTTTAGAGATGAAATTTCAGAGAGAAAAAACGCTAAAAAAAGGACAACACTTTAGAGTGAATAAACCTCTTCTTTGCGCACGATTAGCAATTTCGCCTTCTTTACGCGCTATTAAAAGAGCGCTTCTCTAAAGTTCATTTTCTTTTTTTTCCTCAAAAAATTTCTTCTTCTTTGCGCGCGATTAAAAGAGCGCTTCTGTAAATTTTCTTATTTGCGACGGAATGATTTTCATCGCAGATTTACTACGGATTTGCAACCGATTTGCGACCAATTTCTTAAAATTCCTCTAACTTGTCCTTTCGTCGCAAATACGTCGCAGATCCGTAGCAAATTTGCGACGGAAACAAGTCCGTCGCAGATATCCGTCGCAAATGCCGAATATTTTTGTAGTGAATTTTGCGACGGCAATAGACGGTAGCAGATCTCCGTTGCAAATTGCTTTTTTAGTGCCCGCCAAGTATCCGCGCCAACTTTTGCGACGATTATTTATGACGGAATGATTTTCGTCGCAGATTTACTACGGATTTGCAACCGATTTGCGACCAATTTCTCAAAATTCCTCTAACTTATCCTTCCGTCACAAATACGTCGCAGATCCGTAGCAAATTTGCGATGGAAATAAGTCCGTCGCAGATTTCCGTCGCAAATGCCGAATATTTTTGTAGTGATTGAGGCTAGGGGGATTCAATATCTAGATAGTATTATTATTATCAATCCTTTTTGCACAACATTTAATTTCCCTTTACTTTCAGTTATTAAATTAGTTGTATTCAATTACAAAGCATCATACAACTATTAATTTGCTAAACAACGGTTAAGGTTTGCACTAGTACTTGGCCTTGTCCTCAGTGGAACGATAACTAACTCACTACTTTATTACTTGGGCGACCCGTGGACTTGCGGTATTGTTATAGCGTGATGCGCTCACCAAGTTTTGGCACCGCTACCGCGGATAATGGTTTCAATACTAGTAATATAATTAAAACTGTTGATTTAGTTTTATTTTTTTTATCAAGAATGTTTGTTTGTTTTCTTTGAATTGTTTGAGTGTTTTTCTTTAAATTGTTTGTTTGTTTTCAGTAAATCTGTTTGTTTGTTATGTTTGAATTTGTTTTTAATTTAATTGTTTGTTTGTTTTCTTTAAATTGCTGAGTGCCTTTTGTAAAGATGCAGTTTTCAAGGCAGGAGGGAGTTTATGATAGGGACTATAATTCTAACATGGTATGTGCAGCATGTGGCAATGCAAGACATAGTGCCAATACATGTTCATTTGGTTTCGAACGATACCAAGAATGGCATGAGGAAGAATATGACTACCAAAGTTTCTAGCAAATGGGAGGTAATGACACATATTCCAATTCTTATAATCCAAGCTGGGAAAGCCACTAAAATATTTTTTGGGAAAACCAGCAGTACGTTCCACCTCAACAATTTTTTCAGCCTTACCAAAGAGGTCCTTACTTTCAAGAAGAATTTTCAAACCAAGACTGCCTTAAGGAATCCACATTGGAGGATAAGTTAAATGCGTATATTCAAAAACTTACGATGAATCAAGATTACCTTGAGGAACCCACATTGGAGGAAAGATTGAATGCCTTCATTCAACATAATGAGAAATTTCAAGCTCAATGCGAGCAATACATAGTGAAAGATAAGTTGAGGTTTGAATCTTTACAAGAAACACAGAAGAGGTTGGACGCTCTAACTAGGCAGCTGGCACATCAACCCCAAGCATACCAAAAGGAGGAGTCTCCTAGCCAATTGAGCAAATTGAGGTAATCACAAATTTGAGGAATGAACAGGTAATATATAACAATTTTTATGATTTCTTTGATGCAGGGACTAATTAGGAATACAATGGCGAGGAGATGCTACCCAACATGGAGGGGCCAAGCCAATCAACGGAGGAGGAAAATTTGCAGGCATCAACCTCACCCAAGTTGCATGAAACCTCTGATCCTTATAGGCCATCAAGTCCATTTCCAGGTAACCTAAAGGATGAGAAGCAAGGTATGCAACTTTCTGACATCTATGACATGCACTCCCAAGGAGATATTGAAAACAAGTTTGAGATGGGTATGCCCTTAGAAGAAGAACATGAAATGCCCAATTTAGAACTTGAGGAGTGTAAACTAATTGTAGATGCTGAGGTTATTGAGAGGGGACTTGACATTGTTAAAATAGATGAAAAAGTGATTCAACCAACCTTGGTTGAATTTCAAGAGTCCCAAAAAGTCATCCCTTCTACTTTTGGTGGTAAGAAAGAGCAGAAATCTGATATGTCCATGTTGCATAAAGACAAAGATTATTACCAAGTTCCTATAGTACTGGAGGATCACCCCAAGGCAACCTTCACATGTCCCTTTGGGACAATTTCTCTTCAAAGAATAATATTTAGGGGTTGCCATACATTGGGCGCAGTTCAATGTTGCATGTTGATCATCATCTCAGTCATGGGCTACACATGCATTATGGGGGGAAGGAGCCCTACATATCGCATATGGGAGCGATGGAAATCAGGTTTCATCTAAACTCTCCTTTAGTTTATGCATACTCACATTGAGGACAATGTGAAATTTTAAGTGTGGGGTGCATTTTGTGTTTTGTGTTTTCATTTTTAATTGTATTTTGTGTTTTGTGTTTTTAATTTTAATTTATTTTTGTGTTAGTTTAGTTAATATTTTTCATGTTTTCTTTGAATAAATAAATTTTAGAAAGTTTAATTGTTATAAATTGTTGGCTGATGACCTTTGAATTTTTGAAGCATGAACTCGAGAATTTAGTAGAATTGGTGCTTATTGTCAATTTTGTTGGTTTTTCCTTGCATTGCCTTTAACCTAATGAGAAATTGAGCCATCAAATTATTATTCTTGCTGTGGGTGGACATCTTTGATTGATAATTTGCTAGAACTTGCTTTGACATACATTTTAAGACTATATAAAAAATTTCAATTAAGCATTAAGATGATTAAGGCAATTAGGTGAACCCACTTTGGCTTAAAAAGACCAACCCTACATCCAACGTTAGTTAGCCAATTTTGAGCCTATTTTATTTTCCCTTTATTTCTTTTTCACAACACCATTAGCTTGAACCTTGTTGTTTTAACTTTTACCATTTCATTAGGTCAAGAGCATTTTAAGAGCGTTTATGACCAAGTGTTGTGTTGAATTAAGTGTGGGGTTTAATTTAGTAGGTTTAAGATTGCAAAAAAAAAATATATATATATATATATATAAAGAAAAAAAATCAAAGAAAATAAGAAAATAAGAATAATTGTTCTTGTTAAAATGGTTGAAATATGTTACAAGATGTAATAAGTGAGTTCCCTTGAAAAATTCTGTCAATGTTAAGGGGTAGTTAAGAGGAAGGTGTTTTGAGATCATTGGGTTATACATATGATTGGTTACTTCATTCTTGAAGTGCTCTTGAACTTAATGATTAAGCTCACATTTCCTAAATGCCATTCCTCTACCTTAGCCCCATTACAATCCAATAAAAGACCTTTTGATTGATGCTTAATTGTAATTAAGTGGTGGAGATTTGATAGATAAGTAAGCCTATGGCGATAATCTTTCATTGATTGTTATGAGTATAAACACCACCTTGATCAAACACATTTTAAGAGTTGGTGAGGGAGTGACAACATAGGTTATGCATGGAAAGTCACCTAATTGCATTGGTATTGATTTTGTTCGATTTGATATTGATTTCAGATTTAAGGATAGGGAATTCTTGATGCAATTTAATAACTCTTGAACTTGACAAAATTTTTGTGTTTAGTTTGTTTTGATTTTAGCCTTGCTTGGGGACAAGCAAGGATTTAAGTGTGAAATATTTGATAAGAGTGTTTTGATACTTGTTTTTAGTATGATTTTAATGTGTTTTTAGTTAATGTTTCATTTGATTTTGGTTTAAAGTTTGTTTTAAGTGTTTGTTTTAGGTTAAAGTGAAAAAACTCCCTTGGATTATCAAAATAATGAAGAAAGAGCATGAATCAAGTAAGACATGGCCAAGCCAAAGCAAGCTTGGTCGTGTCCCTCAAAATTACTTCAAGGCAGTAGATGACACGCCCAAGAGACTCGGCCAAGCCACTGGCCGTGTCTCACCCAAAGGGCAAAAATCAAAGAGACCAAGAAAGGAAAGAAAATTTGGCAGAAGAAGACACTGGCAAGTGACACGGCCAAGCCAAAGAACCAAGAAAGGAAAAAATGAACTAGAAGCCAACACACTCAGGTGACACGCCCAAGCCAGTGGCCGTGTCACATGACACGGCCACAAGCTTGGCCGTGTCACCCTTGGAAACAAAGAAAGCAAGTTGATGAAGCTAGAAGCAGAAAGTGACACACCCACATGACACGGTCAGGAGCTTGGCCGTGTCGCCTAGAAGAAAACAAGGAAAGAAAGGGCAGAAGGTGACACAACCAACAAGCTTGGCCGTGTCACCTAGGCCAACTTTGAAATGTTCAAATTTTTCTGCAGACAAGTGGGGAACAAAGACTAGTTTTAGTCAAAAGTAGTATTAGACAAAAGAAAAGCTTGCCTAATTTGAGGAAAAGAAAGATTGAACAAAGGGAATGTGGGAGACAAAGTGAGTTGGAAGCATGACTTGAGCTTTGGAGGGAAATAAAAAGAGAAGACGAGGGAGTTTTTAGGGGATTCTAGAGCTTGAAACGTGAGAGTTGGATGAAGGGAGAAAGGAGCCAACAACTGAAGCAAAGAGGAGGGTTTTGAGCTGAGTTTGAAGAAGGAGATACATCTTGTACAAGCCCTAAACAAAGAATCAAGGATTGAAGTGAAGAAATACAAATTATTCGCCATGGATTGTTTGGTTTCTTTTACTCATTTATCTTACTCTGTTTTTCTGGTTTTGAACATGAACTAATTCCTTCTCTATCTAGATATTGATGAACCCTAGCTTATTTGTATGGATTGAATAATTATTTTTAGTTGAATCATTTGATTGAGTTGTTTTATTCTTATGATGCATAATGATTTATTTCCAATTGATAATAGCATGCTTATTGATTGGTTGCAATTTTCATATTATTGACTTGAGAAAGCTTGATATGAATTGATTACTCATAAGGGTTGAGGATTGATTGGGTGCTAGAGATAGACTTACAAGATCCTTTGGTTTATAGTTCCTTATTCTTAATGCATGATCTATTTAATTGTGTTTGAGAAGAGATTCCGGCACTCTACTTAGTGATTAGGGATTAATTCACTCGAGAGAGGTTTTAGTCTAATTTAAAGGAATGCCAACTCAACTCTATTGAATGATTTAACTGAATTGATTGTTCATAAATATCATTGAGACTAGGGGGATTCAATATATGGATAGTATTATTATTATCAATCCTTTTTGCACAACATTTAATTTCCCTTTACTTTCAGTTATTAAATTAGTTGTATTCAATTACAAAACATCATACAACTATTAATTTGCTAAACAACGGTTAAGGTTTGCACTAGTACTTGGCCTTGTCCCTAGTGGAATGATAACTAACTCACTACTTTATTACTTGGGCGACCCGTGCACTTGCGGTATTGCTATAGCGCGATGCGCGCACCAATAACAACAATAAGAAATGAATTAAAAGAGAGAATAGAAAAACCCCTTGTGAAGATGCCAAGAGTAGGATTACTAATCTTCCTCCTAGCTCCACTTGATGTATGATGAAGAACTCAAGCCCTCTTCAATGGTTGATTCCCCTTTGCATTATGGAATGGAGCTTTCTCAAGTCACCAAACCTTTGGATGGAGCTTTCTTAAGTCACCAACCCTTCAATTGATTGTGCCTTTGGAAGATGGAATGGAGCTTTCTCAAGTCACCAATCCCTTCAATGAAGCTTCTTCAACCATCAAGAGCTTGTTTAACCCAATTTATCCCAAAGAAACTCAAAGATCTTATCAATGGAAGAAGGAGAAGGTGGAGAGGATGGAAATGGAGATGAAGATGAAGGGACAAGGGAGAGTGTCACTCTCTCCCTCTCCTAAACCATGTAGCAAGATTTGGCTCCAAGAAGCCAAGACTTTTTCAATTTCCCTCTTCTTCTCTTTTTAATTCATTCAAAAACATAACTCATGCCTTCCAACTCACACCATTTCACTTTGTTCCCCACTTTTATTTGTTTAATATTTCTTTTGTCAAGCAAAAGGCTTTGTTCCCCACTTTGTCCCCCACTTCGTGTGAAAGAATTCAAATTTTTTTAGTGTGAGACAGCCAAGCCAAGAGTGGCTTGGCCGTGTCTCTTGTTTTCCTTTGGGACACGGCCAAGCCATCTAGCCATGTCCTTCACTGAGCTTTTTCTTTCTTTTCTTTTGGTCTGAAGGAGTGACACGGCCAAGCTTGTGGCCGTGTCACTGGCTTGGCTGTGTCATGTGGATGTATTTGCTTCTGCTTCTTTTCTTTCCTTCTTTGATTGCTCCAAGTCTTGTTGGCGTGAAATGGGACACGACCAAGTTTGCTGGCCTTGTCATGTGACATGACCAGTGGCTTGGCCGTGTCATTGAATGTGTTCACCTCTGTTTGCTTCTTTTCCTTCTCTTCTTTTGCTCAAGATGGGATACAGCCAAGCTTGCTGGCCGTGTCATGTGACACGGCCAGTGGCTTGGCCGTGTCACTGAGTGTGTCTCTTCCTGCTTCTTCATTTTTTGCTCTTTCTTCGTGGTTTCTTTGTTTTGCTCCTTGGATGGGACATGGCCAGAGGCTTGTCCATGTCTCATGGCCGTGTCATGCTCTGCCCTCTTCATTCTTTGAGGGACACGACCAAGCTTGATTTGGCTTGGCCATGTCTTGCTTGGTTCATGCTTTTCCTGCTCTGTTTTGATCTTCCAAGGGTGTTTTTGCACCTAAACCTAAAAACAACACTTTAAACACACTTACAACAAAAATCAATCAAAACACTAACTAAAAACATACAAAAATCACACTAAAAACTAGTACAAAAATGATCTAAACAAATACCCCACACTTAATTTCTTGCTTGTCCCCAAGCAAGGCTAAAATCAAAACACTAAACAAGATAAATTTTGTTAAGTTCAAGAGTTATAAAGATGCATCAAGACTTCCCTATCCCTAAATCTTCAATCAATATCGAATCAAACAAAATCGACACTCATGCAATTAAGTGGCTTTCCATGCATAACCAATGTTGTCACTCCCTCACCAACTCTTACAAGTGTTTGATCATGGTGGTGTTTACACTCATAACAATCAATGAAAGATTATTACCATAGGCTTGCTTATAAATCAAATCTCCACCACAAAATAACAATCAAGCATCAATCAAAAGGTCTTTATTGGGTTGCAATGGGGCTAAGGTAAAGGCATGGCATTTAGGAAATGTGAGCTTAATCATTAAGTTCAAGAGCACCTTAAGAATGAAGTACCCGATCATATACATAACCCATCAATCCCGAAACACCTTCCTTTCATCTACCCCTTGACGTTAAAGAGCTTTTCAAGGGAACTCACTTATTAAATCTTGTAATGATACATTCCAACCCTTTCAACAAGAATAACAATTTTTTTTATTATTATATATATATATTTTTTCTTTTTTTCTTTTTTTTTTATTTTGCTTTGCAATCTTAAACCTACTAATTTTAACCCCACACTTAATTCAACACAACACTCCATCATAAACGATCTTAAAATGCTCTTGACCTAATGAAAGGATAAGAGTTAAACAACAAGGTTCAAGCTAATGGTGTTGTGAAAAAGAAAGAAAAGGAAAAATAAAATAGGCTCAAAATTGGCTAACTATGGTTAAAGATAGGGTTGGTCTTTTTAAGCCAAAGTGGGTTCACCTAATTGCCTTAATCATCTTGATGCCTAATTGAAATTTTTATGTAATCTTAAAATGTATGTCAAAGCAAGTTCTAGCAAATCATCAATCAAAGATGTTCACCCACAATAATAATGATAAGTTGATGGCTCAATTCCTCACTAGGTTAATGGTAATGGAAGGGAAAACCAATAAAATTGACAATAAGCACCAATTCTACTTAATTCTCAAACTTCATGCTTCAAAAATTCAAAGGTCATCTATCAACAAGTTTATAACAATTGAACTATCTAAAATTCATTTATTCAAAGAAAAACATTAAAACATTAACTAAACTTAAACAAAAATAACTTAAAAGTAAAAACACAAAACAAAAGTAATAACACAAAACACATAATGCAATTAAAAGTAAAAACATAAAACACAAAATGCAATTAAAAATAAAAACACAAAACACAAAATGCACCCCATACTTAAAGATTCACATTGTCCTCAATGTGAGCATGCATACTACAGAGAGGGTTTAGATGAAACCTAATTTCCATCGTTCCCATATACGATGTGTAGGGCTCCTTCCACCCATAATGCAATTGGAGTCCATGACTGAGAGGATGAACAACATGTAACTTTGAAATGTACCCGATGTACGACAACCCCTAAATAGTATTAGTTAAAGAGAGCATGTCTCAAAGGGACATGTGAAGGTCGCCTCGAGGTGATCCTCCCGTGCTATAGGAACGTGGTAATAATCTTTGTCTTTGTGCAACATGGGCATATTAGCTTTCTGCTCTTCTTCACCAGCAAGAGTAGAGGAGATGATTTTTGGGAACTCTTTAAGTTCAACCAAGTTTGGTTGAATCACTTCTTCATCCATTTTAACAATGTCAAGTCCCCTCTCAACAACCTCAGCATCTAAAACTAGCTTACACTCCTCAAGTTCTAAATTGGGCATTCATGTTCTCCTTCTAAAGGCATACCCATCTTAAGCTTATTTCCACTTTCTCCTTAGGAGTGTATATCATAGATGTTAGAAAGTCGCTTACCTTTCTCCTCTTCTTTTAGCCCACTTGGGAATGGAATTGGTGGCAAAGGATTTGGAGGTTCATACAAATGTGTTGAAGTTGATGAGTCCAAATTCTCCTCCTCCTTTAATTGACTTGGTTTCTCCATGTTGGGCATCATCTCCTCACCATTGTCTTCTTGATTAGTCCCTACATCAAAGGAATCACAAAAATTGTTATATATCACCTGTTCACTCGTCAAAATTGTGATTACCTTGACTTTCTCCAATTGGCTAGGAAATTCCTCCTTTTGTTGTGCTTGGAGTTGATGTGCCAGTTGCCCAACTTGCATTTCCACCCTCTTCAATGATTCCTCCAAAGAATCAAACCTCTCATTGCTCCCTTCCTGATTTTGTGTGCTAATTTGAAGGTAAGCATTCAAATCATCTTCCACTGTGGATTTCTCGAATTGATCATGGTTTTGTGAGCTAATTTGAATGAAGGCATTCAAACTATCTTCCAAAGTGGGTTCCTTAAGTTTATCTTGATTTCGTACGCTAGTTTGAACGAAGGCATTCAAACTATCTTCAATTGTGGGTGTCTTAAGGTAATTTTGATTTGAATATTGCTCTTGAGAGTAAGAGTCTCTTTGGTAAGGTTGAAAAAAATTTGGAGGGGGAATGTGCTGCTGATTTTCCCAAGAAAATTTTGGTTGGCTTCCAGCTGGGATTATAAGGATTGGAATATGTGTCATTTCTATGCATTTGCTGGAAACCTTGGTAGTCATATTCTTCCTCTTGCTATTCTTGGTATCGTCCATAACCAAATGAACACGATTTTGCACTATGGCCTACATTGCCACATGTTGCACATATCTCTTGGCGTGGCATAGGTGCTCTTCCTCTTGCATTTAGCACCTTAAGTTGATTCGTCAATTATGCTAATTGCCATGCCATTTCAGAATCATCATTCCTATCATAAACTCCCCCGTGCCTTGAAAACTGCATCTTTACACAAGGCACTTAGAAACTTAAAGAAAACAAACAAATAATTAAATTGAAAGAAAATCACACAAAACAAATAAACAATTCAAAGAAAACAAACAAACAATTAAATAAAAAAAATATCAAACTATCACTACTTCGACAGCTTTCCCCTGCAGCGGCTCCAAAAACTTGTTGCGCTCGAATTAAGTACTACTACAAAGCATCACTTGCAAGTATACGAGGTAGCTGTAGCAAAGGTGATTGCCCCAAGGTCGTTTCCCCAAGAAGGCGTGGTTCGTAATAACTTGATTGACAAGTTTATTTAAATGCGAAAGTTTGTTGTTCGGGATGGTGCGAGAATAATTTAAACCTAAAATTATCATGCGTAGGGTTGATGTGTGAAGGTGTACAAGATCAAATCGATTCTTGGGAAGGTGCCTAGGGTCATAGGTCCATTCAATCAAAGCTCAATTCTCAATTATCCATTAATGTAACCTTGTGAATGAATTTGTTCCTTAAGGTTGATTAGTCAATTACCAATCCATTATTTCTCACATTCATGAATTAGCAATCACCAATTATTTCACATTATCAAATTAATGAAACCCTAGAACTTATATTTCTAATTCATTCTTAGGGTGGTTGATTATATAGTTTCGATATTGGATTTCACCTCTCGGTCCATCATCCAATATTCAAAGATCAATAGGTAGCTAATCTATCAACCTAGAATTTAATGCAATACAATCAACCAATCAACAAGGAACATCAATAAAAATATCAAATCAATACATTCAACCAAATATACTACAAACCCTAGGCATGGGTATTTAGCTCAACATCATCAATTTATAACATTCATTCAACTCAATATAAAATAAGTACAAATTGTCCATTGCAATATCAATTCTCTTAATATAACAACAACAATAAGAAATGAATTAAGAGAGAGAATAGAAAAACCCCTTATGAAGATGCCAAGAGTAGGATTACTAATCTTCCTCTTAGCTCCACTTGATGTATGATGAAGAACTCAAGCCCTCTTCAATGGTTGATTCCCCTTTGCAATATGGAATGGAGCTTTCTCAAGTCACCAAACCTTTGGATGGAGCTTTCTCAAGTCATCAACCCTTCAATTGATTGTGCCTTTGGAAGATGGAATGGAGCTTTCTCAAGTCACCAATCCCTTCAATGAAGCTTCTTCAACCTTCAAGAGCTTGTTTAACCCAATTTATCCCAAAGAACCTCAAAGATCTTATCAATGGAAGAAGGAGAAGGTAGAGAGGATGGAAATGGAGATGAAGATGAAGGGACAAGGGAGAGTGTCACTCTCTCCCTCTCCCAAACCGTGTAGCAGAATTTGGCTCCAAGAAGCCAAGACTTTTTCAATTTCCCTCTTCTTCTCTTTTTAATTCATTCAAAAAACACAACTCATGCCTTCCAACTCACACCATTTCACTTTGTTCCCCACTTTTTATTTGTTTAATATTTCTTTTGGCAAGCAAAAGGCATTGTTCCCCACTTTGTCCCCTGCTTCGTGTGAAAGAATTCAATTTTTTTTAGTGTGACACGGCCAAGCCAAGAGTGGCTTGGCCATGTCTCTTGTTTTCCTTTGGGACACGTCCAAGCCATCTGGCCGTGTCCTTCACTGAGCTTTTTCTTTCTTTCTTTTTCTTTCTTTTCTTTTGGTCTCAAGGAGTGACATGGCCAAGCTTGTGGCCATGTCATGTGACACGGCCACTGGCTTGGCCGTGTCATGTGGGTGTGTTTGCTTCTGCTTCTTTTCTTTCCTTCTTTGCTTGCTCCAAGTCTTGTTGGCATGAAATGGGACACGGCCAAGCTTGCTGGCCGTGTCATGTGACACAGCCAATGGCTTGGCCGTGTCACTGAGTGTGTTCACCTCTGTTTGCTTCTTTTCCTTCTCTTCTTTGGCTCAAGATGGGACACGGCCAAGCTTGCTGGCCGTGTCATGCTTGGCCATGTCACTGAGTGTGTCTCTTCCTGCTTCTTCATTTTTTACTCTTTCTTTGTGGTTTCTTTATTTTGCTCCTTGGATGGGACATGGCCAGAGGCTTGGCCGTGTCTCATGGCTGTGTCATGCTCTGCCCTCTTCATTCTTTGAGGGATATGGCCAAGCTTGATTTGACTTGTCCATGTCTTGCTTGGTTCATGCTTTTCCTGCTCTGTTTTGATCTTCCAAGGGTGTTTTTGCACCTAAACCTAAAAACAACACTTTAAACACACTTAAAACAAAAATCAATCAAAACATTAACTAAAAACATATAAAAATCACACTAGAAACTAGTACAAAAATGATCTAAACACAATATACATACACAAGCATTGGCCCAAACAAACTAATATATTATTCAAATTCTAGAGTTACTATTTTGGTCCATATTGACACCCAGTGTCTAGCCCCGAAAGCAAATCATATATCAGTGACGCCCAGTTTCTAGGCTCGAAGGCAAATAATGAGAATAACCTCATAGGCATACTGCTAAACACAGAACTCTAAAAATTGAATAACAAACTAGGCACACAAATAATACATATTTTCCATAGTCACTTTTTCTCATCACATTGCCTCTTTTTCTCATTTTTCTCATTCATATCAATGTCAACACATTATAGTTCATCATATCTCATTATTTCATCACAATGTATCCCATTTCACATTACCACTTAAACATCATTAATTTCCAAATTTTGAAAGTTTGCAACATATTTCATCATCTTTCTAGCCATAACCACAATGTGACTAGTAAATCACATTTTTAGTACATTTATCGCATTTTTCATAACTCTTGTGATCATGTCAACTATGATCACCATCACATGTCTCATAAATTATCACATTGCATATTCATTCGTTTAACATTCTTCTTCATCATTCTCAAGTCATTATACATAATTACATTTCAATTCATTTTATAATTTTATATTGATGTAATATTTATATATTTCTCTAAAGTCATGTAATATTCCAATGTCTCCATCATTTGAAAAGTTTATCATGCTATTAATATACAAACATGAATTCATAATAATGTCAATTTAAAGAATATTGTTTATTCTTTAAAGTGAACCAATGGTATCTTTTTTTTCACTCCCCTATTTATTTCCAATTAATTCTTATCCCTCTCATTCCTTTTTTACAATTTCTCATATTTTCCAAGCGGTCATAATTTTTCATGATCACTTTACATGTTTTGTTTATTATTCATGTATTCATTATTATTTCACTATCACATTACATAATTACGAGTTACACTCACATTATTCACACATATTTTGTCACACTTTTCATTATACACATCTTAGTCATACTACTACCTCTAGGTTTCTTTCATAATTTTTACATATTCTTTCTCTTTTCATATAAAATTGTTTATTTTTCTTAATTAATTAATTTTTTTATTTTCCAATGTCCACTGCATTATACATATAACTATTGAAAATGGCTATTCTACAATGGCTTTGTTAGCCGAATGATCTCAATTTTGATCCTTGACAACTCAAATTGAATGACTTATCTAATATGTGTTTAAAGAACCTTGTTGCAGGATTAGGTTGTTACAAATAAGTTGAACAGGGCACAATTAGCGGTCGTACAAACAATGGAGACGATTGCCCCACTAAATTGAATGATGAAACCATATCAAAGTATGGTTCGTGGTCAGAAACTCGACCACCGTCGCGATCGCACATCAACATGCGCGACCGTCCTACAAAAATGGACGACCGCAATAGGAGAAACCCAAATCATCCAAATTCCAGTAAGGTTCGCGGTGACAAGAAAGGTAAAGAATACGGTCTCGCTTACTGATATCGCGACCACCCTTCAGACTCCACCACCGCTCTGCCGATTCAAGAGAAAACTGCTCAAACTGACAGTAGTGTTCGTATCCTAAGGTGCGTCCAGAAGTTCAACGTGAGTCTTTCAACTCGACTGCGATATTCGTATTTAGGCAAAATTTTATTTTGCCCAGTTAAAGAATGCCACGTGTGATGACCGTTATAAACCCACTTAAGCATTCAAAAAGGACGACCACACCAACCTTATGCATGACTGTCCTAACAACCACAGCATGGGCAAGATTCCAGCAGCAGAGCACTTAAAATTTGACCGTTGAAGCAAATTTGAATGCAGCGACCATCCCTTATCAAAATGCGACCGCGTAGGACATTGCAGTGACCGTCCCAGTATCAAGGACGACCGCTAAATACTTCAAACAGTCTATTAACACAAGGTCTAAACTGCCAAGACTTATTTCTGACTATCTATAATGGCTAGTTAGACCACATTGGCTATAAATACATTATTATTCTGTAAAAATAAATAGAGGATTCAAAAAAATTGATAGCCAAGCAACATATTTCCTTAACTTCAATTTACATTTGAATTGTAATGAATGTTAGGTGTAAGCATTAAAAACACCATTGTAAAAGTTTGAGTGTGAGCTTTGAAACACTTCGGTTGTGAGAGTGAGCATGAGAAAAACTCTTGTAAAGGTTGTGAGAGTAAGCCTAGTAAAACTCTTATAAAGGTTGTGAGAGTAAGCCTAGTAAAACTCTTGTAAAGGTTTGAGTGTTAGCCATAGTAAAACACTTGTCAAGTTAGGTGTGAACGTTTGCAAAAAGAATGAAGCTTTTAATTACTTAAAAACGTTTGCAAAAAGAGTGTAAAATGAAAAAGGGTATGTAATCACATCTATTAGAAGTGATCATGGCAAAGAATTTAAGAATGAAAATTTTGAAAATTTTTGTAATGAACTTGGCATTTCACACAATTTTTTTGCTCCTAGAAGAACTCCACAACAAAATGGTGTGGTTGAAAGGAAAAATAGAACCTTGGTTGAAATGGCTAGAACAATGCTTAATGAATATGAATTACCATCTTATTTTTGGGTAGAAGCCATTAATACAGCTTGTTTCATTGCAAATCGTGTTTACAAAAGGCCTTTAATTAATAAAACTTCTTATGAGCTATGGAATGGAAGAACTCCTAGAATTGCATATTTTAGAGTATTTGGATGCAAATGCTTTATATTGAACACCAAGGAAAATCTTGAAAAATTTTCATCCAAATCGGATGAAGGCATATTCCTAGGATACTCATTATCTAGCAAAGCATATAGAGTATTTAACATAAAAACTCTAGTTGTTGAAGAATCAATGCATGTTGTATTTGATGAATCATTTAAACTTGATCTAAGGAAAGGTAGTACTTCCAATGACCTTGCAGGTACTCTTGAGCCTCAAGAAACTATTAATGCTCCAGGGATCAATCAGTATGAACTTAAAGAGAAGACTCAAGATCTACCTAAGGATTGGCAATACAAGAAAGATCATCCTAAGGAACTCATCATTAATGAAACATCTAAGGGAGTAACTACTAGATCTAAAATTAATCATATAGATGTTAATTTTACTTTTGTTTCTCAAATTGAGCCAAAGACCATTGAAGAGGCCTTAAACAATGAAAGTTGGATGATTGCAATGCAAGATGAACTTAATCAATTTGAAAGAAATAATGTATGGGAACTCACTCCTAGACCTAAAGATCATTCAATCATAGGATGCAAATGGGTCTATAGAAATAAGCTTGATAAAAATGGTCACATCGTTAGGAATAAAGCAAGATTGGTGGCCAAAGGCTATAATCAAGAAGAGGGCATTGGCTATGATGAAACATTTACTCCTGTAGCTAGATTAGAAGCTATTAGAATATTACTTGCTTTTGCATGTCACATGAACTTTAAACTCTTTCAAATGGATGTTAAAAGTGCATTTCTAAATGGATTTCTAAATGAAGAAGTTTATGTAGAACAATCTCCTGGTTTTGAAAACTACAATTTTCCAAATCATGTTTTCAAACTCACCAAAGCTTTATATGGATTGAAACAAGCACCAAGAGCATGGTATGATAGACTTAGTGCATATTTATTTGAAAATGATTTTTCAAAAGGAAAAGTGGACACAACTCTTTTTGTTAAAAAGGACAAACATAACATTTTAATTGTACAAATTTATGTGGATGACATAATATTTAGAGCTACTAATGAAACCTTGTGCAAAGAATTTGCTTGTTGTATGACTAGGGAATTTGAAATGAGCATGATGGGTGAACTCAAGTTCTTCCTTGGATTACAAATCAAGCAATGCAAAGAGAGAATCTTCATTAACCAATCCAAATATACAAAGGAACTCATCAAGAAATTTGGAATGGTTGGCTGCAAGACTAGCAAGACTCCTATGAGTACATCCTTGAAATTGGGTAAAGATGAAAATGGTAAAGCAGTAGATGAAAAGAAATATCGAGGTATTATCGGATCACTACTTTACTTAACCACTTTTAGACCTGATATAATGTATAGTGTATGTCTTTGTGCTAGATTTCAAACTTGTCCTAAAGAATCACACTTGAATGCTACTAAGAGAATTTTGAAATATTTAAACGGTACATTGCATTTAGGTCTTTGGTATCCTAGAAATACATCATTTCATATCTTAGGTTTTTCGGATGCGGATTATGCTGGTAGCATCTTGGATAGAAAAAGCACAACAGGAGCATGTCACTTTCTTGGCAATTGTCTAGTTTCTTGGCATAGTAAGAAACAAGCATCGATAGCCTTGTCTACGGCGGAAGCCGAATATGTTGCAGCATGTTTTTATTGCACGCAAGTATTATGGATGAAACAATAATTGCTTGACTATGGCAAAGTATTCAATAACATTTCCATTTAATGTGATAACACGAGTGCTATCAACTTGTCTAAAAATCCTATCCAACACTCTAGATCTAAACATATAGACATTAGACATCATTTTTTGAGAGATAATGTACAAAACCAGAATATTGTCTTAGAGTTCATAGATACACATAATCAACTTGCAGATATCTTTACAAAACCTTTGAATGAAGATAGGCTTAACTTCATTAAACTTAATTTAGGTATGATTGATGGAACTTTCATAAATGGATAAAAGATTGGCTATCAATAAAAATCTCTTAAACATCTCAAGTATAAATTTTGATCATTTTGCTTAAAACTGTAAAAATCCATCATTTTTCTTTGCATCTTTCATTTTTGAGCTATTCGCATTCGTTCCAATGCCTCTAGAGGTCACAATCTTGCCAGACAGATTCATCTAAATTGACATCTCTGCGAGCGGTCGGGAAACCCTGTCCGCGGTCGCAACAATTTGAAAAGTTTCAACCATTGCAGACATTCTCTACACTCACGAATGCACAACTTACTCTAATGGTCGCTAGAGTGTCTTTAGCGATTGCACCTATACAAATTGGCAACCGCACTCTGTACACTCTGCTCAAAATTTTATAACCGTTGGCTGTATGACAGGTCACGATTTTCCAAACTTCAACAGTCATAAAAGGCTACTTTCTTAATTTCTTCTATTTAAGACCATCACACATCAGTTACATGGATCTTTTACCTCTTATAACATACAAACTTCCCTCCAAATCTCCAAATCCTCTCAAGAATCATCTCCCTCTCAAACACTCTCTGTTTTCCAGTTTTCTTCTGCTCCTTTAACTCTAATGGCCCCCAAAAAGAAAATTACTTCTAGAGGGAAAGGGAAAGGAAAGAAACCTTTAGGAATCACCATAAGTGAACCTATAGATGCTCCTCCATCTCCTCCATAGTCTAGAAGAGGTGAGAAAATTCATAAATCTCACCACTAAACCCCTGAGGAAGATGTGAGATATGCCATGCTGAAAAGGAAGAAATTTGAAGGAACTAAGTCTCCATTTGGTGGGATGCTCTCTGCCCTCAACATTAAAGAAGAGATTGAGAGTCTACTTTATGTTCTTGGCTGGAGGAAATTCATTTTTCCTGAAGAGGTAGGCTACTCTAGCTTAAGTAAGGAATTTCTCAAGTCCTTTCCGATTGAAAAGAGTGCAAATTCTGCACTAGGGTGGTATGGGGTTAGATTTAAGTTATTTGACCAATACCTAGCCTTAACATTAGAGGACTTTGAAAATTTTGGGACTTTCCTGTTGATGGAATAACTTCCTACAATGATTTAGCCTTTTCTAATCAAACACTCTCTACCTTTTAGCAATAAATTTCTGTAGAGACCTCATTTGAAAAAGAGTCAAAAGCTAGACACATCAAATCCCTCACCCACTGGATGCTTCATAGGATCATAACCTACACCATACACCAAAGGGCTGATGGGAATGAGAAGGTAACAAAAAGAGATCTCATTTTCTTATATGCTTTCACCCACAATATCAAAATGAACACAACAAAATTCTTGATTGACACATTGTATCACCATGCTGTCAAAAGAACTGGAACTTTCTTCTTATCCTCCCAAATAACTCAAATAGCTTGGCACCTGAACTTGCTAAATGATCTTAACTTAGCTACCTTGAGAAACCCTTTCAATCTTGCCTCTAGTGCCATCACCATTGACTATCTAGAACATGCTGGCTGTGTAAGGAAGATAGAGGGTACATATGTGTACTATTTTGGCAAACGAGGAGTTGTTGACAGACGGAGAAAAAGACCAAGGTACACCATTGAGGAAGAAGGAGATTCCTTGGAAGTTGCTGTTGAACTACCTCCCAAAGCTTCCTCATCTAAACCTACCCAAACCAGCTCTCCCATAAAACTCATTTTAAAAGCTATCAAATCACTCTCCAGGAAACTCTCTCGGTTCAAGAAAAGTGTCTCCAAGAGATTCCATCACTTGAACAAAAGAATTGATCTTATATCTCACATGAATCATGATCTCTATGACATGCAAGGCAAGCTGAATTTGCCTCAATGCAATCTTGAGGATTGGGATATAAGCGATCATACAGAAAGTCTCCCTGAAGAAGAAGAATCCATCAGCACTAGCTCTACCAGAAATATCCCTCTTGATATGGGAAAAGCTCCTATAGAAGAAGAAGAGCTAGATGAGGATGAAGATTCTGATTAGTTTAATGTTTTCTTATGCTTTTATTTCTATTTTGATTTTGTTTCTCTTTTGTTTGTTTGTTATCTTTGTACTGCTCTCTTTCTAATAACACCATGTTTTACACCTAATGGTTATCATATTTAAATATTACCATATTTTGCTTCTATTATGCATTTTGCCTATGACAAAGGGGGAGAGAATATGTATTGTTTCAATTTATAACCAAAGGGAAAAGATTTAAAATGGGAATGTCCTTTTTACAAATGTGCCAAGTTATAGGCTCCATCATAAACATGATTCATGCATATGTTTAGGGGGAGCTTTGTAGAAATGTATTAACACTCAACACATGAGAAGCCAACTTAATTTACATTCCTTTCAATTTATATCATCATTCCATTTGATTGTCAAAGTCAAAATGTGGGAGATTGTTAGCCAAATGATCTCAATTTTGATCCTTGACATCTCAAATTGAATGACTTATCTAACATGTGTTTAAAGAACCTTGTTGCAGGATTAGGTTGTTACAAATAAGTTGAACACGACACAATTAGTGGTCGCACAAACAATGGAGACGACTGCCCCACTGAATTGAAGAATGAAACCATATCACAGTAGGGTTCGCGGTCAGAAACTCGACCACCGTAGTGACCGCACATCAACATGCATGACCATCTCACAAAAATGGATGACCACAACAGGAGAAACCCAAATCATACAAATTCCAGTAAGGTTCGCGGTGACAAGAATGGTGAAAAATATGGTCTTGCTTACTGATATCACGACCGCCCTTCAGACTTCGCGACCGCTCTGTTGATTCAAGAGAAAACTGCTCAAACTGAAAGTAGTGTTCGCGTCCTAAGGTGTATCCAGAAGTTTGACATGAGTCTTTCAACTCGATCTCGAACTGGCACCTAGAGTGACCGCGATATTCTTATTTAGGCAGAATTTTATTTTGCCTAATTAAAGAATGCCACATGTGATGACCGTTATAAATCCACTTAAGCATTTAAAAAGGGCGACCGTACCAACCTTATGCACGACTGTCTCGACAACCACAGCATGGGCAAGATTCTAGCAGAGCACTTAAAATTCGACTGTTGAAGCAAATTTGAATGCAGCGACCGTCCCTTATCAAAGGGCGACCACGTAGAACATTGCAGCGACTTTCCCAGTATCAAGGACGATCGCTAACTGCTTCAAATAGTCTATTAACACAAGGTCTAAACTGCCAAGACTTATTTCTCACTATCTACAGTGGCTAGTTAGACCACATTGGCTATAAATACATTATTATTCTGTAAAAATAAATAGAGGATTCAAAAAATTTGATAGCCAAGGAACATATTTCCTTAAGTTCAATTTACATTTGAATTGTAATGAATGTTAGGTGTAAGCATTAAAAACACCATTGTAAAAGTTTGACTGTGAGCTTGGAAACACTTAGGTTGTGAGAGTGAGCCTGAGAAAAACTCTTGTAAAGGTTGTGAGAGTAAGCCTAGTAAAACTCTTGTAAAGGTTTTAGTATTAGCCATAGTAAAACACTTGTCAAGTTAGGTGTGAACCTGTGAAAACACCAAAGTTGGAAGTGAGCTTGTAAAACTTCAAAGTTAGTGGAACCTTAACAAGTTGTTAAGGAAGTGGATGTAGGATTGGAGAAAATCTGAACCACTATAAATCTTATGTGTTCTTTCTTCTACTCACTACTCAACCACTTTTCTCTTCCGCATTTCTTGTTTGTTGAGTTTCTAATTTGCCATCATTTCTTCAAAAAACCAATTCACCTATCTCTTGGTTGCCATCTTGGGACAATAGGCTTAATTTACAAATCTTATGCATTTTATGTATAAACCTTAATTTTACATTTAGCAAATACCCAATATAACACTATCACATAATTGTGCCATATTGCATAAACTATGTGATTTCCTACATTGTCAAATACTTCACATAAACAACACCAAACCATACATAACATATTTTAATTAGATAAATATATGTACTAACCTTAATTTGTCAAATACCAAGCCAATTTCACTTTCCAATTTAAATTTTCACCAATGCCCTTCAATTCTTTAAATTTTGTTATTTTCCTTTGCTCAACCCTAATCCACATTACAAGTTCCAACATACCATTAGCAATTCATTTTAATAAACTTTAATCATTTCTACACTATTTAAATAAATTATACATAACATTTCACTAAAACACTATTTTTACCATTACTACCTTATTCAAACTTCAACATATCAATCTCATTTCAAACATTCAACTATATAATCATCAATTATACATCAAAATAACATTAAAACAATTACCTTCCACAATTATGGAAATCTCTTTCAAAAATCTAAATTTCACATAATGTCACTATTAACATTAACTTCACCCAAAACCTATTCATATCACATTTTCAACTTTAAAATCATCATATTTATATTACAACAATATTAAATCACTTCATTACAATACTTATGAACATCTATACTAAAACCCCAATGTACACATATTCATACCAAAACCATATTTCCATCAACTTTGTTCTTTCAAATAATCAACCATCAATTCATTATATACTCATCCTTTTAGCATTATTTCTATCTATTTTAACAATGTATCATCAATTTCTCTCTCTAGCAATTCCAAACATAAACTTAAAACTAAGAAATTAACGTTTTAAAGAAAGAAGACTTACTTGCTACTTTAATATTTCTTCAAAATCAACTTAAATATTCTTTAAATCCCTTGTAAATTTTGATATATAAGAAAAACTAATACTCTTTTTGCCCTCTCTACAAGGTCATACATTGAAGAAGAAGAAGAAGAAGAAGAAAATAGACCTTTATTTCCCTTCTTCCTATCCAAATTTATAATTAATTATATATTAACTATATTAAAATATAAATAAATACTTTGATATTTACTTTTCCACCTTTAATTTCCACCAATCAAGTTATTTCCTTCTTTAACTTTTCTTTCTTCTCTTATTATTATTATTATTATTATTATTATTATTATTATTATTATTATTATTATTATTATGATCATCATCATCATCATCATCACCTTTTCCAATATTATTTTATACTTTATATATATGTATTGCATATTTCATGTATATTTATATGTTTTATATATGTCATTTATATTTCAAACAATCAATATGCATATCTCTTCAATTTCTCTCTTCTTTTGACTTTCTTTTCCTTTTATTATTTTTATTTATTTATTTACTTATTTATCATCTTCCCACCACGAATTATTCATATATGTTTATATTTCATTTATATTAAAATTATATATTATGTATATGTATATGCATATGCATATGTATATGTCATATATATGTTACTTATATGTTACATATACTTTTATGTATATATTTGTATAATGTATTTATATTATGTATAAATGATGTATATTTAATATATATACCCATATATTTATATATGTCATGTTTACTCTACGTACATATCAAGTATACCATATATGCATACATCATATATATCAAGTATAATATATATACATATAACCAACATACATAATATAAATATACAATATGTATATACTATATGTACATTAAGTATACATTAGGTATATACAACACCTATACTTTCAAATACTTGTTTAATTTCTCTAAGATCACAGATATTATAATTCTCTCCCCCTTAATTATTTCGTCCTCTAAATTACTCGCTGTGGAAATCAAATTCCACTATAATCAAACAATAATCTTTACTTTTCTACATAATTAACAACCAAATTATTGTCACCATTTATCATCATTACAAACCGTATAATCTTTTATTCTCCTTCTTACAAATACTCTTAATTATTTTTACAATTACTATGGTAAAGATCAATAATCTATATTAACTCATCACTTACCTACATCCAATGTATAGATTATGTCTAGTTCTCCAAACATACTATTAAATTCCAAATCATATTATTTCATTTTGGAAACTTATCTTTTAATTATGTACATTAAGTTTGTAAATATGAAATTGATGTAAATTATTAAAGTTTTGTTTTAATTTTAGGATTTATGGATATGTATATATGTGTGTTTGAATATTTTGAAGAAATTAAGGGGGGGGGGGGAGGGGGGGGGGGGAGTTTGAGAGTATGAAATGGTTGAAAATATTTGGAAATGTGTTTTCTTGCAGGTTGTGACAAATGTTATTATTGTGAATGTCCAAAATACAAATAAAACTTTGGCAAATTTTTCCAAAGATTTTTATATAAAATAATTATTTTAGCACTAAATAATGTTATAGAATATTTCTCCTTACTTTTAAAAAACATTTAAAGTATTTTAAATATTTATTCTGAAATATGGAATTTTGAAAAGATGAATTTGTGGCATTCTTATATTCCATATGCATATTTTATACATGTTGGGTGTATATACTACACGTATATGGGGTATAAGAGTGTTATAAAGACGTATAAGGATTGGTAAAAAATGCTTCCTTTTTGTTTTATGGGGTTATAGAACAAGTGTGTGAACTTTGACCTAAATGATGCCTTTTTCTCTGGTATATGGAATGGAAGCAGTGTTGCCTATCGAGATTGAGATCAAGTCACTGAGGGTGGTCTTAGAAGCTAAGTTGCCTGAGATAGAATGGGTAGTAAGTAGATATATGCAGTTGGCCTTATTAGAAGAAAGAAGATTGAAAGCACTGTATCATCACCAGCTATATCAATGAAACAGAATGAGCCTACAATAGAAGGGTTAGAATCATAAGACTTAAAGCCGGAGACTTGGTGTTAAATCAGTGCAAGCCTAATATTCTTGATCTGAGAGGGAAGTTTAGATCAAGTTGACAAGGACCATATGTTATGAGACAAGTCATGTAGAAGGGTGTGGTCAAGTTGTCAAACATGTATGAGAATGAGTTTAGTGTACCAGTGAATTTTGACAGACTGATGAAGTTTTATGTTTGAAGAAAGGGGGGTTGCTAGGTTTTAAACATGAAAGGGCGGCATAGGAAAAAGTTAGAGCAGCCCACTAGTTTTGAAAATCTGAAAGGATGGGCTAGGCAATTGGCTTTATATTTTTGGTTATTCTCCAATTTAATGAAATAGAATTAATAATAAAATTATTCTATGTGCGCTATTTTGAATATCTGACCAACAGGGAAAAATAAATCATAAAATAGCAAAAAGTGATGACAAATTATAAAATAAAAGAAAACATTTTTTATTATTCATTCTAACATCATTTTATCTAAAGAACTAACAAATGCAGAATTAATGGTAGAAGGTAAGTATAAAGTACAGGCCATCTATGCATCAGTCGATCCAAGAAGGCTTCAATCAAGTGAGGCATGTCCAAGTTAGGAGTGAACTCAAAACCCCACTGCTCGGCTCTATACTGGCAGTCAAGTCGATAAGGGTCATAGTAAGTGCCTCGTGTTGCGCTCAAATTAAGTACTACTATAAGCATCACTTGTAAGTATATGAGGTAGTTGCAACAAAGGTGATCGCCCCAAGGTCATCTCTCAAGGAAGGTGTAGTTCGTAATAGCTTGATTTATAAGTAATTTAAAAATAACAGAGTTTGTTGTTTGGAATGGTGCAGGAATAATTTAAACCTAAGATTAATGAGTGTGATGGTTAATGTATGTGATAGTTGTACAAGATCAAATCGATTCTTGGGAAGGTGCCTAGGGTTATAGGTCCATTCAATCAAAGCTCAATTCTCAATTATCCATTAACATAACCTTGCAAATTAATTTTTTTTCTTAAGGTTAATTAGTCAATTACCAATCCATTAGTTCTCACATTCATGAATTAGCAAAAACCAATTATTTTACATTATCAAATTAACAAAACCCTAGAACTTATATTTCTAATTCATTCTTAGGGTAGTCGATTGCATAATTTGGATATCAAATTTCACCTCTCGGTCCTTCATTCAATATCTAGAGATCAATAGGTAGCTAATCTATCAACCTAGCGTACAATCCAATGCAATCAACCGACAACAAGGTACATCAATGGAAATATCAAATCAAAGCATTCAATCAAATATACTACAAACCCTAGGCATGGGTATTTAGCTCAACATCATCAATTTAAAACATTCATTCAACTCAATATAAATCAAATACAAATTGTTCATTGCAATATCAATTCTCTTAATACAACAAAAATAATATTGAAATGAATTAAAAGAGAGAATAGAAAAACCCCTTGTAGATGCCAAGAGTAGGATTATTAGTCTTCCTCCTAGCTCCACTTTGATGTATGGTGAAGAACTCAAGCCCTCTTCAATGGATGATTCTCCTTTGCAACTTGGAATGGAGCTTTCTCAAGTCACCAATCCTTCAATTTATTATGCCTTTGAGAGATTGAATGGAGCTTTCTCAAGTCACCAATCCTTCAATGAAACTTCTTCAACCTTTAAGAGCTTGTTAACTCACTTTATCCCAAAGAATCTCAAAGATCTTATCAATGGAAGATGGAGAGGATAGAAATGGAGGATGAAGATGAAGGGACAAGGAGAGTGTCACTCTCTCCTTTCCCCCAATCGTGTCTTCCCCCTATTTTCTTTGTTTTTCTCTTTTTCTCTTTTCTTTTCCGCCAAAAAACCCTAGGCCTTCTCCCCTTGACCTCCTCTTTCATGCAAAAGAATTTAAATGTATTAAGGGTGACATGGCCAAGCTTGCTTTGGCTTGGCCGTGTCTCTCATTTTTCTTTGGGACACGGCCAAGCTTGCTGGCTGTGTCCATCACTGCTTCTTTCTTTCTTTTCTTTCATCTCAAGGGGTGACACAGCCATGCTCCTGGCCATGTCATGTGATACGGCCAGTGGCTTGGCCGTGTCATGTGGTTGTGTCCTCTTCTGTTTCTTTTCTTTGGTCCTTGCTTGCTTTGAGCTTGGGATGGGACACGGCCAAGCTCCTGGCCGTGTCATGTGACACGGCCAGTGGCTTGGCCGTGTCACTTGAGTGTGTCAAGTTTTACTTCTTCATTTTTACTCTTTATTTGCTTTGGTTTCTTTGTTTTGCTCCTTGGATGAGACACGACCAGTGGCTAGGCCGTGTCTCCTGGCCGTATCAAGCTCTGCCTTGAATTTCTTGAGGGAACACGGCCAAGCTTGATTTGGCTTGGCCATGTCTTGCTTGATTCATGCTTTTCCTGCACTGTTTTGATCTTCCAAGGGAGTTTTTGCACTTAAACCTAAAACAAACACTTAAAACAAACTTAAAACAAAAATCAATCAAAACATTAACTAAGAACAAATAAAAATCACACTAAAAACTAGTACAAAAATGATCTAAACACCTCGACAGAGAGCAACATGAGGAACATACATCATATACATTTGAATGGTGATATGAGTAATTCTCCACCTAGGAACCTTCCAACTGATGTTAATTATAGCTCGTGAACAGATCTAGTCAACCCACTCGGCATATGAAGAAGTTGGATGAAGTAATTTCCTCGCAAAGTGGTATTGGGGTAGATATCTAGTGTATTCCATAGATGGGGTATCAAGAAGGCAGAAATATTTATGTAACCAGATCTGTAAAAAAGTATAATTAGTAATAAAAAATAAAGAAGCTCACTAGGTTGGAAAAGCACGAGGGGGGCCTAGGCAAAAATTAGGGCGGTCTACTAGTTTCAAAAATCCTTAAGGACAGTCTAGGAAAAAATTATGATCAAAATAAGAAATAAAAAAAATAAGAGAGCCCACTAGGTTGAAAACCTGCGAGGGCAGCTAGGCAAAAATTAGGGTAGCTCGCCAGTTTTGAAAACCCACAAAGGCGGGCTAGGCAAAACTTAGAGCAAAAAAAAAAATAACCTAAATCAAAAACCTAAAAGTGCAGCTTAGGTACTTACCTGAAGTAGTAAGGGACTTCTAGCCAACCTTCTTGAAGAACTAGTCTTGAATTGATCCAATCCAACTGGGGTTTCAAATAAGATCACGAGTATTGGTGAAAATGCTCCCTCCATTTGATGCACAATATCCAATACTCATGGATCAATGTCACCATTAGAAGAAACAAGTAGAAATTGACCAAGCAAACATAGATAGAACATGTGCCCTCATGCTTTTGTAGGAGCCAAATGGGATGCACAAAAATCAATTGAAGGGCCAAGCAAGATTTTCTCACCTTTAGTCAATTGAAGAACTTCAGGTTTTGAAAGGTGAAATAATATCTGCATTTTTTGATAAGTTTTTGAGGTCAACATGGGCAATGCCATTAGATGATTGCTTGGATATCCAAGGATGGCTTCAAATTCTTCGATCATGGGACACACTTCAATGTTGTTTATCTTAAAAGTACTAGATTCTACATCCCAAAAGGAAGCCATGGCATGTAAACATGATTAGTTCAACTTGGAATTTTGAATGCATTTTAAAACTTTAATTTGAGAGTAAGATATTTGTTCCCATTGTGTAGCTTTAATGGTCTTGAGTAAATTTTTGATTTTCTTTAAATTGGTCTCGATCATTATTAATAGTGTGAGTCAAAATTGCTTGACGAAAGCTGCATAAAACTTATCTGTATGGTCGCGGCTAAATTCATGGGAAGTAAATGTGGTGCTCAGAATGAGAAGGTTTGCTTGCTTGTATAGAATCAAGAATTGTTGCTGATTTAAATAAACAGTGGGTTGAAGACCAAATTGTACAAGGACAAAGGTATTCACATTGAATTAATTGTCGAGTTTGTTGTGGTTTTATAACCTTAAACCTAGTCCATGATGAATTCATTTTTTATGAATTTGTCATTGACACTATTTATTTGTGTTTGTTAAAAAAAGTCAAAAGAAAATCCAAATCTTGTTAAAAAATAAGAAGTTAAAAAAAGTTGAAAATTCAAGATTAAGGAAAAGTCAAATATTATTATTATATTAAGTGTCATTACATCTATATTAAATATAATACAAGTTAATCACTGAGGAGGGGGAGGTGGTCTGTAGTCAATTAAAGCACTAAGGAAACCATTACCTGATTTAGAAGGAGGCACATCATCTGCCCATAATTCCCTCAAGAAAGAAGCACCCGGATCTCTATTATCAAAAATAGTTATCGCCTGAGAGAGGAGGAAGTATGTCATGGTCATCAACCCGGGGCCCCCTTGATGTAGAAGCACCAAAATAACTAAAGCCTTGAAATTGAAAATCTAAGAAGTTCTACTCCGGCCAATGATACAATCCCTCAAAATGAGCAACATGCCAACGGCTGGCTGCTAGTTCTTCCTACAACTTTCTATTATGTTCCTCGGGCATTCGCTGTGAGCCAGACAAGGGAAAGGTAAGTCCATATATTTTCATGCATACATGCAACATAAATCAATGTAAAATATGATTGCAAACTAGGTAATTCAAATCAATGCCTTGAGGACTGATCAATATAAGCCAGCTTGTATGGAATGTGAGGCTGCATTAGAGCTACATAAGAAGAATCAGCTTCATCATTGCTAGAACCGCGTGACTGGCCAATCACCTATAGAAATTCATAAAAGTTAGATAAGTACAAAACAAAGCAATCCTAGAAAAATAAATACACATATCTAATCAAACTATACAGAGACAACCATGGTGTCATTAAACGAAGGGGAAGCAGACCCTCCTCTATCTTTTTCCTCATCATCCTCCTCATCACATTCCTCATCATCTTTATCTTCATCATCATCTTCTTCTTCTTCTTGTCCCTCCTCTTTTTTTTCCTCATCATCTTCTTCTTCATCTTGTTCTTGAATACACTCCATGCCAATAGGGGAAACTTGGAAATTCAGAAGTTGATCTCTAATAAATAGGGTGTAGACCCTTAATTTTGGTCCTAAACAAGTGTGGTCCAATTTTGGAAGTTTAAATCAAATTCAACCCAATTTTAAAAGGTTAAACCTAATTTGATCCTATTTTGAAGGCCCAAATCAAATTCAATTCAATTTTAAAAGCTAGAATTAAATCTAGTCTAACTTTAAAAGTCCGACCAAGCCCGATTTAACTTAAAAAGCCAAAACATGCCAATTCGCCATGGCCTTAGCTTATGGCGAATAGCGGGTCCGCCTTATGGGCTCACCATATATTTCCTTAATGAGTTAATATTTATTTGTGGATTGTATTATTTGTGAATAATCTTTATTTCCTTTTTAATTAAGCCCTATTTTTATAATTCTTTGAATGATGGTTATTTATATATTTATGGATTGTGTTTACTTTGTTATTTGGATTTTAAGATGTAAAAGGCATAATTTCACTTTTTTGGGTGCCTGTTTATTTAATCTATTTCTTTTTATCTTTTTTTATTTGGAAATTAATTTAAGGGACACATTTCCATCAAATGGTGGGTGTCCTATTTTATTTGCTTATATTTTGGACATTGGACATTGTAAGGGCATGTTTCCATCTTATATGGGTGCCCATTTTCTTGGTTTGTTTGGACTTGTTTGATTTTTATAATATGATTATTTTTTCCTTTGATTGCATATAATATGGATGATTTCATAATGATTAAGAGTTAAATAATATTTAGACTTGAAAAGGAGGCCAGTTCTAATGAACTGGGTGCTATGGGAGTGCTGATTCAATCTCACCTTCCCCATTCATACCCAATTTTTCGAACCTAGAGGAGGGTTAGGGATTCCATACGAATCCCTAACCCCTTTCTATCTTCCCTACCCATCCGAGTGGTGACTCTATTTTCTTTGGGTTTACGCTCATGTTCTCTAAGGCCCTGAGCCTAATAATACCAAAGTCGCAATAACCATTCCATCGGGAGTAGGGGCAAAAATCCTATCTCACATTGGGTCCATGATACACCTGGTGGAAGTAATAAGGAGCCAATATCAAATTCATTTTAGGCATGCCTCCATAAATTCTCTAGCATATAAGTAATATCTGGGGTGTATCTCAGAATATTCCCTAGAAGCCTCCACTGGTCGGGACCAAGGAACCAATTATGTACTCATTCATCGACAAACCAGCTGTAGACCCTTAATTTTGGCCCTAAGGTAGTTTGATCCCAATTAAAGAAGGCCTAGTCAAGATCAATCCATTCTTAATAGCTTAAAACCTAGTTTAAAGCTTTTAATTAGATTGGTCTAGTTTCATAAAGCCTAAAATAAGTCGATTTAACTTTTATAGCCCTTCAATGGTTAGATTCAGAGTTCGAATGGGTTTGGTTCAACATAATTGGACATGGGCCATGCAGGGATGAATTAGGCCTGCCCAATTCGATATGGACAACATACATATCAAATTGGATGCCTTCCAATTCGATATGGATGTTTCATATTGAATTGGATCCAATTCGATATGGAAAATCCATATCGAATTAAAAGCAATCTAATTTGATATGGTTGGTCCATATCAAATTAAACATGAATTACCTAGATATGGAGGGTTATGGCTTTAGGCTACTGGGAGTACTGGGTGTTGGTTTAATAAATTATGATTTATAAATTTTGTCTTTGAGGAATTAAGGTTTTGGCATTTAGAATTAGGGTTTTAAAGAATTTTGGATCGGGAAAAATGATTTAGGGTTTTGAAATCTTAAAGAAAAAGTATTATTGTTAGGTTTATTATTTTAGAAAGATTATGCTACTGTGTGATTAAAATTTATAATTTGGGATTGAAGTGAATAAGGTACAAGCCTATGAAAATAAGATTAAAACTTAAATATTTTAAAAGAAATAGATACTGTGATAATAAAATAAACAAAATTGACTAAGGTTTTAACAAAATAAATTAGGGTTTAATTTAAATTAGGGTTTGGAATTCTTATGGAAAATGATTAGGATTTTAAACATGCAATATGGTTTTTTAGGGTTTTAGATGGGAAATTAGAGTTTCTAGGGTTTTTTATCTTTAGAAATACAGATTAGGGTTTTATCAAAATATGATTATTATAAAAACACTAAGGCCACTTTAACATGGACTTTTGATAAATACTTATATGTAATATGGCTACTGGATGTTTAAAATATTATTTGAATGATCTAATGCTATGCTGATTTAATGGAACAAGCTACTCGTCATGCAAACAACAAAAAGAAACAACTATGCTTACTATATATTGGTATATAAATTAAAAGTTAAAAGAATGAACTTTAAATGAATTAAGTTAGAAAGACACAACTCCATTTGTTGGCTCCACCAAAAATGTTAGAACAAAATTCTAGATGAGCTTTGGCAAAGATAATGATTACACTGCCTTTGTATTTTTTGGTTGAATTCAGAACAAGACAGTGAGCTAAGCTACTGCCTTGTTGATTATTTTTTTCTGCTTGATTTTTTTTAGCTTCATTGCTCTCTGCTTGATATTTGAGTTTCCTTGCTAATTTTTTTTTTGTGTTGCTGGTTCTCAAAGTCCCAAAAAAATCTTCCTACTCTCTCCTGGCCGAAATCCAATTCCAATCCTTTTTCTCCTTTTTTTTCCCATCCCCCTTTTTAATGTATTAAATACTATTATTTATAGGAAAACAAAAGGACCTAATCCTATTTTAATAAGAAAATATCAACTGTTTAGGAAAAATAAAAAAACCATGTGAAATAAGGTTTTGTTGAAAAAAATCGACAGCGCGCGGGCTGCTAGGCCTGTGAGACTGCGTTGTTAAAAATTACTGCGAGGATCGAGCTTGGTAAAAGTTGATTATGTGCGGCAAATTGGGCAGTGCCCAATTCGCCGCAGATGCTTGCTGCGGCAAAATTGCCATGCTGTCGTGCGTCGCTCGTCGATCTGTCCGATTTTTTATTTTTTATTATTTTTTATTTTTATTAAAAATAACTATTAAATATTATAAGTAATTAAAATAATTGGAATACCACAAAAATTATTTTGGACATCAGATTGGACTGGGTCAAAAATTAAGGGTCTACAATTTGCCCCCTGCTTGAATGATCTGAGATGTTCAATAGAAGAGAGTGAAAAGCAATATGACTTTGAAGAGATTTTGGATGACGATGGATACTCAGATTTGGTTTGGGTACATGGACCTGAGACTGGGTTTGATTTGGGTACTCGATCTTAAACTAGATGTGGATGCTCGACTTGAAACTAGATTTGGATGCTCGATCCTAAACTGGATTTGGATGCTCGATCCTAAACTGGATTTGGATGCTCGGTCCTAAATTGAATTTGGGTACTCGATCCTAAACTAGATTTGAATGCTCGATCCTAAACTAGATTTAGATGCTTAATCCTAAACTTGATTTGGATACTTAATCCTAAACTGGATTTGGATACTCTATCCTAAACTAGATTTGTATACTCGATCCTAAACTGAATACTTAATCCTAAACTGGATTTGGATACTCGATCCTAAACTAGATTTGTATACTCGATCCTAAACTGAATTTGAATACTCGATTCTAAGATGGATTTGGATACTCGATCCTAAATTGAATTTGATCCTCGATCCTAAACTAGATTTGGATACTCGATCCTAAACTGAATTTGGATACTCAATCTGAAACTAGATTGGGATACTCGATCCTAAACTGGATTTGAATACTCATTCCGAAACTGGATTAGGATACTCGATCCCAAACTGGATTTGGATACTCGATCCTAAACTGGATTTGGATTTGGATTCTTGACCAGAAACTAAATTTTGGGTGCTCGACCTGAAATTGATTTTGGGTGCTCGATCAGAGATTGAATTTGATTGGGTTCTTGACCCAGTGGTGGTTCTGGACTTAAAAGTGATTTGTATTCTGGACCCGGTGGTGAGTTCTGTACTCAAAAGTGATTTGGGTTCTGGACCCGGTGGTGAGTTCTGGACTCAAAAAGTGATTTGGGTTCTGAACCAAAATATTTGAAAGCGAGTTTCAAAATATTTTGTATCCGCAAAAACTCAAAAATTAAAATGGAGAAACTTTGCCCCTTGTGTAGGCTCAAACCAATGATTTTTCTCATACAAGCTCTAATTGATGTTTGTATTTTGTTTGGTTCCTTTCATAAACATGCATCTCTTCTTTCTTTTGCAAAATGACTAGAGCTTCCTCAAGCAATGGACCCTCCATGCCCCCTGATTCAGTATCTTCTTTTGATTCTTTACTTCATAGGGTTTTTACTATTCACTTTGACAAAGAATAGACAATACAATACAAGAAAATTCGATGTGATATGCTCATGTATGCATGATATGCATGAATAATAATTACAATGGTTCTATTGACTCACAGACCGAGATAATCAACTGAAGTGTTCTCATTGACTCCTTGAAAACACCTGTTCAGATCTTTCATTAGAATGACAGAAGGCTCTGCGTTTATGGCTTTTATCTTCAAGATGTCGAGGGTATGAGTGGTGAGATCCAAGCAGCGGAGTCACGGATACATCCATTTCAAACTATGTTTTGGCATGTCAGTTGGTAGTTTTTTCATGACCTTGCCAATAATCATTTACTTTGCCCAATGTGTCCTTTGAGGTTTAATGGTTCGACAAACTTCTCTTAACTTGAAGGCTTCGTGTGACAAAAATATTTTTTATTTTTTTTATTTTTATTTTGAAATCAAATGTTGGCTTTGCCAAATCAATGTCAATGTACCTCAGGTCTTGATTTTCCAAATTAACATATATATATAACATGACAACCTTAGTTATCATACTAAACTCGGGAATCATTTCTATTTAAGCAAGAATTGTTGCACTTCAGATAGGCACATACACATTACTTGGTCAAAGATCTCATTTGAGTTTGAATATTGTCTACCTCATATACAAGCTTATCCAAACTATCTCCACTAATAGACTCTACCTACGAAGAGAGATCAACATGTCTTTGATAGGCTTGAAATGGGGTCTATAAGTGACATAGTTTAAATGAAATCCATTTTGAAATTGGAGCTGATGTGATACTATAGACAAGCCTTCACACTATAAACTTTTCTTGAAACTTTAGATAGTTGGGTGCATGAAAAGATAGAGCTTTGATTGTTCTCTCATCTTCTTAGCATTAATGTAGATCTTGATGGGGATAGTCTTTGCCCTTGTAAAAAGTTTGGTACCCATATTCATTTCTTTTCTTCTTTTCCCTTTTCTTTCTCTTCCTTTTTCTTACTCTTCCCTTTTCTTTTTCTTCATTTTGTTCTTCTTCTCTGTAGGATTGTTAAGTACAGGACTTTCAAAAACTAGATGGTCTTTTCCCTTTTCTCTGATTTTTGTTGGGTTGGACCAATTCAAGTCAAACTATCCTTACAAACCACATGGAAGCCTTTTGCTGTCTTAGGTAAAAGAGAACTCAGTTGGCTTTCTAAACCGCCTTTTTAGTTTTTATCTTTTTATCTTTTTTTCTTCTACTTCTTTTTTTTTTCTTTTGTCTCTCTTTTTTTTCTTTTTTTGTTTTCTTTTTTGTTTTCTTTTTTTGCTTCTTCTTTTCTTTTCTTTTTCTTTTTTTTTTGGTTCTAGCTCTAAAAGAGTTGTCTTATTTGTACCAACTTGGGTTTCTAATAATGGATGAGTGGAGTGGTATTAATCTGCTTTAGTCCTAACTTTATCAGTGATATTTGGTCTAATTCAGGTGAATTTCAACTACCCTTATGGTTTTGAGAACATCAACTATCCTCATGGTCTTGACTATTCATTCCTTTCTTTGATCTTCTTGCCTCTTCACCTTAGTGATCATAAGACTTGTCAAAAGTGTAACAACAACTCAAGGTAGGTTGTGAGGCTTATAAGTCAATGAAAAGAAAGTTAAAATTCTATGAAGGCTCAAAGGAACAACTAGGGATTGATATTTAATGGGGTAGGTACAAGTTGTTGCCTTATCAAACAATGCCTAGATCATTTCTCTCTTAAATAAGCAAAGTTCAATTTTGCCTCAAAAGTTTGTCAAAACATATTCTAAGACTAACTAGGTCTTAGACAAAGGTCATTATGTAGGAGCCCTCTCTAAGTAAGCATACACAACTCAATGCTATAGAACAATTCCCTCATCTAGTAAAGTCATTCAAATCATGATGCCTAGATACATTAATTTATGAACATCAAGCTAGATTCCTCATTGGTTGAGCACCAACATGAACAAAGACCAACAAAAATTTTGATGAAAGTAATTTATTCAAACAACTTTAAATTTGAAAAACATGATTGTTCCATAAAACACCAAATAAAGAAAATAAAACAAGAAAAAACAAGCCAAGGGAAGTTTGTTCAGTTAAGCTTCTTCTCCTTTCACATCTTTAATATTCTCATCTTGAAAGGAGGATAAGACAAGATCTTCTTCCAATCCTCCTCCATGAAAGCTACTGGTGGTGGCACTCTGTTGAACCTAGGTAGAGGATTACTTTTGGTATTGGGCTTATCCAGCTTGGGTAGCTTACCACTATTAATCAAATCTCAGATCTCGTGTCTTAGATGAGCACATTTATCCATCTCATGCCCTTGCATTTAATGAAATTGACAGAAGGCCTCGACATTAAAGTTTGGTGGTCGAGGATTATGTAAAAGTTGAGGAGCCAACGGTTGTAACAACCCCTTCTTCCGTAGCTTGTTTAAAACCCAAGATAGAGGTTTCTCCAATTTTGAGAACTATCTTTTATTTCTTTGACCAGTTGCATTAACATCAACTTCTTTTTGTGTGCTTTTATTACCCGACTAGTAGTTCCCTTTCTCATTCCTTCTTGCCGAAAAGCGATTTTTCTCCCTTTCCCACTCTTCAATTTTAGACCAACTTGGAGAAGATCTGAAATCTCGGATGAGTGTATGAGACATCTTTTCACAAAGACTAGGCAACACCCCTCTCACAATCATCCTAATTTGATCTGACTCATCAAGCCTCTTCTTGAGCAAAGCAGCCTTATTTCTCCATCTCTTTACATAATCAACAAAGTTCTCATTTGGTCTTTGCCTAATGGTCTCCACCTCCATCAAGGTAACTTCCAGCTCAACATTGTACCCATACTATTGAATGAAGGCTTTGTACAACATGTCCCAATCTTTTTGGGTACTTTCTTCCAAGGTATTAAACCAATTTTGCACAATAGGATCCAATGAGAGCATGAAATACCTTAGAGTTTGAGTTTCAATAGCTCTGGCAGATTGCATGGCAGTTATTTACTGCTTCACATGGAGATGAGGGTTTCCAGTACCATTGTACCTAGCAAAGGAAGGCATCTTGAACTTATAAGGGACCTCCTCATCTTGTTCAAATAGTTTGTCGATCTCGGACATTTCTTTGATTTTCAGTTTCTTTTCAAATTTCTTTTCTAAATCAGCAATCATCTTCTCAACATCAGACGTCTCAGTCTTTTCAACAGTTGTCTTTTTAACAACCTTTGGCTCCTTATTTTTATCTTGAGGATCTTGGAAGTATTGAGCCCAATCATCATCATCATCAACAACCACCTTGTCATCATCAAAAGCCACTTCACCAATTTTAGCCTTCCCCTTATCTTTCTTGGTGCTTGCGGATTGTTCCCAAACATTGTAGTCATTTGATTCTTCATGATCTCAACTAGGGCTCCCTTTAGTTCTTCCATTTTAGCATTGAGAGTGTCATCCAGCATTCTTTGAATTTGTTCAGGCTCCATTGCTTTTGGTGAAAAAGTAATTGAGTTGCTACTAGATTCTTCTCTTTCGGCATAGGTCGGAATGTCATAACCTTTTGAACTATAGTAATCCAAGGATGTAAGCCATACATGATTAATGATATGTGATGTGATGTATGTATGCATGTATTCATGTATGCACAGATAATAAACAAACAAGGATAAATAGGAAATTTCTTCCAACCTTATAACATCCACATACGGATGGCGAGTCTCTTTTCCTAGGCATATGGTTAACAAAACACCAACATGGGGTATCTTGTTTTTGAATATTTCCCTCGGACGTTTCAACCAATAGTTATATTTTCAAAAATGAAAATTAGTTCATGATAATTCCCATTAAGTAGGCTTTAATCCATCCAATCAACTAGAGTAGCTTTTATGCTATATTGGGTTAAAAATAAATTAAGAGGTTTCTTATAAATAGATTTCTCACTTGAAAATGTAACTAATGATTCATGCCAAAAATAAGCCCATGATTAATAATTCTTAGTATAAACTATGCTCACAATTGATTTTTGGTATTCCATAATTGACCTAAATAATTTGCAAGCTCCTCATAAGAAAAGGTTGGATGAAATGCAAAATTAGTTTTGTTTGAAAAACCCATTGTAAAAAAGATTTTTAGAGAAAATAGATTTTTGACTTTGTATTTGAGTCATGAGAAAAGAATTTCTGACTTGTTTTTTAGAAAAGTTTTATGTCCAAAGGCCATCTTGAAAAGTTTTGAAAATAACTTTGGCATTTTGGACTTCAAAGAAAAATTTATTTTGAGCTTACAATATACTTAGGTCATATTAGAAGAAGAACAAATTAATTAAGCAATGATTTAAGCCAAGATAAATTAACCATAGTCAAACAACAAGCATTTGGGGTAAAAACCTAAGGCAAGTAAATAAGCCAATTACATGAGCTTTAGTCTTTGGATTAAAAGGCTTAAGTTCCCATAGCAAGTATATAACAAAAGGTACAAGGCTATAAGTGGTTATGCCATGCTCGATCTCTATACCTTGAGTGAAAGCATGGTATCTCTTACATAACACAACACGGGTAACGCGGGCGTTCTAACTCACGTACACGATGCAATCTAAATGATGCAATGGATAATATCATGATAAGAAAGATAGAATAATATAAAGACCGAAGGAATCAACTTCTCTTATCCCCAGTGGAGTAGCCACTGTGAGCGGAGATTTTTGCTCCCACTCCCGATGGAATGGTTCTTGCGACTTCGGCACTGTTTAGGCTCGGGGCCTTAGAGAACACGGGCCTAAACCTGGAGAAATTGGAGTAGTCACTCGAATGGGCTAGGAAAAAGAAAGGGATGGATGACTCAATTCCTAAGGAATCCCTAACCCCCTAATGGGTTCGAAAAGTTGGGTTCATGTGGGAAAGGTGAGAAATGGCATAGCACCCCCACAATACCCGGTTTATTAGAACCGGCCTCCTTTTCAGGTCTTAATATTATAAAATTCTTAAATATAATGATATTATCCATACTAGATTCAACAATTAAAATAAAGCATCATTATATTAAAATTAAAATAATATCCAAACAAAGCAAATAAATGGATACCCATCTGAGGATGGAAACATGTCCTTACATTGTCCATGTCTAAAACTAAATAGGACATCCACCAAAAGGTGGAAACGTGTCCTTTACATTGGTCTAAAAAACTTTAAAATAAAATAAATTGTATGATGTTTAACTAATGAGGTACCCACAAAGTGAAAAGATACCTCTTACAATTTTAAAACTAAGACAAATAAAAGAATATTCAATCATCTAATTATAAATAAAAATCAAACCTTTCCTAAAATAAAATAAACCATTCATCATTAACATATAACAAATCACGTAATCAAATAAATAAATAAAATTAGAATTCAATCCATTAAATAAACAAGGTTAAGGTTTAAGATTTAGGATTTAAGAAATTAGGGTTATGGGATTTAAAGTTTGAGGAAATAAGGTTTTGGTTATGGCTTTAGACTACTGGGAGTACTGGGTGTTGGTTTAATAAATTATGATTTCTAAATTTTGGCTTTGAGGAATTAAGGTTTTGGCATTTAGAATTAGGGTTTTAAAGAATTTTGGATTAGGGAAAAATGATTTAGGGTTTTTGATTCTTAAAGAACTTGTATTATTGTTAGGTTTATTATTTTAGAAAGATTACGCTACTGTGTGATTAAAATTTATAATTTGGGACTGAAGTGAATAAGGTACAAGCCTATGAAAATAAGATTAAAACTTAAATATTTAAAAAGAAATAGCTACTGTGATAAAAAAATAAACAAAATTGATTAAGCTTTTAACAAAGTAAATTAGGGTTTAATTTAAATTAGGGTTTGGAATTCTTATGGAAAAGGATCAGGATTTTAAACATGAATATGGTTTTTTAGGGTTTTAGATGGAAAATTAGAGTTTCTAGGGTTTTTGATCTTTAGAAATATAGATTAGGGTTTTATCAAAATATGATTATTATAAAAACACTAAGACCACTTTAACATGGATTTTGATAAATACTTATATGTAATATGGCTACTGGACGTTTAAAACATTATTTGAATGATCTAATGCTATGCTGATTTAATGGAACAAGTTACTAGTCATGCAAACAACAAAAAGAACTACTATGCTTACCGTATATTGGTAAATAAATTAAAAGTTAAAAGAATGAACTTTAAATGAAGAAAATTTGATAGATGGAATAATAATAAGTTATCTCAATATAAATTTAAATGAATTAACTTAGAAAGACACACCTCCGTTTGTTGGCTCCACAAAAATTATTTGAACAAAAATCTAGATGACTTAGGTTCTCCGATCTAGACAAACTCACACCACATCTTTCTTTTTTTCTACTTCATTTCCTTAGTTTCCCTCAAATTCGACAATGAGACCTATCGACCATGACAAATAACCAGAGCTTGGATGACCTGCTTGCTTTGCTACACCTAACGAAGGAGAAAAATAAATTTAAAGAAATTTTCTTGGACTCTAAAGCACTCAATCTGTAAAACTTTCATATCTCCCTCTGCTTAGTGGGTAAACTGCTAACCTCCAAGGAATTTAACATCCCTGCTCTCCGAACCACAATGTTGAAAAGCTAGAGATTGCATAAGGGTTTTAGCTTTAGATAACTTGAAGATAATGTTTTCATCTTCTAGTTTTATACAGGCACAGATCGACAAAAAGTATTGGATACTGGCCTTTATGCTTTGACTAACAACTTCTTCTACTACATCCAATGAAACCAGACGATACAACATCAATAGTCTCTATTAAAAAATTGATGTTCTAGGTTAGGGCCTATGATGTACCTTTCTTATGGATTTCAAAAGGGATGGAAAAACAAATTGTGGATATGCTAGGCAAGCTGGTAGAGGTGGACGAAGGGGATTCAACTAGTTGGGCTAACTACCTCCTATTTCTAGTGTCCATTCCTATAAACAAAGCACTACGAAGGGAAGTCTTGCTAAAATTTGGTGACTCTGTACTTTGGATCAAATTGAAATATGAGAGGCTACCAATCTATTGCTTCAATTATGGCTTTCTAGGACATTCAGCAGCAAACTGTGATAAGGGAGGGAATAAAGATGACAATCAATATGGAGAGTGGCTTAAAGCCTCTCCAAAAAAAGGTTTCCAAATCAGAAATTCTGCTAAGAAAGAGAAAGAATCTAAGATGTTTGCGACCTTGAAACAGGACTCCAAGAAGAAACAATGTTGGACCTTTAGATACAGGATACTCACCCTCAAGCTGTAAGTCCCTTAAAGAGATGCTTTCCTTTCTAAACTCAAACAAGACAATAGGGTCAAGATATAATATAGTAGAGCCAAACTCCAAAGTGAATGGGTTCACTGATGAGATCCAGGTGTCAACCAATGGTGATGTGCTAAATCAGTCTCTAACTTAGGTTGATTTGCTATCTTATTCTCATGTTTCACTTAATAATATGTGCAATGGATCTACATTATTGAATTTTAGTTTAAGCTCTCATGTTTGGGATAAAGTTCTAGAATCTGAGGATGCTAATATTGGCATAAGGAAGAAGGTAACCTGGAAAAAACTTACCCGTGATAGATCTGCAAATAGGACCACTACGAATAGAGCCACTCTTGATTCCCTTAAAAGGACACATTCTAAGGACATGGATTTAGATGTGGATGAGCCTGTATGTCTCTATAAAAGGAAGAAGGGTCAGCTAGCTTATATTCCCCTCTTATCACATCATAGGCGATCAGTTGTCAGTCAGTCAGTCGCCTACACCAACAAGGCTTCTTAGCTATAACTGTTGCTGTTTGGGATGCCCTATGACAATTGTGAACTTAGGCCATCTCATTAAGGCCCAAACGCCTTACATTGTCTTCTTGATGGAAACCCAAGTGCCAGAAGACAAAATGAAAAATATTATGCAGAAACTTGGGTACAATAATGGTATTTCTTTCAAAAACCAATATGGAGGAGGAGGTTTTTCCTGCTTATGGGTTGATTGCTATACTCTAACACTTCAAAATTTCTCTTCTCACCATATGGACTTCATCAACGATAGCAAGAATTTGGCTGCTCAACTGGACTAGAATGAAAAAGTGACATCCTACTCTAAAGGTCTGCAAGAGTGGAGTCGAGTTACCTTTGGTAGTTTTGTTCAATAAAGAAAGGCTCTTATAGATCGGTTAAACAGATTAATGTCTAGCAGGAACCAAGAAGCATTGAGTGAATGTTAGAATATAAAATCAATAATTAATGAATTAAATTGTAGAGAAGAACTCATATGGAGTCAGCAGGTTAAAGCTCAATTGCTAAGTGAAGGGGACAAAAATACTCAAAACTTCCATGCTATTGCTTCTTCAAGACACAAAAACAACCAAATTAAATCCTTACTGGATGAGAATAATCAAGAGCCATAAGGTAATGAGTTACTCTCTCATATTCAACATTTGTATTCTAATCTTTTTGCTTTAAAAGTGGCAGATTCTATCAGCATTGATGACCTCCAATTTGTGAAGCAAAAAGTTACAAATGAGATGATTTTTTTTCTATGTCATTGTTTTATTGGTTTTTGTTATAGATTTGTGTCTTGTTTATTATGATAATTATTGTTTTATTTAGGTATTTTGTAAGTTTTTATCGGTTTGTTTAGTGTTTTCAGTAATTCTGTTAGTTTTAGTTTATTTCAGTGTTTATATCGTTTTTGATCTAGTTTTTAGTATGTGTTTATGTTTTGTTGGTTAATGTTTATTTACTTCTTATTTACAATTTGTTTGAGTTTTGTTTTAGGTTTAAAAAAAAGCCAAGGAACCAAGACTGAAGGAAAAATGGACAGTAGCTGACACAGGCAGAGGACACGGCCAAGTCACTGGCCGTGTCCCATATCAAGCTGAAAAGAAGCCACAAGACACGGTGATGGACACAGGCAAGGGACACGGCCAAGTCACTGGCCGTGTCCCTCTAAAAATGCTCAAACATGGCCAAGTCACCATCAACTTGGCCGTGTCTCGCCTAAATCCAAAGCAAAGAAGAGCAATTCTCACAGTAGGTGACACATGCAAGGGACATGGCCAAGTCACTGGCCGTGTCCCTCCAAAATGGTCCAACTTGGCCGTGTCACCATCAACTTGGCCATGTCTCTCCCTCAAATTCACCTCCAACACGGCCAAGTTCACTCTAACTTGGCCGTGTCACTTAAGGATCAATAAAGACGTGCGGAGGTTTCGTATAAATATAAAAGTTACGGTTTTTCTTAAGGGGGTGGGCGATTTTGAGCTGAGATTGAGCCGTCAAAGAGATTAGGGTTTTGATAACTTTGTTTTTCTTTGATTTTAATTACACTTTGGATTAAACTAGCTAGATTAGATTGTTCATGCCATTGATTCATCCTTCTTGCAAGATTTGAACAAGAGATTCTCCAGAAGCTTCAAGGAGTTTGTAACTTGATTTTGTTCTCGAACTTATTCTCTTTATTTTCATTGAAATTGTATTAATGGATATTATCGTGTCTAATTTGATTTCTTTGAACATTAATGAGATGAGTATGTTTGATAGCATCATGAACTAATTTGATCTAGTCTAGGGTTTGTATGGATCTGCTATGATTGTATGAATTGGTTATTCTCTTAGCTAATAATTTCTTTAGCCTTGATTGAATGAAATATTGTTAATATATAATTGATTGGCCACCAATTATGTGTTTTAGGTATTAGATGATGGATTGAGAGATGAAGTCTAATACTGGAACAATTCAATTAGGGACTTAGGTGAATTAGAGATATAACTTATTAAAAAGATTATTTCAATTATAACGAGATTAGTTGTAAGAGGTTTGAATGCGAGAGCTTATTTCCTTGACTCAATTAATTAAGTTGTTTGAGATTTAATCTTTGAAATTAAATTAGTTAAGAGGAATAACCGTTCATAGATATAAGTAGCAGAGAAGTGCAAACCCTAGACCTTTTTATCAAGTGAATCAAAACATCAGCTTAGTTTACTTTTATTTGTTTTTAAACTTCAATCAATCTTTTTCATTAGTTAACAATTTAAATTTTCTTCCTTATTTGTTATTCATAATCTGATAATCAATTAGCCACTTTAGCTTCCTTGTCAGATGACCTTGGGGCGATCACCTTTGCTACAGCTACCTCGTATACTTGCGAGTGACGCTTTGTGGTAGAGTTAATTTGAGCACAACAAGTTTTTGGCGCCGCTGCCGGGGAGGCTAATTTGCGTAATTGTTTATTAGAAAAAAATACTTTAGATTATTTTTCATTGTTTACTTTTTATTTTATTTTTCTTTTGCTTTTAATAATTCTTTTGTTCTAGAATTTTTTTTATGCATGGCAGGAGATCACTTGGAGGAGAGCTATACCCAGTCATTCCAGAAATTCAGAGAGTGAAAAGAAGCAGGGAAAAGTTTGAACTTTATACTGGATTTGATACTATAGAGGAGGACACTTCTGATTTTGAGTCAAAATCTGCACAATCTGTTAAAATGGCTGAAGAAAGGCAAAGAACGATGAGAGACTTTGCTAGACCTGTCATTGGAACTTCCACTTCTTGCATAAGATTGACAGATGCAGCAAGGAATTATGAGTTGAAGAATATTCACTACAATATGTTGCCATCATTTTATGGAGTTCCAAATGAAGATCCTTTGAATTTTATTCGGGATTTCTACTCCACCCTCAACACTTTTCCATTGGGAGGATTAACAGAGGATCAGTTGAGGATGAGGTGTTTCCCATATACTTTGAAGGATAGGGCAAAGAGCTGGCTTATGATGTTGCCCGAAAATTCACTGACAACTTGGGAGCAAGTTTATAACAAATTTATGGGCAAGTTCTATTCACATCAGAAGACAGCTGAATTGAGAGGGAAGATTGCTACATTCTCTCAATTTGAAGGAGAGCCATTTCATGAGGCTTGGGACAGATTTAAGATGCTATTGATCCAGTGTCCACATCATCATTACCCACTTCAACTTCTTAATCAATTTTTCTATGATGGTCTAACCCAGCAATTTCAGAACACTGTTGACAATGCAGCTGGGGGAGCCATGGGAGAAAAGACAGCTGATGAGACTTATGAGATCTTTGAGATTTTGGGAGCTAATTCTCAACAGAAAAGTGTAAGAGGAAGAAGTAAAGGGGTGAACCAATTGGAAGCTAATAGTGAGATGGTAAATCAGATAGCTAAGCTAACAAGGAAAGTGCAGATGCTGAACATGAAGAATAATATCTCTTCATCTAGTCAAGAAGTGTGTGAAATTTGTGGAACTTTAGGGCATGGAGCAAACATTTGCCCCTCTGCATATGAATCATATGGGAATGAAGCTGAGCAAGTCAATGTCATGGGGGGATTTCAACCAAGAGCTCGGAATGATCCTTATTCAAATTCATACAATCCTGGTTGGAGGAATCACCCAAATTTTTCTTGGGCGACAAATAATGCTCAATAGCCTTTCCATTTGCTCCAGAGACAGAACCAACAGCAGGGCCAATCCTCAAATCAAGGGCAGTCTAAGATAGAGAGCTTGGAGGAAAGTTTATAAGCTTTCATCAAAGTCAGTGTTCAAAATCAAGAGATGACTAATAAGAGGCTGGACTCATTAGAAGCATCCTTTAAAAAAGTGGAGACTCAAGTAGGACAACTTGCACAACAGATGCAGATTCAATAGAAGGGGAAATTCCCAAGTCAACCTGAGCAGGCACATTCAGTAATTGTTCTTAGGAGTGGTAAGGAAATTAACAATAATGTTGAAAATGATTTTGTGAATGCAGGTGACCAAGAGAAAAGGAGGAAGGAGAACCAGAGAACAAAGGTGATGGAGTTATATCAGTGGAGAAATCACCTTCAGCAGATTTACACAAGGCAAGCAATCCGTACCGACCTCCTATACCATTCCCTAGCAGGTTGAAAGATGATAAAAAAGATAAGCAATTTTCTAATATCTTCAACATGCTGTCTAAGGTAAGTATTAACTTACCCTTACTTGAAACAGTAAAGAATATGCCGGCTTATGCCAAGTTCTTCAAAGACCTGATCACAAAGAAAAAGAGGTATGAGCCAAACGAAAAGGTGATAATTTCCGAGGTAGCTAGTGCTGTTCTGCAGCATAAACTACCTCCCAAGCTAAAGGATCCTGGTAGCTTTATAATTCAAATTTCTGTGGGGAATGGAAAGGGGACTGAGGGCATGTGTGATTTAGGAGCTAGTGTGAATTTTATGCCTTATTCTGTTTATAAAGAATTAGGATTAGGGGAACTTAAACCGACAAAAATGGTGTTGCAATTAGCTGATAGGTCTTTTAGATTCCCGAAAGGGGTTATAGAAGATGTGTTAGTTAAGGTTGGAGGGTTAATAGTACCTGTGGATTTTATAGTTCTTGACATGGAAGGAAGTAACCCTACACCATCAGCACACACTATTTTGTTGGGCAGGCCTTTTATGGCGACTACCAACACTTTAATGGATGTTAAAAATGGTAAACTATCAATGACTGTCTTGGATCAAACTGTTGATTTTTCTATTTTTAACACTTCTCCCATTCCTACAACTGCTTTATATGAGGAATACTCTTTAATTAATTGTGTTGAAGCAGTTGTTTCAGATGCTCTCTTACAGACAAGTTCATCAGAGAAATTGGAGCTGAAACTGACCTTAGAAGAAGGGGCTAAACTAGTGAGGGAGACCCAAAGGTGCCTAAACCCAAAGGCATATGAGAGCTCGAGGAATTATAAGGATCACACTAAAGCACTTCATGACAAATTTATTGGGCAACAGACATTGAGTCCATGTAGGAAAGTTTTACTTTTTAATTATCGACTCTGTCTGTTTCCAGGTAAATTCAAGTCTCGATGGAGTGGTCCTTTCGAGGTAATTAAGGTATGTCCTTTTGGTGCTATTGAATTGCTTAACTCTAGAACCAATAAGACTTTTAAAGCAAATAGACATAGAGTTAAACCATATAAAGAAGGATTTCAAGAAGTGAGGATCATTGACAGCACTTTGATCCACGATTCTTAGTCTTGCATGATGTCCAGCTTTATGACATTAAAGAAGCGCTAAATGGGAGGCAACCCATCAGTTTGAATTTTTTTTTATAGTTATAATTTTATATTTTGCAATTTTGATTTTATGTTTAGTTTAAATAAATGGAAACCCTAAAGCTCTCTTGCATCTTGTTTTTGAACATTTGTGTTTGTGATAAAAAGGTAGAGTTTTGCCTCACCAGGGTATGATGGAAGACAGGTTGTACTTAACTCTTTCTCTTTATTATTCTTATTTTCCATTGAGGACAATGTAAATTCTAAAGTGTGGGGTAATCTTTTAGCTTTTCTTTAATTTTTGTTTTGGTTGCCTTGGTGTGTTTTATTGTGTGTTGTGCATGGCATAATTGTTGAAAATTTATTGATCTTTTCTGTGATTCTAGCATTGTAGTTGAGACTTTAGTATCAGCATAGAAATGAGCATTTGAATTCATTCAGGATCAATTTTCACATTCTGCAATTCATGACATATAAATCTTTGAGAACCCACATGTGTGAGTTTTGAGCCTTATAATTTGATATTATTGTCAATTGATTTTCTTTTCTTAAGTGTGTACCTTCATTATTTTGCATCTATAGAGTTTGCTTTTGCATACTAATTGAACTCACATTATGATTTAATCTCAAGTTTTAAAATGATGAAGGCAAATTAGGTTAGCCTTTAGCTTAAAAAGACCTCCCTTAATATTGATTTCCTTAGTGAGCCAAGTTGAGCCTTTGACTTTTTCTTGTTTGATCAACACAATTCTCAACTTAACATGTTCTTATTATCATCATACCTACATTAAGGAATGGAGTTTTATGATATGACAATAGGGTGGTTTGTTTTAAAGTGTGGGGTAAGCAAGTAAAAAAAAAAGAAAAATGGAATTGCTAATTGGGGGTTGAAATGCATACTTTGCACATTGTATTTGATTAAGAGTCATTATTCTTTTCCTCTACATTTTAAGCTAGATGTTCCATGCAATTCTTAATTTTGTATATATATATATTAAAAAAATGATAAAAGTAAAAAAAAAAGAGAGAGAAAATAAAAGAAAAGTTATATATATATATATACAAAATTCATATATGTTCTAGCATTGGTTATCAAAAGAGGAATGTTGAGTATGCCATTTGAAGGAGTTATGAGTTTCTTAGCAAGAGTAGTGTTTAATTTAGATACTCCATTTCTTGATGCTCCAGCTTAAATATCTTTTCTCACACCCTTACCTTAGCCCCACTACATCCAAATGAAAGACCTTCGGATTATTTCTTGAGAAAATCAGTGAGGGAGATTGGATAATTAAGCAAGTTTATGGTAGTATGCAGTCATGAGTGGTTTGAGTGATTAACCTTTGAAATCGAGTGAAACACTTACATGAGAGATGGGATTTGTATGTCTGGATTAATGAATGAGTTAAGAAAATCCTTGATTGAAGTAAATTGCAAATATTTATGGTTGAGTCTTAAAGTATTTCATCTTATATGCTGGAATTATAGTTAAGGTTGTTTGAGTTTTAAATTTATGCCATGTGAATTTGCTTGAGGACAAGCAAAGTTTTAAGTGTGGGGTAGTTGTTTTATTGGTTTTTGTAATAGATTTGTGTCTTGTTTATTATGATAATTATTGTTTTATTTAGGTATTTTGTTAGTTTTTATCGGTTTGTTTAGTGTTTTCAGTAATTCTGTTAGTTTTAGTTTATTTCAGTGTTTATATCGTTTTTGATCTAGTTTTTAGTATGTGTTTATGTTTTGTTGGTTAATGTTTATTTACTTCTTATTTACAATTTGTTTGAGTTTTGTTTTAGGTTTAAAAAAAAGCCAAGGAACCAAGATTGAAGGAAAAATGGGCAGTAGCTGACATAGGCAGAGGACACGGCCAAGTCACTGGCCGTGTCCCATATCAAGCTGAAAAGAAGCCATAAGACATAGTGATGGACACAGGCAAGGGACACGTCCAAGTCACTGGCTGTGTCCCTCCAAAAATGCTCAAACACGGCCAAGTCACCATCAACTTGGCCGTGTCTCACCTAAATCCAAAGCAAAGAAGAGCAATTCTCATAGTAGGTGACACATGCAAGGGACATGGCCAAGTCACTGGCCGTGTCCCTCCAAAATGGTCCAACTTGGCCGTGTCACCATCAACTTGGCCATGTCTCTCCCTCAAATTCACCTCCAACACGGCCAAGTTCACTCTAACTTGGTCGTGTCACTCAAGGATCAATAAAGACACGCTGAGGTTTCGTATAAATATAGAAGTTAGGGTTTTTCTTAAGGGGGTGGGCGATTTTGAGCTGAGATTGAGCCGTCAAAGAGATTAGGGTTTTGATAACTTTGTTTTTCTTTGATTTTAATTACACTTTGGATTAAACTATCTAGATTAGATTGTTCATGCCATTGATTCATCCTTCTTGCAAGATTTGAACAAGAGATTCTTCAGAAGCTTCAAGGAGTTTGTAACTTGATTTTGTTCTCGAACTTATTCTCTTTATTTTCATTGAAATTGTATTAATGGATATTATCATGTCTAATTTGATTTCTTTGAACATTAATGAGATGAGTATGTTTGATAGCATCATGAACTAATTTGATCTAGTCTAGGGTTTGTATGGATCTGCTATGATTGTATGAATTGGTTATTCTCTTAGCTAATAATTTCTTTAGCCTTGATTGAATGAAATATTGTTAATATATAATTGATTGGCCACCAATTATGTGTTTTAGGTATTAGATGATGGATTGAGAGATGAAGTCTAATACTGGAACAATTCAATTAGGGACTTAGGTGAATTAGAGATATAACATATTAAAAAGATTATTTCAATTATAACGAGATTAGTTGTAAGAGGTTTGAATGTGAGAGCTTATTACCTTGACTCAATTAATTAAGTTGTTTGAGATTTAATCTTTGAAATTAAATTAGTTAAGAGGAATAACCGTTCATACATATAAGTAGCAGAGAAGTGCAAACCCTAGACCTTTTTATCAAGTGAATCAAAACATCAGCTTAGTTTACTTTTATTTGCTTTTAAACTTCAATCAATCTTTTTCATTAGTTAACAATTTAAATTTTCTTCCTTATTTGTTATTCATAATCTGATAATCAATTAGCCACTTTAGCTTCCTTGTGAGACGACCTTGGAGCGATCACCTTTGCTACAGCTACCTCGTATACTTGCGAGTGACGCTTTGTGGTAGAGTTAATTTGAGAGCAACAGTCAACCATACAACGAAGAAGAGGTTGTGAAAGCAGTGAATATGATGCATCCAATGAAATCTCTAGGTCTAGATGGCTTGCCTCCTATCTTTTATTAAAAATTCTGAAGTGTTGTAGGGAGGGATGTAATCTCAATGGTGTTAAAAGTACTGCAAGGCAGAGATTTTTCAGTGAAGTTTAATCATACAATTATTTGCTTGATCCCAAAGGTTAAATCACCTAACCACAAAGGTTTTGGCTAATTGATTAAAGAGTATCTTTGATGACATCATGGATGAAACCCAAAGTGCTTTTGTTTTGGGATGGCTCATTACAGATAACATCCTTACTACATTTGAAGCTTTCCATTTTATGAAGAATAGAGGTGGCAAAAGTAAACAATTCATGTCTCTCAAACTTGGCATGGCAAAGGCTTACGACTGGGTTGAATGGTCATATAACAATAAAAAGAAAGGTGAAACTTTGTGCCTTTTCTTTTTTGTTTGCAAAAAAGTATTATTTTTAGAATTCAATAGACAAAAGAATTCTTTATTCTACACACGATAAAAGAAAAAGTAGTTCAATTTAATATTGATTAATTCAAAACATTAAAAAAAGAATGGATAGCTAGACATTTCTAAATGAAATAAAATAATAAAAAATTCGAAATTACAAAATATTACCATTATAATATTACCATTATATAATAAATTTAATTATATAAAAAATTTAAGTTAATTAATAATAATTTAATAATTTTAATAAGAATTTTTTTTAATAATAATTTTAAATAATTTTAAGTTAATTAATAATTTAAAATCTGTCGATATTTCTGATTAAATCTTCTTGTTCTTAGTTATTCTATAGGAATAAATCACTATTCCCTTCCTCCATAGAAAAGAAGCCATAACATAAGACATAGAAGAGACTTTTTAAATATCTTTCTTTGATTCAGATCAATTTCTATTGATATTTCTACCTATATAAGATTTATATATTATATAAGATTTATATATAATAAGATTGATATATCTATTAAATCATGGCTTCATGTACCAAATATTTTCATATCGTCGCATACAATATTTTTTTTCCGACAATGTAATTATTAATAATTCTATTATTTATTATTAATAATTCTATTATTTATTATTAATAATTCTATTATTAATAAGAAGAAAAAGATGCATTTTATTTATCCAAATCTTTTCTATGGAATTTTTTATAGAAGTTTTCTTTAAACTTGAGGGTGAAAAAAAAATGGATTTTCCCGCGGTAGGACCCACTCAATAAGGGATCATATGTTTTAGGTAAGTACTCTTTTTGAGTTTTATCATTACATAATCTAGTCCTTTTTTCGAGTATATGCAGAGTCAGATATTCTTTATCTAAAGCTTGGACTCTTTTAGAAATTCATTACTTAGGTTTTTCTTTTTTTGTTCATTTTTAGAATTCCAATCGTTATACAATTCATCAGAGGAGAGTTTTTCTGTTGTGAACAAAGACATTTTTTTTTGTATCATTTCCAAAAAAGTTGACAAACTGGATGGATATGTAAAAGATATTCTTTCTTTTCCATCACTTCGACATGTATAAAATAAATATTGTGACATTTTTATCTAAATTATCTAAAAAAAAAAAAGATCTATCATATTCGTCTATTGTGTATCAAATTTATGGTTTCATTGGTGCAAATTCAATCACTTCAATTTTCAATTTAAAACGAAACAAATTCCCCATTGGTAGCAAATGATTATCCATTAAGCGGGGGAAATCTTATTTAAATTAAAAGAAAAGGCCAAAAATTATGCCCCTACTCTTACAAGAACGGACTAACAGGGTCAACTAATTAGCTAATCCTCATAATTAAATATCGTTACTGTATAGATAGATCTAGATCTCCTTGTGAAAGACCTATTACTGGATGGATAATTCATAGGTAGAGCCAAAGAAAAGAGTGTGAACTGTACACGTTAACAATAGCATTGATTAAATAATTAAATGAAGGAGAGGGCTCCGGTGTATAGGGAAGACCTCACCGTTTAAGAAGTAACCATAGAAACGATGGAACCCACAATTTACTATTTATTTATCTATTTCTATTTCTTACTTTATTAGAATTAGAATTAGAATTCTATTCTTACTTTATTAGAATTCTATTATTTACTACTAAAATAATATTAAAATATTTATTAGAATATTTTAATTAGAATATTAAAATATTAATTAGAATATTAATATAATATTAAAATATTAATTAGAGTATTAATATAATATTAAAATATTAATTAGAATATTAATATAATATTAAAATATTAATTAGAATATTAATATAATATTCAAATAATATTCAAATATTATTTAGAATATTAATATAATATTAATTATATAAAATATATAAGTTAAAATATATAAAATTAAGTTAAAATATATAAAATAAAATATATAAAATAAAATAAAATATATAAAATAAAATATATAAAATAGAATAGTAATTATATAAAATTAAAATTAAAGTTAATGGAACTTATTCAGCAAAATTTTCTCCTTCTTGTGGCCTAAGGCAAGGAGATCCTCTTTCTCCTTACCTATTTCTCCTATGCTTCGAGGGGCTTATTGTATTGATTCACTAAGCTATTGCCTCCAAATCTCTTAGTGGTATTCACATATACAGGGGTGCCCCACTCATTCGCCACCTATTATTTGCAGATGATTGCTTATTCTTTCTCAAATTAGGACAACAAGAGGTTCATACTATCTCTTAAGTACCTAGGAAGTATGAGTCTCTCTAGGGACAAAAAGTTAACTTCTCCAAATAAAAAGTCCCTTTTGGTTCGAATGTTGGGGATGTAGATCAAGATGCTCTAGTCTCGGCCTTGGCATTAGGAAAGTTAACCATCATGAGATCTACCTTGGCTTACCAACAGTGGTGGGATGATCGAAAAGGCTTATCTTTCGTCACATAAAAGATAAAATGTGGACTAAACTCTAAAATTGGAAAGACAAATTTCATTCTTAGGTAGGCAAGGAACTTCTTAGCAAAATAGTCACACAAGCAATCACAACATACTTCATACAATGCTTCAGATTCCCTTCTTATTTATACCAAGAGATAAGGGCCATGATTAGTCACTATTGGTGGGGGCAGAAACAAAATGAGAGGAAATCCATCTATATAAATGGGATCACATATGCAAACCTAAAGAAGAAGGAGGGTTAGGCTTTAGAGATATTGAAAGTTTTAACAAGGCATTATGGGCTAAACAAGGTTGGAGACTGCTGGCAAATCTGGGTTCTTTAATTTCCTGCCGGCTTAATGCTCGATACTTCCCACATTCTTCCTTTTTAGTAGCCGAAGTAGGATCCTCACCAAGTTACACTTGGAGAAGCATTTTATAGGGATAAGAGGTACTCCATTCAGGGATTAAATGGTGAGTGGGCAATGGTAAATCCATCAGACTTTGGACAGACAATTGGATCCCACAACCATCAACTTTCACACTTATAACTTGGTGTCATAATCTCCTGGTTGATGCTATAATGGACTGCCTAATTGATGAAGATAACAGAACACAGAATTTGAGTTTGATTAATAGCACCTTCCTATCTATAGATGTGGAAAGGATTCTATCTATCCCTCTTAGTGAATTAAATAGGAAAGATGTAGTGGTCTGGCACTTTCATTCTACGGGCGACTATGTGGTCAAAAGTTAATACAAAATTGCTCTCCAGTAAATCCGAGTATCTAATGAGGCTTCCCCTTCATCTTCTATGGCATGTTTCTGGAAATCTCTCTGGAGACTCAAAATTCATACCCAAGTCATTAACTTTATTTGGTAAGGCTGCCTAGATATTCTCCCAACTAAATCCCTCCTTCACTGCTAGCTGGGTAATGTGTCAAAGGCCTGTATGTTTTATGGCAAAGAGGAGACTAGAATACATTTATTCTTGTACATTGGACCTACCTCAAGAATTTAGGAGTTGTTTTACCTCTCTAAGGTGTGTGGTTTTGATGGTTTTTCTTTTAAAAATTGGTTCCTGCATCTCCGGGAGTGTTCTTCTATCGATGAAATACAGCTATCATGCATAATCAGGTACTGCATTTGGTTCTTACGAAATGAACACACGAATTTCTCCATTATGATTATGAAAAATGTAGTTGACACTATAAGGTTGGAACTTCCTTCTTTTATTTCACCTTTTGGCCAAAATATTGAGTTTGATTTGTACTCGGCTTGGAAACCATGCCATTGATCCCCCTACTATTGACTTTGTGAAATTTAATACAAATGCGGGTGTTATTTCATCATCAGTAACTAGTTTGGGTGAGGTCTTTTGAAACCATAAGGGAACAATCCTAGCTTGCACTTCAAAAGCTATCCCAGCAACTTGGCCTCCTCCCATTACTGAAGCAAAGGCCATCGCTTTTGGTTCATAGCTAGCTATTGATCTAGGATTAAAAAATTAATTGCAGAATCAAATTGCAAGTTTGTTGTGGATGCATTGCAAAAGGGTTCCCTGTATCAAAATTAACTGCGTTTAGTCTTAGATGAATGTGATGCACTATATAACATTATTGGTTGTTGCTTATGGTGCTACATCTCACGTCAGTTTAGTTGAGTGGGATACACCCTTGCAAAACAAAGCTAGCCAAGTGTGAAAGAAAAAGTATGGATTGAAGAGTGTCCTCCTTCTATTGCTAGCTTAATTTCTTTAGATGCGCTTATTTGTAATGATCTTGATAGTAATGGTGTAACAATGGCAGGTCCTGAACCTTGCCCAATCTTGGCAAATCCCCATTATACTTGATGAACTTTGTTTCTTTCTCTTAATGAAATTTCTATTCATCTAAAAAAACTGCTAAAATATAGTCTTGGGTCGAGAACCCAAATCTAGTCTTGGGTCGAGAACCCAAAACCTAGTCTTGGATGGAGAACCCAAATCAAGTCTTAGGTCGAGTATCCAAACCAAATCCAATCTCGGGCTAGTTCCCAAATCAAATCCAGTCGAGGGTCAAGAACCCAAATCTAATCTCTGGTCAAGTACCTAAATCAAATCTAGTCTTAGGTCGAGAAAACCCAGTCTCAGGTCGAGTACCCAAATTCAATCTCGGGTCGAGTACCCAAACCAAATCCAGTCTCGGGTTGAGTACCCAAATCAAATCTAGTCTAGGGTAGAAAACCCAAATCTAGTCTTGGGTCAAGTACCTAAATCAAATCTAGTCTAGGGTCGAGAACCCAAATCTAGTCTAAGGTCGAGAATACAAATCTAATTTTGGGTCAAGTGCCCAAATCAAATCCAGTCTAGGGTTGAGAACTGAAACCCAGTCTTAGTTTCAAAACTTAAAATTTAGTCTCGGGTCGAGAACCCAAGTCCTAGCTCAGGTCAAGAATCTAGATCTAGTCTCTGGATGAGAACCTTAATTGAGTCTCAGACCTCATCCATGATCAGCTTAAAGTCATTTTTTGCTCTCTTCTAATAAAATCTCATATCGTTCAAGCAAGGGAAAAACTATAGACCTTTAATTTTTTTCCCTAAGCTAGTCCAATCTGAATTAAAGAAGTCCTAGTCAAGATCAGTCAATTATTAATAGCTTAAACCTAGTTTAAAGCTTTTAATTAGATTGGTCAAGTTTCATAAGGCCTAAAATAAGCTGGTTCAACTTTTAAAGCCCTAAAATAGTCTGATCCAGAGTTTTAATGGATTTGGTTCAGCATAATTGGACATGGGCCATGCAGGGACAAATTAGTCCTACCCAATTCGATATGGAATGGATGGCTCCATATCAAATTGGATGACTTCTAATTCGATATGGATGTTTCGTATTGAATTGGAATGCATCCAGTTTGATATGGACACCAGTCATATCATATTAGATCTAATTCAATATGGATGGTGTCCATGTTGAATTAAATAGTAATTCGATATGGATGGGTTCCATAGTGAAATAAATTGATTTTAATTCGATATGGTTCCTATTTTGTTTCTTAATCTAAGCTGCTTAAATTAGAAATTCGGATTGAGCTAGGATGACGCTCAATTATTGCTTTTAACCTAATCTATTCCTATAAATAGGGAGCTTGAAAAATAATTATCGGGCAGCTACAATTATCAAAAAGTAACAACAACCAAAGAAAAGAAAAGCACACATAATACTAACCATCATCAATGATCAATAGCAAGTAATCAATAAACAATAAGAAGGCAGTGGACATTGCCTTCATCCTGCTTAGCCAAAACTCTGGATTAGTGCAGGCAAAAAGTTTGAATCAACGTAAAATATTAGTGGAGACAATGACAGAGGTTTGAGTTCTTTATTTAACTTGCTTTAAATTTACAATAGCTATTTAGTTTATTAACATTCTTTTTAATATCATAGTAATGTTAATTTTCAAGCATAAATGGGTAGCAGAATGATTTTAGCTCATAAGTTATAAATTACCATTATTCTGCACAACAACTTATTAGGACATTCAGTGGCAATTTACAAACGCTTATCTTGTGCAATCATACAGTGGCAATCTTAAACTAAAACTCTAATTTCCAAAAAAAATAGTACTTATATTTCCAAAATCATAAAAAACCCTAATTCCTATCTAAAACCCAAGCTTTATTTACAAAACCCTAGTTTTCATGTAAGACCTTAAGGTTTTATTTAAAAACCTAAAAAAACCTTAATTCCTATCCAAAACCCTAGCTTTATTGACAAAAACCTTCATTTAAAAACCCTAACTTAATCCTAAAACCCTAGTTTTCATTATCAAAGACCTAAGACCTTAATTTAATCCCAAAACCCTAATTCATATATTAAAACTATAGCTTTTCATATCTATTGTTCAATGCAATATTAAAACCTAGATTTGATCATTCAGTTTGTTAATGTATGCTTGTGATGGATAATTTATTTGTATTTTATTTATGGTGAGTAGTTGAATGTTTTAATCATTTTATTTTGATTTCAAGAATGTAATAGGTATGTTTCCACTTGTGGGTACCTCATTTATTAAAGTTCAATGTAATTTTATTTATTTTAAGTTTTAGGATTAATGTAAAGGGCATATTTCCACCAAATGGTCTGTGTTCTATTTTTGTTAGTTTTGGACATTGGACACTGTTATAAGGGCATGTTTTCATCTTGTATGGGTGCCCATGTTTTTGCGTGAACCTTCTTTGATTTTAATACAATGAATGTTTATTTTAAATTGTATGAAGTATGGATGATATTTCAATAAGTTAAGAATTTAATAATATTTAGACATGAAAAAAGAGGTTGATTCTAATGAACCGAGCGATATGGGGTGCTAGGTCATTCTCATCTTCTCCATACATACCCAACTTTTTGAACCCATTAGGAGGTTGAGGATTCCTTAGGAATCGAGTCATTCAACTCTTTCTTTTTACTAGCCCATCAGGGTGGTAACTCTATTTTCTCTAAATTTAGGCTCATGTTCTCTAAGGCCCTGAGCCTAATAGTGTCGAAGTCGTAAGAACCATTCCATATGGGAGTGCGGGCAAAAATCTCCACTCACACCAGCCATTGGAAACTGGCCCGACCATGATCAATAGGAATTTTGCAAAGGCATTGCATCATTAATAATAAGGGACCAGTTAGTTCTCTCATCATCGGTCCACCAAATGAAATCCACCTACAAAATATCAAAAAGTGGTACATTGTCTTTCTCTTAAATTTTAATACTAATTTCATCTTTTACCTTTTCCCAAGTTAGATGGCTCAAATGATGGCATTGTGAATACACATGGTGGCTATCAGGCACATCCCTATGGCCAGATAACCAAAAGTTTAACTTCAAATATCTGACCTACCATCCAGAGAGTTTGGGCACCCTTTCGAGGTTGTGCTTGTATGCTTAGACCTGCAGAAATAATGAAAGGTCAAGCTTATACATACACATTATTTAAATCATTAGTGGTGAGATTTAATACCTCAACAATGACCATGAAACCAGTAAAGGATCTCTTTTTCCTGTAAAGTTTATCAAGGCCATGATAAAGGTAGGCAAGACCAGCCCTCCCCAGTTATAAGATGGTACAAGAGCAAAGTGTCCAAGCGCAGCACTGATAGGTGGATGGCAGACTTCGCAACACTGTAAGGACATGTTTCATCTTCGAATGGGTGTCCATTTATTTGTTTTGTTTGGACATTGTTGTGTTTTTAATAAAGTATTTACTTATTCTTATAATCGCATGTAGTATGGATAATATTGTTATATTTAAGAATTTTATAATATTAAGACCTGAAAAGAGGTCGGTTCCAATGAACCGGGTATTGTGGGGGTGCTGGGCCGTTTCTCACCTTCTCCACATGTACCCAACTTTCTGAACCCATTAGGGGCTTGGAGATTCCTTAGGAATTGAGTCATCCACCTCTTTCTTTTTCCCGGCCTGTTTGGGTGGTGACTTCATTTACTTTAGGCTTAGGCCCATATTCTCTAAGGCCCCGAGCCTAAACAGTGCCAAAGTCGCATGAACCATTCCACTAGGAGTGGGGGCAAAAATTTTCGCTCACAGTGGCGACTCCACTTGGATAAGAGAAGCTGATTCTGTTGGTCTTTATATTATTTTGTTCTTTCTTATCATGATATTATCCTTTGCATCAATTAGATTGCATCGTTTGCGTGAGTTATGACGCCCGTCTTACCCGTTTTGTGTTATATAAGGGATTCCATACTTTCACTCAAGGTATGGAGATCGAGCATAGCATAACCACTCATAGACTTGTACCATTTGGTATATACTTGCTATGGGAACCTAAGCCTTTTAACCCAAAGACTAAAGCTCATGTAATTGGTCTAGTTACTTTCCTTAGTTTTTTACCCCAAATGCATGCTGTTTGACTATGGTTAATTTATCTTGGTTTAAATCATGGCTTATTTGGTTTGTTCTTTTTCTAATATGGCATAATTACATTGTGAGCTCAAATAATTTTTTCCTCTAAATCCAAAGCTATTTTCAAAACTTTTCAAGATGGTCTTTGGACTTAAAACTTTTCTAAAAAAAATCAAAAATTCGTTTCTCATGACCCAAATACAAAGACCAAAATCTGTTTTTTCTAAAATCTTTTTACAATGGGCTTAGAAACAAAATTATTTTCATAACCTTTTGAAAGAGCTTACGAATATTTAGGTCAATTATAAAAATACCAAAAATCAATTATGAGCCTAGTTTATACTAAGAATTATTAATCATGGGCTTGTTTTTGGCATGATTCACTAGTTACTTTTTCAAGTGAGAAATCTATTTATAATAAACCTCTTAATTTAGTTTTAATCCAATATGGCATAAAAGCTACTTTAGTTGGTTGAATGGATTAAAACCTAATTAATGGAAATTATCATGAACTGATTTTCATTTTTGAAAATATAACTATTGGTTGAAACATCTAAAGGAATTATTTGAAAACAAGATACCCCATGTTGGTATTTTGTTAACCATATTACCTAGGAAAAGAGACTCGCCATTCGTGTGTGGAAGTTATAAGGTTGGAAGGGACGTTTTGCTTATCTTGTCTATTATTTGTGCATACATGCATACATGTAAACATACATTTGCATCGCATATCATTAATCCTTTCTGGCTCACAGCCGTGGATTACAACAATTCAAGAGCATACAATGACACCACCTACAACATTGATTTTGATTCAAGTGATTCATTGGAAGGATGGATATAAACCAGCTAAGAGACATAGTCGATGAAGTTGTCAAAGCTAGGATGGCCAAGCTACGAGATCAATTGGTTGAAATTATGAAGACCAGTTGATTGAAATTCTAGAGATCATCAACAATGCTAATGAGGCATCTCCCATTGACATAAGAAAGAAGGGAAAGGCAGCATCAACGGGAACATGCTCACTAATAGAGATCAAATAAAAAATGAGGTATCAATCCCTATTCTATGAGACCAGCCGAACCATGTGCTATCTAAGTGGAGCAATAACGGCAGCTATCACCCTAGTGGGCAAAGTCAAAGGGAAAGAGAGAAGAACCATTTTTTTGCAAAACAAAATTATCAGCCTAGCAATCAAAATACATAAAAGGAAGCTGATGTTAATGCCACCGGTCAAGGAGGAATGAGGCAATTTTTGAAATTGGCGAAGCCTCTATTTTGGATTCTCAATAAGGTACAAAAGAAAGGATTGTTACAACCCTTGATTCCTCATCCTTTGCCTAATCCTCTTCCACCTCACATTGATATTAAGGCATTTTGTCAATTCCATCAAAGGCTTGGACATGAAATGGACAACTGTATGAAGTTGAGGCATGAGATCTAGAATTTAATTGATAGTGGAAAGCTGCCTAAGCCTGATAAGCCCAACACTAAGAATAATCCTCTGCCTAAATTTGGAAGGGCGCCACCGCTTACAACCTTCATGAAGAGTTTTATCTTGTCATCTTATGATGATATGGATAGAGAAGCTGCTAAAGATGATGTGCTTGGACTAACTTTGGAAAATGAAGCAATGATCCTTGATAATGAGAAAAATCCTTGCCCTTAATATGTCTAACTCAATGAACTTCCCTTAGTTTGGAGTTTTGCTCTATTTATTTTACTTTCTTTGATATTTAATTGGAATAATTATGTTCTTTTTTAATTAAGATTGTTTGAATAAATTATTTTCATCAAATTTTTCATGGTTTTTGTTTATTTTAGTGCTCAACCAATGAGGAATCTAGCTTGATAATTCATAAATTAATATATTTATGCATCATGACTTGAATGACTTTACAAGGTGAGGAAATTTTTCTATAGCATTGAGTTGTGTATGCTTACTTAGAGAGAGCTCCTGCATAATGACCTTTGTCTATGTCCTAGTCAGTCTTAGAACATGCTTTGACAACTTTCGAGGCGAAATTAAACTCTGCATATTTAAGGAAGAGATGATCTAGGCATTATTTGGTTAGCCAACAATTAGTATCCACCCAATTAAATATCAATCTCTAGTTGTCCCTTTGAGCCTTCATAAGATTTCAACTTTCTCTTTATTGACTTATAAGCCCAATGACCCACCCTAAGCTGTTGTTATATTTTTGACAAGTCTTATGATCACTAAGGCAAAAAGGCAAGAAGATCAAAGAATGGAATGTATAGCCAAAATTGTAAGGATAGTTAATATTCTTAAGACCATAAGGGTAGTTGAAGTTCATATAATATCTCCAATCTATCAAGATAACATTAGAGTAACAAATGTTTTATCCATGTTAAAGAAGATTTATGTCACTCCAATTATTAGAAACCCATGTTGGTAAAACAAGACAACTCTTTTAGAGCTAGAACAAAAAAAAAAAGAAGAAAGGAAAAGAAGAAAGAAAGAAAATAAAATAAAATAAAACCCAAAATGGTTCAGAAAGCCAACAAAGTTCTCTTTTACCTAAAGCAGTAAAATACTTCCATAAGGACAGTTTGACTTAAATTGGTCTAACCCAACCAAAGATTCAATTAAAATTAGAGAAAAAGGATAAAGGTCATGCAGTTCTTGAAAGTCTTATACTTGAAAATTCTACAGGGAAGAAGGACAAAATGATAAAATGCTCATAGAAAAGAAAGAGAAAGAGAAAGAGAGAGAAAGAAAAGGGAAAAGAAGAAAAGAAATGAATTTGGTTACCAAACTTTTTGCAAGGGCAAAGACTGTCCTAATCCAGATCCAGATTCATGTCAAAAAGAAAGAAGAATGTTCAAAGCTCTATCTTTTCATGCTCCCAACTACCTAGAAGTTCAAACAAGAAATTTATAGTGTGAGGATTTTCCCATAGTGTCACAATGGTTCCAACTTACAAATGACCTTCATTTAACCCGTGTCCCTTATAGACCCCATTTCAAACCTATCAAAGACCTGTTGTGTAACACCCCTTCCCGACCTATGAATAAGCCGAGGAGGAAAGCTACATCGAGATACGAGCTATGGTTATGTCAGCTTACTTAATGTTCCTTATAAAAATTTTCCAAAAATTTTGACGGAGTCTCCCTTAAAATTCTAGGTCCCAAGTGTCGACAAAACTGATTTTTCTTATTTTTGAAAAATATTTTGTTTCACAATTCCACTCGAGCACACTCCCAATAATCCACCCTTATAACCTCAACTACAATCCTGCAAGAAGAATTCACACTTCTATATTCACAACCCAACTCAATTTAAAACCATACAGTTATTATACATTACTAGATTTACATGCTACATCAAGTTATCTCTTTGTATTGTTCAAATAAGTACATGCCATTTTCTAATACCAAAATACAAAATGAAGAGCACCACCTAAGTTTGTTGATGACCGACAGATCGCAGGACTCCTCTGCTCGCCACTGGCTCCTCGCTAATAGCCTATGAGTTTAGAAGAAACTAAACTCGCTAAGCATTGCTTAGCGGGTACTTTAAATAATTACAGAAAATAAATAATAAAAGCATAATGCACTTTTAAAAGCAATGAATCGTATTGAAAAATAATATCACAATAAAAACAATCCATACATGTCATATATTCAGTTATTATCATTTTATCAGTTCGCTCCACAAGGTAATTTGGTAGACTAACGTATGGTAAGGAACTAACTGAAGCAACTGTATATATATTTTGTGGCTGTGGCCCTAAAAAATTGCGGACCAAGCCCTGTGAAATCTGTGGCCAAAGCCCTCGGACCGGAGTCCTATATAACTCGGGCAATTGCCCTATATAACTCGGACCGAAGTCCTATATAGCTCGGGTCGTCACCTTATATAACTCGGATCAAAGTCCTATATTAAAGCAGCACTGCATATAGTATGATATATCATACCCTTACCCTACTCAGTACTATCCCAGATACCCAGTGGAGCCAAAATTTTCATGTCGTTTCTTAATCGAATATGTATTATACAATTATCGACTTATGTTTCTTATATTATTTCAACGTGAAATATCATATTTTGTCATTTTAATAACATATTATGTTCATTTATATTCATAAGGAATCAATTGGATTACTTTTGAAAAAATGACCAAATGAATATTAGCAAAATGACCATATGAATAGTAAATTTTGGTTTTGGACTCAACTTGATCCTTATTTTGAAAAATTGTATAAAATAATCTACTTGACTAAAAACTCTAAATTTTTTTACAGAATTTATCTCTAATCTTAAAATCATTCTTTAAAATTTCAGATCAAACTGGACACAAAATCTCGGTCAAGTAGTTCACCCAACCAGACTGCTCCAGTTGCCCTACATCCTGGCAGCAGTTCTGAATTTTGTGAATTGCGTAAATTAAATTCAATCAATGTGGTTCCAAATTATTTTTCTAAAATACTAGACTCACTAAAAAACAACATATCCAAAATTCAATTGAAGATTATTTTTCTAAATTGTATTAAAAATCTGGAAACATGGCTGTCTCCGTCAAGGTACCTCCTATAGCAGGTCTAACAGAAATAATTTTTCCATAATCATAACCATTCCGAATTCAACTCAAAATATTTTTCAGTCATTCTAGACGCATTGAGGCACAACATATCAAAAATACACTTCAAGAACATGTTTCTATATTTAATTAAAAATCATACAAGTCACAGCATTTCACTAATTCTAAAACAGAAAAATTTCAAGAAAATGAACAAACAATTAGTTAAAGTACCAAACCTTGCTTTTCCTTGCTCTTCTTGTCTATTTCACTTCCTTTCCTCTCTAATCTCTTTGATTTCCTATGAATTTAACATGTCACATATGTAAGAACAAACCCTAGATATGAACATGATGCTACCTTATGATTTTCTAACAATCCTTTACTTATTCTTACTAATAATCACCATTATTTCTTTCATCAAATCCTTCAAATAATTATTTCTTGAATTTTCTCCAAATCTAGCTACATGAACCCTAATTTCAATCTCTTAAATTAAACATTAATCCATGAAACTAAAACTAGAGATAGGTTTCTCTTACCTTATAATCTTGTTTGTTACCAAAATCTTCAACCAAAAGCCTTAAACTTTTGAAAAATCACCTCCTTCTTCCTTCTCTTATGGTTTGGACGAGTTCACCATGTAAGAGAGGGCTTTTATTTTCTTTCCTTAGCTTATTTTGATCCAAATGGAAGCCATAAGTGGTGAAAATATGTTGGTATAGATGTTGACTTCCAATTGGTACACCTTATAGCCAAAATGGCCACTTTTAATTGGTCCACTTGCCTTCTTCTTTTATCTATTTATTTGGCAAGCCATTAGGCTTCCTTTTATTCATATTTTGACCCCCTCAACTTTCTTGTGCTGTAATTTTATAGTCTCGGGTGTGAGAATACCAAAATACCCTCCAGCGATTAATCGATTGTAACTTTTAAACCGTGCGTTTTCGAAAAAAATTGAAATCCACGATTATGACCCGATTAATCCTGAGAACACATTTGTGGAATCCGTTAGGGTCACTATTAAGAACCGACACAACTTTTTGAAAAATTTCTCTTAGGTCCTTGGCCTTTCAAAAAATTACCTTTAGGTCCCGTCGACTTCACGGGCCTCCTTTGCACCCGATTTTGTTTTTTTGACTATCTCGAGCCTCTATTTGACCACTTATTTATGTCCTTCTTGCCTAATACTCAATTATCTAAACTTTGGGATGTGACAATTCTACCTCCCTTAATTTAAGTTTCGCCCCGAAACTTATTTATTCATGCATGATTCTTACGTGTAATTACACATCATCAATATAACTAATAATCGTCACATATACACACATATGTACTCAAGACACTGATTTTAAACCTACGTACCTTCATTTCCTTCTTCTGCTTTATTCTCTTCTACCCTCATGTAATATATCCTGGCTGGCGCTCTCGATTCAGGGCGATCTACTGTCTCCGATCTTGTTCCTATTTGATTACTATCATTTTCTCTGCCTCTTCCTCTTTCTCGATGTTTACCGCTGCTACTTGCTACTTGTGTTCTTTCAGGAACTTTTGAAATCTCTGCCACATTTCTAGGACAATCCTTCTTAAGGTGATAAGTGGCACCACAAAGTATACAAGCTCCAGTAACTAACCAACATTCTCCCCTATGCTTTCGTTCACAATGCTCACACGAGGGGTATGGTGTATATTCAGTCCTTCCATAACCTTTACTTGATCCTCTGCTTATTCCTCCCGTGCTGGCTACTAAGGTAGCTTGAAAATTAGGTCCTTTAGATGGTCTTAAATTCTGCTTTACACTCATAAAGGATCCTTCACCCTTAGCTCTCTTGCTAGCAGACTGATGATTACCTGGGGCACTCTGTAACACCCTTATACCCTGTACACGCACACTACATAACACCACAATGTAGTATACGTACACTGAATATAGAGATGCTACGGTTTTCTCTATCACTTAAATCATTTTAAAACATAAGACATTCTTTCTCATGATACAATATAGAAAATATAGTAATTGACTTGTAGTATAAACAAAATAGATATGAACTTTTATTTAATACGCAGCGGAACTTATAAAATATTTACATATGAGAATACTTTCAAATCCATATTTACAATTATACATATTTTTACATTACAATCAATACTTTACAAAATACAAAGAAATTTTACATGATTGGCAGTTCTTCTTTGATCTTTAAGTCCAAATAAACTCTTCAATGCCTAGATTCACTTGGTCTCAAGGAACTCTCGGGTTCAACCCTGTCACCTGCACTATCAATCACTATCGCGCTAAGCCAACGGCTTAGTAATACAAACTATACTAGCAATATGTTTTAATGCAATGCAATGCCACACATTTTAATATTAACAACAATGTTATAGGTGGAAAACTAATATCACACCTCTATATTTCATAAACCATATCACATTTCGAAGACTTCCCATAGATCTCATTATTCAATCATTTAACCATTAATGAATCACATTTAAACAAAGACAAGCATGGGCCCAAAAGACATTAATATGCCATTCAATTTTCAGAGTTAATGCCTTAGTTCAATGATCACATTCATCAATATCAATATCCCAACTAGGCTTCAAGGATTAGGTTCAACCAAGCTTCAAGGGGAACAAAGAATGCTAAGTATCAGCTCAACTTGGCTTCAAGAACAAAACCCAACCTAGCTTCAAGGGTTGTAACATCTCAATTAGGCTTCAAGGACTAGACCCAACCAAGCTTCAAGGGGAGTAAAACATGTTAAACTTCAACCCAACTTGGCTTCAAGGATCAAGCCCAACCTAACTTCAAGAGATTGTTACCATTAGGCATGCCACCAACAACAAAACTCTGAAAATGGAATAACACATTAGACACACAATTCATTCATTATTTCATTATCAATTAGGCAAACATGCCTCATTAAAGTTATCATAGCCAATCACAATGGCTTTACATTCCATCACATCTCAATCCACATTACAGCAATCCATCTTTCAAATACACAATCATTTGCATCATTGATATCATTCACATAATTCATATATATATATATCATCAATGATATAAGCATAACAAGGCACATTATTCAAATGAATTAACAATGCAATAATGCAAGGTTATACTTACCTCAATAGCAATTCACACAACTCTAAACACTCCCTTTCCCAAGATTCTTTACTTCTTAAATCAATGACAAATCACCTTCTTCAAGACCTAATCCAAAAATAATAACATACACTTACTTAAGGATACACATAAGATAATCAATTCAAGAGTTAACTAGGGTAAACTCTAAACATGACACGCTCAACCACATGGGCGTGTCCCTGACCGTGCCTTAACTCCACAACACAAAAGCTTTTACACGCTCGGAACCACGGGCGTGTCACTGGACGTGTAATACATTCTGCCTCTCAGAAACATCGACACGTCCAACAACGTGAGGGTGCTCATGGCCGTGTCAATTCTCCAATCTTACAGTAGCTATGACACGCTCAATAACACGGGCGTGTTACTGGTCGTGTCAATCCTACTGCCACCAACACAATTGACACGCCTAAGAATCTGAACATGCTCCTGGGCGTGTCAGGCCAAAAACCCAGATTCCGGCCAAAACAACACCACAACCAACAACTCACTCCTATCCATCCACATCCACTTCAAACAAACTTCACTACACACACCCAAAAACCATCTCAAACTTGCAACAACACCAAAACAAGCCAAAACACACATCAAACACAAATCACAAACATCATCAAAAACTCTAAACACAACCACAACTCAATCTATACCAACCAACTTACTCTTTTCTTCAATCCAACCCCAAAATCCAAAACCACTTAAACCAAATACTCTTAAACACAACACAATCTAACCAAACACATATCCATCACAACTTCAACTCACAAACCCAAAGAAATCAAAGAATTAAGTGGAAAAGACTTACCAAAGATGAAGAACTCTTAAACCTCCAACTTGATCTCTTGAAAACTTTCTTCAATCTTGAACTTGGAAGAGCAAATCTCTCTCTTGCTCTCTTGCTTCTTGATGGCCGGACAACAACAGAAAAGAAAAGAGAAGGAAAGGAAAGATAGGGAACCACGAAGGAAGAAGAAAAGAAAACAAACCAAATAAGCAAAGTCAAATCCTCTTTTCCTTAAAATCCTCTCATCCAAGCATTTAAACAAACCAAATAACAATTACTATACTCCACTCATTCATGTCCAATCATACTTTAAAATTTACATCATATACAAAAGACATAAAAACCTATTTTCTTAATACAACTATACACATTAAATTTCAATAATGATTCATAATCTTAGCCAATTCTAGATCCATTGATCTATCTGTCACAATATATCCATATTCAAATCTTATTCAACTCCAACCAACAATTAATGTATTTGACTCATCATAAAATTTCACCATATTCATATATGTATATATATAACTTAATTCCATTAGGGCAAACTTATTTTCAATTCCTGAACTCTTCCGATTCATTTTCAGCCAATTCATCATGATAACAAATCACTTCCAATTATCTTTTAATATACACATAGTTTACTCTTTATTATCTTAGTATAATTTCCACCAATTTTCATAAAAATGTTATATCATACTTAATATCTATAATTCATTCACTCAAACTTTGAGTTCATTCCCTTAAACCTCAAGTTACATACCATAAACATATTCAGTATAACTTTCATTCATATAATATAATTTCTCCCTTTTAATATCTCTTCACATTTCCTATCATTGGTATATATATATATTGTTTACCTTTTTGTCATATTATCCATAACTCAACACATTTCCAAATTTTTTTTTTCTCTCTTTACCTTCACAGCTATAACCAAATTCTTAACATAAAAAAATAATAATAATAAGGTACAACTTTAACCATCATAACTTTTAACTATACTTCTCAAACAAAATTGTCAACCTCACCAAATCCGTATTACAATCATTATATCTAAGATCCAAATCCATGGATAACAAATTAACCGATCCAAAATACTGAACAAAACACATGACTTTAAGAGATTAATATTCAAACCTAGAACTTTCAAATCAATACTGTTTTTTTATAATTCTATTCTCAATCTTTACAAATACAAAGCTAAGGTGTATTTTAAAAATTATATAGTCCTTCTTTACATTTTTAGTATAACAGAAGTTAACACATTCCAACTTCGTTTCAACCAATTTGTACTCGCTTATATGATCCTTATCAACTTAACTCATGCTTCAACAATATTACTATATACATATTCAATCATATACAGTTCTTATACAATTTCTATTCATCACTTCATTTCTAATCCATTTACAATCTCTTATAATATATAATTACATAGAACTTTTCATATGTGAATACTTTGAAACTCTAAATATAATATAATCATCAAGTTCAATACTCATTATAACAATTTCCACTGTCCAATATTACTCAAGTTCTTTCCATTCTCACTTCCATTACATAATCCATCTAGCTTTACACAGTTCAAGACCTAATCTCTCTTAGGTCCACTAATACATATAACATTGTTTTTCCATATCACTAATTCTATAATTATACCACATATATCTTCACAAGCCATCCTCATAATGTGATTCACAAATGTGTTTATATATCATAATTTCATTCATATTGGAAAACTCAATTCACATATCATATACATGTATACACTTAATTATATGCTCTTATAGTATTTTCCTTTTTCATACATTCAATACAAATTTAGTGTTTATCATTTTCTTTTAAACACTATCCTTCTCATTCTTCCAATATGATATAAAGTATTTATTCACTCTACAAACATATATATTCCGACTATAGTAACACTTCATAATCATCTCAGTCACATTCCCAATGTGACATCTCTTTCACTTTCGTCTTTAAAAATATTTAATACACTCCCATATTCATTCTTACCCTGTTCAGTAAAATGACTTAAAATAACTCATTTCTATTTACTTATCCACTTCCTTGATTATTTCAAAACAAATTCTCATACTATCAATCACATTACTCAATTCATAATACTTCCATATGCAATACTAGTCATTTCACTTAGCTCATGCATTGCATATACAGTTAACTATCAATATCCCAATAATCTATATCAAATTTGACTAAAACTTTAACTTTTCAACTTACTATTTCACTTAAGCTTCAACTCGCCAAACTCATCTTTTTTTTTTATCAACTTTAAGAACATCTTACAAATATATCACAAAGCAATATTAAAACATATAATTTCCACAATCATAAAGCTCACTTACAAAAAATCTCAAATATCACATATTATCACCATTATCATGAGCTTTCACAATATCCAAGCATCTCACATTTCTAACATTGAATTTACTATGCTCGCATTAAAATAACAATATCAACTTATTTTCTTACTTAACCAATATCATCTCTTTTTCTTTTAAACACAACCTTAACTGTATACACATCCCAACTTTACATAATCACACTTTGTCTCTACTAAACAACTCATTCAACATTCCACCATACTCTCCTCATTTAAATAACATAACTTTCAATTTTAACAATTCGATATCATTTCCGCTGTCTAGCAAATTCAACATTAGCAAAACCAACATAAACTTTATTATAAAGAGGTTCAAAGTATAGAAGAAAAAGTACATACTCTTATCTTGATTTGATTTTCAACTCATTTTCAAATTTATTCTCCTTTTCATTTCTTTATGTTTCAATTCATATTATGTCCTACATAATATTGCTCATAAACATCAACATTACATTCCATGTTGCACACAACATGACATTTTCATATGCATCATCAATATACATATATCATATTACATTTCACAATTAGTTTCTCATAATCAATTAGGCACTATGCCTCAATTATAATTCATTTCCAACATCATTGTCAACAATCATAATTTCTCATCACATCAAAATAGTATACACATATATCATCAACTATATTGAACATCTCATATAACACAAATATTCTATAATTCATATAATGCCACATTCGAGACCAACCTAGGTGTCAATGCATATGCATGTATTACAAATTTCATTTCAAAACTTTTCCTTTTTACTTTTATTTAAACTTTTCAAAAAAAAAATTTTTTTCTCACTTAGGCCGAGAATCTCGAACCTAAGCTCTGATACCAAAATAATTGTAACACCCCGATACCCTATATAAGTACTATGCGTATACCTAGTATACATACAGTAAATATATAAAGTATAAGGATGTCACTTTTCGTTACCTTTTAAAAACCTGTAACAGAGTTCAAACCATAATACATTAATTTAAATAACATTTACAAAATCATTATCTTTATCAAAACTTCATTTATACATATAAATACTCTCTCGTCAGAAATACATCATAATTAAAGTTCAGAAATACATCATAATTAAAATTTATACATGTATGCATTACCCTCTAGTTGGTCTCGACAAACTTTACTCTTCTTGTGGCATAATAAAAGACTTCATATCTTCCATCTATATACCTGCGCAAATAAACACCCGCGCTAAGCCCGAGAGCTTAGTAGTCCAACTATAAAATATAAACATATAGTATAGAAGTATTGACATATAATGATACATCAATTCAATATATAATTAGTTCTTATCATATCTTCTTTTCTTTTTAATTTCATCTTTAATATATCCTAGCTAATTTCATATATGATGTACATATATACATAATATTATCACCAACCCCAATGCATCACCAATACTCAAAACCAATATATTAATACCCCTACATTATATATACCATACCAATCATTATTGCAATACACACTTTACATATCATACCAATTATTATTGCAATACACACATTACATATCATACACTCATTATTGCAATACACACTTTACACATCATATCACTCATTATTGCAATACACAAATTACATATCATACAAATCATAAATCACATTTCCAATAAAGACAACCTTTATCATTAACCACAATTCATTTACATATTACACTTAATAACATTATATTATTCACAATTCACCAAGCATAATTCATTATTAATACTCACAATCAATATTACAATACTTGCATTTCACATTGACAATAAAGACAGACTCGGGCCCAAAACACTAATATGTTATTCAAAGTTCAGAGTTACTGCTTTGGTCTATAATCATAATTGTCAAGCCCGTAGGCATCATATATCAATATCTCTATCCATGGATAGCGTAACAGACCCAGTCTCTTGGATCATCAACTCGGCTAAACTCGAGGTGATCCTCAACCCGGCAAGACTGTTACCAATCATATATCTCATAATCACAATTTCTCATAGTGTAACAAACCCAGTCTCTTGGATCTCAATTCAACTCAAAATGAAGAGATCCTCAACCCGGCAAGACTGTTACTTTTTTTCATTTTATAGGCATGCCTCCAAACCCATACCTCTGAAATCGAATAACACATTAGTTACACAATTCATTTATTATTTCATTATCAATCTCATCATCAATTAGGCAAACATGCCTTATCTCTTTCAATTGAATCATCATAGCCAATCACAATGGCTACATATCATATCATACCTCAATCCATATGATACATATAGCATCATTGATATCACATTTCAAAGTATATTATTCATATAATACATTGCCATACACCAGATTCACAATGCATATAACATAACATTTTCTCACTTCTCAAAACACATTAACATCATTCATTACTAGAGCATTTATCATAACAAATTGCACATACCTTAAGAATGATCCTCATTTCTTCCTACCTTTCCCATTTCATATTTCATCCTTTATATATATATATATATAGCAATTTACATTCTTCATTTACATTCACAATATAATAGCTTATTTAACACTTTCATCCCAATGTGTTAATGTTCAAAGACATATAAGGATATACAATCAAATAGGGTTTATGATTACCTTGTTAATGATCTTCACATCCTTCACATCATTCAATCATCACCTTAGTCCAATTATATTAACAATATAATAGATCACTTAACACATTTGCAAACAAATGTGTTAAGCCTCAAATTATGTAATTAAATACAATCATATGTATTGGTACTTACCTCAAGAACTATTCCCATTCCTCTATACATTTCCTCTTCCAAGAATTCTCAACATTTAGGTTAATGCAACACAATCTCTTCAAAACCTAATCCAAAGATCATTATTTATAGGTTTAGAATCATCCACATACATTTGTTTAGGTCATTTTTTGATTACAAAGTACTTAGAGTGTATATAAAATGTTTAGAAGCATAAGACTTTTGAAGAATCAAACAATGCATGAAGAACCAAAACCATCACAGTAGCAAACACACCCAAGGGACACAGCCAAGCTTGTGGCCGTGTCTCTCAAAACCAAAACTTCCCGAGGCAGACACGGGCAAGGACACGGCCGTGTCTCTCAACATAACTCAGGCAGTAGCAAACACGGTCAAGGGACACGGCCAAGCCAGTGGCCGTGTCTCTCCAAAATCTATCCAACACGGCCAAATTTCCATAGACATGGCCGTGTCTCTCAAAAATTCTTAGTCTTGGCCGTGTCTCTTCATGGTTTTGGTCGTGTCACTCATGAACACAAACCCTACATATGGCCAAAACTCTTTCAATTGCATTTACACACCCTTTGCACAACAATAACTTCATTCAATTTGTTCTAATCAATGTTATTAACACATATCTTACATATTCATCACATTAACCACTTAAACAACACATAAACATTACATTAAAACATTCACCAATACCAAACCTTAAAACCAACTTCCCACTTGATCTTCCACAATCAACCTTCACATATCTTACCATATTCACAACCAAACCAACACCAATTCCATCTTTTAACTTACAATCACTTTATACACTTATAACCACATATCAAACACACCAAATCATCACATCAATAAATCACAATTTCTTTTAGACACAACTTCAAAATTGACAAAAGGGAAACAAGAGAATTCTTACCTTAGATGAAGAAATTTCACAAATCTCTAACCAATCCCTTTGATTGTGTCTTCAATTTGGTTTTAGCTTCAAGAACACCTCTCTTGCTCTCTCTTTTCTTCAATGGCCGGCACACATATGAGAAGAGAAGAAGAATGAACAAGTCAACTCTTCTTTCCTTCTTTAAATCTCCACCAAGAGATTATATCCAAGCAATTACTAAAATGCCCTCAACCAATTAATTAACCTTTTGTCTCATATGTGCCCATTATAGTCATTACACATGTCACACAAAAATATCCTCTTGCATTGACTCCACCTTTGACTTATGTATATGTTAATTATACAACAATATAAACAACATATACACTTCTCTCTACACCCTCTTTTCTTTCCCAAAACACAAATACATAACCATTCTCTTCTCAATTTCTTTCCTCTTGCAATTTGACACATATATATTCAATCCAATTTATAACAACAACAACAATAACATAATCAAAACTTCTAAGGTATACATGAGGATATTACAGAAAGAGGAGGTGTTGAGAAAAATGCAACAACTGAACCAACAAAGAAGCATAAATTTTCAGACTTGAGGGAACCTTTGTCAAAGATGTTAGAAAATCTAATGAAGATGGATTTACTACAACCATTGGCACCTTGATCTCTACACAAGCCTCTGCCTCCAAACTTTGATCCCAAGGTCTTCTGTCAATTCCATCAAGTGCAAGGGCATGAGATAGATAAATGTGTTTGATTAAGGCACGATATCCAAGATATTATTGACAGTGAAAAGTTTCCTCAGCCTGATAAGCCCAACACTAAGAATAATTCTCTGCCTAAATTTGGAAGGGGGCCATCGCTTACAGCCTTCATAAAGAGTTTTATCATGTCATCCTGTGATGATATGGATAGAGAAGCTACTAAAGATGATGTGCTACTAAGCAAGTTTGGACTAACTGTGGATGATGAAGCAATGATCTTTGATGATGAAAAAAACCTTGCCCTTGACATGTCTAAATAAATGGAGTATCTTCGACTCCAACTCAATGAACTTCCCTTAGCTTGAAGTGTTGCTCTTTTTATTTTGATTTCTTTAATATTTAATGGAACAATTATGTTTTTCAAATTATGTTTGTTTGAATAAATTATTTTTCATGGTCTTTGTTCATTTCGGTGTCCAACCGATGACGAATTTAGCTTGATCGTTATGAATTAGTATATCTATGCATTATAATTCGAATGACTTTACTGAGGAAATTGTTCTATAGCCTTGAGTTGTGTATACTTACATAGAGAGGGCTCCTACATAATTACCTTTGTCTAGTCAGTCTTAGAACATGCTTTGATAAACTTTTGAGGAGAAATTGAACTCTGCTTATTTAAGGGAGAGATGATTTAGGCATTGTTTGGTAAACTAACAACTAGTATCCACCCAATTAAAAATCAATCTCTAATTGTCCCTTTGAGCCTTTATGAGATTTTAGCTTTCTCTTTATTGACTTATAAGCCCAATGACCTACCCCAAGCTATTGTTACACTTTTGACTAATCTAATGAAGAGGCAAGAAGATAAAAGAAAGGAATGCATAGTCAAGACCATATGAATAGTTGAAGTTCTCAAGACAATAAGGGTAGTTGAAGTTCACCTGATGATGATTTATCCTTATTGAAATAAGAATCACTCTACTCCACTCATCCATAAATAGAAGTATAGAATGGTGCAAGCGAGATAATCCTTTTGGAGCTAAGACCCAACAAAAAAAAAGAATAAAAGAAAAGGAAAAGAGAAAGAGAGATAAAGCAAAACAAAAAAACAAAAAAAGCAAAAAAAAAAAAGAAAAAAAATGGGTCCTGATTTTGTGCAAAATTGAAAGGAAGAAAATACAAATGGCAGTCCAGAAAGCCAACCGAGTTTTCTTTTACCTAAAGCAGTAGAAGGCAAAAATAGTTTGACTTAAATTGGTCCAAAAATTCAACCAAAATTAGAGAGATAGAAGAAAGGTCATCTAGTGCTTGAAAGTCCTATACTTGACAGTCCTACAAGGAAGAAGGACAAAATGATAAAATGCTAAAAAAGAGAGAGGAAAAAGGGAAAAGAAAAAAAGAAAAGGAATATGGATACTAGACTGTCCGAATCAAGATCCAAATTCATGCTTCCAACTGTCTAAACAAGAAATTTGTAGTGTGAGGGTTTGCCCATTGTGTCACAATGGCTCCAATCTCAAAATGGCTTTCATCTAACCCATGTCTCGTCTAGACCCCATTTTAAGCCTATCAAAGACCTATTGATCTCTCTTAGTAGGTAGAGTCTATTTGTGGAGATAGTTTGAATAAGCATGCATATAAGATAGACAATATTCAAACTCAATGAGACCTTTGGCCATATAATGTGTATGTGCCTATCTGAAGTGCAACAATTCTTGCTTAAATAGAAATAATTCTCGAGTTTAGCATGGTAACTAAGGTTGTCATATTATACATATGTTAATTTGAAAAATCAAGTCTTGAGGTAAATTGACATTGATTTGGAAAAGCCAACATTTAATTTCAAAATCAAAATTCAAAAAGAAAAAGAAAAAAATTTTGTTCAAAGCCTTCAAGTTAAGGGAAGTATGTCAAACCATCGAACCTCGAAAGACACATTGGGCAAAGGAAATGATTATTGGTAAGGTTATGAAGAAGCTATCAATTGACATGATGAATCATAGTTTGAAATGGATGTCTCTCTGATTCTGCTGCATGGGGCCTCCAATACTCATATCCTCAACCTCTTGAAGATAAAAACCATAAATGCGAAGCCTTCTATCATTCCAATGCAAGACCTGAATGGGCATCTAGAAGGAGTTAGGTAGAACACTTCAGCTGATCACCTTGATCTGTAAGTCAATGGAACCACTGTAAGTATCATTCATGCATATCATGCATACATGAGGATATCACATTGCATTTTGCTATCTTGTGTTACCTATCATTTGTCAAAGTAAACAACAATACTCTATGAAGCAAAGATGAAGCAGATATGGAATCAGGGGTCATAGAAGGCCCATTGCTTGAGGAAGTTCTAGTCATTCTGCAAAAGAAGAAATGCATGCTTGTCTAAAGAACTAGACAATGTACAAACATCAATATGAACCTACATAGGAAAAATCATTGGTGTGAGCCTACACAGGGGGCAAGGTGGCAAGGAGAAGATATAAGAAGCCAGCAAAAGTGCAAAGGAAGAACAAAAAAAGAAAAGAAAAGAAGAAAATTAGAACTCTCAAAAAAATTAAGTTGCAAAAGATAAAATTTCAGTCCGGCTAGAAGAGCTAAAGCTAATATAGGACAAAAGTCAAAATGATGAAGATCCTCTTTCAAGGGTGAAGACACGATGCCAAGGATGAAGATCCAATTTCAAGGGTGAAGACCTGATTCCAAGGATGAAGATCCATTTTGAAGGGTGAAGACCCATTACCAAGGATGAAGATCCGTTTTCAAGGGTGAAGACTCGATCTCCAAGGATGGAGATCCGTTTTGAAGGATGAAGACCCGATGCCAAGGACGAAGATCCGCTTTCAAGGGTGAAGACCCGATGCCAAGGATGAACATCTAATTTCAAGGGTGAAAACCGATTCTAAGGATGAAGATCCATTTTGAAGGGTGAAGACCCATTACCAAGGATGAAGATCCAGTTTCAAGGGTGAAGACCCAATCTCTAAGGATGAAAATCCATTTTTAAGGGTGAATACCCGATGACCAATGATGAAGATCCAATTTCAAGGGTGAAGACCCGATCTCTAAGGATGAAGATCCATTTTCATGGGTGAAGACTTGATGACCAAGGATGAAGATCCAATGCTTAAGGATGAAGATTCATTTTCAAGGGTGAAGACCCGATCACAAAGGATGAAGATTTATTTTCAAGGGTGAAGACCCAAAGTCAAAAGGATGAAGATCCAGTTTCAAGGGTGAAGATCCAATCTCGAAGGATGAAGATCCATTTTCAAGAGTAAAGACTCGATGACCAAGGATGAAGATTCGAGGTCCAGGGTGAAGAGTCAATCTCTAAGGATGAAGATCCATTTTCAAGGGTGAAGACCTGATGACCAAGAATGAAGAATTGATGCTTAAGCATGAAGATTTATTTTCAAGGGTGAAGACCCGATCACAAAGGATGAAGATCTATTTTCAAGGGTGAAGACCCAAAGTCAAAAGGATGAAGATCCAGTTTCAAGGGTGAAGAACCAATCTCTAAGGATGAAGATCCATTACCAAGGGTAAAGACTCGATGACCAAGGATGAAGATTCGAGGTCCAAGGATGAAGATCCAATTTCAAGGGTGAAGAGTCGATCTCTAAGGATGAAGATCCATTTTCAAGGGTGAAGATTCGATGACCAAGGATGAAGATCCAAAGGTTAAAGATGAAGATTCGTTTTCAAGGGTGAAGACTCGATCACAGATGAAGACCCAATGCAGAGGATGAAGATTCAATTTAAAGGGTGAAGACACAAAGTCAAAAGGATAATATCCAACTTAAAGGGTGAAGACCCGATCTCCAAAGGATGAAGATCCATTTTAAAGGGTGAAGAGCCAATGAACAAGGATGAAGTTCCAAGGTTCAAGGACAAAGATCCATTTTTAGGGTGAAGACCCACAATCTGTTGAAGAATGGAACAACCAGCTAGAAGAAAGCCAAGATTCCCAGATGATAGAAGATCAGTCCAGCTAGAAACTGGAGTCAATCCATTGAAGAATGGAGCAAGTGGCTAAAAGAAAGCCATGATAGAAGATCAATCTGCTAAAATTTATTGGCTAAAAGAAAGCTAGAACTCTCAAACTGACAGAAGGTCAGTGAAATTCAATGTTGGGTCCAAGTACCCAAATTAAATTCAGTCTTAGGTCCAAGTACCTAGCCTCGGGTCCAAGTGCCCAAAACATTTTTTAGTCTAAAACTCAACTCAGGTCCAGAACTCAATCCATTTCCAATCTTGAGTCAAGAACCCATCCTCATCCAAAATTAGCTCAAAATCACATTGCTTTTCACTCTCTTCTACTAAAGTATCAGATTATTCAAGCAAGGGGCAAATTGTAAACCCTTATTTTTTTCCAAGTCTAGTCCAACACTAATTAAAAGGCGATTAAGTAAACTACAAATATTTAAAATAGTCTGAAATAATTTTTATAATATTTATTATTTATTTTATTAATAATAATATAATATTTATTATTTAAAATAAAAAAGGGAAAAAAGAAAATATAAATATTTATTAAAATATAATATTTATTTTTAATAATAATAAATGAAAATAAATAAACAAAAAAATTAGACGACGAAGGGCATGCTCATGGCGAATTGGGCCATACTAATTTGCCGCAGGGCATGCCCATGGCAAATTGGCTTGCAGCCCTCGCCCCGTCCCATGCAGCGGCCCAAGCCCACGGTTCGCGTGCAGTTTCTCTTGGTCAATTTTGCCAAAAATCTTATTTTACTCCGATGATTCAATTTATTTTCTAATTAAATTTTATTTCCTTAATTAATTAGGTTTTATTTTTTTTTGAATTGTCTATAAATAACAGTGTGAAACACAGAAAAAACGATGACATAATTATTGAAGAATTATCGGGGCACTTTGGCAATTGATTCAGACTTGACTTTGAGTAATTATTGGAGAGAGCAATGAGTGAATAAATTCAAACAGCAAGGAGATTTTCCTTGGACACTTTTGGGATTTTGAATGAAAATAGAAACGGTGAGCAATAAAGCTTGAACATCAAATATTGAAGCAACAAAATATTAAGCAGTGACTAGTGAAACTAAACTATTAAACAAGGCAGTAGTTGAGCATATTGTCTTGTGTTCAATTCAACCAACAAGTGTGAGGTTGGTGCAAATGAGAGTTTGGATCAAAGCTTGATTATTGGTGAAATCAACAAACAGAGGTATGTCTCCTAAATTAATCTATTTAACACAGCGTACTAAGCTTGGATGATGATTGTTTATCCTTCATGATGAAACCTAGTAACTCTTGATTCCAGCAGCTCTGATGGGTTAAAATTAATATTTTTGCATGCATGATTATTTAGTTACAAATATCACAGCAAGCTTATTTTTTCCAACATTAAACTTTAAATCTTATTTTCATAAATTCCAAACTATTCTAGTATACTTGAACCATAAACCCTAAATTCTTTTTTCTTAAAACCTAAAACCCTAATTAATTCTTTTTTCTCAAATGACACAGTAGCTTAATATTTTTAAAGTAATAATAATAATAATATCAATTTTGTAAATCTAAACCTACAAAACCCTAATTTCATTCAAGAAACCCTAATTCAAGATGTAAACTTAAATTTATATATTTATTACATTATGTGAGTTAGATGCATGATTTATTATATGTCTTAATGAATGGTTATTTTTGTTTGATCTTTGATGAATTATTTATTTATGATGATTGTTCGATTATTTTTATTGATTTATTTTGGTTTCAAGAATTGTAAGAGGTATGTTTCTATGATTGGGTACCTCATTAATTGAGCATCATGTAATTTGGTTTATCTTAAACTTTGGGATCAATGTAAAGGACACGTTTTTACCTTTCAGTGCATGCCCTATTTAGCTTTAGACATGGACGATGTAAGGACATGTTTCCATCCTCGGATGGGTGTCCATTTATTTGTTTTGTTTAGACATCTTTGAGGTTTTAATAAAGTAATTATTTATTCTTATGATCGCATGTAGTATGGATAATATTATTATATTTAAGAATTTTAAAATATTAAGACCCGAAAAGGAGGCGGGATCCAATGAACCGGGCATTGTGTGGGTGCTGGGCCATTTCTCACCTTCCCCACACATACCCAACTTTCTGAACCCATTAAGGGGTTGGGGATTCCTTAGGAATCGAGTCATCTACCCCTTTCTTTTTTTTGGCCCGTTCGGGTGGTGTTTCTCCGAGTTTAGGCTTTTGTTCTCTAAGGTCCTAAGCCTAACAGTGCCAAAGTAGCAAGAACCATTCCACATGGGAGTAGGGGTAAAAATCCCTGCTCACACCCTCCCCTATAAAGTAAATGCAATCATGTCTAACTAATCCATGTATGTCTTGGTCATCTTAGATAGAATCTACTTAATCATCTTATTCTTTGCTTCCACTACACCATTAGATTTTGGTCTATATGGGGAGGATCAATAATGATAGATCCCATGCTTAGAAAATATGTCCTTAACAACACCTTATCTAATACTACACTGTGTGGAATCCAATATTTATAGATGAGAATTCTCTCAATAAATTGAGCCATTTGCTTTGCCACCTACTTATTGAAAGATTTAGCTTTAACCCACTTTGAAATGTAATCAACTGCTACTACGATGTATCAGTGATTGTTTGAGGTTGTTGGATGTATCTTCCTAATAATGTCGATCCCTAAGTTGCAAAAGGTTAGGGCGAAGACATAGAATGCAATTCTTTGGGAAGTAGATTATTCAAGTTTCCTTACATCTGGCATTGTTGGTACCTTCACACAAAGTCAATACAATCTTTTCCATGGTCAACCAATAGTGGCCCTGTCAAATTATCTTTTTAACTAGGGATAAGCCATTCATGTGGGGTCTATAGGTTCTTGCATGTATTTCTAACATGATCTGCCCAACTTAATGCATCCTCAAACATCTTAAATGCACTCCATCCGGCCACCTTCGATGCAACTCTCCTTGGAAGGTGATTCACTGTGAAGGCCATCACCTTATAGCTCTCCTTTCCTCTCTTGTTGTCCCCAATAGATATTCTCCATTTTCCAGAAATTGCTTTATAGTATCATGTCATGCATCATGACCTGTATCAGTTCCAATGACCATTTCATAATCATATCAAGGAGTTGATGAACTGGTGAAAACTAGAGGTTTAAAGAATAGTTTGACATAATCCTCCCATACTAAAGCCGGTGTGGCTAGGGCATCGACCATATGGATTTCTGTCCTTGGCAGGTTTATAAACCTACAATCCTTGAAGTTCTTCCTCATCACAATTAGGTAATCATGGTATGGCTTCCTTCTACTCCCATTCTCTATTTACTTAGGATATCACCAACAATGAGTCACTAAAAACATGCACTCTATGAACCCTCATTATCATCAAGTTTTTCAAGCTAAGGATGCATACTTCATATTCTACCATATTATTGGTTGCTTAGCTAAAGGGAAAAGTTCTCCTTCTGGTGATTCAATATAGCTCCTAAACTAACTCCCTTTCCATTTACCACTCTATCAAAATACATCTTCTATTCTTACACGTCTATGGCCTCCAAATGTTCATCTGAAAATTTAAAAGTTACTTCCTCAATATCAGGTAATGGATGTTGAGCTAGGAATTCTACTACTGCTCTACCTTTAATGATTTTTCTAGTTATATATTTGATTTCAAATTCTTCTAGGATTATCAACCACTAGCCATACTTGCCAATCAACAAGGGTGTCTCTCATAAATATTTTACTGGATCCATCACGCAAATTACTTACACACTATAAGACTAAAAGAACTGCAGCAACTTCTTTAACAACCAAACCACAGCAATACAAGTCTTTTCAATGATACTATACTTAATCTCATAAGGTAGAAGTTTTCTACTTGAGTAGCAAATTGTATACTCAACCCCGATTTCATCTGCCTGGGCCAACATTGCCCCTATTGATCCCTTTTCTGCTGCTAAGTACAATAACAATGGTCCACCGAGTTTAGGTTGTTTCAAGATAGATGGATTCAATAAATACTCTTTTATGTGCTCAAACACCTTCTGAAACTCCTCATTTCACTCAATTAGTTGTGAGTTTTGTGATGAACCTACTTATATATTATAACTTTCAGATAAACCCTCGAACTTCCTTCTCCGTCTTAGGGGTTGGCATATCCCTTATTACCTTAACCTTATCAGGGTCAATCTCAATGCCATTTGGGCTAATAACATGCCCCAGCATCTTATCGGAAGTAACACTAAACACACGCTTCATTGTATTTAACCTTAGATTGTACTTTACTGCTCTCTCAAAGATGTTTTCCAATTTTTAGGAATGTTTCTCTCTTGTCTCTGTCTTTACCATTGTATCATCAACATAGACTTCAACCTCCTTATGCATCATATCATGAAACAAGGTAGTGGCCATCCTTTGATAGGTTTCTTTGGCATTCTTCAACCTAAATGGCATCACCCTATAACAAATTATACCCCATATAGTAATGAAGGCAGTTTTAGCTTTATCCTATTGGCCCATTAACACTTGCATGTAACAAAAAAATCCATCTAAGAATGAGTGTAGCATGCTAGAGGTGGCACTATCAATTAGGATATCTATATGGGGTAAAGGGAAATCATCCTTAGGGGAAGCCTTATTTAGGTCTCTATAATGTAACATCCATATACTCTATATAAGTACTATACATATACCTTGTATACATACAATATGTATATAAAATAGAAGGATGTCACTTTTCATTACTGTTTAAAACCTTTACCTTAGTTCCAAATAATAATACATTTTGTTTAAAGAACATTTACAAAATCATTATACTTTTGATGATATTGCATATATATAAATTACATTGTCATTTTCAAAATTCATTTATGTATATATACATTTTTATCAAAATACAGTATAATAAAATTATACATGTATGCACCACCTTCTAGTCGGTCTCAAAATACTCTTAATCTTCTCGTGGCATTGCTATTTGACTCCCGGATCAACCATCTATTCACCTGCGCAATTTACATAACCGTGCTAAGCTCGAAAGCTTAGTAGTACAAATAAATATTGTATACATACATTACAGAAAATCATACTCATATACTAACATCATTTATCATCATATTCTTTCATGTTTTTCATTTTCAATGCACTTTTCTTATCTTTTCACTATTTTCATAATTTATATATATATCATTAATACAAACCACAATTCGATGCCTTATCATAATATTCATGAAACAATACACACAATTTCCACATCCATATACATATTACACATCATATTATATTTTCATAATCTCATTTTCTATATCAAGACTTAGCTCTACTCAAGTCTTTAAACAATTCATTTCTCATCATTTAGCATATTTTCTTAAGCCACATTCCTTTTTAGTAATTTATTTATGTGTTATGATCATATCATTCCATGATCACCATCATATATCTCATAACATTATATCTTAATAAATTGTTCAATTATTCCACATTTTACAATTCACATATAAACAACACACAAGCATGGGCCCAAAAGAATCTAATATACTATTCAAATCCTAGAGTTACTGTTTTGGTCTATAATGACACCATGTGTCTAGCCCCGTAGGCAATACATTGATGTAATAATCCAACTAGGTCTGAGCTTACGACCCAGTCATTTCACCCAGCCTAGATTCAAGGATTTATTTTTGAGGCTTACAACCTGGTCAATTCACCTTAAAAATATTTTCACAGTGACGCCCAGCGTCTAGCTCGTAGGCAAAACATAGGCATGCCGCCAAACACGAAACTCTAAAAATTGAATAACATATTAGGCACACAATTCTTTCAAAATTCCATTATCAATATCTTCCTCATTATCTCAAGATCAAACTAGGCACAATGCCTCAATTATCTCATTTATATCAATATAGTCATCATCAATGTCTTTACATACCATCTTTAATGTATACATAACAAATTACATTATCCATACGTTTTGAGTCACTGTCATATTTTGCATATAGTTTACATTACATATAATGCATTTGTAACATCATACAAATCATAGCATATTACTCATGCACCAACAATGTAGTAACTTAACACATTTTCCAGCCAAATGTGTTAAGTCCAAATGCCATGCAAATATAAGGAATTATTTCAAGATTGTACTTACCTTATGAAACACTCCAAAATAAGCTTTAAAACTTCCTCTAACCTTCTCTTCCAAGTTGCCCTTCAACACTAAGGTTGGGCAAACTACTCTCTCTCAATGCCTATACCAAATGTGATCATAAACAACCATTTAGTATCACATTCTAAGGTATTCTTAACATTCAAACCATTTAAATAGGAATTACAAATGAAAAACAACAAAAATAGTTATCATCAAGTGACACGCCCAACAACACGGGCGTGTTGATGACCATGTCATTAACTCATTCATACAGAAACATTGACACATCCAATGACATGGGAGTGTCACTTCCCATGTCATTCATTCTACCTCACAGAAACTATGACACACCCAACAACACAAGCATGTTCATGGACATGTCAATTATCTTATCTCACAGTAGCCACGGCATGTCCAGAGACATGGCCATGTTAATGGTCGTGTCATCAATCGTTATACTCAACACCATTGACACACCCAATGACATGGCTGTGTTAGGCAAAAGTTTAGCATTTCGAACTCTCGACCATATGAACACAATCATTCCAAAATCAATAATACAACACCCTTAATCATCATCTTAGTTTATATTCATAATTCACCCATCAATTCAACACTTATATAACTCCAGCATATCATAATAATAATCGTTATATAATTCTTTTATACAATCATCCATGTATCAATTTACTCAATTCCCAACTCATTTATACTAAACCCTTACTCTTTTTCTTATCACCGTTATTCCTCAATTTCAACAACTCATCAGCATCCTCACAAATAATCATATTTTCATCATCTAAGCACCAATTCAATATATATATATATACTTCAATATTTCATTATCATCATATTATTCAATTTAATGGTCGTGTCATCAATCCTTATACTCAACACCATTGACATGCCCAATGACATGGCTGTGTCACTGGCTGTGTCAGGCAAAAGTTTAGCATTTCGAACTCTCGACCATATGAACACAATCATTCCAAAATCAATAATACAACACCCTTAATCATCATCTTAGTTTATATTCATAATTCACCCATCAATTCAACACTTATATAACTCCAGCATATCATAATAATAATCGTTATATAATTCTTTTATACAATCATCCATGTATCAATTTACTCAATTCCCAACTCATTTATACTAAACCCTTACTCTTTTTCTTATCACCGTTATTTCTCAATTTCAACAACTCATCAGCATCCTCACAAATAATCATATTTTCATCATCTAAGCACCAATTCAATATATATATATATATACTTCAATATTTCATCATCATCATATTATTCAATTAATCATCACTTTCTCTCACTAACCATATCACATATAAACTCAAAATCTATAAAAATCAACTCAAGGAAAAAAGGACTTACTTGAATTCTTTGCCAAATCTTCAATATCCACCTTCAATTCTCTTATGACTCTTATGAATTTGATGTGTATATGAATAAAATCAAACTCTTCTCTCTCTCTCTCTCTAGTCCCACGCTCCAAGAGGAAGAAGAAGAAGAAGAAAGAAAGAAAGAAAGAAAGAGAAAGCTCTCTTCTTAAACTTTCATCCTTACCTTCTAATAATAATAATATTTATTTCCACCACTAAAATTCCCACCAATAATATTCTTCCTTCATTTGACTTTCATTTCTCCTTTCTCTTGTCATTATTATCATTATTATTATTATTAATTAATTACTTAAAATTTACTTTTCCTACACCAATGTATACATCATGTATATATAGTGTATATGTTGATATATGTATATGTCTTATATGTTGTATTTATATTTCCCATATATTTCAAATACAATATATACATATAACATCCTTCCTACACATCTATCTCTTATTATATTTTCTTTATCTATTTCACCAACATACTCCCTCATAACTACTATTTCAAAGTAAATCAAAAATCAGGGTATTACAATTTTCTCCTCCTTAAATAATTTCGTCCTTGAAATTATCCAGTATGGTAATAATCCATCATTAACAAAATACCACCTTAAATTTTCATATGAAGTTAATCATATCATCAAATCACATAACCTCTACTCTCCCCCTTAGGGTCATCATCTTCTCCCAATTTCTTAACTTATCACTGTATATATATATATTATTATTATTATTTTCTAAACAAAGCAATCATGATAACTCATTACATTACCAATCAAATTATCATTTACCAAGAATCAGTTCATCTTATTACTATATATGCCTCACTCATCTATTATGATCCGGATATTTTATCACTTCATCATTTTATAGATATACTTTCTTAACCTTAAATTTAAAGGTTATTGAATTATATCTTAACACTGACTATCCAGTCACCACAATCATTTTCAGAATTGTATCATTGTTTATCTATCTCTTTCTTATATTTACAAATAGACACTTGTCAAACCTTAATTGATAAAATTTTTTCTTATTTTTGATACACTTAATTCCTTCTTTAACATGTTTTTCACTTATCATTAACATTAATACAATGCCTTTAAACATACTTTACTGGTAATCAACCTTTTTCCTTTTATCATCATTTACAACTGATATACCTTAACTCATGCATGTCCATACACATATCAGAATATTACATCATATACATTATCACATATCTCTTAAACTCTTAGTACAACTATACATATTAAATCTCAATAATGATTCGCAGCCTTAGCGAAATCTAGATCATTTGATCTAACTGTCACAATATGCCAACGTCGCAATCTTATTTGATTCAAGCCAATAATTAACTTATTTAAACTTATCATTATATTTCGATATATGACCTAACTCTATTAGGTCAAACTTATATTGAAATTCGGGTCTCTTCGGATCCATCGTTTCAACTTTCTGAAATTAATGATTATTTATAACAAATTACTTCAAATTATTTTTCAATATTCATATTTTTTTTTATTATATCAATACAATTTCCACATAATTCTCATGACTATCTCATACCATATTCATTACCCATAGTTCATTCACTTAAACATCATTTCCATCAACTTTTTCACATGATACCATTGTGAACATATTCAATATAACTCTTAGTCACATTTTGTAATTTCTCCCATTTATCATCTCCTCACATTTTCATACCATTACTATATTTACATAATCACTTTCCTATCACATTATCCATGACTCATTACATTTTCACAATTCTCTTATATTTCCATATTTTCTATAATTATAAATAAATTTCTAACATAAAATTATAAGATACAGCTATACAAACCATAAATCTTGTCCATGTTTCATGAAGCATAACTATCAATCTCACCAAAACTATCCTACGGTCATGTCATCTCCGGCCCATGCCCGTGGATAACAAAACTAATCGGCCAATATACTAAACAAATCATGCAACCATGGAATATTAATGATCACGTCTGTAGCTTATAAATCAATACTGTCCCTCTATCATTCTTCTTCAAACATTTTCAATCACAATGCTAAGTTCGTATCGCAAAGATCATAAATTCATTCTCCAAACTTTTGCTACACAAAGTGTTAACACATTTCAAATCTGTTTCAAAGTAATTTACTCTTGATCACTTGATCAGCATTAGCCTAACTCATGTCTCAACAATATTATCATTAACATCTCTTACATATACACATTTGTTCATATGCAAATTTTACACAATTTCCATTTATTACTCCATTTCTAATCTATTTCTTACAAAAATTTTCATTCATTATACTTTTCTTTTTCCTTACAATCTCTTATTGTACTAATATACATAGAACATTTTCACATGCAAATACTTTGGGCCCAAAATATTATACAATCATCAAGTTCAATTATTACAATAACAATTTCATCTTCCAGTGTTACTCGAGTCCATTCTCACTCTTAATTTCATCACATAGCCCAGCTCTGTGCAGGTCAAGACCTAATTTCTTTTAGGTCTACTAATACATGCAATATCATTCTCAATATCACTAGACAAGCAATTGTATAAGATAACAAACACACAATAACATTTTTTCCATCCACATACACATTCATAAGTCACATTGTAACACCCCTATACCCCATATACGCACACTACATATAACCACATCTGTAATATACGTATACCGGATACAGGAATGTCACAGTCTATTTTAAAGCAAACCAATCTTTCAATTTAACAAGATAAGAAAACTTAAAACATTTAAGTTATAGTATAAAACATAATAGATAAAACATTTATTTATTAAGCAGCGGAAAATGTAGCGGTATATACATATATATACATCAATATCAATATTTAAAAAATATAAAGTTTATACATGTTTGGCAGTTTGTCTCTGATCTTGAAGTCCAATAATCAACACTTCACAAGCCTAGACTCGACTCGGTCTAGCTGAACTCTCCGATTCAACAGAATCTACCCTGTCACCTGTGCGATGAACCACAATCGCGCTAAGCCAATGACTTAGTGGTACAAACTAGGATGACAATATGCTTCAATGTAATGCCAATGTCATACTTTTAACCATTATAAACAATACACAAGAATATCATATTTCATAACATTACATTAAATTATATTATTCAATTGTTTCATCATTCATGATTTACATTTAAACAAAGACAAGCATGGGCCCAAAAGAAACTAATATGCCATTCAAATTCCAGAGTTAATGTTTTGGTCCAATATCACATTTATCAAGCCAGTAGGCAAATCATTATCACAATGAGAAACATCTCATATGTAACATCCCAACTAGGCTTCAAGAACTAGGCCCAACCAAGCTTCAAGGGGAGCTCAGCATCAATCCAACTTGGCTTCAAGGACCAAGCCCAACCCAGCTTCAAGGGATTGTTACTTTAGGCATGCCACCAATAACAAAACTCTGAAAATTGAATAACATATTAGCTAGGCACACAATTCTTTTATTATTTCATTATCAATTCCATTCTCATTTTCTCATAATCATTTAGGCAACCATGCCTCCACATTTCATTTACATCATTATAGCCAGCATCAATGGCCTCACATCTCATCATTAGGGTATACATAACCAATTGCATTGTACAAACATTTTGAATGTTCATTATATCTTTCACATTATACAATTCATAGCATTAATCAATTGTATCAACAATGTAATAGATTACTTAACACATTTACAACCAAATGTGTTAAGTCCTAAAGTCATGTAAATGTATGCAATCATGTAGGGTTTGTACTTACCTCAAAGAACAAATCACACCAATTCCAAACTCCTCTTCCAAGAATCCTTCAACACTAGGATTAGGGCAACTCAATCTCTTCAAAACCTAATCCAATTGTAATTACACACACTCACTTAGTGATACACATAAGAAAATAAGAACAAGAACCAACTAGGGCAAACTCTACACATGACACGCTCAAAACACGGGCGTTCCCTTGATCATGCCCTAAACCCACAACACAGAAGCTTTGACACGCTTAATGACATGGGCGTGTCACTACACGTGTCAATTCTCCTCTCACACAAAAGCTATGACATGCTCAGTGACATGGACGTGTCACTGGCTGTGTCAATCCACCAACATCACAGAAGCTATGACATGCTCAGTGACATGGGCGTGTCACTGGCCGTGTCAATCATCCCTCAATACAGTGGCTATGACAAGCTTAGTGACATGGGCTTGCCACTGGATGTGTCAATCCACCAACATCACAGTAGCTATGACACGCTCAATGACATGGGCGTGTCACTGGTCGTGTCAATACTACTCTAACACAAAAGCTGTGACATGCTCAGTGACATGGGCATGTCACTGGTCGTGTCACCCATCCAGAAAATAGAACCATTGACAGGCCTAAAGACTTGGCCATGTTCATGGGCATGTCAGGCCAAAAATTCTGATTCCTACACCAACAACACCACATCCAACAAACAACATACTTAACTCTTTTCCACTCCAAACAATCTTACCCAAAACCATCAATAAACCATACTAAACTTGCATAAACACCAAAACATCTCAAAACAAGCATCAAACACACTCACAACGACAATCACAACTCAACCCATACACAATCCACAACTCTGACTTTCCATCACAAAATTTAACCTTTCCTTCAAACCAACCCCAAAATCAAAGCCAATAAGACCAAACACTCTCAAATACACCACACTTATACATACATATCTCAACAACAGCCATACACCAAACTCAACACACAAACTCAAAAGAAAAACCAAAGAATCAAAATGAAAACTTACCAAAAGTGATGAAAACCCTTAGAATTCCAACTTGATCACTTGAAACACCCTTCAATCTTGAGTTAGGAAGAACAAAATCTCTCTTTCCCTCTTGCTATGGAGATAGCCGACCAAAACAAAAAAAGAAGAAGAAGAAGATGATAGAAAGAGCAAAGTCAAACTTTCATAACCACTCAAGCTCTCTTTAAATCTCAACCAAGCAATGTTAATAATAAAATATATAAATATCTTCTTCCACTTAATTTAATTTCCATTTATAAAATTATCACAATATCCCCTTTGACCATTAATAAGTTGACTTGTATATGTTGTATATATCTCCATATATACAACATATACACACTTCTCTTTTCTCTAAATCCTTTATACATACTTCAAAATCATTTAATCCAATTACAACAATAATCATTCTAAAAATTTTAGGGTATAGTTTGGGATATTACGCACATTCATAATGTGACTTACTTTTCACATTTTCTTACATATTACAATTGTGTTCATATTGAAAAACTCATCTCACATATTATATACATGTATACACATAATCATACAATTATACTTAATTCCTCTTTTATATACAATCTGTACAAATTTAACATTTATAACATTTCAGTGAACATTATCATTTCTCATTCTTTTGACATGGCTTAGGTTATTCATCAACTCAACATATATATACACTTTGACCACAACATAATTAACATCTTCTTTCTTTTTTTTTAACCGCTCTTCTCTTAACTAATTTCCTTGTTATATTATATATATATATATTATAACATTTCACATAAACCTTAGTCACATTTCCAATGTGACATCTCTCTCACATATTTTTTTTATGCATTATTCATACCCTTCATATCCATTTTCATCATTTCCAATCTAATTACCCAAAGTAACTCATTTTCACTTGCTTAGTCATTTATCTTTAGTTCATAAATTTTTTTTATATATAACCAACTATATTACACATTACATAGTACTTTCATAAGCAATATTATTCATTGAAAATAGCTCATATGCTTAATATACATTAAACTATCAATATCTAAGTAATCCTCATTAGAATTCCATTAAAACTCCAAACGCTCAAGTTACTACTTTACTTAAACTTCAATCTAATAATCTCATTTTTTTTTAACTTTAAAAACATTATTTATATAGTAATATAACATCAAAACAAATCATTTTCACAATTATGAAAACTCATTTCAAAAATTCAAATTTCACATATTACCACCATTAACATGACCTTTAACAACACTCAAGCATATCACATTTCTAACACTAAAATCACAATATTTGTATTAAAACAACACTAATATATCTCACACTAACCAACATCATCTATTTTTAAAAACCTTAACTTTACATAACCAAACCCTAAATTTTCATACCTTGTCCATATCAATCAACCAACCCAATATTTCCCCATACTCTCTTCATTTTAATATCATATCTACCAATTTTAACAATCAAACAATATTTTCTCTCTCTAGCAATCCAAACATAGTCTTTATTAGAAAGAGAACCAAGCTTTAGAGAAGAGGTACTTACTTAAATCTTGATGTTTTTTTTTTACTCATTTCCAACATTATTCTCATATCCATTCTCTTATAACCTATTTCACAAACACATTTCAATAATCAATAATTTCAAAACTAGTTTTACTTAAGTAAACTCAAATTCTTTAATTTATCAATTAAACTTGTACAAATTTTTCCATATCATTTCTTTCTCTAGCTTTACTTTCATGTAAGCCTCATTCACACACTATCATTCAACTCATGTAATTCAAATATATCACATCACAAATCACATAATGCCACATTCGAGACCAACCTAGATGTTAATGCATATGCATGTATCACAAGTTTCATTATTTTTTTAGAAATTTCCATCTCTTTTTTTTATTAAATCTTCTTAGGCTGAGAATATCCAACCTAAGCTCTGATACCAAAATAATTCTAACACCCATATACTCTATATAAGTACTATACATATACCTTGTATACATACAATACATGTATAAAATATAAGGATGTCACTTTTCATTACTGTTTAAAACCTTTACCTTAGTTCCAAACAATAATACATTTTATTTAAAGAACATTTACAAAATCATTATACTTTTGATGATATTACATATATAAATTACATTGTCTTTTCCAAAATTCATTTATGTACATATACATTTTTATCAAAATACACCATAACAAAATTGTATATGTATGCACCACCTTCTAATTGGTCTCGAAATACTCTTACTCTTCTCGTGGCACAACTGTTTAACTTCCGAATCAACCATCTATTCACCTACGCGACTTACATAACCGCACTAAGCTCGAAAGCTTAGTAGTACAAATAAATATTATATACATACATTACAAAAATCATACTCATATACTAATATCATTTATCATCATATTCTTTCATGTTTTTCATTTTCAACTCACTTTTTCTTATCTTTTCACTAATTTCATAATTTATATATATATCATTAACACAAGCCACAATTCGATAGCTTATCATAATATTCATGAAACAATACACACAATTTCCACATCCATATACATATTACATATCACATTATATTTCCATAATCTCATTTTCTATATCAAGACTTAGCACTGCTCAAGTCTTTCAACAATTCATTTCTCATCTTTTAGCATATTTTCTTAAGCCACATTCCTTTTCAGTAATTTATTTATGTGTTATGATCATATCATTCCATGATCACCATCATATATCTCATAACATTATATCTTAATAAATTGTTCAATTATTCCATAGTTCACAATTCACATATAAACAAACACAAGCATGGGCCCAAAAGAATCTAATATGCTATTCAAATCCTAGATTTACTATTTTGGTCTATAATGACACCATGTGTCTAGCCCCATAGGCAATACATCGATGTAATAATCCAACTAGGTCTGAGCTTACGACCCGATCATTTCACCTAGCCTGGCTTCAAGGATTTGTTTTTGAGGCTTACAACCCGGTCATTTTACCTCAAAAAAATTTTCATAGTGACGCTTAGCGTCTAGCCCATAGGCAAATCATAGGCATGCAGCCAAATATAGAACTCTAAAAATTAAATAACATATTAGGCACACAATTCTTTCATAATTCCATTATCAATATCTTCCTCATTATCTCAAGATCAAACTAGGCACCATGCCTAAATTATCTCATTTATATCAATATAGTCGTCACCAGTGTCTTTACATACCATCTTTAATGTATACATAACAAATTACATTACCCATATGTTTTGAGTTACTATCATATTTTGCATATAGTTCACATTACATATAATGCATTTGTAACATCATACAAATCATAGCATATTACTCATGAACCAATAATGTAGTAAGTAACTTAACACATTTTCCAACCAAATGTGTTAAGTCCAAATGCCATGCAAATATAAGCAATTATTCCAAGATTTTACTTACCTTATGAAACACTCCAAAATAAGCTTTAAAACTTCCTCTAACCTTCTCTTCCAAGTTGCCCTTCAACACTAAGGCTGGGTAAACTACTCTCTCTCAATGCCTATACCAAATGTGATCATAAACAACCATTTAGTATCACATTCTAAGGCATTCTTAACATTCAAATCATTTAAATAGGAATTACAAATGAAAAACAACAAAAATAGTTATCCTCAAGTGACACACCCAACAACACGGGCGTGTTGATGACCGTGTCATTAACTCATTCATACAGAAGCATTGACACGTCCAATGACATGGGCGTGTCACTGCCCATGTCATTCATTATGCCTCACAAAAACTTTGACACGACCAATAATACGGGAATGTTCATGGACGTGTCAATTATCTTATCTCACAGTAGCCACGACACGTCCAGAGACATGGCTGTGGTGTCATCAATTATTATACTAAGCACTGTTGACATGCCCAATGACATGGCTGTGTCACTGGCCGTGTCAGCCAAAAGATCAGCATTTTGAACACTCAACCATATGAACACAATCAATCCAAAATCAATACTACAACACCCTTAATCATCATCTTAGTTTATATTCATAATTCACCCATAATTCAACACTTATATAACTCCATAATATCATAAAAATAATCATTATATAATTCATTTATACAATCATCCATGTATCAATTTACTCAATTCCCAACACATTTATACTAAACCCTTACTCTTTTTCTTATCACCCTTATTCCTCAATTTCAACAGCTCATCATCGTCCTCACAAATAATCATATTTTCATCATCTAAGCACCAATTCAACATATATATACTTCAATATTTCATCATCATCATATTATTCAATTTATCATCACTTTCTCTCACTAACCATATCACATATAAACTCAAAATCTATAAAAATCAACTCAAGGAAAAGAGGACTAACTTGAATTCTTTGCCAAATCTTCAATATCCACCTTCAATTGTCTTAAGACTCTTATGAATTTGATGTGTATATGAAAAAAATCAAACTCTTCTCTCTCCATCTAGTCCCACGTTCCAAGAGGAAGAAGAAGAAGAAGAAGAAAGAAAGAAAGAAAGAAAGGAAGAAAGAGAAAGCGCTCTTCTTAAAATTTCATCCTTACCTTCTATATATAATAATAATAATAATATTTATTTCCACCACTAAAATTCCCACCAATAATATTCTTCCTTCATTTGACTTTCATTCTCTTTTTTCTTGTCATTATTATCATTATTATTATTATTATTAATTAATTACTTAAAATTTACTTTTCATACACCAGTGTATACATCATGTATATGTAGTGTATATGTTGATATATGTATATGTCTTATATATTGTATTTATATTTCCCATATATTTCAAATACAATATATACATATAACATCCTTCATACACATCTATCTCTTATTATATTTTCTTTACCTATTTCACCAACATACTCCCTCATAACTACTATTCCAAAGTACATCAGAAATCAGGGTATTACATGTAATCTATTAAAAATCTATTTCTTCCATCTTTCTTCGGCACAAGGACGATATTGGCTAACCAGTCGAGATAATCTATCACCTCCAAGAACTTTACGTGTATCTGCTTAGTGACTTATTCTTTGATTAACTCTGCCAATTCAAGCCTTAAACACCTCAGCTTTTATTTAACAGGCTTCATATGGGTGTAGGCAGGAATCATATGTTGAGCTATACCTCATTTAATTCCTGGTATATCTTCATAAGACTAAGTAAAAACCTCTTGATATTTTTTAAATATTTTTTCAAATCTCCCTCTCTTCAAGAGTAAGGTCAAATGTTATGCTAATATTTTTAGGGTTTTTGGTTTTTTCCAAATTTAATGATTGAATGTCAACATAGTTATATTAAAAATACCCAAATCAAACTTTACTGCATTCATTTTGAAAAAGAAAATAGCATCCTCATAAAGAGCAAACAAATGAAAATCAAAATCAGTGTTCTCATAATCATAAACTATTAGCTTTCACATTGTTATTCATTAAGAGTAGTAATGTCCTCTGGAGTCTTCTAGATCCTTAGGGAAGCTTCCTTCTTCTTTCCTTGGCTGGATTCCTGGTCAGCTGGTAGGGCAAGCTTCTTTTCCACCTGTTTCACAAGCTTAGCAACATCAACAAATATCTTAAAAATTGAAATCTGCTTTCCCATGAACACAATAGGCTCTGGCTTACCTTGTGGTGGTCCCAACTCTGAAGCTTTGACAAATGCCTCTTCAAGTGGATGAAATCATCTTCTTATTTGCCTTCAATATGACACCTTCATTATCTTCCTTATAACCCAACGCTTTTCTAGAAACTTGAGTCTTGAACTTTGGAAGCTTTATCACACCTATTTTCCCTTTCCCAAGGCCAGTTTCTGGTAGATAATTCATATGCTTTATCATGGTCAAGACTTTGGAATCCATTATCTCATCATCAGAAATAATAGCCACCCAAAATCCGTTAAGAGACCTCTCTATCGTCAGGGCATTCATTACCTCATTGTCTTTAACCTTGATCATCACTGTCTCATCCCCATTGGGAAACTTAATCTTTTGATGGAGTGTTGAAGGAACTCCACCAAGAGGATGAAACCAAGGATGGCCTAATAATATTGCGAAGGTGATTGGTATATCTAAAACCATAAACTCCACCATGGATTCAATAGGGCCTGCCTTCATGATAGCTTTAAAAGTCCCTTCTGCTTGCCTTTTGGTATTATCATAAGCCTGAATTATCACCTCAGTTGGACTCAGATCACATGTTGACATAGCTAGCTTTGGTAGTATCTTAAGTGGGTATACGTTTATAGCAGATCCATTGTCAACCTTGACATAAGGGGTTCTTTTTTCTTTGACTTCCACCTTAATGAAAAGCGAATGAATGTAGTCTCTTCCTTTTTCTAGTGAGTCAGCATCTGAGAAGAAAACCATCCCAACCTCAACCTTGTTGTCCTTGTAAGTGTCTTTAGTTTTCTTTACCTCTTTAGCTTTCTTTACTCCCATGAAATTAACTAGCTCCTCTGGTGTTACAGAAGTGGAAATCTGCATGCTAGCCATAGCTTTAGCCGTAGTCTCCAGATACTTCTTGGATGTAGCTAGTAAATCCTAAATACTAATACTAGCTTGGTTTGTTTTCAATTGCTTAATGATAGTATCATCTTCCTATTTTTTTTTCCTCCTATTTCATCATCTTTCCCTTTGTTAGCCTCTGCTTCTTTTGGTGGAGCCCTCTTACAAGGCTTGCTAGAGTGAGTATTCAACAATTCTTCCTCTTTAGGCTTAGACAAGGCCCACTCTTCTTCCTTAGACTGTGATTCACTATCAAAACCAGTCAAATCCCAAAATTCATTCACAAAATAGATGGTCATTACCCTGTCATCCTCATTTGGTTCAATCTTGTTCCATAAAACCTCTTCCTTTATAGTTTCTCTATCTATGTCTTGAAAAGATGATAAGATAAAGTGTCAGTGGGGATTTTTACCCCCACTCCCACGTGGAATGGTTCTTACGACTTCAACACTGTTAGGCTCAAGGCCTTAGAGAACATGGGCTTAAACCTAGAGAAAATGGAGTCGCTATCCGGATGGGCCGGGAAAAAAAAAGGGGTGGATGACTCAATTCCTAAGGAATCCCCAACCCTTATGTGTGGGGAAGGTGAGAATGACCCAGCACCCCCATAATGCCCGGTTCATTGGAACTGGCCTCCTTTTCAGCTCTTAATATTATAAAATTCTTAAATATAATGACATTATCCATACTACATGCGATCATAAGAATAAATAAATACTTTATTAACAATCATAGTAATGTCCAAACAAAAGAAATAAATGGACACCCATCCAACGATGAAAACATGTCCTTACATCATCCAATGTCAAAAACTAAATAGGACACCCACTAAAAGGTGAAAACTTATCCTTTATATTAATCCCAAAATAGGAAAATAATTTAAATTGCATGAAGCTTGATTAATGAGGTACCCACAAGGTAGTAACATACCTCTTACATAATAAAAAAAAATAAAGTAAACCAATAAAAGACATTCAACCATTCATCATGAAAGTAAACCATTCATTATAAGCCAAATAAAGATGAAGATATGAATATGTAAACTAAGTATGTAAAGCAGGATTCAAATAACAATTAAAGACTAAATATACAAGCTAGGGTTTTATGAATTATGGCTTAGGAAAATACGATTACGGTTTAGGATTTCCCTTTTTTAAAAATAAGATTAGGGTTCTAAAGTTTTAGGGTTTATATTCAAAAAATAAAGTTTTAGGGTTTGGAGAAACTAATATCATTATAATTATTTTTTAATTATTAAGCTACTGTAAAGATTTTGAAAAATAGAATTAATTAGGGTTTAGAGCTCATACCATGCAATTTAGGGTTTTGAAATTTATAAATTAGGGTTTTGGAAAAAATAATGATCAAAGCTTTGAAATTGAACAATTTACTATTAATAAGTTTAGAGAAAAATTAAATGTCATCACAAAAAAAAAACTTTAAACAAAGCTATTAGCATGCTGACGAAATAATCATGTATTTGGAAGGATTCATACTAATAGGCTACTGGATTCAATTTTAAATAAAGATCATGCATGTTCCATGTTAAAACTATCAAAAGCATGTTATAATGAATTGATTAAGAAAATACCGTCATTTATTGGCTCCACCACAATTGCACTGTTAGAATTCTGGGAAGCTTTGATTAAGACAACACAGCCTTGTTGCCTTGGGGATGGGAGTGTTCTTTTTGTTCTTTGCTGCTTCGGGTTGATTCAAAGTTCAAAAGTCCAATAGTAATTCTTGAGTAATTTTTGTTGTCCTTATTTATGTGTTTAGGACTACTATTTATAGAATTTAAAATAAAACCAAATATGTTAAGGAAGTTAAAACTATTTAGGAAATTAATTAATGTTTTTGAGTAAAAATAGAATTTTGGCAAAAATCGGCAAACGCGCTTGCATGAGCTGCTGAGACACGAGCAACGGGGATGGGACGCAAACAATCAGGCGAGCGCCTATGAGGCGCTGCCTAATTCATCGCAGCATGCACCTGCGGCGAATTGGCCTAAGCCAATTCTCCGCAGGCCCTTTTGGCCTTGAGACGAACTGCCTTGCAGCGTGTCGCTCACCGATTGATCCGTCTGATTTTTTATTCTTTTATTTATATATATTTTTTAAAATAAATAAATAAAATAAATATTAAATATTAAAACAAGTATTAAAATAAATAATAAAATAAATAATAAATACCATAAAAATTATTTTAGACTTATTTTAAAATATTAGACTGGACTTGGTCAAAAATTAAGGATCTACATAAAGCTTTTCTTTAATCCCTCCTCCTATCACGAAAGTTGTTGGAGGTGACACTCTTCCAAACTTAGGCAACAGATTGCTCTTGGTGCTGGACTTATTAGGCTGAGGTACCTTACCACTGTAGATCAAATCTTAGACCTTGTACCTTAACTGAATAAATTTATTTCTCTCATGCCCCTGTATTTAATGGAATTGACAAAAGGACTTGGTATTAAAGTTTGGTGGCAAAGGATTCAGTAAAGGTTGAGGAGCCAATGGTTGTAAAAAATCCCTTTTTTGCAACTTGTTGAAAACTGTTGCACTCTAGTAAACACTACTAAAGCTACACTCGCAAGTATACGAGGCTGCTGTAGTATTTCGGTGAACACCTCAAGGTCGTCTCATAAGGAAGCTAGATAAGCTAATTATTTATCAAATCGTAATAAACAAATTATCAATTAATAGTCTTTGCTTTATAAAATTAAATTGCTAAACAACTAACAAAAACAGAAAGGAAATCAATTTATAATAATGAAAGAAACTGAACAGATAAATTGATTCACTCAATAGAAAAGCCTAGGGTTTGCACTTCTCTACTAATTTATATGAATGAATGGCTATTCCTCTCAACTGATTTAATTTCAAAGATCAGATTTCAAACCTCTTTCAATTAATCTTATTACAATCAAAATGATCTTTTCCTTAGGTTTATATTTCTAATTCATCTAAGTCCCTAATTGAATTATTCCAGTATTAGACTTCATTTCTCAATCCTTCATCTAAATACCTAAAACACATAATTGGTTGCCAATCAATTATATATTAACATTATTCCATTCAATTAAGGATAAAAGAAATAAATCAGTTAAGAGCAATTACCATTTCATACAATCATAATAGATCCATACAAACCCTAGACTTGATCAAAATTAGTTTATAGTGATGTTATCAAACAAATTCATCTCATTAAAATTCAAAGAAATTAATTTAGACATCAGAGAATTCATAAATACAATTTCAATGAAACTTAGGAGATAGAGTTCAAGAACAAAACTAAATTACAAACTTCCATTGGCTTCTGAAGAATCTCTTGCTCAGATTTTTTCTAAAAGAATAATGCAATGGCTAAAACTAATTTGATCTAGAGTGTTTGAATGAAAGTGAAATCAATCTTCAAGAGAAAAGTGAAGAACAGCTGAAAGATATGTGTTGGACGGCTGGAAGTGTGTGTGTTGAACGGTTGAAGAAGTTGATCCCCTTTCTCTTGCCCTAATCTTCTTATTTATACAAATCCCTCGCTAAAAATCTACGCTTTCTTTCTTTCTTTAGTCCCATGGAGTGACATGGCCAGGCTTATGGCCGTGTCATGTGACATGGCCAGTGGCTTGGCCGTGTCACCTGGGTGTGTCAGCTTCTATTTCTTTCCTTGCTCTTCTTTGTTCTTTGGAGATGAGAATGACATGGCCAAGCTCCCAGCCGTGTCACCTGCTAGTGTCACCTACTGTTTCTCTTCTTTCATTGCTGGGTCCTTCTTGGCTTGATATGGGACATGGCCAAGCTTGTGGCCGTGTCACATGGCTTGGCCGTGTTATCTGTGTGTGTCAGCTTCTGCCAAATTTTCCTTTCTTTCTTGGTTTCTTTGGTTTTTCCCTTTAGGTGAGACACGGCCAGTGGCTTGGCCATGTTTCCTGCTCGTGTCATATTCTGTCAAGATTTTCTTTGAGGTGACACGGCCAAGCTTGATTTGGCTTGGCCATGTCTTGCTTGATTCTTTGATCTTCCAAGGGAGTTTTTGCACTTTAACCTAAAACAAACTTTAAACAAGAATCAAATGAAACATTAACTAAAAACACATAAACATCACACTAAAAACTAGTAACAAAATGATCTAAACCCTTGGATAAATTAAAAACTACCAAATTGATGAAATCACTAAGTAAACATATTAAAACTACAAAAATGCATGAAGAAAACAATAATTATCATAATAAGTAAATAACAATTTTATGACAAAAACTAATAAAATAACTACCCCACACTTAAAACTTTGCTTGTCCTCAAGCAAATTCACATGGCATAAATTAAAAATTCAATTAACCATAACTATAATTCAAGTATATAAGATGAAATCCTTTAATACTCAACAATAAATAAATGCAATTTACTTCAATCAAGATTTTCTTAACTCATTCATTAATTCAGACATAACAAATCTCATCTCTCATCTAAGTGTTTCTCTCAATTTTCAAAGGTTAATTCACTCAAACCAATCATGACTGCATACTGCCATAAACTTTCTTAATTATCCAATTTCTCTCACTGATTTTTCTCAAGAAATAATCCGAAGGTCTTTTCGTTTGGATGTAATGGGGCTAAGGCGAAGGTGTGAGAAAAGACATTTAAGTTGGAACATTAAAAAATGGAGTATCTAAATTAGACAATAATCTTACGTAGAAACTCGTAATTCTCTCAAATAGCATATTCACCAACCCTTGATAGTCTCAAATATTTGCATACTTAAAGAAAAGTAAATGAGTCGAAATTCCTGTTTGATGACTAATGCTAGAAAATATATGAATTTTGTATATATATATATATATATATCTTTTCTTTTTATTTTTATTTATTATATATTTTTTTTATTTATATATATACAAAATATAAAATTAAATTGAACATCTAGCTCAATTGTAGAAGAAAAGAATGATCGACTCTTAGTTAAATACAATCTGCAAAGTATGCATTTCAGCCCAAATCTTACTAAAATAATAAATTTTTTTTATTTTTTTTTATTTTTTTAATTTTTTTTATATTTTTATTTTTATTAATAGTATTTAGTTTATCCCACACTTATCAATTAAACCACTCCTATTGTCATATCATAAGAAACTCCATTCCTTAATGAAGGTATGATAATAATAGGAAGATGTTGAGTTATGAACTGTGTTGATCAATCAAGAAAAGGTCAAAGGCCCAACTTGGCTCACTAAGCAATTCACAATTAAGGGAGGTCTTTTTAAGCTAAAGGGGGTAATCCTAATTTGCCTTCATCATTTTAAAACTTGAAATGAAATCATAATGTGAGTTCAATTAGTATGCAAAAGTAAGCTCTAGAGATGCAAAATCATGAAGGTGCACACTTAAGAAAAGAAAATTGATTGACAATAATATTCAATCTATGAAGCTCAAAACTCACAAAGGTTAGGTTCTCAAAGATTTATATGTTATGAATTGCAGAATGTGAAAATTGATCCTGAATGAATTCAAATGCTAATACTAGAATTACAGAAAAGTCAATAAGTTTCCAACAATTATGCCATGAAAAAGGCACAATATAACTCACAAAGAAAACAAAACAAAAATTAAAGTAAAGTTTTAAAGTTACCCCACACTTATGAGTTACTTTGTCCTCAATGTAAACAAAAGAAAAGATAGAAAGAACCTCTTTTGTGTCGCGCATAGTGAAGCTTTAATACAAATAATCAATATGAAAGAAAACAATTAAAGCAAATACCACGACTTCAGCATAAACATGCGATCAAGGAAAGTTGGAACTGGCTGGCCCTCCTTTTCTCAATTAAACTCAATGCTCCTGGCCTATTTTCTGCAAGAATAAAAACACTTCCAATCTCCAAACCATCAAGCCTTAAAGAAAAATAGAAGGGAAAATAAAGAAATAAACTGAATATACTAAACTAAAAAGCTAAAAACAATAACAATAGGTTGCCTCCCATCGAGCGCTTCTTTAACGTCGTCTTAGCTGGACGTTACTGCAAGAATTAAGGATCGTAGATCAAAGTACTATTGACAATCCTTACTTCTTAGAACCCTTCATTATATGGTTTAACTCTCTGTCCATTTACTTTAAAAGTTTCATTCGTTCGAGAGTTAGGTAATTCTATAGCACCAGAAGGATATACCTGAGTTATCTCGAAAGGACCGCTCCATCGAGACTTGAGTTTTCCTGGAAACAGTCAGAGCCGAGAATTGAAAAGCATAACCTTCATACCTGGGCTCAATGTCTTTCGTACTAAAATTCTATCATGAAGTGCTTTAATACAGTCCTTATAAATCCTTGAACTCTCATATGCCTCGTTCCTTAGTTCATCTAACTCTGAAATTTGCAAAAAGCGTTCTCTCTTTGCCTTATCCAAATCTAAATTCAGAGTCTTAATTGCCCAATACGCCTTGTGCTCCAACTCCACTGGTAAATGACAAGCCTTACTGAAAACCAATCTGTATGGACTCATACCCAAGGGGGTCTTGAAAGCAGTTCGATATGCCCACATTGTGTCATTCAATCTACTTGCCCAATCCTTCCTTGATGAGTTGACTATTTTTTCCAGAATTTCTTTGATTTGCTTGTTGGATGTCTCAACTTGTCCTGAAGTCTGTGGATGATATGGGGTCGCCACTTTGTGTTTCACACCCGACTTGTGCATTAACTTCTCAAAAAGTTTGTTGCAGAAATGACTTCCCCCATCACTGACTATCACTCTTGGAGTGCCAAATCTACTAAGAATGTATTCCTTCACAAATTTAACAACCACATTAGCATCATTAGTTCAGGTGGGGATTGCCTCCACCCATTTTGAAACATAATCAACAGCAACCAATATGTATTCATAACCAAAAGATTTGGAAAAAGGACCCATGAAGTCTATTCCCCAAACATCAAATAGTTCAACCACAATATAAGATTGAAGGGGCATTTCATTCCTCCTCCCAATATTACCTACTCTTTGACAGCAGTCACAATGCTTACAATATTCTTGAGCATCTTTGAATAGGGTAGGCCAATAAAATCCACTTTGAAGCACTTTTTCGGCAGTCTTTCTCCCTCCAAAATGACCACCGCAGTGAAGGTCATGACAAAATTGAAGAACACTCAGTTGTTCATCCTCAGATACACACCTGCGAACTATCTCATCTTTGCATATCCAGAATAGGTAAGGTTCATCCCAGAAATAGAATTTACTCATGTACAAAAACCTTTTCTTTTCCTAAAATGACATGTCAGAACGCAAAATATCATAAGCAAGATAGTTAGCAATATCTGCAAACCATGGTGAATTCATTATCGCAAACAACTGTTCATCAGGAAATGCTTCTAAATTTCTATGAACGCTATCAGATGCAAGATTTTCATCAAGGAAAGGTAACCTAGATAAATGATCAGCTACAACATTTTCACTTCCCTTAGTATCCTTGATTTAAAAATCAAATTCTTGCAATAATAGCACCCATCTAATTAAACGAGGTTTAGCATTTTGTTTGGTCAAAAGATATTTTAAAGCTGTATGATCTAAAAGCACAATAATTTTAGACCCAATCAATTATGCTCTAAACTTATCTAAGGGAAAAACAACAGCTAGCATTTCTTTTTCAGTTGTTGTGTAATTAACTCGTGCGCTATTTAGGGTCAAGCTAGCATAATAGATCACTCTCAAAAATTTCTCAACCCTTTGCCCAATGACAGCTCCTACTGCGTGGTTGGATGCATCACACATAATTTCAAAAGATAAGGACCAAACAGGAGCTACAATAACCGGTGCACTAGTCAATTTTTCCTTAAGGGAATTGAAAGCTTGCATGCATTGTGCAGTAAATACAAATGGAACATCTTTCCCAAGCAAATGACACAATGGTTGGCTTATTTTAGAAAAATCTTTAATAAACCTCCGGTAAAAACCTGCATGCCCTAGAAAGCTTCTTTTTCCCTTAACAGAGGTAGGTGGGGGTAACTTAGCAATCAACTCTACCTTAGCTGTATCCACCTCAATCCCTTTACTTGACACAATATGGCCTAACACAATGCCATGAGTGACCATGAAATGACTTTTTTCCCAACTCAAAGTGAGATTACATTCAATGCATCTTTCAGCTCCAATTTATCCAAAGAACCTGTTTGTAAGAACACATTTGAAACAACTGCGTCAATACAATCAATTAAAGAGCAATTCTCATTTAATGCAGTTGTAGGAATAGGAGAAGTGTTAAAAATAGAAAATTCAACCTTTTATCCCAAGATAGTCATTGACAATTTACCATTTTTAACATCAATCAAGGTGTTGGTCATAGCCATAAAAGGCCTACCCAGTAAAATAGTGTGTGTGGATGGCGTAGGGTTATCTCCTTCCATGTCAAGGACTATAATGTCCACGGGCACTATCAACCCACCAACCTTAACTAACACATCTTCTATAATTCCTTTCAGGAATCTAAGAGATTTGTCAGCTAATTGCAAGACCATTTTAGTAGGTTTAAGTTCCCCAAGTTCTAACTCAAGATACACAGAGTAAGGCATCAAATTAACACTGGCTATTAAATCACACATGCCATCAGTCCCCTTTCCATTACCCATTGTAATTTTAATTATGAAGCTGCCAGGATCCTTTAGCTTCAGAGGTAGTTTATGTTGCAAAACAACACTAGCTACCTCTAATACTATCACCTTTTCATTTGGCTCATACCTCTTTTTCTTGGTGTTCAATTCCTTGAAGAATTTGGCATAAGCCGGCATGTTCTTTATTGCTTCAAGTACAGGTAAGTTAATACTTACCTTAGACAGCATGTTGAAGATGTCTAAAAATTACTTATCTTATTTATCATTCTTCAACCTGCTGGGGAATGGTATAGGTGGCCGGTAAGGATTATTTGCCTTGTGTAAATCTGCTGAAGGAGATTTCTCCATTTATTTTTCTCCATCACCCTTGTCCTCTGGTTCTCTTTCTTTGTAGTTTTCTTGATTACCTGCATTCACAGAATTATTTTCAACACCATTATTTATCACCTTGCCACTTCTAAGAATAGTCACTGCTTGTGCTTGCTCAGGTTGACTCAAAAATTTTCCTTTTTGTTGAATCTGCATCTATTGTGCAAGTTGTCCCACTTGGGTCCCCACTTTCTTAAAAGACACTTCCAGTGAATCCAACCTTTTGTTAGTCATCTCTTGATTCTTGTTACTGGCTTGGATAAAAGAATGTAAACTATCCTCCAAACTATCTCTCTTAGGCTGCCCTTGATTTGAAGATTGCCCCGGCAGTTGATTATATCTTTGGAGCAAATGGAAAGGTTGTTGGGAATTATTTGTTTCCCACGAAAAGTTTGGATGATTCCGCCAACTAGGATTGTAAGTTTTTTAGAAAGGATCATTTCAGGCCCTTGGTTGATATCCCTCCATAGCATTAGCTTGCTCAGCCTCATTTCCATAAGACTCGTATGCATAGGGGCATATATTTGCTCCATGCCCAAAAGTTCCACAAATTTCACACACTTCTTGAGTGGATGAAGAAGCATTGTTCTTCATGTTCAGTATCTGCACTTGTCTTGTCAATTCAGCTATCTGATTGACCATCTCACTGTTGGCTTCCACTTGATTTACCCATTTACTTCTTCCTCTTACACTTTTTTTTGTTGGGAATTAGCTCCCAACATTTCAAAGATTTCATAAGTCTCTTCTGCTATCTTTTCTCCTATAGCTCCCCCAGCTGCATTATCAACAGTATTCTGAAATTGCTAGGTTAGACCATCGTAGAAAAACTGATTCAGCAGTTGAAGTGGGTAATGATGGTGTGGACACTGGATTAACAACATCTTAAACCTGTCCCAAGCCTCATGAAATGGCTCTCCATCCATTTGAGCAAATGTAGTTATTTTTCTCTTAATTCAGCTGTCTTCTGATGTGAGTAAAATTTTCCCATAAACTTGTTATATGCTTGCTCCCAAGTTGTCAAAGAATTTTTAGGCAACATCATAAGCTAGCTTTTTGCCCTATCCTTTAATGTGTACGGAAAACACCTCATCTCAACTAATCTTCTGTTAGTCCTCCCAATGGAAATGTGTTGAGGGTGGAGTAGAAATCTCAGATAAAATTTAAAGGATCCTCATTCGGAACTCCATAGAATGATGGCAGCATGTTGTAATGGATATTCTTCAGCTCGTAATTTCTTGTTGCATCTATCAATCTTATACATGAGGTGGCATTCCCAATGTATTGAACCAGTTTTGTACAATAGGATCTAATAATAGTATGAAATACCTTAGAGTTTTAGCATTATTAGCTCTGGCAAATTGCATGGCAGTGATGTACTGCTTGACATATAGGTAGGGATTTCCAGTTCCATCAAACTTAGCAAAAGGAGGCATCTTGAACTTGTAGGGAGTTCCTTCATCTTGCTCAAACAACTTGTCCACCTCTGACACTTCTTCAGCCTTCAGCTTCTTTTCAAACTTCTTTTCTAAATTAGCAATCAATTTTTCCACATCAGTAGTTTCAGTCTTCTCCATAACCTTCTTTTCTTTCTTCTTTTCTTGAGGGTCTTGAAAGTATGCATCCCAATCATCATCATCCATCACTACTTTCTCTTCATCAAAGGCTACCCCAGCTACCTTAGTCTTTCCTATTTCTTTTTACTTCTTGGCACTGGCAGATGCCTCAGCAGTGTTTTTCTTCAATAGTGAAATTAGTTGACTTCTCATTATCTCAACTAGGGCCCCCTTCAATTCTTCCATCTAGGAGTTGAGGGCATCATTCATCAGCTTCTGAACTTGCTCAGGATCCATTACTTTTAGTAGAAAGCTGACTAAATTCTCACTGGACTCTGAGTCATAGGTTGGGTTGTTGTAAGCTCTTGAACTATTATACTCCAGGTCTGTGAGTCAGAAAGGATTAATGCTTCGTAATGTAATTCATGTATGCATGTATGTACATGTAACAATCAAACAAAGAGAGTAAGGATGTTCCTTCCAACCTTATATCACCCACGCATGAATGGCAAGTCTCTTTCCTTGGTATTTTGGATATTTGTTTTCAAAACATCCACTTAAATGGATTAACCAATAATTTTCTTTTCAAATACAGAAATCAGTCCATGATAATTCCCACTAATTAAGCCTTAATTTATTGGGTCAACTAAAAAATAGTTTTTATGCTACATTGGGAATTAAAACTGAACTAAAGGGTTTATCATAAATAGATTTCTCATTTGGAAATAAGCAACTAATAATCCATACCAGAAACAAGCCCATGATTAGCAAGTCTTGGTATAAATCAAGCCCACAACTAATTTTAATATTCCATAATTGACCTAACTAGTTGTAAGCCCATTTAAGAAAAGGTTGTAATAAAAGTTTGAATAATCTTGCACCTATCTTGAAAAATATTTCCAAACCCATTAAAAAAAGTTTGTTTAAAAAATAATTTTGGGCTTTATGTTTGGACCATGAGGTGGAAGATAGTTTTAAACCCTTCCTAAAAAGGTTTTATGCCCAAAGTCTATCTTGAAAGAGTTTAAAAATAATTTTGGTTTGTTGGGCTTCAAAGAATAAAATAATTTTGGGCTTACACTATAATTAGATCATATTAGGAAAGAACAAATCAAATGGGCCATAACTCTAACCAAGATAAGTCAATTATAGTCAAACAACAAGCATATAAAGTAAACCTAAGGAAAGTTACTATGCCATATATATGGTCTTTAGTCTTTGAGTTGAAAAGCTTAGGTTCCCATAGCAAGTATATATCTAAAAAGTACGAGGCTGTGAGTGGTTATACAGTGTTCGATCTCCATACCTTGTGTGAAAGCATGGTATCACTTATACATATATAACACCGATTACATAGGGCATCCTAACTAACACACAGAATGCAATTCTAAGCGATGCAATGTAAAAAATCATAATAAGAAAGAACGGAATAATATAAAGACTAACATAATCAACTTCTCTTATCCTCAGTGGAGTCACCATTGTGAGTGGGGTATTTTCGTCCTCGCTCCTGATAGAATGGTTCTTACTACTTCGGCACTGTTAGGCTTTAGGCCTTAAAGAACATGGGCCTAACCCCATAGAATAGGAGTCTCCACCCGGATTGTCTGGGATGATAGAAGAGAATGGATGACTCGATTCCTAAGGAACCCAACTCCTATTAGGTTTGAAACGTTAGGTACACATGATGAAGGTGAGAAATGGCCCAGCACCCTCATAATATCTGGTTCAATAGAACTGGCCTCCTTTTCACGTCTAAATATTATTAGATTCTTACACTAATATGGCATTATCCATATTACAAGCATTTATAAAAAAAATAAAGAATACTATCAGACAAATTAAACAAAATGGGCACCTATACAATGATGGAAACATGCCCTTATAAATGTTCTAAATGTCTATAAGAAAAATAAATAAAATAGGACACCCACTAATAGATGGAAACGTGTCCTTTGCAATAGTCCCAAAGTCATTCAAAATTAAACAAATAATTAAACTAAACAAGGTACCCATAAAGTAGAAACATGCCTTTTACAGGTACTTATAATCCAAATAAATCCATAAACAATATTTAATCATTCATCATAAATAATAATGAATAAATAATCAAGACACATAATCAATCATCAAGCAAATAATAGTATATTAGGATTAAACTAATTAAATTAGGGCTTATACCTAATATTAGGGTTTTATGAACGCACTAGGGATTTGGAATAAAATTTGGGTTTTAAACCTAAAACTAGAGTTTTTGAATAAAGTTAGGGTTTTAATCCTAGAGTTACGATTTTAACATGCATAATTAGGGTTTCTCATGAGAACTAGGGTTAAAGTTAAAATTAAAATATGTAATTAGGGTTTCAACTATCACCGTGGAATTAATTTTAAAATTAGGGTTTGATCCTATATTAAAGTCATAGAGGATGGGATTAGAGTTTGAAGCACAAGTGTTACAACATAAATCAACTTAAAACGGTTAACAACATGCTTATAAGGATTAAATGAGGATGATCAATTAAATGGATTTAATTTTAAGAAACCATACCTTCATTTCATTATCTGTAATACCTTTATACCCTATATACATATAATACACACACTTCATATATATAATACGTATATAGAATATAAGAATGTCACAAATATAATCATTAGAAATCTTACCAAAATTACCACAAAAAATAATTTATTTCTTAAATCATAATTTTATTAAGTAAACCAATGTACACATTAATAATTAAATATTTAAAATAATAATTATTTATGAAAATCTCTAAAAAAATTTGCCAGAGTTTTATCTATAATTTTAGTATTTCTCAAATATCAAATACTCAACCTGCAGTTTGAAAAACACTCCCAAAAATATTATTCATCCATTTTCATTCTTCCAACCAATAACATCGAGAAATTTCACAATCATATATACAAAATACTTTAAATACTTATTCAATACTTTTACAAAAAAAAAAATGTAGCTACAAAATATACTTATAACATCTTACAATGTACATTTGTATACATAACATTATTTTCAAACATGATTTTTAAATAAAATCCAAACTCTATAATTCACAAATAAATACAGGAATGCAACACTATTAATATTGATCTCATGCCACCCACATCTTCAAGTCTCAATTATTCACCGGCTCAGCTGGTATGCACCTCTAATACCTGCGTGATGCACACTACCACGCTAAGCTCGAAAGCTTAGTGGTACATATATATTGTCTTTTATAACATAAAAATATAAATTATACCCATATTTATTATTCTTTTTCTCAAAGCTTTATGATATTTTTTATAAAACTTTTGTTAACTTTTATTCCATATTTAATATATAAATCATATCATCAATTCCTCAAATACAACACTTTCACATACTCATTGGCTCAATTTTCCTATTCAATCACCAAGTCTAGTGCACATATTATCAATTTCATGACCCAACTCTGCTGAGGTTGTAGATCCTTAATTTTGGCCCTAAGTTGATACGGTCTTAATTAAAGAATGCTAAAATAAATTTGATCCATTTGTAAAAGGCTTAAACATAGTTTATAACTTTTAAATAGGTCGGTTCAGTTTCAAATGACAAAAATTCAATTTAATCAACTTATGAAGGGCCAAATTAAATTAAAAAAACCTAAATTAGCCCTAATTCATCTTGTTCGGGCCCCAAAATTAAAAAGGTTTGAGTCGGGAAGGGTCCAAGTGACTTAAGCCATAGCTCATGTCGACCTAGAGGATCCAAATCGACATGAGCATGGCTCATGTCTATTTGGCACACCCAAATAGACATGAACGGCTCCATGTTGATTTGGACATGCCAAATCGATATGACCTTAATTTTAGAACAGTTTTGGCCAGTAATTTGATTTCCTGATTAGGCTAAAATAATTTTATTTCTCCAAGATCACGGATATTACAATTCTCTCCCCCTTAAATAATTTTATCGTCAAAATTATTTACTATAGTAATTAACTCAATTATAATTAAATATTAATCTTCACTTTTTACATAATTAATGATTAAATTATTGTCACCATTTATCATCATTACAAACCATGTAATCTTTTACTCTCCCCCTTTACAAAATACTCTAAATCATTTTTACAATTACCATTTTAAAGATCAATAATAAATGTTAATTCTTCACTTACTTATATCTAATGTACATATAGTTTCTAGTTCTCCAACATACAATTAAATTCCAAATCTATACTTCCATTCATTAATCAATTACAAGTCTTTACATATCATCAAGTATTTAAATAGCATTAAATTAACATTTATATTGTACAAACCAATTCAAAATTTCATCCAAAAACTCAGTCATGTCAATATAATATCATGCCATGCATTTCAAATCATTTATGTCTTTAGCTTTCAAATTCTTTAATTCACATCGTTGCTTCTTCTTTCCTTTTTTTTAAGTTACTCTTCCTACTATATAAAATCATCAATGATTCCTTAATTTGTCATACCATTTATTTTATTTCTCAAATTGTATTACTCATTTACAATTAATGTAAAATCTTTTGATCAACTACAATTATCTTTTATTCATTCTTCAACTATGCACTTATTTTAATCCTCTATATGTATGTCAACCTTTCCTCATATAAATCTTACTTTTCAAACTCATCTAATGAATTGATTTCATTCCTATATTTGATAATCTGATATCAATTATAGATACTCCTAAAATTTACTCATCAAATTCTAATTAATTCCATCCACTTAAATCAAATGGATCATATCTTGACTAATCAACCAAATATCGTTCATAAAATAAATTAAAATCCATTTATTATGAAATCATTATATATTCATTATTAAATATTGACATCCATCTTAAATATCTAAAAACATATTTATTACTTTTCTTATAACATCCACTTTCACACAACACATTAATAAGTACATCTCAATCATGCAACCAAATACATAACCTCAACTCGTATTAACTTAATAAACATTTGTATAAATTCACATTTTAATTGCTCATAATAAGGAACAAAATTTAAATTTTTATTTACTCATTGTAAATATTCACTAAGCCAATACTATATATCACTCTAATAAATCTTCAATATACTTCCATAATAAACAGATTTATTGACATATACTAGTTCTCCCTTTAATTTAAATTATCAACTCCTTTATTCTAATTTATTAAAAAAATCCACATCCCTTTTTTATATATCTACCAATCCACATGTAAATTTCATAACTTTCTTCAATCATTTCACATAAAATTAATTTGTTACTCAATTCCACAAATCCACAAATATGCATAACTTCCTAACTTTCATGTCAATCTCAATATTCATTTATTTATTCATCACCAAATCTTCACTAAAGATAATAAAATTTTAATAATATTAACTTGACACATATATGGACCTACATTTAAAATTTGAGATATTTTACAGCTGATTTACTAATTTAAAAAATTAAGTCTTCTAAACGCACAAAATCTGTCTCTTTAATAATTCCTCTAGCAGCACCTGGTTATCCATTGTTTTAGGTACCAAACCTATATAAAAATTCATGAAATTTTAACCATATGTTTTAAGAATACATATGATATTTTATGTAAAATTTTAGATTTTTCTGGATTGATTTGCTATAATGTTTAAATATGTTTCTCAACTTCTACAAATTTTGAGTTAGAACTACTCTAACAATCTATGTTCTTCTATTTTTCTTAAATAATAATTCATCTTTAAAAATTATGAAATTTTATACATTACATTTTAACATATAGAAAAACTTCCCATTAAATTTTTAAACTCATTTAACATCTTTAGGTAAGTCTAAAAATTTAGACAAAATCACTTCGCAACACACATACAAAATTTCCAGCGATGATAATACTCATTTCTCATGCTTTTTTTTTATTTCATATCCTAGATCATTTTTCTTAATTTCTCTTATCCATCAATTAGATTGACATAAATCTTAATTTCAAATAAAAGTTCTAAAACTTTATTCTTAATCTATAATCTCTAGAATGACACTTTCACTGCACTACTCTGATAAACGTGTCCCAGATGCCATCTCAATTTATATCCATTATATCAAACGAACATTGCCACATCAGAGACCAATACAGATGACAATGCATATGCATGTATTAAAATACAAATCACTATTTTAAAATTCTCCTTGCTCATTTTCAAAACCTACCATGGTTGTGAATCTCAAACATAGGCTCTGATACTAAAATAAATGTAATACCCTTATACCATATATACATATAATACATACACTTCATATATATATAATACGTATATAGAATATAAGAATGTCACAAATATAGTCATTAGAAATCATATCAAAATTACCAAAAGAAAAATTATTTCTTTAATCATAATTTTATTATGTAAATTGATGTACACATTAATAATTAAATATTTAAGATAATAATTATTAATGAAAATCTCTAAAAAATATTTCGCTAAAATTTTATCTGTTATTTTAGTATTTTCCAAATATCAAATACTCGACCTACAATTTGAAAAATACCCCTAACAATATTATTCATCCATTTTCATTCTTTCAACCAATAACATCAAGAAATTTCACAATCATATATATAAAATAATTTAAATATTTATACAATACTTTTACAAAACAAATGTAGTTACAAAATATACTTATAATATCTTACAATGTACATTTGCATATATAATATCATTTTCAAACATGATTTTTATACAAAATTCAAACTCTACAGTTCACAAATAAATGCATGAATGCAACACTATTAATGTTGGTCACGTGGCACCCACATCTTCAACTATCAATTACTCACCGGCTAACCTAGTATGCACCTCTAATACTTGCGCGATACACACTACTGCGCTAAGCTCGAAAGCTTAGTGGTACATATATATATAATTTTCTTTTACAACATAACAATACAAATTAACCCACATTTTTTTTCTCAAATTATAGCTTTACGATATTTTTATAAAACTTTTGTTTACTTTTATTTCATATCTAATATTTAAATCATATCATCAATTCCTCAAATACAACACTTTCACATACTCATTGGCTCAATTTTCCTATTCAATCACCAAGTCTAGTGCACATATTATCAATTTCATGATCCAACTTTGCTTAGTCATCTTAGTTTTTAGACTTAGCTCTGCTTAGGCCTATCAACGTGTACATTATCATTCTAATAACTTAGTCACAATATATTACCATGCATTATTCATCAATTTATCTCACATACTTTATCTTATCATAACTAAATCATCATATACCATTATTCACAGCAAAACACATATATATACACATAAACATATCACAAACACACACATTGGGCCCAAATAACCTTGCACAGTATTTTAGTTCTAGAGATATTGTTATAGTCTATCGCGACATATCTTTGTCTAGCCCCAAAGGCAAATAACAATGACACTCAATGTCTATCCCAAAGGCAAATAATACTGATGCCCAGCATCTAGCCAGAATGAAAATAATAGTGATGCCCAACTTCTAGCTAGAAGGCAAATCATATCAATAGCACGAAAAATAATTCTTTGGAATAAGATACTATATAAGGTAACCACACATTTCATTATATTCAAATTTTACATAACCATCTTCATCATTTCTCATTTCGATTATGTCATATTATCACATTTCAATATATTCAATCATACTTTCGTAATGCAATATCGATTTAATCTTAATATTTTTTTCACAATTTCCAAGTCACCAATCTTATCATATTCACTTTCACATTTCTACATTCTCAACGATCATTCCCACATTCTTTTCACAATTCATAATCATATACATAATTCACATTATATTACATATTACTTAAACATCATTACAACATGAATATTTATTTCATTACTACTAGTTATCTCATAATTTATACACAACATTAATACTAGCCATAATTCCATGACTTAACATCACATTCATAAAACATTACACTTTCCCATATTTTTAACAATATATGATTACTACCCACATTTTACAAGGGACAATCACTTCCCGTGATCACTTTACATTGAATCATGCTTTAGTTATTTTTCACATATTCATTACCATTTCACTATCACATTATATAGTCATGATTCACAGTCACAATATGACTCTTTTTACAAACATTTACCACATCTTTCAATATTCTCAATTTAAACACTTTACAACATAATGGTTCCTTTCATAATTTTTACATCTTCTTTCTCATTTCTTAAAACATGTTTATTTCTCATGTTTTTCAATTATTATTTTTTTAACATTTTCCACATTTACTACATTATACACATGACCACTATCATGGCCATTTACAATGGCTCAACTTATAAATCTTATGCATTTTACATATTAAGTAACTTTAAATACACAATGTCAATTCACATTTGATGAAAATCACAAGTTTTAAGGATATGTATTAACCTTATTCCTTTTTCCAAGCCAAACCCTAAACTTCACCACTTCGACCAATTTGATCTACACACATATGAATCCAAAAATAACCAACACTATTCATTTAAAGTCACTTACATACACATTGTATATCAAATTACCATTATTTCTACAATTTTCACCAAAATCACAGTAAAACCATAAATTTCCAACTAACTACTTCACTTAAACATCATCCAACCTAAGTCAATTTCAACATTTAACATTAAAATCATCATTTACATACCTAAATAACAATAAAACAATTCATTTCCACAATTATCAAAACCTCTTTCAAAAATCCCAATTCCACATAAAACACCTATAAACCCTAACCTCATCCAAATTCATCTATATCAAAATTCTAACCATATAACCTTCATAAATATATTAAAACCACATAAAATTCATATAGTACAACAACTAAATCCATCAATAACAAAACCTTAATTTAAGCATAATCTGTCCATAACCATAAATTTATCAACTTAATTCATTTTACCTAATTAATCAACAAATCACCATCTAATCATCATTTTAATTTCATTTATATCAATTTTAGATATTAAACATAACTTTCTCTCTCTAACTATTACTAACATAGTCATAAAACCATGAACTTAAAGCCTTAAAGGAAGAGGACTTACTTGAATTCTTGCTTTCTCTTCAAAATTCACTTGAAATCATTGATTTTATTAAGTAATTTGAGGTATTTGGAAACAACGTCCCCTCTCTCTTAAAATTCATGTTGAAGAAGAAATAAGAAGAAGAAGAATAAGAAGTAGTCTTTCTTTTTAATTTCCCATCCTTATCCTTAATATATATTAATAGTTAATTAACCAATTCCACCAATCATTATTCTTCCTTTTTTGACTTCCCTTTCTTCTCTTATTATTATTATTATTATTATTATTATTATTATTATTATTATTATTATTATTATTATTATTATTATTATTATTATCATCGTCGTCGTCGTCGTCGTCGTCGTCATCATCGTCATCATCATCTTCATCATCATCATCATCATCAATTTTTCCTACACCAATTTATACTTCATTTATATGTATTATATATCTTATGTATATTTATATTTCTTATATATTCAATTTATATTTTACATATATTTCAAGTATATATAATATATGTATTACATCTATTATACATTTAATTATTTATTTAATTTACTTTTAATCTCCAATAAGCACTTCTTCCTTATTTTAACTTTCTTTTCCTTCTTATTTATTTATTTATTTATCATCTTGCATCATAAATTATACATATATATATATACCATTTATGCGTTGCATATATTCTGTGTATATGTATAAGTCATTTATAAGTTACTTATATGTTACATCTACTTTTATGTACATGCTTGTGTAATGTATATATATATATATATATATTAATATATATTATGTATATGTAATGTATATTTAATATATATATATATACCCGGATGTATATATATATATATCATGTGTGCCCTATGTACACTACAAGCATACCATATACATATATTATATATATCAAGTATATAATATATATATATATATACATATAACAAACATACATTATATATATAACATATACATACTATGTATACACTAGGTATACATTAGGTATATACAGCTCCTATATGTCCAAATACTTATTTAATTTCTCCAAGATCACTGATATTACATTGTCTCCACTTAAAAATTGCGTTTATCCAAGTCTAAGCACAATCTTTCAGATTCTACCTTGCTACTATACAATTTACTTAAGTAAAATAAGCCTTGATGTTGTGTCTCTAGCTTTGTTTTTCTTTATTTTCCTCACTGTGTTTATTTTTTTGATTGTTAATTATGTAGTTTTGATTGCTAATCCTCAACTCTTTATTTCCTTTTTATAACTATTGTAGCTTTTTAATGGGAACCAAATTTGATTCAACCTTTTTAATTGGAACTGAATTTATTCTAGGCCAAAATTAAGGGTCTATACTATTTAAAGGAGCTCATTTTGGAGATACCACCAAGGGTGTAAGTATTTGTTACAAGGTCGGATATTTAGATTCTAATATAGCTTTTGTTTCTCAAATTCAGCCAAAGATCATAGAGGAGACTCTAGTTGATGAGTGTTGGATGATAGTTATGCAATATGAACTCAACCAATTTAAGAGAAACGAAGTATGAGAGTTAGCTTCTAGACCCAAGGACCATCAAATTATTAGGTGTAAATGGGTGTTTAGGAACAAGATCGATGAAAGTGGGCTCATTACAAGGAACAAAGCTCGATTGATAGCCAAAGGCTATAACCAAGAGGAAGGCATTGACTATGATGACACTTTTTGCTCCCATTGCTAGACTTGAATCTATTAGAATTCTGCTAGCATTTGCATGTCACATGAATTTTAAATTATTTCAAATGAATGTCAAAAGTGCTTTTCTAAATGGTTTTATTAATGAAGAAGTTTATGTTGAACAACCTTTGAGTTTTAAAGACTATAGGTTTCCAAACCATGTTTTTAAACTTACTAAAGCCTTATATGGTTTGAAACAAGCTCCAAGAGCTTGGAATAAAAGGCTTAGTTTGTACCTTTTAGAAAATGGTTTTCCAAAAGGAAAAGTGGATACAACTCTTTTTGTTAAGAAAAACAAGCATGGCATTTTAATTATACAAATTTATATGGGTGAAATTATATTCGATGCTACTAATGTGGCCTTATGCCAAGAGTTTTCTTCTTATGTGACTAAGGAATTTGAAATGAGCATGATGGGTGAGCTCAAATTCTTCATTGGCATACAAAATAAGCAAAAAAAGGATGATAACTTCATCAACCAATACAAGTACACCAAAGAACTTCTGAAGAAGTTTAGGATGGATGGTCATAAATCTAATAAGACACCAATAAGAACATCCTTGAAGTTGGACAAGGATTAAAGTGGGAAAAAAAGTAGATGAGAAGAAGTATAGAGGTATTATCGGTTCCCTACTTTATCTTATTACTACTAGGCCTGATATAATGTATATTTTATGTGTGCTAGGTTTCAATCTAGTTATCGACAATCTCATTTGAATGCCACATATAGAAATTTAAAATTTTTAAGTGGAACATTGCATTTAGGTCTTTGATATAATAAGAACACATTTTTTAACATACTTGGTTATTCGGATGTCGAATTTCCCAATAGCCGACTAGATAGAAAGAGCACAACGGGCGTATGCCATTTTCTTGATGATTGCCTAGTTTCTTAGTTTAAGAAGAAACAACTTTTGATTACTCTATCAAGTGCAAAAGCCAAATATGAAGCAGCTTGCTTTTATCATACTAAGTCATTTAAATGGAGCAACAATTGCTATATTATGGCCTAATGCTTAATTACATTCCCATCAAGTGTGATAACACTAGTGCCATTAATCTATCCAAAAATTCTATCCAACATTCTAGGTCCAAGCATATAGATATTAGGCATAATTTCTTAAGAGATAATGTTTAAAATTGTAATGTGGCTATAGAGTTCATTGACAATTAAAATGAATTTGTGGATATTTTTACAAAGACATTAAATGAAGAAAGGATGAGTTTTATTAAACAAAACTTTGGGATACTTGATAGGTGCACCTTAAATTGAAAATTTATACATTTGTGTGGCACTTTCATTATATGCATGCTTCTTTTGTGTTTCTATGTTAGTGCTTGTAATACTTGTAAAATGATATGTTGTTTGTTGCTTACTTGAATCCTTGATGATTATATATGTTTTTTTGTTTGTTGTATGCTAAGTTAAGTGAATTTGAAGACATGTAAGATTCCATGTTTTTGCATGTGCAAATGCATCAAGCATATACACTTTGATCACACAATGCTTAGACCATAAATAAAAATTAGTTTTTTAAAAAATCTTTTTCTTTTTGTTTTCTAAGTTTCGAGTATCTCACAATCATAATTATTCACCACATGGTTGCAAGGTAAGTTACCAGATGAATTTGAACTAGTCCAGCCTCTTAGAGTCACGCTGAGTGGTGAAATGGTCGCGAGAATATGAAATGTCTTCACTATTATATAATAACGGTGGCTCTAGTAAGCGTACTATAGGTTTAATGGTCACTAGACCACATATTGAAAGCGTACCTTGTTTTGTGCAGTTGTGAGCATCTTTTTCATCTAAAACATTTTTGTCCATTAGAAATTCTAGTTTTTATTCAAAATACCCCCCTTCAAATGGTAAAAAAATGGCTAGATTTTTATTTTTCACTATATAAACTGACCTAAATTAATTCTAAAACATTTATTAAGTCTACAAATCATCCCAAGACCTCTTTTTACTCAAAATTCCACAACTCTCTCTTAAACTTTAAAGTTATATCTTTCAAGCATCTACTATTTCTATTTCTCAATTTCCTTTTATGTGTGGCCAAATCCATATTCATGGCTCCTAAAATGAAGTTCTCCTCCAAAGAAAAATGGATGAAGAAGGTTGGGATATCCATAAGAGATGTGGAGAAAAACCCTTCCTCTCCACCACCAAATAAGAAAAGGGAGAACACCCATAAGCCTCATTATATTAATCATGAAGAGGATGTAAGATATACTACGTTAAAGAAGAAGAAGAAGATTGTAGCTATAAAAATGCCTTATGAAGGTATGCTTATCAATCTAGGAAGTAAGGAAGAAATTGAAGGACACTTAAATAACTTAAGATAGAATTTTTTGTTTTCTGTTTTTTCTAAGGAAATGGGGTATCCTAGTTTAACTAGGGAGTTTTTGATGAGCCTTAGAGTTGAAAAGAGTATAATGCAGTAGTAGGCTTCCATGGAGTTTATTTTAAGTTGTTTAATATGTATTTTGATAATACCCTAGAAGAATTTGCAAGTATATAGGGACTTTCTCCCAAAGGACACATGTCTTACAATGATGTGACCTTTCTGCTTAAGAATCTTATGTCATTTTGGAGAGAAATTTCTATTAAAGAGACTTTAACCAAGACTCTAAAGCCAAACATATCAAAGCCCTTCCAAATTGGGTGCTCCACCAAATAATCACTATATTATCCATCAAAGAGCCAATGGAATTAAAAGGTCACCCAAAATTAGTGATTGACACTTTCATTCATCATGCTAGCTACCAAACTAAAACCTTCTTCCTATCCTGCCAAGTCACCAAAATTGCTAGGCATTTTTGTGTGCTTGATGACCTTAACTTTGCTACTTTAAAAATCCTTTTGGTCCAACCACTGGTGTCGTTACTATTGCATATTTGGACCATGCACTATGTATTAAATGTAACGTTTGAAAATTTTAAATAGTGATTCTCTAATAAATATTGATATTGGATTATATATCATGATGAAAGTGACTTGGAAACTTGAAATAAATGGAATAATAGGGTAGATTAAGCATTAAAAGAGTTAAAATTTGAGTTGGGCATGGACAAAATTGGTGTTTCCAAAAAAGGAATCCTAAAGTGATAAGATTTATGAAAATGTGATTCGAGAGTTACATTTTACTAAATTAGGATATGAAATATGGATAGTAGGGCTTTAAATTAATTAACAAAATTATTTTTATGATTTTATGAAACTAAAAATTGGATTAGAATTAAAATTAAGAGAGACGATACACTATAGTTATAGTGAGCACTCTTTACCCAACAAAAACTCTAGATATTATATAAAGTGCAACCTTGAAGCTTCTCTCATCTTCTTTCTATCACTCCACATCACGCACCTCTTCACCATCATCATCTCTCTTTTCTTCTATCTTCTACCAATACCATATAATAAAATACAAAGATCTTCACTTATAAGTCCAAATATTTATAGGAATTCATTAATTTATGAGAGAATTAGTAAGATTATAATTAATTAATCAAGGGAGAATTGAGACAAGGGGAAAGAAGGGAGTTCTTGAAAGAGGTAAGTGCTTGTGTATTAATGATTTATAATTGTAAGATTTTCTTTGAATTTTAAAGCTTTAACAAGTTAATTGAATCATTTTAGTCGAGTTATGTGTTGTAGAATTGATTGATTGTGTTTTTATGCATAAAGATGGATTTGGAACCCTTAATGAAAAGATTTGGCTTTTAATTCATTTTTACTATGTATGAGAGTGTTTATGTTGATTTTATGAGAAGAATGGGTTTTTAGTTCATTTTTACTATGTATAAGGGTGTTAATTTTGATTTTTTTAAAGCAAAGGTTGGATGACTTTTAGCTTTATTTAAAGGTGAATTTTTAGGCTTGGAGGAGTCTGGATAGCACATGGGCATATAGATATTTTATGCATGGGTGTATGGATTTTCCAGCTTCTATGATTTTTATTCTAGCAAGGTTTTGAAGCACATGAGCATGTGGATATTTTCTGCATGGGCGTATGGATTTTCTAGCTTATGTTATTTTTATTCCAGCAAGGTTTCAAAACACATGGGCATATATGGATATTTTCTGCATGGGTGTGTGGATTTTCTTGCCTCTGTAATTTTTATTCCAATGAGGTTTTGAAATACTTGGGCATGTGGATATTTTCTGCATGGGCCTATGGATTTTCTAGCTTCTATAATTTTTATTCTAATAAGGTTTTGAAACATGAGCGTGTGGATATTTTTCACATGGGCGTATGGATTTCCAACTTTTGAAATTTCACTTCCAGCAAGGTGTTTATATGCACGAGCATGTGGATTCATTGGACACGCCCATATCTACTTTGTAACCTTAATTTTCTTCTTTTCAACCCTGAAACACTTCATTTCTTTTCTTAATTTAATTTTCCCTTCAACTAACATTGATAAAATAAGTTTTTCTCAAAAGTATGTAAAATTTTCAATTTGAAAAGTTAGAATTATACAATGTTGAAAGTTTTGAATATGGATTATAGCGATATTTATTATAGTGATAGTTAAATACTTAATTAGGAATAAAAGAGTGATAAAATGCCTGAACCATACTGTGAGCAGAGATTTTGATCCCCACTCCCATGTGAAATGATTCTTGTGACTTCGGCACTCTTAGGCTTAGGACCTTAGAGAACACATGCCTAAATTCGAAGAAAATGGAGTCGCCACCCGGACGGGCTGGGAAAAAGAAAGGGGTGGATGACTCAATTCCTAAGGAATCCCCAACCCCCTACTGGATTCGAAAAGTTGGGTACACATGGGGAAAGTGAGAATGACCCAGCACCCCTACAGTGCCCGGTTCATTAGAACCGACCTCCTTTTCAGGTCTAAATATTACAAAACTTCTTAACTATTATGATATTATCCATACTATATCCGACAATAAAATATCATTGTATTTAAATTAAAATAATGTTCAAGCAAAACACATAAATGAACACCCATTCGAGGATGAAAACATGCCCTTACAACCCAAATCCAATATCTAAAACTAAATAAATAGGATACACATCAAAAGGTGGAAACGTATCCTTTTACATTAATCCAAAATCTTTAAACAATAAATTAAATTATATAATAAAAGTGAGGCACCCATAAAGTAAAAATGTGCCTTTTACAATTCAAGAAACCAAATAAATAATTCACTAAGCAAATTAAATCATGCAAGCATGATAATTAAAATAAAACATCCATCATAAAGTAAAATAAAGCATCCATCATATAATAAATAACAAACCAAATAAATAATTAAAACTAGGGTTTAAACCACCAAGCAAATAAAATTAGGGTTTGAGAAATAAAATTGGGATTTATGGACTATTGGACATTTATGGAATTTAAAAAATAAGGTTCAGAAATTAGGAATTAGGGTTTATAAATTTGGTTACTAGATGTTTACTAAATAAGTTTAGAAATCAAGGTTTAGGTGTTTAAGGCTTAAAAGTTACAGATTAGGGTTTTGAAATTTTGGAAATTAGGGTTTAAAAGCTAGGGTTTTGGTTTTAGGGTTTTGTAAATTAGGGTTTGAGATTCAAGGTTTGGTTTTAGGTTATAGGATTTAGGGTTTGGTTTAGGCTTTGGGAGTTAGGTTTACTGGATTAAGGTTTAAGGATTTACTGAATTAGGGTTTAAGGGTTATTGGATTGGTTTAAGGGTTTACTAGATTAGGATTTAGATTTGCTAGATTAGGATTTTTTTTAGGGTTTATTGGATTAGGGTTTAGATCTGCTGGATTAAGGTTTTGGGTTTTGATAAACTTGTTCCAAGGTTTGATGTTCTAGGTTGGGAAATTTGAAAGACTAGATGAAGGTTTCAAAAGAGATTAAGGGTTTTTTAATTAATTATTTTAGGAAGACTATTTAAGGTTTTTAATATTTTGACATGGTTTAGGGATTTTGGATATTTGAGATTTTAAAATTGCAAAACTGACTGTAGTTTAACAATTTAGACTGGATCAAAATAATGATTAAAACAAACAACAGGAATGTTTAAAAGAAAAAATGGAGCTACTGCATGTTGAAACAAATTAAGATTAGGACACAAAACCTACGTTGAAGACTCCACCAAATTGATTATTGACTCTAAGCTGCTACCTGTATTAATGTTTATTTCTGGCCGAGCAAAGATCAAAGATAGTGATCAATGCCTATGTTAGTTGCTTGATAAAAGTTGGTTGTTACTGATTATTGTTGCTTTTCTTGTTAAAATGGCCAATCGTCGTTAAAGTATTAAATCTCATTATTTATGAGCAAAGTAAGGGTTAACCTAAACCTAATCTTTCGGATCCAAGACATAAAAGGATTCCAATCGAATTAGGAAACTCAATTGTTGGAAAAAAATTGCTTCAGACTCAAAGCTCATGTTGATTTAGTTGCCCGAATCGACATGGGCCAAAGCCATGTCGATTTGGTGTGCCAAATTGACATGGCCTTGGCATGTTGATTTGGCACCCCAAATCAACATGAGGCATGGCTCATGTCGAATTAGGCCCTCCAGGTCAATATGAACCATGGTTCAGGTCGCCTGGGGCCCTCCTAACTCAAAATCGATCTAAAAAAACTTCAATTGGACAGAACAATTGAAGTTTGGCCAAATAAATTAATCTTGGACATTTAAAATATTAATCAATTGAATATATGCCCTTCCAAACTGGACCAACCTATTTAAAAGTTTAAATCTTTTAAAGTCAGTCCAAATTTATTTTGGCATCCTTTAATTAGGATCGTACCAACTTAGGGCCAAAATTAAGGGTCTATAGTTTGCCCTCTGCTTGAACAATCTTGAATTGATTAAGAGAGTGAAAAGCAACATGATTTTTGGATTAATTTTGGCAAAAATAGATTCTGGACCTGAGGTAGTTTGGGTTGTGGACCCGGTTTGAGTTCTGGACTCAGAAATGATTTGAATTCTTTACCCAAGGTGGTTTGGGTTTTGGACTTAGATTGAGTTCTGGACTCAAAAATTACTTGGGTTCTAGACCTGGGATGGTTTGTGTTCTGGACCATATTTGAGTTCTGGACTCAAAAATAATTTGGGTTCTGAACCTGATTTGGTTTGGGTTCTGGACCCGGATTGAGTTTTGGACTAAAAAATGACTTGGGTTCTAGACCCGAGATGGTTTGGGTTCTAAACCCAATTTGTGTTCTAGAATCAAAAATAATTTGGGTTTTGGACCCGAGGTGATTTGTGTTATGGACCCGGATTGAGTTCTAGACTTAAAAATGATTTGGGTTCTAAACCAGAGGTGGTTTGGATTCTGGACCCAGATTGAGTTTTGAACTCAAAAATAATTTGGGTTTTAGACCCAGTTTGAGTTCTGGACTCTAAAATAATTTGGGTTATGGACCCGGGATGGTTTGGGGTGCTGGACCCAAAACTGGATTAGGGTGCTCGAGCCAAAACTAGATTAGGGTGCTCGATCCAAGATTGGATTTGGGTGCTTGGCCCAAGACTAGATTAGGGTGCTTGACCAAAAACTGGATTAGGGTGCTCAATCCCAGACTGGATTAGGGTTCTCAACCCAAAACTGGATAGGGTTCTCAACCTGAAACTGGACAGGGGGTGCTCGACCCAAAATTGGATTGGGGTGCTAGACTCAAAACTTAATTAGGGTGCTCAACCCAAGACTTAAGCTCTTTTAGCTTGAACATTCTTTTGTTATTTGAGAATTTTGGCTTTCTTCTAGCCAATTGGTTCCTTCCTCAATGGATTGACTTCAGCTTTTCTAGCTAGACTGATCTTTTGTCTTTTGCATCTCTATTCTTTTGGGGTACTTTCTTCTTTTAATCTTGATTTTGCAAAAAATTTAGCTATTTTTTTAGCTAGCTCTCATATCCTCTCTTTGCCTCCTATGTGGTAAAATATTGAAAGTGAGTCTAAAAATATTTTGTACACATATAAAATCAAAAATTGAAAAGAGGAAGTTTTGCCCCCTGTGTAGGCTCAAACCAATGATTTTGTTCCCACGCAGGCTTTGATTAATGTTTGCATTTTGTTGTTTTCCTTGAATAAGCATGTATCTTCATTTTTGCAAAGTGACTAGATCTTTCCCAATCGATGGGCCTTCCATGCCCCCTGATTCCATATCTGCTTCTGATTGTTTACTTCATAGGGTGCCTATTGTTCACTTTGACAAAGAATAGACAATGTAGTGTGATTTGCTGAGTATGCATGATATGCATGAATAATACTTACAGTGATTCTATTGAATCACAGACCAAGATAACCAGCTGAAGTGTCTCCATGTATTCCTTCTAGATGCTCGTTCATATCTTACATTAAAATATCAAAAGCCTTCACATGTATGGCTTTTAAATTTAAGATGAAATCATGAGTAGTAGGGGCCTAAGCAGCATAGTTAAAGAAACAAGAAACATCCATTTCAACACATTTTCTTCATGACCTTGCAAGCAATCCTTTCATTAGCCTACTTTTGTCCAATATGTCCTTTGAGGTTTGATAGTTCAAAACACTTCCTTTAACTTGAAGGTTTAGGAAATAATTTTTTTTCATTATATTATTTTTTAAAATCAAATGTTGACTTTGTCATATTGGTGTCATTGTACCTCAAGAATCAATTTTTCCAAATTAACACATCTATAACATTATAACCCTAGTTACTGTACTAAACCTGGGAATCATTTCCATTTAAGCATGAAATGTTGCACTTCGGATAGGCATATGCACATTACTTAGCCAAAGGTCTCATTGAGTTTGAATATTGTTATTCTCATGTGCATGCTTATTCAAACAATCTCCACTAATAGACTCTACCAACCAAGAGAGATCAACAAGTCTTTAACAGGCTTGAAATGAGGTCTACAAGGGACATGGGTTAAGTAAAGGCCATTTGCAAATTGGAGCTAATGTGATACTCTTGATAAATCTTCACACTACAAACTTCTTCTCAAAATTATATGTTGTTGGAAGCATTCTTAAATTCTGGGTACCATTTCCTTCTTCTAGGCATCTCCCTATCTAGATTTATGAATAGAGCTTGAATGTTCTTCCATCAGTTAGCAGAATTCTTTATATTTTTCTTTTGCAAAAATTCAGGACCATCATTCTATCCTTTTTCCCTTTGGAATATCTAAGAATTTTAAGATTATTGACGTGGAGCAATGTTGGATGGTCTTTCTTTAATTTTATTTGGATCTAAGCTAGACCAATTAAAGTTAATCTGTCCTCGTAAACCTAGTGGAAGTCTTCTATTGCTTTAGGCTTTTTGAACTGGCCTTTTGGGTTACCCACTCTTTTTTGGGTTTTATTTTCTCTTTTTCTTTTTTCTTTTCTCCTTTTTTCTTCTTTTTTTCTTTTTCTTTTTTCTTTTTTTCTTCTTTTGCTTTGCTTTTTTTGTCTTTTTTTTCTTTTTTCTTCTTTTTATTTTTCTAGATCCAAAGGAGTTGTCTTGTTTGCACCATTCTATGATTCTGACTATGGATGAGTGAATTAGAGTGAGTCTGCTTTAGTGAGGATGAATCTTTCGATGTCTTGATATATTTGAGATATTAAGCCCAATTCAGGTAAACTTTAACTTTCATTATAGTCTTGATTGAACATCCCTTTCTTCGGTCTTCTTACGTTCTTGGCAACTCAGTGATCATTAGACTTGTCATAAGAGTCACAACAACTTAAGGTAGGTTGTTGTGGTTTACAAGCTAATAAAAGAAAGCTAAAAATCTTATAAAGGCTTAAAGGGCAACTAGGGATTGATATCAATAGGGTGGATACTAGTTGTTGGTTTACCAAATAATGCCTAGATCATTTCTCCCTTGAATAAGAAAAGTTCAATTTTGCCTCAAAAGTTCATCAAAGCATGCTCTAAGATTGACTAGGACCTAGACACTTATAATTATGTAGAAGCCCTCTTTAAATAAGCATATATAGCCCAATGCTATAGAACAATTCCCTCACCTAGTAAAGCCATTCGGATCATGATGTATAGATACACTAATTTATGAATATCAAAGTAGACCCGTCATCAGTTGAACACCAAAATGAACAAAGACCAACAAAAAAAATTAATGAAAATAATTTATTCAAACAATCTTAATTTGAAAAATATTATTCTTGAAAATTTATTAAAGAAATAAAATAAATAGCGTTCAAGCTTAAGGAAGTTTATTGAATTATAACTACTTTAACATGTCAGGGGCAATGGTGATCACATCCTCATCCATAATTCCTCCATCTACATCTTGAAAGGATGGCAAGATGGAACTTTTCCTCAATCCACCTTCTATCATGAAGGTTGCTGGTGGTGGCACTCTTCCAAACTTAGGCAAAGGATTGGTTTTAGTATTGGGTTTATTAGGCTCAGGTAGCTCACCACTGTCAATTAAATCTTGGATATTGTGTCTTAATCGAGTACATTTATCTGTATCATGCCCTTGCATTTGATGGAATTGACAAAAGACCTTGGCATCAAAGTTTGGTGGCAGAGGATCGTGCAGCGGTCGAGGAGCCAATGGTTATAATAGTCCTTTCTTCTATAACTTGTTGAAAATCCAAGAAAGAGGTTTGTCCAACTCTGAAAACTATCTTCTATTTGCTTGACCAATTGTTGCATTGACATCCACATACTTATGTGTACCCTAACCACCAGACTGATAACTTCCCCTATCATTTCTTCTTCCAAAAAAATGATTCTTCTCTCTTTTCATTCTTTTATTTGCTAACCAGCTTGGAGAAGATCTTTGAAATCCCTTATGAGAGTGTGAGGCATCCATTCACACAGACTAGGTAGGACACCCCTTACTATTATTCAAATCTGGTCAGACTCATCTGGTCTTTTTTTAAGCAAGGCAGGCTTACTTCTCCACTTCTTCACATAGTCAATAAAGTTTTCATTTGATTTTCGCCTTATCGACTCAACTTCTATCAAAGTGACCTCGAACTCAACATTGTAACCATATTATTGGATGAAGGCTTTGTACAACAAATCCCAACTCTTTTAAGTACTATCTTCTAAGGTGTTGAATCAATTCTGCACAACCAGGTCCAACAAAAGCATGAAGTACCTTAGAATTTGAACCTTAGTAACTCGGCCAGACTGCATAGCTATGATATACTGCTTTACATGAAGATGAGGGTTGCCAGTTCCATCAAACTTGGCAAAGGATGGCATCTTGAACTTATAAGGGACCTCATCATCTTGTTCAAATAGCTTATCCACCTCTAACATTTCTTCAGTTTTCAGCTTCTTCTCAAACTTCTTTTCTAAGTCTGCAATCATCTTCTCCATATCAGAAGTTTCAGTCTTCTCAACAGTTGGTTTTTCCATAACTTTTGGCTCTTTCTTCTTATCTTGAGGATCTTAAAAGTACTAAGTTCAGTATTCATCATCATCCAAAACCATCTTGTCATCATTGAATACCACCACCCCAACCTTAGCCTTCCCTTTGTCATTCTGCTTCTTAGTGCTAGCAGAAGCTTTAGTAGCATTCCTAAACATTGCAGCCATTTGGCTTCTTATGGTCTCAACTAGGATCCCCTTTAGCTATTTCATCTTGGTGTTGATTACATTGTCTACCATCTTCTGAATATGTTCTGGTTCCATTGCTCTTGGTGAGAAGCTAACTGAATCATTGTTGGATTCTACTTCACTGGCATAGGTTGGATTATCGTAGACTCTTGAACTACTATACTTCAGGTCTGTGAGCCAAAAAGTATCAATGATATACGATGAAATGCATGTATTCATGGATGCACAAACAAACAAACCAAATCATATTAGGAACGAACCTTCCCACCTTATAACTTCCACACATGAAATGGCGAGTCTCTTTTCCTATGCATATGACCAACAAAATACCAACATGGGGTATCTTATTTTTAAACAATTCCCTTAGAATTTTTAATCAATAGTTGAATATTCAAACTTAGAAATCAGTCCATGATATTTTTTTCTAATTAGGTCTTAATCCATTGGATCAACAAAAGATAGCTTTTATGCTATATTGGATTAAAACTAAATTAAAAAGTTTATCATAAAAATATTTCCCATTTGGAAAAAGCAAATAATGATTTATGCTTCAAACAAGCCCATGATTAATAAGTCTTAGTGTAAACTAGGCCCATAATTAATTTTAAATATTCCATAATTGACCTAAATAATTGTAAGCCCATTGAAAAGGTTCATTTAAAATAATTTTGTTTCAAAGCCCATTGTAAAAGATTTATTTCAAAAATGAATTTTAGAGTTTGAGCTTGGGTTATGAGGTGAAAAATATTTTTTTTTCAAAGCCCATTGTGAAAAGATTTGTTTGAAAATAGATTTTGGGCTTTGAATCTTGGGCACAACGTGAAAAGAAGTTTTTTTGACCCATCTTGGAAAAGGTTTGAAGACCATCTTGGAAAGTTTTAAAAATAATTTTGGTCTTTTGGGGTTAAAGATTATTTTAGGCTTACATTATAATTAGATCACATTAGGAATGGAACAAACCAAATAAGCCACGGTTCAAACCATGATATATTAATCATAGTCAAAGAGCAAGCATTTAGGTATAAATCTAAGTAAAGTAACTAGGCCAACTACATGGGCTTTAGTCTTTGGGTTGAAAAGGCTTAGGCTTTCATAGCAAGTATATACCCAAAGGTATGAGACTATGAATGGTTATGCCATGCTCAATCTCCATACCTTAATTGAAAGTATGGTATCCCTCACATAACACCACACGGGTAACACAAGCATCCGAACTCACGCACACAATGCAATATAATGTGATGCAATGGACAATATCATAATAAGAAAGAATAAAATAATATAAATACAAACAAAATTAATATCTCTTATCCCCAATGGAGTCGCCACTGTGAGCGGAGATTTTTTTCCCACTCCTATGTGGAATGATTCTTGCGACTTCAGCACTGTTAGGCTCAGGATCTTAGAGAACGCGGGCCTAAACTAGGAGAAAATGGAGTTGCCACCCAGACAAGCCCGAAAAAAGAAAGGGGTGGATGACTCAATTCCTAAGAAATCTCCAATCCCCTATTGGTTTTGAAAAGTTGGGTGCGCATGAGGAAGGTGAGAATGACCTAGCACTCCCACAGCGCCCGGTTCATTGGAACCGACCTCTTTTTCAGGTTTAAATATTATAAAATTCTTAACTATTACAATATTATCCATACTACATGCGACAATAAAACATCATTGTACTAAAATCAAAATAATGTTTAAGCGAAACACATAAATGGACACCCATCCGAGAATGGAAACATGCTCTTACAACCCAAATCCAATATCTAAAATTAAATAAATAGGATACCCACCAAAAGGTAAAAACATATCCTTTTACTTTAATCCAAAATATTTAAACAATAAATTAAATTACATAATAAAAATTGAAGCACCCATAAAGTAAAAACGTGCCTTTTACAATTCAAGAAATTAATTAATTAATTAATTAAGCAAATTAAATCATGCAAGCATGATAATTAAAATAAAACATCCATCATATAACAAATAGTAAACCAAATAAAAAATTAAAACTAGGATTTAAATCACCTAGTAAATAAAATTAGGGTTTTAGAAATAAAATTGGAATTTATGGTATACTGGATATTTAGGGAATTTAGAAAATAAGGTTTGCAAATTAGGAATTAGGTTTTAGAAATTTGATTACTGGATGTTTACTAAATAAGTTTAGAAATTAGGGTTTAGGTGTTTAAGGCTTAAGAGTTATAGATTAGGGTTTTGGAATTTTGGAAGTTAGTGTTTAAAAGCTAGGGTTTTGGTTTTAGTGTTTTGTAAATTAGGGTTTGAGTTATAGGTTTTGGATTCAAGGTTTGGTTTTATGTTACTGGATTTAGGGTTTGGTTTAGGTTTTGGGAATTAGGTTTATTGGATTAAGGTTTAAAGTTTATTGAATTAGGGTTTAAGGGTTTATTGGATTGGTTTAAGGGTTTACTGGATTAGGATTTACATTTATTATGTTAGTGTTTTTTAGGGTTTATTGGATTAGGTTTTAAATCTGCTAGATTAGGGTTTTGGGTTTTGATAAACTTATTCCAGGGTTTGGTGTTCTAGGTTGGGAAATTTGAAAGACTGGATGAAGGTTTCAAAAGAGATTAAGGGTTTTTTAATTAATAATTTTAGGAAGACCGTTTAGGTTTTTGATATTTTGAAATGATTTAGGGTTTTTGGATATTTGAGATTTTAAAATTACAAAACTGACTATGGTTTAACAATTTAGACTAGATCAAAATAATGATTAAAACAAACAACATGAATATTTAAAAGAAAAAATGGAAATACTGCATGTTGAAACAAATTAAGATTAGGACACAAAACCAATGTTGAAGGCTCCACCAAATTGATTATTGGCTCCAAGTCGTTGCCTGTATCAATGTTTATTTCTGGTTGAGCAAAGATCAAAGACAGTGATCACTGCCTTTGATGGTTATTTGATGAAAGTTGGTTGTTACTGATTATTGTTGCTTTTCTTGTTAAAATTGTCGATCCTCATTAAAGTATCAAACCTCATTATTTATAAGCAAAGTAAGGGTTAACCTAAACCTAATTTGCCTAATCCCAGACATAAAAGGATTATAATCTAATTAGAAAACTCAATTATTGGCCAAAATTGCTTCGTACTCAAAGCTCATGTCCATTTGGTTGCCCGAATAGACATGGTCCAAGGCCATGTCGATTTGGTGTGCCAAATCGACATGGGACCAAGGCTCATGTCGATTTCGACATGGGACCAAGGCCATGTCGATTTTGGCAACCAAATTGACATGAGCCATGGCTCATGTTGAATTGGACCCTCCAGGTCGATATGAACCATGGTTCAGGTCTCCTAGGGCCCTCCCGACTCAAAATCTGTCTAAAAAATCTTCAATTGGACCGAACAATTGAATTTGGGCCGAATAAATTAAGCTTGGACGTTTAAAATATTAATCAATTGAATGTATGCCCTTCCAAACAGAACTGGCCTATTTAAAACTTTAAATCTTTTAAAGTCGGTCCAAATTTATTTTGGCATCCTTTAATTAGGACCGTACCAACTTAAGGCCAAAATTAAGGGTCTGCACATACTTGTATTAAACCTATTTTTGGATTGAATAGCTAGCTAGAGGGTGGATATCCATAGTAATAGTGGATACATTGTATCATCAATGACAGTGGGTATATTTACCAAAAGTGAACAAATTGCATTAATAGTTGGCCAATGGCCATATTCTTGATAGTGGGCATTAATTTGCCATCAGTGACCCATTATCCAATTATGAGGCTTAAATTCAGTGTGTATGGGCAAAATGAGAGTAGTTTTTAAAGTAAGAAGTTTATGTTAAATTTTAAATTTGTATAGATATTAGGAACCTTGTATTTTCCAATATTATCATTGGTTGATTTTTAAATATTCTAAATTTCATATTTGGCAAGATTCTATAGTAGTGTATTCTCTTTCTTTATAAATGATTGCTCAATGGATATTTTTCTTTCGTTATATTCTTCTACAAATTGTGAATACACAAGTACCACTAAGCTTTGTTTATCATGTTAGATTTATTTCTAGCATGCATATCAAGAGGAAAAGTTAAGACTATAGATTGAGAGTTCTAGGTTTCGGATTAACTGCATTCACAAAAAGGTCTCCTAAAAAGTATTTTGTATAATGAATTTTGAATTGTTCACATAGTAAAGTTACCATATTTTGAATGACAGTTGTATATATTTGTGAAAAGCGAGAGATGTATAATTATAATTATAAATTGGAATTAATAGGGGACATTTGTATATTAAATTGATATATGTATATTTTGTATGTATATGTTATCGTAACATCAAGAATTTCACTTAAATTTTTTTTTTGTTAATGATAAGATTTTGATGGCTTTGATGGATTGAGTGAATGAGAAGTGTTAATATGAATTTTTCTTAGGGAGACAGTGTAGAATGTAAACACACAGGCGTGTCAACTTTGTTTGACACGGGCATGTTATGATTTTTGTAACATGATACCCTTCCGAGTTCTATCGAGTCCAGTGTTTTAGTAACATCTCTTTATAGGCATGTTGTTGCGCTCGAATTAAGTACTACTACAAGCGTCACTCACAAGTATATGAGGTAATTGTAGCAAAGGTAATCGCCCCAAGGTATTCTCATAAGGAAGGTGAAGTTCGTAATAGCTTGATTGACAACTAATTTAAAAATGAGAGTTTGTTGTTGGAATGGTGCAGGAGTAATTTAAAACTAAGAGTAATGAGTGTAAGGCTTAATGCGTGTACTACAAGGTACATCAATGGAAATATCAAATCAAAGTATTCAATCAAATATACTACAAACGCTAAGCATGGGTATTTAGCTCATCATCATCAATTTAAAACATTCATTCAACTCAATATAAATCAAATACAAATTGTTCGTTGCAATATCAATTCTCTTAATACAACAAAAATAATATTGAAATGAATTAAAAAAGAGAATAGAAAAACCCCTTGTAGATGCCAAGAGTAGGATTACTAGTCTTCCTCCTATCTCCACTTTGATGCATGATGAAGAACTCAAGCCCTCTTCAATGGATGATTCTCCTTTGCAATGTGGAATGGAGCTTTCTCAAGTCACCAATCCTTCAATTGATTATGCCTTTGAGAGATGGAATGGAGCTTTCTCAAGTCACTAATCCTTCAATGAAGCTTCTTCAACCTTTAAGAGCTTGTTAACCCACTTTATCCCAAAGAATCTCAAAGATCTTATCAATGGAAGATGGAGAAGATGGAGAGGATAGAAATGGAGGATGAAGATGAAGGGACAAGGAGAGTGTCACTCTCTCCTCTCCCCAAATCGTGTCTCCCCCCTCTTTTCTTTGTTTTTCTTCTCTTTCTCTTTTCTTTTCCGCCCAAAAACCCTAGGCCTTCTCCCCCCGACTTCTCCTTTTTCGTGCAAAAGAATTCCAATATATATTAACAGTGACACGGCCAAGCTTGCTTTGGCTTGGCCGTGTCTCTCATTTTTCTTTGGGACACTGCCAAGCTTGCTGGCCGTGTCCTTCACTGCCTTCTTTCTTTCTTTGTTTGTTTTCTTTTATTTAGTCTCAAGGGGTGACACGGCCAAGCTCCTGGCTGTGTCATGTGACATGGCCAGTGGCTTAGCCGTGTCATGTGGGTGTGTCCTCTTCTGTTTCTTTTCTTTGGTCCTTGCTTGCTTTGAGCTTGGGATGGGACACGGCCAAGCTCCTAGCCATGTCATGTGACACGGCCAGTGGCTTGGCCGTGTCACTTGAGTGTGTCAAGTTCTACTTCTTCATTTTTGCTCTTTCTTTGCTTTGGTTTCTTTGTTTTGCTCCCTGGATGAGACACGGCCAATGGCTTGGCTATGTCTCCTGGCCGTGTCAAGCTCTGCCTTCATTTTCTTTGAGGTGACACGCCCAAACTTGATTTGGCTTGGCCATGTCTTGCTTGATTCATGCACTTTCTTCATTATTTTGATCTTCCAAGGGAGTTTTTGCACTTAAACCTAAAACAAACACTTCAAACAAACTTTAAACAAAAATCAAATGAAACAATAACTAAAAACACATAAAATCACACTAAAAACAAGTACAAAAATGATCTAAACAACTACCCCAAACTTAATTCCTTGCTTGTCCCCAAGCAAGGTTAAAATCAAAACACTAAACAAGATAAATTTTGTTAAGTTCAAGAGTTATAAAGATGCATCAAGACTTCCATATCCCTAAATCTGCAATCAATATCGAATCAAACAAAATTGACACCCATGCAATTAAGTGGTTTTCCATGCATAACCTATGTTGTCGCTCCCTCACCAACTCTTACTAGTGTTTGATCATGGTGGTGTTTACACTCATAACAATCAATAAAGATTGTTACCATAGGCTTGCTTGTCAATCAAATCTCCACCACAAAATTACAATCAAGCATCAATCAAAAGGTCTTTCTTTTGGTTGTAATGGGGCTAAGGTAAAGGCATGACATTTAGGAAATGTGAGCTTCATCATTAAATTCAAGAGCACTTCAAGAACAAAGTAACCATTCATATATATATACGCCAACAATTCTAAAACACCTTCCACTCATCTACCCTTTGTCATTAAAGAGCTTTTTAAGGGAACTCACTTATTAAATCTTACAATTATTATTCCCAAACATATTCCAACCCTTTCAACAAGAACATCAATTATTCTTATTCTTATTATTTTTTTATTTTTCTCTTCTTCTTCTTTTTATTTTTATTTTATTTTTTATTTTATTTTTTTGTTTTTTTAGGGTTTGCAACTAAATAACATAATAGTTTGCAATCTTAAACCTACTAAATTTAACCCCACACTTAATTCAACACAACACCCGGCCATAAACACTCTTAAAATGCTCTTGACCTAATGAAAGGGTAAGAGACAAAATAGCATGATTCAAAGTTAGTAGTGTTGCGAAAAAGAAAGAAAAGGGAAAATGAAATAGGCTCAAAATTGGCTAACTAAGGTTGAATATAGGGTTGGTCTTTTTAAGCCAAAGTGGGTTCACCTAATTGCCTTAATCATATTGATGCCTAATTGAAATTTTTATGTAGTCTCAAAATGCATGTCAAAGCAAGTTCTAGCAATTCATCAATCAAAGATGTTCACCCACAATAATAATGATACGTTGATGGCTCAATTCCTCACTAGGTTAATGGCAATGCAAGGAAAAACCAACAAAATTGACAATAAGCACCAATTCTACTCAATTCTCAAATTCATGCTTCAAAAATTCAAAGGTCATCAATCAACAATTTATAACAATTGAACTTTCTAAAATTCATTTATTCAAAGAAAAACATTAAAAACAGTAACTAAACTTAAACAAAAAAAATAACTTAAAAGTAAAAACACAAAACACGAAATGCACCCCACACTTAAAGTTTCACATTGTCCTCAATGTGAGCATGCATAAACTAAAGAGAGAGTTTAGATGAAACCTGATTTCCATCATTCCCATATGCGATGTGTAAGGCTACTTCCACCCATAATGCAATTGTTGCCCATGTTTGAGAGGATGAACGACATGCAGCTTCGAAATGTGCCCAATGTGTTGCAAAGCCTAGGTAGCATCCTTGGAAGAACAAATGTCCAAAGGGAACATGTGCAGGTTGTTTTGGTTTGATCCTCCAATGCTATAGGATCTTGGTAAAAATATTTTTCAGTATGCAACATGGTTATATATGTTTTTTGCTCGTTCTCACCTCCGAGAGTGGGAGAGATGATCATTTGTTCCATACTATTCCCCCCAACTAAAAAATCTTTCAAAATTTTTGGAGTCTTTTTGGGTTCAACCAAGTTTGGTTGAATCTCTTCCTCATCCTTTTGAGCCATTTGAAGTCCCCTCTCAACAACCTCATCATTTAAGATTAATTTGCTCTTCTCAATTTCTAAATTGGAAATATTAGGCTCTACTTCTAAGGTCATGGCTATCTCAAGCTTATTTTCAATATCTTCACTATAGGGCATGTCATTAAGTTTAGAAAGTTGCATACCTTGATTCTCTTCCTTTAGCCTACTTGGGAATGGAATTGGGGGCATATAAGGATTTGGAGGTTCATGCAATTTTTTTGATGTTGATGCTTCCAAATTCTCCTCCTCCTCTGATTGAACTAACTCCTCTATGTTTGGTTGTATCTCCTCGCCATCTTCTTCTTGATTAGTTCCTGAACCAAAGGAATCACAAAATTTGTTATATATTACCTGTTCACTCTTCAAATTTGTGATTACCTTGACTTGCTCCAATTGGCTAGGAAATTCCTCATTTTAGTGTGCTTGGAGTTGATGTGCCAATTGCCCAACTTGAATTTCCACCCTCTTCAATGATTCCTCTAAAGAATCAAACCTCTCATTGCTCCCTTCCTGATTTTGTGTGCTACTTTGAAGGTAAGCATTCAAATCATCTTCCACTGTGGATTTCTTGCATTGATTCTGATTTTGTGCACTAATGTGAATGAAGGCATTCAAACTATCTTCCAAAGTGGGTTCCTTAAGTCAATCTTGATTTTTTGTGCTAGTTTGAATGAAGGCATTCAAACTATCCTCCAATGAGGGTTTCTTAAGGTGATCTTGATTTGAACATTGTTCTTGAGAGTAAGAACTTCATTGGTAAGGTTGAAAACAATTTTGAGGTGAAATGTGTTACTGATTTTCCCAAGAAAATTTTGGTTGGCTTCCCCAGCTTGGGTTGTAAGGATTAGAATATTGGTCATTTCTACCCATTTGCTGGAAACTATCAAAGTCATTTTCTTCCTCTTGCCATTCTTGGTATCGTGCGAAACCGAATGAGCATGTATTTGCACTATGCCCTGCATTGCCACATGCTGCACATATCTCTTGGCATGGCATAGGTGCTCTTCCTCTTGCATTTAGCACCTTAAGTTGATTCGTCAATTCTGCTAATTGCCATGCCATTTCAGACTCATCGTTCCTATCATAAACTCCCCCGTGCCTTGAAAACTGCATCTTTACAAAAGGCACTTAGCAACTTAAAGAAAACAAACCAATAATTAAATTGAAAGAAAATCAAACAAAACAAACAAACAATTCAAAGAAAACAAACAAACAATTAAATAAATAAATAAATCAAACTATCACTACTTAAACAGCCTTCCCCGGCAACGGCTCCAAAAAATTGTTTCGCTCTAATTAAGTACTACTACAAGCATCACTCGCAAGTATACGAGGTAATTGTAGCAAAGGTGATCGCCCCAAGGTCATCTTATAAGGAAGGTGAAGTTCGTAATAGCTTGATTGACAACTAATTTAAAAATGAGAGTTTGTTGTTTGGAATGGTGCAGGAGTAATTTAAACCTAAGAGTAATGAGTGTAAGGGTTAATGTGTGTGATGGTTGTACAAGATCAAATCGATTCTTGTGAAGGTGCCCAGGGTTATAGGTCCATTCAATCAAAGCTCAATTCTCATATTATCCATTAACTTAACCTTGTAATTAATTTGTTTCTTAAGTTTAATTAGTCAATTACCAATTCATTAGTTTTCACATTCATGAATCAACAACAACCAATTGTTTTACATTTGCAAATTAATGAACCCTAGAACTTATATTTCTAATTCATTCTTAGGGTAGTCGATTGCATAATTCCGATATCCAATTTCACCTCTCGGTCCTTCATTCAATATCTAGAGATCAATAGGTAGCTAATCTATCAACCTAGCATACAATCCAATGCAATCAACCGACAATAAGGTACATCAATGGAAATATCAAATCAAAGTATTCAATCAAATATACTACAAACCCTAAGCATGGGTATTTAGCTCATCATCATCAATTTAAAACATTCATTCAACTCAATATAAATCAAATACAAATTGTTCATTGCAATATCAATTCTCTTAATACAACAAAAACAATATTGAAATGAATTAAAAGAGAGAATAGAAAAACCCCTTGTAGTTGCCAAGAGTAGGATTACTAGTCTTCCTCCTAGCTCCACTTTGATGCATGATGAAGAACTCAAGCCCTCTTCAATGGATGATTCTCCTTTGCAATGTGGAATGGAGCTTTCTCAAGTCACCAATCCTTCAATTGATTATGCCTTTGAGAGATGGAATGGAGCTTTCTCAAGTCACCAATCCTTCAATGAAGCTTCTTCAACCTTTAAGAGCTTGTTAACCCACTTTATCCCAAAGAATCTCAAAGATCTTATCAATGGAAGATGGAGAAGATGGAGAGGATAGAAATGGAGGATGAAGATGAAGGGACAAGGAGATTGTCACTCTCTCCTCTCCCCAAATCGTGTCTCCCCCCTCTTTTCTTTGTTTTTCTTCTTTTTCTCTTTTGTTTTCCTCCCAAAAACCCTAGGCCTTCTCCCCCCGACTTCTCATTTTTCGTGCAAAAAAATTCCAATACATATTAACGGTGACAAGGCCAAGCTTGCTTTGGCTTGGCCATGTCTCTCATTTTTCTTTGGGACACAGCCAAGCTTGCTGGTCGTGTCCTTCACTGCCTTCTTTCTTTCTTTCTTTGTTTTCTTTTATTTAGTCCCAAGGGGTGACACGGCCAAGCTCCTGGCCATGTAATGTGGGTGTGTCCTCTTCTGTTTCTTTTCTTTGGTCCTTACTTGCTTTGAGCTTGGGATGGGACACGGCCAAGCTCCTGGCTGTGTCATGTGACATGGCCAGTGGCTTGGCCATGTCACTTAAGTGTGTCAAGTTCTGCTTCTTCATTTTTGCTCTTTCTTTGCTTTGGTTTCTTTGTTTTGCTCCTTGGATGAGACATGGCCAGTGGCTTGGCTGTGTCTCCTGGCCGTTTCAAACTCTGCCTTCATTTTCTTTGAGGTGACACGCCCAAACTTGATGTGGCTTGGCCATGTCTTGCTTGATTCATGCACTTTCTTCATTATTTTGATCTTCTAAGGGAGTTTTTGCACTTAAACCTAAAACAAACACTTCAAACAAACTTTAAACAAAAATCAAATGAAACATTAACTAAAAACACATAAAATCACACTAAAAACAAGTACAAAAATTATCTAAACACATATGTGCGGGCTATTTAAAGGTGTTACATTAAAATAGTTGGGCCCAACTACCAATATTTGTTTGGTTGTAAGGGAGTTGTGGGAAGAATCAATATAGTAGGAGAAGAAGGAAATGAAAATAGGGAAGCTAAGATTCTAATCCCTAAGTGGCCATCTACTAAGACTTAAGAGAGTTGCTCTTCCTCCATTAACCTAATCCTTAGAGCTCTCCACTCCCTGCAAAAACAATTTACTCACTTTAAGAGGGATGTAGCCAAGAGGTTTGAAATGTTAAATAAAAAGATTAATCTTCTCTCTGGTATGCATCATGATATGTATGTGATGCAAGGAAAAATGGGAATGCCTTGATGTGAGTTGGGAGAATGGGATATGAGTGAACATGAAGAAAGTGAATTTGAAGAAGAACCCTATCCCACTCCTCCTCTTGATGAAAAAGATGCAAGTTCTAGTAGTAGTGTGGGGGAGGTAACCTAAAAAGACAAAGGCAAGGGCAAGGAACCTATGGTTGAGCAGCCTCAAAGCGATTTAGATTGAGCCATACATTTAACCTCTTGTCTCTCCATCTTTATGTTTTATTTTTTGTCTTTTTAATTTTATTTCCTTTCTTTTTATCTTTTGAATTCAAATATGTGATTTTATCCTCATATTTGTGGACACTCAATGTATTGATCACAAATCTCATAGTATGTTTTCTTTTATATACAATGAACTTTTAAGTTTCCTTCACAAGCTTGATTGTTTGCCTAAGTTTATACTTACTGGTAATACTATTTTTGCCTTCGTCAAAGGGAGAGAAGTTACTATAAATTGAAATAGGTTAAACTTTAAATTGAACTTTAAATTTGAAATTGAATTTGAACTTACAATTGTATTGTAACTTTAGTAAAAATGAAAGAGGGAGAAGTATAAAAAAAAAAATTGATATGTCAAAAGGAAGAAATAATTTTAACCTTAATTGGAAAATACAATTATAAGCATATGTTGAATGGGAGACATAAGTTATAGGATATGTTATATGTTTATATATTTATATATTTATTTTTTAAAATATTTCATTTCAATTGCCAAAGTTCAAAAGTGAGAGATTGTTGGCCAAATCTTTGGCATATGAATTCTATTTTGATCTTTTGCACCTAAATTGAATGGATTTAATCTTTGTTTAAAGTGATTTTGCATTAGAACTTAAGTATTTTTAAGTGTGATGTGAATCAATCTTATTGTGACCATCCCACATCTGCAGTGATTGTACCGTAACTTTGAAAAGCTTTAAAATCACACAGTAGAGTTCATAGTCTTAAGCTCAACCATGACAATAGCAAGCATGACCACTACAAGCCTAGCGCGATCAATCCCCAAAAGAAAAAATTCACACAACACATAGTAGGGATCGTATTTAGAGACGTGACAACTATAACAATGCCAGAGCACTCTCGCGACCATACCAGCAATTGTAGCAACCGTGAGAAAGCTAGAGGAAACTTCACAAGTTTGACAGAAAAGTTCACGATCAAGCTTTGTAGTTTAAACCAGTCAGAGATTTTTGTAAAAACATTTTTCACTAATGAACGGCAGCCACATGCGAATGTCAAAATTGAAGAAAAGTCAACCGATGTGTTTTATGACTGTGCTATGGTGTAATTCAACCGCTAAACACATCTCATGACTACGATACAAGGCATGCTACCACGAGAAGCCTTTGAAAAAATTAAAGGAATGAGATGTTGTTTGGTAAAACCTTGATCTTCTTCAATTCAACTCCAAGATCTCTTTGGGAGGAAGATGGCTATAAATACCCTAACAAACAACATTTATTATAATTTTTAAGAAATTAATAGCCAAAATCTTGAAATTTTAATTCTCAACTTGCCTTGTACATAAATTTTCACCTATTGTGCCTTTGGTATTATGTGTGAGCATTAAACACTACTGTTAAAAGTTTGGTGTATGCTTATAAACACTAGCTTAGAGAATGAACCTTGGGAAAATCTAGTTGAGTTGTGAGGAAAATCTTAAACTTTGTAAAAAATTCATTGTAAGTATAAAAAACACCAAATTAGGGTTGAATTTACAAAAACCCATTGTTAGTGAAATACTCAACTTGTTTTTGAGGATGGACATAGGATTATTGAATCCGAATGATTATAAATTGCTTGTCATTTTCTTCTCTTTCGTAACCTTTAATTCATCCAAGCAATTTGAATTTCACCCTAAATCTTCAAAAAGCACCAATTCACCCCCCCTCCCCTTCCCCCCTTTTAGTTACCAATAAGTGACAATATAACAACTAGTTTTTAACTGCTAGTTTGTAATGGTTAGTTTTTAACTATTATTTTTTTAACAACTAATAATGTTATATCAAATAATAAAATACATTACAATGGCAAACACTACATAATATTGAAAAAAAAATAAAAAGATACATAACAATAAGGCCTAATTTAATTGATATTGTACTTTATCTTAATTTTTTTCTAGCAACTTAGCATAAATCTCTCATTAGGTAGGGTTCATTAAGGAGGTGTTTGCAAAAGGAGTTGTGTTTCCATCTCTTATTTCTTCATGTTTATCTCCTTTTGCTTGACATATTTTCAGTCCTCCATCATAGATAATTTCCTTACTATATTATATTTAATTGCTTCAATATCTTCCTTAACGAAGGCTTCAACATCAGTCGCTATTGATTTCCCTTTACCCTTCCTTTTAGCTACTTTGGTGCCTTTTGGATAAATTGGAGACTCCACAACATCATCAATTATTGTCATTCTAGGATTTGATGATGATGAATATGCTTCACTAGCACTTATTTTTGTTCTCTTAGAACCTCCGCTATTAGTTGAAGGAGTTCTCCATTTTTGTTCCCTTTGTAGCTCAATCTGATGCCTCATAAAATTACATTTCTTTTTAGTCCTAACAAGAAAGAGTTAATGAGCCAACTCTATTATATTATCCATGTTTGAACTGCTCCTTATTTGTCGAGATGCCTAATTATAACATCCACCAAATATTTGAGCTCCATGTTTGATCTTGTACCATCGTTTCTTAATTGCATTCGGCCTTTTTTAATGATGTTAGAATTGTTATCCTCATAATACTATTAGACTCGAGTCTAGAATTCATCACATTTTTTTATCGATACCTACAATAAGACCATTGACTCATTCAATCATGCACTTATTAAGAGTTTATCCTCTTTCCACTGCCATTGACTAGTATTCTCTTGCATATTTTTGACATTAAAATTGTCATCATTGATGTTTATATTATTTTCAACATTATTGTTGGAAAATGGTGTGTATGGTGAATCTGAAGTCAAACCTATGGACATTTGAGGAACTCGATTAGATGAATGGTGTGTATGTTGAATCCGACCCTCCATACTAGATTAAGTTTGAAATTGTGAAGAATACATACTATATTTCTGATCGATGGGGTAAAAATAAGGGAAAATGAAAATTGATATGCTTATGGATTTCGATTATTAAGAAAATAAGAAACTTGAAAATTTGAATTTTGAGGAAGGTTTAACATTGTAGATTGAGATTGTGGGAAATTTGGATTTTAGGGCAAATTGGAATTTGTGGGCTGAAAATTTTAGAATTTGGATTTTAAGGAAAGTTGTAATTCTGCAAGTAATTAAAAAAGGCATTGAATTGATTTAAATCCATTTTTTGGGTGAAATTATAGAGCAAATTAATTGGAAAAGAATTTTTGTAAAGTGAGAGAGAAGTTGATTTTTTTATGGAAATGAAATGCAAATAGTTGGTATTTATAAGTGAAAATTTAAGAATTAAAAAAATAAAAAAAATAAAAAAATTATTATTTTCATGAAAAAATATTACCATTAGAGGAATTTGTACTGCTATAATTTTTTTACCGTTGTAAATTTTTTTTATGAAGGGATGTCATGTGGTAGCCCTTCATTGGGCATGCATTGTGTTGTTCCACTTCTCTGTAGAAGTGGGATTGGGCTCCCATTTTTTATTTCCATTGAGGGTGCTCTAAGTATCCTTCTCCATTTACTTTTTGCATATTCCATAAAAATTTATTATACTGTAATTAATAGTTTTTGGATTTTTAATTGATTTCCACAATTATCTCTCAATATAATCTTTTCATTATTGGTAGCAATATTTTTTTAGAAATTTTATTGTTTCGCCATTCATATTTTTATATATAATATAATAAATTAGATTATAAATAAATAAAAATTTAAATTTTTGTACAGATATTTCCACTCTATTTTTTATTTAAATGGAATTATTTGTGTTTATATACATATTTTCACTTTATTTGTACATTTTTACTTGTATATCTTTGTGGGGCCTCGTCCGAGCATCGAGCTTGACCCGCAATGTAGAAGCTGAAAAGTGCTTTCTTTTGGACTAAGTCCTATATGATACCACCAGGTACAATCTCCAAACAATCGGGTAAGCACGAGTTTAAAGTTGATCTTTTCTTTTGAAAAGATTTGTCTCCTTTTTAAATGAAACTCTTGTTTTATTTTGAAAATAGTTGGTGGCTTTTATTTTTAAAAAACGGATATTGGAGATTCGTTATCTTAGTTTATTCAATTTGAAAAAAAAATTAAGAAAAAACCCATTTGACTTCATAAAAATTTAATCAATTTTGTATCCAAAGAACACTAGTCCGAAACCAATTACAATGGGTCTCGGGCTAAGTTTTCTAAACCAATTTTTCATAAAAGACTTTTCCTTGGATTGATTTTATCCCTCCATTAGATTGATTTTAAAAAAAATGATTTTATAGATTATGCCATAATTAATTATGAATGATAGTATTATAATGAATGAACATTTAATAATAATGATATCCACAAATATAATACAAAATAATAAAACATTACAACTCTACCAAAATAGTAATTTAAAGGGAACTTCAAATCTAGCCCTTATGGGTCATAGGTTTAGCACAAATCTTCCAAATAATTAATTTAAAGGGAAAGATAAATAAAGAAAAGTATAATAGTGTTCATTGCAAAACTCACCAAATTTGAAAATGGAGTCTTAAAACATTAATATTAAAGAGGGAAAGCAATAATAATAATATTGAAAATAATAAATGAAAATAGTAAGAAAAAATAAAGTAAAAGAATCGGTTGGTTGTTAAAGTGTGGGCTTACCACTCGGAGTGATATTCTAAGTGTGCCTACTTATTCCATTTAAATAGGAATCAGAGTCGTAAATAGTTCATGCTTTTAATTGCAAAGAACTTAAAGTAACCAATTTTAGTTAATTAATTGCCGAATGGAAATAGGATTGGAAAAGAATACGATACCCTGGGTAGTCACTTCTTGATAAATGGCTGGAGAGCTTTACCGCTTTATAACTCCACTTGTGTAGAAAAATAGGAAGATATTAATTGATAATCAGAAGAAAATTATATGATGGAAGAATAAAATTAAATTAATTGATTCTTTTTAGTGTAGTGTGATTTGACAAAGTTTCGACATTCAAAATTTCCCCTAAACAGGTAGGGAAAAGCCTATATTTATAGAGGTCGGCCAGAAGCCTTTAAGCCATGTGCAGCGTGGCCAATCTGTATGTGCAGTGGCTGGCTGCACATGAGGCGGCTAGTCATCGATGCACTGGCTGGCCGCACATGAGGCGGCTAGTCATCGGTGCAATGCCTGGCTACAAGCGTGTGGTAGTGGCTATGCATAGGCATGGATGAACCGTGCCTAAAGTGGACGGGCCATGCTAAATGTCGCTCCAAACTTCTTCCTTTTTTTAATTAAGATATTTCAATAATTTTTTTTAAAAACTGCCATTCTCTTTATTTTTTGAATTAGGTGTGGAATTAAGGGTTCACCCCTATTGCATTAATTTGTAATGTAAAATTAATGCAATGGCGTGAACCAGGGGAAACAGAAAGAATGAACTTGACTGATGTGGCATCCTTAATTTTTGATGTCTAATTTAACAAATTTGACATTGTGCTGATTGGACCGCCTTTGGGCTAAAATGTTGCAAATAGAGGGTGAGGGAGAACCTTTTAGGTGCCTGGCCTTCACTGCCTCTCTCCTTTCCTCTCTTTTTGTTTCTTATTTCATCTTCAAGATGTCTCATTTTTCTGCCTCTTCTCTGGAAGTTACTGAAGCTCCTACTATCTGAGAGTTGCTGGTGGATTCTCACACTCATGTATCATAAACTGGAGTTATAGATGTAAGTCTTCCCTTCTTTCTACAAGACAACTTAGAATACCTTCCTCTTTTTTTAAAAAAATAAAGCGATAAATAATAAAAAAAAATACAACAATATAGCGAGATGACTGTTCTAACCTGGGGAACCTTAACCTTCCCAATGAGGTAAAGGAAATACTACTCCCTACTGATTTTATGGACCTCTTATCTCTTAACTATACGAGACAAGCTTACCATGACCTGCTGCTAGTTTTGGTTGAGAGCTGGTGGGATACTACAAATTCTTTTCATTTCCCATGCAAAGAATTAACCATGACACCTCTGGATCTTTTTCTCTTGATTGGAGTCCCATTCGAGACCCCTTAGAACTTTTTCCAAATTAGAGGAGTTTATCTTAAGGACAAATTATGGAATTACCGGGTGCCATCCCACCCATTCTTAAAACTTGCGAGGCCATGGTTTCCCCAACCTGGTTAAAAAAGCACATTAACTCTTTGAAGAGGAGACACCATGATCTTGGGGACTATGCCCCACAAATGGCTCATAATGTGGTTTTGCTACTACTGAGGTGCACCTTCTGGCACACTTGGCATAACACTATTGATCTTTCCATTCTGATGAGCCTCCAGGACTTATCCTGCATTAGTGAATTTAACTTGGGCAGCACTATTTTGGCTACCATGTATGAGAAAATGGGCAGACTGTCTCGGGGATAAATCCACTCTATTGGAGAAACTCATATCTTCTGGGAGGTATGCACTTTTGTTGTTGATGAGACCATATTTTGCACATAATTTAGCGATTATTCTAGATATATTTTCATTGTTATCAATTGAATTTGATCAAATTTCTATTGTGAAAGTTAGAATATTATTATTTCAAGTATAGAGTTACAAGAATGAAGAAAGAGCTTATTTTGGCAAGAAATTTTAGAACATTGAAGAAAAATAAAAAGGAGGCTAAAACAAGCTCAAAATGGAAGAAAATGATTTTACATGGTCATACAAATCATAATACATGAATATGAACTTGAAAATAGAAGTAAAGACAATAATTCAAGAGGTCCAGAATACCCAACAATAAGCTATGCCTATGTGATTTGATTTGAATCTAGCCAATTTTTATAATCACAAAAATTACAAGGGCAGAAGCATTTTGAAGTCCATGACCATGGAACTCAAAAGCCATGACCATGGGATTGGTTTTGGCTCTATTTTGAAGAGGATTTTGCAATGTTTGAAAAGCAAATCAAACCACACAACTATGGCAATAAAAGGCCACGACCGTAGGACCTAAAATGCCACTTCCAAGCTAGAAAACTTCTTGAAACAACTCATATCCGCCCAGGCGACAACATGGGCATTCAAATTTCATGCCCGTGGAGCAGATTTTGGTAACTTTAAGTTGAAAAATTGGAAAAATGAAGAAGAAAATAGTTGTCCTCTAGCTTTTCTCGACCAAAAAGCTTCCAAGATAGCTATATAAACAAACATCCTTCCAAGGTTTAAGTATTAAAGTTTAGATTGAAGTTTAGAATGAAGTAGGATTAAAAGATAAGATTGAAGATTGTAGTTTTAGAATTTCTTTGGAGAGAAGAGTTAAATTAGGTTCAAGGAAGAGATTCAAGTTCTAAGTGGAGTTCTTTAATTCAATGAATTAGAGTTTAATCTGTTTTGTTATTATGTTTTGTTATTCAAATTATGCTTTAATTTGTTGTGTTTAATGTACATATTTTTATTTCAATTATGAGGAACTAAATCTATTTAGGGTTGATCCTTTATATTGAATTTATTATGGAATGATATATGCTTATTTGATTTAATCAAGTTTAACCTTAATTATTTTATTATATTTAATCTTAATATTTTAATTATTTGGCAAATAATTAATTGAATTGAGATGTTGTGTATAGAGCGAGAGTGGAAGCATAACATTAGTTCGAGGAGATAATAATATTATAGATAATGAATTGACACAAACCACTTATATATGAAATCAGAGACCCACTCACCTTTACGCTTGGAAGCGACTCCTTGGAAAGCCAAATCAGATCCTTGCCAAGTCATTAACCCAATTCCAACATGTGGAAGAGAACTTTAGAATTATCTACTTCAAAGTATTTAACCTTATTATAGTGAGCCTTGATCTTACAAGTAAATCAAAAACAAGAGAAGATAAACTCTCAAATATGAAAATTCTAATTCAATATTGTCTAATCCCTTGCAAGAAGCTACAAGATAGTTTAAATAGGTTATAATAATAAAAGGGTATTTGGTTACAAGAATACCTTCACCCTCATCCTACTAATCCAACTAAAATAACCTAATAATAAGCTACTATCTTTGGGTTTAAACAACAAGGCCCAAACCACTAATAATTGGCATACAAATAATACCCAAGTATTAAATGTTAGATAAATAAACATAAGTCTCATGGTTAACTAACAATAGAACAATAATATCAAATATCTAGTTGGGTCAAATAATAAGTAATCCTAAGTAGCCTTCATCATCCAAGGCCTCTAATAGAATGGTCAACTTCTCTTTGCCTGTACTTGGTCCATATGGCTCTATATTTGCATTTATGAATCTTTGCACATATGCTTGTAAGGCTTCCTTCATCTTCTTGGCTCTTTGTCTTGTAATTGGTCCACAACGAATCTTCAAGCTTTGATTTCCATCACCTCCCTTCATGGATTCTATAGCCATTTGTGTGTCATTCCCTCTCTCCTCAAAAAGATTCGACCTCGAATATGCATCATATACTGATGGTTCGCGTCAATTCTCTTATCTATAAGATTGTTATCTCATTGGACTAATGTTATGCTTCCACAATTGTGCCATCACACAACATCTCAAATCTAATATTTATTGACCAAATAAATATTAGTATTAAGCATAAAGATAACAAAATAATTAAAATGATAATATAATTGAATCAAATAATCATGAATTATTCTATAGAAAAATCAAAATAAGGGTCTAACCCTAACTAGGGTTTTAATAGTTCATGATTGAAAAGAAAACAATGCAAGAATTAAAGAAAATAATTGAAAACATTATGAATTGAAGAATAAGAAAATTCAAACTCTAAATCTTCTTTTGATTGAATGAAACTCTTCTTAGAACTTGAATCTCTTCAACTAGCCAAGCCTCTTTCTCTCTCTCTCTCCAAAGAAATCTTCAAAGCTTGAAGAAGAAATTGAATGAATAGTGGATAGAAGGAGGCTTGCTTTATATAGAGGTCTTGAAAGTCTTCTATCTTGAATAGAAAAAGATCCATGGAAAATCTTGTAGACTTCTATACAAAATAGGAATAAAGTTTGGAGACTTCTAAACTAAGTATGAATAAATCTATGGCAAATCTGAAGACTCTTCATTTGATTAGGAATACAATTAGGGCAAAATTTTAAAAAATCTTACACAAACAACCGCCATAAAAATTCAACGAGTGTGCCTCTTGGGTCTCATGGGAATGGCATTGAGGCTCCATGACCATGGACTTAAATTGGCTACTGGAACTCTTGCTTTCTCTTCTCTTTTTAGAAGCTTTAAGATGAAGTCCATGGCCATGGGATTTTACTCTCATGCCCGTGTACTTGGATTTCCTTTTATTTTTCAATTGTCTTGCCTCCTTTTTATTTGGCATCTCTATCTTCTTTATCTTTTCATCATATTTTTGTCAAACTGCATCAAAAACTCATGATTTGTTAAGCAAAGCTTCAAGATAATAGTTATTTAGTTTTTACAACAAAACACATCAAATTGAATTGATAACAATAAAAATATAACTAGAATAATCATAAAATTATATGAAAAATATGAAAAATCATATTAGCTGCTAATCAACCACTTATAAGTGTTCAAGACAAACATATAATTGTTTAAAATTTTAAATGCTTATAAGCCCATATAAGCTAATTTTTTAAGTTAGTTCAAACACCCAAATCCAATATTCTGCCTAAAATCTGAACCAACCACATGGATCTTTGAAAGAAATGTTTGGACCATTTGAAACCACTACCAAAGGCAGCTGCCTAGGCCACCGTGCGACTGTTTAGGGACCACCACACGATGCTTTTAGACTACCACATGATGACCTCTGGAAAACATTGAACGTGGATAAATTCTACCCACAAATTGATAAGCCTCATCTCTTATCTAATCATTGACCGATAACTCTCAAATTATCCTGTCCTAACCAATGATTAGAAAACTCATATTAGCTTCGTAAGTCTCATCTCTATCATGGAGTGGGGAACACTCAACTCTCCCTATAAATATCCACTCCTCACCCATTTCTCATCAACTATCAACACTCTCAAACACTCTTTCTAAAGCTTTCTTATGATTTTTTGAGTTATTTTCATTCCGCATTCCTACCTTTGAGTGAGAAAACTAATAAGGTTCACTTAAATACATCTTTTGGAGATTATTCATCAACCTTTCCAAGTGTTCATCACATTTTCAAGTTCCATGGTTGTGTTGCTTAAAGTGTTCATAAAAATTTAGTGTTTTTCAAAGGGGAATTTTGTCCATATTGACTTTACAGCACATTTGGTAAGCCCTAAGGATAATCTAAGCTCTTATTTCATTTAAAATCTTCATTTGTTCATCATATATTTTGTTTTGCTCCTTACTTTTACATTTTAATCATTGAAACATGTTACTTTTATATTTTAATCATTGAAACATGTTTTTACATTGGGATAGTAAGATTATTTAGATTTTTCACCAATGCTTTTACTAACATGTTTGTTTCCATTATGTAGGGAAAATATTATTGTTTCATTTAGTCTAACCATTTCTTTTCATTACATGATTATATATTTATAATATCATTGTGACTAACTTGTTTTTCTTGTTGAGTGTGCATGACATTAGATTGCATTAGGTCTTTTGATAAGTATAGATAACTGCATTTATAGTAACTTCACTTGTAATCAAAATAGAATGCCTTCATCAAACCCAGACTCTAGAAAACATCATATCGGTCCCCATCAGGGGGTTAAAATACTGACATCGATCCAATTGATTAGTTCTCATAATGAGTTAAAACAGTTGTGCCAATCATAATCTTGATTTTCAATAAACATTGACGACTCTTGTTCAACCTGCTCATAGGTCATCCCATTGTATTTTCTAGTGCCAAAATCCCTTGGTTCATTTAACTGAAACTTTAAACAAATATGTTAGTCCCTCCAATTTAACTTAAATGGTTGGAATGATCATTCCTTATCAGAAACTATCAGGCAAAGCGCTTTTGTCTAAAATTATAAAATATGACTTCGCTCTAGAATGACTGTGCCATTACGAATGGTTGTGAAAGTTGTGTCCGTTTAGCTTAAAAGATACTGGAACGGTCATTTCTTGGGTGGAGTGGCAATTACCATAGCTAGCCCGAAAAGCATTAACAAACACCATTTCAACGTTTAAGTTAATACATGTATTATTACAAATTAGTTTTAATCATCACTAAAACTCATTTTAGTTATCATTGAGATTGTTTCGCATGTGGAGATAAATATATATATATATACACACACACACACAATTATTTAAATCTCGGAAGAGGTTTCCTGAAATCAATCAATTTAAAAGGCTTTAAATAAAATAAAATATTGAAGGATGTAAATCCATTTAAAATTCTTAAATTCCATCCTCTAACCCTTAATTTAGGATTCAGAAAACTAAGCATTGAGGAGTTAATGGATGCAAATATTTAACTTCCATTAACTCTCATTTATTTACATTAAAAAAACTCGCAAAATAAGTTAATGGATTAACCTCCAGTTAAGTTCCACCTTTTAGCTCTTGAAAACCAACTCCCACTCGCAAAATAAGTTAATGGATTAACCTCCAGTTAAGTTCCATCTTTTAGCTTTTGAAAACCAACTCCCACGTAATACCTAAGTTCCATCTTTTAGCTCCTGAAAACCAACTCCCACCTAATACCCAAGGCTACAAAAACGTTAATAACCATACCTTTTTATGGTAGAATTGCTTGTTCAGAGTCCTGGTAGATAACAGTTAGTACTAAAATTAGAGGGTGTTTCTCAAAACTGGAGCTTTTCAGCTTATTGTGAATAAGTGATTTTTAGATTATAATCAGATTAAAAATAAGCAGTTAAGTGTTTCTATAAACTAGTTAATAATCAGCTGATAATCAGTTTATAATCAGTTAAGTGTTTCTGTAAAATCAGCTTATAATCAGTTTTTAATTGCAAAAACTGTCAAAATTACCAAACTGTCCCTGAATTTATTTATTGTATAAAAATAATTTTTTAAATGTCAATTCAAAATTTATTTTGCAATAATAATAATAATAATAATAATAATAATAATAAAATTTATTTAAGAAGAAACATAAAAGAATTTTGATGAGAACTAAAGTGTATAGGGTGGACAAATTTGGAATATTGAAGATTAGGTAGGGATAGTATGGTCTTTTACTTGGTCAAAACTGCTTAAAAAATAAGTGCTTAAAAAAAAGTAGCAAAACCTAACTTTTAAAAAACTGATTAAAATCAGATTATAATCTGCTATTTAAGTTTTCAGAAACACTTAAATAAACAACTTATAATCTAAAAACTGCTTATAATCAGTTTTGACCAGCTTTTAAGTTTTGAGAAACACCCTCTTAATCTATCAGATCAAAAGTGTAAATTACAAGAAAAGGACCACGCTAATACATAAAGGTTGACAATCTTGATTAGTATAATATCATCCTGTCCCATTTAAATTCTCATTTAGCTCATATATATTTATTAAAAAATTAATTAAATTCTCTTAATATTATATAAAATTATTTTAAATAGATTAAAATATTATTTATTTATTTATTAATATTAAAAATATTTTACTCTTATTTTATTAATTAACTCAATAATAAAAATATAATTTAAAAAAAATTTAATTAATTTTAATTGATTTTACAAAATTACAGTATAAAAGGGATAAAATTTTTTTACATAAATAACAAATTAATCACAATGGTGGCGGTAAAAATTAACATTTTGCTGTTAAAATTAACATCACAAATGTCAAAAGTCATTTACCGGAGAAAGGGAAACGCTAAAAATGCATAAAACTGTATTGATACACTTTCTGAGGCAGAAAAAGATTACAGAAAAATTTACGAGTATAATTATGTGAATCAGGAAAGGAGAAAAAAATATAATGAATCTAACTTTTTGTATGCTGCCCGTAGTTTGTAAGGAGAACAAAAATTATCCTCCACCTTCAGAAACACCATGTGTACTGCTTCTTCTTCCCTACCATATTTGAATCCTACCCAAATTAATGTTATACATCTGCACACTTCATTGGTGCATATCCCAGCCTAGACTTTTTTGTATCATACAAGATATGGAAATTTTGCTGCTGATAGTTTCCGATTATCGAAAGAGCAGATTGAGGAGTCCCCAGAATAGCCAAGCAAATAATTTCCTCAGGTTCGAGCTGGATAAAGTAGTTTTCAACAGGGAAATTCCACACCGCTCCATCTTCAAATAAGATTCTGAATTCAGGCAGCTCCATTTTCTTAACCCCAGACACATTATAACAAGGATCCAGGATTGGAAAATCTTTTATTGCAGGATACCCTTTCACCTTCTTAATAAATGCCTCCTTTATAATCTGATAAGCTGGTTCTGCAAAATAACTCAGTGTAGTACCAGAATCCACAATAGTGCCACCAGCACCATCAGAGGACAAGCGCCAAGTTTTTTGAGGTATATTTAGCACCTCTCCTCCAACCATGATTGATTTTATTTGGACATAATAAAATGTATCAACTGAGTTTACTTTACCACCAACCAATGAAGTGAAATTCAATTCAGGGTGATTCAAAAGGTCTTTGTCCTCGCCAAAAATCAATTTGCTGCTAACATTAGTGTCACTATTTCTATCAACAAGGCAATATGAAAAGGAGTGACCATTTAACGATTGAAGCTGAGAGGAAAAGGAAAGAGGCCCTCTTCCAAGTCCTAATAACCCAGCAGCCCCATGAAAGAGCCCTCTATTCCAGTGACCACAACCGAACATTACATTCTCTACTCGCTTAAATTCAGATTTACCAGTAGGTGATGTGAGATTAACTGTAAAGGTTTCCAATGCAAAATCGCCAGTTGTATTAGAACTATCACCATACCAATAGAAATAAGGACATGTCTGATTCTCAGCCTTGCAAGGCTGGGGAGGATCCGGGGATGAAACCAATTGACACATAGGATCGTGGCAACTTATATTCCTAAAAGAATTGGAATCTTTGGGATCATAATAAGGCCCATTTTGCTCAAAACAATCATAACAAGGAACACATTGAATCCAATTAAGATCACTACCAGTATCAAGAATCAAAGAGAAGTGTTTAGGAGGGGTACCAATAAAGACATCAATGAAGTACTCTCCAGAGCCAAGACTCACCCCTGATTCTAAAGTCGCCATGAGCTGTCCACCATAAGATTCTGGTGCTGCTGCGGAAGGAGCAACAGCACGGGTATTTTGTTTTAATCTTGAAATGGCATTTTGATTCTTCTTTTGTATAATCCTCTTGTGCAAAGTCTGAATTCTGGTCAAATCCCTAATGGTGGAATCCATGAAAGATTCTTTGGCCTTGGATTCTTGATTCATTGACCTGTGCTTTAAGTGAAGTTTCACCGTTTTCTTAGCTGAATCTGCTCCATCATCAACAGCTATTTTTTGAGATTTTTCGTCTTTCATGGAAATTGAGAGACTACAATCTCTTTTTACCGTTGATGAAGAAACTGCATTGAAGGTCATATGATCAGATAATTCGATTCCGGCAAGAGTTGAGATATTGGACTTTGCATTCTGTTTGTCCTCACATACTCCAACACTCGCTTCGAAAGCACTGGAAATTAGTAAGAGAAGAACCAGAATGGAAAGAAATTCGGAGAACATGACAACAGCTTCTTCTTCCTCTTGGGGTTGTTGTTTGGTCAAAGAGAAAATCCTACCTCAAAAAAAAAACAAAAATATGCTCTCAAGGAAAATAAAAAAAAAAATCAAAACCTTCAACTATTGGGGCTTTCTGCCAAGGAACATAAAAAACCCAAAAAAAAATTGCAAGAAAGCTGAATTAAGATGAAAAGGCAAGAAAAAAATGAACTTTTTTTATTGTTTTTGTTTCTGTGTATGGGTCTGTTCAAGAGAAGTTAAGAATATAAAAAGACAAGAAAAATGAATGGACATAGAAAAAAAGAAAGAAAGACAAGTCTTTTGAGTATTGTATATGTAAGAAAATTAAAAATCAAATACTTAGACTTTGAATTGAATAAAATAGTTTCAAATAAAGCATGGTGGATACGCGGTTTCACATGCCATGAGATGAGTATATTAAAGAAATAAAAAAATTATTTTAATTTTTTTCTGAAAAGAAATAGAAAAGGAGTCTGCAATTAATGGTTTGAAGTGGTGGTTGGTGAATGTTGATGTTTATCAGGTCTTCTTCTTCTTCTTCTTCCTGTCATCTTCCTGTTTCATCACTAATAATAATAATAATAATAGTAACCTTAGTACTTTCTTTTATTTTGACTTTCTTTTAAGTTGTGAGATTTTGACTTTTTTTTAAATATTATTATTTTTTTAAAAAAAAATTCATATTTTCGAAAATATATTTTTGTGAAGATTTGAACCAGCTATCTTCTCTTAATGTGTTGAATCACTAGCCCACTGAATTAAAATATTATTATTATTATTATTATAATTATTATAGAAATCCAGCGTTTTGAAAGTATAACCCTTTTGTTTGACCACCACATCACCACGTGTGAGAAAGCGCAATTTTGCTTTTACGGTTTTACCCTCTAATTTTTGAAAGACAAGCAATAATATTTGGCTCTAAAATAAAATATTCACACTTTATTTTTTTTAATTAATAGATTAAATATTTTAATTTTAATTTACAAATTTATAGAATTGTAAAATTTTTTAAAGCACTTTAATTTTAAATTTAATAATATTTTCATTACCAAAGTTTATCCTTTATTAATTATTTTTTTAAAACATTTTAGTCAATCAAAATTTCCAACCTTTTTTTTATTTCTAAAATTTCCAACTTTATATTCTCTAGATCTATTTTCGATTTTCTTTTGGTAATTAGAATACATTATTAATTTATACATTAAATTACAGTCTTGTCATAAAATGTTTTAATATAATTAATTTTTTAATATAATATTAATAAAAAGAATATTTTTTTTTCTTAAAGGACTGCCATATTTATTTGATTACTTTTGCATTAATTGTTATTTCATCATCAATTTACTCATTAGGCTACTATTCTCTCTTCATTTTCAGTAGGATTGTATAAATTTATCTAACCCAATTAAATTTATAAAAACTTAAATTGGATCGACTGACCAAATTAAGAGTTATTTTTTTTATTTAACCTAAATTAAATCGATACATATATATTATATATATTTATAAATTATAATATATATATTATATAATTCGACCTGAACCGGCCTAATTATAAATTTTTAATATATAATATTATATATATTAAATATATATATATAATATATATTATAATTTGATTCAACTCGACTGAAAAATATATATATAAGTCGATAAAAAAATATATATAGACTTAGTCAAATTTAATTTTATTTTTTAGTATATATATGGATTCGATTGGATTAAAATATAATCCCAACCAGATCAAATTCGATCAATATTCATCTCTATTTTTCAAGACAAGCGTAATTATTTTTAGTTATCTTTTATGCATATATGGAAAATTACTAAAAGAAATATAATTGTATATAAAATATTTTCCACTATCACCTTAGTAAAAGAAAATATGGGAAACAACATACATGCATATATATATATGTATGTATGTATGTATATATTTCAGTTTTGCATTTGAAAATTTATATAATTAATTTTTAAAAATTTCATAAATACATTTTATCTTCCAACACTAAAGAAATTCTTAAAAAGATATGTTTATTTAAAGAGAATTGGAGTTTTTTTTTTTGGGGAAAAATTTCAAGGGGACTGGAAAATAGATTTTTGTGTCCAAAAATCTAATTTTTTTTTTTTGTCTAAATGATTTTATTTCTATTGTTTTTTTTTTTCTTTCAGCCTTGTGGGGTCATATTAACTTGTGACCTTTTACAATTATATTTTTATAATCTTTTCGATTTTTACCTCATTTAATAAGTTTATATATAATTCTACCATATTTTAATTTGCTGGACCTAAAAAGAAAGTATTCTCTTCTGCTTCATGATACCTTGGGCAGCCACTTATATAGTTTTAATTTTCGTGGCACATATGCATATTCTTCTCCAAATATATTAGAAAATTTAGGTCAAATCTAATTTAGATTTGAATTGATGGTAATATTATAATAAATTAATAAGTTTATGTTAGATATTATTAAGCTTTTAATTCAATATAAAATTTTAAAAAATCAAAATTTAATTTATTTTTAATTAAATAAAAAGAACATATTTAAATTAGAAACCACGTTAGTCTCAAGTGTAAAAATGTTATTTTTTTTTATTATTACATTAAGTTATATAGCAATGCAGTAATTAATTTTGTAATAAAAAAATAAGAGTACATCAATATAATATTATACTAGAAACATATTTAATTGTATTAAATTTTATTTCTGTTTACACCCAATTTTGAAATATGAGCTCCATAAAAGGCGGCTAAAGAATGCCCAAAAGCTTGTGAATATTGGCTATCAAAAATATGACTCGTACTAGGCTACTTTTACCATATTTAAGCATGCAAGAATAAATCCTAGAAAACCCAGAGAACATACATACGTGGCAATAGGGGTGAACACGGAAATCAAGTTGAAAGTAATTTTCAATCCGATCGAATCTAAATAATAAATAAATATTATAATCCGAATTCGACTATTATTTCAACCGATCTATACGTATTCTGATTGGGACGTTGAATTGGATAATTTCATATTGAATCTGTCAAATGGGCCTCATGTTTGGGCTCTGTCCAAAACTCTTAAAACTATGCTTTTGTTATAAAATTTGGCCTGTCAATGTTTTAAAATTTACTAAATCATTCCATTTTTACACAGTTGAGCCCATTTTAATATTTCCATTTTAATGAGAATTAAAAATTAAAATTTTTTTTCAGAAGATGAACAAACAACTACAAAATATTGGCTGCTCAAACAGTGGAATTTCTAATATGGGGTTTGGAACTCAATTCAAACATTCTTTGATATCTGAAACTTGCTGCAATGCCAAAATGATATTAACATATTAGTAATGGATTCTTCTAACTTTTCTTTAATTTCTTAGTGAAAAGAAACTCCTTGATATAATTACATTTGATTACATGCAAATACAGATCTTAGAAGCAATCATGCAGATCTGTAGAGAAACAAACCCAAACAAAAGAAATGAAACCAAAATCAAAAATAAAAAATACTAGATCAAAATTGAAAAAAAAATTCTAAATAAAAAATCATAAACCCAAAATCAAAAATTTAAAAAAAAAAAACAGTAAACTAAGAATCTTTTGTATGAAGTAAAAAACAAAACAAAAACTAATTCCTATATACAAACCTTGAAACCCAAAGAAATTTCGAACAAATCCTAAAACCAAAATAAAAATAAAAAAAATCCAAACTTTGAAACGATGGAATAAAAAATATTTTTACAGGGCTCAAAAAATCCCCAAAGTAAATTAAAAAAAAAAAAAACAGAACAGAACATTGAAAACTAAAAGCCCCAAGTCCTAGCAAAACTAAAACTCACAAAGTCTCAAAGAGATGTACAAAAATCACCAAACACAATTTGAAATGGGCAGAGAAATCAGATTGTTAGTTGAATCGGCAAAGAAATAAAGTTAAGAAAACATATTAAGAGTGAGACAAGTTAGAGAGAAGTGAGTGAACTTAGAGAAGGTCTCTAAAGAGAGATAAATGTTTTGAGAGCGAGAAAAGTTAGAGAGAAGTGAATGAAGTTAGAGAAGACCTCTGAAAAGAGAGAGAATCGTTGAAATATGCGGCCAGTAAACCCTAAGTTAATGCTTTTGACGTTTATGTATGTACATAAATAGTGCTATCTGATTGTACAGATATATAAATATATAAATGATATATATGAACACTTAGTATCGATCGGGTTCAGATTTATATGAAAATTATAAATTTAATCTGATTAATTGATCGAAGCTGAATCTTTAGTATAATTCTCACTTATATTTATCTGTGTATTGTAATATTCATTAATTTATAAAAATTAAATTAAATAAATAATTTGGGAGGTAATTGAAGGGTTAGAAGTGAGAAATATAAAATGTACATATGAGGTATATATAGAATATATATAATACATATAAAAGTCAAAATTGAATAGTAAAATTAAAGGATAATTTGGTAAAAATATTAAAAGTTAAAAGTTAAAAATAAATTAATTATAAATGAAGATAAAATTTATAATTTAAAAATAATTAATTAATTAAAATAATAAAATATTATATATATATGATCTTAAGTGAAGAAAGAGAAAAATCAAAATAAAATTAAATCATCTTCTTCCTCTCTACTTTTTGTTTGGGCCGAAACCTCCTTGGCTATTGGATGGTGAATTTTTCTTCATCAAATTACTCACTTTGGCAAGAATTTTCAAGAATTAATTGGACTTTTGATAGATTTCCATCAAGTTAGTAAGTTTTCTTTCCTAATTCTTGAGTTTTCATAAAAATATGAAAATGTGAAATATGAAGATTTGATTGTGCATGTTATAATTGTTGAAATTGGTATTTATGATGTTATTTTGGTAATAAAATAAGGATTATATAGTTAAATGGTGGATTTGATCAAGTTTGGTTAGTGTTTGGAAAAAGAAGAAGATGATTTAGGGTTTAGAAAATTGATATTAAAGATTTGATATTTATTGTTTAAAATGTGTTATAAAATAATTTAAATGACGGATATGAGCATAGATTAATATTTGGAATAGATTGGAAGGAATAACTAGAATTGAGGAATAATAGAGCATATTTTAGGATATTATTAAAGATATGTGTTTATTTGATATAATTGTTTAAAATATATTTTAATGTGATTGTAATAATAAAAATAAACTTAAAACATCATTTAGAATGGATTAAAATGAAATTCTAGAATTAAAGTGAGATAGGACAAAATTTGAAAAATTAATAGAAAAGTTGCTTAATTATGGTTTAATGATGAAAATGTCATAGAATGCAATTCTAAATGATTATATTTATTCACATTTTGATTAGGCATTGAGTAGAAGCAATTTGTCTAACCCTAGTATTGAAGAACATTTTGGAAGTGAAGGGTTAAAAGTGATTTTAGCTTGGATTTGGGTATTAAAATAAAGTATGTACATACCTTTGATAGTTTGGATATATTTGCATTTAATTTCGTTTAACACATTTTAATTGGAAAATGGGTTAAGCTACTTGGTTATTTAAATGTTCATACGCATTATAATATTGAATGTGAAATGATGTATACGCATTATGTGCACTATGAAAAGCCATTATTAATGGCTAAAATGAGTGGAATGTGATAGATATGCATTATGAGAGAAAAGTCCAAAATGTTTGGGTGATATAATTATAATGCAAAGTGATATGCATTGTTGATATAATGATAAGATTTATTGAATTATAGTGATTTTGTATAGTTATGAATGAGAAAAATGGGTAAAAGAGGCAATGTGATAAGAGAATTGATTATGAAAATCTGCATTATTTATATATAGCCTAATATATTATTCAATCCTAGAGTTTTATGTTTGGTGGCATGCCTATAATTTACCTTCGGGCTAGATACTGGGCGTCAATGTTATATGATTTGTAACATCCAAAATTTTTTAAAAATTTCTAATTTTTGAAAAATTGGATAAAATAAATTATAATTTAAAAGAATAAATTAAATTAATGGTTTTAAATGAAAAATGAAGGAATTTTAAATGAAAAAGTGGAATATATATGTGATATACATGCAAAATATACATAACATATATAAAAGTCAATACTTTTTAAAAGAAAAGGGTATTTTGGTAATTAAATCTTATAAATTCAAAATCTATAAAATAATTCAAAAAAAATTATTTTTGAATGGAAGAGAAAAATTAGGACTTTTAAGTTATTAAAAAAATAATTAAATAATTAAATATTAAATTATTTTAATATATATATATATATATGTGGTTAAAAAAAAAGATGAAAAGGAAAGAATATTAAAAATTTTCTTCTTCTTCTTCTTCTCAAGAACATGGCTTCCATGGATGTTTGAAGACCAAGGATTTTGCTTCTTCCATACTCCATAAATTGAAGGAATTAACAAGTTCCAAGTGAATTTTTGGTGATTTCCACCAAAATTAGTAAGTTTCCATCTCTTTTCTTTGAATTCCTTGGAAATTTAGATTATGTGAGAATTTGAATTTTTTATGTAGGATGTTATATTTATTGGAATTGGTGTGTATGATGTTATTTTGGGTAGTTAACAATGATTCTAATGTTAGATTGAAGTGATGATGGAGTTTGGTTAAAGAATGGTGAAGAGAGAGAATTTAGGGTTATGGATTTTTGGGGTTTTGAAAACATGAACTTTAATTGTGCAAATTGATTCCAAATGAGTTGTTTTGATTCATAAACAAGTATTTTAAAGTCAAATATTGGATTTGGTGGTGTTGGGTTGGAGTTTGAGAATGGAAGTGGAGATTTAGGGTTTTGGAAAAGTGATTTTCCAAAGTGGTTGAATTGTGTGATTTTATTTGTTTAAGCATGTTGTTTAGTGTTAAAAGTGATGAATATAAGCTTGGAATGAGTAATGGATTGTGTTGGAATGGAAAACCTTCAATAGGGGAAGGTTATGCCATTTTTGAGATTTTGTGTATAAGAGTGTATTTTTATAATGTAAATGATTTAAATGTATTAAAATATATTTTTAATAATATAAATAAACTTAAAACACTAATTTAATTGTAGTATAATGGAATTCCAATGTTGAAGTAAGGAAAGGCTAAATTTTTAAAAATTTGTAGGAGTGATATGTAATTATGATTTAATGTTGGAAATGCCATTAAATGTGATACTAAATGATTATTTGTTATCACATTTGGTTTAGGCATTGAGGGAGATTGATTTGCTTCATCCAAGTGGTGAAGGGAAAGTTGGAAAGATTGGATTGAATGTTGTTTTTAGCTTGCTTTGGGTTGCTAGTGGATGTATGTACAAACTTTGAATATAATGCCTATATTTGCATAACATTTGGACTTAACACATTTTGATTGAAAAATGTGTTAAGCTACTTGGTTCATTGATTGTGTATGAATAATATGCTATGACATTTGTAATGTCATATATGTGTTAAATGCATTTTGAAAAGCCATTGATAATGGCTAATTTGTGTAACATGTGAAATATACATATTATGTGAAAATACCCAAAGTAATTGGGTAATGTGTTGTGAATGCAAAAATGAGATATGTCTAATAATGAAATGAATTGATATTGATAAAAGTGAGAAAAGTGAGAAAAATGAGAAAGATGTGAAAAATGAGAAACATGAGAAAAAAAAAGTGAAAATAAGGCAATGTGCTTAGATTGAATATGTAAAAATGAGAAAGAGATTAATAATGAGAAATATGAATAAGTTGTGTGCCTAGTATGTTATTCAATTTTCAGAGTTCTGGGTTTGGCGGCATGCCTATGATTGCCTACGGGCTATACACTGGAATGGTGAAAAGATTGGGTCGTAAGCCAGGCCAACTAATAAATATGATGTTTTTGGGGTGAAAAGACTGGGTCGTAAGCCTCAAAAAATGTAGCAGTCTAGCCGGGTTGAGGACCAAGATAATGGGGCTTAAGGGTCTAGCCGGGTTGAGGTCTAAGAGACTGGGGCTGTTACATTATCCATGGATATATATATTGCCTACGGGGCTAGACACATGGTGTCATTATGGACCAAAACAGTAACTCTGAAAGTTGAATAGCATATTAGATCCTTTTTGGGTCCATGCTTGTCTTTGTTTTAATGTGAATTATAAATTATGATACAATTGATTAATATAATGTTATGAGTTGTGCTTATGAAATATTTGAAAAATATAAGAAAGTGGATTGATATGACATCTATATGCATTATGCATTTGGTATTGCATTGAGTTATATTGTTATTATCAAAGTTTGTACCACTAGGCTTCGGTTTAGCGTGATTGTTTCCATCGCGTAGGTGATAGGGTAGACCCAGTTAAGCCAGAGAGTTCTTCTAGACTAGATCGGGTCTAGACTTGTAGTTGAGCTTGTAGAGTTGCTATCGAGATCAGAAACACTGCCAGCAACATGTATATATTTTTATGTTATTGTACATTTTGAGTTTTATGCATAATATATTATGTTTTGAATTTTACGTATTGTATATTATAAAGAATGTTTGGGTCATTGTATTTGAAATGGGAGAGTAAGTGCGTTTTAAATTATATATATCTATATGTATAAATATTTGAGAAACTTGGTGAAATTGAAAAGTATGGTTGAGATGGTGGTTGGAAATTATTTGGGAGTGTTTTCTTTTTGCAGGTTGAGTAATTGCTAAATTTTGGGATATCTAAAATTCAGACAAAACTTTGGCAAATTTTTTCTAGAGATTTATATATATTATTTATTTTGTGTTCTTATAACAAGTAAATAATATTAAATTGAAAATGTAAAAAAAAAGAAATTAGTAAATTAGTCTGTGACATTTTTGTACCGTATATGTGTATTTTACATATGCTAGAAATATGTATTGTACGTATATAGGGTATAAGGGTGTTACATTTGTTTTGGTATTAGAGCCTAGGTTTGATTTTCTCGACCTAGGTGGGATGATAGAGAGAGAAAATGGGGGATTTGAAAAATAGTTTTTAATTGTAATACATGCATTGGCGCTGGCAGTTTCTGATCTCTAATATAGTATTTTCTGTTTTGTTTGCAGATATAGGTAGTTATGGCGTCTCGACTGCATCAGGCTGCTGAGGGTAGTGCAGAGAGTGTGGCTCCAGATGAGAGTAGAGATGGAGCTAGAATTGTATCTGCTGGTGAGGTATCTATTTCTGTGCCTGTGAGACCAGCAGCTGATGAGATTCCACCTGGCTGGGTATGGCATATGGTAGAGTTGTTAAGGCAGGCTCCAGTTCCGCAGCCGCCACAGCCACAGCCACAGTTGCCGGTAAGGCAGTATGATAAATTGAGAAAGTATGGGGCTGAGGACTTTGTTGGTACTATAGATCCTGCTGTAGCAGAGCAGTGGCTAGACCGGGTTCAGAGGATATTTATTCAGTTACAGGCTAGTCCAGAAGAGAAGTTTGATTATGCTAGATCTCTTCTGCAGAGAGATGCATATGATTGGTGGAAGACGGTTCCACATGCTCTGGATATCCACCAGTCCTGACCTATGATGATTTCCTGCGGGAATTTGAGCAGAAGTATACTCCGAGAGAGTATAAAGATGTAAAGAAGATGGAGTTCCTGAGCTTGAGACAGGACACCAGGACAGTGACTGAGTATGAGATTGAGTTTATCCGGTTGAGTCACTATGTTGGCGGGATCATTTCTGATGAGTTTGACAGGTGCAGGAGGTTTGAGGAGGGACTGAGACCCTCTATCATGTGCATTATCGCAGGCTCTCGGTATTAGGAATTCTCCCAGTTAGTTGCAGTTGCCAAGAGTGTTGAGAGAGCGCAGAGTCTTGCAGCAGCTGCCAGGGTTGAGGAGACCAGAGTTAGGAGACCCCAGAGTGAGGCAGGGTCTTCATCAGTGAAGAGAGGCCGAGGGGAACATTTTCAGAGGTTTAGTAGGAGTCAGGGGCAGTTTGACAGGTCAGTACAGCAGCAGAGACCTGCAATTTCAGTGGCTAGTGCTCCGACCCCAGTGGCTCAGAGACCTACTCCATGTAACACACCCGTACCCCATATACGCACACTACATAAACCACATCTGAAAATGTTACTGTTTATATTAAACAACCCAATCTTTCAATTTAATAACAATATAAGAAAACTTAAAACATTCAAATTATATTATAAAATATACTAGATAAAACATTTATTTATTTAGCAGCGGAAAATGTTGCGGTATTTACATATATATATACATCAAAATCAATATTTACAAAACATAAAGTTTATACATGTTTGGCAGTTCGTCTTTGATCTTGAAGTCCACAATCAACACTTTAAAGTCTAGACTCGACTCGGTCTAGCTTAACTCTCCTGTTCAACCAATCTACCCTGTCACCTACGCGATGAACCACAATTGCGCTAAGCCAACGGCTTATTGGTACAAACCATGATAATAATATGCTTTAATGTAATACCAATGTCATGCATTCAAATATTATAAACAATACATGAGGATATCATATTTCAAAACCTTCTATTAAATCTTATTCTTCATTTGTTTCACCATTCATGATTCACATTTAAACAAAGACAAGCATGGGCCCAAAATAAACTAATATGCTATTCAACTTTCAGAGTTAATGTTTTGGTCCAATTATCACATTTATCATCCCAACTAGGCTTCAAGGATTAGGCCCAACCAAGCTTCAAGGGGAGCGAAGCATGTTAAGAAAACAACCCAACTTGGCTTCAAGGACCAAGCCTAACCTAGCTTTAAGGGTTTGTAACATCCCAACTAGGCTTCAAGGACTAGACCCAACCAAGCTTCAAGGGGAGTTAAGCATGCTAAACTTCAACCCAACTTGGCTTCAAGGATCAAACTCAACCCAGCTTCAAGGAATTGTTACTATTAGGCATGCCACTAACAACAAAACTCTGAAAATTGAAAAACACATTAGGCACACAATTCTTTCATTCTTTCATTATCAATTCCATTCTCATTTCCTCATAATCATCTAGGCAAACATGCCCCAATTATTTCATTTGCATCATTATAGCCAACAACAATGGCTTCACATCCCATCATTAGAGTATACATAACCAATTGCATTATACATATAATTTGAATGATCATCATATCTTTCACATTATGCAAATCATAATATTAATCAAATGTATCAACAATGTAATAGATTACTTAACACATTTACAACCAAATGTGTTAAGTCTCAATGTCATGTAAACGTATGCAATAATGTAGGGTTTGTACTTACCTCAAGAGAAACTCACACTAATCTATCAACCTCCTCTTCCAAGAATCCTCAACACTTGGATTAGGGCAACTCAATCTCTTCAAAACCTAATCCAAAAGGGATGATACACGCTTACTTAGAGATACATATGAGATAATATGGATAAGAACCAACTAGGGCAAACTCTACACATGACACGCTCAACAACACGGGCGTGTCCCTAACCGTGCCCTAAATTCACAACACAGAAGCTTTGACACGCTCAGTGACATAGGCGTGTCACTGGCCGTGTCAATCCTCCCTCAACATAGTAGCTATGACACGCTCAGTGACATGGGAGTGTCACTGGCCGTGTCAATCCACCAACATCACAGTAGTTATGACACGCTCAGCGACATGGGCGTGTTACTTGTCATGTCACTCATCCAGAAAATAGAACCATTGACACCCCCAAAGACTTGTCCGTGTTCATGGGCATGTCAGACCAAAAATCCTGATTCTGGCAACAACAACACCACACCCAACAAACCTCTTACTTCTACCATTTTCCACTTCAAACAAACTTAACTAAACACACCCATAAATCATAATAACTTGCAAAAACACCAAAACAATTCAAAACATACATCAAACACCAATTCACAACCATCATATACATACAACTCAAACACAACACTTGCTCTTCCAACATCAAACTTAACTCTATCTCTTCAATCAAACTCCAAAATCAACACCAAGAAGATCACACACCCTCATATATACCATAATCAAATATACACATACCATCAACATTCAAACACCAAACTCAAAACACAAATTTAGAAGAAAACCAAAGAAAATAAGGGAATCAAGTGGAAAACTTACCAAAAGTGATGAAAATCTTTAGAATTCCAACTTGATCACTTGAAACACCTTCAAATCTTGAGTTTGGAAAGACAAAATCTCACTTTCTCTCTTGCTATGGAGTTAGCCGGCCAAGGAGAAAAGAAAAGAAGAAGAAGATGAATAGAACACAAGTCAACTCTCTCTTAACCACCCAATAATCTCTTTAAATCTCAACCAAGAAAATTAAATAATAAAATATTCATAAATATCCTCATCCACTTCCTAATTTCCATTTCAATTAATTTAATTTAAAGATAATTAAATCTTCTTTTGACCTTCCATTTCTTTGAATTGTATATGTTGTATATATAGAGATATATACAACATATACACTCTTCTCCTTATCTCATTTCTCTTTCCACTTAAACATAAATATATACTTTATTTCATTAAATCTAATTTCAACAATAAATATTCTAAAAATTTTAGGGTATACTTTGGGATATTACAATTCTCCCCCTCTAAAATAAATTTCGTCCTCGAAATTACCTGATATCAAGTCTGAAACAGCTGAGGATACTGATCTTGCATTGCTTGCTCACTCTCCCAAGGTTCCTCTTCCTTTGCATGATTCTTCCAAAGAACCTTCACAAGTGGCACTTTCTTATTTCTCAACTCTTTTACTTCATGTGCCAAAATAACAACTGGTTCTTCTTCAAAAGTCAGATCCGGACTCACCTCATTAGATTCAACTGATAAAACATGAGATGGGTCTGATCTGTACCTCCACAGCATAGAAACATGGAAGACATTGTAAATTCTATCCAATTCAGGCGGCAAAGCAAGTCGATAAGCAACTGGTCCAACTCTCTCCAATACTTCATAAGGTCCAATAAAATGAGGACTTAGCTTCCCTTTTCGGCCAAATCTCTAAATCTTCTTCCAAGGAGTCACTTTCAAAAATACTTTATCTCCAACATTGAACTCTATGTCTCTTCTCTTCAAATCTGAATAAGATTTCTGCCGATCTGAAGCTGCTTTCAACCGATCCTAAATTATCTTCACTTTCTCTTCCGTTTCCTTAATCAAATCGGGACCAATCAACTTGCCTTCTCCAACTTCATTCCAACATAGAGGCATTCTGCATCTTCTTCCATACAATGCCTCATAAGGTGCCATTTTAATACTGGATTGATGACTGTTGTTATAAGCAAATTCCACTAGTAGTAAAAATCTGTCCCAACTTCCAGTGAAATCAATGACACAGCTTCTCAACATATCCTCTATAATCTGTATCACTCTCTCTGACTGCCCATCTGTCTGCGGATGAAAAGCAGTGCTAAAGTGCAATCGAGAACCCAAAGCACCATGTAACATCTTCCAAAACCTTGAAGTGAACCGGGGATCTCGATCAGACACCAAAGAAATTGGGACTCCATGCAACTTCACTATCTCACTGATATACAGCTCTGCCAACTTCTCTAGAGAATAGTCCATTCTAACTGGAAGAAAATGAGCTGTCTTTGTCAACCATCAACAATCACCTAGATGGCATCATGCTTCTTCCGAGTCAACGGCAAATTAGTCACAAAATCCATTGTTACATGCTCCCAATTCCATTCAGGCACTGATAAAGGTTGGAGCAACCCTGTTAGAACTTGATGCTCAACTTTTACCCTCTGACAAGTGAGACACTTGGATACAAACTCCGATATATCTCTCTTCATACCTGACCACCAATAATGTTGCTTCAAATCATGATACGTCTTGGTACTCCCAGGGTGCATAGTAAAAACCGATTGATGTGCTTCTTCCAAAATAATCTTTCTCAATCTTGTATAATCAGGAACACAATCTATCTTTGTACCAAAGGCTACCATCACCTCTCACATGGAAATCTTGGCTCTCCCCATTTTGACAATCTGACACAACTTTCTGAATTTTCTCATCAGCCAACTGAGCCTCTTTAATCTGATCCAACAACATTGGTCTCAACTGCAACTGAGCCAACAACGCACCATCATCACATAATTCAAAACTAGCATGCAACGCTCTCAACTCAACAAGCAACGAGAGCGAATAAATAGTCAAACCTGCTAAAGACTTCCGACTCAAGGCATCTGCAACAACATTTGCCTTACCAGGATGATAATCAATCAAACAGTCGTAGTCTTTGATCAATTCTAAACACCGTCTTTGCCGAAGATTCAGCTCTCTCTGAACACCCAAATATTTCAAACTCTTATGATCCGTATAAATGAAACACTTCTCCCTATACAAGTAGTGTCGCCAAATCTTCAAAGAAAAAACTATTGCTGCCAATTCCAAATCATGCGTTGGGTAATTAAGCTCATGTTGCTTCAACTGCCGAGAAGCATAAGCTATGACTCTACCCTCCTGCATCAAAACACAACCTAAACCATTATGTGAAGCATCACTGTAAATCACATGTGGTTTATCTTCCACAGGCAAAGTAAGAACAGGAGCTTGAGTCAACATCTCCTTCAACTGCTCCAAACTAGCTTGACACTGATTTGTCCACACAAATCTAACTCCCTTTTGAAGTAATCTGGTGAGTGGAGTAGCTATCAAAGAAAAACCTTTCACAAAGCGTCGATAATAGCCTGCCAAACCTAGAAAACTTCTAACTTCAGTCACAGACTTCGGTGGACTCCAATTCAAAATAGCTTCAACTTTACTCGGATCAACTCTTATACCATCTGCTGACACCACATGACCTGAAAAAGTCACTTGATCAAGCCAAAACTCACATTTCGACAGCTTAGCATATAATTGCTTCTCTCTCAAGGTCTGCAACACAATCCGCAAATGCTTGTCATGCTCCTCCTTATTATGCGAATACACCAAAATATCATCAATAAAAACCACCACAAACTGATCCAGATAGGGTCTAAACACCCTATTCATCAAATCCATAAACGTTGCTGGTGCTTTCGTTAACCCAAAAGGCATCACCAAAAATTCATAATGCCCATACCTTGTGCAGAAAGTTGTCTTAGGAACATCTTCAGCTCTAACCCTCAACTGATGGTACCCTGATCTCAGATCAATCTTGGAGAAAACTGTTGCTCCCTTCAATTGATCAAAGAGATCATCTATTCTAGGCAGATGATACTTATTCTTGATAGTCACTTTATTCAATTGCCTATAATCGATGCACAACCTCAAAGTACCATCCTTCTTCTTTACAAACAAAACAGAAGCTCCCCACGGAGAAACACTAGGGCGAACAAACCCTTTATCCAACAACTCCAGCAACTGCACCTTCAACTCTCTCAACTCCGCAGGTGCCATTCGATATGGAGTAATAGAGATGGGAGTGGTACCAGGCAACAAATCGATACCAAACTCAACCTCTCTCTCAGGGGGTATCCCTGGCAACTCCTTAGGAAAAACATTTGAAAATTCCGCAACTGTGAGTATACTATCAAGTTGAGAACCCAGTACTCTGGTATCTACAACATGAGCAAGATAAGCATCACACCCTTTTTTAATCAACTTCCTAGCTGCAACGGCTGAAACAAACAAGGATGCAAGTTGTCTCTGCTCACTAGATACCATCACACTTCTACCATCACCGGTTCTCAAGGTAACACACTTCTTTTGACAGTCTACCACAGCTCCATGCTTAGACAACCAATCCATGCCTAAGATCAAATCATACTCCTTAAAAGGCATTTCAATCAAATCACCCAAAAACTCCTCACCTTGCACTACAACTAAACTATCATGATGCACCTTACTCACCACAATACTATGTCCTAAAGGATTTGTCACTAAGACATCAAATCCTAATGACTCAGAAAGTAATTCAGACACAGGCAAGATAGATGCACTTATGTATGAATGAGTAGATCCTGGATCAATCAAAGCAAGAACTGAAATGCCAAATAAAGAAAATGTACCCGTAATACATCCGGCTGCCTCTGCATTACATACACTCGCTGAGATGACCCAGCCTCATCTGGCCTACTGCCTCTGAATGTAGAGCCTCCTCTCTGACTAATCCTGGGTCGACCACCTCTATTGAAACCTCTGCCCCCTCGACCTCCTCTGCTGACACTAGGTCGAGAAGCTGCAGTATCAGTCTGTCTATCTTCCAGTAGCTCAGGACAATCTTTGATAAAATGAGCTGGTGACCCACATCTAAAACATACTCCTGATCCACCCATCTTCCAGCAAGCACCCCCATGTGCCCTACCACAATGGACACATGTAGGTAGAATCGATCTCTGCACCACTGGAGTTGGAGCACTCGCTACAGAAACTGTAGGTCTCAGTCTCTGCCTCTGATACTGAACTGACCTACCCGACTGCTTCTGGCTCCTACTGATCCTCAGAACAAAGCTTCCTCATCCTCTCTTTATATATGAAGACCCTGCCTCAAACTGGGGTCTCCTAACTCTAATCTCCTCCTCAGTAGCAGCTGCTGCAATACCTTGTGCTCTCTCAACACTTCTAGCTGCTGCAACCAACTGAGAAAAATCTTGGTACAGAGAACCAGCAACAATACACATAATAGAGGGTCTCAATCCCTCCTCAAATCTCCTGCACCGGTCTATATCATCTGAAATAATTCCACCGACATAGTGACTCAACTGAATATGCTAAATCTCATATTCTGTCACTGTCCGATCCTCTTGTCTCAGATTTAGGAATTCCATCTTCTTGGCATCCTTATACTCCCTCGGAGTATATTTCTGCTCAAACTCCCACAGAAAATCACCATAAGACAAAGTCGTTGGATCATCCATGGCATGTGGAACCGTCTTCCACCAATCATAAGCATCTTTCTGCAGAAGTGATCTAGCAAAATCAAACTTCTCTTCAGGAGTGGCTTGCAACTGGATGAATACCCTCTGAACTCTATCCAACCACTGCTCTGCTACTGCAAGATCTGTAGTGCCAAAGAAATCCTCAGCCCCATACTTTCTCAATTTATCATAATGCCTCACCGACACTTGTGGCTGTGGTGGCGGTGGCGGCTGATGCACCGGAGCTTGCCTCAATAATTCTACCACATGTCTTAGCCAAACTGGCAGAATCTCATCAAAGCTTAAAAAATTAAATCATATAAATATTCAAAATTCCAAACTGTTCCAGTAAAAAAAAATTAAAAGACATCATATAAATATTCAAAATTCCAAACTGTTCCAGTAATTTAAATGTGCTTCCCTTTTTCTTTTTAGTCGCCATAAAAAATATATATATATATATATTAATTTTTTTTACATTTAATATAAAATATTAATTTTTATCATTAATTTTAATTTATATAAAAATAATACATTCGTATTACTTCATAGATATACATATTTTAATTTTTTTATAAATAATACGAAAGATGATTAATATTTTTTTAAAGAAAAAAAAGATAAATTAAAAATTAAGAATAAAATATTATTAATTGAGTATAAATAAGTAAAGTATTTATATAATTGTTATAAGATATTATCAATTGAGTATAAATAAATAAATAATATAATATAATATTTTTTTAATTCTTAATTTTATTTTAAACTATTATAATATATTTTAAATATTTTTTTATATATGATTAAAATTATTTTATAAAAATAAAATAAAATATATATTTCTAAAGTTAATTAAACTATATGGTTAAGTTAAAAGTTTTTTTTTTCTCTTTCTATATATATATATGTATGATTTTTTAATATTTTTTTTGTTACACATCCAATATTCAAGGTATTATTCTGTTGATTTAGATTCGAGCATTGTCAGATTTCGACGAAGGAGATATAGGGATGTACATTCGATTAATCAAAACTGAACTGAATTAAAATATAAAATAATTAAAATTTTTAAAATTTTATAAATAGTAACCGAATATTTTAAAAATTAAATTATAACCGAATCAAAATATTTCAATTCGGTTAATTAATTATTTCGGTTAACCGATTTTTTTCTTAATATATAATAATAAATTTTTTTAAGTCAATCAATTAATAAATTTTCAAAATAAATAAATTTATACTAGTTATTTAATAATATTATTAGAAGTTATAGTTAAGTCAATATTAAATATATTAATATTTAATATTAATAAATATTATTATATAAATAAAAATAGTCTAAAATATATTTTCAATGAATAATAATCTCAAAATAATTAATGAGTTTATAACTTTAATTATATTATAAAAATTTTTTAATTTCATACAATAAATAATTAAAAATATTAATTAAGATAAAAAAATATCATTTTTAAGTTAAGAAAATAAATGTTATATTAATTAAATTATAAAATTTTTATTTATATAATTAACTATAATATTTAAATATAATATAAAAATACAATAAATTCATATATATAACTAAAACAATTTGATTAATTCGGATATTATTATAGAATTAACAAACCAAAAATTAAAAAATAAAATTTTTATATTTTAATAATTGAACTGAATTAAAAATTCATAACCTCTTTACCAAAATAATTAAATTTTTACGGTTCGGTTTGATTATTTAATTTTAATCAAATAATATATATTTCTAAAGAGATGACTTTCTCAATAAAATATTTTTTATTTAAAAATTCAAATTTAAAATTTTATTTAAAAAATAATAAATTTCTTATCACTTATTCAATTAATATTAGTTATTTTTATGCATTATTAGGTATTTGCGATATTTGAGGGGCCAAAGACCTTTTTCTTCCTCGCTAAGAAATTGCCTCATAACCAACTTCTTTTCTATGGTAGTCTCTAACTTTTTTTGTCAAACTGGCAATCGGCAATTAGTTACTCTCCGATTTTTCTTTTTTTAGGAGACACCAAAAATAAATAATAATAATAAATATATAATAATAAATGGATATTATAAAGAGGGACTTTTTCCTGTGCGGGCTTTTCTAGATTAATGATGCCGCGTGGCACTTTAGTGTTTAGTATCTTAATTTGCTAATAAATCACAGGAGGTCAATGGAAAAGAGTTGAGTGATTGTTTACTGTGGCTCCTTGATATGAAACCATATAAATGATTGCGACATTAAACAGGCACTTTTCTTTTCTTTCAGTATTTTTTTTCTTGTGTTGTCTTAAAAGAAGGCAAAGCAACTTTTCTTCTCTTTGAATCCAATGTGTAAGATATGCTCCCACTTAATCATCTATTTTATAGGAACTTAATTACTTTACTTGGCCCAAACTTCTCTTACACCTTTATATGAAATGTGGGATCAATCTAAACTATGTATAATTAATTAATTTATTAAAGTAATTTTCCTTTTAATTGCTATAAGCATATGTTATGCATGAATTTTTAAAATATAATATATCTATAGCTATTTATACTTGTCAATTTTAGTTATTTTACTACTTATACATTTATCACTTTAATTATCTCAATTTTTATTTATTTTATACTAATAAATACTTAAAAAGTATATATTAATCATTTTGTCTATTTTATTTATATATTTTATACTAAATATATACTAATAAACATTTGCAACTTTATCATTATGTGATAATCTATCGAGTATGAAACAGATAAATATAAAAAGAAAAAGTGATGAATATCTGTATATATAAATATATATTAATATAAAATAGATAAATACATAGGATAAAGTAATAAGTTAATAAATAAAGATAATAAAGAAATCAAAATAAACAAGTACAGTGAGTTGATAATGTATTAAGCAATTTTTAAATATATATTGCACCATATTCATTGCATGGGATATTCAAAGGTCTAGTCTATCTTTACAAGGAGGTTAAAATTAAAATTTCAAAATTTCAAAATTAAATTTGACGTAGATAATTAAAATTTCACACATTTAATGAGAGAGAAATTTTTTTAGATAAAAAGCACATAACTAATGATAATAATTAATAGATAGAGAGAGATGCATTTCTAGAAATAATTATACAAATTAGATGAGTAAAAGTAAAAGTTTTATAAAGCTTGGGAGGCCAATGACCCTTTTGATTAGTTGATAATTTAGTTTGATTAGTTGATAATTTAGTTTTGTTCTCATGGACAGACTAAAAACAAATTAATTATTTATAAATTTATGTTAAGAGTAGGAAATTTATAAACCACAAAAATACGTTGCTTGTAAAATATATAAATTGATTAAAATAATATTTGATAATTGAAAGAAACACTTATAAACCGACACTATTTGTATACCACTTAAATTGGTAGAACCATAATTTGTATTTTAAACATAACTAATGAATAGAAATTGATTAACCTTTAAAGAAAGAAATTTATACCAAATTTTCAGCTTGTCTAAACTTGATCAAAAGCTCACTAGAAAAGAATAATCAAAACATATAGGATTAACCTACACCGTTCAAGCTTTGAGCCAACCAATTATAGTTTTGGCAAAATATATCTAAATTAGGCTAACCAATGCAATGGAAATTAAGCCAAGACTATTTGTGAATACTTTGGTTTATTCACACACTCCTAACCTCTCTTATTCAAAAATAAATGAAATTGCATATGATAAAAACCTAAATCTACCCGATTTCACCAAATCATGGGCTTATCCAAATTTTTCTTTCATTTTTTTTATTCACGAGATATAAATGAAATTTTTTGTTAGTAAATAAAATCGAAATTTTGATTCAACCAAATTTGTTTTTCAATTTCTAACTCTCTCTCATAATTTTATGTAATCATTCTTAGATATATCGTTATTTAAATAAATACACTCATAAATCAAATTAAAAACGGTGTGAATAAAGTTGAAAGTTCTATTAATTTTTCAAAATTAATTATATTTTTTTTAAAAATTCATTTTGAGTCAAATAGGTCAAAATCCAAGTCTAAGAATTTGATTTTCGACAACCATAGAGAAGAGAAAATCAAATTTTAAGTTATTGTGTTATTTTTCTGTTGATAATGAAAACCACTTTTTGGTGAAAATTGTTATCATTTTTTAACAATTTATCAAAAGGGGTATATGTGACCTAACCATTTCAATAGTAAAAGTAGCATTATTTATCTAATTTTTTTTAGAGAAAAAATATATTATATGATATATATCTTTTTTATTTTTTAAAATATCTTATAATTTTTGTATACTTTTAATATATTGATATATACTTCTAGAAGTGGTATATTTTTTATATATTAAATGTATACCTCTAAAGATAATGGTATTTTTAAAATTAAAATTAAAAAGTACACTTTTTTTGGAAAAAAAAAAGGAAAATAGTATTTTAGAAATATTTATATTTTTTGAGGTATTGAAAAAACTTAATTGTTCTCACTTTTTAGATTAAAAAAAAAGGAATATAATTTTACTGTTAATTTTTTAAAACTCAGCTTCCTTATTTATGTTTTTTAAATATAATATACGCATAGTGTATATATATATATATATACACACAAGCAATTCATTGCTTCCTATTAACCAAAATTATCACACACACACACATATATATCCAGTGAAAATTTTAAGTGAAGGCATAAGCATTTATATATACGATTTTTGTCTCTTTAATTTTTACAGTTATCGAAATAAATGGGATTTTTTTTTATATCTTTTACTATCAGTGACTCTTTTCATGTTCTTTCTAACATTATCTATATGTATTAGTTGATTCAATTATGCCATAATTAACTACTAACTGCCTCAGTGTCATGTCATGAAATATGATATTTCTATGAAAAAAAATTTGAAAATTTTGTACTTTATCATAATAATATAATATAATAAGAAAAGTAAAATAGGAAAAGGATCGTAGCTTTCATAAGCTATTGGATTAAATTGAAATGGATGTATTTAAATTAGTAAAAATAAATAATTAACAAATTAATTAGTTTCTGAATACATCAATTTTTGTAAAATTGCAAAAAACAAAAACCAACACATAATCCATACACACAGGTATTATGTCTGACCTTTGGGCAATTGAAACGACATTACCAAAAAAGGAATAATAAAGAGAGGGCAATAATAACAAATAGAAGAAATCAAGAAAATAATAAATTAAGCACTAATTAATGAAACTAAATCCGCTTGACAGACGAAATTAAATAATTAGATTTGCGCTTACACCAAAGGCGAAATCAGGATTCCAAAAGAAGGATATTTTTTTTTTTGAAAATCTTTCGTTTCTAATTGCTCCTATTTATTTTTATTTCAGTGTTTGTTATATTTTTCATACAATTACTATTTTATAAATTTATTAATATATTAATAAATTATTTTTATTTATTAAAAAATTAAATTAATTAAAAAATATTAATATATGTATATAAATCTATAAATTTATGTGATTTGGTAAAAAAATTTATAATTTTCACTAATTTTTTTTATTTTTTAATTTAAAGAGTCAATTTTTTTTTGTCAATTTTTTAGAAAAGAAACATGTTTATTTGAGAAATAAATAATTTTGCATAAGCCAAAGAAAAGAGAATAATTTAAAATTTCGAAAAGGAATAAATAAAAAACTTAGAAAATTTTAATAAATATACATAAATAATATTATATATATATATTTCAAAAGAGAAGAGGTAACGCAGCCCCCTTCTTTACCAAGTGACTTGGCCACTGGTTTACATGATGACTCTTCAAGAAAATTACATTATATTCTTAATTAAATTTTTTAAAAAAATATTTTACTGTTTTGATAAATATATAATTTTAATATATTAAATATATGCTAAATACACACATTTGAAAGTGAAATATATTTTAGTATATTAAATATATTGAAATGATATTTTTAAATTAGAAAATTTAAAAATAATATTTTAAAAAAAGAGAAATAAATATTTTTGAAAATATTTTTATTTTTAAGTGTATTTTAAAGAAATGTGTACTTAAAATGGGCCTTCATCTGTGGCTTCCATTTGCTATATTCATCTGTATTTTATTTTTAAGTATATTTTATTGTTAAGTATATTTTGAAAGAGACAATGTGGCGGATACAAGTGCTCTTTTGTTGTGGAAGGACTCAACTAAAGATGGGTCCTTCTCAATTAATTAGCTTTTAATTTAATAATATTAAAATTATCTACAATTATATAAATTATAATTTATCATATTTGTTATTACTATATTCAAAATATTATTTTTTAAGTTATAGAAAAATTTATGGAAAAAATTTATTATATATGATTTTTTTATAATTTTAAATAATATTACAAAGAAAACATATGCATTTCATGTTGTTTTGGTGATAATAATGTTCTTTTAAGTTTGTTAATTTGAAGTTAATGAAAGTTTGTTGATTTTAAAGTTTATTATTTGTTAGTTTGAATATATTTAGGTATTTCTTTATGTCTTTGTTGAAGGGGGAGAAATTATCTAATTTAATTTAAATTGCAAATTACTTAAATTTTAAGCAAGCACATATTGAGGGGGAGTAATCTTGTTAAAAAATTAACATCTTCAAAATTTTGAACACCTTAAATTCAATTTATTTTTCAAAGTAAAAAAGGAGGAGATTGTTAGCCCAATTACTCTAATTTTTTGAACTTGGGCAATCAAATTGAATTAAATTAATATTTGCATTAAGTTACATTTTGCAAGAAACATTTTTTAAGAAATCATGAAAAGCCTGATCGGATCATCAGGAAGTCCGACTGGACCTTAAATGAACAAATTGAACAAAGTGTCATAGAAGGATTCATGGTGAAAAGTACTCTCAAAATCTCACCGTACCAGGAAATATCCGACCGGACCTTGAGGCATTTTGATCGGACTATTGGATGAAAATTGAGCCAATTCACACAGAAGGTTTCATAGTCAGAAATCCTCCCAAAATCTCACCGTACATCAGAAGTCCGACCGGACTACCAAATATTTTGACTGGACCATTAAAGTAGATTTTCTCAAAATCATCCAGTGAAGTTCCTGACCAGAAGTGTGCCCAAAATTTGAACGGACCACCAATGTTCTGATCAGATTAGATGCAAGTCAGACCGAGATATTTAAATATTACTCAAGTCAGAAGTCATTGCACCACCACTCAATTAGTGGAAGCCATGTGGACTAACTGTTGGAAGAGCATTAAGCAGAATTTCAAATAGTCCGTCCTGACCACTAGGTTTCCTCACCGATAGTATTTAATTTTGACCGGACCAAAGGAAGTCCAACCATGAAATGACTCTAGCTAAGGAAATAATGGAAGACAAGAATCAAACATGTTGGACCACACCTCAAATGGCTATTTCATGAATTGTAGGCCATAAATACCATAAGGTACTTCATTTTTTAAGTAGAATTGTGATTGTAATATCCTACTCTAACATCTTAATTTTCTTTGTATCAAAATTACACTTATTATTGATTGAGTGTTAGGTGTGAGCATTAAGCACCATCTTAAGTTTGAGTGTGAGCTTGAAAATACTTAAGTTGTGATAATGAACCTAGAAAAACTCTTGTAAGGGTTGTGAGGATTATACTCAAATCATTGTATAGTTTGGTGTGAGCTAGAAAAAATACCAAGTTAGAGTTAAGCTTGTAAAAACTCAAGGCTAGTGGAACCTCAACATGTTATTAAGGAAGTGGATGTAAGATCAAGGTAAATCTGAACCGCTATAAATCTCTTGTGTTTATTGTTCTATTCTCGACTTAATTTTCTCCCACATCTTTTGCATTTCTTGCTTTTGAATTTTTAATTTGTCATCATTCTTCAAACCAATCAATTCACCCCCTCGTGGTTGCCATCTTGGGACAACACATAATTCTGTTCATTAAAACCCTAATTTTACAATTGAAATCATAATATCATAATATCATAATTTAATCTTAAATTCAACAACTAATCATAACCTTTTATATAATCCCATGATTATGTTTGATTATATATGTGAATTGTTTGTTTATTATGAGTATTGAATCTATAATTATTTATTTTATGGATTTAAGTTGTAAAAGGCATATTTTCATTTATGGGTGCCTTGTTTGAATTCTTTATTCTTGAGACTATTATAAGAGACATGTTTTCATTCTTTATGGGTGTCCTATCTTATTTTATTTGTTTTATTTCAATTAAGGATTTTGGAACAGTTGTAAGGGCATATTTCTATCGGGCATGGATGCCCATTTTATTTGATTACTTCATTAATAATATGATTTTGGTTATTTCAATAATTTATTGTAATATGAATAGTATCATAATAAAATAAGAATTTAATAATATTTACGCCTAAAAAGAAGGCCGGTTCCAATAAACAGATCGTTCTGGGATTGCTGGGCCACTTCTCACATTCCTCATATGTACTTAACTTTCTAAACCCAGTAGGGATTGAGGATTCTTTAGGAATCTAGCCATCCACTCTTTTCTATCTTTTCGGCCCATCTAGATGGCCCAGAGCATAATAATACTTAAGTCGTAAGAACTATTCTACAAGGAGTAGGGGCAAAAATTCTCGATCACAATGGCGACTCCATTAGGGATAAGAGAAGTTGATTCCATTGATCTTTATATTTTTTATTTTTTTCTTATTATGATATTATTCATTGCATCACATAGAATTGCATTATGTGTGTGCGAGTTAGGATGCCTTGTGGAACCCGTGTTAAGTGTGTGTAAGTGATACCATATTTTCACTCAAGGTGTAGAGATCGAGTACCGTATAACTACTTACAGCCTTGTACTTTTTAGCATATATTTGATGTGAGAACCTAAGCCTTTCACCTAAAGACTAAAGCCCATGTAGTTGGACTAGTAACTTTCCATAAGTTTACCTTAAATATTTGTTGTTTGACAATAATTAGCATATCTTGGTTTGAGTTCTGACCTATTTGGTTTGTCTTTTCCTAATATGACATAAATATGATGTTAGTCCAAAATAATTTTATTTTTTTAAGCCCAAAAGTCCAAAATTATTTTTAAACTTTTAAAGATGGACTCTGGGCATGGAAAGCTTTTTAAGATGGGTCAAAAATTATTTTCTATCTCTTGACCCAAGCATAAAGCCCAAAATTAATTTTTGAAGCAAACTTTTTACAATGGGCTTTGAAATATTTTCAGACATGGGCTTAATATTATTTCTCACTTATAACCCAAAGTTAACCTTTTATTAGGTTTTGAAATTAAATTTTTTTTTCATGAAATAAGCTTTATAGTTGGTCAATTACGAAACATTTAAATCAATTGTGGGCCTAATTTATACTAAGACTCGTTAGTCATGGACTTATTTATTGCATGAATCATTAGTTCTTTTTTCATGAAAAATCTATTTATGATAAACCCTTTAATTTAGCTTAAATCCAAAATATAGCATAAAAGCTATTTTTCAGTTGACCCAATGGATTAAGACTTAATTTATAGAAATTATCATAGATTGACTTATATATTTGAAAATATAATTATTGGTTAATCTGTTTGAGTGATTCTTTTGAAAATAAAATATCCCCTACTGATATTATTGTTAACCATAATACCTAGGAAAGAGACTCGTCATTAGTGTGTGGAAGATATAAGGTTGGAATGAATGTCCTGACTCTTTTTCTTTAATTACACATGTATACTTGCATTGTATTGAATCACATTAATCCTTTCTGGCTCATAAACTTTGAGTATAGCAGTTCAAGAGCTTACATCAATGACTTAGAGTTCAGCAAAAATTCAGTCAATTTCACACCAAAAGAAATGGATCCTAAGCAAGTTTGGAAGATTTTGAATGATGCCCTTGCATCCATTAAAGGATGCCCTAGCTGAGACCATAAAAAGTCAACTAGCTACACTATTAGATAATAACACTGTTGAGACATCTGCTAGTACTAAGAAGCATAAGGACAAAGAAAATGCTATGGTCATTGAGGTAGCCTTTGATAAAGAAAAGGTGGTGATTGATGATGATGACTAAGACACATACTTCTAAGAGCAATAAGAAAAGAAGGAGAAAAAGGTGGAAGTAAAAACAGAGTCTGCTAATGTAGAAAAGCTCATTGTTGATCGATAAATGAAGCTTGAAAATAGATTGAAAGCTAAAGAGGCTTCAAAAGTTGATAAGCTTTTTGAAGATGATGAGAATCTCCCATACAAGTTTAAAATACCTGCTTTTGCTAAGTACAATGGTACAAAAAATTCTTACTTGCATGTTAAGTAGTACATCACTACCATACAGTCTGCTAGAACAACTAAAGCTCAAACATTAAAGTACTTTGTGCTCTCTTTGGATCTTGTGGCATAAAGTGGTTTAATAATTTAGAGGAAAGCACTCAGAAAGACTGAGATTTATTGTACAAAGCTTTCATATAACAATATGGGTACATCATCGAGCTAGAGGTAACTTTGATGGAGGTTAAGTCTATCAGACAGAGATAGAGTAAGGGCTTTATTGACTGCATAAAGAGTTGGAGAAATAAGGCAGCCTTTCTAAAGAAAAGATCAGATGAGTCAGACTAGATACAAATGATAGTCAAGGTGGGTGCTTTGTCTCACCTTCAAGAAAGAATGGCTTAGACCCTTATAAAGGATTTCAAGGATCTTCTATGGGTAGGTCTTCAATGAGAAGAATAGGATAGAGAAAAAAGACATATACTATAGAAAAAGGGTGCAATAAGAGTGGCTAACAGTTTGGTGGACAATGTCAAAGGGTACAAAAAGATGCTAAGGTAAATGTGACAACCGAACCAGCAAAGAAGCGTCAATTCTCAGAATTGGGAAAGCCTCTGTCTTTGATCTTCAACAAATTATAGAAGGGGTTATTATAAGATTTGACCTATCGATCTTTGTCAAATCCTTTACCTTCCAATTTTGATACAGAAGTTTTCTGTTAATTCCATCAAGTGCCTGATCACGAAGTATATCGATGTACATGTTTAAGGCATGAAATACAGAATCTTATCGATGATGGAAAGATCCTCGCCCCTAACATGTCCAAGTAGATGAAGCGTTTTCAATTTCAACTCAACAAACTTTTCTTGGCTTATGTAGTTCTCATTTCATTTTCTTTCTCAGATTTTTTTTGGAAAAATTAATTTTAAATTAATATTTTTTGCGAATAAATTATTTTTGTTATATTTATATTTTATTGGTTTTGTTCATTCTAGTGGTCAACAAATGATGAATCTAACTTGATATTCATAAATTAATGTATCTATGCATCATGATTCAAATGACTTTACTAGGTGCGAAAATTATTCTGTAGCATCAAGTTGTGTATGCTTACTTAAAGGGGACTCTTGCATAATTACCTTTGTCCAAGTCCTAGTCTATCTTAGAACATGTTTTAATGAACTTTTGAGATGAAATTGAGCTTTTCATATTTAAGAGAGATGATTTAGACATTATTTGGTAAGCCAACAACTAGTATCCATCAATATCTAGTTTGTCCCTTTATGCCTTTATGAGATTTTAGCGTGCTTTTTATTGACTTGTGAACCCAATAACCTACCCTATGTTATTGTAATACTTATGGCAAGTCTGATGATCACTAAGGTTTTAAGAGGCAATAAGATCAAAGAAAAAGATGGATAGTTAAGACCATAAGAATAGTTAAAGTTTATCTAAATTAGACCTAATATCTCAGATATATTTCATCATTGATATAACATCAGGGCAACAAAGGATTCATTCTCATTGAAGTAGACTCACATTACTCCATTCATCCATAGTCAGAAGCATAAGATGGTACAAATAAATAACTCTCTTGGAGGTAGAAAAAAAATAGCTAAAAAAAAGAAAGAAAAAAAGAAGAAAAGGAGAAGGCTCAAAATATTTGCAAAGATCATCCTAATCATATCCAGATTTCTGCCAAGGAGATAAAAAAACTAAAACTCTATCTTTTCATGAAGCAAGATTTCAAGTTATGTCTTTTCATGAAGTAAGAATTTAAGCTTTGTCTTTTCATGAAGTAAGAATTTAAGCTTTGTCTTTTCATGAAGTAAGATTTTAAGCTCTGTCTTTTTATGAAACAAGATTTCAAGTTATATCTTTTCATAAAGCAAGATCATAATATGCCTAGAAGATGGAAGTGATGCCTAGAGTTTAAGAATATCTCCAACAGCATAAGTTAGAACTTGAAAGTTTATAATGTGAAGATTTATCAACAGTGTCACATCAGCTCCAGGTTAAAAATGGTCTTCACTTAATCGATGTCCCTTATTGACCCCATTTTAAGCCTATTAAAGACATGTTAATCTCTTCTGTTAGTAGAGTTTATTAGTGGAGATTATTTGAAAAAGCATCTATATGAGATAGACAATATTTAAATGTAATGAGATCTTTGGCTAACTAATGTGTATGTACCTATATGAAGTGCAACAGTTCTTGCTCAAATGGAAATAATTTCCAAATTTAGTATGGTAACTAGGGTTGTCAAGTTACAGATGTTTTAATTTAGAAAAATCAAGCCTTAAGATATATTGACACTAATTTGACAAAGCCAACATGTAATTTTAAAATTGAATTTCAAAATATTTTCTTATCACACAAGCCTTCGAGTTTAGAGAAATATGTTGTACTGTCGAGCCTTAAAAGACATATTAGGCAAAAGCTTGGCTAGAGAAAGGATTATTTGCAAGGTCATGAAGAAGTCACCAACTAATGTCTTAGATTATGGGTTGAAATGAGTATCTCCTGCATTTTCTAACTACCATGCTTGGGCCCCCCGCTATTCATGTTTTCAACATCTTGGAGATAAACTTATAGATAGCCAGACCTAAACAAACATCTCAAAAGTACCAACAAGAGTGCTTTGGTCTATCACCTTAGTCCGTGAGTCAACCACTGTAAGTATCACTGATATATACCATGCATACACACATGCATGAGCATATCATACTGCATTTTTGTTGTCTTTTGTCAAAGTGAACAAAAAATACTATATGAAGTAAGCAATCAGAAGCAGACATAGAATCAGGGGCATGAAAGGTCCATTATAAAAGATAGTAGAGATGCATGCTTGTGCAAAGAATGAGACAAAACACGAACATCAGTTGAAGCCTGCATAGGAACAAAATCAGTGGTTTGAGCCTACACATTGCAAAAACTTCTCCTTTTTATTTTTTGAGTTTATGCGTATACAAAATATTTTCAGAATCTCTTTTACTTGTTTGTCGTGCAGAGGGAAAAGAGGGGATATGATGGCTAAAAAGTAGCTAAATTTTTTAAACAATTGCCTAAAAGAAAGCTGGAAGTCTCAAATGAATAGAAGATCAGTCAAGCTAAAAGAGCTGAAGTTGATGTAGGAAAAAGGTCTATTCCTAAGAATAAAGAATCAGGATGAAGATTCATTTTTGAAAAAAACAAATGCTTTTCTGGATTTGTTGAAGTGTTCAGAATCAAGTTTCTATCCATATGAAACCTCAATAGATTTATTGAAGCACCCACAACCGAGTCTACTCAAATATAGCAAATTATGACAAACTCTTTGAATTTGTTCAAGAATCCATACCTCCAACCTATACTTGATTTTTTGAAGTATCCTAACAACGCAGTTTTACAGATTTGTTGAAGTATTCAAACCTCCAACCTATATTAGAGTTGTTAAAGTATTCAAACATCTAGCCTATATTGGATTTATTAAAGTATATTGATAGTGTAGTTTTGTAGATTTAATTTATTGAAATATCTAAATCTCTAGCTCATATTAGATTTGTTGAAGTATCTTGATGGCATAGTTTTGTGGATTTGGTAAAGCATCCAAACCTCCTGCCTAAGTTGGATTTATTAAAGGATCCTTTAGAAGGCCATAGGTTTACTGAAGTACCCAGATAAGCTTGGTTTAATGAAGCATCCATTAAAAGACCCTGGATCTACTGAAGCACTTAGGCGAGCTCAGATTTATTGAAGTATCCGCTAGAAGATTCTAGGTTTATTTGAAGCACTCGGACCAGCTCAGATTTATTGAAGCATCAGTTAGAAAACCCTGGATTAGGCATGGCCATGGTTCAAGAACAACCGATTCTGGTTTAGAAACCGCCGATTCTAGTTTATAAAATTTTTGAACTTGAACCAAGCAATCTACAGAACAGTTTAAAAATGGTTCAAAAAATGTTGGTTTTGGTTTGAACCCTAGTTTGGAGGCAATTTAAAAGGTGGTTCAAATAAACGGTTCAAAGGGGCAGTTTAAGACGGTTCAAAGGTGATTTGGGCTTGTTCAAGAAAAAGTTTACATTTGATTTCAATTAAAAATTAGAAAAAGCATTTAAAATTAAGATCAATAAAAAATAGAAATATTGAAATTAATTTACTAAAAAAGGACTTAATATTACTTTTAAAAAAATTAAGTTGTCTGCATATCCTCTTGTGGTTAAAAGAGAAATCAAAGTCCACATAGTTCTCTTACCTTATGTTGTACAGGTACAACCCCTTACCTCAGTTACTTCCACCATTGGATGTACCAGTTGTCCCTTCGGTTTCTACATCATATAAATCTTCATCACTTAGTTTATTAATATCTTGTTCTTTTAAGCTTGTCTTGGTCCAATCAGCTACACAAGCTTGAGCTTCAAAAGATTCAAGAACCATTCTAGATCGTCTCTCATCCAATATACTACCTCACTCATTTAAGCTTGTTCAATCTCAATAGTTAAAACTGGTGTTGCTAAAATTTTTTTAGTAATTAGTGAGAGTGTTGAAAAAGTATTTGTATGTCAATGTCACCACTTAAGAACAGAAAAATCTTTACCTTCATTACTTTCACAAACTAAAAAATAGATGTTAACATATATCAATTCAGAACTATCACCAATGGATCTATGAGTGGGGATTTTTGCCCCCACTCTGATGTGGAATGGTTCTTGTAACTTCGGCACTGTTAGGCTTAGGGCATTAGAGAATATAAGCATAAACCTAGAGAAAAATGGAATCTCCACCCGGACGGGCTTGGAAAAAAGAAAGGGGTAGATGACTCGATTTCTAAAGAATCTCCAACCCCCTAGTAGGTTCGAAAAGTTGGGTATGTATGGGGAAGGTGAGAATGACCCAATACCCCCCACAACACTCGATTCATTGGAACCGGCCTCCTTTTCAGGTCTATATATTATTAAATTCTTAGTTATTATGATATTATCCATACTACACACAATTTAAGAGAAACAAACATCCATCACTTTATTAAGATAAAAGCAAATAAAATAGGCACCCATCCATGGATGAAAATATACTTTTATAATGTCTAATTTCCAATCAAGATAAATAAATGAAAAACCCACCAATTGGTGAAAATATGCCCCTTACATTGGTCCCTAATTTAAATAAAATTAAATAAACAAGGTACCTATAAAGTGGAAACATGCCTTTTACAACTTTAAAATCTGAGCAAATAATTAACCAAATAAATTAAATCATTCAAACATAATAATTAAAAATAAAACATCCATTATAATCAAATAAAATAAATCATCCATCATAAAAGCATATAACAAATTATATAACCAAAACTAGGGGCTTAAAGCATTAAATTTACAAATTTGGCATTTACATATTAAATTTAGGGTTTGTAAGGTTAACAATATGGTTTTAGGATTTTAATTTTGAAAATTAGGGCTTTGGTTTGAAAACTAGAGTTTTAAGGCTTTGGATATGAAAATTAGGGTTTTAACATTAAAGTTCTGGATATTAAGATTTAGGAAATTAGGGTTTAGGTGTTTAAGGCTTAAGAGTTACAAATTAGGGTTTTTTGGATATTACTTTTATAGATTAGAAAATAATTTTAGGTTTTTAGGATAAAGGCAAGGGTTTTGGTTTTAAGAAAAAAAGAGTTGGGATTTTGGTATTTTAAAAAATAGATTTAGGGTTTTAAGGAATTAAGGTTACTGGGTATTAAGGATTTGAGGTTAGGGATTCTTAGATTTTAATTTGAATCCCCATTTACTGTGAAGTTGAAACAGATAAATATAAAGTGGACTGCTGGATGAAATAAACATATTAGGTTTTATAAAACATGTACTAGGATTTTGGTAATTGAGCTACTGAACAAAACAATTTGATAAACAAACAACTATGATGGTATTTTTTTAAAAGATGATTGGCAAATACTAAATGAATAAATTGAATTTGAAAGCTAAACCTGTATTGGAGGCTCCACCAAATATTGATACACTAGAACAAGCTTGCTACTGCCTACCTTTGGTGAGTTTTTGGCTGGAGATTGCTTGGCTATTGCTTCTGTTTTTAATTCTAAGCCGTGCTAATTGTTGCTCCTCTGCTTGATAATTGTTGATACTATTTTAGTATTAAGCTCCATTATTTATAGGCAAATCAGGTTTAAAACAAAACCCTATCACACTTAATCTGATGGTTAAAACAAAGTCTGATCTTAATTAGAAAATTAAACAGTCGGGTGAAAATTAAAAATCAAATTTTAAAGACCATGGCGAATCAGGAATGCCTAATTCGCCATGGTCATTAGCTCTTGGCGAATTGGGACACCCTAATTCGCCATGAGCCATGGGTCATGGCAAATTGGGACTTCCAATTCGCTAAGGACCGTGGTTCATGGTGAATTGGGAGCCAATTCGCCATGAGCCAATGGCCATGGAGAATTAGTGTCCCAATTCATCATAGTTTTTCTTTTACTGTTTGGTCCTGCTTAATTTTGAATTTTAAAAAGCGAATCAAACCAGTTTTAATTTTTAAACAGTAATTCAAACTAGGTTTAGCCTTTTTAAAAATTAAACCAACTTATTTTTAGCCATTCAAAACTGGACCGACTTATTTAAAGGCTATAAACTAGGTTTAAGCCTTTAAAAATCGAACTAACTTATTTTAGGCCTTACGGAACTGAACCAACTTATTTAAAAGTTATGAACTAGGTTTAAGCCTTTTGAAATCGGATCAAATATAGCTTGGCCTTCGTCAAATCGGATTTGGACTAGCATATGGACAAAATTAAGGGTCGACAATTTACCTCCTGCTTGAACAACTTTGAATTTATTAAGAGAGTGAAAAGCAACATGACTTTTAAACTAATTTTGGACAAAAATGGATTCTAGACCTGAGACTAGATTGGATTCTTGATATGAAGTTAGTTTATATTTTGGACCTGAGACCAAATTTGGGTTCTAGACCCGAGGTTTGTTTGGGTTCTTAGACCTGAGATTTGATTTAGGTTCTAGACTTGAGAATGGATTTGAGTTCTGGACCCGATATTAGTTTTAGGTTCTGAATCCGAGGTTGGATTAAGGTTCTCGACCCGAGATTAATTTTGAATTCTGGACCCGAGATTGGTTTGTATTCTGGACCTGAGACTAGATTTTGGTTTTGGACCTGAGATTGGTTTGGATTCTAGACCTGAGATTGGATTTGGATTCTGGACCCGAGACTGAATTAAGATTCTAGACCCGAGATTAGTTTGGGTCATAAACTTGAGACTGAATTTTAGTTCTAGACTCGAGATTGGTTTGAATTCTGGACCTGAGATTGGATTTGAATTCTAGACTCGAGATTGGTTTGGGTTGTAATACCCCTAATTTTTGAATATTAAATAAAATAAATTAAATTGGATGCATTAAATAAATAATTTAAATGAAATGAAAGGATTTGAGTGAAATGTATATTTGAAATATATTTAAAGTAAATATGACATATACATATACCAAACATATACAACACATATAAAATAATAATTAATATATATATATATATATAGATAAGGGTGAAAGAAAAGAGAAGAGTCTTTTCTTTTCTTCCTTCTTCTTTGGCATGAATTTGAGAGAGAGAGAGAGTCTAGAGGAGAGTTCTTCCATTCATCAAAGAATTGAAGTAATCTCAAGGATACAAGTGAAAATTTTGAGGATTCTTCATCAATTGGTAAGTTCCTTTATAATTTTGCAAGTTTCTTTGAAATTCTATGGAAGAACATAATATTTGAAATTTGAGAATTTTTGTATTAGTATGTTTTGATGGCTTATTTGAATATGTATGAAGATGTTGTAAGTAGCTAATGATAATTTTTAATGTTGGATTGAAAGAGAAGAGATTTCTTTTTTTTTTCTTCTTTGAATGTGTTATGAGAAAAAGTGGTGATTAATTGAATAAAATGATAGTTATGATATGTTGGAGTTATATAAATGTTAAATTTATGGGAGAATTATGGATATAAACTAAGATGATGATTTAGGGTATTGTATTATTGAGTTGGAATGATTGTGTTCATATGGTTGAGAGTTCAAAATGCAGATTTTGCATGACATGGCCATATCGTTGGGCTTGTCAACGGTGCTGAGTTTCACATTGATGACACAACCATTAACACGGTCATATCTCTGAGTGTGTCGTAGCTTCTATAAGGCAAAATAATTGGCACGGCCATGAATACGCCCTTGTTGTTGGGTGTGTCAAACATTATGTGAGGCAGAATGAATGACACGGGCAGTGACACTCCCATGTCATTGGACGTGTCAATGCTTCTGTGTGAGTGAATTAATGACACGGTCAGTAACACGCCCGTGTTGTTGGGCGTGTCACTTGAGAATAACTCTTTTCTTTATTTTTTATTTGTAATTCTTATTTAAATGATTTGATGTTGAGAATACCTTAGAATGTGATATTAAATGGTTGTTTATGGTCATATTTGGTATAGGCATTGAGAGAGAGTAGTTTGCCCAACCCTTGTGTTGAAGGGCAACTTGGAAGGGAAGGTTAGAGGAAGTTTTAAAGCTTGTTTTGGAGTGTTTCCTAAGGTATGTACGAACTCTTAATAAATGGAATTTGATTGCATTACATTTAGCCTAACACATTTTGAATGGAAAATGTGTTAAGCTACTTGATACATTAAGTATTCATGAGCATGGTGCTAAGACATGTGAATTGCTATGTATGCATTGTGAAAAGCCATTGTTAATGGCTAAATTAAATGAAATGTGAACTATGCGCAAAATATGAAAATGACACAAAATATTTGGGTAATGTGGTTTCATTATGAAATATCCTATGATGAGGATGTTTATTGTGTATACATTAAAGATATTATGTAAAGTCATTGGTGATGGCTAGATTATATAAAAAGAGATTGATAATAAAAATATGAAATAATTGTGTGCCTAGTATATTATTCAATTTTCAGAGTTCTGTGTTTGGCGGCATGCCTATATTTGCCTATGGGGTTAGACACTTGGCGTCACTGTGAAAATGTTTTTGATGTGAAAAGACCGAGTCGTAAACCTCATAAATAAGTCCTTAAAGTTGGGCTAGGTGAAAAGACCGGATCGTAACCCTTCAAGGCTAGACACATAGTGTCATTATGGACCAAAACCATAACTCTGAGAATTGAATGATGTATTAGTTATTTGGGCCCATGTTTGTGTATGTGTTGATGTGAATTATCAAGAGATGAAAGCATATATCCAAAAGTGATCTTGAATATAATGTGATGACATAGCATATGAACATTCTGCATTGCCATTATTTCTAAATTTTATTATTATCAAAGTTTGTACCATTAGGCTTCAGCTTAGAGCGTTTGTAATTCATCGTGCAAGTGACAGGGGTGATCCGATAGAGCTGGAGAGTTTTACTAGGCCAGAGCGGGTCTAGGCTTTTGTTGGTTAAGCTTGAAGCGTATTGCTACATCAAGAATAGAGCCACTTTGCCAGTATGTATAAATTTTATATTAAAGTATATTTTAATATTATGTTTTGAGAATATGTGTATATATACTGTAAATTATAAAGAGTATTTTAAATAATGGAGTAATGTGAGATATCATGTAGAATACATATATATATATATATATCTGTATAAATACAAATATTTTGACTAATAAGGGAATATGAAAGTTTTTATTAAATTAGATTATGATATTTTTATATTGTATATGCATATTTTATATACAAGAAGTGTGTATTATACGTTTATAGAGTATAAGGGTGTTACATTTATTTTTGTATCAGAGCCTAGGTTTGAGGTTCTACACCTAGGTGGGTTATGAGAGAAAGGAAATAGGAATTTTTAAATATGATTTTCAATTACAATACATGCATTGGCACTGGTAGTTTATGATCTCTGATGTGATAATTTCTGTTGTGCTTGCAAATATAGGTAGTTATGGCGTCTCGGACGCATAAGTCCACAGAGGGTAATACAAAGAGTGTGGCTCTTGGTGAGGGTAGATATGGAGCTAGAGCTGAGATTGCTGAAGAGGCACCTGCTTCTGTGCCTGAGAGATCAGCAGTTAATGAGATTCTACCGGGCTGGGTATGGCATATGGTGGAGCTGTTGAGGCAGGCTCCAGTTTAGCAGCCACAACCGCAGTTGTCGACGAGAAAATATAATAAGCAGAGGAAGTTTGGAGCTGAGGATTTTATTGGTACTACAGAACCTGCTGTAGCAAAGCAGTGGCTAGACAGGGTCTAGTGGCTAGATAGGGCCTAGAGAGTGTTCATTCAGCTGTAGGCTACTCCAGAGGAGAAGTTTGATTATGCCAGATCTCTTTTGCGGAGAGATACATATGATTGGTGGAAGACAGTTTCACATGCTCTAGATGATCCACCAGTTCTAGCCTATGATGATTTCTTGCGAGAATTCGAGCAGAAGTATACTCCGAGGGAGTATAAGGATGCGAAGAAGATAGAGTTCTTGAGTTTGAGCTAGGATACCAAGACAGTGTCGGAGTATAAGATAAAGTTTACTCGGTTGAGTCAGTATGCTGGTGGGATCATTTCTGATGAGATCGACCGGTGTCGGAGATTTGAGGAGGGGCTGAAATCCTCTCTTATGTGCATTATAGCAGGTTTACAGTACTAGAATTTTTTTCAATTGGTTGCAGCTGCTAGGGTTGAGGAGACCAGAGTTAGGAGACCCAGAGTGAGACATGGTCTTCATTAGTGAAGAGAGGCCGAAGGGGATATTTTCAAAGATTCAGTAGGAGCCAGGGGCAGTCTGGCAGGTCAGTACAGTAGTAGAGATAGAGACAGAGACCCGCAGTTTCAGTGGCTAGTGCTCCGACCACAGTGACTCAGAGATCTGCTCCACCTATCTGTGTTCATTGTGGTAAAGTACATGGAGGTGTTTGATGGAGGATAGATGAACCAGCAGTATGTTATAGATGTGGATCACCAGATCATTTTATTAGAAATTGTCCAGAGCCATCAAATGATAGACAGATACTGCAGATTCTTGACCCAGTGTTAAAGGGAGTAGTGGTAGCAGATGTTTTGGTAAGGGTGGTAAATATGGGTCTAATCAGAGAGAATGTTCTACAGCCGAAGGTAGACTTGATGAGACAGAGCCATCACAGCGGGTCTATATGATGTAGAGACAGCCAAATGCTTCAACCGTTATTGCTGGTACTTTTTCTTTATTCGATACTTCAGTTCTTGCATTGATAGACCCTAGGTTGACTCATTCATATATTAGTGCATCTATCTTGCCTGAGAGTAATTTGCATTCAAAGTCCCTAAGATTTGATGTTTTGGTGACAAATCCTTTAGGGCATAGTGTTATGATTAGCAAGGTACACCGACATAGTCCAGTTGTTGTTCAGGATGAGAAATTTCTTGGTGACCTGATTGAGATGTCTTTTAAGGAGTATGATTTGATTTTAGGCAAGGATTGGTTATCCAAGCATGGAGCTGTGGTGGACTGTCAGCAGAAACATGTTACTCTAAGAACCTGTGATGGTAGAAATGTGATGGTATCTAGTGAGCAGAGACATCTTCCATCTATGTTTATTTTAGCTATTTCAGTGAGGAGGATGATTCGAAAGGGATGTGAGGCTTATTTTGCTCATGTTGTAGATACCAGAGTAGTGGAGTCCCAGCTTAACAGTATACCCACAGTTGTCGAGTTTTCAGATTTTTTTTTTTTTGAGGAGTTGCTAAGGATACCCCTTGAGAGAGAGGTTGAGTTTGGTATCAATTTATTGTCTGGTACCACTCCCATAGAGAGTTGAAGGTACAGTCATAGGAGTTGCTGGATAAAGGGTTTATTCACCCTAGTGTGTCCCCATGGGGAGTGCCTATGTTGTTTGTGGAGAAGAAGAATGACACCTTGAGATTGTGTATTCTTTAACTCAAACGACATCACCCTAAGCAAAATATACCCCCACATAGTAATGAAAGCAGTTTTGGCTTTATCCTCTTGGGCAATTAACACTTGGTTGTATCCAGAAAATATATCTATGAATGAGTGTAGCACGCAATCAATAAGGACATCTACATGGGGTAAAGTAAAATTATCTTTGGGGCAAGCCGTGTTCAAGTCTCTGTAGTCCACATAAATCCTAATTCTTTTATCTTTCTTTGGTACGAGAACTATATTAGCTAACCAGTCAGAATAATCTATCACCTCAAGGAATTTGACTTGTATCTACTTAGTGACTTCTTCTTTGACCAATTCTGCCCATGTCGGCCTTAATCGTCTAAGTTTTTGTTTGATAGGTTTCATGTGAGAGTATAAGTGGGGATCGTGTGCTCAGCTATGTCTTGATCAATTCCACACATATCCTCATAAGACCAAGCAAAGGCTTCTTCATATTTTTTAAATATTTTTTCTAATCTCTCTGTTCCTTCAAGAGTAAGGTCGGATGCTATGCCAATATTTTTAGGATTATCGGTTGTTTCTAAATTTAATGATTGTGTATCAACAGAGTTAATATTAAAAATGCTCATGTAATCACTACTTGAATGTATGCAACTGTCAGAAAAAAAATATCACAAAAGTAAGCAAAATCAGACTTTATTGCATTCATCTTAGAAAAGAAAACATCATCATCCTCATAAAAAGCAGACAAAATAAAATCAAAGTCATTATTCTCATAAAAGAAAACTAAAAGACTCTCAAATTGTTCCTCAATTAGAGGAGCAATCTCCTCCAGAGTCTTCTGAATCTTCAAGACAACTTCCTTTTTCTCCTCTGGGCTAGGCTCTTTATCAGCTGACAGGTCAAGCTTCTTCTTCTTATGTTTCACTAATTCAGCAACATCAGCAAATATCTCAAAGCCTGAAATTATGTTTCCCATGATCATGATTGGCTCTGGCTTTCCTTGAAGTGGTCTCATATCTGGAGCTTTGACAAAAACCTCTTTGAGTGGTGGGAAACTCATCTTCTCATTCTTTTTCAGCAGGACACCTTCAGTAGCTTCATCATATCCCAATCCCTTTCTGGAAGCTTGAGTCTTGAAATCTGAAAACTTTGTCACACCTGTCTTTCCTTTTCCAAGGCCAGTGCCAGGTAGGTAGTTCATTTTCTTCATCATAGTTAAAATCCTAGAGCCCACTATCTTGTCATTAGAAACAATAGTTACTTAGAATTCATTGAGAAGCCTTTCAATCATCAGAGCATTCACCACTTCATTGTCCTTAGTTTCAATAACCACTCTTTCATCCCCATTCGGGAACTTGATCTTCTAATGGAGTGTAAAAGGAACTTCACTAAGAGGATGAAACTAGGATCGTCCCAATGGTAGTGCAAAGGTAACGAGGATATCCAAGACTACAAACTCTATCGTGGATTTAATAGGGCCAGCCTTTACAATAACTTTGAAAGTTCCTTCGGTATGCCTTTTAGTATTATCATAAGCCTTAATTGTCACCTCGATTAGGCTTAAATCCCTTGTTGACATAGCTAGCTTTGGTAGGATCTTGAGTGGGAATACATTTATGGCAGATCCATCACTAACCATTACACACAGAGTCCTCTTCCCTTTGACCTCAACCATGATAAAAAGTGGGCGAATGTGATCTATTCTCTCTTCTGGCAAATCAGCATCTGAAAATGACACCATTCCCACATCAACCTTATTCTTCTTCTTATCATCCTCACATTTCATCACTCCTTCAACATTCACAAAATCAACCAGCTCCTCTAGTGTTATATAAGTGAAAATCGACATGTTAGTCATAGCTTTGGCCATAGTTTATTGGTGCTTCTTGGATGTAGCTAGCAGATCACATATGATGATGCTAGCTTGAGTTCTATTTAACTGTTTGAGAACGACATCATCTTCCTCTTCTTTATTCCCTATTTCAACTTTCTATCCCTTATCAACTTTCAACTTTCTTTATTCCTTATTCCCTTATCAAGCTCGGACCAGGTCCATTCCTTCTTCTTTGGCTCAAAATCTTCATCACTATCAATCGAATTCTAAAACTCACTTGCAACACAGATGGCTGCTTCCTTTTCAACCACAACTTACTCCATCTTGTTAAGCATCACCTCTTCTTTAGTTGCTTTATCATCCATGTCTTGGAAAGAAGACAAAACAAACGTCTCATTCAAACCTCCCCCAATCATGAAAGTTATCAATAGTGGTACTTTATTAAACCTTGCAATGGATTTGCTTGACCAGTTGTTGCATTGACGGACTTCTGTTTACCCTAATTGCCAGACCGATAATTTCCCTTCTCATTCCTTTTACCAAAAAAAATGGATATTCTCTCTTTTTCATTCTTCTATTTGCAAGCCAGCTTAGAGAAGTTCTTTGAAATCCCTAGTAAGGGTATGGGACATTTGCTCAAGAAGACTAGGCAAGACACCTCTTACTATCATCCTAATCCAGTCAGACTCGTCTGGCCTCTTATTAAGTAGTGCAGCCTTATTCCTCCACCTCTTCACATAGTCAACAAAATTTTCATTCTACTTCTGCCTGATTGACTCTACCTCTATTAGGGTAACTTCTAATTTCACATTATACCCATAATGTTGGATGAAGACTTTGTACATCAAATCCCAGTTCTTTTGAGTACTTTTCTCTAAGGTATTAAACCAATTTTGCGTAACAGGATCCAATGAAAATATGAAATACCTTAAAGTTTGAACTTTAGTAGCTCTAGCAGACTGCATGGCAGTGAAGTACCGCTTAACATGTATGTGATGATTTTCTGTACCATTGTACTTAGAAAAGGATTGCATTTTGAACTTATAAGAGACTTTCTCATCTTGTTCAAATAGCTTGTCCACTTCCGTCATCTATTCGGTTTTTAGCTTCTTTTTAAACTTTTTCTCCAAATCAATAATCATTCTCTCCACATCTGAGGTTTCAGTCTTTTCAACAGTTGATTTTTTCACAACCTTCGGTTCTTTCTTCTTATCTTGAGGATCTTGGAAATACTGAGCCCAATCATCATCGACAACTACTTTGTCATCATCAAAGGCTACCTCACCCACCTTAACCTTTCCTTTATCTTTTGGCTTCTTAGCACTAGCAGATGCTTTAGTAGTGTTCCCTAAATATATAGCCAGCTGGCTTTTTATGGTCTCAATTATGGTCCCCCTTTAGTTCTTCCATTTTGAAGTTGATTGCATAATCTACCATCTTCTAAACTTACTCAGGATCCATCACTTTTGGTGAGAAACTAACTGAGTCGTTGCTGGATTCTATGTCACTAGCGTAGGTCAGATTTTCGTAAGCTCTTGAACTGCTATACTCCAGGACTGTAAGCCAGAAATGATCAATGACATGTGATGCAATGTATGCATGTATGCATGGATGCACAATAAACAAACAAACAAACAAAACCGAAAGAGTAGGAACAAACCTTTCAACCTTATATCTTCCACACACGAATGATGAATCTCTTTTCTTAGATATATGATTAACAAAATATCAACATGGGACATCTTATTTTTGAACAATTCACTCAGACGTTTTAACCAATAGTTGTATTTTCAAACTTAGAAGTCAGTCCATGATAATTCTCACTCATTAGGCCTTAATCCTCTGGTCCAACAAAAAGATGATTTTTATGCTATATTGGATTAAAATCAAATTAAAGTGTTTACCATAAACAGATTTTTCACTTTGAAAAATAACTAGTGATTTATGCCACAAACAAGCCCATGATTAACAAAGCTTGGTATAAACTAAGCCCATAATTAATTTTTGGTATTTCATAATTGACCTAATTAGTCGTAAAGCCAATTTAGGAAAAGGTTTGTGATTTGGATGAAATAAAAAATAGTTTTGTTTTAAAGTCCATTATAAAAAGATTTATTTAAAAATAGATTTTGGTCATTAGGCTTGAGCTATGAGGTAAAAAGAATTTTTGACCCGTCTTAAAAAAGGTTGAAAGACTATCTTAAAAAGTTTTAAAAATAATTTTGGTCTTTTGGGCTTTACAAAAATAAAATTATTTTGGGTTTACAATGTAATTAGATCATATTAGAAAAAGAATAAACCAAATAGGTCATGGTTCAAACCAAGATATATCAATCATAGACAAACAACAATAATTTAGATAAAACTTAAAGAAAAAAACTAGGTCAATTATATGAGCTTTAGTCTTTGGGTTAAAAAGTTTAGGCCCTCATAGCAAGGATATATCCAAAGGTACGAGGCTATGAGTGGTTATGTTATTCTCGATCTTCATATCTTAAGTGAAATTATGATATCCCTTACATAACATAACTCGAGTAACACGGGCATCCTAACTCACATACACAATGTAATCTAAGTAATGCAATGGATAATATCATAATAAGAAAGAATAAAATAATATAAAGACCAATGAAATTAACTTCTCTCATTTCCAATGGAGTCGCCACTGTGAGCTGGGATTTTCGCTCCCACTCCCATGTGGAATGGTTCTTGTGACTTCGGCGCTGTTAGGCTCAGGGCCTTAGAGAATACGGGCCTAAATTCGAAAAAAAAATAAAGTTGTCACCCTGACGGGCTGGAAATAAAGAAAGGGGTGAATGACTCGAGTCCTAAGAAATCCCTAATCCCCTTAATGGGTTTGAAAAGTTGGGTACATATGGGGAAGGTAAGAACAACCCAACACCCCCAAAACGCCATATTCATTAGAACCAGCCTCCTTTTCAAGTCTATATATTATTAAATTCTTAATTATTACGATATTACTCATACTACACAATTTAAGAGAAATAAACATCCATCGCTTTATTAAGATAAAATCAAACAAAATAGGCACTCATACATGAATGAAAAAATGCCTTTACAATATCAAATGTCCAATCAAGATAAATAAAATGGGACATCTACCAATTAGTGAAAATATGTCCCTTATATTAGTCCCCAGATATAAATAAAATTAAATAAATAAGGCACCTACAAAGTAAAAACATGTCTTTTTATAACTTTAAAATCTAAACAAATAATTAACCAAATAAATTAAACCATTCAAACATAATAATTTAAAACAAAACATGCATTATAACCAAATAAAATAAATCATCCATCTTAAAAATATGTAACAAATTAAATAACCAAAACTAGGGGGTTTAAAGCATTAAATTTACAAAATTGGCATTTACATATTAAAAGTAGGGTTTGTAAGGTTAACAATATTATTTTAGGGTTTTAATTTTGAAAATTAGGGCTTTGGTTTGAAAACTAGAGTTTTAGGGCTTTAGATATGAAAATTAGAGTTTTAGGGCTTTGTATATGAAAATTAGGGTTTTTTATGAATTAGGGTTTTGATATTAAAGTTCTGGATATTAAGATTTAGGAAATTAGGTTTAGGTGTTTAAGGCTTAAGAGTTACAAATTAGGGTTTTTTGGAAATTACTTTTATAGATTAGGGTTTAGAAAATAATTTTAGGTTTCTAGGATAAAGGCAAGGGTTTTGGTTTTAAGAAAAAAAAAGAGTTAGGATTTTGGTATTTAAAAAAATAGATTTAGGGTTTTAAGGAATTAAGGTTATTGGGTATTAAGGGTTTGAGGTTAGGGATTCTTGGTTTTTAAATTGAATTCCCATTTATTGTGAAGTTGAAACAGATAAATATAAAGTGGACTACTGGATGAAATAAACATATTAGGTTTTATAAAACATATACTAGGATTTTGGTAATTGAGCTACTGAACAAAACAATTCGATAACCAAACAACTATAATGATATTTTTTTAAAAGATTATTTGCAAATACTAGGAATAAATTGAATTTGAAAGCTAAACCTACAATGGAGGCTCCACCAAATATTGATACACTGGAACAAGCTTGCTACTGCCTGCCTTTGGTGAGTTTTTGGCTGGAGATTGTCTGGTTATTGCTTATGTCTTTAATTCTAAGCTGTGCTAATTGTTGATCATCTGCTTGATAATTGTTGATGCCTATTTCAGTATTAAGCTTTGTTATTTATAGGTAAATCAGGTTTAAAACAAAACCCTAACACACTTAATCTGATGGTTAAAACAAAGTCTGATCTTATTTAGAAAATTAAAAAATAGTTGGGTGAAAATTAAAAACTAAATTTTAAAGACCATGGCGAATCAGGAATGCCTAATTCTTCATGGTCATTAGCTCATGGCCAATTGGGACATCTCAATTCGCCATGAGCCATGGGTCATGGCAAATTGGGACTCCTAATTCACCATGGACCATGGTTCATGGCGAACCATGGTTCATGGTGAATTGGTGTCCTAATTCATCATGGTTTTTCTTTTACTTTTTGATCTAGCTTAATTTTGCATTTTAAAAATAGAATCAAACCTATTTTAATTTTTAAACAATAATTCAGACTAGGTTTAGGGCTTTTTAAAAAATTAAACCAACTTATTTTTAGCCATTTGAAAATGGACCAACTTATTTAGAGGCTATAAACTAGGTTTAAACCTTTAAAAATTGAACCAACTTATTCAGGCCTTTTTAGAATCAAACCGACTTATTTAAAAGCTATGAACTAGATTTAAGCCTTTTGGAATCAGATTAAATATAACTTGGCCTTTCGTTAATTGGGATCGGACTAATTTAAGGCCAAAATTAAAGGTTTAAAGGATCCTCTAGGTCTTTTTTTGCCTTTGTGTAATTAAATGATCACCTCATTTTATTTTTTGTGTTTGATCACTAGATTGAGAAGATTGACTAACTACTACTTTGCAACCATGAAGAATACAAACTTCAGCATATAAATCTACTATTATTTTTCAAACTTTAATAATTATTTTTGAAACATCAATATTTTCCCTATTATCAAGAATTAGAAATGAATAATAGAGAGTCAAATAATAATTTAAACCATCTATTTTATATCTAAGATAAAAAATAATAGAAACAAGATAAATTGGTTAAATATTTTTAAAATAATTTAACCATTTTTTCTTCATACTATAAATGCAATCTTTTAAAATAATATCACTTTCATATTCCTCTATAAATGCAATCTTTTAAAATAATATCACTTTCATATTCCTTTCTTTCACAAATAATATTTAAATATTAAATTAAAAACAAATGAGCTGTAGAATAATAAATATCACTTAAAGTATATATAGCATCATTAATAACTTTTAAAATATCTAAAGTTTGTGTACAAATATCCTATGTATGTAGATATAATGTTACTTTTGATACATTATTGCTAAAAAATATGCACAATAAATTTTTATATTCATAGAATTTTTTTAGTAATTCATACGTTGAATTCCAATGAGTTGCAACATCTCTTGAAAATCTTTTTGGCTTTTTATTATTAAATTTACAAAATTTAGCTCATTCTTTCATTATTTGAGGATTTATCCATAACAATCTAATTGCATTTTTAATAGGAGAAATAAAAATATCAAGAGTTCTCAAAACTATCTTGCACACATAAATTTAAAACGTGACTTGCACATCTAATATAAAAAAAAAAATTTAACTCCAAGATTAGGCTGACAAATTTTTTAAAACTCACTAATTGATACGGTATTTGCAGATATATTAAATAAAATTGAAAAAAAATTATTAAGTAACCTCTATTCTTCTAAAATATTTTTAATCATTTTATAAATATTATTAGCAATATGTCTATCATCAAAAACACAATTCAATTAATATCTTTTAAATTTTTCATTCATCATCAATCCAATGACATGTTATGCCCATGCAAGAATGTATTTACTAATGATCACTCTAAATATCGCTAAAAATAGAAGCACGTCCATTCATATTTAAAAATAAATTTTGTAAATCTTTTTTCTTTTTTATATAAAGAAAAAAGTGAATATTTTAAAGTATTTCTAGGAACACGTTTTGCACTATGATTTAAAACATTTTGACAATATCTAACAAAATCAAGTTTTTGACCAAAATTAAATGATAAATACTCAACTGAAATTATCTTTTGTCATTTCTTCTTTGTTTTTATTATCAGAATAATTAAATAATGATTGAGATGAAGGTTTAGAAGATGCAAATCCAAAAATTTGTGTTTGTGTTTTGTTGAATCTAATTCTAATATGACGTTTTTGCTCCAAAATTCCTCTTAAATGTGCCATATCCACCTCCAATCTTAAATTTGTATACATATCCACAATAATTGCAAATCACGTCAAATAAATTTTTAGATTTTTTTTGTAAAATGAATTTTGAATATATTAGAAGTTAATAATTTTTTTCTTTTCTTCTTGAGTAACTTGTTGACTTTTTTGAGTGAAAAATTAATGTAATTGTTGAATATCATCATTATTTTCAATTTCATCCATTATACTTTTTAGGTCAATTGGCCTAGGATAATCATCAACTAAATTTTTCTCCTTGATTGATTCAAAATTTGAATATTGGCTACTTAACATTTTTTTTTAAATATAATGTAATAAAATTTGAAATAAAATATAATATATGACATGAAAAATAAATAATGAAAATAATAAAAATAAAATAGAAATAAAATTTATTTATAAAATAAAAATAAAATTTTGAAAATTATAAAATAAAAATAAAGTTAAATTAAAAAGAAATATTAAAAATTATAATATAGTGTATTGTAAATTGAAGATTGTAAATGTAAATTGAATATTAAATATTCTAATATAACATAAAGAATCTTAGATTGTATATTGAAAAATGAAGAAGAATTTGAAATTTGAGATTTAGAAGAATGAGGAGAAAATTTGAAAGTGTAAAAAAATTTAAAATGGGTAGTGTTTATATAATAATTTAATAAAATTTTTAAAATTAAAAAAATAAATAAATGTGAAACGGCCAAAATATAAGCACAGCTTGTCTGGTTTTCCTAAGCAGCAGCTTATCGGACCAACGGTTCGAACCGCTAGTTTGAACCGTTAATTTGACAGATCATTAAAATTTAAAATATGAACCAAACCATATACTAAAGTTTAGGTTCCAATTTTATCAAGGTTTAGGCTTTGACTGGTTTCAGTCCAATTTTGATCGGTTCAGTTTTGGTCTGGTTTCAATTCAAAACTAGACCGTGGCCATGCCTACCCTAGATTTACTAAAGCATCCGTGCTAGCTCAAATTTATTGAAGCATCTGTTAGAAGATCCAGGATTTATTTGAAGTACTCGGATAACTTGAATTTATTGAAGCATCCATAAATTAGTCTAGATTTATTGAAACATCTGTAAATTAAATTGTTTTTTACTCTCTTTCAACAAATTCAAGATCATTCAAGTAAGGGGCAAAACTATAGACTATTAATTTTGGCTCTAGATGAATCTAGTCCCAATTAATTTTGGTCCAAATCAAATCTTGTTGTCCCAAGATGGCAACCAAGAGGGGGGGTGAATTGGTTTTCTCAAGAATTAATGACAATTTAAAAAACTCAACAATCAAGAAATGCGGAATAGAGAGTTGGTTGAGTAATGGAAGAAAGAAAGAACACACAAGATTTATAGTGGTTCGGATTTACTTCAATCCTACATCCACTTCCTTAACAACTTGTTAAGGTTCCACTAATCTTTGAAGTTTTTACAAGCTTACTTCCAACTTTGGTGTTTTCACAAGTTCACACCTAACTTCACAAGTGTTTTTCTTAGGCTCACACTCACAACCCAAACAAGAGTTTTACAAGGCTTACTCTCACAACCTAACAAGAGTTTTACAAGGCTTACTCTCTCAACCCAAGTGTTTCCCAAGCTTACACTCAAACTTATACAATGGTGTTTTCAATGCTAACACCTAACATACATTACAATTTAATTGTAAGTTTAAGTAAATGAAAATTTGTTGCTTGGCTATTACAATTTGATTTCTTGCTTATTCCTCTTTTTTGTTTTCTCAGAGAGACATTGTATTTATAGCCATTGTGGTCTTACTAGCCGTTATAGACATTAAGAATAATGTATTGGTAGATTAGACCTTCTTTACTTAAACTGCCCGAAGCACTTCGCGGTCGCCCTTCATGCAAGGATGGTCACGCTCATGCTTCTCGCGGTCGTCCTTTAACAGGGGACGGTCGCTACTTTTGAAAAGACTTCAACGGTCGAATTTTAGTGCTCTACAGCTGGAATCTTGCCCATGTTGTGTTTGTCGGACCGGCTTCTTGCCCAGCTGTGTTTGTCGGGACGGTCGCGCCTAGCAATGGTGCGGTCGCCCTTTTTGAATAATCAAGTGGGTTTATAACGGTCATATTACGTGTCATTCTCTGACAGGGCAAAATTGAATGTCCGCCATAATTTGAATGTCGCGGTCGCCATATGTAGATTATCGCGGTCGAATTGAGAAACTCGCGTCGAACTTCTGGACGCTCCTGAGGACGCGAAACCTACTGTCTCTTCAAACAATTTCTTCTTGAATGGTAGAGCGGTCGCGATTCTGAATGGGGCAGTCGCTAAAGTGATAAGCGAGGTCGAGTCATTCACCGTTCTTGTCACCGCGAACCTTACTGTGATTGTAATGATTTAAGTTCCTTGAGTAGCGGTCGTGCAAATATTCGGACGGTCGCTATTCTGTAGGAGCGATCGCGACATAGGTCGAACTTCTGACCGCGAAACCTACTGTGATAAGATTTCTTCTTTTAATTACATGGAGCGGTCATATTCAGGTGAGGTGCGACCGCTATAAGTGTTCTGTTCACCTTATTTGAAGTAACCTAATCCTGCAACAAGATTTCTCAAACACAAGTTAAATAGATCATCCATTTGAGTTGTCAAGGATCAAAATTAAGGTCATTTGTCTAACAATCTCCCCCATTTTGACTTTGACAATTTCAAATGGAATGATAAGAAAAATAATAAGTCTAAAATGCTCCCTCTTAACATATGCAACAATCATGGTTAAGAGCATTGTGATTATTAGATTATCTTGGTGCACATGTTATTGTTTGATGCAAACATTTTTTCTTATTTGCAAATGTTCAATAAATTTCAACAAGAAATTAACTCCCCCATAAACATTTTTCCCTAATTTGCAAATGTTCAAACAGATTGTTGTTCTTGTTCTTATTTCTCCCCCATAATTTTCTTATTTCTCCCCCATAATTTTATTGACATTCCATTTATAATTTTCTCTCCCCCATTGGCATAGGCAAAATGAAATAAATGTTAAGCAAAATACAAATGGAAATATAAACATGGAAATATATAGATTGAAGTGGAGGAAAATACAAAACAGAAAGCAAATTAGCAAACATATGAAAATGCAAGCAAAAACAGACTAAAGCTAAGCTATTCTGAGTCATCATCTAACTCTAACTCTTCTTCAACTAAAGGAGCTTTCCCCTTATCTTGAGGTGCAACAGAGGCAGAGCTAGTGCTAATGGACTCTTCTTCTTCAGCAACGCTTTGGGTGTGATCACTTATATCCCAATCTTCAAGATTGCATTGAGGCAAGTCCAATTTGCCTTGCATATCATAAAGATCATGATGCATGTGGGATATAAGGTCTATCCTCTTGTTTAAGTGCTGGAATCTCTTGGAAACACTTTTCTTGAACTTAGTGAGTTTCCTTGAGAGAGTCTTGATAGCTTGGAGAATGAGTTGTGTGGAGGATGAAGCAGTTTCTTTAGCAGCTTTTGATGAAGTTGCTTTTGGATGTAATTCTACTGCAACTTCTACAGAATCTCCCTCTTCCTCAATTGTATACCTTGGCCTTTTCTTTTGTTTATCCATAACTCCTTTCTTGCCATAGCAGTATACATATGACCCTTCTATCTTCCTTACACAACCAGCATGCTCTAAGTAATCCATTGTGATAGCATTGGAGGCTAGAGTGAAAGGGTTCCTCAAAGTAGCTAAGTTCAAATCATTCAGAAGGTTTAGGTGCCTAGCTATTTGAGTAACTTGAGAGGATAGGAAGAAGGTACCAGTTCTTGTTACAGCATGATGATAAAGAGTATCAATCAAGAACTTTGTGGTGTTTATTTTGATGATGTGGGTGAAAGCATACAGAAATATAAGGTCTCTCTTGGTTACTTTCTCATTCCCATCTGCTCTTTGGTGAATGGTATAGGTGATAATCCTATGGAGCATCCAGTGGGTGAGAGATTTGATATGTCTGGCTTTAGATTCCTTTTCAAAAGAGGTTTCAATGGAAATTTCTCTCCAGAAATCAGAAAGTGTTGGGTTTGAGAAGATTTGGTCATTGTAGGAGGTTATACCTTCAGAGAGGAAGTCCCAAATGCTGCCAAAATCTTCTAGAGATAGGGCTTGGTATTGATCAAAGAGCTTAAATCTGACCCCATACCACCCTAGTGTAGAATTTGCACTCTTCTCTATTTGAAGAGACATTAAAAACTCCTTACTCAGACTAGAGTAGCCTACCTCTTCTGGAAAGACAAATTTTCTCCATCCAAGGACATCCAGCAATCTCTCAATTTCGTCCTTGATGTTCAAGGCAGAAAGCATCCCACCAAAAGGAGATTTGGTGCCTTCAACCTTCTTTCTCTTTAGCATGGCATACCTAACATCTTCTTCAGTGGTTTGATGGTGAGGTTTGTGAATTTTCTCACCTCTTTTAGATTGAGGAGGAGATGGAGGATCAACAATGGGTTCTCTAATGGTGACTCCTGGAACTCTCTTGGCTTGACCTTTTATTTTGGAAGTGGTTTTTCTTTTAGGGGCCATTAGAACAGAAGAGAGTAGGAAAACAGAGAGTGATTGAGAAACAGATGATATTGAGAGGTTTTTAGGGTTTCAGAGGAAGGTTTGTGTGCTTTAATAGGCAAAATATCAGATAAACTGATGCAAAACACTCTTAAATAGATGGATTTAAGAAAATAGCCATTTTTTACTGTTGAAAGTTAAGAGTTGCGACCTGTCACACAACCAACGGTTATAAATTTTCGAGCAGAGTGTACAGGGTGCGGTCGCAGATTTAACAAGGTACGATCGCGACTTATGATCTAGCGACCATTGTCAAGATAAGTATGCTCGCGAGTGAGGAATGTAACTGTAACGGTCGAAACTATTCAAATTGGTGCGGCCGCGCACAAATTTTCTCGACCGCGCACAGAGTCATTAGTTTGAATGAAACTGACAGACAGGATAGCGACCGCTAAAGAATACTGGAGCGACCGCGACATACTTAAAAATGAAAGATTCAAGGAAAGATGGAGAATATTTCTATTGTGTTAAGAAGCATTAAATTCATGCACATAGAAACCTTATTGATAGGCAATTAATTCAGAGTGTTTCCATCAATCATTCCTAAATTAAGTTTAATAAAATTAAGTCTATCTTCATTCAAGGGTTTTGTAAAGACATCCGCAAGTTGATTTTGTGTTTCAATAAATTCTAGAATTATGTTCTGATTTTGCACATTTTCCCTTAAAAAATGATGTCTAATATCTATATGCTTGGATCTAGAATGTTGTATAGGATTTTTAGACAAATTGATAGCACTAGTGTTGTCACATTTAATGGAAATATTGTTAAAAACCTTACCATAGTCAAGCAATTGTTGTTTCATCCATAATACTTGTGTGCAACAAAAACAAGCTGCAACATACTCAGCTTCCACTGTGGATAAAGCAACCGATGCTTGTTTCTTACTATGCCAAGAAACTAGACAATTACCAAGAAAGTGACATGCTCCTATTGTGCTTTTCCTATCTAATATACTACCAGCGTAATCTGCATCTGAAAATCCTATAATATGAAATGATGTGTTTTTAGGATACCAAAGTCCTAAATGTATTGTACCACTCAAATATTTCAAGATTCTCTTAGTGGCATTCAAGTGTGATTCTTTAGGACTAGTTTGAAATCTAGCACAAAGACATACACTAAACATTATATCAGGCCTAGAAGCAGTTAAGTAAAGTAGTGATCCGATGATACCTCGATATTTCTTCTCATCTACTGCTTTACCATTTTCATCTTTACCTAATTTCAATGATGTGCTCATGGGAGTTTTGCTAGTTTTGCAGCCATCCATTCCAAATTTCTTGATGAGTTCTTTTGTATATTTGGATTGGTTGATGAAGATCCCATCTTTACATTGCTTGACTTGCAGTCCAAGGAAAAACTTGAGTTCACCCATCATGCTCATTTCAAATTCCCTAGTCATACAAGAAGCAAATTTCCCTTTGATGTTTCTCCAATGATGAGTTCCTTTGGATGATCTTTCTTGTATTGCCAATCCTTAGGTAGATCTTGAGTCTTTTCTTCAAGTTGATTGATCTTTGGAGCATCAATAGATTCAAGAGGTTCAAGAGTACCTGCAGGGTCATTGAAAGTAATACCTTTCTTTTGATCAAGTTTAGATGACTCATCAAATACAACATGCATTGATTCTTCTATAACTAGAGTTTTCATGTTAAATACCCTATATGCTTTGCTAAATGATGAATATCCTAAGAATATGCCTTCATCTGATTTGGATGAGAATTTTCCAAGATTATCCTTGGTATTCAATATGAAGCATTTGCATCCAAATACTCTAAAATATCCAATTCTGGGTATTCTTCCATTCCATAGCTCATAAGAAGTTTTATTAGTTAAATGCCTTTTATAAACACGATTTGCAATGTAACAAGCTGTATTAACGGCTTCCGCCCAAAAATAAGATGGTAAATCATATTCATTGAGCATTGTCCTAGCCATTTCGATTAAAGTTCTATTTTTCCTTTCAACTACACCATTTTGCTGTGGAGTTCTAGGAGCAGAAAAATTATGTGAAATGCCAAGTTCATTGCAAAAGTCTTCAAAATTTTCATTTTCAAATTCTTTGCCATGATCACTTCTAATAGATGTGATCACATATCCTTTTTCATTTTGAACTCTTTTTGCAAACGTTTTGAAGAAATTAAAGGCTTCATTCTTTTGAGCTAAGAAATTAACCCATGTGAATCTAGAGTAGTCATCAACAAGAACAAATGCATATGATTTGCCTCCTAAGCTTGTAACTCTATTTGGTCCAAACAAATCTAAATGAATGAGCTCTAAAGGTCTAGAGGTGCTTATAACACTCTTTGTTTTAAATGAGCTTTTGTGTTGCTTACCATGTTGACAAGGTTCACAAATTCTGTCTTTATCATATTTTATCTTAGGTAAGCCATCAACTAAATTCTCATTGCAAATATGTTTCAATTGATCCATACCAGCATGTCCTAGTCTTCTATGCCATAACCATGCATCATTATTAGTGGACATTAAACATGTATGATTTGAATTTATGCTAACATTGTAAGTGTTGTTTGTTCTAGTACCCTTAAATATGATAACATCATTTGAATTTGTGATTTTGCATTCCTTGGAATCAAACTTAACGAAGTATGCTTTATCACAAAGTTGACTAACACTTAGCAAGTTATGTTTCAAACCATCAACAAGCCATACATCTTCAATTAAATCCTTACCAATAGAACCAATGGAGCCAACACCAAGAATTTTACCTTTAGCATTGTTTCCAAAAGTTACATTACCTCCATGTTTATAGGTAATATTTGTAAAGAGCTTTACATTTCCAGTCATATGCCTTGAGCATCCACTATCCACAAGCCATGTGCTTTCATTGATAGTAGATTTTAGGCATACCTGCAAGACAATTGTGATCATCTTCTTTTAGGTACCCACATGAAGTTGGGTCCTTGATGGTTAGTAGAAAGAGTGCCTTCTAAATTGAGATGAGCTTTTCTTATATAACAATAGAAGTTTTTGTGACCAAATTTCATGCAATATGTGCATTGCCATGGTGTTCTATGCTTCTGCATTTTTCTTTTTGCATTATACATACAACTACAAGTATGTGATTTCTTTTGTGCAAGTTTAGTGAACAACAATGCATAGTTATTTTTGGCTTTATCTCCTAGTGAACCATAAGAAGTTCTTTTAGACTTGGTGCAAGCATTTTTGATATGAACATCAGAAATTTCAGTTGTAGATGCTTTCACAAATGTTGGTTTGCTAGGTGCAATGTTGGTTGAACCATTGAATCCTAATCCATATTTCAAGGAAGGTGACCTTTGATTATTAATTAATGTGTTCAATGCTTCCTTTCCTTTATGAAATCTGGAAATTGATTCTTTTAGTTCTTTTAGTTCATGCTTCAATGCCTCATTCTCTTTAATCACTTTTTCTAAGTCATGTGAGCTTTTATTTAATTCTCCTATTGTATTCATCAAATGTTCATTTGAGGTTTTCAATTCTAAGGTAGAGTTCTTTAAGCATATAAAATCCTTTTCTAACTTAGAGTTTTTCTCTTTATAGAGCATCATTTTGGAGAAATATTTTTCTATTTTAGAATTCATGTGCTCAATCAAATCACTATCATCTATATCACTTATATCATCATGTGCTACAAGATCAAAGGATTGAGTACTTACCTCATTGGAGTCATCTTCAATAGCCATGAGACAAAGATTTGCAATTCCTTCCTCTTCTTCTTCTTCACTTGAGGAAGAGTCATCCCATGTGGCTTTGAGAGACTTTTTCTTTTCTTTATCCCATTTCCTTTTGTTCTTTAATTTGTAGCAATCCGACTTGATGTGACCGGTTTTTCCACATTCATAGCATTTTACCTCATTTTTCTTTTCTTTATCTTTGAAGGAGAATTTAGGAGGTGTACCTTTGTTTGCTTGTAATCTTTTCTTCCTTTTCCATTCATTGATTCTTTTAGAGAACATTGCCATTTCATCTTCATCATCAGTACCTTCATTGCTTGAGCTCTCAGCTTCTTTGATTGCTTTGAGTGCAATTGGTTTTCTCTTTTCTTTCTCACCTTGATCTTCTTCTTTCTCACTGTGTAGCTCAAATGTGAGTAATTTTCCAACTAGCTCATCGGTTCTTAATGTGCTGAGATCATGAGCTTCTTCTATGGATGATACTTTGGATTCAAAGTTCTTTCTAGCTCTTAGGGCTCTCAAGATTTTGCTGTTTACATCACCTTGATCATATACCTTGCCATACTTCTTTAGTTCATTGACAATTGCAAGTAAGCGATTGGTCATGTCGGTGACATTTTCATTTGGTTTCATCTTGAATAGCTCATATTCATGAACATGCATTTGTTTTTTGGTAAATCTCACTTGAGTCGTACCTTCATGGTAGTTTTCAAGTGTTTTCCAAATGCAATGTGCACAAGTTAAATGTTGAACTCTTCCGCCTTCTTCCCTTGAAATGGAATTCATCAAGATGGAAGCAGCTCTATTGTTCTTGAATCGATCTCTGACATTGCTAGTTGACCATTGAGCTTTGGGAAGTGGAACTTGAATACCGTCAACTTCGTGGGTAGGAGATTTCCATTCATTTTCCACGAAATCCCATAGTTCAATCCCTTCACTATCTAGAAACAAATACATTTTGTGTTTCCAGTATGAATAATCAGTTCCATCAAAGTAGGGTCTAAGAATAGAATTAAGATTTCCATGAGAGCTTGATGAAGAAGAAGTTGCCATAGTGGATCAGATTTCACAATTAAGTTTAAGAAATCTAAGGGCTCTGATACCAATTTCTTCTTGAATGGTAGAGCGGTCGCGATTCTGAATGGGGCGGTCGCTAAAGTGATAAGCGAGGTCGAGTCATTCACCGTTCTTGTCACCGCGAACCTTACTGTGATTGTAATGATTTAAGTTCCTTGAGTAGCGGTCGTGCAAATATTCGGACGGTCGCTATTCTGTAGGAGCGGTCGCGACATAGGTCGAACTTCTGACCGTGAAACCTACTGTGATAAGATTTCTTCTTTTAATTACATGGAGCGGTCGTATTCAGGTGAGGTGCGACCGCTATAAGTGTTCTGTTCACCTTATTTGAAGTAACCTAATCCTGCAACAAGATTTCTCAAACACAAGTTAAATAGATCATCCATTTGAGTTGTCAAGGATCAAAATTAAGGTCATTTGTCTAACAAATCTTGTCACAATTAAAAGGCTCAAATCAAATTCAGTCCCAATTAAAATGCTCAAATCGAACCCGGTGCTAATTAAAAGCCCGATTAAGTTTGAAATTATGAAATTTCCCTAAAAGTTTATGATGAATTGGCCATTTTCATGGCCAAATGCTCATGGTGAATTGGCCATGAGCCATGGCCAATTCACCATGAGTTGTACCATCTAATTTTTGCTCCTAAATGCATTAAACTCTGGATTTTTTGGATAATTACATATTTTCCTAGCTAAATCAAGACTATATAGCTTAATTAACCATAATATCTTCTATATAAGGGGGATTGAAACAACAATGAGGGGATGGCAACAAAGACTAAAGAAAAAGAATAGAAAGGCAGAGAGTGATTTTGTGACATGTAAAGTAAAGAAACAAAAGACACAAAGAGTAACCTTATAATTAATTGGTTCAATCAAAGCTCTATTAATCCAATCCCAATCAGAAGATTATTAAGCAGAACCTCACATTGATCTTCATCAAGGGGTCGTGCTAGTTCAAAAAAGGTTTGGTTCAATATTGTTATTTTATGGAGCCAATAACGACAGTAATAGATTTCAATACTCATGTTTAATGTAATTCTCATCTATTATTTTATTTGATTTCATTGGTTTGATTTTGTTTGTCTATAATACAAAAACCCCTAATTACATCCATCAAAAATCTAGTTTGATAATTAAAACTCTAAATTGGTAATCAAAACCCTATTTTTAGGATCTAATCCCAATTTCATTAATAAAACCATAATTTGATCACCAAAACTCTAGTTTTAGGATTAAAACCAATTTCATCCCTCAAAACCTTTTTGTAAATCCAAAGCCCTAATTTTGTAATTGGATGTTAAACCTTGATTTTGTAAATCCAAAGCCCTAATTGCATGCTAAACCCTAATTTTGTTCATTGAAACTCTATTTTCATAATTGAAATCATAATATTATAATTCAACCTTAAATTCATCAATTAAGCCCTAATTTTCATAACCTTTTTGTATAATACCATGATTATGTTTGATTGTATATGTGAATTGTTTGTTTATTATGAGTATTGAATCTTTAATTATTTATTTTATGGATTGAAGTTGTAAAAGGCATATTTTATTTATGGGTGCCTTATTTGAATTGTTTATTCTTAGGACTGTTATAAGAGATATGTTTCCACTCTTTGTGGGCATCCTATCTTTTTTTTTTTGTAATTAAGAATTTTGAGACAGTTGTAAGAGCATGTTTTCATCTGGCATGGGTGGTCATTTTATTTGACTGCTTGATTAATAATATGATGTTTGTATATTTCAATAATTGCATGTAATATGAATAGTATCATAATAAAATAAGAATTTAATAATATATAGAAAAAGAAGGTTGGTTTCAATGAACTGTGTGTTATGGGGGGTCCTGGGCCACTTTTCACATTTTCATGTGTACTTAACTTTTTGAACCCATTAAGGGTTAAGGATTCCTTAGGAATCGAGTCATCCATCCCTTTCTATCTTCCAAGCCTATCCGGGTGGCGACTCTTATTCTCCATATTTAGGCCCATGTTCTCTAAGGCCTAGAGTCTAACAGTATCAAAATCGTAAGAACCATTCTACTGAGAGTGTGACGAAAATTCCCGCTCACACAAGTATAATAGACTTAGCCCTTATGTTTTAGAAAATGGATTTTATAAAAGAAAAGTGGAGACAACTCTTTTTGTTAAAAAGAAATTGCATAAAATTTTAATTGTGCAAATTTATATTGATGATATTATTTTTGGTGCCACTAATGAAGCCTTGTGCTAAAAGTTTGCTAATGTATGACTAGAAAATATGAAATGAGAATGATGGGAGAGCTCAAATTTTTTTCTTAGTCTACAAATTAAGCAATGCAATGATGACATCTTCATCAACCAATCCAAATACACTAAGGAGCTTCTCAAGAAGCTTGGGATGGATGGTTGCAAGGTTAGCAAAATACCAATGGCACATCTTTGAAAATGGACAATAATGAATATAGTAAGAAAGTTGATGAGAAGAAATATAGAGGTATCATTAGCTCACTTCTTTATCTTACCATATCTAGGCCCAATATAATGTTTAGTGTATGCTTATGCGTTAAATTTCAATCATATCAAAAAGAATCATATTTGAATGTAAAAAAAAGAAATTTAAAATATTTAAGTGGTACATTGCATTTAAGACTTTGGTATTCTAGAAATACATCACTTGACATTTTAGGTTTTTCGGATACCGATTTTGCCAATAACCTATTAGATAGGAAGAGCACAACTGAAGCATGATATTTTCTTAGTGATTGCCTAGTTTATTGGTTTAGCAAGACAAAGTTTCTATTGTTCTATCTACCATGGAACACGAATATTTAGCAGCTTGCTTTTGTTGCACCTAAGTCCTTTGGATGAAGCAATAATTACTAGATTATGGAAAGATATTTGATCATATTTCCATCAAATGTGATAACATTAGTGTCATTAATCTATTTAAGAATATCATCCAATATTTTAGGTCAAATCATATAGACATTAGACATTATTTTTTAAGAGACAATGTTCAAAACCACAATATTGATTTGGAGTTCATTGAAACTCAAAATCAACTTGTGATATTTTTATAAAACAATTAAATGAAGAAAGGCTAAATTTTATTAAGCAAAATCTTGGAATGCTTGATGGGAGTACTGTAACATCTAGAATTGTTAAAAATTAAATAAAATAAATTTAAATTTAAATAAAGATTTGAATGGAAAATGAAAATATTTTAAGTGAAAAATTAGAATGTATATGTGAAATATACATGAAATATACATAAATTATATAAAAGTCAACAAAGGTCAACTCTTTTAAAAGAAAAATCAAAAGGTCAAATGGTATTTATATATACTTTGAAAATTAAAAATTATTTAAATAATTTTAAAATAATTTATTTTTGTATGGAAGATGTAAATTTTGGATTTTATTAAATAATTAATTAATTAAAAATATATTATATTATATTATATATATGGTTATAAAGAAAGTGGAAAGAGAGAGAAATTGGAAAAGCTTCTTCTTCTTCTTCTTCTTCTTCTTCTTCTTCTTCTTCTTCTTCTTCTTCTTCTTATCTAGGCCGAAAGTCCATGGAAGTTCAAGTGAATGTTTTGCTTCTTTCATGCTCTATAAATTGAAGGATTCTAAGGTTTCAAGAGGGATTTTTAATGATTTCTACCATAAATAGTAAATTTTTCAACTTTTTTTTCTTGAAAATCCATGATTTTATGAATATATTGATTTTGTACCTTTGAAGTAATATGTTTTAATTACTTAATTGGGTATAAGTAAAGTTGTTTTAGGTAGTTAATAATGATTTTAAGTTGGATTGAAAAAATGGTTGAATTTAAGTTGAGTTTGGTGAAGACAGAGAATTTAGGGTTATGGGAAAGTTGAATTTGTGAAATCATGTGATTTAATTATATAATTTGATTCTAAATGTGTTGTTTTGATGTATAAACAATGATTTTAAAGTCAAATGATGGATTTGGCTAAGTTTGATGAGACTTTGGAAATGGTAGTGTTGAATTTAGGGTTCTGAAAAGAATATTTTCAAAGATTGATCAATTATTTGATTTTAATATTTAAAGCATGCTATTTAGTGATAAAAGTGATGGAAATAAGCATGGAATGATAATTAGATTGAGTTGAAATGAAAAACTTTCAATGGTGAAGGTTATGTCAATTTAGGATTTTGTACATAAGCATGTATTTAATTAATGTAATTGGTTTAAATATGTTAAAATATGTTTATAATGATATAAATAAACTTAGAACACCAATTTATATGGTTTAACATGATTTTTCAAAGTTAAAGTGAGGTTAGGCTTAACTTTGGGGTTTTGATTTGAATGATATTTAATCATGATTTAAGATTAAAAATGTCTTTAAATGTGATACTAAATGATTATTTATGATCACATTTGGTATAGGCAATGAGAGATAGTAGTTTGCCCAACCCTAATGTCGAAGAGCAACTTGGAAGTGAAGTTTGGTGGAAGATTTGTGGCTTGCATTTGGAAGCTTTAGAGGTAAGTATAAACTTTGGATAAAATGGATGTGTTTGCATTACATTGGGCTTAACACATTTTGATTGAAAAAGGTGTTAAGCTACTTGATGCATTGAACATTCATGAATAATGTGCTATGACATGTGATTTGTCATGTATGCATTAAGTGCATTGTGAAAAGCCATTGTTAATGGCTAAATTAAGTAAAAAGTGAAATATGTGCAATATGTGAAAATGACCCAAAATATTTGGGTAATGTGGTTTGTTGTGTATGCATTAAAGACATTGTGAGAAGCCACTTGTAAAGGCTAGATTGTATAAAATGTGATTTATATGTGAATTATGTGAAAATACTTAAAATATTTGGGTAATGTGAGTTAATGTAAAATGTGATACATTGTAATGATATATTGAGATATGATGAAATGTGATAAATTGAAATGAAATGATATTGGTATGAATAAGAAAAAATAAGAAAAGAGGCAATGTGCCTAGTTAATAATAAGAAATGAGACAATATGCCTAACTTGATTTTAAAAAAATGGGAAAGAAATTGATGATGAAAAATATGAAATAATTGTGTGCCTAGTATGTTCTTCAATTTTCAGAGTTCTGTGTTTGGCGGCATGCCTATGAGGTTATCCTCATTATTTGCCTTTGGGGCTAGCTTTTGAGTAATTATTTAATTTGTCTTACGCTTAGCGTCATTGTGATATGATCTTCCTTTGGGACTAGTTTTTGAGCAATTATTATGATTTGTCTCTAGGGCTAGCTTTTGAACAATTACTTGATTTACCTTCGGGGCTATATACATGGTGTCAACTTAGACCCAAACAGTAACTCTGAAATTTAAATAGCATATAGATCCTTTGGGCTCATGCTTGTATTTGTTGTCATGTGAATTGTAAAATGATTGAAAAATATATTTAAAATGAAATGGTACGTCAAATGGTAACATGATATATATAAGCATTGTGCATTCCTATTACTATCAAAAGTTGAAATTATAAACTGGGTGTTCTAGGGGCCTAACCCAATAGAAAACTAGCCAACAGTTTAAAGTCATCGCTTTGCCGTGAGGTCAATCACTTTTTGACCAAATTTCATCATTTAGACATCTGAAAATGCATGTTTTCTATTTATGGCAATTGAGGGCAGATTTTATTTCCTTATTTAAAAATCTTAGATTGAGGTACTGTTTGAATATTTTGTCCATCTCATTAAATATTATCTTTCTATATTTGTAATTTCTGTTATTTTGGCAATCTGTTGTCTTTTTAAAAACTTTCTTTATTTAGATTTAAGGTTTCTATAACCCTAAGGGCTATATATTGTATTATTTAAGAAAAGCGTAGGATTTTTTCAAAATTCAATAATATTTCTAAAGAGAGACTCTTCTCTCTTTTGTGTCTATTTACTTGGGTATTTTAAAACTAAACAGGTTTATAGTACTGTTTATCCTTTGTTAATTAACTTTCGCCACGTAAGGAAGCAAATTATACTTGAACTTAAACTTTATGCATTTTTATCCCCAATTTAATTGAATTACTAAAGTTAAAAAGGATGAGAATGTTAGTCAAACTCTTGGCCTAATAAACTCTATTTTGATTTTAGGCAATCAAATTGAATGGCACTAATAATCATACTAAGTTTCATTGTGCAATAACTTAAGATTTTATGTGAATTAGGCATTGTTCCAACCAAACCCTTAGGAAGTTCGACCGGACTGAAGCTTAGACTTCAAACCAAACTTACATAGTATAGATCAAGGCCGGTGTCGCTCCCAGATTCTCAACGAACAATTGTGTCCCGCTCGGACAAGAAACTAGTTGGCCAAGACAAAGCTTGGAGAAATTTTGAAATTTGTCCAATCATATTCCCACCCAATTGGTACTCTCATTTCTTCAACAGGACAAAAAAGTCTAACTGAAACATGTTGTGGTGAGATTGAACTATACATGATCAAATTGTCCAAAGAGTTCCAGGGAGTTTTTCGCTCGATGGCACGACTAGTTCTTCAACGTACCATATTCAGGTTGACCGGACCAAATGACATTCCGACCTGATCATTCATACTAGCAAGGGACCTTCAAGTTGCCAAGTGATCGGCCAATTAAAGCACTACATGTGGTAAGAATCAAAAGGAAGAAAATGTCTTTCAAAAAGGCCGACCGGACCAACCACTGTTATGACCGGACCTTTCATATTTGCCAAGTCAAATATGACTGTTATCTCTTTGCCCAATGAAAGATCACCATGTGTACTAGTCGTTGGAGAGTCATTAGACACAGAAGCATAAAGCTTGACCGAACCTGAATTAGTCCTACCGAAACAGTCATTTATCGACCGAAACAGAGGTGGAAAAGCCCTCTAACAAGCATTAAATGCATGATACTTAGATAAGTGAAACTTAAATCTACCAGTCCATGGCTCCAATGACTCTTTTGAGTTATTGAGGCTATAAATACCTCACCAACATGCATTTATGAACATCTTTTGCAATTTATTGTAGCCAAACTCTTGCAATTTTGCTTTACAACTTTCTTTTTATTAATTTTTCATTAATTGCTTTTGAGTGTTGGGTGTGACATTAAATAGTTATAATTGTGAGTTGGTTAAAGAGTGAGCTAATGAAAAACTCATCTTGGGTTGTGAAGTAGTTCAAACCTTTTATAAAAGTTCAATGTGTTCTTGCTAAAACACCAAGTTAAAGTTAAACTTGCAAAAACTCAAAATTAGTGAAATCTCAACAAGTTATTGAGAAAGTGCCAAAAACAATTTAAGATTATAATTTATAACCACTGGTAACTGCCAAAAACAAGTATGAAGACACTGAAAAGTCAGAAGACATACCCAATAAGTTTATCTGGAGAACAAAGACCAAGAGTCTGCAAAATACTAGATGTGAGAACTCACTACAAAAAAAATACGCTATCTGCAACGGACAGTATCCGTCGCAGATCCGTCGCAAATCCATCGCAAATCAAGTCTTGCGACCGATCTGCGACGGATATGATCCGTTAATAAAAAAGGCGTCGCAATTTTCAATTTTGCGACGGGCCGTCGCAGATTGCGACGGATTTGCAACCACTCGGCGGTTGCAAATCTCGCGCTTAAATTTTCGCGGGTAAAGGGCAGATTCCGTCGCAGATTCCGTCACAGATTTCGTCACAGATTTTCATCGCAAATTCGTTACAGATTCCATCGCAGATTCCATCGCAGATTGTCGTCGCAGTATCTGTCGCAGATTCCGTCATAGATTTCAAATATCCGTCGCAGATTCGTAGCAAATCCGTAGTAATTTAATATTGATTTTTATTGGAACTATTTGTATTATCAATTAATTTTATGAGAACTTTATAAATACATTTGGAACATTTAAACACAATCTAAAAAAACACTAATTACATTGATAAAAATAATTCTTTTATTAATCTTCAATAGAATAAAATATTTTACAATTTAACTATACAAGTGTTAAGAACACTACTATAAATAATCTATCTTGAAAATAACAATATAGATCTTCAATTATCATTTTCCATTAAATCATGACTTGCATCATCATTATTAACCTGCAAATAATATTAAAAAGAGTAAATGAAAAGAATAATATGATACACGTTAACAAAGTAATACTAACCGTGGTGTGTAGGCTTTTTCATTCAACTCGTGCATAGATTATTCAATGGGATTATTTAACTCGGTAAACAAATACAAGATTTAAACATGCTTGTATCACATTCACTATGGTTCACACACGAACCAAGTTTTGTTATATGTGTCTGAAATGGACACTTATCCAAGATTTGGTCTAAACTGAAGTGTCCAAGGAAAGTACCCTTGTTTGAGTGTCAAGTATCAAGAGTAGGAACTGCAAAAAAAAAAAAAAAAAGCCAAGAAAGAATTTCAATACCCTATGATTACTGGTTCCAGGATTGCCTCCAGGCTGCAAAACAAAATTCCAGACAAAGCAAATTACGCTAGAGTTAGCTTCTGTATATGTAATTCATAATATAAAGATAACTATCTCAAACATGAATTATTAATACCTCCAATCTCAAACATGAATTATTAATACCTCTATGTTATTAATAATGGAAAAAACAACCGGATTGACTGGCTGTAACGAAAATATTTCAGAAAATATTAGCAAACATAAGATGACCAACTAACTTGTAAAGTTGTAGCATACAAGCAACAGCTTGCATTTCTACGTAAGAATCTGCAATGCAATTACACTACTAATTCCACAAGTGATCCCATTACTCAAAGATTCCTTTAAGGAGAATAAATTCCTCTGGCAACCAGTTACTTCATATAACTCAAAACTAAATTGCGAGAACAATTTCATCCCTATTGGCAGCATTGTATAAAACAATGGAATCACAGTTTATCAATTTGTCCATTTCTGATTTACATTATAGTTAAAAGCACATGCTTAGTAATAGTGTAACTCCAATTACAAATCTACAGATAGAAGTTTACTAAAAAATAATACATACATCATATTAATATAGAAGTACAACCATCATTCATCTCAAGATCAGTTATCAAAGTTAATGCCTGCTTCGCACTCAGAGAATAGGAACATACCAGATTCACTTCAGCAATTCAAATCAGGCATACACGACATATCCAATCGATCTTTATTGAAAGCTAATAAAGATATGATGAATAATCCCTCGACATATTCCAAGCCCAATAAGCAAATTCATAAAATGAATCATTGAATAATTTAACTGCATTATAGAGCATAAGATGTCCTCAACGTCATCTCCAACATCCTTGATAAGATTAGGAAGAAACCAAAAATATCCCACACAATATTACTAAAAAAATAATAATTAATACATGACAATAGAATCTACAATTATATATGGACAATGGCATGTAATACTTATTAAACTTTTCCTTTGGACTTTTATAATTATATGATATAATAAGAAGATCGGTGAGGTTATTAATTTCATTATTTTATTATAAATATATATAAATGATAGTATAATAAATATATAATTGATATTTGTTTTCAGCACCTAACAATTAAAATAAATGTATAATCAAGTACATATTATATATGAAATTACTATTAATCATTAGATAGGCCCAGTCAATACATGTATTGTTATCCAATTTAGAGTTACACAGTACATTATTCTTACAGCCCATGCATATACAAAGTCACACAAGCTAACCACAACCATAGCTCTAATCACATATCGGGTTACACCAAATATCAGTCAGATTCAAATTTTACTTGATAAAAATTAAGAACAAATTTAGTACTATTTTTAAGTAAGCTTAATGCATTTTGTCTTAAAAAAGAAGGCGTAATACACAGTTAACCCTTCAGTTTTTTGAAAAAAAATCTATAAAATGTCTCAACTTTTCTTAACATTTATGGAACTGTATTCTAAAATTTGAGTAAAATGTTTTTTTGAAAACAAGATATCTTTATTTTCAATAATTAAAAATTAAAGAATATGAGTGAATGGAGAAAATTTTGTATTTAACCTTATATAAAAATGTCATATTATAAATAAATATATGCATATCATCACGGAAAAAGCAAGAATCGCAAGAGAGGACACGACAACATTTAGCTGATAAAATCATAGAGGAGATGAAGGAAAGCAAAAACAGAGACTGCAAGTAGTCCATATTTCTAAATTAATTGTGAGATAGAGATAGGTAACTTAAAGAAGCATGCATATGGCGCTTCCATCATTATTTAGAACTCTTAATCTTCACAATTTTATCAAAAAAAATTTCAGCCTTTGCTGGAAGTTTGTTCATTACTTCATTATTGATCGATAGGAACAAACGCATTTTTTATTCACTTCACAGAAAGCAACATAATAGTGACTCAGCACATTTTGTTCATTTATATCTCATCTCTCTGTTTTTGATAAGTAGAGGAGACGCAACACATGAAATCAAACAAACAAACGGATAAATTAAAAAAGGAAATCATCAAACCAAAAACAACAAAAACCCAGCAACCCGTACAACCAAATAATTATAATAAAGTGAAATATATGGCATAATAATGCAGCAACCAAATAATGCAGCAACCAGTAGAGAGCATTGATTGGTGAATTTATAAACCATAATAATTATAATAAAGTGAAATATATGGCATAATTTTTTTTCCAAAGATATAAATCATCCAAAAAAAATTATGATAAAATTCAATAAAAATAAAATAGAATATAAATTAAGGATTTACCAGCAGTCTGGAATAACGATTGCGGTCTGGAACTCAATGAAAGCTTGTTGCGTTGGCTACAGTGAAGCTTGTTGGGTTGGCGATGGTAAGATCCTGGCTTGAAGATGATGGTGGTGACTGTTGAGAGGCTGGGTAGATGAAGATGAGGTGAGAGGATGAGTCGGCGATGGAGATTGTGAGAGCCTGAGAGGCTGGTAGCGGCTGCTGTGCTTTTTGATTTAGGTTAGATTGATTTTAGGAGTTCATGAATATGATAAAAAAAAATAATATAAAATATCAATATGTAAATAAATTAATAATATTAGTTATTGAGAAACAAACTTACTTGTCACGGTTCGCAGAGACTTTATTTCTCGTTTCTTGTATTTTTTCCTTATCATTCAAGAGGGACACAATAGTTTCTGCCTTCTTCCTCACATTAAGCCCTGAATCTTTTCCATTTGGCTCAACATATTCAAAACTTGAAAGTGACTTGGCCAACGAAAATTGAACAGGGGAATGAAATGTTGGACAGAAAATTCACTTTTTCTCTTAATGCCATGGACATGAACATAAACAAAATATAACTTGGTACAAAACAACACTACTCACTGATATCTGGAATGTGTGTTCTATTATATCATCAACAGCGCGCTCAGATCCATGGGCAATCAAATACTCTATAACAGATAAAGCCTGATATCAAAGAGACATTTTGAAAAGAGGGTTTTAGAAAGGCCAACAAGGCAACAAAGCTGGGGAGTATATAAGAAACTAGTGCCTGATGTATCAAAACTTCAGATGTAGATCATCTAAAAGAGTAAAAAAGAATTACCTTGTAGACAAGGCGCCAGTCTTTGCCTGCCTCACCCAATCTCGTCCACAGAACATTCATAACCAATTGACATTCGGTGCTAAAACATATTGCAGCGAAATAAACAAAACCCACAAGAAAACAAAACCATCTTTCTTTCATGAAAACTTGACCATAAGAAGATTAAATACACAACAAAAGGGATGAAAATGCAAGTTAGAGCTTACAATTTCTTAGTAGCCTGTGCAATCTCTGCCAAAGCAGTACCATGAGGACCCCACAGAGCATCATCAGTTGCATCCAACACCTGAATCAATAAATAGCGTAATGCAAAGCAAATCACGTATAAAACAAATAAAATGATAATATCATATATCGAGCATAAAATGAGGCTAATAAAATAAAATTGGCGCCATTCTTTGAACTAGTTCTACCTACATCTCCATGAGATTCATCACTGTCTTCTAATTGAAATTGATCAATTTTAATAGATATTTACCAAAACAAAAAAAAGGAATAAACATAAAAAAAAAACAATTGAGTTACCGTCTGTTCGATCTCGGGAACCTTAAGAACCTTGAGATTAACCTCTCTCTTTCTGAAATCAAAAATCAAATTTTAAAAACAAAAAATGCAAAAAAAATAATATAAAATCGAAAGAATTAAAAAGAGAGGATTAGAAGCTAACAGTTCCCGGACAGTTTGATCAAAAACCTTCATGAAATCCATGACTGGATCTAGGAAATGAAAAATTATAATATGTAGATCTGTAGTATTAGGGATTAATGAGTGTATAAAAGGGAGAAAAAGAGAAGGCCAGAAGGTTGTGTGGTTGCAGGAGAAGTGGCTCCTTTGAGCGGAGACGTCGAAAGCTAAAAAAAAATTGAAATTTCAAATCTTGGTGAGGCTGTTCGTTGCAAGGAAGAGATGTAAGATTCATAGCCTGGTAAAATTACATTTTTATGAAATTACAGTCACATTAATTTTTATGAAATTATTATTTTAGTTCATATTGATAAATTCCTTCAACTTGTTATTCTGTCGCAAATGCGTTGCAGATCAGTCGCAAATTTGCGACGGAAATTATCCGTTGCAGATTTCTGTCGCAAATGCAGAATATTTTTGTAGTGAAATTTGCGACGGCAATAGACGGTAGCAGATTTCCGTTGCAAATTGCTTTTTTTAGTGTTTTCTGCAACCAATCTGCGACGGAAAAAATTTTCGCGAAAAAATATATGCGGGTCTCTCTCCCGCCAGGTATCCGCGCCAACTTTTGCGACGATTATTTGCGACGGAACGATTTTCGTCGCAGATTTACTACGGATTTGCAACCGATTTGCGACCAATTTCTCAAAATTCCTCTAACTTGTCCTTCCGTCGCAAATCCGTCGCAGATCCGTAGCAAATTTGCGACGGAAACAAGTCCGTCGCAGATATCTGTCGCAAATGCCGAATATTTTTGTATTGATTGTTTGAGGACCACGACCATCATAAGCCCTTATAACTGCTCTTAACGCTTGTGTAGCTATTCCATAACCACTGCATATAAATAAAACATATGTTATATAAAAGCTTCTTTAGAAACAGAAAGTCATATGTAAAGTGATCCATCCTAACGATGATATGAGCATTGACTTTCTCCTGAGATGGTCTTTCAGGATCCAAAGAAGCTTGATCCTTAACATAGAAGAGGAAAAAATTGAAGAAAAGGTCAACATAAGAAAACACCCAGTAAAGAGTGTGTTGAACCTTGAGGCTCAAGCCCAATGATTTTTTTTTATAACAAATAAATAATTAGTGGTGCTACTAATTATCTTCTAAGCTAGTGTGTAAGAATGTAAGTTTCTAAACTATAAAAATTTCTCTAACTCAAGTGCTTCATGATTCAAAGTTTCATATGCAAGTTTGAAACTCTATAATGGAGTTTATTATGAAGAACAATCAAATGTAGTTTGTTTTGAACTCAACATAATTAATTTCAAAGACGTTTGTTTTTCAATTGTAGGTTAATTTATTCTTAAGTTCTTATAACTTTAATTACTTAGAATTTACAAAAATTAGCTCATGACCTCAGTTTTAGCTACCCTTATTCATTCTCATTTCAAGTCATTTACCTAAGAGACCATTTCAACTAAAAACCTCTGGAAGATTAATACCTTTGCATTTTTAGGGAGCTACATAGGAAGCACTTTTCCCTGAAAAGCTGAAATTTGAATTTTCTTGAATGAATTTTTTTCCTAATTTTTCAAGTTTCAGCTTGCTGAAAATGACTTTCGGCCATAAGATTCTGCTAACATTCTAAATTTTGCCTCTTTGTAGTCAATAGAAAGTCTAAAAATAGGGAACATAACTATATTTAGTAGTTGAAGGCCATTAGTGCATTAAATGCACCCAAAAGACTATGCATTTGAGCGTGGGCAACATTTATGAGCCCAAAACAACCTTCATTGAGTTCATTATTTGCCCATCTACTTCTCTTTGAAATTAATTTTGAGCCAATTAATTGTGAATCCTTTTGTATGTGAAGATTAATTAGAGTTGTAATTCATTGTTAGAGAATTAATAAATTTGAAAAAGGGCTTCAATAATGTTGTAAGAGTAGTAGTATGATTTGAGTTTATAAAATTGCAATGTTTGAAATTTAATTTGAATTTTCTTGTAATTTGGTCTTCACTCATTAAAGAAGGCTAGATAGAGGAAGAAACTATAAAGCAGACTCCAAGAAGTAGTAAGCTAGGATTGAAGCTAAACCTTGTTGCAAGCCCTTTTCATTTCCTTTCCCTTTTATTGATTGTTTGACGGTGAGAGAATTTCCTTAAAAAATTTTAGTCAATCCAACTCACCTCTCTCTCTCTCTCTCTCTCTCTCTCTCTCTCTCTCTCTCTCTCTCTCTTCCACTAAGGTCAACAACTAATAGAATATAATTGAGAAGAGAACTAGATAAACGTATAGGTTGAAGCAATTAATTTACCAACCAAGGTCATGTTAAATGCAGTTTTTTATGCACAAAGTCCTTGGAAGAATAAGTACAATAGAATCGAAAAGTGAAAGTAACTTTTTGCACTTTTTTAACTTTTCCATGAACAAACCACTTGTAAAGAAGATGGCAATCATGGTAATGGAGGCCATTTACACTCTATGATCCTATCTATTAAAACTTCAACAAGGGCACAGCCACTTTCAGCAACTATGCCTCCACTTTCTATCCTTGCATTGGTGATTGCTCTCAATTGCCCAACAATTGCATGTTGGTCATTTTGCTGATGCACACCATTTGTTCTATTATGTTTTGAAGCAAATGTGTATGTTCAGAGAGATTCGATGCTTGGGATGGGATTGTGTCTTGTGATGAATAGTAGGTTGCGAGGGAAGCTCTATATTGTAGAGACAAGTCGTAAGGTTGGATTATTAGAGTTTGACAACACTAGTGGAAAGACATAAGCAAGGGGAATGAGGAAGGTTGGTGGAGACTAGAGAAGGAGAGGGGGGAAATACATCTTGCAGGAAGCAACCTCCCACTCTTCTCTTCCTCTCTCCCTTTTAGTTTGTCTCCTCTCCCCCAGCCATTTCAGCAGTTAAACATAGCCATCTAAACCAATATCATGTTGTATTGGCTGTCCCGAGACAATTCCTCGGCTGCAGTGAATCTGGTTGAATTGAATCAGTCACCTATTTTTCCAATAAGAATCAAATGATTTATTGCAAATTGACTAATATTCAAGCCCTGTCTACCACCATCAAGGAGTTTAACCTACTGTAGAGGAGAACAAGATGATAAACTAGTACCATCAGGTTGAGTATTCAACTAGTTACTTGAGCAGAATGATAAACTAACACTCCCCTATATCCCCAAGCAAAGCAAGTTCAAGTCAACAGTTGCCTTTAGAACCTAAGCAAGTACCTCGTAAATAAGTAAGGCACTAATGCAAGCACCTTACTAGAGCTTGTTTCTTTTCTTTGTGCTATGCATAAAAATATATTATGGAATCACTTTGGGGAAGAGAGGGAGAGAGACACAAAAGAAAATGAAATCCATAATTCAAAGAATTTACCTCCCCCAATCACCTAAGATGGGTCCTGCACCACAGCTCGAGCTTCTTTGCCATCTTCTGTCAGTCCATAAGCAATAGTCCCTGTACCAGCAATTAAAACACAGCCATGAAGCTGTCCCATGGTTCCACTTGCCAAAGCTGCAACAGCATCATTTTGAACATATAACTTAACATGAGGGGGGAATATGTCCCTGCATAAATCAAGATAAAGCACATTTCACAAATGAATTTATTGAACTTGAAAGAAAATTGCAACAATAAAAATGTAAAAAATAAATATATAAGAAAAAGAACAAGATTTATAATATAAAGGAGACCTCTTCTTTCATCTCTCTTTCTTAATATTTCATATTCAAGGTTCAAATTCTAACTGTATTCTTCTTTGATTAAGCATATTGGGAAAGTGCGGAGCTATCTAAGATAAAACAAGACTAGTAGACCACTGAAGGCTTATTATATTATTCATGCGCATGAGAGTGTGCTGTAAATAAATATGTTAAAAATATTACGGCAGCTGACTATCAGTATTAGAAGGAAACCTAAGCCAATTTAAAATTCTGTGCTCATCAGTTGGATGATTAACACCAGAAACTGCGAGGCAAACAGCTTGAACTGCAGAGCGGTTGAAGCCTGATTTTGAAAGAGCATCTGCCATTACGTGCTTCAGAGTCTCTCTAGCAGCAGTTTCTGAGACAAGTCAAGTACAAATAAAAAGGCATTTCTGCCTCTATAAACTGAGCATAATGTGGCCAATTTTCCAACGGAAATGCAATTGCAATTGAAATTGAAGAAAGAATAGAAGAAACGACTGACCTCCAACACTGTTGTGATTGGAACAACCGGCAACGGCAGGGGCAAGAAAACAGAAAGGGTCAGGAAGAGGGTTGGTGAAAGGTAGACTTAGCATGCATATACAGACGGTCGATGTAGTTCCGCCGTCCAATCCTAATATCAACTGTCTGTTACCCGCCATCGCAATTTCATGCTCGAAATCCCAGATTTCTCCATTTCTGATTCTCTTCATCACTCTCTCGCCAATCAAATCGAAAAAACAAAAAGAGGAGAGAGAGAGAGAGAGGACAGTGACCATTTGACTGAGAGACACGCAACTGCCAAAACCAAAACCGCGAGGTTTTTAATGTTAACAATCAGAATGAAATTTGAGATATTTTTTTAATCAATTTTTAAATATTATTATGGGTTTTGGATTCGGACGGCAAAATCAAGCCAAATGCTACCGGCGCAGTTGGACTTCCCACTTGCTATTTGATCCGAAATTTTCCCTTTAGAATTTTATTATTCACGGAAATAGCCAACTATTGCTCTATTCATTTTTTACCATATATTTACTTAAACTGATTAAACAAATAATCATGACCACTATCAGTTCGAAATACTTTCACTTCCTTATCTAATTAATTTTTCAACTAGGTTTAAACAAATCTTAAAGCAACTTAAAGATTTTATATTAATGTGTTATCAAAGAGACATAACCATATCGAATATAGTCATCAATAAAGATGATGAAATAACAAGCATTATGTCTTACGCTCGCATTCATTCGATCACAAATGTCTGAATGAATACATTGCAACAGAACATGGGCTTTTGTGCCCTTTTCGAAAGATTTTTTCTATTATTTTTCCACTATACGCAATTCACAAGTAGATGATTTCACTTAGTCAAAATTTGATAGGAGACCAGTTTTTACTAATTGATCCAATATTTATTGACCTTTAACAGACCAAGTCTAGCACATTCATATCATTCTTATAATTTTATAAAGTCATAAATAAGGAAAAAATTGATATTGAAAACTATAGTGCTTACATTATCCATAATAAGAAATTTTTTTTAGAAATATATCTAGAGCCATATAGTAAAAAATTTACCTTAAATACAAATGTGCTTGATTATCATGGAAAACCTCAGAAAAATAAGTCCAAGTCAAATTAAACATAAAAGTTAAATTCTCCCATATTTGTGGAACAAAAAGAATGTAATGCAGCAATAAGGTTTGGCTGTCAAACTTATTTGCAGTTGGCACTTCTTTCAACATATGTCTTATTCCTTATAAAGATCCATCGTACCCTAATTGGGTTTACTCATAGAATTGTATGAAGGCTTTAGAATTCTTCATTATATGGTTGGTTGCTTCCAATTTTCAATCCACATAGGATATGCTTTAGTTAATGAAACTGAATTAGAAATAAGAATTCACTCACATATGAGTTGTCTCGTTATACCTTGTTAGGTATGGTATAACCCTTCATATAATAGTCTTTGTTCCCACAATTAAAAACACCTTTACTACGTTCCTCTTTTAAGGTGCTATCCCTTGAGTTGGTTATCTTAAATTTTTATTTTCTTAAGCCTAATTTTCTTTATCCTAGCCTTTGACTTGCTATATTCACATTTTCTGTCCAAAGCTCCTTTTGAGTTAGACTTGTCCATATACGCTGGATCATATGGTTATATTGAGCTAATTGATTAGCCTGCAGTTCCAGAAGATGACAAGTATATGCAAAAATCTTTACTAATAGAGTGTCTTAGGTACACTCTCATATACTCTTAACTTTTAGGTATGGAATGAATAATCGCTTGGATCTTTTGCTCTTAGGTCAAAATATGACCATCATTATATAACTCACTAAACTTATTTGACATCTCTGCTAGATGTCACTTTATTGAGTGTTCTCGACGCTTCTTGTGAGCATCAACCTCCGTAGGGAGTGATGGAAGTTTTGTCAAATGAAATTTCACTAAATTTCTTAAAGAAAATATTTACATGCCTTTGGCATGTCTATAGTTACAAGAATCCTTTATAATGTCATCATTAGTTGCACTAAGTAACATGATATGAGCTTAAGAGTTCTATACTTCAAACGATATGGGTCTTATGGTCCCACCTATACTAGATCAAACTACCCTTGACCAGGCTATCCATGACAATATTTAAGGTTTTAAAAAAGTTTCAGCATTTTTCAGTACATAGTTGTACCATGTAATATAGCACTTTGTTAAATTTAATAATGAAATTCAAAAACAACATAAGCAATATTAAGTAAATACATAATTTTGATAAGATAATATATAAACATAATATTAATACGCTAGTTTATATGCCAATATTTTTTACAACCAATTATACGATGATAATAATATACATATAATTTTGAGTTAAAAGATCACTACATTTCTAATCATCGTCTTGAGCATATGTAAAATTAAGACCAATATAAAATATATATGCAAAAATATTCAAGTTGTAATACCCTTATACCTTATATACGTACAATACATATTTTCAGCATATGTAAAATATGCATATACGGTATAAAAATGTCACAGACCGATTTAATAAAAATTTTCACATTTCTGTTTTAAGATTTCAAATACTAATATGTATAATAAATGTATATAAATATTCTTTGCTTGTTATAGGAATCTAAAATAAATATTTTATATGAAAATCTCTGGAAAAAATTCGCCAGAGTTTTGTTTGTAATTTGGACGTTCCCAAAATTCAGCAAAATACAACCTGCATAAAGCAAACACTTCCAATAAAAATAAATTCACCATTTCACCAATACTTCTCAATTTCTCCATATTTTCTCAAAATACTTATATATAGATATATAAATTACCAACACATATAAAATTCCATTTGAACAAATTATTCAAACATTCTTCACAATTTACATTATATACTTCAATAAAAATATATCATAACATATATTATATCAAAATACATTGTAATATCAAATATCTACATGCTAACAACTGGCTCTGATCTTGATGTACCCAAAAAAATAACTCTTCAAGCTCAATAAATACAAACCTAGACCCGACCAGGTCTAGTAGAACTCTCCGGCTCTACCAAATCATCCATGACACCTGCGCGATGAATTATAATCGCGCTAAGCCGAAGCCTAGTAGTACAAACTTTGATAATAACAATAAAACTCAATGCAATGCCAATGCACAATATATATAGATGTCACATCATTCTACTTTCTTATATTTTTCAAAAATTTCATAATCACAACTCATAACATTATATTGCTCAATTGTATCACAATTCATAATTCACATTAAAACAAAGATAAGCATGGGCCCAAAAGGATCTAATATACTATTTAAAATTCAGAGTTACTGCTTTGGTCCATAATGACACCATGTGTCTAGTCCCGTAGGCAATATATCCAAGGATAATGTAACAGCCCCAGTCTCTTAGACCTCAACCCGGCTAGACCCTTAGGCCCTAGTATCTTGGTCCTCAACCCAGCTAGACCCTTAGGCCCTAGTATCTTGGTCCTCAACCCAGCTAGACTGCACAATTTTTGGGGTGAAAAGTTTTTGAGGCTTACGACCCAGTCTTTTCACCCCAAAAACATCATATTTATCAGCTGGCCTGACTAAAAATCCAGTCTTTTCACCATTCCAGCGTTTAGCCCGTAGGCAATCATAGGCATGCCACCAAACCCAGAACTCTAAAAATTGAATAACATACTAGGCACACAATTTATTCATATTTCTTATTATCAAATTCTTTCATAATTCCTTTATCAAAACTTTTCTCATTTTCTCATGATCAAACTAGGCACATTGCCTTATTATATCATCTTTTTCTCATTTTTTTTATTTATTCATTTTCTCATTATTAATCTCTTTCTCATTGTCTCATATTCAATCTAGGCACATTGCCTTATTTTCACATTTTTTTTTCTCATTTTTCACATCTTTCTCATTTTTCTCATTTTTCTCACTTTTCTCATTTTTATAATATCAATTCATTTCATTATTCCACATATCTCATTTTTTCATTCATAACATATTACCCAATTACTTTGGGTATTTTCACATAATATACATATTTCACATTCTACACAATTTAGCCATTATCAATGGCTTTTCACAATGCATTTAACACATATATGACATTACAAATGTCATAGCACATTATTCATACTCAATCAATGAACCAAGTATATTAACACATTTTTCAACCAAAATGTGTTAAGCCCAAATGTCATGCAAATAGAAACAATATATTCAAAATTTATACATACCTCCACTAGCAAGCCAAAGCAAGCTTAACACAACCTCCAATCTTATCCTTACAACTTGCCCTTCACCACTTGGATGAAGCAAATCAACCTCCTCCAATGCATATACCAAATGTGATCATACATAATCATTTAATATCACATTCTAAGGTATTCCCAACATCAAACCATAATTAAACATCACTCTAAACCAAATTTTAAAATTAAGCTTCACCTCACTTTAACTTTGAAAAATCATATCAAGCCATTTAAATTAGTGTTTTAAGTTTATTAATATCATTAGAAACATGTTTTAGAATGTTTAAACCAATTATATTAATTAACCACATGCTTATGCTCAAAATCCTAAAATGGCATAACCTTCACCATTGAAGGATCTCCATTCCAACTCAATCTAATTATCATTTCAATCTTATTTCCACTACTTATATCATTAAATAACATGATTTAAGCATTAAAATCAAACAATTAATCATTCTTTGAAAATTCACTTTTCCAAAACCCTAAATCAATACTACCATCTTCAAACTCTATCCAAACTTAACTAAATCCATCATTTGATTTTAAAATCCTTGTTTATCCATCAAAACAACACATTTGGAACCAATTTACACAATTAAAACTCATGATTTCAAAAACTCAAATGTTCCATAACCCTAAATTCTCTCTCTTCACCAAACTCAACTTAAATTCAACCATTTCTTAAATCTAACCTTAAAATCATTGTTAATCACTTAAAATAACTTCATCTATATCCAAATAGATAAGTAAATCTTAGAACTTCAAAAACCCAAAACACACATATTCAAACTTTCATGGAAATCCAAAGAAAAAGTGAGTAAACTTACTAATTAAAGAGGAAAACCTTAAAAATCTACTTGAAACTTTGTAAATATTTTAATTAAATGAGTTTGGAAGAAGCAAATCCCTCTCTTGAAGCCATGAAAGTCGTCCTTGAAGGAAAGAAGAAGAAGAAGATGAAAAAAAAGTGATTTTCTCTTTCCTCCCACTCACATTTTCAACCTTATATATATTATTATTTTAATATATTTTTAATTAATTAATTAATTAATTAAAACCCCAAAATATTATCTTTCATCAAAAATTATTTATTTTTGAATTATTATATTAATTTTAAATTTCTAAGATTTAATTACCAAAATATCCTTTTACTTTGACTTTTCTTTTAAAAAGTGTTGACTTTTATATGTTGTATATAAATCACATATATATTCGACTTTTTCATTTAAAATCCCTTCATTTTTTATTTAAAACCATTAATTTAATTTATCCATTTAAAATATAGTTTATTTTATTAAATTTCCAAAAATTAGAACTTTTAAAAAAATTTAGGATATTACACATATGCATAAGTAATGTGTATCTTATATACACATCAAATGTACCTTATATGTGTATTAAATATATTAAATATGCAATATATTAATTTAACATATACAATTAATATATAATATGTATATGTTATATATACTCTAGATATATATATTGAGTATATATAAAATTTTATATCTCCAAAATCACGGATGTGACAATTTTCTTCCTCTTAAATAATTTCGTCCTCGAAATTATCCAGTACAGTAATAAATCATCCAAATCATTATTTCATCAAATTACATAAATTCTATTCTCCCCCTTAGGTTCATTCTCAATTATCTTTTTACCATTCAGTAACACATCATTATACTGTATATTTACTCAAACAGTCACAACAAATTATCATATCATCAATCGAGTTGTCATTAGACAAAAATTAGTTCATCTCTTTAATATATATACCTATACACCTATTGTACTCAAGATAATTGATCATTTCATTATCTTAAAAATATACACTCGTCACCTTAAATTCAAATGTTAATAACTTTTATCTTAACACAATAATTTTACACATCTTCACTTTGATCCTACTCTTTATACAATTACCACATATTAATTTAATATCACCGTTATACAACAGCAAAATCTTATTTCCTCATTAAGATTCATTCCAATTATACTATAACTAACACTTTTCTCTTATAATTATTTGAAACTAATATAACTTAGCTCCTTTCATATGCATATACATATCAAAATGCTGTATTAAGCACATTATCATATAGCTTGCATATTCTTAATACAACTACACACATTGAATTTCAATAAATACTTGTAAACTTATTACATTTCAGATCAATTGATCTAACTATCACAATATGACCATCATAGCCTTATTCCATTCTGACCAACCTTTAATCTATTTTAAATTCATCAATCTGTTTTCAATTCATGACCTAATTCTATTAGGTCAAATTTATTTTCAAATTTTAATTCTCTTCGAATTCATCATTACAGATAATATTCATTTCCCCTAGTTTCGTTTACTTTACACTTCATTTTCATCAACTTATTTATTTTATATCACTTTCAAACACATTCATTATAACTCTTACTCACATTTCATAATTCCTTTCATTTACCATTTTCTCACATTTCTTATAGTTACCCTATTTACAAAAATTACTTTTCTTACACATCATTTAAAGCTTATCATATTTTCACAATTCTCTTTTGTTCCACACTTTCTATAATTATAAACAAATTTCTAATATAAAATTATAAGATACAACTATGCAAACCATAAATCTTGACCATATTTCTTGTAGCATAACTATCAATCTCACCGAATCTATCCAACGGTCATGTCATCTCAAACCCATGCCCGTGGATAACAAAACTAATCGGTCAATATACTAAACAAATCATACGACCATGGCATAATAATGGTCATGTCTGTGGCTTATAAATAAATACTGCTCCTCTATTATTCTTCTTCAAATATTTTCAATCACAACATTAAGTTCGTATCACAAAAATCACATATTCATTTTTTTTTTAATCTTTTGCTACACAAAGAGTTAACACATTTCTGTTCTGTTTCAAAGGAATTTACTTTTGATCACTTCTGTTTCAAAACAATTTACTCTTAATCACTTGATTATTATTAGCCTAACTCAAGTTTCAACAATATTATCATTAACATCTCTTACATATACACATTCGTTCATATGCTAATTTTACACAATTTTCATTTATTACTCCATTTCTAATATATCTCTTATAAAAATTTTCATTCATATATATATATATATTTCCATTCCATACTTTCTTCATTATACTTTCCTTTTCCTTACAATCTCTTATTTATATGCATATACTTTAGGCCCAAAACACTATATAATCATCAAGTTCAGTCGTTACAATAACAATTTCACCGTCCAGCGTTGCTTGGGTCCATTTTCAATCTCAATTCATCACATGACCTAACTCTACGTAGGTCAAGAGCTAATCTCTCTTAGGTCTATTAATACATGCAATATCATTCTCAATATCACCAGACACGTATTTGTATAAGGTAGTAAACACTCGATAATATTTTTTTTAATCATCCGCATACACCTTCGTAAGTCATAATCACAATGTGACTTACTTTCCACATTTTCTTATATATCATACTTGTGTTCATATTGAAAAAAAATCTCATCACACAAATCATACAATTATACTCAATTCCTCTTTTATATACAACCTATACAAAGTTAACATTTATCACCTTTCAGAGAACATTATCATTTCTCATTCTTTTGACATTATGTAGGTTATTCATCAATTCAACATATATATACACTCTGACCACAACATAATTAACATCTTTCTTATTTAATCGTCCATCTCTTAAATAAGTTTCTTATTATATATATATTAACACTTCTCATAAATTTTAGTCATATTTCCAATGTGACATCTCTCTCACATTTTTTTATGCATTTATCATATCCTTCATATCCCTTTTCATCATTTCCAATGCAATTAACTAAAGTAACTCATTTTTACTTACTTAATCATTTCCCTTTTATTTCATAACAAAATTTTATATTATCAACCACATTAGATGTTACATGATATTTTCATAAATAATATTACTCATTCAAAATTACTCCCACGCTTATTAAACATTAAACTATCAATATCTAAACAATCTTCATCAAAATTCTCTTACAACTCTAAATTTTCAACTTACTACTTTACTTAAACTTCATTCTATTAATCTCATTTTCAAGAGCTAACTTTATAAACTTTATTGTTATATTAATATAACATCAAAACACATCACTTTCACAATTATGGATACCCATTTTAAAAATTCAAATTTCATATATTACAACCAACAATATGAACCTCACCAAATCTCATCCATGTCAAATTTCCAATCTTAAAATCATAACATTTACATTTAAACAACACTAATTCATTTCATTACACTAATTAACATCATTCATTTAGATACTTTAATTTTACACACTCAACCCTAAATCATGCATCATTATTCCATAATAAATAATTCTCTATCATATATGATTTCACTTTTTGATTTTAATTATGAACTCTTTGTTGCAAATTATTAAAAACTCCATATTCCTTCTATACTTATACCCATATGTATATAAAGTTTTATAATTTTCTTCATTCATTTGTCTCATGAAATTAATTTATTACTCATGTATACAAAATTGTTTGACTTCCTCAGTTTCATGTCACTCTTACTTTCAATTTTTATATTCCTCACCAATTCTTTATAAAAGCTTGTAAACTTTTATCCATGTGCATTTGACACATATATTGACTTATATTTAAATTTTTAGATTTTTTTCCAAGCTGATTTAATATATTTAAAAATTAAATCTTCCAAAATCAGAGAATCTGTCTCTTTAACAATTTCTCTGGCAGCACCTGGTTGTCCATTTTTTTCAGGTATCAAACCTTAATAAAAATTCATGAAATTTTAACCATATGTTATAGGAATAAATATGATGTTATGTGTAAAGTTTTAGATTTTTCTGGGTTGGTTTACCATAATTTCTAAATTTATTTTTTTCCCAATTTCAACAGATTCTGAGTTGCTGGAATTACTCCAACAATCTGTGTTCTTCTATTTTTCTTAATTAGAGATCCATCTTTAAAATTTATAAAATTTTATACATTGGATTCTAACATATAGAAAAACTTTCTATTAAATGTTCAAACTCATCCAACATTTCTAGATTTGTCCAAAAATTCAGACAATATCACTTTACAGTACACCTATAAAATTTTCTATAACTATCATGCTCATTTCTTAAACTTTTTATTTTTATATCTTAAATCCTAGATTTTTTTTTTTATAATTTCACTTATTCATCAATTGAATCAGCTATGAATTTTAAATTTTAAATAAAAGTTCTAAAAATTCTTAATCCATAATCTCTAGAATGACACTTCCACTTCGCCACTCTAATCTATGCAACCCAGACGCCACCTCAACTCATATCCATTATATCAAATGGACATTGCCACATAAGGAATCAGATAAATTGCCAGTGCCAATCATGCATCACAATTGAAAATCATTTTTTTAATTCTAATTTTCTCTCTCTATCATCCCACCTAGGTCGAGAACTTCAAACCTAGCCTCTGATACCAAAATAAATGTAACACCCTTATACTATATACACGTACAATACATATTTTCAGCATATGTAAAATCGGCATATACAATATAAAAATGTCACAGACCGATTTAATAAAAATTTTCACATTTCTATTTTAAGATTTCAAATACTAATACATAAAATAAATAGCATATAAATATTCTTTGCTTGTAATAGGAATCCAAAATAAATATTTTATATGAAAATCTTTGGAAAAAATTTGCCAGAGTTTTGTTTGTAATTTGGACGATCCCAAAATTCAGCGAAACACAACCTGCATAAAGAAAACACTCCCAATAAAAATCAATTCACCATTTCACCAATATTTCTCAATTTCTCCATATTTTCTCAAAATACTTATATATAGATATATAAATTAACAACACATATAAAATTCCATTTGAACAAATTATTCAAACACTTTTTACAATTTACATTATATACTTCCAAAAAATATATATCATAACATATATTATATCAAAATACATTGTAATATCAAATATCTACATGCTGACAACTGGCTCTGATCTTGATGTATCCAAAGAATAACTCTTCAAACTCAATAAATACAAACCTAGACCCGACCAGGTCTAGTAGAACTCTCCGGCTCTACCAAATCATCCATGACACCTGCGCGACGAATTATAATCGCGCTAAGCCAAAGCCTAGTAGTACAAACTTTGATAATAACAATAAAACTCAATGCAATGCCAATGCACAATGCATATAGATGTCATATCATTCTACTTTCTTATATTTTTCAAATATTTCATAATCACAACTCATAACATTATATTACTCAATTGTATCACAATTCATAATTCATGTTAAAACAAAGACAAGCATGGGCCCAAAAGGATCTAATATGCTATTCAAATTTCAGAAATACTGCTTTGGTCCATAATGACACCATGTGTCTAGCCCCTTAGGCAATATATCTATGGATAATGTAATGGCCCCAGTCTCTTGGACCTCAACCCGGCTAGACCCTTAGGCCCCAGTATCATGGTCCTCAACTCGGCTAGACTGCTACAGTTTTTGAGGCTTACGACCCAGTCTTTTCACCCCAAAACATCATATTTATCAGCTGGCCTGGCTTACGACCCAGTCTTTTCACCATTGCAGCATTTAGCTCGTATGCAATCATAGGCATTTCGCCAAACTCAGAACTCTGAAAATTGAATAACATACTAGGCACACAATTTATTCATATTTTTCATTATTAAATTCTTTCATAATTCCTTTATCAAAACTTTTCTCATTTTCTCATGATCAAACTAGGCACATTGCCTTATTATATCATCTTTCTCTTATTTTTTCATTTATTCATTTTCTCATTATTAATCTCTTTCTCATTGTCTCATATTCAATCTAGGCACATTGCCTTATTTTCACATTTTTTTTCTCATTTTTCTCATTTTTCACATCTTTTTCAATTTTCTCACTTTTCTCATTTTTCTCATTTTTATCAATATCAATTCATTTCATTATTCTACATATCTTATTTTTGCATTCACAACACATTATCCAATTACTTTGGGTATTTTCACATAATATACATATTTCACATTCTACACAATTTAGCCATTATCAATGGCTTTTCATAATGCATTTAACACATATATGACATTACAAATGTTATAGCACATTATTCATACTCAATCAATGAACCAAGTATCTTAACACATTTTTCAACAAAATGTGTTAAGCCCAAATGTCATGCAATTATAAATAATATATTCAAACTTTGTACATACCTCCACTAGCAAGCCAAAGCAAGCTTAACACAACCTCCAATCCTATCCTTCCAACTTGCCCTTTCCCACTTGGATGAAGCAAATCAATCTCCCTCAATGCCTATACCAAATATGATCATTCATAATCATTTAATATCATATTCTAAGGCATTCTCAATATCAAACCATAATTAAACATCACTCTAAACCAAATCCCAAAATTAAGCTTCACCTCACTTTAACTTTGAAAAACCATATCAAGCCATTTAAATTAGTGTTTTAAGTTTATTAATATCATTAGAAACATGTTTTAGCATGTTTAAACCAATTATATTAATTAACCACATGCTTATGCTCAAAATCCTAAAATGGCATAACCTTCACCATTGAAGGATCTCCATTCCAACTCAATCCAATTATCATTTCAATCTTATTTCCACCACTTATATCATTAAATAACATGATTTAAGCATTAAAATCAAACAATTAATCATTCTTTGAAAATTCACTTTTCCAACACCCTAAATCAATACTGCCATCTTCAAACTCTATCCAAACTTAACTAAATTCATCATTTGATTTTAAAATCTTTGTTTATGCATCAAAACAATACATTTGGAACCAATTTATATAATTAAAACTCATGATTTCAAAAACTCAAATGTTCCATAACCCTAAATTCTCTCTTTTCACCAAACTCAACTTAAATTCAACCATTTCTTAAATCTAACCTTAAAATCATTGTTAATCACTTAAAATAACTTCATCCATATCCAAATAGATAATTAAATCTTAGAACTTCAAAAACCCAAAACACACATATTCAAACTTTCATGGAAATCCAAAGAAAAAGTGAGTAAACTTACTAATTAAAGAGGAAAATCTTAAAAATCCACTTGAAACTTTGTAAATATATCAATTAAATGAGTTTGAAAGAAGCAAATCCCTCTCTTGAAGCCATGAAAGTCATCCTTGAAGGAAAGAAGAAGAAGAAGATGAAAAAAATTAATTTTCTCTTTCCTTCCACTCACATTTTCAACCTTATATATATTATTATTATTTTAATATATTTTATTTAATTAATAAATTAATTAAAACCCCAAAATATTATCTTCCATCCAAAATTATTTATTTTTGAATTATTTTATTAATTTTAAATTTTTAAGATTTAATTACCAAAATATCCTTTTACTTTGACTTTTCTTTTAAAAAGTATTAACTTTTATATGTTGTATATATTTTACATATATATCACATATATATTCGACTTTTTCATTTAAAATCCCTTCATTTTTTTATTTAAAACCATTAATTTAATTTATCCATTTAAATTATAATTTATTGTATTAAATTTTCAAAAATTAGAACTTTTCAAAAAATTTAGGATATTACACATATGCATAAGTAATGTGTATCTTATATATATATCAAATGTATCTTATATGTGTATTAAATATATTAAATATGTAATTTATTAATCTAACATATACAGTTAATATACCATATGTATATGTTATATATACTCTAGATATATATATTGAGTATATATAAAATTTTATATCTCTAAAATCACGGATGTGACACAAGTAGAATTATTCAAACCAAGTGTTACAACTATATTTTGAATAGTTTAACATTTTGATAATGTCATGTATTATATTAATTATACAAAATAATTAATGATATATTAATGTCATGCATTATATCAATTATACAAAATAATTAATAAAAAAAATATATATTCCCTTAATTAAGATAAAGTAATATTTTACAAACTATATACTTATAATAATTATGACAAAAAAATATCCACTAATTATTTTTGGTATTATGAGCCCAAAATAAACTAAGGATAAATCCATAAATCAATTTTATACATGTTCCATGTATTCATATCTTGTAGAAAATGACTTATCAAACTTTGCAATTAAATTTTATGGCATCTCATTGTTCTCCAAAAATAGTCTTATTAACTATTAATATTCTTTCACTGTTTAGTGTGGTTAGTTTTTTTTTTTGAAAGTCTAAGTCTAATTAAATCTCTAACACATGTTGTTTTGAGAAATTATTTAATGACCATCTAAATGCTTAAAACTAATATTCTATTTAGTAAAGAATAACTTCATAAAACTCAAGATGCATAATCGAGTTTTCGAAGTTAAATATGGACACCATTCAATAATTGACTGATAATTAATGTGGACATACAAGATATGTCATACACCCAAAAATATATCATAAATATATTCTCTTGGACGCATCTCAATTTTTGGTAACTAATTTTTAAAGACCTTTATTTTCGCATTTAAAACTTATTTTTACGCTCAGTTATTTAAGCCATCGAGAGGAGTTTGAAATCTCTTAACCATTTTTTATAATTCATTATAGAAAAATATTAAGAGAAATATTTATAATAATATTATACACATATTATATAGTAACATACATTAATAATGTATTTTTAGCCTCAATTAAGCAACTAAAAAAATATTTACGTGGCATAAAAATAATTTAAATTATGATAAAAGCTCTTAAAATAATTTTTTAGAAAATAAATTTAATTTTCTAAAACTTTTCAAAATATTTCAGGCCAAGAAAATATTTTTTCAATTAAAATTGAATATTCTATATTAAAAATAATATTTTTAATTAAATATTTTTTAGTAGCCCAAAAAATTATTTAAAATTTACCATTAAGTTTAAAAAATTATTTTGAGTCAAACTGAGCAAAAGCAACAAAAAAAAAAAAAAAAAAAGAGTTCAAAAATAAATTCTATACAAAAATTGAATGTAGCCAAACAAGTGGTAGGACTGGCTTGTTTGGAGGAGCCAGTTGGCTTCGTGTGAAATGACTGCAACATGCTGTAGCACAAAATGTCATGGGCTGGCACAACCCAAAGACACAAGTCACATGCCTCGGCCGAAAAGCGCAGCCTCACGCGCTGCCTTCAGGTCATTTTGGCCGGCTAGTCTTTTTTCGCTGAGGGGTTTTAAGGATCTCTGGTATGGTTAGATGGTTATTTAAAATTAATTGATACTCTATGATAGAAGGTGGTATACACAGTAGCCTTTAAGGAGAGTGAAGAATATTTAAAACTTTTCTAGAAAATCTTAAAATTTCATATTCAATAGACTAACTTTAAGAGGCCATAATTCTCTCAATTTAACTCCGAATTTTGCAAATAATATATCAAATCGAAGTTCTATATGTCTATTTTCATTTGAAATCATAAGATCACATATATGGAAGCAATAAACTAGTATTTTGTATGCCTAAATATGCCCATGCAAGTTGATTATCAAAGTCCATAAATAATTCACAAAAAAATATTTTTAAATAACTATCAACCTAATTATTTAAAAAATCTGGAGCACAAACAATTAAGGCTCTGATACCAATATTGAAAATTAAATCCATATATGTTAAGGTTCGGATCTTACCTCTGACGATGCTCGCAGAAAATTAACCTTATGCTTATACTAAAACTTTTTAGTGCTTAGAAATACTTATGTATTTATAGTGATAACATCCTTCTCCTAGAAAGATTTTTGTTTGATTTTAGAGATAAAATCAAACTCTCTTAGATTATTCTAATTATTCAAGGATATTTATCCTCTCTAAATAACTTAATATTGTCTTAATAATATTAATTATAATAAGTACTATAATTAAATAATATTTATAATTATATTGGTCAATGGGTTTTTTCACTCTTCATAGGCAGACTTGACCTAAAATCAACAAAAATGTTATATTGTATATGCATTATTTTACTCGGTAAGTTTCAGATTTGTATGAAAATTCCAAGCTTAATCCGATTGACCACTACGAAGTGAGTTTTTTTTAATATCCATCGATTGAGACCTTGAGGAGACCTGACCAAATTCAATATTATATTCTAGGAATGTGTAGGTTTGATCGGGTCTCAATTTTTTGCAGAGTCTTATGTTCAACAACAAAGGGGGAAGCATTTTTGAAGGATTTGTGTAGTTTAGGAAAGAGCTATGGAGATTTTTGAGTGGTTTAAAAGAAAGTCCAGTGACAATTATATTTAATTTTATATAAGGATCTCAACAATATGAACATATTAATGGTTCTTGAAATTTAAAATAATGTGTCTAAAGAATTATGAAAATAATTTTCATTAAAAGATAATCAATTAGATAGTAGGATAAAAAAATTTATTACATTATGACTGTTGTTCACAAATCTAATTATATAAACTCTTCAGAAGTTGCAAATTGGTAATGGTTTTATTTTTTGATGATGTAGATTTGAAAGTTTTCATAATAGAATTTGTATTGCTTGGAGCTTTTTTTTGTCTCTCACTTTCATTTTCACGTGTGTGTCGTGTGTATTGGAATATGTCTGATTTTTGGCCATTTAGCTAATGTGTTATAAATCCCAGCATTCACGGAGTAATGGAGATGATGTCAGCTTGCTTATTGAGCTCATATGGAAATCATAAATTCGCAATAGTCGAAAAATTCCAAAATGCTGGATGTGAATGTCAGTTTGACTTATGTTACGAAAAAATGTTAGTTTGGCAACGGGACATGTGTAAACTTTCTCTTGAGAGAGCAGGGACGAGGAAGTCGAAACTCCTTCAATTGTTATCTCTCTCTCTCTCTTATTTATTAGATTGTAATGTTTTAAAGATTATTGCTTTTGTATTGTTTATAATCAAAATTTATATTAATTAAAAAATAAAAATTAATTAAAAATCATATAACCGAAAACTGAAATATAGCCAAATTAAATCATATTTTTTAATTATTAATAATTCTCGCAGCATTGCACAGGTAATTTGCTAGTAAATGACTAAAATTCAAATCATTTAAAATAAATAATTTTACTTCAATTTAAAAAAAATTAATTATAATTATACCTATTTCATAAAGTTAAAAAATACATCTATTTATTTTTACTCATTTATTATTTATGTCATGACCCAATTTTAAAGTGTAAGATACAAAAATATAAGGGTGCATTTAGAATAATTTTTATTTTTATGTTTTAGCTTTTAGTTAGGAAAAAAATATGTTTGATGATATAGTTGAGTTTTAAATTTTTTGCTTAAATAAAAATTATTTTCACGTTAAATTAAGAATATATAAAATATGATTTTGAGAATTTTAATTTTGAAAATATATTTTATATTAATAAAACTCTTTTTTAATATAAAATATTTATATCAATAAAACTCTTTTCTTTACTGTGAAAATCAATTTTTGACATTTATTTTTAAAATTTTAATTTTTAGTATTAAAATTTTGATAAACATGATATAATTTTTAAAAATATAAAATATATTATTAAAAAATATAAAAAAACTAAAATAGTTTCTGGTTTAAAAAAATAAAAAATCTAAATCCTAAATGAACAAACCTAATATTTTGAGTGTTTATAATTAATCTAATGAGTCTAATCAAATAAAATATTGATAGTGTAACAATTAGAAAATGTACTAATAAAAGGCTTTAAACATACATGTCAACACTATAGAAATACAATTTTATCGATGAAAAAATATAAATTCTATTGAAAAATAAAGTTACTGACAAATTAATAAAGTTACTGACAAATTACCAGTAAAATCAATAAATAATACTCTCGTCGATGAATAACTTACCTAAAGATTTCAAAATAGTCACTAATTATTGATCGAAATTCATTAGTTGGTAATTACCGTTATTTGCCAATAGCATTTTAAGCCAATATATTTTTTTGAATAATTTTATTTATTTTTTTGTAAAAGTAATTGATAATTCGTCAATAAAAACTGATATAAATTTTCTATCGATAATTATTTATTGAAAAATCTGTAAGTAAATTTTAAAAAAATCAAATTTAAAGACAAAACAATATTTGTCAGTTATATGTCGATGAATCAAGTAATTGTTTTTTTTAAATCTATTTACAATTTAGAAAAAAATACTATAAAAAGATATTTAAAATGAGAAGAAAAATAAAAATTTATATGTAACAAATTGAATTGTCAGTACATTAAATAAATAAATAAATAAATAATAGAAAAATGTAAACAACTAAGAAGTGGAGGGAGGTGGAGGATTGAAATCTCTGGAGGGAAGTAGTGCATCAAAAACTATTGCAGCTATTATTGGACCCCTTGTTGCATATGCTTCTTAAGAGTACGCTACTAGGTTTGCATTACTCACCACAAGAAATATGACTTACCTATAGAAATTATCTAGGATAAAACTAATTACTGATGGATTATAGATAAATTGCTCAGGAAGAAAATTACGAGAATTTTAAGAATAGATTGTTGACGGTAGCACCCGTATATGCTAACTAAATTTCTCAATGGACTACAGTATTAGTTGGTAAATTTAGAATAAAAATTTTGTTGCCACCTATTGCCGATAAACTTTTTAGAGATATACACAACAGTCGATAAACTATTGTGTGAAAGTTTTTGTGCTTATTGCTATTATTTGAAGATTTACCAATGAACTATAAAATCTATCAATAACTATATAAATATGTCACTCCCCGATTTTTGAGGCACGATAGTTCTAGAGTTTTGGTCAATATAATACATTGAAACCTCAAAGAACCCAAATTTAGAACATATTTAAACAGTAAAACTTCGCCAAGTTTTTTTTTTCTTTTATTTATTTTGTACATACAAATATTTTGCTCATATTACAACATATATTTTTTCCTTCTAATACATCTAATCTGAATCTTTCCTAGCCGCCTTCACCAGAGTTGCATTACCTATAAAACAACACTAAAAACAATAATGGAGTAAGGGGTGAGCCGCAACTCAGTGAGTGTTTAGGCTTATTACATTTACTTTAATTTTCACTTTAAATAATTAGTAGCTTATTATATTTTAAGTAGCTTCATGTATTTTTGGAGTTGATATTACATATATTCATTTAGAATTCTTAGTATGTTTTAATAATTATTTCATTATTCCATAGATTACTTATATTCTTAGAGTAATTATATAACCAATCAGAATAAACTTCAAATTTATATATTTTAATCCGTGCTTAATATTACTTATTAATTACTATAGTGATTAATTCTGTATTTTTAAATTTCAAACTATGATATTCGTATTACTATAGTATTTAATTCAATATTTCACTTTCATATTCTAATATTCATTTTTAACTATAGTTTCATTTTTACGCTTACCTATCTTAATGTAAAATGCGAATCGGATTATTATTTTTTCTTATATATATTTAATTTAGGATTAAAAATGCAGATACAACAATTTAGAAATAACACTAGTAATTTAGAAATAAAAGTTTAGATAATAAAAGGTTAATCTCAGTTAATTTAAAATACAATATAAATTAGAACATGACAGAAATAACATTAATCATATTAACAAATAATATATAATTCATTTTTAGAAAGGGATTCATATGATAGATCAGAACAGTTAGATTAAAAACTACAGGTTAAAGATCACAACAGATAGATCGGAGGCCACAATAATCAGGGTGTTAACTTCCCCCTTATGCACATTTTAGAACACAAGTATATACTATCTATTGGTTTAAAGGGGAAGAAGCGGGGTAGAGGAATTGGTCAACTTATCAGGCCCATGACTTGAAGACTGCAAGTTCGAATCTGATCCCTACCTAATAAGAACTTGAGATGCTGGGCCCATTAGAGTTGGGCTCTGCCAGTATAAATATAAAAAAAAATAAGCTAGGTCATCGGGTTAATCTCAAAAGACATCTCCCAAAAGGCTTATCACAACAAAATATGGTTTATTCAGTAAAGATAGTAAGAATACATGAATGTGTTTATTTACTTTTAATATTTTATTCTTCAAAAGAAAATTTTATTAATTATGCAGTTATTTTAATATTTTATTCCTCAGAATAAGATTATGTAATTATTCAAAAGTTATTATTATTTTTTATTCTTAAACTTATTATATTACTTTATTCTTAAGATATTATTTCGTTGTGGAATATATTTTCATTTATTATATTAGTTTTGTCATACATATCTTTTTATCTTGTTATATATTTAGGATTTTTTATCCTAATGACATATGTAATAATAATGTTGTCCCAAGATGGTAACCAAGAGGGGGTGAATTGGTTGATTTGAAAAAATGATGGCAAATTAAAAAACTTAAAAATAAGATGCAAGATGAAGAAGGAGTAGAGAAAAGAAGAAAGAACACCAGAGATTTATAGTGGTTTGAATTCCTTCAATATTACGTCCACTTCCTTAACAACTTGTTAATGTTCCACTGATCTTGAGTTTTTACAAGCTCAACTCTAACTTGGTGTTTTTCACAAGCTCACACCAAACTTTTATAAGGTTTTAGTATTATCCTCATAACCCAAGAAGAGTTTTCCCAGGCTCATCCTAAAACCTAAGTGTTTCAAAGCTCACACTCAAACTTATAATGGTGTTTGATGCTTACACCCAATGCTCAAAGAATACAAATATAATTTTTGATGCAAATAAATGAAAGATGTTCATCTTAGTTATAACATTCACAATCACATATAAAAATGAAATTTCTTGAGGTAATTATAGCCTTCAAGTCTTGATATAGCCATTTGAGGTGGGTGTCAGCATGTTGGGACTTTGTTTCCCACTTTAATTATTGTCTAGAGCATTTCATGGTCGGACCATCAATTTTTCAGTCATACCATTCATGGTTTGGTCGGACTTTACAATAATTCTTCAATGGCCAGTACATGTGGCATCCATTAATTTGGTGAAGGAGTAATGGCTATGAAATTCAAATCAATTTCATAAGGTCCAGTCAGAATGATCCTAGTTCGATCAGACTTCTTGGAATATGCTAAAAAAATTAGGAGAACCTTGGACCGTGAAACTCTTTAGATGTTTTGAAAATTATTCCTTTACTGGTGAGGTCCGATCGAACTAGGGATTGGTCAAGCCGGACTTCTTTTGGTATTCTGAAAAATTGGAAGTACTCTTGAATGTGAAGCTTATTAGAACTTTTTCCTAATACTTTAGCCAAAAGTCCGGTCGAACTAGATCTTGGTCCAGTAGGACTTTGAGTGGTCCGATGAGATTTTAAGAGTACTTCTTCCTGTGAACCTTTCTGTGAGATTTTTTGCTCCAAGTTATACAAGAGATTCGGTTGGGCTTTTCAATGGTTCAGTCAGAATTTTACTATTTCCTTCAAAAAAATAATTTTCTGTAAGAATTATCTTGATGCAAATATTAGTACATATTCAATTTGATTATCTAAGATCAAAATTTGTTTAATTTAGTTAAGGGTTTTGTTAAACAAATAATATCTTAATTCTTTATTCTCACTTTATTAACTAGCTTAGCTAACTGAAGCTATTTTTATAACTTATATACGTATAGTATATATACTCCATATATGTAAAATATGCATACATAATATAAAAGTGTCATAATAAACTCCATAATAAAAATTCTCTTTTTAATTAATATAGTTAATTATTCATAAATAAAGAACATTTCTAGAAAAAATTCATTAGACTTTTGTTTGAAATTTCAATATTTCCCAAATTTATCAAAACACAACCTGCAAATAAAATTTCACTCTTAATATTCAAATTTACATCAAAATCTCCACTTCATCAATTTACATTTAAAAGTCTTATAATTAAAAACATTATTTATCATAATTATATATATATATATATATATATATACATAACTATTCTAAAATGTCATTTATTGTGCATATGTTGAGATTAATTATACATAAACCAAAATATATAGTATCATAAAATTTACATGTATACAAGACCTTCTAAGTTGGTCTTGTGATACACACACAATCTCTATGTCTTAATCCCAATCTGGATCACCCTAGTCCACACTTCTAATAACTGTGTGATACATATTACTGCGTTAAGATCAAAAGCTTAGTAGAACTGTGAGTAGAGATTTTTGCCCATACTTCCATGTGGAATGGTTCTTGTAACTTTGGCACTATTAGGCTCAGGACCTTAGAGAACACGGACCTAAATCCGGAGAAAATGGAGTCACCACCCGGACGGGCTGGAAAAAGCAAGGGGTAGATGACTCGATTCCTAAGAAATCTCCAACCCCCTATTATATTCAGTACGCATGGGGAAGGTGAGAATGACCTAGCACCCCCTATAGCGACCGGTTCATTACAACTGGCCTCTTTTTCAGGTCTAAATATTATTCAATTCTTAAGCATTATAATATTATCTATACTACATGTAATTATTGAAATAATAATCATTATATAATGAATCAAATAAACAAATAAAATAGACACCCATCCAAAGATGGAAACATGCCCTTATAAATGTCCAAATATCTACAAAGAAAATAAATAAAATAGGACACCCACCAAAAGGTGAAAAAGTCTCTCTTACAATTATCCAAAAGTCTTAAAATAAATTAATTTACATTAAGCTTAACAAATAAAAGAAACAAATTAAATAAACAAGGAACCTACAAAGAGAAAACATGCCTTTTACACCTTTAAAATATGAAATAAACATAATTCAATTAAACAAGTAAATCATATCATCCATCACCAATTATCTATCATAAATAAGTAATAATAGATCAATAATTAAAATTATAGTTCCACCATTATATTAGGGTTAAATTGTAAAATTAGGGTTTTTAATTATGAAATTGGGATTTTAGGGGTTTTGATTAATTAAATTAGGGTTTCTTAGCAAAATTAGGGTTTTTAAGCTATACAAAGATTAAAATTGTAAAATTAGGGTTTTAAACCTAGAGTTAGGGTTTGATTATTAATAGTAAGATTAATCTTAAATTAATACACAAATTGGCAAGGTTTATGGTTTATGAGAATAATGGTAGGACATATGTTAATGCTACTATCTGTTTTAATTCAAATCTAGGGCCTATTATGGATTATTTGCATACTTAATTTATTAATAACATAATTCAATAGATTGATTATTAAGAGAAAATAATTGAATTAGTTTAAAGAAGGAATTAAACTTGTGTTGGTCGACTCCACCAAATGTAATCTGTTGAACCAAGCTTGTTAATCCACCGCCTGAGTCAACTTTGTTTTGGCTGAGTGAGACAATTGCTACTGCCTATTGATATGTTTTGGATTCTTTGTGTTTTGGTTTTTGAATCCTACCCTCAATCTTTGTTTATTTGCCAAAAGATGATTATCGTCTCTCCTTTTTCAATTCCCAATAGCCGCCTCTTTTTTATTTATTGCTACTTAGAGTTAATTCTTGCTGCCTCCTACGTAGCTCTTAATCTATGTTATTATAAGATAATCCTTAGGCTTCCTTCTATTTTTCAAAACCTAAACCTACTAGAAAACCTCATCCCCTTCAATTTAATCTTGATTAGGACACTTAAATATCCCGGTATTAAGAGATCATATCGAATTGGGCCCAATTTGACATGAGCAAGGCTCATGTCGAATTAACATGGCCCATACCTATTTAAATTGGAATCGAATTGATTTAGGCTTAAAAATTGAGACTAATTTTAATTCAAACTTTTAAAAAATGGATTAGACTAGGTCTAGGCATCATAAAATTGCATTGGAATTAATTTGGGCCTCTTAATAAGAACTAAACTCATTCAGGGCCAAAATTAATGGTCTACAGTTTTGACCTCTGCTTGAATGATCTGAGAATTTAGTAAAAGAGAGTGAAAAGTAATGATACAACTTCTGAATTTTGTACTAAGCATCTACAAAAAAAAAAAACACACAAAGGCAAACCAATAAAAATTCAAAGGATGGATACCCTACGGTGAGGAGCAATTGAGTATTGACATCTGACTGTTGAATTATTCTAATATCTCAATAGGCCATTGGAACACTCTAATATCCCAATGAAAACCACCAAGTGACTCTAATATCTTGGTTTTGATGAACTTGAACTGGTTTGGGTTTTGGACTTGAGGTTAGAATTGGGTTCTCAACCCGAGATTAGATTTGGGTCCAGGATATGAGACTGGGCCTGAGTTCTCAACACAAGACTAGATTTATGTTCAGAACTCAAAATTGGATTGGATTTGGGTACTAGGACTCGAGACTAAATTTGATTTGGGTACATGACCTGAGACTGGATTTGATTTGGATACTTGGACCCGAGACTGGATTGATTTGGGTAGTTGGACCTAAAACTAGATTTGCATAAAATTATGCCATCAGGATACTTCACCAAATCTGATATAGGCTGGGGGATTTTGCCATCAGGATACTTTACCAAATTTGATATAGGCTAGAGATTGTGCTATCATGATACTTCACTAAATCCGATATAGGTTGGATGTTGTGCCGACAGGATTCTTCACCAAATTCGATATAGCCTGGGGTTGTGCTGTTAGGATACTTCACTAAATCTAATATATGCTAGAGATTATGCCGTCAGGATACTTCACCAAATCTGATATAGGATGGGGGCGTGCCGTCATGATACTTCACCAAATCCGTTATAGGTTGTGGATACTTCAACAAATACATTTAAAATTGTCTGCTTTCAATAAAAATGGATCTTTATTTTGATTGTCTATTCTTGGGGATGGACCTCCAGCTCATCTAGCTGGACTGACCTTCTGTCATTTGAGACTTTGGGCTTTCTTCTAGCGATTATTCTATTCTTCAATGGATTGTGCTGATCTTCTGTCATATGAGAGTTTGGGCTTTCTTCTAGCCATGGATTCTGTCGATCTTCTGTCATCTAAGAGTTCTGGCTTTCTTCTAGCCGGTGATCCATTTTGCAAACAATTTAAGTATTTTTTAGCGAGCTCTCTTATCCTCTCTTTATCCCCTGCATGGTAAAATATTAAAAGTGAGTCTGAAAATATTTTGTACATGCATAAACTCAAAAATTGAAAAGGAAAGTTTTGCCCCATGTGTAGGCTCTGATTGAGGTTTGCATTTTGTTTGGATCCTTGTGTAAGCATGCATCTCCATTTATGCATAGTGAATGGATCTTTCTCAAGCGATAGGCCTTTCATGCCCCCCTGAATCCATATTTGCTTCTAAATGTTTGCTTTATAGTATTTTGCTGTTCATTTTGACAAAGAATGGGCAATACAATGCAATAAAATGTTGTGTGCTATGCTCGTGTATGTATGATATGCATGGGTGATACTTATAGTAGTATCATTTAACTCATAAACTGAGTTGATCAGCTAAAGTGCTCACAAAGGTTCTTTCCAGATTCTCATTTAGGTCTTGTCTAACATCCTCAAAATTTGCCAAGATTAAATTTAATTTAATTAATAAATAAGTTTGAAGGTTAAATGAAGGTATTGGAAATATGAGAATATAAAAATGTATATATATAATATATATGTGATATATATATTGTATATGGTCAAGTATTAAATGAGAACGTCAAAGGAAAATAATAATAATAATACTAATAATAATAATAATAATAACAACAACAACAATAGCAACAACAACAGCAACAACAACAAAAACAACAACAATAATAAAAGGGATAGTGGAAGATGATGGAAAAATTTAATTAATTATTAAATATTAATTAATATATTAATATATTAATATATGGCTATAAATTAAAGAGAAAGGAATTAAAAATTATTATTTTACTATTCTTCTTCTTCTTCTTCTTCTTCTTCATGGGCCGATTTTCATCCATGGCCAATGAATAATTTCCTTATCCAAATACTAGTTTTTGATAAGATTTTCAAGACTAGAAGGAATTTTTGATGAATTATCAATAAATTGATAAGTCCTCTTGTGAATTTATTAAGTTTCTTTGAAAATTTGAATTATGTGAGGAATTGATTTTTGAAGGAGAGTTTTATAATTGTTAGAATGAGTTTGAATGATGTTACTTTGATGAGAAAACTATGACTTTATAGTTAAATAGATGATTTATTAAAGTTTAATTGAAGTTTGGTTTGGTTAGTATTGAAATTAGGGTTTTGGAAAAGCATAGTTAAAGGATGGGTATTAATTGAATTAAATGGTTTAAAATGTGTTAGAATATGACTTGAAAGATATAATTAAACTTAAAACAACAATTATAATGGGTTGGAATGGATTTCTAGAATCAAAGAGGGTTAGGGAAAAATTTTAGTAATTGAAGGAAATGAATGTTAAATTGAATTTGGTTGTTTAGAATATGTTAGAATGTGACAATTGAGCTTATTGAAGTGGTTTTTCCAAATTTCAAGTTCATTAAGGCAAGAAAATGGAAATTTGTAAGAATGTTGCTTAATTCATGTTTAATAGCTAAAATGCATAGAAATATGACCATAATTAATAATGTTCAATCACGTTTAGGTTAAGGAGTAAAGTTAAATTCTCTTAACCAAGGAAAGAAGGGAAATAAGAAAAGTTGGTGTGCAGTGGAGCTTTGGCTCACATTTTTGCTTAGGTATGTAAATACTTTAGTATCTAGCAAAATCAATTTCATTGTTTTAGGTATAACACATTGTATATGGTAAATGTGTTATGATATTTGTTTGATAATGTTTATGTACGTGTGGCATTGTTTGAAGTAATAATGCTTAGTTGAATTAAATGCTGTATGATATGACCTTTAAAACTAAATAAAAGTGATGATATGTGAAAAATGGGGAAAGTTCAAATATTGCACTAAGGTGTAAAATGAGTTACATTTGTAATGTATGAGAAAATGATGTTGATTATGAGTAGTAGATAAAGAAATATAATTGCATGTTACCTTATATACAGCCTAGGTCCAGAATATTGTCACTGATAGCATAGTGCCTTCGGGGGAGACATACTGGTATCACTGATAATATGACACCTTCGAGTGAGACACGCTGGTGTTGTAGATGAAGGAAACAACCTAAGATAATAGTTATGGAATTAAGATAGTATATAGGGTTTTAGCGGCCCATTGTGTGTATGTGAATGATTGGTATATTAATAAAATTATGTATATACATTGCTTGAAATTGAGGTATGTTGTATGTTATGGCATTGCACATATATAATGTTATTTTTCTATTTTTATACCAAAGTATGTACCATTGGGCAAAATGCTCAGTGCAATTGAAATTCATTGCACAAGTGATAGGGTTGATTCAGAGATTCTGGAGAGGGCTACTTGACCGCACCGGGTCTAGATTATCATGGTCATTTTGGAGATCATTGAGCTACCACGGACCAGAGCCATTTGCATCTTAAGTAAACATTTTAACTTTATTATGAAATTTTGTTTAAGTATTTACTTCATACAGACAATTATGTATATGATGTAAATTATAATTTTTTAAGGGTTAAAAGTTGGAAGTTGAAACATGAAATATATGTATTAATATCTAAAGATGGTTAAGTATTTTATGAAATATTGGTTGATTTGAGCCGTTAGGCTATTTTGGATAATTGAGAGTGTATTTTATTGCAAGTTGTGTAAATTGAAATTTTGGGATTTATCCAAAATACAAACAAAACTCTGGCAAATTTTTCTCAAGAATTTATGATGTAAAAAAATTATTTTTGGCTCTTTAAAGCATCAATTCATATTTTTATTTGTCTTTTAAGTATGTTATAAGTTTGAAATATTTTATAAAAAATATGGAAATGATTGTAAAGACTGAACTGTGACACTCTTGTATTGCATAAGCATATTTTACATAAACTGGTATGTGTATTATGTGTATATATGATATAAGGGTGTTACATTTATTTTGGTATCAGAGCCTAGGTTTGAGTTTCTCGATCTAGGTGGGATTTTGGGGAGAGAAAATGAGATTTTAAATTTGATTTTAACATGTCATACATGCATTTGCATTGACATTTTATCTAGTCCCTGATGTGGCGATTCTTAATGTATTTACATACATAGGCGGATATGGCATCTTAAATGCACGAATATGGAGAGGGAGTGCGAAGAGTGTTGCCTCTGGAGAGAGTGCTATTAGGGCTTATGCAGAGATTGCTAGGGAGGCATCAGTGCTCTCTAGACCAGCAGTTGAGAAGGTTTCGCCAGCCTAGGTTTAGCATATGGCAGAGTTGTTACGGTAGGCCCTAGTATAGCAGCCACATCCTTAGTCGTTGCAGCAGCAGTTACCGACTAGGAAATATGACAAGCTCAGCAACTAGTGCACTAACTCCAGTTACATAGAGATCTTTTCTACCCACTTATGCTCAGTATGGACGGGTGCATAGAGGTGTTTGCAAGGGGACTCATGCATCACCTAGTTGTTTTAGATGTGGGTCATGGGACCATCTTATTAGGGATTATCCATAGCCACCAGTAGATAGACAGACTGAGACAGTAGTTTCTAGACCCAGTGACAGAGGGGGTCGAGGTAACAGAGGTAGTAGGGGAGGCAGAATAAGGTGACCATCAAGAATAGATACCTTATGCCTCGCATTGATGATCTCTTTGATTAGTTGAAGGGGGCCACTGTGTTTTCCAAGATTGATTTGAGATCGGGGTATCATCAGTTGAGGGTTACGGATGCAGATGTGTCTAAGACTACATTCCATATGAGATATGGCCATTATGAGTTCTTAGTGATGCCTTTTGGGTTGACAAATGCACCAGCTGCATTCATAGATTTGATGAATCAGGTGTCTAGGCCATTCTTGGATAAGTTTGTGGTGGTGTTCATTGATGATATATTGGTATACTCTCGCAGTAAAGAGGAGCATGATAGGCGTCTACGGTTTGTGTTGCAAATCTTAAGGGAGAAACATCTATATGTCAAATTGTCCAAGTGTGAATTCTAGTTAGATCAAGTAACTTTCCTTTGGCATGTTGTTTCAGCGGAAGGTATTAAGGTTGATCCGAGTAAAGTTAAAGCAATATTAAATTGGAGTCCAACAAAGAATGTGACAGATGTTATTATTATCGGCTTGTGAAGGGTTTTTCTATGATAGCTATGCCACTCACCAGATTACTTTGGAAGATGTGAGATTTGTATGGACTGATTGATGTCAGGCGAGCTTTGAGCAGTTGAGATATATGTTGACTCAAGCTGCAATCCTTACTCTGCTTATAGAGGGCAACCATATATGATATACAGTGATGCATCACACAGTGGTTTGGATTGTGTGCTGATGTAAGAGGGTAGAGTCATTGCTTATGCTTTCAGATAGTTGAAGCCTCATGAGCTAAATTATCCAACTCATGATTTTGAGTTAGCAACCATTATTTTTGCATTGAAGATTTGGCGACACTACTCGTATGGAGAGAAGTGTTTTATTTACACAGATCACAAAAGTTTGAAATATCTAGGTGTCCAGAAAAAGTTGAATCTTTGGCAATGGCGATGGTTAGAGCTGATAAATGATTATGACTATTTGATTGATTATCATTATGGTAAGGCAAATATAGCTGCAGATGCCTTGAGTCGGAAGTCCATAGCAGGTTTGACTACCTACTCACTCTTGTTGCTTATTGAGTTGAGAGAATTGAATGCTAGGTTTAAGATTTGTGATGATGTAACACCCCTGTACCCCATATATATACACCACATACACCCTCGTATGTAATATACATATACCGAATACAAGAATGTTATAGTCTATTTGAAGCAAATCAATCTTTAAAACTTTAACATCAAATCATCATTATAAGTAGTAAAAGGTAAAACATTCCTTGTTAAAATACATTTACATATATCTTCATTATTCCAAAAGTGAATCCAAAATATTTGTTTAATAAGCAGCGAAAAATGTAGCGAAATATATATAAGTATTCGTCAAAATCAATATTTACAAAAATATAAAGTTTATACATGCTGGCAGTTCGTCTCTGATCTTGAAGTCCAACAATCAACACTTCACAAAGGATCACAAGCCTAGACTCGACTCGGTCTAGCAGAACTCTCCGGTTCAACCGGATCTACCCTGTCACCTGGGCGATAAATCACAATCGCGCTAAGCCAACGGCTTAGTGGTACTAACCATGGTAATATTATGATTCAATGTAATGCCAATGTCCAACTTTCAAGAATTATAAACAATACACAAGGATATTATATTTCATAACATTACATTTCATTATATTATTCAATTGTTTCGTCATTCATGATTCACATTTAAGCAAAGACAAGCATGGGCCCAAAAGAAACTAATATGCCATTAAAATTTCAGAGTTACTGTTTTGGTCCAATAATCACATTTATCAAGCCCGTAGGCGAATCATTATCACAATGAGAAAAATCTCATATGTAACATCCCAACTAGGCTTCAAGGACTAGGCCCAACCAAGCCTCAAGGGGAGCATAGAATCAACCCAACCTGGCTTCAAGGACCAAGCCCAACCCAGCTTCAAGGACCAAGCCCAACCCAACTTCAAAGGATTGTTACTTTTAGGCATGCCACTAACAACAAAACCATGAAAATTGAATAACATACTAGGCACACAATTCTTTCATTATTTCATTATCAAATCAATTCTCGTTTTCTCATGATCATTTAGGCACAATGCCCCAACCATTTCATTTACATCATTATAGCCAACACCAATGGCTTCACATATCATCATTAAGGTATACATAACAAATTACATTAATCATACATTTTGAATCCTCAACATATATTTCACATAGTTTACATAATGCAAATCATATCACCATTCTTATACATTAACAATATAATAGGTAACTTAAACACATTTTCCAACCAAATGTGTTAAGTCCCAAAGTCATGTAAATGTATACAATCATGTAAGGTTTGTACTTACCTCAAGAGCTACACACACCAATCTAATAACTTCCTCTTCCAAGAATCCTTCAACACTTGGATTAGGGCAACTCAAATCTCTTCAAAACCTAATCCAAAGGTGATTACATACTCACTTAGTGATACACATAAGAAAATAAGGATAAGAACTAACTAGGACAAACTCTACACATGACATGCTCAACAACACAGGCGTGTCCCTGGCCGTGCCCTAAACCCACAACACAGAAGCTTTGACATGCTCAGTGACTTGGGCATGCAGACTTGGGCGTGTCACTACACGTGTCAATCCTCCTCCAGTACAAAAGCTATGACACACTCAGTGACATGGGCGTGTCACTGGACATGTCAATCCACCAATAACACACTAGCTATGACACGCTCAGTGACATGGGCATGTCACTAGATGTGTCAATCCACTAACAACACAGTAGCTATGACACGCTCAGTGACATGTGCGTGTCACTGCTCATGTCACCCATATTGAAAATGAAACCAACGATACGCCCAAAGACATGGCCGTGTTAATGGGCGTGTCAGGCCAAAAACCTGAAATCGATACCAACAATGCCACATCCAACAAACATCATTCTTAAACCCTTTTGCACTCCAAACATCCTAAAATCATCAATAAACCATAATAAACTTTCATAACATCAAAACAACTCAATTATATGCATCAACACACAAACACAACCATATTTCACAACTCAACACAAACACAATCCACAACTCTTGTTTTCTTCACCAAACTTAACATTTTCTTCAATCCAACCCCAAAATCAAAGCCAATAAGACCAAACACTTCAAACATACCAACTCAACCAAAAACACATAAACAACAACCATTCACCAAACTCAAATACACAAACTCCAAAAAAACACAAAGAAACAAGTTGGAAACTTACCAAAAGTGAAGAAAATCTTTAGAATTCCAACTTGATCACTTGAAACACCCTTAAATCTTAAGTGAGGAATCAATAAAACCTCTCTTTCCCTTGGTTGATAATGATGGCCGGCCAAAGAGAAGAAAGAAGAAGAAAAAGATGATGAATAAGAAAGTCAACCTCTTTTAACCACTAACTTCCCTCTTTAATCTCAACCAAGCCATTAATATATTAAAATAATACAAATATCATCTTCCACTTAATTTAACTCTATTTTAAATAATTTAAATATCTCATTTGACCATCTCACTTGTTGACTTATATATGTTGTATATATCTCTATATATACAACATATACACACTCCTCTTTTCCTCTTAATCATATATACAATTTGCATTTAATTCCATTTCAACAATTAGTATTTCAAAATTTTAGGGTATAGTTTGAGATATTACAATTCCCCCCCTCTACAAATAAATTTCGTCCTCGAAATTACCTGATCTCAAGTCTGAAATAACTGGGGATACTGGTCTCGCATCACTTGCTCACTCTCCCAAGTTGCCTCTTCCTTAGTATGATTCTTCCAAAGAACCTTCACAAGTGGCACTTTCTTATTTCTCAACTCTTTCACTTCATGTGCCAAAATAGCCACCGGTTCTTCTTCAAAAGTTAGATCTGGACTCACCTCAATAGATTCTACTGAAAAAATATGAGATGGGTCTGACCTATACCTCCGTAGCATAGAGACATGGAAGACATTATGAATTCGATCTAATTCAGGCGGCAAAGTGAGTCTATAAGCAACTAGTCCAACTCTCTCCAGTACCTCATAAGGTCCAATAAAACGAGGACTCAACTTTCCTTTGCGGCCAAATCTCAAAATTTTCTTCCAAGGAGACACTTTTAGAAAAACCTTATCTCCAACACTAAACTCTATGTCTCTTTTCTTTAAATCTGAATAAGATTTCTGTCGATCTGAAGCTGCTTTCAACCGATCCCTAATTATCTTTACTTTCTCTTCTATTTCTTTAATCAAATCAGGACCAACCAACTTACCCTCTCCAACTTCATCCCAACATAGAGGTGTCCTACATCTTCTACCATACAATGCCTCGTAGGGTGTCATTTTAATACTGGACTGGTGACTGTTGTTATAAGCAAATTCCATCAATGGCAAGAATTTTTCCCAACTCCCAGAGAAATCAATGATACAACTTCTCAACATGTCCTTTAAAATCTGAATCACTCTCTCTGACTTCCCATCTGTCTGAGGATGGAAAGCAGTGCTAAAATGTAACCAAGAACTCAAAGCACCATGCAAACTCTTCCAAAATCTCGAAGTCAACCGAGGATCTCGATCAGACACCAAAGACTGCCATCATTCCTCACAAGAAAATCTCAGCTCTCCCCCTTTTGGCAATCCGATACAATCTTTTGAATTTTCTCATCCATCACCTCTCTAATCTAATCCAACAAGATCGGTCTCAATTGCAAGTAAGCCAATAAAGCACCATCACTACAAGGCTTGAAGCTAACATGCAACGCTCTCAACTCAACAAGCAACAAGAGCGAATAAGTAGTCAAACCTGCTAGAGATTTTTGACTCAAGGCATCAGCAACAACATTCACCTTACCAGGATGATAATTAATCAAGCAGGCGTAGTCTTTAATCAACTCCAATAACCGTGTAGACCCTTAATTTTTTACCCAGTATGGTTCGTTATTTTTTATAGTCCAAAATAATTTTTGTGATATTTTAATATTTATTTTAGTTTCTAAAAATTAAAAATGGTGAAGTGAATAAAAATAAATAATAAATAAAAATAAATAAATAAATAAAAATAAAAATCGACGATAAAAAAATCCGCGACGAAAAATTCATTGCCGAAAAGAAATTGGCCAAGGTCAATTTCGCCCGCAGGTTCCTTTGGGAGAAATGGCTTCTGGCCGCCCAGCTCGCAATTTTCGACGCCAATTCTCACTCGCACCAAGCGCCCAGCTCTCGCAGCCTGTCACAGTTTTCGCCATCAAAATTTTTCCAACGCAATTTTTTTGAAACCAAATTCTATTTGGTTTCGGTTTCTTTTCCTAATTAATTTGAGTTTCCTTAAACAATTAGAACTAGGCATATAAATTTTCCTATAAATAACACTAAAAAAGAGAGAAAAGGGGAACGATCGGACTTAAAAAAAGGAACAGGAGAGAACTTTGGATCGAATAGTGGAACTTAGATTTTGAGAGGAACAAGCAAAGCCATCAACAATTTATCAAAGGCAGCAACCTTGCCTTTGTACTTGTTCATCCAAGAAGCAATTTTTGGTGGAACCAATGAACGAAGGTTTGAATCTCTAATTTCTTTTTTTTTTCTTACAGTAGCTTCAATCACTAAAAATTAATGAATTGTTTCTTTTAATTCTAAAAATCTTAGAACCCTAATTTATTTCTTCTAAACCTTAGAACCTTAAATCGTTTCTTCTATTTTCAAAAACCCTAAAAATTACTTTTCTGTTTCTTCTAAAACTTAAGAACCCTAACCTATTTCTTCAAAACCTTAAAACCCTAAATTATTCCTTCTATTTCCAAAAAACCCTAAAAAATACTCTTTTGTTTCCAAAAACCTTAAATCATTTTTCTTATTTCCAAAAGCTTTTAAAAACCTTAAACTGTTTTCCCCTAACTCTTTTCCAAAATTTCCAAATGTTTTGTCAAATATCCAAACTCTAAAACTTACTTTACAGTTTCTAAAAATCACAATTACTTTATAAAACTCTTAACTATTTTCCTCAATTCCAAAACCAAGACAGTACACCGTAAACTAGTTAATCTAAACCCTAATTCCCCCAAAACCGTAAACCCTAGTTTTCCTAAACCCTAATCCTTAAACCCTTAAAACCTTATAAACCTAAACATTCAAACCCAATAAAGTAAATCCAAAATAATAATCCAGTAGCTAAAAATTATAAAGCTAAATGTTTTAAAATATCCTAAAACCCTAATTTCATAATATTACCCTTAAACCCTAATTTGATTCATAAAACCCTAATCCATTTTAATTCTCTTAAAAATTACAGTAGCCTAAACAAATAATAATAATAATACTAAAATCTCAAAACCCTAAATATTAATTAAAGAACTTTAAATAGAAACAGTAAACCCTAATTTGTATCTTTACTTATTTTTAGATTTGATTGTGTAGTTCATTATATGCTTTGATTTATTTTCAATGCTTGATTTATTAAATTTATCATGGATGAATGTTTATTATACATTTTGATTGATGTTTAATATCTTTGATGAATGATTTACTTATGATGGGTGGTTATTTTCTTTTATCGATTTATTTTGATTTCCAAATGTTGTTAGAGGTATGTTTCCACTTTATGAGTACCTCATTAATTAAGTTCTATGTAATTTAAATTGCTTTTATATCTTGGACCAATGTAAAGGACATGTTTCTACCTTTTGGTGGGTGTCCTATTAGTTTAGATCTGGATGATGTAAAGGACATGTTTCCATCCTTGGATGGGTATCCATTTATTTGTTTTGTTTGGACATTGCTTTAATTTTAATATAACGATAATTTATTTCAATTATTGTGTGTAATATGGATAATATTGTTATATTTAAGAATTTTTATAATATTAAGACCTATAAAGGAGGACAGTTCCAATGAAACGGGCGTTGTGGGGGTGCTGGGCCATTTCCCACCTTCCCCACACGTACCCAACTTTTCGAACCCATTAGGGGGTTGGGGATTCCTTAGGAATCGATTCATCCACCCCTTTCTTTTTTCCGGCCGGTCCGGGTGGCAACTCCATTTTCTCCGAACTTAGGTCCGTGTTCTCTAAGACCCTGAGCCTAAACAGTGCCGAAGTCGCAAGAACCATTCCACCGGGAGTGGGGGTAAAAATCTCTGCTCACACACCGCCTCTGCCGAAGATTCAACTCTCTCTGAAAACCCAAGTATTTCAAACTCTTGTGATCTGTATAAATGAAACATTTCTCCCCATAAAGTTAATGTCGCCAAATCTTCAAAGCAAACACTATGGCTGCCAATTCCAAATCATGCGTCGGATAATTCAACTCATGTGGCTTCAACTGCTGAGAAGCATAAGCTATGACTCTACCCTCTTGCATCAAAACACAACCTAAACCATTATGTGAAGCATCACTGTAAATCACATATGGTTTATCCTCCACAGGCAAGGTAAGAATAGGAGCTTGAGTCAACATTCTTTCAACTGCTCAAAACTTGCTTGACACTAATCTGTCCACATGAATCTAACTCCCTTCCGAAGTAATCTAGTGAGTGGAGTAGCTATCAAAGAAAAACCTTTCACAAACCGTCGATAATAACCTACAAAACCCAGAAAACTTCTAACTTCTGTCGCTGTCTTCGGTGGACTCCAATTCAAAATAGCTTTAACTCTACTCTGATCAACTCTAATACCATCTGCTAAAACCACATGACCGAGAAAAGTCACTTGATCAAGCTAAAACTCACACTTAGATAGCTTAGCATATAACTACTTCTCTCTCAAAGTCTGCAATAAAATTTGCAAATGCTTGTCATGCTCTTCCTCATTATATGAATACACCAAAATATCATTGATAAAGACCACTACAAACTGATCTAAATAGGATCTAAACACCCTATTTATCAAATCCATAAAAGCTACTGGTGCATTCGTCAATCCAAAAGGCATCACCAAAAACTCATAATGCCCATACCTTGTGCGGAAAGCTATCTTAGATACATCTTCAGCTCTAACTCTAAACTGATGGTACCCTGATCTCAGATCAATCTTGGAGAAAACTGCTGCTCCCTTTAATTGATCAAAGAGATCATCTATCCTAGGCAAAGGATACTTGTTCTTGATAGTCACCTTATTCAGCTGCCTATAATTGATGCACAGTCTTAAAGTACCATCCTTCTTTTTCACAAACAAAATAGGAGCTCCCCACGGAGAAATACTAGGGCGAACAAACCCTTTATCCAACAACTCCTACAACTGCACCTTCAACTCTCTCAAAATAGCAGGTGCCATTCGATAGGGAGTAATAGAGATGGGAGTGGTACCAGGCAATAAATCGATACCAAACTCAACCTCTCTCTCAAGGGGTAACCCTAGCAACTCCTCAGGAACAACATCTGAAAATTCAGCAACTGTGGGTATACTATCAAGTTGAGAACCTACTACCTTGGTATCTAAAACATGAGCTAGATATGCCTCTCATCCTTTTCGAATCAACCTCCTAGCTGCAACAGCTGAAACAAACAAGGATGCAAGTTGTCTCTGCTCACTAAATACCATTACCCTTTTACCATCACTGGTTCTCAGGGTAACACACTTCTTTTGACAGTCTACCACAACCCCATGCTTAGACAATCAATCCATGCCTAAGATTAAATCATACTCTTTAAAAGGCATTTCAATCAAATCACCCCAAGAACTCCTCATCCTACACCACAACTGAACTATCTCGGTGCACCATGCTAACTACCACACTATGCCCTGGAGGATTTGTCACCAAGACATCAAATCCTAGGGACTCAGAATGCAATTCATTCACAGGCAAGATAGATGCACTTATGTATGAATGAGTAGATCCTGGATTAATTAGAGCAAGAACTGAAATGCCAAATAAAGAAAATGTACCCGCAATGATGGCTGAAGCATCCGGCTGTCTCTGCATCACATACACTTGTTGAGATGGCCCTGCCTCATCTAGCCTACTACCTATGGATGTAAAGCCTCCTCTCTGACTAATCCTGGGTTGACCACCTCTACTAAAACCTCTGCCTCCTCGACCTCCTCTGCTGACACTGGGTCAAGAAGCTGCAGTATTAGTCTGTCTATCTTCCAGTAGCTCAGGGCAATCTTTAATGTAATGAGCTGGTGACCCACATCTAAAACACACTCCCGGTCCACCCGTCTTCCAGCAGGCACCTCCATGTGTCCTACCATAATGAACACATGTAGGTGGAATAGACCTATGAACCACTGGAGTTGGAGCACTAGCTATAGAAACTATAGGTCTCAGTTTCTGCCTCTGATACTTAACTAACCTACCAGACTGCCTCTGGCTCCTACTGACTCTAAAAAAATAGCTTCCTGTGCCTCTCTTCATAGATGAAGACCCTGCCTCAAACTGGGGTCTCCTAACTCTAATCTCCTCCTCACTAGCAGCTGCTGCAATACCCTGTGCTCTCTCAACACTTCTAGCTGCTGCAACCAACTAAGAAAAATCTTGGTACCAAGAACCAGCAACAATACACATAATAGAGGGTCTCAACCCCTCCTCAAATCTCCTGCACTGGTCTATCTCATCCGAAATAATTCCACCGGCATAATGACTCAATCGGATATACTAAATCTCATACTCTATCACTGTCCAGATCTTCTGTCTCAGATTTAGAAACTCCATCTTCTTAGCATCCTTATACTCCCTTAGAGTATACTTCTGCTCACCAGTCATAAGCATGTGGAACCGTCTTCCACCAGTCATAAGCATCCCTCTGTAGAAGTGATCTAGTATAATCAAATTTCTCTTCAGAAGTAGCTTGCAGCTGAATGAATACCCTTTCAACTCTATCCAACCACTACTCAGCTACTGTAGGATCTGTAGTACCAAAGAAATCCTCAGCCCCAAACTTCCTCAATTTATCATACTACCTCATCGATACTTGTGGCTGCGGTTGCGGTGGTGGCTGCTGCACTGGAGCTTGCCTCAATAATTCTACCATATGTTGTAACCAAACCAGCAGAATCTCATCAGCTACTAGTCTCTCTAGCACAGGAGCATGTGCCTCTCCAGCTCTCAACCCTAGCTCCATCTCTACCCTCTTCAGGAGTTACACTTTGAGCACTACCCTCTATGGACTGACGTGACTAAGATGCCATCACTACCTATATCTGTAAACACAGCAGAATATACCTCATCAAAGATCAGAAACTGCCAGTGCCAATGCATGTATTTTATTTAAAAACCATATTTAAAAAAACAAAATTTCCTTTTTCTTACAATTCACCTAGGTTGAGAACCTCAAACCTAGGCTCTGATACCAAAACAATTGTAACACCCCTGTACCCCATATACGTACACCACATACGCCCTCATATGTAATATACATATACCGGATACAAGAATGTTACAGTCTATTTGAAGCAAACCAATCTTTAAAACTTTAACATCAAATCATCATTATAAGTAGTAAAAGGTAAAACATTCCTTGTTAAAATACATTTACATATATCTTCATTATTCCAAAAGTGAATCCAAAACATTTGTTTAATAAGCAGCAAAAAATATAGCGGAATATACATATGTATTCATCAAAATCAATATTTACAAAAATATAAAGTTTATACATGCTGGCAGTTCATCTCTGATCTTGAAGTCCAACAATCAACACTTCACAAAGGATCACAAGCCTAGACTCGACTCGGTCTAGCATAACTCCCCGGTTCAACCGGATCTACCCTATCACCTGTGCGATAAATCATAATCGCGCTAAGCCAACGACTTAGTGGTACTAACCATGGTAACAATATGATTCAATGTAATGCAAATGTCAAACTTTTAAGAATTATAAACAATACACAAGGATATCATATTTCATAACATTACATTTCATTATATTATTCAATTGTTTCGTCATTCATGATTCACATTTAAGCAAAGACAAGCATGGGCCCAAAAGAAAATAATATGCCATTCAAATTCCAGAGTTACTATTTTGGACCAATAGTCACATTTATCAAGCCCGTAGGCGAATCATTATCACAATGAGAAACATCTCATATGTAACATTCCAACTAGGCTTCAAGGAGTAGGCCCAACCAAGCTTCAAGGGGAGCATAGAATCAACCCAACCTGGCTTCAAGGACCAAGCCCAACCCAGCTTCAAGGGATTGTTACTTTTAGGCATGCCACCAACAACAAAACTCTGAAAATTGAATAACATACTAGGCACACAATTCTTTCATTATTTCATTATCAAATCAATTTCTTGTTTTCTCGTGATCATTTAGGCACAATGCCCCAACCATTTCATTTACATCATTATAGCCAACACCAATGGCTTCACATATCATCATTAAGGTATACATAACAAATTACATTAATTATACATTTTGAATCCTCAACATATATTTTACATAGTTTACATAATGCAAATCATATCACCATTCTTATACATTAACAATATAATAGGTAACTTAACACATTTTCCGACCAAATGTGTTAAGTTCCAAATCATGTAAATGTATAGAATCATGTAAGGTTTGTACTTACCTCAAGAGCTACACACACCAATCTAACAACTTCCTCTTCCAAGAATCCTTCAACACTTGGAGTAGGGCAACTCAAATCTCTTCACAATCTAATCCAAAGGTGATTACACACTCACTTAGTGATACACATAAGAAAATAAGGATAAGAACTAACTAGGGCAAACTCTACACATGACACGCTCAACAACATTGGCGTGTCCCTGGCCGTGCCCTAAACCCACAACACAGAAGCTTTGACACGCTCAGTGACTTGGGCGTGTCACTCCACGTGTCAATTCTCCTCCAACACAGAAGCTATGTCATGCTCAGTGACATGGGCGTGTCACTGGATGTGTCAATCCACCAACAACACAGTAGCTATGACACGCTCAGTGATATGGGTGTGTCACTGGACGTGTCAATCCACTAACAACACAGTAGCTATGACACGCTCAGTAACATGGGCGTGTCACTACTCGTGTCATCCATACTAAAAACAAAACCAATGACACGCCCAAAGACATGGCCGTGTTAATGGGCGTGTCAGGCCAAAAACCAGAAATCGATACCAACATTGCCACATCCAACAAACATCATTCTTAAACCATTTTTCACTCCAAACAAACTTACCCAAAACCATCAAAAAACCATAATGAACTTGCATAACATCAAAACAACTCAATTATATGCATCAACACACAAACACAACCATATTTCACAACTCAACACAAACACAATCCACAACTCTTGTTTTCTTCACCAAACTTAACATTTTCTTCAATCCAACCCCAAAATCAATGCCAATAAGACCAAACACTTCAAACATACCAACTCAACCAAAAACACATCAACAACAACCATTCACCAAACTGAAATACACAAACTCTAAACTCCAAAAGAACACAAAGAAATAAGTTGGAAACTTACCAAAAGCGAAGAAAATCTTTAGAATTCCAACTTGATCACTTGAAACACCCTTCAATCTTAAGTGAGGAATCAATAAAACCTCTCTTTCCCTTAGTTGATAATGATGGCCGGCCAAAGAGAAGAAAGAAGAAGAAAAAGATGATGAATAAGAAAGTCAACCTCTTTTAACCACTAACTTCCCTCTTTAATCTCAACCAAGCCATTAATATATTAAAATAATACAAATATCATCTTCCACTTAATTTAACTCTATTTTAAATAATTTAAATATCTCATTTGACCATCTCACTTGTTGACTTATATATGTTGTATATATCTCTATATATACAACATATACACACTCCTCTTTTCCTCTTAATCATATATACAATTTGCATTTAATTCCATTTCAACAATTAGTATTTCAAAATTTTAGGGTATAGTTTGGGATATTACAGACGATGGTGCTCTTATGGCTCATTTGTATGTGAGGCCACTATTACTTTATGAGATTAAAGAGGCACATAAATTAGATTTGAAATTACAAAAGGTTGTGGAAGAATGCAAAAAGGGAGAGTGTAGAGATTTTCTTGTAAGAGATGATGGTAGTTTATGGTATATAGATAGGTTGTGTATTCCTGAAGATGCGAAATTGAGGAATATGATTTTAGAGGAGGCACATAAGTATTCTTTTGCTATGCATCTTGGAAGGACTAAGATGTATCAGGATTTGAAGCAGCTTTATTGGTGGTCGGGTATGAAGAGGGACATAGCAAAGTTTGTATCCAGATATCTCACATGTTAAAGGGTAAAAGCTGAGCACCAAGTTCTTTCAGGGTTGTTATAGCCATTATCAGTTCCTGAGTGGAAGTGGGAGTAAGTGACCATGGATTTTGTGGCTGGACTACCTTTGACCTAGAGGAAGCATGATGCACTATAGGTAATAGTGGATAGATTGACAAAGTCAGCTCATTTTCTTCTAGTTAGTATGGACTACTCTCTTGATAGGTTGGCTGAACTGTATGGTGATGAAGTGATAAGATTACATGGTGTCCCAGTGTCGCTAGTGTCAGATCAAGATCCAAGGTTGACATCAAGATTTTGGAAGAGTTTGCAGGGTGCCTTAGGTTCATGATTATACTTTAGTACACTTTCCATTCTCAGATAAATGGGTAGTCGGAGAGAGTGTTTCAGGTCCTAGAGGATATGTTGAGGAGTTGCGTTATCGAGTTTACCGAGAGCTGGGATAGACATTTACCTCTGGCATTGGGATGGCTCCTTACGAGGCCTTATATGGCAGGAAGTGCATGACACCTTTATGTTGGGATGAGGTTGGTGAAGGAAAGTTGGTAGATCCTAATTTAATTAAAGAAATAAAAGATAAGGTTAGGATGATTCAGGATTGGTTGAAAGTAGCTTTAGACCAATAGAAATCCTATTCGAATTTAAAGAGGAGAGACATAGAATTCAGTATGGGGGATAAGGTGTTCTTGAAGGTATGTCCATGGAAGAGGATACTGAGATTTGGATAAAAAGGGAAGATGAGTCTTCGATTCGTTAGGCCATATGAGGTACTAGAGAGAGCAGGACCGGTGGCCTACAAGTTGGCTCTACTACCAGAGTTGGATCGGATACAAAATGTCTTCCATGTCTCTATGCTTTGAAGGTATAGATTTGATATATCTCATATTTTATCGGTGGAGTCTATTGAGGCGAATCCAGATCTAACCTACAAAGAGGAATCGGTGGCAATTTTGGCATAAGAGGTAAAGAAATTGAGAAATGAGAAGGTGCCATTGGTGAAAGTTCTTTGGAGAAACCATTCCACTGAGGAAGTGACATGGGAGAGTGAGCAGACTATACAAAGCTAATATCCTCAGCTCTTTCATAGTTGATATTAGGTAATTTCGAGGATGAAATTATTTAAGGGGGAGATACTTCTAGCATTCTTAAAATTTACCAAGATTAAATTTAATTTAATTAAAAAATAAGTTTGAAGGTTAAATGAAGGTATTGGAAATAGGAAAATATAAAAATTTATATGTAACATATATGTGATATATATATATATAATGTATATGGTCAAGTATTAAATGAGAAAGTCAAAGGTAAAATAATAATAATAATAATAATAATAATAATAATAATAATAATAATAATAATAATAATAATAATAATAATAATAATAAAAGGGATAGTGGAAGATGATGGAAAATTTTAGTTGATTATTAAATATTAATTAATTAATTAATACATTAATATATGGCTATAAATTAAAGAGGAAGGAATTAAAAATTATTATTTTCCTCTTTTTCTTATTCTTCTTCTTCATGGGGCGATTTTCATCCATGGCCAAGGAATAATTTCCTTCATCCAAATACTAGTTTTTGATAAGATTTTCAAGAATAGAAGGAAATTTTGGTGAATTATCAACAAATTGGTAAGTCCTCTTGTGAATTTGTTAAGTTTCTTTGAAAATTTGAATTATGTGAGAAACTGATTTTTGAAGGAGAGTTTTACAATTGTTAGAATGAGTTTTAATGATGTTACTTTGATGAGAAAACTGTGAATTTATAGTTAAATAGATGATTTATTAAAGTTTAATTAAAGTTTGGTTTGGTTAGTATTGAATTTAGGGTTTTGGAAAAGCATAGTTAAAGGATGGGTATTAATTGAATTAAATGGTTTAAAATGTGTTAGAATATGACTTTAAAGAAGTAATTAAACTTAAAACAACAATTGGAATGGGTAGGGCGAAATTTTATTAATTGAAGGAAATGAATATTAAATTGAATTTTGTTGTTTAGAATATGTTAGAATGTGACTCTAAAAATATAATTGAGCTTAGAACTCAATTTGGAATTGGTTGAAGTGGTTTTTCCAAAGTTCAAGTTCATTAGGGCAAGAAAATAGAAATTTGTAAGAATGTTGCTTAATTCATGTTTAATATCTAAAATGCTTAGAAATGTGACCATAATTAATAATGTTCAATCACATTTTAGTTAGGGAGTGAGTAAAGTTAAATTCTCATAACCAATGAAAGAAGGGAAATAAGAAAAGTTGGTGCGGATTGGAGCTTTGGCTTACATTTTTGCTTTAAAGAGGAATGTACATACTTTGGTATTTACCAAAATTGATTTCATTATTTTAGGCAAAACACATTGCATATGGTAATATGTTATGATACTTGTTTGATAATATATATGTATGCAACACCCTTATACTCTGTATATTTATAATACACACACCCATTATATGTAAAAATATGCATATAAAGTAAAAGAATACAACAACCCAGTTTAATAAAAATTTTCACATTTCTAAATTAAATTCACAAATACTTTAAAATGTATATTTAAATAATAAATAAAATATTCTTTATTAACTATAGATTCCAAAATAAGTGTTTTATATGAAAATCTCTAGAAAAAATTTGCCAGAGTTTTGTCTGTAAATAAGAAGTCTCAAAAATTTAACAATTACACAACATGTATAAAAACGCACTCCCAATAAAAACAAATCAATAATTCCCCAATACTTCTCAATTTCTCCATAATTCCTCAAAACATTTATACATATATATATATATCAAAACAAATATACACAACCCACATTATACAATTTGACTAAAATATTCTTTATGATTTACAATGTACTAAAAAACATAAACATAATATACAAAATAGCAAAATGTACTGTAATATAAAATATATACATAATGGCAATAGGCACTAATATGGAAATAGAAAAATCAACTCAATCATGGTTATGTTTGGAATCACATTTTAGCATAACTCTTCGGATCTATTGACTCACCCCTATCACCTATGCGATGAATTACAATCACGCTAAGCTAAAAACCTACCGGTACAAACTTTGATAATAATAAAACTTTAATATAATGCCACTACATAATACTTTTGCATGTTATGTCACAATGTAGCACTCAATTCCACTTTTAAAACATAATCTTTCATCTTTTTATAATTCACATAAACACATACAAAACCATGGGCCCAAATAAACTAATATATTATTCAAATCCCATAGTTACTGTTTTGGTCCATATTGACACACAGTGTCTAGCCCCGAAGGCAAATCATATATCAGTGACACCTAGCATCTAGCCCCGAAGCAAAATTATTTATCAGTGATGCCTAGTGCTAATCTCAAAGGTAAATAATGAGGATAACCTCATAGGCATGCAGCCAAACACAGAACTCTAAAGATTGAATAATATACTAAGCACACAAATAATACATATTTTCCATAATCAACTTTTCTTATCACATTATTTCAATTTCTCATTTTTTCATCATATTGCCTAATTTTCTCATTCACATCAAGGTCAATTCATTTTAATTCATCGTACCTTATCATTTCATAACAATGTATCTCATTTCACATTAAAATCACATTACCGAAATATTTTTGGGTCATTCTCACATAATGAACATAAATCACATTTTATTCAAATTTTCCATTAATAATGGCTTCTTATAATATATATAATGCATACATAATAATTCATATGTTATAACGCAATATTCATGAATGTTCAAGCCACCAAGTAGCTTAACACATTTTTCATCCAAAATATATTAGGCCATATGTAATGCAATTATATATCATATATTAAGAGTTTATACTTACCTTAAAAGGCACTCAAATGCAAGCTAAAAATCTCCTTCCAACCTTTACTTCAACACTAGTGTTGAGCAATTCACTTCCTCTTAATGCCTATCAAAATGTGAATAAATACTATCATTTAGAATCACAGTTTAAGGCATTACAAGCATTAAATCTTAATTAAATCTCACTCTAAGCAAATACCCCAAAATTTAACCTTACCGTTCTTTAATATTGAAAAACCATGTTAATCCATTTAAATTAGTGTTTTAAGTTTATTTATATCATTACAAACATATTATAACAACTTTTAACCAATTACATTAAATAAACACATACTCTTTAAACAAAACCCTAAAATGCCATAACCTTCATCATTTAAGGTTCTTCATTCCATCCCAATCCAATTGTTAATCCAAGCTTATTTTCATCACTTATATCATTAAATATTATGGTTTAATCATTAAGATCAAACAATCAATCATTCTTTGAAAATTTCCTTCCAAAACTCTAAATTCTACACTACCTTATCTAATCTCTAACCAAACTTGGTTAAATCCATCATTTGACTTTAAAATCCTTGTTTATGCATCAAAACAACACATTTGGAATCCATTTGCACAATTAAAACACATGATTCCAAAAGTCCAAATTTTACATAACCATAAATTGGCTCTTTCAACCAAACTCAACTCAAACTTAATCAATTCTTCAATCCAACTTAAAAATCATTAATAACTAGTCAAAATAACTTCATACATACCCATTCAAGCAATTAAATTATGCTACCAAAAAAAATCCAAACTCAACATACTCAAAACTTCATGGAAATCTAAAGAATAAGATGAAAAACTTACTATTTATGGATAAAATCACCAAAATCACACTTAAATCTTATTAATTCCTTCAATTGATGAAGCTTGGAAGAAGAAAAAACCTCTCTTGGACTCCAATGGTGGTTTGGCCTCAAGGAAGAAGAAGATGAAGAAGAAGAAGAAGATCAACTTTTAATTTTCTCTTTCTTTCCACTAATTTTAAGATTATATATATAATAAATTTTAATATATTTTTAATATATTTATTTATTTATTTAAAAAACCATACTTTCCCTCTTCCATTCAAAATTAATTTATTTTTAAATTATTTAAATAATTTTAATTTTACAAAGTATAATTACCATTTTGCCATTTAACTTTTGACTTTTATATTTAAGAGTTGACTTTTGTATATATTATATATATTTAATATATATTTCACATATATTCTTTACTTTTTCACTTAAAATCTCTCAATTTTCTATTTGAATTATTTATTTAATTTAATTTTAATTTATTTAATTTAATTTTTTTAAAAAAATCACGGATGTTATAATGTATGTGTGGCATTGTTTAAAGTAATAATACTTAGTTGAATTAAATATTGTATGATATGACCTTTAAAGCTAAATAAAAGTGATAATATGTGAAAAGTGGGGAAAGTTCAAATATTGCACTAAGGTGTAAAATGAGTTACATTTGTAATGTATGAGAAAATGATGTTGATTATGAGTAGTAGATAAAGAAATATAATTGCATGTTACCTTATATACAGTCTAGTTCTAGAATATTGTCACTGATAGCATGACGCCTTCGGGCGAGACACAATGGTGTCACTGATAGTATGACGCCTTTGGACGAGATATGCTGGTGTCGCAGATGTAACACCCTTATACCATATATACGTATAATACATACACCCGATATATATAATATACACATATACAGTATGAGCATGTCATAGTTTTTAGTCTTATTAAATTTTTATAAATTCAAGAAAATATTTTGCAGCTTAAATATACTTTAATCAATAAATAAAAAATATTCATTAATAATTTAAAGACTAAAAATACCTAATTTAATAAAAAATTTCTGAAAAACTCACCAGAGTTTTATTTATAATTTAGATAAATCCCAAAACAACAAGCATACAACCTATATAAAAATATTACATTTCCAAAATATTAATAATTTCATTCATTCTCTAAACTTGCTACTTTATTACCTTAGAATTAAAATCTCAACACTTTAAACTTTATCTATTAAAATCAAATACTGATGTAGATATATACACACTGTCATCTTAAATCTTTATAAACCAACACAAGTGTTATAAGTTAATTTACTTAAACCAAATTGCTTAAATCATAAATATAAATGTATGCAAATGGCATCGTTGGTCTTGCAACAGTCTAGATCACCACGCATCTACCACAGTCTGAGTTCCACCGATCGACATGCTCTTACCTACGCAATTTACACTACCGTGCTAAGTTTTACAGCTTAGTGGTATATATCTATAAATAATAAACATTATACATATACATTCTTACTTCTTATTTTATACATAGTGTATATATATATATCTATACTTCTTTATTTTTTTTTCAATCTCAACTATCAAATACAGTACACATACGAACAATCTCATGACCTAATTATGCTTAGGTTAACTCTGTCTCTAGACCCAGCTCCGCTCATGTCTATCAACACTGATGTTAGCCCAATTACTCTATTTTTTATCTTAGACAATCAAATTAAATTAAACTAATATTTGTATCAAGTTACATTTTGCAGGAACTTATATTTTTGAAGAGACCATCAAAAGTCCAATCGGACCATCAGGGATCCCAACCGGACCTTAAATGGAAAATTGAAAAAAAATCACATAGAAGGTTTCACGGTGAAGAGTACTCTCAAAATCTCACCGTACCACATAAAGTCTGACCGGACTAGAGAGCCTTCCGACCAGACCATTGCATGTGAATTTGAACAAATCACATAAAAGGTTTCATGATAAGAAGTACTCCCAATTTCTCAGAATACCACATGATGTCCGACTGGACTAAACGATGTTCTGACCGAACCTTCGAGGTAGATTCTCTTAAAATCATCCAGTAGAGTTTTTGACTAGAAGTGCGCTCAAATTTTGACTGGACCACCAATGTTCCAACCAGATTTGATGTAAGTCCGACCAGAAGATTTAAATATTTCACAAGTCAGAAGCCATTGCATCTCCACTCAATTAGAGAAAGCCACGTAGACCAACCGTTGGAAGAGCATTAAGTAGAATTTCAAATATTCTAACCAGACCACCAAGTTTACCGACCAGGAAGCATGAATTTTGACCGGACCACACCAAGTTCGACCATGAAGTTGTTCTGACTAAGAAATTAGTGGAAGACAAGAATCAAACATGTTGGACCACACCTCAAATGGCTATTTCATTTCTTGTAGGCTATAAATAGCATAAGTTACTTCATTTTTACAAGTGATTGAATTTGTAATAGCCTACATTGATAACTTTACTTACTTTCCATCAAAATTACCATTTGTATTGATTAAGAGTTGGGTGTGAGCATTAAACACCATCTTAAGTTTGAGTGTAAGCTTGGAAATACTTAGGTTGTGAGAATGAGCCTAAGAAAACTCTTGTAAGGGTTGCGAGAATTATACTCAAACCATTAGAGTTAAGCTTGTAAAAACTCAAAGCTAGTGGAACCTTAACAAGTTATTAAGGAAGTAGATGTAGGATCAAGGTAAATCCAAACAACTATAAATCTCTTGTGTTAATTCTTCTACTCTCTGCTCAATTTTCTACATCTTCTACAATTCTTGTTTATTTAATTTTTTAATTTGCCATCACTTATCAAATAACCAATTCACCCCCCTCTTGGTTGCTACCTTGGGACAATAATTGGTATCAGAGCTTAAAAATTTCTTAAACCTAATTGTGAAATTTGATCCACAATGGCAACTTCTTCTTCATCCACCTCAAATTCTCATGAAAATCTCAACTCTATTCTTAGACCCTGCTTTGATGGAACGGATTATTCCTATTGGAAATACAAAATGTTCTTATTCCTAGATAGTGAAGGAATTGAGCTTTGGGATTATGTTAAAAATGAGTGGAAACCTCCTACTCATGAAGTTGATGGTGTCCAAGTTCCTCTTCCCAAACCATAATGGTCAAGTGTGAATACAAGGGATTGACTCAAAAACCATAGGGCAGCTTTCACCTTGATGAATTCTATTTCAAGAGAAGAAGGTGGGAGAGTCCAACATCTCACTTGTGCTCATTGCATTTGGAAAACTCTTGAGAACTATCGTGAGGGTACTACCCAAGTGAGGATTACCAAAAAGCAAATACATATACATGAGTATGAGCTTTTCAAGATAAAGCCCAATGAAAATGTTTTCGACATGACCAATCGCTTGCTTGCTATCATCAATGAATTGAAGAAATATGGCAAGGTATATGATCAAGATGAAGTCAACAGTAAAATTTTGAGAGCTCTAAGAGCAAAGAAGAACCTTGAATCCAAAGTTTCTTCAATTGAAGAAGCACATGATCTTACCTCTTTGAGAACCGATGAACTTGTCAAAAAATTACTCACCTTTGAGTTGTACACTGAAAGAGAAGAAGAATAAGGTGAAAAAGAGAAGAGAAAACTAATAGCTCTCAAAGCAATTAAAGAAATTGAGAGCTCAAGCAATGAAGAAAGTGATGAAGAAGAAGAAATGACATTATTTTCAAAAAGGATGAATGATTGGAAAGGAAAGAGAAGATTGTAAGCTAACAAAGGTACATTTTCTAAATCCCCTTTTAAAGATAAAGATAAAAAGAATGAAGTGAAATGTTATGAATATGGAAAATTCGGTCATATCAAATCGGATTGCTTTAAGTTGAAAAATAAGAAGAAATGGGAGAAAGAAAAAAAGAAATCTCTGAAAGCTACATGGGATGACTCTTCCTCGAGTGGAGAAGAAGAAGAAGAAGAGGAAGAAGGAATTGCCAATCTATGTCTCATGGCTATTGAGGATGACTCCAATGAGGTAGGTACTCAATCTTTAAATGTGATTGCATATGAGGATGATGATAATGTTAATTTAGATGATGATGATGATATGATTGAACATATGAATCATAGACTAGAAAAGTATTTTTCTAAGATGAAATTTTATAAGGATAAATGCTCTAAGCTAGAGAAAGATTTTTTATGCTTAAAAAAAATTCTACACTAGAGTTAAAAACCTCAAATGAACATTTATTGAAATCAATAGATGAATTGAATAAAAATCACATAGCTTAGAAAATGTGATCAAGGAAAATGAAATTTTGAAGAATAAACTAAAAGAACTAAAAGGATAAATTTCAAAATTTCATAAGTGAAAAGAGGCATTAGACACATTGATAGATAAGCAAAAGGTCACCCTCCATGAAACATGGTTTAGGTCAATGGCTCGTCCAATGCTACTTATAGTAAACCAACATTTGTGAAAGTATTTATAACTCAAATCTCTAGTGTTGAAGTTTTAAAAAATACTAATGCACAAACCAAACCCAAAAATCTCAAAAGGATTACATTAAGTTCACAAGACTTTAGAACTAAGGTTCCAAGAGCAAAACATGAATTCATGTATACTAGACATGTACATCAACACAAAAATGCTCAAAAACAAACTCATATCTGCAATTGTGTGAATGCCAATAGGAAAGTGTGTAAATATAGAACTTTATATCAATTCACATATTGCATGAAATTTGGGCATAGGAGTACTTTTTGTTATATTAGGAAGGCTCATCTTAAGTTAGAGGATCCTTCTACTACTAACCCCAAGGACCCAAGTTCATTTGGGTACCTAAAGGAAGGTGAATATTCTTATAGGTATGTTTAAAATCTATTATCAATGAAAGCACATGACATGTTGATAGTGGATGCTCAAGGCATATGACAGGGAATACAAAGCTCTTTACAAGCCTTATTTACAAGCTTAGAGGTAGTGTTACCTATGGAAACAAAGCTAAAGGTAAAATCATTAGTATTGGTTCCATTGGCATACTTGGTAAGAATTTGATTAAAAATGTGTGGCTTGTTGATGGATTGAAGCATAATTTACTTAGTGTTAGTCAATTATGTGATAAAGGATATGATGTAAATTTTGATTCCAAAGGATGCAAGGTTACTAATTCAAATGTTGAAATTGCATTCAAAGGAGCTAGAATTAGCAACACATATAAAATTGACATACATTCCAATGATTCATTTGAATGTTTGATTTCCATTAATAATGATGCTTGGTTATGGCATAGAAGGCTAGGACATGCTATGGATCATTTAAAATGCATTAGTAATGAAGAACTAGTTAATGGTCTCCCTAAAATTAAATTTGACAAAGATAGAACATGTGAACCTTGTTAGCTTGTAAGCAACATAAAAGTTCATTTTAGTCTAAAAATGTTGTAAGCACTTCTAGGCCCTTGGAACTCATTGACTTGGATTTATTTGGACCAAATAGAGTTGCTAGCCTAGGTGGCAAGTTATATGCATTTGTTCTTATTGATGATTACTCTAGATTTACATGGGTTAATTTCTTAGCTCAAAAGAATAAAGCTTTTAATCATTTCAAAATATTTACAAAAAGAGTTCAAAATGAAAAAGGCTATGTGATCACATCTATTAGAAGTGATCATGGCAAAGAGTTTGAAAATGAAAATTTTGAAAACTTTCGTAATGAATTTGGTGTATTACATAACTTTTCGGCTCCTATAACACCATAACAAAATGGTGTGATTGAAAGGAAAAATAGAACTTTGGTTGAAATAGCTAGAACAATGCTCAATGAATATGATTTACCATCTTATTTTTGGACAAAAGTTGTTAATACCACTTGTTATATTTCAAACCGAGTTTACAAAAGGCCTTGAATAAATAAAACTTCTTATGAGCTATGGAATGGAAGAATACCCAAAATTTCATATCTTAAAGTATTTGGATGCAAATGCTTCATATTGAATACCAAGGATAATCTTAGAAAATTTTAATCCAAATCATATGAAGGCATATTTTTAGGATGTTCATCATCTAGCAAAACATATAGGGTATTTAATAAGAAAACTCTAATAGTTGAAGAATCAATGCATGTTGTTTTTGATGAATCTTCTAAACTTGATCAAAGGAAAGGTAGTACACTTGATGATTTTGTAGGTACTTTTGAACAAGAAGAAACAATTGATGTTCCAAAGAATAATCATGATGAACTTGAAGAAGGGACTAAAGAGCTGCTCAAGGAATGGCAATACAAGAAGGATCATCCAAAAGAACTCATCATTGGTGAAACATCAAAGGAAGTAACTAATAAATCAAAAATTAAACAATTAGATGTTAATTTTGTTTTTGTTTCTCAAATTGAGCCAAGGATTATTGAAGAGGCTCTTAGTGATGAATGTTGGGTGATTGCAATGCAAGATGAACTCAACCAATTTGAAAGGAACAATGTGTGGGAACCTGTTCCTAGACTTAAAGATCATCCAATTATAAGATGTAAATGGGTATATAGGAATAATCTTGATGAAAATGGTCTCATTACTAGAAATAAAGCTAGATTGGTAGCCAAAGGGTATAACCAAGAGGAAGGAATTGACTATGATGAGACATTTGCCCCCGTTGCTAGATTAGAAGCTATTAGAATTTTACTTGCATTTTCATGTTATATGAACTTTAGACTTTTTCAAATGGATGTTAAAAGTGCATTTCTAAATGGATTTATAAATGAGGAAGTGTATGTTCAACAACCTCCCAGTTTTGAAGATTATAAACTTCCAAATTATGTTTTTAAACTCACCAAGGCATTATATGAATTGAAATAAGCTCCAAGAGCTTGGTATGATAGACTTAGTGCATATGTTCTTGAAAATGGATTTTCAAAAGGGAAAGTTGATACAACTCTTTTTGTTAAAAAGAATAAGCATAATATCTTAATTATACAAATTTTTGGGATGACATTATATTTGGTATTACTAATGAATCTTTGTGCAAGAATTTGCTTCTTGTATGACTATGGAATTTGAAATGAGCATGATGGGTGAACTCAAATTTTTCCTTGGATTACAAATCAAGCAATGCAAGGATGGGCTATTCATCAACTAATCCAAGTACACAAAGGAACTCCTAAAGAAGTATGAAATGGATGGTTGCAAGACTAGCAAGATTCCCATGAGCACATCATTGAAACTTGACAAAGATGAAAGTGGTAAGGTAGTAGATGAGAAGAAATATCGAGGTATTATCGGATCGCTACTTTACTTAACCGTTTCTAGACCCGATATAATGTACAGTGTATGCTTATATGCTAGGTTTCAATCTTACCCTAAAGAGTCACACTTGAATGCCACTAAAAGAATTTCGAAATACTTGAATGGTACATTGCATTTAGGATTTTGGTATCCTAGGAAAACATCATTTAACATTTTAGGCTTTTCGAATGCCAATTATGCTGGTAGTCTTTTAGATAGAAAAAGCATGACCGGGGCATGTCAGTTTCTTGGCGAATGCCTAGTTTCTTGGTTTAGCAAGAAACAAGTGTCAGTTGCTTTGTCTACCCCAGAAGCCAAATATGTTGCTACTTGTTTTTGTTGTACTCAAGTCCTTTGGATCAAAAACCAATTGTTTGATTACAAAAAAACATTTGATTATATTCCTATTACATGTGAGAGCACTAGTGCCATAAATCTATCCAAAAACCCAATTCAACATTCTAGGTCAAAACATATAGATATTAGGTACCATTTCTTGAGAGACAATGTCCAAAACCAAAATGTTGTCTTAGAATTCATTGATACACAAAACCAACTTGCTGACTTATTCACAAAACCCTTGAATGAAGATAGAATGAAATTCATAAAATAACATTTAGGAATGATGGATGGAAGCACCATATCTTAGGCTTGAAATTGCATGAAAACTTACTTTATTTAATGAAAAATCTCTTATTAATATCTATTTTTGATCAAACCTTTGTGTCTTAAATGAAAAGCACTTGTTTTCTCTAAAAAAATTCTAATTTTTGAATGGTTCCTGATTGGACCAACTATAAGTACGACTGTACTTTTTTAACATTCTTGGTTTCAAAATTTTTCGTAAAAGTATGACCATACTCTCAAAGGTACGACTGGAATTTTTCAAATTTTTATGACAGTTGTGCCTAAAACCAAAATGTAATTCGGAATTTCCATAATCTGACCGAACTTTTTAAATTTTTTAAAAGTTCACCACCGATTTCACATAGTCCGACTGGACTTTCACTCTGAATTCAAAAATTTCTAGCCGATGGAACTCAATCAAAATATGCATATTTTATCTCCAACGGTTATAAATGGCTATTTTTCACTTTAAACACTATAAATATCCCCCCCCCCCCCCCCCCAATATCAGTATTTGCATCTTTTTTTTTTTATCAAACTCTAAACATCTAAACACTCAAAAGTACTTAAACTCTCTCAAATTTAAATCTTCTTTTCATCTTTTTTCATAATCAACTTGATGGCCCCTAAAGAACATAGGAAGAAGGCTTTAAGGGCTGAGAAAGGGAAGAGAATTGTTGTCCCTTCTCAACAAGAAGAACCTCCTAGAAGAAGCCATAAGATAAGATTTAAAGATAATGAAGAAAGACAAAGGTATGAAATTATCAAAGAAAAAATTATAGAACCTAACTGTCTTTTCTCTACCCTCACTCTAGAGACCCTAGGAATTGAGAATGATATTAGGGGATGTCTTAGAACTTTGGGTTGGGAAAAAATTATTTTCTTAGAACATGATGATCTTGGTTGGGAAAGCTTGACCAAAGAATTTCTCACTACCTTGTTAGTAAGTAAGAAGAGCACTAATCCATTAGGTTATTATGGGATTTCTTTTAGATTTTTTAATCAAGAGTATGGCCTCACACTTGAAGATTTTTCTTTCATTTGGGGTTTCCAATTAGAAGGAATTTCTCATATAACAAACCATATTCTTACTACCGAAAGACAAAAGGTGTTTTGGATCAAAATTTCCATAGAAACCACTCTCCACAAACTATCCACTGCTAAACACCTACCTATTGGTTGTTGCATAGGATTTATCACATATACTATTAGTGTTAGGGGTGAGAGCAATTATGAAGTTACCCAAAAGGATCTACTCTTTCTTAATTGCATGCTTAGAGATTAACCAATCCAAACTAGAAAATTCCTCATTGACACTTTCCTTCACCTGAGGAAAATAAAATCCGAACTTATTCTTCTCTCTTCACAAGTGATCCAAATTGCCAAATATGTTGGTGCTCTTACACCAACTAACAAAGCAACTTTCACCAGTCCCTTGGATCCTATCAAAAAATCTATAAACCTAGCATACCTAAAATATGCCAAATGTATTAGGGATGATGATGGAAATTATGTCTATCTCTTAGGAGCACTAGGTGCTAGGGCTCAACAAAGAAAGAGACCAAGGATTGTAGAGGAAAGTGAAGAGACTTTCCAAATAGAATTTCCAAGACCTACCACTTCAAGACCTCAATCCTCTATCCTTTAAGACATACATGGACAAATGAGCTCCCAAATATCCAAAATTGAGAACCTAACAAACCAAATTGCTCATCTTCATCTTAATGTTCAAACCATCCAAGAAGCCTTAGGCTTGCCAAAGTGTTTTGAGGATGAACCAAGCTTGTCACCCTTCATTCATGGCTCTTACCCACAAGAAGAAGAAGGAGAGAGATGAAGAGCAAGGGGAACATGAAAAAGAGGAAGGGGATGAAGAAAAAGAGGGAGATGAAGAAGAAGGAGATGTTGAAGATAGTGATAATGATGCATAGTTTCTTTAGTTTCTTAATTGTTTTATTCTTGTTTGTTTGTTTGTTTTCATGTTGCCTTTATTATGTTGTTTTCTTCTTCTTGCACTTAATGAAAGTAAATTAATGAAAGCTTGTTGCATTTGAAAGCTTATATTAAGATATATCTTTTTTCCTTTGTCAAAGGGGGAGAGAAAAACTTATATTGAATTTGAACAAATATTAAAGTTTAACAAAATGGACTCAAAGTGTATATAGCACACATTGAGGGGGAGTAAAATATGCAAATCAACATCTTTACAAATTTTGAACACTTTAAAATTCAATTTATTGCCAAAGTCAAAAAGGGGGAGATTGTTAGCCCAATTACTCTATTTTTTTATCTTAGACAATCAAATTAAATTAAACTAATGTTTGTATCAAGTTACATTTTGCAGGAACTTATATTTTTGAAGAAACCATCAAAATTTTGATCGGACCATCAGGGATCCTGACCGAACCTTAAATAGAAAATTAAAAAAAAATTCACACAAAAGGTTTCACGATGAAGAGTACTCTCAAAATCTCACCACACGAAGTCCGACCGGACCAAATGATGTTTCAACCTGACCAAAAGATGTTCCGACTGAACCTTCAAGGCAGATTCTCTTAAAATCATCCATTGGAGTTCCCAACCAGAAGTGCTCTCAGATTTTGACCAGACCACCAATGTTCTGACCGGACCTGATGCAAGTTCGACTGGGAGATTTAAATATTTCACAAGTCAGAAGCTATTGCACCTCCACTCAATTAATGGAAGCCATATGGACCAACCGTTGAAAGAGCATTAAACAGAATTTCAAAAATTTTGACCGGACAACCAAGTTTATCCATCGGGAAGCATGAATTTCAACCAAGCCACACCAAGTCAGACCATGAAGTTGTTCTGACTAAGAAATTAGTGGAAGACGAGAATCAAACATGTTGGACCACACCTCAAATGGCTATTTCATTACTTGTAGGCTATAAATACCATAAGTTACTTCATTTTTACAATTAATTGAATTTGTAATAGCCTACATTGATAACTTTACTTACTTTGCATCAAAATTACCATTTGTATAAATTGAGAGTTGGGTGTGAGCATTAAACACCATCTTAAATTTGAGTGTGAGCTTGGAAATACTTAGGTTATGAGAGTGAGCCTGAAAAAACTCTTGTAAGGGTTGTGAGGATTATACTCAAAAAATTATAGTTTAGTGTGAGCTTATGAAAACACTAAGTTAGAGTTAAGCTCGTAAAAATTCAAAGCTGATGGAACCTTAACGAGTTGTTAAGGAAGTGGATGTAGGATTAAGGTAAATCCAAACCACTATAAATCTCTTGTGTTTATTCTTCTACTCTCTACTCAGTCTTCTACATCTTCTACAATTCTTGTTTGTTTAATTTTTTAATTTGCCATCACTTATCAAATAACCAATTCATCCCCCCCCCCCTCTTAGTTGCCATCTTGGGACAATAGCTGATATTTTTAATGACATATCATAATTCATCTTTCCATCCAAAAGTCATATTCCATTATCCATAACACAATATACATACATAAGCATGGGCCCAAATAAACTAATATATTATTCAAATCCTAGAATTACTATTTTGGTCTATATTGATACCCAGTGACTAGCCCCAAAGGCAAATCATATATCAGGGATGCCTAGCGTCTAGCCCTGAAGGCAAATCATATATCAATGACGCCAAGCGTCTAGCCTCGAAGGTAAATAATGAGGATAACCTCATAGGCATGCCGCCAAACATAGAACTCTGAAAATTGAATAACATACAAGGCACACAAATAATACATATTTTCTGTAATCACTTTTTCTCATTACATTGCCTCATTTTCTCATTTTCTCATTCATACCAATGTCAACTCATTTTAATTCATTATATCTCATCATTTCATCACAATGTATCTCATTTCACATTACCATTTAAACATCATTAATTTTCATATTTCAAATGTTTGCAATATATTTTATCATCTTTCTAGCCACAACCACAATGTAACTAGTAAATCACATTCCTAGTACATTTATCGCATTTTTCATAACTTTTGTGATCATGTCAACTATGATCACCATCACATGCCTCATAAATTATCACATTACATATTCATTTATTTAACATTCTTCTTCATCATTCTCTTGTCATAATCAATAATTACATTTTAATTCATTTTACCATTTTATATTCATGTAATATTTATATATTTCTCTAAAATCATGTAATATCTCCATGTCTTCAGCATTAGTAAAGTTCATCATCCTATTAATATACAAACATTAATTCATAATAATGTCACTTTAAAGAATATTGTTTATTCTTTAAAGTGAACCAAATGGTATTTTTTTACTTCCGTATTCATTTTCCATTAATTCTTATCATTCTCATTCCTTTTTCACAATTTCTCATATTTTCTAAGTGGTCATAATTTTTCATGATCACTTTACATTTACATGTTTTGGTTATTATTCACATATTCATCGTTATTTCACTATCACAATACATAATTATGAGTCACACTCACATTATGACTCAATCCACGCACATTTCATCACACTTTTCAATATACACATCTTAGTCATACTACTACA